>CAJVRI010001403.1:0-5829165 GCA_911649635.1 Poeciliopsis gracilis
CGATGCCACTTGTGGCTTTAATTATTATTTATTTTGCAGTTCTGGTTTTTATATTAAGGAGATTAGCTAATTTGTTCAGTCATCTGCTTTACAGAATCGCCTCTTGTAGCTTGCTGCTCTATTTTCAAAACATTATTGACTCAAAGGAAAAAAAAACTTAAGTGGAACTTTTCACACCACATTTGAGGTGGGAAAAAAAACACGTTGCAGTTTTCTTTCAGCCAGCTGGCTGGCAGTGCGCAGCAGGAGGTAGGAGAAAACTTTCAACGCTTTCTCCTCCATCTTCTCCTCCAAGTGATTTAAAGCTATCAGAATGTTACAGAACATTTTTTGTGGTTTTGAAACTTTAGAAACTGCTATTAGCTTGATGGTGAAAAGCGACTCATGAATATGCAGCTCTGGAAAAAAGAGATCACTTTAAATGATCAGTTTCTCAGATTTTACTTTTTATAGGTATATGTTATATTCATTTATAAACAACAATAATAAAGTTTTCACTCAGGAAAAGTTTGGAAATACATATTTGGTGGAATAATAACTGAGGTTTTCAAAGGGGTTCAGTGCAGTGGTCTCTTAATTGTTTCCAGAGCTGCATTACATGCTTTGTGAAACAATAGCATTACTTCATACCTAATTATCTTCCTGCACACTGGACAAAATATTATTGAGACATAATTCACAGCTAGTTGGAGTTTTCACCTGTAACTTTCTGAACAATGTTCAGTTCATCATCTGAAAATGTGATCTGGTCACCAAAGATCAACACTAACATTTTGATGGGTTTCAGATGCGTGATCCGGATGACGCGCGAAATTCAAATGGGGGTCCAGAAGTGGATTTATCCAGTTCCAGAGAAAAACAGGTCACAGGTAGTACACTGATGCCCTAAATGCACTGGAACAGATGAGATATCTTGGAAAAATATGCGTATATTTAGCGTCCTTATTGTCTTTGTCATATAATCTTGAGGATTTATCCGGCGTTGAGGCCATCGACATAACTATCTGGTGCTGCAGGCCTCGTCCCTGATGAGTCCAAGAAAAGTTTCCAAAAACCTGGAAACGTACAAATATTTTGTTTCCAATTAGGATCAAAAGAAGCATTAAATGGCTGCCGACTTGTTTCTGCCGGGTGAGCAGTGACTGCATTAGTCTACCATAACAATCCTACCGCTAACGACAAGCTAACTAATGTTATTTCTATGATCTATTTGGATCTATTTGTAAATGATCTATTTAGATTCTATAAACCCAAATTCATGCTGGAGCTGTAGGTTAATGTGTTTCTACAATGTAGCAGATATCCATCCGCAGCGATCTGCAGAAACCCCATTTAAAAAATGGTTGGTGTTCAGAGAGAGAGGGAAATAGTCACAGCATTATGAACGCTTACCTTTATAATTACTAATAACTTACTAACTGTCCAATAAAATATCTGAAAATACGATTTATTCGCTATTGAATCTTACTAAATTTGATTTATTGTGTAAGGAATAATGGACAAAAAGTTCAATCAAACCAAAATCAGTTTGGATTTTAAAGAAAACAGAAACAAACAAGCACAACAAACTGAACTGAGTAGAACTGATTTAAATTTTAATGGGTATTATACAAGTTTTCTGAAAGGAAAAGGAAAACACTGAAACAAGAGGCCAGTGAAAACCCACTTCCAGGCCCCAGAAAAGTACAGGAGCCTCAGCAAATAACACGGATACCGCTATTATACTGTACCCAACAAATACTGAGTGAGGGTATTGTAATGATAAGACATGAAAGTGTTTCCTGTCTGTTACACGTGAGAGCACCAAACGGTTCAAAAACCATCAGAAGGTCCGAGTTAATCTGTGACGGAGCTGGAAGTGCTGAGGAATATATCGTATATTTGTGAGTTTTTGGTCAGAGGTGAACTATATACTCTATAATTCATCAAATAATTAATCTATAAAATCAAGTGAAAGGTTTTAAAGTTCTTTTGGTGAGAGAAACTCACAACTACTAACAGTTTAAATCGATAAATCTACCCAGCTTGGTGTATGCCCTGCGCCTGGGGCAGCAATCAAATTACAGTTCTGCAAATTCAAATAGTCTCTCTGTTTTTTTGGTTTCAAGTAAGAACGAAAAATAATATGCATAATCAACTTAAGTCTGGGGCAAGCAAACATACCATACCAACAAACATCTTATTTACAATACTGTATTTACATCAGACGGTATACTAAGGGAAAAGTGAATTTAATTTCAGAGCTCGTGTTACTTTCTGATTCTAAAAATGTAACAGGGAGTACAATGCTAGGTTCTGTCTTTAAAAAGTGCAATTACTTTTCTCAGAGTAAAAAAATAGATATCCATATTTAGTATATATGTAAAAATGTTTTTCATACAGCCACTGTTGATTTAAGAGCCCTAAAACTGGAGGCCAAAAAGAAAAGAAACAAAACAAAAAAAGGTCGCTTTCTCTCAATAGGCAGCAAATTATTGTAGATTATAAATTACTTAAAAAGTCAGAAGTACCATTTTATAACATTAACAGCTGTTTAGGACTTTCTTTTCTTTAAAGGAGTGTTTTTTTGTTGTTTTTTTTTTTCCTTTTGTAAACTAAGTGGGCAAAACAAAACCAAAAAAAAAAAAAATCCTCTGCATGGCTTGGGAGTGAAAAACAAAACAAAACCACAACGAGCAACAAAAACTAGTACTTACATAAAATACCTAGGAGCTAAACAATGGTGAGCATGAAGGCCGCCCACCGAAGAACCGCCAATACTTCAGGTTTATATCAAATACAAAAGGTAGATAAGCTGCTATATATGTTCGTATACGGTTGTTTTTTTCTCTTGCTGGTGGAACTGAGCGAGAAGTTTTCCTTAAAATGCTCCACATGTTTCTGAAAGTCGAGCAGATGCCTAAAGGTAAGTAGTGGTAATCTTCCAGTGGTCTGCAGTGACACCTCTGAGTGGCACGAAGACGCTCGTCGTCCGCTCCCCGTTCCACCAGTGGCAGCCGGTTCCTTCCCTTCATATTCAAGTAGTGTTGTGTTGCTGTGTTTCTCAGAATAGCTTATACCGAAACCAAAACTCTGGGGCAGCGCCAGGAGGACGGCTCGCTGGAACGGTGTGTGTTTGTCGCTGAACAAGTCTCTCATAGCTTCACTCTGTTACATGCTCATGCTTCTTTCCAGTTCATGTAGTGATTTTTTTGTCATATTCTCATAATAATATTGATGTATACTATAACATATCATATATGACAGATTTATTTCCTCTACAAAAGTGACTTTTTGTTTATTTTTTTTAATTCCCCAACTGGAGCTCCTTTCAATTGAGTCTCTCTGTCCAGTTTTCTTTCTTTCTTTCTCCTTTTTTTTTTTTTTTGTTGTTGTTTTTTACATGTGCATGTTTAGGATCCTCTGCTGGACTGTGTGGTTTGGCTTTTTGCGTCTTTGTGTGCGTCCTTGCTCTCTCTGGGAGGACTGGTGCTGGCCTGCAGGGCCAGCTGGTTCTGCAGGTCTTTCACCACGCTCTCCAGGCTCTGTCGAGCTTCTCTCTCCTGCTGAAGTTCCTGCCTCAGCTGCTCTCGGTCGGCCTCCGCCTGCTGCAGCTGCACGTGCAGCTCCTCGATCTGCGCAACAAAACAAACCCACACACGCATAAACTCTGTTAAATCAATTAGTAAACACTTTTTTTTTGTTTCTTTTAAATATTGTGAATTAAAAAAGATTGAAAAAAAATGCTGCAAAGTTTATCTGATAAACTTAACATTTCGTATCAGTTGATATAGATAATTATTGATTAAATATTTGTTTTAAATATCTAAAAAACGTCCAAACTGGTGGCGTGACGTCTCCTGTTTCACCCAGTTTCCACGCCACAACGTTGTTTTTTATTTTTAAGCCGTCATGAGGCACAGCACTGAAACCTTCAACCGCTGCTGCGCCAGCTGCTCAACAGGTCGTTGCTAGGTAACCAGGGAATGCGCGAGTTGCTAGGTAACCAGAAGAGTTAATGCCACCAGCCTTCATTAGCTGGTTGTTAGAAAATGAGCGGTTAAAGTCTTTATCTGGAGAGGAGTTCAGTAAATATTCACTTAAAATACAAATTCACAAATATTTTATGGAAATTAAATATCGTCGTCACTCATATTGATTATAATTCTTCAAAGAGTTATTGAGGTAGTGATGGCTATTGATCATGTTGTATTATTTGTAAATATGTTATAACCAGAACTCCATAAGTAGCATAGTTTTAGCTTCACCTGGTAAAAAATAATTTCCTGTTAGCACCATTTAACCATCGGTTAACTAAAATATAGTGAGCAGCTCAGCCCTAAACTGTATTAAAGTCAAGCAGAAAGAGTTTTTTTCCTGTACTTTGATAAGTAGCTATGAATCTGAGGATTACATTGTTATTAAATTACTCCTCTTGGTGGTTCAGCGGCGTTGCATACCTGAGTGGAGTACTTGACTCGAAGGCGTTCAGCCTCACAGCCCTGGTCGCAAACTCGAACTTGTCTCTCTCTGTCCAGCTCTCTTTTCAGCCGCCCACAGGATTCCTCTGCGTCCCTCATCTTCCTCTCCCAGTCCACACGGAGGCGCTCTATCTCCTTCCGCAGGTTGCGCTTGGCTTCGATGGCGTCGCGCAGGCGGCCTTTCTTAGCCACCCTCACAAACTCCAGCTCCTAAAAAATGAAATTGCAAAGTTTTAGGCTTGGGGTGTTTTTAAACAGCGTTATCAAAGTTGCATAATCTCAACTTCCATTTTACAAATGGAAAACCTGAGTAGAGATCTATGCTGTACTGGGAAAATGTAAAGAAATAATTGTTACTTAAATGCCTTTTGCATCAAATAAATACAACAGACTTTACTTTTGAAAGCTGAACAGAGTGTCTGGATAAGATATTTTCCCAATAATTTGACAGAAAATGCACTTTTTAGGACAAGGGCGTTCCAACACAAAATCTGATTAATCAATTTGTTTAATCAAAGTAATCCATGCTTAGTTAACTGTTGAGTGTTAAATTATTCACTTGGTGATTGTAGTTTTTAAAAAATATATTTTTTGAAATATTCAGGCTGCTGATTTTGGCCAGCTTGACAAAAATGTTGGAATCCTGATTTAGACTGAAAGGAACTTTAAACTAGTTATCTCCTGTTTCCCTGGGGTTTTCATATGGCGTTGCACAGAAGTCCAATTCTCAACAGGACAAGGAGATTTTAAATATAAATCTGACCCATTTCCAGTTGAATGAAAGTAGGTCAGCTTTATATTTAATATCGTTTATCCAAAAACTGCAACCAGATCAAAAGAGGAATAGTTCATCAGACACAAAAATCACAATTCTTCTAGACATATTTATGTGTGTAACCACAGCTTTTATTTAAGAGTTATTTCCTAGAGTGTTTTTTAAAAGAGACACATTTTGCAAAATTCCCTTTTTACATGTTTTTATACGTCCGTTTGGGTTTCTGCTCCTACAAACAGACCAGCTGCTTGTAGGAGTTGATTTTGAGTGCAGTGTGACTCAAAATCCTCCAATTTTTGAGTCACACTGCACCGTTCCCAAGCAA
The DNA here is from genome assembly GCA_911649635.1 of Poeciliopsis gracilis. Taxonomy (NCBI): domain Eukaryota; kingdom Metazoa; phylum Chordata; class Actinopteri; order Cyprinodontiformes; family Poeciliidae; genus Poeciliopsis; species Poeciliopsis gracilis. The sequence goes on from CAJVRI010001403.1 coordinate 5,561, forward strand.
ATCCATCCTAACCCTGCCTTTCACCTAGCAACATAAGCATCGCTCCAGCATATTTGGTCAGTTGGTTATACTGCTGTATGCACTGTACAATGGCTGCTGGAAAAGGCAAGTGTTTTGTTGTTGACTTACTACTCAGAAACCACTTGTTACATTCTTGGTGCTTATGCAGGAGGCTCTACTAATGCTTTTCAAAGATGTACAGTTGTAAAACTGTGTGTATATCTTCAGCCATCTTTACATGTGGGTGTAAAAGTTGAGGTGGTGGGTGCTGCTGCAACAAAAGCTCCGTTTATTGAGGAGTCGTTAGCATTGAATACTTTATTTTATATCTCACAAAGTAACTGTAGGGCGAGGAGCTACCTGCTGCAGGCTGCGTTTGGCTTGCAGGGCGGCCGCCAGCTTCTCCTCTTGCTTCACTCTCATCCGGACGATCTCTTGCAGGACCTTTTCCCTGGCCTCTCTGGTTTCCATCCCAGCATACAGCATCTGCCTCATGGCCTCTATCTCTGGGCAAACCGGCCCCGACTGCCAGGGAGCCAGATCCTGGGCCTGCGGAGGCCTCTGGGGAGACAGGCTCTGAGAAACGCCGCCGTACGCCACTGGAGGTGAGGTGAGGGAGGAAGCTGGAACTGGACCTGAAGAGATTTCAGAGGAATGTGGCAGAAAATATTAGAACAACAACAACAAAAAACCCCAACAAGTTTCCTGTTTTTAAACTTTTAGTTCTTCTTTCCAGCACCAGATGGCGCAGTTGTTCTGAATTCGCCCTCCACTGGCTGCTCTGTGATTCATCTACTTTGCTTACAATGAAATACACTTGCAACCCAAAAAAAAGTCTCTGTGGGCTGATTGTGTAATGCTGAACTTGTTTCTTTTTTAGCGTACCGTCATCGCAGTCGTCCACGTCGATCTCCCCGTCGGTGTCCATATCCTCGGCCTGACCAGAACACATCGAATGGGTCGGTTTGCTGTTATGCGGCTCTTTTATGGAAATGTTTTTGGATCCTGAAACGTGGCTTTCGTTGGGATGGAGCGGAGGAGAAACCAGAGTCTCACGATTCCTATTGGTGGGTCTGTGGAGAAAGTATGCATAAATCAAATATTCTGTATTTTATACGCACACACTAAAACAGATCTGTTAAGAAGACTCACCTCTCAGCTTCCTTGTGAGGTACTGGTTTCTCCTTTTCCACAGCTTTTGGAGACCAGGGGCGGAAAGCAGAGGGCCTCTGTTTCAGCTGGACCTGTTTCAGATCCTATTGACAGTAAAAAAACAACTTTGGTTAAACTCTGTGAACTAAGAACATTAAACCAGCCATGGAGAACGCAGTCAAAGGCTCCTCTATTTTAAACACCACCATATAATTGGAGGTCATACATATATGATAATGAAATGACTGAAAGGAGAGCGAGTCTTGTGATCTTTAAGCTTTACATTGCCATGAAACGGGATTCATAACCCTTGAACTGTTTTGCCGTTTTCCATGCTGCAGCCACAACTTCAATGGAGATTTTATGGATCAACACTGATGAGTGCAAAACAGAGACAAACAGAAGAACTGAGTTCAACTGAGGAACATTAAAAAAAACACCTTTTGCTTCATCGTTCACAGGAAAATCCAACCACTTTTCAAGCATTTTAAACTTTTTCAGCACCAGTTTCGGAGATAAAACATCACAAATGAACGAAAGGAAAGGCAGTTTCAATCCACTGTTAAGTTATTAAAAATGTATCAGTATTCTACGCTCTACAGGCGGGATGACGTAAACTAAAATATAACAAAATTTTATGTTTTTAAGAGTCAAACACATCAGATTAATTCAACAAAAAAAGTCAATCTTTACATCAATTACACAATCAATAAGTTTCTGAGAAATTAGGAATAATAAATAATAATTGAATTCAGAGAATAAAAATTCTCTAAATATAAATGGTCTCACTAAGTTTTCTGGCTTTTAGCAAATACAATCATTTAGGTGATTTTAAGTGTCATTAAACAATAAAAGTTTAATTAATTTAACTTCAACAGCGAGAAAATTTAGACTTTTAACCAAATGTTAGATTATAAATTAATGCAAAGCTGGGCAGTTTGAATATCAAGCACTTTCAAGGACTTTATAGAGAAATCAAGCACTTTCCAAACCTTGAAAACATCTGAATAAAATTCCAGGATTTAAAACACCTGAACGAACCCGGCCTGCTGGAAGGAAAACTTCTGCGAACTCTACCAGGTTCTCTTTCAGCATGTTTATCCTCTCTCTTCCCGCTGAGGCATGATGCTGCCAATACCGTGCTTCGCCATGGAGGAGTTGTGTTCATGATGAGTTACGGTTATTTCACCACCAAACAAATTAAACATGTGAGTTTCTTGCAGTAAGCAATTAATCAATTAATCACATAATGAATTACAATGAACTCGATGGTTTTCTGGTAATTTAGGAGAATTTAATTTAAAGACTTTTAATGTGGTTTCAGTTGTATTTTGGTTATATTTCCTTTTTATTTCTTGTTTTGGTTGAGTTTCACTTTGGTAAAATATCTTCCAGTTTCATTGTGGATTACACTTTACAAAAATAAAGTTTATTAGTCTTTGAGAGGGCAACTTTACATTATTATATTATTTTATTTACATGGAAATGTAAATAAAAATGACAGTATTAAAGTTTATCATAAAAACTTTCAGGACGGTTTTTTGTCCAGTCACTGATTACTTGACTTTTTAATGCAATCTCTGAAACTGGATTATATTTAGAGGTATCAGAGTAACACAAATGGATGCTACATGCTTCAGTTTTGTTTGCAATACTTCATGCATCGTTTTCCTACTTTCATGTTGCACTGTCACATTAATCATGAAACAAAGGTTATGTAAGCTGACAGAACTTTTAAAAAACGTTCATGGGTTATAAATTCTTTCTTTTATGATGCTGTAAAGCTTACAGACCTTGTGTGCAGACTTGGACATGGACTGCAACCAGTCAGGCTTCCTGTCTTTGTCAGATGGCGGAGACTGTAATTTGTCAAATTTGGCCCTCTTGGCTGGGATCGGGCTGGGGGACTGCAGAGAGAGGCAGAGAGTGGAGGTTTAATCATCGACATCCTCACGGAGATGAAGTGCACACATTACATCACAGAGTACAGTGGATATTTCAAGAGCCTGCAACTTCTAAAAACTACTGCCCTGTGACTTAAAAGGTGTTGTTCATGAGAGGCACACAGATTTGTCAGAACATGAAGAGATGTTTCAGAATTCCTTCCCACAGTAAATAAGAGACGGTCATGGAAAGGGAACAAATTATAGAGCCACAGTGAGGCAAGGAGGATGGAAGATGCGTCTGTGTAAGCATTCAATCTCTGGGCTTGGCATGCCTGCATCTGTGTGTGTTTTTGTGCGCTTGTGTGTGAGCGGGCCTTTGAGCTGAGCAGACACTCAAGCTGGCCTGGCTGGCAGCCAGCGTAGGGCTACACTGCTGCCTGCCAAGGAGAAGAGGCGCCGTCAGGTGGAGCAGATCGACTCCCCGAACCACAGAGACACCGCAGTCCAAAGGCAGACAGGGAGGAAGACCAATTAAAGTAATTGCAGTCGGATCTGACTGCAGATGGGATCGTACGGTTGACGCAGAACTGCAGAGTCATGTGCAGTTCGAGGGCATTCTCAAAACCAGGGAGGAGTTAAAGTATCCGTCTGGATGCAAAGTGCTGAATCCTGCAAAAAACTGTGGCGTTCCTGCGAGCTGCAGGACGGCTAACCCGCTCACAGCCCTCGGGTCTGCACTTGTCAGACAGAGGATATGTTTACCTAGTCAGGCACAGAGGCCAGCACAGACCTGCTTCCCGCTCTCTTACTCACTACTATGACATCCTGCCTGCAGGAAGGGCCAACACTCCCATCTCCCCGCGTGCGATTCAAGAGAAATGATTACTTCCCTTCAGAAATCCTCAATGAAACACTCCTGGAGGTTTATGTGTGTTTGTGAAAATCTTTATCGCTGCTTTGCTGTAATCACCTAAAAATAGAAATTTCGCGAGAAGCCTGGCTGGTAATGAATCACGTCTAGAATGGTTTTCTACACAAGGCCGCGCTCTGTGTGTGTCTGCTTAGGTGTGTGTGTGTGTGTGTGTCTGCTTAGGTGTGTGTGTGTGTGTGTGTGTGTGTGTGTGTGTGTGTGTGTGTGTGTGTGTGTGTGTGTGTGTGTGTCGATGCAGCTGTGAGTGGGACGTGTGGTCAGGTGGGTGGTTAAAGGAGTGTAGACACGTATGTGCATGTGGGAGGGTGTGTGTATTCATAGGAGCGTGTGTGTCTGACGGAGGTGGAGGTGGTACGTTGGGTCTGGCACAGCACACCTAAAATAAAGACAAAAATGTCTCATACGCACTGTAAAAAGGAATTCAGGAGGATGTTCAATATTAGTCATTAAAATTATTTAACTTTTTACCCAATGTGAGTTTTTAATAGCCAGACTTACGCAATATGTCATGGTCATCACTTAATCACGATAAAAATTTCCCTCCTAAAAGTTTCTATGCGCTTATTCCTCTAGTGATGTCTCATAAGGCAGCTAACCAGAACTAGCTATATTTTCATTTTACTTAAATAAAAATGTAAGTCTAATGATTTAGAGCTTATCTTTATTATTCAAAAGAAAATGTAGGTTTAGAAGTTGAAATACTAATGCTAATTGACACGCTATTGGCTAGCATTTCCAATCAAAGCAGCCAATCCAGAAGGGCCACTTATTTTATTAGTTATAAGTTATAAATCAATATCAAGTTAAAGCATGTGAGACAGAACCACTTCAAACTTAAACATAGATTCAATTCCTTAGAGTCTTTGTTCAAATCTGGGAAATGGTTAGCATAAAGCTACACCCAGTAGGAATTGTATGTTCAGGGTGAAGTGCGCCGTTTCTAAATTGTTATTTTGTGAATGAATGTATCAGCTTGATAAAAATTAAGAGAGATATTAGATTTTGTGGCTCAGAAAGTTTCTGTTTCGGAGTGAGAATTTTGGCTTCTGTACAGCTTCAACTAATTTAGCTACACAGTAATACAAAAGACAAAGTCTCTGCTTAAGCGTAAGCAGTCGTTGTTACTTAGCTGTGGTTTTCAGAAAAATCTTTAATCTTTAATATGCCCCACTGCTATAACAAATTTAAAAAGTTGCAATTTAAAACCATATTTAGCTAACTTAGTGAGAATGCTAACGCTAAGAACAAATTTGCTTGGTAACTAACAGTTTGACCTTTAGGTAGTTGTTACTGAAAAACAGCACATCTTAACTGTGGTTGGCATGGAAACATTTAACCTGTTAGAATAGATTAAACAATTTAAGTTTATATCCATTTTAGATAGCTTAGCAACAGCTAAAGTTAGGCTTTAGCAATAGCTAAAGTCAAATTAGCCAGCAAGCTGAGCTCAGCAGTTTCATAATTCCATTTTAGTAACATTTCATGCCTTAGACTCAAAATGTTATATATATATTTTTTACTCCAGATGTGTAAATTATCATTTACTAAATGATTTATTTAGATGTCTTTTAGCTGGGCAGTGTAAATCCCTTGGTTCAAGGCAAATATCTCCCCAGGCAGACAAATAAAGAGACTCAAAATGATTTCTTAATCTGAAATATGATTAAAATATACCCACATAAAATGTGTGTCCATTGTGAAACCTACTAAACTCTATTTTGTCAGAGCAAATCACAATGTAAACATAAAATAACTGGAAATAGTTTTAACGGCTGTTTAATAAATAACTCCAGTTAACCATACACAATGATGAATATCCGTTTTTATTTGCTTTGTATTTACAAGTGCAGGCTTAGCGCTTCATGAGGTGTGCATATTTGTCGGGACACTCCCCTCATGTCTCCACCTGTCTAACCAGTCGCCACTTCACAACACACCTTTCACACACACAAAGCTCCGTGTTTGTTTTTGCTACTGTAGGTTAAATCCTTTAACCCAGACCTCCTCCAGACTGCGTCCCACTCAGCGGTGACTCGACCCCTCACCTGTCTTTGGGTCCAGGCCAGTGGTATTCTAAGAGCTGCCGGGCCGCTGTAATCAGACTCTGTAATTACTGACGTGACTGCTGTTTTCCTGACAAAGGATGTCTGCTCGTCTGGTACTATTTCTACCCTGAGGTTTCCAGCTCCAGGAAGGCTGTGAGCACTAGACATAATAGAGCCAGAAAACAGACACTCCCAGACACCACAAGGGACCTGCTGGCTAAATATGACACTGACCTCACAGGAGAGCAGCCGCACAGGCTTTACTCACCACCACATCATAGACACAGCACGGCCGCGGAGCCATAACAGCCTCCCCGCACATCCTACCGCCTCGCAAGTCCCACAGGGCCCGGATTGGACATGCATCCCTTTCTTTCCCCTCACACTGGAAGGAGAGGGAGACTTCCTCTGAGGAGTTTGCTTTGGCTGAGTCCCCTGTGGGAACTGAGTCTTGAGTGGGAGGGGGAGTGGGCCAGAAGCGGGGGACCACAGAGGAAGCACTGAGCCGAAGGAATGTGTATTTGAAGGCCAAGTACAGCCTCCCCTTTCAGACTCCATTCAAGCATTGCCCTTTTCAACTCGCTATTGTATGATATTTCTTTGAGAAGCAGTAATGAGGGAGCAGTTCAAAGTAAACCTGTGGGCTAAACAGGGTTTAATAGCAGATGGGCAAGAGCAGACATGCATTATTTTTTAATTAGTGCTATATAACAGCAAGCCAATACTGTACAAGCATGAGGCCGTGGTAATTTCCATGCCAGCGTGACTTATAATCACACACACGGCTCACTGCAAACACATCAACATCTGAATGGAGATCCTGCTGTTTATCCAACCTGCTGAATAACAACTTGAGGCTTTTTTCATTTTTGGTAGTATTAAGTATCAAACCCTTTTTTACTTTGGTAGAGATTCAGAAAACAGATTATTAAAAGCAAATTTTAATAAAAAATAAATTAATCAAAGTCTTCTAACAAAAGACGCCCAATTATTTGCCCTTGATTGATTATATTACATTAAAAAAAAAGATTTTACATAATGCACAAAAGACAGAATAAAACTAATGTGTCCAATGCAGAGGAGACGACTTATGAATAAGATTACTCATATGGATTAGTGACACAATCGAGTCAAAGCATGATGGCTGTGAAAACGTTTTAGGCCTGACAGGTTGTAATAAGCTTAATAAGAGTGTGTCCCTTCAGACTCCCAATAAAAATAACAATAATTCTGGCTCTCAGTGCTGCTACACCCTCAGACTGGAACAATTTCAAACCTAAAATTTATAAGTTAAAAGAAAAATGGGCAATCTGACAAACAGCCACAACTCAAGTGACAGTCTTGCCAAAAAACATGGTAATAATAAAAATATTAAATCTGTTGATCTGAATAAGTTAGAGAGGGCGGTAAATATTGAGATCCTTCCTGTAAGTCCTGGTTCTGATTTATAATGGCAGATATTCCAGTACAACATGTGATCTCCAATCCAATATGGCTGCCTTGTGTTTTAATGTAACCAAAGTTAGTGAAAATATTTATCTAAAACAGGTCTGATTTTAATAATAAAGCTACATATAGATCTAAATTAACAATTAATTTACATCTGTAAGACATAGACAGTTTTTTAAGTTTACATCTTGACTGAGCGGTTTTACGTTTTTTAATTATATTCCACACAAATAAATTATGCAAACTGACGATTTATTGAGATACTTCCATAATGTGTGTGTAAAAGTATGTATGTATCTTTGTGTGTCTTAAGGGTTGAAAGTTGAGGAAATAATATAAATACCAAGATAAATTTGAGTGGCTAATGGAAACAAGGATTGTTTTTTATCAACAGTCTGTAAACTTCAGATCTTAAAAAGATCTACAGATGTTTATTTGTTAAACACAAATATAAAAGTATTTGAACAACAACAACAACAAAGTCGTGGATTTGTTTGTGCATCACAGATTGAGTATTGCTGCTGGATCTGGAGTTTCATAACGGAGAAAATAAAAAGCTCTCTTTAGTTTAGCTTTCAAAAATTAAAAGCTAAACGAACTACAATTCAATATGTCTGGTTAAAATGTTTATATTTAACGAAACGGCTTGGTGTATTTTTAAGGTTCAGTTTAAATGCAGTCTATTTGTTTTAGAGATGCAACATTTTGGTTTTTAATGAGCAAGTATTGAAAATTAACTTCAATATTTGTAATAAAAAGACAGAAAAAATCCTCACTTTCCCAGCAAACACCTAAGGCAAACTTGCCACTCACAAAATGGCGGATGCAGTGACATAATGTTTCTCGGCAATGAAGCCAATGTGGCGTCTCGTCTTCTCGTCTATTGATGGAAACTGTTTATCTTGGCTCTGTAACATGGCACAATCCATTAAACTAAACAAGTTTGACAATAAGCTTCTGACAAACTCATAAACAGATGGTTTGAATGGTTTGAGAGTTTTCTTTTCTTTCCTGGAGCTGCAGCTAAATGCCTTGTAGATGCATGGTTTATATTCATTATACACAGGAGAATGTTACGCTGCTGAGAGCATAAATGTGAGCTAGGGTGCTTCACTTTATGTAATCTTGCCAAGTCTGTAAATATTTCATGCTTTTAGGAAGCACACACACACACACACACACACACACACAGTTATGGAGGGCTAAAATGTAAGCCACTCACATCTGCTGTGGCTCTAAAAAGCACTAATGAAATTAGGAAGATACAAAACATGCTGCAGCTCTCATCTGGCGAGACAAAAATAGTTTCCACAGATGAACTTCCTCAGGCAGTGGTCATACAATACCGTTGCACGCTGCATGATAGCACAGCATTAAGAAAAGTGCACAGCAACAAGACACAACAGTTTCAGATTACGTCCTCCTTTCCCCTCCTAAACCCCTGAATGTAATCCCCAGATCGACATGTGCTTAGTGGGGCGCTGTCTCACTCAAGGGCACAGCAACTGGCAGGGCCATTCGGGTGACAGCCATAGTTGGAAGTGGGAGAATACTAGTTTCAGTAACCTGATCCCTGCGGTTCCATGTAGATGTAGTCGCGGTGATGCCTTGAGCTCTCCATTCAGTCGAACAAATCGTGTGACAGTCCCTTGATTTATATAAAGCCCCATGCTCGCCCCGTACAGTAACAGCTGGGCGAAAACTATCGCTGCGTGCTTAGAATATCCCTGAAACCTCATCCCCATTCCACGCAGACACGGCTCCCATTTCCCCTCTCTAAATCTTAGCTTAGTTTATCAATTTACTCCGCCTCTGCTGCGTCCAGTTTGAGGACGTTTTATTTATGTGGGCTAGTTATCTGAGTCATGGAAGCGCAGTCACAGAAAGGCAGCCACAAGGCTTGGCATAAGGTCGGCATTAGAGTAAAGCTTATTGGATTGTCCTAATTGTCTTTGGGATTGAGAATTGATGAGGTCTGAGGTGGATGGAGGACAAGCTGCTCTCCCTAAAGGTGGAAAATCTTGCCAGGAACGCACAGCTTTCCAACTTCAAGGCAAATAAACTTTAATTAAATCACTCAATAAGGTAACAAAACTTCCCAAAAGTTACTTCTAACTTGACATCATTCTTTGTATTGTCACTTTTCTTTTAGACTATACGGCTGAAAAAAAAAACATATCACAATATACGTGATACGTCATATCAGTCGATATTGATATTTATTAATTTTTTTGTTTTAAATATCTGAAATACTGCCAAACTGGTGACATGACTTTCACTGTTTTCTACTCCCAGTTGTTTTTTATTTTTAAGACGTTATGAGACATAGCGGTGAAACCTTAAACTGCTACTGCGCCAATTACTGTTGCTAGGTAACGGAGGAGAAAGTGAGTTAATCAGTAACCAAAGAGTGAGTGAGTCAGTTGTTTTCACCAAGTTTGCTAAGCTGGCTGTGAGAAGTTAAGCAACTACATCTCCCAGAATGCTGTGTGGTTCTGGATCAAAGCCCAGTGAATATTCTATCACTGTTCTATTATCTATGGATATTGATTATGAGTCTATTGTGATACATATTGTTACTGATTTATTGTCCATCCCGACATTTCTTCACATAATATTTACTTATTCAGTCATAAAACCTAACTATGTATCATGAAAAATTGTAACCAAAAATCCTTCAAATGTACCAAAGTAGAGATCAGTGGTCAATGAGACAACTGTGTTAATAGAAGAACCACCTATATTTACAATCCTCCATGTAAATATAAACAAAGTCATGTCCTTGACTGCTCCTTGGTGGACAAAAGCTCATTGAACGGATGCATTGTAGAGCATGACTACCTTGCCTCGAGAAAAATTTCAGTCAACACACACAGAAAAGTTGACATTGTCAACCCATGTCACACTGTGGTTGAACCGTAAAAAGGTGAAAAAATGTCTCCATGCGTTCAGATCAGTAGAACCTGTTCACCGTGACTCTGCTTGGTTATTGGGGCTTTCCCCAAGTTACACAGCAATAAATTTACAACAATATCGCAATATACACATGATCAATATCAATAGAAAATACGATGATAGCATTTTCAAGACTTTCACTTAACTCTGAGCCAGAACCGCACAGCATTCTGGGGGATGTAGGCAACCTCTCATAGCCAGCCAAGCAAAGTCTGTGACATCAACTAACTTACTTGCTCTTTGGTTACCTAGCAACTCGCTTATTCCTTGGTTACCTAGCAACAAACTGTTGTGTAACTGGCGCAGCAGCAGTAGTTTGAGGTTTCACCACTGAGCCTCAGAGCTTTTTAAAAATGAGAAGAACTGCATTGAGTGAAAGAAGAAAATGAAAACAACTCTAAAGGAAACTGAGGATAAAACAGGGAAAAACTTTGGCAGCATTTCAGATATTTAAAACAAAATGTATCAGTAATTATTTATATATTTTGATATATATTTTTTTCCAGCCACGTTGTCCAGGCATTTCATATCTCGGTCAACGCTCCGTTGAAGTTGGCGGCTATAATGCAACAAAACGTTTCTCGCCAACTGCCACTAGACAAGACCGATCACTTCATAAATCCTAAGAAAAGCCACAGTGTTGCACAAAGAGTAACATTTAGGAATTCAGATTTCCGTTGTTTTTTTCACAGTGAGAACATGTTGTAGTCTTGTATTATTTTGTGTAGTTAACTCCATTCACTGCTATTGTGCATCACGTCCAAATCTGGCTTAAGAAAATAAGACAGCGTGAACTCCCCATAATCTTTCGCTGACAAGTTTAATTTCTGGTGTCTTCGTCATGAACAAAAAAAACCTGTTCTTGAAAGAAGTGAACTGACTGTGTGCCCATGAAAGGATCATCCTGCTGCTGAGAGCAAACAAAAAGGAAAGAATATATATATATATATATATATATATATATATATATATATATGCTGAACTACTGCATGAGAAGAAATGGATTCCACTTCAGGCCCAAACATGGCAACTGTAACAACAAAGACATGCATGCCTGCCTTTCTTCCAGGACAGTATGCCGACTGTGGCATCGCTGCCTCTGCTTTGCAGGGTGACCTCTCCGTAAACCCCAGACGAAAAGACACGGAACTCAAATCTCTGCAGATTATATTTTATTCATGTAAACATTTTTAGCGTGATTTTGAGTCCTTCTAGGGAAATGAAAAATAGCGATTTCAGTATTTGGAAGGACATAAACCAGAGCCTCACTCATGTACGTTTAAACAATATTGAAATAATAAATATTGAAAGACACTGCAAAATAACAAAATCAAAATATTTTACATAAACTTATATTAAATAGGATGTAGTTTTGGTCCAGTTTCTGGTACAATAAGCTTAGTGCACTTGAATTTAGTCAAACCGTACTTACAAGTACTTTGTTTTAAGTAAATAATTTCTTAAAATTGATTTTTAAAAAGTACTAGTTGCAAGACAGTTTTCTTATAAGTGAAATAATCTGCCAGCAGCACAAGTATGTTTTCACCAATATTAAGTAATTATTTACTAAAAATAATCTTCTATATTTTGCTTAAAAGGTTTTTGTAAATTTTATCTCGTTCCAAATGTACTAAGACATTTGTATTGGAAAGTAAACCAAAAATAGTTGGAGATGTTTTGTGTTTTTGCAGTGCACACATATACAATATTTATGCTTCTTTTAATTTTTAGCACATTGTCAATTCAGGCTGAGAGCAGCTGCAGAGCTGACCTGCAGGCCAGAGGGGATGAAGGTTAATGAGAAAGGGAAAGCGTGTGCATTAATGGGCTTTTTAATTTAGCATGGAGAAAATGAATTTTAACAACAACAAAAAGAAAATTCTTGGAAAACACACAAATGAAAGGAACGAGAATGTTAGAAGTTGTGGGAAAATTCAACCTGAGAGCCAGAACTACTTTGTTTTTCTTGGATAAATCCGACATTAGCATAACTGCTTTAGGCTTCTCTGTTATTCCCACACCTTCTCTTTCATTTTGTAGCATATATTGATTAAAAAACGAGCTCTGACCCGGCAGTTTTGGATAATACACACATAAATCAGACGCTAAATGTTAGCCTTGCTGCAGGACATCTCCACAACACAAAGTGAAGAAATGTTTCATAAATTCTTATTTCTTTTTATCTATTATTTAGAGTCTGGCAAACAGCATGAATAACTGTTGCAGCTTATCTGGTTTGGTGCTTTCATGTATGTTTGTGTGTTGTGTTCATGCCCCCACATAACTTGATCTCTGCAGTGCAGCAGTGCCAGCGCCATCTTTGCCAGCTTAATCCCTTGGCATTACGTCTCTTCCTTATCTCTGCTTACATCTACTGGTAATACATTTCAGCTTTCGCTCATATAAAATTGTACTTTCTGTAAATCGTTTTAATAATTAAAGTCTGCAATGTTTAATAAGTGCAGTATTTCTAAAAACTGCGCTGAATTATGTAGACGTCTTTCACAGCAAAAAGATGCAGAGTAAAGCAATACTTTTGCATATCATTAGCATTACATTTAATGTGAGAGGTTGGCTGTTAGACAATAAAATGTTAAACATGAAATGCGATTACTTTTGGATGTGTTGAAAGGGTCTGTTTTGTTCTTTTGCATTTCACAATTTTTTCTGCAATCTGATTTCAGAAAACAGATCGGTCTTTTGCAAGTCATAAGAAAACTGGTATTTATGACGGCGCATTTACAGAAATGCGTCTATGAATAGAATTCTTTTCAATGCGGCTCCCAGTAATGCGGCATTGCACAAAGGAGTAGAGGTTAAAATCCTCTTTTTCCCTGCATCAAAATCTCAATAACATTAATGTCTTGATCTTTCAAAACTAATTTCCAGAAGATAAGATGTTATTTTCTCAGACCTATGGAGACATAGAATAACATTGGAGTGTTTTTGTTTTGAATCTCAGCTCATAAAAACGATCAGAGCGATGAAACTGCAAACAATAGCTCTTTGTGTCTGACATAAATTAATTAGTTTTGATTAAGAAAAGGCAAACGTTAACCAATAAAAGGACAACTCCGGTTGTTAGAAGTGCTAACGAACCATAATCTCAGCAGTAAACTGAATTTTCCAGACTTCAAACACTCTCTTTGTCACTTATAAGCACATCCTGCGTCTACATGCAGTGAATCACACACAATATTCCCACTGTTATTAAGCTCCACCTCGCAAAGAGTCAGCGAGTGCAGAGTCCAGCCAGCTGGGTTTTAATCCCACAGATTAATACCAGTGCCAGGGCAAAGGAGACAGATTGACGATTAAAATGTCACTGGATAACCTTTTTACAACCCAAACAGCAGCAGCTCCAAAACACGGACCAGGATCATTCTCAGTACCTGGTACTGAATCACTCCTCTGCATCCCGGCCTCCCTCCTCCGTTCACAGAGACAGTGAGGAAGGACATCACAGGAGGAAGAGGAGGAGGAGGAGAGGAAGAGCAAATGTAAAAGACTGGCAAGCGCTCTCAAAGAAAAGTACTGCAGGGAATGAAGAAGAACATTCTTCCAAATGATAAACTGAAAACCTTTAGAGCAGAAACAAAATGCTAAAAATGCTAAAATATGTATTCTGGGTTGGTTTGAGTAATTATACTGGTAAAAAAAAAAACAACTTCATTTGCTATTTGAAACATCACTAATACTGTCAAACAATTCACTTAGTTTGTAAAAAACTTGAAACCAAAATGTTTCAGTGTTTGTATTTTATAAAAGACGGAAATAACCAAAAAGCTAAAGAACAATTGTACCAACTCTGATGTTAATCTTCCTGTCGCAAACTGTGCTAATAGTTAATATATGATGCTAAATACAGATTTTAGAAAGTGGAATATAATTGTGAATATTACTACTGCCGACTGTGCTAACAATGCAAAATGTGTTTAAAAAACCTCAATGTTTACAGTTACTGTTGCTAATGATGCTAATTTGGCTAACTGCTAATACAAGCTGCCGAAGGCAACTTAAATATCAACTTCATAATAGCCAAGTTTTACAAAAGTAAAACCTTAAGAACAACAAATGCTAATGTGCTAACTATGCTAACAGCTAAGATGCGAAAGAGAGTCCATAATATCTGGGTTTTAAAAAGGCAAGAGCTTAATGTTCACGGCTATGAATGCTAACTGTGGTCAATCAGTAGCAAAGAGAAAAGAGAGATATGCATTTTCCTGAAACAACAGAAGACAATGGATGGGTATTTCCTTAGTTTACACAAAAACTGCTAGAGGTTTTAAATTACACACTCTGAAAAAGTTAATTTGGTTTTTATTCTTTTTACTTGAGTGGCCTCAGTTGTAATTAGCAGCTTTCCTTACAACCTGCAAAGCCTGCAAAATGCAACGTGAACAAAAGAAGCCAAGATGCGTCTTAGAACCTGTTTGACCACATTTAATTTCTCTGAGATTTATTGGGCGGCTTTTTTTTTTTTTTTTTTTGCAACTGGTGGTTCACAACTGCAGAGATTGAGAGGCCAATCATTACATCAAGATAAATTAACAACAAAATACCTGATTAGCCTCAACTCAGCCACTTTGAGTAAACCTGCTGGATTTTAATGCACTAGCTTGTCCAATTCCATCTAATTTAATGGTATTAAGATGTTGTAATGGTGCTGTTAACTACCGGCTTGATTTTAAAACCATGATCTGAGATGTGCCACTTTATTTCTCCACATTTTTTTCTCCTCACGCAGCATTTTCCGCTTATTCAGCAAAAAACAGGTTACAAGCTAAACTGCTTAGTTAATGTTTTTACCAGCAGATCCGGTCTGCCATTGAACCATTGGCTCTCCACTTTTAATTTTGGCAAGTTCCTGCCGTTTTACTACTGCTTCTGGGTTGCCAGTTGATTATTGTACAAAATACGTTAAAAGCCCCCAAGAGCTTGTGGTTCTGCTGCCATCTGAGCCGACTGTTTATAATTTCTTTATAGGTTTAATCACCAGAAACATTTGTTCAGGATTAAAAAGCAACAAAGGATGCCAGTGTGTTACAGGAGTCCTGACCAAATGTTCACTTGCTGGGCGTGAGACCAGATTTATGCTCTTAAAATCTAGCACCTAGTGCTAAAACCAAACATTTATGTGTAATTTAATCACTTTGTGCACATTTTTCTGTCACTAACAGATAATTACAAATAAAAACAAGAAGGCAAGGTTGCAACACTTCCTCAACGTCGCATTTTGTGACGTATTTTAATAATCTGAGCGGCGTTTACCTTCATGACAGGAAGCTGTGTGACCAAAGAGCCTTTAAAATGCAAAAGCAGCTTCCTGCTCAGCTGAGCCGCGGCTGGCGGCGCCGCGCCTTCGCCGTAACCAGAGCCAGACGAGCACACCCCCTCCCCGAGCGAGCGAGCAGCCAGCGGAGAGGAGGGCAGGTGGCAGGTTTATTTGGAAAGATGAAAACAGGATGAATAACAGAGGTTAAGAGGTGTGCGGGGATGGGAAGGAGAGGCGGGGGGAGGTTAAAGGGAGGCGGCCGTAAAAGCTGTGAGAGGGCGAGGTGAAGTTAGGGTCACTGCTCGAGCAGGGTTCCCATGTGAGGTCATTTCACCAACACACTACACGTCCTGAGAAACTGCTAAGGAGCTAATTGGCTGAACTGAAGCCATAAATCCTGCTGAAATTTATAGACGCCATTCTGTTTTTTTTACTGTTGAGAAGAAGCCCTTCTGGCCACCAGGTTCAAACATCTATTCTCTGTTTCTGCCATCAGCCTTGCACAACTTAATGCGGCTCAAGACATTTTTTTGTCTCCAAATAACTTTGAACTTCAAATCTACAACTCAATATAGATTAAAAAAATATAAGATAAATGTTTTTCCTCTTTCATTCATACGTATCGGTATTTAAATCTAAACATCCAGCAAAACACAACCATTTCCAAGTTGTTACTATTTATAGATCTTTTATTTATTTACTTAATCAGGTAAGTTACAAGAGGCAGTGGTGTTTATTTTAGTTTTTAGAAAACCAAAATTAATGTTTTTTCAAATTCAAAACATGAAACCTATAAATTGGTTCCAGGTTTTTGCACGTATATGTATTTTTACTGATATGCAGAGCCATTAAAATCTAAGCATGCAAGAAAAACACAACAATTTCCACACTGTTACTATTTACAGATCATTTTTATCTATTTATTTAACCAGATGAGTTACTAATAACAATCTGGAAAAACCAACAGTTACAAAAATCCTGATGCTACGAAGGCATCAGATGAGTTTTAGCAACTTGCTGCCTTTTGTTGCAATATGGAACCGATCAATGAATAGCATAATAAATACATTTGAACTTTAAAATCCTGAACGGTATTATTTTTCAAAGAGCAAAATTAATTTTTTTCATGGTTTCGGTTGTGTGTGGTTTTTATTTCCATTTCATTTATTGTTTAATTTTGGATATTTAAAATATCTTCCAGTTCCGGTGTCACCAGTTCTATTACGCCATCATCAATTTAACACTTGAAAATTACTCGAAACGTCAATATTAATATTTATTGCAATAATTACTGAGGGAATTCATCATCCAGCAAAATTTGTTATTGTGTTAACACGGTACCAAGACGGAAAAAACAACAGAAATGCACTAAAATCTTTTAAGTTGTAAACAATCTGCTCTGGTCTCCAGTTCCAACTATAAGAAGTGATAAGAAGTGATGAGTTTTAAGGGACGCAGGGAGTTTGTAGGGAAAGAAGCGGATGAAATGGATCGCTCTACCATCTCTGCCAGAAAGAAAACCGCCAGAGGAAAGCCCACACCCATATCTGCACTAATAAAACATACTAATGGGTCTATTTAGATAGAAGAGTAATGGAGAGAAGAAGAAAAAAACTCTTCGTTTTATGAAAGAAATGAGGAAATACAAAAAAGCATCTGGCTTTTATAAACCCAGATGCCCAAATGACCACAATTAGCCATGCGTAAGCTGTGAGAATGTCGTCATTTTGAAGTTTATCCTCACATGGTGAGTCTGTGCGTACAGTAACTTCAGATCAAATAGCATCTCTCGTTTCCACATGTTCAAGGAATTCTCTGCAAGGGAAACGGGGGATAAAACACCCACAACATCCGCTTCTATGATCATGAATCTCATGCCTGAACTCCAGTTTTGTTTCCCGTCTCCATTCATAGGAAAACATATCTGCTTGCAGAAGTAATTAGGCGAGAGGGCTCGAGCCTCACAGCTTCCATAAAACGAATATGAGCGCTCTGAAATGGAGGGCTGCAGAGGGTGGGAGGTGGACCGCAGCACCTCATGAATTCTGCAATTTGCCGTCTGTTTTATCCACTCTGAAAAATTCTTGGAAATGTCTTTTCCTGGACCATTTTATTGCACAAGAGGCTATGTTTTTCTCCATGGCAACGGCATAACAGCAGAGCCCAGCTAAGCTCTGACTCAACAAACAGAACTTCGCAAAATACTCATTTCAGCGCCAGGATTCCCCCTCTTCTTCGCCCAGCGTTCTCTGCAAAAGCGGGGAACAATCATGTGAACTGGAAGCGTTCGGGGCTCAGATGTGTTGCAGGAGAAAATGTGCAGAGCCTGTTGATGACGAGCCGCTGAGCTCGAATCTGTTGGTGAGACGAACCCCAAGGCGGCGCGTAACTTTTACAAAAATGGTGTGAAACAAGATCAAAATCTAACTTCCCACTGCCGGTCAAGGTAGCAAATTTTAGTGATCGATAAATTGTTCCAGAAATTATTGTGATAAATGAAAATATTGTTGTTTTGAAACGATTTTCAATCAATTTAATGGCACAATAATGCAGGGACACATTCTCATAGATCAATAAGCTTTAATTTCTAATGAACATTTAACACTGGAGCTGGAAGACATTTTCAATAGCCAAGATAAATAAAACAAAAGAAACAATGAGTAAAAGAAAATATGAAATCCTTCAAAAAAGGGCGAAATGAGACCAATAAAAACTTTGATCCAGTTTATGGAAGAAGGAGAGAAAAGAGAAAAACAATAAATCAGGCAAATGGAAATGATTGAGTTTGTTTTCTTTTATTGTGCAGTTAACTAATTTATTGCTTATTGCAGCAGGCTTAATCTAGAAACAACCAATCAGAGCCAGGAGGCGGTGTCCATCACAGTCTTGCGTGGAGTTGCTCAACCCCTTGCTTTCTGCTATGCTGCAACTAGCAGCGCCTCACGCTAACTACCATAGCAACCGATCACGGCGTTTAAAAGTTTCTATGCCATTATCGCATTTAGCAGCGAGTAAACGAGGGTGGTTGACAGCGCTCAGATCCTCCTGACTCTGATTGGTTGTGTTTGGTTGGTGCGTTTCTTCAGGCTGTAATCGCAGCTCAAGAAGGAAGAGAAGAAAACTTATATTTTCGCAGATTAACTGTCTCATATGAAACTGTCACGACATTTGTGAGTTTTAACAAATAAGTAAAAACTGTTATTTATAAAAGTTACATACTGCAGCTTTAGAGCAACAGCAGGTGTAGGACGGCCACACAGGACCAGGCGTTACATAAAGGTCTGTGTTCATGTCGAGATGAGCTGGGAGGACGCAGGCGCCGTGCGTCTCTTGTGTAGCCGCTAAATGAAGGCCGGCCAACCGGCCGGCCAGGGATTAGTGCTGCAGACAAGCAGGAACCGAGTCCAGAGCAGGACTTGTTAATCTCCAGCTACAAGGCAAGAGCGACCGCAGAGATGCTAACGCACGTGCAACACAAAGAGCATTCAGGCACCTTCAGCTTTTTGTATTTTATTAGGATTTTAATTAGGTTGTAGAACAAAACAAGGTCTTGCTTACTTATAAATTGGACCAATAATGAATCACTCAATTTTCTTCTCCATGCATTTCCAGACCCAACTCTGCCTGTAGGCCCAATACATTGGTCTGATTAGAACTGTCCACTTGTCCGCTGTGTCCCCAAACTTTAAATGGATATCTGCAGCTCCTCCAGAGTTACTAAGGACTCTGCAAGATGCTCAAAGCTCGAGAACAGAGCAGGAAAACATGGCTGACAAACGTTTCACGATATAGTGTTTTAATATCAGTCAATATTGATAATTATCGATTAATTTTTGTTTTAAATATTCAATATTCTGCCAAACTGTTGTGACATTTCCGGATTTATCCACAATTTCATCTCCAGCTGTCGTTCTCATTTTCTCCTTTAACTCCACCTCAGTCTTTTTATTTTTCAGCAGTTATCAGGCACGGCGGCGAAACCTTAAACTGCTGCTGCGCCTGTCGTTGCTAGGTAACCACAAGTTCCTAAGCAAGTTGTTGCTAGGTAACCAAAGAATGAGTGAGTCAGTTGATTCCACTATCCTAGCTTAGATTGCTGTGAGAGGTCGAGCGGCTAAAGCTTTCCCTCTGCCTACATCTCCCAGAATGCTGTGCGGTTCTGGATCGGAGTTTCGTGAAATTATTGAATATTCCACCAGAATTACCAATGGATTTTGATCAAGTGTCTATGGCGATATATATTGTGATTGATTTATTGTCCAAACGTAGTTTCATAACCTGGCCTTGATTTATGTTTCGGTCAAATTACATGCAAAGTGTTTAGTCACCAGGTGAGCACTGAAGGTGATTGGTTGCAGTGGGTTTTGTTTTGTGTTATCTGAGTAATTTTGTACCATTTCTGTTGATCCATCTCACAAAATCCCAATGAAAAGCATTGACAAAACTTGGAGAAGTTAAATATGTTTGCACACCACTGCATGATCCACGAACCTCAGACAATAAGTTGTATTTTCATCTTATTCAAATCCATTCCTCACCCGTAACACACTCAGGCGAACTTATTTTAAGGAGTAGTTTTCCTAACCACCTGTCCTTGAATTATACTCCTCACTTAGCCCGCCAACACAGGATTTAATTCGTGGCTTTGGTGAACCGTCAACCTTCTTGTCTCAACTAGTTAAGGCGAGTCCAAAGAAAACAGGACGTCTGCTAAATTGTAACTCAAGACAAGAGCGAGCGAGGCCGCAGATTCAGCTGCTGTGGAGCAGCTGCGCGGCTGCTAGCCGTGTGGCTTTCAGAGGCTTCACCCATGCAAAGGCGTGGAATAAAACAAAATTACTCTTTATTTGTCATATATAAGGTCAATGCAACAGGGCACGGGAGCCTGCCAACTTCTGCCTTCGCTTGTGTCGGACTCCCTTGTCTACCTTGTAGTGAATACAGAGGAGTATGCCACAGGGAGGGGAGGCCCTACACAGGAACTCAATAATAACTTTCAGCAGTCTAGCCAGGAGGCTGGAAGCCCAGACTGCGGCTGTTCCCTCCTGTCCTCGTTCCTCCCTCCGCATAAGCCCCACGCTCCTCCCCCCGTCCGCTTGCTGGCTTGTGTCTGCTCCACAGGACTGATGCATTCTGCAGACAGGCCAGCGCTCTTAAAGAGACACAGGCCACATTTTTATCCCCTGAATCACTGCAGCGGATCAAACGGCTAAAGCAAGACCTACTTCATTTGCAGCCTCTCAGTCAATCAGCAAAGCTCCTTCCCTTAACGACCGAGACGACAAGACGATGCAAAATACGGAGCGATTAAATGAGAGAAAGTATGTCGAGAGGCTCTGGGCTGAAATGAAGCTGGATTGTCTGACGGTAGAGACTCTGACGGTGCCTCTGAAGAGAAAAGAAAAGGAAAAACTTTTTCAAGTCCAATCAGTTTGCTTGTTATTTAAAGTGTTTTTTTTTTTTTTTTGTCAACAATTATAATGATAATCTGAAGAGCCTTCAATAAATTTGCTAATGAGAAGTTGGGAGTTTCCGAAAATAAAAACCATCTCCAATGTTGCGCTTAATTAAAATGCGGTTGCTAAGAAACAACAGCAACAATAACTATTATCAACAATAATCACACAGAAGATTGCCCATTCACTAAGCTTATTAATCACTTGTATAAAGCTAATTTTGTCTTTTTATTTTTCAGGCAACAATCTTAAACTGTTTATCCATTAAAATATAATTTAGCGCTGAGGTCTGGAGTCTCGGCTTTTATTTGTGGGGGAAATCCCATTCGAATTAAGTGAATAAAAAGTATTTTGAACATGAGCTTTAAAACGCTGTGAAGAAGAAAAAAAAAAACAGGTTTCCTCCTTTTTTATGTCTGGAGCAAGTCCTGCGTTATAAAACAGAGACCGACTCAGTCACGGTGAGCACTAAACTGCGGTAAGGAAACAATTAAAATTTTAAAAGAGTGAAGTGACACAGAAGCTTCGTTTCTTTCTGTCAGCATTTTGTCTTTCTATCAGTCGGAGCTGCGAGGGAAGCAACAGAGGAACAGCCAGACTCCAGATTGGCGAGAGAAAGAGGTCGATATGACTAATTTAGATTGATATATTTTATCTCCCACACTGCTTCAGGGGATTTCACTTAATTTCCACCAAGTCTGACCTACAATAAGCTTCTACAGAAGAAATTACTTCTGGCATTGACTCTGTTCAGCGACGTCACTAAATCATTCAAGCCGCCATGATGGACATCAGAAGTATTGAACAGAAAATGTTTTTTTAACAAGTTATTTATGGCTACTGCTTGTTGGAGTCAAATTAATTCGTCTTTGAACGTAACACACCTGGTCGGGGCTCACAACCAAGCGAGCGTTCGGGCGCTCGGCTGACATTCATTCGCCGTGTTTTTGAGTTGAAAAACGTTTAAAGTTTGAAAATATCACTCGACAATTATGTGTAATTGAAAGATTGGAAGATTAACACCTGACACAAGGCAAATATTGTAAAAAGTCTTGAATAAATTAGCAATGCTAAGCCTGGTGGGGGCACAAGTAAAGCCTGGTGGCCCGCCAGGCTTATGGGGGAAAAGCTGGACGGAGGTATTTACAAACGGTGGAAATAGCTAGCAAAAGTCATAATGTTACAAGAACAGAGCTGTGGTAACGCAAGAATAAAGTAATATGTCAAAATAATACAACAATAAAGTCAAAGTACTATGAGAATGAAGTAGTACTTTTATGAGAACGACAACACAAACATGAATGAATTTTTATTTTTTTAAGTAAAACATTTTTTCCATTTTAATTTTTTTGACATTCTTCTGGTAAAATAGCACTTTTATTCTTCTTATTGTATGACTACATTCTTGTCGTGATTAAGTAAAATATTTCTAAGCCAGCTCTAATTTTCCATCGTATGATTGAAATAAAATCCACTTTTTGAAAATATTTTCTGTCATTTGAAAAACAAAATGATTAAAATCAAAAATCTGACTTGGTATAATAAAAAAACTGATATTTTATTTCTACTCCATGTTCCCCAGCCTTAATGTTTAAAGCTTGTTTAATTGCTTATTTGTTGCTTTTGGTTAACGAGATTAAACAACAAGTTTCTGCCATGTTAAATTAAATTAATAAATGTTTTTAAAAGTGGATGTTCCTAATTTTAAGCAACCGAAGGGGATTCCTCGAACTAAATGCAACTAATTTATAATAAACAAACTGAGCTAATGTTAATAACAGAAAAGGTCACATTACAGAGAGAACGCTTCGAAAGGTTTCACCAGCAGAAGTGGAGCGCTGCTCACACCAGCTGCAGCATACCAACAATTGAAATGGCTGCAATGATGACCTCAATCTGGAAAAGCTATCAGGCTGAGTTTGTAGCTTCACAATCAGTTCAGGCACTTTAAAACTGTTTAAAAAAAAGAAAGAAAACTCAGCAGGGAACATGACTAAGACTCTCAGGAGTGTCCTCGGCGATGGCTTCAAATCAAATCTATTGCTGTCAGAGCTCAACAATGCTGTTATTCCCACTTGAAACGCTCGTGCCAACAAAACGCACCGCCACCTGACTGTAAGGCTGTTTCTGGACAAAAAGCAGAGAGGGCCAGAATGTGTAGCTGAACAAAACAACTTGGTGTGTTCGTTACTCTGTGGCGCGCAGGGCCGTTTGAGAGGGTGACGCATACCCAAACAACACCGAGTCATTGAGTCACCAGTGTTTACGCAGCCACATAATTCTGCACCATCTGCAAGGCTCAGGTCTGATCTTCTGACATTCACCACTTTGCAATCCTCAGAGACGACTTAAAAAAACTCCAGACTTGGGTCTTTCTCTGCGGCAGAGATTTGGGGTCATACTACATGAACTTTGCCCTTTTTGCCCCATTAAAACCACAAACTTTAAAGTATTTTATTGGGACTTTATGTGTTACATCACAAAGTAAGCCATGATGGTGAAGTGAAAGGAAGAGGATGTATTCTGAAAATTGTAATCTATTACTCTGTTACTTCTGAATATTAGACTTTAGGTCCGGCCCGAACCCGTAGGCATCGTGTCCGAATACGATCCGACCCGACAGATTAGTAAAAACGACGTATTATTTTCATTACGATTTTACTGCTTTAGTTTTTAGTCCATAATTTGACTAAACTGTAATTTCTCACATTTTTAGGTTTTGTTCACATTTTCATTATTTTGCTTGTTGTAACCGTAGCGTGAGTCAAGTGCAAGTCATCCGGATGCGTGACTGATGGGAGCGGAGCAGGGTGGGACCGCATCGCGCAGCGGACCTTACAGTCTCATAAACGTCTTACTTACCTTCTTTCCTCCAAAGCGTCTGCTGCCTACTGCTCTATGTAGACTGTAATAAGTAGACTAGCACATTATTGCACATTTTCGCTTTTCTCTATGCTGTGCGTATTGTAGGCATGTTAAACGCGCCACAGAAGGCTAAGCCCGGCCTACATTTTGGGTTGGGATCAAATTCGGGCCATAAATCGAAACGCTACTAAATATAATCAAGTTGCTTTAGAGTCAGAAACGGACACCAGGTACCAAATGACAACAGATGCATCACTTCGACTGCAAACATTTTGAGTTTGTTAAGTTTAATCGCTGGTTTCTCAAATACCAAAACATTGGTTAAAACCAATGGTGGTAACATTGGTAACCAAAACATGATGTTAGTCACCAAAGGAATGGCTCAGACAAAAGGCCTAGTCAAAGTCTAGACACACATCCAACAGAAAATCTGTGGCAAGAAAATCTCAGTCTCTAGATTAGCAGCTACAATCGAGTGACTCAGTGTAGCTAAATGAATATGCATGCCACACTATTCAGATTTTTATTGTCAAGATAATTGAAACAATGCAACATTTTTCTTCCAGTTTGGGGGTTAGAGAGGTATGGATTTAGAGTTTTATCACAATGTCTTGTAATACGATCCAACATCATAAACTATTTATTACCTAGTTTTTAGGTACGACTGCATGGCATCCAAAGCTCCACAAACACAAATATGCTGCTCGAAATCGGCTTCTTCAGGATTACAGTCGCATGAAGAAATGCGATTTGCATCACTAAACTGCATGAGGAAACTTCATTTAATCATATTTTCACAATTACTGATACTTATTGATGCGCTTATGGACAAAATCATGTAGAAAATAGTAAAAATAACATTTCAGTCACATTTACCATGGCAACAATAAATCAAAACATTTCCACCAAATATTCCAGTTTAATGTGAGTCGTCTTATGATTTCAAACCATCTTAGATAATAATATCTAAATAATAATAATAATAATAATAGTCAAAGGCAGTCTGGTGCTTCAGTTTCTCGCTCTAAACTCGCTGTCACCTCCTTCACCTTACAAGGCAAACGCACGAAGGAGAAAAAAAGGCAATGAACTTCTGACCTGTCATTGAGACGGCAGAGGAAGCTCTGCAGCTCAGGGGGCAACCAGAGTCCACCATCCGCTCTGTCACTCCTCCCCTCAGTGTCTCACCCTGCCATCCCATAAAACCCCAGTAAAAAAAAAAACCTCCTGCTCCCCTTTTTTTATGGATGCCAGATGGCGGGGAGGCCTCCTTTGCCTCTGGACTTGCCTCCCAAGTCTAGTAAAACCAGTTGACCTCAGTAAAATAAAAACTGCTATTTATGAAAAAGGTTTGGAACAAAACACACAAACATCCTGCCACTGAAACAATCCAGCGACGTCTCATCTTCCAGAGAGCTCTTTTACAAGACGGGAGCGCATACGTAAGCAGGCGCGCTCTCACGGTGAGGGGGTGAAGTCCAGATGTAATAACTATACCCAGGAACAATTTTATTTTCCTGTGTGAAGAGGTTTTTTTGGGGGGCTAATTGCGAGCTTTGGGTGTGAGTGCAGGACCTTTGGCAACGTCTTTAATTCTCCCTGAGAAACAGAGAAGCAAAATAAACAGAGCCGTCTGCGTTCAGGAGAACGAAGCCGAGCCGCAGAACCACAGTCTGGCCTGCGGTTCGCAACATTTTGGTTCCAGCACTGACTTCACCTAAAACAAACCCTCTGCACGACGCTAGAAAATAAAAAATGTTTACCCTCGATCTTCACTAACTAGGTTAATAACTAGTTACATTTACTTTAGTAACCTGTTAAAATACTTTTAGGAGTTTTTTACTACACTGTACTTCAGTACATTTTTTATGAAGTATTTCTACTGGTACTGAAGTGAAATTTCTGGATTTTCTAAACACTAAACGCAGAACAAACATGTTAAAATTCACCAGAAACAGACACACATCACAGTTTTTAATTTAACTAATTAAATAAATCATTTTGCCTTATTTGGTTATTTAAATGAATTGTTGTCATTTTGGTCTTAAAAATCCCAACATTTCCTCTTAACTTTCTATTTTGGTCTGTTTGATGAAGCGATTTTTAAATATTAAATGATTAATTTATCAGTTACTCTGTACTTGAGTATTCTTTTCACCAAATACTCGAGTAATATCTTGGTTTTACTTTGACTGGAGTTCAGTTTTTGGGCCTTCTGTCTGCCTTTAACACCCGAACGCCAACAAACACACGCGCTGCTGCTGCTTCTGCGTTTTCACATCTCTCCACTGACTTGTCACTTGTGCAGGAGTCGAGCCCTTTGACGAGCCGGACTGAGTCCAGCGTTTGAGTCCAGCCCGGTTTGGTGGGAAAGGAGGTTAAAAGGCCGCGGATCGCCTCGCTATAAAGGAGCTGTTGAATCAATAGCTTTCTTTTACTGCAAATCAATTGAAGTGATTATCCTCTCTTCCAATAACAACCGTCTTCACCCTCTGCTCACCTCAGATGCCCCTCTTGTTTTTTCGCCCCGTCCTTCTTTATTTGCCCCACTAGTTGGGATCGAGCATTTATGTCCTGCAATTCAACCTGACCCCTGGGCAACCCCTGCCATGGCTGCCTAAGCCATTAGGTTGGCTGTGTCTGCAGGTTATTAGTGTGATAAAAGTTTACTGTCCTTCCAGCCGCTCACTGTGGCTCCACTTGAATGTTTCTGAAGAGCAAGTATAAGAGGGGACAGGAGGGCATCTGGTCAAACACAAAACACCGAGACGCCACATATTACATCTTAATAAGCTGGAAAAGGACGTAAGCACCAGCAGAGGAAGCTGTCTGAATCTAAAGCCAGAATTATGGCTGAAAAAAGCCAATAAAGAGACAGAAACTGTCTGGTGACCAGAGTTTTATACGGTCAGATTGTTGGTGTGGAAGTCATCAAGAATCATTGAAATTTAAAATGATGAAGTCTGATGAAGCAATTTCTGAGGAAATATTTTTTAAACCACTGCAGACATGAAAATGGTTAAATCAGGCTGAGAGAGAACAAGACTAAAAGCAGAGAACAGGAAGGCTGTGTTTTATCATACTGAGCTTTTTAAGCTTAAACATGGAAGATTTTAAAGAGGACGCATTTGAACTCTTAGAAAAACACCAGCATGCATGCTGTTCCCACATATACAGTATATTCTGGTGTAATATACTGATACCACTGAAATTGGTATCAGTGGATCAAAACCGGTCATTAGAAATTGGCCACAACAATCTGATTGGTGCGTCTGTAAGGAGCTCTCTCTGTGCGTTTACTCTGGGGAAGCACAAAGACAAGAGAGCTTAGCGTTTGTCAGTGTTGTTCCCTCCTGTGCGGCAGAATCTGTGGGCAGTGACACAAACTGCAGCCTCAGCACTTTTCCATATTCTCTAGTTTCAAGCCAAGAGAGAGAACAAAGGCAAAGAGCTAAGTTGCTGCAGAGGTAACGGGGACAGCGCAGGAGTCTGAGCGCCCCCAATAACGAGCGCCGCCGCCCGCTGCAGTCTGTGTGATGGAGTCTTGCTGGAAATCCATGCAGCTGCTCCGCACAGCCACTCAGGCCGACTGTAGTCTGCCCACAGACAGCAGTAACTGGAGCCCACCCCTTTTTACACTGCAGCCCTGTCTACCACAAAATGGAAACCACAGTGTGCCTGGAATTTGCTTGGAGACACATGGAGATCCATGTAGCGCGGCAGTAAAACTCCATTAAAACTGTTAACTCCGCTGAGGTTCCTGAGCAGCGCATTATCTGAAAGGCGAAAGGTTTTCACTGTGAGCTCCAAACAGAGCAGCGCCTCCACTAAAACGAGGCTTCAAAGGAAAAAACGGTGGCGAGATGAATCTGCTAATACTAATGATGCACTGTCAAGACATGCCAAGATGTGTCAGAAGGCAGAGCGAGGTTTTCAGCTCGTCTCTGAGGACTGCAGAGATGCACTGTGAAATATTTTGGAGACCAAAAATTTACACAATCGATGTGATGATAAAAGACAAATCAAGCCAAAATTAAACTGTTTTAGTTTCAAAATGTCAGCAGAGATGGTCGCTAGACGCTGGCGCTCTCAGTGGGTGGACTGTGATTCTTCTCACGTCAGGAAGTCAAATTCGAGGCCACGCCCACTTCCTCTGTGACAGCATTAATTTTTTAATAACTTTTAATCACCAACGCCTTGAGGTCACACTGATTCTTGCTGAAACTGATAAGCAGAGACCAGGAGTTTACTAAAAGTAGGACGTGAGGAAAGTTCAGGAAATGACGGCCTTGATCCAAAATGTCCGCCCTTCGACGGCAATTCAGCTGATTTTTCTGTGGAGCACAACTCAAAATTACTCATGGAAAGCATGAGTAATTTGTGTTTTTTTTTCATAGAACAGATCTTAAATATTCAACAAAAAAGCAGCTTGGGAACTGAAATACAAAGGAGAACTCTAAACATGTCTCAATAATCAATGAATCAATTGATGCATTTAAATGAGTTCAATAATTTCCATTCAGATTATTAATTAATCAGCTTTTAATACTTATTTCTAGGGGTGCACCGATTTAGCCGATTTATTGGAGCAGATTTCCTTACTTTTGAGAGATTTGTGATCGGCTGATTCTTACAAATTAAGCTGATTTTAATAATTATTTTTTTTTACCTCAGCACAGGTCTAAAAATCAGCCCCTGTCCTCTTCTGCTGCCCCGTTAGAGGCGTTTGACTGACAGACCAAACGCCTCAGGCCAAGTCTTCACGTTTGCAGTTAACAATAATCACCCACCTGGTGCCGACTCAGAAACTTTCTCGCTACATTTAGCAACATTTCAGACATTTTGGTCTGATTGGCCAAAATTAGAATCGGCAGAAATCGGCGATGGGCCTGAAAACTGTAGTCGGTGCAATAAAAATAAAACTTATTTTCTTCTTTGTGGATGCTAAATCTATGTTTTAGTCAAATATGTAACCAGGACCTCATTACTGCATGACTTGATTGCTGCCACACAGCAATGTTTCTATTACTATTTACACGAAAATATGCTGCAGGAGTAACAGGGTTGTTTTGTTTCAAGTTAAGGATCTCGCCTCGTTTTCAGTGTTCAGATATGAAAGAGTGGTAATATTTCTTCCCTCACGGCGGTTCCAAGCCGTGCCCTCCGTGTCGAACATTGTTTTAAAGCTTCTCTCTGCCAAAGTGACTGAAATAACTTTTAAATCTCAATTTGCACGCTGAGGCTTACTTTGTCCAAACCGAGCGTTATTAAAAACACCCATACATCCTGAGCATGCTGGCTGCTCCTTCGTGATAAAAACAAGTATTCTAACATTATTAACCCCAAATGTCTTTCCTTTTAAAAGTTGAGGCGTTCCATGAGGAGGCCGTTTTGGCAGTTCTTGGCCGTTAAGTGCGAGTGAGTGCCAGCCCCACCCCATTAAGAGCGAACCCCGCACGTCATGTGTTTCCACTTTACCGACAGGGTGGAAATGACCTCAACGCAGTAAAAAGATGACAAGGGTGCTAGTGCTGTTCACCAGATGTGAGCAGAAGAAGAAGGAGGAGAACTGAGGCAGGGAGGAAGGGGGGAGAGAAAACCATTCGCCTGAAGAATTTACTGCAAACCCCCGAGGAGCCCTGTGATTGAGGGTTCGAGTCGAGCTCCAGAGGTTTCTGGTGTATCTCAGCGGCACTCAGGGAGCGCAAGGAAGAGAGAAAACTTCACCCACCCAAAATAATAAGCATAAACCACTGTCATTCCACTGCACCTGCCTGCAAACACAAAAGCCACTTCCTCCCACCGTGTCCAAGCGAGCGCCTTTATCCCATTTAGCGCAGCCTGCGCCGCGACAAAAGGCAGAGAAATTAGGGAGTTGCACTGATGATAGGGCGACTAATCTCTTTGGAGGGATTCATTATATCAGCGGAGCGTACAGTTGAGCAGCTGAAAGGGGTGAATTAAATATGGACATGCAGAGATGGCCGCTTTTGTTGGAGATGAGCGCAGGCAACAATGCCCCGTTATTACGCCGAGAATAATTCATACATTCCTCTCAGGGCAGACGCCGCAATAAGACCACCGTCCCTGCAATTGATTTAACACAACGGCCTGTCACAAGGTCACACACACACACACACACACACACACACACACACACACACACACACACACACACACACACACACACACACATATTACCTCGAAAACATTTCTAGAAAGTCGCGATGCACCAACCCACAGAGCAGAAATCATGATCTGGTAGGTTTCATCTGCTCTAGTGGGTGGTGATGGAAAACACAAAAATATTCATTTTTCCTGCCTTGTTAACACCAATAAGCTTTTCTTTACAATTTCATAAAAATCACATAAATCCTACGCATTACAGTCCTTTCACTCAGTCAAAATCAAAAAAGGAATATCAGAAATCTGTGCTAGAAGGTTTATGCTGTGGATTTTGGCATATTTGTGGTTCCGTATTCACAGATTTCGGACTCCAAAAGTGACTCCAAACAACTAGTAAACCTGTATGTAGTATTTCTCTGAAGTATTTTTAAAAATGCAGCTTTCGAAGCTGAAATACATAAGAGCAATGCCACTTCAGATCCTGCTGGCTGATTGTCTGAACGAAGAAAAAACTAACTTAATGCACTCTGAACTGGTTTTGGTTCTCTCTCTTTTTTCTGTTATTATTACTATTAGTGTAAACAAATAAAATAAAGGCATCAAGACAACAAAACATGTTTAAATGTCACAAATGGGCTCCAGCAGTGCAGACCTTTGGGTCAAAGTTGCACCACTTCAACATATTTTTGGAGAAATCAATCAATTTAGAGTAAAATATTGTTTGGTAAAAAGTCTGCTGAACAACTGATCAAATGATCAATCATTTAATATTTAAAAATTACATAATCAGACGGACCAAACTATGACGTGAAGTGGAAATTTTGGTATTTTAAGTTCCAAAATGACAATAATTCATATAAGTAACAAAAAATAACAAAATTGGGGAAAATAAAATGTTTCCAGATCAGTTTCTTTCACTATAAAACGTTAATAAAACCTGCCGGTGTGTGTCTGCGTCTTTTCCATCGAGTAGGTAAATAGTCCAGAAGTTTTACTCAAGTAAGAGTAGAAATACTTCATAATAAAATTACTTAAGTACAGTGCAGTAAAAATACTTCTAAAAGTATTTTGGGGTTTTTTCCCAAAAAGTTACCAAAGTAAATGTAACTAGTTGCTGCCCTGTGAATATTTAATATGTCGGTATCATTTTTAAAGGTCAGACCTAAAAAAGAAGCAGAACCCGGTTCTGACCTGGAAACGCCTCTATTATTAGATTTATATTCTGTTCCTAAGTTACAGCTAAAACCGTTTCACTTGTCTGGTCGAATAAAAGAAAATGAAGGAAAGAACCCAGAAGTGGGGATGGATGGACCTCCTCGTCTTCTAACTGGTTTATGTTCTTCCTTTAAGCTGCAGCTGAAAACTTTGGACTCGTCTGCAGTGAGACGGAAACAAACAGGTGACTTAAACACACTCAGTGATGAGCAGCAGATTAGATCCGCTGGCACCGAAAGGAGAGGTGATTAGTTTTTATGATTATCTGAAAAGCAGCTTGAGGTTTTTTTAAGATGATGTGAGCGCGTCAGGCTCCTGTCTTCACATCAGCCCTCCTCGCTGCTTCAGACACACGGCTTATAATAGTCCCCTCATTATAGGATAAAGGGTGGGCCTGCTCTATTTCAAGCTGCGGCAGCAGGTGTGAGTGTCTGTGCTTGGAAATAAAGCCAGAGGACTGTCACAGCCACGAGCAGTGACACTTTGGGCAGTCGTGGACGGACCAGACACCTGCGACAGGAGAGGCGTCCATCTTTCCGCCTGTCCTTCTGAATGGAGAGAAGGGAAGAAGAGCAGGGTGGGGCAGGTGTACTCTGCTTTTTAATGCAAGGTCAGGGGCAGAAAAAGCTCCCCACCTGACCAGACGATGCTGCGGCGGAGAGGGACAGAACCCACGGTGACTGTAATACTGAATAAATAATGTTCCTCCACTCGCCTGCAATAGAGTCTGCTAGGACAGCTGTGCTGAATTCATTTGATACGGGCGCCTGCTGACAATGCGGCATCGCTCCATCTCTGCAAGAAAGCATGTTTAGCTTACGTCTAAGAGCGCACATGGTGGAGGGGGGCAGAATAATTATTGTGCTGCGAGCTTTGACCCAGGGTGGAGGAATAAAACGTCCCGGAGATCCGAGCGCTGCGCAGAAGGTACATCAGGTACACACGAGGAGCGAGTCCAAAAACCCGCCGAGCCCACTCGTTGGTGAATTTAGCCAGCACTTGAAACGAGAGGAAGGACGGTTATGAGGTCATCCTGACAAAATATCTCCATCTCCATCTACCTATTTGTAATGAAGGGGATGGATGATGAGTTTCCGTCCCTCCAAAAGAGACGTGTGCCTGTATGTAGGCCAGTCTGAGCACAGACTCACGCTGCGCGCTCACCAGAGTGGAGGTGGAGATCTAAGTATAATGCAGAGTGAGGGGGAGTGCAGCAGGAGATCTCAGCGGAGGAGAGGAGCAGAGTCCTGGGTCTGTGCCTCTGCGCTAACGCGTGTCCTACGGGGTCGAGGAGGAGGTGTCAAACCGAGGAGGTGAGGCGGGAGAGGAGGCGTCAGTCAAGGTCCGGGCGATGCGGGGTGAAGTGGGAGAACAGGATGCAGAGAGGAGCTGTCGAGTCGCAGCGCAGAGGTCATGATGAGGGAGTTTGGGCAGGGGGAGGGTGAGGTCTCTGAACTGTAAGAGGGCCGTGCACTGTGACTTCTCTGCGTGTGTGTGTGTGTGTGTGTGTGTGTGTGTGTGTGTGTGTGTGTGTGTGTGTGTGTGTGTGTGTGTGTGTGTGTGTGTGTGTGTGTGTGTGTGTGTGTGTGTTCTGGCGCTGTTCTTTAAGCCAACCAGCCAGAGAGCACAAAGTTCTTATTTAGCACAGGAAGAGCAGCTCTGCTTAGCAACCACAGGCGCCCTCCAATCACGAGCGCAGATGAGCAGACTCCAACGGAGGACGAGTCCTCTCAGAGTCTGACGGAGGCCTCGAAATGTTGCGGTCCAGGCCTGCCCACACGCACAAACACACGCAAAACAGATCTGGAGCCGAACGCGCCGCCGTTCACAGTCAGACTCCCCCGCTTCACCGTCGACTGAACTCGCCGAAGAATCCAAAGTTAATCTGAACCCTCCTTAATCCCAAAATAAATTATGCATATCCCAAAGAGCGACATAGTCGCGTAAATCCCTAAAACACTGATTCTTCTCCCTCCTCCTGGCTCGGCACCAGGCCCGGGTGAACCGACGGCACCCAACCCCCGATTGGGATCTGCTAGCCATCAAAACAGGAGGCACGGATGAGATTTGGCCCAAAACGCCGTCTGAACACTGAGCAGTCTGTTTGGTTTTAGCTGCCTGAGCTAATCCTCCTCCCGATAGCTTTGAAGGTGTTTGGTGGGCGGATTGTAGGCGAGAGCAGCATGCCGATTTGTCATATGGCACCAGCAGGGCCTACTTCTGCTCTGGCTGGAGCTCCATTAGCACATCTCCAATGTGGTCTAACAGTTCTGCGGCGCTGCAGGTCAATCAAAGAGACGAGCTTTGGAGGGATGAACATCGCAGTCCGCTTCGCGAGTCTGCTGGCCCCCAGTCAGGCAGGCGTTTGTGGAAGGGGGAATGTACCATTGTTGGTTTTCTCCGTGCGGTATCACTAATTCATGCTCTAATTAGAAAATTCCAGCGGGAGCGGCTATAAATTGTCAAGACGCTATGAACAGGCTGGAGAGGGAGGAGAGACTTCTGAGTGTTTCTGTAAAGAAGGGAAAAAAAGGCAGAATGTGTCCAGAGAACTTGTCAGTTTTGAGGCGCACCATGGCCTCTGCATTCCAGGAGTTATGTGGGATTATTGGAGTTTAAAGCCCCCCCGACTGCAGCAGCTTAGTAGCTCAGCGAGCAGCAGATGCAGACTCCAGGATTTCCTGTCTATGCACCAGATGGGCCTGACTCTTAATCACAGAGTTGGAAACCAGGAGGTTATCGAGGAGGAATTGATGATGATGATGATGATGATGATTGTGGTATTACACTAACCCAATACAGGCATCTGCTCTGCAGCTAACAGCCCGACTGACTAACTAGCTCGTCGGCTGCGGTCGCAGCGAGCGCTCGTCTCCTCCTCATCCCATCATCCTCCCCCAGTTACACAAGAAGTTTTCACAAGTTAGCTCAGCGGCTAAACGTCCACACAAAGTTGCTTTTACTCCCTAATCTGCATGTTTGAGTGTGAAAAATGTAAATAATCCTCATTTCTTTTCATACAGCCACAGAATTTACATTCAAACAGAGTTTAAAGGCAATTAGATGACTAATTAAATCTGTTGAACTGTCCCAGGTAATACAACAGAGGTTTGATGTGGGGTTCCACAGGGATTTGTGCTGGGACACCTATTTTTAATTTTTGGTAATAACAACCTTCCTGGACATATATGACGTTCTCGTTTAAAATATATTGGTGATCAAAAGGAAAGGCAGAAGCAGCTGTTTGGAAATATTTAAGGTCATAAGACAAATGAAAACCCGGCAGCTCTTTATCCCTTCATTTTTACAATCCAAAGGCAACTTTTATCTCCACAGATTGCATGATTAATTAGCCAGGGGAAAGAAAACTGCAGAATAAGTACCTGAAAACACTTTCTAAGTTTAACAAATGCTAATTTAAATGTATAAGTAATGCCTGTATTAATAAATATGTCATGTTAGCAGAAATAGGAATAATTTCTGCTTTTCACTTTTAAAATAAAACCATGTGGAACATCCACTTTTTGAATACTGATTCAAATCAAGATTATAACACTGTGAGGATTTTATATCACACAAATGAGTTTTTACGTGTTGGAGTCATTAGAAAGAAACATGGAGGTTTAGGGCTGAAACAATTAATTGAATTAATCATGATTAATCGATTACTGACATACTGGTCAACTAATTTAGGAATTGTTTAATCATTTACTGGAGAATGCAGATTATAAAAAGACAGTGTTTAAACAAAAACTGTATAAAAAATTAAGTATATTTTGCATATAAGATTAAAAACTTTTTTATTTTAGACCCATAACTCCTCAAGTGGGATTTTTGGCTCCACTCGGTTCAAACTATATAAAGAAAAACGTCCTCTTAAGCACAATTTCCTTATTTTACTTAATCAAAACAGATTTTTGTTGTCGTAGATGCATCCTTTGCTACAAATGATTAAGTGTTTACTAAAGGAAAGCTCTGCTATTGCCATTTCGGTAATAAAATATTTATTTTCTTAATTAAAAAAGACAATTAATTGCTTATTTGCATCTTTATTGTATTCAATATGGTGTAAAAATAAAAGGCTGAAGTAGTTAAATAAAAACATGTGCAGAATGTCCCATTTTTTTAACCGATTAATCGTCAGAATAATCGATTACGAAGACAATCACTGCCTGGTAGCTTTACATTTCTCTTAAAGGTTCCAGTAATGATGATATTCAGTTTTTATTTTTCTCAGGCCTTTATTTTCTATCAGACATGCAGACACCGCTATCTGTCTTTTCAGGACGTCACAAGGAAAGCGGTGACACAGCAGTCTCACTCGTGTGGATTTCCCACCCTGAGAGGGGCTGGAGGTTAGAGACCTTTCCACGCAGCGCCCAAAGAAACGCCGCGCGCTCAAAGAGCCGCTCGCCGCACTTCACAGCCTCTGAAAGCCTGCCCCTCAAACAAAGGAGGCAGCAGGTCTTTAGCACACATTACCCATGAGAGAGCCCCAGCTGACACCCTTTTAACATGGGGTCACCGCTGCCAGAATGAAGGCCACCACCCCTGGGAGCTCCTGACACCCCTCTGCCTCGACGAGCCGCCTCTGTTCGGCTGCAGCGCTCCGGTCAGCAGTCACAAGATAGGAAACCACAGGGGCTAGCATGGCTCTGGGGTTTCATTTAGTTCAGTTTTATTTTGTTATGACTGCTTGTTTGTCTAATTTCATTGGTGTTAGTTCATTTTTAAGTGTGCTTGCTAGTTTTTATTTGTTAAAAACTAGCCTGCTTGTTTTCATTAGTTGAAAATCAGCAGTTTGCTTGTTGAGAAAATAATTGAGTCGTGTTGCTAAAGGTGAAGGAGCACCAATCACTATTATTAGTCATTCAACAAGGATGTTGAATAAAAATACAGCTTGGAAGCTGAGAGTTGTATTGTTGTAAAGCAGCAGACTGCAGGCTAGCTACCTCAGCGGCTAGCTTATTAGCAAACTAATATCTGTGAAATATGGACTCCTTAGTTTTTCTTAGTTAGAAACTAGTGTGTTAGTTTTTAATGTTAAAACTAGCTTGTTGTTATTATTAAGCTTCAAAGCTATGAGTTATATTGTTGAAAAGCAGGATAGCTACTTTAGCTAGCTAATTAGCAGATAGCTAATTAACAAAGCCATTTTGGTGCGATCTGGATTTGCTAGTTTTTATTATTTAAATATTATTTAGTTTTAATTTAGTTTTTGTTAGTTATAGTAATAGTTTTAGTATTGCATTGTGATTATACATTGTAATCAATACTCAACAGAAGATACTATTTAAAACAAAAAAAACTTTTTTCAACTATTGAACTAATTGAGTGTGGGATTTTCTCCCAACTTTTACGGTCGCTGTTTTCCGGACCAGACATAAGCAGTGGCATAATTTCTCCGATATCTGACATAAACTGTTTGTGTGAAGGAGAAACAAAAATGTATTTCACGTCAGTTCAAAAAGACAATAAACAGATTCATAAGACACTATATTTGTAATTTCAACATGTTTTAGTTAATTTTATAAAAGGACAATAAAGCTCCAGTCAGCTTTATGTTTCCCCCTTTAATTACCATTTTGATTTATTTCAGTTAATGAAAATGTTTTCTCCATTTCAGTTTTAGTTAACTGTAATAACAAAGATGGTTTAGTTTTTTAAGAACAATATTCAGAAGAGATGTGGACCGGCAGTGGTGAGATTAAAGAATTTAGTAAATGTGAATCAAGTCCGTCTGGTAGCGTTTAGACGGGTTTATGTGGTTGGGTCAGGTTTTAGCTGGCTGGGTCAGACAGACCCATCAAGGTCCGAAGTGTTGAACCGCGGCGGCTCTCGGGCCTGAGAGAGAGGTCAGCAGACAGATGGGAATGGAAATGAGCCGGCGGTGAGCTGATTTTAATCTGGCTCATACAGCTGATCCAGCCATAACATTCGGCTGTTTACTTTAAAACACACAGGA
The DNA here is from genome assembly GCA_911649635.1 of Poeciliopsis gracilis. Taxonomy (NCBI): domain Eukaryota; kingdom Metazoa; phylum Chordata; class Actinopteri; order Cyprinodontiformes; family Poeciliidae; genus Poeciliopsis; species Poeciliopsis gracilis. The sequence goes on from CAJVRI010001403.1 coordinate 42,881, forward strand.
ACCTCGATGTACATGGCGGCGCCCACACACGCAGTCTGAGGATAACGGGAGCTAAAGAGAATTAAAACAGGAGAATAATTCATCTTTAATAAAACCAAATCCTTCTCCTCTGCCAGCTTTTGCGCCACTTCAGTCCAGGTTTTAGGCTTTTTGCATCGAATGAGGAGAACAATGGGATGAGAAATGGCATAAATTGGCCTCAGTTGGATGGTTTTAATAGCCATTCCCATTACAGACGGTCCACACAGAGCCCCCTTTAGCTTGCCACTCGGTCAGATGATTGATCGCATTGGCCTTACTTCTTAGGGATTTTGTTTTTACAGTTAATGCTCAGAGGTATTCCACTTTGGCCTGAACCAAAAGTTTTTATTTCAATTCCAATCCTCTTTCCTAAAGCTTTCCATGCTAATCAGAAAAGTAAATATTTAAAATCGCTACATGCAACGGTCAGCATAATGGAGGAAAATTGGAGTTTTATACAGCAAAAATCATGAAGGATCTCACTCAAAAACAGCAAAAATGTGATTATTACAGCTTCGCAATATCAGCAAAACCTGAGGTAAAATTCTAATAAGACTTGCAAAAATAATTAAATACTTAAATATACAATATTAATGTCGCTTTGCTTTAGCTTCTCTGCAAGCATTGCTGTTGGACTAAGTCTAAGCTCTGCAGGAATGATAAAAAATGATGGATGATAATCCCATCCCAACAGGATTTTATAGAAAAACTCTTTTGGCAGAGAAACAAATTATTTTGTAGCTAGCAAGTTTTTTAAATGACTAGCTCTACAAAATATTAGCATACAGATACGACTGTTTAAAATTATGATTCCAAAAGCGGTACGAATCCCCTCCCCCACGCGTTGCTGGACACTTAGCAGAAACATGGCACCCTACACTTTTCTTACGCTTCCAACAATTTGCTTGTTTTAAAAAATCTGAGTCAAGTTTGTGAAAATGAAGGAGCACCACCGTATCAGAAGCACTTTTATAGAAGGTGGAGTTGTATAAAAATACATCTTGGAGCTGAAAGTTGAATTGTAAAGCAGCAGACTGCAGGCTAGCTGCCTTAGCAGCAAGCTAATTTACAAGCTAATACTGCCGTGATTTGGATTTAGAATTTTATTGCAATATTTTATGGTTCTACTGTGATGACAACATAGATTATGAGAAAATATATATATATAAATTACTATTTTTTAGGTTTGGCTGCAAGACACGTCACTAAATTGCTGCATTTAGTAAAACCGTCAAATTAACTGGTATTTACTGACAGTTTCGTGGAACAAGCAGGGAAGAAAATGACAAAAATAACATTTCTGATCATATTCTTAGTTTCGTTTTCTAATTTACCATCAATAGGTGAAATTTATCATGATGACAATGAATCAAAATTCTTATAATTTGAAAAGAAATTCACAATAAATGATTATCTCAAGCTACAAATCATTTTATCCTTATTTTCAATTGGTGAAACCTTGTTTTTAAGGTGAATATCAAATTATATTAATGAATAAGAATAAATCACAGGAAAAAATACTTCAAATTAAATTTAAAAAGAAAAGCCACAAATCTCATATTGTACCCCTAATGGAGAAAACAGCGAAGCAGCCGTTGGGAGCGGTGTTTGTTGTGTACATTTCTCCATCCTTTATCAGGAAGCCATCTGGCAGCTGGATTGGACACCAGGCCGTGTGATTGGATGGCGTAAAAAGAATGGGGGGTTGGCTGGGTCATTATCTTCGCAGGGGGAGAAAGGGTCAGAGGTCACAGCCCTTTGACAACACATGTCAAGGCCCGACTCACACACCTTGCAGCTTCTGAATGGGACGGTCTGCGGCGGCGGCCCCCTGCAATCTGCCCCCATCTGCAGCTAACTGACCAAATGCTTCATCAGATGCAAAACGGAGAAACTTTTAATTAACACTCAGATCAGTCAAGAAGTCCTTTAAAGCCGCGCCGAAGCGCTCAGCAGCTCCTCTGTCAGCGCACAGGGAGGGAGTCTAGACAGATGATCCAAGCAGACAAGGTATCCTGTCTCTTATTAATAAAACACCCCTGACATCAGAGAGGCTGTGGCAGCCCGATAACATTGTGTCTTCATTCGGGCTGGGTAAGCCGAGCCAAGCGCAGCCACGGCGAGTCCAGTTGGGCCTTTCAGCAGCTCGTCCTGTCAGGCTGATGTATGGGCAGGGCGCTGGCGAGCAGCTCCCCAAGGATCAGGCCTGTCTGCTAACTGGGACACGGGTGACAGTGAACCACAGCGAACCCACATTACCAACCCCCCACTCCACTCCATCCTCCTCCTCTTGGCTGCGCTGCCTCCATGATGCTCAGTTCATCACACACACACTCTGAGAGCGTCTGGACTGAACGTTTAGAGGGAAACCATAACGGCACAGGTGATACATCAACTCCTCTGTCTGAAGTTAGAAAGACATCAACCACATCTGTAGAAAATAAAACCGCAGACACTTATTTCCTGTTAGAAATCTACGAGTTAGCTTGGAGTTATGGATGCAAACAATTATTAATCGACTTTCGACAAATTAGCTTAACGTTAGTTCCAATTAGTTCCAGTATGTAGCTTTTATAAACATTTCTTTTTTTCCCACATATTTGCTGAAATTGCCCCTCCATGTCATCACAGATATAAACTGTAAAAAAAATTAGCTCCTCTGCCTTTCTCAGAACTCCCAGGGCTAACTGGAACCAGCCAATCACAGCCAGGAGGCTGGTCTTAACGCTGCCAGTAGCAATCTCATGTAGCAGCTAGCATAGCTGTTGTGAATGCTTAGGCTAGTTAGCATAGCCACCGATGACAGCAGATAAACAGTTTTCCTGTAAAATGAGTTGTTTCTATGCTATTAGCACATTTATCAGCGAGTACATGAGGATGACTGACAGCACCTCATGCACCTAACACCTTTGTCTTGGCTCTCGTTGGTTGTTTTTGATTGGAAGCTGTTTGCTTCTTCAGATAGTAATAATAGCTCAAACCTCCGACAAAAGCAGGTTAGCGAGTTGCTAACATGTAAACAAATGGCGGTTCCGGTTTGCAGCGGAAGTCGCGCCCATAACTCGGAATAAGGAGGATAATTCTGCTTAGAAATCTAAACTTTCGACAAGTTTCTTAAGTTCCACTTAAATGGCGCTCAGCCAGACGAGCTGCGTCAGCTTCTTATTAAAACGTCACTGATTTGCTGGACGTTAGGATGCGCAGGACAGAACAGGAAAATGGTGGAAACATTTAGAGCTTCACGATTAACACATTTCATGGAAGTTCCTTCAACAGCAACCACAGACTGTACTTCTCTATTCATGGGGAATTAAGTGTTTTGCTATTCTTATCACCTTTTATTTGTTTATTAAGCAACTTAAGAGGTTTCTGTTTTGTTATCCTTTTCAAATATGTCTGTTAATTAAGTGTGAAAACCACAATTTGCTGTTCATTCAGTCAGTATTTAATACAGCCGACAAAATTATGTTAAAATTTAAGTATGGTATTTTTTAATTTCATTACATGAAAAAAGTAGTGCTTCATATTGTCAAAAGACTCAGGTTTTTAAGATAATGTCCACTTATCAATTAATCGTGAGTTGATTGATAAGATTAATCAATATCAGATTTACGCTATTTGGAAAATAAAATTGGGAGTATTTTTACTACGCAGCACTTCTTGAGTAACTTTCTTATGAATTATAGCTATTTTTGCTTAACATTTCTGGATACTCTACTTAGTATGAGTAACTTCACTGAATGAAGAACAAGCTTTTAACCAAAGTCACCAAACAATCACCTGCAGTTTTTGTTTATGTTGATGATGTATTTATTTAAATATTGAATGATGTTGCGTAAACTTTTACCAGATACTTTTTTACTTGAGTAAAAATGTGTTGAAGTTGTGCTATTCTTAGTTGAGTACAGTCATTTTGAAAAAGGTGATACATCAACTTTGCTGTCTGATGTTAGGAAACATAAATCGCATCGACAGGACGCTTGGAAAAAGAAAACCGCAGACTATTATTTCCTGCTAGAAATCAATAAATTAGCTTACAGTCCTTCTTTTAGGATGCTTAAAACCAAAAAGTCTTCATTTTTCCTAGCATGAGGCATCTTTTGGGCCCAGCTCAAGCTGGAGCAGCGCCACGGTGATGCATTCAGAGAAGTCCACTCATTATCAGAGTCCCACATAGCAGCTGCTCTGTGACGAAGAATCAGCCACCTCGTCTCTTGGCCCCGAGCTTCCCTGACCCACGCAAACCCCCTCTTTTCTTTTTTATTTTTTTTTTTTGCTTTTCTCCCACACACACATACACACACACATTTCCATATTCTATAAACCTCATTAAACCCTGCTCTCCAAACCTTCTGACGCTGCCCCGCCTCCCTCAAACTCATAAAATATGTCATTGAGAGGTCATTCATCAGGACGCAGATGACCTTCGATAACCCTGAGGAGTGAGAGGGGGGTAGGATGGATGCTCCATTTTCACATTTTGTCACGTCCTCAAAGTTCCTCAAATCCTTCTGTATTTTAATTGGGTTTCATGTAAAAGACTAACTCCAAGTAACAAATAAAGTATAAATTAGTGGATCCAGATCAGCTGGACTGATGGAGAAAATCTGCAAACACAGATTCCCAATTAGATTTAAAGAGGCGGTATCAACTATTTTGTGCCTTTTTATAGCACAACCAAGTAACTCTGTTACGTTCAGGTATTGTGAAAACGTTGTTTATATTAAGTATGACAAATTTGATTTCGTAATTTAACCTTGAAATTGGGTTTCTGTCTCTTTAAGAAGCTCCTACTCTTTCCAACACCCGCCACAACAATGTTCCTCTATTAAGCTTTTAGTAACATTTTTACCAGCATTTCACTGAGACGCAGCTCATATATGAAGCTCAGCAGACTCACAGTTCCACCAGCTGTTTCCTAATTGTTGCTGCCGCTAGTCTGGAGGAGCTGAACGGTTGCCATGGGAGACTAAAGGATTTCTCAAACATGCATAAAAGAATCAAAAATAACTCACCAGATTTATTTTAATGAGGGAATAATATTATAACATGATATAAGGCTTAAATAAAACGTTGATTTTATGTAATACTGCCCCTTTAAGTCTGGACTTTGACTAGGCCATTGGGCTCTAGATCTCACATTGTGTAAAAGGTGAATTTTTTCTTTTCCTTTGCATTTAGTGCTGAAACAACCCATCAATTCTGACCAGCTTCAAAGAATAATATTACCACAGCATGATGCTGCCACCACCATGTTTCAATGTGGTCAATTAGGCCAGGACCATGTAGCAGAGTAGTTTTCTACCACACAGGACAAAAAGTTCAATTCTGGCAAACCTGAAATGTTTTCGCCTCACAATCAAGTAGCACTTTTTTAAAATCAACATAAAACTCAATAACTTCTGTGGTCATAATGTTTGAAAAAGGGTAAAGTAAAGAAGGAGTGTAATGGTGCAAAAGTAAACTGGATTAATGCTAATCAATGTACATAATGCAGCAGAGAGATGAGGCTCTTGAAATGTCCAAAAATCTAATTTTTCCAAAAAAATCCAGTAATTAAGAAAACGACTTACTCTGCAGGATTTACTGGACAGCTTCCCCGTCAGATCATACTTCCCCTTCAGCTCTTTCAGCAGCTGCTCCAGGTGACTTTTCTCCTCCTTGTCGCTGTAGTCCGGGTCCAAGAGCACGTAAGCCCGCCAGTTGGCCGAGTCGAAGCCCCAGTGCACCGTCCGGTTCTCCAGCCGCTTGTGGCTGTGCACCACAAACTTGTGAGGAGGGAACATGAGTCTGCAGTCCATGCACTGAATGCAGGCGGCGGCCGGACCCGTGTACAGCTCCGGGACGAACAGGCCCTTGCACCGACCGAAACACTCGTGGTAAACCTTGAAGCTGCGCTCGGTTCGCTCCAGCTCCAGGGAGCCCAGCTCCTTGTTGCAGTGAGGCGGGTACGTCCCGCCGTAGATGAGCGCGTTGCACAGGCGCTCGGCGTCCGTCTGGGTGATGAGCCCGCAGGACGGCGCGGAGAAGGGCAGGATCCCCACCACTTTGAGGATCTCCAGCTGGTCCGCCGTGCACCGGGAGCAGTAGATGTGCAGGTCGTCGCACACCGAGTTGATCTGCTGCAGGGAGAAGTCTCTCAGGACGCTGTTGAGGATCTGCGGCAGGCACAGCCGCTTCTCCCCGCCGACCACGAAGCAGGAGATGGGCTCCCGCTCCAGCACCGTCTCGCACCTCTCGGTGGAGCGGTCGGACGGGATGAAGAGCGGGCCTGACATGACCGGGGGCGTCTGGGCCGGCAGGGAGAGCACGATCTCCGCGGATTTGCCATCCTTGGCGAAGAGCGAGTCCTGGTGCCACCGGGCGGAGAACGCCGCCGGTCCGCCGAGGGAGCGCATGGAGCTGATGTGGAACTGCTTCAGAGTTTGCTGAAGTCCGGGATGGGGCTGGAAGCCGGAGCCCTCCATGTTGTCTGTGTCTGGAAACTCAAAAATGAAAGCTGGGGGGAAACTCTCTGGGTTTTTCTTCCTCAGCATCCGGCAACAAGCTTGCTAAGGCGCATTTCCATGTCGGCGGAGAAGCTTCCCAAGCGCGTCCATTCAGAAAACTGAAAGCTGCCGGGATCACAGGCCAGATCCTGTAAACCAAACTCACGGATAAAAAGTGGCGAAGCCGAGGCGAGAGACGTCGCTCAATCAGCGGGTATACTCTGCTACAGAGATCCTGCGGTTTTACGCACTCCGAAATCAGGCTCGTCTGCTCAGTCTGGCGTACTCTCAGTCTGTCTCCCCACTCAGCCAGTCAGTGTGCGCGAGTCTCTCCCTCTCTCTCTGTTTGTTTGTGTCTGGTTCAGTCATTGAATCCCAGCCAGGAATGTGACTGACTCCCCGGGCTGGCTCTTCCCTCAGCCAGCTGTTCCTCCCTCTGCTTCATGGCAGCTGCACAGAGAGAAAACCAAACCCAGGCGAGGGTGGAGCTCCTGGAAATCAAGTTGAGTCGGCAAATGTAACGCAAATTAAACACTTTATTAGTATTACTAACCTGGAAAATCTTGACCTTTCCTGCAGAAACTCCTGGAACTACCATCAGCATAAAAATAAGAAATTACAGAGAAGTGAAACTATTTAATTGACGTGGTTTGTCAGGATGTAACCAATTTATTGGCAGAAATATGACATTTATTTCCATATTAAAAACAAAAAGTCTGGATAGTCTTGAACAATAACATTCTCCATTACTTGGTGGTTTCTTTTTATCTGTTTTGGGGGTAATTTTAGTTTTTCCTCAAGAATCTGCATGTTTAATTAATAACTTAGAAATAAATAAAACCCATTATCTAACTGGCCTAATCTGCACAAATATCTAGACGTAAAATTTTAGTGTTTCCGAGAGAACAAGAGTGTTTAGTCAATACATTTAAAATTAAAGATTAAAATTATCCATCAAACTGGTTTAATATACACACGAGATAGATTTTCTGTAAATAGTCTATTTTGAACAATGAACTAGTACTATAACAATATTGCACTTATTTTGTGTTTCCTCCATAATAACTTTAAGTTTAGTCAATAACTTTAAGTTAAAATAAAACTTTTCCATTAATCTGAACACCAGGTAAACACTGCTAACCAACACACTTCATATATTATCTTTGAAATGTATTGATACCAAAATACTGATCATATGCACATAAACTTACCTACTAAAAATATCTGACACTGTAACATTTATCATAGAAACAGTTTTTAGGTAATAATGACCTAAAATAAGAAAGATTGGTCAGATTTACCTTCAGAGAGACAAAAAGCCATATTTTCTTTCATTCAGTGTATGTAAACTTCTGGTTTAAGCTGTTAATTATCAGGTTTTTTTTTTTTTCATATTTTCATTTTTTTTATAAGAAAAATGTATTAATATGCCAACATTAAAAACCATGTACAGTCAAGATTAATACATTTTCAGATTTAAAATAATATTTCAGCAGGAATTAAAATAAATTTTACTGCATTAAAATTGGTCTGATGTAATATTCTTATGTTTCATTGGCTGCATGCATAGAAACATCAAAGTTAGTATAAATAAAGCTTGTATTTCAAGCTGTTATTGAGATAAAATCAACACTTATTCAGAACCTTTAATATGAAATAAAATAAATCATGAAGTTTCAAAATAAAATCCAGTGCAATTTCTTTTAGATTAAATTACATCTGTCTGTGTAAATACAGCTGATGTGTGAAACGTCAGAGGGAACAAACAGAAACCAGAGGAAACAGCAGAAAAGTCGTAGACGAAGATTTCAGCAGGATAAAATTAATAAACATTTTACCAAACCTTCAACATCTTAAAGAGACATTTTAATCCATCGTCTCCAAGGAAAGCGTTAATCAGAGGAGCATTCACATCAAACATGCTCCGATCACCTGCAGTAAACTACAGGTATTTATGAAAAAATATGATAGTTTTATGAGCGTACAAGATATTTTTACAAGCGCAAGTGGTGGCTGCATCATGCTGCGTGAATGTTTCTGTTCTGCAGGAACTGGTCAAACTTGATGGAGCTAAAAACAAGCCAAGAAAACTTGTAAGTAACATCACTGATCAAAAATAATAAAAAATAAACAAAAACCATTTAACCCCAAAAAATAGCAGGTGTTAAAAAAAAACTAGGTGCTGCTCAAAACACATTTACTGATTTTAAAACAATATATTTTCACATCAACAGGGAGATGGATTAGAAAGATTAACATTTCTACCACTAGAGGGCGGAAAAGTAACTTAAATTTGATTTGTTGGGGGAAAAAACCCCTAAAACTTGAGCAAATTTTACTACCCAAAATTTTACTTTTACTTGAATTTTACAAGCAAATGGTAAAAAAAAAAAAAAAAAAAAAAATAGAAGTCACCAGCCATCTTTTATAAATAAGAACAAAATATTAAACACCAAAAATCAAACAGAAACTAAATAAAAAATTTCACCACCACTTTAAAATATTAAAACATATCATCTTTAAGATTTAAACACTTATATGTATAAAAAAAACATGTAAATATCTCAGCAACAAGGGTCAAAGCAACAAGGGTCAAAAGTTATCTGGGTTCTCACTTCTTTTCATCACAGTTTTTACATCTCAAACTAAGAGAGTTAAATATCTGCTGGATAATTTCCTGTTTCTCCCTCTGCACAACACATGCTTCCATTTTATGAACTAAAGCAACAACATATCTTAGTTAAAATGAATTTTATGTGAGTAATAAATAAAACTGAAATGCTGTCCTGCTCTGTTCCTGAAGCATCGATGTATGATGACAGAGCTGAAGAGCCGACCCGAAGCTTCATTGATAAAGCGGAAAGTGTTCTCGTTTCCGGAGTGTGTCTCCCTCCATCATCATCCTGCCCAACCGGCACATCTACCTACTTCACGGCGCCCTTAAAACCGGCTCTCAGAAACATCACCGCCAGTCCTCAAAATCCATTAGATATTTTTAATCAGCCGCAGGCCAATTGGGAAGCCAGGAGGCTGAGCCATTACTGTAATTCAGGCATGTTGTTATCGTACTGCGGGGGCGGCGTGATGGGCTCTATGGTCACTGGGTTCTGCGTGGGAGTGCGGATCTGGAGGCGGAAGTCTTTCAGGTGCAGTTTGTCTGACTTTATCCGTCTTACTCTGAGGGGCTTCAGTAAGCGGCTGGCCCGGCTGACGCTGCGGGTCGGCAGGCTGGGCTGTGCCCCGATGGCGGACGGCTCGGCGGACGACGGGGCAGCAGCGGGCGTCTGGTCATTCAGAGGGCTGTTCTCTAAGGAGTTGTTGGCGGGCTGGGAGTCCTCGTTTTCCACAGCCGCCAGAATGTCTTCGTAGGACGGCAGCTGAGAAGTGCTCTGCCTCAGGTTGCTCTGGCGGACGGGGTAGTTGCCGCTGGCGACGACCTCATCGTAGCTGGGCACGTTGTATGACTCCGGGTCCCTGGGAAGGGATGCAACAGGTGATCCTCAATCAGAAAGCATTATGAGAATAAACAAATGCCAGCATATGTTACATTTACAAACCATCTGGGGGGAAGGTAATGCTTGCTTCAACAGGTTGGCATTAGAGCTGAAACGATTCGAGTATCTCGACTATTAAAGTTCCTCAAGGAAAATGCATCTGCCTCGAAGCTTCGTTAAGTTATGTAGCGCACCGTTTAGGCCGGATCATTATTTCTGGCGTTTTGTCAGGGTTTGGGTGAGAAATGAGGATTGTTAAATTTTGCAGTGCGACAGCATTTGTGGTGTCGTCATGGTTTTGGAGCGAATGGTAGGAGAGAGAGAAAGACCTCACTCCTCGGATAATCATAAAAATATTCTATAGAGTACTTATAAAAATGGGTCTATACAAAACATATTCAGTGCAGTTCACACACAAAATCATCCTTAGATAATGGTAACTCAGTCTGGTCAGTTCTGCCTTTTCTGAGCTGTTTTGGGGCCTCCTGTCACTTTAAATCCAAATAAGCTGCTGCTGGCCACGCCCACAAATCCACATTTACACTCATGTGAAAATGGCTGCAAACAGATGCCCAATTACACAACCGTACAACTTTGAAAAGCAAAAGTAGGGCCTCCTGCACAACCAACAAAAATGCAGGAAGTGGCTTCTGGATGTTAGGTCAACAACAAAACGTGCATTTTCCAGCAGCCATTTTACAGCACATATACTGATAAATGCTTGTTACCTAGCTTGGGTTGCTAGGTAACAAGCTGGGCTTTGCTGGGGTTGCAAGGTGAAGGGAAGTGCCTGCTGATTTGTGACTTAACACAAAATTTTTAAAGCAGCTAATTTTTCAGACACAAAAAAACATTAACTGATTGCCAAATAATAGTTTGTGTATTTTTATTTTTTTTTAAGCGTTTGGCTGTTTCTTGGAAGTAAAAAGAAGTACAAAAGCGTGCAAAAAGAGAATTTTACCTAATCGGTCCCCTTTAAATGCGTCTTGCTTGAATGAAGCCAGATTTTCTTGGCTTTTACTAAAAAGGTTTTTACTTTGTTTTGGTGAGAAGCCAGCTCGTCTCTGATTGAATCACTTGGCCAAACAGCTGAGAGTTCATAAATGATGCTAACAGCTAGTAAAGTGGTGCTAAATGCTAACAGGACTAAGCCTGCATGTTGCATGGACAATCTTGTTTGTTTATTTATTATCATTTTCTGGTTTTGCTTAGCCATGTTCCAACTTCAACCTTTAGGCTATAATCTGGTGCTGGGCAATAAAACAATAACAATATTTTAGCAAAGAACAGAAAACAACAGATAAAGACAGACTTTAAAATTCAAAAAGACAGAATATAAATGGTGACAGATTTGATAATTTTTCCTCCATTGACACTTTCTGTCCTGCTTCAACAGTCATAAGGTCTCTTTATAAGAAATCTTAAGTTTTAAGTCCAAACAAATGATCACATTTAAACCTTATATCATATTTTTGCCAGAAAACCAACATATTTAAAATGGGAAATAGGAATATGAATAAAAAAAGCTTTTGTCTGGGATTTTGCTCTATAACCGTTTTCACATTTCAGTCTCATGATCTACATTTGTGGCAGCAGGGGGCGCTAAAATCACAAGATATGGACATCAACAATTTGCATATCCTAGAACAATGATGGCCCAAGTGATTTTTTGTTTGAAAATCAGTGTCTGTAAAAGGACATTTTTATATTTTTTTTTTAGGAATGTGGTAATAATAAGCTGTTAAATTTATCTGTTAAAACATTTCAGAGCAGAGCAGATAGCTGTCGTCACCCACTCCTGTTCCTCTCCTGCGACGTGGTCCAGGAAGCCGCCTTCTGCTCTCGCTGGCTGGACGTTTTGGCTCTGATCTCTCCTCTTGCTCCTCAGACCGAGGCAAACAGACAGCAGCAGCATGATCATTCCCACTCCGACCAGAACCAGAGCGACTGGGGAGACGTTTTGTAGGTTTTGTGTCGGGGTTGCAGTACTGTTTCCAGATGGGGCCTTATCTTCTGGAATCATGGTCCAGACGATCATAACGATCCCCAGGGCAACAAGTCCCACTCCCAGGGCGCACAGCGCGTAGTGGGCCCCGGATCTTCTGGACTCGGACCTGGTTCTGTTGGGCTGGTTGTTGGCCCCACATATATTTCGACTGGAACACATACTGGCCGGACAAACCGCTGCAACCAAACAGAAGACAAGTTGTTTTAATGACACTGATCATAAATGTTCCCACTGTTTTACTCTTTATCCTGTAATGTAGATAATAAAATGCTTTTGTATCAAGGCGGAAACCATCATTATAGTTGATTATTCTAATCCATAAATTGGATTTTTAAAAACTGGCTCATTCTGTAGATTTATTTAACCTCTTAAGATGATTTGTAACAATATCAGAAAAGCACAAATTCTATTATTATTTGCATTATTACAAAAAAATCATGCATAAAAGTAACATGCATTATTATTTGTAAAACAAATAATTTGATTCCTCTTTAAAATGTAAAATATATTGCCTAAAATTTAACGCTTTGACTAGTTGTAGCAAAGGATGCATCTGCAGCTGAAAAACCTTTTCTAACTTTTGAAAATATATTTTCTTTTTGACTGATAATAAGTACAATTTAGAGCTGATCTCAATGAGTAGTTTGTTGGGAATAGATATTTTCTAATACAACATTTAAACAAGGTGAAGCTAAAGCTAGAGGAGTTCTAGGTAGAATATATTTACAGATAAAAAAGGTTTTATTAAATTTAAAATAAAGCGTGTATATTTTTGTACAGCTTTTGTCTATTTACTACTGAATATGTTGTTTTTTCAGCAACTGGCCTTTTTTGAGTCAACATACGCCACTTACTAATTAATTGATTACTAAATTAGTTGAAAGTATTTCAATAATCGATTCATCTTGATTAATCAGGCTGTTTCAGTGTGGTGTGTTACGCTGTGAATAAGCTCTGATAACGCTTCAAAGCCGGTTTTCTTCCTGGATTTCAATGAAGCAATCTTGGCATCTATAATTGCTGTGTAGTGGTTCTGCTGTTCGGTGCGTTTTTCAGCAGTGAGTGTGCATGAGAACGAGACGTGAGGCTGGCAGAGCACGTCCAAACATGACCGGCTCTTTGAGAGGAATGGCACTCAAAGCATGACGATAACGTCAACACTCACCGTTACAATACGCCGGGATAATTCAAGTCAATGACAGGAAAACCACAACTTACACTTACTTAAATTAATGAGTTAGAAATCTGATGTGCAATGCAATGCTAATCCACAAAAAAAAGAGGATTAATGTCTATCACAAAACATATTTAGGGCTGGACTTATCACGATTTCAGCATTTCACTAATTATCAGTCGATTTCACTAATTATTGATAAGTTTGCTGTTTTAAGTATCAGAAATTCTGATAACTGGTGATGTGAACCTTCCTGTTTTATCCACAGCTTTCACCACACAACGTTGTTGTTGTTCTTTTTAATTTTTTAACGGTTTTGGGATGGTGAAATCTTTGACTCGACAGGCTGTTGCCAGGTAACCAGACAGTGAGTTGCCAGGTAACCAGACAGCGAGTTGCCAGGTAACCAGACAGCGAGCGAGTTAGTTGATGTTACAAACTGAGACGTTCCCAGAATGCTGTTCGGTTCTGGATCAGAGTAAAGTAAAACTATCCAGCTCCCTATAAATTGATGTTAATCACCTCCATATCGCAATGTATGTAATTTTTTAAACGGCAAAAGATTAAAAAAAAGATGCTGGCTCAGCATCATTTCTGTTTTACGGCAGGTTTCTGTTCACTGATATCCATCAGGCACAACAAGATCATTTAATATTGTTAATGATTTGTGATCCAGGCTCAATGTGAATCCAACAAACTGGATCATCCAAAGTTAATTCACATAAATCAAAACAAAAGAAAGTGGAGTCATTTTAGAAAACCTTTCTATGCTTATTTCTGTCAATTTAAAATGTTATAGTTTACAAAATGTCAGACATGTCTCCTGAACTACAGACAGTGTTACAAATATCTTAGACAAAGGATGCTAAAGGAGCGGAGAGGTCAAAGGTCATATTTTCTGATCAAAGTAAAGTTTCTATTTCATATGTAAACCTGAGGTAAGAGTGTGTGGGTGAAGAGTGTTGCTCCCATGAGTTTTATCAAGTAAAAGTCAGTTTTAGAGAGCTTCCTTCTGCTGACCAGCTTTATGGAAATGCAGGATTAATGTTCCGGCTGCTGCTGCATCCAGAACGGGAGCTTCTGAAAACCCGGTTACAACCGCGGCCGGCGCCGCCGGTCCAAACGCTGCTCTCCTCGACTCGTAGCAGGAGCAGAAACCACCGTCTGCATTTTACTACAATTATTTAAGTATTGGGGGAAAAAAAGAATAAGCTATTACATCTCATTACGACTAAGATGCATGAAGTTTGATTTTGTCTAAATCACTACTTATTATACAGTGATATCTTTTAAATTGAAATAAACTTTATAATGTTTCATAAACTCTATAAAGACGTAGTTTAATATTAAATAAATGCTATAAATTGTTTGTTTTTTGTGAATCCCTTCGTTTTATGGCATTTTTAAATCTTATACCTTTGCGCAGGGGATTTTATTTTACTGGTAGTTTTTAAAGGGTGTAAATTGTCGTAACCTTCAACCTGACGAATAAGAGGGAGAAGATTCAAATGAGATGAAACTGTGGAGTCGTTCCAGCAGCTTCTCTTAGAAACTGCGGAGACGTTTTTACAACTTGAAACTGTCATTGAACTAATGGTTCACTTTGCTGGATAGAAACAATCTTAAGGCTTCTTGTGCTTTTTTTACGTTCGTAATATGTTCAAACATTAGGCTTTAAATCAAGTCATAACGGTTAACATGCACCATGTTTTCTACTTTACAATATTGAAGTTTTTGTGAAATTTGAATTTTTTTAATAGTTTATATAAGGACAGAAATACCTCTAAAATTTATTTATTTGGTTTAGAATCTAATCAGCATTTTTATCTCCTGTGTTTCATAACTTAATTTCTTTACTCGAAGGTTATTTTCTTTATCAGTTTGACTTTCTTGCAGTTATGTCACTGAGGTTTTAAAGTTCACCGAATTACACATCAAACTAAAACTCAAATCTGTCACAATAACTTCTGCTGGGAGAAATATCATCCCACATGTTCCTGCGACAAACAACAATGTTGTTTTGAGACCATTTCCAAGCGATATAATGATAATGGCATAATAACTCAAGAACACGTTCTCAAAGCTCAAAAAACTTTAAATTATAA
The DNA here is from genome assembly GCA_911649635.1 of Poeciliopsis gracilis. Taxonomy (NCBI): domain Eukaryota; kingdom Metazoa; phylum Chordata; class Actinopteri; order Cyprinodontiformes; family Poeciliidae; genus Poeciliopsis; species Poeciliopsis gracilis. The sequence continues at coordinate 58,171 of CAJVRI010001403.1, forward strand.
TGAACCTTTAGAACCAACTGCAAAACATTTTAAATATCCAAAATTAAAAAAAACACACAAATAAAACAAATTCTGAAGTCTGTAAACAAAATTGTCATTAAAAAAACTATTTATACATGCACCCACTCTACAAGCAATATACCAGCTGCAGATTTCCACCCACAGTTTGTGCTAAAGTGAGACTTTTTGCTTGTACTCTGTTGTTAAATGATTCATTTGTATTTACTATTTTGAAGTTTGGTACTATTTTAAAACGTTAAATCATCTGCTAGATAAAAAAAAAAAACCTGGCTTTTTAAACAGATTTTTAACCTTTTACTCTTCAGTAATTTCTTAATTCAGATTAAGCTCATAATTTATTCTGGATTTAATTTCCCTTTGAAAGCACCCTGTAGTGTCCTCCAGTTTAATGATTATAAGATGACTTTGTCACGTTATAATCCCATTTTCAGACATGTGGTCTACTGTCAGAATAAAGAAGCCCACCCATCTGTCCCGGTTTCAGGTTTTAGGTTCTGGTTTTGGCTCCAGACCTGTTTGACAGCGCGCATGGGCGTGACCTGGACCTGCTCGACTTTAGCAAGTTTCCAACCTCTAAAAAAAAAAAACCCCGACTAAGTTTTAACTCACTTCACGCTCATCAGGGCGAAAAGTTAACAGGCCTCCACCAATGAGCCGCTGCAGGTGCAGAGAGGAGATAAAGAGAAGGAGCGGCTGCCTCTTCCGTTTTGTCCAAGCAGGAAGGGAGGACCTGTCCCACCTGGACCTGTCCCACCTGCACGGAAACGCCTTACAGCAGCTCAAACCCGACTGGGCGACGCTTCATTGCGAAAAGGCGCTTTAAAACCTGAGCAGAGCGCAAAGTCGTCCCGGTTTTGTTCTGTCAAAGTTTAAAAGCGGCCTCACCTTTTCACCGCCCGAGGACTTCCCTCTTCATCGGGAGTCACCTGCGACCCGCAGGTGTTTCTCCAGGAAAACCAAATCACAAAACAGGAAGGGGAAATAACAGATAAAAATAAAAGTCAACACAAACGCCACTACTCAGCCTCGCTTGTTGTGTTATAAAAGTCCTGATGGATATTCCTGCCGCGCTCCCCACGGAGGGTCAAACGTCACGAGGGAACTTTGAACAGGTTGTAGTGAAGAAGCCTCCCTCTGAGGCGCGAGTCTGCCGGGTCCTAGTGCCAGCCTCTTCACGTCCCGTGTGGGCAACAACTAAAATCACCGCAAAATAACGCAATCAGTGGAACTGAAGAGGATCCGGGTCACAGAAAAAATTCATTCAATTCAATTCTAACTTTTTTTCCTCCCAATTTTTTTTTTTTGTGACTCTCATCCTTTTCTGTACTGCTGTGAAGGGTTTATGTTTCAGTTTAAAGGTAAACATAGAAAATCTTTGATAGAGACGTAACTTTCATATATTTTCATCCATCCATTTTCTATCCACCCTTGTGGGGAGGTGCTGGTGCCTTTCTCCAGCTGCGTACACCCTGGACGGGTCGCCAGGACGGGTCGGAGGGCGACACAGGACTTTGGGAGGAAGCTGGAATACCTGGAGAGAACATGCACATGCAAAGGGAGAACATGCAAACTGCATGCAGGAACACCCCGGGTCAGGAATCAAACCCAGGACCTTCTTGCTGCAATGCAATAGCACTACCAACTGCGCCGCTGTGCAGCCCACTTTCATATATTTAATGACCTCCCTGCCCTGAACGCCTTTGCCAGAATGTCTTCGTTTTTGTTATATGCATCCCATCCAATGTTGCCTTTTTCATCCTACCTATCAGTCATTATTTAGAAACTGTGGCGTACTCACTTTCTGACCAGAAAAAGAATTAGATTAGTCGCTCTTTAGCTTATTTGTTTAGAAACGGTATTATTATTATAAATATTAATACTGCAAACAAAGACGTTACCATGGTTACTGCTTCACGTGGTGGCAGACTTCTGGGTATTTATCTTAATTTACATATGGGTGGTTACAGGGCGACCAGCAGCTGAGCTCTACTTCCCTCAAATTAGGATTAAAAAATGAAAGTGCGCATGGCTTTATGATTCCGATTTTTTACATTTTTCCGTACGCCACGTTTTAGTGTGAAAACTCTTCAGCACTCTTTTATGCATGAGGCCCCTGATCATAAAGCGAAAGTTTGGGATGTGGTGGTTTGAGATTTAAATCACATATCTGCAGGTTACAAAGTTAGATTTACACATTGTTGTAAACATGTACTAAGTTCACACCAACTTTTAGGATTTAGTTTGTACATCCACTGTTAGTGGATTTATTGCATCATGTACAAAATATGTGGAGCTGTTGACAGTTTGGAGAGGACCATTAAAGTCATAGTTCATGTTAATCTGTGTGTAAAAAAACCCATACAATGTGAAATCCTTCTCGCTCATCCCTGTGAACAGGCTCGAACTGGTCCGATCTTCCCGTTTAGACAGTTTTTGCTTTGTGACCGGAGGCGACGCCTCGGATCTGGCAGCCAAACCGGTTCTGTAGAACATGAGGGGGCAGCGTGGGCTGAGAGCATTTCATATTTTCACAAATATGCAAGCAAAATCCAACTCTGCAACCCATTTATTAATAAAGCAGCAGTGTTGCTTTTATTAAGGATGTAAAGAACATTCAGGTTTATACATTGTAGTTTTTTATAACCAAACAACCGTGAAATTCATCAGCTGGCAAACATCAAATTCAGAGAGAAAATGTCATTATAATTTACATTTGTGCAAAAACACAATAATTAGCCTTGATGTACTGGATAAGAGCAAAGAGAAGGTGGACTAAAACAGATTTAGAAAAGAAAGACTGTCATATGACATTATGCAGATGTAAAAATATACCCCTAATATCTCTATACTTTGCATCAAAGAAGCCTGAAGGTCTTGATCAATAGTTTTTCTTTATTCTTTGGCTTCATTCATATTCATGTTCTAGCAAGTCCTCTACTTGATCATCACATGATACTAATATTTGCTTATAAACTGAGGAAAGTGGGTAAATACACTGTGCTGACTCAGCAGAAAGCTGACTTCCACACCCCTGATCCCAATATTGGAGGTGTTGCACCAAAACAACGGCATGAGAAATTTAATTGAATTTCTTTCAATATTGTAAGTTTGGACCCATATTACACAGAACATTACAGTCCAATTTAAAAGTTTTGTTATTTTTTTAACCATCATTTACAGTTTTATAGCAGCCAAAGTCTAAAAAACATTGAAAGACCTTCAGAAAAAAGTCTTGAAAATACTTCTGACAAATATTATTTATCATAATATTTACTCATCTGTTAACACTTCACTGTCATCCATTTTGTTCTTACTTTGCAGGTTTTAGTGTTGGATTTGATAGATTTGGATCAGATCGTTTTAATTTTTTATTAGCTTTTTAATGTGGTTGTTTTTAAAGTTTGATTGCAGAACCTTCAGTTTTGAACATTTACGGTTTCTAATTCTGATTAAGTTTAAATTGTCATTGATTTGAGTTCTTATAAAGCACATAATGAGTTCAGGCGGTAAAAAATGCTTCAGCTAATCACACCAAAGCACTTTGTTTTTAAATACCTTCAGTCCATTCATGGGAAATGTTGATATTTTTTTATGTCTGAAAAATCTAAGCAAAAAAATAAAAAATAAAAATAAGAAAAATAGTGCAGATGTAATTAATTGATTGCTGTTTGAGACAATTACAATTCAAAATCTGCATTTGCTTTTTGGATTTGACCCACTTTTATAGAAAATATATCATAAGAAGTTTATGGTTGAAGGATTGTTGCTTTGAGAAGCTTTGCGCATTTACAAGATAATTTGAAACCTATGTGGACTGAAATATTCTAGTTTGGTAAACTTATTAATTAAACAACAAAGATCATAATCCATGAGGGTGTTGGCCTGCTCTGCAGTTTATGTTCTAGTTTCGGTCAATTCTTACGTAAACATTTACATCAGTTTCTGTAGCTTTTCAGTTATTTGTCACACTAGACATGCTGGATCATAATGATTACTAATCATCAACAGTAATGTTCTGAGCACCACCAATATTTAAAACTAGTGATTTCTCTATCTGGGGCGATTATCTATCAAAATGGTCAACAAATGGCCGGATTGTAAACACAGCTTAGTCTTTTTTTATTGTTTTAAGTTGCCATGTCCTTCAGCTCAAGGGTTGATAAAACCTTCTTTATTGTGCTTTGAATTAAATTAATGTATTTTGGGTTTTTACTTTCACACTGCAGCCAGAAATGACCCAATTCCGATTTTTTTTTTGTCAAATCGTTTTTGTTTGTTTGTTTGTTTGTTTTTGCGGTCGTTCACGCTTCCGAATATATGCTACTTGATCTCGACCTCAACTGCAAACGACTTGAAAATGTCTCGCATGCGCAGTAGAGGGCGCAATGACGTCACAAGTAGAGCGCATGCTCAGTGTTTGCGGAAGTAACCGCGCACGCTAACGGTGGAGCATAGTTGACGATTTCAAAGTTGTTAAAATGTTGAACCTTAAGTCTTAAACCGACCGGAACCAGCACGTTAACAACTTAATCCTCATTATAGTCTGCCAGGGTTGCTGGTTCTTCTTCCTTCTTGCGCGTTTCCTGTCGCAGAATAGTGACGTTTGTGGAGAATCAATGACGTTGGGTCGAATTAAAAAAATCCGATCTGCGTCTTTAAGACAGTCATGAACAGATCAGACACAGGACACATTAAGGAAGCAAAATGGGAGGCAGATGTTTTAGTTATCAGGTTAGTCTCCTGTTTAGTCTCTATATCTCTTAAAATTAGACAGATTGTTTCCCTAAAGGCTTAATTTTCCAGGTTTAAAACATTCATTTTTGATAATATTTAGAGCAACTTAGTTTTCCCTGAGCTATCTCTTTAGCTATGCTACTATAGGTTTCGGCTACTGGAAGACATACAGTAATGACCACATTTCGTCATTCTAGCTGCTACATTCTACCACTCTGCAGTTTTACACCACTTGCTGTTAATTCAGCTTTTAGCTTCATGTTTTCTCTCAGTTTTTCACTTTTCATAGACGCTACACCTGGTCTCTATTTGGCTAAGATGTTGCTGCCAACACTTAAACATTCTCTACAGATGATAAACCTGCCCGTCTTTCTGTGTTTGACTCTCTCTCTCCTAGACAACGCTGTTGAATGAGCTTTTGTTTTTAAATTAAATTAAAACCGACTCAGATCTTATCTGTTGAGACTTGTTTCCCTCCGAGATGAAGCCACTAAAAAGCTACTACTTCCTTTAACTTTTTACTTTTCTCTGATGTAGGAAGTACTCCTGGATCAGTGCTTGTTTCTTTGTTGTGTGTGTTTTTTTTTAAACGAGCCACTCAGTCCTGGTCGTTGAAGGGGAGGTTTTTTCTCTCCACTGTCGCTACATGCATGCTGAACTCTCATTTTGTGACTTTCTGCTACATGCTGTAAGTAAACTGAACTGAACTGGGTTTGATTTTGGTTCATGCCCAAAACAAATCCTTGTTGAAGACTAGGAAGGCGTCGCACTGCAGTGTAAGAATAAGTTATTAATTTGGCATTTTTCATGGTTTTCCCAAACTTCAGTAATCAAATGTAATAAATAGGATTGGCATTGTGAGGGAGGGTATGGAAAGTTTTCAGGGGTCTCATACTCAACTCCACAGCTCAATCCATAAATACATTTTTCTAGCAAGCATGGCACCATAAGAGAAATAAACAGACTTTTAAACAGCATAATGAACCCAATGTAAAAGTCCTTAACATTTGTTCTAATCTATAAATGTAAAAACATGAACAAGTTTTATGTAAACAAAACAATATACTTCAGTTCACATAAAGAAGTTGTGGTAGACAGAAGCAGAGATCATGAGACTTTTTACATAAGGCATCACAGGGGCACTGAGTGCAGTTTTGAGTTATTTTTTTATGATTTCTGCTTGTTTTTATTATTTACAAATAAACCTCAATCAAAAAACTATAACTTAAAAAACAGAAATGACTTTAGACAACTCACTAATGTACAACGGCTACATCAGGTCTCTTGAGGTGCATTACGTCCGTCTCCAGACGCAGATCTGATCTACAGAATAACGTTAGCTAAACCTTTAAAAGAGCTGGCAACGCAACGACGCTGTAAACAGAGACGATCTCCACGGCTCCTTCACACGTTGGTGATTTCGACGCTCTTGAAGGTGTGCATGGGGCTTCCTTTGGCGCGGGGAACAGCGTGAACTCTGGCCTCTCTGGGCAGAGAGCCGCAGTTGCCATGGAAACCAAGGCCACGCTCCACGGAGTGACTTTCTGCGCGTAACCTCAGCGGACTCTGAAAAGATGACACAAGAAATTAAACTGTTTATTTGGGTTTTTTTTTTTTCTCCAGACTCAACGCAGTCCTTCCCCAACCTATTGCTGGAGACTGCTGGTCAGCCTGAAAAAAAGACTTCTTATGGAAGAGAGAAATTTAAAAATAGTTTCAGTTGAAGGATTTTGTTTGTTTTCTCTGTTTTAGATAAAAGCAGTTACATGACGTTGTCCATTTATGTTTTTAACTTGTGTTTGAATTCTGTGAAGTTGTGGTAATAGTAGTGAAAGTTATACTTACCAATGTTTCCAAGTACTTTAGCTTAGTTTCTAGAGCAAATAATCTTAGCACAGTTTAAAAGACAAAGCTAACAAGTAACTTCGGCACAACATAGAAGTTTGTTTTAACATCAACAAAAAAAATTGTAGTTCCTCTGGTAGATTATTTCACTTCTAACAAAAGATTTTCACCATGTTACAAATGAAATAATCTGCCACTAGAAGTATCATTTTTTTCATCCATAATTAAGGAATTATTGGCTTAAAACAAATTAAATCTTGCTAAAAAGTTACTTGAAAGTTAATTTTGTCTTATTTAAAGTGTAAAATAAATATCTTTACTAGAAACTAGACTAAAATACTTGGTAAGATTTGTGTTTCTTGCAGTGTAACAAGAATCTTCCTCAACATTGGTTTCTGTTCTCTCAGCTGTTGTCAGTCAGTCGTTCTCCTTGGTTTAACATCTTTTTTTGGATTTCTCCACACCCTGTTGTGAATTTCTGTATGTTTTTATTTACTATTATAGTTATACATAAGTCTGCCTTCATGCCTCCATCTTGCATGTCCCACCTTTTCACCAAACCACTGGGGACATTTTGTTCCACTTTGCAGAAGCTCACCTGAGCAGCAGAGTGGGTCATCAGTGTTGGATTGGAAATGCAACTGAATGGTAAAAATGATTAATTAGCGGAATCATCTGATAATATCTCAATCTGTTGACAGACTTGATATTTCAAGCTAAAACTATTGTGGAGTTTTTTGGTGAATTGAAAAGCTTCTTGTATTCATTTAAATTGGTTTGTGTCTTTTTTTTTTGTTGTTTTTTTTACTTGATACAAAAAGAAAAATATATGTATTTATATTAAATGTGGAAATGAGAAATAACTTAAAGAGAGTCTGTGTCTGTTTCTCATTTATTCTTCGGTTTAATTATTCTAAAAGGTTAATGGATGAAAAGCACTAATTGTGCTGTGTAAACGTTCTTGAGGAACAATGAGGTATTTCCAGATTATGTTCTTGCTGCTGAAACAAAGAAACTGACTCCAGTCTGCAAATTAAAGCCATTGTGGGTTTTGAGATAATCTCCTAAAATCAAATTGTTGAGATGTTTATTTTTCATTGAACCCTTGTTAGCAATGTTTGTGCTTTAACAAGCATAAAGGAACCAGTGACTTCAGCTGTGGACTTCACACCGCTGGGCTCGTTGTTTTCTGATAGGTGAAAAATGACAAGGTACCTTTCCTAATCTCCTGATGGAGGACCTTTCATCAGCAAAGCGGTTAACCGCCACAGGTGAAGAAGAGCTGATAACCTCAGAGCCCTGCTCTGTGTTACTGTAAACAGAGAGGTGTCAGAGATTAACAACGCAAGAGCGTTTATGGCAAGTTCCAGACTAGCAGGAATGTTAATAAGTCATTTATTTACTGCACAGAGCTGAAGGGATGAACGTCACCAGCAGGGGGCAGAGTGTTTATGCTACCTGAGAGGGGCGGAGAGTGACTTCATTTCTTCATACAGGTGTCTGTGCAGCATGTGTTTGTTGCTGGGGATTCCCAGAGCATTGGCCAAGGCCTCTGTGTCGAAGGACTGGTCCAGGGCGATTACTGCACCATGAATGCCTTTTCCCTGAAGGTTTTCTGCAAACTCCTACAGAGAAAAATGAGGAAGAATAAAATGAGGAAGAAAGGAGTCAAATAAAAATGTCTGTGATGCTAATAAACAACACAGTGATGTCACTGTGCTCAAGCCAGGAAAAGAAAGCTTTAAATCCAGTATTTATTTATTGTGGGAGATGAAAAGTTTAACATTTACACTTTAGATACAGATACATGAAATACAGTTTCTCTGATTTTACTTTTGATAGGAATATGTTTGAGTAAAATGGTCATTGTTCTTTTATTCTATTAACTGACAATATGTCCCTGAAATTACAAGCAAACTCTTCATTTTTTCCAGAGCTGCATTTCTATCACAAAGGTGAATAAGTTTCAATATCCTGTGAAGGTCTACAATTACAAAACACTGGTTGTGTGCTGGGTTGCTCCTACCTTGAGGTCTATGTCCTTGATCCACTTCATCACTCTGTGACACGTCCAGACGAGCGGGTCCCGGTTTTCATGCTCACATTTTAAGCGCCGTAATTGCAGGGCCTTGGAAAACCCCATAAAAACAGGAAAGAAAGAATAGTGACCTCTTAAGAATGTAATTAACTCATGGTCAGGCTTTGGTGACACATTGGTATAATTTTATGTGTTACACCCAACAAACAAAAACGTGAATTGAAAATTAAAACTTTGGTCCTCGACTCTTGAATTTTAAAGGATTAACAGATTTAAATTTCCTGTCTGCTTTACAGTTTTGTGATTTTTTGTAGCAAAGTCCATGACCTGACCTCTTTGTCGAAGCTGAGCATCTGCAGGAGCTGGATAGCCAGAAGCAGACTGGTCTGGTGGAAATAGTCGCCGATGTTCAGGAATCTCTCCAGGTCTCTGCGGCTGAGCGAGTTCAGCACCCGACCGTCCACTAAGTTGGTCTGGAAGGTTTGGGAGTACTGAGGCAGACCGACGTCACTCAGCCACGACGTCGAGACCCAATGATGGTCCAGCTCAGATGCTTTAGAAAGTCTGGGGATGGCAAGACACAGATTGGAGACTAAACTATTTATGGCACCTAATGAACCATAGTCAAACATCCAACAGGCTGAAGTGGAACAGGTATATTATTAAGTTTCACAAGGACATAAATAAGCTCATTATTGATGAACCAGCTTCATGTTCAGCTCCAGTGAGGAGTAAGAAGCTGCTTAAAAGCAAACTGTATTTTCTATTTTCAGCATGTAAAGTGAGAGAGACCTAGAATTTTAGAAATAATAGGAAGGCTGAATGCAGTACAGGAAGAGTAAGCTGGTTTATCCTTTTGAATATTTAGCCTCCATCTGTCATAGAAAATTATGAATTTTACATTTTTGTCCTTACACACAATTTGACAGCATCTGTGCTCCATATACAAAATGTTGTGACTTAGCTACAGCTATATGTTGTTAAGTATCATTTACATAATTATTCACTTAATTTAACATGATTATATAAATTAATTTCACTTCCATTTTATTTTTATTTGATTCACTCAATAAAAATATTAATAGCTAATATAACTTCTAAAAGAAATCATGAATGAAAACCAGCAAAACAAATATTAATTTATATTTTCCCCCTATTCACATAATGTGTAATAGTATAATTTTAAAAGGTGAAGTGAAATTTATTTAAATGCCAAACATGATTTATTTTGGAAAGAGCAAGTGTTTTATTTTGAAGCGGGCTAAAACGGATCTGGTTTTATCTTGTCTTGTTGCTAGGATACGAAAAGTTGGTTTAAACGTCCAGGAACGTCTCCGCTATAACGTCACTGCGTAACAGAAGTGACCAATAACAGCTGAAACAGGACTTCTAGAAAAAAAAGTAGCTTTGAGTGACGATTTTATCTTGTAATTCTCACGGCTAAAGTTAGCTGAAGCATTAAAATCTCAACGTCTGCTCACCCCTGCTCCCCCTCTGCTCTCCTGTAATCCTCAATGGCCAGCCGAACCTTTCTGCGGTGGATCTGATTCCCGATCCCCAGACCCAGCTCCAGGTCCTCATCCGTCAGGCTCAGCAGCACCTAAACAGCCCCAAAGCCCGCTCTTAAAGACTTAAATCCACCAAAGACACAAAGAAAGGCGCTAAAAGTGAAATAAAGGCAAACCTTTCCACTTTTGACATTTTCTGAGCAGGCTCGGATGTACATGGGCATCCCCATGACCACCTCCATCCAGGCCTGCACGGCCCCCGCCCTCCAGCGGGACATGCAGGTGGTGCGGGTGAGCTCGGCCTGCTGGAGGCGGTCCAGCTGCTCCTCCCCGTCCGACATGCTGTGCTGTGTGTCAGAGTCTGGGTTGGTCAGGAGAGGTTAGGGCGCGGCATACAGGAGAGGTTCAGGACCAGAGGGAAACGGAAATCAAACACAGTGACGGTCTAAAAACATCTCCTGACAATGTCAGTTCAAAAAGTAAACATATACTTTTAATATGTAAAAATTAGGGTAAGATTTTTGTTTGGGCTGGATTTTTCATTTGAAGGAGTGTGACATGAACATAACACCCATGAAAGAGTCTTCATAGATGTTTATGACTAATGAATAATCCAATTAACTACATTATTCAGTAAATAATGTTAAAACTTTAATTGAAAGTGCGTTAAAAGTCTATTAAAAGTGTCAACTTTGCATTATTTAATATATATTGACACTTTCAATGCTTAGTTTGCATTGAAAATGTCATCATTTGACTGTTTTAATGAAAACAAAGAGACTCCTTCACCTTCATGAGTGTCATAACTGTTATGCACACCCCTTCAAATAAAGTGTTACCAATTTTTTCCATATGAACAGATGCATTTCAGTAAATCAGAATATTCATAAAAAAGACTTATTTTAATAATTCACTGGGTTAATTGCATGTGGAGTGATATATGTCAACAGTTTATTTCTGTTAATGATTTAATAAGTATGAATCGAGGTGCACCGATTGCAATTTTGTAGACAATAGTTGATCTTTAACAAGCCTGACCTTCCAATTCCGCATTTTGGCCGATACTGACTTCTTTTTTCTTTGTCTGAAATGTTGATAAATATATCAAGAAAAGCATTGTGTTGGCAACAGTGGGATGACTGTAGTTAACTGGAAATGTGCAGACATGAGCTGGCGTGTCAAATCTCTCTCACTGCAGCGCAAGAGGACAGGGCACGCACTCTGCAGTGGCTCCTTTCACTTTAATTAGTGCAGAGTAGCAGGGAAAATTTGTTCTCAAGTAGGAGCAGCACTGCTTCAACACATTTCTACTCAAGTAAAAGTGAAAAGTAGCCATCCAAGAAATTACTCCTCATCTTGTGGCTCTGCTGAGGTGCTTGTGTCCTTTAGGTTGCCTGCAGTGTTCTGGGGTTTCTCTCCTTCACATTATCCATGATCCACTGTTAGGTTCCGGTCAGCCCAGTTTGGCCACTGACTGTGGAAACGTCAGTCTGAACTTCAAGCAGCATGGACTCTGTGCCTCTCAACTCTTCCTCCAGACTTTGAGACCTTCATTTTCAAAAATAAAATCCAATCTGTTCCCACTGAGTTCCTCTCTAGCCATTATCCTCCTTGACCCAGATGAGACACTTTGGATGTTGTTTCTGGTGCAGCAGAGGAGAAATGTGACAGTTCTAGTCCATGACCTGGATAGGTCTGTGAAGCCCTGACTACAGCTGGATTTCTCCCAAACTTCCATCCAGCCAGCCAGCCAGCCGTACCTCTCTGCTTCCCAATGCAGAGTCCTGGGGGCGCTGGAACCACTCTACAGCCATTTTTGGGCCAGAGACGGTCGCAAGTGTCTCCTAAACTTTTACATGGAATTTGTTTCATAACTCTCCAAAAGCCACCGTCATCCTCGACACTTGTGGAGCAATGTTTTCTGCCACACTTGCTCCTTCCACTCAACTTTCCACTAAGTCTGAAGCAGAAGTGATCTGCACCATCTGTGTAAGCAACGCAGTGCAAACCATAGCGATACCATGGATTCAAGACCAACAAAACTAATTATACAGACACCCTGAACCAATGTGCAAGAGAAAGCTTCATCAACAAAATGGCTGCTATAGGAACTGACCCATGGGAGACAGAGAATGAAAACACGCTGCGTCCGATTTCCTGCTATGACATGCTTCATTACTTAGTGAACACAAAGAAGTGTGTACACCATGAAGGACCTCATGGCCTGAAATCCTACAATGTTTCAATGGCTTTGTAGAGGACGTTTGAACTCCTCACATGAACGACCCGGTTCTGGTGACTGGCAAGGTTAAGTACCAACACGTAGGCCATGTTCGTCTTAGCTAGCAGATAAAAGCTACATTAGCCAAGATAATTTTGCTAGTTTGGTAATAAGTACTGCTGTAGTAAATTTATCTTTACACAGATGTGCGTAAAGTACTCAAAAACTGTGACTGAGTAGTACTTGTAATGTGTTGCTTATATTGTTAAGTTTAATAGAAGAAGAAGAGAGCTAGTGCTAAGCTCTCTTCTCATTAATTATTGTTGTCATAGCAACTACATAGCAACTGTCATGCCAGTTAGTTCCGATATCTACCAAGACGGCTGTCAGCAACAAAGCTCCCTGAAGTGTGACGTCACATTAATGCTATGTACGTGATGGGAAACGAGAGTCCGAACAGTCAGTGATGACCTTTAGAGACTTTTCCTCCTGGACTTTTCCCCAGTTGATTCCTTGTTTTCATATGTAGTATGTGAGATTTAATTTGTAATGTAAATGTTTTGCTTTTTAAAATTTTATTACTGGAGACTTCGGACAGAGGTTTCTTCAAATTCGCAGTAATACAGACTGCTACAGGAGATCGTTACGGCCAACAGCCATCACCATCTACAATAACAGTTTGAAGAATTTTAATTAATGAGTTACAAAAACAGAAATTTTTTTTGGAAGATTATAATAAAGTATCTTTTATTTGAATTACTAAAGCATAAAATAAATTTATATAGTTTGATTCAGTGAGATGCATCTGCAATGGTAGCTAAACTGTATGGTTTTAACTACAAAAATGACACCATAAGTCCACCAGATGGTGCTATAACATGTGTTAATGTATTCTGTTTCTTGTTTTTTGAATAAACTGGAGTTAACAAACATTGTTTGACTAAAAAAAAGTAAGAATAGTCTCTGAACATGTCAGGTTGCAGCTAAATTTGTCAAATATGCTTTGAGATTCACAGCTGACTGTACAGAAAAGATAAGTGTTAATTATTATTAACTATCTGATGAATGTGACAAGACTTACCATTAGGAAAATGTATTACAGACACAGGGATCATTCATAAAACCTCATGCTTCTGCCCATTAACCGCCTTTGTGAAAGACTAAAAACACTTGACTCATCGTGAACCGACGAATCCAGGGAGATTCGTCTCCACATGCTGACACAAAGGGCTGCATGCAAATCCCAGCCTCACTGCAAACTCCTTCTCTCTTCCGTTTCTCCTCAGCGGCACAAACTTGTGTTTTTCTGAATGGACATGAGCGATATGAATAATCCCCGAGGTGCAGAAACAGACAGCTGGTAATCACAGATGAGGAGTTACTCACTGGTTTAGGAGGAGCTGCCATTAGGGAATGGCAGCAGGAGACACAGGTTAGACTGAGACACAGGAACAGGATTACTCATGGAACAGAACAACGGCCACAACGTGTTCACTTTCTGGTTTTATTTTTAAAATAGGATTTTCATTTCAGTTATAATTCACTTGGAAACCTCCTCAACATTTGACTGCAACAGCTGCAGGCAGATAAATATCAGGAATTAACTCTCTATGTCTTTTTCTTTTTTCCTCTTTAAATAAAATACTTCAATAGATTTCATCTTTTGCGCATGTGTTATCATAATTTACAAAGCATTTTAACAGGTTTATTAGAGCCACATTTGCAGGAATTGAGGAGGGTGTGAACAAAAAATAAAACAAAAATAGGAACATTCTTGGTAAGTCAGGGTGCAGGCATTGGCAATGCAAGGCTTGGTATAAAAAACGGGAAAAGTAACACAGAAGGGATGTTTTCATGTTGCTTAATTTGACAGGAAATGAACAGATATCTAGTCAAAGCAACACGTGGGGACCATGCATGTATTTAAACACATTCCTTTGTCTCAGATTGGCACATGTTAGCTGGAAATGAGTCGAGACATTAACAGAGTTACATGGCTGCTACTGCGATGAAGCTAAAGGTGATGACTTTTGAACTTTTGGCACTTTTTGCACGTGGTTTGGAAAGCTAGCGCTGTGTTTGTGTTTCTAACTCACTGGAGTTGTGCTTTCCATAAAAAGGCTGCTGGTCTGCCAGTGGTTTTCATAACGTTTAGGGACGTCCCGATCTGATCCGAACCGGGTTCTGGATCGGCCTGAAGCGGCTGACCTCGCGCTCTCTGGTCGCCGTGGCAACACAGTTTAGCCCCGAGTCTGTTCAACTCTCCGTTTGGAAAATTTTCCTTATTTTAATTGTACACAGTAATTTAAATGTCCTGTGAGTAAATAGATATTGCCCATTTCTCCCTAACAACCGGAACATTCAATACCATCTAGGTTATTTTCGAAATTTACCATCTATAAAGAGTGTCTCATCGGATTACACCGAAGAAAATCAAGCTCCCCACGACGGCAGGAAATAAATTACCGTAATAACCTGATATTGGCTGGAAATGGCAACGTCTTCCCTTTCAGAAACTGTTGGAAATTTTTCAGATAGCGCACAGTGTTGTGGAATTACGGTAGAGCAAATTTAGCTTGTAAAACCGTCGACACTTTCGATCAAAACAAGATATTCAGAGGTGAAAAACTATTTTCAGTACTACTCGAATTAAAACAGTTACTCACCAGACTGGCATGTTTCTAACCTAATTACTCTGCATTAATTAAAGACCTAAAGAGATAAACAGTTTTTCAGTTTGGGCCAATAACTAGGATTTAAAGGCAAGGAAGCCATGTTGGATTTTGAATTCAATTCAATTCCACTTGGAATTTTCCAGCTTCTAGACATCTTTTTCTTAATATTTGTAATTTTAAATGTAGATATTTCCTTTAACTAATCAAGCACTAACAATGTTTCTGTAATTTTTGGGGGTTTTAATAGCAAAACAGAACAAACCAGAAGAGTAAAAGTCCAGCTCTGTTACTATTTTTAAATATGTCAAGATGGTGGGACTTGGAATTTTTATTTATTATCCAGCCGTAGAGGAACGGCAGCAAAGTTGGTGGCCACTTCAAGTTTCACTCAATATTGATAAATACTGAACCTGAAATGATCGATCGGAACATCCCTAAACATTTTCAGTATAAAATGCAGGAGATCTTCAAACCCCTCCCTGCTGCACACAGTGTAATATGAATGAACACAAATAAACTCCCAAAGCTTCCATCTAATGCTTCCTGATGTGTTGCAGGAAAAAGGCTTAAAAACTGGCAAAAAAGGGGAAATAAATGCTGCAAACCATGATGAAAGCAACTATAGAGTAACAAAACCCAGATAACATTAATATTTAAACACTATTTTTCACAATTGCTCCTATATGTACATATAAACAGCAGTCCTTCAAGTTTCTATTTATAAAAAAAACATAAAACATGAAGACATTTAGAAGATAATACAGCATAAACATGTCTACGCATTGTAATAACCCTGTATATATATTTATATGCATGTAAACATATATACATATGCATACATGTACAACTATAAATATATATATTTAATTTACAAACATACATTTTTCTTGGGTTGTGTAATGTACATTTACGGCGACAGCAGTCTCTGTTTACATCACAATCCATCCATTTCCTTCCTCCAGACACGCACAGTTAAAACATGGGGATGTCCACATGTAACACACACTCACACACACACACACACACACACCCACACACACACACACACACACACACAAACACACGCTCATTCAGCTTCACCAGTCGGCATCCTCCTCTATGTAATAATCAGGGGTGGCTGTACCATCAAACAAGCCGGGGTCCAGTGACTTGCGCTGCTTTCCTCGGGTGAAAACCCGGGACAGAGATCCCAGAGTCATCTTATCCTTCTTCTTCTTACGCTTCTGGTCTTCTAGGTCTTCCATGGACTGAAACAGAGACAGGAGACATGCAGTGAAAACAACAAACAAACCGTCTAGCATCTACTAAATTCAGTTTGATGTGAACGTTTTTGTTTTTGTTCATGAATCCAGGTAACAGGCTGATTCAGTCGGTTCTTTTCTACATCTGATGTCGAAAAGAACTAAATTTTGCATTTGGGAGTGTTTCCATTAAATAAGAAATTAAATTGAAATCGTGTGTGATTACGCTTAAGTCATTAAAAATCATGGATATAAACAGTTACATGAGAATATATTCATCACCTATCATCAAAGGAGACATCGGTGTCTTATTCAGGCGGTGCAGCAACAAGCCCCGCCTACCTGGCAGCGGCTACATATGCAGCGAAATTGTAGTGAGTGATTTTACTGAAGAGATTTAATACATTTGAATAACACACATTTTTTTACAAACAGCTGTGAGAGCTCTGGCGGAGCCAGCTGCACATCGTCCAGAAAAAAAACACTTCCTGTCGTCTTCTTCATGGTTTCTGCCAGTAGTAACATAAGGCGGCTGGTCATATGACTGATTTGATGTGATTATAAAACCATAACTTTATTTTTGATTGGGTAATTCAAAGAGCTTGGAAGTCAAAATATTTCTTTAAAATAACTGAATTACCACTTGCAGACAGGCTGACGCCACCAAGCCGACAGGACAGAGAAAGACACAAACAAACGAAAAGGAAGTGCAGAGAGAAAACCTTGGAGCTGGGATTACTGGGGTTGCCGGGGCTACTGGGATTACTGGGGTCACTGGAGCATTTCTTACGTTACAGAGGGAGTGCGTCCGATGACGGGGCGAGTTGATGTCGCTGGGCGTGGACGAGCGGTCCCCGTCAGCTGCTGAGGCGTCAGAGATCACAGACGGCTGGCGAGTATGGCAGGGGCTGATCCTGACCACAGCTACACACACACACACACACACACACACACACACACACACACACACACACACACACACATTGGAAATTCCCCCCAGTTAGCTCAGGAAACCTCCAGAAAGCCCTCTGTTAGTTCGGAAACACCAAGCAAGACGGCGGTGCTGCGGGGTGGAGCGGGGCGGCGCTTACCCTGCCGGTCAGCGTTGTGTCCGTGGTAGAGCGTCTGCTGGCTCTGACGGATGGCGGCGGTGAGCGGCAGGTCGGCCTGCATCACCCACTCCTGACTGCCGTTCACCAGCGGCTCCGGCTGCACCACCAGCGAGTGACGCTTGGGGACGTCTTTCGTCAGCGTGGCCAGAGACTGCTTGGCCTGGAAAACCAAGACACACAACCGCAAACATCACAACAACTTATTTTTATTTAGTTGTCCTTTCAGACACAGATTTGAAACTCTAAAATGCTTAGTTTTAGCATCGGGACTAATCAATATTGTCTCAGAAATATTGATCAGATATTTAGGAATTAAAAATGAAATCTTTCGTCGTGTATTTCAGTTTAAAGACCCATCAGGTTGGAGAAACCTTCCTCACTTAGATCTACAAAAACACAAGGTCATATTTTCTATTGAAATTATATTAAGACATTTAAACAAGACACAACTAACTTATAAATATTTATTCACCCTGAAGCTTATTTTAGGTCAATCATTTCTTAATATTGATTGGAAAAAGTTCTAGTTCCACTGGGAGATTATTTCGCTTTTAACAAATGGATGTTATTTCATCCATAATGTTCTGCTCTGGTTTAACTGAGAAGTATCCAAGTAAATTAGGTTGAATATTAAAGAATATCACACTGATCTTTAGATTTTTATCTGTAAAATAAATCATGTTGCTTCTAAATCTCACTATTAAAATTAACTGACAACTTCTGTTGATCTGTGATATAAAATCTGAAGTTTTAGGTTTGTTGTAACATTGCGAAATATAAAAAAGTATGAGGGGAATTTACATGTTTGCAAGGCACTGAATACACGAATAAAAATAAAAATAAATAAAAGCATAACAGTTTAACGTTTAACCATTTAAGTTTACTTCATACAACAGACCACACCAAGAAAAAATAAAAAATAAAACAAAAATGACAAGATTAAAGTCAGAATATTAGGAGAATAATGTCAATAATACAGGGATTAAAATTCTATTATCTCAAGAAAAAGACAATAGTATCGGAATAAAGTCATAATATGACTTTATTCTCTTCATTTTATTACTTTTGTGGACATTCTTTATTTAAGAATATTGTGAATCCAACATATATCCAACAAAAAAGTACATCATCATGCTTTTTCTAAACGTTTCCATCTTCAGAAACGCTCCGTGGCACCCAGCGGAGGGGGAGAGGGAAATAAGAGTCGACAGAATGATATTTAGCTACGGCGATGTGCCAACAAATCAGATCTGCAGTGCAGCTTGATGTGAGGGTCTGTGGGCGGCTGCGACTCGCGACGGGAGGAGAGATTAATGGCTCAGAGTGGCAGCTGAACACGCTGCAGAACAAAAACACACACATCCTCCTGATAACCAGAGGAACTTCTCCACAGAACCCGTCCCGCCGCCACTTTCACATCTCACCGATTCTGACAGAATATTTAACTGATGGCGTGTTTTCTCTGCGACTGCTAATGTTCACCATGACTCACCATGGTGAGCTCGGCCTCCAGCTCCTTAATCCTGTTCTCCTTCATGTCTATCTGAGAGCGCAGCATGTTGGCCTGCTCCGTGGATTCTTTGGTTTGCCTCCTCAGGTCCCATTTCTCCCGCTCCAGAACATCCTTCTCCTTCGCCAGGACTTTAACCGCATCCTCGCTCTCCTGCAGAGACACACGCAGAGCAGTCGCTGATTAACGACGGAGCTGCTTCAAATTATTGCAGTAAAGCTGCTGCACACTGGAAAAACACAAAATATTCCACACGTTTTCATCTGGTTTCTAGTGCAAATATCTTAGTACAGCAGAGATGAGACAAAACTAATTCACAAGTACAAAGTACAGAAGCTTGAGTTAACTAAATAATTCCTCAATATTGCCTGAAAAGTACCAGTAATAATAACATGTTACACTCTGTCACAGGTTAGAAATAAATTCAGGGATCATCTCTTGAATTTTGAACAGTTTTTCCAACACATTTCTGTTGGTCTGTCAACTAAAACCACCAAAGTTTGTGGATAAAATGTGGGAAACTTAAAGGGGTGTAAATATTTTTTGTTTAGCTTCAGAGCTGGGCTGCTGTTACCTTTCTGTGCTGGTCGTAGTTTCGTATGAACTCCCTCAGCTGCTCCTCTCGGCTCTCCAGCGTCGTGTACAGCTGCTGCATCTGATTCACCAGCTCTGATTTGTCCACTTTTAGCCGCTTTCTGTCCGCTTTCATGGCTGCAGCACCAACACAGACAGAGACGCAGCTTGAGTAAATGTGAGGTTTAAGTGTCATTCAATGTGGGAATAATTTAAGATTATCTGGTGAGGTGAGAGTTAAATGTTTGAGTTTAATCTTGCTCCTTTTTGAACAAATTCAGTAAAATTACAAGTCAATTTACATGGTAATTAGTTTTATTGTCGTTTTTTCTTTTAGACTGACATACATAAAGATGTGTAACTGCAGCTGAAAGCCACTGGGTGGCGCTGCGTCTTCTGTTAATGATAATCTGCGGGGGGTTTTTGTCGTTTTTCATTTTAAATCCACCAGAAGAAACAGGTAATCAACACAGAAAACAAGAGGCGCAGCTGGACGCTTCGATTCATCGGAGGCAGCGTCTTCAGACAGCGAGTCGAGACTCATTCCCAACCAGAAGGGAAACATCTGATCGCCTTTTCCCAGATTCACACCGAGACGAAGCAGCTCAGCAGCAGCAACAGGTGGCAAAGAGAGAGAAAACGTGGAGCGAGCCGCTGCTCCACAGACTGCCAGGTGCATTCCTGCTGTCAGGGATCAGGAACCTTCAAACCTGTTCTGCGGGAGTCGGGTGACGGTTACCGGGCTTCCAGGTCAGCACCTGCGGCCTGATGAAGCCTGAACCGGAAACCAGGGAAACCGCCGATAATCACCGCTTCTGTCAACCAGCTTCACTTTCATTCCTCTCGTCGAGCACAAACATCTCATTTGGTTGTTTTTCCTCTTTGTAAACAACACATTTAAGTATTTATGGTCTAGTTTCTAGTGCAACATGGCATTTCATGTTGTCAGTGGTTCATAGAATAAAAACACAATGTTCATTTTACTCAAACATATATTATAAAAACTAAAATCAGAGAAACTGATCACTCTAAGCGCTCTCTTCATTTTTTCCAGAGCTGTATTTACATTAGCAGATTATTCCAATTATAAAATGAGAAAATTGTCTTGTTATATGTAAATTTATCTGCAAATGTAACACAAACTTTTTCAGAGATTAAGAAATTAAACACTTAAAACAAGTCTATGTTTTGTTGATAAGTTAGTTTTATGTTAATTCAAGAGCAATAAGATATATGCAGTAGAAACTAGACTAAAAATACTTGCTAATATTTGTTGTTTTTGCAGAGCAGGGAAGAATAAGAAGGAGAGGATCCAGTGATTTCACTGATATGAATGAAAATTCATGATTTATGTCGGTAAAAATCTCTAAGAACGAGTAAAACCCGAACGAGTTATGATCCAATTCACTTCATATTTGATGACTTTTTGTTGTGAACTGATGTCGCGTAAATAAACCAGACTGAACAGAACTAGTGTCACATGAGAGACTCTTGATATTATTCATCAGGCAGTAATTTACATTCTTTCCTAATGAGGCGTGTCAAAGGTCAGTGAAGTGAAACAAACATGGATGTTCATCATAATGACTTTAAAACAACAGCTGGTATCAGTTTCTGTTCTGAAAGTAAAACTACAAAGATATTAAAATGCAAGAACATTATTTGATGGGTTAAAGTTTAATAACACAACACTGTCTTATTATTTGTGATTATAATGAGACATTAAACTGTGACTTTTAACACAAATAACAACAACTTCAGGGATGTTTAAAAACAAAAACAGAGTGACAGTACATCACTGGTCCTACTTCAGTACTCTGGGTTTCCATGGTAATTTACTGAAGCCTCATATTTACAAACCAAAGGTTGATTTTCCACAGTGACTGGGATTAAATTAGACTAAAGGTTTTCTATGTTAGGTCATTTTGGATTAACATCCTTAAATGAACTACATTTTAGTTTAATATTTTCCCCTTGAACTGACTTCTTGTGTATTTGAGAGTGTAAGTTTTATCTTGTTCATCCTGTGTAGAGAAAAGAAAAATCCATCAAACAATTAAAATGAAAAATAATTGTAGTTACACGTTGTGTAATCATGACCCTCTAAAAAAGAAACGGTCGAATAAAAACTGAGAAGCAGAAAAACTTTCATGTTATTCACCAGAAAAACAATTAACTTGAAGAGTTTTAGGAAGCAATTAATCAATTAATCACAGGATAAATTAAAACGAGCTTCATAATTTCTATTCTGATTATTAATATTTTTGAAGAGCATCTTTGGTAAAAGAGACCATTTTTTTATGGTTCTAATTTTTTATCCCTGTTTTGTTTATAGTTTTTGGTCAAGATTTATTTTAGATATTTAAAATGTCTCCCAGTTCAGAGGGTGAATCTGCATTATTATACAACATTACTTGAAACTGGTCTCAAAACAATAATAATGTTGCAGTTTATCCTCCAGCAAACTTTACTTTTGGGTGCTCCAGTGAACAAATTTCTTAGAAACCGTCTCCGTTATTCTCTCCTTCACTGAAGAGCTGCTGGTTCCAAACCCCAGCTGTGTTTGCTGGAAACAAAAGGAGCGTGTTGCCGCGGTGACTCTCCTGACCTTGTAAGGCCTCCCTGGCGCGGTCCAGCTCCGTCTCCTTGTCACCAAGCTGGGCTCGGAGCTCGGTGGCAGACAGCAGGTTGGCGGAGCAGCCGCCCTGCGTCTCCTCCAGGTCTTTGCTCAACATGTCCTTCATTTGCCTCAGCAGGTGGACCTCCTCCTGAAGCTGGACCACCTCCTCTCGCAGCAGCGCTGAGGGGAAAAACGAGCAGATTTAAAAAACAGACACAGGACAAAGAGTGAAGAAGAAGAAACTGGGGACACCAAGAAACTCTGGTATATCTTTAAGAGGAAGCTTATGAAAACCAAAATAAATGCTCGATAAGGGGCACCAATTCAAGTTTTCTGGACGATATTTCCGATCTGCTACCAATTAAAATTTTGGTCAGAAATGTTGCTAAATACAGCAAGGAGCTTGTTTTAAATCAATTATTTTTTTTTTATAATACTAAAAAAGTACCAGGAACATGGAGAAGCAGCATTCAGCTTCTATGCACCACAAATCTGGAACAAACTTACAAAAAAATGCAAAACGCTTGAAAAACTGAGCTCCTTTACATCTAAAACCCACATCTTTAGAGTTGCTTTTGAATCATAATAAATGAAACACTGATCAACATATTTGATGATTTTGGTGATGCATTCATGTTCAGTTGTTGACTGGTGCTTTTATTCTGTGAAGTACTTTGAATTGCCTTGCAGCTGAAATACGCAACACAAACAAACGTGATTGATTGAAAATGCCTTGTTATGAGTGAAATAATGAAACTAGGAACTTTTCCATGAATATTAAGGGATTATTAACTGAGAAGAAGATCCTATATCTCTGAAACATTCCTTGTAAGTCAGTACACTTAAAATAAGACAGAACTAAGATATTTCCAGTGGAAACTGGACCAAAATTACTTGGTAATGTTTTGTGTTTTCGCAGTGCATGACTGCTTCATGCTGTGTTTTCTGCCCTTCTTGTGTGCTATGCCTCCCAATCAGCAAGGGAAAACACCGGCAAGCAATCAGGAGCAGGAAACTAAGGAGACGACACTCTGGAATAAAGAGTGATCTCATCCGCTGGTGCAGGTTGACAAGCTCGTGCAGCCAGAGCACAGAAACAACGAAAAAAACGTCCAATAAAGGAAACCCATACCAGCAACAGTGTCATAATGATTTATATTGGGAACGGGAGGTGGAAGGTCTGTTCCAGGAGAATGCACGCTTTTTATAAGGGGAAAGAAAAATGAAAAAACGCAGTCAACCAAAACATTCGGCTTTTGGAGGAAAAACCTGAAATGATGAATTCAGGAATTCTGGAAATGTGACTGAACACATGTGCAATCCGGAAAACATCATCCGAGAATGGAGATTTATGAACCTTAAACAACGCACAATGAACCACTCGCATGCAGTAAGTACAACACAGCAACGCCGTTTGACATATACGATCAAATTAGAGGAAATTTAGCAGAAACAAGAATGGAAATCTCCACAGAAAGCTGCATGGCGCTATATACGATTACCGAGGAAGCAGAAATGCAAAAGTCTGCATGAAAATGAGAGAAGGTCTCTGCAGCCAGACGCTGCAGCAGCTCCGATAAGAGGCAAAGGGACCGTCCATCGCTCTCTGTCATGGCAGGACTGTGGAGAGCCCACCAGGCTGCGACCAAAAGAGTTACGTCCCAGAAAGAACAATCTTTCACGTCTGGTTCTGATCCACTTATTCATGTGTTCAGCTGCAGGGCTCCAGCGGGCCTTCGCCTCGGGCCGAGCCGGCGACACCTTTGATCATTCAGGACGTTTTGGAGGTGGTTTTAGCCCTGCGTGTAATTTTGAAATCTGTCGCCCCGGCCATTAAAGATCAAACATGAGAGCAAAATAAAGACGGTGAGGACTGTCTTCTTATCATCTCAAAGAGGTTTCTTTCTCCAACCATTTCATCAGGGTTGGCTCAGGTTTGGGAGCCCAAAACGTAAATTTCAAGATGTTTATCCATTGTTATCTATGACTTTCAGCTAAATCCACACACTGCAAAAACACACAAGCTTACCAGGAAGATTTTGGTTTAATTTTGAGTCCAAATATCTGAGTACACTTAAAAATAAATTACAATGTTGAATTATCCAAAATAATTCACCATGTGGGTTTTTTATTTACTTTCTTAGGTTTTGTTTGTGAGACTTCTGTTTTCTTTTATTTATGCAACATATTGAATTATTTATTTTAGATTAGTCTTAAAAGTTAATGTAGAATCCTGGTTTCACTGCAAAAATACAAAGTATTGGTGGTCGAGTTTCTTCTGGAAATATGAAATGAGAAATAAGATTTCAGCAAGATGTATCATTTTGTTTTAACATCGTTATGAATGAAATTAATACTTTTCATAAATATTAAAGGATTACTGACATAAAACAAGCTCCTATATCTTGCTGAAAAGTTACTTGAAAGGTAGTTTTGTCTTATTTCAAGTTTACTAAAATATTTGGACTAGAAACTAGATACTTGGTAAAATTAGGTGTTTTTGCAGTGTGTCAGAGAATCTAGCATTAATGTTTAAGGCTATAATCTGACATAAAACAGGCTTTAAATAACCCAATATGTTGCATAAACAAAAGGAAAGAAATCATAAAACAAAAACACCCATGGTGAATTATTTTGGATGATTCAAACAATTTAACAACCTTTTCACTCGTCTTAAGGTTAGAGCTGCAGCGTACACCACAGATTGTCCCACCCGAGTTGTTAATCTCTACAGCTCCTCCAGAGTCGTCACATTATTCTTAATTCAAATTGCTAAATGTGAAACATTTAGGAACATCCAGTACCAGATTCATCCACCAGATTTACCATGAGCCTGTTGGCTCTCCTTGCTGAACTCAGTCGCAGTAAAACTAAAGTTTGGGAGAAATAGTTTTATACAGATCTGTTGTATTTCTCTGTATTCTAGAAAACGTCAAATAAATCACGCATCATTACAAAACATAAAAGTAGATCACGGCCTTTACAACTCATTTTGTTTAGTGCAGAGAGGTTTTTTTGTCGCATGCTGACAGCAGGCAGCCCAAAGATAAGAGCCGTCATCTGCTGGCAGTCTTATTTGATCACAAGCAGATCATGTAAACAGTAAAGGCCGCATGCTGGCTGATCCGAGCTCAGAGTGGCGGCGCTCTGAGGCCGGCGAGCTTTCAGAGTCCTCCTGCATGAAAAGGAAAAGCCACTCATCTTCCATCTGAGCCGGAGGATTCAATGAACACCAGATTTAAGCCTCTCATTAGGGCCGGTCAGGAACAGGTAACCTTTTTCCCTCTTCCTCTGCAGCCCTGTCAAGATGCACACACACACACACCCACCCACCCACCCACCCACCCACACACACACACACACACACACACACACACAGCTGAGAGCTTATAGAGGCCATAAGCTCGTGATTAGAGCTCAGAGAAAGCAGGGAAGGTGAAGTGAGAGTTGGAAAAGTGTTGATTGGTGGTCAAAAAGCTGAACTAGTCTGCTGTGAATGCGATGAGGGATTAAAGTGGTTCTATTTATATACATGAAGGATCAAAGATGCCTCGTGTGCACCGGGCTGGAATATTGGAATGAGACGCTTAAAGTTGTTCCTTTTTATTAGCAAAACCAAAATAAAAAAAGATATTTTTATAAATGAGTTTATGGCTGACTGGAGGGTGAAAACTGAACTGGGTCTCTTAAGGCTTTTCATTCATAACTTTGGATCCAGTTTTGTTCACAAAGTTGACCTGTATGGGCAACAAAGGAAAGAAATCTGCTACTCCACTTAAAAAAAATAAAAACGTTTATGGAGAAATATGTAAAACGACATGTAAAATAAACCATTTCCATTTTAGATGTAGTGTTATGCATTTCAGAGGAAAACAACCTAAAAATAAATTCTGCTTTGGTTTACTTCACTTGGTTTGTTCATATAAGAGGATTTACAATCACTATTTGACATTTTTAAATGGGACTTGTAATACAAAATTAACTTTTTACATGTTTTTATTCTTCCACTGGTGTCTCAACTGCTTCTGAAAACCTGAGCGCAAAAAGACCATAAAAAATAATCTTTTGGCAATAAGTTGATGTTTTTTGGTGTCCAGAAAATGAGCCGTTTCAAAAACCTCCTGATTGTTAATTCACGTTTCACTGTTACCTAGAAACCCCAGCCAAGCCAAGCCCGTCACCTAGCAACCCAAAAAGATCTCCAGCACTTTGGTTCTGGTTTCATCCCTGCATGTAGGCGGCATGACCAGCAGGTCTTTGGATTTAAAGTGACAGGGTCCTAAAAAAATACGCAGAACTAACCAAACAAAAACCTCATTATCTAAGAACGATATTGTGCCTGAACATGTTTTTGCAAAACCTACAGATAATTTCCAATATGTTCAAGGAAGCATTGTAGGTCACCTCTAAATAAAAATAGATATCTGTCATAAAACAGTGTTCAAACAAACCCAACACTGCAATAATCTCAGATTATAGCTAGAGATACACCACTGTGGCGTTCCCTGACCGATTTCCACCATTTTCAGTTTCGACTAGCTCAGGTTTGTTTTACCATCGTGGACTATAATACATAAAAAATAAAGAAAATGTGCTGTAGGGTATTTGTTCTGAATCTGACATAAAGTGAATAGAGATAATCTTCATCTGTGCATCAAAACCCAATCAGCCGTGATCCTTGGGATTTAAGTTTTGATCATGTCCCTGTTGTTCTTTTATATTCTAAATGTCTTGCCATACTGAGCTCATTTATTTGCGTTCATTGTTGTCAGGAAGTCGTTGCTCTATTAGTGTTCAGTTTCTTAGTTTTTATTGTGAATCTTGATGTGGATCAGTGTTTTGTTGAGTCCTGGTTCAGTTTCTGGGTGTTGATTGGTCTCCTCCCTCAGTGTTCCTGCTTTCCTTCAGCCAGAGCTGCTCCATCTCTCCTCTGATTGCTTTATTTTCCAGCCCTGCCTCAGTATCTGGGGGTTTGGTTAGTTTCTTGCTCTACTCTTCTGCCTGGACTCCGTAACTTGATCTTCCTGCTACTTTTTCAATAACAAAGAAACTCCGTTCTCCACAAACCAAGCAACATTTCAGTCAATAATACACATTATTTCGTACTGCATCGGTATAATTGTCTGTGATTTGAGAACTGAACCACAACTGGATGTAAAAAGTAGATTAAATCCTGTGCAGCGGCAGCAGACTGCTGTTTTGCCCTGAGGAGCTGTGATGAACGCTGCTGTCAGTTTTCCGTCTCGGACTTACTGACAATTACAAATCTATGTAATTATGGTGAGTCCCCCTACTGATTTCTGTCATGTACAACCCAGAGCTGCTGCTTCTGCAGTACCGACAAGCTCCTGTGAGCGTGTAGGTACAGGCACTGGAAGCTGGATAATGAGGTCACACGCAATGCATAACGCAGGATTGCAGACTTTTCAGAAGGTAACGTTACTCATATCTATTGACAGGGTTCTGCTAAACGTGTCCAGGTCACAGTTTTTAAAATATCAAGCTTTCTCTTATTTTATGAACCTCTCTATATTCAGGAAAAACATTTATCTGTCTTTAAAACTAAACTTTTAACCTCCCTTTTTTAAAAAAGGCTTTTGATAATGCCAGAGTGTTTTCCTTGCGGTGAAAAAAACATATCAAATTGACCTTATTCGTTCTCAGAAAAGCACTTTTTAACTTTTAGAAGTGCATGAAAACATCTTTTATCAAAAGTATTACAGCAAACGGTGATGTTGTGAGCACTTCCTTGTAAAACAGGTATTGATTGTCCCAACTGCCACCGCATATTTGACAGAAAAAAAATATAAGTGTATGTGTTAAAAACTGGATCTGTATCTCCTGCAGGAGCGTTGATCTCTCTGGTCAAACAGCTTTTTATTGAAGAAAACCATCAACATTTCAGTGCAGGAGTCATTCATGCCATATGAAAACAAACAAACAATTGAGTACAAGGTGACACGAGTGAAAACCTTTTCCTCATTCACTGAATAACAACGTCTGATTAGGATCAGACTGCAGCGTTCTGCTTCACCAGGCTGAAGCCTGTCCTGATATCAACGTTCTACATCTGCACTTATAGAGCGCAAATACAGGATGGAAAATTACACAAACTATGCAAAGGAGGAGATTTACTTATTCTAATGTCTGTTAATAAAACTAAAGTTACATATTTCCTTTTTCTGAATGTCTGAACTGATCCTTCTGAGCACTAAAGTAGAGAAATACAGACAACAAAATATAATTAAAGTAAATATTAAATTATCTTTATTGCTATATGTTTGAGTAAAATGAACATTGTTCTTTTATTCTATGAACTACTGACAACATGTCTCTGAAATTACAATCAAACATTCAGTCTTTATTTGCAGAAAATGAGAAATGGTCACAAGAGCAAAAAGATGTGGAGCTTTCAGACTTCAAATAGCACAAAGAAAACAAGTTCATATTCATTTAGAAACAGCAATACTAATGTTTTAGCTCAGGAAGTGTTCAGAAATCAATATTTGGTGGAATAACCAGGAGGTTTTCAATGGGGTTCAGTTTTTTACAGAGCTGTAAATTAATTACAGGGAAACTCCACCTGTTTGCTGTCAGTATTTGCAGATTTACCTTTTCATACATGTTTTAGTGCAACGTAACTGCAAATTATTTGAAATTATTTTTTTTGTTGAGCATTTGTAATATATACATATATAAAAAGCAGCTTTAGAAGCTAAAATATATAGCTTTCATACTGCTAACGTGCTATTAGCTTGTGTTTGCAAAGCAGCCAATCAAAGAGCAGCATTTATTTTCCTTGGTGCTGATTGGCTGATCACTCCAGAGCAGAAATTCAGAAGCCAGTACATGTTAGCGTGCCTCTGCTTAAATTTCTTTAATAATGTTGTTCATATTGTACTGTGTTTTTTGTTACTAACTGTATTAATTGTTTTTATCTGCGCTGCAATAAACACAAAATCTTACCAAGTAGATTTGAAATAAGACAAAACTGACTTAAAAGAAACTTTTCAGGAAGAGATAGGAGATTGTTTTAATTAAGTAATTTCTTAACAAGTTAATCAGCAGATTATTTCACTTAAAACATTTCAACTTGAAATAATCTGTCAGTTGAACTCAGACTTTTTCATAAATATACAGGAAATGCTTGCATAAAACAAGATTCTGCATCTTGCTGAAAATGGACTTATAAGTTAGTTTTGTCATATTTAAAGTGAACTAAGACATTTGCAGGAGAAGCTTGGTAAGATTTCGTGTTTTTGTTCTTATGAGACATTTTTGTTCTGAAGGCGTTTTATCCCGGATAAATAAATAAAAGTGTTTCATGTATTCATCTGTATTTATATTATATTTAGAGATGAAAACCAAAAAAGATGGTTCATTCTTTTCCACAGTGGACCGAAGGCGAGGCATCCCATCCACCTGACCCACTTACTCCAGCTCTTCAGGAGAAATGGGTCAAAACTACAGAAACTTCAGTGAGAGTAAGGAGAAGTCATGCAGTTCAAAGGCAGTGCAATCAAACTCCTCTACGTTGTGAACGCCACGCCAACCAAAGCTGTTTTGGGTTTTTTAGCCGGTAAGACGTTGCTTTGTTCTTCTAACCACATGCCTGTGATGCGCTATCTCTGCAAACCGGATGGGATGTTTTGTAATCGAGGAAAAGCTCCAGCATGAAACTGGTGAAGCTTTCTATCAAACTGACTGAGAGCAACATCAAAGCACCGGCATTTAATGCCGAATTTTCCCACACAATTTTTTATGCTGTAAATATTTACATGTAGGTAGGATTTATATCGGCGCAATGCTTACTGCTAAATTACAAAGAGTTGGACATGTGTTTAGGAGAGATACAGAAACAACAAAGTACAAGAAAGTTTCCTGACAACAGCTCCTGCGAAATGTTAAAATTATTGTCTGGTTCCATTTCTAATAGTTATTTCCCAGAATGAAGCCATAAATGCATTTTTTAACAGCTCAGAGGCTCGGCGTAAAATTAAGCACACTTAGGTGTCGCTGCACTGATGACTTAGTGTCAGCCTCCTTGAGGGAAATTGAGCTGACATTTTCTCTGTAATTACTGAAGAGCTAAATGATTTGATTACCAAATTCCTTATTGCTTAAGTTCATCTTGGAAAAAAAAACAAAAAAAACAAAAAAACAAACCACGCAACATCTCAAAATCACGGCAAAAACACAAAATATTACCAGGTTTTTGTTCTTACTGCAAATATCTTAACACACTAGAGTTAAGACAAAACTCACAAGTATTTTGTCATTTTTAAATGTATTTTTAAATAACGTCTGATTAGGATCAGACTACAGCGTTCTGCTGTAGTACAGGACATTAAATGTCCTGTACTGAAGAACAGGACATTTAATGGGATATCCTAATTTTTCAAAGGATTGGAAACAAATCAGCTGATTTATTCTGCAGAAGACAGCGGCGTGCCTTAGCTCCTGATTAAACCCATCATGCAGGAAATGATGAAGCCTTGACACGCCAGAATAAGAAGGCTGGGCAGAGACCGAGAATACGTTAGATATGTACATAAATCAGCAGTGATTGTATCACGGGCATCATTTTAATGAGAGCCTGTCTCAGTAACACAAAGCTAATGTGCTAAAGTATTGAAGACGCAGCGACTGGCGAGTCTCTGACCTTTACTCTCTGCACAACAAGCAGATAGATAATCCAGAGATTTTAAATAAATTATCCCTTAACATGATTCTTTCCCTCCAAACACATTTATTTCAGGAGCATATTTCCCAAAGCATTAGTATGTTTAGTGAATGGGTCATTATAAGGTTGTAGATTTTCTTAAACTGCAACTGAATAATGTAATTTTTTCCTACTGCGGTTCAAAAAACAAAGTAAACCTCAGAATACAATAAAACCAAATGTTTTTTTCCAGGTTCAAATATTATTAGTGATTAAAATTGCAGCAAAATGTAAAAACTGCTTGTTGAAAAACTACGTTTCTTTTTCTGCTTTTATTGGATTTTCTCTATAAAAGCAGGAGTTCCTGCAATCTGCTGCATTCATGCATTTGATAATGTAAGGCCAAAAAGAAAACACATCAGGAATGACCTTATAGAAGCAATTTCTGCTGCCCATCAATCTGTGAAAAGTTAGAGACAATTTCTGATCAACTTGAGGTTCATCACTCTACAGCGGGGGAAGTTATTTACAAGTGGAAAACATTAATGAAGTTTTTATGCTCCACAAAACCTCAAGGTCAGACATGCAATGCTCCAAAATGCAAAAACCCAAGAGCTAAATCTAGGCCTCGGTTATAGTTTATTAAAATTAAAAATTAACTTCAACACAATAAGAAAAAAACTGAAGTCAAATGGTTTGTTGAAAGAGTTGCAGACAGAGAAAACACTCCTTTCTTAAAAAAAAGACAAGAGCACGACTGTAGATTACTGTGACTTGAAGTTCAGCTTAAATGTTTCAAATATATTCTGGAAAACACCATGAAGCAAAAACTCAGAACCTTCTCAAATGAACACGCTTCCTTCTGCAGGTTCCTGCAGCGTTTCAAGCCCGAGAGAGCAGGCTTACATCTGTGGGATGCAGCGATTAGCGGGTCTCTTTAACATCAGCCACAGGTTTATTTTTGGTGTCCGCATTGTTCAATTGCACTATAAGCTGAGGAGTGACTGGAGCAGTGATGGGTTCAGTGTGGAGGCAGAACACGTTCAGAGCAGAACTGCTGCTGTCAGAGCTCCAAGGAAATACAAAAGAGCCAGAAAAACAACAGATATTCAGTGTTGATAATCTGACTTTCTTAGACGTGTTGAACCTTCGGTCACAGTGATATGAGCTCCACTAATAAATTCATGGCCCGATTCCTCCAGTCACTCTGAAGCTGCAGGCCAGTGATTGATCAACTTGTTATTGCCCTGCTCAAATGGGTAAATAAATAGCTAAAATAAATTAACTTAAAACCAAATGTGTATGTCGTCGTTTGGTTTCTGGAGAGTTATAAAATTCAGCTTTGATTTTACTTGGTTATTTTTATCCGTCAGTAAGAGAAATAATTTATAGAAATGTTATAAAAGACCTAAAGCACAGGTGTCAAGCTCACCCACGACGGCTATTAACGTGGCCGTGTAGACGGCCAGGTTTACACTCGCACATAAAAATGGCTGCAAACGCAGATGTTCATGTTTGAAAAGCAGAAGTCGAGCCTCCAGCACAACCAACAAGAATGCATGAACTGGTTTCCGGATGTTAAATCAACAACAAAACCCTCATCTTTTCCAGTAGCCATTGAACAGAGCATCCAGCAGTAAAACCAACTTACCAAACATGCTGGTTCTTTGCTGGGGTTGCCAGGTAACGGGCTAGGCTTTGCTTGGGTTGCTTGGTGACGTTAAGTGCCTGCTGGTTTGTGACATTATAATCAGGAGGTTTATAAAACAGGCCACTTTCCAGACACCAAAACAATAACTTATTGCCAAAAATTTGACTAGGTATTTTTTTAAGTGTTTCATTGTTTTTAAAAACAGTAGAAACCCAAATGGATGTCTAAAAATGTGAATAATTGAAAAAAGAAACGCATGATCAGAGCTCAGGAGAGAATACTCGGTGAAGAAAACTTTGTTGTTACTGTTAAAAAACGTGTTTATGAGTGCTTGAGTGAGGAGGAAATTTCAGCTCATGCATAGTTAACGTCTGCAGTATGTTCAGGTCTGGATTCCTTCAGTTTGGGAGCAAAACGTTTTGTTCCTGTTCAACCTGCAGCAATGCGCGAGTCCAACACAGAAGCACAGTTGTGTCTGGCAGATAAACAGCTGAGTTTTGGCATGAATTCTCCCACAATCATTTCTGCAGAGCTTAATTTGTTTCAATCAGTTTATTTACTTCTGTTTTATTGCTGATAAAGAAACATGCTCGCCTCCTTCCTGCAGTCAGAGAAGGTTTTTTTTCGTCAACGTAATTTACTCCCTGCATGTAGGGGACTTGCTCCACTAGTCCTTTCACGTTCCCATTGCTCCTACACACACCTTCTTTGGAATAAACCCAAACTCTCTTTTGGCGAACCCGACGTCTACGATAAACATTTACTTCCTCAATTTGTTTCTGCGGTTTGAACATTCTCTGTTAAACTCAGACATTTGCAAACATTTCTAAATCTGTTCAGACAGGAAAGCAGACCTTAGTGATTTCTGCTACATGTGCATTTCTTTTCATGATAAATGTGCTGAAAATCGATGAACAGAAACTGTGCATTCATCTAAATTCATGCAGTCTAAATCCATTTCGTACGAGGATCCATTGGGAAACTGCTTACACAAACTAATCACCTCTGAGTTTACATTACAACTGAGGTCAGAGCGGAAGAGCCAGCTGCAGATAGGTGTAATTGATTCAAACATTTATTATGTGCAGATTAGGCAGACTGCCAAGGATGTGCCACTAGAGGAGCACAAAGAACACGAACGAGGATATTTAATTATCTAATACAGTCAAGAGCATCGTTTCACCAAACCTTCATTTCACTCATACACTGTCCCCAGAATAGTTCACATATAACTCAGAAAGTAGGCTCAGTTCAGATATAAGTGACCAGTTAATAACAGAACCTGAAGAAACTGGCCACTGAAGCTGGAAAAGGCATATGGGGGGGTCAAAGGTCGCTCTATCCAGCTGTAAATATTCACCTTCTGCAGTCTGAATGAGTAATAAACCCCATCAGCTCCTATTTTGAAACCATTTTGTTTCTCCGTCCAATAAAAGGAAACAGAAGTTAATCATCTGAAAGGAACTACCAAACTACAAAAATTGTCTTTTCTAATTGGTAATTTTGTAGATCAAAACCTCTGTTTGCTAATCTGTAATGTTTGCACTGACTGATGCATAAAAAAACATTAAAATTAAACATTAAAACTTATTTAAAGGAATAAATCAATTTACTGTTTGGTTTGGTTTAATTAAACCAAACATGATCTCTTTCCATACCAGAATGGAAAGAGATCAAAACAAATTGTTGAGCGTTCTCCCATTCAGATTCTTTTCCATGTGTCTGTTACAGAAAGAAAAGCGAGATAAAGCAGGGAATCTGTTCGGTACCAGGAGTCTGGAGCTAACATAAAAAACCCCAGAATAACTAGAGGACCAAAATCTGCAGACAGGAATATCTAAACACCAGAAACACGTTTATCCTTTTGTTCAGAATCTTGTTTGCTCATCAAATCAAAGTGCTGCATTTCACCAGTTCATTATCAATAAAATGTGAAAATATTTGCTACGTCAACAGAGATGTTAGAAATGACACAAAGCCACACAGAGTGAATAAATCAACAGAGAAGTAAGGTCCATGTAAACCGTGGAGGAACAACGTGGCACTGTGCCTTGTTTCTGTTTTGAATCTGCAGCAGAGACTAAACATCTGTCAGCCTCAGAAAAATACAGTGTATGGAAACCAAAATGATTTGATCCTCCACCTCAGGCACTGCAGAAAATGGGCTTATACTGTACCTAAAGCGTGACTGTTGAAGTGATCGGTGCAGCTGTGATGTGCAGTCTGACATTTTGAAAGCCTGACCGAGAGGTAAAACCGAAGTAAAACACAGAACCAATTCCCATTCAGAATGGACGAGCGCACAACGAGAACAGTCAAAACCGAACCAAATCATCCAGATATTGGGGAAAAAGTGACAGAACCATCTGTACCGATCCTCTCCTGCAATGAAATATATCAAACTCTGAAGGATTGGGTTCATCCACCTCAGGAAGAGTCCAATGAAACCACTCATGATGGCAAAGCAGCAACGAGAATTCACCAGACAAGGAGCAACTTCTCAAGGCAACGGCAAAGACGAAAACATGCTGCATCTCAGGAGCTTAGCATCGAAATGAGCAGCGACTGTCTGCTGGAGAACTGTCAAATAATGACGTAACACAACAGATACTTACTGTTTTTATTACTTAAACTTCTCTAAGACTACTGGATTTATAATTAAATGTTACTTCAAACATTTGACAAAATGCTATAAATGGGTTTTTATCGCTATTAGTTATATTTTAGAAATTCTTGAATGTCTGATATCGTCTAATGAAGTCATAAATTCACAATAAACATCTATAAGAGATAAAAGATCATCTACATGGGCGTGAGAGTCAGCAGGTTCACAGTGTCTAGATTTGAGGCGAAACACAAATATTAATATCTTTGAAATGCTCCTTATAATTCATAACCAGGTTTATGCTTCAACACATAATTTATACACTTAATTACTTGCTTCAGTTTCAACATACAGCTGTCTGTCTCTAATTTATTTAGAGAATAACTTAAATAGTACCATATTTAATAATAAATAGTTTTTTGTGACACGTCTGCAGAGCGACAGATATCAAAGTCCAACCCAAACAAACACACAAAATTATTTTACGGCATCAAATGGAACCAAGACGAAACCAAGATTGGGCTCCTGTGGTTACCATGGTAACACACTGATCCATTCTTTCTAGAGCTGCGACTAACAATTCTATTAGTAACTGATTTTCATACTCATTATTCTGACCATTAATCAATTGGATTTGAAAGAAACTGGCCAATTCTGCTGATTACTCATTGAAACACTACGGCTTGTTTTATGCAATATAAAAAACGTGCAAATAAACAAATAATTTTTTAAGTAACAATAAACATTATTGCTTAAAATGCATCGACACCAGATCATTTGCCGCAAAAAGATGCATCGACAGCTAAAAATGACTTCTGACATAAAGATGTGAAAATCACAGCCCTCAGATTAACATCACTATAATGCAGGGTTAATCTGTTGGCCATTTTGCATATTAAATGCAAAATGTTTATATTTCTTGTACAGTTTTGGCTTAATTAATGCTATTAGTGTGTTGTACCTTCAGCAAATTGCCCTTTTTAGAGTTCGTATTCTCCAATTAACGATTAATCGATTACAAAATTAGTTGATGATTATCTCAATAATCGATTAATTACGATTAATCGTTTCAGTCCTCATGTGTATGTCTGTTTATTTTGATAGCAAATATTAAAATGATTTAAAGAAACAAAGCCCTATTTTGAATGATTGTCGTTTTGGTGATTTAAAATATATTCGCGATGACAGATTATAACAATATTTCTCCATCCAACAGCTGATATTCATCTTCATAGAAAACAGAGTAAACTGAAATCATCTAAAATGATTCCCTGGCAATGCAGGTGTAAAAAGTCACCACCGACATTTGGCTGGTATTACTGACTGAAAAAGTCAGTCAGATAAAAAAAACAAAAAAAATAATCCTAAGTGCTAATGTACAAAACAAAAAGCCTGTTTTCATAACGACTGAGGGATTTTGATTTTGTTTACAAAACATCCAGCAGAGAATAATACTAACAATAAAACCTCTTCAGATGAAAAACGTCAAAAAGTACTCAAAATATTTACACTTCAGCGAAAGTACTCAATTTAAATGTCAAAACTGGAAAAATCTCTTATTGAAACTGTGTAGAAACATCAGGCAGACGTTCTGTTGGCACAGAAAGTTGATCAATGACACCAAGTCATGTGTCCGATAAAATAACTAACTTATCGAACGTAAGTTTCCCGTTGAGGAGGAACAACAACACATTCCTAATGGATGAGTCCAGAGGGAGAAAATGTCATCTCCACCTCTTCTCTTCACACAATAGACGTAATTTATGAGGTTAGTCACAAATCCTGACTCGCATGGAGTTTCTCAACTGAATCGTTTTTCATATTCCTGTTACGTAATATACAGATAAGCACCTCAAGCAGATAAACCCAACACACACACACACACACACACACACACACACACACACACACACACACACACACACACACACACACACACACACACACACACACACACACACACACAGCAACAATCTGTTTCTTCAGCCAGATTTGCCTTCCTTTCTAACATTAACTCACCGGCC
Organism: Poeciliopsis gracilis; assembly: GCA_911649635.1. Taxonomy (NCBI): domain Eukaryota; kingdom Metazoa; phylum Chordata; class Actinopteri; order Cyprinodontiformes; family Poeciliidae; genus Poeciliopsis; species Poeciliopsis gracilis. Next base: position 95,211 of record CAJVRI010001403.1, read on the forward strand.
TTCCCCTCCTCCTTGTCGGACCTCATGTCCTCCCCGGCTCCGTTTGACTCCACTGTCAGCTGTGGAGTCAGCTCTCATATCAGGAGAAACAACAGAAAGAAAGAAGGGAAACACGCGGGCATGGAGGCACAGAGAGCGGAGCGCTCACCATTCAAACCTCACTCACTGCTCTGCAGCAGCCGGCCGCTCCCAGCTCAGCTCCATCTGGCTCCTCCCAAACAGGTAACCAGGAAGTCACCGACTCCCTTTTATGTTGTTTTTTTTGTCTCTTAGTGGCTCTTCTGTCTCTCCCTGGACACACCCAGACGTAGCCAGGACGACACCTGCTTGAGGTTTCTATCTGTCCCCCATGATTAAAGACGGGATGGGGGGAGGAAGGAACACCTGAGGGCTCAGGCAGGTAACCAGGCATGGAGCTCTTACTCCACCTGACGGCTCACCCACAATGCAGGAAACAGAGGAAATCTCTGCCAAGAAAAATAAAATCCACTCCAAACCCGTTCACCTCTCTGAATCTGATGTTTACATCAACAAATCCCTGATTTTGACTGGGAGCTTCTGGCCAGAAGTTACAGGAAGTCAAACTCCGGATGTTTTTAAAATGTAACTTCTGTACAGTGTTGAGGAAAAAATGGTTTTACTTAAATGTTTAATTTAATTGCAAAGATAACATTACCAGATGAAAAAAATAGGTTTTATAAAATCACTCCCTCTACGTGTCCAACTCAAGGTCCGAGGGCCACATCTGGTCCACCGTAAGTATTTAAAGTGGACCAGTGGTATTAGGATCAAACTACAAGATGTTTTTGTTTATTACAAGAATGTTGACATAACATTAGCAGAATAAAGTCATAATTTTACGAGAAGAAAGTCTTAAAATTACAAGAGAAAAGTCTTTTTAATGAGAAAACAGCTTGAATAATTAAGTCGTAATTTTTTGTATTGGAGTTTTCATAAAATTATTACTTCAGTCTCCAAATATTATGACTTTATTCTAGTAATATTAAAACTTTATTCTCGCACTAAACAGCTTCGTTCTTGTAATGTTATGACTTTCTTTTCAAAGAAACCTTGTAAAGTCATAACATTACAACTCAAAGTCCAAATAAATAAAAGTTGTAAAAAAACACTCCTGTCAAGCAAGATGGCCGCCTTGGACGTACGGAAACCCAATGATGAAAAAAAAAAAAATCCGGATATTCCAAAAATTACATCCTAAAAAAACCCAAAATAATTTGTTAAATGATAAAATAGATTAATCACTCAGTCTTTAATCAAGTTGAAACCATTCTGTAAAACTCAGCTCTCCGTTTGCTATAGAAGCAGATTTTCCTTTTTCCTCTCGTTAAATGAACTCATCATTTGAAACTGAGTTGTGTATTTATTCAGACTATCTATGACTGATTTCAAATACAGTCCTGTGATATGATCTTGTTACTAGTGTGACAAAAACACAAAAACTAAGGATGTCCTTATGCAAGTAAATACGTTTTCACAGCTCTGGACGATAAAGATGTAAATGCAGTTCCTGCTTTAGAGCAAATCGCCTCAGCTCTGTCTGCACACAGAGATGTGTTTATTAATATGGACTTTCTGTGTTATCTTAAACCCTGCGGGCGTTTGATTGCTTTGCCGCTTGTTGCTGACTGAGGTCAGTCCGTGTCGTGTCAGAGGAGCGCCGCGATGTGAGCGGACAGAGTAAATAAGCTTATTCCTCTGCCGTTTCACCTCTTTCTGCCGCCGGCAAGGAAAGGCAGGTGGTTTTAAGCAAAATTAATTCAGCCTGCAGGGTCCAGCGAGATAAAAACTCATAACAGAGTTTCAGGTTTATAAGCACTTGAGCGACGCAGCTGGAATACTAACGGGGAAGAATGATGTGCATCGAGTAGTTTTGGTTAAATCCTTTATATTTGTGGACTTGTCAGGTGTTTACAGCAGTAGTATCACTTCTGCTGCTACATGTCAGTGGTTGAGATTTAGCTTTCTAGCTTCACCCCAAGATCAGATGTGATCTAACCAAATAGTTGTCGCATGAGTTAATGCATCTGCCAATCACTCTGATTGCTCCAGGATCACTGCCAGACAAAGTGTTGCAACAGAAACTCCTCTGCTGATGCATTACTTCATGTTCGTCTGCACCGAACTTATCATACTCAGCACAAAATATTCACAATTTAATGACTTAGATGATAAAATTAGAGAACATTTGGACCTTTTGTTGTTTCTTGAAATAAAAAAGTCCAACTTTTTTCACCTGATCAGAACAAATGTTTACTGTTTTGTTGTTGAGCATAAGTGACAAAACATTCACCATTATGTCTCTCGGTTTATTGAGGAAAACGATTCATAAATACCATCTGGAACAAGAAAATTGATAAAGAACTTCTCTAACATTGCGATGTGTTTCTCATGTTTGGTTTAGACAGAATATACATCAACTTTTAGATTCTGTGAAAAATGAACAATGAGTTCTACTTTGACAAGTCTGTCTGCTTTTATTAAAGTCAATTATAATTTAGTTGTGTAAAACTGCTGCAATGAATAAAGTTTATGTTTCCTTAATAAGCTTTAAATCAGTTCAATTTAAAAATGTATTTTGGGATAAAAATAGAGAAAAAGTGAAAGCAGTTGAAGAAGTTTCATGATATAAGCGTTTCAAATCAGTCAGTATTGACAGTTATAATTCATTAGCTTTGTTTTAAATGGCTGAAACACTGTTGATTTTTATTTTTAAGTAGTTCTAAGGCACAGTGGAAAAACTTTAAGTTGCTGCTGCGCCAGTTACTCGACAGGTTGTTGCTCGGTAACCGAAGAGTGAGTGAGTTGCTAGGTAACCAAAGAGTGAGAGAGCTAGTTGATTCCACAAATGTTGCTTAGCTAGCAGTGAGAGGTTGGGCAGCCAAGGCCTTTCCTCTAACACAAATTATCGATACAAAATGTCCTGCTCTCTGTTTTTAAGAACTTTAACAGTGTAATGACACTGTTTGGATGCAATATTTCACATACTGAGGCATTTTTGACCAATGCTGCTGTTTGAATGTTTAATGTCAAGCTGACCTCTAAGCTATGAATCTTTCCACAGTCCTGGTTTTATCCTGACGCCTCCTCAGGTTGAAATGTTTTACTCCTCATTGTCCTCACGCTTCTGCTCAGCTCCCCCTGTCTCTGCGTCATTCATTTGCTTTGCTCATACTTAAAAAACGGTCTTCTTCTGCGCTGCTCCTTTCCCTCCTGCACTGCGCTCCTTTCTATCATTGCCACACAGCTGACCTGCAGCTCTGCGTTAACACGGCTGCAGCGTGTTGATAGAGAGCGGCATTAAAATACAAGCAGGGTGAGAGACGGGGAATCGGGTGAAAAAGGAGGCCATGGACAGGAAGAATTAGTTTTTAGGGTCACATCTATCACTGCTTTGCAAAAACACAAAATATTACAGAGCATTTTTTGTCTAGTTTTGGAATAAGACAGAACTAACTCACAAGTAACTTTTCAGCAAGACATAGGACATAGGAGCTTGTTTTAAGTAAATAATTTATTAATATTGATGAAAAAATTCACATCCCATTGGGTGATTATTTCACTCATTTTACAGTGTTTGAAGTAAAATAATCTGTCCCTGAAACTACATTTTTCATAAAAAATGAGGAATTATTGACTTAAAACTAGCTCTTACATCTTGATGAAAGTCACTAATAAGTTAGTTTTGTCTTACTTCATGTGTACTCAGATATTTCCACTAGAAACCAGAGCATAAATACTTGGTAATATTTTGTGTTTTTGCAGTGTGGAACTAATAAGATGCTTGTCTTTCTGTCCTGTGGAACAAAAATTAATTCAGTTCGGACTACAGACCTCAAAAAGTTGCATTAGGGTTCAGTTTAGTTGAAAGTTGAAGTGAAAACCTGTGCAGGAACATTAGGTTCTAAAAGTTTGAGGTTCGCTGTGTGACTTGTGACATCACCAAATGAGATTAAAGCACATTTTACAGTTTCTTTTAGTGGATAAATCTGGTTTGCAAGAAGAACTTGTCTCTTAAAATATGATGGACACCCACTTCTCGTTCCACTTGTTATTAAACGAATATTTATATCGTATAAAGACAACCCGAGTAAACACAAAACTCAGGTGTCAAATAATGACGTCATTTAAAGCTTTCCAAGCTGATCTCGCTCTGTGTCACACCTCCAATAACGTCCATCAAGTGCTTGTCGTAAATGTCAAGGAGTGTTTTGTATTGCTGTGGACACATTAATTAATTTTTCATCGCTTCAATTCATTCAAACTGGGAGGTTTTCAATCATTAACAGAGTACTGGAAACGTTTCCAGAGTATTTCAGTAGGATTTGATCCCAGAGTTTGATTATTTTCTATTTTTAGCTAATTCAGGGGTATTTTGGTTTATTTTATGATGATGTTAGTGTTTCTCTAGTTTTAACTTTCCAAAAAGATCCTCTTTGTCTCGTCAGTCCACAAAATGTTTCCACAAAAGTCATGTGGCTCATAAAGATGAAGACAGTAAAAGTGATTAATCACAGTTTTTCTCATGACTTAATGAGTCATGTAAGATTCAGGCTATTTTTTCCTCAATAAATAAAATTATTAAAATAGCTTTAGTATTAACCTGGCCTATCTTTGTCTACTTCCTGTAGGGAACAGCATTTCCATTAACAATGAGAGTTTTTGTGTTGAGAAGAAGAAATGGATGGACAGCTTACAGATTACGTAACAAACAGAAGTGGTGATTTGTGATCAATACTTTTGTGAAGTGGTTGCATATTGGTGGGCCGATTACTGCAGCAGATGAAATGAAAAGAGGCCATCATCATCTTGAGCTGCACTCCTCATAAAACACGGCATTTCTCACGGTAATTGTGGAAGATAAGCGATCTTGTTGCGAAGCTGTAACGGCCCATTACAATAAAACTGGAGAATGATGCATTTCAGCGAACTCCACGGCGATCTGCAAAGCAAAACTCCCCTCTGTGGACGTCTGGTGATCAATATGACACTGGGAAATAGGTGACAGAGCAGATTAGGCGCTGGGCTGAGATAAATCCGGGCCTGCGCTGAATGCTAAGGGCCCTCATGGCCAGACACCAAGTGTTGTTATCTGATTGTTCTCGCCTGCGAAGGCCTTTCGCTCCGGAGTTCACCCCCCGAGCCGAGCTGACAGCTCGGCGTCCTTTTAACTGCCAGGATAAATCACCGTGCTCACTTCCTGCTGTCACCACGGCAACGCCTTGCAATTTGAAGCAACAATGTACCTTTGCCTAGCGAGCAGTCTGCAGTGCCAAAGTCCATCAGGCTGGATATCTCTGTCGGGTAGCACATGTCCGTCACCACCGTCTTCTGCCTGTGAAGCACCGACGGATCTGCAAAGATACGAATGTAAGTTTTAGAGGAAATGTTTAAAATAACCATTTAAAATCATATCTGGACGTGTTCTTATCATAAAAATCTGATGATGTTTACACAGGACTAGTCCTCTTGGACATTTATTTCTACCTTCTAATGATTTAAATTAATATTTGTTGCTTTTTGGTGGGATTATTATAAAACAAACAACTTAGAGGATTTTATTAAATCATAATTTGACAAAAACAAACAAGTAGCTTCTCAGCAAGAGCTCATTTTGAGTGAATAATCCCTTAATACTTAAAAATTCCTATTTCCACTGAAGATTATTTCAGTATGACATTTTCTAATGTAATAAATGAAATAATCCTCCACTGAAACTGGAATTGATTAATCAATATTAAGGAAATATTGACTTAAAGCTATCTCCTATATCCTGCTGAAAAGTTAATTGTAATTTGGTTTTATCTTATTTCAAATGTACTAAAATATTTGCATAAAAACTGCACCAAAAATATTTGGTAATATTTTGTCTTTTTGCTGCTATTTTCACATATTAAGAATTTTTTGTGAATAATGTCACAGATTTGAAGTTCTCTAAAAGACAGAAACTGGTTGATTTTTAAATGTATGTATGAAGTTTTCTTTCCGGATGTCTAATATTCTGCAGAGCAGATAAAGCTGAGCTCACATTTTGCCTCTCATTCTTTCCATTAAACTCTGCAGGTAAAACTATTCCACTTAAGTAAAGTTTAATGTATAATAAACACATACAGTATGCCACTAAAATCCACAAAATTTTACATTTGATTTCTTCCACAGTAGTTGCTCTTTGCATTATCGCTGCATTAAGCCCTCAGCTGCTCTCTGCATAACATTTCCCAGCGTCCGTTCACGCTCCAGCGTGTCCGTTTCACAGCTGTATGGTAATTATTGGCGTTACTGACCGTTCCTGCCCTCTCGCCCCGCGGCATCACTCCTGACCTGTCAATAACTGTTTAGACGGGCCAGGCTGACCTTTTCTTTGGTCCTTAATATGGAGATTGGGCGGCAGGCCGGCTCACACTCGGCTGCTCTGAGACTACTTCACTGAGCGCCGTCAATAATGAGCGGGTCGTGGAGGGTGAAGCAGAACTCAAAGGGAGGAACAGCTCACCTCTTAACACTGCAGCATGTTTAAGAATATATGTTCATATTGTCACCGTGTTGAGACGGTTAAATATGACAGATAACGTGAAAAAGATTGATGTCCTCCTTCCTGAGAGATTATAACTGTCTGAAGAAACGTTTCACTTCCGACCAAAAACAACCAATCAGAGGCAGGAGGCGGGGCTTAGCCGCGAATGGCGGAGAAACCGTTACAAGAAGACCGTTTATCTGCCGTCATGCTAACTAGCCACATGCTATGCCGTAATGTGTCGTCGTTATTGACCAGAAGAAAAAAACAACAACAACATGCTATCCTAGCTGCAGCGCAGCAGAGAAAAATACAGTTCTGGGTAGTAACGAGGTATATTTACCAACGTTTACTTTGGTAAATCTTTGGAAAAATGATTTTTACCACGCTGCAGCTTTTACTTTTACTTGAGTAACTTCACTGAATGAAGAACAAAAATGTTTTGACCAGAAATTCACCAGAATTTAACAGAAACCTGTAGTTTCTGTTAAATTTTAATAAGACTTATAATGAAACAAATTGATTTTAGGTTTTTGTCTGGCTTTATTTACTAATTAATTAGGTTATTTATATGAATTATTTTCATTTTGATGCTTAAAATACTAAAATTTCCAGCTAACTTTAGATCGATTAAGTAATATAAAATGTAGACTCTTTACCAAATATTTTTGTTCTCTTACTTGAGTATCTTGGATGGCTACTTTTTACTCTTTAGTAAAAATATGTTGAAGTTGTGCTACTCTTACTTGAGTACATTTTTCAGATAAATTTTTTATGTGTCTCATAACATACAAAACCCATCTCTAGATAAAGAGAGGGAGAATGAGCAGCGCCACACCAGATTGTAATTGACAACGCTAAGACCCGCCTTCTGGCTCTGATTGGTTGTTTCTAGTTGACTTGGCAGGGCAGCTACATTTTTTCACAGATTGTGTCTCATAACCTACAAAATGTAGAAAGGTATTTTTAAATAAAAGTTACAGACTCCAGCTTTAAAGTTTTATCTCTTAGTGAGGTTAAAAACAAATATTCCAGAAAATAAATTCATACTTGCAGTCATTAAATATTTTTAAATTAAGATGCATGTCTTCTCCAATTTGTCAAAATGTGCAAAGTTTAATTTTTCCTGATGTGAATGTTTTTGTGGGAGGATTTTTTGACCTCAGAGGAGCTCATGATTAGCTGCAGTTCATTGTGTTTCACAGAGAAACACCCCGCCAGCGTGTCTGCTGCAGTAAGTGGGCTGCAGAGAAGAAACCAATGAATCAAATCAAATGACTTCTGCCTGGTTAGACCTGAAAAGTGAGAATTTCGGGGTTATAATGAGGCCAAACAGTGCTGAATGCAGAGTACTGTAAGTTTTACTTTCTTTTTCCAATTGCTCTCCACAATGTCCCTTTCAGAAGACATTTAGCTTTCCATCATGAGGCCAACAGTTGGCATATGTGGTTATGAAATTACATTTAAGAGCACAGTCAAAGTCACTGATTGCAGAGATTTTTTTCTTTCCAGTCAGTATTTGTGAAAGATAAAAACTGAACACTTTCGGCTGTATTCAGTAAAACTCTTTTGACTCCTCTGAAGCTGAAAGTTAACGCTCGCTCTCTCTTTGCGTGACATGCCAGATGAGTAGATGCACGAGGTTTGAAGCTACTTTGCAATCAAATGGGAATATCTCAAAGCTAAGCTGTGGATTAAATAAGTTATAAGAAGCCATGCTGTGATTTCTTTTGTTAAACTTTCATTACAGAAGAAGATTCTTGCATTTCTGGTCACTGCACATCAAAAATGAATGTTTGTCAACTTTTTATTGAACAAAAAAAGTTTCCCACTTGTGAACTGGGCATTAAATGATGAAGATGTAACCCAAACATATCAGAGCTATAATTATTAATCCGTGCTTTTTATCGCTGCGTTTTACCAGTTTGAACAGCAGGCGAAGGAGAATTTCTGAGTCATATAAGCAGAAAATACTTGAGACACAAATACACACTATTTCGTCATCCGATTTACTTTGAAGTGGGTTTTGTTTTGGGTTTGTAGAAAGAAAATTGTTCACAGACTCTGCCCTGATGCATTTTCCGTTTAGCAACACACAAAACCCTCTCAACCTGATCATGACCTGGCTGGTATTTTTTCCATGGAATGGTATTTAATTTCCCTTTGGGATAAAAAAAAAAAAAAAGAAAAAAAAAAAAGTATTTTTGAACTGAATTAAATTTCCAAGCAGATTGATTGAGAATCAGAAAAAAGGAGGCAGCAGGGTGACAAAGCACCCTGCTTACAGCAGTCGCCTCTGCTGTAATTTTATCGTTGTTTTGTGCGTCTTCGAAATTGTATTTATTCCAAATAAAGAACATTTTGCATTCATTCCTCTTAGCAGAAGACCTCAGAGGAACAAAGCAATTGTATGTTTTGTAGATTTGTTCTAAAGAAGTATGTTCTTGTTTAAAAGTGTTTAAATCAACACTACTGATTTAAAAGATCTTCTACTTTCCTGACCTTTGACCTCCAGTTAGGGATCATGTCCAACAGATAAAATAGGAGCATCGTCACCTGTAGGGAGCCTGAATGATTTGATGTTAAAAAGAAGTAAACAAGAATTATTAGCCATAAAACAACAACAGATATTCAGGCTTTGTTAATTGTTTTATTTGTAACTTTTCCATTGTTGAAATGTGACAAATGTCCTTCCTGCATAATTCAAGCAATAGACAAAACCTGCAAATCAAACAGGTACGGAGCAGATTTTCTGCTCCATTATGTTCTGCTATCTTCCAGTAAGTTTCCTCCTCTGCAGGTCTCTTCTTGTTCATGACCTCATTAAACAGTAAGAGGTTTTCAAAACACTTGAATAACGCGCAGAGACTCAAGATGCAGATGCTCTGTTATGAAGCTGTTTTTGGTAAATGGTTACACTTTCAGCTCTAATCAGAAAAAGTGAGCGACTCCTTAAAGCAGGTCTGAAAAACAATTTGATTGGTTTTATGGAAATAAGCGCCTCATCGACAGGCTGGTTGGTGAAAACGTGTCAAATGTAAACGTCTCAGTCTGAGATCAAGACAAAAAATTATTTTAAAACTAAGCTGAGCTAAAAACAAAAACATTTATTCATATTTCTTACAGGTTCTCTGTAATTGCAGCGTGTGGGAGTGAATCTGTTCTCTTATTTCTGATTTGATCTTTTTCTCGATTTTTGTTCAATTTGTTTTTGAGATTTTACGATTTTCAAACAATTTCTCCCTCTGGCTTTAAATGCTGTGCAGCTTGAAGGATTTTTGCTCTTATTCTTTTACTTTCAAACAATTGTATCGATGCATAACCATGGCAACAAGGCATTGTTGGGAGAAGTTCAGGCATAATAATAGCTGAACTTTGACCCCAAAATCCCTGAGGAGCTGCAAAAGCAAATGAGGTGGAGTAGCAGTGCTTCCCGTACACTGCAGCCCGGAAATTAAACTGCTTGCACGTCTTAACAGTCATTGGACTGTTATGCAGTAAAAGTCTTCAGTCAGAAGCTTCTTTGGATGTGCTGCAAGACTAACTGGAAATGCTTCCTGCCCACAACGTCTGAAGATATTTGAATTATACGAGTTCTGACATGTAATTTCACTTTGGGATAAGTTGAGTTTGATTTGAAAAAATATTTACAATAAGTATAAACGTTAGTATTAATATCGGTGCTACATTTTATTGATATTAAAGGTTTTGTATGAGATGTAGAGAGGTCATCAACAACTAGATAAATAAATGCAGAAAATATTTGGTTGTGTTGGCCTATAGGTTTATTCTGATCAATTTGTGTGTTAAAAAAAAGTAAAACACCACAAAGAAATATAAATGTTCTTTTACGTGTTATTGACTGGTTTTATTTGCTCACTTGCTAAATAAAACAATAAAAAAGTTATTGGGAGTCTAAGGAAGTCCAGAAGATGATGAAAATAAAAACTTGACAACAAATCAGGTAAATACTGTTGTCGCTAAAAATAAAATTCATAAAGAAAGAGATGAAAAAAAAAAAACATCTGCGTAAATGTCAGAAGAAGAGAAAAAAGAAAACGAGCCTCTGCAGTACCACCAGGGAAAAGTCTTGCTTCTTATTAAAGAGAATATGCAGAAGAGCCAGTCTGTGGAAACAGCCCTGAGCCGTCTGAGCAGTAATGAAACACAACGCTACCGCTGACCCGAGGGATCCAGACGGCACATATGGGACCTGATGGGAAGAAGACAGCAGCCTATATAAGAGACCTCTGCATATCCTCTGATTTTAGTCATGTATGGATAAAATAGAACGCAGTCTGCAATGCAATGCTGTGATTAAACATTATTTTAAACATGCAGAACCTTTTATTCTTACAGCTTTTTCACATTTTTAATCTTATTAGCCGCCATCTCTGCTAGTATCTGGAATGTAAAGCATATGTATTAACCCCCCTTTCCTCTGACACTCCTAAATAAAATCTAGTTCCACCAATTGCTCTTAGAAATGCAGGCGTGATTTAAAGGGACATCATCATGTAAAATTTAGTTTTGAGTTTCACATCATGTTATATTGTTGTTCCCTCATCAAAACCTGCCTGCTGTGTTGATTTGACTCTTTCATGCATGCTTGAGCAAACTTTTAATCTCCATGGCAACCACTCAGCTGTGCAAAACGCCTCAGTGGACGTAGCCCCGCCTTCGAGACTCAGTTCCTCCTCTGAGCTGCAGTTTACAAGCTTCTGAGCTTCTACCTCACAGAATGGCTTGACCCGCTCAACTCCTTCAGACTAGCCAGGCAGCAATTAGCAAACAATCAGCTGGTGGACAATCAGCTGATCTCATTATAGGAGATACTTCTCAAGTTGTTAAAGAATTAATAGACGAGCAATATTATGATTACTTCCTGAAGGAGGAGTATCAGAAAGAGCTGGAGTGTTGAAAGAGACAGAAACAAATTTGAAGACATTAAATCAGAAAGTAAAATTTCTTTTAAGCCATATCTGATGGCATTTTTATAACAACCGAGGGTAATTTTGTTCATTGATTGTGTTATAAAATGCCACTATGTGTGGAAAATCTGCTTTCGAACCTTCAAGTTGCCTGTAAATGAATTTTGTAACAAAAAACTGTTTCCAGTTTTGGTAACTGCAATTTTTAAATCCAAAGAGAATAAAATTTTATTTCCATTCAGCTTATTCAGAACGGACAAAAAGAAAATGTTTTAAATCGATTTAATTGGAATGTTGTTTTTTTAATTGACTTTGTTTTTCTAATGTAAAAAGCCCTGAAAACTTTAACTATTTTCTCTTCTGCACTATAATTATTTCCCCAGCGGCTCAACAATAACCAGTGTTCAAATTTCAATTACCTCCTCTCATGCATTTAAGCTGACGCAACATAATGTGAGAGGAATTTGAAACACTATTTAAATCGCGTTTCACAGACACAAAAACAGTGAATAAATTAACAAAGCTAAACGATGTGAAGCCTTTTGGGTCTCCAGGCCTCTGAGGCTCAAACTCCGTCCTGATGGGAGGAGAAAAGAGAGCGAGCTCGTTTGAAACAAGCAGCGTTTTAATATTTCACAAGAGACGTTTCCCATCCCTGACCTGATCGCTTTCAGGTCATGGGAGCGCAACCTCGTTTAACAAGACAGCAACTGCATCATTAACAACTTTTTACAGCTATAGAAACAAATGATTTAATTTTAATCCGTTTTGTCACTGAGCAGGTTGAGTAAGTGGAAAAGTAACACTTTACAAACTCTAAAACACGTTTCTGGAAGTATTAAAATACATTTGGGAGAAGTTGGTTTGGTATTCAACGTAACCTTTATGTTAAAAAATAAATAAATAAGAAACAGCAAAGATTTCTCCTCAGGGATGCAGAGAAATCGTAACAGCCTCCTGTACTTTATATCATTGCCACAACTCTATTATTCAGTTTCAAACATCCAAAACTGCTGCCGCAAAATGTCATTCTTCCAGCATTTTACCCCGCCTGCAGCGGCAGGCCCACTGTCTATTAATCTGTGTTTGTAATAATCCGTGTCACAGGGAATCAATACACCCAGCATCTTATAATGCGCGTTTGGAAAGCTGCTCCAAGGCTGCTATGATCCATCGCCTCTGGATGTTGTGCTGCCATTAAAAGGCACAACATCTACCTTCCCCGAGGAACCATGAGGAGAAAAAAACCCAAACGGGGAAAAAACATCCATTACAACAATGAGAAAGAAAACGTTAAGAGGAAAAAAACGTGTCCAGGGTTCATGCTGCTATGGTTGGTGCTTCTCAGTGAGGAAGGCTGCATGTTTGTAGCGTTTCTCTTATATGGTGTGCAACATGAAAGAGTGGTTTTAGAAAGCATCCGCCTCTCACCCAGTGACCGCTGGAGAGAGGCTGCCTCCGCCCCATGAAGGATGAGCAGGTGTAGATAATGGATGGATGGTTTTAGAAACCAATATGTGGAAGAAAACGCTTTTCCCTCTTAAAGCTGCAGTATGTAACTCTTATATAAAAAATACTTTGAAAAAAATCGAGCTCCTCTGCCTTCTCCCTGCGCTAACGAGAAACAACCAATCAGAGCCAGGAGGCGGGTCTTAGCGCTGTCAATCTTAAAACCAATAACAGATTGTACAAAGTCCATGAAGGACTATGTGAAAGGATATGTAAAATTAATGTTTCTAATATTTATGTCAAGTTATAAATGTTATGTTAGTCTCTGCAGACCACCAGACCTGCAGCAGCAATTAGCAACATCCTGGTGGAAGTGAATGCCTGCTGAGGTCATCATACAAACTACGTCTCTGTCCAACACTTCACAGAACAGTTACCAGTGAAGTTCACTGAGATACACCAAGCACATTTCTCAAACTGTTTTTAACAGAAATAGTGACCTGAACAGCTACAAAGTCTGTTTACACCCCAGGCCAGCCATCTATGTTAGCATTATTCCTATTTCTATACGTATAAATATGTCAAATTGTTGAATTTGTGAAAATGTAAACCATGCAGTTACAATCAGAGCCACATCCGATCACAGATATGAACCAACATGACATTCAAAATTTAACTCAAATCACATGTTTGTGAGGGTTGAAATCCCTGTGCTATTTTTTTTTTTGCAAAGAAAAATTATGGCATTCAGTTTGCACCAAGTTTCAAAAACCTTTGAGCGCATTTCGCCGCATCATATTAATTTGTCAGGGTATATATACAAATAATAGTAAACTATTCTGCAACAAAATCTGTGTTTATATTCAATCTGGCTTGACAGACACTCAAAAGGGCGTCTCTTCAATCACATGCTCATATCAAAAGCACATCATCATTTCCCAGTGATTAGGCTCCGCTCCGCTGCAATGTGTTGTTCAGCAACAAGTCAAACAGCCTCAGGGATCAAGAGAGCAAAAACTATCAGAGTTTATTATTCAGAACAATATTAACAGGAGAAGAAGACCTCAGATTTACTGACTGGTGCGATCCACTGAGGCTGATGAATAATCAGAGCAACCAGCCTGCCAAACTTGTGGTGGGAGGCTGAAGATTAATGAAAAGCAATCCATGCGCCGTGATTAAGATTTAACTTGGCAACCTTAAAGTCGCAAGGAATAAATAAAAAACAGAGGCGTCTCGTTATGATTGCGCTTCGACTAGTAAAAACGATGGATTCCAATAATAAATGCCTCTGTAATTCTTGGTGAATTAAACAAAATGCAGTTCAATCCATCACAGTGTTTCTTAAAAAGCGGAGCTCAAGTTTAGCTGGATTATCTGGTTTTTAACAGACTGTACAGAAAATCAGCTAAAATTTCCTGAATATTTATTTCTCAATTCTTTAACTTACATCAGAAAAGCTTCTTCTTGCTCTCATTAGCAAACACATCGTCAATGAAACATCATGATTGATTGTTTGAGCCCCAGCTGGTCAACGCGGGGAGTCACACATCCGGGTCGACCCCAAGGCTTTTCTGGCGCAATAAAGCCTGATGGCTTTAACACTGAAGATTAAACTGGAAAATCCTGCTTAAGAAACACACTGACACAACTAGAGGAATCCAAACTTGTTACTGTTTTTTGGTCAAAAGCTGCAGAGGGAACACTGGTGAAGTAAACAGTCACACTAGCATTAAGCTCATAGCATATAAAGCGTTTGAATTTTGAATTTTCATCTCTTCATTGTCAAATTTCTAAAAACAAATATGACATTTACATCCATAACCAGGACTGACGGTTATTAATAGCTGTTTTCTGTTTTCTACCCCCACTGGACTCTTTTCCTATTTCTCTTTTTTTCTCTCTCTGGCTTTGCTGTGCACTCATTTCTAACACCTGTATTTGTTACACATCACAAAAAGTAGCTATTTTCTTTTCAAATAGAAAAGTTTAAAGTGGGAATTTTTGTAAAATAGCCAATAAATCAAAAATATAAATGCTGACAGATTCTTGGTCCATACCAACAGATAATACAGATAATAATAATAATAATATTAATCGAACGTTCAATAATTTCACGCTGCAGGCAGAAGAAAAACTTTTTGGAGCAGTAAGGCAAGCGCTCACTCTTTGGTTACCTAGCAACTCACTCACTCTTTGGTTACCTAGCAACAACCTGCTGAGTAACTGGCGCAGCAGCAGCTTTAAGGTTTCGCTACTTTGCCTCATAACTGCCTAAAAAATGGAGCAACATTGTTGTGATCAAGTATTGAAGGACTGGGAAATGTTGGAGTTTCTTAAAGAGACAGAGGACCAATTTAAAGGAGTAAAATTGTAAAATCAAATTTAAGACCTATTTCATATATGCGTTTTTTTTTTGTAACAACTGAAGTTAACACAGTTACTTGACTGTGCCATAAAATGGCACTGTGTGCCTAGAAAATACACAACACTGGCCCTTTAAGTGGCCACATGCTTGGCTCGACATCTCTAAACATTTTTGACTTCTTGCTTATTGACATCTTTCTTTTTATACACAAGTCAAACTCTGCTCCACTAGGATTAATGCAGGATCTTTCTTAGAGATCTGAAGCAAATATGAGTAACTCTTATTCTGCTTTCTTTTAAAAGTACACTAATTTGGCTCATCTGCTGTCAAGCAGCACCAAAATTCAAAATTAGAAACAAGTATTAAAAGATAAATAAGTATATATTTTTGAATCAATTAATTATTTGCTAAAAGCATATTTAATACTTAAGTGTTGATATTACCTAACTCTTCCATAGTCCCGTCTTGCAGCATAGCACAGATTTATTTCATGTATTAGTATTTATAGAATTTAGTGGGCGGGGCCAAATCTGCTACAGACAAGGTGATTGGTCTAAAGACGAGGTGCATTTCTGGATAACCAATCAGCCTGCAGGACATAAAATATGAAATAACATAAACACTAATGCAATTATGCATGATTTACGATGGATAATGAATTAAAAATTTAACTCTTGCAAATTTGAGAAAATTAGTCCTTTAAGTATCTATTATCTAACTTAAATGTTAATCAAATTACCAAACATATTAAAATTTATTAAGCAAACTACTCATTTGTTACATTGTGGCACTTTTGGTTCTCGATAATCTGCAACTAACGGACATAAAACTAAAAGCCAGACCAGGTTTTTATGCTCTACTGGTGTAAAAAGTGACTTCCTGAGGTAATTTAAAAGATGAATGACTCGGTACTTG
This sequence comes from Poeciliopsis gracilis, assembly GCA_911649635.1. Taxonomy (NCBI): domain Eukaryota; kingdom Metazoa; phylum Chordata; class Actinopteri; order Cyprinodontiformes; family Poeciliidae; genus Poeciliopsis; species Poeciliopsis gracilis. The sequence continues at coordinate 111,406 of CAJVRI010001403.1, forward strand.
ATGTAAGTTTGAGGGCCTCCAGTGAGAGCAGGGCTCTTTTTTCTGTCACCGCTCATAAAGCTGAGTAAGACATGTTAGCCCTGAGAGTCAGAGGTGGGTATAACACAGAGAATATATACATACACATACACACTTTCAGTGGCTGCGGCAGCACAACAGCTAACGAAACATTATTTATTGCTGACTCAGAGAGGAGCTGGCTAAAGGAATGAATAATAGAAGTGAGACCAATCACTGAAGCCTGGATGTTGCTCAGCCCAGCTGGGAGATTAGCTTCCAGCTCTGTCAGCCAACATACCGTCTTCAAACAGAATTCAAACTAAACTAAAGTTTGTAACGAAACAAAACTGGCAACTCAACTCAGGAAATCCAACTCTGTAAGAATGTATGACTATCAAATCTAAAGGAGACGTGTTTATTTTTAATTAGCACTTTGGCCGCAACAGAACAGATTTGGGTTGAAATCCCAGTTGTGAGGTGGTTCACATTTCTCCGGCCGAACAAAAGCATGCAATGTTTACTGCAGGTGCATCCATGCAGAACAAACAACCAAACAAACCAACAGATCAACAGGTAAACTGCGTTGGCTTGGAGATAAATTCCCCCATGAAACTTTGTTTTATGAAATTCCATTTCCATCACAGAAAGAGAAAAACAGAAGCAGCGATACATCAGTTTCAGTAACCAACAGAAAGTATAACATATAAAATCAACTATAACTACCATGGCAGCACTGCAAAAACACAAACGCTAACCAATTTCTTTTGGTCTGGTTTCTACTGAAAATAACTTGGGACACTTTAAATAAGATGAAACCAGATTAGAAGTCTAGAAACTAGACTGAAATACTTTGTTAGATTTGTGTTTTTGCAGTGAGCAAATTAACAGGCGGATAATGATTCTGGAAATTAAGAAAAAAAATTATTTATAACTAAAAGTCCACAGGCTTCCCTGCAACCTTTAAAAAAAGCCTGTGGGAAGGTTTAATTAGGCTATAAACAAGTTTACAGTTTACGATGTTCCTCAAATTAAAGATTATAGAATTTAAATTGTAGTTGAACAGAGGGAAACTGACGAAGGAAACTTTTTAGACACCACAAACAACCCGAGACAGCGATGCAAATCAACCAAAGCGCCTTCTGAATGCTTTAAATGGAAGAATATTAAGGTATTACAATGGCCTAGTTAAAGACTATCCCTAAATCTAAATGAGAATCTGTGGCAATAATTTGAAACTGATTTTGTCAGATGTTCATTATACAACCGGACAAAGCATGGAATATTTATGATTAAAAAATGACAAAGAAATAAAAAAGTACTGGTTATATTGTTCCCCATGTTATAACTGAGTTTCAACTGAATGAAGTAGGAACTAAATCAAAATTACTGAGTAAGATTTTATGTTTTTGGATTGAAAGTATGAACACTTTCAATGAACCCTCTCCTCGTCTTTCTACCTTAAGGTGAGTAATTTTGCAAAGACGAACTGCCAAACATTTCCCTGATGTGCAAAGCGAGGGGGCAACATTTTGATCTGGATTATGAACTGTGGCTGGTGGATGAATACAAAATTATACGTCACACTTTTCAGACTAGATATTGTTTACAATATAAATGCATCAAAGTTTGTGACTGTATAATGACCAACTGTGGAAAAAGATGAATGTCTTCAGTTTTTGCTGAAATTGTTCTGCAGCCAGTCTTGGGCATGATGCTCTTGGAAAAGAGATTTTTTTATTTCAACGGGATTTTCTTGGTGAAATAAAGGTTAAAAACTCTAAAGAAAATGGTTAAACACACAGTATATCGACTCAGGAAAGTTAAACACTAATGCACATCATCGTTTTACTTTTTTGAAGTACAATTATCCATCCACTTTATGAGTATATGCTGTGCTGTGTTGCTTTATTTCATGTTTATTTGTGGTTGCACCACGTACCAATCTGAAAAGTCTTAAGGGTGTGAACATTTTGTAAGGGACTGAACATGCGTAACATTTTTTTTATTTTTAATGTCCCTTCAAATCTATATATAAACATGGTTTTCTAAAAAGACACAAATACAGGTTTCTACTTTCTTGCAGAGGTAAATTACTGAGGAGCGGTGATAAATCGCCTTCTGTTGCAGCTAATTCTGCTCTGATGATGAAAAAATGATCAGCAAATGAAAAACGACCGCGCCGACTGTCCCCACTCCCAACAGCCAACGCTACACAAGATGCTAAACTCTTTAAGGTCACCGCCTCCTTACTGCAAGGACCTTATTCAGCTTTTCCCCCGGCAGTGTTCAGCACTCAGAATGACTAATGCCTCCGCACACTTAGCTCTCCTTTAAACGAGAGTTGACCAATTACTCGTGTAGAAACGGTGAAAAGACGAGCCGCTGCGGCGCGTCCACGCCGTGTGAGAGCTGCAGCGCCGCATGAGACCGTAATCAGCCAGGATGACAGACTATGTGCTAATTAGCACCAAGTCTTACAATTTAAACACAGTGCTTCACCCTCATGTCATACAATCTGTTTTAAATGGTGTATTTTACACACCTACCCATTGCTGCAGGTACTCTGTAATTTCTCACATTGATCTCACTTTATATTGTGTTATAATAATAGGACACGTAATAATTTTGACCAAAAAAAAAAAAAAGAGAGCTGATGTAAAATGAGAGCTGTGTTTTCTTTATGTCAGACTTGGGGGATGTGCAAGAAAAGGCTTTGAAAATTCACATCGGAAGCTTTTCAGGGCTGCATGACTCGGTGTGCGAGCCAGAGATGTTCAATTTACATACGACGGGCATCATTTCGAAGTAGTTAAGACAAAATAAAACATGAAGCACCGGTTAGCTGCTGTGGCTGTTTTTTTTTTTCTTTTTCAAAGTGAATTAAACAAAAAAGAAAAGTTCAGAGACGCCCTTGTAATTACGCTCAAAGCAGCTGGAGAGGAACTGAAAAGATTACAATTTATGCAAAAAGTATGCGATCCACCTGAAAGATGGCACCTCTGGCAGCTCATTTTCCAGATCTTTGTTAGATTTTTATATCCGTTTTTCAGGCCTGACCCTTTTTTCTCTCCCCACTTGTCTCCTCTGCATAGTTTCTGCACAAAACATGCAGCCGTAACCAGGCGCATGGACTGGAGTTTAAAATATAAAGAAAGTCTAACTTTAAAAGTTTTTTCAAACATAAAAAATTACAAATCCCTAAATTAGACGCTGGCTCCTTTCTGGAATTGGTTTATTCTTTTTAGCTATTTAATCTAGATTTTAGTCATTATAATTAGTAGTTCTTTTAGTATTTAGTATCAGAAGTTGCTTTTTAAAAATAGGTTTTCACTGTTTCCATTAAAATGAGAAGCAGGAAGGAGGATTCTAACAAACCAACCAGCTGAATCCCCAAACTCTTTGTTTTTACAGGGAAACCTCACTGAGAGAATCAGGCAGTTTGTCAACCGACATCAGAAAAGGACGTGCAAAAAAACTCAGTTAGCACAAGAAAAATGCACAAAAATGATCCGATAATGGCAAAAAGATGTAAAAACTTCCAATGAAAACTGTGTTTGTGTGTTAGAGACGAACCTGGATCCTGAGTTCATCAGGCTGATTAATAAAACTCTGTGCTGTATGTGAATAAAAACGACTGATTACCAGACTGAAAACAAGAGGAGAACAAAACAAAACGCAGGAGGAAAACCAGACATGAAAAAATAATCTAAAAATGCAAAACTGATGAATTAATAATCAGGTCATACAAACAGAAACACTTTTCATGGTCGTGTGGGAAAATAGATTAATCTCTGACAGATTTCAGTTTGAGGATACATTTTTCCTCAAACTGAGATAATTTTCAGTTTCTATGTGAGATAAACAATCTGTTTGCAGCCAGGAATGAGGAATTTGACAAATTGGCTAGATTTTATAAAACAGACAGATTCTTTTGTGCTAATGGACGAAACTGAAAGATGTTTGAATAATTTAAGGAGATTGTATAAAACCTGACAGAGCTGTTTGACCTCAACATTATCAGCCCAACATTCTGCAGACGCTCTTCTTCTGCTCATCAAAAAAACTGAAAGACTGGAAACAGTCGGAAAATGCAGAAAAAATAAAATGTCTGAAGGGAACAGTTTTCTTTGGCGACCAGATTTTTAACAATGAAAGGAAAATGAGACATAAACGAGGAGGGATTTTTTACATTAGAGTGATGAAAAATAAAAGTAAAATCATTCACAATTTGCTATTTCAATCTGAAAAGAGGGAGGTCAGCCTAGATAAACATTTAAATTTGAAGTAATCAAATGTAACCTTATATTAAATATTTTTTCATTTATCTCGCTATCACATGATCAAATTATTGACCAAAGCATAATTAAAACTTTCATCAGCTAAGGTCAAAACTGAAATAAAAGCTTCTATTGAGCCTTTTCAGCTACGTCTCTAAATCATTCGAGGCGCCATGATGGAGGTCGGCAGTGAGGCAGGATAGTGTTGAACAGAGCGACTGAAATTATTTTGCAAAGTTGTTTTTCCCTGTTTATTCATGGTTTCTGCTTGCAGGATTAAAAATGCACAAAAGACGAGATGCTAACCAGTTTTTTCTGCGAATGCTAGGCTACTTGACGGTGCGGTCTCCATGGTTACCAGTTACCATATTTGGCGTCTTTCTAATCGTTCTTAATTATAAAGTTCTTGAACGTTTTTCTTCTTATCTTGTAAAACGTGTTTGCTGCAAATCCGCGGTTACGCAGAGCCGCCAGTCACATGGCTGAGGCTGCTATCAATCTTAACTCATGAAGAGTTTTTATAAAATGTTTGGTTTCTACGCTTGTCTGTCTGTGCAGCCGATTGTGCAGCTCTCTATGACCACTTTTAAAGTGAAATCAACTAAATAGAAGCGATATTAGGTTACAGATGTCTCTTTTTTGGTTGTTTTGCCGTCCATCATGGTGGAGTGGGTGGAGTTCTGGAGAGCGTGACGCCACGTGCAAATGGTCAATATTGGATTTTGGATTAGTCCATCTGCCTCATCAGTCATGAAGGTTTTGCACGCCGCTGCTGTGGAACTAGTACCTTTTAATCTGTATTCCAAAGTTATTGGCCTGAAACAAGCTTCTATATCTTGCTGAAAAGTTACTTAAGTTAGTTTTGTCTTGGTAAAATTTTGTGTTTTAGCCACTTCTCTCTACTGAAACAGGTGGTGAATATTTCTGTTTTCACAGCCAAGCAGCCATCTTTAACACAGAATGTTAAAGTTGGTGATACTGATGTTTTATCGTTACCCTGATGCTGTTTACGGCAGTATTTCAGATGAACTGTTGCCTTTATCCTCACTGTGCTTGCTGTCAGAGCTCCTCCGGCTGCAGGCCGTAATGATAATTAAAGACAAAACATGTTCGCCGGCGCACCTTCACCTATGGAGGACGCTGACCTTCTGCGTATTTGGGTCTGCAGATAATGACCCACTGGCCTGGTGGTCCGCTGGGTGATTGATGTCATCTCATTAGCTGTGCCGCTGAGAGAGATGCAGGCTCACTTCCTCTGCACTCTGAATCCGGCCTGCCGTTTGCTCATCGCCCCCAGCGTGACGATGCTGCTGCAGACCCCACCGGCCTCTTATGGTTCCTACATCCTCCTTCATCAATCAGCCTCTCCTACAAGTTTTAAACTCTCCCAAATCCCCCAACTCATCTACTTCTTTCTCTCAGAGGATTGTTGCTGCTCATGATTATTAACATTCCTCTCGCGTCTCCGTGCCGTGACACCCGCAGTGAGAGATATTTCCCCTTCCTCTTGGTCTTTTACAGTCGCTCGCTCTCTTCTCTCTTCCACCTTCGCTCCGTTTGGCTCTGCGTCACCAATCGTCATCTGGCCGATCCTCTGAGGCGTTTTCCCCTGAGAGAGCTGCCGCAGAAATAAGATCTGAGGGCTGCTGCTGGGCGCACTGTTATGCCCTTCAGTCAGGAACACTTGATGATCATAAACACAACGAACAGATGGGAAAATTGTAAGCAGTTAAATGTGAGATTTTTTTATTTACTGTAGCCCGAACAGATAAATTATTGAAGCTTTCGTTGCGTCTCTTTGGGGCTTCGCCGTCTCAAGAGACACCAGAGCTGACTGGAGACTTTCCTCAGTTTCCCTTTTTCCTTCACATCTTATAGTTAATTACGCAGTTTTATTTTTCTTCCTTTTTACTTCAGTTTCCTCGGTGTTTCATTTTGCTTCTATGCACCACAAGTCTGAAACAAACTTCCAGAAAACTGCAAAACAGCTGAAACACTGAGCTAGGAATCAATTTTGAACCAATAAATGGAACATTGACCAACACATTCAACGTTTATTAATGATTTTTATGATGGCATTCCTCAAAATGTAACGTTTGTCACTAGTTTCTCTACTATATGCTGCTTTTATTACTTTATTTTTGTATTTGTTTTTATTATGTAAAGCATTTTGAGCTGCCTTGTTGCTGAAATGCGCTATAAAAATAAACTTGATTGATTTTAGTCACACTGAAGCTAATTCTCTGAAAGGGTCAATTCAAGTAAAATTTAAAAATTCTTTATTGATACCAAAGAGAAATGAAATGTTTCTGTAACTCATTAATTAAAATTATTCAAAGATGGCCGTTCGCAGGAAAGATCTCCTGTAGAGGTCTGCATTACAGCCACTCTGAAAAGGCCTCTGACTGAAGACACTGCTTTCTCATGAAAGAACGGTCAGGGATGTCCATCATTTTCTTTGAATCATAAAAACTCAAAATGTCATCAATTTTATAATTATTAGCTCAACTCAGTTTTTCCAAAATACTTTCTATTTACTCTAAACATAACATTTATTTACGGCTGGTTGCAGCAATCATTGCAGCTGAACAGCAAAGGGTGATGGTGGCACTAAAAAAAACCTTGTATCACTGGTAATTACATTATAAAAAACTATTAAAATGGGACATTTATTCCACAAAGATCCACTTAATACGGGACAAGAAATACAATTTTCACAGTAGAACTACAAGGTACTGGAAATTATATAAGGCTATTATTGCCTCTAACACTTTTAGTGACCTTTAGTATCTTGATCCCCATGAATTATGGCAGGTGTTAGCATCCGTTGATGTGAGACTCTGTCCAGCTGAATGTCATGCAAAATGTGCATTCATGATATTTTAAAATAAATAAATGCTTCAATCCAAACCATCCTTCGCAACATTATTATTGCACACTGACATTAAAATGCTGGCATGTCCTGTAGACAACACCACGTTCTGCACGAGTCTCTCTTCATTGCATGTCACAACACAGAGGAGGTGCTGATGATGCTCCACAAACAGAGAAACGACAGCAGGCAACTTCAAAATACCAGAAACATGTTTAGATTCGCAGAAGTAATAAATCAGGTTTAACTTTGGATTGTGTGAGGAATAAAATGGTCTTTTTTCAACATCTTTTCTACCCCATAAATAATAAAAAAAGAGTAAGAAACATTTAAAACTGCCTGTGGGACTGTTCTATTTTGAAATTTGTAATCCTTTTCACTTTTGCCGATACTTGATCAATGCATGACCATCTGCAGATCATTATTTTCTTAATTATTGGGAACTTGGAGCAACAGACTGGCCGTGTCGGCCAATCCAAGCATCAAGAAGGAATCTTTATTAGAGCAGACAGAACGACAAATGGCAAACAAAGAGGCATCAGCTGTACGGTTTTGACTTTTAAAATTCAAAATGTGTCAGTTTGCTGAAGGGCAAAAGAAATATCAAATTCAGCTGCACATCTTGCACATATTTCAGAATTTAGGGTGTTAAAATGTGCAATCTGTGTCAAGAGGAAGAGAGTTAATCTGACAGCAGCAGTTTTTCTATTAACCGTAAAATTGCACAGGTTGAAATTACGACAATAAATTCTCTGAATGAAAACACGCCAATAAATGAAAACTCAAGTTTTTTTTATTTTTTGCGCTGAATGAAGGATCAAACGAGTCAAGAGATCAGCAGCGAGATGCTTCTACTGGCAAAAACGACAAATAAAACTACAGGAAGTGGTATAATTATCTGCACAATATTTTTCATTGAACATATGACAGGAAAATAAATTGTACTGTGTCTCAAAAATACTCAATTAACCATAAAACATTTTTTAAAATATTTTATTCCACCTAATCATCAATGTTACATTTTCTAAAAGTAACATTTTGCACAATTACCCAAATCCTGTTTTGAAAACTTTGTGAAATCTAAGTTATGAAAAATAAATCCACCTATAAATTATACAGCACTCGGTTTTGTAAAGAAAAAAAAAACCTTGACTTTTTCCAATTCACAACTACGGAAAAAAACAAAACAATTACTTATAAAAACCTTCCAAGGCTTTTCAAAATATCTTTGTGCCCTTCTTGTTGCATTTTCCACTCACTTGATGGGAATTCTGTGGTTTTATTTACTTCTTTTTATAGAAGAGATGAAAACTGAGACTCCGTGGCCTCAATCATGGCTCAAAAATAAATATTTATCTATTGAAGGTTTTGATAGCAAATCTGTAAAAAGATTCAGTTCAATTATGGTGTTCAAAACCCAAATAATGAAAATACCTTTGGAAATAAACTACGATAGAAATTATTAAATGCAGAGCTGGAATCAAAGAATATTTGGGGTGCGTTTTAATGGAATATTTTCAGATTGACAAGAATTAAACCAAATGTTAACACTTTTTAATCATCTGTGCATTATTCCAGATGAGGCTCTGACATACAGCTGTAGCTCCATTACATACTGTTCTCTGATGTTGGTATAATACTCCCACTCTGCATAATGGCGAAGTTTAAACATGTAACTGGGAGCAAACCAGCATGCTCCATGGCTCCAGTTGGCATTCTGTCTCACCACTGTTGCCTAGCAACAGCAGCAGAGCCATCAACCTTTGGTTTAAAAGTTAATCCTCTCTGAGGAAAACGTTAAAAGAAGGCAGAGAAAACAGAGCTTGGGAATAAATCAGCATGACTGACGATTAGAGAGACGCGGAAGAAACAAAACAACGGATGACGAGGTTTGACAATAAAAAGTCAGAAGAAGAAACTTCAGACTTTCAGCTTCTGACAGAAACGATTCGATTCTGAGCGTCTTTGAGTTTGACCTGCATCATATTTTCTTAAATAAAAACAGCTTCTTCATTTTCTACCCTTTAATAATAAATTACTCACTTCTTGCAGCTACAATTTATTTTTAGCATAAAGAACAACAAATACTTGCCTAACAAATATTTTACGGCAAGCTGTTTTATCAGTTTTCACGCCGTTATCTGTATGGAAAGCAGTCTTGATACAAATATTAACCTTCAATACATTTTAAAAGTATTGAACTATTTCACATTTTCAATTGGATTAAAAATTACTTGAGTATGACAGCGTTTTAGGGTCATTGTAGGCAGAAAAAAAATGTGAAATTTCTGCCAAAAACTCAGATATTTTGATATTAATCTCATAAATTGTCTATAAATTTTTTTTTTAGAAATTTCCAAATTAATTTAAATTTCTAGAAAAAGCAAAGAAATTTCTGAGCTTGAAAGTCAAATAATTGCTAAAAAAAACAACTTGGAAATATCTAAGTTTTATCTCAAAATTTCTTATTTATTTGAAGAAGTTTTCTCCATTTCTTTCTTTCTTCAAAGGTCCTAACACACCGCCGTACTTAATCACAGATTAAAAACAGTGTTGTGACATTAAAACATAACAAAGTTGTAAAAATGTTTTAGTAGTTAAAGGGACTTAATTCAAACAAAATAAAAATAACAAGAGCAAAAAGTCAGTTTACTACTTTTAACATGCAAAACGTATGCAATCTATTAAGAATGCAATTATTCACATATATAATATGCACCTGATGCAATAAAAATAAATTAATCGCATGATAAATTAAAACGAGGTCAATAATTTCCATTTGCATGAGTCATCATTTTTCTATTTTGTCTCTTTGTATCAAAAAATGGATGATAAAAGTGTTTAATCTGGTGTTTTGGTCTCTACTCCCCCTTTTTGTGAAGGACGATTTTGTTCATAATTCATTTTACTTGTTAGTTCTATTGTTGGTTTATTTTCTATGTTTAAAATGTCTTCCAGTTCCTCTGTTGAAATTTAAAGTTTAGTCATCTTTGAGGATGCGTTCTTGCACTTTTATGCCACTACCATTTTATTACTTGGAAATGGTTTGAAAACCACAATATTATCATTTATCTGGGATAATTTATGGTGAAAATCTGTTATTGTGACAGGCTAACATAGATAACTACAGCAATTGTCCCTTTCAACAGAGAGAAAGTCTCCTGTGTATCAGCTGTCCACATATTGCTGATCACAAGGTTAAACGATAGCACAGCATGTTCACATCCATATCTGCTTCCATCACAGCACAAGGCTGCAGAAACACAACCACATAAATCAGAGGTTCCTGCACAGCAGATGGATGACAACCTTAGAGGTCAGAGGTGGACGGCGACGGCCGAATTGCTCTGCACTGCTAGGTTTACGAGCCTCGTATAAAACGTAACGGATGGTTGCTGTACCTCCATTCGTCTCTGCTCCTCGCTTCCACGGCACGCAGCTGGGTCGCAGAACCTTCTTGGTCGTCAACATGGAAGTAAAATCCATGTTTCTGCTGCTGTTGCAGCTTCAGTTTACAGCTCTGAGGATCTCTGAGGATCTCAGACAGAGATTACCAGGAGGACCAGACCCCGCCCCTCCTTTCAATCTATGTTAAAGGGTTTTCTGCACCCTGAATCAGTCTCTCTAGTCTGTAACACTCCCAGTTAAACCAGCAGTCTGGGAATGGCAGATGGGCCAATCCTGTTGCAGGCCTAAGACACTTCTCTTCCAGGCTTAATAAGTGTCAGAGTGAAGTCAGGGCCTCCATCGTCCAGCAGCTGTTTGAAACTGTATGAGAAAGCTAATACCTGACAGTAACAGAGGGACATGAATAAGGCCGGAGACAATCTGGATTTAATCCTTTGATGTAAGCCGTATTACAAGATTCAACAAGGCACAGATTAACAGGAAAAGACTTTATAATGGCTACAGAAAGACTGATTATCACCTTAGAGAAATACTGTGTCAGCTGCTGCGTTTCCATTAGCCGTAACATTGAGAAAACTGAATTTACGAAAATAAATTCTCTTAATGCAAACAGCCTGTTTTGGAAAAAATGACAAAACATTGTTTTGCACCAGGATGCCGTTGTTCCTCAGTTTTATCAAAACACCTTTTATTGCATCATACGAGTCACGTGATCGACAGGTGTTACTGCTGAATACGAAAACAGGAAATAGTAGGAGGTTGATGGCTTTTAGGTTGTTTCTTTTTTTTTTTTTTTACAAACAGCATCGCACAGTTCGTAAAAGCTGAGTGTCATTCGAATGTGTTGAATCTAAAGCTCTTCTGTAAAATCCTCGACTGAAATTCCCCCAAAACGTAGCAGCTCCCAATAAGAGGTTTGTCGCGCCAACGCCTAAATAAGACAACAACGCCTCCTCTGATTGGCTGATAGATGCTGAGCGCTATTGTCATGGCTGAATTATGAATATTGCTCGTTACCTAGCAACAACCTGCTCAAGTCAGCTGCCATGATTTCTAATGACTTGAACAAGAATATTTATGTTTATTGATGCCTTGAAGGCCTTTGATTGTGTACCAGATATTATTATACGAATTTTATTTTCCTGGTACTCTAATTTCTTTCACCTGCCTTGTTTAACTTACATATGGATGATCTGTCAAAAGAAATGAACCTCAGTGAAACTGGACGTATGATTGGTGATACTTTGGTAAATCACTTTCTGTATGCTGATGACCTGGCTGACCTTTGACCCAGCAGAGCTGGTGTTCAGCAGTTACTGAACATCTGCTCTGATGATGGATTGAGAGTTGATGTGTGGTGTAACGCCAAGAAAACTGTTGTACTAGTTTGTAGGACTAAAGCTGACAAACAACTTTATTTCCCAGATTTTATTTTTCTGTCAGGACAAAAGTTACATGTTTGTATCAAAACTAAATATCTGGATCAATACGTCACAGACCAATTCTGTGATGATGATGATGATGATATTTATCAGCAGGGTTGTACGCCCAGGAAATTTCATATGTGCTCTGATGAGCCTGTTTAAAGCTCACTGTACATCCTTGTAGCTCCTCTGGTCTAAATTTAAAAAAAGCCAGTATGCAGAAGCTTAACGTTGCTTATCATGACGCACAGGTCAGATCATTCCAGGCACTAGTGAAGTTTATGTGTCGTTTGGGCAACTCATTGAACAGCCTTGTAATGTTTTCACATCCCTCTCAGTGCACTAAGATGCCAGTCGGCTCTGTGGAAACATTGCTATGCAATAAGGTTTCATTTTATTTTTTCCTTGTTGTGTATGTCGTGTATCTTGTGGACCACAAGTCTGTTGAATAAAGTAATCAATCAATCGTGTTTTCATTTTAATTTCATTTCTTACTTAATAAGCAGAATATTTGCACACGTTTGTAATGGAAATACAGCTAATGTCTGTTATTCAACAGGACTTTTTTCTGAACACAATTCTTCCTTGTACTCTGTTCAAATGACAGTCTACCCACTTCGCCCCATTTACTGCCATTTAAGCAACATTCATTTCCTTCCTTAGGGTTCATTTTTCAGCTCAGTCCAATACTGTACGTTTTCAGCTGACAGCTCAAAAATGTTCCCAAGTTTTCACCTTTGAATAACAAAGAAAATGTCTCCAGAACACGACTTCCACCATTCATGCACAATTTACTCAAGCTGCTTTTGGCACTCAGGTTTTAGCCACGTGCCAAGGTTTTTACTCTTGAATCAGCACTAATTTGTTCCAGCAACGGAGTAGAAAGTCTATGTTTCTCCAAGATTTATACGTTATACTCACAGCTCGCTCTACATGACAGCTTTGACAGGAGCCAAGGTGGACGTCAGGAGACCAATGACAAGGTTTTAAAAATCTACATATAAATGAAGTTGGGCCAAATAAGTGCTATAAGTTCCACTGGCTTTTTGAACTGCTGCATGAAGAGGACAGAACAAGCTCACGACCGAGACGAAAGTGTTACTACTTTTGTCTCGGTCGTGAGCTTGTTCTGTCGAAAGGAAGTGTGTGTGACCAGAAACACCTGCAGGATACCATCGGAGAGTTTCGCACAAAAACCATCAGCGTACCTGAGCCAAACAAGTAGGCTGAGTGTGATGTGCCTGGCGCACAGAAACTACACATTTCACCCACACAAGTCTGTGACTTTCAAAGGATAAACAGGTGAACTGACAACATTTGCTTCATTTCTGCTCTTTCTGAAAAACATTTCCTTGAGATTTGACCGTTTAAAGGGGACCTATTATGCAAAATTCATATTTTGCACATTTTTAAATTTCCATTTGGGTCTCAACTGCTTCTAAAACGCACAAGTGCCTAAAAATATGGGAATAAGTTATTGTTTTTTGGTGTCTGAAAAATTTGTTGTTTCCAAAGACTCCCAATCGCTAAGTCACATTTGATGGGCACTGTGTTGTTACCTAGCAACCCAAGCAAATCTCCAGCACGTTTGGTTTGTTGGTTTTACCGCTGTGATGTACAATGGCTGCTGGAAGAACAACCCTTTTGTTGTTGACTTAGATTCGTGTTTGTTGTGGAAGAGGCTCTACTTCTGTTTTTTAAAGATGTGTGGTTGTACAATTGCACATAATCTGCAGCCATTTTCATTTCCACTTTACCTCTGTTTGCCTTTGTTCCTTCATCTTGATGATGTTCACTAATGTCCTCTACAAATCTTAGAGGTCTACAAAGAACAGCTGAATTATAAGCAAGTGAACTACTTCCAGGTAAGATGATTTCAGAAGGTAGTTGGTTCCACTGGATTTTGGGGGGGCATCAGAATAAAGGTTGTTTTATGCACATGTGCAGCACATTTCTCTACAAAGTTCATTTTGCATCGCACTGAAAACCCCAGATGATTTAAAAAGACCAATGAATGAATGACACATACGCCTATAATGCTCTGTTTTTGGACGGTGAAATAAAGATCCACACATCACGGTGTCATGTTTGTAAGACCTCATTCAGCAAACAGCACAGCCAGCGTTTAGCTGCACAAGGACGTACAGGAGTCGTGCCTGAAGGAAAGAACCAATTAGTTTTGACCCGTCACCTGACAGTCTGCTCATCCTGATGGAAGAGCCACTCCTGGCAGCTCATTCAAACCAATTAAAGGCTGGGGGAGTCGCCCCTCACATACTCATTACCTGCCTCTCTCACTGATCTGCTGCCCTTCATCTTGATTGTCTATTAAGCGTCTCTGAATTTTAGCCCTTCAGATAATTATTTCTGCTTAAAAAAATCTGTCCGTTTCTGTTTTTCTCCTCGACATCCTCACATTTTCTCGTGTTTTGGTCTTGCTTTGTATTTTTTCCACTGCAAAAAAGTGAGGCGACGGCCAAAAGAATGCTCTTACCGTCGCAGCGTTTTTTCACTGCAAAAGCACAAAATTTTACCAAGTATTTTTGGTCTACAGTCTAGTGCAAATATTTCAGTAGGAACTAAACAAAAGTAACTTTTCAGAAAGAAATAGAAGATTGTTTTAAGTCAACAATTCCTTAATATTCATGAAAAATTACTAGATTGTTTCACTAATAAGACATTTTTCTCACATTAAAAGTGTCAGTGGAAATCACTTTGTTTCTTTAACACTAAGGAATTATTTACATAAAATAAGCTTCTATTTCTTCTGAAAAGTCACTTCTAAGTTGATTTTTTTGTACGAGAAAACTTGATTTTGTGTTTTTGCACTGCTGTTTCTGAAAGATATTAAGAATCCTTTAGTATATGTTTTTATGACAATATTGAGACAGAAAGACCTCCACGACCTGAGCAACCCTTACATGTTGTGGTATGGAGAGGGGAACTCATGTCAAAGACTCGGCGTATTTATTTGTAAGAGCTTTTTAAGATGTCCAAACAGTTTATCTGGCTCTGAAACGAGCCAAATACTCGCATTCCTTCCTTCAAAACTTGCTCCAAACAATGTAAACATAAAACTTCAACTTTGGAGAAGATTTCTACGAAGCTGTGAGACGTTTGGAATTCCCCTGTTGTCAGCAGAGCTGCAGGCGAGCGGAAAGATGTTTTCCCACCACAACACATTAAAGGAGAAGGGATGGGAACAGGAACAAAACATTTTACTTTCAAAAGAAGTGCCTTATGGTCATTTCTGCTTCAAAAGAGGATTCATAATCAGCATTACCTTCTGCTTTCAGCCTGGTAAAGTGAATCCAGCCTTAATAATTACTGTTCTCGGCTCTGGGTGCTCCTTCATATTTTCACTTATTCATAAAGGCAGCGCAGTGTGAGAGAAGGCCACTTTAATTCCCCGCAGAGTTTGTGTTAACTTGTTGAAAGGTCAAAATATGAGTAATAAGGAACAAAGTTGCATCGATTAACAGGAATTAATGGTCACTTGAGCTCTGGGGTGTATACCAGGAACGCTAATTGAATCCAGATGGAGCAGAATTGATGCTCATGCTGTTATGGGTTTTTTTTTAGAACAAAATATCAAGCATATTCCACATGGCTGAAATCATTAACAGTAAAGTGTCCCTTTTGCATGTTTGCCTCTTGTTTCCAAGGTAAAATGTCTCTGTTGCGTAAATGTTTAACATCTGAGAAACATCTGGGAAAGGATCTGATGATGTCCACAAACTGCTGTCGATATTCGGTTAAAGTCGAAAAAACACTATTTCACAGTTGTTGTGTTTCCATTAAATAAGAACGCAATTAAAATCGCATGTGAATGAGTTTGTCGCGTGATAAGTTATTAAAAAACACGCCATCGTCTTCCTACCACTTCCTGTCGTCTTCATTGCCTTTTCCACCAGCAGTAACATCTGGTTGTTGATCACAAGGCTCCCGTTATGTGGAAAAAAAATATTTCCATTGCAGTTTTGTGAAATATACTAATTCCGACACAATCATGTTTTGCCGTGTTTCCATGAAGGAAATTTATTTTCATAATATCAATTTGTGTAAAATGGGTGGAGATGCAGTTAGCGACAACTAACAAAAACACATTTTTGTCTGATTCCTGGTTGTTAAAAATGATAACCATTAAAATGTTTGTTTTCTCTTCATAGAGGTCACACCGGGCTGTTCTTTTGCTAAACTGACACTTTCACAGCTTCTGAAGTCTTTTGATTTCAGGACAAAGACACTCAGGCTCAGGTTATTTATTCTAACAAGAGAGAAAATCAAGCTGCTGGTCACCATCAGTCCAGCAGCTTCAGTTACAAACAGCAACAGAAAAAAAAACCCAAAACGAGTTGTTAGTTACTGGCTGCTACGGTAACGACCGACTGTCAACGAGCAGCGAAACAGAATTTGAACGTCAAGAGAAAACAACTTTTTGTCTCAACAAAATTAATTTGATGAAGAAATGAACCAATTTGAGTTTATTTATTCATCTAAATAAACTCAAATTGGCTTCAGATCTGAAGTAAAACGCTGTAAAAGCAGTTTTCAACCCTCAAAGGGATCTCGATGAGACACAATGAAAAGTATAAAGCGTAGCGCTAAGTGAGACGATCAAAGCCGTTTGGTGAATTTTTCCTCTTCACTTC
The DNA here is from genome assembly GCA_911649635.1 of Poeciliopsis gracilis. Lineage (NCBI taxonomy): Eukaryota > Metazoa > Chordata > Actinopteri > Cyprinodontiformes > Poeciliidae > Poeciliopsis > Poeciliopsis gracilis. The sequence continues at coordinate 128,039 of CAJVRI010001403.1, forward strand.
ATAATTAGACATCTACTTCAGCTAAAATGCACATTCCTGAGCTCGGTCAACAGTGAGGAAAGTAATTTTCCTGCTGAATTAAGACAAAGATAAAAGGAGGCCAACAGTGTTCAGGCGGCCTCTCTGTAATTGGCCCACAGGAGCGTGACACAAGCGTTGTGACCAGCAGCTCACCTCTCCTCTCCCTTTCCACAGCCACTGTGTGTCACACATCTGTAAAGCGCTCTCACAGCCCCTCCTTCGCTAATAACACCATAATGATGCCACTGTTAGCACAGCGTTGAGGCAGCGTGCTTTATGGACTGACCTCCAAAATCAATTCGGCTGCACACAGACTCTAATAATGGAGGCAGGTCTACAGACTCCCTCTCTCCAATCCTCGCATCTGACAGCCTTATCTCACAAAGCCTTGAACGTACATCCTCTTGTCGTTGCTTAATTCTTGTTTCTTCTGTGTTTTACTTCAGGAGCTTCGGGATGGACAGCAAAGTGGTGGAAAGTCTGCAGCCCAGTGACTCACATCAAACTCAAATGGGGGAAGTAATGAACTCTTAAATAAATATCTCCAATACCTTATTTATGTAATGTTAAAGGTGAAGTATGTAAGTTGCATAAAAACATATCTGCTAAAACACTCACCATGTCGTGACTGTATGTTATGACACAGATAATCTGTGAAAAGATCAATCTCCTCCATCTCCTCTCTGAGCTGCTGACGACAAAAACCCTCCAAAAACAGCCAATCAGAGCCAGGACAAAAGTCTTAACGCTGCCAATCAAACTCATGTACTCGCTGCTCAATGTGCTAATGGCAGAGAAACAGTCAATCAAGTTTGTTTGTATAGCACATTTCAGCAACAAGGCAGTTCAAAGAGCTTTACATCATAAATACACAAAAATACAAAGTCATGAAGTGAACAAATGAGAAAACAAGTAAACATTACATTTTGCCAAGTGCCATTCATCAAAATGTTGGTCAATTTTTCATGTATTACAGCTGAAAAGCAAATAAGCAGCTGGGGTTTTCATCCATATTTAAATAACTCACTGTTACAGAAACACCATTTATCCACCTTTATTGGTGGCTATGCTAACTAGCCTGAGTGTTCATAACAGGTTGTGCTAGCTGCAGCCAAGACCCTCCTCTTGGCTCTGATTGGTTTATAGTTAGTGTCAGTTTCAACAAATATTTATATATATATATTTTTATAAAAGTTACATACTGCAGGTTTAATAGAACTTGTTTTAATGACATATGCAAGTTTTTTTTAGAATGGATCTAAGACCGTAGAGGCTTCATGTGTCCATTAGAGTTTCCAGTGTTTCTACGTTTGCAGCAGGGATGGAACAGCAGCATATTTGGGGGTTTGAGAGCACATTCCTGGACAGAGAGACTCAGTGAGTCTCTGGCTGCGGTTAATTATGGGAGTCTGTGGGAAACCCCTGAATCTGAAAGCCTCTCCCAGAAAATAAAAAAAAAAGCACAACTTGAAGTAATAGCAGCTAATGTGAATGAAACTGATTGCTCAGTGGGGACAGCTGAAGATTTCATCGTTTATGTCCAGTCGTCAGAGCTGTCACCGTTGCTCAATATGGCGGCCAGTAACAGAATATATAATGACCCCAGTCACCAAACAGGCTAATAAAAAAATAAGGGCAGGACTTCAAGGTGTAATTTTGTGCAAATAACAAATCATTTTGATATCTTTTACAGTTTGGATCATACCGACCCATTGAATAAATTAGAATGGTGTTGAAAAGCCTATTTATTTCAGGCACTTTAACACTAAGTGGAGCACATTATTTAGATTAATTACACACAGATGGTTCTCTGAAAGCCATGATTTCAGTTAAATATGATGATTTATAATTAAAACATGACACTGAGAATTAGAATATTACACCAGACTAGGGAGGCACTTTAAATTAACAATATATAGTGTAATAGACACTTGATCAATATCAATAGATAATTTGTCTGATATAATTGTCAATGATTTCACAGAACCGCACAGCATTCTGGGGGATGTAGGCAGAGGAAAGACTTTAGACACTCAATCTCTCTCATGGGCAGCCAAGCAAGACTGGTGGAATTAACTAACTCACTCATTCTTTGGTTGCCTAGCAACTCACTCTTTGGCTACCTAGCAACAGTCTGCTGTGTAACTAGAGCAACAGTTCAACAGATTTCACCACTATCCCTCACAACTGCTTAAAAATGAAAAGCAATGGCAGAATTTATGTTTACAAAGATCTAATTCTCATGTAAAACAGGAGCGTGAAGTAATGTTTACATCCAAATATCAAACTTAAATCCCAAATCGGTAAACAACTAAATCGGCGAGTTTTATTTGACTTCAGGACTTCAATTGAACTTCAGTTCAATTGTCTTCATTTATCTAACATCAGTTCACAACACTCCATCCTGAGGCTCTTTAAAAGACAAACATCCAGATCATAAATGGGAACATTCAATCAATTCCATCCATTCAATCAATTCAATCAGAACATAAATCCAAATTCAATACCAGCCACTAAAAAAATGCAAACAAGTTCAGCTTAATGTGACAAAGGGTAGAAAGTTTTGTATCTTGGAAACGCAGTTGATTGAACTGAGTCACTGATTATCTTGAGTATGCAAGTGGCAGCAGTAGAAAGGAAAAGTCCAACAGAACCAGAATCTGAACAACCAACTGGGGAACATGAAGAAGACTAAAATCCAGGATAATGTTCTTGTTCAAAAAAGATGAAAGTTAATTGCAGCAGCAGCAGCCCATTTAATGACTTTTTCTAGTGGAGAAACACAGCTAAACCTTTGAAGGTCTGAATCTGCAGAAAACTAAAAACGCAGTGAGTCACAGCAACAGTTCCTTCAATTGCTTTCTGTGAAGAAAAAACATGAATGAAGCTTCAAAAGATTAATTTGTATAACTGCTATTTATGAACACAAATTATGTTAACACTAAAATATGTGATGTCACCGAAATGGGATAAATAATGTCGTTTTCTGTAATCCTGGTTTACGCTCTCCCTTTAAATGGAAATTACACACAGCTCAGTTGGATATAAATAGAAAGTAAGAAAAAAATGTAATTTTTAATCCTTTTTAATTCAGCCACTAAATATTCCACAGTTAGCTACACCAAGGAACATTTGCACACATTTATTATAATTCTCAGAAAATTATTCCATCTGTTAAACAGAATTGTAGTTATTTTTTCCACTGAAAATGCAGATCTACTCTAATCATTAAATATGAAAATGAATGTAATTAATTGCCAGAGAGGATATTAGCATGTGTTTCTAATCAGATAATTTTATGTGGAAAATTGCAGCTGAAAGCAGATGCTTCCTACATAAAGAAAGCAATTACTCTAACCATTGATCTGCCTGCTTTCTGGCTAAGAGAGGCTTGTGATAAAGAGGATATTTTGAACTGGCTCCACTAAAATAGGAAGTCACAAAAAAAAAGCATCTAAAAAGACCAGAAGCTTGGAGGAAAAATATGCTTTGGGGATCCTGATGCACTTATGGTTAGAGGCAAAACTTACTGCAGACAATACTCTGGAGTGGATATAGAGAGACATTTTAGCAAAGAAACGTTTGTATATATGGCTGTGAATGCTTTATGCAGTAATTGGAAGCAAGATAAATATTAGCGTATGAGCTCCTCACCAGGAGGAAACGGAGAGAAATAGTTTAACGCTAACGCCTTCAGGCTGCAAACAACAAATATTTAATAGGACGGAGCGTTTATATATGCTTTCAGGGGTCTGAAAATACAACAGAAATGCTACATTAAATATTTAATATTCCTAAAATACAGGGAAGCTGAGAGAATAAACTGCCAAAACAAAGCAGGATAAAGTTCTCCCAAGTTTTGGAGCAGTGCTTCATCAAGAGTGCGTAATCTTGTTTGTGAACTTCATGTTCTTCCAAATGATGAGAATGAAGACTGGCTCTATTTATTCAGGCTAATTGGAAGCAGAGGTGCTCAGAGGAATGCCCATCAGAAAGTAAACAGAGAGGTATGTGGCAGTGTGAGCCATCTGTTCTCATCTGCAACAGCATGAAGACCCAACAGCAGGTAAAACACAATTATTCTGTAGTAACCGCAGACTTTGATGGCTACGTTTTTCATTCTTTCATGTCTCTCTCTGGGCCTTTTATTAAATAATAAAAAGCTTTGACATGAAAAGGTTCATTTCTTGATGTACACACACAAGCAAAAACAAAATGAACATGACACTTATTTATAGTCAGTACAGCTTTAAACAAGCTGAACTCTTCTGCTAATATCATAAAGTTTGACTCAAAAATGGCCATGAAGTGATTTAAAGCTTCAGTTTAGGCATTAAATGAGCAGCAGGACAAGGGACAGATATGCAGCAAAGCTCCGAGGGTCGGATACCGAAACCTGGAGAACCTGCTCCATTACTGCAACCACTTTTCTGTAACAGAATTTTTTTTCTATACCTTTTAAAATTTGTTTCTAAAATCTAAACTTTCAGTAAAACCTACCGAAATACCAATACTACCACAGCATGTGACGTTACCATCAACTAGGAGTGCACCGACTACAGTTTTCAAGCCCATCGCTAATCCTTAAAAAGCTTGAGCTGCCGATTCCGATTTTGGTTGATGTGACATTTTTTTATGACACACAACCTCATAAATTTGTAGAGGGATCAGAAAAGTTGCAAAATGTAGCGGTAAAGTCATTAAGACGTCAACAGTAGGAAGAATATTCATAGTTCCCACAAGTCTGAACTGGAAGCGATTTGCGCCACTGAACCGCCATCTTGGTAGGCGATTGCAGCACAAACTATAGATGAGCCACAGCTTTGAGACCAACAAGAAGAAAATATATTGACACTGTTGACCAATGTGCAGGAGAACTATATATCAACAAAATGGTTGCTGTCTGGATCGACCCATATGAGGCAGAGAATGAAAACATGTCAGATGAAGTAAACAAGCTGCATCAGATCTCCTACTAGGACAGGATTCACTACTTGGTTAACATAATGAAGTGTGTACACCATGGAGGAGCTTCATGGCCTGAAGTCCATAGACGGTTACAATCACTGTTACGTAGAGGACGTTCGAACTCTTCATGTGAACGACACGGCAAAGGAAATAGCAACACGTAGGCCATGTTTAGCTTGCTGATAAAAGCTACATTAGCTAAGCTAATTTCAATGGTTTGGCAGCAAGTACTGCAGTAAATATCACTGATATTTACCTTAGTATTACACAGAGATGGGATAGAGCACTAAAACATTTTCATTATATAACAGTTGTAATGCACTTATATTGTTAAGTTAGAAGGAAAAGAGAGCTGATCAAAGCTTGTGGTTTGTTTATTGTTGTCATAACAACTCGATGGCAAATGTCATGACAGTTGATACCTACCAAGATGGCTGTCAACTGCAAAGCTGCCGAAACTATGATGTCACATGGTAACCATGTGACATCATAACTGCGCATGGTGTGCGATAATGATGTAAACATGGTGTTCAAATCTATACTAGCAAATTGCACCAAAGAAGGACATGAACCTTCACCTTACAGGGACTAAACATCTCAAGTGTCATATAGAATATAATTAGGTTGTTTTGTTTTTGTTGGAAAAGCTACAAAATAGATTATAAATAGATGCAATATAGATGTAATCTTTTTAACATTCTAACCAAGCTGAGCTCTTATTGATTTTCTGATGCTTCATCAACACTCCAATCCTAATGGAGTTTTGCATCATTATCGAACAAAAGCAGAATAAATAAACAGCTGGTTATGATATAAACAAAATAATTGAATAGCATGCTTCTGCACCAAGAGATTTGACTCTTGGTATTGAACTTGGACATCGTTGCTATTTATGGATTGTGGGTGTATAATAGGGGTACAGCATCCTGACAATGTTTTGCGTGTTTTCTGCCAATCAGTCTTGTCGGAGGCCAGCGTGAAGCCGATGATTTAGAAAAGCAGAGGAGTCTTCTGCTTATCGTCAGCTCTGCGGGAATGTCATGCTTTGCATCCTCTGTATACAGAGAGGGAGCCCTGCGCTTCCTCAAAACTTATTTTCCTCCACTCCTCATCCTTTTTCTCCTTGGGGGGAACGGATTTACACTGCAACCGCGGCAACAATATACAGCGGCGATAAAAAGTCTCTGCTGTTAAAGCAATGAGGCATTTTAATAGGATCAGCCAAGACTGTTGTGAAGGCAACCAGGATGTCTCTCGTTCGCTGTCTGTCTGCTCGTCTCTTTCTGAGAGCAGAAGTTTGGACTCGACGGGGATTTGGATGACTTCAGGTGAAAACAATGTGTTAGATGTGATGAATGGTGGCATGGCAGAAGAAATGTGATCATTATCTGCGTCTCCTGTTGCGGAGAAGAGATAGCTGCATTCAAACAGTGGCTATGAAAAGCTCCTCTTGGGAGAATCATGCTAACCCCTGTACAGCAAACCTCTTCCCCCCTAAACGAGTGTAATTAATGGAGACATGAGGAACATCCTGCACACATTCCAGTCTGCTGTGCGAGGCGTCACTGAGATACCTGTACATCCAGCAGACCTCTCAATCAGCCCGGCTGGACTTAAATCTTTGATTCGGCTCATTTCTTCTTTTTGAAGCCGCTGCCTGATCCTCTGCAGAAAGTGGTGACTCAGAGGTAACGTAGTAGGCCTACAGTGCAGACAGATTCATCAGATTTGACCTTTTCATCTACAATCTCTGTGTTTTTCCAGGACTCTTTAAAATGTCCTTGCTGGATTGCAGGTCGAAGCAAAATAAGCTCTTACTCACAGCGAGCGGCGTACCGGGTTCTTCAAATTATACATGTTTGTATGTCCTTGATGGTTAATTTGCTCTGAAATCAGTCGAACTTTCACAGTTTGGGTCGTTTTGTTGCTTCTTTTAACAGAAACTACAGTTTTGTGTAAGAAAATGCAACTTTATGACTTCAATTAAGAGCATCCACCTATCAGGGACCCTGTTATGTTTTATGAGTCAGCTGGTCCAAACAGGTGTCAGATTAATGTTTTCAATGATAAACTAAGATTGAATTACATTGCATTGCAATTTAAATTACCATTTATTGTCATAGTTGGTGAAAATTACAACAAAACTGCAGGTTTGAAGGAAAGAAACAACAGCTTTCTTGAACTGTACATAAAAAACACTGCAAAAACACAAAATATCAAATATTTTTGTCTCATTTGTTGCGCAAATATCTTATGCTACATTAAATGAGACAAAAATAACTCACAAGGAACTTTCCAGCAAGATACAGGCGTTTGTTTTAGGTCAATGTTTCCTTAATATTGATGGAGAATTACTGGGTCCATTGGTAGATTATTTCATTTATAACATTTTCCCCATGTTATAAGAAAAACCAATCTGCCAGTGGAACTAGCACTTTTTAATCTATATACAAGAATTATTAAGTGAAATCAACCTATTATATCTTGCAGAAGAGTTATGTGTTAGTTTTGTCTTATTTCAAGTATATTAAGATATTTGCACTAGAAACCAGACAAATAAAAACTAAGCCTTTGACATCTGATCAAAGTAAAGCAGTTTGTTCTCTTGAGGCTGATCAATTAGATCTTAACCTTTGACCTCTCCATTTTCTTTTTCCTCCAATAAACTATAAAGTTGTGCAAGAATATTTCTTAACTACTTGTTCTGGTTTTGCTTTTTAGTCACACATACATGTTTCACATCATTTAACAATTTGACTTTCACATCAAACACAGATAAACAGCAGTTCAAAGGTCAAAAGTGAATCAAACCAACCTGTGAAAATAAATCCTTGGTAAATCATGAATTAAATGCGTTTAACCACATTAACTGGTTTCTTTGCTTTATATTTGCTGTAGTTTATTTTAGCCCTAATCAGTACATATTAATATATTATTTAATGTTTATTTCAGTAACTATTCACTATGTGAAACACATTACATTAGCGATGTCCAAAGTGGAGTCTGGGGGCCGTTTGTGACCCTTGAAATGATTTTGACCAGACGCCAAGAATGACAAACATTTGGTCAACAAAACAGAAAACAATTCATGACCCCAGAAAAATGTTGAAATCGTCTGTTTTTCTTTTATTACTGAAACAACCTGAAGCTCTTGTATGTTTTGAATCTTTAATGAAATACAGATTTCATAGAAATGGTGTTTATAGATTAGCAGGTGAAACTAAACTAAAGAATTGCACTTTGATTTAAAGGATTTTGTGGCTCATCAGCAGTTTAAATTTGTCAGGGCACAAACACCACAGCCTCATGCGCTTCAATTACATGTTTCAAGCCTTTATTTCTGATTATTAATGTGATTTTCCACTTACAGCTGATGAGTAAGATTATAATACTGAAACAATAAGAACAATAGTAAAAAATTACAATGAAGAAACGTGTGCTTACTTAAATGCGTGGCTCTGAAATATTTTAAACTCCTGCAGTTTGGGTCATTTTGTACCTGGCTCTCCATTTTCCAGTATTCTGAGAATAATTTTTATTCATTTTAAAATGTGTCGACAAAAATGCAGCATCAGAAAGAATATCCTGATTAATCTAGTATGACACTAGCTTCCATATTTTCCTCATGATCTGAAATGTAATTATCCGAACTGATCCTAAATACATTTTAATCCTACAACAAATAATTTGTTCTTCAGATTTATCTTTATAAAAGAGACAGATGACCTTTCTTTGGGTTGTAATACACGTGGCTTGACCTTGACCTTCGGCCTACTCGACCTTCAGGCCCATTTAGTGACGTCAGTAACTTTTATTTCTCTCTTCAGACAAAAATATCTTCACTATTCATCGTCTGTCTTTCCAAATCCCTGGGCAATTAAAGCAGCTGTCATAATGTGCACTTAACTCGAGTCATAACCTAAAACTGGAAGCTTCTATTTAAGGAAATCATTTCTCGTCAAAAACTCATCTGGGAACCAAAAACTGCTCTGTGCCAGTGGAAAAGACAGGCTTTCATGGATGTAATTAGCATATAGAGATACATCAGTCTCACTGATAGGAAAGCTATTATCTGAAAGCAATTTGATGCTTTGTGTCATGGATAGCGTTCTAGAAATAACTCACTGAGCAACTTTCAGCTCAGTGAGGTCAAATAAAGATTAACTGGAAAACTTTACTCCTGAGAAAGTCTCCTAAAGATCCACACTATAGCTGCGTTTCTATTGACCATATAAACTGCAAATTGAAATTAAGAAATTAAATGAAAACACAGCAATTCTGAAAAACTTAACGTTTTGATAAAAAAGTGTTTTCACTAGAATGGCTGGTTTTTCAGCCTTATTGAATTAGATGTATTTCACAAAACTGCAGTGGAAATACTTTTTTCACATCACAAGTCATGTGATGAACATGAGATGTTACTACTGGAGGAAAAGACGAAGAGAAGAAAGCAGGAAGTGACAACAGGATGATGGCCGGCATTGATTTTAATGACTTATTGCAAGAACAAACTTATTTGTTCATGATTTTAGTTGTATTTCTTATTTAATCAAGTACATTTGTATGCACATTTCAGCAACAAGGCAGTTCAAAGGGTTTCACATCATAGAAATAAAAAGTGATAAAGACGCCGTTTGGGACACCAGAGACAAACATGACATTTTATCAAGTGTCATTATCAAAATTATCCTCAAACATGTTGGTCAATGTTCCAGTGATAATGGTTTGAGAGCAACTCTAAACAGGTGGGTTTCTGACCTCAATGTAAAGGATCTCAGTGTTTCGGCTGTTTTGCAGTTTTCTGGAGGTTTGTTGCTGCTGGGGATGCAAAGCAGACCAGAACCAGAAAACCCGATCCTGGTTTGGAAGGTGCCTGAAACCTTAATGGAAACACTGCAACTGCAAATTGTGTGTTGTTTTTTTTTGACATTAACAGAATCTTTACATTTGTAGTGAAAGCACAGCTACTGTCTGGTGAAATGGCATCTTAGCAGAAACTGCTAACTGCATCACTTCCTGTCTTGGTTTTTTTTTTTTACAGTAGGACAACAGCTTGATGCCACCCAAAATGACACGACACAATCTGAGCTCTTCCTTCTTGTATCCCTGCCACGAGGAGGTCAGCTGTTATCTCTAACCTTCGACCATTTCTGAGTGCTGCAACCTGAAATCAGAGCCTTTCCGGTGAGAACGAGGAACTTGGAACGATTTCAGAGCAAGTGAGACGAAACAAGCCGGCTTGCTTTTGGCCCTGTAAGGACACGAAGGTGGATTCGTGCTGCTCAGCTGCCCTCCCTGCTGTCGGAGCAACTGAATTCAGAAATGGAAACTTTTGGTCAAGCAAGAGTCCACCAGGCTTGAGCTCCCACTGACAGGCTGTGCAGCTCTCCCAGTTCATTAATGAAGACTGGATTCCACTACAAATCAGAACAAGTGACCGCAGAACCATTATTCATGGAGTTCATTACCAACATGAAGCTCATTATCGACTCAAGAAGAGAAAACCATCAAGGAATCCGTTTTACTTTGCTGATATCAAGATAAAACGAGTTATCTTCATATGAACAGAGGGCCTAGTAAGGAAAACAAACAAATACACACACTGCAATAAAGGTTTTTGATTGGCTTAATGTTTTTGGTTGCTTTAATTTTTTCAGCCATGTTTGTTTTCACCTTTACAACTTGAACATCGCTGCATGTGTGAAATGTCATGGTGATGTAGCATATCACCATGACATTTATTTTCCCTGTATTATTGTAAAAACTTGTGCACAACAAAGCCAGGATCCCGACACCCGCCAAGGACAGGATTTCTATCTGCTACTGGAGATCCTGCTCTGCTTCTACTGGTCCTTTATACTGGAGGGAGTTTAATGGGAACGCAATAGGAGGAGAGGAGAGCAGCAGACAGACTGGGGAACAGAGGGGCCGGCTCTCTCTGGCTATTGTTTGGACACACTGTCCCACACACTGCACTGACCTCAGACGGGGCGTGGCCCAGAGGCGGGGGATTCGAGCTACGGCCAGCATACTTGCTCTGCATGTGGACAGAGAACAGGAAGACGGGCGCTCTCTGGGGAGCGTTAAAGAGAAAGAAGCAGAGTGAATGGGATATTGGCCCTGCAGTTTGGCAATATGTTCCCAACCCTGTACATGTGCACAATGGAGTAATGAGAGTAGTGGGCCTCTGACAAACACAGGCCAGATGGGGAGAGGATTCTTTTCTACAATTACTCTGCAGAGGAGAGCACTAGAGCCACTGCAGCTCCTCTGGTACAGAGAAAAGATAATTATTGGTTTTTTTTAGAGAAATACTTAATGACTATCTGTGCCTAGCAGCAAGCCTTTGTACAGTCTCTTAAGGTTTCATCTTCGGTATCCTCCGCCATGCAGTGCAGGATGACTGTGTTCTGCAGCATTTCAATGACAGAAGAGAGGTTAAAGTAGCTTTCTAATTCAAAAACTTTCTTGTGGTTTTAAATTGGAGATGGTTTCTTTTTTTTAAAGCCTCTCATGAATCTGATTATAATAAAGTCAGTTTAAAAATTACTGCACATATTGTTTGTTCCAGTTGACTAACATATTCAAACCTATTTAGAGGTTTAAATAGATTTAAATATAAAACACCCATCATAATATTGCTCTATATCAACCTCGAGTTTTTAGGGCAGAGTAAAAATGCTACTTTTTTTGACAAATCAAATAAATGGAGTAGAATATGTGTTGCAGATGTGAGACACAATATTCAGGAGATACTTGAACCACAACTGCAGAATTTATGCAAATGAAAGAAAAATAATGAAGCAAAGACCTAATAATGGTGTTACTTTACTTCACCTTATGCTATGCAGACACTCTGTCTGCTCTGATGAAGATTAATTTATCTCAGCATGCTGAATGCAAAGAGTGTGTTTGGTTAATTCAGTGAATATTTAACATATTTCAAAGTGCTATTATTTTATTATACATTTGTGTTTCTTATTTAGTCATTAAATTACTTACAGTATCACAGCCACGTATATCTTTTCTGAATTTTATTTCACTTACAGTGATATTCTAATATTTCACACTTTGGATAGAGCAGCTTGTCAACAAATAACCAATTTCCCCTTGGGGATCAATAACATATATTGTTCATTATTTCTTGAACCATGTGGGAAATCAGAGACTCTGCTTTGAACTTTCACCCTCTGATGTTCGTATCCAAGTACTTCTTTTCCCACTTATCTGACATGAGGTCAAAGGTCAACATTTCCTTAAGGGAAATTAAAACAGAGGCTTCGTCGCGACAGTTAAGGGGTTAAATTATGTTGTGTGAAGTTTAAATTGCAGCTGATTTTTGTTTCCAAACGTCGAGAGAAAATGATTTGATTTTACAGTATTGAAATACGGTGATGATGGAGCAGAATGCAGAAAGATTTAGTTTCAAAGTCTTGTTAAACAACAGCAGCATAAATAAATCTAATTTAGATACATGGAGATGAAACTTGTTTTATATTAACCACAGAAATAAATATTTACTATATTTTAATTCACTTAATTCAGTATCTGGTCTCCATCAAAAACACGGTGAAATCTTTTTAAACTAACTGCTAATAATTGCAGGCAGTAAACATTTACATTTTGAAAACAAACATTAAAATCAGATGTCAATAGGTGAAAAGTAATAAAGAATTAAAATTCTACGCTCTTCATCCTTATGAACATGCATCATACCAAACAGAGAAACAATAAATGTAGAACATATTCCGTATATATGTGACTGGATTTAATATTTTATATAAAACCTGTAATTTCTTCACATTTACGTAACATACATTTTAAGAAATGCAGAAGCAGTGTAGCATCAGCTAAACACACAATGCAGAACACGTTTTTGATTAGTTCTGAAAATGAAGAGATTACAAGATTATCCCTGTTCGTCCATCAAACCACACGTCTCTAAACGTCTAAAAAGTGGGATTTTTCTCTTTTTGATGCTTTTTACTGAACACAAAAGAAGTCAATAATCAATATGGCTCATTTCTGTCACTGGCTGAATAACTGGAGCATCACTAACTACGAAATTTTAACCAAACCCTCATAAACCCTCAACATAAGCAACTCAGATTCGCAGCGACGTGTGAATTACTTGCAGTAAAGGCCGTTTCAGAGCATCCATCCTTTAACTTCATGCCGTCTCCTTCAGTAATCACGGCTGTGTGTCAGCGAGGCTTATGTCCCACTATTGGCAGCCTCTCCTCAGGCTCTGATCAGCTTCTGTCCCACTGACTGACTGCAAGCCATTAATCTAACAGGAATTAATAATGTACAGACTTGTAAGGTTAAAGCGAGTGGATTTTAGAGGACACGACATTTTCAACCGTCTCCCTGTTGGAGGAAGTGTATAACAGGAGAGTAAACATTAGTGTCATTTGTGAATCTTAAGCAAGGACTTGACATCAGTGAGACAGATTAAGAGGAAGAGGCACTAATGAAATGAAGCAATGAATAAATTACTGTCAATAAGTTGAATAAAAGAAGGCAGGACTGCTCCATCACTCATCCAAAGACACTGCAAGGAGCAGCCTCTTGTAAGGAGATTTATGCTCCAAAAAGTGACAATAAATCTACAAAAAACAAATAAAACCATCATGAAGTTAAGCGTCTGGAAACAGAGTCTTTCTTTTATTTCCACTGAAGCACGACGGTGGCAGGAAGAACTGGCTGGTTGGATGCAAAGTTATCACAGTCAACTAAAATTGACAAAAACTGAAACCGAGGAAACATTTTCATTAACTGAGATCAATAAAAACAGCAATTAATGGGGAAAATCTGTAACTGACAGGAACAAAATTGTGCATTTATAAAACCAACAAAGACGTACTGAAATTACAGATATTATCTTCTTTGTTTTTATGTTTCTAGAGCTATTTATTAGCCTTTCAAAGTGATTTTACGTCAGTTGTCGGCAAATTACGGCACTCCAGATTCAAAATGCAAAGATTGTAAAACTTGGGCGAAAACGCCAGAGACAGTTATACAACAATAATTTAATGTATTTTTTGAAAATTGTATCTTCTTTTGAGTTTTCTTTATAATACTTTTTGAATTCTGCACCTAAAAAATAACCACAGTTAGAAAAACTAAAACTACTGCTATAACTAAATGACATTTAACTCATAATAACTAATGAAAACACAATCTGCAAAACAAAACGTCACAACAACATAAAACTAAACTATAATGAAAGAAAACTGTTGAACTAGTAACTCCTGAAGCTGCACAGCAAAGTCAGAAACACTTCAGTAAGATTGTTGGAAGTCACTTAATGCATGTAAAGGACCACGGCTTCATGTTCGCTCCAAACATTAAAACTAACCGACTGCCTGGTTTGGACCGAGATGCAGAGAAAAAACTGCATCTCTAGTGCCAGCGCCGGCTCATCATGAATGATCTTAAAACAAGCCCAGCGTAATGCAGACCAGGTGAGAGTCTGCAGCAGGAGGCGGGGGGATTGTTTGGCTGCGTTTGGTTTCATCAGTCACCTGACAGGGAGAGCTGGTCTGGGCTGTGGGAACAGGAAATGTGACATCACCAGGCTGACATTCAGGAATGTGGGAATGTCAGGCGGCCTGTTAAAGCTCCCAACAAGACGCAGAGGGAGAGAGACTGATGGACAGCGGCTAACTCAACCCGGCTGAGTTACTTCAAACCTGAAGAGCGGTGAAGCATTTAGACCAACTTCAATCTGCCAGGAGGAAAGAAAACAAGCCCCTCCTCTTATTTGAAATGATTTATCATCCGTTAAGGTTCAAAACCGCATAACAGCATAAACACAAACAGAGACCAGGTGGTGGCGCAGGGGTTCGCACGCCCCACGTTTGGAGGCCTCAGTCCTCGATGTGGATGTCGCGGGTTCGACTCCCGGTCCCGGTGACCTTTGCCCTCCTTCCTGTCTGCCTACTGTCAAAAGTACGAGCCACTAGCGGCGCAAAAACTCTTCGGAGAAAAAAAATAAATAAATAAGTGTATCGCCGATCACTGTCTCTTGTTGCTCATCACCAAAACCGATCACATTTCTCTCACTTTGCAGCCTGCATCTCCTCTTTCATGTGAATTTAAAAAACAAGCGCCTGTATCAAGCTAAAATGTTAGTTTGATCTTATTTAAAGTGTACTAAGATATTTGCACTAAAAGCTGGACAAAAATAGGACTTTGTGTTTTGCAGTGAAAGTTTATCTTTCTGCTGATTACTTTGGGATTTACTTTGCAGCAATGAATTATCATTATTTTTGCCATGATCCAGATACTTCATGTGACCTGGATCCTCAACATTTCCAAATGACAGGCCCATCTCAGGTTCCTCAGTTGGAAAACACTTTCTGATGAAGCTCATGTGGCAGAACGACTATTTAACAGATCATGCTGTAATTTGATTGGTTTGACATTATGCTTTATCATAAATGTCTTGGTTTTATTAGTTGTAAGTGAAAAAATAATCATAACTAACCAAAATAAGGGCTTGAATAAATATGATATGACTAACTTTGTGAATTAAGTAAATGTGATTAATTCACATTTGTTGTCACTCTGAATTGTTGACGTGAATCTCAACCTGCTGGTTTGTGTCTCCACCGTCTTTCTGCCACATTCTGACACCTTCATTTCAAAACCGGCAAGAAGTTTATTGGCAACTGGATCCTCTTCTCAAGAATCGAACTTACAATTTCTCCCTCCCCTCATCCATCACCGAGCCTTGGCTAGCAGTGAAAACGTGGGTGGCACATTAGGCTTTAAGTTCTTGGACGACGCGTGGAATGTCTTGACCACTGGAGACCGGAATCGTCCACAGGGAAGTGAAGCTGAGTGGGTGGTGCAGAACGACCCACCCATTCAGTTCTTTTATTTATTGTGCGCTTGCTAACTTTACTTTGACTTCATACACTGTAAAACATTTGAGCTGCATTTAGTTGTGTCTGCTCTCTTCTACTATTTAAGTCAAATAAATTTAGATAGTTTTATATTTTGAATCTAAATGTGAGTTTGTGAAAGACAAACTTGCTGCAGTGAGTTTTGCTAACTTTTTATTAATCTTGTCAAACCTCCAAGAGTTGAATAAACAAGTTTTTATGTTTGCACTCAAAACAAAGAAAAAAAGACAGGAGTGGAAACTATTTCCCAGAATGCTTAGCGGCTTGTTTTTGTATCCTGAGATGGAAGTGAGTTACATTGATCTGACTCCTGTTATTAAGGCAAATGTTTATTTTAAATCTTGAGGATAATGTCCTGTTCACAGTAAAAGTTTTTAGCAGAATTTATTGTGATGTTTAATAAAATTCATTATCAGATCAGAAATTTCGTTCAATCAATTTGAAACAAGAATTTAAATTATCCTAAAGTAAAATCAGTATTTTAACTTGATATTGTGAGTAAATTAATAGAGAAATGTGGCTCTTTAACGAGGAGAGAGCCGTTCTTTTTGTTGCATATTGTGAGATAATTATTTGGTTAAATATGCAGCATTAAACTAAAACTCTCAATTGAAGATTATAAACTTAAAAAACAATGTTTAGACAACTTGTCTCTTATTGTCAAATCAACTTCATGAACTTTAATTTCTCAGTTAAAACCAATTAACTCTTAGTGACTTTAATTGCATTGTCAATACAGCATTTAAACCACCTTCAAAAGTTTTACAGTGTAGCATCAACATAAAATAACGTGATTCTTAATTCTGCAGGTTCGTGCACCTGAATCTGATCATAAAATCTCCTATGAGTGAATAATTTAATGTTTGAGTAAAAAGTCAACCAAAAGTGATTAAAACATTTATATTATGAGAAAACCTGTTCACTACAACGCTAACAATGCTAACTGCTTGCGTTCTCGCACACAGTGTATTTATCAACCCTTCTCTAAATGATACAGAGTCAAATTATTATTTTATAAATGGAATTTTGTAACTTTATATGAATGAGAGAAAAACTTAGAGAAGTTTATTATAGTTAAAGAAATGTTAAAAAGTAATTCTGTAACATCTAGAAGGTCTTTCAGTAAATTGGTCACTGCAGAAGTAAAACTGATTACTTCACTGTTTCTGATATCAATTCACACTATTGAGGAATAAGATCATGACTACTGATAGGAAAAGGTGAAAAACAACAATTATCTTTTCATTAATGAATCTGTTAGTGGATGAGGATCCATACAGGCCACCAAGTTGACATTATTTTCTATAAATAATGTGTTAAATGCAGAGTTTTGGCAGAGTCAGCGTATCTCCACTACTGCCGCTCTAGTGGGCTGTTCCTCATCTCTTGTGTCCTGTATTTCTTAAAAAGTGGTCCAAGGAAGAAAGAGAGGAGAACTGCTGACCAGATAATTAATGACCGTTGAGAGAAAAACAACAGATGGCTCAAAATGTTAAAGAAGAAAATGCGGTTCTGATAAAAATGTAAAAAAAAAAAAGGTGTTAGAAAGTCCAGAGCATTGGTGGATGATGAGTCATAAAGCCTGGTCATAATGTTATGCCTGATTTATGAAGCTGACTTGACACAAAAATTAAAAATGACAGCGAGTTCTTGAAGGTTAGCATCAATATTAACAAACTTAACAAAACTCCCCAGATGTGAACAAAATAATAATTTTAATCATTTTGTTCTGAAAAGACAATATTTATTAAAACTAATAGGAAACTTTATTCAAAGCACAAAATCAGGCACAGAAAAGAAACTGGAATGTGTTAAGGACGGAAAAAAGACTTTCTAAACACTAAATTTAAAACAACAAACATTCAGGGATGAAAAGGTTTTAAGCATCGATGAAACCAAAAGTTTCCCATTCTCCGCTCAAACGCGCTGACATCATGGATCTGGCTGTTCCCAACTAAACGACATCGCCATGGAGCTGCCAGCCTCCTCAACAGACACAAACTGTCTAAGTTTCTCTGCGCGGAGCTGCTGCCAAAACTTGAGCAAAGAGTCGGACCCGGAGCCCCGGCGGAGCCCAGCTGCCGCCTGGGAAACCAAACGGAGCGACTCCGGCCCCCGCGCTCTCACAACAGACCGCCCGCCCGCGTCTCCTGTCACTCCCAAAGCCGAGTTTAAGGGGGAAACGAGTCCACTGAGGGAGAAGCGGGGGGACGTTTCCCCACATTCGCTCTTGCTCTCACTCACACGGAGCCTGTGTGCGAGTTGCCGGCGCCGCTGTGTGACACTCACCCCTGTAGCGGAGGCTGTCATCGTGGTGGTTGTGCTGGAGGTGGTTCTCCAGCGCCGGGGGGCTGCTGGCGCCCAGCTCTGCCAGTTTGCGGCTGGTCGCGGAGAGCTCGGATCGCAGGTTGGTCACTTCCTGACTCGCTGACTGGATGGCCCCATCGATCCTCTGTGCCAGCTGCTTGTTGTCTTCCATCATTTTAAGGATTTTCCCCTGAGGAGCAAATCCACACAGAGCAGCATGGTGTCAGCAGGAGCGTTACTCTGGGCGAAGCTGACACCCTCTCCTCTTCCTCCTCCACCTGCACTTCTTCTGTCTTAGTGTTTAGTTTGCACATAAAAAGCAGAGTGAGGTCCTTCCTGTCCACCGGCCTGACCTGTTACTGCATGAAAGACCTGGAGAGCATGTGTGTGTGAGGAGGAGGAGGAGGAGAAGTGCTGCAGCGCGGCAGGCGGAGGCAAAGCGAAGGCTCCCGCCGTGCAGAATGTGCTGCGAGCAGCTGCTCTCTGAGAGGACCCCGCACACTGAGATGACATGCAGCCTTTTAAATGGACTGTACCATGTGCTGGAGGAGCGGGGGACTGATGTGCTGCCCGGCAGCAACTCTCCAACTGCACCGTGTGCTGCAAACCCCACACCCTGCAGAGCCTGTAATGAGTGAGCAGTGGCGTCTGCAGCGGAGGGAAAAGTCCTGATCGCTCTTCTGAACTTCTGCTCCTCTACGTTTGTGTGTTTTTCACATGTGCTCCCACTTTTCCCCCCACTTCCTCCCCTCTCACTCGCACGCCCGCTTGTCTTTTTGTCTCTCCCACCCCTCCTTTTTCTTTCTATTATACATCCATCTCTTTGTCCTGGGAAAGCTCACCCCCACGTCGGTGGGAGGGGAAAGGGGCTGGCACAAGGCGCCCAAGGGGAAAGCATTTCCACACACAGCAAACTTCGGGAAAGGACAGAGACTCGGCTCCATGATGGGGGGGGACACACAAAGAGAGGAGGCCTGGAGCATTACAATCGAGTTGTGAACATAGAGGAGCTTTCCCGCTTTGATCAAAAACAGTTGAAAGGATTATTTTCCAGCTTATCTGTGGGCTGAGTAAACAAACCCCATCGCCTTCCTTATCTCCACTGTTACATAAAAAAATAAATTCCATCACACAGACAAAAGGTTACACTGGCGGCGTACGCTGCTCGTCTTATCTCAAAATATCCCTAAATACTGCTGAGCCATCGCAATTTCAAATCTACATTTGACATTTTCATTTCCTCGTGAGAACAAAAACGGTGAGAAGCTGAAGCCATCATCCTCGACTCAGATGATAACAGCACCGGGTTAATATTCGCACATTAAAGGTGACATAATATGCTTCCCTGAACAGGAAGGAAACATGTTAATTCCTTTTTTTGCACAAAATCAATCTTAGATAATGAGAGTTTAGTCTATTTTAAGCTCACTGAGATGTTTCAGGGCAACTTATCACTTTAAATCCAGACACGCTGCTGCTGGCCACAACTCAACACTTACACTTGGCTGTGAAAATGGCTGCAAAAAGATGTGCAATTATACACCCGTACATCTTTGAAAAGCAGAAGTGGAGTGTCCTGCACAATCAACATGACTGCCCTAGTTGTCACAAGACTTCATATTTTTTAAAGTAGACTATAACACAATAAAAGTCGAGTCAAAGCAAAAATCCGTCACAGCAACTTATCGGCTTTATTAACTACATTCACAGCAAATATTGACAAAAACTCACTTTTATAATGTCTATTATGCAGAATTAAAAGAACAAGAAGCAGAACATTATCCCGCACTTATTCGTCAGAAGCAGAATTGAGGTGGTCCAAAAAATTGCACAAAGTCGGGACTGACTTTCTTCAGAATTTTTTGAAAACATTTCTTGTCACTAGTTGCCTTAATCTGACAGGAGGGGGACTGAGCGAGGAGAGAGACCTCATCCAGGACCTTCTACTGCCGTCTGAACAAAGGCATCGCTCTCAACCAAAAATAACCAATCAAAGACAAGAGGAGGGTCTTAACACTGTCAATCAACCTCATGAATGAGCTGCTAAATGTACAAATGGCAGAGAAACAACTTACAGGACAACCTTTTATCTGCCAGTGGTGGCCATGCTAACTAGCCTTAGCATTCATGGCAGGCTCTGCTGGCTGCTGTGTAGTCGAGAGCAAGAGAGGAACTCGAGGATGATTGGCAGCGCTAAGACCCGCCTCCTGATTCTGACTGGTTGTGTCTTGTTAGCACTGAAAGGCAGAGGAGCTTAACTTTTTTTCACCAATTACCATGGTGAAAAAAGAGTTTCAACAAATATGTAAAAATATGTTTTACAAAAGTTAGATACTGCGGCTTTAAGTTGTTTGAGGGTAAGAAAATATCTTTCCTGTTTCCTGGGTCAGCTTTCCTACCAGACCTGCCCAAAATACCTCCCACAGAGGGCATCCTGACGGCCTCCTGAACACAGAACCGGTATCAAATGATCCCTATCCGCCTGTCTCATCCGTTCAGCGGAAGCTAATTTCTGCTGCATGTATCTACAGGATTATCTTGTTCTTTCCATCTTCAATGAGCTGCTTTATATTTCAGGGTCTTTGTCCGCCAGCAGCAATATTGTCTGGGGAACGGTCTGGTGCAGGTAGGCGCTTTATCAGCAAATCTGTCCTGTGTGAAGGACCGAGTGTATTCAGGACAACATAAAGGATCAAAGAAGTTTCAGTTTAGAAGATGCAGCTAGTCCTTTTCAACAAATCAGCTCAGGAGTTAAAGCTAGAGTCGGTTTCTAATAGTTTAGCAGTGATTACAAATTCATTTGAAAACATTGATTCCATAAATAGATTCCTGCAGCCCACATGTTCAATCCAACAAAGAGGATCGGCACTGAAGTCAATGTAAAATACATTTTTCATCCCTTCATTCTTGTTAAAACTTAGTATTTCAGTCTTAATATTACCAGCTAAGTCATAAAATCTGTTCTAAAGTACATTTGGTGTTTTGAATTATTGTAATAATGGCAGTGGAAACATCAAGAGCGTCTCACACGTCTGGAGTGGCGAGACTGAAGCGTTCTGATCGTTCGACGTGCGTCCAATGCTGCAGCTGGAAGATCTGAACTTTCGCCGCTGGATGCGCAGCGTCAACCAATCAGAGACTCTGCTGTGTGACGTAGTGGCCTGTAGTTGGTGTCCGACCAGAAGATGGAGGCAGCGATACGGATTAGCAGATCATCCAGCCGGGCTCGGATGAGACAAAAACACTACTGTTAGCAAACCAGCGCCCAGCTAGCCTGTAAAACTCACCACTCATGGATAATCTGGTGAATTCAAAACACGCATCCAATGGCTGTTTATTTCAGTAAATCAAACCTCAACATTTCATCTGCATTCTTCAAAGTAACCATGAGATGGAAAACAAGGCAAGAGGCTCCAGCCGTTATCAGCCGTCGCCGTTGTTTGTTCAATAAAAACATCGAGTCTTTGTTACGACTGCAGAAGTTTTCACAACATGATATTTTGGTGCAACTTTCTCAATTTCATCCGCCACTGTGCAAAGAGACGGGCAATGGAAAACAACGGTTCACCCCAACATGTTTGATGCACGTCGAGAGCAATATGTCGAGCATCCGACTTCAAGCATCGGATGCATTTTTGGTGCGCAAAACGTGTTCAGCCTGAACGTAGGATTAAAACTTTTCTGTTTAAACACAGACATAAATGTACTGATTTACATATCTATTTGATAACTCTGCACCGGTACAGCACACTTAAACACACTAATAGCTTCACAAGCTTGGGCGGACATGTAGAAACAACACAAATTTAATTTGTTCAATCGGTGCAGTTAGGAGTAAAACAGCCAGTGTGAAATATATAATAAAGAAACTGAAACTGAAAGGTTGACTATCTTGGTCAAAAGATGTAGAAACAAACCTTTTAAATGGTTCAGAAGGAATAATTAGGGATTCTAAAAGTTATGTAAAATAAATAATAAAGTATAAAATCACTCACAAAGCATAGAATTAGACTGAATAGATCTGCTTTTATGGATTTAATATAATAACCAATCTAGGATTTATTTCAATATTGATATTAATGTTGAATTGGTGCATTTTTTACTCTAGTTTAGATACATTGGTGAGAAGGAACAATGGCGTGAACCGTACCAGGTTCTTTTGATGCATTATTTCTTAAAAGAAGCGGTCCTAAACTAAACAAACACTGGCTGTGATTTAGGCCTGATGGCACCTTTCTGCTGCCAGGCCCAGCGTCAGAAAACACCTGCTGGCCCAGAATCAATGAGAGGGGCAAGACGCTGACACAATATTACATCAAAAGTCAAAAACATTCATTTTGAGGCAATCATGGAGGAAAAGGGAAGGCATGATGGACGCAGCAGCAGACCATTAACCTTCATGACAGAACAGCTGCCGAATGCATTTTGACCAACAACATCATCCATAAGCTGGTAATTAAAATAGTTTGTTAAATGATTTTATGAGCTCTGTGAACAAACAGATTTTGTGTCACAGCTTGTCTTTCTGCTGTCCGTCTACATGCCCAACATCAATGTCCACACATGACAGTTTCTGCTGTTACCAAAGGAAATGTGCAGCCGCAGCACTGTCATGTTTGATCGCATGTTAGCAGATCATTATCACTGTCTAGACAGTCACATCACTGCCCCCGAATGCTGCCCTGCCCCTGACTTAAAGCTACTGGCAAACGAAACATTCAGGACAGCAACAGAGCTGGACGAAGGACATGCACAACGTTCCTGAATTACATAATTTCTTAGTCTTTTCCCTTAAGAAGCCGCTAACCCCAGCCGGGTTTCAACCTCATAAGACTGCAGACCCAGACGCTCAACTCTGGAATGCAAGGAAATGAATAATTCATGGGTCAAAGGTCACAGCTTTGTCCCAGATACACATCAATAACCACACAAATACTCTGAGCCCACGTCCAAAACATGCAACATCTCTCTCTGCCTCTACGAACTTGTGGAGAGTACGTGCGGCCTCGGCCCAGACCTCGGGCCAGCGCCCAGTTAAACCCTGGGAGTGACTGGTTTCCAGCTGTTTAGGGTCTCCGTTTGTTCATTTGTTTGATGCCGTTAATGGGAAGTTTAATTAAGTGTGCCGTGGGTGTGCAGTTAAAAAGAGGTATTGATAAACAGTCACCATGACCGTCTGCCAGAGTTAATTGAATATCGACTATTTCTCCACAGACGGGAATGCTCCCCTATGATCCCAATAACTAAGTGATATACGGCTGGGCTCCACAATATACACTGGTTTTAACCGGGAGCCCAGGAAATCGCTGCACTTCACATTACTGATGCCCAGCAAGCGCAATGAAAAGGTAAAAAGCTCAGTGGCATTAAATAAAGGCAAATCATTCCAAAGATATATCTTAAAGCCGACCTATTATTCTTCTTTAACGGTTTATGATATTTCTATGGGCTTTACAGTTTTTGCACAAAACGATTCTAAGATGGTGAGTTTTTAGTCTGCTCAGTTCTGCATGGAGCTGTACTGATCAGTTTGCGTGGCATAATTAAATACTAAAAGTCTTTTATATCAGGTTTTCATAACTTTTTTCATATATGTTAGTAATGTTAATATTTTACAGAAAACAGGTTTATATTTTTTAAGTCTTTGGTGCAAAAAACTGTTTGAAAATTGATTTTTTCGCTGCATATTTATGTTTGTTTGTGTAAGGTTGAGATAGATCTGCACATGAAGCAGAAAGTACGGTGGCCCCGTAAGAAAGGCTCACAGTATCCAATCACCGCGTGAACTGATCACTACGTTTTAACGAGAAAAGCGAAAGCTTTGCAAGGTAAGACCCACAGGGGGCGCAGTAGTTCTGCATCACATTCACACATTAAATCATTTTTTTCTCAAGTTAAATGCAACCAAATTTGTTTTCGGTCAGTTGGAATTACCAAAGTTATTTCTATTTGCTAAATGAGAGAAAATATGTCAGAGATTAAATTATTGATGTCCTCAAAATGTTTACAGACATTAGTTGGCATTAAACATTTGGATGTTTCTTCACAAGCTTTCGACAAACATTGCTCCAATTCTGACTCGTTTCTCCTAATAAAACTGGTGTAAAAATGTGTTTTATATACTTCTGGTTTCAGCGATGTGATAAATTTATCAATTATATAAACATTAAATCCCAAATTTTACTTGAATAATTCTAACTGTACTGAATCAACTTCTCTTCGTTCATAGTTTTCCTGCAAGCGCTTTAAAAATATACTTAAAATAGAAAATAAACAAACCTTAAACAATGTAGCTTTCCTGAGAAATCATATTTTACCACCTAACAATGTTTGTCATAGCTTTCATTTTATTTTATTTAGTTCTGTTTAGTATATATTTTTAACACTTCTGATAAGTTCCAGATGACCAAATCTGGTTCTTTGTCCTGCTCAACGTTATTTTTCCCTTTTAAATAATCAAACAGAAGTTTTGTTTGACAGAGAAAAGCAACATTAAGAGCAACAATATTAAACCACAATGGTAAAACAGATAGAGGGCAGTCAGGGTGGAAAACTTCAGGACTAAGGAGAACCACAAAGTTTGGGTGTAGTTTTCCTCTCAAAGTTATTTGATACTTTGTTGATGTAGGGAACATTAATCTTTACTCGCTCTAAAGCTTTTTCAAGGCCGAATGGGTGCATGGCAGCGTTGGGGCTTTAATGACAACATGAATCCAAAACCTAAAATATTCCTGGTACCAAGGTTGTCTTGAGTAATCTGAAGAATAATATTATGCAAAACGATTGTTTTAGATAAAGTTCTGTATAAAATAGTGCTTTTAGGTCGATCTTTTTTGTGGTGGTCAGGCCTCTAAGTTTGGGTGAGCTAAAAATTCCTCCGGTCTGAAACCGGAGAACGTCTCTGGGGGCTTTTTTTTCTTTTTTTTTTTACAGCCGAGTGCTGATATTTTATTTGCTTATACATTCCAGATAGAAGTGGATGTATGTCTCGACCTCTACGCTACGACTCTTTGCTTTTACTGACCGCGGCTCTGATGTTTCAAGATGTCTCGTCTGCTAAGGATTTGCACAAAAAAAAGGAAAAAAGATGTTTCATTCTGGGAATAAAAAGGTTTTGTCAGTAAGACCAAACACTGTCTGCAAGCAAGAAATACTACAAAGGTTTCCATTTGTTTACTGTGAGACGGCATTGCATTTGGGACAGAGCTGTGTGAATGTGATGGAGGAGCAGAGCCAGAGAAAGAAAGGTGGGCAAATAGGAAAATGTTGCATGCAGAAGATAAGAGGTATCATTTGAGTGAGTGTGTCCATCTCAAAGTTAGAAAAGAACAGGTATTTTCTCTGCTATTACTTCTGCATTTTATTTGCCAGTATTTGTCTCAAACAACACACTCAAGAGGAAATTGCTTTTTTCTGGCCTGCTTTGAATGCAACACCAGTTTCCCACAGCAGCATGTGAATAAGGAGGTCCTGACAACAATATTCTGGATGTTTTTACATTCATTTGTTTACTCTCTTTGACAAAATACGTCCATTAAGATTATTTTTAGTGATGGGACTAATTGGATTTCGAAGGGAAATGAGTCTTCAGGGTGTGTTCACTTCAAAGAGCCGTTGAAATTATTATGATTTTTCAAAATGTACATTTTTCTAAGAGCATGTCATTTTATCTTATTATAAATGTTATGATCTGATGGATTTACAAGTAAACTGGATCAACGTTTGTGACTGAACTTGAGAAGAAACTGTTTGCATAAAAAACCTAATTGCTAATTGATAGTTGCTCCTGCATGAATTTAGTGCAAATGGCTTTTTTAATCTAGTGGTAAAATAACATAAATAGCAAAATAGCAAGAGCTGATTGCACGACTTTGATTTTTCCATATTCAGAAAAACTCAACTTGTAAAGCTGAGTTTTATGGACAGCCCACAAAGATGCTGTTTGACATTCTCAACCATGTTTCTCTGAACAGTAAAGCCATTTTGAACTGATGCGGCGTAAAAACATCATCAAGCATTCGTTGTCCATGTGACAGAAAAGAGCCACAAACAGCTGAGCTTCTGTCACATGCAGTCGGCCTCTTCTAGAGCTCACAGTCTGCACAGACGCACCAGCTGGAAATGCCTCAGTTGGTGGAAAAAATGGCATTCATCAGAGCAAGTCAATGAAGTGCAAGAGCCATTGGTCTGAAGTGTGAAAACACAAGGACAGCAGGCCATTGATGGAGTAAAATACACGCAGCAGGGAACGGAAACTCAACTTTTTTTCTTTATAAATTTCACAATAAGCGCTTTACTTCCCACTCCTTCTCTGTCACATTCTGCCCACTCCACACTCTTTTGAGCCGTTTCTTAGCGAGGAGCGTTACAGTTTATGGTGTGGAAAGTATGAAAATGTGAAAATGGCTTCTTATTTTATGACACAGCCGTCAGTATTAATGGATCCGTTGTGTCCCTTGAGGCGAAGCGCTCAGGTAGACGCGGTACCTGTTAGAACTCGCTGCAGCCAGGTGGAGGCGAAAGTAGAAATATGTGGAGCGACCAGAAAGGTAGAAAGAAGTTGTTTTGCGTTTATTAACACATAAAAACATAAGTGAGAGAAGAAGTTTTATTTTGTGTTGAGGACTGAAGAATATGTTTTCCCACTTTAGTTGTTTTTAAGGCGCCGTGCTCTGGACTCTTTATAAGTATTTATGGACTGGAGAGCATTTTTGGTTCAGTTCTTATCATATTCTGTCTTCAAATAAGTGAAAAACTAACTTAAAGGTAACTTTTCAGCAATAAATATAAGCTTCTTTTAAAGTAAATTACTACTTAAAATACATTTTTTAAAAAGTACAAGTTCCACTTGCAGATTATTTCATTTATAATTTTGGAAAATGTCCTATTAGTGAAATAATTTGGCAGTGGAACTAGCACTTTTACATAAATATTAATACATTATTGCCTTAAAATAAGCTCCTATCTTGCTGTAAAGTCTTACTAAGATTTTTTAATTAAAAACAAAAAAAAGCTTTTTTTTCTTCTATGCTAGTTTGATTTTTCCTCCTTGTTTTGGTTTTACTTTACAGTTTTTATCTGTGTTTATTTGCTCACCTGTAATGTAAAAATAAGTGTTGAAATAAATGTTTGTGCTCCTGATTTTACCAGAATAATTTTTACTGATGGGCTGTAGCTCTGCAGAAACAAAACCTGACCAAGTCTTTCTGTCTGGTTTTGATGAAAACGTTAAATACTCGTGAAATAAGTAAAAAACTACCTTACAAATAACATTTCAGCAAAACATAGAAGCTTGTTTTAAATAAGTAATTTCTAAATATTGATTTTTAAAAAAGTATTAGTTTCACTGGGAGATTTTTTTTCCCACTTGAATCATTGGAGACATGTTGGAAAACTTTTCTGATTAAGATTGAAGGATTATTGACTTAAAACAAACTCCTGTCTTGCTGAAATGTTACGTGAAAGTTAGTTTTGCTTTATGTCAAGTTTACAAAGATGTTTGCATGAGAAACTAAATCAAATTACAGTAAGATTTTGTAATTTTGCAGAGATACCATTGTGAAACAACTTTAATGGATTTTAAAAACAATTTGATGCTCACTTTTGAATTTGTTGTGGGTTTTGCTAAATTTAAGTGCATTTAAGGGAGGCAGTATTCTCAGTGGGCTCCCCCTGCTGCTCAATTAGCATCACAGAGTTTATAACAACTGAGACGTTCTGGTCAAATCCAGGGTTTGCAGATGCATATTTCTGAGTTATGGTTTGTCTGAGTTATGGAGAAGAGAAGAAGAAAATGAAGGGCTACAGCGGCACGACCAGTTCCTGGCAGCATCCATTATTGTTTCCATAAAGGATGTGCTGCTGTGCAACGTCAACAAATGTGTTTACACAGAAATATGACTGAATCACAGTTAATTTGTAGCTTGAAGGATGGTGCAAAAAACATCATATTTCAGCAAAAAAATAATAATTATTATCAAGATCTGCTGTGTGACCAGAGTAAAGGTCAAACGTGTCTTTTCTTCAATATCCTCCACTCCTCTCTAAATAAATCAATTAATTACTTTATTTTTAATTATCTAAATCAAATGCCTGTAACAACATAAAAATAGTTAAATCCACTTATTTTATTAGATTAAAATCAACATTGTACTTCACTACACGCCCAAACATTCACTGGACTTCACCAAATTTTATTTACGCTTTCTTTAAATATAATGTGACAATTTACCGTGTACCATCAGTTATTTCCTCCCAACTGTGTGTGGTAAACTTCTGGCTTTTATCTAATGTGCAAAAAATTATAAAGTTTATATTTCAAAGCAGGAAAAACTTGAGCATTATTCAGAAAACAGCAGATGTGAGCCTTGTGGCAAATAAAAACAAGGCGAAATTATTGCCACTAAATTGTTCTGCTTTTCATTTTGAGATCATAAATTTGCAACAAAAGTAATTTATTTCTGACTTTAATTCAATAAAACTTGTTTTCCTGCGTGGTGCTACATGTTGAACTGCTTTACACACTGTGTAGATGTGAAGAGTTTTCTGAAAGGTGCACTGACTGCGTTACGTTTTCCTCTGTGGCGCCGAGAAAAGATACTGAAATCACTGCAGCTTTATCACCAGTTCTGACCAAACACATCTTGAGAAGCCATTAAATTCATATCTCTCTCTGCATCGTTTTTCACATTCACCTCTTTTCACAATCTGTGTAATTATACACACCATGGTGTTTAATCGCAGGTTTCTGTTTGAGCCCTGAGGAGCGAACAGCCAACAGGTTGGTGAGTAAAAAACCGGCGCTGCACTCAGTCGCCTGCAGCCTGAACTTCAGCAGAGTGCCAAGCTCGGATCTCCGCAGGTTGTCTTTGGAGGCTGAGATAAGACCCGCAGAGAAACCCCCATTATCAGCCGCCTGCCTCAGTCTGTCTATCGCCGTGTTTCACTCCAACGCCTCGCAGTCATGCTCATCTGCTATCACCGCGAGTTTGGTAATGATAAACAGTTTGACAACCTCTCCACTCGGCGATAACAGCTGACAGGACTGCGGAAGAAAACGCTGCCAGGAGCCGCGATGAGCATCAAGATATCCGGACTCTGCTGGGAATTGAAGGAATAGATGGATGCAGAAAGGTGAGCGCGGGTTTCGATGAACCCTGAGATTTGCAGGATGGAAAACAGATGGAATCAAATCTATGCAGAGCAGCGTGATTTAACCTCATTTGCCACAAGCCTCACTTCTGCTCCCTGTGGATTGTTTTCTGTAAAATGCTCAGGTTTAACCTGCTTAGAAACTGACAGGTTTTTTATTTTTTGGACGTTAAATAAAAGAGAACAAAGTGTCAAAGGTGCCACACACAGTTGGAAGGAAATAACTGATGGTACACTGTAAAATGTAACTTTATATTTAAAGAAAAAGTGAATAAAACTTGACAGTGAATTTTTGGGTGTCTAGTGAAAATATGGCAGAAACTTTCCTTCATAGCAGCGTAACGTTTCCCCTTTCGGACGGATCGTCACTGACACGTTCTGTTTGGAAGGGTCAACTTAACTTACGCTCAATAAAATCACACAAGTCAGCTAATTTAATGAAGACACACAATTTAAGGGAACGAGCATGAATATTTTTTGAAATTGTATTTATTGTTGCAGCTGCTGTTGCTTGTTTTGCTCTATTTATGTTCTGAGTTGCAGAAATTCCCCCGATGGGAGACCAATATCGACACTTTGATCTTGAAATCGGGAGCGGTGCGACCGAACCGCGGCTTTCATGTGACGTGAAAAACGTCCTCAAGCGTTATTTGAACGAATCCAAACAAAATCAACCAGCCATAAAAATGTCCTGGCAGCTTTATCAGCGGCTGTCTGTGTGTAACGCTGCAGGAGGAAATCCTTCAAGCCAAAGCATATTTTTAAATCGTACAGTCAACCTCATTCATTCCTATCCGTTCTTCCATTAATCTCTCTTTCCTTTCTTTTCTTCAAGCAGTAGAGTCATTTTCAGAGAGCACTGCAGCAGAAATCTCCCTGACAGAGCTCTCCCCGTTGATTTATGTTGTACAATTACTTATTTATTGGCTAATCACAGTGGGCTGCTGAGGGCAGGTTAGACGACAGATCCTCAAGACAGCAGGCCAAGTCATGCAGAGATGGATGGGAGGAAAGTTGGAGTTTGGCAGTTTCAACAATTTCTTTTTGAAAGCATCCAAGTAAAAATAAAATCTGCATAACCACATTCGTATTTGACACCGAGCTGAAAAAGAGCAGACGTACAATGTAATCAGAGGCTGGCACTGATTACACTGCAGCTACAGCAAAATGAGTTTTAGCTGAAACATGACAAACAGAAGAGCACAGCCAAACCCGGAGGAGAAAAAAAAAACCCGAGAGCTTTTCAGAACCGACCATTGATAAAAAGCTTAAGTCCTAGCAGGTGCTTTTCATGGTAGAGCTGCAGGGTTTATTTAAGATGGATTCATCTCACTATCGCATGTTTCCACTCTACAGGACGGTTCCAATGAATAGCAACAATGCAGACAAGAATCGCTGCTTTATCTCTGTCCCCCCACAGCTGCTTTATATGCATGTCAGTAGATTCACAATACAAACCCAGAGACGCTTCCTCATATCTACAGTCAGCAACACAAAACCTCAACAAGTACTTTTACTCTGTGGAGAAAATAGCTTTCTGCACTTGAAATGAGACAAAAAAAAAACAAAAAAACTAACATACCAGTAACTTTTCAGCAAGATATACACTGTAAAATACTTGGGCTGCAATTAGTTGTGTTTACTGTTTTCTACTATTTAAGTCAAATGAATTTAGTGAGTTTTAATTTGAACTTAAATGTGAGTTTATGAAAGTGAGTTGTGTTAACTTCTTATTAATTTTGTCAAACTAGTTTTAATGTTAGCACTTAAAAAACTGAAGAAAGACCGGTGTGGGAACTAATTCCCAGAATGCTTAGCGGCTTGTTTTTGTCTCCTGAGATGGAAGTGAGTTACATTAATCTGAGTCTGTTTGTTATTAAGGCAAATGTTTATTTTAAAGCTTGAGGATAATGTCCTGTTCACACCAAATGTTTCTAGCAGAATTTATTGTGATGTTTAATAAAATTCATTATCAGATCAGAAATTTTGTTCATTTAACATGAAATAAGAAATTAAATTACTCTAAAGCGAAATAAGTATTTATTTTAACTTGATATTGTGAGTAAAATGATATAGAAATGTGGCTCCTTATCAAGATGAGAACAGGGTTTTTTTTTATATTGTGAAATAATTATTTGGTTTGAACCAAAGGATTAAGTTAAAACTCGCAATTCAAGATTAATGAACTTAAAAAACAATGTTTAGAAAACTTGTCTCTTGTTGTTAAATCATCTTCATGAACTTTAATTTCCACCTGCTGACATTTTCTCCAAAAACTCGACCAGATTTCCTTGGTACGATTTTGTGTGCTTGCAGTGTAAAAGTTGATTTCTGTGAGAGATCACTGACTTTATTTGCAAAAGCCAAGAGATATAAAATTTCTTTAAAAAGCTTCAAAAGTAAGCAGAAGAAGAAGATAAATATGCCAAAAATGTGGAAGTAAATAAAATACACAAGGTCGCTGGCAAACATAAACGAGAAGTTTCAAGTCATTTATTTCATCGAAGCATTTATCTCACTGAGAGACAGAGCCGACTTATCGAAGGGCCTAAATTGAAACCTCCTGAAGCGTGCAGCAGCAGCAGGAGCTCTGATGACCAGACCTGTACACTCTCTGTACTGCTGCCTAAGTCTGTTGTTCTGCATGGACAGTCTCTTATACTGTATACCAAAAAACAGAGAGCGTGAGGGAGGGAGGGGGCTGCACACTCTGAGATAGCGCAAATATTAAAATGCAAAAGCAATTAAAAGAAGCAACAACACTGCTTATGACGCGCCAACCTGACAGCAGGACTCTGATTATTTTAATTAGAGCAATATGGCTGAGTCATCCATGAACACAACTGAGGGGCGAAGGAGGGAGATTTTCTTCTTTCAACTTCAGCGAGACGCTACAAGTGCTTTGCACAATTTATGCCTCAATGCGAAAGGGCGAAGCACTTATGCAAATGTGTTTAGAGAGACAAACTGTGCTGATGAGTTACTTTTCTCACTTCTGTGTTTTATTCGATAGCCCCAACTTATTCTAATTGTAAATGTGCGCGATTTAAATGCGTTTATGAAGACGGTTCCTGCAGGAGACGGGCGTTGCATTAATCTGCATGCTAAATTACTTTGTCTGAGCCCAACACTCGTCAGGCTCAGGGAGCCGAGTTGTAAGGGATTAGAAGAAGGAATTAATATTTAGATCAATGGAAAAGAGAAACAATGCAATGTTCTCTGCTGCCCCTAAAATGTAAAACAAACCAATTAGCATAATATGATTTCACAAGCTAAATGAATGAAGGAGCCCCAGGCGATGTCCCCTGGGTGGTTTCCTCTGTTTGTTGACTGTCCTTGTTGCCTGGAGCGTTTATGGCTCCAATATGTTTGTGCACCTAATGTGCACTCCTGCTTCTCAAGGGAAGAAAATAAAAGCATGCCAGACCAATTGGTAAGAAACTGCAAGACAAAAAGAGGATAAACACTGTTTATCACCTTTTCTCGAAAGATACAATCAAAGGCTGCTTGTTTACAGAGGATTACAATCAAGCTGGACTGATATCTGCCAGCCTTCGTAACACAAATCCTCGTCAGCTTAATTATACGACCCAGAAAAAGCAAATCGCTGCTTAGACATAAACCACAGATGAGGTAAAGACTGAGACCTACTTGTTTACACATTGTTTACAGCCGCATAAATACGTTTATAAACAAACCGCTGTCCACGTTTCACCTGGTTCTGGTGCCTGAAAGCCCTTTAAAGCTCTTTCTAAGCTCACTTAGAGGAAAAAATGGAGCATTTCATCCCAGTTGTGAGGTAAACTGGTTTCCTGTAGCTCACAGGATAGATTTTAAAGGGGACTTACTAAGCAAAATTCACATTTTGAAACTTTTTGTGCTTCCTCTTGTGTCTCTACTGCTTCTAAAAACAGCTGAAGTGCTTAAAAAAAGAAAAAAACAAAACAATAAGTTAATATTTTTTTGTGTCTGGAAAACCAGTTG
Source organism: Poeciliopsis gracilis (assembly GCA_911649635.1). NCBI lineage: Eukaryota > Metazoa > Chordata > Actinopteri > Cyprinodontiformes > Poeciliidae > Poeciliopsis > Poeciliopsis gracilis. The sequence continues at coordinate 161,383 of CAJVRI010001403.1, forward strand.
TTTCAAAAACCTCTAGATTGTTAAGTCATATCCGACAGGCACTGCACTGTTACCTAGCAACCCCACTGAAGCCCAGCCCGTTACCAAGCAACCCAAGTGGAACCTCCAGCAGTAACACCTCCACAGCAGGTGTTACTGCTGCATGTGCTGCACAATGGCTGCTAGAAAAGACAAGTGTTCATTGTTCACCTAACATCCAGAAACAATCTTCTGTGTTCTTGTTGGTTGTGAAGGAGGCTCCACTTCTGCTTTTCAAAGATGTACATTTGTGTAATTGTGCATTTATTTGCAGCCGTTTTCACAGTCAAATGTAAATGTTGAGACAAAACAGATCAATCTGAAAGAAGAATTCTTCATAAAATTATGGAAAATGAAGAAAATTATGGACAACACGAAGCAGCCTCTTCGTGAGATTTCAGTCAGAGGTACCACAGATTCACAAATTAAGAGACCACTTTAAATGATCAGTTTCTCTGACTTTACTTTTTATAGGTATATTTTTCAGTAAAATTAACATTGTTATTTTATTCTTTAAACTATTGACAGCATGGCTCTGAAATTACAAGCAAATATTTTGTTTTTGTTTTTTTGTTTTTGCAGAAAATGGTAAATTGTAAAAATAACCAAGAAGATGCAGAGCTTTCAGGCCTCAAATGAAGCAAAGAAAACATTCATATTAATTTAGAAACAACTACAGTAGTAATGTTTTAACCCAGAAAGAGATCAGAAATCAGTATTTGGTGAATTAATGGACAGTTACCTCTTCAGAGATGTAAATGTCACCAGTCGATGTCCTGCATCAGATTATAGCAATAAGCTAATTCTCATCTGCTGTCCTTCCTCACAGCATCTAGAACAACTCCCTCAATGAACTTGGATAAAAAGACATACAAGAACATTTAATTCCCTGTTTGGGTTATTAAAGTACTTTTGAATTTAATTTAATTTGACTTTGAGAACATCTGCACATCAGTTTACCTCAGAGTTTCAAGGAGACAAGTAGTTTGGTATAAAACATATTTTGTGGAGTTCATTAAAGCGCCATCTGCTTACCGAAGCAGCACAAAGGTTCAGGATAGAACAGAACGGTTCTCCAAGGGAAAGATTAGAAAAAAGGGTAATAAAAATTCACTGAAAGATTTAGTAATCTGGCAGCAGCGGTATCTGACGATGTATAATTTTGTATGCCGAAAAGCTTTCTGCCGAGAGTCCCACTTGAGCAGCCAGACTTCAGTAAATGGAGCATCCAGGCAGAAAAGAGCACGGCAACCAACTATCAGCTAGTAAATTTAAACATGTGAAAATGCAGCGAATGTAAGAGGATTGAGAGTCAAACTGAGCAACCGCAGTCAGATTTATGAATACTAATGAGAGTCAGGAAGGGCAAACTGGAACAAGATTCACGATGCAAACAGCACAATCAAACCAACTGTTTTCATTCCTCTAATAGGCGGGAAAAAAAATATTAAAAAATTGAGTTTTAATTTCCTGTGCGACATTTCTCATCCCATTTTCTGCATTTGTACTTCACCGTGCCTTCCTTAGTTAATCTTTCCATTAAAATGCCCGTTTTTAAATCTAACACGTCCTCCTCCTCCTCCTCCTCCTCCTCCCAGAAATTGATGATGTGCAGCAGTGAGGCGTTAATATGGTAAACAGAGTGAGAATTATGTGGATTAGGGCTAAGTCAAGCATGCTTTTTTTTCCTGCTTTCATACCAAAAATAAACTGATTTAAATGAACATTTTATGAAGAGAATCTCAGTCTGGATTTGCATCACACAACCAGTTGCTACATTAAGGAAGTAATACAGAACCGTCTGAATGCTCTGTTCACTAGTTAATGCTAACGTTTTCTCTAATTGATACATTTACAGCAGCCATTTAGTTCTGACTTTAGCTGCTTCATACAACAGTAAATAATAAGAATAACTTTCCTCAAACTTCTCAGCAGAGCCTTTAAACATTCCTGGTGATTTCTAACAAAAATGTACTGTAACATTTCTGAAAGGTGAAACTCAATTAAAGCCCAAAGTTTGATTGTTTCTGCAGTGGAGAAACCTTTATGCTGCTCCACATCCCAGATGAAAGCTTGCTTTCAAAACATATTAAAAGAAACTATTAGCTAATAAAACCTCTAAACAGGAAGGAAATTCATCACTCAAAATCATTATTAGAAAGTTTAGTTACCTGCTGATGGTTTTGGCTGTTTTTTAACGTTATTTTCTGTTTGCAGTGGTTGCGTTTTGCTGGGTTTTGTTTAGCCAGGATCATGTCTGTGCAAATACAGCTGCTAGAAGACTTTGCAATCTACCTAAAAGATATATTTTTAACAAAGATCAGGAGGTAGAGACGTTGTCTTTAGTCTGAAATCAACCCAATGCTTCTGATTGGTCAAAATAATAATGGGGAAAAAAAATCATATGTGCTGTTCTCAGTTCAGTCAAGAACAACACACAGGTGACTTCTTGTTCCACTGACAACATTTTGACATTTGATTTGTAAATACTCAGCCAACTTCAGTAGAGGTACTTAAAAATAAACCTAGAGAAAGAGAGACATGAAACGGCATTTCAAAGAAAGCCACACTTATATGTTGTAGAGACCAAGACTTCAAACGATAACAGGAAGGCAAACCAGAGGACAGAGTGTGGTTTTGGTAATGTTATGGTGCGTTCACACCAAACGCGTTTTGTGCATCAAAACTCGTCTGAAGCCTCAAGTCTGAAGTCAGATCATTGACATTTTTCTCTGGATGCATCAAAATCGCTCTGAGGGGCGATGAGAGGAAACACTTCCATCGTCTCCTGCATATTTTGTCTTAATAAATATGTTTATTTAATGTTTATTTAACTTGACTCAATGTTTTTGCTGTATGGATTTGGATAGCTCAAATGCAGGTAAATATTTTCAAGCAATAAAAGTTATAACTAACTCGACATTCCAGCCTCCTCGCTGATCTTCCTCTCTGCTCCTGTAGTCGTAACTTGATTGGTCATGGATTATAGGACGAGGGCAAACAGCGACTATTAGTTTATCCTCCATAGGTTTCTGTCTGAGATCAGGTCAGGAAATGCCTCCTTATGTCACACAGCAGAGTCTCTTTGATTGGTTGATGCTCTGCGTCAATAGGAAAAAGTTCAGATTTTATAACTCCAGGGTAGGTCATGTTTGATGCACCATAAACTCACCAAAGGCTTAAAATCTCACACCACTTGCTGCACAAAACGCAGAGTGCCCTCGATGCACCTCCACATAGACTGTGAATGTAAATCAGACACTCCTGACGCTCAAAATGCGTTTGGTGCAAACGCCCCATTAGTTTCACTAATGGAATGAATCTAAATAAAAGACGTAAAAGTAAGAGTGAGATATAATTGCTAAAATCTAAATATTTTGTGACATGCATTAAAAAAAGAAGACATTTTTGTCGAGCCAAATATCTCATTACCTCAGGAAAACAGTTATTCTCGGAAAACAGAAATATGATTCATCCTCTTAGGATAACAAAATAGTTATTTTGTCATCTTGAGAAAAATACACCAACATGTCTACTGCAGGGTTGTTAGGTCAGTCTTTGTAAACTACTTGTAACGTGTTTGTAATAAAATTAACTCAACAGTGAATAAGTTTGTAAAACAGCTTCCTGTCTGGGCGGAACGGCGGATGGCGCCCCCTTCTGACAGGATCTGTGGCTCCATTTGCCACGAGGCGACGACATTCAAGAGGAGAAACGTAAACAGGCATAAATTTTCCACCTTTAACGCTCTGAACCATTAAAACCTCTGGAGCATGATTTTAATGGTGGGATTAAAACCAATCAGCTTCTTTGTTCTTTTGTGTTACAGCAGATTACGCGACCAAATTAGATTGATAAGATGTAGATCCTTAATCAAACACGGTGTGCATAAATTTTATCCAACAGAACGAGCAGCCTTTGCATACAAATTATACGATGGCTTGAAATGGGTATTTATGATATTTATTTTTCCTGTTCTTGTTGAAAAAATGGAGGTTTAAACTATTGTAGCACATTCCTGATTCTCATGTTCATTCATGTATTTATTTTATCTTCAAGATGAGTCTTAAAACACAAAACATTAAAAAATGCACCATAAAAACAAGCAAACATCAAGTCACCATCCTGTTAAAGCTTCCCTCGTGATTACAAATAAAAACACAACAAATTTTACATTATTATTGACCAACCAAAAGGTGCAGCAGCACCTCATAAAAACGACAGCAGTGTGTTTCAGTTGAGCCTTCAGAGACATTGCTACTGATTCTGAAAGAGAGTTTCTATTTGCTGCAGCAGGCCAAACGATGTGAGAGCACGGAGCATTTAAATCTCGTTTAAGGTCAACAGGGAATTCAGTGGCTTTGATAACAGGTATCATCTTTAATTCCACGCTCTTGTGAACTCCACAGACGCTCCGGCTTTGAAGGAAGATTAAAGCAAACAAGATAACATGGATGAGCTCAGAACATGTGTTCAGAAGAAGAAAAGGTTACGACGGAGTTAAGAATGGATGTAAATGTTGCTGCATTTGACAAAAACGTCTCCACTCCTGTTCTGCACATATTGACTGACGCGCTGGCCTGTAAAGAAGACGGAGTTCTTAACAATTAATCGACCATTTGTACGTGACGACCAGAACTCCGCCCAACCAATGTACTCCTTAAAAACAGACATCTGTAAATGTCGCTTTTATTTAATTGATTTCATTTTTAAAATGGCCATAGAGTGCTACACGATGAACTGCACAAACAGGCAAGGATAGAAACCAAACTTGTCATTTTATCATAACTTTTAGTCATCATGACGCGGATTTGCAACAAACAGTTTGTACAAGGTAAGACGATTAACGTTTATATACTTTATATGTAAATATGATTAGAAAGATATCAAACATGGCGTCACGGAGACGGTACGCATCTAACCGTTAGTAACCATGGAGACGATGCTGCACCGTCATGTAGCCTGGCATATGATTGAGTTGCTTCAGTTTAATTCAATTAAGTTTATCCAATGCAAGTTAAGTTAAACTTGACAAATTTAAGTAAGTCTAACCCAAAACATTTAGTTTACTTCAAATAAAGAAGTTATACAGAATGTTTTTTTTTAACGTTTTCTAAAGATGGCCTTTATTTGAGAGCAGTTAGACAGGAAAGTGAGTGATGACAGAGAGGGAAGACATGCAGCAAAGGTCATCAGGCTGGAATCGAACCTGCGATGGCCGCGTTGAGGACTAAGGTCTCCTTATGCGAGTTGTGTTTACCCGGCGCCGCCTCAGAACGCTGGTTGGTACCGGATCTGTCACTGACGAAGCTTCAGTTCTCACATCAGACTTGATACGAACGTGGAATTGAACTTAAAGTAAAAAGTTCATTTGTAACTTTTGAGTTAATTGAACACTAAAACAAAAGAATCGAGTGAGATTAATGTAAATAAGTCCATAACATAAACTGCAGCTCATGTTACACTTTTTACAGTGTAACATGTCCGGAAAAAACCGGTAGCGTCTCGTCTTTTGTACGTTTTTAAATCTGCTCCGGTGCGAAGAGAAACTCTGTTAGCGACATAAATCATGTGTTAAATTCATTAAAAGTCCGTAATTAGAGCCACACATCAGGAGGGAGGAGGTACAGCTCGGTTTCTAAGCTACATGTCTCTAACTTTTCTAAATATCGCCGTCTATGAGCCACAACCAGGTGAGTTACATTCACAGACAAATTAGCTCGACTGAAACAAGTAGAAACCATGGTCTGTTCAATACTCCCAATCCTCATTTCCAACGCCCATCATCGCGGCTCCAATGATTTAGTGATGGAGCTGCAAAGGGTCAGTACATCAACTGGTAACCTAATGAGTCCAAACAGAATGAACTCAAAGGCAGAAAAAACTCTCCAGGAACTTTATGCTTCCTGTTGGCAGAGAAACACACGGATGATAAGATTCCCTCTCTCTGTCAATCTCCTGCATGAACACGTCAATCCTGGACGTTTGCCTGAATGCACCAGACACAAACAACTCCAGAAGACAAGGCAGCAAAAAGCACAGAGACACCGACTGCCACTCAACAGGAGATTGACAGAGACGTGGGCTCTTTCATTTTGCCCGATCACCGTCTGAAATTGAGGTGAACACCTTTGATCCGCAGAAAGATGTGTGTAGTGATCTGGATCAGCTCAGAGTTCCCTTAGAAATGTGTGAACCCCAAACAAGCTGCAGAAACGGATGATAGAATATGAATTCATCCTCCGCAGAAAAGCTCTGACTCTCTAAATCTGCCCCGAGAGAACGCCTGATTCACATAATGAGGGATCATCGTGTGCAAAGTGAAAGAGTCAAGCAACACTTGAACTACTGAGTAAACAACCAGATTAAGTAAATGGTCAATTTTTAAAGCAACCTTCACAGATTAATAACAACAAGACTTCAGACGGTAACTATAAGAAAAGCATCCAAGATAAAAACTAACATTATAGCAGCTGGAGATTATGTAATGAAAGAGTTTTCTAGCTTAAAGTATCTCTGAACAAAAGAGTTTTTAAATACAGCACACCTCAGCTTCTATGCACCACAAATCTGGAACAAACTTCTAGAAAACTGCAAAAACCAAACCAACTGGAACACTGACCAACACACTTAATGTGTATTAACGATGTTAACGATTTTAACTTGACAAAATGCTATTGTTTGACTGTCTGATGTGTTTATGAAGTTTTTATCTTTTCATGATGTAAACCATTTTGAACTGCCTTGTTGCTGAAATAAATTGAAATGTAATTGATCGTATTCCCTGTCGACAGGAAGCTCACACTTCAGCAACTTCCTTTGAGTTCAACACTGCAACTCAAAAGAACATGCTGCAGAAATAACAAATATCGGTCCAATAATGTTTTTATAAGCAGATGCTTCACTCAACTGCGGAGGTCTGGAAAGGCTTAAACTGAAACTTAAGAGAGTTATGCAGCATTTTTTACTCTGATTAATTTAGATAATAAAACTCAAATTATTTTCATGTGGTCACTTCAATCGTTAATATGAAGAAACAAACCAGAAAGTACTTTTGACAAGTTGCATTTAAAAATTTTTTATGCACTTAACGGAAACACAAAACTCACAATTTTTGATAAAACTTGAGTTTTTATGTCCTCTGACTTCAGATGATGAACTTAAAATAATCAGTTTTAGTCTGATTTTATTCCTTACAGGTAAATGTTTGAGTGAAATGAACATTTTTCTTTTATTCCATCAACTATTGACAACATATCTCTGAAATTCAAAGCAAAAAATTTTGTTTTTATTTGCAGAAAATGAGAAACAGTCAAAATAACTGCAGTGCTTCCGGACCTCAAACAATGTAAAGAAAACAAGTTCATATTCATTTAGAAACAACAAAGCTAATGTTTTAACTCAGGAAGAGTTCAGAAATATATATTTGGTGGAATAAGGTTTTCAATGAGGCTCAGTGCATTTTTTCCAGAGCTGTATTTTGTATTTACATCTGTTGCCCACATAGTTTCTAATTTCTTAAACCTGGACAGACCTATTCATGTGATTTTAACTGCAATGACAAAAACATGTTTGTTTAACAATAGCAGACGATCAAAAAGGTTCTACACTCCTTTGTAATGGAAAGGCAGCTAATGACGTCACAGAAAAGTAACGTAATGATGCAGCAGAATAATGTGAACTCCACTGATTTCAGCACAAATAAACTTTTCACTAAAGTAGCGCATCAAAAGCGATTTAAATACATGAGACGACTTGTTGTTCCACAAAATCTCCTTAATTTCCTCACTTTTAAACCTGTATAACCAATATTATTATTATTATTATTATTATTATTATTATTAAAAAAGCAGACAGCAAAATAGGAAACAGTATGACTGCAGCTTCTGATGGGAAATCCAGAGATTGGTATCTCTGGTAACATTTACATTAATCCACCTTTGGCTTTTTGCTGACTTTAAGGTGAAAAGTCAGAATAATGTTTTTTTCATTTTTGCACATATTACAGTTGGTGGCTTTCCTCAATGACCAGGATTTTTCCAATATGATTTTTCCTGCACCAGAAGTAAATCATGTCAGCCTCATTTCTCGCTTCATGAGAAATGATGCATCTCTGAATCCATTAATAACTCTGTGAATAAAATAAATAATGTGTTTTGTTTTAGAATGATTTTTTCCAGAGATTAAAATCTCCATCGTCTTCATGGCTATTATGCACATTGCATGTGAATCTTTTCCTGTTTCTCTGGTGTTTCTGGGTGCAAAGCAGCAGACTTGACAGACTTGTTAGTAAAAAGGAGAAACTGTGTCTCTTTGAAGTCCCGCCCGCTCCGACAGCATAATGGACGTAACAGAGGAAAGAAGCTGTAAAGGATTAGAGGTGGAGTGATTTTCATATAGGCAGGTACCTAAAGGCTGCGAACGAGGAGCGAGATGAAAGCAGTGGTTTTTCTCCACCATGTTCCCTTAATAACTGTTTTGTTGTTCTCAGAGACAGAAAGAACGATTTCAGAACAAAGACGACCTCACATGAAGGGGATCCTGTAAGCGATAAGAAGGTTTTCCTGCAGGCAGTCACACTCAGAAAATTAAAAAAACAAGAATTAGGTTGATTTCAAGAAGAGTTCTGCAGCAATCTCTCTTTTTTTATCTGCTCGTTTATCTTCGTCTGTCTCTCTGCTGGTGTGTCAATAGCTTATCAGATCATTAGGTTTGAGATCTGAAAGATGCATTTTCTCAAGTGCTGCAGAACCCAAATTTTCACTTTTTGGATCATTAATTCCACCTTTCCGTCTCTGAGCTCATTTAGAGATATTTGGCAAGTCAATAAAACGTTTAATAAAATAAGAAGACGTGCCCACCCTGCAGCTGGATTCCCTGCAGCTGGATTCCCACTGCTGAGGTTTTAGTTTTATATTTCGTCTGTCTAATCCTCTGTGTTATCACATAGAAAGAATATTTAAACGTCATATATAATAATGTAATTAGTTCACGCATCTAAAAGCGCAACTTTTTACACTTGACTTGAATTCTGAGATGTTTCCTATAAAATATGATGAACAGAAGATTCATTAAACTAATACAATTTGGCCGGTTTCTCCAGATGGTTCTGTTTAGCCGCAAGCTAAATATTACTTTAAAGGAGTGTGAATCAAAAGTAGCAGCATATTTGGTTTGAGCCTTTTGAAAAGCTGCACACAATAAACCCTAATTCAACTTTTATGTACTTTATTTCTGCAGCTCTCATTATTTTATCTGAGTCAAACTCAAGGCCCGCGGGCCCGATCCGGCGCGCCGTAGCTTTTTATGTGGCCCTCTGGGTTCTAGACTAAACACTGTGTGCTTCAGTATTATGCTATCAATCAAATCAATGCAGTTTTATCTGTTTACTCCCAAATTATATCAATTAGTCCCTCCAGTTTCTTGAGAATTATGGTGGGAATTTATGTTGTAGCAACAAATTAAACTGTTTTGCGCTAATAAATAATTGGGATTTTATTTCAGATTTTTCTCAAAAATTGTCAAAAGTTTTCTTTTGTACTTGAAACAAGAATAATTTAAATTCTTGTTTATAATTGCATGTAGAAAATGTCTTATGTGATAATAAGTTTTATTAAACATCACAATGAATTCTGCTAAAAAGATTTAGCGTGAAACGAACATTGTCCTCAAGCTCTGAAAACTTAAACTAAACATTTGACAACCTTAATAAAAAGTTTACTACTGTAAGTTTATCGTTCACAAACTCACATTTAGGCTCAAAATCTAAAACTGGCTAAATTTACTTAAAGAGTAGAAGAGAGCAGACAACTAAGTGAGGATCAAATGATTTAGTTTGTCTTGCTGAAAAGTTAATAGTAAGTTTTTTTTGTCTCACTTCGCAGAAAGAAACTTTAACTATGACTTAGACTAAATGCACTTGGTGAGGTTTTGTTATTGTAAAGTGCAGAGTAGCTGCAGGTCACATGTTGCCTGATGAATTTATGTCCATGATAATTAGTTTATCAACCAGCGAGGCCAGTCACTGAACGGTTGCAGTAAATAGATGTTGCTGCTTGAGCTGCCAAGGCTGCAGAGAGCTTCAGCTGTGATCACAGTATGCCCTTTTGAAATGAGTAACTGCTAATTAATTCATTGTGTGAAGAGTTTCCTCTACGCTCTTTCTGGTGCCTTTTCATTCACATCGACTGAAGCTGTTGGAGGAGATAACGCAAAAGCTGTAACAGCAAAGCACAAGAAATTCTTCAGCATGAGCCTTTCTAGATTTTATAAAATCCCCGAAAACGAGCAGCGAAGGTTTTTTGTAGCGCGGTGAACAGAGCGAGTTTCGTAAATGTGGTTGCTGACCCTTATAAGTGGCTGTTCTGTCTGAGCTGGTCGGCTGCGCGCACTGCAAAGATGACTCCAAATCATCACCTGGGCAGAGTCTCTGCTGTCAGCCCATTGTCACGTCACTGTCTGAGCTTTTCTGACTTCACAAAAGCACCAAATGAGGTCCAGTGTTCGGCGCTTCACAGCTTCCACACCCACAGAAAACCATTTGATTATTCACCCGAGCATAGCAATGAGCACATGCATAATTCATCTGTGCACATGACGAATGAGGCAATCAATTCGAGGACAGCATTCAGAAAGAGGCATTTACAATTAAATTTCAGCATTGTAGTGGACGTATCGGTGATAATCTGATGGTTTCTTTAAGATACAGTATCAGCAAATCTGTCAGATTATCTACATAATCCATGGTTCATCAACAAAGTCTCCATAAGCAATTTGCACCACAAAACGCTGGATGCTGCGAACTGGACCGCTGGCACTTCAACTGAGAGCGCAGATGTGAAACGAGTAGAGGATCTAATTTCATATTCCACCTGACAGCAGAGACATGACTCTTCCTGGATGCAATCCCCTCTCCATGACGAGAGCCGCTCCTCTACACGGGACCGCGCTGCTGCACTTGACTTTGACCCCTTCAGATGTGGAGAACAAAGAAATCTGATTCATAATTTGGCCGCATTATAACTGCTGATGACTGGCAGGCTGCTGCAGATCGCTTAAAAAGAATCTGGAAATTATTACATCTGGAGATTCCAACAGGAAGATTAGGGTCATCTGGAGAACCGGTTTCAGTTGTTTTCCCAAAAAAGTTTGATTATTAAGAGATTATCGGGTTATTAGACTGCAGCAGAGCTGTGAGGGGTTTGACTCCTGACCTTTGAACCTTTGCTGTACGTCTTCCCCCTTGTCCATGAGCCCATTCCCCATCTGACTAGCAAAATGAAAGGCAATGAATCTAAATGCTGAGAGTTGCTTCAATGACATTAAACCATAACTCTGAAAACAAACCAACGCTGGACAAACAGCTTTTATTTGTGTATGAGAAAGAAACTTTATAGCCTCAAACAAAATGTAATAAAAAATATTCTCTTTTAGCATAAAAACACACTGAGGACAATATTGAAAAGCATCCAAGTTATGCTGATTTACACTGAGACACAGTGACTAGTCGTCTTGCATTCTTAAACGTTCCAGGTTCAATTCCAGCTTCCTCTGTTTCTGTGCTCTTGGGCAAGGCATTCACTCTGCAACTTGTCTCCTGGTCTGTGCATCAGAGGTCAGTGTGCTTAGAAAAGTTGAAGGGTTACTCACGCAGGTAGCGCTCTTAAGCGATGAAAATTTGACAAATTAAATAAAAGTTAGTTGCATAAATTAACAGAATATCTTTTAAAATTAAGACCAATCATGACTGCTGTCTAGTTATTAAAATAAAAACACAGATGCTTCAGAACACAACAAACTTTGACTTTGGAAAACAGAAATTATTCTTTATGTTATGTCCATATGGAGAGGAGCAGAAGAGAAAAACAAAAACCATCGTATTTATGACATTATGTGTATTTTAGGAGATTGTACTAGTTCTGTCATCAGTAAATGTGACTAAGTTTACAGCAGATAAATGCCAGAATCTCATAATGAACTCAGTTCAGTTCATCACTCTGAACTGAACTCTGAACTGAACTCTGTCAGTTCAGAGTTCAGTTCAGAGTGATGAGCCTCCAGCCGTTTGTCGCCCATCCAAGTGAAGAACAGGAAACAAGCTACAGCTGAAGGTGTACAACCCGACATGAACAAACCCAACAGGCAGAGGAACCTGTCAGTCTGAGGAGTGGCTTTATTTTTCCCAACAAGTACAACTTCTTGGTAAGATAATCCGCGCTCTTCCTAATGCTAACAGGAGGAACAGACTGCAGGCTAATAATCTTCCACCTCTGAGCCTTTTGGCCTTTTGCTGAATTACCTTCCCTTTAATCAATGACACCGCGTCTGAGAAAATATCTCCCGTAGAACGAGGGCAGAGCTCGGCATCCATCATCCACGACGCCGACGGTGCTCGTACAATTGAATCAGTGCGTCGGGATTTATTTAGCATTCATCAAAAAGCAGAAGGAAGTTAAAATAAAGTGACAAATGAGAGTCACTCCTCACTGATCGATTACAATCCCATCTGTGGCGGGGGAGAATGGAGGGACACCTCAATCAATATTTCAACTGAATGAATGAATGAAGGGGTTTATATGCCTTAATGCACAAATAAATAACTTTATAAGTGAAATAAAAAGGTGTAAAAGCAGAAATCATTCCTTGTGGCCCTGCACAAAGATGTTTTCAGTCTGCTAAGCTGACCTATCTCCAGGCGGAAAGCGAGCAGGTCGCCAATCCATCACAGTTCAAACTCACACCTACGAGCAATTTAGACTCTTCTGTGGAGAAAAAAACTAAACACTGAAAATTTAAAACTACTCAGTCAGTGTGAGAAGGTCGTGATGCCGGTAGCCGAGTTCACAGAGTCACATATTCTTCTCTACGCTTGAGAAACATTCAGTAATTCATAAATGTTCTTCATGCTGCGTGGATTTTCTCTTGCAATCAATAATAAATCAAATGAAAACTTACAAAAGCATTCATACCTCTTGACCTTTTTGTCAAATTCTGCCGCCTCATAACAACAAACATGCAGAGATGAACTCACGTCAGTGAAGTCAAAGTAAACATTTCATGGTTTTATTACAGATAGAAATGTAAAAATGTGTATTTAGTCCAACTCAGTCAAGACGTCGTAGAGCCGGCAGATGTAAACCGGGTTTACATTTATGCCTGTTCCTCTTTACAAAACATTATTCGGATTTAACAGCAAGCTTTCCACAAATCTTAAATTTGGGGCTTTGATTAGGCCAATTCGGTGTTCACCAATAACAAATAAAAAATTGACAGGTGATCTAACTTAAAAAAAATTACTTAATTTCTTTCAAATAATCAAATCAAGTTCAGTTTATTAAGTTGTCATATAATCAAACTTCAATTAAGTAACTAAATTTGTTCACATGTAACAAATTAACTTGTGTTTTTTCAACTTGGAGCTCCGTTCTCTTTTTTTAGTGTAGCATATTCACTTTGATGCTAACGAGACGCATCAATCCCTCAACACCATGATAATAAAAAGACGACATAAATTTCACTCATTAGCAGCAATGAAATGTTTTGAAACAAAATAAGTGGTTTTAAACATAAAAAGCAGCTTTATTAGTGTGGAAACTTCTAACATGTTTTGTATTTTAGATTAATGGCTGCTAGGTTGCTCCAGTCTCTTTAGTTTTGGGTTTTATATTGCCTCTAATCTTATTTTTAGAGAAACTGAAACATGAGTTGCATGTTAAGTCTGGATCATAAAGTCAGTTTTTCAGTTTTATTTTTAAGTGGGTCTCATGTATTATATTTTTCCCTGCATAAATGAGCTGCAGATATTCAGAACTGCTTGTTTTAATGGCTTTTCAGACGCTCAAATAAGACTGCAGAGCATGACGATGTCTGCTTTTGTCCAGAAGACTGAAATGTTTCCAATATATTAAATTAGCCGCTGAAAACTGGCTGAAATGTCCAGCAGGCACACAAAATGTGTCTTTTCATTCCAGGAAGCAGGACCATTGAAAGCCTGCAGTTTACGTGTGATTGGTGTCAAAACTAAACAAAAGAGAGCACAAACAGCTCTGACAAACATTTTGTTCACATTTTACACTGTAGTGGTTGTAATTACACGTTTCCACTCGGCTGGTTAATTTCTACTTTGACATGATTGTAAATTAATGTGAAAAGCTGCACACCTTCTGTTCACAATGATCTGCAATTACACATACATATCTGACTGAGTGTTTTTCTCCACTATTGCTGCTCTACGTTCACATTTATTGCAATTAGCCAATGCTCACCATGGTGCCAGGAAGTCAAGCGGCGGGTCATTTTAACATGAACGCAGTCGTCCCTGATTGTTCCCACAGGGCAACTCTGTGGTTTCACTGGTTTTCCACAATTTTCTGCTCTGACACAGAAAAACTAGTTTATGGATTTGACTAGATTTGTGGTTTTTTATGATCAAGAAGAGGAGAAGAGGAAATTTTATCTTCCTGGTTTTGTTGTCTGTGGATTCAACAACTGATTGGGTGAAATAATAGAAATCAGATTCAGAATAAGTTACTAACAACTTTGTAAAAAGAACACAAAATATCCTGCTAAGGGTATTTTGTTTGTCCAACTTTTCATGCTTTGCTGAGGAATTTCATGTATGAATTAATGTACCACCTGGATTTATGAAACAACTTAATAATAAGAGCTCTGACAACTGCTACACTTTGCGATGATGTACTTTTAGCTTTTTTTAAATATTGGAATAAGTGTTGTACTGGATTTATTTTATTTTTATAAATATACATCTTTGGAAAAAAAATTAAGAGAATAGAATGATCAGTTTCCTTGATTTTACTTTTTATAGGTATCTGTTGATGAACATTGTTCTTTTATTCTATGAACTATTGACAACATGTCTCTGAGATTCCAAGCTAAAATTTTGTATTTATTTGTAGAAAAGGAAAAACGGTCAAAATAACAAAAAGATGCAGTGCTTTTAGACTTCTAATAATGCAAAGAAAACAAGTTCATATTGATTTCGAAACAAGAATACAATCAATATTCAATACAATATTGTTAAGACTCAGGAATCAATATTTGGTGGAAAAACCAGGAGGTTTTCAACGGGGTTCAGTGCAGTGGACTCTTAATGTTTTCCAGACTTGTATATATGGCTTGGACTTCCTTTTTGTCTGAAAATAAAGATTTTCTGTTTCTGTACTACTTTACAAGCCAATAATTTACATAAACAGGAACAGGATAAAACCAAGGCTTCTGCTTGCTTCCTCCATTCCCTCTGCATTCAAGCAAAAAATGTTACCAACTTTTATAAGTTTTTTGCTTTCCATATTTTGTTCCATCTTTGATTTACTTTTATATTAAATCATTTTTACTTTTATTGCTTCTGGTACATTATGTAATGCACCAACTGGGGACACATTGGTTTTTGCAAACTGCTTCTGCATTTATGTTTTGTCGTCTTTCATCCTTTAGATCTTTGTGCGTCTTGCCTTTGCTCTGCAGAACAATTCGAGTTGCACTTGTATTTTAAAGGTGCTAACAGAGAAAGTTGATTATTTATTATCCATAAAAGCAGCATTCCTCAGAGGGCAGAAACAGAGAGAAAAAGTTATTACTTTGGAAAGGATTCTTTCTTTAAGCTCAAAAGATTATTCCTGTTCAATCTGTAAGACTATTAAAGTGGCTGCGAACAGAGAGGAGGCAGCCAAGAAGAGAATTAAAAACTAACTTTACAAAGTTCAGCAGCGAATTGTTTATCGCTTCCCTCAGATTGGTAAAGTTCTCACAGAGCTGGGCCGACTTTACTGTGAGAAATGAAGAATGACTCTTAGTTCAGTCTAAAGAAGACGCTAATAAAACTTTTAGAGAAAGTATGAAAATGTATGGAAAAGCTTGTTCTGTTGATGTTTTTCCTCAGCTTGTTGGAAACTTTTCCTATAAGCTAATAAAAGTAACTTCTAAAATACAAAGTGTGTCATAAAATTGTGAACAAAACTCAAAGTTTTCTTATTAGATTTGTTGTCAATTCCACCAATGTTAGAATATTTTTCATCTGTTTTGTAAAGAAAGAAAAAAAAATCTAACTACTCAAATTATTTTCATTTTCACACTACATTTATGTGGATGTAAAAGATGAATCAAGTCCAGCAGACAAAATAATTTATTATTTTTGGCAAAATTCTCATACAAACAGCAGCTGCAGAAAAAAAATAAGAAAGTCAAAGAAAATATTTTCTCCCAGAAATTTGAATCATAAAGATTTTATATTAAGAAAAATGTTTCTAAATCAGCAGGTGGTGATTTATATTTATATTGCACTGCTGCAGATTATAAAACCCTTTGGGACAATTAATCTATCATCTTGATTTACTAAGAGATGCAGGGTTTTGATTAATATGTCGGTGATGTAAACATAAAGCTAAAATTAAAAAGAGACATTGGTGCTTCTTTATGTAATGTAAATAGCAGAGAAAAAGACTCTTTAGTTTCTGTTAATGGGACTCTTATTTTATTTTATTAGTTTTCTCCTTTCTTTTGTTACAATTAACACCAGTGGAAGATTTTTTGTGACACAAAAAGCTCTAGGGTTTAAGATTAAAAAATAATCCTTCAGGTTGTGAAGTAAGTTAATGTATGTACATATTAGTGCATTTTCTCTAAAATTCATTATTAAAACATTTAAATGTGGCTGAAATGCCTCAGCACAGAAACATTGTTTTGCTCTGTAAAGTAGTTTTAGGAGAATCCACTTTAAGAAGTAGATTAATAACCAAACATAATGTTTATTCACATTTTACTTTTATGGGTTTGAAGCGTTTTTAAATTAGTATTTTGAATTATTTGAAAAGATCTTACAAAGAACTCAAAAATCTGAATTATTCTGGAGAGAAAAGTACAGTAACTTACACTTACACTGATTTTAAATAAACTTACACAGTTGTACTGGACAGAAAACAGAAAGCAATAGTTTTTGTATCTTTCTATCCAGATTATTCACTACAAATGTCGCATTTGTTTGTTTTATTTAAACTTAGAGATCAACATTTCCAGAAGTCAAAACTAAACCACAACATCTTTGTTGAAGTTCCACAAAACTGTCAATTACCCAAAAAGAAAAGCATGATTGTAAAACCAGGACTGAATGGTTTATTTGAATCGTCCTGCATCTCACTGAGAGGAGGTGTTGTTACCTGAGCGTCCATTAGCAGGTGTCTCATCAGGGTCATGGACTTCCTGAGGGTGTCCCTCTCTCCGGGGATGAAGGCCTCCTCCTCATCAGCCAGACTGCAGGGTCGGGTCACCATGAACTGAGCGATCTGGTCGTTCAGGCTGTTCAGAGACTGGACAGCTGCAAAAAAGCAACAAAAAACACATTAAAAAATCGTCTCTCCTTGTGTCTCTTCTCAAGCTTTTGCCCTTTTCTGGATCAGACTTTAGTGATCTGAGACGTTTCCTCCATCCATGACAACAGCTCTCCTCAGAATAATCCCTCATTTGGACAAGATGAGCATTATTAGGCTAAATCAATTACAGAGACTTAGAAATTCACTTTCAGTCCATTATATAATCCGCTGTGTAATGATTAGAGCTGCTGTAATAATGTCTGTGGTGATTTTCTTCTTTCGGACTTAACACAATGCAGCCCTCGAAGCTGGGAGGATTTATTTATCCTCCAGGAAGTCAAAAATATAACAAATCTTTCAATAACGGAATAAATAAACCTGGACATAAAGCAATTATTTTATCAAAAATTGATTCTAAATTTTAAATGTATTTTCAGTAGTCTGTTCAAACTGTATTTATTAATGCAGCTTGTATTTAATTAGATCATAATTTCCATGCTGCGGCGCACCATTAATTATTATTTTTAATCTGTTACTGCTAAATATTAAAAAGTTCCTGGTATTTGATTGGCTAAGCTGATTGTTGACATCCAGTTCAGACCAATCATTTTGATTTTAGCGATTTTAGCCCCGCTTACTAGAAGAACGAAGAAATGAAGTGAAACAGAAACAATCAACGATCGAGAATACGGCAAACAAAGAGCAGTAATCAAACCCAGAATCAAATAATCAACACAGAACCTGACAAAGAACGTTTTTAATCATGCAATCCACAACATTAGGTTGTTTAGTTTTTATTCAAGTACATCTTTTGTTAATGGAGACTGAGAATCCATTTTATTTTTGGTTGTTTTATTTTGTTTATCAGTTCCAGTGTTAAGTGTTCTTTTGGAAATAAAGTGCATCTATCTTTGGCAGGAAATTGCATGTATCATTCCGTAATATCCATTAAATCAGTGTAAAAAGGTCTTCAAACAATATTATCCTTTATCACAATAATATTTGAGACAATTTATCGCTCAGCAAAATCTGTTATCATGACAGGCCTATGTGACATCACATAACCCCGAAAGAGCAACGCTGCTCCAAATAACAACTTTGTATTTGGAGAAAATTACAACTCATCACCTAGAAAAAACATTTTTTAGCAATTTTTTTCCTACCTTTTTTTTTAAATATCTTAAAATCTAAAATCAAAACCAAACAAATCCTGACATAAAGGATCATAATTCATGAACGAAAGGGTTGAGGAAATCAGCGCCGATAAATCAGTGCACCCCTAATTCCATGTGTTCATTATACCATCAAAATGCTCAAAATCACACATTTCCCTGACGCAAAACATGCTTTGCATATGTTGTACATAATTATATAATTCATACGTTAATTTCTGAGGGCACTACTTTGTTTTTCCTCAGCTGTGTTCAGGCTGAGAGGGAAATTTGGTCAGGAGTGACAGAGTGACTGAGGCAATATGTGAGTCACCGATGACAGTCAAGGTCAGGATTTATTTATTTATTTTTAGAATTGATCAAAGATTTTTGGCTGCACCTTCCAGGCTTTTCTTAACCTGGAGAAGCTCAGCAAAGGGAGGCATGTTTACAAGCAGCGAGCAGATAGAGCTTCATCCTGCGGATCAAATCACAGGATGGTGGCGAGGTTTAGGAAGGGGGTGCGAAGACACGGGGGTAAACTGTTTACGACAGCAGCTGATGACTGGATTCCTATTTCACATGCAACATTTACAAGGTGGACCTCTGCCGCCAGAAGATGGCCAAACACTCCAGGTAATGGCATGCTGCTGCTGAAAATGACATGTTGTCAGAGCGAGGAAGCAGGCACTGCCTCCCATTTCAATTTCCCATCTTGAAAGCATTCTTCCACAAACAGACAGGTGGCTTTTTATGATGAAAACTTTGGGATGACAACCACGAATAGGCCCATGTCAACACTCAGTATCACCGAGCAAAAATCTGACCGCAAACAAAAAGTCCTGAAAGAAAATTTCAGAACCGCACGTTCATTTGCAATAAACGTTTCCCTCAACCTGGTGCAGATTCCTCTCTGACCAAAGCTCGACTCCAGGTCAGCTGTACATTTCTGACACATTTAATCATCATGATGTTCAAGTGCATGATGATTAAATGGATTTAACAGGGAAACAGCAAATTAGTGATATTCAATCAGACGAGAATCTAGTCTAGAAATAAAGACATTGCTATTATTTCCTTTTATCTAACTCTGGTAAACAGTGAAATGTCTAACCACTAATGCATAGAGATAAGTATTGGACAGATGAGATTAAATTGATTCATTGATTTCTAGAGGAATAAACAGCTTTCCGTCAGAAATGATAATTTCTCAGGTTTCTGCAGCAGAATGTCGAGCCAACATTCTGGCCAACGTTAAAATCCAGATTTCACCATTTTCTAAGCGACAAGTTTTTGGCTGTAGGTCGGAAAAACTTTCACTGTTTCACAGTTTGTTTGATTTTGTGTCATTTTCTTTGTGGCAAACAGAGTAAATAACTTTACTGCTCAAGTTTCACGCAAATGTTCAGACAATTTTGATTGAGTTTGGTCAGTCGAAGTTCATCGTGGTGAATTTTTTTTAATAACAGAAAGAGTGCCGCACTTCATTCTGTTTGTTTTGAAGCCTTTTAATCTCGTATATTAAATGACAACATTGATATTTTTTAACGTCAAACTGAAGAGAACTTCTGAGTTATTTAGTCTGCAGGGTTGTTTTCAGTGAGGTCAGAAACACGTTATTTATTAAGGTAAATAAATGAGCACAGGTGTCAAACTCTTTCATTTTGAGCCATATTAGAAATCTGAATGTTCTTAAAGTGGTGCCAGAATCTATTGATAAAACCCATTAAACTATACCTACACCTATAAACATCTGTTTGTTTCTGCATTCAATAAGTGTCCCTTAAAATGAAATAAACTTAAACATCTTTGACGCTGATCAGTCCGTCCAGGATGTTGCGATTGTTTTTGTGGATTTTTGCTATCAGAACCACAGATTTTGTGGTGTTAATTTATAATTATTTGTGCTAATGTCTGATGTTAAACGTGACTTTTCTTTTAATCGCCATACTCGACATCAAGTGAGGCTGAGGCAGCAGTCACTTCAACCCAATGTTTTTGGCCAATTTTGAGAAAAATGTGCTGTAAAAATCTGAAAAAGTGTGGATCTGTTGATTTTGCTTGAATTTTACAAATTTGTGAAAAAACGGGTGATTTGGCATCTAGAGGGCCACAAAAAAGGCTACGGCGGGCCAGATTTAGCCCACAGGCCTCGAGTTTGACACATGTGGTCCAGAACCTTCAGATTAATTCCCACCTTTGTCGTGGCTTATATCTGGTTGCCTAGCAACCATGACAGCCCAGACTAAAGCCAGCAAAAATGCTGCCTGAAAGTTTTTCTGTTTTACTTATTGAAAACTTTCTAACTAATTAAATTAATGATTTAATTAAATAAATATATTTTAATAGTCTTAAAATACATGAGTAACAAGAGCCCAACAACACAACCACTTCAAATGTGACCTATTATGCGTCCTTGAATAGGTCAGGCCAGGTGTACGGGTTATAGAAAACATAATCTTTCTTAGATAATGAGATTTTATTCTGCTCGGTTCTGCCTGTTTTGAGACGTTTTCGGGCGTCTTGTCACTTTAAATCCAAATGAGCTGCTGCTGGCCACGCCCCCAACTGAACTTTGACTAGTCTGTTAAAATGGCAGCAAACAGATTGTGATATTGCACAACTGTACAGAACGCGCAGCTGATTTAGTGTGGGGGAGTTTGGGTTGCTAGGTAACGGGGCTAGGGCCCTGGCTGAGGGTTGCTAGGTAACGGGGAATGCCTGCCAATTCTGACTTGACTCTTGGAGAGGCTTTTGAGTCGACTCATTAACCAAAAAACATTAACTTATTGCCAGAAAACAGCTGGGCGGGTTGTTTTCAGCACTTGGACTGTTTCTAGAAGCTGTAGAAACCCTAATGAAAGCAAAAAAAACCTGAATTTTGAATAATAAATCTCAGCTTTTCATGTTGTACCACCAAATTTTAACACACTTAAATTTTAAGTTCAGCCTGCAATGAATCTTGGGATTTGCTGTGAAGGATAAGACAGACCAATTCTTCAAATTGAGGAATTAAAGAGCACATGTTTCATATGGAAAAGCTTTGAAATTTAAACATCGTTGCAACTCAATCAGCTTTCAAATGCAATCTTTAAACAACGCAGTTCCTGAATTTGGATGGAAATAAGCAAAGATTTGATTTAATACCCGAGATTTTTTTATTTATTTACTTCTGTCCCAGCATACATCGTTGTATTGTTTATTGATGCTGAAGTAGCCTTGTTCTCACCTAACGGCCAATGGAGAATCTCTCTGACTCTGCAAAGATGGATGAAAATAGAGGGATGGGTGTATGGAAGATATTTTGAGTCAAAAACAAGTTTAAAAGTTCAAGTAACTAGACTTACTGTACATTTATTTTTGCTAAAGTTAGGTAATAAAGTTCCCAAATGGACGCAGTGTGTATAAAACATCCCTTGGATGTATTCATTTTCCGTATCTCTGTCTTTTTAATTGTTAGAAGGTAATATTACCATGATGTAATGGCATGCAATCATTTAAATCAGAGGGATATTGTACTTTTTGTGAAGCGTACTCCTACACACAGGTGGCCCTCAGTGGCTGCTGACTGTGAGATGTAGACAGCTCATTACAATCCTTGTTGCCACCCACAGCAGAAAAACAACATCAACAATGAGACTCTAATGAGGCATGTTGGTGTTCAGTCAGCCGGTACAGAGTTTGAGAAGAGAGGATTTAATCTCCGTATTAAAAAAAGGACAAAACTCTCTCGTAACACCAAGTCCCCGCTCACAGAGAAGTAATCACTCCCATTTTGTGTTATCATTGTTATCACTGGAGTCTTTTTAAATGCAGATGTCTAAAATGAGTTCAAACAACTCTCCTGTGAGAAGCCGTGCCAAAAAGCAAATAAAACCAAATCCTCGGCTTCTGTTGCGGTTGGAGTCCGCTCGGTTCGGCAAGTCAGGCCGTCTCAGCCAAAGCAATTTGAAGCTGCTCCAAACATGTTGCTTTTCAACGCCAAAAGGGCTCAGAATCAGTGGAAAGGATCAGTGAGTTTGAAAAATCCACAGCAATCCCAACAGAGAAAACTCAGCCACATTTTAATCACTTCACAACTAAATATTCACACAATACCGAAAAACAGACTTCTTTACCTTGATTCAGGTCCGGTGAGAAAAGTTGCAGCTTTCTCATCGGACAAAGCTGCTACTCTCTTAATTAAAAAGGTTGAATTGTGTAAAATTTGGAAAAACCTCGTTAGTCTTAAATCCATAATGGCTCTTAGTCTTAAATCCATATTATGCTATGAAGGCCTGTCAGAATAAGCAATAAAACAATTTCACTGATTCATCATTTCCTTCTTCCTGCCAAAAACTGGTTGACAAAAGTCTTCAGTCTACTGCTTCGGTCTCCAATAGCCCTTTTTTTGAAGGACAATTTAATTTACAGAGACTTCATGATTCATTCTGTTTGTAGTTTTCTTTATTTACTTTGGATTTAAAACGTCTTCCAGGTACAGTGTTAAACATTCAATAGAATTTAAAGTTTATTCATTTTTGGAATGTGTTATTGCATTCATATTGATTAAAAATTGTCTCAAAACAACAATATTATATTTTATCACAACACCTTCTGGGACAATTTATCATCCAGCTAAATGTGCAATGGCGACAGGCCTAATGTTATCCTCTATTTTGTTTTGACTAAGTTCCTGCAACAAAACATTGCAAAATGAACAGGAAATGCCTGCCTCTCTCTTCATATTCTATTCACTTTAAACAGGATATTAAAGTTTGTATTAAAAATACTGGTGAGGTATGGTTAGTCAAGCCAAAATAAATGAAAATAAACAAAATAGATCTCATAAAGGCTTCTAGCTTTCTGTTTGTTGTTGAGGTTTTTTTTTTTCATACTTCTCCATACAATATTTATTCAGTCCATGAATCTTGCTGATGTTGGTTTATACAAACATCCTCAACATTTAAACCAAGTTGAGCTCTGGGCTTTTACTGGACCACTGCAACAGCTCGGTTTTCCACTTTTTTCAGTCCTGCTGTAGATCGATAATGATGATCCCCGGTCGAATTTGACCAGGGTTTTTATGCTACATTCATAAATTCAAAGTCTAGTTTTATGCCTGCTGATCATCTCATCAGTCAGTCTGATATTGTTTAAAAAAAAAACCTGCAGAAAATCATCATTGGTTTCTTTGACTAACTGACCATCTTCCAGCCATTACTGTACATTATTTTAACTTTGTTTTATATATATATCTTTAGACTTTTATCTTTGTATGAATGTCAGTGTCTTGTCAATTTGCTGCTTTTACACCTAAATTTTCTCACTGTGGGACAAAAGGCTTTTTCTTTTCTATTCTAACTCCATATCACTTTTTATTAGAGTCCTTTAAATCAACTTTTACTCTTTATAAACTCCATTTTCTGTTCCTTTCTGGATGTAAGCTGCAAAGTTTTCAGTCCAAGCTAAATTTCTGGCGGCTTGCTGGTGACTTAAATAATTAGCATTAGGACCCCCTGCCTAATACTGCGTGGGTCCCAGTTCTGCTGCCAAAACAGCACTGAACCGTTAAAAAGGCATTAACTCCATCGGATACATAAATCTATGTTATGGTATCTGGCGCCAACGTGACAGCAGCGGATTCTATAAGTTCTGGGTTTAGCGAGTTGATGCCTCCGTGGATTGAACTCGTTCACACTCTCTCATTCTTGATCCTTGTCTTTAGAGCTGACCTCATCAAGCTTCCTGAACCTCTGCTGAACCATTTTTGCTTTCTGTAAGGGTGAATTATCTTTCTGAAGCAGAGCTGAGGCACTAGAGGCGGTAATCTACATCGACGGGAGGAACCGGTGTCAGCAGGGGGGTCAGTCTCCATCTTACCATGGGATGATCGACACTGACATCAACCGAGCGAAGTGAGGTCTGCACTGCGGTTGAAGCTCTTTTGCACCTCCTGGGCGAGTCGCTGATGAACTCTTGGAGTTATTTTTATAGATGACCCAATCCTAGAAGGATTCAGAGTCCATGTTTTCTACCTATTTGGGTGGATGACGGCTTTTTGTGTTTCTGTTTAAGGTCTTTTAGCAACGTCATATTTTCAGACCGGGCCTATTATTGGAAACCTATGAAAGATTTTTATTCTTTACTTCTTTTGGGTCTCGATTGTTTCTAAAACCAGCTCAAGCTCTTCAAAAAACAACCAACCAGTTGTTTTTTGTTTTTTTGTTTTGCAAAAGTAATGTCACAAATCAGCAGGCACTGCCCTGTTACCAAGGAACTCCAGCAGAGTTCCGTCGGTTACCTAGCAACCCCAGCAGAACTCCAGCCAGCTGGTTTTACTGCTGTCTGTGCTGTACAATGACTTCTGGAAAAGACAAACGTTATATTGTAGACTTACTATTCAGAAACCACTTGCTGCATTCTTGGTGGTTGCACAGGGAGGCTCCACTTCTGCTTTTCAAAGATGTACAGTTGAATTATTATGCATCTTTTTGCAGCCATTTTCAAGTGCAAGTGTAAACGTTGATTTGGGGGCATAGCCAGAAGCAGATTATTTGGATTTGAAGTGACAGAATGTTCTGAAACAGCTCATTCTGAAAGGAGCTTGAAACAGGCAGAACTGACGAGCCTAAAACATCAGTCTGGCCAGTTCTGCTTATTGCTATTTGCACAGTTTTAAACATTTCAAATAACATTTATGCAGGTAATTACACATATATCTTTTCTACACGGTTATTTAAATCTTGTTCAATCTTGTTTAACTTGTTCAAGGAATCATTACAGGTTGTCTTTAAAGCGTTTTGTTTGTGAGAGTTTAGCAGTGATAGGGTTAGTGAAGATTAATAAAAGATGTGCTTAATCACTGTTAATTCATGATTTAGCAAAGAGGTGAGTAACTCTTTGCCTTTAATGAGTAACATAATTTAAAATTTGCCTGAGAAAAAAATAAAAATAATGAACAAACAAACAAAAAACAAAGACTCCCTGAACACATGAAGCTGATCTTCAGGTGTAAAAGATTTAATTTGCTTAAGGATTTTATCCATGAAACCAAAATATGAGGATGAAACCAGACATCACCATAATCTGAAGGATTTAAGATTAATGGGATCAGCCAGACATCTGATCAAACACGTCTCTCAACATTTCTGCTCTACAGCAGCTTTGCTTCACACATCTCTTATCTGCAAATGTAGAATATGCAGATATCATTTCCAGCAAAAAAAAAAAAAAAATCTCAGCAGAGGAGATAAAAGCCTTTCTGGCACTCTTCAATTGAGCTATCATAATCTCAGCATGACAACTTCTCCATCCGAACATAAAAACCCTAAAACGGGGAATCCAAAATGATCGTGGCAACACTGCCACCATCTGGTAGCTCTGAGCCTTCGCTGCAACACAGAAATAAAAAAACATCCTTCTCACTTGATTCATTCCAACTTTTATTGCCATTACAGAGCATATTCCAGTAAAATATTTGACATTTATCACATAAATAATTTATTATACTCGATAATCTGAACCTTTTATCTTTTTAAATGCCCCCACTTTTAATAACATGCAATTACCCACAAAGATGAATGGTAAAAACTACAAGGAAAAGGTCAACGCACATCTATTCTGACGCTAATTCATGACTGAGTAATAACCCGTCCTTAATTCAGACTGCGCTCCACTTCGGTTTAATGGGTGAAGTTGATTTGGCATAACTTTGATCAGTGTGCCACCTAGTGAGGAGAATAAGAGACAAAGGAAAACCTCGCCGCTCTTCTACTCTTTGAGTCAAAGACTTCAGAAACACAAGGGCTCAGAGGGGAGTCAGATCATTGATTGAACATAAAAACTCTGATGGTTTTCATAATCCTCCACCTGATGAAACCACTCCACACTGAAATTTCTCCTCTCAGCTCTGAGTAAAGCTCACACAGGTTACAGATTTCCACTCTATACGTGCAGGTGAGTCATAGAGGGGGAAGGGATATCTGCTCGAACAAAAGGCTACGAGCTCTTCAGTGCGTGCATTATGTCTTTTAAAACATCTCTAATTAATTACAGAGGACGAGAAAGAAAAGGTAGAACAGAGGGGGGAAAAATACCTGCAGTTATTGCTGCTTGCACTTTACCGCAATCTGCCTCATCTACATCATCTACATCGCTTACTTTAAATATCTCCCACTGTGACTTTGATGAAAAATCTTCAAAAGTGTCTTGCTGTGTAGGTGGAAGAAAAACAACCTTAGTGACAGCCACAGCCGCCAAGACATAAAAACAGTCTATTCCCTTTGCGAACTATTGTTTCGTCTGATAGACTGAAGCCTTTCTCTGTTATGCAAAAGAGTTTTCCAGCTAAACATCACTGCTAGCAAAGCAACCTGCAAACCTATCAGATCCACACATAACAAGAAGTCTTTAAATAAATGTGGCCAGTATGTACAATAATCCAACACAGATAAGTGTTTAGGCAATTCAATTGACAAAAAAATGAATAGTCATTAATATCACAATTCTAGTGTAATTGAAATATTTTTGTTTTGTACTTTATTTGAAGTTGGTTGCTGAGTTTATTTATTTGTTTTTAGTAATTTAGGACTTCAGAGGCACATTTCTCTTGGCTACTGTTCAAAATGGGAAAGATAGGCAAAGATGTCTATCACGCGTTTGTGATAGAAAGAAGAGCAGACAACATTGACTCAGACCTCTGTCAAGGCAGAAGCGATTAATCAAATCAATTATCGCAATGATCTTCAACTGTTTAATCACGGATTAATTGAAAACTGGAATCAAAAATGTTAATTTGGGAAATAACATACTCAAAGAAGTAATTAAGCCAAAACTATATTTAAAAAAAACATGAACATCTTGCCTTTAAGATAAAATGAAACAAGCTTTTCCTGTAAACATGAAGCTTCGTCTAGTTCAAAGTGTGGTGAAAAAGTAAATAAATAAATAAAAATCTCCTGCTAAAACATCTTTTTCTGTCTAAATATTACCGTATTTTCTGGACTACAGAGCACACCTAATATTGTATAAAAAGTCTAAAAAAAATCTGCAGAATGTGCAGATTTAATGATCTTGTTAATCAATTAATATTCAGAATAATTGATGGAATAGTCAGATTTGAAAATAATGATTAATTACAGCCTGATACACATAATATATATAATCTGCATGAAAACTTACTGCATTTTGAGCTGATGTTGAAACAGGCGACGTCACTGGTTTATTTTTAACAGTTCAAAGTCATTTAATGTATATAAATGTCATCATTTTGATTCATCTGAGTGGCTCTGAGCTAATTAAGACTAATGATGTGAGAAAGTTTGGCGTTGGCGCGCACACAGGTGAGTTCAGGAGTTTCTCTGCCACAAAGCATCCGGTCTCCTTCGGTGAACCAAATGCAAAGCATTGTGGGTACACACAACCAAAACAAGCACTTGGAGAAATTGATCACAGCTATACATGGAGGGAAGACAAGATAAAAACTCAGGATAGCAACATGGTTTAATGAAAGTATCTCACAACTGCTGCCAAGTACGAACAACAAGGAGAAAGATTTCAAGCTAATGAGAGCGAAAGCCGAGGCTGTGGGTTTCACCCAAGCACAGCAGAGCTGCACACAGGTGAAAAACCTCTGTCAACAATATATAGAAATCCATGACATGCTCAGAGGAAGTGGCAGCTCAGGAGATGAAAAGAAGAAAGTTTTCTTTACATAAAGAACTGCATATCAGTGCTGGCCCTCCCAGCATCACCTCAGGGGAAAAGGCTTTTCAGAAGCCAGGCTGCAGTTCATTTGACAAACGGTTTGGTGAAAACAAACTAGCACCAGCAGAATGCAGCAACTCTGATCCAACTGAGCCCCAAAACATCTACTGCACTGCAAAATGAGAAAACAGATCGAATCTCTACGACAATCATTACAGCCTGTTTGCATGCTGAATGGATGCTTTAGTCACTACGTCCTACCAGTAACTTTAACTGGACTTGCTTCCTGGTCAGATCAGACTAAAACTGGCTCTGGGTTTATTTGTATCACACACTTCAGCAACAAGGCAAAGTGCTTTAGACCATGAAAACACAAAAATACAAAGACATAGAAAACACGGTCAACAGCTGAAACATTACACTTTGTCATCATTATACATCAAAATGTTGATTGTTTCACCTGAGAGGTCTTGAAGGTTGCTATGACGACAGCAGATCTTTTAATGGTGCTAAGCCGTTCAGTGATTTATAAACTAAATATTTTTAATTCTAACACTACAAGTGGATCTGAAGAGACACAAAGTGGGAAACAACGTAATATCCACTCTTAAATCTGCTGGAGCATCAAGGATTCATTACATTTACTCAGTTACATGATGTGTCTTGGGAGGAAAAAAATTACTTTTAGGAGTATTTCTATTACACTGTACTTTTTACTTTTACTTGAGTAACTTTATTTTGAAGCATTTCTACTCTTAGTTATGCAAAACTTGTGGATTTTCTACCCACTGTGAGAAACGTCACTGAAAAACAAGCATGTTTCAACCAAAAACACCCAATGAAGTTTTTGTTAGTTTCTTAAGTTTTATGTTGCTGATTTAATTTTTTTTTTCTCTAATTTTGCTATTTTGTAATTCGTATTTGAATTATTTTCATTCTGGCTTTTAAAATACTTACATTTACACATAACTTTATATTTTAGCCCATCTGATGATGTAATTTTTAAATAGTAAATGATTGGTACCCAATACTTGAGTAGCTTTTTTTTTTCACCAAATACTTTTACACTCTTACTTGAGTAACTTCTTGGATGGCTAACTTTTACTTTTACTTGAATAAAAAATATGTGCTACTGTTACTAGTGTACATTTAATTCAGTGTGTTGGAGCAGGACTGCATCTCAAAGTTGCAGGATTGTAGCTCTCTAGGACTGTTCCCTTCAGGCATTTGGGCCCTCCTGGTCCAAAGAGAGACGGTTTACTAGACACACAATCAACCTTCTTTAACGGCCGGCTCAGGCAGCAGTCCACATGTTTATCACGGGTATCACAGTGAGAGTGAAGGGAGCTGAATGATGCTGAAGCTGCAGTCATCAAAGCGTGATGCAAACATTTTGCTGGTTCTTCACAGCAGTAACAAATATGCAGATATGGTTGCACATAAACAAGATGCTTCTCTTCCGGCTGTTTCTAACCACAGTTTTAAAGGATGAAAACATAAGAAACTCCGAAGACATTTGTGGCAAACAGAGTAAAAGCAACGTCTCTTCATCTGCTGATATGAGGGGAGCAAATGAGGATCCTCTCGTCTTCGCAGAGCCGAGGTTAACGCTCGCTTGTTAGAGAAGAGCTGTGTGAGCTCACATGTGACATTTGAAAATCCTGACGCTTCACGCTGGAGTGCGTCTCAAAAGCCGAGGCTGGAAGCAGCACCGGTGACAAGCCTTCCACCAATTAGGACTGTTTGCGACTGAACCCGTCTTTTAGGACAGATGAAAGTGGGTCAGAGCCGCTGCGTATCTTTGTGCTGCAGCACAATGGCAGGTAGAGCACACAACTCATAAACTTTAAGTACGACAGACGGAGATTAAACAGAGAAACTTTAAATTAGCTCTAATATGGGGTGATGGCTCGGAACCATTATCATTATAAGCTGCTTTGATGCCGGAAATTCACTTTCTGGCATCAAAGAAGCAGGTGAAGCAGGTGTCTTCTTATTGGACATGCAGGTATTGCCTCTATCATTCATTACCACGTTTATCTGCAGGTAAACAGCCCGGCGAGTTCAAAGGCACTTCAAATCAACACTTTTACCGAGTTAGACATTCCTGTGAGGTAAAAACTGTTGCCAGCGCGTTCGCTGGGCTTTTCTGACTCCTCTCCCACATCAAACAGTGAGAACGCTCCATATTCACATGCCTGCTACTCGTGAGCCTGAGGAGAACAGAGCAGAGTGCTGCTTAATGATGCTCAGCATGTCTCTATGCGAGAGAGTCTGCGGAGGACAGAGCCGGCCGAGAAGACATCAGAGCCGAGGTGGAGAGCGCCAGAAACCACTTGGCTTAATAGCCAACGGTCGACTGTGGAAGTGAACCGGGTCAGGGCGAGTGACTCTGAATTTAAGTCGGTGTTTAATGTTTTTGAACTCAAATCTCCATGGATTTGCAATGACTTGTCCACTAGGGATAGAAAAAGCAGCACAAGACGTTTAAAGGGAGCAACGTCTTTGGTTTGATTTTCTTTTCTGATGCCAAATGTAAAAACTCAACTAAAGAAAACGCAGGTCCTGCAGTAGACGCCGAGCGGCAAACAAAGATCAGCTGGAGATCAAACTGAGCACCAGAACGAGGAGAAAAGGGTTTAAGTGACTTGTTGTTGCTCCCAGATGAGCCGCTTCAACAGACGGGGATTTTCACTCACATCCATCTCTTGGGTTCGCAGAGAAGAAAAAACATTGAGACAGAAGCTGTGTTTCCACTACAAACGGACACAAAAGTTGTTGAATTTCCAATAAGATTAAAATCCCACATGAATAAGTCTTGAAAAAGTCTTCCTAACACTTTCTGTCATTTTCTGCATCTTTTTAGCAGCATCATGTTGCAGATCACGACTGGAAAAAATTACAAATAAATTTTGCATTTTTGCTTAATACACTAATTTTGACCACCTAATCCTAGGACAAAGATCTTTTATCAAAAGATATGAGTTTTTCTGAACTTAGCATGTTTTTATTAAGCTCATTTATTTTGAAAAGTCAAATTGTGAAGTTAAATGGTCAGTGGAAATGACTAGTGTCATTCAACTCATTAAAAACAGTATTTAGACTTTTCTGGTTACTCTTGTTAAATCTCGTTACTTCTCTGTAATTTTTTGTTCTCCTCTGGCTCCCTTTGTCCTCCATGATTTTTGTTTTCGATGTTTTTTCTCCATTCGTTCATTAAAAGCCACATAATCGACTCGAAGCCTCCGCCTGCTGCATTTGAGTCCACTTTTAATCCACACAGCAGGACAGTTTATTTGCTGTTCTGCATCACGCAGGTTGAAATATCCAGAAAGCTCTGCGAAACCGGCGCCCTCTGAGACTGCGTTTGTATCGGCTGTGATTTGCTCGCTCTGCAGTTTGGTTCAGGACAGAATCACTCCGTCACTCTCATCTACAGGCAACAGCATGACTTTATAACTTCCTCCAGCGAAATGGGAATCATGTCTTCACACAAACTCGCCAGCCGACATTTTCCTCCTACTGGAACATTTAAATACTTTTACGCCAACAAAACCTTCAATATCTTATCAAAAACCATGTTTAGATGTTTTTAACAGGATAAAACACTGTAGCATAAAAAGTTGCAATCACAGAGAGAATTATTTTAAGAACTCAGCACTTTAAAGCTCATCACTAAACTGCACAGCCTGCAGTGGAGAACGCTTGAGAGGATCAGCCGTAGTTTTTCTAAAGATACGAGCGCCTTCAGTAAAATTGGGATCCATATTTTTTCCATAATTATAATCCATATATGAAAACAAGATTCGCTGCATCGGTTTCTGCCTAAACATGGCTTCAGTTTTAGAAAAAGGGCCATTGCTACCAAACGGGTGAAATTAAAGAGTGAAATGAAGAGTCTGTCTGGTGAGTTCAGGGTTTCCATCCCTTCATAAATATAAAGCAATAATAGTCCAGCGATTGGCACCTTAATGGCTCAACTCATAAACCTTAATGCGTTTTATTGGGATGTGAGATCAATAGAAAGTAGAAAATAACTATAAGTGAACTAAACTGCAGGGTCATTGTTTGTCCAGTGTTTTATTTCACCTTTGCTCATCTAGACACATCTTTGTTTACTTTTATTTACAAAATAGATCAAGTCCAATCAGATTGGATGGACTGTGAATACCAATTTTAAAAACATTCACTGGGATCTATCTATGGACTTTGACTGGGCCACTCTAATGAATAGTTTCAAAAATAATTGAAGAATAATACAAATTTAGCTCCCCAGGACATGTGGTGAATGCAGATGGAAACTTTATTCAAATTGAAATCATCTCAACATTTTCTTATAGTATTCATCTGGAAATAAACGTTGTCATTTTTACAAGAATCTACTCTATTTCAAAGACAGTCACTGAAACACTGTTCATATGGTGCTGAACTGACAAACCTTTCGCTATTTCTTTCATTTGGCACCTGAAAGATATTCCTTAGAAAAGGGCAAACCCACTAGTTACGTTATGGCTATTCAAAAACAAAAAATCTGACCAGTTTATTTGTTTAACTAAACTTTTACATTGTTGAGTAGGTTAAAAAAATATTACAATATGAGTTTTTATTAGAAATGTTCATATTTTGTTGGGCACCAGATATTTCTGACTCGACAGTTTTGTTACAAAAAGTTACAAAAGTTTGGACATCCGTCATTCAAACCGTCCTGTTTTAGCTCTGGGTGTAAGTTTAGGATTGTTACCTGCTGGAAGGCGAACCTCCAACACAATTTAAAGTCTTTTCCAGACTCTATCAAGTTTTCATCCAGGTTCCCTTCTACACTCACCTCCATTGTCCTAGTTGAAGTAAAATATACGTGACAGAATGGAGATTAGAAATAATTTCACTCCCTTTTCTTACTTAATTTAAAGACTTCTGTTTGACTACAGAAACTTCTGTGTTTTATTTTTGTAAGTTACATACTGCAGCTTTTACTCTTGTCTATTTTTGCTAAATTTTATTTTATTTATTTAGATTGTGTTCCAGCAAACAGAACCAAATAGTGTCATCACTGTCGGGCAAAAACCTTGTATCTCCATTTTCATACTCTTGTTAATCTCATTCGTTTTCACCGTTTACATTTCTCTCTGGCTTCACTGACAAATTTCCAATGAAAAGTTTTCAGAAGAGCTCATAACTTTGACCAGTCAGAATAAATTTACATTTTAGAAGCGATACGTTTTCCGAGTTATTTGGAAGCGTGGCACGGATTTGAAATTCACACCACATCTCTGCCTCTGTTTGAAGATTGCTCTGCAGCTTTTTTCTTATCCCAGTATCCCTCTCCTCCTCTGTTTCACTTTGTCTGCTCTGCGGTGGATTGTGACAGCGTTGTGGCAAAACTCTGACAAAAACTGATGTTTCGAGAAAGAAAGAGAAGCGAGAAGTGAGCAGAGCGACGCAGATTTGCAGAGTCAGCACGCGGGCAGAAAACACAGCAGGAATGTGAGCAGCACTCTGCAAGCTGCTCCTGAGGTGTGTGCACTAAATTAGACCAGTTTTCCTCTCTGCAGCATGGAGTTTTGCACCATGGGCTGGTGGAACGTACAGTACGCTCATGCAGTCACGAAAAATGTTGACACAGTTACACAAACCTCAAAATACAGTAATCAGCCTCCAAAAAAAGCGGGATTAGTCCCTGTGTGAAATCTGCTGATGCTCATACCTTAAGCACTCTCCACAGCAGATCAGGCAGCGACAAATTTAGCTGCTTCTTGGTGCTGCAGATGAGTGACTATTAAATCCAAGAGATGTGTCCGCTGAGGGAGCAGTATTCAGCTTATGCGCATTCACTTAAACTTTTCCAATAACCCTCTTTTTGTGTGAGTGTGTATGTGAAAGAGATTAACAAAAATACATAGATTACGGTAAGCGGCAAGGCGGTGGGTAAAATATGTGCAATCTTTTAAAACAATGCAGAGCCATGTAGGAATAAAGAGAATTAGAAACAGGAAGGTGCTTTCTGCAGGAAATGCATTTAGAATATTATTTTAGAGCAAGAAAAATGTCATCGTCAATAGTTTTGACCCAGAAATTCAAATTAGCTTTCAGTGCAAAGAAGTGGCTCATGCATGTGATTTTATGTTGTCACGTAAAAATATTTTTTCTCACATCATAACCACAAACTTCAGCATACTAGCGGCTAACAGAGAGCATGAACCGCTGATATATCCTGAAATACATATTGAAAAAACAGTAATGGTTTCCAAAAGGCTTACACATAAGTGTGACATGCATTTGCATTCAGCATTTGCATTGTGCAGAGGAAACTTAACCCTGCATATCAACTTGAACACACACTCTCTAAAGCTCAGCTCACGCTGGACACGTTTCATACGTCAGAAACGCGTCCCACTCTTCAAGTTGGACACTCAGATGTCTTTGCTCAACATTTTGTGTTCGGTTTCTATTGAACAAACAACACCAACAGCTGATAACGGCTCAATGCTTGTTGGAGCCTCTTGTCTTTATTTCCTCTCACGTTTACTTTGAACAATGGCAGATGAAATACCAAAAGTCTAGGTTTGATTTACTGAAAACAACTAGATATGGCCATTGGGCGCATGTTTGAATTCACCAGATAATTCAGAGGAGTTATAAGCTTGGCGAACTGGGCGCTGACGAGGTTTGCTAACAGCAGAGTTTTCATCTTACCTGAGCCCAGTTTGATGACATGCTAACCACATCGGTGCCTCCATCTCCTGGCAGGACACCAACTACAGGCCACTGCGTCACAAAGCAAAGTCCCTCTGATTCGTTGACGCTCTGCGTCGAGCGCCAAAAGTTCAAATTTCCCAACTCCAGCGATGGACACTTCAATTGTGCAGCGCTAGACATGTGAAACACAAAGCAACGCTCTTTCTAACTCACTCACTCATTCTATGGTTACCTAGCAACTCACTCACTTTTTGGTTACCTAGCAACCAACTGTTGAGTAACAGGCACAGCAGCAGTTTAAGGTTTTGCCTCATTCTGCTTAAAAATAAAAACAGCGTGGAGTGAAAACTGAACTGGGTTGTTTTGGGTTCACAGTTTTGATTATTTGTTTTCTGCGTCTGCCTCAGTTATTCTTATTTTGATTTGATCAGACTTGTTCTGTTTTTCTTATAGTTGCTGTTTGTTTACTCTCTCATCACACCTGGATGTTGATTCTCCTGTTACTTTCCATTCAAACTCTGTTGCTCCATATTATCCAGTTGTAAGTCGTTTTTGGACTTTTAATTCAACTTCATTCATCATTATCCGCTTTCTGCTTCCGCTTGCATTTTGGTTGGACGTTCGCTCACAACATGACAAATATATTCATGAGTTATTTATAATAGACACAAAAAAAAAAGATGAACTGAATACAAATGTTGGGAAAGGTCCAGACGTTAAGTAGGATGTTAAATGTAACTGTTTCGATGAACTGTACTGTAACTTAGTTTATTATAAAACACAGACATGTCAAAACCCAACGTGAAACATTTCTCGTCTAGTCCAACAAAGTACATTTCAGATTCAGAGCCACACTGTAAAAACACAAACTCTTACCACGTATTGTCTAATTATAGCGCCAATATCTTAACACAAGATAAAACTAACTTACTATTAACATTTGAAGAAGATGTAGGCGCTTTTTTTTAAGTAACTAATTCATTAATAATGATGAAAAAGAACAAACTCCACTGGCAGACTCAGGGTTTTAATCAGGAAACTTGCTTTGAGTAAAAAAAAAAAAGTTAAAGTTAACAGAAAATTTGAAAATATCACTTAATAATTATGTGTTATTGGAAGATTGGAAGATTAATATCTGAACACCAACTATAAAGTCTTAAACAATTGAAGCATTGTTAAAAAAATAAATAAATAAGCAATGACTAGCCTGGTGGCCCGCCAGGCTTATAATATCCTGGGGGAAACACTTAGATTGCTGTCTTTTAAGATAGGAAAACATGTTTTGTCATAAGTGAAATAATGTACCAGAACTTTTTCATCAATATTAAGGATTTATTCTTACTTCTATATCTTGTGGAAAGTTACATGTAAGTTAGTTTTATTGGATTTCAAATGCATTTAAATACATTTGCACTAGAAACCAGACTAAAAATACTTGGTAAGATTTTGTGTTTTTGCAGTGCAGTTACATGCAATCCATCAAGTCCTGCTTTAATCTAATTATAAAAATGCAATTAGCAGCAGTCGATCTAAAGAAGCCAGCAGGTTGAACAAAATCTATAAACAGTGCATGACACACTCTGTTCTCAGGGCTACATTTTGTTTCCAGTGTTTCCAGTCTGCAGATGTTAATCTAAAAGCACCAGTGTGACTCAGTTTATCTCAAGGTAGTCTTTTACTACAAGTAAACGCAATTTGGTTAGATTTAAATTAAAGTAGTGTGGCAAATTTATTAAGAAAATATGCAGAATCTACAACTGTACTTCCTGCAGCTTAGCGTCTGTCTCCTCATGCGATGAATTGAAACGTCTGGAGTTAACGAAACTTGACAGACTCTCCAGTCAGTCATCGAGAACGGGTTGATCCCTTTCACCGACAGAAAGCAGAGCTTCTTGTTTCTGCTGAGCAAACAACACGGCAAGTGAGCTCTCGAATCTATTTATCGATCGATTACTAATGTGTACTAATGAAGATAAATGTGACTCATGCAAGAGTCTCAAAAACCTGTAACTACACACAACAAGTGTGAATGTGGAGCCTGATAACTTAGCAGTTGTGGTGGTTTGTTAGGAGTTATGCAGCTTATGTGACCTGCTGAGTTTCAGTTCCTGATTTTATCAAATCTAATATGGAAACAAGAGGAAGGAGGGCTGTATAAATTACACTTGTATTGACTCAGAGCAAGTGATTTCCAGTGTGGGAGGCTCGTTCAATAAAGTAGATTGGAGTGAATGTAATCAGGCAGATTCAGCGGTGCTTTGTGTTTTTGCTAATTTAATATACCTGAAATAACATTTACAGAGAGCGGTATCTGCAAAAAAAATACAAAGAGCTTTCTCTGATGGGATTTGTTTCAGGAAGCACCTGCAGTGAACGTCGTTCTGTCAAAGACGCACAGACGCACTCTCAGAGAGTCTCTAAATGATATTAAAGTCGATAGCCAGCAGCCCTTGAGTCTAACCGGGATGAAAACATTGGATGAAAGCCAGCACCTTGACCTCCTGCTGCAGCCACACGACGATGATAAAACACAGGAGGGACGATGACAACATTTAGAGTTATAGGCGTCTGCGGATCCCATCTTTGGACGAGAAAACTGCAGAGCGAGCCGGTTCCAGCACCACTGTGGTCCAGCGGAGTAGAACGGTGACTGCAGGTGGCTCTGGGAGCCGGCCGTGACGGAGCGGAGGCTGAGCTGGCAGGGATTTGTGCAGACGCAGTGATCGAACACACGAGGCTTGTTTTATGTAGATGTTTAGCCTCAAGAACTTTGAGTTGCCGCAGGCAGTTGGAGAGAACAAAGGAAAACTGCAAAGATGCTGCAAAAATTATACGCTGAGCTGGTGAACAGTGTGAGCGGATGAATCCAAAACTGATTTTTACTTTTATAGATTAGCTCGACTGCATATACCAGACCAAACAAGTTTTATTTTGGGAAATGGGGCCGATATAGAAGGAAGGGTGACTGAATATACCAATCAAAACACCAGCAAAAACAAAGTCTAACATTTGATTTAACTCAATAGTTCTTGAATGTAGATTAAAAATAAATAAATTATTATTTCACTTATAACATGGAGAATGTCGAGATATACGTAAAAAGTTATGACAGTGGAATGAGCACGTTTTAAATAAATATTCAATGATTACTTATTGAAAACAAGCAAGTTCAAAGTAACAAATATTAAAATATTTCAACCAGAAACTAGATGAAAATACTTGGTTAGTTTTTGTGTTTTTGCAGTGTGGCATAGTTTGATTTCTTTGTCTGCTGTTTTCATATGAAACACTGCAAAAACACCAAATCTTAAGTATTTTTGTTTAGTTTCTGGTTCAAATATCTTAGTTTACGTGAAATAAAACAAAACTAGCTCACAAGTAACGTTTCAGCAATTAATCCCTTAATGAAAATATTATTCACCTAAGCAAATATATGTCTTAAAAGGAAGTTTAAAGACAAATGACAAAATCTTGCAAACTACTTAAATATCTATGAAATGACCAATTATAGATACAGGATGAGATAGAAATTCAGAAATTAAAAAGGAAATTGAGTTTATTCCCGTCAGGAGGCAGTGGGAGCCGTCACCAGAGCCTCAGCTTCCAGCAGAAAATGTCACGTTTTGAACCAGGACTTTTGAACATTTAGTTAAACCCTCCAGTGGATTTCTTGAACTCCTGGCTGCCTCACGACGGCAAAGCAAAGGATTTCCACCCAGCTTTGACGGTGAAAACGGGCAGACTTTCATCCATTCAGGCAGAGCCTTGATTTCTTTTTGGTTACATGAGCTTTCATATTCTGGAGGTCATGGCTGCCTGGTGCCTGGCAGGAGATTTTAACCTCTTTTCCTGTTTTGCTAAAACAAATCCTGTTTGCTAAAGCCAGAACAATGAGAGACAGATTTATTCTATGTTCAAAATCCAGCATCTTCTTTATTGCTTGTTGTTTTACCTTTAAAAGGTAAGACTTGAGCCAAACGTTTTGGTTTTACTCCCAGACGCTTGCCGTTTTGTGAATTATGTAGCAAACAGAGGATATCGAGAAGCGACCAGCTCCCGATCAGCAATCGTACGGCTGCACAAAAAATACTTTTTTACATAATTCTCCACACAGAAGGTTTGCCAAGTACAGAGCTCCATAGAGGACATTTCCTTTTGCTTTCTCTCGCAATAAATTAACAAAAACATCCAGGTCTATTTTGTTTTGAATTACAGTGATACAAATTTTAATCTGAAATTGCACATATGCACACATTTAAAGAGGTTCAGTGAAAACGTTTCTTTATGCTTTGGTGCAGAAGCTGGTTGAAAATAGATCTATTACTGCATTTTCATGTTTGTTTGTGTGAGGAGGAGCTGGGGCTGCACATATAAACAGCTCTTTATTAAGTATTCAGACTATCAACAATGAAAAAGACACAATCAAAGCTGCCAGATGACTTTATTACACTGTGAAAATAACTCAACAATAGTCCGAGTGGTTTGGATGTTTTCTCTCTTATTACAGAAAGTTTCTGTGTAGGTCTAAAGAATAGAAAGAGACAGAAAGCAACCATTGGGCTGTTTTGCTTTTGCGCATCAGTTTGAGGTGGGTTTGTATCCTAAAGGATATAAAAACTTCAGATATCTGAGATGTTAACATACATGGAAAAACCTTTTACTGTAATAGAGCTTTCCCATCAGAGAAAGCTCTTTGTATTTTTCAAGAAGTGAAAGTATTGCGAGAGAACACAACTTATTGCGAGGGAACGCGAAAGTTTTGAGAAAGAATGCAAAAGAAAAAATGTCCCCATGTCCCTGAGAGGCCTCCGTAGCCAAAGAACCACGTTTGGTGTTGTTGAGCATTCTCTTCTTCTCTGGCGATCGTCTCCTCACTTCCAGCTTGGTGAGCATCAGATTGTTGCTCACCAAGCGAGTTTGTTGCCACATTTATCGACTTTACAGATTCCTCTCAAGCAACCTTTTTCAGCGTTATTAGTCTTTGGTGACAAAACAGGGAAGCACCGATGGTACTAAAGTTACAGTGAGCACTGCAGGGGTGTCCAAAGTCTGGCCCTGGGGCCATTTGTGGACCTTATTCTGGTTTTGTGCAAACCTCAAGTGCAATTCAAGAACGATTCAAGTTTGGCCTGTCCAGCACATGTGGCTGATGCAGATGGAGACTTTTATTTTCTATTCGAGGTAAAATTTTTAACCATATAATTATCTTACAATGGAAAATGTCAAGTTTAACTCAAAGGTTTTTTTGTAGCCAAGCTTCTATGATACGTTTATCCAGAGACATTTAGTGAAAAGCTCACTTTCTGAATCAGCTTTTATTTAGTTTCTTGGTTAAGTCCAGCAAGCGTTATGGAAGAAATCCTGTTCTTATAACCGGATGATAAATCTGCTCATTGGAGCCTAGGAGAATTTGAAAACAACATCTATGATTTTAATACACAAACATGTAAAATCCTTTCAAATTTTGTATCTACAATGAATAAGATCCAATAAAAAAAAATGGCCTACTCTCTATACCTTTTCTTTTTTTTGGCCCTCGTTTACTTTTAACTCAACAATTTTGGCTCATGTGTAAAACGTTTGGACAAAAATAAATCCCTGCTTTTGATTCACTCAGCCTCAGTGAATGATTCACCTCCTGCACTGTGTGATGAGTTAAATCAGATATTATTCAACACGATTTATGCGCTACACACTCAGGCAAACTATTTATATTATTAGAATCACACTATTAAGTTATTTCATAGTTTATTTATCATCTAATTTAGTATTTTTAATCACTTTTGCCTCGTCAAAGTAGATATTCCTTTCTTCTTCTGCCAAATGTGCAAATGAGGTGATGACGACCTCCAGCGACTTTTAAAACGGCTAATATCCATTTTTCTTGCTGATGAGTTGGCAGCAGAGCAGAGAGCGGGTTAGGTAGCATCGGAGCCTCAGGTTGTACAGTGAGAGAACACGATTCGAGAGCTGTGAATTATTGAACCCTGCGACGTAGTCGAACAGTTTGAGCTGGAGCTGAATACAGCTGCTGAAAATATCTGGCGGTGAATGACCAGATTAACAGGACAAAGGCTGGACATTCCCATGCAGCTTAAACTTGTTTAAAAATGCATGAATGTAGCACCTTCTCACATTCAGTCGAGGAGGTTCACATGATTTCCTTAAGTTTCTCTATGATTTCACACAGTGAAGCTGTTCCGAGGTTTTCCTCCGTGGATGAATTAACCTCTCAGAAACTCACACAGCTACGGCATCGACGATTTGACTTTCATAGTTTGTTTGGTGCAGTTATCTTTGTACAGAGAAATGCGTAAACCAGGAAAGAAATATCTAACTTATGACCTTCAGTACGAGTAAAATTAACAGAGAAAGTGACTCTGTGAACTAAAAGCACAACTGAAAGACAGAAGAAGAGTTTTGTTGACCGCCTTTGCTTTTGATAGTCATGTTTTTTTAATTATTTTACGATCTGATGCTTTTAAGATGAAAGAAATCTATTTTTATGACTGAATGTAAATGTTGGTACTTGTTAACCTCTTTTTCTAAGATTCCTCTTTAAAGAGAGACTGTAGATCTCAACAAGATATTTTATCTATTTAAATAAATATTATTAATTATTATCATTATTATTATTATTTAAAAACCTGTTTCTCATTGTTCTGGCTTTCAGTAAATCCAAATAATTGTGTTAATTCAATGTCCTAACCAATAAAAAGTCAGTCTGACAAAGTGAGAGAAATTGTCTTTTCTCTATATCTCATTTCAACTGTTCATATA
Source organism: Poeciliopsis gracilis (assembly GCA_911649635.1). Classification (NCBI taxonomy): domain Eukaryota; kingdom Metazoa; phylum Chordata; class Actinopteri; order Cyprinodontiformes; family Poeciliidae; genus Poeciliopsis; species Poeciliopsis gracilis. Next base: position 203,039 of record CAJVRI010001403.1, read on the forward strand.
CATTATTGTCCAAAACGTTTTCTTCAAACATAATTAAGTGCCTTTAATTACAGAACTATCTGATGAAATCTCCCAAATTTGTTGCTTTTTTAATCTCTGCAGCTTTTCAAGATGTTTTTATCCTTTTAGAATCATATCTAGTCAATGTAAAGGCTGTTAACTTCACATATAAACAACCCTCTCTCTCTCTCTGATATTTATTTTTTATTCTTTAACACACATGCTCCTAGATTTGAAGCCTCTTTGACGAGCAGCATTTCTATCTGAGCGTTTTTGCTATTCTTTCAGATCTTGTCTTTATGTCCACATCTCTTAATGTCCTTTCAGGCAGTAAAAAGGTACAAAGCTTTTATATCTTTTTATAGCCTGCTCTTGCTTCATTGGGCATCAATTTGCTTCATTTTTAGATCCAAACACGGTTGCTATGAGAAGTCTGACGTGGTTCAGTGTTTTCACGAGCTTAAAAGAGACTTCATTAGCAGTCTACAATTATCACCAACTGGAAATATCTCCAACTTCTTTCCTACTGAACCTGATTAATTAAGAGTCAAAGGCAATTAAAGATCAGTGATCATGTTTGAAGGAAGGAATCTGAAACACCAACAACACCAACCTTGGTTTTATAGTAAAAACCAGGCTGCAAAACTATATTTTGGCACCAATACTTTACTTAGGGTTGTGCAATATGGCATAAGTTTCATATTATATTGTGATGGGTGGAGGTAACGATATATATGACTTATATAAGACTTACAACAGAAACTAAAAAAATCACATACTAATTGAGTAAAATGTATCTATTTGTGTGCATTGAAACTCGTTTAACACTCGTTTTTGAGGATGTTGTTTGTACGTAATGTTTAATTTTTTTTATGTTGCTGCCTATTAGTGGCTATGATGGGCAGCAGCCACCTGGTTAAATCAAATTTAAATAAATAAATGAAAAATATATCTCCATATAGAAACACAATCACTTTAATGTAATGAATGTCAGTGCTAAATCTGGTTTTTGTGCCCATTGTTGTGACTGGAACTTGTAGTTAGCTGCATTGCTGCTTTACAGCTAAATACATGCTTCGCTTTAAGGTGGTAAGATATGCACTTTGCAGATTACATTTACTGCTCCAGGTTTACTGCTTAACCCTCCTGTGGTCTTCAGAGTTGGGGTCATTTGGATCGGACTCTGTGCACAGGCCATTGGGGTCGCACTGAGCCTATGTGTGATTTTACAATGTTTTCTTTTTGTGGTTTCGGAAAGACTGTCAGAACGTCGCCCCGCCCCGACCTGCTGCGCGTCTCCTGAGTATTGTGCCAAGACCGCTGGAGGGTTAAGAAATGGGGTTCACCCTGTGCGCGTCCCAGCGGGGCTCGCACCAATCCCGTGTGCACTTTTACCTCTCAGTTTCCCCGTCTGACCGTGACATCTGCTGCGCTCCTCCTGAGCGTCATGGTAAGACCGCGGGAGGTTAATCTCAAACCAGGTGCAGATAATTGACCTGCCTTTTTCACAAGCTCTTCCTTTGTGCTCTCAGCTAAGCTGCTTCCCACTTGCTCTGTTTTGATGCCGGACAATTATGTCATCAAGCAGCATTAATTACTGCGGCTAGCCAGTAGACTACAGGTTTCTTTAATAGGTCAAATTTCTATCATTTCTACCATATGATAGAAATTCCTACACGCATTCTTACTACTACTATTACTACTACTACTATTAAAAACTACTTCATGACCCAAATAAATTACAATTTCACTTGGTAAAATATAATTATCTACTCTGGAGTATAATTCTCATATTATTGGCTGAACCACTGTGACCGTCAGCTATAGAGACTAATGAGAAGCTGTTCCAGTTTTATCTCTTCATTCATTATGATCCTTCAAAAGACACATTTAAATAAAGGTCTGTTTAACTGTGTATTGTTCAAACTATTTCCACAAAAATCCTGGCAGGGTTGCCGTCTCTATTTAGCAAGCAAACATGAAAACAGAGGCAGAAATAAATCAGAGCTCCATAAAAGTCCTCATTTTCAAAAACTGCTTCCAGCATTTGGTCCGTCTGAAGCAGAATTTTAATCAGGGCCCAGCAACGCTTCAATTCAAGCCTGCTCTCATGAACACAGCATTAAGCCTTCAGATATGTTTAAACAAAGTGCATTATTTATAAAAGGCCGCTCTGAAGCAAAAAGAGGGTTAAGAACTTAGCAGAGACAACAATCCGCTGCAGCACCAATCCAGTTTATCTCCTAACATAAAGCGTAGCCACAAATCCTAGCGGATGAAGTCCTTCAGTGATAAATGTGTCAAGATACTTTCTGAAATGTTTTCCAAAATAATTGCTGTTTCCAATATTAGCTTCTCGGCTGGATTCTTGTCTGTAATACTTGCTTTGAATCAGAATTGTTTCTCTCCAGGTAGTAATGATGAGGAATACAGGAAATTAAAACTGATACAACAAAGTGTGTGTGTGTGAGGTGCAACACAAACGCCAGGATCATTGTGATATTTCTGCCGCCTCATTATCCAGTGTGCGGAGGAACACTGGATAATGCTTGTTTGGCTGAGCTCTGAAAATAGGCACTGACCAAATCTTCTAAGAGAAAAATACTTGAGGAAATGTATTTGTGTCGACACTTCTGGCACTGTTACAGCTTTAGACAGGACATTTTTTGTTCCAGTTAAATCTGCAGTCTGTAACTTTTCTAAAAAATGTGTTTCTTACATATTTGTTTTAAACTATTACCATGTGGTGACAATATGAGACAGATAGTGTGAAAAAAATCTAGTTTGTCTGCCTTCTCCCTAAGGTCCTGCTGTCATCTGAAGAAACACTCGGCTCTTACAGAAACAACTATTCAGAGCTGCAGTAAATAACTTTTACAAAAATGTTTTTTACATATTTGTTTAAACTGTCACCATGTCGTGACAGTATAATATGAGACAGATCATCTGAAAACATTATAAAAAGAAGCTAAAATTACCATCTGAAGAAACATACTGCTCCCAATCAAAAACAACCAATCAGAACCAGGAGGAGGGGCTTAGCGTTGCCAATCAATCTCATGTATGCAATTCTGATGCCCTCCCTCATCCTCCTTTCACACAGACAGCTCGCATTGAATGCTAAGACAATTTCTTTAAGTTTGTTTCCTGCCATTAGCACATTTAGCAGCAAGTACATGAGAATGATTCACAGCGCTAAGACCTTCCACATCTCACGCTTAAAGAATAGCGTGAGATGTAGTTGTATTCTTTGATGTGTGTACTTGAAAGGACCATAGGAACCGCAAGCCCATTTATTCCTAAAGAGTTCATCTTTTATTGTTTTCTTGTAAATCTAGTTTTGATTCTGTGGTTTCTCAGTTGCTTCCTTCACAAAGCAGCACCAAAAATAAATCATAATATCAAACTTAAACACTTCATACAAAATAAAAGGCATAAGAAAGAATAACTTTAGGCTAAACAGCATCAGGAGCCCAGAAGATCCTGCACAACCATTGGAGAAACTACATGAAAACATACCAGGTAGAATATCAATCAGAGCTAAATATGGATCTGAAAATATGGAACAGAAACATTTAACCTCCTCTCTTTATAAATTATTTGGTACTTTAAAAACATTGCATCAGAAAAGTGTCCTTCCAATTTTTCTGTGTTAACTTATTTCAAATAAATCTCAGGCTGGCTGAGTTAGCGTCACAAATGTAGCTCAGCTCCTGACAGCAAACAGAAATGCTCTGAAGACACCAAGATGCTCAACCTGCCTCTCATGAACTTCCTGCCAACATCAACAACAGCAACCATTCAAAACTTAAGATGATCCTCTCCCTAACCATCCAAACACAACTGCGTCTGCTTTCCTCTTCCTATTGTAAGCCGGTTCTGTGACATGTTTTATAAATGCTTGTTGCACAACATCAGGATCACTCTACAAAGAAAAACTGCAACTACAAGCCAAAAAGAGAAGAGAAGCAGGATCAACAAAAGGTGGAGAGCAGATACTGACACATGATACATGCAGCTTTTATCAGGAGGTGTGTTTCCTGTCACTCACTGGCTTGCATGAGCTGCCCCTGGCGTCCAAACACCTGGGAGAAGGTGGCATGGCTGCAGGTGAGGGTGTCCTCCATGGCAGTCCCACTTGCTGAGGAGCCAGAAATAGAGAGTGGAGAGAGATAAGGGAAGGTCAGGCAGACTGCGTCACTCCAAGATCGGCGAAAGGAGGGAAAGTGGAGAGCAGAGAACAAAAGAGGAAGAGAGAGAAGGTTGATGCTTGCCTTGAGCTGCTGTGTGATGTCTGGTGACAACCGCACTCCTGTGGAGCTGTCCTGCTGCTGCGGATGGGGAGTGAAATACAGCTCCTCGCTGCACACACTAGTACGAACAGAGCTGCTCGCCTGCACTGATAGGTGGTGGTGGTGTGTGTGTGTGTGTGTGTGTGTGCTGGATCCTCGTCAGCATGTAAGTGGGCGTGCAGGAGAGAAAGTTCTCTAGCAGAGCATCTCAGAGGACAGGTAGCAGAGCTAGAGGCGAACTCTGGTCGTGTTCATCTTCATCCGTACAGATCGACAATCCTCCACGGCCAGGCGGAGAGAAACAGCAGCTTCTACCAGGTAAAAAAAATATAAAGTAAATCCAGCCAGAGCTGAGTCTGAAGGAGACAGCTGTATGAACGAGGATGAAAACGATTAATCGACTTACGATCAATTGGTTTCCTAAGTTACGTTCACACTGCAGCCTGAAGTAACCCAATTCCGATGTTTAGCCTTAATGCGACCTGTATCCGATCTTTTCATGACAGTCTGAACAACACAAGTCGATCCTTAACCGCTTGAATATCCGATACTATCCGATTCAAATGTGACCAAACGTCCAGGTCGCATTCACCCGAACTGAACGTCACTGATACTCGACAAACGTCATTTTTCTGCGCAAGCCGGAAGAAAGACCACAACCACGGCGGACAGTAATGAGGGTTAAGTTATTAAGCTGCTGCTTGGGTCAGACAACCTCGTCAAAATCGTAAGCTATGCTCCAACGTTAGCGTCCACGTTTACTTCCGCAAACACTGAGTGCCCTCTACTGCGCATGCGGGACGCTTTCAGGTCGTTTGTAGTTCACACCGGATATCACATACAAGTCACATCTATTTGGAAGCGTGAACGACCAGGGCAAAAAAAAAAAAACAACAACAAAAAAAACAAACAGATTTGACCCAAAAAATCGGAATTGGGTCACTTCAGGCTGCAGTGTTAACGCGGCCTGATAACATCCGCTTCTTTTAGCGTCTTTTATTGTTGCAGTTTGGCCGTCATCCAGCAGAGGGCGCCACCCGTCGTCGTTGATAGTGGAAAATGTTACCTTCCTGTTCAAATAAAATCGTGCCTCCAGCCGCTTTCTCCCCTTCACTCGGATTCTCTCCAGCGGGTTTTAGGGCGGGCCAATCAGCGAACAGAAGGAGACGTGAACAATGACGTCCATTTTTCGCGCTGTTTTATAATTGTAGTCTGTCTGTAGTTTTAGTAAAGGCAGCAGAGGAAGTGAGCGACGCCGTTCAATCCAAATATTGAATATTAAGACCCGCCTGGTTCGGATTTAACGAACTAATTTAAAAAAAATAAAAATCTCTGGGATTTTTATTTGTACAGGAACAAAGATGGTGCAGCGAAACCACAGTGGGAAAGAAAAATAATCCAAACGGAGTCCAGAGTGAGTTGGGAAATAACTTCATACGGTTCTGTTTTGAAATATAAACACTGGACAAGCGCCCAAAGTTTAATCTTTATTTTTTTATTCAGCAACTTTAGAGGTTCTTGTTATATTTTATAAATATGTCTAAGTTTTCAGTTTATTCTATTAGCATAAAATACTGACATAAAATAATGTTCAAATTTAATGATGTTTTTTAAAATTCAGCATATTATGAAAATGTAACTCTATGTCATGGAAAGATGGTCTGAAAACTCAGCCGATTAACTATTAATCATGAGTTGATTGATAAGATCAATCTACTTTAGATTAACTCAGGAATTGATTACTCACGTTCCTAGCATGGAGACACTTTTATTTTATGTAGGTTTTCTCCCCTCCCCCTTCTTTCCAGACCTCATTTGCTTTGCCTGAGCAGTAACATTTCACTCTCTCTCCCCTCACATCTCTATCACTACCCAACCCCACCCCATGCAAATCCCCACCATCCATCTCAAAGCTCGGGCCGCTGCTGGGAAACAGACTCCAGGCAAACTGGAGCGCTTCATCTTTCCCTCCACCTCAATGCAGATGAGAATTTATGGGGAAAAAATGAGAAAGAACAAGTGGAGGAGTTGTATTAAAAGTGAAAGTAGGGCTTGTACAGCCGGTAGTTTCCAGAGGCTTCAACATGAAAAGGCATTGTAGAAAAGTGCTGAGTATAAAATAAAAATCAGCTCCTCCTTGGCTCCACTGGAAATACAACCCTGGTGAACACGCCTCAGTATGCAGGGAAGCAGCCTTGGAGCTCATGAGGCAGACTTCCACACGCTGCAACGTAGACGAACATGAGCCTGTTTTAGCAATACTCTGCACCCTCAGATAACCTCTCCGACCGTGAAAGACCCGATTATTTATTATAGTTAAACTTTCCGCATTTTGTAAAATCACATCCTACAAACTACCAGAGGTGGATAGAGTACCCAAAAACTGTAGGAGTAGCAATACTCAACATACTTTTAGTAGAGTAAAAATAAGAAGTATCTGCTCAAGAAACTACTCAAATAAGAGTGAAAAAGTATTAGGTAAAAATGCGATTCAAGTGCAATTTTTGTCAGTAAGTCCCTAAACTAACACTTCTGTAACTGGCAGCTGGTTTACAGGCAGTTTCATCCTATGCAAGGACACCCAGAAACCCATCGTCACAGAGTCGTCTCTCAGAAACCCATCGTCATGGAGCCCTCTCTCAGAAACCCATCGTCATGGAGTCGTCTCTCAGAAACCCATCGTCATGGAGCCGTCTCTCAGAAACCCATCGTCACATAGCCGTCTCTCAGAAACCCATCGTCACGGAGTCGTCTCTCAGAAACCCATCGTCAAGGAGTTGTCTCTCACTCCACGGCTCAGCAGGGTGAACACACCTGGGATCACTTCCTCAAATCCAGACCTTTTGTTTTGAAATAAATCGGCAGGACGGTTCATAACCTACAGAAATCAAACTTTGCAACAGAATCACAGTTTGTCATTAAATAACAATAATGGGTTTTCAGATTGACTGAATATTTCTCGAAATGGGGCTGCATACAAAGTACAACTAAAAACTGCAAAATGCAAAGATCAAACCAGACATTTCAGAAACAATGACAAATCTCAACTCCCATCTCCAAGTCTGCGAGACTGAGGCCCAGCAGAATAAAACTCCTCTCCGTCTTCATCAGCTTTAATGTTATTCTCTTTGAACAGGAAACAGGGGCACAGGGAGCTGTTTTTAGAGGCTCTGCATTGTCACATATAAGCAACTGCCACTGCAGCTTCTGTCTCTGTTTGCTATGTGTTTTTCTGGAGTAAACAAATTATATTTTGTATATTTAAATCCCCCACAAGCCAGTGGGTTGCAGGTTTTCTACTTTATACTCTGTATTTTGTTTCATAAAATAGTAAAACACTACAGGTAAAATTTTCCAGAGGTTATTCAAGATTTATGAGCTGTCTGATGATTATTATCTGTTTAAGTGTCATCCATGCTACCAGGCATTTTGAGAAAGGGAGAGCACGTAAAAAAAAAAAAATAATTTTTTGAATGTATTATGTAGAAGACAAATTGTCGGTTTTAGTGAGTGATAAAATGCAGATTTTGTCTCTTTTTTGTAGGTTGTGACATGTCAATAACTTACCTGCAGCAGATTTGTGTCCTGTTCTTGCTAAGTGCTCAGACTAGTTGGTGTAACCTGTAACTTTTCCAACTAGAAAGAGATTTTGAGCTACTTGCAAGTTAAATAAGGCAGTGAGTCAATTCCAATAAACTGTGATGTGAATCTATAACATCTCATCACACAGTTGTGAATCTGACTTTCATTTCATTTCTACGGTTTAGAAGGACAAGAAGCCAAAGGAAAATGCTGCTCTGGCATCAGCTGACTACACCTTTGCTACTGTAGTGAACACAACAGCCAGAAGAGTCAGACTGCTACAGATTTTACTGCAACCTAAATAATTCAGCAGGTACAGCAAATGGATGGATAGATAATTACCTGACCTCTTGGGGACACCCACTAAAAATTATTTCAGAGACAGACACAGTCAGTAGGTTCTTAAATATTAAATATAAAAAAAAAAAAACAAAATGATACAACTATGACTCCAAAAGTATTGAATCTCATCCTGATGCAGCAGGACACTGTGAACTTCACACTCTTGATCCTAATAGATGCACTATTCAGAACCGGGGTGCAGTAAGAGTAACTTATGCTTCATTTAGAGGATAAGTCTTGATGTTTCTCAAGGGATGTCGATTTGTTTAGTTAACCAGACAGATTTATGCCAAGCCAAAAATGTCTCTGCTGATTTAACATCTATTTGCATATTTACATAGAAGTATGGCTACTTATAAGTGAGTGGTTTTAACAATGGCCTTCCTGTTTTGAAACTCCCAAACTGAAAATGCTGAGGACATCCTGTCAGAGGGTCTATATGAAGAAGAAGTGAAGCAGTAATTTGCATGTTAGTTCTGTTTTTTCTGAATTTTCTCTATCGTGTGACGGCCTCTGATCAGAAAGTCACCTCAGAAAAATCTGAATTTTCTTTTTCTCATTGACATAAATCATCAGTTTTACCCAAACTAATTAACAAAAGATTTATTTTTATTTTAAATATGTCGCTGTAAAGGTTTTCCTCTCCACACAAAGCGCTCTGTAAGTTGAGCTTGTGCCTTGCGAAGACCTTGCAGCGACAGTAAAAGTCAGCTTTTCATCTTTCCAGAAGCGGTCTCATCTGTGTGACAGTTTTAGCTGTGTGACTGGATCTGTGGATGGCGGTGTCAGCATGTTGCTGAGTCCATCCAGCACACGGGTCCACTCTGAAATATTTGTGCAGACAGTTATGCCTCCCTCAGGAGAGTCTGTAACTCCCGCTCTCTTTCCTCCATCAAGTTAAAATTTCAATTCTTTCAATGTTTACCTGCAAGGCTAATGACATTCCCATCGCTCTCTGGCACCAAAGCCAAATCCCAGCTTTCACCAGTCGGGTTATATTAACCTCAAGTTCAGCGGCGTCTGACAGTAACGCGGGAAAGTAAACATGGTGAACGTTTCATACGCCTGTCCTTCAGCAGAACGGGTCAGAGAAAAAAGTCCCTTCAGAAAGCCGAGTTCATTTCAGGTTAATCAGATCCTCTACAACTCAAACAGACTCAAGAACACTGGATATGTAAGCAACATGTTCTTCAAAGAAAGAAAACGAGAAATGGTTTCAAAGAATGTTCACAAATAAAAATCTGAAAAGTGTGGTGTGCTTTTATGTAGAAGCACATTATACACTGATAAAAATAAATGTGCAAATAATTTTTAAAGTCAAATTAGAGCAAAATTTCTGGCCCAGATTTCAAATCTCAACAATCTCAATCTCTGAACCCAACATCTCCATCATAAAACATGGAAGTGGCAGCATCATTCTGCGGGGAAGCTTTTCTTTAGCAAGCACAGGGATGCTGGTTGATGAAGATAAATGCAGCAAAATCCAGGAAAAATACCTGCTAAAGGCTGGAAAAGACATGAGTGTGTGTGGATATTCACATTAAAGCAAGAAAATCACCTTAAACTTACAGTCAGAGCTGAATGAAAGCATATGTGAGAATGGAATAGTAAAAGTGAAAAGCTAAATTCAACAGATAATTGGTGTGCAAGTTTTTAGCCTGAACTATTCTTCAAAACAAATGAGCAAAAATGTCTCCTCTAAAGGCGCAAAGCTGGTGACACACAGCAAAGTTAATCCAAAGTGCCAAATACAAAGGCACACCACACTTTTCAGATTTATTTTCTGTAAGATATTATCTTTGTAATTACTCTTGTACAATATTTTCTGTTTAATCTTTAAGAACAGAAATACAGGTAGATAAAAAGTTATGATCGCTTTCCTCCAGCAACAATCTGTAGACGTCAATGTACAGTTTGATCAAAATCTTAAAAACTCTCCAACAACTGAGCTGCAATAGTTAATCATCTCAATTAAATTGTTTTATGAAGCCATGAAGCGTGAAAAAAACCTAATTAAATTTCACATTCTTGGAATGATTTCCCGTTCTAAGCGTCTTAATTGATGCCTGTACATTTTTTAGTCTTCTAAATCTTAAATCTGCTTCTCTGGCACACGGTGTCATTCAGTCATAGAGTTGTGTGGAATTGCATTTTTATGAATAGAGCAGAAGCAATGTGCACAGCAATCAGGGGAGAGTGCAGCCATATTTCACCCTGACAGCATGAGTATGGTGTAGCACTCCTCCAACCGCACCGAACACCCATAAACAACATCCGGCTATAAACTCCAGCATCACGTCAGCGGGGGCCAAATAAACACGACTCCCTCTGAAAGAGGAAAGATCCAGCCCTGCGGATCGAACCCGGCGTACAGAACGCTTTCGTTTCATGGCCTCATCCATCAGCGGGATGTACATGCATGTGTTCGGTACAGATCCGGTTTGCTTCCAGGGTTAAGACTCAGGTTTTGGTACCAGGCAGTCGCCGTGCAGAAGGTTTGACAGACCATTAAAGGACTGACGGATGAGATCTGACCCAAAAATAAACTCAGCCGGATCAGACGAGTGTGACGTCACAGGAACGGAGGTGTTTTAGTGTTAGCCATCAAAATCTCCAGCGTGAGGCTCTTCACACACAATATGAAGCTTTTATTTAAAACATATATTTTTATTTATTAAAACTATGATCATGTCGTGACTGTTTGTGATGAGATAATCTGTGAAAAGATCAATCTCCTCCACTTCCTGTCTGAGCTGCTTCTGCCATCTGATGAAATGCACCGCTCCCGACCAAAAACAACCAATCACAGCCAGGAGGAGGGCCTTAGCGCTGTCAATCACCTCATGAATGCGCTGGTAAATGAGCTAAGAGTGGAGAATCAATTTACCAGTTCATCCATAGTCACAGGTGACCTTGCTAACTATCGTGAGCAGTCGCAGGGAAAGTGATCGGATTAAAGAAGGGAGGCATCTTTCAAGCAGATATATTTTTGAAGGAAAAACTTCTGTAAATCATTATAGATTGTAAACATAAAGATGGCTTTGCGTTTTAGTCTTGCTAGAAGAAAGGTGAATGGATAACACCCTAAACATTCTGGGTGATTTATTTTATTTTCTCTGTCTGCTGAAACGGTTTCAAGAGCAGTGACTGGATCGCTTCTTTCTATTTCCAGCCAAATGCTTCATTCTCTGTTCGTGAATCAAATTTGCTCGTAGCAGAGTTTAAAAAATAAACACCCAGACTAAACACTGAAACTTTCCAAAAGTAAAGCTGGCGCTTTTACTCTTGGTGATTATGTCCGATGTAATTTTTATGTTCTGTTACTGCTGGATATGTACTCATGCTTTAAATTTTTAACTTTCATGCAAGAGTATCCAGCTGGGATGTTTATGCATATTCCAGATTTACTGTTTTAATATCCTCTCACGTCTTACGTTTCCAAAAATGCTGCTCCCATAGAGTCTCGCAAATATGCACAGCCTTACTGAATAATTTATACTGATTCATGGGTGCATAAAATTGCCCATGTGACATTTGCCAGCACATTTTTATGACTAAAATAGTTTATTACAGTGATGTTATTTATCAGAATAGCAGCAGCCATAATGTTTTATGATAAATTGTAATGCTAAGGCGAGTGCGCCTTAATTTTTTATTTTGGGTAATTATGTAATACAAACTCCACTTTCCTTGAGCAGCTAATGTAATAAAAATTGATTTCTGAAGTGCCAGCCAAATAATCTCCTCATGAATCTTTCAACTGTGCAAACATTCACTCCTTATTTCTCTGCTGATTCACAGAAAACTGCAGAAAGCGAGAATTTAAAGCACTTTGTCACTCAGTGAAACACTGATGCAAATCTGTCAGCGACAGGCAGCAGAAGCCCCCCGGACGGCGGCTGCTGACCTGAGCAGAGGCAAACGGATGCAGCAGAAAGGCTACAATAAATTAGAATATCATCAGGAACTTTATTTAAGCAATAATTTATCGTTGTGCTTTATGTCCTGTACTTGCTGTTATTGTTTGTTACTTTGAATATGGCTCTCAGTTACACTGTTTTTAAATGTTACATGTCTATTTCATATTATTTCTATAGTTATATTACTTATCTTATAATTTCTGTTTTCAATTAGTACAACTATTTGATTCAGTTTAATTATGTAATGCCAATTTACATCATGTAATCTCAAGGTAATTTGCAAAAACTCGAATCAGTTCAGTCATGCATATATTCCAGTTGATCCTAGTTATCAAACAGCATTGCAAAAAAAAACTCTTACCATGTATTTTTGGTCTAGTTTCTAGTGCAAACATCTTAGTTCACTTGGAATATGACAAAAAACAACTTCTAAGCACATTTTAGCAAAATATAGAAGCTTAATTCCTTAATATTCATGAAAAATGACTGGTTTCACTGGCAGAATAATTTATTAATAACATGGGGAAAATATCTTATCGGTGAAATAGTTCACCAGTGAAACAAGTTCTTTTCATCAGTATTAAGGAATGATTCACTTAAACAAGCTCCTACATCTTGCTGAAAGTTCCCTGTAAGTTACCTTGTGTACTAAGATGTTTCCACTAGAAACTAGACACTGGTACTCGGTAATATTTTAATCATGTTCAATCTGCTCTGTTGAATTTTGCATCATGTTATTTCTTCTTATAAAAACACACTTGGAGATTTTCCCCAATTCTTTCTGCCAGTGATGTGCAAAAAGGACAGGTTGACCCTCCTGCTCCCCACTCAGCTCCTTCAGACTAGCCAGCGCCAATTAGCAAACACATGGTGGATCATCAGCTGAGTCTCATTATAGGAGCTACTTCTCAGAGCAAAGAGAGCGATGTTGTAATGATTTCCTGAAGTCAGAGTTTCAGAAAGAGGAGGAGTTTTTAAAGAGACAAAGATCCAATTACAAGGTAAAAATTAGATTTAATATTCAGCTCTAGAAAAACCAAGAGCCCACAGCACCGAACCCCATTGAAAACCTCCTGGTTATTCCACCAAATGTTGATTTCTGAACTCTTCCCGAGTTAAAACATTGGTATTGTTGTTAGTAAATCAACATTAACTTGTTTTCTTTGAGTGATTTGAGGTCTGAAAGCACTGGATGTTGTTTTGTTATTTTGACCATTTCTCATTTTCTGCAAATAAATAAAATTTTGCTTTGAATATCAGACATGTCAGTAGTTCATAGAATAAAAGAACAATGTTCATTTTACTCAAACATATAGCTACAAAAAATAAGTCAGAGAAACATTTTAAGTGGTCTCTTAATTTTTCCCAGAGCTGTATATTGTATTTCTTGAACAACTGAAGTTAACAGTTACTTGATTGTGCTGTAAAATGACACCATGTGCCTGGAAAACATATAATACTGGCCCTTTAATTTACTTTAATGACAGCAGCAGCTTCTTTAGAGGAGAAACATGTTAGCAGAGGAGCTGGGAAGCAGTTTTCCAGTCTACAGATGGTTATCTGCAGCAAGCGTCCAGGAGAGAGGCAGGGTTAATCACTGAACCACAGGGTCAGGTGTATCATCAATAGAGACGGTTTTGCTGTTGGCAGCATTACAATCAGCTGATTCCTCCTCCAGGAAGGCGTCCAAACAGAAAATCAAACTCCATGTTGCTTCTATGGGGAGAAGAAAACAGAAAACGACTCACTCTGCTAGAGCATGTGGACCAATCAGGTGAACGAAGGAGGTTAAAGGAGTTTCTCCTCCTCTGTAAAGGAGGAGAAACCTAAAATGTATTCAGGATTTAAGAGGTGAAGGGAAGCTAAAATAGGAGAAATATCATGTTCCGTTTTCATCAGAGCGTTTTGCAGCAGCCGAAGGCTTTTAGCTGCTTTCTGTGGATTTCCTGAGAGCAAACATTTACAGTCGTTCAGCCGTGAAGCAACAAAGTGTATTAATTTATCAGTGCCGTTCCTGGACAGACTGTTTCTAATTCTGGCAACAGAAAAAAATGTGTTCTTCGTTACAAAATAATTTCATTGTACTGGGAATAATTTGTTTAGCGTGTATCTACAGTTTAGTCCAATATTACTTATGTTTCTATGGATCGAGTTCAAAGTCAGCCGAGACTTTTGTTTCTATAAAAACAATTCTGTGCTGACTTATTTTGTAGATCAATACACCTTTTTTTTTGCTTTTTTCTAGGCTAATATTTGTTTTATGTACACTAATTTTAGTGAATTAAAAAAAAAAACAGGCAACAAAAACGATAAAAGAATCTTACAACTAACTTGCCAAAAATGTTTATAGGAAAATCTTTGCACTTTGTTTCAAAACCATCAAAAGGGTGTTTCCCTTTATCCTTCCACTCAACTTTCCTTTCATCACTGGATTCAACTGGCTTCTTCAATGACAACTTCTTTTTATTGGTCTTATGTAAAATTGTAACTTTCTGAAAAGCTTGATTTTGGTGTTTTCATCTACTGTAGCCTAAAGTTATGAAAAAAAAACAAAAGCTGTGTGGAAAAATCTTAAGTGTTTTATAATTATATATAAGATTAAGAATCAGCCATAAACAGAAACCAAAATTTATGACCACAAAAATGTGTATTAGTCCGTAAATCATGAGAATTAATGTAGTATACATAGTAAATCAATGTAAAGACAGAAACATCCGTCCCAGAGTCTTATTAAAACCAAAAGCTGCACACAAATTGAAAAACTTTTTTTTTATTTATAATTTCAATTACAGCAATGTTTTACTTGAGGTCATTTGGGATTTTTTTGTCTTTGTTCATCCTTAAATACATAATCTTAATGCTGAGAGGAAAAACACAATTTTCATGAAAATATAAATTAACTTTTAATTCCTAATTAAATGTCCAAATAATTTCCAATAACATGCTACAAGTTTTTAAGCACTGCTTGGGTTTGTTACTTTTTGTTTGTTTTTTTTTGCTTTATCTGTGGTACATGTAGGCATGATTATAATCTAAAAGGGGCTGAGCACCGAAAACCCAAAAAATACAAATGTTTCCATTCACAAGACAAACCCAAACACTCCAGGAAAATATAAAAAATTCTGTCCTCCCAGCTGTTAGTGTGGCTCTTCAGTCCACGTAATGTCTACAGACATCTTATTGAACACATTTCTTATGCTATGAAGTATAAAAATTTGCATTTTTTTCATGCATTTAAATACCTCAACTTAGACACCAGTTCAGAAATTCTTCTGCAGAATTTGCACTTAAGATTAGTTTTGCGTGATGTTTTGGGCAAACCAGAACACACTCCGTCACACACACACCTCCTGCTGACCCAGCTTAAAGTTTTGGCAGTTTGTTTTAAAGTGCTGTAGGAACATCGGGCTGCTTGAATGACAGATACTCTAAAGGAGATCACAACATCTTTCCCGTCGGGAATCACCTGCTAACGTCAGACGAAGTGGAAAAAACATGACACGTTTGAGATGTGGACATGAAGGAAGAGCGGTCTGGCTGCACGCACGACCACAATACCTACCACACGCTTACACAGTGTTCCTGAGGACCGTTTGATGCAGAACAACATCGTTTGCTGCCATTTCCCCACAACAAAAAACATAGCCAATGAGATATATTCTACAATACAGCGGCTACAAAAACATACATACTTAGCAAATCATGTTTAAACTTAAGTACTGCCCACAGGGAGACGGGTTAGGACTGGTTCAACCTAGTTTTTCCTCTACTCAGCTCATGCATTAGGAGAATCAAAAACCTAAACAATTCAAAGAGGCGAAAAAAATAAAAAATAAAAGAAACAGAGAATTCACCCCATCTGACACATGATTGCCATTTGCAATAGATCAGCTTACAAAAAACAAAGCCCTAATCTTACTGTTTTGGGTCAAGTATGACACAAATTGTTCATATAATATCACCATAATCTACAGTTTCCATTGTTTTTGCAAGGCTGGCAGAATTCAAGGCTCAGTTTAGTCCGTAAGATAAGAGGAAGATACAGAGAGTTCCCTCCTTTAGTCCAGCAAAGGCAGCTGAGATAGGCAGAGCTTTATTAGATGGATCAAAACCACCACGGTCCTCAGAGCCTTGGTGAGTCTGGAGGATTTGCCTGATAGGTGGAGTCTGGAGTCCACAGAGAGACTCCATGCGGTCGCCATGGATTACTTCATCGGCAACTCCTGCAACAACAAAACACAGCAATGACAGCTCAGAGCTGCATGAGCAAACATTCACTCAATGTTTTCCACCTTTCAATATGTAATTTGACATTTTCAAATAATACAACGATAATGGCACAATGATGCAAGTTTGTTCTCTCAAATACCAATAATTTAATTTTGTAAAGAACAATTCAGTCTGAAACTGAAATATATGTCAGTTTTAAATAAAACAATAAAAACCCACAACCAAAACCACAAATCAAATGGAATATGAAGTCTCTGTAAACAAAACTGCCTTTCAAAAAAAATTTCAGCATAAAAATGATCGACCCATTGTTAATTTATCGTGTGATTAATGCTGCCAGCCAGCCTTATTTTCTTATCTCAACGCCATTTTCCTGGTGAAATAATGTATGGTTTAATTTTTGATATAAAGTTTCAGCTGTCAGTTGTGCGATTTTATTTCCTGTACTAAAAATATGTATTCATTGTAATTTATGTGAAAGATTAAATTAGTTATGTGGATTAATTCTGTAAATTGTCTTAATTACCACTACATGATCAGTTAGCCTCTCTTTTTCTGTTGGACTGATTTTAAGCACAAACCTGATTTTCTCTCGTTATGATAAAAACTGTGAACCTGAGCGTGTCTGTTGTGAAGTCAACCGACTAAACCTGAGACGAACAAGGAAAGGTTACTTACATAAATGCTTAATGTGAAAAAAAAAAAAAGTTCAATATAAATGTAGGGCAGCGGCTTAAATATGTCAGCAGTCGGCTCACAGTGACAGAAGTCAAAGTACGGTGTTCATTAAAGGACAAGAACCTAAAGAACAAATATAACATCTTGGTGACTTCTGCTGATATACTGAAGCCGCTGGGCTGCATAAACACACTACAGTGACATGGTTTACCTGGGCGTCTTTCGTCTCTGGCAGCGGTTGGTCCTCAGTCTTCACCTCAGCAGGAGGAGCAGCGTTGGCCATCTGTGAGCTCCTGGTGACCGGACCCCCGGCTCGGTCCCTCTTTCTGAGCGAGACGCGCTCCTCTTTCTTCAGCTGCGCCGGCAGCGCTGTCGGTTTGACCACTGCTGATCTCTTAGTTGCTGGCTTTTTGCCCGTACGCTGCGTTCTCACGGTTGGCCGTTGTGCGGTGTCACTGGGAGTGTCAGGAGGAGGCGGAGAGGGAGGCAGAGCCGCAGCTTGGCCCTTTTTGGTTTTTTTGCGGGTGGAAATCGGTGCAGAGAGCGCGGCAGGCCTTTTTAATCGACCCACTGCAGACGGAGGCTTTCCTTTGCTCGCCTCAGCGGACTCAGGCTCTGCTGCAGCTAAACTTCGCGCTCTTCTCTTTCCCGCAGGTTTAGCCTGTGGCTCTGTCTGCACGTCGTCTTCTGGAAGTCTCTTCCTATTTGTGTTCTTATCCACTAAAGAAACAGCCTCTTTTTTCACCTCTGCCAGCCCTTTCTTGCCCTTTTTAGTGACTGCAGGTTTCATGGGGCAGCTGATGACCATGTGTTTATGCAGACTCGCCGTGTAGGTGAACTCGCGGTTGCAGTGGGGGCAGACGTTGGACAGCGGCACGTCTTCAGATTTGACCACCACCTTCTTCGCAGTACTGACAGTTCTATGTTTCTGTGAGATCGCTTTCTGGACCAGCTGGTTCTTCTTCTTGCTCAGGGCGCTCATCTTCGTTTTCCCCGTTTCCTGATTGAAGTTGAGTTTCTTTGGTTGCCCCATCCGACGGAACGCACTCTGGCCCGCGATGGCGGCGGCCTCCGGTGCCGCCTCAGCTGCTGTGCTGGGCGACACCATCCCATTGGGGCTCTTCACAATTTGCTTTAGGGGAATCGGGTTTTTCTTGGGAGTATAACGCTTCTTGTCGCTGGCGTTGGCACACACCAGTATGTGCTTGTGCAACTCGGGCATGTTGTCGAAACTGTTGCCGCATTTGGTGCAGCGGATGGCAGTGCTGAAGGTCTGCGGTATGTTGTGGGTGGTGAAGTTTGTAGCAGAGGCCACCGAACCAGTGTGAGAGCGGCTGTGGTAGGGGAAAGGTGGTGGTTTGAAACTGGGATAGTGTTGATTGATGCCAAGTCGGACGTCGGGACCTTTAGGCTTCCCTCCCTCTGAAGCCATGATCTTTATTGTAGTGTACAGCTCCTCGTTGGGGTCCTCTGTGTTGTTCCCGTTCACGTCGGCCTCCTCTTTCGTCGACACGTCATTTTTATTGGGCGTTCCTGGCACCGGTGTCGAGGGAGCGCTCTCCTCTTTGGCTCTGGACGGGTCAGTGTAATTCTGCGGCCTCAGCTTGCCGCTCTCTACAGTAGTATGTGTGCATGACTCGTTGGGGTGAAGGTCCTTTTGGTGCTGCTGGAGGTTACAGAGGAAGGCAAACTCTTTGGAACAGACGGAGCACAGGAAGATGCGACCCACGCCGTGCAGCGCCGTGCGGTGGGCCAGAACGGCCGCCTCGTCGCCGAACAGCTGGACGCAAAATTCGCATTTGAAGGGCCAGTCAGCAGCGTGGTCGGTGATGTGGCCGCTGAGCTCTTTGATGGAGTCGAACGGCTCCTCGCACACATTGCACACGAAGGTCTTGCAGTACGTGGAGTCCGCTTCCTCTGCCTCCCGGATTTCAGTGGACAGTTTATCGAGAGCAGCAGGCGGAAGCGGGGAGTCGTGAGGTGAGTGGTTTACAGCAGACAAGTCGTCTTCACAGTGAAGAGGCTCTTCTTTCACTTTAATCTGTGGGGGAGGTTGCAAAGCAGCTGATGGAGAGGACCCGGCTGATGCAACCGGAGGAGATTTGGAAGATGATGGCAATTCCGGTTGAGGGGAAGGAGCAGCAAAATCGGCTTTCAAAGATATTTCTGTTTCTTCAGCCTGGGTTAAGCTGCCGTTTGTTAGACTGTTACATACTGCAGAAAGAGAAACATCATCATTTTTAGCCAGATCTTCTGTTTTAGGTCCAGGTGGGCTTGATGCTACCGACTGACTGGAGGGACTATGGAGTGGAGTGCTTGGGTAATCTTGTGGCTCAGAAATGTAACTCTCCTCTTCGTCCTTGTTTTCCTCCGGTGAGAAGTTTTCAATAGAATCTGACAGACGCTTGGGTTCATCAACTTTCGGAGACATTTTTGGCGAGAGAACCGGGAGGGGCGAATCCGAAGGCTGCGGTGAGCTGGGGAGCGTCGGAGGAGACGGTATGGTGGGTAGAATGGGAGGAGGCGGCGTCGGAGACGTCACGCTGGAAGAGCTGGGGGAGGAGGGGTTTATCGTGACTGGAGTCAGGGAGGGCGGAGACGGGTGAGCAGAATCCGATGCAACATTTGGCGACTGAGTACGAAAACAGCTTAGGGTTGCCAGGGTTGAAGGCTCCTCCTCTCCTGGCAACGTTAGACCAACGTACTCGTTCATTAGCACCTTTTCCAACATGCTCGTGTTTGGCTTTTTCTTCTTGACCGGCGGCTGTGGCGCTGGCCCACCTTTCAAATCCGGTTTTGTGGTAACTTTCCGGCTTAGACTTAAATCCAGAGCAGAGTCTCCAGTCGCCTGGTTCGGGACGTTGCTTCGTTTGCAGACAGAGCTGGACAGATCCAAGGGCTGCTGGTTGCAGGAACTCCCCCCGCCACTGGAGGAGGCGTGGCTTCCGGAGGAGCTTGGAGAATCCTCATCTTCCTCATCCAGGAGACTTTCAGGAGGCGGCACACTGTGGCTTTCCAGCTTTGGCACCTTGAGGGCGTTTCCGCTCACTGCTTCTGCTTTGCAGCTTTCAGTTTTGACGGTTGGACTGAGCTGTGGGGATGAAGGCGGAGAACCAGTCCTCCTTTTGTACTTTCCTGAAGCGCCTGGAAGCGGGGCCAGTCTGTGGCTCTCGGTAATGAGGGCTATTGTTGATTTTTGGAAGTCTTGCGTCTGAAGGAGCTGTTTGAGTTTGGGGGAGAGATAAATGGTTTTCTCCCTCTGAAGTGTTGATGAATCCTGCTGGAAAAGCCCTCCTACCAACAGGTTGGAGGAGGACGACGTGGAGGATGAAGGCGAAGGAGCAGTTTCCGTCTCCACTTTCAGGCTGGTGACGAGGGGGGGAGTTGATGTTCTTCTTTTTGCTGCAGGCTGCTCATTACTGGTGATTGACTTTGTGGTGTTCGTTCTTGCCTCCACCTTCAGTGCTTGACTAATCTGATTTGGGCTGATGATGACCGTGTCCAGGCCAAACAGAGCCGCCGACCTCGTGTCCACTTCTATCACCTCACAGCTGCTTGCCGTGCTCGTTGACACAATCTTGCCATCAATGTAGAAGCTGAGGTTCTCCGAGATGTTTTTGGATATGTCGATGGCGTAATCGTCTCTGTCTGCCTCGTCCTCCGTGTCGGCACTGGGCATGTAGACCAGAGGAGGGCTGGCACTGGGCGACGCGCCCGGCTGCTGCGCCGACGCCTCCTGCAGCAGCATGCCTTTCCTACGAACTCCCTTCGGCAGCAAGTGGCGCTCATGTATTCTGCGTTGGTGCCTGCGCATGTTGGTGTGTGTGCCGAAAGCTTTGTTGCAGTACTTGCAGGGATGAAGCTCCTTTGACTCCCCGTTCTCATCAAACATCGACGGACGATCGGTGTGGGGTCCCAACTCTTTCCTCTGCATGTCAAACTGGGACCCTATGGCTATGAGCTGACTGGTTGGACTGGTGCAGTCAGGACTTGAATCAGTCTGCCCTGCAGGACTGAGGAGGCCGCCGACTCCAGCCTGGGAGCCCGGCATCTTCTTGGATCCGTTTTCAT
This sequence comes from Poeciliopsis gracilis, assembly GCA_911649635.1. Lineage (NCBI taxonomy): Eukaryota > Metazoa > Chordata > Actinopteri > Cyprinodontiformes > Poeciliidae > Poeciliopsis > Poeciliopsis gracilis. Next base: position 224,154 of record CAJVRI010001403.1, read on the forward strand.
GCCGTCTTTCATGCCGCCGGCGCCCAACTTGTGAGCTGAAAGGCTTATTGCAGTATCGGCACTTAAAGACTTGTGTTTGTTGGTTGCTGATGCTATGAACGTGTATATGGCGCTCCAGACCCTGTCTGGAGGAGAAGTGGCGCTCACAGTGGTCGCAGGGATAGGATTCTCCTTGGAGGTCTTCCTCCAGCTCCCCGTCGGGGTCCTGCTCAGGGTCTGCGCCCCGCTGAGCTGGCAGAGGGTTCTCCCGCGGATCCTTATGCCTTTCTCCACTGCCAGACAGCAACGAGCTCGACTGCTCGGATAATTGCTTGGAGGTTTGGTGCTGCATTTCACAACTGTCGTGGCCATTCTCCTCTTCCTCGTCCTCTTCTTCTTCGTCTTCCTCACAGTTTCCCCTGTCCGCTGATGTGGATGTGTCCTGCAAATGCTTGTGGTCGGTGCTTCCTAAAGGATGAGCTTCATGGAGTTCCTGAGAGGTCCCAGACGGTCTCTCACCCTCCTCCTTATCACCTGAGTAAAAGAAATGAAAATTCTGCTCCCTTAGTGAACACATTTTTAATTAATGAGTCAAAGTAGACCTTTAATAACCAAACATTTGTTTAATGAATAAATACTCACCTTCTCCCCCCTCCCACATTTCCCTGACAGTAGTTTTGGTTCCACTTGTTTTCTTGAATCCACCCAAACCAGCCTGTCTGGCTTTCTCCACCAACTTTCTTCTAGCTGAAACACACACGCGTCACTCCACATTAGTCACAATCACAACTAAGGTTTACAAGGAAAAGCCTTCAGTTATATTGACAGAGGTACTAAATAAAATAATAAATTACCAAATTTTACTGGGAAATTTGTTTATTTACCAATAAATTATTATAACCAAAAAGCTCAAGTTTCACTGCAAGCACAATAATAGCATGAAATGTCAATTAACCTCTATGAACACATTTAAATCTGCAACTGTGGATGTTTGATATAGACTTTAAAATCATTTTGGTACGTAGTATATTTATTTAACTTTACCACTGCACAGTCAGAACTTCAGAAAAACAAAATACAGATCAAAGATAAAACTTTACTTTTACAAACACGGAACTATGCTAGTTAGCAGAAAACTCACTGCATTTTATCATATTTTGACATGTAAATTGTATCATTTACTGCCATTGTCATGGAAACCAAGCTCGGATAGTAACAGTAACGCTCCCATCACACTGCCGTTTCTCAGTATCATCACAGGATGAATAATTTTGATTATAACGATGTGAGTACGACTCCATCTCTAAGCTGCAGACTCCTTCAGAATGACACCAGAAGACAATGTTTGACCAGATCAGCTCTTCACTTTATCAATAGTTAAATCACTGAATGCATTAGGAGGAAACTTTGAGCTAAGACTCATTTTAAGATGACATGAGAAATACATCGTCTCTCCCTTTTCCTCACTTCACCGGGTCAACAACATCAGAAACTGACCGCATTGGATTTACAGACTTGTCATTACTTTGATTATAGATTGCAATGTCTACATTTGTCCTGATTAAAATCAATGAGTCAGTGATTACTTTTTCCCTCTCTGGTTTCTGTGCATGAACTCTGTTTTCAGACATTTTACTGCACATTTTCAAGTCTGTGAATTTCATCCTGATGCGACTCCAGGATAATATTTGAGTGACACACACTATTGCTGAGAATTGTGATGAAGATCTAAATTATGATTATACTTTCTTTAACCTTACACAGTGACCCTGGAGCCTTATAATCCCAGCCACTAAAGATTGGCGAACAGAGGGATGCTGAGTATCTACATTTACAAATATAAACATTTGGGTCAATTTTGATATCTGATATTAATTTTGCTGTTATGGCCAATGAACCATATTTACTGTTATATTATTCTACCTCTGCTTTTGTCCTAATACTACAGAACCAGCCCATCCCCACATACAAACAGCAACAAGATGGAAATAAACAGTCTGATATTAAGATGTCTACACAGCTGTTCTCTCTGATTTATATTCCCATGTTAAGTTAAATCATTGCTTTTTAGAAGTTTTTTCCTCCTTCTTTGGTATATGCCTATTAACTTCTTTCCTCTCATTTTCCCTGCGCTTCTGTCTCTCTTTGACCTTTAACCTTTTGTACAACACCATTTGTTTTCAATTTGAGCATCTGATGCCATGTGACTGTCTAATGATATTACATTATTATGTACAATGTGATGTATAATGATCAAAATCGTTAGAACTAAAACATTAAAAAAATTAAATAAGTAATGGATGTGAACAGGGTTAGTCATATATTAAAGAAAAGTTGGTTGTTTTTTTTTCATATAAAATAAGAGATTTCACTAATCAAAACTGTGTTTCTAAGAACATACACTTAGTTTGCAGATGTTCTATTTGCTAGATTTTAAACTACAGCTGAACAGATAGTCCAGATTCCTTAAAGGTTGTGAAACATCCCTGTCATAAAATGCCAAGTTGCTTTCAAGCTTCAGAGCTGTCCACTTGTGGACTGTGTTGGTATTTACATAACTCCTACTGCTTGTGTTCTCATTTCAACACCACTCCACAACATTTTATCCGTCTCATCTCCCCGAGACGTTTTTATGCTCATGATACCAACCATGACTGGAGTTTGTCATCTGTTGTGTCTCGGACGTTTCAGTAAAGGTTCAGTGTGTGTTGATGGTGAGAAATGACGCAGCGCGCCACGGCGTTCCCTGAGAGTACCGCTCCAAACACGGCCTGCGGATATGCAGTGTTTGTGTTTACGATGCTCATGCAATGCGGTGGTGCTACAACTGAAGATTAGCTCCATTTTAAACAAGCAATCTTTATTCAGCGAACTGGAGACACTGGAAATTATTCTGTCTAAACGCTTTTTCAGAGTGCTACTTAAAATTACGCAGCCAAACTCCGGCTGAAATTTGTGATTTGTCATAAAATGCTAAAGGAAACCAGATGTCTCGTCTTAAACGGTGTGATATTAAGCCTCAATTAAAGTGAGTGCATCTTTAATTTGAGCCCACGCTGAAAACGTCTAAAAAGTTGTTTTTCCAGAAACAAGCTGATCCCAGAGCAAACTGTCTGCCCCAACTCCCATCATCCTGTTCCTCAGTTTGAGGTTTAATTTGGGCTCCTTTAATGAAGGCTCCTTTCATCATCTGCTTCTTCTGCAATTGTTTAATCACACTTAAGAACAGAGTGAGCAACAGCAGCTATTTGCCAAAAGGTGTGTGATGACAGCATATGTCGAGGGAAAACACTTTTCTGCAACCTCAGATGAAACTTTTGTTTCTTTTTTAGCTTAAACCATAAAAAAAAAAAAAAAAAAGCACAACATAGTTAATAGCTGTTTTGTTGAACTTGCAGCTAAACAGATTTAGGTCTAAGGCCTAAATGTATATAGTTATGTTCTTTACTTCCTTATGTGTAAAGAATAAGGACCTGGATTAGATCTGTAAGATATAGAGTCATGAGTGTCGACTTAAAAAAAACCAAACACTTCTATAAAAGTATAAATAAGAATTACTCATATTGCCATTAATAATCATCAGAAATAATAGTTCCTTTTCGTTTAAATATGCAAAGCAGCTTATTGGTGAAAAAATGTCGGACATCACAGCAGTAGAAGAGTGTTTTGCCTGCAGGGCTTCACAGAAACACAACCCTGTAAGACAGAAGCATCAAAAACAAGTCCTGGTCCGTAAACTCAAGGAACATTTATTCTACTTTAGAGCTATGAAACGTCGAGATATCAGATCAATCATAGGATGTGCTTTTCAACTAGATAAACCATTTTAAAAAGCCCTGTAGCCACACCTAACACACAAACAGGAAGTGAATACCAGCTATCTTGAACTGCACTGTGTGAAAAATCATTATTTATAGGATGAAATGTCCTCTTCTGGTAAAAAAGAAAACTAAACTAAACTCGCCGGTGTCTGTGGACCACAATGTGTCAAACTTGCTTCAGCTGTGATACATTGTTTTTTCTCTGTGTTTGAGCCAAATGCAGCTGGTGTCTGATCATCTGTGAATATTTTAGGTTCCTTTCATCCTTTGTGTGAAGCATTAACTAGAAGTGACTTCCTATGGTCACACAACATGTTGAGGGAAAATTAGCAGCAGATGGACTTGAGCTTGGATGGGCATGAAAGATGGTTTCGCTAGCTACATCACTGCAGAGTACTTAAACACATCAACAAAGTATGGAAAGAAAAAAGAAAGTCTGTATGACCAGCGTAGGCCATTTTTATGGCAAAGTTTAAACATTCTGGTGCAGACAAAGTGAAAACTGATGTAAAAATTACATCTAAATCCTTCCAGAATTTTCATGTTTTTTGAAAGTGCTCATACCTCACCATAGAGAGCTTTTAAAAATCTCCACAGGGTGCCGGTTTCTTTGGTCTCCAGATTTCCTCCTCTTTACTTTATCTTTGAAATCCTCACATTTTGAAGCCACATTCAGGCTTTTAATATTGCTACTTTTATTAAACTCGGTGTTCCAAAGGCACGGCTGTCATTCTTCAGCAACTAGATTTATCTTCCCTCGACTGCATGCTTCTCCATTTCAGTCAACAAAAATTCAAAGAGCTGAACTCAAGTGGGAGGAAAAGAAAATTAAAAATCACAATTTAAAAGTTAACATTATCGCAGATAAGATTAACAGTCATTTTTACAAACTATCATCTTAACGCTTCTTTGATAACCGTGGCCTTGAATGCGTCAGGAATAAAATGATAACGTGATAACATAACAGAGGAGTCTGGACAAAAAAGATTAGACCACTTAACTTTCAGTCTCACCGTTTCCTTTTCATAGGGGATAAAGCAGGATTTGTCTCGCCATATATCTCATTACAACAGAGTCAAGGCTCCTGTTAGCTGTAGGGCAAATGATGACCTACACAGGGCTAATGTGACTGGAATCATCTAATGGCATAGGACATGTTTATAAGTAAAGCTCGACAGCTCTAGCTTTCCTCTCCGACTTAACTCGCTGCTTAACTTTATGGAAATGCATGTTCAAAGTTCATGCTTGTGAATGCAGGAGCACATGACAGCCATGTTGGATGCGTTGACACTAATTTGGGAGAAGAGTTAACAACATAACCCGCGTGTTTTCACTGGCCGTGACTGAGTTTCTTAAATAAATACATTTAAAACTGTTGTGAAACAGACGTGAAAAGAAACATACGTTTGTGGCGCTTTGTTTGGGTTGACCGATCTGAATCCGTGGCTTTAACAGCAACTAAATGAAGGTGTTAAAGAGATGAATTTTGTTGATTTGGACTGAATTATCAGTGGCTTCATCCACCCTGTGTGCCGTCTGCTCCTCCACACCGAGACCTCCGTGCGTCCAGACTAGCCGTTTTTAGCCTCATGCTAGCTTTCAACGCATTAAACTGCAACAACTCGATGAATCTGTGATTATCTACCGCAAGCACAGCAAGAGCCAACCCGAACACGCTGCACAGCCTCTGTATTTTAAGGCTGCAACCAAATACTTGAGCCCAAACGAGGCTACGGTCGGGATAAGGAAGCTGGCTCGTTAGCTAACTTGCTAGGCCATCATCAAGTAGAGGCTCGGGCGATGGATGAACTCAAGGAAGGTCACATCCTCAACAACGTTGGGTCCAGGGGAAGAAAAAAACAGCTCGGAAACTCTTTAAACACCTAGAGACGACCACCCAACCCACTCTGCCGGGGTAATACAGCCACATTAAGCAGCATTAACGAGTTTTAGGTGAGGTGTGAAAGTAGAGAAAAGCCCCATACATCGCACGTTAGCTTCCTTTTAGTAATAGCCAGCTAGCTCGTCAGTTATAACTTTGGAGCGAGTCGCGGAGGAAACAACACGCAAGAGTGAACTCAAGCTTTCGGCGTGGGTCGGTGTGAAGGCCTCACCTCGTTTCGACCTGGGTGAGCTCCTTCTGCTGGCTCTTTCTTCTTCCAGCGCAGCTGTTATCTCGGGGTTGTCTTCCACTGTGTACCACACCAGCAGCTCCTCTCCTGGCCCGATAGGCTGCAACGATGTGAGATGAGCCCGGCAGCCAATCAGAGGGCGGCTTGCTGGGAGGCAGCGCTCGGGTATTTGGACTACTGTGCATCTAATCTGTCTTATAACGCTTATGGAGCAGGGTTATTAACAGAGCTGGGTGCAGCACCCAAAAACTATACACTCAGGTATCAGGGAGCAGCACTTCCGCATGGATTTCACTCAAGTAAAGTAAAACATATGTGTTAAAAACACTACTTATGTACCAGAGTTGGTGGGCAGAGTACCCAGAGGTTGAACTTTAAAGTAGAACTACTTAAATATATTTTTATTAAAGTGAAAAGTAGCCAACCTACTAAAATGTATTTGGTAAAAGGTTTAGTCAAGTATTGAGTAACTGATTATATTATCAGGTGGACTAAAATATAAAATTAAATGGAAATTTTGGCATTTTTAAGGACTAAAATTACAGTAATCTATATCAGTAATAAGAAACTGACACTAATTAATTCGTATTTTGCCTGAATTAACAAAATTATGCAAAATAATGTTTCTCCAAATCAGTTTCTTTCATTATAAAATTGATGAAACTTTAATAAAAAACTGCAGGTATGTGTCTGGTGAATTTTTTGTTATAACATGTTTGTTTTTCATTCAGTGGGTAGAGAGTCCAGAAATCTTACTCAAGTAAGATTAGCAATACTTCGTGATAAAAATACTCAAGTAAAAGTAAAAAGTACAGCATAGTAAAATACTCCAATAAGTAAAAACTGGTGGTTAGAGTTTCATTAGTTTCATATTGAAAGAATTTGATTTGGGAAATAAAAAAGTTTATCTGATTTTGTTATTTTGTAATTATGTCACGTTTTCATTTCGGTCCTTTAAAATCCCACAATATCCACATAACTTTATATTTTGAGCTGATGGATTTTTAAATATTAAATTACATTTTGATCAGTTACTCAGTCCTTGGGTATCTTACAAATACCTTTTTACTCGAGTAATTTCTTGGATTGATTTTTTTTTTTTACCTTTTCTTGGGTAAAAACAATCAGCCTCATAGTTGATGCATCTTGTAAAAATCCTAACTACTTTACAACATAATTAACATAAATGCTGCTTGGAGCTGCAGCAGAACAACAAGGTTTAATTTTATGAGAATTAATTTGACAAGTTTAACGCAAAGCACTTTTCTTCTTAACCCTAACATGGGAAGGAAAACAATATCTTTAAAATTGTCTTTACGTAAAATTCTAACAGTATAAATTTCACTGAAATGAAATAAAACATGCTCAGATTAGTTTATGATATTTCTGACAAGGGTTTGAATTAAGTGTTCAGAGCCAATTTCTTCTGGTCTCTGTTGCATCATCAATGTCTGATCCATTTTCTAAAGCCAAAGTGTGAATGATGGCCTCTGAAATCTGGGCAGATCCATCAGGGTGATAAAGCTTTACTGTGTCGTTAGCAGCTGACAAGATAAACGTGTAGCTGTGAAAGAAAATAGGACCAAAATGTGGAGGTAATTTTTCATTTCACAGCTTCGAATGAAACAAAATCAGCAGCTTTGGCAAAGCTTTGGACATGTGAATTTGTCACATGTGGAGTTTTACCTGAGACTATCAGTGACTGAAGATTTACAATCACTAACAGGAAAAAAGAGGAAATGGTAGAAGAACAGGCAGACGATATCAGTGGTGGCATCTAAAATTGAGCCATAGGAAGTTACAGGAGCAGCTAACATTTTTCAACCAGCCGAGACCAGAAAATTAGTTTCATCTACAAGGTGTCAAAATGCTAAACTAAACCATTTTTGCTTATGATTATTGTACTCCAGGTCAAATGTGACCAGGATTATTCTGTTTTATAGCTTTGTTGCTGCTGAATAGCAGCATTAAGTCAAGATGAATCCTTGCTACATTCTTGAAGGTAATGCAGGAGGCTCCACTTCTGCTTTTCAAAGATGTACGACTGTGTGATTGCGTATTGAGTTGGGGGTTGTGGTCAGCAGCAACTTATTTGGTTTTAAAGTGACAACTTATGTTGAAATGAAGGCAGAACTGAGCATTTATGTCATTATCTAAGAATTATTTTGAGCTTAAAACATCATAAACGTAGTTTATACAGCCCATAGATCTATCCTACCCTCTTTTGGGTCACCTGTATTTAAATCCTAGTGTCTGCACACTTGTAGGATTGAAATAAAGGAAAAAATATCTCCCTTATTAATCAGCAATGAGGAGATTTAGACAGTGTCGCTATGTAAATATGTGGTTTAAGTTTTATTTTAGTTTACTAAGTCAAACTAAACTTTGACTTCATGTCACAAGATGTGTGCTTTCCGAAAACCAACACAGATCAACCAATTCATCAATCTGCAGCGTAGCGGGTCACATGTCCAGACTTCAGTATCTAACTTACCCTCAAAACTTTGTAGTAAATGGCTCTGTTGATCTCCAGTGGAAACAGATTCTGCTCCTCACTGGAACGAGCCCAGTTCACGTACCGGAGCCAGTTCCCCTTCAGCGGGTCTGTGGCATCGATGCACATCCATCCCCGAGCCGGGAAATAAACCTGCAGCGCACCGTGGAGACGACCGGGTCAGAACAGGAGCCGCCGGGCCGCGTGACGCAACTTATAGGGAAAAACTCGGGTCACGCTTGAAAACTGGGAGCTGAAATAATATTCATGACATTAACTACAAGTGCACTGCAAAAACACAAAGTGTTTGGTCTAGTTTTCAGGGCAAATGTCTTAGAAGGGTTGAAATGAAATAAAACCAACTTATAGAAAACCTTTCAGGAAGATACAGGAGCTTGTTTTAAATCAATAATTCCTTAATATCTATGAAAAAGTGTCGCTTCCATTGGCAGATTATTTCATGATAACATCATATTAGTATGACGAAATAATCTGCTAGATTATTTCACTTTTAACTGTGAAATAATCTCCCAATTGAACTGGCACTTTTTCATCAATATTAGGTTACTAATGACTTAAAAGAGGCTCCTGTATCTTTCTGAAAAGTTGCTTGTAAGTTTATTTTTCTTATTTCCAACTGGACCAAAAACTTGACAAGATTTTGTGTTTTTTGCAGTGCAGTAGCAGTGGGGATGTCAACAAGTTTTCATTTTAATATTTATTAAAACTCCTGCACTTGACTAAATCATTTGTCAAGCCTTGTTAAATCCAGACACACGGCTTGTTTTAGATTTCCAGGCTCAGATTTTTGACACCAGGATGACAGAAATACTTAAAAGTAACGATTATAGTAATTCATCAAGCGGTAATTGATTGTTTGTTGACTCGGTTTTCCATGTGAAAATGAATTATTGTGCCACATACCTCCCACATGTAAACATTACTGGTGACCTGTGACCTCTTCTTCTTCTCTCCTATAAATGGGCCAAACCGTTTCCCCTTTGGGATCACTTTGGTGGCCCAAACACCTAAAAATACAAAAATAGATCATGATTAACAATAACATCTTTACAGCAGTAAATCATTTTGATTTATCTGCTATTCTGTTCTCTAATTCCTGTTTTTATTTTTAACTTAGTAAACACAGTTTAGTTGCACCAAACTAGGCTAATCTTTTTAAATCTGCTTTTGCTTAAATTTGTTTGTTGTCATTTTTATATTGAAATGTATAAAGTTTTACTGACTTACCAGGAAAGATGATTTAGGAGTTAATGCATGACTTCATGTTTATTCATCAAGTTAGGACAAATTAATGTTTTGGGTTTTTGCTACATTTCAGTTTGTGGATGTATTTATTCAATTAAACTGTTGCTGGGTTTCTGATGACATAGCGCTGATGTCACCAACGCAGATGGAGGCCCGGAAGTAAATATCCTGAATATAGTGTATTTTTTGGAGATGCCTTGTCTGTTCCAGCCTGTTTAGGGCATTAACAGACTGTTGTGATCAGTTTTTCTTTGTTTTGATCAGGAGAAATCGCACCAGCCGGGTCACGTGTCTGAAACCCAGCAATTTATTCTTTGTTCAAAGAATAGCATTTACTTTCTACCCTTTTACATAAAACATAAAATCTCCTAAAACCTGCAGGTTTTATATTTTCCATTACATTCATTCGATAAGCAATGAGCTAGTAAGTCGTAAGCTACTTTTGCTCCTTTTCTGCATTTGTCTGACACTTGTGCTTTTCCAACTCGTTTGCTGCACTTCTACCAACTTCAGTCTAAAATGGAAATAAGGGAGGAATGTAAACGATTACAATTCAGTTCTTTTTATTGGCATTTCATTTCTAAAATAAAACTTCTAAATAGGTGTTTTGGTGTTTCAACTCGGGCCACTTTTATTTGGTAGAAGAGGGAGTTAAAATGGGCTTTGGGATAATAAAAGCATTCAGATCGCTGCACTAACTATTTACTAGATATAAAAGTGAAGCTCAAAACTGTTACTGGATGACCATGATCATTTAATTTAACCACTGTGTTGATTTTGGCTGGCAGTAATGTGACCAGACTTGAACCTGACAGAATCTGTGGAGGGACAAAACATTGGGATGAGAAGGATAATGCAATACAGATGTCTTTTTTTATTTATTATTATGATGGATTTAAATAAATAATATAAATAAATGTAATTAAATTCCAGACACAAACTTCTTATTCAAATTTATACTACTAAGTTGCCATACTAATGAATAATTCTGTTAAATTTTGACAAAATGTGTTTCTCATTTGATTAATTTTGATGTAAATAACATTTACAACAACAATTTTTACTGTAATGCAGCCATTAAATAGCAATTATAGAATTTCTGATCTTGGCTATGAAAAGGTGCGAGAGCAGGAAAACTCACCGACGCGACTCGGGTTTACAGCCGAAGGTCCGAGATGCAGATACTCCGGCAAGCCGCTCCACACATGAGCAGGAATTTCCTCCAGACTCTCCACTGACTCTCCGGAAAAAGCCATGATCCTCACTAAGAGACGCAAACAGTGGAGGAAAACAAACCCAACACACTGAAAGCTAGTCAAGCAATCAGAAAAAACGTTTAAATCGTTTCATCGTCACATCGGCTGCAAAGCAAAGTATGAAAAATGGGTGAATTCATCGTTGCTCTAACAGGTTAGATAAGTAAGACTGGTGGCTTCAACTGACTCACTCGCTCTTTGGTTACCTAGCGACTCATTCTTTGGTTACCTAGCAACAACCTGCTGAGTAAGTGGCACAGCAGCAGTTTGAGGTTTCACCACTGTGACTCATAAAACAAGAAAACGTGGCATTTAAACAGGAAATGTCACGCAAACAGTTTGTCAGTATGTCAGATATTTAAAACAAAAACTAATCAATAATTATATAAAATTATTATATCGTTTTTCAGCGATATTGTCCAGTCCTATTCATAACATTTGAATTAAATTAAACATTTTAAGCAAACACCTCAAGCACTTGTTTTCTGAGACATTATAAAATAAAAAAATGTTAAAAAATCAAAAGACATTTCAAGAAGAGAAACTGATCCAAGTGCTTCTCCCTGTAGCTCATAGAATATACTTTAAAACACTGCTGTTAGCTTATAAATCACTGGACGGCTTAGTACCACCATACATTAAAGGTCTGCTTAAAGGTTGCATCAACCTTCCTGAAGCAGCATTCAGCTTCTATGCACCACAAATCTGAAACAAACGTACTGAAAACTGCAAAACAGCCGAAATACTGAGTTCCTTTAACTCAAGAATCAGGGTCTTAAAAAGGCCCAACAACCACAAAGAAGGCTGGTTCTGTTCTGGATCTGTTCTGGAGATGACCGGATCCACTGGAGATGATGGTTCAGAGGAAGATTTTCACATAAAACCAAGATGATTCTGGACAATCCTGACCATCCGCTCCATGAAACTAGAAAAACAGAACCAGAGGCTTCTTCTAATTTGCTGTAACACAGACTGCTACAGGACATTTTTACGACCTACAGCCATCAGCTGATCAATAAATTGAATTTAATTAAGTTCAAACGCCATCTGTTTAGAGTTACCTTTGGTTTCTAGTAACTATCCAAGGTGATCAATACATTTGATGTGGACTTTATTGATGATCCCATTTGACGAAACGTAATGTTTATTGCTTGTTTCATAATTATTGACTGTATGGTGTGAAGCACTTTGAGCTGCTTTGTTGCTGAAATGTGACAAACAAACACACTGAACTCAAATCTGCCTTAAACTTTCCCACAATGTGACTGTTTTTGTTTTCATGATGCCGTTTGTTCACTAATCTAACAAACCTCTGACTTTCACAGAACAGCCGCATTTATTAAATTACATAGAGGAGGATTTAATTAGTTGCACCCGAGTGCATAATAAAAATCATTCACAGTGACAATTACGCAGTGGTTCCTGTTGCTCTGCCACATAAAACCCAAACAACATGAAAAAATGAGAAAAGTTCAAAGTAAATGAAGAGTTTTAGTGATGCGCTACTGAAATCATTTTTTTTTTTTTTTTTAAGTGTTTTTCTTGTAAGAATGAGTCATTTTCTCAACTCTTGCTCACTGGTGTCAGATCTCCACCCAGGAACACAAACATGTTTTCTTCCTCCAAACTGGGAGCGAAGCGTCTTGCTGGGGACAATGAGCTGCTGCAGTGAGGTGGGCTGGGCTCATCACCTTCATCACCTTCATCAAATATGAATCCATCCCACCAGCCTGACCCCAATCAGCCTGACCCCCACCAGTCTGACCAGTCCAAACGTCAGGAAACCAGCAGAAAGTTGACAGCACGTTATTCTCTTTGTCTCCATCTGACTGGATCAGCTTCGCCTTGTTTTTGTTTGTTTGTTTTGTTTTTTTCTGGCTGATCCCTGCTGATAAAACTCATCAACTTTTTATAGGCCAGCCCCTCCACGTTCATTCATTCATTCATTTATTTATTTATTTTTCGCTGAAGTTGCGATCGGACATCTTTAAACCTCCCTCGGAGCTGAAGTTCAATCAACAAACCATTTGTTGTTGTTTTGTTGCTTTGCGCCGCCTCTGCGCGTGCAGCGCCGCGCGCAAAGCGGCTTTTTTACACCGTTTCTCCAAATAAAAGTTGAATAAAAGGGACGATTTCTAAGGTCCGGAGCAGCAGCGGCTGAAGGATGCAGTTTATTGTTACCCCTGGCTGAATGCAAGCCGTCCTCTCCCCTCTTCTCTCTCTCTCTCCCCTCGATCCCGCTGCTGCTGCTCCGGGGTAAGGTGGCTTGTTGAGGCGTTTTCTGCCCCCAGGTTCCCTCCCGTAAGGTGGGTTTTTGGGGGGGAGCGGGGTGTAGGATACTCGGAGCCGCACTTACCTGCGTCTGCCAGGGACCTGGGGCTCGGGCTTTTAATGCTCTACCTGCTTTCCATCTGCTGAAAATGGCGGATGGAGGCTGGAGTCGGGAGGCTTCTCGGTGGAGTCCGGATCGCGGCGCGGTGGAGTTGGGAGAGGCAGAGCCGCTGGCGGAGCTGCGAGGCTCAGGTTCAGACCGGGAAGGGCGAGGAAAGGCAGCTTTTTTTTTCCCCCTGGGAGGCTGCTTTCCTCCTGCAGGTCCGGTCCACTCTGCAGCCCCACAGCCAGAACCCAGGCCAATTAAGTAGATTCATCTGCGAGCATAATGGGCCTGTAGGATGGAGCCATCTGTGCGTCCCTGAATAGCCGAGCCGAACTCAAGAAAAGGAGGAACAGAGTGATGTTTCACTTGGAAAAGCAACAGGAAATTCACGTTTCTCTGCATTTAGTTGACATTTTTAAACACATTCTGGCTGAAAACAGCAAGTTATTGTCACCTGAAGAGCTGGTTGATATGAGACACTCAAACAGAAGCTGGTAAGTCATCAAACTCAGTTTATTTCAAGGATTAGAGTTGGTTTATGGAAGCTCATTGGACTACATGCAACACAATGTAAGTTTTTAAAAAATATTATTTCAACTCAGATCAGTTAAAAAAAAAGTTCACCAAGCTTGGATCCGGAGCCAGGGCTCAACACAAACCAAGACCAACGAAATCATGTAAAAACATGAAATACGTTTAAATTAGTTTGTTTCTATCCATCACAATATTTACTGATGTCCTCAGTGAGTAATAAACTCTTTTCTGCACAAAGACAGAAAAATCTTACCAAGCATTTTTTTCTGTCCGGTTTCAAATGCAAATATCTCTCTGTGCTTTAAATAGGACAAAACTAGTTTCAGCAAGTAGAGGAGCTTGTTTTAAACCAATAATTCTTGAATATTGATTTTGAAAAAATAGTAGAAGATTGTTTCACTTATCACTAAACATGTTCTGCATGTTAGAGAATAATCTGCCAGTGGAACTAATTGCAGCTCCTCCAGCTTGAGAAAGTTACTTATAAGTTAGTTTTGACTTATTTCAAGTATTTACAGAAGAAACTAGACAAAAAAAAGTCTATTTTTGCAAAGAAAAACAAATGATTGTTGTGAGTCAGACTGATCCGGGAGACGTCTGGTGAAGACGAATAAATGTTGTTAGACCTCAGACATAACAGCCAGAAAAATATTCCAGATGTTTCTAGCAAACAGGAGTGTCTGGTTTACATTATTAGATTCTGTTTTTCTTCTCTTGCTCTTCCCTGTGGTTTGTCATTTGCTTGTATTTCCCTTTAATTCATGTGAAGCACTTTGAATTGCCTTGTTGCTGAAAATGCGCGATATAAATGACCTTACCTTGGTTCAGGTCCAGGCCCGGCGTCGTTTTGTTTGACCGTTCTCCCAGTGCATGCGGGGTTTTCTCTGGGTACTCCAGCTTCCTCCCGCTCTCCAAAAACACGACTGCTGGGTTGACTGGTTTCTGTGTGTCCACCAGCGTCACAGAGGTCAAATGTCAGCCTAACGATGACGTGTCTGGACAGGAAGCTGGAGCGAATGAAAGCATGGGGAAAAATATTGTTTGTGTTATAAAGAAAGGTGTTTAATAATTTACATCTGTAATTTCTGCCGTAGTTTTATCACAAAAAAAACAACAAAATAAATAAAAATGTTTCAGTGTTGAACAAGCTAACATTCAGGTTTCTGCATTGATCCTATTTTTGCAATAAATAAAACCAAAAACATCCAACAGCTTCTTCTCAAAAGCAACGTTAATAAACAAAGAGCAACTTCCTGTTCTTGTTTAAAGGAAAATAAAACAATCAAAAACAGAATCCTGGAGAAGGGATTTATTTCCTCCCAGAATGCAGCTGCTGGTTTTTCCATTGCTCTGAAATATGGATTTCATTTTATTTTGCTGCTGGTTTTATCTAGAATCAGAATATGTCTCATCTGTTCAGTGGATAAAGATTTTCACTAGATCTGCCTCAATAATTTATCATTTGGAAATTTCCATTGAAAGTAAAAATCAACACTTTAAGGTAAATTTAATAATTTTTATTTTTTTTTATCATTGCTTCAGAATTCCTCTAAGACTTTCGCCTTTTTTAACCCTTTAAAGTATATATTTTTTTGTCCTTTTACCTTACAATTACAATGACAAGTTACTATTTTAAAAAGTATCAGAACCAGGCCTGATTACTACTGGACCTTCAGAACCAAGAAATATTTCAACAAAACCTCAAAAAACATTGAAGAACAAAGTCACTGACGTCAATCTGCCTGGAAAAGTTTACAAAGCCATTTTAAAAGGACGGTTTCTAAAAATATGTTTGACTTTGCAGTTTGCCGCCTTTAAATTGGGTCTCTGTCTCTTTAAGAAGCTGCTGCTCTTTCTGAAACGTTGCCTTCAGGAAGTCGTCACAACAGTGTCCCTCCATTAAGCTTTCAGCATCATCTTACGGAACTTTTCACTGAAAAGTAGTTCGTATTAAAGGCTCCAAAGATGTGCAGCTCCACTGGGTGTTTGCTAATTGCTGCTGCTAGTCTGTAGGAGTTCAGTCACCATTCTTATTTTTTATATTTTTTGTAGTTCAAGTTCAAAGATGCTGGAACTACAAGTGGATATGTCAAGCAAAGATGGTGGACTCAACTAACTAACTCACTCACTCTTTGGTCACCTAGCAACAATCTGTTGGGTAACAGGCGCAGCAGCAGTTTACGGTTTCACCGCTGCTTTAAAAAAAAACAAAAAAAAAAACAAGGCTTTGTGGTGAAAACTGAGGATAAAACCGAAAGGTTCGGTTGTATTTCAGACATTTAAAACAACAAAAAGGTGAATAATTATCAATATCGACTGACATGAAACCTTATGAGGTATTTCTCAGCCATATTGTCGAGACCTGTTGAATTAACTCACGCTCTCCCAAACGGCACAGAAAAGGCTAAAACACACATCCAGCACACAGGGACACAACACGCATGACTCCTTAAAAGCACACTGTTCCTGGTGAAAAAGCCTCTAATGAGGATAATTTAAAGCAATTTTCCAAAGAAGAGTTGGGTCAGCATTCCTCCACAGTGATGTGAAAGGCTCATTACGAGTTATCGCAATGGAGGAACAACCAGTTATTCAGGGAGCAATTACTCCTTCCTCATAGAGCCAAGCTGAAGTGAAGCTGGTGGAGAGGCTGCAGTCAAAATGAGATCAACTCTGAGCTTTAAAAGGTTGAATGTCTGGAGAAACACAAAGAATGACTCAAGACTTTTGCACATTACTGAGAATAGAGAACTTGATGAATCACTAACGACTCATCAGCTTTACATTTGTTAAAGTAAAAGCTCGTTTTTCCTGACTAAACTTCTCCCACATGATGACGTTTTGCGCCACATTGCAGCTTTCACATTTAAAAACACGCACGTTACGTTTGCGGCCACTAGAGGCCGCTGTGCGACCACAAACTGTCAGCAGCAGCAGTGAAATCAGAAGCAAACCTCTGAGTTATTGTTGTGTTTACATGCTCCTCCTGCAAAAGATGAAACATTTTCTACTGCTAATGATCGTGAGAGGACTGTTGCTACATGTTTTATATTTTCACCTGATGATTTGTGATTTTTGGTGACAAACCACCGACATCATCGTCTTTCTAACGATGAGAAAGTTACGTGAAGCGAGAACTCCAGAGTCTGGTTCTGAGTTTTCAAGGTTTTCATTGAGAAGTGAGCTGACCTTCTAGAGGAGAATGTCCAATTTAAGTGACTTTTTAAAAACCGAATTCTAAGAAAAATAAAAAAATTAAAGACAGAATTTTATAAAAATAAAAAATAGAATTCAGAAATTACAGTCAGAATTCTGAGAGAAAATCTAGATTGTAAGAAAGTTGTTACAGGGATTTTTTTCTTAGAATTTGAGATTAAAGGCAGAATACCGAGGAGAAAAAAATATGAATATACATTTTCTGATTAGTCAAAATCCAAGAAAAAATAAATAGCTTCTGAGATTAAAGTCAAAATTCTGAGAAAAAAAAATTAAGAAATTCAGAGTTTTATGCAGAATTCTCTTCTGACTCTCATCTGAGTCTTTACAGATTCTTTACTTTATTAATTAACTTTATCAAACCCAGTAAAGCTGTTGCTGTCGGTCGGGTTTTGGATGCAGGTCGCTGCTGCTTTGTGTTCCTCGTCATATAAACTCGTCTCCAGATGCTGATCAATCGGACTGATTGATCAGGTCGGCTGCTGAAGAACTCGGCATGTAAAATGAAACGTCCGGCTGCAGAGCCACACTTTGCACTTTATCTGGTTTCACGACGAACTCGTCGTTCCTGAAACACATTCCAAGACTCCAGTCTTTATAATCACATCACAGAGCTGCAATTAAATCATTTCAACATTTTTTAATTATTAATTTTGTTTGTATTAATTATGTCTACAGTCAGGCTGAGATAATTATTGCGAAGAAATGCACAGAAGATTTTTCTTTTTTAGGAAATGATGACAAGGATATTTTTCTGCATAACCTACATAAAAGAAAAATCATGAAACTATTTATTTTGTAAACCTTTTATTTCCAGAATAAAAGGTTTGGTAAGTGGAAATTTTGCAAATTAATAACCGTAAGTATTAAACTGTGTTTGAATTATAGATGAGATTTGTGTTGTTTCTCCTCTGCAGATGATCAGATACTTGTTTTGTACAGCTGCCAAATGTCAATTTTATTTTTATCTAAGTGCTTTAAGTGACTAGATATGAAAAAACGAGGAGCAAATTTCTGCCAAAACACTCAGAAATGTTTACATTAATCTCAGATTTTCTTGAAAAAACTTGAGTTTCTGAGTTAGACAAGTGGGGAAAAAATGCTAGAAAAATCTCCAAAATTTAGATTTTTTTCCCAAAATTTTTTCCAGAAAATTAGCTAGAACTGAGAAATTTTCTTGAAAACTGGAAATGTATTGATTTGAAAAGTTGTAAAATTGCTAGGAAACTCAAAAACCTTTAGATTAAAGTTAGAATGCTTCCTACATTTTTTGAAGTAAAAAAAAAAAACAAAAACTTGTGAAATTTCTGAGATGCATCTAAAATCTTTTTACTTTTCAAACTCAGAAATTTCCAAGCTTATTCTATAATTTTTTAAGCTAAATTTCAACATTTATTTTTTTGCTTTTTGTTCAAACTTTTGATTTCTGGAGCTAAGAAATGTTCTTGTTTTATAAAGAAAATTTCAGGGTTTTTTTCAGAAATAAACTCTCTTTTTCTAACCATGGGGGCCCCATGACATACAGTCAGAAAATGCCGCTAGCGCCCCCTGCAGTGAGAGAACATGAAGGGTGACAGAGTTTGGTGCTGCACTGGAGCTGCTCTAAAACAGAAAAGTAACAACGTCTTACGATCCTCCAAACTTCAGGATTTTTTTGTTATTTCACGCGACAGTTTCTCCGTAAAGGAGAAAGAGAGAAATTCATGTTTGATAAAAATTCATCCCAGACGTCCGACTTCCTAACAGAAGCTTAAAACAAGGTCAGTTTCCAGGATAAATGCTGCGTTTTAAATTATGCACAGCTCAAAATCACCTGGAGCAGCATCAGCCTCCGTTGACTCACCGCCTGCCTGTTGTGCAACAGCAGACGGTTCTTCCTCATTTCATAAATATATCAGTATTTTGTAGAGATTTCTCTGAATGCAGCCCAAAAGGTTTCACTTTTACTGAGTGATAATTTATCATTATAGAAAATCAATGAATGTAGCTAAAGAATGATTATTTTTAAAATTTGAATTGTTTAATGGAAAATATTCTGTTAACTTCCACATGTTTACATTTGCACAGTTATCAATAATCTGCTATATATTTAATTCACATCATTATTTATATCTATTTGTAAGGTTATTTTACATTTGATACTTTTTTCTAAACTGTTCTTGGAGACAGAAACAGGTTGTCATTGTTTCTACTGTGAAAATGACAATCATTGAAGAGTTTGTCCAGTTTAATTTGCATCAAGGAGTTTTGGTTTGTTGTTAAAGTCTTTAATCTGCAGTAAACACCAGAATATCAAAACATTCAATATCCTAACTGTATAAGAAATGTTACTGCAGGTTGATGATCCAAGTCAGAATCATGAAACTGAACTAAAACATTAAAGTGAATCAGTATCTGAACTAAAACAAACCATCTTCCTGGTGAGCATCAAACTCACTAAAATCCACTTTCACTGGATGTGAAACTAAAAATTTACATCTCAGATTAATATTAAATCCAGCTTTTGGATTTATTCTCCATTCAGTCACTTTGAAATGTTCAATGCATTTGAAAACCTGGAAGAAAAAACAAAGAAACAAAAAAACGAGCTCAAATATCACATTATTCCACAGTGAAGTTACCATATTTTATTTCTTTAAGTGCCATTCATGCATATTGGGGAAAGGGGAGGATGGGTCGGGGCGGGCGGTCGGGCGTTGGTATCGACAATTTTCTAATAACACTTGAGTTATTTTACAGCACTAAACGAATACAAAGAGTAGCTGTGTCACCTCATCGGACAACAAAAGTAATAAACCGTGCAGTAAACAAACGAACAAACGAACAGGGAGACGGAAACAAAAGAGAAAGAAATGACAAAGACGAAATAAAAACAAAAAACTACAAAATAAAAACACAAACCAAATATATACTTTCAACACTGAAAACACTGAATGTAGAACCATAGGTACAGGTAAAAGGTAGTGTCACACAAAAAGCCAACGCATTTTCATCACATATATACAATATAGATATATACATACTGTCACCCTCTGATAGGACAATAACAAAATATTCTTTTCCCGCCTCTCTCTTATGAATCCCCCCCCAGGAGAAAAAAGGGATGATTGAAAAGACACATTATGTACAAGCACAACACACCAGCACTGAATAAAACAGGCCCCAATCAGCAGTAGATGTTGGCAGTTCTCTCCAATGTTGTAACAAGGTTTATTTATTTTTTTATTGTTTTTTTTCTCCCCAATAATAATAATAATAATAATAACAATAATAATAATAATCTCTCTGGCAGGTACATGTCCAGCTGTATTAAAAAACAAAACAGGAAGAAGAAAAGTAAAAACTTCCACAAGAATGCACACAAACGGACAAAATGTAAAAACTGGCATCGTCGTTTCTTCACCTTTTCCCTTTTTTTTTTGTTTTGTTTATTTTTCTTTCCCCTTTCATCCAATCGTCTCCCGTCGGCGGATGAGTTCGTGCAAAAGTCCGTTTTCTCAGTCTTCGCCTGGAAGAGCTGAAAGGCGTCGCCGTGACCCCGCGCCGACCTCCCAGAAGATTCACGACTCGGTTCCGAGAAATTAGTTTGATAGAAACGCAAAACATGAGCGAGAGAGGAGCGGAGGCGAACACACGAGACTGGCAGGAGGTTAAAAAAATAATAAAATACGTTAAGAAATGGCAGTTTTATAAGCTTAAATCAGAGAACTTGGATTTTCTTCTGCACAGTGCAGCTTCTGGGTGTTCAAGATCTACGATCCACAGTATGAACCAGGCAAAACAAATCTACAGAGTTTGGTTCTGTAAAGTACAACTGAACTACAAAAATAAAATAAAATGTTTCAATCTCAAAGTGCCTCATTTTCACAACATTTTGTGACATTTTAAAAATAATGAGAAAAAAAAAAAAATCAATGATTGTCGTTTTAATGTGAAGTCAAACAGCACAGCAACACCAGGAGACAAAAACCCGTTAAATAAAATAAACTAGTTCAGGTTAACGAGATCTGATGTCAGGTTAGAATAAAGACTGAAACAAACGGGGTGAAAAGATCGAGATCCACACATTAAAACAGGTTTAGTGATAAATTAATTCACTGAGAGGAAACCAGCAGACGCACCGATCGACCAGCCACAGATCCAAACCGATCGACTTGATCAAAATATCAAATATTCAGTTTCACTGAATATTTGCTTCACAACAACTGAATGACAATAATAAAAGTAATGATCACTGCAGGCTGAGGGAAAACGTTCCTATGTGCCATTTATTCAAATCTGATATGAAAATAATCCCCTTCACTTTATAAAATTTAATTTATCACCAAACATGAACCAGGTTTGTTTTATTTATTTATTCTCAGTCCTTTAAACTGAGAATAAACCTAATCAGATTAAGTCTTGCAGGTTTATTTAGAGGCGCACCGATTGCAGTTTTTAGGCTGATCGTAGATTACCGATCTTTAAAAAAAACCAATCCCGATTTTCACCGATACTGATTTATTTTGTCTGAAATGTTGCTGGACAGAGGAAAAAATTGGAAGAGCTGGTAAAATGCGGCGAAATCAGCTCCGATAAATCGGTGCACCTCCAATCTGGACATCAGTTTTCAGTCTTTATGCTAATCTCAGCTGTCCGGTTTGTTAATCTCTCAACTCCCAGCATGAATAGAATCCCAGAAACATTGTGCTACTCCTTCGAGAACAGAGACACAGTGTTGCAGCTGGACAGCACCAGAACCGTAAAACCCGACGCAGCCCAGGAAAGCGGCCAATCAGAGCGGCCGCTGCGGGATAAAACGGGATCGGCTTTGCATCTGGAAGCCAAGTAAACAAAAGGTACTCATGTGCAAAGGGCTCATCTTCCTCTAACCATAGTGTCTCTTTAGGCCAGCAGCGGTCTGAGCGGGGAGCCGGTTCTGGAGAACCTCCGGGTCGCTCCACTGCTCTGTGCTTGAGAAAACCTCCTGGGTCAGCCTGGGCGAGCCGCCTGCGCGGGCCGCCTGCGTCGGCCGCCTGCGCCTCCGTCACTGTGTGCTTCATGCTCACACAGAGCAGAGGTGAGTGCAGCCAACAATCAGAGCCCTAAAATTTAAACAATTTAAAAAGAAACAACAACAATAAACGCCTCATCTGTTCCACCGACGTCAGACTCTGCAGGAATCACCAACAAGTCTCCAATGTTCACAAACAGGTTCTGTGTTATTGATCATTAGGGCTGAAACTATTATTCCACTAATCAATTGTTCAATTGAATACATCCAAAAAAAAAAAAAAATCATGCAATTCCTTTATAAATGAGAAAATAAACATTTTTATTGCTTAAAAAGCAATAATAGCATCATGACTGAATCGTTTGCATCAAAGGATGAAGTTTAATATTTTTAATATTTAATAATATTAAAATATTAATATTGTGAAAAACTCAGCACCGTTTATAATCAACGTCTGCTGATTATTTTTGGATTAACCGATTAATAATTGGTGCTTATTCTTATATATGATATTCTTGTAAAAAAAAGAATATTTTTTTTATCTTAAATGCAAAATGTGTATATTTTTAAAGCAGTTTTGTTTTAATTACTGCTTTGCCTTCTGTGTGCTCCCATTAATGATCAATCGATTACTAAATTAGTTAATTTTTTAAAGAATTGAGTCATGATTAATCAGATTAAGCCCTATTGATCATTAAATAAAATCTCACTGAAGTTTTTTTCCCCTGAATGAAACAATAATTTTTCTCTCTTTATGTTTTCTTGCAGATGTTGGTCTATTTATTGATTAATGTATTTGTTATTTGGGATCTGAGCTGCAGATTCAGACGTTTCTGTGGCTGAATAACTGAGATGCTAATGGAGGTTCAGACTGATCTTTATTATTAATATATTTGTGTTTTAAATTTCTTAATCTGTGACCTGAGCCCAAATTTTGTACCACAAACAAGCAGAAGTGGTAAAAAAAAAATCCTTGAATCTTCATCCAAATAAAACTTAATTTGGACAAATTGTGATTCTTACAGATTATCTGATTGTTTTTGAGCATCTTATTTAGTGAACAATAGAAAACAGTTTGAGTTTTGTTGAGTTTCTAAAGGTGCTACAGTTTCTGTTACGAATCTAAACGACTCTAAACTTCACAAGACGCAGAATCAATTCAAAGATCTGTTTTCACACTCCTGATTTTATCTTCTCAATATCAAAATTCATTCATCTTTAAGTGTTTGAGAGCAAAACGACGAGAGTCTCTGTTCTGCCGTGACACACAGAGAGCCGAACTCAGCACCCTGTGGGATCCCTCTCCGGCTCAACTCCTGCTTTAAAAGAACATAAAACAAAATCAAACCAGTGGGGATAAAAACAAATAAAACAAAAACACACCCTGTTCAGATTTTAAACATTTGTAAACCTGTTTTCCCCAGAAGCGACCAACGAGCACCATCACGTTACTCACAGAGACAGACGGCCTGTGTTTTCTTACAAAAATTAAAACAAAGAGACAAAAAATAAGCAGAGGGGAGAGAAAGTTGGAGAGAGAGAGAACTTCATCTTAGAGGCAGCTGAGGCCTGTGTCGACACGAGAAGAATTACAAGCTGAACACGTCGCTCAAATCACATGACAGTTAAGGAGCAGAGGGGTCAGGGGTCGGGTGGGGGCGGGGGGTGTGGCAGGAAGAGGATGGTCTGGGTAAGAGGAGGGGGCCGACTGAGGAGGTTCACTGTCAATGAGCTCCACTCGCCTCCAGACGAGAACAGGTCTGGCTGAACATGATTGTCTTCAAAGTAACAACATTTTCTGGTTATGGTTCGCCGTGCGGACAATTGTCAGGACTCTGAAGTCTGTGGGGTTTTTCGCCGTGTCAAACGTTCCTCTGCATCACACAACCTGCGGCCTCGTCGGCTCAGCCTGGCCTCCTCCGGGTTTCGCCCCCCCTCCTCCTCCTCCGCCGGCTTGGACTTGCTTTAACGGGGAAGTGGAGCGGCTAGACGATGGAGTCCCAGTCGAAATCGTCCTGGATGTCGTCGGCTTGCATGCGATGCATCTGGAAGGTCCTGGAAGGTATCATGTGCTGCTGGTTCATCTGTGCATGGTGTCCTGAAGGAAACAAGCGTCAAACATGGCAGATTGTTGTTGTTTCACTTTAAGAAGCCAAAGGTTTTGAGTCAGTTTTAGTTTCTCCAGGGTTTTGATATTTTCTATTTGCCTGTTTTTCACTCATTTTCTACAGAGGGATCATCAGTGGACGTCACTCTACTGCGCATGTCGCCTTCAGAACAAGCAAGAACACATTATTATAATTATTTAAACTATTTACAATTAGGCTAATAAAATAATTTACAACTAGCAACCAGTGCAGTTGTCTCTATCTGGTGAAACCTCGGTATGCAGCCCTGCAGCGTCTGCAGTTGTCAAAGGTTTTATTTTAATGGTCTCTGTTCCTCACATCCGGTTCAATCTGCTGCAGTTTTCATTTCTGAAGTCTGAGTTTATCTTGATGGATGCAGCTACATCTTCATTTCTCTCTAATTGTGACCAAACTAGGAAGAAAATATTTTATTTGTCCTCTGCACTCAAAATATCCGTTATTTCTTTTTTTTAAAAATAAAAATGTAAATTTCTTATTTGTTTTCTTATTTGTTGGTTGTTGCGATAAACCACTGTAATACGCCAACAACATGCCAGCTAATGATAAAACTTTGAGCGCAGCATCTCCAAGGAAACCTTAAACTACTTATTGCATTATTGTCATGAATAATCTTCATCTCATTAACATTTGCAGCCACATTAAATAAATTTGAATATATCCTCCGATGAGGCTCATTTATTATTTTAAAAGCATAAAAACTGTTGATCTTAAAAATGTTTATTTTTAAGATCAACAGGATTAGGATTATTTTTGCTCAAGTTAGTTTTAATTTAGTTTGAATCAAATATAACATGGTGCAAATCTTGAATTAAAGGGTCCATTTTCTAACTCAACGAGAATCGATAAGGAATAAAATCTACAGCCTGATTAACTGGCTCAGCCTCAGAGTGGAGATTCAGCTCCCAGTTTTATCAGTGAAACATTTTGTGTGTTTGTAGATCTTTTTGAAATTCTGAACTGTTCTGGTTTGTGAAAAACCCAAAGTCCAAACGCCTCATTGAGGTCTGACGCAGTTAAAAAGTGAGAAAGGTTTATGAAGAGGGAGTGATTTCTCAGCAGGGTATTTACGGGGCGACGTCGCTACCTGTCATCGTGGGTCCCGTGTTGCTCATGGGGGGCATGTGGGGGTATCCGGGGGGACCCATCATGGGGGGCATACTCTGTCTTGTGTCCATGTAGAGGTTTCCTGATGATCAAATTAAACACAATCAGAAGCATCCTCTGATATCCAGCAATACTGAATCTGTAACATCGTACTTTAACAAAAAAACAAAACAACGCCAACATAAAACAGTATGGATAGTTCACTGTTCACTTTAGGCTCTGTCTTTTTCTCCTACTACTCTTCATTCTAACATTATTTGGTGGAATTAATAACGTTTGTGATTATTTCACACCATCAATTAATCTACACAGACACTCCAAATAAATCACTTTTTAAAACATAAACGACTTCAACCTCCTGCAGGCGTACAGACCTGTGTTGAGGTGCTGGCCGGGTTTGTTGGTGTGCATGGCGCCGTGACACACAGGACTCTGTACCGCCCCCTGCTGCTGAATGACGCCGGTGCGAGCAAAGAACTGGTTGATGGACGAGCAGAGGTCCGCGATCTGGGTGGGTTCAAGGCACCAATTGTTCAGCTCAGCCTGTCTCATGCTTTCTCTTAAACCTTTGGAGACAAACGCAACATTTTGGGAGGTTAATGAAAACTGTAACAGTTGGGTTTCCAAAGAATGTAAACGTAGCAAACGAACAACATGTCTGCAGTATGTACTCATCATATCAGCAACCTTCAGTGGGTGATATTTAAAAAACATCCTACCTTGCATTCTTTGACTCTTAATTGGGTAAACTGACCTGCTGAGCTGGGTGTTTTGGTAATTAAACTTGAAGGCGGTGTTATTTAATTGAAGAGCTCAGTTTAATTAAAGTTGTAATCAACTCTGGAGTGCCGACACATCAGCGCTCAATCAAAGGCTGGAGCAGAGCTGTACATCCAGCCTCTGCTTTTAACATCAGAGGAAATTAATCTGGAGTCCAGATCACTCTCAGGTGAGTCTCACTGTGTGGATTCGTCACCGATTTATTTCAAATGTTTGTTTTGACTTGAAGCAAACAAAAAAAAAAACAACAACCCAAAATTCATATGCTACAGGACTGAGATGGATTATTAATGTAGAAATGTTATGAGGACACAATCACCCTGAGCTGAACTCAGAAAGAGAAGCATTACAGAGAGGAAGATGTGATGAAGATGATCTAAAGGTCGCTATGAAAACCTCCGTGCCACGCCGCATTGATGCAGTTAAGTCAAGCTAAATGTTGCTATGTTGGAATAGATCTGCTACATTTGTTCTGATTTTATCCTGTTTTCATAACTTTTCTGTTCATCAGTTATTTCTTGTGTAAATGTTTTAAGTTGTTCTTTTTTTTTGCTTTGCGTGGTGTTTTGTTTTTTCTGCTTACTTGTCTTAGGACAAAGAAAGTAGCTATTGTGCTAATTCCTGCATATCTACTCTACCATGAATTGTGGTAAAGTTGATTAATGTCAACTGTTTTAATTACAAAAATTTAATCTTTTGCTTGTTTTTTTGACACTGGAATTTTTGGGACAATTATTCCCCTTAATCTTATTCCCTTTAATCTCACTTTTGAAAAGTTGTTAAGCCATGGCAATAAGATGATTTCTGTTATTTAAACAACTCGGAGCAACTGATTAGCATTTCAAAGCTCAAATGAGCTCAACCCCATCGCTCTGTTTTCCTACCATACAGCCAGACAGATTTACAGAGGAACAGCAAAAGCAAATGAGGTGGGTTAGCAGTCTTTGCCTAGAGCTGATGATGACTCTGTCACTGGATGTTGAGGTGTTAACATTCGGTGTCATCATGAGAACTACAGCAACTGTCTTCAGTCAGAGGTATCATCAGGGATGTTCAAGACTGACTGCTTCTGGAGAATGAAGATACTTCGATGATATGAGTGAATGAAAAGGTCTTGACCAAGTAATGGGTGCTTTTTCAGAAAGCTGACATTTCTGTATTAAAATAACTTGTTTTTTGTTTTTCCTCCCGTAATTTTCTGATAAGGTGAATTTTGGGTTTTCATTAGTTGTGAAAAACAAAATAAACCATTAAAAACTATTGAGGTGAGTTACAAACTATAACAAATTTCACTTTTTAAATCAAAGTAGTTGGACATTGAGTAAATCTTTATCCCAATCATTTTCAAATGAATGGAATTAAAATCAAAAACTATTTTTATAATATTCAGATTTTTTTAAAGTGGATGACAAAAGTCTTCAGTCTGGTGTTTTTGTCTCAACTAGACTTCATAATTCATTGTTTTGTTGATGTATTTTGACCATTTAAAATATTTTACATTTCCAAAATAGATTAATTTGACAATGTGCTCTTGCACTACTATGGCATTATCATTATATTACTTCAAAATTGTCTCAAAACAACAACATAATTGATTATCCCAACAACTTATGGGACAATTTATCGCCCAGCAAAATTTGCTATAGTGACAGTCCTATTATGAATGATAAATCCTGAGTGCGGGGTGAAATATAAACTAATGGTGCAGGGTTTATTAGTGCAACGGACCTTGGAAAGGAGAAAGGTCGACATCAGCCCAGTTATAGCTGCTGGCAATACGACAGCTTTCTTTCAGAGCATCCAGATTCGGGTACCACTCGGACCGTAAACCTGCAACACAAACACCCAGAACATCATATCTAACTCTAAGAAGAGCATAAAATTAAGAAGTCATAAAATCTAATTCAATTCTGGAGGAATTACTGCTTTGCTGGCAACAAACTGCTGAATAACAACAGCTTTATTATTTTATTTTAACAGACTGTATGGTCACATTATGCATTTTCACTGCAGTCACGTTTTTGCATTTGTGCTTGCAGTAATCTGGAGCCAAACGAAAGAGGAGACATCGACTAATCTGACGGTTGAACAGTTCCTGGAAGTGGCCACTAGGAGGAGCCAGTGTCTCTATAAATCCTGCTGAAGTCAGGGCTTCAGCATGGCTTTGTTCTCCACACCAAAGGTAATAAATTAAAAGATAATTTACTGTTTAAGAAATTAAATTGTTTTCTTTGAGCTCTCTGGCGAAACAGGGAGGATCACCTCCAAACACCATCATGATTGCACCCGAGCGCCTTCATCCATCCATGTGATGAATTCAGACAAAGGGAAAACAAAAGCAGACGCCGGTCCAGCAGAAAGAGACGGAGGGTCTCACCTGTGTTGCAGGTCATCTGTTGCGGGTGGGAGAGGCTCTGGTGCTGCTGTCCGTGTTGGGAGGGGTGCTGGTTGTGCTGCGTGTGCTGGGCCGGGTGCTGCGTGTGCTGCTGCTGCTGCGGGTGCTGGCCGTGGGTCGGGTGCTGGCCGTGCTGGGAGTGCGCGGCGTGCTGCGGGTGCTGGCCGTGTTGGTGGTGCTGCGAGAGGTGCTGGGCGTGGGGCGATCCGTGGCCGGGGT
Source organism: Poeciliopsis gracilis (assembly GCA_911649635.1). Lineage (NCBI taxonomy): Eukaryota > Metazoa > Chordata > Actinopteri > Cyprinodontiformes > Poeciliidae > Poeciliopsis > Poeciliopsis gracilis. Next base: position 252,870 of record CAJVRI010001403.1, read on the forward strand.
GGGACAGGGGAACCTGGCCGCTGTTGGCGGGGGGGGTTGTTGTGGTGGTTGTTGGGCTGGTTGTTTGACAGGCTGTTCTGAGTGTTGATGGTGCCACTGGGGGAGTGCTGATAGGAGCAGGAGGTGTGGGTCTGCTGGGAGTTATCCGACGGCATGCCCATCAGACCTGAAACACACACACACACACACACACACACACACACACTGAGCTCTGAGGACATGCAAACTATCAGAGATTCAGGCAACATTACCGTTGAGACGTTACCGCCACAAACTTCAATGTTCTTTACTGGAACTTCAAACAGTAGACCAATATAAAGTAGAGAATCATGTGAAAGTGGTTAAAAATAAATCTAAAAATCATCAGAGGGATTTTGTTTGAGTGCTGGGTGATATTGCTGAAAAACAAACTAAACTCTTTGGGCCTTCCACAATGGCTCCTAGTAACTTTGGCTGAAGATTATACATAAAACCAACTGATACTTTTAAATAGACATAAAAACAGCTTCAGCTTTCAGCTGTTTTACAGTATTTTCTTTGAAAGATTTAATTGAATTTCCACAACAGAATGACATTAAAATGATCAATTCTTATAACTAATTATCTTGTGATTAGGTTGAAAACAATGTGCTTTTCTTTTGCCAATGAAAGAGTTACATCCATCTCTTTTTGCTAGAAATGTTTCCTTTTCTGTGTATGAAAATCTAAAAATAGGAATAAAATGGTGTTTTCTATAAAAATAAATTTCCCATAGTGAATAGAAAATTTGACATTTTTTAATTAAACATTTAAAAATGTCTCATCACAATGTCCTGTAAGACTTGTGGCTCGAAATGAGTTTCATTTACCTGGACAGGGGGAACAAATGGGTCTTTAAATAAAAGTTTAGATAACTGTTTCAAATAAGTTAATATACGTTAATAAGTTAAAATCAATAATTATTGATTAGCTTTTTTGTTTAAATATATAAGATAGTGCTAAACTAGTGACCTTTCCTGTTTTATCCACATGTTCCTCTAGAGATGTACTAATTTTCTCCTTTCACTCCACACAATTGTTTATTTTATTTCTAAGCAGTTATAAGGCACCAAACTGCTGCGCCAGTTACTCAACAGGTTGCTAGGTAACCAAGAGCGAGTTGCTAGGTAACCAAAGAGTGACTGAGTTGATTCCACTAATCTTCCTTAACTGTGTATATATATATATATATATATATATATATATATATATATATATATATATATATATATATATATATATATATATGTATACATTTATTGCCTAGCCTTATTTTGTTTACATTTGTAGTCTGTCCCCTTTACTCCGATGCCTCTGAATAAAATCCAGCGTTACCACTGCCTCCAGAGATTGCCTAATTAAGTTTATTTCAAAGTGAAGGGCCAATAGGGGGCACTAGGGGGCCTCAGAAAGTTGGAGGTAAAATTAAAAAGAAAATGCAAAAATTAATCAATATATTTTGAATTAAAATTATTTTCAGCATTTAAAACAATGTTTTTTTTAATTAATATTATAAAATCAGAACACCAAATAGCAGTCTGTAGATAAAAAAAAAAGAAATCAGTTACAGACAAACCGTACCATTTTTGGCAGTAACTGCACTAAGCTGTTAATTTTCTCCGGCTTCATGTTTATTCACTACTTTGTGATAAAATCCCAGTAAGAAACATTGAAAACTCTGGTTTTGATGTGATAAAATGTGGAAAAAGTTTCAAAGGTGTGAATACTTCTGCTAGGCCTTGTAATTGCAAACAAAAACAATAATAATGTAGTTAGGATCTCTCTCACTGTTTCAAACTGAGCAGCAACGGTTTGAATCCCTCATAAAATTATCATCAATGCAAATTCAGTTTATGCTAGATTTTAATCTCTGGTTATTTCATAAAAAGTAATCAACTCAGTGAATATCTGAAAATAACAGATCCTGGAAGCATGTCAGGAAGGAGGGATTTTAATGGAGAGCTGCTGCAGGAGCATCAACGTTTGAGAAAGACCAGTTACCATTTTGTTGCGTCAGTGAATGACTCAGCTTCGGTTTTTGGACATTTCACAAGCTGGAGCTGCTGCTTTCTTTCCTCCTCAGAGTCCTGTATCATCTCTGTCTATCTGGTTGTGCAGCTCTTTAAGCAGAACGAACATCTGCGCAGCCCGTTGCAATCATCTGAGCGGTGGGAGGGGCCCTTAAGAGGCCCCGTCCTTCACAGTTTTGGCACCGCAAACCCATTCCACTGTAGTGCTTTCAGAGCCGACTCCGGGCCCCGCACCTCCACAATCGCCGCAGGGGTGACAAAGGTGCATCTCTTATCGGTACAGAAAGCCCATTGTCCAACCAGGGAAATACAGAAAGCAATTAACGCAGCACCGGAATAATAATGCGAGCTCATTACCTATTATCAAAGCCAGTGAATTAGCTCACTGTCCACAGCGGCAGAGAGTGAAATCCTCCAAGCTCGATTATTTACGCTCTTTAATTGCAGGAGCTTGTCTGAAATAAATTTCACTTTTATGCACGAAAAAAGAAAAAAAAAGTTAACAGCTTTTAACTAAGAAAACACAGATGATAGATTAAAGCAGATTCTCATTAGCATAAAATGCATTTGATTTGTGAAAGTGGGTTATCCACAGAAAGCTCAGTCTGCTTTCCTCCTGACTCGCTTGTCAAGTGCTTCATGTTCATCAGTCAATCAGATTATACACAAAACTGCTTTTTCTTCTGCAGGGATTTTGATTTTTTTTTTTTCTTTGCCTTGTTATGCATTAAAAAGATTAAAAAAATAAAAAAATCCCATCAATGTAACTAGGAGTTTTTGAGCTGCCGATAAGCTCTTCCCCTCTGTTTGAAGCGCGACGAGGCGCTTTTAACTTTCACGTAAGGGTGAAAATAAAAAGTAAAGAATTAACAATAAAAAGCGCAGTCATATCTCTTTATGTCCTGCAATAAAATATTTAAAGCATGAACTCTCAGACCCCAGCTTTAAATAAAGAGATAAGTCTTAGCATTTCCCTGGCAAGAGCTTGAAAGTCCTCTGTAAAGGTTTGGATTAAAGCCAAGTGAGCCGAGCTGAATACCTGCACACTTAGAGTAAACCTCATTAGTTTCTAAAGACTCTCTATAGCCCCAGCTGTTAAGAACAAGCCCGCATTAGGAAAATCGCTTCTAGGGTCTTCGGCTCGCTGATAGATTTCCCCCCAGCGCCTTCAAGAGGCCGCTCACCTTGTTGGCTGAAGGACTGCTCAAAGACAGACTTGTAAAGGCTGCGGAAGGAGGCACTGAGATCTTCGAAGTCTGAGAACGGGAGCTGCTTTTCCCTGTCTGGCATGCTGTACTGGGACTGGGGGGGCTGCTGCAGGCTCATCGACTGGGACACGGGCTCCGGATGACTGGTCACCTGGGGAGATGGAGGGAGACAAGGGAGAAGCTGAGTTTAATGTTTTACAAGCGAAAGGAACTACTGCTGGAAAGATGTTTAAGCAGACATAAATTACATGTAAAAAAAGTAGAGCATGATATGTATTCAGCCGCCTGTAGCTGTTGTGCGAAGGCTTCAGAGGTTTGTTAGTGAAGATTTGTGAAAAACAGTGTCATGATAAACAGCACACAGGAAAAGAAATCCGGCTGTGGAGAAAATTTAGAGCGAGGTGAGGTTATAAAGCAATATCCTAACCTATAAAAAACATGTCACGCATTGCTGTTCAATTCATCATCCAGAAAAAAAGGCAACGTGAGCTGACCGGCCAGACAAGGAGCGTTAATTGGAGAAGCAGCACAGCAGCAGGAGCTGCAGAGATCAACAACTCAGTTGGATTATTTAATAACGTTTAGTTATGCACTTCATGAATCTGTCTTTATTTTAGGCCAACCTTGACACCAGGCTGGTTTGGCTCGTTTAATCAAACTCTAGTGCATTGGTCTAGAAAGTCTGGTTCGACTGGGGAGGTGTGAATGCGCAATTGAACTCTGAAGTAGACCAAAGAAGCGAACTCTGGTCCGACTAAAAATCTAGGTCTCAGTTGAGTTGAATTGAACTCTGGAGCGGTTTAAATGCATGTTTGAATGCCAAACGGGCCAGAAACCGTTACAAAAGCAGGAAGTGGATTTTAGCGCAGGTAATTGAGGGTAAATGCAATCAGAACAAATGCATGTGTCAGGCACTAGAAGGGGAAATGGCCCTTGGTCTTTTACAAACGACAAGAAAAATCCTATAACCACTAAAATCTGATGCCACTTCATTTTTGTTTACAGTTTGTGAAGAAGGAAGTTGTGCTCAGTCTCGTCTTCTGAGGTTTTTGTGTCGTTTCCTTCTTGGTGCATCGCCACTACAGGTCAGGAGGTTAAAAGGTTTTTCGGATTGTTTGACATAACGGGTGTAATTGGAGCGTGTAAGTAAATCTCACGAGCTGAAAATGTAAGAAATGTTGCAATTTTGGTCAAAGAGATGCAAGAAGAAATCCAAAATAAGCCAAAAGTAAAGGTAAAGTTTTGGTCGTCTGCACATTATGAATAGATTGTCACCACTTTGAAACATGGGGGTGGCAGCATCATGTTGTGGGGAAGTCGTTCTTCAGCAAGGACAGGAAAGTTCATCAGAGTTGATGGATTTTTGTTTGCTTCCTGCACAGTGAGTGCAGCGGTTCGAATCCGCTTCCTCCTGAAGTCCAGAAATATTCAGATATTTCTGTAAATTGCTCTAAAGTCAGAATGTTTGCGTGGTTGTACAAATAAGTTTCTGTTTCTTGCGTTGTTGGAATAATTTTTGGAAGGCACTGCAGCTGCCATGGTGCAACAGAAACGGAAAAAACAACCTGTGAAATATTTTATGTAAATCAGTGATAAAACTCAATAATAGCTCCATTCTGTGAAGCTGCGACTATCATGTTTCAGCGTGAAGATGTGTCCCTCATGCAACATAAAGAACAAATTACGTGCACCATAACAATGCAGGTCAGTGCTTACCGCCTTGGCTCACACAGCATTAAGAGAGCAACTCGAACGGACATAAAGCCAATACTCTGGTGGCCGAGCAAAATGTATTTAAAACAAAATCAATAGCAATACCTTGAACAAATAAGCAGCCATTTTATCCATGTATTTGTGTGGGCAGTCAATGTAACACACCGCCTCTGGGTGTGAGACAGAAGCACTGTTCCCTCCAGCTAAGGGCTTGTCTGAGAGATTCTCCGCAGCAAGGGCAGCAACGCAGACACAGTCCTATTTCACACAGCAGAAACCTGACCTGTGTCCACTGTGGGCTCGCTTTACAAGAGAGGTCGTGTTCAATTTTTGATCCTAACATCTTCCTCTTCTAAAATGTGGACAGGCTGCTGAAATGTGTGGCTCGCGAACTGGCTTGGAGAAGAGTGAAGAGGTGATAATAAAGCCAGAGTGTTTACTGAGAGCTGCCGCTTAGTCTGGGAGAGAAAAAGAAAAAGAGAAAGCAGGAGCAGGCGGGCGGGCGAGTGAGCGTGAGCGCATCCATCAGGCTGAGCCGATCGATGCTCGGCGCCTGGAGCGGGGAGCACTCCAGGATGCAAGGAGGACCACACCAAAGAGGGGGCATCTCTGGTGGGAGGACATCAGAGGGAGAGCTTCTCTTTGTCTGGCTTCCAGGAGCGAGCGCAGTTTTCTTTGTTTCTCTTAACCCCGTTCCTGATGTTGTACTCTCGCTCATGTCCACCCTGAACTCGGTCTATTGCTGTCTGCAGCTGGCTCCTCTGAACAAAACCTCCTGGGGCTTTCCCATCAACTCTCATACAGGATGCAGGGTTTCGTTTTTATTCCTTTTTGTGACCGTGGCTCTCCAGCAGATGAAAACTATTGATCAAAATGTACAATTTACTACTCTGAACTAAAAAAAATGCTACAGTGAAAAAGTTTTAAAGCACCTTTAATTAATTTACACTCTGCTTTCTTGCTATTGATCAATATTCCTTCAGGATTTCTGAGGGGTTTTGGATTTTGGCTGCTTTATTGCAATTTTTTATTTTTTTGCACAGTTACAGAAGTGGAACTGGCAACGACAGGCCAACAGTTCCAGTTCAAGTTCGATTGAGAAACTTAAAACTTTGCTGAATTTTATAAGTTGCAAAGAGATTTTAAGACATATCTTTAACTTCGTGCATTGGCCTTCTTCTATTTCCCCTGCAGAAACAAATTATTAATCAAACAGGATTCTCATCAGATTTCTTGCAGTCAATCACTATCTGCCGAAACCAAAATGGGCTGAAAACAAGCAAAGCAACTATTTAAAACCTCAGATTTATTTTGCAATGCTGCGTGATGATTAGCAGGTTCCTGAAGACGAATCTTAGCTTTTGGAAAACCTAATTAGAAAAATATACACTAATTTAAGTTATATTAAATGGCAATTAGCAGTGATTTATTTTAAATTGTTCTGAGGCAGGGGAAGCTACAGAAAAATGACCGACCACCAAAACAGGTCAGACCAGAATTTATTCTGCTACTTCCGTCAGCTCAACTTTGATTCTTATTTCTTTCCTTGATACGTTTTTTTTTTTTTTTTTTTTACTGAAGTCTGTTGTCTTCTGAGAATAAAGACTGTTTGGTTAGCTCTTTGATTCGGGACTAAAATGGCAACATTTGTTACATTTTCAGATCTGATTTCGCAATGCACGATCCACTTTCCTTTCTTCCGATACCGATACAGATATCTTTGGTTTAGGACCAGCTGATACCGATTCAATACAGAGAAATTGTGCTGAATTGACTTCAAACGTTTCTTTTTTTAAAAAACAGACAAGTGAAAGTACTTATTTACAAATTTATGCGGTAACCTGCACCAGTACAGCTCACTTTAGTACACTAATAGGTTTGTAATAGCTAATAGCTACACACGTGTATTAACTTTAATTTGTTCAATCAGTGCAATAAAGAGTATAACAGCCAACATAAAATGAGTAATAAAGAAACTGAAATGGACAAAAACAATCAGTTGACCACTCTGGTAAAAAATAAAGAAACTTTGTTTCAATTTGTTCAGAAAGTACAATTAAAATTCTAAATATAACGCAAAATAAATAAATCGTACTGAATAGATCTGGCCCTATGAATAGGGCAGATTGTCACAAATACCCGATCCAGAATATTTTTCAGTATCAGGGCTGATAAAGATATTAATATTGGAGATAAAAGCAACCTTAATAATAGACACATCATTAACAGATATAATTCATGTGTTCTGGTTCATTTATGTTTTATTTGCTGGTTCTGTCAAACTCTCAGTGCAAGCTTCACCTCCATAAATAGGATTTCCAAGTAGCATTGCACTGACCGACATTTTAAAACAGTGCAGCAAGTCTTGGGAATAAGGAAAATGGATCGTAGGACAGGCTGTAAGTCTGAAGCTGCAAAAATAAAAAAAGGTTTTGAAAAGTTAAATGTATCCAATATGTCTGCCTAGAATGTAAAATTTAGTGATAGGGGTAATAAAAAAGTAGTTTTTGCACTTCTGATGATTTGTTTCTCAAGAAATCTTTCCCACACATTGGTATACAATCTCCTTCAGTGAGCACACTGATAAAGTGTTTTATTGTAAAAAAAATTGTCAGAGACGTTGGCATTCGCTGGCAGTTTAGTTTTTGCTTTTCTAACCCAGTTCCAGACATTTCATCTGCCAAGACATCCTTTATTGAAAAGTTTAGGAATTTAAAGACAAATTTAACACCACGGCGTCTGGCCAAGTGGTCAGTTATGAATAATTTACCGCCTGATAGCAGAGAAATAAAACAAATAAACTTGTGTCTTAAATTATGGGCCTGCAGCTCTTGCATTAGACCATAGTAATGTGATTAAAAATAAGTGATGTGGAGAAATAAAGGACAAAGCATCTGGCTTAATAATCCACAAGAACTGAAAAAAGCATCATTCTTCAACATGTCAATTATCTGTATGTCAAGTTCTCAGTTAATAGCATTCACTGAATCACTACATTGGTAATGATTTAATATTATCTTTGATATTTTTCTACAAACTAATAAAATAAATAAACCACCATTTAAAATTTGGCAGTAATTAGTAAAATGTTAAAACTGTCTGTTAACTTGCCTGTTATTTGTAGAGATGTCACTGGTTCAGTTTAGTTGGCCTTTATGTCTATTGTCTATTCAAAGGTCTGACTGTAAACGTCATTCATGAAAAAAGCCAGTAAGAGATTAGTTGGAAAAAAAAACTAAAGGTACTCCTGGAAGCCTGGTGAACTATAAACCAACACAACTTGATATTTCCAGGGAAGTCTGGCTCCTTGGAAGGAAAATGCAAAGAAAGGACGAATGTTTATGTTAATGTTTAATATATTGGGTTTTTTTGGTGGTAGGTTAGTTTTACTCCCATTTTGTAGCCAACCGTTAACGTCAATTTGTATCGATTTAAATACACACCCATTTATTATCATTTAAAGTTAAACATCTCCATGAATTTTAGAGATTATAAAATGCAGAAATTTCTTATCACTCGTAAAATATGACTGATATGAAACCCAACCACACTTCCTTAAAGCAGATTAGGATCAGGATGTAAAAAGTACTTTACTTGAGCTGCTGGCAAAAGGGGACAAAAACATCTCTGGTTATGTATAAAAACTACATTTTTTTTAAATGGTAAAGGATTGAAACAACCAGCATATGCCCCCGTTACATCAATGTGTTACTACAGATGATTGTGATCATGCATGGCTTGTATCGCACATTAAAAGAAATAACAGTTTGAGATAAAAGCTGGTGCTTTGAATGATTTTGCACTTCTAGAAATCTGTTTTCCAAACAGACAAACATGACATTGTTCTTACCGGTGTGTAGCTGTGAACGCTGCCCACACTGTTGAGATTGACAGAGGCTAGACTCTGATCAGACAGGCTGTTGTTAAGGCTGCTTCTCGGACTATCGCTACCTTCCTGGTCTGTGTTGTACAACGCCACCTGAAAAACACGAACACTCAAATGCATAAGAAAAAGAAGACATCAAATAATTAAATTTATATAAAAACCATAAAGCCCTTTGTGTGTGTGTGTGTGGTTTTTTTCGGGGTTTAGGAGAGCTGCTCAACGCAGTCCACAGCCACTGAGGGGTTTTGTAAAAGGGAGTCTGGAAACAGCTGAGACATTCCCACCGCTAAAGGTCAGGGCACTGGCGATGTCAGCCACATCTGCTCACCGAGCGCAAATCGGTTTGGGACAGCTAACAAAGGATTTCAGTGCAGCCGAGACGCTGACCTTTCAGTGTAGGAGCGAAACTAGCTGAAGCACTTCAGGACGACAATCTTAATTATCATCTAAGAAGGTTCTGTTCCCCCCACCGACGCCTAATAAAGTGCTCATCAGACTCTGAGGACAACAGTAAGCACAATCCAGATAATGAATGTGATAAATCCCAGAGAGGTTAGCCTGTGTGCTGAGGTTTGTTTTGCCAGGAAGGAATGGCAGTAATGCACTGATGGCTGCTGCAGTGGAGGAGAAGAGCCTGGTATTTTAAGACTGGTGTGTGTCTGTGTGAGCCTGTCTGTGTGTGCTGATCCATGACTGAGTGCAGCACGGTGGTTTCTGCTCATCACTGCGATCGGAACAGAGCGGGCTCTGTGCTGAGCACAATGAGACAGCAGCAGCAGAGTCTTCAGGCCGACCTGGCCCTGCCAGCATCCTGCCTCCCAGCAGCAGCGGCGGCGGCGGCGGCGGACTGAAGCCTCTAGTGTTTCTGCAGAGACGCAGCGAGCTGCCACACAGCCTCCACAGGAGCTGGGGAAACCAAGGCAGTCCTGACTTCTTCCTCTGCTCAGACTGATGTTTGGCCCGCTGACAAACATGTTGGTTCACTTCCAGGACGCAGAGTTAGAGCCCAGATACATTAAGCCATTAGAACAGAGCTTGGCTCCTGCACTGGTACCAGGATTCCCACACTGTGCTTGTGTGTCAATATGTCCAAATGCAACATTACGGCTCTGGACATTTTTTAGGATACCAATACAGGTGAAAGGACGCAAGTATGTAAGTAAAAATACAAAAATAAGTGGGAGTAAAAAGTATCCAAGTAAAAGTAAATATGTGCAAGAACGTGCATGTAAAAGTATCCTGGTGTAAGAAGGCAACCAAGTGTACAAAGGTTTAAGTACGTACAAGTGTAAGTAAAATTAATTAAATGTGAATAAGTAGGTGCAAGTATGTGAACATCAGTGTTTGTAAAAGTACTTAAGTAAAATTACTTCTTTAAGTAAATGTATATAGGTGTGAGTAAAAGTATGCAAGTGTGAGTGCTATTATGTGTATGTACATGTAAGTATGTAAGTGAGTAAAAGTATGAAAGTTTACGTAAGAGTATATAAATACAAGTAGGTGTATGCAAAAGTACAAACATGCAAGTAAGTGAGGGCAACAGTAAGTATGCAAGTGTAACTATGTGCAAGTAAGCATGCGGATGGATGGATGGATGGATGGATGGATGGATGGATGGATGGATGGATGGATGGATGGATGGATGGATGGATGGATGGATGGATGGATGGATGGATGGATGGATGGATGGATGGATGGATGGATGGATGGATGGATGGATGAACATATACATGGATGGGGAACTTTTCAAAAATGGAAAAAGAAATAGTCTAAACAGGAAGATTTTCCAAACTAGGATTTTTTTTATCCCTCATTATCCAGACTCTGTGGGGTTGGTGTCTAATTTGATACTTTTGCATTCTTTTTCTGACTGCATAAAAACTCTGTGGTACAAAGAGTTTGTTAGCGTGAAGAAGAAACTGAATGAGCAGCTGAGGATATAGACTCGAGCAAATCTACGTAATCAGCTCCACAGTGCTAATCAAAAACACAGTGCCACAGAAACATAAATGTTGTTTAATGAAGTCATAAAACAGGCTTTTATGTCTCAAGTCTCTCACCACAACCTATTTTTACTCTACTCAACCATAAAGTGTGTGATGATTTGAAAAACCTTGCTGCTCTGTGGTTTAGTCAACCCCCTGAGTCCCCTGAGTGAGGACACCCACTTAAAGCATGCATCAACAGCCTACCAGAGTCGCAGCTTACCCACAAAACGTACGAGCTTGCACTTACATACAGCAAAAACACTTAAATACAATTAAGTGTGCACACACAGGTAGAAGAGTGCACATAAACACACGCAGACAGGTTCATGCAGGCAGGAGCAGCGCCGCAGTAAATGCTATGCATGGTTATTAGGCTACTGAGTCAGAGATCTATTCTTAGCAGTGAATTAAGTAAAAAGCCAGAGGTGTCTTTTACATGCAGGGGGGCTAATCTACAGTATGAGACATGGATTATGGAATCAAAGCAAGATTGGCCCAGGTGTCTCCAACAACGCCAGAGCACAATCCCTGCAAGCAGGATTGAAAAGAGGAAAAGAGAGACGACAGACACGTGACAGAAAAGGAGAGGAGTGTTCATCTGTAAATAAGCCTAATTACTACAATCCCTTCCTCTGCTCAATCACAACACTTCAGTGGCGAAATTTCAACACATCCACAGCAGTCTTGAGTTGCCACAGAAGAGAGCTCTCCATGAGAAGAGGACAAAAGGAAGAAATTTAGCATGGAGCGTCCTACAGACGACAGAAAGAGAGCAGAGGATCCTGCTGGTTCAGTAGTCACCCTGCAGGCCTCTCCCATTGGCCTGTCGGGGAAGGCGGGAAGGAGGGAAGGAGGGCGAGAGACTGGAATAGAAAGACAAGAGAGAAAAACAGAGAGAGGGAATTCCTGTGGCTTGGCACGGCGCACCGAAAGAGGCGTGGCCTGTCGTGTGTTTACAGTGTAAAGCAGTTAGAAACAAGCCCTCTCCTAGGAGTTTGGGCCTCAGATCTGTTGCTCCTTCTGTCTTCTGCTCGCAAAAACACAATCAAACAAACAGAAGGAAAACAAAGAAAAACCTGTCGCTCATCAACAGCACAAGTGTCGGGTTATTTTATAATCTTCTTACTCGTCTACGCCATTTCACTTCTTCTTTTTTTTGTTTTCTTGTACTTGGCGGCAGAGTCTGGGCTTCGCTGTCAACACTTAACATCAGGGCTTCATTATGGGATCACTGCTGGTGTTGTGGACTCAGAAAAAGTGTCATCTCCCCTTACAGTGCCTTGCAAAACTATCCAAACAACCTAAACCTTTCCACATTCTGTTGTAAACACTAGCTTCAATGTGACCTTATGAGTTAGACTAAAAAAAAAAGTGGATCATATTTCCAAAATGGAGACAAAATGGCTGGTTTGAAATGAATAATGCTTTCAATCCCTCTTGTCAATGCAATCAAAGCTTTAAATTTGCTGAGACATGTCTGCACCACGTTCACAAATCGAGACTTTTTAAGCAAATATTCTTGCGAAACAGATCAGTCAGATTGGATGGGGAGTGCCACAATCAATTTTCAAATCTTGCCAAAGATTATCTATTGGAGATAAGTCTGGGTGATGCTAACATATTTATCTGCTCTGACCTAAACCAATCCACTGTAAATTGAGAGACTTTTCAATGCCACACCAAAACAGGCCCTTAAAACTTGAATAATAAAAAACTGTTCCACTGACCTTTGAAGGTCACAGTTTAATAATCTAGTTCATTTGAAAACAGAGGCTGAAATTTCCAAGATAAACTCATCAACAAAGTCCCTGAAAATCATAATTCTATTTGAATAAAGTTATAAATTTCTCATCAATCCAGACCTCAAAATCTTGTACACAAAATTAACTGGTGTAAACAGCAACAGTTTATTTTGCATTTCTGATTATTTTTGTCATTAATCTGCTGCACAGTGTTGTACACAATGCAGCAACAATGTAGTGAGAAATTTATTACCATCAAATACAATTTGATGCTAACGGTAATTGTTAGCAAAGTCACTCAGCATATCACTTAGCAAATTCCTCTTTTCTCAAACTTAGGACTGGAACATGGTTAGATTAAAGTTCTTTTGGAGGTAAAATGAAACAGCACAAATATTGCATCTTTGTTCCAAATAGCACTAAAAGCAGCTTATATCACATTCTGAGTGCTCTATTAGAGAATTGTGCCGTTCATGATGGAAGTATGTTGGAGTAGCTCTGCTATGCTCGTTCTGATTTGTTCTGTGTGAAACTTCTTTTGATTTTTCTGGGTGAAACGCTGCTTTTTTTTTTGAACAATTATTCCAGGATTTTTGCTCTCACTTTTTTATATTTTTGGAAAGTTATGATGCACATCAAGTTCAGCCAATCTCTTCCAACTGTCAGGTTGGGCGAGGATTTTATCCCCGACTGCAACATCTCTCAGTTTGGGTTTCCAAAAGCAAATGAAGCTGGTTCGCCAACAACTGATGATGTCGTCCACGTTACTGTGAAATATCATCTCCGCTGCCAGGATTTTGAACCGCCTTTAAGGACAGTCAGGAGACTTGTTAAACAACAATCTTCAGTTGTTAAACAACTACTGAAGATTGTTGTTCAACAACTGAAGATTGTTCAGATTTGTTGCAACACCAACTTCTACTGGAAGTCTTTCCTTCCCACAGCATCACCATCCACAATGGCTCTTTGAAGACGACATTTTGTAAAAGTTTCTTTCAACTGAATTGGTCTATCTGACCATCTAAATACATTTGGTTGGGGGTTTTGATGACGTGAAAATGTGTGGGGGTGGTGAATAATTTCACAACGCGTCCTATATCCGAGTTTGAGAACATTTCTGTTAGAGACGTTAAAAAAAAAATTTTAAAAATCCAGTTTAGTTCAAAGTCACAGCCTGCGGCAAATCGTCTGACACTTGTCAAACCAGCTATAACATACTCTATTGTACATGCACACACTTGCTACAAGACGGCAGACATATGCTCAGCCTTCATAAGTCCCTGACACACAACACCAACTCATATTTCCTATGAGCGCCGCGCTAATGTTAAATCATTTTTTTTTTATTATTTGTAGTGCTTGTAGCAAATGAATAAGCGACTCTTGTAGGCTTTTTAAAAGTGCTCCTGAGAGCTGCCCCCACTGGGCCCAGAGGATGAGAGCTTAAGGTTAAAAAGCCTATTTAAATTTCAGAGAGAGACGCATACTCACGGCTAACAGCTAGCGGTCCCTGTAGCTTTGCTCTGTGATGTATAAGTGCTTCTAAGCTTTTACAGATGTAAAGAAAAAACGGAGCAGACAGTTGTCAGCGGGGGTTCAGGGGGTCACCTGTAGTTGATCACAAAATGCCAAATAACTCTGAGCGAAGTCTGAGCTCCGTAAAGATTGTCAAACTTATCATTTTGGGCTGCATCGAGATCATGCATGTCCTCCAGGGCTTGTTGTGCCAGAATGCACTGATAAAACCTATTAAACTGTTAAAATACCAATACATAGCTATATCTGCATGTAATAAGCATTTCTTAAAATCAAATCATGTCAAACATCTTTCCCATTGATTAGTCCCTCCAGGATTTTATGATTGGTTTTGTGATTTTTTTGCAATAAAAAAAAAAAAAAAATCACAGATTTTGTGATGCTAATTTAAAAATATTTTCATCACAAAGATGTTTAAATATAAAAGATAAACAAAAGCACAGAATTAAATAAGATGAATTATGAAGTCCTTCAAACTAGCGCTAGTTGAAAGACAGAAAAGAGAAAATCATAAATCATGCAAATGGAAATGATTTAGTTTGCTTCCATTTATGACGCAATTAATTGTTTTATTGCAACGATCCTAAATAACGTGAAGGGATTTTATGTGAATTTCCACAATCAAGGAACCTCAAAAACTGAACGGACTAATTGATGTAATTTGGGAGTTAATGGATAAAAACTGCTTTGATTTGACTGACCAGGTTGTACTTAAGAACACAACCCTCATCTTGAAGCTTCTGCTCACATGTTCCTCTATTTAAAGGGCCACACAAAAAACTATGGCGGGCCGGATTTGGCACCCGAGCCTCGCGTTTCACACATGACACAAAGCGTGAGAAGCGCTCAGTTTCAAGTGTATCAGAACGTCTCAGTATCAGTGTGAGCGTTGGATCTCTAAGCAGAACATTACAGGAGTCTGGTTGTTGTGCAGGACAGAAGAAGAACAGGGGCAGCTAGTTGTGTATTTTGGTGTGGGTTGCAGAGGAGAGAAGCTTTAGGCACATGAGCAGATGCTTGTGAGTGCCAGCATCTCCCCTCCACGAGAGTGTGCCTCTCTCTGTGGGGAATAGTGCTGTAGGTGGTTGGAGAAGTGGGCGGGGTCAGGGTGCAGCAGTGGAGCCAGGTGTGTGCTGGAGCTGGAGGCTGGATGGCTTGCTGTAGTACCTTGTTAGTCACAGTGTTGATTGCCAGCGTTGGAGAGGCACTTCCAGAGATCATACAGTCCATCCCCAAAGACTCTGAATCCAGGCTGTATGGTGTGGAAGCCTGTGGAGGTGGGAAGGAGAGAGGGGGGTGGAGAGGCAGAACAGTAAAAAAAAAAATAAAATAATAATAATCCAATTATTACAAACACAGGATCTCACCACAGAGGGCTGAACAGAGCAGCCTATATTGACGGTATAAACACATAAACTAACACCAGATGCATCTGCAAGATACCAAATATAAAACCAGAATGGAGCAACACCTTTATTTAGGTCATCTTTGAACTGAGATTTTTTTAAAAAGATTCCCCCCGTTCCTCCCCGACTCTCACTCCCAATCAGACTTACAGTGTTGCACATACATGCCCTCTTCTTGCCGTATATGCAGTGTTGTCAGAGATAACTCTGCTATGCCCGTCTCCCAAAACTGCTTACTGTAAGAGGATTGGCTGCCAACAATACCACTTTTTTAAATTCACGATAAATATAAATGAGATTTCAAAAAAGAGAAAAACTCAATTTCAATGTCTGTGACTCTTAATGGAAAGCCTTTTGGGCAGACGGTGCCTCGGTGGGGGAGGGGTTTAAACACAGAGCGTTTGTATTACAGAAAAACATTCTCTTCACTTTGTGCGCTCTTTTGTGTCGCACTCAAATGAGCAGGACTGCATCATGAGAGCTTTGCTGAAAACTGACGGTAAAGCTGCATTTTGCATCATATCTATATGAACATAACAGACAAATGTGTGATTTATGCATACTAGTGTCCTTAATCAGCTTAATCAATTGCTTTAACACACTGTGTGTGTTCAGCGATGCTCCAGAGTCAGGCTAATGCAAAGAGTGTATTTATAACCTGCAGATATATGTTCAAGTGGAAAAAAACTCAGGCATAATTACTTATGGTATGGATACCAATAATTCTACTGACATATCTGAGTTGTGCCTTTTCCAGAGCTGAATCATTATAAACTAAATAACTGCAGTGGTTTTGATTAATAAAAACTGGCTGCATGGTACACCTAAAGACTCAGATGTTTACATACAACCTCACCAATATTTGGATACAATGTCCTGAAACAAGCTGAAGAAAAAACAAACGCTTTTGAAATCAACAAATTCAAAATCAACAAATTGTTGATGGTTATTTGACAACTGCTAAGCTTAATTAAAACTGAGCTGAAAAAAAATTGTTATAAGTAACATACTGAAAGTTGGAATTGTTAATTATGGTGTATTTTATGTATTTATCAGCTTTCTGTATAATCTGTAATTCATTTTCTTACATTCTTATATATGTTTAATCCATCATCCTTCATATATTTGGATCAATTTTTCATGAACATGGGTTTTAAAGATGAACCACAGAGAGAGTAGCTGTAAATAAACTCCTAGAGAAGTGAAATTAGGATCCTCCCCTAACCTTAATAAAGTCTGTTTTTTCTTTTTAAACCATATTTATCACATCTTTGGGGTTATTGTCCTGTTAGATCTAAGACTGGGCATAAAGGCATACAAATAAAATCTTAGATTTTTTTCCATTCCAGATTTTGGTGTAAAAGAAATTACAAAATGACAAAAAATATTTTCAAAAAGTCGCTTTTTTTCCCCAATCATCTCAGAGAATTGTAATTTTTGTTTAATCATAAAAATATAGTCGCAATATTACCAGAACATCTTAAAAAAAAAAATAAAAAAAAAGTAATTTTAATTGGAGAAAGTCCAGGATAAATAATTTCTTTTTCACAGAGTTTTCATAAAATTACTTATTCGTTCTCCTGATATTGCAACTTTACTCTGGTAATATTAAGACTTTATTCTAGTATTATTTTACCATATGGCATTATTCTAATAAAAATTAAAAATAAAAAAATAGCCAGCCCTAATAAATTGCTGCAGAGTTGACCTGAGTTCAAAGTTCACATAAATAGAAGCTGAAAAACAGCTTGTCAAACCAGATGGTGGGCCTTGCATATGCTGACATTATTCTGAACTATGGAAACACAAAGAGTGTATTGGTGAAAAAAAAAAAAAAGATTTACCAAAAATTTGGTCAACTGATAAAATTGATTTACTCCCCAGTTCTAGTTAAAACAGGTAATTGCTGCTAAGTTTCAACAATCTGACCCAAACTGAAGCTTATATGAAAAAAGTTTGGGAAACCAAAGTCTAAAAAAAGTCTAGACCTGTTTTTATTTTCAGGATCTCAGAGTCTCCAGCAGTTGTTGGGAACATCCTGGACAAGTTGCACCCAATCAACCTACCAGTCATGTTTTTGGATGAAGCACCAGGAGAAAACCATAAACCTCTAAGTCTTTAATAAGTTGGAACTTCTTGGAAAACCAGTACAAATGTCCCCAATCAAGTGAGTGGAAGGTCATCAATCAATGGACTCAGATATAAGGCCTTGATCAAAACCTAATCAATATGTAGAATTTTGACCTGGTTTGGATTCTGATGAAAAATGTGAACTTTTGATTGAAATTCCAAACAGTAAAAAGGACAAAAGAGGTGAGATATACATCCCAATAAAACTGAACCAAGCTGATCAACACTTGAGTTAAGGATGGATGCAGAAAGGAGTTTTCTTTTGATTTGAAGTGACTCACCCGCTCTCCAGACCGTGGCCTCTTCTTTGGCCGAGTCGGCAATGCGTCCTCCTTCGGGTTGGTGTCAATGGCCCAGTAAGAGCCCTGCAGACAAACAACAGATCTGTGAGCCGATACCAAGGATTGTTTTCATAACTTTATTACAGTGGTCTATAAACAATTTGTGTAAGGCCAGACAGGAAACCAAGAAAAGGAAAAAGGAAGTCAGGAAGTTTCCCCTCTGCCTTCACAGTCTGCCCTATCAGCCGAAATCTTTATTGGAGCTGATAGTCGAGTGGTTAAAGGTTGTGTCGAGTGTAGGAGGTCTTTGTTAGGAGGAAAGGCTGGGCTTTCTCTCCTCGGCGAGAGGCGGCGGAGGGCAGCTGGCGGTGGTAAAATGTTAAGCCTTTCCTGCAGCTCTGCGTTCTCGGCCTCAGGTACTGAACCCAGAGCGAGCGCCGCTGCCAAGGATGAAGAAAATAGGCTCAGCAATCAAGGCAGCGCTCGCCTCGCTGTGCTGCTCCTTTCAAGGTCTGAGCAAGGCTAATGGAGAAGAGGGAACTCCACCACCAAGCTGAATTATTTACCTTTCCATTTGGCCTCAATTAATTTATTTTTCAATAGTGTTCCACCTGGAAGGCAACAGGAATAACGCTCAGCTTTATATAGAGCAAGAGTCCTACCCTAAGGCTGTATGGGTTGTGAATTTGTTTTCAATATTTTACACAATTCATGATAAGATCTCAACTGTCAAGATCAGCACCCTGGAAATCACTTCCTTAACAGAGAGAATAATTGATATTTCCATAGGCTCAGAACAACGGGCTGAACCCCAGCAAACACACCGCTTCACTCCGGTTACACCAGCCAGTGTGTTATTTCCACAGCTTTCACGCCAAGGCTGGATCTAGTGGGCTTAAATTCTAACTTTGAGAATGTGTGCAGCAATTAACATTGTCCTCAGAGGATAAATAATTCACAGTACAAGCAAAAACATGGATACTACTGTATAGATATAGGCCATGGTTGAATAAAGCACACACTCTGATGAGAGATTTGACGAGAGACAAAAAAAGTTTTGACAAAATCTCTTCATTTGATCTTCTCTGAAACTGCAGTGGTTAAAAACGGACCGAATGCTTCCTAGCTTTTTGTCGCACAGACAAAGCTGGGCTTGGTTGCTGTTTCTTTTAATTGAGAGAGGAAGAGGAATAAGTTAACCCTCATGGGACGGGAGTTTCTGCATTTTCCTCCACTCAACCCAAGAGAGTTTGCAGGGGGGGAAAAAAAGGAATAATATATAAAGACTCATTAAATTATTCACAAATACAGCAGTATACTGTAGCAATGCCAAGTCAAGTGTGTCGAAGTCTGGGGCAAAAACAGAGCAAAGCCGCAGCATTCTCTGTGGTCAGAAGACGAAGGAGGTAAAGTTTGTTTTATTTGTTCGATGAAAACGGATCCCAACAGCAGATCTTCTCTTCCTCCAAATGACACAGCTCATTTTCATGCGTTAGCATAAATTACGTCACCTGCTTCCTCTTTTTAATGTAAATTTCAGAGCGACAAACAAACAAGAATGAAGCCGTAGCTCAATTAAAATGAGGATTGTTACAGGTAGACTTCACATTGCGTTTCTTACCTCTGCATGTGCACAGTGCTAACAGTCATCTCTAACATCATCTCACTGACAGGGAGCGACATGACTCTCCTATCTCGTGCAACCAGCAGTTCTCATATTCCTGCCACATTACAATATTGATGCAACATATCAAGACCGGCTAGCAGCTCTTTGAAGTTGTCTTCAGGGGGGGAAAGGCAGTGAGGAAAATTCCAAATTAAACATTAAGGATGCGAACATGTTGGCCATGCATTTGGAATGGGATCCATACTGCAATAGATTATTTTGTATTTAGTGGAGCAGCTCCCAGGAGTGTCAATATCAGAGGATTACAGCAAAACATGAAATTAGCATTCAGTCCCCATCCTCTACACAGCCTGGTGTAGCTCTTCACGCGCGCGTGTGTGTTGGTGTGTGCATATAATTATTTGTGTTGCTGCCTGAGCATATGTAGTGTGTGTGTTTCGGCAGGACAGAGATGATATCTGGGTTTGGCTGCATATAGCTGGACCTATGCACACCGTCACTGTACAGGTGAATCTCTATTAATTAAAACGTCATTTAATGGCTTATTTGAGTAATTTGGCCAAAAAAAAAAAAAATTATATATAAATTATAAACAGCAATATATTTAAAGTTAATTAAAGTTGAAGATTGTTGAAGATTGTTACTTAAAGCTTGAAAATATCACAGGATGCTGTAATACAGCATATCAATGAAAAGATGAGTGGAAGGAGAAAGTGTCCAAAAGCAATTGAGATGTAATTGCAGCCTTAAGATTGTGAAACATAACCCATTGAAGAAGAAGGTGTGTCTGCAGACAAAGCAGGCGTTTCTAAAGGGAAACGTTTTTAATGAGCTACACCTGGTTAGATTAATTAATGTCTGTAACTGGACTTTATTTTGAAGAAACATGGCTAGATTCCTTCTCTGGCGACGGATTTTCATTTAATTATCTGATTTCACAAGCTTAACGTCATTACTATTAGAAGACTTATTAAGCACCACGATATGATAAAGGCAGGTCACGTCTCCTCCTGCCTCTCTTAACAGAACATCCGGTCACATTTCAAAATAAGATCAACAAAATCACAGTGCTTCAATAACCAGTGGTCTGCAACCTACTGCATGTAAATCACCATTCATTTGCTATGACATGAACTCAAAGTATGACACTACAGCTAGCTTACTAAAGGATGATCACGTTTGAAAATAATAATGGATAAGTGGCTTAAGAAAACCTGAAGATACTGGTGGAAAGTTTCTCATGGTGAGTTTTAGAGCCTTTGTGTTTGAACACTACTTTGAAACACAGCATGCCACAGGCATCAAGATCTAGGACTGTGCCCCATGCTGACTAACTGCATCTGAACACCTGAAATAAAATTATTTACAATGAGCAATCTACTGGCTGAAAGAAAGTGTTTATTTTTGCCAAACAACTCAAGTTTTCTACTTTTCTTTTATTATGCTTCTAGATTGCAAACAGCCCTAAAATGGTATTAGTGCACATAACTCTTGTAGTGAAGAACTTTTTTTGATTTCCATGTGTTTTCCATCATTGGAAAGCTTAGAATCCACAATTTCATAATGTGTAAATAACTCAAAACGTCCCAAGTTGTTCATGGTTTTATCCAAAACAGAGACACCCTTGACATTACCAAGAACAAAGAAAATGAGTCATTTCAGGTTCTATAGATTATGTGCTATTTTGGGGTCAATTTCAAATTGGGCGGTTTGTGAATGTTTGTCAAGTGGTCCTAAGCCTGAAAAGATTTGAGAAACACTGCTTCATGATGATCCTGATTTCATTTTCCAGGAGGATTTGGTAACTGCCCACATTGCCAAAACCACCAAACCCATCTTGACCATTAGTGACCATTAGTGACCAGCTGTGCAGCTTTGGCCAAATGCTGGTCTGACTTAAACCCCATGGAGAAGCTATGGAGTAAACATGAGATAACCAAATCAACAATGCTAACAAGATGAAGATCAGTGTTAAACCAACCTGGGCTTTTTTAGCACCTCAGCAGCCATGCTTCGCTGCACTGATGCAATAATTAATACTTTTCAGTCGGTTCATATATACGTATATGAACAGAAACCTTTTTTGATTAGTCTGATGCAAAATAATGACAAAACAAAAATAAATGCTTGAAATATTCATATTCCTCTCTGTGTGTAAAGAATTTATTCCATATCTGAGTTTATCTTAAAGACGTCCTAGGTTACCGAGTTGCCCCTGTGAGTCAGGGTCTTTAAACCCCCTCGCAGTCCATCAGGGATCTTTCTCATCAGGCTGCTGTCGCTTGAGATTGGGAAGTAGATCGAGCTAAAATAGCAACAGTAGGTGGTCCTACTGAGATTTAAATGTCAAATTAACATGGACTATATATTCTTATAGAGGGAAGAGAAACAGGAGGAGAGCTGAACTGGAAACAAATGAGAGCAGATTTTTTATTTAATTATTTTTTATTAATACTTCAGGGACAATCGTTTCTGGAATCGTTCTGCCCTTCAACACTTTTCTGTCCAAAACTTTTACTTCATATATCCACGTCTGCTGTCTGTGTTGGTTCAAAGACAATAATAAAATTAAGATCCATTTTATTTTACATTTAAAATGCATGTGTGAGAGGAGGTTCGTAAGAAAATGTGCATTCCTTCCGTTTTCAGTCTGTCAGAGTCCTGGCAGTCATTCAAAGGTAACATTTTTCTACCAGGGAGAGCATGACACACACACCCCAAAAATGTTTCAGCTGTGTGTTCAGCCAACAGAGTCTGCTTAGTTGAAATTTAACACATTTTCTCTTTTTTCCTCCCCTAACTTGCATGCAGTCTTTAACTGGCCGTGATTAAAATAATGTGTGTCAGTCTTACCTTTCCAGGGTCATCTTTGGAGCGAGGCACTTTGAGAAAACATTTGTTTAGCGACAGATTGTGCCGTATTGAGTTCTGTGAGGGAAAACAAAGAGAGAGAAAGGTGGCGAGGTAAGTAAACATATCAAAGATGCTGATTGTACAAAGTATTTCGTAACAAAGCAAAAACACTGGTGCCCATAGCAACGAGTTCACACACTTTTACATCTTTTTCCCCCATTGATTTACAGTCAAACAAGAGCTTAAAGGCTGTGAAACATAGATTTCATCTCATCCAATGAACTCCATTTGGGCTGCACATCATATCAAATTCCACGGGTGCCAGAAATAGGAGCAAGAAGGAATCCCACACTGGGATGGCTGCTGATAGCAAGGCCTGATATTAATTAATGCTCTAGCAGCCTCCTGTGGGGGCTGGAAATAAATTATGTAGATCATTCTGAAAGTTAACTCATTACTGTGTTACGAGCTGGTCCACACTGGTGGATTGGGAGATGCATCCAGCTGCCTGATATGAAAGGAGGGATGGGTTTAAGAAACCATGCAGGTTAGATTGCAAAATCTAGGTCCCCCAGCAACAGAAAGACCCCCTAGTCCGCCACTCCGTGAACCAGCTGCTGCCAGACCACCAGCGGGCTTGACATGGCCAATGGATCTGCATCCACTCCTCTTTATAGACTGGCTTTGACCGATGGTCACAGTGAAATGCAAAGGATAAGCCGAGAGAGGCGCTCTGTGAGAGACAGACAAGAAACTCCACATTTTTCATGTTAGAGTTTCAGACATTTCCATACTTAAATCAGCCAAGTTCTCAGTGCCGGGAAGAAATACAAATAAGAGTTTACTGCCGGTATTTAGGTCAACTTTAACTATAGAACCTGTAAGGATGGATGATGCATTGGAACATAGATGGAAAGATGAGTGGAAGGAACAAACACAATAACGTATGGTTGGATGGATGTCGAAATGAACCAATAAGCAGCAGAACGGATCAATTGACGGACTGATAGAGTCAGACTTTGGAACAGGAAATGAAGTATTTACAATTTACCATATTTAATACTTGTCCAAACATGAAAAGTAATAAAATTTAATGCTTTTCCAGAATGTGGAAGAACCCTGGATAGAGAGATAACTTCCCACTGATTCATCATAAAAGTTGCCCACTTCATCTGAGAGAAAAATGTTGTCAATCCCACTGGTTAAACCTTTTGTATTAAAGAGCAGCCAACCCTGCTCTTTAATACAAAATTACGGTTTGGTGAAATATTCAAAGAAGCGGCATTATGTATTTTCCACATAAAGCCATTTTATAGGACAACCAAGAAACTATGTTACCATCAGCTGTTATAAAATGATGTACATGTCAAATTTTACTTCACATCAAATTATATGTCTGACATCTTGAAATCAGGGCTCTGTCTCTTTAAGAACCTCTTATCTGTTCTAACACTCCCACTTCAGTAAGTCAACACAAAAACCATGACATCCATTGATATAGTTTACAACTGTTCTTAGGATGTTGTAGATCCTACGATAAGCTCAGCTGGAACTATTTGACTTTCATATGGTTCCAGCATGTGCTGCTGCCGCTAGTCTGCAGGAGCAGACTAGCAGCATATTTCCAGCTTTGTGGAAATATACGAAATAGGAACCTCCAAATGGTTGGCAGAGGAAAGTCAAGGATTTCTGAAACATTCAAGAAATAATCAAAGCAACACTCCAGGTATGTTTTTGATGAGGGATTAACATTAAAGCATGATGAAAAGCCCATCTTTAATGCTAAAAGTTGATTTTTCATAATACCACCCCCTTAAACAATTCTGACGATCAAAACAGATATAAATCATCTTTAGTATGAGACAGACTTTAAAGCATAAAAGGGCAACCATCTTCACCTCCAAGCTACACTCATGGATTCAGTGATCATTATTCCTTTAGTATTCACGGCTCATTCAAGGCTATAGCTTTTGTGCCTGAAATATTGAATTTCTCCCAACCAGAAAAAGGCCTTTATGCCGCCATGGGGTAAAACTAAGATTTCAAACTGCATGTCAGGTTTAGTCACCTGGACATTCTCACACACTGGAAAAAAGAAGAAAGACAATTCAAGATTTGTACAGTCAAAAGAGCAGAGATAGGACTATGTCTTGGTGGTCCAAAACAAAGTAAATATCCAGGGAGCAGAAGTTTGTGTATGAAAGTGTCTTGTTGATGCAGACTGGTTAGAAATGACATAGGCAACTGCAGCGCCATCAGGCAGATGGGATACAGCTGAAGGACCAAAACAAAAGCCACTGTTAGCTGTAACTGTAGAATCAGACGTCCAAGTCAAACAGGCTCATCAAAAATGGACAAAAAGAGACTGCCTGATCCGAAGACTGTTCATCTCAGCTGCAACACTGAGATGGCAGGGTCAGAATTTGGTTCTGGTATCGGGGAAGTATTGGTTTGGTAGATATTTCCTATTAGCACACTTTGGGACCATTAGTTTATGTTAGGGGTTCTGTTTTCTGGTCGATTGTCAATGTTTCTGACAGCTTCAGGGAGTTCTGAGTACAAAAGACGGACCGACCCACTTCAGGTACGGTGTACCTGCTGCGGAGCGTAAATGTATATAATAAAATGTTATATTTCAGAATGCGTTTGTTATTGTATCGAAGCACAACAAAATTAATTCAAGTACAGCCGAAGAATCAGACAGAACAAGGAAGTTCTAGTTATTTTGGCATATTTTTAAAACCAAAAGTTCTTCTTTTCCAGCCTCATATTAAAACAACTTTGGCCATTTTAAATGTTCATCTGAGTGAATTGATGGACAAGTGGAGAAACATTGAGAGACAGCAAACATTATAATCTATTCATCTTAAACAAAAAACAGAAAAGTGTTAAAATCACATTAGTTACAACAGCTTATTTAAACAATCATATTGATAATTGGACAGCTAAGTTTAGCATATTTTTGTAATAAAAAAATTGCAAAATGCTGCAGTATAATTAAACACATAAAAAATCCTTTCCTCACACCATGATAATGCTATGGACACCTCATGGCGTTATTATTTTGGCCACATTGCTCTTTGAGCTTCACATCGAGATAAGGAAATGCTCAGGCTTGCACTGTGATCAGAACTCTGTGGTCTGAACGTAATTAAGCCACAGGCGCCTCACTTTTCCGACCAAGTGAGATTGTGCACAGCTGTGAAGCAGAAAAAAAAAATCCAAGCCTGCAGAATCAGATCTCAAATGTCATGCAGACTTGACAAATAGATCCACTGAGACCCCAGTAACCTGGAGACTCCAGGGCAGCCGAGGTAAACGGTTAACCTTATTGTTGTGTTTGCTGATGCAGCCCACTTGAACCAACTCTGGCATCTCTGCAAAATACAGCATGAAGATAAATGTTTTGTTCTTCTGGTTGCATTTCCTCCCCTACTCCAAGCCTCATCTTGGATGAACACAGCAAAATGCCTCATCATGCATAGTGGAGAGTGACGAACATAAGACGTTCTCTGCTTAGTCAGCCAATGCTACTCGGGATCCCTGAAATGTGTGAAACCAGAGAGGATCTGATGGGACGGATCCTAAAACAAGCTTTACAGTTCCACAGAACCACAAGGACTCCACAGACATTTTCCTCCACAGTCTGCGTCTAAAAATGGGGGCCACCTAGTGCCACGCAGATGGGAGGTGAAGAGAGGTGGCTCGTTCCATTAAGGAACGTCTGTTTGCTCTAAATCATTGATACAGTCAAGCGGGAGTGGCTTGGTGCAACATCAGAAGTTTATTTTTTAATGAACCATGCTTTCCTGGTTCACTATGCTCCTACTGGGCCATAAGAGATGAAAAACTAAGGATGTAGTAAGCAAAGTACAAAGTTCCTACACAACTTTCATAATCCCCCAGCCGCCAGCAAACTATTGCCCTAAAATCTCCAGAGTTCCAGGTCAATATTTTAAAACCTGCTGAAAAAATTTCACTATGAATCTACAGCAGATCTTCCTGCAGGCTTTAAATATGTAACGTATTTAAATATGTAACATATTTAAATGAAACAGCAAAGATGACAATAGAGTAGAAGGAAAAAGAAAACTAGAAGTCTGCCTCTGCACCTGCAGAAAGAGAAAAAACTAATTGGAAAGCCATCTAAAAGTAAATACAAGGAAAGAAAGAAGATTGGCATAAGCTTGTCACAATAAGCAATTAATCAATTGGGCGAATTTGTTTACACAGACATCATAAACCATTTTATTTATTGTTTTGGTTGTGAATTTTTATTTTAGATATTTAAAATATGTTTCAGTTCGAGAGTGAAGTGGATTTCACTAAATTAAAGTTAATCAGTGATTGAGAGGGCAAACTTGCATTTTAATGCCATTGTCAACACATCATTACTTGAAAATAGTTTATGGCAATAATTACTGGGGCAATTTATCATTCAGTACAGACAGATAAGACACAATCATGGGAGAGCATGATGGACAAAAGGACATAAGCCAAGAAACAAAAAGATGGAAGGAACATTTAGACAATGGGAATAAAGTCTTGAAATGAACTGTTTTTAGACACTTTTTCCCCAAACATATCCAGACTTGAAATATACTGCAATCACATTCCAGACTTCTGTAGGAACCCTGGAAACAGCAGGTTATCAGCAGATATGAAGCAGGTATGCAGATCTACGACGGAGGGAAATTAAGTAGCAGGAAGAGGTCAGAAGGTGTTAGCAGACGTACACAGAGTGAGAGAGACAGAGCTCTCTGCAGGGGGTCTTGCCCAAGTGCAGCCTAGCATCTTACCTGCAACCCCCACAGAGTTCTCTACATCCAACCTCAGAGTGAGCCTTTGAGTGTGTGTATGTGGGATGCCTCCTACACACCTTACAAGCCGCGTGCGCACACAGGAACGTGTCTCCGAACAAATGGCGGTGATTTAACTCACCAGGACAGTAGTGGAGGCGTAGGCAGCTCCGCCCTCACAGCCAGCAACCCCCCCTGTTCCCGCTGAGAAGCGCCGCAGCTCGGCAGAAGGGCCGCCAGGGAAAAAGTAGGTCAGGCTGACCTCTGAGCTCGGCGTGTCAAACGTTCAGACTGAAGCTGAAGGGACAGGCCGTGTCAGAGCCCTGCTCCTCACAGCTGGGGAGGAAGAGGGGCCCCGCGCACCCGCCAGGAACCCAAGGGAGAGAACTCAGCAGGCTGCTTATACAGACGAGCGTATACACAAGTATACCAGCCATAACGTATAGGCAACGAAGACCAGCAACTGAAGGAGAGGAAGGCCTCGCAGACTGGGCTGATGTGAATAAATCAATGCCACTCTATGTTTGAGATCTTGCCAGCTTCCCACCATCTATTTGTAACTTCATGCCCCCGGACAGAGCGTAAAGAAGAGAAGGCTTTATTCAATCAACGCTCGTCATTCAGTTAGAAGTCGGAAATTTAACTGTCAGTCTGTAAATGCAAAATTACCCGAGGCAGTTCCGAGGCCATGCAAGAGTTTGAGACGATAAAAGTTCAAAAGAACCTCAAATGACAATGTCAGAGAACATAAGGGTGAAATATTTTAGTTTATTACCAGAAAATCTAAAAATATAGAAATTATGGAATATAAATCAAAACGAGCACTTTTATCGCTTTTAGTTTTTAAACAACTCTTCTGACACAAAAAGGCCTTTGAGTCTCACTCTCAAAACCGAATTATGCATGCATGTTATGGATGATGAAGTGCATGCAACAATTGAGTTTAGGTGTTTAGCACTTTTTGGACTACGGCTACCACTAAAAGCTTCTCATATTAAGTAGCATGTTGCGCTCTGCAGTAGTGTTTTACCCATGTGTTCTTTGTTGCTCTAACATTCCAATTCTGTTTTATTCTCGATTTCTGCAGGTGTAGAGGCAAACTTCTAGTTTTCTTGTATATCTTTATCCTTCTTTAACATTTCTGCCGTTTCCCAATAACATTTTGCCTCATCTTTCTTCCTATCTTTCCCATCTCTGTGTCCAATGTTTTTAAAATAACCCAAACACTATAAACAGACTGCAAGATGCTAAAAGAGGTCTTGAAAAATTCCCAACAATTTAATCACTGGATCTTCAAGAGGTGTAAAGACTGTGGATATAAAAGTGCATACCAGAACAATCAGAAATCCCTATTTGGCTTCTATAGAGGATGATGTGGAGGAAAGAAACTTTTGCTTTGCAGAAAAAAAACATGAAATTTGACAGAAAGAACATGGAGAAAGACCAGAACTTCTGGAATAATGTTCTTTGGACAGATAAGTCTACATATTTTAAATAAACCAAATACTTAATTCCAGGAAAAGGCCTTCATACCCACTGGAAAGTATGGAGCTGGAACCATATCAGAGGTGCTTGAGCAGAAAGCGAAATAAATACTAAAGCTTGAACTCTGTAGTATGATGGTAACTTAAAACACAGCCATAAAAACACTCAGGACTGGCTGAGTGTTAAGTGCAAGTCCAAATCTTGATGTCATTGATTTGATGTAGGGTGAAACAGGTTGTACATGTGAGAAACTGCTTGAATATCTCACAGCTGAAAGTGAGAAGTGGACAAAACTTTCCTAAGACCGTCAGAAACTGGCAGAAGGCTACAAGAAGCATCTCACTAAAACTCATTATTACAGATGGTAGCATTAGCTTTTAGAGCGCAGGGTGTCCAAGGTTTTTACAAAGTAAAAATTGCTGTTTAATCTATTTGATGAGATTGTTTAAGGGCTATGAAATGTGTCTGTAATCATTAAAAAACAAATCATTTTATCAATAAAGGCAAACTAGATGAAAGAAAGCACCACAGGGTTTTTGGAAGAGAAAAAGCAGCCAAGTCGTTTCACCAAATCTACGAGTTTTTCTGAAGAACTGGTGCAGTAAGTGGAACCAAAGCAAGCACTTATGCAAGCTGAGCTGGTAGGAAAACAGAAGCCGAGTTTCTGACCTGACAGCAGGTCTGAATGGAACGGGGATTTGAAAGACTTGAGAGCTAGTACCGAGGAGGATGTGTTCAAAAGCGGCCTTTGAAGGAAGATCTTTGAGGTCAATGAAGGAGAGAGAGGGAAGTAAGATACAAACAGAGAAAGGGAAATGAAAGAAAGATAAGAATAGGTCTGTTTTAATTAAAAACGGTGGGTTTTTCAATGAGGTGATCTTGATCCACAGCACAAAAGAGTGACCTGTGTCAAAGTGGTGAAATATTATGCAAGCCTGTCAAACACAATCAGCTTCTGCTCTATAATAGTGAAGGCATCAGGAATAAAATAGTTTTTTACTGTTTAAGCTCAAGAGGCACAGATAAAAAGACTTAACCTGCTTAAAATAAAATTAAACCAGAGTTTTAATTCAATAGAATATAAATGTCAAACATATAAACCCATACTTCCTTTTCTAACAGTATCTGTACCATTTGAACTCTACATTAACTTAAATTGCATGAACTTGACATTACAAGAACAAACGTCACAGAATTTGTCAGAACATCAACACAAAGTACTTTTCTACTAAACTGCCCCTAAATAAAATGTATCTAATTAGTAGGGCTCATAATTATGATGAATAAATGTTCTAGGGTGGCTGAGTTATGGCCAGACTGAAATACTACTTTAACCAATCTTTACTAGAATCAATCAGATTGAGCTCTTGTGTCAAGAAAGATGAGCAAAATGTAGTGAATTTGTAAAGTTTGATGAGGAAAAAAAACAAAAGAGCTGTGGTGTAAAAGTAACAACTATTTATTCCCAAGTATTAGTACACTAAGGCGGTAGAATGAAAGTACATGCACAAGACACTTTAGATTTTTATTCAAATTTTATTGGTTGATCTAGCAGTGACCATTAATCATCAGTAATTGTGACAAATTTCTTAAATTTTGATTTATTGTCAATATATTCCAATTATGTAAAAAAAAATTCCTTATAGTCAGGATTAACAGATGTATTTTATTCTCCACCATTTGTTTTATGAAAGCATCAAGAAATACCAGTAAATGTTAAAATACAGTTACCATGTGAAGCTTAGTGACAGAAGTCAAACTTCTTAATATGTAATAAAGCAGAGTATTACAAGTGGTTTGTTGTTCTAGAGCACTATTGGTGTTTGTTGGGATATACGATCACACTAAAAAATACGCAATAAATAGTTCTTGTCGTCACTTTTGTCATTATCACAATAGTACGACAAAATATTGCGATAACATTTTAACTCCAAAATTGTACCTATTTGAGGAATAGAATGAAAACAGCTGAACGCCACACGTTAAAGATTTTTATTCCAATTCTGTGTTGGTTAAACACAAAAAAAACCCCTAATAAAACACACTGAAGCTCAAACAAAACAAAAAAACCAAATGGTATGGATATGTTTGAGGCGCTGCAGGTCTCCTCCCAAAAAGAAACAGATCTTTGTAGAGAACAAGGCCACACTAAAGTCACCGGTGAGTGAATCAGAACAGATACAATAACACATTCAGATGTGCGCCGCAACACAAAGGCACACCGGTACATGACTGTATTTTTAGGCCTTTGCTATTTCGTAAGGACCCTGTGACATGCCCACCAACACAGAACGTAGTCCTCAGCCTCGGGGATATGCACCCGGACCAGGGAATGTAGCACCTTCACTGTCTATTTGTAGTGGGTGTGGGAAGGCATGTGGGATGCCACAGCATTTACTCAGCAAGGGTTAGGGAGAAAAAGGCTCAGACAGGCGGGTAGAGGAGGTTTGCTCAAGTAGAAATCACAATCACAAGAGCTCTGATACCGCTTCAACCCTGTTCTGCCATTACAAAGGTTGTTTTTAGTATTTAGTTTAAAAATATAAGGCCATTATCGAAACCTCACTGTTTTAAGAGTGGCACCACACAAGAATGGCTCATAAAATTGCTTGTGTTGGTGTTGAGTACTTCTAAAAGACATACTTACTACAGTCAACAGAGATTTCTTAGTATGAACCTTTTTTCTTCATCATAATGATATAGCCAGGATGCCTGCCAAGGCTCGCTGCCCAGTGTACCACAAAACCTGCATTTATCAAAGCCGAGAGACCTAAAGCTCACACTCAAATACCAATGAAGTCAACTATAACGATTTTCACCTTTCATTTTTTTCCCATCCATCTTCAAAGGCATTTGATCTGCCTCCCTTGGCATCTCGTAGCTGCGTGTTGGCATGCCTGGTTTAAAACCTCTCACTCTCTGATCTTTAAGCACTTGTATGTTGATTAAATAAAACATGAAGCGCTTGCTTACCAGCTGAAAAAAATATATATACACATTTACGTGGGTCAAATCTGTCATAAACACACATAAACAAAGTTGTCAGAGCAAAGAGCACTCAAGTTCAACATCCACAGAAGACTGGGACAGAAGGTCACAAGAAATTAAAATAAAGAAATCAAACTGATGACTGAATTTCGCCATCTGCACCTTTGTTATCTACTGTCAGACTCTGAGGCATTATAGTAATTAAAACTCTACAGCCACTTTTGCAGAAGTACATGACACTATGGGGAAATGGCATTTCCCTTATCCCCCTTAACAGGGGGCATTTGGCAAAATTAAACTCATTTTTCATAGCAGGACTCATTTAGTGAAGGCAATACATGCAAGAAAGAAATTAGTCTGATAAGGGATTACATGCGAACTTTAGAAGTTGTCAAAGTAGTGGCAGGAGAAATGTGGACCATCATAGGTACGACTGGCAAATGCTCAATTGTTTTATTTTCATAAAAAAAACAGCGAAGATATGAAAGGTTTGCATCAGCTGTCTCCATGCAGAAGGTAAAAAGCTTAGCTACAGTAGAAGCTACTGACTAAACCTCTTAAGCAAATACAGCATCATCCAAGCGTCCAAACTCCCCCTGCACTTTCTAAGATTTTGTCATTACATTACAGACATAAACTTTAGTATATGGCTGTAATTTTAAAAACTGAGGTACTGCATAGATTTGGTGCAGGATAAAAATGATGCATGAGTTTAATGGGGGTTTTTTAGACAAAGAAGTCTGAACTGTTTTGTATTCAGCTCCATTTGAGTCAGTACCTTGTAGAAACCGAATGATCAGGGTCGTTTTTCTGGTGAACCCTCTGGTGAACCCTCTGACCCAGTCACAAATCATTGGAGTATCTAACAGTTTTCCCCACCAAAGACTGACATTTATTTCTCTCCATTCATTTTTTTTTCTCAATAACTGACCAGATTTCCTGGCCTTCTTGAAGGGAAGCGTCCTCACAGCATTATGTTCCCATCATCAGAGAACTGCTTTAGTGTTTCGACGCTCCCTGCATGACTTGTGACAAACAGAACTTCTTATAGCTTTCTTTCCACTTCTCTTCCATAACACAGACTAGTTTAATTAATGGCCAACAGTTGTCTTGTTAACTGATTCTAATACATAATTATTTAGTGGTGTTAAAGCAAAGGGGCTGAGTAAGGTGCACCAGTTGCAGTTTTCTGGCTGATCAGCAATTACAATCTGTAAGAAGCCTGGTCTGTCGATTCTGATTTTGGCCACACCAGTTTTTTTTTTTGTCTGAAATGTTGTTAAATGAGGCAATAACATCACAGAGTTGGTAACAGTGGGGTGACTGCAAGCATGTGAACATGACCTGGTGGGCCAGTCTTTCAGTAAGACCTCTCTGGACAGAGCGAAATAGGTCAGTGATTGGTTTGTAGACCTTTGCTGAGTTGGAAAAGATCATTGGATAAAATCGGCTTCACGCGAGTATCAGCCAAGTATTTCCTAAATTGATGCACCGTTAGGCGCAAATCCATGCCCAACTTCAGATTTTAACTTAGAAAAAAGGAAAACTTTCCGTACTTCCAGTATTACATAAAATACTGTTTATAATGCACTATTTGTGGCTGCTACTTGATACAGAAAATTTCAGGAGATAATACTATTTACTTTAACATCAATATAACAAGTTCTCAATATTCTTACAGGACCTCACTTTCTCCATATCAACCAGCATCTGATACAGATTAACCACAGAACCTGAACACAGCAGAAGTGGATCTGCTATGCCTGGTTGTGCAGAAGTCTTCAACAAAACGCAAGCAAATCGATCGAATTTCATCAGCCAAGTAATTTTGTTCTGGGTTAATTCAAGGATACTGCAACTTACTGAGCTCCAACAATAGGCTGAGCTAACAAAAAAAGCGCCATAGTTCCCTCATGGCTTCTAAGAAGTTTATGAATGCTGCACCAAGGATGTTCCCTTTTCAACAGAGGCAACGGGGTTAAAGACCAAAATTTCTACCACAAATGCTCTGAACTCAATTTCGCTAAGGCACTGCATCCAGATTCCTTTTTCCAACACATTTTTATGTGTTATTTCAAGGCCAACCTTGAAATAAAAATAAACCAAGAGAAATTCTAGAGAGGGAAAAAAGCCTTGTGCATTATTTTCCAGTTGCACTCAAGGTTACAACGCTGACTTGAATGCGACATTTGAAATTCGAGCATTCCCCTTTTTAAATTGGGAGTCAATCACTGTAGATGTGAAAAGCTGTGGGGAAAATTCCCTTAATGCAACGCTGAATGGCAGGGCACACCACCACAAAAGCCCCGAAGCACTCGCATCAGGCCTATTTGATCAAAGTCACTCAAAAAGCTATCAGTCTTTGTCTCCTTTGCTTTTTTAGCAATATTTTTGTGTCTCCTCCACCCCCGTCTCACTCAAACGAAACCACACAGAATAAAAATGCTTTGTACAAACTCTGGTGTTGCTAAACTTGCTCCGTTATTGCATGCTGCAGCGTGCAGAATTGTAGCATGATTCCATTAAGTGGGTTATTACAGAACATCTCTGACCTCTAACACCATGATTCTCCAGACAACTTCGGAAATAGGGAGCTCTGAATGACGCAAATGCAGCAGCGCAGCGACAATTCAAGTTTACAAAAAGACACCAAATATGGAGACAAACTCAAATAAAAACATAACATCACATTAAAAATATATCAAAACTAGGGGTGTGAAGCTATAATAACCTCATGATACAATGTGATGGACGATATTCTGATCATAATAGGATATGTATCACAACATTTGGCAAACGATACAGTTCAATACGATTTGATGCATTTTTACAATTTTCTGAAAGATTTTAGAAGGACAGAGTGATTTTAGTTGCATTTTGTGTAAAAGCACCATATAGCTGACTCTGATTGAACGGAGTCTAACAGTCTACAGCTGGACAAAATGAATCAAAGATGCAGTGATAAAATTAGTTTGTCATTTAATTCATGTGGATTTGACATAAAACTCAAAGTTTCAACAGTGATCCACCAGCTGAGAAGGGAGATTATCAGCCTCTGTAGACTCTCAATATGCAAATTATTGCACTTATGTTTTTTTTCTGGACATACTGTTGATGTATTTTGGACTAAAAAAAGTCTTCTGGGCCATCGGGAAAAGGCTTTTCTACCTTGGCTCCCGGAGTTAGCCGTGGCTGCAAACTGTTTACTACTAGCTGGTGGAGGAGAGGCTCTGCCTCACCCCGTAGTGATTCACTCCCTGCAGCTGCGCAGCATTTCCCTGCTTGGATCTCTGAGTAGCTGCCTCTCAGACTGCCAGGATCTCATCGTACTCTCAGTCTCTGATACTCTTTGTCAGTTTCTAATAAGAATGATCGATAGAATCGATAGAATTAAACAGCCTTAATCAAAACGTCAAACTGCAGATTGAAAATATGACTATGAATATCAAATAAAATCACAACTACGTATACATTTTTCACAATTTAATGAAAGCATCAATAAACTTCAGACAATTGTCCTACATTCAGCAACGGTTATTAGTCATCAGGTCACATAAGAAAAGAAAAACATTTTCCAGTTAATATTGGTAAATATTAGGTATATCAGATATCGCAGCAATATTATCAGATATTGGCCTAATTGGCCTAAATCAAAACCATGATTTATTTTTATATTAGTTATATTTGTTATATTTTTAGATGGATAAAAAGAATCTGAAAACTAGCAGGTCAGACCTAAAAGAAAACTGAAAGAAAATGTTGATTTATTTAGGATTTAATTATTCTATTTGATAAAGGTAATTAATAAATTACGGAGGTTTGTAACTTGATGCTCTGACAATAAGCTGCATTGAGCAATGTTTTAAAATGTAAGGAACAGTAGATTTAGCAGTTTTTGCCACGCGTTTCATGCAGTATATGTCTAATATTTCCACAAATGACACTAACAGTTTAATACATATATTTTTACAAAGTCATTTTTTCAATAGGTTGCAAACTAATTTTGCTTTTTTACATTCTTGTCAATAAAAACTGATTGAAGAATTGAACATCTATAGAACCTAAAGACAAAAATAAAATTGTTTTTAATTCAAAAATCTAAACTGTTTAAGTGTAGGTCTTAATTTATTCATTTACTTCAAAGGGACATGTTGCTTTTGTGGCTCTGAACTAAATTTGTCCAGCAGAATTAAATTAAAAATGGCTTTCGGTGTCTTTATTGATTAAAGGTTGCTGATCGTGGCACTAGATGAAGCTGAATGGCTCCTGTGAGTTTCTGCTACATTGCAATTTGTCTTAAGTTTGCTAAATGGGAGATATGTTCAAGGAAGATATAATTATGTAATTTGTTTCTACAAGTTTCTCAAATCCAGTCTAATTAATATTACTTGAGATGCAACCCATTCATCTCGCTGAGTCAGGAATCGATTGATTTTCATTTGATCACCTGATCAAATGCTGAACAATATTTGCCTTGTCCATTTATTAAAATTAGAACTCAGACTGGAGTCAATCTGTAGACACAAACCAAATCTATCTACTTTTAATGGATTTGTTTTAGAATAAAACAAATCATTGCATATAATGAGGAAGATGCTTTGTTGCAGTACTTCTTTTCCCTTGGATTCAGCAAAGACATTGTCATCTTTCAGCCCGATGACTACATTTCATTTTAATAATTTAAAATGAGTAAAAACATTGCTGCATTAAATCTATGCACCCGTTCAGTGAACACATATTGGTAACCTGCTCCCTTAAAGGCTGCACAGAGCTGTAAATCGAGTGAGTGATGCTGGGTCGCCCTCCCTTTCTCCACGACTGCAGAGGCGGCGCAAGGCCATGAAAGATTGGAAGCAAAGTGACGTCCTCTGGTTTATCCTCCCTGAAAGCCTTCACATGCTCTCAGTTCCACATGAGGGATCTGATGAAAGCCGTTTGTCAGTACGCTACTTAATTATCAGCCAGAAGAGGAGCCTCTGATGCCATCCTCTGTCGACGGGCTTAGAGCCGCACGCCGACAATGGGCCACGCTAACAATGAACAAGCGAGCTGCTCATAATGACGATGGGATGGTGCCAACTATCCACTTCAGAGTCAAAGAAATGGGGAACCCAACAGAAAGAGTGGTTTCCACTTCAAATTCAAAGTTTTTTCCGGCTCATTAGAAGCTTGTGTAATAAAAAAATTCAGAGGACTGAAAGTGTTACAGAAGAGCCAGATGATGGTTTGACCTTTTGTTTCTGCCCGTCTACACAAAGGTGTTCAATATGCATGGAAGCATCAGTGCGAACTTAAAAATAGTCGTATGAACTCCTTTGACCTGCTACTTCCCCTCATTCTTTTGACTACAGAGCTTCTATCTAAACATGAGATTACAAGGGGAAGAGAGGCTCATCTCTTGTTTTCATCCTGTCTCACAGACACTGAAGTCAACTCAAGTTCCTGGGAATGTTTGGCCTGGAGCTTTTACTTTGGAGGAAACAGCAAGTCATTTATTATTGTGTGCATTAATGTGATACGATTCACAGCTGCACATTCACCAGAGGCATGAGCATTTAGTGACAAACGGCAATTATTCAACATTAACCTGGGATTTCCAGTAGGCAGCAAAAAGTACATGCATTTATGACATTTAGGGGGGAAAAAGTTGGTTTTCTCTGTATAGTATGGTGCTTTTCTAAAAAAAAATATTCTAAACCATTTATTTCAACTGAATACACTAAAAATGATCCAACTTAAATAAATTGCTTCAGCTGGCGAGAATTAATTGAATTAAGTTCATCTACAGAACTTAACTTTATAAACTTAATGTATTAATTTGGATACTATTTCAGTGCTAACAACTTAATTTATTTAAGTTGGATAAACTGCTCTTTTTTTCAGTGTCGGACAGAAAGGAAACCTACAAACTCAACTCTCACATGCATGTGATGCAATGTTTTATGAATGCAAGAAAAAAAAAAGGAATTTGTGTTTATTTTTCATTTACTTTTCCTTTACAAATAATGGACAAATTTTTTGGCATCTGCACAAGCTTAGATCATCTGCACTTGATAATCTAGTGTGATTTAATTTCTGACATCTGTATTGGATTATTTTAATAAAATAATGAATTATTTTATACATTTTAATAAAATATTCTTTAAAAACTGTTTTTGATCCAAGGTATATTTAGTTTGTAAATAGAAAATGATGAGCAACAGCGCTATGTTTGGCATTTAAACCAGTCGTTTCAACAAAAAAAAAAAAAAAAAAAAATCAAGAGGATGAACTTTGGAAAAAAATATTTTGTATTCATCCAGATTTGGAAAACAATCAAACCCAATTTCCAATTTTAAGATTGTGTAGGAACCTGAAGTTAATTAATTGGATTGAGGAATAATGGATGAAAATCATTAAATGTTCATTTAAATTACATGTTGAAGCAACAAAAGTACACAGTGAGCAGGCAGGGGAGGTTAATGGTAGCTAAAGGACGACATAAATCCTGTGAAATGGTAAGTTAGCAGTTGAATTTATAGAAAAAGGTTTTCAGCAGCTTTTTGAACAATGAACTGGGCATCATTATCAATAAGCAGCTTCATAGCATTGTCTCAGGTGAACACTTGTTTGAAATAATTATAACATAAATTACAGATGTGTGGCTAAAAGCACATTTTGTAAGGTGAGGACATTTCATCAATAACTTCTAATCATCTCAGTTTTTAGTATTTTGGCGAAGAGTTCAAATTGTAATAAAGCATTCCCTTTATATCAGATCTAAAAAATAAAAAAAAATAAAAAAGTGTTCCGACAACCCTAAAAAATATTTTTTCCCAGGCTCTAAACCTCCAATAATCTACATAATATGAATCAGATTTGATTTCCTTCTGAAAGCGAATCACAGACCCACTCTATAGTCCATTAGCCAAGTTAATGCAGAGCTACCAGACTTGCTGACCCATTAATAATACATCGCAGTGGTCAAAAGAGGCCAGACACCTCTGTGCACCCTTTCATCCCTCTACATGGCCACATTAATGGACTAATTCAGATGCAATTAACTGGTGAGGAGAGGCTGTGGCCTTGCGGCTGGTGAAGTGCGAGCTGAAGGGGCTTAAAGCCAGGACTTGGATTATAATCACTGTGAACAAACACATGAACACACAGAGACACAAAACTATTTACATACCATTAGAGGAGCGCCTCAACAGTCTGCTGAAAAACCTCAAGCAGCGTTTCCAACTCAATACCAAGAAGGAACACCAAAACGCAACATATTTTAAACCCCAACACCTTCTGCACCACCAATGCAATTTAAATTAGTCTTTTGTTTTCAACAATTGTGCACATATAATAAAAAGACAGAAGGATAAAAAAAAAATACGACCTTCCAAGGGGGTCATAAGGACTGATCAAAGATGTGGAAGTAAAATTGTGTAAAAATGAATATATAATAGGAATGTGGGAATAGTAGCAAACAGCCCGGTTTCAAGGTGACTTTTGGGCTTTTGCACATCTTATTCTTGCTGCAGCTGCAAGAGGTTCAAAATGATATGTCTGAGCCAAAATGTGACTAATGATCCACAAGCCATTATATATGCCGAGGCTAAAGTAACTGATGAGGATAATGATGACATTAATAAAGCTTCATGAAAAATTTCTGCAAGTTTCAGTTGGTTTAATTGAGCCCTTTTCAGCCTCTGTTATAGAACAGTAATTTAAATGTATTAGTTAGTTTTAAAAACAGAAAACTAAAATTAACAGCACAGTTAGTATATTTTTAAACAGCCTTTTTCTGCCTGATCTGCACATGTGCACTGACTGGGGTGATTGAAGTCGACCCACCAATAGTTTACAGCTGAATATGGCTGCCTGTAAGCCACACTGCTCTGATTCCATGATCCCGGCTGCTTCGTCCGAAAGCACACATGGTGGTTTTTCACGAAGCGACTGAACAAACTGATCTGTAATGGAAGGATAATAGCTGCAGGTTTGTTACTGAGCTATGATCCAAATTGTCTATAATTGTTGTGGTAGATAAAAAGTTACTTTTTAAGCAAAAGTTTGTGACATCCAAGTCTTTTTGAAGGTTTATATTTGGATTATTAAACACTTAATATTCTGCAGAAACCCTTGTTCTGAGTCCAGTTAGTACATCAATCATAAAATTAACAAATTCAGTGTAATATGCATTAAATACTATAAACTGCATGAACAAGCATAACTTATTTTTCCAGTTTGTAGACAAATAAAAATGGCCGATGCGCTCTAAATGTTCACTCGCCCACTCACTACAACACACCTTGGTTTTCAGGGTGCAATTCATTTTTGTTTCAGCTTGAAATGTTTTTTAAAATATTCTTGGCAGGTGAATATGCAACCTGTTTTGCTGCAGGTTGCAGCAAAACACTTCGTTATCAGCAAAAAATTGGGTTATTTAGACCAGCCTTTAAAACCTCTTAATGAACTGGTTTCATGCGTTTTTGCTGCCAAATTATCCTAAAACCTAAAACTTATGCAGTGTTCTCACTTTGGTTTTAGCTCATGGACTGGAGTAATGTGCTCAAACTGTGACTTTTTGAGTTCTGCAACTAAAACCTTTTGGCATTTGACATTTCTGACTTCTCAAAGTAGCACAGAGAATTCCTCTTTTGATTTCTTGTAGTTTTTTTGTCCAGTTTTTATTCCGTTTCAATAAATTAGTAAAGCAAAATCAAATCTGTGGCCTTTGGACAAACAACATGCAACATGAGTTTTTAGCAAACACTGACCAGAAAGCTTAAAACAAAATTTTAAGTAAAAAAAATAAATAAATGAAACTCGCCATTACCTTTGTTTTCCTTTCATCACAACCTATTTCTACTCAACAACGTTGCTGTGAAAACCCATTTTTTGTTCCTCCCAGATCTGACGGTGACAAATGAGCAATTAGAGGAGCGATATTCATACGTCCCATTCGTGGCTCTGATGACCTGGGATTAGCCCCGTTGATGCCAAATGCGAGAGATGTGCCTGTCAATACAGGCGCCTGGCAAAGCAGCGCAGCCCTTTCTGGCACGTCATCCATCACTGGTTCCGCTCGGCTGCCGCAGCTGTGTCACTGTCCCCCGCTCCGACAGACTGCTGACCCCACTAAGGACGCAGCAGCAGGATGATCGGATGACACTCTGGGAAAAGAGACAGCCATCCTGGTACTCTGACAAGGCAGAGAGCGAAGAGAAAAAAAAACACCTTTTCCTAGACCTCGTCCTCATAGCGACAGTTCTCAAAAAGCAGGTGTGAATTTCAGGAGTCATGGTTGAAAAATGCTGCTTCTACATTTTTATCTTACAGGAAAAGAGAGGGGCTCTGAGCAGAGGAAAGCCGTTAGCTGCAGGAGGCTGGCACCGGAGGTGACAGGTGTTAAGTAATTGCCAAGGAGAAGAAGGAGGGTGGATGAGAACAAGACAAAATCTAACACCGACCAGTTTTCCACATTAATTACTTGCCATGCAGATTTCATCAACATGCCAATCATCTGGTCCAATCTGCTTTTTTTAAATGCTCATCAGATTTAAGTGACCCACAGTGTGGATGTCAAACCATATGGGTGAGATGCCAACGCCTCTAAGTGGATTTTCACTGCTTGTAGAGACGCAGAAAGAAATCAGCCGAGGACCAGAGTCTGATGGCTAGAACTCAAAGATCCAATCTGTTTCCAATTAGTGAACGAATTGCCTGACAACACTCTTCGATGTGGAAGTTCTCACTGTGGTAATGCTGGCTATTTCACGTATCAGGAAGTTGCTTAAAATAAAGTCAGTCAATATAAAGACACACTCAGTTTAAGGCATAGAAAAAGTAATTTTAGGAGGTTAAATGGTGAAATAGACTCCATTTTTAAAGACTGTTTGGTGGAAGTACGAAAGAAATGGTTTGGATATTTTTATCTCTCTATTTTTTTTAATTTATTTTTCTTTCTTCTTCTGTTAAATAAAGGATACAGGAAGGAAGACATAAAAAAAGGAGGGAAGGTCCAGCAAGTTCATATTTTTGCCTACCTCCTTTTTAAATAGTTATCTTAACATTTATTATTGCATTTGAACTGTGAATGTGAATATGTTTAATACATGTTAGATAAACTAAACTAAAAGGAAGAACAGATTTCCTGTAAGAAGCAAGATATCAGACAAAAACTGTCCTGTGTGAATTAGCCTCTTTATGTGCATGAAAACCTTTGAGCACACGTCACTGTATAATGAGGTACTGATTGGGCGATCACTTGAACTCAACAGCAACGTGAGCTTTCTAAGACTCCTGGAGATTGTGATTGAAAAATCAGGGTTATCCTCCCTCAGTTGAAACATCAGAATTTTGTTTTTACAAACAAACTTGTTTTATTTGCCTTTTTTGTTGTACTGGCAGTCAATTTTCAGAAAATAAATGCTTAAAGTCAAAATTCTTTTATCTGGAATTTGAGAGAGTGTCAGTAATTTCCAGAAAATTAAAACACACAATTTTAGTATTAAAAAAAACAAAAAAAAAAACAAGCTTAAAAATGTTGAAATGCTCTTCTCTCAGGCAGAATCTGCATCAGCAGGTCAAAGCTTTAAAAAACAAGAGCAGTCTTAGGCTGTTCTTGACTTGACAGCCTCTTCTAATTAGTCCTGCAGCCCATATCCCTTTCATTTCCAAAAGGTAAACGCTATGCGCAAGCTACGGTGATGACAGATCAATTAGCTCCAGGCTTCACAAGAGGTAACGGCTCCTCAGGGAGAGCGGGTTTGCATAATTAAGAATATTATTAATTATATTTAAAGACAAAAGGGTTACAAATAAGAAAATGCCTGGAAAGAATTGCAACAAAAGACTGTGCATTGTGTGCAGAGACCACCACAGCGGCAGCATCTCCTGCTCCAACGCAGCCTGGATTAATCTAACAGGGCAGAATCAGTGTTAAAGGGAGATTGCAAGGACTGCACTCTATTTATAGAAAGCACAAATCATTGCTGTACCTCCTTCCTTCCTTCCTAGTCCTCCTCATCAGGACAAAAAAAAAAATCTGTGTGCATACAAGAGGCAAAAGGAACCATCTGTGATCCCAATGTAAGCAAAGGTCAGGTGATATTAACAACTGAGAAATCATTAGGTTGCCAAGCCATTTTCAATCTGCCACTGTGGATGTATTTCTGGAAGGGAGGACTTTACTTTACTCAATCAATAATGGCCTACATTTAGAGTGATCAAGTCTCTAACCCAACATATAAAGGCAAAGATATTCATAACACTTTCAGCAATTTACTTTGAATAATCTTGTTTTATTTTGCAAAAGCAGTGGCGTAATGCCATTAAGTTTGAAGTTAATTCATAGGATAAAGAGCTAAACTTGTAGCCGGATGCAAGGAAATACAAAACATGCTCATTATAAAGGAAACAGACGCAGAAAAAGTAAAGTATCACAGTTTAAATTTTTCCAGCCAAACACCAAACATTTAGAAAAAAGTGCTTCATTCTGAATGCTTAAAACCCAAATAATTACTAATACATTTTATACTTTGTTTGTATAACACAGTACTGAAAATGTGATGCCCCAAATTGTACAGCAACTAAAACATAACTGAAACGCATTTTTTAAATAAACATAGTATTGACGTGTTGTATAAAAAAATAGGTTTTCAGCTCATAAAAAAGTACTACTTCACCGAATCATCGAATTATCAAGCATGCCTACATGATGTAATTAAGCAACTTCAGATGAAGCCTCACCAAGTAAAAAACCTCTGAACCTTTGAACAAGAACACGGTCAGAGATCAACAGGCGATTGTTACATGAACCATCGATGCTTTCTAGAAATTACTAAAGGGGCGTGGCAGGTAGGGAAGCAGCAGCGCAGCTAGCGTGTCTGTATCGACTGCAGCATATCTCATTATCACGGGGGAGG
Source organism: Poeciliopsis gracilis (assembly GCA_911649635.1). Taxonomy (NCBI): domain Eukaryota; kingdom Metazoa; phylum Chordata; class Actinopteri; order Cyprinodontiformes; family Poeciliidae; genus Poeciliopsis; species Poeciliopsis gracilis. The sequence continues at coordinate 296,463 of CAJVRI010001403.1, forward strand.
AAGTTCTCTGAATCAATTGATGACCGTGATCAGCAGCCTTTTACGACTGGCTGTTGCATCACATCCAAGTGAGCAGCGAGAACAGATGGGAGGGAGCTGTAACAGCTAATGACTGCTTAAAACGATAACACAAGTCACATACACACACACACATATATATATATATATATATATATATATATATATATATATATATATATATATATATATATATATATATATATATATAGCGGCGGAACAGTGAAACCAAAGCAGTGCTTGTCAAAGTGACGACTAGAGTTTCAACTAGAACTGCAGCCAACATCTCTATACAGGCCTGCAGGCCACCAGAGGAAGCAATAGAAGCCTCAGGCCTTTTATGTACTGCACTGCAGTCAGCACTTCACTCGGCGCAGTGTGGGGACAGCAGCTCCTGCCAAAATCTATCCATGCCAAGGCCTGCCAGCTTGCTCTCCCCACCCACTCTAAGGGCCAGAGCGTGAGCGGTGGGGTGCCGGTAGGCGGGTGCAAGGTGAGGCTGGTGGGCGGGTGGACAGGCTGGAGCTTCCTGACACGGGAACCCGCCTCACAGCGGGATCAAGCGAGCTGCCGAGTGAATCACTACCTCTCCCACAAACTGGAAAAAATAAAAAATTAAAAAAAAAAAAAAAAGTCTGTACCGGGCCAACAAGGAGACACTTTTTCAGGCTGAGACAACAACTAAAAATACAGCTATGAAAGCTTGAAACTCAGACTGAAACTTTCATCCGAGGTGAATTTGCAGGTGCATGTCCATAAATTAGAAGCTAATTGACTTTAGCAATGCAATTCAAGAAGTGAAACTTCTTTACTTAGAGATGGATGTAGCTTAAGAGTCTCTTCCTCTGGATGTTACAGTTCCTGAAAACCTAAAAATTGGTATCTCATAAAACTATATTACTACACAAGACTAAATAAAGCATTTTTTATGCAGAAATGTTGTGTCAAAGGAAAGACTGTAGACTTGGTGAGACTGCAACATTTCAAACACTGAGCAAAAACAACTTTATTCACAGACTAACAAGTTTCAGCTGCTGGGTCAACAAGCTGAAATGTGTTGGTCTGTTAATAAAGTCGGTTTGGTGAGCCTTCACCTCACCAGATCTTTGTTTCTCTCCATTCACCTTCAGAGTCGTTGAAGTTGTGCCAGAAATGTTTGGAAGACTGCTGACTCCAGTAGAAAATCAGACCCTCTGCAGCGAAGGCACGCCACAAACAGATTGCTAAAGAAGGTGACTGTGTTCATGTATGAGAAGATGAGTGGAAGGAAAATCTGTGGGAGAATAGCTGAACAAGCAGCAGACTTGCACTGGAAAAAGAACATCTTACCAAGTATTTTAGTCTAGTGTCAAGTGGAAATATCTTAGTACATTTGAAATAAGATAAAAATAACTTACAAGCAAAGTTTTTAGCAAGAAATAGGAGCTTGATTTAAGTAAATAGTTCCTTAACATTGATGAAAAAGTACTTGTTTCATTGGCAGATTATTTCACCTAATACATTTATATCTAAGTTAATTTATCTGCCAATGAAAGTAGGAGTTTTTCATCGATCTCAAGGAATGTTTACTTAAAATAAGCCTCTATTTCTTGGTAAAAATTTGCTTGCAAGTTAGTTTGTCTTATTGCAAATGTACTAAGATATTTTCACTAGAAACTAGACCAAAAATATTTGTAAGATTTTGTGATTTTGCAGGGTAATTGCAGGTTTGTCAGCATTTTATAAGCAAACACCATTTAAGAGTTTAGAGTAGATTGATAAGACTTGGACTATCAGTGCGCTGCGTTTCCTAAGCCACGGCAGAAACAGCAGAACCGCGGCTAGAGATGCTCTCATCCGATAATATCAATCTATATGAGCCATGATACTGGAAAAAAATAAAATAAAAAAATCAATCAATCAAGATTGGCTATCTGTGACAATGTGGCCAATCCGTAAGAGCTGCTGGATTCAGTTTAATTCTATACTTTGTGCTCTGAGCACCATAATTCTTTTTTATTTGTTTTACATTTTATTTACAATTCCTAATTATATTTCTGAACCATTTGAAAGGTTCGGTTTTGCATGCTTGACCAAATTAGTCAACCTGTTGTTTTCGTCAGTTTCAGTTTCTATATTATTTAATTTACAAAGGCTGTTCTACTCCTAAATGCACCGTTTGACCAAGCTTGTGAATCTAGAGCTGCATTTAAGAGTGCAGACTTTTATCAATTTGTAATTCAGTACATTTATGTCTGCTTAAAAAAAAAAGAAAAAAAAAGGGAAACATTTTAAGTCGTTTTGTTGCTGTTTTGGTTTTTTCGGATCGGTGTCTGCCACTACTAAATCACAGATATCTCTATTGAAAGTGAAAAAAATGAATCTATGCATGCCTAACCTTGATTACACCCTGAACTAAAACGTTGCCAGCTACTTCCAAGTCTTTGATTTAGTTTAAAGGATATTTAGTACTCAATTTAAAAATCAAGGTGGAAAAGTCTGGAAGAAATTTGAAATTAACCTTCCTTAAAGCTCCAGTGATAATTTAGGGGACGTGTTGTTTCAGATGTTGAATTACTGCGTTTTATTAAATCCAGAGTCAAGGCGGGCGTCTACCAAGAAATTTCAGAGCCCTTCATGCTTCCCGCTGCTAACAAGCTTTATGGAGACGCCAATTTCATTTTCCAGCAGCACATGGCAGCGGCTTACACTGCAAAACAGTAAAATACCTGGTTTAATGTGCATGATTTAGTCTGGCCAGCAATTTGACCCGACCTAAACCCTTCGGAGAATTTATGGAGTCGAGTCAAGAGAGGGACAAGAGACACCAGAGCCAACGATGCAGACGAGCTTCAGGACGCTATGAGAGCAACCTGAACCTATCGCCTCAGCTCCAGGCTGAAAGAACCAGCAAGCAGAACCACAGCAGAGTCCTGAGAGCACATGAGCAGGTCACCATTACTTAGGAAGATTAGCTTTCTTATGATTGGTTTAATCTAACTGGAAAACTGAATGCAGGGTTTTTATTAGCTGTAACAATAGGATAAAACTATTTAAATGCATCACTGTGAGTACTGGATTTAAATGCACTGCAAAAACAGTTTTTTTTTTTTTTTGTCTAGTTTTTGTGCAAATAAGAAATGAGCCAAAACTTACAGATAACTTTTCAGCAAGATTATAACAGAGCTTGTTTTAGGCCAATACTTTCTATATATTTATCAAAGAGTACTAGTTCCACTGGCAGATATATTTCACTTACATGAAAAAAGTATTTTTTTATTCTATATTGCAGGCTTAATACAAGACAGCATCTTTCTACAAGTTACTTCTAAGTTTGTTTTTCTATTTCTTATTTGCACTACAAACTAAGCAAAAAATACTTGGTAAGATTTTGTGTTTTGCAGTGTAATGTGTGGTTTTATTTATTTGACTATGACAGAGCACATAAATCAAAATTCCCATGATTTACGGCCCTGTAAATGTGCCAAAATTAGCACAATAGCTAAATGTGATCTTTTTTTCCCAAAGGTAATTACACAGACAAAAACCTGATTAAACATACCTCACTAAACATCTGACAAGAAATGACAACATTTATTTTATGCAGCATGCAGCTCAGCAAGATTTTTGTTTCTGAATTCATTCAGTGACTTTCTAACACAGAGACACATTTACAAGAAAACGGATCATTTTTGGATTGTGTAAGTTGGGAAGTAAAACATTTCCCCAAAATGTGTTTGTGCTCATGCTTTGGGAAAAAAAAAATCCACATGAGTAAGTCCTTAAAATTTAAATGCACGCTTTACAGCGTAATGATGATCCTGGTTAACGGAGCAGGCAGACGTATCACAGTCAGCATGAGCACTGAAGTAATTTTACACTTTTAGATTTTAGGCTGCAAACCTGAGCTTGAGGTGGGAGATAGAGGCAGAAGGTACAAATGCTCATACCTCCACAATCTTATTCAAATAAGCAAATGCAGCAAGGATTTTCTGAGCCCTGGCAAGCCACCAGTCAGAAGCTGGAACATTATCTCCAGAGTAAATAATGTCCTGGAGGACCAGTGGCTACCCAAAAATCACTTTTTAGAAAAATAGAGCGCTGCCCCAGGCTACTATTATTAAGCCTCAGATCCAATAGGAAGTTGAACCTTTGATCTGTTTAGGGTACTGCGTATTTGCATTTTATAATGAGATCAAAGTGAAGTCCAGGACCAATGCAGAAGACAGCTCTGTGCCCCGTATCTGCACGCCCAACTACTTGCAGACTTCCCAGTTATCAAGATCATGCAAGCACTGAGGACCTTCAGTGGAAAAAGCAGAGAGGCATTCAGAGTTTGTTGGGCAATCAACAGCAACCTAGTTTCTCATCCAACTAATTTTCTTCTCTTGTACACAGGTGCAGAAGCGAGAAAAAAAAAATATAATAATCTCATGCCAAAAGCAAAAATCTCCTCAACGGTTCAAGTTCAACAGCAAACATTTCAAGCATTTCCAGACTGGTTGAGAATTGCTTTAGATTTGATTTGGCATTCTTCACCTGGAAGAAATGCAGAGGGAAATTTACACACTCTACCTGAAGAGAGCCCACAAGGAGCCGGGGGAAGGTTTCAGATGAGTACAGAGGTCAACATTTCAGAGTTTTTTTTTTTATCTCGTTTCTGCACTGGTAGAAAATCCACGAGAAAAGAAATCACATATACTGTCACTTTTTCCCTTTTTTACTGTAGCATTTCACATTTTTAGACACTAAAAAAACAGAGCTGGAGATTGAAGCAGGACTGGAGTTTTTTTTTTTTTTTCTTTACTTTTTTAAATATAAAATCACAGAATTCTTTGTTTTATATTCAGAATATGAATCCATTTGGCTTCTTGTTAAAGCTGTGGCTCTCAAATTCAATACATTAAGCTATTTTTAAACCACAAAAATAAAATAAATAAGGCTCAGAATATGGATTTGTGAACAATTATAGAAAAAAAAAAAAAAGAAGCCCACACAATTAAGCTTCAGTGACCGTAAAATACACTGAAATCATCTGAATAAAATCCATTTATGCAGTTAGGCTTTTTGCCATATTACCCTCCATAAAGCATGCTGCTATAGTCAGCGTGTCGGTGGATCCCCCCCTCACTTGCAGATCCTTTATGCAACATTTGCCCCATTACCAGGTGTTGCAAAAGTGCTGATTAACCATTTCTGACACGCAAGGTTGCATTCCCGATGACAAAGACCAGATTTGAAACTTCTGACAACTCATTAGGAAACTTTAGGCAGCACTTATTCCGTTTACTCAATTCATACCGAGAGTTAAAATGGTTTTTTATGTTAAGACATACTGACATGAAGGAATATTAACAGTTTTCTGACCCTGTGCTGGAGACTGCTCCTGAGATTAAAAGTTAATCTCAGTAGCTTTCTGGGTCAGTTTCCATTGCATGCAACAGCTTTGAAGTTGGAAAGACAGCGCTACAAATATTTATTGTGACAAAGCGCTCCTTCCATATTGCATTACAGGAAATGGCTGCAAGCAGATGCTCCTTTTGGTAACATGCATTTAGAGATCCTTGCATGTGAAGTACTAAAGCAATCTGGCAGATTTTCAGAAACAACGTGCCTCACATGAAGGAAGCTGCAGCGTCTGAGCTGAATCACGCACGAGGCTGCTCAGACAAACTTACAAAACATCAGTCAAAGGCGCCTCCGAGAGCTGCAGAGGGTGTGAGGAAAATCAGCCACTAATTGCTTGCTCATACATGCCGGGCGCATATTCATCGCTCTTGAAGAAAAAAAAAAACTAACAAAAAACAAAACACTGTTAACGTTTTTTTGACCTTGATGAATTATATGTTTTTATTGACGGCACTTATTGATATTTCTTAAAAGCGGAGGCTAAAGGAGTTGTGTTGAGAAGATTAAATGGGTTGCTGGTGTCCAGATTAGCCAGGTCTCATCTCACAGGCACAGCTTGCATTATCATACAGAACTGACGCATGTGTGTGTGTGTGTGTGTGTGTGTGTGTGTGTGTGTGTGTGTGTGTGTGTGTGTGTGTGTGTGTGTGTGTGTGTGCGTGTGTGCGTGTGTGCGTGTGTGCGTGTGTGCGTGTGTGCGCGTACGCCGAGTCTCAAATTGCCGCGAATGGCATCTCCAGGGGAACAGAAGAGCGATGACTACATCCGACCTACATTCACCCCATCCTGGCATGCTCGCTTTCAACTAATTACACACACTAACATGCATACTCAGTCAGGCTATCGGTGGAGTAATATCAGGGAAAAGCTGCAAGGAGAATGCTAATACAGCATGCATGCTGCAGAATAACACATCATTTTGGTGCTGTGAAAGTTATGTCATAAACCCTTTACAGCTGTGCAAAAGTAACTTCCAGATGATTTGGAGAGAAGCATATCTTATTGCTTAAAAGGAGTAAAAACAAAACTTAAGGCTATTGGAGTCCATTCAAAGGCCTCGAGGATGAAACATCTAATAATAGATTCCATTCAAATATCTTGTGTTGAGTAATTCATATTTTAAACACATCGTTTTACTTGTTTGATTTCTCAGAATAACCGACAGGAAAAATACGCCATTAACAAGAATTAAAAAAAAAAAAAAAAAAAAAAAAAGGTGACGCAGGCAAGAGCCTACGAGCGCATCCCCTTACCGCTCTTTCAGTTTCCTGAGCTGTACAGCATCCTGGTTAGAGTGATGTGGTTTTTCACACTTTTAATGTGCGGGGTATTTCTACATTTGCAACCCACGTGTAGGCTAGAATCTGACGATCTGTGCAAGCCATAACTAAACTTGAAAGCACTGGAGGAGCGTCAAACTGCACCGCCACTGACTAATTTTGTGACTTACACTTTTACCAGAAAAAAACCTGATTTCAGTTACGTCAGCTCGTTTTTTTTTTTGTTTTTTTTTTATGTATTTGTATATCCAACTATGCAAAGAATATCAACTGATCTGACTTTATACATATGTGGGTAGGAATGCAATGGTAGAGATCCCAAATGTCAACCAGTCAAGACCGTATATCAATCGCCAGTCAATTGCATTTTAAATGCAAAACATCACCTTAAAAATATTAAACATAACAAAGCAGTTGCTAAAGTTGTGATACTCAAGTTATGTTTGCAGATGGGACTGGCTGAACGTCTCCACCACTCAGGCTACTGTACTGACTCGTTGTAGTTTCTAAGAATACACATTATCTTGATTTCCTCCACTGTTACTCTGTTTGCTGTTGTCTCAAACTTTCCTGTGAAATCAGTAGCTAGCTCAGAACTAAATGTAGTGGCTATGTTGCCTGGCAACCAGGAAATTCGCTCATTTTGTTGCAGAAGGTTGCAAAAATTATGTGCAACGATAACGCTTTTAATAGTACCAGTTTCTGGTTGTCTTTGAGGTCTTATCTGCTGATTGGGCTCTTCTCCAGTGCATCCTCACTTCTACATGAAGTTTGATTTTATGAGCTCATGCAAATGAAAAGTTATGCACTTATTATCGATGAATAATAAACAGGTGATCTACCAGTGCACCAATTCTGAAACTAGTAGACTCTAAAATTAATAAATAGCTGTATCCATGAATAGCTTTGTGGCTAGGTGTCTGTTATAACCGTCAATGGCCATCAGATTGCTCAACTCCGTTACTAAGGCTCTCTGAAAATGCTTAGTTATATACAATTCTGGAAAAAGTCTACTGTACTGAACCCCATTGAAAACCTTGTTTCCAATCAAATATTGATTTCTGAACTCGTCCTGAATAAGTATTGTTGTGTCTAAATTAATATAAACTTGTTTTCTTTGCATTATTTGACATCTGAAAGCAATTTGTCAATTTCTCATTTAAATAAATACAACATTTTTGCTTGGAACTTCAGAGTCATGTCAGTAGTTCATAAAATAACAGAACAATGTTCATTTTACGCAAACATATAGCTATGAAGAGTAAAATCAAAGAACTGATCATTTTAAGTGGTCTCTTCATTTTTTCCAGAGCTCTGTATTTAACAATATAAATATACACATTTTTTTCTTACCTCTACTGCTAACACTTTCAAATATCTATATGCATTTATAGTCACACATATAGTTTTTCAGCAATTTTTATGTGTACTCCGGCAGCCAAGCAAGGATATTTTGTGGCCAAATTCACTGTTGTGGATTTGCCAATAACAAGAAGTCTAAGCTTTATATTTTATCCTCTGAGAAATAACCTGAATACTTTGAAGAGCACGCTATTGTCCAGACTATGGAAGCTGCAATCTTGATAAAACGTACATTCATTTGTAAAGTTTGATCAATAAGGGTCATACGCGCTGCATCTGGATTTGTCCAACAACAAAAGTTGAATATAACACTGCAACCCTAAAGCCAAGGTCTACAGAAAACCATTTAGCACTGAATGTAACAAGCCACTGCACACAAAGGTGGGTGGCACACAAAGCACAGAGCTGAAATCAGTGTTGGGTGAAAATGGCTGCAACTCAAATCAAGACTGCATGTATGCCGCCGGGTTACTGACAACTAAATAAGTAATGATGAAGGCAAAAGAGGAAACAACGGCTGCAAAATGAAACAATTAATTTCCTTACAACGTGCATTTTCACAAAAGCTAAAATCAATCCATCTATAACAACACATGCTTTCTCATCTCTGCCTCACCTACATTCATTCACATGCACACACACGCACGCACACACAGGTCCGCGCGCCAGATCTTGTCGCCCAAGGAAATGGGTTTCATACATCTTGTCTGACTGCAATAAAGCAGTGCCTAAGATTCTATTTCCAATAAACGTCGACTGATTGGAAAACTCATTCTAATATCAATTTCCATCTGGGGCCTTTAAAAGGCAATCAGCATAGCTTCATCTCGGTATATCATGGGCTCCTTGAGATGATGACACAGCACTGGCTTTCTCCTTCTGCATAATGGCCTTCTCCTATCAAAGCATCTGCAATGAATAATACCACCCATGAATGGGCTATTTAGTCTGTGTTCGCACAGATAGGGGCCACTTGTCTGAATATTAATCCAGGGTTTTACACTTCATATGGTTCTCTCAGGGCTGCACTGTTTTTCATTCAGAGGAGTGAGGCACTTAGTGTGATTTGGCACACTCAGTTTTTCCTATTTTTTTTTTTTTTCCCTCTAAGCTTCCTAGGATGTGACAATGGTGATTACCAGAGGAACTACACTTTGTTTAAGACGCTTCCGCACCTAAAACATAATGATTTGAGTCGGGCAACATCGGTTTCAGCAAAATGCAGGTCCCAGAAATAACTTCCACAGGTTAAGAAAAACAAAATATCTTCCAACACAAACAAAAAGGTCGATATTTCATCCCTGAGCAGCAGTAAAAACAGGAAGTTATAGGCCATTATTGTCAACAAATCAAAGGAAATGACAGCAAAAAGCACCAGACAGCAACAAATATCTAGATCATTGATTTATGTCTTTACCCTTTACTGTCCACTTGAAACAAAAGCAACATTTTGTTACATAAAAACTTCTGCACCTATTTGATTGTTGATCGAGACCAAGCAAAAGTATTCAGACCCCCGTTTATAGAGCATTCTGGGCAGGAGGAAACTGTGGCATTGTTTTCATTTTTTTCATGAGTAAAAAAAAAGATGAAATGAAATAGGATGTGTGTTTGTGGCCTCTGGGATTGAACACATTGTAGAAACTCCATATTAGTCTATTAGAGGACCAGATTTGGACATGTAGACACGGAGAGTTTTCTCTGTCTTTCTTCACAAAACAGATCAAGCTCTATCAGACAGAATTGTGACCATCTTCAATCTTCCACAGATCCTCGGTGGGATTAAGATCTGGACTTTAACTAGGCTTTTCCGATACCTGACTAAACTTTAAACTAACCTAGTTCACTGGAGCTCTGGCTGTTGATTTATCAAATAAAAATCATTGAAATATGTGGAATTGACATGACAAAATGTGAAAAGGGTACAAACACATATGAAATGTAACGTTTGCAGCCACAGGAAAGCTCAAACAGAAAAAATAACTTTGCACATAAATCAAAAATGACGGTGCACGTTTCTTGTTCCTTACCTTCCAGCCGCTGCCTGCCTCCCTGTAGTAGGGGAAGTTATCACAGATCCACTGGTAGATCTCGCTCAGCGTCATCTTCTTCTTTGGCGAGCTGTTGATGGCGAATGTGATGAGGCTGGCGTAGCTGTAGGGAGGCTTGCCGTCCTTGTGCTGCTGCACCTCCTCCTGATCCAGCGTGGTGGTGTGATCCAGTAAGGTGCTCTTCTTGCCCATGCCGGGCCCGTGGGCATTCTGGGCGTCCGTTTTGCGGATGGCCGCCTGCATGGTCAGCTGAGGGAGCCAGTCCATGGAGGTCAGGCTGCTCTCCAGCTCCGACGTCATGGTGACGGCAGGCCGGGAAAGAGGGAACTGGGGTATTTATGTTAAAAAGAAAAAGAAAAAAAAAAAGCCAGAGGAAGTGGTTAACGATGGTGAAAACAGTCCAAGTGTTGGAACTGACTTGGAAGAGAGATGAAATGAGGACAGCTTAGGACGTCAGCATAGCGTCTTCTGTGTGTCCCTGGAGAAACAAAGAGGAGAGAGACGTGCTTTTATTAGCCAAAGGTTTATTTCATGGAGTACATTAAAACAGAGCGAAAGAAACCGTTCATCTGCCACACAGCAGCATACAAAAAACACAAGAAAAGCTCCTTTGCAGTTTCCACAACGTCACCCAACCATTTTTATGAAGTATCCTCATATTCTGCACGCTAGAGATCACAAGCCCACCACTTTCTCCACCACTTGCTGCTCTCAAAGCTGACTCATAGCTGGGACTCCATCTGCACAGAGAGAGTAAATGCCAAGCAATTGTTTTCACAACTGCCAGCCAAATGGGGGAACGGCTCAGGAGGAATTCCGACTCTCTCGAGGGTAGTAAACCCCTTCTACATTTTTATCCCTGCTGCTCGCCTAACCGCCCGCCTCCTCCAAACGGAGCTTCTGTCGTAAACAAGCCAACTAGAGTCATCTTGCAAACTGTCCTCCACTCTGTGTGTGTGTGCATGTGTGTTAGCCATGTTGCGCAGAAACCAGCCAGCAACAACCTGTCTCGCTGTCTCTCTCGGCACACCGCCATGCCGCTCTTTAAATAGATGATCCGTGTAGAAAGGCCAAAAGTTATGAACACAGGAATGTAGGGGTAAAAAAAAAGGAAAGAAAAAAGGGAATCTGGGCGGGATGACACTGCAGTCTGTTAGAGAGGGGTCTGGCGGGAACAATCGGGAGGATGAGGAATCCCCACTTTGTTGTGGGATTTTTTTTGCTTCACTTGACTAAATCTGCTCACAAGTGTGTGTTTGTTGGTGTGTGGCAGCTTCAGCATATTCAAGTCTGAGTGTGTGCCATTTGGCTCTGAATAGCAGGAGTCTTGAGGCCACCTCACTGGCTAAATCATGCATCTTGCAGTGACAAGCAGGTCTAACAAGCTATTCCAAGATTTCATGACTTAACTTGGACTTCAATGTATGTCACTATTACTATCAGAGTGTGCAACATTTACATCGCAGTTCAGTGTAGGCTGCAACTAACTATTAGTTTAGTAATTTATCATTCTGCAGATTTTTATAATATTAGAAATATATTAAAATATGCAAATAAACAAGAAGAACATCTTATTGCCTAAAATGCACAAAACAGCATTCATTTAGTGAATGCTTGATCATTTGCTGCAGAGGATAGCTCTGCAGCTTAAGAAAAAAAGCTCAGGCCTTTCTGCTTGGCTGAACATCAATAGAAGGCAGGGCTCATCTGTTGATTACTTAGATTAATAATTGAATGACAAAAGGTGTTTAATAGGACCTGTTTTTTTTTACACAATCAGAACCAGGTGAAGCTGAAACTATTCTGCTTGAGTTCAGGGTAGAACATATTTACAGAGCTAGGGTTTTTTCATTTTAAGGGTAAATGTGGATATTTTCTGTACATTTTCACTTAATTGCTGCTCTGAGTATGTTGTTCTTTCAGCAAATGGCTTTTTTTGAGTCTGTATACCCCAGTTTACGATTGATCAATTACTACATTAGTTGGCGATTATTTCGATAATCGATAAATCCCGATTCATCCTTTAATTCCAATTAATCCCATCAGTCCTAAAGGAGTTTTCAGAGCGCAGTAACTGTCGGTGAATATATTCCAAGTGTTTTGAACCTGCGTGTTTCATGCTAAGGTAATATTGAGCGAGTTGGACAGAGTCTCAGGGCAGCAGATGTTCACACTGAACACTAATGACGTCGCCCAAAATGCTAAATGTCACAGAGAGCTGGAAGCACAGATAAGGACAGGAAATAGGCTATAGTCATCATATTATCTATTAATAATATGATGGTAAATACCTGCACGATACTTTAATATCGTGTAGGTTTAACAAGATTAAACCTGTAACATTTATATAAAAAAAAAAGGCATGATCAATGCTGGTTAATTGTAAACATCTTGTCAATAGCATAACTGACGGTGCTATTCAGAGCAGACTTATGTAATTTTTCATACAGCAGGGTTTAAAACATATATATTTGTAGTCAGTTTTTTCCCCGATTTGCTGTAGCTGTGCGTTTGATGTTAATAATACTTTTAGAAATGCCAGAAAGGAAGTCGTGCTGTTTCAAATAAAACTGAAACTGATTAAATAAAATTCCATAAAATAAAAATCAGCCGTCAAAAAAGCCGAATCCTCTGTGTGAGCCAGAGAAAGGAGCGGCTGAATATTTGCAAGCGCATCCCGATGTCAGTGTTGTGTTATGTTAGCCTGGTAACAGCTCAGGGGATGACATCACGTGCAGCGCTGGCAGGTAACGCAGGCGGAGCTATGCTCGATGACAACGGGAACAAAGACTTTCAGCTAACAGTTTATTATTCAGGGATTACAGGGATCATTCTTAGCAACTTGTCCAGGTTTGTAGCGGCTGTTTTTAGCAAGCATGACAATCCCCTCCACCTTTACTCCTGCCACTGTGTCTGAGGGCTGAGCCTGCAGAATCATTTGAAAGGTGAGTAGAGGAGCTCTGAGATGTTTAATTCGTTTTCCTGCATATTCTCAAATTCCATATGACCTGATATTTAAACTTCCTCTTTTATATCCATTGCCCTTCTTCCCTCCATCTTCTCTTTTAAGTTTGTATAAGGACTTTAAATATTTTTTAGATCTTTAGAAAACTTTAACCAGAGCCACCTCATGTAAACAACTTGCTTGTTGGCATGGTTACATAACGGATGTCATAAAAACTACAAAAATACTACACAATATAATCAAAGGAGCACTGCATATAAATCAGCAAAGGGTATTAAAAAATGCATTTACTGTCAAAAGAATAAAAAAATTCTGGTATTCATTTAGACCTACTTCTTTTCCAAGACCTTCTGTATTATCTATGGTAGAACTTCCACATATTTATCATTTCAAACTTTTATTTACAGACTCAAATATCGAGAGTTTACTCTGCTTTTCCGTAACATTTTGGATATTATGGACATTTCTGAGAATAATTTGTGAAGACTCATTTTTGTGAACTTTGACCTTTTTTATTTTGCTAGTAAAATTTCAGAATTATGGCAGTTCTTTGTTAACAGTCTGGTATATTAATAACTCTAAGGAGCACAGATCCAGTTTAGCTTGAAGTTTAAAAAAAAAATGTTTTGTTGATTTTTCAATGAGTTTGCGTTTGGACAGTAGGTCGAAAAGCAAAATAAAGTGTTAAAAATCATGGTTTGATTTACAAGTCAATTTAAAATTAAGAAAACTAAGGGGGGAAAAAAATACAGAAAAACAATTTATGTTAAGTTTTGTATTTTTCATATTTTCCCAGAAATGAAAAATAGTCCAAGGAAATGCCAGACATTTTCCAGATTGTGTAGGAGCCCTAATGCTAGCATTACAGGAATGAAATGAAATTATCTGTAATGTCATTACAGTTAACATGTTACCTCATGATTTCCTTTGAATAAGCTCCATCTAAGTCAAAATGCAGCTGATGGTCAGAATTTGGTAAAATGCAGTCACAGTTCAAGCAGAAGAGGCGCAAAACAGCCACGAAAAACAAATGTATCTTTTCAAATGTAATAATCTAACTATGATACTACATTTTAATCACATCAAAATGTGGCTTAAGTACATTAAATCTTTTTTATATGTAACAAATGCAAAGTACTTCAGAAAACAAAAATATTAAATAAGATTCTGCAACTTTTTGTAGCAATAAGCAACAACAGGAATCATGAGGAACTCCCAAACTGAGCAAACTCCTCTGGCAGCATTTGAACAGAAACTGTTTATGTTAATACTTTTCAGCTGATTTCTCACAGCAGGGGATTGCAAGGGCCCGGCAGCCAATTCAAGATCCTCTGTTCGTGCAGACGAGCAGAGGATAAGATGAAGGCATTTCTGCAAAACTAGACAAAATTCAAAGACGGGAAATACCAAATTTGACGGCAGGAGATCATTTATAGCAAAAGTAACTGGTCTAAAACCATTCCCTTATGATCACAGCTAAATTTCATCAGACACATTTTAACAAGAAAGGCGGTCTGTTATTTACTTAAATTTTCGACTAGTTTTAAAGTGATGTTTCCATTTATGTTTTTTTATGTTTTAATCTGGAAGGCTGAAATGGGGATGGCATGGAGAAGAGATTCATCTGAGCAGAGGTAAAGTGGATGGTTCATTGTTATGTTTATCGCCATGTTTCAAATGTTAAGCTTTCAAACCAATTTCATGTTTTCAAAAATCGGACTGAAGAGGCTTCTTTTGGCTGCAACTTCAAGTTGGCAAAACATTAAAACAGCTTGTTAAAACGTGATAAAAACGTGAATATTCAGAGGGTGCACACACAAAAAGACTAATAAAAATATTGTGCTAGAAATGTACAAGGATGTTGAGATCATTTAACATTTTGACTGTCACCTTATATTTCAAAACATCCATATTGGTTTTGCATATTTTCCCTTTAGTGTGTTCCCTTAAAAGCTGGGCATTTGGTTTCTGATGTGTACCGTTAAAAATATCCCATATTTACATACTAATTTTACACTCATGACCTTTCTCAAAGTGTCACTGATTTTAATAACTAATGAAGTCACAGCATGCAGTCTGTAACTCTCTGTTGTAAGACAACGTGAGAATCCAACTCCTATTCCTGACAGAATATATAGAATCACTTTGAGGCCGCTCAGTCTGTTGCTTCACTTTGCAGCAATTTATCAATTGTTTGCTAGTTTTGAAGAAAAATAACCCCTACTGCATTATATTACCCTGACACAGTGGACACCCAGTATTTTGGGGGAGAGCCAAAAAGTTAAATCTGTGAATACAGCAGTTATAAAAAAAAAAAAAAGGCCTATTTTAATACTTTAAACTCATTAAAGCATTGCCTTTCATTACAGACATTCAACTTGCACTGTGATTTAAGATGCACCATTTAGAATCATCTTGTGTCGTATCTTCTCTATAGAATTGTTTCTACTAAAATTAATGGACCAAACATCCTTTCATATTTGGTCAGATATTTGAATTCCTTAATCAACCCAGAATTTGTATATTCCCGAATGATAAAGGTTTTCATGCACTACCGTGATATTTACCTTTGCATCTACACATTTTGCTTTTTTTTGTTTGTTTAAATAGAATACAGTGAAACTAAAGTTTCTTTTCTATTGCAGAATGTCAATATGAACAAAGGACCCCAGAAAGAACCAAACTAGTACTTCTGGAAGCCAAAGATTAAAACAAGGATTGATGAAAAGGCTGGATTCATAGACACACACGCTATTTGGCCCTTCATGCTAATGATCCAGCTGCTACATAATCCGTGGAGCCAAGATACCGTCTTCATTAGAGAACCTTTAGGCGGTGGCAGTATTGATAAGGCGTAACAAGAGCAGGCAGTTAGGAGGCCCCCCTGCTGCCTTCATTACTCAGACTGGGGTACAGCCAGGCCTGCTGCTACATCGGCAGGAATAGTCCAAAAATGTTCACCAGTGGGTCTGTGGGTGGGCAGCCAAGTGGAAGCGAAGGAGGCAGGTTGGAAGATAATAAAAGACGGAAGTGACAGATCACTATGAGTGCTGTAAGGGTGAGTGCGTTTAGCAACCATCGGAGGTGGCAGAGAGCAGAAAGAGGTCTGACCACGAGCTCAAGCAAACACACACTGAAACCAAACAAAACCAGCCCGATTTGGATTCAGGAAAACATGTGGCGTCATTCTAAATAAAAGGAAACATTTTATTAATCACTAATTTGTTTTCAGGAAAGAGGTGGATTTAATCCTAGGGCCGGGAAAAATGGTCCATTTCATTTTCTATTGAAAACAAAATCTACCATTAAGCCCTGAGGGATAAAGGATTGCTGAGTAACACACTGAATGCATTTTTTTTTTTTTTTTTTTTACTACTTGACAGAACTCCTCAATAGCACAGCTGCTTTGTCAAAGCATTACCTGTGCCAGGTTCTCTCAGTAAAGAATCCCCAATGAAGCAATAAGATGAGCAACAACCTGGGATTACTCAACGCAGAACATTACATCAACTTGACCATGTTAAGCAAGGATGTCCGGGGAAGCAAGTCAGCAACTGCGTCAGAAAATCAGTGCCGCTCCCCCTCTCAGCTATTGCAAAATTGATGCATCTACTTAGCATGCACTTAAAATTTTAGTACCCATAACAATGCACAAGCCCAGCTGAAATTAATATTTCAACTGAAGAGCTGCTGCTGTGACTGGCACTTAGTGTGAGGACAATCACCAACCATTTAAGTCTATTTCAGACAGAACAGGCGATTACTAAAAGTCTAAATGTTCATATATTACAATACAATGAATTACCAGGACATCACTGCTGAAGACAACAAAACTAAAGGCAAAGCATTTTTATGCCCTCTTCAAAATGTAAAATGAGAAACAGTTCCAGTGATTGCGAGCATAAACACCAAACCATAATTAGAGATGAACAGCACTAAGATAGTGAATGCAGAGCACGTTTGATCATCATCAGATTTAACCTTTGTGGTAACAGGCGAAACTTTGCCCCAAAAAAGGGAACTACTCAGTGAAGCAGAAACAGGGGAGTCCCGCTTAAAGGGAAGTACGTCAATGAAATTGGTTTTACTAAAACAGTGCCAGTTTCCTTTTTCTGAAACCACACGAACTTTAGTGCTTGCTTAAACCGCTTAGAAACTGTATTGCTATAATTGTTCATTTTTGTCGTTTTTCTAAATGAACGTTGATTTTGAAAAAAAAACAAAAAACAACACCCTTCACAAAGTGAACACAGTATTCAGATCAATGGAGTTTGATTTTAGAGATGTCTGTAGACTGAAGTCATTGGCACATCTGAGTCACTTCTGACAGATTAACACTGCGCAAAAAATACCTTTCACAAATGTGGTGACTGGTGGCTCTTTTAAAATGCAAGTAGGTGTTCTAAATTTTACACTTTTATCATCATCTTATCTGCAGACTCAATAATACCTTTCTTTATGCAAGAGATCCAGAAATAACTTGGCAAAACCCCGCTTGATTGGTCCATCTCTATCATAAATAAATTGACTTAATTTCCCACTTATTAGAAAGTAAGGATGCATTAATTAATCGGACAGTTATCAGCAGACCGAATACTGGACATGTTATTTTTGTTCTATAAAGTCCAGCACCTTGATCACAAGCATCTGCAACATTTTCTTTCTCGTCATCTACAAAAACAAAAGAGGAATTTGAAAAGGCAGGGAAAAAAAAGTCTGATTGCAACATTTCCACTTCACACTGTACGTTAGCTGCATGGCAGTTCCTGAACCCATTTGTGTCCTTATGTGCACTTTACACTCACTTCAGCTTTACAATTTGTCATCATATATTTAAGTGACTTAAAGCAAACATTAAGCCACTGAGCAGAATGTTAAAGAGTGTTGCTTTCTCTGTTCAATGTGAATTCTTACTATGCAATAAATTTATCTTCCAAACCCTGATAAACATACGAGCTACAAGTTTGAGAGCTGAAGCGAAAGGCTTAAAACTTTCTCTGATTTTACTTTTTATAGGTATATGTTTGAGTAAAATGAACATTGTTCTTTTATTCCATTAATTATTGACAACATGTCTCTGAAATGCTATGCAAAAAAACTTTGCATTTACAGAAAATTAGGAATAGTCAACAAAGATGCAGTGCTTTCAAATCTCAAATAATTCAAAGAAAACAAGTTCATATTCATTTAGAAACAACAATACTAATGTTGTAACTCAGGAAGAGTTCAGAAATCAATATTTTGTGGAATAACCAGGAGGTTTTCAGTGGGATTCAGTGCAGTGGGCTCTTAGTTTTTTACACAGCCAACATACAGCAATGAGTTCTGTAGACTCATTACTTCCTAACAGGTTATGCTGGTGCAGTTAAATGTTACATTCTTGTCTCCAAAATGCTATAAAGTGGAACAAACATCAGGAGCACCACTTGTAAATTTTCTCCCTGACCAATTTGACTATTTAAAGCTCTTTTAAAAAGATACCAAAGGAAACATGTTTGAAAGTCCAGAGTTTTCTTCAGCTACACAAAGCATAGAGCAATGCACGGCTGCTTCTTCTCCATCTGTTGCAGTGCACTGCCAGTCAGCTGGCCAAAAGTTTCTTAAATTTTTCCCCTAGTTATAAAAACACAAAAAAACAAACTTCATTTGGGCATCTGGAAACAGAGGGATATTCTGTCCTGTTGAAAACTGCTACAAAATGTGCTGGCTATTAATTATATTATATTTAGGTGTATAATAAAAAAAAGATATATAAATAACTTGAATATCTAAATTTTTAGGAGGAACCAGCCTGGCTGCTACGAGATGCTTTTCTACTTTAAAACCAGTTGGATCAAATTGCATATTTTGCTTTGTGTAAATATTTGTGGTGTTTTCACAAGGTCAAAGGTTTCCCCTCAGGTCATGCTTCCTAACAGGTCATGCTGGTGCAGTTAAATGTTACATTCTTGTTTCCAAAATGTGATGAAGTGGTCACAACTTAGTGGTCTGATAAAAAGTAGGATAACAAAAACAGCAGCTCAGCGTTGGGAATGTTAGCTGCTGTTTCTGTGTCTGTGTGAATGTGCCCCAGCCTCAGGACATAATGCACTATTACTACTATCAACCCTGTTAAAAATTAATAGATCTTATTACATTTACTTCACTAGTGTTGATTATTATCTTAACATTACGTGCTACGATATCTGTAAATTTGTTTCCGTTTCGCTCCACCAAAGAAACGGATAACAGAAGCTTTTAAAAGCATTATTTTTCTTATTTCTTCCCCCTTTTAGCTTATGTTAATGTCACTGAAAAATAACTGTTTTGTGTCATTGTTGAAAGCCAGTATCATAATGTAAACCTTTTTTTAAAGGCACAATTACTTTAGTGAGTTTTTTTTTTTTTTTGCTAAATTTGACAAAAAGAGTTTCTGAAATAAAAAAAATAAAAAAAAACATACAAAAGCTACGAGATTTTCAACATGTAATACATACAGCTTATAAGTTTTAGAGTTTATAGAATGTATAAGATAGTAGATATATAAAACAAATAGTAGTGAGTGAAAGATATTTGCTTTTTAAAATTGGTCCAGTTAATCAATAATCAATGCTTCCATTTTTTTCCCTGATATTAAGTATTAATATACTTTTTAAACAATAACATTTACAGTTGCAATGGCTGTGTATCAAGTTAAAAAAATGCAAAATGTCCAAACTGACAAAAAGATAGAAATTACTATGTATTTACAAAGTTAAAAATAGTCCAAGTGGGTAAATTCTACTCTCTACCGAGAACATCTGGTTGCCTACTGAGAAGAACTTCCTGTCGAATACCTGTGTATTACTGTCATCATTTCCTCTCTGAGCAAAGTAGGCTATTCAGTTCACATTCTTACTCCCACTAGCAGACAGACGACTGTTGATACATACCAGGCCAGCGAGCTCCTGCGTTTATCTGCAATTTCCGAGATTAATCCCTTTTTACTGCAGTCAAGCATCCGTCAAGAGCGATGCTCCGACAGTGTGCGTCTGCTCAGCCACAGAGACTCGACCATTAAGACCCGTGATGACTGTGCTGTTGTATCTGCTTCTTCAGAACTGCAGGCATGATGAATGATGTATTAAAAACAGTGTCACTGCAATTCAAACAGGCCACAATAAATATTTACACCAGTGATTTTTAAATGCTGCCCAGAACCCAGAGACGGTGAGGAGGGAGAGCTCATTTGTGACAAGAATCTTCTTGTAGTGTGACGGTAACTTGGCGGAAAGGAGGGGAAACGTGAAGCATGCTCCTTCTGTTATGCCTGAAGATTTGGCACATGCACTCATAACAACAACAGTGATGTAACCTGGTAACAAGGCTCTGGCATCCGCGCTCTCGACCGAAACCTGGGTCATACCTTCCATATCAGTGCCTTTATATTAGTGCGGGAGAAAGCCCTTGTTTTCCTAGCGATAGCTGAGGGTATAAACACGGAGGGGTGGGGACTCTGCTCACCTGCCCTTCAGTCAAAAGACATTCCTCACTTTTTCCACCACTGCAGTGAAAGGACTTAAGTTATTTTTGACATCTCTCAAAATAAAATAGCAAAGAGCCTTGGTATTCTTTTTGCACATGAGCTCTGCAATCATGCAGCAAATGGCCTCAGGCCTCATTGCCATAATTAAAAAAAAAAAAAAAAAAGAGAGAGAGAGAGGGGAAAAAAAAGCAGGTAGCAGCCATGCCAAGGCGACAGCTTTTAATGTCGGCTTTCCTTCTCAATTAAAGGCTTAATGGTTCCGGTGAAGCCAGCCCCAGGAAGAACGCATTAATACCCCGGTCCTTACTAGCATTTTTAGGATGTGTCAATTATCACTTTGCCACTCTCGCTGCTGAACCCATTGTTCAAATTACTGCTCAGTGAAACAGACTTGGCTGCCCATCAGAGGCCTTAAACCTCTGAATATGTATTCCAGAGTACTTACTGTCCAAGTAGCATTAAGGTAAATTAGATTTTTTTTTTTTTAGGATGTAAGCGGCATGCTGCTGGTCAATTAAAACCAAAATGTATGCATGCTCTTTAGGATCGGGCTTCACCCATGAATGAACGAATCGAGTCCGTAATTATTCTGCCAATCAACATGGAGTGTGACTGTGAGGCAGTTTAACACTGCATCACAGGTACAAGAAAGGAAGAAAAAAAAAATAGTGACAAAAACTTGTAGTATCTCATAAATGGAGCATTGACCAGATGCAACATTTTTAAATCTTAATGATTTTACTTTAGATAAAAATGTGCATCCAATTTTTAAACACCACAAAATTTGATTAAAAAGATTTGCTCTTTAAAATTTATGCAACAAAAAAACCAACATAAGCAGTCAGGAAAATAGCCGAAGTATTCAACACTGAATTAGACATAGAAAGCAAACTTGAGTTTTCTTGAGGAAAAATGATCTGGTTCTATTGCACCCATTTTCTGAAAATACAATTATTAAGGCTACAAGATAAACTGTTCTTATTAACCAATTTGTGATTTTACATTTGATTAATTTAAATATAGGACATTGTATACTGAAATATGATTAAAAAAGGACTAGGAATGATGCATCTAGACATAAAAATCCTAAAATCATCATTATATTTAGATCATTTTAATGAAGTTTACTTCACCTGAAAATTTGTAAGAAAATGAAAGACTCTAAACTGGAATGTTTTCTTTCTGCAGGTTGAAGCTGAATGTGTGCATCTATCCAAGCTGCAGCTGTGTTTGGACAAACTACTCTGAAGTATGCCAGTGGTCCATAGTAACTTAGGTGACAATAAAGGGACTCTCTAGGGTTCAGTTGATGAAATACCATGAGCCAGACTCACTAATGAGCCAAAATAAAGAGCAGTCAGGGTCTTCTCCTAAACCCCAGCAATGTGGAGGAAAACCATTTTATCTTTGGGTAATAAACCCAAGAAGATGTGCAACGACTAATGATGAATGTTGCCGTGGGATTATTAGATTTGACGTCACTGATGACGTCAGCTGGCTGCAGCAGTCGGGCTCGAAAATAAAGAGAGAAAGCTTTCGACCGCTGCTAACTGACAGACGAGTCGGGCAGACATAGGAAAGGCGGATCAGCGTCAGAAAAGATCTGTGAGCCATCTGAGGATCAACTGAGGTGCTGTAGGCTGTCTGCAGAGGCCACAGTGCAACCAGCAGGGCTTAAAACCTCACAATTCACTCAGCAAAACCAGAGAGAAAAACGTGAATGGACACAGCAGAGAAAGTCCTCAGAGAGGCGTTCTCCACAGTGAGCTCTGTTCACTGCTGACATGGATTCATCACAGACGTGCAGATGTATACGGACAGCGGTCTAAGCTGCTGAGGCGAGCACAAGACTGCAACTCTACGTGAAATCTCTTAAGGTCAATGCAAAGAAAAGAGAAAAAAAACACAGACACACACACATTCAGCATAGCAGTAATTGAATAAGCCTTTCCAGTGAATCAGAGTTGTGATTGTGTGAGATTGGCTCCACTTCCCTAACAGCTTGCCTGGGAGGTGGTCTTTGTTTTGGAGGAGGCAGGGGTGTCCTGACACCAACCATGTGAACCCAATTACCCCGGTCCCGCAGCCTGGGGGCCCACATTAACAAAGTCCCTCTGGGAGGCTGACTCCATGCCAGCCTGGCAGCCGGTAAGATCCTGCTGCTGAATCACAACTAGACCACTTAAGAAACTGGCAGGCCAAGCGCTTGGTGGCATTCTCACTCTCATCCATGTTGACTCCATCCCGGCTTTTTGATGTTAAATACAGAGCCGGTCTCTGAGCTGAGATTGGGTTTTACAGTCAGCATAAGTTGAGGCTGATGAAGTAGCTAGGATTTTAACTTGAACTGAAACATTAAACTGTACATTTTGTCATATTTTGGAGAATAAAAATTAGAGGTGCACCAATTTATCAGCCAGGCAATTTATCTGTGCCAATTTCTTTAATTTTGGGAGACTGATGATCAGCCGGTACTTACGGATGAAGCCGATCTCATCAACCTTAGCAAAGTTCTAAAAATCGACCACTGTCCTCTGTTCTCTCGTCAGAGAGGTTTGAGTGACAGATCAGCCTTTCAGGTCATCTCTTCACATTTATAGCTACCAATAGTCACACCACTGTTACCAAGACAGTACTGCTGCAGTTTAGGCTTTTTAAAAGATAGGTGATCGGCCAGAAAACTGGAATCTATGCACCCCTACTAATTATCATTAATCCTTTTTTAAAAGAAGAGCATTTTGAATGAGGCCACTTACAAGAGGAAGACACTCATTTTTATTAGTGACGACAGGCTCTTTAAAAGGCAATCTTTTCTATTCACAGAATAGACCAGAATACATTGATTCAATGTGTCACCACTTATTAGAAACACAGAAAATAGTATGGAATAGAACCGAATAGAATATACTAATATATCTCTAATATGTATTGAGTAGTTTCTCCATGAAAAACACAAAAGAAAGTAAAGAGAGAAGAGCTGATTTTTCTCAACCACCAAAAATGATTAAATTAAGGAACAACACATGGAAAGAGAAAACCAACAGTTCATAATACACCTAGTACAGATATGCACAGAGGCCCAACAATCACAACTATTGTTTGTGAGCATAATGTTTATCAAGTAATAACATGCATTTTCTTAACGGTGGTTTTTACTTTTCATGTCCCGTCATTAAAATGTTAGCTGATGTCCACAAGTCAGATGGCTTAGTACCAGTTATTAGGTTCAGGTGTGACAAGGTTTTATTTTCCTGTGTCTGAGCCAAATTAAGGAGAGGCTGTTTAACTGCAGCTGAAGTTGGATTTCATTTCATGATTTTTAATCCCTTCCATCAACCACATGTGTATTATTAGCTTAAAGTGTTTTTAAAGGGTCAAGCATGTTGGAAAACTATCAAGTTGGAGAGGTGTGGCAGACAGTGTCATCAGAATACTGTTTTGACAGCTGTATTAGTGACCTGTAGTTAAACCGTCACAAATAAAACAGAGATTATGAGGAGAAAAGTGAGCTGTGCATAACTACTGCTTGGTTCACTAATTTAAAATGATCCATTATGGTGAGTTCTAAGAAGCAACTTGGCAATGCATGCCTGCACACAACAGAGTAAAGAGTCTTGTTAAAGGTGGAGTAGAAATTACAATATTCAACAATATTAGTGTGTCAAATTATATATTTTTCCATATTTCCATTTCCAACTGCGTTTAAGTACAAACATACTTCACTTGTGATACAATACCTTTCAATCTCTCTAAATGGTACCGGTTTGTTAAGTCTCCAGTAGTAATTACCTCACTGGATAATTATCGTACAAACTTCACTTTATAAACCATTTCCGACTGAAGACTTTCACTATTTGTCTTGTGGTCGAAGTTTGTCTTCAGAATTCAACAATTTTTAGATGCCATTTTGCCTCCTCTCTTTTGTTCTTTTAACTATTTTCATTTTTTTCCTAATTTTGTTCATCAAAATGAACAAAATTATCATACCAACAAGTCTCATAAATACTAAAATGAACAACTCATAAACTTCTAAAAGCTGATCAGAAAAGTACCTAAAGTGAGCAGCCACCGCCAGAGCCTGTGTGATATTTTAAAACGCTAACCAAAATGATTCTAATCTGCCAAAAATCAAAGGGGGTTTTCCCTGGTTCATGCCACAAGTCATTATCAACTGAAAAATTAGAAAGGTTTTTGTTTTTCTAATAAACAAACCGCACAATCAACTCTTCCTTCTCCGTTTTTCCTTGAAGGAAGAATTATTCATGTAGTCAGAGAACAAGCTGGGGAAATCTTTGACAAACCGTTTAATGCTTTAAGTCATTTTTCCTGGGAAACATTGTTATGCTTCTTAGTTCATGGGGTATTTTGTAGCTTTTCTTTTCATGTGAGAGCATGCTAAATTTTTAAAAGCCTAATTTGGGTTTAAAGACGTAACAGCGATTTCTCCCGAAATTTTTCATGGACTAAGACGTTGCATCTTAAACCATAAAGCTGACTGGCATTTAAAGTTAGAATAGAAATATTGTTTCTGATAAATCAATGAGAATAAAAAGCAGCCATGAGTGAAACCATGCCACTTTTTTATTTAATGTTAGTGTTTGTGAGTGGATTGTTGTGCTTAAGGAACATTTTCAGTCTTCCATTCAGTCCAAGTGTAACATTATTTGTTTTTGTTTGACCCCTGGAAAAAACATGCATTAGCACTTTCCTGTATGCGGGAAAAAGAAAATAGTTTGCTCGAATTACAAAGCTTGGTTTAATGAGTGAGTGGGCCGCATCTGTTCTGAGTGCCACAATAAGTAAATCAATCAGGTCAACTTTCAAATTTAAAGAATAGAATAATACAGATATTTTTAAAGCCGGGGAAAGGAAAACAAAAGCTTAAGAACGATGGCATGATACATGTATGTCTTTCAAAATCCAAATCTGAAAGAACTCCAGATAAAACCTGCCTGAGATTTAGATGTTCCTGTCACGTACTGCCTAAAAATCCTCTTTATTTTGGAAGGCACTGGAGCTGGAGTTATAATTAAAACCATTTTGGTTTTTAATCAATACTCAATCTCTCAGAAATAATTAACAGCATATTAAAGAGTTTACTGCCTGACAGAGCTGGACGCCTCTACATCATTAAGCTGTTGAAGCGCTGCTCTTTGACTCCTCATGTCCCATTTCAGTGGTTTACTGCGCCTCCATACAGGCGATTGAAAATGCTCCCGCAGTTGCACTGTACCTCCAGATAATAACACAGCTCACTGACAATACGCAGCACGCTCCGCAAACTTTCTCTATGCACGTTAAACATAAAACGCAGCTGAAGCTACAATGAGAAACTGCTGAGTAACAAATGTAAATCTTTATGAAATGAGAGTGAAAGCTGTAAAAAAAAAAAAAAAATTGAAGTAGGTGAAACTAGGTCTAAAGTATTCAGGGCATTTGAGGCCAGCTACAGTTAGGTGATAAAGCTGGCCACAGATTGCAGTTTCAGTGTCCTTGGGCTCAACGTTGGCCTAATCTCCACCCTAAGACTTAATTACAAAACTCATAATTACAGCTCGGGTGTTGATTGTATAAGTTCAAAAGGGTTAGGAAAACATTTTAAAGGAAAAACAAAATTAGCCATCCTGGTTAGCAAGGTTGCCTGGAAACGATGCTTGACTGGAAAATATTTAAATGAAAGCAGCCCACACCTGTACGTCTCAACAGTTTGGCTTACATCCATTTTATGATGATATTTATGCCTCTTGAAAAACATAATTAAATCCATGAAGTCAATATGCACAACAAAACCTGATTCTGAATCTACGAAACTGAAAAGTCCAATTATTTTTGAATCACAAAAAGACCTCCACTCTTTGGTGTGGCTGTTGTTACTGAATCAAGTTAGAGGAAGTAGAGCACAACGGTTAATCCTCAGCTTACAAACTGTTACGTTTTAGAAATATTGAGGGCTCTGAGACATCAGAAATAAGGTAATAATTTACAGTCTCCATTAAAACACAGAGGCTGCTATTTTAGTAATGTCTGCCATTTGGGGGCCAAACCCGATACCAGACCACCACTGTTCTGCTGAATTACAACCCCTCAGCTTTGTCAGATGGAGTGAGGGACTATATAAATTCAGATCATTACCCATTTCAGCTGAAAGGTCATTTATCTTTGCCCTTTCCTCCTGAGTGATAGCACACAATTCCTTGGAAGTTGCACAACATATCAGTAGGATTAAAAGTCACACCTCAGTGGTTTCAACATTTTTTCAAAGTCTGTTAATAAAAACTAAAACACGCCATCCACCAACAATGACGGATTAAGGGTTTTCATAACCAGACAATATGCTTTTCCACACACATACGCAAGCCATAAGATAATCATACGTGCCCATGTATATTGATTATTTTGACTCTTGACTTTCAAAACCGTAGCTCATGTAGTCCCGCAGAACAGCGTATGAAAAGCACCCAATTATCTGTAGAAAACATCCAATGCCGTCTTGCATCACAAAGAATTGCGTGCGTCTACACAGCCGGATACATTTCTTGGATATTCTCCAGATGACTTCTGTGGTAATTTGGAGCCAGTTAGTTTTTCAGCTGCTGATTAAGGGCAGAAAAGCAGTGGATGAGTGTGTTTACACCGTGGCCTAGAATAACTGACCAGAAATTTGTTTTCACTTTAAACAGAAGGCTGTCGGTGTCTATACCTGCTCCTGGCATCATGCTCCGGTGCAGATCATTTCAATTAATTTTGGTTTCCTGGAGACAATGTTGGTATTTGTCAGGGTGTGGATAAGAAGAGGCGGGAAGGCAGTAGCAGTCATTGTTGTTTTAAGCTCTGCAGTCAAAATACTTCTTGGTAAAAAATACATTCATCAAGCGTGAGCTCACTGTGTTTCGGGAGACACACCAGCTCATCACAAACTGGAGGATTCCATAATAAATCCAAAACAAGGAAACAACTCGACAGGTACAAAGTGCTGATTTATTTTTACACAAAACATACAACAGCAACAAGATCATTTTAGATGCCTTTGAAGCCCAGGAAACCTTAAATGTGTCAACTAATACCGTTTGTTTTACATTTAATCCAATTCAACTAAAAACCACAGAGTCCTTCACAAAAACAAAAGAGAAATATAATAAGCACTTAAATATTGTAATAAAAAAAACGACCTTAATCAGTTTTCCATTTTAATTCTTGAAAACACTAAGCACACGATGGTATGCAAGATTTGGCAATAGCTATGAAAACAAACGCAAAAGTTGGTCAATTCCTCAGCCGACGCTTGAACTCTGTGACAAATTGAGGCCCTAGCTGGCTCAGACGCCCTGAGGAACTCCGATGACGTCCACGCCCAATACTCCCACTGACAGCTTAAAGCCATTTGAAACTCAGGAACTCCCTTTCAGCTTCAAGAAGCCATCAGGCAGCTCCTTCTCTGTGCTGTCAGTCAAGGAAGTGCCGCTCAGTTATTATGAAATTGTCTTTGGCATTTCCAGTGGGGAACCTCTTGTTTTCAAGCAGAAAGGTGAAGATGCTGTGTGGGTAGCTGCCTTGTCTCAGTCTGACATTAGAAATGATGAGTCAGATGAAGCTCTATGACGGGTCAGTTCTTTAGCGTCTGCTTGTTATCTGTGAGTCTTCAGAACCTTTTCCACATTTTTAATCACTGGAACCACAATGTACGTTATTGGAACCAACACAAAGTGGTGCACAAATTTTGAAGTGGAAAATTTTCCACTTTAAAAATTGAGCAAACGGAGGAAAGTATTTATCTTGTCATCAACTACGATCACCTGCTGAAGAACTATACTCCTGAAGGTAACTGATTAAGCTAGATTTTATGCAGTGGTATCCAGGTAAGTGTAGCTGAATATGAATCCATACCTCAGGTTATTTTTTTATTTATTTGCTAAAAAATATCTAAACTTTTTGTACTGCTTTGGTCTATCATATGCAATCCAAATGACATATGTTGAACTTTGTGTTTATGACATGAAATAAATGTGAAAAATGTTCAAACAGAATGAATATTTTTCCAAAGCACTCCACAATGGCAAAATCAGTTTGATTATATTTCATTGTTTCACTTCAGAGACACTTCAGATTACGAATGAATTAGGTCTAGTAACTTTCCCATTAGTTATAGGAAAGCAAAAAGAACATGAAGATCTCAATCTACCTGAATTTTCTGCCAACCTTCAACTAATCTGCACTGTTAATCTTTGTATTAACAGTGCAGATCGGTTGGTGCACTGTGCACAGATCGGTTGGTGCACTGTGCACAGATCGGTTGGTGCACTGTGCACAGATCGGTTGGTGCACTGTGCACAGATCGGTTGGTGCACTGTGCACAGATCGGTTGGTGCACTGTGCACAGATCGGTTGGTGCAATGTGCACAGATCGGTTGGTGCACTGTGCACAGATCGGTTGGTGCACTGTGCACAGATCGGTTGGTGCACTGTGCACAGATCGGTTGGTGCAATGTGCACAGATCGGTTGGTGCACTGTGCACAGATCGGTTGGTGCACTGTGCACAGATCGGTTGGTGCACTGTGCACAGATCGGTTGGTGCACTGTGCACAGATCGGTTGGTGCACTGTGCACAGATCGGTTGGTGCACTGTGCACAGATCGGTTGGTGCACTGTGCACAGATCGGTTGGTGGTTGTTACTGAATACATGACAATTGCGTAAATTCACTGCAGACTGATGAGCTTTATGATAAACCTCACAGGCTGCTAAGGGCATCGCAGGTAAAATAGTCAAACCTCCAGGATGAAACTGGAAGTTTGAAAATGTTTCTAAGATTTGCCACAGTGACAAGTTAACGTGCATCTTGTGCTTTTATTGTAATCCTTCAGAGAAGCAAGAAAAAGCATTTAATGAAGATAAACTTTTAGCGGAATCAAAACAAAAGGCTGATTACATCTAACAATAGTAGCAACACTTTATTATCACTTTCCCCACACCTTATCACAGTAGTACTAATCACCAGGCTAATTAGGGTTGCACCATTTGCATCTATACCTTTGTGTTTTAACAGAGCGAAGAACAGCGTTACCACATCAGCCTACAAACGTCTCATTTCACCCTGAAGACATTCTGCTACTTTCAAAACGTGTGACATAATCTTCCAAACCCCTTCAATTCTCCTGCTTTTGTTATCTGCATCTCCTTTTTCTTTCACCTCTTCTTTCTCCAGTTTAAATTCGTGAGTATATCCTTCCCCTGTTTCTTCACCCCACCCTGCCTCCACCACCACACAGGCTGCGCTCATTACAGCGGATTTGCATGTCTGCTTCGGAGCGGCATGAGGGGAGATGAAACAGAACTCCCAGTGGCTGCCGTTGCAGAGCTTCACTCGTCTTACAGAAAGGACTCTACTCTGGGCCCCAGACAGTCGGCAAAGGAACGCAGACACATAAACGGGCTACAGACGAAGAGATATACGCTAACAAAGTCAAAGACGCTTCCCCAGGAAGAACTTAAAGCGTGCTGAATTCAGTTTAAATATATCCATATGCAGAAAATAAGCTGAGATACAGACGTCTAGCTCCCAGCACGTTGCAATAATCTTGTGCTCTACTGATCGAGACTGTTTGGCTGGGATGGCTGAGGCCACGAGGTGTGCACTGTGCCATCACTCTCCACTTCTGCTTCATGATTATACACCAGAGATCAATGGCCGCCTTTCCTATGCAAGTCTAACGATCTCCAAACCTGTCTATCTGTGAAACAGCAAGCATTGAGAAACTGCAGGAAACAGTTTGCAAATTAAGAATCTGATTTGTTTCAAAATGGTGAATAATTGAACAATTACCTATTCAATTAAAAAGAAGTGTACAAAACAGAACAATGGAACATTTATTTTTGCATATGAAATTATTTTACAGCATTTTGACCTCAGCATCTGCTGGTTTATTCAGTGGGAGGATAGCAAGCATAAGCTCCTCAACATACTTCATATTCAAATATATTTTCATCATATCCCTAAGAAAATATTTAAAAAGAGTGAAAAACAAATTAAAACTTTGGCTAAAACTAGAGCTAATCTATCAAACTGCAATATTGATTTGTTTGGTCGTAATGTTTGCTCTGCTAATATATCTGAAGTGAAGCGCATTATTACTCCATATGCCTATACTGTATCTGACTGGCTGGATGGAGGTATGGATATAATAAAGTACGATTGTGGATATCATGATGTGGAAATGGAGAAGGTTGAGGAAAATTTTAATTAGCTGCAATCAACACTGTCATATTTCTAATAGGGGAGAAATGGTAGGTTGCAGTGAAATTTTAGGTTTTTTTTATCTTTAAAAATGAACTAAATAAAAACAACAATGGCATCATATCATACACTTTAAGATACATTTAGCTTCCCGTTTCTCCCTTCTGCTGAACCAGTAAACTATACGAGAACACAGACCTCCCTCCCCTGCTTGTCTATAAATGGAGGAGGTGAAAGTGGACCTTTACAGCTCGGTTCACCCTGTCGCCCCATCCAGAAGCAAACCGCCAGACTGTGGATGAAACTTTGAGCCAACGACTTGGGGAAGACAATATCCAACAAATCCTCCAAACAAGAACTAGATGTTCTTGTTTGGAACGTTTAGTTCTTCAAACCTTACTAAAGAAACCATAAAATTGGTTTTAGTAATGTGTAAAAGACTAACTCGTCTCTGACACCATGTCTCTCATTTAACTCAGACAAAATAATTTATAATATACTGGGTTTCAGAGCTTATCAGCTTTTATCTGATGGTCATAGAATAAATCAGGTCTGAGATGAAAAATAAAAATGGGAAGAAAAATAAAATAGTTTTTATGAAAAATTATGTATTTTTGTATAGATAACCAAAAAAAAAAAAAGTAACCAATCAAATATTTCTCATGTCCAGTCTTTAGGCAAAAAGATTGCATATTTTTTACAAAGTATTGAAAAAGAAGAAAAGAGCTAGAGAGAAAGGTCTGCCAACCATCTGGAGCTCCTTCAACCATGAATTATCAAACCATTTTCAGGTTAGCAACTGAAAATAATCCAGTCATCCCCGAGGGGGTTTCTGCTGACAGATGCTTTTGGAAACTGGAAAGCAGTGTGTACCGGAAAGGTGGCATCCGCCATTTCTTTGTGTTGTTCAAGACTGGAAATACTTCTAAGTAGCCAAATTTATCTTTCTTGTAAGCAAAGGTGGAAGCCATTTTTTTCAGCTGACAGTGACCAGCAACAGGTGGGGGAGGGTAACAAAGCACCACTATGCATTTTAAATTCTTGGAGAAAACACCAGTCACTCCATCACTTTCCATAGCATTTTATAGAAAGAACATTAAACCATGATGGGAAACATTTGTTGATTTTTTTAAAAAAAATAATCTTTTTACTTTATTACCAGTGAACAGCCCGATTCTAATACAAAATTTGCACAAAAAATGTCTTATTGCAACAACCATGAACAAAGGAGACATCAATTAATCTGGTGACTGGAATAGTTTATTGTGTGCCGTTTTTGCAGTTTAATAAAGCGTTGTAGCTTCTTTCAGTAAACTGGGGTGTTCCAACCTTGCATTCATTACTAGCAAACGGTTTTCAATTTGTCACACACTGTGTTCCTTGGTCTGTTTTGCATTTTTAAGCATATAATTGTACAACTTGTTGAAATACGACCAACTTTAAGAAGCCCGGGCATGAAAAGACCGCCTTTACAAGTGCAACCCAATTTATTTGTGTGTCTGTGGTTGAGGTGAGGCGCTCGGGTTTGGGTAGGGAGAGTCCAGTTGAAAGAGGAATGCCTCACCACTCATGCAAACAGAACATCAAAAGCTCCATGAAATGTCGATATTTGCGGTTGCTCATCTTCCAAGAACCGAAGCCAAGCCCACAATTCTCAAATTGGCCTGGTGAGAAACTTAAAACTACAATTCCCAAAGTAAATAGTGAACTCTTCTTCGATGATAACAAGAGGTTAAATACTGAGACAGTTTGGCTAAAGAAAAAAACCCAGCCCAGAGAAAAAAAAAAGCTTGTGTTTTCTTGGCGGTGCTACTGGAGTTTGGTGCTTTTGTTCTGGATGACTCATTTGGTGAAAGTGGCACATCATGTGCCATGCAACATGAGTCACTGTGGAAGAGAAGGACAGGGAGTCCTATACATACCAGTTCCTGACCTGGATTGTTCCCTGGAGACCACACAATCAACTTTAACAAGAAACTGAAGAGTGGCAATAGATATGAAGGACTTCAGCGCAGAAAAATGTGTGAAAGTTTATCTTTTGAAGACGAGTCAAAATTTTAATCACAAAAATCAGAAAGGGAAATCTTCCTCTATAATTACACCTATGAGTCACGGATGACTATGACTCACTAGGATATGACAAATTACTAAGTCGCTAAATAAAATAAAGAGAATTTAAAATGGGAACTTAAACCAATTTTTTAGCCTCAAGACTTTCAGATCCATATTCTTATAACCATTACTAAGAGTGAGCATCTACATAATAGCAGTAAACTAGTAGTTTTCTATATCCAGAAAACATTCAACAAGCAGGAAGGAAAATATTGATGTAAAATAAGAATATAAATCCGTCCTTCTTAAATTGATCACCCAAGCACCTGATCAAAATGCTACAATCAAGCATGTGATTTGTCAAGTTGATAACCCTTTAATACTGGACGTGTTCTAGAGCAGGATAATTGTAAAACTATCTGCAGAGTTGGCTTTTTCCCAGAGTAAGAAAGCAGCTGGTGTTGGTTGAAGTAAGAATTTACAAGAGAAACTATTCTCATTGACTGGCTTTGATAATTAATTGATGGGTGAAATACAGCTGAAAATAGCATTTCAGCAGTATTTTACAATGTTGCTTCCCTTCTACAATGTTTGTATCCAAACATTTGTAAATTTCTCTTGGATTGCTAGTTGTAGCCTTTGTTGTGTGTAGTCTTGTATAGGTAAGCTGTATATGTCTAAACTGATACATCTAAAGATGCATTTTAATCAAATGCATCCAAACTAAGAACTCCAATCACTGCAAGGCATTAGACACATCAAGCACCAGCTTTTACTTTGATGCACTTAGTAAAATTTCTATAGTAAAAGAAAAATTTTATAAAAGACTCAAACTTGCATCATTTTATATTGTAATCAAAACAGCAACCTACATTAAACCAACACTTTCTCCCTTTTGTGTGTGTTACTGAATCATTCAAATGTAGACTAAGCAGACAAGGCCTCATAGAAAACCAGCAACTAGTACTGGTCAGACCAGTACCTGGTACTGGCCATGTTGTCCTGATTGATGAATATCCATCTGTACCAAGGAACTCTGTGAAATGTCTAAAATTTGCTTATTGAAACGGAACAAAAACATTAGTATGTAATTTACTTTCTCTTCCTTTTTTGCTCAAAACTGTTGAGGAATATCTCAACAGTTTTCTCCTAAACAATGTGTTAGCATTGCCTCCAAAATGATGCAAAATTCTGCAAAGCAGATTCCCAGCCTTGGTCAGGACAAATAATGCACAGAAATATCCACTGAGATTCGTACAACTAATCCAGTCTCACATTCCTGAGATGCTGCTTCAAAAAGAAAATGTGCTCAGCTTTAACTGATTTGGTGCAGATAAATGGATATATGCTGCTTTGCACGAGTGTATAAAATAGCATCGTAGTCAAAATGAATAAAAACATTCCTGTCTATCATGTAAGGTGAGACACAGGGAGTCCTTTAGAAACATTTCTAAATGGCTACAGCTTTGTATTTTATGTCACGAAGCCCCGGCAATGCTTTACATGTGCAGCTTTGATTTTTTTGTTTTGTAAGTAACAAGTTCACTACATCAAAACTGATTTGCATCAAGTATTCCCCGCCTCCTAGATCCTTTTCAAAATGCTTTTCTTCCTTTGTTAAAAAACAAAACGCCAAAGAAAAAGACACAAATGGAATAACTCTGCTGAATAATAATATATTTTTTTTAGTATTTTACACATCTTTCAAGGTTTCTTTAGTGACACAGAACTACACGTTTTCTCAGTTTAACCGTATACATTTTACTCATATTTACAAGATCACACCCAACACAGGCTACAACTAGCAATTCAAGAGAAATGTACAGAAACGCTGCAACATGGAGTTACTTTCATCCCGTAACGCATGCAGACTACTGTAGCATACAAACATTGTAGGAGGGAAGCAGCATTGTAGTTGCTCTCTATTTCATAAAAAGCCCACTTGACATTGCTTGCTCTCATCTGGTTGCACTACATAGCACAAGCTCACATTGTGCTCAAAGTACTTTAAAAAAAAAAAAAAAAATCATGCTTATTACTTATTATAGTCCAACGCTCTTATCAACGCCCCTCACTATCCTCTGCTGGCCAATCTTACCTGCATCCTTTACACCTGGCTTTATTGGGGTTTCTTCTTCACCCAGAGTTACACATTCACTTCCTCCTCAGATACTCCACTCTGTCCTCCGCAAGAGTCAAAAACACACAATGCAGAGCCGCGGCGTTTTACAAGAGTCGGGTATATTAGGGTGTTGAAGATGTATATATGTCTTCATATCCACAATGCTCTGCAGAGCTTACTGCAATTACTGCTTCCATGGTTTTATTCAGTTAATTAGAAACTGTTGTTAACATAAAGAGCTTAAGTTAGGCCAGGGTCTTAACTGTAATTTCCTCTAAAACAAAGTCAAGCAACATCTGAAACAATTAGAGTGTAATGCAGTCATAATGTCCTTTAAATAATGGGAAACCCAACTGCCTCCATAAGAACATTACAACTGAATATTGTTTCACTTTAGAAGCTAAGTCAGGGTTAGTATCTGATCCACTGACAACCTTGAGTAAACAAATGTATGTAAAACTTTAAAACAACGCATTCACGATACTATCTAAATCCTTTTGATTAAAAATGAGGGAAAAACACAGTAATTCTAAATGAAATTGGATACATTTTGTTAGATACTGTGCTGATTATCATGATCATCATATTTACTCCACATGTTCTCGTTGCAACTCTCATTTTTATCATCATATCGTCCCCACGCTTTAGGATCCTGATTACTGTAACTCATTTCAGCTGCGGGTAACACACAGTCAAGTAGCCAAACAAATTATTGGAAGGCAAAGTTTTAAATGATGGCACCTGGAATATTGTAATCCCCCAAATATTGCATCTATGCAGTCTTTTGAGTTAGTGATAAAGGTTTGAATGTATTGTGCACGTCTTGTAGAAGTAAGGTCATCTACAGTGGTTCCTAACCCTGATCTTCAAACCCCTCCAGCCTCATCACATGTTTTAATGTGCCTGTTTCAGCACACCTGATTCAAATGATTGCATGATTCCATCTTGTTTTGATGAAAGCCTGTTGGTCACCCACTTATTTCAGTCTGTTGTGTATCAGCAAGAAAACATATAAATCTGCAGGACAGTGAGGCTGAAGGACACTGATCTAAAGCATTTAGATCAGTGTAGATCTGAAACACACGTAGTTTAGCAATAAATCTAAAATAACCAAATAACACGTTTAAAAGTCTTCAGTTGTTGTGCAAAATAGCATTCCTTTTTACAAAAGTTAGTTTTAGCCCAAAAAAATATTCAACTGCAGTACCCACCATTCAACTGGAGGAGGGCTGCACTCATTTGATTTTAGGCCAAAAATAACAGAATTAAAAAAACTTACACAAAAATATGCAAGCAAATTAACAAAAACTAGTACCCTGGAGGCCAAATGTATGGTTTATCAGCAATAAAAAAAAGAAGCTGATTTGAGGTTTAGTTACAGGGATGTTTTTAGTTTTTACACCATGACACAATCTAAAGTGTAGATCTGTTGTTCACAGCAACAGGTGGGGCAGGGGCAAAACCCGATGTGCCATACATGAAGGGAAAAGGCAGGGGACTCCTGCACGTTCACTAGCATCTCATTACAAGGACTTTAAACAATAAGAACAGGCACTTCGGAAAATGTTTGTGTTTTACATTCTAGTGATTGTGAGAATTAATAAAATCATTGTCTATAAATGCTTAATAGCAACTTACAAGGCAAGGAATGTTCTGCTAGACAGTACTCTTCAAATAAAAGCTGCAACATGTTCAAGTTGAGAAATTTGGCAAAAATTAGGAATAATAAATATCTTCCCCTTTTTCTTAACCTAATTAAATTGGCTTTTGAGGTAAAGGTATGAACTTGTTTATGTTGTGCAAGTCTGCGTTGTGATCATTTTCATTTAAATCCACCGCTAAGTAAAGCTTTGACAAAGCATACGCCACCAAAGAATAAATATGCTTGCTGTAATTAATAATTAGGTTTCATGTTAAGTGATGTGTGGTGTTGCAGTCAATTTGAGTCGTGACAGATTTTATCCTAAAGCCAGAAACAGTAAAGGTCAAGCAGCATCGTCACCGCTAGCTTTAAACAGTAGCTCTGGCTTCTTGATCCAGCAGAAACATCCAGACTACTGGAAGCATCCAGTAGTGGGGAGAACTGGGGAAAACGCCTCTATGTTGCTCTGATAATACAAACAGGCAATCATGGTTGTGTGCACCTGGACTGAGAGATTTCTTGCTTGGACTTTAAAATAGTCTCAAGAGGATTTTAGTAAAAGCAGAAGGAAAAGAAAGTTTCATGAAAAGAAAATCTAAATCCCTGAGTGGGGGTCAAATAGGTTCACCGCTGGGACCTTTCAAAGAAAAGAAAATATGTGAAAAAATTAATTGCAAATTAATTGCAAACAGACAAGATAAAAAAAAAATAAAAGAGGTGTTCAAAGAGGGAGTCATTTCGGCCTACTTAATGGGGATTATCAGGCATAAACCCAAGCTGCAATCAGCATTAACCAGAGAGTTCATAATTTGTTCCTCTCCAATTATTGTCACTTTTGTCAGCGCACCATTTTCACTCTGCGAGAGGACGCTTGCAAAGAAGGAAAGAAATCAGAGTAATGCGAGCTGCCAGCAGAAGTTAGCTGGAGTATGGCAGGGGCATACAGTGCACATTAAGTCATTAAAGTCCTGATGCTTACAGCACCTCCCTAACCCCCCACTGTACATGCCAGTAACTCCCTTTCAGACCAAACACAGCTCTGCCTTTTGCATCCTAATAAGAGGAGGGAAACAAGGAGGGAAGTGAAGGCACGGCAGCCTTTTAAAGGAAGCCGAATAAATGACTGAACACACACCCCGGGGCGGGCATGCCGGGGGGGTTCCAGGAGGTCGGCGCAAACGGGGGCAATCGAGTCAAGACGAAGGCGACAGACTAAAACAAAACTGACAAATCAAAGAGGCAGAGATGTGTAAAAAGGAAGAGGAGAAAAAAAAACAAAAAACAGAGCAGCCGAGGCGACGCGTTCAACTGCGCAGCTTGTTTCTGCATCAATGAGAAACAACACAACCAAAAAACAGCAATTAGCGATTAAAATGGAAATTCCATCTGCTGCAATGCTGCATCTCTTCCCGTTCAAATAAGCGGCTCGAGCCACCTCAGTAATCCTGCAGCCCTTTGATCGACTCTGCGCATTCTTTTCACAGCGAGACGCGTGTAAACCAGGCGTTTGGGAAACTGCTTCTTTGCAGGACTTTTATCTCCCGCCCTAATCCACATAAAACACAAAAGCAACTGTTCAAACTTCACTCTTACAGTGCAGCCACAACTCTGTAATTACTAAAACAAACTCACAAGGCCTTCACTCCACTTTCACTGATGCCAACGCTTTGTCTGCATGTAGAAACCATAATCTCCAACATCCCGAACAAAGCAGGAATGAGCGGAAGCGAAATAAAAGCACATATACTGTAGCCGGATTATGACAGCACTTAAATGAGTTATATTTTTAATTGGCTTAACAAAAAACCACTGTGGCCCCAGCCTCAGTTTGCCTTTTTACTGAAACAGCAGCTCTAAACTGTTTACTGCATATCTTCCCGGCTTGTGATAATAAAGGGAATCCTCTGAGGTGGCTTCCATGCTGACACAGCCTTTAGGTACTTAAATCCAAAAATGGGTGTATTAAGTGCATTTTAATTGACTTATATTTACCCTGTGTTCCAACTTGCAAATAAAAAAATAAAAAAAGATCTTCTGGCGCTCACACAAAGTAGGTCATTCAGTCTCCTGTGAGTCATAAGTTTTGGCAAGAGACCAAAGAAAGCAGGTATAGAAGAGAATGAAGTAGAGCTAAGAAAGGCCTCGCGCTACACTGACACTTTCCACATTTTATAAAGCTCCATTTTTTTTAACTACGCATTTTTGTGGCATACTGAGAAATTTTATCAATTTCAGAGAATTAGGGAGTGTAAATTTGTGTTACACAACAGAATACTTAAGCCTAGCAACTGCAAAAAAAAGAAAAAGAAAAAAACAAAAAAAGAAGAAGAATCTTTGTATTCCATTATTATAATTTTTTTTGGGTTGCTCACATTTGTGCAGAGTTGTTTTCCTGCAGAGCCGGGGGCCCGGGCTCCGCTCCGGGGGCTACAGCGTCTCAGCGGAGCAGCTGACCTCTGGGTTCGAACCACAGCCGCAGATTTCTAAACAGGTAGTGACTCAGCTTGAGCAAAGCTGTCAGTCAGACACTTTTCTCTATACAGGTCAGATGCGAAAGAGTGAAACCCTGCGACAGACGCACCAATGCGGTCCTAATTGCATTAAGCAACAGGCACAGACCACGTCGTCTCTGCCAGCTAGCCCCTCCTCGTGCTAACCTCTCCGCCCTCTCATTCATCCACCCTTAGGGAGAGGCATGCAGGCCAGAGGAAGTATGACTCATCTGAGTAACAAGATGCATTCTTCTGAATTCTCCACAGACATGTTTGCTAAGTGAAGAGCATAGGAGAGTATGTTGTAAAGAGAGACACAAACAACAAGAAACAAAATGCAGCATAAATCAAGAAACAGACTGTGGCAAGAGAGAGTCATCGCTTGTGTGGGTTCCCTGGTCTACATAGATCAACATTTCCTTCGACTCCGCAGAGACAATCTTTGGCTTCTGCGAGGGTTTTTCTGAATCACACATGAAGAAGAAGAAGAAGAAGAAGAAGAAGAAGAGGAAGAAGAAGAAGAAAAAAACTTGAACATCTAAGGCTAATCCATCAGGTGGAGAAAAGAAATGAAACAAATGACGACAGCAGAGGGGGATTTTGACGTGTGATTCTGCTGAGCATGCAGAGAATAATGAGACCCAACAAGGAGGCAGAAAAGAAAAGGTGCTAAATCATTGGGTCTAATAGACCCACTACAAATAACACCACATCTGCAAAGCCTGGCACACACTGCTGCAAATCATGGGCCTCACACGCACTGTAACAACATGAAGCTATTTCAGGAACAACCCGCGTTAGTATGCTCTGAAATCAGAAAACGGCTGAAGTTTTGAAACAAAAAGATTCTCACAGCCACTGACCAACACCATCAGACCCCTGACATGCATCCCGTCTTGTGAATTTATGATTCATGATCCGCCCCCCTTCAGTTTGCTGTGAGAGTATCAGCAAACTGAAGGGGCCAGTACATTGGCCAGTAAACTGCATTCCTAAATGTACCAAGCATAAACCAACAGGTCTAAGGTCTGCTTTAACCACATAATCCATCATTACTCACAAAGTCTGAAGTCTGGTCTGCACAGGCTCCAGGTTAGTTGGCACAAATTAACCTCGTCTCATACCTGCACATCACCATTTCATCCCTTCCTACTTCCATTTTGTTAACAAACAGTTTGCAAATTTCTGCAAATCAGCCTTTTCTCTTTGTGGTGTGCATTTTGATTTGATACGACTAATTCATAGTAATGAGTTTATGACATGAACTACAGAATAGTGATCAGTTTCTACAACTGAATTGTCAAAGCACCCAAGCTGCAGGTCTGATGTGTCCATCTCTGCTTGACAACAACAGGCAGAGCAGTGAAGACGGTGCAGCATGCTGCTCTAACTAGTGGTTACAAACAGCCAAGTTCAAACCAAATGGCTTGGTGTAAGAAGGAGGAGAACAACTCATCCTGTATTTTTTTCCCCACATATGAATGACTAAACCCACAAAAAAAGAAAAAAGAAAAAGAAAAAAAAGCATGCTATCAACAAGTCATATCAACACAAAGAGATTAGGAGCTAGCGTTTATGCTAAATCCAAATACAATCAGAAGTAGTAAGATGTTCGTATCCTGAAGGCTGTAGCTGTTTAGAAAATAATACAGCTAGGAGGAGTTTTTACAGTAAAACAGCTCTTTTTTTCAAACTCCGCATTGGATGGTGGTGGAGGCAAAATATTAGTTCCTTTCAAAAATGTTCCAATTACTACACTTGGAACTGTTGGCATTTAGATATTCAAATAATTGTAGAAAGTTTTTTGATTAAAAAAAAAACAAAAAAAACTAGAACTTTGAAAAATAAACTAAAAAATTAGCTTGGGGGCTAGAGGATTATGAATAAATCGCTAAAATTTTAAAATAAACAATTCTAAACTGGATTTTTTTTAAACATTTATTTTCGCTTTAAATGTAAGATGTTGCTAAGGCTTTTAAACACTAACCTCAATGCTCATGAAGATGAGATGCTCATTAAAATGATCAAATCTGGCATGATCCATTTTACCTGATGGGGATTTCAGAAGAACTCATATCAGACTCTTTCCATTTGTTGTCAAAGTCATTACAAAGATTATGAACCTTCACAGAACGAACATTATGTTAAGATACATCCTGCAGGTACATTTAATATCAGAACATTCAGATAAGAACTCAGAAAGTTACTGAAGCCTTGGTTTCCAAAGTCGGGTCAAAACCATGACATGCCCCATGCCCCACTTGCAGCGGTATCTGAATGGGTGAAAAAGATAACATCTCCAAACTTTAAAGTGTGAATGCTTGCAAACTGCTACATCATAATGACATGAACATATTGAAAATGTGTACTGCAGGCTTCCTTTCCGGACATGAACGCTTTTGCAGTAAATCAGAAGTGTTTCTACAGCAAACATTAACTTGCAAACTTTTCTCAAACAACTTGAAGCCCTGGTTGGTAAAATAAGATATTTGTTTCAAGGACAACATTCAGGTCTGCTTCGAAGAATGACACTGTGTTTTACCAGTTTCAACATGAAATAAAAACATCGTGAAGCCTTTGTATTCTCACACACAAGCGATTAATCAAAAACCATCTGCTGTTACATCCAAACGCCTCTCCAAGCCTCTTTCAGGTCCAACTTTAAATCTGATACAACTCGATGTGTGAAACTCTGGTGAAATTACTTCCTTCAGGTGATCTACAACATTTTGGGTCAGAAATCTGATCCAGTCACATCGTGTACGTATCGCTTTCAACAAGAAACAATAGGAAACTTTGTCACTTGCGTTAACAGACGCACAAAAGACTACTGGGTAAATACGACATATGATCAGTTTCTTCTCTTCATTTGAACAAAACGGCAGAAAAAGATACTTTTTTCTGTCTACGAATAAATAACTGCTTTAATAGAGATTATATTTTTAGTGTTATAATAGCAAGCGTCTCTTTTGACACCCTGAACTGTCCCCAGGTAACTGAATAGATATTTGTCAAGCTAGTGACTTTCTTGTAGAGTGCTCTGCTGTCTTTATTTGGTTTAAAACACATTAATTTTATAATTCTAATGTCCAGTGGCTGAATTTTCTGTATGCAAACATTGTATACTGGCAGAAAATGTGCTGAAAATAAATATTTTTGACAATTTTGGCTACGGTACTCATTTACCCTACTGGTCAGTCTTGGATGAACATCTTCTGCCATTAAATTTTGACTTTTATTTCCTTGTTTTATTGAAGTTTGACGAACACAGACGTGAAAGGTAGACTATTGGCTGCTGCCGTTTTCAGTCTCCAGCTCTGTGTTCGAGTCTGCAGCTGTAAGGCAGAGTCAGCTATTTTTAGAAACAAATTACAAAGCTTTGAACATTTTAGTTGAGACCTTGTCATCGGGGACGGGAAATACAGTCAACCCACAATATTCGGTCCAGGACACTCGGAACCACAGCCGGCCAGAAGATACCTGAGGATCTCTATAAAAATGCTTAAAAATACCTTTTTTAACCGTTCAAATAAAAAATTAGAACTGGTCAATATGGCTGAAAAATGCATTACATGAGTCCACTGTGTCATATCTGTTGTTATATATCAGGAATAAAAATGTATTGTGATATTTATATTGTGATTAAAAAAAAAAAGGAAACATTTAATTAATTTCTGAAAATAAACTGATATGATTGGGATTATTATTTTGGCATTTTATTAAAAAAATAGGTTTTGTTTTCCTACTTAATGCAACTGGTAAAGTGAAGATGCCTTTCTGATTATGGGTGTTATTTTTAAAAGCAACATTTGCATTTAAAAGGCTGAGAATGTCTGTATTAAGAAACCACTAACTTTGTAATACTGCTAATTTATTTACTTTCACAGCCGTTCCAGTTAACAAAACAACGCGAGAACAATGGAAGGTGTCATCCATTTCTAATTGTCAGTATTGTAGCAGCAATCCTCACAAAGTTAACCCTGTGCTCAAGCAGCATTTTACAGCTTTGCTGCAGAATATTCTCCTGGAAAAAATACCCCCAAAAATTAAACATCACTGCTACTGAGAAATAATACTGATGCAGATCAATAAAAAAAATATAAGATGAAATGTAGTTTGTTATTCTACTGAATTTTCTTCCGTTTTCTGCAGAATCAGATTGAGAATCTGTAGGTGCAAACCTTGTAGTCTTAGATGACTAATAAGGATCGTGTGGTTGCGTCAGAATAATTAACGTTACAGTGAAATTCCCCTCTCCATTCACGTCTTTAAAACCCTGTACTCTGGATCTCACACTTTGGTCATTTAGGAATAATGTTGCACAGCTGTGAGCACAAAACATTTCACTAACATTTTTGCTGCATGTTAGCACCGCTGCTGCATACAATGATTTAGTGCTGAAACGATTCCTCGAATGATTCGAGTACCTCGATTATTAAAATTCCTCGAGGAAAATTGACCTGCCTCGAAGCTTCGTTAATTTATGCTTTGTTATTTAGCGCACCGTGTTCTAGCCGGGACATTATTTCCATTGCTCTGATTTCTGCGTTGTTGAGGAATGCTTACTGTTAGCTTCATAACGTCCCAATTTTCAGGTTCGGCCCGTGGGGGTTTTATTGATTGATGATAATGCTCGGGTTTTCATCGTTTTTGGGGGACCAATAGCATCCTTAAA
This sequence comes from Poeciliopsis gracilis, assembly GCA_911649635.1. Classification (NCBI taxonomy): domain Eukaryota; kingdom Metazoa; phylum Chordata; class Actinopteri; order Cyprinodontiformes; family Poeciliidae; genus Poeciliopsis; species Poeciliopsis gracilis. The sequence goes on from CAJVRI010001403.1 coordinate 340,245, forward strand.
ATGACTGGCGCGATGCCTGGCGTATGGAAGCCTTTCTCCTCCTGGAGCTGCTGGTTGAAAGCGAACGGCGGAAAGAGGCTGCAGGAGTATTTACACAGGTGAGCGGATAGACTGAACATGGCGGGCGGCTGAGTAGCTGATGCTTAAAGTACAAGTGTAGCTTTACAGACGAACCGCACAATAAATTTCATATCAGGTCAGACTCAACAAACGGGTGGTGGAAATTATCGAGGCGGTACATGGCTGGTGGATGAGTTTCTGAGTGTGACGAACAAAGGTGCTGTAAATATTCCCTATTGCTCCCCCCAGTTCTTACATTCGTCCACTGGTCTACCAGTCATTCCCCAATTAGGTTTGTTCATTTGTCTGTCCCCCCCAGACTTGCGTTCGTCTGTCTGCTTATCAATTTCCTCCCCTCTGCCTCCATCTTACATTCGCCTCCACCACCACCCTAAGCCCCCCCACTCCAGACGACATTTCCCATATTCTCCATCCCAAAGCTTGACAGGTATGGAGGCAAGGTGAGAGTTCATCAATAAAACTGATTGAAGATGAATACATAAACTAAAAGCTGGAGTATAGACATTTTTATAAGCGTATTTGTGAGCCTGCCTCTTTATTATTCAATTTAATATAATTTCTGTGTGTTACTTTTCTTCAGGTTAACTTAGAAAGTGAGTTATTATTATTACAGGTTAGTTTTCTAAACTACAAAAAGCAACTGGTAGGGAAGCTCAAAAATGAACAATTGGACTGATATTGATATCTGACAGTAAAATTTATCAGTATTTTATTTTACACATTTTTTATCCGATTAATCGTAAGAATAATCGATAGATTACTTGGTTACTAAAATAATCGTTTACAAGAGCCCTACAATAGTAAAAAAAAAAAAAAAAGATAAAGCTGTAAAGATATTTCCAACATGAATTTGACTGCAAATATAGTTTTCCTTCTACACTCCAAATTTCTTTACTTGCGTCTGTTTTTAACACGTTTTTTTTTAAGTGTTATCTTAAACCTGCCAGAGCTGGGACTGCAATGAATGAGCACTTATGCAAAATACTAAAATGAAAGCTCCACATTACTTAAGCCGTGTCAGCTTAGTGCGCTCTCCTTTCTGCACACAGCACAAAGGTCTCCCAAGAGTCTGAATCCTCCAAGAACATGAAATCCCTCCACTGACGGCAAAACTCAGAGGACGCATCAAAACTCAAGGACAAGGTATAAAAAAAAAAAAGAAAAAGCAAATAAAACCATTCTTCACAGCATTCAAAACTCATCCAATGCTTCTTCTTAAGGTTCTTCTATTCATAAATTGCACAGTAAATTAAATCCCAGATGATATAAATGAATAAATAGAATTAAGATGCATCATAAAACTGACCTGTATTGAGCTAATTAGTTCAACTCAGCAGCCTTTGGTTTTTCTTCCAACATAAATGTACAATAATGACAAGCATTGTTTTGAATAGTCAGAACAATTATCAGTCATTTTCTCTGTTCACTAATGTGAAACGAGTCAGAGAAACCACCATTTGCTTCAGTGCAGACTCTAAACTTGCGCAGCAAGCCCGGCTTGCTGTGGGCTGCTACAGTAGTTCTCCTGCAACAGAGATGGACCCTGATTAGTCAGACTGGGGAAATAAACAGATATGCTTTCAGATGAAACATATATCTGTGCAAATGTTCCAATAACGTTCGGCAACGGGCCAGCTGAATTAAATATCACAAGCTTCCCTGATTTTATGTCGACACCGCACTCCGAGCCAAGACATGAATCGGAGCGTATTGGACTCATTCACTGACAAAACTCGGCTCGATGGATTGGGAGGAGGTCAGATGAGGAGAGCTCAGACAGTGCGTTGCTGGATGAATAAAAAATGAAAGTCTAGAGCTTCAGTAAATTCGCTCTCTCCATCCCGTGAGGAGGGCGTGCGGCGGAGTGGAGGCATCGTTTGAAAAAGCGAACCCGCGCCGCATTCCCACATCCAACCGAATCCAGCGAACGGCTCTTTAAAAATTCATTAATTGACAGCAAAAATAGATTAAAGCACCCAGCTGAGCAAACCTCAAAATTTGGCTCCTGAATAACATTAATGATAAAACGTCTCCCCCATCCCACCAAAAAAGAAAAAAGAAAAAAAACCCAGGAGGGCTTTGTCTGAAAACATATTTCTCGTTGTTTCCACCTTACACTACCTTCACAGTAATTTACTTTCACCCTCATATAATAAAAAATAATGCACTTCTAATTGTCATTTTTAATTACACTTTTCTTCAGACGGGGAGGAAAATCTGAAAAAAGCTAATTAAAACCCATCGAAGGACATGTCGTTCCCATGATGCCATGCCAATGCCATGCTATTCAGCTACAGACACTCAATGACAGCTACTCTTTGCCTTCTGGAAAAACAGGATTTAAAAAAAAAAAAAAAAAAAGTGGGAAGAACTGCAGTTACAGTAATTGCTCTGGCCAGCGCTAAATGAGGTTCACTTAAGTGCAATTATCCCCCTCTGATCTCTCAGATAAAGAGACTTCTTTAACATGGAGAAGTGGGCTCACACAATGCCACCGTAAACAAGATTCAAATTGGAATCAGGGAGGCATTTCCAGGGGATGAATTGGCTTCATAGCTCATCTGCATTCCAGTGATGGAGAGCGTCACTAATGAAGACTGAGCAATTCCCTTCTCACCTTCTGCGAGACGGAAACTCCACAGCGAGTCTGAGCCCTGAGAAAGTCTTAAAACAATGAGTAAGATCCTGGGTTTTTTTTTTTTTTTTTTTTATCTCTTTACAAGAAGAATTTAGGGTAGGCTCCGAAAGCAGTGAGGTTAGCCAAAAGATAAGTCATTGTAAAAACATACCAGATGGAGACCTTTGACCGAGAGCATCAGAACTCCTTGAGAATAAATCGCCATCTGCCAATCGTGTAGCACAAAAGGTTTCCCGCCTCAGGGAGGGGGAAATGTGACAGTCTAATAGAGGTTGCAACAGAGATTGCCTGTTGGGTGCCGTCCAACTACACAGCGTGGAGATGAGGGGGGGGGGCTTTGATGGCCGCTCTAGTTGCCAGGGGCTAGAGGACCACCAGGAGTCTGATAACTACACCTCATGGATGGCCATTTGAATAATCACTTCAACAAGGGGAGAAATTAAAAACCGTCTCGGTGAGACCGGCTCGGCACGGGGCCACATGCAGAATTCAAAATGAGCCGCTTCTGACAGTAAAAACCGTAGAAAACATCAACTTATACACAAACCGCTGATCGGTTGAAGAGCGTGACCCCTACAGCCGAACATTATCTGCCAATGGAAAGCCATTGTCAAGGCAATACAAAGGTCATCTAACCTCTATCAACAAAACGTTACCAGTCTTATTCGATACACAATTGAGCCGGATTCAAGACCCGTCTTTGATTGGGATGAGGGTCAAGCCGGTCCAGACGGGGTCAGAAAAATTACCAAAAAGATGCTGAGGGTCCTTTGATGCTTTTAAATCAAACAGAAAATTAATGGATAACAAGGTCATCCTCACTTTTGCATCAAAGCATAAACGCCATCTGATCTTTCAAATAATCTAAAAAAAAAAAAAAAAATACATCAAAATACATGTTGTGGGGGGTTTGATTAATTAAAATTTGTCCGTATATGACCCGCCGATTACCAGTTGGAGGCTTGGTATATTTCCATTTATTTGGATGAACTACAGATTTACACTATTAATTGGCCAGAAACCTTCTTGATCAGTATGCCACAGATTAAATACTGAATAATTATTTATTTTCACTTAATATAAGCCATTTTTGGTCTATAAAAGGACAAAATTAGTCAAAGTCTATATTGGAAGACCAAACTACTGAAAAATTAAACAAAAAAACAAACTGATGCATTGCTAATAAATATACCTCCCCTAAAACAAAATATTTGCCGAGATCATTTAAATCAAAACTGAAAAATTTATGAAAAGATTATGGTGTATGTTTTAACAGTTGTTTGCTATCAGATTCTAATCTAAAAAAAAAATTTAATAAAATAAGCATTTTTCTCTTCAACTCTGATTCGAGACCAACATCAAAGGCCCAAAGCATAAAGAAAGCGAGTCTTTCAAAGCTGCAATCCCATTTTATGTGGCAACTAAAAGCTTTTTCGCGAAACCTCCCTGTATTACACCTTCAAATGTGATCAAGAGAACCTGCAGCAGCAGATACATATTATAAAGGCAGTGACACATGAGTGAGGCTAATTTTCAGGGGGGAAACTAAGTGCAGCTACTTTTGGCTGCGTGTACCTGGATGGAGGACCATCAGAACGTAAACACCATGTGTCCTCTACAGCTGCACGCACAAATAGCCTGGATCCAGACAGCACTGTAGGCCTGCTATTTAAAGGATGGGTGATTAAGAAGCAAACCAGGTCTGACCTTTGATTGTTGCTGCTGCCCAACGCTGTGGGCATTTTGTTAGCTCAAGCTGAAGGCCTGTCAGGGTTGGGTTTGTTGAAGGGAAGCTGTTTGATTTCAGGCAGAAATTCATTTCATTTTAGGTTCGCTTTCAGGTAAAAGAAGGTAATTATAAGATGGGATAATGATAAGATTATAGTCTCCACTTTAGTTATCTAATAGAACAGCGTTTCCACAGGCTGCAGACTGCCAGTCAGCTGGCTAAAAGAAAGCTACAGCAGCCAGACTACTAAAGTAATATCAGCTTGCTTTACTCTATCAAGAGCAGAACAGGATAAACTGATTTAATCCTGTAAAATAAATATGTTTATGAAAAGTACTACCATATTTTAAAATTAACTTAAGATATAAATTCATTATTTTAATCTACTATTTCCTATTAAGCGATTTCTATTCTGTTTTAAGTAGAGAACTAGTGATAATTATTGTGTCAATATCATGATACCTCACCATATCATGAGAATATAATGTCCATGCTGGGGGGTTTTTAAACCGCAAAAGGTGGAGAAATTAACAGCCGAGTCATCCATCCAGTGAAAACACAACGGGGAGAGAGGTAATGTTTTCCATTATCAACGGCTTTTGGTTTTCAGGGGCTCCCCAAAGAGTATTAGTGGGCCCCATCTTGCCACCAATTACAAAACATTCTGTAAACGCTCTGGGATCGATATTTCAGTAAACACTGTTGAGGTTATTCTACACCCCAAAAGGCCAAAATATCACAAAGAACTGCTTGATTTTTATTTTTATGGTAATACATAGGAGAACATTTGATATGAAGCATTTTTATGATTTGGCTCACAACTTTTCAGAGCTTTTAATGAAAACTGAGGAAATTAATGACCCCACAATTTCAGCTTTCAAAGTCTCTATGCGTTGTAATTGTTTACAAAATCTTGGTATCGTTTGAAGGTTCTTCTGATGCATTTACCGATAATGTAACTTATTTTGACATTTATTGTAGGCAGGATAAGCATTATAAATCATTTATTGATAGTACTGTACAGATTTGTTGAAACAAAAGGAAAGTTTTGCGATTCCACTTCACAACTTTCTGAGATTAATAGCAAATTTCAGAATATAAATTCAGCCCTAACAATTCTAATAATTAATCAACATTTAATTATTAGAAAAGTTATTTTGATGGAGGCTCAGATTTTATTGTGTATTTTACAACTCCTGAAAATATTTCTAAAATATATACCAAAACTTAATTGACTTGTAATATCTGGAACAAATCAGGAAGAGTGTAATTTTTATGTCAGATATCTTGCTTTGAGTCACAACTTTTTACATAAAGTAGTGAAGAGCCAAAGGTACTTCAGAATGCTGCAACTATCTTTTTTTTTTTTTACCTGCATACTTGTTTATGGTATCAACTAAAGTTTTTATCTTTCAAGCAGAATAATTTGTTTTCACTTTTATAATAACCCATAACAAGGAAAACATTTATCAGACAATTAAGATTGCTTTCTGACAGCATCTAAGACATTTTTGGAATATAGCTCACAACTTATGGCAGGCTTCAATGAATTGAGGAAAAAATAGATAATCCCAGCTTTTAAAATACTTTTTTTTTTTTTACCTGGAAACACAATATTAACATCAAGTGAATATTAAGTTAATTTTATGTTTGATTAAATTGTTTATTTTGACATAAAGTATGAGTAAATAGGTCTGTTTGAACCGAACGAAAATCTTAAGAATTAACACAAATGATTATCCTTCGTTGTTATCTTAAAATATGTAATCAAGCCAATCAAGACAAGCTCCAGATGAGTGTGAAATTCATCTGAAACATGTTTTACACTTGTTGATTGTGCAGCCCAAGCCTGCAACCCGATCATGAAAGCAGAGCAGTTTTTACAGGAGAGGCTCGTCATTTATTTATTTTTATTTTTTCCTGGAGGAATTTACTGGCCGCCCAGTAAAACAGACGATTGACAGAGGAGAAAACACGCCGCAACAGCTGTGAATCAAACAGCGCCAGAGCACGCAGGGAAGCCAAATGACACTGGGCTCACCCACTCCATGCTGGACCCACAACGTCTCACATACCAAACAGCTAGCTAACCATGGCTGCTGCTGCTGCTGCTGCTGCTGGGGGGGTTTGGGGATAGGTCACCAAATTCTCCCAAATGCACACGAAAAAGAAAAAAGCACACCTATTAGCTATGAAAAGCTCCGACAACCCTCAGGATGAGTTAGCTGCCTACAGAGGCTGGCTAGTTTAGCTGTCAAAGTTGCCCCGCCAGTTGTCACCGGTTGCACGGTGGAGCTAGCAGGCTAACGCAGGAGCTGTCAACTCCGGAGAGTTAGAGCAACGGCTCCGGAGTGAACGTTCACTGACCGCGGGGAAACACTCGCTGGCCGTATCGGAGGCATAACACACTAATTGATCTCCACAAGGACAGCAAGACACGTTGAGCAGCAAGCTTAGGGCAAGGGCCCAACCCCCCAGAACTTCTCTGCAGCTCACTTCCCCGTCAAAGTCGTCCATTTCGTGGGCCTTTAGTTCAACTTCCATTCCCGTGTAGCTCACTTACTCAGGATGAAAGCAGCAGAGACGGCGGCTCTCTCTGGTAATCCTCACGGTAGTTTAACAGCAGCTGTCTCCCCGCTCCGTCCACCACCTCTTGTCCACACAGTGTGTCCTTCCCCGCCAGCTCAGGAGAGCCCAGTGCTCCTGACAGTTGTTGTCCTCTGTGCAGAGATCTTCGCCCGGTGTGCCTACAGTGCCGCGCCGTCCCTCTACTCGGCTTCTCCGCCTTCTCCCGTTCGCCTTTCTCTCGGCAGCCGAGCCAACATCCGGGACTCTCCCCCCTTAGTTCGGCGCCCGGAACTACTTTCACATATGACGACGCAGATGAAGGTTTTTTTTTCTCCCACCTCACTGTTTTCACCACGCCTGCCGCCACAGAAACTAGCGCGGTTGAATGCTCACACCCGCTAAAGAAAAAGGCATCCATACATGGTTAAACCTCGATCAATAAACCAATCAATGCAACAACTGCTCTCGGGATTTATATTAAGAGAATATACTATACTGTATCCTCAAATGAACTGTATGGTGCAGCGTAAAACCCAGTCAAATTTACGTGAAACAACAGGTTTACTAAATAAAGCAATTTAAAAATAGAAAACTGAGACATTACAACTACATCTAAAATTAGAATATCATAAAAAAGTGCATAACTCATTTTTTAAAAAGCAATGAAACTTTTTTACATATGGTAATTTGGATGATTATAGCTTACAGATAATGACAGTGCATGGCTTTTAGCACAATAACCTACCTAAAAAGAATGTCCCAAATATAGGCAGAGCATAGATACGTAGTTAGAGCTGTTTTGCATTAAATAACCACTACATCAGTGTGGTGTGTCATGGAGGCATCAGCTTGAGGTGTTATAGAAGCATCAAGAATAGTAATAACAAATGGTCACCTGGGTTCACCCCTAGTAAAGTTATGTTTAAGATACTACAATGCCAAACAGACATTGTCTTGTAATTATATTTTTGTAAATCAAATTTGTATGTTTGTTTTTATAAATGCAAAAACATAATCCTTCATAAGACAAAGAAGAATTATGATCGATCATTTTGGTTTTTCAGCAAATGCAATCTTGATTCATTGATAGAACCAGTAAAGAGCCCTTTATTGAAGCTTTGAACCAAACTTTGATCAGACATTCTTAAGGTGGCGCCAGTCCCTCTCTGACAGTATGTGTACTAAACAATAAAAAGACTTACTTGGGGCGCCCCCAGGCTGCGGCCTTGACCAATATGTCATGTTGCCCAGATCAAAAACCACCATTGATGGAAGTGTGCTCATTAAAACTGCCTCTGGTACCTCTGACATTTTGGACAAATGCCTTCCCGGAAAATTAAACCAGCATCTTTGTGAAGCTTGTCAGTATGATGTGCACTAAAACTTTCTTCCTGGAAAATAGTTGTGCTGACTCTATTAAAAAAAAATAATAATAAAATAAAAAAAAAAAAAAAAAAAAACACGGTCTAACACCAGTAGATGACATGCCTCCCCAAATTTTCACTCTATTTTTTTCTTCCACAAAACTTTACATTAAGAAATAACATAACATCCATTTGTCCTTCCATCCACTCATATAGAATCCATATTTTTTTTCACCACCTGCAAAGCCCAAACCTTTTAATCTCATTGATTCTTACAAATGTTTCTTAACCATCATCAGTGCCATTAGATATAAAGATATTGTCAACGTTTTGTCTGATAATGTGTATCTGTTTGGGTTTGCAGATTTTGTTTTTGAAATATTACGTTGTATTATAAACTTTGTTTACTTCAAACATGAAATTAAGAGTGAAACTTTTTTTTTTATTCAGTGAAAACCTTGAGAGTAAAATTCATGTGAATATAATCTCTGTGTCACTAAGAGTCTGGCCTGAACTCACAGGATCAAAGTTCCTTATCATGTTGTCCTTGATTCAACTCAGCTATGACATAACAGAGGGAGTTATTGTTTATTGCTGGGCAATGTCACGCGTAGTTTTCCAAAACTAAACATTATTTGCTTGGTTTACATTATGCAGGATTTTATACATTTTGAATATGTCTGCTTCACTAATGAGTTTCTATTTTCAACTAAGCTGAGCATGCAATTTAGTTTGTACCCATACAGAAAAACTATAGCTATAAAAGAGCTCATACAATGTAGACGTCAGATAGTTTCTAGTTATTTATCTCCTAGGTTATCTGCTGCAGTCCCAGTGTGGAGATTTCCGGTCAAACCTGTTGATATTGCTCTAAGTGGCCAAGTTATCAGATACACTTGATTACTTGAATTTTGTTTATTATTATTATTATTATTATTATTATTATTATTATTATTATTATTATTATTATTATTATTATTATTATTATTATTATTAATATTTTAAGTCCAGCTAGAGTAGATGTCTCCTAACTTGATTGTTTTAATGGTTGGGCATCTTTTGCTAATTTAGTGGTTCTTTGTATTTAGTGCAATGCTGTATCACCACTGCAATATTGGGCCCCCTGTCAGTGGTGAAGCAAGCACACTTTATAAAGGGAAATGAAAAAATTAATATTAAGTTTGAAAATGATTCAAACAAATTCAATCCGGTCAATCACTGCCCTCTCTGAAAGATAAAAACCACATTACCTTCTAAAATTGGCTATTTTACTGTACAACAGCGCCACTTGTTGGTCAATCATGAATAGTGCATGCAATTATTTAACTTCCATAATAAAGTTATTATTATTTAATTAATGTGTACAACTCATGATCTTATTATTAAGAGCAGAGGTCTTAATAATATTTATTATATGAGGACTTTACTATAATAAATTGATGTGATATTTTCTTTTGGCTTTTGCATCAAAATTACTTCAAACTGCATTTAGAGTTTATATCACACCTTAAAATGCTTAGTGTGTGTGGAAAGTGAGAGAAAGTCTGCATATGCAATTTATAAAACAAATAACAAAAACTTAATAAAATGCAGTTTATCAACGATTCTGTTGTAAAACACAGTTGAACACAACGTGGCACACCTGCACACAGGCCCAGCAGAAAATGCTGCATTGAGAGATTTTAATAGAAAACCATGGATCTGTTTTTTCGTTGCGTGTGTATAATTGTGTTCAACATTGTTACAAAACGTTTTCCAAGAAGGAACAATGTGAGTTGTGTGAAAGGATCCTCACAGGAGCTTTTACAAAGAGGAACATTTTAAGAATAGGGAGAACATTTCTCCGTCTTTTACAGTATCGATTATAAGTAGCAGTTCTCACACTGATCTGACATCTGGCTGGGTTAACTGTTGATTTTATTCATTACTTTCATAACTATGAATACAAACTATTTAACTGATTGAACTAAATATTATCTTGAGCACAGTCTGTCACTCATGTATCTTTTGTGTTATTTTCTGGTGATTCGTGTTCAATAAAAAGGGAAAGATACAAAGAATACAGGTGCAGTAACTGTTATTAAATTTGAATTTAAAAATAAAAAAGTCTTAATTTTTTGATACATTTTTCTGAGAAATTAAAGATGCTGTTCAGGAGAGACTTCCATCCCTGAAAAAAAAAGTGAAGTAATGTTGTGGAATGACATTACTTCTCTCAGACATCAGCTCAGCTTTGTCTGAGCTGATGTTATTTATGAGCAGTTGAATTTTCCAGTGACAGCTACAGACTTTTTCTGGTCTAAACGTCAAACCTTGTTGACTATTTAAGCAGGTAAATTATTAGATGGATTTAAAAGTGCATCATGTTTTGTTCCAATCTACAATAAACTGCAGAAAACAACCTATTTTACTGTTACAAATTATGTGCAAAGACTAAACTTTGCACAGAATTTGATTTATTCTTGTCAGGTACTGGAACTGTATGCTTCTTGAAGCAATCTCTTTGCTTTTGGCAGAATTTCACATGAAACAATTGAAAAACATTTAGCATAGTCACAAATTGTTGTAAACCTTTTGTTCATTTATTTTGATTTTTTGCTGTCCTTTTGTCTGAATTTTTTAAGTTGTAATCGTGCTATTTGTTTCTTTACTGTAGTAGAATTACATAATATAACATTAAATTGTTTTTTGTCTGCCTGATTGCCTCATATGTCCTGGATTTGACTCATGGCCATTTTCACAAATTAAATTAGACATAATCAGATTATTTCTCAGTACTTTATACTGGAGAATATTTTTCTACAATTATTGTAATATAATTTTATTTATTTAATTATTTGAGCGGAACAACTGTAAACAATTAACATGTTTGTCCATTAACATTTATAGCCATGACTAATTTGCAATGTGTCCGCATTGCAGTACCGTGCTCTGCCACTGCGAGGCGCTGACGGCTCCCCTTTGTATTTTTAGAAACCATAGAATCTCAAAGCTGAGCTGATTTCAGGAAGTAAAGCGGTCAAGTTGTGAGGAACGAAAACATCCCTGAAGTGACAGGAGAAACATCTTCACCGGTGTGTGTGACGTTTACAGTAAAGCATTTATGCTTTACTGTAGTTGTTTCATTGTATCGCAGTTACGTACAAATTAGAGGAAAGTTCAGTCATTTCCGGCGTCTCGTTGTTGACATCTGAAGAGTTTACCAGTTAAAATGGGTAAAAACCAGTGACGTGCGGTAAGGTGAGGCAGAGGCTCACCTTTCATCGTGGAACAATAATATGATAGGATAATTTATAAAGCTATTTTCATCCTGTGTTTTGCACTGTGAAGTGTTTATTTTTCATTTAGCTTAATCAATTTTGATCATTTTTTCTTCAAAATTGCTGAATTTTCTATTTTTCCCATTCAAACGCTGCCATTATGTGACAGCATGCTCCTCCTCCTAAAATAAATAAAGTTAATTCTGAAGTAAAAGTAAAAATTCTGAGATTAAATGAAATGTTACAAAACAAAAATTATTTTGAGAAAGAAGTAAATCTTAAAATTAAAGTCAATTCTTCGCAAAAGAATCAAATTGCAAAAAAAAATTAAAAAGTAAATTCTGAAGAAATAATCAGAATTCTGCGATTTAGTTAAAAAAAATTAGGAATTAAAAAGTAAATTATCAAATTAAAGTACCCCCCAAAAATTACATTTGTTAAAAAAAAAATACATTCTTAAGAAAAATGTGGAATTCTGAGATTAAAATCTGAGTTTTAACTGAAAATAGTAAAAAAAAAGTCAGAATTCTAAGATTGAGATTATAATCAGATTACAGCTCATATTTAACTATCATATCACAACTTGATAATGTTGTGCCAGACTAATTATGTTTCATTTCTGTTGTCCTAGGTCAAATCCATAATAAAAAGCTGGTTTAGTATTAAAGCCAATCTGTGACACAAGCAGCCGGTCTTCTCTCTTGATGCCTCTTCTCTCTTCTCAGATAATGGCCGAACCCAGAATATCGTCCATTGATGGAAAGCTGGCTGAAGAATTTGCCGTTCCCTCCCACGTCGAGGAGGTCAAGGAGAAGATGGCTGCTTTCGCCGCCCGTCACGCCGACGTGGGCCGCAGAGTGGTCCTCATCACGTCAGGCGGCACCAAAGTTCCCCTGGAGTCGCGCACCGTCCGCTTCCTGGATAACTTCAGCAGCGGCAGGCGAGGAGCCTCCTCGGCGGAATACTTCATCGACTCGGGCTACGCCGTCATTTTCCTGCACAGGCACCGCTCTCTCTACCCCTACACACGCCTGTTCTCCACCATCAACATGCTGGACGCCCTGCAGCTCAGGGCGGGAGGCAGTGAAGGAGCGGGGGAGGTGGTGGTCGACCAGCAGGTGCTTCCAAACATTGCCAGAGTGCTGAAGAGGTACAACGAAGTGAAAGACGGAGGACTTCTTCTACCCATCGAGTTCAACACTCTTTCAGAGTATCTGCATTTACTGAAAGCAGCGGCACAGGCGCTCAGCTCTATAGGTACTGGATTACTTACACCATCCTGCACCTGAAAGCTGCAGAATTTTATTAAAATATTCTTGTATATATTTGTTGAAACAGTCACTGTGTGACAGTATGGTGTCTGTGAAAAAACTGAGCTCCTCCGAGTTCTACCAAGAAACAACCAATCAGAGCTAGGAGGCGGGTCTTGGTGCTGCGGGTCTTGGTGCTGCCAATCACAATCTCATGTAGCGCTGCTACAGCTTCTCCCTGCCATCAGTGACATTTTAGAGTAGCCACTGATGAAGTTTTTCTGTAACAGCACATTAAGCAGCGATTACTCATGTTGATTGACAGCGTTAAGACCCTCCTCCTGGCTCTGATTGGTTGTTTTTGGTGCATTTATTCAGGCAGCAATAACAGCTCAGGGTGGAGGGTATTGATCTTTTCACAGATTATGTTACACTGTCACAACAATTACTTTAAAAATTATGTAGCTTTTTATGAAAGCTAAAGTTTAATCAGTAATACTTTTATAATAAATTTATGTCAGATCAGGATTTCTTGGTTAATGTCAAGTTGTCATAACAAAGACATTTTGAATGATGTCAACTTTATACTAAAAGTGTTATGATTTACCGACTGACACTTCATGACAACAGTCATAAATATTCATAAAGACTCACTCATATTCATGACAGGTGTTATGTCATGTTTATGACGCTCTTATTCACAACCCGTCAAATAAAGTGTTGCCGATTAAAGCTAGTGGTTCTGTTGCATGCGTTTAAAACTTGTTTACAAATGTTTCATCTTCAATCAGGGTCAAAGGCCATGTTCTACTTGGCTGCAGCCGTCTCTGACTTCTACATCCCGGCGTCAGAGATGCCTGAACACAAAATTCAGTCTTCTAATGGACCTCTTCAGGTACGTGAAATTTAAAAAAAAATTATTTAAAGTAGTTGTTCCCAGTTATGTCTTCGGACGTGATGCAGTTTGGATTTGATTCAGGAAATCGCAAAACGTTTGTTACATGAAGAAGTAGCTTAGCTCTCCATAGTCAGGTTAAACAACAAAAGGTCTTTAGTGAAGAGGCTGACTGTATCTAAGCATAATAAAAGGGCAGCATTCTGTTTATTAATACATTGCAAGTTTTATCGACTTAAATTCTTCATGCTAATGTAATATTTAGCCAGTAGGAATAAAGTCTTAAAAAGGCTTTTATTGCTACTGATGTTGTTCTGGCATGAATTTCTAACCTGCAGGACTAAATCCGTCTCATGTCATTATTTGTACAATCATTTTGTTTTTCCTTCAGCTCAGCATGAAGATGGTTCCTAAGATCCTGTCGCCGCTCGTTAAGGACTGGGCGCCTCAGGCGTTCGTCACATCCTTCAAGCTGGAGACGGACCCGACCATCCTGCTGGACAGGGCCCGGCGCGCTCTGGACACCTACAGGCACCAGGCGGTGGTGGCCAACGTGCTGGACTCACGACGGGGTTACGTGGTGGTCGTGACCCCGGAGACCCGGGATGAGCTGGTCGTCACCGAGGGCGACGTGGAGAAAGGCGTGGAGATCGAGGAGCGGATAGTGAGCAACCTGACGACGGCGCACAACAAGTTTATAACTCAGCAAGCCGCCGGACAGAAACGACCCTGACCCGGTCTGCTGTTCGGGTCCGAGTCGTGAAGAGTTTCCTCTACAAACAAATCAAGCTGATTAGCGGTAATGTTGTTTGAATGTTTATTAATGTCATCAGAAATCGCACGGTTTCAGGATTACTGATTAATAACAACTCAACTCTCTGGACTCGCTGCTGGCTACTTGAGCTTGGTGCTCTTTTTGACCCCGGCCCGAATCCCAGACGCCTCGCCTCCGTACCGCGTCTCTTCCTTACGGACACTTTGCACCTGGTGAGAACAAACGCAGGTTAAAAACGCCGTACGGATGGTAATCTAACATGATTCCTTCAACGCTGCATGCGATACAAACCTGTCCCTTCCGGCGGATTTTGGCCCGTCTGAACTTTTCTCTGTGCTTGACTCTGGGATTCCGGTCGATCTTCTTCCTCTTGGGCGTCAGCCCCTTGTTCTTGGCCATCTGTGGAGGCACCAGAGCAGAAAACACTGAGAACTGAACCGGGATTAAGGTAGAAACACGAAGACGCATTCGAGATGTTTGATCTGCTGTGTTGAGACGATTTGCAAATAAAACCGCAGCATTACAAAACGTTGCTGTTTCATTTTAGTAAACTTTTATTAGTGAGTGACAGAAGATTTCAAAAATATTTATCTAAAATATAAGTTTCTAAGCAGAGGTGGGCAGAAACTTCTCTAAATGAAGAACAAGCAAGTTTTCAACCAAAACTTCACCAGACAGACACACACCTGTAGTTTTAGTCAAAGTTTCTTAAGTTTTATATTGAAGACCTGGGCTGCTTAAAAAGTGGGAAGGTTGTGGAATAAAGAAGTGTCAGGTCTAAAGAAACTAAAGAACCTGAACACGTTCTGGGGATTGACTTGTTTATTTCAAACAGGTTTTTAAAAACAAGAAAAGCAATCAGTCGGATGGAGAAAGCAAGCGCAAACACAACCAAGAACTAAATAACTAGTTTCCCACGACTTTTCTTTCTGAAAAGGAGAATGAAGTGATCACTTATTTAATCCTACACCTCATCTCAATTTAATGAAATGCATTACTTACAGACTCACTAATTATTAAAAATTTGTCAGAATATTCATGAATCTGTTCATGGATCATCTAGTTGGGGGTAAATTTCACTCTTCCAGACTCAAGTTTCTAGATTTATCCACTAGTTTATTAATAATGTTTTGTGCATCCAAATACTGAACAATTAGAAGTTTAATGTTCACAAACGCTGCACTACGTTAAACTACTATCCCTATGCTTTTTTTCTCTCCATTCTCTAGATTAACTTTATTTCAAATGTATTAAATCTGGACTAGATTATGAGACACTAAACAAAATTGTTGGAAGTTTTAAAGGTTTCTGTGTTTGGTACCTCATGGCTTTTAAAAAGAGACTGAAAAAAGCGTCTAAATGTGAAATGTAGATGTATTCTTCTTTTCTGCTCATCATCATCCAGATGTTTGAAGTGTTTGAGGTGAAATCTGTCCACTGGGAATAATTACTGCATTTTCCATCTAATGTACAGAAACGCTTCATGTGGGTCATCCTCGGTACCTGATAAGTGATTCCTCTTTTGGCATCTTGATCCAGCTCTTCATCTCCCTCGTCATCATGTTCCTCCAGCCTGCATCAAATGCAAGATTCCTCACATTTCCGTCTCATGATAATCAGCAGACTAAAGCTTCACGCCACACTCACGCATCTAGGTTTTTGCTCTTCCTCTTCAGTTTCACCCGTTCCTCCACTTCTTTGTAGAAACGCAGAGCTGCCTCTTCGTCCAAGTCCGAGTCGCTGTTCTCAGGTGGAGTTTCTCCAGAGTCCTGCATCCAACCACATGCTGACTTTTAACATCAACGCTTTCAAATCTGATGAAGCTGAAAAAGCAGAACTATCACACCTTTTGCTTCGGTGCTTTGGTCTTCTTGCCCTCTGTTTTTCTCTTTGAGCTTTCATCTTTCTCATCTCCAGCAAGATGTTTGTGAAACTCTGGAGCCAGACGAGCATCTACTGCACTCAGTTCATTGATGAGCTGCGATAAGACGACGTAAATAAAACACTTCAATAGAACATGAAGAATTAATGTTAATGGCTGAAAGAATTGATGTTTATTCTAACGCTCTTACACCCAATGTTCAGATTGTTTTTTTAAAAAGTGATTATTTCTGACATTGTGTTTTTTATCAATGGATTAAACACTCATGTCTTCTGGTTCTGGTTCTGCTCCACTTCACCAGAACCAGACATGGAGAACCAGCATTCAGCTTCTATGCACCACAAATCTGGAACAAAACTGCAAAATGCTGAAACACTGAGACTAAACGTACATCTGTTTGCAGTTGCTTTTGATTGGTAGTAAGTGGACTCAATATTGATCAATAAATATATTTCATGTATGTTTTCTTGACAAAATGTAATGTTTGCTGCCTGATGCATCAGCATGTGGACTTACGTTTCTGTAGGCGAGCAGCCGTTCGATCACAGGGTGGTTGTGTGCAGGGATCCGTTTTGCTTTCAGCACCAAGTAGAAGCTGATGTTGGTGCAGTAGCTGCAGCAGAAAATACGCATTAACCACAGAGCATTAACCACAGAGCCTTTCCTCTTAACGCGTGGAGACAATCTCATCAGGACTCACTTGAGGTAAAGTTGCTGTTTTGTCTCCAGGTAGTCCGCCCACTTTGGGAAAACAAGTAAAAACTCATCAGTTTCACACAAACCGAGCTTTTAATCTGCAACCAACTTGAAACACGTTGTGCAGGAAAACATCCCTCACAGCAAAGCCCCCACTTACAGACAACAGGTGAGAAAGAAGAGAGAAAGAGTCTGTCCTGCTGGATTTTAGAGCAATATTCACTGAAAAAGGGATCTGACTCAGTGTTGTTCTCTTCACCAAGGAGAAGCTCAGAAAGGTTGAGGAAAGATGAAGAAAAACAATGAAAAATTTTTATCAACTTCTAATGATCTTTTTAGCATACAATCTGATCTACTCTTCAGGGTCAAGGATCATCTAGTTTCAAGTATCCTAGTTTCAGGCTGCTTTACTCCTGAAACTAGAAAAGCAGCGAAACATTTAAAAGCTTCTGTCAAGACAAAGAGCGAAGGAACCGGGCAGCAGTTCTGCTGTGGAGGATAAACTTCTGCTTCACTAACGTCAGAAGGTATGAGACAGAATTCATGTTAAATAAATATAGCAATTATTGAAAAGTGAACAAAAGTGAGAGAAAAGAATGTAATATTTTGCGGCATCATGAGTTTGTAAAGCGAGTCCTGGCCCAGAAGCGAACGCTGTTTGGTGGAGGTGGCATGGAAACGTTTGGGAAGCCCTGATCTCACTGGATTTCAACTTTTGATTTCATCAAGTTGTAGAACAGATTCTGGTGATGTTTGGAGGCAGGTTCTGACCTGTCCTGCAGGAATCTTCCCATTTTTGACCATCTGCATCATCGGCTCCAGCTCATCCTTCAGTTCAGTGAGCTGCAAACACAAAGATGCCAACCACACGAGATGATGTCGGCTTATGAAAGGATCATGAGATTTAATGTAAGGGGTTATAAGTCGTACCTTTGCCTTGAAGTCCTGGATGAGCTCAAGCAGCTCCGGTGATTCTTTCTTTAAAAGTTTCATCTTTTCCTTCTGAGACATCTGCTTCAAGTCCTTCACAATTTTCTCCTGTTTCTCCACGGTTTTGTCTTCATCCTTCTCCTCCACTGCAATCTCCTTTGAAGATAAAGTCTCATTCAGAAACCTAATCCAGAATGGGATGGACTGTTTACCAGGGGGGGATCATTTGTACCTGGAGGAAGTTTAAATCATAATCCTCCTCGCTCAGATTTTCGGCTAAACGCTTCTGGATATTTTTTGCTTCTTCTTCCTCCTCCTGCTCCTCAGCGTCCAGCTCTTCCTGTGATCTCCCCTCTGCAATAAGACGATCAAAATCCTAAATCTGCACCGAAACATCACAAATCAGCCCATTAATGTCACTGGAAATAAAACAATTTACTTGTGGCGACATAATCCGTGTTGTAGAACATTTTCTTCTTGGTGCCCCACGCCATCTCATTCGGAAGGTCTGAGGACAATAAAAACAGCTTAGAAAGAAGGATAAATAAAAAAAATCCAACTTAAAACACCTTCCTTCAATCTTTACCTTCTTCCTTTTTCTCCTCCAGATCGCTCTCCATATCTGTCCCTTCCTCCTCTGCCTCTTCCTCTTCCTCCTCCTCCTCTTCCGACTCCGACTCGTCCAGAGCCATCACCTCCTCCTGGGACATTCAGGGAGGTTTTAGTTTGGGGTGCATTTATCATCAAAATTGAAAAACCAGAACAAACTCATAATTCAAAACCTCATCGTCGAGCTCCTCCACGTCGCTCTCCACCTGAACTCCACGAGCGAGAAGTTTCTGCAGCGCAACAAAAGATGCAGTGAGAAACAAAAAGCGCAGACATGATTCACCAACAGGTGAAAACGCCAGAGTGAGCTTACAGCGGTCTTCTCATCATGAAACTCGTCGATCTTGTCCTTATAAAACTCAGATGACCTCTGTGAAATAAAGCAGAAGAAAATGGTCAAATCTTTGGTCGGTAAGGCTGCTGAATTAAATAACTAAGCAATTAATCAAATGAGAAATTTAAATGAACTTGATCATTTTGATTCTGACGATTAATTTTTTTTTGATGGACTTCGTTTCGGTTTGTCTCGTTTTCATTTCCTGCTTATTTATTGTTTTTGGTTTTTGTTTCATTTTGGAAATTTAAAATAATAAACAGTTGGGTAGCCAGTTGCACTCAAATACATCAACTTGACTAACATTTTTGAAAAAATTTACTTTTAGGAATAATTTTACTATGCAACAAATAAATGTTATAATTAGCAATTCACCACAGATGCACACCTGCAGTTTTTATTAAAGTTTTATAATTTTCTATAGAAATAAACTGATTTGGAAACATTTTCTTTTGCCTATTTTTTTTGTTACTTATATGAATTATTGTCACTTAAAATACCAAAATTTCCAATTAATTTCATATTTTGGTCCATCTGATGATGTCATTTTCAAATATTAAGTGACTGATAATTTGATCAGTTTCACCAAATACCTTTTTTACTCTTCAGTCACTTCTACTGCTACTTTTTACTTTTGCTTGAGTAAAGATATGTTGAAGCAGAGCCATTTCTACTTGAGCAGTTTGTTGATACTCTGCCCACCTCTCTAAATAAATAAGACAAATATTCATAATTCTGCACCACAAAATCAATCATTACATGCATCTCCTACCTTATCAGGCGCTGGCATGTCTCTGTAGGCGTTGGGGTCATCTTCATCAAACTGCTCCACATTTCTGGGCCTCTTCTGTTTTTTGGCTCTGCACAGCAAAAACACACAGACGCTAAAGCTCAGAGCTCCTGCAGTCACAAATCACAGCTTTTCTGCTCGGTTTCGTCCAGTTTCCGCCCAGCAGTCAGACTTTACTGCTTGTCTGGTGAGGAACAAACACTAAAACTTCTCCTGAAACGCAGAAGACGGCATTAATGAAAGGCTGAGAGGGAACTTGAGGAAAACTCACCTTAATGCTCGAACCATGATGTCAGCGATCCACGCCGAACTTAAATAAAGATAATAATAAAAAAAACAACAACAACAAGCCTGTGTGTTTATCGGTCAAACAGAGTTAATATTTTCTGGGATTAAAAGAAAACAGGCTCAAACATCCAGTAGAGATCCAGAGGTTTGATCCCCAGCGCTGGATACCATGTGCTTCCGTGTTGTCTTATTCTTCGGTTTGCATCGGAACACACTGCCACCTGCTGGCCTGGCCTGTCATTACAGCTAAAAAATCCTCAAATAAATGAACAATCTGTGTTTTCTACGTTAGTTTGAGTTTATTGAGAGACAGATTATCAACTAAAAATCCAAAGAAAAAGAAGAAGAAGAAGAAGAAAAAAAATAAAACTTAATGATTCCATTTTCCTTGATTTCATCTGTTTCTCAACGGGATAAACAATACATACCAAACTTGAAAAACATTTAAAGTTTTAAACATGTACATCTAAAAAATAAATAAATAGACAATAGAAACAACAAATAAAATAAATTACAAAGTCTTTGTCAACAAAATTGTCTGAAGGTTGCCCTTTACGTTTAAAGCTTTGTCTTCAAAGACGGGAGCCAGTTTGAAAAAAATCTGAACATTTCCAAACTCATAGTTCTTGTGGGGTGTGGTTGATCTGCAGTGGCCCTTATCAGAGGTGGGATGTATTTTTGTTAGTAGATAATTTTGCCTACAGATTTAAATTAGATTTGTTTTCTTATCCATTTACCTCTACTTTCAAATACTCGCCCCATCAAATTTTAAAATTCAGATGTTTTAACCACCTGATTTATAAAATCCTGCACCTAATCATACAGACTGATTTTATAAAAGTTTGTGGAAGAATGGTACAACTTCAGAATCTCATGAATTTCTAGTATAGGTTTCCACCTGTGCAGTAAGTCCAGTTAGGAAATGTTTTCCCCACTAATTACTCCCCAGTTTAATGTGAGTGTACGTTTCTGACTGCATTGTGTGAAGTATAAAGTTTGGTGTAGCGGGTTTATGGTTTGTCCTCCACCTGATTTGGAACCTTTGGGAAGAATTAAGGCTAAAACTGTGAGCCAGACCTTTTTGTCCAACATTAGTGTTTGACCTTATAAATGTATTCTTTTGGAGGTACAGTGAAAAATCTCAAAATAGAGATCCCTTAACCACCTTCTCAGAGAAGTTAACAGGTTCTCCATATGAGGAATGGAACAAGACTGTAACTCATTCTCACCTCAGTGTGAAGCCAGATGAACAATATAGTGTATTTAATTCAGCATATTTGCATATTTGTCATGTTCAAATCCCAAATTTTCATGTATTGTAAGTTGAAAACACTAAACTCATCTCTTATTTATTTTCCACTTCACAATGATAAAATAATTTGTTGATCTATCACATGAAATCTCTGTCAGACACATTAAAGTCACTTCGTTAGTTGTAGGGGAAAATGTTAAGTACAGTAAAATAAATAAATGCAAGACATTGGATCTTGTCAAATAATACACATAAAACTACACACTGTCCTGAGCAACAACAGTATTTCATTTATTTTTAGTAACATTCAACCAAGTAAAGCGTCTGGGTGTTTATTTTGCACCCAGGCGCAAAATAAAGAAGACGAAGCCTTCAGTGAGCCACGGGAGCTAATGATGCTGTAAAGTCTCTCTGCTTGTCCTTCATCATAGCGCGGGTTCTTCTTTGTCTGACTTCAGCTTTCTCAGGTAAAAGCTGGTGCTAAAGGTGGAGTTTAAGGTGGAGCTGCGCGGTCGCTCGGTGGGCATAAAGTTTGTTGGAGGTCGATTTAGAGCATTTTTCACTCCGTCGTTCCTCCTCTGCATCAGGGCCAACGCAGGCGTCATTTGGTCCGAGTTGAGCTGGAAACGAGCAAACAGAAAAAGAAATCAATTATTATGCTTGAAAATGAATAACAGACTGTTCTATTCCACTCTATTTTATTTTATTCTACATAGAATATATCCTATTCTGTTCTATTTTATTTTATTTTATTCTGTTATAATATATTCTATTCTAATCTATTTTGTTCTATTCTGTCCTGGTGTGTTTTGTTTTGTTTTGTTTTGTTTTGCTTTGTTTTGTTTTGTTTTGTTTTGTTTTGTTTTGTTTTGTTTTGTTTTGTTTTGTTTTTTTTGTTCTGTTCTGTTCTGGTTCTATTCTGTCCTGGGGTGTTCTGTTCTGTTCTGGTTCTGTTCTGTTCTCTCCATCAGCTGCAGTGAACTCGGGGCGTTTCTCTAGATGAACCTCTCTGAACGCTCACGTTGCTCAGGAAGCGAGGCGCTGCGGCCTCCCTGTTGCTGTCACTGTTCTCGCTCAGGTCCATCATGGACTGGGTCCGGTCTGACATGGCGGAGTTGGTTCCTTTCCTCCACACCGCCGGCGTTCCCTGCTTGAGCCTCTTCATGATGTCGCTCACAGAGCTGAAGTTGCCCCGGGGCGGCACCCTCAGGATCAAAGGTTTTTTCTCCTGACAAAAGCAGAGTTTGGTGGTAACTAATCACCTCAATTACATTTACTTGAGGAACCTTTTGTGGAAAAATGTACTTTCAGGAGTATTTTCACTATGCTGTTCTTGAGTGATTTTTATTCAGATACTCACAGTGGAGCTTTTCTCTCTCAGTCTAACATCCTCTGTTTTGTCGTCCTCTTCTTCAAAACTCTCCATCAGAGCAACTGATCGTCTCTTGGAGTAAAACCTATTTGTTGTTTCTGGAGGAACGTCGATTCTAGTCACAGTCCACTCAGGTTTGTTTGGCCGTTTCTCTGCAGAAAGCTCCCTGGAGACGCTCCTGCAGGGAAAACAGGTTTTTACTTTTTAGTTTAGCTGCATTTTATTGTGTGAGGAGTTTGGTAAATTTATGATTTTACCTTTTTATTCCCTCGGCAGCTGGTGGGTTTGTTGACAGTTCCTCTGCATTGCTGCTGCAGAGATAAAACAATTCTCAGTCAAGTTTTTGGCTGAAACAAGTATGATAACAAATACAGACATCAAAATAACTATTGGCACCCCTCTAGAAAACTGCTGCAAATAGATGCATTTTGGCATCACCAGGTCTCCGTGGCAACCATTTGTGCACTAATGTCAGTAAGGTGTAGGAAAATCATGCTGAAACAAAGCTTTTTCTGTCCTGCCATTAAAAAATAAAACACGTGGAATTTGCTGAACTGTTGGAGGAAAACGACATTAAACGTTCCTCACAAAAACTCCAGCAGGTTTCCTGTAGAAACCGCTGTCGGTCTGTTTCTTTTCCCAAAGGCCTGGGAATATTCTCAGAGTGCAAATCTTTAAAATGCCAGGTCATGTGGGGGGTTTTGTTTCAAAAACTGAAACAAGTGGGTGTAATTTTAGTTTAGTCACTTGACTGAGCAGAACATGCATGTGTCCAGCGTCTAAACCGGCAGGACAAACAGCACATGCACTCAAACTGGAGGGAAATCTGTTAGCAAACCCAACTAGCCTTGAAATTACCGGAGGAAGCTGGAGTTCGCATTTTCTTCTACACTGTAAAACATTTGAGCCGCATTCAGTTGTGTCTACTGTCTTTTACTCTTTAAGTCAAATTAGTTGAGTGAGTTTGTGAAAGATAAAGCTAATGTAGTAAGTTGTTGTGTTAACTTTTTATTCATTTTGTCAAAACTACAAGAGTTGAATAAACTACAGTTTTTATGTTAGCACTTAAAAAACTGAAATAAGAAAAAGACAGGAGTGGCAATTATTTCCCAGAATGCTTAGCAGCTTGTTTTTGCATCCTGAGATGGAAGTGAGTTACATTAATCTGAGTCTATTGGTTATTTAGGCAAATGTTTATTTAAAAGCTCGAGTATAATGTCCTGTTCACACCAAATCTTTTTAAACAATTAATTTTCATGTTTAATAAAATTCATCAGATCAGAAATTTTATTCATGAAATTTAAAAGAAAAATTGAAATTATTCTAAAGTGAAATAAGTATTTATTTTAACTTGATATTGTGAGTGAAAATAATAGAGAAATGTGGCTCTTTAGCGAGGAGAGAGACGTTTTTATTCTTTTATTAAACCATTATGAATAATAATAAGAATATAACTTAGTGTCGCTCTGTTGTAGATGTTCAATGCAATTATTCCTTGGAAAAACTACTAGAATATTAATTTGTTGATATATTTATGTTTAAAAACTTCACTTAGTTCTTTAAAATCTTTAGTTAGAGTTCTATCGGGCCCAAAGAGCCACTTGTGGCTCCAGAGCCGCAGGTTGTGGACCGCTGACATGGATTCAAAGAGTCGCAGCTGTAATTGCATCAAAAGGTGATTCTACAACGTACTGACGCAGGGTGAGCTGAATTTAAAGGCGTGCCGCACCAGAAGCATCTTTGTGAAGCGTTTTTTTAATACAACTGTACATTATTCTTTGCGTTGATAGTAAAGTTTGTGCTTTTAAAGAGTGAGAATATAGAAAATGCGGTGGAGATGAATGGTTTCAGCATGAATTTAAGGTTTAATCAAAGGTGCCAACCTATTTTTTCATGTTTGTGAAAGCCAATAAAAGACTCACTTGATGGTTTTTGAATTATCCGTCACTCTGGTTGTGAGCGGGGATGTATTTTCATTTAACCTGTTGAACGTAGGAAGATTTCAGAAACAGAACATGACCAGCAAAAACATCTGCTGTTGTGGATTATATGAACATTAAAGTCAAAAGATATCTTAGCTTGGTTTGTGTTTAAAATATGCATAAAAATTAGGGGTGGAGTTTTCTGGCCAAGCTTTAACAAGCATCACCAACCGACTCCGATTTGGATCAATACTGATATTTTTGTCTGAAATGTTGCCAGAAAGTTGCCCATTTGGTAACAGTGGGGCAATTATTGTTAACTGGGAACCAGTTGGGCCAAATTTCTCTCACGGCAGAGAAAAAGAGAAGATTTTTAGACTTTCACCGAGGAAAATAAGACTGGTGAATAACAACAGCTGATCACAGGTTTTCTAAAATGAAGGAACTCAGGGAGATTTATTGGTGCAACACTTTGAAAATATAAGTTACATTGATGCTGATGTGTATTCTCCTGTCTTCAAGGAGAAAAAGAGATCATCCAGCTACCGTACCTTCTCCTGTTCCACACCAGGTGATCGTTGTGGGTAACTCTGTCCTCAGTGGGGCTCTCCTTAGTTATTTCCAGCTGTGACGTTTTCTCAACTAAGTTTTCCTTTTGCAGACCCAGAAGAGACGCAGGCAGGCGGCTGTCTCTCTGAAGAACGCCCATCGCTTCCCAGTCCAGAAAGACGTCAGCAGGCGGAGAAGGAGGGTTTGTGAACGCAGACTCAGCAGAGAGCTGCTCTCGGCGGCGTGAGAAGTCTTTGGTCTGGTACTGGTTGCAAACTTGAGGGCCGGCTGTGACTCCCCAAGTGTCGGGAACGGGGACCGAATCAGCAAAAAGGATCCTGAACTCTCGGTCAAAGGAGTCGATAACCGGGCCCCTCAGGACCGTGACAAGCTGCCGGTGAAGATGAGCGTCTGTCCAGGTGAGGCTGAAGGAAAACAAAAGAAATGTCCGGTTAGTTGTCTTACCAAAAATGTGTAAAATGCTTTGATAATGACTTTTTTGTTCACCTGTAGTTGCCATGAATCACTGTCTCCAAATCCACCAAGATGAAATTGTCTTTCATTTCTCCAACCACCATCTTTCCAGACCTGGAGCAAAACGTTTTCCCTCCGAGAACCCGAACCCGCATGTACTGCCAGAGACACAAACAGAAAACAAAGTCAAACTGAAGCTGAAAGAAACTCAGCGTTGCTCTATAATTTTAAGAGAAGATCCGTTGTCCTGGTTCTTCCTGCTAATGGAGAGTTTTTCCTCTCCACTGTCACCACATGCATGATCACCGTGAGAGATTTCTGGAAAGTCAACAACACAACGTAAACAATCGTCTCATGTTTCTTTAGCCAATTTGACTAATAAGCTGAACTTGACTGCATTGTTTGATAATTAGCATCAATTAGATTTTACACATCATTGGAACAAATTAACAGCTTAGATTAGCCTGTTGGTGTTTTTTCTGTAGAAGTCATTAAAACAAATATCTGGCTGATTTTTTTCATTTTACTTGTTTACCACATTCGGATTTATAAACAAAAAGTAAAGATCATAACATACAAATAATTGTCAATAAACGGTCCATGATCAATCGCGCTTTCATTGTAGATATAAAGTTAATTTAAACAAAAATAAGTCAATGGAATAAGTCTTAATTATTTATCATTATTTAAAATGGCTGTGCTGCACTTAAAACTATTGAGTTATTAATTTTAAAAAATAATAATCATTTCTGTCAGTTAGAAAACTGATAAAAATGATTGACCACAACATATTTATAAATTTATGTCATTTCAATGTATTTCTGTTATTAAATGATAAAATGCTGTGATGCAAACTGAAGTTGTATAAATAAACTGACTTAAACCTGAAATGGATTATATTCGTCTCTCTGATTGTTTTTGATTGTGAAACATTACGAGTCGACAATAAGGATTAAATTCCTGGCCGAACAGAAGAGGAAGATCGAAGTATGAAAACGATCCAAACGATTAAACAGACAAACCAGAAAGTCAAGAGAATGCTGTTCTTTCATTTCTTTTCATTTCTTTCCAAAACAAGAAAGAAAACAAGACAAATGCAAGAACCAGACTGTGAAGTTAAACAGGACATGGGAAAGAGAAACTTCATGCATCAATAGAAATGAGTCATTATGAAGTCCAGACTATCAATAATATTGTGTAAATGACTTGAGTAAGTTTCATTTGGAAAACCAGAATAAGATTTTACACCTAATATATCACATGTATAAAAGAAAAAAATTGGTTTTGGTCACTTTTGTATGAAAAAGTGACAAAAATCTTAACAATATTATAATTAAATATTACATGTTTCATGTATTTGTCGAGATCAGAAGCAGATAAGAGTTTAACAATACAATTATTTCTGTATTTTCAACTTGCTGATTCTGGTAATTGCTTGGAGACCATTATGTTGGAAAGTTGTTAAAAAAAAAAAGCAACATAGAGCAAAAGCTACAAGAGAATGGCTTAGAATGAAGTGTTTTCATGCTTTTGAATGGCCTAGTCAAAGTCAAAGACCCAAATCCATGTTTTCATCACTCCAGAGAAGCAGACATGAATCCAGTGCAACCAGCTAAACCACACGCGGTTAAATCAACATTTTGCATTCCCAGTATAAATGCGCCTACGCAACAAGTCACACATGCAATAAATGGGACGTGTCCGGCTGTCATTGCGTAGTGAAGTTCACGTATCGAACAACAATGGCCATGTGTTCGGTGTTGACTCACGGGATGCCTGAGCCTGTTCACGGTGAAGTTCTGCTGCAGAGACCTTTGGTTCAGGATGATGTAGACGGGCACACCTCGGGAGGCGGCCGTGTGCAAGTCAAATATTATCACATTGTCTGTCAGCTGGTCCGTCACCACGGCGATTACCTGCAAAACACACAGCACGGTTTCATAACCCACAGCACACTCCCTCTCTTTCTGTCAGATGCTTGATAGTGGAGCGAGTTTAGCTATGATTTTGAAGTGATGCTTCTCACTGTGCGGATGTTTGTTTCCTTTCTGTTTTGGGGTCAGAGGTCAGAAGATGTAAAACGTCCTTTGTTGGAGTCTTTGGATTTAGAGCTACTTTACTTTTGCCTTCTGTCTTGTTGCTGCATTTATTTTGTCTAATTTTCATGTGCCATGCAAGAATAGCTTCAATTTAAGCTCCATGAATTCATGCAAACGCAAGTTGGTTGAGTTAAAACATATCTAAAAAAAAAAGAACTCCAACTTTCATCACGTAAAGAGAAATTTTTTGTTAAATCACTTTGGTAAGTTTAATTTTAAAGTTTAGAGTTTTCATCTTTAAAGCTGTAATATTTTTACATATTTGTTAAAACTGCCTACATGCAGCTACATATAATCTGTGAACACACTAAGATCCTCTGCTGTTTTCCCCATGTGGTCTTACTGCCATCTGCAGAAATCAGAACAAGCAGGAGTGTCTTAGGGCTGTTAATCATACTCGTGTGTGCAATGCTCACATCCTCCCTCTTCTCCTCTGCTATGCTACAGCTAGTTCACCACTATGGTCAGGCTAGTTACCATAGCAACCAATGAGTTTGATCTTCTCGTATTATACTGTCAAAACATAGCGACAGTTTTAACAAACATGTAAAAAAAAAAAACATTTTGTAAAAGTTTGCAGCTTTAACTGTCACCCTCAAAATGCTTATGTTGACACCAGAGTCATGATGACAGTTTAGGGGTTAAATAGTAAAACATTAACCCAAACTGAACCATATTGTTTCCCATGATGCTTTGTTTTCAGATTAACATTCACGTACCGTTTTGGCGGCCTGTAAGTGTCGCCTGATGACCTCTCTGATTCGCAGGTCTTCCTCAGCAGGATGGCTGGAGTGGACCGTGACGCTGCTCTCCGGAACCTCGGCGGGTTTCTCTGGCCAGCCGAGCTCCAGGTCGGGGACCGGGACGTCCCATTGGTAGGGGTCGTAGGTGGAACAGATCTTCTCCGAGTCGACGCTCCTGTCGGTTTCGTCCTGGTCTTCCACCAGCGGCTTGTGGAAGTGATAGTTCTGAGCCCAGCTGCTTATCTCACTCACCTCTTGAGGAGATAAGAAGTAGCTGGAAAGCTCCGGGCCGATGGAGCCGTAGAAGGCCTCGGGTCCGCTGTTGAGGAGCCTCTCCACGGCCTCGCGCTCTCGCTCAGAGTGGAGGAACTGAGGCGAGGACTCGTCCACCGGCACGAAAACCACGTTCTCATTCAGACTCTGCTCCTGGGAGTTTGACATGATTCCGGATGATGCCTTCACTGTCCCTTCAAATCATTTCCACCTTGTAGATAAAATCTGGTCTTCCAGTTCACAAAAGGTCATGCTACATCCAGGCTGTCAATAAATGCCCAGGTTCGGTCATCCAGTATTGATGTCTTCACTTGAGTGAATTTTACAATCTGTCCAGAGGGCGTCAGATATCTCAGTCTCCAAGGTTCCTCTTCAGATGAAGGAAAAACATTAACCACATTTTACAATCTCCAGCAGCTCCGTCTCCATAAACTGAGGAGCAAAAATATCCGCGAGTCCAAATGACAAGTAAAAGAGACGCACAGCATTCCTCCTCACCTGCTGTGCTGCTCGGTGCTTGAGAGCTGAAGTGCTGCCGGTGAGCTTGTGGTTTCGTCACCAGTCCCTCCCCTTGGGTGAGTTTGATCGCACTCCTGAAACTCCTCCACTCCTTCCTGCTGACATTGTTCTCAGATTCCAGACATTCAGTGCTGCTGACACATGGCTTTGCTGAGTGAGACACCCTGTCATTGTCCAATCCCTTCAGTCCTCACAGCAATGCAAATATGTTTTCAGACCTTTCAGACCTTTTCGCATTTTGCATGACTTTTCAGTGGCGTTCATGGGATAGCTCAAATTGGCACATAACTGTGAACTGGAAGAAAGTTTTTATGTTTTTTTCTTGCACATATGATTCTGAAAAGCTTTGAATTCCTTTATATTAACAATAGATATTTATTGCAATAAGGGCTGCATGGAGGGCTGGACTATGTCACTCTGCAAATCCATCAGAGAGCAACATAGAGACACACAGAACAAGCAGCCATGCACAGTCACTTCTTAAGGCAATTCAGAGTCATTAATTAACGTGAACCTGTGGACAATGTCACATATGCAGGAGAAAAGGCAAACTCCACTCAGAAAGACCCCAGGCACAACCTTCTTCAACAAAATCCCTTTCCTGCACAGTCACAGAAGCTGCTGTTCCACTGGAATAAAAAAGAAAGGTTAGAAATTGTTTTTGAATAATTTATCTTCAGTGTTTCAGAAACTCATTTAGAGTTTGCCCTGGAGCCATGAAGGTAACACAGCAAACAGTGGTGACAGACAATCTGGTCAGCGCCGATGGGAAGATGGATTGAGTTTAATGCAGGGCACTAAACTGATGCTGCACACGAGTTCGCTGGGAGGAGGTTGACCTTCCGCCAAGAGGTCACCGGTAAACAAAGACCAGAGAACTAGTAAAAACCACAAGTATTAGATTGGCTCAAAGCCCAGATGTAAGTCAGTCAGACGTAAAACTTGATGTTCAAAGAGGCGCTCCTTCAAATCTGACTGAGCTTGGTCTGTTTTGAAAAGGAGATTAAGGAAAAGATCCAGTCCTGAGATGTGCAAAGCTGGTAGAGATGTACAGACTTGCAAGTGATATTAGAGCGAAAGACTCAGTACAAACGCATGACGTGTAATTTTCCTTCCATTTCATTGATGCGCTTTGTGTTGATTTCTCAATCAAAAGCCTGTAAAGCACATTTAAGTTTGTGGTTATTGTATCACAAAAATGCCATAATTTTTCTGGACACTTTATTCAGACAAAGTGGGTGTTTGGTTTCTGCTAATTTCTCCCTCCACCTTTCTTAGAGGTGTGTGAGCTTTGAGCAATATTTCCATGTATCTGACGTTCACCTCGCAGTTATCCTTTCAGACTGGTTCGGCCTGACGGATGGGTTAACAGGAAACATTTACCTTGTTACTGTTGCGAAGCGGCCTTCCTTTCTGCAGGCAACAGGTGCAACCACATCGCTTTCTTTTTGATTTAGTAGGAAATACTTCTAGATATTAAACCGGCACAAAGGCCGTCGCTGGCAAGTTGCTCTCTTATTTTTCCCCAGTCGGTTCTGCAGAAAAATGGTGATGTCATAATTTGGCAAGATAAACAATGAATTCCACAGATGAGTTACAGATTAAAACACAAAGAGAAAGACTCGAACAGCTGCGTAGTGCCGTTGTCTTTGTGCAATGCACAAAACAAATCCAAATGCATATTTTAGTCCCATTAACACAGAAACCCTCTCCAGTGAAGGAGAGATTTCACAATGTGTTTCTTTGAAATAATAGAATGAGCAATGTGAGTGCTTCAAAATGATCCCAAACAATGACTGAAAACAGTTTGAGTTTATTTTTCTCTTGCATTCTGCTTCATATTACACAAAGAGATTAGATCTCAAAGCATTTCTGAGATGCTATCAAGATTATTTCGCCACGCAAGAGAATAAAAGAAAATAAAATGTGTCGCTCCTGGACATTTAACCTCGTTCTATTTAAAGATTCTCTGAAAACAGCTCCCTTTATGTCTTTATTTCTTCTTGCTTCACTGCTTCTTTCGCAGATGGACGTACAGGACCCCACTGACGAGAAGCAGAGGGACGCACAGCCACGCCAGGATGACGCAGAAGCCAAAGCGTCCGTTGCTTGGATCTCTGGAGTTGCTTAGAATCTCCTTTCTGTGGAAGGTGAAGATGAGGCAAGCGGAAAAGTCCGTAAAACCTGCAAGAATAAAAAAAACATGTCATATTTACTGACATCTTACAGAATCTACCACAGAATCCAATACCGGTGCTTTTCACCACCAAAAACGATCTCACTGCAACAATGGTTATTTAATTCAGTATTTGATCAAACTTGAGATTATAAAGAATGTTAAAAAGGTAAGTTGACTCAAATGTTAGTCTTTAAACATGACATGTATAATAAATGATTTGAGGTACTTTTCCCAGCTTCAATGTGATGAAAATTATTTGCAAAACCAACAAATCTTTTGGATAAAACCTGATTGCATAAGTGAGTACGCCCTTAAACTAATAATGCGCTGATTCATTCGGTCTCCTTTGAACAGCGTCACACATGTTGACTTGGTAATATTTGTCAATTCTGCTTCAAAGTTTCTCCACATATCAGACTGAGAGGACATCAGAACCGTCGTCAAGTGTCCCACAAAGGTTTGAGTTTTAGTTCTCTGAAGCTTTTTTTTTTTTTTTAAATAGACATTTTTCTTTTGGTGAACTTATTTTCAGTTTGACGTTCCTATGCTTATCCAGGGTATTGTTATTTTCTGCCTAACAACAACATTTTTCTGTCCGAAATAATGACCGAAAAGTTGAAGTTTGAGTTCATCACATAGCTAAGCTAAGCTTGTAGCTTATCTTATCTCACCTAATGTAACAGGCCAGTCAAGTTCTTTTATGGGGAAATAGATCATTTGACAGCACACATTTTCAGTTTGAAAGCAGGATTTCATGTCTTTGTTCTCAAAACTTTGAATCTTGTGCTACAATCTCTTTCAAATATTCACTCAAACCTTTCTCCAGAATTTCTCTCTGCTTGGATCAAACCTCTTTGCTCGCTTGCAAATTCTTTTCTGCTCTCTCGGAAGAAAAAATACCGTTGCCTGGCAACCTCTCAGCCAATAGAATGAAAGTGTTGTACTGGGTGCGTTTGTTTCCTTCTAGTGTTTCCTTCAGTCTGAAATCCTGCTTTCAGACTGAATATGTGTGCTCTCGACTTGTGGCAGTAATATTCCCCCATATTCTCCCACACTCATATCGCTCATGCATGTCTTTGTCGACATTTCTTTATGAATTTGTCATTTTGAAACAATAGAAG
This sequence comes from Poeciliopsis gracilis, assembly GCA_911649635.1. NCBI lineage: Eukaryota > Metazoa > Chordata > Actinopteri > Cyprinodontiformes > Poeciliidae > Poeciliopsis > Poeciliopsis gracilis. Next base: position 372,837 of record CAJVRI010001403.1, read on the forward strand.
GCAAATTGCTCCTACAAAGTTGGATGTCTGGATGCTTGTAAGCGATATGAATATTTCTCCAAGGGCCAGTTTAAAAGTAAAAAACCTTTTTTTGAGCTTTATATCACAGTATTAATATAATTTAGGAGCCAGGTTTGGTGAAACAAGGAGACACCTAAAAGCTGCAAGACTGAAGTTTGATACCACGGTCTTAAAAAGATGGAAGCCCAATTTTTAAGGCGTTAAATTAAGTCATGTTTGGTACGTACAGCATATTTACAACTGAAGCTAACAGTTACTTGATTGTGCAATGAAAAAAATCCAATATGGGCCTTATCTAAAGCGTTCATAATTATTCTAAAATGTCTGATCTGGTCACTTTATCCCCTGAAAAATTCAGCTATGGGAAGATGAGCCGACTGTGTGAACAGGGCCTTTTGCCAGACAGAAAAGCGTGATTTGTCCCTCTAAAGAGCCTTCTCCTCTGGCCGATCTACATTCCCACTTGGTGACGTAAGTTTTGGATGCAGCTGCTTGGAAGGTTGTGCTGCAGGATTTACTGACTCTAGGATTTTACGTGTACTTTAAAGCTTAGTTTTTTTTACATTAATCTCTTCTTCTTTGTTGGAACACTAACAGTCGACAGTCAGCTTAGTAGCAAGTTTGTAAACTCAGGACTGGACTTTTTGCCCAGTTTACACCTTAATTCAATTACTTGGAAGCTTGAGCAAATATTTGTGTTAATAAATAAAACTGAATAGAAACACGAAGGGGACATTCAGGTGTAAAGGCTCACACAAAAAAGAGTTACTGAAGTGCTAAAAACAATGCATGAACAACAAGATTAACAACAACAACAGTGATGATAATATACTGTACAAAACTGTAACAGAAAATACTGTGCAGTTAGAAATACTCGCAAAGGATGTGCAACTGAGCCGGATCACTTTTACAAAAATGTACTTATTGTGTATGTGTCCTGAATATTGGAAAAATAAACTATCTACAGAGAAAAAGTGTGGAATAACAGTGGAAATGTTATTTAAAAATGAGTGAGAACTGTGCAGGGGATCGAATAAACGTCATCATGTATGTAAATACTTATTGATTTTGTTGGAAGCAGCGTTTCTTTGTCCTGACTGATACATTTGTTGAGTCATTTTTTTATTCATTTGAGCCTTTCCAAAAAAATCTGACTCAGAAAGTCTGAACATTAATTAAAGTTAATCAGATTCCTTAAAATTAATCTCAGATTTGTTTGTATTAAGTTTAATTGTACATGTTGATGTCAAAAAGGTTTTAAAATCATTTGTGACATTGTTTTGTGCTTGAGATCCACTCCGTAGTCATACAATCACCTGCAAATGCCTGGCAGAGGCCTGTGAAGTAGAAGAGACGTCCCCTGGACAAGAAGATGAGCTGACCCAGAAAAACCAGGAGAGAAACCGTCGAAAAAACCACAGACAGGATCATGAGGGCCTGAACGGACTGCAGCCAGTCTGGGAAAAGTGGGAAGAAAGGAGTGAATGATAGAACAACAAACCCCCAACCTCAAAAGAAGAATCTAATTTGGAGAAGTTGAGCGACTTGTTGATAAGTTACCGCTTTCAGTAGCTGCTGCACAAACCCAGGTTTGCGTGGAGTTCATGTAGAAGCAGTTGTGCCAAAGGTCAGTGATTTCTGTCTCTGTCCAAACCCACCAGGACTGCAACAATGAAACCAAAATTATTCAAAAGCTGTGGACAGTTTCCTTTTGTAAAAGCAGAAGGTGTGATGCTGCCCTCTAGCGTTTAAACAGGGATAGAGCACATTCAAACTGATTCTCCAACCTTTTCCAGAGTGGCGATGAACAGCATGGCCAAGCTGACCAAATGCAGGACAGTAACAGATACCAGCAGACACACCATGGCTGTTTGCTGCAAAATATGTCCTGCAGCCAAGAAACCTTTGGTGTTAAAGAAGAAGAAACTATTGATTAACAATACACACTGACAATTTTGTTTTACCAGTGATAAACATGTTATTTTTCCCTCTGCATGTTCTAAAATCACACATAAAAGTGAAGTTAATTTGTGGCTCCTGAGGAAACTGGGCTCTTTTCATCTGTGATGAGGATCTTATTTATCAAAGCACAAGAAAGCGAGAAGTGAAGGTGGAGCCACTTCATGCTCTGTCCACTTTCTGAGGCAAACTCCTTAAATCATGCAAACAAACAAACATGAAAGTTATTCACCAAGGATGCTGGATGAAGTGATTCTGTTAGAAGGCTGGTAATCTTCTGCTATATTTAACAACCATAAAATGTTTTTAAGACTTAAATCATGCTGCATTAAAATCTTCTAAAAACAAAATTAATGTCACATATATTTAAAATCGCCTGCAGGAGCAGAAAAGACTGTATTGACTCAGTTCTGCTTTTCTGTTGTTAAGGGGAAATAACATTTAAATAAATAATCTCTTTGTAACATAAACGATGTGTTCAGATACAGCAAGTAAGATAAGTATTGGACATGTCACAACTTTTCATTTTAAATACGCTATTGACACATTGCTGGTGTTGATGCCAACCCAAGCAATCCATGCATGAAAAGAACCCAAAATAAATAAAAATCTGAAATTAAGTTATGTGTAACTTAACTATGAAATGACACAAGAAAAAAGTATTGAATACTTATTGATTTTCATTTAACACTGTGTACAAAAGCCTCTGTTGGTAATGAACTGCTTCAAAACATCGAAGAACAGCTACATGTAATGCTAGCCAACACCTGGTGGAAATTTCATGTCTGTGTCACCTTTAGAAATATGTTTACAATGAAATATTGTGATGAGTTTAGTACTTATTTACCCTGTGTGGAAAAAATGAAGAGCCCACTGCACTGAACCCTTTGAAAACCTCCTGGTTATTCCAAACATTATAGATTTCTCCCCCGAGTTAAAACATCGGTGTTGTTATTTCTAAATGAATATGAACTTGTTAGTTTTCTTTTCATTATTTGAGATCTAAAGCAGTGCATCTATTTTGTTACTTTCACCATTTCTCATTTAAAATAAACACTAATGTTTTTGCTTTGAATTTGTGTTTCAGTTTGATAGATTTAGTTCAGTTACCTTCAGTTCCAGTTTGTCCAAAAAGTTGCAGGCAGAAATAAAAGAACATTTCTGATAATCAAACCCACCGTCGTCTGATTATGATGAAACTGAAAGTAATCACATTTAGATTTAAATCTTGCTCCGTTTTACTTATCTGAAATAAATACACCAGGTTGCAAGTGTACAGCCTAATATTTGGACTATTAGCAAAACCTTTAGTTGATGAAAAATACATCTGGCTTCGTGGCTTTTTCCTCCTATTTTTCCTCCTGATCTCTGGAATTACTTTCCAATAAATCCTGACATTCAGTGTTATTGTTTAGGATGGAATTTGGACATGAGCATTGCTTCGTCTTCTTGCAAAACTTCACTTTTACATTCCAGTTGGAACAAATTGATTTATAATAAAGCAACATAGTACATTGCCACTGTCAGTGTAACATAATAAGTCTAGAGTAAAACTCTAGAGAGGGAGGTTTGATATCCTTCCCTGCGCTGTTATTGTCAGGAAGTGGTCAGAGAGAAATGTGTTTGAACGACTCTTTGATTATATGCAGATGTAACTTTGGAGTCTTACAAATGCAAACGAATCATAAATACACGAAACCATCGTTTTACTTGTGTACAACATTCAGCCCAAAGCTATTTTAGGACATTTAATTACGTCTGCAAGCTCTCTGGTTAACATCTTCATAAAAACATGCAATGACCTATTTTGGTGTAATCGAATAAGCGCCAGGCTGTTGCAAAGAAAAAAACTTACCGTTATGTTTGAAGCAACAGGATATAAACTCCTGGATCCTCTGCTGGTTCAGCTGCTGTTCTGCTGTTTTCCTCTCGTCTTTCTTCTGCAGAGGCGTTTGGGAAAATTAAGAAAAGACTGCAGAGGAGGAATGCAGAGTTGGGCATAGGAGGGGTTCTCTACACCCATTTCCTCAAAAACGTTTCCCTCCCCCTAAGAGCTGTGGTCAACAGATTTCTGGTACAGTGTTGGGCAACTGCACCAGATTTAGTGTTTCCCTGGTAATGCATAAACACACAAATTAATGACCAAAACTGTATCCAACACAGACACAAATGAAAATACTCATTGTTTGATTTTCCATCGGGAACTGGAAACACAAGAATTGCAAAAGAGGTTTTACTTCATGTGCAAGTAATGCTGCATTTCTGCAAATGTCTTCTCAGTGTCCGTCCAGCTGTTCATAAAAGCTACAACTTCCTCCGTGTGGCAGCTGGGAAAGAGACAGGAAAAAGCAGATTACTTTTGATCGCTAATGAGCAGGAAGTCTCAGACCACCCAGAGCGCAAAGCAACACTAACGTCTGAGGAAATTCTGACTTAAATCAAATAAAAGGTTTCACTTTTTATTAAGTTTCACTCTTTCTCTCACCTCATCTAAAACATTTTTTTATTTAAGTGACATTGACTTACATTTGCTTTTGTTGATATGCTTGATGTATGAAATTTACCAATAATTTATAATGCATCTCAAGCTGTAAAAGAAATATTTCAGAACTACAACACCGGTGATACAGACAGAGAGTCCAAAGTATCTAAAAATTGAAGTCAAGTAAGAGAAACACAATTTCAACATACTTTTACTCACAGTAGAAAGTAGCCAGTCAAGAAATCACTGAAGTAAAATAGTATTTGGTAAGAAATCTGCTCAAGTACTGAGTAACTGATTAAATTATCAATCATTTAATATTTAAGAATTACATCATGAGAAAGACCAAAATATAAAGTCTAGTGGAGATTAAAAAGCCCTTTAAAGTTAAATTAAAGTCACATTCAAACGATAAGATGAAAAAAAAAAAGACAAAAAAACTGGCAAAAAGAAAGAGAGAATGTTTCAGGGTGGGAATGGTGTGCAGTTTTAAAAGATATGGCACATTTAAATACTCCTCTGGATTTTAAATCCCAAATGTTTTTTTTTTTAGCTTGTTACTCCTGTACGGTTTATATTAATAGTCATAATTAATCATACTGTAATATCTTACGGTATGATGTAAGATCATTACAAATGATGCTAATTATAGCATAGTGTAGCTGATGGATGATAAAGTACAGTTGTAGTACACTAACGGAAAATTTACAACATAAAGAAAGTAATACAGTATAGTTGTTATAAATAGCATATTCAGATTAGTAAAAATGTGCAACTGAGTTGAATATAAAAAAAAAATGCACAAAAACTGCATATATCTAGGAAGGAAAAAGTTACAGACTATTCACAAAACTCAGAAAAACTTTGCAAATATCAGCTGTAATGTGCAAATACCAGAAGGGAGCAGCGATGTTACAAAGTCTAACAGCTGCTGGAGCTGCGATAAAGCTCCTCTGGGCTCCGATGCAGCAATCTGTCACTGAAGGAGCTCTGCAGTTCAGCAGCAGCTTCTTACTTGGGAGTGGGAGACACTGATGTTATGGTCGGCAGAGTCCGACTGTCTCCCATCACCAGCACTGAGTCAAGAGGGCAAAAGTTCATGTTCTGCAGCCACACTGAACTGTTGTCTTGCCTGTTAAAACACAATTTGATCACTATGTTGTTTTATGCAACCGCTGCGCATTATCAGTTCAGCTTTACTGCTTCTTTAAGTTGAATGTGTTTTTCAAAACACATTAGAGAAAACTGGACTTGAAAAATGATAAATATGTTTGAGACTAAATGATTTTTTGACAGAAAAGTGGATCTGACAGGTGGTTGAAGGCCAAGCGTCTCCGTTTCTGTAGAGATCACATTTGAAGTTGGTAATAATCTTCACAGCTCTGGAATCTGACCAGAAAATAAAGTTTATTTAGTTCAGAAATATCAAAACGACAAAGAGTTTATAACTTGCATTTAAATTAAATCCAAGTTGTACATTTAATTAAGATCTGTTGACTTATATTAGCAAATAAATAAATAATTAAATAAATCAAAGATAAAGAAAAATTTATTTTGCAAAACTTTATTGTACATTTTTAAATAAGCAATTTATGAGTAAACTTATATTATTCAAAGACGGATCAAAAGACACGGATCTATGGACAGTCAAGAGTTTTAATAAATTAATAGCACGCTTAAATAATTATTACATAAGTTATTTATTATCATTTGACACTCTCAATAAGATTCCGGATGTACTGGAGCAGCAATTTGGCATTAAGCTTTGAAATTATTATCACCCATATAGTTTTAGGGTTTCTCTAATTTTTCTAAAAATTTATTCGTTAGAAAAAATTACATTTTGAAAACTTAAAAAACATATAGTGCTTCGAACATGAGTTTCATTAGAGGTTTAGATTCGTACTGTTTCTTTGCAGTTGGGTAGTTCATCAGCAGACGGCTGATGTAAGAGCAGCTCTTCCACTGGGCTCAGCAGGTTTTCCAGGTGATGCTTCCTTATTGTTGACTTGAAACTGTCTTGGCCATCTATCTTAAGGAATGCTGCAGGTATTTTTCTGTTTATTTCAGTAATGTTTAAAAGTGAGTTTTTGAAAAGTGGTGATTTCATTCCGAGTCGTTAAAGGGTTTGACCTTGAACCTGCCCCTGTCCTGTTGTCGCCTTCCTGTCCTCAATTTCCATTTACTTGATTTGTTTCTGTTTCTACCAAAAACTGGATGCATAAATTCTTCAATCTGATGTTTTGTAAACAAAATTGTTCTTTTAATAAAAGGATTAAGTGAGACCATGGACTTCATAATTCCTTTTATTTTGTAGATTGTTTATTTATTTAGGATATTGTAAATGTCTTCCAGTGTTAAATGTTCATTAGAATTTAAAGAATGAAGAGAACTTCTTCCCTTCGGTCTTCCTCTCAGCAGCTTCTTTCTTCTCAGTTGGGGTTTTAAAGTTTATTGATCTTTGAGAATGTGTTCTTGCATCATGTATTAATTGAAAATGGTCTCATTATCGTTTATTTCAACAACTTCTTGGGACAATTTATCATCCAGCAAAACTTATTGTGACGGTCAGCATAAATTTTGTTGGACGATGAATTGTCCCTGAAGTTATTCCCATATACAACATTGTTTTAATACCAGTCAACTAATATAGTGGCTATGGCATACTGATGTGAGAACACATTCTCAAAGATCAATAAGCTTTAAATTCTAATGAATATTTAATACTAGAACTGAACAACATTTTAAGTGTCAAATAAATTTAAAAGTCTTCTTCCTGTTAGAACTCTTTCCCTTTGGTTTTCCACTCAGCAGCTTCTTCCTTCTCAGTTGGATTTTTATTTTCCATCACAACAAATGTTGAAAATAATTCATATCAGAGTTTGTTTCTCTTTTTTATTTGTGTCTGAGTTTCATCAGGTGTCCCACAGCAGCTTGATGGACTCCGGTACCATCAGTAATGAGCCGAACGGGTCGGTGGTGTGTCACTACGACTCGCTCATCTGAGATGCCTTTGGTGGGGGAGATTTGTGATCAAGCAGCCTGGAAGCGGCCTCATCTGTTGAGTTTGAGTCGCACTGAGCCGATGGATGCAGCGAGCTTCTCCTGCTGGGCTGATCTGAGAGAAGAAAATGAGGATTTGACTATACCATCCAGATAAGAAGCCGCTTTCTGACCCAAACGAACTCCATCCAGCCATACTTCATTGTTCCATCCTGGTTCCCTTCATCCATCCAATCTGGTTCCCTTCATCCATCCAACCTGGTTCCCTTCATCCAACCAACCTGGTTCCCTTCATCCATCCAACCTGGTTCCCTTCATCCATCCAACCTGGTTTCCTTCATCCATCCAACCTGGTTCCCTTCATCCAACCAACCTGGTTCCCTTCATCCATCCAACCTGGTTCCCTTCATCCATCCAACCTGGTTCACTTCATCCATCCAACCTGGTTCCCTTCATCCATCCAACCTGGTTCCCTTCATCCATCCAACCTGGTTCTCTCCATCTTGATTCCCTTCCATTCCTGGGAATTATGTGACCATTTTGATTTCTTTATTGAGTTGTTCTCAGTCTTGTAAAATAAAAATGAATAAAGCAGAAAATCCTTGTAGTTTGTCTTTAAATGTGGGAATTGAACATGATTCCTTTGAGCCAAGCCTTTTTGGATCCCTGATCAGATTTTTAAATGGAGACTGTGGAATGGACGAGCTTTAGTTTTGTCTTTTATAACTCTGCTTTATTGACAGTTGGACCTGGACATTTATACTTATACATGAGCTTCCATATAACTGAGTGTTTTTGTATGGAAGAATGTGGAAATAATAATAATTTAAAAAAGTCTCTTGATGTAATTAAACTCAGTTCTGAAGAGTTTTTAAAACATACTCAGCTTTACCAGCCACCCCTTTTGGATTCTTGTTTTGTTTTTAGTTAAGTTGTGGAAGAAAAAAGGAAGGAGAAATGATCAACACGTCACCCGAACATCGTGACGTACCGAACAGTTTGGTACCCTGTGACGCCTTCAGGGACCACCGGACAAATCACTGCAGTTCAAACTTAATATTGCTCTCTTGCTGTCATTGCTACCACAGAACGTGATTATATATACTTTACATGCTCACCTCATGCCATGCTGCATTTTAGTTCACATTTCAAGTTTGCTTGTCATCACATGGCACTTTCAGGGCTACTAAATCCTACGTTTGGGAGTACATTGAACGCATCTCGTCGAGAAAACAACTTCTCATAGTTTATCGTCGCTGTTAGCATTTTGTAGTACATTGGAAGTTTTTTTTTTTTTTGACTATTCCAAGAAAAGGGCGTCTATGTTTACACACATCACCACTCAAAGTTGTTTCTTCATTCAGGACTGATGGCTCAAGCAGAGGTAGTGAACATACATTTGTTTTTTTGTAATAGCTGGAAGAGCCGAAGCGTCAAACCTTGAAGACGCAGCAGCTCTTTCTGAAAGCTCGGTCCTCCGCAGAAACGAGAAGCTTCACACGGTGTGAAATCACCGCTGCGTTCCGGTTTCTGACCAACCCGAAGCTGAGCTTTGCAGACAATCTCAGCTGCAAAAGTAAACAGCGACGCAGTTCTCACTGCAGACCTTAACAGGGCTGTCAACACAACACCATTTATGGAAGCGACTGTTTTAAAAGCAACAATCATCTACGTCCATTTAGAAAAACACAAACTTCTTTGTTAAAGTGAAATTATCTAATTATTTGTACATGTTGTGTTTATGTCATAGTCTGTTTTAGCCTTTAATGAACACATTAAGAACTTTAAACATGTTTCGATTCAACACGTTAAATAGTTATTGACCCAATTATGCGTCTCGGCTGCAAGATGATTTGCTGTAATATTTATAGGATGTCTGGAGAAGTTATCATTTTTCTTTTGCATTTCAGTGACTGTCACATTGTCTAAAAGTTATATCCATCTATCTAATTACCTCTCACATTTTTTCTGAATTTTGTTTTTATATTTTAAAACTAACCCCAGAAGGCCTGAGAAATTAAAAAATTTGTGCCTGAAAACAAAGAAAATTGAGACCCTGTAACAGCATATTTTCTAAAACGCTTTACATGACGAGAAGGAAAAATAAAACAATAAAATCACATTGCAATGACAAAATGAAAAGATAAACAGTGGTGTAAATCATAAAGTGAACATCATAAAGTGCATTTTATGATGTTTAAGTTTTTATTAAGCAAAAACATCTCTAATCAAAATGGATTCAGCCTTGATTAAAAAACCTCTGATAATCAGTTTTGCAGTTTTCTAGAAGTGTGTTCCAGATTAGTGAAGTATAAAAACTGAATAGTGCTTTTATCATTGTATTCGATTAAAAGTATCGGAAGATGTTTATTTCTTTTGTGGATTCTAATTAATTAAAAACAACACAAGCTTACAGGCATAAAAATGCTGCATATTGCTTCACATAATCCTGTCTGTGCTTCTTCTTGCAGGAGCTGGAGCAGATCATGACATGGCTGGCTGAGGAAGGCTTTGCACCTGAGGCCTCCAAAGAGGCTCAGCTGGCTTTTCTGTGGCGAACCTTCCTTCACACCCGAAGCCGTCTGGACAGTGTGACTAAGGATCTGGGAGCCAAACACTTGCAACATCTAGCAGAGATGGCAGAGGTAGATCATCACTGCTGAGTTAATCAGCGCTGTCTGGGATTGTAATGATGAGCAAGGCGACCTTTTTGTCTGCAAGGTACGCAAGTCCTTGGAGCAGATCAAAATCTTCACAGAGCAGAAAGACGTTTTGGCTCAGGAGATACAAGATGAGAACGAGCAACTCAGAAAGCAGCTGCTGCACCTCGTTTCACTGCAAGGTAGGACTTTTACTTTCACATTGTGGAAAAGTTTCAGTAATTATAGACAGCTGGCAAAACCTCAGAAATAAACACATTTTCAGTGCTCATTTCTGACTGCAGTATAATATTACATAGGGATGAGCCACTTTCTCATTCCTTATCTCTTTTCTGTTTTTCATTAATTAAATGTAGCACTTTGTTGATGCTACATGTGCTGTCTCTGCTAGTAGTATCTGACTTCATGTAACTCCACATCACCAAAACACTTTCAACGCCAGAAACGTAATGATTATGAGTCAAACTACATCCACCTCTCCCACTCCTTTCTTCCAGATTCCCAGGTAAATGAAGTTGCTAAGATGTTGTACCAGCAGGGTCTCACTGAGCTGATTCACAGCTCCCCCAGTGAGCAGGTGGCGTATCTCCTGGTGGAGAGAGCTTCCCTGCTCGAGATGAATCAGGATCCTGGTGACGGAGACCCAGAGAGTCGACTGAGGACCCACGCAGAACCACCGAACCCCGTCATATGTGCGGTTGGTGAAACAGTAGTACCAAAACTATTATTTCCGTGGTGTGTGGATGTAATTTGTAAAGTCTTCACAGATACAAAATGTCAAGGTAAAAAAGTGAGATTTATTGGAGTAGAATGTGTTTTTATCTCTGTCCAGTGCTGAGACTCTAATAAATTCTGCTGCACTGGTCTGCAACCTGACCATTACAAACATTTGTCTATGATGCTGATTAAGATCAAAAAGTGAGTTCACACCACACTGATTCTAAAGTTTCTGCAGGAGTGACAGGTGCATCTTTGAACCAATTTTAAGATGCTTTAATTGCTTTTTGAAAGTATTAATTAGTCATAGACTAAATCAGGTCACCTGAGAACAATTTTTGTGACTCTTTCATGTAAAAACCTAAACTAAATGTTGAATTAGGCTGAATATGGTATTCATCTTTAGAACACATATTGTTCTTGAATCTTTATTTTTGTTTGGTTTTGTTGCATTTTTAATATGATCTAAGCCCAATTTTATAAAACAAAGATTTTTTTCAGTTCCCATTTTTTTTCTTACAATGAAGTAAAATCTTAAAATTGTAATATTTCTACATTTTTTCCTCATATATATATTTATTACATTCTCTTGTTTCCTCAATTTTACAATTTATATATTATTTAGTTGTATTTGCTTAGTAATTATTTTACTTTATCTGTAGTAGACTGAACATTTTGTTTGCATAATTAATCTTAAACTGTTAACCCGATTAAAGCACTTTGCATTTTATTGATTGAACAATAGGTTGCAGTGGGTAAGTTTATATGTTTTTCTTTGTACTTTATTATGATATAACTAATTTCTGGTATTAATTGTAATTTTGCAGCCCACCCACAAGAGGTCCCCACGACCTTTACAAAGCTCCTGGAAGAAAATATTTGGATTCCATAAGACTTTGCAGAGCAAACACACCTTTGTACCTGTATGTATACGAGCTTCTATACCAGCTATTTTCTATGTGCAGTGCTAAGAAAACATGTTTAGTCAGACTCCTTCTGATTTTGCTTCTGTGCTCCCTTTAAAAATGCAAGGAAATATATCACAGAAAGGAAACTTGTGTAGATACAAAATAAAGTTTTCAAATTCTGATTTCATTTATAAATATGAAACAAAACTATTCAAACCAAGTCAGCTCTATATTAAAAACTAATAGCTCACTAAAGCCAGTCCCAGGATTTGATGAGTGTTTTTTACATAGAGCTCCGTTGGTTTGAGAACTTTCTTTTCTCAGACCATTTGTCCAATATTACAGTTTTTCTCAGTTACTTTGGTGCATTGAAAGCTACTTGCCCAAACGTCACATTATTGCGTCTCTCATGCACATCAAGAAAACCAGTTTCTCATTTCTTTCAACCAGTTGAAAATGCTTTGATATATCCATGAAAGTGATTATGTACATTTATCTAATTTTCCCTACCCTTTCTGTTGTTATGTCTTGAATCATCTCAACCTATACAACATTTAAGCAAAAGTCTTGACATGCTAAGTTGTCATAATATGTTGGGCATATTTCTAAACATTTTTAATCGACTTTTCTCTCTGAGTCTGTCCTGAGTTGGTACATTGCTCCCAGGTGAATCCTGACATTCTCAAAGTGTGTGAGGCATCAGCTCAACCAAAGATCAACCAGTTTTCTGAAGTAGCTCTAAGTTGTGTCTCATGAACCATCAGCTGTTGAGGATATAGATTGTACTGTATAGCCGGAGCACAAGACAAGGTTACATTTCTGACAATGAAAAGACACGGGACTGGACGGGATCAAGAGCCAGAGAGAAGAGGAAGAAGGTGGGAGGCAAAACAGAAGAGACTGAGGGCATCTGCCATTTTCCTGTCGCTCCAGCATCATTGGACAATGGCTTGTTTTTTCAACATGGAGATAGAAAGTATGTGAATACTGACCTGTAATTCCTACAGGAGGATCTCTTTGAGGAGATCCTCCTGTAGGAATTACAGGTCTACATTTTTCTTCTCTGTGTTCTGTTGTTCTGTTTTTCTTTCTGTATCACAGTGACGATGTTGACATGGTCTGTCAACAAATTACAGAACAATGTGAGTCTTGTCCAGTTTTGTCATGAAAACTTCAGCCATAGTTTCCAACAGAACGTCCCTCTAGAGTACTCTAGTATTGACAACATTACTAATCAGTTTGACTGTCTTATTTGAGCTCGATGAAACAAGGACTTGTCTTCATTGAGCCATGAACGTGTTCACTGACACAGATATTTAATTTAGAGAAATGAGCTTAGGATTTTGAGAAAGACTTTGGTTTTTGTAGGAAATCCATGGTGTTCTGTTTGTACAAACTGTTTTGAGAAATGTGTTTACTGTTTTGCAAATGTTGAGAATGATTCAAGAAATGCACCAAAGCGACTGAGAAGATCTGTAAAATATCTACATTGATCTTGTTTACTGCTGCTTACCACTGTCATGCTAAGCAGCAGTGTATTCTGCATGCACTAACAAACTATGGAAGTGCTTTTGCGTCATTTGGATGGTGATGACGCTGACTGTGTGGGACACTTCTGCATGCCAGTTTTTTGGATTCCCTAATATCACTCTTTTTGTCTTTTCCAGTGACACTAATCTTGCATACCAGCAGCAGATAAACTTTGCATGACAGAAGTTCAAGTTCCAATACCACTCATGCATCTTTCTCAAGATCGTATCTCAAGGTGTTGTGTCTGTCTCAGCTCTTTTTTCTAGATGTTTTTTACTCAAGTCTTCGTTTATTTACCAACATTTAAATTGCTTCAGATTTGTCCATTTTGGAAGCATGTGTCTTCATCCCCTTCCAGGGTGGGGAGACACCATTGGCCGGTGAACCAAGACGTTTGGAGAAGGAGTGTTCCCGACTGGAGCGGGATGTGGAAGAAGGTTCCCGCAGGCTGGCCATGGCCCACAACGAGATCCGGCATTTGAAAGATGAACTGGAGTCCGCTCACTTTACCCAGAAAACATATGGTAAAACATATCAGATATGGTAAAACATATCAGATATGGTAAAACATATCAGATATGGTAAAACATAGCAGTCAGTCACTTACAGAATGGTAAAAATGGGCTTTTACAAATTGTGTTTTTTTTTTTTGTAACATCACCCAAATGTTTCCAATCAAATCAATTTTAATGTTATACGAATAACTATCTCTGTCTTGCTTCCTTTCTCTCTCTCTGTATATATATATATATATATATATATATATATATATATATATATATATATATATATATATATATATATATATATATATATATATATATATATATCCCCTTTTTACCCTTCCCAGGCAAAAACCTTTTTTACTAGAATTTCTTTAGATTGTTTTTTATTTTTTTAGATGACATTAGGTGTCCCAAAACCAGTGTTAATCTATGATTAAACTGGGAAGAAATTACGATTTCACAAAATCCCAGGTTGGTTTGAGTATCTTTGTTTCCTGAAAACTACCGTTTTCTATTTAATTAGATTATTGTCTGAAATGAAACTTCCATGTCCTGAAAATCTGTGGGAAAAAAAAGAACAGAGGAAATCTTAAGATTTCTCAAAGCTGACCCTAAGGCAATGAATTGAAACAGATTGTTTTCACGGCTCGTTTCGCCAGCCACTGTTTTAAGAAGAACCCTGTAAATGTAATATTTCTACTTCTTGTGTTTCAGAGCCTGAGCTGCAGTCAGCACAGGAGGAGGTGAAGCAGCTCAGGAAAGAAGTAGGAAAACTAAAAGAATATGGTAAGCCATTGTTCCGGGTTCTGGTTAATTACTTAACAGTGTCAGTTGCACAAAGTTAAACATGAACTAAAATAAAAACCACACCACATGTACAAAAACTGACCAGCTTAATCAGATCAATGATCTGAAGGAAGCATAATTTGCTCCAGAATTTCCTGGCAGAGATCTGTGCCAACTTTGTGATAAAACCAACATTAGCAGATGAGTTGACTCCCTAATTCATTACCAACGGTGGAATTTTTTATCTTAAAAATCTCCCCATTACTCTCGAATGGGCTTTGCTGTGCGATTACTTCATTCGTAAATATCAGAACTTAAGATGACCAAAATAAAGAGGAATCAACTGAAAACAAATATGGATATAAACAAACCACAGGGAATTTATCAAAATACAAACAGAAAACCCAAACTACCCAGGATCGTGACAAAATCAACAGACATAATGGCTTAAAAGTCTGAACTACATTCTGTATGTCTCAGATTTTTAATAACGAAACTGAGAAAAATAATTTTTTTTGATTTTCTAGTGTATTGATATGAATCTGTCTTATATTTAAATGGTTGTCTGAATATATGGGACATTATGAAAACCAACTACTGCTTCACTAAAAATAAAACATCATTTGTGAATATTTATAACCAATAATCATACGACTCAATAACTTAAAATTTCTTATTTTATATCAAGAAATGGTTGAGCTGCGGAAAGCCAAAGAGCTTAACGACCGTCTGGACCTTGAGATCAGAGCCTTGAGAAACAGAGTCCGCTCACTGGATGCAGAGAAAAAGTCTCTGGAGAAGACGGTAAGAAACTTTCTGACACAAAATAGTTTTCATGACGGGCAGATATGAACCTCCCAAACCAGATGGGTGTCCTGTATGTTGGAGATTATAGCTGGAAGAGAAGAACTGTAGAGTGAAGAAACAGAAACCACTCTGGTTTTCTATTCATAGACATTTCAGTAAATGTTTGCTCATCCTGCTGATGGTTTCTGACTGTCTGTAAGAGGCCTGCAGTGCAGGGAAATAGGAAATCACAGTGTTGGTCGTGATCTTTAAAAAACATCCTGGTTTAATTCATTAATTCTGTTTTAAAGAATATAGTTTTTTGTGAATGAACTTTAGCATGGAGATGAATTTTCATCCTTGAATCATAATTTATAAACTGCTATTTCATAGCATTTATTTACACAAGGTTTATAAACACCAGCTGTTCAAAATTAAAGAAACACAAATTAAGTCACAAACAGCTTTTAGAAATTCAGCTGAAAACGATAAACTCTGATTTTTCTGACTCTTTTCTTTCTTCATCATGTCAGTCATGACCTCCGACCTCTGTGAACTTCATCATCTCAGCCAAACCAAATATTATATCCAAAGTTTACAACCAAGCAGCATTGCAGTGATGATTGCTGGACTCTATTTAGAGCTGAAGCTACCAAAATCGAATTTTTTTATTAAATATTAGAATTTATTCTCTAAATTTTGAACTTATTCTCTGAAGTTATTGTATTAGAAAGATTGGGATACCGCCTGAATGGGAAACATATGCTTTTAAAAGAAAGTGGGTCAATGTGTTCTTGAATATGTCATAATCAAAAGACCTGTAATGTGAACCCAAATGATGCATATCTTTCAGTTTATATATAAATTAGTTACTTTTCTCAAATAATTTCTCTAATTTCTCTACATCCCTCCTGTTTTTTGTTTTTTGTGCTGTATAAGTTTGTCCTGTTTTGTTCTTTTTATTTTTTCTGTGTAAATTTTCAACATATCTAATAGCATAATCTTCAAAAAAAAAAAAAAAAAGTGTGTTGGTAGGATTCTGTGAAGCAACAATTTACAACAGCATTTTGAAATGTTACAACTCAATGTAAAAATCTGTTGGCTCCTAACAACTAAATCAAACGGCACGTTTGAATGTTTTCATTTAAAAAAAAATACTGCAAGTTGTCATTAGTTGACAAAGTGCGAGTGAGTTGCATCTGAGCGGTACTCAATCTGTTTTAGATGGCGTGTCAGCAGGAGGACGTTGAGCGGTTGGGATCAGCCCTGCAGGAGCAGCAGCGGTTATTAGCGATAGACGTACAAGGTGACCAGGACAAAGAAGGCGACAAAGTAAGTCTCTTCATTTGAACATCTCTTCATTTCTTAGCTGACCACCAGCAGGAGTTGGGTTCAGCTGTTAGGCGACACATTTCAGGCCCGTGACTTTGTAAGAGCAGTTTGTAAATGTGAACTTTTATATGTGATGTTGTCATCTTAAAGACTAACTACAAGGTGATAAGACTGAATGCTTCTTGAATAAGATAGTTGGAAACAAACAACAAAAAACATTAATTTGAGTACCTGATCAGTTGAGGTGTTTTCTTTTGAAACAATCTGGTGCATCTTCTTGCAGACCACCTGTACTGTTATTGATATGATTCAAAATGTACACCTAACATTTGCAACAAAGCGATTTGCTGTGGTTTTTTTGTGCAGATGCAAGGAGCCGAACTGACGACGGGCGATAAATCACAAATAAGTTTGCAAGAATTCTTGCCTGCACTGACACAACAAGCCATGGACACAAAGGAGGGAGGTGTAAGTAGAAACAGTTACAAGTGGAAGACAGACATTTGAATCTGCTTCTGCATACACAGAAATATTTTCCATACTCCCATGCAAACTAGCAGGTATTATTTTGCCGCTGCTGATCTGTGTGATGTCGTTGTCGTAGGTTGAATCTCTGCAGGAGGTAGTGAAGCAGTTGGAGTTGGCCGTAAGGAACCTCCAGGGTTCTTACACGTTTCCGTTAGGCCAAGCTAGTGATTTAACGAATGTATGTCCAGGCAGAAACACCGTTAGTTTTAAGGCTCATTTCTGTCTTTCAGCTTGCACAGTTCATTGGAAAAAGTCTTTTCCTCTTGCAGATTTCTTCTATTTTTACTTTTTGTCTGATGTTTTATAGCATCAAGCAAAATCTGATATCAAACTGAACTATCTTCTAACTGGTATAAGCACTCCTCGCATCAATAACTGCTTGTCAGGATTTGAAGAATGCATTGGAATTGTTTTAATTCGACCACATTGGAGTGTTTTCGCCCAAAATTGGCCTGTTGATTTATTGACCATCAGCAACAGGCTGAGCCAATCAAAAACTGAGAATTATTTATTTTTTTGTGTCTTAATTAGCAACAATGCTTGGCTGAAGCAAAAAAGATGCACCACATGTGAATGGAGAAAACGTACCAACATCAAATATAATGGTGCACACAAACTCCAACCATCTTAGCAAATACTTTTCCCAAAGTGTCTCCAAATGCAGCTGTGATTTATTTATTCAAACTTTTAACAGAAAGCACTATCCTATGTTCAGAGAATTCATTTATTTAAATAATAACCATTTTATTCTAGTGTATTTTTATTCCAACAAAGCAATGTCTTAAAACAACGCTTATTGTTAATTGACGCTTATTGTTAAACCAAATATCTTTAAACCAAAGATATTTGGTTTAAATATCTTTTTTCCCTCTTTATATCTAATCTAAAGAAAGACAAAAAAAGAATAAATCTGGAAGGGGAGAATATTTTTTTGCAGCTCTTTGTGTTGCCATCATTATTTATTAAAAACACTGTACATATTTTTGAGTGGAAGTCCAAAACTATTGTTACATGACTAGATGTTTTTATGTTTTTTTTTTCAGTTCATGACAACAGACGAAACTCCGGTCAATGAAACCTGCAACGATGAGCAAGATAGCCTCAGTTTTCAATCAAACTGCCTCGTGGAGAAGCAGCCAGAAGTCAGTGACCAGGCAAATATATAAACAAATACAATGTGGTATGTACTCAAATATAGCTTCTTGTTCTTGCAGGACGAGTGTCTTCAGGTTTTACAGAATTACCAAAGCAACATTAACGACTTTTTAACTGTTAGAGACATCTGCTCACAGCTGGAGCAATCCGGTAGGACAGAAGAGTTTCCCTCACAGGACAGCTCCACACTCGAGGTAACCCGTGTCACCCGGCCAGATCAGCTTTTGGTCCGTTTTATTATTCACGACAGGCAACAAGTGACCAAACTGAGCATTCAGGAAAAACACAGGCAGTTTCTCTTTCTGTTCTTGTTCATGTTCTGCACCGAAGGAGAGTTCTGAATGTCCTAAAGGGAGGCAGGCTCCGACGTTTGATGAAGAAGAGCGTGAGTCTTATAAGGAGCAGATCTGTAAAGCACTTAACTGTATTGATGAGGAGCGAAGGTAACACGCCTTTATTAGTGTTTTGTTTAGAAATATAACCTGCTTTTTTCAGGAAGTTGCTTTGAATTATGCCACGAAAAACTGAAATTTATAATCAGCTTCTTTGACTCAATTACTGTCCAATCTACGGTTAAAGTGTAAACAAACATTTTGGACTGGAGTTACTGCGACAGTGAAGCCCTTTTTGCGTGAAATTCATTTTGAATTAACTTCTCAGGCATTTTTAAAAGTTTGTATGATTAGAGCGCATCTGTTTCTACGTCACACCTGTTTGTTGTGTCCATCAACTGTGTCTAGTAAATACCACAACATGAAGACGAGATTATTGGAAAAACTGTCCCGAGCCAAACAGAAACTGGATGAAGAAACCGTGTGGCGGGACAAGAAGATAAACAATTTGGAGAGAGAGTTGTCCTTGTGCTACCACTCATTGAAAAAGGTGAGTCTGCAGATGTGTCACTGTTTACGAAACATGCATTAATGAGGGATTCTTGGTCTAATTATTTGATACAAGGATGTCCAAACCTTTTCTAACTCTACAAAACTGTGTTTTGTAGAGATAAATCTCTTTGGAGTTTTGCTCTTTTGGAAGAAATATTTATCGGGCACCCAATTAAAGAAACAATAAAAAAGTGAATCAGTTAGCAGTTCAAACTCCGTCTTTGGAGCCGGATGGATCTTGTCCTTGAAAATATTACAAATCTTATTTAAAGATTTTAAGATGATTTCAATTTGTAATAATTAAATATGAAGTTTCCATCTGCATCAGCCACCTGTGACAACGGGCTGATTCTGTGTTGCTCTTGAATGTCAGCCAGCGGGCCGCACAAAATCAGGCTAGGGAGCATAAATGGCCCCCGGCCCACACTTTGAACTCCCCTGACTTAGTATTTTTAACCCTGTTTTTCCTGAAAGGACTTTTCATAAGCATCCAGTAAACTGGAGCACAGTACCTTTATGAGGATAAAAGTTTTTTCTTCTGTTCTCAGCTGCTTTTGTCTTTCTTAAAACTGTACCAACCCTAATGTGATTTCTAAGTCTCATCAGACTTAGACGAGTTATTTCCAGTGAGAAATAACTCGTTTTGAAGGCAGTTGTGCATTAATAACTCATCTTTCTGTAAGGCTGGATTATCTGAGTCATAAATTATGTGGCTCTTGTAAAGACAAAGAAGCTGAACTTTAACATTGTCGTTTTTGTTCCAGGAGAAAGAAGTCATTGAGTGCATCAGAGTGGAAAACGAGCGGCTGCTTAGCGAGAGGAGGAAACTGTTACAGCAGCTCAGTGAAGAGGATGACAACATGAAAAACATCAAATTAACAGCCTGTGTGTCTAAAAACAGGTGCTGAATCATTCACCAAAATGGAATATTATATTTGAAGTTGTGATTAGAGGACATCTCCTACAGCAGAGCTGGATAATGCTCAAAGTCACAAGATGCCACAGTGACACACGTGTACTTTCTGGGTTTGGTTTTCAGTGGTATAAAAAAGAATAATTAAAGAAATGATGTAGCTTCTAAAGTTGTGATTCGGAAATGCATCACATTTACGGATTGCATTTTTAAATGTACACTGCCAGTTGTTCTTCGTGGCGGATTCTTCCGGCCCAGACGTCTTGTTCTGATGTGTGTTTGTTTCCATCGCCAGGGTGCAGTTTTTAGAGACAGAGAACAAGAATCTGGGAAACAAAGTTCTGCAAATGTCCGGCCAGATTTCCAGCCTGGAACGCAAGCTGCAGAACATGCAGTTTATGCATTTTGCTGAGGTAAATGTCACTGTTAAAAGTCTTTTTTTGGGCAAATTCTTGTCAAAAATGCTGAGTATGATTAGCTTTTATAGGGATTATCTAAACAAATCTCAATTTTCCAGAGTTTTATTTTATAGTAAGTCTAATATAGATATAAACAGTGAATAATATCTAATATTTTATTAATTATGCAATACATAAGACTAAATAAGGAATAAACGAACTTTTGAATTTTAACCAATCATTTTTCCTTTCATCGACATTTGAAGCTGTGTTGCTGTTTTGCGCAGCATGAAGATTTGTTTTCTTTGAGCTTTTATTTCTGCGTTGTTCTGATCAGATACGTTCTCGACAGCCATCAGTGCCAGACGATGTTTCGTTTGCTGACCGTTATGAAACAGAAACATAAAGCCATAAAATATTTATCCAAAATGTCACAAATTACATTGTTAGCCAAATGAATGAATAATAACGAATCTCATGTTTTGGTTTGACTTCTTAGGAACTTCAGAAAATGTCAAATATCCCACAGAAACTTTCGCCTGTCTCGGTTCAGACAGCAAGGTGAGCCTGACTCCAAGTCCAAATGTCTGATTGATAAAGTCCAGTTCACACTACACGATATTAGAATTATCGGCCGATTTTCAAAACCTGAGACCACACACTATGAGGACAAAATCGTAGGTGCAACGCATTCGATCGGCCCGATTGTGCAGCGTGTGGTATTCAGACATCCAGCCACACGGCAAGAGCAACACACCACACACTGATTTCTCACCAACATCCAGATTCCAGTCCGAACACACAGGGAAAGCCCACTATAACACACAGGAATTTAGAGTAAACAAACATGGCCGACAACGTAGAAGCAATAGCGACAATTTGTGAGCTTATTTTAAACATAAAAGAAGTAACAAAAAGTAAAGGCGTTGGATAAAAGCATCTTTTTTATTATTTATTTATTTATTTTTTTTGTAAAAGTTATGTTTTTTTTTTGTCTATACCATTTGTGTGTTTAGATTATTTTCTGTTCTGTCATTTCTTTAAGCTTCATCGGTCAACATTATTTGCTGTTTTAATGTTTGTAATTACATTGAGAACAATATGCACAAAATAATGGCTACAGGTCCAGTTAACCAATTTTAAAACCAGACATTAATCGATGTTTTACGAGTGACAATTACATTCTGTAAGTGTCAAGCCCTGACTGAATGAATAACCTTATCGTTGCAACCTATTTATGTCACTTTGACAATGAACAGCTGAAAAATTACAGGAATCAACTGCGGCAATAATTTCGCTCCAAATCCTCTCCTTGTCATTTCTGTGGATATTCTTTGCACAAAATGTTGAATAAACATTAATGTTGTTTCCACATATCATCTCTGATGTCCGCTGGACTCTGGGTTGTGCCACGTTAGCTGTTTGGGGTTCCTCTCCGGAGGGGAATCCGTGCTTTCTGATTGGCTACCTGTCACATTCAACAAGCTGCGTTCTCACTACCAGTCAGGGAAGGAAAACCCCACAGGCTGCGATAGTCGACCAAGACAATCCAACATGCTGAATATGTCCGATTTCAGACGGGAGCGGTCCGGACATTCTACCAACTCAACCTGATCAGTCGTAACACATCACAGGATGATCGGTTACGATTATCGCAAGCGACAATCTTAGAATTCAGATCTAAGATTGTCATAAGGTGGAAGTCGGGGCAAAAAATCATATAGTGTGGACTGGGCTTAGAATAAATGTGTTTATGTGCTTTCTGTTTTCAAAGGATGATGCTGTCTGAGATTCAAGACCTTTCGGATACTCCTCCAGAGTGCGACACCAAGCAGACAGATGTGACTCTCTCCCCTGATGGTTCAGCCTCTGTGGCCTCGAATCGAACCACAGAGCTCGGCTACCTCAACCTGACTTCACTCCAGAGTCTCTCAGACAAATCAAATCCAGATTCTGGTCTCGTTACTTCTGAAAATACAGCTCCCTGAGCTTTTCTATCTAAAATATGATAAAACTGCGCTGAAGCTATCGTGTTTGCCTTTTAATTTAAGTTATTTGTCCTGTGTGAGGAGCGGTCATAGGGAAATCATTTGGACTTTATTCTTGGTTAGGCTTAAACAAGAAAGAAGAACTGAGCTGAAAAACTTTACGCCACCGTCTGATGTTAATGTTTAACTATGTGACAACAGGAACAGAAACATTTCCTCTGTGGGTTTGCTGAAACCACAAGCAAAAAAAAAAAAAAAGGCAAAAACTGAATAGTCCACTTTTTAGTTCACTAACCTTCTTTTCTCAAAGAAAAAGAGGTTACCACTTCCTGCACTTCTATATTTATGCTTTTTCAAAAACGGCAAAGAAAAGATGAAAACTGTGCCACATTTTATTCGCTTCAAATATTTTATTTGAATTCATATAATTCAATCTCTTAGACAGAAAATTGATCAAGTTCAAAAGTTCCATAAAGACAAAAGTATGACGCTGACTTCAGTGCATGTTTTGAGGTTTCAGTGCAAAAGTTGAGCTGCCTGAGTTGAGCTGCAGTACAAAACAATTTAACTTCCAATAAATAATCACAACAATAAAATATTAAATATACCATGAAATTGAATAGCCTATCAAGAGTTTTACTACAAAAAGTTTTTACTCCCTGACAGATGTATTCAATCTTGCAAACTAACAAACTAGTAAAAGCAGAAACAATTTCAGTCTAACAGATGAGGAAAAAAACATGTCAAATACAAACTGCCTTGTGTGGAAAAAAAACTGTATGAATGTCAGTAGAGATCTTTGATCTCTGTGAGTTTTATCTTAGTTAAATAAAGGTTTAAGAAGGTGATGTAGGAAGTAACTCTAATAGGGCAATCAATCATACAGGGGGAAAAAGGAGTAAATCTCAGAAATTTTTGAGATCCTCAAAATTTACTAGAGCAAAATTTTATATTTCTGAGTTTGAAAGTTGAACATTTTTGTATGTTGGAAATTTTCTAAGTTTCAAAAATAAAAAAATTCTCATTTTTTTCTAGAATTTCAGCGATCTCAAAATTTCTTTTTTTTTGTGCAAGTGTTCAACTTTTTGAGACTCAGAAATTTCTGAATTTCTATGAGAAAGTTTCTGAGATCAGTCCCAGAAATTTTTTTTTTTTCGAACAAATCTTCGACTTTTCAAGCTCATTAATTGTCATGTTTTTTCTAGAAAATTTCTGAGATTATTCTCATAATTCGAGGTGTTTTGGTGAAAACATCCTCCTTTTATAACCTTTTTTTCAGTCAACTGCACCCAGTGGGGATCCAGATGAAATAAACGAATCTATGACGTCCTCAGGTTAGAGTAGTCTTTGGGTGCCCACAGCAGCCGGTACACCTGAATGTCTCTCCTGTAGCCGATGCTGGTGTCCCAGCAGAACTCTGGAGAGAGAATCCTGCTGGGCTTGTGAAGCCAAAAGTACTTGTTCAAATGACTCTCGTCGTGCCACAAGGCCTCCACTTCGTTCTCTTTGTCCGCCAAGATGCTGCGGTAGCAGGCCTCCGTCAGCGCCTTCACGCTCCTCCAGGAGCCTCCGAAGACAGCAGCGTGGTAGTAGAAGTCCCCGGTTTCCATGAACGCCTTGGATTTCGGGTTGCGGTCGTAGGTGAACAGCCTCCTTGGGAGGTGATAGTAGTAGGCGTGAAGCAGAGCCACTGAGTCTCCCAGAGCTTCGGGGCCAAATCTACCGGTGAACACTTGGTCAACGTCAAAGCAGAAGACGTGCGTAGCGTGGTGGCGGATATCCGACTCGATGACGTCTGATATCGCCTTCATCCTCATCATGGAGATGTCCTGCCACCGCGCATGTCTCTCCACTTTGACTACTTTCAGGCGCCGGTTGGGGGAGAGCTTGATGTTCGGCACCTTCTCAGGCGAGTCCGTAAACACGTAGTATGACACGGGCAAACCCGACATGAAGTGTTGCTCTGATGAGGTCAGGAAAGCCTCCAGGTAGGCATCCAGGTACCTGCAGAAACAAAGATGTCAGCCTCTATCGTCCTGTGGTGGAAACCAGAATGTGATGCAACATTAGGACCGATCAGTCAATAATATTGCCATAAACACGGGAATATCATGTCTCGTATGGATCAATATTTATATGACGTCACTCTCCTGGGAACTTTGCAGCTG
This sequence comes from Poeciliopsis gracilis, assembly GCA_911649635.1. Lineage (NCBI taxonomy): Eukaryota > Metazoa > Chordata > Actinopteri > Cyprinodontiformes > Poeciliidae > Poeciliopsis > Poeciliopsis gracilis. The sequence goes on from CAJVRI010001403.1 coordinate 397,561, forward strand.
ACAGCCGTCTTCGAAGGTATCCGTAATTGTGACGACAGTTGCTATGGAGTTGCTATGACAACGGTGTAAAAAAAGCCACATTTTCTGTCTCTGTCAGCTGCGATTTTGTTATGAATAATTATGATTTTGCTCCATTTTGTCAGACAGACTGAGACTGAAAAGTTTCCCACTGGTGAACAATGGCCATTTAAACCAATGTGTGCAAAAAATGTGTTGGTAGAAATTCATTATTAATGTGTTTAGGAGCCTGATGATTAAATTAAATTTAGTATTTTGTTTGTTTGCATGTTTGTAATCGCTATACTGTATTTTTAGTTCTGTCTGTTTTTCTTCAAAGTCACATTATTTCACACCTGCACGTGTTTAGACCTGCTACTGACTGACTTATTTGAACAGACAATCCAGAAAGTTCACAGCAAGTCAATTAAAATGCAAGAATATCCCAAACAAGACAAATGCAGGAACCAGACTGTGAAGTTAAACCAGATTCGAGAAAGAGAAATTTAATGCATCAGAAATATTTTGACAATATTTTTGTCAGGATATAGCATGGTTTATTTGTCAGAGAAACTTAAGAATTTCACTGGAGCGGATCGGTGCTTGTTCAGGCATGTTGGAATATTCTCTCTGTTCCAGAACAACAAAGCTTTGTGGGATAAAAGATTTCAGGCACCCCACCTCTCATGACACGCTAGTTCGGTAGCATCAGTCAACTGAGTGCAGTATTTTCCATGGTGGGGGACAACAGTGAAACAAAACTGCAATAAATACAATAAATCCCATACATTTTTAAATCTTCAACGGTGTGGAGAGGAAGCTCCGGATTGAACTAGTGTGGAAATACTTCACATATTTAGAACAAAAAATAAATTCTAATCAATAATTGTCAATGTTGACTGATATAAAATCTCTACATTATGTTTTGTTGTTTGTCTTGTCTGACATCATGACGATGATTCATTTGAAAACCAACCTGCCGACGGCAAACACGGTCAAGGCGACAGAAGATCCTTTGTTTCTGTGTATCTGGTCATAGTGACTGGGATTAAACATTCCCTCCCAGATGATGGGAGCCTTCCAGGATGTGCATGTTTGCACATCATTCCGAGACCTGAAACAAAGGAGGATCTTGAAGTTTATACAAAAACATAAACAAATAAACCCATAGTGCATGAAGAGTTTCCTCCTCTTTTAATAGAAATTCAAATTATAAGTAAAAGTAGCTGAAGTCAATAGGTCCTTTATGTAGGGACATTTAGGGCTCTTTGCAAACTGCTTCTAGTCTTTTGCTATCAGGTGTGGGGTTGAATTTAGTTGGACGCAATTGTTTTGAATGTTTCTCACTTTTAGACTACTTTCTGTGCAGTGGAGCTACTGTTTGATCGTCGTTGGATAACTTGCCAAGCTCATGAAGTGTTGACATGTGTTAAATTTAATATCTACACCCGGGGTGGGCAAACTTTTTGACTCGCGGGCCAGAACGGGTTCTAAAATTTGACAGAGGGGCCGGGCCAGGAGCATTTGGACATGCAATGCAATTCATTAAACCTGGGTGTTGAAATGAATATAAAACACACAATTGAAGGTGCAAATTTAAAGAAATCAACATTTAGTGGAAAAAGATCAATGGAATCACTTTCAGCATTCAGAACATATTGTAATGATGCCAACACTGCTACTGTAGTCCTGTCAAACAGGGTTTATTATTATAGCTGCAGCTCACGACCCTGACAAACTGGTTCACTGCCTGACAGCTCAACTCTCAACCGAACTCTCAACCGCCTTGCCTCTCCTCCCCCACATGACAGGCCAATTTGTGAGTGGGAGTCAGCAGTCAGACAGGGAACATACACCGATCAAAAAAATAAAGGGAACACTCAAATAACACATCCTAGATCTGAATGAATGAAATATTCTCACTGAATACTTTGTCCTGTACAAAGTTGAATGTGCCGACAACAAAATCATTGTTGATTGTCAATCAGTGTTGCTTCCTAAGTGGATAGTTTGATTTCACACAAGTTTGATGTACTTATATTGTGTTGTTTGAGTGTTCCCTTTATTTTTTTATTTTTTAGCAGTATGCATAACGCTACATGTAACAATAAGGAACACAATGTAACTTTTAACACATAACCATGTAACTCCAGCAGAACTAAAACACAGAATCGTTGCAATATTATCACCCAACGAAAGAAAGGGCTTTTTAAAATGAGAGCGATGTGCGGCATGTTAATTAAGCTGTTGTGCTGAAATGCTAAAGTTGCTCATTTTTTTCATAACACACTAAAGAAACTGACATTTCAGTGAGCACAGCGCTGCTGTTCAATTCTCAGAATGGATCTGAGGTGTTGGTCAGTTAACCGGATCTGTGCCGGGCTTTGTTGATGATCATGACGCTGGACGTCTGTCTGCTCACACACGTAGGTGGAGCCAAACAATGGCAGCATCTTCTGCGCCATCCTCCGGAGGTTTGGAAATGTGGCTTCGTTGAGTGAAGCGTAAAAGTCATTCAGTTTAAGAGATCTGAACTTCTCTTTTGAGACGGAGTCAGCCTGCAGATCGATCAGCTCCAATTGATCGATCTCAATGCTGTTCCGGGCTCTTGTGACAGGGGACAGGACACCAGCTGAAGTGACTTTTCAATTTTTTTTTTTTCAAACTCAGTGAACCGACGGCAGAATTCTGTGTGCACGTCGTCCAGTGATTTGCAGTATTTCCTCAGGTTTCGTGTGGCCTTCTGCATGGCCAGTGTGGGAACATGAGCGAGAGATTTGTTTGACATTTGCCTGGAGAATAAAATCAGCTTGGATTTGAAGGCTCTCACATTTGTGTACATGTCGTGCACAAACTGCTTGTTCCCCTGCAGTTTAACGTTCAGCTCATTCATGTGTGGCAATATGTCCACAGCAAACGCAAAGTCACAAAGCCAGTCCTCATCGCTCAACTCAGGACATTTGTTGGATTTCCCCATTAGCTCCAAAAACGAACAAATTTCATCTTTTGAACTCCCACACTTTGGCACTTTCCCCAAACTTTACCAGCGGACAGAGAGTGAGTGGTAAAGTAAGTCCTGATGATCCGCATCGGTTTCCTCTAGAAACGTAATGAACTGGCGGTGATGACGTCCCCTTGCTCAAGTTCACACGTTTTACAACTGGATCCACAACATGACTCAGCTGCAATACAGACTTACACAGAGATTCTTGATGAATGATGCAGTGAAGAAAAACAACATCCTGGTCAGAGTTTTCTTCTTTCACTTGATCTTGGACTCTCTTCAGCAACCCGACGTTTTTTCCAGTCATGTTAGTCCTCTCCTCGCGTTTTCCCCTTCAGTGTTTCCATGCCCAAAAGCTCCTCTGTTATCTCAAAACTGTCATTTATCCCTCTGATAAACATGAGGAGCTGTCTGTCTTTCATGTCGCCGCTTTCATCCAGTGCTAGTGAATATAAATTAAAGGGCTCCGTCTTTTTGTTTAACTCGCTCACTATATCTTCGTCAATCAGTTCCTACACGCCGAGTCACTGTCCTGCGTGACAAGCTGACTTTTTCAAACTTGCCTTTGCTTTCTGGACGCCAGAGATCTGCTGTCTCTACCATGCATTCTGTCAAAAACTCGCCTACGGAGAAAGGCTTGCTAGCCTTTGCTAACTTGAATGCCAGCATTAAACTTGCCTTGGCACTTGACTCTTGAATCGCAGATTGTTGCTGAGTCTGTAAATCAGCTGCCAACCTCTGAGCAGCAGCCGCTGTTCTTGTGTTGCCTGCTTGCTAGCCTAGTTAGCATGCTTTGTGGCAAAGTGACGGCTGATATTGTACTCTTTGAAAACTGCAACCGTTTCTTGGCATATCAGACATACAGCCGTTGATCGGACATCAGTAAAACAATATTTTGTTGTCCACTCCTTTTTAAACACTCGGCACTCAGCGTCCACTTTTCTTTTCTTTGGGGAAACGGCAGCTGGAAAGTTACACTCCAACGAAGATTAATGCGTCTCTAGACTAGTCCGCCATCTATCGGTGAAACGGTGGTATTGCAAGGGAAAGGGAAATGAATGAGGTTTTTACACATCCATGGGCTTTTACTATAATTTGGACAAGTTCGGCGGGCCGGATTAAAAATACTAACGGGCCGTATATGGCCCTGGGGCCGTAGTTTGCCCATGTCTTATGAGTGTAGATTCTACACTCATAAAAGGCCAAATATCTTTCAAAAATGATGATGTTCTCAACATATGTATTTAATGTTTTATGCCTAGTTGTTAATTTAGCTGCTTTAATTGGAATTTTACACACATATTTCCTACTAATTCAAATTTTAAAAAAGTTTTACAGTTAGTAGACCATTTCTGTGTAGGTTGCAGCAACAACAATCTCTGTGGTTGGAACTTGGTGGTTGGAAACTGCAGTTGAGAAATGCTTGTTTCATGAGGTCTGTCATGTGCAGAACTTGAGGTTTCAATGTCTTACCAAAGATCGAGGCTTGTGTCTGCACTGTTACCTGAAGTCAACATTTCTACTCCTTCCAAAGTGCATTTGTCCATCGGAATGAGTCCAATTAAGAATCTGAAATCAGAGAAAATGTGTTTTTTCTTTAAAGTTTGACCTAATACTGATGCATTGTATGAGATTACATGTTGTTAGTTGATGTGCTTGTAGGCAGTAAAAGATGGGAGTTCTTAGCTTTCACTGAGTCTGAATCTGATCTCTGTGGCTTGATTGGTGAAAATCTAGTCTAGGATTTTAATTTTACCTTTATTATGTGATGCAAAGCAAGGGCAAAATGGTGTCAATGAAACAACATTTGACCTTCACATGAGTAATATTGTTAGTTTCCAGTACAGACCTGACAAATTAGTCAGGTCTCTTAACACCATTTTAATCATTTAATAACTCACCGAACTGATGCAGGTGCAAAGAACATGATGGACGTTGCAATCGGGAAAAAAAACAGGAATTTCAACATTTTCTTTGACCTCTGAAGGCTCCTGTGGTGAGAAAAGACGTCAAAGCCCCAGACAGTATCAAACGCCCCCAAAAAGAAATAAACAGTGGATATAAAAAGTTTGCATGCGTCTGTTGATGTAACAAATTTTAATTTTTTTAATTTTTAAAATCCATCTGTTTAAGGGAAAAACAAAAAAATTCTGCAGAAACTCAGCTGGTTAAGTTATGGTTAAGTCTATCGTCTGGATTTAATTGTCTGATTGTGTTGCAGTGGCACTTTAACTGGTATCAGTAAACTTTTGTCATATATTTTAAGGTAGATAATGACAGAGAGACATATACCCACATTGTTGGCTGTTTGTTGACTTCAGCAAAGGAAAAAGGCTGAAGGTGATGGCCACCGTGGATTATGGCACCAAAATACTGGAAGAGAAATATTCTGTGAGGGCTGAAGTTCATTCAATATTTCTAACAAAAAAAGTAACTAAAACATTTATCCTGGATTAAATTTTAATTTAATAATTTTTTTTTTGTTTTTTTAAATGCTAACATAAAAACTCTAGTTTATTAAACTCTTGGAGGTTTCACAAAATGAATAAAACGTTAACACAACTTAATACTGTAAGTTTATCTTCCACAAATTCACATTTAGATTCAAAATCTAAAACACGCCGCATTTATTTGCAATGTCTCACTAAAATAGTAGAAGACAGCAGACAAAACTAAATGCTGCTCACATTTGACTTTGGATGTGCAAATAACCTGATGCAAATAGTGTTTGTTGTTTTTTTTTTTCCTGTGTCCTCTTTAGCTTATAATAATAACAGAATTATTCAAATTCATGCATCACATTTATGTTCTTTATGCAGGGTTGTAGTGATTGTCAAAATACCTGAGATTGGACAGAACTTCCCAAAACTTAAATTAGAAGAATTAACAGTGCGGTAATGTCTCAATGTGGTAAAGGAATGAATATTGACCTGTTTAGTAGTGTGTGAAAGTGAGCAGCAGTCACAAAAAGATGAACTTCATGGGTCTCCATGGTGACGGGGCCTCGAAAACATTTGGGTTTTTGAGGTGTATGTGAGCGAAAACGTCATGTTTTAAAATTAAATACTATTTTCTCATCCTACTTATTCAGAAAGTTTCTTTACAGATTAATGTAGAACACAATCATTTTAACATTAATGGAGAAGATTCATTCCTTATTGGAAATTGGAGATTTGATATTTGGATGATGCAGCCCCAGGGTGGGGACAAGAGTAAGAAATAAGTATTTGGGGAAATAAGGCCAATAAGTCTATTTAGTCATTCAAGGAAACATCTAAAACCAACAGGGTGAGACGTTAGTACAAACCATGAGGTGCTAAGCCGTTTAGCTTTATCAAAAATGCTTGAATCTTTTTCCTTTCATGTCTGAACAAGATCTTTAGTTCAGTATAACTAACGATCTTGATAACAGAGTTGATAACAAAGTTTTTACAGAACTTTGTAATGCTGCAAGATAGCTCAAGTTCCTTCTTGCAGGGCATCAATGATCGTCAGTTTGAAGTTTTATTAGTCCCAGCTGGATTTAGTTCTGATTTCATCCCACTGCATGATGCTATAACTTACTCATCCATCCATAAGTCGTTGGGCAAAAAAAGAAATGGGGGGGCTTTCTTCTAAAAATAGCTTTCAGTTTTTCTAGTGAGGTCAACAGTTGTGTCAATTCATATAGGAAGACTTGTTAAAAAAAAGTTTCAAATATCCGATTGTATTTAATTTGTGATATCTATTTTTACGAGCAGGGTTGAATCACAAACAAGATGAAAAATGAAATGGTTCATTTTTCACAGCTTCACCTATAGAGCTGACCGTAGATGAAGTTGTCGTTTTAAAACAGTGTCGTGTCTGAGCTGAAAGCGTGTAGGTCTTCAACAAAACCACAAACGACATAGAGCAACATTTTTAGTCTTGCTGAAACCATGGCTGGCTTTGAACTTGGTTGGAAAAGGTGAAACAGAAAAACATGTTTGATGTCGCTCAAACAGTCTAGCACCAAGCTGCCGTCCTTCAAATCAAAATCATGAGAAATAATAAGAAAAGCTGCAAATACATGAGGAATTAATTCATGTGTAGCATCTGTCCAAAAAGGATTTGCTCTGTACAGAGGTCTACAGTAATACACAAATTAATGTGAAGATGTTCTGCACACTTTGAATATCTTTGATCTGATTGTCTATAGCTGTCGCTTTGGCACATTTGCACAGCAGATAGACAGATTATAAAAGCACCTTTCGATGTTGTAAAGTGCAAAACGTCGTTGGCAAATACGACATTCAAAAGGCTGGACAAACCAACATTTCCGAAATAACGGCAACATTTTTAAATTTTGTGTGCAAAATTAGAATAACTTTCCATACTTCTTTGCAAAATCAAATAGGCTAGACTAGTCGTTGCCTGATAATTTTTGGCTCTTTCATGAGGATGTTGCAAAAGCTGCTCAACCACAGAAAAAAACATTATTCATCTTCAAGTTAGTTTTTTTTCTGGTTGAGTAGCTTTTGCAGCATTATCTTAAAAAGAAAAACAAATAGATGAATGATTTTGCAGAAAAGTATGGCAAGTTATTTTAATTCTGCATCCACCTCTGTGGATTTTGCCTGCAGAATCAAAAGCACTTGCCATAATTGCGTGGGAAATCACTCAAATTTCATTTAAATGTGTCACTGTCGGCTTTTCTATTTTTGTGTTTTTTCTTGTTATATTTTTATTATCTTCATCTAAACCAGTCTATGTAAGTGCGCCTATATCTTTCGTGCCTTTGCTGGGCAGAAAGTGGGAATAAACATTAAAAACCCTCTGCTACGTAATCCGGATTCAGGCATCGCTGTATGTCAAAAACAAGTCAAGTTCAGACTTGACTCAAACTGGGAATCTGACAAGAAGACTGCATAGCGATTACTGCTGGCGGCTCCATTTTTTTTCCAGACATGAGTCAAAATGCAGATTTTGACTCATTTATTCTTAATAAATCTGCAAAAGTTTATTCGGTTTTCCACAATTGTCAGATTCCTGCGATATGTTTGTGAAACTTTATGTCACGCATGCTCCATTTCGTTTCGTTAAATCCCCAGCGAAAAACATCAGTTTGACCAAATTGTAAATAAAGAAAAATCAGTCGCGGATTTTGCGACGCATCGTTTCTTGACGAGAGACGGAAACTTTTTCCAACACGGACAAAATGACACGCACAAGTTTGTTTCCTATTGATCAATTTTTCTGATTGATAACTTTTAATTTTGCGCTAAAGTTTAGACAGATGATGGACAGACAGATTAGAATATTATTAATAATAATACTAATAATACTAATAATAATAATAATAAATAAAAAACTTCAAGATTCAGTGCTACACAACATTCTAAAACGTGATAAATATTTAGCCTACCTGGAGGTTTCTTTTGTTAGTCCAAAACGCCTCACTTGTTAAACCCCGCGGCTCATATCACTCCACCGTATGTGTTTGCACAAGCAGGTTGTCTGTACAATATTGTAATTTTCATGTCACTCCCTTTTCAAGAAGGCCTTTACTTTGAAAAAGGGAGTTGGCTTCACACACAAAGCCAGCGCCCCGTTGTTCATGCAGCGCAGCTATTCACACCAACAGCATTGATTTTTATGGAATTAATGCAGATTATTGAGCCTCTTTGGACAACTCTGGCATTACGCAATTCATGTTGATTAATATGCGTTGTTTTCTTTATTTTCAAAAGTAGTTATAATAATAATACAATTATGAAAGTATTATTATATAGTAATTTGATATATAATATATCAAATTGTATTATAATAATAATAATAATAATAATAAATGTAAATGTACTAGTTGTACTATTTATAGCACACTGTAGCCTTAAAAAGGATTTAATAAAGTCCTCAAGTATCACCTGAAAGCATCAGATAAAGACCAACATCCTGCAGGCTGGCAGAAAGTCATTTGGCTTTGTTTTGTTGTGGAGCAGGGAGGGAACAGAAACGATGGATTTTCGCGGTTCGTTCCTCAGAAACGTGTTTTTCCATTTCAACGTGAACCGAGCAGGTTTCCGTCTGTGGTCAACCAGGTGAGTCAGGAGGATCATCGCTTCTGCTCCGCCGGGTGTTTCACACCCATCAGGAACTTAATGACTGCGAAATGTCTCCAATCAAACTCCATCATAACTTTTTAAAATCCTTATACGTGATTATTATTATTATTATTATTATTATTATTATTATTATTATTATTATTATTATTATTATTATTATTATTATTATTATTATTATTATTGACATCGACTCTTTGACTTGTAAACAGTGAACAGGTGGATGTAAAACTGTTAGATACCCAGACTAGATTATAATTGTGGAATGAGAGAATAATGAGGAAAAGATGGATGCTTTGGTGACACTTGGTTTGAAAGAATCTGCATAAAACTGACATGACAAAACATCCGACATGAACATGTTTATGACTGTTCGGTAATGGCGCTTTGAATTCAAAGCCGGACTAAAAGTTGCATTAAAAAATCCCTGAAAGTGTCATTATTTCCTGAGTGGCAGTCATAATCTTTAATGAAGATTCATGTTTATGCCAGGGTCATTATGCAGACCTTCAAATAGGAGGATTAACTTGACAGACTTTAGGCCAGTTCACACTGCAGCCCGAATGACCCAATCCCGGTGTTTTGTCTAATCGGATTGGATATCTTCCAAACCTCAGCCTGATAATTTAGACAGTTATGCTGACTTGCATGTGATCTCCAGTGTCAACTGCAGACGACCAGAAAGAGTCCCGCATGCTCAGGAATAAAAGAGTTTGCTCAGTGTTTTGCCAACCACCTTAAAGAAACAGCGGGCAGTGTTTGCGGAAGTAAACGTGGATGATAACGGGGTATGGCAAGCCGTTTCAACATAAATTGCGTTTCGTCTGTCCTAATTCCATTCTAGAAATCTAAAAATGCATCTTGACTGGACACAACTACACTTTAACGATCCGGAATGGCCATTTAAAGATGTCTGCGGTTACATTCTGACTATAGTTAGAATAATAATTCAAGATGTCTTCAATTACAGTCAAAATTCCTTTCAAGAAATCTCAAATTATGACACTGCATCCGTCATTTAAGGGACACATCCGTCATGACAATTTAAGAAGTCAAAATGACAATTTAAGATATCGGAATAAAAATTGTGCAGGAAACATAAAATTCTGCAGGCAACCATGTGGTAGAAAATCTAGATTTATGAAAGATTGGTGAATAAACAAATCTGGTCAATTACTCATTTACTGCAGTGGTCCCCAACCCCCGGGCCGCGGACCATACCGGTCCGTTGACCAATTGGTACCGGGCCGCGCAAGAAATAATTAAATATTTCCGTTTTATGTATTATTTGAGTCTGGAGGATCTTTTATTTTGAAAATCCTGTAACCGGATTCTCTCGGTTACGTTTTTTGCTGCGAGTCAGAAACAGATCAAATTTTTTGGAAAGTTTCTTTGCGAAGGTAAAAGGCCCAGAGAGACAGGGGGATGGATTTATCCTGGACCGGAAGGTGATTCCCACAGACCAAGCTGCATGACGTGGTGACCGGATGTCAATGAGGCAATGAAAGTTCAAACTGCTTCTCCACATAGAGACCAGGCAGCCCGTGCATCAGGCTGCCTGGTCTCCTTATCGGGAGTTACAATTTTCACGAGAGCAAAATGTTACCATAGCGACCAGAGTCAGGGAGGGTCAGGGCAGTGGTCCAGATGAGATGAGCAGAGCTTGTGAGTTTTTAGTTCTGGTTCACGCGATTTAACCTCAGAGCCGATACAAGTCCAACAGGTTCGGTCGGTTCGTGTCTCCAGGAGCAACAGAACCGATTCCAGACACGAACATCCCGATTCCAGAAGAAAATCCAGTGAAACCATCAACATACCACGGTGAATTTAGCATAATGTAGGAGCGGTAGTGACAGTTTGTGGATCATTTGAAGACGAAACAAAAAGACAAGTCGTTGGATAAAACATGGCGGGAGCCGCTGCTCTATTGCTGTATGATTTGGAGGCGAGTTCTGTTTGTTCATAGTTAAACATTTAACTGAATAAACGTGTGATAATGATCTTTACCGATAGTGATACACATTTCCACATATCACCTCCGATGGCCGCCGGTGTTAACGCCGGAATCTCAGTTGCCATGCCAACCGTTTGGAATTCCCCTCAGCTCTTACGTCACCGCGCTTTCTGATTGGCTCCCTGTCACATTTTACAAGCTGCGTTCAGTCAGGGACAAACCCCACAGGCTGCGATAAACGGGCCAAGACTGTTGAATATATTTTACATGTATATATCCACGGTAATAAAAAGGTGGCGGACCGCTGACCAAAGTCCAGTCTCAGTCTCATGTGTTGGCTTTGTTTCTTATATATATATATATATATATATATATATATATATATATATATATATATATATATATATATATATATATATATATATATATATATATATATATATATATATATATATATATATATATATATATATATATATATATATATATATATATATATATATATATATATATATATATATAGTCTGTTTGGTTGAAATTGTTCTTCAGTTCAGAGAACAGAAAAGTGGCATTTAGGTGAAAAGGGTATGTTTTCACCAAAGTGCCAATGAAATCAACTGAATTCAAGTCATTTTAGCAGGGCATGTGTTTTGTCTGATGTGACGCTTCTCACGGTTTCTGAGAGAACAATTCAATTTGAACCACAGAGGATGATCTGCATGAAAGCTCAGAGCGCCTTCAAAACGACCGAGGTCAAATTCAAGCTGAACGAGCCTTTCTCGTCTAATCACAGTTAGACGAGACTAACAGATATAAGCAGAAACAAATGTACAGTCACTCACCTCTCGGCTAGTAAAAACCAGGACTGTGTAATTTAAGCGATGATGTTTTTGTTAGATATCAATATGGTGATATTAAGCTTCTAGACTGGATCTGACTTCAAACTTGCTGAATATTTTTGGACTGAAAAGGAAAACGAATCAATTTTAACAAGTCCTTCCAACTCTATTATAAAGAGTGCTCAACAAGAAAAACAGCAGCTTCGATCAATATGGTGATCGAAGCTGTGGTTTCTCGGTTCTCTTTCTGCGAGTGTAGAAGTAGACTGTAATCTTCATCATCCATCATCAAGCTGTAACTCTCCACTTGTGAAGGTAAATCTGTTGGTTTTCTGCTTCAGGCACCGTAATTTAAATTCTTACTGCTTCCACTTGACTTGCATGAAAGTGTGTTGAGGGTGATGGTTAAGGGATTAGGAGACTGAAATATTATCCCCCATTTATTTAACAGAAAGATGATGAACAACGGTAACCTAATACCACTGGTGGGTCCGATTCTCACACCTTCCCCATTCTGAGCAGATGTCTGATGAGAAAAGAAGCGATAACATTATAATTAATCACTGGTTGACCTGGACTGGGAGGAGAAGGCTAAGGTTGATTACTGGAAGGTTTTCATCCTTGTCAACATGAATGATGTATGAACTTTACATTTTTTCAGGGTTTTTTTGATCCTTCCTTTTCCTGAGGTGGAATGATTGGACAGTTAATGAATTTGAAAACAATTATTTTGAATACAAGACCTAATTTAAATCTTGATTATTTTTTTCTAATTCGTTCAGGTTTAAAATAACTCAAATATATACATCTAAATCCCCGCCTACGTTTGCTAATTAACCAGCATTAAAAAGGCCACCCTTCTCTGTGGCTGGTTGTTTGACCACTCCTCTTACTGAAATAGCTCATTAAAATCGGTTGCTTTTCTGGTATGAACCTGCGTTTTAGACAAGCTCTATATATTTTTCAATAAGCTTGAAATCAAATTTATTCCATCCATACACAGTTTTAATGTGCATTTGGGTTCCTTATTCTGTTGTTTCCAAGTTCCAACCGTCTAGATGTTGATTCAAAGTGAAGTTAGTGCATTGCCTCCGTAGCTCAAGGCAGCAAGTCAGACCATGATACTGCCACTACCATGCCTTGTTTTAAACAAAGCATCTCAGTCTTTGTCCAGCTGAAAATGTTTCTCCAAAAGCCACCAGTTCACTCTTCATTGTTCTTTTTATGTAGATTTACGATAAGTTCATGTTTAACTAGTTCCCGGGTTATGTTTTAACATCCCAAACAATTTCCTCACATCATAAAAGCAGCCAGTTATAAATCTGAAACTCTGACGCAGTTTGAGCGTTTCACTGGATACTTGCCCCAAACCCAAATCCAAACTGGTTTTGGCCCAAATAAAGCAGGATGATATTAAACTTCTAGACTGGATCTGACTTCAAACTTGCTGAATATTTTTGGACTGAAAAAGAAAACGAATCAATTTTAACAAATTCTTCCAACTCTGTTATAAAGAGTGTTCAACAAGAAAAACAGCAGCAACTTAGTGACGGCTGTGAAACATAACCAAATATTGGTGCGCGTGCACATTTCTGTTATCCTCCATGTACAATTTTAACACAGATTTCAAGTATTGTGTCTAAAATTTTCAGAAGTTCTTTGTTGTGCAATCAAAACACTTCCTGAGTGTAAATAAACTTCTGGTTGGAACAGAAGGATCTAAACATTGCTTATCCGACAACAGAATAAGATAAAATCAATAAAAACACTTATTACAACTGCTTTGACAGTTAGTAGTTTATTTACAGAATTTTTCATGCTCCGACATAAAAGACAAATGTTAAGTAGGTTACAAATGAACTCAGGTGTTGTACACAAAGTTAAGGCCTTAAACACTTGTAAAATAAAGTATACTTCTATAAGTAAACGGAAAACGTCATGTTTGATGTGTCCACCTCAGACTGCAACTGTAAATTGTATTGACTCATCAATCTTGACTAAGATCCTGGTAATGATGTTTAACTTGTCTATGAAATACATCCATGGATTCTTTTGTTATTTTGTTTCCACATTAGTCACTAATTAAACAGAAAAAGTAACTTGTGGAGAGGAAAACATGTTTGTGATCTCTTTATTTATCTTATCACGTCTCAGATTCATAATTTCAGGTTCAGGAGAGATTAGAGACTTTTGCTCACAATGCAGACTATTTAATAATATTGCAAAACGGGTCACTAAAAAAAGCCCACTTCATGGAAACTGTAGACTTTTTAACCAATTTCAACAAACTAAAACATGGTTGATGGATAGAGCCCATGCATCTAAACACAATACATAAAAAAAAGAATGCATGATGTAAAACAAAATAGCTCATCAATAAATAAATAAATGTGGCTATAGCAAAAAGGATAAGTTCATCCTGAAAAAGGTCATCAAGTTGCAGTAAAAATGTCCAACAACCTCCAATTTTTCTAACACTGGAATGTTTCATTGAAAAGAGGGAATGGATACGTTTCCCAGAAGTGTTCATTGAACCAGGACAGCTATCAACTGGCAGCTATCTTTAATCTCAAAAAACATCAAAACATCACTTTGGATTCGAGGAACAACTGGAACAAGCATTTTCTGTCTGTAAAATTCTAAACCCGACTTTGTCTCATTCTTTTACAAAGCCTCACCTTGATGTAAACCGTTGTATTTTTCTGCTTCCTGTGTCTAGATAACGCTTCTGTATCAAAGTCTGAAAAAATAAAATGGAAAGACAGTTATGCATGCAAAGCATACACATAAATACACGTGTATGCTTTGCATCAGCTGTGTGTAAAATTAAACAGTAAAAGTTATTTGCAACACATAAAGTGCAGCTTTGATCACTTTTGCGTCCAACATGAGTTCAGAGAACAAGACTTTGGGTCTGAGAAAATGAAATGTAATCATTTAAAATGGATCAATAAGGGTTTTGTTCCTTGGACTTGTTTAATCAAAGTTATATTTCTGACGCAAGGTGTTTGAAATGATCCTAGAATAAAGAAAAAGATGAGCAGCCATGTCATATAGGCCTTTCACAGTTTTGACAAGTACAAAGAAAAGGCAGAAAAATTGGAGCAACTTCATGTCGACTTGTCACAGTACATTACTGTGCTGTAGGATCAACCTTCCAGACCTCTCAGGTCTTCTGGTTCTGGTCTGCTCTGCAGAGCCAAAACCAGAACCAAACGTGGAGAAGCAGCTTTCAGCTTCTACGCGCCACAAATCTGGAATGAACTTCCAGAAAACTGCAAAACAGCCGAAACCCAGAGTTACTTTAAATCGAAACACCCACCTGTTTAGAGTTGCCTTTTGCTCCCAAACATATCTGATGAGTAATGATGGCACCTGGAAAAATGTAATGTTTCAGTTGATTTTTGTGTTTTTATTACGTAAAGCACTTTCAAATGCCTTGCTGCCGAAATATGATCCACAAATAAAATCTGATTTGATTGTTGATAACTTTTTATAGTATCTTCATCAAGAGAGGACAAGGATATCATTAAGAGAACGTCAACTAAAAACGCTAAATAAGGCGATTTCTTTAAGTGAATAACATCTATTTCTCAAAACAACAAAAAAATAACCCTTATTTTTGTCAAAGGGAAACAGATTGAGGAGTTTTGCCTTCACCCTCTGAATACTTCAGCCTTTTCTGGTCTGTTTTGCAGTGATGTGAAAAACTCAACAGTTTCCTCAACTTTTTTCAGGTGACTGTCGGCGAAGTTTAGCCAAACCTCTCCGTCTGATTCTGAGTTTGGCAAGAAGGCGAAGACATCACTGGAACTGAAGCTGCTGACACATCAAATGCCTTAGTGTTAAAAACACACATGAATACACAAATCTACACTTTTATGTTAACTTACAGACAAATATGTTGACAATCCAGCTAAGAGATGTGCAAAATAACCCTTAAATTAATCTTTCTGTTTTGAAAATGTAATACAAATCCAACCCTTAATTGGAGAACATTTACCAATCAGGAAAATAATCTTGTTTTTCATTTATCTCATCTGGATCCTACAGACACCAAGTTCTTCCCACAGGATCACAGATCCACCACTATGCTTAACTTTGGGGATGAGGCGAATTTACAAATGTTTATCCTTTGTTTCAGGCTTAATTTTACTCTCATCTGACCAAAGCAGATACTTCCAGTTAAAGTCCCAGTAGTGTTTGTGATGGAAGGTCTGATGAGGCTTTTCTCTGGCATAAAATCACGTTTACAGGTCTGGAAGTAAAACTAAGAGCCCACAGCCCTGAACCCCATTGAAAAGCTCCCTGTTATTCCACCAGACATTGTTTTCTGAACTCTTCCTGACTTAAATCATTCGTATTAATGTTCCTAAATGAATGTCAACTTGTTTTCTTTGAATTATGTGAGGTCTGAAAGCACCGTTTGTTATTTTGACCATTTCTCATTTTCTCCAAATAAATCCTAAATTTGTGCTTTGAATTTCAGAGACATGTTGTCAATAGTTCATAGAACAAAAGAACAACACAAGAATATGTTTGACTGAAACATATTCCTACAAAAAGTAAAATCAGAGAAACTGATCATTTTAAGTGGACTCTTAATTTTTTCCCAGAGCTGCACATCCAAAGAAGCCAGAAAGTCGTAACGTAATAATAAATCTATTTTTCAAGTTTGGATTTACTTAGAAAGCATCTTATATGTTTCAGTTTAGGTCATTTTCGACATCGCCACCTTCGTAAAATAAAAGCCTCATATATTTTTGCAAAGAGGTAAAAACAAAAATCACTTTTGGTATAATTTTATGCCTTCGTAACATAAATGTATTTTTTTATGTTACTTAATGTTATGTTATTTAATTATCGGATTTTCCTTTCATTTTAAGTTAAAGTGTGGCAGTGTAATAAAAAATAAAACTGTAAGCCATTTTACAAACCACTGTAAAAAAGTTTATAGTTTACAGTAAAATACCGGCAGCTGTGGTTGCCAGGAATTTACCATATAAAATTCCTATTAAAAGTCTGTATGAATACAGATTTTACTGAATAAATGCGGTAAATAAGAGACGTTTTTTACACACCAGGGTTGTCAGCAATATTGCCTGCATCTGTAGATAATGGAAGACTAATATATGACATAAGGGGAGCTAATTAAAGCGGTTTATAAAAAACACAGAGTTATATGTATAACACAAAACTTAAAAAGATTTTCTATGTAGCTGCCTGGAGCAATACTTGTTTAAGTCCCATAAAAAAACAAACAAACAAAAAAACAAATATCTGGCCCGTCAGTGTCAGGCCTGAAAGTGCTGAAATCATCTTTGGATGATCCCGTTAATACTTCCTCTTTAGCAACAAAGAGAAGAAGGAGAAACTCGTCAGACGAGAACCTCTTCTCCAAATGATTCCTGCCTCCATTTGGAGCCGAGCGGTCCGTCAGGCAGTAGGAGTCTGTGATGGGAGGAGCGACGACGGCAGTGGAGCTCAGATGAGGGAGATCCGAATGGGAATATTGGGAGAACCTGTCCTATTCTGAGGGGAATGATGGGACATGACGTGCTCCACCATCGCGTGTTTCGGCATGTGCTTCATGAGGTACGTCTCCTGGAGAGAAGAGGAAAAACAACTTTACACTGCAAAACACAGTGGTTTTAGAGCAGCTATTATTGTGGCTGAACTTAGATTACTTTATAAAAATATTACACAAAGCACCTTAAATACCTGCAGCTCCAAATATGATACACAGATTTTAAAATGCAATATACCGAATAAATTTCTAAGTTATTGTGCATTGTTTCAAAACATGAAGCATTAATAAATAAATAAATAATAATAATAAAAAATAATATATATTTATTTCTACCAAAAATTGGCAAAGACTTCCCTGGAAAAATCGTGTGACCAATCTTATGTGAGCGGACATTTTGAAAAGAGAGAAAAAAAAAATAGAAGTTTCACCGCCTGCAGTGCAATGATTATCCAGTAGATGGCACAATACAAGTCTCAAATTAAATACAAAACAGGCCAAAAAAGTATCAAATACGATACAAATATTGTCATTTTATTTCACTTGAAATAAACAAATATCCGGGCCTGAAAGTGCTCAAATCATCTTTGGATGATTCCGTCAATACTTCCTCTTTAGCACCAAAGAGAAGAAGAAAAAAAACTCGTCAGATCAGAACCTCTTCTCCAAATGATTCCTGAATCCGTTTGGAGCCGAACGGTCCGCCAGCCACTGAACATAGAACGCTTGATAAGCTCATCTACTAAAGTTGAGTAAATGGCAAAACGTTAAGTATTTCATTGGCCAGTAGGGTATCCCAGAATGCATTGTGCCACCAGCAGCAGCGACGACTTAAACCACTTTTATTTGTCACATAAAAATTTGTTTTTAGATGTTAAAGATGACTCCAAAGCTTCATGAATGCAGTCAGTTCACCATAATGAACCTCGTACCAGTTATTTTCTGGATATTTACATTTGTATACATGAAAATGCTTGTTTTCTTTTTATATTTAGTTTCTAATTAAAAAATGAAGCACTGGGTGTCATTTAAGTACTGAAAATTATGTTAACTTAAGTTAAATTGCACAAAGTTGCCCAGTTAATTTGATATAAACTACAACATTTTGAGTTTGCAAATAAGGAGAACTAATTAGGTTTTGCAGTACAGACATGTGCAATTATATCATTACAACTTCCTGATCAAGTTATTGAGTTCTGCAAACTTAAATCTTGAAAACTACGAGGCTACGAGTTTGCATACATTTTTTTTAAAAGTGAACTCCACTGTGCTTTTCAGTCCCTCACTGCTTCCCCTGCATGCAAAACGGACAGAGAGATTTCTGTGAACTCACTGAGGTGTACGCCCGGCCGCACATGCTGCAGCAGTAGGCCTTGGCGTTCTTGATGGCGTGTGCAGAGAGGTGGATCTGCAGCGAGGCCGAGTCTGAGTAGGCACGGAAACAGTTGGAGCATTTGAAGGGCTTGTCCTTGTTGTGCTGCCTCTGGTGAGACTTTAAGAAATGAAGTCTCAGGTTAGTCTTTGTGCTTAAAGACAAGCTGGAGTCAGAAGGGTTTTCTGAGTCAGCTTGTTCAACAAACCTATCATGAAATGAACTTCCCCGTTTATTAGTAAGCAACTATTACAACCAGGAGAGCCGTTTTGACCTCTGTTCAGCTACACACAATCTGATAAAAGTTGAAAAAGCTGCAAGACATTTTGAAGTGAAAACAACTTGTTGGTATTTTCACTTTCTTTACAATTTACAATTTATTTTACTTTTATGTAACTGGGTAAGTTGAGAACAAAATCTCATTTTCAACAGCAACCTGCTCAGAAAACAGGACATTATACAACAGAAAACAGAAGAATATCACACATTAAAATATAAGCATATTCATACTGATTAAACATACATATCAGAGTTTTTAAAAGCACGTATATCATCTTTGTTCCAAATAAATTTAAGTTTCTCTGATTTAAAGTAGGTTATTATAGTGACGTAGTTGTTGGGTGAAAGATGTTGGTCAGAATGGGAGTTTAATTACAGGGTACTTTTTTCTAAACATCTAAATGCTGCCATAATTTTGGCATTTCAAATTACCCTTTTTGTAATTTGTCACAAAAAGTGTAATTTTTGATCAGATCAGGTACGAGCTTTTACTCTCTCTGTAGGGCACCGGTTTGTTAGGTGTACAATTCCTGACTTCCTGTTCCTCACAGGACCAACAGCATAAAAATCTTTACTTTATGAGCTCAAATTGGAGCTGAAGTCTTTTGCCAGCAATACTTAATAATATGTCCATATATAATAAAAATGTAGTGGTTCAGAAGATGTTTTGATGTTTCTTTTTAGTTAAAAAAAAAAAAAAAAAAAAAAAGCTCACAAAGATCACATTACATGTCATTTTCTAAACCATTAACCTTGGTTGTTGTAATGTGGCACAGAGTCCGAAAATGGCTCACGTTTACCTGCAAATTAGAGAGTTGCGTAAAAGCTTTCTCACATCCTGGGTGGAGGCATTTATACGGTCGGTCACCTGTGTGGATTCTGAAACACAAAAGACAGAAAAACAGGTAAAATAGGAAGATAAATAAAATATGAATTGATGAAGTGACCCAGAAAAGGCTTTTTTAAAATATTTTAATTTTGGAAAAATACAAAACGACATAACCCTAACCCTTTGTACATCTAAAATGACTTTTTGGCTCTTGAACGTTGCATCAACACCAACTCAGTATATTCAAAATAACTACAACCCCTCTAAAGTTATTACCTTATAGACTTCTTCAGTTCAAAGTGCTTTACATGAATTAGAACTACAAACAATGAAACTAAATCAAAAGAAAGACAAAAAGGTAAAAATATGAAACTACATATTGGTTCCCCATGGTTAGTAATAATAAGTAGTCTATCATTTATAAACTGAGGTTTCCCTTGATCTTAAGTTTGATCGGGATTATTGAGGTAAAAAAAACAAACCCTTGGTTCCAGTCGTTCTGGGTTGAGTTCTGGATTTGTACTGGTGGTCCGCGGCCACCACCTAGTGGCTTGCAAGTTACTGCACGTAAACGAACGTTTATTTTAACCAGGTCGCTCAAAAGAAAAGCTGGTGGAAAGAAAACGAGTCCAGGACTACTTGTATTATCAGAGGACGCTACGTCATAGCTGCTGAGTGTTGTTCACTAGCGCTTGGATTCCTTTAAACGACGCTAAGCGGCTAGCAGCAGGAATCGTTCTACTCTGCTATTTTGTGCAGCCCTGGGCTGGTGTCGGAGGTCAGACCTGGTGTGCTGCTGCAGGTGGGACAACTGGCGGAAGCATCTTTCACAGTAGGAGCAGCGGTACGGCTTCAGGCCCAGGTGGATGCGCAGATGCTGGGCCAGGTACGAGGCGTTGGCAAACGTCTTGGTGCAGTGAGGACACTTGTGGGCCTTCGCCTCTGTGTGCGTTTTGGAGTGAATTTGCATGTCGGACTTGGAAAAGAAGGTCAGGGGACAAACTTTACACCTGGAAACAGGAAAACAGGAGACATGCATCAGGAAGAAAAGACAGAAATCAATAAATCATTGATAAAACTTATAGATAGTCCAGATTTTAAATTCAAAAAGTGGGACAACAATACTTGAATATTAAGCAGTTAGTGATGAATTTACATTAAGATAGCATATATTTATTTGGAAAACAATAAAACATAATAAAACACCCAAAATAAAATCAGATACGAAAGAATATGGACATTCAGAGAGGAAAGTGAATTAATTAATGAATATACTTTTTTGATCCCGGAAGGAAATTCACACATTAAGAGTTTGATGCGGCTTCGGTCACATTCCTGTTTCCTGTTTTTTTTTTTTTTTTAAGTGGAGAGGAAAAAACAAATAGCTTCATAATCAAGAAACAGAAAAACAGAACATAATATCCACTAAGAAACTCTAAGAAAACAAACATACCAACACTTACTAGACCCAAAATTAACAGCAAACCCAAACAGCATGAATTACATTGATGATGACTAAGAAATCTGATGAAAGAACCTGGCAGGAGTAATCCAAAGGGAAAAAACTAAAAGTCAGGGCTGAAAAATAAACTAAGACCAAACCTAATGAGCAAGGAGTAAGAAAACTGACAGAATATGAAAAAAAAAGAAACGTAAATTAGAATAAACTAAACACACTGTTCAAGAAGAGAAAAACTTACAAAACCAGATGCAAAACATTGAACAAGAAATGACCCAAAACAAAACCGCAAACCAAAACCCACAACATCTGAGCATCATGACAACAGGAGTCCCGACCAATCGTTCAGCATGTGGGCCTACTTTCATTGACACTGACATTGAAAACCGCCTTTTGTTACATATTTCCAATGCAACGCTCTAATTATCTTAGAAACAAAACTTTGAGTTTTCAAAATGAACCCAAAGAAACAAATTAAAAATAACAGTCTGGGGGTCAAATCAATTCAAAATGATACAAGCTGTTCTTTCAACACAAAACCCAGACAAAATGTCAAACGCAGAGATTAGACATTGTTGTAATGTAGATTACACTGTTAACTGTTACATTTCCGTGCGCTCTCATTGTTTCAGTTTACATTTTTTAACAGTTTTTCATAACCCAGGTTCTCTGTACTTCCATTTAGCTCAACGGTGAGTCTCTTGTTCTGGTTTTCTTCATCGAGGACCATTTCCAACAGTCACAGATTTAGATTGTTATTGTCACTCCCGTCACCCCTGACATATTAAACTACGAATGATGTGTAAAAAATATCTCTGAAGAATGTGAAACCACTGAGATAAGGTTGACGGTGAGTGTCAAATCTGTGCTTCTGTATTTTACTGCTCAGCACATTCAGCCTCTTTCTGCTTCTGCTTTGCAGCAAGAAAAACTTGAACAGTTTCCTCTTCATTTTCTAGGTCTTGTCACAAAAACAAATCTGCAATAACAAACCCTGCAGTCTGGTTTTATTTGTTCTTCAGGTAACTAGCTTGTTGATGTCAAACTGAGCTGCACAATAAAGTCTAATAAAATCTGGATCGGTTCATTTAATCACTGAAGTCGCATTCATTGCATTGATATTCCATGAGTATTTGTGTGTTTTATATCCCAACATACTCTGTGGAAATATCCCGACAATCATATTTTTCTCTAAATATTTTATTTGTTTTATTGATTTTCATTTCTACATTTCTTGTGCTGTTCACGATATTAGTGTTGCATATCAGTTTTTTTGCTTTTAAATATTTGGTGCTGTGACCTTTCCTGTTTTATTCAATTTTCTCTCCATATTGTTGTTGTAGCGTCCTAAATCTTCTATTTTAGAGCTACTGATGGTTGGCTTTGGAGGTGGTTCGTTTGATACGTGCGTTCGGTTTAGGATTCAGAATGCCGTCTTCTTTTGTATCAAAGTCTTTTTATTACAATTGCCATTTACATACACACAAGTTCGTCATCTAACCCTCAACCCAACACAGTAAAAAACTGTCCTCTTTCCAAATGTCAACACCTGAACACCATTATGACTGACCTTAAATAACCCATCCCCCTGCCCAGACACTCAGAAACAAAACACAAAACGCCCTCTGGTGGTCAAACATTGGCTCCTACAGTTGTTTTTTTTTTTATTTTTAAGCAGTTATGAGGCACATTGGTGAAACCTTAACATGCTTAACCCTTGTTAAACTGCTGCTGCGGCAGTTACTCAACTGGTTGTTGCTAGGTAACCAAAGAGTGAGTGGGTTGCTAGGTAACCAAAGAGTGAATGAGCCAGTTGGTTCTACCAATCTTACTTATCTGGCCGTGAACGTTTGAGCCAGTCCCCTGCCTACGTCTCCCAGAATGCTGTGTGGTTCTGGATCAGAGTCCAGTGAATAGTCTATATATTGAATATTCATTCATCTATTGATAATGATCATGATATATATTGGAACTGATTTATTGACCAGTTCCAAACAGAATCCACCAGTTTTTTCTCACCTGTAGGTTTTGCCCTCTTTAGCGGTGATGGTGACACAGGACTGGTCGTTGCCCGAGGCCAGGATCGGGTACGGAACCACCAAAAGCGACGAGCCGTTCTCGGCCTTGATCTTCTTGCGCCCTCGTTCCTGCTTCGGCGGCGGGCCGAGGAGACCCACAAAGCCCCCGTTGGTCTTCCCGGGCTCCATCCCGTGGCTGCCGGCCAACCCTGAGATGAGGTGAGGGGTGGGGGCTCCACCCAGCCGGCTGTGGCTGCTTGAGGTGGGTGTTGTTGGGGTTATGATCTCCGAAGTGCTGAGGTTCCCGGTTCTGGACGCCAGAGCCACACCTGACAGGAACAGCAGTGGAGATGGGAACGTTACTGAACATTATTGAAAACATTTTGGTATTTCAGTTTCAATAAAAGCTACATTATAGCTGCTATTAGGGCTGGAAAATTCATCCCGATGTAAGTATTTAATATCACTTGATATTGATTATTATTGATTAGTTTTTTGTTTTAAATATTTGAAATAGTGGTGGCATGACCTTTCCTATTTAATCCAGTTTTCACTTCACTTTGTTGTTTTTTATACTTTTAAGCAGATATCAGGTTGTTTCTAAGTAACCACAACTTATGTAATAGGGTGTTGCTAGGTAACCAAATATTTCCTTTGCCTACATCCCCCAGAGTGCTGTGCGGTTTTTGGAGTTCAGTGAATATTCTGTATACTATATACAATATGAAAGAAAAAAATCGTCCCTAACCTACTTAAAGAGCCACATTTCTCTATTATTTTCACTCACATCAAGTTGAAAGAAATGCTTATTTAAATTCTTGTTTCAAATAGCATGAACAACATTTCTGATCTGATAATAAATTTTATTAAACACCACAATAAATTCAGCTCAAAAACATTTAGTGTGAACAGGACATTATCCTCAAGGTTTTAAAAAAACCATTTGCCTTAATAACAAATAGACTCTGATCAATGTAACGCACTTCCTACTTAGGAGACAAAAACAAGACGCTAAGCATTCTGGGAGATATTTCCCACTCCTGTCCTTTTTCTTTTTTCAGTTTTTTAAGTGCTAACATAAAAACTGTAGGTTATCCAACTCTGAGAGGTTTGACAGAATTAATAAAAGTTAACATAACAACTTACTACTGTAAGTTTATCTTTTTCAAACTCACATTTGGGTTCAAAATTTAAAACTCATAAAATTACTTTATAAGAGTAAAAGATAATAGACACAACTAAATGCAGCTCAAACGTTTTACAGTGTATTGTATCTTCTATCTCCACATTCCATTAGTTATTTTAATTAATATTTAATAATAATAAACATATTAAATGTATAAAAAATGAAAAGTAAATTTTTTTAAAGAATTCCTTTTTTATTTTCATATCTTCCCTCCAGCTTTCTGAGGCGCCGCTAGTTTAATTTAAGCTAATTAATGAATGAACACTTCCTCTTTATTTCTCTGCGTCACCTGCAGCATTTAAGGAGAACAAAGGAAATAAAAGTCCTCTGAGGCAGGTGAAGTGAACCTGGTCAGGTTTGTGTCAGTTTGCACATCGGACAGCTGGGGCGTGTTTGCTCACCTGAGACGTGGTTTGTTCTGGACGGATGGTCTATGAGCTGACGCAGGTGCCAGTCCTCCCACAGACCCCGGGCTTTCAGAGCTGCCTTGTCGTCCAAATTCAAGTTCACATCTCCAAGGATACGACCTAATTAAGAAGAAAAATATATGTCTGAATCAGAGTTAGAAAGTTACTTTTATTCAATTACATTTACTTAAGAAACCTTTTTCAAATAGTTATTTTACTGCCCTGTACTAGAGTCATTTTATCATGAAGTTTTGCTACTATTGAGTATAATTTCTTTATTTTCATGTTTTAACCCAAAATTAACCAGGCGAAGACACACCTGCAGTTTTTGTTAAAGTTTAGTACTTTTTAAATTTTTTGTTACTTATACAAATTATTGTCATTTTCATCCTTAAAATACCAAAATTTCCACTTTGGTCCCTCTGATTATGTCATTTTTAAAATGATTGATATTTTGATCAGTTAGAACTTGAAGAGACTTTTCACCAAATACTTTTTTACTTGATTAGTTTCTTATATGGCTATTTTTTGCTTTTAGTTGAGTTAAAATGATGCTAGTCTGCAAAATGACGACAGCAGAAGTTGGGAGAAAAGTATACCATTTTTTTCCAGTCAGTATTCATTACCTAATCGGTGTGTACATAAACACAATACTTTGACCTTTTTGAATTCTCCATCTAAAAATTAAACAAAGTATGAAAAAACTTAACAATATTTAACTAATAAAAACTAGAAAACACACTTTAAAAACTAATTCAACTAAAGAAATTAGACAAACAAGAAGTTGCAATGAGGTAAAACAAAATTATGATGAAAAATATAAAATTATTACTAAATGAAAGTTTAAAACAAAAAGATTTCTTTTCCTTCCTATAAAAACCTGGAGAAGAAAGAAAATGTTTTGAAAACTTGCATATTTGCATGTCAAGTTAAAAAGTTAAGTAAATTGATTAATTATCATTAATCACAGAGCGTGATTAATCTGATTACATCTTTTTATGGATTCGTTTTTGAAGAATTATTTAGACTAATTGTATGTGTGGACATAGTTGCAGTACCTGTGACAGAGCTGGAGGCAGGGCGGGCATGCAGGGCGATGTCAGGCTGCGACGGGCTCGGACTGTGCAGCCCGGACCCCTGCTGAGCTTTGGACATCCCGTGCTGGCTGCCTTCGGCCTGGCCCGACGGAGACATCAGAGGCTGCTGGGAGGCGGCCGAAACGGCGGGCAGGTGTGGCGGCCGGATCTTCTCCGCCATCAGCTGCTCCTTGATTTTATTGATCAAGACTAGGTTATCCAGCTGACAGCCAGAAACCACCATTAGTGACAGAAGAACAGCCATCATCAGTTCAATCAGTGACACTTCTCAGGGCAATGGTGCCCTCTATTGGTTGACACCAGACATTGCAGCCAAAGCTTTGAGACTTTGAAGAACGCCTGTTAAGGTTTTATTTGGGTTTGAAACTTCTTTATGCAAATAAATAGCTACTTTTGAAATTGAGTTAGGCATTTATGTACTTTTAAAGGCTTCCAGAACACAGAGGATATAAAAATGCCTTTTTTCTTCTTACTTTTATGGTTTTCTTGAATTGATGCTTCAAAGATTTTGAGAAATACATTTCAATGTTTCTAATTTTTCATCCAAAGTCTAATCTATCTCCTTTGTAAGATGAACTTTTATTATGTCATTGCAGAAGACAAATGTAATCCAATAAATCTGCCGTTTCAAGTCACTGGTTTCTTCATTTAGGGCAGTGAAAAATGCTTTGATGTGGTTTTGGAATGAAATCCGGGGATTAAATGACATTAAAAATAAAATGCAAACACTCTTCTTATCAAGCATTGGCTTTTGTGCGGGTGAATATCAGATAAGTTATGAGCTAAGGTTTAAAATGCAAAAAAAAAAAAAAAAATAGGAGTAGTAGCCCAGGGAACTCACTGAAATTTGATCTAAAACTAATTAATCAAAAGTTTGAGAGTGACTGTCTTCCATGTTATTTCATGTTAAATATTCACAGTTTACAAAAGTAAAAATGCTTTCTGTCTACAAGTAAGGCAGGATTGAGACAATCATTATCAACTGCTTTGTATTTACTGATGCAATGAAAATGTGAAACATGAAAGAAAATACTTTCTTCCAGTTTTTCTTTTGTGGTTTCAAGACTTTTATTAAGATTTTGTCATTTTAAAGATTCTGCTGTTTTGATTTCGATCACGCCTTATGTAAAACAAAGTGAAGGTAAATAAGCTTGTACTTTGACTTACACTTTTTTCACTTTAAGCTCTTGCCATTGACTGGAATTAAAATATTATCTTTTGCTGTACTTGTTTGTCTTGTGTTTCTTTTTTCACCATTGTGTTTTTTTTTTTAATTTTTGGACATGTGTATGGAAGGTTAAAAAATACAGATAAATAAATAAATATTAAATTATGATGAGCTACTTGAGTTAAATTGTTCTAAGAGGTTCTGAAGACCACACAGGTGTTTATCAGTGGGGTCCTGACCCACTTTGCAGACCTCAGTGGGTGAGCTCCAGATAACTTTACATCACATAGTTGAGTGGACTGTGGAGTGAATTAGACAGTTTGTATAAAACCTAAATCTGCCAAGATATGGCTGAATCTTTCAATTCTTTCAATAAGCTGTCAATTGGCATTAAAAGAGTTTATAGTTCTGTGCTTTTCCAGATGAAATCCTCCTGCTACAGGTATGTAAACTATTCCTTTAAACTCTCTTTATGTTGGAGACACAGTTGCAGCATGCAGTTATGCTAATCTTCTCTTGCTAGCTGCTGCTAGCTGACAGTTAGCTGTTTCTGATGGTCAAAGAAAGAAACATTTTAACTAATTACAAATAACTTAGTCAGGCTTTTGACATATTTTCTGCCATCAAACCTACACCTGGCCAGTTGAGCTAACTAAGTTAAAGAGGCTACCATAACTGACAGTTAGCTAAACGCCCAACTGCTGCTGGCTAGCTAATGCAGCTAACACGGCTACTAGCTTGTTCAGCTAAACAA
This sequence comes from Poeciliopsis gracilis, assembly GCA_911649635.1. Taxonomy (NCBI): domain Eukaryota; kingdom Metazoa; phylum Chordata; class Actinopteri; order Cyprinodontiformes; family Poeciliidae; genus Poeciliopsis; species Poeciliopsis gracilis. The sequence continues at coordinate 425,528 of CAJVRI010001403.1, forward strand.
AAGCTAAACTAACTGTCTTTAGGGGACATTACTTTCATATTTTCAATCATTTTAAGCTGGTTTATTGTTTTTTATTATGCATACTGCTTACCCGTACAGTCATATTCGATAAATGTGAGATTAAAATTTACTTTTGAAATTAACAACCTTAACGCCTCATTAACAGACATATTTTTGAATTAAAATTGCTATTCTAATCTCATGTTGTGTTTTCAGTTGCTGTAAGTGGAAAATCATCATAAATGTGTTTCCTTTAGTGACCTGAGTTAGTAGAATAAATCAACTTTTAATAAGATTTTAAATTATTGAATGTAACTGAATTTTTGTTGAAAAACTGATGACTCTTGGGAGTTTTAGCAGTGTCCTTCTCTGAACTCCTTTCAGGAGTTTACAGCTCAACACAGCTCAAAGATGTTTTGTGTTGACTAATTAATATTTCAATTAGAATAAATATATATTGTCGGACTTTTGGACTCAGAGGAGCCAGTAGTTTTAAACTGAAATCCAGCTTATAAGTTTATTTATTGGTAAAAACCATAGGAATAGATATCAGTCTTCCCAGTGTGCCATTTAATTACATTTTGGTCAAAATGATGTGTCGACAGCTCAAACAAATAAATATTTACAATATTTCTTCTTTATCAGAGCTTAGGTTCAGAAAACCTATTGTTTAAAATAATAATAACTCTATGTTTTTATTGAAGTCTGAAAGATTAACTTTGAGAAATTTTAGATGTGAAAGGTGGTTCTCACCTGGCCAGGCATTGAAGGAGGAGGAGGCCAAAAGTAGGGATTGTTAAAGCGCGGTTCAGCCATCCTGAAAGAAATGCACACATTATAAAAAGGACAATGTCAGGCATACTAAACGGCAGGAAATCTGTAAATATTGAACCAACTCTTGTCACAGTGTGTATTTTTTGATGACTCCTGTTCGTTCAGATTTTTCTACTGCTTTGTGACCTGTACACTTCTGTGCGTTTCTGTTGTTAATGTGGTTAAAAGCCACGTCGGTAGCCCTACAACTAAACAACAGCTGACTGTTTGGTGCAATAATCAGTCTTGTGATAGCGTATTTCCAAGAGTATTGTGTACAAAGGCTCCTGTTTGACCCAGCTTTGCATCCTTGCACTATTTTCAGTCCAACATGTTATATTTCTAGCAGGGAGGATGTTTATGAGCCAGCAGGGTGAGTTAATTCTGCAGGATTTGTAAATCTAAATTAAACTCGCTGCTTTCTCTGAGGATTCTCAGACACTTTTGCAGGATGAGCATGCAGACTCTGAGATAGGCTGCCATGTCCATGTGATTTCAACTGTTAGTTGTGCAACAGTTATCAGAAAATAACAGAGCCGACTAGTTTGACGTAGATGCTAATCTGTCGCTTTCTGTCTCCTCCTTCAAACTAGGGGCCCTCACTGGTTAAGGGAGAGGAGAAAAGCAGGGTAAATTTGGTGGAGTGTTTTCTAAAGTATCTCAAGAATAAGAAGCCGCAGAAACTTGTAAACAAGGAATATCTAAATTGATAACATGCAGCGTTTATTCCTAAGTGCAAACCCTTTTTTCTTTCCAAACCTTCATGGAAATAGTTGTAAAATACCTACAATTTAGCTCTGAGAAGTGAGAAGCACAATGATTGATAAGGCTTCTGTTACATTAATCAAGTTTAACCAGACGGCTGAAAATCTTTCTTTTTCAAAGGCAAAGCGAAACACGTACAGTTTAAGTCTTGCTCTGAAGGCCTTTCTTTCCATGGCCTCTCTTTTCCGACCCTCTTGAAGATCTTTTTAAAACATTTTGCCTTGCATGCTTTGGCACACAGAGCCATTCCTAAGTCTGTTTGGCTAAGCAGAAGCATAACACAGCCCACATCTGCAAGCCAAGAGAAACAAAACGGATACATCTAGAGGTACGGCCGCACAATGCACCTCCCAGAAAATTTCTATAACGATGGGGGCTTTCTGCCTCAGGGGAGTTTTTCTGCTTTTATGCATCTTTGCGTTGCTTTTTGAGCTACAACGTGATTGTAGTGAGGTTTTAGTCAAATAGAAAATTGCCATTTCTGTTAGTGTTTTAGACTGTCCTGAATCATTTTCTTTTTGTTTGCCTTTGTTCTACAACCGTTCTTTGTAATTCTGGAAATGAGCTTTACGTGATATACATGTTTTCATTTTTTATGTTCAGTTCATCAGAAGTTTAAGTTCTTCATCAGTTTGTCATACTATTTAAAAATGCCAAACAGCATCCAATCCAGGCTATCAAAGACTTCTTAGATAATTTTACATGAACTACTTAATCTTTAGCATTTCTGATATTTTCTGTCTTATTCTCAGACATGCCATCTAATTGTGCCACCATCTGAAATCATTATTGATCACAGTGTTCATATCCCTTTAACTTTTCCCCCTTTCTTTCACATTACAACCACAAGCTTTGCTGACTTTTATGAGGGTTTTATACGCTAGATCAACAGATAGTAATAATTATCGCATATGGAAGTAAAATCTACTTTTTTACATGTGAAATAAAAAAAAAAAATCTGCATATTCTTGTATTTAACCCCCTTTACTTTAGCACTCTTAAATAAAACCAAATATAACCATATTCCTACTGAAGTCAACAATTTGTAAACAGAGTCCACCTCCATGTGACTTAATCTTCATATACATCCAGCTGTTCAACTAACAACCTTTAAAAATGCTGTTTACATCAAACATGACTTTAAAAGAACTAACTTGAAACTAACGCCTTGAAATTGGGCCTCTGTCTCTTTAAGAAACTCTTGCTCTTGCCAACACCTTCAGCAAGTCATCACAACACCTCTCCTCTAGTAAGCCTTTCATAATGTTTTTACCAGTCTTTCACTGAGAAGCAGCTTGTCTAATGAGCTCAGCAAATTCTCAGTTCCACCAGGTGTTTGCTAATTGCTGCCAGCTAGTCTGAAGGAGCTGCGTGGGAGAGGGTTGCTCTGTGAGGCTTGGAAACTGCAGCTCCGAGGAGGAGCTGGATCTAGAAGGCGGGGCTAAGTCCAACGAGGCGTTTTGCACAACTGAATGGTTGCCATGGAGATTGAAATGTTTCTCAAACATGCATGGAAGAATCAAAGCAACACTCCAGACATGTTTTGGATGAAGGAATAAAATTATAACATGATGTAAAGCTCAAAAAAGTCAATTTTACATAATATTGCCCCTTTAAACACTCAAGTGGAGAAGCAAGGTTTGGGTTTAGATCAAAAGCATATTTATGTTGGAACGGACCAGTCAAAGAAAAGAGCTTAATCCAACAGAAGAATTTGTACAAAAAACTTAAGAGTGTTCACAGATTCTCCAAATCCAGTCTGACTGAGCTTGAACTAGAATTGTGATACTTAAATACTTTTAAAAACTCATTTTAATTTTCCATCCACTTACTATTATGAACCACTTTGCTTTGGCCATCTATAGAAAATCTCAACAAGATTGTAACATGAAAATATGTGGAAAACTTTTAGGGATATGAATACTTGAACATACATGCACAAACATGATTTTTTCATTTTCCTCTGAGCTGGAATCGAACTCACAACTGTTCAGCCTCAGGTCTCCTCATAATATGAGCTCCATAAATTATGTTAAAAGCCAAAAGATGTAATTAAAGTGTTGTGAACTTTGGATGTTAACTGCAAATACTGAAGCAATGCCCTCAGAAACACCAGCATTGAAAACCAAAGTACCAAAATGGAAAACAACCAATAAACCAATCACAAAGCAAAACCTCTGAAGCAAAGGATCATGGGAGGTTGAAACTGCAAATGTTTCTATTTATTTCTATGTTCCTCAACAATATTGTTAAATGTACAATGATTACTGAGGAAACAATATAATCTTTGCAGCTTTTTGTGTTTAAAAAGAACAGATGTTTTTTTTACATTTTACGTCATTTAGTTGAAACAGAAGAGCTTGAAGATCCAACATTAAAGTGTTTGGGTTGCAAAGGAAACACAGACAGTTTTTCTAAACTCCATCAATTTAAAAAAATTTGTATTAGAATTACATATTTTGAATATATGCAGCTTGTTCTGTTGCATATTTTCAACTGTTTTCAGAAACAGTTAGATTAAATTAACCTATTAAGCACCTGAGTATCAGAACTTAATAATCAGTATATTATGTTATGGGCACAGCCACATTTTCACATCTGTTCAGTGGTGACTAAGTATTCAACTATAATAAATTAAATATGAGCATCCTCTATGCTGTCTCAATTGGACTCTATAATAATAAATCTGCACCTTGTTTTTCTGATGGAAATGTGCAACAATATCAATAATACTGACTGACACATATGAGAAGTGCCACATATGTATTTAAAATAAACCTATTAAAATACAGTAGTCTACGTTGTTATAGAAAAATTGAGAGGTATCTCAAGTGTAGTGGTTATAAAATGTCATGACGTCTATAGAAACGGCAGGTTTTGTGAAGTAAATAAATGAACCTGGGTACAAATATTTTCACAACTTTAATTCCACGTCAGTTAGTAGAAATTAAAAAGCAGCAATAACCTGGTTTGCATAAGTGTCCTTAAATGAATACTTTGTTGAAGCACATTTCAGAATCTGATCATCAAAAAATAAAGTTCAATTGTTCTAGTAGGATTTCCTAAACATTTGCTCATCTCTGTGTTTTACCTGATGTCATTATTTACAGAGAGGGTATCAAATTCAGCTTATTAAACAAAGGTATCAGTCAGGAGAAAGGCACAAGGACAAAAATAGCTAATTTGGTCTAAACATCATAGCACATTGAGGTCAGTCATTAGTAACTGGAGAAAATAAGGAAAAATGGTCACAAATGGAAACTGGATATATATTCAAAACTGGTAAAAGTCCAATTAGAAACTGGTCTGTGATGCTGCAAAGAGTCGAAAGTAACACTGAATGAGACTCAGCAACCAATTATGTCCTACAAGTGACACCAATCTGTTCTACATGTTATATATCTGGACTAAAGTGAAGGATTTGTTCATCAACAAAACATAAATAAAACATAAATGCAAGGAGATAGGTCTACCTGTTTTGATTTACCTCAAAAGCATTCTGATTAAACCGGACCGAACAGCAAAATCGTTGCAAAAACTCCTACATGTATTTATTATATTAAAATAAAGTAGCATTTTAACGCTGATTTATATCCACTGCAGCTGCTGTGAAAGCTTCATATTCTGAGAAATAGCCTCCAGTGAGGTTTTTCTACGATTATGTTTTTTAATGGTGATATATATAAAAAAAAAAAAGTTAGGAGCAACTTGAGCCAGTTATTGCTTAGAAAGACACAGAGGCGAGCTGATTTCCAGATTTTGATTTTTCCCAGCTTTAAATAAACCAGCTCCAAGTGCGAGTTTCCCCCTACAGAGCAGCAATCCTGCAGCGCCTCGGTCTGTCCGCCGCCTCTCCCACATTCTCAGACAGTTTATTAAAAAAATCAGACAAAAGGAAAACAAAAATGGCAGCCCTGTCTTATTTTTATAACCAGCGGACGCCATATTCTGCAGAAAGGACTATAACAAGCAGAAAACCCTCCGAGTGTCATTAAAGGCCACTGCGACGCGAATGCATGCGGCAAATTTGCATAAATCTCAGGGTTGATTGTTTACTTTGATTTGCAGGTTTGAATAGCCCGGCTTGGCGAGGGAAAAAAAAAAAAAAAACACCACACACTGACACTTCCTACAGCCATCAGCGTGGCTCTTCCACAGCGCCGAGCTGAGCCATAAATCCGATCATCAGGAGGGCTGCTATTTGCACGGCAGCTTAAGACGTCATCTATTAACATTTAAGCATCGCAAAGGCTTATTTCATTATTCCAAGTTCTGCACGACTTTTAAGGGAAGCGGCGGTGCAGCGCGGCGGCTTTGAGCGAGAGGAAAACAGCATAAAGAGGCGGATAATTTGCACGGGGAGACCAACATACCTGCGCCAGCGAGAGGAGAAGAAACAGAAATTTATAACGGAGCAGGACTCCCCTTTTTCTGCCTGCTTTCAGCCAGACTTCAAGCCTTCCGGGTCGCCTGCTGTTCACTTCTGGGTGCTACAGGCGAGAGGCTGCTCTCAGTGCACAGAGAAAAACCCGTTCAGGCGGATTTTTAACCCATTTTCTGGCTCAGAATTTTCACCCGATCCGTGCAGATGCCGCAGATGTGCGCGTCGGCGCCGCGGCGCTATTGTAAAAATGAGCGCACGAATTTAAGGGGGGGGTTCGACTTTTCACAAGACCTTCCTGTAGGGAGACCATTGTGGGAATAATGAATTATAATATGAACGTCTCTCACTTCTCCTCACCCCAGGTTTAATATAAACCTCGCAAGTGGACATTACAGTCAGATCATTTGGAGTTGGGGACTAAAAAGGGACGCGCTTGTTATATTGCTGTGTGCTATCATTGCTGCGTGGCTGTCGGAGATAATGTGCATTAAATATGAGTAATCCTGCGAGCTGCAGCAGCATGACAGGATGCTAATGTGCTCTGTGCTTAGCTCAGCAGGAGAGGGCACTGCTGCCACGCTGAAAGCCACAGGATCATCACATGAATGATGGGCTGCTATTGTTTTAGCTTTCCATTTGTTTTATTGTACAACTCCTATTGGGTTGTACAATGAAACAAAAAACAGCTGCTTCATAAAACTGTAAATTGCACTGGAGCTTTGTTTTGGTTTGGGATTATAAACTGCAACATTGGAAATGTATGGTGACCTATTGTAGTTAAATGTGACATAAAAACAACAAAAAAAACCTAAAACCCCCCCCCAGAATGTTAGAAACTTGTCCTTCAAAATAAAAGCCAATAATATTAATAATAATAGCAACAAATCAATCAAGCAATAAATATTTATCATAAATCAAAAGCAATAAATAAATAAAATCTAGGAAATATTTAAAAATCAAATTTTAAAATCTAATTTAATTATATTGCAGTAGATTTTAGAAAACATGATGTAGAAAATGTCTCTTTTAAAATGTTTACCCCCAAAAAGCACCAAATCCTTACAAGAGCATTGTTATAGTTTTTATATTGTTGAGTTTTGCTGGAATTTCAAGTCATTACTGGTAGAAAATGGAAAAAGCTTCTCTCAAAATATATTAAAACTATCAACTTTCTAAAATAATATTTGTTTCTTTACATTTCATTTAAAAGTAAAATGGTTTATACCATTCCCAATAATTAATTGACTATGAAATACCACTTTGTCAACATCACAGAGTAATCTTTTTTATAATTGCTGACCAGTTTGTATGTTTGTTGTTTGTTTTGTTTTTTTTTTCATTTTTCCACTGGCAATTTTTACGGTTTATTTTTGGCAATAAGTTCCTGGTCTGTGAAGTTGGATGGCCTCCTTCCCATCACCCTAATCACTGGCTCCCTGCACAGATTTCAGTCGAGATTCTGAAATCTGTGCCACTACACAGTTGGGCCACTACAGCAAACTCAAATAACGAAATATTGTCAGTGCTCAGCGCCTGAATTTACATTCATGGAAAATGCAAAACTGAAAATGGCATGAAATGAAAACAGAGAACCACAGGAAACAAATACATTTAAATGAATGTGCACTGCTAAAACTGACTGGCTTCCTACTGGTTTAGTTTCAGTTTCACGCCTCCAAACGAACCCCCCTGACCCAACTCCACCCAACAGAGTCAATAGAGTCCCAGTGTAATCAATTAACTGCAGCTGATAGTTGATCAATTAACTATCAGCACTTTACAGCTGCAGCCGTCACCTGACTTATTGCAAAAGAGACAAGTTGTATGGTGCTGTAGAGGAAGAGCTGCGACCCGTACGCAGACTTTAGTCATTTTCTGGCCCATCAACCTTTGCTGCATGTCAAGACACTCTCAGATGAAGGCTAGAGCTTGTTGTAATGCACCCAGGTCTGTTTACCAGTTCAGGGACCCGACCAAAACCCCTCAGTGTCATTACCTCGAGAAATAATGACATTTGGTTCAATATAAAACAGGCTTTAATGCCGAAAACGATCAAATGTCACACAACAGACACAGAGTGACGTTCACCGTCCAGCGCTGGGCTCCACTCAGCTCACTGCAGGGATGCAACCAAGTGAAGCAAAGACTGAGTTCTGCTTTTATCGTCTCATTCTGCACCGTATCTAAGGAGTGTTGGCCCGCCTTAACCACTTTCTGCTATGAGTAAGATAGAAGACTGTCGCCAGTCTCAAATGTTGTGCTCATGTGAGCGTGCAGCACTGTGTATCCGAGCAGAAGAAAGAGACTGAAGTGGATCATTTATCCATGACAAGCTGATGAAGCAGTCCAAAAAAAGACACTTTTAGGTTTAGATTAAAAAAAATGTGGTGGGAAACTTTAAATGTACCACCATTTTATTTCTTCTTTTACAGATAAAGATAAACAAAGTTTTGCATAAAAAGGACATTTTTTCTATGTAATGGAAAATAACATAGCAACTCATTTTTACATCCATTAAATATAAAAGAAATTATTGTTTAGATGTCTAGTTTGCTTTTTGATGACTTGGAGGTTTTGAGACTCAACTTAAGATCGATTGTTCAACTCCAAGAAAAATGTTAATTCTTTCAATTGAAAACTCAGTTTACGTTTCACAAAGAAACTGAAACCTTCATGGTATAACTAAACCTGGGCCTCCAATGTATTTCGTATATAAACATACATTTATGACTTTAAACGTCTGAGTCTTTGTAGAACGATTATGCAGTTTGTGCAGCTTTAGCCAGGAAACGGGTTATGAAGAGCTCCAGGTCACGTTGACATGAACAGGATGGTTGCGCTTCAGTGAAGGTAATTTGGATCCAAGAAGTCAGAAGGAAGTTTGGACAGATGAGGAAATGACAACTCGACAATACTGATTACTAGAATTATCCTTCACTATGAAGTGAACCAAGAAAACTACGCACGTCGGAGGAAATGACGCGATTGGTCGAAACTTCTGCAATACAATAGATATGAAATCCTGTAAAAGGTCTTGAAACCAACACAACGCAGGAGTAAATATTGAATTTGTAGTGTGTAGGCAGAGATAAATCTCCAGGTCTGCCTGATTAGGGCAGTGAGAAACACAAGTCCATGTGATCATTGTTTTCATTCCTGGAGTTTGCCGATTTTCATCCCCCACATGAAGAGGTTCAGAAAAATCTACAGCAGTAGCTTCAAAAGGAGGTGATTTGGTCACTCTGTATCGAGGTAAAGGAGCAGTAATCTGCTGTGCTGCCTTGACCTTTAGTTTTCTGCAAATGAGACAACTTGAAACAAAGTCTGTTACAAGCTGTCTCCCTATCCAAATCTAAATTTGTTCTCTGACTTGAGTCAACGTGTCTGTTTCACCAGAATGCCTCACCCTTTCATGACATGACTGAACTAATAGTTCTTGTTCCAAAAATGTTCTGTCTTTCTTTGTTTTAAAATCTGAAAATTATGGTTCTTTAAACACAAGAACACATTTTCTTTTATAGATTTTGATCAAAAATGATAAGCAACAAGTTTTGTTTAGCTGAACTGAGGGACAAATGGTTGTTTTTGCTACTGAGGTTGCAGATCCCATCCTCCTTGTAAAAATTGTCATAGGATACCTTTGCCTTATAAAGTAATTTATAATTCATGCATAGATCGCGCCACAGCATTAAAATGCACCATTTGACCTGGCTTTGTATGGAGTCCTGCATGGCGTGTATCAAACATTTAACCTGAACAAACTGGATGCAGAGAAGTTGTTTTCACGCCCTTGGCCTACATCAGCAGGTCTCCCTTTAAACACACGAACAAACACATTGCATCTGTTTGCAGCATGGCTAGCTAGTTGCTCCACTGGTTTTGTAGCTTGCACAAAGACAGCCACACCCTCCAGAAATGCACCAGCGCTGTCAGCTCCAGAGGCCAGGTGCAGGAAGGGCAGGGGCGGTGGCAGCGGGGGTGAGGGAGGGTTTGTCATCCCCGGGAGGGTGGAGCGAAAGGGGGAGGCGAGGAAAGCGGATGAAGCATTTGAAGCTTATTTTGACATGCCGCTCGTCAGGCTCTTGTGAGAGCAGGTAAGAACTAATAACCTCATAGCAGCTGTTCTCTTTCTCTCTAGAGATTTATTTGCTTCAGTAAGACATTTTTAATCTCTTAAAGATTATAGAAATATTCATCCTCCAGTTTGAACCAGTGTGATTGTGAAGTTTTGTGGTTTGGTTTGTCTGAATTATTTGTATCATTCTTGCTGACTCAGGGACGCAGCTGAACTCGTCCCTGAGCTCTGTCTGGTCCAGGGTTCATTACCAATGGACGCAAGCAAATATTGATCCAAAACTCTGGGAGCACTCACTGACAAGTCTTTTTTTATTTTTATTTTTTTTAATTAGTTTTAGCAAAATCTCACAGAAGATATTCCTGCTGTGTAACTGGATTATTACCTGCAGCGTTCCTGACATTCCTGAGCTCCTCCCGCCTGGGGCAGAGAGAAAAACCTGTTGGTCCATGTTTGTTGTTCCCTTGCAGCCATGGATGCTGTGCTGGAAGGAGCGGTGGCGTTGTCTGCATGTAAACTGGTCTGCAGTTTTCTCGTCCTGCCGTCTCTGGCTGCGTCCCACAGTCCTGTCAGCTTCTGCTGCTGCTCCATCTTGATTTTCACGGACTTCCTGGTCACAGGTAAGGACAGAGTCAGGTGCATCATTTAACCTGCACCTCTAATTCAACATGTTTGTAGTTTATTTTCACTCCCAAAGCCCCAGTAAACAAGCTGAAAAATTAACACCATTATCAGCAAACTGCTCCTTCATTGTGTTTTAGATTGGCAGTCCTGATGCCCTGAAGGTCGGCATTTTGCTGACCTCCAGTGGTTCCAGCTTTCATTTTGCTGAGGTGATGCTAGTAGAGTTCAGATGTGGTCACAGGTGCTGCAGAGCATTTATCCTTCACCCCCACCCAAATGCGGTGCAGGGCGTGATCAAACAGTAAACCTGTGTGAAGCTTTTAAACACTAATTTACCTTTTGATCCTGGTGACTCAAAGCTGTCTGCAGGATTAAGATGATACGCTTCATTTATGTGGCAACAATTCATCGTGAATCTCAAATCACATCAAGCTATATTTAATCCAATTCAATTCCAAATACATTCAAGTTAATCCAGTTAAGTAATCAGATCCAGGCAATATTTGGCTCTTTAAATATTGCATTTTCTGCCTGTAAGTTAAATACATAAAAAACAGAAAAAAACAACTTTTAGTCAACTGGCTGCGATCGATGAGAAAGTGACGAAAGTTGTGATCTGTCCATGAGATAAATTTACTCATAGTGACGTCGTTTAAATCTTTCTTAAAACAAATTTAAGCTTCACCTGAAAAATCTAAATCTTAAGAATACACTGAAGCTGAGGCATATTCAGTTAGTATATTGTGAGCTTTAGTGAAATTGATATAAAGCAACAAAGAACTTTATACATCTGAGGCACTTTTAAATATTTTTGGACAGGAATCTCAGCAAGATTTTGACCATATAAATGTTACTATGCTCCATAAAAACCTTATATCATTTGTTTAAACTTTATGTCAAAACTGTACAATGATTGGCAGGTATGTCGCCATTGAAATATCAAATACCATATTTATGCCTCCCAGGGTTGTCTGGAGTGCAATAACTGTTGCCTAATATATTCCAAGTGTTGTTAACTTGTCTTTTTCACACTAATGTAAAATTCAGCCAGTCTCACAGCTATAGATGTTCACACCAGACAAATATGATGTTTCACAAATGCTAAATCTAACAAAGTGATGCAAACACAGGTGGAAAAGAGAGACAATAAAAACATATTGCAACTGATATCGTCATCTGATGCCTCACTATAATCAGCACTATCTCAAGATTTTTTATAATTGTGCAATGCTCTGCATTACTCTTATTTTTAAATGTCAAAAATCTGCAACACACTGCAAAAACTCAAAGTCTTACTAAGTATTTTGGTCTAGTTTCTAGTGCAAATATCTTAATACACTTGAAATAAGACAAAACTATCATATAAGTAACTTTTCAGAAAGATATAGGAGCTTGTTTTATGCCAATACTTTCTTCATATTGTTGAAAAAGCACTAGTTGCATTAACAGATTATTTTACTTTTAACACGGGAAAAATGTCTTATCATGAGTGAAATTATAGCTGATGATGGAGCTCATCAATATGAAGGAATCACTGATTTAAAACAAGCACCTAAATTTAGCTAAAAAGTTATTGTAAGATATTTGCTCTAGAAACTACACCAGAAATACTTGGTAAGATTTTGTTTTTGCAGTTCATATTTTTATTTTTTGACCTTGATGTTAAACATCAATCCACAAATAATAATGAAAAAACAAAATCTACAGAAAAATGTTGTTAAACTGTTCTATCGTTGGTGTTTTTCATAGATTCTCTCAATGAATTTGGATCCAATTTTGTCTTTGACAGAGGCTGTGATTATCAGAGTGTCTACATTTTGCAGTCACAGGAAATTACTTTGTGGTTTTCGTCCTGATGGAAGGAGATGGATCAACATGATGTGCATATCTAGGTTTTCAGCAAAACCGAAAGGGCACACATTTAAATTCTGACCTCCTTACTTGAAGTACAATCTCGTACGTCTTGAATTTGAATGTGTAATGCACATGCCTTGCTTCTATCTGTCTGCACCTCATGCACTGATTAGGTTCTTGGCCAGAAAAGCAGAAGCTTCTTATCTGAATGTTCCTGCCTGTCCAGGGTCAGCGCTGCTTCACTGATCACTTTCGCTGCTTTCACTTGGTTCTTTCTGCCACCTAAAGATGTGAATTTGATGTAGCTCACAGACGTGAAGCTACGTCTGTTAGCTGGTATCAGTATTAGCTCTCTTACTGAATGTGCAACAAAGCCAGCCGAGGTTCTGCACTCAGATTGACCCAACTCAACATTTATCACTGTTGTGGTGTGCACCAAGGAGATGTTCTCTGCCCACTCCTCTTTGGTCGGCGTTATCATGTGGAAAGCATTTAAAGGCTGGGTGGGGGTTAGTTTTGATGATTACAGCTCAAATTTTGCAAACACTCATGCCAAGGCTTCAGAATTACTACGTGACATTATACCTGCCGAAGAACCGAGATTCACGAAGAACCGAGACGATAAAAACTGCAGCGTGAAGTGACCAAATTAGATTGTTTTTGCCCTGATGTGGTACAAACCAACACAGGTTGTAGTTTTACAAATGTGAGCTGAACCACTTGGATATGTGGTCATAAATCAGATACTTTTTAATGTGTCTATACAGCCAGGTCGCATCGATTCGACTTGAACATCATCGATGTTCAGCAAATGTCACTAAAAGTAAAGAGCATATATTTCTTTATTATAAAGGTTTCATAATGCAGCTTCATTCAGATGAAGTAACATTCTTCCATTACTTTGAGGATTTCTTCACTTTTCTCTAAGCTTACTGCAAAATGAAATGTTCCCATTAGAGTTAATGCATTGTTAAAACCAAGAACCTGTGTTTTTGTTGGTAGTTGAGCCTCTGCTGACTCTGTCTTGTGTTCCCACAGCTTTCCTGAGTTTCCTTTGCATCTTGAAGTTCTGGCTGACTGAGCTGAACCCACCAGGTGACGTCATTGCCCTGCGTTTCCTGCTCTTCCTCAGCCACACCTACGGAGCCGTGCTGCTCTTCACCACGTTTCTGATCGCTTTGGAGACCCTGATCAGGTTGCCGGGGCCGCGTGCTGCAGCTGATTCCCGGAGAATTTTCAGTTATGATGAGGAGGAAGAGGACGGCAGCGTCTCGGATGAAGGTGAAAGCTTGACACAGGTGGTGGGGTTCCTCTGCTGCCTGTCAGTGTGGATCGCCGTGGCGTTCAGTGTCCGGTGGCACTGGATGCTGGAGGAAGGGTGGACGGCTGCCTGTCTGGACAAAACCGACTCTCTCATCAGATGTCTTCCTAACCTCTTCAGTCCCATGCACAGAGTCATGGATCCCTACTGGAGCGTGGCCTTCATGGTTCTCCTCGGGCTGCTGCTGACCATCAGCACGGGTCTGCAGAGGAGAAACCAAACTTCTGCAGAACCACAGAGAACACAACGATGCGAGGATGGAGCGGCGCCTGCAACCTTCAAGCTGCTTCTTCCAGAAATGTTTACCCCACAGTGTGTTGGTGGAGACTTTCCCCTCATGTCCTGTGACTGCTTGTCTGAAAAGATGGGAAGACAGGAATTCAAGAGGACTCAGAGACACGTTTCCCTGGATTTAGTCAGAGGGCAGCGCTTAGATTCAAATCAAACCCGCCTGAGCAGATGGAAACAGTGGGGTTTTCCAAGCCTGGAGGAGAATATCGTAATAGCCTTTGTTAGCGTGCTTTGCATGTTCACACTTCCCTTCTACCTCAGCGTGAACACTTTTCTATTCAGGACGATAGACTCTCTGCTGAATGGATGCATCAAGTCTTTACTTTTGTCTGTGGCCAACAGCAGAGACACAGCAGCCTCTCTCAGAGTCTCACAGGTTTAAGAAACAAAGCCAGACTTCAGCTGATGAGTGTTTGCAGCAGAACCATGAAGAGTGGTCCCAGTGTGCAGACGGCCGTTTTACCTGTTGACGCTGCTCTGACAGGAGAGTAAACACACCTTCCCAGGCAGCTTTTCACATGTTGGGGATAGTATTTGTAGAGTGCACAGAGGTGATGAGGAGGCAGGTCGAGGCGTGCTTGCAGAGCGACACAAAGTACTTTTTAAACTCCTCTGGGCATCGGTTTCCTCAGACATTTGTCTCTACACAAAACCAGTTTATGTGAGATTGATCCAGGGGCAAATAGCATCTTGCAATGTGTAACATAAAGTCTGCTGATGCTGCCTGACATAAAGATATATGTAATGAAAACCCAGGGACTCGAGGGCAAACAGATGGAGTTTTTACTGCTATTATGAAGTCATCAGACTGTCTCCATGCCTTGAAAATAATCCATGTTGGGTTTTTTTTTACATTTTGCCTCAATGATATTTGAGTGGGATGTTAAAGGAGAGACCCGCATAGAATTCTGTAAATGTATGAAGTAAATTAAAAAAAGTTTTCACCAAGAAAAATCTTATAAGTGTTCCATGCATTTGTATTCTGCTCCTTTACTCTGATACCCTTAAATAAAATCAGGTTGGCCCCCCCACCTTCTTCAAATTAAACAAAATTGGGATCAAATGTTTTATTGCTATCATTGAGAAAATATTAATGTTTCCACAGATTATCAAGAACCAACCGAAACAAAACTGAGCAAATTTGGTGCAACGAGACTGTGCTACAAATGTTTTAGCTGCACAAATATTTCAAGTCAAGTTTGTTTGTTTTTTGTTAATGTGGAGGATCAGGGCAGAGGTCAATCTCTGGTGACCTCTGGACATGTTTTTTGCATTTTTTTTTTTTATCTTAAAAATTAATGACACAAAGGGAAATTTCTGCAGCACAAATGTAGTACAATAGATTGACAACATATTTATGGGAATTTTATTTTGACCAGACATAGTCAACCGGTTGACACCAATTTAGTTTAATTTGAAGGAGTGGGGGCCAACTTTATTCAGGTGGCCAAATTAACCCATTCATAGCCCAATGAGCAACTTGGGGTTAAAGCTAAACTTGTCATCCTGAAGAAAGAAGCATAATTCAGTTCCTGTTTCAGATTCTTCTGAAACTTATAACTTTAATATTCTCTTCATCTGCTGGAGGTGGTGAAGAAGCTGTTTTGCATAAGCAGAAATGTGTTTTTTTTTTATTCAAATCGCTCTCCCTGCAGACATGACCGCTCTACAACAAGAACAACCAGGTGCAAAGTTAGAAAAATATCATGTGGATAGAAGAAATATTATACCTAAACATGTCTTTATATGCAATGACTTGCCACAGGCTTTTGTAAGTTGCTATTTATTTCAGCCATAGAGGAATTAAAATCCTCTACAACTCTGTCCACCTCATACCTGGGAGGTTTACTGGGAAAACGATTATGGGCCTTACTTCCGGCGCCCACCGGAAGTAGCGTTATTTCACTAATTTGTAAGGTTTTAGCTAGTCTATACTCATGATAGAGGTTATATCTCTCTTTTCGGTTATAATACAATATTTAGTCAAACTTGTTTACTGACACACCGCCTGCTATCAGACAGCTGCTCAGCACAAATGATCGTAATTCTGAGTTTAATCACAGGGAGCGACAGGAACACGACCGTTACGTTTTGTAACGGAATGACCGTTAATTAGCATCACTGCTAGCAGCTCGTTTCTCTGAAGAGCTAACAGTAATAAAGAGAAAAGCTGGTCAGAGATCTGAGCTGCAGTTTTGTGGCGACAGTATAAAACGTCAGAACTACACAATATTAGCTTGGTGTGATGAGAATTTTATTTTTCATTTGAATTTAAAAATATAACAAAGTTCATGATCTGAGTCTTTATCATTATGATTGGACCAGCAAAATGTATTTATAAGACAAAATAAATCCACCAGAACCAGAACCTGGAGGTTCTCCGTTGCTGAGTGCTGATTCACAATATCTGAGTTTTTATGGAAGTATGCTTCTGGTTGTATTTTATAGCAAAAATCTCAAACAAATGTCCTCTTGTGTGTCCTCATAAAAAAATCAGATGAATTCAGGGACAAATTCAGAAAGACAAAAATGTCAAGACGTCTGTTCAAACAATTATAAACACAGGAAAACGCCAAGGAAACGTGATGTGGAGCGAAATATGAAAATCAAGAATAAAAGAAAAATGTCGCGTAAAGATTCTGGCTGAAGCTGCTAAGAAAAGATACTTTTTCATTTCCCATATAATTTTATATTTTGAAATTAAATTCGCTTCATAAAAACTCACCAATTTCTAAAAAAAAATAGCTTTTCAATCAAATGTTTTGCTGCAAAGATCAAGTGTTTGAAATTAGTGTATTTCGCAAAACTGCAATGGAAATACAAGTCACAGACAGGAAGTAGTTGAGAGGACGATGGCATGAAATGTTTTTGAATCACTTTGAACAAACTTATCCATGTGTGACTTTAATGCCATTGCTTATTTAATGGAAACACAACAATTGCAAAACTGTGTTTTTTGGACACCAGTGGAACATTGACAATGTTTTGTGAATGTTTGTATTGGAAACACAGTTGCTGTGTCATCATCCACAGAAACTGTGTATGGGCCACTAACCCAGGAAGAAGTTATTTATTCAAAAGCGATATAATAAACAGATGAAAGTTTGAAACTGCATTCAGACGCTGCTTTCATACAGGAGGTGCTCACTTAAAACAACGGCCAACAAGTTTATCTAGAAAGCAGACTGCAAGATTTTAAAAGAAGTCGGCAAAAAACCTAAAATGTCATCAACTGACCTACATTTCTTTATTTGGGGTTTATTTTGGTAATATTGTTTGTTAAATGGAGAAATCAAACCCTCACTTACTTACCCTCTTATTACAGGGTAAGTATGTGGCTTAATAATAATTATAAGATTTTTTCTTTTTAGACATTAAAGGACAAATAATTGAATTTCCTCATTTTTCATCACTGTATATCCCTTACTGGTTGTTTTTTTCCATTTCTTGTGTCCAAATTACAACATGAAACACAATAAAGGTCAAGAAGTATCTGATCCTTTTAAAACGGTGCAGGCATAAGTGTGGATTAGTTAAGCAAACAAGACACCGTGTCTGCAAGCATCAGCAGATTTTTCCAGCCCAGACAAGGTGGTATCTTTGTTCCCAGCATCCTTTGTGTCTTAGTTCAATATTGTGTTTACCAACATTAACCCTTCTACAACCTCTAACCTCCCCGTAAATGTTAACCTTACTCAGTCCACTTGATTTAAACGTCTGTCCGCAGGTTTGAGTTTTGTTGTTGTGAGTTTTAGCCTCTCGTTTCAAGGCACACGCTCTGATCCTGCCTTTTACTCCCGTGCCAAATCAGACATGTTGGTGCAGCATTCTGCTCCAGACCACTCAGGCTAACTAGAAAGTTGGAAATTGAGGAAAAAAAATAACACATAATGGTATGAAATTTCAGTAAGCACATTCAAAACAAACAGACTTTCAACATGAAAACACAGAACTGAAAGGAAAATCCACTTTGTTTCCCTCTTGTGCTTCAGTTCAGTTTTTCACAATACGTGCAGGAATGCGGTCCTGCATGTTTTCTGTCTGTATGCACTCTTGGCCCACTCAATAATGAATTAATAACTCCCTCAGGTCTGCAGCAGCTAGTCATTATAGATTAGGAATATTAAAACAGGGAAACATGTAAAACCTGCAGGGTGGTGTCTTCTGAGGACACAAACTAGGAAACACTCAACCCACAGTTTCCTTTATCTTCACTTTTCAGGAGTGTCTCAACACAAGTTTATGTTTCAGATTAACATTAAAACTGAGTGGGAATCTGGATTTAGCTTAGGAGCTAGTGGATCCACTCAGAGTGCAGGAACTAATCAAGGAATCATTTCTCTATCTTATTAAAAAGTTCTATTACATCATAATAACACAAAAATCTGATCCAATGCATTAACCAAGTTCCTCAGCTTGATCCTGTCAACCCTAATGAGAAAAAGCAGGTCAAAAGTAACTTGGTCAAAACAACTCACCACCAGATGGCGCCCTATCCCAGAAAAGGACCCGAACCTCTTGTTGATTGTCAGAGCTCTAATGTGAGAGGAATGAAGGGAAAGAAGGACTGTTAGCAATCAGGTTGTTGACTAATTGTAAAGTTATCCTCAGATTTATTTTATTTGAAAGGGAAGCAGACATTAACACAAATAGTTTCTTCAAGTCAGTTCTGGTGTTTTTACCCTGGGAGTGAAACAGAATTATATTTGACTCTGGGAGAGTTCAGCTGCTCACAGCAAGAAGGTCCTGGGGTTGAATCCAAGTCCACTCTCCCTCTCTCTGTCCATTCTTCCTATACTGTAGCTCAAAAATATGCACAGTCACGTAAGAGCCTGTGTATACCTCTTAAAGGATTGCCGACTAATTTAAGACAGATAAAAACATTTAATTTGTCTGTCACTTTACAACATTTACTGAACTAAACTGTTTTCAGTTCATGCCGAATTAAACAGACGGATAAAAACACGGCGACAGCATTGGTAGAGTCTAAAACGAATGTGGTTTTGGTTGAAACAAAAATAGATCAATGATGAACCACAGTTAAAAGGTAATGAATTCCAGAGTTTTGGACCACCTCCATTAAATGAACGGTCACCCCACCGTTTGGACTTTAACCTGGGGACTTCCAAAAGACGTTGGTCAGCAGAACGAAAAGCCCTGACTGGGCAAGGAGTTTGTCACATAAATAAGAAGCTGCAAAGCCATTAACATCTTTAAAAACAAACAAATGTTTTCTGAAACATCCTGGGAGCCAGTGGCGAGACGCCAATGTCCATCTATGGACTTAAATAAAGAATACATTTGCATAATAGAGACATGGCAATTTAAAAAAAACACGTTTTTTGATAAAAAGTGTTTGACTAGGATTAAGTGGTTTTTCAGCCATATTGAAATTAGAGTATTTTGCAAATTTGCAATGAAAAAGCTTTTTTCACATCACACAGGGCATTGGATCAACAACCAGACAGGAATTTATAGGAGAATTACTACGCAGCATGTTTTTCTACCGACTTATGGTGTGAACAAACTTATTCATGCGTGATTTTAATTATGTTTCTTATTTAAAGGCTCAATATTATACAAAATCAACTTTTTTGAGTTTTACAAAATGTTATAATCTCTTCCTTCTCCTTGGAGTTGCAGTTTAAAAGCTTCCAAGTTTCCGCCTCACTGAGTGGCCCCCACGACTCCTCCACTCGGCTCCTTCAGACTAGCCAGCAGCAATTAGGAAACACCTGGTGGAATTGCACATCTGCTCAGGTCATTAGGAGCTACCTCTCAGTAAGATGGTCAAAACGAAGAGTGTTGTGATGATGAGCAGAAAGGGGAGTGTCCGAAAGAGCAGGAGCTTCTGCATCATATGAACGTCTTCGTGTTGTTTCCATGGTGAGGGGGTGTGAGTTTGAAAACATTTCTCCGTCGTGGCTGCTGCTAGCATGTGCTTGTTCTACATGAAAATTTTCTTCTTTGATTTCCAATTTTGACTTCCGATGATTCACTTCCTGCTAAAGCGCCCCCTGGTGGTTGAAGAAAAATCCACAGAAAAGCCACACCGGGCTACAGGTCGCATGGTTCAAAGCGTGGGAGAAAAGTGGCGGCTTATAGTCCGAAAAATACAGTATTTTTTAAAAAATATACACAGAATTTTTTATAAAAACTGAAGGCAATATAGTTACTTGATTATGTTATAAATAGTACTAAGTGCCTGGAAAACACACAATACTGCCCCTTTAATGGAAACACTGCAATTTCAATTTTTTTTAATTTTTTTTTTTACATTAGTGGACTATTGACAGATTTTTTGTACATCTGTAATAGAAACGCAGCAAATGAGGGCATCTTTTGTCTCATTGTTTCACATTTAGAGCTTGATAACAGGCCTCCAGTCCTATGTCACTGAGCTCTGTAAGTAATCCCAGAACATTCAATAACTCAGATGATGAGTCTGTTCATGCCACCAGCATCACAGCTGAACGACTTGTTCTGAACCAGAATTAAAATGGAGGCTTCATTTCTGCTTTTCATCCCCAGATTGCTGGCAAGATTAGAAACCTCACACTCCTGCCTCAGGAGAGCCGCAGCAAGGAGGCTTCAGTGGCTGTTTAATGGACACGTTCCCCCCACAACATGTCCATGACAGGACAGGCGTCCTGTCCTCTGGTAAAAATCACAGCCTGAGCAGAAAGATGTACCCACATCCAAAGGCAGCATGATGAATATGGCTGTTGTCTCAAACTGTGTGCTCTTTGTTGAGAAGTGGCTGCAATCATGATGCAACAAGATTCAACTGCTTTCAAGTGTGAAGTAATGAAGCAAAAAGGCATGGCTGCCCACTTTTCTAAAGTACTTCGACACGGCGCGTGACTCAGGCATCAACGTTTTGTCACGACTTTTGAAACATCAAACCATT
Source organism: Poeciliopsis gracilis (assembly GCA_911649635.1). NCBI lineage: Eukaryota > Metazoa > Chordata > Actinopteri > Cyprinodontiformes > Poeciliidae > Poeciliopsis > Poeciliopsis gracilis. The sequence continues at coordinate 446,565 of CAJVRI010001403.1, forward strand.
TATTTTGCAGTTCAACAACCGTGCACTTGGATGCGTCACAGATGGCAAACGAAGGGGGACTTGTTGGCGGCTGTGGTTCACTCGCAGCGAGAAAAACACCGAACTCCGGGAGACGTCTCTTTCATTCCGCATGTTGCACGCCCCGAGCCCTGCGCAGTTGCCAAAACCACGAGGAAGAGCGATGAAAAAGATTGCACAGCTTTCCGCCTCCCAGCTGGAAGTTTGGCACCGATCCACTGAAATATGTGCCATGAAGTTCTGACAGGGAGGGATCAAGTGGTAACAAGCAGAGGCAAAGCATTCCTGTGTTTCTATGGGGACTCATCTGCTTCTCATGTGTTTCATTTTGGCTTCTCAGTTTACAAAAATTGTCTTATATTTACGGAAATCTTTGAAATCGGCTAGGCCACCAGAGCTCTCACCTTTACCATTTATCGCATTAAAATTGATACACTGGACACCACACATTTTTCTAATTAAAGTATTACTGACAATACCACTTATTAACATACAGCATAGTAGAATAAAGTGGGGTTTTTATCATTATTTTTCCTTTGTTGTCTTTAATGTTATTGAAACAGGTCATTTTGATGTTTTGAAGGGCATCAGAATGAAAATAGTTATCATGTAAACTGTAAAGTCTCTTTCGCGAACTTTGTAACTGACAGCCATCTTGGTAGGAAATTGTTAAGTGGTTGTTATGACAACAATAAACAAAGTACAAGTGAACCATGACACTGTTTTCATTGTCCGTCCGTTAGCAGCCATTACTTCTTCCGCCAGCTGGGTCTACACGTCATTTATTACAAAAATGCTTCTGATTTTATTTTATTTTTTTTACAACCGTCATTAATATTTCTACAAGTTAACATTTACACGCAAATACGCGAGATAATAGCCAAGTAGCTAATTCTCACCCCTGGGAATTAGCTACTTGGCTACATGAGCTTATTTCACATGAAATAATAAAAAATAAAAAAAACAGCTTGTCCACTTCACACAAGCTTGAACTTTGTAGTCTGTGATGACAATAATCTTCACTGTAAGTTTCAGAGGGTTAGCATAAGGGCACTAAAAATAAGAACTATTTTTTAGCCCCGTTATGCTATGCTAACAGTTACGCTATGCTAAGCTAAGCAGGCTAAGCGCGTGATGCTGCTGTAACCAAACTGTAGTTTTCACAAGCTCAACAGATCCATGCGTTTTGTTTGGTTAAGTTTTGCTATTCAAGTGTTTGCCCACTGTTATTTTTAATAATTTAATTATGTTGTTTTTAAAACAGACGCAGGACTCGATTAAAATTTCATTTAACATTTAATATTTATTAATACTGACTTGTTTATGGAACTATTGTATAATTTATATAATTTTTAAATTTGTGCCATAATCTCAGTATCTTGGCCAGGTTTTAAAATTAGGGTTGTGCTTGTTGTGTAGCCGCGACAGTCAGTGTTTGTGCTTTTGGGAATAAAAAACAAACTTTGAAGAAAGAAAAGTTTAAAAACAGGAAAAGTTCATTCTACACAACACCAGGTGGTTCAGTTACTATTAATTATTCTTTATGAATTACCACAAATACAAGTATTTGTGAAAATCTCAACCTTGAATATTTTAAAGAAATAAAATCACTACAAAAATGCAAAATGTATTTTGTGTGATGAGTTGTTAGACCTATTTTTAATCACCTGATCGTGAGATTTACTCAGATTTGCTGTTTTTATCCTGAGGCACATCAAGCGTCACTGTGAAAAAGGAGTTTGTCTTCACTTCATCCCTGTCCAGAGAAAAGCATTGCCCTGCAGCAAGAATATCCATTTCAAGACAAACTGTGAGGTTTTATAGTGGTTTATTGTACATTAAAACATTTCCCACAATCCTCCAGTAGCAAAAGCCCGTTGGAGTGTTTTTTTTTTTTAAACACAACAGGTGCGAAGAGGCCATCATCAAAAGACACAGTCATTATATCCATATAAAGTGTCATAGTTATGAGCATAATATATATATTTTTACCAACAGATTCAACAGCGACCCAACACAACTTCTATTAGTTGTAATATTTCCACTCAATGCAGCAAAACAATCTGGAGTCAAATTCTCTTTAATCCTGCATGTTAGGATTCACGTTAGACCAAAACATCAGAAAGCTCTCCGTAGTGTCTGGAACTTCAGCATGAAACCTTAAAATAAACCCAACAGGAGGCTTTTCATGGGTAACAAGCAGATCCAGGTGTTGCTCTGCAAAATGACTCATAATTTAAGGATCGTCAGAGACTCCTGCAGATCTGTGCATGTTAAAACAGCCTCCGACTCGCAGCTCGATTCACATCCTACGGCACATACCAGAATCATTTCCTATCGAAGTGAGGGCACTGCCCCAATTTTCACTTTATAAACCGACAAAGACGACACACGCACAAACGCAAACATAAAAAATACAGTAGCAAAGGAAGGCTGCTGCTTTTGTTCCATTATTTGTTGGTTGAGATCAACCTGATCTTGAAGAATTGTGCAATTCTTACCACTTTTTTTTTTTTTCCATTGCATGGGTATTCAGCTTCATTAGAGACAACCAAAGTTGGATTTGCGACCCCAGACAGCAGGACTTCTGTGTGACCAACAATGAAACAAGAGCACTTGAGGCACATGGGACAGAAATGAACATGACTGAGCCTCAAAAGGAATGATCTGTGATTTTTGTCATCATGCAACACCAGCACATAACTCACCTGCCCACTGCCTCTTCTCCAAACATTCATCTAACAAATGAGGTGAATTAATAGAAGAGGACACTGGTTCTCTCCTCACACCTCCCTCAACAACAAGAATCAATATATACTTAATTTAATATTCCTTTAATATTAAGACAAGATGAGGGAAGAAACATGTGGACATCTCAGGAAAAGGGCAGCAACTTAAATATGAACAACTCCACTGGAGACTTCTTCCTTTTTACTCTATATACAAACTAGAAGGTCCTTGCTTCACCAATAGCAGCATTTGCCTCAGCAACGTCCTGCCTCTTTAAAATTACCTACTGAGCACAATGCATTGGAAAAGTATTCACACCCCTGATGAAGCCAACATTTTGTGTCATGATGAGAAAACGAGAGATCTGTGCATAATTATGATGTACAAGTAGAACGATAGAGTTTCTATGGTTTTTACACACAAAAGAAGTGGAGGAAGCATTTGTTTTTACCCCTTTTAAACAGTTTACAAATAAAACCAGGGCAACTATTTCCCCCTCAGAAATGACACCATGGGGCAACTCTGCAGGTCCTTAGAGATTCAAAGCTCAGGTGGAAGAATTTGTCACATATTCTTCTCAAATGTGGCTTTTATGGAAGACTGACAAGAAGAAAATCAGAAAGAGCAACTTTTTGACCAACATATGAAAAAAAAACCCCAAAATAAACCAACCAAACGTCACTGAAAACACAAGAACGATGGAAGTGGCAGCTTCATGCTGAGTATTCCATCAACAGGGAAGCTGATTGGGCTGAATTGAGGGAAAAGGTTCTGCTTTTGTTTTGTAACCTGAGCTAAAGAATAACGGTTTAGATTAAAATAGATACCCCTGTTAGAATGGCCTAGTCAAAGTTCAGACTTATATCTAGTGGACAATCTATGTTAAAATTTTATCCAGTTCTCCATCTAGTCTGAGCTTGACCCGTTTCGCAAAAAAAAGGGTCCGACTACAAATGCATGCCACTGTTTTCAGAGACAACCCACCTGGTGTTGATCAATCACAAAATATATGGAACTTATGGTTGTAATGAGATAAAAATTCAAGTAGTGTGAATACTTTCGCAAGACACTGCAAGTAGTGCTCTTCTACTCTTAAGTGTTTAGAAATAAAACAGACAGCACACACACGCACACACACCCCCAAACACACACACACACACACACCCCCACACACACGTTTTCTTCACAATGACAGACTACACAGAGAGTGACCGCAGGAAGAAACATAAAAGTCCAAAACAAAAATGATCCTCTCTTCTTTAAGGTTCTTCCGAAGCCAAACTCCACAAATTAACTTATAAAAAAAAACAAAACAGCAACGACTCCAAGATACCAGAACACTTGACACGAGTGAGTCACCGTCTGAAAAACAAAGAAAAGAGGCAAACAGGAGTGCCGTCAATCACATCCAGCACAGGAAGCCAGCAGTGTAGAAGAAGACAAGCGGCTGTTCTTCACTGGTGCACTTGTTTGGAAACAAACAGGCGACATGGAGCCTGACAGGCGTGAGTTTATAGTGAGAGCGAGTCGCCTGAGAGTGTGAGTCAGACTGTTACTCTAAGAGGAATGTTCTTCGTCTGTCTGTCAAAGCCCAGGAGAACCGGCAAACGTTTCTCCACTTAGTGTCATCTTTGTTCCTAACAGGACGCTCAATGAGGTCCAAGTGCAAACGACGACTTTCAGGTTCTTAAAAAAGAAACATTTCGGAAAGAATGATTCTTGACAGAACTAAAAACAAAACTTTAACACCCCCGATATACATTTTTAAACATTTCTGTCACCTATGATTTAATCATCTGTTTGGTCATCTGCAACCAGCGGCGTTTCCCCTTAGAGCCGCACGGTGTTGATGCGCAGCGGCTGCACGTTCTTGCCGTTGGCGTGGCTCTGGCCGGGGCTGAAATAAGGGAAGACCTTGGAGGTGAATTTCTCCCGGTATGTGTAGAGCCAGGACATGTCGTCTGCGTTGTAGAAGATGAGCAGGCCTTTCGGGTAGTCCAGGAACACCCCCACCTTTTCCAGCTTGCTCTTGACGTTGAGGCGCGTCCAGGGCTCGGTGCAGGCGCTGTACTGGTTGCCGTCGTGCATCACAATGCAGTAGAAGCCGCGGCTGGGCTGGATCTGGATGCTGCCCTTGCGGCTCACCGTCTCGTTGGCCACGCCGATCATCCACTGGGTCTTCTCCGACACCATCACCTCCCAGTAGTGGACGCCCGACATGAAGCCCTCGGCGCCCAGGACGGACACCTCCACGTCGAAGCGCCTCGGCGAGTCCTGCAGAGGCTGCGGGTGGAGATTCCCGTAGGCCACGATGGTGGAGTCGTCTGAGAGGATCAGTCTTTGGTGGGCTGTGATGGGGTCAAGGGTCAGGGCTCCTGGCACTGTTGGTAAGAGGGATTACAGGTTACATATCAGATTTTAGAGAGTCATAAAAAAAGGGAACAGAAATGAAGATCAGCCTTTCCATTGATTTTCAAAGCATGGTTAAATATTTTAAAATTGACTTTTAAAATAGTGTTTTTACTACGACTATCAGTGTAGTTAGTGAACTACACCTGATAGTTCAGTGAATTCGGTCGACTGGCAACCAAAATTTGACATTTGTTATGTTTTCACACTGCACTGTGTCAAATGAACCAAACCCTTTCAAAAAGCTGTTCCCCCTCTTGCCTGTGGTGGCGCTGCACCAAGAACCACTAAAGGAAGTGACAAAACTTCTGAAGAAGACATGAGCACAACTTCTTTCCTCACCAAATTTGAACAAACATGAAATAGCATCAGACTTCAGTGGCTGCAGGATTTCTTTTTTGTCGTTGGCAAAACACCCTGAGCGTTAGACTCTTACATTTTTGGTTGCATTTACCCAGAATGCCCTGCACTATAGTCCACTTCCTGCTTTTGGAGCAATCGCCTTTCCGTTTGCATTCACATATGCATTCAAATCACACCAGAGTTCACTTCACCCAAACCAAGACCTAGTTTTATAGGAGAACCAGTGTTCGCTTATTTTGGTCTATTTGGAAGTTTGCTTGTGCATCGACGCCTCCCCAATCGAACCGGAGCTTCTCAGCAAACAAACTAGAGTACGAATAAAGTGGATCAAGTCATTCTGCTTTTCTGAGCTGAAAACGGAGAACATTTAAGTTTCAATTTAACTAAGGTTTAACATTTAACTACTGCTGCAGCTAAACTCTTGTGATTAAAACACATGTGGAGGAAAATGAGGCTTGAACAATCACTGCAATGTTTCCCAGTATGAAGTATTGTGGTGACTTGGTGGTGATTTGTTACTGTGATGAATTCCAGGCAGACAAGGTTCAGAGTTTTTAAAATGCTGATAGGGTGACGGTTTGTTAGATCTCACACAGTTTCAGCTCCTTTTCAAGGGATAAATCTCCATGTGAAACTTAATTTAATAAAAACAATTTAAAGATGAAGACCATTTTCTTATGCTCAAGTTTGGTGTTCCAGACTTGGGCACACCACGCATCTGTTTTATGTTTAACCACTGGTCTTCAAAGAAAAGTGTCCTGCAGGACAGCTCAGTCTCAGCTCCATCAACCCACGGCGAGAGTGTAAACACCACACAGAGACGGTAATTACAGAGAAAGGAGGAGCAGTTTCAGCTCACAGCTCCGTCGGGTGTCTAATTCTCTGCAGTTATGCGTTTTAGGAGGGTTTGCACCCGGTGGAGCTTCTTGCAAGCATGGCTTCCCAGATGTAGAGCAGCTCAGAGCTCCACCAGGGCTGTGACGATACATCCAGCTTAACATACGAGGTGACAAGATTCAACTGGCTTCTCCAATTAAAGCAAAAGCTTCACAAATCACAAAATGTGTTCCAAAAACTCCACATGTACACAACGGTTCAGTTCAGAGGAAAATCACTATAACAAACATTTTCACCACAAAGATTCACAAAGTTCATGTGAGAATCAAATACAAGAGGACAAATATTTAGTGAATGCACTCAAAATATTGTTTAAGATTTTAAAATTTAAATCTTCGATTGAATGCAAAAAAACAACCCGAAGCTTAAGAATGATGACGGCACAGCTAGCGCACGCAGGAAGCTAACAGCCAGGTCAACGTAGGCATTTTTATGATTATGTTAAGTATTTGAGATAAAACATTTATTTTTTAACCTTTTATCTTGAGATTCATGTCCCAAATGGACAATTATTGTTCCAGCAAATATGAAAACTAAAAGACAAAGTATCAAAAGATAAAAAATAAACAGCTGACGATTAGCAGCTGCATTATTTTTCCTCTGTGTCTGAGCCAAATGAAGGAGACAATGTCTGTTTGTAGATTTAATTTGTTTTTCTCTACTTCTTAAAGCTGCAGTATGAAAAAGTTATAAAAAACATTTTTACACTTTTATTAAAACTGTCACTACATGCATGTTTATGTTAATATTTCTTCAGTTCCTTTAAATTCATGATATAATTTAATTGTTTCAGAAACTATTCATATTCATATTTATTGAGTGAATTAAGTAAAGAAAGATGAAAATAACCTGAATTATGTTTATCTAAAACGTCTCAATTCAATGCTGCCACATCACTATGTTACAGGAGTTTAACTTTTAGGCTCGTCATTATACAAATTATTTTACTTCCTTACATTAATCATACTTAAACTTTTCTGCAATTACATCGGCAAGGATAGATGGAGGTGAAATTTGTGGCGGGCTGCCAGCGGACAGGGCAGCTTGTTCACTGGTCAATGACAACTCAAGTGTTTGTTGCAATCACCTCATTAAAGATTCATAGCCTGAGCGCCTGCTTGGGTCAAACGCAGAGACAGAGGAGAGTCGAACTGTCCTGCTAAACATAAGTGGGGTTTAGAACCAGCTCCGGGTCAGCTCCTGCTTCCCGAACAGTGAATTTCAGGGCCGATGGGAGGAATGTCTTTGTTGACGCTCTGGCAACTGCTGCTGATGGATCGCAACCAATTGTTTCATTTAGCAGCCAGTCAAGTGAGGCCAAGAAACTGTCTGGCCTCCCCGCGGGCTGCGAACTGATTGAGAGAGCAAAACAACATTATAAAATCCTCAGTGTGTTTGTTGAGTTATGTGTTGTGAGTGAGAGACGGCTGCAAGAAGTCCTGCTCCGCTCAGGATCTTCAAACACTGGAATGCATCACAATTTCTCACCGTAGAAGGAGCCGGAGGACGTGCAAAACACATTTTGATCTTATCAAAGCACGCTGCTCTTTTTTCTGAATGGAAGTATAGAAGTCTGGCGCATTTTGACTTCACAATTTTATTTCGCTCTGCAAATTTATTTAAATCCTCTCCTGCCGCAGCTCTCCCTGTAGCTTTTCAATTAGAAACGGGTCTGGGCTCAGGGTGAGGCGTTTAGAGCGCCGATCTGCCGCTGAAGCCCTTCAATTTTTCATTTGGATGTGAGCTGCGGCTTGTTGAGCTGAGAGGCAAAAGGCAAAATCTGTCTTCATCTGCAGCCCCAAGCCACATGGTATCCATTATCTTATTACCACAACATCTGTGCAGTGTTGCGTTTCTGCTCCAAATAGTTTACAGAATTATAACTTGAAAAATAAAATGTGGTTGCATCAGACAACAGCAAATGTTTCTAAGTCATTATTGTACACTGCATATATATTTCTGGAAATAGCAGCTTTAATTAAAAGTTAACTTGTTAGCTGAAAGTCTCAGTGGCCCAGAAACACGAGCAAAAAATAAATAAATAAAAAAAATAAGAATGCATCACATTCTGGGAAAAGATGTTTCCACTTTACATTTTTCTTATATTGCTATTTTTACGACCACAAGAATCTTGGCTGTCCTCCTGTACAGTTTTCTCTGAATATCAGTCTTTGTAAAACTGTTCTAGTAAAAACCACAGCTGCTGCTTCACCAGCAGGCAAATTTCCCCTCATTGCTGGTAAAAGTGAAAACTACCAACAAGTATCGACCTCAAACTGGCCGATTCTGAGTGCAGCCACCTCTGAAGTTACAAAGAAATTCATATTTTGTGTGCAGAATACAGAAATATTGAGAAAATATTTTAATAAATCCCATACTGACAATAAAAACATAAAACTAAAGGTAATTTTCCTCAGTAACAGATGGTCCATCTTGGTTGCTCAAGGATGATTAGATGCAACATGAAGCTCATAATTTATTAACAAGCAGCATCTTGTTTGTTTAATCTCAAAGCTTATGGAGCAAAATGGGATCACCAACACATGCGCGACCCCAGTAAAGCTGCAAACAAACAGCGAAACATTTAAACCAGAGCAAATTTTCCACATATTTATTGAAGGATATAATATTGATCTGTTTGTCTAACGAAGCAGCAAACAGTCAGACAACCTTAAAGCCTGACGAATGTCGTTTTTGCAGCGCTTCCTTACCTGGTGAAATGTCTTGGAAGAGCGATTTCCAGATTGTGTACTGCAGCGGCCCCATGTACTTTGACGTTGGGAAGTCCTCATAAGTCAGATTGGTCTCATGTATCTTCCCTTTAACCCTGAAAAACAGATCAACAGCCTGAGCCGACGTCGTCATTTGTAATTTAATATCGACTCGTGTTGTGCAGCTCCAACTTTCAGTGCTTGATGAATTTCTTTTTATTTATGCTTTTTGAAATCTTCCATTAGCTGGTAAACAGCATCATTAATCACGAGCTGAAAGGATGAATCTGGCGGAACGGGCACGAGGTCACGCTTTGCAAAAAAATAAAATAAAATAAAATGATATGAACTATTATGTGAAGGAGAGTAAGCTGCTCTCCATGCTGACACATTTCCGTTCACCTGGGACGGTGAGACAGCCTAAGAAACAGGCTGTAAATAATTAATAACGCCGCCCACGCCGGCTTCTCCCTTACTAAAATGTGCATCTTAACCTGCAGCCGTCGTGTTCTGCATTAATCCTCTTGCCGGAGCTGGTGTTGTCTTGCAGAGCGACAGAAATAGAAACGGTCTAATCTATGAGCAGCAAAACCTCAAAACTGCTTAGAATAACCTGGAGAATTGAAAGCAGTTTAAACAGCGAAAGCAAGCAACACGAGTAAAGGTCAACAGTCCTGCAGTGTCCACACAATGACGCAATCTCTAACCTAAACAGACCCGGGTTCATGTTAAGGCTTACATTTTAACAGATGCATTGTTCCAACAATATTTCCACTTAAAAGCTCAACACTGTTCCAAACGCAGTTTCAGGGATTGAAATTTATGACTTTATTTGGGTTTGTTGTTTTTTTTCTTCCACAAATAATGAAACCAATTGTTGAAACTGGTTCCAAAAGGCATTTTGACTTCTAGATAAACTTATAATCACCTCAAATAACACTAAAAAACCCCCGAAACAAAACAAAAACTGTAAAAGCTGAACATGAACTGAACGCAGATCCTTGACAATCACACTTTGAAGCCAGTAATAAATTTCTAACACACAATTAAAAAGAGCAAAAAGAGTAATAAAAACTCCCTTTTTTATTTTAGAAGAGGTTTAGTCAATACCTAAAATAAATAAATGATCAAGGAACGTGAAATTCTGATGTGTTAAACTGAAACTGAATTGTAAAAAGTATATTTGTTTTCCAGAAATTCTGCTTTTTATCTTTTAGATAATGTAAGAAGAAAATGTCTGGAAATTCAAGCTTTTTTCCAAACCACAATTTTTATTTATTTTCTCATACGTTTCAAGAACTGGAATACAAAAATACAAAAAAATCACACTCATAGAACTGTTATCCACTGTTGTTCTGGTTCTTGTAGTATTTTTGTATTTGCCATTTATGCAGAGAATTTTCCCCAGTCGGGAACGAATATCGGACGTCTTTCCATTTTACTTTTCTGAGAAATGAATGAACCCCACACGGCGTTCGCTCTCTCCGCTGGCACACAGAGAACTTCATTTTATCAGCTCAGCTGGACGTCAGACAGAACCGTAAGAAGCATATTGATAGTCAAACATGTCATCACTTTCTATCTCAGCAATGCAGATGAGAAACACAGAGGGAGGCGCTGCGCAGTAAAAGCTTATTTTGAGATTTCCTAACTCTGGTCGCTGTCCTGAAATTACAGATTTCACTTACAACTCTTAACGTTACTCAAATTCAGGGAAGTTCAGGGTACATTTTTATGTTACAAATACAAATGTTTGAGAATTTCAGGCAAATATTACAACAGACTGACAATATTTACACAATAGAAAAGAAATACAATTAATATAATCCACAGACCTGGGAACACTTCCAAAAAAACCAAAAACAAAAGCCATTCCTACATCATCAGAGTTGATTTGCCAGGTTCTTCTCCAGGATATATTTTTTATATCTTTTCTTATCATTAATTGGTTTCCTCCAAAATGTCTGACAAAGACATGAAGATGCTCTGTGATTGAAGTATGGCTTCACAATAAGTCAAAATACATTGCGATCAATAACGATAAACCTCCGATAAAATATTCAATAATTTCACTGAACTCGGCTCCAGAACCACACAGCATTCTGGGAGATGTAGGCAGAAAAAAGACTTTAGCTCCTAAACCTCTCACAGCTAGCTAAGAAAGGTCGGTGGCATCAACTAACTCACTCGCTTTTTGGTTACCGAGCAACGACCTCCTGAGTTACTTGTGGTTACCTAGCAACGACCTGTTGAGTAACTTACGCAGCAGCAGTTTAAGGTTTTGCCACCATGTCTCAACTTCAACATTATAATAATTTAAAAAAACTGCAAAGGAGAAAATGACAACATGTTGAGAGGAATCTGTGGATAAAACAGGAACGGTCACGTCACCAGATTGCCAGTATTTTCAGAAATCACGATACGTTTTTCGGCCATAATCGCCCAGCTTTTGTTTGTAACCATGAAGCAGTAAGACAATCAACTCCTTCCTTTCTTTAAACTACATTTCATGTCTCGTCACTTTCCTGTGCTTCTGTGCAGGGAAAAAAAGGTCAAGAATATGATCTGGATCACAACTATGGTTCTAGAGTAAATACGGAAGATAATAAACCATTTTAGCTAAATCAGAAAAGTTAAAACTACACATTTAAACCTGTTTGTCGATAAGGGGCTTTTTAAATTCCCCCTAGTTTAAATGAATCGTCTTAAATCATTAATGCCAGATATTACTAAATTTTAATGACAAACTATTTTATTTGAAGAAATTTGCCATTCAATGCCTGTTTTTTGCTCAGTATTTTATGCTTTAAGATCTCAAACTGTTCCAATAACTCGTCATCATCCACCTCCTGATTAGACATTACAGCTGGTTCAATTCGGCCCCAAAGCTCCATCTGTTCAGCGAATATCTGGAGCTGTTGCTCAAATCTCTACTTTCTCCAACCGGTCAGCAGCCTTTGCACAACCTGCCCACACATTCGACACATTCATATGTGCATGAAGAACAATTTGGGCTATTTGTAATTTAGACGCAAAATAAAATAGAAATAGATATTAGTTGCTGTGACCAACAACAATCCTCTTCTGCACCGTTAAATATAAAATTATCCACCAGTTTCCATCAATTTTATTTATTGTGTTTAATTCATTTAATCATTTTTAATTAAATAAAAATGATAGCTGTTGTATGAGCAAAGCATTATAAGCAAGCAAAGTTGTAAAAAACAAAGAACAGTTCTTATTTTACTGGAGAGCGTTTAAAAGAATCGAATTGCTACTGAACTTTACTTCAAAACTCAGCAGGTGTGACTTGGCTTCCTCCTATTATGTAAACCTGCCGTTGTTTTCTTTCCACCAATAACTTAAGCTTTTATTGACTCAATCCTTTGCGAAGCTAATTGTAGCGTTGCACTTTGAGCTCACAGCAAATAAATGGTCCAGGTACCACAGTTTGAGAAACGCATTTGTTCTTGAGGCTCTACCTCTCGGATGTGATGGCCACGCCCTCCAGGAAGTCGTGGCGGCCCGTCTCGCTGAGGCGCTCCTGCAGGATCTGGATGCCCTCCTTGACGTCGCGCAGCTGCTGGCTGTAGCACTGGATCTTCTGCTCGATGTCGGCCAGCTTGCGGGCCGTGTCCATCTCCAGCTCCTCCAGCATGCTCTTCTGGCGCTCTCGGAGGAAGCGGTGAAGCCGCTCGAAAGCGTCGCCGATGGTTGCACGAAGACTCTTGGCTGAAGACTGAAAAGAACAAAAAAAAAGAAAATTTCCTGGTTATAAAAGCATGTAGAACCCATGTAAGATGGTGAATGAATAAATGCAGGTCAAAGTGCTTCAGTGCAGATTTCCTGACCGCTGTTAGCTTGTTTGTAGGGTTGAGGTCACAATGGCTGAACTTTAATTACACAAAAATCAATAAATCAAGGGTTTGCACAGCACTCTAAACTCTGTTAATATCACATAAACAGTAATTCATTGATTCAGCATGTAGATGTATTGATTTTGTGAAGCTCTCAGGAGTAATACGTGTACACAACCATGCAACCTGAATATAAGGAGCATTTCAGACGACTGAACAGAAGCAGAAGAAAAGAAACAAAAAATAAAAGTCACTAAAGAGAACCTGAGTGGGAGGACAGGTGGGAAGACAGAGGAGATAAATCCATTAAAAATCTCAGCAGTTCAAGTAACGCAGAACAATCCAGAGAGGAGAAATGTTTTTAAAAAATAAGATGTGCATTTAAAGAAATGAGTGTTTGCATAGAACAGAAGGCCTGATTAAAAACAAACAAAGCTGCATACATGCAGGTAGGTCTGTCACTGCAAGGAATAAATCAAATAATCCCATAACAAATTAAATGTTTGCTTGTTTCCATCAGATGTTTGGAGGATGAAAAGCTCCTTCCCTTTTCCTTTCAGGGCTCAGCACACATCGCTCCGTCTCCATTCGCTTCCTATGGAACCTGTCCAATGAGGCGACAGTCACTGCACTCCTCCAGTCAAGCGACCAATAAAATTTAATCATGTGAAATTTTGAGCTTGTTGCAACACCAGAAAGCTGAAGTGAACCACTGTACCTGTGAGAGACGGTATGTTGCATTTGTTGTAAAACAGAAGCAACTAAAAATACATCTGCGTCTAAAATGTAACCATCTAATACAGTTTTCCCACACTGGAAAAAATAAACTACAACCAATGGACCGTCTCCGTCTTACTGACTGTTCACAATCACTGAGGTGTTTAATTGACAAACTACAAAAAGGCGCCAAACGGTGGACAGCAAGACGGTTCGCTTGATCACACAGGAGATGTGAAAAAACAGAAAAATGCTGCAAACATTTGACACAATGACAAGTTTACACTTTTTTACCCCACAGAAATCCCAACTGGCAGTATGATAAATATATTATTAAATTACTCTTAGGTAAGCATTTATATACATTGTAAACTTTATATCTTATGGTAATATTTCTATTATTAATATTTAAGACCATGGATGATTATTTTTTGATTGACCACTAATCAATTCCCCTTTGGGGATCAATAGAGTATGTTCTATTCTACTCTATTCTATATTTTGAAGGGCAGGTTTATTTACGGAGACTCATAATCCATTTTACTTGTTTATTTGGATCATTAAAATGACGTCCATGTCCAGTGTTAAATATTGATTTTTGAGACGATATACTGAGAAAATAGTCTCAAAATGACAACATGATCTTTTATCGCAATTTATCATCAGGCAAAAATATCGTGACTTGCCTACAAACAATCACATCTCAACAGTCAAACTTTTATATTTTACAACTTCTACTCAAACTTTTTTAAAAACAGCAGTCGTATCTCTGAACTTTTAATTCCTCACACCCACAATTTCCTCCTCCCAAGCAGCAGACGTGATCCTGCTGGCGAGTGCAGACAGGTAATCTCTCACTTCCTGTGTGAGCTCGTTAGAACGACGATCCCTCGGTGAGCCAAAGATTTCCTACCTAGTTGAGAGTTTAACCGATAGTGTGTAGAAAGGGGAGGATGACTGCAGCGGCGCAGTTATCAGTCACACCGACATGTTTGTTGTTTTGGTCCAGCAGGCTGTGATGGCACTGAGTGGGTGGCTGCAGCCTTCAGAGACGTCAGGCTCAGTATTTTTCACCCAACAAACCCCTGGTGAGGTTATAGAAAATCTCAATTTACAGCACAAAACGGCAAAAGAGTTATGAAGTAAAGGTAACGATTTGCAGCTAAAAATCACAGACTTAAAGAAGAGCAGGTGTAAAATTTGAACTGCTTCTGGCGCGAGAACTCGTCCCTTCAACTCTGAACTAAATGAAGAGCAAAAGCCGAAAGTCATTTCATTGTCAGCTACCTAAATGCATCAAAGATCAATGCTGTCAGTGTGGCCCACTTCCAGGAACAGCACTCTCTGCAAATGGATGTAAAGCTAATGAGATCAGCTCGTTTCCAGTGAGCTAAACGACCTATATAAGGCGGAAGGAGAAAGTCGATAAAACAGAAAAGACCAGGGCAAGAAGGCGAGCGATGCAGAAACGTCATGCAGAGGCTTTAACAAAACTATCTAATGAAAACTCTAAAGTCCTCTTGCAAATC
The DNA here is from genome assembly GCA_911649635.1 of Poeciliopsis gracilis. Classification (NCBI taxonomy): domain Eukaryota; kingdom Metazoa; phylum Chordata; class Actinopteri; order Cyprinodontiformes; family Poeciliidae; genus Poeciliopsis; species Poeciliopsis gracilis. The sequence continues at coordinate 461,796 of CAJVRI010001403.1, forward strand.
ATACATGAGCCTCCAGTGAATCCAACTGAATGGTTTGTTGTGACAGGAGAGGATGCTGAGTGTAAAGATGTGTGAGGTGGTGAGGAAATATTAACTTATTAACACAATGACTCAAGATTAAAAAGCTACTCAGACCAGGTTGGGTTAGAAATCACCCGGCAACACAAAGCTTTGTGGAAGTGAGATAATCAGTAACCAAACACACCACACCTACTTAATAAGCGATCCATTTCCTACAAATGAGCAGATTAAAAACTGGATTTTGGAGCAGGGCTTGACCTGAGCTGGATTCTCTTATTTTGAAAGGGTGCGTTCAGGTAATTGTTTGTTTGGATCCAGTAAAGCTCACAGACTTCTAATTATAGTTATTAACAGATTTGACTCACTTGACCCAACAAAACCGATACTGGGAAAGTAATATATAAATAACTACATAAAACATTAACTTTAAACATGACAAGCATTTCTGAGCATCTTAATATGACTTAAGATCTGCAAGAAAATAAACCTAAAAGTCCAAAATCAACAGCATTTTTAATGAAAACACAAAAAGACCCCATATTGATGATAAATAGGTTGTAAAGCTTCTCTGGACCATCAGATATCAGTAATTTGGAGCTGCTGAGTTTACACGCTGCAGAGAAAGAGGCAGTGATCTCATCAGTTGAAGTCTCTGTGTGAGAAATGACATTTGTGTTCAAAGGGAAAAGCTTACAGTACCTTGGTCTCTGTGAGTTGTCTCCGCAGGAGGTGGAGGGCCTCGGAGTGGCCCTTCTCGCTGTCCTGCAGCGAAGCCAGCTGCTCCTTCATCTCCCTCTGCAGCACAAACAAATCATCGATACATGAAGACAAATGTGTCAGAGCAGCAGATCCCAAACATGTTCTGTGACAATTTCACAGCACCCAACTTTTACTTTGAGCTGAAATATTATAGCTACTCTGAAATAACAGAGGGAATACATTTTCTCCTGAATCCTGTTGTGTTGAGATAAAATTATATTACTTGTTACAGCTCCATTTGATCGGATATGAGGCGGCAGAGATTTAATCCTCAACTCCCAAACAAATAAGCCAGATGGAGAGTGAGATATGAAAGAGAATATGAAATCTCTGGAGATTTCAGGCTGTGTCAGAGAAAACTGGGTCTCATCCCAAGTCAGCAGGCAAAAGCTTCAGCGAACTCCACCTCCAAGTCTGCCTGAGGCAAGAAACAGGTGCCGAGATTAAAGAGTTTATCAGACTAAACCACAAAATGTCTACGGACCGAGGCCTGCATGCACTGCCGCTAATAAACAACGGCTACAAAAAGAGATAATTGAGCAGAACTTAAAAATCACTTGCAAGAAAATTCATGAATTTTAATTATGAATGAGTCGAGCTTTCATAATTACTTGATAATGAAATATTTTGCAGAATTATAAAGAAAACATGGTTTAAGGAAATATGAAGAAAGCCATACAGAGAAATATTAATCACAACAGGAAACTGCAGGGTTCAACATTTGACTTAAATTTTTACAAATCCATTATAAACCAATTTCTGTTGATCATTTAATTTGATTTAGGTGGACAAAACTCAACGTGACAAAGTTTAATGCAAAAAATAAATGAAGATAGAATTTGGGTCGCTTTGCTGTGTAAAAAGCAAAGATATTTTTTCTTCTGTATCGTTTTGATGAGTTTGTAAATTGAATTTGTTTCGCTCTGTTTGGAGCGCTGGTATAACTGGATGGTTGGAGGCAGAGGATTGCTTCGGATGCCATTCCTGCCACTATAAGGTGAGGGTCATAAAATGAAATGAGATTTGACCCAAAAGTAACTTCTGAACAGAAGCACAAAAACAAAAAAAACTGGAGTAAATGCAAGATCTTTATTGGAAGAAGCATCAAAATAAGATTTTTGATTAAATCCCTGCAAAATTTAAAAAAGGTGGAACTGTAGATTTGTGGAAATGAATGCAGGTTTCTTTCAGAACAGAAACGAGGAAACCGTCTGTTGGTGCAGAGAGGAAGGAGCGTGACTCTCCATGTTAATGACAGGAGTGCGGCAGGCTCAGTGGGCTCGCCGTCTCATCGCTGCACATTTGTCTGCAGCCGTTCGCCGGCTGCTGAGGTAGAGCGGGAGTGACAGGCTGGCAGAGAAAACATGCTGCTCCACTCCTGACTGACAGACTGATCAGAGAAGGGAAACTTTAACCTCAACCGAGGCAACAAGACCTCAGAGCAACAACTGAGGTCTTGTTGCTCGTCGTTCTTGTTGATGAGCAACAAAAACTCGTTAATAGACGGTTTTTATATGAGATATAGATTTACTATTTCATCACAGTATCTTGTGGTTAACGATAAATGTATCCCACAAACACAAATACTGCTCTTGAAAAACATTTCCATTCATAATGCACTTATTTAGGGTTATTTGCATCTCTAAGATTATGTATTGACTACATTTAATTGTATTTGTAAATGTATCGATAAAACAGAGGAAAGAAACAAAAGTTAGAAATTAACAATACAGAAAATATAGGGCTGGTAATAAACCAATAAAATACATATAGCAAAAGACATGTAATTAATAATATCAACAACTAATACTTGTGATGCTTATAACAAAGAATATTCTTTATTATCAGTAACGAATATTCCCAGAACTGCGATCCAAAACCGCACAGCATTCTGGGAGATGTAGGAAAAGCGATAGCTTATCAACCTCTCACAGCGATCTAAGCTGGATCGCTGTGAGAGGTTGAATCAACTAACTCACTCCTCTTTGGTCACCTAGCAACTCACTTATTCTTTGGTTACCTAGCAACAGCCTACTGAGAAACATTTTGCTGCCTCATAATTGCTAAAAAACAAACAAACTGTGGAGTGAAAACTGTGGATAAAACGAAGATCAAGCCACCAGTTTCAGATAAGTAAAACAAAAAACTACCGGAAATCAATAATCAATAAATACTTGCATTGTAAATATAAGTTTCAGCCACATCGTCTAGCCCTACGAGAGACTGTTTTTTTTAAATAATTATTACTTTGAATTTAGGAAATCACGGTACAAGATAAACATGACAAATGCTCAACTCTATTTTAGCCCTCTCCTCCCCAATATTAGACGAACAGTTTGAACATTTCTCTCCATTATGCTAATGAAAGATAGCACTTAAAAATAAACTTTTAATGGTGGCGTGTGTCTGGATTTAAAACGGCAAATGAAGCTTTTATAAGGAGTGAAATTCAACCTTGGTGATGCCATTATCCCCTCTAAGGCCCTAAACCTCATGTATAACACGCAATTACATAATCCTGTCATCTTCCTGGAAGCAAAACGCATCCTTCATATGGAGATTTTACTGGGATGACATTTCTAGCGAAGTACAAAGTGACTTAGTCAGAGTAGACAAGAAAATATCTTGAAAATACAGAGAGATGGGATGTATGGCTGGGAGAGGTGACGAAACGGAAACAATTAGTGTATATAACATAAAAATGAAAAACACAGGCAAGGTAACAAGTATAAGCAAACACTCATAGCAGAGTCGGGGTGTGTGTGTGTGTGTGTGTGTGTGTGTGTGTGTGTGTGTGTGTGTGTGTGTGTCTCCCTCCTGTCCATCCAATCTGACCAACACGGGTCTGACATGACATTTCCTCAGGACGTCAAGCTGCAGGAAATGGGGGTCACGTCTGAAGGATTATAAATCTAAAACTCATTTCATCCTTCTGTCATTTCCTTCCTCCTCTCAGCCTCCTGTCATGTCAGCTGCTTCTAGGTAGATATACATAGAAGACATGAATAAAATAGCAACGCCCTCCCCCACCACCACCACCACAGGTTCCTCAATAAAACCGCACAAGGCAGCTCCGAGCTTTATTACATCCACCAGCCTCCGCTAAGAGCTAAATAAAACTACATGTGCCACAGCCTGCATCATTAAAAGCAAACAGAAGTAATAAAACCTCACTGTAGATCCACTTACTGGACCAGTAATACAGAACAAATCCATCCTCTAATGATTGGGGAACCTTTCATGTCTCTTCATTGGTGGGTAACCACAGAAATAACCAGCAGAAATCACAGCGACTTAATGGGGCATCATTAAATCAATTTGACAACAACCATTGCTGTAAGGTTACAATTCTGTTGCCGATACAAAAGTAAATAAAAGAGCTGCAAATAACAGCAAGAAAACCTTTATTGTTGTGATCTGAGTCGTCTCTAGGACATATTTTACATAAAGAAAATACCATCAAATAAGCGTTTAAGCAAAAGGTTTAGTTCGAATTCATACTTAAGGTCACACCAATTATAGTTTTCTGAATGATCAATCTTTTAGCATGGACTACCGATTTCAATTTTGGGCGATACCAATATTTGGCCTGAAATGTTGCAAAATACAGCGAGAAAGTTGCTGATTTGGTAACAGCAGGATGAACATGCAGACATGATCTGTTGGTTTGTCTGTCAGTCAAATCTCTCTCCCAGCACAGCAATAGAGGCAGTGACTGATTTTTAGGATTGATGAAATCGGCTTCACTTAACTATCAGCCAATTACAGATCTTCCAAAATTACAGGACTTGAGGTCAGTCCCAGGGAGTACTTAATGAATGCAAGAAAAAGTCTCTAATTTTCACAAAAAATAAATCAGTTTGATTACTTTATGAGTGGGTGCAAACTATTTAGTCATACTAAATTAGTAAGATATTGAGTAAACTCCCAAAAGTTGTCATGACTTGAAGCTGAAATGAATAATCTTCGTCAAATACAATTCGGCAAAAGTAAAATACTAGCAGAAAAAAACCGATGTAAAAAGAGGGAAACAAAGTACTAAATGTTGAGCAGTTTAAAAAACAAGCAGCCACTTTTCTTATCTCAGTGGTCGGCTGTCGTGACGATGACCCGATGGAAAGTGACAAGCTCGCGTGTGTTCCTGTCTGCACAGTTCAAGGACCTTTCACATCGCTCAACGCCGCACTAAGTGAAGCCTGAGGACAGACTGCAGTCAAAGAATTAGCAACAAACCTCACAATGCTAACAAACTTTCACATGTATATAAGCTGTGCATTTTACCTGAAGCTCTTTTATTAGCAAGAAGGGTAAAAGATTAACCCATAACAGCTCAAAATTCAGCACTGATTATTATTTGAGTCATTTTAATCAGGGATATTGTTTAGCTAAACAGTTTATCTCATGTGTAAAACTAGGGTGTGAATGCAAAGAAATGACTTGCATGTCATTCAAAAGCATCACCTGCCTAGTAGTGCTGGGAATTATATTGTTTCAAAATTTCTAAGAATATTGATTTATCATCATGAACAATTTAAGCTGTTGATGGTAAATAACAACTAATAGTTTGATGTGAAATGTTATTTTTGATATTTTCTCTGCTGTCCGTTCCATTGGGGTGTCAATAAGTGTCTGTAAATTTAAAAATATGATTAACTGCAGTTAAATGCACTATTTTAAATAAATGGCGTACCAAAGAAGACCATTTCAAATGGAAATGTTTATAAAAGCAATATTTGTGCTTGCGGTGATATGAATGCTGTGCCATTAAGCCACCGCTATATAGTTACCCCAAAAAGTAGTAATAAAAATGTTTTTTTCAATCATAAAAGTAACTCTTTTTTCTAATCATCATCACAATAGTACCACAATAATACGTAGTTGTGGTTGTTCTGCAGTCGTGTCAAAGCGTTAAAGTATGAACAGCAGGGACCAAGCCTAGTTTTGGGTTTTATACTGGTTGGATGCAAGTGCAGCATGATTTATGTTATTGGCAAAACAAACAGGTCAGACTGTGCAAACAAAGTTAAGGTGAGTCAAAATATTTCTACTCTCCACAGCTTCATGACCCTTGAACTCACCACTAGAGTTTAGCATGCCCTCTTCTCCAGATCGGGTCATAGAAAAAAAAAGATGTACATCTTTAAATACCAAAAATCAGCTGCTGATTCCAAGAAAAGAGATTTGGGAGTTTTTTTTTAGCTACAGTAAGCATGCAAGCAGAGGTTATTTAGACAACAAACCAGACTGAACCTTTTCATCAACACCTCTCTGCATCATCCAAAATAAAGAGTTAGAAAAATACTAAAATCAGGGCAACAGAAATAATGCAGTGTCAGACTCTAAGCTCTTGTGTTTCTGTTGAAATGAATAAGTTCAAGCTGTGCTTTACATTCCAGGGCGTCACTTCTTCTAGCATCAGCAGAGCCTGCAGTCTCTCCGGGGGGGAACCATTGTGTCTACACAGCCTGAGCTCAGCCTGAGCTCAGCCTGAGCGCAGCCTGAGCGCAGCCTGAGCGCAGCCTGAGCGCAGCCATCACAGCCGGCCGCTGACAGCTGAGCTGACTAAGCAGGCCGCGCTCAGAGGTCTGGAGGAAAGTTACACTGTTCCCCTTTAACATCTGTCCCAACAAAACAGGCAGACTGGTACCAGAGCACATCGAACACGGCTGCTAAACCAACTTACATCATTTGTGTGTGTTTCTCATACATGGGCCAGACATGGCCGTCGATAAGGTGGAAAGATTTGAAAAAGATGCACCGAATATAAAAAAAAACTAGGAGAAAAGTAGGAGTCAACCTAAATCTCAACTGGATATTAATAATTTAAAAATACTCCATATAAATTTAGAAACCACGGCAACATTTCTGAACAGCCAGGTCCAGTTGAATGCAAAGAATATTAATTAAAATGAGGATTCTAACTAGTGATTATGTTAATAGTCTATTATTTTCCCAAAGATCAATCAGGTAATTGGAACTGATTTTTCAGTTAACTATTAAAATATATAATAAAATACTAAATTAGTTGACAATTATTTAAATAATTGATTCATCTTCATTAACCCGATTAATCGTTTCAGCCCCATTTACAATATGACAATATTTTAATCTTCTTGACTAGGATACCTGAGTTCGCACCTCAACTGCGGGCATTCCTTTGAAGCAAAATAAAAGCGACACTGAGCCACAGCTGAACAATAAGCTGTTCAGCAAAAGAAAATACTGTTTCTGAAATAAAACTGCATTTTATTTTAAGGCAACTTTTCAAAATCCACTTTACTTTGGGATCCTTTTACCACAAAAACAAAGCATAAAAAAAAAAAAATCCGACACTAAGCTAAAAAATATCCTTCATAAAGCCTGAAGCTGTAGCGGTGGAAGTTACTTCCATTTTCTAAGAGCCTAAGAGAAATCAGACGTTCATTGAATCCAGGAAAAGCTAAACTCCAAGCCAGGTTTCCTGCTCCGGTACATTGCATCATCTCTCTCCGTTTCTGCAAAATTTCTTTGAAACAACAATTACCTGCAAGCTCAATATTAACATGAAAGGTTAGACAAGATTTTCACACAGCGTAATTACAGTTTCAGACTGTGTATAAAAAGAGAAACTCACACCAGCAGCAAATGACAGGAGTCAAAAATGGGTCCCTATTTCTCTAAACTGTCCACACCAGCGGCTCTGATCCGTGGCATGGCGCCCAGGTAACAGTTCAATTCAAAAACGTTCATGTTCTATGAAAAACTATCAACGGTTGTTCTGTCTGTGGCCACTGGAGCACAACACGTCCGAGAAATGTCAAATAACACGCATCAATCGTTATGACACAGTTTAGATGAACGTGTTTAAAAACGAAAGGCGTTCAAAATCGAACACATTGTTTTGTTGAACCGACAATCTGCAGATATAAAAACATAAAAACAAACTTCTACAGTTTTTTTTTAAATAGATGTTTAGAAATGCAGAAAAATAGCGAAACAATTCAGCATAAAGGTTTGAGTTTTGAAATTTGGAGCAAGTATCGCTGCTGATAATGATCCTGAGTTAAAACATAAATAAATGTAAAAAGAATGTGGAAAAATGTCAATTTCAAAGAGTTTATATCAAAACCAACAGAACCCAAAATATCTGCAGCCAAAACCGTTTTTGTGGAGACACCATAGAGGTTTTCTGTCCCGGAGCTGAATGATCAGACCTCCACTGGAGTTAAAAGTGACCAACAGTTGGATGAAATAGTTGGGATGAAAATAAATACAAACCAAATAAAGGTATTTTTTTATTTTCCAGCCACATAGAGCCATTCTACGCACAATCAGGTACCTATGTTATTTTCAGTTGTGAAAATACCACAAGAAATATGACTTCAGAGTATGATGCCTTAAAATGGTCCTGTCTCTTTAAGAAGCTATTGCTCTTTCCAAGACGTCGCAACAATATTTCTAATAATGCCGTTTATAACTGTTCTTAGGAGCGTCTAAGTATCAGACTTGCAGTTCCACCAGGTGTTTGTTAACAGCTGCTGCTGCTAGTCTGCAGGAGCTGAGTGGGAGGAAGGGGATTTTGTGAGGAGAAAGCTCGGCTGGAGAGAGAGAACAAGCGTTTAGGTCTCCTGGACCTTTTTACAGGACCCTTCAGGTCCTGTGGCGACCTGAACGGTCGCTGCAGGAGATTCCAGAATTTTCTCAAACATGCATGAAAGATTCAAAGCAACACTCCAGGAATGATTTTGATGAGGGAATGACATTATAATATTATATAAAGCTAAAAAAAAAAGTTGATTTAATTAAATTCATGAAGGTCAACTTTCAGGGCTTAGAGCAGAAAACAGTTAAAATATTGCAGTGAAGAGCTAAGTTTACAGATTATGAAGCCAACACGCTCATTTAGTGGCAAAACACCATTGAGAAGATTTGTAAAAAGCTGCAAGTTGAGTGGAAGGCCCAATGCTGGCGGCCTTCACACGTCCTCTGAATATGGAGCACGTCATGTAAATGATAAATGTTCAGAGGCTGCTGCTCCACTTCCTGAAGGGAGAAAGCACACGCTGTTTTATCCGAACCGCGAGCAGCTAAAATAAAAACTGCAAATCAGTCGAGCTATATTTACACTAGATTTATAACATCTGAACTGCTGACCAAGGTCTACAGAGTCGGCACTGCAGGTTGAGTCAGGAATCAGACGTCACAGTGGAGCAAAGTGGGGTGATGTGTGACGGGTTTAAGACAAACGGAGTGTTGGATAATCAAGACAGAGAATGAAGAGCCATTAAAGATGAACAGAGGGACTGTTGTTGGTTGTGGAGAGGAAATCTGAGGCGTTTCCTGATAAGAGCGAGTCGGCTGCTCGACCCTCACTCCCTGTGCTTCACCTTCAGCCTCTAGGCTTGCTGAGCCGTTTCTACATTGCTAGTCCAGAATAAGTTCCCAAGATGTGCATATATTTTTAACAGCTGAAGTAGAGCAACTGACAGGTGGACATTTCAATTTGTTACAAGCTTATTATAAAATTTCAGAAATATTCAGAGTGTAGCAACCAGTTCCAGCTCGTTTCTAACAAGCCATCAGTCAGCCCTGTCAGGAGTGAAGGGCTAATCTCACAGAGGGTTATACATCACCTCAACAGGCAACTCATTAAAAAGCCTCATCCTCCGTGGACTGGAGCGCACCGATATCTAAAACAAACTAAGGTTAGCTGCTGCAAATTAAACCAACTGCAGCCCATAATTAGTGTTTCACTACTAGATTAAACTTTATAATCCAAACCTGTAAACTATATCATCATACAACAGAACAACATTGGTAAATTGTCTGTCATTTAAAATAAAAAGGTGGATTTCAGTAAGTTTTTATTCAGTCTCTTTAGGCAGGTTGTTTGGTATAGAATCAATTATACACAGGGTTAATCATAATGTACAGGAAAACAAGAGAAGAGAGATGAAACGTTAAAAATAGAGGCACACAATAAAACAATACACTATACTATAAAATAAACTATTTACATATTTAAGCAAACGAACTGATAGAAACATCTAACCATTTTTCTCAGATATCAGTTGGTGGTGAATACAGTTTTCTGATTTATTGTTGTTACAAGTAATTAAGTCCATATACTGCAACATAATAATAATAAAATTCTCCCATCGATTCACACTAGACAAGCAGATCTGTCTTAAAATTACACTAAGTAATGAAACACTTGGCTATCAGCACAGTGGGAGAACCCAGGTTTTCTGACTGGATGTTTACCTAAACTGGTTATAGCTGGAATCAGAGGATTAATTATAACTGAAAAAAGTAAACGGTCAAAAACAAGCAGCCAATTGCAAGCTTAAGCTTCCAATATGAATGCGATGCCATTGCAGCACAAATGGATTTCTCTTTGTGTAGACCTCTTTCATTACGTTAATAAGCAGCATGTGCTCCCGATCAATGAGGCATAAAAGGGAGCTTAAGGCTTTATAGGAAGCAAAGCTTTAAAACCGGGGAATGTTTTCCTCTTCCTCTAACCCTAGAGGAAGAGGAAACCTCGTTTCCTTCCTCAGGAAACAAGGTGAAAGGTAAGGTTTAAGGAGTTTGATTAAATACTTTGCAGCCTGGGAGATTAATGTCTTATGGTTGACGAATCATTTCAGGTAATGCACATGAACATCATTCTTGCCAAACCACTAAAACCATCTCTGAGCCATTATACTGTCATTTGTTACAGATAAATTGAGAGAGAACCTTGAAGCTGTGAAGACGTATTTAACCCCCTTATAGATCTTTGTTTTGGCTTTCATGTCTCTTAAATGTTTTTGAGATAAACAAATGTTGATATCAGAATATTCAAACTGACACAACTGTAACTCACACATTTAAATCCTGATTTAACTATGATCAATCATATGTGGTTTGGTTTTAAGTAATAACTTCCTAAACCATGCAAAAGTTTTGTTTTTTTCCACCGTTGGCAGAAACACCTTCCATCAAGTGTTTATGATTACTGGTTTGATCTAAAGAGGGAGCAAGAGTTTTACTTTCTCACAGATTTTCCTTCTCTTTAAATAAATTGACCAAACCTTTTTAACATGTACCCAGGTTATCTTTGTATAAAAATGTTTTCTTGACAATCTGGAACATCCAACTGAGACAAAGAGAGGAAAAACAAAACATTATCAGTGAGGGGGCAAAAACTTTTTGTGGTTAAGGAAAAGAAATTGCCTTTGGCTCTCAATTTCTTGGCAGGATCAAACTTTAGAATAAGTCGTCCCTGTTCTGGTCAATATTTGAATCATTCTGCAGTGATTTTTCTCATGAAGTGAAAGTCAAACAACCGTAACGGAGACAGAGGAGACTTCTTCACTTTTCTTCCATTTTCCTCCATTTTCTCAGGGGATTGACTGGTTGAGAGGCAGAGCTTTCTTATCCGGAAACATAAACCTCTGCAGGTAAGGCTCCCAGCATAAATTACTGTGGTGATAGATTCACAAAAGATACTGAAAATCCTTAACTGGACTCAGCATTATCAAAGAGCAAATATAATGGAAGAAAAAAAAAATTTAAACGTGTTAAATACTATACAACAATAGATCTGTCTTGATAACAAATGTAGCTAAATTGTCCCAGAAATGACTGATTAATGGCATTTTGAGACCATTCCCACAGATATAATGACAAAAGCACAACAACACATTCTAAGACATTTTAATTATCCTTTAATTATTCTAAACAAGCAAAGCAGAAACAAATAAAATGGATTATGAAGCTTCTGTAAACAAACTTGCCCTTCAAAACACATCAATTAGGCTCAGATGGAAAGAAAAGGCAATATTACCAGTTACAACTTATTACAAAATAAAAGTGTTATAGGGAAAAATCTCTTTAGCGATTACAAAACTCATCTTTGTCTGACCTTTTTGTAGACCTCAATAATTGTCTAAAGTCTAATTGTAGATCGTCAGTAAGACAGAGGAAGCCCATTGGTTGTAGTTTCTTATTTTTTTCCAAGCTCAGAAAGATGCATGAGATGATTAACATTCATCTGTTGTACTGCCATGTTTAGTTTGGTTGACCGTGGTAATTCAGCTTAAGATTATGAATAAGATAGAAAAATGACATTAAATAATCAGTTTCTATTGAGGGAAAAGTTAAGAAAACTTTTAAATAGTCTGATGGAGACTATTTAGAGTATCAGAATTTCTGCAAATATGCAGCAGGTTAAACACTTTGAAGTTGGGTAAATTTATGACTGAATTTTAGATTAAAATAAATATATGGATTTGCTTCAATCATCTTAAGACATCTAAATTTAACAATGGTAGCAAACCAGAACCGCACAGCATTCTGGGAGATGTAGGCAAAGGAAAGACTTTAGCTGCCCTACCTCTCATGGCCAGCTAAACAAGGTCAGTGGCATGAACTAACTCACTCTTTGGTTACCTAGCAACAACCTGTTGAGTAACTGGTACAGCAGCAGTTTCAGGTTGCGCCACCTTGCCTAATAACTGCTGAAAAATAAACATTGTGGTGTGAAAACTCTGGATAAAACAGGAAAGATCACACCACCTGTTTGGTAGGATTTCAGATATTTAAAACAAAAAAGTAAAAATTATCCAATTATAAACTGAAACACTTGCATCACAATATGTTTTTCAGCCATATTGTATAAGAAGTGTTAAAAATCAGGTCAGTCTTTAGAAAACTTGGGTAGATATTTAAGTTCTTTATTTAAGTTCTCAAACAAAATTGATTATAAATGTGTGTAACCCGCAATTAGTCAAAGACTTTTATTTTTGCGGGCCCACTTCCTGTTTTGTCCCAAACTCTGCCGCAGTTTAAACATTCTCAGCTGTTCCACTGTGATTGTGGCTTGCTGTTGGCGTCTTCTTCACAAACGCACCCAAATCTTTGAATTCACTGATTTGATTGCCTGGTGAGTTTATTTGATAGCACTATTGCTTTTATAAGTGAAACTTTTGCTGGATTGCTCATTGGAGCGTTGTTTTATTAGAATTATTGGCACGGCAAGATGGCGATAAAGGACTATGGACTTTATGATTTTGGATATTAATTTATTCTGAGTCAGTTATCTTGTGTCTCACTGTACTGTTGTAATTGTCTGTTTTTATACAAATCACTTAATTTATATGCACCAAAACCAAAAGTACTGTTCCTGTTTTTTCATCCACACCTCAGACTCCTTAAAAGGCCTCTCTTCTGATGCTGCTTTTGTAGCCGCAGTTAGCTGCTTAGCCCATAACTGTTACATGTGCATGACCTGTTTAGACTGGAGAAACTCTGGATAATTTCAAACTCAGAGTTTGTTTAACAGATAAGAGATGACATGCCAAGATAATCTGGCGGCTCTAAAGAATCCCCAATCAATCAATAACAACCATAAACACAGAAATCTGGCTGGCTCAGTGTTTTTCCAATATTACCTTTTTTTGGATAAGGACCAATCGCAAGTCAGACAACAGATCCGTTTTGACTACCACAATGTGCGACAGTATTTTGTAACTCTTGATATGTTCATGGTTAACTCCTTTTAATTGCAACCAACTTCACTGAGACCAACCTAAAGAAAAGAAAAAGCTTCAGGATTAGCAAAGACTTCATGTCGTCAATGTACATGTAATGTGTGCCCAAGGAAAAAACATCCCCATGTGTAAAAACATGATGTTATTGCAGGCCAACCAGACCCCGAACAACACAGATAACTGGTTTATTTGCCTTCATTTCATCTTAGCAGCTGGAGCCCGTTGTTGTATCTGCTGTGCGGCTCGCTGCAGGCTGCGGCTCGTCGCCAGCTCCATCTGGCCAAATAAAGCGCGTGTCTGTTTCTTTTCCACTCAGTCCTCTGACTTTACATAAATATTTACAACCTGTGCCTCTTTTGTCACGTCCCTCTGTGACATTACAGACCGAGCCAGTTCTGCTGGATCCATTTTAATTCTGGTTTCCAGTCAGCTCTGCAAGTTTGTAGATCCCTGATGATTTCTAATAATGCACATGTAGTCTTCTTGTTTTAGATGTTGGCCCAACAAACAGAAATCAGCAGATTCAGCCAGCACAGCTTTTCAACTAAATATGTTGAATCTCTACCTTTAAGATCTAGTTTTACTCAAGCTGTGAGAAGACCGTAAAATACATACATTATATTTGGGCTACCTAAATGGAACAGAAAGTTTTAATCACAATAATAATAATAAATATGATAGTAATGAGAATTTACTTCACATTTTGTGGCCAATACAAAGAGTCTGAGCCCCAAACAGAAAAACAAAGCTCTAAAAAAAGCTAACCCCATTATCAAACAGGTTACATAAAGTGCTGCCAATGATTGCATTTGATAATATTTTCCCATCTACTCATATTTGCTAATGCTCTCATGGATAAAACAATGAAAAATAACCATCAAACATAATCTAGTCACAGTTCTTTTGATTTTTAGTTACCTTTTTACATTTTACTTGTGTATTCTTTTTTATTGTATGTCAAAACTGAATATATAGTAACTTTTAGTGTTTTTAGAGGCCCAACTATTTGAGGTTGTGGTCTCCAAAGCAGTCAACTTTAGGTCAGAAGTATTGTACAGTAAATACAGTTTACCTCAGCTGGAACAGAAAAAAGCTGTTTTTCGATGACCAAGCAGTAAAAACAAATCTGCATTACAACCTTGAGCTGAAAACTGAGTATGGCTCAGAGTTGTGGGAATGTTACCGAGTCTTTTCAGTTCAGCAGAGATTAACAAAAGCTGCCTTTAGTTTTCACAATCTTAGTGATCTGATGTTATCAAAGAACAGTTTAATTTTCGCATAATTTACCTAATCCCACTAAACAAAACTCAAAACAAGATTTCCAAGTGGGAAGGGTCTAACTGGAAACTTGGTGCTGTGGGAATACTACCACATTTTTCATCAGCTGCTATTAACCAAGACGAAGTTAAAATGTGCTCTGAAAGTAAAGCTGTACATTTTCCCATTGGGATTTGAATGATCAGTATGCACGACTTTACAGTCTTTTGCATGAACTGCAGGTTTGTTGGTAAACAAACTGGTTGCATTTTGACAGGTGAAAATCTCCAGGATTCAAGACTTTCTCCCAGTGACCCAGTAGGTCAGAGACATGCATATGACTGATTGGGAGCTTAAAACGAGGTCTACTATCAGCAGCTAGTCTAATTAAATCAACAGCAAATCACGAACACTAGGAATTACAAGAGATTACAGCCCGTCCAGCCTAGCCCAGACCTCCCGAGTACAATGGCCTGTAATCTGTCTTAATTCCCCAGCTAATCAACCCAGGGCTCTGAGTCTCCTGGCTGCAGAGGGAGGGAGCACCAGCTCACATCCACCCAAACGTCAAAACAAACAAACAAAAACAAAGATATCATCACTCTTCAACATCATTTGCCTCAGATGGGGACCATGAGTCTGCATTAAGTTAATACAAATCCACAGGGCATCCTTTACATCCCAACATGCTCCAAGATTTCTCAAGCCTGAAAAATTAATGCCAACCAATAACGTGATCCAGGAACTCATGTTCCATTTAAGTCCTAAACAGCACTATCGCAGCATGAGCTACAATGATTCATCAGGTCAGGAGTTTCATCAGCAAATTGCTACAACCATGAAATATTCTCACTATTTTGAACCATTATGAGTCAAAAGAAAGTCACAAGGCGTCAAATGACAAGATTTAATTTCACCTTGCATGTTTGCTTTATTTAATATTGTTGCCTTTTGCTCTTTTCTTTAACATAAGAACATCATTAATTTAGCCTCATTCTAGTTAGTTGACTTGCAGCATCGTGTGCAAAAACCAGCATAGATGCATTACTTGGTATGCTGCTACATTTGCAATGGATTTATACAATTTACACATTTTAGTAATGCAACAATTGTTCATAAGCCTTGTAATTCCTTAAGGTTCTATGGGAATTAAACATCTCTGTCAAAAAACCTGCAGTTCTTCAAACAACAAAAAAACAAAAACAGGAATTCAGTCTTGCCATCGCCATCTAACTTTCCATTTGTTTTTAGAGAACTAAAACTAATATATTGAAGGATTAAAAATACCAATTATTCTTACCTATTTCGCAGAATATCATCCATCCATTTACAGTCATTGATCGTTTGATATCAGATGTGTTAAACATAATTTTCACAAAGTTCAGAGGTGAGATTGCACAATATATTGCAAATGTCAAACTCAATGTAACATCAGTTTGTGAAATATTCATATAGAAACTAACTACTTGGAGCACAATAAATAATGTATTCCAGGTGTTATAAATGTGCATTTTTCATGCTAAGAAATATTTAGCCAGTTGGAAAGAGTCTCGCAGCAGAACATGCTCACATGGGTCAAAAAAAATGGCATTGTCCAAAATCCTAAAGGTCACATAGTGATGGAAGCAGAGATGAGAAAGAGGAAAGAAGAAAATACATGTACATCCCACCTGATGGTATCGTTGCAATATTTTCCAATATCATGCAACCCAATACAGGGATTTATATTTTGTCAGTAGCTTTTACTGTCATGTTTTCCGCCCTGCATTTAAATGTTCATTTGACATGGAACAAGACGAATTGCGATATCTATTCCCTTTTACAGATTGAACACAAATAAATGCAATGCACAACAGATGCACAGACATCTGACTCACTTAAGTGAAGTGCAAGCCGAGTAATCATACAAACAAGACCAAGTGCTCGATGCAACGGATGAGGCATCAGCTCCGTCTTTCCTCCAATCGGTGCAGCTGTTTATCTGTTAATCTATCAACAGTGTGGGCTGAAGTAAACAAGCTGCCTGGTTCTCTCCCGCCTCAAGCATCATCAGCGTTATCAGTAATAAGTGCGGTACGAGCCGCAGCTTCTTCCTGGAAGGGAATATTCTGCCAGGAGTCTTCTAATGAAACGTGACTGATCTGCCTTTCCCAATGGCTTCACGTTGTGGATGAAAGAAGCCTCTCTGACATACCACGCTGACACACTGCCAAGCTGGAAAAAACTCATTTGTTTTGGGATTGGTTGGGTGGGAGCTGAAGTCTAGCTGCTTTATAAATAACATTTATCCATAGACTTTTAAAATGAGGTATCTTTTCACAGGACGTTATAGAGAGCAAAGCATCAGCTGAAAGAAAGAGGAGCAGACTAAGGATAGCCACGGGGAATGGCAGCCATGGGTGCCCTTGAAATGGCCTGACTCATTACTGCAGCAGCACTGCCATGTGTGGTGATGGCAGGCGCAGGGAGAGCTCAAGGTCAGGCGGAGAGTGAATGACAGCATGTTTTTTTTTATTCCACCAGGTGAAGACTTCAGCGGCTGCACACCTCAACCTCCATTTTCAAATCACTAACAAGTAGAGAGGCAGATGAAAACCACTGCTTTAGTGTTTTTAAACATCAACCTCCTGTTTGCCATCTGATAAGAAAAACAACATTGACTGACATGTCAGCTGCAGTCTGGACTTTACCCAAACTAAAAATCAGCATGACTGAACAGTCAATCCATTCTCCAAGCACCTATAGTGCAGTATGGAAGTCGAATCCGCAAATATGCATGAATAACAGCAGGCTGCAGTCCATTTCCTCCGTTATCTGCTCCTTTACTGCTGCTAGGTAGAGCGGAAACGTATCCCGAGGGTGAGCCGACGGCAGGGAAGAGACTGTCCAGCCCTGCAACACGGAGGACGCACACAGCTCACTGACAGTCCCTATCATCCCAATTAAAGCTCAGAGGATGCTGTGGCTTCCATTACGTCCTCTGCAGGATCTCACTGTCAACTTTAGGCCACAGCTGTTTGGTTAAAAAAAAAAAAGAGCCTTGTTTTCTCCAAACCCAGTTACCATTACAGCAGTTTCCATGACACACCTCAAAAATTTCAAAAATAACTACCGTCAGAGTGTCACGCTGTGATACAGTGATCCACAAATGAGAAAAGATTCTTCCTCTGTGACCCAAACATGAAACCATACGGTGCTGTGTTAAATGCAGAAATGTCTGATTGGGCAATAAACCCTCAGATCTATTCGCTGTGAGGCTAAAACCTTCTTTGCATGCCATATTAGACCTTCATCCTCACATATCTAATCAATAAAAAAAAAACGACTGTTCCACAATATGATTACTTAAAAAGCTATTCTGTTCTGCATGTGGTGTTAGGTTAGAAATCTAGTAGAGAATGCGTGAAATAGAGTAAAATTACAAGCAGTAAAAAGATGTGTAATATTCCAATAATGTTTTTATACTGAATAAAATGTACTAGATATTAACCCTCGCATAAAGTCTCATTAAAAGGAGGTAATAAAAATGTGGGACAGTGGCAGGACATACCAAAGCAGGAAACTGACGAGGACTTTACCCCTCAAAAAAACAACCCCAAAGGTTTGTGTCCATCATATTGAGACCTTTTAGGTTTGAAAACTCCATTATGGGTCTTTTTAATAAAAACCTTTTTATATGACATGGCAATTATTTAAGGCTAGAAACAAATTTTCTCAAGATGTTACTGGTTACCTGTGTTTATTTAAAGTTGCTTTTTTCAGTGATGCATCTGTCCTATTAAACACACATAATATCCAACATTATTATATGTTTTAATTTCTCAAATGACATTAAAATACCCCATATATACAGATGGGGAAAAACAAAACAAAGCATTAAAAGTTTTCTTTTTTTAATTAAAAGTTATTATTTAAGGAAAACTTAATGATATCAAAAAGATGCAAAAACCAAAACTTCAGATGAGAGGAAAAAAAAAAAAAAGAAGTTTGGCAGGTGACAGGGCACACCATGGAAAACAGTGCAGAAGCAGAGCTGACTGACCGTTATGCTGGAAAGCCAACACCTTCTAATCCAGCTACAACATCGTTGTGTTACCTCTTAGGGCAAATCTGTATTCTTTGGTCTATTTTTAACAATCAAACAATATTTCACGTGGCAAACCAATTATTCAACATTACAAAAAACTACTTTAGTGAGTTTCATCTGTATTTTTAGTAATTTATTGCCAAAATAAAGGTTAAACATCTAGCAGAGTCCATTAAATTAAACATTAAAATACAAACAATTCTAGTAATATGATCCATCAGTTTATTATTCCAGAGTGATTTAATAGTAGCAAAATTGGATCCAATTCTAGTTGGAGGTGCATTTTTTGTTTTGGTACTCTACATACAAATAATATTCCGTGCCATCCCAGATGATTTTCAGATTAAATTTGATCCCAATCAGAATACATTAGCTCCAAGGTAAATCTCTGTGCAATGATCCAAACAGGAGACAAATCCTCCTCGATCCGTCTACAACATCCTTCACGTGCAAGCAGGCAATTATGTGCCGACTGGCCAGGTGTGCGCACAACACCATGTCACAATCAGTGGTGGCGTGAGTTCGTGGTTTAAAGCGTCAGCCTCGTCGGCGCTTACGGGGTGGAAAAGGCCGCAAATCAGCAGGAGGTAAAGCTCTCAACATGACGAGGCTTACGGCCCGAGGTCAACATAGTGACATGGAAGGCTTAGGGGATTACATCCTCCACACACACACACACACACACACACACACACACACACACGCACACACACACACACACACACACACACACACACACACACACACACACACACACACACACACACACACACACACCAAAAAGCCCGTGCTGCTGGTCAGCCAAAAACCTGTCAACACAGGGAAACAGTGGAGACGGCCTGATGTAACAGATGGGTGACATAACTGAAGGACGAGAAAGCCAGAAAGCCTCATCATGTCGCCATTTTAAGAGTTTCATAATAAAACGGCTCTTATGCAGAACTATTTGGCACGAGAGCAACCAATTTTGCAAAAATAATAGTGAATTTCATTCAGATTGTTAATCAATATGTCAGCATATTGAAGGCTTTGTTTACTCCGGATGTGGAAATTAAATTGTAGCTGTTAAAAGAATGTGAGCACATTAGTTAGCTGTTATCAAAAGGATGCAAAAAGGTGCATGTCAGCATCATTCTGCTCTTTCAGTCTAACCTGGATCAGTGTTAGAAATATAAACAAGTTAGTCTATACAGTCTTCTCATGTCTATAATGAGAGTGCTTTCAGGAATACGCCTGTTTCTGGGGTTTCATCATACTTTGATTTTCCACTTTTGACAATAAGAAAATATTTTCCTCTGTTGGCTCTTGAGTAAAGTATAACTTATATCTTTTCACAGCTGATTTAACATGTGGGATATTTAAAATGTCTTCCAGTTCCAGTGTGGAGTGTTTATTGATCTTTAAGAGGGCGAACTTGCACTATAATGCCATTATCACTAAATTATTTGAAAATAGCCTCAAAAAGCAACATTATTATTTATCGCAATATGTTATTGTGACAGCTGTAGTCATGTATTCAGTTAATGAACTGAAGTGTAGAAGAAGTTTGATGGTTCCTCCCCCCAACAACATAACCGTCTATTATATCTCCCAGCCAGTTCTTTATATGCAAAACAAGAAGGCACATTAGATTTGTCGAATTGATTCCTTCAAGAGAAGCAGCGTAGTGTTCCCAATGCAACTCCTGGCTGCTGTCACTAACAGCAGGCAGCAGCAAAACCTGATTGACTATGAATCACCTCTGCAGAAAAATGGAGCATATAAACTGGCGGCAGAAAAAATAAAACAGGTAATGAAGTGAGACGATGAACAACAGTAAATGATATCCTGCTGGAAAGATGAACTAGACAATTGTTTTGGTGCAATATCAGAAAACCTCGGTGTGCTCTTCTCTTTTTGGTTTATTCAGACTCCCCTTAAAATGATTTAAGTTACCAATATGTCTTTTTTTTTTTACTGAAAACATTTCAAAGGCAGGTTTTTGTCTTCCAAACAAAGGGAAATTCAGAAAGCATAGGGAGGAAAAGGAGACACAGCCGAACTAGACTTGAATACAAAACAGCTCAACAAATAGGGGCAAAGTTCTGGCTCTCTACCTATCAAATCCTATTTTGCTCATCAGTGAACTTTCCCACACTGCAGAAGCTCTTAAGGTTTATTTCATAACAGGCCACCAAGCTGGTTTGGCATGTGCCCCTCTGGCCACATTAATGCTGCAAAGAGACCCGATTGCTGCTGCTCTTTAGCACATCCTCATCATATTGTTTTGGCATTTAGCTAAGCACTGTTAAGCCTCATGTTAAGTGAAGTTTGAGCCTGCAGGCAGAGCTCACACACATTCGTTTCTATTTGACACAAAGCTCTCGTCTGCTTACTGAAAACAGAAAAGAAAGAAAATTATGTAGGCATAGCCACTATACACACACATCGTATTACGGATCAAATGCAGAAGAAACACACCCACTATGAGCTGCTTCTTTCTCGTTTGTCGATTACGAATCAGACGTTACATAACAACCATCCAAACGAAGTCGAGAAGATGCCAAGCTTATCAAGGGTCAGGGCTGTTTCCGACAGAGCCTGAGCGCTCATGCTCTTTCAGCATTGTGGAGCTGGGTAAGCATCCAGAGCTCTTGCCAGAATACAAAATGCCAAAACGCCGCCTTGAAAAGAAGTCCAAGCCGCGGGAGAAGCTGCTGTCCAAGAGGAGAGCAGCATCTTGTGTTGGGCCTAATTACTTCTGTTCAAGCATTTCACAGTTTTGACCTTTCTCAAGTCTGTCGTATGGAGGCTTGTATAAAATTGAAGATGACTGCACTGATATTCACAGAACCTGCTTATATTTATGCATTAAGTTAGAGCCGGAGCTTCATTTTCCCCAGCAGAGGTTATGTTTCTGACTTACTAATTTGTTTACTTGTTAGTGTGTTTAAATCCTTCAGTTAACTCTCAAAACATGTGTAAACAGATCATACTACAAGGAGAGCTGGGCGGTATGGATTAAAAACTTATGACACAAGTATTTCATATCGGTCAATAGATAATTATTGATCAGTACTTCGTTTTAAATATCTGAAATATTACCAAATTGGTGGCATGACCTCCTGTTTTATCCAGCTTTCATTTTGCGCCGTTTTTTATTTATATGCAGTTATGAGGCACTGTAGAAAAACCTGAAGCTGCTGCTGCGCCAGTTACTCTACAGGTTGTTGCTAGGTAACCACAGAGTGAGTGAGTTGATGCCACCAGCTGTTCTTAGCTGAACAGCTAAAGCCTTTCCTCCCTGATACATCTCCTAGAATATACTTATCTAGTGATATTGATCATGTGTCTTATCTCGATATATATTGATTTATTGTCCAGCCCTGAATTACAAGCAAATGTTTTCCCCCCAGCCAACATGAATTGGGGCTAGTCTATTAAATTCATAAAAGTTTTACAAATTATTCTATACCCAAAGGATACAGAATAATTGTTGGCTGCTTTATCAACTATTTCTAGAACGTTTGGCAAATTAAATGAAGACTTAGGACTACAGATGTAAACTTATCTGTAGTTTAAATCTGTAAACTCATTTAACTTTCAAACTACATTTAACTTTGTAGCTAAATCTTAGTTAAATATGAATTAACATAAGAGGGATTTTTGTCTGGTTTTCCACAGCGTATGGAAAACCATACGCTGTGGAAATATTGCGTCTCGTGTTGAAGGAAAATGTGGGTTATAATTTAAGTAATGTTTTCTTATTTCATCTCTGAAAATGAAAAGACTTGGGTTGGAAAATCCAGAAATCTTCATTTTTCAGGGTAATTGATTCAAGAAGAATTTGAGGTGCTTTAAGTTTTACGTGGATTTTTTTGTTCTACTTAAAGACAGTAACTTTTAGGTTTCTTATGCTGCAAGTTGTATTCAAGACTCCTTCCTCTACTTCATCTGTTCCATTAATGGGTGTAAAGGTTGTCAAAAACAACTGAAAAAGTTTAAAACTCATCACTTTCCAAAAACAATGACCTTGAAAAAAAAAAAAAAAAAAATTTATTAAAATAAATAAATAAATAAATAAATGACTCGGGCCATTATTTTAGCAAGGTGACAAACTGATAAAAAAAAACATTTCACGAGATTGGATCTGTATAAAATACATAAAGTGAAATTACTGGAGACAAATAAATTGGCCGATGATGGAAGTCGGATGAGTTTCAGCTTCATTGGTTATTTCCCAAGCCTTTCGGATCAGTGAATGCACCACGCTCTAATTCACTGGTTCCCAGGAACCACGCAGAGACAACCAGGCCTCCAACCTCCTTCAACCTCCGCTGCTCCTCGGGGGTGATTCCAGGCCAGCTGGGAAACGTAATCCCCCCTCGTCAGCGCTGCTCTGAGCTCAACCGAGCCTGGTAGACCTCTAAATGACATGACGACTATTATTCAGCAATTCAGCTCCCCCATCGGACCGAGTTCATAATTCAGTCATAGTCTGATCTCTGATCCGGAGCGCCGGAGCAGAACGAACCTCTCCATGTCGAGGAAGTATTTTTAGATGAGTCTGCATCATGAATAGTCAAAGGCTGCAGCAATCTCAGAGATGCAGTCTGAGCACCGATGAAATGTTGACCATGCGACTTGGATCCGCCTGGCCCAACTACATTTAATGAGTTTTCTACAATCTACTAAGAAATATACAGAAAATATACAAAAAGACTGAGAAATTTGCTATACATCCAGAATAATGGTAATTTAATTGAAATCAATGTTCTGGTGGAAGATTTAAGTGTCCAAACCCAAAAAGGTTTCTCCCAATTTTAAGAAAACCAAATAATTTAGAGGCATTTCTCTTGCTTAATTATTCCCTTCACCTGGTGCTCAGCTCTGTAATTCATATTAAGGGCAGGCGATGCAGACTTTAAATCTTTTCGCTACATTATTTGTGATGTTTATTATAATAAAACTGACATGAAAAGATATCTGCAACATTTTAGCAGACTTTGCATGTCACAACAATCATAGCCTCACAAAGAATGCTCTTTAAAAAACTGGGCACTTCAGGACAACAGTTACGTAAAGAGAGAGTTGCACAGTGTGTCTGTATTTTATTACGTTTCTGAACGTATTTAAACTCTTCTGGACACAATAGTCAATCCTAATAAGAAATCTTTCATGATATACGACTTCTTTCACAATAAATGCTCATCCCTACTTGATATTGTGTGCTGAGGTTTGTCAAGAACTCCAAACGTACTGCAGGGTGTCATGGCTGAATAAATCCAGCCTTTTCGGTTTTAACAGTTTCCTTTAATCCAAAGCCTACAGTTTGGTTACATAGTTGAACATGGGACACAATTTGGTGATCCAACAGAACAATGATAAGAAAAATGAAAATGGGTTTTGGAACGGATAAATCAGGACATATCAGGCTCCTGCAATAGTCTTACTAAAGCCCCAAACTAAATCCTATTTAAAATTCCTGGAATATGCTGAAAAGCCGGTCCGTCCCCAGAAACGGACGAATTTAATCAAGTCCAACTCTTCTGATTCTGACTAGAGGAGTGGACTGAATTATACCAGAACCTTGAAATCACTGATAAATAATGGCAGTGTTATGAGTACAACTTGCTACAGGAAGTTCAACCAAACATTAGAAAAGCTGATGTTCACATTTGAGCCTGTTCTGATTTTTGACTCAATGTGAACAGGAGAAAGTCTCGTTTAAAAATCACTACAACGGTTTGTTGTTTCATTTCATCCAGGAAAAAATAAACAAACACAAAAGACAAACACTAAAATTGACACGAGAGTCAGACCCTTGAAGTGTGTGTGTAAACGTCTGCTCTATAGGTAACATGAAGCATGAAAATTTGGAAGCACCGCGGCGAGGGGCGGGAGCTGGAATGTATTTCTATGCATACTAAAGCACCATAGGAACCGGATTAGGAGCTTTGTTTCACAGTTATTGGATTTTGGCTCAGCAGGACAGAAATTGTTCCAATACAGAGGGGAGAGGAAAAAAAACAAAAAAAAAAACCCAGAACCATTCTTGCATATGTGGAAAAAAAACTGGACCCAGCATGCAAACATACAACACATTTGAGCTTTTTAGAGGAGCTTCATATCTTCACAGCCGCTGCCAGCTACCGTCAGTGATCCTGGATGTGAAGAGAATGAATCACTGAGGAGCCAAGGCTTTTCACTCCTTTTACTTCACAAACACTTTAAATCCGCCAGCACATTCAAATTTAATGTGGTGTTTCTGAACTGAAACAAACCAAATTTCTTTTAATTTTTAAAGACTACCGGAGCAGACGAGGCAGGAAATGAAGGGGGGGAAGGAAAAGCGCCGATGTGCAACAATGACCACGATATTGTATATTCTTGGTACATTTCCTCATTAGATTTATGTATCATTTAGATGTACTGTGATAAAAAAATGTTTTATATTTATACAGTTAATTGAAATGTTGGTTTCTTAATACACAGTTTCACTTTAAAATCCTTTTTAAAAGGTTTTACTTGCATCTGTATGCAGCGATGAGTAATGCTGAATGAAAAACGACATGATTTCCTCTCAATCATAAGAAATTAATCAAGAAATAAAAGTAATATAACAGGAATATTTCCATTTTGGTAAAATCTTAGTCACTCAGAAGCAGATTGCCTGTCTAATTAACCAGCTATTGTCAGCTTATTCTACATAAGCATAAATAATATTGTAAGAATGAAGCAGCTTTACTTTAAAAGTGCATTAAGATTTACTGAGTGTTTATTCTGAATTTTTCTAATGTATTAAAATAAAGTAAAAATCACTATTTTTAACCCTCAAATTGTAGCAATCCATATTTTTCGACTGCAGTAGGAATAGTAATTGCCTTTAAGAAATTAATTGAGTATTTGTTGCATTTCTGTTTATTCTTTTATAAATTAGAATGCAGTGAGGATTTCATTCCAGTCTATTAATACTTGCTATTAGAGCAAAGGCAAAGCAAAGGATTATAACTCGAATGTTTGCTTAAATTAAAGCCCCTTTTTTTCTCCCCACAGTATTTACCACTTTAAATCCCTTAAAAATTAACTTAGATAAGATTGTTTATGCTTTGTAACTTCCTAGATGCTAAATGCCAAAGTCCAGGATTCATTTAAGTGATCTGATATAATCATTAAATATGATTCATATTTAAAGTTAGCTGATTTTATTTAAAATCTACGCAAAACAAAAGACAGATTTTCAACAGATTTTTTTTTTTTCCAACAGAATTTAAAATCTGTTTGCAAAGAAAATACCAACTTGAAGCCAACAGGAAGTGAAAACTTTAGAGTTTAAACTCTGAGGTGACTGAAATTGAAACCAGAAAATATTCAAACAGTAAAGCCCATTCTGCATCCTCTATACTTGTGATTCAAGAGGATTACCAGAAGTGCTTCCCCCTTATCGTAGCCGTTTTCTAGATTCCAGCCTTGATACCCTGATTTATCGCCACAGTGGAAACAGTTGAGAAGTTTGGCCCCAGAAAACCGCCCTGCTTCCTGGAAAAGGTTCCCACAGCTGCAGTAAATGCACCATAAATGATGGTATAGAAACAATGAGTTCAAAACACTAAGGTCAGTGGAGTCATCCACGGTTTTGCAAATAAAAGCAAAATTGGATCAACTAATTTGTAAAATAATCTTAGTAGTTAAATATAAAAATGTAATTCACAATTATTTCAGTTCTTAATTACTATACTGATTAAACGGGTAAAAAAAAAAAACGGC
Source organism: Poeciliopsis gracilis (assembly GCA_911649635.1). Taxonomy (NCBI): domain Eukaryota; kingdom Metazoa; phylum Chordata; class Actinopteri; order Cyprinodontiformes; family Poeciliidae; genus Poeciliopsis; species Poeciliopsis gracilis. The sequence goes on from CAJVRI010001403.1 coordinate 488,181, forward strand.
ACATTTTGCTGATTTTTTATTTAAGATCTTTCTATACGATACTAGAACTACATTAAAATTTGCAATTACTGCTAAAAGAACGAGAAAATAAACGTTTGATTGCCTAAAATTCAGGAACAGCACTCCTTTCAGTGAACGCTTAATAACTTGTAGCAAAGGATGCATCTGCAGTTAAAAAAAAAGTACTTTTATCAACATGTGAAAAGCTGAGCCTGATCTGCTCACTTATCAATAAAGTGAGGGGCTAAAGTCTTGACTATTTTTTTTTAATTTGAACTAGGTGAAGCTAAAACTGTGGCACTTGGGGAGTTTTGGATTAAACATATTTATAGACAATGTTCTTTTTACATCTTAAATGCAGAATTTATACATGTATTTGGTCACCTTTTGGCTTAATTACTCCTCTCACTACTTGTTCCTTCAGCTAAATATCTTTTATTGAGCCTCGATACGCCAATCGATTACTAACTCAGTTGGCAATTATTTCAATAATCTGACTAATTATTTCAGCCCTACTTGAAAACAAAACAAAGTTATCACTATAAATAAGCAGCTGAAGTGTGTTAGCGCCCACTGACCTGAATCTCCTCGAACGCCTCGTCAATGGTGGTCACCTGGTGCTGCTCGTGAAGCGCCGGCTCGTCGCAGAAGAAGCACACCAGGCTTTTGTCCGTCAGGCAGAAGAGCTTGACCTTCTCGTGGTCCTTGCAGGGGTAGGAGCTCCTCTGCGCGTTGAGGATCGCGTCGAGCGGGAAGGCCGAGTAGCGCTCCACAATGTTGGAGAGCTTGAGGCTCGGCGACAGCAGCGGATCGGCGAAGGTCCGGCGGCACTCGGGGCAGTCCCGCGTCCCGTGTGGCTCCTGCCTGCTCCAGTGCTCGGTGATGCACTTCCTGCAGAAGTAATGCTCGCAACCGAAGCTGACGGGGTCCTGGTAGATGCTGAGGCAGATGGAACAGAGGAGCTCGTCCTTCAGACAGCAAGCCATTTGCAAAGGCTGAGTGGCATCTAAAAGGACCAAGTTCTGAAGCGAAGCGCACTGGGTTTAACCTGAGAGCGGCTGCTTCACGGCCATGCGAGTGCGGACCGAGAAGATCTACTGGCGTTCTCTCAAAATGGATGTTTGTGACACTGTCAGAGAGAGGAAAAGAGAAAACGATGCATCAAATCTTTAATCTGAGGCCAGATTGGTCTTGTTTTCAAAAACAGTAAGTAATATTTAGTAGTAACACATTAACCAAATGGACTTTGGTAAGAACTCATTAAACATTAAGTACAAGTTCAACCAACAGCAATTAGTCTAACATTAACTATAAAACTAAAAAATAAAAATCTTCCAGCTTCTCAGAGTTAATACCTTGTTGTCATTCTTGATGCTTTGTCAAGTATTCCTAACCTTTGAGCTTTTTCATATCACAACAACAAACATTGTGTAGTGTTGACATGATTTATGAAATAAAAATATTCATGGTTTTAACAATATTTTGCAGAGAACTGCAGAATGCGTTTCTGTCCTCCTGAGTCAAATGAATATATTCAATGTCACATTTTTAAAAGTATAAGCAGCCATCAGCCCATGTTAAACATTTTGTCCATTTTTCTTTGTAAATGATCTCAAGCTCAGCCATTTTGGCAGAGCATCTGTGAACATCAATTTTCAAGCCTTGCCACAGACTTTAACTAGACCAATCTAACACACGGATATACTATGAAACCAAAGTATTGATGTTACTGTAGTTGTGAATGTAAGTTTTAAGTCTCTGTCCTGCTGGCATGTGAGCATCCACCTTATTTTAAAGTCTCCTGCAGCCTTCAACAGGATTCTGTCCAGGATTGTTTAGTATTTTATCAAGCTTCCTTCATTTGAACTCAAACCAGAGAACGACTTATGTTGCTGCTCGTTCAATAATATTTTATTTTCCTTATATTCTTAGAATTGCTTTTGAACCAAAATACATGGCACATGGAACGTATTTGATGTTCATTGACAAAAATATAATGTATTGGCTTTCCCAGCTATTCACAAGATGATGTTTATGTTTTTGCTGTACAAATGAACTTGACTGATTGGAAAACAGATGTTTTTGCACAAAGGTCGACTCCAATCACCAATTAGCTGATTGGTGGAGGCAGGTGGTTGACTTTATTTAGGCCTGCCACAACAAAAGGAGCTGAATTCAAACACACCAATAGTATAAAGAAGCTATTGGTCTTTTCTGATTGACAATTGTTACTGTAAATGTTGCAGCATCATATCCAGGTGGATACCGTCTGGTGAGGGTTATAACATAAAACCGCAGTTGGTTTCACTTTCACAGCTTCCCCCTTTACCTGCGTCAACACCTGGAAATGCATCCAATGAAATGCCTTTTCACTTTCCAGATTCGGGTATTTCCCCACGTCCCTCTTATCCCTAACCTCAACAAACAGCCTCCCAGGCGACCAACAGGCAAACACCTGCAGCCCTGTCCTCTGTTGCTGTCGACCTCCTTCCCGGCTTCCATTAGATTTTCCCCCAGATCAGGAGAGTTTCAAACAGCCTGGAGCAGGCTCCTCCATTCTGACCATCATTTAAAAACTAGTTTGACACATGCTGTAAAAGTCTAACTAGCTTGACTCGACACCTAGCTGGATTTGTAAACACAACAGACAAGGCATAAAAAAAACAAAAAAAAAAGAAGCCACAACAGGAGGATGAATGACACACTAAAAGGCGAAGCATTAATTAATCTAATCTGCTTATTAACTGTAAATAATATTACTTAAACATAAACGGTGGGAACTTATCTCAATGTGACGTTTTCCACAACAAAAATGAATAAAAGCGGAGGGAACGAACCTTAACCTGCCGACCTCTCTGCGGCGACATCAGCGGCTTCAATGCGAGTGTCTTTTCAGGAAGAACACCGACACACAACGGCAACAGACGAAACCAACCGCCGCACACCAAGAGGGGTGTCCGGAGGGGATTAAACATCATTATGTTTCCATTATCACCGCCATTCAAGCTACAGTAAAACATCCCGAGATATTCTGATGGCCACCGTAATTTTAAGGGACTCAAAAATCATTTAGACTCTTTGATAAAGCGGTTAAAATTTAACCGCTGACCCCCGATTTCTAAAATGAAGTGACCCACACTTCCTTTCTCCTGTTCACCCGCTGTTAGCAGTTTACCTTTATGAGAAGAAACAGCGAAGCACATAAAGAAAAAGCGAAACAGCTCATTAAACGGTCTGAATTACATTTCAGTCGACATGCGTAAAGAGACTGTCACAGCTCCGTTAAAGCGTTTTTATGAATCGAATGAGGAATACGCGGTGAGTGGCTGCAGTGCTCGTCTTCCACCAGCAGGTGTCAGCGGTGTCCGTAGAAATCACAGTCAATTCAGTTAAGACGCTTTAAATATGGCTGGCAGAGATTAGAGTCGATTTGAAATATTTTTATAGAAAATAAATTTCACAATTCTCTCACCCCCCCAAAAACTACATATATAAATATATATATAATAAACACCTAAATTAATAATTAAGTAAAAAAGAGACTGGTGTGATTTATAAATATTTTCTATTTAACTATAAACAGCTTTCATGAACTAATTTTCATCAAAATTGCAACACTTTATTGTTTAATACGCACAGCACTTCAAGTGGAAACTAAGCGTATGTCCTATTATTTTAGCTATTTTAATATCTAATTAAATAAGTACAGCTACATTAACTTATTTAATCAATTTCAATTTGTAATTATCAATTTCTAACTAAATTTTATTATGCCTTTAATTATGGGGTACTTGTAGACACATAGTTGAAGATAATTTATGTTTTAAGAAAAGAATACCATATTAAGTTCAAATATTAATTTTTTATTTATTTTTTACAAACTATGCTATTGAAAATTAGACTGAAATATAATTGTTCTAAAATTTCTGAATTTAAGTGTGATGATATTCAAACATATCATCACACCTAAATTGACATATATATATGTATATTCTTTACATATATTCTTTACATATATGTAAAGAATATATGTAATATATATAGTATAATATATATATGTAATATATTCCTTACATATATTAGGCTATATATGTATGAAAATGTATTCAAAGTATTGCACTTGGCAAAATTATTCATACCCTTTGCAATTTTTCACATTGCTTCATGTCAAATATGTTTCATCACAAACTCTTCACTCTGGTTTCATTCTTTTATGCCGGGTCATAAATAAATAAATACATTTCAAACATGCTAGGTGAGAAATACGTAAGAACACTGAAAGCTCACTTGAATCCCCTTTTATTTTATGTCCACTGTACAAATCAGAAACATATGTAAAAAAAGAAAAAAAAAGTTAAATAAATCTATATTTTGAACATTTATGTACAACAACAAACAACATATACACATACCCATAAAGTAACAGCTGAATACAAAACAAAGCACTGGGTTTCTGCTGCACATTCTTTCAGTCAAAGCTTTTTACAGTAATGTTAAAAAAATGTTCAGAAGGGTCAGGAGGTTTCATGTGCAATAGCTGGGACTCTCCTCGACTGACATAAACGACAGTTTGCCTGCCTCTTGCTGAGGAGAGCTGACGGACTCCTCTTCCTGTCCAAAGGGAAGTTGATGCCCCACCTGGTTAAAGTCTCCCGGCTGAAAAGATGGCGTCCCACAGGAACCATTTCCTATATGCAAAGTGATGTTGACGTTGACGTGGGGACTGTTCGTTACGGGGCTGACAATCTGCGGGCTGGTGGGCTGAGAGGAGCTCTGTGTGCTGATGCTGCGTTGAGTGAAGTGGTCCGTGACGGACTGTAAGGTCAGGGGCTCCGATAGGAGAGACGCTGGGTTGTCAAAACCTAAAGTTGGTTGGAGAGGCCTCGGGTGCTCATGGCTGCTGAAACCATCCGCCCTGGTTGAAGTTTCGGTATCACTGCTGCTCACACTGTGGTCACTGGTGACTTCCCCTTTCTCCAGCAGGCACATTTGCTCCGGTGAGGTAAGTTTGGATGAAATCATCTGAGAAAAGTTGTGCGGGCCGTTCTAGTGACGAAACAAATCAAGAGTCAATGTTTTTATATCGTCACAAGCATGACGCCTGCAGCTAACTTGCGGCTAATTTGATTTTTAGGTTAGATTAAAAACATTCATGAAGCCTATCTTTTCTATCTGCTACAGTTTGAGCAATAAATTCTTCCAATTCTTCCCTTATAATAATATGTCTAAAAGTCTTACAGTAATAAAACCTCACACTTGAATAATTCATCCAATTCAATCATTTACTCAGTGGTGAAAACAGCCAAATAATCACATGTTGCATTCTTAAGAAATGAAAACGTTAAGTTCATCAGATTGTCTAGGAAACATTTAATTAAGAAACAATGAATCTTAAGTCCCTTGGTTATAAATATTATGTGACACATAGTCTCATTTATGTAAGCCACTGACCACAAGGGTGAAGGAGGAACTACGTCTGTTTAGTCACCACACACACACACGTGCACACACACATACACACACTGCCGGACAACTGCAGGAAAGTTTCCAAAACTTCAAAACAATCCTTAAATTATTTCTATTCAACTTGTTTAGTTCGAGTTAGTTGCAAAAAACAGTTCAAGGTCAAATAATAGTATTTTTATGTTATTTAAGTAGCTTAAATAACATAAAAATGTTATATAACCAACATATTACTAACAAGAACCAAACGTTTTGTGAACATCTGACGGAAAAATAAAATAATTGAATCACAACAGATTGCTGGGTCTGCAACCTTTACCATTCAAAGACCCATTTTGCCCTCAGTCCTGCTAAATAAAACTCATTTAGAGCCTCAAGTTTTACATCATGTAACACGGTCCAAAGACGAAAAAAAGAAATAATACTTTTAAATATAAATATAAAAATTAATGCAACTTTTAGCAGTCTTACAGTTTTTTCTTTGTATAATTTAACTGAATTTTTACAACAGAATGACACTAAAACTACCAACAACATTCTTATATCTAATTATCTTGTCATGAAGACAAGGTGTTTTTCTTTTGCCATTTGTTTTTTTTTTTTTTTACAGGTTTTCTTTTTCTGTATTTTAAAACCTACAAAAATAAAAAATAAAATTGTGGTTCTTTAAAATAACAATTTTCCTAAAGTAGATTTATTTCAAAAAGACCATTTGTGGCTCATGAGTTATGCTAAAGGTTTGCAGACCCATGTATTATAGGAAATTTATTATCTTCAAAGAACCACCATTTTATTTTTATTCATAGGTTTTAAAATACAGAAAAGAGATTAATGTAATTTTTACACAGAATACTAGAATAGAAAAGGACATGTTTTCAATTTAATGACAAGATAATTAGATATAAGAATTGATGCTTTTAGTGTGACTCTATTGTGGAAATTTATTTACATTATTCAAAGAAAAAGCTGCAAAACTATATCTACTATAACTTCTATATCTAAAAGTATTAGTTGTTTTTTCATCATCCTCAGACAAAGTTATGAAGAGCCATTGTGGAAGGTCCAAAGAGCCGCAGGTTGCAGTATTGAAAGAAAGGCATGCAAGGAATGCACAGAGACAAAACTCACCTGTTCTGCTGCCTCACAGTTTCCATTTGCATCTACTTTAGGTGATAAGTGTCCAGAATCTGGGAAAACAAGAAAGAAAGGACATTCAGTGAGGCATATGCTCAAGTGTGGTCATGACCGCAACAGATTCAGTTAAAGGATTAAATAATAGTGACTATTTTTATTCAGTAATTTGGGTTAAAAGTCTATTGTCTATTATCAAGACCAGCATGGGTGATGTTACCTCTAGTTTTCTTTCGTTTGCAAAGTATCAGCAGGAGGAAGACGATGATAAGAAACAAAAGGAATCCAGAGGCACCAGCAATGACCGCAACTAAGCAGAAAGTGGGACACAGATGCAAGTCGAGATCAGACATGAGACTCAGGCAAACCGAAAAACCCATCAGGCTTTACAGTGAGCTTATGAAACTTGTACCCATTTCGCTGATGGGTTGTTCTGGTTTAGGGCCTTTGGATATCATAGTTAGGTGAGGCTGCGTCGTCTGTTGTGGGCCTCGTGACGTTGTGGCGTTTACTGTAACTGTAGTTGTTACCGTTTGTACTGTTGTACGAAGCGGACAGGGATTGGTGGGGCATTTCTCACACTTCACATCAGAGTTCAGCGTGCCTGATAGGAACACACAAACATTTCACAAGATCAGTGCATCTGATAGAAAATAAAAATAGTTACCTACTTCTGCATAATTATCTATTAAATCTATGGATGATTAAACTGTGTTTTTTAGTTTACCTGGAACAGAAACTCTAAATCCAGCTTTGCAAACTCTATACTGCCTGCAGTCTGTGCAGAATGGGTTATCGAACCCCATCTCACAGAACATCCCGGGTTTGCAAACACACTTGGCGTTTCTAGTTGAGGTGCAGTTCTGGTGATTCACAAGACCTTTTCCTGGTTCAGCATGAGCGAGAGTAAACAAACCATTAGTAGGAAGTAAAAACTATGGAACGAATGAATGAATCAGATTCACAACACATCTACTGACTGTCTTTGCACTTGGCGCAGGACAAGCAGTTTGGGGTGTAGTTCCAGGTCTCGATGTACTGGTCTGATCCACATGGTTCACACTCTGAGTCGGAGTTTCTAGAGCACTCTTGCTTCAGTCGATGCCCTGTGAAAACATTCATTTAGTTACTGAACAGACGATTAAACAACATATATAGGGAAGAAATTCTGCTTGATTGAACAAAGTCAGCAGGTCAAGTCTGAATTTGGCTCCAATAAATAGAAACAAAGTGGTGTCAGAAACTTGATGTGGGAAAGTTGTACTTCGTTATGGAGGCTTAAGCAAACAAAACAACAAATGAGATTACCAAACATACTAAAGTGGGATTAATACTCCCCAATCCACTCATTTTAACACTTGGAAATTATGTTGTAAACCATCATATTGATAGTAAAAACATAATTAAGAATGAGTCTGACTGACTTTGTAAAACAATAATTACAGAGAAGTTAAGAGATGTTGGATAAACCTCAGAAATAAACATTAACAGATTTAAACAGAAAATTATAGCTTAGCTTTGCTAGTATGGAAAAACATTTGGATGTTTGATGGAGCATTTTCAGAGTAACAGGGTGTTATTTTAAAAGAAGACAACCGTGACCTCGTTCGTAGCCTGGATTTAGAGTCAGCCTCAGTGACACCTTAATTTTACTGCCATCGACTGCTGGAGTTCCCCAGGGTTCAGTACTGGGGATTGTTCTTTTTCGCTCGACGTTCTGCTCCTTGAGTCTATCTTAAAACAAAACTGTTCTACTTTTTTATGATTGTGTGGATGTCTGTAGAAAAGAACAGACTAAACGTTATGATTCTGAATGAAAGATAAATCGGTGTCATTCTAAACTGAGCAGGCAGCCGAGCTCATTTATAGAGCTAAGTTTGTTTCAACTCAGACTTTCCTCCTTTTTTTAAATTCTTCTTTAATTTTGATTCATTATATCTCTTGAAGCTTGTCTTAAATGCTGCTCATTATCTCTTCCTAGAACTTGTAAACAAGGTAATTTTTTCATTTTGCTGCTTTGGTTCTATGTTTAGCAGATTTTAGTCCTCAGTCATTTACTAAAACCTTACGTTAAGGAACTTTTACAAGACTGAAGACTAGAAGACTTCTCTTTAAACAAGATCCCGGCCATTGATGCCATCAATACATTTTATGTCAAGGATCAATTGCCTTTATTTTACAGCCTTAGTTTTATTAGATGGATTAAAAATTACTTCAGTTGGACTTTACTCCACAGAAATCCATTGAGATGAGCCAGATAAGAGTACCAGCCTGATTCTCCAGTAATCAAGGCAGAATCTTAGCAATGCTGCATAAAAATAAATGTTGCAACATTAAAGATTCTTGTCACAATATTGTAAATGTGAAAGTCTACGTTTTAAATCACCACAGCGATTAGAAGCTTAAAATGTGAGTCATTCGTCATGTGAATGTGGGCAGAGCCTTGATTTACCAAAACAAGAAGATAAGACATCAGCTAAAACGGTCCAGGAAAAGCTGCGTGTTTGCCGAACTCACTGAACAATGAATCAGGATGTGAGGTTCACTCTGAGGTGCAAAGATAAGATTAAAAGAAACAACGGATCGAGTTTGAGCTTGAGCAAGAACGGTGGTTGCAAAAGCCTCCAAGTCAAACTGCATTCCTCTTCCTCACAACCCAAAACGTTGTTAACACCGCCGTGTTTGTCGGTAGCAAAGATAAACTTCGCACAAACTCTACTGCTGCACCTTCAGGTGGATACTCTGAAGAACAAATGAATTCAAAAATAAAGAGGAAAAAAAACTTTCAGTGTGTGGATCCCCATCGAAAGTGTGGAAGGAAGTGAAGTGTGCGGCTGTGATCTCACAGATAGCTCAATTGCGAACAATCTTTGTTGAATTTCTAATTTACGTAGCTACAAACCATTTCCCAGAGAGATCAAAGGCAGTGCTTGTTCACAAGCCATTCATTTCTGGGTTGCAAAGAATTTGTAAAAAAGAAAGGAATCAAAAATCCCCTGGAAATTAACATCGGTTTTCTGCATTTCCTCATGATAAAGATGCATTTAGATGAAACGGCTGCCCATTTCCAATAACGATGATAATTTTACAGCTACTGTTCGTCTTCGTGCTTCCAGCTCTGAAGCTGAAGGCTCTCGAAACCAACAGAAGTGGAAACTGTGAGATCATCGCTGTGCATGTTAGTTTCTTTTGAGAAGAGAAAGAAACTACAATAAACGGAGAACACTGTTCTGTGACTCATCATTAATTGCAATTAACCCATTCAAAAAAACTCAGATCTGCTGGTAAAAATGACCAAGAGAACCAGTTCACTCAAAAAAAAAAAAAAACAACTTTATAGGAGAAGAAATTTCACTCCAGCATCCAAATTTCAAAGATTCCTCCTTTTTTCAACAGGACTTTAATTCAGATTTACAGGTAATAAACTAAGTGATGAAGTCGTTTCCATCTGAGTTGTAGTTTTTCATAACAATATGAAACCTTCCAGTTTGTTGGTGGCGATCAGCAATAATGCATATAAACGTTGTGCTACTTTAAAACCACAATGCAGCATTTTTAATAGCACTTAACACTGAAAATATAATTTTAATATTAGAAAGTGAATGATTTTCTTATAATTGTAAAGTTAACTGAAAAAATAAATATTTCTGTCTGAAAAAACAAATTTTTATCTTGTTTTATTTGTCTGATTTTTGAAAACGTCACTTCTGCAGATAACGTGACGCTTCTAGGCTTTTATATTATACAATAAACAAAATTAGAGCATTTGACCAGATATGCTTAAAACGTCAATTTAGCACTTTTACTTGGTAGGTCTTGTTCTGAAATCCAGTGGGTGCATTTCTTTTTTTTTCTTTTTAAAATTTTCTCTCACACCTCCACGCCCAAACCTTCACCACTGGGTTTCAAGAGGTGCATCATCACGCAGAATGTTGCACTGTGACTTTTTCTAACAGGTTGGTGAGGTGTCTGAACTTCACAGATTGCGTCTGGATATTGTTTTGTGTGAAAAGTGAAGTACTCACCAGGGGGGCATTTCTTGCAGCACAAGTTAATACCATCGTGCAAGTACTCTGTTGTCAGGTTGCGACAATTTCCATTGGAGTCAGGCTGATAGGGGAACGAGCGAACCTGTGGAAAGAAAACAGAAAAATGTGTAACTTATTATTTAAGGGTAAAACAAATAAACTCTTTATATATTTTAGAACATTTGTTCACTTTGAAGCAGATTCACAATGCTTAGAAGAATTGGAGTCACATTTTGACTTCAGTGTTCTTTTTCGATAGCCTGACACATACCAGTTCATATTTGTGAAGTGGATGAAAAATATTGCATATTTTTTAAAAATAACTTGCTATAGAAATCTCACGAAATCAAACGTGAGATGCATTTGTATTCGGTCCTCCTGTGTAAGTCCTTTGAAAAACACTTCTTGGCTCACTCAGATTGTTAGTAAATAAGCATGTCTGCCACAGACTTTCAATTGGATTTAGTTTTGTACTTTGACTAGGCCTTTCTTACATAAGAATATGCTTTGATTTAAACCATCCGTTTGTAGCTCTGCCTGTTGATTGTTAGCATTTAGCATGACGTCTTTTGGAGCTTCTGCTGTTTTCCCAGAATTGCCATGTCTTTTGCGCCTTTATTCTTCTCATCAGCTCTGAGCAGCTTTCATGTTCTAGCAGAACAAAAGAGCGTCCCCACAGCATGACACTACCACCACCGAGCCCTTACATGGTAGTTCTGGCTGTAGAAAAGATGTAAAATGAACCTTGAAGCTTCTAATATGTTTACTTTTGAGATTTTCCCTGCATCCAGCTCTATCTATAAAAATTGATCAGCTTTCCATCCCTTTCATATTTCCCCTGATTGCATTCTGCATTCAGGCCAAAAACCTGCTTTAATCTCATCTGTCCAGATTATATTCTTCCAACTTCTGCTGTCTCTCCTGCAGTAACTGTTATGTATTTTTCCATTATTACTTTCTTTTTGTGTTCTGCCACTTTTATAGAGGCCAGATGACACATCTAATAGTTTTCCTGCCAACCGATTCCTGCACTTGAGCAACACCTCCAGAATAACCAAGAGTCTACAGCTCTTGAATAAGAGCTATATTTATTCGACGACTTTCCTGTTTGCTAATTATATGCCTTATGAATGCAATAGGCTGCACGGTTTTTTATTTATAGGGTTCAAAGGAAAGGGGGTTGAGCGCCTACACATTCAAGAAATTTATACTGAATACCTTACTTTGTGTGGTACCACACAAAAGATACCACACAAAACTGTACTTGTGGTGCATCACAGAAACCCCCAAAATTCATTTTAAGAAGCTGTTTATTCTTTATCAGGACACAGTAAACCCTGGCCAACTGCTTGGTCAAAACAGCCTGAATTTCAACATTTGCTAATTAGGGGAATGGATCGAGTGGTCCCCGAGTGGGTTTGTTATTTTAAATATAGAAGCGTGATGCACCAGAACACCCACGCCTGCGCCCACCTCTTTCTGTCCTACTGAAGCCTGAGCTGCAAACTCAGGAGAAAAAAGGAGCTATTGTCTCATTTTGTGAGGGGCATTTACCTCTGCATTCCTTCCTGTGGAGAGGCTCTGCGGGAATTGCACGGATGCATAAGCTGAAACGTTATTTGGCGAGGAGAGAGGGAGCACGGCACTGTAACTCTTCACACACCTGACACAGAGCTGTCTCACCACAGCGCCAATGACAAGCAAAAGGCAGAATTATGCTGACAGCAGCAGCAGCAGCAGTTTCTGGTATTACAGGAAACAAGAGGCGTCAGTCTACAAGCCCCGGGTTTTCTTTGGTAAGTACAGGGAATTGTGCTGTTTGACCACGGACTGACGAGAAACACCATCTGCATAAATAAACACTGATAGCTTATCTGAGAAAACATCCAGTTAGTTCCTCATGGCTGCATTCCAACTAAAACTAAAAGTCACAGCTTCATTTTAGACGTCTGAAACAGCATCATTCCAAGTAACCGAAACTAAATACTCACTAGAGTCACTGCTTATATATTCCCAGAATAATTTGTCACATTTAGAAAAAGTTAAAACAAAATCTTTATGACAATTGATTAGGTTATAGAAACACGTGTAACAGAGACATCTGAGTTTTTATTTTGACGCTGGAATGACCTCAATGACACTGACCCAACTGTTTTTTGCTCATAACTTGTGGCAGCACAGTCTGTATTTATCCCCTCATTATAAAGCTTGAAGGAGCTCACCTTGACAGCTCGGAGGGTCAGCAGAAGCAGCAGCACCAGTGTGTCCTTCATCGCTTTCCCAGAGTGAATTACAGAGCGGAGCGGAGCGGAGCTTGCAGCAGGCAGCGTGTGTGTGCTGCTCATGAGGGCGGGTCATCTGAGCTCAAACCTTGAGGCATTTCCTTGCACTAAGATGAATCTGGAGGGAGGAAATGAGCAGACAGACTAACCCACATTCACTGAACTGATGCGAATAACTATAATGAGGTTAGTGAGAGTACAGTGGCAACTGTAAGTGTGTGTGTTTCTAAGTATGGTGGGGTTAAAACGCGTTGCACCTTGAAGTAAATTTGTGCTCTCAGCAATCTGCAGCTGGTTACAGAAAAACTGCAGCATCTGAGTCTTTTCCTGGAAATTAAGGCTTCTGAATGTGATTCTGGTCAGAAAAACGTTTTTTTAAAAATGTTTGGCCAGAACAGAGAGCATTGATAAATACCTTAATAGCTAATTGTTCACTAACTGTGTGAAGACATCAATAAAAGTCCAAAGTTCAGACATCAATAAAAGTCCAAACCCAGCATGGCAATTCAGGAAATAAAGTCAGTTAAAGTAATTAGCGAGTATTAACTTGTCTCCACAAGCAGAGACAAGTTAATACTCGCTTTTTGTATTGGGAAACATACACTGCACTGAGTGTCACTAGATTCGTCAGCCTGAAGAAATCATGATTTATTTGGATTTAAAAGTGGCTGATAATTTTGCATACATTTTAAGCATTTATGCAAAAGTATGCAAAAGTAGCGCCCACTCTTGAGAAATGTCAGCCACTCCCCCGTGAATCATGTTCAGGTCATCAGGTCACACTGAGGCATTCAGTCATTTTCTGCAATCAAAACATAAAATAAATACATAAAAACATTTTTATCACTCCTGGACAATTAACTCCATTAAGAAATTTCTTTTTTTATATATAGATAAAATGGCTCTCAAACAACACTGTTGGGCCTTTGTTACAATAAAATTGGAAATCTCTGGATATTTTGTTGGATAATAGACATGATTGACATGAATCACATCGTAATTGTGAACAAGGACAGAAATTATGGGTTTTATTTTATTGTTTTTCAAATAAAAATTTGGAAATGTGGCTTGCATTTGGTTTGAGCCCTGTTACCTCTTTGTTTATAAAATGGAAAGATTGTATCACAGCTGCAAAGCCAAACCGTAAACCTACAGACTGGATAAGTAGAGAACTAACTGCAGAAACAGCCAGGAAGTTCAAGGTAACTCCAGAGGAGCTGCAGAGATTCACAGCAAAGGTGTGAAAATCTGCTGTCACGATATGTCTTAGTCATGAACTTTACAAATGTTGCCTTTATGGAATGATGTGAGGAGAAAAGCCACGATGAGTCCACTGGACATGTAAGGGACACAACATGTGCAGGACGTTGCTCTGAAGAAATGAGATCGGATTTGAACTTTTTTGCCTACAAGCAAAATGCTATTTGTGTCAGAAAATACTTCACCCTAAATGCATCGTCCCCACAGAGAAACTTGGGAATATGGATGGAGCTAAATACAGATCAATAATGGAACAAAGCCAGAGATGATATGCATCTTTCCAGCATGACAAACATTTGATACACACAATGGGAGGTAAAGAAAAACCATATTCATACGTTAGGATGACCCAGTCAAAGATCAGAACTAAAGAGGAATTTATGGTAAAACTTGAAAATTGATGTTCACAGTTTTCTGAGCTTTCCAGTTTTTGTAGAGAATAGGTTAAAAAAAAAAAAAATCTGTCTATACTTGAAAATGGTAGCAAATTTGTTCGATTATGTTTGGGTTTGTGAAATTTGACGTCTGTTCACACTTAGCTTGATATCTGTGAGAATAAATACGTTTTGGCCTCTTAAATCTCTAAACCTCGATTTGTCGGCGCTGTGAAGCCGATCTTATCCAATGATCTTATCCAATGATCTTATCCAATGATCTTATCCAATCCTTAGCAAAACTCTGAAAATCCCCCACCGTCCTCTTCAGCTCTGCCTTTAGAAAGGTCTGACTGACAGACCGGATCACCAGGTCATGACTGGACGGATTTGTGTAGGTTCATATCGATTCAAATTTCTGAAATTATTTTTAACGACGTAGCGGAGATATTTGTTTTTATAAAAACAATCCACTGAGGGATAAAACGATACGAGTTTGGTTGCATGTGAAAGCTGCAACGGTGAAAAAGTCAAGAAGAATCGAGTCATTTTCAGAGCGTTCACTGATTGTGAACACAGACCTCAAGTCCTGATAAATTACACTGAACTTTGTGGCTGTGAGTTGACAAAAAGTGAAAATGCTTAAGGTTCAACTGAACATCACCACTGCTTTCCAGTTGAAAATGTGTGCAGCCACAGAGCGGGTTGGAGCACATGTCGTGCCCAGTAACTTCTTGCCCCTGTGACTAGCTGCTTGTTCCTGTGATGCTGACATTTCAGAATAAACTTTCCCCTCCCACATGTTCAGATGTTCGCTGACTGTGAAGTAAAACAGAAGCAGCCCTTTCTTGCCAATGTGAGAGTTATTTTGTTTGCTTTAAGTCACTTTTACCAACACCGAGGTCCAAATTTTACCCAAAGAAGCAAAGACTTTGTCTTAATATGGTCTTTACATATTAGTGCACTGATTTAGTTGCAACACATGAGTAATTCTTAACACCAGGGTGTGATAGTTTTTAAATGACACACTCAAACCTCATGTTACTCAGGGATAAAATGCAGCTTTTGATTTCTAACTATCTTATTAGGCTGCAGCGGTGAAAACCTTAAATACCAAAATGTGATTCTGTTTCTATTACATTATACATAATGAGGGAAGATGATTGCAGAGAAGATTTATTATTCAGAAACTACATTCAGATCCTGCTCATGTGGAAGGCAGCTGAAGATTTCCTGAAGGAGTAAAATGCCTTTTCATCATCAGCAGCAGCAGCAGCACAGCGGAGCTCTCAACTAGCGCTGATGAGATTATAGTCAATTTCTCTGGTGTCTTTCTGAAAATTTTCCCCTTTTGTTTCTCAGAAGTTCAGCCCCCAGTGAGAGAGTTCGGCTGCAAGGATTTATAAAGCAAAACTCCGTCACTTAGAGTCAGAAACGGCGCGCTCAAAGAACACGCTGTGAATCAATCCATAATGGCAAACACGTTCAACAACCTTGGCCTTTTAGACACAAACCTACAGCGTGCAAGGTGGGATCTCAAAAGCATGTAAGTGTTAGTAAGTATAGGTGGTTGTGGTTTCCTGTGAAGGGCAGCTCCTGTATTATACACACAGACCCTGCTGAGCTTCAAGGCTTCTCGTCCCACAGTAAGGAAGTTAAAAGCAGAAGTTTGCAAAGACACAGCACCCAAATGACACAGCTGGAGAGGGCAACAAACACAAAGAGACTGGAAGTGAGTCAATGTGATTTCCTTAGTTTTGCAAAACACAGCTCAGACATATGCTAAACGTTCCTTATGTTGTTCTAAAACTGGTGCTAAATGCTGCAGGTCTCCACTGTGTTGCAACTCTTGCTTCACTTCCACATTAGCGGAGGTCACATGTGCTCAAGCTTTAATTCACACGAACAAAGGGGAACTGTGAGGCAAAATGATTTAAGTCTCAAGGTTTAGAGCTAAATCATATTCCAGTACATTTACAACACCTAATGCACTTTAGTTTAGTGCCCTGTTTGAAATACAACAAAAACAAAGTACATGAAGAACGTCTGGCAGAGACAGACGATGTTGCACTAGAAATGTAAAGGTAGCCAGTTTTGCCTCTCAGATTTTGATCCCTTAAAAATCCAAAAATGATTCTTCAGCCCACGAGGAAAAAAGAGGCTCTTGAGTTTCTTTTTGGAGAGAAATGTTGAAAGTTGAAATTAGCTAAGCGACACACATCAGGGGTCTCAAGGTTTTCGCTTCCTCTAGATGAAGATAATTTCTGGAAAAAAGGGAAAAAACAGTGTGAGACACATTTGCACCCCGATGACTATGGATATGAATTAAAAGCCTTTCACATTGCATGACTTAAACTGGAAGAAAATGTAATTGATGTTTTGCTTTGAGCCACATCAGAAGTGTCTACATAGGTTTTGTCTGATGAAACATTTCTATTAGAGATGCACTGATTGCAGTTTTCTGGTCGATCGCTGATCATCAATCTTTAAAAAGCCTGATCTGCTGATTCTAATTTTTGCTGACACCAATTTAATTTTTTGTCTGAAATGTTGCTACATATAGCAAGAAAGATGCTGAGTTGTTAACAGTGGGATAACAAAGTTCACTGGTGGGCCGGTCAACCAGTTAAACCTCTCTCACAGGAGGAAGCAAAAGAGGACAGTGGTTGATTTTTAGACATTTGTTGCTGTAGGTTATATCAGGGGATAAGATCGGCTTGAAGCATCGACCGATCACCGGTCTCCCAAAATGAAGAAAATCGACTGGTTGATAAATTATTGCACCACTAATTTCTACGTTGTAGGTTTTCCTGTTTTCTGTCTGGTATTTCAGAGTTCAAGATGTCCTGCAACATAGCAATGAGCTCAGAGAAGTTGAGCCACAGCATTACAGGCCCTCCTCCATGCCCAACACACGACATCCACTGTTAAAGAAAAACCAGCCTCACTGGGCAGCATTCCTGATAATCGTGCACTGCAGGTAATAAAGCTCCACACGTTTACATTTGTAATGGTCGGAGAGAAGGAACTGTTTTCATTCTTTATAAAGCAAAGCGTCTGATGGTTGTTAAGGTGACTCGGTGACTAAAGAAGCTACTATTTGCAAAGTTCCAGATACTAAATTTTCACTTCCCTTAACATGCTGCTCACTGTGTGAGATGCCAAGATAAATATGACTCCTCATGTAGCCTGGTGGGCAGTGGCCAAAAGAAATGGGCCTCTGTGTCATGGTGTATTTATAACCCAGTGGAACGGGAAGCCATGGATTATTTATTAGTTTAAAAGTTCCAAGAAGTTCAAGAAAAACAGAATAAACTAAACAGATCCTTCTGATATGTTCGCTTTGAAAAGGTTATTGACAAACATATGTAAATCTGCTCCTGGTGATTTACATTAATTATTCCTCAACATTATATTTCCTTCCCCACTGAATAGATGTACTCTAATGACAAATCATAGTGTGCAATCAAGCTACTGAAATAAAAGATGAGTTTATTTTTCCCCAATAAGCTTGAATGTTGCTCAGACTCTACAGTTACTGGATGTCTGACAGAAGTTAATCACTAGCAAACTGATAAACTGGTGTTTTTCTGTTGCCTGAATGCAACAGCAGGTTTCTCAGTCTTACCTCCAGTTGCTGGCTCAGGGGGCTATCAGCAGCCTTCGTCTTAATGCAGCTCCGCAGGTCAAGGCTTCTGGCCGGAGGCAGGATGTTCTGACCTCTATTAGACCATCCTGAGAGGCAGTGCTGCACAAAGAAAAGGAGATTAATGGCAGCAGGACCAAGGAGGCACATTCAAATGGCCTCTTTACTTTACTTAAAGTGATCTTTTTTGCATCCTCAGCAGAAGCTGGATGATTATGTAAAGGCTTATGAAACATCTTTTATGTTGAGAACAGGAACAATAGCTTATTCCTTGAATAAAGGAATGAGCTAGTGCTATTCAGCTAATCACTGCAGGAACACAGAAGCATTTTATACAGTTTAAAAAAATAGTATTTTATATGACATTAGAAGTGCTTATTAACAATAATTAGCAAAGAGGAAAACCTAGACACTTTCTAAGACGTAGCCTGTGTCTTAGGCTATGCAACACGCCACCCACCAAAAATAATTTTTTTCAACGTGAGAAGTGTGCTAGGTATTGTAATGCTTATTTTCAATTATTAAATCTGAATTTGCCATTTATATTACAATTAATTCACATGCGCAGTCTTGATATTTAAGGAATGTGAAAAGTTCAAAGTCTGAATGATTAAAGCAACATTTTTGTCACTTTTGAGACAGATGCAGAGTAGAAACTGAAGAACACTACAAATGAAGGGTCCATTGAGAATAAAACAAAAAGGACATTCTCAGACAGAAGCAGCATTGTTTGTTTCCAACTCACTGAAGGTAATCCCAAACTGTCTGAAGGATCGAAGCTGCTTCGCCGATGAGCTTTGTACTTATAAGATGGCAGGATGTTGGAGCGAGGAAGGCTAACCCTTTAAAAGACAAGAAACAGAATACAAGTAAAGATTTATCTCCAGGCGACAGACATACATACACTGAAAAACACACAAATTTTGAATTCATATCATAATTATACAATACAAAATTGTACTATAATCAATCTGTATTATCAATACTTTGTAAGCAAAATTAAATGTAAGGCAAGACTATTTAAGCTAAAATTAAAATTTTAATTGTACAGTTGTTCAGACTTCAACTTGACCAAAGCTGTAAATTTTACAACAATATTACACTTCAGGGAAATGCAAACACGGTTTTTGAAGCAAGACGGTCTAAAAAAACTCAATGAAAAAATTACACCGAGTCTGGTTTTCTTTCCAGGCAGCTGAATATTTCAAACATCTGAAAATGTTTTCCAGCAAACACCAAATGTTTGTCTGTCAGTGGGCGGTTTCAGAATCAAACCCTTGTATGCATGGCTGTCACAAAAGAGAGCTACAATTTCATTTTCAGTGGGTGCTACTGGTACAAATAAGACATTTCATTGCACTCCGGTTTGTCGCCCCCATAAGCTGCCACCTGCTGAGCAGCCATTGTAAGCTCTCTAAGTAATTTCTTAGATCACACAGCACAAAAAAAAAAATAAAAAATCAGACAAACATTTAAGATCTGAACAATATTTCCACAAAATACACACCTATGTATTACCAGTAATATTGATTAAAAGATGAAAAAAAAAAAAAGGATTTTTCTGATTTTGAAGAACTTATTTTATGTTGGAAGGACAACTTGATTAATCATTTTACCTATCCAGGTATTAAATGAATATGAACTTGTTTTCTTTGCATTATTTGAGATCTGAAAGCAATGCATCTTTTTCATTGTTTTGACCGTTTCTCAATTTCTGCAAATAAACACTAAATCTTTGCTTGGAATTTCAGTCACATGCTGTCAGTAGTTCACAGAATAAAAAAACAAGGCGTAAGCGCATGACATTATCATTCCTGCATAAAAGGGTCAAGGGTCAAATCCTCAGTACCTGATCAGAGCCGGTTCAGCTGCAGTGTGAGGGTGGGAAGATTTGTGTCTTTTGCACACTGGGCAGCATTCCTGAAAGTGAATTGGGACAGGAAACAGCCTGCTGTTGATCCGGTAGGAGAATGTACCTAAAGAAAAGGAAAACACAAAGAGGGGGAAGTGTTGGACAAATTGAGATAATCAAAACAATGAGTCCAATCTAATAAATAATCCATCTTACACTGATGAGTGTCTGTGATTCCTTCTTCGCTGTCACCTGTCAGGGGTGTTCGGAAAAGATGGCTTCTGTCTAAAGACCTAAAATAAGCCAAGAAAGTGTCAAATGAAGAAGCTGCTGTTTAACAAAGATCCTTTGAAAAGTCTAACATGAGCAATGCGCTGAGGAGACTCACTTTGCTGGCCCAGAGTGAACACACTCGTCTTTATTGACCGATCGAAACATGCAGAGATCATTGAAGAACTCATCAGAGTGTTCTAACCAGGAGTCCTCGGTATCCAGAACTCCTTATGAGAAAAAGAAGACCGCCGTCAGTCATCTACTCGGGAATGAAAGGCAACCGTGTCTGATCAACCCTTAATATTTTTCTCTCATCTGATTTCCAAAGAGCCACGGTTTCATTTTCAGTCCAGCATTTTTACCAAACCATGGCCGCGTATTGTACGTTTTACAATTTAGGATTATAAAACAAGTAGGAAACAACTAGAGAAATATAAAGCATAAAACTATCTACAGAGGTTGGAAAGAATCTAGAAGTAATCTCTTTAACAAACAGGAGAAAAACATCCTACAAACAGGATCCTGTCAGGTCCTGTTTAAAACACCACCTGAGAAATGCATCATCTTTCCAATTTAAGCAATGACTTCAGCTGAAAGCAGCTTGGGAATCACATGGTTGCTTTGTCACATTCAATTCAAAAGAAATCAAAAGGCAATAAAAGAAAGTGTTTTTGAAAAGGTCGGAAGATCAAAATAAATGATTTCTTGACAAAATAGTGGGTTTGTTATAGACAAAACACTGGTTAATCTCTTTCAGTTTAGGACGTCTCGGACGTATAAAACCTTCGAAACTGAAACACAGTTTAGGAGAATAAATAAATCAGAGAGAAGTGGCTCAACAGACAGAGTGTCAGATATAACCTTCAGACTTATGCCGCGTTGTGTTTGTACTCAGAAGCCGGAATTTCAAAGATTCTTCTGGGAAAATTAAAATGTAAAAGATTGAATTTCATCCGAGAAAAGCAGAGAATAAAGATTCAGTTCGGCTATCGTGTTTCTAAAACATAAAGAATGTCGCAAGAGTTTGTCTTCACTTGTCGCAGTCTGAATCTCTTAAACCAGAGGAACACTTGGTTCTATACAACCTCTATTTGTGAACATGTTGCAACATGTCAGTGAAACTGAAGAAACCAGACTAGATTGAACTCAGATGTGAGGTCGTTCCCAGATCCAAGTTTACCTTCTGAGATAAATCAAATTAAGCCAGTTTATAGGAAATCACACAAAGGATAACATTTAAAAGATGTTCAGAAATATTGCACACCTATCACCCAAGACAGTGGCTCTTTGGAAGCAAATAGCAAATAAACAAGCGAAAAATAAAGACTTCAACATCGTGTTGTGTTCATGTCAACTGAATAAATGAGGCGCACACCTGCTATCCAATCATATCCAAGCAAAGGCCGCACATGACGTCTGTCTGACGCAGGTTTGCTTTCAGATTCTTCTGACTGAAGAATCTTGACTCGACTTTTTATCTTCGTCTGTAAAAAGAAAACCCATGGCTGATTGCTTGGCATCATCATCTTTCGAAATAGTGGGTTTGTTATTCAACATTTTATTTCCCTTTTCAGTAAATTACAGTACATTAGTAGGTGGGTATTTACTCAGCAGCTAATCAAAACAAAATAATTTGAAGTTTTTTTCAATATAATGAACACGTAGGATGACATATTATGAATACTTTTAGGATCTTTTTTTTTTAAAGGAATATCAAAAGTTTTTTACTGCAGCAGCAAATGCAAGTATCAGTCAATTTACAGAAACTATTTTCAATAGCAATAATGAGACTGGAAATTCCAAGAAATGACTGTGAAATCTGAATAATAAAAAAAAAAAGATTAGTAAAATTTCCAAGTTGGGAATTCCAGAGAGATTTATCAACAAGGACTTCCACATTTTAAATGACAGACAAAAAAAATCAAAAGGGGTTAAGTATACAAAACTCTGTGAATGAAAAAATACCAAGTAACAATCATTAGTTTACTGTAAACTGGTGGGTGGTGGTCAAATTTGAAACTCTTTGTTTGTATGTAGCAACATAAGTCATCTCCTAGCAGTTTACTCAACAGTCTAAATGAAATACCATTCAGAACAGTCAGATCAGTAAATTGTTCAGTAACAGTAAATAAACTATTTAAAGAAGCTGAAAGACTGCAACAAAAATAAGTTTCATTTTTGGCATTAAAAATTTAAATTTTTTTTTTGTGTTTTCTCTTCAAATCTTATATTTTGTGCTAGTTGCTGAATTAACTAAGAAACAAACATGCCACCTTAAAGAAACTAATATTAATTATGTGGAGAGAAGTGAAACAATGACGGGATTCTTTATTTGTAATAGTTTGTGCTCATATTTCATTTCATTTATGATGTTTTTAAGCATCTCTGAGTTTTACTATATTACACAGAGGAAAATAAAAACAATGTGTGACTAAGCATTAGTGCACAGATGATTTAGCTCATTAAATAAAAGCACTGCAGAAAAACAAGTGATGTGTGGTTCACAGCTGGTATTTACAGGAACACTGATGCATCAAAGTAAATGCATACAACAGTGTTTATGCTTTGTATGAGACATTTTATAATCCAGTGACCACAGTAGCTAAATAAACACAACTAATATAATAAACTACATATCAGAAAGAAAAAAAAAATCAATAAAATGTACAGAATGTAGATATTAGGAAGAACTGCTGTTTATTTGCTTACCTCGGCTTTATTGGGCCTAACTTGGGAAAACTGCATTCTCAGTGACCAGGGGTCTGGTAGAGTGGAATAGTCCTGAGGGTTTTGGTGGCTGCCTGACAGTGTTGTAGGTTCAGCAGGTATACTGTGTTTGGGGGTCCCAAAAGAACTGGAGGACTTCCAGGGGGAGTCTTTGTGAGTCTTTTGAGTATCTGTAAAAAAGACATGAAGTAAAACTTCAGGAATATTTAATTGTCATCAACATGCCAGCTGACTTGTCTACTTTAGCAACACAAATGCCACAGGATAATACTTGGAACAACAAGAAAACAGACCATTAATGTAAGCATTTAGTTAAATGACTATATCCAAAATATGTTAAATATCTGAATCCTAATTCAAAGAGTTGACTGAAACATCACTCAACAGTACGTTACAATGAGCTCTGCTTCACAATCATCTAAGTGCTGCAATTATCCCCCTGCTTTTGAACCTTTTCTCCAACTGTTTTCCTTCCACTAAACTTTCCATGCAGCTTTCAGATTTGGAACAAGAATGCTGTAGGCTACCTTCCTTGTGAAAGGTGTTGGACAACTTTCAGTCCAGCTGTCCTCCTCTGCATTGTGCACTGAAATATCCTTCTTTAACTTTGTCTTGAGTAATTTTCCGACAACCTGAATTTGGCATTTTTATTTACTGTCCATAAATGTTCACTCTAATCAAAGTGAACATAAAGTTGTTTTTTAAATATTGTTTGTCATGAATGTGTGAGTTTCACTAAATTACAGTAACTTAGTGATTTTGCCTTTCGCATTATAATCTCTAAGCCTCCAGAGCAGCTACATAAGCATGCAGATCTTTAGGAAATCAGTCTGTTTCCACCTTCCATAAAAGGTCATTCTGTGTTCAGCTAATACAAATGATTTAGAATAAGGAAAGCAAATTATGGCTGCAACTTTGAATTCCAACTTTAGCTAACAGTCAGCATCAATTGGGCCATATTAACGGGATATTTACCAGCAAATCTGACTGAAGGTTTGGCCAGGGCTGCCCTTGCAGGACCTCGATGTCCCTCCGTCAGAGTTACCGTAACTTCGGATTGCCTCCTCTCCTCCTTCTCCTCTTCCTCGGCCTCTCTCCCCCTCTTGCGGCTCAAGCTGCAGCCGCTCACCCGCTCGAGTTTCTCTCTTTGCTCCCTCAGCTGCTCCAACAAATATTTGTTACGCTCTCTAAGAACGTCTGTTAAATCTGTTGACATTTTCTAGAAAAAGAAATCTGCAAATCCCAATTACCTTTACTTATTTGTAAAGCACACAATCAACTACGGGTGTGCAACGTTGTTGTGTTTTGAACGCGCAGACTCCACTACGTCCATAGCAACGCTTTGACAACAGCAATTTGATTGGCTGAGACACAAAATCTTTATAACCGCCAAAAAGCTTCTTTTTTTTTTTTTAAAGTGACAGGCTCACATTTCGGTGAAACTGCACTAGGAGAAGGTGAACAACAGAGGGCGCCACAGAGTCACTGCAACATATTCAAACTATGATCAATGACTGGAGTTAGGTTCACAAAATACTTATCAGGAATTTATTTTGCTTATTTGAATTACTTTCTAGTGACATTAGACATAAATCCTAAAACACTGTTGTGATTTTACACGTTAAGGTAATTAATTTATGTCAGAATTAAATAATAATTACAAATGTCTGTTTAAAAGAACAGTTTTCTATTTCATACAAATTGATCTAAGAACAGTGCATTAATGTATTATTCAAAGCTGTAAACATTCACTAAAAACTAGATTTATATATACAGTTGAAACCAGATACGTATACATATTCATTTAGATTTAAAATCAGTGTGAGAAAATTTAAGTACTTAAAAAAACCTCCTTTCAATAATGAAAAATGCAAGTGATGTCTTGCCAACTAAAATTAGTTCAATAGGTGGACCAGTTTTTTTCTTCATAAAGCAAAACAAATCATAGGCAACCAAAAACTAAACAAGATAACAAAAATGCTGGAATTCAAAGAGTAACTGAAAAAGACAGTCAGAAATAAACCTTCAAAGGAAGAAGCCTCAAAATACTCCCAAGGAAACCATAATAAAGGGATGAGAGGGCTCAATGATAAAACCAGAAGGACCGGTGGTCTATTTAATAATATCAACAAATCTTCTGGCATGCAAAAACATTTAGAGTTCATTCTGTCCCTCACCTATTATGTTTACATTTTTGTTGATCGTGATAAAACAAATCTGTCTGCTGTTAATTTTTAGAGATTTACTGTAAGCAGATTTGCAACATAAAGACAAAATTCGGCGATGACTCTGCCTCCCATCAGGCAGCAAACAGTTTCACAATAACATTCTTAGAAAACCATTAATAATCCACTTCAGGGGTTGATACTCATTTTTTCTTTCCCCCAACAGGGATGTCACAAGTCAGGAGAAAGAGTTCATTCACACACTCATCTCTAGTTTCCATTGATGCAAACTGAGAAATTTTCAGTTTCATTGTGTATCCACTACTTTGGTTTTTCATTTTCTGTGTGTCATAGTTTTACATAAATTTGAATTCATGTGCACATATGAATACATAAATATATGCAAGTCTGTCTGTCTGACTTACAGATGTTTTAATTTTTAGTTCAAAATTAAACCACATGAAACAGGTTACTTAAAATACCCTTGATAACAGTAGATGGCAGGTAAGTTAATTTACTTCAGTGACTAATACAAACACTGCACAGGTATAAAGAAAGTTGGGCCTGATCAGAAGACTCTAAATTCACGGGAGCCTCTAGGCTCCCGTGAATTTCCCGTGAATTTTGTCCTGTGAGCGACAACAGAGGATAGCACATAATTTCAGTAAGAAAGAGTAGAATTTAATATAGAGAATATTGTGGATCCACATTAACAAATAAACAAAAATTGTGCGCTTGAAAAAAAGAAGAAAAAAAAAATAACCCAGTCTTTTCATTGTGTCTGTCAAATGTTCATTCATTGTTTGTTTAGTCGTCTCAATGTGTCTGTCAAATGGTCATTCAATGTCTCCCGGGTAGTGACCAGTCGGGTCACCATCTATTGGTTCACTCGGTCCTCTGGGCTGGGGCTCGCCATCCAAGTTCTGGAGAGGATGATCTTGGGGTTTCTGGACACTGCAGGCCAAAAATGCACCATAACCAAAAGAAAAAAAAACTGACCTGGACCTAGGCCAAAGTAAAGCATCTTAAAACACAAGATACTCATATCAATAAAGCTTAAGCTGCAATTTAAAGAGCTCTTTCATCATTTCTCAAGTTTTTCCATGTTGTACTACAACATTCCAGTTATGAGAGTTAAATTTTACCAACACATATTAAATATGTGTTGGTTTATATTCCTGGCCTGGTTTAGTATTCAATCTTAAGGTGCCAATGAAGTACATCTATAACACTATATTTAACAACAGAATGTGGATTGGAAGCTCACATTAGCTCTAAGTAATGCTAACAGAGAAGCACATTACAGCGCCATGAACCGTGACGTGAATTATCCCCGTTGAAATATTAGAACATGTTCTAATAGAAAAAAAAGTGCAATTACATCGAAAAAAATACAACATACACAACCATAATCCAAAATCTTACAATACAATTAATTTTTTTTTATTAACTTTGATCAGTTACTAGGTATTTTAGCCAATTTTCAGTGAATTTACTGAGCCAACTGCCGAGCGCGTGCGATCACTCGATGCTCCCGACGCTACAAGGGGATTTTTCCGGGCTTCAGACACTCACAAGGGAACCTTTCTGAGATTTAATTTAAAAAACGGATCCACTATTTTGAATAATATTTTTTTGCGAAATTATTTTAACATTGTTTTTCTTACCAATTTCCAAGATTCTTCATCGAATTTGACAAGATCTTCCAGGTTATTAAAAGGTGCAACAGTCGGCACTGAGCTCTCAAGCGTGTCTGACGCAACCTGACCAAAATCTCAGCCCGCAGTTAAAGGGGCGGGACAATCAACCTTATTGGCTGAAGTGACATCAGACTGTGCCAGCTATTGGTTGTTTAATTCGTCACTAAAAGCACTCACTAAAGGCATATTTCACAGTTTTTAAAGAATTTTACCACTTTTTATCTATATTTATGAACATATTTATTAACTTATTTTAACTTTATTATTTTTAAAATCTTATTGACATAAAATCTATTCATACTTTTTAATCTCGCTGTAAAGAAGACATTAAATCAAAAGAAGACATTAAATCAGTTGATTTAAAGTCAATTTACTTGTTATTAAATCAAGTAAATTTTTTTACTTGTGTTTTTAACACGGGGTTACACTTCCATCGAGGAAAGGGATATAGTTCCTTTCAACAAAAAGAAAAAGATGGAAAACAACATCAATGGATGCAAATAATGAAGTTAATGGAGAGTGGCTGTA
This sequence comes from Poeciliopsis gracilis, assembly GCA_911649635.1. Taxonomy (NCBI): domain Eukaryota; kingdom Metazoa; phylum Chordata; class Actinopteri; order Cyprinodontiformes; family Poeciliidae; genus Poeciliopsis; species Poeciliopsis gracilis. The sequence continues at coordinate 515,610 of CAJVRI010001403.1, forward strand.
GAAAATGAAGTGAGTAAAGTGTACTATGCTGACACTAAAGCTCTTCCACTATAATATTTGCAGCGTTGGTGGATCAACACGTTATGTTTTATCACTCTTACAGGACAGGGAGTGCTTGTTGAACTGTTGACAGTGGTATCCCATCTTGTGGGTGGCTTTTATTTATTTACAACAAAACCTGTCCATCCATGACGGCTCTAATGACAGTGATGTGGGTGATGCTGTGTTGCAGCCATAATCTGAGGCCTGATCCCCCGCAGAGTGAATGGTGTAGAACAGAGACGTCGAGCTGCTGCTCTGCATTCTGGTCACGACTCGGACGCACGCAGATCTGTCCTGACCGGTCTGCTATGATTAGCTGACCACGGTACTGTGGCGTTGCTCCCCATTATCATTAAACGGTGCCAGCCGTGAAGCCATACTCTCCTCTCTGCCTCTCTAATTACACCCCCACTGTTGGGCTCCAAGCAATTACACCAGGTCGCTTCATTGTTCATTAAGCACAGATAACAGACACATCAACAACAAAAACATTGAGTTACTCATTTTGTGCTCAAGAAATACCAGTTTACTATGCAATGGTGTAAAATGGGAAAATTACTCTCATTATTAATACTTATATTATTCTTTATGTCTAGAAGGAAAAGATTATCTGACCTGTTGTCAGGGCCACTGTTCATTTCTGTGCAGTTTAAGCCTTATTTTGTATAATTGTGAAGCAGACTGTCATCACTTGAAGATAAAAGGCCTTGTTAAAGTGACTTTCTAAAAGCTACATGAATTCATCCAGAATTGATAAGAAATGTTAATTTGTTATAAGTCTAAGAAAGAAACACAAAACTTGCCTCCATGCTCGAGAAGAAAGCTATCTGAATTATAACTGTGTCTGATTATTTTCATCCAACTAAAGAAATATTATATAGTTTCAAAATATTTATAATTTAGTAGAGCCAGGATGAATATTGAAAACAATTGTACTTCAGATAGAGGTAATCAGGTCAGGAGTAATTGTTGTGAGGAGATAAAACAGTATTTTTCACTCTTAAAATTATATATGAATAAGATAAGATAATACTTTATTTATCCCCTAAAGGGGGTATATATAATTTTATAGAACTATATATAGTACTGGGGGTTGACTTTTTCTTAGTGTATGTTAGAGTAAAATGAACTTTGTTTTTATTCCATGAACTACTGACAAGTCTCCAAAATTACAATAGAAAAATTTAGTTGTTTTTTTTCAGGAAAAAACAACTAAATTTGGTTATTTTTGGTCAAAACAACCAGAAAGATACAGTGCTTTCATATCTCAAATAATGGAAAGAAAACAAATTCATATTCATTTAGAAACAACAATACTAATGTTTTAACCCAGAAAGAGTTCAGAAATCAACATTTGGTAGAATAACCAGGAGGTTTTCAATGGGGTTCAGTTGGGGTTCAGTGCTGTGGGTCTTGTTCTGTTTTTGTTGTTTTATTTATTTATTTATTTTACTTGTTCATGGCAAATTAAAAAAAATACAGAAAATAAATACTCAATGAGTGGTCAGAAGACGGCTGCAATCGCCAATCAGGCTGACCTCACAGGACATAAGATGTGCAAACCTGGAGTGGCGTGTAGTCAAGTCCTGGAGGTCACAATTGCTGGAGAGTGAGAGTCGAAGTGACAGGAAGGCAGGCAGAGCGAGGTGTTGACTGATGGTCAATTTAGCGAAAACAGGCTGTAGACCTGTCCTGAAGCATATGGAGAGGAGCTGCTCACGATCTCAAAGAATACAGAGGAGGATTTTGGTTCCAGTTTATTATCTCTCTGAGCTGATGAGGGTAAAACCAGGAGAAAAATGCAACAGAGAAGCAAGGAAACACAAAACAGCACATTATATGAGAGCGGCACCGCCATGATCATTGAGGATATTTTAGAAAAGTGCACCAAAAACCAACATCAAAAGGCATAGCCCGACTACAAATAGATATGACAAACAGTTATTCAAAGTCTGCATCAGATATTTGCTAGAAATGAGCTTACAATACATAAAAATAGCCTCTGTATCGACAAGATCTGTGTTAGATTGGAAATAGTTTGGTCAATAAACAGGCACTAATGAGAAAACCTGTATGTAAGTAGAATGAAATAAAACAAGCTTAGAAAGCTCCAGTGAATCTCATTGCATGACAGCCTTGTGAAGATGAAAGCAGTTCAATAAAATTCTCATTTTCACTTTTAAAGTCTGACAATCAAAGATGTGATTCTGAAACAAAACCTCACTTCAGGTTAGCTTCTGAGCAATGAAATGAGGCCAAGAAAACCAAATAATATTCTATATGATGCATTGCTTGATAGAAATCGGCTCAGTTTTCTGTTTGCTTTATGTGTCATCCTCTGTCACAGCGATTCTGAGCTCCTGAAATGCAAAAGTGAAGTGTTGATCTTATTAACGTTTTCCCAAATGCCCATAAAGATAAAGCCAAGGACATTTAAAAATATATAATAATAATACTGATAGCTGATAATACTTTATTGATCCCCTATTGGTGGGGAGGATTTGTTTGTCACAGCAAAGGACACAATAAAATTTTAAATAGTTAAATAAACATACGACAAGAAATAACAACTGGCACATATCGTTCAGTATATTGCTCAATATATAGCTATGCACATTTAAAATGCACAGCTCTAGAGACAATGTGTAATATAAAGTGTGAAAATAATAATAAATATGATGCAGAAGTCACTTAATAATGACTATTATACCAAATAGATCAAATATTAAGATGTATGTGTGGAATTGCTGTTTTCCATAAAGCACAAAATCACAATTCAACTTTGAAGTAGGAAAATAAAAACTTTGAGATTATTCTTCTACTAGGTGACACTCAGACAAAGCACAAACTAAATAAAAATTTGATGTTTATTTATGGTGGTAAGTGTTTCACTTCAAAGCTCTCTGGGTTTCAGTAGTTTGACTTGACTTCAGTGTGCGCTTGTTAAAACATAACTTCTGCTCTTTTCTTGTCAGCCGTCCAGGGGGTTTGTTGGTCCAACTCTCTGCGTGTGCGGCCTTTAGAGAAGAAAACTTCATATAAACTTTTGGTCCTTTTCCTCCGGCTATCTCTGCTCAAACTCCCCCATTACTGGCTGGTTGTTATCAATGAGGAGACAAAGTAAAGCCTGTATTTAGGCTATGTATTTGGTGTGTGTGTGGTTTTCTCTCTTTAAAAGCGTGCCAACAGCACCATATCCTCACAAGGTTTCCTGGAAGCAGGAGACTCTACATAAATAACACCAAGATTTTGACTGAGTACATGAAGATAATCAGAGGGCGAAAGGCAAGGGAAAGGGATCTGACATGAGGGGGTGGCTGACAGGACTGGAGAGGGAAGCGTCTTTTGCTGATTAAAGAGGGAGAAGGTCGATTGTTCCTGCAGCTTTGGCGATAGCGCTGGAAGTCATTAAGATAAGGAGGATTAGACCCGCCACAGCGGCGTCCTATAGCTGCCACCACCTGAAGGACAGGAGGAGAGTAAAAGACCCCGGTGTGGAGAGGGGCGGCTGTCATTCCAGCTTTCAATGAAAAACTGATCATTGTAAAGTTTGGGATGATTGAACTTCTTATCATTGTCACTGTAGCTGTACACGAGAGTGAGTCCTTATAAACGGTGGAGCATTAAACATATGAATCGGCGAGGAGGTTTAATTATGTACTCATCTGCCTCAGGTTATCCATGATCAATTTGAAGGACTAAATTCTTTCACTTCATCAATTCACCAAGCAACTTTTAGAGACATTCTTGCTTAATCACAATCAAATGGTTGAATCCTCTTATTAGTTTGATATTCTGACTTTCTGCCTTGGAGAAGGGAAGCATCTAAAGGTTTCTCTAAAGGACTGGAGTTCGGCACACCTGCTATATGTACAGGAAGAAAAACTGATTTATTTATCATAAAGATGTGTTTTTAAATCACAATTTTAAAGTTTCACTTGAAATTGACTGTATTAGAGTTTTTCCACTTATGTAATCAACAATAAACACATTAGTAAATGCATGAATGTATTTTTGTTGTTGTTATTATTATTATTATTATTATTATTATTATTATTATTATTATTATTATTATTATTATTATTATTATTATTATTATTGTCAGGTTTTTTGTTTAATTTTCATTTTTAAGCATCAGTATTGACAACCGTCCACATTATAAAAATACCCAGACCCCAAAAAATAAATGTAATTTAATTAAAAGTTGGATTTCAGATTTGAAATTATGGCACTGCAATAAAAGATGTATTTATTTATTTTAAGAACTTCTACAAGAGGAGTTTCTTTTCTCTGTTTGACAACACAAACATTTGCCAATATTGTGTCTTGGATGCTGAAATCAATAGTAGGCTTTCAAAATAAAAGATCAAGCGACGCTAAGTTTGTCAACGTATTTATTTCTTCTCACTCCAAGCAAACAGAGACAAAATGATACTAATAAACTCTAAATGGTTTTCATCCCCACAGTCTCTGAAGTGATTTATTCTTTCTTTTCAAACTGGCTGTTTGTGTGTCTTTTTCAAATAATTCATCCCCACAGGAATCAAGCGCTGCCATGCTGGTGTTATGTCTGCAGAGTGAAGGTCCTGGTCACGCTCTGGTCAGCTGTATTTCAACATGTTGCTCATTTATCTAACACAAGCTGATTTCCAACATGAAGACAGACACCAGGAAGGATTCCTTGCATGAGGCTCGCCGATGTTAGCCTGGACCTCATTTTGATGGGGGGGCTTTTATGCCGGCAGGGTGCTTAATAGCCTTTGTGCCTGCTCTGAGGCCTGTTACACACAAGCAGTGAATCAGCTGAGAAGGAACACACCAGCTAATCAGAGCCTTTGTTTCAGGCTGAGGGAGAACAATGAATCTCACTAAACGCCACCAAGCTGACATAAAGTGTGTAAGGACAACTAACACTGTCATGTCACAGAGACGGACGGCCTCAGCAGCCACCTGCGCTTAATCGGAATCACTGCTGCTGCTTCTTCCAAATGCTGAGCCTCTTGATGTCACTGGAAAACTGAACTAAATAAGATACAAAGCTATGGAGGAATTTCACAGAACGACCCAATCGGCTTCTTGGGACTGTGTGGTTCAACCTGTGGTTCAGTGCTGGGATAGCGGGTCATTATGTTGACTGGAGAAAAGAGTTTATGATGAATTGATTCAAACTTCATTTGACACATTTGTGTTTATTATAGATCTGAACAGGAAAAATATCTCATGTGAGGTTCCTCAAGGCTCTATTCACGAGCCATTTCTATTCAATACATACAACTTAATTTAGAGAAGAGATAAGTTATTATTTTTAGTTAATAGTTGTTTTATTACTAATCTGTTTATTTGATCATTTTTTTATTTGTATTTATTTTTTTTTGTTATTTTTTATTTATTTTATTATTTTTTATTCTTTGTTCTGGCACATGCTCTTATTTATTTATTTATTTATTTATTTATTTATTTATTTATTTATTTATTTATTTATTTATTTAAAATGTATGTCCTGATTTCATTTTTTTTGTTGTGACACTAATTAATTATGTTTAAAATGTATCCATTTTAATGTTTACGTCCTTGCAACTCTAGAACCAACTTCCTGAAAACCTGAGATGTACAGAGATTGTTGCCTCCTTTAAATCGGGACATAAAACAATATTGTTTCTTTCAGTTTTCTGATAAAGGCTTCTGTATTTTAATAGTGCTATGCATGCTTTTACGTACGTTGTTTTCCTAACTTTTCTCTTTTTTTCTGCAACAGAATTTGAATTGCTTGATATCTAGTGGCAAATATTGTCACTTTTCCTTTCAGTGGTTGTCGCAGGCTCACTGTCAGGTTTTGCTGAAGCAGCAGCCGCAGCCTCTTAAATACGACCCATACAGGTGCATTGTCTTCCCAAACTGTAAATCCCACGTTTGAGAAGAGCCCACAAGTGCCCAGTTGGATTTAGGTTGGGTGAATAAAAGAGCAAAGTCATTGTTTGGTCAGCTTTGAGGTCTTTGGCAGTTCAGCAAGCAGAAGAGCATGTCATTGCATGTGAGGGAACAGCATGAAATTGTTAGGCTGAATCTTTAAAAACGCAGTTTAACTTGGTGTGAGTTGTCACAATATTTAAAAAAAAAAACTTATTTTGAACCAAAAAAACTATACAATTTAATTGTATATTAAAATATACATCTTATTTTTGTAAAATAATGAATTATTAGGTAAACATTCCCTCAATATGAGGTGCAGATTCTGTTCAAATGGAGCATATAGGGTATGAAGAGCTGATTATTAGTTATTAATAATGCTAAATTGGCTCATACAGCAAAATGAAACAAGATCAACATAGATTTTCACCCTAAATAGAAGAAAAGTTATGTTTTTGAACTTCTTTTCATCACCAGGGTACAGTGAGCCTCTTTGTTCCTGCAGAAAGCTCAATTCCTGGTTGGTTTCCATTTCTTGAAACCAGTGGCGTTGAGATTTCCCTTCTATAAGCAGCTTCATTGTTCCTAAGCATCAAACCCAACACTGCAGTGTCACAGGTGAACCTGGAAATAGCAGACTGGGACTGTGAAATAAACTCCCATGTATCTAGTGAGCGCGGTAATGGACCCACAGTTTACAAATCCCTCTGGGGTCCAAGCATATGGGTTTAGATGTTTTTCCACTGTTGCTGACTTCAACTTCAGATGTCCTCTATAAATAAAAAAGAAATCAGGTGAACACAAACAGCAATATTACTCAGCATCCAGGTGACAATGCCTCTTTTTCTGTTCTACAGAGCTGCTAAAACCTTTTCATGGCATATTTAGATCTTTCAGATCATCAAAGAAGAGTTCATATAAATCAATAACACACTGAGAAAAGGCTGGTTTTGTTTATTAAAGGGAGGAGTTGGGTAGTACGTTCACTCCATTATATTTACTTCAGTGTTTTTACTACACTGTACTTTTTATTTTTACTTGAGTAATTTTATTTTGAAGTATTTTTACTCTTATATGAGTAAAACTTCAGGATTTTCCACTAAATGACGAATAAACATGTTTAAACCAAAAAAATTCAGCGGACTCAGACACGCATCTGCAGTTTTGTTAATGTTTCAAAAGTTAAAGAAACTGATTTGGAGAAATCTTCTTTTGTCTGATTTTATTTTTTTTGTTGTTGTTTGTATGAATTATTGCCATTTTTGTCTTTAAAATACCAAAACTTCACCTTGACTTTATATCATAATTTTTAAATATTAAATGATTGATCATTTGACTTTGTCCCAAATAATGTTATTCCATCGTCAAAAACATTTGATTCTTTCATGTATATTTGAAAAATCTCTGGATTTTCCATGGCAGCCATTTTGGGGTGCCTAATTGTTGTGATGATGGGCTGATGGGTGAATGTTGGAAAGAGTAGAAGCTTCTTAAAGAGACAGACGCCCAATTTCAAGGCATCATATTTCAATCTCATGTTTGATATTTACAGCACTTTTATAACAACCGGTTATAACATAATTATCATAGTTGCCACTAAGTGTTTTTCTTGTGTTTTTGTAGTATTACTTCAATGTTAAAAACCAAATAATACTAAAAACGTTTCTGTCTTTAGCTTTATGTTTCAATTTCATTAGAGAGTCCGAGAAATTTGGAGAAATAATCTGAACTTTGTCTTGATGTGACACAAAGGCTATTTCAGTTCTGATGTTCATAATTAAAGGAACAGCTAGAATAAAACAGTAAAATTAAATAATTTAGCATTTTCACCATAAGAGTAATAATTTAATTGATTAATTTTGAAAAACAAGGTTGTGGTGTAAATATACTGTCTCTATGTCTATACTACACACAGCTTTTATACACGTCTAGCATAATTGTGTGGTAGTTATGCTTTGATAGTGAAAATTTCCTATAACCACAGTCACATTTTGGTCTTTTAAGCCTCATTTCACATCTTGGTATAATTTTAATGACTCTTTTTTCCGGGCTAACTCATAATCTTTGATCCTTCATTAACAACTTCCAGACCTTTCTCTTTCTTCTCTGACATTTTCTGAGCTGACATTCATGTTTTCTGCCTCCTGCTTTTAGCAAAGTCGCACAGCCTTCTCCATCAAATACATACAGTAGCATTCATCAACAGTAGCCTAATTAAAAAGCTTTCAAGCCTGTTTTTCGAACCCACTAATCACCGAGACAGTCCCGTAATCATTAATAGCCTGTGTGAACAGAGACGGCCCAACAGCAAATAAATCTCTGACAATTGAAGTCGAGGTTCTCTACTTAAAGGTAATTAGACTCCTTTAAAATGGAGTATATTGGCTGCTCTCAAGTAATATCTGGATGGGAAACTGCAGCACATGAAGGATTGGACGGCAGCAAAGCAACATGTTGGAAGTCAGAGAAAGATCAGGACAAAATGGTGCAGAGGAAAACATTATAAAGCTGGAAGCACAAAACAAGACGGCAAAGAGGAGAAGGGGGAACAAGAGACACTAAATTTATTTGTATTTAAGTTAAAGCTTTAATAATGAGGACTGGATTAACAAACGGTGGATTTATTGCTGTAAAAAACTGAAAAGATGGAAAAAGTTTCATTTGAAATTTTTATATTTAAGAAGAAACAAACAAAATAAATAACAGATTAAATAAATAATGGTTTCAAAGCCCCCCAGAATTAATTTGAGAGCTATTTAGGCAGGTAATACAACAATAAGCAGATGCTGTGTTTTCATTACCTCAGTGCCTGTGGGATGACTTCATAGTTCAGGAGGGAGAAGACAGAGATGACTTAACCAATTTTTATGCTTGATTACATGTTTCTGCCTTGACCTTTTGTGATCTTTGTAAGTAGAGTCATTTCTTACCTCTACACTCCAGGAAATGACATAAAGATGTGACTGTGGCATTTAAGTCAACGCTGGTAAGTGTTGAAATGTGATACTTTGTGAAAAGAAAATCGTCTCGGGTGAAGACCATGTTACAACATGTAGAATAATGTTGCAGCTATTTAAACAAAGATGAAATAGCTGCTTTGTAAATACCCAAGTTGCTTTATACACGTTATAGAACATAATTAAACACCAATTAGCCTTTAAAGTTGCAGTTTTAAATTAAACTAGTTTATCTATTGAGCAGATTCAGTGAAAAATCTGGACTTATTCAGGTCCAGATTGGCTCGTTTATGGAAATCTGCAAATTTTAGGGGAAAGAGTCATCAAGAGGTGCTGGTCAACCAATCAGAAGAAGGCATGGGATAACACCACAGATCTATTGCACAACAAATTAATTCCATTATTTTTCCCGATTACATTATTTACTAGAGACCAAAAATGTCAACACTATCATGCAGCTTCCTGCATTGTTCTTTGGCCTTTTTCTCCAGTGGGATTTAATTTGACCTAGTTTTGTTTTTTTGGTTCTGTATTATTTACTATTTTAAGAAAATAAAAGATAATATTTTATTGAGCCCTTTGGGGGATCTGTGCTGTTTGTCCCAGCGCAGCACACAATAGAAATTAAAATAAGTAAATTAATGAAAAATAAAATAATAATAATCTTAACAATAAAAACATACAAAATAAATACATTTTGTTATTTATCGTGTTTGTATATTTATAATTTGAAGCTGTGTGCAGCACTTTGTGCAGGTGATTTAAAGTGCTTTATAAACAAAGTGACTATTTTATCACACAAAACAGATGCTCAAAAGACTTATCAAAGCTAATGTGATGAAAGCTGTCAAATGAGGTTAAAGGTCATCTCTGTACACTCTGTGAACTATGCAAAAGTAATTTTCTTCATAGTTTAATACAATTCCTATTCCTGAAAACATTAACTCCTGTCTGTATGTCGCCTCTTCTGCGAATTCAAGTTGAAATGTTGAAATAATTAAACGCCACTGTAGACACAATAAATACATGACAGGAAGCATTCTCTCTGCTTCGGGGAATCTATGAATAAATTATTAACTCAGCGGCAAATCCTGACTCCCAGATGGGTTCCAGTCCATCAGTTTTGTTAAATGACTGCAGCTTCTCCACTTCGAACATCTGAGAGAGATTCCTCTCTGCTGCATGTTCCGTTTGATCAAGATCAATTTCTCCCCGCCTCTGGTCTTTAAAGCACCTGAGGGAGCAACCATGTATTAAGCATCTGTCAGTTTTTCTACGTTGCCATCTAATTAGTTTGGTTAATCAGCCTTAAAATGGGGCTTTTGAATCAATAAGTCAAGGCCAGAGTTCAGACCCGATCTCCTCGAAGACCAGCGTTGCAGCTGGATGAGAACGCCACACAATATAAAACGCTCTCGCCCCTCTGTGTTCAGTTTGTGAGCATGTTTGTCTTTTCTCTGGAAGATTTTTCTGCTCTCTTTCTGCTCTGCAGCTGCAGACACTCCACAGCAAGAAGAGGAACTGACGCTCTCAGCATCCTGTTGACCCCTCGCATATCATAACTGCCTAACGTGAACCTCCTTTATGTTTGTCCTTATCACAGTCATGTAATCACAACCAATCCAGTCCTTTCACCTCCCATCTTCCTCTCTCCCTCCCTCCCTGCCTATATGCTGCCTCACTTCTTCCCTGAGCAGCAGCAGCAGCAGCAGCGGCAGCAGCAGCAGCAGCGGCGGCGGCAGCAGCACGCTGAACTGGATAACGTCTCCTTCAGCCGGCAGCACAGTCTCATTTCTCCACACACCAGCTCTGAGTGAATCCTCAGCAGGGGTGTTTGAGATATTAGCGCGCTGTGGGGGGAAACGGCTCAGGAACCTCTTCCAACCAACCTACAAAGGTAAGACTGTCAGTCCAGAATACCTGTCGCCTCTCAAAGTGAGAGAGGTTAAAGTTGCTGCCTTCAGGGATCACACTCATGTCAGAATCGCAGCAGTCTAAAAAGAAATAATGATAAAAACTTTCACTGGATTTCTATTTTAAGCTGTTCTCACATCTGTTCTACTTCGTGTCAAAGTGTAAGACAGAGATGTCCGGGCTTCGTGTTTACAAGCAGCTTGTGATCGGTGAATAAGAAGGAGTTTGTAGATTGCTGGAACAGCCTGACCTGAGTTAATCCTGTGTTTTGTTTGTTTTATGGGGAAACGGTACCAGCCACCGATCCCTGTGTGAAACGTTTAGCACAGATTAATCTAACTAACAGGGAAATGATCTCATTTCTGACCCTGTTAATCTCAAACCTGTTAGATTTGCACCCCAACACCTTGTTGCTTGGACATGTTGTCCGTTTCTGCTCTTTTTCCACAGAATTACTTGAGAACATCTGAACGCTTTAAAAACGCACATTAATGTTTAATATGTTTTGTTTTTGAAAACACTTCCTGCATGCGAAAAATGTTGTTCTGCAAGATGGCCTGAGTGCAATGAAATGTGGTTTGTTTAACAATTTTTTATTTAATGTTTCACCATTTAAAAATTCAATTCAACCAACTGAGCCTCTAAAGTACTCTTTACTCTGTAGTATCAGTTGCGGTTTTTGCATTTTAACATTTTGTTCCACCCTCTCCTGAGTCGGATATTCCCAACAAGCCTTTTATCCAGTGAAACAAAGGTGGACAGAATGAAAATGTCAGCTCTTTTGCGACTGATACTATCGCTCTTCCGCTCCAAAATCCCCCTGACAGACTCAGAAACACAAAAACATTGATGATTTGACGATCCTGACGGTGTTTGGTGGCTTATCCTCACCGTCAGCCCCTACAAATCAGCTTAAACGGGTTTAGACATCTGAACTGAGCGCCAACATTGTGTGACGTTGTGATAATTTTACACAATCAGGAAATTTCTGCGCTGAAAAACACAACAAGTAACAAATCAGACTCATGATCAGAAAGTGAAGAGTTAATGAATCATTTTCTGATTTGATTCAATCGGCTCAAACATTAAATCCTAATGATATTTTATACTGATGACTAACTCTTAGAGCATTTTAAACTTATTCTCAGGATTTTGCAATGAAAAATGTTTGCATTGTTTGGGCACATTGTGTTTTACAATATTCACATCCCTTTGACTTTTCAGCATTTTTGTTCCTTTACAGCAGTAAACTTCTAAACCAGGTGGTTCATGACTGAGAAGTTACTCACTGGATTAAAATTTAAAAATCAAAGTCTGGAGTTTTTGTGTGTTTTTTTGTTTGTTGTAGATCTATCCTGTATTTTAACTCCATCTTCATTTTTTTATGTCTCTACCAGCTTTCTGCATGTTTTAATAAATCTTCCTCACAGCTTACAGAAGCTCAGACAGGAGTCAGTTTTTTGCTATTGATCTCAATTGAATCCAGGTCTAGACTTTGACTGGGCCATTCTCAGACTTTAGGGTTGTAAGTTAAACTTCTGCTCTTTTTCAGCCTCCAGTAGGTTTTCTTCTAGCATTTACCTCCATCTGTCTCCCCACAACTTCCAAGTAATTTCACTGTCCTACCTCAAGAAAAACCTCCACACAGCATGACACAGCCACCACCATGTTTCACAGTGGGGATTGTGTATTCAGATTGCCATGCCTCTAGTGGTTTTCCTCCAGACTCTTTAATTCTCCACATTTGTGGAGTGCAAGACAGCAATCAGAAAATACATATTTATGTTGTGAAGAGATTTCTCTGCAGTTGTCGTGAGCCTTTTGACTACTTCTCTAATTAATGTTGAGCATCCATGTGTTGGTAGGTTTGACGTTGTGCCATGCTGTTACTGATTAAGGGACTTTGAAAGTCAGTTGGGTTTTCACAAAAGCACACTTTGTGAACTTATAATTCACAAAAGTACAAATTATGCTGTGAATATAATTTTGCTGTAGTTTTCAGAAAAGTTTGAGTTTGGATTCATATATGTGTATCTGTCTGGCTTTCCTAAGCTTCAGGGTCACTCTGTCTGCAGCTGAAATAGAAAACTAAACACACAAAGTTGTCATTCTATTCTTATTTTTAAGGCTTTTTGCTGTTTGTGTTTTACATGCTGAATTTAGAGGATGAACAGATTAACTTTGTTTAGACCAGTAACATCACTGAGCTGTTTGGAGTCTTTTTAATGAGTGTTTTGTGAGTTTTAATCTCTCACTGGCAAAGTTTGGAGATGCCTGACCTCTGTTTTAGACGGGTTATGGAGTGCCATAACTAGCTTTGACTTTCTGAATATCCTACTTAAATTTATTGGCTTATAAAGACAAATCAATCAAGTTTGGAAGATGTCTCAGCAGCATCTTGAGTATGTTTAATAATGTAAATAAATAGTTGCAACAAACACTGCAAGATTACTTAAGTTTACGTTGTCTTCCTGTCTTTAATGTGGTGCAGCAGGACTGTGGCCCTCATGCAAACTCACCCAGTCTGAGGATGGCGGCGGATCCTCGACAGACTCGATGCCGCCGTGTAATGCCATTTCTGTGCCCATGAGTATTCATCAGCAGGGACTAATGGGGCGCAGCAGTGTGAACCTCTGATTTACCGCCTGTCCGCTGGCAGACCTAATGATAGGGCAACGCTGCTGGTTATGGAGGAAACAGGTGCTGCTGAGTGAATAGATAAAGAGAAACACTCAGCGACTGGTGATTGTTGTTTTGTCCTTTGCACAAGCGCTAATTTGCAATATTGTGCTCAAACATATGTAATTATTATGCACAGAAATTAGCTTGCTTGAAGCAGAATTACGGTTTTATCTGTTTATGCTTCTGTTTGAGGGTCAAAATGGGGCCAAATACTTTAGAAATGGTCAGAGAACGTAAGCTCACATTTCCTTTGTGCCAAGGTGCTTCCAGCATGAATGCCACATTCAGAAGACAATCAGTCGGCTCTCTCAGAAACAGAAGCACATGCTGAGCGACAAAACCAGAAGTTTCTAAATCAGCTGCTGCACTTGTAGTAATTACTAAGAACACTGAAGCCTAAAGGTTTCAAAAGGTTGACCCAGGAGCTCTGAAGTCATCTCACATCCCAACTTCAGCCTCGTTATTGAGAGGTTGATGGACATGAGCCAAACACAGACCAGGGTTTTCATTTCCTTTGAGAGGAAATGAAAATAAATGCTAGAAAAACCTTTCTGGATGCAAATGACAGGATGTTTTTATTTTTATTTTTTGTGCTCATTTCACTTCTTGGTGCAGCGTTCATGTTGTGACCTTTTATCTTATGGTTGCTTTGAGCCAGAGGTTTGTTCATTTGGATCCCCTTTAGCCAGAACCATAACAATGGCTACTCCTCCTTTGGTAAAAAAAAGCATTTATTTCAAAAACAATCACACACACTTAACATAATAAGTGTGTGTAAGTGTGGAGGTTCAGTTTCATAATCATGTCTATTCACTTTTGAGTTGTTGTGTCACATCCGTTTGTTTTGCTAAACCGGATTTGAATGCAGCTTATGTCACTTTTTCTTTTAAATAGTTTTATTACATAAATTTTCAGCTACTCCTACTGGGTAGGATTTGATACAGACACTCGATGGACATGTTTCGATTCTCTCTGGTGCTTTCACAAAGTTTGGCAGAAATGAGGAGAGCTGACACTTTTACAGCCTCCACTAATTGTGCATCCATCAGGCTCAAAAACCAGCGATGAGTGAGGCAGAAATAATCTGGATCTCTCTAGAAAGGAGCATCAGTCTGTGTTTGTGCAACAGGATGAACTCTTGAAGTTGTTGTAGGTGTTCAGTTGTGTGCAGCTGAAGCTCAACTCGCTCCAGGTCAGCTGGCACAGTTTACCGATGGATCACTGCCTACACACGCACACGCTCACGCACACATGCAAACACATGCATAGCGGTAGCTCTGTGCGTGGATCATCCCACACTTTCACGGTGTCTCTCCCGCCAGAGCCGGCAGTTTGGAGGAATATGGGCAAATCGGAAAGCCAAATGGATATCATGGAGAAATCAAGTAAAGCTGTGAAGCGCCGCTGGACTGTTGCAGAAATCAGTCTGTCGGTTCTGCTGCTGCTGGTGAGCTGCGCCTTGGCAGGGCTGGTCGTCCTCTACACATCAGCTGTGAAAGGTAAAAGCTCTGGCACGATCACACTGGAAACGTCCAGATGAAGAAGTAATAATCAATCAGTTGACGTCTTGCTTTCATGAAAAGGGTAGAATCACCACAGACCGGACTGAAACTAGTTTCTACACCAAAGAGCAATAATAATTATCCTGGCATCATTAGATGTTTGATGTAGAAATATTGTCTTTAACTGTTGAAAATATGAACAGTTCAATGCTGAGAATAATGTTGCTTTCATCCCTCCTCAGAACAATCCAACAGGCCGAGTGTGTCCAGGAGTTCAACAGGTGAAGGTGAGTCTAATGTGGGAAATTAAACCTTGAACTGACGTGTTTTCATATCGCCTGGAAGCAGGCACATACAAAGCTGGACACCAGGTGGTGCTAGAGCACCTGCACTTTTTCCCACTGAAGAAAAAAAAAAAATGCCCTTTTGAAATAAAAAAAACAAAACAAAACATTTTTACAGTGCACTGTGTGAGGCACAAGTTAGCATTTCTGGATTTAAAAAGCTATGTTACCAGAGCCCCACATTTTGATCAATCAATTAATCTGTTGTGATTTTGCTAATTTATTCCTGATAAGTATTTTGTAAAATGCACTTAAAATGCTTCCTGGTTTTGAGTAGATTTTTTTTCTTTTATGTTCCTGAACTCCTTGGTAGGTGTTTTTTTTAAATAGGTGTCTATATAAATACAGCTCCGGAAAAAATTAAGAGACCATTTAAAATGATCAATTTCTCAGATTAGATTTTTTTTATATGTTTGAGTGAAACTATTAACTACTGACAACATGTCTCTGAAATTTCAAGTAAAAAAATTTAGTATTTTTTTGCGTAAAATGAGAAATGGTCAAAATAACAAATTGTCAAATTGTTCTCAACTGTTTTATTTGGACAATCTGTTTTTTAAAACGACAGAAACATTTTCTTGTTGCATGTGTGCAAATTGGCAGTGAGATTAAGACATGGTGCCTTTTTGCACTTGAGCACCTGTCCTTCAAAATGTCTGCGCACGCCTCTGCCTGGGAGAGCTTTCTTGACTGCAGAGCTCGTCTTCCAAGCATCAGCTGTTACACAACAGCATCTTCTCTGTCTCAGCTGGGGTGTAACAAAGAGTCCGCTCCACTCTTTCATAACTGCTGACACTGTTTGTCTCCCAGGCCAGATGTTTTGCTCCGACCTCAACAATGTGTGCACGACTCCAGACTGTGTCACTGCAGGTGAGATGAGCGCCCTCTTCACCCTGACCGCTATTTTATTTTGAAAATAAAATAATCTCTTATCCCCTGTGAAAACCACATGCAGAGACATGTGTGCATCCTTACTCCTGTCTCTTTTCACCACTCTTGCTTTTCTCTCTGTGCAGCTGCTCGGCTCTTGCAGAACATTGATGACTCTGTGAAGCCTTGTGATAATTTCTACCAGTACGCCTGTGGGGGTTGGCTGGAACGGCATGTCATACCGGAGACGAGTTCCCGCCACAGCGTCTTTGACATTCTGAGGGACAAGCTGGAGATTGTCCTCAAAGGTCAGAGGGGCTTAACCTTTGGTGCGGAGTGGGCCGCAGCATTTGGAGAGCTTCTATAACGCAGGTTTTGTTGTTGCAGGTGTTCTTGAGACAGAGAGTGAGCAGGACAGAGACGCCATCAAGAAGGCTAAAATCCTTTACAGCTCCTGCATGAATGAGAGTAAGATTTTCTTTAAAAGGAGTAGAGAGGAAACTTAGATGCTGTTTAGATCAGCAAACAGGTTAAATTCAGCTATGATTGGAGAATTATTATTCAAAAGGTTCTTATTCGAAGAAACTAGTTTCATTTAGTTTAATTTTTATGTAAAAAATGCATACATTGCATGTAAATACACAGTATGTATGTCTGATTTTAAAGTTTTGTTTGAAACCATAATCAGCAGAAAGAGAAAATATCTGAAAAGGGCACTTTGTATCAGCAAATGCCTATTTTTACATAACTCCAATCGCATGCATAAAATGTCCTGATTGGGGCGTCTCTACTTAAAGTCAAACAAAAGGTAAACACTGAACTCTGCCAGTCATTAGTGAACGATTCTGGTGCTGCTGACGGGACCAAACTGGCGCCTGCACATAATGACATTTCTCAGAATGAAATGCTTCTCTTGAGCTTTTCCCTGTCAGATCTTAGACATTTGACTGCCGTCCTGTGCAGGCCTCATAGAGCAGCGGGACTCACAGCCCCTCCTGAAGCTCATCGACAGCATTGGAGACTGGCCCGTGGCGTCAGAGGACTGGAACACCACAACAGGTGACAGAAATGTCTCTCCTAAACGCTCCGACTGATGTACACCAGCTGGCATCTGTGCAGCACATCCACACATGATCCCTCCTCACATACATGCATTCAGTCAGAGCTCAGCTCGCTATATTTGCGCCCAGCGGACTGCTGAGTACATGCTTTGTTGGTGGGATCAAGAGGCCCGTCGAGGATGTTTTTTTCCGACGAGCAGTCAGGTGTGGGTTTCTGGAGGGTGGTGCGTGGGCAGAGGAGCAAGTCCTCAATCAGGACTCTGAAGCAGGCTTTAAATAGGCTGTGCTGCTCATCCTCGTGCTCCAGGCTCTTGCCACTTTAATTAAATGTAATCATGGATGGTGGCTCAAACAGAATTAGGCATGCATAGCTGCATCTGCGCACAAGGATTTACTCAGAAAGCCCCGTTAATTTGCAGCGGAGGCAGCGAGGTTTCTGCCGCCTTAATTTGATCATTTCCTCACAGCTGCCCACGTGGTTTGAAACTTTTTATTCTGGTTTTTACTTCAGGGGAAGCCTGGAGCCTGGAGGACACGCTGGCGATGCTGACGGCTCGTTTCCACAAGAAGGTGGTGCTGGACCTGTATGTGTGGACGGACGACCGGGACTCTCAGCGCCACATCATTTATGTGAGACAACAGTTTGCTGCAGCATTAACAACTAACAGCAACTATTAAGGCTGGTTTTTTCTTTGGAATTGATCCAATGTAAACAACAAAGCACTTTATAAGAAGATGTTGTTTTGTTGAACCTTTTACTCTTAGGATTTAAGCAAAATATGCACAAAATGATGCAAGAAAATTCACAAATTCTTTCTTTTCTCTAAATTTGGTCTATATAATAGATATTTGTTTCTAAAAAAATCTTAAGTAATGTGTTGAACAAGTGAAAAAAAATAATTTTGAAAAACAGAACTGTGTCACAGAGTATATTTATAGAGAGAAGTGTCAAAAGGCAGTGGATCAACACAAACTACACAATCACCTGTTTTACAGAATTTGCAGTAAAACAGATAAATACAGACACAATGAGGAGTTTAAATACATTTGAATGAAATAGTAAACAACTCAAACTGTGGCTTCTTTCTGGAAAACCGGCTCACAGAAACATGAAAGTCGAAGGGCATGGAGTTATTGAATTTAATCACTGTAGTTTGATAAAGCAAATTAACACTTTCATTCATTCTGGATAATTGTTTGGCTTCTGGAGGATGCAAGGAATGTTTCCAAAACCAACATGTGTTTGGAACTATATTAATGTGTTGAATTTACTCTTCATTTGGAAGGTTTATACACTAAATATTAAAAACTTTCATCTCCTTTCCTTTAGCAGCAGCTTTAACATTTGGACTGAAAAAACGTCCTCAGAGCTCCTTGTCCTATTCTATAATAGATATTATTTGTTCTTGTGTTTTTCTGTAGATCGATCAGCCAGGACTTGGAATGCCATCCAGAGATTATTATTTCAATGACGGGAACTACAAAAAGGTGACATTTTGCTCAAATCTTCCAAAAACACTTAAAAAAGAACAAAAGTTTGGGTTTTTGTGAGCAACGTGCAGTTCACACTGAAGCGTGAAAACAAACCAATAACTTCTGGGTTTGTGTCACAGGTTCGAGAAGCCTACCTACATTTCATGGTGTCTATTGCAAAAATAGCCAGAGAAGACAAGAACTTGACTCAGGATGACGAAAGAGTCTGGGAGGAAATGATGCAGGTCCTGAGGCTGGAGACGGACATCGCTAATGTGAGTGAAGATGTTGATGTTGACATGGAGAAGAAGAAAACTAACATCGAGCCTCTGACAAAGGAAACTTCCAACTATCATTTTGTTTGGAAACAGTTTTTCAGGCTGTGGTACATGTGAAGTATGTATTGAACTATAAAACAAAAGAAATGTTGGTAAAGCTCCATTAATTTTCTATTCATTTGAAAATTAAAGTAGTGTAGGAGCTGATCCAGTTAATTCTGCTTTTCTCAGTTCAGGTCCACCATGTTTAAAACTGCAAGCTTTAACCAACCTATTCTAGTTAGATGTGATTCTTCTTCGAAATAAGAAAATTAAGGTGAGAATGAATCAAAATGTAAACACAAAGAGATTTTTTACAGTTTTCTTCCTGTTTCTGGACAGGCAACATCCCCAGCAGAGGAGCGCCAGGATGTTACAGTTCTGTACAACAAAATGACGCTCGCAGAGCTGCAGAGCACGTATAGCTTTAACGTGAGTCGCGTTTCTCTTTGGCCTGCTGCTTGCTGCGCCTGCCTAATGTCTGTCCATCCGTCACTCTAACCCAGACATGCTTCATGCTCTGTAAAAAAGACACAGATCACAATTATCTTTGAGTTTTCCAACAGGAAGAACTGGTGCACCTCTCAAGTACTTTGCGCTATGCACCAAGCAGTTTGAAAGACTAAATATCACCTTCACTAAACTCTGCAGAAGTGCATGCACACGTCTGACATTAAAGAAGGTTAAAAAAAACTAGAAAATAGAGACAAATTTGGTAATCCTAGGTGAGGACAAACATAACTATTAACCTTCACACAGTTTAACCTCATATAATTACACGCAGACTCTATAAACTTTTAGGCACTGGGTTCTTGTGTCGTGTTTTTGTTGTTTGACTGATGAAGAGGAATCAAATCTTGGCTAAATTGTGGTTTCTTGCGCAGTGAAGAATCACCACTGGAAATGCAGAAAGCTCTTATTTTCTCTCTATTTCTAAAATGTATTCACACTTCATGCAGGAATATTAACTGGATATCTGGAGCTTATCTGTTTCACTGTGAGGCTAACACTTGAGAAATGTATAATCATTTATTTGTTAAATTCGAGTGAAAGTACTGTGAACAGGTGGTCATTTTTTTCTTTTCAGGGTTTTAACTGGACTCGGTTCATAAAAGGCGTCCTGTCGACCGTTTCCATTGACATCCAGCTGGATGAAGAGGTTGTGGTGTACAGCGCTCCCTACCTGGAAAAGATGAACGACGTCCTCTCCAGATACAGCATCCAGTCAGTCCACAGAAAAACCCTGAAGGGGAGATAATCAAGAGACATGGCAATCAAACCAACCACAGTTAAATCTTTTGTTCATGTTGCAGGACGATGCAGAACTACCTCACATGGCAGCTCGTCACAGACAGAGTCAATAGCTTGAGCCGCCGCTTCAAAGACGCCAGGGCCCGCTACAGAAAGGTCCAAACAGCCGACCGTCACTCTGCCAGATAACGCGAGCCTGCTGCAATGTAAGCTGACAGTGTGCATGTTTGATCAGGCTTTATACGGGACCACTGTGGAGGACGCTTCCTGGAGGGAATGCGTCCGTTACGTCCAGAGCAGCATGGAGAACGCGGTCGGCGCGCTGTACGTGCGTGAGACGTTTGCGGGAGAAAGTAAGCGAATGGTGAGTCTGTCAGGCTTCCATCTGCAGCTGCAGCAGTTTGTGTCAATGCTGCAGCCCTGAAATAAACCCAAAAGGTAAAAAAAAAAAAATAAGCCTGCAATCATTCAGTCGGCTTGATTTGAAATAATTTACAATTCAGTGATTGTGGGAGCACGGCATATTCAATCTGAATGAAGTACATTTCAGTAATATTCTTGGAGAGATCAAGAATGAAACAAAATGTAACAAAGACAAAGAAAGCAAAACCATAGGAGGATGCTGTCTAATCTTTGATAAGCAGGAGTTTTGTAAGTTTCTGTTAAACAACCATTCACACAAAAACCAGAGATGAGACGATTCAGGATAACCTGAGACATGAGAGAGGCTGAGTGTCTTACTTTAACTTGCTGCAATCCATTTGCTCTTTAGCAACACATGGACACGTTTCAAATGAGTTATTTCAGTGCAGAAGAGTTAATTATGTCAAATGATTACTAAAAACTTTGTGAGGTGTTTGATTTGTTTGAAGGGCTCCTTAAAGCTCGATGTTTTGACTCTCCACAAACCATCCACAACATTTTCCCTTTGTCTCATATTATAAAGAGTTTAAATTAAAAGTACAAATGTACTGAAGACAATTCATCGCAGCCAGATTCTCACATTTATCATCAACACAACTGTAACAAGACTGTGTGTGAGAAAGGATGCTTGGAGTCTGACCACTCCCTCCGTTTCACACATGATGTCGTCCTCAGCTTTACAAACAGCATTTTTAATTGTCTCATTATCTGCGTCCTAAATCATGAAGGAGGGCACTGCAGTAATTACCAGTAAAGTATTTGGTGAAATTAGGTTTCTTCGTTTTAGTATTTATTGACGCTATGATCATAACTTTGGCTGCAGTCAGATTTTATGTGCAAATGATGAATCGGGGCCATTTTTATGTCCACTCATTGCAAATGATGAGCCCAGATAATTAAAATAAATGCATGTGCATAGATGCTCGAATGTGAAAAGGGCAGGTATTCAATCCTTTTAATAGACTGGGTGTATAATGTGTTTACTTTGGACTTTGAGATTCAGTAAATGTACAAAGTAGAGGATTTAAAATGCTTCCACTTCATCTGCATCCCCTGCATTTCCAGTTTATTTAAAAGTGTTAAATTCATTTCTGTTTAATTCATCCAACTGACTTGATTTGTTTCCCGTCGTCTGGTGTTATGAAAATGAATTTAAATCACATATTTGTGACTAACAGCTTGTGTTTAGTGAAGAAGGGTTGTGTGGAGCACCTGTAGTTTGTGAGTATCTAACCTGCAGCAGTCAGAATGTTCAGCATTTATGGGCCGATTTTCCTCCAAAACAAAGGCAATTTTTTGTTTCATTTTTTTATATTTTATGAACTGAACAGAATGTTAGATTCTCTGCCTGCCTGCTGCCAAAATGTGAGAATGTGTGGAAGAGGAATGCGCCGCTCTCTGCTTAATCTTTTTATTGTTTTTACGTTGGTGAATGCTTTCATCATGTTGAAATTACATGTACAGTGTCATGTAAATGAAATTGTACTTTAACTGGACATCGCCTTGCTTTTTCTGGAAAGTCTCACTGTCTTTATCACTTGTTTTAGTAATAAAATAAGAAGCTGAAACGAATAAAGATCAAAATATTCTATGAGGAGTTTTGAGTTTTGAGTAATTCTCCCTGATTTTTCAGCCCAACTGCTGTGGATAAAATACAGAATAGTGAACTCTCACAAATTACCTGTTAAATCCCACTAATAAACCAATAAGAAATTAAATTAAAAGATAATAGAGTTTTAAATATGTCAAAATCAAGTGTTTGCTGAACAAGTGTGGCGTTAAAGTTGCATTCATCAAACCGAGGCATGAACCATTTATACCAAGCTGATTATGGAAACACTAAACTATGCTTTTAAATGAATTTAGTATTCCTATGTGCAACAATGAATGCAATTTGTTCTATGTTTTCATTTTTTGTTTCCACAGGTCAGTGACCTCATCAGTAAGATCCAGACGGCTTATGTGGAAACCCTGGAGGAGCTGAGCTGGATGGACGCACCGTCCAAAGAAAAAGCAAGAGAAAAGGCACGAAACGAGGAGACAGATGGGGTGAATTTTTAAAAACGCTTCAGAAAAATCACACTAGCTGCTCTGAATCTGTGCAGGCAATGGCTATCAAGGAGCATATTGGCTATCCAGACCATATTCTGCAGGAAAGCAACCAGAAGTTGGATGAGGAGTACGCTCATGTAAGTAGAACCTGACGCTGATTTACAGTCTATTGTGTCTGAAATATTTACTTATCCCTCATTTCTTTTTTTAGCTAAACTACAGTGAGGACCTCTACTTCGAGAACATCCTGGAGAACCTTAAATCTGAAGCACAGAAGAGTCTGAAGAAGCTCAGAGAGCCGGTGGATCCTGATCTGTAAGTGGAAAATTCCTCAAAAACCGCAAAATGTTGGGCTGATGGTCGCTGCGATGCTTTCGTGCTTTTAGCTGGAGAACATCCTCAGCATACAGACAACGCAAACCTCGGCCTTTCTGTTGCATGTGTAATAAAAAAGGATGCACTTAGTTGAGAGAATATGCTGCTGATGGTTTTATAGTCAGTGTGACTGAGCTGAGCATTAAAAGGAGTCGTTTTGGTCAGCTTCCTTTCATGGTTTCACAGAATAATATCTTTATTTTCAAGAGAAAATGTACAAAATGCATCTTTTAAAAAAATAATCCTCTTCACATCTTTCCTCAGGTGGATCATCGGTGCTGCTGTGGTGAATGCATTTTACTCGCCAAACAGAAACCAGATAGGTGAGAGGTTCACTGCGATAACAGGAGCTACTTCAGCGGAGATGCAAGTGTCTTGGGTGAATTTTATGTGACAAACCAACACAAAGCGATGCAGGACTGTGAAGAGGGAAGAAAAACATGGATGGAAATAAATAAATACTAAATGTTTGCTTGAAATTTCAGACATATGCTCTCAATAGTGCATTGGATTCTCTCTTTTGAAGAGAAGAACGAGCTCTTGTTATGCGAAGCTGGTAGAAAGACTCGTCCTAAAACCACCTGCAGCTTTATTTCTATATAGTTCTGAAAAGGTTGCACCATAAAAATACTTGAAGATTGTGTTTGCAACTAAACCAAATGTGGAAAAGCGTCAGAGGTGTTCAAAGTCAGTTTTCACTGAGCATTCATCCTTTGCTTTTTTCTGTGCCCAGTGTTTCCAGCAGGAATCCTGCAGCCGCCTTTCTTCAGTAAACATCAGCATCAAGCTCTTAATTTTGGGGGAATAGGAATGGTTATCGGACATGAGATCACCCATGGATTTGACGACAACGGTGAGATTAGTAGTAATGTTGCCTAGTACACAATGGTGCTCTAGTTTTATTTCAGTGCTGCCTCTCATGTTTACATGCGTCATGTTCAATTACCCATGACTGCCGTCTTATTTTCAGGGCGTAATTTTGACAAAGATGGCAACATGCTGAACTGGTGGAGCAATTACTCTGCTGACCACTTTAAGGAGCAGTCACAGTGCATGGTGCAACAATATGGCAACTTCATCTGGAACCTGGCAGGTGGACAAAACGTAAGCCTCCTGTTTTTGGCAGAGTGTTTCTGTTTTGACAGTAATATCACGCATTATCTAACCACCAGAGGGTGTTTATGTTTGTCTGGCTGATTGCAGGTTAGTGGAATCAGTACTTTGGGGGAGAACATCGCAGACAATGGAGGTGTTCGTCAAGCCTATAAGGTACATGTCAGCCACCTAAAAAAGCACATGCGACTGCTTGAACTTCAACAAGTAGCCCCACATATCTCATAATTAGCCGCCTGCTGACCTGAGACGGGTTTTCTAAGTGAAGGTGTGTGTTTACAGGCTTATCTAAAGTGGGTGGAAACAGAAGGCGAAGAGCCTCGACTGCCCGGTCTAGACATGGATCATAAACAACTTTTTTTTCTAAACTTCGCTCAAGTAAGTGACGAGGAAACATGAGATGAAACAAAGCATATAACAGAAATTAGGGCTGGACAATAAATCAATAACAATATATATCGCGACGGACAGACGTCATCGGTGTCAATATATTGCATTCACTAAAAGCGCACAGCATTCTGGGAGATTTAGACAAAGGAAAGTCTTTAGCTGCTCAACCTCCAACAGCAAGGTTGGCGGAATCGACTAACTCACTCTTTGGTTACCCAGCAACTCGCTGTGTTGCCTAGCAACAGTAGCTGCCGCAGCAGCAGTTTCAGGTTCCACAAACAACATGGCGGTCATGCATGGCATGACCACCATATATATATATATATCTGAAATATATATATTTCAGATATATATCTGAAATATATATTTCAGATATATATCTGAAATATATATTTCAGATATTTTAAACAAAACAGAAATCAATAATAATCAATATGAAATGTTTACATGGTGAAAGGTTTTTCAGCCATATTGTCCAGCCCTAGAAGAAACGGATCTGTGTGGGATAACAGGACATACGAGTGTAGTTTGAGTAAAGTTTGAAAATTATTTCAGTCAAAATGATAAAATACAGGTAATTATTTAAGAAATAGGAGGTGTACATGTCTGCACAATAAACTCTCTGCTAATGCGGCTTTCTTTTCCAGGTGTGGTGCGGAGCCTATCGGCCTGAGTACGCCAGCCAGTCCATTAAGACGGACTCACACAGTCCGCTAGAATACAGGTAAATAAATGAGCTTATTTACAAGCTAGTTTATACGATAAAAGATCTTTTTTGGACCCACCTGATGTTTCTTTTCATTCTTCGTGTATTCGTTCCTCTCGTCCTCAGAGTGCTCGGATCGCTCCAGAACTTCGAGGCCTTCTCGGAAGCCTTCCAGTGCCCGACCGGCAGCCCCATGAACCCGGAGCAGAAATGCCGCGTCTGGTAGAAATCCCAAAAACTCTTCACCTTCGGCAACTTAAATCAAAAGAAACAAATGATTCAGAATTCATCTGATGCAGAGCGCTGACTCAAACTTAGATTCAGACGTGTAGATGTAAAAAACCTGTATGATATCCTGGACTACACCCTTGTTTCCTACTTACCTGAGTCTCCTCTCGAGCAGGAAGAGTCGTCTGTTGCTAACGGAGGTCACTTGTTCTTTTTCTTGTGCCCCACTAATGAAACCAAGTGGGTAGATGAATGACAAATCTACATTTAAAAACATAAACCCTTCTGAGAGGGTTAAAGCCTAAAGCTTTAAAAAGTATGAACAAACCATTAAAAAGTATATTTTATATACATCTTTTTGATTTATCTGGAAACATCTCAGCACAAAGTGGGCTTTGTTAGGTCTGATGGATTGATTCTTAGGACATTCACAGAAAAAAACCACAGAACAAACAAATCTCTTTTTGGAAAGGGTATGAAATAAATGACGGGAGCTTTGCTAAAGTAAAGCTACAGTGAATTAAACACTCAGAGGGTTTTGGTCACTGTAACGTGAAAACAAATCACCTAAAGACTTTAAGACTGTTAAATCTTTGCAGCTTTAAGTTTTAAATTAGCATCAATACAGAGCTGCAGCTTTCCATATTTTTTACACTAACTGTTTCTCCGTTTCTGCAGACGATTGTTTGCCGAAATTTATTGCAAAAATCAGCAAGAAACCACAGTTCACTCTTTTTGGAAGCCGCTTGCAGCCTGCAGCTTTAAAGCTTGTTCAATACCCCTAAAAGTCGTAGATTATAAGTGAGAGGTTCTGCCAGTTTGGACTTTGAACCAAAGTAAGTCCAGATGCTCGAGGGTGGACGCCTCCCACTTATATGTTTTATTCATTCACACTTGGCTGAACAATTAAAACTTCTGTTCAGCTGCCAGATCATCTAACTTGTATAATATCTGCTACAGAATCCCAGTTGATTTGTAGAGAAGCTTCTCTCCCGAGAGGAAACAGGATCACAGGAGTTTTAGCCTCGGTGTTCGGCCGCTTACATGAAAGGAATCGGAAACTCCTGATGTTGAAGTCTTTCGCCTTCTGATCTCGCACTGATCAGCTCTGTAAGATGAAAGGAAAGGGGAAGTGTGCCTGAATGAGGGTCTGCCGCCGCCACAGGCAGCGACTTTGAGGATTGTTGCCATTAAGGAGGCCGGCCAGGACCAGGACTGTTATTTTCTACCCTTATTAACAGGTAATGACTGGAGAATCAAACCCGAACCAACATCATATTTCAGATGCTGGCTGAGCAGAACTTTGAAACGCAGACAATAGACAGCTGGTTAGGATATTTGCTCTTGGCGTTAAATTTAGGATGCCTTGGTAAACTGAACATGACTGTTAGGTCTCGACAGAGGCTGCATTATTGAATGTGAACGCTGACAATTTATAGTCCGTCTCTTAGTCTTCACCTCCTGGCAAATACTGTTGTGACACGCATGAGCGGGTTGGGAAACACAGAGGTCCTCGTAAAAGCTGATGTGTGTACAGCTGAGTATCAGATGCATCTCAGTAAATCAGTATATCATCATAAAGGTACTTTATTTTAGTAATTAAGTTCATAAAGTGGAACCTTTATAAATTTTAATTGCACAGAGAATGACATATTTCAAGAGTTTGTGTTAAATTTGATGTTTATTACAACGTCTCCATCGACTGTACCCACTTAGCAGAGACAGAGGCACGCATGCACACTCTGTCTCCTGAAGGTAAATTACAGAAACATTTAGACCACTAAGCGTCTAAAATACCCAGAGAGAAATCATCCAGGATAACGCAATGCCTGAAAATGTTAATAAAAAAAAAATAATCACAAACCTTAAAGATTGTGCTTATCTGTGTTACTTTGCATCTTTTTTAAATCCTGTTTTCCTTCCACTAAACTTTACACTACTATGCTTGAATGTGACAGCCTTGGATGTGAAGGCGGTCTGTGTCTTCCCCTTTATTGTTTAGACCGTAACATAAAATTATTGTGCTAAACATTTTGTTATCGGTCTTTTAAAATAGTGTAAGTTTGTCCAAAGTTTGAATTTAATTGCTAAAATTAACGTTGCAGTGATATTCTAATGTACTGAGATGCACCTGCCAAGTTAATGTTTGAAATTTGGGAAATATTATCCACTTAAAATAGAATTATATTTTAAATGAATATAAAAAATGGATGGATGTTTACTCTAAACATTCATTTATGATCTGATGCTGGATGGTGCAACTAGAGAGAAATGTGTTGCTCTTCAAAGAACGTTTTGTTTTTTCCCAAATCTTGCCACCATAACTTCAATGATGCTGTGGGAATAATCCAGATGTTTTGTTAACCATTTGTTTGTTAGATTTTCAAAATACCAAAAATACAGCAACTTCCACAGTTATTGTCCACATTGTGTAAAAATCCTTTCCTTGAATTTATATTTTATTCTGGTTGCATAACCTTCCAGTAAGAAAGAGCAACAAAATAAAAACCAAAACTCTAATATAAGAATATTTAATTAGTTTGTGAAAAATTGTATGTTGTGAAATATAAAAAAAGTTTTAGTTTTGGTCATTTCTTTAAAATATTGCAGAATCCACGAGACTTTATTCAGGTTTATGATACCATCTACTCTGTAGAAGAAAAACAGGCCCACAGCATCACAGATCCTCCAAAATACTTTGCTTTGGGCATCAGCATCTTATCCTCACATGAGTAAAGACCCTATTTTAAATTGAAGTCCCCATAGTGTTTAGCAAATTCCATATGGTTGCGTTTGTGATAGTAGGACAGAAAATATATTTTTATGGCATGAAATCCATACAACTGCTATTGTGGTCATTTGTGATAGACTGCTTCAGAGATTTTATTTTTCTCTTATCCTCCTCATTTGGTGTAAAATCAAGATAAACCTGCATCCTAAAACGCCTACAAACCAGCGGCTAAAGAAATGCACTTCAATATATTTAAACCACGGGGAAGCAAAGTCCCCGGATTCGAGTATGAAAAGTAAATTTTCGGTGTGACTTTTTAGACTCCATGTTGGAGAGTTTGTTTGACCCTTTATTTTTGTGATCCATGAGTAAAGAAACTCCTTCGTGTCTGGAGTTTGTATCGCTGCAACTGAACACATTAATCTTTAGAAAATCTGGCTCTTTGTTCTAAGCTAAGCTATCCATCAACTAGCACCAGCTTCATGAGTAAAAAGCATCCTTCCGATTAACTAACCTTACAAATATTTCCCAAACTGTCAAGCAGTTTCTTTAAAAGGAGAAGCTTGTTATGGGTGGAGGCTAAATTTGAAGTTGTGATGCAGCTTTGGATTGCTGGCAGAGGATCAACGAGTTTGATTCTTGTATATTTTTCCTTAAAAGCAGTGCAAGTGTTCTTAACTGAACACAGAGTTTATATAAAGAAAATGTGTTATTGTTGATTGTGAATAATGCCTGAGCCAATTCGGATAAAATAGTTTCGAGTTTTTGTCTCACATTTACTTAAATAGTGAAAATGTTGCTTTGAAATCAAGTACAAATGCATTTATTTTCTATATACTGTATTAATCTGTTTCATCTGTACACCCTTCAAAGACGATTATTTATCTAAAGAAATATTTATCAAGTAAAATTGTTGCTTTGCAAGACTTCAGATGTAAAAGATGTTTCTATGAATGTTCCTGCTGCTATGTAATTATCTAGACGGCTATTTTTGTGACTCAGATCTGTAATTATTGCTATTAAAGTGACTGTCTCCACTGGTGCAATATCACGAGTCTGCTTTATACGTCTGGTCTTTATACATTCATTTTAATGAACAAATACTTACCAGAATTAAAAAAGAAAGACAAAACAGACTTCAATCTTTTCTGTGCTCGATTCATTGGTGGCTCTGGATCCACTTCCAAACACTGTGATTAGCAACAATTAAAACTTCCTTCACATTTGATATGAGATGCATCCTGCATAATTCATCTTTTCTAGCAGAATGTTTCTGACATTTACCCATTTGTGTCCAAAGTTGTAGTTTGGACAGTGTCAATAAAAATAATTTTTTTAAAAATCACTTTGTAAAGGCAACAGTAAGGAGAACAAGAAAAATTCAGCTGCATAATCCACAAAATAGTCAAGGCACTCATCAATAATCAATAACTGAAGAAAATGTGGGATAACAGCGACATTAAAGAAAATGGATGTTTTCATACCAGTTTGCCACGAGCCTGAAAACAACAATGAGGAAGCAGCAGGCAGCTAGCAAATGCTAATTGTGAGACAACGTCCTTTACTCTCTATATGTCATAAAGAAATACATGATCAGACAAAATACACAAAAAATCTCCAACAACCAATACCTTGTTGAAGAAGGTATTGGTGTTTGATAAAACAAAATATTTGGGCAATAATAAGAAAAGTCGTGCTTTGCTCAGAAACGGCACCTAATCTCTGAAGACGTTACATCTTCAACACAAAACAAAATATCTTAAACTGACTTTAAGTGCTCAATATCTGGACGTATGACCAACACCGACTGAACGGCTTCGTTCTCTTCTTCCACCGCCACTGTCAAACCACGTTTCAAAACAAAGAAATCGAGTTCAATGGGAGAAATCCAGACTGAACACTGAGGGGAGATGAGAATCAGGCAGAACTGCGTAGGAGAGACATTTGTTGTGAATTGGTGGAGAATAAACAAACTGACGTGAGCCGAACAAATGAAACCTCCAAGAATTATGTCGAATTATTTAAGGGAGACACAAACGTCACAAAAATTTAAGACTTTCCGTTGAATGATTTATTATTGATTGCAAAAATTATTTTTGTAAGAATGTAGTTTAGTTAGATGCCTTGTGATCCAACATAAAAAACTGAAGTCAAAGAGAGACTTCCAAGTGGAATCACTACCAGACACACAAAATAAAACGTCCTTCATAAACTGTTTAAGGTGTATAAAGTTACATTAAAATATAAATCATAATTAACATAGTTTTAGTTTCTTCTGAGTCACATTCAGAATCAAAAAGGGTTTCTATGCACCATAAGCGTAAAGCATTAGCTGCGTGTACATTGAGCTTTTACAAAACATGTTGGAGTTACTGCAGTATTATCAGTGTCATCGTTCCTCTTCCTGCATGTCAGTGACTCAAAGCTCACTGCTGCTGCTGCTGCTTCATCGTGTACAAACGTCATCATTGCACTACAAGAGACAAAAAGCAGACGAATAATGAGCTTTACATTCACAAACCTTACCTTTTTTCTTTGCCAAAATCATTTTGAAGACAACATATTTTACACACAAACGTTGATGTTTTGTCAGTAGTCAAGACCCACTAGTTTGTTTTGTGTCAGTCAAATACATATAAAAATAAGGACTTAAGTATTTGAACATAGTTAATTGAAATATGTGTGAAAATATTTTTCTTTGTGAAGCTAAACTTAGCCAGAGATGAACTTACATAAGCCGAAACAATTTACATTTGGGACTTATCTAATCATTCAGTGTTTCTTACCGTTACACTCATTGCTCAAATAATCAGTTTTTAAATATATTTAATGATTAATGGATCTTGCTTTGTTCACCAGTTAGTTTGATGCCTTTCAGACAAACATAGTTTACTCCATGTCAGTACAAGAAGCTTGTTTCTGTCTTTGTTCTGCAGAATAAAGTTTATTACATATATAAATATGATGGTGGTGGTCTGGATTGTACAATACTGAGTAGACAGACTTTGATGGTTACAAATTTGTAGTATATGTTTATAAACCAATTAGAAATGAGAAAACTGAGTGAGTATAACCTAGCTTCTCAATATTATAACATTTTATTTTCCAAAGGAAGAAATTAAACCTCTAATTTTCAGTGTTTCTGAAGGTGAGAGGAAGGTACATGCTGAGCAAAGGCAGCATCTTTAACTGTGTCTGAATCTCCTTGTGACTCGCTCTGGTTCCAGACACATTATGACCCCTGAGAGGAAACAAGGTCTATTCTGTTCCCAGTGACATCTGTTAGTCGTCAGACAGGTCATGAGGGTACGCTGCAACAGCTCCGACATGGGGGCTTTTGTAGGAAACAGGCAGCAGAGCCAGGAAGCAAAATGGCTGAAGAAAACGTGGTGAATTTATTTGACGTATCAAAATATCCAATGATCACAGGACAATCTCCATAAAGCTCTGGACTTGAGGAGTTATCTCAGTGATCCAGAGCAATTACAACAAAACACAGAAGATGCTTTTCAGATATAATTTCCATTTCATGGCACATTAGACATCGACATCACAGACTCACAATCGATAACGTGGATCATTCTGTGAACTACAAGATCCAGACGCTTGTGGTTTTGTAACTGCGGTCAGATGAACATCTATTTGCACCCCAGTTACAGATTCCTGCTTCTGCTTTTTTGTCACATTTCTACTCATCAAATAAAATTTAACACAAAGATGAACTGAAAAACATCAGTTTGTGTCTGATTACATTAACTGTTTTTGATGTTTTTTTTTCTTTTTTGATGATTTTATGTATTGAGGAAAAAAACGATGTAAGTGTAAAATGTAAACTGCAAGTCTCATTGGAGCTGTGTGATAACTTAGGAGGATGCAAAACCAATTCCGCTTTGCAGACGTCCATGATGCAGCATCTCGACAAGATTCAAGTCCAAACTTTGACTAGGCCACTCCAAAACCTTCCTTTAGTTTGCTTTTGAGCCATTCAGTCGTGGACATTATAATTATCTTTCTTTTATAAAGATATACAATGAAAGTTAATCATAAAAGCATTATTGTAGAGTCCTAAATTTGCTGACCAGTAACTAAGAACTCCCCAAATCAAATTTTTTATAAGCAAACAAAGTGATCTGATGTTTTAAAGTAATATATATACACACACACAAATAAGTCCAAATTCTCCCAAGACAAATTTATAATAATTTCTATGATATACAAGTTCAATTCACAGGTACATCACTCAAAAGAGGTAAAGTCTGCATTTCTGATGGAGTAAATATTAATTCAGATGCTTCTGCAACATCACCACCAGAGGCGAGTATAAATTGTACTCAAGCAAGAGTACAATTTACTCCAACTACGAATTTTTACACAAGTAAAAGTAAAAAGAAGCCATCCATGAAATTACTCAAGTAAAACAGTATT
The DNA here is from genome assembly GCA_911649635.1 of Poeciliopsis gracilis. Lineage (NCBI taxonomy): Eukaryota > Metazoa > Chordata > Actinopteri > Cyprinodontiformes > Poeciliidae > Poeciliopsis > Poeciliopsis gracilis. The sequence continues at coordinate 548,373 of CAJVRI010001403.1, forward strand.
TGGTAAAAAGTCTATTCAAGAAACTGATCAAATTATGAATCATTTAATATTTAGAAATTACACAATCAGATGAAACAAAATATAAAGGTAAGAAATGTTGGTGTTTTAAGGAGGAAAATTACAATAATTCATATTAGTAATGAATTGTCATAATAAAATTTGATCATTTTTTTCCCATATCAGTTTCTATCATTAAAAAACTCATGAAACTTTAATAAAAACTGCAGGGGTTTTATTAAAACATGTTTGTTTCTGTCCAGTGGGGAGAAAATCCAAAAACCTTAAGAAGTAAGAGTAGAAATACTTCAGAATAAAATTAACCAAGTAAAAGTAAAAATTACAGCCTAGTAAAAATACTCTGAAAAGCAATTAAGAAAAAAGTTACTCAAGTTAATGTAACTGAGTAAATGTAACTAGTTAGTACCCAACTGTGACCACCAGCATGTTGCTATGCCACACACACACACACACACACACACACACACACACACACACACACACACACACACACACACACACACACACACACACACACACACACACACACACACACACACACACACACACACACACACATTTAATGTGTGTGTTCATTAATGTAATGAAAACTGTAATTCCAGTTGTTCACCATAAATATAATCAACTAAACCAGTTATTGTTCAGCTCTATAATACAGCTCCTGATGCCACAAAAACAGTCTTTAGACAAAAACATTTATTGTATGAGTTTAGTTTTTACGTTGTTCTGCTGCTCTGGTGAGACCTTCTCTTGTGTTTTTAAGAACAGAGTTCATCACTTCAGTGTAAAAGCTTTCCAGATCCTGACAGACCACTAAGATCAACTAACAGGTGTGAAATTGCCTGCGAAGAGAAATCTCAGCTGCATCAGTATCTGTTGACGTAAGAGAGTCACACACTTTCCCCCCTTTTCTTTTTTACCGTTTGGTCATACTGTATTAGTTTAACAAATGAAGAGGCCTCACCACTGGCTTCTGCCCGGCTTTTACTGTGGCTGAGATACCGAGAGCCGCGGAGATGTCGTCCAGAGGTACAAAGTCTCCCGGTGAATCCTGGATGAAGTGGAGCAATACCTTTTCTCCACCTTAACAGCAGAAAAAAAAAACCCAGACGTCAATGTCCATTAAATAGCTTCCTGGCTTTATTGTTAGAACAGATCATGCAGCTTTTAGGTTATTAAAATATTAAGAATAACAGATTTCATGTTGAGTATTTGGGAGAAATAATATGAGCATATAGTCACAGCAACAAACACAAAGAAATCACCATCCAAGATACATAAAACTAGCAGGAAAAGAAACTTCGATTTTGCTTTTCTAAGAATTAAATGACCCAACAAATTAATACTTTATAATTTATTTATGTCTATTCATTTTATTGCTTGTTCAATAGGAACAGACACAAGACCCATAGATCTAGACCATCTAATGCCTGCACCACAGTTTTTATAGCCGTTACTATTGGACAGTTATAGAAGGGCATTTAACTGTTGATTTAAATTAAAAGTTAACATCAACGCAATAAAAGTATTTAAAGAAAAACAATAGCAATAAATGCTACAATTACAGCATTTAAAAAAAAAATCCTGTTCTGGTTCATCATTAGCCAGTTCTTAAGCCTTGAAATTAACATTTTCATTTCAGTTTTGGTCTTAAAATGGGACAGTAATGGTGCTAAAACCTTGTAAGACCTGTAATAGAAAGCAAGTCCAAAGGTTTTCCTACAAAATGGTATTATACAGTCTTGATTTGTGATGCTTTTAGTGACTCTAGTGCTGTTCTGTCTCTCAACAAATGTAAAATGGTTCAGGTACTACATGCTTAATGCATTTGTTATATTTTATGCTTTATTCCTGCATGTTTTTATGTTCTGTTATAACATATCAACATATACTGGTAGAATCCCATCATTTGGTGAGAAGCTTATCAACATATACTGGTAGAATCCCATCATTTGGTGAGAAGCTGGACTGTTTCCATAAGGGAGCTTTGGTGGAACAAAGACAAAATTGTGCAGCTGCACAGGACAAAATGATCTGCGATTTAAACTCCTTTCTGTCGGGGCAAGCCGCCCTGCAGCTCCGTGAGAGAGAGCATCAGTAAATTAACCAAGAGGAGCGGCGCAGCAGCCGTCTATTTTTGGCCCCTGGTGTTTATCCTGATCATGCAGACAATCTGAATCAACAGCAAAATCATGTTTCTCTTGTTTAAAAGGACTTTGTTCACCATTTTTACAAGTAGGTGATGTTATTTATTTGTATCTGTGATTTTAACAAACATCATTTGTGTGGAATCATAAATGAGTTCCTTCAAAACTGAGCAAGATGTAACAATGACTCAGGAACAAGAAATGAAGGTAGAGTTCCTACTGAGCACTAATGGATAGAGAATAGTGGTTTTACTGGTTAAAAAGTATGATACACTACTGCCCTCTAGAGGTCAGACAGCAAACGTGCATTTCCAAAGTTTTACCAAACCGACTTTAAATCACAGGGTAAATTTCTCCTGTGTCAGTGTCAACCTGTGGGATGATCATCAGACCTTTTGAGTGAAATCTGTGCTTTATTTTCACATCTACATGAAGATGATACCTTTTGTCACAATGATCAAGCCACCACTCTGCAGCAGATCTCCTGAAAAGTTTCCCTGGATTCCTACAGCGCTGGCCTGGAGGAAGCAAAACATGGTCAGAAAAAGTTTAAATAACTGCACACTACCTTATATCTAATGATTATAATATGAACAACACGAGCTCTCAAGAATAGCAGCTAACTGAATTTTTATTTTCCTTTTTTCTTTATGAATAGACGTACCTTTGAAGATATGTCTCTGACTTTCTTCCCTAAAGCAGCAGGAAGCACGCTTAAAGCTGTGTACCTGGAAGAGTAAACAGACACAAACTCTTTACTAGAGTCGATCACAAACTGCAGAATCTTAACTTTTTACTTGTGAAAAAAAAAAACCAAATCAATTATCCTCATATGTGAGCTGCTACATCATGTTGTTTTGAAAATGTACACATAAAATCTACACAGAGTACACTGAAGTTTAAAGTTGTAATGTGATTAAATCATTTGCAGAGTTTAAGATAAAGAGTCTCAGAAATTCAACCAGGTTATTCTGCAGTTAGTGTCACAGGTTTAGAAATAAAAACAGTATTTTCATTTATCCAAACATGGACTTTATGCGCTCACCGTTTGAATCCCAAATCCTTGTAACACTTCTTTTCTTCATCCACATAAATGGCTGAAATAGAAGGTGACAAATCATGTTTCATACTATTTGTGCAACAGGAGTGGATGTAGAAAACAATGAAGTCAATAAAAATGCCTGTTTGCCCCTCTGACCCGCCCATGGGGATTTCTGTGTTACAAAAGAGTGCGTTAAGGTTACAATGACGGCGTCAGCCTGGAAATGATGTGAGTAGCTCTAACCTCGGCTTAAATGTGGCCACATTTGATCTCACATGCAGGTTTAATTTGACCATTTGGGCCCATATTTGCATGATGTGAATAAGTGGTGCTTACGGCCTTTTAAAAATCCTCCTTCCTTGAACTCCTGGAGCCCGAGCTCCTCCGGTCCGACTCCCACCAGGGAGACCCCGTTGGCCCTGAGGTCAGGCTCCAGCTTGCTGATCTCCGACGCCATCCATCGGCACACCTGGCAGCCGAACCTGCGCAGGAAGAACACAACCACGGGCTGGTTCTGCCACAGAGTCTGGAGCTCCACTTTCTGAAACACAGGGAGGAAAATCAAACCCCACAGTGAGATGAATGGGAAGCAGGCGAGAGAATTTGGTGGTTGGATTTAAACATGAAATGATCAGTGTGTCACAGCAAATTCTCATTATGTGAAGCAAAACCTACAAGTGTTTCATCTCCTTTGAGTGTTAAATTCATGGAAACAGTTAATATAACAGCAGCAAAAGTTACAGAATCAATAGAAAACCAACAGCATCTGAACAGACAGACAGGATTTAAACAGAGCTCACCTCCCCACTGTCAGCGCTCTTCAATAAGTTCTTTCCCACTTTAGCCAGATCGACTTTAGCCATTTTTCCTCTTGGACTTTACAACAGAACCGGTTTAGGAGAAATTCCACGAGAAGTGGACACCAGTGTGTTGCCGTAAACACTTCCTACGCCCACTGCACTCCCACAGCGGTTGCAAAACACCTTCTTCCTGGAACGCCCACTAAATCTCAGCATCCAATGAAACTCAACCGGTTCTGAACGTTCAACCAATCAGAACGCGCGGTGAACTATCCGAAGGCGGGGCTTCGATGACGACAAATTTCGTTACATGACTTCTTTACAATGAAATGAAAGGCTTTCTGTCTTCACAGGGTTGTTTTATGTTACTCAAGATACGCATCAGTGCAGATTTTATTCATGACTGCAGGTTATAGGTTGTAGATTAAACCTTAACTCTTGAGCAAATATATATTTTTAAAAATTACCTTTTCATAACTCAGATTGCATCAGGTTTACTACTGGTGGGGTCAAAGGTGATGGGTTTTTACTGCCTGGCCTGTGTTACATGCTCTAGTTAAATAAGATGTACATTTTATTACCTCTTTACATGTTTTTCCTGCTTTAAGTTGCTTGGTAGCTGTTCATGTTTGTTCACCAGAGATGAAGGGAAAAGATATTGGTGCCATTTTGATTTGCAGTTTTTCTTCTATTTTTGTATCTATTCAAAGCATAAACAAGATAACACCTGTGATACATGTGATGTACTTCACAATAAAACCTAAAACAACAATATTTATAATGATACCATTATTATGATTATGAAATAATGATTGACTGTCTTTTTATGCTGTAAGACGTTTAACTTGAACAACAATAACTTTTTACTGCAGATAAAAAGAAAAACATTCTGCTTCATATGCACAGTTTCCATCCATCCATTGTCCGTCACCATCCATCCATCCATCCATTGTCCGTCACCCTTCTCCCTAACGGGGTCGGGAGGTGCTGGTGCCTATCTCCAGCTGCGTTCCGGGCGAGATGCGGGGTACACCCTGAACAGGTCGCCAGTCTGTCGCAGGGCAACACAAAGACAAACAGGACAAACAACCATATACACACACACACACACACACACACACCTAGGGAGAATCTGGAAAGCCCAATCAACCTGACAGTCATGTTTTTGGACTGTGAGAGGAAGCTGGAGAACCCGGAGAGAACCCACGCATGCACAGGGAGAACATGCAAACTCCATGCAGAAAGACCCCGGGCCGGGAATCGAACCCGGGACCTTCCTGATGCACAGTTTCATAATCAAATATAAGAAAGAACAATAAAACGTCTGATTCATTTCAGATTCAGATTTTATTAATCCATCTCACACTTACACAGCATTTTGTTTTTGAATTAAAGTTTTACAGTAAAAAGCTTTAATTTTATTCTTTAAAAGAAAAATCAATTAACACGTCTGGTCCAAGTTTCATGTAATGACTCGCCTTATTGGTTGTTTCTACTTCTTCAGCATGAAGGTGATTGACCTCTTGCTTAGATAATCACACTAAAACTCAATTAGACATAATGAGTTGGCTATAAGAAGTGGCTCTGAATTTCTTCTGGAACAGCTAAACATGTTTCTGTTTTTGTTGCTATGTGCAGATATACATGTAATAAAACAAACATTTTCAAGCGGAACAGTCTGCAGTAGCATGACAGGAGGAACACAGGAATAGATTTGTGTGTCCAAAGTTTCTGATTGAGGACAGACCCTCACATAAATCATGAGCTAAAAACAATGAGAACAAAACCACAATGCGAATATGTGCTGCTTTATCTACGTGCACCAAAACTTCCTGCTGCTCTCTTTGACAAAAAGTCACAATTAATCACTCAAGACCTTGCAGCCATACATTTTAAGTCAATATGGAGAGGAACATGCAGAAGAAAATAGTGTGAAATTCAGTTTTGTGTTTTTGTCACAAAACGTTTTTAGTTATTTCTTTTTTAAAGGTATTTTTGGCTCTAGTGGCCTTTATTTGATAGTGAATTGACAGGAAAGTCAATGAGAGAAAGGGGAGGACATGAAGCAAAGGTCACAGGCCAGGAATCAAACCTGTGACTAAAGCCTCCATGTGTGGGTTGTGCTTAACCCCTGCGCCTCCACAGCACCCCTGTCTTAAGTTATTTCTGCTTATTCTGTAAATTTTTCTGCGTAAGAGGCAGACTTTATAATAATCTTTCAAAATGGTGACAAATATATGTGAGCATGGAACAAAATTCAAGTTAAAGACATTAGCAGTATTGTTGACCGAACTTCACATGCTTGTTTTTGTGATGGTAGGGCAGAAAAAACGTTTTTCATAGCCATAGTGGCTCCTAATATTCCTGGCCAACTGAGCATTTATTTGTTTTAGAACAAATAAAGGTAATGATACATTTTCACCTAATATTGCATTATTACATTTTCAGATTTTCTTTCTTCTTTTGCTTTTTACCTTCGTTTGTTATTTTGTTTGCATTTCCCTTTTAACTCTTATAAAGCACTTTGTTGCTGAAAATGCGTTATATAAATAAAATTACCTTGCCTTACCCCACCTAATGTCTGCAAATAATATGTCAATATAGAAAATGATTGATGATTCATTGGTGCATTGTGCTTTTTTTGGGGCCTTTGGCTGCAAAGTGTTTATTATTTCAGGAAATAATAAACACTAATATATATTATATTCATATATTATATTTTCTGTAAATATAGAATGCTGAATAGAAGAACATATTGATTTTTTGTGAGTTGTTTCAAAGAACAGCAATGAAGCTCTGATTCTTTATTATCACCACAAACCAAGTTAATAATAATAATAATTATTCAGTTAATCAATTGAAAACTGATGCTCTGGGATTGTTTAAGAGCTGGATGGATTTTGCGGCTCTGGACATTTTCTATATTATGACTGGCGAGGGGAAAATGTAAGAAGTTGCAGATGTCTGGTGTCGTTGTTATGGAAACTTATTGACTCATCCAACATTGAGCTTTAAATAGTTTTTCCCTTATCAAGTTAAAGACAAAATAAATAAGAGTCTTCATCCTAAAATAAATCAAATTGGAATTCCCTGAAACCTCTGATCAACTGGAAAAGAGAAAATTATCAAATAGAAAAAGCTTTGTTATATGTCAATATAAATTGACATTTTTAAAAGTATTCCTGCATCAATAATTAAAAAAAAATCATAAAATGGGTTTTCGACCCTAAACAGGCAAAATATGCAAATAGATAGATTTATTATAGATATCATAAACGGATGCTGAGGCGTAGTAATCACGCAGAAGGACGCACTCTGCGTGGACGGCCAGATGCGTTTGTGCTGCTGATGTTGCAGGGAGGGGCGTGACGTCACAGGAGAGACCGGGAAAGGAGGCGAATGGGGAGAAAGGAAGAGGGGGAAGGAGGAGAAGGGACACAGGAGAGAGAGGGAGAGCGGGGGGGAAGACGCATCAAAGGAAAACAAAGCAAAAAAAAAAATAATGATGACGATAATAATCATGACTTCTGTAATTAACACAACGTCTCTTTGCACACCATAATGGCTCCACTGTTTACCTACACAGTGTGCCGCAATAAATGACGAGCCGCCCCTCGAAGGTAATTATCATCTTTCATCTCTGCACGTCTTTTTAGATCCTCTTACACACGGTCGTGTTCACCTTTAAGACCTTTAAATGCCCAGTCGAGGGAAACGCAGAGCATCATTTGCGAAGATTTCGCGAGCAGACAACCGATCTATGGCGACGTGGAGACCAACAGTCCGCATATTTTTACATGTTCGTTGAATTGCGACCGATGGCGATGCGTTATCCGCCTAGCAGTCTCTGCTTTGGCTCCATTGTGTAAGACTTTGTCCTCCTGCATGAAAAATTAAAATGGAAACAGGCGTCATGAGAGCACTGCCGCAGAGTACACTGCTGTATCAGCCGCGGAGAGCACATGGGCTCTGCGCACAACATGCGCACTGGATGCAGTGCGCCCGCTGATCACTGCAGTGTCCTCTCAGCAGCTGTAGCTGGAAGCACCAGCAGCACCTAAACACACTCTGATCCAAGGCTGACCCCCTCAGATGAAGGTTTAAAGCAATACACAAGCTAATCACGACTCGGTTTCATCTTGCTGTTGCATGTTATGGTGTCCTCATGCTGCAGTGCACTCCAGCTTGAGAGACATGTCATCTCCAGGCATGGGGACCCCCACAGACCCTCTCTTGGCCAGTCCAGGAGGGAGGTCATCCTCAGCTCAGGAAGGCCTCTGGAGGACCTCGCTGCCCAAGACGGCCAGCTTCCCGACATCCACCACACGGCACCTCAGTCACAGAGCCAACAACTTCCAAAGACAGCCGAAGCGTAGGAAGCTGATACGACCCTCACCGCCTCCCCCGCCCAACACGCCTTGTCCCCTGGACCAGCTGGACCTCAGCGAGCTTCCGCCCAGACGCACCTTCCAGGAGCTGCTCTTCAATGGCTGCATCCTGTTCGGGATTGAGTTCAGCTACGCCATGGAAACGGCCTATGTGACCCCTGTTCTCCTGCAAATGGGCCTCCCGGATCAGTTCTACAGCCTGGTGTGGTTCATTAGTCCCATTCTTGGTGAGTGCATCACAGGGACGTAAGTGATCCACCTTAACAGGTTTTTCACTTTCATAATAGACTAAAAATCTTGTTTTTTTGTGTGTGTTTGTCTTGAAGGATTCCTAGTTCAGCCTCTTATAGGTGCATGGAGTGATCGTTGCACGTCCCGGTTTGGAAGAAGGAGACCTTTTATTTTTGCTCTGGCTGTAGGTGAGACATGCTCAAAGAACAATATGGTGATCCTGCTTTACATTGGATGTTGTCACAGAGCTCACAAGCTGAAGAAAAGATAGGAAAGGTCAAAAACAGAGCATAAAAAAAATAAATCATGAAAATCTACCACAGTCCAGAGATTCATCTCAACTTTTAGGCAGTTCTTTTGCACAAAATGCAAAAAAACTCACATACATTTCTATAAAGACAAAGTAGTTTCCTGTGTCATTTTCAGTCTATATTTTTTTCCAGCTTTTTGGAGTTTAGAGTAAAAGTACACCACCTGTTGCTGCACACTGCTGGTCAGCCATGACAGAGGGGTCAGATATTGAAAAAATTAAGAGACCACTTAAAATAATCAGTTTCTCTAATTTTACTTTTTATAGGTAAATGAGTAAAATGAACATTGTTCTTTTATTCCATGAACTACTGACAACACGTCTCCGGACAGTTTATGGAAAATAAATGGCATGCAAATTATTAGCTTTAATATTCATTGTGCCAGATTATTTTAACTACAGGAGGAATACACATTAGATTTAATGTCTTAAAATAAATATATTTTATATTACCTCATACCAACCTAACTTTAGATATCACACACCAGTTTGTTCCTAAAAATGTAAAAAATGTTGTATTTGTTCTGCTTTTCTTCTGTTCAGGGGCTTTAGTGGGTCTGACGCTGGTTCTGAACGGACGAGACATCGGCGGCGCCCTGGCCGACACGGCATCAAATCACAAGTGGGGAATCATCCTGACGGTGTGTGGCGTGGTCCTGATGGATTTCAGCGCCGACTCGGCCGACAACCCGAGCCACGCCTACATGATGGACGTGTGCAGCCCGGAGGATCAGGACAGGGGGCTCAACATTCATGCATTACTAGCAGGTAATAAAGAACATTTATTTTGACTTTTTAGACTTAAGCAGAACAATAACTCTCTTTCTACCTTAAATGTAATGTTTTTGTAAAGTAAAGTTAAAGGCACAATCATTTATTTAAAGTTGCTCTGACTCGTTTGCTTCTGGTGTGAAAGGAGAAATAACTTTTCTGGTTTTACTTAAAATTTGACAAAAAATTGCATCAAGAATTATGTATAATCTTCTCCACAGCGAGTGGAAAAGCCGGCCAGATCTGTGTACATTTTGTTCTACCGCTCTCAGGCCCAGGACATTTTGTAAATAACATTTTTAATCTCCACCAGTTTTTTATTCTGGTTACTTTAAGGTTAACTGAAAAACAGGAAAAAGGTCTCCTTTCCATCACCATAATCTTTAGCACTAATACTGGCTTCAGTCAGAAGAATATTTTTTTATGAAATGGTGTTGCATAAATTGAAGTGAATTCAAACATGTTAAGAAAAATAATTGAAACCCAAATATCCCACAGCTAGTATTGATTTAAAAAGCTTAATGCTGCAAAACAACTGAGATCTGAAAAGTGTGGGGGGGTTTCAAATTACTTTGTTGATTTGTAAATACATTATTCATTTGTACACTGTTTTTGTTTTAGTTTTTAAAAATACTAGAATTTGTGCATAATTTTAGCTGTTTTGTCAAAACATTTCACACAGAAATTCTGATCAAAGTTACTCAGTTCATAAGTAATTTTTCACAAAATCTTTTTATTACTCAGTACTTTCTATGATGAGGCTTTTTATTTCTACTGAAGTAAATTATTCTAAAGTAAGACTTGTTTTAAGTACAATGATTTTCACTATAGTACTTATTTCTGTCTGCTGGTGCATGTATGGTACATAAATCCACATTTCTGTACAGCAGACAATGAGTAGATATAAATTATTTACCATTATATAAATTTCTCAGTCGATATAGGAAGTGTGAAGTTCAAGATGTCTGCCAGGTGGGTGCAAATTTAGACGTGGTCAGTGAAAATTTTCACAAAATAGCCCAAAATGTTTGTACAAAACAAAGCTAAACTAAACTTGTTTAGTTTGTTAAATGCATGTAAGACACAAACAGCAGCTGAAAGCAATAATTACTGTTTTAACTGGAGTGTCTCACTCTTCCCTCTCCATTCCCGCGCTCAGGACTGGGAGGAGGATTTGGCTACATCGTAGGCGGCATCAACTGGGACCAGACGCAGTTTGGGAGGTCCATGGGGGGTCAGCTCAGGGTCATATACCTGTTCACCAGCATCACATTGGTGTTCGCCACCGTCATGACTCTGATGAGCATTCCCGAGAGACCGTTACCAAAGAGCCAACCAAACAGAAACTCCAGTAAGAACCATCTGAAAAGCCCCAGCCTCCCTCTGCCGATGTCTCCTCCCGTCCCCCCCGGAGCCGGTCCGGGGCTGGACGAGGAGGACGAGGATGGACTTTACAGCTACAGCTTTCCCAAGTCTCATCAAGGTAATTCTGACCCTTTGGCTCACTCTTGCAGCGCCAATGCACGCCTGTGTGCCGGCCTCACCAGCCCCATATCGCCCATGAGTCCCCTCACTCCAAAATATGGCAGCTTTATAAGCAGGGACAGCTCACTCACTGGCATCAATGAGTTTGCCTCTTCGTTAGGAACCTCCTACATAGACAGCGTGCTTATAGACTGCTACACAGGCCAGCAAACGCCTCCAACCCTGGCTTCAGGCTCCACTGCCATGCCGGTGCCTACAGGAGAATCCCCTCCCTCTGAGAAGGTGGGTGACCCCCCTGCAGGGCAGACTGAGGCTGACGGGGGGCCCCATCCAGCTGAAGAGGCCCAGGAGGCAGAGGGGCCTCAGACTGAGGGAGATGCACAAACTCAAGGCGCTCCTGCGGGAACAGCCGGGTCTCAGTCAGGGGCCGGGCTGCACCGGGGATCCTCTGCCGGGATCCTGAAGAGACCTCAGAGTCTGGCGCTGATGGAGGAACCCACGGCGACGCAGATTGTTGGGCTGGAGAACGGGCGGAGGAGAACAGTGACTTTCAGCCAACAGGTCAGCAACTCTTTCGAAGGCTGTTTGTCTGACATCTGCAGTAGCATTTTAATTCTAAACTACATGTTCTTGCTTTGCTCTGGATCAGGTGGCAAATATTTTGCTAAATGGAGTGCGATACGAGAGCGATCTAAGTGAAAATGTGGAGACAGGAGAAACCCAGATGTCCATGAAGCTGCTGTGTATAGCCATCTACCGAATGCCTCCCTCTCTGAGGAGCTTATGCACTAATCATTTTTTAGGTGAGGGTCATTCATCATTAATCACTTTTGAATTTCTTGAATAAATGAATGTTTTTGTCTTTCTTCTCTTTTTATTTTCAGGCTGGTTGTCATTTGAAGGTATGCTGCTCTTCTACACTGACTTCATGGGCGAGGTTGTGTTTGAGGGAGACCCCAAAGCGCCGCACGACTCTGAAGCTTACCAGCGTTACAATGCTGGCGTCAGCATGGGCTGCTGGGGCATGTGCATCTATGCATTCAGCGCTGCTTTCTACTCAGGCAAGCAGTGAACTGAACAGTTCACGTTTCATGCAAGAAGAATCTTAATTTGATGGGATTCGTACAAAATAACGTCTGACTTTGGCTGTTTTTCTGTGTCTCTTTTACAACGTGCAGCCATATTGGAGAAACTAGAGGAACGTTTCTCCCTACGCACTCTTTATTTTTTTGCCTACTTGGCATTTGGTTTGGGCACAGGCCTTGCAACGCTATCCACCAACCTCTATGTGGTGCTTTCGCTCTGTGTCACCTATGGCGTGCTCTTCTCCTCTCTGTGTACGCTGCCTTACTCTCTGCTGTGTGAATACTACCAGAGCCCTCAGGTAAGCATCTTCTGTTGTGCAGAATGCTTTTAAATGCAGCAACATGAAGCATTGTTGAGTTAGAAATTAGATTAGACATTTTTAAACCGCTGTTTTTTTCTCTCTGTCTTCATATTACGTTACATTTTTATTTCTTGTGGCTCTTTTTACATTTGTTGACATTTGATTGAGCTCATTTGAATTATTTTACTTCATGGAACAGTTTACACTTTTAAATGAATTCCACATATTTGTAATAGGATTAAGGTGCATTACTTTTATTGTGCAAAACACTTGCATGTTAACATTACTTCTGGCAAGGCTGTGCCCACACCTGTTGTTTAAAAAATTGCAAAGTTTTGTGTTATTCCACCTTGAGAAAAGGACAGTTTGAATGCACCGAAATACAGAATTAAACTGACATTGATGCTAAAGGGGTGTGTTTGTGAACCTTTGACAAGAACAGAAACAACTTTCTTTATAAAATTTTGAAAAAATGGAGTGGCATCAGAGTTTTGTGCTCGAAGGATTTCTCTTTTATCTTGGGCAAAGACCACAATCTATTTCTCCTGCTGATGTTAGACACTCTTGTTTTGGTTGTATTTACCCAGAATGCTCTGCAATGTAGTGCGCTTCCTACATTTGGAGCATTCTCTGGTGCGTTTAGCATCCACATATGCATTTGAAAACGCACCAAAAATAATCTCAACCGAATGAGACCAAAGTTTTTAGGTGGACCAGTTTGCTTTTTTTAGTCTGCATTAGAATTCACATCTCCCCAAATAAACTGGACTTTCTTGGCACAAAAATTAAAGTTAGATTAAAACAGACTAAATGGGGCTGGTGTGAATGCACTGCGGATCTGAATCACCATCATTCTTAGTCACACACGATGCTGCAGGGTAAAAATGGATACGTGTCTTATGATAAAGGCCTACCTGCTGGTGGGCTGCAAAATGCTCTACAATCAGTCAGATTTATATTTTATTGCACAATAAAAGACAAAAGCTATATATAGTGTGTACAGGCAAGATAAACCTATTTTTGTTTACTAAACTCAGTTCAAATTTTATTCTGTCTTGCAGTTTTGCGGCTCGTCAGAAGAAGGGACCAGACGCGGGATGGGGGTGGACATCTCTCTGCTCAGCTGTCAGTATTTCCTGGCACAGATCCTCGTCTCTGTGGCGATGGGACCTCTGACCTCACTGGTGGGCGGGGCTCAGGGGGTGATGTACTTTGCAAGCCTGATGTCATTCGTGGGTTGCCTGTACTCCTCCCTCTGCGTGGTGTACCAGCTGCCCCCCCCTGAGGGTGAGCCCCCCGAAAGCGAGACCCAGCCGTTACTGGCGCACATTTAGCAAAGCCTCTTCATTCATTTTACCCTCACAAAACAAAAAAAATAACACACACACACAGACCGCCACGCGCTCCCACACCGTCGCTCGGTGTGCGAGTGCGTCTACCTCCGTAGCGATGATAGTGACAGACACACTGCACATCCTGCCACACACTGTTTCAGCACAGCTTCACAGATTTTACGCTAATCCGCACTGCTCTACTCAGAGCCAGACAGACAGACAGACAGACAGACATTGGCCACAACTCCAACAAGCATAAACATGACCAGTGTTCATACAGTGTGTGTGCCCATGCTTTCTTTCCCGAACTTTCTGCAAATGAATGTGACGTTCTCTGTGAATGTGTGCGACTGAGCTGAGCTCTGTTTGTCTGATTCCTCACTGCATCGTTTTGTTGTTGCCTGTTTCTTTTGGTGTTTAGGATGGCAGTGTGAATCACTACGTGCAAGCTAACCACAGCTTTTTCCCTCTTTTCTTTCCTTTGATCAGTTGCCTAACATCTGCATGAGCTGCGGCAGTGTGGTCTCTCAAAGCTTTTTTTTTTGTTTTTTGGTCACGAGGCCTAACTAATGTCTACCTGCCTGTTTCTCTGAGTTAGAGAACTAATATCACACTTCAGCAGGATTTTCTTCACTATAAGTGCTGCCAGTGGCTGTTCACACTGTTAAAATTCACTTCAATCTAAGAGCTTTTTCAGGACAACAATTTTTTTAATATTCACCAGAATACTGAGTGATGTGGTGGCCAAAGGTTTTGTGACTGACTGAAGTTTTTTTTTTTTTATTCTACAAACTTTATTGCTTCAATGTTGTTTGATCCTTTAGTCAGATGTTTCTGTTGTTTACTGGAGTTTCGAAAGGTTATGATATGATATATGTTTTACATTGGTTTTGATCCATGCAGCAGTTTCTTATTGTGTTTGTCTTAAAGCTGTTATCCATCCTGCTAGATTTATGGCAGTGTTTCTAAACCAAAATGTGACTGTTCACCTTTTCCCCGTTAGAAAACTTGTTTTTTTCCAGATGCGCCTGATAGTCTTTATGGGTCTTTATCTGATAATTTCACTTTAGCCCTGAACCCTGCAGTGCAGATATTGTGCAGAATCTGTCCTTGTCGTATTAGTTTGTCAGTCGTCACTGCTGTGCTGTCCGTCTGAAACCCGGCAAGAGTCCAAAACGATAACTTCTCATTCAGACAACATTCAAGCCTTTTCATTGCTATTCCTGACTGAGCTCTCCAGTGGTGGTAATACAATACTGAAAAGTTGGTTGAGAAACTGAAATTTGCCTGCTGTCTTTCATTCCAGAGCAAGATATGAATTGTTGGCAACGCTTAAAGCTACAAAATGTATCGTTTCAAAAAATATGTTTCACATATTTGTTCAAACTGTCATCATGTCGTGACAGTATAGTATGAAACAGATCGTCTGCGTAGAGAGAAAGGTCCTTCTCCTGGTGCTAGGATCGCCCTCTGTAAAAATGTAGCTTTCTCGGTGAAAAATAACCAATCAGAGCGCTGTCAATCATGTACGCGCTGCTCAATGTGCTACTGGTGGAGAATCACATTGCAGAAAACTGTTTATCCAGTGGTCATGCTAACTAGCCTGAACATTAGCGGCCAGCTGTATGCGTAGCAGAAAGAAAAGGGGAGGTTGTGAGCGACTGTCAAGGATGATTGACAGCGCTAAGGTCCTCCTCCTGGCTCTGATTGGTTGTTTCTAAGGGACCGCTGTCGCTGCGCAGATTGCAGCAGGGAGAAGGCAGATGAATCTGTTACGACATAGTGACAGTTTTAACAAATATGTAAAAAACATTTTTTATATAAAGTTACATACTGCAGCTTTAAATTTTGAGATTGGGGTTGCAATTTTTTTTTTAAAGTGCCTTGAGACCACATTTGCTGTGAACTGGTGCTTTCACAAATGGCGGGTCTGGCTTGTCCAGCAGCAATATCTTTTCAAGTAATTCTTTTCATCCAAACCACTTATGACACATATTTCCTTAAGTATTAACAAAAGATTTGAAGTGAAACAATAATTTTCTTTGAAAACAACAATCTTGCTGTTCTGATTCAGATAGAACCACAAAGTGATGACTTTAATAACAATTTCTTCAGGAAAGTAAATATTTAGGGCTCCTTGTAACACTGGGGCAGTAAAGGTTGAGTCAGTCTTAAAACTTTTGGCCACACGTTTCTACGATGGAGTATTAGGGCCACACTAGGAGAATATGAACAATTACATTACAAATAAAGTCATAATAGAATACACTTGTTTGAGAATAAAGCCATACAATTACAAGAATAAACTCAGACAATGATAAAGTAATAATAGTTTAAGATAGAATCATAATACTACAAGAATAAAGTTGAAGTAATACGAGACGAAAGCCGTAGTTTTACGACTTTACAAAGTCGTACTATTATGGCTTTATTATTGTATTATTATGACTTTATCTCAAAATATTATGACTCTTTTTCTTGTGAAAGTTTATTCATGGCATATTATAACTTCTTTCTTGTAATTTTATGACTTTATTCTACTTGTTTTATTCTTCCTTTCTATGGCCCAAATACTTGGTTGTATTTTCCCATAGTTTAGGAGGGCTTGGCGCTGTGCATTTTAGCAGCAGTACAAACATTTTTCTTAGTCACGCCTACGATTAAGACCTTCACACTAAATTTTGAGTCAATTCCTGCTACGAACGGAGTCATCAGATGACTCGCAGTACTATAACAGACCCAGAGAACAGTGTTGTGGGTCCTCACTAAGCCACGTTACGGCTCTCTGAGCCGTCAACGTACTCCCGGCCATTCCATTGTAATAATGACAGTGATTCTTGTCATTGTCAGGAAGAGGAGAAGTTGAAACTGGGGTGTGAAACCAAGCAAAACAGAGGAACGGCAAACAGAGAGAAGACTCATGTGGACTGTGAGATGGACGGCGTTAAAAAAAAACAAAAAAAAAAACAACAACTATGGGGATTTGCAGAGCCAGCAGCGAGTCCTTCCTTGTCATCGTTAGGGTGCATGCTTAAAATAGTAGGCTTCTGCTCCACCGGGCTCAGCCCATCATTTCTGTACAAAAATAATCCCTCGGTTGTCTGCAGAGGTCTTCATTGGAAGTTCTTCATCCCCTGTAGATCCAGAATAACTCATCTCCATCAGCAACCACATTTAAGTTGTTGCATCTGCTGTGCCATGCCATAAGGCAGAAACTATGACAATGTGGAGCCTTTTATTTTGACGGCTCCACTGAGCACCTCAACCTTCAGGCGCCTCTGCAGAATGTCAGTAATTGCCTACTATTGAAGCCTCCTGGACTGAGCTGATCCCCGCCACGCTAACGTTTCTTAGGAAACAGTAACTGTCTGGATCTCGCTGTTGCAGCTTGCTTGAGGAAGAAATACAACACACTTTGTGTTATATGGTACCTCCTTACTGCTCAATGTTAGCATCAATGTAAAAGCTACTTTTATTCAGGGCTCAGTTCAAACTAAAATGATCATTTTTGCCACTTTTGACTCCTGTGTTGGTTATTTTTCCCTGATTGATTAGAGGTGCATCTAATTATGAGGGTATATTAATGCCGTTGTAGATTGAAAAAGAGGTTTAAAATTTCCATGAGATTAATCTCTCTTCTTGAAAAAACAAGAACATTTCTGAGTTCCAAAGATTGTTTTTTTTTTCTACAGAATTTCTGAGATTAATCTCCAAATTTCAGTTTTTTCTTGCAAATTTTTGACTTTTCAAGCTCAGAAATTTTCACGTTTTCTTTTAAACTATTTATTAAATTAATCTAAAAATTTCTGAGTTTTTTGTATGAAATTTACTCCTTATTTTTCCTACCTGCCGTTGTAAACCATAGCATTATCCAAAATTTAATTTCCAAAACAAAACACTAATATTTCAAGTGGCTGTTGATGAATTATTATTCCTAATGAAAACCCAGAATAAAATACCAGAATATTACATAAGACCAATATCAGAGATTTTAATCCAGAATTAGGTCATGACCTACACAGTACAGGGAGGACTGCTGAGTCGGCAGTTGTCCAGCACAGTCATTGGGAGGGTATGTCAGAAAAGGTCATTGCTACAGAAGCTGACGGCTCAGACTGCTACATCACAGTGCATTAGTGGGAAGTTTAGGGAGGGAAGTCTTGTAAAAAAAAAACCCACAAGACTTTTCAGGAAATTTCACAAGCGTCTATATTGTCAGGATATAAACATGTATGAACAATGGAATGAGACTTTAGTTCATTAAAACAGTAAAATAACACTTTAATGAAGAAAATAATGTCCAGAGAAGTGGGCATGTTTCAATGTTCACATACAGTATTAGTTTGTTTGTGAGTTATCTGTTTGATTACTGGTGGAAAACTATTCAAAATCTGAGATTTTTAAAATGAGAAATCATTTGACTAATCACCTCTGGGACAAACTTCACATAAAAGACAAGACAATCTACTAAAGCTAATCGAACTTAAAAGGTTTTTGATGTAAAACGCTTGTTTGGACAAGTTTTTCATCACATTTAAAAGCGTGTTTGCTCCTTGACAGTTATGCAATAATGTTTTAGAAAGATGGGATCAAAAACAATTCATTTAAAATAATCTCCTGGATTTCTACAAGGATTACCATGACAACGAGTTTTGGTCCAATTCAAGGACAAAAACTCCAGGTGGAACTGAACATCTCACGTTTCAAAAGTCCCAAATTTATGATTTTAAAATTACTTTATTGATTGGATTTTGATTTTCCATTATACATTTCAATAGGACTATTTTTTTTTCTATTATTTGATTGTTTAAGGATCAAAGGTACCCATGAAAACTTAAGTGTACCTTCTCCAACACACCTGAACCCAATAAGAGGCTCATTCTGTCTATGGATTCAGTTGCATTGACGTAGCTAATCGATGACGACGCGTGTTCTGAGTGGAAGCTGAAGTTCTAACATACACCACCAGGGGGAGGCATAGTTTAACAGGAAGCTATTGATCGCTTGCTTTCTGTTCCATTACCAAGAGAGGGAAATTATCCCTGCCGCTTCCTGTCTCTAAGCCAGCCATTTTCCATGTTGAAGGAAAAAAAAAAAAAAAAGTGGGTCAAATGACATCAGCAGTTACTAAAAACTAAAATACAAATTCTGAAAACCGATCTGGAAATAGGACAGACACGCAAGTAAAAAGACAAATTTATTTCTTAATCAGAATATACAAAGCAGTGGCTGAAGTAACCAAATGCCATTCTGGTTATGAAAAAGGCGGTCTACACAGAAGTGGGCTACTCAACCATAACATAAAACTCGTTGAAAATGCAAGAAAAAAAGTATAAATGGTACAAACTTGCGTGGAATGCATACAGAACAAATGACCAAAGCCGTAAGATTTAAGAGGGGTTAATTAACATTGCAAACTCCTGCCTCCACAGGAAAGAAAATTGTTACACAATCAGTGGAGGTGTAAGAGACAGCCCCTTTACTCATTTGCACCATCTGTTATGTTAACAGGGCAGGCAGGAATTAAGTAGCAGCTTAACACAAAAATTGACACCTTGTCTAATAATGCCAACAACTGTCTATTATCCCCTGCTTAAAACTTATCTTTGGTCCTTTTAAGTGTATCTGAGAGGTCAACATGAGCCTTGAGGGTGAGCAGCTGCCTGTATGTATGAATCACCTGGTCAACACTTGCATAGAGATTGTGCTTCTAACATAGACTGATGTGAAACGTCAGGAAATGAAAAAACTGATCTTATGGCGTGGCCCGACTTGAACAAGTAGAAAAAAAAGCTCATTTTCAAGACCAATAAATAACATTTCATAAAAAAGAAGTATGCAGGGCCACTACATCTCAAAGACTCCAGTGCAATGTGAAAATATGGGAGTAACCAAAAGGAAAATCTCTATCGAAAACATAGAAAGCACAAGCTCTACGAAGCAATGTTGACCAGACTGGAAGGACAGTGCCGCAAACAAGTAGCAGGGTAAAGACTTAAGCCTCCACGTCTGCTTCTTTTGAGTCGCCGTTCTCCTCTGTCTTCTGCTTTTTTGTCTCAGCCTTGTCCTGAAAGGAGAAAAACAGATTTAGGAGATTAGCAAAGCTGCACAAATCACCATATTACTCAAAGCAATTACAACTCAGCCTCATGACAACTCACCTCCTCCTCTTCAGCTGCACGCTTCACCGGCTGTGCATCGGTTTCCTCAGCAGGGGGCGCCGCCTCCGCATCTTCTGCAAAGACAGGGGTGTCACATCATAAATTACACCCTTTACGACCTATATCCAGGTAAGCACTTGCTCGGGGTGAACACCTAATCGGAATTCATGCATCGAGGGCAAAAAGACATCAGAGGAAACATGTCAGCATTTCAAATCCGATTTATTTATCTTTGTTTGAAAAAGAAGCGAAACATACCAGCTCCGTTCTTCTGCTCCTCCTCTGTAGTTTCTTCCTTTTTGTCACTGTGCTCAGCACCATTCTGCAAAAAAAAAAAATAAATAAAACAATTTTAACTTGCTTTAAAGGGAATTAAACAGATCCCAACCTAGCAAATGTGATCTCCTTTGGGGTCACTTAAAAAAACCCCCAAAAAAACAACAAAAAAAACAAGGGTACGTGAGTGGAGGTCTTGTTACCTCCACAGAGGATTAACTAGCAAGCTGTGAGAAACCACAGGCCAGAGAGGCCAACGGAGACGTCTAGGAAAAAAAAAAAGAAAAAAAAGAAAAGGGGGCTGCTCGCTGTAACATCTGTGCCATTTCACAACCCAAACAAAGCCTGGAGCGGAGGGAGCAGCTGAGCAGGAGGGGGAGCCGGGCGAGCAGCGACACCTGCACGACGAGGGGCGCTAAGACAAAAGGCCACGCGGCGGGGTTTGTGTCTCAGACTCACGGTGCCATTGGCAGGTGCGTCCCCGCTCTCGGTCGACTTCTCCTCCTCCGCTGCTTCTGCTTCTTTCTTCTCTTTCAGCTCCTACAAAATAAGAGCACCGAGTAAAGTACACTCGCTCAAAACCCAATCTTCTTTCGACAACCGCAACACCGAGATGGAATAATAAAAATGAGTTTGGAGCACAGAAATGGCGCTCGGTGGGTAACTGTTGAGAGAAAGCGTTTCGGTCCCCATGCCGCGCAATGTGAACGCGCTTCGGCTTCCCGCCCACAGCGGCTCCGCTTCACCAGCTGCACCGTTTCAGCCGCTTTGTCTCCTCGAAGCGGTCCACATCACGCTTTATTGGGTCAAATCTTTCGCACACAACAGCTTTTCATAACAGAACATCGACAAGAAATGACCTCCATCAAACATGGACGTCGAAAAAATGTAATTTTAAGGCAGTAATTTATGAAATACACCTTTCGTTAAGTAGTTCCTCGAGTTGAATCAAGTCTTTTTAACACTCGGGTTGTGTACAACCTGTCCAGGCTGATTCAGTAAAACTGTTACGAGCTTAAAAAAAAGTTAGCTAAATCTTTTTTTTTTTTTTAATACACGACACTTCGAAGAAGAGATTGAAACTGAATAAGACGCACCTTGGCTGTAACCTCTGTGGTGGCGGTTGTATCAACAGCTGTATCGGCCATGGCGGGTTTTTGTGATTTATTTTATATAAATATAATCCTGTTGAGAAAGATTTTTTTTTTTCCTCGGTCTCGTTGCCGTCGAGTGCTTGGCCCCAAAGACACTGAGAGAGAAATGATGTCTTCCCTTCTCCGCTTTTCTCTCGGGCTCGTTGAAAATCCACTCTCGTTGGACACCACCGCTCGCTCTGCCATCTGATTGGTTGAAATCGACCACTGCGTACAGCGATTGGCTGAGTCTCATGTCGATTACAACTATGAGGCCCGCCTTCCGAATATCACGTCGCTGATTGGTCAATTCTTTTTAAAGCGCTGTTATTTATTCTTTAACTAAACATATAAAAATGGTTAGTGTTTTCCAGTTTAAATGCGAACAATAGAGTGGAGTCAACAGTTATAAAGGTTAAAGCACAAAAATGATCATTTACATGTTTGTTTAAAGTGAATACATTGTTGCAAGTATCCCTACCACATGGCCAGAGGCAACATCTTTTGTCTAAGCGGTCTGTTCTGCAGAAGTAAGGTGTCAAATTACACACAAAATAGCAGGCGGCCACTCCTCCTTTCCATATTTAACTCTTCAAATGTGCACCAGATTAAGCTTGCTTATACTCTTTGCAAGACCTGATTATTGCTCCTGCCTAAACAATTAGCACAATTTCTACATCTTTAATTTACTGCGCTGCAAATTAGTGGGCAACACAATTTCTGCACAACCTGGGGTATAAACATCCGTGTCTAAAAAAAACATGTGTTACATTATTTAGCATCTCCTTAGTCCATTAACTTGGACAATAAATTGCTGTTATTTGTATTTACAAACTGTTAAAGCGTGTTGCTGCATAAATATCACGTGGAAAACAATGAATGTCTGTAAGATTTCATTTTTTAATTAAAAGACAAGCTGAAATAATTCATGAACAATCCTATTTTTGAGTTTACTAGGGACAGTCTTTACTTCATCTTTCAATGTTGTGTAGTTTTCCACTGATTTGCAAGGAGGCATAAAGCAAGTATCCTTATTTGGCAAGAAGATTTTGCACTAGATTTTGCATAGTGATTCAGGCACAAATGTAAACACGCTCTAAGAATGTCATGTGGTAAATCAACACAAACATGAAGATTTGATCTACCAAGAGAAACACATGACTGCAAAACTACCAAGAAATGGGGATCAATTGTAAATGATTATTGATTTCCTCTTGAGAAGCTTCAAAGGTCTACTGCTCAGGTAGGGAAACCTGTTGACATGACACCTATTGGCTGTCCACTCCATAAAACAAGAGAGTCATTGTTGAAATAAGCTACAATAAGCTGTGTTTAAGGCATGTAAAGAACTTGGCAAAGATGTGGGAGAATATGTTGTCAGAACAAGCGAACCTTTAGGCTTTCACACAAAAATCCTTTGTTTGAAAACAAACACTGGCTCTGTGAACACAATCCTCCCTTTAAAACATGGCGTTGGCAGCATCATGTTGTGGGAATGCTTTTCTATAATAAGATAATAAGGTTAGTGTTGATAAATAAAATGGTATTTAAAAAAAGCAAAACTCTGGGAGGCTTTAAAATACTTGAGCCTGGAGTGTCAATTTTTTTTTTTTTTTTTGGCAAATGACAACCCTAAATATCCAGCCACAGTCTGTAGACCATGATCCAATGTGACTGAGCTCAAACTATTTTACAAAAAAGAATTGGCAAATATTTCAATGAGCCAAGCTACTAAAGATGTACCTTAAAACACGTCCACCTATGAGGGTTTCCATAAAGTTTTAATTCAGATTGAGCCGAAAATACATGCACAATACTCTTTACAGAATTTATTCGTAAAAAAAATTGGTGAAATCCAAAGATCATGTTTCTTCCACTCAACAGTACTACTCTACTGTGTGGTGGTTATTTAATAAAAATAAACTGAAGTTTGTGGTTGTAACTAGAGAAGAAGTGAGCTGCATTTGATGAACACAGACAGTGTTTTTCACTTGCCTTTGTCATCTTCAGCAAAATTATTTCACCTTGAACATTTGCCACTCCTGTTACTGTTCCTCTTAACCGCCTGTCATTTTCGACTAAGTAACTTTTACCACTCAGTCATCATTGCAACAATTTATTCTCCACCCATTCTGGTTCTTTGTCTAAAACATTTAGAGCACTCCACCTATGACACAGTTTAACGTTTTGTTTTAAAAGATGCTAAAAATGTCCCGGACTTGCCTGAGCACATTCAAGCTGGCTACGTTGACACCATTTTCCATTTTTTGGCTCTGCACTTTCAAAGCTTTGAGAACTCAAATGCTCTCTGTTTCAGCTTTAATCTCGTTGTGCTGGAAATGTTACAGACTCTGAAGAAGCCTCCAGGCCTTGTGTTGTCATTCACCCCACATTCAACTGGAATATAATTACGAGGAGTGTAATTACCCATAGAGATCAAAGGGCTGGGTTCAGAGTAAAAGCTGGTTTTTCAACAGTTTTTCTTCTTCTTTATGTTGGCATTTCATATGTTGAATATGCTCCTCTGGTTGTTGAACCACTATTAATACTAATATTAACCCTATTAATAATTTTAATTCAAATATATTGGTGTTCTCTAAGTGTAAAAATCAAAGGATGACAAATATTTTCCAAAATCTTTCCACTCTAATATAAATAACATTCATTTATAGTTCAACTGAAAAACAAACTTAATTACCCTATGTTATTATAGGGTAAAGTAAGAAATAAAAACCTGCAATGATTTGGTTGTAAAAATGTGCACATATTAAAAGTTTCACTCTCCTTGGGTTACCATCAGTTATGGGGAATGCAAAGAACCTGAAGATCAGCTGTATTCACAGGATCTTGCTGACGTTTGCATCATTTAACTGAAGCCATGGTTGGTGGTTTGGTTGCGTGAAGTGCAAAAATAATGTCATTATACAAAAGTATCAAGCAGGGAAAGACTAAAAATAATTTTAGACAATCACATGTTGACACACACCAATGAACAATGGAAACTACTTGGGAAAAATACGAGAGCACAGCAACAACACTGGGTGTTTTTCTAAAGTTAATGAACATACAAGATGGAAAGTGGCACAGAAGAAGCTGCAGCTTATTTTTTACTAGTAGTGGTTTTGTGTGGCAGTGATCTGCTGCCTTCTCCATGTTTCTGGATGGAGAAAGGTGGCAAGAAAGAAAACAAAGATCTCCCAGAACCTTAAAGGAGGATTATTTTTATGTTCTGAATAGATCCAGCTAGACATTTCGGGCCATAGTTTACAGAAAAACAAAACTTTACATTTCAGCGTGAACTCTATGCTCACATTGAAACACGGCGGTAGCAGCATCATGCTCTGGGGATGATTTCATCAGGTGAAAATTGTCACGAAAGAGGAAATCATTAAACAGGTCAACCAGACCTTTAGATATTTTAGGGATTTTGTTTTTCAAGTGAACCACAAAATAATGACTTTGGTAGAAAGAAAAGTAACATTTTGGAAACAGAGAGCTGAAGTCTATAAGTAAATCTCTGAGGTCACCTGAAAAGGAATGCGGACCACAGACATTCACAAACGGATATATTTGGAAAATCTTTTCAAGGTAGGTTGACCAAATGTTACCTAGTTTTTAAATTGTTAGATTTTTTTGTTTGTTTGTTTGGCTTTTGGTTGACCTGTAAAAGCTAAAAGTCACATTAAATACGGACAAAGACAGAGATGAATTATCTCGGCCTCAAAAACTTGACCACCTGAAATGACAAAAATGTTCATGATCAACAACATGCACAAGTATCACTGCTCCAGAAAGTCAAAGCACCACATAAATCCTCAGTGTTAAAATCACAAGAACAGCAGTCCCTGCTGGAAACCTGTTGGTGGGCCAGTGCAGCAGACTTAGCAGAGAGCATTACTCACTTTCTCTGCAAACGGAAAAAAGGAGCAATCAAAGAGAAGGAGGTTGTTTGTGAGATCATTTCCTGTCTGTTTTTCATGCTTCATTTCACTTCCTAAAATCCAAGTAACCTGCAGGAAAACAAACACAAAACGTGTGAGCACCTTGTTCATTCAGCAGGTAGGAGAAGCAGCAGATATCAGGGTAAAAGATGGAAAAGCGATGTGATGCGGTGAGTTTAACTCCCTCCCTCTAGTTCTGCCAGCCACTCTGTTTACCACACTTTCCACTCCCAGGAAAAAAAAAAAACTTTATTTAAGCTACTGAAAGAGCACAGAAAGTAATAGTCATTTAAAGAAAAGCTCCTTTGTGTTCCCAGTGACTTTATTTAAAAAAAATATGGAATATTGTGCAGCAGCAGTCATTTGAAGCCAACCAAGAAAAAACCTTTTCAGTGCACAGGGCTCCTACCTGCTGGGTTCAGGCGCCTTAGGAGAAAAGATGTGAAGTACAAGCAGGTTAATTTCACCTTAATTTTCTTGGGCACAAAGACCTGACCTCACTTGTGGAATTTCAGTGTTCAGGGGAAGAGCAAAATGGGGCCCAACAAAGAGCAAAGGTCAGAACTAAGCGGGGGAGGGGTCCCGATAATTGGAAGAACTAGTAGGGGCACACTGAGCTCTTTTGTTTTGAACAGCAGTGTCCTGCGAGGTCTGGTTGCCTTTCACTGGCTCTTGCAAGATAATATTAACTTCACAATGGGGCACTTTAAGTCATGCATACAGTAAAGAGGAAAGTTTGTGACGTCTGTAATGAGCAAAATTAAGAAAGCCCTTCACTGATGATGAAGGAAACATAATGCAAGCAGCGACCTTTACGTGTGCCGTATCGACCAATAGAACCTGCAGAGATGTTACTCCTCCTATGATCTTATGTGTTGCTGGACGTCACATTTTCCACGTTCCAAGTCAGAAAAGTCAACTACAATGCCTCCTTAAGATGAATATTCCAGTCTGAAAGTCAGGCTTTATGGTGCAAGGTAATTGTACTCAGACATCAAAATTTTCAGCGTTGAAGAAAGAAAACCTGAAAACACTTTCTGAAATAAGAGTTCAGAGTGAGAAAGACTAATTATCACCTCCATTTTCAAAATTCAATGTGACTCCTGCAGGCAAAACTCTTGGTTTTTGAATACACAACCTGCTGAGAAATGCATAATTATTAGATAGTATCGTTAACAATGGCTAATTAAGCCACTAAGCGCAACACTTTTAAGAATCCCACTGGTTTTCCAACTAGCTGCTGGAACATAGTTTGACTTGGTGCGACAATCTTCAAAACAAAACAAAGCAAAGAACATCTGCATTTTATTTTTAGTGATTGTTGCGCACAACTGATTGTTTCTCATTTATAAAGTAAACAAATCAAATTTAGCTTTAAGTTTACAATACATAGAAATTCATAGTTACTGCATATTAGTAACAACAGTCCTCTTAAAGAACACAGCGACTAGCATGTTCTGTTAGTTTTCTTTGGTTACTTGCAACTAGAAAAGACTTGGTGAAAACATCAGCAGTAAATTGTTTATTTGCATTTCTGGTCGTTTCCATATCAGATTCGTTGAATACTTTCAGAATATTCTAGTGAAAATGTTTCTGCAGTGTCTGAAAGAATACAATGCAGAGAAATATGTTGTTAATCCACTTAAGCTGTTAACAGTAATGATCCCAGTTGCTAAGCACTACAGTTAGCTAATCCCAATCACTTTACACTGGAGCACAAATACATTGGGCGTGACGTTATTCTTACATCAGGTTTGGCTTCAAGGTAAACAGTATTAACCTCAAATTAAAATATGACTGCTGCACATTTGGCACGTAGCAATAGTAGCGCTAACATATAATTAGTTGCACCGCAGACTTTCTATATTTTTAAATTAAATTAGTAGTATGAAAAGTAGCAAAAATGCAGCAAAATATATATTGCACTGGTTTGTCTAAACAACAATTAGAAAATTTCATTGCTTTTCTAAATTCCAAGTGGACAATGGTTGAATTGCGTATTTACATATAATTCCCAGAATTGATTTTAATTTCTGTTGTTAATAGAATGATGCACTTTCAAATATCACAGTGATCCAACAGTTTATTCAGTACAATTAATGTTTTTACCATATTTTGGTTTTGGCTATTTGAAAGATAAATATAACCTGGTATTTG
Source organism: Poeciliopsis gracilis (assembly GCA_911649635.1). Classification (NCBI taxonomy): domain Eukaryota; kingdom Metazoa; phylum Chordata; class Actinopteri; order Cyprinodontiformes; family Poeciliidae; genus Poeciliopsis; species Poeciliopsis gracilis. The sequence goes on from CAJVRI010001403.1 coordinate 575,954, forward strand.
TAGCAGATTCAAATGGCCTGTCAGTGCAGTTTGTTCACACGATTACTGAACGATTCAGACATTTTGTCTCTGGATCCTCTTTCGTCCTGTTTGATTTTGACATTTCCCTGCAGGGCTCTTTACTCTGGTCTGAGGAAACATCAGATTATAGCTGCCTATTGATCTCTGTACACTTTCTTATTGAGGGCTATTTGGTATCAGCTCAGTTCAAAGTCACTCATTTCATAACAACTGTCTCCTTTTCATTTTAGAGGGGACAGGATGCGAGCACACGAGATGAAATGTTGCTTCTTGAGCTTTATTATAAACAGTGTTGCTACTGAAAACACCCGGCTGGGCATTAGCTCCCTCTGAGGTTGTAGTGCGAACATCTGATTGAACAAAGAGAAGCTGTAGTTTGTGCCTTAGGGACTACATTTCCCAGCGAGCTGAGGGGTGTGGAGTTGCCAGAAGAAGCCGATGGGAAAAGGGTTGCTTGATGTATTCAGGTATGAAGCAACAACAAGACTTCTAACAACAAACACGCGAGGTTATAGCCAAGCCTCTGAGCATCTCCCAAAAAATCTGCACAAATTTAACCTCAATTACAAAAAACAATAGATTGGATATTTTATTTAATGAGACCAAGCATAAGAACAGGAATATTTAATGGAGCCACTGATGCATTAGAGGCTGAGAGTGTGAGCAGCAACTAGGTTTAGCACACGACTTGAGCTAAACTTGAGCTCTGCTACCTTATTTATTTCACCTCTTAGCTCCACCCATGTAACTGTCTTGCCAGAGGAAAGTGGAAATTTCCAGTAATTCCTTCAGCTTTGCAAGAAGTGCTCCTCCTCCTTCTGGTTTCCCGCCTTTCCTTCACTCTACCTGCTCTCTCCTGCTGCAAGCTGCCTCCAAGAGTCTCAGCCTCCTGGTGCCCAGAAGTTTTTACTTAGCACATGTGAAAACTCTTAATCCCTCAAAGACTAAAGGCAGGCTGGCGCTAAGGCTACATGCTTCTGTGAACATTATATGCATGTGGCAGAACCTTTCAAAGGTTAAGATGCTTTTTATTTTTGCTTTCTTGATTTGAATGACAAAATGTACGCTTTTCGTTTGGATCTGCCACACTGGATCCCTGTCTGTCATTTTAAACAACCAAGCCACACGCTGCCCTTTGAATAAGTCTCAGAGGTTGAGCAAAGTGTAAATGTTACATTAGATGCTGAATGATGAAGAAGGGGTGGTTTGGGATTGCAGAGCAGATGGCAGATTTGCATTTCTATTTCTCCGGTTGATCTGGCTGATTTTCCTGAGTCTGTTTGCTTTCAGACACTGTAAAAAAAAAGAAGCTTTGCTGCCACTGACACATTAAAACAAGGTTTAATTAAAAAAGAAAGAAAGAAACAAAAAATAAACACAAGGACTTGAAAAGTACCTCACACTTGAAAAAGTAGAAACTGAAACAGGTTCACAGCTTGAGATGACCAGGCTATCTTTTCACTACATCTGCGGTTTTACAACTTCCTCCTAATCCAGCGCAGAAACTCAACCGTTTCTCACACGAGCAGCAAAGACAGTCTACAGTATTTCTGCTTAAATGAGCTTTACAATAAAGCCACGAGTCAGCTGGAGTGAAGAAGTCTACGTGAGTGGATGGTAGGAGGCACTCTGACCTTAGACCTATTGTAAAGAACCAACAAAGAGCCATCTGCACAGCAACCAAAGCTCAGATGAGGGACTCACACACGCGGGGACCTGAGGAGGGGGGCAGGGATTCGGAAAGTGAAAAGGACGAAACAGTTGGCTGATTAAAATAAATAGCAAGAGATCAGCAGGGATGAAGCCTAAAACGGGAAAGTGGTCAGTGTAACATCTCGGAACAAGACGCCGCGCGGCGTATCAAATCAAAGAGCACACAGATCCCTCTAACTGCTTGTAAAGTGGAAGCCGAGAGGCTGCAGGCCTAATCACTCAAGAGCACATTTCCTGCCTCCTGCATGATGAGATGGAGCCAACTGAAACAGCACATGGCTAATATTTAACCACCGCAGACCGCATTTCAATCACCCACCCAACAGAAACATGCAGGACTCGCTCACAATCATTCACAATGAGCCCGAAGAGGCTTTTTATTTTTGCATAAAAAGCAGATTCTACATAATTGTGTTTAGCTTTCCTAACGGAAACTGGGGCATTTTCAAAATGGTGATGACAAAAACAAGATGGTGTCAGGGACATCTGTAAAAATACAGAAAACTGTTTCACAGGTAATGCATGATAGTAAGGATTGCTTAGCAACAGCAGTGAAAATGTCTTGCAGGCTGTGTGGCAGAGAAACGGCCAGTGCTGCCACCCTGTGGTCCAAAGTGGAACTACCTGAAGATGGACCCGGACTATAAATGACCAGAAACCGCCTTTTGTCTCTGAAGTCTGGATGTAAAGTGTGAATCCTTTAATCCAGAGATGGACTGATCCAAGAAAGATAAAGGAAACGCCCTCGCTTTCACAGCAGCGTTGGAAAATATAGTTAAGGATTTAAATGGCTACCAAACGCACCAGCTCTCATGGTGGGTGATTGCTTAGCAACCTTCGTGGGAGGGAGAGAAGAGGGGGGATTGTGAGTGACTCTGCTGGGGGGAGGTGTGGCCTACTTTAATGGGAGGGAGCAAAATGTGAGTTCAGGCTCTCTGAGAGGGGAAATACCTGGCAAAGATCCCAAATAAACAAACAGGACATGGAGACAGGCTGACATGAGGGGAAGGACTGAGTGGAGACGGAGGACAGGGGGAGCTTTTCTGGGTCCTGATAAGAGTTTCGTCAGAGATAAATGGGAACGAGCCATTTTACGACTTGACATGCTGTTGTTCATTCCCCCAGAGCAGAACAAGGCCTGAAGCAGGAAGTAGATAACCCTGGTCATACAGAGAAGAACTTGAACGGCTTAATGATATATGCTTGAATGCAAGTTGCTCTAAAAGTTCAAATCAGACGAAATAGAAACTGCCGGGAAGCTGAAAGTAAAGGATGACGCTGTGGTCCATTGAAGGGAGTGAAGCTCCCAGTTTGTGGAAGCTCAGCATGTGTTTGCATGTTGCATCTTGCACAGTTGGGTATGTTCCTGGAAATAAGATGACTGGAACTGCAGCAGATTGCAAAAGTATTAATGGAGACGCTCTCTGAGCAGCAACATTGAAATGTTGCCACAGATTCTCAGTTGGATATCGGGTTAGACTTTGAATGGGCCATTCTAAAACTTCTGGCTGTATGTTTAGGATCTCCCTGCCAGAAAATTAAGCTCTGCCATTACTACGTCTCCTCCAGTGGATTTAGCCACTTGCTTCTGTCTGGCCTGTTTTTGTGAATAAAAGCATTTCCACAGCATGACTATGCCACAACCATGTTTCACAGATGGCATTAGCTTTTTTGTTGTGCGTAGGGTTTTGCATGTGGACCAGGAAGTTAAATGTGATGTTAATCTCACCTTGTTTCACACGTTCACTGTGTCCCTTTATGAAATGTGTACAAATGGAACAAAGTTTAATTTTCATCTTCTCCGTCTTCCACGTGTTTCCTGAATCTCCAGCATGTCTTGTAGATAACAAAAAACAACTTCTTACATTTTTTTTTTAACAATGGCAATCTTCTTGCTACTGTCTGATCCAGATTCTTCCACTGCAAAAATACAAAATCTTACCAAGTATTTTTGGTCTAGTTCCTAGAATAAACATTTTAGCACACTTGAAATAAGACAAAACTACAATTACAAGTACATTTTGTGCAAGAAAGCTTTTTTGCAAATAAGTCCTTAATATTGTTGATAAAATGTTAGTTCCACTGGCAGATTATTTCCCTTGTAACATGGAAAATGTCTTGGTATAAGTAAAATAATGTGCAAGTAGAAATAGTACTTTTTAAATATTTAAACTAATTGTTTACTTAAAACAAGCTACTATATCTTGCTGAAAAGTTACATCTAAGTTTGTCTTGTCTTATTTCCATTCAGCAAACATTTTAGTACACTAAAATCTTTGCTCTAAAAACTAGACCAAACACACTTGGTAGTATTTTGTGTTTTTCTCATTCTGCATTTTCCTTTGACTTCAAATTGATGAACTGCTTTGTGAAATCCCCTGAAATTTATATAAAAGTGTGTAGTTTTGCATCCAACATTGACATGAATAAATAAGAAAAAGATCAATTATGACAAAAAAAAAGATTCTCCCCAAAAGAAAGAGAATATTAAAAGGGAGAATATGTGCTTATAAGGAAATGAATGGTAAGAAGGGGAGGCTGCCCATAGGTTCAGCCTGTAGAAGAAGGAGGTGGGCTTTTGAAGAAAAAAAAAAAAATGGCTGTTGTAAGCAGACTCTACAGGCAATGAGGTCTCTTTGTCAGGAGCAGGAAATGAGGTTTCTGTTGTGATTAAAAGGAAGGTTACTATGGCAATGCAGAGAGCCGTGTGCACAGAGAAATTTTTTGGGAGGGAGAGACGGGGGGGAGGCTAAGTGAGAGTTGAATTTCAAAGAAAGCAGCCTCCTCCATCTCATCTCCCACCACCCAACTGCTTCACCGCCACAGAACCCGTTCATATCTGATCATCTGTTTTCGTAGCCACACAGTTTCATCCTGCGCAAAGGCAAGCCGTGAGCGAGTGGCAGTTTCACTTCCTGAATTAACGCTGCTCTCAAAATGTACCTGTAAATAACCTTTAACCAACAGGAGGCATCTCAGGAAAATAAAACACTCTGACCCAAATATGTCTCTGCCGCCTTCAGAACACTTCTGTCAAGTGATTCCTCTCCTCGAATCCTCGCACTGCTGACACGGATAAAAAAAAAAGAGAGAAAAAAATGATGATGGCATCAGAGTGACCTTTATGAGATAAAAATAGCTCCTCGCTTTGTTAATTGTTTCACAAAAGTGGCACTGAAAATATGCTGCTTAAAATAAGCTGCCCATCCTGTGCTTTATGTTATATGGGAAGCTGCTCCCTGTAGTGAATGCTATCTTTGCTCTTGGGTGACATGACATTTGCTGTGGCTTGAAGAGATTTTCTTTTTTAAATCTGAGGATAAAACAAACCACATTGACTGCTCATAATATGGTAATCTGCTCGGCATGGTAGAACAGCAAATAGGTAACAGACTGCGCAGACACAAGGGCCGACTGTATGCTAACTGTTTGTGGTGTAAGTAAACAAACCAGTAACTTAATGGAAAACTTTATTTCAGGATTCAAGGGACGAGAACCATCTTCAGAAAGTCTGCCAAAGATGGCTTCCAGTCTGGAGAAAGTTGGAAGGAATTATCTGAATGAGGAAACATTTGTGAGACCACAAAACATGTTTCTGCTTTCGGGAGGCTCCAGCCCAGATGCATCTGAGCCCACAGGAGTCGACATCCCTGCTAGACAAAGGCCCAGGCTGTTTCTGCACACAAAGTGTCCTTTGTGAAGATCCACAGAGGTGGAAACCTTCATCATGTCAGTTACTGCTGAATACAGTTAAAATCAAATATTTACAGTCTGCATGAAAAGACATCAAATCAGATTAAACCTCCCTGTTCCGAGTCGATTGATCACCAAAACTATTTTGTATTTCCTAAGTGTCATTGTCATGGTGAAGAAAGAGAATTTGAGATGCTGTTACATCTGTTTTCTTAGCATTTAGTAAAATATCACCTTATATTTATTATTTAAGTCAGATATTTTGTGTTATCTTTGCTCAGGTTTCTGCCACATTTCCTGGGATTTTGGCCCATTCCTCCGGACAGAACTGGTGCAACTGCAGCAGGATGGGAGGCTGCCTCGCTGCATCACACCTTCTCACTTCAGCTCACAGATCTTCTTTAGATTGGTGCTTCTTCAAAACGTTTCATTATCTAAAATGGCTGGTGTTAGGATCATTATATGCAGTATTTTGAAGACCTACTTGTGTCTGAGCTGTAACTTCCTGGAAATGTCTTGACATTTTGCTGTTCGTCCATATTGAGAGGACTCAGGCAGGTCGGGCATCTGGTTAGCTGAGAGAAGTTCCTTTCCATGAACTATATTACATCTCACCTTGACCTCATTATGCAAGAAGCTTCTTTGTGGATGTTCCCCTCCACTATCACCTGACTCCCCTTGGCAGAATATGCATATATCTACCCTTTATTGAACTCTAGCAGCTGTTTTTATTTAGCAGTTTCTGAAAATGTTCTGTTTATATCAAAGTCTTACATTCTTTCTTGTTTGCTGTGCCCCCACCAGATGGAGCCAAACTGCTTTAGAAACATAATAAAGTTGATTCTACATAAATCAAAAATAGTTTTACCGCGCCTACTGCTTTCTCAAAATCATAGAAAACACACCAATGAGGCCATCATTTTATAAGTTATTTTATATTTTGTAATTTGTTTGGAACACAAATCTCTCCATAAGGTAAAAACAATATTATTATTGTTAAACACACTAACACAATGCTAAAAATTATGACACACATTAGCCACAACAACTACAAAAAATGTAACAATCACACACGTTGTAAATTACTATTTTCACACTCTAACATTGCAAACGTTTTTTTGAAAAATCAAAGTTTCAATCTAATATTACAAAATCAGAAGCTGAAAGAATATGGTTAACCATAAATTAAGATTTTCTTTTGCATTTTTGCTGCTGATTTTAATCAAAGACCAGATACTGGGAAAAAAGGGAACTTTAAATAGTGAATTCAGATTGTGTGCACAGCAGAACTATAAAGAAATGAAACTGCTGATAAGCAGTCAGTTTATAATTGAACAAACCTTGTCTGATAATTCAGATATATTTCGAATATGAGTGGGTCATGCTGCATGCACAGGGCTGCCTCTTGGAAAATGGCTGACAGGTCTGATTAAAAGCAGCATCAACAATGAAAATGTTAGTTTTGAGCTTTTCAAAGGAAATGAGTTAATTAAGAGTCCTCCACAGAACACTGCTTATACCGCACGAGTCCATCCTCCCGGATGTGCTGTTGACCACTATAGCTTGTTACAGATTTTTGTAGCTTGTGTGACTCCTTGATGACCACTCTGCTTTCTGAATCAAGGAATCATATAAAGAAGACCAGTTCAGAAAAAGGCTAAACAAAAAACATCTCTTCATATTAGTCATCTGTAGCCATTTCAGGTTAGATTGTTGCTTTATTTAACTGTAACTGACCCGTCTCATTATTTTCCTGCAAAGCTCCTCATGTGAAAGTGGCCGGTCGTCCTCATCAGTGATAGGTTGCTCTTCTGCAGTAGTCTCCAAACTGAAGGGTAAAACAAAACAGAGCCGTGAGCATCTTGCGCTTATATTCTCAAATTTATCTCCAAAGCAAACTACAAGGCCGACCTGCTGACAGAAGCGTGGACACTGAGATCTCGCTTGAGGTCAGGATTCTGACCGAGAAAGTTTTTGGCCACATTGGCTGCATCGAAGTTGTCTTTCTGTTCCTGCACAAAACACACGATGTCTTACAGGTTGAGGATCTGAAAACAACAATAATTGTTGCAAACAACAATAATACTTGCAAAACTGGCACAACCTTAAACTTGAGAAAAGCCTGCACAGAGAGCAGCTCGTTGGTCTTCTCCTCTATAAGATCCAGGTATGTTATGATGTTGCTCTCTGTGATCCCAGAGGTGAATCCCAGCCGTTCCTCCACTGCTGCGTAGTCACACCCGACCTCTCTGAAGATGCTGTCCACCCCTGAGGGATGAAAAGAGCATGTTTGAGAATTACCTTGATATATTTGCATTTCTCTACATAACATGCAGTTTTTTTTTTTTACTCAATACAGACACATTTATCTTAGATTCATTAAGATTTTATGGGTCTTTATTTATTTTATTTATTTTATGTTATCAGTTTGACTTATTTTATATGCTTTAAATTCATTGTATTGGTATGTGGTACCAGAAATCTTAGCAAAGCACAGAATAAATGTAAAGAGCAATAAAGTAAAACATCGCTGAACCTTTTTTGATTTGATTCAGAATTGTGCTTATAGCGTCAGCTTGGCTTGCATAAGTCTCTGTTTGGGATTCAGCCTCCTTTATTTTTCCTTCTATGTCATCCAGCTGACAGACAAGCTTATGCTCCTGCACCATTTCTTCCCGGTTAAACTTCTCCATCTCCTCCTTGATCTGCTGTGACACACAGACTTACTGTTACAAATCTCTAGGAAACAAGACACACCTTCTCTAGTTTATATGTAATCTTGTTTTCTTACCAACAACGTTGTAGCGTATGAAAAAAGTATGCAGGCTACACTAATTATATGTAAAAAAGGAAAAATATGTAGTTTTTAATGTTAAAGCAAACCAGAAAAAATACCTTGTTGATCTGATCCTTCAGTTTCACAGTCTCCCTGTTTTGCTCATTGACGAATTTGAGAAAGGCCAAGTTTCGGTCTTTAGCTACTCAACAAAAGAGGAATAGATCAATAAGATTATTTCACTAATAAAAACATATAAAAAACAGAAGTGTTAAATGCATTAAACTTTTCATTCATATACAATTTGTTATTGCAATCTATGAAAGTAATTTTGATCAAAGGTTCTCTGTGCTTTCAAAGTTGTCTTTGGACTTTTGCAGTTTTATTATTTATTCTTCTCTCTAGATTATAAGCATGACCAGGACAGAATATCTGACAATGGAGGCTAAAAAATGTGGAAAATTGCTAAAAACTAAATTATGCACCAAACAATTGATCTGATTGAAACCTACAGTTTGTCTCATAGTGGTTAATAGGTGATCAAATCCTGAAATGTATGATTTTTTCCCTCTGTTCATTAAATGCAATAAAAGTGAAAATTCTGATGTATTTTAATGATAGAATGCATCATTAAACAGGATGTTCTCTAATTAGCTTCCTTTTGAGTTGAGTAAAAATAGATAGAAGGTGGTGAAGTGTACTTTTATCATTATTTTTATCTGAACTGATTTGCAAGTCAGAATTAACAGTCTTAGCTGTAACAAAAGCTTTCCATATGAACAGTTCAGTCTGGACTGAACATAAATTGAAACAATACCAAAGTCCAAAGAAAACATTGAACGGCTTTAGTATTTCTTAAGACCATTTGAAAAGCCCAAAAAATACAAAATTAAATCAAGACTTTGCACTGTTTTGCTCACATCATCACATAAATAGTGTCATGGTGGTGCCTAGTTAAGTGAGGAAGCCTGTTGCAAACATAACTGAAGTTATTTTTGTGGCTCAGACTGAAACAGATGACCATAAAAAAAATATTTTCATTTGTTCCACAGTGAAACAGACTGTATGACGTTCTGTCTCTAAAATTAGATAAGTGTAAAAGTCTCACCCTCGATGAAACTATGGACCAGCTGGTCCAGGTGTTCCTCGCCCATTATTGACTGGAGCTTTTCAAACGTGACCTTCAAGCTCTCCGCAGTATGTTCTCCTGAGAGCATGCTCTTGAATGCCTTTGCATCTGGCATTTATAAACAAAAATAATTAAAATCTGAGCAGAATCAACGTAAAATGTGCCTTTACTCAGGGTCTAAAAGTATTTGACCTCTATAAGGATATAGAAATACCCCTACAGTGATGAGGGGTACACAAATGCATATCAAAAGATTTTGACTGAAACAGTAAACCTAAAGCTACCAGCTACTTCTTGAACATTTCAGGAGCACACGAAGAAATTACTGTCCTAGGTTCATAAAAAAGAACTTAAACTTACATTACCATACAAAATTATTCATACACATTGAACAAATTCACATTTTGATCAATAAAAGCCATAATATCTTATTGGGATGTTATGTGTTAGACCAACAGAGTGGAATGCATAATTGTGAAGTGGAACAAATATGGCTTTCAGGTACCCTCAAAACAAACGCAGCACAACCGTCTCCCAAACCCTTAGAGGATCACTGGTGAACAAACAGAATGTTGAAATCCAAGGAACACAGCAGACAGGCTGTGGGAAAGTTGTGATGAGGTTTAATAAAGGGTTAGGTTATAAAACACAATCACAAGCTTTAGGCATTTTGGAAGAAGTCCAGTTTGCAGTTCCAGTTAAAACAGCAAACAAGTGGAGGAAGGAGATCCAAACCGGTGACACAAAGCTCTTTGAACTCTTTGACCCACACACATAAGACTATGTTCGACAGAAAAAAAATGCTACACATCATCTCATGTGAACACCAATTTCTTAAAGAAACATGGTGAAGGCAGCATAGTCCTGTGGGGAAGCTTTTCTTCAGCAGTGTGGTCAGAGCTAGTTACAATTTTGATTGAGATAAATACAGGGGCGATCCTGGAATAAAGGCTGTAAGTGGCTGCAGAAGAGACTGGCATAGGCAAAACCTGAATACATGCAAAAAGAGCCAAGACAGTTTACAGTTTCAAGACATAACTGATTGGTAGAATGGCCCAGTCAAAGTTCAGACCTGAATCTTGCTAAGACTCCCCCCAGGCAGTCTGACTGAGCTTCAGGAATGTTGAAAAGAATGGGCACAAATTCAGTTTTTTATATATGGAAAGCTGTTAGAGAATTGTTGTACTAACTACAGCCAAAGATATTTCAGTAATAATCTATCTCTAGGGATCTTAAAACTAATGCACATCAAACTTTAAAACATTAAAAATAATGTTTCAGTTTTCTTCCACTTGTATTTTGTACTTTCTATTGGTCTATTACATAAAATCCCAATAGAATACATTGTAGTTTCAGATACGTTTTTTGCTTTTCTGCAGTACACAGAGTATCGCATGGTCCTACATTGTCCTGGTGCCGTTTTGTCATCTAACTGCCCCAAATCCTCATTGCACTTGGTCATTATGAAGTTCTTCAGGCTAAACTCATTTGCAATGAGCCTCTCAAGTTCTTTCATCTCAGCGTTGTACTGGATGAGGTCCTTCGTTGCCTTCTCTCTCAGCATTTTCATCCTGGCCAGAGCCTCCTGCCTTTAGTACAGATTATAAAAATGAGCTTCACTTCACCCTGATTTGCTCCGTGCCAAACTAAAATATTAAACCTCACCTGAAGTCGTAAGCAGCAGTGGACAGCCTCGTCATTTCCTCAATCTCCTTACGGATTTTTTGCACCTCCTAAAGCACATTTTATATCAGAGATAAAGAAGGAAAAAAAAAACAACATACTGTCAGATACACTGCAAAATAAATAAAAGTACAAATATATTTTTGTTAATCTTGCATTAAATAATTTACATGGTTTCTAACCTTTGCTAAGTTATTGCGCAGTTTCTGGAAATGTTCTCGTTCTATACAAAGAGTGCCCAGCTCCTCTTTCAGTTGGTTGTTTTTGGTCATCAGACCACTGAATTGAGTGGAAGCCTGAACACAAGGTATATGAAATATTTGAAGAAGTCAAAGACAAGAAAAACACACAGACAGCAACCTTTGGAAGCTTGCGTTACCAGTCTCATTTGTTGTATTTTTTTTGGTAACTTACTCGCTTCACATTGGATTCCATGTTGCGTATAATTTTGTTGACCTTCCGGACCCTTGCACTTTGGGAAAGGCTGCTAGTGCCACCCCCTCTTCTTCTCATCTCTGCCAATCTCCTCTCCATATTCAATATCTATGCACAGTACAGACCAGTAACATAAATGTTGTTAGATTTTTGGACTTTGTTTGTCCAAAAATCAGAATAAATAGAAAAATAAGAAAAGAAAAAAGACCTCCATCTGCAGGATTTTTTGGCATTCCCTCTCCTTGTCCATTTCTTTGTCTAGTGCTTTGTTCTGCTCTACCAGACTCCGGATCTGATCATGCTCCTGCTGCTGACGAGCCAAATTTTTGCGGGCATTAATATTTCGAAGCACCTCCTCTCGTTCTTTCAGCAGGTTCTCAATTTCCTTTCTAGAAACGGAAAGCAAAAAATCCTTGAAAAGGTATTTTTCACACAGATTGTGACACAGATGTGACAATCAGATTTCAATGCGTTTCGGTTCTTTATTCACTCTTGCTTGCGGATTTGCTCCCGAGCCTGGATCTCATAGCCCCGCTGGTCTCTTTGTTTCATGATCCTGTACTGATTTTGAAGTTCAGCAATCTCCAATTTTGCTTGACAAAATATCAGATAAACATTTTAGTATTTTGTGTGACATAAATGTTCAGAAAGCACTAGCGTTTATTGCTGAATAACAATATTTCCAACGATAACGTACCCACTTCATCTGCATCCATCTCAAGAGTTTCCGAACGTCCACCCCCGGCAGCTCTTCCCTGGGCCATTGTTGTGATGAGCTTCTTTTAAGAAAATACACTTTTTTTGAAAATACTGGCATACATTCAAAACTAACACAACTAACGTTTTACTCTGAAATGAACTAAGATTAAACTTTTCAGGTAACAACACCACAGGGATGTGCAGCAATAATGCTACTCAAGAGAAATGGGATCTCTCAGGGATAACAGCTTTTTAGAGTGTATGCGTATAATACTGAGCTTGTGTGTCTGTGTGAATAATTTTCAGTCTATTTGTATCAAACTCAATATATTTTTTTTTAATCTTTTCAGTTGTGTGTAGAATCGGTGTATCCTGGAAAGTGAACTGATCAAATAGAATAAGGAAATGATGAGAGAATATCAACTTCTGACTGGAAATGTATATCATTGAAAAATGGCCATTAACCTGTTAGTGAAAGCTAGACAAGACATTTGGATAAATATACTTGTTTTGTCATGCATTAGGCTCTTTGCAGCATCAAAATGTGATTAAACTGTCTATTAAATTCTATTTAGAAAAAAAAAGAAAGAAAATTTTAATTTTAATGCATACAAATATCCAAGTTGTTTCACATTTGACATATAACCTTACAACGGTTCAGCCATTAGCCTCTTTCGACGATATTTGCGGTTAGCTGTGCTAACGGCGCAAGAGCAACATACACCAATGATAGCTGTTGTACACCATATACTGTAAAAGTCATGTTATAGTGAGAGTCATAATAGATAGGGGAAAGAAAACTTACCTTAACAGCTGCGGGTCGTAAGTAAAGTTAAAAACAACAACCAACAAAAACTTACAAACTTCCCCTGAGACAAGCAGCAGCCGTTAACAAGTTAACACAAGGTAACGGTTGCTGTTTACGGGTTGTTAAGAGCAACCGTTGCTATGCAACAAGGGCTAACTTCTCCCTGGGCTGCGACTGTCAGGCGTCAGGCACAGCTATCAATGTCTGTCAACTACCTGATTTATTAGATTAGTTGTACTGACTTCTCAATGTTTTATCTTTTTAATGTGCGAACAAAATCCGTAATTACAACAGACGGTTCGTGCTTTGTGGTATTTTGTAAGATTAGCTTTGTTGTGGATGAAGATAAAATAATTTATGGATTTACCTCAATCTAAACTTTCTCCATCCAATCAAACTGAAGTGGAACAATTTTCCAAAAAGAAAATGTGAGATGAACTTGTCCAAAAACTGTGGTGAGCAGTTAGACTTTATTTCAAAGACTAAACTTCATCCACAAAATTTAGAAATAAAGACACAGGATTTTGTTTTTTTATTTTTATTTTTTGGAGAAAGTGATTTTTGATTATAATTCAATTATTAGATAATCTGCATAAATGTTTTTAATAAATTATTTGAACAGGACAGTTTTTTACCAAATCATCCTGAGGTACTAACATAAAGTAACTATTGCAAAAAAACAACAAAAAGGAGCATGTGTATAGTTCATACATTATAAACAAAGCACAGAAAGAAAGGAAAATTGAATTTATGTATGTCAAAATCCCTTTCACCTAAATATGTTACAATGTTGAAATGTGTTGTTATAATCCTTTAACATCTAAAAGAAAAATATATTTGTAGACTGAACAACAGAGTTTGTGGGTTGGCCACTTCAAAAACTTCTGAGGTCATCTCTATTTTCAGCATTAGTGGTTTGAGGTCAGGACTGCAGACAGGCAATTACATCCTCTCTATCATGCAATTCTGGAGATATTCTCTAATAAAAGTGAAGCCTTTGTGAAAATTAGCACTGATAATGTTTAGCAGAGCTCAGTTTATAAGAATAAATAAATAAGACCAATGCTGGTTCCATAATCATACCCAATTTCTTTCTCTGCACTGAGATTGTCAGCACATGCACTTCTTCCATCATTAGACTTTAGGAAAGAGGAGTTTTTCACAACTATAACTCACATGCTGAACTCTGCAGCTCAACCCATAGGCAACATTTAAGGTGAAATAAACAGGGTAACATAGTTCAGTCGGTAGGTGGGTAGATTGGTTGATTGGTTGGGTGGTTGGTTGGATGACTGGATGGTTGGCTGGCTGGCTGGCTGGCTGGCTGGCTGGTTGGTTGGTTGGTTGGTTGGTTGGTTGGCTGGCTGGTTGGTTGGTTGGTAGCTTATTTGGCTGGTGGTGACTGTGGCTCCTCCTGGGGCGGTGTTGGTGGGACGCCTTCTAAGAAAGTACGGAAGTACTCTGGAGTGTTGGAATCAGGGTTCTTAAACAGCAAGTAGCATTTTGGAAAATAATAAGCAACCACCAGCCCTAAGTTACCTGCCAAAGTGAAATAAACATGGACAATAGACTTATTCTTTGACATAGTGAGTATATCTTTTGTCAACCCTGTATAGACTGGAATAAAGATCACCCAAATCACACAATAGATAAGAGTGGAGAAGGTGATATCCCTGGCAAGATTGTATTGATGATGAGGTTTAATTGCCATGAAGGTGGACATAAATGACACAAGGGCCATGGCAGCATTGAGGCCTTGCATGACAGCAAGTTTATCTGGAGACACAGGGCATGGCAAAAAGATCTTCATGAAATTGATCTCCAAATTGCCCTTATACACAGTAAGAGAGGGTTCTTCTTGAACAAACCAGCCACACACTCCAGCCTGAACAGAACAGCAAATCAGGATAAACAGCCAGCTTCCAGGGCCTTGGAGCGTACGCAGGTGGGGAGCGACCTTCTTTGGGAACTCTGTCACAAGGAATATCTGTTTGAAAAGAAGAGTTTGAATTATAATTAAAAGGTGCCATTCTTAAGTTTATCCCTTTGTGACTCCTTGACAAACATCCATGAAATGTCTGGATTATAGAAATATCATACTTTCAGCAGTACAATCAGCCAATCTTCTGAACGAAAATTATTAATATATTTATTATTTAGTTATTTTCTGAAGATATTGGATGATTATTTGGCTTATTAATTATTTTTTAAAACATACAAAATGCAGCAATCTAGAGAAGAATGTCAGTATTTGCAAACCACGTTTCTTGTGCTCATGTAGTTTCTAGATATTGCCACTCGGGTGCAGTATTGCACCTGAAAGTACTCACCTGCAGCGAGATAGACAAGATAATGGAGAGAGCTAGAGTTTGGAAAATAGTGATGAGCGGTAGTTGAAGGTGGCACACCACGTCCCCAGGCTCCCCCAGGAAGAGAAACAAACTCAAACAGCCTCCCATCAAGCTGAGCAGAGCCAGGAAGGTCAGGACTCCCCCTGAGGCCTTCACCAGCGGGGTTCCTCGGTGGATCAGGAACACGATGGCCACTGACACCTGACATATAAGCAGCACAAGAACCGCCAGTATAATCTTCAGGGCATCGTCTGAGTCCCATCCCAAAATTTCAAAAATGGGGGGTGTGCAGTTAGTACTGCGATCATTGGACCACTGACGTTCAGGACACTTGGTGCACTGGATGTCCTCTAGAGACAGAAAAAGAAACAGAACTTGATCATAGTCTGAATATGGCTGAAGGTCATAGTGACTATATAAAAGAGAAAGAAGTTAATGTTTTTGCTGATGGTGGACTGACCTGTAAAGGAATTCTGCTAATTTTGTACCAAAGCAACTCACATGACATCTAGTTTGATTCATCAAGCAACAACAACCCAAACACTGATCCTATCTACAATAACAGATTTTTGACATTTATAGTTTCTCTTTCTCTAAGGAATATGAATAAATAAATAAATAAATAGAATACATCCTTTTTTGGTAGTGTAATCTGACATGACTAAGTTTTTCAAAGTTGTCCTCTGATTGGACAACCAGCATCTCATGATGATTCCCTCCCCAAATTTTGCTGAGTCCCGAGACTCCAGTAAGCATGGGTTGGATGTAAAAGGTTTCTATATAGTAGTCAGACCAATTACATTAATTAAGGTCACTCATGGGGCCATTGTGACGCATGAGTCATTAACCCTACCCTCCATTCAGCTCAGTGTTTGGGTTGTTGTTGCTTGACGACCCAAACTAGATGCCATATGAGTTACTTCGGTACACATCCTAAGGCATGAATTGATGTGAAAGACGATCAAGGCCACCTATTGGTGCGATTACTCTGATTGCTATTTATAAAGCTTTGTCCTGAACTGAAGAAGTATCTTTATTTAGGGGTGAAACAAGTGAAGTCTAGATGCCTTCTATCATACACCATTGTTCTTCATTTTAGACACTCATCTAATTTTTATATGAAGTTGTCTTTCATCCACAGTGCTGCCATGCTCAGCACCCCAACGTAAGTATTTGAACACCTTTTCAATTTTTATCATAAGCCCGCTTCAAAGCTGCGTTCAAAGTGGGGAACCACAACCCCATTGAATAAACTGAGCCGAAACAACAGAAACAAAGCAAGAAAAGAAACACAACTATCTATTCCATCAAGAAAAAAAAAGAGCCATCAAGGGTGGAAGAACCCTGGAGCAAAAACGCAAGTTGCTTGGAAAAAGAAAGTAAACAGCTGCATTTGACCCACCGTCTCTTTTTCCTGCTTGATTTTGTTGGCTCTGGCATGAGAAGCTGACAGATCAAAGTTGATTCAGATGCTTAAAATTCCTCCTCACTCTTGTTTTCCCATTCAGATTAATATTTGATATCAGAACTCAGAGTTATCGACTTAAAGACACTTCTTTAATTCTGGATGTGCAACCAATGAAAGCTTTGGTTATATTTTGACTTCACTCTTTTCACTCAGTCTTAACTGGTGAATTTCCTTTTACTGAATGGGACATTTATTGAATTAATATTATGGGTTGGAGAATAGATCTACCTTCAGATAGATTTTTGATAGATTAATGAAGCTTATTAGCCTACATGCTCAATGTTGGTAAGCGAGACCAAGTTCATATTCAATTTCCCATTACTCAAAATGTACATCTACTCATTTACATAACAGAGGCATGGCCAATCACGTTACCTTTATTTGCCTGGTAAGTGCCAGCCACACAGTCAATGCAGTCATAGCAGCAGGAATGAAAGCCTTTGACTCTGCGAACTTGACCTTCGGCACACTGCGCGGAGCAGGTCGACAGAGGAACCTGAAACAGTTACGTTGAGAAGAAAAGTACAAAAACCCTTATTTTTCGTATAAGTTGACTTAAGTATTTCAAAGAAGTGACTGAATGTACCGTTGAGTTCTCAGTGTGCCATTCAAAGCGAGACGTGTTGATGAACAATTTGTTTTCATAATAATTTCCCACATTTTTGAACTCAATGTCTGAGGACTTCCAGACCCACTCCACCAAGTTGTACCCGACGTTTGGGTTACCATTTTCATTGAACTTTAAAATTGTGCCACTTATGTTGACAGAAGTATTCCTCAAGACCTCCAACAGCTGAAAAAAAAAAAAAAAAAAAAAAGAAAAAAAGATGTAATTCAACTGTTAAAAACATGCTAATCTTTAGTAGTGCTCAGTCAGCTGTAGGGCTTTTAATCAATGTTACCTTCCAGGGATAGATTTTTGAGTCTGGTCCCCATTTACAACCATCTGGATCACACTCAAGCAACGTGTGCAGCGCCTGCGCTACGCTGTAGACGGCAGAATACACAGCGAAGCCCAGTCTCTTCACCACAAAGTTATTCACCAAGGTGATGTTAGCTGGTGACAGGTACCAACATTGTGGGCATGGATTGTCAGGACCATGAGACTTTGGTTGCATGGCAGCATTATTTTCCCTTCCCTCACTTATTTTTCTGAGGAGTGCTTCTGTGTAGTTGGTCATTAAGTCCAGACTATCCAATTTGTCAACAAACCCAATGATTGTGCCAATGTCTTTGATCTTGGGAATGGAAATGATTTGACTATTGGTTATCCAGCTTGAGCTGGCGATCCACACACCTGTCAAATTTTCCATGATGACCTGGAATAAATGAGACAAGATCAATTTAATAGATACCGCAGAGCTGATAAAAATGTGTAATTAATTGATTAAAATTTTAAATCAAAACTCAGCTCTATATGATGGACAAAGAATGTAATAGGAAATTACTTCACAATTTTTCTTCAACAGTTGATATATTTGTTTTATCCAACAGCATTAAAGGTCAGTAATAGTTAGTAATAGTTAGTAATACCTGACCTCAAGTGAATGTTAACATATGACATTTGTCTATTTTAAAAACCACAATGGCCGTTTAAATTATTACATGGGCCACTGTAACCATGAAATAATTAATTCTTACTAAAAGTAAAATATGATTTTAAGACATATTTTTAAAACTATGGATGTTTTCAATGTAAAAAAAAAGAATCCTTCACATTTTGCCTGACATTAAATCAGTATAAACTGAATGCCAGAGAAACATCAAATTTTGATGCATTGTTGATGGCTTAATCATTTCATATTTTGCATATAATTTGTGTTAAGATATGAACATTTAGGATCTGGAAATTGTAACAGAGGAGAAACCAGACTCGAGGAAGGCGGCCATTCTCTTCCAGATACCTCAGCTGATTTCTTTTGATTTTCCAATGTTCCCAAAAAACAAAGGAGGCAGTAAAACACATCAATGCAAGCTTATAAAGTCGAGACATTATCTTCTGGACTCTATCAAATGATTTAAAGGTGGAGTCATTCTAGTGTGTGAAACAAAAAATTATTGGAAAACTTCCCATCTCATTACTCAGGTAACAAATTAAATTGTTTTGACAGTCAGAAAACCTAAAACAGGAAAAGTTTACTCTGATTTAATGTCAGACAGCACAAAAATGCTTGTCTTTTATGCAGTGTGTGCAATCATCTGGTTCCAAAGCAATTATTAAAAAGTTAATTTAGTGGATCACTTTCTGATTTTAACACATAATTCAATTTAAATAATTACTGATGAATTTTTAAATGTATTTTTCTCAGTGTAACTATAAAATCCTGGATTTCTGTGTTTATTACATTGTGGCACTCTTTCAGCACTTCATATTTCTCCACTAACCTGTTTAAAAAAGAACGCAGCCTGGTCTGGGAGGGCAAACACGATCACCACTTTGACCTCTGTTGCTTTGATGTTGTTGATGATGGTTTGGACTGCTGGTCCCGGGTCAGTGTACACCGGGATCAGGCCCTGATAGGCCACACACACAGACCTATTCTCTGCTACTTTGGAGAACTGCTGCACACCACTTTGTCCATACTCCTCCTCACTGCCTATCACAGCGACCCAGGTCCAGTTAAACTCAGACATAAGCTGAACCATGGCGTCCACTTGCCATTTGTCACTGGGCACCGTGCGGAAGAATGACGGGTAGAGAAGATTATCGCTGAATTTGTCACTGGTGGCACCGTAGCTAATCTGGGGCAAAAAGAGTCACATAATGAAGCAATCTTGAATAAAGAAACAAGTTTGAATTCAGCGTAGTTTGTGTGACCTTAAAACAAAAGTAATGGTAAAATTTTACACTGTGCACTTCAAGGCCGTAAAAGAAAAATACTTTTCTAAATTTGATAATTTCAGACAAAATAAATTGTCTTTGTTAAAATTTGGCAGATGTTAACATCCATGGAACCATGACAATAAGTTTGCAACAAAATCGTTTTGCATGCAGAAATAAACTTAGCATTCGTTCCAACATAACATTTTAATCAAGAATTTCAATCAACTATGGATCTAATTAGAGTTTTCTCTGGTTATTCCAGCCTCAGTCCACAGAGATGCACTTTAGATCATTTGCACCTGAGATTATTACCCTTCAGTTCGAGTGCATGCATGCATGGCTGTGATACATGCCTTCACCCCGTCCAGCCATTTATCTGCTTACTGAAACCCTTACAGGACTAAGCAGAACCGGAAAATTCGTCATTGGAAAGATGAAGCTTTTTTTTTTTTTACTTTTAGATGAAAAAGTTGCAAAAGTGGAATTTCTGTATTGTGTTTATACCTTAAGTTTATACACAAGTGTTTTAATGTAGAAGACATAAATATAGATTCTGTGGGCTTAATAAAGTTAATAAAGGTTTGTTTTTTTTTCTTCAAATTTGTTGATATAAACCAGAATATTTAAATGTGCAAACATCAAAGACCCACTTAATCATCTTGCAAGTATTGCTAGAGAAAACTCCTGATTCTGAACTATGATTTATTCTGTTGTTTTACTTTTGAAATGTGAAGAATTGTACAATTGTTTTGTAAAAAAAGAATAAATGAATACTTTAATGACATACAAATATTACAAATATTTTAAAGTTTTATACTGTTTTCCTCAACAAGAAAATAAAGCCAGTTAATACAAGACAAATTTATTTCCAAACCTGAGGCATCAGAAAGAAACCCAGAAGTTTTCCGATGACTGACACCATTTCCGAGGTATAAGGACCGATGACGGCTGATATGCTGGTTTCATAGTCGGTGTAATTACACTCCACAGAAAGAGCTTTGCTTGTTTTTTCAGTGAGGAAGGAGATAGTGGGCTTCACAACAATTGAAGCGTGTGTGCAGGTGTCATACATTTTGTAACCTAATTTGACGCCTGGCAGAAGATCCTGTTTTCCGTTGATCTCATCCACGGCATATTTCATCACTAGAGCGAGACCAAGTCCATATTCATTCAAACTGTGGAAAAAAATCAGAGTCAAGTTGAGTTTGAACATGTGTTTAGGTCTCATTTAACAGAGAAAATCTAAAAAAACCCATTGGGTTCTCATAACTACATTACCTTTCACACTTGATGCTGTTCGGCTCACTAATCAAACCGCTGCTGTTCGATTGCTGGTTAATTGGAAAAAGTCCTCCAAGAGTTACATCTCCAGGGAAGCTGAAGAGGTTTGTGGTGATGTTTTGGAACCACGCAGGCGAGCTGACGCTGTAGCACGACCTGAACGTCCAGCACAGAGCACACAGCAAATACAAGAGAAAAGCCATGATGGAGTTGAGCCGCAGACTGCAGCGACAGACGGGGAAACAGAGCACATATGTGTCAGCGTGTCAAGAAATGTGGCTACATGCAAATTCACCAGTAATTTCCCGGAGGTCATTGAACGTGGAGTTAAGGGAGTGGCACGCAAACAGAAGAAAAAGAAAAACATATGAATATATTTCAAAACAAAAAATTATTTCAACATCAGATAAAAGTAAAGCTAGAACTATATGAAAGGTAAAAGAATAATTCAACGTAAAGTTCTTTTACAATACATTATGCAAGTGCAATAATTTACTATTCATTGTTTTGTTTAAAAACACATGAACATAGAGCAGCATTATAATGTGGCTTGACTGCCTGAATTTTAGTCATATTCAATGAATCAGAGCATTACTGACAAGTCCATTTATTTTAGTAACTCAATCCACAGAGTGAAACTCTTTACATGGATTAATTACACACAAACCAATGTCTCAAAGTTTTCATTTCTGTGATCTTCTGCTTCAAACTAATGAAAACATGAAATTGAAGATTAGGATGTTACATCACGGCAATGGAAATGTTTTCATAAAAAGAATGTGTGTTTAATGAAAAGTATGTTTAATACCTCCTTATAAGTCATTATTTCTTAAGATACTGTAAATCTGAACAAATGTGACTGCAGTTACTGTTGCTTTGTGGGTTGTGTTCTGCATTTCTTCAGCATTTCCAGTGAATTTGTTTCTTTTCTTTTCCTTTGATGTCACTGGCAACAGTATTTAAGAAATGTTGACATGATGCATCACACATCAGGTTTTTAAATGTACTAATATTGAGAAAAAAATTCATTTGTGTCTTGGCAGAGGACCTGTCACTGGCAGGAGGTAGGGAGACAGAAAGCAAACCCGAAAAGAAATGGAGTGCGGTCAAAACAGAGGAGAGGAAACTGATGATTGATAAGAACCAGGGGAGACTGATTGAGAAAATTATTCAAGGAGACCCCAGTAAACAACCGGGAAACACTGGAATCATGGAAACGCAAGAATTTGAGAAACAGTAACTAACAACAAAACCCAGAAATGTACAAAAATGCAGAACCAACCAAAAACATGAAACATAAACTCGCTCCTACAAGCTGCAACACACAAGTTCTGTAGAAACTCCCCTGAAAATGCTAAAGCAATTACACCATGTACACTAAGC
This sequence comes from Poeciliopsis gracilis, assembly GCA_911649635.1. NCBI lineage: Eukaryota > Metazoa > Chordata > Actinopteri > Cyprinodontiformes > Poeciliidae > Poeciliopsis > Poeciliopsis gracilis. The sequence goes on from CAJVRI010001403.1 coordinate 598,218, forward strand.
CTGCATAGATCTGCCTGTCAGTGAAAGATCAAATGAAGGGCCGATGTAAATACGAGATGAAAGTCTTTTCCCTCCTTACAAACATCTGCTGGCAGGGGTCGGCCTCTGCCAGTTGTGTTTGTGATGCTGGAGCAGATACAACACACTTTGAAGCACTTTGAGCTAAGAACGAAACTAAAAAAAAATATATATTTTTTTTTTTACCTAAAAAAGTGTCTTTAAAACCTTTACAATGTCTGGAAAATACCAATTTGTATTCCTCAGCTCTGAAAACAGTGAGACGAAACTTTACTTTCAGTTTTTGTTTTAACTTGTTTTTTTGCTAGACGTGTTCTCATGTAGACCTTTTCATTTTCGTTTGAATTTTAATTAAATTGGTGGAGATTTAATTCTAGATGGACAATAAAAACTTCAGTCTAAACTGCTAGGCATGTTCTTAAAACCAGTTTTCATATCATGCAGGTAAGACAGAGGAACCCGAACTTTGCCTGTTCTGTGTCTGTGAGCTGTTGAAGCTCATCTTTCTGGTGAATTTTCTTGTCATTTGCCTGCGGTTCACACATCGGGGTAGTTATCTGTAAGGAGACGCTCACGATGCAGATTCCTTTAACCTACTTACCCCAGGCTGTTTTCACAACAAAGACTCACCCGCTGTCAGCTAATATTTACATGTAATGGCTGTCATCACCATAATACATTAATCACAAGTTGCTCATGTTGCCAGTTATGAAACTCACCAACGTATGTATTTTCTGATAAACACTTACATGTTAGAAAAACAAGGTTGCTTTGATCTTATATCACATGTTGACACATTTAGTATCAAGTTCTGCATTTACCACAGTGTTTGTTTTGCATGTTCTTTTGCATGAAGTGTTCATCGATTGATATTTCCTTCCAAGATATTTGCATAAACCTACAGAGGACATATGAACTTGCAAATAAGTGTTTGATTATGTTTCAAACTAGACACAGTGTCTGACAGAGTTCAAATAAAGAAAACTGCACAGCTATTTTATAGTTTACTTTAAATTCTCAAGCGTTGCATAAAGCTGTTTGAATTGTTTGTTTAAAATAGTGCAGCAAATATTTTGCATACCAGATTAGAAGTGGAAAAAACTGTGGAAATACAAGCTTGTGTAATAAAAATGTTTCCCAAATTATTTAAAACATCCATTATTTCAACTCTTAGGTTAAATCGCAATTATTGAGGTCTGAATTTTACTTTAATCTTCATTTAATTCAAACTTCTCATACCTACAAATAGTAAAAATATGATTTTTTCCACTAAATCTTCTTTTGTTGATTATATTTTAGTGAGTTCATTTGATTTGAAGCCTTAATTACCCGAAGTTGTAACATAAATTCAGAAGTAAGCAGACTACTAATGCTTACTAATAATGATACTATTATAAAGGGAGAACCCACCAATTTGATTTAATTATGTCTATTCTTTTAAAAAAAAATATTATTCTAAATATTTATTAATTTTACAAATGAGGACCTGAGCTGTGAAGCATTATTACCCATTTTTATAAAGAATGTCAGATGCCAAGAAAGATATAAATGGACTTCTCTGGTCTTAAAACATCAATCTAACAATGTAATTTTTACAGAAACTTCAAAAATACCTATTTGACTGGCAATAATAATTGTTTCCGATGACACTCTAAGTACTTAATTGTGCTTTAAGAAGTAAAACCTAAATAAAGCATGAAACTCAGGAAGTGAGGATGTTGTGTGAAACCATTCATGTGCAACGCTTCCTGAGGAAGAAATTTAAAGACAAAGGCAAAATGGAAACACATTAAGTGCATTAAAGTCTAAGAAAGAAGTGGGTTGTTGTCATTGTTGATCCTTTGTAGCTTCACTTTTATGCAAAATCCTAAACAGGTTCAGCTCAGGGAGTGGTCTCCTCTCTGCCTCACATGCCTGATAGAATTCCTCTGAATCACAAAGTGAATGCGCGGTACTCATTTGATTTGGAAATTGTGGAAAAAACCCACAATGCAAAGTAATTGCTGAGAGGTCTTCCTCAACAACATGATAATTGCTAAATAGAAACAACTGGAGATTGGTCCTGAGAGCAACAGAAGAGAAGGGAACTGCAGACTTTCTCGATGCACTCCTGCAGGCTCCATTCATAACTTTTCTCTGCTGGCATGACAGTTTTTTATGTAATCTTACAAACTGGCCTGATTTGAAGGCATGTCAGTTACAGGAAGGGTTTGTTCTTGAATATAAAGGGAGGTATTCTATTGCCTATCTAGTTAGTCATCTTGACGTAAGAAGGCTGGTGATGAAATCCAGTGTTTTTCTTCTTGTGCCGCCTCTCCGTTTTTCCTACCTACACCTCATTCTTGCGCCTTGAGCTGATGTTTGAAGTTTGATCTTCTCAGTGAATGGTTGGGATCTCTTTATTTGCTGAAACTTTGGAAAAATGCTCACATGCTCCTGCCTTGATCTGGTGTATGTGATTAGTGTGGGCACAGAGCCTCTGTTGTTGTGCGCAGATGGTGGATTTAGATTAAAATCTTGCTTATGCTTGAACTGCTTTGCCTCTGAAGTGTGGCCTCACCTTGTACCTTTTTGTGTTGTACAGTCACGGTAAACTCTCATTGATCATGTGTATCACAATAGTTTAACAGATTTTCCACTAGTTGCTTTAACGTTAATTTAATGCAGTATTTCTGCAACTTCAACTTTTCCACATTGTGTGTGCCTGGGCCGCGTGCTCAAGGTTGTTATATTGATATTTTGCACCACATATCAGCACAATAAAGCACATAATTGCAAATTGGAAAGAATTATTACATATGTATGCAAAAAAAAATCCCTGAATAATATCCAGTTCAGTCAAATGCCTTTAGAATCCACCTTATTAGCAAAGATATAACATTTCTTTTATCCCATTTTGGAGGTTTGTTAGTCGGTTTCAGTGAACAAACAGCATTGATATTGATCAGGTAACACAGCAGACAAGTCGGGGATAAAACTGTGGACAAGTTTAAAGCAGCGTCAGATTATTAGTCTCTATTTCAACGTTTGAACAACTCACACAGCTCTGTTCAGTCCCTTCTTTCAAAATGCAGAGCACAAATTAAAACGAGCAAAGACACAAATGAAGACCCAGAGGAGAACATCAATCAGAGAAACAGCCAAGAGCTCCATGGTAACTCTGGAGGAGCTGCAGAGATTCAAAGTGTTTCTGTAGGAGAACTTGTTGACTGTACTGCTGCTTGTGCTGCAATAAATAAATCTGGCCTTAATGGAAGAGACTCAGTTTCTTGTTGAAAGAAATGGCTACAGAAATTGTGTTTGAAAAGTTGCTGTGGTCAGATGAGACCAAAGTTAACTTTTTGACCATCCATATAAAATTACATTTACATAAAATCTGAATAAAAATATATTCCAGTTTGTGGTTGTAAATTGAAAAAAGGGGTATGGATACTTTTGCAAGGTGCTGTACATACCAGCAAAAAAACCTATTACTGATGTTTTGCTGGAGGAAATTTGTACTGATCATTTGTAGAAGAGAAATAAAGCTGTTTGTGTTTTTGCAGCGTAAAGTCCATTAAAACTGTATCTACAAACAATTACCCTGTTTGACCACTAGATGCCAGATGCGTGCATTTTATCAGCTCGAGTCACAACATCAAAACTCTTTGCATTGTTAGTAGAGCTGCTCTAATCTGTCTCTTTATTTGCACATGCAGATTAATAATGTAGGCCTGAGGGGAGTAAATGATAAGCAGCGTGTTGTTGAAGATGGCGTGGTAAGGAAGCTGTTCCTCTGCAGCTGTGTGGGCAGCAGGTACATTGGCTACAGTTCTTGGGAGTCACCCTGCATGAGAACTGATATAACTGTGTCATTCAACTGTCAAAAACAATGAATAACTGCATGTTTTGTCCTGTTTGCCTGGCATCCTGCTTTCTGTGCTTTCCTGTAGTTTTCCAGGGGTAAAGCCACATCACCTGCAAAGGAGGGAAAACTGTTGCACAACATGAATCATGACGAAAAAGCTCAGGCATGGTTTGCTTCGAAGGAACAATCAAAACGACTATTCTCACGTGATAAATGGACAGTTGTGTACATTTGCATGCTCTTATGCCTTTGCGTCCATTTTAATTTACTGGTCTCTAAGTTGTTTGCTTCACAGCAAGAGCAACACTTCCTTACTGAGACAGTCCCAGGAATACCAACCACTCTCCCTCGTATCCTTCCTCACCCAGCCCCCCCCCAACACACACCCCTCCAGCATTGACTGGAGAGTCGCTGGATCACTCGAATCTTCATAGCTGGCCCAAGGAACACTGGGCCCGTTGTTGACATGCTGGCCTCATACCCCACAGGGGCTGACAAATTATTAGCCAGCCACTCAGTGCAGAGTGAGGACATCCAGGCAGCCAGCAAGTTTCTTTAGCCCGCCAAGCAGCAAAATACTAAATGACCCTACTGGGGCATCTGCGCCGATAGGCTCTGCGATTTTATGGAGGGAATATCGGAGGGCTGAGATTCCATGTAGGAATTGTGACACGTTTAGGATTGAGGCAGTTTTTGTTTACAAACTTGAACTGTGTCACTGCAGTGTGGAGAGATAATTCTTACCTCACCTTGAAGAGTTAAATAAAGCATTCATCCTCACCCCATTTCAGCAGAAAAACTTGTTCTCCTTCGTGTCTGACGTGTGCGCCTTTGTGCATCTGCAGCTTTAAAGTGTGTCGCAACTCCTGCTTGTCCATACATCCACATGTGCAGAGATATGTTGAATGCAGCGTAGCTCGTTTATATGATTTTACCTGCAGTTAATTAACCACACATATTTGCTTTTTTCCTCACCATTATGAAACCATTCTACATATGTTTATGCTTAGTTGAAGCAATTCCCCATCAATATTACTTTATTACTAAAACTGAACCCAAATCATGTACAAATTAACCCGATTCTTAGAAACAGTGTTTGCTCTCTCTATTAAATAGCCCTCCGGTGAGGGCAGAATGGGCTTGGGTGCACGGCTTGACTGACTCAGGGCAGCCTGTGGGGATGAAGCAGTGAAACCTTTATGAGCCTGATGAATAATCTGGATAAACAGGAGAAAAGTCGTACACACTCTCTTGAACAATTATATTCTGTTATGACAGAAAAGTAACTTGCAGATGGAAGAACTGCAGAGAAATATAATCCAAGAGGAGCTAGTCAAAGAATGACCAAAGGCCTTGAACTCTGACATCACCTCAGTGATTGATTCAGTTATTTATCACTGTGCAAATGAACAGTGTTGTCCCTGCTGTGCAAACGCTGGTGACATTTAAGGACAAATGAACTCAGGGCGAGTTTGTGTGACCTTGTGTTGTACAACCCCCAGCAGATCTGCACCTGACAGCAGCTCAAAATCAAGGAACAGCGACTATTAAAGTGAAACAAAGTATTAAGCTTCAGATTCCCATTAGAAACCGACACATATTGTATCACACTGACTGTTTTTCCTTCCTGCTTCCTAGTATCTTCGCATGACACAGTGTGGTGTGCATTACATCTAATGTTTTTTGATAAAGGTGGAAACCTTTCATAGACACAAGAATAACAAACATGATGCCAAAAAAAGGGTTTGACAAAAAGAGTTAAAGGATGGAATAATAGACGACGTTGGGATGGATATTTAAATTTGACTCGCAAGAAGCTGCCATGTAATGGATTGGAAGCTGAACATATAAAGTCGTAACACCAAGAGTTTATGGATGTTTTATCTTACACTATGTTACCAAATGTGCTGAAATTTTAATTGATCGATTTATGGAGAGACAACTTCTACGCAGTTTTATAAAAATTTAAGAAGAATATAAAGATGTTACTTTTGCATAAGTTCCTTTTTATTGGTGACCAAAATGTAGCATGACCAAGTAAGAGCAACTGGTAAGAAAACCAACTCAGCCACAAAGTGGTGGACCACAAACATATCGGTATGCAGAAGTTGCCACATTTCTGCAGTCAGTCGCTACAAACCTCAAAGCTTCACATGGACTTCAGATCAGATCAACAATTGTAAATAAAAATCTTCATAGCAATGGATAAAAAGCTGCATCCAACCATCATAACGTACAATTCAAAGTGTTGGATGTAGGTGGTATTAATCACACTGCCATTACAATCTCTGGAGAGAAAAATCCCACGTCACCGTCTGGTTATCTGAAGGTCAAGTCCAGGTTTGATACTGGTGCCAAGTGTAACGTTTGGTGGGGGTTGTGTTATGCTGTGGGCTTGCTATGAAATACTGAAAATGGCTCTTCATGCTGCTGCATACCTCTGCATTTTGGATAATTTCATGATCCCAGTGACGTGGGGAAACAGTCTGGGAATGACTTCTTCCAGCTCCAACATTAACCTCGGATGGTTGGGTTTGGTGTGGAAGAACTCGACTGATTATCAAAGAACCCTGATGGGAGAAACCAGATCAGCGACATCAGTCTGACCTCACAAATGCTGTCCTGGGAGAATAAGCAAATGTTCCTCAGCCAAAGAGCTGAGGCTGTTTTGCCAACTTCGGATTGAAGCCATTGTATCATAATAGTAGTTAACATAGTTGTAAAGGGAAGGATAAAGACAAATATTTCTTGCAGTACTCGCCATGTGAAATCCCGTCTGCTGCCTGTGGTGGCAGTATGGCACATCACCCGAGTCTTATGACCCCAAACATTTCTGTTTGGAAAATAGAAATGGCATTAAACCACTCAAAGAGGGGCAAAGTGACAAGGCAGTCAGTTTTTTAGTATGTTTTTATCTCATTTTAACATGATTTTTGTATTTTATTGCAACTTATCTGCAAGTGAACAAAGATTAGGCCTCCAACAATCTCTTTAAACTCTGATTTATTTCTGGAGCTTACGTTGAGATAATTCATTGAAGTTTCTCTACCAACAGTGAGATCCTGAAAATCGCTTTGGCAACCATTAGTTTCCAGGACTCTTGTTTAAGTGTTGCATAGACTGGCAGTGTTGTGGTATTGCATCACCCACCAAGTAAATGATTAATTTTAATTTTTAAAGGCTCTCAAATGCAAATGAAATGCATTTTGATACCAAATGTTGGGCTGTTGGACAAAGTTTACCTGCTTCTTACATCAATTATCAACATTTTGGTTTTGTAAAAATCTTTTTCATGTTGTTAAATTGGTAGTTTAAGTATAAAATTGTGCTCAGGTTTTGTTAATCTTTCTTTTGTGGTGAATCTGATCTTGAATGAAAACCAAAACAATATTTATTCTAACTTCATGCTTGTCCTGTTGGACTGTGCGTGCAGCGAGGCATGTGTCTTCTAGAGCGTGTACATGCCCTGAGTGGTGTCACGTTACATCCCAAAGCTAACCTCTCATCTGTCACTCTTCATCGTGTGACTCATCAGACAACTTATCTATAATCTATGACTTGATTTACCTTATTGCTGTGGGCTAAACCTGCAGCAGAAAGCAAAGTGAAACATTTCCTACACAGCCAATAAAAGCAATGAGCAACAGTTTTGCATAAATGTGAAAAAGTGGGTCAGAACTAATCGCATTTATCCTATCGACCTGAAGTTGTGTACGGATTTGTAAATTCTGATTTTCACTTTTGTTTAAAGGTTTTTCAAATAAAAAGTTACAGATTTTTTAGCCTTCATTTCACAGAAGATGTCAAACAAGAGCAAGACCTCTTTCACAATGACCTGGCTAAATTTATCTTCTCATAAAGTTCTACTGAGTTCTGCTAATAAACCATCATTTCATTCAGGTGCGTTCAATAAGGAAGTTTGAGAATGACCTTCGACACCACGGCCATAATCAATATGTATTGATTCTTTATTGAGGCAAAGATTTACACCATGGTGAACACTTTGAGCTGCTCACTTTGCAGGAGAGTTGTACCGATTTTATGATTTATTCAGCCAATAATTACTTCACCGCATCCATAGACAGTAACTAGATAACTGGACTTTTATCTCACGATGATCAGATGATGAGAAAGTCTGCAGGAATTAAACAACCAAATATCCCACAAGTATTATCAAAAGACTGAAAATGAATTTATTTTAGACCCTTAAACCAAATACACTCCATCAGGTTGCATCAAACGCAGCTTCATAAAAAGCTCTTCATTTCTTTACATTCAGACTCACCTGATATGTTTTTAGATAAACTAACGTCCACGTCTAGATAAAAAAATAGCGTGGCTTCATATTTCTGTTTTTGCCATTTAAATGTGTTTAGGTATTTGTAACTGCTGATAAATTTCTATCTGTTTCTTTGCTTATTCGTGATTTTGGCTCAAGCTGTTCCTACTGTATTTTTAGCTTTCTGTGGTTGAACTTTGAGAAACTCTGCTCTCCAAAAGCAGATGTCCTCCTGTCAGAACCTCCTCATCAATTCAAAACATTATGGAGACTTAAAACCACTGCATTTAAATATTTTAAGTACATGACAAATAGTAGGATTGACTCCTGAACAGATGTCAGCGCGCTGAAGAGAAAATAACAATAAAAAAACAACATTGTTTCTGACATATCCTGCACAGCCTCAGAGGTTTAGTATGCACATGTTCAGCCAAGAGTCTGCTATTTTCTCCAAAAATAAAAGCGCTCCTTTTATTAGAGCAGCGGTCGGAGCGTTGACAGCTTGCGACTACTTTCAGGAGATGCTCCAGATCAGCAGCCAGAACCTCTCTCAACAATAACACAGTGTTTTCTGAGCTCTCTTAAAGGTACAGCTTCCGCTTGGTTCAGGCCTCATTTGAAGTGAGGTAGCCTTTTAGTGAGCAGCTGGGAAAACATCCCATGAGTGGGCGGCTGAATCAGAACAGTAAGAAATTGTTGTCACTGCATTTGGAGCAGCGTGGAATTTTACCCGGCCAAACTTATGTAACAGACGCATCCGACATGGGACAGAGGACACGGGTCACACAGATAAAAGAAAAAAGCTGCAGAGAGAAGGAACAGCTGGTAGACAATCTGAAGACCAACTAGAGGCTCCAGCACTCGAGTGGAGGGGAGTCAGACTGATCATGAGGAGATAAACGGAGGGGAGCGAAAGCTCGAGATGTCTGGCGCTTCAAGTACGGTCCTGACTCTGCTTGTTGGAAGGCCTCTAATTTAGTCTGCCGCGTCTCAAGCTGAACCCTGTCACCCAGCACTTACATCCAAGGGATGAGTCACAAACCGAGCCTGTCAGTCAGCAGATGCGTTAATGTGGTTTGATTAAAAAGAGGTGTGTCTTGTGCTCTGACTCAGTAATTGCTTCCTTCTGAAGACAGACAGAGATCAGCATCTGCTGTGGAGAACAGAGAAGGGGGCGCCGCGGTGGGACGGGGGGGGAGGAAGCAGCCTGTTTTTAGAAACATACCAGCTGCCTGAGTCTGACCCGCTGGGTGTTTGTCCCTCCTCCGTACAGGTTAGGAGCTGCCCCACGCCAGCAGTCATTTCAATAAACCTGACTGCTTCCTGTCAGTCCTTTCACAACCCTCACCGCATGATGAGGCAGAGTTTAAAGCATTTTTCAATAGGTGGGTGAGTGTGTGCTTTTGTTTCTGCTTGATAAATCCTGTCGACGTCGGAACAATCAAATGAAAATGTGAGTGCAGGGAAGCAGAGGCTTCAAGATTTCACATTTTGTCACATGACAAACAAAAAAAAACCAGATTGAGGTTTAATGTGAGAGATCAACACAACACCACGCATGTTTTCAAAACTTTTACAAAAAGATTTGACAGGCTACTTAATCTAACCCTTTAGGGCAGAAGTGTCAAACTCATTTTCATTGTGATAAAACCCACTAAACTATTAAAGCATCAATGAACAGCTGTTTATTTCTGCATTTAATAATGTTTCTTAAAGTGAAATAATATTGAACATTTTTTCACACTGATCAGTTCCTCTAGGATTTTGATTGCTTTTGTGGTTTTTACAATCAGAATCACAGATTTTGGATGGCTAATCTGTCAGAAATCTTTCAGTTATTTGTGCTAACATATGATGTTTTTATAACTTGCCCTGTTGGTCACTGAATATAACTTGACATCAAGTAAGGCTGAGGCTGCAGTCAATTAAACTTAATGTTTTTGGTCAATTTTGTGGAAAACCTGCTGTGAATATAAGAAAATGTGGGGCTATGCTGACTTTGTGAGAACTTTGTGTAAATTTGGAGAATTTGTGAAAAATTGGACAAACTTATCGATGTAATCTGGAGTCTAAAGGGCCACATAAAAACCAGATTTGGCTTGAGTTTGACACGTGTGCTTTCGGGAAATCTGATGCCCTGAAATAAAATCCATTGTAACCTATTGCCTTCAGAGGTCACCAAACCATAGTAAACATGTGTAATGTATACTCATTGTAGACCCAGCTGTTCTATTAGACAACAAACGGCACCATGAAGACAAAGGAGAACAGAGAGAGAAAGCAGGGCGAGGCGACAAAACAATATCCAAAGCATTTACTCTTCAATCCATCATCTAAAAATGCAGAGTGTGGCACGACTACAGAAGATGGGCAGGGTTGAATAACAACAACACAACATTTTTTGGCCTTCATTAAAAAAATAACAACCCAAGAAATACGATCTCCATACTTTTATTATTTAAGTTTGATACGTCATCATGTCCCTGTGGATTCCTTTCTGTTAAAATCTCAATTTGGTCAAAGTTTGTAGTTGTCTGACAAACGACACATAGAATAACAAAAACTAATATCTGTGCAAAAAAAGTTGGGAAAAACATAATTTGAGAGCAAATCAAAACAAAATCTTCTTTGAGGCAGAGTTTAGTAACCACAATACAAAAATGAAATACAATTTGATCCGATACAGACACAGACTTGTCATCAATCTTACCGATATGTGTGGATCAATCCAGCCACTTCTAGTTGGTACAGATTTTCTCAAAGGATAAAACTTTCTCCAAACCTTTTAGTTGCCACCATAAAGTTTAGACATTGTATTCTGTCTGGTTAGGATGAAGAAAACAACTATTATTTGTCTTAAAACTGGTCTTGCACTCAATAAAAATCCTGTTTTTCTGCCTTTAGTTCATCACATCTGCAAACACAAAACTGAGGAGACAGGGTGAGGACTTCAGCTGGGATTGATTGCTTCAGTTTGAAAGTTGAGGTGGGGTCTTGTGTCATGCCAAAAAACACAACTTATCTGGGTGCATTCGAAGATTCACCATAAGCTTTAACTTCAGCTTGTTTCATCTGCAGTGGAAGAGACAGAAGAGCAAAATGAATGCATAGGTTTGCTGTATTTCCTCTGATTTCCTTTCACTCCCAAAAGGTGCCATTACAGTAAGTGGTCTCATTAAACTACCAGGACACAGAGGGCGAATACGAGACGTGATGTTAAAAATGTAACCGTGTTAAATTCAAGTTATTTTCGTTCAGTTCAAAATGGTTCAGGTTAAGGTAACTGGTTACTGTGTGCCGGCCTGGGCAGTCAGCTGGTTCGCGCGCGGTCATGGTGTTCTGTGCTGACCCTGTGATTATCTGCCACCCTGGCATGATGTTGTGTAACACATCACTCATCAAAAGGCTCCACCTCGCCTGCAGCCTCCAGCACGGGTTCAACAGGTGGAGAAACTGGATGAGTGATAGCCAGAGAAATTAAAAATACCTTAAATATGAATCAAACGGTGACACATCGCATCTCTTCACTGGGGGCCTTCAGCAGGGAAACCACACCTGATTTTGGCCCCCTGGGAGTCTTGCCTTCAGATCAGAGTTTGCTAATATTTCACAGAGGAATTGCATTCGCTCCGACAGCATTCTGATCTAAATATTCCCAAAAGGTAAGAGGTTTTGTTTACAATTTTTAGGGCCTTTTTGTAACATTTATGACTTTTTAATCTTTACAAAATAAAACAGTCCACTGGAAAAAAAACCTTCAATCTCGGAATAAATATATAAATATGTAATTATTTATCTTTATCCTTTCATTCACTAAACAGATCCTGTCAGGTGTTGCTATATGTAGTGATTTAAATGTATAAGCAAAAAAACAAACAAAAAACCCCCACACTTTTATGCTCTAAACACAGACAAAGTCAGTTCTAACAAATGCAGATACGGTTATTTAAATCATTTCAATGTCGATCTAATTTTAGGCTTCTTCTCCACCTCAGTCTCAAGTCTTAACATCTTTTCCCATAGCATGATGCTGCCACCACCCAGGGTTGCCATGGGGATGGTATGTTCAGAATGATGTGCGATGTTTGTTTTTCCACACATGGCACTGCTTGTAGGCAAAAGAGTTCAGTTTTAGCCTCCTCTGATGTAACACCTTCTTCTATTCGCTTGGTGTGTGGCCTACATGCCTTTGAACCGCTGAAGTCTGCAAATGCTTCAGACCTCCTCAAAAAACACTTGTAACTGCTTATTTTTGTGGTATGAACACCAAATACAACTTAATATGCACATTGGATACCGTGTTCGCAATACTGCAGAGACTTGCAGAGACTCATGTCCGCAGTCTTCCTCATCCTCACTGGTTAGGGTGCAGCCATTCGGTGCCAAGAAACATAAATATCTCCACTAGATCGACCAGATAACGTCAACTTGAATTGCGACAGTCTATTCCAAGTTGCATTTTCCTTCTAATATTGCAGATAATTTTTCTGTGAACAATTTGGAGTTACATTTCACATAAAATGATGTGAATAAGTGAATCTGTGACCCACAAATCCACTTTACATGACACGAAGTCCCAATAAAATGCTTTGAACTTAGTGGCTGCAGCATGACAGAATAGAAAAAAATCTAAAGATGGTACTAGTCCAACATATTGCTCTCACGCAATACAAATAATAATCAAAAATGAGCTCATGCAAAGGGCATTCATAAAAGTTTTTAGAGGCGCATTCAGGTGAAAATCTGTGATATATTGAGGAAAATGCTGTATCACGCTTAATTCTACTCTTTTTAACAAAAGACTCTTGGAAAGCTGCAAAGGTGTCTTAATGTGCTGCATTCAGAGGGCAAATTGTATTGTACTTTATTTGGACAGATGAGTCAACTGACTCCGGAGACGCTGGGTTTGCGTCACTCTGGTGACCTTACAGGAAAGTCTGCATTGTATTACTCCAGGCAAGTGACAATACCAGTCATCACCATTATCGTGCATTTAAACAGCTGTACCGATGACAAGCTGGCGCTCTGATTCAAAGGTGGACTCTGGCTGGACTCTGGTCAAACTGGGGAAAATATCAAGTATACATTCAGGAAAAATGTTAATGTCTTCTGTGGATGCATATCTTATCTGAAGACCCAGATTTAGCTCCTTGCCTCTAAGTTATGGCCCTTAATTTAACTTTGATCAGTGACTCTTATCCATCACTTATAGTAAGTGCAAACTCTACCTGTGCTGGCAGCTGGTTTAGTCAGATCCGGTCTGAATCTGTCTGGATGTGGAGGTCCAGCAGCAGGCCCTCTGACTTACTGGGGTGTGATGACTGACACCCTGTGTGACTGACAGCAGGCTTGCGTGTAAAGATGTCTCTATAAACAGAGCAAACCTGGTAGAAGGGGGTGGTGGTGTTCTTTAGGCTGCTCTTCAATTGCAAAACACCTGAATCTGACTCACGCAGACGTAATTACACACCTTTACTGCTCAGCAGCCCTGCACTGGATGCTGAAAGACAAAAAAGAAAGAAGTGGGAGATTGACAGCAACTTATGTCATATATTTAACTTCACCACAAATTTATCTACATATGCTCAGGCAATTGCTTTATTTACGATACGAATAAGTATTTTCTCTGCCATATAAAAACTAACTACTCAAGTTATATCTGGTGTTATAGATCACAGCTATAAGGTAGAATAGAGCTGCCACTAAAGTCAAGAAAAATCAAGTTTCAACACATTATAGAACAATACTTTATTGTAGACCAATAAACTGACTGGCTCTGGGCCAGTCAGTGGTCTAGTCCTTCGTGATCTAAGGTTGTGTCTGGATCAGACAGGATTCAATGAGACAGGATGAGTCTGTGTGGCGGCTGACACCAGCTGCACTCCACTCCTTGTAAATCTTTAGTTCACAGTCATCTCAAGCCTTCGGTAATCTCTATTGATCCCTCAACTTTTTTGCAGCATTTTCCTTCCACTCAACTTCCCATTAATATTCTGGGGTCCAGCTCTATGAACTTTGACCTTCTGTAGCAGTGATTGACCAGGCTGAAGTCTTGGAGACTGGAAGTTGTGAAAATACTACCTCTGTTTAACCTTGAAGAAAACTTAAGATATTTACTGCAATTCATGCTTTACTGCCTTCTAAACTCTTAATTTGAATACATGTCATTCCATAAATAGGATGGGACGCCAGGCTTCGTGAACAAACTGAGGTCCAGGGACTAATCCCTGAGGGATACCACAAAAGAGACGACCTGTTCCAATTGTACAAGTTTTGTCACTTAAATGTAATTCACAAAAAAGAAAGTAGCACTGTGGTCTAGAAGCACCACTGGATAAGAGATAAAACGACATATAAAACCTTTATTTATAGGAACAGTTCTTTTAGATTATACTGATCCAACAAGAAACTTGATCTCAACCATTTATTTACAATGAAAAGCTCTTAGTTTTATTTTCTGATTCTCTACGCCCAGTCGGGCCTGGTGCATCCCAGTTCACACTAACTCTATAAAATACAGGATGTGCATTTTGCATTTTCTCCCAGCTGCTGATTGTTTGCGATGCGAGGGCACATGGAGGCATAAACTCTATCTGCTTGTGGGAACTCTCCCGTTGTTTTTCGCCCTCCGTTAGGTGAAGAAGCAGGAGAGTGAGCTGACTTTATCAGAAAATTCAAAAGAACACGGCGCTTACGTAAAAGCATCAAGCTGTTGTCGTGAAACCACACGAGTTACGGCCGTGTTGTTCAGAGGAGATATTATGTCAGGGTGAACCGGTTAATCTAAAACTGATGTACCTGCGCAGGGCCCTGAGCGTCTGTTTGATCAGCAGATAAAGAGACTATTGAGGTGATGTGTGCATGTATTGTGGGGTGCGTGTGTTGAGGGTGAAGTGGTTGGTTGACTCCATTGGAATGCGGCGCTGGCTCAGTCTGTCTGTCAGCCGTGGCCTTGTTCCCTCTGTGAACTTATCCACACACTGCGACCGTGTCCGGGCCGCAGAGGGGGGCTCGGCATGTTGCCTCATGCTGGATTTCCGGCAGGACTCTTGGAATATCGGGAAACAGAACTCCAGGAACTGCAGGGAAAATACTGGCTCTGGGTGCGATTTTCAGTGAAAGGTATAAACTTTCCTTTTAATGTTCAGGAAATGTGCAAAGAAAGAGCAACAAGCATATTTCTAACTTTATAGTAGACTTTTTGAACCTCTTGAGATTCAAGAAGTTTTTGATTTTGGTTACAAAACAACCAAACTGTGCTTTATTCAAATATTTTCGTGATAACTCATCACATTACGAAGTCGAAGAAATAACTGGTGAAGAACTCTCACATGTATCCTTCTGACATTTTTCTACGAACAAGTGCAACAAATTGAAAACATCACTCAAGAGATATCAAGCCTTCAAGGTCCAGATGCAGCAAGACAAGCCCAAACCATAACAGCACCTTCCCTGGTGATGTTTGATGTGTTTCTTTCTTCGTTGAACGATTTGCTTTGGCATTATGATGTTTAGCTGCCAATAGAAAACCAACATTGCTTTTTTTTTTTGGGTGGAGGGGAGAAAACGGTGTTTTTCTCCTCGGGTTATGCACACTGCATGTTTAATATGCCAAGTTTCTGATTTTAAAATAACTAACCATGCATCCAACAAGAGCACCTTCATAAAAGCAAAAGTGAACACAATTTATTCGTTTAAAGTGACCTTGAAACGGGATCTTTTACTTTGTTGCTGCCGTCGCTGCATAAACGCTTTTAGGTAAATGTTTTTGTTTGATTCCACCGACAACCAGCAGCTGAGAAAATGCACTGTTGCTTTAAGACGACTTCCTGTGACTAATCTGAGATGCTGATCATAAGATTAGACAAAAATCTATTTGTCAGCTGAACCAGATGACAGTTTTGTAGAGCAGAATGTTTTAAGGTGAGCAGTAAAGCATGAGCAGACGGTAAAGGAAAAGTTGGAGTCTTTTATTGGAGCTTGCCAAGAGCGCGTAAGGATTCTCATTCAGTTTATTTCCTGCTACAAATCTACACAGACAGACTTCAAGATGGACAGATTATTGCGTTTGTGACTTAATGAACTCAATGATTTAAATCTGAAAAGCAGAAAGATACTTTACAAATCCTCTAAGATGACTAAGAAAACCTGATCCTCATTGTTAGTTGCAGCATTTCTAACTAAAAACATTTAACTTATTGTTTATGTTTTGTTTATTTAAAGATCTAGCGTAACAGAGACTATTCTTCCTGGGGTCCACATCACAAAAATGCATGATGAATTGTTATTTTCTAGGTCAGGCGTTTTGAAACACGGCTGCATGGTGGCACAGTTGGTAGCGCCACGCCGCCGCCACGCCCTCACTTGTGCTGTGACAGCAGAGATTTCCACATAAAGCAGTGAGTTTTCCAACCACAGCAGCAATCAGAGTGATGTTAACTGACAATGTGCTTGTACAACCATCCCTGATTGCAGAGAAAAGATTGAACTCCCATTTTTCTGAAATCTGTTGTCTGTTTCTTCCTTTGTAGCCCTGAGATTAATCTGTCCTCTTTAGATGATGCAGATGATGACATAACAAGAAGATAAGAGCAGGAAACAGTTTTATCTCTCGATCGCCTGAGCTTTCGTCCCCCTCAGTTTTAAGATTAGAACAAGTAAGGGATGTTCCAAAGGTTTGAGGACAGGAGTGAAGAAATGTGCAAGTTTTGCTCTGCAATATACTTTTTAAGCACTTGTTAAAGACGAGTTTCTCGCTGCAGATACTGACTGCCTCTTCCTCTGAAGTGTCTTCAGATATCAAACACACAGGGAACTAAATCAACCACATTGAAAATGCATTTGATTCTTCAGGATCGCCCCCGAGCAAACAGCAGATTCTCATTGCAGCTGCTGCCAACCACGACTTTTAATTGTTTGCTTATCCTTCCATGTTCGGCCTGACCTGGAACCTGCTTCCAGTTGGTGCAAAGCTAAGCAACAATAGTTCCAATAGATGAATGCAGTTTGTGGCATGAAAAGCAAACAACTCAGTGCACACACTAACTCCACACAAACATACCTCCTTCCACACTACTTGAACCCCGAGGCAGGATGCCAAAGAGCTGGAGGAATGTGACCTGTTGACCTTGGCTTGCAGACTTCCACAATGAGACCGGACACCCGGATGGCGTGCAACAGAAGAGGAGGCCAGAATAGCTCCGGTGTCCGGTAACGGGAGACAGACTGTTTGTAAACTGCGGCCATATGACACACGCACTCAGTCTGCAGGATTCGCACAGGTGATGGAAACACATGCACTCGGGTCCAGAGGTTAGACGGAACATCATGATGGATGAAATGATGGAGGAAATGTTTTGGGTGGTGTTGGTTCAGGACCAGTTTATGTGTTTCATTCTGTGTAACACCAAGTTAACCTCGCAGCAACACATTTTTCTTGCTGTCATAAATCCTGACTTTCCTGTTTGACGTTTTGAGTTGGCCAATAAATCCGTTTGCAGAAAAGGCCAAGATCAATTTGTCAAACATGTTGATATTTCTAAAACATTTTAAGTTGAAACATTTAGCATATAGCTCTACATGCTTGTGACATTGCATGTCTAATTAAGTAAAACATAACTGTTTTGGCATTGAGGAAACCTTTTGCAAACACTTACTTAAATGATTTGGCACACGCTGCAAACTTAGTGCCAAGTCTTTGCGCAACATATTGACTTTTTTTCCTCTTCCTGCAGAGAGTGCATGCAGGAACCAAGTGAAGCATTGAAGGTGGTGAGGACAAGGTTTACCGCAACACCACAAATTGCACTTTTCACAAACCATTCTTTAAGCCTTTATCATCTGAGAATGAAAACACCACTTCAAGAGAAACCTAACCAACACACCGGGGAGATTCTTTAGGGTGTCATTATGGAATTCGAAGTAAATCACCGCTTTTAATTTTGATGTTTGGACAAAAATAAAAGGGAGATGTTCAACCCTTTTTTAAACTCCTTCTGTTTCGACAGGCCAGGGGTAAACCCCACCCTCTGTGCTCAACAAGAGGACAGAGATACATCTGACAGATCAGGTCTAACCAGTCCCAGATGACAAACCCTCAGCGTTGCTCCACGATTATCTGACAGGTGGTTGACTCCTCTGCAGGAGCCACTCTTTCAAACATTTTAATTTGTTAAACGTTTCTGTTTATCCTTGTTTGAAGGCCTTCCGTTAAGCTGTTTTGTTTTCTTTTACTTTGTGCCCTTTCTACATTTACTCATAAAGCACCTGGCTGTCTCTTCAGACCACTGTAGTTTGTCTTTGAGCCATTTAAATCGTGCTAGGCGCTCACTAAGGAGGTCATACCTGAGGCAGACCGTCTGGTGCCAACGAGTTGTAAAACAATCAAAAGGCAGTAATGTCCCTCTGCCTATCGTATAGTTAACAGAGTTGGAAAGAAACACCCTGCTGATCCAGGAACAAACAGCGTTCAGCTCCGGGGCCTTTTCCGTCCGACTCGGGATGATCCGGTTTAGTCGTGTTCCCTCTCCAACCTTCACCCTAATTTTGACCCTAATTATGGGACTAATGCAGCCGACGGCTCGTCTTTGCACAGCTGGCACCGTAGATCAAAAACACCCCACGTACTTTATTTGCCAGAGCAAATTTCTACTCTACAAGGCAGCGATATTTCTAATCCCTTCTAATCTCCAGAGGTAAGGCACATTAAGCTTTGCCCGGCACTGCCCCCATAGCATCTATTCAGGTCAAGCATTGAGAGATGCCACGATCACCCGGGCAACCAGTAAAACAAACAATGTGTGGGTTTTGTATGTGTATGAAACGCTAGACTGGAACCAGTCAGCCGCACGGAATGGAGCTGATGGGAAGAGAAGAAGGACCTGCAACCCGTTTCCAGTTGTGTTTTTCAACCGCATCCTGCCTTTGTGAGACAGTGTGGGTGGTGGGAGTTTAAAAGTTGTCAGACTTTTTTTTACTTGATCCATGTTTACCACAATGTGCAAGTTATGTAAACACACGGGCTTGCCGCAGTATTATCCCAACAAGCCTCGCATTTAAAAAAAAAAAAAAAAACTATAGCTGAGTGTGATGTTTTTCCTTCTAAGAGGTGATTTATCTGGAGTGAGCTGGCACTGGGATGTTTAACTTTTCCCAGGCTTCTTGGTGACTGTGGCACGGCAGAGCGATGATGCATGATGGTTTTACGATGGTAGTGCTGCACTATTTTCATTTTATGTGCACCATGGCAATTTAGAGCCTCAGCCTATTTGTTTCATTAGTGTCTTGGTTGCTATTTGATGCCGTAATGACACACAGTATTTCCCCTGGCAGTTGAGTAACCAGCTTATGCGGTGCACTCCAGGAACATTTTTATATTTTGTCACCGTTTAACTGTTTCGCTGTGAAAAATAAAGGAATCCACCAAACGCCTTCAGAGCTTTATTCATTTTAGATATAAGCCTCATGTACATTTAAAGCATGAGTGTCACGGAGAAGCGAAGTTGTGTGTGCACACCACCTGGGCTCTGAGCCGGTTTTAGTGTGCACACACTCTTTTCTACCCGTCGTAATCAGCAGTTCTTATCTGAGCTTCCATGGGAGGGTTTTATCAGCTTGGAAATACAACCCACAGAGAGACAGAACGTACACTGACTGATCTGACAGGCACACTGAGAGAGGAAAACAGGAAAAGAAGGTGCTTAAAAACAACATCACATGCCACAGATGAACACACCAGCCTGAGTTACTGTAAAGAAACTGTAAAGTCTCTAAGAAACCGACTTTTCCTCCACAGGGACAATGTTTCCCCTTTTTGCTTGTGAGAAGAAGTTTTTTTTTACAGTCTTTGTTGTTTCATCCAATCTCTTGCTTCAGTTAGAGATTGGAAGATTAAGAGAAGAAAAGAAGATTAACAAGGACATGCCATTAAAACTGATGCAATAGGTTTTCCTCATATTGCTGTCTCAGTTAAGTAACTGTGATGACGAAACTATTAGTTTTATTTTTCTAAACAGAAAGAGTAAAAACATGGTTTTAGGTGGATCAACAATTCTTGTTTTTCATCCAGTGAGATTAATTTCTTATGAGATATCAGAGGACATGTGATCTAAATTAAAACATTTATATTTATATGTGAGAAAAATGTATTAATGTGCATCATATTTTTGAGAGTCTGAGGACACACATGAAAACATGCAGAGTAGGCTTGGTCAGGCCGGTTGAAAATAAAAACACTTAGTCAAAGTTCAGACCTTAATCTGGTTCAAATGATTCTTGAAAACCTCAAAAACCAAAAAAACCCCGATTCAATGCTTTTAACCAGCTTCGTCCAAATGTGGAAAATCTGACAGAGGCAACAAGAAATGACTACCTCAAGCTCTGCAGGTGGTTCTGCAAAGCTTTGTCTTTTTCCCGTGACTGTAACTGATGTTGTAAGAGTGACATTCACAATAACCTGCGTGATGTTTGTCTTACAGCTGAGGTTTCACAGTGTTCTCTCTGCAGGCTTGTACAGTATGTTATGATTGAGACTGTTGCATGTTTTTCTATGAGCTTACAGTCACTGTGACTGCATTCGTGAGAGCTGCTGTCAAAACTTTGGGCGCTCCCAGCTCCACGGTTCCGGCCAAATCCGGGGTCAGCCAGCAGATTGCGGAGGAGTCCCAGAGTGATGTCCTCGACTCCCTGCCATGTGCCAACCAAACCGCATGACTCAGGCTGCGGCTAGAGTGGGCGGCTTCCCTCCTGTGACTACTCCCTGACCCATCCAGCTCCAAATCCCTCGGACTCGCTTCCTGTCCAACTCCCTCCTGTGAATCAGCCATAATATTTGGGATGAAAATGAATGTGAAGTCACTGAAAGATTCATTTCAAATCCTGACCATAATTTTAACTGCAAGCATAAATGTTACTAATGCATCACCAGCCTTGGAACAACATGACAGTCTCTGTTTGCTGAACTAAGGCTGTGTCACATGAGAGATGTGCATTACGTCAGATGGAGCCGTGCAAACTGAAAGGCCACTGGGCCGCATGGTGCGCTCATGTTTATGCAGGTTCTGCTTGGTGCAAAAGTGTTTGCACCCCTTGAC
Source organism: Poeciliopsis gracilis (assembly GCA_911649635.1). Taxonomy (NCBI): domain Eukaryota; kingdom Metazoa; phylum Chordata; class Actinopteri; order Cyprinodontiformes; family Poeciliidae; genus Poeciliopsis; species Poeciliopsis gracilis. Next base: position 619,453 of record CAJVRI010001403.1, read on the forward strand.
GTTTCCCACATGTTGCCAGGCTAAAACCACAAACACCAAGCAACAGCGCATTGCATCAGGACTTCCTGAGTAATACAAACACAATTTAATCAATAATAAAATGGAAAAAACTGACTTGGTTTTAATGGGTTTTTGTTTTTTGTAACAAAACTAAATCTGAAAAGTGTGGCGTGTAAAAGCGCTCGGCCGCTTTTTGCTACACTCCAAGATATCTAGATGAACTAACTGTAAGTCAGATTGGATTGAGAGAGTCTGTGAACAGAAATTTTCAAGAGATGCCAAAACGTCTCGATGGCTTTCACGTCTGAACTTTGACTAGGCCGATCCCATACATACATACATACATGAATCTTTGACATAAACCCTGGTTTGCAGCTCTGGCTGCATGTTCAGGGCTGTTGCAGTTCATCCTAGTCTCAAGTGTTTTCCAGTTTCTCACATTTATTCCAGTATTACTCTGAAGTAAATTAATCTGTTTTACCTTCAATCCTTAAATTTTCCTTTTCCCTGCTGAAGAAAAGCATCCCAGCAGCATGACGATGTTACTGGGAGAGTTAGTTTAGGATGATGCACTTTGTTAGTTTCTCTATCACAACAACCATTTTGCATTGATTCCAAAATATTCAGATTTAGTCTCATTTGCCCAGACCTTCTCCCACCGTGTCCTGTGGCAAGCTGCATACCATTCTTCCACAAACGGACATGTTTATGGAGTGCAGGACTAATTAATGTTCTGTTGGGAAGTTGCCACATTTCCTGTGCCCCCTCCTCCAGCGGCGGGAAACTTCAAGATGTGTTTTTCTTTGCCACTTTTTGGTAAAGTAAAGATTTGGGCCTGGTGACTGGTTTTCCTGTGGAGCAGCAGGGTTCAGCCGTCTGATCTCTGCTGCCCCTATAGAGTTACTGTGGGCCCGATTAGGTGGAGTTGCTGTTGTGTGTTACTTTTTGCTGTTTTTTTGGGTTATCGATTGAACAGAGCTCTGCGAAATGTGGAATATAGCTTTATAATAATATTCCTGACATGTCTGCTGTTCAGTGGTCTTAATAATCCTCTGAAACTTCTGAAGGAATATCAGATTAAAAGAAACTGAATGCTTGCAACACTTTTTAGATTTATAGTTGTAAAAACTTTAAAGTATAATTTTTCCTCCACTTCACAACTTCTTATTAGTTTGTGTTACAAATTGTGACAGAAAATGTATGGATACTGTTGCAAGGTCCATTTTGGTTTTTGCTGTTGTTGAAACTATTTTTGCTCTTTGTGGATCTGAGGAAAACACATCCAGTGTCACATCTGCTTCTTCTCACTGCGGGTGCCAACAACATGCTGACACTCCCCCATGAAGTGCTCCCACTGCTTGGAGCTCTGCACTTCGTCCTCAGACATTATTTACCTGCTCCTCGTCCCCTGTGACGATCACATGTGCACACGGACATACTGAGCCTTCGTGTGAACGCTCAGTCTCACAAACTTAACCTATTTCCATTTCCAAGATGCGTAATCCACTTCCTATTTGGTGATTTTCCCAGCACAGGGAGAAGCTGGTGGAAGCGGCGCTGCTCTTGTCTCTCTTCGCTGGGTGCTTCCTGTGTTGATAGGAGGCCAAGTGGAGATATCCCTGAAAGGAGCTATTGGTGCAGGCGAGGAAGAGCCGGGTGTTTTGGACCTCTTTCAATGACTCACAATCTTATCTAGCCTGAGTTTGGTATGCATCCACTACAGTACTTCTGTGCTGGGAAGATTTTAGCTTCCCTCTCTTGTGCAAACAGTGAATACTTTGCACAGCTGCAGATAGCTGAAAATCACTGCAGCGCCTTTCATGCAAAAACATCCTGAGATATCAAATTAATCCAGCAATCTCTGTGCATTGTAGGCCCTCATTAGTTGCTCGGTTCTTAACCTGAAAAGACTCGGATTGAAAAGACTTATTGAGGATTGGTTTGGGGTTGTTTTTGTTGTTGTTGCATTTCAGACGGTCTTGAATTTAGCATTTTAATGAGCATAAACCTAATTAGAGGGTTTTTATGGTGGGAACACTTTGTGAGCTCCAAAAGCTGCAGCTATGTGGGATAAATACAAACAGTCGCCATACAACAGCACATTGTTTCACAGGAACAATACGAGCCTGTGATATTGCACAATCATCACAAATGCAAAATCTGCTTCAATGGCTTACAGAAAAATACAATCATTCATCAATGCTTATGGTGTCAGGGACCTTTCCACCCCTAACTTTGCATAAGATTTAATTAGATGGAGAAAATCGTAAGACTATCCAGATTTGTGAAAAGAACAAAACCATATTTTCCCAGTAAAAGTAAGCAAGCTTATCCTTGTAAAAGAAAATGCAATCGACAATTAGATGACCAGCTGCTGTTGCCCACAAAGGCAAAGCAGAAATGTTTATGTCTCTCCAGACGCAGGAGCTCAAGCTTTTTTTTTTTTGCACTTTAAATCTTTGTGTTCAGGTAAGTCAGGTGTATTATTTTGGCTCCTCACTGTATGTTTAGTAACTAAAAAGCAGACTTTTAAACCCCATGATAGTGTTGCTTCAAAATCCATCCTCATGGAAAATTACATTTCAGACTTTAATTCAGACCAACGTTCAAGTCTCTTCAACTCGCACAAAAATATTTGTAACTTTGAGCAGTTTTCACATTTTGTCTTCCTGTCATAACATTAAACTTTATTCAATAAACTGCCACAGTCTCTTTGTCATTGCTGAAGGGAAGTCTGCCCATAGCATCATGTTGCCACCTCTTTACTTTACTCTGCAGACAGGTCATTCAGAACCAGGTTCAGTGTTGGAAAACGTCCCAAAACTGCAGCTGAATCTAAAAATGAGTTTAATCTGACCAGAGCATCTTCTCTCTGTCCGCTACGCTACTTATGGAAAACTTTAAACTTGATTTCTCCAATTTCTTCTTCCTTTGAAGTTATGGGTCCATTTCTGTTGTTCTGCGATGTTAAATCTCAACAAAATATGAGCAAATGTGTGGCTGTGACATGAAAACATGAAAAGCTCAAGAAGTATAAAGATCTATGCAAGATATTATATTTCTGCTTGTGTCATAGAAGTTCTTCAATAAAGTCTGTTTAAGGTGGAAAAACCCCACATGTAAGCGTGATATACGGTAAAAATGTGCAAAATGACACGTTTTTGGCTTTGAAAAGGCTCCAAAAGGCAAAATAATTTTGCAAGCTTGAGTAAATAAATATCTGTGACAACTTAGACGGTAACTTAAGCTCAGTCCTGTGAAAGGTTGTTCGTTAAAATATGAAAATGCTTCAGTTAAACCACCAAATAGGTATGGATGAGTGAGTGTGAGTTAGGGCGCACATCTGTTTGTTGAGCAAAGTGTCTGTTTTCTTACTTGACCAGGAAGTAACAAGCAGACTGTGGCCCGTGAGTTTAGCGTACACCTCCCACACGCCGGCAGGCTCCAGAGGTCCGCGCTGTGTTTGGTCTCAGGCGGCTCCTTGGCTGATTTACTTCCTGCCAGGGACCACAGCGCTGCGCGGAGGACATCGTCTCTTAAGGTTACAGAAGACAGACAGATGGAGGATTCGCAAAGTTTGCTTTACAAGGAATAATTGTTTACTTCCTTATGATTCCTCTTCTCAACGTATCTTTTATTTCTGAGGGTTTAGCTTCACATGTTACATGATTTAAAAATAGAGTGCAGAGGAGGGATGGCTCATTATTTTCCTTGAGTTAAGAATAATCTGCTGGCTCCCGGATAATTACAGTTCTTATATTCAAGATGGTGTTTAATGGTCTTTCCACTCTGTGCTAAATATACATACCAGAATCTGGTGCCTCGAATGCATCCTTACTTTCTACATCTTAGCTATAATCTAAAAATACATCATTTTAAGTATTACAGGAGACAAACAGTCTTTATTTAATTAGGAAATCTTGTGACATTAACCTGGGGGAAATCATCTCCTTGATTGCTTGCTCGACCCGATTTTACCCAACCTCTAATGGTTGACTGTGACGTACATAATCATGAAAAAATCCACACTATGAAGCTTATCAGAAATTGTGTTCACCGTATACAATCCTCCACCAACCACCAACGAAACGGTTCTTAATTAGAGCTGTAGATAAATGCAGAGTAGAATAAAAAAAACAGAGCAGAAACTCAATGTCATCATTCAAAACTTCTCTTTCTGTTTGCTGAATTTCCAGGATGAAATTCAACCAGAGAAATCAACCTCAATGGGAGAAATCGCAGACAGAGAACCGAATGAGAACGAGAATCGCAAGAAGGCAAAGCCAGGCTGCAGGTACACAGAAGTAAGGATAAAACATGGGGGGTTAAATTTTGGCCAAATTTATGTAATTTAAACTATAAATTTGAGAACATACTAAGTTTATGTGTATAAAGCACATTGACTACTTGTCGCCCTTTAAATAGAAGTACTGGCTGATTACAGGCCAGAATTCACTTGTGATGCTAATTAAAGGGAAAATCGTTTCTTTAACGTATAACTCCTGTCAATTTATTTTAAGTTATTACTGGAGGTACCTTGAATTTTGTTCAAGCATGTTTCATAGATCTATTCTTAAATATAGTCCTGCCAAACCACAACTAAACAATTAAAAAATGTATATACCTGGAACAAGGTTGAACAAAGAGGCGAGTTTATGAATAACCAGAAAGATTTCAGTGTGGGAATCGAGGTTAAGCAGCAAAGATCCAAAGAATCACATCTTGGTGATATAAAGTCTCCGTAACAGAATTGACTTGTTTTGTTTGTTTTTTATGTCTAGCAAACATTTCTGTAGTATTTAAAATCATGTATATGACATCTTTTACTTTGATTAGGACAGTGCACATTAATCAACATTACCACAAGTCATGGCAGTGTAAATATGCAGGAATTAGCTAAATATCATCCTTGTGCTGGCGAACGCAGTCAAACTGTATATGTATTTACATCTATCTGTATGTACAGACAAAGCATCAGTCGCCTCATTCCCTGAAAGAGAGAGAATGGAAACTGCAACCCACACATCAAGACACAGCGTCGCGTAGAAAAATACTTCAAGTCTGCTAATAAGGATGATAAAAAGCCTCTCAAACGGTGCAGCTTGCTAGTGTCAGGCCATGCTGTGACTTTGCATTTTAAAGGAACAAATGGTATCAAACCACAGTGCAGATGGAAGTCTAGTTATTCATCCTGCTCCCTTTTCAACATGCAGCCTCAAGGCCATTATTACACCCTTACAATTGGATGAACCTGTGCATTCCAACCCACGCAAGGTTCTCCCCCTGGAGCAGCACATTTTACCCCTTACATATGCATCTGCACAGCCAACCTGTTTGCAGGAGATGGAAAACAGGCGTTGGACCTCAGCTCTATTCTCCTGAAGCAGCTAATTAAGAAGTTTGTGCGAGCAGTCACCCAGAGAACCGCTGCTGTGAGGAATTAATGAGCCTGCAGCTCAGCGGCGGATCAGCCCGGCTGCTTGATTTAATCGGGCGTCCTAAAACCCATCGATGAATGGAACAAAAAGGAGCTCTGACAAAGCACATACTCTGCCCCAAAGTGAGTCAGCCTGTCATCAGGCACACTCAGACTCACAAAAATGGGAAAACAGGACCTGTTCAGCTCACTGGCTTTACCTCATCTGTGGATTGCATCTGTCCTTGCGCATGTGTTTTCTGTCCTCTTAGTGTGCCAAGAGAGCAATCCCTTCTTGACCCTGTAGCTTTTGATTTATATCCCCTCCATCATCAACTCCCTCTTTTCCTTTTGATGGCAAACATAATGATCTCCTTGGTGGAGAACATCTGAAATCTTTATCACAGGAGAAGTGGGCTCTGGGTTGCACCACAGGCTCAATGCCTCCCAGGAGTGAAGCCGAACCAGGAAATCTGGGAAAAAGAAACGTCTCCCACTGATCAGATGTTACCTAAGATTAATAGATTGCTACTTTCAGAGGAGCCTGGTTCCTCGTCTCCACAGCCTAACACCAGCAACACCGGAAACCTTGAAAACCTGACAGCTTAATGCCAGAAACACCTGTGTGGTGTTTGAAAGACAATACTGACTTTACACTGAAGGATATATGTAATGTATTATTTTACTGAGACCATTTATGATCAAACAAGAGCAGAAAACTGATATGAAAACGGCTGGGCCAAAGTATTGAGTCATCCCTCATTTACCAGCATTTTCCTATCGGAGCAGAACGTGCGATCTTTTAAAGTCGTCTTGGTTAACAGGACTTCAGTTTCAGGAGGTCGGTCAAAGTTTTGGTGACTAACAGCTTTCACTTGAATCCTTGGGGAGCTTCTGCCGTTTCCCACCAACAAACATTAAAATCTTCCTTCCTCTCCCATTCAAAGCATTTAAGCCACTTCTCCTCTTCTCACCTGCAAGAAAGCGCAAAGAATCCTTATTAACAGCTGATGCATAAAAGATAAAACAATAGAAATCAAACACAGTCACTGACTTTGAAATATTTTTCTGACACCATTCAGGTGCGAAGGACGGCTAAGTTCAGTTTTCGGTCAAAACCTAACAGATAAATTAGAAAATAACCAAATCAGATACTTTGTTACAGTAATATCTATAATAATAATAATAAAAAAAACTCTTTTAGTTCGGGTTACACTTGTTTATACTGGAGTGATGAGTGCTGAGTTTTAACCTCATTTCAAGTGCAGAGCAGATCACTTGACAGGAAGCTGCAGCAGCTAATACAGTCTCATAAACGCTGATGCACAGCAGGGCTGGAGCTGCCAGCTGAAATTGTCTTAACAAAAATAGAAAGTTGGTTAAACGTTTAATATATTTTGGTTGTAATTTAGTTGCTGCTTTCTTTCATTTTCATTCAAACAACTTGCTAGAAAAAAAACCTCCAGATTTGTCAGGTTAGCAAAACATTTTGAGAGATCACTAGTGCAGGTTTTTGAGTAGAGCACATAAAAGTCGGTGATGATTTTTAAAGCCAGGTTGAGCTAAATGTGACAAACGTGGGAGTAAAAATCCATTTCCTAGATTTTTCTGTTTTCGTCACCATATTTAGCAGTCAAAGCTCTTCAGGAACTCGTCCAAAATGCTACTGGTGACGAACCTTGAGACTTTTTCTGCAGTTAACTAACATTTTTTAGACTCTGACATAAAAGGATATTTCACTGTTGCTCTTCTCAGAGAGCAGTGGGAGTTGTCATCACCTCTGCCCCAAAGAGCCTGGAGACCTTGCTCACCACTTGCAGGAGACATTCACTCCTCCACATCCAGATTGCATATTTAACCCACGTGTGCAAAGCTGTGACTGTTTCTCCTGCATTTCCTCTGTCTAAAATAAATCAGTGGAATTGACTGCTAGTCCGAGTCTCTCAATAAACTCTTTCAAAGTGTGTGTGTTTCTCTGTCAGATAAGGAAAACATCTTAAAACACCTTGAAGTGATTGAAACAAGGAAGTGAATCCAGGGTCTTGAAAAGTTCTTCTGTTTTTCCGTTTTTGTCATAATCAGAAGTTTCAGATCAAACAAATTTTTAATAGCAGACAAAGACAATCAACAGATTGTTTTGGATATTATGGCTAAAATGCCATCCAGACTAATCTGGCCGTATATGAAGAAGTTGGTCTGTGGTCATCCAGTGTGACTGATGCACTGACCGCAGATTTGCCTCTCCAATGACCTGACTAAAACCCACAAGCTAAAACTGAGTAGACGTTTTCTGGTAAACTCGCACAGTGTCGCTGCTGCAGCTTTCAACATGGTCTTTCACTAACCAGGCACGAGTCCCTATTTCCTCATCCTCCTCTTCCTCTTTTCAGCATCTGACTCTAGTTAAAAGTGAATTAACATCGTAAACATGGTGTGCATTTGTTGTTGCGTGGGGGAAGGAGTCGGATTTATCTGAAGAAATTCTAGAGCAGCAACAAGTCGAGCACTCAGGCACAACTATAGCATGTCATGCTTGTACAATGCGACATGTCCAAGACCTGTTTGATGTTTTAAAGTGGACCATGCATGCTTGGTTTGATGCAGTTTTGCAAGGACTGCTGCTAATTTTACAAACTGGACACAGATTCCCGGGCGAGCCCAGTGTTCCCAACACGTCCATTCATGATCTATACCTGCATTTTCTTGCAGGGTCGCAACTGCAAGGAAATGCAGTGTTTCCAACTTAGCGATTCTTCGTCAAAAAGTGATTTTCAGCATGTCGAGTGACTTTTTCTGGTGTTACTAACAAAACGTATCATTGGCCACTTTCAGATGATTCCTGAGCTTCACATGTTTTTCGGACCTCAATCAACTGAAAGGCCCTGACAATGAATGGGGGCCTGAAATAAAAAAAAAAAATGCCTTTAACTCCCTGATGGGAGGCAGTTACCTCCCCCCATAACCACTGTGAACTTTTAAAGGTAATATGTGATTGTGGAACGACTTTAAAGTTTGAAAAGTTTTAGAAAAAAAAGCAAAAACAGCTGCAAATCAGGAGACGATGTCAGTTCCAGCAGTTGTTTTGGTCAGCGAAAAACTAAAGGAGGAAATAGCAAAAAAAAAGTACAACAAATATTTTGGAGTTTAGTCAGGAACTCTGACATCAGGTATCTAAAATCCCCATGATGGGACATCTACAGTTAATCCTGCATGAAACATTGGAGACTAATTGAAAACAGGAACAAATTTAAAATGATGAAAACCCTCAAAAACGCTCAAGAATTATTGATCAAGGCCGCTGTTACTCAAAACGTTTTATAGCTAAGATATGATGACATTGGGGTTTGTTTAAACCATTTTAAACCCTGGCTTAAACTTTAAAAAACTGTTGTGGGAACATACGGTATTTGGAAACGTTCATCTCCTTTTGCAGCTGGAGAGAAACCCCAAGCTGCATGACACCCTCTGCAGCTGTCGTTTTCACAGCTTCATCCAACAAGGAGGCACAAACACAACGTTTATGAGCGCGTCTGCGTGAGGGACTATGCGTGACGGTGCAAGTAATCAAAGAAGTATGTTCCTTCTCTCTTTTTTAATGGGAGACTTTTAGAAGCCATACTTATAATTATTAGAGCCTGTTCTACTGAGTCTGACTCAGGATCAGACGTGGGATGAGTCTCAGCCTCAGCAATGACTCCCCGGCTCTCCGCCTGAAGTGATCCTCGAGTCCTGGAGACTAAACAAACCCTGTCATCATAAGGGGGTGGATGGGCTCGCTCCTCCCATTACTGACAGCAGACTCCTGGCTGCACTTGAACTGCTCAGCGTAACAATGCTGAGGAGTGATGCAATAATGACTCCGTGTTGCTGCTATTGATTACATAGCTCTTCAGAAGAAAAACAGTAAAAGGAAATACCTGTGCGTGATCAGATTTTCTCTAAAATCCCACGACTTCCCAGAAGTCGACACAGGAAGTGATTAATGACTGAAGCAGCCAGTGGGACTTTAGCAGTTTGGCATTGTTATGATGTGGAAGTGCTTTAATACGGCCTTATTTACATATGGTGGTGAGAAATGACACACTGTTGCCTAGGGTTTTATATTTTGTTTCCATGACCGGAGCCAAGTGTGTGTCTACCAGAATAAGAGAGGCTGAAAAAAAAAAAAAAAATCCAGGGCTTGAGGAGCGCAATGTGTGTCATTTTGAAATTTAGTGCTCACAGCTGCACAAACTGGATTCCCAGCTCATTCCCACCAGAAAGAAGTTAGGACTTCTTGGGTCACTCTTTTAGGAGAATGTATGGATAAACCTTTAAATCCAAAATAAAAATATACACATTTTAAATGTCGCTGCATGAAAATGACAGGATAGAAGATAACTGGTTCGTTCCAGGCTCTTACAAACTTGGAACAAAATTCAATTACATTTTTGGATGTTGCAAGTTCAGGAACTCCAGCAAGGATCATCAGGACGTGACGTGTTTGTCATTCGTTTACCCGCCAACAGCGCGGGCCGCTTCGGTTGTGTCAGCTGCGTTGTTTACCTCCTGACATGTGAGGTGTTTTGGTCACATGTTTCAAAATGTGAATGGTTGTGAAATTGCCCGGAGGGGAAAGTCGTGAAACTCCACACACATTGAAGGTGTGTGTGATACCTGAGGCCATTTCCTCTGTTGAGGGGTGGTTTTTCATGTTTTACATAGACGCCTGCTGAAGCTACCTGGCTGGATGATCTCTGGCCAGGAAGAGTAAATCCTGAAAAAAGCGACTCCTACCTTTGCAATGCTGCAAGTCAGACAACTGAGTCTCGGCGTTTTAGTCGGGTTCGTCTTTGGTTTTCCCATGTCTTTCTCAAGATTGTTCGGTTTTTCTAAAATATCTGAGCGCTCCTTATCACACAAGGCTGCCTAAATCAAAATGTGTTATGTTAGGCTAAAATGTCAGCTTTAAGGTGCAACTTTTATGCACCTTAAAGAATAAGAGTATGTGCATTTCAGTATTTTGAAAAGGGTGTTATTTGCTTCTGAACATGGAACAATTAACAGGGTTTTATATTTACCTTGGAAGTTTATCTCTGAATCATGTCCTGCAGATTGATCTACAAGTAGGAAACACAGCAAACTGTTTTTAAAGCAAAGACCAAAACAACGTGTTCACAGAAATATTTACATACTATTTGTGGGAGACAAAATGTAAAATAAATGTTTTTATTTCTCAAACTTGGATCATGATGGCAGCTTTGATCTCCAGGAGTTGTTCTTGCTCAACGGCTTTTGTGAATATCTTTACAACAGGAAGACATTAAATGGCCAAACCTCATAACTTCAGTTAACCATTCTGAACTATTTGTGGTTCAGTATCCTCCAGGTTATTTCTCTGCTTATTTGGGGAAATATTTTAAATATTCAAATGAAAACACAACTTGCAAAGTTGTTTTAGGGCTTTGTCAGAGCGACGATGAGGAAGACTGTGGAGGTTTCTGCGCTCTGAAGGACAGTTGTGTGCTTGAAATTCATTTTATCAATAAAATCAAAGCCGTTTTTACATTCGCTAATTACATCATTATGTAAAGATCTTCAGTGTTGTTCAGTTTCAAGAAGCACTCATTGAATGCAGTGTTTGACACCCCTGCTGCAGAGACTCATCAAGCTTTTTGTGCAAAGATTCAAATGACAGATAGGCAGACAAAAGGGGAAACAAAACGTTCTTTTTCATTCAAGCTTAGCGGGAAAAAAATCTTCACCACCATAATTGTTGTTGCGTAACTGTGAGGCACTGATAAGCGTGCAGAGAAATACAAACTGTACAAAACCCTGCAGCGTAATTTGCTTAAAAATATGCAAATTGAATCTGCATACAGAGAATCTGGGAGTAGCTTTTTGCCCTCACTTCTGCTCCATCAAGTGAACTTTAGCAGGATTTACAGTGCAGTGCGTCACTCACTGTAACACCGAACCTTTTGCTGCTGTGTGAATATCAGGGTGAACTTTGGAAGCACACTGAATATACACGTAATCTGATTACCTCAGCAAGCAGAGAAGATCAATGGTCTGATCTCCACAGAGAATAAATCATTTACAAAAATACTATGTTTTTTTTTTTGTGTCCTACGTGTGACTGACCTCCACTCTTTTGTTGCTGGTGAAGGAGAGAGAGAGAGAGAGAGAGATCAGCATAAAGACAGGAATACAGTTTCATAGCTTTGCATACTCTGGAATGTGACCCATGAAAGGCACTTTCTTTGTATTTTCACACCAGCTGACAGGAAATGAGCCAAAGGTGTTACTTCTTTGAGAAGAGCTCGTCTGACAAAGCCCAATTATGAATCATGAAGCAAAGAAACCGAAGAAAAGGCAGACAATTTTTTTCCCTGAGAAGGGTATATCCTCTCTGACACAAGATCTGCCATCTCAACCTCTCATGAGGGACTGCCTCCGGCTGCGGCGGCTTATCTCACTCCCTGACTTAGTTTTTTTCCTCTAATGACTACCTTTAAAAGGCACTTCCTGTGAGCAGTGACATCACAGTGTGGTTCACAGGCAGGGAGGGGGCGGGGGGAAGTGAAGGGAGGAGAGATCGCTTGGACATGAAGCCTATTTATGTTTTTGGCGGCACATGGAAACCAGCTCACTTGGAGATTCACTGAGTAATTTCAAAATATAAAACAGTCTCACAGCTTTGTTACATTAACCATCCATGTTTTTATCTTTCTCCTGCCCAACCAGCCAAACTGAATCCTGTCATTGCTGCTCAGATACTCTGCAGGTTCCACCTCTTTTCACTTCGTTGGTCACAACTTGTCCGGAGGAATTCGAAAAATGTGGCTGAAATTATAAAAGGGGATTAGTGAGCGTCTGGTCCATGCGAGGGCCAAACATGCAACGATAAGCCTTTTTGGGTTTGGAAGCAGGGGAAGCAAGCTGCAAAGGATTCCCAAACCCGGGAAGAGGAACAGTCTGTTCTTTCTCTTTCTGCACAAACACACCTCTGCTTTTCTGCCTCTATTGATTCCACTTGTTTGTAGCCATTGTGTCACTGTGTTTGCTTAGTGTGTATGTCACTGTTGGGTTTGTTTAGCCCAGTTAGATTACAGAGTTAATACAACACCACTTATTGCCTAGCAGGGCTAAGTGGCAGGAAATGCAAGGTGGGACAGACAGGGGATTTAAAATTGTGCATATTTTAAATTAATGAGACTAAAGTCTCTCTGTGCTGCCGTGTTCAGAGGTCATCATGTCTGGTGAGTGGAAAACAGGTCTGGCTGAAAGAAAATACAGAGGGAGAAGGAGAAAAAGAAGTGCTCAGCTCAGTTAGGCCGTCAGAAATGTTCTGTGCAGATGAAGGTGTTTCTTTCTGCCTGCATTCTGTGTTATCTTGCCTGGAGCAATCCCCATTATCACATCTGTCTGCCTGCAGACCTGCAGTCCTGCCTCTGCAGCCTTGTGTACAAGCCAGAGCTTGTACACAAGAAGATTTGAGAGGTCTAACCTGCACTGCCCAAACGTTGCATGAGCAGTTTAGGGGCACACTTGCATTAGGGACTTTTTGCAGTCACACCTTGTTGCTATCATTTGTCACAAACTCAGATCAGGGAGCATCTGACTCAAAAGTGTTCTATTTGCAAGATGCAATGGTTTAGTGTGATTGTTTGTGACCAGAGCAGAAGGAATTAATTATTGTTATTATTATTATTATTATTATTATTATTATTATTATTATTATTATTATACCTGCTCATTTTTTCTGTGCAAACTACAAATATCAATTCAAGCAGATAATGTACATGTTTTCCTTTTAAAAACTTCAAACTCTAACATGCTCATAAGGTTCTATGTGTGCCTCTTGTTTAATAAGAAATATATCAGAAGTACCAAATTTCTCAATGTTTCACATGCATGGATACTGAACTTGAGGCTGCTTTAGTTTTCTCAGCAGTAAATCCAACTTCAAGGAGGATTTTAATCACAGTTCCTGCTGGAGTCAAAATCAGACTTGCAAGCACAAAGGGAATTTATCATTTGCATTAAACTGAGGCTGTTTTCAAGTTAGACGTTTCTCATCTAATGTGTTTTTGATCCTACCTTCCGGTGAGCAGCTTCAACAGGCCGGTTCTAATCAGTGTGAGCATGCAACAGCTTTGCATGCAGGTAAAAAACACTTCTGAGGAATTACATCCTATCTAACTGCGCCTCATTTATTGTGCGCTAACTGAGTATCTAAGTGCACATCTAAATGTTGCCCCATGCGTGGGTTCAAGGGCGATTCTTCAATCAATACGCAAGTGACGTGTAGCCAGATAATTCTGGCTAAAAAGAGGGACTGCGCCTTTAAGAGAGGACAGAGGCGGGGCCTGCGTGACTGTGTGGTGTGGAGCTTATAAAACATTTCTCAATACAACACTGGAGGGATCTAGAAGTGTCACAGTGCAGTCGGAGCGCCGCCAACTTGCAGGCGTCTTGTTCTTAATGCATTAGAAATCTGAAGACTTTACAAATTCAAGCAAAACCCCGAGAAAAGCAGCGGATCGTTATTTATAAGGACAACAGGACTGTTAGTGGGCCAGTCAGCGAGGGAGAGCAGAGGAGTTATTTAGGTGAGTCCATAATGTGATATTTACATTTTTTTTTATTTTTTTTTTGCTTATGGCACACTTGGTGCAACTTCAGATCACACTTCTTTTATTATTATTACTAATGTTTGCTTTATTTTTCTTTTCCATCTATTAAAAACAAAAAACATTTTTAGTAAAATAAATAATGTGATCCAGTTCTGATTGCAGTTCTGACAGATGAGCTTGGAGATTCTCAGCAGATTCAGAAACACGTACAACAATCAGAAAAAACGAGTGAACAATCACAGCTGTTGTGCGTAAATTGCGCGTTCAAATGCAGGGGCTGCAATATCAACTCCTGACATCTATCCCACCTACAGATGAAAAGGAAATCATCCATTGTGTATCATCACAGTGCTTGCCAAATATCTGTCCTCTGTTGTGGCGTGAGTCACCTGGCTGCTCCAGGGCTTTTAACCATTATTATCTCAATCCGGTAAAGTGAGGGGGTGTGCGCGCTGTTTGCTTGCCGCACAGGTAGAGCGGGTATGGTTGCTCGGAAACTGCTGCAGGGGAGTCATGAGCGGGGTGTGAACCGCTGCTTTCAAGCTCTGACTGCGACTTCTACCACCGACTTTTAAAACCAAAGGGAAACAAACCAATGCACCACTGTGTCAATTTATTATTATTATTATTATTAGTATTATTATTATTATCCCGTTGAGCAGACGTTTGTCCAGCTCTGCCAGCATGAAAAGCCCTCCCTGTCTGGCCAGAAGGTCAGAATTAATTGACTGAAAGAATTTCTCTTGAGGAGACGGGATACATCATTTGTTTAATCCTGTTGCCTGTAAATGCGCCTGTGGTTTGCTGCCAGAATGGACTGTCTTTGCACCTGTTGCAAGAGGAAGCGCAAGCCTCAGGGGCTTCATTATCGAGGATCATGTTGCTTCCCGTCTCCGCCGAACCGAATCGGCAGCCCAGGACATGAGGAGGTGGGAGAAGAGGAGGGATGGTGGGGGTGGGCGCGGGGGGGGCTGGGGCTCCTGCAGGCCTTGTTGGGCAGTTTGGCTTGTCTCGATGGCCATGGTGCTTCCTGTTGTTTCAGAGCTTTGTTTCTCAGCAGCTGTCAGGTCAGCACATAAATACATGGCTCAGGAGACCAGAAGCCTGCAGCACAGGCAAACCTTGCAACTGCTTTGCACCCGAACGAACAACGCTTCTGGAAAGACAAGCCTTCTAAAAGCCTTCAAACGTGGCAAAGTCTTTACAACTTGAAAGTATGCTAACAGAGTCATAAATGGTGCAAATTAAATCCATTTTCTGCTGCGTGTTTGTGAGCTGGGGTCACCTGCATACAGATGCATGAACCAGGGTCCTTCTGGCACACACCCAGTTCCGGTTTTCTTTGAATTTTACCAATTTCACTTTGTTTTACATCATCAAAACAAATACAACTATGAATTCAATGAACTAGGAACCTAAATAAGCTATGATGTTTCTCTATTTGACCTATTCACCATTGATCAGAGCTAATCAAATCTAAACTGACGACTCAGAGCTCCAGTGGATTTAATGTTGCCTCTCTGTTCCTTAAACAAATAAACAAAGAGTCAACCGCCATATCTACTGTTTACATCTGATTAAAGTTGCAGCTATAAACTATTTAGCAGCACTTTAGACAGTTTGCATGCCGTAAAATCAGTTTGGTACAATTTCTACTAGTGAACATATTTATTTAGTGTTACAGAATTACAGTGTTATTACCTGGAAATGATAATAGTAAGCAGCACAGCTATAACTGACAGATTTTACTGGTTCTCCAACTTGAGTTGGTCAAGTCATTTTCATAGCTGAGTTTTAATGCATCATAGTTGTACTGCAGAAAACACCATAACTATATATCTGCTTCTTTTGTCCAGGCTGAGGTTACATGATCATTGTAGCTGTTAGGAGGGACATAAACAAAAATTATACACATTCATGGTTATTTGTGGACAAAACTTTAACCTATTTGCGATTCCTGTGGAAAATTTGACCAGAATCCTTCTTAAAGTCAACAATCCAATATGGCTGCCAGGCATAGAAAACTTCTCTACAAGTTGTAGACGTAAACTATTTGGTTTTCTTGTAGTTATTATCCCACTAAGCAGGTGTCACAATAGTTAAGCTCTGTCTGCACAAATGAATACGCATGCAACCAGATAAAATGAAGAGAAATGCAACATTATTGTCCTGCATCGCTGCTGGTTGGCAGATCTAAAATGATTTAAACAAGAACCCACTCAAGCTCCAACATCCAAAGCAAATTTAAACTCAACTTGGTTCTGATTGTCCCAAATCAGATTCTGCTCAGGACCTCAGACAACCTGAGAGTTCATCTGCAGCACAGGAGGTTCTGCTGTTCTGGTGAAAAATGGAAGAAAACTGGCTACGTTTGTCTTGATCTGGGATTTATCTATGATGACTTGCCAGATTTTTACAACAAACTATAAACTCTCTGCAGCAGTTTCCAAGCACAGCTCTGCTTAGACATTGACACATGCAAATGTAAATTCAGTGTCACACAAAAGCCAGATCAAATTTTGCTCCCAGCGATCACGGCTGACCCCAGAAATATCAATACGCTGCGAGGTTTCCACCCCTCTGAATATTGTATTCATTGTTTACTCAGGCCTGACACATACTTGACGTGACACAAGAATTCAGGTCACTTGACATCGGAGTTCTTGCAACATCCAGTCTATCTGCGGTAACAGGAGGAGCCCCTTATAGGTTCCTATTCAGGAGGAGCAAGATTGCGGCACTGGAGTGTGGCACAGTCGAGCTTCAAAATAAACTAGAACCATTGTTAGGTGCAGAAAAGAAAATTGAAAGTTGGCTCTGACTCCTGTGTTTGCACTAGGAGTCTGTAAAACATGCAGATCAGACATAAAACCTGTTTCATTTGTTTCTTAGTCTCACCTGAGATAAAAATTTCCATGTTTATTCTTTAAAAAAATCAGAACAATATTAAAATTGTGCCAGTTAAGCAACAAAGAGGAGAATATTTGAAGGATCGTGTCAGTCATGAACTGCTTGACGTTTTGTGTTGGGGTTTCCTCTCTGTCTTCTTTTGCTTTCAGTCTTCAGTCTTCATCCTCCTCAAGTCTGACTTTTGTGTGTGTTTTTCAGACAGAGAAGCAGGGGCAGCCGGCCGGGTGATCTGAGTGTTTCCTCACTTTGATGCGATCCAACTGTGCCTGGAGCATGTCCACAGTGGGCCTGACTGCCCAGGAGATCTCTCTTCCCACAGAAAACCCCTTCCTCCGGGGCAGCTACTGTCACAGCATGGCTGGATCCAAACCGTCCTGGAGCTACCACCACCCGGACGGTGGTAGCTCCACTCAGTGTGACAAGTAAGTGTGACCTGTTGAGGAGAAGCAGTTCAGGTTCATCTTTGAAGTGTCGACAACGAAAAAAAAAAAATTATGCTTGTGTGATTTGACGTTCTGAAATCTAAAATATATTGTTTTAATTTACAGTTTCTACTTCACAATGGAGAGCCACATAGAATCGAACTACCGAGCTCCGCAGAACGCGCCGCAAAGCCACGAGAGTAAGTGTGTGTTTGAAAGATGGAGCTGTAACCCATCTTAAAACCTTGTTTCACTGATGCAGTGATTGTTGTGCTGTGGTTTTCATCAACAGAGCAGAAATACAGTTCAGCCCAGAAGAAACCCCAACCCTCCCATCTGTCCCTGTCCCACACCAAGGAGCCATCCACTCCGAGTCCTGCAGATGACATGCAGAGGCTTTCTGTCAACGAGAACAGTCCACCTGCAACGCCAGTTAGATGTTCAAAGCCCCTGCCACCCATCCCACCACAGACAGACATCTCCACTGAGCAGGCCATGGATCATGAGGTGGAATCTTTCACCAGTACAGATGAAAGCTGCCGCCTTGTCTCCAACGATGACCAGTCTTCCAAATCGTCTCCTTTTCGATATGGACTCTCCCACAGAAGGAGCTTAAGAAATGTTGGGGAGATAAACTATGCTTATTACGATGGCCCTTTAGGGCCACAAACCCAGCAGCACTCCCAACCCCAGCACCAGCACCAGCACCATAACCATCACTCATATCATCATCAGCAGGAAGTGCGACAACAGCATGAACAGCAGCGACAGGAACCCCCAGAGCATGTGGCCTGTCCGCGACCGCAGGACAAAGCTCAAAGGAAGCTTCGGCGTTCTCACTCTGGCCCTGCGGGCTCTTTACACAAACCTTCATTTATGCGCCTCTGTCCAAAACGTTACACCAACGGTTCAGACAAACCAGAGGTACCACCCCCAATCCCTCCTCGCATGGTCAAGACTACAGAATCGCGCCGCTGGTCAGCAGAGGTCTCCTCAGGGGCTTACAGCGATGATGATAAACCACCCAAGTTGCCCCCAAGGGACCATTTTCCCAGAAGCGTCTCCCGCACCCCAAGTCCAAAGAGCCTCCCCACGTATCAAAACGGAGTCATGCCCCCGACTCAGAGTTTTGCCCCAGACCCCAAGTATGTCAGCTGTCGGAGTTTTCATAGACAGAACAGTGAGGGCTCCACATGCACCGTTCCCGTCATCGTGAAAGGCGACAGCAGCACGCATTACTACATTCTGCCTCAGCGGCCTTCATTCGGAGATTCGTCCTGCGACTGCCACACCAAGAGGAAAGTAGATCTCGTTTAGTTTGAGAGCTTCTAGTGGAAGGAGAAGGACTGTACATGAGCAAAAAAAAACAAAACAAAAAAAAACACTCGACAAAATAGTGAAACCAGAGGCTAACAGTCAAACTGCTGCTTTTTACAGTTTTTTTCTTAATACCCCCACGTATTTTTAACTCACAGGGTATGTGTGCACTGTATACAGTTACTGGTAATGTTGAACAGCTATCACAACTAAGACGCTTCGTCAGACTAAGGATTGTGATCAACATTCAACTTTGTAGAGCTTATTTTTGATATGATTTTATTTCATGACATTCATTACTGTACTGTTTTTTTTTTTTTTTTTAGTTGTCATTGACGATGTGGTAGAATCAAAAGGGGCGAGCGGGCCTTGCATCCTGTGTGCTCAGTGTTTTGTGTCTGGAATGGTGGGGATATTTTTATTTTTGTTTGTAATGCACATGGGACTTTCTGTGATGCTGCTTTTGTATCTGACAAGGGACAAAAGGTCAGTAAATGTAAACCATGTAACACTTAATATATGAAGTCTAAACCCCATCCCAGTGAACTTTTTAATGAAATGAAGGATTCTAGATATCAGTGTGATGTTTTATCCCAACATTGACGTGATGGAGTTCAAGTTCAACTCGTTCTGTGTTTTCCCCACATGGCACGTTGTTTCTGGTAGCTACGCTTGTTTCCAAAGGAGTCTTTGGTGCAGCTTATATGGAGAAGTTGTCTGTTGAGAGTATTTGTGCTTGTGCATGTGATTCACAGTCGTTTAGTGGTGGACTTTCTGCAATACGTAGAGAATCGTCAACGCAACCTGTTACTGTGTGCTGTTTCTTTTTTTTTTATGCACACATTCGTTTATTTCCAGCCTGCGTCCAGGTCTGTCCAGGTTGCACAGTAGCCGTGTTCACGCATCCTTACTGAGGTTTCCTCAAACTGTTAGAGGAAGCAATAGTTAATCTTATCTGTGCTCAAAAGTTGGACTTTCCGAGATGTCAGTCAGAAAGGGAACAGAAATGCCTCAAACCAATATCCAAAATGGCTGTCGCACATGTAACACATAGTGGAAAGTATGGTTATAAGCTATTTATTAGCACTTCTGATAGTGTGTGTTGTATTAAACCACTGGCATACATACTTATTTTTATGAACATGTTCATTTTAGCATTTGTTTAAAAAGGAAAGGAATACATTATTAGTTATATTGTTCAATCCCACAAGCTTTTCCGACCTTTTGAATCCGCTCAACACGTCGTTCTCTAAATCTGACTTCCAAGTCAAACTGAGCTCAGCGCTACTTTTGGTCACATTCTGAAAAAAGTATTATGACATTTTTCAACTCATTCAATGTTTCCTTTAAATTGCCCCAAACGTTTTAAAACATCAAAGATTTAGGCCCCAAGCTCAATGTGTGACGTGACTTTTGACCTAATATTCATAAATAGATTTGAAATCAGGCAGATCTGCGATAAGGGATGTCAGTCCAACCAGTTAATACAGCGACGGTGCAGGACTCAGCCTCCTGCCCGCCTGACACCGACTTTCCTGTTCTGCACACGCATTCCTTGCTTTACGTGATTGCAGTGGGTGTGGCCAGAAAGACTTTGGCTGCTGGCAGCCAGGAAGAACGTAAGAGTTTTATTGTTGTAGATTATTCACCAAGTACCCGGATGTTGTGAAAATTGTAGCACATGTATTGAAGCAACCCCCTTCGGTATCAAACACGGTGTTCAGTTTTTGGGAAACGTAACCTTTGAGGTCAGTCGGTCATTGAAGTCTTCTCCCTCCATGCTCCTCTTCCTCACCATCCACAATGTTGCTTTTTGACCTAAATGTTTGAAATGTTTACATCACACACTATTTAATCTTAAGGTATTTGTATGTCTTATGAAAATTAATGAAACTAAATGAAGACTAGTGTATCAAGACATAACTTCTCTGCTGTGGTTGAATCAAAATGCACTGAGAGAGTTCAGTATGCTTTGTACAGTATTTAACAATTCCATTTGTTATTATGAATAGCTGAGACTTTTAAAAGAAAGCCAAAATAAAATGACTTATTTATGAGCTTGCTTCAGCGTTGTTTCTTGAATCTGTCAGCGTGAACTCAGTTCCTTTCAGCTGTTTGGCCTGTTTTATCACCCACACGCCCTCATGCTGCGCTTTATTGTGACTGGCTTCCATCCAGAGAAAGAAGAGCGACAGGTGTAAAATCTTCCTCTTCCTGGTTAAAAAGCAATTTCCTCCTTGCATGACCTCCTCTCCTGTTCCCTGTCAACCGACTTAGCACACAAAGGGTTTTTTTTTTAACACACTTTAACAGTAATTATTTTTGTTTTTTACTCTTCCGTTGAGTCCAGGTGGCAAACGCGTAGAGCAAAGTCACATATCCCCTGAATAAGCTGCAGATCAACTGCTGTTTTGTTACACTCAGTTAAACCTTTTAGACAGGCACAATAACTTGAGATTCTC
This sequence comes from Poeciliopsis gracilis, assembly GCA_911649635.1. NCBI lineage: Eukaryota > Metazoa > Chordata > Actinopteri > Cyprinodontiformes > Poeciliidae > Poeciliopsis > Poeciliopsis gracilis. The sequence continues at coordinate 640,598 of CAJVRI010001403.1, forward strand.
TAGATTAGGTGTTTTTTTAATTTATTTATTTTTGCAACAAATGGTGGCAGCTTGATCTGCTCAGGCTACGTACAAAACTTTCCACTTGCTTCACTCAGGGAAAAGCAGATTGCTTGTTTTAAACACCTGAACTGGAAATTAACAAGCAAGGTTTGTGACAAGCATCTGAATACACAAAGTGGCATCATTTATAGTAAGAAGGAAGTGGTTTTTTAGTCGGGTTTATGTTTTTGCAGGTATTTTTATGACTTCGCCAACGGGATATTTTTAAAAGTACATCATTCAGCATGTCAGTCTATTTCTGTCCTCTTTCTCTTTCCTTATTTTATCCTCCAAAATTGGTCACGACTTCCTGTCTTTCCTTACTAAGCTGTTTCCAGAGTAATTAACTTCCTGTGAGTGAATTTATTTAGAGCTGAAGCCTTTTATTCTGACCTCAAAGTTCTGGCTAATTGTTTGACTTGTGGAGCTTGTTCTGTGGATGAAAACTATTATGATGATTCCAGATACAGATTCAGTTATTGTTACACTCCCTCTGCTGGCTGTCTGGAGCAAGGCATGCTTCTGTTTTCTGTGTTAAAACACATAATTACCTTATGTTGGATCTAATAATTTTAAATGAATTCATTTCATTTATTCAGTTAAAAATATATAACATATAGATTTCTTGAACAAAGATTCATTTATTTCCAGCGTCTATTATAATTTGAATTCTTATGGCTCACACCAACCCTCGTTCTGCTGAGCCCAGATAAGACACTCCTGACATTGTCTCCAGTTCAGGAGTGGCTTAACATGAGAATTGCAACAATTGCAGTCCATGTTTGTATGTGGCATCCATTTTTTAAGTGCACCACACTTTTTTCTTTCACACAACTTTACATGAATGTGTTTGGATTCAGTTCTTCGTAGCTAACATGTTAAATAAGGACCATTTGGATGAGATATTTCTGATTATATATATATATATATATATATATATATATATATATATATATATATATATATATATATATATATATATATATATATATATATATATATATATATATTCCCACAGCAAAAAGAAAAAAGCAGAGTCTGTTTACATCTTGCAGGTAACATTTAACTTACCTACCATGTGCATAACTCAGAAATCCAAATGATTACTTCTTATGTTTCCTTGTATCTTTCTTATCATTTGCTGTGGGAGGGAGACAGATTGTTGAATATTTAACCCAACATGAAGAGCTGGTGGTTAAAATGTATTCAAGTCAGGGCTCCATATGAAAAAAGACATATAAACTGAAGGTAAATAAATTAGTCAGTATGTTTCCAGTGTTTGGACACTAGATGGAGACAAAGCTCATTTAATGTTTCTATGAACCAGAACTCTCTGGTCAGGATTGAATGGGTCTTTCTTAGATACATTTCTGCTTCAGTTTAGTTTATTTATTTATTTTTAAAGGACAATAGATGATTTAGAAAATTTGCATGCAAAAACGTGAGATTATTGTTCAGGGGTTCATTTCCATATCGAGTCCCACAGACAGGTTGGTCTTAAAATACAAATAATAAAAAACAAGAAAAACAAATATAAGTCTGTAGAAATACAATACAAAACTCAGACCGCTTTCAGATCACTGGTTTAAATTGAATCCAATTGAAAATCAAATACATGTTGTCAGTGACTCTCCCTCTTCATGTCTCCCTGTATTCATTTTCCACAAACAATCGTCTCAGTAAAACACATCTCTGCCATCTAGTGACAGAAGACAGTAAAGTCCATTTGGCAACTCCAGAGAAATTTTCTGTGGATTTAAAATATAAATACAAATACATCCACGCCAGATCTTAAAACAGTAAAAACACATGTTCAGCGCAAGAGGCAGCTCTTTCCTTCAAGATCTTTTCCAAAAGAAGAGGACACATTTCTCTGGATACTGGATAGGTTAATAAAATGCTTTTATTACATTTCTCTGGATGGCAGTAGCTTCACCTCCAGTGCTACTAAACCAGAGATATTTTTGAACAGATTATGTCCCTGGGCTCAAGCATTGAGCAGGGTATATTGGACTAAATCTGCCTCTAATTATCTAAATCATCATTTAAAAACTGTTCATTCTGACTCTTTATAAGACTCCAGCAAAAGTGATCTCAGATCACCTGTCAAACTCAAACCTGTCATATCTTAAAGACCCAACAGCTCCATAACCTTCAATTTGAGCATTGGGCTCACAGACTGCAGGCTTACCTCTGGATTAGAGATTATCTGAAAGAAGAATGGGAGCAAAGGATTTACTTATCAGGCTCCTCTCTTGTTGAACCGACTGCCAGCATCGGGTTCAGGAAGGGGGCAGGCTCTCGAGTTTTGGAACTGAGGTTTTCTGCAGTGAACTCAAACTATTCATTTAGATATGAAGCGTGGCAGCTGATGTCACTGTCAGTAACTGCTGATAGCTTCATTCTTTTAGCGTGTATTCATCCCTCCACACCAACGCACTCGTTTTGCTGGAGGTTTAAAGAAAGGTACACCCAGGAACAATTTAAAGCAAATAATGTAAAACAGAAGACTAAGCAAGTGGTGAGGATCACATGTATGTGGGCTTAAAATAACATTTGGACTTGAGAAAGAGTTCTTCTTCATTTTTCCCAGGCCACTTTGCTCAGGGCTCCGGGCCTGGACTATATACAGTTGTGTCCAAAGTGTGGACTGGGGGCCATTTGTGACCCTAGCAGTGATTTTATACGCCTCTAGTCCACAATACAAAAATGGCAACAACTTTTTTTTTCCCAGCTCAAGGATGATGCGGCAAAAAAAAACTAACAAAAAAATAAATAAAAAAATCATCGATTCACAAAAGATACAATCATTTTAAAGTATTCTAAGTATGGAAAGTACAACACAAAGTATTAATCTTTTATCAAGCATATTTTTTACTGTAATTAAATGATGTTCCAGTCGAGAGGCGGGGTTCACCCTGGACAGGTCGCCAGTCTGTCGCAGGCATTCCTTACACTCTGATAATATACAACATGTACGGTTTTTTGTGTACGGTAAAGAGAATAGTAAATAATCTTCTTCCATTCTGGGTCCCTTATTAGTATGCATGTGTATGTGTGTACATCTGTGCAAGTGTTTTTTTTAAGATGCCCCTGCTGCTCGTGCTCTTGCACCTCGGCTTGTTTGCGACCATGTAGTTATATATTCTGTTACACATTCACTCTTGAGGGGATTATGCTCATTTTCTCACTCTCCATTTCAGCTGCAACTTGGGGGCAGATGGGTCCAATCCCATTTACATGCAAATGTTGAGGTTCTTTTGCTTGCTGGATTTTTCTAAAGGGGGATCCTTCCTATAGAATTTGACTAGAATGTCTACAGAAACTTCCACTTTGATTTTAATGTCATCGTTGATAGCAGGCAACAGCTCAAGATTTCAGAGTTGTCACCAGGACAGTGAACCAACGGGTCCAGCTGGTATCACATTGGAGCCCCTTACATTACATATAAAAGAATGCATGGATGAAAAGCTACAAGGTGCAAGATGAAAGATTAGTTTTGTTTTGCAATGCTGCATCATCATTGACATATTGAGCATTGAGTTCTGGCCATTTCAACCCTTCACACTTTTATTCTTTTAACACAGAGCCTGAGGTGACGTTTGCTATTTTCTGAAAAGATCAGGATTTCTGGTTACTTTGTTGGGTACTATCATTTCTCCGCAAGGTGTGGAGAGCAACATGCCAGCAAATCTGCATGTATGAGTCACTAAATGGAGATGAACCTCAATTTGTATTTTGGCCTTTCAGGGACTCTGTAGGTAGAAAGAAACAAATTATTTGTGTGCCGCTGGAAGGTTTTATGAGTTTTACTGAAATAATATTTTACTCAACATATCAGTTATGAGGTTATTGAACATGATCACGGTCAGTGTAACAAATTATATCAATCGCAACAAAAAGAAACGAGCTGTGACCAGGTGAAGATGGTCTTTTCACTGAGGTCATCCACACTGCTACAATGTCGCAGCAGAACGTCTCGCTTTCGCTCTAAGCTGCGTCATTATTGTAATAACATTCAACAATGACCATTATTTCAAAACTATTAAAGCTGTAACTTAATTATGGAGACTTAAGGGAACTTTTGTCACACATGTTCTAAAGGAAGTCATGAAATTATGAATATATTGAGATTCCTAAACCTGACAGTCGGCCATCGACTCCCAGTTACGCCAGTTTATCAGGAGTTTCTGCTCTTATGACGAACTGGTTGCTGGTAAAGCGTTGGGTTAATTTTAGTTGGTTGAACGGTAAGTTTCAAGAGGGGCTTATCTTTAAAAACCTCCTCATAAATTTATGAATTATAAACCAAGACACAATTTATCACCGTTGAAGAACGTAAAAGGTCCTTTAGGAAAGATATTGGTTTATTTTATGATGGAACGTTGTTTAATGTCTTATCCCTGCTCACATAAATATAGATAACTACTTCTCACCTTTATAAGCTAAAATCTTCAACAATGCAATAATGAGACATTACTTTATTCAGAGAATACCAATAAACTAAAAAAAGAAAACACCCAGTTAAAACGGTCTTATTTGAAGTAGCTCTGTAAGCTATAAAAGCATGCAGTTCAATTTTCTTTATGTCGTTTCCAAGTTTTGGCTTTGTTCTTCATTTTTAAATAAATACATTGTAATGAATTAGGTTTCTGCTCAGTAGGAGGCAAAATTTACCTTCTACCCATTTATTTAGTCTTTGCCAGAAGCAATTTAAGTTAAACCTTTTATGTAAACATTTAAAGTTCATAGCAGGTGAATCAACGTTTTACTGTGACTGTAAACTGACTGCAGCAGCCACTTCTGCCGGTGATCTCAATGTAGTTCAATGTTGTCTCAACTCTCAGAAAAATAGTGAAGGATGGAGTTTTTATTCTTTAAAAAAATGTAGTGATTTAGTTAAAATGATTTGTGTGTTTGCCATCGACCCCATCGACAAACACAAACGCCTTCACTTTTATTTCTTTGACAGGGCTCCAATGTACAAACCAACGAGACGTAATATGAGACAAAGGGATTTTGAGTGGATTTCAAAAGGGGCAAAAAGTTTTTAATTAAAAACATGCATAGCCTTGCAGTAATGACACATTGTTTTAATAATAAAAAATTAAGATACAGCCTTTGTCAATCCATGATCAACTCAAAGTTGAGTTTTTTCCAACATTATGAGTTGTTCACATTTTTGAAAAAGTTTGTTCATCAAGACGTTACATCAGTTGCTTTGAGCAGTCCACCAAGGAAGGGAAAAACTTGTATTTATAAGTTTTCTTCCAAAGTAACAGCAGCTTCTGTCTGATCCGATCACACGTCAGCCTGTTTCTCCTCCTGCTGAGGGTCTTCTGTTCCTGTTTCTGCCAGCTTCTCTTTAGCTCTGCGACGCTCTGCCTCCGTGATCGTCATGGGATGGAGGGGAAAAAAGCCAGACAACCCTGCGGATGTAAGAAAGAAAAGTTGTTCTTAAACTTCAGAAGCAGGTACGGCTCATGCACAGTGCCTTGCAAAAATATTAAGGCTACTGAACTTTCTATGGATTTACTCATGTTCCAGATAAAACCACAGAGTATTTTAGGCATGCTTCATAAATTAGATCAACCTCAAAGTAGTGAAAGGGAAATTATACATTGCTTTACTTTATTTCACAAATAAAAAACACTAAAGTATGGAGAACATTTGTATTTTGCTGTAACACCAAGAAACTTGAATCCTTGGTTCATGTCTGTCAGAATAAATTAACATTTAACACGTCAAAAAAATGTGTCATGAGGAACAAAAAACACTTATTAGTTGCATAACCAGCCAAAGTATAAAAAATGTGATTTTTAGTCATGAAAATACAGTAGTTAGTTTTATACACTGATTTGTTTTGTTTTGTTTCTCCCTGGACCTTCAACAAACCTTTGAATCAAAGTACATTATCAAGGTGCTTCAGGTAATGTTGCATGCACATAAATATTTGACAGGTAAATATTGAAAGAAATAAAAAAAAAACCCTCAAACAGAAGAAACTTGAGTAAAGAACTTCACAGAAGTTTCTAAGGTGCAGGTGCTGATAAGTTATGTAAGGTCCTCCTTGACTCAACGATTCCTCATGAATTACCTGAATTACCCAACAACAAAATTGTGTGATCCTGTCACAGGCTACAATTCGTCTCAAAGAAAGTGAGCACACACCTAGAAGTTTGGCCACCGGTTTAGACAGGTGCGCACCGCAGCCGATCCAGTACTTGAGCCGGTCAAAGTTGAAACTGACGAGCTTCTCGTTGTAGATGTTAGGAAGCGGGTCGAAGCTGCCCAGCTGTTCGATGTATTTACCGTCCCTTGACCTCTTGTTGTAAGCCGCCACGATGCGATAAAAGGGCCGGTTGGCTTGTTTGTGGCCTGAGAGGGCGAGCCGGATGACGACGTAGCCGGCGTGGTAGTTCTTCAAAAGGAGGGACGCTGCATGAGGACATCAGGACAAAAAGGACCATCAGAGGAAAACATGCTTCTTCTTCTTCTTCTCAAATGAACTTATTGCATCAGTGACATACGGCAAACTTCCATTGATAAACATTAACTTTCATACAAACAAATCATAGATTCTATTTAAAAATCATTTTTTGTAGAAAATGTATTTGGATCAGTGTAAATTAAATAATGCACAACTTCTGATGACAAATTTCCTCCAAGATGATGAAAAACAGCTTTTTCTGTCTTACTGGATGTTAATAATGAATTCCCAGAGTTATTTTAGGAATTTATTTAATAAGGAGATTACTGACTTACTGACTAAAGCTGTAAGATGACATGTAGTACCACTTTATCGAAAATTATGTAAATATGATGATGAAAAACTAGCAAAGGTCAAAATAAAGACAATATTTACCTTCATAACTGTCTTCTATATGAAAAAAGGAAATTAAATTTCATACTCACATAAATGCACCATGATGAGACACCCTGAAGAAAATAAGACACGTTTAAATGTTGAGAAAATTGTAGTTTCCTGCGCTAAACTGTGCAAATGTCATTCATTGCACAGTAAATAGCAAAACCGCCGTCCAGTCGATGCTAAGCTAGTTTGAAGCTAAGCTAAAGAAACGAGAAAACCTCTGAGGACGGAAAATGACGCACAGATGATCGTCACAGCTTTTTCCTTTCGATGTTTCGCTCCACTGTTGATCTGCCTGCGAATATTACCAAAATGTTCTCTGTCGAGCGAGAGAGTGTGACATTTGTCAGGGCGCAGCCATGTTTTAGCCGGATGTTACGCAGCAGAGTCGTTGTTCCCGCTACTGGACGCCAGATGGCGCCATGGGACCGTTGACCACTGAACGCTACAACTTTGTAGATGTAGAAATTCAAGATTTTGTAACGTCGCTGCTCATTTTCTAGCTGAAAAATCCAACTTCACGTTTCTCTGTGATATTCATGAGTTAGTTTTTTTTTTTAATTTTAGTTAAAGAAAAAAAAAAAAACTAAATAAATATATATTTAAAAGAAGGAAAATTATAAATTTTGGAAGTGGAAATTCTAATAATTGAAACAATAATTAAAACATAGGACAGATTTTTTATAATAACAAAAACCTACTACAATATTATTAAAATTTTCACCTTACGATATCAGCTGAACATTTGATGATTTCCCCAGGAATAGGTACATTGAAAGTTATTTGTTACAAACATAATTTTGTAAGCGATTGTAAAATATGGATACATCGTTTTTGCTAATTTTGCAGAAGATTAATGCAAAATTTATATATAGCAAATAAAATTGAAGCAATCAATTATATTGAAGACTATTTTTCAATTCATTTTGGATTATGTATGCACCAGTCCATAACATAACATCTTGACAAAAAAAAAGTTTTTCTATCTTTTGCTTGATAATCTGAATCAATCTAATTTGACCCATTTGTATACCAAACGATGTATTTTATAAACAAGGGTGATTTCAGCTAGAAATCAAGTTAAAACTTTTCATAGCATGTAAAATAATTTCCCTTTTGTGTTGAAATAGTTTTGTTTTGTGTAATAAAAAGGAATATTTACTTGATTTATATGTTTTATTTGCAATGCAGTGTCCTCAAAGTACAAAACCAAACATATTACTGATGAAAAACTTTTACAATTTGTAAAAAATATTTAGAATATCAAATACATTTAAACTGAATAGCTTTTAGCTATATCCTATCACAAATAATGTGATATACTCATTTTATTAATGTCAAAATTACCAATAATGTTATTGTTGCTGTTTTAACTTTATTTAGAGACATTAAGGTTTTTCCGTTTAAGAATAATTACTGTTCAGTTTAAATTATATTTCTAATAACAATAGCGTCTAAGGAACAAATGCATTCTAATAAAGTCACATCATTTCATTGTTACATAACAGTTTGTCGTGTCTGTAGTTGAACAGTACATTGAGTTTGAAATGCCATCTCCAGGAGAGATGAGAACAAAGTTACCTGAGTCTGCTCATTAATTCAGGAGCCTTTGTTTGTGCCTCATGTTGTCCGAGAGCACAGATTATTTTTTTCTTTCAGTCCGCTGAGAGCCCAACCACCCCGCCACCACTCCCAGTCTTGGAACATGGTGATTTCACACTCCTGTTGTGTAAAGCTTGTTTTCCAGTGTGTGTGACAAACACATGGTTTTCTGTGAGGAGAGGTCACACAAAAGAGATGGGCCCTTGTTTGTAATTCTGAAAATATCCTCATGTCCCAGAGTGACTCTTTGTGCACGAGGCCAGAAATGAGTTCTGAATCATTTCAAGCAGACAAAAGGAACAATGCGGCTTCGTGCTTTTAATGTACTTATTTGATGGAGACAAACAAGAAGGTAAATTTAACTTTGAGCTGTAGAAATTAGGAGTGAATGAGGATGAAACTGCATGAAACATCATTTGTTCAAGTTGTTCAGGAAGATTAGAAGATGCTGGGGAATTAATTAAACATAAGATGAATAGGAAATGAAAAGATGACTTTTTACATCCTTTTAGAAATGAACTATAGAGGTCTGAATCAAATTTCCAACTCTGGTTCTTGAGCAGGGGTGGACTAGCATATGGGACTACCAGACATTTTCCTGGTGGGCTGATGAGTTAAAACCTGACACACTCGCCTCATAGTCACACCGCACGCTGTTGTTTTGCAGCGCCATTATTCCTCAAACTGTACCTTCATTTGTCCTCTTCACCTCTCCTGCGCTTGTGTCAGTAAGATCTCCTCAGAGCGAGTTCATCCTTCACCAGTCGGCTGGCCTACTTGGTCTTTTTGTTGCTGTTTGTTCATCAATAATTTTCGGCCAAATCCGACCAGCAAGATATTTTTTTTTGTGGTCATCTAAGCTGGAAACAGAACCATCAAAATGAGATTTGTGTGCTTAAAAATATATATCAACCAAATGGCAGCAGTTTTTTTCTGTGTAGTACCAGATTATATCAATGTGCATATTTCATTTAAGTGCAAAAAATGTATTAATATTTTGACATTTTGTGTGAGGTAGCTTTATCGCCACATTCTGCCACGATGTGATGACATTTGGGGACATTCTTGATCGTGATTTGGCCCAAAATGAAAAGAGGTTTAACACCAATGCTCAATTCACAGAACAGCCAGATTTACATTGAGATGAAATTACACAACCATATGCATGAAGTCACCAACTTCTTTTTTTATGATTTTGTTTATAATCATTTCTCAACAAAAGAAATTTTGCAGGGTTTTCAATTTACTTTATCTAATCCAAATGCTCAATTTAATGTTATCAGTGTATAAATAAAAAGTCTCGTTAACAAGGAGGTACAATGGTGCTTGCAAAAAAACCCCAAAACAAACAAACTTGTCAATCCAAGTCAGTCAGTAGATTCCACTTTTTGTTTTACTGAAATCCCAAATGGATGTGGAAGACCAGGGCAACTGGAGGGGAACGATTTGCGTTTAACAGGAAGAAAACTGCAGCAGAACCAATGTCTGGATCTGCTTTGAGCTGTTGTGATTTCAAAGAACAGGAAAGAGATACAAGCATTGACGCACTGGGCTGTGATACGTTGTATGAAGAGAATATCAGTTTTATACAACCAACATTTTTCAAAAATACAGAATGCATGAAGAGTAAAGATACCAAAGTGAAGTTATTTAGTGACTTTGTACCCTAAAGGATTGAAGTTTGTACCTGTTCTAAAGATCCAGGGGTGTTTGTGTATTAATTATTACTTTGTCAATTTCTAGTTCCTTTGTCAGTTTCTAGTATTTGAGCTCCTGGTTTTTCATTATTCCTTTGCCTGGTTGGCACAAAATCTTGTTTGCACAAGAAGTTGAACAAACAAGGATGTGGATGTAGATCCTTCTTTCTTAATCTAAGAGAAATACATTTAAATGGAACAAAATGCAAGAATAAATTAAGAAACTAAATACAAATGTAATAACTAATGTGGCAGTAACAACCACAGAAAACAAACTAAATATGTCAAGATATATATATCGTATCATATATTAACGAGGAAATGATCAAAACACAAAAAGTAAACAAATTGTTGTTCATCGACACTCGACAAATAAATTAATTAGGTTCTGCACGGTTCTGAACTTGAATCAGTTGTTCTCTATTATTCATCAACAGGAGTATGAAACCCAAAGACAAAACTGAATGAAAGACACAAAAGTTCGATTTATCAATAATGTTTCTGTTTTGGTTTTAGTCATTAAAGCTGCAGAAATTCAGCTGGGGCTCAAAGTAATTTTCTAAATATTTTGTCGCAAATAAATAATATAAGTACAAAGATTTCTGTCATCAGCAAGAAAAATCATATTTCCCTTGCATTAGAGCATTTTCACATCGATTTGTGTACATTATGTTATACAGAATGTGATCTTAGGTTTTAAAATAGACGTGTAGCTAGCTTCTGCTGTTCCTATTCAAGAAGGTAATTAATCACTTAATAAATTGTTTCTATTTAAATTGTTCAAATCTGTCTTATCCGTCTGCAGGTCAAAGTTTAGTTACACACTCCAGAGTTCTGGGCTTTGGTGAAAAGTGCAAAGAAGAAACACATTAAAATTTGTATTTAAAGTTGTCAACAAGCCATTAGGAGACACAGCAAACATAAAGGAGATGCTTTGGTCAGATGAGACCAGATTAATATTCATATCCATAGTTTCATGATTTTCTCCTCGTATGAGAGATAATGCCAACTATATGCATTTACATTTTCTAATAACATTGTATAAGAAGTTAATAAAAGTGGTGGATAATTGTGCATTTGTATTCAGATTCCATACATAAAAGGCAGAGCAGCCCACTGCCCTCCAAAGTTATGTAATTACTAAATAGTCAACATGTTTGTAATCAAATCTCAGGTATTTGTAGAGAACGTTAGTGAATAATTGTGAAGATCAGGGAGCGCAGCAGACAGTTTGTTTGTTCATCTTTTAGTTTGTTGAACAGGGACCATGCACAGCAGCATTCATCTGAAAGAAAATGTCCCTTACACTCAAGCACAAAGTATTACACAAAGAACAGTTCAGAAACAGTACAGAGTGCATACATGTATTGAATCTTTAAAATGTGCACCGCCTGACTGAAGTTTACATTGAAAAACGAAAAACCTCCCAATTAATGAAAGTGCTGTTACATCTGTTAAAGCAAACTAAAGTCATAAAACAGTTTCCCAAGTTCCAAACATCTATCAGAGCAACACTTTATCTGCCAACCAAAAACGAAAAGAGCATCAAACAGCTGCAAACCTACAAATGCACGATCTTCCACCTGAACAGACAGAAGAGCAAAGATGAGCCAAGAGGAGCCCAGTGACTCTGGAGGAGCTGCACAGATCCACAGGAGAGTCTGTTGACAAGACAACCACAAAGCCAGCACTTCACAAATCTGTCCTGGGAAGAAGAAGGTCATGAAAAGTTTCAGCGTGTAAGGAACTCAAGAAGATCCGCTGGTCAAATGAGACTGCAGTATACTTCTGGGCGTGCATGTAAAGGATAATGCACATTCTGCTACAAAGCCTGGTGTTGGCAGCATCATGCTGTGGGGAGGCTTTTCTTCATAAGAGAAAAAATGAACTGATCAAAATAAAATATTTGAAGAAAACTCATCAGAGGATCTCTGCCCTCCTTTCTCTCCCTCTCTGTCTCTTTCTATCTGGGTTTAACCGGTTCTCACTAAAGTTATTAATTAACTAATTAATGTATTAACAGGTGTAATTCTTACATTTCTTATTTAATCCATGTTAAGAATTTTTATTCCCCTTTGAGAAACTTTACCACATATTTTCTTTGGATAATGAGCAAGACTGCAACTTATTTTCTCTTGATGGCCTAACCAACTTGACAAATCTGTGAATCAATAATGCAGCATTGCAGATGTGCGTTTTGGAAATTGTTTTAACAATTTACTCTGGAAACATGCAAAACTGCAAGGACTAAGTGCCTCAATTTCGAGTATGAGAAATGCTTAATGGTTTTTCAAACAAATCTAATTGGCTCTCACACGTCTTTAATTGGAAAGAATAACAAGATTACAGGCGTATTAGTTTAAAAAGATTTGAAAATTTTGTCAGTCTGGTTTGTCACAAGAATAATTTAGGCAACCAGACTGAAAACCCTGTAACGAACGCTCTCTTCCCAACAAGAGGGCTGGAATTTCAAGAAAGAAGGATCATTACTGCGCTGACCACGTTTTTTTCCCCCCTCTTTCTGTGGAAAAGTCAGAAAATGAATAGAGGCTTTACACAGTTAGGCAGCAAACAAAATGCATCTTACATGGTGAATCGGCGATGCATGATTATCTGAACGGTGACATTGATTCTGGTTGTGGCTCACCCTCTCTCGTGAGGACCTCATGCTCTTTGGGATACCAAGACGAGTTGTTCCTCCTCTAATCATCTGTGACAGTTCAGTTAGCGCCGCTCAGATGACCAGATATTTTACTCAGGAAAAAGAGGCGAGACTGCTCTAAATGACGAACGCTGCTCCAGACTATTCAGGCAAATACGTTTGAATTCAATGTGATTATGCGGAACGTGTTTCTCCTACCTTCTACACGTTGAACTTCCTCAGACGTTGAGGACATGTGGGCGCTGAATTACAGCAAACCTCTTAATAATTGCAATTCTTTATGAAAGCCCTTCAGTGGCTTCCTTTGGTTTTGAAAGTAAATAAATTATCAAACCACCGTAAGCAAGAAAGAGCTGTGTTTTGAGTCACTTTGGTTTGCTCGATTAAAATAAGGACAGAAATAAAATTTAATGCTGTTTTGACCACGCTAAGCAGTGACGAATCACCAGAATTAGAATGAGTCAATTAGGAGCTGTGATTCATTCAAATGTCTGCCTGGATTATTTTGGGATTGTGCTTTTGGGAATCCTGTGTGAATCCTCGCAACATAAAAACGTCTGCTGCTGCAGTCAAATGTTTACCTCTGTGTTAATGCTGGAATCTGGGTTTTCAATTGATCAAAAGTCCCTCTAATCAGCACAGCCTGTGTCACTTTGGCAACACAAAAACACATGGAGGTGGCAGCAGATTAATACATCTGTCTGGGTCAAGAATGGGTCCATCTTGCACAGGTTGCTGCTCAATCAGCAGCGCAGAGACGTTCAAACTTTGAATAGTTTTGAGGTGAGGCAGCAGCACTAAGAGCTGCTCCACCGTGCAAACCTGGGCAGATAAAGGAAAAACGTTTTAATTCATCGGTAGAAGTCATTCAATTCATTTTTATTGGTTCTTAATACATGTTTTTGAACTCTTAACATTCAAACTCTGCAGAGAGAGAAGTCTGGATTCAAACAAAAGACGTTTTGCCATGTGACAGCAGTGATAACTGAGCCACCAAAAGGCCCCGTCTGACCATGTAGATCATTTCAGACTTCAGACGAGTTCACCTCTTTATAATGTTGTTGGAAGGTTTTTGGTTTTTTTGTCATTTTAAATGAGACAAAAATCATACATCTTCTTGTTAGTCATTCCAAAGTTGCCTGTGCTTTTGTGTTATGTTTTAAGCCTGTTGATTTTTACTCTAATCTGATGATTCATGGTGATTTATTCACAATGCAAAATGAATTTGGTGAGAATATTAATAATCGGATTAGATCTTACTCGATGGTTTGCAGCTGGAGATTAGGTGAGGAGATTTTGACAACACTAAAATTCTGGACAGAAGTTTAAAAATACACCCATGAGCTTCTCTGGACCCCTCGCTCTCTGCAGTGTGCAAATTAAAAATGGATTCATGTTTCCACCAGAACATTTAGAAATGTTCTGGTTTTAGCCGCTTTTGATAACCTGACCTGAAATACTCAGCCAGTTTGAGTATTTAAAATGTTGCACTGTTCTGGAAAACCTTGCAAGACTAAGTTGTTATATGATTGACCTACTGTTCATTTTAAACATATGATACAGAAGTAAAATATAGCAAAATAAAGTCGTGCATATCCTAATTTTGTTGTTTTATTTCCTCCTTTGTGAAAACGCTGAAGGAAGATGAACCAGGAGGAGGAAGGTGAATTTCCACCTGGAGGTGAGTCTACCAGCGTGACAATACTGTCCGTCTTTATGCCTTTCTACAGTCGAACCAGTGTCGTCTCTTCAATCCAGTTGCATTTTTTTAAAATGCGGAGTGAAGTCATATGAGTATTCTTAAGAAACCCACATGCTTACTGGGAGAGGATTCAAATCCTGACATGCAATCCTGGAAATAATTCTTGGAAATATGTGGACCCTGTGATGCCCCGAGACAATGTTTATGCATGCGAAAGAAAATCACTATTACTTATTCCCAATATGATCAGATGATTATTTCAGAAAATCCCAAAGGATATTGGACTGATCGGTAAATGCAACTTCCAATTTTCAAGCATTCTACAGGATCAAGCAAACACCTCACCTCCATGTTTTTGCTTCCACTGTGAAATAAATGCATTTTATTAAAATAAAGAAAATAATGATGATGCTTTAGGTCTTCTCATGAGAAGATGCCTTCAACTTCACATCGAGGACGGCTTTTTAAACTCGACAGTATCCCAACCACACAGCAGTTTTATGTTGTTTTAAGTTTGTTTTTGAAAGCACCAGCAAATTCATAAGATTCTTGGGCTTGGTTAGTCTGAATAATGGACCTTTTCAATCACAGGCGCCGTGTGACTTCTACACTGTCAGCTCTTTGTGATGCCCTCTTCTTTTTTAAGCATCTGTGTCCAGCATGAGGAGAGATAGATGTTATGGTTGCAGAGAGCACCTAATGGGGCGATGGGATTCAGTCACAGATGGGGGGTCAAGTGATCTGCCTTTTCTGGAAGGATCTTTCAGATGGTTGTGGTGAGACTAATTGTGATAGCATGCAAAATGGAGCCATTACTTTTATCTTCATTAACAAAGAGACTTTTTCTTTTTCTGTTTTTCTTCTATTTCTTTTCTGAGATTTGTCAACTCTTGCAGCCACTGATTGAGCCAATGATGCTCTGTGTTCTCTGTAAATGGGAGGCATGTGTCTAATTGCCAAAGCCCCCCCAAAAAATAGAAAAATAGTGAATGATGTGAAAATAAATGTGCTTTTTGAATTTATTTCTGTTTATAGTGAACTTCACAAAATTGTAGGATATAAATATCTTCCATCATTCATAAACCAAACAAGACTGTCACACTGATTCCTTAACTATGATTAAATACTTCAAGTTGGACTTAAGGCTACAAAAAGTCCAAAATTAGACTTCATAAAAGCAAAGTCTGTTGGACAGTTGCATATGTCTTCATGGACAAATTGTCATAACAAGGTTGTAAACTGTGCTTTCCATCCACTTTGTCTGACTTTCTTTGGAGATCTTGATCTCCAGTGACGCTGAAAATAGGAACTTACGCAAAAAGACCAATAAACTGCGTCTTGTGATTCTGTAAAAAAATAGTTTGAAAACCACAAAAAACAAGATGATTACTATTTTTGAGTAAATGAGAAGTCGTTTGGATAATTTTAAATGTGAATAAGGTATCTTGTCTCTTATAGAAATGTTATAAAGTGTAATAAAAAATTTGCACCCTCAACTGCTGTATTGTCCCTTAACTTGATTTTTCTTTAACCTGAATATCTCCACTAATAATTAAATAAGAAACTATAAATTAAACAGCAAATGTTTTTACCTTTTAAAATTTTACTCATATCTTGATAAAAGTAGTTAACATAAAACCTTCCTTAAGTTTCATTTTTGGTATTTCCAACAGTTGCTTAATCATTGCAACTGTTTACTATTTTTCTTTTCACCAAATCAAAGAGAAATAATAAAGCTGTTTTACTAAGTTGATAGAAAAAGCATGAAAAAATTTGCAAAAAGGAGAAATTCTTTGGTAATTACTTGCAACCAAGTTGCAGAAATCATAGAATTAAATGTTGGGATTCCTCTGATGTTCAATCAAAAATGTTATTTCTCTAAAGAATATCCACTGATGCATACTCTACATTTGTTTTAAAGGTTGAGCTAAGTCTGTGAGTAATCATTTTGTTTTGAAATTGTGAAACTGCTTGATTATAATACTCCAGCATTTAAATTTGATTTTAATGGGCCTGACTCCTCCATCCAAACCATCGCTGCAGTTTTGAGAGAAGGTGATTTCAATCTTCACTGAAATCTGCTGCTTATTTTTCACGGCATTTCGTGCAAAAGTATGTACAACCCATTAACATTTTGCATCATGTTACAACCACAAACCCTGACGGTTGCTTTTTATTACACATGACAGAACAGCATAAATTAGTGTATCAATTTGAAGAAGAAAGAAAAGGATTTATGGTTTTCTAATATTTTACGAGTAAATTTCTGAAAAGTAAATTAAGTTCAATGCTTCATAAAACCATCTATCTTGTTTGTTACAGCTGCAAGTATTCGGGGTTATTTCTCTAAAAGCTTTTCAGACGTGGACACAGAATTTTGTTTATATTAGTTTTGAAGTGTTACTGGATGTAATCTGAGTTTATTACATTGGCTTTCTAAATTTTCAGGGTTGTTGTCCTGCTAGAAGCTGCAGCATTTAATTTAATCTTTTGATTTTGAAATTATGTCCTTCTTTGTGTTTGTCTACGACAGAAACAGCCTAAAAAATGCACTTCAGTTTGCAGCTGTAGCACGAGAAAATACAGAGCAGTTCAAGGGATTTGATTAGATTTCCAGGGCAAGACATGTTAATCGAAATAAACAAAATAATTTATTCCATTCAGATCTAAAACAAAATGATTTTTAAAGGTCAAAAGCAGAAGGAAATAATTTGCTAATTACACATCATACTTTTTAAACTGTCCTGCAGAAAACCAAAAAATCGTGTCAAAACGACAGCTCTGCTGACATTCACTGTTCAGCAGAGATTATAAACCAATTATCAGCAAACAAAAATGGCGGGGTACCTCAGCCAGTCGTAGGTCAGTTTGGTGATATTGGAGCAGCACACTGCGTGTGATTTCTGCTATGAGAGGTTGTGACCTGCCTCCTACGCCGCCGCTCTCCCCAGACCTCCACTGGCAGAGCTGAAGCGGCGGAGCCACACTGGTAGGTTGTGTGAGAGGACAAGCGGATTTGGCATGCACATCAGAGCGTGATACCCAAGCATTTTGGTCCTATCACATGCCACACACACCGACTCTCACACACACTAAGAGAGCATTTCTGGTCGCGTAAAATGGATTGTAACACTGGCCACTGTTATGAAATGATGCCAGCAACTCATAGTATCCCTTTACAGCCAACTCAACCAAAGGTCTGAGTGCATTTGTGCCATGTTGTTGTTGAAAGAAGTGGTTTTACAGGTGCAGCTATCTTTACAGTTTAACGCTTCCGCTTGCTTAAGGTGTTAAACAGCCACTTTTGGTCAAATCCAGCCGAAACAAAATAGTTGCATACACTGTGGAAGGATAACAATATAGAGAGCTTTTTAGATCTTTTTTCTTTTATTTTTTTTAATTTAAGGTCAATGTTTCAATAAACAAGAACTTCTTTGTGACGACACGGAAAAATGAACCATCCTGCGGTCATGCTGTGTGACTGTTGTGCTCCAGGAAGATAAAATAAGATAAAATCAGGTAAAATCAGGTAAAATCAGAGGAATAGACATTTTGTGCAAATATTGAGGCAACATGTTAACGCTTCAGCTATCACATCGAAGCTTGTACATAAGAGTCTTAATGAACATTTACTTTAAGCACAATACTAAATTGTGCTTAAAGTCAATGTTTTAGCAGAGCTGTAACAATTTTTGCCAGCCAGGCGGTCAGCAAACTGGTTTTTGCACCAGTTCTGTCCCAGCAAACTGTTCTGAAGAGCTCCAATAAGAAAAACAATTCAGACGGCAATTCTGTCAAAAACTAGGAACATTTATGTGAACTACTGAGCTTGAAGAAACCTTTTAAAAACCTTTCACCAAAAATCTTATTTCAGTCATTTAGCCCTTTAACAAACATAAAAAATTTAGCTAATCCAGACTGACCTAAAAGAGGAAAAGTTTAGTTTGATTTTATTTACAATTTCAGTAAATATCTGGTTTCATCTGGAAGCTTCAATTTGACAGATACGTTTAGTTTAATTAGATCAGCAAACATTGTAATCACTAGAAAAACCCTTCTGGTAGTGTTCTAGTCGAACCTTTGAAGGGATTTTGAGGCTAGTGAAGGATATCATCGGGGATACATTTTTCTAAAATGCTAGTTGACTGATTTAGTCTCACACACGCTCCAGGGAAATCTGCTCATCTGTGATCTTAAGGTGTTCATGCAACCTGTTTGTTCAACACCCAGTAGCAACATGCAGATTGTTTTTTTTTTTTTAAGTGTGTAACTGTAAAAAATGCCCGTCTCCGAGGATACTGACACTAAACCCAGAACAGCCATATCTTAGGGACATTGTAGGCGGCCATGACAAGTTATGCCCCATTTAAGATGTTGCATTATCTCAACGTGTTTGAGCTGCTCTGAAGCAAATCATCAAAGACATAAAATCAGCAGTTGGCTATGATATGGTACCTTGTTTACGTGCAACACAGATGAGCAGGCTTCGCATTAAAACTCTAACATCATCCCCATTTAAACAAGTGAGAAATAAAGTGGTGGCTTCGGAGAGTAAGTGTGATTTCACATGACAGAGGAGCAGAAAGGAGAGCTCTTTCGGCGTTAAACGGAAGAGGGCAGGTGAGCCCTGCTGCGGGGCGATAAGAGCCTCGGGGAACATCCAGATCGTTCCTCCGTTTTGCTTCAGTGAAATAAAGAAGAAACTGTTGCACTTCCTGAAACACTCACCATCATGTGCTTTGTGTTTTTCGCTTATTTAATCCCTGCTGCTTCAAAGTGTGGGACTGCCCTCGTTTGCAGACTTTAGATGGTTTGTCTCCGCTCAGTGGACGGTCCGCCGTCTCCTCCCCGTTGGTTCGTCGTCAGACTAGGTTTGAATTCTCTGTCTTCTCCTCTCAGGCCTCAATCTGCAGCGTCAAGTCACGAGTTTGTGCCGTCTGCTGCCAGGAGAAGGTGTTACTCAGGATAAACAGAATTCACACTATAATGAGCGACGACAGGATGTCACCCCGTCTGACACAAATCAAACTCCAGCCACCGCGCTTCTACCTCTGTACCCACCTGCACCCATCCAGCTGAGACGTCCCCTGCTCCCCCTCCTCTGGTTCTGTGATGCCATCCGCAAAACTTATTGTGGCAGATGCTGTTGCAACAAAGGAGCAATATTTACAATCACATCTTCAAAGCTTGGCCAGATATAATGCTTTTTTGTTTGGTTCTCATCAGAGTTTTGCTACCCGTTGTGTCTCACACGTTTGGATCCAGCCTTACGCGCCGAGAGCTTACCTTAGCATCTGTAGCTAAGTATGATTGCTTTTTGACTTCCAGATTTTTACACAACTCATAATTCATATTTATGTCCCAAATTAATGTTTTTACTGGTATTGTATGTCGTAAGCCATCTATTTTGGCTTACGGTGCCTTTCAAAACTATTTTGTGCCCTTTTTGACTCATTTTGTCACATTACACAATTTCATAAATAAAGTCTGAACTTAATCTCTGTATTAATCTAGCAGTTTGGTGAAGGCCTCAGAGGGAAAGCTGGCCACAGCTGACTGAAAGGTTGAGGAGCTGAGCACAGAGCAATCCTGGAAGGGAATCTGTTAGCGGTTGCAACAAGCTCTGAGATTCACCATCCAGCAGGGAACATATACCCAGAGCTGTATGGACGGGTTTACATGAAAGCATCTTCATGAACTAGAATGGCCCAGTCAAAACCCAGTCTGGATTCCAATTCATAATCAGTGATGAGACTCACAAATTGCCTTGCATCCAGTTTGACTGAGCTTTGGGTGGAAGTTTCACAGGAAGGACGTTCAGAATAAAATGCAGCTGTATGATTCTGTTCTGAATATGAATGTAGAGTTTTTACATGGTGTCATTTTCCTTCCACTTCACAGTCAGACACAATACTTTGTTCTGTTCTTCCACTTTGTAAAATAAGAGAAGTGAAAGACAACAACATAATGTGACAATATATGAAAAGGTTCAGGACTTTGTGAGGCACTAAAGGGTCACATATTGAATTCTCAGGGCGGGTCGAGCTTCTGGCCCGGTCCAGAAAACCGGTTCTCCATGGCTCTGCCTCTCTAATGCCTCGTTCTAAGGGGTTAGTTTATCCTGAGCTATCTTTGCAGCTCTGCTGCTTTAGGCCCAGGCTGCTTGAGAATAAACTGACCACTTCTCCCCACTTTCCTCTTCCACTGCTGTCCATTTGACCTTTATTTCAACTGTTTGTTTTCTTGCAGTTTGTTTACATTCTGTTTGCCTGTGTTGCCTTCCTGGAGGAGGACATGGACTGAGATGGTGTCAACAACTAAACGTTCTCCCTCTCCTGACATGAACTTTGCACTTATCACTAACGTAGAAAGTGCTGCCGGGTCAGTTCTACTGTTTCTTTTTGTGTATCTGCTCTCTCGCCTCATGATGGATGGTTGCTTCCTTGCACTGAACCAGGTTCTGCTGGAAATTTCTTCCTGTTACAAGAGAGTTTTTGCTTTCCACTGTCTCTACGTGCATGCCCGTATGAGGGATTGCTGGACAGTCAGCAACACAATACAAGCAATTGTCTGCAGTACTTGTCCAGGAGGAGTGAATGCAGCAAAGCAGTGACTCCAAGCAATCTGTACAATCTAATACTTGTCTTGTCTTTCCTGTGACTTTTTTTTTCATCTTATTCAAGGCCATTTAGCTTCATTAGTCTTCAAGAAACTTTTAAAAGCTTTTTTGCCCCTGTTAAAAAGAAGCAGGACTTCAGCATGACACTGCCACCATCATGCTTTCCCTTATTTTACTGTTAGTTAGTTTTCTGCAACACATAACATTTTGTAAGTATTTCAAACTCAAATTCATCTTTATTTCCTCTCATTTTCACAATCCCTCTGGAAAGAGCAAAAAATGTTCTTGGCAATTCTTAAAACTGACCATTTCACCACATATCAGAACTCCCTTTTGTCTGTTTTTCTTAGTGTCGGGTCCACATCAATCTGTTCTCAACACAAATATGGTGCAGGCCCCGAAGAAACCCCGCGCAGTACCTGAAGGTCATAAAATATATACGCATTTTGTTTCCATCTGCACAAATACAACAATTTTTCTTCATGCCTGTTTCACAATTTACCCTGGGACCATGTAAACTGGATTACAGTCGTCCAGTCAGTTGTGGTTTCTTGATGAAAAAAAGCTGTGTTGTTCTCTAGCCGACTTGTTTTCCCTTGTCTGTACTTCAGGACCTTTCTGCAGGCCTGAAGAGGTGAAAGGTTGTTGTTTTTTTTTCAGGAAAATATGCATTTTTTTTCCAGGTTTTTTTTTTCTTCTCATAAATCTCAGTGAGACTTTTCTCTTCTTGTTTCTCAAGACTTACCTCATAACTTTCAGTTTTTGTTGTTGTAGACCTAGTGATACATTTACTTTAGATTTTCCAAACCATAAAATTTACATTTTTCTTCATTTTAAAGTCATGTTTCCTTAAAATGCACTGGGTTAACTGAGTTGGAGGCAAAGCAGTCAAATGTTAGTCATTTTTTACGTGTCAGCTAACTGGTTCCAAATGAGTTTTTCAGGAATTCCTGAATCTCTGCTCTCCATATTAACCAAACGTCACCTTGTTAGACCCTGCATGTGTAATCAGAGCTCCTCCCTGGGCCCCACATCATGTGATGAATATCTCAAATCAGCTTTCTTTAATTACACTTACAACACATAGTAGGGCTTTACCCTAGTCTCCTCCTAAGAGGCCATTTTATACGCTTGCTGTACGCCGTGATAAAAGAAAAATAATTCCCTGTAAGGAGGTGATTACACATTCGGATAACTCTGAGCAGATGTGAAAATGTCTCAACAAGTTAACAAGTCTTTGGCGGAAGTGCAGACTTTGTCACTGCTGAAACAGCTTGAACGATCCTTCACAGTTGTGATCCTCGTTTTGAATAGATGCAGGATGACGATAAAAATATGGCCGCTGTTTTTGGTGCTCAGCGTCTCGGAAATGCTGGGCAGCAGTTTATCATGGTTGCATCTGTTTTAAATGAGTTTGCATGAAACATTTCTGAGAGCAACCAACGCTGGTGAGAAAGGCAGCTGACTGATGCACCCACTACTTTTGCAGAGTTCTGGTTTGTTCTTAGAAGCATTTGTTGTTTTCAGCAAAGACAGAAATGCACATAATTTGGAAAAGAAATCTTCAGATTAACAAGTTTCTCTCTCCTTATGCAACAATGTGGCCTAGAATTATCTTTTTGTCTTGAGAAATAGCAGAACAATAAATGCAACAAGCTTAAATGTCCAATTACTCTTCAAAATGTAAGACAATTTATTTTCAATGCTCTTCTTTGAAATTTAACTTTGAATTTCTAAAGATTTATCTATAAGAAAGTGTTTTTTTTATTATTATATTCTGTGCAAAAACAAACAAAAAAAATGTTAACTTTTGAACACATAAACTTTTATACACTTAACTTGCTGTGGTTCTTCTCAGACAAAGATAAAAGCTCAAATTGGCTATGCCTCTCATCAAAGGTGCTTTGTCTCTTCTGAACAACTAAAACTACACATTAAGAAAAATCCATAGTGAAATAAGAATGAGTGGAGGAGGAGGGGTGTTCACCTACAAGCAAGAAAGAAACTTTGGGTAATTGCCATAACACAAATAATGAGAGGCTAAAGCAGGGAAGTGTTTGAAGAGCGGTCCTGATCGAGATAAGATTGGAGACATTATCATGTTGGAGAGGAAGCTTTTGGGTTTTTTTTCTGTCTGCTGTAGCTGAGAGGAAACTTTAGTGACGGAGTTGCTTATGTGAGCCAGACGTCGAGGTGAACCGTACAGAAAAAATGCTTTAAAAAAAGAGCTTACTGAAACAAGGATGAATCTTTGGGTGCAAAACAGGCAACGCAGAAATATTATAAGTAGAAAAGTGACTTTTAATCATTTTTTAATGTCGTTTATGAACATGACTCGCCCACTGGTGAACACACACTCTTTTTGGATCTAAAAGCAATTCCCTAAATAATAAATAAGAATGTACTGTAATAAGAGTAGATTTGGAAAAAATGCACATTAATTACTGCAGGCTATTTTGTTTCCAAATATCCAAAAATTCCCTTAACAATTTAATCCCGACTCTGACTTTTGCAATCTGATATTTTCAGAAAACAACTCTTTAAAGTTAAATTAATTCAACTTTTTTGCCATAGCACCAGTTCACAACAAACATAATCTAAATTTACTTTACAAGTCAGATTATTTAGAAGCATATATTAGAGTCAACTAAAGACAACACAATTATAAAGACAGAATAAAATTCAGCCACATACAGACCAGTTTAATCCTAATTATGACAAAGTAAGAACCCAGTTTATAATTTAAGTTGGTTAAAGGAATATATGTCATGACTTTGCAGCGATCCCACTACTTCCAATGAAAGAGTTTTCTCTGTTTTCAGTCTGTTTTAACATGTCACACTATCAAGTGAAATGTTATGAATCCTGCATGTTCTGCATTTTAAGCTCAGCAGCATTTACTGCGTTTGTTGTAGCGTGCAAACATTTTAAGAGCGGCGCTGAGCAATTGCAAGCCTTGTGTTAAATGACTCAAACAGCCTCTGACAAACCTATACGTTTAGTTTATGTTGATACTCTGAAAAAGGAAACAGACTACAAATGCTTGCAAATTCATACATATATATATATTTAAATAAAAAGCCCTTCCACAGCCTGGTTCTTAAATTCACCACAATCTAAAAATTTTCTGCACACTGCTAATGCCTTTCTTTTTGGTGTAATTATAAACAGATGCATAGCAAATGAATATCAGGCTTGTAATGATTAGGATAACAGAGGCAAGACCTTCTGGTGCTGAACCAATGGTGTGTTCAGGGACCACGGAGCCTCATTTCAAAGGCATACCTGTTGTCGCTCCAAAGAGGCAGAATATTTCTACTTTTTTACATTTTGTTTGGGCTTTCTCCTTGAAGTGAAATGCAGCTTGTGTCTCGGGATGATTTATGCTCGACTTAATCCAGCGCTCTTTGCGCCTTCCCCAGGAGGCTGAGGCGGTCTCTTTGTGCCCCCTCTGTCCCATGCGAAGCAGACCAAAAGCGGGGAGAGCGAGGGTCAGAGATCCGTTCGGCGGGGTGGCTCCTTCCCACCGGCGCATCTGCATGTGAAATCGCCATTTCACCCCTCCACACTCCCTAATTGTTGCTAAAATTATTTGTGAAATTGCCTTCCACCAGGAGTGTTTTCCACGGCAATTGTCACACGATTTTATATGCACGGTGGGCCCACAGAGCCAGCACACACGCACACTTCTCCTCCCCTCTCTCCATACGCGCTGGTTCGGTTGAACTTTAACTGTGACGCCTTATTATTATTATTATTATTATTATTATTATTATTATTATTATTATTATTATTATTATTATTATTATTAAACAATTACTCTTTAAGGCCGCCCTCTGTGTCTGACCTGTTGTCATCAATATCGGGTCGATCCAAATGTTGTAGTCAATTACAACAAAAGCAAGAGGATTGGACTAGGCGCTCACGCAGCGCAGCAGTTTGACTAATTGAAAGGTTAACAAGCGAAGAGCCGCAGTTCTTCCAACCTCAGTCTGGTCTGACAGGGAGGATCCTGATTGCAGTGGAGAAAAAAATAAAAATAAAAGAATACTGCAACTTTGAACAGAAAGGATAAATAAAATGCTCTCACTTTATTTGTTTTTCCCCTTTGTTTCAATTCTATTTTTATTTTTATTTTTAGTTGGAATTTAATTAGAAGACTGTCTCTCACTGTTCTCTAAACTATTTGTAAAAGTTTAGTAAGTAAGTAAATAAATAAATATTTTTAAAATGTATATTTTATTAAATAGTTTTTAGGATAATTTTAAAAAAAAGTAAATGTATGAATATAAATATATATGTGAAAAACTTGAGATGTTTAATGTTCTGCTAATTTTTCCACAGCAGTTCTTCTTATAGAAGATCTCCTCTGTGGTCCTCTAAGAGAGGCAGCGGTGAATTAAAAAAGTAAAAATGTGACGATCTGATTGGTCGCCGGGCTCCTGGCTAAACCCACTCCCTTTCATCCATAAAAGAAAGGGCAGCGAGCCTATGGGAGCGCTCCGCTGTCTCCTCCTACGACATGCACGAAAGTTGGCCACTTAAACTACTTCCAGCCAGCCGGCAGACATTATACCGAACCCAAAGTACACCAGGGGGAAAAGAATAACACCGCGTTTCCCACAACGCGCCACCATTTAGCTGCTTGCGCCTCCATCTTTCATTTTTATTTTGTGCAAACTTACCTCAGTGGAGGTGTTTGTTGCAGCTGTTGCAGCGTTTTGTCGTTGTATTTTTGGCCGATTTATCAAGCAAGAGGAGAGCAACCCCTTTCTTTCTCTGTCCTTTTTTTTTTTTCTTTTTCTTTTTTTAATTTTCCCCCCGGTGGAAGAAGGGTCTGTCCAGATTTACTCCGCCTGGGATTTGGGATTTGACAGCGCCTGTTCTCTGATCTTTCCAAACACATTCCGTTTACTTTTTTTTTTTTTTCCTTTTCATTTTTTTTTTCCTTTTTTTTTTACTTGGAATTTCAGATGAAGCACGTTCTTTAACGCGTGTTTTTTTTTTTTTTTTATTTATTTATTGTTTGCCTCAGTAGCTACAGGATGGCTACTTTACCTGGAACAGTGCCTCGGATGGTGCGCCCTGCGCCAGGCCAGAACTACCCTCGAACCGGCTTCCCCCTGGAAGGTGAGGACAAGGACAGCCACGGGTGCCTGATACTTGAACTTGTGCTGGTTTAAGAGCGAAACTGTCCGCTCTGCGAGCTCGCATGCAGCGCGGCGGTGGGCACAGTTTGTCTTCGGCGACACGCTGGGAAGTAAAAAGATGGGTGAACAAAACGCGCCGCAGTCAGGGCTGATTAAAGTTAACCTCGCGTCATGGTCAGGGGAGAATTATAGCTGCAGAAAATACAATCCGGCGTCTTAAAAATGCTCCAAATTCTCAAAAGTGTGTAATTTATAAGAAGTATGTGGATTCTGGCTGTTGTGTGTGCATTTCTGACAGTATTTAAAACAACATTCTCCAATTTATTTATTTTGTTTTTATTGTTTCCGGGAAATGTCATTTTAATGCAACATTTATTCTCTATTTTTATGCACTAACATTGATTTTAATCACAAGAAAAAATAGGTTCAAATCTTTCATTACATCACTGTAAATTATTTTGGCCCTCAGAATTAAATGCCTAATTTGGAATTTAATATATTTTTGTTCTTTCTTAGACGCACACAACATTGAAATCGTCCATATATGTGGTGGAGGGAAGGAGAGTGAGGGTAAAAAAAAAAAAAAAAAAAGAAAAAAAAGAAAGAAAGATCATTGTATTTGCATGCATTTGAGGGAAACTGTTTCTTCCCCATTCTGCACCCGCTTCGTGCTCAAGTGCCCTGGACTGAAATGTGCAAAAACCACGTAGCTCGCAAGTGACTCGAGCTGCGGGATTTGTTCGAGTGGTCCCGCAGCTGGAAATGGCAATAATACACACGGCAAAGAGCTGGCTCAAAGGATCACATCAATATTTGTACAGCATGACTAGGAATAATCAAGGTGGGGAGTGCCATCCTCTCTAGTGTCTCTCGGATGTGAAATTGCATCCCGGAGTGGATCCTTGGATGCGTCCTGTCAGGATGAGTTTGGCACGAATCTCCCCGGGAAAATGCTTAATATGATAATGTGCGCAATCTGCGTCCGAATGGAGATAAAAGCAGCAAATGTGGCATAATCTAATCAAATTAAAATCTCATCTGTGTTGTAGGATACCTTCAATTGAATAACGTCTCGCTGAATGTGAACGTTTTTGAGTGTGTGTTTGTTTTTGTTTTGTTTTTTGTTGCGACGCAGTGTCCACGCCGCTGGGCCAGGGCAGAGTGAACCAGCTTGGTGGGGTCTTCATCAACGGGAGGCCGCTGCCGAACCACATCCGACACAAGATAGTGGAGATGGCCCACCACGGCATCCGGCCTTGCGTGATCTCGCGACAACTGCGAGTTTCTCACGGCTGCGTCTCCAAGATCCTGTGCCGGTACCAGGAGACCGGCTCGATCCGTCCAGGGGCCATAGGGGGCAGCAAGCCCAGGGTGAGTGGTGGTCTGAGGTCATGGGAGGCATGATTCTATTTATACATGCAATAATAATAATAATAATAATAATAATAATAATAATAATAATAATAATAATAATAATTTAATTGTAATACACCTGTAAAATTCAATTTGAAAATATGATCCAATTAAAAACTCAAATGTGATGTGATAATTTCTTTTTTTTTCTTTTTTTTTTCTTTTTTAGTTTAAAATATTGTGTTTCCTGGACCCTTTGGTCAGCATTGAAAAATATACTGAACAATCTAAATACCGATTTTTAAATATGTTTTTATTTCAGCATGTTTAATAATATTAATTAATTATTACAAATGACAACAACAAAAAAACAACACGTTCAAAAAATTACAAAATCTAAAATTCATGTAATTTTCACACTTCTAAATTATTTCTTCCAGGAGGGAAACAATTTCTTGAGATTTAAGTGCAAAACGTCAGAAATATTGGAGCTGCACATTTCTGTACTGTAAACGTGAACATGACTCCTTTTACTAAATCCAATGATAACATTTTATTTCTGTATTTTTGTTAATATTATCTGTTTCGATAGTTTTTCCAGAGGGACGTGAATTTGTTTTCAAATTTAGGTTTCATTTTTTTAATCCGTTTGTTCATGATTTGTGTCCAAATCGATGCAAATCTCATGTTTTATGAATTAATAAAAGAGAAATAAATCAGCTCATTTTAAATTAGAACCACTTCAAATGTATTTTTTTGTGTGTGTGCAGCGATATGTATGGCACTAATGATGCATTTGATCTAAATATTATCATAATATTTAAATCATTTGATGATAGAAATGTTTGTTTTTCTTTTGCATTCATTCAAATTAATTCCAAGTGGCATTTTCCTAACTAAACGAACATGATGCGTTCACTGGATGAGGCCATCTTGAAACTGAAATTCCTCCTCTCTTGTTTGTTCGCTTGCCATCATCAACCTTGCAAACCTAAAGCAGGTGGCGACTCCCGACGTGGAGAAGCGGATCGAAGAGTACAAGAGGGAAAACCCGGGTATGTTCAGCTGGGAGATCCGGGATAAGCTGCTGAAGGACGGGGTGTGCGACAGAAGCACAGTTCCTTCAGGTGAGGCTTCATCTGGTAAGCTGCACTTTTTTTTTTTCCCCCTTACTACCAGCGAACACCGCAGCATCACCTCTCAATGAACGTCACTTTGAATTCAACATGTCACTGATAATAAAGCGCCTGTGTGAGCGAACCCACAGAGAGATAACCATATACATGCACGTGTCCTGCTGAAATGTGGCTTCAGTGCTCCGTCAGTTCATAACATTTGCTCCCTGTGATGAACATTTCTCTCCAAACGCTGCTGCTGCTGCTTCATGTGAAAACTTTTCCTGTGCCATTTTTTTTTGTATCCTTCTGAGAGAAAGAGAGAGCAGAAGGAGAGAGAGAGAGAGAGAGAGAGAGAGAGAGAGAGAGAGAGAGAGAGAGAGAGAGAGAGAGAGAGAGAGAAAATGTTTGATAGGATTATTATGGTTCTGTTATGGCTTTTAGGCCTAATCACCCATTTACCTTTTTGTTGCCATTAGTGAGTTCCATCAGCCGCGTTTTGAGGGCCCGATTTGGCAAAAAAGATGACGAGGATGACTGTGATAAGAAGGATGAAGATGGAGAAAAGAAAACAAAGCATAGCATCGATGGCATCCTCGGTGATAAATGTAAGTTAACAACAAACAAAAAGTGTATGTCTTATTATTATTATTATTATTATTATTATTATTATTATTATTATTATTATTATTATTATTATTATTATTATTATTATTATTAGAGTAAATCTGCAGGCTTGCAAACTGGAAGCAAATGTTTTTAAATTGACTTCCTACTTGAACGTCCTCTGGGGAAATCGTCCCACATCCGAGCTGCGGCTCTGAGCGCAGACAATTTATTCCCGCTTTAAACTCCGAGCCAGCACTTGTTCACTGCCTTCAATTATTTATGAGAGCCTTGGCAGAAGGTATTTAGCTGCTGAGAATTAATTTGCGTGGCGCATTCTTGCTCATTTCACTCACTCATTCAGGGGGACATCTAAAACGACAGCTGACAGTTGACCCACTTCAAGCTCCCTGACGCCTCACCGCTTGTCAGTTAAAGCGGAAATGGATGCGCATGTTATTGTTTTCTGCTGTTAGTAATGTGTGAGACAGCGGCGCAGGTATTTTGTTTCTGAATAGCCCTGAAAGATAATCATTTCCCCTGTGGTCGCCGTTTTTGAAGCGTGTTGTGATGCATTTGAATTCTTAAAATGAAGCGAGGCCTAATGAGGGCTTCAGTTTCATCCTGAAAAGATTGGAGTTTAAAATGTAGAAATGCCTGGATTGAGCGCTTTTAAAGGCCCTGCTGCCAACACTGTACACTGCAAAAATGAATTTTAAATCGAGTTCAATTTTAGCACATAAAAATCTCTTCGAGCATAAAGATAATGTTCCCTGATACCTGCATTCTAACGACATTATATTAGACAGGAATTTAAGAAAAGATGTTTGTTCTGCCAAAACTTATTCTACTTTGTTGCGTGCATGTGAGCATGACAGGTCTGTATTTTAAAATGAGCTGTGTTATGAATACACACGTCAACTCAGTAAAAGTTCACAGTGTCATTAAGGATTGTTGCAAGAATTTAAGAATGTAGTTTATTCATGCTTCTCTACTTTAGCAGTAGCGCTAATGCTAGAACTTGCTAGCACGTTTAGGTTCTTCAGCCTGAGGCTATCACAGCTACTGAACTGCACATTTTAGCTCACAAAAATGCAATTTTCAAGATACCCGAGACAAAAAGTTGCTTTAGAATGACTTTTTTTTTCTTATCTTTTTTTTTTTTTTTGTAAGAAAAACAAAAGCATCATAATTGCACAAGGCAAGTTGCACAAAGTGGCTATACAGGTATGGCTCTGTGTTCAACTAATCACTTTTAAACATTGCCTAAAGAGAACCTCCTATACATTTTTAAACTGTCCCAATTTGAATTAGTAAAACTCTACTGCAATGAGTGTTAGCATAGCAAAATTACTTTGTTAATGCTGAGGTATAGGCTATGTTCAAACCAATGATGTATGTCATCATACCTCTCCTACAGCCAAAGCAATTGGTGTAAAACATTTTGCTTTGTTCAATCAAATGTTAGCTCACTGGAAAGAAATCTGCCACTCAGGTGTGAGTTTGAAAATATAATGTTGTAGCACATCTATACCGAGTCTCTTAGATGTTAAACAGTGTACAATAAACTATTCATTGTTAAGTTTGTTTTGTTTTTTTCTCAATGGTAAATGCAAAAAACAAACAATAGAGTGAGTAGAATGTGAAAGAGAAAATAAATAAATATGGAAAAAAAAGATTAAAAGTAAATAGAAAAGACATTTTTTAATTTAATTAAATTATGGATGTGATTCCACCAGTTTTATTGCGTTTATTCTAACAGTTATTTTTATCAGTGCATATCCCCGCTTGCTTTGATAAAACGAGAGAATAGAGATAGTTCTTTTTTGTTCACAATAGCTATTTTTATTTTTATTTTTTTAAAGGAAGACTGCCAAACTTTTTTTTTTTTTTTTTTTCAAACTTGAAGATGAACTTCATGAGCAAAACCTCCCCTCTATTGAAGCTTTTCTAATGCGAGGAGTCCGGGGCACAAAAGCAAATCCTGGAAAGCACGGCGGCGTAAAGCGGAGTGTATGGGCCTGCGCCCATTCACATTCAAAGAGCTGCTAAAAGAGAGAGAAAAGTTTGGACAAAGGGCAAGGAGCGGCATAAAAGGAGATGAATTATTCAGTACGCCCCGCTGCTAGATAGTTTTGTAATTTAGTATATAATGGCCCCGTTGGAGAAGAATCGGTATGTGGCGTGAAAACGGTCTCTTTTTTTCGGTCACAGCGCAGATTAATGTTAGGAGAAAAAACGTCACTATTTTCTTGCAAATATCTCCGGTGTCTTGTGAACCCCGCTGGCTGCAAATGACCGGCGCGCAGTGCTGGAGTCTGGTCGTTTTACGCACAATGCGCACGACTGATCGTTTGCGCTTCAGCTGCGTCTCCGGAGCTCTGCTGTTGACTTTCGTGTTTTTGTAGCAAAATTTCCACATGATGTCACTTTCGTTCTTCTAAACACTGCTTGTTGTTGTTTCAAATTGGGATCGAATTACGCTGCTATAAAAAGAGACACTCACCCAGCGCGTAAAACAGTTTAGACAAGCAGCATCCGCATGGCGTTTAATAATGTTAATACTTATTAGAGTAAAAGCGCTGGAAACGATGCTCTCTTGAATAGGTGGCTGTGTTCGTGCCGGGTGTAATAGCTCGAAGGCATGGTAAGAAATGTATTTATCCCCAATCAGCCCCTCACTCTGCGAATTTGAAGCACAGCCCTTATGTGGAGAGGGGTTTTTAAAGCAGATTAAATAGAGCCTTTTATTTCTTTTCACTTTCATCTCAGAGCGGAGCTCACTGTGGCTCGCCCTGGGCACAAAATTCATAGATTTTTTTTCTGGCTTACTTATCCAGATTTTAAGACTTTATTTATTTATCTATCAGTTTGTTTATTAGGTCTTCGCATTAGTTTTTTTTTTAGACGTTACATCGCGGATTTATCTTGGTACTAATCTAGTTCTAATAAAAAGTGTATTTAAAATCATAAACAAATTAATGCACGTTTGATTTTCCTGCAAACACGGTTTCTTGCAAAACAAGCCAAGCTGAGGTCGTGCATATGGGAACCCCGTGTGGGAATATCCTGGTGCATGCACTGTTAACGAAAAATGACGCAAAAGCTGCGCTGCTCCACGCGCAAACGCTTTGCGTGGCTTCGTTTTGCGTCACGGGAACATGTATCAGATGTCAGGCGTCGATTTGCCACATGTGACGCATCCCGTCCGACCGTCGGATGAGGTGGAGACAGGCGATGGACACTTCAACAAATCGCAGGATTACCTGCAGGTCGGTCTAATTAAACAGATGCCAGGTGGGATTATTTCTGAGGAAAGGAAAAGTGGGGAAAACTGACAGAGCTGCGCAAAGGCGTGAGAAAGGGAGATAGGCCTTGCTTGTTTAGATTTGCAAGATGGAGTCAATCGGTGGAATGTCTATTTTATTGCAGAAAGGACGTTTTATTCTCCAACTTTATTTTGTTTCAGAAATAGAACAAAAAAATATTTCTTTATATTTTGCGCTTATCTTATCCTGAATTGCAAAATCTCAAACTCAAATGTTTCACCTGCTAAACCAAGTAACGCAACAGACAGAATTCAGTTTAAATTGGATAAAACTGAAATAAATGCCCCCGCAGCCTCACTTCCACGCACATATTCGTATTTGCTCGGGCGCGCGCTCCAGCTCCACGCACACCCCTCTCTCTCTAAGTGTATGGTAATATAATGTAGCCATATTTCGGGTCTAAAGCCGCGCTGAATGAGAAGGACAGGGGGAATGAAGCGAGAGACCACTTCAAACAAATCCATCTGGAACAGTGTGTGAGAGAGATTCAGTGAAAGTATGGGGAAGTTATTTAGCTATTAATAACGTTTTTTCCTCAGGCATTCAGAGTGACTCCATCTGCACTTTCTCGCAGCTATTTGGCTGGGTGGAAATTGAGGGAGACCCAAATGTTGGGCAGAGATAACATACCCATCATAGCCCAGACCCTGCGCTGTGCTTCACTGCATTAAACTCGGATTAACCTCCCCTGTCCCCGCAGCCACTCAAGCCACATTTCACTGGAATTTACATCGGTAGGCCTGCATTTCCTATAGAGGGGGCATGGAGCTAAAAAGACACGACACGATAGATATTATTATTATTATTATTATTATTATTATTATTATTATTATTATTATTATTATTATTATGTTTTTGTAGTAATAATAATAATAATAATAATGTCGTTTATGAAAAAAAAAATATATTGGTTTAGAAATTCTAAAAAAACACACAAACAAATTATTAGTATTTTGACACAATAAGTAATCAGATCTTGACAACAGTAAATATTGCATGAACTAACCAAACGAAAGGCCTATAAAAACTGTTTGCTAACAAATGGTGAGCAGTGTAATTTTAATGATGAGAACTATTATAATATATTTAGAACCCAATTTATTTATGGTGTCTAAATTGATAAAAAGCAGTTTGTATTGTTTTTTTCCCCCTGTATTTATCTTGCAAGATAGTAAAAATAGGCTTAAGATTTTTTTCTTTTTCATTTCTTTAAATAGCTAAAGCTACAATTTGGCTAGTATGCGTATAAGCTAGCAGGTGGCAAGCTGCCTGTAATTTTTTTCCCCCCGTTTTTCCCATGATAAACGAGCAGTGGCAGGCAAACAGCAGCAGGTGAGACAGATTCCCACTTAACCTCAACAACTGCTAGATAAAATATGAAAAATAAATCCGTGGCGCATCAAATGGATTCACTATTAACGTATATATACACCGCAGTTGGATAATATTGCTGTTAGCTTAGCGTAGTTCGTCAGTTGCTTGGTCAGATGTTGCCTAGCAACCTGGACAGAATTCTGACCGTCTGTTTAACCAGGTGGGATTGATTAAAATATGACTAGCTAACTTGAATTGTAGTTGGTCATATGTCAAAGAGTAGAAGTAGAATTTTATCTCTCCAACCACTATGCAAAATAGAAAAATGAAAGACATATCAAAGGGATATTTTTGAAGAAATGATTTATCCCTGGTAGCTTGCTAATATTCTTGTTAGCGTAACTATATATAGCTGCTGCTAAGATGTTGCCCAGAAACATTTTAATATTCTTAAAACTAATAGGAAAATGAATTACTTTTGCTCACATTTCTAACAATATAGAGATGAATAATACAACTGATTAGCATTTCATTTCTAAATAGTATTAAAACATTACCATTAACAAATTCTATGGATTTCAAATGAACATTTGAAATCAAAGTTAAAAGGTAATATTTCTTTTAACTTTGTTTGTTTATTTGGTTTATAGGTGAGATGTCCAGAAAGCAGGACTGATAAAAGCACCAACTGATTTCTGATATATTTTAAATAATTTACCAAAGAGTATATTGAGCTATATGACTTATAAATTGTCCTCAATAACTACTAAATAATAAAAATAATAATTATTGATATGTTGAACGTATTTACCACAAACATGTATCTGGATAAAATTGCTGCCTAGCCTTACAGTCACTGGTGAAATTTTGCTTCCCAACCTCAACAACCCTCTGGTTTGAAATCGATGACTGATTATCGTTCAACCTAAAAAATATACACAACAAATAATCAGTGAAATGTCAAATGGATTTATCAGAAACATATTTAACCATTGCTGCTTACTTGTTGCCCTCCCATTATCTTAGCCTTGATCTCAAAATGGTAAGGTAAGATGTTCCCTAGCAACCAGGATAGCATTTTGAATTTCCTTTTCCTACTGAAAATACTGACTATTTTTGCGTGTTCTTTCATGCTTAAGAGAAGATTTAGAAAAGGAATGACTGATTAGCATTTAACCTCAACAGCCGCTAAATTTTATATAAAAAAATAATCAGTGACACGTCAAATGGATTTCATTCCTATTAGCTTAGCTTAGTTCTTTGGTTGCTAGGAAAGATGTTACCTAGCAACCCCATTGGCATTTTGATGTTCTTTAGGGGATTAATAAAACACTGACTAATTTTGCTTGTACTGTTAGTTGTATGATGAAGAGAAGATTTAAAACAGAAAACGCAGAGTATAATAGGTTAGCATAGGTTCTCATTGATTGTAATTTAACATATCGTGAGACCTGATGACAGAATCAAATACAAGTAATTGCTTTCCGGTTCCAGCAAGGTAAGGCGAGCAAATCATCCTACACAATAACGCGACATCTCCTGCTTATTAGTAATGAGCATACATTTTTTAAAAGAGCACAGTTTAAGCTTGTAGACCTACCAACCCGGCGAGACATTTCAGTGTCAGGAGCTTTAAGTGTCAACAGCACGAAAAATGAAGTAGGCTTAAATTCACTCTGTGCTGACATTTGACTTTGATCACATGTGAAATATTCATGGAAGCACAAACACTAGCTCTGTCACCATTATCCAGGCTGACAGTGATACCTCTCAAGGCTGTCTATTAATTAAAGTTGCGCTTACCATGTGGGACGACTTCCTATCTGGACACAAAAATGGTTTTTCCATCTCTTGTGGGGGGCTCTTGAAAAGGGGCAATCTCTCCTCTCCTGCTTCTTGTGGGAAATTTAAAAGTGTACAGAGAAAGACATGGGGATTTCTAGCTCATTTATAAAGACGAGTTTATAATCCTTTCCTGCTTAATAACTTAAAAGGATTCAATTTCTCCCCTCATTTATGGGGTTATGATCGCACATTGTTAGGCACTGATAGCACCATTTCAAGGTTAACGTTTCTTGCTCGAAAATATCAGAATATAAGCTGTAAGCCCATAGGTGCCTCCTTTGTTTAGCCGGCAATTTCTCCCACACACAAATGCAGATAGACCCATTTTTAGATGTTGTTACTTTTAATGTGATAACAACGAGGAAGTCGATAAGATGCCTCCATGCACTGAACATTTTTCCCCATCTTATTTCAAATGATGTGATATTTAATTATAGCATATAATTTCACCATCGAGAATTAAATTCGGTAGGCTTACGGAGGCTCTGAGGATTGAATGACTGGTTGGGGGTCTCAAACCATACGAGACAAATTAAAGAGGAAGCGCTGCCCTCCAGGTATCCTGTCACAACAGTAGGGTGCTTCAATGCGGCTCTCATTTCTGTCTGTGTTTTATTCCGCCAATTTTCACTATGGGGCTGCGCTGAGGCCGCAGGGCTGCAGGACCAAAAGTAATAGAGGAAAAATCTAAATTTTTTTTTTTTTAATCTGTTTCCTTATTCATGCAGGAGTTTGATTTCTCTCTCGATTTGCTCCTACTTCCTTTAGTCAGATGCTGTTCATTTCAAATTTGTGTAAACTGGTTAAAATTAAAGGCAGGTAGTTAAATTGATAGATTTTATATTTTTATTGCTTTATTGTAAAAAAAAAAAAAAAAAATAATTTTTTTTAAAGTATAAAAAAAATTTAGCATTTATGGGGAGCATAGAAATTTCATTACCGGAAATGCAGATAAAATTTTTTTATATCTCATTTTATTTGATCAAATGTAAGCAATTCCTAGTATTGTAATTTGATTTCTAAAACTGCATTATTATTTTTGCCACCGTTGTTGTTGGTATTTTTCCTGCTAGTCATTTACATTTCCACTTGGGTCCTTTTATATCCCCCCACCTCCCCAAACTGCCATCGCTTTGTTAGCATTAATGTTTAATTGGCTGGAAGAAGATGAATGAGGCTGACAGGAATCAGCTGTCCAGAGATTCCCCCTGTGAGTCTGACTCGGAAATCATAACCTGACCAGCTTTTCCTCCTCTGAAACCGGCTCGTTGAACTTGTCACATCTAATTAGGGTGTTAAAACGCACCCAGTGCATCTGTGGGAAACAGTAGGTGGTTAGTCCGGGGCAGCCAATAACGCCCTTTTTTTGGGTCAGATGGTGGAGGAGGGAGCAGGTTTGGGGGCGATCAGCGTGGTTGGATGGCAGTGTTGTTGAATTGGACTGCTGTGGGCTTTTATTTCTAAGCAGCCCTCCTTTTTTTCCGCTATTACTTCAATTATGGCCATCCAGCGGGCTAAACAAGCGAGCATGCACGGACTGTGGCCTTGTTTTAATTAGGTATGAAATTAATTACACTAGACATCTATTAGAGACTTTTAAGTTTGGCTAATTTTTTTTTTTCTTGACAGAGTTTAAAGGTATAACAGTGGATTAATGGCTTACATCCAAAATTACATTTTATTGCATCCCATCATTTCAGTGCTGCCTGTCTTAGTACGAGTTAGGCTATCAGTAAATTCCTAGATACCAAATAAAAACAAAATACATATTTTAAATTCAATTAACACAAACCTTTTAGTCAAAAATCCTAATAACTAATTTGACTTTTTATTAATTTTTATTTTGCAATTTTACAAACGTATTTTGCAGCCTTTTAGATCTGAGGAAATCTGCAAATACAGCAGCGTTTTGAGAGGTTTTCTTTCCTTTTTCGAGCGCTTTTTTTGTGCTGCTACAAAAAGGCCCTGTGATGTCTGACAGCCTGCTCTCACTATTGTTAGACAAACAGCCACTAGAAAAGGAAGAGAAAAAGAAGAGGGGAGGAGAAAGGACCCCTCTGTTATTTTCTGTCTTGAGACTTGCTTCATCGGCTATTCAGGCAAGTTGATGAACTCCTCCAAAAAGTTTATTAAGGGGGGAGAAAACAATAAGAACTAAAGCCTTTGGGTGCCTGGGCAGACAGTTTATAAACTAGCTGCTATTGTGCCTCAAAGGCAGATGCTTGAATACTCCTGAATAGGGGCCTTCAAACTGACACGATCAGGCTGGACAGCAGCAGTTTTAAAGAGGGGAGACAGGGCTCTTCTTCTGCTGCTGCTACAGATCTCTGCCTCTCCTTTTTTTGCATTAATGTACATCTGCAGAAAGAAAAGAAGAGGAGGAGCTGTGCATTGTCTGCTATGGACACTTGAGTTTCTGTGTTTTTATGAACATGTGTTTAAAAAAAACTTAAATATGCGCAAATCAGGAACACAATCATTTCAGAAAAACAAATGTTTTTCGCCAGGCGACATAAAAAAAGGCTAATGTTTTGTCTTCTTTTTTTTTTCTTCTAAGTATTAATTTTTATGTGATCAAGCAAGAATATATTGTCAATGTTAAGTTTTAAACAAATACCTGATCATTTTCTGAGGCCCAGAAATGTGTGAAACACACCCACCGTTGATGTTTTTCATTCTTTTATTTTCTTTTTTCTGAATGGGACACTCTGGCTATGTGCACTCAAGAAGATACATTATTCCTCTCCTTTTCAGGAAACAATAGACTGTCACTCTTTATCCCTCTTCCCTCCGCTGTCCCTCCCTCTCCAGCTTTCCTCTTTTTTTTTTCTTAGGCCTCTTAGTCTCTGGCTCTGTGCCTCACAACATCAGAGGGAGTCCAGTGATTTGTGACCCCCAGAAACCCACACTTAATCTCGCTAAAGAGTGGAGGAGGAGGGGAGCATCCAGTTTACAGCTTTAGTGGGCCCCAAATAGGGCCAAGCCTGCTCTGGCAGGTGTCAACATTAGCAAACAATTGGTCCCCAGGCCCATGCCTCGTACCCTGGTGCGACACTGAACCTAAACTATTCGAGACTCGCTAAAAGGAGCCGCATAATAGAGAATATGGAAGGGGGGAGGAGGAGGAGTGGACAAGGGAGAGATTACATTCTCAGACAGCTATTAGCCTGGATGAGGCTTTTCTAAACAAACAAAAAGAGAAGAAGAAGATCAATATTGTTTTCGTTCACCAAGTGGACTCATCATTGCGCCTTTGGAGTATTTATTTTCTGCTCCATTGTTTGTCTCAGCTCCTCAGACGTCTGTGGGCCGTATTGGCAATCCAATTAAGTTTCAGGGGGTCCAGCGGAGGCCCATTTCTTCTCCCGGACAGTTGTGTGTTTTGCGCTTGCAGTCGCCAGTTCACTCACAGATTCGCCGCTGTAATGAATCCTGATTGGCGACTATTGCCTTTCGTCGGCGGACAATGAACAAGAGGGGGAAAACAACACTCAGGGATGACAGAGCTCCACTCGGCCCTATGGGACGGCAATCCTTCTAATTCATTAGACAGAAGTGTCTCAGCGCAGAGAGCTGAGGAAACAGGGAGAGAGTGAGTTGACATGAGTGGACTGGAGCTGCTCTCGAGAGGGTATGTGTCTTGACAAGAGGTACAATGTTTGTGTTTTCTTTAAAGGCTATTTATTTATCTCTCAGTGTTGATTCAGAGCCATGCCACAAGGAGAGACAAGTGTTCCCAGCAGGGGAGATTAGTTTCAACCGTTTTTAATGGGGAAACGTGAGGTGTTTGTTGTCGTTTAATTGCTTTGAGATGGTCTTTTGCTGCATTTATTCCTCATACCGAAGAAAAACTGGCAAAAAGAGACTTTGTATTGCAGTTCTTCAAGTCACTGTGAATTTATTGCAATGTGACAAACTGGCATCTACGCGTCTTGTAACATTGCTTAAATTCATAAATTTAACATCAAAACATTATATAGCAAACATAAAAACCTCCCATAACGTAGACAGCTGGTAAAATGTCATTAAATTAATTTGTGTGTAGCCATTATCGTACATACAAGACTGTTTATAGACAGTTTTTATTAATTCTGGCTCTAAGTAGTATGAAATTAGGCATGTAATTTCATAAATTGAAGTCGTTTGCCTCCTAAGTTATCTACAAGACAAAATAAAAGTTGTTGCCAGCTCACAGATAATCTTACATAATGACAAAGGCTTGCAAAGCAAATATGGGCGCGTTAAGTATATTATATGGAAGGCTTGAGTCGGCTTCATTAAAGGCAGGTTTCCATCAGTGACCGTGTTTGATATGGGCCAAATGGCCAGTTGCCCACGGCGATGTTAGAAAAGAGGCATGCATAAGCACCAGATAAAGAGTGTAACTCCTCTGTCATTTACCCCATTAGCAAGTTTTCTGTTGCTTTTATACATGTGCATTCAAGGGGGAGTTGTGCTCCCTGCTAGCTGCTGCAGATAGGAAGACTGTTTCACATGCTGTTTGTGTCTTTGTGCTCTGTTTTCTGTCTGTTATGGATTAGTTTTGTTTGTGACGAGGACTTCCTGTTGTTTTTAGAATCTTAAAGGATGACTTGAGGCAAAAAACAAACAAACAAACATAAGCAATCTGGATTCAAAGCATTTTAATATGACCTGGCTACCAGTGATAAGTTACATGAAGATTTGAGAAGCAGCTATTCAAACAATTTAAAGTAATTTTAATAAGAAAGCAGAGTAAGAGCTGAAACAAAAAATAACACCTCCTTCCATCACTTGTTGCTTTGCACTGCTGATTAACAGGCTGCCATAAGGCTTTTTTTTCTTGTTGCAATAAAATAAAATATACAAACAGTAAGTCATGGTGTGGAAGATAACAAGCCACTATTATTCAATCTTATCAAAAATTGCTTCAAAAATTACTGCCAGAAATCTGTTTGACAGCCAACTGGAACAGGTAGCCTGACTGAAACCCCAGCTGACACTACTCTGTTACAGCTGTTGCTCTATAAACAGAAAACAAGATAAATGTGTTTTATTTTCTACAATAGGTACTTAAAAGGTATTTAAAAAAATAACAAAATTTGGTAGAAGTTTATATTATAGTTCTCCATAAATATATGGATGAAAATCAACAAGACAAACAAATATAGAAAACCCTTATTGTGACAATACTACTGTCATTATTTTATAAGTGTGTTATTGTAATGTCATATTTACCATCTTTTTGCAGTCATTTTGTCTTCTAAGACAAAACACTTTCTGAATCAGTGACATTTTTATAATTGTAGATGGTGGCTTTGATGTAAATTCTGATAAAAGGGCAAATAAAATTT
Organism: Poeciliopsis gracilis; assembly: GCA_911649635.1. Lineage (NCBI taxonomy): Eukaryota > Metazoa > Chordata > Actinopteri > Cyprinodontiformes > Poeciliidae > Poeciliopsis > Poeciliopsis gracilis. The sequence goes on from CAJVRI010001403.1 coordinate 681,838, forward strand.
CTGATCTTATATTTATTGGCTTAATAGATTAGGAGTAACTCAACATTTGGAAGCCAGATTGCAATCACAATGTAGAGGGGGCTTTAAAAATTGTGTGTGTTTGAAGAAACTCTCGGTCCAGTTTCAGATTGTTCTTTCCTGGGATTACAAAAAAAACAAAAATTGAAGTGAACAGTTCATCACAATACTGAAGAAAATATGTATTTATCTTCATAAACAAGCCGTTGTCATGATGTTAAATAATAAAGCATGCCAAAACGGAGAGCGGGGTACATCAGGACATCTTAGGTTTTATTATCATTATTATGTCCGTGTGAAATTGTGTGACAGATGAGCAGGTCAGAGCCGCATCATTTGCTGAAAGAAATGTAGTTTCCTCCAATTTGCCTTGCCAGCTAAGGTTGTCAAACTCTGACAGCTGGCACAGATCGGGACAGTGTGCTGCATTACAACCATCCGCTGGTTACTGTGGAGCTGCATTAGGAAAGACAAAAAAAAACAACAACAAAAAAACATTTCTGGCTAATTTTATTACAATACAGGAATAGGCCACATAATGTGCAACAGTAATTATGTTTAGCACAGTGCTCCCTCAGTGATGAATGAGGAACATTGACCATGGTCTGCTGGTTTAAAAAATCGCCATTAGTCTATGCTACTTAGGGCCAGAACATTTCACATTTTATGGTCTTGATGGGGCCGCACCACTGAAATATTCATTTGTTTTTTAATTGTGCGTGTTTTTCCACAGCCACAAAGACAATAAACATGTTCCCTGAGTGTTGCAAATCAGAAATGTGTTTTTCTTCTACCGAGTTAAAATGTGAAAAGCGCTTGTCCAAACAGTGGGGTGGAGCTCCTGTCCTCGCCGACAAAATAACAACTTCAAATGTTGTCCCCTCTTTTCAACTAATGGGCTTATTTCTGCATCGTCAGTCATTCTCTCCTTGGGGAATATGTAGTCGCAGTATAAAAAGCTTTTCTGCTGTGCACATTACAACCTCTCAATATGGAGAGCTCTCACAAATTAATGCTTGACTGTGCCAAATAAAAGCTCTTATTAGATTGTTGTATGTGGAGGAGTTTTTACAGTTTTGCTTTTTTATTGGCATATTAAGGGAAGTTTTATTTAGGAAATACCGCAAGATTTCACACATTACTTGAACCTTAGTGTTACTTCTTTTTCTATATTATTTGGATTTATGGGAGCAACAAGAAGTAAAGTGAACAGTTAAGTTAAAATGTGAGCTTCTTGTTTGTTACTTTTATGCTTTGAGCTTCTTTTTTTTATTGCCATTTTTACATTTAGTTGAAGTTTAACTCATTTTCTTCTTCTAGTGTCCTCGATATCCCCAACTTCTCAAAATTATTTGCCGGCCGTCCTTGTCCAGAAAATTAGAAAACTTCCCTTAGGCACAAAAAAATGTCCGCTGTGCATTCCTGTACGCTGCCCAGTAATCTCTCTTTGGCTTTGTTGGGGGAAAAAAAAAAGATTTGTTCCTCCAGGAGACCTCGGCTCACAGCCCTGAGACGTAGCTGTTTGATTTTCTTCATAGGTTTTTTTTTTTTTTTTTTTTTGGTGCTTTTTTGTTGGGGGACCGGGACTTTGGCTGTATTTCCATTTGGCAGAGAGACCCCCGTGGGCTCTTCTTTAACTTTCTTGCATTCTCTTAATTTCATTACATTCGTTGTGACCTCAATTAGCAAAGAGTTGAGCTCAGGCAGTGACATTCTGCTTAAACGCTCAGACTTGGTGAAGAAGTAAAACGGTGGCAGCAGGTCTGCATCTTGTGAAGTCTGAAATCAACCGTGTTCTTTCAGATCCTCTCTAATCGAGCTTCGTTCTTCACAATTAAAAGAAAGAAACATGCAATTTCTAAATAACTTCCCACATTGCATCATGGAACGGACGTTTGAAGCAACGACGGATGCTTCCAACATCCATCGTTTGAAGCGAGAAATACCGCCACCAAAATAAGAGTTTATATTTTCATTGCTAACAGTGCTGTAAAGACAGCCATGCAGAAACAAAGCATGACTTAGAGTCAAAAGCAAACATTTATATTGTCGCTAATATCCCACTTTTAGCCAGTAGTGCATTAAAGAAAAAGAATCCCACCCTTCAAGCCCTTCACGCTTTCAAAACTCAGGCAGCACAGAGGCATGGGGAGTCAATATGTCAGCGTTTATGGATGCCCTGCAGAGCTGCACAGGGCTGTCAGTCCCCCATTCATGCTCTAATGGCCCCCTGAGGTGCTCGTCTCTAGGGGCTGAATGGGGCCAGGAGGCCCAGTGGACGCCCTGTTGTTGAAGGTGAGCGTGCGCTCTCATGGACGCGCTGCGCCTTCATCCATATGACAAGAGCAATAAAAGAGCATCGCTCTCCCTCTCCTCTGTCTCCTCTGCTTTCTTTCGAGTTCCCCCCCTCACTCTCCACCTCAAACAGTGAGAAGGGGCCTAATTGTTTGTTGTGAGAGCCAAAGATTATAGAGCCTCCCATCTTTCTTCCTCCCTTGCCTTTTCCTCCGTTTTTTTTTTCAAGCACGCTACTTTTTTCTGTGATTCTGTCAGAGAGACAAGGGGAAGAAAAGTACTGGAATTTTCCTGAGGAATGTGGATGCTAGATTCCCACTTTGACTGTCAGACGTTGCACATTTGCTTTACAAACAGAACAACGTTTCAACCATTTTCTCCGATGGATGAAGCTTGCACGAAGAAAAAGTGTGTAAATTTTGCATTCAAAAGTTTAACGCATTCAAGCGTTCACGTGAAATGCATTCTGGCAGCGGCGCCCTTGGCCGTCTGCCACCTGCTATAAACCAGTAATTGACATGATAAGCAGGAGTTAAAACTGAAACCGCTGACATCTGTCCATAAAGGTGAGCAGAGACTGATTTTATTGTATTCTAGATAGATAGTTTTAACGTATGGACACACATCTCACCCAAATTCAATTTCAGCTAAATGTCAAATTATGACCGAGAGAAGGTCAGAGATATCAAGCTTGTAACCGGACCGGGTAAACACCTAACTTGATTTATGACCATTTGAACATTTTAATCTAATATTTCTAAATAAGCTCCATCCGAGCTGCCACTGTGATTACTTTTAGAGTTTTTTGTGATTCTTTGTTTTCTTTTTCTTTCTCTTGTGTGGAGATATCCACAGGAAAAGATTATGCCAAAAACAATCTGTCCTTAAACCATTTTACTTATCGCTGGCATCTATCTTGTTTTCACACAAGGGTCCTATCTCATACATCCCTCGGTGAATGCCTTGAATCGCATGGCTTCTTTAACTTGGCAACCCCTTCAGGATGAACAGGCAAGTGCATTAAAGAGAGACGCCGCGCCATTCTCAGAGAAATGCAAATTGAGAAGTTGTTAGTTATTTGATGTTGCTGTGCGAACCTCCACCCCCCTCCTCCCGCCTCCGATGCATCCCTCCAACTCCAGTGTTGGTGGTTGAATCGCATGCAGTCCTGGGGACACGCAGGCCTGCTTATATGCAGGCCTGGAGCAGAGAAGACAGCGCAGAGACAGATGCATGTCAGAGATAGCAGATCCCATCTGAGGCAGATGCCTCTTATCGCGGGCCTGTTTGCATAATTAGGCCTTTTGATATTCACCCCCTCTGACTGACAAAAAGTATAATTGCAGGCATCAAGTACGACAAAAGGTGGGCACAAAATAAACAAGTCAACACAAACAGGGAGAAAAGACGTGATGTTATTTTTGTCCTGTGGGAAAAAAAGAGGGAGGAAAAAACAGCATTTTTAACCAAATCTGCTGTCAGTCACAGTCAACTGGTGTGACTCGGTGCTCAGCAGCCTGTCCTGTGAATGCCTGCAAAACACAGAGCGTGAGGCCCGATTGTAATTATGCTGGAACTAATATGCTTTTCAAAATGAGCCATTATGAGCTAATGCTGCACTGCCAAAGCCCTGTCTGTTTTTGTCCCTCTGTCTTGGAGAGTTTGCAAAGGTATGGCTGATATTGAGGCCATGCGTTGTGATATCAGAGAGAGACTATGGGGGTGGGAGGGACGCCACTTTACTTTGGGGTTTGGCTGCACAGGTGAAGCTGAGACGAAGGATTTGGAGAACCTTCGCTGCTAAAAAGGAAGCTTCTCTTTGTCACTTTTAGAGTAGTTTAAATGTTTATGCGCAACGATTGTTTCTCCTATTTTTATTTTTCAATATTTAAGAGCTTAATAATTTACTGTGTTTTTCGTGGCAATGTTTACAACAAGCATTTAAGGATTTTTTTTTAATCTTTGCATTAGTGCTTTTTGAAAAAAAAGAAATAGAAAGAAGTAATGCCTTAACTGGTTTATGCACACATTAGTCATCTCCCACATGCCCCCTACAAAAATACGTAAAAAGCCATGACAGAAATGCATTTTTTATAGCAGTCGCACAATTTCTCACTGGAAAATGTACCTTTAATTTTAGCACATTTATTCATGCGAAGCTGATAAATAATTGTTGCCGATTGTTGTTTCTCTCCCTTCAATGCCTTATATAACATCCCTCATTTGTTTCATTTAACTCAAGTCTCCATTCAGGTGAATCATTTCTATGTATATCTGACTTTTTAAATCAATATACTATTGAATGAGCCAAAGATGAGCCAGTTTTTACATTTTTAAATATTTAATGTGCTCTAAAAAGATTCAAAGAGTCCCACAGCCTCACAGGTTCCCCACCATATTTAGCAGTGGACATGAGGTGCTTTTCCATATATTCATCTTTGCTATACTCTTTGCTGTATATCTTGACATGTATATCATCCTCTGCATTGTGAATTTCATCAAGATAACTCAGAAATGAAGTTTTGAGTTGTCATATGTTCGCAAAGTTAAATGTAAATTAAGGAAATTGCTTCTGGGCCGTCTGATTTTGTGAAAAAAACAACAAAAAAAATCACAGATGGCATATATATATATATATATATATATATATATATATATATATATATATATATATATATATATATATATATATATATATATATATATATATGGTGAGACACAGACACCAGCCTGGGGAACATCATGTTTATTGCTGTTGTTACCCATCATAAACTTGTAACTTAACAGATCGCTTGGTTAACTGCCACGTTAAGTAGACAGCTGTGTATTTAATTAGCATTAGCTCACAAACCTGGAGGATAAAGGTGAGGCAGAGGAGTCTGAGGGTTTGGTGGTGGAGAAAAGGGCTTCAGATGATGCGCTCGATGACTGGTTTTGAAGAAGAAAGTGTGATGAGGATCCCATCTGTCTGGGGTCTGTCTGAAAGGTCAGGAGAGGAGCAAGAGGGGCAGGAAAAGCCTTTAAACCTCGCTGCAACCTTCAAACTATTAACTAGCAGTTCAAGTCTTTCAAGAGGAAGAGCTGTGTTTTATCTGAAAGGTCTGTTCAGAATTAAAGCATCATTAAAGCGCAGTCACAGCAGGGTGAAGCGATCTTCACGTCGACAGAGTTCATTTGGAGTATTCAGTACTTTCACACTAATTAAACACGGTTCACTACATATTCCTGTCGGTACATGGAAATTTTGATTTTCTTTCTCCTTGTACTCAAGCAGGTAATGTAAAAAATACCTTTATTCTCATTAATTTTTATTAATATTGCAATACTCTTATAAAACACCCAACAGAATAATCTATGCTTTCTGTGTTTACTGCGTTGTGACTCTGACCGGGCGATCTGTTTTCCTAAATTTTAATGCACAAAGGAAATGAAGGAGAGAAAGAAAAGCTTATCCCATCTGGAAGATATTTCAAACCAACTGTAAAAGGCTGTGAAACATCTCCAGAAGCTAAACAAAGTGCTGTCCGCTCTTTTCTGCTTTCTTTATTGTTGTTGTTATTGTTGTTTTTTCAGCATGAAACATTTTTCATGACGATATTGCATGACGCAACATTTGTCAAGCATTGATTTGTACATAAACCGAGCATCTTGCATAGATCAATGACTGTGATATGTGCCACTTTTTGCTGTGGTCGATGTGTCGCCCTGCTTTCTACTGCAGGTCGTAAAAAAGAAAGACGTCTGTCAGTCAAACAATCGTAGAATTACTTCTTTGCCTGCCCATTGAATGAAAGCAACTTTCATAATGATTACAAGAGAAATATTTCATTATTTCATTTCTTTTCTTGAATTCTTAAGAATCACAATCAAAAAATGAGAAATTAGTCGAGATAAAACAAACAGAAATTAGTCAAGTCTTACGTTTATGGTTTATAGAGTTGTGCAATACTATATATTTTGTTAGCAGTTTGATACTAAGTAAAGCATCACTGATGCTAATACCCATATTATGTCAAACTTACTATTTAATTTGGATATAGCTTTGAACTTTTGACCTTTAGGCATTTTTTGTGGTTCTCCCTTTGAATTATTTTGTTAAAATCAAGTTTTATGGGTGTCTAAAAATATTTTAATGGCATATTTATATAATCCGATGACACATTTGTGTGTGTTGTTTTGTAAAGTAACAGAGTGGAAAAAATATTTAAAATCAAAGCATAATGTTTTAAGGGTAGAATTGAGAAACTACAATCCTAAAAAAATTAAATAAAATTTCAAGAAGAAATCTGAAACTAAAGTATCGATCTAATCATTCTGGTAATTATGAGGCACTCACACTGACTTGGTATTAATATAATTGATATTTTGGACTGATTTCACGCGCCTGTTTATTTATATAAATGCCTGAAGGTTCTACCATCTTGTGTTCCAGAGATTAATGTTTATTGGTGCAAAACATGTATAATAACAACAGAAAAAACTTATGAAGATGCTCGGCAAAGCTTCAAAGAAGAAATTTATATATATAAATGTATACATATATCCATATCTAAATATATGGTCAGTTCAAACTTCCGTGTTACAATCATGTTATTTGGAAAATCCATGAAATGTATTGTAATGTGGGAATGTGGGCTTGGAGCTTTCACTGCCCCCGGAGTTCTTTCTGTAGCCTAATCAGGCTTTTACCTTGACAAAGCAGAGTGTAAACCTGATTAATTCCTATTCATGATGGCCACAATTTTAAATCAATATTGAGGTAAAACCTTGGAGGGCCCCTGGAGCAGAGTACACGGCACTAATCGTGCCCACTGGATGCAGCATAATGAGATTCTAATTGGACAATAAGTAATGAGACAAGGCATGAGTGGTTTACCAATATCTCATGAACCTTTGAATGGAAATTACAGCGGTTGTATTATGCAAAGGTCTAATCAGAGTTTACCTTTTTGCACTGTTAAAGAATTGACCTGATCAGTCCTGCAGGGCCCCATTTTGCCTATTTATTTAGCTCTTATTTTGCATAAAGCAGCCTGAAAGGCGCTGATTTCCTCTCTCTTTTCTTGCCGGTCCGTGTGTCTCAGGTCGTTTCTTAGATCGGCGGAGAGAGCAGCCATGTGTTTCAGAATATTTTCTGTCGGCAATTTAGTCAGCATACAGATGAGTTTTACATCATGTCCAGGTCCCATTTGGCCTCCAACAACATGTGCCGTGTTCCATTTTCCTTCACTCATTACAGACAGCACTGTTGACCTTGTGCTTCTGGTTCATGTACAACAGCAGATGTGTTGGCTCTGCAGGCTTAATGACGAACAGCAGCACAAGCCATACACTGCTGAGGTCCATCAGGATACTGTTGAAACCACACATTTACATACATTGTATGTACATTTTTTTGACCATTTGGGTTTTGCAAAATTACTTCTATTTGAGAAATGGCAGAAAAATGGAAGAAATTCTTTGGAAAATCTTTTTTCTTTACTTATTTTCGACATTTGCAGGAAAGACTGCAGTATTTAGCAGAAATGTTTCTTAAACTGTATGACTTTGGAAAGACACTAGTAGTGCTGGTTTCTAGGCTACTGCATTTTCAAAATCATTTTTATCTATAAGGAGCTAAAAAGCAGCTCCGCTTTGTTTTTGCTATAAAAAGGAGCGAGATTTACTGACATCAAGGCTTTATGATGAACACTCTCATACACCGACTGTCTTGTAATTCACTTTGTAACTAATTTTGCTGTGTTCTCAGGCTCAGTGTCCATTTGTTGGACTCAGTTGCACTCCAGTTTTAACTTCCTTGCTTTTTTCACATGTAATTTCAATGTTTTCCACATAATTTTCTTTTCTCTGGATCTGTTTAGTGAAGTGGACCACACAATCCCACACAGCATAATACTGCCACTCCTGTGCTGAACAGCTGGGATTGTGTTCACAGGCTTGCAAGCTTTCCCATTTTCCTCCAAAATTAAGGCAGTTGTCTAAATTGTAATCTTTCTTTTGGAGTAATGGCTGCTTCTTATCTGAGTGGCCTTTCAGTCCATATTGGTGGGATTGAAAAATCCTTCATCTCAACATTAGCTGGACTTTTCCAAAACGTTTAAAGGCACAATACTTGCTACTTACTTGAGTCTAATTGTCAAACGTAATACGTGTTTTCAACTGTACAGTGATAAACTGTGAGGTCGGTTTACTAGCTAGCTAGCTAAAGTTTGTTAGAACATCTCCAACAAAGAAAAAGGCAAAGAAAAGTGATAATTTGAGGAGGAGAGGATCCCACTGAGCATGTGTCGACTCTGACCCCGGCGTCTCCCCCGCCGGGACGTGGAGGTGACTTTGCAAAGTGATCCGCAGACCGCTGCGCTGCTCTCAAGTGTCGTCATGGCGAGTTACAGAGCAAATGGATACTCGCATCCTCATGAAAACCAACAAAGGGATATGTGCTGTATGTACATATTCAACTTTGTATGTTCAAGGGTGTTCTACAGCCTGAGTGAGCTTGTGCTTCAAGAATCAATCTTTATTAAAAAGGATAAGACTGAAGAATTGATTTAATGAATGCGGCCTCATGTCCTGCGGCCACATGTAATCCGCACAGAATCGTCGAGCACGAGCTCAGGGGGACAAAAAATGTTCGCAAAAGACTGGTGGAGTGGCCTGTAATGATAGTCTCCATATAATCCCATAATTCCTTGTTTAATTAAACTCTGGAGCTGGCCTTGAGTCTCCGCCAGCTCTGTTGCTCTTTTGTTCTCACAGTTGTTATTTGGAGGCAAGGTCTGAGTGTTCTTTTGTCCACTCATAGATTTGACTGGAGTGAGCTGAAACAAAGAGCCAGAGTCAGGTGCGCGTTTCCACCGGAGCCGGATGGCAAAGGGCCTCTGTCAGAACCCGAAATCTCTTCACGCGCCCTCTTCTTCTGCATCTCCCTTTATTTTCCGTTCTCCCACACTTTCTGGACTGAGCATGATGCAATCCAACTAGGCCTGGAGCAACACTGGCACATCACTCTGCCTTGTCAATGTCTCAATGAGGAAATTATGAAAATAAGAATTTTATGACATGAAATGAAAAGGGCCATGTAGTTTGAATAGACATGCAGAGGAGGTGAAAATGATGCAATTTTCTAAATTCAGTTATAATGGTAATGCGTATTTACTGTCAAAAATTTCCCTGTCGGCCCGGATTGTACAGCTTTGTGCTGTATCTGTGTTCCTCGAGCAAAAATTCAGCTTAGTTGAATGCCGAAAAAGTAATGTAAAATATGCTTTAATTCATTCGGTGACAGCAGGTGGAAACACATGGGGCTGAATGGTTTTGGTGCGATATTGTGCTCTATTTTATGCACTTTGGCTGAGCTGTGTATGAGCTGTATGCCCTGGGCCAATGACAGAGAAAAACAGGGTGAGGAGCAGCAAGGTGGCCTCTGCAGATTAACCCCTCTACCCACTGGCAGCCCACTCCCCCTTCGCTCCCTGCCTCCACAGCCTCTGGGGCCCCTCTCACAGGCAGGATTGCATATCAGGGCCTCTTCTATATTAAATAAATATCCACAGATTAAGATAATATTCTCCCAGTTGTGTACGGAGAGAAAAATAGCTGTCATTTGAATCCTCTCCGATGCAAACCCTGCATCACGAACGACAAAAGAGGCCCTTTCAGAAAGCAGATAACGCCATTACTTTTCCACAAACAGCTAATTCTCCTAAAGTCCTCTCAACGAGACTCTCATTACGTTTCTCTTCACCTCAGGTAACCGCACAGACGACGGATCGGATGTTGATTCGGAGCCAGATTTGCCCCTGAAGAGGAAGCAGAGGCGCAGCCGCACCACCTTCACAGCGGAGCAGCTGGAGGAGCTGGAGAAAGCTTTTGAGAGAACGCATTACCCTGACATCTACACCCGAGAAGAGCTGGCTCAGAGGACAAAACTCACAGAAGCCAGAGTACAGGTATGTCCAACAGAGCTGTAAGCAATTTAACCTTAGCTGAAGCAAAGATGAAGCAAAGATTAGCCACTCTTTTATTTTTACGGGGATTATGTCTTTGTGAGTAGGGTGCACTAACTTTCAACGTCTCTTTAGGGCTACATGCTGCAGAAACACTGAACATCACCAAGGAAAAAGCCTTGACGTTCTCTATGATTTGAGCCTGCACATTGCTTTAGCATAATTTTCTTACCCCTTACATTTTTACACACTTAGTTCAAATTAGAGCCACAAATTTCAACGTAATTAACTGGGATTTAATTTAACCAACAAAGTAGCTCATTGTGAGGTGGAATAGATTCAGTTTTTTCTTTACAAACAAAGTTCTGATATTTAGATTGTGACCAGCTGCTCCCTCTGCAGGGGAAAAGAATCCCTCAGGGTGATGCTGCCACCAACGTGTTTCACCATTGCTATAGTTTGCTCAGCCAGATGGTGTTACAGCATTTTAAATGAACTCTATGTCTTCTGCATTGCTTCTTGCAGATTTTACTCTGAAGGCTAGATTTCTGCAGCTTCTTCACAGCTACATGGGGCCCATTGGCTGATTCGTTAATTATTGCTCTCCATGTCTGGCCTGTCGGTTTTGGGACACTTGGAGATGTCCTACACTCTTTCTATTTTAATACCATGGATTGCACAGTGCTCTATAAGATGTTTCAAGCTTGGGATTTACAACCTAACCTTACATTAAATCTTTCCACATATTTATCTCAGGCCTATCTTCTGTATTCCTCAGTCTTATGATTATTTTTATTCATTAATGTTCTCTAAAAAAGCTCTGAGGCTTTTTATAGTACAGCTGTACTCATATTGGGTTTAAAAGACTCACTGATTCTTCAGATAATTTGCTACTCTGGATTTTATTTATGGGTGTCAAAGTAAAGAAGGCTGAATACAAATGCATTGGCTTCCTTACAGTTTACAAATATTCTCTACTTTCTGTCATAAAATCTACATAAAATGTATCAAAATTTGTGATTCTAAACTGACAAACTGTGAAAAAACTTCTACAGTGTAATACATTCATCCATCATGAACACGTTTTCCTTCTTATCATGCTGTTATCCTTAATGTTGAAGCAGTTTGACAGAAACACTTCCTTATTTCACACCCTAGTCTAAGGAGGCCACTCTGACAGCCTGAACTCCCCACAATTTAGTGCAAGATTGAAGGAAGATGTGTACAGTAGAGTTACAGCAACAGCTGTTGTTCTAAAGATGGGAAGGGAGCAGAAACTAGGAGAGGAGTGAAAGGGAATGCATTCCTGATGGATTTCTCATTTCGGCCTTTGGCCAGGATCTCATCCCACCACTTTCAAGCTCGCCGCAGCTTGTAAAATCCTCCACATATCACACAGAGTTCTTCATCCTCTCTGGGGACCCCATACCCCGACAACAACATTAATCAATCAACTGCTGGAGAAAAAAAAAAAAAAAAAGAGTCTGGGGCACCCCTCTCCTCTTACCCCAGTGGTTCACACTCACTCTGAAACGGCCCGAACTCCTCACCGCATGCTAACTGTTCATCACACCACAAACACGCAGAGTTGGTAACTGATTCCACACATGTCACTGTCCATCTTCAAAACCCCCCAACATGCACGGATATCCAGTATGTCTGAGGAAAGAAGGAGTGCAGTATGTCAAGTGGCGGAGAACTGAGAGCTTCAGCTGAGATTTTAATGTAAATATTATCCGACATTGTCTTAAAAAGTTCATTTCAATTTTGCATTTCATCTTCGGGGATTAAAGCAAGCATGACATTTCTACAGTAGAAGCAGGTTTTATCAATTTGTGTCTTGTTTTATATATTATCATATATGTAACAAATGTACTCAATTATTATTATTCAGTAGAGACGGCACAAGAATATGTACAAGTGACACATCAATGGAGAAAAGTTGAAGCTCTATATTCAAAATTAATGTGATTTAATTTATTCAGAATGTAAAGACCTTCCTAGGTAAAGGAGAAATGGTATAAAACTTGGTCAACATCAGAGAAAATGGCTGGCTTTGATTTTGGTTGATCTGGATTCAGGTTTTTTAAAAGAACAAGAAGGAGATCCAGGATCATTTAATCTTCTAAAAGCCACAGAAACAAAGAACATCATAATCAATGAATGTGAGTCAAGCGACATGCATCTAGCTATTGTGTGACTAACTTTCCCTCTGGTTAAAACTGTAACATTAAATGTGAATAATAAATAATTGTTGGTAAATAAGGATTAATTAACAGGACTATCAGAGTTTGTTGTTGGATGGATGGCTTCAAAAATATGCTTAGGGTCCTAAACAACATAAAGTAGAACATTTTGGGTGGTTTTAACATTTTTATTAATAAAAATGTAAACGTGCTGTATAAACTGCGAGTCTGTCACCATGACATGATGCAGCCAACACCATGTCTTACTATGAGGAGGTATGACTAGAGTGCGCAGTGCTTGTTTTCTGACAAACACAGTGTTGTTCATAAAAGTTTGGTTCTTTAGAATTATTATTTTTTTTATATACTGGTATCATTTTTGCTCAGGTCCACAAATGTAATTTTATTTAGAACCATATATATCCTTGGGCGGGTTCTGTTCTTCAGTCATCATTGAGGACTGTGACACATCATTTAAAAGATTTCTTTCTTCCATTAACGCCTGAGTGTTTATGGAACCGCAAATAATCATGGAGCAGAATGTGAGAAGTACGGGAGAAGAATGCCACCGGAGTAACTTCTGTCTCTTTGCATTTGGATAATCGACTTAAATGATGTCATGTGAAAACCTGAGGAATTTGAGCCGCGGCTGTAATTTGCTAATGCTGTTTTCCTCATAATCTAATTCTTTGAGGCTTTGAAAGTCTCAAAAGGTCAACTCAAACTTAATTTTCTGAGAAGGTTATGGAGAAAAGGGTAGTGATGGCTAAAATAAATAATGCCAACAGTGGTGCCGCAGTCTCCATGCTTCAAAGAACACATTGTCAAATCACTTTGTGAAAAGCCTAATAGTTTTTTCTAGCTTTTGCTCCAGAAACATCACCGCTGTTAAAAACTGATTCTGAATTACACACATGCATATTCGTCTCCTTTTACCACTTTGGACAGCTGATAGTGTGAAAGATCGTTCCTGAAACGTGAGTGTACATGAGAAGATGTCCTCCAGCTGGGCTGCTACATTGGTGCCCGAATGGCCTGTCATAGGCCAGGAGACGAGACCCTTTGGCCAGAGTGCAAAGCTCCTCCAGCACAGCTGCAATGACGCATCTTCCAGATGTCATCCAGAAACTCACCGCAGTTTGAGGCTGAGAGAGAAATTACGGGCCGAGGTCCGTGCCGGGGTCCCACACGCTCATATTTTATCCTCAGATTTGTGTGAGCTGTCATGGTTCGCTGTTATCTGTTTGTCTTTTAAGATGGCGATAATGTGGAAAGCAGCTTTTGGGTCGGTTGCAGAGGTAAACTGTGAGGCTAACACCCCTGTAAACAAAGCCGCCAGTCAAAGCAGTGCTTTAAAATTAAAAGCTGGATCATCATATGAGTGATGAGTGTTTGGCTTAGCGCTGACTCACAATGTAAACTCATAAACAGAGCTAACTGCCTGGCGTCTGCCCTCGTCTGCCATTTTAAGACCCTCTCAGCATCTATCTTGATCAGCCCCGCTGCCGTCTTTCAGAGAACTTCCCGGTGCTCCTTTACCACCACAAACCGTGTAGTGGTTTTATCACCCCGGCTGACAAATTGTGGGATGTGATCCATATCTCTCAGCAATTAGTTCCAGACTGTCTCTGTAGGAGGGGACGCTGCCAAGTCTACCTTCTCTGTATCCGCCGCGGATGCAGTGTGCTCTGTTACTTTCCATCTGATAACCCCTCAGTTTTAACAAGACCAGGCAACAAAGCCATTTCACAAGAGTGCTGCTGAGCGGTGGGTCAGGTGGGGAAGCATCGCGCAGGGGGAGAGATGTGCAGGCAATGGACAGCAGGTCACTGTAAATCAGCTCTTACACATGAAGCAAATTGCATTTCCCTCCTATTTAGGCTGAAGTTTTTAAGAGACAGACGCCTGCGTCTCGACCGGAGCTCATCATCTCAGCATGCCGCTGCCGGCACGCTTTACCAAATCTGTCACATAGGTCCTCTTTCATTACCAATAAACATCCTCCATGTAGCTATTATAGTTAGTGGAATCTAATAAGGCATAAGCACTGCTTTTTATGAAGCATGCAAATCAATTTGGTAAAAAGTTTCTTTCTTTATCTGGGGCTGGCGCTGCTCTGAATGAGAGCACACAGAAAGGGCCTATAAGTGGCTGTGTGCTAGCATCTTTAGCTGGGTGTAAAATACATTTAAAGCTGAGTTTAGCCTCATGCAGGTGGTTTTAAGCAGGTTAGTGGGAATGTAAGGTATTCCATGTTTATATTTCCTCATAGTTGTGCTATCAGTCAAGTTTCAGTACTGTGAAGGAAAGAAATCCCAATAGCGCCGAGTGGTAGCAACCAAACCCAACAGGCAACTGTATTCCCGCCAGTGCGGGTTTACTTCTCATAAAGGAATAAATAGGATTTGTGTAGATTGTCGGGAGGAAATTGTTGCAATGCATCAGAGTGAATGTTCTAACACTTTCTTATTATTAGAATTTAAATGACTTTGGTACAGTGCTTCTGTACTCCTGATACTTATCAAGCTAATCCCACTCTCCTCACAAATTCACACTCCTAGCTACTTTAATTAGCATAGTGCCAGTCTGGAAGGCAAGCAGGGAGGGAATCAGAGGGGAAGAAAGAGGAAAGGGAAAAAGGAGGAGGAGGAGGACGTGTGAGGCATGGGTAAGGGGGGGGGTATTGCGTGGTATGAGGCAGAAGAGGATTTGGTGTGTTGTTGAAGCCAGTTGCATCACCTCTTCTGCGTTTTTATGGGTATGAAGTCAGCAGCACATTTTGTTTTGTCATTATCTGTCAGGCTCCTGGTATTCTTCTACCGAATGTTGCAAATTGGCTCTTGAAAGGCGTCACATATTCAAGACTTGTCTTTGGGAAAAGAATTCATGGAGGATTGTGTAAACAGGCAATTCTCAAATGTAAATGATCCTGTTTAAGAGAAGCAACACAGAGGATTTTTTTTAATTTTTTGGTCTCTGTGGTGCACTGTCATGGTTTTGCAATGTTGGCATGAGTGCCCGCTATCATTGATCAGCCAGGATAAAAAGGAATTTAATCGCTCAAAATCAGTTCTTTTGACTATCACTGAAAGGAAGATTAACAGAGATGAAGCAATGTGGCTTCATCAGACTCAGATTTCATCACTGCATTTCATATTTTACATTCTATCAGATTGTAAGCTTAAAGTTTACATTCACCCTGCCTTGCAAAATTATTCATATTTCTTGAACTTCAGGTTAAAACCACAAAACTTCAAGAATTTTATGTGACAGACCGACACAAACAAGTTCATATTTGTGAAGTGAAACTACACTGTGAAACTGGAAGGAGTCCAACTAAACCAGAGATCTCCGACACTCAGCCTGTGATCCACATCTTGTGGCTCTTTGGCTTTTAACCTGTAAAAAAATGAGAAATCAAAATAAAAGTGCTTGTTGCACTGTTTCTAAAAAGAGGTGCTTTTCAACAAATCTGCTAATAGTTTTTCTTTGTCTTTCTATATTTTTTCACAACAGACTGACAACATTGGTGACAGCTTCATATTTTTATTGAGTTGGAGCTCCACAGTGGGGCATGGTAGAACAGTTGCCTTGCAGCAAGAAGGTCCTGGGTTCGATTCCCAGCCCAGGGTCCTCCCACACTGCAAACACATGACTGTTAGGTACATTGGTCTCTCTAAATTCTCCCTTGTTGTGAACGTTGGATGGATGGATGGATGGATGGATGGATGGATGGATGGATGGATGGATGGATGGATGGATGGATGGATGGATGGATGGATGGATGGATGGATGGATGGATGGATGGATGGATGGATGGCATTCATGTCATCAATAAGCTCTCGGTCATGTTGTGACTGTAGATGTTACTTCGAGGAAAAATTGTCTCTCTGGGCTTTAAACATTTCTTGCCCCTGAACTAAACTGACAAGCCTGGCAAGCAAAGAGCATTAATCAGGGAGGAAACCAAGAGAGCCATAATATCTCTGGAGGAGAAACACTTTTCCTGCAGCTCAATTGTTCTGCTTTATTCTTTGTTCTTCCTTCCCGGTTTAAACTTTACTTTTGATGACGTCCCTTTAACCTAAATGGGTCTAAATAACGTTCTCCACCACCATCCAACAATACAGAGCCGTCCACGTGCCCCATATGCTGGGAGACCTTTTAGTCAGTGAAAATGAGACAGAAGTGTATTCCTCGCGAATTCAGGCCACGCATAGGTAAACGAGGGTAACAATGAAGAAGCTCTGCAGCTGTCTATGTTTCTGCAGAGAATTAAACCGGATTGGGGAGAGTCGAGGAGAATTTCTGTTCCAAGGTGACTTTGTGATCAGGTTCCAGAGCACACAGCCTCAAATCCTCAGCTTCAGGCTGTGTGTCGTAGTCTGTGCTAGAGTCGATGTGTGCATGTACAAGAAGACTGGGCTGGTAATTTATGCATGCTGGTGATAGGGTATGGGCACATGTGCAGCTCCACTCAAGTGCTTGTTTATCCCTGTCTGTGCTAAGAGTCTGATGACTGTTGGAGAAAACCACTTTGTGCCTTATGGTTCCCTCTTTTCCTCCTTATATCAGACTGGATGCACAGCATGTCCTGTCTGTGCATCCTTACTCAACAGAGGCGTTAGACTAGGTCGTTTTTCATAGTAATGTTGCAATTTTATCTCTTCCTACTTAGCTTTTGCACCCTAAAACAAACCATTTTCAATAATGGATCATGTTTTTTATTGAGCGACATGTATGTATAAAAGTATTGCTAAGGTGTGAATATTTTTTCTTCATTAGGGAACCATCTTATTGCTGAATTTCATTCGGACATAAATGAGATTTAGATTTTTTGTGAAGAAAAAAAAATTGTTTCAAAGTTACAGTATCAACTAAACATAAAACACCCAAAAATTTGACAAAGAAAAACGGAGGTCTTAACTCCAGAAGAGTTGATCTGCTGTCCATCAGCTTGACAACCACCAACCCTGAAAAACAACAGCAAGGAAGACTCCTTCTAAGACTGTTTTGTAACTTCTTTCTGGGTTCCTTACTTGGACTCAGAACTGAGATGTAACAAATACACGATGTAATCTTGTGAGATAAGCTGACACGTGTTTCTACCTTTTGATTCTGATCAGTGTGTTTCCTCTTATTCAGCTTGAAGCAGCTCACTAGCTGAAGCTAGATCACACACAGAGGAAACGTTTGAAAATTCATCAGGACAAATTAGATTCTACTGAAAACAAATCATATCGGTTAAGCTTCAAAGAAGAAACAAGTCCAGACACTAGATATTATATATTTCATTATGGACACAGGCATCTAGTCCTGATTATGAATTTGTTAGAGATCATTTCAAAAGCTTACTGAGCTCTAGCTGTACTATAAGGCACTCAAATGACTACATTGACATCTATTGATATGCATCTCAATGAACATCTTCATCAGATAATTTCATAAACAATGCATGTCTTGATGTATTTGTTTTCCCTAAACAAATTTATTGTTTTGTGAAAATAAAAGCTCCAAACCAAATCTAGACACAGAAGAAGGAAGTAAAAGTACAATTTAGCATCAAAACAAACAACATATGGCTGAATAAATCTTTTAAGGTGAAGCAGAAACTGAAAAAGGAAACACTGAGTTAAGGACAGTAGAAAAGTAACTTTAACATTCAGGTGTTTTTGTGTCCGCCATGATGAAGCACCAGCTTCCTGAGCTTGGATGACAAAAGAAGGAAGGAAGTTAAAGCGAGCATGAAAGAAGAAGTGTTGTGAGTGGATGGGGTCGAAGGTGAAGTGGCACTGCGGGGTGGGGTGATCGGGAGTGTGTGGAGGGAAGGGGGTGCACCTCCCACTACCCCTGCCCCCAACCGTGCGCCCCCTCCCTCCCTTGAGCCAGGCAGCTGTTTGTCTGGCCCAGTCGGTGCTCAGTTCAAACCTCAGAGCACGCTCCACTTCATCCCAATAGGAAAAATTTCCCCAAGCTACACCTCGCGTTTGTTTAGCAATAGCCGACTGAAGAGATTCAGACTCGGCCTTTAGAAGCCGTCGTGCTTTAGATAAAGATTTCCTGTTGGTTTTCCACTTGCACACCCCAAGATTTGTCCTTTTCTGAAAAGCTGACACAGCCGCTGCCTGTTGTGTCTTATTTCCTCCCTTGCAAACTGAGTTAAAAGCAAAAACGTCTTTGTGGAAGAAACAACTGCGTAGAAAAAGAACCACATTCGAATTAAGATCTCTACAAGGCTGAGATCCCTTGTACGAGTTTATATGTATGTTTGTGCACACAAAAAAGAGGCGGGCCCTCAAAATGCAGAGTACGTCTCTGTGTAAGTCGCCTTGAAAGTGTCCCTCTTTAAGACCTGTTTAAAAGGGACGCCCCCTCTTTGTGCCCACTGTTCTCGCTGGCGTACGGAGGGCCTTTTGTCCCCCTCTTTCATGTGCTCTCACAATAGCGCTGGCCGTTTGAAACACAACAGTAGATGAACTGCGCTGACAGTGTATTAAACTCTGATGAATTGCCTGTGCGAGGCATAGATCAATGTCCTTCAACCCCAAGCACACAGCGAAGCCTGGGCCTTGTCTCGGCTAAATGGAACAGGTTGCTGGCTCTTTTCAAAAGGAGCCTGATTATATTTATGTTTTGTTGAAGCAGAAGCCTTTTTAAAATGTGTAAATCTTTGCTGTTCAAAAGACTCCCTATTTTCTTCCCCTTTCATTCAGAGAAGTGACATGGTAATGCTGCCCATTTTGTTACCGTACTACTTGAGTTTCTTTTATTTTTTTTACTCCTAAAATATACCTTGCAACTTGATAAACAACAAAAATTCCATCTTACAGTTAAATCCTGGAAAACATCATCATTTACCAAAATGTCTTTTAGCTTTTCAAGCTTACTAGAGGGGTGTGATGCAGACTAATGGCCTGCTCTGACCTTTCAGTGACTTCTTCCCTCTGAAGGAAGCTTAGAGCTCCCTGTTTACACAGATCACAACCACTTAAGAACAACACATATAGGCCACTGAGCTCCCAAGAAGGGCTGCAGACTGTCAGCTACCAGCAGCAGTGCTACTGTTCTCACCAGATTAATCACAGGTGGCAGAACTCCCTCTTACACGTCAAGCTAACACACACCATTAAAAAAAAAGGGACTCCAGCCAAAGAGAAACTGAAGCTTCTTTTTGAAATTATGTGTTTTTATCCAACTTGCAGGTGTGGTTTAGCAACAGACGGGCTCGGTGGCGCAAGCAGGCCGGCGCTAATCAGCTCGCAGCCTTCAACCACCTGCTTCCCGGCGGATTCCCGCCCACGGGGATGCCAACTTTACCCACCTACCAGCTGCCGGAGACCAGCTACCCCAGCACCACGCTATCACAGGGTAAATCTGACGCAGACCAACATCCAAAACATACAGAAATGCTCTGTCCGGTGGTTTTAACTCAATTTGGCTAAATATTGCATTAGTCCTATTTATTTGTGGTATGCCATCCATTTTTCATGTACATGTTAATAAAGTTGCATGAATCATGTGCTGCATATAAGAAGCATGCAGCAGCTTGTTATCTTTCTAATCACATCTTTGTCACAGTGAGAAAGAGACAAGTCTTACATTACAAGCATGGGTCACATGGAAGCTTTACACTTTTTACTAAGAAATTTGCTTTCTAAAGATGATTCAGGAAACGCCTGGTTGAAGCTTTCAACGTTCACAGGATTTAGTGTATTTTGTTAGGATTTTAAGTGATTTACCATCACAAATTAAATGGAAATGGCCTGTATTTGTATAACATTTTAGTGGACTAGAAAGCGCTTCACATTACATTCAGTGATTCATGCACACATTCACTCCACCAAACCTGCTGACCGCTGCGACCAAACCACCAAAGTAGCAGATAATTGTAAAGAGGAAGGAAACAGATATTTCATTTTTAAAATATTTTGCAAAGAAAAAAAAGAAATGTATTTTTATTTAGCCTTTGTGGGCTCTCTTCCTAGAATCATCTTTAGCTACAATTAAAGCTGGAGGTTTTGCACCTCTGCTAAATAATGTCTGTAAGCAGCACTTTTCAAGTCTTGCCACAGTTTCTCATTTGTATTTATGTCTGGACTTGGACTAGGACTTCCGAGCATTTCATATAAACTGTTCCCATCATATGTAGCTCATCATTCTGGTCAGTGTCCTGCACAGGCAGCATCAAAGAGGTTTACTTCCAGAGTTGTTCTGTGTTAAACTACATTCACCAGGTTATCCTCCTCAGAACATCCCCTTCATCACGTTTCAGGGTGGAGATAGTTTTTGTTCTGGTTCCACCTGACCAGATAACCTCCTTATAGACGTTTGCATTGTATCCTGCATGACTTTAAGCATCACCTGTAAGAGCTTTGACTTTATTTTTACTACTGGTCCATGAATGCCAGTTTTTGGAGACAAGTACATTTATCAGGTTTCCTCTTGATAAATGCTCTTCTTACCCAAAAAGACACTAGTTCTTAGTGGACACCAATTTCTTGATAGGCTCAAGATAAATATCTATGACCTGACTTAACTTCTCAATAACTTCCTCCGTCCCTGACCTGCCTGTTGTGTTGGTCCTCAGCTGTGTTCACTAACGTTCCCCAATAACTCCTGGGGCCATCAGAACTGTTGTTCTTATATCAATATCAAATTCAAGCTGCTTTTTATTAAAATATTGACATTTAATTAGAGGAATCACAGCACAGGAGGGCAAATAAAATACACTCTACACTTCAATTTGGTCGTGAAGATTCCTGTTGTTGTGATGCAGAACGTTAACGTTGTGTATGTTCTTTGTTTATGTCAGAGGGCAGCAGCACGTTGCACAGACCGCAGCCTCTGCCGCCGTCTTCCATGCACCAGGGTGGTCTGAGCGCCGACAGCAGCTCCGCGTACGGCCTGTCGTCCAATCGACACAGCTTCTCCAGCTACTCCGATACGTTCATGAGCCCCTCCGCCTCCAGCAACCACATGAACCCTGTTGGCAACGGGCTCTCCCCACAGGTCAGACCCAGCAGCCCTATAAGGCCTCATGCCACGTCTTCGTCTCTCATAGGTGTTGATAACATTCTTTATTCCACGGCTTTCCTCCTCCTCCTCTCTCAGCTAAGGATATGTAATTGCATTTTTTTTTTTTTTTCACTGAAATTAAGATTCAGAAAGAGCATGTTCAGCAAAAATAACTGCCAGTGTGGGCTTTTATGTTCGCCTTTCCAAAGCCCTGGATTTATTTTAGCTACTCCAAATTGCTACATTTGTAAAACAATTGGATTAACATCAACAAATTAAAATTCATCTTGATAGCAACCAGAAGTGCTCAAGCTGCTCCAAACAGCGGTTTTCTACTTTCCTGGGACATCTAAATCCTGCACCGCGCAGAGAGAGCACATGCAGATGAAATAATTAGCTAAAGCTTATAAATGTGGACCCATAATCTTCTTCACGTAATTGTCTGCAGCTCGAAGACTCCAGTGCCTTCTGTGATTTTTATTTTTTTTTCACTTGTGTCTTGTGCTGCATGATTTTTCAGGCGCCTTCATATGCAGAGTGAACCTAAATTTAACTCTGTCCACTCCTTGGACCTTAAAGTAAAGATTTATGTGTGTGTTGTTTTCTGAAAAGCATTTGGTCTTAGTTGTTAACATCTTTTAGACACTTCCATTAATGAGCGTTTAAATGCGACTGCCTCTTGTAAGGGTTGAGCTTTAAGTAGCACAGAATGAAAAATGATTTGTATTGATGCAAATCGTGTGTACGGAGTGAATTATGCTCAATTACCCATCAATACTGGCCAGTCTTGCCCACCCTCACCAACAAGATGTGGTTAACAGGCAGAAAATAAGATTGAAATGGTGTGTAAAGAGTTGAAAATGAATTTCAATGCTGCATTTGTCCACAATTACCCCGTCGTTCACACATGTTTTATTGGGGAGTTTTTTTTTTTTTTTTTTCTCCTTCCTTCAAATATTTCTCAAAGCAGATTGGAAACATTCTTGGTATTACCCTCTTTCTTCAGAGAAGAAAGAATTAAGGATTTTGTGACAAAAAAGAGATTTTCTCTCCTGCTGGAGCGACGGAGGATAACATGGAGGCTCACAGCGTGTTTGATTGTTAATCGTGGCACAGGGGTTTTAACTGCTAATGCTCTCACTGCAAACCTGCAGAAAAACACCAGGAACACGGAGCCCTTTTTTTATTATTATTATTATTAATGGGTCTCTCTAATGCTGGCATGGGGTGCACTGTCGCTTTCCTCTCCCTCCCTTCAGAGCGATTGAAGAATGTGTTGGGATATTAAACATTTCCTGTCACAGTGGGGATTAGGACTTGAGCATTTGGGCAGCTGTAGAGTGCGGATTTTCCGTTTTCAATTACTCAATCAGAAGTGATTGATAGAGACGCCAACTGACACGCACTTTACTTGTGTTTTTTTTTTGTTTTTTTGTTTTTTTTTCTGGAAGTTTATTTAAATATCTCAGAGTTAAAGTGTTGATTTTTCCACATTTTCCTGCATGATGTTTGTGCTGCACTGAGGTGAAATGATTTGAATGCATCCAGATTGCTGTGTGGCATTCCTATCAGTGTCCCAGCATGGAGATGGATGCTCCCGCTGATAGCAAAATCAGAGTTCGCTCACTGGTGCAGCTTCCTGCTGTGCTGAGCAGACCTCCTCTCTCCACAAGGCAAAACACTGAAAACCCAAACAATAAACCCAATAAAAAGGTCGACTCTATGCCCTTTTTTCTCTTACATTTTACCTAATGCCAATCGTAAAGCAGAAGTAACTACATTTTCATTGTAAACCCATTTATTTTTTTCTCCCTTTGTGTACTGGGGGAGGGGGAGAGATGGAAATGAGAAACTGATATTGTAAGTTGCAGACAAAGTCTGTTTGCAGGAGATATGCTTGTGCATTGGTATGGGCAGGCCATTCCTTCAAGTGTCTGGCACTGATGGCC
This sequence comes from Poeciliopsis gracilis, assembly GCA_911649635.1. NCBI lineage: Eukaryota > Metazoa > Chordata > Actinopteri > Cyprinodontiformes > Poeciliidae > Poeciliopsis > Poeciliopsis gracilis. Next base: position 705,247 of record CAJVRI010001403.1, read on the forward strand.
TTGCAGTTGCTGTAAAGATTGACAAAAATTCTGTGATTCGAAGTAAATGGGCTGCGGTCGCGAGGTGCCAAATCTGTAATGGAATCCTGCAGCGTTCGGCGATCCCGACAGGAGCCCGCGTCCATCCCAATTCCATGACTCTTCCCGACAGCACACATTTTTGCCCATTACAGGCGGTGGGAGAAAAGCTATCCACACTCCATACCGGCCACTGTCATTGTGGGGTGTACAACATGTTTGGCTGGTTGAGGGCGGGGTGGGGGTCGTGGGTGGGGGTCGGGTGGTGGTGGTATATTAAAGGATCGTGAGAGCAAAGCTGTGCCTGGCTGGGCGAAAGGTATGAAACCAGAAGTGTGTTTTGTTGTTGGCCTTGTTTCATTTAGCGGCTCAGCAGGTGTTGGAAAAAGGAGAAAGCAGGGGCATGAAGGACGGGCATCCCTGTATTTTTCAGCCGTGCTCAGCTGAACACAAAGGTCAGAGACTAAGTGCCCTCTGTGATTGACAATATATGGCTCTTTGATTTATTTAAAAAAGGCTGAAATTGTACAGGCTTTACTAGTTTTGCTAGAAAACCGTGTTTTCCAACAATTGTAATTAAAGTCAAGAGGCTTGTCAAATTGTTGTTGCTTCTATTCTAAACATAAATTACTGCATGATAGGGACACTTGATAAAAGAGGAAAAATACATACAGAGAAACTGGTGGGTGTTTGGAATCGGACGATTTTCAGGTCAGTCATAGACTTGTTTGAAACTGAAAATTAAGTTTTTATTCATTAAACACACCTTTCCTTCACTTTACTGACATACTAATGACAACAACCTTCAAACCTGGAAGAAGACTCAAATCCTTACACGATGGAAATATTATTTTGTGCAGAGACGTGTCAGTCTGCTTATAATCTTAAAAAGTCCAATACTTTCTGTGGCTAGAAATAATTTTCTAGATTAGAAAATGCTGCCAATCTGTTAGAAATCTCACTGACTAACTTTACAGGGGACACAAACGGTTCACATGCTAATAATGCTAATCATGCTAAGCACTAATACAGCATGTAAAGGACAGTTTCAGATGTGTATCCTGTTATCCTTTTATTGTCTTGTGAATTTGTGGTGTTATTTGCATATTTTCAAGAGCGTAAAAAATAAAATAATACGCAAAGACACTCAGTTACCTCACAACCAAAACTGCAAAGGCACAAAGTGGCCAGTGGACAACAGACACCTGAGTTTTATTTCTACAGATTTCTCCCTCTTGGAATCTGGTGGATTTTTTTGTGGTGGCATTTTTAAGTGATGCAAGGAAAGAAAGCTTTGTAAATGTTTTAAAAATATATGTTTAGTGTTACACTAGGCATTTTATTGTTAAGATTATTAAGGCTTCAATTAATGCTGAAATCAGATCTGATAAAAACGTTCAGACACAATCGGTGATTGGCTGCAAAATCTCTGATCTGTCCACCTCTAAAGAAAAACAACTGCAAGAAGAGCTGGTAGCACCACTCCAAGACATGTGTACAACATGCAGGAGCCACAATGAGCAGAGATCAGTGGCAGAATGAAAAGTGCATGCCATGGCAGGGTGTTCACCGCTATCCTCTCTCCCTGTAAAGAGGCCTGGTGGAGCAAGAGAGAAGCTGCTAACTCGATAGGTACGGTGGATATTCCGATAAAGGAAGTTCACAAAGTTTTATGAGAAACTTTTCTTTCCTGTTTTGCAGTTTTGTGAAACTGTTGTGTGTTTTGGAATGACAAGGATGTGTATGTATGTGAGAAGGGCCTTTGGGCTGTGTGAGTGGGCCGGGCCCACACACACACACACACACACACACAGAGGCACGCACGCGCACGCACACACGTACACGGGATCAGAGGCAGAGCGGCTCTCACCCCTGCCTCCCTTTGATCTGTGTCCCCAGGCCTGCCTGCCCGCGCGGCGCTGCACCGTACCACGCACGCTGACACCATGCTCACCAGCGACTCCCCACAACTGTCTGAGCGAGATAAGCCAGGGGAGACTCCAAACTGTGCTGCAGCTCTTCCATTAGCTAGTGCAGGCGCTTCTTTTAAAAATGGGATGAATTATTTTTAAGAAGCTAGCTCTGCTGTTGCCAAAAATGGAGGGTGGGGGGATTTGGAGGGGGGGTGAATGTACAGAACAATCCGGGGCTCTGGCTTCATTCCGCCTCCCTCCCTGACTTCTAACAAGACATCCTGCACCTGAATACCAATGAGAGGGGGAGATTCATGTAGTCCCCCACATTATTAAAACTTGGGCATTAAGCCTCTCACCGGGCACTGTGTCAGCTGGCAGCCTCCACTGACAACAAATCAAAGGGGATGAGCACATAGCCTGCATTCACAGCTCAGCCACTCGCCGAGCAAGTGGGGGAATACATACTGGTTAATTAGAACTCCCATTAAAACAAATACTGTTTCAATTTGGCAAGTATAAAAAAAGATGTAAGAGGCTTTAAAAAAAACAGACCTGCTGTCGGCAGTTGCCAAGAAAATCCAGGGGCTGCAAATCATATCCACTGGCTATACTGTTTCTGAACAGATTATTAGTGTTTTTTAGCGGCTGTTTCGCAACACTTTCGAACTCTGGGGAAATATTTCCACCATATGTTCCTCTTTCATGAAGCAGAGCTCTGTTGCACGGTTGGTTTGCTTGCAAGTTGTTGATTGATAATTTAGCTCCTCACTATCAAAGCTTTCATTGTGGTTCTTCTGTAGCAGCGCTGCTGCACCTGAGCCATTTGTTGCTCCCATCTTTTGAGTCTCGGGAGCAGCCTGAGCGCTGCCATTTTCATGTTCATTCCAAAATATTTCTACTTGGCGCTTGGTGCATTCATAATCTATTTTTCTCACCTACCAACCTTGCTTCCCCTCCACTTGGCGTTCTGTCATCCAGCTATGCCTTCCTTGCCAATGGTGCTCCGCGTTCCCTCTCCTTTCCCCGCCTTCCTCTCCTTGCTCTCCAGCTCTCTCCCCTGGAGAGGCAGCTCTTCTCCCCGCGCCCAGATGAAAGGCTACGGCGGACAATAAAAATGCTATTTAAATGCAAGGGTGTTTGTGTGCGGGTGAGAGATATTTCCCGCTGAAAGTGAGCTGCTGCATCCTGATAAATAGTAAATATAAGGGAATGTGATTTACATTTATCTTGCAGAGGCAGCCAATATGAATTTCAGTAAATCCTGGAAGATGGGGATTTAAGGAGGAAAATGACTGAGGCTGATTCACATGCGGTGTGTCCCACGCAGCTGAGATGCCTATGAGGTGGAGAGTGCCACTGCTTTTATTAAAGTAGAGACGCACACAGACGCCGATCGTATCTGAAAACACTTATTACACACAGGGATACATAGTGGAGATATCCAGCCTTTACACACTCTGCATAATAATAGAAAGAAGAGATGCACCGATCAGACTTCTGGCCGATATCTATTCCCATTTTTCTCCGAGACCTGTCTTCCGATTTGAACCCATTCTGATGTTTTTTTCTTCTAAAAATAACACATAAAAGAAAAACTGTTACATGTTCTTTAATATTTAGCTCATAGTTTTGAATCCAGCAGAAAATAAGGGAATTATGATATTATATTACATTTGTGTAGCAAAGCATTTTCCCCTGAACTTTGTCTGATTTAAAGAGAAATAAATGTGAAATAAATGTTGCTGTTGAATGCATTTAAGATGAAAAATAGAAATAGTTCTTAGTTTAATGCATTTATTAAATAGGAAAAATAATTAGAGGTGTAAATAAAGCTTTTGCTTTTCATATTTCCAGCTTTCTTTCGACTGTGACCTGCCATCTTTGATTTTAACTTATTTTAATTCTGTCACCCCTATAGAAAGAGAAAAATATATATCTGCTATCGTTTTTATGCAAACTTGGAATGGAAAAACAGTTTCACATGCAACCACAGACCTTTTCTGGCTGTAAATCATTTCTCTGTTCTGCGATCTGCCGATTCCGATTTCAACCGATTTTAGTTTGTTATTCTAAGCTATGTGATGGATAAAAGCAAAAAAAAAAAATGCTGCCCATTCTTATTCAGAGATTGTAATTTGACTCAAAAAGATGATTAAGATTAGTACTATAAATGGCTCCCTAAATGTGAACTGATGTTTATTAAATTACATCAGAAATGCTTCAGTGTGCAAACCGTTGGTTGACGTGTTCTTGGTTTTGAAGCTCTTTATTAGTAAGAAATAAAAATGCACCGATGAGGTTTTTCCTGACTGACACCAATTTTTGGTGCTCTTTGAAGCCAAACATTTTCATCCACTTTCATTCCTACGGACCAAAACACATAAAAGAGAAAACATATGGTTCCTGGATATTGGCAGGATTTGAGTCCAACAGAATCTGAAGGAGCTACAACATTATAATTTATTACCTCAAACATTAATTACCATTTTATAATGTTGGAAACTCAGAAAATCTATTTCTGGTGGACAGAAATTGGTGGGACTTTTTACTTTTGATCAAAAAATCAGATTTTTTTGATTACTCTTTCTAGTCAATTATGCATCTCTAATAATAATAATAATGATGATGATGATAATGGAGGGAAACTGTTGAGTGATCGGGGTCGGGGTGCAGGGGCTCTGGGGCAGCTGGGTAGGAACCTGCACTGAACAGCCAACGTTTGGGATGTTGTCCAGCTGCATGTGGTTCCTGTTAGTTCCAGATGCCACTCTGACAGGTGCATAGCTGTGATTAATAGTCTCCGACTTTGTCTCTCAGCCATTCTGTCGCTTCTCCCCTTCTGTCTCTGTCCCTCATCGAGCAAGACGAGGGACTCCTGTGCTGCGATTTCAGCACAGAAAGAAGAAATAAAAACGAAACGAGCCCGGGAGCATTGTTGTTGACGTTGAGCTTCATTTGAATTGTCTCTCTTCGTCTCCCCTTCCTGACAATAAGATGAGAAACATGGAGGTTGGAGGGTCCTCAGCTGGTTGTCTCATGCAGCAGCTTTCCCCTCTCAGTCTCCAGCTGAGAGCTATTTCACTATTTATTTACATGTAATTATGGCTATGAGGTGCAGATATTAACACTGTCAAGAACAATTTGACCTGACATTTTTCACTAGACCTGGCCCCTGCTGTTTTCAGCAAACAACCTCCTCTGCTCCTGCTCCTCCTCCCTCACTCATTCAGTCCGCCTCGCCTTCCTGCTGGAGCTGCAACCCCCCCCCCCTTCTCTCTCTCTCTCTCTCTCTTTCTCTCTCTCTCTCCTTCTTTCTCTTTCTGTCTTTGCGCGCACACACTGGCCCCGCTTCGCTGAAACCACTCTCCTGGAATCAGAAAATTTGCCGTTTAATTTAGAAAGAGGCATCGGCGCGAGGTGCTGAAGAGTCGGAGTCTGCATGTGTGTGCAGAGAGAGGGAGCGGAGGGAGGGAGGAGGGGTGTCTCTTGTTCCCAATGGCTGAATCCATCCCATAGTTACTCAAGCATATCACTAGCAGAGAATAGAGGATTGCTCCCCACACGTTCTCCAATTGCAGTCCAATAGACGGCATATTAACCTCTGGTTAGCGCGGGGCCGGGTTTATAGCTCAGACTGGGGGACGTTTAGGAAGGGGGACGGGGACGGGGGGGGCGTCCTGCGGCTCCAACAGCTGGGCTTTCTTCAACAATGAGGCGAACATGACCAAATGTGGACTCGAGCGGATTCAGCTTGATAGTAATTTGCAAAGAAGAGACGAGGGGAAGTGTGGACAGGCCTAACATAAATATGAATTATGTTTCATTTCCACTCATTTAGGCGTCTTTTGTGTTGCATAAACAGCTCAGATAGAAGAGACGGAGGCGCGGAGTGGATAACACGTTGTGAGGAGTGACAGCTTGTTTCAGTGCCCGCTAATCGTCCTCATCTGTGCCTGACTTGTCAATGCCCAGATTCTGTCACTGCCAATCAGCCACTTAATTGAACACAATTAGCACCCCCTCCCCTCCAGTTTCTACCCCCACCGATACGCAATACATTCTTCAAAGGCCTATTTCTCTCCCTCCAGCACCACATCCTCCACCCTTCCTCCCGCTCTCTACCTCTTCGTCCTGCGCTGCAGCCGTTTGAGGACACTTTTCAGTTTTTATTAATGTGTCGCGGCCAATTAGCGCAGTGGCACGCAGGCCGGGGCCCCGTCATGTGCTGCCTGCCACCGGCCCGGCTATCTGCTGCCGCCCCCTTTAGCCGCCCCCTCGCACCACCTCCAACCGTGACCAAAACGCTTTAATTCAATTTATGCAATCACTGTTATTTTTAAATAGTCATTTTGTCTGCTCAGATGAGGGGCCTTACTGCCCGCTGGGCCGGCCCTCTCATGTGAGGGATGAAGTGGGGGAAGGGCGGCGGGCTGCTGCCAGAGACTGACTTACTTTTAGGGAGAAACATAAGTAAGGAACTGAAGGGATATTTCAATATTTTTGATAAAGTTGATCACTGTTGGTCCTGGAGGCTGGCAGAAGGCCTCGACCAAAAAACACTTTTCCTAAATACCGTAGAGCAGTTTATCCCCATCTTGACCTCAACAACTTCATTTCTTATCGTCTTCTTCCTCTGCCTGCTTCCTGTCTACTGCAATTAAATGCCCCTCGTGCAAGAAAACAAATCTTGAAAAAAACCAACTGTTTCTAAATTGTCAAGCAGTTTTTATGCAAAAAAATGTTTTTATGAATGCTTGCGGCATGTTTGCAAGGGGCAACTAACTCGCATGCTGCATAAAACTATCTATCTATCTATGACTCACTACACCTTCTTGCTGTAATATTTTAAACAAACAATTGTAATAGCAACAAAAAATACAGAAGTGTATTTATAGTATTTTTAGAATACTTCAACAGCATATGCTGATATTCTGATGATGATACACGGTGAAACTCTTATTTAGAGGACAATCAGAAATGTAGAGTTCTGAAAACCTAAGAAAACCCCTGAAAATAAAAAATATTTCTATATGTTTAACAAATGTTCTTTTATTAATGATTAGATTAGATGTCAGTTTTCTGACTTTTAACTGAAACCTAGTCTAGTCCTCTAGAGTCATTTTGGGTTGCCAGAGTCACGTTTGTTACTGAAACAACTTTGGGAATGTTATGAGTTTTTCACCAATAAGAGTAGCTCCAGCAAACATTCTGCAAACCATTGACTAACTAATACTAATGCAAACTAATACATCAGCTGATGTATTAAATTAATAGATTTTTGATATGGGCTGCACAGTGGAGCAGTGGGTAGCACTGTTGCCTTTCAGCAAGAAGGTCCTGGGTTTGAATCCCGGCCTGGTGTCTTTCTGCATGGAGTTTGCATGTTGTCCCTGTGCATGCGGGGGTTCTCTCCGGGTACTCCGGCTTCCTCCCACAGTCCAAAAACATGACTGTGATGTACATTGGTCTCTCTAAATTCTCCCTAGGTGTGAGTGTGTGTGCATGGTGTGTGTGTGCATGGTGTGTGTGTGCATGGTGTGTGTGTGTGCATGGCCGTTAGTCCTGACTGTCTCTGTGTTGCCCTGCGACAGACTGGCGACCTGTCCAGGGTGACCCCACCTCTCGCCCAGAATGTTAGCTGCAGATAAGCACCAGCACCTCCTGACCCCACGAGGGACAAGAGTGTTAGAAAATATATGTATGGATGGATGGATTTTTGGTACATATATGCCTGAAAACATAAACAGTACTTTATTAGTCTATTAAAATATCCCATTCTTCAGTTCAGACAAGCTTAGTTTTGGTGAACAACTTCAACAGACTGTGCTGGATTTGCCTTTAAAATATATGAAGAAAAATCGAGAACTACTGATATTCAAGATATATCTAGTTTTAAAAACTGCAACCGATCCCAAATACATACTTAATAAAAATATATATATTTAAATATATTATATGAACAGTTCTGACGTGTCCCATTAGACTTTTTTTTTTCCAAATAATTTGAAATAGCGAGAAAGAAAAAACGTCTTTATTATAATGTGTGCACTTTGGCTTTTTCCAAAGTCATCCACTTCCCAGGAACTGAAAGTGCTTGTGTGTCACTTCAGGTCACAGAATTAAACACTTTTCTCTTCCTGTAATCACACCCTCAGGACTGGCCTTCAAATATTGATCTCAAATTCAGTGTCATCCGAGTGGATCTTTAATCGTTCCCCGCTGCTGAGCGGGTATCAGCCGGGCAGATCTGCTAAGGTGCACAATGCTGCTCTGCAGCACTCAGATAACTTGCAGACATTTGGAGTGCTCGTTTTCTTCCCAGCCCGTCTGCCCCGGTGACCTGCGCCTAACTTAAAGGTACATCTCGGGGGCATTTTGATTTGGGCAGAGCGGGGAGGTATCGGTGACAGAGGAACTAATCCAGTATTGCACAGATTAAGAGTATTTGTGGAAGTGGGGTGTGTTGGCGCTGGGGATGGAACAGAAGGGGTTCCTATCAGCTCTCCAGGCAGGCTGGCCCTCAGGCCAACACAGTCCTACAGGAGTCTTTGTACTTCCCAAAGCCTCCACTTTCCTCTCACTCACTTTCTCTTCTGTCTTCTCTCTATATTTGGCTATCAGGTTCTCAGCTCTCCATTTTCCGTCACTGTATTGGTGAATTCATGCTGTTTTAATCCAGGTTAAAACCGCCTTCTTATTAAGACCAGGTGCATGTGTGGAAGTTCTGATATGCGTTTCTGACAGTTTCAGAGGCATTCAATCAAATGATTATTTTCTACACTACAGCTCCTCTGAAAAAGCACTTTTAAAGTGAAATAACACCAACAAAAAAAAATCCACAATAGTATGTATTCCAAAAAAAAAAAAGAAATCTTGTCTCGCAGCTGTTTTAATTTTTTGTGTATAGCCACTTTGCTCTGTCTGTATCACATTGTTTTCTTCTTGCATAAACACCAACAAAGAAAAACTAATCAAACATTCACGCAAACAACAACAAAAAAAATGTAATTTGACTGCTTAAGAAATTAGTTAGCTGTGAAAAGGGCCCCTTTTTGTCTCAAGTCTGCTATTTATTTATCTGAAAGGATGCACATTGTATCAATTTACACTTCCCCATTTAGTTTGCCACAGGCCGCAGGGCTCAGAAGTTGAGAGAATTAATTACTTTTTTATTATTATTTATAAAGTAATCTATCTGTAGAGAGTGAGAGGGGAAAAAAAAGAAAAGAGAAACGGGGTGGGTGAGGAGGGAAGGGGCTGCGCGTCTTTGTGAGTGTGATTGTGTGAGAGAGAGACAGGGAACGCCCTGGAGCATTGTCCTTTAAACTGGGTCCTGGCTCACATTATCTCCCAAACCAGCACTCACACAACGTCGCACAACAAACGAACTGCAGGCTGCTGAGGACGCTGCATATGCAGGCGGTGGGTGGAGGAGAGGAGGAGGAGGAAGGAGGGAGACATGAAGGCAGGAAATTCTGCCATGTAAGAGAGTGTTAGGTTTCTTACAAACAGCTTTTTGTTCATTTCAGACGTGTGCATCACTCAGCATTTATCGCATAAAAATTGAAAAAAGTCTCGAAAAGTGATAAATTTGATTTTATCAACATCCAAGCCTTAAAAAAAACCTATATTTTACATGTATAACTTTTGAAAATCCTACATTTATAACATATTCCCATATTTAAAAGATCATTTAAATTATATTCTAATTTGCTTGATTTATTTTTATGTCATTCATTCATCTTTGATTTGACATATTAGTGAGTTTATGAGCTAAACGCATAATTATTTAAAAAACAAAACAAGCAGTCTCTGTGCTGCTCAGTTCGGTGGTGAAGTTTAGATACCAAACCAAGCTGGGAAACACAGATGGCTTCCTCTACTTGTACTCAGGACTTCTCCAAAGTTCCCATTTGGAAACACTGTGAGAACTTCTCAGTGATATTCATGATCTAAACCGTTTACTTCTGACACTTTGTATCCCATTAAACCAGAGGTGACGGTGCTTCTGAATAACTTGTATTTGTGGACATGTTTATTTTATGCTGTAACACAAAAGTGGGGGAAAATACAAGCAGCTCCACGACTTGCAAGGAGAACTTATCCCGACCTCAGACAGCAAGACAGGAAACGCATCAACATAAAAATATTTTTTAATGTTAAAAGCAAAAGAAAAAAACCTATAAAACTGTATTTTTAAAAAAATCTGCGTTTCCATACTCACCTGTGGCTGAATGTTTAATTTTTCCCTGTTCTTAGTTTGGAAGAAAGTTGTAATCCCAATAAACACACACAGTGCAACCCATAACTCATTTTGATGCTGTTTTAAAATGACACTGTGTGAACTGCTGTCTGTGGAGAAGGCGACTGCAGACTAAATGTAAATGATTAGAACCGATGTGTAGCTTCAAAGAGCAAACAAAAGTGAAAAGGTGCAATACATGGTAGCAAGGAATGAACATTTTCATTCAGATTTTGCATATTACTAGTTATTACGCCGAGACAATGTCAAACTCACCTTTGTTTATTCAGAAAGTTTTATAAACTGTTGGAAAATCTTGACATTTGAATCAGGAAAAATGATAAAATGTTGAAAACTCATTGGAGTTTTATTCAGTAAGATTCAACATCAGTGGAAAGATGTTCACTGTCATATATATTCACTGTCATTTAGTATCTGTAAACCTCGATGTTGCATGTGAAAATAAAAAAATGCATCAAGAGCCAAACATTTTTATGAGCCGCAGCCTTTTCCAAACTTGCACATTTCAATGCGAGTGCAGATGTAATTAAAGACGGCAGCTGCAGGTCAGACTGCAGCCTGAATCCTGACAGTCAGCTTCACCCTCTATCTGATCCTTCATCAGGCTTAAAGTATTGAGCTGAAACTCTATTGATTTTTATTTAGCAGTGTGAACACAAACCAAATGAGAATCCCACCTTCCCAATGACATGTACCCCTTTCCCCTCAAGGAAAACTTGAATTATTAACCAAGAATCATCCTCTTTTTTTTTTTCTTCATGAGGACGTCTGAAGGATACTGTCACATGCGCCAGCTCTTGTCACACTCTGCAGCTAGCTCGGTCCCAATTTGCTAAAATAGCAAAACTGCATCCCACCAATGATAAGAAGTCATCTTCTCTTGAAGAACTTTTATGAGCATGAATAATGATTGGGCCAATTGTTGGCTATTCTGTTTAATAAGGAAGCGATGTAATCGAGCTTTAATTAGCCAGAAACCGAAATGGACTCATGCCCTCCAGCTGCCTCTCTCAGGACACTCAACTCCTTCCCTTTTCACTTTCAGCGAGCCACCCTCCTCTTCCAGCTCGGCGTGTTCAGCTCCATATGTGAGGAAGCAAAACATGTGTCCGACACGAAGAGGGCCATGAATCTCTCTCTTATAGATAAATGTCACATGCTTTGTCCGCAGATGTGGAGGGGAGGTGGTGGGGGTTTCCTTACTGATAGAATTAACATGTGGAAGTGACTAACCAGGCTTTGTGTTTCTGATGTGCTTCGGGTGCTTCATATTTCCAGGGAGGCCCTTAGAAATGATTAATTTGCAGAATGTGGTTAATTTCCCCTCTCAGCGGGATAACTCCTGGCCTGTGCACGTCCAACCGTTTTCCTTAGCCCTTGTTTTGCTGCATACTGGAGCGTATGAGCATGTGCCGGTTTGTGCATGCATGCTTGCAAACATATGTGTGGGAGTGTATCAGCCCCTGCTTAACTACCTCCATGATGGGCTAATTGGTTTAGCAGCAAAGGGGCCAAAGGCCAGTGCAGCATAGCGAAGCTCAACATGAACCTGATGTTGAAAGGAAGAGAGAAGCATGTGTGGGACAGTTCCTATCTGTTTTCTTATTTTTTTTTTTGCAAGCAAAACCTTTTCTCTCCCACAAACCCAGAAAGAAACTTGCAGCATGAGGAAAGCTATACTTTTCGCCTCATGTGAGAGGAAACGTAATCTCTTCCATTTCAACATAATTTGAGGCCTTCTTCTGACGAGTGTCACTAGCTATTACACTAATCTACTATATTGAAATGGGGGCTTTTATGCATTATCAATAATATACGCGCTGTAATGTTCAAGGCGAACTCAAACTTGCAGGATCAGTGGCCCCCTTCACTTGGGTTTGTGGTGCCTACTTTGTGCAGGGATCTGAGGGGATCATTTACCAGTTCCAACTCCATTATTATTCATGAGATGGGTAGGCCAGGGGCGAGGGATTAGGGACTCCCTTGGTGCTTGTTGTGCCACAGGCTTGGGCTCAGGCCTCAGGCTCTGGGACACAAGCTGTCTGGCAAGGATGGTGGGTCTATTATCATACTGGGACCCTTCTGTCCCACCGTAGAACAGTTAGTGTCAGGACCAGCTAATGGAAACAGCGTCTCCTGTTCCTTTTCTCCGTTTTCCGTAACCTCAACAACCTCCTTGTTCTCTTTCACTTGCTCCAATAAGAGAAGGAGAAGTTTCTTTCCTCATTTTAAAGTTTGAAACGACGTACTTCTATTGACTTTCTTGGCCACAAAGTGCAAAAATGTGTGTTTCACTCGCAGGGAGGAAAGAAACAGAATATTTCTGAACTCTGTCACTCCTTTGGTCTCAGATGGTCTAACCTTCAGACATCTTCCTCTTCCTCCCCGTCCAGGTGATGAGCATCCTGAGTAACCCCAGCGCTGTACCCTCGCAGCCGCAGCACGACTTCTCCATCTCCCCCCTTCACAGCAGTCTGGAGAGCTCCAACCCCATCTCGGCCAGCTGCAGCCAGCGCTCCGACACCATCAAGAGCGTGGACAGCCTGGCTTCCTCCCAGTCCTACTGCCCGCCGACCTACAGCGCCACCAGCTACAGCGTGGACCCCGTCACCGCGGGATACCAGTACAGCCAGTATGGCCAGAGTAAGCAAACCTTTCTTTGTTCTGTTTCTGTCTTTAAAGAGCTTCACTTAAGCATCCGTCGATGCATTTTGCATTTTATTTTATTGGGATTTTAAGTGATCGACGAACAAAAAGTCTTCCTAAACTGTGAAGTAAGTTCTGACTGTTTTCACAAGCACAAATCTAAAAAGTGTGGCATGCATTTATTTCCCACTCCACTGTGAACAGATTCTAGGAATCCCCTTTTATCGCATTTATATCTGTAGTTCCTTTAGGTCTTTATCACTTTTACAAATTCATCTTTGCATAGTGACTCATATTTATCCACGTGGAACGGAGCATTTAGGAAAGGATCCCCACAGCATAATGCTGCCTCCACCATGCGTGGTGGGGATGGTGAGGATTAGACAGCATGAAAAGCACATTTTGATCTTCAAGTATTGCGGTAGATTCTCAGTCAGATCAAGGTCCAGACTTTGACTGGGACATTTTCATGCTTTATTTCATTTTATTCCATTATAACTTTATCTACATGTTTGGTCGTCCTGAAGACTGGCGCAGTCGGGACGTTTCCTCTCAGCATTGCTCTGAGTTGAGCTTCCATTGAAAACGTCTTTGTTACTCCAGAGCAGCAATGGGACTCTGGGCTTCTTCTGTGATTGATCCTTTCCTTGCCCAGCCTGTTGGTTCAGGTCGGCCATATTAGTGCCATATTTCTGAAGACGCAGTGGGTCAAATAGGGTTTATTGAGAGGCACCAGAGTAAAAGGGTGCTGAATCCAAAAACATGCCACAATTTTAAGATTTGTATTTGCAAAAAAATGTTGCAAATACAGTCTCAGTGTTTGTTGGTTTATCACACAAAGTTCCAGGAAAATATGTTGAAGTTAGTGGTTTGTAATGTGAGAATATGTGGGGGAAAAAATGTGGAAAAATATGAATCCTTGTGCAATGCATGGTAAAGAGGTGATGCCTCCTGACCTTTCCAACCCTGGGTTGTGAAGGCAGACACGTGCTCTTGATAAAACCCACCCTGCCCCCCCCCCTCCTCGTGCTTCCACCTCCATCCTGGTGCAGAGCTACCTCAGTCACACCCCACTCCACTTGGATGGGAAAGGGAAGAGGGCCACTTCAAAGGACGGCACGCCCTCAGGGCCCGCAGTGTCCTCTTGCCCACCTCTCGTTTTCTCGTCTGCATCCCGCACACACATGTGTGTCCCCCTCAGGACAGGAAAAGAGTTTGCTTTATTAGATTAGCATAATTGACTGATGCTGTCACAGCCATTCATGAGAGCTAAAATGAAGCACACTTCCCCAAACAAGGCAGCCAGCAGCAGCTATCTGACATTTGTTTGTTATTTACGTGGAGGTTCCAGTGTTGACGGGGCGCTTTGTGCATTGAGGATCTGCACAAGCGAACCCGTAACAGTCTGTCACGTTTCGGGGTGTGTGTGCGCGTACGTGTGTGTGTGTGCGTGTGTGTGTGTGCGTGTGCGTGTGTGTGTGTGCGTGTGTGTGTGTGTGTGTGTGTGTGCGCGCTCAGTGGAGGAAACTGATGGCAGCGCGGATGTGATCTGATGTGAGGTTAATTAAGACGGTGATTGAGCACAGTGGATGGGTAATGAATGGAGGGGAGAGGAAAGAGCTGCTGTCTGACGATGAAAATGATCGGCCATGTGGAGTGTGGAGGGCATGAAATCGGAGATGCCAGTAGTAATGAAGACTGGCACACAGAACACACACGGGGACCCCGGTGACTGACAGCATGGAGGCTCCACCAGGATGCACATGCTCCGTGCCAGCAGCGTGCCAACCCCAGACAAGTGACAAGGGAGGGGTTTTTATCTTTCACTCTAGCTGTCTGAATTGTTTTTTATTTGACTCAGTCTTCTCTGCCACAACTAGTTTCAGACTTAATCAGCGGGATGAGATGAGAGCGAGTGGGACATGGGCCGCTGAGGTCCACCACGTGTCTCATACGTGTGTGTGTGTTTTTTTTCACCCCTCTTCTCACTGTTTTCTGTGCAGCCGCCGTGGACTACCTGGCTAAGAACGTGAGCTTGTCCACCCAGAGGAGGATGAAACTCGGGGACCACTCGGCGGTGCTGGGGCTGCTGCAAGTGGAGACGGGTCAGGCCTACTAACGAGGCCCCAGACGCATCCTCCACTTCCTGTCTCTCTGTTTCGCCCGCCTCTGCCTCAGCTCGCTCCACGCTCTTCATCAAGCCTGAACTGCAGGTCGCCTCTGTCCTGCCCCGCCATGACATTGGAGAAAGTGTCGCTTTTGGGGAAATCAATCGCTTCTTCAGGCAATCTCCAGTCCTTAAAGCCTTTTTAGCTCCGAGGGCCCAAACAGGACCGCGAGGATGTGGGATCCGCGTCGGCTTGGACTCCTTCTTTGTCATGGCTGCAGTCCAGTACACATTTAGAGCCATCAGCAACACGTACTTTGACCTTGCTGTTCATAGTAGTTAACACAGCCACCATCATTTGAGTAACTCTTATTCCTTGTTCCTTTTTTGATATTGTTAAGCTTATTGTTGCTGTTATATGATTATGGTTAATGTGATTTTTGTTGTTCGAATCCATTCGTATCTCTTTTATCTGTTTGATGTCGGAGCGTTTAAAAGACACACACACACACACACAAAAAAAAAAACCCACACAGAGGATGACTGAGACGACACGGAAGCGAGTGTCTGTTGCGTGTGCGTGTTCGTTCGCGTGTCGGCACATTCACACTAGAGGAGATTATTGTTTTCCAAGCTGCTGCTCCCTGAGCTCCAACGCTCATGAGCGATTTGACCTTCCCACTTTCATATTCCTCTTGACATTCCTAAAGAACTTGGCCACTCGGTGGGAAGTCTGGCTGGATGGATTCAGCAGGGAATTTAAGCAGCGTATTGGCGGCCAATAGCTCCCCCCTTTCCTCCTCATAACCTCCATCCCATCCTTAGCCGCGGCCCACAGGGAAAGGGGGACATTGTTTGCAAAAACAGGATTGGGGAAATTAATGTGTTTTGAAATATGGACCTTGCCAAGGAGGGCTAACTCACTTAAACCACCAGCTTCCTTCCTTCCCCCAGTCCCTGGAAAGCCCATCTTCCAGGGAATCCTGTGTTTGGCTTAAACGTTGTAAAGCTGATTAAAATCGCACAAATATAATGTCAAAGTTAATTCACAGTGACCCTTTTCCATTAATAGCCCAGCCTTTCGATTCCTTTTCCCATTTTGTAAAAAAATGCACCTTCAGTTCATTTCCACTTCCTGAATTTCTCCAAGCGTTCCTTCGAAGCATTCCTCACGATCCGTCTATAAAAAAATATAGAAGAGCATTCCAGCGTTTTCTGGTTCTGTTGTGAGATTAGAGAGAAGACAAGCTGTGCCATTCACACGCGCTCTGGAAAATCACATAATCCAGTCAGCTGTGAAAGGGCACAGGTAACGCCGCTGATTGGCCCCCCACTTCGGTTTGGACCGGAGCCTCGGTCTGTAATCCTCCAGTTTTGACGAACTTACCACGATGTAAAAAAAGAAAGGAGTAAAAAAAAATGAAATAGTTAATATGAGACATTGGTGTAACACTCACAGTTGACTTTTGAGATGACAGAGGATCAGCTGTTCCTTGTAGCTGTTAATATTTTTACTGACATCACTGTCTGCAGAGGATTCGGTCCTCTGTCGCCTTTAAAAACAGTGACAAAAACATACATTTCCAGGAGCAGACTGCGTATTGTTTGGTTATGAAGAGTATGTTTTATACTGAAATAATGAGTGGGAGGTCAGGAAGGGAACTCTGAAATGTTTTATTTGAGTTTCTTTAACCGGACTTTTTTCTGTTTCTGTTGGGTTTTTTTGTATTTAATTGGTAAAGTTGTTTGAGCCAAAAAACAAAAAAAGCTTTTGTTACTGTTTTTGGCCCACATGAGAATGAATTTGTATAAATTAGTAAAGTATAAATCGCATTGAAAAAGTGTAAAGGTAAAACGTGATAAGAAGGATCAAAATGAGCTCAGATAAAAAAAAAAAAAAGGCAAAGCTTGGTTTCTCAGATGGACGCCCGCCTGGACCACGATGTAGATTTAAAGAGTGGCAGAAAGAGACGGCCTCCCTCACCTGCCAGAGTTTCTCCCAGAAGGTTTCGCAAACTGATTATGAACGGACCACGGACCTAACCCCGCCCGCTCGCAGAGCCATTTTGGCTGTGGCTCTCGTTGACGGATGTGAGTGACAGTCAGGCCCCTCCAGAGGGCGAGGGGTGAAACTGAAGAGTCAGGTTTTCATTTGTGGACCAATAAGACTTGAGGAGAACAACGCGACGCTGACTCCGCACTGAACGGCAGCAGCTGCTGCTGCTCCACTTAGACACCTCACTCTTGTACATTTTAAACCTGAAGAATTTTAGAATTGTCTTTAGTGTATTGAGCCCATTTCTAACACTTGGATATTTAAGGCATACAGCTCCTTATTCTTTCTCCTCTTCCTCCTCTTCCTCCTGTCTCTTTGAGCCCTAACCTGTTTTAGTTGCTTTCTGACATCTGTGCTTTGCTTTACTCCTCTTTCCGTTCCGCATGTGTGTATATTATCATGGTATAATTTATTCTGCTGTATGAAGTATTAGAGTAGTGGGAAACTTGTATTGGTATTTACTACCTTCAGCCTGTTGGTGTGTTTAATGTAACACTGGCGTAACTGTTATCAATTAAAGATGCAAAACTGACTTCCTGTGTGTTTGATTGCTCAGTAAATCCTGTTAGGTTTTTCATGTAATTGATTAATGAGCTCATGGCAAAAAAAAAAAAAAGAAAAAAAAGTGCTGCCTTTTAGTGTATAAATAATATGGTTTTTACCAAGTCCTATTTAAATCTTTTTTTTTTCCCCAAGTGTGGAAAAAATAAAATATTAAAATAAAAATAAAATTGAAAGCTTAATGAAAAACCACAAAGAAAAAACTAAACTTATTTATGTATTTTGTATTTATAGGGTGCACTTTCTTTTTCAATAAATAAATATCAGAGATGCACCAACATGGTAAAATACTAACTTCTTTTTAAATTAAAATAGTTTTTTTTTGTTTGTTTTACTTCTCTAAAAATAAAATGCTGCGTTGGACAGGCTTTTAATCACACAGAGAATAAACTGATTAAAACGTTTTCCTAATTTCTAAATGTGGTCTGATTTTTACTGCACTCCAAAGAAAGTGCAACAAGAAAACCTGCAGGTGCTTTATCTACAGCGCAGTTCAGCAAACCGGAAGCAGCATCGGAAGGAAAAATGACCTCGAGGAGTAATTTCGACCCTCTTGAGATTTATGCAACAAGTCATTGACAAATCATCTATCCGACCACAAAGCTCACACGCGTGCGACTGCGCGTCCTCCTTGTGCGTCCGTGGGGGTCACTGGGCCACCATTGTTTTTGGAGTGCTGTTGATGTGATTAGCGAGTGATGAGAGCTCAGACGTCTGAGAGCGAGAGACACAGACAGCGTGTGCGTCTCACCGCAGCTGTAGGAAGTCATTCATTGTGCGCGCTGACCAGCAGCGCTGTCGGCCCGGGAATGCAGCCTGCAAATCTCTGTGGTATGGTGTGAATGTAGGGGAACTAACCGCTACGGTATGGCAGCATCCGCTGTGTTTTATATTACATGACAGAACACAGGAGCGCGTTTAGTGTTTGACCAACAGCGCTGCTGGAGACGTGTCAAAACACGCCTTAGGTATGTTCGTGTAGTCCTGGCTCACTGTTAGGAGCATTTCATCATGCTGGATGTGACAGCAGACGGTATGGAGCGTAAAACAGCGTTGTTGGTTGTTTTTTTTTACAAACAAAAATATGCGTGCATTTAGATTTCATGATGCAAACAATTGTCTTCATCTTATTAGTGAACTGTGTTGGTCCATCATCTGAAGTTTGTCACTGTTCTTCCATGACCAGCGTCCCTGTCCCAGTGAAGACAAGCATCCCAAAAGCATTATGCTGCCACCACCGTGTTCCACAGTGACGACTGTGAAGTAGAGGGGATTTACAGTGTTATTTTTTCTGCCCCACGTTGCCCCGGTCTCAGTTATTTTGGTGGCAATAGATCTTATTTAGAGGCAGCGGCGTAAATGTCGCTGAAGACAAATACATCCTTACCTTAATATTTACATCCACTTCATAAATACACACTACTTTATCTTCACCTGATGTGTTTTATTTTGATAAAATACAATAAGGTTTATGATGGAGAAGTGGTAAAATATGAAATTGTTAAAGAATAATACTGATGTAAATGGTTAAATTCAACCCCCCAAAAATCAACTCTAACTATTGAGAATCAGCAGGATGAGAAAAACTAAGCTGTTAAAAGAAACTATTGTTGATCTAACTAAACTTTATTTATTTGAAAATGTGCAGAATAATATTCCTTTCAGACTGCAACATAAACTGTGATGCTTTCATTTAGATTTGAGTGTTAATTAAAAACAAATGATGAATTTAAAAAGCAGGCCGCCGCGCTCCGGACCAGGTTTCATCTGTCAGTGAGTTCAGAAGGTAAAAACGGATCCCTCAGCATTTTAAATGTGTATTGTTAGGCGTCTCTGTGTCATCTCTCATATATTTCTCTAAAAGTTTGTGTTCTGGTTGTCCAGATTAGACCTTGGCATGTGCTATGGTTGTCCCCTTTGCTCCTGCTCGTCTCCTGGGGAATTTGGTCTCCCTCCGGTGTGCTGTCACTCGGACCGGGCGAGGTGGAGGCTCAGGCGCTGGAGGTTTTTTTGTGGGAGAGCTTTGTGACACTTCCCTCATCTCCTCCTTTGATCCCCTAATTGATTGACTACAGGAGCAGGGGATAAACAGAGCCCACAAGAGCCCATTCCACTCGCCTCTCTGGAGTGCTTTAGATAAAACGGAGAAGGCCCGAGCTCTCCGTTCCCCCTTTTTTTTCCTCTTCCCGTCTCTATACGGACACACGGCCATTGAAGGTGGCTCGGTGTCATGGTGGCTTAGCTGTGGGCTGCGTCCTCAGGCCCGGATGCTTGCGTCCTTCCCCCAGAGCATAAATGGCCTGCGGTAATGGGTTTGTTTAGATCACAGGGATGGAAATGAAGCCCGGAGCCTCGCGGTAGAAACCAGGAGGCCCTATCTCTCAGGAGAGGAGCCTCCACAACTTCAGCTCGGTCATACTCACCGTCACAAATGGAACGGAGGTTCTGATTCAGATCTGATTTAGGACCAGCCTCAGAAACCCGGAGAATCGGGACAGCCGGGAGACGGTAGAACAGCAACAGAAAGGCTCCAAACATTTTCATTTTCAAAAGAAAGCAGTGTTTGAAAATGCAACTTTAACACCATTTCCTGCAGATATGATAATTATATTCTAATTTTACAAATTTGTCTTCAGAAAGAGTTCAGAGCCGTGTGCAGGTATGCTAAGAAATGATTAAGAGATGCTCCGGGGGTCTTGGTTTTATTCTTTGAGATTATGTGTCACAGGGAGTAAAAAGCTCCCAGCTGTCGCCATGAAAGTACTTACAGTATAATAATCCCCCAAATCCTGTAATTATGCCAGCATACGCTGTGTACCTGAGCCTCAGCTTTGTGCTCGTCACCTCGAGGATCCCCCTGACACAGACACAGACGCGCTGCCTGCCGTGCATACATCTCCTTCCCAACGACGGCGCTTGTGCTGGGAGGGAATCTTATTTTCAGAATATTTCAGGTATTTTGAATTTCATGGTTACCCCTCTCAGGTATTATAGACAGATAATCTGTCACACAAAAGTAAAAAAGACGGAGCTCAAACAAAGATTGTTCCATACCATAGTCATCTGATTGGATGATGAGATTCATTTTACCTTTATTACATCCAATCTATTGGCTAATACTCTATAATATCAGTGCAGACGCCTGGCAAAGCCCAGCAAAAGCATTCATACACGCTGAACTTTCACACAACCACAAGCGTCTTTGTGTTTAATTGGGATTTTTTTGTGACATGGTGGTGTTTGAGATGATTTTATTTCCTAATATTTTACCTTCACTTAATGTGGAAGCGACATAAAGAGATCAGAAAAATGTTTTATAAAGAAAACTTGCTCAAAGTCACCCAAATCAACACCGTACAAATGATAAAGCATCTCATCCTCTGGAAACAATTCATGGATGTAGCTGCTTTTAGGTTTTTAATCTTTAATGGTATTTCTGGACACTGGTGAATGGTGGGAAAAATCCAGGTGACCAGTCCATAGAAACCAGTTAGAGGCGTCTGGCTAGTAGCAGGAAAGGTGATGAGGCCTGAAGGTCAGATGGAGGAAGGTGCCTTGGTTACAACAAACTAAACTTTTCACTTCTACAACATGCAAGAGATGCAAAGATAGCAGAGAGAAACCTCAACAACGTTTTTGATTGTTTTTAAAGCATTTTTCTCTTTTAAACGTGTTGATGGTTTTGGTTCTGACCTGCTGTTGGTTGTTTCTAAAACCACAAGAAGATCCAAAACTATGGAACAAGCAGCCATGAAATAATAGACATTATTATTGGCTATTGCTGTTTTTAAGTCTCTTTTAAAAACACCCTTGTTTTAAGTGTGTTTTTAAAACACCTCGAATCAATTCATCTCTGATGTGCATTTTACATAATAAATAATAAATAATTATTATTATTATTATTTATTTTTTTTATCATTATCTTCATTTGTGCCTTGGTTTAATTTGCTGCTCAGTACTTTGGTAAGACACTTTTGTTTTTTTTCTTTAAATGTTCTTTACACATTAAACTGGATTTTACTCTTTTCCATACATGGTTTTGGTTCTATCTCATGAAATCCCAATAAATACAATATAATCATGGATCATGACAAAGTGTGGAAAAGTTCAAGGGGCATAAATACTTTTGCAAAGTGCCATGTGTCGCAGCAAACACCAACCTCAGAGCCGCTTCCCTATAAAACAAAAGGAGCAGGAATAAAGTCAGAGCAAAGTTATGAATCTAAGATAAGAATCGCTGTGAAGCTGAGCTCAATTTAAAAATCTGAGCTGCATTCTCAAACCAATTAATATTAATAACAAAAATGGAAATGAGTGCAGAGGCAGCCCTAAGTAAAGAACAAGCTGGGTGCATTCAGTCAGGAGATTCATATACAACCCTTTTCTCAGGAGAAGTGGGCTCCAAACAGGCGTGACGGCAGGGCATAGACCGCCATACACAGAGACAATTTTTCTAGATAATAGCCTATCACGCAGGATACAATTTAAATTAAAAAATGCAATTTTCACCTTGAAATGAACAAATGATTACAATTTCTATACAAATTAAGGCATCCAGGCTGCGCCTCAGTACTGTGCCAAGGCCATGAAACCTGACATAATTACCATGAAATACATTTTCAAATATTTGTATTTTGTCCATCGCTTTAAAACATGCCACTCTGCCTTCTGCGGGTTTGTGATCTCACCTTCTGGGGGAAATACATAAAAAAAAGGAGAGAGAATCATCAGAGATGAAAAGCTCTTCAACAGGAGAGATAAAAATGTAGAGGAGAGAAGAAGAAGAAGAAAAAAAAGCAACCTCCCATACACAGGGCAAATCGGCGCAGCTCAGCACAGCGGCCCCCAGAGCTATCTCTAAAAGCCAAATTACTGCTCCTTATCTAAGGAATCATATCTAGCAGTTATCTGCTCCTGAGATAGACTCCCTCTCTCTCTCCTGTGCCTCGCGCTCATCGCCAGAAAAGCTATTTATTCGTGATTACAGACACCCTTTGAATAAAAGATGTTTGTGTTTGAGATCCAAAGTTTTGACGGATTCTGAACTCTTCAGATTCTTCAGAGAGACGAGGATTGAAGGCAGAACACCTTATTTGGGCGAGGTTGCTGGGAGGTGGTCTTCAGCTGGGGGAGAGAGAGAGAGTGAGACAGAGAGAGAGAGAGAGAGAGAGAGAGAGAGAGAGAGAGGGATGAAAGTGTAGCCGATGGGAAACACGAGACAAGACCTGAAACTTCTCTGACGCTTCGTATCACACACGCTTTCAGAGGGGATTCATACTGAGGCGAGGTGTCGAATTGACTTTAAACGCTGAACTTTGTGTTGGAGGGACACAGAGGCAGGAAGTTCCTGCATGTGTTCTTCTAAAAGGCGGCGTCAGAAGTTTGGAGTTTGCTATTGATAAGTAAAGGTGGGGGAAATTTTACAAGTGAAGAAATGAAGCTCTGGCAAACATTTAAATCTGGTTCCTACATGTTTTACTTCTCCATACTCAGATTTTCAGATATTAACATCCATTTTTTATTCTGGATGTTGGAGTAGAAAACACTTAAATTGCCTTGCAAGGTCACCGGTCGCTGCAACGCTTTTGTCTTAATGCAAAATGCAAATAATTTTGCATGATTTCTTTCTTCAAGATCACTCAAAGAACACCGATTTCAAAATCTCACTAAAGAATATCTACGAAGTTCAAATCTGGACTTTGACTAGGTCATTTAAACATAAGTCCAAGTCTCATCAGCTTTTCAACTGAATAAAAAAACCCTCCCCACTACATAATGCCTTCCTCACCGTGCTTCAGAGTGTGAATCGTGTGTTTAGAGTGAAGGGCAGTTTTCTGTTTTGTGGTTGTAATGTGAACTTTTGGGGTTTTATTGCTTTCATGTTAAATAAACTATAGAGCAACACAATGCTGACGTTTTACAGTGGGAGTGATCAGAGCAGTGAGAACAATTTTAGAGATTTTTACTAATATTTTTCTTGATTAGACTGGACTAACGCCAATCGTCTTCAGCATCTACAACCAGCAGGGCTTGACAAATCTGGGCTAGATTAGCCGTCACTGAATAAAGATAAATTATTTCCTTTGATACTTTTAATCTGTAAAAATTTTTATTTTCTAAATCAAAGATAAAATCTCCTTTAAGTAGAAGTTAGAGTCATTTTTTTGGACATATTTCTTTTGTCTAGACTGCATGAAGTTTGAAAACTCAAACATTTTCCCACAGTTTGCTTTATTTTTTTTATATAGTTTTAAAAGCAATTACGGCTCTTACTTTAAAAACAAACGCTGAAAATGAAAACGATCTCCGTCTGACTCACAGATAACACAAAAAGCACCCACCAGGAACAACTTGTTAATCTCGCAGCGCCTCCTTTCTCCCTCCTGTTCGCCTCCTTTTTCTTCCCCTTCCATCTGTTGAAGTCTCTCAGCCAGAGAGGCGCACATCAGATTTCAATAGTTGACCTCTTAATGCTGAGGTCAGTGCTGCACCGGCAGCGATTTCACACTCAAGATGAAAGGGAAATGAACACTGAGGACGCTGGGGGGTGACATGGGGCCCTGACCACGCCGGCCATGCCACTCGAGCCGCTTCACTGCACCAGGCTGGGATCTGCAGGGCAGCCATGGAGGAGGTGCCGAGATTGAGGTTTGGATAAAGTCACTGACCTACAACAGATACACACTGACTGGCAAATTAGTTTAGCGATAAAGCAGAGGCGCTGCCACACAGGTACGTGTACAAGCTCACCGGTTTTAATATTTCTATGGCAGCTCTGGGTTGAAAAAAAAAAATAAAATTTTACAGTGAAGTTGGGACTTTTTCCAAAATCAGAAATAGTTTCCAGCATTGAAAGAGGCTCTTATTCTTCTCCAATGACATGGCCATGTGGAGAGTTGGATGGAGGAGCAGAATTTTTCATTTCAAAGTTGAAGAGGCTCACAAAGGGTCAGGGACACTCATGTGTTACACAAAGGGGGGTAAAAGCACAACCATGTCCTTTTCAGGGAATGCAAGGTCATAAAATATCTCATACAGCAAGAAGTAAAAGACATTTTTCTTATTCTGCAAACACCAAAAAAAATAAAATAATTTTCCAATATTTATTTGTCAGAAACTGCTGGTAAATAATAGTTAATGTTATTTGTATTTCAGGGCTATTTTAGTGTAGCAGAACCACGTATTGTAAAAAGTATTTTATTGTTTGTTTTTTGACATATTAACACAAAGTAGTGAATAATTGTGAGAAGGGAGAAAAGTGATGCTTTTCCTTCCACTTAGCAATAACTCACATCTTACAAAGCTTTAAATGTTTAATAAAGAGAAATGTGAAAAGCATGTATGTTTTCAGTCACAGCAGCTGGAGAGCATCTGTAATCATTGATGTCTTTAAGCAGGATATCAGCGGTATTTAGGTCTTTACTTTAATTCTGATCATTTAATGCATTAATCTGCTTTAATCTAATCTAATCTAATCTGTTCCACTGTTTCTCTGGCTGCATGTTGGAAACTCCAGCCTCCACTCTGTTGCAGCTTCGACAGGTTTTTGTTCTGTTTTGTTTCTCCTGACCAGTTTCTCTTTTCTGTCGAGGAAAAGTAATCCCACAGCATGATGCTGCCACCACCATATTTCACCCCGGGACGTTATGTGAACTCTTGTGGTATTTTACACGCGTTAGCCTCATCTACCAAGAGAATCTCTCTCTACATGTTTCTGCTTTTCTCCACATAACTTCTTACAAGAACATTTCGTTCATAACTTTCTTCTTGAGATGCTTTCATAAGGGCCATGTTTATTGTCAGCAGATTCTCCCACCTGAGCCGCGGCTCTCTGCAGCTCCTCCACAGTCACCAGAGGTCTGCCTTGTCAGATTAAATGGAGGCTCAATGTGCAAAAAGGTTCAATGGGTGCAAATACTTTTTTAAGGCACTTACACATCCTGTTACTTTAAACTGCAAACTCTGGGCTTCACTTGAAATGAAAGTTTCCTCTCATGTCCATCCAGTCCAAAGTGAAGCTGTTATTATTCAGGAGACGTGTCGCCGCCGTCAGCCTATATCCATGCATTAAACCACGGCAGCAGAGCCAGACTCAGGGGAAGGAAGGACTTTATTTGGCTCATACAAGGCAGGACACTTTTAAACAAGATTAATGTTTTTCATGTAAATGCTATAAAAAAATCTAGATGTAGAAATGAACAATTTGCTGTTTGTTGAACATAGAAACAAGCAAACCGTCAGCGGAAGTTTAACGATTGACTTTAATGATTGACTCTTAATCACAGGCAGATTTGTTCTCTGTCTTTGAATTTCATTAAATTACATCACTTCATTAAGTGAGTTACGATAAAACTCAAACAAACTTTAGCGCGCTGTTGATTTGTGATGCAGGATGAGGAGAAAAAGAGCAAGCTGAAGCAGATAGGCATCAAGCTCATTTTGAAGAGCTCTTCCTCTTCTTCTTCTGCTTCTTCTTCTTCTTCATGTTGCTCCAGTGTCAACCCTGACAGGCTGCTTCTTTTCACCAACGAGTCGGGGCCATTTTTCCCGGCCTGCCTGCCTGCCTGCCTGCCCACCTTCCCGGGAACAAGCTGCTCATTCCTTGTGCATTTCCCAAAGACTATTATTGAATGAACAGTGAGACAAGGCCCGCAGTGAATGGACAGTTTGGTTACACCGCCATGAGGCTCGAGCTCCTCGGAGTAATGTAGCGCTTAAGTACCTGTCAGCTTCATAAAGGAGGGAGTAGACGGAGTAAATGTGTGTGTAAATAGAGTGTCAGATCAGGACCCCAGGGAGTGGAGGTGGGGGAGCGTGCGTGCGTGTGTGTGTTGGTGTGTTTGCGCACCCCATTTGTTCCCCGATGCATACGTGAAGCATGTGTGTGTCAGCGCGTCCGTGCCTGTGAGTGTCACCGTAATGATCATTTAACCCTGCTCAGCATTCCCCAGGGCTCCTCGTCCCTCCTTTTCGACTTCACAGTGCTGCAGGCTCTCTGCCTCTTCTGTCTGCTTCTCACGGCTGGGCACAGTCGGGGAGCGCCTCCTTATTCATTCATGAGAGAGGCACCGGATAAATAAAAAGGTTCATTACTGTGCTAAAGTGTTACTAATGACATGTACCTGCCACTGAGCACCTCCGAAAATCTAATGTGACACACCAGAATGGAAAATCTATTCCGCGGCACCGAGGCCTCCAATGGCGCCTGCACATATACTCTATGGAAATTTCCCTCCGCTTGCCCTCCAATTGTGTCTCTCTAAAACCAATATTTACAATCCCATAGCCATTATGTCCTACTACGCCCTCTGCGCCTGCTGTTGCGACCTTCGCATTAGCTGAAAATTGGACTTTGGCGAACTTAGCGAGGGGAGAGGAGGCTCTTCTTGTGGAAACCAGGGGGCGCAGCATGATGAAACATAGGGTGTCTGTCCTTCAGGTCCCTGCTGCCCCAAACTCAAACTGACAACAAAGTCAGAAAGGCTTCGCCGTGCTGCATACCATTACCCGGCATCCCCAAGTGAAAGTCGCTTGAAACTAAATGCCAATAAGCCATTAGCCGATTCTATGACTGTCTCAGTTTATGTCATGGATGCACTGATAGTCTGAGGCTTTGTTTGTGCTTCAAAACCTGACTGGAGGGAAAAGAAGCCTCTTGAGCTCCAACAGCAACATGTATTAGATGCACAGTTTAATACTGCAAATGTTAAAGTAATCGCAATGATTTTATCTGAAATTTTTAGCTGTTTCACGAAGTTCACTTTCTGAATTCAGATCATGCTAAATAAGTCAGAGAGCAACATTTGAATTGTTGAAAATAAGAATAAGGAGTAAAATGGTGAAATATAAATGAACGCTTTCAAAATGGTCCTTCAGTATGTAATGAGTAGTTAACATGTTACCTGTAGACAACACTCTTGTTGTCTTCATTTGGTTTGAATCCAGCCTTGTAAAGCAAACAGCAAATCCAAAAGAAATAACTAATTTAACCAACCTCCTTGTATTTGACGCTAAAACTACGTCAAAACATTTTAATTGCCCTCACATTTACACCAACTGGAATTGATTCATAGTGCCACTTCGTAATATCTGAAGTAAAAATGCATAAAGTGCTAATTTCACACAAAAATCAAACTGTGCTGCTTTTACTTTGAAAGAACAGCTTTTAATTTGAAGATGATTGTTTTCCTTTCAGTGTTTTGGCCTCTTCCTGTTTGTTGCAGTGTTGGCCTGTCATCAAAAGGCGACTGATGGGAAGGTCAGACTCATAAATATAAGTCATCAGGACAATATTAGTGTCTGTATAACGCTGTCACTGAGGAACATCTAATATATTCTTTTTCACACATTGATATGTCTTTCTAATATTTATGGATCTACAAACCATTGATTGATCTTTGATCTATAGAAAGTCAATGTGATGCACCGTCTCCTTACATTCTTTTTAAATAACTACACAATGCAAACAAGATTTTAGTTACAGCCTGCAAACAAAATAAAATAAGATTTAATAAACTTAAAAAAACAACAATAACACAACAATCAGACTAAAGATTGCAGCTCAAATCAGCACTTTATCCAGAAACCTGAAATTTGTGACATTTCTTGTGTAAAAGGAATTAAAAGCCTTGGATTAACAGCAATATTATAATAAATGACAGTCTGTAGCTGTGTTTTATCCTGCTGAATGATCATCTTCTAGTCCACTGAGTTGCTAAGATGAACATTTTTTTTCCATATAAACATATTTTTGTTCCTGAAAACACCTGAGTTTTTTTTCCCGCGCAGAAAAAAAAACTTGTTGCGTCTTTAGAAGCTTGACATCTAATTGAATCTCAGCTTCCATCAGCGCCTCAGCGGCATCTTCACATGACTGTTTGCTCAACATGTCTGCCCATTTCCACTGATTAATTCATACGAAGCCAAACCAAATGTTCTGCCTTGTTTGTCACGTCACACCCAGACCCCGCCGTCATCGGGTCACAATTACAACGAATGTCTGCAGATTTTGGATCATCACAGTTTTAATAAAAAATATGACAAAACCTCTAAATTATTTTTACAAATTAACTCAATTTGTTTTCTTTCAGACACTGTTGGTGATGTTTCCTTTTGTTTGAGTTTAGTTTTGATGTTGTGTTTTAAGAATATATGATTTTCTGTCATTTTTACATAAAAAGTTAAATGTTAGCTTTGACAAACTGATGTTTTTTTATTTGCTCTGTATCTAACAAATGGTATAAATAAGTAGCTTATTTTACTCCTTGCAGCTCAGAGAATAGACTTTAAAATACTTTAAAACACACACACACACACACACACACACACACACACACCCCCACACACACACACACACACACACACACACACACACACACAAAGGAAAACAGTTTATTGCTGAGACTATCTGAGATGGACTCCTCAACTCGTTATCAGCCTCCAACATATTCTTCAAGAATCGTTCATTAAAAGCCACAAAACAAACTGAGCACTAAGTCAAAGATCATTAGCCTCGTGATGGATAATTGCAAAGGTCTAGTAGTGTTGTTATATTGCAGACCTTGTGACAACCCCTGTAATTATCCCTCCTCCCAATGCTTCCCAAGGGTCCCATAAAACACATTAGCACTCGGCCTGCACAGATCATTCAGACTCCTGCACAGTCTTCCTCCTTTCAGCATCACCTCCCAAAGCAACAACAAGCACCTACTTGCATATTCCAGTTTGCTCATTTCGTTATGATTTGTCTCTGAGGTGTAAAATATGGTTGTTTTATTTTCAAATGGGAAAGCCAGGTTCGCCGTTTATGTCTTTTACATTTAAAGAATCTAAAATCAGGGCTCCACTGAGCGTACATTTGTCGCACTGTGTGCTTGAAAAGCCGGCTCAGTTCCTTATTCAGCAGCCTCTTCAGTCCGTGATTGACTCCTTCCCTCAGCACCCTGCAGCAGATGAAGGAACAGAGCTTAAACCTGTTACTGTCAGCCTCTCACCTGGATCATAAGAACTCCTGCTCGGAGCATGCAAACCAATATCCTCCTATTCTCCGCACAGCCGCCAAGGATTCACAGCGGTGGCTCTTCACAAAGAGCAGGGCCGAGCGCGCTCAGTGTTATCTTATTGAGTTACCTGTAGCTAAGCTCTGAGCGGGCGCACACAATGGCAGGCGGCTAATGACAGTGCAGGCCCTAACCCCTTGTCCCCGGCCTTTCCCTGAGCCTCATTTCCGCGCGGCGGCTGCCATTTCACAGCTGTTAGCCACAGACTCTCTTTGTCATGATTAAGGACAAATTAATAGATGCCTCCTGGTAATCAGCTTTCATTAGGGCTGTCAAACCGTCAGTGGTGTTCGCTCAGTGCGCTGGACACAGGATGATCACATCCCAGTGGAGAGGCGCTGCAGCTGCCTGTGTGCAGTCTCTCTGCTCCTGTGTCTGTGCTCTTGGTGTGGCTAAAGTGTGGGTAACCAGTGCATTAGCACGCTCCTGCGTGGCACAAGTGCTTGTAGTTGGTGCATTAACGGTGCTCCGTGTGGAGCTGCAAGATGGAGGTCATCGTTGGAATGACATAAAGAGTAGTCTTTCTGCTGAGTGTAATTGGCCCCAGCATGCTGAAAATGGACTGTGAAATGTAAGGGGGGGGTCAAATAATTGATTTTTCCCCCGAATGCAGAATCCAGGGCAGGGCTGTTTAGAGAGTAATTTACAAGAGCAGTTCAGCTCAGGCTGACTGGCATATCTGCTGAAAGTTCCCAGAGGCAGAGGAAGAGATAAGACGCACCTGAGACCCCGGAGCAGACGGACAGCAGTCACAGAGCTACTCAGAGGGCAGAGAGGAGCCACATCAAACTCACTCGCACATCAGCTGTATATGTATGCAGTGTAGGGGACAGCTACATACACACACTCACATGCTCCGAGGATGATGGACACAGGCCATTGTATGTAGAAATAGACTCCCGTCTCTCCCTCTGTCGGTCTCCGGTTCTCCGTCTGTCCGCCTCCCGCCCTCCTTCTGGAATTGATGAAATAAACTCATCAGACTTCCAGCAAGTTTGGCATTGTGCTGGAGAGCTGAAGTCATTTCAGTATGTAGATTTCAGACTTAAACCCATAACCGTGTTGCGTGGTGCATGACCACCCCCACCTGCTGGAGAGAGAAGGCTTGGTTGTGCATGATGGGATAGGAGCGTCTGCGAGGCTGGATACAGCCTGGCCCCGTGTATGCTCACTGATTTCCCAACACTGCTGCCTAGGGGAATTAAGACAATGGCCTTAATGCAAATGCTTTAATCTAGTGACAAAATGGCATTTTATTTGCTCTGCCAAAACTGAGCTGAAATACATATGTAAGCTAATTGAGGAGAACCGGCTGCTTTGCAATCTGCTTGGCCCCCAAAATGGTTTCATCTTCAATTTGGAGAATATCTCCTTAAAGACAGCGATGAGTGACATCCGTCAAGATCCAGAATCTATGTCATCTGGGTCTATAGAAAGCACAATGGCTGGCTGATTGAGAGTCATCGCTGTCAAAAATGTAGAGCTGTCATAATGAGAGCGTCTCATGGAGACGTTTGTATGGAGCGGCGTCAGCTCCCTTCAGTTTTCTTAAGCTTCTTGTTAAATTGCACCAAACAATTTTCAAGATCAATTCCAGCGTCCAAAAACAATGCACACAAATCCCATTTATTCAACACATATTGTGTTTGGAGAGGGCCCCTGTGTTTGCATGAAGGTAATTACAGTGGGATTTGATGTTGTGGTGTGCCCAGAATTCTCCAGCTTTAGATCAGGCTCAGGGTGCTCCACCCCATTAATGCTCCATATGGGGAACCCAGCTGTGATCAGAATTGGACGAGCGGGAGGGGAAATCGATTTCATTTGCAGGATTATTGATGTAACCGAGATGCCGTTTGTGTGAAACATAAAGTCCTATTTCAGAGGTTATGGATGAAGCTGGATGGAGGGGCCGGCTGTTTGTTTTGTTCAGTGAAACATTACAGAAACAGAAAAGTCGGCGCACATGACGCTGTACGGTCTGCACCCGCATTGCACCACATTAAAGGGATAGTTCGGGATTTCTGGAGTGAGGTTCTGCTGAAGGGTTAAAAACGGTTAATATCTCACCTTCATTTAGCATAAATCTGTTAATCCAGCAGACAGTCAGCACCACAACCAAATCTGTCTGCTGCCATTTTTAAAAATACTTAATAGTTTATGTAAATGCATTTTTATGAATCTTTAAAGCAGGTGTTTCCAAAGTGTGGCCTGGGGACATTTGTGACTGATTTTCAGTTCAAGAGTGATACTATTTATTTATCAAGCTGTTTATCAGGGTAACGTTTTTACCACCATTATTATCTTCCAGTGGAAAATGAAATAAAATTTATAACGGAAAGCAAAACCTATTTAAAGACTTTTACTGAAAAGTCAACCTTGCTTTTTTTATTTATTAAAAAGGCTAAAAATAACAAGTATTTTTAAAGAAATTGATCCAAACCATGTTTTATACCCAAGAATAAATTTGTTCAACTGTGCCTAAAAAAATTGGAAAAACTAGATTACTTTTTTTAAATACAACAAATGTGCAAAATCCTTCATTGAGAATAAATGTTTCCAGCCAGAATAACGACCTAATAGAAAAATCAAGTGGTGTCAAAAGACGCAGGCCAGTTTTATAGGGGCTAAAATGAATGCAGTTTCATTCATTTTTACACATTTATTCCTAAAGTTAATTTATTTCAGCAAGTCAAACAAGTGAAAAACATAATATAAATCATTCAAACACAAACTGGTGTGTTTTGAAATCTGCATTTTCTTAAATATGAAATTTCTTTAACCTTTTCACATGTTCTGTTCTCAGAAGGAGGTAGAGTCCAATGTCACCGACTTCCTGTAAATCATGATATAAATAATAATATAATAATAACATTTCAGGTTTAGAAATGTGGACTACATGATCTGCTGTGGCTTTTCTGAACAAGGAGCCCAGTCAAACCAGTCACTCGTCCCATTTCTCCACCTGCAGTAAAACTTTATCAACATCTCTTCAACCAACATCAGAAGGCAGAAAAAGAAAAAAACTGACACACAAAAAATTTGACCAACATGCAACTTTTATTGTTGGTTGTACATTTATTAGATTTGTATGTCTATTAGAATGTTGTGTTAATGGTTTGTGAACATCTTCAAGAATGAATAAAAATATGAATATTACTGGAATCAGAAAAAGTTTAATTTCTGAGGATGGTCATCATTCTGATCAGTTTGCTTCAGCTTTAGCCTCTGCATTAGCATCCATTGTGGCTGATAGACTCAGTGATATTCTGGCTCCAACACACAAAGCTGGACCAGACGCTGAAGCTGGACCAGACGCTGAAGCTGGACCAGACGCTGAAGCTGGACCAGACGCTGAAGCTGGACCAGACGCTCCTTCTGCTGGATGGATTTGGTTAAAGTCCATCTGAGTTGTGTTCCTCTGCTGAAAACTGAATGAATTCATTTCATGCTGCATCTTTATGTTTCACATGAAAACAAAAATTTTGTTGAAGCTCCCGCTTAACATGCAGTGTTTAACGTTAAACAGGTGTCAGCAGAGGACGCAGCAGATGCTGCCGCCATGTTTGTGGTAAGTCGGCATGGAAAATGTTGTAAAAACTAAATCATTTTTAGCTTCCAGATGCTAATTATGCTAAATAAAGACACCAAAAGAAAAACTGACTTGATGTAAACGTCCAAACGCCTAAATGATTCATTTTACTGTTTACTGTTCTTCTGTCTATAATAGTGGGACCAAAAACTGGCAGCAAAAAGATGATACTTCTGAAAATGGTTTTTTAAAAATATGCTCTGGGAAAATTAATGACATTTTTTTTCTGTGACAGGAGGTCAAAACGGAGAGAGAGAGAAAACAGTGTTCAAAGTACAGCATGTTGTTGGCAGCAATAAGTGACCTGGCATCCAGCCTTTTTTCACCCTTCGCCAAACTTTCCCTCCACCTGTTCCCTGCATTCTTCTGGAGGCTTTATAAGTCAGAGCGATGTGCTGGCGAGGTGATCACACATACATTAAAACAGTATCAGAGTTTCCCAGGGTTCACATGGCCTAACAGCTGGATCTTTCAACTGAATCCATCCCTCTGCACAATTATTTCTCCCCCCTTTCTGAGTCTCAGCGCCCAGTTGGGTCGGCTGTGGTTCCCACTCGTTTAACAGCAGCAGTGGGAGCAATGGCGAACCAGCTGGGGAAAGCTTTTCTTTTTTTTTCTTCTTTTAATTCTGGGTTGATGACAGAACTGAGTTGAGATGAGGTAAGGTTAGAGAAGGGTTTCCTCGTGCATTTTATATTAGGATTTCATCTACAGAAAACACATCAACGTACAGCGATTTGGTTAACTGTTCATGTCTTGAACTTTAAATCTTGTCATATTACAACTTCAAACACGTCTAAGTGGGATTTTTATGTTAAACCAACTTAACACAGAAGTGCACAGCTGCGAGGCAAATGATACCTGATTGAATCTGTTTACAAATGAAAATCTAAAAAGTGTTGCACACATTGTCACAAAGGCCCTTTTAAATAAAACTGTCTAAATAAAACCAAGTGCAACAAGATGAACATTTTTGTAATTATTCAAAATCGTTTATTGCAAGTAACATAAAGGATTAGTTCTGATTTTTAGGATTGAGATTGTGTAATAGCTACACTTGTAGTAGAATGATGTTTGGTCTCTGTGAGATTGTTGGAAATAAAGCAAGTTCTGTGCGATGTGGAAGCTAAATGCTAATCAAACATACACTGTTTGTTTTGACTGACTTTTATTTCAATCAAATTGCATTATGTTAGCAGATATTGTCAATCTAAACCTCTGATCATTTTGCTGCTGTTCTCTCAGCCCAGCAATGACTGGGTTTCTCTCTGGACATTTGCTGCTTCAGACGTCTCAGCTGCACCCGTCCGTCCAATCAGCAGCAAAACCTTTTCACCAGCTCTGCCAAGAACGCAGACAATTTTTCAATAGCTGCCTTTGTGCTTTCCAAGTCTGGTAATTGTTTAAAATTTATACTGATTGACTCATAATCAGCTGATTTGTGTCTCCATGTGTTTAGCTAGCTTAGCTGCCACCACTACATTTTCATCAAGATTGAAGGACTTCTTCCAGCTGACGGTAAGTTAAATGTCATTGACAAGAAATTTAAAACAATCTCACTTCAAATACTATTAAATATTTATATATATATAAAACACTGAGACGCCCTGGGAAGTCCTGTGGTGGAAACCGATTGAAGTCTCTTGGTGTGAGCAAGATTTTCTTCAGCAGGAACAGAAAAGGTCGTCAGAGTATATGGAGAAATGCAAAGAAACATTATCAAAGAATATGGAAAGCTTTGGACGTCTTGTGCAGATGACAAGCAGAGAATCTGTTCACTGGACGACTGTTGTTTATAAATTTGGGCTTCTGCTGAGCAACAAAAAGAAGAAAGACATTGTTGAAACAAACAAGTACTGTTGACATGGAAGCAGGTGCTTCTGTTGGCTGGAACCAATTTAGAAATCTTTGAAAATGTTAGCTTTCTATGACATAAACATTCTCACAGTGAAAGATGGAAGTGGCAGAATCATGCTGTAGGGATGCTCCTACACGTCCGGGAGAGTTTATAGTTGATATGATGATATATGAAGCTAAATGCAATGCAATTCTAGAGCAAAACATGCAAAAACTCTGAAACTGGAGCAGAGCTTCACCTGTCAGCAGAACATCAATGAATGGTTTTGGATCTTCGATGGTCCAGTCAAAGTCTAGGCCTCAATCTGATGGCAAACTGAAGTTCAGAGATGTTTTCCTATTGTGCTATTCTGAAAAGAAGAATGGAGAAGAAAATGGTGTCTCTTGCTGTGAAAAGCCTCCAGAAACCTGCAGTGAAAGGATCTACAGAGTATTGACTCTGGAGGGTATGAATAGAAACGCACACCACGTCTTTCACTGTGGAACATATTGAAATCCATGTTTACTCTTTACCTCTGTGTTTCTCACTACACTTTTGTAGGGATATTGCATGAAAACCAAATAAAATACACTGAAGTTTGCAGTTGTGAAAAAAAGAAAGTACATTGTGTCGTAGCTTCTTTCAACGTTGTTTTGTCTTCTCATCAGAATTTGACTTTTTCTACCAACTGGTCTTGGTTGTCAGTTATCACAGGAGGGGCCTCAGAGGGCGGTCTCTCCCCCCCCAGCTTACTGTCCTTGTTGGTAGCAGATGTTTGTGGTGTTTAAGTGTCAGTGATGGGCAGTGTAAAAGCAGGCTTACACATGTTCATGTCACCCAATCGTTGCAACTGCAGGAGGAAGTTATGTCATGAAGCCAGCTGGCTCTAATATGCAGCATTGTGTAAAAAAAAAAACAAACAAAAAAAACAACTGCGGAGGAGAGGTGGAGCTAGACGCAAACTTGGCCGAGGCTCTCACAATTTTTCTTGCTTTGGCTTCGGGGGTGCAGACAGACAAAAGGCATCCGCAGCCGAGTTTGTGCAACTTATCAAAGTATGTCATTAATTTTACAGCAAGCTCATGCGCAAGCGAGCGAACTGCGTCCGCATTGTTTCCAGCTATAACAATTGAGCATTTATTGGCTGAGAATTGGTTATTAAAGAAAACTGCAGCGTAATTGTGTTTTGACAGAGAGAAATCTGAGCCAAGCGGAAAAAAAAAAAAAAAACAGAAAAGAGACTATGGCATGTCTGCGAGGGGCCGTTGTTTTGATTTGTGCCTGTTTAGAGAGAAAAGGGGGGAAAAGGGCCCCTGTCTGGGAGAAAGGGCTGAAGCTCTGTTACGGAGTTTAGGTCTCCATCTAGTCTAATAAAAAACACTTAAGCTAAACAACCCCCCTCTCGCTCTGCCTGAGTCTGGTCCTGGGAGCTACCTGGAGGCCCTCCACAGAGCACATTTAATAAGGGCCCCTCTGCTCCCTCCCTGCGTCTCCCTGAGTGATGGGCCGTCCATCCAGCACCGGGACAGGCTGGCAGGACAGCATGAAGGGTGTGGTCACGGTCCCCGCGGCTTCTGTTACACAAATCTAACCTGAATAGCGTTTTTTTTTTTTTTTTTTTATGGCCTCAACTTTGTTTTTATGTTTTCTTTTATTTTTTTGTTTTTGTTTTTCTCTTCAAGCTCCTTAAAGGTGATTCTGCTTCATCGTAATCCCTTGTTTTAGTTCCACGCAGGCCTCGGCGTGAAAGAGCGAGATCGCACACGCGTAGAAAAAAATAAATAAAAGACTTGTGCTCTTTCATGGCGTGGAAGCTGAATAAAAAGTGGCATTTTTTTTATTTGTTTTGCTTCATGTTTGATTCTCAGTAATGCAGACAATCAACAGGCTAGGGGAGTTAAGTGCATTATAAATCACCAAGAGGGAGCCACCTCGCTCTTGGAGCTCTTCCTGGTTGCTGCTGCTGCCACTTTGGGTTATGTGAGGAGTAAAGTACTTTAGCAAAGACCGTGGAGCCGCTCCACGGTGCTCCTTTGCATATCAAATAAAACAGCGGAGCGGGCGATGGCAGTGCCAACACAGACGGCTATGTTTGCATGTGCACGCTGATGCACATGCATTTGAAACCTTTTGATTATCTCCCATGGTGCAGGTCATGGTGACGTCATCCGGTGTGTGGAGGAACCTAAGGAGACGTCTCTAACGGTGAGCTTTACCTGCAGGATGTGACACTTTTGATTTAAAGCATCGCAGGTGAGTATAGTAATTAAAGGCAAGCCATTCACTCAGAATATAATTAGGAATTTTCCACAAGAGAAATTTCATATTACCACTAACTGGGTTTATGATTTTAAATTGGTAAATAGGTGTTTTTT
This sequence comes from Poeciliopsis gracilis, assembly GCA_911649635.1. Taxonomy (NCBI): domain Eukaryota; kingdom Metazoa; phylum Chordata; class Actinopteri; order Cyprinodontiformes; family Poeciliidae; genus Poeciliopsis; species Poeciliopsis gracilis. The sequence continues at coordinate 742,674 of CAJVRI010001403.1, forward strand.
TGTTGTTGTTTTTTTTACATCCTGCAATGCTTTTATTGGCTATAAAAATAAATGTTTCCAGATTTTCACACTCAAATCTCATGTTTATAGCCCCCATTTTCTGTGTCCCCAATCCACAAGGTAAAGACGCACGGCTCGTATTTTCACAACAAAGCTTTTCTGGGGTCCAGCAAACAAACTGTTGTATGGATGTACCATTGATTTCACATTCACACGTCCAGACTTAAAGGGACTATGGGATTGCCAGTGAATCCCGAAATCTGTGTGCTGCTCACAGAGTGTCAAGTTGACATCCACTCCACTTCTGTAAACTGGCGAGATTATTCACTCAACAGGATCTCTTCCTGCCTTTCATCCTGCGAACTACAGGCCAATCCGGCCGCTGACAGCCAAGCGATAGCATACAGATGGAAATGAAGGTGGAAGTGGAAGAGAGAGAGAGAGGGGGGGGGGGGGGGGAGGGCAGGGATGGTGCTGCTTCTCAAACACAAGAGGAAGCCTCTGGGTTCAGGGTTTAGCTCCAGACTGGGTCTCCTGACTTCAATTAGAGAGGCTGGTCAGTGGTCAAGCTTCCACTTCGCACCGCAGATTTTTCTCAAGGGCACTACGGCTCAAATCACAGGGAGGCATGGACTCAGGGGGCGGCACAAGTTCTGTTCACATCACAGTTAGCAAGTTAAGTTAAGCAGCATTTTTATGGTTTTTAACAGTAAATTATCATGTTAGTGAAACCAAAAAGGATGCAAAAATAGATCCCATGAATATTTTCCATTTCAAAATTCCAAATTGCTTCAGACTTGAATTTAAAAACTTCTGCAGTTCTTTTAACATCCAGGAGATATAAATATGGAATATTTATCCTAAAAGTGTCCAATGGAAATTGCAGTATATTTATTAATATTTGAGTCGTAAAACAACTTGGTGACATTGTTTTCAGTTCAAAAAACTGCTTTTCTATTGTTGTGGGCTTTGGGCCAGCTTAAGTTAGTTCTACTTCAAAATGTACAAAACTAAGACTTACATCAAACTAAACTAAAATATTCTGCACATTTATGAAACTTTTCACTAGTTGTCATTTTTTGTGAATCCAGCACAAATCGTGAAACAAATGCGATGTGACAATATGGCTTCATCACCTTTTTGATGGTTTACATCACAACCAGTAACACAGTGGTCACATTCTCACATAAATATAGGAGACTCTATTCTTGTTCAAATTAAATTTAAAGAGGTAACATATCAAGCATTAGTAAAATACATTTAGATTTACATTCATTAGAATAGGAAACAAAAATCTGGAAAAATGGAAGTTTCAATATTCAATTTCAACCCTCAGCAGCATCTTTGTCTATGCAGCATAATACATCCCCACAGCATGACGCCGCCACCACCATGATGTGCAGTGTGACTTTTCTACCACTCATTTTCTTGCATGAACGCACATTAGGAAACACGGGACTCATATATTTGCTAGAAATTTCAAGTTTCTCTTAATTTCGTCTCTAAAAATTCAAGTTGCAATCAAGTAGTAATTGTGACTGCAATCACGCACATAGTTTCAATACGTTTTCAAGCTGTAATAGAAAGCATCAACACAATAAATTCAGAGGAATTTATAATGTTCCACCACTTTCACTTTTAACACACAACCCTAACCCATTTCACTGTAAGCAGTTGTAGAGGGGGAAAAAAAGAGCATCACTTTTTATTCTGATGGGGGAGGAAATCCTGCAGAGAAGTTGTTATTAGTGTCAGTTATTTGAGAGAGTAAATTGCACACAGCTACTGCCTTGATAACAGCTCCATATATCAACTAAACCGGTCTCAAAACCTGATGTGAGCAATATGTGCTATGAAATGTATTTCCTTCTCCTTGGGCAACAATACAAAGAATGTATTCTGCCTGTTCCGTCGTACCACTGGCACCCAGTCATTTTGCACTCTGGATCACAATTCTAAGTTACTGGAATGAAACCAATTCGAGCTCCTTTTAAGATAATGCAAATAAATATCAGCCCTGATTTGTCTGTTTTTTTTTTTATTTTTATTATTATTATTCCCCTCAACTGCCCCTCTCTTTGCTCCCTTATCAGCACACAGCATTTCTCTCTTTCTCAAGGGTCACATGAAAGGTCCCTCTTTTCTTGAGAATCAAGGCAGAGAAGAAGCCTGGTCCAGGACTGATTCATGTCGCACACACTGCCGGGATGTTATGCATGGATAATTGATTGTCGAAGCAGCATGGCCACTGTTGGATCTTGATGGTGCTGCCGAAATGTCACCTTACTGATGTTACAGCGGCGCCAATATTAAAAAGGCCGGTTCTCAAAGACTTCCATCTGAGCCCACTCCTCTCCCACTGCGTCTGGGAGAGACAGCGCTGTTTGTCAGGCTTCTATTTCAGAAAGACAGATCTCGCATTCGCAACCTTATCTGCACAGGACAGTGCACCCACTTCCAGAAGTGCATTGAACATTTCCAATCATAGGGATATATCACTCTCCTTTTAAAGTGGAAATCAAACGTGTGGGAATGGTGAGAGGGAGAGAAAAAAAAAAACTGCATAATTGAGAGCTCTTAGGATTTATTTATAGGTGGTTTGTCTCTTCCAAAACCCCCTGAAAAATTACACCCCTTGCAGCAGACACCTCGCTCAGCAACAATAAAGAATCCATCTTTTTTTTTTTTTTTATAGGAATGTTTTCATACTGGTTCCAGGGGAAATTTTTATGCAAAATTGTTTGGAAACATCTCAGACATTAAGTCAGATAATGTAGCAGGTATTTATATATAAAAAGTGGAGGATTAACTGAGTAAAAACCAGTTAATTTCAGAGTTCGGATAGTATGCAGAAAGCCGAGCCCGGACTGGTAAACTGTGCTAATCTATAAAGGCTTACATAGGTAAAAATAGGCTACACCTGCACGCCTTTTTAACACCAGAAATCATCCAGCTATAGAAGCAGTGAATGAAAAAGGGAAGCCTCCCCGTTTGTTGTTGTTGTTCAGACAATGCAGAAGTTTGGTAGGACTGGTCAGGAAGAAAAATATATTTGAGTCTGACTTTAGGGTGCATTTGTTGCACTTTAGATAATGGATAGTTCCTATGATAAATGAGATGTCAGATTTTTTTTAATTTTTTTTAACAAAACTCACTTTTAAGAATAAAACTGTATCTAACCTGCGCCTGCTATGCTAGTCTCACAAACTGTTGCATCATCTGAAACACTTGCCTTAAATTCTGAATCCCTTCTGTATAACTGCAGCATCTTTGAAAAGTATTTATGCAATCAGATTTTTTTTTCATATTCATTTGATGTGATTTACAAAAAGAAGCACATTGTTATGAACTGGAAAGAAATTTCTGTTTACAAGTAAAAATCTGAAAAGTGTAGCTGATTAGATATGATCTGAACAGTCACCACAACTCTCTGTCTGGATAATTGTTGCAATATTCGTTTTCTTCCTCACACCATGATACTGCCACCACCATGCCTTCCCATGCAAATGATGCATTTAGGGCCATGTGCAAAATTACCTTTTTGTGAAACTCTACAAGTCACCCTGAACACACCATCCCCACAGTATGATACTGCCATCGCTATGCTTTACCTCGCAAGGTGTTTTTAAAACACTTACCTTCTGCTTCAGAATTACACACTTGTTGGTCAAACACACAATTCTAATATGATGCATTAAAGTTTGTGGTTAAAAAGTGGCAAATTATGCAATTGTTCAGAAGGCATAAGTACCTTTACAAAGCTGTGACTACTGCTTGCTTTTCTTTGTCCTGACATGCTGAAGCGATTGTGAACTCAGGGCTTCCCTCCCATAATCAAGTGTGAATGAACATGTAAACTTAGCCAGGTATTAACAGAACTTGGCCCTTCTTCAGCGAGCAGTGGTTCACGCTACTGGCTGGCGTGACAGAAGTAAAAGGTGAGCAGCTTTGAGGAGTGAGGAGGACCCAGAACCCAGCAGACAGGATGGAACGCACCATACGCCGCCGAGGCTGCCGGCGGAAAGCGGGAGAAAGGGAGCGTTAATCGGCACCACATGTCTGCATATTCTCCAGTCTCCGGCATAAATTTCATTACTGCCCCACGTAAAATACGGACCATCTCAGGGACGTGTGTAACGTGGCCTGAGACAGCTACCGTGTGAAAAGTGGGGCCCCGTTATGTGTGAGAGTCATGGCCCAATCTGTCACGGTGGGGATTTTTTCATTTTTTATTTGTTTTTAAAGGGAAAAAGGGGGGAAGCAGCTGCTTGCCTCACCTGTCCAATTCTGTACACGGCTCTCTATCAAACCAAAAGGTTTCCTGCACCTTCACACGGGCTCCTCCGCAGCAGACGCACATGCAACACTCCTATGTAATGTGACAACACCAGAGAGACCGCAGCGCTCTCTGTTTATCACACATGTACAATTATATGGTGTTCTATTTGTATAAGCACACTGGTTATGGTGGGAGAGGTATTCATCAGGCCTTCAGCCGGCCGGAGCTCAGCGGGTTTTCCTCTGGATTTGCAGTGGGTTGAATCAACACGGAAAGCAGTGGCGTTAAACTTGTTTTGGACCAGGAGGTGTGGGATAAACTGTTTTAAGAGACTGCTTGTCAGGAGCTGGAACTTTTACTGGGAAAGTCTTCACAGGAAAAACGTGTCAGCATGAATATGTGCTTGAATTAACTGTTTGCACACATGTTTCCTTGTTTAAGGGGGAAACTAGTTACTACACTGGTGCTTAAGCTTCGGATTATCTGTCTGCGTCCTCTTGCCTCTTTAGCATCAACATGAATTCACCCACTCAGAGTCTATCACACATCCACAGAGCTCCCTGAGAGAGCGCGGACCTTAGGGATGCCCTGGCAGGGGGAGGCGAGGCGGCGGTGGAGGGGGGGCCTCGACAGAGCGGGGCTTGTGGTTGCGCCCATGGGCACGGCCCTCTCACTCTCTGGCAACCACTTTGTTAGGCACACAACGCTAATCCGTCTTGTGTCTTTATTGCCCTCTGTGCTGAGGAGCAGACCGGGACTGGGGCTTGAGGGGGTGGGTGTGGAGGTGGAGGTGGGGGCTGTTGAAGCACCGCTGCAGGGCTACGTGTGATCAGGGCTCCTGTTTGAAGATAGGCCACACTGTACAGCATTAAGACATCTAATGCAGGCAAGCTGAGAGCAAAACAAACTGATATTCAAGATGCAGGAGGAGAAGAAAGAAAAATGGAGAGTCCTCAAATAAATGCCACCCTCTCTTCCTCTTCCTGTTTTACTAAGGTTAGGGGGGGCAGATCTCTGCAACCTGAAATTACTATGAGGCGATTCTGGCCCATGTTGTTACACATAGTCAATGAGCTAAACAACACATTAATTTATAGTACAGCCGCTGTGGCTGAAAACAATTTGTCACGGCTTGGATTTGGAGGAATCTCATTTTGGATATTCTGAAGCATTTAACAAAAATTGTTCAATGAACGCTGAGACATTCATGTTTGTTTGACCCATAGATCTGAAAACTCTTTACATTTCAAAACTTCTGTATGTGATTTTCTGTCTGCTCAAAGCGTCTTCTCTCAACTGGCGCCATCTTGTGTTTGTGTTGAAGTCAGGCACAGGTGCGTAAAAATTCAATGTCACCTTTTCCCTCCCAGCTGTCACCTGAGCTCTTGGCAGCATAAGGTAATAGCATCGAGATGCAATCAAGATTATATGGTTGTCACTCATTCGGTGCACTCGGTGGCTTACAGTGTGTGAAGCAGAGGCGAGATAAAAGCCTGCACACAGATGGGAAGATAAACTGCTCCTAAATATGCATCAGTTTCCTCAGAGCAGAAATGTTAACTTGAAAACTGCCATTAGTTCAGTGAGAGGAGGAAATTGGTTAGAAAAGAGCCGCACAAAAACGAGCTGAAGTAAAATGATGCAAAAGGGTAAATAAAGGAAAAAAAAGACCCATTTTTTTTTCTCTGCTTGTAAAAGTACATTTTCTGTAGAAATGCTCCAAGTTTTTCTGACACTCTTCCTCAGTCATGATCAGCTTGCTGCTGCCGCTGTATATCTCAAATGAACAGAGCCTCTGCTTGTAAGCTACATCCACATTAGCTGTTTATTTCCATGTTTACACCGTTTCATATTACATCCAGTGGTAACAGGATTACTTTGTGACAATCAGTAATTTGTGGAATTCCCTCATTTCAGTTTGAGGATTTTCTCTTTGCTCAGAAAAAAAAAAAAAAAATGTTTTTTGTATTCTTGTCTCCCTCCCCTGAGGTTTGACTCCAGAAACCCTTCAGGTTTTCTCTCAGACCTCTGCGAGGCTCCCGATAAAACAGAGCAGAGAACAAGGCCTGACTGTGAAGGCAAGAGGGAACATAGCAGAAATAATAATGTGCAAAGGAGTTTGGTGATGAGGATGTTTTTACTCCACAGGCTCAACTGAGTCAACATAAAACACGCAATAAACACAACTTTGACAAACAAAAGCCCAATTATGTATTTTTCTTTTATAATTTCATGTTGAAAATTTTTGAAATATCAAATCATTATTAAAGTGGTTTAGTTAAATGGAGAAAAAACTACATTAATCATTATTGACAAAATCTTCACAATGATTAAAAACCCTGAGAAATCTTTAAATTAATCTAATGGAACCCTTTAAAGTATTTCTACAATCTGCATTTAAACATTGGTCAGGATTTCTAGTAATTTCTAATAAGTAATATTTTTGTTTTCCTTTGGTCTAATAACGTAACACAAAATAGGAAACATGGCATAAAAACAGTTGCTTTTCCTCTACAAACAGTCAGGGGACCTGAAAACAGAATTTCAAAAGCTAAGTTGAAAACAATTCTTTCAAAAAGTGGTACTTATGCCAACTTTTCAAAATAAAATATTGCAAATATTGTAAAATATAATACAAAAATCTTTGTAAGCATTATTTCCAGGGTTGGTGACTGTAGTACAGGGTACTACAGTACAGTAAATTAAACTTATTAGAAAAGATTTGCATCTTTTCCTTTTGTGCATTTTGACAATCAAAACTTTAGATGTTTTCTACTAGTTACTGAGAACAAGATCAAGGAAGTGGACAACTACTTCCACATTTATCTTTTCTTTAAAAAAATAATATTTTAAGCCTACTTTTTAGTCACTTACAGACTTTGATCTTAAGATAAAACTGTGCAAAGATAAAATAATGGTATAATGGTTCCTTTCCTACTTGGTAACATATTCTGAGTCTAATGTGCGTGTGTGGAATTTTGTTGGAGTGCCTCTGTGGGTCTGCTTTGGTTCATCCCCAGCCACATTTGCTGGTAATCTCCACTGCTTCTTGAATTCACTGAGAGTCGCAGTAAACAACCTGCTGGCACTAACCCCCACGCTTTTGTCTAATCCACACTTTGTTGTTTCAAATATGATGATGAATCACAGCAGCAGAAAACAGACACAGACACACACTTTAAGAGATGTGTGCCTGCAGACTAAAGCTTGAAACCCTAAGATTTACACTGTAATATGAGCCTTCAAAATCTCTGATGCACAAGTTCTCAAACAGATTTCTTTGATCAAAGTTGATCAATAATCTTTAATAAACCTGCAAACTAAGGACACATGTAAGTTTGCTTCAGGATCGTTTTCTTCCAGACATCTGTTCGCTTCAATGAAAGTTTCTTTAAAATACATTCAATTGTGCTCAAGCTTGGCTAATACCGCCATCTACTGGAGGAAAGTGTGAATTACATGAGACCGTAAAAAATGTAACTGTAGTCACAGTTTAACTGACTGAGACGTCTCTTATTTATACTGGTAAATAGCGCATTAATTTAAATGCCGATATGCATCATGGTCAAGAACCAAAAGTAGCTCAATTTCCAATTTCTCCTATATTTAGTGTGTCAAATTACATTTTTTTTTGTTTTTTTAGTGCATGAAAGATTTCCATGTTGAAAATAAGCTAAATTGAAGGCAGTGAAGCTGACAAGTTGTAAAAATGTCACAATTACATTTCTATGATTATTTATTTTAGATACCAAAATGACTTCTTGGATTGATTTTCCCAAATCCAGATTGTCTTGATAAGGATTACAAAGAGTTTGTACAGATAGCTTGAACATTTTAACCTTTCTCATGTCAAACACTTAACTTTATTTATTCTCACATAATTTAATGTGTTAGAACAATGAGGCACATGTATAACTGTGAAGTACACAGAACAGAAATGCAGTTTTCAAACCTGAAGACAACACAAAATCTTATAATTCTAATCCACATAAGTACTAATTCCCTTCAGTCAATGTTTTGAAGAACCAGTTTTACAAAAAACAATTATAAATGCAAGTTGTTTGCACTATGTCTCAAAAATGTTAGCAAATTTTTAATTAGTAAAGTGACCAAACTCATTCAGATTGAATGGAGGATGTCTGCAAAAATGTTCAAACTTTGCCCCGGATTCTCAATTGTATTTAAGTTTGGACTTTGACTGGAGCTACTCTCAGGTTTTGTTTTAGGATTACTCTTTAACTGCATCCATCTTCCCAACAAATCTGATCACAACCAGGGGAAAGAAAGGGATCCTCATCATGCTATCATCACCATGTTAACCATGATTAAGACACATTTGCTTTGTTTCCACCACATACAAGTTTTTACATATACTTCATGATAATTTCATAATAATGCAAAACTTTTGGTCTGCTACAAAAAATCTCTGTAAAACTCAATAAAATTGACAAAAAAAAGTCAAAAAATTAAAGCGGTGTCAATACGTTTTGAGGCAAAGTATAGTTGAAACGAAAATAAATCTTTTAACTTTCTTAGACAAAATTGTGAATTGCCTAATTTAAATTTAATTTTTAATTAGAATATTTAAAGAAAAAAATGTATGGTGTTTAAAATATCAGTTGGATGACGTCATTATTCTGTTTACTTGGAAGTGGAAACATACTGTAGTTATCTGAGAGATAAACATAATGCGCATCTCATATTTATTTTGGAGTTTCCACATTTTTATTTGGAATCTAAGCTCTAAACAGATTGAACATGCAAGTCTTGCAGTTTAAGAAATGAAAGAACAGCGGTGTCCAAATAGGGGGATAAAAGGACGCGGTCTGGCAACATTCCTCCTGTCATATTCGCACCGTGAAGCACGCCTGAAGCTGCCTGAAGTTTGAAGCGTTTTTGCTTCTGCAAAAGCGAAACATTAAGCTGATCATGGCAGGAAAGAGAGCGTTAGTGATCCTGTCTAAAGGTGCGGAAGAGATGGAAACTGTGATTCCTGTGGACATCATGCGCAGAGCCGGGGTTCGTTCTGCACAGTTTATGCTACATGTTAGCATGTTAGCTTGCTAGCATGAAATAACAGGCAACCTTGCTGTGTCGCTACGTTGAATTTCCTGCTGTAAATAAACCTTTAAATATCTGTTAATCACAGACATAATGAATTAAAGTCACAGAAAGCTGAATACCCGAGTAATTAAGTTATGAGTGCTGAAACCCGCAATTTCGTCACTCGCGGTTGTTGTTTAGTCAGCTAAGTTGGCTAACTGCGGTCGGTCCCGTAACCTTTGCAGGGAGTTCAAACGGGGACAAACTTAAATGTCAAAGTCTAAACTTTATTAACCTTTCAAAATAAAGGTTTGTTTAAACCAGTGAAGTCAGGATGACGTGTTGAGATAATCTGCAGCAGTGACAAGTGGGTAGGTACCTCAAAAATACACAATTACACTCAGAAATACTAAAGTGACACAAGACCTATTTTAACATATTCAACAAGACGTATGCAAAATTACCACTGGTGCAAAACACCAATCTGATTTAATATTCTAACATGACATAATCAGACAGATAAAAACATAGTCATGTGAAAATTCTATTTTAAATTAGAATGAAACAAAAAATTTACAAAATAAATTTTAGGATTAAGAGACATTTCTCCTAAACATTTTTTTTTTCTATAGAAAACTTTCAAAACTAATACAGTAGGTACATACGTAGATGTTAGAACAGTGCAAAGCACTTCCGGTGACAACATTTAGTGTTTACTCGATTTCCTCAATCTCCAAATGGCACAACAGACTCGGCAGATGGAAAATACCATAACAACAAAGACTGAGTACAAACAAGATGTCTCACTTTTATACAAACTGTACATCTGTGTCTGGTGCATTTTTGGTTAAAATATGTTCATTTAGTGACATTACTTGAGGTAGAAGTAAAAAGTATGGTGTAATAAAAGTACTTCTAAAGTAGTTTTTTCCCCTAAAGTTATTTGATTAAACGTAGCTAGTTGCTTCTCTTGCCTGATTATAATGTGTTCATATCTGTAGATTGCCGTGACGGTTGCGGGGCTGACAGGAAAAGATCCAGTTGAATGCAGCAGAAGTGTTGTCATCTGCCCTGATGCCAGTCTGGAGGAAGCCAGCAAACAGGTGAGTCTTTTGGTTCTCCAGTAAGCAGTCTCAGTCAGTGCCTTGCTGAAGATTTCACAGCTCTTTAACTATTTTACATGTCGTCACATTGCAAACATGGATGAGGTCATGGATGAGCAGTTCAGATCAGTCAAGTTTATGCTTCAAACATCTAACAGAGCACACTGTTCAACCTATAACATGAAGATAAAGAATAGCTGCAAATCTGACATGATACTGATTTCTAACTCATTTTAGTTCAACTCCATCCATCTTCTCATGAACTCTGACCACCATTTTTGTCACTGCTGAAAAAGCAGCCCACAGCAGGATGGTGTCATCACCCAGTTTCACTGTGGGTGTGTTTAGGGTTAAGTGAAATGTTGGCTTTCAACGCACACCACATTTGTATGTGGGCCAAAGTGTGGAACTTTTGTCAGACGGCAATCAAAAATGCTCCTGGCCTCCTAACTATTATCAAATAAAGGCCAGAGTTGTGAGCTGAATGACAAACAGTTGTCTCACCTGAGCTATAGATCTCTGCAGCTCCTCCAAAGTTATCAGAGGCTTCACAGATTAAACTTTTAATTAAACCCAGCCTCAGTTTAGTTAGACTTGAGAGTGCAACAGAGTGCAAAGAGTTTAAAACAAGGTGTACACTTGTGTTAAAATGCCTGCGCCCTGTTTCAAATGAGGATTGGTGGCAAGACTTGAAAAGTAAAAACTTTACCCACTCCGGTTAAAATTTCCCTTAAAATAAAAAAATTGAGCAGGTATTTTACTTAGGTCTTCACTTTCCATTTAAAGGCCCTGAATCTGCAGGGTTTTTTTCCATTCATTTGTTGTCTGATGTACTATGAATAAACTCCTATAACAATATGCCCATGTTTGATTGATGTCCTGATTTTCATGGGGAGGTGTTGACTAGTATGCTGGGTGATGGCTGCTGTGAAACTTTTATCTGGTTTGATTTTCAGGGCCCTTATGATGTGGTACTTCTGCCTGGAGGAATGCCAGGAGCCAAGAATCTGGCAGAGGTGAGAAAATTACACGTGGCGCTTTGTTCATTTATTCGTTCCTCCGCCTCAATGATGAGTGTAGTGGGAATTTAAAGTAAGGAGAAACAAACTCTACGGCACCTATGGTAAAAGTTCAAATGAGTTTATTTGTTAAAACAAAAATGGAAATTGGGAGCAATAGCAAGACTAAAATGACAAATATCTTAATAAGCTTACTCCATAAACTGCTTTTTTAGATTAAATTTTCTGCTATTGACTCAAATTTAATCTGTTTCTGTGGGGGAGGAGATTGATTTTGCTATGATAATTCACTGGAGACATGATTTAATTGTTACAGATGAGCAGCAAAGCAAACATACCCAATTCTCAAGAGCTTCAAATGTGACAAAGGATGATCTCAGCTGGTTGCTTTGTGCTCATTTGTACCCAGATGCACTTTTCTCCTCTCAGAACTGTTGCAACCTGATTTCCATGAACGCTTTGTAGCTTCTCACAACTAAACATGTGGATCCCTCAACCACATGTTCAGTCTCTACATTACCCTGTAGAAGCTGCAACCTAGTAAAGTCTTATGAACAAGTCGAAGCATCTGGCTGTTCCAGTCCTACTCTGGATCCCCTGGTTCAGTTTTTATGCTCCTCTAATTTGGAACAAAATTCAAAACAACTGCAAAAATGCTGAAACACAGTAAAGAATTTAAGTCTGTTGAAATTATAGAATTTTATATTTACAATAAGCGTATTTATGGAAAGGTTATACTACATATAAATCTGTGATTGTGCTTAATCATGCTGTATTTTCAGAGAAATGCTGTTGCATGTGTTTAACATACTGCCACTGTGTGTTAATATATTATAGTCAGCATATACACAGTACCATCACATGGTCTCCAAATGACTCACTGTGCATCTGTTTCCTTCCTTTTTTTACAGTCTCCTGCTGTGAAGGAGGTGTTAAAGGACCAAGATGGCAGAAAAGGGCTGATTGCAGCCATCTGTGCAGGTACAGCTCATGAAAACAAACAAACCTTAATTATACTGGGCTAACCTCTGGTAGCAACCTATGTCTGTGGGTTAAAAACTGCACATGATGTGCCCTTAGACCTGATCATCATGGTTTTATTCTAATAATGTAGATGTTCAGGAGATATTTGCATGCAAGCAGTTTGCCTCATGTTAGGGTTAGTGTGTGACTGAGAGATTTTGATGCCTATTGAAGTTTAACTGGAAAGCTTCAGAAATGATTGTTCTAGAATATGTCAGAAGTGCACACACCATCTCACTATGGCAGGGTTTCTAACATAAAACAAATGAGATCAAGACCAGTCTTTTCTGAACTTTTTGCAGCTTTTATGTAAATAAAATGATAAAAATACCAGAAAATTTTGAAAGTTTAGTCAGAACATATTACTGGATATGCTGTTGATTGTTTGGCAGCCTATCTGACCATGTCATCCTATTGATATTTGGACAAATGTCCAGTTTTTGTGATGCAACTTTTTATCCCATGTTTTATCAGTTTTTGATGACTGTGTTTACTCTCCTTTGGAATATATGATGTGATGTACATTTTATTTTGCATCCTTCTTCTTACTGACACCTTTGATAAATTATATTTCTAAAATTCTGCAAAATCTGGCTTCATCTCAGGGATGCAGATAAGTAAACATAAAGTAAAACTTCAAAGGGAATTTGGATATGATATTGAGTGGACTGGATTCACAGTAAAATTATAATTTACTTTAGCAAATGATCAGTTTTAAAATGTCCAGATTATACAACTTGGAGACTACAAAATTTTGACTTTTAATTGAATTTCTATGTTATTTTCAGTTGAATTGTACATCCAACACAAATGGGGAAAGTTTTAACTTTTACAGTTATTTAAGTCAAAGCATTTTAAAAGGGATGTGCAAGGGATGTTTTAGTTTTAAAACAAAAAACCCAACTCAAAATATAAAACGTGCTGCTCTTAAATTTTTTTTTAATTTTGTGAAATTGCAACACTGCAAGTCTATCCGTTTCTGTGACTTGTCTTTGACAATGTCTTGTTTTTGATCATTGACACTAAGATGAAATGGTAGCAGACAGAACAGACATTCTCCTGTACTTAAGATGGCTTCCGCCTGAAAGCATGAAGTAACATCTGTAAAAGACATTGAGGTAATATGATGGGAGAGGCTTGCAATGCCACTGAAGTTAACGGAGACATCCTATCTTCTTGGATTCATCTGAAAGCAGCAGAGCTGATGAGACAGCTGTTTCCCCTACAGACAGACAGGAACCAAAGATAAACCTGGGACTTATTGTTCTGGATCTGAAATTAGGGGCTTTTTGATAAACTATCTCTGTCCCCTAATGTCACACTTCATTAACTTGTGGTCACTATTGAATCTCTCCTGCCCCTGTGGCACACAAGTAAAGGTTGCACATATGCTGGCGTCTTCCTTCAGGGGGCTGTCGGAGACAGGACGCAGGAAAGATGTCTCAAACAGGGACAGTGAACCGGTGTGGCAAAGTGGATTGAAGGGTGTCCTAAATATGACTGGAGTCCTCTCAGGAATACACGCCTTAATGAAACAGGGAGAGGGCGCATCATGAGATGAACATCTGTTGTTTTTTTTTTTTCCTTGACTCAAGGAGCGGAAAAAGAGCTTCAATTGACAACAATATCTCCTGTTCATCAGAAAGTAAATGACTGTTTCTGTGCATCTGCCGTGCTGTTAGTTTCTGTACCCAGACCGGCGTCCTCCGGGTGGGGACTCGTAACAGGAGAAGCTTGGCTTTAACTGGCAGTTTGCTGTTCTGCCAGTGGGGAAAGTGTAATCTTGAGACAGCACGGGAAGGCAGCCAAAGCACCGTGATCAATAACTTTCTATTTATTAACAGTTTTTGGATGAGCTCACAGCAGCGCTAGGGCATTACCAAAGTTAATGCAGCAGAAGTCAGCGTCCTCGGCCTCTCCTTTTTATTTCCCTTCCTTTCCAGAGTGCTGCAGCGTCTTTGGAGAGGAGCTGAAACTGTATACTGTGTGAGTGTATTCTTAGAAACAATACAAAGGTTGAGGACACCTTCAGGACACGCCGTTATCAGATATTGTGTCATCCATTTATTATTAACCAGACTATATAAAAAGATTTTCTCAAATTGATAACTTTGGTTATTTTTATATTCTTTTTTTGTATATGAGTCTAAAAGCTTTTAAACACACCTAAAACAGATTGTCTCTTCTTCAGGTCCGACCGCTCTTCTGGCTCATGGCATCGGTTACGGCAGCACAGTCACCACACATCCTGGCATGAAGGAGAAGATGATGGTTGGAGGTAAAAACATTGTTGACCTTGATTAGTTTGCAGTACCCCTCAAAAGTTTTGAATCCCCTTAAAAATGTTCACATTGTTCATTTTACAACAAAAAACTTATGTATTTTATGTGAAAGCCTAACACAGAATGTTCCATCATTATAAAGCATACTTTTGTTTTTACGAATAATATTTCAAAACTGTGCTTTTGTATCTGCCGTCCCTGAATGGATGCTCTGGAGAATCACATTTTGCTGCATTAACAGCTCCAATTCGTTTTTGTATGGCTCTACTTGCTTTTCACATCTAGTTCGATTATTACTAATTTTTTTTTAACATTAATTTTTGTAAAAACAGCTCAAGCTCTGTCAGATTGCATGGATGGCAGCTGTGGACATCAATTTTCAAGTTCTGCAGTTGATTCTCAATTTAATTTCTGTCTGGACTTTTCTGAATATATATGCATGAGCTTTAATGTAAACCATTACCAGATTCTGTTTGGTGTGGAAAACCACGTTTCACTGAAGTCATGAACTTCTTTATGTTGGTGTACAACACCAAATCCCGAAATATTGAGGTTTGTGGTTGAAGACATCAAAAAAGTTCACTTTAGCTAGAATTGTATGTATCTGTAAAGGACAGCAGGTGGTGCTGTACTCGCTCTTTGATTGTTGAAAGAATCATGTCACTCTGCAGTTGGAGAGCAGAGAACAGCACTGAGGAGAAGGAAGATGCAGTCATTTGACAGAACATACTAGAACTAAGTGTGATGAAACGATGGCAGGTTTTATGTTTGTGAATCTGAGCTGTGGCTCCAAGCTCAGACCACTCCACCCTAATGGTATTGTTCTGTCTTTTTTAGATCACTATAAATATTCAGAAGCTCGAGTGCAGAAAGATGGGCATTACATCACCAGCCGTGGGCCAGGAACCAGTTTTGAGTTTGCCCTGACGATAGTAGAGGAACTTATGGGGGCTGAGGTCGCAGCTCAAGTCAAGGCTCCTCTCATGATGAAAGACTGACTCTAATGTTCTCTCACCACTCTGGAGAAACTGTGACACCTAAACATCTGGCTAATTCTATTGCACAGCGTTTCTGCAAATAAAAGGGAAATTATAACTGCATAATTGCCACAAATGACTTCCACATAAATTTCCTCTGTTTGGTTCCTAAATAGCTTCCTCTTTGTCTTGACAGCTTCCATTGTGCATTCATTAAAAGTGTAGGTGTGAAGGCTCAGTTTGTCTTGCCTTGTGGTGTGTTGCTGGTGGAGGTCACTTTGACTTGTTTTTACGTGCTTGTTTTTAACGCCTAAATATAGGCTGCACAATGTAACGTATGAAGGAACGCTATTCGGGACGCGGGAAGAGGAATCCAAAAAGACTGGCAGCCGTCCTGAGCCAATGAAGAGCTTTGGCTCGTCTGCAGTTGTGTTTTAACGGGCCAATAGGACTCCTCTCAGAGCGAGAGGGCGGGGCTTAGACGCAGCGCATGGTCGCTGTGTATGAGCAACAAAATTCAGAGGGTCTTCACCCCAGCCGAGAAGGAAGAGCAGGATTCAGTCAAAGGTAGGGAGAAAGGTGTTTTTCCTCTATGACTCGTCCGTCTCGTTCGGGTTATTTCGACTCCTATAAACGCCACATACGAGTTCAGTCACGTTAAAATCCGACATTTCTTGTGAACGCGGCGTCTGTGACGGTAAGTTCCAGCGAATGGTGTCGAAATGTAGACGAGATCAGGATGAGATCACCCCGCAGCGACCCGGATAGGTTTTAACATCGTTACCGTTCTCGGGCTGCTGTGTTAGCACTGATTAGCTCGCTCATTGTTCT
Organism: Poeciliopsis gracilis; assembly: GCA_911649635.1. NCBI lineage: Eukaryota > Metazoa > Chordata > Actinopteri > Cyprinodontiformes > Poeciliidae > Poeciliopsis > Poeciliopsis gracilis. Next base: position 759,231 of record CAJVRI010001403.1, read on the forward strand.
GAGCGGACCGCGTCAAGTTCGTTGCGGTCCAGGCCAAATGTGACTGACGTTGGTAGCCCGGGGAGAGTAACGGTCGAGCAACGTCTGTTTCCAGGACACGCTCGCAGTTCAGACATGCGTTACCCGTTGAACGCACGAGGCGGCGGGACGTCACATCTCCCAGCACACTGAGACGTCGCTCTGCAGATGTGAGAGGCGACGCGGAGCCGTCAGCTCCAGAAGCTCTCCATCCTCAGCAGATGCTGTAGCTGCAGAGTGAGGCTGAGCTCTGTGATTCTGTTGCTAATGCAGTGCGGCAGAGGCCAGGTTAGAAGTGCTGTGCCATGCAGGCTGAGACGTCTCACTGTGACACAGGAAGAAGCTCAGTCATATTTCTTGAGATGGAAAAAAAACAAACAAACCCTATTCTAACAGGAAAGAGTATAATTCTAAACTAACAGAAGCATTTACCAACATAAACTGATGTAAAGAGATGTCCTTAGTGATGGGGGTTGTCAAGCTGATGCCTTGACATTTACTTTTGCACCCTCAACAAGAACACTCAAAGGTGCTATTTTCACTTCTATGTCTTGACATAGGCAGGGAATAACAGCAAGTTCTCTTCTGGTACACCGCGTGCCGCACTTGCAGGGGAAAGATCTAATACCACGCTCAGACACAGCCAGTTCAAGGCGTAAGCAAACCTCACTTCTGCTTTGGGCCCTCTGTGCAGCACAAGTGTGACTCGTAAATGGATTCAAAACACACAAATGAACATGTTAAAATGTTTTTGATTATTATGGCTGACTACTAATGAAACCCCAAAATTCAGCTTTCCAGTAAACTGAAAAAAGTGATCTGTGTCGTCCTCTACACACATTTCTCAGGTACAACTTAATTAGCAGACCGTGGCTGCATGATAAGGAGGAAATGGAGCTTCTTGGTTAAGGTGTGTAATACCAGAAACCGGTCTAAATTTTAAGAGAGCAGCTTTGTGGGCTGGAGTTTGAGACCCCTACTATACATTTTTAATGGTATTTAGGTCATGTCAGTTTGCAGACTAATCAACCACTGTGGTACAGTGCTAGGCATTTAGCGAGGCATCTCTACATTTCATAGTAGAGAAAAATGGGGTTTTTCAAGTCCTTTTGAAAAATGACTTTAGGATCCAGAAATTGCTTATCAGCAGCGAAAGGAGAAGCATGAAGTGTTCTAAAATGTTCTGGTAGATGGCTGTGCTGAGTGAGGACTTGATAAAACAGTGGACCAACATCAGTGCATGAGATGGCTCATCATGTATTCATAATTACATGAACACAATCTGCAAGATTTACAAACTTGTGGATTGTAAATCCTCAGATTTCTCACTTTTTCGCTCTTGATGTAATGTTTAGCGTACTGACATTAACAAATCATTATTGCATTCCAAACACTACTTTGTGCAAATTGTTAGTAAAATCAATATGACCAACAAACCAAATATATCATTGGCAATTAGTTTCAGTGCAATTTACATTCAAACTCATTGCCACTGATAATAAAACCAACCAAACATTGAACTCAGCCTGTCCTTAGTGATTGCGTTATTTCACAAAGTGATTTTGTGATGACACACATCACAACATGACATTGATCATGTTAAAATTAGATGCTCCACACTATAAAATATCTCATCACATTCTGTAACGTCAGAATGAGCCTACTTTTACGTTTGCTTCAAAGTTACATTAATGACAATAAAAAAAAAAAACATATTTCCAAGAACTGACAAAGTATTCACTATAATTACTTGGACGTAAATGCGCTTGATTGTTACGTCAACAGTAGAGATTAAGATTTTTCCTGACCGATGCTGAATGTTTTTGGAAAAATTGGCTTTGACCAATTCAAATCTTTTTTTCTCTGACAAAAATAACAGAAGAAAAAAAATGCTGCAATAGAGTTAGTAGTTTTGACTTTAACTAATAATAAATAAATAATGATCTCCCTTGTTGCATAAAAGTGCATCAGATATTAAGCTTCTGGTTTGAATGTTTCTAAACTGTATAAGACAACTATTGTTTGTGTTTTTGCATTTCTTGAAGAGGAAAATAAGATTCAGTATTTTTTTTTCTTCTCATTACCAATTCATCATTTTTAAAAATGTCTTTTTCTCTGTGCTGAAGTGTGCAGAAACCACTAACCACCAAATGGTTATGCTAGAGTAGAATAACTTTAACTGTTTTGTCCAAACTTTTCACCTTATTTAACAGAGGTTTGCTTAATAAGTAATTTGAAACATCTGTAGATCAAGCAAATGCACTTTATGTGATTACGCCAGTGTAATTGTTGGCATAAAACTTTATAGGGATGATAAAGGCCCATTTAAACAAACAATGAGTCTCGGACAATTTAAAAGAGAAATATTTGGTGCTTGTGATGGATTGGAGTGGAAGTGAGGCCCCTGTGTGTGCTTCAAGCCCTGAGCAGTCTTCGGCTGATTCTGTTTAGATCGAAAGCGCTCCTCTCGAGGCATGCTAAACTGACCTGCAGAACGCAGGGGTCATTCAAATTAGAAAGCAAGTCAGTTGGTTCTCTTCCCGGCTTTTATTACCAGAACAGCAGGAAGTCTAAAAAAAGACTGTGGTGCTTTACCAGTGTATCAAGAGAGGTTGCTCTTGTTAAAATCACATGATGTCAAAACTATGAAGGTGCACCTGTGTGTGATGATTACCTCTGGCTACGATCTGGAAAGTTCAGCCCAGCTGAGCTTAGTCACTTCAGACAGGGCTATTCCTTACATGTAGTGGAAACATCATTACATTTTGTATCCAAGCTCAAGAACTAATCTTTTCCAGGATAAAATGTGAGGATAAATATAACTTTCTTGATGACCGACTTGAAGACAAGATATATCACAGTCTCATTAATGTGCTTTTTTTTTTTTTGTTGTTGTTTTTTTTTTTCCATTTGGATATTTCTGGAACGTTAACATTTTGCGCTGTTGCACATAACATGCTAGAATTATTCTGCTTGAGCAGCTGTACAGTAAAGAGCTGGAGGCCTGGCTCCCTATTTCTGGATGGGGCAGAAGACGGTGGGTTGGGGGAGGGGTGAGGCTATAGTCTCCGACTGAGTCAGTGGTTTAGCTAATGATGCAATTAGACTGCTGTGTTTTGCATCTCCTGATTAGATCCCTTACTCGCAATGGCCTGTCTGCAATAAAAACAGAAACAGCTCACTTGTGTGTTTTTTTTTTTTTTTTAACAAGCAGCTGGAGTTTTATCATGCAGTAACATGCGTTATATCATAAGCAACACATGAATTGACTTGGCTGTTCCTTTTGAAATGGTATTGACATTATAGGTCTTTTTACATGTTGGAACCACAGTAGCTTTGTAACTGAATGAATCTTCTCTATGTCTTCCAGTATGTTTGTAACAATTTGTAGACAATAAAGTAAACACTGCAATTAAACTTCAAACTCTTAGAGGCTGGGTAGTTGGTAAGCTGTCCTGTTACTCAAAAGGAAGTGAAATAGAACTTTTACAGATTCGGGGCATTGTCCAACTTACTGATCCATGTGTCGAAGTCCAGACTTTGTTTTACTCAATTTTTGCAGACGAGGAAATCTTATCTGTTGGCCACAGCAATGGTAGTTAGTCCACCTTAAGTTATTGCCTTGTTTTGCAACAGCTCTGTTTTCCATAAGAATGATTTTTACTATAGTCTGTTTCAAGAAAGGGTTCTGATCGGGATGTGTTTCTTTTTTATCATTTTTTTCCAAAGAGTTTTTGTGGCACTAGTTGCTCATATTTTCCACAGTAGGCAGACAGGAAGGAGGGCAAGGAGGCAAAGGTCGCCGGGACCGGGAGTCGAACCCCCGACGTCTGCGTCGAGGACTGAGGGTTTCAAACGTGGGGCGTGCTAACCCCTGTGCCACCACAGCATACCCCTCGGGATGTGTTTCTGATTAAATATCATCTATAAGTTTTCTTGTATTGCAAGTTATTGTTGCTTTATTTCAGTCACAACTGTAGCAAATCAAGCTAGTATACCATAAAGCAGATTCTTGTTAATAGAGCTGGTTCCAAATCACTAAGGGAGAAACTCGTGGTTTAGTGGTTTGGTCACCATCCTCCTCTGACCTCAACTCTATTGAGAACCTTTGGAGTTTTCTCAAGCAGAAGATCTGAGGGTATCATATCAAGACAGCAGGTCTGGGAAGGTGTTCTGACATCCTGCAAAGAAATTCAAGCAGAAACTTTGCAGTTCTATATAATCCATAAAATGTTTAGAAAATTTGCTGTGCATAACAATTTGGAACAGTGCATTTTGAGTTGTGTATTTTTGGAAAAAATGCTGTTTTCATGGGTAGCTTTGTTCAGTAAAATTTGATTCATACTGTAATAGTTCATGACTTGAAAATTATACTGACCATCATTTGCATTGACCATTTAAGAAAATCTGAGAAAATATCCCTTGCATAATAATTTGGAACACGGAGTAGTGATGTTACATTCTGAAGGTTTTTGAAACTGCTCATTTTCCAGATACCAAAAATACAAAAATGGCTGAGTGTTTTTTTTAATTGCTTTAGCATACTATAGAGGCAGAGATACAAACAGAAGTAAAAAACATGCAACATAAAGATTTTGCATAATAGATTTTCTTTAGCCGAACTCAAGAGCAGATATAAAGTCTTTGACATACGTCAGTCTGAAAAGACCTACGACTGATATGGCTCATGATGCTGGCATATTTTCATGTCCACTGTTGTAAATAAATTGTTGTCAAATCGCCAACATTATATTAATGACTGGTTTAAAACTGGATCATTCATACATTTTGCCTTCAATAAAAATACACATTCTGTGGATGCACACATGACAGCATTACCTGTCACCTAAAACAGACACCAGGGTAAACACTTTATTTTTGTGGATGTCAAAACTCCTACTCGTGTAGTCCATGAAATGTGTTGACAGCGTCTGTGAATACCTTTCTTGGCTGTCTTATTTACTGGGTCAGGAGCTAAAAAAGGAATCGTGACTCTGTTAACAAGAAGAGTGAAGCTAAAGGTGGAAGCCTATCTCTGTGTCTTCCAAGATGTGAAAATTACTTGTCTTGTAGAACATTTGGTGTTTAACCTAAAAGTTTACAAATGAATCTGAATGGCCAGTGTCAGTAAATGAGAAATTATAAGCAGCTTTACAGGAATGCATGAAACGACTGATTTTTACTGAGTGGAAAAGTACTAGAGAAATGGGTGAATGTCATTTTTCTTCTGGTGACATCACTTTTTTCTCCTCTGCTTATTAAGTCGTCAGAGCTTTATAAGCTTTTTCTTTATATAGCAGCAGAAATTGATGGTCTGAGTGTTTCCTAAATGGCTGAGCTGGTTTAAAACAGGAGGATTACAAGCACCTGGTCCAATCACAGGTGCAACAGCCTTTTCCTTATGCATTTATTTGTCTGATAAACAGTTGATTTAATGACAGTTAGAAGTTTACCTATGCTCTTCATATGGAAGATTTATCTACTTTGGGCTTTTTATGATTCATTGGAATCATTTTTTTTGCAAAGTGGAATGATACAAAATAACAAATGACTGGTTCACTTTTAAAAATAAGAATTGGGAGCACAGATTTGATTTAAATACAAAACCTTCCCAAATTTTACACCCAGGTTCAAATATATACTGCTAATACTTGGTTAAATGCCCCTTAGCAGGTTGTAGAGAAATAATCAGCTCCTTCAGGGTCCTCGGAGATGTGAAAATGAGGTTATTTTCACACCTTTTCTGGTCAGTTTTGGATGTATATTAGAATCCTGTTCTTATAAGAAATGGTAGTGCTCATCTAAGCCAGTTGGTTTCCTGACATGAACATAGTCCAGAAATGCTCAGTAGGGTTGCTGACTGGGATATTCCAGTAGCTTCATTTGCCTGGTAGGGTTAACTAAAAAGTTGTCGACACCAAATTTTGTCATTGATGGATCCTAAAGAAAGTTGTCATTGTTTTTATAACTGGCAGGCACTACAGGAAGTTTGTCTCCATTTTCCTGACTGAACTGCAAGCTGAAGAGTTCTCCTTCAGTGGCAGCACTACTGCAGTTCATGAGCTTGAACATAAACACTGGAGATCTGTGTGCCAACTCTGGATTGGGAGGTTTTATGGAGGTAAAACTTGCTTAATTTTATGCGCATCACTTCAATCTATAGACATGCATTGGGCATGTTGTGCTGCAGTGTGACGAGACAGAGCTGATAAATGCACTACAGCTGTGGGTGGGCTAGTTCTGTTTTCAGAATCAGTGACACTTAGAAATGGAAGAAATAAGTCGGGGAAACCATTTCATCCAGAAAAAGACGGTTGAAATGCATTAAAAGCCAAAATTGTCTCTGAACTTCCAAATGAGGCTGAATGAAGGCGAGACAAGGATGGAGAAATGGACTAGATACTCCAACATCATCGTGGAGTTCTAGATTAGACGATTTGGAGGAGTTTGTTTTTTTGTTAAATGCTTACTCTTGTGTTACTTAAGTCTTTTTTTTATTTCATTTATATTTGGTCCATGTGTGAATTAATATGACGAATTCCTGCACTCCATTATATCAATGGCAAACCACACCCTGTTCCTAAACGTTTTTTCAAATGCAGATGGATTTAGAAAAAGTCTGTGTTGTGGCAGGTGATTTTCCACTCTCAATGTAACAAATGGACAGCATCCAGTCAGACAGCATCGTGAGAAGACTACAAGGCAGTTCCAAAAAATTGTTTTGTCAGGCAAACTTTGCAGTAAACGGGGAGGAAAAACATCTCAGACCATCAACATTCTGGTAATTCTAAGAGTCACGATTAGCTCCTGCACTCACGCTGTTCTTTTAGAAATATTCTGGCAGTCTGTTTCATAAATGTTGTTTAAACGTCAATAACATTAAGTTAAACCTCTATCAGCTTTTTGAGTGCCGTGGTTTTATAGGTGATCGATTTGTGCTTGCTTCACTTGCAAATACTGTTTGCTGGGTGGGGCCAGCTTCTCAGAAGCTGCAGTCGTTAATACGGCCTTTAAAATTCAAACCATGTCGCACAGTAATTGGATTTGATGTTCAGAAGTTTATATCATATCCATGTATTGATTCCCATGGAGAAGTAATTGTCTCTATGAGGTTGTGAGTGCACTTTCACGAAGGTTTAAGACATCTGAGATGGATTTTGTGGTTAAAGGCTTTTCAGCATACAGGTATGCGTGCTTGTGTTTCTTACCTTCTGCACAATGCGATGTACTATATTAACTTTTATTTCTTGGAGCTTCTAAGACATATGCAACCCTCTCTTCTCTGAACTATAATCATTTTGAGGAGTAAAACATATCCAGATTTGCATGTTGGCCGAAAGGTTTTCATCTTACCAGAGAATCCTTTTCCACATTTCTGTTGTGTCCCTTACATAACTTTGAACAGGTTTATTTTTACAGCTTTCTACCAAGGGTCTGTTGGCTGCTGTTTTGATCATGTTAGGTCAAGTTTATTTATTGCAACAATACTGGTCAAAGAGCTAATACACAAACAACACAGTAACCAATTATGAAACAAGCAATAAACCTTCCATTTGTCAAAATTCATCAGATATGTTGATCATTTACTCCTAGTTAAAGGCAACTTTTAACAGGTGGAATTTTAGCCTTAGTTTAAATGAACTCGAATGTTTCAATTTTCTGGAGGTTTCTTCCAGATTTGTGTTGCATAGAAGCTGAATGCTGCTTCTCCATGGTCAACAGGTCAGCATGTCTTGGTAGGTTTGTTGTGTCTCACTGGATTTCATTTAGGGGTTTCAGACTCGAGGGTTGCTGAATACAAATGCATGTCACTCTTTTCAGACTTTTATTTGTAAATGGATATAAAAATCTTGTGTCATTTTAACTTTACGCTTGTGTGCTACTTCTTGTTGGTTCATTACATAAAATTCCAATAAAAATGCATAAAGTTTTTGGTTGTAATGGAACAAAAATGTGCTAAACTAAACATTCAAAGGGGCATAAATTTTTTTGTAAGACACTGCAAATTGTTGCAGCACTATTTACAGGGACTGTGGTTGACTGGACGCATGCTTACTCACATGCTGAAAGTGTATGAGGAGGTGTGTGGCTGAGAGAGGGGAGGGGCATTTTCTTTCTCATCTGCTCTGCTCAGTGACTCCAAGCTTGCACGTTTCTTCTGTCTTCTATCCATCGCCTATATTCTTTCTCTTCTCTTTTCCCCTCTGTCTGTTTGCACTTTCGTTCTGCCTCATGGTCTTGTGTCAGACATACATGCTGTTCTCGCGCATAATCTTGTTCACAGTGGATCTCGCAGTCTCCACTCTCGCATCCTTCTCCTTTGCTCTATGCTTTCTGTTTTCCTGCTCTTTATCTTGGATTTTGGCTGCTGCTCTGCATCCATCCCTCCCTTCTGGTCACTGCGTCAGCAATCAGCTTCAGACTGAGGTGGGTGTGTATTTTTTATTTTTTTGTAGGGTGTTCTGAAACGGTATCATCGCTAGGCGTGAATCTACATGTCTCTGGTATCGTTCTCTCTCTTCACGCTCTCCCCTCTCCTTTTCTCTCCCCTCACTTTGTTCTGTTAGTGTGAGTCGGGATGATTGCGCTTGTCTGATCCTACTGGGAAACAAGTGCCATACCTTCTGCATGCAGCAGCGTTTAACATTGTCATACAGTATGCTAGCGAGGTAGTGCATCAACCTCTCCAGATCTCTGACCGTCTGAGAGCTGCTGTTGATGCGGTTAACACTGCTGCTGCTGCTGCAGCCGCTGCATTGAAAACCTTCTCTGCATACCTTATTATGCAGGCATGTATTTCACTCTTTCTCTTTCCTGACTTTTTCAATTTGTCTCATGTGTATGAGTGTCTTATGGTTCTTTCTGTTTTGACTTTGACTTGTTCTAAAATTTATTTACAAGAGGAGAAACGCGACCATTTATAACTAAAGTTTGAAAGATGTGCTTTTGCTAAAACATACTTGCAAACATTGATTTAATGTTTGGTTCTGTTTTAACTTAGCTTACCTGTCCTGGTGCTGCTGCAGTTTCATCTGTTGCAGTTGCCACAGTGGGCAACACCCTGAAGCAACATTTTTCTGTTTCCCAGAGCTTGTGACAGTCACCTGTGCCCGGCCAAACACGTTAACCGCGTGTTTGAGTGTGGGTGTTTGTTGTAGGCTCGTGCTTCTGCATTACACACATGTACAGTGTGTCTGTACATGTGTGTAGGTGTGTGCGTTCTCCTGTATGGCGATGTGTGCCTGCCTGCCCATGGGCTCTGGTCCAAGAAGAAAGCACAGGAGAGGTGTGCTGCAGGGGTTTAGTTTGGTGCAGTAAGCTGTTGAGTGCTAGAGTTGGTTTGTGTCCTCATGCTGGGCAGCTGCACGTGTACTGCAGAAAACAGATGGGTTTCCCTTAAAATGTCTGCAGTCTGGGTGTCCTTGGGTTTTAAATTCTTTTAGTCAGGTTGCGGTGATCTTTTTATTTGATTCCTCCGCACCCAGAATTTTTTACTACCAGAACGAGAAGAATCAGAATGCTTTTAGTGTTATTGTAGAGAAGTACAACTAAATTTTCTTTCAGTACAGCCCATCCAAAGACGACAATAGGCAGACAGAACAGGGAAGATGGGGTGCCTGGGGCCGCGGCCCCTGGGGGGCGCCGCAAACAGTACAAACAGTACAAACAGTAAAACGCCTGCATCTTTTTTTGCCTAAAGGGTGCAGATGGTGGGACAAGAAACTGTACATCTCATAACAAAATACAGAAAATGATTTGAAACAAGCTGAAGATGACATATAGTGACAATAGTGGCTGTTTAATCTTTAAGTTGCTTAAAAGCTTTGGTTAGGTTTCATACCTAGTACTCCCTGGAATGCTAAAAACAAAGATAACTTTGATGCTGCTTCCATCATTCTGGTTGCCAATTTCAACAGAAACTGTTACAGGGACATATTGCATAAAATAAAAAAAGACAGATTGGTTAATTATTTGTTCAAATTAGAGTGTGTCATTAGAGTGACATGATTTTTTAAGGCCTCATTTATAGACTTGGATATAGACATAGTAATGCACTAAAATCCTTCCAAACATGAGATTGCAGAGCCAGCTTGCAGTGATTTACACTCAAAATGCCCTACTTAGTGCTGCTTTCTTTAAAGTAAATGGCCAGAGGTAGATTTCCTTTTGAACAATTGAGAGACCCCTAAACAGGAAATATCTGAGTTTCTGGTTGGTTTGTTTTGGGTAGTAATCCCTCCGTTGGAGGAGCTACTTTTAAGAGATTTTGATGTAGCTGCAGTTTTCTATCAGACACACCTTTCACTTGAGGATTAGAGTTTTGGTGCAGTGAGTGTTCTGACTTCAAAAAAGTCAGCCTTATATGCTTCAGCCAGAATATGACTGAAGCATCCATCAAGCCTCAATGGATGCTAACCTTAAGCTGGGACTGAAACAAATGGCGACAAGGATAATGATTGTCTTCAGAACTTAAGCTCGTATAAATTGTTATGGTTTGACTGTACAAAATTACAAATAAACCCCCTCAATGAGATTTCAGTTGAAGTCAATGAGAATTGAATTGAAGTCACAATAGTACTTAGCAGTACTTGGAATTGATCCAAATATTCAGACTAAAACCTAGAATGAAACCTGCTTTATCACAGAGTTAAAGGTACAAAATGCAGAGGTTGGTTTGTTGTAAAGATTAAAAGTCACCCAATTTAATCACAGATGCAACTGTACTTTCTATTGTGGCATATTGATAGCAAAGATCTCCTGTTCTGATCCTTGATAACTGTGAGATAGTAACTTAATTGACTGCTGTATCTGTGTGTCTTTGTGATGTCGTTATAACTTCTCAGGGAGCTCCTGAAACATTCGTCAATCCGTTTTACAATAGTCAAAGCAAAGCTAAAGGTTTATAAAGCAGAGTAATAACAGGCTTTGTAAGTTTGTTCTCACACAAGTAACTGAAAGTGTGTTGTAATATGTTGTGAAACAAGACATTAATTAGTCATATCAAAAGCAAGAATAAACATGCCACCATTAGCTTAGACCTATTACTCAGAATGAAAGCGTGGTCAGCAGGAGCAAGACGACAGTTTATTAAAGATTGCACTTGTCTGTGTGAGTTCGGTATACCTTGAGAAACAACTAATGAGTTCATGCGTATTTTAGCTGCCACATTGACAAACATTATGGTTCCTTTTTAAGCAGCAGTAGCCCTATGTTTGGGAATCATGTTGTAACTCCTTGTGCAGAAACTCCTGATGGGACAAAACATCTGATGCCGCCGGGTTAACCTCTTAATATTGGGTCATGCACATCAGAGGTGCAAGTAAATCTATTTGTAATTAATCTAAATACTAATGTACACCATGTGACACATCATAAGTGCAGCTGTAGTAAATTATAGTTCTTATACTCAAGTCTGTGTTAAGGCTGTTGTAAACTGTCAGTGTTGATCCTCAAGGCTTTCCTTAAAAGTTATTCTTACTTGTGGAAAAGCAAATATCCATCTAAGTTTGTTGTTGACCTTTATGAGAACAATTCAGTGAGTCATTTTTTATTGTTTTTGAATCTTGTTACAAAACTGGATTTAAAAAAATCTTTGGTTCTGCAAAATGTGGCATGCCGGCTTTTTCTGCCTTCATCGGATAACACATTTCACATCAATTTAAACTCATTGCATTTTTTTTTTTGTCTAATTACATTATACTTTTATTCATTTTAACACCAGATGGTATTGATTTGGTTTGCAAGTGAAAATAGCTTTCTGTTCACAAGACAGCCACAAGATAAGGTTTGCCTTATGTGAATTTTTTTTCCCAGAATTTTCTTTTATGTAGATCTATGGCATTCTCTGTATAGCATAGACACTATTCCAAGCACATAGTAGCACACATTTTCACACCTACAAACTAAATTCATTATTTGCTTTGTGCTGATAAAGAAAAAAAGCTTTTTATCCTGCTTAGCTTTCCCTTTAAATTCAATCTTGAACAACTTCAGTCGCCACCATGAAATACAACGCAGTTTTTCCAATTGGTTTAAGTAACTTATGATTGTCAAATGTGATAAAGGTGTTAAACTGCAGTTGACAAACACAAAGCTACATTAATCATGATACACAGCAGCTGAGTGCAGACGGACGGGCCTTGTGAATTACAGCAACAGTGTTGCATGTGAGTAATGGCTTGGCGCTGACTGTTGGGGTTGACATGTGCCTGTGACTTATGAGACATTGCACTGTTGGTGATAGGTGAGTTATTGGGGTCATGTTGGTGTTTGGGGTAAATATTTGTGACTGAGTTGTCTCAAACTTGAATGCTGGGATTTTATGATTGTATGTCTCCTTGCAGGTTACGTTAGAAAACCTCCAGGACTCCTATTTCCTGTACAAATTATTCTACTGATTCATTCTACAATATGTTAGTTTTTTTATGAGTAACAAGTTTTGTCTTAGTATATCTATGCTTTAGTTAGACTTTACATAGTACTTTGAGCTATTTTAGATATAGGTGGAAACATTAGGGGAATGCTTGATGGCTTCACAGCCCATTGATTTTTCTGTCGTAAGATCTGGCACAGTTTGGTGAATCCCTTTATTCTATTGCAAACAAAATCTAATAACTAAAAACTGAAAGGCGGTCCCTCAGTTGGAGACCTGGCAGTCCTTCTGTGTATGAGTTGTAATGCAGTTGGCTATGTGACTTGGCACATGCTTCTCAGTTAGAGGAAAAATGAACTGCTTGATTTAAAAATGCAGAAAAGAAAGAACATGAAAAAGTCAAGCCATCCTAGAAGTTAATTACTTAGTTGTTAGTATTTTAATTTTTCTTTATAGAGCAATGTTTTGCAAATTATCCTTTTAATAATTGAAAGAACCCAACCCATATAATCCATTACTTCCTTTTGAATTTCTAGAAAATAATCAACTCAAACTGCAAAATAAATAAATAAAAACAATCTACAATTTATGTTTTCATAAGGAGAAAACAATCACTTAATGACTTTTGTCTTCTCATGTTCACAAAATAAGTTTTACATCATTTGTTATCACAAGCTAGCACAATGAGAAATATTCATGTCTACGTTAACCTTTTTTTTTTTTAAATTTTTCACAATTTTTGTTATTATAAACATGCCTATATAATGACCGGGCATTATATACATATAATGACCGGGCATTGTATACATATAATGACCGGGCATTGTATACATATAATGACCGGGCATACATTATATGACAAGACCAAAACAGACACTTAAGAGATAAAGATCCATGACAATACACATTCACTCCTAATCTGACTATTCAGAATGTACCCTGATGTTTTTATTGGACAAGATCATTAAGTTCAGAGCGAGGGCTTGGTATATTGTGTTGATGGTAAGGAGAAATGTGAAGAAAATGTGGGTTAATTTACACTTTATCAATCGCAATATTCAACAAAAACAATTCTCCTTCAGTCTTTCTGCCCTATAAGAAAAGTGGTATAATTTAAATGCAAGTGTTCAGGATTCTTCTTTAAAATGAAAGCAGAAGTCTTTCAAAGAACAAAATGTCTTCAGTAGCTGTCTCTAAGAGGAGAGGAATAGGAAGCAGTACCTGATTTTGCTGAGGAAGACAACGTCATCAGTTTGTGATGTAGTGTACCCGCTAAAGCAACTTGGAGTGTGACCTTCACACTGATTTATTGTTTGCACACTTTTAGCTTCTTTAGCTTTTTTTTCTTGTTTAGCTTAGATGTTTTGAATCCGTTTATAGTTTTGAATTTCACATTCTTCTGTTATTTTACTGAATTCTGCCTTTTATTATTTAAAGACTGGCTTAATCATTTGTGTGTGTGTTTTTTATACATTTCTATGTTTTATTTGTCCGTCATAGAAAATGTATGTCTGTCATTTATAATAATGTTATTTGTAAAATTAATTATGTGTTTCCAAATAGAATAATAATAATAAAAAAAGATCTTCTGGACTCTGACTTCTTCTGAGTCCTGTCTTTTACATTAGACATCCTCTGTATAAATACACTTTTCGCTTCTAGTTTCAGTTCATTTTGTAATAACTTGAGCTATAGAAAGCAAATTTCTCATTCCATGTCATAATTTAGCTCTTTGTTTCATATGCCATAGTGTTGAATGATTTTTCTAACTGTAAGCAAAGGTAGCGATAACAAGTATTTACCTCAACTGTGTTTTTGATAGATTGAGACAGATTATCTTACAACATTAAGAATTATATTGCCAGCATGATAATTATTGTCGGATAATATTTTCTGCAGTCCTAGCAGTTATTTGTGATACTGTTACAACATGAATCGATATTGTGAAATACAAATATGATGTAGCTGTTCAGCTGCACATTTTGTAAGATAAATGTGAAACATGAACATGTTTTATGAGATGTATACATTTTCTTTGGTGTTTCAAAACTTTCATTGTAACAAATAAAACAAACAAAACGGTAATCTTTTGGAACCTAAAGTACTACATACACCATTTGGAAAGTGTTGTGCAAGAGGCACCTAAAGCAGGTTAAGAGACAGATGGACAGCACTGTGGGAGACAGAGCCACAGTCCACTGGAGACACTTGAGCACGTACACATTATAGATATGTATTGTGGACCATTAGCAGGTCTTTGATCAATTCTCCTTTTAACATTAATAAACTGTATGAAAGCTGAAATATGTAAATTAGATTTGTTCAAAAAGAGATGTATGTTTTATTTACATTAGGAAATAAATAATGTGAATTTGTTGTTTATTTCTTCAACTTAGAAAAATGTATCTTGTTTTTGTAACAATGACTTGACTAGAGGTGCAATAGTGAGGGTAATATAAATTTCATTTATTTTTTCCTCATACAAACTCATTTGTGCAGACCTATCTTTGGTTTACACTTAATCTTAATTCCTCATTGGTTGCTAATGGATGGGAAATAATCCACTGATCACAGGAGCTCAATCTGAAGCCACTGGTTAAACTTTAATCAACAGTCTGGCTGCGAATAGTGGAACAAGTGAACAAGGGTACTTGTTGCCAATACTATAGGCTTCCTTAGACATGTCAGAGCTTTAAGAGGATGTCTGCAGGTTTCTGATTATAAGCAGGGAAAAAAGTAAACTGCTAACCATTTCCTCCAAAAAATACAGCTCATTCGATACCTAGCCTATAGTTGCATACTTTTCTCCAACTACAGGCTAAGAGACACTAAAATAAATTTTACGCTAGCAGCACAACCTGGAAAAAGGTTATGCTACCAGCACAATCTTTTATTAAAAAGGTGGATATTAAATGATGAGGCATAAATTATTACAATTCTGCTGGGGACTTTGATGAATATGAATAATCAATCAATCAAATTTTATTTGTATAGCACATTTCAGCTACAAGGCATTTCAAAGTGCTTTACATCATAAACACAAAAAACAAAGTCATGCAACATAGAGTAAAATACCAAGTGTTTTTTTTTGTTTGTTTTTTTTTTTTTTGGCACTTATTAACTGTTTTTGCTAGTTTTTGCTTGGTTACCAGGTCAGTTCAGGAGCTGTGAAGAAAATACAATAAAAATCCATAAAACCTTCGCTAGTAGATGAGTATAAGGCAAGATGTGTTTATGTATTTCTGACAATTAACAGACTTCTGAATGAAGAGAAATCATAGTTGCTTGTTGTGGGCCATGGTCACACTTTTGTGCTTGCATCAGGTGCAGCTTTAATAAAATAATATAGTAACAACAAACCCTGGGCAGAAAAGCAGATTCAGTGTTTGCTGTTTTTTCTTCTCACATCTTTATAGAAGCTGTTAGCATCACAGTTTAATGTAACAGCACAGATGGCACATTGATTCACCATAACACCTGGACACATTGCACTGACACACAGGATCAAAACAAGAGCTACTATTTTATTACACACTGAAGCCCACTCTCCTTGGAGCTTTGCCGCTCTCGCCTGGAGGAGTTGGTGAACCAACATTTTGAACTTCAACAATTATTGCCTGTGACACAGACAGTGGGCTAGCTAAAAGCATATATGTAGACCTGCATAAAATAGATGATGTTAATCCTTTATGCTTCGGGAAATCGGGCAATAAATTTCTGCTTGACCGTGCAGGGACCAGGGTCTGTTTATTTAGCCGGATATGAGCGTTTGTTTAGAAAAAGCACGATACAGATAAACAACAGTTTCAGACGTCATCCTGTCTTCCTACAGAATCATGCATTGCTTTGATGTGTAAGCATACCTGGATGGATCCAGACAGTGTGTGGGCACTTGCAGATGTCCATTAAGTTTTTCCAGCTTTAAGTTACAGTTTTTTTTTCTTCTCCATTTTCTGTTTTTATTCTGCAGTCCCTGTGTAGGCACTCAGAGACAGGTCTAAAGCTTTTTAATGTTTCCATATGACCCAGAAAAATTAGCATTTTGCATATAGAGTAACTTTTTCTTTTACCCATGACAACAGCACTCTCTGAAGTAGCAAAGTGAATAATGCCTCTACTCTGCAGCCAGAACAGGGAGCAGCATGTTCCAATAAAACTGCAGTGTCCTCAGGTGGTCTCTATGTTTGGGAGCTGGTCTTGCCAAGTCTTTTATGAGTCTCAGATCTGCACCAATGTATGACATCAAAGGGTTGTGAAAGCATGTGGTGTAAATGCTGATATGCATGAGAATTCTGCTTTACTTTGATGGTCAGAGGAGGTCATGACGTTGCAGACTGTCTCCACAATACAAGCTGTGTCCCCATTTCACCATCAGAACTATGCATCCTCACCTGCATGTGTATAACCTGGCTCACCATCTGTCAATTTAGCATTTTATTATGCGCATTTCAGAAAGTTCTCTCAGACAGTAGACTAGCAGTTACTTTGATGATTGCAAAATAAAACTCTTATTAATTTTCACTAGATAACCAGGTCTCCTCCAGGTATGTTTAGTGATAATCTCTGAAAATCCAGCGTCTGTCGTGCCAGAGTATGATGGTGTGCTAAGCTAATAGATTTTAAATGTAGCTTATTTTCCTCTTTTGCTTTGTATGAACCTTTACTTTCAGTATTGTGTTTGTCTTTGCGTTCGTCTCATTGTCTCTGTCTCCAAAACCCTAATGTAAACAGAGCCATGTTGTGCGATGCAATAACTGTTTCCATGTTGGAACACATATTTAGATAAACTATAGTTGTGGACATGCAGTGATATGGAAATAAATGAAGGCAGAGATCTTTTGTCTTGAAGACATTTTGGAATATTTTTGCTGATATTTTTCTAGTAATTTTTTTTTTTTGGCATAATCGGTGAAAAATGGAAGGCATTTCATGTAAATTGGCAGAAATCACAAAAAATATCTAATAAATAGATATTGATTGTAGTTCTAAACAAAAAGTTAGCTAATACCTCTTCAAACCGTAAGTCCTAGCAAAGACTTTCAACAACTCCACCCGGCTAAACTTCCTTCAGTGCTAAAAATATTTTGCGATGCCAAATTATACGACTATTTAGTTTTTGTTCATGTATCTTGCTTTCTCTGCTTTAACAATCCACCGAAGCTTTTTAAATTCGAAGTAAACAATTGTTTCATAAATACATTGTAAAATGTACAATTTCTTCTGTGTGTGACTGACTGTACAGATTGTCCTTGTCAATATTACAGGACTGAGTGTACAAAGTATCATGGACTCTGTGAGTGAGGAGTGCTAGTGAGTGGGTGGTTATACTGTGTGTGTAATTTGTTTGTGACAATGCCTCAGCACATCAATGTGATACATTAACAGCATGGAGGAGATGTCATCAAAGTGGATGGAGAAAATTAGTTTTGTTTTTAAAGTTAAACGAAAACCTAAGCTTAAGTAGGAAATGCTTTCATTTTGTTTTTCTTTTCTGTGTTGTAAATTTTGATGATCAAGGGAAATAAATGCTTGAGGAATAAATTAAACATTTTTGTACTCAATCTTTGATATTGTAGAGTATTTAAAAAAAAAGTATTATTGTGTCAGATATTATGTTTGCTAAAAGTAGTTAATACAAACACATTAAATAAACTGAGGACATTTAATATGAACATTTATAGTTGGTATTTATATGCTTTATTACTTAGTCATTCACACAGTAATAAATCATCAAACACAAAAGCCTCCAGGCACGTCAAGTAAGATGGTTTGGCAATTGTTACCGGAGTAGACCACAGGATGAGGTTTTGAATGACACTTCAGGCCCAAAGCAAGAGCATGTTCCCCATTCTAGGCTCTTCATAATGCTGAACAGAAGCTCCTCGATATCACAGTTCATGGGGGATGGAGGAGGGGTTTCCTTCCTGTGCAGTGCTCAGTCACGTTAACAGCAGGACTCGTAATGTGTGAAAACTCATCTACAGAAGTTTTAAGTGTCTGCTAGTGCAAGAACCGCAATTCTTCAGTAAGTTTTTGCTGGTTTGAATGGCCCTTCATGCTCATCCCCCAAAGGCATGCACAACTGACTATTTAACAATCTATTTTTCGTCTTTTTGTGAATGTTATTTTGTCTGGTTCGAGTAAAAATCAGTGCATTGCTGTGACGTCGACCAGAATGGGGACGTGAAAAAACTTGGCTGCAATTGGAGAATGTAGGCTTAAGGAGATATTGGGTAAGCTCTTAACATTGGGAAAGAGTTTACCCAATTGAATGAGTAATTTGTGATTGAGAAGACAAGCTTTATTTCAGTAATATAACTTGCGGACATGTAGTTCTTTTAACAAAATGCAGAAGTCCAGTCAGCAGATCATTTATCAGAGACAACTATAGCAGCTGTTCTACTCTCTATGAATGCCCTTATATAGTTTGACTGAAGCAGTATTTCAATTATAAAAGGTGGTTTGTTCACATACAAAAACAAAAATGACAAAAAAAAAGAAATGTTTTAGGTTAAGCATGCATCCAATACTGAATGTAAAAAATAAGAAAAATGCCCTGTTGGGAGACATTCGCATTAAAACATCCATCATGATCATAGTTACTATGAAGTATCTAGAAGTGGTCACTACCAAACTTCTGATCATGAGTAAATTGTGATGCTGTTGACGCAAAGCATTGAGCATGTGAGTTAGCCATGCAGCATTTGTTTGGGCATTTAACAGAATGCAGGACGGTGGGGTGTCAGTGGTGTGGCTGGTTCATATAGCATCTAAAGGATAGGGAAATATTTCTAATGTATGTATACATTACATATGGATGTACATCCTTTAAGATCTACATAAATTAATCAGCGCATAAGAATGTAGATCTTCACCTCTGTGAAGGTCTTTCTGCATCCTTCTTTTCCAAGACTTAGACTGCCAGAGCATTTCCTGCTCTCGTCTTCTCCATGAAAAATGTGTTTTATTTGGTTCTCTCTCCTGGCCTGCTCCTCCAGGGGCCACTCAGAATCTGTTCAAAGAGCCGTCAACCACTTCCTGCAGTTGTTGCTGATTCTTAATGGAAACTCTGGAGTGTATTCACTCTGTTTTCCTCGCCGGTTAGAAAATAGCATCCAAAAGAAGGACCGTTTGCTACGTTAAGGAGAGTTATTTCGTCTGGTCTTTCAGAGAGAAACAAACCTGTATATAAAGTAAAATCCTGAAGCACTTGCTGTATATGAAGAGCTGTATGTGTGAAGATGAAGTATTAAAGGAAATGTGAATAATTGAACAGATGTTTTTAATGACCATTGTAATTGTTTTATTAGGAACCTGAAAGCGTTTGATGAGCTGGGAACTCTATGAGCTTCTCCTGAGAGCAACTCAAGAAAAACACCATCAACTTTGATGTCTCTGTTTATGCTCATTGCAGTTATTTTTCAGTAACATCCTCAACAGTCGTAGTTTTTTTCAGATTAGGTCTTTGTGATTTCTTTTTTTAATTTAAGGAAGGCTTGTTTAGTTTCTAGGACAATCCCTTGTTAGTGGTAATGTAACTCAAGAAGCCTTCTTCCTCTGTATGAGCATTTATGAATCTGTTGTGTGCTCCTTACGTTGGGGGTGATGTTAGGTGTGTCAGTGTTCAGTCATTGTGCTGCATTCAGATAAACAGTTAAATATGCTTTAGCAATTTTTTAGAGATACACCAATGTGAAAATTTAACCGATATTTACCACTGTTATACATTTTCCCCTATCCTTTCGATACTGTGAAAACATGGCCACGTTGCTTCTCTGCTTCAATTAAACACCCACAATCCTGCGCTGCCTCAATATCACTGTCACATAGCAATGGCTATTAATATTGGCCTATTTTTTACTTTACTGACACCGATATGTTGAAATATTATTCAAGATAATTTGCTGTGCGATTATAATCAGTGTGCTCAGTGTGAATTGTAAAGTTTATTTTCTGCCACCTAATTTTTATCTTGTTTTTTATCTGATCTTAACATCTTCCAAAATTTTGCATGTTTGTTCTTACATGGCTTGTGACAAACAGCCAACAGGAGTTCTTGTGCCTTTCTTCTTGCCACTCTTCTCCAAAAGGCCAGATATCTGGATTGAAACACTATGTTCACACTGCAGCCTGAAGTGACCCAAATTTTATTTAGTTTTTCTTTTTTTTGCCTTTATGTAACTTACATCGGATCTTTTCTTGGCAGTCTGAACAACACAGATCGGATATTTACAAATGCGACTCCACCCAATTGGATATGTGGTCCTAACTCTGATATGTAGCTGATCTTTTCAGCCAGCTACATATGAAATATGTATATGCTGTATATCCATGTAGCTGATCTGAAAAGATCAGCCACATATCAGATACATGAATGCGAGTTGTACGGCCCGTTTGCATTCATCCAACCGTTATGTCTTTCTTACTCAAAAAACGTTGCTGTTCCGATAAGCAGAGGCAGAAAGAAAAAGAACAACCATGGCGGACGAAAATGAGGATTATCAATTAAACAACAACTTTAAAAGAGCAAGTCATGCTTCACCATTACCACCCATGTTTACTCCTGCAAACATTGAGCGTTTTTTTCTACGTTTGACATTATTGTGTCCTTTACTGCACATCTGGGACACATTTATGTTGTTTGCAGTGCACATAGGAGAACACATGCAAGCACAATATAAATATGAACGACATATCACAAAAAATCACAATTGATCTTCAGTGTGAAGGCCTAATAGTAATCATTTGAATAGATATGTGGACCTGAATTGTGGATCTCAGCAGCTCCTCCAGAGTTACTGTTAGCCTGTGTTGGCTACTTTGCAGGGGATAGCCATATGGTGGTAGATGATTAAAAATATCTATGAACATTTTTGCTTCCAAAGAAGCAAATTCTGAATTTACTTCCAAAGAAGCAAATTCTGAATTCGCTTCTTTGCCCTGACCTATCACAAAAAAATAAATAAATAAAAAGAATCTCCACAAATTGATTTGTGGTTCTAAGAGAAAAAAACAGAGAAGAATTAAATGAGTATAAACACTTTCCAAGCCACTATAGCAGACAGATGCCACAGGTAAGGGTACTTTAGAATTGAACAAAGGTTCTACCCCTCAAAATATTTATAACCTGATACTCTTTTTGGATTTCCTCAGTTTTGTTCATGCTGGTATTGTGTCTGAGCTATAAGCTGAAACTGCTATCATGGAGTCTGACCATGTCCCTGCTTTTGTGATCACCCTAATTCTTCCTGCTCATCTGTGCAGAACTAAATATTGAACTCCTCTGTACAGCCTGCTGGTGTTCGTGTCATTTCAGATGCAGTGATGTGGAAATTAGTGATATGTTATACTTGAATAAGGATTAAAACATACAGAGCAGACTGAGGGCAGGACCTCAAGTGTGTTGATAAAATGTCCTTACAGGTTTTTTTTATTTCTTAATGTTGCAATTTAAAAAGGCTTCCAAGTTTACAGAGACAAGGATGCTCAGTTTAAGCATATTGCTATCTGGAAGTGCATGTGGGCTCTGTGTCCGACTGTCTACCCAAGCTATTTCTACTGCTGTGAGTACATGCTAAAAACACCAGTCTGACACTATAATTTGACCTAATTAAATCCTGTTTTGATACTTCCACTTCAGAGACACTAACCAAGTCACTGTGAAGGCAGCATCAGATGAAAACTCTTCCTGTCATTGCTCTTTCCTCGTTTTTGATTCTCAGGATTTTCCCCTAGGATGTGGTGGGAGCACACTGATGGACAGAAAAATGGTTTCAGATTTCTACTGCAGTGTATGTCTCTATGCTCCTTGTTCACTGCAGCCTGTTCTCTTCTTGCAGTGCAAACAAATGCTCTTTCCAGCTTTACAGTCCCAAGTTGGTGTGTGGACCCCTAGCAACTTCTTAGAAGCAGCCTGTTAACCTAATTTATTACCATGTCAGTTGCACTGTTTTTTGTACTCATAAAACTGAGGGATAGACTCCATATTAGCTGATGAGCATAAGGATATCAAGACTGATGTTCCTGATTCATCCAAGCAGACTACTTTATTAGGTACACTTTGTCAGTACCAGATTAGCTCTCCATCTGACTTCAGAGCTAATTTAACTTTTCATAATAATGTAGATTTAACAAGGTGTCAGACATTTTGGTCCATATTGGCATGAATGCATCACACAGTTGCCACAGATTTGTCGACTGTATGTCAATGATGTAAGTCTTATTTGCTTCACTGACATCCGGTGACTGAGTTCAGTCAAGAATTGATGACAAGTTGTTAAAATAATTCAAAGATCTAAAACTTGAAATTGTCTTTGACAACATGAAAGTAAAGTGTTTTTTCAAATAAAGATCAGACTAATCTAATCGATAACAGTATAAAAAGAATACCCATGTCATACAGTGTAAAACTGACAAGTAGTTGGCAGCAGCCATTAGAAAAATCTGAATAATTTAAAAATGTGGTTTTTCTGTACAGCAAAATTGTAGAAACTTGATCTTCAAAGTGTGTTGCCTAATGTTTTTAGCCAACAGTATGTTGCACAGTTTGGATGAAAGTGTGAAAAATACTCCAAATAGAACTTTTGGCTTTTTGAACAGAGGAAGCAGAAGAACCTTTATAAATTGTAGCTTTAGTTTACGGTAGGATTGGCATCAGGTAATGTCTCCTGCTGTCATATACCATATCTCAAAATTTCACCGATATTATTACATCATGTTTTCCTGATATTACTCTGCCCTAATTTTGAACAGTTTAAAATCAAGTATTTATAAATCACTATTTATAAACATAAATTATATCATACGATGCTCACAGACTGTTTCGGGAGACTTATTTATCCTTTAAGACCCACATGAAACAGTTGTAACTATGAATAAAGCTGCAGTGATGTTTTTAAATGCGTAAAACTATTAACAAATGTGAAACAAAAAAAAAAACACGCCCCCCCATCCTACACACACACACGCACAACACACACGCACACACGCGCACACACACACACACACACACACAACTTAAATAGAATCAAAAATGAGCTTTCATATAATTAGGATCCTAAGCATTATAACTGCATTGTATAAAGACCTACATTTAGAGTTGAGCCCTAATCTATGTGGGTCCAGTCTCTGCGGCTTATGATGAGCTTGGCTTAAAGTTTGACAATGAGATGTCGCACACGTCTGCGTGTTCAACCACAAGCAGCTGTCAGGGAGTTTAATGACTCCTGACAGCACAGCTCTCAGTTGTGCTTTTAACGTCTTTTAACCAGAGGGGTGTGGGGATTTGTATCAGAAGTTTGTTTTTATAAATAGGTTTTATTTATGCAAATTGCTGTTATTTTTTCCCACTCAGTTGGCAGCCAGTGACCTGGATTGGTTCTGTAATCAAGGACCTCCGCAGCTTAACAGGGAGGAGGCCATTTCAGAAATCACAAACTGTCTGTCTGATGAGAGGGTGGAGTTAAAAAAAAAAACGATGCCCTTGCGTGGCTTTCCATCTTTACACGGGTTTGACTTTCATCCTTTGGATGTCACTTTAGATGATAAGGGGATTCCATTTGAATCATCTTTGCAGCCTCACTTAAAACGGGTTTACGTTAGAGTCTCTCTCTCTCTCTCTCTGACTGACTGATCTCTCATGTAGGATATCCCCGGCAGTTGTCTTCTGTTAGCCCGTCTTTCTCTTCCACAGCCATCTGCTCGGATCTGTGTGTGTTTTCTGCAGCTGCCAACATATACACAACACTGTGCTCTGCTTTCCAGGCCAGTACTGCCTGCCTGCCTGCCTGCCTTGCTCACGTAAGCCCTGTCTCAAGAGGGAATTCACTCAGGCAGGGTGTAGGTGGATTTGTGGATGGAAAGCATGGCGAGCAACCTTTTGTGACTCAATTTTGCATTTTGTATAGAAGGTGTGAGAGACGAGCTTAAGTGAAGTTATGAAGGTAAATGTCTATCATGACCGGTACCATATCTCTTTTCCTCTCAGACTGCCTTCTCTCACCATTTGTTTTTCACCATACGTAACAATAAAAATTAACTAAACATTTATAACCAAAGCTAAACAATTTGGATGTCACATTCAAAACTGTCCTTAGTATCTGTCATTGGCGATCATTTTCATTTGCATGGTTAAAATGATTAAAAGGTTCCTATGAATTCTACAAAAATATGGAATTTGATTTCTGTATTTTCCAGGCATATGCAAGGAAAATAATAAATGATGTATGTATGTACAGATTTTGCGCCACGTCACATTGTGTCAAAATTCTTTCCTTCTGTTTTTTCTATGTCCTTTCTTTTCCAATTTCATGTACTTCCTTTCTTTTGTTCCTTCCTTTATTAACTCCTTCTGTCCTACCTCTATCATCTCTGGCTCTCCATCTAAAGTCTGAGCACTGTAGAAATGTTAATGCACAAGTATTTTATGTTTTAAAATGAACATTAATGACAGGTCTTTGGAAAGCTATCTAGAAAAAATTTGTCATTTTTACATGGAAAATCTGAAGGAAGCCTGTTACTGACTTTAATCCATAATCTGTGTGTGTTCCCTATTATATGCCTTAACTCTGCAAAACTGGCCTTTCCTATAAGACTGAGTTTGCTCCTTTCCCAGTTAGACAAAGCATCAGTGATGCAGGTCAGAATTGTCACTGACGTCCTTATACCTGAAAAAGTCATCAGAGTCTGGCTGGCTCATGACCCTTAAGGGCCCTTCAGGCTAAAAAATAAATCAATTCCTCTCATCAGCTGATATCTTAATCATCTGTCATTGCAGAATCAAGTCAGAAATTTGGTTTTGTAGTTTCAGACACAATGCTGCTCTTTTTCTGAAGCTGGGGAAAGACGATTCACACGTCTTGGTGAAGGGCTTTAAAAAACGTATTTTGGCTCTAAATAAATTTGGGCAGGGTCCTGTGATGAACTGTTTCCCTGTGCACAGAGCATCCAACCTGTTGCTGCGATAGGTGGCAACCCTAAAATGGAAAAAACCGGGCTTAGGAAATGGATCATTGCCATTTTGAAATGATGAAAAATACTCTATGATAAAGCACATGAATCTGGGTGTGTTGTCTGTAAATTCACTTTATTTGGTTTTCCACAAACCTAAAAAGTGAAACTGATGTTATTGTTGTATATTGCGATTAGGATTATCATTGAAAATAAATCCGCTTTTATTTTATCTGCTCTGCTCTTTCTCCTCAGTTATGTTTCCAGCACTCTCTGTGACCTTTAGCACTACCATCTTTGTGAAATGTGGGCATCTGCTGCAGTGAGACTCCACCCAGCAGGCTGAATTTATTATGGGCATGAAACCTAGAATTGAAAAGCCATAAAGACATTATTATAACTGTTCTATTATTGAAGTTTTGCTGACAGATACCATCTGTTTATCTAAAATGACAAGAGTTAGAAATTTTATATTTTGGTTTACAATAATTAACTATTTAAGCAAATTTCATCTTGCTGCCTATTGATCAAGTTTGGTAATTATAAATCCCCCCAAACTGTTATTTTTCTTCTCTGCTTCTCTTTAAAGGAAAATTGACACGACTCATAGACAATAGGGCACCGTTTGACAATATCAGCCCTTTTTCCCTGCTTTCTTGCTCTGTCTGCAGTTTTAATCTGCAAAGTGTACCTTTGCCCATTAGCGCAGTAAATTTGAGCCCTCTAACTTGAGCCAGGATGTGTCTGTAGTGTACCGCATTGCTGCAGTCAGCAGCAGCATCCCCACCAACCGCAGTTCTCTACAGGCATCTCTGTAAGATTGCTGCATTGCTATAAAGCATAGAGGCTGGTGTCCATAATGTATTTTTTCTGAGGTATGTAAGTAAGCTAAAACAACAGGCAACTAATATTTTGTTCTTCTGTTTTACAAAGCTTGCACATTGTTTCTCCTAAAACATAACATTTCAAAAGTTAGAAAAGTTTTTGAAAACAAATAAATATTTTTCATTTCTTCAGATATTGACCTATAATTCAGTTTATCAGCTTATAGTGCCAGAGGATAAATTATCCATTTAAGTGAGTGCGACAACAAAATTAAAACCTAAAAAAAAAATCTTTATACATTCATAAATTAAGTGCTTTTCTTTGAATGAATATAATTTTTATAAAACAGGTGTATGCATGTTGTGCTGAGCTCAGGTTAAGTGAGCTACAGCAGCCAATACAATCTTTTCTTACCTGTGGGTATGAAGGTACAGGGAGAAACAACAGTGGGAAAAACCCAGATCTGTGGTCACATGAATGAATTAAAGTCAAGTGAATTCACAAACGTTTTGAAAATCTGCGAATTCTTCTGTGTTTTTAGGCCTACAGACAGTATTACTTTCTCTCTGCTGTGGCACTTTGTCATTTCTGTTTTACACTTTCAAAAGATTCATTGAAACAATGACCTGTGTGTAGTGAACAGGAACTGGTTATGCTGCATGAATATTTTACACAAAATATATTACTTCATCTAATGGAATCTGTAAAAATTGAACAAGTACAAAAGAAATATGACATTTATTATTTCTATTACTACTAGACAAACCAAAACACTTTTTTTTCACATACACAACTGTTCATGTTTTAGTATAAATTCTGATCTTTGGGGAAAAACAACAAACACAACTTTGATAATACACTACCATATTCTGTCCAGTTTGAACTGCAGAATTGAAAAAAAAAAACGTTTGGCGATCTTCATTGGCTCACTTTTAAATAATCTTACGTATATTGAGTGCACAAATTAAATGTAGAAGTTTGAACCTGATTTTGATCAGAGTGAGATAATTCACTTGGATTTTGCTTTGCTTGTAAATCTGCTCCAATGCCTCTTTCCCATCAGGGTCATGCCATTGTCATCATATGATCAGTGATGACCTGTGATTCATTGGGCCATGATTGAAGTGAGTGGGCACAGAGTGATAAAGGTGTCCTTGGAAACATGGGATCACACATTCCCTGCCTGGGAAATTGATGCGAGGAGAAAGTCACCTTCATGTTATCGTTGCAATCTCAGTTGTCATGACTTACAGCCGGTGGGGAAGTAGAGTAGCATGATGTCCTAAGTACACAGCTTTTGTGAGGTTTTAATTTACTGATTACGGTAAACTGAGTTAGAGCATCCACAGTTCTGCTTTTCCCCCTCAGTTCTAATGATATTCACTGTAAACGTTTTTCATGAGATTTTGATGAAATTTCCTTTAATTGCATATGTGCATAGCTTACTCCCCAACCAACCATAGCCTGGCTCCTTTTAGAGACCATGCTACAGCGATGGCCTGTTTCTTGGGAAGACATTTTGAATTATTCATGGAATAGGGTTGCTCTTAGCAGTAGATCGGTTGTGTTTTGCTCTGGTGAGCACATACTGGGACAGCAGTTAGCTACCATTGTTGTTCAAGTAAGAACTCAAGTCTTTGACTTGTGATTGAGAATGGAGTTTTGTCTTCACCTTGTCTTTTGCCAGTAATGTTTATTATATTTTGATGGGATTACCTCCTCTTTATGTCCTTTGCTGGAATTTATTTAATATATTTTGTCCTTCAGCTGTGGAAAACTTGAAAGATTGAATTGGGCTGGTGGTTTAAACATTCAGCTCATGTCTGCAGACTCAAAGTGACAACATGACTCCATCTAGTGGTGGAGTTGTGCAGCAGTAAATCTGTTTCCAATGCTTTTCTTTCTCTTAACGTGACTGTTTCATGGTACTTTTAAAAGAAAAAGAAGCAACATGTGACGTAAAGTAATAAAATAATTGTTCTTGCTTGACGTGAAACATCCTAAACTGCTGACCTTTGTGACCTTTTGCATTGGATGCATCAAGGCCTGGACAACTGGTTCACTGCTACATGGATTCAAAGCAGGGTTTATTTACCTTTTTAGATCCCTTTATTTTCTCGCAACTTTCTTTTTACTACTTCTGTTTTAAACAATGTAATTTGGTGATAATAATCAGATGTAGATTGTTCGCTGGTCAATCTGTATAGACCGTATTGTGCCGATTTGCGGATTCTTTAAAGTGTTGTCTGTGATTGTGCCCATCACTAGCTGTCCAATTAGTTCCTTCTTTTTGAGGATGTAAAGGATGGCCAGTGTTCAAGAAACTATTGTAAACAGTGTCCAAGTGACTGGATTACATGTAAATAACCAAGGGAAGATTAAGTGAGCAACTAGTTTTAATAGAACGACGCAAAGTAGCAAATCAATTTTGTCATTGCGGTTCATGCATCATTTCCAAAGTTTAAGAGTCCCATTTACATTTATAGATGTCCATTTATAAAAATGGTCATTTGTTGAACTGTGACACAATAAAGCTTAATGGTGGGTTAGGGTCAGCAATCTTTCACAGTACAAAATAACTTCAGAAAAATACCTGCATGATTCAGTGAAACAAAATTCCTGATCTGAACAACCAAACAGTTCAGCTGTCACAGTGTTCTTTTATAAAGTTGTAAATATTCCACATTGAGTTTCCTTCTGTTGAACATTTAGTCTACTATTAAAAACAAAAGAGTCACACTCACAAGTGTTCTTTATGTTCCTTACAGAGTGATCAGTGATCGAGTGTACCCTGAGGTCTCTGTGAAAACACATCAACCCCGGCAGGCTGGCCTCACCCCCTCCCACCTGCCTCCATGTATCCTGAATCGACAACAGACTCTCCCGCCCGCCTCTCCCTCCGACAGACTGGCTCACCTGGCATGATCTACAGGTGAGCTGGTGCATATTTACGTCTGACTGATTTCGATCGGTTTAGAGAGAGCTTCTCAAATGGAGAACATCGCAATTTAAAGGTTTTTTAGAGAATAGAGTACACTCTGTAACACTTTATTTGACGGGTTGTGAATAAGACTGTCATGACACCTTCATAAACATGACAACACCAGTCATGAACATGACATAACACCAGTCATGAACATGAGTAAGTCTTCATAAATATTTATGACTGTTCTCATAAAGTGTCGGTAAATCATGACACTTTTAATACAAAGTTGACATTGTTGTCATAACGAAGACATTTTGAATAATATGAACTATAATAAAGTGTTACAGTACACTCTTACTAAAGTGCACAGGGTTGATGGAATAGAAAATAATCCAGATATTTGCAGAACTATTTTTAGAAAAGAAAATTGAATTGCTTAAATTTGACAAAGAAAACAAAGAAACTTTTGTTTTAGGTAGTTTAACATTTTACTATATATGCTAGTTGTTGTATCCTGCTATGTGTTGCTCTTGCTTGTTTTAAACTTTTTCACATTTTGCCAATTCATAAACAAACTACAGTGGGCTGCACTAGATTTCACTTAGTATAAGTATAAATGGGTTTGAATGGAAACACGCTTTTCAGATTTCTGTTTAAAACATTTAGAGATCAATGTGCCATTTCTCTTCCACATCACAATGGTGAAGTTCACATTGCCCTGCATTTTGCTAAATCACCACCATGGGGTGCTACAGACTCATCTGCTTAATATTCAAAGACAACAATGTCATTTTTTTTTCTCAAAATCTTCATAGCTTTTCTTCATATTATCCATAATATTAAGAATATTGCATTTTATGATTCATAAAAACACTAGGCAGGTATTAAATCCCCATATTTAATAGGTTTATGTAATAAGAAA
The DNA here is from genome assembly GCA_911649635.1 of Poeciliopsis gracilis. NCBI lineage: Eukaryota > Metazoa > Chordata > Actinopteri > Cyprinodontiformes > Poeciliidae > Poeciliopsis > Poeciliopsis gracilis. The sequence goes on from CAJVRI010001403.1 coordinate 789,243, forward strand.
CATTTTATTGGCTCAAGCTATTTCAGTTCACCAGTCTTATTGAGTTTTACTGACAGGTTTACTGCAAGATGTATCCTCTATCAGACATACTACCATATAACTGCATGCCATCTACCCTACTTACTGCTTCATACAAAAAATGACTCAGGTTGTAACATTATTCTAACTAAAAGATTGACCGGACGTTTTAAAGTTCTGGTGGAGTGATATCGACTGGAATACGGCTTTTTGATGATGCATAACAAGGTTGGTCAAAATGTCTGGGTAAATAGTTTTTTATTAACATTAATTTGTGGATAAATGTTGGTTTGTGATAGTGTGCAAATGTGTTTAGTATTACCTTAGCACAAGAGTGCATGTTGTTTGTGAAATATTGCTATGCTTCCTTACTCTTCTTTAGGCTAACCCACTCTGATTTTTGTCTACATTGTCTGTTCTTTATATCTCAGTTTGTCTTTTTGCTGCAAACAGTTTTTTTTTTTTGTGTGTTTTTTTGTTTCTGTCTTTGGTATAAAAATCTATGGAAGGAGCAGAAATGTACTATTTTTGCTTTGGCTTCCTTCTTATTTAGGCAGAATATGCAATATTTTTTTTCATTCTCAGCATCATCTGTTTATACAGATTCTGTACTAAATATTTACTTTTATTTTCTTATTTTAATTTCAAAGTATAAAACATTTGTCAATTTTGAATCTTTTTATAATTGACTCTTTGCTTGTGGTAGATTATTCGATTGTGATTTCTCTTTTTTTTTATTTGTTGTTAGACGTTTTACGTTAATGTTCTTAAAGATAATTAGATCCCATTGAATGAATATTTCTAGAACATTCTTAGAGTGTAGACAATATTCAGTACCAAAGTTGCTGTCTTGTCTTCTTTGCTAATAACTTTGACCTTGGAACATTCTTGAACCAAGTAGGCTGTTTATGTGGTGAAAAGTAATGCTGACTTTTACATCTTGACTTAAAAAGGAATGTCTATTGTTGCTGTTTGATTACATTTTTTTTTGCAGTCAATGGATACAAAAGAAACATTTACAGTAATTAACAATGTCCAATAAAATATAATGATTGAAAACAGAGAGGTTGACATACAGTATAATGAAAAGAATTATGTAACTGAAAATAACAAGTAGGTTTGCTAAACAATGTACTGCACAGCCCAACATATGTTAAAAAGTGCAAAACAATGTGCAGTCATGGAAATTACATTAATTTACACAAACATTTTGAACATGAGTAACTACAAATGATGATTTATTTTTCCCTTACCTAAGGTCACTTCAATGTTTGTAAAGAACATAGTCCTGTTTTAATGATATGCTACATTTTTTTTCTTTATAAGTGATGCAATTAAACTTCCAACGGTTTAAACTCCATTTATTAAAATACTGAACTTCTCTCTGGTTACATGTAAAGTCATTTTGTAAATTAAATAAGCTTAATATGACTGAAAAATTATTTTATTTCAGTAAAGCACATTATAAATATTAATTTCACACTGACAGATGTTTTCAGCAATTTAGTTTGTTAATCATGATGATTGTTTGCTTACCATTTTATGTTTCAAGAGTAGAATATACCAGACCATTAAACAACATTTTTAGTATAAAAATGTGAGATAAATTATACCTGTGTTTCTCTATAAAGAAACAGAAAACAAAACTACACAGACTGTGCAGGAAACTATTCTGCACACTATGTACATTTCATTAAAATTGTGGAATAGGCAGATAAAACCTGCTTTGTTGTCATTTGATGAGATGTGCTGTTGGAAACCAACATGTTTCAGAATGCGCTATTTGTGTTTCCTCCTGCTTCCACTTCTAGCACTGTAGGTGGCTAAATGTTCTGATTCCTCTTCACCTCTCTGTGTGCGCCACTAACACGGTTTCCTTCCTTTTCATATTAATGAAGTCTTTACTCTTTCCTCTTTTTCCTTGACGTCTTCAGCGCTCGTTATGGGAGCCCCAAACGACAGCTGCAGTTCTACAGGTACACATCTGTCTCTGTATCTGACCATCACTGTGTTCTTTGTGATGACATTGACAACACTGCTTTACTCTGAGTTCAGAATTTATTTTGTGTGATCTGTGTGTTTGTGAATTGTTTATTTATGTCTTTGTTTGCGACGTTTCTATGGTCTTTTCTGTTTTATTTTACTGTACTAACCTTGCTGATGTGTCTAATACTTGCTGTTCTGTCATTTAAAACCATGCTCATCCATCTCCTGCAGCATAGACAACCTCTCACCATCTACTATTTAGCTGCCATTGCACATCCAGCATAAACTTGATAGTTGCAACTATAGATTTTGTTACATGGTTTCTCATGGAACCTTAAAATAAACAATAAATGTCTGTTTGGATGGGTTTCTTCTTCTGTTTTTATTTTCTTTCCTTCAGTCGTGATACTTGAGATGCCCACTAATCCACTTGTCAATTGCCTACATGTGATGGATGCTCTCATCTTTTCCTGAAATGCCTTATAGACATTTTTTGATGCATCTAAGCAAATATTTCCATATTCTTCTGTCATCATTTCCAGACCCCTTGGGAGTTGGATCTGATGTTTCTTTTTTTTCCCTGAAACTAGAAACTAAATCTTGATTCTTTCTGAGGAAAAGAATCCTCTTCTTGTCAGGATGTAGATGGCCAGCCCTGTGGTTACTTAAGAGCGAGGATCATGTTTTATAGTCCTAATATTCTGTTCCTATTCTGCTGATCTGGTTATAAAAACCCATGAGTAGGTGTCTGCTGTTAATGAGCTTGCTATCTTATATGCAAAGAGAGAGAGTTGCTTCAACTCTGTACTGAAGTAACTCAGTTGCTTCAGTTCTGAGTTGTTTGTCTGTTAAAACAAACAAAAAAACACTTTTTACGGCTCAAATATTCACTGCGAGTTGTTGGATTTTACATTCTGTTTGAACATTGTGCTGATTTCTGTAAACATTTTAATGCCTGTCTTGGTTTACGGTTCAGACATTAGGGCTGAACAATTGAAGGAAAACATTGAAGTGTGAAACCATCATATCATATCCAATGAACATATCATCTGTGATTAACTTTTCTTATTCTTCTTCTTTTCTTTACTTATCATAATATCTCCACCCAATGACATTTAGTGTCTTATTCAACTTTGTGGTTTGAGGGCAGTGACTTAATATATTACTGGCATCCAGGTTGTGAATGCATAGGCAGAATAGACCTTACAAGATATTTCAACCATTTGTGCTTGTAATATTGCAGACATTGACATTGAAAAGCTGATTGTGATTCAACATTTGTGCAGGTCTACCAGGCTTCTCTTGAAATCTCAGAACCGTACGGATAGAGACAGCATGCACAGGGTTGGTGAGATGACAAGGAAGCGCAGAAGCAGGAAAATGCAATTTGTTGAGAAAAAATTCTTTTTTTTTTTTTTTCAATTATTTCAGGAAGTGAAACTTTGACTTTAATGACTATGGCATCATGGGTGACAAAACATAATTGGATGCCCCCCGCCTCTCTTTTCATTTTAAGCTTTACTTGCTCATCCATAGATTTTGGCATGCAATATTTTAATAAAACAAAAAGGTTGTCAGACCTGCTATCCCTCCAAAGTCCCTGAACACTCTGCTTGTTTGTGAGTGATTTGTTCTTGGTGATGAAGATGAAGAACGCGGCACACAGTGGTCGTCTTACTGATTCACATTTTCAAAGTATTCAGTTATTCCACAGCTGAAAAGCTGACAGCAAACATGAATGTAGTTTTTTTTCAAGAAATTATGCAAAACCAGGTATAAAGAGAAGTGAAAATAAAATATCAGTTTAAATTGTATTGTATTATTTATGATTGCTCCAATAACAAAATTAAAGACACTTCTAATCAGCTTTCACATATACTGACCCTCCTATAATATCTTAATAAATGAATTTAAATGAATGTTTGACATTAAAACACATCTATTTTACTTTATGAATAGAAATGAATCCAGACACCCCTAAAGTATCGCTGTACTGCACTCGTTATATGAAAATCCTTATACTAAAACAGGTACTGCTGGTGATCCTGACTTACTTCTGTGTGGGATTCTCATTATATCACAGCATGCTGTAATCTTAATATCAATCTCAAAATGTGTGGTTTACATCATTCTTTGCTTCATGATCTGGTGGTTTGTCTATATCTGTATACATGCTGTATGTATTTGCAAGAGTCTGTGTGTTTGTGCTCCCTATATGCACACTGCACTACCGACTCATTACTGTCCAGCTCCCTCCATTCTTTCCTGTGGAACAACAATCAGAGGCTTTTAGTGCAAAAAGCTTTAGTGAATAATTCAGGGCTGATATTATTTGCTGCGGTTGGCAGAAACAAGGCGGACCACTAAACGCCACAAATGGATTCCTTGCATGAGATCTCACAGGGAGGCGGTGGAGGAGGAAGAGGAGGAGAGGAGTCTGTGCTGGTGGTAGAGTATGGCCCCAGCAGTGGGGAGGGAAGCACTCTGTGATTCACTAATTGGTTTAGACGTTTCCTAGTAGGACACACCCAGTTTGGGTGGACCTGCTTCATGCCTGTGCAGTCTGAGTTTATAAAGGCAAACTGACATCCGACGGCCTCGCTCATGAGCCGGCCTTCAAGAAATCGGGTGAGTTTGAGGAAAGGGTTGCTCTCTGCCAATGTGTCGAGTGCGATCGTTCGCGTGTCTGCTTTCGTGTAAAAAGTTATTTTCTGTGCGTGTGGCCTGCATGCAGCCAAGCCTGAAGTCTCCTGATTTTATACCTTCTGCTTGATTCATGCAAAACTAGTTTATGAAGAAAAAAAAAAAACTTTTCTGACCGACTTTGTGACAACAGGATAGCGTCAGTGATGAGACAAACATTTTATCTTGTTGGAAGCTTAAAAACTGCAGCATTGTTTTTCTTGCCAGTTTAAGTAACAAGCTTAATGACTAATCAGAAAATTAATTTTGTGTTTTAAAGATTAAAGTCTTAGTTTTGAACAGGATTTTACATTCAGCCTCACTGATGTGAGATCATTGCCTCAATGCAGAGAAAGTGCTTTCCATTTAGCATTTTTTGTTAGCAGGCATTTAAAGGATCAATAAAGCCTGGAGTTTAAGATGCTGTACACTTCAAACCAGCACTGCAGTTAATTTGAGGTTAAGAATTAAGAAGATATTATTCATTATAACCTTACATTTTTGACAAGTTATTGAAACCTGACTGTAGTCCCAAGTAGGATTAGATGGTTTGTTTTTATTAAAGAGATTATCTTGCAGAATATATAATAAAAAGAAAGTTTGCATGTTTTTAAGTCGTTTTTTTTGTTTAAATTGAAATTATTTCGCTTAATTAAGAGCATATTACTCTTTAGTATAATTTGAAGAAACAAAACATTTTGTATCATTTACATTTTGTATATCTGTATATTTGTATATACATCATTATATGCATTATCATTCATTATAATAGTGTATGACTGTATTGTTATTGTTCATTATGATACCCCACCTCTACTGAAGTAGAGGTTTTGTTGTCAGTGCTTTCTGGTAGATTTGTGTTGTGCTTCACAGTTATTGTGAAGCACAACACAGTGCTGCCCTCTGTTGATTGGCTTCAGGTAAATACTGTTTTTAGAGGCAAATTATGGAGGGAATGGCTTTAACAGTGTAGATTATATTGATTTGTTTCGCAGAGTGGTTGATTTCAAGGGTTAATTTTGTGTAATTTGGATGGTTATGACTTTACACTTAATGAAAATCAAAAATTACGCTTCTGAGAAAATGTAAATATGACATTAGACCAATAAAAATAACTCATAGTGAAGAACATGACAATCGTGCAGCTCTGCAGAGTTGAAGGTTGCTTTAATGGATCATGATATCATGGTCAAGAAAGCAGGTTTTGGTCCCACAGATGCCAAATTCTGCTAAAAAATTTAATCAGCATCTTCATAAAAACTTGTCAGCAGAGAGAATCATAAAGAGCCCTGAAATGTCCTGGTTGACAGCAGTAGTGACTGTAGACTTGGTAAAACTCAGTGGACCACCAGCAGCAGATGACACGACTCCCCAGAATATCTCTGCCTGTGGAAAGTTCACACTGGACTTTGAGCAGATCGGATTATGTACTTCTTCACTTCTCCCTCCAGATGCTCAGATCCTGATTTTCAAGTGAAATGTAAAATTTTCTTTGATCTAAATAGATGACTTTGAATTACCACGCCAAACCTAGCCATTTTTCGTCTTATCCTATGTAAGACACTTCTGATGTTACCTCTAATTCAGGAGTTGTTTCACACAGTGACCGTTGTTGCCTTTGTCCTCCATAGTCATGGCTCTCCATGGCTTGTATGCTTCTTTTCTGCCATAGTTTTTCCTTCCACTAAACTCTATGCTTGGATACAAGTCTGTGAACTGCAGCTTCTTTATCTACTACCTTTTGTGTATTATCTGGTTTCGGGTGTGAGTGATTGTCAGCGTGAGCCAGTGTGGTTGTGATAACATAACATGGTTAATTTTATTGGTTTGATGTTGTACAATTTTCTGAGAAACAAAATTTTGGTTGCTCGTTAACTTTAAACCATAATCATCAAAGTTAGCAGAAATAGTGGAATAGTGAAAGATTGAAATACATTTACTTTTCTGACTGCTTTTTTCTCTATACACCTGTACATGTTTGTTTGGTGCACCGATTGATGTTGTTTTGGTGCGTGGAGACTTTTTAAAAACTGTCATTGTGCATTCTTGGAGAATTTTGTAACTTGAATCCAAAATCAGAAATGGTAGCAGGAATGTGGCCCTCATTTTGCCCGGTGCATGTTTGAATGCCGCTCCTTTGCAGTCAGCATGTGTCCTTTTTTCGTCCTACTCTTTAATCACCAGCAAGTCGGTCACCTGGATGCTCCCTCTCAGTGTAACCCTGCCAATGCGTACCTGTAAGGGGAGGGTGTTGCTGGGCTTTGTTGCGCGACTCTGATTACAGGATGCATGGCCGTGTGCTGCCCCAAGCAGGAGAGCTTTTTAAACATGGGAGCAGGTGCTATTTAAGGAGGTGACTGTCCCCTGCCAGCTCCTCGCTTTATCCATGTCACTACTTTACTTTTCACTGCACGGGTCAACCCAGCATCCCGACAAAGTGGAGAGAGAGGAGGAGGGAGCATGTTTTCAGGAGGGTATGCTGGTGGCCCCCGGGGGTTCCCCATCAGGCTCAAGTCCAGTCATTGTCCTCCTGAAAATCCTCAGATCCCCAAACCGCCAGCGCCAAGCAGCGGTGTTCGGAAGAGCAGCAGCAGCGGCAGCGGCAAGATGTTGTCTATGTCCTTCAGCGACAGCATCCGGAGCGGGATCAACCGCTACCACTCAGACCAGGGGCTCAACCAGCCGCCGGCCCGGCCCACCGACCAGGTGGAGCTGCAGAGGCTGCGGGAGCAGAGGATCGCCGCTCAGATTAAGAACATGGAAGACTTTCTGAAGATGAATGGCATAGCGCTGGAGGAATGTGTGTCTTTTCAGACAGGCATGAAGTACAGGTAAGAGAGAGGCACAGTGGGACCGGGCTGAAGATGCTCTGTGGATCGGGACAGGGACAAGGGGGTTATGGCTGAAGAGATCTCAGCCTGAGGGGGTCTCCTGAACAGGCATGGGCAGTTTTTAGTGTGACTTTGGGGATATTTCCCATTCAACTCAGACTTGTTGATTTATATTCCAGTAATTATTTTTGAACTGAAGCAGAAGTAACTGTTTATTCATCAAGTTATTCTTGGTAATATCACCTTAGCTGTGCTGTTTCCTCTGGTCAGACCTCTCTCATGCAGAGGTACTCGTTCCCCAGGTTTTATTTTCATCATCTAGGTCGGTGGCATATTTGCTCAACTGCATGGGAAGGACAGATCGCTCCATAAGGATTTACCTGGCCCTGTAAATTCTTCTTCTCCCCTTCATCACACAGTCTTTCTTCTTTGTTAATCTGTGCTTTACCACCCAATATTCAGAGATTTCTTCCAGGCAAACACTTATCCCCTTTAGTTATATATACAAATTTAATATTAAGTCATATATTTTCATCGTTAACTATTTCTAAGGTTCCTAAGAGTTTCCTAGAGCAAACACTCCAGGAAAGGCTAAGCTATGTAAACTAGATAAGAATTATTTGAAAACTAGAATAAAATGTCAAACAAAATGTAGAATTTTTAAATATGTTCCAGACTGGTGAGTCCAGTATACTGCAGCATAATTCAAATTTTTAAAGCTAGTCAGCATTTCCACAACTCAACACGTCATTACATAAGTATTTGTATATGTGATCATTTTCAGAAAGTTTTTGATAAATCAAATAAACAAATAAATTTAACTTTTATTCTAAAAATGATTATAAATTAATTGTTTAAATGAACAATTAGTAATTATTCTCCTTTTAATATGAATATTTTCTAAACTTGTAGTTGTTCTATGTTGAAAGCATTTCTGATTATTTCTTGCCATAGTTTTGTGTTATGGCTTATCACAAATTAATTTTCTGTTCTTTTTGATAGGTGAGACAAACTAAAGGTAGTTTTTTATCATTTTATAATGGACTGTCAAAATTTTGTATTTTAATTAATTTTAAGTTCATTAATTAATCAATCTTAATTTTACTTAAGTGATAAAATACTAAATGCTTATTTGATAATTGATTTGATGTTCTCCATCATAGATCACCTCGTCTTGCACTGTATAACCAGAAAGAAATGACTTATGTTAAAAACTTAAGTTTAACGCTGAATATGTAACCTGCATGTATGCAAGACTCCAATAACTAATCTGTAATAAATAATGTTTTAGACATAAACTTTACTATGTCGTCTAAAGTATTGCAGTAAAAACTTTTCAAATGTTTCTGAATGCCAAATTCAAATGTGGTGTAAAACTTTAATTTGTAAGTTTCTATTTTTTTCTTCCCCTACTTCTATTTCTAATATTTATAAGCTATTATGTGGGCATGATTTAAAATACTGATATCAAGATGGTAAAGAAGCTGTCTTTCTTTCTGGGCTGCTGACCTGACTGAGCGTCAGGCAGAGCATCTGCTGTGTTGGCTGATGACCGGCCTGTTTAACTGATGTTGTTATTGTTGTGGACATGGATAGTTTCCATCACACAAAGGCTCAGCTGCTGTTGCTTTTCACTCAGACCAGCGACTAGAACAGTGGTACAGCTGGCAGATCTTACTCAGTGTTGCTGTCGCCTTCAGGACGCGTCTCATATAGGAGCCTGTAGTTTTCTTCTGGTTGTGTAAAGGCCACTCGCTGGTCCATGAACAGTTTTTTGCTCAGCTTAGAAACCTTTCCAAGTCTCTATAAATCATTTGTGAGTTTTGTTAGTTTCTGTTGTGTTTAATGAACTCAAAGTATCTCTTACCAGTCAGCTGATCTGAGAGAGGACCTCTTGTCAGGATGCCTTGTACTGCAATCATCCTCGCTTCTGTAATTAGGACTGCAACCTGGTCAGCAAGTACATGGCACCTCTGACTCAGCCTCATCATTATTTCAGCTGTGTGGTCAGGAAGAGACGCTCGCTTCCATTTACTTTAACCACAGAAGTGTGTTGTTTCATATGCTCATGGTCACTAATGGCTCTGCATTAGCACAAATATCTACACAAATGTATCTCCGTTGAGAAAAATGCATAGTTTTTTAGAGGCTCCTGGTTTCTTTAGCAAAGAGCAGCAAGAATATTTTAAGTTTATTGATGTTACATCAGATAGGATAAGCATTTTTTGCTCAAACCTATTTCAACCTTCTGTAATTGTTTTATTATTACTGTACTTCCATTATATTTCAACTTCCTGGGAACAGCAATACATTTAGAAAGTGCCGGGGAGGAGGTAAAGAAGACGACTTGAGTTCACCGAGACCGGAAGCTTCGTGTCTCCTGCTCTATTAGGAGGACTGAGGCAGTATAGAATGACTTAATGCTAATGGACGTAGTAATGACATCCATTTAGGTCAGAAGTGTCAAACTCTTTTTAATGAGAGTAGCTGTGGGGGGTAGAAAGTTACAGACAAAAACTTGAGGGTCAAAATTCACCAGTGTTTATTGTCAAAGAGCACAAATTAATGCTTTTCAGATGTTTATTGTCAATATGTTCTTGCAGAAATATGAGCCTGACTTGAAACATTGTAAATTGAAGTTAGAAAAATTTTTACTGGTCAAAGTCTCAAAAATCACTAATCATGTCGCAGTTTTTGGGGTTTTTTTTGTTTGTCTTTATCCAACATATTTAGCTGCTATGAGTTTCTCTTATCTGGTTTTGAGTGTCTGAGATCAGACAATTGTGGATTTTAATAGGACTTCATAAAGCTGTACATCAGTTGGGCAACTAGTGTGATATTTTGATAATACTCATCATTGTGCTATGGCAATAAATACGTCCAGTTTACTTTTCTAGTTTTCAGACTTCACTCTAGTTTAAATTTTGCTCCCGGATTATTTGTGACGTTCTGAATGAGTCTTCATTGTGACTGATGTTGAACACTCTTGAAAAGGTTCATTATTTATCTATGTTTTCTCCATTTCTGGATAGTGACCCTCTCTGTGGTTCACTGCAGTGCCAAACTTTACTTACAATAACCCAGACTGATAGATGTCAGTGAATGTTTCTGTTCTTGAGTTGTTTTACCTTGGCACATTGTGTGTCACTTCTTGATGTAATATAGTCAGACAGGTTATATTTAGGTCATTTCTTTATTCTACAAGTCAGGCATCAATCAGGCCTGGATTAAATAAGGATTAAAGGAGGATGTTGATTTAGTTTTGATGGGTGGATGGATCGATAGTTACTGTAGACCCGAAGTCCAAATCACATAAAAGAACAACCAATAAAATAAAAATATGTATGGGTTGATCTTTTGATTGCTTTTTTCTTTATTAAATGAAAACATCATTCTGATTCATATAGTTTTACTTATCTGATGTCAAACTTTGTTTTATGATGAGAAACATTCAAAACTGAATACACAACATAGAAAACAAATCTGTAAGGAAGCAAATACTTTTCCACAGCATTTCCATTTACATAAACAATTAATTTATTTTCGCATGCCACCTGCATAATCAACATACGTTTGTATAATCCCACTTATGCTGTCAGAATTTTTCTTTATTCAAGTTATTCTGTAGTCAAAATATTTGGGTATTTTATTTTGTTTTACCAACCCTACACTGAAAGAATTGCCTGTAAGGATGCACTAACTGATCTTTTCCACTGGGTGGTGCAACTGCTCCAGTGAAGCAGCTAAACAGCCAGGAGTAAATCATTCAAGTGTGTCCCACTGCTTTTAATGATATAATGCAGTCATTGAGAGCATCAGTCTTTACACTCCTACACTACACAAAATTCGGTCAAATTACTGTTCGGTTTTTTCAGTTTCACGTCTGCATAGCTGTTTATTGAAAGCAGGGCAGGAAATGAGTAAAGCTGTTTAAAGTTCCACCAATCATAAAATGGGATTGTGTGGAAAGGCTACTGCTACTATGTGCCGTTGCTTTGGAGTATCATTCAAATGTTATTACTTTTATGTTTTTTATGCTTTGGGGCCCTTCAAGTTGTTATTATTAGTAGGTCTGTAGAATGTACTTCTTTCTGGGCTACTGTGACGTTGCTCTGCAGGCAATCCCCTACTCGTGAGCTAAATTTAGCAGCCAGCTCGTATCTCCAGCTGCAGCTGGATACAGCCGAACAGGGCTGCATGTTAACTCGTTCAAACCTGAGGGATTTTCTAACAAAGGAAATCACAATACTTTTGTTTTGCACAAGGCCTCAGTAGCTCAACTTGTACATTAAACAAGTTATCTGCCTTCACACCCTGGTTCTCTGATGAGCTCAGCTCAGTCATCTGATGGTGATGCTAAGGCGTCTAGAGTGATATAGATTTGGTGTTTCAGTGGTGACGTCTCCAGTTGCTCTCAGAGCTGACTCTGATTGGCCTGGTCTGACAGCTTGTCAAAATGTTCTAGTCAGAACCGTGGCGTGGGCACGAGAGGTGGAAATACCAGAGATTATACAATTCAGCTCATTGCATTTCCATGTAAACAGTCTTTATTTAAGCTGCTAACCAAATTTTCTAACTGAAATTATTGCTGGAGTTTTAAGATTTTTGACTTTAACTTGTACACATATTTCTGTCTTGGATCAGATGAGAGTGGCACAGAAGTGATTTGTGATTGCATCAGTTCCTGCAGCCTCTTAAATGTCTCTCAAGTTATAACTAATTCATAAAAAGAATTTTTGTTCAAAGCCTGAATAAAAGAATAGTTCTCACCTGAAGTGACTTTCGCAGTTTTTGGTTCTTCACAAAACAACCCTTCCATTGTAATGGCACTCAGTGCTTTGTGAAAATATATGAATGCCTTTTTACTTTTTCACATTTTTCTACATTACACACTTTGCAGTGCTTCTTTTTGGTGGAAGGAGAGTTCCTGTGAACATAGACATGCTTTGGTCCAAATCATCTCATTGTAGCTCTGGTTGCATGCTTAATGGTAGCTTGTTGGAAGATGAACTTCGACAACAATTCAAGTTTTTTGGAACCTTGGTTTTCTTCCAGGATTGCTGTGTGTTTGGTTTGAACTCATCTTACCATCAAATGTTTGTTCATTAAACAAATTTCTGTAAACTGCTGTTTGCACTTAGTTTAATTGATAGACAGATGGACTAAATCTACTGCTATAGTGGCTTATTATGGCAGTTCATTGCTCTGGGTTTTATTTATGAGTATGGTATCGAAGGGAAGACGCTAAAGCCAAATGTGCACCACACCTTTCAGATTTTGGCTTGGAAAACCATCCATCACTTACGTAGTACATACAGTTATGTATACTCTATGTATATGTTTATGCTGTAATTTGTGTCTTTTATCTTCAATGAAATAAACTGATGTTTGTGGTTGTAATTTGACAACACTGTGACAATACTTCCATAAGGACTGTATCAGCTGCACTTTTCCATTGCTGATTCAAATCGATTGTTAATAAAGGCAACGAAACATCTGGAAATATGTTATCTCCTATTTCCTATTCTATAATTGTGCCTTCTTGTTACAAAGCCCTTTTTCAAAACTTAATATTAAGGGCATTAGAAAGTTTTAGATGTTTTTTATTTTTATTTTACATTACTCTTTTATACAAAAGGGCTACAAATATCCAATGGAATCTTTGTGCTATGTTTGCTATTCATAGCAGAGATTTAAAAATTCCCTTACCTTTCACCTAATCTAAGTACGCCTTCCATATCATGGTCTTGAGATCCTCAGTAGTGGAAAATGCTTAACTTATTGATCAGCAACAGGAAGATGAACAGTCTGCAGCTGTTCGACATTTTTCTCTTGTACGTTTTGCTGAGAAATTTCACATTTGTGTTTGTAATTTGGCTTTAACGATCTGAAACGATATTAAATCCTGTGCGCAGCTCGTCTGATCTTTTTATTTTTATTTTCCAACAAGTTTTAAAGGAATGACTAAATGTTTCTGGGTCTGAGCGAGTCTGATTGCATCAGCCCAACATGTGCTGTTGCCTTCTAAATAATGGAAAACATTTCTGAAAGAGGCTGCGGTATTTGCCTTATTTGTTTCCAGAAGCCTTGTAGATGCAAAAATTCCACTCTGAGCATTATTATGTTCAAAACTTACTCTTTTTCCATACTAAATTAGCTTTTTATTGTACTTAATGTGCTGCATTAGTGTTAAATGTCCTCTATAGTAGAATAGTTACAAATGTGACTCCTCTGCTTACAAGTGCAACTTAAATGTTACGCTCATGTTTCTGAGGCTGTGCAGTTAAATAGTACTTAACTGAAGCGTTTCTTATCTAAAGGAATCCCTCTGAGGCTTTTCAGAGTTTTCTGTGGTTTTGTGAGTGCTGCACATTTAATGCGGAGGGAAATTATTTTCAGTTTCACAGTTGACTGGTCTTCCAGAATTGCAGCTAAACTGGGTCTTCATTTTAACACAGGTGCTATTGTGATAAAAACCCGGGACTATTTCACATTGTGTCCGAGTGATTGTGTCTAATAAACCTATACGGAATGTTTTTATTTATTGTGCTTTTCGTCGGGGTTTTTCCCTTGCATATCGTTGAGAAACTGTGATTTAGTCACGTCTAAACAAGCTGCCTTGTTTCTGTGCTCTGCCAGAAGAGATCACTCTGCAACTCTGAATAAATCAGAACCTTTTGTGTGATAGACTCAGTTTAACCCAGGTGAGTGTAGACTAAATAAGTCACTATAAAATATGTTATGTGAGTTTATGTAAATATTATTTGTATAAAGTTTGATTCCCACATCTCTGGTCACGGCATATTGGGTCGCCTCATCTATCCTCTGGGGCGCTCCGTGTGATGGAAAACACTTGTGCCTTGCAGAGAAACTCTGTGCGAATGTTTCCCTTTGCTTTGACAAATGCACACAGGCAGGCGGGAGAGTTCGCTTTGAACAGGACACATTATTCTTTCTCCTCCTCTCATTCTTCCTTTTTCTTCCTCTTCAGATTAGTGAGTGTTCACCCTGCGGCCGTGCAAATCAGGCCTGTGTGACTTAAGCATACTTTGTTGTTCAAATCACGATCTAAAAGTAAGAATTTATTTCTGTACTCCACCACTCTGTAGATAGTGTTGCTTATGCAAAAGTCCCTGTAAGTTCACATCAAAAATGAAGGAATTTACTAATCTCAATACAGAAAGCCTCATCAGGATCTTATTACATAAGGGTAGGGGTTTCCTATTCTACTTGTATTTGATTGCCTCAGCTCTCTTGCTCCGTTGGATGCGTCAGTGGGGACATCTGAAGAGCCCGCTCCTCCTGAGCCCTGCTGTCTGCAGGGAATCTGTCATGCTCACTGGAGAGTAAAGAGTTGCAACGCTCACTCTCAACAGATGTGACCTGAGACTCTCCCCACTACTGTTTCCTCAGGAATTCCCAGAGTAATTAAAGAGCTGCACTGAATTTTCAACATTTGTGGGATTATTTAAGCCTCAATCCAGCTCCTCCAGCTTACAATTACTAGGGTTGTATTGGTTGACTTTCTGGCAATATTAACCTCGGCTGAATTTTATTAGAGTTCATAAGTCAGTCTCATTACTGCTGAAAAAATATCTAATTTAAGAATGACTCATTTTCATTTCCAGGAAGGAATCTATTAAATAATTAATGAAGAGATTTAGGATGTTGTTGTTTTTTATTATTATTATTATTAAAGTCTTTGACTTAAACACATTCATATGTTCAATATAAGAAAACCAAACAATGCAATTCCTGTCTATTTACTGTTAATTAACTACCATATAATGAGTCACAAGCAAACACAGAAACACCAAGAAGACAAACATAAAAAACTACATGAATTAGTTGATATGAAATTTATCAGAAATCTGTCAGTGTCTCAGAAGCTCTGAGGACGAGTTTGTTACCTGTTTCTAAGTTTTATTACAACCCATCGGATAATAGACAGGCTAACAGGGATATTTTGACACATTACCATTGAAATTTTGAACTGTATGGTCAATAATGAAATATTTTAAAGTTTCTAGATTTTAATAAATAAGTAAAAAATATAAACAGAGAAACATTTTTTGTGCTGCAATAATTAGATTCTCGTGAGTGAGGTGCTGTCAACCCTAAGGACTGCTTAGATGAAGCCTGCAGATGCTTAAAAACAAACATTACCCCGTCTGTCGATCAGCACTGTCAGTCTGTCTGACTTTAAATCTCTTTCCATTAACTCAGTTAAGCCCTTTCACCCACTCATGTACCCACACCCTCCTCTGCCTGAACACCACTGCAGCATCTCAAGCATGCTATTTTTTTAAGCGAGTTACTCAAATCCTCACAAATGCTGGAGAGCCGAACTCTCAGTAAATGGTATTTAAATAGCTATTGCACAGCTGGGTGACAGTTATATATGAGGCAGCTATGACCATTTTTTGTGGTCTGTAAATTTAACAGTAGTTAAAATTTACATTTGTACCAAGAAAGAGGTCTAATTACACTTAAAGGAAGTTGTTTATGTGAATTAATAATCAAAAGTAAGATAAACATAAGAAGTCTGTTAGGAAGCCAGGTTTTTGTGATATAAACAAATCCCCTTTTTTGTATTAAAAATTCTGTAAAACTCAATTAAACTTCAAACTATTCTCCTGTATCCTGATTATTTTTAATGAACTGGTGCTTCTAGGTATTTGCTTGTTAGCAGTGGATCCAAATGATATACTTTTACCAACGTAACAGTCAGGAGAAGGGTGCAAAAGCGTCTACACTACTATATGTACCATGGGACAATGATTAAACATGACCGGAATTTCAAACAAGAATTTATTGCTTTCTAAACGTGGCAATAATCTGCTGGGGTTTTTTTTCCCTTTTGTCTGTAATAAAGACAAGTGTCACAAGAAAAAATGTTTTTTTTTTTTAGTTGAAAATATCAGAAGTTGGCTGAAATCTTCCCAAATTCCCACATTTTCAAAACTTACGTATGTTTGGCACAAAAATAGCAATAGCATCTCTAAAAGATCACCAGACTCACAGTCAAACGTGGTAGTGGAAGCTTAATACTGTGTTTTTTTTCTAATTGATCTATATATTTTGTCAGATATGTCAGGTTTTGATGGTGTACCTTCCAGTGAGTCTTAAGACCACAACAAAATAAAACATTTACACCAAATGTAAATGTTTTATTTTACATTTTACATTTATATTTAAAAACTTTTTGTTCAGTTTTTTTAACAAAACGTATACTTTTAAATGACCGAAGAAGAACAAACTCTGAATTAAATTTTTGGATCGATCCGAGGATGACTGTGGAGAAACTACAACACTGTGAGAACTTCCCTCACCTCACGTTACTGTCCCTCCTGGTGGAGGAAATGTAGCAATCGTTAACTCAGGCAGTGTTAGCCTCTCAGCATCCTGCAGCACCCTTGGAGGCCAGTTTATGTGCCAGACCCAACTAGAATGAGGTATAGAGACTCTTGTCTTTTTGGCACATACTCAGTCTGTTAACCAATGTCAAATTTGAAAGTCCTTTCCTTTCAGTAAGTCACGACATTATTTGGATTGTTCTCTATATTGAATTTCTTTTTTAGGAGCTAATATTGCAGTTGTGGTGGAAGATGAGTTTTCATGACTGTACCTAACAGTAGTTCTGTGTGCAGTGGAGTCTCTCAGGAGCCTTTGATTAAAGCAGTAGTCTTCTCCGCTCTTCGGATGTGTTTCCAAGCTGCAGTACGTAGGCGGTGTGGCAGAGGTCACTTGTATTGAGCTGAAAGTTCTGTACAACCAGAACAACTCTCGGGGCCTCATTATGGCTCGGTATCATTGATGGCTTGAGCCTTTTCCTGACTGGTCCTACAAGGAGAAACACAGCAAAACCAATACTTTAGACTTTAGTTGTGGCTAGATGTTCAGAAACTTTGCACCTTTTTGTCTTCATCAGGGGTAAAAAGGAAAGTTTATCGAAAACTGATGTTTCTCCACTGCAGTGCTTTTTATTTATTTTCTGTTTGTGTTTTTCATCTTTCTGTTGGTCTGTAAACTCCCAAAAAGAGTACTTTTCATTACAATTGATTTTACTTGACTTCAGATCTGAACAGAAAAAAAGATTTGCTGCATATTTTCTGTTTTTCTCTCATCTCAACCCCCTACAGATAGAAACAGATGAAGGAATCCTATCAGGCCTCAACACTCACACTAAAAGAAAAGTCTGAGGGGTTTTAAAGGATCAGTAGATTTTTAGATAACTAGATGTCAGACATTTGATCAGAGAAGAGACAATGATCCTGGCTCATAGGTGGGAGATGATTTACTAACCAGCTAATGAGGTTATTTATTGGACCTAACAGGATGGGGTGTTTATGAAAAATAAAACAGTTTTATTGACTGTTGTGCAGCATGTGTCACCTGTGTTCACTGACATATTTTAAAGAACAAGCACAAAGCGTCTTGAAGCTTAGGCCAGCATTTGTTCAGTACAACTGCTGAGAAAATAAATCCCTGCTACACCGTTGGGTGAAAAATGGAGAGGATAATAAAAGTCAGCATTTGAAAAAATTGACTTCGATTCTGGGTTGGTTGAAAGGAAACATGGCCTTGACTCTCTAGTATGTTTTTGAAAGAGAAAGGTTTTGAGAAAAATGCAAAGCTGTTACAGAATAATGGTATCAAAGATTAAATAAACAAGGACAAACAACTTAAATATATTGAATTCTACAAATTGTTACATTATTTTCTCTTTCTGTTAATATTGATTATATTAAAAGAAAAAGTTTTAGGAAAAGGAAAAGGAAGCATTCTTTCAAAATAACAATGAAGTCGATTAAAATTTAAGACTTTATGAAGAGTTTGAGGTTTTCTTAACCAAAAGGAAAATATATGATCAGTTTTTTTGATGTTGAAAAGAACAATATTCATATGAGAAAGACTTTGACATAAATACAAAGTATATAAGCATAAAAACATCAGAGTTTTTTAGATCCTGCATCTAAAAAATCAAATCTGAGTTTGTTTTACCCAATGGTTCTATATGGATATTTTGAAGGGACATTAAGAAAGGAAATAGTCGTCGATGAAAGATTGAACAAGGGCGAAGTATTTTATTTCTGTCAAAGAAAAAGAGTTTAAGAAATTTTCAGATTACTTTTTTCCAAATTTTTCCACAGGAAACTTATAAACTTGAAATTGTGTTTTTCCTCAATAGAAGGAATCATGGCATTATTCAGTGATGTTTTCTTTTCATTTTCTCTTTTTGTTCATAGTTTGTGCTTTGGGATGAGCATTTTTGTACTGCACTCTGTTGGCATGTGCTTCATAATCTGTTAATAACTTCTTTTGTATTTATTCATTATGAAGCCTTGTTGAATCTGGTGTTCTGCAGTTCATTAATCATTTTCCTGGACCAGTAAATGTTGATTTGCAGTGCAGCTGCGAGAACAAATCAACTGGACAAAATACCAAAGAGAGCCATGTGTTACAAAAGTTTCTTCATTTAGCTGATGGATTACTTGACTGTTTCATAATGTTTGCTTGAATCGATTTGAGTGCTCGTCAATAAATCAGCAGAATTTCTAGGGGAGACAAATAAAATCATATTGTCTCTGCAACTATAACTGAGATGGTGTAAGAAAATGATTCAACCCTAATGTGCATCATTAAAATAGCTCTCATATTTTTCAAACATACTTACCTTCATTAGATGTTTAGACATTGATATATTTGCAGTCTTTGCTCTTCTCTTTGGCCCCGCCAACTTCTCTGCCCTTATCCCAAGTCACGACTCTTTGGGGGCTCCGGAGCAGAGAAGCATAAATTGAAGGATCAGTTTTCCACGGCGTCGGTGGTAAATGTATTGAGCAGACCTGAATGTAATGACACGGATGTTTCAGCGAGTGCCTCCAAATTGGTTTCTCATGCCTAAAAGTAAGAGTCGTGACCTTGCAAAGATGGTTATTGATCCCTTCTGTGTTTTACTTTTTTCTGCTGCTAATTTCTAAAAATGCTCTTATTTGTGCATAAGGCCCAAAGATGACAAGCTTTGTTCTAAAATCATAACTACAAAAACTGTATCAAAGTCATTGTTGTGCAAGTTAACCCTTAACAAAACTGTTTCTAAGTTCAACTCACAGCTTGAGTTGAACTAACTCGTTGCTAATTTATGTTCATAGAAACGTTGAACTAGTTTTTGCTCATTCATAATTTATTTCCATAAGATATGCTGACAATGTATATATACCATGACTTCATGCATCTTTTAGTAAATTGATTTGTAAAGGAACTTGAACTTGACTTGATAATCATATAGTTTGCAACCTGTTTTCTAGACAATTTACGTATTTTTATTTCTCTCCTTTCGTCGCTTTAACTGAGTTCAAACCACTACACGTTCTATTTCTGTTTAAGCACATCAGCCGACAAAATTGTCACTCATATTAATTAAACGACACATCTTATCTCTGCAGTAGCCGCCTGCAAACTCACACCCTCGTTCCCTGCCTGGCGCAGGCTCCCACGCAATAACAGGACCAGGGAAAGCAGAAGCCTCTCAGCTAAATCGGTGGCTATAGCATGTGTCTTCAGTTTAATGTTTACATGGAGGCAGAGGCATACTCTTATCAATAACGCACCTGACGAACACACATATGTGCTTGTAAATTTCCTGTCTGCATATAGATGCTAAAGTTTGTTCTAAGTTTCAGTTTAGCCTAATCGTCCTCCAATGGAGCTGCAGTTTATAATCCTTGACTCAGTTTATGATTTTCACATAATAAAAAGTGTCTTTTGTTATTAAATTATTTAACAACATAATTACTTATGTTATATGTTTGTGGCACATTTTACCTTTTGTAGAAATCTATATATTTCCACCCAAATGAATCGTAGTGAAACAAGAGCTTTTCCTATTGGTAAGCTTTGCAAAAGGATCTTTTGAGCTATTCTGAGCCGCCAGACTGCTTTTCCACACTATGTCTGACAGAAATCCTATTTCATTTCAATTAAATCTCCTTTCCCCCCTCAGGTTTCTATTTAAGTCCAGGAAACCAAAAGGTTGTAGCTTCAACAATAGGTGGCAACCTCCCCTTTGCTCTGTTCCTTTGATGGAGCTCACTAAACTGTACATGTCTGCTCCTGATGGCATTACTTTTAATTATCTCCTTGGCAGGCTAGCTGGCCCGTTTAGATAAGCACCAGTATTATATTACTGTCAGTGGGACTCATCTGTTGTCTTGTTCATATAAGATGACTTACTTATCATGAAATGAATTTTCAATGACAATTGATTCGACAAGTTAGCCTCTGGATCTTTATTGTTTTTTTTTTCACCATAATTATTTAATTTATGATCAAACAAAATACATGAATGCATGAAATTTGTTTCAGACCCAGTAAAGAGAGGAGCATAATCTCAGACACATCCCTCTGCCTTCATTTTGTCACAAACAAAAGTTGCGTAATATTTGTTTCACGGGCCGTTGGGCAAACCCATGTGAGAGTCCCCTTCTCTGGGGCCAAGAGCGACTGCAAAGTCCCGACTACTGAAGCACTCTGTCTCCGTCTTTTTCTCCAGACACAATAAACCGAATGAGAACTCACTGCAGGGCAACAGATGGACAAAGATGGGTGCAGAAATGCACTACCTCTTCTGTGAGAGGAGCTGTACACACGCAGGACTTCACTACCGCGCTCTCACGCTGCTGTGGCTCTCTGAATATTCATCCTCGTAGCCCTCCCACCGTATTCCCTCCCCCGCTCCCTCCATCTCTCCTCCCATCCTTCGCCCGCGCGCTCTGTGCCGTTTTATGCCGAGCACAAGGCACACAGATGTAAGTTTAATCCAGGCAACAGTAAAAGCTGGGAAATGAATCCTTCTCCTTTCTTTTTTCGTTCTTTCTTTTTTTTTTTGCTGACGTGCAACTGTAATCAGAAGAATTTTCATCAGTGAGTGCTGCTGTAAAGATGGACTTGGAGATGAAAACCTGCTGCTGGAATTGTGTGGCGTGTTTTATTCTCTCCATCAGCTCTTTGTGTGGATCTGGTCGTTGCCACTCTTAAGGCTTGGCTACAAGAGTTTTGTTGTTTGTTTTTCTTTTAGAGAAAACTGCAGGACTACGACAGTTTTCCTTCATCTTCACATTAAACAGAAGGACTATTGAATGAATGAAAAAGACAACAGTTTTTGTTTTTCGCATTTAATTGGACTTCATGTTTCTAAATCAGTGATTGCAGTTTTGCTTGACCCCTGCTCAGAGGAAAAAGCAACAATGTAGTCCAGGGGTTTGGACTTTCTGGGACAGGATTTCCACCTGATCAGTGATCCGTCACTCTTTGAGAGCAAAGGGATTACTGACGGTCTCGCAACGTTCGCCTCGATTTGGAGCATCTTTCAGACTCAATTAGTACTCGTTCTTGGGAGGGTCCTCACGCTCGCTTCCTTGGGGGAGTTTTTTCAATTCTTCTTCAGAGGAGACTTGAATAAGAGAAGACCTTAATTCAGCCAGAAGCCAGGATGCAGGTGTCATTAGTGTGCACAGATCACCGTGGGGGGGTGAGCCGCAACACAGAGGACCGGCTGAACCGTCAGAATGCCAACAGCCCCAGCACAGGAACCCGCAGCAAGTTCAGAGCGGTGGCGATGGTGGCTCGCAGTCTTGGGCAACTCTCAGTTCAGAGTGTGCCCTCCTCCAGCGAGCAAAGTGTGAAGACTGGCATGAAGTATAGGTAGGCATGTCTGAAGACATTCCACAGCCAAATTTCTTTGATATCTTGGATCTCATATTTTTCAGTTTGCCTCTCTTGTTAATTTTGATCAGCCGTATGGTCAAAATTATAACGTCTATCTGAAAATGACCACACCTTAATTTTTACCTTACCTTAATTTTTTTCTTTTGTCCCTTACAATGACGCACTTTGTAAATTCAGCCATAGACATTAAATTTGATTTTAGTTGTGAATGACCAACTTTCAAGTGCTCAAAAACCAAACCTACTTTGGGGTTTATTCATATCTGTAAATCAGTATTTATGATTGAAAATCCTCAGATTTTTAGGACATTTTTCACATTTAGAATTGACTTCATTACGTCCATTTTATTAAACACCATTCCTGGGATATTCCCCAATGATTTGCTTTTATATATGTTATATATTTATGCATCTCACCCTTCAGGGAGTCAATGTGTATTGTGCTCCGATTGATTAAAATAATCATTTGGAGCACAGATAAGATTTATTCTTCCAATACATGAAAGCATCAAAATTAAAAACTCCCTTAAGAACTTTTTCAGCATTAACCCACAAGAAAAGATGAGAAAAATAAATATCTATATTTATTGAAAACTGTCAGCTGGTACTGCTTCATTTTCCACTTCATTGAAGCTTAATAAGAATTTGATTGTGTCTTGGGACTTATGCCTTGATGCTTAAGCTTTTCGTTCCTTTTTTTTCCCCTAGCAAGTGACCTTTAACACAAATTATTCTATTTTACATTACATACTTTTAAGTAATGGAAAAAGTCTAAATTCAAAATGACCAAATCCGTTCAAGTGACAGACAAAAGAAAA
Organism: Poeciliopsis gracilis; assembly: GCA_911649635.1. Taxonomy (NCBI): domain Eukaryota; kingdom Metazoa; phylum Chordata; class Actinopteri; order Cyprinodontiformes; family Poeciliidae; genus Poeciliopsis; species Poeciliopsis gracilis. Next base: position 812,307 of record CAJVRI010001403.1, read on the forward strand.
TGATTATTGGCCAAAAAGAAAAAGCCAGATTGGGGCAGTTCTAGTATTTTTTGCAGTTCTGTTGCCTCCATTTTGATGAGGTTTTTATTTCAGTTCTGACAGTTTCTAAGCCCTTTTTGTCAACAGGAAGCATCAGGGAAAAGAAGAATGACGGATTTATTTAATAATTTAGCTATTTTGGCAAATATTTATTGCGCACATGCATTTTATATCAAATTTGCAAATGCCTCACATTTGCACGGTGAATTATTTAAATGAGCTCGGCTGTCACGCGAATGCTGCAAGAGCAAGAGATGAATAAGAATGAAGATCTCTTCAAATGCACACTTAAAGCACTGAGTAGTGAGTGAGCAGAGGCAGAGAGCTAATGATCAAGGGCTCTGTGTTAAAGTACAGTGTGGTTTGTAACAAGCTGGCCAGTAATACTGTGTGTCAGGATTGCTTCTAATTTCTTTCTCGTTTTGTAATCATCTGTTGTTTTTTTGTGTTTCATTACCAGAATGCTTTGGTGAAGTGCAATCAAAGTAAAATTCTCATTGCTAATAATGTATTGGCAGTCTTTTGATTGAAACAATTACTAAATGCAAAAATTAATTATGTGGCTCATTTCTAATCTGCAGATATTGAAAAACTGGAATGCGGTGAGACTGATTTTAGCCAATCCCAATTTTACTCTAACAACTCTTAGAAAATTTATCAGCCACATTAGTAACTAAGAGTAAAAGAGCAGGCACAATCTGGCAACGCTGTATAAGAGACGTCGCTTTACAACATGAATTTAGAAGATTCCAAAATTGAGATTGTCTTTAGCAGGGCTTCCCATGTTTAGCAAAACATGCAATATGTGAAAACATTGGTGAGTGTCGCGATGACAATATGACCTGTGACAAATGCCCAGCCGAACAGTGTTGATGTGTTTCTGCTTTGGGCTCATTGCAAACACAGAACCCAGATAGTCAGCAGTTTATCCAGCTACTGGGGGAAAAAAAGGAAATGTGTTATTTTCATCTCAACAGCATTGTTTGCTGAAGAAGCAGGACTCTGCAGCATCTGTTTGATTAAGATTTGACCAGGTTTTGTTAAAGCCCCTCTAAAAACATTGTCTGTTGCCTGATGAACATCAAGCTTTCAGGTGTATATTTAATATATATCGCAAACTAAGCATTTCTTGAATTAAAATTGTATGACTTGCAACATTTGACCCAACCCTTTTTGTCAGCATGTTTTTTAGTGATTAATGTGGCCAGCACCAGAACATTTCTTTATGTGCTAAAAGTCTTTCTTTCGTGGCCTGACTAAACTGCAAACTTGTCTCAACATATTATAGAAATATTTTATATCTTCTTTGTCTTTGTGCTATTTCTTGTTTTGATTTAATCACTAATACTGAGAATACTTAACTTTGAGTTTTCTTCACTCAGTAACAGCATCTACACTCCAGGGTTAATGCAGTAATCTGGAAACACTGATTTCATTGACTGAAAAAGTATGAACTTTTCCAGCTAGCAGGTCAATGATATGAGCAAATCAAGCTGAAAATTGTCAGATTGTAGTCAACATGCAATTTCTATGCACTACCAAAAGCATATGTGACCCTACAGAGTCACGTATGCTGTACCGATACTTGGTTTTGTGTGTCAAACTACACACACAACAATTCTTTGAATTAAAAACCAACAAACTCAATTGGTTCTTTTACTAGAAATATCTCGATGGGGCTTTTGTGCAGAATTGAAAACTTTTTTACTATTTGGTGTCAAGTTGTGCCTTTACAAGTATTAAGCACAGTGAAAATAATGTGAGGGTTGATGCGAGGTTGATTTGTTGAACCGTATGACCCATCTCCGGCGCTACTGTCTGCAACCACATCACAGTCTTCGGCATGTAATTTGCTGGCGGCAACTTCTTCGTGTTGTCTCACTGTCATCATTGAGGCTAATGATATTGAATGAGAAAAATCATTTGCAGCGCAGGGGCCAGCGGCTTTTTGTGTTCTTGTGCTTTCAAAGTGTTCTACAAAGTACACGACAAGATATGTTTTTGTAAACTCGTATCTGACGTTAACCAAAGGAAATGCGCGTTGTGATGCGGCGAGAAGCCCCAAACGTTCCTGTACAGAGGGCAGGGCATAATGTCTGGGGTTTTGTTTGGAAGAAACGGGAACGAAAAGGAAAAGGAAGGGGAGATGGCTGGTGTATTCAGAATGCCCAAGAGGAAGTACAGTGGGATGAAGTGATCTGTGCTCGTGTCACTGTGAATCTCTCAAGCGTGCCTCTTGGAGTTGAAGCTTGCAAGCCCTTTAACATGGCTGTCCATTTCTCTTTTCATCTTTAGGATTTTCGCTGCCTCTCTTTGCTAAAAGGGAAAGAAATTTCTCATTTCTCTATTTAGACAGCTGAAGAGGTTTGTGGTTTTAAAACCGTGCCCCAAAAGAATACAGTAAAGCTGTATTATCCACCCGCCAAAAACTTTCCCTGATTATCCCCCTCTGCACAATCACTGTGAAATTCAAATCAGACTCATTTGCATAAAATCCTCGCCTTCTCCTTGAATGGCAGCCTTGTGTTTGACCCGTTTGCATCTCTGAGTTTGATTTCAGGTTAGTTTGGGAGTGACCTTACTCAGCAAGGCCACCAAAATCTTCAAAGTGAACGTCTTTCACGGCACGGCGGGATCGCGGCAGCTTTATTGGCCTGCCAGCCGTTTTTAAATGGAACTCTGCATCTGACTGATACGTCTGGGTAAAATCACCAAGCTTGACTGTGAATCGTCATCCTCTTCCAAGGAATGAATAAATGTCTTCATTCTGGACTGAATTAATGATGCACACTAAATGGCTTGTGATTATGTAAAGCAGTCTTTGTCAGGGGTTGTGTGTGAGATTGGGGGAGCAGTGCAGGTGAGGCGGTTCATTCTGATATTAGCTCTTCGTTCAGTCAGCCAAACCCTGCTGATGGGGAGAGTTTTATTTGCTAAGATGCAGCAAATCTCCAAAGTCCTGCTGAGTTACAAGAGCCAGAGCATGTATTGAATTCCAGCCGGGCTCCCATTTTTGTGCTTTGGGCAGGAGAAAAGTTTGAAGGATTCACTTCAAACTGCTGTGGTTAACAACTGGGAACGGAAACAAGACTCCAGAGTATATTCAGTGAAATGCCTTATGCTGGAAGTGTTCATTCTGCTTATGTTAGAGTTCAGGTCCCACTTACCTTCTGTTCTGCTGTTATTCATATTTCACTTTATTCTGAAATGTGTGCAAGAAAGATTTGGGATGTTTTTACATGTAAGCTCCAAATCTCACATCATTGATCGATAAATGTTAGGGATGCACCGATATCAGTCTCTGCACTGAAATTTATATTCAATATTAATATTGCTGGTATGGCCATTAATTGTTATTTACCAATGATCTATCTGATTTCACCTTTTTGACTCTGTTAGGAAAATGACCACACCTCTCACATTCTTTCTCTGTTTAGTTAAACATCCTCAATCCTGCATTGGATCACTTTTACAGAAATCAGTAACGATCATTGCATTTTAAGGAAAATAGCAACATTGAAATACAGATGAAGGCAGACAGTGGTTTGTTCAATACAATGCATGTTATGTTGCCTTTCTTGCAACCTTGCTATGGTGACCTCAGCCACGTTGAAGTGGTTCTGTACTGTAAAGGAAAATGACCTGAACAGTCAAGTTCAGCTGAACAAACGGTATCACTTAGTTTCCTTCTCTTTTTGATCATTTAGAGCTCCCCCATCAATTTATCTGTAAGTTGAACATGTAATTCAGGGAATATCAACCTGCAGAGATACTTAACTCAATGAACCAAACTGGAAGGAAAACACAGAGAGCGATCAACGTGATGCTAATAGAACACGGCTAATTAGCTATTTCAAAACCACATTAAGTGTCTCACTGTGTCATCAATAATATTAACACCTGGTGTGTTTTACCCACATGAATGAAAATATTATGATTCAATCATATCACTGAATAAGTGAGAAACGGATTCAGCAAACTCAGCAGTGGTCCAATGAAGCAGGTCACGTTAGCAACCATTGTTGCTCATAGCAACATTATGGTCATTTTGAAACAAGTAAAAGATTATTAGTTCTGATTCCCATTTTGCCTGTTGACTATAATGACATTTGACAGCTGCAAAATGAAGCCTTCAGACTCCAAAGTCCATTACAAAATGACCAAAACTGCAGTGGTATTAAGTGACTAAAGGTGCAAAGTGGTCAATATCTGATCTCTAATATCTGTCACTGCATCCTGCAAAATAAAGTCTTGTTCTCCAAGCATTTTTATTTCTTCAGCAAAGACTTCATCAGCTATAAAACACTTTTGCTTGCTTGCTTACTTGAGGCCAGACTAAGTCATAGCTGACTCACCACCTGTTCTGGTGTAAATCTACTAGTAAGTCGCCTTAAGATTCTCATCTCATGATGTTCACTTTTACTTTCAGAGTTGACATTGAGCCCCAGTAACAGTAGATGGCCTCTGGAGGGCTTGTGTAAGCGGATGGCATTTAAATCTTACCGCTGGGCTGCTTAGAGTTGACCTTAATCATTTTTTAAAAACAAAACAAAAATACTAAAAATAAGTAAAAATCAGTTCTCAATGGTTATTGTCGTTCAGTCCACCTTGAAGTCGTCTGAGAAAACAGATGGCAGAAATAACAAGAAGAAAAAGTGACAAGATTTACAAACAAGGACTTTGCACATTTAGTTTTTAATTAGTGCTGTGCATCTTTAATGTTACTGGTTGCCATAGCAGAGCTGAAGACGAGGTGATGGAGCTCAGTTTGGATCACATTTGTGTTTTGTTTGGGATGTTTTAAGAATCTTGCCCTTTTTTTTAATTATTTTTACACAAATGCATAATGGCTCATCGCTCAGGCTCCGCTGACAGAAGCTGTGGGCGAGTGAGCTTTGGGGCGTCATGAGTGTGGGTGCATGCTGGGACTTTTCTCCTGCAATCTCAGGGCTCTCATCATCAGGGAGCCAGCTTGCCACTGCGTCCCCCAAATTCAGATATAAATCACAAGCAGACCCTGGAAGTCGAACACAACGCACTTATAGATTAAGAGAGGTTAGTTTGAGACTTGAGGTCACAAACATTTTTTAGGTACCATCTGTAACGTGGACGCCTCTGCCATCTTTTCTCTGGGGGTGTTGGGAGAAACTGACGAATAATCTAGCTAATGTAGGCTTGTGTTGCACGGAGCACGGTGAGAATTTGTTTGTTTTGGGAGGAGGAAGATGAAATATGTTTTCTCTGTTTCTTTAAGCATGTGAGAGAGATACTTGTGTTTATGTTGAAGGAGGAGAAGAAGACAGCTGTTCTTTTTTCGCCTCACTGATAAAGTTTAATTAGAGCCTCTGTTTGCATGTGTGTGTTGCTCCCCCCTCTCTCTCTGTTTCTCTGCATGTTAGTTTCATTAAAGCTCTAAAAATAGCTTCTTCCATTTATTAATTCTGCTGTCAAAAAGCATCAATTCTTGATTTGGTGAAAATATGGTGAGATTACAGGTGCCTATTAATAAATTAGAATTTAATCAAAGTTGATTTATTTCAATTCAAATAAAAGAAAATGAAACTCATTTACTATAGTTCAGTACACACATTAAAAGAGCTTTTTTCATTTTGATCATTATGGCATACAGTCGATGACTACTCTATAATCAGTTTCTTTAAAAATAAAAGCCTTGCATCAGAACAAATGATAAGGGATTTAAACAGAAATTTTGATTCACTGAATTGTATGTTCATGTACGTCACATTTATTGGGTTTCTGATCCTTTTGCATGAATTACTGCATCAATGAAGCATGCCATGGAGGCAACAGAGCTGCAGAATTCCTTTTTGCACTGCTAACACTGCTTCAATCAGCGATTTTTATGAAGTGCATCACCACACAAGTTAGGAGAACCTACATTTTTAACAGCCATCACATTTAAAATAGCAGGTTTACTGTTTAACTTTATTTGTAAATCACTCTCCATAAAGGCAACATTGACTTGCCTTTTTGGAGAAGATATGAGTTGTAAGTGCAAATGTTTTCAAGGCTAAGCATCTGATGAATATCTCAAACTGACCATTTTATTCCCTCCAAGTCGATCCATTTATATCCACCTGTTCTTTAACTATATCATCAGGATGTTTTAGGTTGAAGTTGCTTCTTTTTCCGTCTGTCTGTTTACATTATGACAGATATGACAGATAAACAGGTCTTAGTCTGGTGAGTCAGAGCCTCATAAACTTTGACTACATGCTGTGCAAAGCAGTGATTGAAGGAGAAAAAATGAGAACAAATTGAGATGAGACTACTCTGAAGTAAGACATGGCATCATACTCAATTATCTGTGTTACGAATATTTAACCAAAACATTTTCTTAATTAGACAGATGCACCAGTTTGATCTGAACTTGCAGTGTCAAGCTCATTCTTTTTCTTCTTTGGAAAAACATCTCCAATGGTTTATTTTTTATAAGATGTATGAAAATCTCTTCATTGATTTAATTAATAATTTCTATTTTTTTAAGAGGTTTCTTTCCAGCGTCTTGAATCAGGAGATCCTTCTCAGCTTACTTGTTTACAATATATTCAATAATCTGTCAGAAAAGATTAAGATAAAGAGTTAAATCAGGAAGCCTGTGCAATCAGTAAAGCTTTCTTCATTTTTGTGCCTTTTTTGTTGTATAAATTTTGAGATACCTAAAGCCAGTGCTGTCTTTTCCATTGCATATTAAATCAAATTACCAATTAGCCAACATTTGTTACATTTAACTTTAATGCCAAACACACAATGACAGTAAATATGTAGACAGTGGCAGTATAATGGACATTACTGAGAGAAAAACTTTAACTGTCTTTTTCCTTCTTGCCTGTAAGTGCCTTGGTTATTTGCACATGGCGCCATTTTATGTGATAATTATAAGTGAAGTAAGTTATAATCATACCTGAATATTTATCTGAGCAATTACAGCCCTGCTCAGAGGAACGGTCTGGATTAATGTCTGAGTAAATCACAAACAAACAGTCATCCAGAGGTTCCCTCATCAAAGAGGGAGGGTGCTATCACTAACGCAGCCAAACATGAATCACTAATCAGGTGTTGGATTTATAATACTAGATTTGACTTAGAGGAGCAATATTGCATTTTCTATCTTGCTAAAGGTGCATTTGACATGTATACAGTAAAAATGTTCTATACAAATCTGCAATTTTTATATTCAGACTTTGTAATTTTATTTTATCTGATTTTCAGAATGCTTTGAATTTAATTAATTAGAACTCAAGCACAAAAAATTTGTTCACAAATAACAGAGACAAAACAAAAAGGGACTAGATTCAGGACCTGGAGTAGAGCTGCAATCTGTAAAGACTGTTCATTTATATTTATGGCAATAAACGCAGATTTATTGTCACAAATAATTCTGTATTTTTCAAAACAACTGTCAATAGTATTGTTTATCAAAACAGCAAATATGTCACACTTGGTGATTCCTGTTTTGTTACCGAAAAAGTAAAAAAAAAGAAACTGAAGTCACTTTAAAAATGTCTAAATCTTGCTAATAATTAAAATTTGTCACTGACCGCTATAATAAAATGCTTTAATGCCAGTCTCTTTGTGGCATTATATGAAGCTGCTTATTTCCACCAAATTAAATCACATTTGACATCTCATCAAATCAGCTTTATTTCAGTAGCGCCAACTGACAACAAATGTAATCTACAGACACTTTGAAAAATAAACAGATTAAAAAAACTACACAGAACGATCAATCAGTGGGCTGATTTTTTATTTTTTTTTCCTGAAGTCTTTTTCTAACTTTTATTATTTGGGGAATAGATCATGTGAAATTTCTACTACAACTGATCAGTGGCGAGACTCACAGCAAACCCAGCGTGCAATCAGTGACACGTAGCAACATGTTCTTCAGAGAACAAAGTGGTGACAAACTGAGCCCTTTTCTGGCAATGTGCTAAAAGCTCTGAATTGGTCTAACCTTTCTGTAACTGTGGAGGTTGTGTGATCCATGGGCAATCCTGTTGCTGCCGTTCCTGGGTGTGCTTTCTTCCCCAACTCAAATTTCTTCCTCATTTTCCAAACTGACAGCGCTCTGACCACTGCCGGCTGCTGATAACACACTGGCTACTCATGCAGTAAATACTTTCCAACACCCGTTTAAAAACAAGAAACTGTCCAAGTTTCACACTAAAGAATAAAACTTGCATTTTCTTCTCTTTCGAAGCATAAAGTCAAATGTCTTCCAGTTAGTTATTTAATGGGTTGCAAATCTTTTTCCTTTTTCTCCAACAGCTTCCTCTATGGTGCACCGACACAGCGAAGTATCAATCTAAGTCTCCATTCAAAGGAGGATTAGCATATTTCCAAAAAATGTAGAATTCGTCTTCTCAATTCAACTCTGGGAAGAATCCCCTTATTCATTGTCCTCCAGTCAAATCTGACACTTACAAATCTATATTGGGCTTTGATCTGACGGAGAACAAAGTCTTTTTGTCCACAGCTACAAAAGAAGGTCACCCAGCAGGGAGATACAATTAAAACCTCAAGGTGGAAAACTGAAGATTACTTTTCATTTAAAAACAGAAGCAAACAACAATGACATTTTAACATTTTAATGTATTCACAGCTATTGTGTCTACTTGTAATTATCCTTGTGAGAAGACAATTTTCTGATATCACCAAAATGTTTTGGTTGTCTCTTCTTCTCTCTGTTGCATTAATTTGAATTGAAGAAAACTAGTTTAAAAAGAGGGTTACCTTTGTAGGTTAGGGCCACAGATTTTATTCATACTATGAATAAAACCCTCCATGTTTTCCAGCTTCGTTAACATTTGCTCGTTTTTCATCCTGACATCCACACAGCCTCTGTAAGACTCCAGCGTCTTCTGGCCTTTAGCTCACACTAGAGCACACTTTCATTTGTAAAGCTGCAGATCTATGCTTGATATAAATATGCAGTCATCACTCCATACAAATGATTGCTCTGAAGTGCAATCATTTGCACTAAAGTAATGAAAGCTGAAAAGTAGTCAATAATTCACTCAGGAATATTGTGCTTATAAAGTCACAGACCAATTAATCTCTTATCCCCACAATGAAATAGATCCACGATCTAATGAAAATGGCCTCTTCACATTTTCCTTTCGATGAAACACTTCGACTGTCTTTGACCACTTGAGCCATCACACGTCTCTTCTGTGCAGTTAAGGTGTCTGAATATAATCTAAGATTTGTAATGCTTCTCCTCTGTGTAGAATATTTGAAGGATACTCCAAGAAAAAATATGCTACGTTTTTGTTTTTATTTCATTACTTGATAAACTTTCAGGTTGGTAGTATGAATTAAATCCTCTGCTATTTTTGAGCTGATTTGTTTTTCTGTAGAACAACAGACCAGATTAACTCATCTGTTGGAGTTATTACATTTTGATTTGGCAGATAACTGATTGATCAAGTTATCACTAATAGGGTTTGTGCATAGTTGTGAATTAGTTTTTTATCATTGAGTGTGTCCATCTTTGCTGTGGTTCACCAGCAGATGCAAATTAGCTCCATATCATACAAACCAATTAGAGAAAGTAAAGGGTCTTTTGTTCAATTCTTTTTCAAATAAACAACCTTATATTTACTAAATTATTAAGTAATCATTTACAAGCCAATATTACCTTAATGAAAACTGCTAAAAAAAAAATCCCAAAACAAAATAAAAACGGTAAAAATGTGATGTAAGATGAAACAATTTGGAAGCACTTAACTTTTGTAGTAGATTATAGCCGTTGCTCCCTTCTTATTGAGAAGGATGTCAGAGGGACGACTTTACTGTGGGGGCTGGTCTCTGCTGAGCCTCACCTGGAACCTGACCCCACCGTAGCAAAGCGCCTCTGCAGCAGTACAAAGCAGTAACCAAGTCCGTTCTAATCAAATATCCAAGAGAACAATGCGCCTATGAAACGGCATCCTTGAATGGGAGTAATGGCAACGGCAGAACTGTATATTCTGGTATCTTTATTAGATTGTCTAGTAAGTCCATAAATGCTTCTTTGGAACATTAGTTCTTCTTTTTTTTTTTTTTAGGAAACTTTGTGCACTTCATCCAGTCACCCTGCCTATGAACCACTGACTAGTTCTGAGAGATGAGAAATGCCCAATTCTGGTTTATTCTGGTTGCTGACCTCCTAATTTCAATCCATCTGCATTTCTTTTCATGCAAATGTGTTTATGTGAAGGGTTCCATGATGCTTCATTGGAGTAGTAGTTTTGAATTCAAATGAAAATAAGGGAACAGCAAAACAAATCTGATTTGAACTCAAACTTTCATCTGAGTTTTATTTAAAAATTCAACGTAGAAACGGCTGCATAAAGCTGCTTATTGATGTTTCCCAATCAACATTTAAATGCTAGCATTTACAATCTTAAAATACTGTAACCAATACCTACATTTATTCACAGACATGTATTTCTTGTGCTATGAGTGAAGAAATAGCTGCTTTTCACTACAATAAGGACTTTGTAGCTTCAACACTTTTATATTCAGAAAATGTTTTGACTCTGGACCTGGTTTAGCCAGTTATTGACCTACCATGTAGGAGATGGGAAGGCAGTCTAATGCAGAAAGTGTCGTCATGCCATACAAAACAAGGGACGATGCCGCACCTTGACATGCACGTGTTGGGCAGGTTTCTGTTTAGCACATTGTTACCAGACCACAAATGTAGCAGCATTGGTTTATTGTTCAAAGAAACTTTTAAAGCATGAGAGGGCAGGTGTTTACCAAACTACTGATGGAGATTTGCCACAGATAAAAGATATCTTAAAACTTTCGCCCCTCTCCTTTTAATTTTTTTCTGTACTTGTCCAGTCATCACTTCAATGGTTCCTTTGGAAAGTGACAGTAAAAAAAAAAACTTTTAACATTTTCTCTCCTAGTTTTTGGTTTATTTGCAGCCTGAATTCAAGCCTCTTGTTATGACGCTGTTGAGATTTTGAAATGAAACCAGAGTGACGATTCAGCAACCTCAAACTCAAACATCTGCACTGATTCACATGCTCACGCTTCTGTCTCCCTCTCTACTCTGCAATATACAGTCAGCCTTAGACAGTTTATTTTAGTTATCATCCCACATACAAACTTTCACTTCTGCACATGTTACATCATCCCTCATGGCACATTTTTTTTTATTTATTTATTCACTTATTCACAGTCAAGCAAGAGTAACAAACTTCATATTTTATTCTCAGCACCTTTGGGATCTTTTTTTATATCAGATGTGGATATGGAGTTTGAGTCCTTTCTAAATCAGTTTAAAAGAGAGTTTGCTTCTGCTCTGTCATAACTCCAACATCCTCCATGTTAACATGGAGCAAAAGACATCAGAGGAATCTTTAAAGGCTTGCAAGAATCCAAGCTGTGAATGTCACCAGAAGGGTTGGTCCGGGCTTTGGTTGGCTCAGATACAGCGGCTTTCAGAAGCAAGTTGTTTAGAGCAGTCGAAGTTGCTCATTGCTAAAGGGGATTTTAGTCACAGGGAGGCTGAGAGAAATTTCTCTGGATGTTTTGGTGGGCCTGTTTAAGAGCCATCCCCCCCCCTCCCTCCCCGATTTCCCTTGACATTTCACATAGCACACACATACACACATATTGTCAGTGTTGATTCGCACATTGCCTTTTTCCTCATCCATTTGTCAGTGCTGCAGAAGATGCACGCTCATTTTAAATCCATACAGCGTTCTGTTTTTTGTTTATTTCAACTTCTGAGACTGCAAGCCCCAACTGCAATAAAAACCAATGACTGCAGAAGCATATAGGAAAATTTATTTTCTTGCCGTACTTCCTTACCTACAGTATGTACTACCCAGTCACTGTGAATAAATAAACAAAAAGAAAAGAAGATTTACAGTGCTCCTTGAAGCTGCCTTTGGAGCACAAAACCTTTACAAATCACTGTCACCTCAGCTCAACATTAATGTGAATTTATTTCTCTGTTTTGACAGAAACCTTGGAAAGTCTGGCCTGCGGGTGTCCTGCCTTGGATTAGGTGAGATCATGACACAATCTGAAAAGCAGCACGCGTGATGAAAGTATGTGTAATGTGTCTGCTTTATTTTTACATTTCCTTTATAAAAGAAGGCACCACTGCTACTTCAGAAAGTGATTAATTGGCTCAAACTTTGAACATTTTTAGGTTGAAATTTTACATTATGTGCTACTTTAGCACATAGCATTGTAATGACAAAGAAATTCCTTAAAAAGCATCAGTAGTTCAATTCAAGAATTGGAATGCACACATTATGTTGAATCATTATGCACAGACTTACATAAAAAACATCTATATTTGGTGTATTTGTCTCTTACAGCTAAAAAAAAAAGATTCAAAGGTCGGCTTCTCTGAAAATTTACATATTACATAAAACCAATTAAAAAAAAAAAGCTTTCAAGAGAAATATTAGCATCCAAATGCAAAACAGACTTATTCTCAGTTCTCTGAATTACTGCATTGACACATTGTAACATTGAGGCACAAAGCGTGTGGCATTGCAGAGGTATTAATGGAGCCCCGGCTGCTAAAAGAAGAAAAGTAATTCCTTTGACATTTTGTGTTGTTCACGAATGGCTCAACACAAGAATCGTGACAGTTTCCATGAGTATTAATTATTTATGAGCATTGAAACAGTATACATAGCAGGAAGCACCGACTCCGGCTGCAACGTATTCTACTAATCTCTTCACAATTAATTCAAGGTTGCATTCTTTCCCTGATGGTAATGCACTTTTTTGAGCAGAGATTTTCCTTCCATTGAATTTTCCTGTAATATCCTTGGCTACCTCACTGTATGAACAAGCAGATTTGAACTTTTATGGCTTTACCTTTCAAATGGAAGGGGCTAGTGACCTTTACTTGGTTATAATAAAACATTTCTGCACTAAAAATACTAAACAAATGAATGTTTTCAATATATCTATCTGTGCATGATAAATCTAAATAATAAAACCTGAATTACTGGAACTACTTTAAAAAGTATTATCGGTTTTATTGCTGCTTCAAAAAGTTTAACTTTTCGGGGGTTGAACTTGTTTCTTGCAGAATATGTTCATATGTTTAGAATATATGATGTCACTTCTTACCTATTTATAAGTGTGCGTTCATGACGTGGCCCTGCCTCCTTGTCACCCTCTGCAGGAACATGGGTGACATTCGGTGGACAGATAACAGATGAGGTGAGAACAGATGGATCCGTCAAAGCTTGAGATTAAAAACATTCACAGTGAAGTTTCCTTTCCCAGAATGCTCAGCAAACCCAGTTTTACCTCCTTCTTTCTGTAAAAATCTGCTGCAGACAGCCAAATAATTCACCTTATTAGATGACACTGTAGCCATCTTTAGTCTTGGGTAGGCAGATGAATAATTAAGAAGCTGTAATGCTTCACATCAGCTCTTTGTGCCCCCCTGTCTGTTTTTTTACCCCTTGTTTTATCAACAGATGGCAGAGCAGCTGATGACTCTGGCCTATGAAAATGGCATCAATCTGTTTGACACAGCGGAGGTCTACGCTGCTGGGAAGTGAGTATATCCTGTATCGCTGTGACAGCAAACATTGCCAAGCTTCTAGTTGCTGATAGATTGTGAATCCTCAAAGTACAGATACTTTACTGGCTCGCTGTTCATGTCAGGTGAGGGTGCAGCCATGAAGAAAAAATGCACTTAATTTGAACAGCAGTAATAAGAAACATTCTTTATCATTGCATAAACACAATCTGTCTCACTCTCTGCAGTTCATACATATTCTGTTCACGCCTCCTGCTAAAAACATGCTCTGATTACAGGTCAAAGTGACCGGTTCACACCTAAAATACACCTGGGCTTGCTGCTCAAGTAATCAGTTATGATTAGATGTTCCTGCCAGGCTTTTTAGTTAAAAAAAAAGTGCACAATATTTTACCATAAAAACAAATCAGGAAAGAAAAATGAGAACAGGTGCAATTTTGCAAACTGCAATCATTCCAGGTAAGTAGTTTTTAAACTTTTTAGGATTTAAAAAAATGCTCTGCTTTCACCTGAGTCGGGCTTTGAAAAATACATTTTATTTAAGAAAAGTCTTTTGAAGGACAAAATGTTCTTCTTTTATGCCAATAAAGAAAGAAAATTGGAACTCCACTTTGCAAGAACAGAACAGACATTAGACATAGCTTCATTAGCCTCTTGTTATTTGAACTTCAAACCTTAATACATTTTTGTCTGCAGCAATTTTACAAAATCTCAGTCTTTTTTGGAGTTCTTGGTCTTTCTTAAAAGAATAATGTGACCTGTTATTAGGTTTTATTTTCACTGCCAAAAGGGAAAAAGCAGGAAAAAAAACACAAACCAGAAGTGGCACCTCAGACAATAAGAACCACTGGCTGCACTTACATTATTCATAAATTATCCATATTTGCACTTATCCAGAAATAAAATCATAATATGGCCTTGTGCCTATATAAATTCCTTAACCTAATTTTGGATTAAAAATTCTAGCTAAATTGCTTACATCAAGGTCTCTGTGCTGGATTATTTTCAAAGCTGGAAATAGATCATTTAAGGCTTGAAAAAGCTTTGGTTTTACTGTAGAAGTGCATTGAATTTTATGGAAAAATCACTTAGTTGAATCACAAACTTAAATCTATTCTTCCAGAATTTTCTGTGTTCAAAAGCAGTGTGTAATTGTGAAGTGGAAAATTCAAAATGAGTAAATACAGATCTGTGTGGACGACTGTAATCAGTCCTGATCAATATTTGCTGCAGCCACCGTTTGCTGCAGTCACAGCTGCAAGGCGGCGTTTGGTATATTTTTACTCATTCCTCCTGCACTTCCTTCCACATGTTTGCTGTCCCCTACATGGCTTGAGGCAAAAACAACCTGGTGTGACTTTCTTTAACAGTGGTTTTGCCACTCTCATAGTAAGGCCAGATTGGTGCAATAACTGCCCTGTCAAAATATTATCCCACCTGAGCTGTTCATCTCTGCAGCTTTCCCAGATGTACCATGAGCCTTTAGGTTTTGTAACCTTGTTTAGGAGAACAGCCGAGCCAATATTTGTGTTGGTGACAAGTACAGGTTCATGTGACCTAATCTGGCCATATGTATGTTATAGCGCCATCTAAAGCTCCAGCCAATAGGATGTCAGCGCACCCTTAATGACAAGTCTTTATGCATTCAAGGCTCAACTCATCTCTCTTCTGTTACCTTCAGTTTTTTTTTTTTTCACTCAGGTGGCAGAAATTCCCAGAAGAGCAGCTCATGTAAATCACATGGTTAAAAGCTTTACCATCAACGGAGAGATTAAAAATTCTAACAAGCAAAAAGACTCCAAAGATATTTAATAAAACATAACTGCTCTATTTCTGTCACATTATGTTTGTTTTTTTTATGTTTTATTGCATCTTAATTATTTAGTTCACCCTCTCCTTGAATATTGAGTTAGCAGTTAGCGCCACTAACTTTAAAATGTTTTTGTTAAATTCAGTTGTTTAGCCTCCAGATCCCATTAATGGGTCTTTATTTATTGTATGAAATAAAATAATTGTTAGTTTAGAAGACAACCCCTCTTGCCTCTCGCTGCTTCAGGTCTGATATGTTTTGAATTCCATTATGGATTAATCTGGCTTTGTAGTGACTCGGAGGCTTTGAAATAATCTAAGGGATTATCCTTGGCAAACAGCATATCTGATTAACTGCAGCATGTCCGATTTTAATCCCCTGAGAATATTTGTTTGTATCTGCTCTGTTCTTGAAAGATGCATCAGCAGAATATCTAGAATTAGAAATAAAGACAACCACTGAAACATCAATTCTTTATTCCCCCAAGTCCTTTGCGGCTTGTGTCTGATGCACGTCACGTCTCCGTGTTGTTTTATGTCAGAACCAGGAAAACGAGCACAAAGTTGATCTTTGACACAGCCGCAGTCCCTCCTCTGTCTTTGATCTGTAAAACAACCTGCAGTTAAACACAGAGACAAATCCGGCATGTGAGAGCGTTTGTGTGACAGCAGCTCAGTATTTGTTGCACAGGTGTTAATCCTGACAGCACTGAGGAGCTTACATGACGCACACGCACGCGAAAGAGTTGAACACACTTTGCACATGAGTGTGGAAAAGGCTTTCATGTGAAGCAGGAGGATGAGTTGGCTGCAGAGTCAGCTGCATTAATGTTGATACTGTACTGCAGCATGTGGAGACTAGCTTGACATCACGCTGCTTATTGTAGCTTTAGAAAAAAAAAAATCACTTCACATGGATATCTGCAGTGCCGAAATATATTGTTTTACATTTTATCACTTTAAAACCACAATTTGGAAGGTATTTGTATATGATTGGATGGATGAGTTCTTGTATTTATTTGTTCATTCCCATAACAGAAGAGCTTTTCAGTACCAATGCAAAGGTCACTCTATTTCAGAAGAAATAAAAAAAGATAAGCATGCACAACTAAACATTGTTGCTGCAGTTATCAGTAAACACACACGCAGTCTGAGTATTTAAAAGACTGAAAGAAATGTTCAGAGCAGCACTATCTTTTATGGTTTCTTTCCTGCTGAATGCATTGAAAATGGCTGACGTGCAAAACGGGTGACGAATCGGCTGCACAATTATGGGGAAATCTCAAAGCAATACAGTCTTATTCATCCATGAAACACGCAGCATTATATCAGTCACAGCATTATATCAGTCACAGCATCGGTTCTGCAGCATGAAAAACTAATTAATGGCTGGTTGCAGAAAGCCAGCATGCTCAAGGCAAACTGCACCTGATGTTTGCGCGCTCAAATCACTCAATTTACACTAGGGCAACCCTCCAGCTATGCGTGGGAGACGCACACTGTTACTGTAAGCTCACACAGGCAGAGTTTCTGGATTTGAAGCAGCAGCACAGCGAAAATATGTGGGTCCAGCTGGCTGGATGTGAAGCAGCAGCACAGCTAAAGCAGAAGTTGGGTTGATGATGCTTGGATGTGCCGGTAGAATCCGGCATAACCACTGGAGCAGGCAAGAGAATGTTTTAAATGTTTTATAGCACTGATCTTAAATAAGTAACCAACAAACAAGTAATTGTTTGAATAATGAAAAACACTCAAGCAGGGTAACAATAGAAATAAACCACTCAGACAAACAAAAGAGAAGCGGAGTTCAATTTTATTAGTTTATTGCTATGTTGACTAAGAAAGCCACATCTATTTAAAATGTTTCGTTTTTATCCCGCCATGCTATTGTTATGATTTCAATGTTCATTTAAATATATCTGGGAAGTCTAAAGCATAAACATCTCCACATGGGTAAAATCCTTCAAGTAGTATCAATAAAAGCAGCTGGCTTGTAGAAGCAGAACAATAAACTCTGGGCTGGGTAATTAGACCCCTAAACACAGAATACCAACAGAATAACTAACGCCTGGAGATGATTGGATACTGGTTTTTTATTGGTTAAACTGATGTAAACTGTTGTAAAACTGATGTTTGCATTGTAAACTTTACCATTTTAATATTTACATGAAGCCTAAATATGAATTGTGTTTATGTCTACCAGAGCTCATACAACTAACTTTCTTATTTCACATAAATGTTGTTCAGTCAATGTCCACCGGTCATATTATGTTGATTTTTTTTTCAATCTTGTTGATATTTCTACTGTAAACATTATCAATAATGTAAAAAAGAAAAAAAATGGGCAGAGACCACTTAGCATTTATACCAACCTCTGATGGCAGTACACGCCGTTCTGCAATCGCCCAGCAGGAATCGCAGTCACACCAAATTGCTGATAGGTGAGCAACTTGGGGTTGACTGCATTGCCAAAGAGTCGGCTGACATGCATATTGACATGTGGTCAGGAAGGAAGGCAGGATCGAACCCACAACTTTCTGATTGCATGACACTTTATTGGAGCCACAGCCGCTCCAATAAGAAGCAGATATTATCCAGCTCTGACAATTGACAAAAATAATGCAAGTTTCTGTTTGCATGTATCCACCGTCATGCAGCAAAACTGATCAAACCCGGTGATGATCTAAATTTTTTTGTTAAAACTTGTCTAAACTTTTGCCTTGACCTCCTGTCAGAGCGTCTCTCTGCTCTGGGTGTTTGACACTAACTCACCGGCAGGAGTTGCACTGTGCAGATACTGGTCACAGCTTCCAACCTCAGTTGTCTCTGTTCACCTCAGTGTCCAAAAGTCTTTCTGTATAAAACAGAGCAGCCAGGTGGCATCTCGCTGTTTGTCAGAGTGAGAGGACCGCAGAGACATCCCAGCGACCGCTCTCTGCCCGGCCCTAATGAGCCCCATGCTGATCATAATGTCGCTCATTAGCACCCCTTCATCTGTTAATGAGCCTCATAGCACTGGCTCTGGCCCCGCTGACTCTGACCTGCCAGCTGATTCACAGCATCAAATCCTAAACAGGTGCTCCTTAGAACCAAAGCCTCCCCTCTTATTGTGTGCACTCAGAGCCAGACTGTTTCCTTTTAATCCAGAAATCCAACCTTAACGCTCCCATCATCGCAGCATTATCTTTTATCTAATCTGCTTGTCTCCGTCTGCTTCGCAGGGCAGAGGTGGTTCTCGGGAACATCATAAAGAAGAAAGGATGGAGGTACAAGGCACACCTTAATCGACTCTGGTGTTTTTAAATTTCCGTCGCAGCCCGCCAGCATATCTTGTTTCATCTCTTTTCTCTAACAGGGAGTTGTGTAATGTGTGTGTTGTGATCCGGAACAGCAAGGTCTCAGTCCACAAAACACAAGATTAACACGGGCCGTGACTAGAGTGTTCGTTCTCAACAAGCCTGAATAATGGATTAACATCTTGTCGATCTGGAATTAGCATTTGTAGGTTGTATGAAATCGAGGTCTACTCCCGCACACGTCAATGCAGTAAATAATAAAGTATGAACGCATTATTCTCCTAAGGATGCATCTGAGCCATGTATTATAGAGTGTGCTGCAATATAAGACCTGTGTCTTGTGTGGGTTAAACACATTCCTCCTCTGTGTTAGTTATCATCTTTCTGTTCTCAGCAAGTTCGTGTGGCAGCTGTTCTAACAGATGTGCTGTCATTCTCCATCTTTAGACGCTCCAGTCTGGTGATAACAACGAAGATCTTCTGGGGCGGAAAGTAAGTTTTTTTCTGGATGCCGAGTGAAAAACTATCTCCCTGTGTAATTTCTCCTGACTCACCCAGTGCCGATGCCCCCTCCGGTAATGGGATCATGTGTCATCTGTTGTCAGGTTCTTTTCAGTAAAGCTGAAAACATCTCTCATATTTCACAATGGATCGAATGATGATCTGTCAACACCAGGAGATTTTCACTGTATGATAACATCAAGAAAAACAAGAAGGATCTAATTGGCTTTATTTAAAACATAAAGAAAATAGTAGAATGCTGAATCTTGACTCATTGCAGTTGCAATAATATCTGAAAAATATTGATTTGTTGAATGTCACTGAAAGGTATATTGATTTAAGTAAGTCGATTTAAAAAGGGAAACTCAAAGATATTTATTACACCCAGTGATATATTGAGTTTCTAAGAAGAATAGTGTGTTACATTACAAATATTTAAAAAAAAAATATTTGTAATGCAGAATTTTTTTGACCTAAAAATTACTTAAAAGACTGCAGAATACACAGCTGTTGTCTCTTTTCGAGAGACAATTTTTTAATATTATTCTAATTTATTAAGATGCACCTTCAGACAGACAATTTCTGAGTTCATAGTGCACAGAATACTTCACATGTTTCTCCATTTTGCTCCCTCTGAGGTAACACAAGCAAACGTTCACTGGATAATTATTTGGCCATTCTGATGATCTAAACTTCTCAGGAGGTGAACCGGTAGCTTTTTGGGTTTACCAGCAGGCAGCAAGCAGCAAGCAGCAGAAATGCCCAATAACTTAATAATCCAAATTTTGCTTCTTGTGTTCTTACAGAGCTGAGACTGAAAGAGGTTTATCTCGAAAACACATTATAGAAGGTAAGCAATGTTGCAGCGTGTCACTGGATTTAAAATGATGAATAACTTCCTAATTAGCAGCTTCAGGTTGAGGGAATCAAAGCTGCATTTGGAACAATAACTGTGTTAAGCTGAGAATATCCTCCCTATTATTGCTCTTGCACTTGAACATTGTATAAGTGGGAACAGAGACTTACTGTGGGGTTTATTTTCAGGTTTAAAAGCCTCTTTAGAAAGACTGCAGCTAGACTACGTGGACGTGGTTTTCGCCAACAGACCCGACCCCAACACGCCTATGGAAGGTAATTCTGTTTGTCTCATTGGATTTATCACTTTATTTTGGGTTTTCTTTTCCATTTTTTTATATTATATATATTAAAAACAGCCTCCTGTTCGTCTCTATGACTACTGCAGTGCGAGGACTTGGATGTACAATCCTCCTGTAACTGAAACGTCTATTTTTAAACGCCTCCTGTGGTCCGGGTGCTTCCACCTCCTCAGTCGGAATGATGATAGATGCTGATGCTGGAGACCTTTAAATGGCAGAGTTGCTAACTGTGTGTGGGCTCAGCTGGACGCCCGGTGTCCATCTGCTGCAGCGGTAACAGTTCCTCTTAGGGTTAAAGTTGAGCCTGAGGTCATCTTTCTGCCTTCGGCTTGACGCTTCACTGCGTCTGGGATCCTCTTCTCTGTCTTATTTCTGAAAAATAGTTTTATTTCTCAAAATATTTATTTATTTTTGATGCCCATCTGCCTTGTTACGACTTCTTCATATGGATAGCTTCAAGGTTATTCATGAGTTTACAGTGGTTAACCATTCTGGTGTACTTATATTTTGGCGGTAGGTGAGGGGGAAACAGGGTGAAAAAGAAGATTTATCCGCTCCTCTGTCACCTCAGAAAAACTTTCCTAAGCCAAGCAGGCACCGGATGATAAAAAGGGTCGATTTCTCAGAAGCAGGGCATCCGTAAACTTAATAGATGGATGCAGGATTACTGAGGGGTTGATCCAATCTTTTTTTTTATTACACTCCTGCGCTTGTGCTCTTGTCTGGGAAGCCCGATCGTTATCTAACCCGTTTTATGTTTTGCTCTGCAGCCTCACACACAAAACAAACTGTCACCCCAGCCAACGAAGAGACGGAAATTAGAGCCGGGCGAAGGCAGATTTAATTTGGCATGCGTCAGATCTGACTCCTAGTGGAAAATCCTACCTTTAAATAAAATATAGTAATGTTGAGACACAATGCGTTGAGATAAATTTCTTTAATATTCAACATGCATATTAAAGGGAGGAAAAATAATCATCCCTGGCGTATTTTTAACCCTCCGTGCTTAAAATGCGTAAGCTTCCATCCCGTGTGTCAGCCCACTTTGTGCACGATTAAAAATCTGAACTGGTGAACGTATGGCTGTCATCTCCTATTCATGTCACTTGGCTCCCGTTTCATGTTGCACGCTTCAGATTTAAAGCAGATCCTTGTAAATATTAACGTGAATGTCATTCAAGTCTTGCCTTGTTAAGAACAGATGTCACGCTCATCAGGATTCTCTGGCTTCTAATTAACATAATCACCTTCTCCACCTCCCTCCTGAATTGTCTGGGATATTTGGATTGCAAATGATAACAAACGTGTTTTTTTTTTTTGTGTTTTTTTTTGTACGATTAAAAGTCAAGGATGTTTATGTTGCATCGTGGAGCAGAACACGGAGAGCTCATGGTGTTTTTGTTCGTGTTTCTGCAGAAACTGTAAGAGCGATGACCCATGTGATAAACCAAGGTATGGCCATGTACTGGGGGACATCCCGCTGGAGCCCAATGGAAATAATGGTGAGAAGACAGAAAAACAGATCAACATCAAGGAGAATTATGCATCATGTTATTTTCCTCATTTTATTACCTCAGTATGATTTGGTTTATGTCTTGTCTTCCTTTAGGAGGCGTACTCTGTGGCGCGGCAGTTTAACCAGATTCCTCCTATATGCGAGCAGGCAGAGTACCACATGTTCCAGAGGGAGAAAGTGGAGGTGCAGCTGCCTGAGCTTTTCCATAAGATAGGTGAGCACTGACGCATTTCTTGCTCTAGATGAAGTATTGATTTTTTGCGATGCTAAATTGGGTGCATGTGCGATAGATTTATTATTTGCTTCATATTGAACACATGCAGTTGTTTCCATTATCTTCCACTGAGCAGATATGAGGCTCGTCGTAGAACAGGTTCCAAGATGCAATTTAATAATAATTACAGCTGGTTTCAGTTTTTTAAGTCTTAAACTAAAATAACAAATTAAAGTCATGTTGACCACAATATTTAGATTTTTATACAAAAACAGCTCAGCCCTCCTGTTGATCCATCGATGTATCGCACTGTGGTTGTAATGAAATGATGCTGGGAAGTTATTTCCCCCTCCTTTCTCTCTGAGCAAAAGCCAATATTGTGATGCATTTATACATCTGACTGACAGAATGCAGTGAAAGGCTGGAAAAGGGGGAGAACTGTTCGTCTTTATGTTCAAAATAATAAAGATGCAGCCTTAGAGTCCTTGACAGTTTTATAAAAGATCTCTGCAAAGGGAGAAATTGCACAGTGCAAAGAAAGTGTAAACGTTCTCATTTTCTTTTACAGGATTTATACTATGTGTATATAGTGGCACAAACATTTGCCCCTCCCTCTCTCAATGATCTGGTAGCAAATCACAAACCTTTATGTCTCAAATGATTCAACACAGTGAAAACACAGAGAAACATTCAAATGACTTTCCAACACTGGAGCGATTCTGCTGACAACCTGTGGAGAGGAAGACGATGGCCAACTGCAGCGTTACCATTTGGATGGGGGATGGAGGCGAAAGCAGGATGAGCTGCGTGAAGACAACAAAGCAACATTGTCCACATTAAACACAGAAAACACCCGACCCTAGAAAAAGTACAAAAAAAAAAATTTAAATAAGATTTTTTTTAAAAAAATAGCTGCACCTTGAGACTCTCTCATGCCAAAACACATTACTGAGATACAAGTTTAAAGTTCAGCTACTGCCGAGGTGTCAAATTTATTTTCATTTCAGGCCACAGCAAGATTATAAATGTTCTCAAAGTTCCAGTTGTGGTGGAATGTGTTAGTAAAACTACCCATTAAAAAACTGTTGTGATTTTTCTGTGTTTGATTTGTACTTCTTAAAGTACAAATTATAAGGTCTTTTCACATTGATGTAATTTGGTCCTACACAAATGAGAACTGATGATGATGATGACGGTACTCTGCTTCTGTTTTAGGTGTGGGCGCCATGACATGGTCTCCGCTGGCCTGTGGGATCATCTCAGGGAAATACGACGGCAGGGTGCCTCCGTACTCTCGGGCGTCTCTGAAGGTAGAACCAGCACCTCTCCGCTGCCCACCGACCTCTCCGTTCATCTGTGTCCACTCTCACTGCTCTGTGTCGCCCCTCCCCCACTGGTTGCAGCTCGTTTGTTTCATTGTGCCTTTGTCTCTTTCAGGTTCTGTAGCTCTGCATACTGTGTACCCGTGTGTGTTTTCAGTGCCGTGTTCACGCCATGCACCTCCACGACGCCGTTTGTCAGCAGGCCGACTCCGGCCCAGTACATTTAAATGCCCACAATATATATGACATATTCACATAGAAAATAGCTTTAATCTGACACTGACAACACCTGAATGAGTTAATTTTTTAAAGCAGAAGGCGAGTTTTTCTCTAACGTTTATTTTAAATAGTTTTTATGAAGGGAGAAGTCAGGATTTATTTCCACCAGTGAAATCAGCACTCAGGAAAAACCGTTCATACTAACCCCTGATCTTTCACACTGTTGTGTCGCTCTGTGGTGAAGTGGCATGTTTTGTGTGTGTGGATTGTGTAGCACAGTGGTTCATGAAGCAGACCCTTTGTGTTGGTGTTGTGCAGTTCCTGCTTCTTGTTTGGCTCAGTGTTGCCTGTAGATGTTGTGTGTCTCTGGCTCTTAAGCTGTGTGACCAGTAGCCTCCCTGGTTGAGACGGTTTGTACCTCAGCAGAGTGCAGCTGCTTCATACTGTTAGTACAGTAATCGAGACAGGATTTCCATGACTTTGTGATGATTAAAAAAAAAAAAAAAAAAGACCAAACAGAATGTGAGCAGGAGCAGCTTTGTTTCCCCCGGCTGAGGCTCTGACAGCTGAAGACAGAGTCACGTGTTTAAAAACGGGCCCTGCTGACACGAAGATGTGAGCAGGGCTGTGTTTTTGAGCAGGTGTGCTATGTTTTCAACAGGGCTACCAGTGGTTGAAGGACAAGATCTTGAGCGAGGAGGGCCGGCGTCAGCAGGCGAAGTTGAAAGAGCTGCAGGCAATCGCGGAGCGGCTGGGCTGCACACTGCCCCAACTCGCAATCGGTACGCAGATACACTCTGCCGCTCTCTCTCTTTCTGTCTGTCTGTCCGTCCCTCTGCCTCGGACGGGCCCGGGGTCAGCGGCGCTCTCACAGCTGTCTGAGCTCTCTGTTGTGTTGTCACGTGTGTGTCTGTCTTGGTGTGAAAGACTCGCAGCGTAGGACCTTGAATGCGAGCGACGTAAACACACAGTAAACATGTCTCTGACTCATACCTTTAATAAGACCGGAGACATTGTGAATGTCGACACATGGCATGCAAACACATGGAGTAATCTGAGGTTGTCTCATGCATTTAACAGCTTCAAGTCTCTGCATCAAAACAGGATCCCTGAAATTAATCCGCAGGTGACAGATATCTAGTCACTGCTGGCAGCAGAGCCAGAAACCCCTCCGTCAAACGGTAGCTGTGAGGTGAATAAATCCAAGACTCAGTCTGCAATCTCAGATTAGATCGCTGCAGGTTCTTCACCCCCACTGTAAAATACTGTCATAAATCTAGTTTCATGCCCCATTAGTCGACAGCCAATTCCCATAATTCCTTTCTGGGCTTCTGAAGGCAGCACAGCAGATTTATGCGTACTGTGGAGTCCTTTTCACTCCAGCGTTGAATTAAAACTGTGATTGATATCATTCTGCCTTTAGCTTGAGGCTGTGTTGGCAAAGCAGGTGTTAAATTCAGGATTTAGAGAGTGAATGTGACAAGTGGATGAAGTTAAGCTAAGTTGTTGGTCTTTTCCCTGCCGCCAGGCATCGTGTACTCATGACAGATCCAGAGGAAAAAGCTTCAGCTGCTCCCATTTTCTGGGTTGTATTTTCAGTTTGGCGGAGGAATTGTGTTGAATTGTAATCCCACTATTTTTACAGCAACATTTTGCCTCCCTTTGTGCTGTAATCTGCTTACAACTATAGCCTCCTGAATTGCAGAAGCATTCAGTTGTATTGCATAATACAGCAACCAATTATAATAACACACCGAGCAGGAGTGTGGTATTTCTGTCGATTTGTTCAGAGTAATAGCAGAATGTCAGGTTTCCTGCTTCTCCTCAGCAGATTTCACTCACGAAATCCTAAAAAAAATGCTTTGCACAACCTTGTTTTTAGATAGGTTTGCATTTTTTTTTCTTTTTTTTTTGCTAAAGTATAAATGTTGCAGTTTCTATAAAGCAGAGACACGGATGAAAAAAGCAAATATATAAAATAGATATCTAGTTATACTCCAGATAAATCTCCTGTGTAGTGCTTAGAGTTGTGTTAATGTTTTTGGGTTCAGCTTTAAAGACCCACAAATCACACAAACCGTCATAAATACCAATTTAAAGACGCACACCATAAATTCTAGGTTAGCAAATACGACCGTCTTCATGCCCCATTGCACCACCACTTAAAGAAAAAACATCTGCCAAATTGAAATGTTCTCTGCAGAGTCTTAAAGATGTGCGAGCTCTTTCAACATTTCTGTGGTGGGATTGTTGTGGTTCGTTGTTTTAATGGCAACATATCTGGGTCCTGGAGGAGCCTGGGAGCAGTAGCTAATCCACAATATGTGGCCTGAGTCAGTGTGACTTGTGCTGTTGAAAATTAGCCAGAACCGTGGCCTCGCTAGCCAAGGCTGCAACCTCATCATGCTCAATATTAAGCTGGCAGCACTTTTATTAAGGTAATGAAACTCGCTCTGCCCCTTGGCGAGGACAGGCTGGAGACAGAGAAGAGGGAAGGAAAAGTTGTTTGCCTTATGATGTAATTTTACAGTATTTGCAGTGAAAAATCATTAAAAGCAAATTCTGGCCAAAGCCTCTGTGTGATGAACTCGCAGTGATCAGCAAAAGATCCGCAAATGCTTTCTGAATGATTTGCTCTCACATCAAGATGTCCTGAGAAACATGCAGAGTGCTGCGGTGGATCAATACTGAAACTGATTGTGGAGGCAATTTCTGCAGGTTAATAAGTGCAGATGTGATATCTGTGGCAGTCGTGTCGTTTGAAGATGGCAGGTTAAATTCAATCAGAACTACGCTTTTTCTGGGTTTTTGTAATTTATTTAGTGTTATTGAAACACTGCAACGACTCTTTCATTCGCTACAAAACACAAGTCGCTCTGAGTGACTCTGCAGGACAGAGAACCGAGGTATGAGATGCTCTTTTATGTACAATCAAGCAAAATGAAGAAAGTTAAGATACATGTATTTAAAACTGTGTGATGTAATGTTCTACCTCGTTTTGCTGTAGATCAATTATAGATTCACTGTGTGAAATGGTGTCATGTTGTGCAGCATATGTCTGTGTGTGTGTGAGTCATGGATGTGGCCCTGCGTGCGCGCGTGTGTGTGGTGCCGAGGACATCATCGGTGTTTACTGATCTCCTGCAGCGTGGTGCCTACGGAACGAGGGGGTGAGCTCTGTCCTTTTAGGGGCGTCCAACACCGACCAGCTGATGGAGAACATAGGAGCGATCCAGGTGAGGCCGCTGAACCTTCTTCTTTGTTTTTCCTCCTTTACTTTTCCTGCAGAGCACATTATAAGTTTTCCCTTTTCAAAAGAATGGGACGGAGGCCATCTAATCGGATTCATATTCGTGCCTTCCAGCGCGAAGCAGCAGTTCTTCCGCTCCCGAGTGCAGCTTGTCCTCCTGGGCAGCTCACCGCTGCACGCTCTCTTGCTTTACTGTACCACGTTAATAAGGTCAGCCCGGTATCATTTGCCGAGGGGATTGGAGACGAGCTCACGGCCACTTCTTTCTCTGCTGATAAGGGTTGCTCTTTTAATGGGGTTCGCATATTGGTGGGGCTTTGGGTCCTCACTTCACATTATTCCTGGCCCACAGTGAAGAGCATCTCTGCCCCCCTCATCCCCTCCAACCGTCTCCTCCAGTTTGATGCTTTGCCTTCACTCCTGACTGTGTTAACGCTTGTGCACACTAAATCTGCTCCCACTGTGTACGTTTGATATTTCGGCTTCAAAATGTTACTCTCACATTTCCCGAGGCGTTTGTAGTTTTCTTCTTGCCAGACCTTTTTATCCCAAACCCAGAATTAGAACAAAGCCTCACATGTAAATTAGTTTTTCTTTAAGAAATCCAGAGAAATATATATATATATATTCCACTTAATTTCTACGTTTAAAATGTATTATGTTCATAATATTGAGTAGTGCTGCAACCAACGATTATTTTAGTAATTGTCAATTATGCCAACGATTAATCGGATCAGAACACTGTCACATTCTGCCGTCTATGACAGACCTGGACTTTAATCAGTTTGCTAATCATCAGAGATTTCTGTATCTGCCAGCTGTTTCTAATGGCTACTCATGGCACAAAGAAATGTGTTGAATCTCAATTTGGTCTCTCTCCAGTGGGATGAGAGAGACCAGGAAAACCTCTAATATTCTGCATAATGTCCTTATGTCTTCCTATACGCTACTGTTTAAAGACGAATCTGCCAAATCAGTATTAACAGGTCAGAAATCTGACATAAAGCTCTGTAAATGTTTTACAGCACAAATAAACAGATCAGGTAAAATAAGATGCTTTTTTCTAACAGTGGCTATGAATTCAACATCATGTTTTGTGTGCGTTCGCAGGTTCTTCCAAAGTTGTCGTCGTCCATCACCCACGAGGTGGACAGCATCCTGGGGAACAAGCCGTACAGTAAAAAGGACTACCGCTCCTAACGGGCCCGACGGCCCCGCCCAGCAGGGCTGCACCCGGCCTGCAGCCGCAGCGCCCCACCTTTGCCTGATCCTCTGTTTGCTTGAGCTTTTACTGAGTGAGACCCTGGCGCATGAGTCTGGCCTCACCAAGGCCACGCAGGGCACCTCATTTAGAGTTACAGAGATAAGAAAAAGTGGGAATAAATCGAGTCACCTTCACGGGACGGGACGGGATTAACAGAGAAAAACAGAACAGTAAGAGAGGTTAGGGATATGCGCTCATAAGTAAATCAGTTATACATCCTATTCAGCTGAACGTACTTTAAAATCATAGAGAAAATTTAGGAAAAACATCTTTTTTAAAAAATAAATAAGCACATGCTTGCTTGGCAGCCAGATTTTCTTTTCTTTTGTTTTTTTTTTTAAAATCTTTTTCTAAAACTGAATGCAACTAAAAAAAAATATATATATAAAGTTGATACTGTACGAATATACGGGAATTGCTGTTGCACATGTACCATAGCCATGCATTGTTCCTGAGACGTTCTGTTTACAAACACGTGTGTACTGTAAAAGTCCGTCAAAGTTTCTCTGTAGGAACGTTTGTGTTGTCGACGTCAGCAGCCCCCTCGAGGGCTTCAACAATCAGCACTTTAGTACTGTCAGTAACGCTGTTGGAGCGGGTCGATTTAAAGAAGAGAGAGCCTGGGTGTTAGCAGTCTTATGTCACAACCATTGCACTATAGATTCATGTCGCCTGTCCTCTTCCTCCGTTTTCCCACTGACAGTACGCCCGTTCACCCTGACGCGCCGAAGCTCCTGCTCTCCAACAGGAGCTGCACTCGTCTGCATCACTGTGTCCCTGCGCCCCCCGCTGACCCCCCATCGGATCCGCCCCTGTCTTAGAGCCAGCACAGGGAGCGATCACGTCTCACCAAAACCCGTCTTTGGTCAAGTTCTGTTCAAGTATTTGCCTTATTTCCAGTTGCGTCGTACTGTGCTTCGGGCTTCAGCGAAGGTAGGCGGCCCTCCGCTTTGGCTGGCTGCCCACCCACAACCCCCACCCACTGTGTCCCCAGCTTAGGCTCGACTGGTGGGAGTGGGAGGAAGGAGGCACGTGTCCAGTTAATCAGTGGGCGGCAGCAGCTCAGGGAACGAAGAAGGTGGTTTCATGTGTGCGTTGGTGTGCGTTTGGGAGGTTGTAACAAATAGTCTTGAGTGTTTATTTCATTGTTTTTTGTTTTTTGTTGTTTTTTTTTTAGCATGGCTCGAGCCAAAGATCTTCTTCATCTCTTTTTAGCTGACACACTTTCACTTCCTGCAAGGTTTTTGAGTCATCTTTAAGCATGTGCTGTCCGGCTTGGTGTACCTATTTATGGGATGGACTTTACTTCATATTTATCTTTACCTGACCAAACTCTTAAAGTGGTTATCAATACGCCCTTCATATGCAGAATGCGTTAAGTAGTGCGGCTCGGTGCTTTTGGGTCGGTACGGTTCGGTTAAAGCAGCAGACAACCCGATCACACAGACTCAGTGCAGATGTCATCGCTGTTTGTCCTTTGGGTGCTCTCTTACCGCGACTGAAGCACAAGCAGATCGCATGTGACACTTCTGCCAACGGGAGGAACAAGATGACGCTTCTCGGCTTAGAAAATCGTGTACATAAATCTTTGCAGCTCATAAACTGTTAGCAGAAAACTACAAAAGAATAAAACAACAAACAGTGCAGATAAAAAAAAAATGTTCACATTAGCGATAATCATAGAGATGTTAGAGCTTCTCTGAGGGGATAATCAGAGTGGATGAGATGCAACTTTTCTTTGAGTGTCTAATAAACTGATTTAAGGTGTGTGTGTGTGTGCGTGTGTGTAGCAGCAGGGGACAAATAATCCAACCCTGCTCTTTAGCCTGCTGTAATAATTGATCCACGTTTTAGTCCAATTTGTCGTATCTTCTGTCTTGAGTAAATAAAACAGGCGAAAGCCCATGCTGTTTTCTCTGGAAAAAAAGATTAAGTAGATTTGTCTGTGGAGTTCCTGTGTCTTGATGTTTTCATCTGCAGGGAGCGGAGAAAAAGTCTGAGACTTTAAAAGGGACAATGTGACATTTCAGGAAATTAAAGAACAAAAAAAACCATTTATTTTCTTTCTTGCTGAAAAGTGAGACTGACACCACTTTAATATTTTCTGCTAAACTTCACAGTCAGTTTAGCCCAACATAAAGACTGGATCCCAGGAGAGAACAGCTGGTTCGTCTCTGAAGCAAACATTTACCTGCCAGGATCATTAAAGCTCCTTAATTAACGCATCAGTCTGTTTCATCCACAGAATAAAAGAGCGCTAAAAACACTACCTGAAGTCTGAGGCTACTGTTCAAGACAAATGTAATATTATACAAGGCTGGGTTGTGTAATAAAATGTAGGAATTTTATCCTTTTTACAGGTTTCTACTCTCAGAAACTAAAGTACATTAAACTAAGTCAATCTGCAGAACCTCAGATCTTGTCCAAAGGGTGTCAATATTTTCTACGTTTATTCTCAGAACAGAGTTAAAGGAGGTGAGTGTGTTCTGAATGTAGCTTCCTGCTGAGACAGAGAAATAAAGTATTACCAGCTGTTTGATCAGAAGTCGTCAAGTTTCCCAAACGGAGATCAGAATCAGAATCCAAAGTTCACACATAGTAAAATAAAATCTGATTATAGGCAATACTTAATAAAGTTTTACTGTACAAATGTGCAGAGGGATAAATTGATTCGGAGCCATTTAACACACCGGATCTGATCAAAACCAAACTATAAAACAGGAAACTCACAGCTTAATGCGAGGCTGAGGGCTGTAAGGACGGCCCGCGACGTTTACACTTCTCAGAACAAACCAGTAGAAACTAAAGGGCTTATACAGATATAATTCTTGCAGTTCTGATGGTTTACTTCAATTGAGCCAACTAACCTCTAGGTGTGTAACTCTAGTAATAAATAAATAATGTGAGTGTCGAGTTTGTACATTTTCCTGCAGCAAGCAAACTCCGAGAGGTCACTGGTCTGGTTTGCACTTTTTCTGGTTTGCAGAGTCAGTAAGAAGAAAATATTATTTTGCCTCAGGACTCTTTGATTCTTTGTAACACAACTTTTTTTTTTTTTTTTTTTTCATTGAGTTAGAGTGAAAACCCAAATTTCAGATTAATTTTCCGATCTTATTTATGGAGGGAACCACATTGATGCATTAATTGGTGCTTTTCTAGTTACTCTAATCCAGTATTATCCTCAGTTTAGCATCAATTCTGGAGAGTGGAGGTCATAGTGGTGTCCATCTTCTTTTGCCAAGAACTAAAGTAAACATGTTTCAGTAATTATTTGTTTTCCTTTGAACTGCAAAGCTGTGCATCTTAATGGCCCATCGCTGTTACTCCTAAATGGACATTGTCGGAATAACTTCATGTTTGAAGCCTCTGTGTGTGTGTGTGCGTGCGTGCGTGCGTGCGTGGTACCCTCATCTGTGCAGGGAAAATTAATGCTTTAAGTGTTCCTAGTTTGATCATGTTTCCTGTTCTGACAGTTTGTAAAAGATCCACGAATGGGCGGAGCTTAGGTCAAACAGAGAATATATTTTTATGTTTTAGCCTTTAATGCCATAGAGAAAGTTATAAGAGCTGTTATTTTTTATTTTCCATCATGCTGCATTACGCTGTCAGTATTGTATGGAGTTAAAAAGAAAAAAAAAAAAACCTGACCAAAACAAAGAATTTGTGTTGTGTGGGCATTTTGAGGAATGCTCCAGTGCAGCATTGTACTGAATTCACTCTGAAGACGACGCGCTGGGAGCCTGGTACCTTCTGTACATACTCTGACCTTTGTGTACATACTTCTGGTTGTGATCACCTCTGCCTTTTTCTCTTTTTATTTTAGAGTTTTTTCTTTTTCGCAGGCGTTGCTAGCTGCACTGTGCTTGAATCTGAAACTTAGACAGGATGTACAGCTTTGATCTTTAAATGAAGTAATGATAAAAGATAAGAATGGTAAGCCAACCCTGAGTGTGCGTCTTTATTTCTCACCTTGTTCAGCTGTAAAAACAACCATATAAAATATAAATACAAAACCATTTATACACAAACTATTAAAATAACAAAGAGCAACGTTTGTCAAATTTGCACAAGAATGCTGCTTCATTTAATGTCACTTGAATAGAAAAAACTCAGACGTCCAACACTTAGTGAACTGGAGTATCACATTATTTGACTGAGGTACGTACACGGCCTTGCAAAAGAATTCATATTTAACATTTCCACATTTTGTCAGAGTACAGCCACAAGTTTCAATATACTGCAGCTCTAAATAAATTGTAGTGAAGCAAGTTACTTTTAGAAGGAATCTAATAATTCAAGTCAACTTCTGGACACCATCTAATAAATATGGCTGTTTATTAGCGTATCATGAGAGAAGGAGGAACACAGCAGACAGGTCAGCAGTGTATTTCTGGAGAGGATTAGTCTTTGGTAGACTGGCTGTTAATGGAGCCCAGATGTGGAAATCCCACTGACGCTGGTTGGTGCATTTTCCACATAAACAAAAAACGGTATTTGAAGCATATCGCTGCCATCTAGTGGTCTGAGTTATTCCCAGTCACACATATATATTTTTCCTAATTTGCTGGTTAATTACGAACATTTGAATTTGTTAAATTTCCTCCGTTAGATGAGAAATGTTACTTTAAATTCAGCATCTGTAAAATGCCAATACTACTCTTACGTTTTCATATGCTGAGTTAATTCCAGCATTAATGACTTGGTTGTAAGGAGATATTTCATTGTAAAAAAAATCAAGAGCTTCAAATCTGATAAGGATTGACCAAAGCTAAACTGACAGCAAGGAGAGCATCAGGAGCAGCTCATGGTAACAAACAAGACCAGTTTTGATCAAAGCATATTCATGTGTTAGAATGGCCTAGTCAAACTCCAGATCTAAAATCTATTTAGAAACTGTCAGTACTTGAAAACTGATCTTCATAAATGTTCTCCCTCCAATCCACCAGGATCTGTGCCTCTATGTGCAAAGCTGACTTGTTTCAATTTAACACAGTTGGAGCATTAACTGAATCCAAATGAACACTGTATTGAATGGATCTATTGGATGCATCTCTTGCTTGTGGTTCTAAAGTGACAGAATGTGGAATAAGTCTGGGGTGTATAAATACTGCTGTTTCACTAACAACACGTTCACTGACAAGGGCAACAACACTGACTTCTGGGAAGGTTGATAGACAGTACCTGTGAAAACTTATGTTAAAAGAATCACTGGAAGTCCACTGAAGGCAACAATGTCCTGATGCTGACGCTGCACTCTGCTAGTGGAAATATTGTCACCGTTATTCCACAGATCCAGGATGCAACCTTGTTTTCAGCTGCACTTCTCTTCAGAGAGTCTCTATGGCTGCTGCTGCTGCGTCTTGTCAGACTTTTTCATTTCATCGTCCGTCTGTCCCAGTTTCAGTTTTCCGGCTCCGTGGAGCTGTTATAATGAGTTGTGCTGTGAGTCCGCTCTGCTGCTTCCATAGCTGTAGAGTGGGGGTCCATCTGAGTGTGTGGGGAAGGGCACAAAAACAGAGCTGTGAGTCCAGCACTCGCTTCTGATCAAAACAAAAGAAACCACAGCAATTTTAGGTGCAGTGTCTGCACTTCTGCCCCACGCAGATGGAACCTGAACACTGTCAGCACCTAACTCTGCTCATCTACTCTGATTTCATCAAGTCAGCAGGGATACATCCTTTGGTTCTGACTCGCCTGCTGTCTGCCTCGAGTGTGAGTGTTGGTCAGTGCTGTACCTTCCTGACAGGAGAGTCCGATCCAGCTGTGAGCACAGAGGCAGCGGCCGTTGCGTCGGTCGCACTGCGCCCCGTTTTTACACTCGCAGGTCTCTGCACAGTCCGGCCCATAATGATCGCCTCTGCAGTCTGAAACAGATCGGTCCCAGTAAAGGTTAACAGCAGGCCGGTCAGTACTTCATCAGGTGAAAAGTCCAATGCAAGTCAGACCTTCTGTAAACATTTTTAAACATTTCTAGGATCAACCTTCATACGCAAAATGATGTAACTGAGATTTACCCTCACATTTAATATTTCATTTTAAAAAATGCAACTTAGATTTCTGACCTGGGGAAAAAAAAAACCATACTTAAGCAATTTTAATAACATTATTGTTCAGTTATAGGGGCGGTGTTATGCATTTTCCAATCACATTGTGTCATTTTATCGCATAATAAAGTAACTATGTCACTTTCAGTACTAAAAATTCTGTATGCATCAAATACATACAGCATCTTTAATTTAGAATCATCTTCAAAACTAAAGATTAGTCATCTTTACTTTTATTTACCACACTTTATGCGAACAGAGAAATACCTCGCGTCTCTGCATCAGCCTTCAAACGTAATAACTCAAGATGTCGGGATTGCTTCCCGTCAACAATTCCAGCTCCAGTTCACTGTCAGACTGCAATCTATGCATTTGATGTGATGATGTCACACAGATGTCCAACAACCATAGCAGGAGAATATTAAAGGTCAACACAGTTCACAAGTACAAACTCTCTGCCAGAACTTTAACCTGCATGTTGTCCCTTCTGTTTTCTCTTGATTCACCATCTGGGCAAAAGAAAGTGTGTCGTAGTTGCAGGGACTTATGAAGACTTCCTGTGAGTTCTGAACTTCAGTTCTCGTGAAATGTAATGGATTCGTTTTTTTCACTTTGAGTAAAAAGAAATGTCACATGTTCAGACCTCAGACATCTCCATGCTTGATTAAAAGTAGCTAATTATTATTTAGTCATGCTGTTTTATAAATATAAAATAGACAAAATTTTAGATTTCATTTCATCCTGTTGGTTAAAAGTAGGTTGAAATCTAGAAGCTTCAGCTTTTAAGCTCAATGTTTTCACCTGTTTTTGAAATGAACTCAAGTCTCCTAGTTTCTTGCATAATCCAATTAAAACCGCATCTTTCATGAGATTCTCTGAGCCCAAAGCAAGATTATCTGATGTTTTGGAAGCAAGTGCATGTTTTTTATTCGCCGTTTTCTGAGGTAATGTGTGCTCTCGGAGTTGGATAAAGAACTAAAGATTACCAATATCACATCTGGCGCCTGTCTTCCCAGAGGGGCAGATGCATCTTCCAGTCACAGGATCACACGGGGAATCGCCTTCGCAGTCGCACACCCCGACACAGCCCTGACCGTACCTCCCCAGCTCACACACTGAGAACGGAGTTAAGGATGCGATTCAAAGACTACAGTTATTCCAACTATTCGATGTGAATAAACGGCTTTGACTGACCTCTGTGGCAGCGGGCTCCCTGATGTCCTGGAGGACAGATGCAGTGGCCCGACACGGGGTGACAGGTGGCGCCGTTCATGCAGTCACACTGCAGCTGACACAGCGGACCGTGGAAACCAGGAGGGCAGACTGAAGGGGAGGACAATCAAAAGATATCAGCTTGATGGAGTTTGCCCTTCATTGACAAACGGCTACAAACACAGACTGAGCACACATCCACTTGCTTTGTTTGATATTTCAAACTTGTATGAACCTGTGCAAGTTGTTTTGAAACACACTAAAGTCTGATCAACTTTCAAAATGTCAGTATTTACTGACATTTTTAGAACCTGCACCCTTAAGATTCAGCGAATGAACAACGTAAAGTTGAATAAAACATGCATGAAAAGTTACTACTGCAGCAGGATGTTGCAGTCGAAGAGTCCATGTTGTTTTCAATCATAGCACACGTCAGCGTGTGGAAACATGTGACTCACTGTAGTCTACACAGTGGAGGCCTTTTCCTCACAGTGATGTGGAACACAAAGGTTTATGGAAAGAAACAGGAGATTTAATTCGTTGTTCTGAAAAGGATTTGCAGCTACAAAAAAAAAGCCCCATCAGATTTATCCCTCAGGACATTTTCACCCGCCTTTATGTGTGCCTGTCTCTTCGGTCCTCACCGTGTTCACACAGATGTCCATAGTAGCCCGATCCGCACCGACACGTTCCCGTCACTTTGTCACAAGAGCCGTTATTTTGACAGCTACATTTCAGCTGACAGTTTGCACCGAATCGGCCCACGGGACACTCTGGCACAAGACAATTGGGACAAAATATCAACCCCACGACTTCACACTGTGCAGCATTAAGACTCAGCATTCTGCGCATGCATTTCTTATCTATTATTGAACAGAAGCGGTCATAAAATCTGCTACCGATGTTGCAGCGTTCACCGGTCCAGCCCAGTCCGCAGGTGCAGTTGCCCGTCACAGAGTTGCACAACCCTCCATTACTGCAGTTACACCGTTGAGTGCAATATTCCCCAAACCAGCCGAGAGGGCAGCCTGAGGCCAAGCACACACACTCAAATTATACTGAAGGAAGGATCCACAGAGGCGGAGCGAGATATGATGAAAAAAGCAGAAGACAAATGCAACAAGGGAAAACCCTTCAGGCAGATGTAATGAGACAGAAATGTATCAGCTCACTTTGTCCGCAGTCCTCCCCTCTGCGTCCAGCGATGCACGCACATCGACCTGTGACCGGGTCACTCTGAGCTCCGTCTCCACACACAGCCACACGGCTGCAGTCGACGCCATAGCGCCCGACTGGACACGCTGTCACCAGACAAACACACAGTTACATCCTCTTTTATTTACACGTCTTACAAAAATACTTTGTTTCTTTTATTGTGATTTTATGACAGATTAAAACAAAGTAGTGAAGGGAAGGGATTTATATTTTGTAATGTTTTACAAAAGAAAATCTGAAAGTGTGCCATTCAGCAAGATGTATTTCTAGTAACTTAGAACATCTTTTCAGCATTTCTTTTTTTTTTTGCAAGGCGACTCAAGCTAAATCAGAATGGAGGGAGAATATTTGTGTATCCAGCTCCATGTTTCCCAGTGGGAATTTTGTGTTCAGCTGATCTTATGTGCTACTTTTCAACATACTGTATGTAGCTTTTTGCATGTGGGTCAGAAAGCAAATCACACTTTTCTGATTCTTATGACAAAATGTGAAAAAGCTTAAGGGGTATTTAATTTTTTTTTTTTTTTTCATTTAACCTTTATTTAACCAGGAAAAAAACTAACTGAGATTGAAAATCTCATTCAAGATTTTATGAAAGTATGAATACTGGCAATGTATTTTAATTGATGTGTAATTAAGGTTTGGTATGAACTCACTGATGTTGCAGCTCGGGCCAATGAACCCAGCTGGACATTCACAGCTTCCGGTTGAAGGAACACACCTTCCTCCATTTTCACACCGGCACTCTTTCTGACAGTCGGAACCATAGCGACCCTCTTCACAGCCTGAAAACACACTCAACACAGTTAGAACCTGGATAATTCAACTTTCTGTTTCCTTGAGCTCATTGCTTCTCTTACTTTGGTCACATTTGGAGCCATGGAAACCTGGGGCGCAGTAACAGGATCCAGACACCGGATGGCAGAGCTGGTTTGTCTCTGAGCACTGACAGACCTGGTTACAGTTTGGCCCAAACAATCCTGGAATACAAGCTGACAAGAGAGAGGTTCACTTATCTTGTGTCACCCAATGGTTTCTGCTTTCCCTGAACGGGAAATGATGAAGTCAGTAACACAGAAGAAGAAGAAGAAGCTGCGTCTTATTCTAAGCGCAGGAAAGCAGCAGGAGATTCAGGAGACACAAATTACTGCTGCAGGACTCACTCTGTTCACAGCCGTTGCCAGTAAATCCAGGAGGACAGCCGCACTCTCCAGAGACGTGGTGGCAGGAAGTTTCCTGTGCACAGCTGCAGCGCTGCATGCAGCCTTCACCGAACGTACCGGGCAAACATGCTGCAGGAAAAGGAGAGAATGAGAACAAAAGCACAGCTTGAAATGCAAAAGGACATCTAAACCAAATCGTCTTCCCAGCTTTCGGTACATTTGTTGGCCAAATGTATCTATTTATTTATTTATTTCAGACACACAGAAAGTAAAAACAAGAAAAAATAAAACTATGTCATCAACAGCCTATTTCCCAATAAGCTCCTTCTTAAACTGTTTTTTAAGCTGTTGTACTTTAAGTTCATCATTTAGTCCATTCCATAAATCTACCCACACACTGATGCACAAAAACTCTTTTTTGGTTCTTTTAATACTTTTTTTTAAATTTCCTTCTCCTCTTAAATTATAACCCTTCTTTCTTACCTTCAACATAAATTGTACAGTTTTAAATTTTGCCAGAAATTTGAGTAAATTTGATTAAAAAAACCAAAATGGGTCCGTATGTTTCCAATATTCTCCTTTATGCAGAATTGAAATAGTTTTTAGTTTTTTTGTTATTACGTACATGTCACATGTGGTACAATGAGAGTGTTATACAAAATAAAGATTTGTAGACCAGAACGTTTCTTTTGGCTAGTTTTGATTTTACTTGGCAGCTCTGTGGTTTCAAGCTAAATTTATCATCCAACATGACACCCAAAAATTTGACCTCATGAACTCGTTCTACATCATCACTGTCAATAGTTATTTCGATTGGATAATTTTTCTTGTTTATTGTGGTTTCCAAATATCCTGAATTTAGTTTTTTTTTTTTATCTCAATTTAATAATAATTAGTTGTTTTTGAGCCAATGTTTTAGTTTTTTTCAGAGCAGATCACCAAACCTGTCAATACAGTGAGAGGAAAGTTTATGCACAGGCATCGGCTTAATGGCGCGTAGAGCCAGCTGAAGCAGCAGTAACTTGCTGTAGTGTGTTTTCAGTGTCTCGCGTTGCTGTGGTGAAATTCTGGCCAGCTCATTTTCACAGCATTGACATTCATAAAGGTTTTATGGTATTTGTTTCTGTGCAGATCCTCTCAATGAGGCAATGTTATGAGTTTTCCAATGACATTGTGGTATTTATAGCACAATGAACCATCACTTCAGTTGGCGTGAAAATGTTATTAATAATAAATATGGATAAAAAAAATTTGACTGTGAAATTTGTTGCCTTGAAATTGGGCTTTTATCTCTTTGAAAACTTACTTTTTCTGATCTCCACCTTCAGGAAGTTGACATCCCTCCTCTATTAACCCTTTATACAACGCGTTGTCCAGCGATTCACTGAGAAGTATCTGGTATGATGAGCTCAGCGGGTGCAGAGTTCCTCCAGGTGTTTGCTAATTGCTGTTGGCTAGTCTGCAGCCAACAGCAGTTTGGTTGTAGACGAGCCACGTTGGAGCTGAGTGTTTGCTCTGATCACAGCTTGAAACCTGCAGCTCTGCGGATGAGTTTTCTTCGAAGGCGGTGCTCAGTCCAACCAGGCGTTTTGCACCGATTAATGGTTGCCAAGGGAGATTAAAGGATTTCTCAGGTATGTTTTGGATGAGGGAATAACAACATGATGTAGATTTTATATAATACTGCCCTATTGAGGTTCCGCCACAGCATTTCAATCAGTCTTCTATTTATTTTCAGTCAGTCTCCTGGATTATTGTCCTGTTAATAAGCTAATTTCCAATATTAATCTGCCAGATAATTTCCCCTACATTTATTATTACAATGCTGTGATGTAACACTCAGATCAGTGACTGCAAAACAAGCTCAAAATCATCAACAGAGGTCTGCAGTCTTTTGACATGTTTCTGCTAAGTTTATATAATTTTCTCTACCCTGCAAAAATATTCAAATGCAACATAAATCAAAGTTTTGCAGCCATGTTCTTTTAGAGAGAGGAGTTTTTTTCTGCAGCTGCAGTTTGTGAGTTTCAAGCATCTTTTATTGTCTAATAAAGATGCTGTCTCCTCCTGGAGAGAAGGTCCTGCGACTCAGAAACACTCGCTGCCAGTGAGATTTTCAAGTTTTTGGTGTGTCCAGGTTCAAGATACCTGAATCAAATGTTTGAATTACCTCCCCAGCACAAAGGCAAGCTCTACAGCGTGCAGCCAAGGACATAATTTATACCTCGGGTGTTTTGAGACCAACCTAAACGTTCAAGGACCTTGGCATTTGAGCACAGGAGTTTGAACCCTGTGCTCTAATCCATCCTCTCCAACATTAATACCTTTGTCACAGAGCTTCCCCCTCCAGCCTGGAGAACATTGGCACTCCCCGGTCACGTGATGACAGGAAACCCCGTGCACACAGCGGCAGCGCTCAGCGCAGCCAGCCCCGAACAGGCCTGCTTCACACGCTGCTCACAGGAAGGTGAGATTTACAAGTTATGATGAACAAAAACACACAGAATCGCCGTCATGTGAGCTTAGTTTCTCCACACTGCTGCGGTTCACATGAGGTCTGCCGTTCAGCCTGAGTGACCCACCTTTCTCACAGCGCTCTCCAACCCAACCGGCTCTGCAGCTGCACCGGCCTGCCTGGCTGTCGCACACGCCGCCGTTCTCACATCGACACCGCTGCTGGCAGTCTGCCCCGAAACGGCCCGCCGTGCACTCTGTCCACACACAGCCACATGCACAAACAGACAGACAGAGAGAGAGACCTGACGGCGTGAGACATTTCACAGAAACACTGTCTGATTAGCAGCCTTTTTTTCACCCCTTCCTACTCTTTCTAATTGAACCTCACCAGGCACAGAGTTTGGAAACATTCCTGTGACAAGATTAGAGGTTTCCTGTGCAGGAGGAGGAGGGGGGTCCTGACACAGCCAGACAGCGAAAGGTTGTAACAGTCACTGAGGGAGGATAGAGTGTGAAGGAGAGGAAGAGGAAGAGGTCGCCAGAATATCATCACCGGGTCGACTCTGAAACACTCGCTGCCAGCAAATTACCAGACTTCAAGCAGAAACAAATGAGCTCAGGCCACAAATTAAACTTTAAAGAGTGAAATAAGAAAAGGAAGAAAGAAATGAACCCCAAAGCAACATGTTGAATGTTTTCTTCAGGGTCTCTGATGTTTTTCTTCTTTTCTATCCCTCGTTATTATGATTTGAGCAAACAAGAATCCTTTCCAGGTGTTTGAAACTCCTGTTCCCATGTTTCACGTTCCTGTAACTTTTGAAAGCATCCCTGCTCTGACACATCAGAAGGCTGTCTCACTGGAATGGCATTTTCTCCTGTCTTTCCCATTTTGAAGAGCAGCAAAAAGAAATGTTACATTTATACCCTCAGGAAACATGAATTTATTTGTTAGCAATAAAGAAGTAAATTAACTTTTTAAATGCTTAAATATGAATTATGAAAAGTATTTGTATTTGTATTTACAACCCAAGTTGTAAATACATTTATTTCTTAATCAGACATTTCCTCTATTGAATAAATAGCCTTTCATTTTTTTTCTTTTAAAAATTTTTCAGTGGGAACATTTTTTATTTTTATTTAAAATACATCTGTTTTCAGGATTTTTACTACTTTTTTTTAATTTTATTTTTTTATCAGGGGTATCAACCATAATGGAGGGTAATATTTACTTTGTCAAACTTTAAATAAAATAGTTTACATAAAATGGCTAAACCTCAAGATTTATCCAGCAATCCTTCATGCCCAAGATTCAGCTTCCTCTAAGTGTTTTCCAGATTCCTGCAGATATCAGGATATCTGCAGGATGTTGTTATAAGGGATCACTGATTCCAGAAATAGAATATTATGCACAGTTAATCCTCATTTCATCACATTAAGGCGGCACTTAATGTGATGAAGTGCTACCTACCCAGTTCGCAGGCCGTACCCGTCCATCCAGCTGGACATGAACATTTTCCATCAGTTTTGTTGCAGGTGGCTCCATTCTGGCACAAGCAGACCTGCTGACAGTCTGCTCCATAAAACCCAGCCGGGCATTCTGGGAGAAAATCAGACACAAACACTCTGGCGTGACCTCTTCTTCACCTATATTGTGGATGATCGCTTGTCTCGACAGCACAAACTCACCTGCTGTGCAGTTGGGTCCGGTCCAGCCCGGCATACAGGAGCACTGGCCACCGGCTGGGTGGCAGATGCCGCCGTTGCGACAGCTACAGGTTCGGTTACATCCCGGCCCATAGAAACCAGCCAGGCACGCTGCCAGGAGACGGAGAAAACAATATCATTACCTGCAGATGAACTCTGATCATGAAAAGTGAAAATTCCAGCATTTGAAAGTAATACAGGCCTCAGCATGGGGAACACCAACATGGTACTTTCTCATGTTGATCTGGACTTTCCCAAATATCTGAAACCAACTGGGTCTTTTTTAATTTTGTCTTCAGTTTAAGTCAGAAAACGTTCTAATTGAGTTCAAACCAAATCTTTGCAATGTAATCTAATCACGTAGTCAGATTCAGAACAGTGATTCTACACAGTTCTGGTAAAATATGTGTTTGCTATGCAAACGAACAAAACCATGAAAATCATTTCAACATTTTTTTTTCCGTGTATGTGACATTTACCCTTTATCAGTCAACTAAAAAACAAACTGAGCATTGTGAGAAGAAACAAAAAAAAAAACACAAAATAAACCATGAACTCTTTGTTAAAGCATCTTTTGATTTATTCAGAAAGCCATATTTTAAATTTGCCTAATCTCCCTTAAAAACTCTTTTAAATCTCCCAGTTTGTAAGGAAAAACATAATTCAACCGATATAGACATGAAAAATAAAATTTCTCTTCATCCACAGATTTCTTGCAGATAACTTTAGTTTTTTTTCATCTTCTATTCAGATTCAGAAGTATTCCTAAATTCGTCCATTAATTTTGATGTTCCCTTCTCCTGACTGTTACATTTGCAGTATAAAATCTCTCTGATCCTTTTAAACCTTTGCGCAAACTGAGGTTTCAGCTTAAAGATGCAAATGTTAAAATGATCTGACTTGATTAATCAAGTTCATAGTTACATAGAATAAAATGACTGACCTGAATCTCAAGTGTGTGAAAAATTATGCAAGAAAGTAATTACAGATTTTTATTTCTTACATTTTTTCCCCTCTAATAACATGAGGAAACACAGAGTTAAACAGAATATGTCAGTTTGTTGCATATCCAAGGTATTTTTAACCTCACAAAACCTGTGGCTGTGTTTTAAACAGAAATGTGTCCAGTTGTGAGGACAGACAGTCCAAAACAATTGAAATGATAAAAACTACAGCCAGAATCAGCTGATCATATAATTCAAAATAGTAGAAAGAAATCCAGTTGATTATATCAAGTCACTGACTTTGGATCAATCCCTCATGCCCATAAAGCACATGGCAACAGTAGAGAGAAACCACTCCCTGTTATCATGAAGAAACCTGAAGAATCTTGACGCATTGTCGCCCTGTGAGGACTCAAACCCTCCACCGTCACTCACTCAGATTGCAGAATGGGCCGATCCAGCCTGCAGGACAGGAACAAACGCCGCTGATGTGATCGCAACTCCCACCGTTCTGACAGAAACACTTCTCCTGGCAGTCCAGACCGTAGAAACCCTGAGGACACGCTGAAATACAGGCCTCTCTTACAAACCGCATCACATTGTTAAAGAGAGTGAGTCTGGCTTCCCGGGGTTTCTCTTACGCTTTTCACAGAAGGAACCCGTCCATCCCACCTGACACGTGCAAGCTCCGCTCACATGGTCGCACAGCGCTTCATTTTCACACCGACAGAGATGACGACAGCTGAGACCGAACAGGCCTGCAGGGCACTCTGAGGGTAAAGCAAACACAAGAAGGCAGGAGAAAAATTAACATTGTTCTTTCATTCCATGAACTACTGACAACATGTATCCGAAATGCCAAGCAAAGATTTACTGTTTATTTGCAGAAAATGAGAAACAGTCAAAATAACAAAAAAGATGCAGCACTTTTAGGCCTCAAATAAAGCAAAGAAAACAAGTTCATATTGATTTAGAAACAACAATACTGAGTTTAAACTGCAAATGCTGAGTTTGCAGCCTCACAAAAGTCTGAGGCTGCAATATGACAACATATGAAACAGTTAAAAAGTTAATACTGTTGGCAGACAGCACATACTCTGCTGGCAGCTTGGTCCAGTGAATCCTGCTTCACAGTTACACCGGCCCGTCACAGCGTCACAGCTTCCGTCTCCATTTCTGCAGTCGCATGTTTC
Organism: Poeciliopsis gracilis; assembly: GCA_911649635.1. Classification (NCBI taxonomy): domain Eukaryota; kingdom Metazoa; phylum Chordata; class Actinopteri; order Cyprinodontiformes; family Poeciliidae; genus Poeciliopsis; species Poeciliopsis gracilis. The sequence goes on from CAJVRI010001403.1 coordinate 856,366, forward strand.
TGCGCAGCCGGCGCCCCAGTGCCCTGCATCACAAACTGCAACAAAGAATGCACAAATCATCAGCAGAGTTTTTCAACGCCGACAGCTCAGGTCTTTGGGGCCTTTACCTTTTCTGCAGTCGTGTCCAGTCCATCCAGGAGCGCAGGTACACTGTCCGTTCTCTGGGTCGCAGCGAGCATTGTTCTCACACACACATTTCATCTGGCATCTCAGACCAAAACGTCCTCTTGGGCAAGCTGCATGGGAAATATATATATTTATATATATAAGATCAAAATTAATTGTCTATAACCAACTCCAGATGATTGCCTGTGAAGCACCAAGTTCCCATAAAGGTGGCTTAAAGAGCCAGGTCGTGGTTGAAATCCACTCAGGAAAACCTCTGAGGTGGTTGAAGGATTTTTAGCTAATTATCCCATCTGTCTTCCAGCTCCTTCAATTCACATCCAAACGGCGCCACCTCACTATTCCACACTGCCGCCATCCTTCTCATCCAGTGAACTGTTTAATGATGTTGCTATGGATACCTTCCCCAAAATGCCTGCTGCTGTAACTCACGGGTTTGGCAGAGCGTTCCCATGTATCCAGGCGGGCAGCTGCAGGACCCGTTGTGTTTATCACAGGCGCCCCCGTTCTGACAAGCGGGGCAGGTTTCCCTGCAGCCGGGACCCCAGAAACCCTCTGGACACGCTGAGGAGGAAAAAGTATCTTATTGTTGGAAAACTGCGTCCTTGTGTTGCACACTTACATGCATGCATGCTCACTCACAGTTCTCACAGTGCTCTCCATGCGTCCCAGCTTGACAGTGGCATTGTCCCGTCTCTTTGTCACATGGTGCACCGGTGCAGTTACACGGCTGGACGCAGCCAGATCCAAACATCCCCCCTGGACACTCTGATACACAACACACACGAACGATGGACCTTTTTCCAATTCAGGATAACAATTACACTTCTATGTCTTTGTCTCCAGCTGTCCTATACCTTGCTCACATTTCTCCCCTTGACGCCCAGCAGGGCATTTTCGTTGGCACGCTCCAGTCACATGATCACAGGACGCTCCAGGTGGACAGACGCACTTCTGCTCACAGCCGAGTCCAAAAGTTCCAGTTTTACAGGCTGGACACAAAACAGAACATGCACTTCACTCGTCACGTAAAACATAATGTAGTTAGAGCTGGAAATTACCCCCCTCTTCTTCCCTTATCGCACTGTGTTCATTACACTTTATTGGCCACTTTGTTAGTATCAAATTCAGCAAGCCGTCTTCATGTCTCGATGCCTAAATGCTGAGAGTTGAATAGGTTTTGAAGGTTTTCATTATCAAATCCATCAAGTTTCTACAAAGCATCAGCTTGTTCTTCTTTAACACCTGAGTAATTCAAATACAGGACATGAACTTCTGGGCCAAATCCTGACTGATGGTGTCCCGTTCTGACAGCAGCGAGTGGATCCATCACAGGTTTCTCACTAGAATAAGCTATAAAGAGGTTTCTGGCCATGGGCTGGAAATCCCTGAGCTACTTCATTGTCAACTTTCTGCTCCATTTAAGAAGAGAAAAGCTCTGTTCAACCACTAACCTGCTCCTGGATGGTTGGTCCAAGTTGTTCTTGGACAGTGAATTGATCCCATCCGTTATTTATGGCAAACTGTGAGTGGCCCTGGCAGCGGGTAGAACCCACACAATGTCGTCCTGCCTGAGACCAGGCAAGAGTCCAAAAGTCTCCCTTATTTAAATAGTCACTAGGAACATTTACTGGAGTTTATGTGTTTCTAAAACTCACTTTGAGTGCAATTTCATTAGCAGTGATAGTGTTGCTTGTGAAGCACTTCTGATGGAAAGTGATGATGATAGCATGTTTTCTTAGAGGTAATCACAGTTTGGAAAAAAAAGAAGATTTTATGCACATCTCCATTTATTGAGTCACTGTAAAATCTTCCTAGACAAGCCAGAAATCAACACCACATCTTGTATATCCTTAAAGTAATTAAAATAATCAAGGATGAAGCAGTAAATACCATTCAGGCCAACTGTTCATTTACGTTAGTTTGTTTTTTCTTTTGTTTGTTTGTTTTAAAGAGGGTAAGTGCAAAGTGAAAAGGTGTAATGACTAAATCCTTCCACTACTTTACATGTGAATACTTTTAAATTAAACCAGGGAGTCTGGACTTTATGCAATAATTATCTATATGGTTGTAATTTGAATACACTCCAGGAAACATAACTAACAAAGCCAGTGGTTATATATATGGAGATTTATATGTTATTTAAGACCTGAAACTAAAAACAGATGTAGATAATCAGATGCTTATAAATAGGATTTGTTTATAAACTTTATATTTCACAGCAAAAAATGGGGAGAAAAGATTGTAGAAAACTGGTTAGATTTGAAGCATTTTTCTTTTATCTTTGTTAATTTTACATTTCTGTCTTGTTTTTGTGAATTTCTTGTTTGTTTTTCATAAAAATATATTTTAATGTAATGACATCAAAAAGGCTCTCAGACTCTCAAAAATCGACACAGTTTGTATGTTTCTCACTTTCGTTGCAGGCGCTGCCATGGTAACCAGGTTTGCAGATGCAGGTGCCGTGGTGGCGATGACACTCCTTTGTCTTCTTCTGGTCACACTGACACTCCTGAGAGCAGCCAGCTCCAAAGGTCCACTTAGGACATGCTGGAAATTAAAATTTAGGAAAAAATTTACATTTGAAACAAACAAGTTTATGTCACAGGGCTTAGAAATATGACTTTTTACTGTGAAATAGAAATGCATGAGCATTTCAAAGTGAGAGGTTAGTGTTTTAGGAGTCTTACGAAGGTGACAGAAGCGTCCATACAGTCCGGCTTCACACAGGCAGGCTCCGTAGGTTCGGTGGCAGCGGCCGTTGTTAGCGCAGTTGCACTTCTTGTTGCACTGCTTCCCATAGAAACCTTTAGGACAACCTGGAGACAGAAGATATGCCATATTATTAAATCACTGAAAAACCTTTTCACATCTTCCCCTCTTCAAAATCACAAACTTCAATGTGTTTTGTTAGAATTTTTTTCAAACTACAGCATAAAAAACTATTTTTTTTAATATATATTCCTATTCAGTCCTTTACTCTGATGCTCCTAAATGAAATACAGCGCAATCAATTAACTTAAGAAAATCCACCTAAATAATGAATGAATAATGAAAGAGTCTCACGGACTCTTAGAAAACATGGAACGCTGCGGAAAGATCGCGAAAGAAGACAGAGACCCTTAACATACAACCAGAGATACAATGATATGGATCCGAAGCATATTCAGGTGACACAACGGCCTAGTCAAAGCACAGAACTAAGTCTAGTCACAAATATGTGGCAATAATTTAGACTGAATTCTCAGACACTCACGATAAAGTCTGACTGAGCTGGAATTACTTTACAAATAAGAGGTGAAAATTTCAGTCTCCAGATGTCCAGAGCTGGTAAACATCCTAAACGACTTCCAGCTGCGGTGGGCAGCGACTCTGCAAAAGATTGACTCAAGAAATCTGAATCCCAATGAATGATGCAGTTTTAATTTTTAGAAGGAAAATATTAATCACATATCATTTCCTTATTTTGTGTTGGTCTAGAACATAAAATCCAAACAAAATATATTAAATTTGGTGGTTGTCACGTGTCAACATGTTAAAAAGTTCAAGTCGTTTGAATGCTTTTGCAAGGCACTGTGTTCAAAATAGCTTTATAAATTATGTGTCAGCAATTTAATGTGGAAAGTAAGAACAAAATCATAAAAAATAGAGGTTTCTCACCATCCTGACACAAGTCTCCAGTCACACCAAGAGGGCAGCGGCAGCTCCCGCTGGCCGAATCGCAGCTGGCTCCGTTTTTACACTTACAGGAAAAGGAGCAGTTTTTTCCAAAGTGCCCCGCAGGACAGGCTGTGAGATTGACATTTTTCCAACAGTTTAGATTCCTAACAGGAAAACATTTGCAATCACAGCGACGTGCAGGTAATGAGTACGTCTCTGGTCAACCCCTCACTCTGATTGCAGATGATTCCCGTCCATCCGTCTGGACAGTCGCAGCCGTTTTTCCAAACGTTGCATCTTCCCCCATTAGTGCAGTCATCACAGGTCAGGCTGCAGTCGCTGCCGAAGGTGTCGTCCAGACACACTGAAAACAAAATAATTACCATCTGCTGCAGCCATGACCAATCAAGCAGAAACACTATTTTATCTGCTTATTTTGGACTTTTTCTAACACTGTTGCTACAGGTAATGAAACAGTCCAAGACTCCAAACCAATAAATAGACATAAATTGCAACATTATGCTGTGATATGTACTGAAATCAGACAGTACAGTGTGAGCCACTTGCTTCCAGTTTTGATTACAATGTTATTGAGAATGTTCGTCAAATATGCACAGCTGAAAAAAGATCTTTGGTTCCTTGGTTTAATCAGCTATTGTGCCAGATAAGCCGCAGCATTCCTGCCTGCTAGTTTCCTGGTCGTCTGGAAGCGTGAATTGAGATAATTAACACTCTACCTCTGAAAGAATCAGTCTAAACACTTCACAGAGGTCCAGTAACCAGATGCAGGTTTCATGTTAATGATAATGAGTTAATAATGGCAAAGAGAGAAAACTCACCAAATTTCTCTGCCAGGCTGCTCTCGGCCCTCAGCTCTCCATCGTCATCTTCGTAGTCGTCGTAACGCTCCAGAGGTTGGTCGTAGTCGCGGAGCAAGGTGAGCTGGGGATGGACGAGGGACAGCTCGATGGCGCCTCCGCTGGAGAGGGACTCAACTGCACCTTCGAGAGCTGCAAAGACGCAAGAGAAAAACTCAAATGTCAAAAATCTATGTGGCATGGATGGAGCACACTGCACACACCTCATAACTCGAATCCTACTCATTTTGATATGAATAACTCAATTTAAATTCTTAAGTAGTTTTTATATCTAAAATGTCTTCAACTCTGAAAGGTTCTCTGCCGTTCATAACTAAAGGAGACTTTGTAATATGAAAAACTTCGTAAAAACAAAAAATGCATTTGCAATTTTAATAGACTTGTAGCTTTGCAGATTAAAGCATATAGTTAAGCCTAAATTTATTCATGCTTCTTTGAAACTTTGTTTTTAATAGGAACAAAAATGGCTTTTTCAAAAATAAATGTAAAATTATTTACTGGGACAAAAGCATTTATTGAGTGACTTCGTAGTAGACTTGAAATCTGAAAGTTATGAATTCAGTTTCAGATTCTTCCTGTCATAAGTAGACATGCTCCATGGGCAAAGCACTCAAATCTTAAATCAAGGCATCAAGATTCACTACAATCTGCAGGACAAAAGCAGCAACATATCATCGTTTTTGTCACTTCTTGCTTCATTTAGATGAGTAAAGATTTTAACAGCCCACATATTTTTAAAGAATCAAGATTTTACAGTGACTCGGCTAAAGTTTTGAACTTTTTTTTTTTTTTACATTTTGTTATGATTTACAGCAAGACATGAATTTATTGCTCACATATGATCTCCATCCAGTTGGAATAAGCTTTTCTTATAAGAAAAAAAGGTCTAGCAGGTTCATACTCTGGACAAACTCCAGTAAAATTGTCATCCTGTGGTTAGAAAGTATTGAGTGATGTGTGCTCATTACAAGTGCACTCCAAATGTTTATTTGCAAAAATTTCACAGTGCTTTGAAAGTTGACACAAAGTAAAAATGTGGTTTTAATAGATTGTCTTGCAATTTAAATTTCTGAGAGAAAGAAGGTGAATTAAACGTGAGACGAAAAGTCGTGCTCGCAACTCAAATGCCAAAAAGAGGTGTGGAAAAAAAATTAATGGGTTTTAAGTCCCTATAGAAGATGGAAATAACCAGCAGTCCAAACATACATAAAGGTTTTAATGTGGGCAAAAAAAGAAGACAACAGCCTGTAGTCAAAACATATTGTTTTTTTTTACACACATTAAAACTTTAAAATATTTTTAGAGTGTTAGATATTTCCAGTTATGCTGATGTTAATGTGGCCAGGTTGCAAATGCAACATGATGCAATAATCTGTATGCTAATTTATGGATAATTAGTATTTTTTTAAGTTTATCACACAGAAAAACTTATGAGTAAAGGGAAACTACTTTGTGTTTTTTAAAGATACACTTAGTTAAGAACAGGTGGTGAACTGACCAAGATTCAATTAACTTTTAGTGAATTTGGAGTTACTTATCTCTAAGGATGAAATGAAACAACAGAGCTGAAACTCACGGACGCAGGAGCGCCTGTCCTTGTCCAGCTGGAAACCCCGGCGACAGAAGCACTGGAAGGAGCCAGCGGTATTCTGGCATGTGTGATCACAGCCACCATTAGCAGCCAGACACTCGTCTACATCTGAACAACACAGGTACAACAAAAGGTCTACAGCTTTTGCTACATCTCAAGGTAAAGTTAGAAGAACAGCGAAACAACAAACCCACAGAATCTGAAATAAATTAGGAGAGTCAGCCATGTTTTATCTGGGGGCAAAACATACCGTCACAGCTACATCCATCTGCATTGAGTCTGTATCCTGCTGAGCAGTAGCATTCATAACCCCCGGGGTAGTTGGTGCAGTCCTGCTCACAGCAGGAGGTCTGTTCTCCACATTCATCAACATCTGATAAACACAACAAGCAGGAACACAAAAAAGAGATCCAAGTCCGGGATATGCTTTACTGCTTTCTGACACAAACCTTTTATGAGAAAATATAAAGTGTGCAGATTTAGCAACCAATTACAACCAAGTTACCACTAAAAATAGAGCTAAACCTCTGCTCCTTATTCTTTAGACTTTGGCCTGTTATAATAACTGTTCAACAAACTTCAATAATGTTCCACCTCCTGAACAGAAGTACAATTTACTATGAACTCTACAAATTCTTAAAGTGCGTGAAGATTTTATGAGCACATTAAAACAAACATTTAAAGCGCTTCAAGGCATTTTCTCCCCTCTGTTTTTATGTGTATTTGGCAAAGTTGTAGTGTTGACTAAGCTAATAGAATAGAATAGAATAGAATAGAATAGAATTCAACTTTATTGTCATTGCATTGTCACTTGTACAAGCAACGAAATGTAGTAACTAATAACACTGCTACAGTAATCAGATGTGATAATTTCATGTAAAGTCTTGTGAATCCAATTTTATGAGCATAAATGAAAGTTCAACAGAGTTCAGTTCTTGTTAGAATTGATTTATACTGACGGCTCCTGGACTTTATGAACATTTTGGAAGATAGAACTCCACATTACAAGATTTACTACTAATAAATGAGTTATAACTCTTCAGCATTGTTGCAGACGGCTAGTTTGAACAGGGAGCCTTTATAACTCCAGTTCATGTTTGCAGACGTAAAAATTGCACAAAACAGATGCAGATTTATTAAACATTGTGCAGATGGATAAAAGTGAAGTGAATTTGGGCTACATTTGTCAGTGGATTTAAAAAAACAAAAGCATTGCAAAAGTATTAATGTCCCTTTTCACATTTTGTCATGCCATAAACCTCAAAGTATTATATCTGGAGCTTATGTGATGGACCAACATAATGTATAGTTGCATAGTTGTGGAGTGGCATAAAAAAGACACAAAGGGTGTTTGTGCGTTTGGACTCAATCTCCTGAGTGAAGATTTTGCAAAGCTACACTTTACTGAAATTAAAGTTTTTTTGGAGAAAGCCTGAACGTTTTGGAGACTGAAATTTTATCCAGTTATTTGCAGAGTGGTAGCAAGTATTTGGAAAACAGAAAACATTCCGGTACAAACATCATATAAACAACAAAGTACTGCAGTCTATGTACGCTGATGCTGACGCAATCGCTAACGTATATTCAGGTGCTTCCCATCAGTTTGAGTGCACTGGAGTCTCATACCAACACAGGTTTTCAGGTCATCGTTGAGCCGGTAACCATGGTTACAGGTGCACACTGGCCCGCTGGTCGAATGCTGGCAGTGATGAGAACATCCACCGTTGTTGCTCTCACAGCTGTTCACAATCTCCATCTCAATTCCTGAAATTCACAGTGAGATCAGAAGGTCCATCAGGAGGAACGGGGCTCAATCAGACGAGTTCAAAGTTCAACATGCGTGACGATATTCAGACTGACTGTAACACTGTTTTCCGTCGGATCCCAGCTCATAGGCAGTGTTGCAAACGCAGGCGTAGGAGCCCAGAGTGTTGCGGCAGCCATGAGCACAGTTGGTTTCCTCTGTTTTACACTCGTCGATATCTGAGGAAAGGCGTGTTTAAGCATTATGAACTGTAGGACGAATTGCATATGGTCTGCACAAGCTCAGTGACATTTTAAATGTGCTGCTCATGAATCAAATGCTTTTTATAGGCCTGAAAACAATATAACCTTCACAGCTTTAGCAGATTCTAACCACACACATGGCTGCAGGATTAGACATCTCATTTTCATTCATAGTTTATAGTTTTGAAGTTTATGACTACACTCTCTATGCCTTACTTTTGCAAAATGTTCCAAATATATTCTATTTCTTAAAACAATCTTTGAACAGAGTTGATCCAGCAACTATTTGAAACTTTGTCTCAGACAGTGAAAGCCTTAAATATCCATAAAATTATTTCAGATGAAATTTCAAAGTACTTTTACTTCACCTAACATTGAACTTCCACGCTACGCATAACTAAGAAAATTAGTTTGAAATTACCTTCACAGGTTTTCCCATCCTCAGCTAGCAGATAGCCAGGTTTGCAATCACAGAAAAACTTTCCTCCATCAACTCGACACTCATGCATGCAGCCTCCGTTCTGATCTGCACAAGGATTCCTCACTGGAGCACAAAAAGCACACCTTCATCACCATCACACAGTCGCCATTATTTTACAGCAGAAATCTATAAAACTTGTTTTTTCTAAACGTTAATGCCCAAAATGTGCATAGCTTTGAGTTGAGCTCTTCTTCATTGGGTTATCTCTGCAGAAGTTAAGTTGTGGCAGCCTGTCTTACTTGTATGATCAGAGCATTCACCTCTGAATTAAAGGAAGCTGTTTAAAGCCAACAATCACAAAGAAAAGGCAAGGCAAGGCAAGGCAACTTTATTTATATAGCACCTTTCAGCCAAAGACAATTCAAAGTGCTTGTACAAGAAAAAATAAAACTACATACTGTTAAAAAAAGTAAATATGAAACTTGTAATTATAGTGAGTGGGATTAAAAAATTAAGAATAGACAACTTCAAATAAGAAAGTTTTTAACCTTGTTTTAAATAAACTCAAGGTAGGGGCAGACTTACAATGAGCAGGAAGTTTATTCCATAGTGTTGGAGCATAAAAACTAAAAGCTGCTTCACCATGTTTAGTTCTGACTCTCGGTATAGTTAATAGGTTTGATTCTGATGATCTTAACGGTCTGAGTGGTACGTAGGGCTGCAGAAGACCGGAAATGTAGTTTGGATTTCTATTATGAAGTGCTTTATAAACTATTAAGGAAATTTTAAAGTCAATTCTTTGAGCAACAGGCAGCCAGTGCAGAGATCTGAGAACTGGACTGATGTGCTGATCTCTTTTTGTATCAGTAAGGACTCTTGCAGCAGCATTTTGTAGGAGCTGGAGCTGTCTTAATGCTTTTTTAGATAATCCAGTAAAAATGGCATTGCAATAATCGAGTCTGCTAAAAACAAAGGCATGAATTAGTTTCTCAGAGTCCTGTACGGACATGAGTCGTCTGATTTTAGCAATATTTTTTAAGGTGATAGTATGATGTTTTTTATAATAGATTTGATGTGATAATTGAAATTCAAATCAGGATCAATGATCACCCCTAAATTCTTGGCTTTGTCAGAGCATTTTAAACCGACTGAATGAAGGTAGGTGATTGTTTTCAGTCTGTGCTCTTTTGGTCCTAATACTAATATTTCAGTTTTGTCTTGATTTAGTTGAAGAAAGTTATGGCTCATCCAGATATTAATCTCCTCAATACATTTAGTGAGTACTTGAACCTGATTGTAATCTCCTGGTGAAAGACTAATGTACAGTTGTGTATCGTCAGCGTAGTTGTGGTATTCTATATTATTATTTCTTATAATTTGAATTAATGGGAGCATGTAAATATTAAAAAGAAGTGGCCCCAGGATGGACCCTTGGGGAACTCCATAGGTAATTTTATTTACCTTGGATTTAAAGCTGCCTATGGAAACATAAAAGGTTCTGTTGGACAGGTAGGATTTAAGCCAGCTGAGTACCACCCCAGAAATGCCAACCCAATTTTCTAATCGAGATTAGAAAAGAAAAGGCACCTAAAAGCATTTAGCATATGGAAATTAATGTATAATTAATTTCCAGTCTCAGGAACAGTCTTCCTGAGATAAAATTACAGCTGCCAGCAGAATGAGTCAAAGTGTTTTTGACATTATGCTGGGAACAGTCCAATCCTTTTATTGTTTTGTGTGTTTAGGTGGTGCATATTATATATTTATTCAGCATGGTCACTTACATTTACAGTGCTTGCCATCCTCTGCCACCACATAATTTGGCTTGCAGCGGCAGCGAAAATGTGAAGCCGACTGCTGCAGACAGTAGTGTTCGCATCCTCCGTTGCGGACGGCGCATGAGTACACGGCTGGAAATATGAAAATAGAAAATTAGGCAACTTCCAGTGAAATCTCTAACTTCTAGACCCTTTCAAACTAACAGCTAAAATGCCTCATCACAATGAAAAGTTAAAAACTCAGAGACACCGGAGTGATTGGCATCCAGAGTGGACGGCTTACTCATCCACTAATGAGGCTCGATTCAATTTGATCCCAGTTCTTTCCAACCTACATCCAATCGTTTAATGGAAAATAACTCAAAGGCTGTGTTATTCATACTGAGCAACTAGAATCAAGACCAATCCGTCCTGAGCGGATGTCAAACCGCACAGCGTTTTCCAGATTAAATATTATGCAGCTACAAGCTAAGTGTGTGGGAAAAGTTCACCGAGCAGATGAGAGAGTTGACGTGAGGACAGAGTCTCTGTTTTTATGCTTTCATGAACTCAAACTATCTGTTTGGAATGAACAGAAGAATAAAAAACTATTAGTATAAACATCATCATAAATGAGCTGCATCCACAATCATTCCATCAGGGCTCTGCTGTAAAGGTTGTAATATTTTATTTCTCCACACAACATCTGTCAGAGCAGAGCCTTTCATGAATGGTTGGGTTCTTGCTCACATATCTGTGTAGTAAGATAAATGAATTCAAAGATCATGATTTCAAATCTAAATGTCAAACAGGACAATGAAGCCAACACCAGGTTTATAAACCTCTGTATACAACTCTGAAGTTCCTTCATTTCTTTATACTTTCCTTCCAATGAATATATGAGCATCTAAGTTTTTACTCCACAGTGGTCACCTGCAACATTCATGGCAAACTTTAATAAAATGACCAACAAATGCATTTGAACCAACACTGAAATCTCTCCTAGAGGTAATTATGTGAAAAAAAGCTGTTTTATCAGTAATTTTATCAATGTGGTGCACCTGAATGGTTCAAAATACACCCATATGTCCATTAATCCCATATGTCCATTAATCCCATATGTCCATTGATCCCACATGTCCATTAATCCCACATGTCGACCTCAGTGAATATTTCCAAATCTACTCACTGAGGCAGGTGCGACCGTCTACATGAAGCCTGGAGCCAGGGTGGCATTCACAATAGTAGGAGCCTCTGGTGTTAATACATCTGTGCTGGCAGCCTCCGTTATGGACCTGGCATTCATCTATATCTGAACAGAAGATCCAGACAGGAAGAACGGACATGAACAATTTCAGTAAAACTCCTCATTACAAGAAAAGAAACCCCAAATGAACCACTAAAGTGTGAGAGTGTCTTAATAAGTCAGGCTTTAGGACAAAGATGCACCTCCAGCTGAGAGGAGATGATGGGTGAGAATGGGGGGGGGGAGTATTTTACAAGCTTACTGCAGCTCTAACAAACATTTACCTCCATGTGGAAACAACTACCGAACATTTAAAGCACATTTAAACTCCTGCAGCTCTGCAGAAGCCCCCCGAGTGAAGAAGCATATGGAAACTTGAGCCAGAAGATGCAAAACCAAAACATTCCTCCCAGCCGACTGCGTTGGGAATAAACAAACCGAAGAGGCGGACTCTCCATCTGAGAATATCGTGGTGAGGAAATCAGTTCCTTTGCATGTGAACTGATTTCTAATCAAACAAACACTGTATCTGGACGGCACCGGTTTCATGGGTCAAAAGATTAATAGATTTCATGAGCAGACCCCCCGTGAGATCTGAGATGATATATGAAGCCCGTCTCCATTTGAGTTTCTAGAAGCCTCACAGCTGAGATTGGAATAATTAGGACATTAGTCACCTATTCTTTCCAACACTGACTAAACTATTGGAGTAGACATAATGAAAATATTTCAGCCTGCAACAAGTGACTCATATAAAAAAGGAAGGAAAACTGTTTGGCTGCGTCCGAGGTCTGTAAAAGAAGCCAACACATCATAAAACACTATTTAGGAGTTCGAGTGTGAGGTGTGTTGTTCAGAATAATGTCGACCTGAGCCAGGCTTTTTCATCAGGAAGCTATTTCAAGAATTCACTGAAATCTGTGTGAAAAAAAGATCTGATCTGAAAGTTTGAAGAACAGGACGACTGCTGTCCCTACAGCAGAAATTAAAAACCGCATGTTTTTAATTTCATGCTGTAAAAATGACTCAAACAGTAAAAATAAAACAAACTGTATATTTATGACATTTATCCAGTCAGACAAAAATACACAATCAGATTGCCCAGGGACACATTTCATACACAAATATATGACATCACTTGATGAAATGATGTCCTGAAGAGACGATATTTGCAAAAAAGTATCTTAAGTTCACAAGATGGTTCCCAGTCAACTCTGTTTGGAGAAAGAGAACGTTACCAAATAAATTAGTCATGAACTATCTTCATTGTCTAACTGACAGTGACATGCAGGCAGTACTTTTCATTAACGTTTGGACATACTGTGTCACAAACACTAACTGAAGCAGGTGAATCTTTTAAGTCACTAATGTATATGTTTTATTATACATTTACTCCATATTCTGGGATTTTGCAGTCTAATATATTGAATAAATGTGTTTAAAATGTTTTAGGGGATTGGTAGGGGACAGTGGTGAGTGCTTTGTAGACCAACAGGCGCTTTTCTTCTCTCCTTCAATGAAAAGACTGAAAATATAAAATCAGGATGCGATGATACAGGATGACTTCCTGCTTGGTGATTATCTCTGCTAAAGCAGACTTTCAAAACTCAGGTCAAAAGGGTAATTTTTACAACACAGTGACAGAGATGCTACAGACATAAGTAGATTTAAGGTCTAAGGTCTAAATAAGTATATTTAGATTATCTAAATAAAAAGGTTCTTTCATGGGTTTTGTTTATTTTTACATTCAAGTCCAGAGGAGTTAGTCATGAACAGATTTTGCAAAGCAGAAGGCACTTGGCATGATTTGACAGAGAAAATGTGATAAAAAAAAAAAAGGCAATGTGAGGCAGGAACAACCTTTAACATGACCCAACAAATACCAGAAACACAAACGAGATGGAAATAAACATCAGTTGTTAATATGACCCAGTTTCACTTATCAGAATGATACTGTAAAAAACAATAAAGTAAAAAAACTAACATTAGCCAATCCTGATGTTAATATCTGTAAATGTGCTTAACAAATGTGCTTTAATGTCTATCAATACGCTTCTGAGTGCAGAAAATTAGCATCAAGGAAAATAAATGGCGCTCCTGGATTAGCTACTGGCTGGAGATTTTAAATCATCCACCAAAGGCCCAATCTGTATCTGCTTTTGGATGTTTTGTTTTCATATAGTCTATGAGAAAACTCTGCAAATAGGTATGTTTTTTTTCTTTTTGGAGTTAAATTCCACAGAAAAATCCAAAAATGGGGGACGCTTTGAAAGCTGAAGCATAATTAGGCAGACATCCACTGTATTTATGCATTCAGGTTTAAGTGATATTTCTGCCCTGTATCAAAACCTTCTGCAGCCTCCCCTGCAGGGGCTGTCTGGACTCACCACAAAAGTTTTTCTTCACACTTTAGCGCGGCGTAAATTCTTGCACTGTGAAAATATGGAATATGGGTTTGAAAGCAATAATTTTTGTAGCCCTTTGGGAAGTCATAAATGTAGATAGGAGACCATTTGTAACACACAGAGAAAAAAACTTGCCATGTAAAGAACTTCATGTTCTGTTGGATGAACACAGTGATGCATCTGGACAATCTGCATCCTATTTGTGTCACTTTGCACCAGTTTGGTAAGAGTTATTTGCACATAAATCATGTCTTTACAAGGTCCACCGTTTATCAACCTTATCATGTCAAATACTAAAGTAAAATCTCTGCAGGGATTCTGTAAAGGTTCTGCTTTTGTTTTTAGATCAAGAATAGCAAAATAGTAAGAGTACAATCCTTACTATTTCTCCATTTACTTGCATAGCAGCTCCTGTAAAACCTCTGGCTAAACCCATTTCCCAGTAATGTCCAACAATATCTTCAAATATAGCATTTGGAGCAGAAGCAAGCTCCTAAACTTTCTTCCTCTTGGAGTCTCTGCTGCCAAGTTCGAGTTTCACTTCATCCAGGAAAGCTGGCAGGAGCCATCCATGCATTTTTCCATCAATGGAGCATGCAGTCTTCTGGTTTTTCCTGTAATGAGAGCTTAGTTGCTGTCGGCTGCAGTCTCACAGTCAGTCAGCAGATCCCCTCCAGCCTCCAGCCCAAGTTTCCACATCCAGAACACGATCCTCAACGGACCGGAGCCAAAGCCTCAGCAGCCGCTGGCTTTAATGCTGCATGAACGCTCTGAACACGGCACGGTGTCGTCTCACAGGAGAGATATTTCACGTTAGTTTAGGAAAGACGATGCGTTTATTGTACACAGCCGCTATTTCTGCAATGCCTTGACTTCACTCCAAACATGACATATAAAAGAAGGGGGAATATCAGCAAACCGGTAAGAATAAAAATAAAATACAGTGCACGGTTATCCTCAAACAGTTGTGCAAAGTCCAAATGAGTCAAACAGGATGATTCAGTAATGGTCTATAACATCCACAGGATTGTCTCCTCCTTTATTAGTTTTGTAAAGCATCTGTAATAACGAATAGCTGATATCTGCAGGTGCACTAAGTTCTGATCAGAGAAAAATAACCCCGAAACTAAAAAAAACAAAAAACAACACTAACTTTACATTGCTATACCTACTTTTTGTATTAAAATCCACTTACCTGCAGCAGGCAAGTAGCCAGTGTTGTAGCCATGATAGCCGTGGTAACAGTGAGGCCTGTGACAAATTCTTCTGTAGTAAACATACGGGTAGTTTGCAGCCAGAGATGCCGTTGCTTCAATGAGCACCAGGGAGAAAATCCACCATCCTGATGCCAAAGCCATAACTGGAGACAACTTTGTCACAAAGCTTTCAGAAAATAAATTTAACCATCGAGCACCTACTTTTTAGTTACTCAATGAAGAGTCCTGCACTGACACACCATGCTGACTAACTCTTATTTTGCTCTGCCTCCATCTCCTTTCTGTTTCACCCTCCCATCTGACAGAGCTGAATCCACCATGTTGTAGGTCCTCCTCTCTCTCTCCTCACATGCCCCTTTCACTCCAAACGTTCACTCTGTGCGTTGTTCTGCTCCAACCTCCAATAAATTATCTTTCTATTCTACCATCTTTCAGTGATTGATTTGTTCTCCTCCTGATTTATAACATTTCATTAAAGGCCTCTGTATTTTACCTTTTCTTCAAAGAACCCCATGTGACTCAAAGACAGGATTTATTGGGGCAAATAGCAACAGAGCAGAGAATGTGAGCAGACTAAAGGATGTGCTGTCGTCCAGTCTTTTGAAATGGACGTAGATTAAAACAAAATGCCACTAAAGTAATGCCAAATTTGATAAGTGCCAAAACTCAAATTCAGTGCTTTTAATCCAAACATCTGAGAAAGGAATGAGCCTTGCAGAAAAAAAAAAGAAAAAATGTGCTCAGGAGCTTAGCACTAGACCTTTTCATCTTTTGCCAGCACATACATTCCACTTCAGCACTTAATACTACCTATGAAAGTGTAGAAAACATTCTTATTGTCCACATCGCTTTCACAGTCTTAAGGGAAATGACTTGTAGAAAAATGTCCAACAGAAACCTTGGCAAGATATAATGACTTTATGCATTTTCAGTAACAAATTTAAAAGCTCTATTTAAATATTTTAGTTTCTGGTGATTCCACTGATCTTCAAATGAAAACAATTGAATCACACAGATTAAATCTGAATCAATTCATTCATTCACTGCCTAAATATTTAGAACTGAATTTAAAGTCCTACTAAAGACCAATTCTAATTCATCCAACTTATGCAACACAAAATAACGGATCCATCCTGCTTAGATCAACGGTTCAGGGTGGCGAAGTCGTGATGTAAAAAGTCTTTTCTTGCCCCTCTTTTAGGCTCTTTACCACCATGTGAGCATCACCACAAAAGCCCAGATCATCTCCAGCTGTTTTTAACATTACAGTGAATTCATTGTACTCCAATGACCTCCAAAGTCTCAAGATCTCAACCCAAAGGAGGATTTTTGGAACAGGAGATTTGGTACACAGTAGTTCAGATGATGTCCACAACAACTGAATGATGCTGTCATGTAAATACGGAACAAAAAGCTGAAGCAACATTTCAAACACCTTAAATCCCTGCAGAGGAAAACTCTGGTATTTCTGAAGGCAAAAGTCAACCTAATAATTGCCTTTGCCAGTTTCTTCTGGCTTCATTCCTCTGCTCATCTCTAAAGGAACCTACAAAATCCCTGCTGGTGTCACCGCCTGCCTGAAGCAGGCTCTGCACTGTAACATCAGAACAGCGAAGCAGAAACAACTCAGCTTCTTCTAATTTCATCGTTATTTTAATGTCCATATTGTTAAATTTAATAGGTGTTTACAAACAGATATGTCTATATAACAAAATGAACCGTTCTGTGACCACCAACACACACACACACACATACACACCAGTTTGGCCTCTATGTTTACAGCATTTACAGGGAGAGCTGCGCTCAGTTTAAGTTCATCATTTTCAAGGCATTGTTCTGTTCACATGTCCAAAACGTTAACGCTCATGAACACCAGTGGGTGGTGCAAAACACAGTCACCTAAGCTCAACAGCAAATTCATCTGCCAACAAAGAGGAAAATCGTCAGAGTAAATGCCCTGACCTCACAAATGAAAGGAGCAACCATGTTGGTTTTGGTTGCTCATTATTTTGACACCTGCCAGAGGTTGGCTGAGCTTCAGGCTTGTAAAATGCCTCAGCTGTAAACTCTGTTTGACATGACAGCATGGTGTTGATGCTGCTACTCCACCGGCAGCGTAACAGCTGTTACTGCAGGGCTCTTCTACTTTGATTGGCATCCTCCGAGTCCCAGAAAATCATTCCTAAAAAGGAACGCGGCTTTCTCCATTGATCAAACGCTTCTATCTGCCAATATCATAAGACTTCATGTTGAAAAGAAATAAAAACATCTCATAAGGATGGTTTTCCTCAGAACAAACGGGATGATATGAAGTCGAACTGAGTAGCCTTGTCCTCTAAAGACCAAATCATTTGGTCTAAATCTCTCCATGTCAAAGGAAAGGGAATCGTTTTCTGCAGACGCAGCAACAAACACACAACCTTGAACCTAAACAAGTATAACATCCAAGGCGTCCAGCCAGCGTTTTGCTACCACTGTTCATTTTTCTACCAATTACAGACAATTAGGACATTAATTCTGCGGGTAGCTGTTTGCAGCAGTGGTAGAGGCAGATGGCGATGAAAGCCAGCTGTGACAACGTTCACATCGGTTCTCTAAATAACCGGGTGCTGGATCAAATCTCTCTGTGGGTTCCCTCGGCAGACAGCCTTACCCTCCTCTACGTTTGGCTGCTGCACAGAGAAACCTTTATTCTGCATAAATGTATCACACTGAGGTTCTCCAGAAACATCAGCTCAGATGTAGAAATAAGTAAATCTCTGGAAAGAATGTTAGTTGTGAGCTGATGTTCTTGTTTTTGTTCTACATCTTTGCTTTACTCTGATCAAAATGTTAACTTTTTTCTTTTTAGCAACAGCAGTCAAATTTATTTTCTTTACATTTTTTGTTCCAGATTTGTGGGTAAATTCTTAAAAAAACTTTGTATTTTCACTCAAAGTGATCATAATACCAGGATCTTACATCAGTACATATTGAACAAGTATCAAATATAAATACATTTTAAACATTTAAAACACCACCTTTATGCACAAACAATGTAAAAATACATCCAATATTGTCCTAGAGGCCAAGAAGCCACATAGTCAGGTGACATGTTACCTTTTACCAGCATTTCAGGATATCTGGTTAGAAAATTGCAACTAAAAACAATAACTAAAGTATAACTATTTTTCTAAAAACAAAAACACTTTTTGTTTCTGAGCACATTAAAAGTAAAATATATAAAATGTTGGAGTGACACTAATGAAAACTCAACAAACCTTCGCATGTTTTGCCATCTTCATTCAGCTGCTGTCCAGAGGGACACCTGCAGTAAAAGCTTCCTATGGTGTTGCAGCAAAGAGCCTCGCAGCCTCCGTTGGTTTCCTCACATTCATTCACATCTGCAGACAAGAAAAACAAGACAAAATTAATGCAACACCATTTACAGTGCCTGATAAAATTAGCACATCCCTTCAGTGTTTCACATTTGATCAGTTACAGTGATAAACTTGAATGTTTTCTATTGAGATCATGTGCCATTCACTCAAACCAACTTCCAGGTTGTGAGTTTGATTCTTGTGTGTCAAAGTCACCTTGGCCAAAACCTCAAACCCACTGATTTGCAGTTGTTGTGTCTGTGTGTGTGAATGTGTTTTGTAGTGCTGTAGAAGCACTTTAAATATTCATTAAGACCAGGAAAATGCTGCATAGCTGTAGTTAATTAACCAATTTCCCTTTAAATGTCTAAAAGATGCACAATAGACTTAAATGCCATGTTTCCAGAAGAATCTGTGCTCCTTTTCTAGCCAAATGTTTCTACATAGAACCAGCTACCAGGAAAAATGAAGAGGAAAAATGTGCAATTGTTATAAAGTGAAAACATATCCAGTCAGGATTAAAGGATGGCAAAAGAAGAAAAGTGTGGCAACGAGACTCTTTCCACGTTCTTCTCTCGTGATTTAAAATAAAAAGTTTGAAAACAAAAGTTACATCCGATTTAATTTCCCACAGCTGAACACACTTTCAAACCTTTAATAAACCAAACCAGATAAAATCCTTCTTTCCAAATCCGAGCTGCACATAATGGCCTTTGTTAAGTTCATGTGCTGACAGTCTAGCAGGCCATAATTGGAGCAACAGAGATTCTGCTGAATAAGGAGATCTGCCATTTCCTTATGAGTTATGTGATTACTGAAATAAAGCATAAAACTTGTAATTATCTAATAGATTGTTAAACCAGACTCACATTTCCCTGCATTGACATTTCATTCTGTACATGTGGACTTTCAGCAGAACAGATTATACTTTCTAGTTGGTCACATTAGGATTTTTTTTTTCTTTTGATAAATTGTTGCTCTCATGTTTTTAAAGATTGAATCCTGCGCCAACATTTGAAAAATGAATTAATAGAAAGAAGAACATTTAAGTGGCGCAAATCAGCATTGAAGCTCTCCTTTGTGATCATAAAGGCAAAAGAAAAAGCAGAGAAAATTAAGGGTGCAAAGAAAGTTCCTCCCCACAAGAAATGACCTCCTTTCACTAAATAACACCATATGTTTTACTTGCCATTTAAGCAATTTCCCTTTCATTTCAGGGCATCTGGAAGTCACACTGAAAAAGTAGCACTGTTTCTGTTACCAATCCCAAGAGACACACTGTGTCTCCCTGATAAGACCATCTAAAGATGTATTACACAATAAACCACACAATGAATGTGTTCCCAAAAGCCAGAGATGGGACAGTTAGCAATATTAATACCATTACTGCGACTATGCACAGCATAGTATGTGAGTATGTGTTATTATCAGGTTGTTGTTGTCATATTTCAGTAGCAATTTAGTACTGCCTGAAAAGTGATCAGATTGTGTATGACAGTGTAAAATTTGTAGAACGACTAGATGGGAGCGCGATTTATTTCCTTTGCAGATAAGACACAAGAGAGAGATGCCTGATGGAGCATACGGGTTGTTGTAATGCAGGAAAGAAATAGTTATGACTCTGAATGTGACCCAAAGACCGTGACTGGACCGTGAGAGTTTAAGGTTCTGGGTTGAACATATCCTTTGGTCTTTTCCGTCCCCCTGGAGGTCACACACCTGTGTGACAGCTGAAGCCCAGGTCGCCCCAGGGTCACGGTTCCCAGCCTCTTTCTGCCCAATAAGCAAGCAGGAATGTCACAGTGTCATGGGTCGAAAAGAAAGGACACAGGAGAAGCTGTGCACTAAAAATAAAAATAAAAAATTGCCATCTTTCATGATTATGTTTTGAGCTGTTTTTATTTTTAAACCGATTCTTTATTTTTACTCCCATTATTTATTCATATCCTTTGTGTTTAGGATGTTTGTCTTCGGTAAATAGGAAACATTTAAACAAAAACAACTTAAACACACGCCCACACACACACACACACACATGCGTATATACAATATATATATATTTTTTTTTAAGTTTAAACTTTACCCATAACCCATTTTTTTTGTATTACATTTTAAATGTACTTAATTTCTCTAGGAAACATATGGATATGTATTCAGTTTTCTTTTCAGTCCCACGTATATCACGCTGACCCATCCATCAGTATCGCCTGGATAGCCTTTAACCAGAGACACAAGGTGTAAAAACGTTACTTTGAGTAAGAGAAGATCTGCTTTCTCCCATGACAATCGGCGTCTCCTCATTGACCCGAGACCTTGAAGGCACGCCCTCCAGAGGGGTGAGAAGCCTGGGTCTGCACGGTCTGCACGGTCTGCATGCAGTCCAGATTTATGCTCCAAGTCACAGTCAAAGCCCAACGCTCAAGGTTAAACCACAGAAAACCATGATGCAGATCTTTGGAAACACAGTAGGTGAACAATGCCTGGTTTGGGTTTAAGTCAAATTATTCTACAGACTAAAAATAACTTAAAACCTTAGAAATGATAAAACATTTTAGTGCATATCTGTCACACAATTATAGTTACATAATAGAGTCCATCTGTATCTAATTTAATCTATTTAATCCTAACTATTTTGTGAACCCTGAGAAGTTTGTCAAGGAACAAAATTCAACAAACGGAGTCAAGAACACACTGAATATTTTGGACCAACATACAAAACCTTGTGTGTAACAGAAAACCAAAAGCCTCACATTAGTCACTCGTTCCTCACTGAAAACATGGAGGCGGCAGCGGTGGAAATCAAAGTAAATTGGAGGACAGATGGAGTTAAAATACAGAGCAATAATGAATGAAACCTGTTAGTGGCTTCAAAAGAGGTTTAACATTCATGCGTCCAATTCTTTCTTTTTCACAAGTATCCATTTCATTTTGCTGGTTTATCGCTCTAAAGCCCAGTAAACCACATTGGAGTTTGCAGATGTAACATGACATGATGTGGAAAAAAATTAAAGAACATAATTCTGCGACAAGAGTAAAATCCTTCAGTGTAAGACAGAAAAATTTAGTTGTTTATGTTTCTCCAGATGCAGATTTCCTGATTTGGTTAACATCGACTTAACCATATTTTGTGATCCAGGTTATTTTTGGCAGTTCAAAGACATCCAAAAATAACTACTTTACATAATGTAAACTCATTTTATTTGGTTAGATTTATTAATATTTGGAGAATGCAGAAAAAAAGTCCATCAGAGCTGAGTGTGTCATGTTTTTAATGTATTTTTATGTATTTCTGTAAGGAAATGTTATTTAATATAATACATCTTTAGATCCAAGTTCAACTTTTAATTTATAAATAACTTGTTGATTTGGATACATGGTAAATATTGGTGTTTTTTTCAATTTCATAGAACATGAGACTTAAATCAAGTGCTACATACAACTGATATAATTTCTATCAAAATCTGTCTTGCTATTCCAAGTGATTTATATTCTGAAGATGATCTTTTGTGTACTTTTCAGCAACAAAGTTATAATATTAATAGCCAAACTGAACCTCTATCTTCTGTTCCAGGATAAATCTAAAATAAAACATCTGTAAAACTGAGTGAAAACATGTATGTTTGGACAATGTGTCCCCAAATAACCTGCTGAAGAATGAAAAATATCCACTGCTAAAATAAAAACTTTCAGTCCCCCCCACCAAGTTCAACTTCTGCAGACATCGAAGTTTACATTCCTCTGCTGTATTGTGTGACTTCCTTTGATAAGGATAACCAGCACTGCTCCCAGGAGGACATGCCTAATGTCTCAGCAGATCACGACAGGCTCGCTGGGCCAAAGAAAACCACCAGAGCTCTGATATTATCCCAGGGAGGCCATGAACAGGAAAAATTACGGGAATCAATAATGGATCAGGAGTTCAGGTGATGCTTAGAGAATCAACCTGATTCATTTTAGGAGCCTGATTTAGAAAACTGCTGGTGTAGTAATGTGCTTTTCTAAGATCCACTCCTGCTTATATTTCAGTCACACAGCTGCTTTCATTTACCAGGTGCTATAAAGACGAGGACAATGTATTGGTTCCAGGAGACGCATTTGAGTCCAGAGGTTTCGTTTAGTGAAGAGCTGGGGGAGGATTTCACTTCTGTTGACCCAAACGTGTCCTTACTGGTGAAACATGAGCTAAAACATGTTACTGGACCATTTATGAGCTAAAGCTGACAATTAACTTCACACCCTCCTGCAGAAAACACATCCTTCTCCTTTGACCTCAGGAGAAACCTTTTCACCCATCTGACAAATAGCAAGTGAATCAGTTGGACAAAGCTCATCTACCACGAAAAAGAAATGGCTATGAACCCGAGAAGTGTGCGTACATTTCACATGGGGTCAAATTTAAGAGAAGCCCCAATGCACAATGTTCTGTGGATGAATTATTTTTTTCAGCTTAATGTCTGTTCGCTTATTGGCCTATTGGCTTATTGGCCATGCCAAGTAAGAAAAGTTAATTATAGTAAATAAATAAAATCCAAATATTTTTCTACCTCAGTGTGAAAAACCTAAAGGTCACCAACATGAAAACACTCAAACTGCATGCTTTTAATTTGAGTTTTTCTACTGTAAATAATCAGTTTAAGTTCAACACTGCCCCCTGCTGTTAATTCAGTGCCACAGCCCAGATGTGCAGCTGCATCTCGTCACCTTCCTAAAATAATAGCCTAAGTCATTTTTATTTATTTATTTTTGCCAAAAGTGATTTAGGCAAAAATGAAAAATCACTTCTTTTTTGCCAAATGATAATTAAGTCAAAAAATAAATTCACTTTTGGCAAAAAATGACTTGGGATATAATTTTTATTTTGGGAAGCTGACGATATGCATTATGAATTTGATACCAAGTGTTTCTGCTCTACTCTAATTCATGACATTAGTAAAACGCAGCTGCAGAGCTATAATAATTTCCTGTCAGTACACAGCATACGTTTTGAAGTGCGCGCAAAGGCACAACATTTTTCTCCTCTGGTTTACCGCTTTGAATTATGCCAGAGATTTATGTGGTATCCTTTAATTTCCAACCTTTCAATTTCCACTCTTATTGGATGCCAGTTGTAAGAGCTGTAATTGTGGCATATATGGCAGCTGACTTGTTAAGATAAAATGTGAGTTCAAAGACGGAAAGGTTTGCCAGGAAACGGAAAGGTTAAAACATCCCATTAATGGCAAAAGACTAACCACACTAACAGGTGGTGTGTGGTTCTGTCATGGTTATGACATGTAGAGCTATAATCCAGGTTTTCAAATCGAAAGGTTGAAGTTTTGAGCTAATATTACAGAAAACAAAGATCAATCCATCTTCTTTTTCAAATAAAGCCATTTATAATATAAATTTACACTTGTTGCAACATTTGGCTAAATGTTCCTTTGCAGAGAAAATACACTTTTCTATCCAACAACAAGCATATGGTTCAACTCTTACTGGATGCTTTACCAGTCTGACCAGAAAAGTTGGAGCTCATTTAAACCAGCGGTTTCCTGCCGCAAACCCAGCTTTCTGCACAGTCCATGAAACGTCAACGAGGTCGAGGTTTTTCCAGAAACTCCAGGTTAGGCTTCTTTATCTGTTCAAATGTCAGTGTTATTGTGTTTGGGATCATTATCCTTCAACTGTGTCACAGGATCACTGATTTGACAAAAGTGTAGTCATTAAGCTTCTGGATCACAATTAGATTTATGGACCTTATGCTTAAAAGTTTGATAAGAAATTTAACTTTTTAATGGAGCTTAACCAATACTGCCAAGAAGAATAATTCAATATCAAGTTACAAATAAACTAGGATTTTATTTATTTCAACAAAATTTTGTGGATTTAAAAGATTACTTGTGGTCTGTAAAAATTTGAAGCATATGCGTCCTGAGGTGTATAAAAACTGTGTGAATTTCTGTAACCCTCCTGTGGTCTTAGCGCAAACGTCACGGTCAGACAGCAGGAAATCAGAGGGGGAGGAAATGTCCCATCAGACCATCAGTTTCCAAAACCGCACAGAAATAAAAACCCTGCAAAAGCTCACAAGTGGTCAGTGTGTCCCCATCAGTCTGCACACAGTGAAAAAATGTGTGGGGTCTAAATGAACTCGTCTCTTAAGAAAAACAGTTCAAAGCACCAGCAATGCACCTAAATATCTATATTAAATTTGTAATGGATAGTTTTGATAGTCTAATTGAAATTATATGTGTTGTTTTCCATGTACTGCACAGTCATTGAGGCGAGTTTCAGCAATAAACCAGAGACAAGAAGCACATAAACATTTAACCAACAGAGTCACAAAGAGGCCGTCTGACTCTGGACTATTGATATAAATCAATCTATAAGCAGGACGTCACCTTTTAACCTCCAGTTTTATTATTTGTTCATGTTTAGCCCCATAAGTATTGTAAGTGATATCAAACAAACTAAATTCCATCATTTGAGTTTGTTTAGAGATTATTCTCCTCTGCCTGGACCTAAAGTCCTCTAATCCCTGTTTTGATTATTCATTTCTTCTCCCTGCACTGAAAACTTTAGAGGTTTTGTCTGCACACATGTGTGCTCATGCAGTTTGTTTGATTTAGATGCTACACTCATTGGGAGCAAGCTGTTTCACACTGCAGATGTGTGTGTGTGCTGGAGCTAAGGGTAAATATCACAACTCTGTCAATCCAAGCTGCAGCTGGAATCACAATGAGTCATGATGGTTCCCCAGTAGCAAGTCACTTTAGTGAATTGGTAAAAAAATTAAAACCGTTTTGTTGTTTCGTCTATACAGTTGAAACAGAAAAGAGGTGTTCCTGCAAAATGCTAAGATGACCTGGACCTTCTTGTTTCTGCCAGTAATTTTCTTTTTCTTTTGCAGACAATAATTCGTAAAAAAAACACAAAAAAAGATGCAGCTGCTGCTGATAATCTGTTGAGTTTGACACCAATGAACATGAGTACGAAACACCTCATGGACCTCGGGCATTTGCCCTTCTGACCCCTAGCGTGTGCTCTGTGCGCTCCATGTTGGGGCATGTCTTTCCCAGCTTTGACCCGGGGCTTTAACACCTGCGATGTCACGTGGAGACACCGCAGGAATCCAAAAATTACTTGTTGTGATTCCAGCCTGTCTGCCTCTCAGCTGCACTTGTGAGCCATGCAACACACAAAAGTCACTCTGTGGGGAGGATACATCACCTCATGGTAAAGGTATACTGAGGGAATAAACTAAGACAGACTGTTGCATAACATGCACAAGTGTGACGTCTTCCCACAGTTGGTCGAAGTTGAAGGGAACAGCTGTAAAATATATAACCACAAGGTTGGAGAAGAATGAATAAGGTTCCAAAGAAAGACTTTGTGTGGATACTTTGAACCTTTTATTAAATATTAGCTGGTTAAACTTGTTATTTGCCTTGTAGTTTAAGCTAAATTAGTGTAAAATCAAATTCAGCCGTGAGATAAGACAAAAACCTGCTGATGTAAACATTTCAAAGCATCAGTGGAACCACAATAATTTATAATAATCAGGGTTGCGAGAAGCAGGCTCCTCCAGTCATGATTAAAAGTAAATACTTTAAATGTTAGATGTGTTTCCACTGTCGATGTTTTCGATAAGTGCACTAAAGAAGGAAAGCAGATAATTCTGCTTTGTGTGGATAAGAGACACCAGAATAAAACCAATCAGATGGGAACAATAAGCGTTACAATGGCAGAAAAATGTTTGACATGCTTTAACATTTCTGACGCATTTGACGTGGGAGAGGATTCAACCTTACAAGTTTGAGTCAGAATGTGACTAATGATCATCATAACACACAATAAATACAGCTGTTGATGGCAAAGCCTGCAGCAAACAGTGGCAATAATTACTTTAAGAACTTTGACTGGTACAACTCTGTTTATATTGCTATTCAGTATTTCCTATCTATCTGCTTTTTGTTATTACAATAAGACTTTCATCGCTGTTTGCTGACTAGAATGATGACATTGCTAGAGGTCAACTGGGGTCATTATGGGTTTGCTTCAGGTGATGTAGCCTTTCTTAGAGAATGATCAATTCGACTTCCAAACCATTTTAATGGAACGCCTCAATCAGATCATGTTTCATACGTTTAATGGCAATTTGCCTTGAAATAGATGATCAATATGAACAAGTACTGATATGAATAATCTCAGAACAACTGAGATGATTTGCTTTATGTCTTTCATGATGTCATGTGCATGTGGAAGCTTCTTTTGGCAAGGCTAGATTAAACCTCGCTAAAAACAAAATCACAGAAAAATCGACCATGACATGATGTACTATTAGGGAGTTTTACGACTTTTATGGGAAAATTTGATAAGTTACTTTAATATATAAATGATATGGTCTCAAACCATTCAAAAGAAAAATTATGATATTTTATACTCTAGTCTCTGATTTGTGGTGTTTCCTGACTAATGCCCACAATACAGTCCTAAATACCAGATGGGTTGAGGGACAGCCGCAGAGACAAACATGTTGCTGTTTTTATTGAAGCTTACAATACATTTGATTTAACTGGATATAGACGTTTTTTTGTTGTTGGTTCCCCCCTCAGTTCACCCAATTAAAAATCCTGAGGTTCTTTTATGTGAGCCGCTCCACCTCCCTGGCTCTTCATTGTATGAACTTAAAGTTCAAGCAATAAAAGCTACGATTTATGTGATGCATTTGATCATTTATTCATCAACGCTAAGCAAACAACTGAAGTGTAAATTGACATAAGTACAATAATCAATGTGGACTTTTCCCACACATTTTATGATATGTAAGGAAACACTCACCATCTTCATGTTACTTGCAAAACTTGATTCCATTTCAAAGTTTTACTGCACATCTATTAGGAACCAGTTCAGTTTATTGTGGTAAATAACATTTTATGCATTTGTCCTTTTATTGAAGTGGATTAAAGAATTGAGTTCCTACTGAACAATAAATAAATCGTAGCTGAGGACTAATAGCAGGAGTATAAACATAAATGAGTGGCTATAGAAGAAGTTGGTAAGAAAAGCAATTGCAAAGGAAATAAGATGCACATGCATTGAAATTTGTCTGATTTGCAGCATGATTGAGAAAATTCAGAGCAATTCTGGGCAATGAAACTTTGAGACCAAACTGATTGTTCCTCCAAGTGTATTTTGCAAACTTGTGTCACTTCTGATTTACACAGAGGCGATGACCTTTTACCCCCACTGTGACCAGGAGAGACCTTTCATCAGGAATGCTGTAAAGAGCCTAATATGACGGGGGGTGGGATCGCATGCAGAGTCAGCACAATTATGAGAGATTAGGGTGCTGTGCAGGATGCAGTGGCAGGTAGCAGGGCAGGGATGTATACCCCACCCTGTGTTGGGAACGCATGGCTTCTAATTAGAGACGCGTTTCCTTCAAAGGCTCGGAGCCGCTCTCTCATGATTTAACCTAATTATCTCGGAGAAATAACAGAGCTGGGTTTTCATTTGAAATTGTGATTGAATATGTGAACCCAACGTAAACATGGTGAATTATTATCCAACTCAATATTATGGCAAAACGTATGGGGTATTTGTCATTATGTTTTCAAGATATGTTGCTCTTAAACAAGCAAATATTTTTAACAGTGTCCTACATCCATGTGGTCTGACTTGTTCTGAATTGTCACAGTTACATCAAGAAATTGTCACATTCTGTTTGTAAAAAATAGACCAATAGAAAATACATAATGTATTTAAAAGTGATGTGCATAACTTTACTAAAAACAACTAGATAGAGCTCTTATGCAACAAATTCCCTTCACTTAACTTAACCATGTCATTCTGTGGGAATATTTTTATTCAGTGGGGAAAGGAGATCTTGTCAGAGTTGATGGGAAATGGGAACACTTTAGATGCAGCCAGACACTTCAGACTGGAACGGAGGTTGACATTCAAGCAGGACAACTTCAGTTGTATTGCAGGTAAAGGTGGTTCAACAAAGAACTGAATCAGAAGCTAACAGAAATGTCTCACTTTCAGATGTATGAATCCTATTTGTAAACTCTGCTTCCTTTTCCTTGTGGTCCATGCTACTTTGCATTGGTGCATCAACACTGAGGTTTATCATAGCAATGTGGTCAAAGCTTTGGGGAGGTAAATAATGTTCACTTCAGTACATAATGTAATCCTCAGTGGCTGCACAAAGTGGAACAAATATGGCAGGTAATGATGCCCGACATACACAACATTTGTGAGCAAGCAGCTCACATGTCCCATCCTTTAAGACTATCGAACCATTTTGTCCAGACGAAAAATAAAATCATTAAGTTCTGCCTTTGAGCAAAATGGAGTTTTTAAAAGAAAAAAGAAAATGATGAGGATGTGAAGAAATAAAGAAAACAAGACTAAAGTTCTGGACCACAAAGTGAAGAATGTGTGAGAAAACGTCTGGTTGTGCTTTTCACTTTTGGAGTTTCACTTGTTTCAGCTTATTGGGGAGCAACGCTGCCTCCACAGTAACAGTCCTCAAAGAACAAGATTTAAGTTTTAACTGAAGACACAAAAATTACTGTGACCATCAGCAATTTAAAGTTATTTATTTCAAGGGGGATATTGGCCATGAAAATGTTGCTCAAAGAGACTGTTTTTATTTTCCTCCCCCTACATTTGTGTGGTTCCTTTGCTTTTCTTTGTAAAGTGAAAAAGCAGACTTTCAGCTTTAACCAGCTGTTTTTCAGCTACAGCCTGTTAAAGCCATCATGAAGCAAACCTGGAAATGATCATCTGCATAAGGCTTTTTGCTCATCATGCTGTGGACATTTACAATCCTATTACAAGGCTTTAACTACTTTATAGCTAAATTATGAGCATATAAAAAATGTGGTAGTAATAGAAACCTGATGTTCAGCAGTTTTTGACCTGTCAGAGAAGGATGAACACTCCAGCCATGGAAGACAAAGTACAGCAGCTGGGTTTTCCTCCTACCTCAGAAAGTCATGGTTTTACTGTCCTTCAGGCTTTCACTAAATAAAATTAAAGATATTTGTGTGAGTTATGAGCCTGGTGTTGCAACTGCTCACAATATTTACTTTTGATGAGTAACTGATTGAGATGGCAGAACAAAAATAAGGATTGATATTCCAGCAAACTTTGACCAAGTGACACCTGTAAAAACCTCAAACGTTGTGAAAGTAAACAATGACTAAAACAAGCTTATTTTGGCTTGCAGAAGTATTCATATCTCACTTTTATTCCCCCATTTTATAAAGTCACTGGTGTATTTTATTGAGATTAAATCAAAAAAAAAAATTATAAGTAAAAAAAGAAAACATTTGGTATTTGTGTACTGACCCATTTTACTCTCATGGAAAGAGAAATAAAAACGTCACTTTAGAGCTTTTATAGTGACAGCCTGCTCGGATTATGTTTCTCGACGCAACGCTACTGAAATCCATTACAATCAATCACCTGTAAAGGTTTTATAACAAGTTAGCAGACTTGTAGTAATATGTATGAATGAAAGGGCAATCATTAAAGAAACTGCAAACGGATTGACACTGTGACAGAAAACCCAAATGTGCTGTCACATCTACAATGAGATCAAATGTGTTAATGTCTCCAAACGGCCCAAAGTCCAGACATTAAGACAACGAAGAATTTCTCTCAGTGCTTAAAAAACTCTTTAGAAATGTTCTCTGTCTAGTCTGAATGAGCTTGTGCCATTTTCAAAAGATCAATTACAAAATGTCTGGAAAGAAAAAACACTCTAGATCCCAAACTAAGTAGCAACATACATCAAGAGGAATGGAGCTGTAATTTCAGTGAAAGCTGAAGACAAAAAACAAATTCATATCATAATTATGAGCTACTTTATGTTGCTATATCAAATAAAATCCTAATAATACATTGAGATTTGTGAATATGCACTCATTCGCATTCACCTAATTCCAGAGTTGTGAGTCAGGAACTTTATGAGAATGATTTGTTGTTGGAGTTTTTTTTAAAACAGCCAAAAATGTAGATTATTTACATGTTGATTAAAGTGTAAAGTTGCAGAACTAAGTTTTTTATTCACTCTTTAAATCAAGATTATTTTGATTTAAGCCGATGAACATCAAAGATTATAGATAAATAAATTCAGTCCAGTTCTTTTGACTCATCCAACTTTCCTTCCAGCAATAAAGAGGCAAAGATAAAAATGCAACAAGTTACTAAAGTCAAACCTGAAAAGCATGTCATTTGTTATACTGGAAATTATGAACAAGATCAACTTTGATATTATTCCTATTTCTCTTTTTCAGGTGAATGCAGTCTATATTTACCTTCTTTGAGCTACTTCCATGTGAAAATAAACATCTGGAATAAGAATTTTCGTAAAAAGGCAGAGGAAGTGCTTTCTCTGTCTGCTGAAGTCACTTACACACCAGATTACGATCATCCTCCAGCACCCAGAACCTCCAAGACCTGTTTGAACATGGCTGGATCTCGAAGAACCATCTTCAGTGTAAAGACCAAATTGACATTGCTGTGGAATTCAACACGTAATTCCCCACAGACTATCGCTTAAAGCTCAAGCTACGTCTGACCCAAGCCTCGCACGATTCTCTTGGATCACTTCAGTGAATATCTTGGCAGGTGAAAGCAGTGGGTGCCAACAGGGCCTTGGTGACAGATCATTCTGCATTTCTGTTGCACACTTACTGGACACTTTTCAGGTACACCTGTTCAGCTGGTTAAGCAATAAAAGCAAATGAGCAAAATCACATGGCATTAACTCATTTAGACATTTTGACGTTCAAAAAGATCACCTCAATAGTGGATAAGAAGATTTAAGTTAGTGAATGTGGCATGATTTTAAGCTCCAGATGGGCTAATGTGGATAAAAAATTAAAAACTGCTCTGCTGGGCTTGACAAACACTTTGCACACTTTGCAAGATGTGTGTAATAAAAGGCCTGAATGTATTGCCAATTGAACCTTGAAGCAGATTGGCTACTGTGGCAGAATACTAACCAATTGAAAAAACAGATGGTCCAATGAAAATCAATTTCAGGTGCAACGTTGAGATGGCAGGGTCAGAATTTGGCGTCAACATGAAAGCATGGATACATCCTGCCTCAGGCTGCCAGTAACCATCAGAACCAAACTTCAGAACCAGAATTTTGGGAGGAATAAACCATTAGAACCAAACGTCTGATGATTGATGATGCCCTCAACTAATGGTAAGCAGGTCAGCTCTCTAAACAAGTGATACAACTCTCAAATTGTACAATTTTTTAATAATCGTTGCATAATTGTAAAAGTTAGTGTGTAGCTAATGCTAAGCTAATTTTGAACTCTATGACTGACGATGGTTTATCCTCAAAAAATCTCCATGAATTATGGGATTTATTGTGCGAAATAAAAAGTCAGGCTCTGTACTACAGAGTTAAGGCACAACAACTGAAATAAAAGAAAAAAGTAATTATTGTCTTATGCATCATTGCAGCGCATTGCTGGAAGAAAGCAAAACACATGGGGGTTTCAGACAACTATTGTGCGCAGGATTCTAATTAACCCCTTTGACTGGTGTAAACACACCCCAGCTGTTACGCACGAACATGGACCAACCACATCAAATGGGCTGCGATGGGATATCACTACATGCAACTGGGGAGGAATGCCTCAGAGAACGCCTTAAGTGCTTAAGTGATGAGTGAATGTTTGACTGCAAACATTTGTGCTCAGTCACTGCGGCTTCAGGTTTTACATAACCCTGACAGCAGACGAACAAGGAGGGACTGACAGTTGTGTAAAGCGCAGAGACCGCAACTGTAATAAACTGGCGTCAGGGGACGATGAGCATGCTAACATCTGTTCGTCTACCAAAGTGATTGAACCGCAGAACTTCAGAATGTAAAAGTAGCAGTAAAATTAAATGTCTGTGACTGCAAAAATTGATCTTCATAAATATAGAACCACAAATTCGAAACATATGAAAACAAACAGTTATCTATCAAAGAGGTGTCTTTGCATCTTTTAGCCTCATCCTGATAACTCTTTACTATGACCTGTGTTTGGCACATGCAGAGCCAAAAAAAAAATGCAGCAGCTGCGGTTTATTTTTACAAAGACTGAACTCTTGTCACAAGTGTTGCCGCCCCACTAACATTGTCTGGTGCTAATCAGAAGGCAATAAAAGGATGCAATACTGAAAGGATCTAGGTGCGAGGGTTACTTTCCACTGATCAATATTAAGGGCACCATCACTGATATATCGGACTGTAGAAGAACTATGTGAGACCCACATTTGCAGGCAGGCTGGGAGTCATGATGGCTGCGTGGATATCACGCAACTCTGGCGAAAGGCAGATTGGAATCAAAATAATGGCCCTTGCATTACTTCACAAAAAGCTGCTGATTCATCATCAAAACCCAGGAAACTGAATCCCAGATTTCAGCACTACACCAACTTTCTGTCTATCAGTACAATCCCAGGAAAAACTAAGTGCAGACTTGCTGCTTTTATTGCTTTTAAGAGCAAAATGATTGTTTGTGATTAAATGAATTTGGAAAGATGATTACCTCTAATAAAATAGGAGTTTTGGGAGTTTGTTGGTTTGGATAGTCATGGTGCTGTGTGTTTCCACAACGTTAACTCATTCTCAACAAGAAGAGACACCAGCAAATATCTTAGAAGCAACTCATCCCAGTATTTAAGTATTTAATCCTTAAAAGAAAATGGCAAAAACTGGAGCTACAGCACATTTTCACAATGAGATCAAGGATATTTCCCCTCTTTGTGGAACCTTTTAAATGACTATCTACCGGACAGAACGTCCCCATCTAAAAGAAGGCAATAAACAGATTCCTACACCAGAATAGATGAGAAACAAATGAATCAAAGGTTTGCAATAACCCAGTTAAAGTCCAGAACTTGATCTGATTTGAATAGTGTGGTTGGCCGCCCTTGAAAGAACTGTGCAGAGATGAATGTATGGAAACCACAATAAACTGAATGGACCAAAGTTCCTCCGTAACAACTTGAGAGATTAAAAAAGAAAGAACATTTAAAGTTCCTGCTGCTCTATATATTGCTTTGCAAATGGCTGAATCATAAAGTACAACGATGTACTTCGTTTCTTCCAGCACTATTGCAAGTCATTGAAACGTTTTTATACAAGTGAGTAACAATGCATCACACAATAATTTTAATTGCAAAACGTTGAATCTGTTTCCACTTGTTTCAATTGACAGGCCCAAGACTTCAGTACACTATACACTAACTGTACTCAGGAAAATTAACCATCAGAGCTAGGGGCTGAAAACAAAAAAAAAAGAAAAAAGGTTAAAAATTAGGTTCATGAAAGGCAGCATTTTGCATCCACTTTGATCATTCTGTACTGAAACTGCATTATGTGTGAAGAAAAAGCTCTTTAAGACAATCAAAATCTTATGGAGAGATCAGTAGTGTGTGTTTTCACAAATCCTCTGCTAACTATTAAGACTTTCATTCAAGTTATGTAACAGGCATCACCAGGAGGGGGAGAGGAAAGCTGATAAACTTGGTGAATTAAGACGACAGAGTTCAGCTTGCAGCTTTTCAACAAAAAGAGTCTTTACGTTCCTCTGATACTGTGATGTTCCACTGTCTACTTTGAGGCTGATCTGCATATTTCTGCTTAAAAAAAGAAAGAAAGTTGACACTACAAGGAATTTCCTGTCGTGTGGAGTTATCTGAAAAACAGCAAAATCTTCCACTGTTTAACTTCAGCTGTGTAAGCTCAACAATGGAGTTGCTGATAAAATGCTTGTTTTTCTGGTGGGCAAGCCAACTGCTGATGGGAAGATTCCTTTCAGCACCTAAACAATCCAGTAGCTGCTAAGAATCATGATTTCAAATGCAGATAATGTCGGCAGATCACCCTGAATGCTTGTGTGAAAAGTTTTCATGAGATCCAAGAATGCTAACTACTTTTTGCAAACCTTTGAGTTAATATTAAAAGTAAACGGTCTTGCAAAGGGGTTCATACCCACAAACATCTAAATAATCACAAGCTTCAATAAAAATTACATATATTTTGTGTGAGACCAACGTAATTACTAAATGGAAAAAACCAAAAAAAATATCTTACATTGTTTTTACACTTTTAATTTTTACTAATAATGTTTTTAGAAAACTTCAAATCAGCTGATCATATCATGCTTTGTTAGATATGAAGCTGTCCCGTACACTTTCCATTGTGGATACCGGATAACCAGAACACTAATTCTGCTTCTCTGCAACTTTGAGCTGGTCTGTCACAAACACTCTGACGTGTAAGTTACAAAATGAAGAGGCAGCATGATCTCTGAATATGTCTGCTTACCATATTGACAGCTTGGCCCATTGAATCCTGCAGGACATTCACAGAGCTGGTTAGATCCTTCCCGACACTGGCCCCCATTGAAGCAGACTCCATAGCTGCACATCGCTGCGTGTGGACAGACGAGGTGCAAGAGGAGAGGAGAGAGAAATGTTTGAGTGAAGCGAAGACACCTGGCTGTTTTCATGAGATGCCAACATCTGCACCTTCAAACGCTGACCGCTTTCTAACAGAGACTTATCAGCCTGTTAATTCCTGTCTTAGAAGAAACTTGGACTCTTTTCTGTTCACACTAACCAATGTAGAAAGAATTTACCTGTTGGCCTTTATGGTAAAAGCTGACCTCTCCTACACCAAGAGGTTTGTTAACATGTAAAACAATCAGATTAAAACATGATTGACTGTAACAGCTTAAAACCTGCTTACAGTTGCTGTCTTTATTAAACCAAGGTTAAAAACATGTGTACATTGTTAAAATATGTATATCAATAAATGTCCTTTAAAAAACAATAAATCTGTAGTTAAGATTAAGCTGAGTTTATTCAGTTTAAACATAGCCGACAATTGTCAATATATAAAATTATACATGAATATCGTCTTGTTAAAACGCCCAGGAATCGAACATTTGATCCAAGCTGCCACTTTCAGATAAAAGGAAATTATTTAGATGTTCGTGGTCAGCCAAGAAAACTGTGCTCTGTTAGGTTTTACATAACCAAATGACTGCATGAGTGGGACATTAGCACCTGCTCTAAAACTGACATTTAAGCAGTGAAATTTGCAGCTGCCCTGCGACAGACTGGCGACCTGTCCAGGGTGAACCCGCCTCTCGCCTGGAACGTCAGCTGGACATAAGCTCCTCCAGACCCCACTAAGGACAAGAGTGTAAGAGGATGGATGGATGGATGGATGGATGGATGGATGGATGGATGGATGGATGGATGGATGGATGGATGGATGGATGGATGGATGGATGGATGGATGGATGGATGGATGGATGGATGGATGGATGGATGGATGGATGGATGGATGGATGGATGAAAAGGTTTATGCCTCTGATTTGGTCGGTTTGGCTAGAAGCATGTTTTGAGGAAGCAAAGTGATAATGAGGTAGTTGAATGTGGAATGATCTGAAACGCACGAGAGAACTGACTCTGGAGTGAATATAGCAGACACTGAGCCTCTGACATGGCCCGGACTTCAACTTTATTGATTTATGTCTCAAAAAATTCTGGACTTTGTTCAAAAACAGTCTGTCCAAAGAAACCAGCCAATTTGAAGGAAGTCCAGTATTTCTGATGACGGTCACATAAAAAGCCAGAATTATGTCTGAAGCTAGTTTATGTCTACAAAAGTGTTCGGATTCTCTGCAACTTCAGGGTGATTCAAACAAATATCAGCTCGGGCATCTGCATATATTTGAAAATATATGCATACTTTTGACTTGGATCTAAAAACTTCTCAGTAGTTTCAAACTTTTTTTTTTTAAACAATTGAAGACATTGTATTATGACTCCACCGTGAAAGAAGAATGGTTCAAATAAATCCCCAGATGCCTCAATGATTACCACGTTCTTGTCATTTGTTACAAATCAGTGTAATCAGTCCTCACCACAATGATTGATTAACTACAACCGTGACTGAGTGAGTTGCATGGTTAAAATCTTACTGCTGCAGGGTAGGTACAGCTCATCCGTTCGTCTCATGGAACAAGGGAACCTGTCTCCATAAATCTCCAAGGGTTGTCCATGTTGGTTCAAATGGGAAATTTAAAGAATCTAAGGCAGTGCAAGGTTGAGAGGCTCTCTGTAAATTTTCCTCAGGGGTGTTATACTTTCCCCTTTCATAAATCTTTATAATGCCATTAGACATGGCAGCCTGTTTGCACAATATATTTGTTCTTGAGTCTGTCTCTATAGATAGAGCGGATTTATGTTGCATCTCTTCCATCACATCCTTGCTATTTCCACCTGTTAACATTTATAGGTAAGAAGTGGCAAAGTCAATTTATTCATTGGAAGTGAGGAAATCTGTTCTTTGACGATACTTCAAGAGTTGGTAGAAAGTCACCTAAAATAACCCTCACCTGCCAGATGTATTTCTGTTCATGATCTCTAATCAGATGCAGGATAGACAATCATTTTACTGGGCACTGCCTGTTCTAATCCCACTTTACTGGCCTTGTATGGTCTGAGCGAAGCATCAGATTTCTAAATTCTCTTTGAATAAACTCAGTGAGATTAGTTTGCGCTTTGTTTTTCACAGACAGAATAAAAACTCATTATGTAATCAATGCCGTCTCATCCCCTCAGTCTACATCCTGATTGCAGAAGACTCAATGTGTCCACTGATCTGTCCAAATGTGGAACAAGCACTAATATTTTATTGCCATTTGAGCAGAATTTTGAATACGATCGGATCACTTTGAAAACTGATAAACGCAGGTGCATCCAAAGGGCGGTCAAATTGGGGTTATTGATTATCTCTGAGTGTCACTAAGGCTTACAGCTACAACACAATTTAAGCTTTTAAATGTTGTTATACAAGTTAAACATTTTATTAGCTAAACTGTTTAACTTTAAATAACCTCCTGAATGCTTACAAGAAAGACCATGAACAATCCACATTTTGCTGCTTGGCTCTACTGCATGGTTAGGGTTGTTGTCCAGATGGAAAATTAACCTTCATCAAAGACTTCTACAGCCTTCAACATGTGTTTTTCCTTTCTGTCAATCAACTCTGTCCAACAAGCCAGCTGTTGGACTTGCTACATACTACATACAAAATTTTGCATCAAGACAGAAAATTCAATTTCAGTCTCATCTGAGACCGAAATTTAATTCTTCTACATGTTATGTCCCCTGCATGGCCTGTAAGGGCTTTTTCTTCCAGTGGAAAATTACGAGCCACTGTGTGCAAGTCTGTTTTATTAGGATAGGAATAAGTTCCTAATAAAATCCATGAAGGTTTTAGCAAAATGTGAAAAAGTTCAACATTTCATATTATTGCACGGCTCTATAAACCCCAAATCCAAACAATATTGATGTGTTTTCAGTGTCTGTAACAGTCATTTTAAAACCTAATTTTAAATAAAATTCCTCAATGAAATTTATTTTTGTCACATTTGTTAACATAAACCTTGTTAACATAAAACTTATCCACATTGCAAATCCACCGCTGATCATTTCTATTCCTCCAAATCTAAGCAGCTATAAAAAGAAACTAATATATCAGTTTAGTTTCCCACTGATTATATAATGTGGGGGAATTTTAACAGGGTGAAAGTAATTGATGATAGACAAGACAAAATTAGAGGTCAGGTTAACATACGCGGTTTCAACATGATCCAAATATTTTAGAACAACGCTACACCCAGCTGTGAGAGATCAAACTAATGAGACATTCCTAAAAAGCTTTAAGTGGAAAAAAATAAATGCAGCTCCACAGTAAAAGGTCAGAAGTCTCTCAGAGTCACTGCAGGCAGCATGACAAAGCGACAACCAGGGGAATGCGAGTTCCCCCACTCAAGATACAAGAGATTGTTGGCAGCTCACCAGGGCATTTTTGGGCAGCCCCCCCTCCTCAAGCCCCATCTGCTGCCTGATCTTCACTGAAACAAATCCTTAATGTGGGATGCAGCATACCATAAAACCCACTCCCGTCTGTTCCCGTGGACACTGTTACAAAGACACCTCCTTTGAGAGGATTAGCAGCACCCACAAAAAGAAGAGAAACAGTGGAGCAGAGGTCATTCGCTCAACGCCACACAAGTGTGACCCTACAGGAGAACACGTTGAGGACAGTTCACAGGTACAAAGACCTGCAGGAAGGGCTCAGCTTGGGGCCATAAACCCCAAATCTAAGGACAGTCTTTAAAGTGACACATCCTACATCTTACAGGCACTTTTCCTGTTTGGTACCCAGCCATTTTCAGTTATGGATGAATGTCTTCTAGATGTCATCAATATTCTATTGATAAAAGAAAGTTAACCATGAGTCTGATAGACGTAACAGCCATCTTTTCCAAACAGACAGTCTTCTTTGCCTTCATCGCCTCAATAAAACAACATTCAACTAGCTAGCTGGAATTAGCTGACAATGACCTGATGCTTCAGGCCACACGCTTTCTTTACAGATTACTGAATCAGTTTTATTTCACAGACAGGCTGATAATACTTCTGATTAGATTCCAAGATGCTCTAAGATGAAACATATGACAGGGGCTTAGCTGTGAGAATGGATAAAAATACACTACAAATTACTCATTACATCTGGTGTGTCAAACTCATTTTCGTTTTGGGCCAAATCAAGATCATGAAGGCTCTTAAAGGGCCGGTTGTGCCAGAATGTGTTGATAAAACCTGTTCACAAACTGTTAATATGTCAATGAATTCTTAAAATGACATAATATTATTAAAGATCTTTTCAGTCCCTTCAGGAACTAATAATAAATGCGTCTGTTTATTTACTGGCTGTATAAATCATGGACTATAATTATACATCAACTAAATTCTCAAGAAACTGGAGGGATTGATTGATATAAATTGGCAGTAAACACATAAAAACTGCATTGATATGATTGATAATATAATATTTAATCACACTTAGTGTTTAGTCTAGTCTGTGGAGGGCCACATAAAAAGCTACGGCGGGCCGGATTTGGCCCCCGGGCCTTGAGTTTGACACATGTGCATTACAGCACATGAAATATTGAGTAATGCACATTGCATGCTGTTCTATTTAGGGTCAGCATGCTATTGGTCAGTTTCTCTGATTATATTTGAGTTGTTTGTCATCAGTTATGCACCATGTAGTCCGTACGTTCATGGAGACAAAAAGACCACCCATGGATACAGAGAGGACCACTTCCTCCTTTTGTGGATTTGCTATGTGGTTAATCTGGATCCTGGGCCCATTTCATATGTAGCTAACTTTTCCAGTCTTATCACAAAAGGTTGGTTCCTTTTCAGTGGTTAATGAGGACGACGAAACTGGAGAAGCCATTGTCTGAGCCCCTAAGCCCCCGTCACAAAGCTTATTGTTTCATTCAATCAGTGCGACTGCTTGCTTTCAGTCCCCTGGCCATCCTCACCCACCCCTCGACTACTTGCTAAGAAAAAAAAAGTTTAACTGGCTGATTGATTGGCCCTCAAATTGCCTAAGTGGAGGAAGTCTCTATCACAAAGTCAAGGGCCCTTAACCTGGAGAAAAACAAGACATTGAGCAAATTGGAGTCCTTTCAAAAACACACAAAGGACACCTCTATTGTAACTTCCAACACTGCATTCTGACTCCCCATACCACACACTGGACTTTGTGTTTTAAAAAGGGGTTAAAAGATGGGATGTGCAATTTTAAAACTCCAGTATCACTTTGAGCACTGAATCTAATATCAGAACTACACAAATAATCTGTCTGCAAACAGCTCCAGAACTCTGAAAACATGGAAAAACAAAACTTTTGTGGTGAAATGGTAGTGGCCTGAAACTACAATATGGAGGAGAAGGACAAATGAAATCAATGAAGCAAGAAAACAGCCAGATGTTTGCTGTGCTGTGGTATATCCCTTCTTTAAATGTGTGACTAATTAAGCTGGTTTCCAAAATGCCCAGCCTCTCACAAACTGAGACCACAGACTGCAAGACGACATTGGCTTCTTTGCAACTTGTGGATTTAAAATAAAATAACAATAAAAAACAATTTATATGTATGCTGCCTTGCACAAGTATTTATATTGCTTGAACTTCACATTTTATCGCATCATAATAAAACACTTCAAAGTGCTCATTGCGATTTTATGTGACTAACCAGGAAAGATTTGAGAACTGATAGGAAAATTACACATGTGGGGTTTTTCCCACATGAAATTCTGATAAATATGGTGCATATTTCTATTTACCCATCTTTAATTCTACACCACTTAACAAAATCAGGTAGCATCAACTGGCTTTTAAATTCAATTAAATAGTAAATGGAGCTTTAACCTTCCTGCAAATCTGTGCTATGAAGGCTTCAGAGGCTTTCTGGATAACATCAACGGTTCACTTAAACTAATAGGCCGGGCAAGGAGACCATTAAATACAGAAATAGCCAAGAAGCCCATGAACACACAATCCCAACTGTAAGAGGTGGATAATGATGTGAGGATGGTTCTCTGTCCATCAGATGCTCCAATCTGATGGACAGAGAAAAGTTTTTCAAAGAAGAATAGATGTGCAAACTATGAATTAGTTTCACTTCACAATAATGCATCACTTCTTGTTGGTTTATCACACAAAAATCCGAAAACATTCTTTAACCTTTGTCGGTGTAATGTCATTAAATTTAAGAAAAAATGTTAAGTACTGTTCGCTATATGTAGAAAGTGACCTGAGAGGGTTGATGGTCACACCTCTGTTTCTCCCTAAATAAGCAGTCCTCATCATCTAAATTACCTTAAACCTATTATTTTGGTAACACACCCACAAACATAAATCAAAGAAAGACAACAGAAAAAAAAAAGGTTTTAAAGTATCAGACTTTAAATCACTGTGTCAACAAAAAGCATCCCATTCCTCCCATTTGGGAGTTTACAGAGGATTTTCTTAAGCTGTACATTTTGCGAAACGGATTTTTTTCCTTTTGGATCCTGGAGGTCCTGCTGAAAAACAGCCACACTGATTGCATTGTGCTGACCGAGGAACTGTACGGATAGCACGTAGCAAAGAGTGCAGGAGTGGGAGGCCTGTGGTGTGAGCCTCCTTTTATCCAGGTTCAATGGCTCAGAGAAAAGGGTGATTAGTTCATCCTATCTGAAAGTGCTGCCACCATCTTTGGTTACTGAGATAAAAGCCATGCCTCACACTAAAGAGAGCGGGCATTGTCTAGTTTAAGTATAGGCAATGAGCAGCAGGGAGGAATGTCTCTTTAAGGCATTTCTATTAGAGTGTTTTAAAACAAACCAGACTCTTTGGAGACCAAGCATTTGCTTCACTGTATAATTTAATACCATAACTTTCTCCTCAGAAACAAAGAGCTCATTGATAGAGAGAATAATAGGATGTATGATGACAGAAAAATCCAGGAGAATTTTTTTCCAACTTCCAAGCTCATTAACCTTCCCTTAGAGAGATTCCCCAATGACTGACTTTCCTGTTCAAGGAGGCTGGTAATAAACCACAAGTCAGTTGCAGACACAAGATCAAAATCATGAGAAGTTTCCTGTATGCCTAAAAGCCAAGGGACAAACTGTTTACAGGAAAGCTTTGCCAAGAGTCGGTTCATGGTATGCGGGCTGTCCGATCTGGATCATTGGTTATAAAGTCCCATCAAAAGAGCCCTCTATGTCTCGGCAGTGTGAAACAAAGCTTGTACATAAGGAGAGGAGCTGCTGCAAGCTGAAGTGTGACCACCAGAAATCATTCCCAGAGCTGCAATCAGGGTTACAACACAGTCTGAAATTTAAGTATTTTCCGTCACTGCAAGTATGGATAAAAAGGACTCATGTGTTTCCATAATTGTGTTATATTTTCCAAATGTTTTATGTGTCCGTACAACCAGTTTACATTTTTGTATTTATGATTTACCCCAATATAAAAGTTAGTTGTGAATTCATTGGAAAACT
Organism: Poeciliopsis gracilis; assembly: GCA_911649635.1. Classification (NCBI taxonomy): domain Eukaryota; kingdom Metazoa; phylum Chordata; class Actinopteri; order Cyprinodontiformes; family Poeciliidae; genus Poeciliopsis; species Poeciliopsis gracilis. The sequence goes on from CAJVRI010001403.1 coordinate 898,969, forward strand.
TTAAAATTGGCTGAAAATTGCTGAGATTCCTATTTAAACTACTAGAACCTTCAACAAAGTAAGACTGATTTAAATTTATTCTTTATTCTCATCATATAAATTCAGCAATCGGTTTCTTCAATGCAAACTTCAACCATAAGCCTATTGAACAGTCATATACAACCATTTAACACCATAACATATGAAAGGCACGGTAAAACTACAGCTTCAAAACAAAAACACCATACTTGTTTAACCCCCATAACAACAGCAACATAATTTTGTCCTGTAGAGGGCACTAGACCCACAAGTCTTATCTGTCAGAGAAGAAATGTTGGGCAGAAAGAAGGAAAAAAGAAATGGCAGGCAATGTTGAAGTAGCACATTTCAGCAAAAGTAGAAAAGTTTTCTTTACTGAAATTATTTGTCATAAGTGCTCAGAAAAACATCAGTTTATGCTGAACTGGACAATTTGCCTTCTGTTCTGGGATTTTGCCTGTGAGTCTGTTGTTTTATTTGAGCTGTGAATGGCTGCCTAATGTAAAGTTACTTACAGTTTGGTTTTGGTTAAGAGCAAAAGAGCTCTTTTGGTTAAGAGCAAAAGAGCAATGAGTTAATTGCTCTTTTGGTTAACTTGTAAATCCAGCTTTTTCCATTGTAAACTAAAGGTTCCCTTACAGGATTGAGCTGTTTTTCCTTCCTTATTACCGTAATAGAGAACTCGACCTCTCAAGACTAACCCAATCTGTGAACAAATGTCTACACTTGAACTCTGTCAACAATAAGATATTTCGTTCCAGCATGTGAAGTAAACGCGGTGGCGTGCTACAACTCAAGAAGTCTGTGTCACTGTTAACTTCTGCTCTGCAATCTGCATGGACAAAGTGACTCTGTTTGACCTTTGGTAGACATTGTTTGCTCAAAAGATCTCCATTAATGTTGAGATAATGAATTGCTAAATCATTTAGAAATGAAAGGCAGATACTTACGATAGAGACAGCCTGCGTCCCCGTTAAGCTGAGACCATCCAGGACAGCATTTGTGTACCGTTTGGTAATCCTGTTTGTAAACCTGTCTATTGGCTGTGTAGTACACCGTCCTGGAAACATGAGAAACATTCAGTTAAGAACATTTACATAAAAATGTGCAACAAAAAAAGCTGGTAAAAATACTGACACTGAAAATGCTCAACTTTTGTCAGTAAGCACATTTTTATGTTTTGTATTTGTTGATGCTTCTTGGTCAGGACTCCCTTCAAAATTAGTATTTTAATCTCACTGTTTTTTTTTTAGTTTTATTAGTTCTAGTGGCCTTTATTTGACAGTACATTGACAGGAAAGTCGGTAATTAGAGAAGGGGGAAGGCATGCAGCAAGGAATTGAACCTGCGACAGCCGTGTAGAGGACTAAGGCCTCCATCTGTGGGTTATGCTTAACCACTGCGCCACCTCAGCGTCCCCTCACTGGGTTTTTATTCTGGTAAAGTAGCGGTTACGTAAAAAAATGTTTTGATGGGTAGAAGCACAGTGTCCTCTTAAAACCTTCACAACCTTATATTTACAAAACATACCGACTGACTTTGCTCCCCACATTTCTAAACTTCTAAACTGTAATCCGGAAGTGGGAAGAATATAATTTTACCATAAAATGGCCGTAACCAGATGTTCTTTTAAAGATTAGACAAAAATAGTCAGTAGTATTGTCCAAGAGCCAAGGACCATAGATTTTAACAAGCATATCTAAACCCTTCCACCATTTCATTTTATTACACATTACCCAAATATATGGACTTATTTCTTATGCTTCGCTTACATTTTCAATTATTTGAGGTTTGTTTGTTTATTTGGATCCCCATTAACTATTGCAGTAACTATGACAACTTTTCCTGGGGTCCATAAAAACATTATAAAAACAGACACAGACATATAAACAGACATAATATTAGAAGCATAACACATGAATTCAGAAATGCACAATTATAGCAATGATTTCTAATTGAATGCCAGTCAAATATATGTTCACTGAGAAAAATTATATGCTTTATACATATTTTCCCCTGCTCTTTGATTTTTATGTGTACTATGTTTTTATGTGAGTGAAAGTTTTCCACAGATTGCCAGTTTTAATCATAATCCACAATGTTTTTGTGTGATATCTCAAAAGAAAACCAGATCTTTGAAGCACACGTGTGAAGTAAACCAAGATTTCCCAGGCTTTTAATGTTAAGGTAGTCATAGATGGAGGCTGTCCCTGTACTTTGGCGACCCTCTCATTGCTTTGCTCACATTATACATTTAGTTTACAGCGCATAATTGTTGCCTTGGCTCCCATCAAAGGAGCTTTTGACTTTGGGAAGAGGTAAATAATGCTGAGAAATGGATCAGGGGGAACCCACCTAAACCTCAGAAGGAAATGCTTATACTCAAAGGAATGCAAGCTGCAAAGACAGGAGAGTTAAGTAGCAGGTAGAGCCTCTGAAGAGGTACCATTCACTTGCTCTTTACTTTACAGCATGGTCAAAGCGGAAGAAGGAAATCAGGAAGCCACATGACATCCTGTCTAGGATTAAACACCAACATCTCCTGGATAAAATATTCTAGGAGCATCAGTCACATGACCATGCAAAGCTTGTGAATTAATGTTTTTCTCCTGTCAGTATTACGACATCCCCTACAGGAGATGATGAGAGTGTTTAAAAGTAGTCTAAAAGCATTTGAGTGAGGAAAGGGAGGAAGAGAAACACCGCAAATGAGCTACATTACTCACCTCCGCTCGTATCCCATGCACCACATCTGCCCCGCACAGCCTTGCTTCCACACTTTAACCATTCGTGTGAAGGCCTGCACACACGGCTGCCTCTGGGCAACCAGCGTCACCTCCCTCTCTGTGCACACGTTAGGCCTGGAATGAAAAACAGCAGAGAAAATGCTTAACATGTCAAGATGGCCCTGTTGTGTTTCCACAGATGTACAGAAAATTTATGAACACTTCAGGAAGGGTTGTGAGAAAAGATAGACTGGCAAGGCTCGTGTCAGGCATTTTTCCAATTGTTGATAGAGTGATGCCTGGGAAGTCATTACCTGTGTTCAGTCGGATCTCTTGGAATTCTTTTGAAGGCTTAAGGGGAATTCCTGATTCGGAAGGTCTCTGAATACCAAAGCCCAGAGTTTTTCCCAACAACCGTAATTGGAATTTATGCAATAAAATACAGAGTGCATAATTGTGAAGTGGAAATAAAATTCTCTTTTATTTTTACTGAGCAGTGTGACTTGCTTTTATATTAAACCCCTAAAATTGACATAAAGAGGGATGGAGCTAAGCAAAGGGCAATTTTTATTAAGTAATAGAGGCAAAACAATGAAACAATAGCTTTTAAGACTGGTTTTGACAAGCAACAAAACCAGCAACAAAACTGCAATGTAAGCTTTAAAACTTTCTTTTTATAGAAAAAAAAAAAGCTCTACAAAAAGCTGGAAGGATTGGCATGTTTGGAGATCAGCAGGTATCCAGCGATAGCAACCAGCTGTTCATCTCAAAGGCAGCATAATCACCATCACTTCCAACTGCGTATGTAATAGCATAATGAAACATTTTATTGTTCTGCCATAACTGAAGCACTTGTTTATTATTGTGTGGTTGAAACTACCTGTTACAGCATCTACGGTCTTAACAATAAACTGATTCTGATAGTTTTAGATTGCATGAAGATCGTGGTGTGAAAACCGTAAGTGACAGGTGTCAAACTCCAGTCATGGAGGGCCACTGCCCTGCAACTTTTAGATGTGCCTCTGCTGGACCACACCTGAATAGAATAATTAGGCCATTAGAAAAGCTCTGGAGAACTTATCTACACAAGAAGGAGGTAATTAAGCCATTTCATTCCAGTGTTTTGTACCTGTGGCACATCAAAAAACTGCAGGACTGAAGTTTGACATCCCTGCTAAGTCATAAATATTAAAGAGGAAATGCATTCAAATAGAACAGGTTGGTAGATGAGAGAGCTCCAAAAAACTTAAATGTTAGTTTCATTATTTGATTTTTGGTTTAAAATGTAATTTTGTAAACTGAAACATGTTTTTTTTTTATATAAGAAAGAAAATTTGTAGAAATATTTGTCTTAGTTTTTTTTCATGTTTAAAATAATAAACTGTAGTGTGTGCCACTATAGCGATGTTCAACAGTAATGTTATTAAATATTTTTCTGTGACAAGCCAATAATTCTGACGACTGCAGGAGGCGCTGTTTCTTCTGGTCACCTCTCAGAAAGATAAGTATTGTTTTTCTTTCCGCATTTCTTATGGTGTGGAAGTCCGATTCTCACCATTTCTATGTATGGCCAGTTCAAATGGGCTAATTTTTCTTTTATATTATGTTTTATGTAATTTTATGCCTTTGTGTATTTATAAATAAAAGCAAACCAAATCAAATTTAGGATCATTCATTTATGAGCAAATTAAAAAGGCTTGAATTTCTATTGAGAATTTAGTATTTTTAATACAAGCAAAAAGAAGAAGAAAAAACTTGATTTCTCACAAATAGTTTCTGGACATAAATCTAATTACTAGAACAGACAAGGTTCTTTTATTGCTGTTTTGTAGGAGAACATATCCTCCAAACTCAAAAATACTTTGTGCAATTAGTTAATCTGCTTAATTTGGTACAAATAAAACATCGTGTTATATAAATAAAACCACCTTTTACTTACATATGAGGTTGGAGATTGCTTGCAATGGTGTAACTGAGTGAATGAGCCTCTTTAATAAATATTAAATAAAAAGAAAAAATGACGATGTCCATTTTCTTCTTCATTGGTTTCTTTTTAGCTTAAAATGTAAAAACAAATCACATCTCACTCAAAAACATATTTCATCGTCTTCACATTAGCCAAAAGAGCACCACTGATGCATGAAAATATCCAGTTAAGAGAAACTTCAGCTGCGCGTAAAAGTTCGCCCGTGCAGAATATCCATGAGTCATCAAAGTGTGTCCTCTTCCTTCTCGCAGCCGGTGTTTGCCACAGACTGAGAAAGTGCAGCTCGAGCGAACGACTCGTCTCTGCAGATGTGGAAATGAGGGACAAAACCTCCCACAGGCTGGTGGTGCGCTTTCCACCCATTGAGTTGGTGATGATGGCTGAGGTGCGGTGGGCTGCTGGGAGAGGGCGGTGAGAACCACATTCTGTTCAAACTTTCTGAAAGCCACAGGTGAAGCGCAAAGGAGGAGGCTGAGGATGTAATTGGAAGCAAAATTGGAAGTTAATACCGTATGATTTTTGCTTCATTTTAAAAGATATATTTAAAACATCGGGAAAATTAGTTTACTTCTTTTAAAAAGCACTAGACTTGGTCGTAGATTGTACGCGTAAAACTAACGAAGGATGTTGCGCGCAGTGGCACAACCTCTGAAATAAAGGAGAGCAGGTTGGGTGGGATACTGCCGCTATTACCCCAAAGCAGGAGAGGGTGTATTCGGCTGCAGCAGGGAATCGTCTGAAGCGGTCGCTCTGCGGGGGAAAACAGCTGATGGAGCAGCCAGAGGTTCAGGAGTCCTATCTGAGCACCGCTGTTCTCCAAACAAAGTCTGCATTGCCCTCATATGTGTTCATGACCCGGAAGAGTCCAGGGTCAGAGCAGCATTAAACCAGCATGCTGTGCTTTACCACAGCATGCTGGTTTAATTAGCTTCCAGACATATCAGCTCATCTCAGACATGTGCTTCAGTCAGTTGAACTAGACTAATGACAATCAGGTGGACTTTTTTATCTTCATTTCTGGAAGTACTTCTGCCAGACAAGAATCGGGGTCGACCTGTTGCCAAACAAGAAATGAATGCTTAAAATTTAAATAGACACGTAAGATATGACCCATGTGACTCATGTCTGCAAAGATTGCAGACATTAACAGAAAGGCAGAGAGCAGAAGATGGTTTTTTTTCTACAACCACACACTCACCTTTTATTTGAAGCCTTACAAATAAAAAGCTAATTATTTCAGGACACAGCACATTTAAATAAATCGGTATCAGATTGAAAATCCCAAACGTGGGGATGACTACTGACTTCACACATGTTCAGCAGAAAGTCATTGACACATCTCAGCAGAAGATTACGAAAAGGTCAGTGCTAAAGGGGCTGACCAGACACCGAGTGCTATATTCAGGCATGTTAAAGTTTAGAAAGAAAACATGTTGTATGAAAAGGTGCAAAAGCATCACAGATACATTCAGCCATGGCACAATGATGCAGTAGTCTAACATTTCCATCTAAATTTTTATAACTGCATTTTACAATATTCAGACACTGAGAACAAAAAATGTGTTTTTATTATCTATAAATCACATTTCTGTCTACATCAGAAATGTGATCATAATTGAGCTGCATCTGTATGTATGAATTAGGTAATGTATTGTAATAAACAACATGCCAGGATTGTTTCATGTATATCTTCGAATTAAAATTAGAATTTCATTTCATTTTTTTTAGAATATACATTTTATAGTGATTAAAGAGAGGTCTTGGCTGGATGATGATTTGCTGCCGCCCTGTGTTCAAAAATATGAACTACAGCTAAACGCTGCTACCGCCACAGATAAAAAAAAGGAGAGCCGAACAAATATTGACCTGAGTCTGACCCACAGGAAGTGGTCATAAAATGAACCTTGCTCTGCTTTTGGAGCAAACTCGATATAGCCAAGCGGTAAAATCTGACACGGAATATTTTGCGTTTTGTACCGACTAAATAACTTTTAGACGCTCCCTTATTATCCAACCTTTGCCCTCAGTCACACGCTAGCTGCTGTACTGTAGCATGGTGTGGATAATAAGAGGCGGACTCTGCACAGTCAGACACAGCAGTAACATAAAAACCGTGCTCCTACACTTGCCTCGGCTTGCACGCTGCAGAAACATGTCTTCGTCCCCATTTAAACGGCCAGTTACTTTACTGGGAACCATGGCGTTCGGGGGCCGAGCGGACGCCGAGCAGAGCCGGGAGATGGTGAAGGCTTTTCTGGACAGGGGGCACAAGCAGGTGGACACGGCCTTCATGTACGTGGATGGGAAATCGGAGGCCATCATAGGAGACATGAACCTTCCCAAAACAGGTAAATTGAACGCATGCACACTCAATCTGAGTTTTTAAGTAATGAGTTTCCTCAAGTTTTACCAGAACTGTTAGACGAAAACAGCATGCTGGATTTTGTGAAGGACTCATTGAGAGGTAAAAGGAATAGTGTAGAAGTCTTGAAACACTTGTTTTTTTTACGTTTGCAGAAAGAAATTGCAGTTTTTTATTTTTGACCACTAGGTGGCAGCATCATGTTCTATGAAAGGTGCTCATTGAGATGACCCTAAGGTCGGAGTTCATTGTTAAACTTCTAGCCTTGTTCAGTTTGTGCAGTTTGAAGTTTACCTAAGTTCATAAGTGGACACTGTTTTGTAATTTATTTAGTTTAGCCAAACATGGAGGGTAATAAGTACATGGCAGCTAATGCCTCTTAGTTATTCTGACTGAAATAAAATGGCTGAATTTTTGCTTTAAAGGTCAGGATGCTTAAAATTCCTCCCTTAAAAGTGAGGAAAAAATGTGATGCCATTAACCCTTTGTATGTCAGATGTTTACAGGAATGTTTGTTTGCAAATTCAGTTATTTGTGAAGAGAGACTGTCATGGAGACCTTGACAGTCCAGTAAATCCCATTGTGCCGAGAGAATCAAACTAATGAAGCATGTTGGCACCAATCTTGATTAATAACTAACATAGCAAGCAAGCTTATGTTGTCTTTTTCTTCATGCGTTGTCGGAAGTGTGTTAAGATAATTAAATAACTTAAGATTTCAATCATTTTATTTCCCCACAGTAAGCATAGCAACCAAGGCAAACCCGTGGGATGGGAAAACCCTGAAGCCGGAGAGTGTTCGCTCGCAGCTGGAGACCTCCCTGAAGAGACTGAAGACTGACTGCGTGGACCTCTTTTACCTTCATGCTCCTGATCATCAAAACCCCATCGTGGAAACTCTCAGGGCTTGCAATGAGCTCCACAAAGAGGTGAGCTTACTTGGTAACTTCAGTGTTTAGTTGAAAATTATGTAATAGCTTGGTGTGCAAATACAACATTTAAACTTTGGAGGCTGTTTTCTTATATTTTAGAGAACATTAAAGTGTGATTTAATGTAAAAATTATCACCTACAGGGAAAATTCAAAGAGCTTGGACTGTCAAACTACGCGTCTTGGGAAGTTGCTGAAATTGCATGCATCTGCAAACACAACAGCTGGATTGTTCCCACTGTTTATCAGGTATTATTTCACTAGTAAAGTATTTTTATCTATTATGCCAGGGCATAATAGGTATTTTTCCATTTTTATTCCTAAACAGCTTTAAAACAAAGTAGGTTTTCAGTAAGTAATTATGTAAAAATCTGTAAGAAAATATTTGAATATCAATATTTCATAAAAATTATCCCTAATCACAAATATGTAAAATCAAAAGGAACTTTCATACTTTCATAGTGGTAAGGTAGCTCCTTGACTTGGATTTTATTTTAGGATTTCACAATGAGTGAGCTGAACCAAAAGACAGGCTACATTCATAGGATTTAAAAAAGAAAATTGTCTTTCTATTTAACAAATATGTGCTAATTTCGATCACATGAAAAGCCAATAAAACACAGAGTGTAGTCATTCAAAATTCTTGTCTAAATCTAGAAGTAGTGAAACCTTTTCCAGTTTATTATTTCACCTGCTTGTTTTATTACTAAAACTCACAACTTCTCAGGGAATGTACAACGCTACAACAAGACAGGTGGAGACAGAACTGCTACCGTGCCTGAGATACTATGGAATGAAGTTTTATGCATACAATCCTCTCGCAGGTACTTTCGTCTGTGATTAATCATAAAATTGTTCTCTTTTATTCAAAGAACTCTAGCAAGTTTAATGTTTAAAAACTAATTTTCCAGACTACAATTTCTAGAATTAAAAATTAAATCATTACACTCTTAACAATCGAATATAAAACAATAATATTCCACTGAATTTCCACAAATTACGAAAAATTTTTGGGGTTCTGGACTATTAAAAATCGTGAACATTTAAATATGTCGACTCTAGATTGGGTTATCGTGCACCAAACAGTTTATTTGAAGCACAATTCCTGATTGTTTGAAACCGTATTTTGTTTGCAAAAAGAAAACAGGTGTTTCAATGCTTTTAACTTCTGTTTCAGTGTAATTTATCCAACTTTTGAATCACCTAATAATTTCATGTACATATTTTTTGCATTAAAATCATTGTGACATTTCAGTTTGGCATATTTATAGGTTTACTTAAGTTCTGAGCAGAAGTAAATTGTAAGCGTCTTTGGAATTTACTTATTATATTAGATGTTTTCTGTATTTTTGTTGACATCTGGACATGTCTGAGTGCTGATGTGGCTCCTCGTCTTCAGGCGGTCTCCTGACAGGGAAATACCACTATGAGGACAAAGACGACTCTCAGCCTACTGGCCGATTCTTTGGCAACAACTGGGCTGCAGCATACAGAGACAGGTGAAAGACCAGCAACTTATGTCCTGCTATTGCATGTTAATGGTAACTGTGGTTATCTGCATCCATGACAGTTGCCATTCTGTGTTTAAGATACTGGAAGCTGAGTCATTTCCAGGCTATAGAGTTGGTTCTGAAGGCATTAGAGAGCGCATATGGCTCTGAGAAACCCACCATGACTTCTGCTGCAATGCGCTGGATGTACCACCACTCCCAGCTCAAGGTACATGTGAAGTTTGAATACCAACTACAACATAAATTTATGGATTATGGTTTTTATTTTATCATAAAGGATGGGTAAACACAATATGCATTTTTATTACACAAGCTCGAGTTTTTAAAACTTGGCAGCTATAAATATATAATTATGCTTTAAAAATTATTTCAATCAGTCAGATAAGATTCTCCAACGAAAATGTCTTTACTGTAAGAAATGGCAGAAGAAAAGGAAACCTAAGCTCCATGTTTGATCTATTGCACTTTAACAGACCGCTGTACTGCCGTTTTCACTGCTACAAGATTTTGAGGCAACATTTTTCAGGTTGCTTGAAATCTACCACTAGATGCCACTTTGCCCCTTAAACCAGAGTCCAATGCAGCCTGTATAAAGTCATTTTTAGATGATGGAAAGATTCTCGATAGCATTTTGTAAAAGTAGTTTCCATTTATCCAACCATTGTTTTATTAATCATTTCACCTTCCAACCGTCTGTCCAACTTTCAGTCTGCCTCTTTAGTTCTGATTTTTTGCAGGTTCTGCTTGGCAGGATTCCTTGAACTGGTGTTTATTCTTACAAAGTTGTCTGAAATGTGTCTGGATTCTCAAAGTTACAGCTCTTGAAATGACTTTATGCAGCCTTGTTTTGCTACAAACCCAAACTACACTGACTGCTCTCTGAACACTGCATCCAGGGTGATCTTGGAGACGGAGTCATCATTGGAATGTCAAACATGGAGCAACTTCAGCAGAACCTGGCTGCAGCTGAAGAAGGTCCTCTGGATCAGAGAGTGGTCCAAGCCTTCAAGGAGGCCTGGGACCTTGTAGCCCACGAGTGTCCCAACTACTTCAGATGAAGAGACTTGCACCAAATACTTTCCCTATACCAATAAAATAGGATTTTTTTTTTAAATATTGAAAACTAATTAAAACAATTTTTTAAAATTCTGGTTTGATAGTCTACAGATCAGGTTAAGTTTATGTGTTTTAACCTAATCAGCTCCGAATCTGTTGATGTAAAAACACTTTGCTGTATAAATGTAAAAAGCATTTTCACAAAATGGCAAGATTTGATACCAGCCCAGTTTTTACTGAACAACTCTGTACAAACATTAAATTCACCATACTACAAGTTCCTGTTTTGAAGTCATTTTATCATAAAAAAAAGGTGTGATGAGTTTCCAAATAAGTCCATCTGCTTTTAAATGTTAACTTTCTTTGCAGAAGTTTTATTCTGCATCATCATCATCTTCGTCATCCTTTTCCTCCACAGGCTCTTCCTCACCAGCCAAACTCTCAAACTCGCCTGTCTCTGAGTTCCACACACATTTGATCTGCACTTTAAATTCTGCCATCTCAATGGCAAACAGTTTCTGTGAACACAAGAGGAAGATAAAACCGTTTTAACTTATGAAAAAGAAAGTTTTAGATTCACCCGAAGTCAAAAACCTCACCAGAAGCCGAGCTTGTTCAGGAGTCAGAACGTCCCCTTCTTTACAGACATCGTAGGCTTTGAGCAGCGTTACCACTCCTGTGAAAAAGATTAAATATTTCAATGAAACTACTATTTTCAGACAAACTCTTTGAATGAATGTGCTGAGTTCATCGGCCAACCCACCTAGCAACAACACTATTAAAACCAAATTAGCCAACCTATCAGGTTTTCCACTGTTATTGGCACAGCTAGTAAACATGTAAAGAATTTTTTATTACAACTTGCCCCGCTTTTTGCCCCAAGTTTGCCCTGCTGTTTATATTCTCACCTTTCTTTAAAGCAGTGGGAAGTCCCAACTGTCTCAGTTGAGGCTCCATTGAGTGAGGAAACTGTTCAAGAGGACCTTCTTCCAGCGTTACGTCCATCTGTGCCTGGTTGCCTGCGCGAGCGTAGTCCATCTCTTTGAAATGGTTAAAATATCTGCAAGCAAAGCCCAACGTGAAGCCATCCTATGAGCAGATTGTCGAGAAGAACTGGAACAATGTGGACTTCAGGAGACTCATACTTACTCTTGTACTTCATCCTTTGTTTTGTTAGTGAAAAGTACTCCCACCTCTCCACGCAAATACTTGCTGACCTAAACATGGCAATCACAATAGGTTTAATTCTCTGCAGGAGTCAAAATAATATTGCATTAACAGTTGGATAGGTTTGTAAAGCCATTCATTCTTACCTTGTGCAAATGATCTTTGTATTCATCTGTTTGTCCTTTTCCCAAAGCAACAATCATCACTTTATTTTTGCCAAAGAAAAATCTGTGACACACAAACCAAGAAAAAAAAAGTCTGTGGCAGTAGCAACAATTACCAGTCGCACATTTGTTATATGCCAAGTCATGCAGAATGAATGCAGGTGTATGTGTGCATGGAGTTACAAAAACAGACATCTATTCACGTGTTAATGGTGCTGAATAAACTTCACCTGTCTCTCATATTTTGTCTCCTACAGACCCTGAACATAATTAGTGAAATGTCATTTCTGCTGACCTAAAACTGCATATATGATGCAGTTAATAGAAAGCCTTTGCTCTTTTTTATGACCTGGTGGATGCAATACATTCCAGCTAATTAACTTTATGTCCTAATTTCAGCTAAAAATTCTTAAATCTCTTTTTCTGTCAAATTGCTATTTCTGATATTTTTCATTGTTTCAACCAGCAAGCAGATTAATTTAACATAATACTAAACAAAACCAATTCAAAGTAAATTCTTCAGTGAATTTTTATTCACAACAGTTCCAGACACTTGCTAAATTTGGTCATTTCTATGAGTCTTAAGCACATGCTAAAGGTTTGAATTAACTGACTTAAGTAAGAAAATAGCTCTGAATTTTGGGGCAAAGGTAAACAATGGATGAAAAGCTGCTTAATAAAATAAAACACGTAAATTCTCAGGAAATGTTAATGAAAAGGCCTTTAAAACGTCAGATTAAAAAGTTGAATGCTGATAAGAGTTTTATACAGCATACTAAACTTTGTTGCTTGAATTTATAAACTCCGTCAAAAACCGATTAGGTGTGTCATTATTACCTGCTATGTTTCCATGCTGTCCTGATGTCTTTCAACTTGTTGTTCCTCATATTTTCCACAGAGAATACGAACAGGTTTCTATAGGTGTCCACACATTTCCGTAGCTAAAGAAAAATGATCAAGAGACAATTTATTTAACATAGAGGAGAAGCTAATACCTGGTAGTTTAGAAAAATACCCACCTCCTCGATTAACTTCTGTTTGGATTCCAGCCCCTTCTTGGCAGTTTTTGTTAATGAGACTGATGGAGGAAAATACGAGGAATTGATCAGTTTTTAAACAGATTTTACATCTGCATCAGCTGCAGTACCACCATGCTGTGTGAAGATGTTACGAAGCTAGGTTAGCTTGCTACAGGGCGAATAATTTCAGCGGTAATTAATCGTACATGTCAGTAATATGTTTAAAAGATAAACTAGACTGGAGTTACTTAAACAATATATTCATGTAAAATGTGTTTTTCTTACTTTTCTTGTCCCTCTTTGACTTCGGCATGGTGGCAGAACAGCAGGAGAACACGTGAAGCAAATGGACCCTAAATGTTTCTGTTTGGAAAGGCTGCCCATGTGGCGCCTGACTAAAAATACCACAACTTCACTTCTTAAAACGCATCTTTAGGGTATGTAAACGAGTAAATTTATATTATAATTTTACAAACTTGAAATAAAAAATTGTGTAGAATATTTATGCTAGATATGTTATTTTCCCTTTTTGTTTCTTGTATCGCACTTTATCCGTGCAATACAAGAGGCACAACCTTCAGGGTGCAAAGTGTAGAATAGTACATTCATTATCAAATAATTTAGCTCTACATTGTGTACTTTGGGACATTTTATTTGTGAGTGTCTTTTGATGTGTACAAAGTAATTACTCAAATTCATTGCCCGGAGTCAGTTTATATTGTGGCATTATTTAATACAAGCTACAATCACATACATTTTGATTTATTATTAAATAATTTTCAGACTATGACAAAAAAAAGGCTGTGTGGAAATAAATCAGCATCGAAGCAATTTTCATAGTAAAAGGTCACTTGTGTAGATCTATGCTTTTTCTCAGTTTTCTAATTATCTACACTCAAAAAGTATAAAAATCAGTACCAGTAAAAATCACTGTACAAATTAGCATTTAAAAGAAAGATAAATGAAACTGTGAGGTAAACGGGGGAAAAAAATACAGTATAATGCATAGTATAGTATAGCATAGCACATAATTATCAAAAAATGGATAACAATTGTTATTAAATGCATAATAATTAAAATGCATAACACAAATCACACTCCATTTATGTTTTGAATAATATTAATGAATTTTTGTGTGGGTTGTGTGTGTACGTTTACATATAAAGTAAGTGAGAAAAATAAACGTTTCTTACTCTCTAAATTAGACAAATAGATCTTGGGACATTATTGGGATATTATCTTATATCCAGAATTAAAAGACAATTTAAAAAAATTAATAAATATGCTACTATAAGTTAAGCACAACTACAACTTTGGCTATTTTTTGGTCAACAAGCAAAGACCTAATTGTGGGATATAATGGTGGCATTATATTGTGGGGACAACACAGAAATGGAAGTTAGAAGAATCTACGTCTAACATACATATTATATTTTAAAATGTGGAATGGTGAAATAGTGAAGTGCTACTACACAGCAGAAACTGAAGGATTCTACTTCCGCAAATACACACATACATAGTACAGTGCAGCTCATTCAAATTCAGCACAATTTAGTTGCATCCACCTCTGCTCTCAGTGTAATGAAGTCAAATCACATTCCTTACATTGATTGTGCTTCAAATCAAAGTAATATTAATAGATCATGAACATCACTCTCACCACAATATCCAAATGGTGAAACATAATGGTGGCACTATGATCCTGTGTGGAAGCTCTTCTTCAGCAGGAACAGGGAAGCTGCTCACAAATATCGACATGAGAAGGACGCCCATTTACAAATGATACGATAGGGAAAGTCTCATTTTTGAATGTATATTATTTTGAATTTAAATACTGATGCTATCACCTTGAAAACTCATTCCTTCTTAATATAAATTTCCATTATTTTTGTAAAAGTTGTATGCTTTTATTATATTTCACACAGGATATTTAATAATGCAACCGAAGAGTTGTAAAGTGAGATCAATAGAGTTTATTCTCAAAAGAAAGCAAAAATAAACTGATTTAATTGATATACTAATATACAATATCAAGTTCTACACAATGCATGTAAATTCAAAACAATCAGTTTTATGTGAACCACGGCATTGAAAGATATTCTGGTACCTACCTTACTTAATAAAATTGTGTCATGCAACCGACATGGCAAATATTAGTATTTGTTCATGTGGTGACTTTTGATGGATAAAAATCATCTTCTCCATCCCAGACCACAAATATCTTCTTCTTATTTTTTTTATACATATATTCCAATATTTTGTCCCATAATTTCATTCAAAGCTAATACATTTATTGCAACAAATTTTAGAATGAAGGTATGATTTTAAATTAGTTTGAATGTTTGACTTTTCTGTAATGAGAAGCAATCAAACTTGTAATTACTTCTGAAATACATGTTCTGAACATAAAAAGTGCAACAAATCAAAATGAAATGGCCTCATTGAAGTCCAGCCGTAAGCCTTGGCTGAGTCTCGTCATGGAGACAGAGTGAGAGGCTTTGGGAGGGATGTGGGAGGGGCTGATAAGGTGATAGTGCCGAGTTTAGCACTTTGCAACATGATCCACGGAGAGGCCGGGCTCTGCGGCGCTGCATCCTGCCCCTCCGCGCCGCATGGAGACTGGATAGAGCCGCGGTGAACCGGGGGATGATAAGGACAGCAGGCTCCTCCTCAGTCGGCCGGCAGCATCAGCAGATCTGGACAAAGACGGAGACAAGAAACATGAGGGTGACGAGGAGTGCGGCTGGTGCTTATTATTTCGGTCTGCGTCAATCGTTCGGTTCCGTCAGGAGATGAAGCCCTCTGTGGCTCCTAAAGGACTTTCTGGGGTTGGCGTTTGCTGCAGGAGCCCATGCTAGAGTCTTCCAGCAGTGACAGTGATGGTCCCCCCATCTTCCGTGCTCTCAGCATCTGCATTGTGAGGAGGAAACGTCCAGTGGGAGTGGGGGCTAGAAGGAAAATGCAGACATAACTAACAACAGGTTATTTTGTTGCAGTCAAACAGTAGAAAGCCATTGCTAGGTTATTACTTCTTAGTTATCTTTCATCATGAGTTCCCTGTTTTTTTGCGAACCTCCGCCCGGTCCGGTCTGCAGCGGCTCCGGCGCGGTGACCAGCGCCCTGCGGAACGACCTGGGCTCCAACATCCATGTGCTGAAAACCCTCAACCTGCGCTTCCGGTGCTTCCTCGCCAAGGTCCACGAGCTGGAGCGCAGGAACAAGCTGCTGGAGAGCCAGCTGCAGCAAGCTCTGCAGCGGCCGCAGTGCCGACACCCGTTCTGCCGGGAGGTCGCCGTGCAGACGGACGGTCCTGAGTCCAGGCTGCCGGGTACCATTTGGAGTTTCACCCACATCCGGAGGCAAGGAGAGCGCTTCGAGACCCTGCACGGCCCCGGGGTGACGTGGACGCACCCGGACGGAGTCGGGGTGCAGATCGACACAATCACCCCAGAAGTGAGGGCTCTGTACAACGTGCTGGCGAAAGTGAAGCGAGAGAGAGACGAGTACAAGAGAAAGTGAGTGGCCATCCAGGATTTCTTTATTGGGTCTCTTCTTTATGTTATTTATGTGGTTGTCAGAGTCAGATTAATAGTTTATTAATTTGACCCCAGATTTGTCTTAGATTAAAACACATTGAAGCATCGTTCCTATCTGAATGGACTTCAGTGCGATCAAACTTGAGAAAAGCACTTTGGCCCAAATCTGGCTCACAATTGCACTCTCCTGCACTTTTCTCATGGTCCTCATTTGGCCCTGAATGACTGCTCTGACTCAGGGTGACTCTGGCTTTCTGAACTCAGCCAAACAATCACCAGCAGCAGCAACCTCAATCTCCTCTAGGTCAGACCAGGCTGCTATGTGACCTCTTGGCCCCGTCTGGATCCCACAACACCTGGCTGTGTTGCTAAGCCGTGCAGGAAAGCTTTGGCTCAAAGTTGTTCCAAGACATGCCTGTCAGTCTGTTCATCTGAATAAGTCAATCACTTATCTTGAGCTTAAAGTTCGAATCATTCTGTTCAAGGATGTTTATTGCCTCACATATTTCTTTTGTTTTTTTTCTTATTTAGATTATTTAGGTTCTAGTTACGTTTATTGAACAGTAAATGAGCAGAAAACAGTAGAGAGAAGACGAAGACATGCAGCTTAGATGCTCCACATATTTGTTTTTTTAAACATTTTAACATTATATGAAAGAACATTATAGTACTTAGAAAGATGCTTATAAAGGCTTATTTTCAGTAATCAGGTGATACCAAATGCTACAAATATTAAGAAATATTTATGCAAATAGAAAGAAATGTTTTTAAATTCACAATTAGAGATTTCCCCATGAAGTATTGTGTCCTGTTTATCTCCTATTTTTTTTTTTACATAAAAGTTTTGGGTCGGACGTTGTTGTGATGATTGGAAGCAGTCTAGAGCAGCATTACATTAGGCTTTCTGCATAAGAGAAGGCTTTCAGTGATTTTCTTCAGACAATCCAGGGTTTTCATTCATAACTTATTTCATTCTAATGCTTGAGCATTTTCAAGGGGATGTTTTGCCGTTTGGCTTTAAGCTATTAATCATTCAGAAACAAATTGGTCATAAAAGCACAAAGCATGAACCAGAGTTGTGTTTACGCATAAAGGAGGAGTTAGAAAATTTACAAATTTAAAAAAGCTCCTTGAAAAATATAGTAGTCTTTCACAATTACACATTTTGTTCTTATTTCTTTTGTTGAATCTGTGAAAAGAACCGGTGATAAGAGAGCATGAACGACAGAGTATTTCAGCACCAGCGAGATGATTTCCAGATTTATTTGCAGCATATGGTTGTCAGTTTGTCCTTAAGAGGATGAAGAGTGTAACTAGAATATTTTTAACACAAAAATTTAAAATGTGCATTATTCAAAACAGAACATTTACAACAAGTATTTGCTGTGTGAAACTTTGTACCGTTTGTTGTTCTGCTCACTGTAGCGTAACACTGGGAGTATTATAGGCTGATACTGGCAGGTTAATTAATCTGCTTGAGCCAGCTGGCAGTCATCTTCTTAACATGCGTGTTGCTTGTAGCTTGTCCACCTGAAGTTTTAAAACAACATTACCTTCAAAAGAATGACGTGTGGCAGTCCTTTATTTTCTACCCAATGTTTTTTCCTGAGCAAAAATGTTTCCAAATGGCTGAATTTATTTTTATTGTAGGTGAGGGAATCGTGTAGAAGCCTTGACTCTGTCTTCTGCCTGGTAATGAATTACAACTGCATGGGTGAGAACAACACTGTGCTACTTTTTGCTCCATACGCAAAAGAAAACACACTCCAGCACTTTTTTGCTGTTAAAAGTTAAAAGTAGGAATGACACGGTGTACTTTGACACAGTTTCTGGTCCATAACAATCCAGCTTGACTTTCAGGAGCTGTTCATCTTCTGTAGATTATATGGTTTGACATGATAGACATTTGTAGAGATCTTCCTATGGTCTGATGGTGAAGACTTCCAGGTGACTCATGTTAGCAGAGATTCCTCTGTGAACTTGGTGATCTCAGATCTTATTACTCATTAAGCTAGATTATGTTACTAATTGATAAAAAATATTGCTTATTGTACTTTGTGGCTTGTTATGACTTTCACTAATGGCTTAGATGGGCCTGATGTCTCCTTATGGTTTCCCATCCTTTTTCATGTGCCTCAGATACAAGAACTGGCTGAATTTTTTATTTTTTTTAAAATGTAGTATATTAAAGATTTCTACTTGTCTGAAAACTACTAATAACTAGAAGCTTCTTGAAAACTTAAAAATAAGAAACAATGAAAAGGAAAAGAAAAGGACTCTAGATGACACAAGTGTTTTCTAAGTTGGCGTCTGGTTGGACGTATTTGGACAAAGCTCCTTTGTAATTGGAGTGAAGAGATGGCAGACATAATTATGTTTGAGCTACTCCATATAAAAAAAATGTGAAAGCCAGAGGAAATTCCTTTGCATGGCTCAGTTGGGGAGTCATACGAACTGTGTTTCCTTGAAGACTCACCACAGCGTCCCCTTTCCGGCTGACGTCACCGCCGGCAGGCAGACTGCTGGAGGAAGACATGTGAAGAAGCCCCGGCTTCTGTTCAGCATCGTGACTCAAGCAGAGAGGCATTTTTACAGGCCTCTGTCTGCGTGGCGAGATCGACTCTGACGACCACTGACTTCCCTGTGAGCCACTGACTCAGTCGCCCTGTATGTGTGCTCTCCTACTCTGCTGGGAAACCAAATATCCTCCTCACTCCTCCCCTGTAACACTAGCACATCCTTTTTTGTGCATTTCGGCTTGAGAAGATGACCCACAGTAGCTGGGAAGCAGCCAAATAGGAAACATCCTGCCTGTAATCCTAAATCTGCCTCCTGTCAGTCAGACGTAGAAGCTTTTGACTTGACAGATTATTAAAGCTTTCTAATTTAACTAATCAGGGTTTTATTAATCATATGTGTTGCTGCACTGCTTTTCATTTGATCATCTAAATTTAAATTCCCTCAATGTTAGGAGTTAAAATATCTTTTCCAGAGGATTTGTTTTATTTGTATAATTTTTTCTTACAAAGTATTCTTGAGTTCTTTTTTATTTAGAAAAGTGAGAAACAACACACATTATTTAGTCCTTTTTATTGAGTGGTAATCATTGTAATCAATCCTCTCCCTGTGCTAAGATCAGTAATTGCTCACTGCCTGGTTGTTTTGTTTCTCTCTCCCAGACTAAATCCTCTTTACTACAGTCACGTTTCAGGATTCAGTCCCTGAGCTTCGTCTTACTGTGCCCTTTCTGTTCTGTGCTCTTTGTGTTCAGTCATTCCTTCAGTCCACTCTCCATCAGCCCCCCTCGCCCTCTGATTCTCCCCTGTGCCACATACAGACTGCTTTGTAAGGCCTCCTCACTCCCAAAGGGTCTCCATCCCATCCAACTCTGTGCTCCGGTGCAGCATTGTTGATTTATGAAAGTATTACAAGTTTGGACACACACAAAAAGGTTGCTGGCCAGCCTCAGTCACACCTTAATTCATAAGTCGGTTATGTAATCCAAGGAGAGAATTAAGGAGTTTAAAAGGCTTTTTTATTGAAAAATAGCTGTTATACTGACCATGATATTAAAAAAACACGACAAATCAGAAAACTGCTACATCTGCAAATATCATGGGGACAAAGACATGCTTTTAATCCACGTATTAAATAACAAGTTAAGCTGCTCTTTGAGTGACGTTGGACGTTGAACAGTTTAATGTGAACAAACCACAAAGCTGCTCATAGGCACTTTCACTCTGATAAGTGGTGTGTATTATCTGCCAGTCTATTTGCATCTGATTTTAAAGTCTGTCAACTGTGCTGAGCCTTCACCATTACTGCCTTTAATTTTACTTCTAGCCTACAATACAGCTCGGACAGACTGGAGAACTCTTGGAGAATTTCACTTCAGTCTTTTTGTAGAATGCACTTAACACAACCAAAAGGATTTTATTACTTGCAGTTTCGAGGCTGGACATACACTGTGACCGTTTGTGCTTGTGAGCTCTGGTTAGGGGGGCTGAATAGTAGGTTTATGCACCGCAAGCCTCTGAAGGATCCTCCATCTTGAGGTTCCAGAGGCACCAGCAGCTTCAAATAGCTGTTTACTGCTTTGTAAGGGCATTTTAACAGCTGCTCTCTTAATCTGATGAATTTGTCTAACAGACAAACAGATCATGCCTTTATCTGTACAAACCCATCTTTGCTCTGAATCAGCCACAAATCTCTTCACAGTACGATGATAATTCTTCAGTTTTCATCAAATATCTAATGTTTTCATACTTTGTCATATGACACTACACTATCTGATGATTTTTGTCAACAGAAATCCTTTCTCTTTCCCATATTGCTTGAAACCTGTGGCCAGTTTAATAATGTGGAACATCCTTCTAAAGAAGATTTCCTTTAATTGAGCTCATCAGACAAACTAATCAACCTGTAATTAATCTGTAATTAATTATAGTGATTTAAAGAACCCTGACACAAAATATCATGTATAAATTTAATAGCACAACAAAAAAGTTAATCTTTATGACACTTAAATCCTGTCTGCATAATAATTTGGTGTATAGTGTATACTATGTAGAAGATATATGTGTTACTGTATAGTGTTTGCTTTGTGTTTCTTAAAATTAGCTGCTGTTAAAATGAATAAATATGGCAAATCTGTTTTCAGATACAAAGGATTATTGTTGCTCCAGATGTACAGGATGTATTTCTGGATAAAATAAAGCTCTTTAACCTTTTGTTAAGAGATTTGCCCACATCCTTAACTAATCCATCCGCTTTTTAACCTCAGAACAGTGTTTCTTTTATTCC
Organism: Poeciliopsis gracilis; assembly: GCA_911649635.1. Lineage (NCBI taxonomy): Eukaryota > Metazoa > Chordata > Actinopteri > Cyprinodontiformes > Poeciliidae > Poeciliopsis > Poeciliopsis gracilis. Next base: position 920,247 of record CAJVRI010001403.1, read on the forward strand.
CTGCTCTCCACAAAGAGGAGAGTTGAGGCGGAAGTATTTTACTGGAGAATTTTTATCTCGTTTTTGTTCTATTTGTTCAGCTATGCAAACTCTTTTAAAGTTAGTTAGCATTTAAATGATGGGCAAGACAAGAACGCATCATTTTACAGCAGCTTCTATGCACAGTAATGTTTTGCTTATATGAGCTGTAACATGAGGTAAGGTACTTTGCATGGCTCCTTAATGCCACAGTGTCTGGACACTTAGCGAACTGACTCTGTCATTGATGAACAACTGCAAAATGGAGGATAAATAAGGTCACATTTCTGGGACTTTTCATCTTCCTCTATTGCCTTATTCTACAGTCGGGCATCGACATGAACTTTATCACTCGGGTCGGTGAGGCTTGAAAATAATTGCCTGTATTGTGTTTAAAAGTTTTCAAAACATTGGCTGACACTGATGAACATATCTGACAGCTGATAGCACGCTGCAGACAGAGAACAGATAAAAGCTCTTGTGGACAGTTGTCTTCAATCGCAGATTTGTTTAGAGTTTGCATATTTCATTTTTTGCATAGGGGAGTTTCAGACTGTTTCATGTAGATTACTGAACTGGAAGACAGATACGGACAAAAATAGGACAAGTTTGCATGGAATAAAGACCCGAATGAATGTAGATACTGGTAGCTTAAGTCAATTCAAAGAATACACCCTGCATGGTGTACAGTTTGTGGTACATTTTTGCATGAATTTCTGATGAACAGAGACGTGGGACGCACCTATCAGGTTTACTGAAAGACACACACATAAAGTGGCTCTCAAAGTCTATACACCCCTGTTAGATTTTCATAATGTTATGAAAATGAGACCATGATAAATCCTTTCAACAGTGTACACATAAGCGTGCAAACCCTTAAACTAACTCTGTCTGCCAGTTAAATTCAATATAAATAACTGCAAGTAAAGTTTGGCTGCATATAGACAAGTTCACATGAGGATTTATTTTCTTTGGCACAGTGGAGATGTGGGACAACAAGAACGTTACAAAAAACTGGAAATTTTTGTACAGTTTTTGAAAACAAAAGGTAAAAACTGGTCAGGGAGGCTGCCAAGAAACCAACAGGAAAACAGAAGGAGCTGCCGTACTTTATAACAGACGGCGGGTGTGTTCTGTATGTGACAACAGTTCCCTGTGTTCGCCGTAAGTCTGGGTAAGAAGTAAGGTTTTGAAACAGAAGGCTTTTCTTCTAAAGGAAAAATCCGATCCTGAATGAAACCTCCTGGAGCCTGGTGGGAGAGTGTGTTATGGTCAGATGAAATGAAACCAAACTCACAGTTTCGGGCGATAATTCTAAAGGATCATTACTGAAAGAACCACCTTTCCCCAGTGAAACATGGTGGTGGCAGCATCATGATCTGGGGTTTTTTTTTTTTAACACTAGACCGTTTTAACATGTCTTCTAAAAATCTGGGGATTAATTTCATTTTCAGTTGTATAGCAGATTCAAGCATATATCCAAATAGACAAAAGAAGGATTTTATGTGAGGAAAGTAAAATGTTTGAAATGGAAGAGGTAGACTACATTCTTTCAGTTAAAACTTTGAGCTCACCCAAAGATAGCAGGAATTAATAAATTAAAATGTGATAGACTCCTACCAAAAATAATGTGCTCAAATAGAATGAAAAACTTAAGAATGAAAAGTTTAAGAGTGTGTGATATTGTGGTTTTTCCCATCCAAACAGATCTTTTTCGGTTATATTGTATGTGACATTTGTCACGTTACAATGTAGGAAAAGACTAAATTTTATAATATCGCCATGGTCATATTTTATACATCACGGAAACCTGCTAGGGTTTCGACTTCTGCCGCTTTTAGGTTTGTAAAATCTATTATGCTGCTGGATCACCGCCTGCAGCTTACAGGACACAAAGCAAACCAGAACAGTCTGCAGGCCTTTGCTTCCTGCATGAATAATTCACATGCAGCTGAATATAGTGTGTAGGTGTGTGTGTGGGCGTGGACGTGTGTGCGTGTTTTGGATCAATGCAATAAGATTTCAGAGAAAGCAGATTTAGGGGCTTTGATCTTGGTTCATGTCTTTATCAGCAGTTAGAGGCAGAGTTTTTTCTTTCACAACATCAAGGTTTTTCTAAATTGGACAGAAGTTTACATAAATTTAGGTGAACAATAGTTCTGAAGATTTTTGGACAACAAATATTATGTCCCCTGACGAAGAGAAATGTGCAGTTCAGCCTTTCTTTTTCCTTGCTGGCCTTCTTGTAAGTCAGGCAGTGTATTCAGGAGTGGGATTTTCTCTAAGCTGTCACCTAGCACTGAGGCACCGGCATCCATCCAGGCCTGCATGGCGCCCTGGCATGCAGCTGCAGCGTTCAACATGGGGCCTCTTGAAGTGTACGTCTTCCTGCTGCTGAAATATGGCGGGGCAGAAAGAATCGGAGCTCAGTTCTCTGGGACAGAGAGTTCCAGATGAGGCCTTGTGTTTTGTTTTGTTGTTTTGTGCTGCTTTGCTCCTGTAGCTGCTGTGTTTATACATAAAGGGATTGTTCATTACATGGATTCAGAGTTCATTTTGATGCTATCATCATATTCACGCATATTTACAGTTCTCAGTGGATCTATTAAAAGTAAACCTCTTCTTATATCTGTGCCATAAAAAACGAACCATAGCTGCAGGATGTGATCTTTTCTTTATTACCATAAACATGAGTTCCCCCTCTTACTTTATGAGTCCCATATCAATCATAATCCACAGGGAACCTTGAGGGAATTTGAGCTTATTTATTATAAACACCCTTAATCTTCTTTTCCCACTTCAAACAATTTAACAATGCTGTATTATTAACTACAAATAGTGCATTGAATAGTGTAAAGATACCGCTGATAAGTGGTTGATTGCATTAGTTGTGATAGTCTCAGTTTTTGTATCTTGTCACTTCTTCCCTGATTTTCTTGCTGAGTTCCCAAAATGCTACTGAGACAACAACAAGGTAACAATCCACGTATCCCTGAATAAACCACCCCCACTGTTTAACATGGTGGTGGCAGTATCATGCTGGGGGACTGTGGGGTTCGTCAACAGGGAAGCTGGTCAGAGCTGAGGAAAAGATAGAAAATATAGAAATTTACAAACATTTTATTGGTTAAATCCATCCGAAGTGCTACCGGTAGTTGAAAGAAGACAAAAAAATTTGTGTGTTTTTGAGGCGTCAAGGGACGGTTCTGTTCCTTTACAGAAGGAGCAGAACCTAGAAAAAGTGAGCAACATTAACATCTATGGGGAAAAACAAATGAAAGGAAATGTAATCTTTTGGGATTCTCTCCTCAGTTCACTCCGCCTGCCACGTTTGGAGTTGCTGCTGTTCACCTGCGGTTGATTATTCATGTGTATTGATGCAACTGAGAGCATTGGCTCGCTGCCATCTTTAAAAATCCAGAAATGCACTTGTCTTATAAAGTAAAAAAAAAAAAAATACTACAAGAGATTTTATTGTGAGTCTTGCAGTCTTTGTAAGCAAAGTTAATAAAACCCATTAGCATCTTTCTAATTGATAGTTTAACAAATACCTTGTCCTCTCTTTGGAACTTCTTCAGATTTAAAAGTTCTTGCCTCCATTCTCAAGACCTGTGTGAGCTGATCCAGCATGCACACTCAATAGCCGCTGTCTTTCAAAGTCTTGTTACAGCAGAGGAAAAGCCTGTTTTCCAGGCACCTCAGGCTCACGGACTGAATGCACCATCACATGCACGTAGCAGGGTCATATATAATGCTACTTGTGCCGGTGGGAAGGTGGCATGTGAGAGTATCGACAGTGGTGTTAAATCTGACTCGGTGCCCCTCAGCGCCTGACTTAAAATACAACCAACTCGGCGAGTCTCTCCTTGAAGCTATTTACCAATTTTGAGGTTGCAACAGATTCAATTCATAAACTCTCTGTGGCATATATTTCGTTCGGACTGTTTGAGAAATATTGATTGAACTGTAAATATGGGCAAGTTTAGGAGAGCAACAGTTTTTTTTGTAGCCATTTTCTGTTTCATGAAAATTAATGTCCAACTGCCTGCTTGAATGGCACATTCTGTTCTCTCTCCTATTTTAGAGCTATGGGATAAATATGCCAGTTTTAATATAATGGATTACTAAATAAAAGCTTTTAAAAACAGTGATCAACAAACAAAATAAAGTATTCATTACAAATGAGAGAAGTTGTTTTTTGCCTCTAACTTTGGTACTAATGATGTTTAAAAAATGTATATATATTTATAAAACTATAATATGTCTAAACTCCATTTATTGTCTCTTTATATTAAACACACCTAATAAATACAAATTGGATTTTCTAACCATTTTCAGTGTGAGGTCTGACTAATTCTAATTTTTTAAAGGACTATAGCACACAAATTACAATATATATATTATTTCACTACAGGTTATTGAATAAAGAAGGCAGTTTTAAATCTAGCAATAAATAAATTAGAGGAAGTTATTTATGCTTCAAGCTGTATCTGATTTTAAATCAAGTAGATGCTCCCTCGTGTACATTGTCAGTAATAGTGGGTGCTAGTTTTAATCAATTTCTTAAATCATAGAAAAAAAAATGTTTTCCTTTTACTATTTGACCAACCCATCACCAATCAGGGTGAATTAAGGGAGAGTTGTCTGTCTCATCAGAGGCATCATTGGTGCCACTCTAAAGATTATAAGGATTTCAGTATTTAAATAAGTAATAAATATGAAGGTATTCAGTTCACAGTCTTTAAACTTAAAGACAATAAGGAAACCAGACAATTAAACAAGAACTCATTGTTAAAAGTTCTCCAAAAAAAGCTGCTATTCATGCTTTGAGAGGGTCACATTTTATTCTGTATTCCCTAAATGAAACCATCTCATCTCTGGATTCGCTCTGTTAAAACATGAAGATACAGGTGTGTGTACTCAAAGTCACATGAAAGTATTTATTGTGGTAGTTATGTCTCTTGGCTCGATTGTGTATCAGATAACTTCACTGTACACACCCTGACCAGAAAGGATTCGTGCCAGCAGCGAACATCCTTTTATCCTCCTTTATATTCCAGTGAAATGTCACTCCCAGATGTGGCCCAGGCTTGCAGTTTGTGGTCTGTGCTTCTTTTCCAATCACAGAAACCTGAACATCAAAGTTCCACTTGGTAGGATTTTTAGTTCTCCAGGTTAGCTGCGTTGTGTGACTCAAGTCAGCCAGAAACCAAAAGCTATTCTGCTTGTGCTGTAACACGGGTCGGGATAAATTATAAAAATGTGGACATCACATCTCAAGAGTGCAGTGGCGGGATGTGTTGGATGGGGGGAAAAAAAAAAAATCTGTCACCCACGTTAAGTCATGTAAACAGAGATAAGGGAGAAAAACAGCAGCCTAGAATGAACAAGTTGCATTAAAAACTGATTGGAAATGACTTTCTGATTTCATTATGAAACTCCTGTTGACAGAAACGCCATCAGGTATTCCCACAAAACACGTAACTGCAGTTATCATAACTAAAAAAACAATTAGGGCTTTGACTCTGGCATGTCTGCAGTTGGAGGAATAACAGCCTTCACCAACAGTCAAATGTAATGATCTGATTTTCTGACACTGCTCCCAGGTTGAACCTATTAGTTTAAACTGCTTATAATTACTTGGAAGCACTTAAATGTTTGTCGCTTTTTTGAAAGAGTTTCCAATCAGCCCTGAGGCCAGAAAAAATAAAGCTGGATTGGCCTGGCTGTGAGAGCTGAGCAATAATTCATCCTTGCGGTGAAAACAATAACAACTCGTTCACACACCCATAAACACACCTTTGTTTTTAAGAAAAAATCAGTTTGGTAACGTTTCAAGACCTATAGGAGTTGAACATGTCGCAACACCATCAGGCTGTTCGTGCGAAGTGAGAATCTGCTGGTGTTCAACCAAACCATCTGATTATTAAATACTTCTTCTTGGTTTTGCAGCTTTCCAAAGAATGTCAGAACCTTGATTTGCATCCAGTCTAAATGAACTGTGGCTTGTTTTGTTGCAGTCAGTGCTGGTGTTTTGCCTGAACCTGTATCTTTAGATCCTATCACTTGGAAATTCATGAAAAGTCTTTTCATGAGGGCAGGATTTAAAGCAGCTTAGGGTATGTGATGACTTAAGGCTGCTCCCGAACACTTGAGATCCTCTGACACAAACAAAGCTTATAGAAGGTTTATGTGTTAAACCATGCGACTGCGAACACATTTTTAATTATGTTTTAGGACACACATGAATGTCACATTTGTAAAAATATCAGCAGTGCACATGTCTCTAACAGAAATCTCCTGCTTGACATTTAAATCCACATTTAAATTGTGCTGTAATAAAAACCTGTAGCAGTAAATTACTTAATGCAAAATGACTGGGAGATGCTGTCCACAGATACTGTCAGGTTAATATTATTAATATAATTATAATATTATATTTAAAATGTTACATGATCATAGAACATTTTTAATCACACAAGTAGTTGTCTAGATACTCAGGTGAAATATATCAGTTTTATATCTAATTATAAATTGAAAAAACACTTTTTGTTTGTATTTGCATTAACAGACTGAATCCATTTCTTCCTTTCATCATGTGTCAAGGGTCACAAGACTGGATCCAATAAGTATATATAATTTAAAAGGCAAATTAAAGAACAAAAATTATAAAGCAAACTTTTCAGATTTAATCACATTACACACATTAATCTCTTTTATTGTCATTTCAAGAGGCAGACCAACCCAAAGATATGCATAGTTGTAATGTGGAAAGAAAAGGAAACATGGTTTTCTCATTTTCTAGAAATGTGCCATGCCGTCATATCACACAACCTGAGTCGTAAAACCACCTCTCCCTGCAAATAGATGCAAGTCGATCCCTGGGGGTGTCTCTCTGTCAACTCTGCACATCTTGATACTAATATTTCTGCCTGCTCCTCTTTGCAACATGCATCAAGCTTAGATACAATTGGATATGGGCTTTGACTAGGCTATCTCTTAACACGCGAACATGCATTGATCTAAACTATTGAGCTTCATCACTGGTATAACAATGACTGTATTTTCAGAAAGGTGGTCCTGGTAGAAGGTGAAGCTCTTCTCTAATATCACGTCTTTTGCACTGATTATTTCTCTGAACTCTATTTTTTTATGAGCATAAGACTAAATAATGGGCTGACATTAAGTATACACCTCTGACTTTTGACAAAAAAATGTTAAACTTTCTTCCCTTCCACATACAATAATATACAAATTTGCATTGGTGTATTACATATTATAGTGTATTTCATAAGATATAATATATCATCCATACATCACAAATATGAGCAAGAACATTACAAAGTGTTGCATGTTTACTTTAACCTGGCATGGATGTACATGTTATGCCGAAGCATCAGAGAAAGCAAAAGTGTGACTCATTGGAAGATTAGTTACAAAACCTGACATCAAATAAAAGGGAGCGGCCTTTTACCTGTTTCTTGTCTAATTGTTGTACCGTTCAAGTAAAGGGGCCATAAATTTTATTGAAAAAGTCCCGATGAACTCAGAAGAGTTCATCGGGAAGAAAAGAGGTTGGATTCTTCCGTTGGTGGGAACAAAGGTTCTCATAAATTTTTTCCATCCTGGATCTAAATTCACCTCATTCAACCTTTCATAATCTAAGCAGTCAATGTCTATATTGAAATATGATCTGTGATATATCACAAGGGGAAACCAGGCTGTCTTTTTTTTTTTTTTGACAACTTGTAGCCTTCAGCTGAACAGTGACAGGTGCCAGACATCTTAGAGGCAACATGAGGCGGCTGCTGTCACATAGCAACTCCAAAACTCCTGCTGTTATTGTGTCTGTGTCATTTCTGGTTTATAGGGGTTATATTTAAAACTGTCTGTCCTCTCAGGGCATAGAGCAGAAGAATCATCCAGCAGTGAATTATCATCCTCTGTGCACCGTTTATATGACTGAGTGAGTCAAGAATTCAGATGCTGCCTTCGATGGGTGGAAGATGTGGTGATAAAGGATTATGGTGTGTGGTCGAGTTAGGAGTATTTATCAGTATCAATCAAGGAGGAACAGCAGAGAAATGAGTTTTGACCTTGATATTTTGTCTCCTGAGCAGAGGAGACAAAATAGCCAGACGGTAGGCTCCTGAGCTGCTTCATACTTGTCTGATCCATTTCACATGACTGCTTCATTAGCTACACATGTGTCTCTGAGGAGTCAGGGGGAGGCTATAGATTACAGGGTCCTGACAGTCAATCGATGACCTACTATGGGTCTGCTCAGGGGAAGAATAATTTGCTCTGTGTTTTACGTCTCTGTGCAGCAGATGTACGTTTCCTGAAAGCTCCACGATGAAAGCTAAAGTCACTGAACCACAGCGTTGCTGTAGTCAGTGGAAAGAGGCCAGCCAATGCTGCTGTCAGCGACAAGACGTTACAGTCACGCCTCTGGAGTTCCCTGAGAGAAATCACATGTTTTCTGTGCATTTATCAAAGCTGTACATGACATCATTTCATACAGGCCACATAAACTTTGTAAAGTATTTGTCCTGCATGCAGCCACGCCCATTTTTAATTTCCTATTACACTAATGCTTGCAATCCGATAAAATGCTTGCCATAGTCCTAATAAAATCTAAATGTATTTTTAATCATCTAAAGAAGTAGAGAGAGAGAGAACATGCTTATTTCTGGTTTTACTTTAATTTTAGACCAATTTTCAACATAAATATATGAGAAGTAAAAGATACTGTGATTATATGCTATAAAAGAAAATACAGTAGCACTTACACTCCTTCAGGTTTAGATTTTATGTGAAACTGAATGGGAACGGATTCATGGCTTTAATATTTTGTACAACTATGTTTCACAATAAATAAATAAATTGGAGTGACAGATCATTTACCTCCAGAGATTCACAGCCCCTAGTTATTTTTCACAAATCTGGTCAGTGGCATGAAAGAACACCATAAAAAGTCAATATTTATGGCAGAAAACCATACTCATCAAAATGGATATATTGGATGATTTATATTATCTGTTCAAATTTAGTGTGTCGAATGTAAACATAAATGTCCAATAGTCAAGAATTGAAACAATAAACTTTAAATTAAACAGGGCTAAAATAATTGCCTGAGGACAAACAGTGGTTTAGTCTTGTCTTACACAAAGAATCCTTGTTTCAGCCTTTAATTTGACATCTGATTCATAGACTCACACTCTCCACAGCATCATATAATTTAAACAGGGAGTTGTCTGGCTGCAGATTTTATTTGCAATGAGCCACATAGGCTTTGGGGTATTACACAAAGCCACACCTCAGTGTGTTTTCCTCTGGGCCTTTTAGGTATTTACTGTGTGTTGCATAAGATAACTATCCACCCTTTGGAATTCCAGCAGCTCATAAATATTTGTTCTTCAAAATTATTAGTATGTTGACTCCATAAGAAAGAAAAAGAATCACGTGTTATTATTAAATCAGTATGCATCCCACAAAGGGTCAACAGTGTGATCAAAAAGAATCAAGCTGGAGAAGATGATCAAATTTGGATGCCAACAGGATGTGTTAGAGCTGATCTGGGTCCTCCAGCGCAGCGATGGGAAAACTCAGGCAGCTCGCGCGCAAACATAGCTCCCAGACACACTCTAAAAAGGAAGGAGTGGGAGGAGCATTATTGTTAAACAGATAAAAAAAAAAATGCATGAGAAATTATCTGTTAGGTCTCAGGCACTTTCACTTGCTGTGTTGCAACAGGCTTGTAATAACATACAAGTATAATATTTCAGATGGAGAATTGGAGTAGATATTTGAAAATATGTGCAATGACTCTCAAATATTTAACAGTCTTTGTTATTTACTTATTGATTTTTTATCTAGCTGATGCGAAAAATGAAACAAAATTACTTCATGTGTTTCTGCAGCCCTAAGCCTTTCTGTGAGACCATAGTTAAGGTGCTGCTATGAAGTGTCAGTCACCTTGCAGATATCTTCTGTTTTTGATTTTTATCACACTGAAATGTGTCAGTCCAAACAATATAACAATTTTATAAAGCCTGTAATACATACAACACAGAGAAAGCTATAAATATAAAGATATGTTAAATAACTTCTCTTCTAAAGAGCAGCAGGTTGTGTACCTTGAAGAAAGTAAGTCAGTCAGAGAAATTAATTAGATTGCGACAAGTGCAGCACAAGTAACGCACGTTGCCCTGCCTGATTCTGCTCCTATCAATCACACATATCAGAAGATATACACTTGACCCATGTGCAGAGACAACAAGCGACAGAATAGAGCTGGAAGATGCCAAACATAATCTTAAAAGAAAGAAGTTACACTACGAGGCTAGCAGAGTTCAAAATCAGAGGTCTGGAAGCATTTTAAACGAGTATACTTTAGGCTCAGGCCTCTAATTAAAGTTAATTAGTAAGTCAGATCGGGCTCTGACATAATGTCTATTGGCTTGGAATAAACCGGGTTGGATTTTTTAGGCCTGATCTAAACTCTATTTATGGCACAATTAGTTGTTTTCAAATTGGGCCCTGTGGGTTTGAAAAGATTTTTCCCCTTAATAATTTAAGTCATAATTTAAATCATTTACTCAGGTTGTATTTATTTGCAATTAAAGTTTTATACGGAAATATTTAAAAGAAAAAAATAAGTGAAAACAGTAGACATATACAAGTGAATGAAATACTTTTTCACAACATTGCACGTTAGAATTTGATTTACGTTTGGGAGACATCTGAAAGAATTTGTTTGGCAGTAAACAAAGTGTCTGAGCTAACACAGACTCCAACCCTCCCGCTGTTTTTGTCCTTGTAAGGAGAATCCTGGTGTTTTCGTTTTGACTCAGTCACGCCGAAGGTACAGGAAGAGAAAACCTTTTCATTTTAATACTTAGACATCCCCGGTGGTTGTCTTCTTGGCTTTATTAACTATCCTTTCTAAATAACATGGAAAAAGCTGCCACTTTAATAACAAAGCAGACTCTAATGCATTTGACTGATAACATTAATAGCTTTGACACACATATTTCAGATTAAGTTTCCCTTCTGATGGGCATTTAATTGCATTGTACCATTATCACTTCCAGTTCAGGTGAGAACTGAAAAGGCCATGGCCGAGGCCCAAGGAAGCGACAACACAAGTGATGAAAATGCTGTGACAAGCATGCGTCTGTGGAGGTTGTGGTGCAGCTGTGAACTCCGGTGACCTCAGCCAGAGGTCTGCGGCAGACTGACCAAGTGCTGTGGACAGAGTGTAGCACCACTGCCAGCATTTTGTTTAGAACGAGGCTTTCAATCTGGAGCGATCTGGCGAGGCCTGCTAAGGAGTACTTCTTTCTAATTAGACAGAGCATATTCAGTGGCTTCTGAATGAAAACAAAGCTGAGTTTTGTTGGGAAAGTGGATTTCTAGTGACACATGTTCCACCTTCAGGCTATATTTTTGCTTCTCCATGGCAAAGGCTATGGGTAAGTAATGTTATGTAATCTCTCTCTCATGTAGTAAACATATATGTTCTGCATGTTCACTGCTTCACCCAGTCTTTTCTAACTCTCACACTCAGAAACTCAGTTTTTATTCTAATCCCCTTCAATATGGCGCAGAATGACTCATCCTCACATGGCGGTCTGACATGGTATTTTCACTTCACACGCTTTAATGAGTTTTTCCTTCATTCTGAACTCTGCACCCTCACGGGAAACCTTTTTGACTCAGCTTGGTTTCTGTCTCATATCACACAAGATGAGTGTGTATTGGGGCCATGCCCCACACAGAAAGCTAAGCCCTCTGGGGTTTGTATGCAGTACACACAGCAAGACAATGAAATTGGCTGCTAATTTTGTTTAAATACAGCTGCTTTGGTCAAGAGGAGTAATATGACAAGAGGGGAAGCAACAGGGGAAAACCAGAACTCCATATTTAATTATAGCTTACAGCTAATCGGAGGCTCTGGTGCTTTATTATTAGCTTTGTTTGAATGTTTTTCCCACTTGTGGACTGATTGCCAGGAGCTTAGTTAAGGAATTTAATGTTTTTCTTGCAAAAGAATCCTATTATACCAATGGAAACATTGGTATAATATTTTCATTATCCCAAAAAATCATGGCAAACATGCTATAATAACCACTTCACACCACAGATTTTAAGTGAACATTTTATGATAAACAACAGTATGTTGGCTTTCAATTATCTTTCTCACAGTGCATAAAGGCAGATGGTTTCATTTCCTATTTCTAATGTACCTCAAGGGTCTGTTGTAGGAGCAGATCAGTTCATGCAGTTATCAGTCAACAGTACTGATAACGGTCTCACACTGGGCTCTATTGTCAAAGTCATTTAATTTCACTCAATTTATTTGTAAGTTAAAGAAAGAGTAAATTAAATAACCAGATATTTTCAACTGTCAGATAATCTTCAATTTAATAATCCAAAAAACTGTTGGTGTTCTCATCATATGTTTCTGCAGTATGGCCGCCATTGCTAGGCTATCTTTATGGAATGGAGTTTAGATCAGCCCCTTTTTTCACAGGTAGTATAATTTAATCTGGCATCATTTTGTATGTTTCCATATATGAAGTGATGTAAACAACATTAGTTACACCAGCATGTACAATCTAACTTTACAAGTAAGTGAAAAAAAGATCCTAAAGGTTTCACAGCATTTATGGCACTTTATTTTGAAAACATTTAAGCCCTTTGTCAAGATCAAATAATGGCATACGGTATACTATTTTTAAAAGTATAATACAACTGATTATCTTGTCTTGATTGGATTTTTATTTCACAGCTATCCCCAGATCTATAAAATCATCTTAGAAGGTTTTAAACCTCACTTGAATCCAGAATGTTAAACTCTGATGTTCCTCTAAATGTACTTATGGTAAAATGAGAATGATTACTTTTACATGGATTAAATTACATGTGCAGAACGTTGGGTTCGTTATGGAGCCCAACATGAACTAAAGTCTCCAAAGTCTTTTTTGGAAAGCAAAAATCTTTTCCAAACTAAAACATCCAAAGTACTGAACCTCGAGATGATCTCCTTATATTCACCATTTAGCCTAGATCTCTCACAGACGCCAGCATTTTCCTTCTTTAAGTGTATTTGTTCATAAGATTTCTGAGCCTGTAACTGAAGATGTAACTTACAGTTGGGTAAAATCATAATGCAATCATCCATTATACTGTAATGAATAAGTACATTTCTGTGTCAATTTAATTCACACAAATCTTAGTCACTCTGATGGAATTTAACAGACGCAAATGAGAAGCACGTCTCTCACTCCTCAGATGTGATGATGAACAAATGGAGCATGTTAGCATGAAGGAATTCAGGCTGCGGCAGAAACACTCCACCCTCCAGTCACCCAAGAGTCCCAGCAGTATTCATGAGCAATGTTTGTTGTGTTTGAGGAAAGACCAGCTTTCCATTCATCCTTTTGAGTTTTTATTGAACCAGTGAAGACGACAAAGGAGGAAGAGGACAAAAGGGTGGAAATAGAGGGGGCAGAGGGTGTGATGCCACACTGTCAGGGGCGCTTTGTAATCAGAGATGGGAGTGTTATTCCGCAAAAGTACCATTAAGGCATACATTGGGCCTCTGGGGGACTGGATCCGGCAGTGAAAGTGACCCACCTCTGTTATCTGTGCTGTGTGTTGCAGATGGGAGGAGGAGCTGTCCAAGCGAGAGCAGCTGGAATCCACTGTGGAATCCCTACAGCAGGTTTGGAAACGTAAACATTGAAATATGTTCTGTGACCGTACACACAAGCAGATATTTGACATCTTTCCATCATTATAAGACTATAGGAAAACGAGCAGCCTCAGAATAGGGAAACTGAGGCTACATGGAGCAGGATAAGCCAGCAGCATGTGTCTGACCAGAATAACCTCATTACAAAGCCATCAGAAGAGGCTTCTGGCCGAGATGTACTGCAGATAGAAACGTTAAACACCACCAACAGCCTGCAAGTATGCTGCTGCTCGGAGCAGGAAAAAGGAAGTAGATGTAGAGGAAATGAAGTTAAAGTGTATCACCTTAAAGCTATTACCCAACACAAAGGGCCGTCCCAGCTGGTAAAAGTCCTTATTCTTTTTTGCATCCTCTCCCTTTTCTGCTTCTGCACCAATCAATATGTGGGTGCATGCATGTTTGTCTTATAGTCTGGATCAGCAAAACGCCAGGTAGAGAGGTGGGCTGCCGAAGCCCCCTGAGGGTTTTAACCTTGCAGTGCACACTGATACATCAATGTATAAACGTAGAGGGAATCTGTTTGAAGTGAAGTCAGCGCAAACGGCCATTTCTCGTTCAGGGAGCAGAGCCAGAGGAATCAGTGTACTAATTAAAAACGGGAGCATAACCTGGCATTTGCCAAACAATATTTAACTGTATTCATTTTATGAATGTCTTAAAACTACTGGAAACCATGTTTACTCAAATCCCTGTCTGATTCGAAATTATAGAAAGGCTAAATTTGAGGCTGTGGATTAAATTACATGAGCGGAACGCTTGCAGAATTCCTTTAATTTGGCTCGTAACCTTGCTGCTTATTGTACAGGAATGTGAAAAACAAAGTACATCCTGTGTTCCTTTGAAAGACTCCATGAAAGTTTGACCCGATTTTTCATTAACCAGATGCTAGTTGTATCCATATAATTACTTTAAAGACAAGAGAGAGGCTTATCCGCCAGTAAATTTGTGAGAATATCACCATGTGACACTTTATCCCTGGGTAATAAAGTTAACTACTTTTAAAGTTGATGTAACTTATTTTTAAACTAACTTAAAGCGTCATTAGTCTGTAATCATGGCCAAGCTAATCTAGATGTAGTTTAGCATGATTTAGAACTATTTTGAAGTCTTATATCTCAAAATATGAATTTTCCCTTGTATTGAATTCCTCCTGGCGTCGTCCATCCAGAGCGCCCAGGAGTCGTCAGAGATCCAGGATGAGCTGAACGAGAAGGTGGACAGACTGAAGGCTGAACTCGTGGTCTTCAAGAGCCTGATGAGTGATGTAAGCATTTACTCACTGCTATGATGACGACAATGTCTTTCCCTAAAGTCTTACAACCTGTAATAGCTATTCAACTCAAAGCACTGATTACAGCAGCATTTACAACAGTTTTCCCAGGAGTTATCAGAATAATGTTCTCATTTTTATTAGTTTGAGTAGCAACACACACCCTTCCTTCCTTCCTTCCTTGTTTGGAAACATGAAAATGCGAATTGCCATAAAACCCCCAAGATAAGCATTCGTTGAACTGAAGAGAGGCTTTAGATCTATAGTCTGTATTGTTTCCAAACAGGTGTGTCCTGGTGCGATTGCACAGTTAAAACACACTACAGCATTCACAGCTGTTGTTTGGTCACAAATAAACAGCCAGGCTGTGTTATTTTTAGAAAGTTTCTATTGTTTATGCTGCTTATCTTTACATTGCATCTGCTTGCTGTTAAATTTTTATGTTATTTTTTGTTCTTTACTTCATTCCTGATGTGTGAATGCAGAGACTGGTAAGTGCTAGAAGATTATCTAGGAGGCCTAGATTATTTAATGTGTTTTAGAAATTATTCCGTGTGTGTGTGTGTGTGTGTGTGTGTGGTTGATGTGACTTTGACTTTGGTGATTCGACATTGGCTGCATTAGAACAGAGTTTGTCCTTTACAGCTTGCTGTCTGCTCCTACAATCTAATGGTTTTCTAAATTTTAGGAAGACTGTATCGAAACATTGCTGTTTTTTTAAAAGAATAAAACTTTTTATCACTGTGCAACAATAAACAACAGGATGGCAAGTTTCCAGTTTTAATCCGTTAACACCAAGTTTTCCAAAACGTCAAAAACAATATTTCAGAAATAAAAATCAATATTGACAGTTACGTACTTATGCTGATCTGTGCCTATAAAAGAGGATTCATTAGTTTTTTTTATTACAAATCCTCAATGAAGTTGCAGAATTGGTGAATAAAAGAATAAAGATAATAGTTGAATGTTAATTATTTTTCCTGTCAAACATTTAAATGCCCAATTAGCCCTCAGAAGAAGCTAAATGTCCTGTGTAAATTGTGTAAATACCCTTTAAAAATAAGAGCTGGCATGCTGCCATCCTGTCCCTACGTCCAGCATCATGTAGTGGAGGTCTAATTCATCCAAAAAATGTCAAAGAAGCATGAAGAAAAATGTTGAACTTATCATCAACATGCTCTCCACCCTTTTGCAGCAAATGACTGACCTGGACTCAAAGATCCAGGAGAAAGCCAGGCGGGTGGACATGGACATCTGCAGGCGTATTGACATCACAGCCAAGCTGTGCGACGTGGCTCAGCAACGCAACTCGGAGGACATGTCGAAAATGTTCAACGTCAGCCCCGCCAGGTCGCTCCCAGAGAAGGCAAGTCTCTGTGTGATTGTCTGCTGTGAGAAAAGCTGACAGCAAATGCAGCAAAAACATATGAATTCTTCTGCAGAGGAAACATTCAGCTCAAATGAAATCAGAGCTGCCAGTCGCTCATAATATTGCAACTGATCCTTATGCCTCAAGCTGATTCTGCACTTACTGACCTCTCTGAAAGGTGCAGGCGTGCATCCTCACTAATGTACTCAAAACTGTCTGAATGTGTTTTTTTTGTTGCATAAAATAAATGGCATACAAGTTTGCCATTTGGTGATTATATATACCCTATACCTTTTAAGCTGAAGTAATCTCTGCTCATCAAATTTTCACCTGACAGTTTCATTTTTATTTTTGTTCATTTCCTGGTGTTGAAATCTTCCATTTTATTTTTTTAATGTGCTGCACTGTAGATCTAAAATCAATTTAGATATATGTGTTCAAATAAATTGTATCTATTCTGTCAAAAGCTAAAAATGTATCTGAATCAGTGCTGATTGTTTTGGATTTCGATAACATATACTTATCGACTGGCTAAACTTTGCATAAAATGCCTACAAATTGAGAAAACACATGTGATTATATATATATATATATATATATATATATATATATATATATAATATAGTTTAAACAGTGTCAATATTCTTGAGTTTAAGCCCAATTTGTATCTTTATGTGTCCTATAGGGTGCCGCGGCGTGCTGCAGGAGAAAGGAACGTAAGACCGTCTCCGATGAGGAAAACTCGGAGATGGACGCTGAGCCAAGCACTTCTGAGGAGGAGGTTCCTGGATCGCTCAACATCACTGACGAGATGAAACGCATGCTCAACCAGCTGTGAGTGACACCTCAATCCCCAAAAAACCACCACACACCAAATAAAACGACTTTCTCGACATTGCTGTGTGAGTGTGCGTGCTCTTTCATCTCCCTCTGCTGTTAATTTAAAATATTGCAACCAATGGGCTGCATGTTATGTTAGCAGAGCTGTAGCCTTTTATGTTGGCATTCATGTTTTTTTTTTTTGTTTTTTTTTGTACTGGCAATTAACTGATGAGCTACAGAGGCTGCTTCCCTTACTGCTACTCTTCTCTTTGAACTTATCTGTGACATTTTAATTTTCCTCTTTGCCTTCAACCTTTGCTGAACCTGCTGGCTGTTACACCTTTCTATGCTTTCCTCCCTCTTCCTCTCTCTTTTTTTCTTTCCGGTCCCACACAGACATTGTTCAGATAACTCGTTTGTTGCCAGGCGCGAGACGTTTGAAATCGACGACGACTGCGACAGTCTGACGTGGGAGGAAAACGAGGACACTCTCTTGCTCTGGGAGGATTTCACAAACTACAACATGCCGTGCACCATCGCTGCAACGACCTGCGCGGCCGCCTGCCCCTGCGAAGGCAGCGCCGAAGCGGCTGATCCCGTGAGTTCAGTCTGAATGAAAAAAATTTTTCCAGACTTGTGCAAGTCAGGGCATGCATCAATGCGATGGATGCGGTGTAAGATGCAAACTCATGCATGATGAATGAAGGCTATGTCTGTGCTCTGTAAGGATTCCCAGGATGGAAGTCTTGGCAGCCTCATTGATGAAACAGAGACTCTTTTTAAGAGCAGGGAGAAGGAGTACCAGGAGACCATCGGACAGATTGAGGTACACTGATATGAATATTATTTTGTAGTGAGAAAAAAGTGATTCCTGTACGCATTAGAAAAGAAACAATGTTGTTGGAGTTTCATTGATGCAGATAATAGTTTTACTATCCTAGCTCAAGCATTTTCTTTTCATACAGATTTAGATAAATTTGCACTTCATGACCAAACATATCCCACATTTAGCTCAGACCTTGGTCAATGTTACAATGTATTCTCATCCACAAATTTTATTTTAACACAAAACACAGCTTTTACTTCTAACGGTGCAGACTTATTAACGTCCTCCAAGCCAAATTGAAGTCAAACTTCCCTTTTTTGGATTAATGTAGGTGTACTTCCTTTCAGTTTAAATGCATTTAAGATCTGCAATAGAGTTTCAATTGATTATCTGAACTCATAATCTTGTTGATATTGCTTCAGATGGAGCTGGCCACAGCAAAGAGCGACATGAACCGACATCTGCATGAGTACATGGAGATGTGCAGCATGAAAAGGGGCCTCGACGTGCAGATGGAGACCTGTCGGCGGATGATTAAAGGCGGCAGGAACTCTCCTTCTTTCAGCTCGGTGGCCAGCAGCGACTCAGGGAACACAGACGAGATCCAGGACGAGATCTCGGATAAGGATGCAGAGGCTGAAGTCCCGCTCAGTTGATAGCTGCACAGCTGGGATTTGTTCCATCTCCTGTTGTATGCCTCAATTAATCAATGGAGTTTAAATATGAGCAAAATGTCATCCTGGCTGGAGGTGGAACAAGTTTAACATGGTGCAGGCTCTGAACTGGTGCTTTTATACTGTTTTTGCTGTTTGGAAAGTGGTGGTGGGTGGTGTCTTTACTTCGTAAATGCAGACACCAAGCTGTGCTCTCTTTCTTGCCGCTGATTCCAGGGCTTCAAATCATTTTGCAGAGGAGAAAAAAAATATTTTAAACAAGCTGAAAAGTATTTTCTATCCAGTTAAGATCCTTTTTTTCTAAAGGAATTAAATACAGTACATATTGTACTCCTCCATTCACCAAAATGATTACTTTACATCTCTTAGATTGAGAAACATTTTGTTGCCCCTGATTGAAATAGTCCCTTGTTTTTGTGTGATCTGAACACAGGTGTGGCATTTAAAGTCCAAATTGAAGTGGTGGGTTTTAGTGTCTTCTGTCAGGAAGACAAAGAAAAGAGGAGACAAATGGTGTTGAAGTTCTGCTTGTTTCTGAGGGAACTCTGCAGGCTTGCCAAAGTCGACAGAGGAAAGGAGCACAGCCTTTTTTGTAAATGCACCGGTGCACTACTGAATTCTATGCAACTTAGCGAGCCTTATTCTGTTTTGGACTGGCTATCACCCGTTTTAGCTTCTTCTACAGACATCTGCCTCTTTTAAGGAAAGCAGGTATTTTTTAGGTTGTATTGTTTTTGTTGGGGACGTCAACTGGAACAGAGCCCCTAAAATACTACAGTACACTGCTTTGCAACAGTGTTCATAACCTTTGAAGTTTTTCATGTTTTGCCACAATCCAACCAAAAATGTTACTGTTTCATTGGGATTTTATGTGAAAGACAAGCACAGGAGGTACATGTAATAACATACATGGTTTTCAAATTACAACTTTTGATTTTCAGCAGCTGTAAATGTGAAAAATGTGCTATATTCTGCTGTCCTGCACTGATATTTTGCAGAACCACCTTTTTACAGCTTTACAGACATTCAAATTTGCAAAATGGTCCAAACCAAGAGCCATTGTACAGAGAGTATCTGTAAACATCAATTTATAGATTGATGTTTATGCCAATCTTTAAGTTACACATGCCGAAAGTCACATATCGGCATGTGTAACTTATTATTCAACTTATCAATAAAAGTATGTCTTGGGTTGTTGCTCTAGTCTCAAGTATTCTGCAGCCTGCAAACCCCAATAAAACACGTTGATGTTGGTGACTGTATTGTGACAAAATTTGAACAAAGTTTAAAAGTATGACTACGTATGCAAGGCAGAGTACGGCCAGGTGTTGCTTGCTGCTGAAGTAGCAGTGCTCTGATTCGATAAGGAAAAGCATTTTGTTGCTTGAAAATGAGAAAGGTAGAGGAGTTGGATTGTCAGAACCTAAATCATTAATGGTAAACAACTCCTTTCAGCTTTTCATGCTAAACCAAAGGGCATACTTCACATTAAGCTAAATAAAATACATTTCAGCTGTTTTACTTTAGGTGATTGTTGTCCATATCCTGCTGTTCTGGAGAGTCCACTTAGTGCTTAGTTTTTTTAGAACAGGGCTAGAAACATCGGCCTGTACATGAGCTCTGCCAGCATGTGATCGTATATACCCCAGAGGCCTTTTGTGTTCATGCTAACTCATTTTGCTGCAGATTGAGGAAATAATCCAGCACAGAAACTAATCAATGGATGGAGAGAGAATGAGTGTTTTTTTTTGTTTTGTTTCAATCATCTGTTCATTTTAGATTTTGAGTGTGATTTACTGGATCCAAGATTAAGTGACACTTCTATCTTGAAGTTTTCGGGGGGCAGAATATTCTGAAGCATGCTGATGTGCAGAAAAGAAGTTGTGTCTTTTCTAATATATATTTTGAGCTAAAAAGCTGCAATACAGACTGTGTACTGTCTGTCATATTTGTTACAAAATTACTTGTGGCAAAAGGTGTATTTTCTTTAACCGGACTGTGTTAACCATTAGACTGTGTCGCTATATTAAGCTTTTAATAACTTAAACATATTTGTTCCAATTATTTCTCAATTACTAACACAAAACAATACAAAACCTGAAAACAGTGAAAAACAGCCTCGCTATTGTCTTCAGATGATATGAAACCAGCCTGATGAGTAACAAAGAGCCATTCTGTTTTTTTTCTACTGGACTGTGTGATACCATTATTTAACAGTGTATGGCCGCAGCATCCACAAACGGCAGGTCTGAGGTTTTTCTCGCTCATCTGATCATCACACTAACCAGCCAACCAAAGCAATCATGTACAGCAGCGTGATGAAATGATTCTGACTCTGGAAAGTTGCACAGACTCAGCGTCTCAGTGCACATGCCAACCATACAGGGTTTCCCCAACATCTGTATCTCCTGTAAACTACTGGATGTCAGGTAAAACATCGCCACTTTGCCACTACTTAAAGCAGGTTTTCCTCATTTTAGTTCAAAAAGCCGTAGCGACTCTTTTATTTGTTGAATGTAGCTTGATTGGAAGCCTTTAAAGACCTTAAAATAATGTAGCTGTTGAAAACACAGGGACACATGACGTTTGGTTATCTGCTGAGAACTTCAGTGAGTTTTGCTTCACTGAACGGGTTCTCAAGCTTACCACCAACAACGCGTATGTAAATTTGCTGGATGTGAATGTTTCATATATAAGAAAAAAAAAGGGTTTTATACAAGGAGTTTTTATTCATAAAGTTTGGGGATTATTTGGTTAACAGTTTATGTTCGTTTGCAAACATATTTGCTGTTTCAGTTTCATGAATGTGTCTGGGAGGTCCAAGCTGCAGCAACATTTGGATAAAAGCTGCTGAACTCTATCAGGTTCCAGTCTTGATATTTTGCCCCACAGGTCACATCTTCAGTTTAATTGGCATTTTGTCTATGTTTATTTATATTCCTTACTCTTTTCTCTTACATTTGTAAGTTTATTATTTGTAATATTTTTGTTGAAACTATTTATACGGTGTATTCATGTGGGTGTTGGGCAGTCTTAGTTTCAAAATAATGAATGTACTCAGTTAGTATTGGGGTGAAGTTAAATAAAGCGATGGATTGGTTAAAAAAATGATCTAGTGGTTTTTTTAAAAGTTTCTTTTTTATTATTGTGTTTATATAATAATATTAAAATTAATTAGATTCTAATTTGAAATAATAATGAAAAGAAGGGAAATGATACATGGATATTTAATTTTTATGGATTTATTTTTTTCAAATTTGATGCATTTCAATTACTATACCCTTAAAAAGACAAAAGAAATCATCTTCAGAAGTCAACCAATGAATAAATGAATTAGCTTCAATTACCTTAATAGAAGGTAACTTAAACTCAGTATGAGTCCAGGTGTTCAATGGAGGCTTCAGGTATTTCTTAAAGAACATTACTGAACAAACAGCATCATGAAGAAACACAGCAGACCGGTCCAGAAGAAAGTGGGTTTGCCTGTTATGACAGTACAAAAAACAATCCAACTTGTTAAATGGTACTGGCATATTTATTAGGCAATTTAATAAAACATTAAAAACAAATACAATCACATCTTTTCTGGCTAAAATGCATCACAAATATTTTTAAAACAAAACAAGGATCACCTCCATATTTATACACACAAGGTGTAATAAATAAAATCTTTCCAATCCCTGTTTTAATAGTCAATCTTGGTTCAAACTTTAAATCGAGCACAAGATCTCAGCAGCCCAGACCGTCAATCTTGTCATCCTATACTATCTTTATCCTTTCACTTCAAGAAAAATAATCCTCTTGGCCACATTCTCCTCTCCGTATTTTTCCTGCAGCTTCTGCCGGCTGACAGGATCGGCTGAAAGCAACAAACTGTCATCATTGCGACTCCAAAATGGTTCCGAAACAGATGAGGGGTTCAAAAGCAGGTCAGCGGCAGCAGTGAAGTCTCCACTGGTCTTTAGCAAAGCTTTGGTCACACTGACCAGGTCCTGGAAAAACAAACAAATTCAATTAAAACCAAATTTTTGCAACATTGCAAGGCTAGAGGTTAAATTCTGCAATGGTCACCTGGTTGGTCTGGGTCATCAGCTCCCTGATTCGCTGCTTGTCCTCTTCTAACTCCGACTGAGTTAAAGAAAACGCTGCATCTTCATCCCCTGAGCACTGAGGGTGATGTGGAGCAGCTGAGCCTTCGCCATCCACACACTGAGAGTCATCCAGCTGAGATTCCTTGTCAAATATGAATAGGTGGGCCTTTGAAGAGTCGCTGATGAGCTCTGAAACAGGCAGCTGGACGGACGCGGCATCGGGTGTGTCGGGGTTCGGGACGCAGTTGCTGCTTGAGCTCTGAGTCTGTGGCCCGGACCTCTCTGTGTTGGGTTCAGCTTCAGGGTTGAGCCAAGACCCCGGTGGATCTGCAGATGAGTCTGAAGGTTGTGGAGCATCTAGTGATTCAGGTGTTGTTTCAGCTGTTCTTTCAATATTGTCTAGGAGATCTGGACCTTCATTTTCATCAGACTATAAAACAAGAGAAGTATTTAAATTTATTGGAATGTTTGGTTTGAATGTTATTGACACACACAGAGAATTTGTGAAGCACTCCATTTTTTGCATCTTTTTTGCCATCATCATTTATTTCATATCTACACCAGACACACATATCAAATTGTGATAAATACATGTAGGAAGCAATTTCCACCTATTATTGAATCAACTTACAGTTTTCCTCAACTGAAATCAACTAAGCTCGGTTGAACAGCACAGACCAATCATGTCTCTAAAGTTATTATTTTTTAAGAGTTCTGTTTCTAAGCCTGTGCAATAAATGCACCTGCTGGAAAGATCCACAAGGCTTGGATCCTTTGATTAAAAAAGAAGCAACATTTCTATTTTGAGCAATTTATACAATTTATTTAAATAGGAAAAATAATGTGTGAATGTATGACGTAGACCTCACTGGAGAAAGGATCAATTATACTTTCTGTGACATTCTTGCAACAGAGTAACTAACTTTCAGCAGACAGAGTGTTTTTCTCATATAACCTCCATCATGCATCTCTAGTCTTTAAGACTGCAATAATATCTGCTTTGAATGTAATTCAGGCAATTGACAATAAACCCCAATCAGTGCATCTGAAAGAACACTATTCCAGTTGTACTTTTAATGGTGCTTATGCAGACATCTATATCCTACCTCAAAATCATCTTCAAACTCTTTAGTTGCCATTTCAAGAATTCCCAGCTGCCTTTTCTCTTTTTTCTTTTCTGCTTTCTGTGGGGATGAACTGGGTTCATCTGGAAAAACAAAGAAACAGATTTCTTGTCAAAACAGAATATCTTCAATCAAATTTAGTCATGGGAAAGCAAGTGAGAGATGAAATACACTCTATATATATACATTCACCAAACCATCATATATTCATGTCCAACCTGGTTGCACAGTTTTAGTTTCAGCAATGCTGCTGTTCTGCTCCACCCGACTCTCCATCTCTGCTGCAGCTTTCTTCCCTCTGGCTTTCTTATGAGGCGGTTCTTCTGCTACTTGGGTTCTTTGGTTAGTTAACTTCACGGTAGCTTTTGTTTTTTTCGAGTGCGGTGGGGATCCTGTTGACCGCTCCGCCATGCTGGAGGCTGATCTCAGTTTTTTTCCGTACGGCTCAGGGGATGAAGACGCTGCCTCCAGCTCCAGCTGCCTGCGTGTTAATCGACGCTGTGGTTCCTCCTGCACCGGGGATGCCTCCAGCTTTTCTTTTGCTCTTTTAGGTGAACTCGTTAGTTTCAGCTGATCTGCAGGGGAGTTTTTTGATAAATGATGTTTGCGTGGTGAAGCAGGAGTCAGAGGTTCTTCTTTTTCTGGTTCTGTTGCCTCTGTGCTGGCTTGGTTCTCTGCCTGTTCTTCAGTTTGACAACAGTGAGAAGTTTCACCTTCAACACTCTCCAATTGAATGTTTATATTTGGCTGTTCCTCTGATGTTTTGCTCTCTTCCGCAGTAACAGAGGCTGTTATCGGAGTTTCTACATGTTCAGGTGTGACTGCTGCTGGTATTGACTGGACATCGATCTGTCGGGACAGGAAATACAGTTCTCTTGGTTTGCCTTCAACCAAATGTCCAAATCAGGACATGAAATCATGACATAAAATATCTAAACAATGGAGCAGTACCTGTGTTAGGTCTGATTCTGCTGAATGTGTTTGAGCAGGACCAGCTTCACAGGAAGATTTCTCAGCATCAGATTCCTGATTGAGCTTCGACTGAAAGCAGAAATATGAACAGCTACTAATAATCTAAAAATAGCCCACAGCTGGATTTGTTTATTGATACAAAGCCACACTATAGTGTGAGTATATTTGCACGCTTACAAATTTCTTCTGTCTTTGCCTTCTTGTCTTGCATTAAGATCAAATAAATATCAACAAAGCTTTGAGTGGCCTAGTCGAAGTCTAGAATCCAACTGAAGTATTCCAGCATTACTTAAAACATGATGCTTATCCTCAAAAACCCTTCGATGTGGCTGAATTATGATAATTCTGCAAAGATGAGACAACCAAAATCCACCCAGTGATGTAAAACACTCACTGGAAATAATCAGGAATGTTTAATGATTATTGTTGCCGCCACAGGACACCCAACCCAATTAAAGATTTCAGGGAAAGTGTTTTTTCCCACAAAGGGACAGGCTACTTTAATTAGCTCTTTTCTCTTTTCATATTCATTCAAAAAACTCAATTTTGTATCAACTCAGATTTCCATCCAATTTTTGTATTGCCAATATGTAAAATCCAGGTATACCGCTGTGTAGCTACACATTTTTCTAACAGTTTGGTGCATCTCAGTGGCAGCTGTCTGATCTACAACTCAAGGAGCTACAGATTTGTTTTGATGACATTTTTATCAAACGAAATGATATACTTTGCATTTCATAATATTACATTAAAATAACCTATGTTTGAATTTGTAAGTAGAAGCAAAACATATGCTGTTAAACTGTTATTAATATGTGACATTGATAACTCAGGTTACCGTTGTCTGATATTAAAACGTGTTTGATGATTTGAAACATTAAAACAAAAACAAAAAAAAAAAACAGAAGAAATTTGTAAGGGGCCACATAATATTTCACTGTAATTACCTCAGTCTTCTTCTCAGGCAGCTTGTTGCTGTCTTCTTTGGTTTCCACCTCTGTAGATGCAGACTGGTTCTTTGATAGTTGGTCTTTGAATCTAGACTTCATAGACTGCCAGCTGTGACTGGTCACCCGCTGCTTCTCCATCTCCTGCCAAAGCCGGTTGCCCCCAATCTCTGACTTACGCTTGCTGATGAAATTCAAAATGGCAGCATCCTCTTCAGGGCTGTAGGAAATTCTGCCTAATGAAAATTGAAGAGAGGGGAATTATAAATAAAAAAACATGATACAACTTAATAGTTTTAGAAAGTAACTGGACATAAAAATCTATTTAACCTAATAGAGTGAGACATTTTAGTTGATTTAACATTTATTTAGTATTTTGTTCACATTTACCTTTATTGAGTTGGTGGGGAAGAAAAATTTGCTGAATTTGCCTGACGTGATCTTGGATGCCATACAATTAAGAGCAAGTGCAAGAATTTCACTATCTATGTAGCAAATATTTTTCACTACTAATGTAGCTGGCCCATATTACAGTATGACGTACATATTCTTATTTTGATTTTCCAGGAAGTAGTTGAGGTGTTTTTGCTTTGACAATGTTTTTTTTTCAATAGATAACTGGGAAACAGTGTGGCATAAGCCAAGAAGCTAATGTGATTCAGACTATATTACTTCTAGACTGAATCACAGATTTCAATCTGAAAAATCTGTCAGATGGGAAGCTGAAGCCTCATGAAAAAAGTCCATAGTTAAGTGTTGATGCTGTACCTCCTACCAGTCCAGCACGGCTGTTGTTTAATTTTGAAGAGGATTTCAGGATTGCTTTTGAATTCAGTCTATAATCATCCAAATCCAGCTGCTCTTCTTTCTTAATGCAGTCAAGAATATACTGGGTGGAAACATACCTGAAAATAAAAATAAATACCAGTGACACAAATAAGAAACATTTACCACATCACTCTCCTTTAAGACCTCAAAAGTCCTTCCATGCTGTTAACTGACGGTAATATATCTGTAATGTCTACAGTCCAACACCCACCGATGAGCATCGGATTCAAGAACAGAGCTGCTTTCCTCAGGATCAATCAGCAGGATGGCTCCAGGCACCTGGACTCTACATAATATCCCTCCTCCAGCTTTGATTAGTGGCTGCAACTTTCGTTTATGAGGACCGGGTCGAAGGAAGAAGTACATGCGTTCACCCTCCACAGTCACGAATAAGACTGGAGAGATAGACTGGCCTGGATCTTGCTGTCTGGTAGACATTTTTAAGAAACCTAGAGAAATAAATTAAAATATAAAAAATGCTGTTAGTAACAATTGAACTGCTCCTGACACATTTTTACTATAAATATTTTAGCAAAAATGATTTTTTTCTCTATGACTTTAACAACAATATCGTGTGCAAGTTATGCTCTCAAAGATGTTTTGCTGTTCAGTCAAATTTACAGCTGTGAACTAATTTGTTTCTAACAATCTCCCTTTTCAAATAAACAGTGAGAGATAATTATCTAAAATGAACACAAAATACCTTGCTAGACAATAACTTTAGTGTGTTTGATAAAAATATTTCTGTCTAAATCAGCCTTAAATGGCTTAATGGACAAATTCAACACAACCATAGAGGAACTCGTGCAAGAAACAAGTGGGACATTATTTTTAAACAGAAGTCATCAAGTAATTGAAACATATATAACGCATTAATTTAGATTATCGCACTGTAATCAACACACATATGAACAGATGAAAATAAAGACAAAATGAAAATATTTCTACCTCAAAATCAGGCTCAAACAGTTTTCACCAAACCGTAGTTCTGTATGCGTTTCCGTTCAAACACAGGTTAAATATTACATTTGCGCACAATACAGCTGCTTATCAGCTTCGACAGCTGTTTGCTGATCCACGTTTAAAGCAAAAGAAAATCAGAAAAGCTGCAGAAGCGTGTTAGTTTGAAGCGTCCACAGCAGATATAGTTCTCGGTTTAACAGCCATCAGCTAAATCTGGCTAATTACTTTGTGCTTGACGTAAACCGAATACAAACGGTCACCGAGTTTAAAAAGCGACTGTTACATCTTGTCAACAGTACATGAAAAGACTTATTAAGCTAAAACCAACTCCAATACAAACTTACCCTGTAATTTGCTGTCTTTCCCGCCCCGAATAAAACCAAAACAAAGCCTACTTCCGGTTTACTTTCTTTTTCAGTGAACTTCAACAAACTAGCTACGACTTACCTCCCCCTAGTGTTTGTATCTATATTACACTCAAATGTGATTATCACCAACTAACTAACTAAATAAATAACTAATTAACTAAATAAATAAATGAATAAATAAGTTGTGGAAAACAAAAAGCTAGGTAATTATGGGGCAGTATTATGTATTTTCCAGCCGCATGGCGCCATTTTTATAGTACAATCAGTAGTTGTAAAAATGCTAAATATCAAATATAACTTAAAATAAATTTGACTTCACAATTTAACTCCTTGCTCTGTCTAAAACTCTGCCATCTCAACATCACTTCTGTATTAACCCTTTAACAATGTTTTTAACAGTGTTCCACTGAAAAGTAGCTTGTCTGATGAACTCAGCAGATGTGCTGCTGAGTTCATAAGAAGCGCATCTGGTTATGATGCACTGCTTTTAAGTGCATCATAAGTGCTTATAAGCGCTGTCATCTCAGATGCTGTCATCTCAGGTGTTTGCTAATTGCTACTGGCTAGTCTGAAGGAAGTTTAGAAGCTGCAACTATAAGGAGGAGCTGATCCTAGGAGGCAGTGCTAGGTCCACCCACGGGTTTTGCAAAGCTGAATGGTTGTCTTGGAAGATTAAAGGATTTCTCAAACACCCATGAAAGAATCATTAGAATATTGTTTAACAATGCAAAACTCAAAAAAAGACAATTTTACATAACACTGCCTCTTTAAAGAGATGTAATGAAAATACGTCTTATAAAGGGTCTATAGGATTTATTGCTACACGTTGGCTGAGATTGGAGCCCTTTCATCAAAAAAAGTTAATTTTTTCGGAGAGCGTAAATGATAAATAAATATGCATCAGATCAACACAGTTACAGTTCCAAAGAATTCATGTTGACCACCCACAGAGGACAATGATCCTCATTAACTGCAAACTTGCTCCATCTAAGAAAAATGACACCTCCAGAAAAAAAAAAAAAAAATAGAAACTCTGTTAGTTCAGTGTGAGACAATCCTTCTGATCAGACCCCAGAGGCTTTATATGAGATGAATTACTGCCCCACTGATTTCAACACCTCATTATAAACACATTTCAGTTGCTTAAAACTAAACCTGATGTGTAAAACACAAACACAGTTCCCTTTTTATAGAATCTCATGTGATTAAGTCCAGCCAGTGTCAGTGTTGTGGGGACATGAGTAATGTTTGGTTTGTGGAGGCTAAGGCTGTAACAATCTGATGACATGCACATGGTTTCTCTGCAGCATAGTGGAAAACTTTGACCTCTGAATGTGCATTTCCCCTTTTTCTTCCAGTTTTACAAAGTTGCTAAACTTTCTAAAACTTTCCTTTTTGTTGTCTCAATGCTGAGCAGAAAAATAAAAGTAAAGTATTTCTTTTGTTTGGTTTTATGAGATTTTACAAGTTCAGTATTAACTTTTTTAAAGAAATGTATCAATATCAAATCTAACTTTGTACTTGTGAGGTCAGTGGACTGAAACGTCTTTAAAAAGAGACCAGGAGCCAGACTGTTTTCCTTTCTAGTTGTTAAGAGTGTTCTATCCAAAGAGTGAGAGAAAGATAAAGAAATCCAGTGAGCAAACTCTGCTGTGAAAAGTCTTAGAAGAATGAAGTCAAGGCCCTTCCCTGGAAATTCTTTCATGTTAGTAACCATTTTGGGTGGAAACATTTTCATTGTGAAAATAGCTTGTTTGGTAGTCTTCATGTTTTTGTAATTTCAGCTCATTATCAATAGATAGTAATGTAAATATGTAAATCAGGGCTTGATTACTTGTAGATTTACACTTTGATCCCAGCAGCAGCTGATGATGTTATTATTTTTATGTGACAAACTCCATGCAAACTTCTTGCTGTGTCACCTTGCATCTACATATTGTTAGACAATTTTATAAAAAGAAAAAAAAAGAAAAAGAAAGAAATGAGAGAAATAAGACAATAAGTAGAGCTCACATGTAGAAACATAAAATGCAACTTATGTACAGGTCTCTCTGAAGTAAGAAAATTGTTCATATCACAATAGAGAGTCAAAATCTTCTTTTTCCTTTATTTTGTTTTTTAAAGCAAAAGAAAATGAACTCTAGATGAATATGAAAACTAATTCTTCTGGTTGTCATTCCAGTCTGTCAATAAACAACATCTTAACGTAAACAGTATCATGATCAATCTTCCAGTCTTACAAAGCAGTGTGCTACACAGTCAAAACATTACTTTCGCTTTGTGAGGGAAATGTCAAGGTTATGGGAATGAATCGCGTTGGCCGGTTCCCCTGACCTTCCCTCCCTCTCAGTCCTGTATGACCACTGCATTATTGTTTCTGGCCTCCACTGTTCCTCTCTCTCAGCAGCCCAACCAGCTGTAACAATACAACAGCCACTCCTCCACATCAAGACGTGTTTACCCACAATCTGTAACAAGTGAATGGATGGGCATATATTTACTTCTTCGTGCTGATTTGAATCTATCTGTGACCTGAAACAATCAACCCATTCCTGAGCCGATATCCCAGTGATGTTTAGGTCATCTGTACAGTTAAGAGTGAACATTAATTTCCCACAGGATCAGCAGCTGTGGAGTTGGGACAGCTGAGTTTGGTTAACGTCAGGACACTCCTCCTATTGTGAGACTTGAAAGTGAGAGCAGTGTCACCAGAGGGAGGTGTTGCATCATTTTCATTATTATTTTTTCTTTTCCCAATTTTATATGAAGAATCTTCAATAGATTATGTCAGTTAGTCGAACTCTATTTACTCTATTTCATTAACTTTTGAAAAATCTTCAAAAAATTATTTTTCTCTCAGTTTTCCACAAATCTCAAGAAATAGGTAAAAATAGCTCAACTGTAGAGTTTCTGTAAAAGATGTTATGATTTCAGACTCTCCAAGCCTTTAGTACACAGGTGTGAAACTGCAGTCATGGAGGGCCACTGCCCTGCAACTTTTAGACGGGCCTCTGCCGCACCACACCTGAATAGAATAATTAGGTAATTAGCGAGGCTCTGGAGAACTGATCTACACAAGGAGGAGGTAATTAATACATTTCATTCCAGTGTTTTGTATCTGTGGCACATCTAAAACCTGCAGGACACTGGCCCTTGAGGACTGGAGTTTGACACCTCTCCTTTAGTACTACACAGAGAAAGTGTTGACGTGACAAAGTTGAAACTACTTAAGAACAAACCATGAATGACATATTTCTCACTTACGTTCACTTAATTAGTGGTGAAGCAACACGTTGGAAAAAATGTACCCTACAGAGAGGATGCTGGTGAGACGAACTACAACGTACATGACATTTCAAAAATCTTTTCTTTGTTGGAACATGGCAGTGAAACACGAAGCTCTTTGTGCAGTCATCTGGTTTTCTACAAATTTTCACGTCTTCTTACCATTTAATTTCTGGTGATGGATTAACATGATACAAGTCAGTGGTAAAGCCAACAAATGTAAGAGCAGATTTATTTATTTTTCTTTGGGGATCCTAAAGGACAGAAACATTTTTCAGATCAATGCTGCAGATGACTGATCAGACTTTATGTAATTAACGTCTGTAATCTTGTTCGATCAATGAAATCAGGAAGCACCCACGACAGTGAGCTCAGAAACAGTTTCACACAGTTGGAAAGTGAATGAAAATGCATTTGACTCCAGATGTACCTTGAGGCATGACTTGCACTTGTCTGGGAATTTCAAAACATTGCCACATACATTAAACAGAATAGTTTTGATGTAGCATCAAAGATTTGTCACTCATGTCAGATTTTAAATGTAAACTATGATTCTGACACCATCATTTATAAATATGGAAGATCTTTTTGCAATAAAAAGAGAACATATTAATATTCCTGTACCTATGAAAGCAATGATTAAAACATAAAGCACATTTTTTTCTTTAAAATGTTGCATGTGGTAAACATGTTGCAACCCAATATTCTGTGGAATAAGGATGTTGCATTTCCTTGTTATTCCTGATTAACCGTAACAATATCGTTTCCTTGTACAGCTCATGTGGAAAAAATGAAAAGTGAAAAGGCTCTTTCATGAGAGCCAAATTCTAGAGTGTCCTGGAATCTCTGCTCAATAACAGTCTGGACCAGTCTGTTATTGGATCAGTCTGTTATTGAGCAGAATCCAATGATAACTCTCCTAGTTAGAGCCATTGTCTCTGTCATTGACCAGTTGTTTTGATCTTGTAAAGGCACAGTTTACTTATGTGCAAATGAATAGTTATTGGTATTACTTTATTGTCAGCATTGGGGGGTTTTAAATATCATTAATTGGAATTTATCGTGCCATCCATAAAAAAAATTATTATTCTGATAAGGAATTTATCATGATAAATGACTGATAAATCTTCACCCCTACTTGTAAGTAACTTTTCTGAAAAATACAGGAGCTTGTTTTAGGTCAATAATTTCTTCCTATATATTAATACAGACTGCTGGGTCATTGTAGCTCGCGATCTGATTTTTGCGGGCTCCCTGTTCAAAGCATCAACTATAAAAACTACAAACCCATCTTTCTTTCAGGAATAATTTTGTCCTGCCAATAAAATGTTCACCACAGAAGAAACCCTTGCAGTCCTGCTTATGAAAAAAAAAAAAAAGAATATATAAGATCTGTGCAGGAATCTTGGCAGAGCTCAGTCAACAGAGACCGGATCCAACAAAGTGAGGATATGCTGACTCAACATTAAATAAATAATACAGTTAATTACCGTCACCGTCAGCTGTCCACGGAGATTCTCCAACTCTGAGCCAAAACCCCCCACTGTACTGTGCCAATACAAAGACTTATTTTTAGAACCAAACTACTCCTTCCTTGTGTTTCTCACGTCCTACAGAATCTTCTCCCCATAGTTCAGCTGAGTTTTCCCTGTTAACAGCTCACTTACTCATCCCGATATGTTCCTATTAAACCTGAGAGACATCAACATTGTTGAGGAGGCCAGCAATGATTTATTTTCACAAACCGTTAAAAGATTATTTCTCTTTTTATTTATTTTTTTTAAATTATACAAATACTGGCTCACATTTTTAATGGTAATATTTTTGTTTGCTCACTGAGGGAAAAGTCCAAGAAATATACAGTAATATACCTTCCTCCCTCACCAAAAAGAAAATAATTTGGGTTTTATGAAAAGCAACATGTGACTTCCCTTAATCAGGATCAAGTTTTCATCTTTTCTTATTATTAAACAAATGTATCCTATCCAGACATTAATTTACAGCAGAAGCACAGTCGAATGCAGTGATTGAATATCTTTGGATTGATATGGCAATCATGATGTTCAGTATTGATTAATAGACTGGGAAAATAAATAGGGTTTTCTATTGCTGCACAAAAATGGTTCACATATAGTCTGGTAAAAACCACTGGATAAGTTTATTTCTCCCTTGAGTTGAGGGTGTAGGCAGAACTTCCTGTAACTTATTGCAGAAAAGATAAAGGTATTTTTTTATGCCAGGAATCTAAAACTAATCCAAAACTATTTTTTTTTTCATATTTTTCCGAAATTTCTGAATGGTTGTCCTGGTTAACTGTCTAGAAAATGAATGAAAGACAACATTTTCCATTCAGTAACATTCAGTGTCAATGCTGGAGAGAGTAAAGTAAAAGTTATTGGGAAACTTTTGCCTATGACACATGTTGAATAAGCAGGAAGAGCTTGAAAGCTGCGAGCAAGAGGAAAAGTGGTGCAAATTAACAATGGATTGAATTTCTTTCAAACTTTTAATTTTACAGTCCACATCCAATGACACTCACATTCATACAGAGACATTCAGGTTGGTGGGCATCCCTGGAATAAGTGTCTTGTTGAGGGGAGCGCCAACATGTAACAGGAAGCAGGAAGCTTGAATAAAACTGTCAGATTGCAACACAATTACCGTATTCAGTGATCAACAGTCGCCCAAAGGACACAAAAACAAGTTTAACTATCTTCAAATATTCTCGTCAAAAGTAAGAGAATTCTAACAAGTTCACCAGAATCCAAACTGGTGACGATCTACATGACTCAGTGTTGTGGTGCGTTCACACCAAACACATCCCACGCTTCAGGTTGCACACGTGTGCACTTTGAATGCAGACGCTTGAAATTTTTCTCTTTACCAATCGAGTTTTGAGCTTTTGGTTTACAATCAAGTTTATGTGGAGGTGCGTCAAAGGCGCATCAGACATGTCAAAATGGCTTTAGAGGTTCATTTCAGTTGCCGGCCTATTTGTCGGACACGCTTGACATGTGAAACTTACAAAGTGCTTCAAATCACGCCGAGCTAGACTCAAAACGTGGTGCGAAGGGCCCTGGACGCGCCTCCACATAGACTTTGAAGGTAAACCAGACACACCTGACACGCAAAATGCATTTGGTGGTTTGAATGTACCTCTAGGCCTATATCAGTAGTTCTCAAACCTGATCCTCAAGTGCCCCATATTCCAGGTGTTCGTTGGTTTTAAACAACTGACTTGAATGAATTGGTGATTAAAAGGCTTCTGCAGCATTTGGTGGCTGCTGAGGGAGTCATGCAATTATTTGAATCAGGTGTGCTGGAACAGAGTCACATCTAAAACATGCAGGGCATGAGGACCAGGTCTGGGGATACAGACCAATACAGTACAAAAGAATAAAGAAACATTGATGGATTAGAGATATATACATATTTTTAAGAGCGTCAGTACTACACACTGATTGAACTTGACATAAATAGGAATTGAGCCTCCTGGCTGACTTCCCTGACATAAAGCACCTGGCATGAGTTGGAAAAACAACATGCAATGACAATCTGACCAGACGCTGAGGAAGCTTTGTGTAAATGAAAGTTTATGAACGTGACGCGGTGTCTCGCTGGGTTAAAGTTTAATGTCCGGAGTTTAAATGTTACTCTGACCTCTGCTTTGCACGCAATCTCTCCTGTAACAAATTCTAATCCCAAAACACTCTAAGCTGTGAAAAGCATAAAATGGGATGAAAAGGCCTTATTCTCTAACCAGAAGAAAGCGTTAAATCTAAAAAACACAACCTTCATAAAGTAAACCAACTTCCCTTCCTGCAGATGAAATTAGAGCCCACAGACTCCAGTCTTCCGGCCCAGCATAGTTCAGATGTTGCAACGGCAGCAGCGTGTGTGTGTGCGTGTGTGTGTTTAGAAGTATTTGGTAATAGGCACGGAAGACAGCTGATGTCATGACTGTAAAACTAGATTTGAAAGTGTCTGAACAATGCCTCCAAGGAAGATATTTGGAAATAGTTTGAACTGCAGTGACCTGAGCCAAATATTCTGATGCATACTTTCTTGCCTTGTACAAACGTTAAATGCAAAAGAAAAAAACATTGTTGAAATGTGACTGCAAAAGACTTAAGATTGGGGCAGATATTCATCTTCCATTTTTATTACTGAAATGATGGTTATAGCTAGTTGAAAATAGCTTTGATGCACTGTTGATTGTCCTTAAGCAAGAAACAGACTCCAGGTAAAAAAGTTAGAAAATATTTTATTTACAGGTAATTTCTCACTCTTTATCTCCCCAGTAGGTAAGAATCCAGTCTTTTTGCCTGCACAAACATTGGACTGAAATAGATACAAAAAAATTTCACATTGAAAAATTAGAACACAACCAAGTTGCTGAATCTAAAGGCTCAAAAGCAAGTTTGGTTCAAGAATTTCATACAAACGGAAACAAAATGAGCGATTACATATATTATACATTGAATATGTACAATATGTTTAAGAACAACATTGGATCTTTTCAAAAAAGCTAAACATTTGATCATTAAGGCACACTTTAGAGCCAACGTCATTCCTGCTGTGTGCCTTCTGTTAGCTCACACTTACTTTCTCACAGCTTCTAAGCGGCGTACGGGACCAGAATAAGTTATAGGCACTAATCTGATTTCTGTTTTTGGATGCAGCTGATTAAAATGAGATAGCACCTTCACCCTGATGCCAAAACAGAAAACGATTGTGCTCAATTTTACGCATGTGAGCATTTATGTATTTGTGCGTGTTCGCAGAGATACTGATGTATGTACATGCACTGCTGATCTCTGTGGATGGATGTGAAGAAACAAGCCGCACGACAAGTGCTGTGGGTGACGAGGCGTGAAAAATGTTTCCCTTTAAGGCACGTGAAGCTTTGACAGTGATGAAGCACGGAGAAGTTTTGCATTAAGTTTGTCAACTGACGGTTCCCTCTCTCTCTTTCTGTTAGTCAAAGTTAGTCACTTTGCTGCAAAAGGTGGTAGTTTCGTACTGAAGTTGGCAGACAGCCTGTAATGAAATGTTCGGGCTCTGTGGTTGACAAATGACTGTGTGCCACAAATTAATCACATTGAGACTGTCGAGAAACAGATAAAAAAATTTCATTTCTTTTCTTGATTTTTCTGTTCCTGTTCTTCTCCACCTTCTGGTAAATGATTAATTTCAATTCATGATTTAACAGTCTTGGTTTTTCTTCACATTACAGCGTTTGTCCTCTTTTCCTTTTGAGCTCTAATACAAGTCCTTCATAATCTCTTGCAACAAAGGGTGTAGGAGCATGTCCACCTCGGTCTTCTTCAGCAGCTCAATGAGGTGCACATGGTCAGTGACTATCTGACGCAGGTCCGTCATCTTCTGGAGCAGCTTTGCAAACAGCTGCAGGGAGTCTGGATGGCTGAGCTTCAGTTGCAGCTCCAGCGAATGGAGCACCGTCTCCTGAAGCTGCTCGATGGGCTTCACGTTCAGCAGGCCGGGCCGGTCTGGACGGGGCACAGAGACACAGGGGATCAATTAGTAACAGACCTCACACTGGTATCATTACGCAATGCACCTCAAAATCAGAGCAACCATTATCTTCTACAGTCAATTAATAAATGGAGTCCACCTACGTGTGATTTAATCCCAATATAAATACAGTCGCTCTGTGAACGTCTCAGAAGTTTCTTGGAGAACATTAGTTCATAAAAAAACTCACACAGACCAAGGGACACATCAGACAGGTTAGAAATAATGTGGTAAAGAATAAAGCAAGGTTAGCATATGAGGTAATAAAACTTTAAGCATCCCATGGTGCAATGCTTTGCATAGTTAGGCTATATAGCTGCCAATTTGTGATTTAATGCACTCTGCTGTGTTTCCTTAGGTAGAGAAAATTTTAACCAATTTGAACTTCACTGGATTGTTGATAAGTCGGATCAATTGGATTGTATGTGTGATTGAAATGTTTTGTAAAGTGTATTAAGGTGGCGTGTCATGAGTTAGCACAATATAGATGAACTGAATTGAAGACACAAAACATGGAGTCCTAAATGCATTGAAATCATTTTTTATTAGGGAGATTTTTTTTCTGCTTTGTCAAAAAGCTGCTTATTAAGCCATAATCAGTAAGTTAATAATTTAGCTCATTGTTGGATTTTAATCTTAATAATGTTCAAAGTCAGGTTTTTATCAAGTAGATCTGCACTAATAATCAGCGGGATGGGACAAACTCAGAAGGCTCTGTTCAGATATGAGGGATTGCTTAATCACACATGAGTAAAAAACTCAGGCTTCCTGATGTTTGCTTCTAAGAAACTGACCTCATAAGTGTGAGGACTGAAGACCAAAAGTTTCACGCCTTTTCCCACCTGTACTTTTCCTTTTACTCTAAGTCTTGACGGCTAGTATAGAAACGTGCACACGTGGGAGCTGCGTGATTGTCGTTCTCTCCTGTGGTCGTCTCTGAAACCTCACCTCACTTGTCATTTCTCCCTCATCACAAGTGCAACCTTTGCAGTTATTGCCTCCCGAATCCTGTGATGCAGCTTTTTATTGTTCTCATGTGAAGCAGTTTCTTTTACCTTTAACCATTTAGTGACTTGATAAATTGGTTAAGACTGTCCAAAGATAACATATTTATCACTAAAGAATAATAAGTTGTGGACAGGAGCTACGTTAAATCTCAGTGTGGACACAAAGTCTTTTTTAATAAAAGGAAACATTTTCACTGGCAGTAAATGGAAGATAAATATTACATTTAAGACATTTTTGCATAGAGATGAAACCAATAAATTGGGATATTACATACGATTTCGAAACATATTGTTTTAAGAGGAAGTGGTTTGCTTCGTTTTGGTGTAAAAGAGATTTGGCTTCAGTGGTTTTAATGGCAGCAGTGTGATGATTTATAGTTTTGTTCTGGGCAGAGCAAGTTTAAAAATTGCCCCCTGCTTCCGGGATTTGTATCAGACTCAACAAAACGCTAAGAAAACAAGTAAAATTGCACAGCTTAGAAAAAAATCGTTAAACATCCTATTAGATAATTTTTGGTAACATTTTATTTGACGGGTTGTTAAAACGGCTGTCATAATCATGACAAGAAATCATAATATGACATAAATTTGTTATAAAAGTATTACTGATTAAACTTTAGCTTTAATAACAAAAAGCTGCATAATTTTTATGCATGACAGTCTTATTCACAACCCGTCAAATAAAGTGTCCCCTGACATTCCCTGATAAATAGTGAATACTCACCCCCACTGAGGATAATAACAGCCAAAAACAGCGCCATGTCGCTGTCATCCAGCTCCAGCGTGTTGAACTTGACTCCAAACTCAAACTTTGGCTCCATCATCTGACAGAAAGGTTTTCTGAGACTCTTGAGGAACTCCCGCGTCATGAAGATCTGTCCGTAGGAGATCAGGGTGCCATCCTTGTTCATCAGAGGCGACATCATGATGATCAAAACTTCAATCACTCCGTATTTCAGCAACGTCACCTGGACAAAAATATTTACTGGTTAAAAGGAAGCTCTGAAGGTGGTGAGATATTGGAAAACATGTAACAAAATCATATTTTGTTTTTTAATAGAAGCCATAGACTAATAGAGTATTTTTTATTAGTTTCTTCATCTTAATTATGTTTTTTCAGCATCAGCAACCTTCAGCATTTTTAACAATGTCGCTGAAACTGGCAGCAGTTTAATCAACTGAGGTGTAATTTGGAAAGGTTCAATTCAAATCCAGTTACAGTAAAGAGATCCACCTGTCCACCCACTGACCATGAGTTATGCTTTGATAAGACAGGGATTAATAGTAATTATTGCTTTTTATCTGTGTTGTGTGTGATCACATTAGTATAACATCCCAGTGGGATGTGTCCGTTCCATGACTGAACTTTTCACCCTATTGATAAGAGACTCATGCACACTTGTAAACACTTGTATCTGTAATCTTGTTCTTCCTAGGCAGTTCTTGTGACCAGACTCTTTTCACCATGAAAGACCAGTAAAGAACTCCCATCACTGCAGTCACCGCACCAATTCCCCTCTTCTTCTCCCTTTTTCCTCATTCTTGAATGAGAACCTTAGACACTTGAACTCCTCAACTCTTCTCTGACATCTTGAGAAGGCACTCTCCCCTTTTCTGTCTCAAGACCATAGACTAGAGGTGATGATTTTCATCCCAGCAAACTCCCATGCACCCTCAAGGACCCTGAAGAGGGTGTGTATTGTCTCAATTTTTTATATGTATTTATTCCATCATTTACTGTTTGGTTTTTGGTTCTGGATCTCTCATCACTCCACCCTCGGCAAATATACAAAAGGTCTTTGTTACAATAACCCTGTGCTACAGCTTGCATCTATTCTCCTGCTCTCCTACTCTCTGCTTTGTTTGTTTTTTCTGACTCTCAAAAGTAGCTCTCAAAGCGGTGGTATGTATTTCCCATGCACATAGTGCACAATAAAGGCTATGTGTTGTTATAAAAATTTTAATTGAGCTTCTGTCTCTTTAAGTAGCTCCTGCTCTTTCCAACACTCCTTTATGCCATTAATAACCTTTCTGCTCATTGCGGAAGTTATGTTTCTGATGAAGGAAGGAATAACATTATAACATGATGCAAAACTCAAAAAAGTCCATTTTACCCAAAGATTTGTTTTCTTACTTGATCATTGAGATCCAGGTCGATGAATCCTGGAATGCTCTTCGCAAATTCGGTCACTTCTCTTACTGCTTCTGCAGAGCGTGACTGACAGCTTTTGAAGAAACGTAGCTCCGCCCCATCAGGTGTCAATCCGTTGATCCCCGTTCCCAAAGCTCCATAATCTGACCCTGAATGGGCTCCTGGGATCCCTGAAACCATGAGAATATGGAATAAAAATCAGATCTGACTGAGAAATTAACCAGACTTAACAGTGCATGAAGTACACCCAAGATTAATCATACTAATGGCAAATCTGAAGATTTAAAATAAACTTTTATTCCAAGCAAAATCTTTTGTTTAATAATGACTATTAAGATTTTGGACTGGGCCAGTTTAAATCCAGATTGAGCCTGATAG
The DNA here is from genome assembly GCA_911649635.1 of Poeciliopsis gracilis. NCBI lineage: Eukaryota > Metazoa > Chordata > Actinopteri > Cyprinodontiformes > Poeciliidae > Poeciliopsis > Poeciliopsis gracilis. The sequence continues at coordinate 960,638 of CAJVRI010001403.1, forward strand.
AAAATCTGTGGAGATTAGGGTGATGGCATGGAAACCCATCAAAATAAAAGACTTGAAGGTCAACACCAGAACTAAGTCATAACACCAATAGAAACATGGTGTTATAATGGTCAATAAATAAATAAATATTTGTCCATTGGTCATTGGAATGAATTGTTTTATTTTACTTTTAGAGGCATTCTTGTGTGATTTCCTATTAGAAACAACTTCAAATCTTTATTTACCAGGTCTATGAATGATAGTGGCCATAAATGTAGTTTAAATGATGATTAATCATGTTGTAAGCATAATCTGCATAATTTTAGTTTCCTTATTGTTGGGTTCGTAAAGCTGACTATCTTTTTGATCTCTTGTCTTTTTTCTAACCGATGCGAAAATGAGCTTATGGTTTCCACTCCTATTCTTAGCTGCGAGTCAATGAAGCATTTATTTAGACTGTTGGTAGTTAAATATAAACTAAAGTCTTGTTCATTTAAGTTGAACAAGACTTGAAACAGCTTGTTCAAATTTAACTTTAAATTCTAAATATTTAAGAAATGTGTGACTTGTTGAATACAAAGTGTTAATGTTTAAAAGAAAAGCTCTTATGATTTACTAAATTTGCTTGCAGAAAATAAACTCAATCCAGGTTTTTAAATAAATACCTTTATATTATATAAATATCATATATATATATATATAAAATTGTAACTTTATTCGGCCATCTAAAAGTCTGTGATAGATTGTGGCTTTACTAACCCCCAACTGTAACGGTGGACATCTGCTGGTGCTCCTGGGCTGGTATCTGCCTGCAGTTGATGAATTGCTCCCCTTCTATTAGAGACTTCATGTCATGAATGATGAAAGGCTGCACACACAGACATACAGAAGATTTTTGAGATTGCAAAAGCTTTCCAGCTGTTTTCATTCACAAAAACAGTTAAATGTTTCTCTTTCAGTTTGCAGTGATTACGTAAAACCTAACACTCTTCAACTTTCAAATATAAAGCAGGTAAATCAGGAGATACAATAGCTGGTGGTAAATGAGAGTACTCAGTCATAGTAATAATGCTGGTCAGAATTGGACCAGAATGTCTCTCACAGGTCTTCCTCCTTCTTCATTGGATAAACTCTCATTTAAGCTGGAGACTTGCTGTCAGTCATTGTGTTTTGCACTGATGTCAAAGTTTTAATGTTCCAGATGTTGCTGACTTGTGCAGCAACATCATTATAATTTTTTGTCATAACCTCACACATGGAAGTAAATATAATTATTGGAATCTGCAATCCTGAACAAAACGAAAAAGGAAAATATAATAATTGCCATTTAAACAAAACCAAGACACATTTATATAAGAAAATGTATCTAAATGTCTCTTACTTTAGCAGTTCTGTAGTCCTGCGTTGATGATTTTTAATATTAATGTAATTTTTGGTATATTCAATCATTGTTCTAATGAAAGAGATTCACCAAAACACACAATTGTCTGGTAAAAGGTAACGATCCTTAACCGTCAGCATGACCTTATCACAAATTTGTAGAGTCATCCTCTCTTACTGTCTACTTTTGTGGTTTTCTACAAAAAAAATTAAAATAAACAGAAAAAAATTCCTCTTTGTTTCCTTACTGCAGTTAAACATTATCAAAAAACAACTAATATCTCGACCTTGAGTGTTAAAAAATGTAAATATTCCACAAAAGCTAAAATCATTTACTCTTAATTTGTTTTAGGAGGTACGCAATGATTTCGTAAATGAGCAAGGAGTGCTTCAAACAAAATGCTGAGCCAGTGTCATTTGGCAGCTATGGCTGAGGCGAACAGTCATAACAAGCTGAACAAAGAGATGCAGAGCAACCTTGAGGTCATCAGAATTTACCAACAGAAGACAAACCTAGAGTTGCTGCAAAAGCTTTAAAAATAGCAAAAAGGAAAACTACAGCATTAACAATTTTCTTTTATTCCTTTATTTCTTATTCATTTGGTATTGAAATAATTTTGTACCAAATTACAAATTTAAGAGATTTTTCATCATGTTTGGTTGAATCATAATGTCATAACGCGTAATCTGTGAAACATTTTGTAAAAAACCTTCAAAAGTTAAAAAGAGATAAAATCTCAGATTATTTTTTATTTGGACAAATTTCGTACATTTTTGATGTGCCATTTTATAAATGTTAAAGCAAATTATATTGAGTGTCAGTATTAAAACTAACAGTATACAGTAATAAAACCAGTTTGTTTCCCAGTCTAGCCACCTGTTAGAGATTTTATGACTTAGAAACCAGTTGAACCACATCTCCAGTCAAAACAGCAACAAAACCCTGCAAAGTATCCATTTGAAGTGGATATTGTGACACAACAAAAATAGTGCTCCATATGTTTGCACTTGCACTTTGGAAAGTGTAACGTTTTCTTAATTCAAAGTTTTTAAATGCAGGATTTCAAATTTTCATTTTGTGCAACAACTGCTAGAAGGCAGAGCAGACGTGACAGAAACCGGTTCAGCAGGCCAGATCAGAACAGAACAGGAATGAACAGCTACTGCACGTAAACTTACAAATACAAGAAGTTCATGACTTAAAGACTTTTGACAGAACAAGTTCACATTAGGGTTACTAACAAAGATTTATTCACCATCATGTTTATTCTTTTTACATATTTCATAAAGCTGTCTAATTGGCAGTGGTGCCTCAATGTGACTGATGTTACGAATCAGTCACAGATAAAATAGATAAAAGGAGAACGGAAATCGGCCAGCCGTTCTTACCACTTTTTCTCCCGTCTTCCCAGAGAGGATTGCCCTGGCCTTGGCTTTAGTAAGGGGGAAATACTTCAGATAGGCTTCATACAGATGCCGGGCCAGAGCCCTTAGATCTGCAGCCTCCGGGTGCATGTGCTCCATGTCAGACGAGAACTCAGCCAACAGCTTCTCCTTCTCTGCCTGAGGCATTCGGCCAAAACGAATGGCTGGGAAAGAAAACAGAAATGTATGTTAGTGCATGTAGAAAACAAATATGCAAAACATTAAACACACGATCCACTATTTTATTTGAAATGAAAATAGAAATATCCAACTTATGAGAGCGCAAATGCAAATATCTGCAAAAAGAGAATAAGAACAGAGCACTCTGCATTTATGCTGCAGATCCCCTAACTTTGTTAGACTGAAATGTGTATTTTGTCAGCCAGTGCTAACAGTGCTTTCAGATATAAATAATTAAAAAAAACTGATACACACAAAAATATATTGACCCAATTTCATTTTGTACATTTAAAAAATACAGAAACACAACAACTTCACTTTAAAAAGCCTTTTCCTTTAAATTTGGCTTCTGTCCCTAAGTTCCTAAATAAATATTGAAGTGTGTTGTTGCTCAGATCTGTTCAGGTTTGTTTGCTGGGTTTGTTGGGAGAGCACTGGTGGATCGATTGTCTGTTAAAACTAATCTTGTCCAGTTTCAAAACAGACTTGATGTCAACACATTTAATTAAACATAGGTGAAATTTCCGGAATAGAAAAAAAAAAAAATTGGGATTACTATCAGGCTGCATCTAGGTATGAGTTAGCAGAGTGAGGTAACTGCTCAGACATTTTCTATGAATTCACTGTGTATGTCGGAGAAGGGATAGATTGACTGTTAAAAGCACATAATAGATGGTCCTGTTGAGTTTTTATAAGGTGTGTCTTGTGATGCATTTCAACATGTTCTGCACCTTGATAATGCATTGGTAATTAGGTTTAAACAGTTCACTGAAAGACCTACACTTATCTAATCTTATTTCCTCTCCCCTTTCCTTGTGCCACTGCAGGTGGCATTACAACCAACAATTAAAACTAAAAGAACCGAACAAAGGAGCCCTGATTGAGTTTCATTTACAAAACAGGTCTTGGACTATACAGAACAGATAACCAACTTTAATATCATGGGTGAGTTTGTAGCCATTAAAAATGTCCCAGTACCTATAATTTCTCAACAACTACAACAAAAATGTTTTTTTTTTTAAAGTTTATAATGATGTTTTACTTTTCATAAAGCCTAATCAGAACAAGGTGAAATTTAATGCCATGCCGTGAGAAAGTCGAGACGTTCCATTAAAGTTGGAAATCATTAATTATCCCTCGCCTCAATTTAGACGTGCACCATTCTTCAGCTGCAGCTTTATGCAATTGTGAAATGCCGAGGTTGTGGTTGATGCCCACCTTGGGCAAATCAACACAAAACCATTGCGTCTCTCTGGGCAACGAGCCAGAGGCAGTGACACAGCATGCTGGAGACACCAGTTGAAACAACAGGCTCTGAGATGTCAATCATTGATCAAACAAACACCCACACTGTGGCGCATTTTCAAAGTTGCTGAAATGTCGTTAAGTAATATAAGGAGGATATGAACGAATGCAGAGAGAAACGCACTAGCAACTGGTTGTAGGATGACAACAAACAAAGTTATTGAGGTGTGATAGAAGAATGTCTGGCAGATTTTCGGTTAAACCCTGAAACCATGTGTGCTTCATTTGACAGCTGACATTCGTTACAATGAATGTTTGACATTTTTTTCCTCAAAAAGTCAGTTCCATGGAACAGGAAGAATAGCTGATGAGAAACAAACAAAATTCTTTTTAGAATTCATTAAAAACAATTCTGACTAACTCTTTAAGGATGAATCTCCTTTATAGTGTTAAAGTTTCATTACTTTAAGAGTGCATGTAACTCAAGCAACAGTTAGGGGATTTCAAGCATGTTCATGTATTCTGCATGCAAGATATTCAACAGGCTGTACAAATATGTACAGGCGGATTAACTACAGTATGAGGTATTGCTCTGATAGGTTTACAAAAGGTTGTTGTCATTTCACAGTAAAAAGAGTTGCTAATAATCCCTGGATCTCACCAGAGGTCAAATAGTCAAGCGGCTGAGGCTGGCCCACCCTAACAGGTGCGACAAAATGGACAAGAGAAGTGGGGAAATGACACCTGAGCACACCCGAGTGAGTTCATAGAGTCACCAAACCCACGTGAGGAGGTGGAGTCCGTCAAGCCTCAGTGACCAACAATGGCTTCTGAAATAAAAACCAGCAACTAAACAGTGGTGGGTGAGGGACAAGATCACACCGTTCAGCACTGTTTTCACGTTGCATTTCTGCTGTGGATCCAAGTTTTGCAAAAATGCTTTTACATAGTTAAAATAAAACTAAACATGAAGCACAAAACAGGAAGAAGCAGAAAGAATAATCAGGATTTTGGTGAACATATTGGTAAGTTTGTGTTAAATTATGCATGGATTTTACAGAACATGCTTGTTACAGTTTTTGCACAAAATAATTCTCAGGTCATATTTCATTTTTGTTCACGTCTTCCTATTTTCAGATTGATCTGATTCTTAAAGATCCTTAAACCTTTCTTCTGGAGACTAAAACCAACCACCAATAAAGAGGAACCAGTTCAGGATATTCTGTCTACATTCTTGTCACATCATAATTATTTTTTCCAAATAGAGAATCAGAGACATTTTCTTAAATAATTCCCTGAGAAGGTGATGACAATCTGGAGCACACATTTGCAGCTGAAGCAGCACTAATCTAGAAGCTGCACCAGGCACCTCGTGGCACTTATCTGCGTTAATTTAAAGTCTTGCCACTTGGTCATACAAACCCAGAACGCAAAAAATTTTACGCACTAGTGAGTATTTGGAGTTAGCTGTTGACCACAGCCTCATTTTTGATCATCTTTAAAAGGTATCAGGTGCATTGAACCAGCAATGTGAACTGAAACATGACCCAAAGTCTGCGACGAAAACTCAAGACCACAGAAGAAACTAGTGGCAATATATAGGGCAATGGGGTGACAAGCTACAGACATGTGGCCACATAAAGAAGGCTAAATGTGCAGTAGTGTAGCCAGCAGTGTGCACTCTGTTCTCAGGGGGGCATCTTGGGTAAGAGGAGTTATGTAGAGACATTTCCCAGACCAGAACATCAAAAAAGATCCGACTTTTTCCACCTAAAAGTTACGTTTTTACAGTAAACACGAAACTGGGTTATGTTACTATCTGAGATATTGAGCAGAAAAGGAAAACAACAGACTCTATGGAAGTTTTTCTTTGCCATGTATCTCATTTAAGTATATATATACATATATAGATATTTTCAGTTTGTTTTTATACATATGTCCAGGTCAATATAGTTGTAGAAAAACTAGGTACACCATATGACTTAATATATTTTAAAAGCCTTTGTTAGCAGAAATAATTAAAAGTTGACATTTTCTGTATGCCTTCAGTCTCTTATTACTGCAGAGGAATTTTGCCCTTTACTTTTGCAAAACTTTGTTTCAGTCTCTTTCTAAGTTTGTGGAAATGTGTTTGTGCACCATTTTGTTAAGATGATACCACAATGTTTCAAACGGGTGATCATCCAGATTTTGACCCAGTCTGGGCTTTAAAATGCAAATTCTCATAATTATTTTCCATAACTGTGCTGTAGATTAGCTGCTATGTTTGATATCATGTTGCCTGCTACTGTTGCATGACTCAGTTTGGGTCATATTGCACGGCCTAAGCTGGGGTGAATTTGCTGGTACCTTCACTCCTGGGAAGTTTTAGTTTTTCTCCAAATGTTTCGCAGAAACATTTACTATTTTATAATAATCTCTAAACTTTATCTCTACTTTATATTTTATAGTAATCTCTTTAGAATGATGGACTGGAATGTGTTTGGACATTGCCTTATTGCCCTCTCAAGATTGATTATTAGCAGCTATAATTGCTTCTCTAAGATCACTGCTGATATATTTCTTCTTTGAGATTGTGCTGTTACACACTTGTAAACTATGAACCAGCAAGATGCTCAAACTTCTGCTTTTAAGGAGATGGTGGCACTTGCTGATAATTAGCGTACTGAGTACATTTTATTAGCAGAACCTGTTGCTACTTTCAAATCCTATGAAAACAGAGAATTTATGAACGGATAGAGTTGAGAATAATAAAAGAATAATAAAAAAAACAGATATCATAGACTTACCGTTGTGTGACATCCCAACATTGAGGCACTTCTGGAAACGGCAGTATTGACATTTATTGCGTGACTTCTTGTGAATGCGACAGTGAAGATCACAGTGGTCGTACACCAGCTTTAGCCTGATTGTGCGTCTGAAGAAACCCTGTGAGACGAAAAAAGAACTGTCAATGCAAATACAGTGGACACACTTTGTTAACTTGTAGGACCAAATGTATCATTAAGAAAGGTAAAAAAAATATTGGTTCTCAGGCCACATGTCAGCTTTTCTGAAATGTAAATACGTGCTTTTAATGTTTGATCTGATGGAAAATAAATCTTAATTCCCATAATTTCATTTAAAAAAAGAGTAGATTGTATTCCAAGGTGTGCTTTTATATGTTTAACCTTAGAACCAAAATAAGTCATAAGATCTGTTCTTATCTCAGCAATTAAGTTTCTTGCCACGGTCAAACTCCCTATGCACACACCTTGCCAAACATATTCTGAAGACAAGTAATAAGTAGAGTAGGATCAACAATAAACTAAGAAAACCTTAAAGCTGCACTGAAAATGTGCTGTGAGTTTAGAAACTCCCTGCTGAATGCTTGTCAGTTTTGACATCTACACCACAATCCAGATGTTCCTTTTTTAATCGCAGGTTATTTAGAGAAGGAGGAAGTTAAAGAGGGTCAAACCTCCGCCTCAATAAAGAATGTTTTCTATTTTGAAACAATTAAGGGATTGCCTGCTTGGCTGACCCCCTTCTTCTGGTGAGTGTCCCCTGAGACTTCAGCAGAACAATAACTTCTGTAACTCACTTTCATTCAGGCCAGTAGTTATGACATGACGAAGTGGCAGAAAGACATGAACCCCTTGTGCAGCCACAGAACTAACAGTGTCAAAATGAACAAATGCAAACATAGGCGCCTGGTTATTAAAATGTATCAAGCAACCATCCACCCCCACATCATAACATTCAATCCCAGAGGGCCTAAAAAAGTCGTATTAGATGAAAGAAACACGGTTTTCTGTTGATTAATATATGTTTCATAGATATAAAATAGTCCTCTAACAGCTCATGAGACAAATTGGTCTAATTTGGCAGGTCGGCAGACATCCTGAGTTTGAACCTCTGTAAAACCTTTTTGAAATGTTTGTTCTGTTGTTATAATCTAATTATGCAAATAGAAAGAGATTGCATTATTTTAAAACACTGTTTCTTTCATTAACCGATCATTGCATCTGTAAGCATGTCGCTGAGCAGAAGTGACTCTGTGGTAGATTGGTAAAAGGCCTAAACTGCCTGCATCCCCACCTGCAATACTGCCCAAAGTTTTCCACTGTATTTTATCTGATTTAAGGTGAGTGATAAAAATATAGTGCAGCTATAACACTGATACAAATTCTGTTGATGTTACCTTTCCCCTTCATGGCAGTAAACTGACTGAAGAGATGATTGACATGACAGAGGGATTAAAATGTAACATTTATTTGTCATTTTTATTTTTTGATGGGTAGTTTAAAAAAAAAATGATGCAAATTAACCATGGAAATTTGTCTGACTGTGAGACTATTATTATTAATATTATTATTATTATTATTATTATTATTATTATTATTATTATTATTATTAAATAGAGAGACTACTTGAGATTGAAGAATGAAATCCAAAAAATGAACAGGGAGCTTGACCTCTAAAAATTGTCTACAATGCGAAACGTAGCGGCACGACGTTTCAAAGTAGCAAAGTCTTTGTAACTCAGTGCATCACAGCATAATCCTCCTACAGGGTATCACTCACACAAACAATGGCTGATGTGGGGAGATGTAGAGATAATAATTCACAAAGAACATCCTTCATAAAACCTACATGTCAAAAGTACAGTGATGATAATAAGACTTATCTAAACCACATGAAGTTTTGACATCTGTGTACTGCTGTTTCAGTAGCCCCTTCAGATAGTGTTAATTTAATTGCATTAAATGGTTTTTAAATACCAGAAACAATGAGTTCCTAGTTGAAACTTGGTTGTCTTTTTGAAAACGCAGGTGTTTAGATTAAACAGGATGTGGGGTCTTTGTTGCTCACTCTGACTGATGCTCAAGATCATCTTTGAAGAAGGGAACCCTCTCAAAGACACTCCGACTGACAGAAGTAGCTGAGTTGATTGTTTATATCTGTTATTTTAACATCCAACTTGTTGACTTATAAATACTCAAATATGTCATTTTTATATTAATGTTAAAATACATCCCGATATAATTTGTAGTCGGTAACGATGACCTGTACCACACACTGACCAAACACCTTAAAGTTTCATTCAAATCAATCGGAGCAAGCAGTGGATTTGTTCTACAAAGGTAAAATTGTTTGGTTTGTTTGGTTCATTGCATACAACTCCATTTAAAACAAAAATGAATGTTTCCTTGTTGTTAGCCAAATTAGTTTTTTGTGTTAGTATAAGATAATTTAATGGCTTTGCTTTTGTGGGATTTACATCTTAAAGAAAATCCTAACATTTAGAACGGACCAAGGAATATATAGGTGTGTAGTAATAAAGAGTGATTTTGTAAAAATTGATTTTTTTTTTACTGAGCTCACAGGTACTTATAGATTTCAGTACAAACTGCCTTTCATGCAAGTTTCATTTTAAACCTTCTTGGAACCAAAGCATAAGGTGAGTACCAAGTACTATTGCTGAAACTGAAAATCCTTCTCATTTGTGCTTGGAACATAGTGTCACAATTTATAGTTCAACTTCCTATAATGTCAAAATATTTCAAAGAAAATGGAAATATGTCTGACACTTCCCCCACACTCTATCAGTTATTTATACTCCTTACAGACAGCACAGACAGACACACCGACAGAAAGTTAAAGGGGCTGGCTCGTTGTATGCAGAGGCAGATGCCGGTGTTGAGTGGAAAAATGCATAGAGCTTGTGGTTAGAGTGACAGACATCAGAAAGATAGGAAAATGCCCACTTCTCTCTGGGCAAAATGCAATTATTTATTCCACCGACATATGGCAGGTAACACAGTGACAGAAAAAGGAAGCGACCAGCACAGAAGCACTTTAGAGAATCAGAGACGACTGTGACACTGGTTAACATTTCCTGGCAGTATTCTGAGGTTTTGTTTTTTGTTTTTTTTTTCAACCAAGGCATTACCTTTTGACACAAGCAATAAATAATTTGTTAGCTGGTGTGGACTTGAATTGACTTCAGAGGATTTAATAAAGTACGGGAAATAAGCTAACAAAACCAAACTGGCTCTATGTGAAAAATATAGCTCCCCCCTTGCTAAATCATGAACTAACAGTGATTAAACACAGGCTGAATTAATTTCCACCACACAAATTAGCCTTGATTAGACAGGCTTGTAGAACCAAGAAATCTCTTAAGTAGAACCATTCTGATTAAAGCAAGCAGACTAAAAGATCCTAAACAGCAATACATCATGTTGTTACATGAAGGAACTCAGTCAAATTCATGGATATCTAAAGGGCCTGGAAGTTTCTAAGATGTTGGAACCCCAGCAAAGAAGAGTTAGAGCAATTCTGTACAAATGAAGAAAATATTTAATAGTGGAGGACCTTTCCAGAAGAGTAAGGGCTCCCAAAATAACTGCAAGTGCTGCACTGCTGACACACACAGGAGATCAGAAAAGGAACCTGGGAAAAAAGTAAGTAATCCGAGTCTTACCTGGCTCTGCTAAGATTGGTGTACATAATTCCACAAAAACAAAGACTTGGAAAAATGACATCAACAGCAAAAGGGGAATTTGAAGGCCAAATCACTACTGACTAAAGAACATAAAGGCCCAAATTTTATCTTGAAATTCTCAGTACATTGGCAAAATATTTCCTGAACTATTAAGACAGCAGTTTAACTCTTTGAAAGGTATCGGTTAGTTTTACGTCCAATATAAAACTAACTGCATTTTAAACAGAAAGCCATTTCTAAAATTAACCATGATGACGGTCATGTGATAGTCTGGTGCTGCTTTATTGCATAAGGACCTGGAAGAACTGATCCATCACGTAATTCAAAATCACGTCTGCTGGTAATAATGAAATAAAACAAATCACAGACTTTGTTATTGATTCATAGGTACTAACTAGAGGTTCGCTATTGGATACATGTAAAGTTTTTCACTTTAATAATGTTCAAAAACAGTTTTCTTGTTTCTCGACTGGTTATGTCATTCATGATACATTAGCATAATTCACCGTCAAACCTATCAATGCTGTTTATCACTGTGCTTTCAGATTAATTTCTGGAGGTAACCGATTACATTACATTAACCAACTTTATTGCCAGCTGTTTCTGTTGGATGCAACCAGCACTTCCCAGTATTTCCCAACAAGCCTGCTCCAAATTTCTCAAACTTGCTTACCTGCAATTTTAGTGCTAAAAATTTTAACCACAATCATGACCATAAAGATCAGTACAGATGACCTAATGCAGTATGTGTTTTATATTTACATGCACTTCATATTTGGAATATTCAACAACTGAATTTCTTTCTCAGTAAAAAAACAAACAAAAAAAAACACTCCTGTTACAGAAGAGTTACATGATGGAAGAGAAGTGATTATGAAACTGTAGAGCACCACGAGACAGGAAATCTGTTGCAAACCCACCACAAAGAGTCAGTGCTCATTAATTTTTGGTTCATTTCCGGTGGTGTTGTTTTTCCAATGTTAATTTCAGAATATATGATTTTAGTTTCTGTCATTTTATATGAATAGATTATATTTTATGGCGTCCCGAACTGATTCTTTAAAGAAAAGAAGGTGTATCTCAAAAAATTACCACAGCAATGGAATAATATACTCATACACAGACAGTTATATTTTTAAAAATATGTTACAGAAAGCCTTTATAGAACACTGTCAATAAGAAATGATCAACCTATTGAACAGCATATCCATGTACGATATAGGAAGAACACTGAGTACTTGCTCGGGGTTCCTTTTGCATGAATTACTGCATTAGCGACATGGAGGCAATCAGCCAGTGGTTCTGCTGAGGTTTGAAGGAAACCAAGGTGGATATAAGAGTGGCCTTCAGCTCATCTACGCTGCTGGTTCTGGTGTCTCTCATCTCATATAAATATACCTGAATACAACTCTGTGAACAGCAACTCCTTTAGCAATATTGTTTTTTATGGCTATCCTCATTAACTATCTGAGAACTGTCGAGTCAGCGGTCTCGCCCATGTTTCTATAGGCCATAAAATAGAATCTGTATTTTTGATGGTGCTGAGTTATGTTCTAATTTTCTGAGAATCAAAATTAGCTGAATTTTCATCAGCTGTGTGCCAAAATTATCTGACTGAAATGTATCACTATGTCTGTAATAAATCTATTAGGGTTACATTTTCAATTCAATTACCCTGCTAATGATTTTTTTTATTTATTAAGCTAAATCTGTATGCAAAGAGACATCTTTGATTGATGACGTTACCTGTCATTTACTATATCTTTTCAGGCCTACCTTACAGCCCTCACAGGCATGGACGCCATAGTGAAACCCCGAAGCTTTGTCTCCGCACACGCGGCACTCGATGTTCAACGCTGAAGCTGATGCGTCGTCTGGGAACTTGGAGAACAAAGGGTTGTCAGAGTACTGTGGAGGTGACTCTGGTTCCATCTTAATTGGGTCTAAAAGAGAGAAAAAAAAGACGCATTTCAAATTTATGACAATTGATTCTTTAGTTACTTCAACCAGCAGTAACTTCTATTCTAGTCTTTGAATCCACAAAATTTTTAATCATAGCAAATTAAGCTGAACTTACTGTGCGTCTCCATCTCTGTCCTGTAGCTGTGCATATTTGTGTAGTCCATATTTAGCAGGTGTTCTTCACTAAGCGGAGGACTGATGTCGTAGCCCAAGCCAGCAGATGAGATGGAGGATACAAGCGGGGGAGACAAGGAGGAAGGGATGGAGGAGGAGGAAATGGAGGCATAGTCTGGCGTGGACAAATGTTTCATGTCGAGGTAGTGGGGGCTGTCGTCCAGCTCTGGCAGGTCCACTGTGCTCAGGCTGAAACCGACAGGCCAAGCTAGGAGCTGCTGGGTGTCCACCATGTCTGTGGTGCAAACAGAAGAGATAAAAAAGCATTAAAAGATGCAACACAAACTAAACCGGATTATATGAGTGTTCGTGGCTTTTCTCAAATACAATTGTTGAATAAAGACGGTGGACATCTGAAGCAAAGAAAAAGATTAAACATGCCTGTAAACTACAAGTCCACCTACAGAATTCTGCGGAAGGTTAATCATTAAAAATGTCTCCTCGGAAAAGTTCAAAACATTAGGGCGTGCGTGCACACTCCCATGCAAACACCATGAGGAGTACCCACAGTCCTCCCGCTCGTTCCTGAAGTATGTCTGTTATCATGCAAACAGGGAGGCAGACTGAGTCACGGGGAGAACAAGACGAACTCTGGCACTGAGGATCGTCTCCTCTGCTCAAAACACTGTCTTCCTCTCATGCTGTTTGGGTGCCTAGTGGTGCGATTGCCCAACTAAAGGACACAGAAAGGAGGCCAAGGATACATGACTTGATATAAGGCACAAAAAATAACTGCCTTTTTTGAGCACTAAAACGTCTCCGGTCTTATTAAGACTTAAGATTTTTTCTTACTATATGCTAATTTTCTGAATACCTTCACTGTGAAAAATGGGAGGCACTTCATAAACATCTGCATCAATTTATTTATTTATTATCTTTATTTAGATTCAGAACTAGAAGATAAGCCAAATTTATCAGCATCCCTTTTCATTAGCACTGGTCTGCTAACCATAGTTACAACTTAGCTAGATTTGTTTTTGTTGGCACAGATCATTGAAGGTGTTTTCATCCAAAATGGACAGACATTGGAGGAAAAAAAGTCAGCCGAGATTATCAAAGTCCAACCATCAGAGGGTACTAGCGTCCACATGAAAGCAAACCAAATAGAAAGCTTTACGCCCCGAGGGTAAGTTTGCCCAAGGCTGTGGTGTAATGCAAAAATATACAGCATGTCAGGAGATTGTGATTTTTTTTGCAAGTTCTCAGAAAGTAAAGCACAATTCAATCAAGCACTGGACAAATACTGATATGTAGTGTTTTTATTTAAGGTAAAGTGCAATAAACTTTGCAAAAATAATTTAAATGCTGATTATATTTTGAATAAAAATACAGAAACGAACAACATTCATAAATAATTCTGTTATCATAGTTCTGTTCAGTGAATTTAACCTTTATAACCTCTACAGATTCTCAAAATAACCCCCAATCAACCATTCAGATGCTGATTTGGAACAAAAACAAAGTAAAGAATGCTAATTATGCAACAGGACACAACTAAAATAGGAGGCTCAGATGGCACAGCAGCACCCGGTATGATAATGACTTCCACTGGCTCCAAAGATACTTGGCAAAACAACCCTGTGGAACAAACATCCTCTTCTTTCAAACACATACTGTTTCCTTTTCACTTGTTTTGAATGTGGCAGCAAAAAATCAGTGAGGTCCACTTAAAATTCACATGGACTGAGGTATTGTTCTACTACAAGCAGAGGAATGGTATGTGAATAAGTGTGTGAAACTAATGACTATTAATACCCAAAGAAACCTGGCTATTTTTCCTTTTGCTGGAGAGTTGCCAGCTGATGCAGAATTAAAATAGACTGAGGAAGAGAATGACTTGTGCTCTGCTTGGCATTGAGTTATTAAATGGAGAAAGAAATCCAGTGGGAAAGAGAAGAGCTACAGAGGCAAAAGGCAAGAGAGATAAAGCAATGGGTGACAGAAAGCAAGTCCCTGGGCTACTGGAAGGATTTGAACTGCACTCTGGAGACTCTTAAGAAAACTCTCATCTGAGGAAATTCATGCTCTGTGTTCAGCACAACATGGGAAAAGAAAAAGGAAGGCGACTGCAGCCTGGCAGTGAAACAAAACTTTTTCAATTATGTCGTAACTGAGGGTGAAAACAAGTTCGGGCTCAAACTTTTCTCCTGAGGTTGTGCATAGAAACAGTGCCATGCAAAATCTTTTCAAGTTTGAATCTATGAGTACTGTGTAGGAAAACAAGTTGTCAGGCTAGATAAAAGGTGACAAATTATTAGTAAGAGGTGTTTGGTTTGTGTTGCCTTAGTAGAGGTGTGTTCATGTCAGCACGTGTGCAGGAGCTGCAGCCGTATCTCCAGCCACTTCTCAGGTTTCCACGTGTCAAGGCTTGACTTTGAGGTAGATGTACAGTTTGGAGAAATGCTTTCCATTATTTGGCGCTCTGACAGCCGAGACACATTAATAGTGTTAAAACCCTAAAAGCCAAGCAAGTCTGGCAGCCACAAACACTCTGTTTGTCCTAAAGGGTGAGTTTTACAAGAAAGATATTGAAAAGAAGAACTCAGGTTTTCTCACTGTAAAGAATTACTGAAGAAGTTAAGGTAAATAATGTGCAGACGCAAACTGTTCTTCAAGTTGCTTAAGAGAGGCTGTGCCACTGTCAACAGAGCTGGAATGCAACCACTTTGGAAAAAGAGGTGAAATCAAGGAAAATATGTGAAATCATCCCTAAGGAACAGAGTTGCAAAACCAATGTAATGTTCAAGATGCTCAGATTTCTTCACAACAGATATGGCTTTTTCCAAAACGGTCAGACACAAAGGAGCAGGATAAAATTACTCAACAGACTGCATGGTCCCTTTCAAAAGAGTTCATATCTTTCCAACTTTTTACATTTTGTAACGCTAAAACTAAAATCTCCAATGTATTTTATTCTGGTTTATAAAAGACCAACACTCAGTAATAGTAATTTGTGCAAATACACCTAAACGTGACATTGAAATGACCTAACTTTAGCATTTCTGAAATTAGTCTACTATGTAAATTGTTCTCGGTATGAGCACAGCTGTTCTGCAAACACACCATACATGCCAGCGATAAAGGAAACAATAGTGGAGTAACAAAACACGTAAATTACGCTGTTGCTTGGATTTTAATCGCTGCATTTTGGATCCAGTGAGAACAAACATGTTAAAAACTAAACTGGACAGTATGCTGTAAGTTTAGTGATGTTTCCACAGTTGCTGTCTTGAAATAAAATCCCGAGTCCTCAGCGCCTGAGATCGAGACAAGACCGAGACCAAATGCGGTCGAGTCCAAGACAACACCATCAAAAAATGGTCTCGAGTACGACAACACTGTCTGGAGGAGATACAAAGATTAGCAGCTCAGATGAAAGACCCTGTCAAAAGACTACTGTCAATTGAAGTGAAAACATCCATTTCACTCAGGACTATATGTTGGAAAGGCCTAGTCAAAGTCCAAACCTAAAACCAATTAATCCCAAATGATATACATCCCATATAAATAAGCTAGAGCTGTTTTGCAATTAGCATTATTTTATGTTTGTTTATGTTAAACTCTAACCAAATAATTCTGGTTATAATTGATGAAATGTGAAATGTTCAAGGCATATGAAAACTTTTATTAGGTGCTGTGGCTGGAGTCCTTATCTATCTCATGATTATTTTTTGTGAACTTTATTGTTTATCTTAATTTGAAAATCATTTAATTTGTCACTCACATGTTTCCCCCCCAACTTATAGACAAGCTTTTTGAAAATATGCACATTTGGTAAACAGTTTCAACTCTTTTTTCCGTAATCCGTCCCAACTTTAGGTAGAAAAGGACATCCTGGGACCCAAGACTTTTTTTATATGAAGTTCAATGGACCAAAATAGTAATTTGAAACTAAACTTCTGTACCCAAGAGAGATCATCCAACAATGCACATAACAAACAGCAATGTTTTGTAATAAATCACAGTCCTATGATAAACTGTCTCCAAAGTATGTGGGTTTGAGAATAAATGTGGATATAAAGCACCATAATCCAGAACATACAAAACTGTAGCAACAGCAAGTCTTTCGTTGAACTTAAAGATCTGTCCAAGGAGTGAAAAAGCTGAACTTTTTCACCAACATCTCAGCATGAGGTGCAATAGAAAAAGAATAACGGAGGAAGAAATGTAAATATTTATACTAAAAGACACATTCAATCTGGAAGCCTTGAAAAGTGATGATTGTTTGAAAGTTATGCAATGTAAATGTTGAATTTTCTTCAAATAATGGCAAAGAAGCAACAGAACCGTTTGATAGCCTTCTATCACAAACATTAGTGGCAATAGTTATTTCAAACTACACTTAACAAAGTGAGTTTTGTACGGCGGAAATTCTAAGACATGAAGTAGACCGGTTTATTGTAATATGTGGGAGACAAAAGGGAGAACCTGCTCTGCCACATTCAAGGCCTTGCAGTTTTATTTGCTCTGTTTAAACAAAAGCCTACCCACCTTGTTTCAGGGCGAGGACTAAACAGCTATTATCAACCACAATCAATCACTTCCAAATATATGGAGATATTTCTTCACATGATATTAAAAACTACAGAAGCAAAGCAGAAACAGGTGAAGAAAAGGAAGGCTAACTCCAGTCACATTATATATTTGTTAAATTTAGCTCAGAGTTACCCCTGTCTTCACAACGTTATTAAAATAGTGACAAGTTGCAAAATATGACACCTGTTGACAAGAGGGTGCTTTTTTCTTTGTCCTTTTTTAACAGCATATGTTGTCAAAGACATTTCTTGAAAGTTTTTAATTTGTGTGTGCCTGTGTGTGTGGCAGGGAATGAAAGCGAGAAAGACGGCGCTCAGCCCGAGTTCTGTGACTTCCTGACCTCTTCATGTAAAACAGCATGTGGTTCAGAGTCAGTGACTAAAACAAAGATATGCCCGCCTGCTTGTCTGCTTCGCAGTCCCCACATTTTCTTTGAAAAGATTAGAGAGCTTCATTTTTGCCTGATGAGTCCCATGTTAAGAATATGTGGGACTCTGGAAACATCATGTGTAGTAAGAATTTTTTTTTTTTTTGCGGTTTGTCTGACTAAGCCACCTAGTTTTTGAAGTCAAATGTTTTTTTGTGTCACAGGAGGGTAAAAACATAAAAATAACCAAAAAGTCTGTGTTACTCTTCAGGAAACTGGCACTTTTTTTTTTATTCTGCTGGTGTGAAGCCGCTAGAGGAAAGGGCCTTTCCCCTTCTACACATGAATGATCAAGTATTGGAAAACTAAGTGTCAAATGGAGGTCTGGACTGCCCTCTTGACAAGACTGAAAGTCTAGATCGAGTCTGGAAACCCACCTGGTTGGTTGGTACCGAACTTACTCATATGGAGTCTTCAAAGCTTGGTCTGGTGGGAGGACAGAAACCGCAATGTTCGTCTGGCAGACGACCTGTCTCTGATTTCAATTTGATTTTGTCAGACAAATCTCCTCATTTCAACTTTAGATAAAACCTAAAATCAAATCCACCTTGTAAAGGATCAGCCTTATTACTAGCTAAATAAATGGTAGGGTTTTGATTAACTAGCTTGATTCTTTTCAGAGCATCTGTTCATTAATGCATTTGAGTGACAACTAGGGCTGAATTTTATAGGTTTTACATTTTATGGCAACATTTTGATACCTTGCAGTGTCAGAAGTGATGGTAAAAAATGTACTGATTGTTAGTGTTACAATACTGTTACTTTGCTGAATATATGTAAGCAAAAATAGAGAATAAATACCCACTAAAGTCACTTAAAACTGTTTTCTGAGCAGAGCATAATTCCAGTTTGACTTTCTGGAATTTACAGAGTTACAATGAGAGAACAAGCAGTTTAATTGGGTAGTTGTTGAGTGCATCTTAGTATAATTTATTTCATTAATCAGTATTTGAAACTAAAAATAAACTCACACTCTCTTGTTTAAGTACCCAATGATTTTTTTCTTTGACCGGTGGAAAATGATCTTAGATATTAATGAATGAATAAACTGGATCTAGAGCTGTAAGCCTCACATTACCAATTTAGACATGTTTCCTCTTCTTTAGTTCAGTTAGAGGATTATTATCACCTGCTTTCTGTGTCAGCAGGTGATATGAACTCACTAATACTACCACAATTCATTTTAGTTTTGTGTTGGCACTAAAAAACTCCAGAAAGAGATGCTCTGTGTATGAGAAGCTATACAAATGTTTAAAAAGTAGATGAACCCCAATTTGTCCACTTTGAAATAGCTTATTCAACAATCCACATTAGTCCCTGTAATAACAGAGACTATTTTTCCTGACCTCCACACCATATGCACAGTACTACAAGTATTACAAAAAAACTTTAAAAAATCCAAAACACACAAATCTATACCAAAAAACACAAGCACAAGTCAATAACCAAAACAATTTCAAAGAATATTAAAAGCAAATAATAACAGTCTTTATAATTCACATGAAATAAACATATCTATTAAATTTTATATTATTTAAATATGTAGTAAAGATTTTTTTAAGATTATTTGTAAACTTTTCATGATCACCAATCATTATTTTTTTAAGAAGGTAACATTTCCCCATGAGTGACAGAATTTTATCTTAGCTGAAATGAAGTGCTAATCCGCTGGCCAGACATTATAAACAAATACATGAAGTGCAGGAATCTCTTTAATATCAGAAACAGTTGTGTGAAAGAACGTGCACACAGGGTTCTGTTGGTCCACTCACCCCTTTCTCCTGTTTCCGTGACTTTTCTGTTTCGGCCTCACTGCTGAACATTTAAGTGACAGTGTCAGAACGACAGTCTGTGTGTGCGCTTATGTGTGTGTGTGGTCATGTTTTTCCTCAGGAAGTGATGACCATCAGAAAGGGAACTACACACACATCTTTCTCTGACAGAGTCTGGGCTCAGCAAAAGTTCAGACAACGAACTATCATGTGGTCTGAGCGTGCGTGTGTGTTGCGTGTGTTTTAGAGTGTGTCATGCCCAATCCTTGGATATTTTTTTTTTTCAATTTTTACACCATACATTGCTGCATTGGTAGAGGCCTGTATTGTCATGTGGCACGGTCCAAAAATAATTTTTTTTTAACGTTGTTTTGTATATGTGTGTGTGGGTGCGTGCGTGTGTGTGTGTGTGTGTGTGAGGTGGTAGACATCAGATGCAGATGATTTCCTGTTTCTTCACTCTGACAACCTCATCATGCTTCTTTGGCTGCCCTTTTCTCCCTCCTCTCTCAGTCACTAAGAGTCAATGTGACAGTGGTGACGCATTCCCTTTTTCTTCCTCATGTAACATCTGAAAACACTAAAACGTAGCTTTTTCCTTGGACTTGCACAAGCAGAAATGTTAAACTCCAGCAGTAGTACCTTCACTTTTATTCATGCTTTGACCTTTGGGGTGCCCTCATAATATAACAGATATTGTTTTTGCAGATTTAGCTGATAGTAGGCAGCGTCGTATTTCATATCGTTGCCAAGTAGAAGCAACACGGAATGCGCTGTCTACAAAATATGAAACCTGCAGAGGAAAGACAGAGAAATGACTTTTTCTTCCGTCTTAGCATCACACATAAAGTTAAAAAGAAAAACTTCACACAACTTGAAGTAGGAATGCACAAAAAATCGTCCGGTGGACAAAAACGATACATTTTTCTCCTGACCTTGTGGGTTTTTTTGTTTTTTTTTTTGGTTGTGTGACTACACCATAGATAAGCAGTCAGCAGCAACAGTCTTCTGTCTAAAAGTTGTCATTGTGGGAAAAAAGACTCAGTTTGCTATTTCTGATTTCAGTGAGAAGTTTAAAAATGAAGTGAGTCGAAAAGCACAAAAGGTGTAATAAACTACTATAAAAAAATCTCTATTTTTCACCAAGGCACCAATGCCGCTCATACAGGCAGCTTCTTAAACATTGACTGAAACTTTAGCAGGCAACAGGAAGGCTAACTGTATTCTAGCAAAGTTTCTTTATTGTTTCATTGATCTTTCAACTTTTATATACCATCCATAGTCTCTTTATCATTAGTTTCTGGAATACGGAAACTAATATTTACAGATATCTGCACTTATTACGGGAATTACAAATTTATGATGTGAAAGGCATACAGATGTGAATTTATGATGTGAAAGGCATACAGATGTGATACACAATATATTTGCAATGGTAGATATATTGCAATAACGTCTATTTATTTCAACAAAAATTACACATCTGTAGTGATGAGAAGGATGGAAACTGGAAAAAATTAATTGGAGTTATAATTAATGCTTTTAAAAGTAGCATATAAAAACCACCACATAAAATATGCAGCTTATATTTATATTTGAACTAGCTGAAAAAAATTCTACTTTCTACACTCATTGTCAATGTTATGTCGAATATTGATACTGAGAACTAAAGTCATTGTTATGCACTTATATATATATATATATATATATATATATATATATATATATATATATAGATTGCTATTATTTCACCAGGGACAATTAACAAAAAACAAAAAAACTTCAAGGAGGTTGAAAGTTTTTTCTAGAAACGAAGTTTCAGAGTCAGCCATATTGAGTCAGCAGCAGCAGTGAAAAAGGTTAGTCTAGTCAGCTTTCTAAGGACAGTAGACGTGGTAAACAACAGTAGATCATGACTTACCATGCTCTAGATAGCATGGTTGGTAAGTCCAAACTAAATTTGTTTGTCTGTCCCAGAGTTCAGATATACACATTTTTTGAAATAAGATCTGAGAACACAATTGTGAGAGAAATGCAAAATCATTTCAAAAGGAACATGTTTACTGCCCTGGAGAAAGGTTTCTTTGATAGTAGAAACTTTTCTCTCTCTCACATATTACAGTTTCTGTCTAACATTAGACAGCAGCATGTGAGAGAAACTTTTTAAAGTAATTAAGAACCATTTGTTCTATGTCTAATAACAAGCCGAGCCACGTGGGTGTCCTTAGCAATGAAGATAGACGCACAAAGTCATTTGACATGGATTGGTTAAAGAAACATTTTTTAAAATATTCCTTTAACAGGGGGATGGATCTGTTTGAAAATAAATAAAGGATTATTTGTAAAATAATTCACATGAAAGGAGTGTAGAAGTAGAAACATTATGGTAAGTAAAGATATTTTTAATTGGTTTGTGTCACATTTATTATTAATATTTGTTATAAAGTGCTGAATTCAATATTAATGATTTATCACACATCCATGTTTTTATTTCTTTTTTATTAGAAATGTCATACATTGTGGATAAAAAAAGTCAGTACATTTGAGAATATTAGTTTTTCTAATTAAAAAAAACTGTAACAAGAACCAAATACGTCGTAGAATAAGTGTTGTATTTAAAACAGCAGACAGAAATAGATCTTTCTGCCTTGACGTAGCTAAAACAGGATTCTGGTCGATCAATGAGTTTATAAAACTCGACTTTCAAAGTATCTGTTTCGACTTAGTGAAAAACAACATCCAGTGTCATTTAGGGTTTTGTCTCTTCCATGAGCTCAAATGGTGCACATGTCATAACATGCTACATTGCTATGTAAGGTTTCCTTGTGCAAAATGTTGAGGTTAGATAACTGGATTTTCTGGTAGATTCTGTCTTTTAATGCTTCATGCGAGGCAGATATTACAGTTAGACAACAAGGAACTGATGAGGGTGTCCCGTCAGCCCGTTAGTTCCCAACATTACAGAGAAAACAACAAACCTCAATCAGTGCGATCCTGCCAGGACTGAGCACAGGGAAAAAGTTCACGTCTTTCTTCACTCAACCCTTCTTGCGACTTCAGGAGGGCTAATGTAATGAAAAGGTCTGTGAAAAAGTTAAACTAATCACAGTGATTTGTTGTTCTTATTTTTGAATTTGGGCTCAAATGTCATTCAGCAATAAAACTCCACTACTATTCAATTCAGTTTGTCAGTTTTGCATTGTGTCACTTTGCATATTGTCATTTATTCATCTAGTTTTCTTTTGCAACAGACAGCTGTTTCTTTCTACTGCAAATGGTAATATCAAAAAATAAAAATTCTCTGAATTTGGATTAAATTTACTTGATCAAATAATGTGCAAAAAGTTAGACAGCACAGATTTTCTGACAGAAAGGAATATGTAGAGAAAAGGTCTTTTTGCTAAAACATTAACCCTTCCAGACCGAACAGAGTGCATGCGATACAATTAAATTTGCAGAATGGTAATACCACCGAGATCTAAAAAACTCCAACAGTTTCTGAAAGACGTTGCTCTTTCTAGCCAGTATTGGGTTATTACGGTAATTTCACCTCCGCCATAACAGGGAGTGAAATCTGAGGGCCACTCTTTTAATTGAGGGTAAATTGCGAAAATAACTATCTAGATATTGACATTTCCAGTTGTTATAGATAAATGGGCAAATATATTTATTCACAAGACATTTAAATAACTGCGTACAATTAAAATAAGCAAAAATTTGAAACTAAGGTCAGAAAGGGTCAATCAAATATCATATCTAACTTTTCTGGGATGATGAAATATTGGCTGAAACTTATACTTTGTAAAAAAAAAATAAAAAAAGGTAAAGTTTTGGTAGATATTTTAAGTGGTCTCACCAAACAGATGTTTTTGACTTTTAATTACCAGACCATGCAAATGCACCAATGACCAGGTCTCACAGCAACACAGACCCAAGTGAAGAGAAAGCAAATCATACCCAAACATAACATGAAGTCAAGCTCAAAGCTACTAAAAGAAATATGTGTTAGTGCTCAGATAAAAACTGTGACAAAGTCCAGAAACTAAAATGTTGCATTTTCACTTGCAAATGTAGTCGCTACTACGAGATGACTTCTCATTTTGTCACTTAACTATAAAAGCCCTCAGCTATAAAAACTCACACAACGTGACTGCTCACATCCTGGTGAATCTGCCACCGTTTTCTACCATTTGAAAACATGTACAGTACAGTAGCAGAATAAACCACATGTGCGACTTGAAACTCAGTTTGGAAAAAAAAAAGAAAGTCTCAGGTGAGGGGAACAACAACCAAAGATGACTGATCAGACTAAACGACGCAGTTGTTTTTCCAATCTGCCTGTAGACAGTGTTTGTCTTTGTAAGCGAACCTTTACATGTCAAGTACATTGCATGAAATTGAGATGAGTCAGACTTAATCCTGATGACTCAGAATTCATCTTTCAACATGTTTCGGTTTTCATCCATGTTCGTTGTCAAAAACTGTTGATCAGTCAAGTGGACAAAGCAAATAGCTGCAGATCACATTGCAAAAATAGATAAATTACATAACATTAGAACAGACAATGAACATAGCAGAATCTGCCAGAATTAGTCATGAAGGCCAGTTTTCAAATCTAGTCCTTCAATCTAATGTATGTAATCTGCCAAATCTTTAAATTCTGTACAGGTAATCATCACTCATTAATGGATGCTTAACGTGTTGCCCTCTTTACTTTTTTTATTTATATATTTCAGTTATTTACATGAGGTGATCTGCTTTTCCTCTCAGATCATTCTTTAGCTCAGTAACCCTAAAACATTAAAAGTTGGGGTAAGAATGGCTGACCTACATGCAAATATCCTCTTTGCTTAACCAACAGCCAGGCGAGAGCAAATTAACATGAAACTGCAAGAGAACATGAAAAGAAACATGCACACAGTCTGTGATATGTGGAAGCTGTAGAGTGTTATAACAATACCTTACATAACAAAACCTCAAAACCTGCGAATCTCAAAGACACGAACATTGTCCGGATCTGGACCGAATGGAAAGAATTATTTCTGTGAATAGGACATTTAAAGAGTATTTACCGTAATTTGTAAATTTCCTTGAACAGCAATCAGCTACTAATGAAATCAAATTTAAGATTCAAGTTTATGCTTACTTACATAGCACAAAGAGAGAAATGTAAATGTAAATGTAAATATTTGTTTGCTTCAGATTTGTAAGGGAATTCAATAAAATATGGTTTCTTATCACCAGTAGTTCTTGACATCTAATCTTATCTAGAAGCCACATTTGAACCTTTGAACATGACTTTCTCTAAATAGTATCATGTAAAGCCGGGGCACAGAGTTGACAGCCTTGAAACTTTAACATATATGGCCGTACTATGTGACTGACGGTGAATAGGACATATTCATCGTCCGAAAGGGAGATCAAACAAGGTGTTTATGTAAAAAAAAAATTATAAGGATGTTTTTAGGATCTTAACCAACATATTGTGCCAGATCTGTCAAAAGTGCAAAACATCCACAGAGTGCAGAATTTTCAGGGATATGTTTTATTCACTGCTAATGTGAGATACACAAAAAGCTTAATTTGACGCAAAGGTTTGAAGATCGGTTTTTCTAAAACATATGTTAAAAATGTGAGATCACAAAATCTTTTTTTGAGAGTATAAATGAGAACACAAAATCTTTTATCTGGAAGTGGTTATGAAGATTTTTTAAGGGTTTAAAACTTTACCAACAAATGGAGAAACAGTGGAGAGCCTTGCAATTAAAATCTGGTCTACCAAAATTAGTCAGAAGACTCATTGACGACCCATTTGGACCCTAAATGGGTCTAAACCTCTAACGACCCTCTAAATCTCTACCGGTTTAGAGGTGGACTGCTTCTTTCTCCTTCGTATGACTTCAGAATAGAAAACATTTCCAGTTGCTGCAAATGCTTTTGGTGTTGATGTTTATGCAGACATGATGTTTTGTAAACACGAGATGAAAAGTTCTTCTTTTTCTTTTTTTTTTCTCCAGAACTCCTTGATGTTTGCCTCATGGAATCAGAGAGAGCTGGCACTCCTATAGCAGACATGTCTTTAGTGCTAATCTCTGCATCACTGGCTACTTTCTGGGAATCTCAATTTCCACAACTATCTGAGGACACGAACCTTCACCTAATTCCCTCAAATAGTTATGAGTTAATGGTTGATGAGTCTCTTGAGACTGTAGAGCTTCCTCACTGGATAAGGGGAAGGAGTGGTGCATGCTTCAAGGCCTCACACACACACACACACACGCACACACACACACACACGCCTGCAAACACGGTCACAGACACTCTAACATTCACGTTTGAGAGGTGTTGCAGTTAACAGGGCACATGTCAAAGAAAAAAGGATGAAGCAAAAGTGAAACAGGATAACAGAGAGAATAAAGATGTTTCCCTGTGTATACAGCTGTCCTTACCGCTGCAGTAACTACGCTGTTATCCAAGCTATATAAATCTGTGTTTTGACACATATAGAGGAGGGCAAAACAGTAGGACAGGAGAGCGGTACAGGGGAAGGGTCATGCCCTGTTACTCGAAGCAAAGAGGAAAAGACGGGACGCTACCTTCTGCTGCTGTTTTGGACAATAACAAAAAAACACATGACGTCTTTCTGATTTACTGAACATACTACGAAATCAAGTGCCAGGAAAGGTGTGCATGCAGGAAACAGATTTTGGAATTGTCTATTTACTTTAGGGAAAGACTTAGGAGTTTCCCTAACTTTTAATTGTTTGCTGACCTTTTCTGTGATCAACACAAAGTCTTTCTCCCCTTGCTGAAGAAATAAGAGTTGGAAGATAGTGGTGTTTAGTACAAAAACACAATGCTTTATAAATACAATATCGCATTGTATCTTATCTAAATATTATTTTCTACTGTTTGAGACAATCTGCAGATAATTCAAGAAAAATATTTCATACTATCAATCATAATATGGAATATATAATATATCACATATATGTGTACACTAGCTTCAATATAACCACTTTTTGTGAATGTTTTTCGAAAGACATATAGCTTTTAGTCTGTTAACTTTCTAGACAAACTCAAGCAAGAAAAGTGACAGAAAACGAACAACCTCGCTGATCGTTTCTGAAATCTACAATCAGCAATGAAAACAACGTGCAGCTCAGATGTTACAGCATTATTACATCAGAATTTCAAAAGAGTAAAACGGATCAAAATAGTTTTTAGTATTGGAGAAAGGCAATACTGAAATTAATTTGATATTGAACCGCAGACACACTTATGCAAAGTGTAAGAATACAGAGGTGGGTGTGTTGAAAGTTGTGCTGGCATCTGGCAAAACCCCTGAAACCCAGAGACCCAGTGGAGTATCATCTAAAACCGAATGCATTAAACCAGCCACATGTATTCACACTTTAAATTTCCAGTAGTATATGGAAAATTTGTTATATTCTGCAGTTCTTTGAATTTGTTAAATAACATCAGGAGTCTGTCAGGCTAACTTTAGTGTGACTCTGCAGTTTAGCCAGTTATCAGTGTCAAGATAGATCAAGTTTTTAAAATGTTTTCCTTTTAAAGCGGCAAAAAATTTCTCAGATAGTATTTAATAAATGAAGTAAAGAGTTGGTTTTGCAACCGGCCTTTTAAAGGCCTTAGAACCTGAAACCAAAATATATTTGAATACATTGTGAAATACGTAATCACACTTTCTTGTTTTTTTTTTAAGCTATAATAACTTAAAAATATTTGGTAATTGTTCAATTTAATCATGTTGCACCCCACCCAACATGATGACAATGTGTGCAACGAGCTATAAAAACACAACACGTTTTCCTGAAAGAGCGCAGTCATTTGGAAAACTTTGTTCCTGTTTTGCTGCCATGATCGTTTGACATTTTATAAAAATTATCCAACTTTGATTTGAGGGGGTGGATTACTGACATCTTACGTCATTTCCAGCAAGACTTGAACTACCATTGCCTCAGGTGATGCCACATCCAGTGAACCAACAGCAAACCCCGCAAGCAACAAGCATGAGTCACTAGTGAGTTCCCAAAAGAGACCAGGAAATTGACCTAAGGAGCTGCTGTTTACTCCCACATAATTCTAAGAGGGAAATTAGGACAAAGTTGAACAGATATGCCTATTGGTTGACCAATATCTGTGTTAAAGTGCATTGGCAGAAAGATTGGACTTGCAAGTATAACATCAGGATATTTAAATCAACCCAAACTGACTTCTGTTGCAACAAAATGCAACCCCTTGGAGACTTGGTCTAAATAAAACCTGATCTACGGTGGAGTGCTTGCTGCGTTTCAATGTAAAAAAAAAAATCACAATTAACCAAATTGTCATAAGTTAATGAGGATGTAACATGACTACGTCAAAAGCTCCTTGAATCCATGTCAGACCAGCGATGTTGCGAGAAGAATAAATTGCAAATCTTGGTGGCGTTCCCGAACTCTCTGATTGGAGTCGCCAATCAGAGAGCAAAGTGACAGAAACTCAGAGAGGAATCCAAAATACACAGAACGCAAAACAACTGCCATGCCGCAGCAGAAAGACAACAGGGACGTCTTTGCTTTGTTTTATTCTGTTAAATATAGACCACAACCATTGCGTCTTCCCAGTCAGGCATGTTTAGTTACTCTAAACTTATGTATGTTCATTTCCTGCCTGAAATTTGAATGTTGGTGAGTGAAGTCAGTGTGTGTGTGTGTGTGTGTGTGTGTGTGGGTGTGTGTGTGTGTGTGTGTGTGTTTGCTGTGTTTCTCCTGTCGTGTGGCTCGACACCACAAACTGTATGACCAAACCTGCAGTACAAAAGATTTTTTTATCCTCCTGTGTGTGGTCTCAAAGGTTTTGAAAATTAGCTGACAATTTTTTAATCTTTGCAACTAGACATTACAAAACGTTTGGTCTTCAGTGTGCTTCCAGGTGTCTACCTGATTTAAAAATAGTCACTAATCAATATTGAGCAAATCACACAAACTCAACATACTGCAGGTGGTGTGGGTGGCTTTACATTACAATAATTTATTATGATACAATTTTCTTTCATATAGATATAAATGCAACTTTATTATATAATAACAAATTGTACAAGATAAAACAATGCAAATGCTAACATTTTATTACATTTTCTGCTACAATGTCTCATTAAAAAGTAACTGTGATCTCAATATGGAGCTGAACAAGGAAATAATCCAAAATCTCACAAAACAGAAGAATCTATTGCTAATGTCTTAATACCAAGACACTTTTCAATACGCTGACAGGTCCGACCGGTTTTCCGTTGAGGTGGGATTTCTAAGGTGGGCGGTTGAAATGTCAGCGTCTTTGTATTCAGGTTTAGTATTTCTTAATAGAAATAATTTACCGTGTATCACACCTATCCGTAGGCGTGAGATTAATTACTGCTACATAAAATATTGCAATTTCAAGTTTTTCTTTTAAAAAATGGCATTAATAAGGGAAGGAGTTAATTGTGCAGGATGTTCAAAATCAACATTAATGACATTCAGTTTTGAAAAAATAATGAATATGACTAAAACGTCCTGGACTGAAGATTCTTTTGAATCTGATTTACCTTTTTTTTGTTTGTTTTCTTTTTGCACAAACCGTTTCATTTTCCAGCTCACCTTTAACACTTATTTTAAATAAAGTCAGGAAGAAAAATCTTGATGTAAAATAGTTCCTGCAGGCTGCTCCACCATTGCTATGATGCAAAATGAGCCTCAATGCTGTATTTTTAAATATCTAGATATTGGGTCTGTAAATAAACATCACAAAGGTTTTTTTTAATTATCATTATTAATTTCAGCATTGTTAATTTCAGCATTGTCTGTCTGTATGTTTTTAAATGTAACTTTTTTCTCATCAAACTCAGGTGTAGTGTTGTGATGGGTGATTCTGAAAAATATCTGTCAGTGTTGATTGGAGCTAATATGACTTTTGGTTTGCTTAAACTTTTCTTTTTTAGCCAATTTATATATGTATTTATATTTGTTTATTCATTTATACCAATGTTATTTTTGTTCATTCCACCATTTCAACCTTTAAATCCATCACTCATTTGCTAATCTATAAACCTAAAATTAAAATCTAATAATTCTTTGTTTATTAGAATTAATGAACACCTCAAAATTATTGTCGACCCATATTCGGCCACTTGTGTGAAACTTTTCTAGAGGCGCTCCTGTCTTTAAGCTCACTTATGCAATTTCCTGACTCTGGGCTGTAAATCACAATTTCTTGTAACACTCATTCAGGCTTTTTTAGCATAAACTATACTATTGTGTCTTTCATTCTGACA
Source organism: Poeciliopsis gracilis (assembly GCA_911649635.1). Classification (NCBI taxonomy): domain Eukaryota; kingdom Metazoa; phylum Chordata; class Actinopteri; order Cyprinodontiformes; family Poeciliidae; genus Poeciliopsis; species Poeciliopsis gracilis. The sequence goes on from CAJVRI010001403.1 coordinate 990,523, forward strand.
TCATTGTTCTCGCACAGTAATTACCAAGGTCAGAGACCACAGTGACATTAGCACAGCAGCTTGACAGGAAAAACAAACTGTTGTGTTTAGATGATGCTGCAACAACAAAAAAGTTTTTTGGAGATAATAAACAGAGCAGGATGACATAAAAAAAAAAAAAAACATTTACTATAATGCGTTTACCATGACAAAGATGACTGGGAGCAGACAATCTGTCTGTCGGCTTCATAAACTAGTAAACACTGTATTCTTATAAATAAAGATTCTACAAGGAGATCAAAATATAGTCCAACTAAATGATAGAAAAGTCTTATTCCAATCTAACTTTCACATTCACAAGTCAAGGAAGTTTGATGGTTAGAATGCATAAGACGAGCCAACCAGTTAATGCGTGTTGCTCAGAGTTCACACATCACAGTTATGATACATGTTCGACAGTCAAAAGAAAGCGATAACTCCAGTTGTAACCGGTAAAAATGTAAATTGCTTTCAATGCAAGGTGCGAAAAGGTGCAAACTGATCATTTTCTTTGAAGCTCTCCTGAACATGAGTCACGTCTCAGATGGCAAATGTTGTGATCAAAGCACCGAGTGGAGAGATGAAGTAGACTCTGATGTTGCTTTATTAAGAGAAAACAAAACCCTTCGAACACGAGCAGCCTACACTGCTCCTGAGTCAAAGTATCAAAAACAGGTTTGCATAGACTAAGCTAAGGTCATTGGTTCAGCTTGTACATATCCCAGTTGAAATAATGCAAAATAAGACGACCGTTTAAAAATGACGACTTTTATAAAATGAATATAGTTACTACATACATCCGTGACAAATCTTGATTCCACAGCAGAGAGGAGGATATTGGGTGATATGCAGGAATAAAAGATTAACTATACAGCTTGAATTTTCTGTTTACAAACAACATTTTGGGTTCCAAAACATTGTTTGATGTCAATAGAAATCTCATTTTGAGGCCAAAATGTTGCAGTGTGTATGCAATAGATGTTGAAACGATTGGCCTTGAAGTTAATAATTACACTTATTTAAAACAAAAAAAACATTGATGACCTTAAAGCTAAACTGTTTAAAGCATCACTGTTATCTCATAAAATGTAATTGAATCTGTTTTTTATTGTATCGTTATTAAAAAGATTGCGATTAATTTAATTAATTTGTCGATACTGTGGACAAATCAGTCGCAAATCTGTGGGCTGATTTGGAGCGTGCTGTTGGTTTTTATCTGGATGTTTCTGCAGAAGTCGATGTTTAGACTGCACTTTTTTTTCACCTCTTATCAAATGCAAGATTTATGCCACTTCCTACGAATCACAAAAAGAATATATTTTCCCACCAACACAGAATGCCAACGTGACCTCGCCTACCTCAACAGAGATTTAATCTGACAATTTGTTACCCATAAAGATGAAAAATCGGCTTTAAGCACGTGATGCAGACAACAAAAACAATATGCGCCGTCTTAAGGCACTCCTTCATTTATGACAACAGAACAAAGTCCAAATCTCTCTTTGTCGTTCACATACGCGGCGCGGCCTCTTACGCCCACATGTACACACCTCCCAGCTTACCGAATGATATAACTTGATAAGTGAATAAATGAGGCTGTGGTGTTGCTTCAGCACCTGCATCCAACCTGTAGTCAGACTCCTAATCTTTGCACATGCAAAGATTATGAGCCTGAGATAAAGTTCTTGGAGGAGCTGATTAAAGCTGTGTGAGATTTCTGGCACATCTGGAACTGTAGCTGCACTTCCAGACGTTGCACTCAAAACTTCTGATATTTCTTTAAAAAAAATGCTTGCAAAACAATTTGTTAGCAAACTTATTTGAAAGCTAAGCAAAAATGTCAATTTAATGAAATGTTCTACAGAAGCAAGGAAGTGGAACTTCTTCAATTTTTCAACCACAGGTTTATCATGGGTTTTCTCTTCTCAACCTTTTACATTAGTAATGACATCTTAACCTCTGGTGAACTTCTGTGAGGACAGCATCATTTTATTACTGGGATTTTATCTGTGAAAACCTGATTTGGTTATAAATGTGTTCTTCATTTCCAGAGTATCAAAATCCAGCAACGTCTACCTCATACATTTAGCAGCTATTGTATATCTGATTGCTACTATTCATGCTGCACCAGAAAACTGTGACACATTTATAGTAAATATATCTTTATTTACATATTACGGTGTGAAAAATGCCAATTATTAAACATCGCACTTGCTCGCTGGAAATCCATCAAAAGGCAATATAATTTCACAGGAAATACGCAAGAGTAAGTCCTTAATTCTACAAATACAGAGGATAAAGTAGATTGATCACATTCTATTACATCATTACATTTACTTATGAAACAGGAATATTTTGATCTAAATTTAGAATTATGCTTTTTATTTTAGTTTAAAATTGTAATAAAAACTTAAATTTTATTATTGTCAATATTTATTATACTGAACAACAGATATATTATAATTAATTGTCTCTAATTGTAATTTTTTTTACTGCCATTAGATATGAATAACAATTGGAAAGACGTCTTAGCAAATGGGAAAAATATTACATAGTTATAATGTAAGATGCACCAATCAATTGGTTTTGGATTGGATTGGATTTTATGATTTCTTTACGTCGTACAATTTAATAAGGCTCTCAGAAATAAGATATATAAAAATATATCATAAAATAAATCAGGCCTTCAGCTGAAACAGTGGTTTCAGCTGGGAAAATATGAGATAAGAGGTGTTCATTTAACAGTTAACAACATCTGGTGAGTACTAATCCCCCAGGATAAAAAAAGAAAGAAAAGAAAAACATCTGTGGCTGACTCTGATCCTTATTGCTGAGTCACAGCTGTCATATTTGCGGTTGGTCAGATAGCAGAAGTCCCTGAATGTTCATCATGCTACACAAATTCCTCATGTGACACAATAGATAAGGACACGAGACATGTAGCATAAGTCTCTTTTACTTGCATATGTCCTGATTTTATATATATATATCTATATATATATCTCTATATGCCAGATATAGAGAGATATATAAAGATATATATATATATGCTAAGCTCTGCAGAGTTCAGACAGGAAGCAAGAATAACCAAATATTAACTGCACTCACCTGAGGAGAAGTTGTGACCACTTAGATGGTTAAAATCTCTGCCTGGAGTTTGCATGTCAAACTCAGACTCGCACTGTGGCCAAGAGATACACTCTGGACCGACACCTGAGTGTGTGCCAGTTGTCAGTGCTTTAGCCGCACCTCCTTACTATCACCACCCCCAATTTGCACGCCGCTACGAGGCTTGTTACGCTGCAAAAAGTGTCCACCCTTCACTATTAACTGCACCAGGTCAGTCTAATTAATGTCAGAATAAGTGGTTTATTATACAGAAGCGTACGACAAAAAGGGATTCAGTGTTAAATTGTTCCTAACATTTTGATTTCTCTACAGTAATCTAAAATAATGACTATTCTGTTTGTTAAATGACGCGAGAAAATAATTGTGTCTAACATTACACTTCAGAGCATAATACTCTTTAAAGCTTATGACGCAGACATTATGAATACAGCTGACTTTTTCAGATGGTTTTTGCGTTTTATCACCTAGTGCGCAGCCACAACACTCACAGCCCAGCATGCCCTGAACAGAGCCGAAGGTGACTGACCTGATCAGTGCGCTGAACCGCAGAGGAGACAACCGGCTCGCTGTTGCTGAACCTGGATCGGGGGGTTTTCCTCGGACTTACAGCTTTAAAACTCCGGAGCCCAGGAGCGGACAGAAGCACAGAAGCGCGGCGGCGCAGAAGGTGGTCTGGACCGCTTGCCTATCTGCTCATGCTGCTGCGGTCGGTGTGCGCCTTCCTCTCTCTCTCTCTCTCCTCCCTCCGATCAGAGCAGTCTGATGGGATCCAGAGGACACATGCATGCACAGGCATCGAGTTTCCCTCCACAACTCCGATTTATTTAACCAACCGCTTAAAAGGATGTTATCAACTTAAACTGGTAAAGTAGAGACCAATTTACGGAGTTGTTTTTCTGTTTTATATAAGGCTGCTAATTTTGTGGAAAGTAAAATACTGAGCACAATGTCATTTCACAGTTGGATGTTTAATTACGTTTTTTTTTTTTTTTTTTTTTTTTTATTGTAATTGACAATTTTCTTCATGAAACTTTGTATAGTTACACTTGCTGTTAAAACTAAGTTGTCTAAGTACCTTAATAGATGTTTTTTTTAAAACATCAGTAGGCTTACAACAGCTCATGTTGTCATTTTATTGTTGAGTGGGACAAAGTTTAAATTCTCAAGTTGTGGGTTCAAAGTGAAAAACAACCTATAGAATTTACATCAAAAAATTGAGGTAACAATCTGCACTCAATTCAGTTGGCTACATGTAGCCTAACCTAATATATTAGGCTACATGTTACATATTAGTAAAGAGTATGTAAGGTCAGCAGCTCTGAAACAGCAAAAATAAATTTGGTAAAATCTACAAAACATTTCTGGATGCATTTCAACACTGATTACAAAATTATTTGAGTAATAGTAATGCTTATTTTTTATTGTTGATCTACTTACTAATTATATCCAGTATATCATACTAATACTAAAAGTTCCACAGAAATGCATTTCAGACAATAACAGTTCGGCTCAACCTTTATTTAATGAACCTCATAGTCAACGACCAAACAGCGGACTTGTCGTACATCCTCAATTTCAAGCAGCTTGAACGGTGGCACATTTTAGTTGCCAATATAGTTGTGAAGATATATATACTTATATATCTTGAATAGCTTCTTCACACTGCTTCTTGGCAGGGTTGCACAATCACTGGCAATCAAAAATCTAAGTTATCAGGTACATTATGTTTTGGTTTGGATTCCACACAGGACTTATTTTCCGTCATGCAGGTTGCAGGCCTATGAATCTGAAGCGTCTTCATGGTGTTGCCCATGTGGTCCTCCTGTTCATCCGTTATGTTAAGGGTGGAAGAAAACAAAAGGCAGGGGTTCTTTTAAATACACTTCTATATTTAATTCAGTTTTCTTGGTAAACTGAAGCTGAGTTTGGTGTGGAAGAGGCGAGGACATTTTAAATGAGAGGGCAAAAAAAGAGGGAAGACATCATATGAATATCTTGTTCATCAGTCATTTAACAGCACATCTGGATGTCATGGAAGATTTCTTGCTTGTCCCCAATGCGGCCGTGAAGACAAACCCATTTCTTTTTTGTCCCCCAACTTTCTGGGACACACAAGTGCAAATTTTGCTTAGAAAAAATACACAACTTGCCCAATAGGTCGCACACGTTAAACACATTGCCTAGATTTAAAAAAGTAACTGAGCAGTTTGTTGGATATATATACTTTGTTAAATAATTTTCTAAAAATAGTATTTTGACTTCTAATGGTGTAACGTTACTCTTGTGATTACAACATTACAAGTGTAATCCTATTATGCAATCCTAATTATGCAACTTTACATTTGCTTGACTAACAGTTACAGTTTTTCAGTAATCATTTTACCTCTGTTGGCAACTTCTTGAGGAGATCAGATATGGAAGTTGCTTTGTACCTGTAAACAGAGACAGAAGCAGCATTACCTAACATAAGCACAGCCTCTCTCACACACTCTTTGGCTTCATGTCATTACAGAGCATCTTCTTTCAATAAACTAACAACAAACAAAAATACGGTAAATATAAGGAATATGTAACGTCAAAACCGATAATGTTGTTACCATCACACCCTAATAAACAGTAACGGAGTCAAGACGTTTTGGTGCCAGTAAATAATTGGCACCAAATAATGCAGAACAAGTTCATGCAAACACCAACCACAGTGCTACAACACACTTTTGTTGACTATTTCACATTAAAGTTACATCTACCAACCATCTACCCCCCTTTAAGTCAAATGGTTCAAACAGCAACCCCCCCTTGAACTTCTCAAAACAAGCAAACACAGTCAGATTCAAAACTTCTGCTTCAAATGTATAGATAGTACATTACATAAAGCACTCTGACAATTCCTGTTAGCCATACCAAGTAAATATTAACAAAACAAATTGTAAATAGCAGTTTTACTTACATTCAAAATGGCAGCTCCAGAGTCAGAGGCAGCAGTTAATGCCATGTGTAGGTACCGCTTTGAGGGCCAAATGAGTGTTTTCTGACCCAGAATATTTGGGTAAGTTTTATATTTTCTTTCTTCCAGCGTTAATATAAAAGTTCCCCGGAGTTGCAGTTCCATGTGTTCAAGGGTTATGAAATTCAATATGGCTGCCATATGAATAAAATTTTGCCATAATCAGGAAAAATATTACATCTTTAACATGCTGTTCCGCACATATACCTTTAGCAAAAAAGTATTTCAAAGTTAAATAAATTAAGGAAAATATATTGTGTTTAGTTGTGATGGACTGGCGACCTGTCCAGGGTGAACTCCGCCTCTCGTCCAATGACAGCCGGAGATACGGACCGGCACGACTCCTGACCCCAGTGGAATCAGGGTGTAAGAAAATGGATGAATGGATGAACATTGTGCTCAGTTTGAGTTGCTCCCTAATTCAAATTTTGATTTCAGAGTTAATTTGAACACAGCAGATGGAGCCATCAGCATTTGATTTACAATATATGCAACAAAAACTTTATTTAAATTAATCTTTTACTGCAGCTGTCCAGTCTGATACTAAAATATTGCATAAACAATCCTTTAGTTTGTCTATTGGGAAAATAAGCCACATTAAGAAATTCAGTTTATTTTTTTCCTTTCTTTTTTGCAGTTCAGCAAAAGCTGTAATAGTTAATGCAGAATAAATGGAACTGAAGTGTAACACTTTACCTGTTCAGATAACCAGAATGGTGATGAAATTTCAAAATGACCTTTTGTTTCCCTAAATAAGACACTCCACAGAAAACACGTCATATTTCACTCACCGACATGGAAAAAATCAGTGAACCTGAATCAAGGCAAGAAGGTTTGTATTAATCTGCACACATATATCGGGAAACATCTACGTCATTCACTTCCCTGCACATACTTGTAGCATTATGCATTCTTAAGAGGAGATCCAAGAAATTCTTCTGCTTTTTGTAACTCATTATATGTAGACTTTAGCTTTTTATTCTTTGTCTTGTTTACACAAACATGATTAAAAACAAATATCTATGTATGTTTTGAATCTATTTACTGTGCCAACACCTGGCACTTTGTGCTGAGTTATTCTAAATTAAGCTAAAGTGTGAAAAGATGCTTAACGCAGGGATACATAATCAACCTTTGACTATTAAGTAAAGGGATATTTTACTTTTTTAAGGAACCTATACTAGATTTAATGATTTTTGACTTCTAAACTTCTAAAATTGTTAAATCTTAACAAATGTATTGGTTGTTTAAAGAATCCTACCGTTAGGTTTGTGAATCATTGAGTATCAAAATATGCTTTTTTGAGCTTTGAGACCATATAATCCTAAAAGGTTTGACTTTTGTTTGTTTTAAACAAACAAATAAGTCACATGCTGCGTTTCTAAACGTCTGTAATCCTTGTAGAACAAACTAGTCCCGTTTCTTTTATTTATTTTGGACCAATGCTAACTGAAGTCCAGATTCCTTATAAGGAGTGGAGTTCTTCATTAAAGTGCTGAGTCAGAAGCTGTAAATCAGATCCTATCTTCAGCGCCATAACTTAACAAAGGTGAACATAACTATACTATACTAAAAAACAGATAACCTGGATAACATGCAGGTGAATTTTATCAGAAAAATATCATAGAATGACTTTATTGATGTAAATTGAACATAAGGTTGAACATTCACACCCGTTGTTTTTGCTTCACAAGAGACGAGCTGAGAACAAAAATCAGATGTTGAATAGCATGCTGCCACAGGGCTAAAACGCTAAAAGTACCGACATGTAGTGAAAATATCCAAACATCTAAACAGAAGACAGCAAAGGCAGGAAAACAATAAACCGTTTTATTTTGGACAAGTTAAGGCCAGTTTGTTTATGTTTACTGGTATAACGTTCCACTCGTGCTTGTGCAATTAAAAATGAATACAGACTAAAATTACTCTTTAAATCAACAGTTCCTTCTTACTGTACCTTTTGTTGATTGATATAAAATAGTTCTATTAACTATATAAAGGAGATGACAGACTATAGATACTTTTATACAACTAACAAACATTTGGATATTTGTTATCCTCCCAACCTAATAGATTAAGCTATCAGGTTATATGGCAGTAACAGCATCATACCTTCTGACTTCTGCCAATATTTGGTGCTTTGTTCAAACAGGAATTTATGGTTTTTCATGGTTTTATTGGTTTGTGACTAAGTTGTTAAACAGTAGCTGATATGTGACATGGCCATGTTAAAACATTTAAAATGTTGAATTTGTATCTTTTACAAACCCTTTACAACTCTGATTTAAAAGTTTTTTTAGAATGTGTTAAGATCGCAAGGCATTAATGTTCTGTTCTACTACAATGTCTGTTTGATGTAGAGAAGAAACATATGACCTGTTTTGGTTGCATTGGGTTTTAGGCAGCATTGATTTACCTATCCTGAGACTTAAGCCATAGTTTATGGTAGATATTCAGTAAATTGTGTTGTTACCACCGGTAGGCCTATTATCTGCATGCATTTCAGTGTTGGTATTTTTGACATACTGACAGAAGATCATTTATGTAAAGAGGAAAAAAGTAATGGCCTTAAAATATGTCCCTTAAAAAAATTGTGGGGTTGTCACTATCTTAGTCAATAGCTAATTGTGACTGAATTGGTTATCATGGTCAAATCAAAGACTTTATCTTGTGAGATGTATGTCAGCAAGCGCCAAAAGACTTCTGCTCAATGGACTTGTTATAAATGCTGTAGCAGATCCATAATGACCTTGAACAAAGTCATTATGGACCTAAATTACCTTGGAGTTCATTTAGGGCATTCTTTTTGAAAAAAAACAAAAAAATTGGGCTGTTTTAAGTTGAACCACAAGTTGATATGTTTGGCTTGCTTGCTGACATAGATCTGCTGTCATGAATGGTCTTCTGGACATGCATCTTCAGATGTGACAGCTGTTTCCTAAACTGTCATTTTGCATCCTCCTTTATCGCTTTATACTGTCTTTCATTTGACGGACTTAAATTAACCCCCAGCAGAGCTCGCTTACTCATTTCTATCCCCTAACCAGACTCTGCAGAAGATAGTGGGTGTTTTTGTACTCACATTTTATTTTCTGCTTACCTATTTTTGAATGACATCTTGCACAAAACTTTTTTAATCAGTGGAAACTTCTCAGTAAGAGCAGCAGTTTGTCATTAGACTACAAGATTTACCCAGGAGGAGTTTTTTTTTTTTTTTATCCAACTGCTTGTTGAACACATTTTAAAACTGTTCACATAAAATGTGGCATCATGATTATACTTACAAAAGGGAAGACGAGGTTGTAGATTCTGGTTAGATTTGGTTTTTAACTTCCTGTGGTAGAGCAGCACACAACAACTGCAAAAAGCAACGAAGCAGCACTGTAAAAAAACAGGTCACTAAAACCAGTAAGATCAGAAGCCCGTAAAACTTTTCAAAAAGTATTTGCTCCCCACACATTTTTTTAAAAAAAGGTCACATAGACTATAAATGATTCAGAAAACAAATTGTTGTATCATACAATTGTAACACGGGTTAAAATGTTTTTATGTTAATTTATTGCTTCCAAAAGAAGTTGGGCCGATGTGATAAAGTATTTACCTTTGAAACTTAAACCTGGTTGTCCAAGCGCTAGCAGTAACAAGTGTTCTTGATAGCTAACAAGAGGTTCTTATTTTACACATATAATTTCTGTCCCACCAGTGGCCTTCATTGACAATAGCCTGACAGGAAACAAGCAAGTAGAAACACAAAGTAAAGTCTGAAGAACTGGAATCAAAATTCAAAAGTTTTGGAAATTGGCAAGTGTTAAGTTGGACCTTAGTGTTGCTTATTGGTCAGCTGTGCTTTTTTTCTGTGAAGCTGATGTCATTTTAATCCAGTATCTTAATTATTGTTCGATTGTTATTGCTTACCCTAACAACAAACAAGGCTTGCGGTGCTTTAATTTTCTTTGTAAGATCTTTTGGTAAAATGGTAAATGGATTGTACTTGTGCAGCACTTTATCTAGTCTAAATGACCCAAAATTATGCTTCATTCAGTGATTAACTCATTCACACACATAATTCATTTGCTGATGATGGTGAGCTACATTGTAGCCACAGCTGCCCCGGGGCAGTCATACAGAAGCAAAACTGTTAACGTACTTCTCCTACTTTGTGTTGTCATGCAGGTTCTGTTTAAGTAATATCTTACAACAGGCGGGAAAGCTGTCTTTGACATTATTTAATTAATTTTCTCTGGTGTTTTTATTGTAGTGACCTGAAACTTTTAAATGTTGAAAGGAATAACATTTTTTCACAGCTTAGTATGGTGACAATGCATACTTATTGTTTTGCAGAATTCGCAACCAAACCATATTAATGACCAATTAAATGTAATTAATATAAAATGCAGGACGTTAATGTAACTTTAATTGTTAAGTTTGGTCTATTGCACCCAAAAAGATGAACTGTTACATGAAGTTGGAGGACTTTTTGTATATCAACTTAATATTAAGCTACTTTGCTGAATTTGCTGCAAAACTAAACTTGAATTTAAAGCTGTAGTTTCACATTTCTCAGGAGAAACTAAACTTAAATCTCCTAATTGAGTGTTTCAGCCTGTTTAAAGTTGTCATTAAGTGTAATTTGAGAATTGATTGAAAACAGGGAAGTACAAATGTAAGTTCTATTTTCCACTTTGTTGAACACTCAGCTTGATTTTACTTTTATTTATTCCTTCTTAATTTCTTTAGACAATAGCCCATATTTGCTTACGCACTGTCTTTCTTTTTCCCACATAGTTTTTAAAGTCCTACCCACGCAACATTTCTCTATGCTGAGTAAAAGAAGGAAATACAATCACACTCTTGAGAGTTTTGCTGGTCACAAGCAAGGCTTAGCAATACTTTCTCCTTGTTTAAACATTTAAGTCTCAGAAGACCACAGCTCTGGTATCTGACGCCATTCATCAACAAAATGCCTTTGTGTGTCCACAGGATCGTCCTATGCTGTCATTACACTGTAATTACTGTGACATGGTAAAACCTGTAAATCATTATGCTTGGGAATTAAGTAAGCTCCTCAGATTCCCTATAAATGTGTTAAGTTGTAAACAAAATAGTCAAAAACTTTCCAAATAGCTTCATTCTAAAAGTATAAATTCAATTCTATTCAAAAATACTTTATGAATCCCAAAGGATGTTACTGTAACTCCTGCCATCCATCTTCAAAGAGTTGCTGTAGATGCTGACGGCTGTGGGCAGGAAAGATCTGCTGTAGCTATTCTGAAGAATAACTGAAGACACTGTTGTTGTAAAACTTTCTCATGTATAGCATGCTCAGGGTTTTCTATGATCTTTTGATTTTATGAAGAAAATTACTCTGTTGGTTCCAAAGTAATCTCCAGAACAGGATCAGTCTTCTTCATCCGACTCTTGAGCTTTTTTAAGTCATTGATTCAGAATTGATCTCTTTCTCCACAACGACCTTTTAGAAGACGTACAGAAGTACAAACGTTGAAGGAAATACTGGTTTCCACAGTATCAAAGTCTGCGGTATCCTTTCTTTTAGATGGCTTCACTATTGCGACTCCAGTTCAGGCTGTTGTCCTGATGACTCAACGCCGAGGTATTTATACTACTTTGCTACATCCATTGTGATCTATTTGTGAGATAGTCATTGATACAGGATCCAGGTGAATGTTGCGGCCTCCACTTGTGTCTCTTGAGATTCTGACAAAGCAAATCAGACTAAGTTGTAATAAATGCACCTGAGAAATCAAATAACACAATCTTCACAGTGCTTCCTGCTTTGCTCTGAAGAAAGCGGGTTTGTTGAAGCAGGTATATTATGTTCAACTCCACAGCAATACGCAAACTGCACAAGGCCCTGATATGTGGTTGTTTGCTTACACAGGTCTGCAGGAGTCTTTCTATGACCTTTGGCATTGTCGTTGATGACTGATGGGTGGGTCTTTTTTGGTACCAGAACAAGGCACAAAGTTTTCCATGACAACAGAACCTTCTCTTGGATCAAACCAAGGTTGAAGAGGTGTTATAACAATGTTCCAGTTCAGTCTCTAAAAATGCCTCTTTACATGACTTCTAAATGCAAAAAAGTGGGAAGGAAAGGGAACAGCAGCATCTCTGTCTGTACGACTTCTAAAATGTTGTAGAGAAAGAGATCAATTCTGAATCAATGACTTAAAAAAGCTCAAGAGCCTGATGAAGAAGACTGATTCTGTTCTGGATTGAAGACAAACTTATAGAAGCAGATGAGCCAATGTCTCACAGCTTTTCTTTGACCTACAGAAAAGCTGTGGGTCAAAGGAAGGTGGGATGTCTATCTGGGAGCAGAAGAGGATGATGATGAACTTGTTCCAGAATTGAACATGTTGAAGAATGTGTTCATCTCAGTGAACTGTCCAGAGTTATATCTATCTGATCCTCCTTTTGCTTGAAGCCTGTGAACTTCCCTGACCACACATTGTTCCTCTGTAGTTTGCTGTTCAGCTCCTTCTCATAGTTCACTTTGGTGTCTTTAATTTTGATTATGAGATGCTTCTATATATTTCTTGATTCCCTGTCTCCCTTCCCTTTTGCTCACTGGAGATTTGGGGTTTGTTATTTGGGAAGCATCTCACTGTGTTGGTGGGGACAGTGTTGTCCACACCGAAGTTTTCATAGTCAGTCATGCAGTCAGTTATGGCCTTTATTTCCTCTCCATGTTGCTGGCATAAAACATTTCAGTCCCTGGCCTCAAACAGCCCGACAAGGCTTCTTCAGCTTCCAATTTCTTACAGTTCTGTTCCCCTCTAATGAATGAGTTTATATTCTGAGAAGAGAAAATAAGATTATCTGATTTTGTTTTACAAATGTATGAATCCTTAACATTTGCTGACAAGCTGTTGAGACGTTAGATTTGTGGAAGCCCTTTTTTGAAAATTGCAAATGATCTGAAATCACGGTATTAATATATGCTATTACTTTCGTGTGATGCTTTGCAATATACTCTAAATGCATTCAGCCTGGCTTGGATCCAACATCCAACAGGTTCGAAAAACAGAACTGGTTGCCAAGTTTACTTTTGCTGACCTGCAAAAAGTGTACCCACGTTCATGTCAGTGTGCGAGTTCACTCAGATCTCCCCCATGAACAGGTGACCAAGAATTAAAAATAGTGCATATTTCCTTTGTCTTTAGAGCCCACACAGTGCATAGAGAGTGCACTTGAGGTGCACTTAGTGAGTTTGTGTGTTTGTGACATCTGTGTGTTTGTGACCTCTGGCATTTTTGCATGCACAAAAATGCCAGAGTTAGGGTTAGGGTAAGGGTTAGGGTTAGGGTAGAATATATGCATTCATCATATTAGGGTGAATGCATATTCATCCTAATATGCATTCATGCATGTGTGTCCAAAAGTAACACAGGAACTTCGGGTTGTAAGTTTTTGTCAATGTTCACACACAGTTTTGTTTTTTTTTAAGCAACAGATGAAAGTGCTTTTTCACATGTAAGCAGAGCAACTTAGGTTAACACCTTGAGTTTGTTGGTTGCATACGTGAAAAAAAAAAATCCTCCCCCACATGCTCACATGCTGCACCTTTTAGACCCACTTTGGTCAAGGATAGGGCCATGACGCAGAAAATAAAGAAGAAACAATCAATATATTAGAGGTTCAATAAATAAATAAATAAAAACCCTAAAACATAACATTCTGTATTGCACACGACTGATTTGTCTTTGTGTCAATATGAATAAAAAGTACATCAATGCATGACGGTGGAAAGTAGAACTGTTGTTTCCTTTTATCAAATTATTATTATTTTACCCCAATTTTTGTACAGACCTGTTTAATGTCTTTGCACTGAGCTGGTCATATTCAGATACTGTACATTACAAATGCTCCAAATGTTACAATAATTATTTATCGCCATCTGCTGGTGAACCAAAGTACAAATATTAAAATAAAAGGTAAAACTGTTTTTTGTTCAATGCATACTTTGGTAGATGTTATCTACTAGAGCATGGTAGATAACACATTATATATCTCATAATATGGAGATATATCTGATGACATTAGTTCAGCTAGTACAGACTCGCTCATCTAAAGAACATGCTCCTTTTGACTTCCTGAGCCGATAGTAATTCACTGTTGAACTTTGGTAGATAAATCATTTTTAAAAATTGTCATTAAAAAGTCCATAAAACAAAGCAAAAATGCAGTTGATTTCACTTTTATAAATGTTCAGCAAAGTCAAAAATACAACCATAACAAATTTCTTCAAGCTGCATATGCTTCCCATCTAAATGTAAGTTCTTGAATGATCTCTTTCTATATTAGTAAAAATAAGTTCTTCAATTTGTCTTTATGCAGCTTAATTTAATCTCGAGCTGTTATTACACTATGTCCCATCAAGTCATTTGTCTCAGCCTGCATAAAAATAGTAGTTTTATAGGTCCAATCATCAAGCAACGCAGGTGCTTTATGCGTAACATGTCAAGTCCTGTCATGTCATGCGATATTAAGTTCTCATTATATGCTGCGTTTATCACTGTGCATTTGCTTTCTCCAAAGACAAAAGTCAGAGGCATCAATCGCCAATCTCAGTGAATCAATGCAATGATAGAATCACATCTTTACTGACTTTTATCTTAAGCAGGAAAAAAGTAAACATCATTATCACCAGATCATGCAAAGTTATATTAATTACAAATAAAAACACAATACAAAAACAAACAATAAATATCTACATATACTACAAAATAGCCATAAATACTGGAGTTTGACAAATAAAATGTAGAAATAAACCTCTGGGGTGACACAAACAATAGCAATATGCCAAAAATTTACTAACAGTACTGCAAGAGGATAAGCAGACTGGTTGAAATTATCTGCATTAAAATGGATTGTATTCAGATTGTTTTCTTTTAACAATGAAGGTTGGAGATGACCTCCAGGTTGTGCTAATCACTCCAATCCACACAAATAAGATTAGCTACAAACTCCAACACAGACAGACATCATGCTCTGGACGGCAGTTTGGAGCAATCTGCCCTAGAAACTCTTAAAATAACATATAGCAAAGTCTTTATGTATGATATTATTTATATAAGGAGTGACAGCGCCAACAGTCATGTCGAGGTGTTATGCACTACTGTCTCAACGTCTAGAATGAGAGTAATCAACAAAATCTACAAATACTGCTGATAGATCTCACAGTAGAGGTGAAACGAGAAATCACTAGTCACAGCGCACAGACATGAGTAACTGTTTGAAATGCATCCACTTAGCCAGTCAGTTACCTGTCTCCCACACAGTACTGGTTCAAAGAAAGCCAGTTGCCTCAGAGTAAATGAATACATTTCAGCTCTGTGATTGACCCAGGTCTGCATGAGCCAGCGGACATAGCAGTCAAATCGAGAAACATGTTCACAATAAGGCTAGCCAACATCTAGAAAGAGGAGAGAGGCAACAGAGGGCAAAAAGCTTCAACACTGATAGAGCTCCCTTCTGATCCAAACGTTAGGTTGTCACCGAGACACTTTTTAGGAGACATGCACGACTAGTGAATACGGATGAACACACACATACATATATCCAACTCCACTACAAAAAGATGTGGCTAGGCCTTTTTCAGAACAAAACAGTGGTAGTCAAAATGAGCTCTGGCACCAGTGCAGCTAGCCAAGGGCCAGAGACAACATTAGCTGGAGATACAGAGGAAACAAACCTTTAAAGATGTTGTTTACTTATTCTTTACTCACAAGGTGATAACATGATTTACAGCAGTAGGGAAACGACTCAAACTGCTGATTAGGTAAAGTTTCTATAAATCTAGTCACTGACTGAGTGAGAGTCATGACACACTGAAAAAACTGCAAAATCGCAGGCTGATGTTTGTTTTCTTTGACTGTGCTCTGTGTCCTCTGAGAATAGAGAGACGTCTAGATTTATATGCTACTTGGTGATAACACTATATGTAGCAATCCATCCTGTATAACTCTCATACGTTTCTCTCTACAAGTCATTTAATGTCTCTATGAAAATAAATTGGATTCTTTGTCTACTGCCAATATATTTGTGCTGTTGCCTTTACAAAACACTCACATCCCTCTAACTCACTTAAGCGTTTATTACATTTATTTACAACTATGTAAAAGATAGTTTCTTTAAGCTAGATGGGCACCTAGTCTGAAGCCAGAGATCAATAGATCTGGATATCAGACCTAAAGATTTGTCATGTACTTTGGCATTACTTCAAACATGTTTCAGCCTGTGATCCTGTGCAAATCTAATATGTGAATCAATAGGGTATAAAGTGCTGTACATGCATCACATATAGCAGTGTAGCAGCTTGAGGTAAAACTTGCGCATAACAGAGAAGGTCAACAAAATGAGTTCACAGAGAACTGACATTTTTCTGTGCGAAAAAGAAGAGAATAGATCTGAATTGTGGTGGGAAAGTAGCAACCCAAGCCAGTCTTTACTGTAAGCCACCTAAAATGAAAAGTCCAATGAACACTTGACTGATCAGAAGGTCAGGTCCAATTGGTATGTGGAAGAACTCCGCCGTCGCTGTCTAGCCACAGCTCAAATCCATGAGCCTCTTTTCCCATCCATTTCCTATGATGCACTTTCTTAGTGTTTATCTGAACACGCCTAATATCCCTGAAGTTTAGTGGTGTACCAATGCAACAGACTGTGCAAAATACTTTAAGAGAGAGAATACAAGGAGCTTTTTGTCTAGGCATCTGATAATCAACGACGTAACCTCCTTCCAAGGACAGTTCCTTTGATTGGTCTGTCTTGTCAATAGGCCTCACTGTCAGCACTGCACACTGGAGATAAGAGAGGCGCTGAACAGTGCAAGCAGGATGTGAAACATGCACACACTGACACACAAACTTTAAATCTCAGATTTGAAGTCCATATCACACTGCCCTATGGAAAACCAGTCGGTTAAAGTAGAGTAATTCAGCTCACACTATGGAAAGCCAAAGCCTATTAAAGTTAATCAAGAGAAAAGGCTAAGATCTGCATCATAGAATTGTTTAGCTGTTTTTCTGTCATCTGAATCAGCCTGAGACCCCATGAAATAACAGGAAAGAGCGCAAATGCGTTGAAGGCATTGGTCAGGGAACAATCACTGAAGTGAGAAGAATTGAGATAGTAAATGAAATCTGCTGGGTATTATAGGAATACTAGAGGGAAGAAGAGGCAAAGAATAATGAGCTACTGATGAGGTGCTGCTCATATTGTGTCTCACATAATAAAAGATTTTAAACATCTAGATGTAAACTACTCAGCTTTTAGTTTTATCTTTCATATCCTGGCAATGCTGTTGATAATGCTTCTTTTACTCCAAAAAGAGAGATGGTCTTTCTGTTAAAGCCTCACCAAATATATGTCAAGACCACTGGATGCTGCGGGAAAGCCTAGCTGGTCAGCGTTCCAGTTTGGGGATGAGGAGGGTGCCTGGCCTGTTTAAGTCGACTTGAGAGCGAGGCTGGTTGATTTAGCAGGGGACTGGACCTGTGCAGGGTGGGTGTACCACTGAAGCCCAGGGCCCAAATAGAGGCCTAGCTGAAGCCTAGCAAAGCCTGAGTGAGAGCTTTATGATTTGGCTGGCTGAAGCTGGCAACATAGAATTCTCACAACAAGAGTTGACCCGTCATAGGTGAAGGCCAAGATCTTGTTTTAGTGGGATTTCTCACAGGCGAGAGCTCTCATGCTGGCAAAGCCTGGGCTTGCTCTCTCCTTCCCAGGCAGGTGAAGTATACCCAGAGAGCTGAGGAGCTTCAGTGCCTCTGGGGCTTTTCTTGTTGAAGAGAACTGTATATTTCACGTTTTAGCTGGGTACACAAAGCAGCCTCTGATAATCTGGGAGTAATCCATGGGGCTGGCTTTGCATGTGCTGCTCTGGTCATTGGGGGAAAGCCTGGCACTGGTGCAGCTTTGCAAAGCATAGGCAGCCTTTGGACCGCCTCAGGTTTCTGAGCCTAAAGTGGTCGTGGTTTTCCAAAGCTGCGCCAAAAGATTACTGGGCTTATATGTCCCAGACAAGCTCTTTTGTCACCATCTCTTGTTGTTAAGATCCACACTCTGTGCGGCCCCAAAGCGCTTCTATCCTAAACAGTCGAGAAACCAGCATTATATTAAAAAGATAGAAAGCACATCCACACTTTGCAGAATGCCACAAAGATCTACTGAACTGTTATTTTTCCACGATTGAATGATCTCAAAGATTGCGAGGCTGGAAATATATTTGGAGGAGCAAGTGAGGATTTCAAACCTTAGAACATTGTAACAGCTCTGAAGCATAGAGTGCAAAGTATCATGCTTCATGACTGCTGCTGAATTTCTAGAGAATTGCTCTGCTCCATCCTGTCAACCCTTGACACAACCTAATGTCCATCCTGATAACTAAAGATATTTATAGAAACCCTTGTGATTTGAGATTCAGTAAACAAAAGATTGTTCGTCCCATCTGAAATTACTCAATAGAGAAAATCAAAAGCTCTGTTTATTAACAAGACACGTTCCTAAAGTTCTGAACAGCCAATTTGTCCTAAAATAATCCTTCAACACACGAGAACAAGTTTATGTGCTTATACTACAACACTTGAAACTGCCTTCCAGTAACACTGCAACGTCCTGATGTCTATCTGGCCATGCATATTGTAACTATGTCTTGAATGTTTTCGAACCACTGTATGGAAAAATAAAATGCTTTTCATTCCAAAAAACCAGGCACCTTTAGAAATTGAGGTTGCATGTTGTCATTCTTTCCTGAAAAATAACATCTAAACACCTGGCTAATAAAATAATTTGACATTAATGCATCTAGTGAGGTCTGTATATAAGTAGGTCGCTTTCAATAACACAGCTAATAAAACACATTACACAGAGAGAAGTTATGAGCAGTGCCTTAGCAACCTATAATAAAAGATTCCATCAATGATATCTTCAAAACCTACTGTCCCTCAAGCCTTGTAGCTGCAAGTCTAAACAGTACAGAGTGAAGACCACCAAAACTAAATACAACATGGAAGAAACATTCTAAAACCGGCCCTCTGGTAAATGCAAAAACTATGAATAAAATGCAAAATGCAAACAGAGGAATAGAGCAAAGGTAACCAGCAGAGGGTGGAAGATCAGTAGTTGATCCAACTGCGAGGTATATCAAATATCTACAGTAAAGAACTGTGCAAGTTCTTTGCACTCCAAGGCTGAATAGCCCAGCAATTAGAAGATAGAAGATATAAATCCTTATATTTTGCCCAAGACACAGTAAGCAATAACATCCCAAGAATACATATAGAGCAGTAAGTGAAGTGAATGATTTCCAGTGAGATGACGCTTAGAGTGACTTATTACTGTCCTTCAGAGATTCAGGATTGAGATTTGATCTCTAATTACCCAGAACACAGAAAACTGTATTTATCAACAATTCTTCTGCTACTACTTTTAGACTGTCCTAAAAGTGTCTGAAGTCTCCAGAGATATTACCACAGGTCGTGAGAGTGTTTTGAACCCCTTGAGTCTACATTTGTTCAATGGTTGCTTGTGATTCACTCTAAGATAGAACCAAATGTTGATGTACACAAAACAGCACTGTGTTCAAGATACACATTAATTTTCTTGATACCAACCATTAGTTAGCCACAGTGACTGCTATGATTTGTGAGCAAACAATGCATTTCTTTTAAATGCAAAACCAATATTAGGTTATGTCTGTTATATAAACATTTTTTTATTATTATTTTTAGAATTTTTTAGAACAAAGAAAATCTTAGTATCTCTCTATATGAAAACACTGTAACATAATTGACTGTCTGGATCCATAATGAAGACAGAGCAATGTATGAGTTGTTCATAAATGTATGAGATCAAATATCCAAAAATCCAAAACAAAACTAACCATAACTCAAAGCTTCCTATAAAATGTTTAAAAGATGTGCAATTGATATTGTTCAAAGTCTAGTACATTTAGAAGTAGAATTAAAGAAAATTGATAAAAAGGCATTTAAATCAAAATGGGTCCCACCTGATGTCACTAACAACATGAAGCATCTGCACAATAACTATTAATATACAAACTGTATTACAACACTTATCCATGGATCAGTTTATACTGTAAAAATAGTTTACTAAATGCAACTAGAAAACCATATCTGATGTAAAGTCAAATAAATCAACAGTTAATACTACTTCCCAATTTTAATGGTGTTTGTAGAATCACCTTTCTTAAAACTTCCAAACATAAGATGGTCAAAATCAGTTTCTTACTAACTAGTACACTAAGATACCAAACATTAATTGATGCAAAATAAGAATTGTGGAACATGAATATGCAACACCGTTTGTCATTCCTGATATTAAATATGTAAATCTCACTAAAAGCAGATTAATTCGATCAGAATGCCACTGCAGCTTTCAGATAGAAGACAGCAAGCACTCAAAGCATGATTGATCTGAGTAGCTCACCCTGGCCATAATAGCTACGTAAAACACATGAAAGACATTCCAAAAGCGCTCCAAGATGCCCATTAGGTCAGACTGATCACACATAAAGAAATGTTTCAGTACCAGTCAGCCTTTCAAAGTACACAGCCAAGATATTTCTTTCCTATCAGATACAACTACTGCACTAAATACTGTCAGAGCACAGCTGAAGCCAGAGAAGTTTTCAATACACGCCATGAAAGACATGCTTCTGATGTCATGTTAATATTACTGGTATCTAGTCTTCTAAACATAAGCCAAAGCCAAAAACTCTTTCTTTTCCTGATAGTATACTAGAAAAACAAAAACAAAATTAAGCCACAGTTTGTCACTATAATAGATGTCAAAGCCCAATGAGAATTTGCCATCCATGGCCTGTCCTGTCATCAGCTTCCTAATTCTCTAGAACTCAGTCCCAACTGATTTTTCTGGGCTGGTTTATTCACAAAACGAACAGATAAGACTGTAGAAACAGGGCTGCAGCAAAACATTGTCTGTGTCGAGTGTTTTATTTTTTTTTTAGATAAATCAGCAGCTCTTTGCTGACTTTTAAAGTAGCTGTAAAGTTTGAGAAACCATATTCTCTTCACTATAAGATACTAAAGACGATTAAAGCAAAATAATTTACAATTATATTTGAAAACAAAACTACTAACTGTTAGATAATTATTTAGAGATATCACTGCCAGCCATGAAAAACACTTAATCAGGTATCCAAACAATAGAAAACCAAAAACTCAAGCTTCTTTATTATATTCAAACTATTTATAGAAACTAAACTAAGGTTATACTACCTACAACATCTCTCCCCAAAAATATAGAGCAAAAGCAAATGAACCTAGGGATAAAGTTTTCTAGGGTAAGAAAACAAAGTTAAATCCAAACTCTATTTATGAATTTCACAAGCAAGATAAATGATTTTTTCCAGGAATTATTTTCTGTCTATTCACACCTGATATGGTGTATGCTTCAACAGGTCACAAAACACAAAAACCCCATGAAATTAGAGCTTAAAACATTATTAAAATTTATGTCTTTATGTAAGCTCTGAACAATGATTTCTAAAAGTCACTCTTTATTCCACAATCAAACTGAACTGCAAATAAAGTATTATGTTATCATCGGTATTCTCTGATCTAATGTTACGCAAATGAGAAAAAGCATGAATGGATTGATTTGAGTTATTTTTAATCATTTATAAATATAAACAAAAGTTGTAAGAGATGAAAGTGAGATGAGCAGATAATGTTTTTTTTAAATATTGTCCCCATGATTTACTGAACTGACTGGTAAGCATCCGGAGAGATCCACATTAAATACAAATCTCCTGAGTTGTTTGAACAATGACTCTGTAATGTTCTATCTTCCCTTAGTAAGAAGATTTAGCCTGTCAGTAAATGACGCGCTTCGCCGGTCTGGGGGGACCTCAAAACGCAGTTTTCTAAGCTCGTTTCCAATCTTACAGCTGCAGTGCTTTTTTAATTGTGAGAAGTGTTCAGACAACCTTGAGGTTGAGGACGTTGGCCTGAGCTCCTGTTTGATCTGCCATGTCTCCCTGTGCCAGCAGTCTGATGAAGAAAAACATGGAAGAAAGAAAGAGAAAGATGGTTTGAGTCAGAACTGTGGAGAACCTGTGCTCTGCTGGAGTTTATATGTTTGTTTGCTTCCTGGCATGTTAAACAGATTGCACATTTTTGCTCAAAATGTTAATTGTAGCCAAAAGTTGAGCATAGCCCAAAATTCTCTCATTTAGTTTTATTGCTTAACTTGCAAGTGCATTGGGAACACTGCAATGAAAATATTTATGAATTTGTTATCAGGTCTGAGCCAGAAAGTTTTGAAAGGCAGCTAGCCTGTTGAGAGGCCCAGTCCAGCATTCTGCTGTCAAGTATCTATCAAAAAAACTAAATATAATCTGAGCATTTCACTAACCCAACATCTAGCTGTATAAACCATTCCTTCTCTTCTCACAGAACTGTTTAATACAAGCCTTCTTGAGTTGACTGCATTCTTGTGTACCTTCCAGAACAGATGTTTCAGTCCAGATATTTCATTCCTTGGTTTTTGATTATTTCAGTCCCCTTACTGCTCATCAAGAAGATTTTACAGAGATTAAGGTCCAGGAATCGCCTGTCCTCCCGAGAATCCTAACTTCAGTGTTATGTCCCAGATGTTTTGCCGCTCCACTGACTGAGGTCACACAACTGTTAAAGACTTATTTAAAAATTGATCCTCTGTTTCGCATTTCTGTATCTGTAGATTTTAATCAGTTGCTATCCCTGCAGTTGCCTGCACCCTAACTATTTAAACAATAATTTCTTGAAGTGTTTCTTGAAGCCTGCCTAAAAGTCTGAATCACAACTCCCAAGTCCCAAGCCCTCCTCCTAGTTTGGCCCACAAACTCTATAAAAACTCCAGCCAACTGCTGCAGAAACATAGTTCCTGTCAATGCTGCTGAGCCTGCTCAAAAGTAGAAGAGGTTATTATAATTTTGAAACAAACAACACACGTTTCTGATGATTAGCACTCCTCTGTTAAAGCTGAACATCCAGTCATCCATAGTGTTGCACAGTTGTCGGCTTCTGGCCTGAGGAGAGCGAGCAGGCGAGCGGACGCACTGGATGACCTGGTAGCCGCGCTGGTTCATCTTTACACCTCACTCACCTCAGAAATAGAGCTGCTGATCTTCCGGTGATCGCTAATCAGCTGCATATAGACATGTTTCCACGACCTGGACAAAAAGTGATGTAAAAGGCGATCACAGACCCCATGTTCTGTATTTCTAAGATAAAAAAACACACTATTCACTCTCAAAATACAGGGTTGTTCAAGTCTCATTTTCCCAATCAAGTTCTCAACAAATCCACTTTTCAACTCTCAGAGAAAATATCCAGCAACAAATAGACATTAAGATCCATCAAGGAAAACTCCTTTAATAACCTTTTAATTGAGTTCCTCTTCCAATTCCTGCCACAAAACTTACATATAAAAAGCCCTGTTGATCTGCATCATTAAAATGCCCAAAAAGCAAACAAACAAACAAAAAAACGTCCCAGAGAAGTAAAAATCAAAGATAAATGATTAATACACCAGAAAACACATCTAAGCCCTTTCCATCAAGACCCATGCAACTTGTCCTGAGGAAGAGTTTGGGACAGAAGGGGGATGAAGATGGAGGAGAACAATCTAAAAGAATCAAAATCATTTCTCCTAAGAACAAAACCATTCCAATGCAGAAAATCCAAACATATATACAACATCCTCTAATCTCACATCTATGTCTCTTCTAATCAAAATATTGTCTTCTGACTGCCTGGCCTATATGGCCCATCCCCAAAAACACCCTATCCTCCCTTCAATTATTCACAAACTTTGATATTAGACATTAAACCCAAGAAACACTCCAATCCATCAAGTTTCTAAGCATAAGTAATAAACCATGTTTAACACTAGAATTTCATTTAATAACGTCTATGAACACAAATTTTATAAAAGCATACCTCATTACTATTACCACAAGCAATTTTGGTCAACTGTTAGTAGCCAAAGCAATTACAAAATATTACTCCAGCATTCCTCCCACGATGACAGCCGCCTTGAGGCTCCAAACTGTCAGTAAGAGTCAACACTAATTGTGAAACCGCATTCAGGGTGAAGCAGCTTGCCTGAGCACTTCAGTAAGAGTCCCTGCACACTCCGGCACACCTCTCTTCCTGAACAGCACATTGAAAACTTAAAAGTCATAAGTCCCAAAGGACCTTTCGCTAAACTTCAGATTTGTCCAGTTGTTCCTTTTTGATGTCCTGTTGTCACAAAACTGCCTCCATTCCTTAAAATACCCATTATTGTTGCTCTTCCCATCTTTAGTTAACTTGCAAAAATATTTCCACCGCTGAGTTCCTTTGCACATTATCCATTGTTACAACCACATACCCCCAAAGTATTTTTATTTATTTATAAATCACTATGCCAATGAGTTGATACTCTTATACAACTGCTTTTTATACTGTAATATGATCTCAAACCCAGGTTAAGAACCTCTCCTAGCAAGACTCTCAGTTCACAAAACATACAACAACAAAAGCTAGTCTTTTTTTTTCTTCCACTCCTCTTGTTTTCCAAACCCGCCAGTCCCACAGCCTGTCTGACCCTAAAAGCCCAGATTGTTTTCAGTTATATCTTCACATCCTCCATTGTCCTTTCAATGTCTATGTTAAACCTTTAACAATCATGCTGCAAAAGAACTGAACACACTTAATGCCCATCCTTCATTTTAATGCCTTGCATTTTATATTTAGAGCTGACGCCTAGGGTTTGGCAGTTTTGATAGGTTTCACATAGAGATGTTACGCTAAATGGTTTGTTTTAATAAAAATATTATTAGCAGAGCACATTGATTATATAAAAGTGTATTGCCAATCAAAATCAGCAATATGCTAAATGCACAAAGACAAAAAAAGCATATGATGAACAACAAGACAGGAACATTTTGTTAGAAAGATCAATAAGACATAGTTTTTAAATAAATGATTGCACAAAAATATCTAGTTAGCATTAAATACTTCAAGTTGTGTAAGGTTAGATTTAATTAAAGCATAAATTGTAAGGCCTCTGGAGTTTAGATCAAGTCAGGCAGAGTAATGTTGAATGATGAGGAATCTTGTAATCGGTACTTTAAGCTGTGCTTGTAACACTATTCTTATGAAAATTGATGACACTGTCTTTTCTACTATAAAAACAAAGAGAACTTCTGTCACGTTGAAGCAAAACAGCACCTACACCTCAAAGCTCAATTTGAAAGATTTATTCTCACCCCTGTACAATGCAGCTCCAGTTCACTATCCTACCACAGATATATTTTAATCAGCACAAGACTCCAAAAGATGATCAGCCCTGAGCTGTAAACCACCTAATAATTACAAATGTACCTGTTGAAAAATAGAAAATGTTGTTAATTAATACACAGAACCTTATTCACAGTCTCTTCAGAAAATATTGATAATGTTTTTTCACAAGAAGCAGAACGAATGAAGACAGAAACAACTTTAGTTCTCTTGGCTGACTAAGAAGAAAGATTTAACCGTGCACTGTCTCCATTGTAAGCATTCATTGATTTCTTAATCAGTTTAGCTCAATTTTGCCAGTGCGCAACAGTTGCCCTTATTATCCTCCCTTTGACAATAAACCCTGGAGCATGACTGCTCCTTTCTGGAGCCTTTAGATCACTGACCCCTGCTGTCGAGGCCACCGAAACACGTCCAAACTGTAATAAGTCACAAATAGAATCAATATTAACTGAGAGGATATTGATGGTCTGTACTAATTTGTAATGACCTGTTTGCAGGCAGCGTGATTTACTAAACAGTCTACCCATGTTGGCACACCAGCCTGCATATGTTAGTCGTTCAGCTTTCAGCACACCTGATTTCAGCCAGCAGCTGATTAGCAACCATCTGAACCAGGTGTGTAAAGCAGGGAAACGTTTTAAAAGTTTGCAGAGCAGTTTGCTTTTGAGGCTGGTAAACACAGATGTATAAAGTAGTTAAATAAATTAATATAATAATAATGGTTGAATATCGAAAATTTCATAAGGAGTTATAGCATCTTTTCTGGACAGGACATAATAGAGGTGAAGTATGTAAAAGAAAACAAATAATTCAATTGCATGTTTGAAAGGGAATATAAAAACTCAATTCCTGGAGAGCAACTAAAATATTGGTTTTAGCTGCTCTTGATTTATAGCATCACTGCTTAATATAAATATGCACTACTCAAAAAAATAAAGGGAACACTCAAATAACGCATCCTAGATCTGAATGAATGAAATATTCTCACTGAATACTTTGTCCTGTACAAAGTTGAATGTGCTGACAACTAAATCATTGTTGATTGTCAATCAGTGTTGCTCCTAAGTGGACAGTTTGATTTCACAGAAGTTTGATGTACTTGGAGTTATATTGTGTTGTTTGAGTGTTCCTTTATTTCTTTTTGAAACAGTATATATTGAATATATATTTACTGCAAAAAGCACATCAATGCATCATAAATTTGAAGTGAATTCCCAACATCTCTGTGTTTTTCCAGGAGTGACCTGGTTTAAAGCTGAATGAATCCCTGCTTTAGTGCAGTATGACTAACTGTAGATGTAACAGCAACCCGGAGCGACGTGTGCAACAGCCAGGCCAGCTGGAGCATCACTAATGCAGAAGCTCTGCTCACTTGTCAGTCATGGCTACTTGTTCCAACATGGCAGATCCGGTGTTGCTTTTCTCCAGTTACCAGAGATGGATGTTCGCCTGAAAATGGAGAGAAAATTGGATGTTAAATTAGCATCAACATAAGCTTTCAGTTTGGAAATGTCAATTATTTAATATCGAGCTCCAAAAATTTTACAAAAGAAAGCACATTGCTCATTCCTTTTAGTTTTTTGCGTAATATCATTGAACTCCATCCTCTGAACTGAAGGCTTTCAATTGTTCCCTCAGAAGAGATCACAGTGTTCTCTGAACTGTTCTGAACACAGACCTGCAGAGGTCAGGCAGAATTGTACAAACAACGAACAAAGCGAAGGACTCACATATAAGCTTTGTAGTCGGCTCCAATTTTTTGGACCCTAATGTCGTACTTGGCATCTACAAATGGCTCTGTAGTGCAGTAGGTCTGAGTGATGGCCACCACGCTTGCAATGTCTTGGAAATCACTAACGTTGTCCACCTTTACCTGCAGATCAATGACATGTGATGTAGAAAAGTTTATTCACATTTATTTTATTTGCAGTTATTTGCTATGATGAAATGATTAAATTAATTTATAGGTTTAATAAAAGTGATGAGTCAATATTAGATATGACTGAGAGGATGTCAATGCTAGGTTGCCTAGTAGCAGGATATACAAGAATAAAATTAAAGATAAAGAGTAAATGTAAGTATGTTTCAGAGATAATGAAGATATATGGGTTTTGGTGTAGTTTTAACTTCAGACAATGTCATTGTGCCTTTAACTTTCTGTCTGCTCTTTCTTTTTCAATTTTGACTTAAGTTATTAAAACATAATTGCGAAAACTCTTGCATATTGTTTCTTGTATGTCTGGCCGATTCAAAAACAAATAATGCAAGACTCAACATTTCCGTACCTTCCCCATACCAGAGTGGGCATGTCCGATCTTCACCACTACTGGGAAACTTGGTGTTGTAATCTGTAATGGAAAAGTTAAAGCAAAGTATGAATAAAATTGAATCGCAGAAAGTGACAACTGTTCCCCCCCCAAGCAAACAGCGGAAAAATCCAGTTTTAGAAAGTAAAAGATAGTTTTACAGATTGTAATTTATTTTTATTTTAATCCTTAAGAGGTTTTCACAGTCTATATCTTTTAGATAAAATCATTTCCTTCCTAAGCCAAGAAGCAAACAGGAAGCACAAGAAAGGAACGAGACAATAAGTATTAAACATCTCAAAGCTTTTTTCATAAAATCTGTTTTTAATGTGGCTATTAACAGGAATGCCAACCAAATGTTGACAACAATACAAGTAATCCTGCACTCATCCACAATAACCTTTTTTATTTACAGTGCAAAACTCCACTGCTGAAGAAAAAGCAGTTAAAATCAAACCTGTGCAATTTATGTGGTCTGTGCAATTCCACCTTTTTTTATTTGTATTATTTATGTATTAATTTCTTTTTGCTTTTTTCCATAGGGTGTAGATTTCTTGTGTTGTTAGTGATATCTAGTTTATATTTCATGTCACTAAACCAGTTAGAATTATTTTACTGAGAAAATAAGGGCATTCTTAGTATTGTTTTTTCCTTATTATTTATGCACTGCACTTGAAACACACTTTTAAATTTTTGTGGATATGATGGCATACAAGTGATGCTGAATATTTGCTATGAATGCTTATCAGTAGTAAAACATATTTGAAGACAATGATAAGTTTTTTTTTCATAAGAATTTGAACATAAGGATGAAAACTATTCTATATGAATGAGAATTGTGTTCAAGTTACTGAAATTCATCTCTTGAAGAAAACAAAAATCCTTGGGATGAAAATAGAAAATTAAGGATTTCATTCCTTTGGGGGATATTTTTTTGTTCATAATTTAACCCTTAGTAGAGAAATAGAAGAGATCTGAATGATTTTGACCCTTTAAAAGTGACCAGAGGAGATGACAAGCTTCAAAAAAGAGCAAAGAAGAAGTTACAGGATGCCAGCTCTCCCTGCATTTCAGAGGCTGTCCCTAAATTGTTGAGCGCATAAGAGGCTCCCTGTGTGCGACCCTCTCAGCATTCAAGGCCAGAGTGTGAGGGATTGGACTATTGTGAGTCTCTGTGTGTTGTCTACAGAGAGGGGGAGCGCGAAGGAAGAGAAAAGAGAGCAGCAGTAGCTTTCAACTCAAGTTATTTGCTGAAGCTTGAATTCAGAGGTGCACTTTAAACTTATGAAAACATTTCTATCCACAGCAGCGTCCCAGCTCTCCAGAGCTCCTCTTATTTCTTCGACCCCACTGTCTTATCCGCCGCGCACCCCCTCTGCCGACTGTCGGCCTGACCTGCTTCCCAGGGAACTCGACGGGACAAGAAGAGGCTGCAGAGCATTCATCAAGTGGTGGAACAGTAAGAGGTAGCCAGAGCCACCATGGCCTTGTCCCAGGAGAGAAGTGCGTGTCTGGGGCTGGTGGTGCTCCTTTTGCTTGGTGCAGGCATGGAGGACATTGTGGAGGGATGTAGTTGCCACCCATCACATCCACAGCAGCTCTTCTGCAGCGCTGAGATTGGTGAGTTAATTTGTAGTAAACTAAAGATGGTTAAACTTTACCTTTGATGTAGCAAATATACAACATTCAAGATTGAATTAACAAAAATAAAACAGCAATTCTTTTTAAAAGAAGGATTTTTATTTGAATGTTTTGCTCATTGATCAACTTAGTCTGAATTGTAACAGGTGCAAAGGCCAAATTCACAGAGAAAACAAATATGGTGATAGATAATCAGCTTCGCTGAAGCATTTAGGCAATCTTTGTCAAATTTTACCTACAATTAAAATACAACCAGGAAGATAAACTTATACTCATAAAACTGTGTGAAAATAACTGTAAAGATAAGTGAGAAGAACTATGTGGCATCAAAAGTGGCATTTTTCCATTTTATTTCTCTGAATCCCACATAAACAACCCTTAAACTCAATCGTTAAAACAAGCCAACTTTCTATTCATCTGTCTCTCTGCCCAGTCTTACCCCCACTTTTTTTTCCTTCTCTAAGCTTAAGCCAAAACTAACACTCTGCTTTGAATTTGAGTACTTGGCTCCAGAGTGTGGAAGGCTCGAGTATGTGCTTCTGTCAAAGGTTAAACTCCAACAGGGAGAAAAAAACAAGCAGATAAAGAAGAAAGAAATATCTCTTTCACTCTTGATTTTTAATTTATCTGCAATCCCCATCAGGTTTAGAGGGTGAACGTTTTTTCTGAATTAATTTAAAAAACTGTTACATTGAAATGGAAGCGGAGCTTGATTAAACCCGTGTTACTGAGATGAGATTGAAGCTTTTGGGAGGATTTGTTTTGTGGCAGGATATTGCACATCAGTTTTGCCCTTCATAACTGAGATGAAGGTCCACCAAGTACAATTATTCTAAATTGAAAGTGACAGTGTTTTCAGGCAGGCTTGCTACTGACAAAGAATCTAAAGAAGCAGAACTGATCCGATCTGCAGCTCTAAGGACAAGTTTCATCATCAACCATCCAAAACCCAAAAACAACCTCAATTAGACAGCTTTACAAAATAACTTTAAAATAAAAATCATTTTAAACTATGTATCATCAAAAACTTACTTTGACCTTTCAAAGAAAACAAGTAAGCTAATTAAAATCCCTCAAATAGTCTGGAAATAGTTATTCTATTACAGCAAACTGTCACTATAATTACTGGTAAAGCATGCCTAGAGACCTTGCAGCCTATTTCTTTTAAATTCATTTTCCCTACAGAAAAAATGTTCAGTAAGCATAATTCTTTACAGTTGGAATAAATCACAAAGTATCACAAAATTATAAAAAAAATGTGCTACATTTTTTTAGCATCTTTAAACATCACTTGGCTCCATACAATCTTTCCTAATTACAAATTTTACTGAGTTTTTGTTAGATGTACCAAACATGATTTTATGGCAGATAAATTAATCTTAAAAGCAAAACTATGATTTGTTGTTTTGCAATCACTTCAATAAAAGTAGTAAATTTGAAACAATACTATGAAAAATGCTGCTTGAAGTTCAAGTGGACAAGGTACATTAAAACATCCTGTTTTTGTTGAGTTTGAGGCCTTTTCTTTTTTTATTTATCTAGATTCAGAGCAGAGAAACTGTTTCTTTTGTAATTTAAAGTTGGATTTTTTATGCTTGTTGGTGACAGACTTTATTAATCTTGGTGCACTTCTCAATTTATGCTGCATTCATTTTGTCACAGCTTGTATCTGTGAATGATGTCACGGCAAAGTTGAGCATTTTCGCCTGAATTGCAGATCGGGCTGCCACAAGTCATTTGGCAAACAATTTGTTTGCAATTGGATGTTGCAGCTCTCACTTCATATACATCACACACGAGCACAGCTACCATACGCTGCGACTGTGATATAACTTATCTCATGCCATGTTACGTTTGCCTCATTATATGACTATTCAAAGATTCCTTGTATTTTGAATCAATAGTTTTCAATAGATTCAAAATTCTGCTTTTCTATCTACTGATGGCATTTAGGTGAGCTGGACCTCTAATGTTCAGGTGTTATAAGCATCTCTGTGATTTTTATTTATTTATTTTTTGTACTTTAGTTTATTTAAATTGCATCCTTTTTCCATGTGCCTGAAAGTTTTTAAGACACCACAGATGTTCTTTGGACATAAGCTGTTTTTTTTTTTTTTTTTTTTATTTTCCAGTTAAATCTTTAACATAACAATCTTTAATAGTCTTTTGTTTAAGCCTCTTAACAACAACCTATGAATTGCTTAAACATGAACGCGAATAAAACACAAAAATGCATCTTATTTGCAGACAACTTATCAAAGAAGAAACTCATCATCTCATCTCAGTGATGTTTTTCCTCATTGTAGTCAAATGTGCAAGGACAGGTCAGACTGCAAGGTCAGAGATAAAAAGATCAGATCTAAAAGTTATAAGGACAATGTCTTTAAAATCTTTGTGAACATCAAAAAGTGTTCACTTTGGAAGCAACTGATAATAAAAATCCCAAAAATCTGACCCTGGGACCCTTTGTTTGACTGGCTGCTGAGGCTTGGATTTGTTTCAGTTCTTAACGTATTGATCAATCTCTGAATCGACAGCTAGACTGTTTTCAGGTAGAAAATAACTTTCTGGTATTATGAATAACAAAGTCCTAATACCCTTCGAGTATTTGGACCAAACTGTCTCACTTCCTGGTGTGTGTGGTCACACCCTCCAGGCTGTTTTCGGAGCACAGGCCGGTGGTGGCCTTAAGTTGACCTGACAGTGCTGTTGGAGTCGACAAGCTGTGTGAATAAAGCTGTACATCTGAGTAATATCCAAATGTGTGCACAAACCCTGGATGATTCCTTGGTCAATGTTTATTCGACATTGTGCGTGTGCATGTGTGTGTTCGCTGGATGGAGGCCAGTCCATGCGAACACAGCCTACTCCATCTCTCTCTTTCTTACCCTCCAACTCACCACCTCATTTCCATGTCTATAGGCTCTGTCTGATGGTCTGCATACTAACAATATCAGTGTGAAAGCCCACTGACAGTCCAGCTTTGTGAGCATGACAAGGGTGCTGATTCATCTGGGAGGGGGGAGTTACTTACTACATCAGTTCTCATGGTACAAGTTTGCAATATTTCTTTTTAGTGATATAGACGTGCAGCAGATGAACAGGCACTCAGACTTTCCAGGTGTGGCTGTTTTTCTAAGTGCATAAAACAGCTGCAGCAACTTGAGTGGGTATCTAAGATCGGGCAGGTGGATGACACTTTTACTGAATGACAAACGCCTGTAAAATTTCATTGAGAAGAATCATTTCAGCTGGAAACAACAGATTTGGAATTCAGAAATGCTGTGTGGATGTTTTACAGCAGGAGGGATGAATAAAACAGACGACTTCACGAAGAAACAACATCAATATTCAAGAAAAAAGCCTAGAGCTTGGATGTAAATAAATATCCATAAAACGCTTTACCCAAGTCATAAAAGTAAATAGAAGGCAGTGAATGTAAATTTCTGAATTGTGGAAGTAAGAAATAGAGGTTAATACATTTCTCTCTTGTTGCTTTAATACACTGCTCAAAAAAAAATAAAGGGAACACTCAAATAACACATCCTAGATCTGAATGAATGAAATATTCTCATTGAATACTTTGTCCTGTACAAAGTTGAATGTGCTGACAACAAAATCACTGTTGATTGTCAATCAGTGCTGCTTCCTAAGTGGACAGTTTGATTTCACACAAGTTTGATGTACTTGGAGTTATATTGTGTTGTTTGAGTGTTCCCTTTATTTTTTTGAGCAATATATATGTAGTAAAACGTTTGTATTTAAAAATGAAGTTTCACCAAGCATTTTTTTATCATATGTATAACCTACTACATTCTGCAAAGCTTTTAGCTAAATGATTAATTACAACAACACAGGTAGTGTTACCTGCTGCCACCTTGACTGTTAAGATTACATATTGGGACCAGCAGCCAATAAGCAATTGTTTCTGATTATTCTCAGCTCAAAAAGGAGAAATGACAGCATCTCTTATGGTAAAATGTTGCATTTTCCACATTCACTTTATTCACAAAACTATACATTTAAAGTGAAAAAAAGTAAAAACTGTTGTTACCTGCATTTTTACATTTAACACGGCGCAAACCTGAGCAGAATCTGTTTTTTTTATCTTTTTATAAATGATTTTTAAATAGTAATAATAAAAAAATGCTATAATATAATCTTACAGTCTTCAGGGATAGTCTTTTAAATTTTTAATAACAATGAATTTTTATTGAATATTAAACTAAACTTTTAATGATACATTAAAAATATATGAATGTTTGAAAAAAGTTTGACCTCTTTTCAAAATTAGACAAAATAAAATTAAACTTGCCAAAAACAGAAAAGCAGAATCAATAATTCAAAAATGTGATTTTTAACATCAACGTTAATGCATTGTCTAAATGTGCTACCACAAATTGTGTGTACTTGATGATTTTAAGATTGAGCTCTAAATAAATGAAAGAAGTACATCAAAGTTGAAGAAAACACTAAATCTGACATTTTCTGCAAAGGCAACATGTCTAAAGCAGCTGTATCTGACCGGGCAATGCTATACGCTCAGATTAAACCCCGAGGCGTTTGTCCGCCTTTCTATCCGCCGGGGAGTTCGGCAAACAAACAAAAAGACTGAGCTCGGCCTGAGCTAATTTCACAGAACAGCCTGAGCTCCTCCTCCTCTTTCCAGCACAAAAAACCGTGGGGTAGTTATGTGATGACCCAAAAGGAAAACCAAGTGGGTGGTTTGCTAAGCCGTGTGTGTGAGGTTCACTCTGCCTCTCCTGCTCTCTAATGCTTTAATGGTTTAACTTGACCCACTTCTGGCTCTTCTCTAGACTGTCATCTCTAAGACTGAAAGGCTTTTATTTTACAATGTGAGATTCGTATCTTTTTCTGGGAATTGCAAACTCATGTAAAGATATTTAACAACACAAAATGTAGTGTTGTTACTGAGAATAAATGTTCAGCTTTTTAGCACCAAATGTTTTTATTTTAAAATTTTCTGTACTTGTCTAACTTTACTTTGTATCTGGTTCTTGATATCTGAAAATTGGGTAAATAAACGAAACCCGTTGAACACCACAAGCCTAGGCCAAAAACCTATACAGGGAAATATAAGACCAGGAAAAGATCACAAACTTGCAGAAAGTCTAACTTTATACATTCAGTCAGGAAGCAAATTATTCTATTGTGCCAAGATAAGGTTTGTGTTACAGCTGCAGATACAGAGCAGCAAGCTAACAGTAATGTCTCTGGCATGGATTTGAAATATCTCCTTAGCCAGAAAAAATAAATAAATAAATAAAGCTATTGCACTGTTGAGTCTTGGTGTTGTTATTAATCTGTGATTGGATCATTATTGGTGCTGGGAGGAGTTCACTCCAGACTCAGGTGCTGTTAGTTTGAATCAGACTGTGATACAAACGCAAAGAGTTGGATGAGAAAACCAAATTTGTGGCAACAAAGGCACAAATATTAAGGTTTCAATCTGCACTTTGCAGATTGAATATTAAATCTAATATGCATAATGTGTACATACTGTATTAGTGTGTCTGGAGTTAGCGAGGACACAGCGAGCAGAGAGCTACTTGTTATTCCATGAGGGTTTTGAATTTCCTCCCAGAGGAGAAGAGTGACACATCCTGTATCACTACTGCGAGCCTGCGACACTGTCAGTGTGGGGAGGAAGAGGAGTGACAAACAAAATGGGAGCAAAAGAGGTAGGAGAGGGGCACAGATCTGCCTATGTACCCACCAATCAACCCATACTAATAAATAAAGGACTTATCCATGATCTCCTGTAGAGCACACCTATCCTGGTTATTTTCTAGTTCAATTAATCTGAACCCTTCTTCCTGTTTGCGTTTTTTTTTTTTCTCTCTCTCTCTTTTCCTGACAGTGATAAGGGCAAAGATCTCTGGAGAGAAGATTGTGTCGCCTAGCAACAGCTCCTCACCTTACATGAAGATGATCCAGTACGAAATCAAAATGATCAAGGTGAGTTCTTAAACGGCAGCATCAGCTGCTGATGGTGGCATCACTCTCTGAGAATACAACTGTTTTACGTGAATATTTCAGCAGGATTTATGTATTGTTTGTCTGTAAACGTCACAAAATACAAGTGATGTCACAAACAAAAGTAGTTTAGACTTCATAAATGTCTGATGATGCAGCATCACTTTATTTAACATCGGACGCTCTTGTGTCCTTCTTTCAGTCGGGTTGGAAAGTCCTTGTGATTGCATAAATATTTCACACTTTCTCAAGGGCAGACATTTTCCAGCCTCCAGTGATGAGAATCTCTGAACTTTATCCTCAAAATTAAAAAGCAAATGGATTTAATACTATTAATTTTATGTCTCAACCCTTCGACTCCAGTTTTTGCTCCACAAGAAAGTTATTTAAAGGGTCCTATAAAGTAGTTTTCCATATTTTTGTAATTGAAGGCTCCATCATCTTTAGTCATCATCATGTAACAAAACTTCAAAGATTGTCTGAATTTATAAAATTTTACAAAATCACATAAAAATGTAAATGAACAGATTTTGCAATGCATCAAAACAGCCAAAGTTATCCAAAACTAAAATTCACCTAACAAGAAAAATGTCCAAACACAAACAAAAGTATAAGGTTTTATAAAGCACTTTGGTTATTACAAATTATTTTTATGGCTCAGTCACAAAACTAAATGTATTGATTCTACTTTCTGACATGGATACTAAATAAATAGGACAAGAATTTACTTCAGTGTTTAACTATGTTTAATCCTTTCATCTTGCAACACCTTCTCACGTGGTAAATAACAAATCTAAGTATCAGAAAACGTTCTCTTCTCCTCTGTGTGTCCAGATGTTCAAAGGTTTTGACCGAGCCAAGGACATCCAGTATGTGTACACGCCTGTCTTCTCTTCACTCTGTGGAGTCAAACTGGACTCCAATAACAAAGCAGGCTATCTGCTCTCAGGTACAGTTTGCAGCCTGTACTGTATTGTAACACCAATCTGACACAGATGTTGTTAGTTTCCAGAGGAAACAGGAAGTAGAGCAAAAGTAGCACAACATTATCGATCCTGCCATTATCGATTTTCTTTTATGTCTGATCGGCCATTCCAATTTTCTTTCTTTCTTCCACACGGATATTGATTTATGATTTTTTTTTAAATTCATTACTTAAAAGACTCTCCGCAAGTACTAGCGTCTCAGCAGAAATGTTTAGAAAAAGTTTCAAAATAATTGTTGCCATGTATTCTTTGTGCCTCCAAAATGTGATTTTTACTATTCTGACTTTAATTATCGATAGGTTTAGGTGAGTAGCTGCTCTCTGTTCTCCCCTGACATCTTCTCTTGTCTTACCTGCATTTTGAAAAGTAACTCAGAAATCATGATGTGATTCATAAGAAATGATGTATCACATCTTGTTAATGATTTTATCCAGTATTTCATCAATCAGACACAGTCAAGAGAAAATTGGCCACCATATTGGCCAATGGTGGTGCCTGTTTTTAGCAACAAAACTTCCCTGATTGCATTCCTAATAAACTCACAGCAGCCTAATTACTCAAAATAATGTCTAAAAGGTTTGACTAAAGGCTTTAATTAAAGTTCTTGTTTACTGCTGTAACACTTTTATGACTTTCAGCAGACTGTCGAACTAATTGCTAATTACGGGATGTGTCTAAACAGGAAGCATGTGGAGCGATGGACGAATTTCTATTGGCCAGTGTGACCTCGTGGAGTCATGGGACAACTTATCGCTGTCACAAAAAAAGAACCTTAACTACAGATACCAGATGGGCTGTGAATGCAGAGTGAGTTTACTCCACCTATAATTTTAAAGTTTTGTTAGAAACACAAACTTCAGTTTTTTTTGTATTTGCATTTTATGTAATAGACGAGCACAAAGTAGAGTATAATTGTGATATGTGGTTTTCAGAATATTTTGCAAACAGATTACCTCTGTTTATATCGCTGACTAAAATCCAGTGCAACCTAAATCATTTAAATGGAGTCCAACTGTGTGTAATTTAATCTCGGTGTACATGCAACTGTTTGTTGAGGGATTCAGAAGTTTGCAAGAGAAATTTGTTGAACAAACGGCATATTGAATATCCTGTTTAGAATTTTCCACAAGTCATGTAAGATCATGTTGTGCTTGCAAAACAAGAGTACGAAACACATGCTTTGTCTTAAATATTCTCCCAGTTACAAAACTCAAGGGAGACTAAATTGATCAGCACAAGTTCTATGAATAACATCCGAATAATTTTCCTCTCTCGTCAGATCAACACGTGCTACACGGTGCCTTGTGCATCCACAGGAGAGAACGAGTGTCTGTGGACGGACTGGCTGCTGGATAACAGTCTGAATGGGGAGCAGGCTCGGCAGTATGCCTGCATCCGACGATCGGACACAAGTTGTGGCTGGTACCGGGGTGGGCCTCCGCCCGAGAAGGACTTCTTGGACATGACCGACCCGTGATCTGTAACGCCGACTTCAAAAATCCCTTAAGGAAAATCCAACCCTGCTTTTGGCATATTTAGCACGCATTTGGCTTGCAAAGAAGCAACTAGAAAAAAAAAAAAAAGTGGAAAATTTGCTGATTTTTCAAACCCGCTGGAGAAAAAGCTGTCATTAAGCTACCGGTCGCAAAGTTCAGGCAGTTGATCCAGCAACAGGAAAATAAATATTTAAAGTGCAGGGTTTTTGAGCATTTCTCTGATGCATTTTCATACATTTCACTTCACGTGTTGTTACAGAGTGAGAACAGCAGCAGAATATCCACAGCTAATATTTCACTTTTGAGTGAAGGTTTTTGCCTCATTGTAAATGCACTCCTTTTAAGCCCTATGATTATTTGTGTCATGTACAGTAGGTGAAATAGCAATTTAAGTTCTGAATTTACAGGAATATTAAAGAAATGTTTAAGAACACTAAAATAATAGAATCCTTTCTTGTATCAACCTTGCAGAGTCTAATCACGTGCATCTTGTCTGCAGCATCCTGATGTTGAATTTCTATCTGAAATGGTGACTTAAATGAAAACACACTGAATACACTGTGCTTTGTAAAGGTTTTAGGCACTTAAGCTGCAACACGGATGCATAATAGGCAATTGCAAAATAGTTTTAGTTTGTTGGTATAATCAAAAGTGATGTGAAGAAAGAAAAACAAAAATTGCAGGAGTTTTCTTAATAATCTTTGGGGTAAAGCCATTTTTTTAATGATTATTTTTTTCAACTTTTGTTTACTTAGTTTGAGATGGTTCTGTTGAATGGATTTAATGCTGAAAATGTGGAGTTATACATCATGAATAAGAACCTAAAGTGCCTAAAACCTTTTCAATGTGCAGTTTATGCAAAGAAAATCATCCCAAGTTAACCAATTACTTGTGTTATTTGTTGTTGTGATACAGAAATCATATGACAT
Organism: Poeciliopsis gracilis; assembly: GCA_911649635.1. Taxonomy (NCBI): domain Eukaryota; kingdom Metazoa; phylum Chordata; class Actinopteri; order Cyprinodontiformes; family Poeciliidae; genus Poeciliopsis; species Poeciliopsis gracilis. The sequence continues at coordinate 1,029,366 of CAJVRI010001403.1, forward strand.
TTTATCTCAAAATTTTGAAACTATAAGTATAGTAATTTTGTAGAATTAACATTTTCATAACTAACCATATGTTTTCTTTTAGAGTAGTGCTTCTCATCCTGCTTAGTTTCCTTTGTGGAGCCCTGTCTTGTTTTGTTTTTTGTTATTGTTTTTTTTTTTGTTTCTGTTTGTTTTTTTTGTGCCAAAAACCTAATCCAGCGCTTCGGCAGCAGTAGGTGAAATACTGTCACCTGTAGAAGCTAAGCCTTTCCTCTTGAGAGGAAATGAGATAACAGGATAAGGTTTGGGTTTTTTTAACTCCTTTAAACTGAAGGTGGGTTGTTCACCTGTTTGTTTTAGAAATCTGCTGAATCATTTAAATGTTGTTCAATATAAAGACTTAACAGGGGTCTGGCTTGACCCCTGTTTTGATGCAGGATTGCTTCATATAAATCACAGATTATAATGCATTATGATTTGGCTTTGTAGCACAATCACGGTGCTGTGAACAAATAATTTCACCCCAGCTGATGATATCTGCTCTGCTCTTCTGTCACACCAATTTCAGATCATCAAACAAATTTTAGCATTACACTAAAAAGACCCAAATCGATATACAATGCAATTTTTAAATGATCATTTCATTTACTAGAGACAGAAGTCGGCCAAAAAGTTCTACATCTGCCCTGTTATTTTACAGAATATTTTCTTAAAGGTCTTGGTAATTTTTAGCAACATGAGGTGACCGTTTGTGATTTTCTTTTTAATCAGTTCTATTTTTGGATGTCTTTTTTGCTCCTTCATTATTGTTCAACCAAGTCTGATGATCTCAACTGAGCCTGTTCTTCTGTTACCTCCAAGATCAGTTCTCATTGTGCTCCTGGATTTAATTTTAGCAAACCAGCCACTCCTGGGAAGATTTAACTCTATTCTAAGTATTTGTGGTTAATGGCTCCCAGAAGTGAAGAAATGGTTTTCTAATCCTTTCCAGGCTACTACAAGTCTGGAAAGTCTGTTTCTGATCTTTTTATTGGATTTCGTTTGCCTGGGGTAAGACGTATTGCCTTTGGAGATTATTAGTCTTTTTCTTGTAGCCAGCCAGGTTCCATGAAGGAGATCTCTTGATTTTTACAAGTCCGGTTATGATCAGGCCTGGGAATGACTTTGACAGTTCAATATGATTTAACATGGGAGTGGTTATTTTTTCCAGAAAAATTTGGGTTGGATAGCTCTTTCTCTTAAAACATGAAACAATTGAATAACTACTTTTTGTATTTAGCCAAAATTTGCTAAAATTTGTTTGTGGATCAGAAACATTTAAGTTTGACAATATGTTTCACTGTCCTGTTCAACTTGGTGGATCATGTTGACATTTATCTCATGTCAGCACTGAAAAGTTTAAACCGAATGCAGAGTCAACATTTCAGATTTGAGACAGTAGTCTAAATATTAACTCATTTACAAACTCATGCAGTTATTTTAGTGTCACAAAGCACAAATGAATAATGCATAATACTATTGTATGATTTAATGAAGTGTTAAAACAGATTTCAGTTTGTTTTTTACTTCAATAATTGTTTGGTTGTATTTAAGTCTCTGTTTCTGTCTACATAAAGTTTTCTATCTTCATGTACCAAAAAAAAAATGTATATAAAATGTCTCAGTGGAACGATGTATCACTGCGTCTTTGTTGATTCCCTTTAGAAACAAAAATCTAACACAACAGGCCAGATGACTTAAATAATACGGCTGAATTCAGGATGACTGGATCATATAACAACAAACGTTAATTAAGTTTGGTGGAGTTAATATGAGTCTTTAAAGACAAACATTGAAGTTAGTAAAAATGTCAAGCCTGGTGGTGGTAGAAAAATGCTGCGAAGAAACTATTTCTACTTTAAAAAATATATGTATATATTCCATAAACAAACTGAGATAATAAAGAACAGGTATTACTTCACATTTTTAACTCCACTTCAACAGTAATTGTTGAAATTAAACAAAAATCAATCCGTTCCAGATTTCTCATATGTTTGTGATATTTTTTTTTAGTTAAAATCACTGATTTTGTGGTGCTACTTTAGAAATATTTCTGAGAAGTCTGCCTTTTTTTTAAAGACCTTAAATATCTCAGTATCAGCAGACAGTGATGTAACTATTGCTCTGAACAGCTTTACATTTTCAAATCAACATAAAACCTGTGAAAGAATGACCACATGAACTATATTGCTTCTGTGCTTATGTATGACAGTCAATGTGACTTTTTGTTACGCGCCACATTGATCACAGTCTTTAAATTGATATTGAGTAATTCTAAGGCAATAGTTTAGTAGAAGTAAGAAATGCTGCAGTCACTTGGGTTAAGTGAATGCAGAAATGCTGCAGACACTTAACCCGAATTTGTTTACAATTTTTGCTGAATATATTAAATAAATTTGCGTAAAAATGTGAAGATCTGAAATCATGGGACTGTGAAAAAGTGAAAGGACTTATAAATGGACAATCTGCCAGAGAAATGATTTAAACAACACATCTAATTGGTTGTGGAAATAATGAAGAAAACCTTCACTAGAAGCTTGATGTCAACAGATTAGTTTACTCAGATCTGACTGGATAGTGGCATGTCTTTATTTACATTTTCTCCTCTTTAAAATTTATTGAAGTTGTTTATTGTTTATATTATCATTTTGCTGCAATACTTAAATACATTCTTAAAAGATCTCAAATTTACCATGACATGCACACAAAATCACTTTCTCTGAAATTGTCCATTTTGAGGCGATTTGAACCACATTGGTGGTTATAAATGTTTTAGTGGAAACCAGAAAAAGCCTTTACCATGTCTCTGTAGTTGGGGTAGAACGTCTGATTAATGAGAGGAAACTTATCTGAACCCAATCGCTTCTGGTTGTTGATCAGCTGGGAAAACTGGAGAACAGAGAGAAAAACAATAAAGTTGAAAAGTGCTTCAAACTAAACTTTAACTCTTTACACTCATGCATTGTAGACCAATACGAATGCATATAAAACTAAAAGTAAATGTTGCCTTCACATTTCTGAAACCTCTTCTAAAACAATATTGGATGTTTTCTGCAAAGCTCACTTACAGCCCAGGGTTTGTCACACAGGTTGTAAATGGAGTCCAGAGTGTTGACTGATGGGATGCCTGCATACTGAAGACCAATGATCAAGTTTCTAAAGTCCTCATTTTGAGCCATGCTGAAGGCGTGTTGGCGCACCAAAACAAAGTCAGGCCTGAATGACCTGGAGGAGGGAAATAAAGATAGTTAAAACAGTAATAAACCTGTAATTCTGATATATATCTATGCTTATATAGATATAAATACTGTGTATATAATTTTGTGTTACTTTTGTTTTGCATGTGATTTTATGTCTTCCCGCCTGGTATGTGAGACTTCTGCTAACAATCACAAGCCTCCATGTTTGTTTTGACATCTATAATTATGGCCTTGCAGTTCAGTCTGAAGGTTATTTTGGTATTAGGGCTCTAGCATGGGGTTGAGGCAGGACAGCAGGAAGCTGTGTAACCCTCCCACACATTTTGTCCTGTTGGGTAACCTCGTCACCAGAAGGTGAAACTAGGCTGTTGGTGACATGTGTCACTGAAGTGGCCGACTGCAGCATTTGCAGTTAGAAGACCTGCAGAGAAATCTGCTGAGGGAGCAAGGGATACATAATCCTTAGCATGGTAAGCGGTAAATGGCAGACTCTAATTTCATGTATTTATATTTAATTGTATTTTTTCCTCATACAATTCAAAGTGAGCAAGCCTCCCTGCACAAATTAAGTGTAAAAAAATGAAAGCAGTAGAGTCAGGAAAGCAAGATGTGACCAAGCAGGTTAAGGTCAGTCACAATATTCACTGCAGTTCAGTTCAGGGAAAGGCTGACAAAGATGGGCAGTGACTCCTGTTGCCCATCCTTGTGTCTCGGCGTGAGTGAGAAAGTGAGTGAATGTGGGCGAGAGCAGAGAAGCAGACAGAGGTGAGTAATGACTCTGACATTAAAGAAAATGGAGAGTGGTGTTATAATAAAAAGCTAGAAAGGAACAACACTGCAAAAGTATCAACACAACTGAGTGCTTGTGAAGAAAGAATTCAATTCCTAGAAGTCAAGTGAGCTGATGTAGAGGAACAGATCGTACTATCATTTTGGCTTTAGCGTTTTTGTTTCCCAATGGAAAATTACTCTGTTTTATTGCCGAGAACAAAAGAGGTGTTCTTCTTGAAAGTTTCAGACTTTTTCTTGCAGCAATGAAAAATGTTTATTGCTTCTGTAAGAGGTCTGCTTCTTTCCTGCCTTCCATAAAACTTCCAAAAAAAATAAAAAATAAATAAATGTTTTGCTGTAGAAGTGTCTATCTCGAGTACTTTTTTTTTTACTTTTTTCCAACTGTTTGTAATGCAACAAGTTTTTTGTGATGGAATGATGGCATATTGGAAAGGATACCAACAAATTTAGTCAGTAAAAGTATCATTTTAATAATTTGATCAAATTTACTGTAGTTCAGAACTTCCCCATGCCTCCTATATTGCATATTTTTATTACTAGCAAAGCACACCTGTGAATGTTGTTGCTAAAGTATTGCAATCTTGGACAGGCTTGCCAGCCAATGAACTTTGGGGCTGTAGGGTAAAAACATTTTCTGAAACAGAAAGACTGAAAAATGCTGAAAATAATGATCATTTATCTCAATGGTTGGACCTTTGAAACAAAATGTTGCCAAAATGTTGTAGTAGCAAGCAGCTTTACAACAGGAACTGAAAAGAGTGAATGGTAGCTTGTAGAGATTATGCTTCAGTCAAAAAAGATTTGTTTACCATCAAGACACTTGTTTTTACTTTTACCACTCCTAGTGATATTGTCCTCATCTGTCAGTACAGTGGTTGTAATTTCCAGGGAATCTGGAATACTTTGCGTTAATAGAAAGCCCTGATCATTTATCCACAATTCACGTGACTCTTGTAAATTATTAGATGGATGTGCTAGTCTTCATTTTAAGGCTTTTAGGTTTGTTGACAGCAGCAGAAATACTAAGCATGTCCTAACTTTACTCCCTGGACCAGAAAAAAAATCTAGAAATAAAAGGCTCTTGCAGGCTCTTGTTCCATCCAAAGTGATTGTCTGTTCAGTGCCAGTGAGTTGGTGTAATTTGACCTGGCTGAGCAGATGGAAGGTAACCATGCATGCATGCACCGAGAGATTAGCAAATGCTTCAAGTATACTGCTGGGACAAAACCAGCATGAGCCCAACTGCAGTCAAAGTACTCAAACTGTGAATGCCACCTACAATGACTGTCCCCTTTTTTCCAATAAACAAAACCATTCAAGTTCCAACTTCTGCTTTTAAACAATAGAAACAATGTATTTATTGATCAGGTTTTTTTTTAAATAAAGAGAAAAAGGAAGGATAGCAAGAGAAAACGATAATAACTGACAGAGGAAAGTTGTGGTCTATATACTGACATGTTCTGGGATGTGATGGAGGTTACTAAGCAACTTGTAGTCTCTGAGCAGTTAGCAAATCACTGCTGAGACTTGAAATCGATGGACACAGTGCAATTACTGAGACAAATGCAGATAGTTAAGAACGCCGAGGTCTAAAAACCCAGCATTGAAGTGAGGAATGAAGGGCTAATGTTTGTGTTGTAACCTTAATGACTGTCTCCACTGAAAACCCGTGTTTGGGGGAGAATGAAGAAGCAGAGAAACTTTAGAGATCTGGGAGGAGTTTTACAAAGACATCCTAAACATATAACAGCACCATCAGCATGACTTTGAGAATTAAACATGTAAAATGAACTTTTTAAAAAAAATAAAAGCTTGCTTGGTTCTTCAACTGTTGCATTTGCTCCTGTTTCTTTCATTCCTTGCAGCAGTGTGTGCAGACGAGCCCCTCATAAAGCAGAATGTCAAGACAGAGCTGCTGATTACCAGACTGAAGCTGCCGTCTTCATTTCCTGTTGCTTGTTTGTTGCTTTGCAGGGGCGTTAGATTCTTGGGTAAATGCTGCCAGTCCTTTGGTTGAGCACTTGTGTTGAGTCAGTGGGGGTTTGTGGTATGTGTGAGTGTATGTTATTGTCTGGTTTACGGTAAGTTTATATGTTTGCAGGCACATCAACTGTGCCAGACTGTAGGTACTGCCTTTTGTCATAGCTTTCAGTAAACAAGTCACCTTGTTACTTTCAAGCGTATTCTTGGGGGTTTCTGTTTCAAAGAAAAGAGAAGCCTGTGGATCATCAGTTATTACCAGTGAAATACAATAGTGCATTGTTTATCAGTGGTTAAATATTGATGTAAAATTAAAAAAAAATAAATGAGAAATAAAGGTTTCTCTGGAGGACAAGATACCTTTTAGAACATGTCTCAGCATGAGGTTATGAGGTTTATTATGTTTTGAGCAATTCTAATAAGTTCTGGTGTACTTTGTCATGGGAAGAAAATCAGACAAAACTGAATATTTTTGGATTCAACAAACATTTTTTTTGTAAAGGTATATCACATAAAAAGTCTAATAAAATACACATTAAGTGTAATGACAAATGACACAAAAGTATTTTTGAAAAATACTTTTCCAGGGCACTGCATCAGCCGTCATAGCGTTTAAATCTTGTTTATTTATTTATTTTTTTTATTTTAGGAATTGTGTGCAAAGGCTTGATTAGGGCAGTTTGGTTTTGAAATTTTTTATGTGGTCAGAGTTGGAGATTTTATTAGCAATTAACCAACTGCTTGGTTAGTCATTATGTGCATAAATGTGTGGAAGAGACGTGTGGAGCGGACCTGACGACCTTGGTGCCGCCCCTGATGACCTGCATGTCCACATTGCAGGATCCATTTGAATGAGCAACAAGATTGACCTCGGAGAACTCAGCCTGTATGGACAGAGAAAGAATACAAGACAGTTTAAATTTTACATTATGCGGGAAAAAAATCAATGCTGCTTTATATGAAAAAGTAAATTCTTAATTATTTCTGTGACTTAACATAAATAAGGATACTTATTTACTAAAGATAAGACAATTACTTCAATTTGCTTTCAGGTTTAAATTGAAGGTTTTTGTGTTATAAACTCTGATTTTACTAAATCTACTCCAGAATAATTATGGCTACTTTTATCACTGTCTGAACTACAGGGTTTGCTCTGAAATCAAATAAATGAATCTTTTTTTTAAATTTTCAATAACTTCTAGTGCATTCCAATGCACAGGGGTGAGTAAAATACCCAACCACTGTTTGTGCACCGCTTATTTGTTTCCATACTCTTGACTTTACTTCATTGCAGACACAAACCATTGCTCTTGTAAATAATGCGAGCTGCTACTCTTTGGTGTGGTTCGAGACACGGCAAGGATTTCTCTGTGACTCATAGCCAGCGACTTCTGTCTCGTCTGGTGCATATTTCATTTCTGTGGTGAGGCTTGAGGTTTCACATTAAGCTCTATTAGGTGTGAAACGGTTTAATGTGAAACCCCTGACAATAGACATTTGACATTTAAGCAACCAAAATGTATTGTAAAATGGTTTGCTGGTTAGTTGGCGAAACCAATATGAAACCAAAAATGTTTTATAAGGGGAGACTTGAAACAGATACCTTGAGCAAATGTGTAACTAGAAGACAAATATATTTTTGAGTGGTTTTTATTGGACGTCTGGGTCTGGGTGGTTTTTAAGTCACAGATTTAAACGTGGCTACGTTTTGAAAGAGTGGCAGATCTACCTAATTGAAATATTTATAGAATCAGAAGAAATAAGCTCTTAGTGATCCGACTTTTGCATATGATTTGACTTTGTGTTTATAAATGTCTTTGTATTGCTACAAATCTGACACTAAGTTATGGGAAAAAGGTCAAAGACAAAGTAAGCAAAATAGGTGGAGAGCTGCTAATGCTGAAGTCCTGCTGCTGAAGAACAGCAGAACAGCTAAAGAAAAATGAGCAGCTATCATATCACTTTTCTTATTAGAGAAGATCTTAGTTAAATGATTCTTCATCATAACAATGTTATTGAGAGGGAGAAAAAATAATAAAACAACTGATTTTGATGTTTCTTGAATGTCAGAGATCAAATGTAACAACCTCAAACTTGAAAACAAAGGATTTCCAAACATTGCTTGATGGTTTATGATCTGTCCCTGTCTATCTCAAACTTGATATAATAAGAAATGTATAACAGAAATAATTTGACTGTTTACCTGCGGGCCTGCCTCAAATAGTTGGCATTGAAATCAGTGTCAATGTTTAGCTCTGAAATGTCGCGGAAAGGAGCTTAGCACAGTCTAATTGTAAACTGTTTGATCGTCAAACATCAAAACTAAGAGTAAATACATAGATCAATGAAATCCTTCAAATTCAGCCTTAACGGACCTGAAATAACTGTGGACATTTCCATGTATAATGCTGAACATGCTGTCAGCTTCCTTTTATCTCTGTCATGATCCCCTTTAGCCTTTTCATTAATTATTCTGATGCATCATAGCTACAAAAATCAATATGATACCTGCTCCACTTTGATGTCGTATTCCCCAAGGACCTTCTTTCCTCTGAACACTTTTGCCCTGAACAAAAAAAGAGAGTGAGTGAGAGAAAAGGGTTTAGAATGGCATTTTCAAACTTCACAGTTGTATATGCTGCCCTCTACTGGAGCACAGCATCTTGTAGATCAAATTACTCAAAGTAGGTGCCTGAACATCTAGCAGCTTTCTAGATTACAGCTGTGGGCCTTCTACTTTAATTTACTGAGAACCAATAGCTAATAAATTTCTCTCCCAGTCTACATCATGCATGTTCACCGGTCTCTTGATGTCCTCTGTGCTGTTATTTGATTAAGAGTGACATGGACCCACGTAAACACACAGCAGTAGACAGATGGAGAGCTGAATGGAAGAGATAGACTGACAGCGAGGGGACATAAACGACCTCAGCCAAAATAACCCAAAATACCCGGGACGTCTCATTATGCAAGGATCACAGATGGTTTTGCGCTGACTCCATCATCTCATCAGACACTGATGCTAAATAAAGCACATCTGAACTATTGGCCGGAAAGAGCATTATATTTTCATCATATCAGTGACAATGTTAATTTTCAAGAATTTCATTACTTCCTCCACAGTGTTTGTGATGCTATTTTAAAGATTTGTTATTTAACTTTGTCCTTTAAAAATAACAGCTGAACAGCTGATTACCAGTTTTTTCCTCAGATCTTGAATTTGCTTTTTAATTGCAGACCTTTGTTTCTGTGCAGTCGGTTAGAAATGTGTTTCATACCCACACTGGACATTTTGTCATCTAGCGAAGAGGCATCTGGTTCAAATTTTATAGTTCATCAGAATCAGAACTGATGAACTACAACTATCTGTGAGGGAAACATTCAGTCAACTTTACGTAAAATGGGTGACTTTAGATTGGAAATGAATCAGTGGGTATCCAGGATACACACTGTGAATTGTTGCCCTAATGACACCAAGTCACTCATGTCTACATCAGCATCAAATATCATCTTTACAAATGAAATACTTTTTTAATCTACAATGTTAATTCAACAATATCTCAGCTTATTCCAAACATTTATTGAAAACAACCTCTTTCATTAGTCCCAAAGTAATGAATAGTCACATTTAATGTGCAATCACTCTCTGTGGGTCACATGTCAGTCCAACGCAGAGCTGCATAATTATAGTGTTCTGCTGGAAAACAGCTAATGTGTCCTCTTTATTCACCTCCATCGCTTTCCAGCAGTGATGGAGGCAATGGAGTAGCATGACATGTCAAAAAGCACCAGATATGAGTCTGAACCATAAGAGAGTTTATGATGGAGGGATTTCACAGGTCAAAGGTGTGATTTATTACAATTTGCAACTGACAGATGTGTGTATCATCCTGGAAAACAAAGGATTGCCAAGTATCTTACAAAATGATTTCATGCCTAATTTTCTGAAGAATTTTTTCTGCATGAAAACAAAACCTCATACATTGAAACAGTTCAGAGGTCATTTCAAAGTGCCTAAAACACGTTAGGATGTTGATGGATGAGGTGGCTGGTGCGATTTAATTCATTTTGTTCAAGCTACTGCACAGATCTTGTTTCCCCTCATTCAGTCTGTTGGAATAACAACATCAATAACAGATCATCTGACCAAAACATTTGAGCTGCTTTTGACATATATGCTGGCATATATAATAATATATTTTGTGAAACATCTTAACATAAATATCTGAACCAAATGTTATGAGTTATCAAGTTCTGTCATGGACAAGAAACGTGTGTTAAAGTGAACCTGAATGGTACAGTGGGTCATCATCAGTACAAACAGTGTCTGCATTTCTTAGTATGAGATTAATCAACATAACTAATGAATGAGTAGCGTATTTGTAATTTCCATTGCTCTGCTGCATCTGTTTAAAACAAACACGTTTAGCAATCACACCACAATTTGACATGTCCGACTGGATTAGCTGGAGAAAAACACACATCTCAGACATTGTCAGATTGGTAAATTAAATGTGTTGCTATAGATCTTTATGTAGTTTAAGCCAATCATCTTTAAAGTCCACAGAAACATAAGGCTGCAGCAGAGTAATGGCAATATTAGCTCCTTTATCATATGCATGCTATGCTTCATTTCAACTCTTTTTGAACACATATTTCTATAATTACGTTTTCTTTTTTTTTTTTTTTTTTTTAGCTCTGATTAACACAGTAATCTCGCCTGATGACTGCTGAAACTGCTGTTCCCTCAGTGCAGATTTAACATGTGGACATCTGCAAAGCTGAATGATTGTTTTTTAAGGGATCTTGTGGTGATTAAATGAAGCTATAAATTCTCCATGTGCACATTTTATATGGTAATTGCAACCATATTATTCACTCATCTCCCATTTCACCCATTTATTTCGGCAATTTATTTCTTTTTTCCTTTTCATAATCCTCAACACACCTGTAATCTGGAGCTATAAATGATTCCTCTGCCTCTGATCAACATTCCTGCCAAGCTGGTAACACAATTAACTTTTGCTTAAAACGTTTACCCTGAATACCAAATTTAAAAGCCAACTGAAAAAAAATCCAAAATATCTGGAGTGAACATAAAGTTTGCAGCAGACCTCTGCTAAGTGTCATCAGATACAATTTCTTTCCCATTCTCTTAAGTCATGTATCCAATAACACAACCAGATTTGTATCATCTTTTTTTTTTAATAATCCAACAATTACATATCTTCTGCACAGAGTGATGAACATTACACAAGCCTTACAACTGACTCTATAATCCGGTGAAGATGCAATTATAAGACAATTTGTGAACAACAAATCGAGCCCGGCAAGTAATCTGTGCAGTTTCCTCTCATTTGTGGCAGGAACAAGTGTCTGAAATTCAAATGTAGTTAAGTGGAGTTTTATCAACAAAAAGCTCCATGCAGACACACACCCACATGTTGCCTTGTTTGAGTACAGCATACTCAGACAAGGTGATTTCAACTTTAATGAGATCACCATAAACGCTGAAGAAAATAACATATTCCAACTTTATCAGCTGGCACGTATACAAGTTGTTATTTCAACCATAATAAATTAGCTTTGGCAGTCTTATTCATCAAAATGTACCTGTGAATTAGAGTCAAAGGAATAGAAATCAGTGCAAAAAACACAAGAAAAGCTACATTTGAATGCGTCAACATTATTCATGAGCTTAGCAGCCCAAGCAGACTTCCTGAAATAGATATGTGATGAAAGGAGTGGGGTACAGTAAAGGCAGATTAATTTAATAATGACTATAACATGGTTTGTTCTTTTGTATTTGGCAACTTTCAGTTATATTATGAAAATTACACATAAATTCCATAAAATGATAGAAAAGACAGGGAGTAAAAACTGAGCAAATAATGCAAATAATGAGAAAAGACCAGAAAAGATACTGAGGCTGAAAATGAGCCAACAAAATTAATTGGCATTTGGGTGCAGATGATGTTTGAGGGCTGATATATATTTCTCTTTTTCCAAGATAATTTTTACATTTGCACAATAAACAAGGCCTTTTAAAGCTGATCAGAAAAAATGTTGAGACTCCAAATAATTTGAGGACAAGGACATATTTTTTTTCTCTGTAAGCGGCAGTCTAAATCTCAGTGACATTGAGTTGTAAATAACGGGGTAATTACATGCATAGATCCCTTCTAAGGTGGTGAGCTATGGTGCAATAAAAACAGCATGAGTACAGTATCTTTCACTCTGCACAGGGAGCTCAGCAGGCTAATTTTTTTTACAGTGGTCACTTGATAGGATCACAATTTTGATATCGATCTGACGAGTCAATGACTCTCAGAAAGCCTGTAGATATTAAGCTTTTTGAATCAATTCAGCAAAGCGTGTCAGGGACGATGAGAAAATAGAGATGAGAACATAATAAAAAAGTGAGAAATAGCTGACATCTTTATTTCAGGTCCAAGATAATGTGCAGTGATTATGCTGTCCAATTTGGCAACTGTGCAGGAATCAAACATTAGTAAAACATGGCAGCAATGATTCATTTGATTCCAATATTCCCTGTGTTCCTTTTAATTCAATTATTACCAGTTGATGAAAAAATAAGTCTAATAAAAGATACCTTTACCTCTAAAATTTTATTTCAAAATATAATCAATTCCCCAAAGCCATATCATCCCACAGCTTTGTAGAACAAAGGTCTTACACCATTGAATGAGTTTTGGTGACAAGAAGAGTCACAATAGTAAGAATATCACATCACAGGCTATTCACTGCTCTTCCTCACACTTCACCTTTTATCTCACTCCTTTTACTTTCTCTTGGTTTCCACTCTTTCTTCTTTTCCCATAACCAAGCCGTGGTTTGGCCTCTTCATGAATAATTATCTTGACCCATCTGTTTTTTCCCCTCTGTTCTGTGGCCGGATTGACGTAAGAACGCATTAAGGAAACGTTTGCATTTAAATTAACCGACAGGATCCTGATCAGTTTAATGAGACGGAAAAATACTTTGGGTTGCTGTGGATTTCATACTAAAATCTACATAAAAAACGATATGAGAAGATTAAGTGCAGTGGAGAGATATGTGCACTAAAACTAGTTTTAATTACCGCATTTTGTAGCAGCTTGTAACCAGTTCCATTTACATTCATATCACTAGAATGACTTGGGTAGTTTAATCTTTTTTTCTCGTTCTTTAGTAGATAATTACAGAAGCTGCAAACTGGTTTAGGGTGTAAAAGGAAAGGAATTATTATTCTATTATCATCAGGCCGCTGCTTCTCTGCTATAATTGAACTGCTTTTATCTGCTCTCCCCTCTTTCACTTTCATCCCAACATCTCTGAAGGCATGACCTGGCAATACAATTATCAGAAAGTCACCAAGCTGTTGTCTGCACACAGTGCATGTAACTGCAACACAACAAGACTTAATGGTTAAAAGATACAATTTTATTTCTAAAAGAGGAGAAAATCATTTTGACAATGAATTACATTGATTAATTCCATCATATTAATATCAACGTAGCTAAAATTCCTAGCTCATGTATCACCAGGTGCTTGCACTTCTCTGCTTTCATCAGCTTCCCCTTCACTGGCAGAGTGCATGCAAATTAAAGTACAGTCAATAAACACAGCATTTGTATGTTGAAAGCATAGTATATAATTTCAAGTCTCTATGGAGACGTTCAAATGCTCCAGCAGGTTTAGATTACAGTCCAAAACACAATGCTTATAATTTAGGATCCTTTTGGTCACTGTCTGAATTTAGTTTTCACTTCAGTAGATTATTTTTGTTTGCTGCTGTGCTTTCTGAAAATCACTCTATTTATTCATTTCATGTATTCCCTTGTTATGTTTATAGCTTCTATGCCACCTCTACTCATTCTCCCCTCTGTCCACAGCTGCTCAATATTCAGTGTTTTCTTCCACCAGTAATCAATCCCTGCACACTCCTGAGAGTCTTATAGTCATGTCAGATCCTGTATCATCTGATTTCCTGACAGTTATTTACACCTTTCCAGTCATCTTCAGTTTCTGACAGTTTGTTAGCATGGTTAGCACGTTGCCCCCCAGATACAAGCACAATATGGAAAGACTTGAAGTACAGAACAAAACCACAGAACACAAAGGCTTTCACAGTCAGGAACACATTTGTGATATAAATAAAAATCCCAATAAAAGGATTAAGTTACAAACTCAACATGTCTCAAATATACAAATGAATGTTTCTTGCTTTTCCGACATAAGGCAAAATGATGTCCTATTCTAACTCTTGTTCTGACAGCAAAGAGTTTAGATTAGACAAACATAAACACACCTACTTGATACTCAGATTAACAGACAACCGACTGCCTTTTTCACTGAGGCCTAAATCAATGCTTAAACATTTGTCTGACATTAGCCCCTCAGTATCAGTGAGGATGTCAGCAACATCAAATTAGTCTGATAAATCAGATTTTTTTTCCCCTGCCACTGTGACTGAACCTGCATACAAAGCTCCAAATCAGAGTATCGGCTCATCCCTTCTTGCCTGAGGTGAAGATGTCACCTGAATAATTCAAGTGCATCACAGGAGGCTGTTACACCTCCTCTTGCTATTACCCACCCTGTCGGCGCCCTGCAGGGATCCGGTTATCCAGAGACAAACCTTCCTCACACATATTGCATATGTGACGTGTCATGCATAGTGTCTGGCATAAATTGACAGTCTTACACCAAAACGCAACAGTGCATAAGCCAAACCATGGTGTAACTTTCAATTAAAACTTAATGAAGAGAGGATTTACTGTGGGTCGTAACTGCACATCAAAAAGCAATTAATTCTTGCACTGTTTTGTTTGTATACATGCTGGGTAATCTCAGTTGTTCAACCTAAAGTTTACGTCACTGACATTTGAATCTGCACAAATCCTTTCATACTCGTTGATGAGATTTCCAACAGTTATGCATGTCAATGAAAGCCTCTAATACTTACATTTTTTTGGGTGAAATTTCTGCAAATTTCCGGATTACTGGCCCGTCTATGTTTCTGCCCACATTTATCCTAATGAAGTGAGGATTGTGACTTTTTAAGCAAGATGTCTGTTACTTCACTTAAATGCTCTTCTGCATTAAAGCTGATTAAAATAAACGTCTTCAACACTTTTAAATAAAAGTTTTGCATTCAAATGTAAAAGGAGGTTCCTACTTTTTATTGCTCCACAACTCAAACTTACTGCACAGAAAAACATTGCACTTGGCATTTTTTTCCAGTTTCCCTTTATTAAATAAAACCTGAGTGTAGAAGATGAGCCTGTTTTGTGTGCAGCTCCCAATCTGTGTGGTTTTATTGCATTACTATGATGAATGGTGACCCACAGGTCAGGCTTTTCTCGTGTACAGCCTTTTCAGTTCGGCGCTCATTGCGGGCAGGATTTTTTTTCTCAGAGCACCCACTGACAGCACATCTGTGGTAATGACAAAGACTAATCAAGGGAACATCTTGAAAGTAGCAGCAGAGTTAATTGATTTCTTGAAGTTTGACTAAAATCCTGCTGGCAGATACTCAGAGGGCTGTGTGGGAGTGTGAGTTGGTTTTGTCAGTGTGAAGATAATGTTAATTTTCTTTTTGTCCTTGTGATGCAAGCAGGAGTGACAGTAATCCTTTTCATCTTGTCCTTGTTATTTGACAACTTGTTTTTACTTCTTGCACAAGCATTCTTCTTTCTGGCCATTTTTTCTAAATTTATCCATTTTTTATTCCTGCACTCTTTCATACAAGTTGGCTATCTTTGTCATGGAATGCATTAATCAAATATTGGTAATCAAATCATGAACCATGAAACTAATAATATTATATTTCTTAGATTAATTTATGTTCATTTAGAGGACAATGACTAATAAATCCCCAAATCTGTTTCTCAGATAATTAGCATATTATAACATTTCAACAAGTTCAAATATCAAAATGCTGGCTTTCTGAAAAGTGTGTCCATGCTGAATATTAGTTCAATACCTGCTGAAGGCTTCATCTATATTCTGTCAATAAAATGTAGCATGTAGGTGATCGGCCTGTGGCTCTCGGTTGCTTTCATTGTGGCCTTCAGCTCGTGATTCATGGCTGTAAAGGTTTCTCACCTTATGTAATATTTTAATTTTCTGAGAAAAACCAATTTGGGTTTTCATTAGCTGTAAATTCTAATCCTCAAAATTGACAAAAATTCTGCGGGGATTGGCCTTCAGGGTTAACACAACATTTGTAGCTATTTCTGAAGCTGTGACTGAGTCACAACTTCATCCTTTAACATCCGTTTCTCTAAAACCACATTCTAATTTGTTTGAGGTAGGATGTTAGCATAATCTCCTTACACAAATAAAAACATCTTAGTAGCATCCAATTAGAACTTAAAATATGCCAGAAATGTTCTGTTATAAATGTTTAAATATATATTTCTTATAGTTCTTAACTTCGGTTATGATAAGTGAATCCTCAGACATCAATCAATGGATGTTGAGCCTGCAGATGTACAATAATTTTGGTACAAACTGGAAAAACATTTTTCACTATAATTATGAGACAAATGTGAATAAAGGATATAATGCATAAGGGACTTCTGCTAGTTTTTAACAACATAAACAATAGTTGAGAAGTTTGTGAGATCTCAAAACAACATGATTCTATATAAATAAACCTTATTACATTAAATTTTATATATATATATATATTTCTGTTTTTGGTAAATACAACTTTATAATAGCAGAGCTTTTGGGATTAAAATATGATGCTGTAAACCTAGTGTGAAATTATGACTATTTAAACATCAGGGTGAGTTGTTGTATCTCCTGTTTCCCATAAGTTGTAACCATTGCAGCTCGCCAGTCTTTTTATTGCGGTTTTTTCAGTCTAAATGCAGTGCAGTTTAATTCTCCTCTCAACCGCTAGCTGGGAGACAAAGCCAAACAGTTCCAGGCAAATGTCTGCGACAAGTGCTTCTTCACTCAGAAGAAATCATTACTGCAAATTGGTGCTTTTGTCACAGACGCATTTAATGAGTGTGGGAGGATAGTGTAGTCACATTAGAACTTTATTCATTTCCTCTACTGGAAATCTGAAAAAGGGGAAGACAATAAAACCAAGCCTAGAATCCTTAGTTTATGATTCAGTCAGCAATAAGGTAAGAAAAATTATTATAAATTAAATTTATGAGAACATTTTTCTCCAAAATATAATACACTAGACATGGTTAAACAGACGGTTAAAGGGAGATACAGAGATTAGAAATTTTGTATCCATACCTGATGGAGTTTATTGATGTTAGTGTTATAATACTAATGCTAACATCCAGAGCTAGTTTTGTTTTTTAAACACAATAACTATGACATAAGTTAACTTTTAGTCTTTTACGTGTGGAGGAACCATTGGTTCCAAACGGCGGATGATGATATGGCTTATTAGTTAGTGAGTAGCTCACCGCCCAGGGCGTCATCACCCAGGGTCATAGTGAGGTCATCTATTCCATCACTTTTCTGAATGCCTAGTCAATAGGCAGTGAGTTACGCATTGGACTTTGTAATCATTGGTACTCCCAACAAACTCAAACTTGTAAAGTTGCCCAGTTATTATTTGCAGTTTTTCTGTATCCTTCTAAATATTATGGGGCTATTTTTGCACATTTTACTCAGTTTCACATTTCTTTCAATATGAGCATGCTATTTTTTTAAAATTCACAGTATTTCTTTTCTTATGTTGTGTCTTTGCCCTTACTGTACAGTGAATACAGTGAAAGTTGTCTTAGAAGCACCGCTTGTTAGATATGTGGTGTGCTAAAGTTTGAAAAACTGCAGTCTTTGCTGGATTCAGTCCAACTAAAATCATCGATAATATAACAATGTAAATACCATGTTGTGTGCATACCCATCATTATATTTATGAAATACTACAGCACAAAAGTAGTGTTCCAGGTGTATAAAATACAACCCCCTACAACATCAGTCCACTGTAAAAGCTTAACAAACAGGCCAAATCCAATTATACAAAATTAAAAAGTCAGGTACTAAAACATTAACACTGCTTTGCAATTTCCCGTAAGGCCACAAGTGAGACAAACAAATTAAAGTTTGAACACAAATATTTATTAAAAGTTATTGCTATGACAAAGAAAGTAACAGAAATTAGTCTAAGACTTCAGCTGTGTTTGTGTGGAAGCAATGCTTATAAGAATTAATGAAATTAACTGAGAGTCCATAGAGGAAAGATGAATGCTGGCATGAAATTTCTGCTTTGTTCACACAGTATTTACCAACTCGGAGACAAGAGAGGCAAATACAAACACACAATTAAAAGTTGGTGCCTTGCACTGAATACAATATCAGCATCTATTTTTCCATGAAGTGAGAAGATCATCAGGATGAGGGTGGATGCTATGTTGCTTTATATCAAGATAAGCAGACATGAATCCATAACACAGACCGATTCATTTCACAGAGGTCATGATAATAAGGTGACCTTGTTGAGACAGAGAGGCTCAGCAGCAAGATGAAGGACATATAGAAATATCCTGCACATAATTCTGCGAAGCCTTAAATAAAAGTTGTCATTTTTATCTTTCTTTTTTTTACTTCTGTAGTTAACCTGATCACACTTGTGAAGGCTGCTTTAATATATTGATAATATTCTGTAGATTACCAAAAAATAATACGAGCAGAGGTTTTAAAAAGACTGGCTATTAAAATCTGTTAAATGTAATTTCTTGGCATCAAATTTTAGGTTTTTGGGTCAAAGATGTAAAATTATCACAAATATTACACTTTGAGTCAGGACTGGTTTCAAGGTTTAATTGTTAAACAAGAAAAAATATTGAATTAAAATATCAGTTTTCCACTGCAAACCAAGGACAACTGCAAAATAATTATTTTGTTTTCCTTTTTATTTAGATTTGCAAGGTTCTTGATTGTTTGTAGCTGGAGAAGATTTGTAAGCCATTCCTCTTTCATTATGACTCTAAATTGTTTAATGGTGTCTCAGAGAAAAGTCTGAGCCAGATTACAGAACTGACAGAATCAGAACCAAGAACCAAAAGCCTGGTTCAGATGTTTACAAACAGGATAACCTTACGGCTTTAAACAGCTGCTGAACCAGGTTTTTCTTCCTACTCAGCTTAGAAATGGGTCATTCTGAGTCACAGTACCAGGGACCCGGTCCAGTTCATTGTGAGGTGACACAACAAGATCTTGGGTGAAAATAAATTGTTTCTTTATAGTTTCTCAAAGGTTGTTTTCTGGTGTTAAAATAGGCTTTTCTGCTCTTTCCCTCTTCCAAACTTGTTCCTTACATTTTGTCAGGTATGTAGAACTTCAACCATTTAAACTCATATCTTAAGAAGAGACACTGAAAGAAAAAAAGCTTCTCAAAACATCACTTCTAAGTTTGTTCAGAATTGCTCTCTGAGTGGTTGGATTGTTTCTATGACCAGAATTAGAGTGATTATTAGTTGGTTAATTCTTCATTAGGCTGGCAAAGAGTTCATATGGTCATTTATTTCCCATCTGAAAAGGTTTGTAACTCTGGACCATATTTTTCAATATATGCAAATATCATTTACTCAATATTTTACTATGTAATGAGTATGCTTACTGTTGAATTAGTTCCTTACACCTAATTGTTTTTGTTTTATTTGAAAGCAATATCTGTAATCAATAGTTCTTCTTCAGTTGATAGTAACTTCCCACCTCGTTTTCTGAAACGTTTATGTTAACACTTACAAATTAATACAGTGTACGCCTACAAACATCTCCCTGAATATTATTGTCTGTGTTTGCAGAGTTATCATCACTTTACAGTTTTGTTTTGCTGTGTTGACAACATGTATGCCTTGTGGTGTGCGTTTGTTTTTTTTCCACTGGCCACACGTCTCATTTGTCATGACAATGCTTGGAGCATCACGGTTAATTTAAAGCAAGCAGACATATATTGCTTTCCCATTTTTCAGACGCCATGCCTATAAGGCAGAGTCGAAAATAATAAAGTTTAAATTTAATCTGGTAGAGAGGAGAGTCACCTCAGATTGAAAGCTGCATTTACTAAGACATTTATGACTCAGTGTAACATCCTGCAACAATAGTCTTGAATTTGTTGGTAACTGTGTCATTATTACCTGAAAGTGTTTATTTCAGTTTAATGCTCACACTGTGAAATAAACATACATAATATAAATAATTCATGTCAAAAAATTTCCTCTGGGTAAAAATTTATTTCAGCCACTTTTGTTAATTATCCAAAATTTCAAATTATGTTCTCATAAATACACATTAATGCTGAATAGATCTGAAAAAAACTTTCAGCACAAAGATGGAAATCAAAATGATTCTCTTGTACAACTTCTATTACAACGAAAATCTCTCAAAATCCGGCATTAAAAGCCGAATCTTGCTTTATTTCCACAAATCGCAACCCAACAAATGAGTAATTTTATGATTCTTGCATGCATGCTTGTAGCTAAATAGACCAAACAGTTGAAGAGTTTTCAACATTTTTTCTAAAAAAAATCCAAAGGACCCGCTGTGTCGCAGATTTACCAATTACATGATATGTGAGATTTTGAACAAACATGCAAACAAGTATAAAATCTAGTTGCTGCAGAACAATTTTCAAAATAGCAATGAAACTGATCCTTTTAAACAGAATGATTAATAAAGTTGGACTAAGATGTGTCAAACTGAACTGCACTAAATTATCAAGTTGGAAAATGAGATTTGAATTGTCTTCTCTTGGTTTTCACCTCAGTGCATCAAACAACATCCTGTTAAACACTACAATTCTCCAGAGGCAGTCTGCACCACAGTTTAATTTAAAGTCTAATGATGAAAAGCTTCAGCAATTTACTGGCCCATTGCACAAAACACCTGCAATCCTCCATTGTTTCTGTGTATTATTAGAAAGTCACACCTGTAGCAAGCTAGGTTTTTCTCTAATGTTGTTCATCAGCCATCCGGCAACTTGTTGAAATGTGAATTGATGCCTCTTTCATCTTGATAGACAAACACACATTTTCAAAGTATGAATTTTCATAGTTGTAAAGAAGCTTTCAAGCAACGCCAGTCAGAAAATATCAGAGGAAAAATAAACGGCATCAATATAAATATGCCTTTGAATAAATACACATTTTTAATGTGATGGAGATGAAACTGGAGAAGTCATCAGACAAAAAGATGGGATAAAAACTGAAACTACAAGGCCCGTAAGGAATTTATCAGTTGTTCTTGAAACCTTTTTGCTGTTGTTATCAAAAGGATGTTTTCCTAAAGATGTAAAAAAAGGAAATATATCAATTTAAAATCACTATACTGAGAAGTGTTGAACATATTCACCAACTATCACTCACTACAGACTCCTTCAGTGGCAGATTCACTTGATTTGCTTCATGCTTTGCACTCTGCACGTATGTCATGCATAATTAATCTCAAGAATCCAATTTGTGTCGCTGATCTATTCAGCCTGAGCGGCCTTCATTTATAATCCTCAACATTCGCTTTAGTTTTCAACATGAAATGAAAACAATGGTCACTTGTCACCACCTCCTCCACCCTGAATGGACCTGTCTTCTCCTCTGCAAACCCTGAGATGCATATCTCCAAGACTCTAATCGATAGTTAATTGCAGTGTTACAAATAGGTTCATTCAGCTGTAGCTGTGTGGTCAGATCCATTCGGTGGTCAGGCCTGAGACGCAGTGTAACGTGGGCTGATCTAAGAGGAACTGACTGTGAGTATTAACCAATGCAAGAGATTTTTATCACTTTATAAATATAAGAACACCAAACCTTTCAAAATTATATTATAGTTTTTTGTTTTTTTTTTAAACTGGTGGGTTCAATGTTTAATGCATAATTAGACATCAGTCTTATTGCTAACAACGGAAAATGTTTTAATAGTGAAATAATTATAAAATATTAAACAGTAAGAACATATTTGTAGCTTCTGACATCTAACAGCATCGGAAATCTCATCCAACAACAAAAGCCTCACACAAACTGTTACATGTTCCTCAGGCAGCCCCCAAGTGGTAGAAACCCAACAAAATGTGCACCTTTGCTCACATGGAGAGCAAAGAAGTGTTGGATATCTTCCAAAAATCTTCTCTTAAAGTTAACAGAACAAGGCTTTTGGGAGTTTTTGTGCTTATGTGTGCAGAGTTTAGGTAAAGTGTGTGTTTAATTAATGTGGCAGATGTCTCCCAAAAGCAATTTGCATGCCTAAGCAGTCTGTTGTCTGTGTTAGAGGAAAAAAGGGATGATTTATTGCAGCCTCATGCTACAGATGTGTCATTTATCTCAGGATGAAATGACAAGCTTCTGTAAAATTACAAAGGGAAAGACCACCATAAAAACTTTCCATTTGGTAGACTTGCTTGGTCTGTCATTATACTGTATTTATAACATGTACCTATAAAGTGGACTCCATGAATGCAATATTTAATTTTATTCAACCATTGTGAGAGAAAAAATAATTGTGAACAAGAAACTAAAACTTAACAAACTTTCTATCATTGTCTCAAATTTTTAGGCCAAAAAATGATGACATTTCTAACCTGTAGCAAAACATTACCTCTCCAAATAGTGAAGTATTAAATAAATGTGGTTTCAGAGGATTTTGGCTTAGAAAATTTCTGACCGATGTTAAATTAAAAAATATAAACTTTAGATTTCATATTGTTAATCAGGCTCTATCTATCTAGTAAATTATTAGCCGTAATTAGTAGTAAGATTTTTTACAAAAATATGCTGATGGGTTTTCCAATATAAACTGTCCTGACTATTTTTAAGCTTATCAGTATTTATTTAGCTCATGTTTGAAAGCTGCCTTCACCAATAGCTCTAAGGAAGCTTTTGAACTTTCGTTCCGAAGTTACAGAACTTAAAATTTATTGCAGTAATTGATTTTTGTCAAAAATTTTAATTAGATTTTTATTACTCCCACTGAGTCCTGAGAAATATTCAGAAACATCCTGCTTCTCATTTTGATAAATTATGAGGTGAACTGAGTTAAACAGATCGTTAGACTGACTTATGGATAGTAATTTAACGTTCCATTTCCTCATCATGCTGCAGATTTAGCATACGTAGTTCAGGTCGTCTCACATCCATCCGTAACTGCCCTTTGTAGCAACACTGAAGCTCTCCATCTGAAACCTAAAGTAGAATATAAATTCCTAATCTAGGAACTGAACAGAAGATGCTGTTTTCCTTCAGTGGTTCATTTTAGCTCTCGGACTCCAGCAGCGATTGTGAAATGAAGACAGGCGTATACAAGCGACAGGGAAGAACAAGAGAAGGTGAGAGCAGAGAAATGGTGTGAGATGAAAAACTCATCTTCTGAAGTATAAATCAGTTTTGTCAGTTCAAGTGGTAAGAGGTGATGTTGGGGATAAATGATATTGAGCCGTAGCTCAAAATGGACTCAGACTGGCTATTAACCACTAAAAGATGAAAATTTACAGCTCCACACACAAACAGGCATGTGGACGCAAACAAGGTGATACTGTTTGGCTATACCATCAGGGTTTCTATCATTAGATTAGAAGAATGCCTGAATTTGTTGACGATGCTTAGCTGAAAATGAATCTGATACAGATGACTGTATGTGTGTGTGTGTGTGTGTGTGTGTGTGTGTGTGTGTGTGCGTGTGTGTGTGTGTGTGTGTGTGTGTGTGTGAACCTTATACGCCAAAAGGCAGGTATGCAGGCTACCATGCTTATCAGCATCCATAGCATTGCTGAGAATGCTGTTGAAATGGAACCATTTTGTGTTTACAGCACTAATCTCCACACATGGAAAGATTAATGATTTATCAGTTAATCCTGTCAGGCTCAGCTAAAGACACTTGGCAGAATCTCTGGGTGAGATAACTAGTGTAGTAAATCTTTAAGTGATCAGCTGCTTGCTCTGGATGCAGTTGCGGTTTCCATGATCTCACAGCACAAGTGAGGGAGAAAAGTAAGAAAAAAAAAGTGTTTTTTTTTTTTTCTTTTCATTTTCTGACAGGGCATCGCTGCTGGTGATAGTTGAGCTTCTTCTCACCTCATTAACTGCTTCTGGTAAGGAAACTTCGCTGGTGCTGGAAGCATGTGTGACCACAGAGGGAAGAGTTTAGAGAGAAGCACAAACTCAATGGATAATAGAGAGAAGTGGTGTGAAATGAGAGTATCAAACATTTGCAGAAAAGTAATTAAAATGATTTAATTTTAATTATAATATAGCAACTCCCAGCTCTTTTACGTGACAAAGTACAAATAAATAAAGCATATACTCAAATGCTTGCAGACACAGCAAGTTCAAAATATGCTTTAAAATGTTCTTTGCAACGATTTAAAAATAGATTTTTACACAATTTGGATTCATAGGAGGGTTAGTACATTTCTAAGCAAAACTGTGAACTGAATTTGCCAGAAAACTCTTCCACTCAAAACATCTTCAGCTGCAACATAATTCACTTCATTTAAGAAAGGAAATATCTGAAATATACAAAAGTTCTCACTTCAAATGAAGAACTCATTCTTCTTTATCAGTTGTGACAGAGGAGCCGTCTTTTTAATACTTATTATGGCCTTTTCTGCTGTTAAATATTGATTGTAACTTATTCCAAATCTATTTGCTGAAAAAAAGGAAAAGAATAAAGCATCATTTTAGCGCTTTTTCACATTTCTTAGGGGGTGTG
The DNA here is from genome assembly GCA_911649635.1 of Poeciliopsis gracilis. NCBI lineage: Eukaryota > Metazoa > Chordata > Actinopteri > Cyprinodontiformes > Poeciliidae > Poeciliopsis > Poeciliopsis gracilis. The sequence continues at coordinate 1,054,040 of CAJVRI010001403.1, forward strand.
CTTTTCTGTGTTTTGTAAAATATACAGAAAAACACACAAAAAGTTGCAACTGTCAAAATCCTGAATTATAAATTAATCTTTTCATCTCAATTTTCTGAAGATAATCCTTGTTCTCCATTGCTGGAATTGATGTTCTACAACTTTTAATGCTTCATGACGTGAGTAAGGTTCAACATTCGAAACAGCTGGAAATCCCTATCCACTATACTTAGTCCTCTATACATAGACCATGATAGCCTGGAGTTGAATGAACCATTTCCCTCACAGTGTTTATTTATGAATCACAGTTTTAATTTGTTTACCTGTGTAAAGAAAAGAACTACACAAACAGCGAAGAATAAACACAGGATTTCAGGAACACATTATTTTTTAGTAAGATTCAGGAAATTACTAACCTCTCTGGTTTTCCTGGGCCTTTTATGTTTGTGTCTAGGTTATACCATTATCCTTTCTCTTTCACCCTTTCATCCTCCTGCTGGTCTCTCTTTCTCTCTTTTCTCTATCTCTCTCTCCCTTTCTTTCTCTCTCTCTCTCTCTGTGTTGAGATTATTCAGCCATAACATGGCTGAGTGCAGCAGCCCCGGGGCATTCGTGTGCCGTGGTGCTCACTCAAACGATGAAGACACGTGTCGCACATATTTCCGGTTACCATTCAGACCTAAAGATGCCTTCTTTCAAACTGCAGTCGTGCACACACATTCATGCGCTTTTCCTCCATTCATTAATCTTCTTAATGCTCTTCTTCTGGGTCTTTTTGAGTGTGTTGGTTACTGTTGCTCTCCTCAAATCTCCCTGCAGCTTGTCTCTTCTTTCATAGTGGTTGTATTCCACTATCTGTCATTTCCTGAGCCTTTTTTTCATCTTAAATTGCCTCAATCCACCTCCCCAGTCTTTTGTCTCACTTGGGGAAATAAAAGCAAGCCCCTGTAGTTAGTTTGTCCACAATTCACTTCCAATCATTCACTCCCCTTGCACTGACACCTCAAGACATCACAGGTGGAGAGTGAAGCACCAACTTACTCTCTTCAATTTACACTCTTTTCCTCTTCCAGCTGAAAACCAGGCCTCTGCGCATACACATCCTCTCCTATCTTCAGCTGTGTTTTTTTTTTTCCTTTTCAGAGCTGACATATAATTACTCTTCTTGCCTACTTACTGGCCACAAGACGACACATTTATTCTAAATATTCCATGTTTATTGCTGTTAAGATGCCAAGGGCTTCAACAAATAAATTGTGTTTTTCTCTAATTAGCATAATCTTCCTCTAGGTTGTTTGTGATTTATGAAAAATTATTGGATAACATAAAATATGTCTAAATTTGTCAATGGGAGGCCTAAATATTAAATTGTTAAGTTAATTCAGTTGTTGCTATGGACCAATGGACTCCTGCATTATGTTTGCATTTTATTGACCATATTGGTGACGAAATCCATTACATTTACAAACTTCTCAAGAAATTGAGATGAAAAATGACTTTAATCTGTAACATAATGAAAAATTCAACAGATCCAGTGTTTTGTCAAGTTTTCATAGTATTTCTACAACTTTAAATCGGCTCAGTGAAAGTTTTCAAATATTCAAATATTAATTTTTGGGACCCAAGACAGAAGACTTGAGTTGTTGTTAAAGTTGATACTTTGCATCACATATGCAAAAGTATCTGCACTCATTGAACTTTTCCATATTTTGACACATTATTATGCATTGTGTTAAATTGAAACAAAATGCATATGTGTCACTCACCCTTGTTATTTTGAATACATTTCCATTGCTTCAGTGGTGGAAATGTTTTATAATATGTGGTTCACCGTGACTGTATCTCTATCCCAATGAAACAGAATAAGGCGGCTGCAGGTAGCAATTTATATCGGCTGTGCTGAAAATAATTGCTAACACTGATTAGAAAGGATTGAAATGAGCCTTTCAAGTGTGAAACACACTTGAGAAAGATAATCTAAAAGCTGCATTTTACCTGCTTTATCACCCTTACTGCTTGAAAGCTGTGATCCATAGTATGCACAGATTTATCCCTGAGGGCTATGCTGTTCTTGTGAAAGATGAGCCATTTGCTGTTGCACTTGACAGGATCTTAAACCCACCCTTCAAAGCAGCAGTTCCACCTGTGAAGGACAAGCTGATGACAACCCCCCCCAAAAAAAACCTTTGTCATACTGCCTTAAGACCTGGTGGCTGTCCTAGATGGAGGCTGTTGTTTTTAGAATGAGGTACTGGAGTGTTAGGTGCTGCAGATTCTTCTAACCTGTACGGTTCTCTTATGTTTTACAGCAAGGTTAACAAATGCATGCACAGCTCAGCGTACAGCACAGCTTTCCACTGAGAGCAGCAAAACCGCCATGTGGGTGTCTGAGCTGAGCTCTGGATGGAGCATATTTTCTGGTCACGACTCAAAATGCAGCTCACTCTGCTCATGAAAATACACAGGTTCAGACACACTTTGCTAAATGTGGCTGTAGGCCTGCTGTAATTCCTCAAGATAACATGGAAAAGTGCTTGTTTTGTAAAATCCAGAACATGAATTGTAGATGTGCAGAAGGTAGTTCTCAGCATGATACCACACACTAGAAGTCACTGCAATTCCTCCCACACAAGCCACCATGTACACTGCATGCACATATGGAGAAATGTATATTATCTACAGAAAACAGAAAATATCCAGAGCAAATATTAGTTCTTTATAGCATTTCTTATTCTAATCTGTGTTTTAGATGTTATTGTTATTTGGAAAAAGGATACATTTTAATTGCATCTGCTTTTGACCTACAGCGGTTTGATAATTAACCTTTGATTTAAAGGTGTTAGACAGCATATAATTGCATCAGTTATTTGATCCTGAAGTCCAATCTTGTTTTGAAAGAGTTGAAAACAACAAAACAAATATCTTACGTTACATGAAACAAGATATGACTAGCCTCGAGAAAGCATAGCAGCTTTATTACTCTGTCAGTGGGCTTGTCTGTAAATACAGTTGCATACTTCCTCATCTTACAGGTTTTGGTTATTTAGGTGTGCCTTAGTAGTACTGGGTTACACACGCTTTTCAAACCCCAATATGAAAATTTTGGATTGTATGGACATAAAAGAATTACACAGAAGCAGTGTAGATGACGTAGAAGTCATTGGAGTACAGTGTGCTAAATGCTGTCTCCAAATTGGGATGACTTTAGCTTTTTGGAATGGTGTTTTATCCTAGAGATAGAAATGAAGATGAACATAGCAGGATGATATGATCAGTAACAATACAGAGTTAAATTGGGTGTTAAATAAGTCTGAACTGATACTAAATGTTTTAAAGCAAAATTCTGACTTAACCATCTGAATGTAGCAGCTCAAATCAAGACTTTTGCACCAGGTAACGATTTCCAATCTGCTCCTGTCCAACTTTAAGAACTATAATAATGTGACCTTTACCCTTAATTTCTTGTTGTTAGCTGATAGAAAATGCACACATGTCTTTTGCTGCTGTAGCTCATCTGCTTCAAGGTTCAGAGAATGTAAAGCTCACATTCTGCATGGCGACTGGTTATTTGAGATGCTGTTGGCTTTCTATCATCTGAAACCAGTCTGCCCCTTCGCCTCTGATGTTCGACACAAATAAAGAAACTTTTATCTTCTTTGAACCTTCCTCTGTGATCTTACAAATGTGTGAACATCCCAGTATATCAGCCAGTTATGAAATCCTCAGATCTCAACAAATCATCACATTCAAAGTTGCTTAAATTTGATCCTCACCACATTTATTCATACTTTTTTTTTTTTTATCTTCTAGCAGATGATTAGTTGTCAATTTTTTTAAACACTTGTTTATTATGGTGACTTGTGAATTTTTGGCAAATCTCTGTAATTATGTAAGTGTACATGTTATGTATTTATACAGTAGGTGAAAAGTAAATTAACTATCTCTTTGGATTTTCTGTTGTTATAATTTATATTTTAAGCCGCCAGAGCCACGCTGCAAGACTGTGTGTGAGGGCGACAGTAGAGGTTAAAGAAGATTATATTGTCTTTCTATTATGTTGTTCAGATCTCACAAGTCGAGACGCTTTACACACAAAGATTATTGGAGACACTCCATCCTGCATTAGAAAAGTTATAATAAAAATAATTTACTATCAAATTGAAAATCGCATCTTGACTTTACATAATCATGAGCAATTTCTTGCTTAGGAAATGTGTCTTTTCCCAACCCGAAAGCACACAAACCTCAATAACTCCCAAAACTCCTATTTTAGCTGTGAGCAGTCCTTCACCTGACCCTCAAGGCTGACTTGGAACCTCCCACAGGTATCCATAGCAACAACAAAAAGAAAAGCTGGGCTCATTATTTCTGTCTTGTTAAAATATTTTGAAAAAATAATTGGTTTCTAGACCACAGAAATATTTTTGTACTTGTATTACTTGTATTGCAGACAAATTTAGATCTCCATAATAACTAGAGTAAAACAATAAGTTAGGACATTTTATCCAGCATCCAGTTACTTATGGCAACAGATGGTGCCATTTTATGTACAAGAGTTTTTGTAAAGACATTTCGAGGCGTCAGTAAATGACTTTTGGCAATTTCAAACAGTAATTTAGAATTTGCAGAGAAACATTGAGAGAATCTTTCTTACTGGTGTAAAAATACAGTTTAGGTTTAAGTGTGTAGCTGCAAAGCATAAAATAACTTCAGTTAATCAGTCATTGTTGTGAATGTGATGCAGTGCAGAAGTCTGGAATAGTTGACTAAATGCATTTTACATCAGTAATCACAAACAAGACACACATGCAAAATCTCAACCAATTTGAAGATTTGCTGAACAAACATGTTTGTTTAGATTATAAAATGATAGTTGTAAAAACTAGAAGAAAAAGGTACTCTTGATTACAAAAAATAAGTCAAAAATCACTCAAGGAAGCTAATGTATAATCTAGAAAAGACAAAATATGGAAGCAGGGGTCCCGCCAAAAATCTTGGGCCCCAAACACAAAGAAGGGAAGCAAGTTTTCACTGCAGTTACTAAAGTTGGCAGAATGTGGTGAATAGCTGCAGAAAGCAGATTCTGTTCACCAGCTGGCAGTATGTTTGGAATCTGCAGATTTCCTGTTGTTGTGAGGTGCTTACTGTTGTTTCTGTCAGCAGAGTGTACTGTCAGCTGTGGAAAAATGATGTCAACACACTGAAAAAGATGAAAGGTTAGAGCTGCTCTGTTAAACTACTACCTAAACTACTTATTAAAAAAAAAAATTGTGACAGAGGAGTCGTCTTTGATTATTTTGATTATTATTATTGTGCATTGACTGCTATGAAACCTTAACTGTGACATACAGGAAGTGTTTTGTTTGAAGCTGACGTAAGAAAGAGATATCACCTTTTATAACATTAATGTACAAGTTAATCCTTTAACTTTGGATTGACACACATCAATTTTATAACTGTTACTCTGAGTTTCATAAGTAATTGTTACACAGCTTTTAGAAGTTACTATGTTCATATTTTGGTAGAAATAGATATGTGGAGCTTAGCAAAATATGTAAATTAATACAGCAACATCAAGTTCTTTTTTTCCATTTTCAATCATCAGCATTCTCGTTTGTGAGGGAAGTTAGTGCTTTTCAAACCAGCTCATTAGGTTTGCTCCTCTATCTCCTCTGCCTGTTTTTCCTGCAGCTCCTGGCATCCACTATCTGTCAGATACCTCTTATTCCCAGCTGAATCCAAAACTAACAGCGCTTCACATCGACTCCGGTGTAATGGAAGACAAACAAAAGGCAGACTCAATCTGCTCAGCTTGCAGCCTAAAGACAAAAAGGGGGGCAGACAGAGCAGGAACGACCCAGTTCAGAATTCTACACCAGGGAGTTCACTGAACCTCCGAAATATTTTGAGGAAACCTGAAAATGTGTTTAATCGCTAAGCTTAAACATCCTAGAGCAGGTGTGTCAAACTCATTTTCGTTTTGGGCCAAATCAAGATCATGAAGGCTCTTAAAGGGCCGGTTGGGGCAAAATGTGTTGATAAAACATGTTCACAAACTGTTAATATGTAAAAAAAAAAAATTCTTAAAATTACAAAATATTATTGAACAACTTTTCAGTCCATACAGGGACTAATAATAAATGCAACTATTTATTTATTTCATGGACTATAATCATACATCAACTAAATTCTCAAGAAACTGGAGGGATTGATTGATATAAATTGGCAGAAAACAGATAAAAAAAAATGCATTGATATGATTGATAACATAATATTTAATCACACTTAGTGTTTAGTCTAGTCTCTGAAGGGCCACATAAAAAGCTACGGCGGGCCGGATTTGGCCCCCGGGCCTCGAGTTTGACACATGTGTCCTAGAAGTTGTGTCTTCAGTGCATTGAGTGCAGGGATGACTTAAGGGGTGGAAAAGCTTCCCCTGGCTAGCCCTTCTCTGGAGCTGATCAAATTATGTGTACTTTCATTTCAATTAGAGTACAGTTAATATAATACAGTAAGCTGCTGGACACAAGGAACATTGGATTTTTATGGGAGATCCAATATTTGTAAGTGGCAGGAAAGTCTGTAGCAGCTTATTTATTCCACTAAAAATAAAATCTGCTGCGAATGACTGATGTGACTACAAATTTTACTTGGCAGCAGATCCCAGTCTGGATCTGAACATTGATTAATTACAAAGAAAGGTGAAGCATTAGACATTCTGATCATTATCACTGAACAGAACTACAAAATCTGTTTTAGATCATATTAGAAACTATTCTGACAGCTGCCTCTTGGTACATAAGAAGCAAAAACGTCTCTGCGTTGCAGTCTTTGCTGCAGATTGTGTCTCCATCCTTAATCCTCAAACCTAGATCTGAATCCTCAATGTTCAGTTTCAGATCTAGTGCTGCAGGTGACTGGTCTGCACCTTTATGCGAAATGTGTCTTTCATGTTTTCTTTTGTCAATTGTCATTTCAGTAATTTGTCTTTTTTTTTACATATAACTTTAAAGAATTGTGTGTTTCTGTGGGAGAAGAGTGAGACAGAAACCTAACTCGAAGGATTCCTCCTGAGCCACATAAAAATAAAACAATTGTGTGCACAATAAATAGATTTACAAAAGGTCTGTAGTGATAATCCTCACTGTTGTTCTGGGGGGGTTTTATGTTATTGAGAAGGGTTGAATTGCACCCTGAGCACACTAAATATGTCAACAATGACCAAAACATCTCAGCAGCACACATTTACAATCCACTGATCTTATTAGTGTGTTTCCATGGCAACAACGATGACAAAAATAAACCGTCCATGCCTTTGTGTTCCTCCTTAAATTGCAAAAAAGGGAGTTTTTATTTCTGTAATATCCAACTCAGTCAAAGCTCAGCTTAGAAACTCAGTTTTCACTCACAATGTGCGTGAAAATATTAACAACTGTTTGGTCTTCCTTGCTTCATCTGCAATACATATGAACCCCTCTGATGAAGAGATTCTGGAGCTGGTCAAATTATTTGTACTCTCATATGGGTGAGATGTCAGATGAGAAAGTCAATAGAACTTCCACAGAGACAAAGAGGATATATTTATCATCAAGACCTGAAAAACATTGCATAAAGAAAGAGTAAAGAAATAATATTTCCAGTGACACAACTGGGGGCATTATAAGGAAGTTATGGAACAACTACAAACCTCACTGGCTGAAAGTTTCCTGATAAAAAATATTATTGGATGTGTTTTGAATAAATAACAAACGAGGCTCTGCTGGAGGTTTCTTTATATTAAAAGGGAATTATTCCTCTCCACTGTCTCCACATGCATTGTCAGCATGAGGGACTGCAGCAAAGTCAATGACACAATGCAAGCAACTCCACTGTTGCTACGTGTTTGTATAGGAGAAGTGAAGGCTACAGGTCAGTGAAGTAACGCAATCTGCTGGATTTCATTGGATAAAAAAAACTAATTTTTAATCAATTTCAATAAAACTGAACTTAACTCCACTGTTTGATAACTAGGAAACTTGGAACATAAGCATGTGGATTGATATGACGTGTTGTGAACTGGTGCTAAATAAATAAACTGAACTTAATTGAGGACTTCATATACAGATTCAAACTGGAGCTGCTCAGATATACGGATCTGCAGCATCTCTGTAAATGTAAGAAATGCCAAACTTGTGATGTGAAGTACACCGTCTTCATGATAAAGTATGGAGGTTGATGATGTGGGAATGTATTTCCGAAATATTAATCAATTACCTGGTCTGGTCTAAGATCTAAGTTTGTAACCACTATCCAAAATATCTGTTAGAATTTACAAATGCTAAAAAATAATGTTCCACAAAGTACGGAAGCTGGAAACTGAATAATAATGAACAAGTTTAAAGTTAGATGGGTTTTTTCTTTATCTTTATTTCGATTATTTTAAAAGTATATCACAATGTTGTGATGGACTTAATTATTTCTGACACATTTCAGCCAAGTCACACCACAGTAGTTTGACTTTTTCAGTTTGTCTCTGTTTTGCAAGCTTTGCTAAATAAATTGGGTTGCCGGTCATGACAGAGCTGCTGTCTCAACATAAAATGTATTTAACACAAAACATTCAAATTCAATAGTCAGCAATGATCATTGCCCTCGTCTCAACTGAATGAGTCCTATCAGAGAAAAGCAGAAGCAGGAGTAAACTGAAGAATGTCTCTCATGTACTAATTTGTTGAAAAAATTAGCTTGAGTTGTCTCCTGAAGTTCAATTTATGTATAATTAACGAAGCATTGTTTTTCAGTGAATAACAGTGCAGGTTGTCCAGCACAATTAACACTTGCACTAATGTAATCCATTCATCAAAAATTAGAAACCACACACACAGAGAGGCCAGAGCAGAGTGGTTTGCTTTACAGGACATCATGCTGATTTACATTAATTTTATGGCTGTAGACCTTCACCGTAATGGTAAAGAAAACCGCATTACACCTGATGTGATTTTCCTACTTTAGTAAGAGGCAAAACTCCATAATATGAGTGTTAAAATAGCTTTCTGCCCAGAACAGATACATTTACATATTTACACATTCATGTTAGAAATTAGAAAGAGAAGCCTAAGATAAAGGTAGACATGTCTGACTCAGGTTGTTAATATGAGCTGAAACACTTTTCTCTAATGAAAACTAACTAAATATAACCTTTAAGTGCATATGCAAAATGTGAATCTAAATTATTGATTTAGCTAATTGCTGCATTTCTGCTGCAGACAAATCAATTTTGATTTAACATTTCAAAATGGTGGTAAAATATTTATACATTCCATTTATCTACTGAGGCATAATGTAGAGCTATCTATTTAATCCAGAGGAGAATCTGAAAAACAGATACAGCTAATACATGGGGTGATTTCTCACATTTATACACATTATGCAAACAGAGGCACATTTACAAATTCTGACAACCTCCAAGTCAAGCTCATGCAGAACGAACTGCATAATAAATGTGTAATTATGAAAATGTTAGTCGGTAAATGGGCTGCTATTAAAAAAAAAAGCTGAACAAGAGTTTACAGTTGCACATTTTACACCACAGCTGAAATTAATTTTGTTTTGTATTATCTACATAACAATAAATATAATCCCAGGGCAATTTACAAGACAAATAGATTCAATTATAAGTCATTACAAAGAATCCGATTGTGTCCTGATTCAGATCAAGACAAACTAATATAAGTACTGTCCAATCATACAGTCAGAACAGATCTAAAGGCCAGTTCACTTCAATGATTTATTATACAGTGCAGACAAATGTTTTGTTGCTAATCATGTCTTTGTTCTTTTTTATGTGATTGTGGACAAATCAATTAACCCATCAACCAATCAATCTATCAAATCCTTCTAAGCATATAAATACAGCATATAAAACATAGTTGTTTTTTGTGAAACCTGGATTGTTGGAGTGGTCCTTCGTCTTGCACAAGCATGTGGTGACAGTGGAGAGGAAACACTGTAAAGTGAATTCAACTAATACATTTAAATAGTTCATGCATAAACCTGTTTTTAAAAATAAAACCAAAGATACATATTGATCAGGCCATAATGGGACTGACAGTAACCTGCAGCTTTGGTCCTACTGTACTCCCATTGAGTGTTTTAGATTACACAACTGAATAATTAACTACATATTCTATGATCCAGCTAAAAAAAAAAAGCATTGATTTACAGGGCTAACAAATGACTGAGATAAAAGATAATGCTGTTGAAGAACAAGATATATTTTCATCCTGTTTGAAGAATCTATTCATCTATAAGCTGTGCCAACTTTAAAAATCACAGAGGAGAGATGTGGTTTGTCTCTTCTATCAGCAGGGTTCAATCAGGACAGGCTGCAAGACAGAAACACCCTTTCTTTCTCACAGTCCCCTTTACAACCATGGCAAATTTACAGTCATTGTCATTAATCTAACCTGCAACTCCCCAAAGGGAAAATGACAAGCAGGGACAAATAAAAGCTACACAACTAGTGCTAGAGAATATAGCTATGCCTTTAAGATAATTTTTTAATCCACCTATGTACCAAATTGCATTTCTGTCAACTGACAATCTTGTGAAATATTTGGATAAATCAAATTACAGTTTTATGATCCTTCCATTTATTCATCTATTCATCCATCCTTCAGGTAGGTTTGTGGCAGGGCAGATGACAATCTCTGGCTGTCATTGGACAACGAAACAGGCTGTCAGTCCCTCACAGAACAATACAGACACACAGAGGACACACAACAAGTCTTCAGTTATCTGGAGCTGCATATTTTTTTGTTAAGATATGATAACTGATAACCAAGAATATGCCCTCCCATGGAGAGAGCATGCAAACGTCACAAAGAAAGGTCAAGATTTTCTTGTAGAGAGCGTGAACGTGTATTGACTAAAAATATATTTTGGCTACAAGTTTGAGACATTTATTACCCCAATTTCTTTTAAACTCATACTTTTGTTGCACTTTTATATGTAATGTCCATTTGCTCACAGACTATTTAACCATATGAGGACAAAATCAGGAAGGGAGAAAAATTTGAAGAAAAAAAAAAACCTAACATCTTTTTTTCTTTGCTTCAGCTCAACCAGAGAACTAAATGTCAACTGTTCTGTCTCATATTTCACTACATCCCTGCTTACAACCAGATTTTTTCAGAGTCATTACTGGGTACCATAGCAACAGAGGTCTACTCTACTCCAGGCTGCAACTCTGAATGGTCCTGTTTACTGTGTAGCCCTGTAAGATATTGCTGTGCTTTTTGCAAAGGGAGTCTTTCATCTCTGGACTATGATGGAGCTGTTTCACTGCACAAAGACGCCATCAGCAGTGTAAAAATCAATCCCTATATATAGTTTTAATGTTTTTCATCTGAAAAGGCAGCAATTTTTAACCAGCTATTTCTGTGTATTTTCAGTGCAAATAGCTCTTCCTATAGGTAGTTATGATAAATTGCTTTGTTGCATGGACAATAAAGAGCTAAAAGAAAACTCAGTGAGACATGAGTCAGACTGCAAATTGACCCAGGTTCAATTTGTCCAATACAGCAGGAATGACATCCCACAGAAGCTCCACAGATAAGTGATGATTGGCCACTGCAATCGGTGATCTTGTTGAAAGAGCTGAATTACTAATACAGTTCAGACAGAAAGGTTATTTAATAGTATCTCTATCCATAGCAACAAGTTGGTACATTATACAACTAGATACATCATTGTAAACAAATGACAGTTGTTTCATGATGTCCTTACAAGTTTTGAAGAGTGAAGAGAGTGGATTTACAGTATTTTATATAAAGTGTAAAATTTGATAAAAACACATATTTTATTGTGTATTTCATCTACAGGAGAGTGTCAGAGTATTTCTTCAGGGTCGCCACATGGGTCAGTGTTGGAGCAGGCACACCAGAGGCCCCAGTCCTGAACGCAGTTGTTTTCAGATCTATTCCCAGCCCCTGACCACTTGCTATATGTCTTTCCCTTCTCTATCCGTCCTTTGTGCCACTATAACCTTTAAAAAGAATACTGTTTCTCATTTTTACAGAAATAAGACAGATATTACCTTAAGAATGGTTGGACCAATTACTTCTGTTCTTCAAGTGCAAGGTCTGCTGAGGTGAAGATTTATATTAACAAGACTGACAGTTAGAGCTCGAGCTCCACTTCCTTAATTGCCATTGTAAAATTTCAGCTACAGGGTTCAGAAAAAAAAACACTAGCAAAATCCCAAAAAGTAAAAGTGAAATAATTCAGCAGTGCATAAGGTAACATTCTTCCCTAGCACACTTTAAAATTAGCTAAAAGGCTGACTGCGCTCCCTTTACTGATAACATTTTGTTAATGGGTGATCTGTGATACTCAGTCCCAATAGAGCAGAAGGATAACAGCTCTTCTTAAAGCCATTAATACACACTGGGTATTGGCATGATTCTGCATTTACAAATAGCCTGGCCTTGGGGAAAGCAAACAGAAGCCAGATGTAATGAAACTTTGCCTGCACTGAGACAATCTGGGATAAATGTGTGGCAGTAAAAATATTCCAAAGCATAGCTTTATATTAAAAAATGTCACATATACATATGTATAAATATAATAATTTTTTTTTACAAAGATAGATACAGTGCCTTGATTAGGAAGATGAATGGTTCTTTCTGTCTGGTTCTAAACAAATGCATTAGAGTTTGTCCATAAACATTTGCTGCCCAACAGGGTCACTTGTGCGTATTAACAAACTAAAATTAGACACATCAAAGATACATCCTGCAGGGTTCTGTGCATGTGAAGTCAACTATCCATCCATCCATCCATCCATCTTCTGCCGCTTATCCGGGGTCGGGTCGCGAGCCGAGAGACGTAGGGGGGGCCCAGACTTCCCTCTCCCCAGCCACTTCCTCCAGCTCCTCCGGGGGAATCCCGAGGCGTTCCCAAGCCAGCCGAGAGACGTAGTCCCTCCAGCGTGTCCTGGGTCTTCCCCGGGGCCTCCTCCCGGTGGGACGTGCCCGAAACACCTCACCAGGGAGGCGTCCAGGAGGCATCCTGACCAGATGCCCGAGCCACCTCAACTGGCTCCTCTCGATGTGGAGGAGCAGCGGCTCTACTCTGAGTCCCTCCCGGATGACCGAGCTTCTCACCCTATCTCTAAGGGAGAGCCCAGCCACCCTACGGAGAAAACCCATTTCGGCCGCTTGTATTCGCGATCTCGTTCTTTCGGTCATTACCCAAAGCTCATGACCATAGATGAGGGTAGGAACGTAGATCGACCGGTAAATCGAGAGCTTCGCTTTTTGACTCAGCTCTCTCTTCACCACGACGGACCGGTAGAGCGCCCGTTTCACGGCGGATGCTGCACCAATCCGCCTGTCGATCTCACGCTCCCTTCTTCCCTCATTCGTGAACAAGATCCCGAGATACTTGAACTCCTCCACTTGGGGCAGGACATCTCCCTCGACCCTGGAGAAGGCACTCTACCCCTTTTTCCGACTCAAGACCATGGTCTCAGACTTGGAGGCACTGATCCTCATCCCGGCCGCTTCACACTCGGCTGCGAACCGCTCCAGCGAGAGCTGCAGATCACGTCCCGATGAAGCCAATAGGACCACATCATCCGCAAAAAGCAGAGATGCAATCCTAAGGCCACCAAAACGGATCCCCTCAACACCCTGGCTGCGCCTAGAAATTCTGTCCATAAAAGTAGTGAACAGAATCGGTGACAAAGGGCAGCCCTGGCGGAGTCCAACCCTCACTGGGAACGAGCCCGACTTATTGCCGGCAATGCGGACCAGACTCTGACACCGGTCATACAGGGACCTGACAGCCCGTATCAAAGGGCCCGGTACCCCATACTCCCGGAGAACCCCCCACAGGGCACCCCGAGGGACACGGTCGAACGCCTTCTCCAAGTCCACAAAGCACATGTAGACCGGTTGGGCGAACTCCCATGCACCCTCCAGGACCCTGCTGAGGGTGTAGAGCTGGTCCAGTGTTCCCACGACCAGGGACGAAAAACCACACTGCTCTTCCAAAATCCGAGGTTCGACTATCCGACGGACCCTCCTCTCCAGTACCCCTGAATAGACCTTGCCAGGGAGGCTTAAGAGTGTGATCCCTCTATAGTTGGAGCACACTCTCCGATCCCCCCTTTTTAAACAGGGGGACCACCACCCCAGTCTGCCAATCCAGGGGAACTGCCCCCCGATGTCCATGCGATACTGCAGAGTCGCGTTAACCAACACAACCCTACAACATCCAGAGCCTTAAGATACTCCGGGCGAATCTCATCCACCCCCGGGGCCCGGCCACCGAGGAGCTTTTTAACTACCTCGGCGACCTCGACCCCAGAGATTGGAGAGCCCAACCCAGAGTCCTCAGGCTCAGCTTCCTCAATGGAAGGCATGTTGGTGGGATTGAGGAGGTCTTCGAAGTACTCCGCCCACCGACCCACAACGTCCCGAGTTGAGGTCAGCAGCACACCACCCCCACTGTAAACAGTGTTGGTGCTACACTGCTTCCCCCTCCTGAGACGCCGGACGGTGGACCAGAATCGCCTCGAAGCCATACGGAAGTCTTTCTCCATGGTCTCTCCGAACTCCTCCCACGCCCGAGTTTTTGCCTCAGCAACCACCTGAGCCGCACGCCGCTTCGCCCGCCGGTACCCATCAGCTGCTTCCGGAGTCCCACAGGCCAAGAAGGCCCGATAGGACTCCTTCTTCAGCCTGACAGCATCCCTCACCGAAGGTGTCCACCAACGGGTTCGAGGGTTGCCACCACGACAGGCACCGACAACCTTGCGACCGCAGCTCCGATGAGCCGCCTCGACAATGGAGGCACGGAACATGGTCCACTCGGACTCAATGTCCCCCGCCTCCCCCGGGACGTGTTTGAAGCTCTGCCGGAGATGGGAGTTAAAGCTCCGTCTCACAGGGGACTCCGCCAGACGTTCCCAGCAGACCCTCACAACACGTTTGGGCCTGCCAGGTCTGACCGGCATCCTCCCCCACCACCGGAGCCAACTCACCACCAGGTAGTGGTCAGTGGACAACTCCGCACCTCTCTTCACCCGAGTGTCCAAGACATACGGCCGCAGATCCGACGAAACGATAACAAAATCGATCATCGAACTGCGGCCTAGGGTGTCCTGGTGCCAAGTCAACTATGATTGGTTTAAAGAAACACAAAAAGAAAAAATCACAGCCAAGTCACTTTGTAAAACCAACAGCTTTGTGGAAATTGGTCTGGCCCTGCAAAATGAAGCTACCAGTAGAAATAATAAAAAATAACCATTTGCTGTATGGCAAATTCAAACAAATGAAAATGTCACATGTTTGTCATTCAGAATTTAGAAAAATAACTTAATCTTTCCAGCACAATAGCCACTCAATATTCTGACATTTCCAAGGTTGAAGAGTGTAATCTTTCTCATCTGCAAGGTTTTAAATGCCACTAGTGTAGTATGACAACCAATAAGTGGTATTAGCCATCAGGAGGTCGATTCCAGGAGCACCCTCTAAAGTCAGCGTGACATTGCTCCTGACTCTAATAAGGTCAGTCCTGAATCTTACTGTTTGAATCTGTGACCTGCAGCTGAGAGTCGTGGTGCCACCAATGATTTAGAATAGCTGCCTTTTATCATCTACTCACTCAAATGTGTGAATGATGCACCAGTTAACCTAAAGTCAACAGAGTGCCTGCATTGTTTTGTATGTGGGTGTCTTTTAAAAAGACATGTTTAAACTGCAAAGGAGACATTGTCAGTAGTAAGTAACCTTCGCCTACTTTCTTTCAAAATCACTCCTTGAGGATATAATAAGCAGAAACAAGGAGGTGGAAACCACCAAATCATTCTGTAGTGGCACATATTTACTCTGGGTAGCATAACTTGAAAACAGAATAACAGAAAGCCACCTGCTTGATTGTGTGTGTGTCTGTGTATGTGCGTGCACACGCATGCATGAGTGTGTGAATTTGACAGAGATATATGAGTATTTTCCTCTCCACCTGCTCTCATTATGGGCCTGCGTCTTCACTAATCCAGATGGCCAGACCCACATTCTGGATGCTAGAGTCAAGTTAATGCAATCACATTGGTCAAGCACAGACTACTGTGCAATCACTACAAGCTATAAAAGTACTAATATTGATGCCTTTTAAAGGTATTAGGACTATACAACCATTTGAAATGTTTACTGAGAAAAATACTGACATGTTCTATAATTATTTTAAACACTATATAGACCAACAGAAGCTTGTTTTGCCACTTATATGACTGTAGGATCATCTCAAGTCAGAGTTAAGTATTTTTCTTTTTACCAAGCTTCTAAAGTCATTACATAATAACAAATAATAGAATGACAGAGTTAAAGTTCAGTTATTTGCTGCAGGCAAAGCAAAGGATATTCATCTCTAACCTGCAGTCAAAAAAGAAAAATCACATCCCCTATGAGTCAGTTATAAAAGTCAACAGTCCAAAATAATCGAATCTGATGAGTGCTTATGCAATATCAGGTAGTGAATATAGTCATTTGCTTTCTGGCAGACACTGAAGAGCACATATTTACTGGATATGTAGAAAAATAAAGCACTTGCAACATGCAACGAAAGGCGTGAGAGAGATGCAGAGAAATGCAGAGCAAAAGAGGAAACCCAGATGTGGCCTTTGGGCTGAAACTGCTGCATCACCACGTCTCTTCTTATAACATCATCACATCGTGAACCCACAGCATTTTCTCTTGAGCAACACAAAGTCGTGATAAAAAAACAGGCAGATAGAGAAAAATATTAGACTTGAATAGACACAACAGAGACATCAAGTGAAAGGGATAAAAAAGAGATTCCCAGATGTTCTCCTTTATCGACCCTCCTCCATGTCCCAGTTCCAACCTTGAAAGAAAGGACATTCCCTCCTCTAACCTCCACCTCAAACTGCTCAAGGCACTTACATAAATCTTAAACGAGACTACTCAGAGACATAACTGAATTCCAAACTGCTGAAACTGCAAACTCTTTCTGCTTTAGACTCATTGATGGGCTCCTCTTATGGCCTTTTTGTGACAGAGTCAGAGAATCCCATTGCAGAGGTCTGCACACCATGAGTCGTCAGATGCCGAGAGAGCAGTGACGCCTCAGCTTGTTTATGCAACAGACAGGCACTATTCATAAAGAGATATTTGCGTCATTTGTTGCTATGTCACGATTGTTTGTTTTGCTCCTGTCACTTTCCAGTGCAGGCTATAAATAGTTGTTTTATGCTGGACCTAATCATTTACTGAATCTAGAAATTGAGTTTGTGGTAGAATGACAAGAATCTGCAATTTAGAGGTATGAAGATACTTTAGTCAATATAGCTGCGTTTTTAATCACCACAAAATTGGACAACATAAATTTACAAAAATACATTTTATTAATGGAAACATGCCAATTTGGAAAACAACTAACATTTTTAATAAGATGAGGTGATTAATCGATGTAAATTCTTTTTCTAGAATTATGTATAAAATTTTTTTGGAGGCCATTAAACCTGAACAAACAGACAGGCAAAAGTCCTTTCTATTTTAGATCATTGATTGTATCGAAATGCACCTGAATGCTTTAGGCTGACCAACTAGTAGAACCTGAAGTTGTAAATAGTTGATTGAATGTGTTTCATAAGCATCTGACTGCCTCCTCGTCTCTTCCATAAAAAGAGGAAGTTTTAGAGTTCTTTCACCAAATCTTTAATTTTCCTGCTGTTTGACAAACATGAGAATTCAGTAAATAATGTTGTGCTTTCTTTGTTTGAAAATGATAAAATTGTAGCATTCAGTCATTTCAGCAGTGACTGTGTATTGTATTTACTGATGTATTTTTCTCTTTCTCTGTCTGTCTCGCATTGTGTGTGGTGTGTGTGTGTGTGTGTGTGTGTTTGCCCCCGGATACACTTGCCAAAAATTGAATCTGCTCACAGCCCAGCTGAGCAATATGTTAAGGTGAATATTTCCTTCAGATGACAGCTGTTTTAGAAGTCAAAGGGCAGGATTAGACCTCTTATATCAAACTGATTGACATTCATATGCAATATTTTCAGTGAGATCTTCTGTTTACCAAGTTGAACTACTAAAGGCCGACCACTCCTTTCTGTGTGGAAAATCAATAAGACTCAGCCAAATGCTACTCTGGCCCAGAGGCCTCGTGAAAGCTCTGCTATCACCCTCCAAGGAACACAACATTAATATTAATACTTCTCAGAGTAAAGGAACATCTGGAAAACAAAATATAAAAAAACTTCTGAAAACAGAGCAGATAGATGCAAAAACTAGACATTAGACTTCTTTTTTTTGTTGTTTTATTTATGTTCCCTGTAAATAATTCTGTATCATATTATGGGTTAAAGTTGCCATTTTTAAACTCCAGCACAAGATCTTAATCAGACTATATTAGAGTGGCTGTTTCAAGTCATTTGATGTGATTATCAGTTGTAAAAGTTAGAGCCTGGTCAGAACCCTACAATTCTCCATAAGATGAGAGCAGTACATGTACAATCTGTTCACAAATGACAGTTCTTGATTGAGCACAAAGAACCCTATTATGTATTTTTATTGATGCATGAATGTCAGAAATCTGAAGTGTCTAATGCATTCTAACTATACGTAACGGATGATGCAGTATAATCATGACAGATGTTATAGAAGCAGGATTACATAAAACCAAGCCGTGCTTTCAAATGCCTCCTTCATGAGTTTAGACTCTAGTGTCACCCATTTAGAGACTGCCACCTCTGAGGTGGCAGCCTACCAAAACAATCATAGCATGAAATGTAGGATTATCATAATCTAGAACTGCCAATCACATTCAACCTCTAAAAAAATCTACTGAAGTTTCAATTGTCAGTCATGTACTTTCAGAGGGTCGTACTGATTTTCTTAATGTAATCAAAGGTTCATACAACCTTCATTTTGAGCATGAACTCTGCCCTTGAGGCAGAAGGTACAACATTTCCAAAATGATCAAAAGTGTTTAAAAAATGCATCTGTGATCATTTAGATAAAAACTGTATTTAGTAAAGCAGTAAAATCTCTGCTGGTGCTGAAGTAGGAATTTCTTTTTTTTAATTTTGTCACCCATTTTCATCCATTAAGTGCATAAAGTGTCACTTTTATACATGCATTTTAAGTGTTCTTTAATGGTGAGAATAGTTATTTAGCACTGCTTCATAAAATAATAACCCCCAAGGAAGCATTAAATATTGTGTGATATAATGTATCATATTACATCTTAAAGTATTATGTAATATTGGATTCTATAACATTATTACATATTCTACTGTTTTACATAGTGTACTCTTTTCTTTCTCATCTTTCGCTCTCTACTGATGCTTCGGTATTTAACATTATTCTGCCAACATAAACATCCATTTCAAAATCAGGGAATTACATTTTCTATATTGTTCCCAGATTGTGAAGAGTATTTTATTATTATTATTATTTAATTCCAGGACATCTAGATCTGCATATTCGCTTCTTGTAAAGCTTTCAGATATGTTTCATGTGAAGTGATCAATAATAATTGACCTGTAACAACCCAAAAGAGCATCTGTTAAACAGGAAAGGTCATGCAGCAATCATTTTCACAAGACATTTGTACTAGCCTGATAAGATAAAGCTACATCCAGCTAATGACAACATTAGACATCCTAGCAATCCATCATCAACTGCTACCACATGAAAATCTGATTTCCAGGAACCGAATACAGTAGACAATATTGCAACAACACTGCCCTGCAGAAAGCTCCCTTTAAACTTGCAGAAGATTATGTTTTATTCAGAGCTACATGCTTTTTGTCCAACAGCGATGTGCATCCTGATAGCGTGAGGATTATAGCTGCAGCTTGTGCTGTCGAGAGATGCTAACATAGACACAAATATAGCATCTTAAAGCACAAGTCAAATCACAAGAGCTGAGACAAGTGACAGAGATGGGCGATGGAATGTGTGAAGGCAAAGCCCAGAGAAAATCATTCCTGTCTGTTTTGATTAACAGAGCTATTTTGAGAGCAGTACCACGGGGAGAAGACATTTTATTGCATAGATATGAAGCAACAGAATAAGAAGAATCAAATTTCTTGTTTGTGTTGCAACTTTATTGGCTAAGAGAACCCACTGGTTTGTTTTGATTTCACAGAAGACTCCAACCATCAATCAACAAGTAATTTTAATGGCGTGCAAATCAAAATCATGCCAATCCACCCACATGTAATTAAATAAGCTAATAAATCATGTGCCTTCTGGCTGACTGAGAACCAAATATTTTCTGTATCAAGCCTAAGGAGCTTTCCAAACATAAAATACAGGGTGACCTTTTTACTGCATACAGCTTCCCAACAGATATTTGGACAACCTGTGACATTTTCTCAACACTCACCACTCATGCTGGGGCTCATCAATGACCAACAGGATCTTGAACTTCTTGGAGAGGGACGGAGAAGGGGCCGACTGCTCCACAAAGCCAGCAGCGGATGCAGCCGTCTGTTTGACCACGTTGGTGATGGAGCTGAAGGAGCTGAAGAAGCCGGAGGATCCACCAGAGGAGGAGGAGGACTGGGCCTGTTGGGGCTGCTGGGCCACCTGGGATGGACGGCGCTCCTGTGGCCCAGGAGAACTGGCAGGCACCTGGGATGGAGTAGGGGCTTTTGTTGGGGAGAGGGCAGGGGCAGGACCTGAGACAGGGGCTGCACCCTGCTGGGAAGGAGAGGAGGCGGTGGGGGGTGGAGGAGCAGGTGGGTCAGGCCTCTGAAGGTCTGTCATGTAGCCATTGGGCAGGTTGGACATGAAGCTGCTGTCGGAGAGACGGCGGCGGAGGAAGTTCATGATTTCGGTTGAAAGGTGGGATTCTCAGTCGACTGAAGATGTGTCTTTCTCCTGACTGGGCGCCTCCTGATGTCCAGGCTGAATGGAGTGAAGGAAGAGTGGATCAGGGGTTAAATGAATGACAGAGCAAACAAATCAGTCCAGATGATCGAGGGATGCGTGACAGAGAGCTGCTTCTGTGTTGGATGCTAAAAGCAGGAAGGGAGGAGAGGATGGATGAAGCGAGCGAGGATGGAAACAGTTCTGGTCCAGTCTTCAAGAGTCGACTCCCGAAAGTGCAGCCGGGCATCAGGAACAGCGAGCGTGTGAGTGGTGTTCCTCCTCCTGAGTCTCACGCCTCCTGAAAATGCGTGTTTGTGACGTGGGACAGTGTGTATCTGCTGGAGAGAGAGAGAGCTATAGAGGTGTGGTGTCGCCCCCTTCAGAGAGGTGCTGGTGTTCTCCTTCTTCCTCTCTTCCTTCCTTCCTGCCTCCTGAGCTGCTGCAAGCTGAATGCACCGAAGAGATGTTGCTGCCTCTGCTTATCTCATTCTCTCATTCGCTCCCTCTGCCCTTTTTCCTCTCGCTTACTCCCCCTGAGCCACTCACTGGCTGAATCCCCCTCTCTCCTCACCTCCTCCCACTTCGCTCTCCTGTCATCATCCTCCTACATCACAGACAACGTTCAAGTGTCGTGCTGCAACACTGTGGCACTGCGTGCCGTGTGCAGCCAGCGGAGGGGGTTTCCTGCACGCGCACTCGAGGTTGGGTTCACAGTTGGAAACACCATCCATCACGCTTCACAAGCCCCACCTTCTCCTGCTGCCATCCTTCCATATTTCAGTCATTGGCTCAACATGTCACATCTCTTTTCCTGACAATTATTGAACTCGGTTGTTACAAATGATGCATTACTCTCACCCTTTAATACTGAACCTGATTCAGGATCTACCAATAAAGTGTGAGCAATTTGTGTTTTGACCTACACCTGTTTAGATTGTCCTTGCGTGTTACACGTCTCTGGTTGTTTTTCCTTATCCTGTCTGAATGAAAGGTTTAGAAACAGATTGTGCCATATGCTGCAGACACTCTGAAGCAGCCGTGACTCTGAATGCATGAAAAGTCTTTATGCTCTTTATGCTGAGCTAACTCAGCTGGTAAGAGCATGGTGCTAATAACTCCAAGGTCGTGGGTTCAATCCCCATTCTAACAAACTGAAATCTAAAGTGTTTCACACAATCAACACTTCAAAATAAAACAACAATGGAAAATAAAATAAAAACCTCAAAATAAAAATGGCTCAAAAATGAAATCAATCCTTCAAAATAATAATAAAAAAAGGCTCTGAAATACAATTAACACTTCAAAATTAAAAATGGCTGGAAAATAAAATCAACACGTCAAAACAAAAAAATTGCTTGAAAATGAAATCAAAACTTGATTTTGAGAAAATAATCAAATACGAGCATCTATCTCAAATTTTCATTGTTAAGGTCTTGTAAGTGTTTCTTAAATCCTTGTGATTTCAGTTTAAAAATGAAGAAACATACAGTCTTAAAATCCACAAATTTTTTAAATGGAGTCTAAACATTCATAGTTAAAGTGTGTATAGTTAGTGCATGTAAATTACTGAATCTAAAGAAAACAACAAATCTGCTTCCTAAAAGTAATGTGTATCACTCACCATTTTGGCATTTATTAAATAGAAATGAGTTTGTATTCCTAACTGACCTAAACCTGCAAAGATTTAGTCTGATTAAATGTCAGTGAGAAAAAAAATGTGTGTAAATGTTTGCTTTCAATAATCTGTAAATATATTAACAAAAACTAATCCAATGTGTAAAAGCAGTGATTAAAAAGTGAAGATCGGCCTCCCAGGTCCCAAGAAATAAAGAGGCTGCCAAAAAAAAGGAACTTGATTGGAAATCATTAGTTATATTGAACACACCAATAAAAGCTCAGGTTTTCTGCTCTGAAACATTAAGGTTTATATTTGCATAATGGAAAATAGGAAATAAACTCTACCTTCCTGTTTAAGCAGATTTTTTGTAACCACATCCATCACCTCTTCATTGTAGTTTTTAAATTTTTCCCAGAAGCGGTAATCAGTACTTGTCTGTTCTCATCTTACAGGCCAGACAGGTTCTGAGCCCTCTATTACTGTTGTTCTGTGATGATTAATGCGTCTGTGCTCTTCTTTAGTTCAGCACTTTCTCGCTTTTGCTTGGATGTCTTGATATCAGACATATATTAAATCTGTAAATGGTAGACACTCTTCAGATGTCTTATTCTTCTCTTGCTGATTTCTCCGAAGAGTTTTTGTGGTGCTAGTGGCTCGTATTTTTTACAGTAGGCAGACAGGAAAGAGGGTGAGGAGAGGGGGAAGACATGCAGCAAAGGTCGCCGGGACCGGGAGTCGAACCCGCGAATTCCACGTCGAGGACTGAGGCCTCCAAACGTGGGGCGTGCTGCGTGCTAACCTGCTGCGCCACCACAGCACGCCCCGCTGATTGGATTTCTACTCACTTTCTAGTTTGTAATCAAGCAAAAGGACAAGAGAAGCTGGAGATACCAGAGGCAGATGTAGTTTTGGCTCTAAGTGGTTGACAACACTAGAGAGAGCAGCTAAGACATTGTAAAGCTCTCTAAAAGATTATCCTCTGTGAGGATCTATGAAGAATACTGTTGCGCTATGATCTCTCTAGTGGTTTTCAAAAGGAACTGCATGTAATGCTGCAATGAGATGAGATTAAATCAAAGTATGATGATGACTTGCAAATCCTTGTTTTGCAGGATTCAGCTTTCTTTGTGATGAAAGGCAAATCATTCAAGATTTTATACACACTAATTCAAATTAGAATAAAAAATATTTTCCTTTGCACAATGAATGATTTAGTAGAAGTTGTGCCTTCTCTCTTTCAACACTATTTTCTGAACAAACATCTCCTGGAGGTCATGGCTTCATTAAACATTTACAGTTTCAGGGCATAAGGAGACAACGATTGCCAAATGGCATCAGCAGAAGCAGCCTGCGTCTGCACCGCCTCTCTAAGCCTTACTTCACATAACCGCCCAAAGATGACAGGACAAAGAGGGAGAAAGAAGATTATTCAAGCGGGAAGAAAGTCCCACACACGTCTGAGCTACATGAAGAAGAACAGTGTGGCATTAAGAGAACAAATTTCAGAAAATTTGTTCAAAGGTGTCGCATCTTCATCTTGTTTTCAAAAAGCAGGCATCTCAGAAAGATTTTGAAGCGGTTTCAATATCAAAAAATGATTGGTATTTCTGTAAACACTAAACACTAAACCTTTTCACGTTTGTTGAGCACAGAATAATGGAAATGTATTCCCTGACCTTTGTGGCAATGATTGAGTTTTCTTGACGCCCTGACATGAAGAGATGTGACTCATAACTATTTGCAGTAGTAAGTGTATTTTAGATTACAGCAAATCACGGCACCAGAGCACATCCGCCAGCTCACCTTGTATTCACCCCTAACACTCGGCTGGACACAGAAACCATTAAGCTGTGGCTTTTAGATTTATTAAAGCGCAGCTCCTTTGTTGTGCAGCATGACTGAATTTCTGCTGATGATGGAGAAAAGGTATAGTACAATTTTATCTGTTATTATAAACAAAGACACTCTGTTGCAAAGGCATGACATTTTCAGGATGGCGTTTCATCTTCCAGTTACCTTAATTCCACTTTGATTCTAGAACATATGATATTGTTGGGTTTTTTTTTCTTTGCATGACTTAGAGGATTCTTGTAGCAAGTCACGATGAGTCAGGCCTGATGACAGGGGGAGGAGATGGTCTGGGTTTAGCCAAGCAGAAGACAGTCTGAGTGAGTCACAGAGATGCAGCGCGAACTCCTCTAGCATCCTGAGCTCAGCCTGGCTGGCCCACATGTTTCATGACAGGAACTCTTAAGAATTATCACATTTCTGAAAAGCCAGCATAGAAAACCTGTGAGCAAAATATTAAACAGTTCGATTATGTTCACTACTTGGATGAAGGCAATTTTATTTATGTATCTAAATGTTTTCATTTAACTCTACAAAAGATTTAAATTTTGACCTTGGCTTTCTTTTATGATGCTGCAGACTCCCTATATCTGCTGGGGTTAGGAATCAGAGGCAAATACAGTGAATAACTAAAAATCCACAGATGCATGACTAGGCAGTGCCAAGGAAAATGAATATCGCTGTGGATTGGATGGTTTGTGTACATTAGGTTGTCAAGTAGCATTGCACATAGCTTCCCAAGCTGCATTTTCTTTTCAATAAATCCACAAAACATAAACCACAAATAGGCAGGGCATCAACCATACCTTTCCTGGTTTCAACCAAAACAATGTGACTTGTGTTATCAAGATTTCTAAACATTTTTGTAAAAATTCCACGCTTTTCCAAACTCAGTACTTCACTATTTTTGAACAATAAAAGCCAGATTTTTTCATATATACTTACATGGACTAGGTTTTCAATAAGCAGAAATTACACCATGTAAGAAGATGGATTTTCAATCCAATACTTTTCCATTACTCAAGGAAGCTTTGCATCATGTGATTCAGTGGATTAATTAATTAAATCCAGTAAGAAGGGCTCCAGATCATCAAGCCATCTTGTACTTCCAGGTCTTGTCATTAAAAATAACACAATTATCCAATAACCTGTGGCAGAGAGGAATCCTTTCTCTCAATCAGGTTTATTGTGATAGAAATATAATTTCAGAACTGAAAGTGCAAGCAATATAATGTGTCATTTGTTCTGTAGCGCCTTCATCTGTGGATGGGTTGAGTCCAAACAACCAAACACTTTAAAAAGTGTCTGTGTGCTGCATGTGAATCTGCTTGGCTAAACAAGGATGATTTGTGTTGATTTCTGAGTGGGTGGGTGGATGTACAAAACCTCCCAGGGCTTCACGCAACTAAGATAATCATTCTCATCTAGTGTCGATTGTGATAGCAAATTTACCTGGAGTAGCACATTCTTCATCATACCCATTAAATTGTCAAAATTTAATGTTTTAAGGAATTGCTCAAATGTTTTTCAATTTAGTGCTAGTTTTAGGTATTAATGACTATTAGTAATAGAGAAGCAGAAAACTGCCTGGATGTTAATCTGCTTGCTGTGCTGGGAGTAATTCTAAGAAATTACAACTTTACAGAACCGAAAATGGCATTACACAGGTCGGTAGGGAAATATAGGACAGTTTCATTATAACAAATTGTTCATCTTGTTGCCATTTTACTTTTATTGCTGAAGACATAATTGGTAGTGCCCTGGATTAGCAAAAGCTTTCAGGTTTTGTTAAAACATAATAGCCTTTTATTCTAACTAAGGTTCAGCTGGGTGATTACATAATATATATCTTTTTGAATGAATTAGAGCATTGTAGATGGAGCCCTGAGATTAAAACACCCACACACAACATGGAGATTTGAAGTAAATCTCTCATTAATCCAAACACACACACAAATAGATTGAGAAAAGTACAGGACTCAAGAGACTGATGCTTATATTTTTACAAAAGGATGATTAATTAAGTTATATTTTTTGAAGAACAGAAAGCACTAGTTCAAACTTACCATGGAAACAGATGGACATAATGTTGGCTCACTACTTTCATACAACAAGAAATATATAGTGATTCCTTCTTGCTATTCTATCTGAATTGTAGAAAATCTGATCAAGCCTTAGAGTCCATAGAGAAACCAGCTGAACTGAGCTGGAGATATAACTGATGCGCCAATCAACACTAGGCTGGATAAATGTTTGTTGTTGTTGTTAGCATCGTTCACTATGCTACGCTAGCCTACGTTAGAAACTTTTTTCCCATCATGTAAATAATGGAGAGACTGAAACTGACATGTTCAGATACTCCTAGTCTCAGAGTGATCTTCCAGCTGTTTCAAAACAAAGAGGGTCAGAACTACATATGCATAGAAATGCATATGTGAAATAGGATAATTAATGTCCTGCCAAGCAGAATATTCAACCACACATACTTTCTATGCTGTATCCCCTCTTTTGAAGAACAGAAAAGGCATATGTTTTTTTTTTTCTTCGGGAGGTTTGAAGAAGCAGTGCAGCACAGGGTTCTTGTGGGGTTAATGGTGCAATTTCTTTTGATGCTCCAACAATGGGCATGGGCAGCAATAGCCATTACCATAGCAACAGTAAGATAAAAGTTGAAAAGCTTCTCCAGGTTTTATTGTTGGGTGTACATGTATCTGTACTTGCATTTTATGTTCCTGCACATTAGTGTTTTTATTAATGCATAGGCGAGCTTTAATTCTGTGTATTGTAAGGTAATAATAGATCTTTAAATGTATTAAAATACATAACAACTGAATTGAAAAAACTGTGAAATTTCCAAACATTTGAAATATTTTGCTATGAATGTGTCTCCCACTCAAAACACAGGGAACACTTTCCAACAGTTAAAACCATGGTGTAATTTTACTGCCAAAAGTAGTGAGCACACAATTTCAGTTAGCAAGCAAGATTTCATCTCTTTGTTCTCGAAAGTTGTAATGCTTGCTCTCAAAAGTTCTCTTTCAAATATTCTTCATGTTTTCCAAAATCTTTGTGTTTGAATTCAGATTTTCTCCTCGTGCTCAGAACTTCTTCTCGGTTAGGATCACATCTCCACTCACTTGCGAATTCTTGTCTGCTCTCTCTGGAAACAAAAGTACCGTTGCCTGGCAACTGTCTCAGCCAATAGAATGAAAGTGTCACACTGGGCAGAGGGAGGCCTTTAGGGTGCATTTGGTTCCTTCGAGTGGGTGTGGCTGCGTGGCTACTTTCGATTGAAGCAACCTGTGCCGTCCACTGGACGTTGGGAGAAACAATCTCAGCTTTCCTCTCCATGTTAAAACTTAGAGATAAGAATTTTGCCCTTACAGTCTGTGATCATTAGCTTTCAGACTGAAAGTCTAAGCACAGTATTACAGTACAGTACAAGTTTTGAGAACAAAGCGATGAAATCCTGCTTGCAAACTGAAAATGTGTAGTAAAATTCCCCCACAGGTGTGCCCCAAAGAACAGGTTTCCTTACCTATAAACTGAAAATTTGTTCTGCAACCAGTGAAATGATGAATATCTTTACTTATTTTTATAGTGATTTAAAAATCTATGTTGGTTGTTCTTGGTATGTACACCCTCATCCACCTACATGGCTAATTTTAATGTTTTTTCTCTCTCTATTGAGTCATTTTCACATGACACCCACTCACTTATTGTATGGAAATAGAAAGGTGTGACTACAACACTGCTTAGTTAAAAATCTGTACAAATACTGATTTTTTCAATGATTTGCACACTTAGAAACATCTTGATTTCAAAATTTTTCCTAGTTCTTTAATCTTTCCAGCTTTCTAAAAACCAAAATGGTTCTGATAGTTAATTAAAAGATCACAATTTGGAGATAATGATTGTATACAAACTTATAAGAGGATCTGTACAAAGTCTCGCAGGCGGCAATAAACCTGAGTTATAGTGGAACAAAATTAATAAACTGAATAAGAATATTTTATTTTCATCTTTTCTTCCTGTAATAAGGTTAATAAAGCTCAATGCTGAGCTTTGGTAACTGGATAAGGTTAAGTGACCTTATCAATATATTAAGGGTGAGAGAAGATGACCCTTAGCAATTAGTCAGAAGATAACATTGATCCCACTCTTTACAATCCAATAATTAGCCATAGACATATTACTGGCAGTCAGGAATTTATATTAATTTTTAATTCATACAATCAGATGTGAGCAGTGGGCCAATGAAACTAACATAGCAGTTGTTAAATTCAGAAGACATTTTTCTTTCTATTACTACAGGGTTATTGCATTTTTACTTATTGAATATGACATTATGGATTTATGTATAAATATGGCATCTCCTCTATAGCTTTTATTCAAAATCTAGTTTCATTTGGTTTGACTAAATTTGTTCCTTATGGTCGCACACTGTTTTCAAATCAAGACTAGAAGTTTATAGGAGGAGTCATTGTCATTCTGCTAAATACTGTTCAATAAGTGTGGAAATGCAGTGTTTTATGTGAAACACAAACTGGAATTTGTATAGATTGTGGTTATAGTGAAAATTGATTCCTCAGACTCTTAAACTTAAGAAAACACCACCCTCTGCTGGCCAGAAAAATAACTATTCCAGTTTTGTTTTTTGTTTTTGTTTTTTTTACCACGTTGTTAATGACTTTTCTTTACAAAATTATTAAAACCTTCAAGGAAAAATAACTTTATGAACTTTAAGTTCATAAATAAATTTATGAATGAGAATGAGCGACGTGTTTGCTCTATGTTTATTCGTATTTTGTCCTGCCTTTCCACAAATAACTACATTTCCCATCATCCATCACGCGCCGGCTGATTCTGTGACGCACATTTTAGTCGACAGAGACTCACATCTTATCCGTCCAAGCAAACCTAATAGATGAAGTTAAGTGAGATAACCCGTTAATTTAAGACATAATGTAACGCCTATTAAATACTGTATGTTAAATTTATTCCCTGTGAGATGTATCTCTTATTTTACTGTGTCGGAATTTTGTTTTTAACTTTATTTGTGGGGTTACTTCGTCTATAAATCCGTCTGCACGCTTGTTGTGGTTTGTCCCAACAAAATGACTCTTCCAGCTTTGCAAAACACTGGCGTGATTTACAGGAGGATCCTGTCACAGTTTCCTCAAGACATTAGCTTAGCTTTTGCATACGGATCTGGTGTTTTTAAACAGCATGGGACCAGCCAAGGTCAAATGGAGGTAAGAGTTTCTGCACTGTACTGGTCATAAGAAGGTTTTAGCTTGGGTTAAATTGGGTAAATCTGTTCTAATCAGAGCATCAAGGAAGCTCTGTGGATGAGCATCTTATTATCAACTCAACATAATATCTATTCGTCTCTGTAAAGGTCTACAAGTTTTAATATATCACAAATAAATGGAATTTCAACAAAACACTGATTTATTTTAGTAATTCAGCTAAAAAGTTGAGTTTCGCACATGGAATAGATTCATTAGGCACAGAAAAATCCATCTTATTTTTCCGTTCATTTTGATGAAATGAACAGAAAGATAATGAAAACTAAAATCCAATTTCTTAGAAAAGAAGAATATTTGTCACACAGTACAGCTGACCAACAGTTCAGTCATTTTGCTCTGTAAGACACTTGACATACATTGGTTATTTTTCAACAACAACTTAGTATCATGTAAGTTTAAGCTTTTGAATTGAATGAATGACACAGATTAAGTTAAGGATTAAATTCTAATTTAATTGGATGGAGTTAATGTTGCTCTATAGAGGTATTATCACAGCTTTACTCAAAAATTGTTGTTTTTTTTTCTCAGATTCATCACAATAAAAAATGTTTGGGTTCTTATGCTGTTGTGTCTCTGATGTGTACAGAAAAACATGCTGGACTTTGTGTTTGCGGTGGACGACCCAGTGACATGGCACACTATGAATTTGCTACAGAATCGCAGGCACTACTCCATCCTGAAAATACTGGGGCCCACCAAAATCAGCTCCATACAAAATGACTATGGAGCTTCTGTTTACTACAACACACTCGTGCCTACTGATGGAAAGGTGACCCACAAGATCATTACAAGACTGATGATGTTTTTTAAAAAACATTGCTGATTTTATCTGTTTACTAAATGCTTCTCTGTATTTTAGATAATTAAATACGGGGTGATTAGTACAGACTCATTGATTGACGACCTCATGCACTGGAAGACCATGTATGTTGCAGGACGTCTTCACAAACCGGTCAGTTTGAATCAGATCTGATTTTTTTTTTTTTTTTGTATATGAAGCAAACAGATTGTTGACCAAAATAAAATCTACTTCATGAACAAGGCTTGGACTTTGTCTAAATAATGTTTGCATAAATCCTCTTCTCGCTGTATATTGTCCTTGTAGGTGAAAATGGTGGTACAGAACGAGAATAGGAAGCTCCGTGCTGCTCTGGCATCCAACCTAAAGAGCGCAGTTATGGCCTCCTTCCTTATGCTGCCAGAAAGCTTCACAGAGGAAGAACTTTTTCTGCAGATCGCTGGACTTTCTTATACTGGTATGAATCTGAGACAACTTCTTAAAGCTCAACAATACTTACTTCAGAATTTATAAGATTTGTTTGTCCAGAGCAGTTTTAAAAGTTTTAATAGTTTTAAATCTAATTAGTGTTCAGTGAAAGAACTATTCAGGTCTTCTGAAAAGTTCTGTTGATTAAGTTGACTTTTGAAAGTAAATGCTCCTAAGGTTTTTGTACTGATTTATATACTGTTGAATAGAAGGTCCCACCTAGAGGCATGTAAAATAACTAGGATATTGTTGACATTTTCTTTGCTTTTTATAGACTTGTTTTGAAAGATAATATATTTGTGACTTTGAAGGAGATTTTCGGATGAAGATTGGAGAGGACAAATCCAAAGTGTCCAATATTGTCGAGGACAATATTCAGCATTTTAGGATTCTTTACAGCAACATCCTCCGGGACTGCCCTCAGGTGGTCTACAAACTTCCACAAGGAAGACTTGAGGTACTGCAAGCTTAATGAAGTAGCAAAACAAATTTATCACAGCCACAAGAAATGCATTTTATCGAGATTTTTTTCATACTTCTTAAAAGTATTCCCACTGCTATTGCTGTTTTAGTTAGTCCACCACACATCTTTCAAAAGTAGCTTTTTTCATGCCAGTCTATTCCGTAAAAGTCATATTTTTGGAGTACTCCACTAATACGCACTATATCTTATCAACATATTCTTCCCTCTGAGCTGTGGATTTCTGCAGCTCCTCCAGAGTTAACATAGGCCTTCAGGCTGCTTCTCTAATTAACTCCCCTCCTTAGCAGGGTTTTTTTTGGCTGTCGGTGTTGATATGGAAAGTCAAAACCTAGTCATTGATTCAATTGGACTCAGAAGATTTTGTTTCTGGATCTTCTATATGAATTGATTCTAAACCAGTCCAGATTTGTTCCGTATTCACTTTAAGAGTTATAGGACTGCATAATTGCAGATTTGTTGCAGAACGACTTCAAAAAGCCCTAACATTATTCATTTGTCTAAATACAGTATTGTGCAACCCTAAGTAGATATTCTTGCTATTTTTCTAGTTTGCTCTCCACCTGCTGCCACTCCTTGTTATACAAAAGAAACTGTCTCCTCCTCCAGGCACCACACCACCCTGGATTAAACTGTCTCATAAGGGAACAGGAGGAGCGTTTAACAATGCGGCACTTAGATCTTTTCAGTGAACGCTGTAATACGTTTGACCAAAGAATATTCAGTCCCCAGCAATTCACATTGGTTCTAACTATTAACCGTTGTCTTTGGGTTATGGACGAGGTTTAGCTAAAAATTAGCAAATGGAGATTGAAACTTTTGGTCTAGAGATCTTGGAAGAACCATATAGCAATAATCTGACAACTAAGCAGGTTGGAGTCCATCATTACTTTGGGATCAATATATTTTTAATTGAATTAAGTCCTTCAGTCTTTCAATAGCACTTACATGTGGTGAGCTTATTAAAGTTACTATCTAATAATCTTTTTTTTATGCATCAGCGGCAATAATGTGGATATGTGACTGATAACGTTGATAATAGCGTATTAAGCTACTATTAAAACCTGTGTTTTGGTCTACTTCAGAGAATCCCCTGCTGTGAAGTCTGTTAATGAATTACAGCTATAAAAAGAGAGTAAAAACATATTTGAATGTTTTCTGTAAAATGTTTCAGACAAAGCATCCTTATGGGAGAACACCTTTATCTGCTGCATCTTACTAATTTAAATAAATAAACAATATTTACCACATTACTGGAATCTTGAAAAGCTAGAGAGTGATTTAAAACCAATAATTTTAATGTTTTTCTTCTTAGCAAAATATTCAGTACAGAAAATGTTCAAAGAACAACCAGAATGTGCAGAACTAGGTTGTACAATATGTTCACCAAGAAGTACAGACAAACAAGTTTTTCCTCCACAACCTGTGCATAACTGGAACAGTCAGATGCAATTTTCAGGATCAACAGTGTAAACTCAAGAGAGTCACTGGAAAAAACTCCTAGTTCTGTATGAGAGCATGTTGGATCAATTGGAATTAGAACTGCGCTTCTTAGCTAAAAACTTGTTTTTCAACTCAAATAATTCCTATTGTCAAATCAAAATGTCTGCGTCTCTGAATTATTCTAATTTGTGTTCTGTAGATTGACAAAAGTCCTGAAGGCCAATTCATCCAGCTGATGGCGCTGCCCAGAACTCTTCAGCAGAGGATCACAAAGCTGGTTGACCTTCCAGGGAAAAACAGGGATGTGGAGGAGATCCTGCTGCAGGTGGCTCAGGACCCCGACTGCGGAGCTGTGGTGCATCAAGGTATGTGGAAAATGTGATTACAAAAAACAAACTAAAACCTTGTCTAAGATATGGTCTAGTACTAGGATTTATACTTAAAACATGCTTAAACAAAGTAGATGAAATCAGTAAAGTTGTCTTCCTTTAGACTGATAACACAGGTGACTTTACTTCAAGAGATCAATAGATGAAGCAAATTTCTCTTCTTTAAAAGCAGTCATGCAATCAAGCTGCGGACTGAGTTGTTCTGTTGTTGCTCCTCCACAGGTATCTCATCTATTGTTAAGTCCTCCAGCATAACACAGAGTATCAAAGGCATTGCTACAGCTGGTAAGAACTCCTGCAGTGTCTGTAATCTTCCAAATAAGCTAAAGTAATAACACTAAAGCACTTTTTTACACTTTGTCCAGCTCAAAAGATACAATTATAAGTTTAGTTAGGTTTTGAAAATATTTGTTTTATTTTCTGAAAAAAAAAATCAAATATTTTCTGCTCAATCTGTTATCTTTCCTGATACCCATCCTTACATTTTCATCCTTTAAATTTCTTTCTATTCTACCGTTTTTTTAGTTAGTGTCTTTTTAAATATTTCTCTTACTATGTGAAACTGTCCTGATGAGGATGTTGTGTCCTGGTCCCATCAGGTTTACTGAAGACCGTCTCCTATAGCTCCAAAAAACTGATGAAGATGTGGAAGAGCTGGAGGAGGAATCAGTCAGTCTCGCAGATGTCCTGATGCAGATTACTATGAATTTTTCACTTCTTAGTTAGATAAATAATCCAGGCTGTCTTATGTCACTTTGTGTGTGTGGTGTGGAAGTCCCTCTGCATTTATCCCGTCCCATTAAACCTCCGATGGCTGCAGAAGAAACCATTACATTTCCAGTACCAGACTGAAAATAGGTTTTATAGTTGCACATGCAGCTGAGAGGGTCAAAGGAAAACTCTGCTGATAAAGTCATTGAACCTGTGTGAACATTTACCTCAATAAGTTTGGTTTCAGTTAAGTATTACATGTATGTGTTTTTTTTCTATTGACTGTGGGTCCTGCTTTGGGTTTCATCCCTGGCAATCACTTTGCCAAAGATTTGTTGAATTTGTATATCTTTCCTTGTGTTTTTATTCATTCTCTGCAGTTTTCCGATGGGAAGCGTTACATTGTAACTCTGGAATGATGCAGTAAAAATAATTTATATATATATATATATATATATATATATATATATATATATATATATATATATATATATATATAAACTGCTTTTAAAACAAAGCAACAAGTCAGCTGCTTAGTCTTGCTTTGGAAATATGTTCAGTAAAACTGAAGCTCTTGAATTAAGAAAGAAGAACTTTGACCAGACATAAATATCTCCACTCAGCTTCTTCATTGCATTATAACAGGGTTTCTGCCCTCCAGTAAAATGTTTTGGTTGTCATTAATGTAAACTTCACTCTAGTTGCTCAACATAACGTACTCAACACAGAGGTACTGAGATTTCATGGTTCTAGTGAAATCAGATTACATAGACATGCATTTTTCATTCATTTTTGTTATGCTGTGATTTTTCAAAAAAATAAAATCATGTTTCATAACAGTTTTTAGTGAAGCGCAGTGGGAGGTAGGAGACTATTTTGTACTTCAATGGCTCAGACATAATTTGTTAACACATTCATGGGGAAAAAGAAAGTACACCCTGTTCTAAGGTCAAGTATCAGAACATAATAAAAGTTATCTGCTCCTTGCCAAGTTTTAAGATTATTTAAAGCTGACCTCAAACCCATATGACAGATTTCTGCTTTTTGTAATTTGTAAAACAAATTTAAAACAAAAATGACAACAAAAAAAAAACGGGTATAGAAAAATATCTTTTGAGCTGCACCAACTTGAAGTTGTCAGCTTTTTGCATGGCATAATCAGACTAGTGCCAGAATGTTTGGTCATATTTTTCAAAAGTTTAATTTTACTGCTTCTGATTTATTTTTTTTGGTCCCGCCGGAGCACTTTCCATTTGCTGAGGCGCAGACTTCGAGCCATTGATTTTTGTTTCTGACATTCATTCAAACACTGTTCATTTATTCTAGAATATATGCAATATGCAATATAATAACCTATGCAAGTCTTAATCTTTGACTTACGTGAAAAAATTTTAACTCAATTTTTTTGCCTATTTTGTTCAATGACTGGCTTGTGCGGTTTGCATCATGAACGGACAGTAGGCCAAGTCTGAAATGCCACAATAACAAATGAGAACTTCCTATCCACTGGTAACTACATTTAAAGCAGTGTTCAGCAGAATGAATGTTATGAAAGCACTCAAGAACATGAAACAAAACAGAAAACTTTTGCTGTGACATAGTGATACAGTTTAGTGAATCATCTGGTTCAACCACTTGTCTATGTTTTGTTCACCTAACAGCATTACATCATGACACCTGAGTCATCTAACAGCACTGGAAACTCCTTTTTCTTTTCTCTAACTGTAATTACTTTTCTTGGATGTGTTTCTTGTTGGTCAGCATTTTTGTAGCACCATGTTCTGTTAAAGAAGGAAGACTGAGGCTGCTGGATTTTTTTTTTTCTGTTGTGGCCTTTGTTTGATAGTGAATTGACTGGAGTGAGGGATAGAAGAAGACATGTGGGACAGATTACCAGGCCAGGACTAAAACCTGTGACGTTCGCTTTAAGGACTAAGGTCTCCACACGTGGGTCATGCCCAACCTGTGCATCATTACAGCACCCTACATGTGGTATTGTGACAAGATTAATCTTAAACACCATCTCTGTTTTATGCTCATCTATTCTCGTCTCACCAAAGCTCCTCTTTCCACATACTGAATCATGACAAGAAGTCCTCAAGTCATGCATGCACTTCATGACTTGTGGACTTCTTGTGGCTTCCTTTGAGCAATGATGTGCTTTGTGCCAGTTTTCCATATAAAAACATACCAGAGAACATGAGAAATAGAAGTCTTACCAACAGATTTCACCCACTAAATCTGTGGGTCTCTTCTCATTCCTACCAGTTATTATGGGAATCTTTGTTCTGGATTTGATTTTTGAGGGTATGATGAATTGGGTTGAATGCAAATATAATACATAAACATCAATGTGGTGAAGTTGAAAGGTAATAAGTAGTGGTAATACTCAAAGCCCTTTTTAAAGTCTAGAATGATCATTTTTTAAATGTCCCATCTTTGGGAAAACTACTTTCTATAGATATAGAAAATAAATGTTTCAGCAGCAGATTTATGCCTTGCGACAGTAAATGTCAGCATGCTTCCTGTCTGGTTCTGAGCCTCTTTCCCTGCTGTTGAAGGAGATAACGTGAAGCCCTCCCCGGGTCATAGTAATGCGCACAGTGACAGCTGTGTGATGCAATCCCCCACCATCATAATGTATGCTGATATCATTGCCTCAGAGCTCCACCAATCAGCGCGCTTCACTTTCACCACCTGCTAGGAACTGAATTCCATCATTCCAGGCATTCCTGCTCCCTCCCTCCCTCCCTGCCTCTCTCCCTTCCTCCTCCGCCTCCTCCTCTTCGTTTACAACCAAGTTTGTCCCGACAGCTCTGCTACTATTGTCTGTGCTCGTTTTCACCGCCGCTTTTTATTTTTTTTGTTTTCTCTTTCTCTGGGAATAATATTAATATTAAAAATATATTTTATTTTATTTCTTACCCGGATATTATCATACTGGAAGACACCAAAGTGGCGCTTGAAGGAGGTAGGTGTTTGGCGAATAAGAAGTTGGGTCTGACTGACTGACATTGTCTCGGGTTCGTAGGGTTGGGAGTGCGATTCACATGAGGCGTTTAGGGCGCACGTTCAGTCCGGTTTCTGACGATATTCGGCGTGGGAGTCGAGTCTTTGCGAAGACATGTGCGATAGTGGGTCGGAAACACTGTTTACCAAAAGGGTCGTTTGAGCTTTCATTCAGGAGTTGACGCTGTTCTGGCGGATTCCCAAACTTTCCCATGTCAATAGCTTTAATATAGCCGCATTCTTTGGATATCTGCTGTAGTCCCTTATCAGAAATCAAGTGCATTTCCTGCTTGCTGGTTGTTTCATTTTTGCTGGATCATTGCAGTAGGATTCCTTCCTGGATAAAGGGCGCACTGAGTCAGGCTTGTATAAATATCCCGAACCACCTGTAAGCCAATATTGGATTTCACTGCAGCACAGTTCAAACAATTACAACGTGGGGATATTTCTTAAAGGCATTACTGTAAAAGCAAGGACATCGCTACCATCATGTTGCCTGAGTTCCCTTTTTCTTGCAGAATTGAGGGAATGATTGTATCTGAGGAATGCCAGAAAAAGGAAGAAAACCACGCTGGATATTTCCCCCATTTTTCTTATTCTTGAATATCTTTCATAGCTCAGTCAGTTGGACAAAAACAAAAAAAAAAAATCCCAAAGGTACTCTAACAGTAATTTAGGAAACTAAAAGCAATAAATTATTTGCACGATTGTAACATTTCTGCAGTAGTCAGTCATGGTCTGAGTTATATGCTGCATTATTACTAAATTAATGTGCTGATCCATTGAGTTAGGAAGCCTTTCATTGTTGTAGATCTGTTTTGCCAAGTGTGCACTTAATGTGTTGCTTGTTTTGATGACATGTTTATTCCTTTTCTGAGTACTTAGGATTTCAGTGGTTGGATGGATATCACACTTGCATTTCTTTGCCTGCAAAGAGAACAAAAATACACAAACAGCAAATTTATGATCAACTCTTGTAAAGTAGGATTTGTTCAAGATGTTTTGAAAGCCATTAAGAGTTGTCATTAAATTAGCAGACTCAGAAGACTGAATTTCTATGAAACGATGATAATTGGCCTGTTACAAACACACAAGTGCATCGTATTTGCCGTTCATTTAAGCTGGCATGACATGGTTTTATTAAAAAAGAGAAAACAATTACTGGATCTACAACATATAGTGTATCACACTTTTTATTTCAATATTGTCTGCAAATCTCATTACATGTGATATCTGGCAGGATACTGAAGTGTAAGCATATAGACCAGAAATAAAATTATAAAGGGGTACAATAGAGCATGCTTTCAAACATAAGGAGTTAAAAGCTAAATTGTTACTGGGCTGATAATAGACTAATCATAACTTGTCAAATGTGTGTTTTCCATTGTTATATAACATAAATTGACATCAATCAATCAATTACATACCGTTTGAGCCTTTTTATTGTGCATTTACTGTAGGTTATTGGTTTAAAAAATAACATTATCCAGCCAAGATGACAAAGTCTGAGATGTCTTCTAACAATATGTACTTTAAACAAAATTGGTTTATTTTATGATGAATTGTTTTATATATTGTTTTGATGCAATGGCTATTGTCAACAAGTTAAAACACTTAAGGTGTAAAAGTTTTTTTTCTTTTTTTTTTTTTACATACAGAGACCCTTGGAAGAGTTTTGCCACCTAGTGACTCGACTTCCTCTCAGATTCACTGTCTTTTGTGTAGATCCAACTCTGCGCACAGCAGTTTTGACATTTTGCCCTCTGCTGTCTTTCAGGCATCCAAGCATGGAGACCCCACTGGATGTTCTGTCAAGAGCAGCATCATTTGTTCATGCAAATGATGAAGAGAGTGAGTACAATCAAACTAAGCCCCTCCTGCCTTTTCGTGCCCGCAGAGGTAGAGCTCCACCTCCTGTTTTACTCCCTTCCTCTTCTGTTAGGCTGTTGGAAAGTGATTTATATAATTGGAGCCGCATTACATATAGACAAAGTCCAGTAGTGGGCTCAGACATAACCCTCTGCCTTGTTTTCAGCTCCGAGACAATAGGCGGCTTTGTGCCACTCGAGCTCGCAGTTTCAAGTCCACAGGCAAATAAGACCAACCGCCTTCAACTGCCATTAGCTGTGATGTTTGCTTTCAGTGGAATCAAGGCGGGGTGTCTGTGTCTGACATCCTTCCTTGTTCATCCAGGCTCCAAACTACCTGCATCTATTCTCTAATTTGTGCTTAGAGGCATTTGAGAAGGAAAAAAAAGGAATGTCTCAGTTTAAAGAGGATGATCAGTGGTTTCCTGCAGGCTGCTGTACAATTGGGAGGTCTGATGTTAGTGGCATCCACTAACATCATATATTAGTGGATGCCACTGATGTATGATGTACTCTATTAGAGGGTATAGTTTAGTATTTTAATGGTCTGAGATGCAGTTTTATGTAGTTGCTGGTGATGTTAAACAACTCCTCTGTGCATGTTTAATATTATTACACAAGCTTGTAACAGATGGATTATAAAACTTATTATATATGTTTTCTACATTTTTCTAAAATTTTGACTCCCAAAAACAAAACAAAAAATATTTTACCAAGACGTGCCAAACTTGCCCATGAGTTAGTCTGTTGTGTCCCTTTCACACAACAAAAAAAGATGAAACACTCTAAACAACTAAGTATACACTAATATTGTGAAGATACAGTCTTAAGTCCGCTGAAATCCTGCATAATATAATTACAGTAATTTTGAAGTATTTTTAATGCAGGTCTCTTGTCTTT
This sequence comes from Poeciliopsis gracilis, assembly GCA_911649635.1. NCBI lineage: Eukaryota > Metazoa > Chordata > Actinopteri > Cyprinodontiformes > Poeciliidae > Poeciliopsis > Poeciliopsis gracilis. The sequence continues at coordinate 1,093,759 of CAJVRI010001403.1, forward strand.
CAGGGCAGATGTTGTCCTGCAACTTTTGGATGTGCTTCTGCTTAAACATAATGTAATTAAATAATTAGTTTATTGTGTGTTTTGTTCAGGTAACTGTGTTCAGATTCAAGTTTGTAGTACCAGGGACCCATTTACAAACTGCAGGAAATTGGCCAATTCAGGCCTGAGCATCTGATAAGTTTCTGCAGTGATTTGTGTCCTGTACCGGTCTGTCGTTGTGAAGAGAGAGCAGAGTCAAAAGACAAAGCTCTCGATTTACTGGTCGATCAATGTGTCCAGAGAAAATAAGTTGAATGTAAAATAATTTATTACAAAAAAGATGGTTTCACAAAACTAAAACACAGTATAATTTAACCCAATTAAAACAAAAGAAAAGGACTAACAAATTCAAGAATTGTTAAGTGCAAATTCAATTACAAAATGTTCAAACAAGTCAGTCTAAAGTAAACTCAGATAACCCAACAGAAAGGACACAACGGGAGCACCAAGCCCCCAAGTATGAGATTCTAGCTTGTGATATCAAACTTCTCAAAAGTCAAACTGCTTAGCAGAACAAGCAAGAACAAAATGTCCAAAGCAGTTACAAGCACCAAAGGTGAGGGACATCTGAACAAAACCTCTTCCTAGAAGCTGCCCCATTGGAGGAATGATTTCAGGAACTTTTGTATGATGCAGGTGTGCCTCATCAGCATCTGATTGGCTTGACAATCCTCTGCATGGTCCAATGAAGTGGTTGCTCTCCTGCAGCCTCCAATCAGGAAGGTGTGCCCTCACAGTTGAACTTGCATAAAAAAAGAGACCTGCACAGTCTCAAGAGGCCAGGGCCGAAACAATGAGTTTGTCGGTACAAATGGCTGAATTTTTTTTTTTCCCAGAGTGTTCAGACTCTTCATTGGAAATAGGGTGAGAAGCTTGGAGCTTCGGCAGAAACTCGGAGTAGAACCGCTGTTTCTCTACGTCAAGAGGAACCAATTGAGGTGGCTTGGGCATTTGGTTAGGATGCCTCCTAGACATCTTTTCTGTGAGGGGTTCCTCACATTTCCCACCTGGAGGAGACCCAGAGGAAGTCCTATGTATGGTTCTCAGCTGGCTGGGAATGCCTTGGGATCTGGTCCCACTGGCTGGGGAAAGGGAAGTCTGGCCTGTCTCCTTAGGCAGCTGCCCCAGCAACCCGATCCCAGACAAGTGAAAGACAATGGACAGAGGGATAGTGTAATATTGTGTGGTTAAAAAGTTAAATAGTAATAAGTAAGTACTTTCATAGAGATTTGGCTTTAAATTGTCTGTCTTTAACCCAGCAAAATGAGCTGAAAATCAACTGCTTTGCAGTTCTGATTCATTTGTCCTGGGAGTCCTTCAGGCTGCTCTCCTGCTCCCCTGCAGTGCTTTTGTTTTTTCCCCTCAGCGCTGATGTCACTTTTTGTCATGGGCTCTTCATGGCCTGTTTGTTTGAAGACAATGAATTCAATTTGTCTCCACAATGTTGTAAAAACTAGAGAAACTAAGATGTGCCAAGCTTGCCTATGAGTTAGTCTAAGTAAACTAGGTCAGCAGTCTTTTTTTTTTTTTTTTTTTTAAAGTCAACAACCTGAATGCATTCATGTCTAGTCCTGAGTTGCTCCAGAACAGGGAGAGGCTCAGATTTACCTTTCGCTCACTGGGACTGAGCCAAACATTTCAAAGCCAGGATATCATGCAAAACTCCAAATGAAGAGCTTTTTTAAAAAAATGCAAGTTTAGTTGCTTTCACAAATGCTTCCTGTGAAAAATGTAATCAAACATGAATATTGCATTGTCCTGAGATTCTACAACTTGCCTGTACAAAGGGAAATTTATTAATGGCTTACTGAAAGATCTGTTGGTTAAGACCAAGATCTTTTTGAATATAAGATTTTATATAAAGCAAAAATAAAATTGTCACTATTTTTTATTTCTTTTATATATAAAGCCAGTCTTCTTTTAGAATGTTTTTACACATGTTTTTAGTTAAAATTGGATTTCAATATTCTCAACATTTCAGTGACATCCTCTGTACTGATACATACATCACCCCTGAACGAAATATGTTCTGGATGTTTTTTACAGTCTTTAAGATAAACTGGTTTTTGGCCAAATGCACTCTGATACTGCACACTGTGTACTGAAGGATGTGTCTTAAGCAGCAAAGTTATTTAGTCTGGAGGAGTACCTGCTGATCAGAGAAGCGTTAGTCTGGTTGCTCCGGGGAACAGAACTTTAAAATGATTTATCTTGTGGTCATTGTCCAGCATCTCTGTGTGGTTTTGACTGAGCCACGTCAAAAGGTATATTTTCTTTCCTGACAGTCGTTGTTTAGTTTGTATATTCTTGATAACTCCAGATGGTCGGTAATCCTGGCTTTATCTTATTTTAGATAACTGTATAAATATAATACAAAGCTTTTTAGATTGAATTCAGAAATTTTCCTTTGAATGTTACTTCCATAAACTTCTGTATATGTTTGTTGTATATCTGTGGCATATGAATACAAATGACTCTTGATCTTTATTTTTCTTCCTACTGCATTCTGTGACATAGACTGGCTGCCATAGAATTTTTGCACGTCCAGATATTACTTGTAATTTTCATCATAGATGCAAGATAATATTCACCACTTTCACAAAATGTGCAGACATGCTATGTCAGTGTTGCAGCAATAGTCCATTAACAAGGTTACTTAATTTGCTATATCCCTGTGGAAAATTACAAAAACCTTTTTAGACCTAACAAGTTTGAATGTTTAAACTGATAGTAAAGATTGCATGCTTCTAATTAAGGTCTTTTTTCATTTGGTTGTCGATCCAAAAAAGTCATTTGTCAAAGCACAGGAAAAAATAAAATAAAAATCTTGGGCTGTAATTATAGAGGCACATTCTCAGTCACAGTTAGCTACCTTCCAAACTGTCTGGAAGAAACACTAATCACAGGTCCTAAGCCTGGCCATCCTGACCATGGATGTACAGTAATTGCACTCTTACTAAAAGAGCAAAACAGGAAGTAAACTAGGCCTTATATTTAATGGTGGATGTGGGAAATGCTTAATATGTGTTGTGGACCCTCCATAACAATTTTGGTGAATGCTTGGAAGATCTTGCTGCATGTGCTCCACCCTTCCTGGAAGCAAACCTGTATTTGAAGATGGTCTAGCTTTGTACTCCATATCCATGGACGATGCTTAAAAGTTAGCAGTATAGTGTTTTTGTTTTATATATTTATATTGATTTTATTGTTGTGTGCTTGACTCTTCTCAATCAAAAAGAATATTTCTGATTGCTTATTGTCAGACAGTTCTTTCATCCAGATACGGTGGTTTAAGCCTATGTGGAATAAATGGAGTGTAGACCTTTTTTATGGGAGTCAGAACAAAAAGAGGAACTGGTGCCAAGAGAAGGTGGTTGACTGAGAACTCTGCGGTGCCCTCTGTTCCAGTTTGCAATGCTGAAATCCTTCTTGTTTGTTTATGGAATAGACGCACAGTCACAGACACACACCCTTGCTGAACGCCCCCTCCTCATTGTTACAGTTTCCATGGTTTGTTCAAACACTGACAGGCTTTTCCTAACTTTTTGTGTGGGTGTGCTCCAACAAAATTGTGTCTCTTAAAACAGAGCCTTGGTCTGTTTCATGAGGTAACACTGACGGGTCGAGAAAATGCCTTGGAACTTTATTTTCTGGAACAATTCAGTGCATTTTAGTCATCTGTGTTTTGATTAAGAAATCATTTCTAAAAAAGAAACTTAAAAAAAAAAAAAAACAGCTGCAAATACCAGTCAGGGCCTGTTGGTTTTAATTTATGGGTATTCACGTTTATTAAAGTGAAATTGGAGATTTTGCACTGGGGTGCTTTTTCAGAATCTACCAAGAAGTGAGAACTGTTATGATTGTTTGGCCTGAGGTGGGATGAAAGATTTTGATTTACTTAGCTTCTTCAGCAAGGTGTAACTTTTCCTTCTAATCTGCTCAGGTTAACCCTGGTAATAAAACCCTTTCAAGTCGATGTAAAAATCTACTGCAGAAGCCGAGATACGTTAGTCTATCTGGGAAGACAAGTTTCTGGTTTTGGCTTTGTAGGGGACTTTGACTTTAGATTAGCTTAATTTGTAAGGTTTATGTGGTGCATTGTTTAATGAATGAATAACCTCACTTGACAAAAAGAGAAACAGTAGTAAATCATTGAAAGCAATCTTGTCCACCACTTTACTTTATGCTGCATTAAACAACTGTCATCAAATATAATATGTGCAAAACAAATGTATTGTAGTTGAAATTTATTGCACTTAAAGGAGTTTTTTTCCAAAATGGATCTTATTTACAGTGATATTTGACTTACATCTTGACCTATAATTTATGTTAAGAACCAGTGGAGGAAAAGGGAAGAGCTATAAAGTAATTAGCTGGGTACAGTACTGGAGCGTACAAGCACACGGTGCGGCTTGTGCATCTTTTATGTGTGTGCCTACAATAAAAATCTAAAAAGGCTGCAGGCTTTATTATCTGCACCAGTACTAGTGTTATATTGCCTTTTTTTTTTTATCAACCCCCTTGTCTCTTCAAAGATAATCTTGTACAAAATGATCAGCTTTTCTTTGAGGGTCAGAGTCTGCTGCAAGAAAACCTTATTATTTTTTCCTTTTTTTTTATCAGTTGTAGGCATCTCAGAGAAAGATCATTAGCTCATAATGATGTAATAAAATTCTTAAATGCACTGATTGAATTCAGATGCTGAATTCAGATTAAATTAATATATTGCAAGCTCTAATATGTAGTGTGTCTTCTACCATCATACAATATACATTTTGTTTGGAAATGCGAAACAGGAAGTGACATTCATGGTCGAACTGCTATTTTAAAAGAAGGCGTCAGGAAAGTTCTATCAGTACAAAATTAAATGTAGCTAACTATTTTGTCTTTTCATTATCCATTTACGCAATAAACTGTTCTTTCTTACCTTAGTTTTAATCATTTTATCATACACTTTTTTTAAGCTTTCATTTTTAAACCTTGGACTTGTGTGACATACTGGGCACAGTTGAACAGGCCTTTCCACAAAAATAAGTAACCTTCCCTAACTAAGCCTGAAAGACTTCCTCCAGCATCTCTAATACTTGCTGCCTTACCATATTTATTTTGTGGTTGTCATCATCCCCCTGGCTACATTTCTCCCTCTGTGCCTCCACAAGCACAGAACTGACTCATCTGTTCTGTGCACATACACATATTCTCATGTACAGGGACAGACACAGAACCATTGCATTACGGTCAACAGTTTGTCGGACAGGTTGAACCATGGTTACATGGTCATAGGTCAAAGGTCACCATAAGACAGTGGTCAAAGGTCAATCAATCAATCAATCAAATTTTATTTGTATAGCACATTTCAGCTACAAGGCATTTCAAAGTGCTTTACATCATAAACACAAAATACAACATAAAATAAAATAAAAATACAACATAAAATAAAATAAAAATACAACATAAAATAAAATAAAATAAAATAAAAAGGTCTCAACCTTTTGACACGGAATTTAAGCGCCTGTTACCGCCGGACTCCGCCGTCCGTTTAACCACGGGTATTCGCCGGGCCCCGTTGCCCACAACAGGAAAAGGTCACCATAAGACAGTTATAAGCCAAAAGATTAAGGACAATCAGCCCTTGTTTTCTCTATAGTTATTTTTTTTACATTTGGTCCAACTTCTCACAGTCTTCTTTCTAAAATAGTTATTTTAAGGCTATTTAATCCGTTTTTCTTTTCAGTTTTTAAAAAAAATGCTTTTTCATCTCTTCACTGCTCTGGATATTAGGCCTTTCAAAACAAAACAACCGAAAGAGTCTTGAAAAGTTTAGCATATTTTTGCATTACACAACTTATATTATTTTTAGAATAGGAGAATATTCAGAAAATATTTTTCTATTTTCAGAATAGAAAAATGGTAAAATATTTCTAAAACACAGCTATTGTGATTTATAAATATCACAGTAGCAGTGATATTAATAACACATCTGTACTATTTCTGCTTCATATTTCAAGAATCGATGGTTAACTGATAATGTATATATATATATATATATATATATATATAATTATTGTGCAATTTTCTTGATGTAGATGTTTGGCTCTAGATAAAATTATATAAAAAACCTTCTGAGCAGAAGTTGGTATTTATCCTTTTTCTTCACATATTTTTAGAGAATGTGCCATAAAGGTTAAACCTTTGGCTCCTGGTGCCTTTCTGCTGTTCAAGTGAAATGATTCATTTTCTCAATTTCCATCATACCACACATACTTTACATTCCTTTACTTTTGATAGCACTCAACATAGTTGAGGAGGATGAAATGAAACGCCATTGCAACATCCATCATGGATAGGCCTGTTGTCTACTATATCCAAGTTGTGTTTTTCACTATAATGAGATGTTCTTTTAAAGCAAACCGAAGAGTTTCCAGAAAAACTCAAAATAAAGCAATTTCTTCCTTCAGAAAATGTGAATGTTCAAGCTGAAGGTATGCTGGTCGGCTCAAAAGTAACTGTCATACTTCTCTCCGGGTGAACTCTCTGGTAAGGTTGTGTCCTGTGCGGAGTCTCACAGAATAGAGTTCTGATGACACAATGCTTCCACTCCTCTTCAAGACTCACTGACTTGAATAAATAATGAGCCACCTGGAGTCAGCTTGCTACCAGCTAATTGTTAGCATGACAAGAATGTTGTTATAGGTCAGGGTGTCTGATGGGAGCAACAGTCATTTTCCATGACCAGAAATAGGATCTCTTTGGCAAGATGTGTTTGAGCTGCCTGGCCATCCTTAAATTAGCTACTAAATAGACCTACTTCAAGACGTTGGTCACAAAGGGGGAGTGTTTAAAGCCACTGCCGATGATGAAAAGAGAAAATGTATTTCTTTTATGTGTAGTGTATAAATCTGTGTCACTATGAGTGACTTCTGATTTCTACAACTTATATCACAAAGTCAACATTATTCACAAATCCAGGATTCTCTTGAATTTAATTGCATAGGTAGAGAACTTTTAACAAATTTGAATATCAAAGTGAATTGACTGGATTTAATTTAAAAGAATCCATATTTTCAGATGACATGTTGTGAATTTATGCTATAAAAGTAAACTGCATTTAGCTGAATTTAGCAGAATAAATGGATCAGAATATATCGCCAGATTTGTATTTGTACAAAAATTTTGAAAGCCATGTACTTTTTCTTCAACTTCACAATTTTGCACTACTTTGTGTTCTTGCATCACATAAGATCACAATAAAATGCATCACAGTTAGTGGTTGGGAAGTGAGAAAATGTGAAAATGTCTAAACTGTGTGAACACATGCATTGTAGCTGGTTATACAATATGTCTATAAAAGGAAAAAGAGATGTCTCTTAATTTAATCAACAATTGCTTATCTAAAAAGGCAAATACACACAGGGAAACAACAAATTATAAATAAACAGAAGAAACACAACTCAGACGATGGAAGAAAAATGTAAGAGTGATCTATATGGATGTTTAAATCCTGCTTGATATGTAAAAGAATAATCTTACGGTATAAATATTTTTAAAATAATTAAAATATAGTAGTTTCAGTACTATGCGACAGACTGGCGACCTGTCCAGGGTGTACCCCGCCTCTCGCCCGGAACGCAGCTGGAGATAGGCACCGGCGACTCCCGACCCCGTTAGGGAGAAGGGTGACGGAAAATGGATGGATGGATGGATAGTTTCAGTACTATTTGATCTAACAAAAGGCAAAGTCCCAATAGATGAAACTAATGGATATTAAATTCATAAGGAAACAATTTCAAGTAATTATTTCAACAATGACAAACTTTTGCACATTTTTTTTTCTCTTTTGATGTATCAGTTCAACCAGAGATGTAATTTTGTAAACGTTTTTAATTGATCAAGATAGCCATTCAGATAGTTCTATCAGTGATCAGCTGTAATATATTAAACCGAGTCGATTTCTCCTTTGTTCAAATAACCATTTAGTTATTCTTACACCATGCGGTATCCATTAATTAAATCTGGCTGAATATGAGCCATTTTTACACTGTAAAATGTCAATTCTACAGTTTTTTTAAATAAATGTCACTTCTGCATGCTAAGAAGCACACACTTTTAAGTTTAATTACAGCACACAGAATGGAACCATTTTTTCTTTGCGTTTAAAAAGCTTTTGGCTGAGTCTATGAGAGGCTTTTCTGCTTGTCTTGTACAGGTCTGGTGACAACACTGTCAAAGTTAAAGACTCCTGTCTCAAGCTGAATAATAAACAGAGCTCTACTTGCTAACGACAAACACACATGGAGAAAACAAAGATGGGAAGTGACTCTGCTTGCACCAGTCACCTGTCGTCATTGTTTCAGTGTAGCAATATGATACTTCCTTCTCTCTGTGTGTTCAGGGTCGTTTCAAACAAACACTCCCATAAAACTGAGATGAGGTTTCTTTAAAGTCCAATATCCAAATTAATCACAACATTTAGATAAATAACAGCAAGAATCCAGTTAGAATCTGTGAAGTGAAACAGTTAAATAAGAACTTCTACTGTTCTTTGTTTACAGCAAATGGATGTCATATTTAACTTTTCACAGCCACGTTATTTGTGGAAGAGACACAGATAACAGGCCGAATGCAAAAAGCTGAGACGACAGATTTTTAACTTTGATTCATTATGTCACCATGTAAACAAGGCTGGTGTAGCGGCATCGCAACACACTTGTTTGGTAATAGTGTGTGACCTTTGATCTTTGCTAGTTTGCATCCTGAGTTGTTTCATAGGATCACACTTTTATGTATATTAAAGATAATTTAAAATGGAACTTGTTTTGGTTGGAAAATCAAATGCTAGAAACTGGGCATTTTGGCCTTTCTTTTCATGGTTTATCAATCCACATGTTGAGCGTTTTGCAGTTTATCTCATTTTGTTCCTCATAATTTCTTTCTAATGTTTCTCTTGATTGGATGTTAGATGCTGGATCCAGCATTTTTGGTTAGTTCATGCAAACTGGGTAGAACATGATAATGCTGATCTAAGTTAAATTTAGAATCACAAATCTTAAAAAGATTAACTTGTGACTAGAGTGCAAGTTACATGACCTTGGGTTTTATCTCTGTTTTTAAGTCTGTCAATGTTTTTTATCACAATTTCAGCATGTTAATGATGCACAGGGATGCTTGTGCTGTTATAATCCAGACACGCATTCCAGAAAAAGCTTAGACCTGTTCATAGGCTGTACGGAAACTGTGCTTCATCCTTAGTAGTCCAATAAATAATGAATAGAAACAAAAAGAAAAAAAAAACAGTTACATGTAAGAAACTGTTCTTACTGACTGTAGTTAGTCATTGGGTAAATTGCATCAGAATATTTCAGCTTGTAAAAAAAAACCTAACCCCCGTCATAAGTAAGGGCATGTCATAGATTTAGTCTGGCTAACGGGCAGGAATGTCTAATTGATCTGACATCATGGCAGCAAGCTTCTGACATCTCTGAAAACTGAGCAGAAAAGGTTAACATACATATCTTTAACCATAGGATGAAGTGAAGTTGTGCTTTAACACCTTGTTTCTTTGGAAGCAGGAGATGGAATTTCACCAGCTGGCTGTGTGACTGTTAATCTTCTTTGTGTACTTCATTCATCTTACAACCTACAAGGCCAGAACAAAGGTGTTGTATTACAGAAATTTCTTGCTTCATAAGCAAATTCCATTACAGTCTTTTTGAGATGAATGGAAGACAGATGTTCATTGTGAAGTGAATCCGGTTCCCGCAGGAACATAAGCATGGGGGTGGCATTTTGTGTAGTAATAAGCTGGTATCTGAAAGATTTGCTTTCATTTTCCAAAGGCTTCTTTTGTCACAATTAAATAGTTCTGGTACATGTCTAGCATTGGCAAAAAGAAAAAAAGAAGGAAAAAAAAGCTGCACGTGGAACAGTATAAAGAGTTAACATTTTTAATTATCAGTATGTTTTACTTATTTTGTGAGAAATATAGTCTTTCTAAAATGGCAAAGAGAGTCTCAACTCTGTTTTTTTAAAAAAAGAAAACCCAGATAAAATTGTTTTAAGTTATCCACTGTATGCCAAAGTTTCCTCAAAAAGGTTTTTAGTTTTACATCTGCACAAGACAGTGATTCTCCAGTAAATTTTTTAGCTATTCATTTTTTATTCAGTCAGACTTGACCCTGATCCTGATCTGATTATGAGATGGATCCCAGACTTTCTTGACATGATACCTGATTGACTTATGGACACAGATAATTTTTCTTTGTAATTCTCTAATGGGTTGACATTAAAATACTACAGAAATCTTTTCAGAAATTGCTTTAACGTGAAGCTCACAAAAAGAATTTAAGGGCTAAGATTTTCACTTATACCTTATTTTATACAAACAATCCTTGAATTAAAAAAGTTAAATATAGTTCTTAATTCACTAATATAAGGGCACTATGAGATACTTATGAGTGTGTCTGCTGTTTTTCAAGAAGATATTTGCTTCCTTCTTGAAAAACAGCCCAAAGTTTACAGAAAACATGAGACTTAGCTTTTATTTTTATTCTTTTATCGACAGTCTTCCCCAAACCGCCTTTTTTTCTTTTCTTTTCTCTTTTTTTACTGCTACACAATCAAATCCAAGTTTACTCGCTGACTACAGAGTTCAGCTGCAGTCCTCGTAGTTTGCAGGTGCCCTACTAACCCACAGGACGCCAGCTGTAGAAGAAGTACTAGAATTAAATAGACTCAGCCTGCAGTCGGCTCTTTTTGTGTGTGAAACTGGAAACAAAGGACACCCAATTAGACAAGGACCTGAGCTTTGAGCAACCATTAGAGAGGGTCATGCCACGAGGGAGGAGGGGAGATGTCTTTGTGTTCATGTGTACGAGTAAGTAGGAAGGTGGTAGGTTTTTAAAAACTTTTTAGGAGGAACATTTTTACTTATTTATTCACTCAACATCTTTTATTTTCCCTCCAGTCTGTGTATAAATGTCATGATAAATGCATGTTTGTGTGTAAACTCATTTGGGGCTAAACCAGTCCCAACTCAGTGATTCTCCAGTTAAATATGAAAATGTTGTCATCCACCTTTTCCACATGCAGTAATGATTCAAAGAACTTGCACTACAACTTTTTTAAAAAGCATTTTCTCTTATTTTCCGTTCTTCTTGAAAATTCTTTTCAGACACCAGGGGGCAGAAGAGGGTCAGTCTAAAAGTAAAAACGAACCCCAGTGGCCTCGATTAGTTCTGGGATCTTTTAAAATCAATAATAAAAAAGTATTATTCCTTATATTTAATCCACATTTTCCGTTTACAAGCATGTTATTGAGTCTATGAAAAGCATTCAATGCATTTCTAAGACTGAAATGTTCTTTTTGCTTTGTTTTTTTCACCTTCTAAAGAGGATTATATGTAAAAGCCCCTCAAATCGCATTGCATGCAATACATAGGTGTAGAATCTCCATAGATTGATAAACATGCTACAATTTCAAAACTGTAGTTGAAAGAATTAAAACATTTTTAAAATATCTTTTTGCAGTTGCAGGGCAGTTTATCACATATCTTTCACAACTTCCATGTCTCTTATTTCATGACCTCACATAATAACCAGTAGTGCCATATCACCTTTCATTGCTCTGTTATAACCCTTCTATGTCTCTGGAAGTGTTGTTTGTGCGCAAGTTGTACTTCAGCTATCTTGGGCATGCTTAATATTCACTGGTACAACATGCAGCTTAGCTTTTAGGAAATTCTTTTCACTATAGCTCAAATGTTTTGTGGCTGTAACCCTCTGAGGTTCTGTCTCCTTGCATTGCCCTGAGAGTAGGTCTTTTTTTTTTTTTAAGGGGCTGATCTTCCGCATTAAACATCTCTGATATTTGAGGCGCTCCAGGGATTTTGCGAGCATGCCCAGTGCGCTTCTCTCAGCAGCACTGGAAACCACTGCTACAGCATAGGAGTCATACCAAGCATAGCCTGCGTGTCAGTGCAGTCGACTTACAGCTGGCTGTGAGGACAACTGACGCTACTTTTTCGCTTATTTTTTACGCTCTTTATTGTCGCAGTACATCAGCTCATATTTAGAGGGGGGCGGGCGAAAAACACCGCGAACCGATTTAAACAACACCGAGGCCACTTTTTTTTGTTTTGTTAACGGTTTTTAAGAGAAGTAAAGTTGGAGGCTGGGCCTTTAGCTTTTTGACCGTCGCTTGAAAGAAGGAGGAAAAAGCTGGTCTTTTTTTGTTTTGTTGTTGTTGTTGTTTTAAATGAAAGCTCGATAAATGCATCTAACGAAGATGGACCTGTTGAACTACCAGTACCTGGACAAAATGAACAACAACATCGGTATCCTCTGCTACGAAGGTAAACACGGCTGTTTGTGGGCATTTCTAACAGCCGCTTTTAAAAACTTCATACGAGCTGCTGATGCTGTTAAAGCGTGGGGTTGCTTTACCCACGGAGTTGGTCGAAGTTTTCCGATCAGTTCTTTGATGGTGAATTATTAACTGACACAATAATATGTTTTGTAAATGTTTAAAACCCTGTGGGAAACGGGTTGTTCTTTAGGTGTATTTTAGCAACGGTAGCTAACGGGTAAATACGTTGTTTTATGCGTTCTTTGAGAGCAGAAGCTATTGTTTTACGTGCTGTCTGATTTATTGATTTTATTTTATTATTTTAATTGAGGTTGGTTAATGAAACCCAGATTGGCTGGAATAACTTTGTTTATTGCGTATGGTGATTTATTATTGTTTTACAGTAGTTTCAGCTGTATTTTGTAGATAAATCAGATAAATCAGACTCTGGTGTTCGTTTTTCTGTTCCTGTTGTCATATTTTTTATAGGAATGTTTTTCCGTTTTTCTATTTTCTCTGGGATAAAGGTTGGAGGTATGTTTGTCATGTAGGTGAAAAGCAGGAACCTTCAACAGTTTAATTCTCGTCATATCCAGAGCTGGATTAACATCTTTTGTGGCCCTGGGCACTAAAACGCGCTTGCCCTTAAACTCACCACTTATGCTCAGAAACTGTTTTACTTGAAGGCACAAAACATGTCAAACCATTTCAACAGAAAAATACCATATTATTTATGATTACCAATGGCCAAAATAACCACTTCTTTAATTGAGGTGAACTTTATTTTTGATTAACCAAATTCACAAAGTAATTACAGTAAAAATGACTTGCATACACATTTTTTTACTTCTAACTCTGGTAATTAATAGTCTAATAGTGTTTTAAAGTATATGTAACATCAGTAAACTTCTGTGGGATACCTCACACTAGTACTTTTTCAATTGGTGATCACATCAGCAAAGAACATACTTTATGAGGCACTCTATTTTAAGTTTTAGGAAAAAGTAGATCACGTTTACAAGGAATAATTTGAGTGACCTCCTGCTTATAGACATTGTTTGCCATAATTTAGAGTTCACTATGGCAAGTTATAATAAATTACAAAGTTTAACTTATCAGTTGCTTTTACAAAAAAAAAAGTGGTCCAAAATGACTCACCACACCATTACGACATGATGAAAGAGAAAAATGACCACTATCCAGAATATTTAAATCATTAAATGTGGCTCAGCATTGTGTATTTTGATATTTTGATTGATAACTAATCAACATCTCAGGAGCATTTTATTAAATTCCACATGATTGGTTATCCTAAGCTTGCATCATACTTTATTTTTGTCATCCATTGAAGGGGGTGGCCTGGGCATTTGCCCACATTGCCCCGTGGTAGACCATTTCAGTCATAAGACGTCTGTTACATGCAAGTTCTTACCTGTCTTGTCCCTGAGTTGTTCTGCACCTGAGTTGTTCTGCACCTTGGAAGATGAACTCTTCTATTTTGACATAATAGTTTGTGGTTTGGACACAAGACAGAAATTTTAGACTGCTTCTCAAAAGCTTGCTCTAAAGACGTTGCAGATAGACCTGGCACTTGTCAATGATTGCTGTTAGTTGAGCCTGATGTTTATAAAGCTTCATTTGCTCATGTGTCTCTAAAAGCATTTACTTCAACTTGAATCCAGTTAATTGTTTTTTTGTGTGGTGTTGTTGATTTTGTTGAACTAAACCAAAATCTGTCTCTGTCATGTGCCTGCTGATAAGATAATAGATAAGAGAACTGGATAAAAAAAAAAACTTGGTGGTAGAGGGCTTTTCTTTCAGTTTCTTTAAGTTCAAACACATAGAGCCAAGGAAAGATTTGGAAGAACTGTGTGATGCTGTGGGTGTCCTGACGTGTTATTGTATACATGAGCACATCTACTCAAACACATTTTCTGGCAAACACACATGCATGCTCATACTGGTGCTTTGTCTTTATAGCCTTAGATATATTGTAAAGCCATTGTTGTCATTGTCGACACTTCTTTACAATCTCAGGCATTACAGTGTTTATTTAACACGTGGAGCCAATGACTTTGAGAAGAATTTGAAAGCTTAAGTTGAGTCTGTTATATGTTTATTATGATTGTTTTGTTAAGTTTGTTGAACTATCCTTCTATTCATACCATAAAGCATCATTTCTATTTGTTTGAATGAGTCAGTAGTTTTGTGTTTAATCACCTTCTGGAACTACATTTACTGTAAGTTGTAGAGCTTCATCCAATTATCCAAACATTTAATCTTAGTTTGATGTTTATGCTCCACTGATTACTGTAAATTTTCCTTTCAGCTTTTAATCAAGGTATTTAAAAAGACTCAACAAATCTTGAGTCAAGGCTTCAAGACTTGTTAATTTAAGAGAAGAGAAGTAATCTCGTGAGTCTGATTAATTTCAGTTTTGAGTTTGGATGAATTTATTTATTTAATTTTTTTTTAAAAGAGAGACTACTTAGCACAAATCTGTCAAGTCTTGTACAAAGTGATATATTTAACCCATGTTTATCCTTGGCGACAGCCTTATGTTGTTTACATGCAGTGACACTGTCATATGACGGACTGCCAGTTCATGAAAAGAGTCACTTGGAAGTATCTTATCATTCTCTTTTCTTGTGTTATTTCCAGCTAGTACTAGTTTCTGGCTTTCTTTGACATCTGACCTGGCCGATCCAATTTCCACCAATTCTGATTCTCTTCCTCCCAAGTCTGAAAAATGATACTGCAAGTTTTCGTAGATGGTGGTTTTTGTATCCGACATGAAATGAAGATTATCACGATTATCCCAATTCACAGTACCAGTAAACTATATACCAAATCACCCTTTCATTTTTCTATTATTTTTTTTAAATGAAAGTAAACACCACATTCTGTTGATTGGTGTGTTGGAAGGCAGAAAACAGAGTGTTATTTGTTTTGATTCAATTATTAAGGTTTTTCTTTCTGTAATTGTCCTGTCAATCACAACCAGAGGCAAGAAAGAAAGTACTAGTCAAGAAATTTTAATCTCTTGACTAGTACATCTTTAATTTCATATTTGTGCCAAAATATAAACCTATTGCTTCCATTTAATTTCACAAATTCATGGCTCCCTGATTGGATGCCAGTGTTTGAATTGAATGATTACCCTAAAAAATTTAGGCACAATTTTTTTATATTCAGTTTTTCTGGCTCTTATTGCACAAACAGTGACAAGAGGAATGTAATAAAGAACTAGTGATTACACTATTGAGCTGAAAACAGAATAGTTACTTAAATTGTACCTCAAGGCACTTTTGTCAACTTGTTTGAAATACACATAATATTGGATTTAAAAGTTCAGCTTACTGACCTGAGAACATTATATGCACTTTTTATTAAGGAAATTATAAAATACCTAAATAGTTAGAAAATAAAGCAACCCAAAGATTGAGTTACAAAGAAACTTTGTCAAAAATAACTATTTTGCTTTTTAAGAAAAAAAAAAAAAAAACAGAAGACTAAAACTTTAAGAATCCAGGAGGGATGACAGTAAGCTGAGAGTGAAGAATGGAAGGAGACAGACGAAGGGAGGGAGAGGTTCACCTCAGTTTGTAATCCAATCTCATCCTGATTCCGAGCCGTTTGAAGTTCTATCAAGAGAAAAAAGCTTTGATCATGTAGACCTAATGAACTGGGAGACCAGGCAGGGGGAAATGGAGTGGAGTTTAACTTCAGAGTGCTGTGTTCGTTCTACTGATTTCTACTGTTTCAGTGGGAAAAATATATGGTAATTTTAATAAAAACAAACCACATTGAAAAACTGGCAGTAACACAGAGCATTTTATCCCAGATGTAAAGTGTATGCTCCTGCTCATTTTTATATGAATCAGGGAGTGTTTTATTCTTTTCATTCTGTAATGGTAGAAGGTATTTTCTTGTTCCCATTTGTCCTTTGATTCAAAGCTAAATTGCTAGAAATTGCACAATTGAACTGTTTTGCTCCTTTGTAGCATTGTTCTAATGTCATTGTGTCCCTCTGCCTGTTTCTTAATATTTTTCTGCCTGCTTTCATTAGCAAAGAAAATACACTGAACATTTTCACTGTTGAAGTTCTGGGATGAAAAAAGGGGCATGGAAGTTGAAGTGATTCATATTCCGAGTGCAAGTTGATTTATTTTGCAAGTTTCAATTTGGTATGTTTTTTCTACTATGAACATAAACTGAATTTGTATGAAGCAAACCACAGATACACAAGAGCCAAAGGTTTCTCAATTCTGTATACAAGTAAGTCTCGTGGTAACGGAAGTATAATTAAACTTTTACATTAAAGAAATATTATGGATAGTTATTTCAGTGTTTTTCTATTTCATTAAATACATTATT
The DNA here is from genome assembly GCA_911649635.1 of Poeciliopsis gracilis. Classification (NCBI taxonomy): domain Eukaryota; kingdom Metazoa; phylum Chordata; class Actinopteri; order Cyprinodontiformes; family Poeciliidae; genus Poeciliopsis; species Poeciliopsis gracilis. The sequence goes on from CAJVRI010001403.1 coordinate 1,110,518, forward strand.
GAATGTCACAATTGGATTAATTAAACATCCTCGCGTAATTTTGTGTTTATATAACTACTTCATAGTCTGGTGGTTTGAAATGTCGACCATTGACAAAACACTTCTTCTGTGGATTATTCTGTCACAAACTGGGACATACTTGACATATCTGACATGTACTACTACCTACTCATCAAAGTTAGAGGTTTCTCATTAAAACTGAGATTGGCAGCGATTAGTCAACAGTTTGAGTACCTGTGCGACTTAGCCAATCAGACTTTGGCGTCTACTTCATGAACCATACTGACATTTTAAATAGGTTTATGGTGAACGCCAAGCACTGGAAATATAAAATAATTGTAAACAAAAAAGTAGTGATATTTTTTTTTACCAGATATTCGATTAAAGTTATAATGAATGATTTCAACAGTTAATTAAATGAATGGTTTAAAATGGTTTTATCAGACATTAATAATACGTTATTCATAATTATATCAAGATTCAATATTGTCAGTTACTTAATGGAATGATGAAAATATAGGTTAAATTGGCACGTTTATAAATTTGTGCTTATTTTAATTTATTGCTTTTGACCAAATGAAGAGAAGCACATTTTTTTTAAGAATAAGTTCAGTCAGCAGCATTTTTTTTATCTCCCTAAAATGTTTTTCTTATTTTTTTTGGGAAACACTCGCCACTTTTCTCTGTGTGAAACCGTGCTCAACAATAAGCGTCTTTATCTACTGGATGCTGATTGGGCAGTGCAGTGTCACACTCTTCCTCCTTTATTGCTATCCCTCTACCCTGCCAAAAAACAATGATGTCACCCTTGTTGCCATGGTCACAGAATTGCAAGCAGGAACATGCCAAAGACAGGGGAGGAGCTGCTGCTATGTTTCTGAGGCCATGCAAAAACTAAATATACATGGAGTTGTGCAAGACATTTTATTGGATGTTTTATTACCTTGAACTTGTTAGTGTATGTGCTCTGTTGCCTTGACTGATCCAGTGATTCTCAGATAAGTTGAGCCAAATTTCCATCAGATTTTATGACCTCTTTTTGCCAAAAGCTGTGCAGAATAAGCATAAATATTTATAGGAATTTATTTCAAATCGCTTAACCATTACAAAGCTGCCACTCTCCATTAATTTAGGTTTAAATTTGTTTCTACAATTCACAAATAAAAACGTTTCCATAGGATTTGATCAGCACATCATTTAAGTACTGTTTTTTGATAGAGGATGGTTTAAATTGGAATAGAATGGTGCAGGTGAGAAGTTGCAGCATAAGCTGCAACCTGTCAGAAAGGGAGAGTTCGTGCAGACTTTGTTTTGTTTGGGGTGAATTCAGTGAGATGCGTGAGGCTGAACGAAGCAGTGGAAAGTCCCCTTGCTGAGACTGAGCCAGTAGTAGTTTTCCTTATCCCTTCTTGCTTGACCTCCCACTCACTGACAACTCTGTAGGCCCTCTGTACCAGGACAAGGCTGCGGATAGAGAAATAGTTCACACCACACACGTGTATATGAAGTCTCTCCACAGCTATTTCCCCCACAACGTTGCTGACCAGATACGCTGCAGATGCCAGGGGTTTATGCCTCGCTCAGCAAACTGAAGAAGTCAACAACATCCAAATTTTCGGCTTAAACAAGTTGGACAGAAAAAATTCTGTGTACAAGCTTCATTTGCAGTTGACCTGTTTGAAGAAGCAATATAATAGTTAGCATTTAGACATGATTTATATCACTTAGAATAACTGCTGATGGTAAGGTTGGAAGTATAACTTTTGTGCTATTTGAAATAGCAAAAGTCACAGCCAGTGGTGAAGTTTTGTCTCTAATTCATATGTACATATTTGTCATTCTTCCTTTTGCAGGTGAAGCAGCATTAAGAGGGGACCCCAGATTCCAGTCCTTGTCGCTATCCTCGTCTTCCTCCTCGTCATCCTCCTCTTCTTCAATCTCAAGCCACAGGACTGGCCCTCCTCCCATCAGCCCCACCAAGAGGAAGCTCAGTGGGGAGCAGGGGGACAGTGACATGGATGACAATGAGCATGTAGCCAAGATGAGTCGCCTGTTTGTTGCACAGCTGTGAGTACATACTAAGATATGCTCATATGATATCCTCATATAAGATTTTGAATGTCTTTATCTGTCCTTTTTTTCACAGACTCCATAGTTATTGGGGTTAGTTAGTGGAGTCCCCTGATATTTACCAGATTGAGTTTTGCCTGTGCTTGCTAAGTGTTTCTGTTGGCTGAGTGAGCTGTAGCACAGGGCCGTTTTCTCAGAAGTCCCAGTTTGGACTCCAGGATTCTGTGCCAGGTTTAGGTGGTTCTGCAGAGCAAGACGCCTCTTAAAGCTGGATCTCAATCTGAAGGCTGTGAAACATTCGAGTGCATAACAGAAAGATAACTCATGTAATATTTCCACATTCCCACTTCAGACTCGGTGGGCATCAGTACTGAGTCATTCATGGAGACTAGCCATTACTATTTATTACAAACAGACCAGTAGGTTTTAGAAAGAGCTGTGCACACTTGTTTCCTAGTCAAGATTTACACAATTGAAATGTGTACAGACACATAGATCATTAGATTTTGCTAATAATCTGCACACTCTAAACATAAAGCAAAAATAATGTAGACAATATTATAGTAAATAGTTTTGAAGCCGTCAGAAAATGAAGGATTTGCAAAATCATTCCTCTTTATGTGTTTTTTAAAATTAAACTCCAAAAAGTATATGCTGTTGATTGATATGTTCATAAACCAAAAACTCAGGGACTTAGTTTCTTTACCTTCAATGCCAAAAGAAAAATAAAAAGAACATTTTTCAGCATTTGACCTACCGATTACTGATCAGAGCAGAGAAAAAGAGCTTGAATCTGATTTCGAGATGATGGATTGATATGTAAATAACAGAGCAAAGACATGAAGCAAAGTTAGCTAAAAATAGTAAGAACATACAAAGAGAGGTGTAGTTATTGTTTGTGTAAATTCTAGTAGATTGTAAAGAGCATTGTTCTGCTTCCTCCAAATATTTTTTATGTTTGTTTTGGCACAACACATGATCACTTCAGTCTCAAACAGCAGGTTATCCAGAGGACTCTAGTTCTGTCCTTTCAATCAGTGAATCTTTGTAAAGGTTGTTTGTTTTATGTTTGTTTGTTTGATGTAGACGTTGATGCTTTGGTTCGAAACGAGAGCTAAAGAGAAGAGGTTACTTGACCTGATTCCTGGAAGGGCTTATAAAAAGTCAAGTTGTTGTCTTGATCTGTGCTGTTATCTTGCTTACTGTTAAGAATTATTATCTATCCTCCTCACTGTGCATTGTTATCTGGTTTTATATGCACTCTGCGGTTAAATGTTCATGTATTTATTACCACTTGCGCCTACTGGTGCATCGTGAGTTGAACAAGTTGAACTTGATTCTGGCAGTCTGAGTCAAAGTACCAAAGGACTTATTGTTCTATCTGCTCTCATTTTGCCACAGTCACTTTCTTTTGTAGCCATTTCTTAGCTTAGAGTATGTTTTTTAAAAGACAAAACTGTTGTAGAAATGACATTTAGGGCTTTTCAAGATTGCTGCGCTATCATGGCATCCATAATTCCACAGTTTGTCATTTAATCTTGAAGTGAGTTGATTACTAAGGGTATTGGTTAAGCTCCAACAAGTTAAAATTTCCAGTAGCCTTGCTTCATCCTGGCAGTAAATATAGAGCTTTAATTGTTATGGAGATATATTTTTACCCTGGAGACCTTGTTTCCTTTCACTCTGCCTTAGTCATTTACTCTGAAGTTTCTCTAAGGATATACATTCCCTGGTAAAGTCAACTGCTGACTGACTTGTTGAAACCAGCCGCCAGAGTTAGCCTCTGACTTGAAGGCAGTGTTTACACTGGAGTGGAGAATGATGGGTTCACTAATTCACACTAAAAATAGTTTGTAAAAATACTTTTCTTAGAAAACACTGCAGCATGAATACCACAAGCACACGTGCATGCACACAGTTCTGATATGCAGAGGGGGCAGCTGAGCTGGACGTTGCTGAATGTGTCAAATCGATTATGATTTTTCTATGTATGCTGATAAATGGATGTTTGTGCAAATTAATTTTTAGTTTTCTTCTGTATATTAAGTCAAACATATTTTCAATGTTGACACTGGTTTTATGCCCCAGAAATGTATTTAAAGCAGATGTAATAAGACGTTTTATTTATGCAGTTAGTTAAATTTAGTAGACCTACTAGCATGAGAATCCAACTGTATAATAACCTTGAGCAAAATATTACTCTCAGTATTCACAAGGAAATATTAAACAAGACAGTATGCCATGTTTATTTTAAATTTAAAACAGAATTGCCAGTCATTCCTAATTCTGCTAAAATTACATAAATTAAATTTTATGTAATATGTAATAATAATAATACCATTTATTTCTGTTTAAAGAATTAAGCAACAATAAAGAGTAAGCCCTTGCTAGAGTTAGTAGTGGTTTTCAGTGGTTTATTTTGAGGAATAGATATAATTTTTGCTATTTCATTCCCAATACTAGCAGATTTATAACAAGCATATGAATTAGTAAGGTTATCTGCTGTGTTGTCAGCATATAGCCACCTGTGGTTTTCTTGATGGAGACTTCAGTTTCCTCGCCATGGCTGTTGGTGTTTTTCTTGACTATGTATATTTTTCTAACTGCTTCATTTGTTTTTGTTGTTGGCAATGACCAATTATAGTAGTTTCATTTTAGCCAGCTGGCCAGCAGTGTGCAGAAATAAATGGGGGGAAATCTTCAGATTTAAGAAGATGCCTAGTAAAAGGGACTTGTGAGGAGATAAAGGAAAATTTGAACTTTTCCAAAAATTTTACTGTTACTGAATAATAAACTAGAAAAACAAAGTTATTTAATTTTGAAATCCAAGGTCTAGCTCTGATGTATTTGTCCAAGCAGTCTCAGTCTTATCTGTACAGTTCCACCTTTTCATGAAGTAAAGTATATTAAAATCTTTAATTGAATTCAAACAAACCCTGTTTGGGCATTGACAGTTTTGTGGCAGACTCTTTGTCTGTACTGAGACTGCATCTGCTTTAGAAGTTATTCACATGTATTGCATTCTGTTGCCCATACATGCATGTGCGTGTTCCTATTTGTGTGTGCATCTGTGCATCTGTGTGGGGTGAGGTCAGACAGCAGGGAATACTTTCTCATTTTCTCTGAGGAGTAGGAGGAGTCTTGAACAAAAGAAGCCTTATCCTGCCCACTGGAGCCTGCAGACTGGAAGCTTGCTGCAGCCTGTTTGCCTCTGCACCACTCTGGAGTTTCAGAGCCACCAGTATAGAAGTCTTCAGCCGTCTCATTTTTCCTTCAACTTTAGTGTCAGTAACACAGCCAGGTATTGTTTTGATTGGAGAATGTTAGATGAGATAGAGGTAGAACTTTGACTCCCAGTAGAAATGAATCCTAGATGGAATTACCATTTATGAAAACATGATTTCTTTGCTTCGTAAACAACAAATGCACCATGACTGTCAATTTGATAGTCTATTCTTGAAGAAAATGTAGTTTTCATTTCTTCCTGGATTTTTGACATATCCACATTGTATTTATGTCCTGTACCCCTCAAAGCTTATCCATGCAGAGATTGTGGTTTACAGTAAGAATACAGGCAGTATCTCAGCACACAGAAATACAGATGCCTTCTACTGGAAACTCCAGCACAAAATTTTTTCTCAAGGATGTTACTCCAGAGGCTTTGTTGGGAGAAAATAAGAGGCCAAAGTTATGGTGTGTTTGTATGCGTGTCCAAGCCTGGGGAAGTCATTGTTCTACTCTTGTTTTACATGAGTCTATTTATGTAATCAGCATGTGAGGGAAAGAAGGAAGGATCAGGTTTTTTTCTTGCTTTTTTCAGCATGTGTGGCTTTTTGTGTTCATGTTGTTATCTTAGCCTTCTTGTGGTTGTTTCCATATTCAATCAGCTCCAGCTCTGATAATTAACCAGTTTCTCTGCCTGCCAGATTTCTCAGTATTTATGTAGTATCAGGTTGTCAGAATTTACTACCAGCATCAGAAAACATGTAAAAACCGGTCTTTTATTTTTTCCTTTTCCTTTAGATATTCAACATTGTTGAATCAAAATACAGAAGTTTCTGTTATTTATTTTATGAGAAAGGGTTCAAATATTACTGCAGCTCAGTTATAAAGATTCAACAGAATAAATTGGGTTAAGATCTTTATATACATTATAGGAATTGGTGAATTCACACTGCTTCCTGTGTTTTATGTATCTCTGTCTTTTAGGTCTTTATTCTTTCCAGATGTTTCCTGTCTGTATCTCTCTTTTTTTTCTCTTCTTGAATTTATTCAGTAGGAAGTGAACATGTGCCCAACCAAATATTTGCTGGAAAGATTTTTCTGAAGACTTTAGAGCAGAACTGTGAGAGAAAGTGTAGAACTTTTATAGCCCCTCTGCATTTGCCACAAGAGAAAGCAGAGCTTTTCCTTCAATAGCTTGAGTTTTAGCTCAAATTTTCACTCCTAAAACTTAAAGACAATTTTAGTTTTTGCTTTATATACATGCTTCCAGTTTTGAGTCATTGAAAATGGACCCAAAACAGGTATTTTTGACCCTTTCAGTCATTGAAATGCACAATTGTGATCTGAAACTTGAGGTTGACTTAAAGATGGGGTGCCATTCAACTGGCTCCTCTAAAACCTCTACTTACTGACAGATCTGAGCGGTTTAATATTGTTCAAGATATTGTACCGTATCATTTATGTTCTGAGGGCTTTGGATTTCTCTGTTTTAAATTAAGGGATCCTGCAGTGAGTCCCAACCACCGTGACTACCACTAATGCCATGCTGCACAAACCCAAAACTTTATAGGACAGACTCAGAACGGATATTTGCTCTGTTTTATTCTGCTGCAGAGTTCAGTCACACGGTTCATGAAAAAAGACAAATTTAAAAGATTGTCATTGCAACCTTCACTTTGAGAGTGAAATGTAGCTTTGCTGTCCTAATGTGTAGTAAATATCAGTTAGAATTTGTCATTGGGTGTTTTTTTTTCTCATCCATATAAACACGACTCTGTGTGAGCGTCACTGCTATGTGGTAAAATGACATAAAACTGGGTGATATCCTCTCATTATACATTTAATAATTAATAGGCAATCAGTTGGAATCAGGTTTTTTATCAACTTTGATTGTTGGGTTAATAGAATTTCCACCATTTTGTGTTCATAAAGTTTGATGCATGTTTTGTATTTAATTCAAAAAAGAAAACCAATTAGATAGGGCTACTTTTATGAGATGAATAAATGCAGTTTTGAATTGGGGAGAAAGAGTGTTTAAAAAAAAAAACAACCTTCAACACACTTTTCTGTTTGTGTCATAATCTTGAAAAGTATTAAAACTTTCCAAATCTGAATTAGTTCAGGATTCAAAGCAAACCAGAAAACAATATGGAAACAATCCAACGCTACAAAAATATACATGTATGTGTTTATTTTCCAGATACTGTTCCTTTTTCCCAACTGGAACGCTTACTGTATTTTATAGTCCACCTCATTTCATCTCAGGCCCTTGTTTCATGTGCAGTTCTCTATATCTGCCCTAATGTCCTCCCTGTGTGACCTTTCAATGAGAATTGAGAGGTGAGTAATGGAGACAAGGTCTTTAAAAACCTGAACCCTGACATGAAGTGTGAGTTAGTGGGTAGTCACAAGCCACAGAAAGACGAGGGGGCAGATTGATTCAACAGCCATGCCATTCATTAGACAGATTTGTTAATCCTCAGTCACTGGTTCCTGTGACGACTGCCCTCTTGTATAAGGATGTGGGCATGGCTGCTACTCTGCAGTGATGACAGTCAAACTGTAACTCGTCTGTCTTTTTCCCTCTAGGCTCGAGTATTGGTTACATCTGGAGATAAAATAAGAGTTGCACAACACACCTATTCTCTGCATGATTTAGTTCAAAAAGCTCCAACTTTTTTTCAGCAGAACGGAAATGGATATTGATGCCACTAAAGAAAAACACATGAGCTTGTTGGTGAGCAGTGAGCCTGGGTTTATAAAAGTGCTGCCAAGTCTATCCCTCAGTTGACCCTCAGGAAGTTTGCTGCTGATTGTGAGAAAAAGAGAGGGGGAGGATTAGGAGAGAAAAAAGAGTGGGGGGTCTCTTTGCTCATGTAAGCTCTCAGCACAAATGAAGGAAACTACCAACCTCGCTCGCGCTTTCATGGGCTAAAGGTCTGGACCATTCACATGCAGCTCCCCACTTCCTCCTCTCTCCTGTTTTGTGTTCACTGTTGTTTGTGGAGGATGGTGCTGTGGACTCCAGATGCTTGACCCAGCAGTCAGGTTGCCTGGTCACATGGTCCTACAACTGTTTATCTGAACTTGCTTTGCATCCAAACACACCTTAAAGGGCTCCTCCTGGTTTTTCACCACAAAGTCTAATGTTTGCTTTCACAATAGTGAAGCAATCTTCAGTATTTTGAGGAAATGCCTCCACAAGTTATTTGGAAAAGAATGACGTTGTTTTTCACCCTTCATTACAATGTAGATTGTTTGCAATAAATTAGATCATTTTTACTCAGTTGACCTTGAATAGTTTATATATAGAAAATAGAGTGAACACTTCTCTGTTAAAAGGCCAGTTTTATTGGGGGAAAATAGTTCCCACCTGGCATCAGATATATTGAATCTGAACAACTGTGAGCAAAGCTCAGCTGTTCTGTTAGGATTTTCCAGATGATTTTTCCAGACTCAATTTTTATACCTTAGCTTAAAGCAATGCTTAGTAGACCAGTTACAAAGGATGAAAATGTCCTCTTGTTCAAAGTCATCAGTCAAGAGAATTGTACAAAAAGTCCCATATGTCTTCTGTATTCCCCACATGTCTAGACTAAGGAGGAGCTGGATTGAATCTGGTAAAAACGTGCCAATACTCTGCAAAAGAATGTTTCCATTTATGATGAAACCCATCTTGAACTTTTAACCCATGGCTTCGAAGGATATATTTACTACCAAATCAGCCACACACATCACAAAAAGAAGAGTATACCTACAGTCAAATGTGATGATAGCATCTTGATGTGTGGGTGAAATTCCCAAATCTCACAATTTAAGAAATTTAGAGAACTTTGGCAAGGTGTAGTGAGCAGGTGGAGCCTGATAGACTCCAAGGATTGAAGACTGGATTCTGCAGTTATATCACAAGCTGGTTTAACAGGGTGTTAGCATGCAGGCATAAACATTTTATTTCCTCTTTCTGAAAAAAATATTTGGATTCTTTTAGTTGTACAGTTTATAAAAAAAACATTTGATTTACTATGTTTTCGTTTGCATCACAGACACCTTTAATAAGGACGTAAATACATATTAAACCTCTGCATGTGTGTGTAGAAGCGAGGAAATCAGTGTGTAGGTTTTGTATATAAATAAGCCCACCCCCTCAACCCGTGAAGTGGGTATGCAGGTGGAGAGAAATGAAGAGCTGGAAGGCAGTACAGTACGTTTTGCTCCCTCAAATTGGGCCTCAATGTCAGAAGGGAATGGAGCAACACAGGAACACACTCACATACACAGGAACAAGGACCACATATGACGCACTCACTGGAATAATCACTACCTGTTAAACTGCAAGCAAGTCTGCACAATGTCAGGTATAAACGCTGTGTAACAAACATATCAAAGTTATTATCATCAGAGCTGGAAAAAAACAGGCTTAATGTGTATTGTGTTAAAGTGTTGTTACTGTAAAGTCTTATCATCAGTTCTGGTTTTCCAGGGATGAGCTCACATTTTGGAGAGAAGAGAGAGCACTCTTTGTGGCCAGTAGGGCTTCCATGACCCAATTACTCAACCCACTGTTGTAGAAAAGAGGTTTAGGGAAATGGAGCTAAATCTAAAGGGGAACGTTTCTAATGTGTTTGCAGATTTAATCACATGTTGATAGTAAACTTTGGCTGCAGTTCTTTTTAGAGGGTTTATACTCAACGTATTAAGTGTGCTGGCTGCTCCCTCACTAGAGAGAGATGGTGCTGATTTTCTTTTTCTAAGGAAATCGCTTTGAAGCTTTGAACTTGCTGCCCGTTTGTCCCTCTGTGCAGAGATAAGTTTGGAATCCTTCCATGTTGGATAAATTTAGGCAACAGCCCCCCTTGCCTTGCTCCCATGGAAACACTGTGTGAAAGAGGTTGTGATTCTACCAAAGGGGCTTATCAACACTCCAAGTAATCTGAGAAATTAGTGTTTGAGTTTGTGTCAGATCATTACTGTACCGCCATCTTTTAATCTGTTTGTTTCTCCTTGACATCATTACCTGATTCCTCTTTCTCCACCAGTTTTCCTTCTGATTTTTTGTATGAATCAACAAATATGTCTAACAATTGGAAAACTCACTTTTTGATTAAAGTCAGATTGGGTGTTGTTGCTAAGGTAAAGTGATTTCTTTTTGTTTCACAGGAAACCGACAGACTACCGCAACTCCCCTGTTGTGAAGGACCACCGGCGGAGTCCTAGCGAGCGCATCGTGGTTCCTGGTCATCTGGGGGTCCAAGCCAACCACCTTTATGGCCACAGCCACCACCATCACCTGGCTTCGTTAGCAGGCATGGACCAGCCTTTGGCACTTACCAAAAACAGCATGGTGGAGACGCCACGCAGCAGCACAGCAGCTCTGGTCTCGATGCCGCATACAGTCAGCGCAGTGGAACGGCAGCAGGTAAAATGACTCCATCGCTGAAAACTTTCTTAAATAGTTCAGTTACTAAGTCGTAATCTGACTAATGTACTTTTGTTAGCCTCACTTCCTCTGTGGGAATTTTTTTTTTTTTTTTTAATTGATGCAGAATTATTCTGTTTGCGTTGTTCAGCCCACCTTTTCTTGCATATTTGATGGGCAGCATTTCTTAGAACTCTTATTGAACAAAGCGCCTTTTGTTCTCTCAGAATCGTCCATCAGTGATCACGTGTGCTGCAGCAAACAATCGCAACTGCAACCTGTCGCAGTGTCCCGTCTCCCACAACGGCTGCTCCAACTTCACCAACAACTACAGAAGAAGCAACAGTGAGTGCAAACACAGTTATGAAGAAATGTTTATTATCAAGTGAATTGACTACTTTTTGAAAAAATGTGGCTTATTCATCTTAGAAATTATGCAAGGTTTATTTTAACATGCAAGAATTTCTTTTTATTATGCCCGGTTAATACCTGCCCAATTTGAAATAACCATAAAACACATTAAACTGAATGTTTAAGCTTTGCTTTTTCATTACTTTCTTAGTTCATTTAGTTATGTAAGCCTACATTTTCATTAATCTGAAGATTTATTTTAAAATACATGGGTAGAGTAATGAATTTCCACTTCATTACTGCTATTTGTATTACTAAGAGTCCTCTCAGTTATGTAGACCATACTTTAAAAGTTATCTCCATCTTGAAAATTCAACCTTTCACTGGGAAGTGTTTTTTTTATTTTGAAAGGTCAACATAATCCCTTTTCATCTCTGCTTTAATTACTTTAGCTATGTTGTATGGAATATTGAAGCTTTTGCTTTGGATCGTACTTTAGAAAACAATATTTTATTTGATATTTCAATGGTTTTATTTTGAAGAATAACTTCAAACTCTTCAAAGCAAACAAACATGTAGAACCGAGTTTCCTATTTAGAACATCTGTTTTCTTCAGACAACCAGTCTTCTTTCATTGCTGGTTTAGGCCAATTAGGAATTTGGATCATTTGCAGTTCACTGAGTTGCTCTCAATGAGTCGCTATGGCCGGTAATAATAACTTAAACATTCTTGTCTGTTATTTCAACACTTAAAAAAGTCACTTCAAGCCTCCATGACTTTCTGAGAATGTAGTATTTTCTTTGCCATAATAAATTTAAAATGGCTGTTTTTATGATCCCGCTGGGATTTCAATGATCTCATTGAGGTTAACGGGGAAATTTAACACGGACTTTTTGTGTATATAAAAAAAGCCCCGAAAAGTAAAGTAGATATTTCCAGTGACCTAAAATTACTTGTTCTCCAACTAATTTAAGGCAATAAATTTCCCACAGAAAATCATAAAGCGGAATATATGGGGGACGTTTTTCTTTTCATTATCAAATTGGTAACCGAGAACTACGTTTCTTCCAGCCAACACGTCCTGCGACCCTGTTATCGAGGAACATTTCCGTCGCAGCCTTGGGAAGAACTACAAGGAGTCCGAGCCCACCGCCACCAACTCTGTGTCCATCACTGGCTCTGTGGACGACCACTTCGCCAAGGCGCTGGGCGAGACCTGGCTGCAGATCAAAAACAAGGGGAGTCCCTCGTCGTCCGGCAGCAGCCCAAACTCCTCTCCCGACAGCCGCATGGTCAATCACAACCACTCCCCGTCTGTGGTCTCTTGAAGGCCCCCCCCTCCTGCTCATCCAATCATCTCAGCTCCAAGGTCCATGCCCTGCCATTTTGGTCTGTCACCAGCTCCCAAGAGGGACTGCCTGCCTGCTGGTCTGCTGAAAGCAGCCAAAACCCTCAAGCCTGCTCAGTCACTGTGGATCACTCAAGCAATAAAGGCATGCTCACCTCCTTTCCATTATCTGGCACTGCCGGACAAAACTCAGTTCTGACTGAGGAAGATTCAAAAGTGGAACATGACTGGTGCATCAGCTTGCTCCTTCCGGTTTTTCATCGTCCCTGCATTGTTGGCTTGGAGCTGAGCAAGTGTTTGTAGTTCTATGTACATAAGAAGAGGAAAGACTGTTTTAATTATTCACTTCCTTCTTTGTTTTTTGTTTTTTTGTCTGTTTTGCTAACAATAGTTCTGTAAGCTGATTCTGTTCTGACATGCCTGGCCTTTTGAATGAAAAATGAGAAACACACCTTAGAACGCAATCACAGTCCACCTTACCATGCTACCAAAGAAACCTCAACCCGTTATTCAGTGCCCACCTTGAAAAGCACACACACGCAGCCCCTCCCCTACACTTCACCTGTCTGCTGTACGCGAGCTCTGGTGGTTCGGCTGTTTATATGACCTTGGAAGATCGACTCAGTCTGATTTGCACTACTGCTTAGAAAGGTATGGGTGGCATGTCAGGGCTGTAATCTGACTCTGAACACACTGGGGCTTAAAAAGTGTATTTTGATGCAATCCCATCTTATCTCACGTGTTGGAGCCCTGCATTGATTTCCTAATAACTCCCGTTTAAAGTCTACCTGAGATTAGTTGATTTCAACATGTGTGTGCAAAGTCTTGCATGCATTATCGTTTGTACAAATGTAAACACACTCCAGTTAGTTTGGGCAGTAGAAGCACGATTGGTCACCTGCTACAAAGTACTTTAGCTAGATCGTGGGACTTTGTTTGGACAGACGTTAATTAAAAGCAGTAAAGGGAAGGTGTGTGTTGCTGTCTTGAAGCTAAGCTTCTGATCTGTGATCAGTCTCCAGCAGCACCGACCTGCAGAATGTCTGTCCACATCGTGAACTCTCTGAAGGCAGGATGGGGTTTTAACGGACCGAATGTGGGAAAGTCCAGAAATGTATCAACATCAAAGTGTCATCATTGAAACTCCTCTGAGCTTCCCTTTAATCTAAGCACTTCTCAGGTGAATTCATGTTTCACCGTATTTTACAACTTCTTGATGTTGTCTAAGATCACATTTTAAAAGTGTTAGAACAAAGAATTGAAGAATAAGCAAGATGGAAATCAATGGCAGTAATTCTAATTTATGGAGGGAAAGTTAAACATTCAAATTAAAAACTGTTTCTATTGCCCAGTTCAATCTTAAAAGTGCGTATTGAATCTGAGGTCCAGATAGGGGGTGGAAATAACATTGCCCCTGAGAACTACCCCCCTGATGGCCCTCAAGTTAAATTTGAATGTCGATTTTTATCAAATGAACAAAACCAGAATTTGTTTTCTTTCAACATCCGACCTGAATGTTGGGCTCCACTGAACTGTCTGCTTTGATGTGTTTCAAAGGCGTTAACTGCTGACACTGATGAGGGGATGGATGACGCCGCACGTCACTTTGTGGTTTCTGAAAAGAAAAGAGGTGGGGGGGGCACGGCCTGGTTTTCTGACTTGGGGGGTGAAAGGATTATCATAATCTCTTCAAAGACACCTTTTGTTTATGTTACTCTTTCTAACACCGGTGTTAGAATTATACTTGGCTAACACCCTGCTATCTTTGTCCCCCCTTCTGCAGACTGTGGTTTAATAATTTCTAAGGTTTTAAAGGTAAATTAATGCTTTTACAGGTGCATGTATTTTGTTTTATTTTTAAATAGCTGGTATCTATTAGGGTTTTTAGCATTTCAAGCTTAACTATTAACCTTTTTTTTTCATTGAGACGTTTGTTGTTACTTCTTTTGTTGTCAGTAACAGACATAGACACTATACACTCACTGCTGGGTCAGTTGTACTCCATGTTATTATTATACTTTTGTATTGTTTTTGCTTGTTTCCCATTAATATTAGTATGGTAACAAGCATCTATAGTGGGACGGCCTCCGGACAGGCTCTGCTAGGTGATAACGGCTTCTTTTCTCAAAACCGTCTGGCACGACGACGCCTGAGGTCATCGTGTTGGGCTGGCTCTGGGTTCTGCTGTTGGTTTGGGTTTTAATCAGATGTTGATCCATCGCTGGTACAGGATGCTACAAACTTCAGTGTGAGACACCAAGTCGATCCAAACTGTCAGGTTTTCATCAGAAGCATTTTAACCTAACTTTTCTCACACCCACAGAGTGTACTTGAGTACTAGGTACTCTCAAAGGCTTGGATACATTTGATGATGTATCCTCTAAAAAAAAATTATTGTCTGCATTTTATTGATTAAATGCAGACAATTCATATATTGGAGTTGGAGAACTTAACAAATTGAAAACTAGCTTTTTAGCTAGCAGCTCTTTTAACCTCCCTGACCTGACATTTTATGCTTTGACTTGATGTTCAGTGCTTTCTTTTCTCAAGAATGGCTTTGTTTCGCTCTCTGGCCTAAATACATTATATGTTGTAGTGCAACCTGCACCACGGTGGCAAACATTCCTCCAGTTGGGAATTTTTACAGGCGTCAAGCATCTTTAACAGCAGCCAGCGTTCCCTCCACGCAGCTTTCTTTTATCCAGCAGATTTGTTTCAGACAGAAGGAACAAACTTACTTGGGGTGCCATAACATTTTCAGCAACATTTAGAGCTTTTGTTTGAGAGACCTAGACTTGTAGTAGTGGTATGGAGAATCATTTCATGTCACTGAGCTTTGAGTTTATAGATGAGGTTTATTATTGTTTGCTGTTAAACAGTCAGTAGCGAGTATGGTGATCCTACAAGGTTCCAAAGATGGAAGGTGTTCTCTGGATTGTCCACACATTCCATCATCAGCCATCAAACCAGATGGGACGAAACAGAAATGCAGAGAGATTTCATGAAAAGAAAACAGTTTTACAAGTTTTCTGTGACTAGTAAGGTGTGGCAGGCAGGCTGGGGTGGCGAAGACTGAGCTGCAGGAGCTGTGCTTTTGTTAGCGCAAGCTGTGAGTCACAAGACATTCACTTAGCACTTAAGAGTCTACAGTGCTGTAAAAATGTGAGTCCCTCTACAGATTTCTTTGTCACATTTTTAATATCACATGAATATAACCAGGGTATTTATGGAACAATCTTTGGATGATTTTATTTATGCTTAAGTTAAAACAAGAAGCTAACCCTTCAAAAGGAAATCACTCTAAACCAGGATGCAAACCACCTTAAATGGCAACAACTGACTGACTCATTTTCAATGTTATAGAAAAAAACCTGATTTTTTGTTTTAATTTGGCCACATTGACAACTCAATGCATGAATGGCCTAATAGGTCATACTAGATCTCAGTTGGATTGAAATTCAAACTTTGATTAGGCCACTTCTTTAAAAAAAAAATGAATACTGAACTTTGACTGAGCTATCTTGGTACACTTTAAGTAGAGGATAGTAAAATTGAATATTTTACATTTACTCCTGCTTTGTTTATCTGATATTAGAATTGGTTTGTTCTGGAATATTTAACTGGTAGAAACAGAAGACGTCTGTAGAGGGTTAAATACTTTTATACAGCACTGTATTTTATTTAGGGTCTCACGGCAACGCCTCTCCATATAAATCAACTGTAGCGAGTGCCTTGCTAGAAAACATGAGGGAGAGGCGAGAAGTCCAGAGGATTTTAATTTCTATCATGTACTTATCATTTCACTACCACCCTGTAGGTAGGAGGCGAGAGCTATGCTTTGGCATGCACTCCCTACACACTGTAGGAAAATCACTTAAAATACTTTTTTTATATTGGGTAACTATAAGACCATCATTACGCTGTGCGTAACGAATGTACAGAGAAAAAAAAATCGTAGGTATTTTTTTGAGGAACAATTAATTTGTTAATGATATGTAGCTATTTAATTGTTTTTTTCTGTCCTTATATTGTAATCATTGCATTTTCTTTTTTTTTTTGTGTGTGAAAAAAGTTGATCTTTTTTTTTGTCATTAGAGTTTTGTTTGTCTGGAGTAAAGGTTCAAGTGCAGGAACACAGTAAATGTATGAAACCACATTTGGCCACACAGATGTGTCGTCGACAATCGCTACTTCCACTCATACCCGCTCGTCTACGTTCATCGGAAAACTGAGACCTTCGAACAAAAACAGAACTTGGAACAAATTTTTTTCTCTTTTGCATTGACGAAAACGATTATCATTAAAGTGTAAAAACAAAAGTTACTGGCAGGTAAATCTAAAATGCATGTAAGCAATTCTAAGACTTGCTCTACGGATGGAGACTGAATCAAGGTTGAATCCTTTATTCTGATCCAGGGCATTTATTTTTCCCCAATGATTTTGGTGGTAAATTAGCTGTGAATCCACCACCACAGTTTCCACCTTTAATAAATCTTTATCGAGTTTTACATTCAGCTCTCAAATCCCAGATGAGTTGGTTTTCACTCTGATTGCGCCACATGTTCCATGCCTGATTTTTGAAGTGGAAGTAGCATGTACTTAGTGGTAGTAGTACTCTGAACTGTAAGACATAATGTATCAAAAATCAACAAATTTTGTGGCTCTGTGTCTCCTACTCAAAAGGTTTTGGCAGGCCACCTTTTTTGTACGTAAAGTAGCCTTGATGAACAATAAAGTGCTTTTAAACCACAGACTGCGTGTCTCTGTCCTGAAGTTCTTTTCATGTGGTTGTGTGAAGAGTTGGAGACATTTCTGCAACTAAACACGGCGTGTGTGGAAGGATGTCGAGTGCATATAGTTCCATTACACAGAAACCACACGGTCATCTTAAGCTCTTTCATCTTAAACTGGGAGGAAACTTTTTATTACACTTTTTAGGTTAAACACTAACAGAAGTGAATTAGGTAAGCTGAAACATTATTCATTCACAATTTCTGCTTTTCTTTTAAACAATGATCTCATCATTGAGCTTTTTTATTTTTTGCTCAATGACCTGCAAGTTTTACAGGCTGTAAGACTCAAACAAGTTTGCAGACACAAGACAGTGCAAAGTAAAAATAAGTCAAACAAAAAACTTATGAAATCTTAATTTGTCAACTCGATTTGGTTCCCGCCTGTCTGCAGTCCAGCTGCACAGAAACATCTGTGTGCAGGTTTCCTCACAGGAATGAGCTGAAAGCTGGTTTTCGTATCAGCTGCTCTGTATATGTTTGGGTCTGTAGAAAACAGGAGATGAGATGGACGGATTTGGCGAGTTCTCGAGTGTGTTTTACCTGATGCTCTTCTTTTCCAAGCTGAATGAGCAAACAGATGTCAAAACCTTGCTGACAGAATCAACTAAACCTGTGTGGTGATCATAATTTACAATTTACAGACAGTTGAACACTTAATTTTTGCAAACATGGTTTTACACACCACAATAAGCTCAAGCTCTTTGTTCGCTTGTGAAGAATTCGTTTGACCATTACTGCTCAAGTGTGACGTTGCACCTTGTGCCTAATGTACAGAGCTTGATGTTTGGTATTGTGAAGAATATGTTTGGAGTGAAATCCTCTCGCTGCTCCACCCTTCAGATGCTCTCATCGTCGCTCATGTCCCAAATCTGACAAGAACAAAAACACAAAGGAAGATAAAACGATTAATGAGGCAAAACAAAGCAGCATTCAAGGGACATCAGAGAAACTTCCAGGAGTCTTTTTTCTTTGAAACCTCCCGCAGAAGCAGCTGTTTGGGCTTTAATGTTTCCTGCTAACACTTTAATGTTACATCCTGGACTCTCGACTTGGTATGCGCCATCTTCACAAACATCCTGAGTAAATAAAGTTCAGGCTTCAGAAATACTGTTTGCATGCTTTTATTACCAACTGCATGTGAAACTGAAAGCTGCATTGCCATAATACAGAACAAATCCAGTGCATCATAATGCAAACTAACGCAGAGCAAAAAGGGATTTTGGTCATGTACTACAGAAGATTCAGATTTCTTTTAATTGTTAGAAATATTCAGAACCTGGAGTGCTGCAAAATTACTCCCAAGTAGCTTTCTGACCAAGAAGTGGCACAAAAACACAGAAGGACCGGCTTTTCAGCAATGTCAGTAAACAAAAGTGGCCTTCTTATGGCAGCAGATTCCTCACATTCCCGTACTGTAAAGCGTAATTCACATACCTCCTCCAACACCGACTGGAATGCTACACAGACAGAGACACATCTCTGACACACATATGCCGCATTCCTCCACTTCACTGCTCAAAGAGCTGAGACATAGCCTCCCAGAAAACTAAGGAATCCCCTACCAAAGAAGAAAAAAAAAAACACCACTGAGGTGGAGAACATCATACTACAGGCTGAAAGAAACCACTGAAAAAAGTTTATTTTTATTTGACCATTTCTCGATATATGTCCCATACTTTTTTAATATTTCAAATAAAAGTTACTGTTTCAAACTTTGTTGAAAACAAAAAAAATGCCCAAAAAACAAGCAAGTAGTACAGTATTTTCAGACCAATAACATCAACAAAAAGCACAAGTTCATATTCAATTAAACAATTGCAATGCTAACGAAATAATCCTAATAACTTTAAAGTTTATTAGTTTGTTCTCCATCAGTGCTTTTCATTGATCTAGTTCAGGTGATCCAATAAACTAATATATAACTGAACAGAAATGTTTCCTTGTGTTGGGCATTTACAGACTACAATCTTCCCCCCCCCCAAAAGGTTCAAATCTTTCTGTCCACCCACTCATCTATCTGTAGAGCAACTCGTTAACCTACCATGCAGCGTTAGGACTGTGTGAGGAAGTCAGAGTTCAAGGAAGAACATGCTAAATGCAGAAAACCTTGGGTCTGTTATAGAGGTGATGAGAGTCGATAAACTAAGAAATAAATAGTTCATCAGTGGTGAAGTGCAACTTTTCGATTGGATGAATGCATCATGTGCAAAGACCACAACATCCGGCTGCATCACTAAGCTGCTCAAGAGGACGGCTTCACAGAGACTGAGAGCTAGCATAAAGAAAAACTCTTCAACTCAACCTGAATAGATATGTTTCTTTCACTGTGAATTTCACAGAGAAACTAATTATTTCAATAAAATACATAGTTTCCCCTGAAATTGCAGAAAAGCTGATCATGTGGTTATTTCAGTGATACAGTACTGGACATAAATTTTTCTAGCCACACAGAAGCTTTGTGCAACAACCTCCAAGAAAGCTTCTTGGTAGATTTGATTGTGCTAAATCTGGGAACCTCATGGCGAGGGATTCTTGGAAGCTACAGAGCCCGACTAGTATTTACAATTCTTGAAACTGTCATGAGTTTTTAGTAGATGTGAAGCAGCAGAGGCTTGGAGGTGCACAACGGTGTTTGGGTGTTGTTGCTAAGGTACACATGAGGTTTCTCTCTGCATCATTTGATTAAAGATGATCTCATTTTACTCAATCTTCAACTCTTAAGCAACCATGAGTTTTAGTGCCGGTTTTACGACTTTTACCACAGACAGAAGAAAATGTGTAATGATTACGCTGTTTGTTTGTTTGCTGGTTCTCACTTTAAATGAATAAATGTAAAATAAATAAATAAATACAATTATTATTGTATTAATGAGCTTAATGTCAAATTCCAATGGGAGAAGATTTTGATTGTTTTGTTCTTCCAAAACAATCTTGAGAAATGTCAAGTCTCTGAAAACAGGCAGGACAAACAAAGGAATGCTAAACAGAAAATGATAGCTGGAAAATTTCCACCAAGAAATGAAGATGGAAAAAAAGACATGATAAAGTTCTTTGGAAAAAAAACAACTTATTTGATTCTTTCTAACAAGTCAACCTTGCAAAATCATTCAACATGAACTGGATTCCAACCTCAGCCAATCAGATTTCAGTTCCTCATTGTCCTGCGGTGTGTTTATGGTTTGGCTGCACTCAACTAAAGACAAATTACCGCACATCGGGCTGAAAGGCATCAATGTCGAGGAGCCAAGAGTTGCCCAACCTGTTCTGCCGCACATCAACTTGTCTTGTTTACATGCTGCATCCACAGTGTGTTTGTCAGAGTGAGTTTGAGGCCCAAAGTGGAGAATCAGAGACTAATTCATATCAAAGCTGGACACTCTGGATTTCTGCTCCACTGCAGCAGGGGAGCAACCATCAGAAGGACAGAAGCAAAGGCCGCTTAGAAAACCAGCGAGATTGGAGCCCCTCTCTGGATGGCTGCCATGCCAAACTGAGGTCTTGTGTGCGCGTGTGTGTGCAGCCTTTTGTACAAAATGGAAAGAGGGTTGGAGTGAGTGGGAGTTTTGAATTAGGGAAGGTGGGTTGGGGAGAATTATGTAACTTGAATAGCTTGAGCAAACCGAAGCCAACAACTTTACTCCAGCCTGTAAAGTACGACTGAATAGCTGGGATGTTTCTCAACTGTTTCCCTCCGTCGGTGCAACGATTAAGCAGATTTCTGCAAAGCTCAAATCAGCTCTGGCCAATTAGGAAGCTTGATGATTCTGCAAAGCTTAAAGTTTGCAAATGGTGCTAACCTGGATTGAAAACACAAGTATTATTTTGTCACTAGGCTTAAGTGTTTACTACGCTTCGTCTCCAGACAATACAATAGAAAAGGTCCTGGTGTTACAGCAGTGAAATCCTGCCTAAATACCATCTGCAACTTTCCATATCCATTAGCAAAAAAGATAAACGCTATGCTACACAGATACATGAATCTAATCTCTTCTAAAAATAGGAAAACTACATTTGAAATTACATTGGCCTTATTTCCAGTATTAGTGTTTTCCAATAAACAGATTTGAGGTGGTTTGGACCTCAGATCAGAATGTCTCTTCAATGCTACTCTTAAAACAATTCCAGTTCTGAAGGACAAGACCAAAAAGGTTTGGGATAAACTAAAGAGTTGCTGGAAAGAGAGGTTCCTGGGGATCTATCTTATTTCAGGAACTAACCTGAGATTAGAAGAAGATGCATGAACAGATGGATGGATGGACGGAAGTTAAGTAATTTTCAGAAATCTCCTCTGACTGGATCTAGGTTGTAAAAGCTGCACATCGATAGGCCTCTCGCCTTCACACCTTCGCTTAGTGAGGGTTTAAAAACAAAAACAAAGGCATCGACAGCTGGATGTTTTGTAACGTCCAGCTCGTAATCTCTGTGGGAAAGTGCTAGGAATAAGCGGGGCTCTGGCTGATGTGATAATCCGGGCTAGTTTTTGAAACAGCGCTAAGATCTGATCAGATAGAAGAGGCTTTAGCTGGAAGCGGCGGCTGCTTGGCAGCAGCCAAACCCCGGCTGCTGCTGCTGCTGATTACTGCTCTCCCATAAACACAACAACAAGCCCCAGCATGAGGGGCTTCAGCAGCATTTACCACTCCGCAGGCCTGAAAAAAAAGCAGCACTTCAAAAAAGAAGCAAAGCCAGAACTCCTTTTGTTTTCTTTGCTTTGAATAACTTGTTCAAGAGGGGACCTTTGTGAAATGTGATTTCACTTCCATTGCCACTTTCAGGCAGATGACTCAGTACTGTGGCCTGTTTGGGGAGCCGTTTTAAAACCCGGAGCCCTCACACAGGAGTACATCCTATATGCGGGTGGCCCCAGTGGGACTCCAACCTCTAAAGCCATTCAAGTAGGCAGCACTACTCAACCACTGATAGACTGGGCTATTAAAAACACATCTGCTTTACATATTAGAACTGACACCAAAGAACAAAGAGCAAAGTCAAGCTTTCATCATGGAGACTGGCTCCATCTGATATGCAATTAGAAGACCACACAGAGTGATGTGGTTTAGGGCTGCTGGGCGCAACAAGCACTAAGTGCTGCTAGCTTAAAAAGGAAAAAAAAACAACAAAAAAAACCCATGTATGTTGGGAAAGCCAGTCAGTTTGAATTGATGTTTGTCTGGTGATTGTGATTTTTTTTTCACACCTAAATTAAGCAGTAAGTATGTGTTATTATATGCAGAGGAGCTCCTGATGCAGCAGAGTGTTTGTTGAGGGATGGAGGGATGCCCATCAGACAGGGAGAAGGAAATCCCTCCTTGGACTAAAACCAGGAATGTGGAGCTCTTATTTTTGTTTCCCACTTTGGTATTGTAATGGGTTTCTTAGTTTTTAATCTGCCCTTTTTTCTATTTGTGGATTCTGCCTACCATAAAAAGCATTCATGTGAAAAAGCACAATGAGTCTTCACATGGTCTGATATTTCAGGATTAGTCAATCTCTCCGGGTATTAGTTGAGGACTCATGGTGTATTATTCCATTGGACTATTAGTGGAGCATTTTTCGTACAGATGAATGTGTTTTTCTGAGATTCAAACAAATAGGTCAGGATTTCCAAGTCGTATTAAGATCAAGTCAAAATTGATTGAAAATACATTTCCCCAACACTGCTGTTAGTTTGTGTTTTATTAAGTCAGTAGCACACACACAGTGTCTTGCACGAGTAAATGCTCTGCAACCTTTTCAGATTACAAATATAAACTTCAAAACATTTTAAGGGTCTTTTGTGGGGCTAGCAATTAAAGAATTAATTCTTTAATTCTTAAAGAATTAAAAACTATATTACATTTTCCTTCCTCTCTTCTACAATAAAGTGAGGAATAAAGTACACTTATGATTGCAGTTGTAGCATGACACATCTATTCCCACTTATGCCTCAAAATAACTTGATCACAGAATTTGAAAACTAACTTCTCCCTTTTTTACAAAAACCCTCTGATTAGTGACCTCATGTACTTATGATGAATGTACTTATGATGAATGATTGTCAATAATTTTGGTTTATTCATTAACCACAGTAGTGGGTTATCTACACCACATATTTGTTCGGTAATTAAAAAGAGAAACTGCTCAGAGTCTAAAACTGTTATCTCTATGACTGGCAGAATTAATGGTCATCAGCAGAAAGCAGATCAAACACCACACAGGGGTGTCTGCTCAGGAAATTTTTGTTTCCTCTAACAAATGATTCACATCTGGGAGTGAGGATTAAAGAGTTGAAGGGGTGCTTCCCTTTTCATCTACCCCCTCTGAATCTCTTGAAGGCCGGTTTTATCTCTAGGAGGACAGAAGACCCCTAAAAGTGGCGTCAACAATCACAGTGAGAAGCAACAGTCAGTAAAAGTAGCTCCTGTACAGCTCACAATGGGTTAGTGGTTGGAAACCCTTTACCAGCTATCCACATTGGGGGGAAAAAATCCCAGAAAAGACTTAGGAAGGCTTCTTTTTTAGCTCCTCTCCTTTGCTTTCCTCTCTTTTGGGAAACCACACTGCACTTATCATGGAATTACCAAAAGACACACTTAAAATTACCGTAACAACTACAACAATAGCAAGTGTGTGTGCATGTTTATGGGCCTTTGTGGTGACCCTGTACTGCTGAGCGAGAGATCGGGCCTCACTCCCACAATGACAACTCACATACATAAACATCATATACTGGAACAAACAAATGATCTGTGGCTTCTGGGTGCAGGATGTAAATAAATAATGCAGCTTTGGGTGTAGCCTCCATGAGGCATCGCTTTCCGGCTTAGAGGAGGGTTCTGCCCTGAAACGCCGGCGCTTTGAAGTCGACTCAGAGCTGGGATGAGGTTTAAAAATCACCTGAGGTGTTGCTGAAGGACATTGTAGTTTAGTTTATGAGGAGGCACTCAGAGCGGTGACAGAAGAGCTAAAGCATTTTTTTCCCATGTGTACATAATGATTTTCTTACATTTTTGTTTCAGACAATAAAAAAGTGCACTGTGAAAAATTTTCTGAGGCGTTTAATCTGAATTAATCTGTGAAAATGTCATTAAACATACTAATACATAAGGAGGAAAATGTGCCTATTTTTTTTAACGTGCATTTCTCTGAACTAAAACTTTTTAAAAAAACATTTGAAGCTTGAAATCAAAATCAAAAGATTTTTTCTACAGCAGATTTGATTTCCAATTTTAATCTACTTATTTTCTTTTCTAGAAAGGAAATTACAAATTATACTTAAAATACTTTTAAAAAGTAAGTACAACGGCGCATCAGGAAAAGGCTGCAAGAATTTTTGTTTAAATCCGAAATGTTGTCATGATATCAACAGAATAAATGTTACCAGAAATATGTCTTCAAAATACAAGAAAAAAGTTGTTTAATGAGAAAAAAAACTTGAATAATATATATTGTTATTTCTTGTGTTGGAGTTTACTACTTCATTTTTCAAATATTATGAGTATTCTGGTAATATTAAGATTTAATCCTCACAATATTTAAACTATTATATGATATTATTTATCGTCACATCTGTATTCTTGTAAAATTGTGACTATTTTTGTTAGAAAAATAGCAAAAAAAAAACCAAAACAACCTTTTCCAGACCTTTACATTTTATCATAGAGTTGAATTTAAAGCCTAAATACATATTAGCTATCTGTACACAACGCTCGTCATACAAGACGGCAGGCATCACTCTGAACTACGGAAGCCCAAGGAGTGCATTGGTGGAAAAAAAATTAATCCAGATTTCCCAAAAATTGCATCTTCTAAAAACAAAAATTTAATTAGCCAATAAAATCTATCTATCAGCCAATCCAGGTTCAATCCTCCAAACATTTAAGTTTGTAGCTAAAGTCGATCGTGGCAGAAAGACTACAAAATATCACAACATTTGTACAAAGAACATAAATCAGGAGAAGGGTATATCAGAGTTAAACAGCATTTCATAGAAAAGAAAAGAGACAGAAACCTTTTCTTCCAGAGAAAATAGGCATGTTTTGCCTTTTAAAAAATGAATAAAATGCTGATAGTTCAGTTCAAGTTCAGTTTTGACCCAAAACTATCAGCTGGAAGCTGAAAACGATTTCTTTTTAAGCATGAACAAACAAAAAATAACAAACTTTTGAACTGACCCAACCATAGTCCAGAGCTAATTCTTATGAAAGAAGAAGATATGTGGGTCACACGAAGAGGGCTGCAGACAACAGACATTTTCATAATCTTACAGATTTGGAGAGAATTTCAAAGGCAGCAACAAAGCTGATCAGTTTTCAGCTTTGTTGTGTAAACTTCATGGAGACACATGTTTTGTTCTTTTGTGGCTTTAGGGTCATAAGTGAACACAGTACCAGTGAAAGTATCTTGGAGAACCTTTGCAAGGCAGACTAGGGATGCTAATCGACTCCAAACTATGAAGGTTGAATGTTGACCCTAAATCGAAAAGTACATCTGCAGAATTTTAGCTTAGATAAAACATTAGCAAAGTTTTAGCTTAGGGTTGTGTGCAAAAATACAACCAGCTTATTGCAGCTTTACAGATGTAAATTACATAAAACCAGTTAAAGGCTGATACTTTTTCTAAATGACTTATGATGGTCTCTTTTCTTTCCCCAATGCAAAAGTCTAGATTTCTAACAGGAATGTGAAGACTTTTAAAAGCGACAATGAACCAGGGAGCTCAAACTAAGGTTAGAAAGTGTTTTAGCCTTCTGGTTTGCTTTTGAAGTACCATCTCTGGATGGAAAAGTTAATTAGCTCAAATGTCAAAAAAAAAAAAAAAAAAGAGTAATAGGTCATAACTGTGCTGTGAATTGAAAGCTCAGCATAAAATATTTGAGAAGCTCAAGAAAACTGACCTCAGGTCAAACAAGAAATGGAAATACAGGCTGAGAGGAAAAAATACAGAGTCTGGGAGAACAATAATAGCTGCAGGTTTATTACCGGATTTAAATTATTCCATCCTGGCTTTGAAGATATGTTGGTCTCTTGCAAAAAATGTAGAAAAACATATTTAGTGGTTTGATTTCCCAAAATGAATCCGCAGAGTTAATCTGTATAAGAAGACAATGTGTCATGTTCCAGTAAAAAGAAAGATCAACTGGGATTAAGAGTGCTAAACCCTATTTAGCTTCAGGATCATCTTTCAGTACCACACCAAAATAATCCCACAAACACGTGTGCAACAAATGAAGAGAGTGTAAACTGGCTGATGAAAGAATTTGAAGTACTGATCATCAGCAGAGATGACCTCATACAATGTGGTACAAAGCCAAGAACTGCTGCAGTTCGTTGCAATCCTGAATTCCTCAAACAACCCTGCACAACAAGCCGGGCATCTGCAGCAGGGTGGCTTCACCAGCTTATAGTGAAGTGAAAAGGCCAAAGGAAACCTACATAATAATAAGCTGAGTCTTCTTTCAAATAGGAAAAAGTTTCTAAAATATATTTGGAATTAGCAACATCCTTCCAAAGAATAGGATTTTATTTTATACTCCTTGAGAACAAAGTTTACAAGCATTAATCTAGTTTTTTTTTATTTTTTATTATCTATTTATTTAGATTTTTGTAGATCATCAATAAATGCTGCAATCAAGATTTTCCCTAAAATAATATGAATCAATATATTTAAGCATCTGCTACAGTGTTTCTAAATGAATATTTATATATTCATAATATTTCATAAAATCAGTTTTTGAATTATCAAGACCATAAATTAGCAATAACTGTTGAATAATTTGAAATGCTTCATAGAAGGAGCTGAGTACTTCATGCTTAAAGCTGATGATTTATGGTCCTTAGAATTGGAGACATTAGTTTGTTAATAATTGCTCAAACCCCAAGTTTGAGTAATTATGATTAAGTCATGCAAAGGTTTTGTTAGATTAGGCTTTAGATCGTGCTTTGAATTACGTGTTGGAGTTTAAGCAAGTAAAACAACACGCTGCTCTCTTCTACTTTGTTTCTAGTTTGTACCATAGAGTCAAGTTTGGTTGGTTTAACAAAGGAATTGGTTTAAGTGAATGCAAGAAAAAATTGACACTGAAAGTTTTTGTGCAACTTTACACAAAAATCAAACAGGAATGTAAAACTCATATACTCTGCTGTTTTTGGATTTAATAAACTTAGATGTTTAAACCCAACAAGATTGATTTTTCTAATCTTTGCGTATGCATTATGTCTTCAGTGTTCAGTAGCTTTGATGATTTTTGATGGGGGTTTTTTTCTTCTGTATTTTGCTTTATGAGCCTCTCTACTGTCCTCATTGCAGCTTGAAGCTATCCAAAGTGAGTGAAAATCATAAAACAAAAAGACTCCAAACCCACTAATGGCTTCTGTTTAATTAAAAAAAAAAAAAAAATGTCTCAAGGCAGATCAAGTCCACACAAAAGCTTGGGTTGATATTGCTTCAGAGTAAAAAAGCTCATTTGATAAAGCAGTTCCAGATGCTTCAGCCCATGGGATGAGTTGCTGTAGGTGTGTCTGTTTTTACATGTTCATGTGGTTCAGTAAACTGAGAACAGAGCTCAGGCTTGTTGATAGCTACAATCTGGATGTCACACACAGCAGCTACCAACAACAAGAACAGAGATGTGCTAGTATTGATGAAGCTTTGATTTTGTCATAAGCACAGTTTACTAAAACAGAAAGACTTTGTACATATTTTAAAGCAATATGTTGGTTGATCATGTGGCCCGCTAACAAATTTCTTCTCCTTTTACTTTTGTGTCTCATTTAAATGTATTAGATGATGAAAATTTTGATATTAGACAAAGATAATCCAAATAAATAAAGAACACTGTTTTGAAGCTATGATTATATCTATTAAAATAAAGCAGCTGTCCAAACCCACCTGGCCCCATGTGAAAAAGAAACCTAGTGACTGTGCCAAATCCTGGGAGCAACAACTGACATCAAGTGTTTGTAAAAACGAGAATTGAACCTTTTACCTCCATGAGGGAGTTTTGATCCACTCTAATTCACAGAATTGTTGTAATGTAGCAACAGGGAGGGGTTGTTTAAACATGAACACGCTCTATAAGGTCATACCACATAATCACAATCTCGTTTAAACCCAAACTTTGACTATATACCCAACAATATTCATTTTGACTTTTTTTTAATGGGACCAAGGAGGTTTCTATTTTCTATTTAATGAATGAAATTGTTATGTCTGTTAATATAATCAAACACAGAACAATGAACCAAACAGTCTGACACAATACCTCAAGGTCTGGATCATGCAGGAGGCAGATGCAATCACTATACTGTATGTTAAAACAGAAAATTAAAACTACTATATGCCTCTCTTTGACTCTAAATTTAAAATAATAATTTGCCCAGTTCTATTTCCTGCAAGGATCCTTTTGTTCCCTCTGATGTTCTCATTGTTCCAGGCCCACAGCTCTCGTGGGGGAACATGGTGTGTCATTTAGTGAGTACATGTCCTATTCACCGAAGCCTGGGACAGGAAGAGGAAAACAAGAAGGGTGGAGACAGGAAAAGGAGGAGAAGCTACAACTTAACCTCCACATCTCTCTTACACTGGGTTAAATTAAACAAAACCCTGAACCACATAATAGCCTCCCACCATACAGCAGTAAAGCATCAAACACTGACTTAATAATATACTTAAAAGATAAGCAGTCTCTTGGATTTTTCTATGAGAATCTAAATCTATATCGCAGTAAGAAATTAAGGAAAACTATTTGATAAATCTTTTATTTTTTACTCCAGCAAAAATATGAACTCTGAACCTAGGCTACTCTTTTATTGTTAATAAAGCAGAGTAATAAGCAAATACAAATAATTATGGTAGTTCCAGCTAACCTAAAACACAAAGGACCGGATGACAAGAGGCTGAGAGCAAAATGACAACATTTTCATCATGCAACTGCAACAATGAGAACTGATTTTGGCACATCGACGTGACCTTGTAGACCACTTAACGCTACTGCTGGTGGTGTCAAATCTGAGCATTACTTAAAATACACAGCCTAAGTATCTTTTCTGACCCTTTCCAACACTTTATGACCACATTGTATCTACCCTCTGACTGCTATTTGCAGCAGGACGGTGATTCTTGTAACAAAGCTCAAATAACATCAAACTGGTTTCCTAAACATGATAATGGGTTTGCTGAACTCCAACGACCTCCAGTCATCAGATCTCAATCCAATAGCACATTTGGGATGTGGTGGAACAGGAGACGTATCGTGGTTGTAAAGCTGACAAATCATGGTGTCTGCAGGGAACATAAGGTCTGAGGAATGTTGCTGACACTCTTTTAAATCGGCACATCAAACACTTAAAGCAGCTCTGAAGGTAAAGGGAGGTTCAACCTGACACTAGCAACACACTGTGGCAAGCAAGAGGCATGGATTCAAATGACAGCAGTCATGGTCCAATGCTTGGAACATTTAAAGAATACAAAATAAGAATAACAATGCTGATTTTGAGCTGCTGGATTACAGAATAAATCCAGTGCACCATCTTTTCATCATTCACCATGCAATTTCCAACAAATTGTGCAGGCTGGAGCGTTATTTTTAACTGTTTCTGTTTTACTGTTGTGTTCTGTCATTGTATACTAATTTAATTGTATTATTAAAATTATACCTCCAGCCTGATGACTTTTTACATAACTTTTCTTTGTATAGGTCTCCAATACTCTCCATGAAACAGCGCTACATGCAAAATCCTCAAACAGGGCGGTCTGCACCACAGTTGCTCCTGTAATCACTTGTGCAATCAATCTTTGTAAATACATGTTCACATACATTTTTTTTTTTTTAACGCAATTTACCGCTCCCCAGTTAGAATCTTTGTAGGTCAGATCTGATATGCATTTCACAAAGACAATAAAAGATTACCAGAACTTTTGCGAAACAGGTAGAGCTTCTACATTGGAAAAATGTTTTCCAACAGGTTTTGGCTACACACTACTGTTCACAGCAGGAAACAAAAACAAAAGAGAGCTAAAACAAGTTATCAGATGTGAAACCCATGACAGTGTAGAATCAGATAAATCATGTTTTTTTTTTTTTATTCCACACTTTACTTTCCTATCAAGGCCTGCTACCCTCATGACCCAGCATGGAACCAGACAGAGAGCAGAACCAGGCCATCGATAGGCTCACCTTTCTCTGCACTACTTCAAACAAGAGGCAATGCTTGAGGCGCTTTTCCATCCTCCACTCACTTTCTTTTCCCTGCCTGAAGGCTCCGTGCAAGTCCTGTCACATATATGCAGCAGTCCTCCCCAAACCTCAAGCGTAGGCTTTGAAGTCTAAAGTCATTGGATTTCCCCTTCATTTCCACTGCTGCCCAAACCTGTATGATTGGTCACATGAAATTCACACTTCTTTCGCTTGCTTCTGAAGTTGACAACATAAGGAAATTAACTCCCTTTGTAAAATGTGCATATCTACACTTTCAGCTAAGGATATATAAATGATTTAAAAGAATGTTTTGATTCACTGTGATGAATTGGGAGACCAGAAAGACAGGTAAATATTTGTGATAAATGACAGAAGAGGGAAGAATCCTGAAAAGGGGAGAAGGTTTGAGACAAAAGTCAGAGAGAGTCTTGCTGGGAGTGAAAGTGGCCTGACACTGGTTGAGAAAGGACAAGCCTGGGTTCAGAGGAGCTCTGGTGGGAACAACATCAGCGCTCAGGTCCCAGCTGAGGTCGTGTCCCCTGGCTGTGTTTTTATAAACTCCTGAGTCTTAGGGTAATCAAACAAAGTGCCGGCATTCTCAGTATTTGGCCCAGAAGGCAAACCTTGGAAACAAACCACATTATAGATAAATGACAACCTGCAGGGGATGCAGGTTGTCTCTGACTAACTGGTCAATTTCTCAGATTTTGTTTTTGTTACTTTAAGTTGGTCAGGCTCCATTAGCCCCATCATCTCCCTTATCCCTTTATTCTCATTCTCTCCGAGTTGTAAAGGCCAGCTACAACAACAAATTGAGTCTCTCTCGCCTGGGTGTGGTGGCCTGTGGAGATGCAGCTGGGTCCTGTTGTTTCTCCTGAGACAGTTTGTCTTCCTATTCAGGACAACTTTTTCTCTGCCTTCTAATCTTTCCCCTAAATATTTGACCAGTTCTGTCTCAAACTTCCAAGCCTTCCTTAGCCTTCTGGGAACAATGTTTATCTTCCCTTTCTCTGAACTGTTGAACTACAATTTTCTCATTTGCATGTGTGAATGTGTGTGCCATACATTTGACAGGTCCTGAATTTTTAGACGTGTTTTTCCTTTTCTATTTCACGTTACCCAAAAGTCCTCACCTCCCATTTCCCTTCCCCCTCACCACTCTGAGACCTTCCCTGGTTTCCTCTGACACATATCCTGTATAGAGTAACTCTTATCAACACTTTTGTGAGTCATTCAACCATTTCATTTAGCTAGAAAAGCCTTAGGTCTAAAAAAAAAAAAGGGAGAAAAAGCAACAGCTTAGAGCTATGTTTTAAAGAGAACCTTTAGACATATTGCCGGCTATCATTTTGGAGCTTTTTTATTCTTTAAATGGGGTCCAGATCATTTAATACTCCTGTAACATTCTTACATGTCGTCATTTTTACAAGAACCCATCACAAAAATGTACTAAACTGCTGCATATTGTTGTATGTCTCTCTATAATAAGATCAATTAGAAAAAAATATTAATCAAAATATTCAAAGTTTGGGTAGAATTTACCTTTATAGTTCATTATTAACTGATAACACCATTCTTCCATTTGTTGTAATCCTCACCTACATTTGAACCAAGTGACTGATGAAATATGAGAGATTAAAATCACTGAACATGCCACAATAGCTATCAGAGGCGTACTGCTAGCAGATGTTATTTACTAGTCAAAAAAACCATAAAATGTTCAACAGAAGATGTTGAAAAATTGCAAAAAATTGCAGAAAATGGCAAAATTGATTTGCATCGTTTTCAAAAACCTTGTTATGAAAACAAAGCAAAGTCCTACTCTGTTTCAAATAAAAAAATAAATAAATAAAAAAAAAACACACAGCCAGGTATGGGATATTACTCAGTGGCATCATCCATCGTCTCCTTATTAAGAGCAGGAAAAAGCACACGGTCCATAAAGAGACTGGCAGCCTGGTTTTCCTCCATTGGCTTCAGTCTTCGCTCCCTTCAGTCTGGCACGCTTAGCCTCCTCATCTACTTCGTCCATGATTCGCACCTGGGAGACTGAATAAAACATGTAGAGCTACTACTGCGAGTCCCGTCGCAACGTTCCACGTTCAGAGCTTCGATGTTTTCTTCTTCCACTGTTTCAGCTCCGCCTGCCTGATTAAATGAATCTGATCCTGGGAAAGATACTCCTTGGTTGGTTCTCTTTGGCAGAAAACAATCAAAAGTACAAAGGTATGAAATGGTGCAACAACCGCCAAGGCGGGAGAGAAATTTGTGATTTTATGAAGCTGGTACTGTACTAACATAAAAATTGTTTTACGAACCACTTGGCAATAAATCAAGTGCATCAAGGAGGAAGAACAGTCAAACCTCAATCTAAAAGTAGCATTACTTCTGCATTATGATACTAAAGTGAAATTAGTTAGTAGTGATCCAAAAAAGTTACCATGTTTTTTAACTATAAGTCACATCATGCGACTTATGTTCATTTTGCTCTTCGTGATGCATTTTTGACTACCAAGTTTACATTTCCACGCCCTGATAGTTGCCAAGGTGACGAATATAAATGACTTTGCAGATGGGTCTTCTTGGTGTTACCACTCCATGCAATTACCTCTACAAGAAATCTGCACAGAGTCAGAAACTCCCAGCAGACTTCTGACCCAAACTCGATAGTTTCCGTGAGTTCTTTGAAAAGAACGTGTCACTAGATCATAACATCAAAATGGATGAGGTTCCTTCACGTTTGACAATTTCTAAATAAACACAACAGTTCAGTGCAAGTTTTTTTCCCCCTCATTAGTGCAACTAATGCAACTCTTAGTCCTGAAAATATGATACTCAAGAATAAAAAAACTATTAGTAAAAACGCTACTTTAGTACAAAGTAATTATCATATCTGCTTGAATTTATGAAAATGATCTAATTAAGCAAACAATGCAGTTATATGCATATTTCAGTTAGAACTTCTGGGGCAATATATTGTTCTCAGTCTATCTTTAAACAGCACAGTAGGCTCTGAAGACACAAAATAACACCAGAGCAATGAAGCTTGTATTCAAACAAGAAATGTTAGTTTAACTGTAAGTTTGCCATCTGTCTCGTTTTTATTTTTCATTCACTGAAGTAATTACAGGTGGGAGAAGTTCCAAACAATTTTACGCAACAGCAATGTAACCTCAAAATAACGTTACTCAACTAGAAGTAGAAAGTGCACTGCTGTAAAACGTCTTAAAGTACTTTTTATTCAATTAACTCAAGTACATGCAGCTACTTAGGAACCACTTGCTTATTGCGACAGGCAATATAAAATATGTCCAAGTCTGATGTCTTTTTTCAAGTATCCAAGCAACAACAAAGCATTTCTGCAAAAATTCAACAAATTCTTTATTTTGCTCCCTTTTGTGAGCGATCTCTGTGTGCTTCTGTTCACAGCCACTACAAACTCCAGCTAATGAACTGTTAGGATCAGCAACTAACCAAGTGGCAATAATAGATCAACTTCAGAGGCAGCGTGCGTCTCTGTGCATCCAGTTCAGACCTGCCCTTCCTTTAATTATAACTATGAGACTAAGCCAACAGACATGTGGTCAGAGCAACTATTCAACACCAGTGGGGCCCCCAGAGGCACAAACACACAAAAAACACACTCACAATTCAAAGATAGCTTTGCACGTTTTAACAGGAGTGACAAAAGAAATAAAAGAAAGCAAATTCAAAGCGATTTTTAGTACTTGTATTTTTTATTTTTTTAAAGAATCTGCCATCTAAAACAGGAGGTTTAAAAGAAGCTGCAAATCACAAACATACACATGGAGGTTACAGAACAGAAAGCAAATTGCTCCGTACACCAGCAGAGGAAGCAATCTTTTCATCTGATAATAAACAAACCAGGCAGTCAAAGCCTGTTTACAGATTTATCAGAGAAGCCTGTACTAGTAATTAATGTTCAGAGAGGAAAAAATCATCCAGTCACAAGCACCACATGTAGCCCATACTGGTAACCACAAAGCTGAATGGGCTTCAAACATATGTTCCTAAGCAATGATCCAAGCTAGGCGTGGGCTGATGGTACACACAGAAGTCACAGTTCACTTCATATCTCAGCATTAAAGTCACATTTTTGTGCATTTTTATTTTTTACATTTATAAAGTTTTTGTATTGAATAGTGGATATTATATATATTATAATATATTTTCAAATGAAATAATGTTTTGTCTGAGAAGTTAATTGAAAGGTAAAATCCATAGCTAGATAGCAGACTTAAAACGTGAACTATGCCTGAGTGATTTCTTTTTTTAAGTCAGAGTATGATATATGACAACACCTGTGGTACAAAGGACATAGTAAGGACAGCTACCTTTTCCCTACTGTTCTCCATTTATGCATTGTCTGCAATTATTGTTGTCATAAATTTTACGTTGTGTCTGTTTAATGTCTTCACAGAAATTACACCTGACCCAGAGTTTCGGTTTAGCTGTGTCTTTTTCCTGGAAGTCACCATTAGCTGAGGAACTGCTGCCAGTAAGTGTATATTATTGTTTTTAACCCTGTATTCTGCGTAAAGCCATTGAAGATAACACAGGTGGTACTTTTTCATCCCACAAATTGTACAACTGGCTCAGAGATTATTTGTGTAACTTTTGTTTCTCTCGTTGCAATCTATAGAAACTATTGGACACAGGATTTTTTCCTTTACCTCTATTTGACTTTTTATGTCTATTCGTAACGCTTTTCACTTCTTTTGAACTGCAGTTCATTAATAATTAGAAATATTGATATAAATAACAAGCATAAAGATCCACGACTGGGTGATTTCTAAGCTGAATCAAAGGCTTGATGATATCAATGACTAACATGTGCCAGAACAGAGTCTAGTGAGAGATAAGAAAAGCCCTCTGCTAATGCTTAGATATACATGTGTGCGCATCTGTGTGGGTGAAAAAGAGAGAGAGTGTGTGTTTTCCTTTTAAGCCAGTGCCCATAGGCAGCTTACTTCTGACCAGCAAGGCAAGCCATAATCAGCCTATTCTGGATTCAGACATGTGCATGCTGGCCCAAACAGACGCACACACAGACGCACACACAGACGAACACACACAGACGCACACACAGACGAACACACACAGACGCACACACACAGACGCACACACAGACGCACACACACAGACGCACACACAAGGTCAGCTAGCTCTTATCTCGGTCTTTGATGCAGCTGGATGGTTTTGCAGAGCCTGCCAAACCAGGAACAAACAGTCCTGCACTCAGGATTCAGGAAAATAGTTTTTTAAGCTAATAAAGTAAGTCAGACAGCTTTATAGAAATTTAATTACAGATTTATGAAGGTAAGCAGAATTTTAATCCTAGAAGCTGTCTTATGGTGTCACTTTTGCAGGCTGCTGTCTCAATTTCTTCAACAAATTTTATCACACATCTGCTCAGATAGCGGTCTTTAACACACAGAGAAATGGTACTCTGCAGAAGACTATCAAACATTAGTATTTCTGCACACAATGTGCATGACACTCACTGATAACATTTACTTCCTGAGGTTTCACTGGAGTGATTTATAACCTCCACAGCCATAAACAGAGGGGTTCCAGGTGGAAACGTTCAACTCTATGAAACAGTCTGGTGAATGTACCTAGTTAAGACTATTGTTTTTGCCTCAGAAATGATATGATTTAAGTTAATAAAATGTTTGTTCTGATGAAACAAACATGTTCATAGTTTTATGAATAATTGAACCTCACCTGTGTGTGTACGTGTGTGTGTGTGTGTGGGGTGTGTGTGTGTGTGTGTGTGTGTGTGTGTGTGTGTGTGTGTGTGTGTGTTAAAGGGGTTTTAGGGGGAGGTGTTGCTCTGTGAGGCAGGATTTCGACTGGGGACTGCAGCTCCAGGCAGAGTCTTGGAGAAATAGCTGGTGCTTTATAGGAACGTTTGTCAAGGCACTCCCGAATGGTTGCCACGGGATATTCAAGAAAACGTAAATGAAAGAATCAAAGCAACACTCCAGGTATTTTTTTTAAAAAGCAGAATAACATTATAAATTGATTTAAAGCTAAAAAAAAAAAAAAAAAAAAAAAAGTTGATATAGCATCATGCCTGTTCCCCTTAAACAACTGCAAAAAAGAAAATTCCCCAAATTACATTAGTGCAAAAGCAGTAACACATATTAAAAGTTGTATTAAAGGGGAATAACAGTTTTCAAATAATGTCATAGTATGATGGTATGAATTTGAAAAACTTTCTGTAAAAACCAGTCATGGTGTGGAAGTTAACTGAGAATCAGTCACAATTATTTTTAAGGAAATATCAATTTATAATTACAAGTGCTAATGCTAGACACAGAATCCCTGACGAGTGTGCAGTGGATGCTTTTGGACTGTTCCTGATGCATTTTAAGTGGATGTGGTTTAGGTTGTGTAGGAAGAGAAAGTCAAATCTAAAGGAACCATGGCATCACAGGTTCAGAAATAGTTGTTAAAAGCAAACCGACAGGAAGAAGAGTTGAGCTAAACAGGGATGACTCGACTACTACTCAGTCTGTCGCAACCTAATCGTCTGTCAGTCCGAGCATGCTGCCAGCTGCCAGGCTGGAAGGAGGCATCACTCTGGACTGACTGACGCCGGTGACGAGGAGCCATGTATAGGAACAGGAGCGCTGTAAGTTTTCCCATGTAGTGAGGGAAAAAAGGTCCCGTTTATGACCTGCGAAAATAACTCTTCCATGATTGATGATTGGTAATTCTGGATGAACTCCTTTGGGCTCAAGATATAGGACAGCTGTCCTGGGTCCCATACGTCATCTCTTTTCCTCACCTACAGTAGACCTCTTATCTATCTTCAGCCCCATGTGCAAAGGTATTAGTAGCACTAAAGAAGTATAGAGATAGGGGACTTATTCCAGTTATTTTTTTCAGTAATTTTCTAAACTGCCCTCATCTTTATCATCTCTGTATCACCAGCAAAGCCATTAAAACACATTAGCAGAGCAAGAAGTCAACAGATGACACATTAATGTGTTTTGCAAAACAGAAAAGATGAATCACAGGCATGAAAGTTGATGTTATTTTAACATGTACTGTCTGCATCTCCGTTATATATAGATTCAACTGGAATTTTGTTGGAGGAAGCATCCTGTAATAAGGGAAACAGTGAGGAGCTATGTTAGCTCCAAGAGTCATATTACCTCAGCTACAGTGAGACGAAATGAGGAATGACCCAACTGGTCTCTTTGAACCTTTAATAAACAAACTTGGACAAGAATATCCACTCTTGCAGATGCAGTAATTTATGTGCATGTATTGGTGCAAAGGCCTACGCTACCTAATACTTTACTTGTGTGTGTTTTTTTAAATAAAAATATCTGAAAGTGAACTCAAGAGTTCTGCAAACTTTGATGAAGCAAAGTGAAGGTTTTAAACCAAGAATGCTGTCCATCTGTTTTTTCAGAAAGTAGTATATGTACATATATACATTTATGTGTGTATATGTATACTGTAGTATATATAAATATGTATATTATTGTCTATGTACAACATTAAAGTCATTTTGTATTCTCACCTGCCATCAATAAGAGAGAATCTAATCTATTATTTCTAATATTCACCTGCACTAGTAGGATTTTATGGACATTTACTCATTTTCATCCCTGAGCTAAATGTATAAGCCTCTTTCATAAAACACTTCAAGGTCTGTTTAAGATGCCTTTGCTATTTGCCTTTGTTTGTAAAAAGAGGAATACATCGCAGGGCGCAGGTCTCTGCCCACCTTTGTTACACCCCACCTCGCCAAGCAAGGTAGTCGCAGGCTATGCTGTTACTTGTCTTCATCGTAAAAAGGGGATATTGGAGTTATAAACCATTCCAAATGCAAGTCGGTTCTGACTCAAAATCACCAGAATTCTGTTAGAAACCTGAAGATTGGGAAGGATTTGACTTTTCAGCCTCAAGGATGTGTTCTGGGCACCACTTTAAAATGCATTATAGTGCATGTTTGCTCAATGGCAGAGTGGAGTTGCGCTGGTCTGAGATGAACAAAGCACAGAACACAGTGTACTGCTGAGCATGACACCCTGAAGCAATCAGTGTCCCGGTACATTCGACACAAGATGAAACACATAACAAGAGCTAAATTAAACTCGGAGTAAAAGGCGATTTTAAAAACCTGTCTGCCGTCTTTGCTCACAGTAAGTTTACTTTGGTATTATTCCATAACAAATGACTGTGAATAATAATACTTCTATCAACAATGAACATATCTGAGCTCTAATTGACACATTTGAACGATTAATGCTCCGTGCTCAGCACCCTTCTCACCTGACTTTGGCTCTAGACCCCATGATGACCTCCAATCTTAAAAGCAGCCACATGATGTGTGAACTTTTGAGATCTACAGCATGTTTGTCAAACCTCACTTTGACCTCGACCAAAAAGCCTCAAGCTAATAACTAGTTGAAAAACAGCAACTGAAATTGCCTTGTTATTGAAATGAGTTATAAGCATAAATTTGACTTTACAATAAAAAATATTAAAGAAATTCTTCTAGAACAGTTGAAAACAGAAACAGAAAGGGATAGATAATTAAAATTTAAATAAGATATAAACCACACAAATACTAGATATGCATTATATATACATATTATATTGATAAGCTCTAGAAATAAATATTGCAGATTCAGAACACAAGTAAAGAACAACACCATGCTAGGTAATGCTAGTATTGAGGTTGAAAGTCAAGCTACTGAATGTCACAAAGTCACTCAATTTAGCTTGTGAAGAAATAGAGTATCTATATTATTAGTGTGTGTGTGCTTGTAGGTGGGTTTAGGAGAGGAAGTGTGTAAAGAAAGAAAGGATCTGAGACGCTACATGTATATACATAGCTGACATGCATCTTTACATATTTCTTTATAATTAGCTGTGCCATTTATGTCAAGAAAGCATAGCTGAGATACTCATGTGACATAAATACACGTGTGCTATTCAATGACACCGACAGAGCAACACGTGTATGTGAACTTACATATTGATGGTAAAAAAAAAAAATTGAATCGTGCAAGAGGACTGTAAAAATGTAGATAGGAGTGAATATGATTCATTTCATCATAATCTTCCTCTGTAACTCACAAAAAGCTTTTTCTGTAGTAAAATATAAACTAAGTGATGCAGCTATATAGGTCATTTTCAAATTACTTATATATTAATAATTGAATATTAATAGGTTCCAACTCAAACAGGTGTTTTTTTATTTATTTATGTTTTGATGAAACATCTTTAGGCAAAAGATTACATGAAAATAGCCCAACATGAGACTAATGTTTACCTCCTGTTCTTTAATCTGAACAAGCAGCCATGGCAGCAGTCAATGTCTTTTGAAATCATGAGGTCAGAACAGAAATAATATCTCATCTTTCTCAAAAAACCAGGAGCTGATGATCTACAACCCACTTGAGAGCCTCAAAATGCATTAAATGTTTAACTGATGAAGGTAGTGAAATCCGTAACCTAATGAAGAGGGTTTCTTCCCTGAGACCATGACTAAATATGTACTTATAATGTTGCTTTCTATACCAGTGTGTTTTGAAGGACTGCTAAAACACAGACTTTTATTCAGCTTTTGCTAATTTACTAGACTGAACTGGATGTTTGCAATTAAATTAAATAAAATGGGTCTGTTTCTCTTGAGTGGTTTGATATGGCTTTTGTTGTGAAGTCGACTAATAATGAATTAATACTAAACCGTCTTCCAGCTTCTGGAGTGAAAATGCAAGTCAGAAAATTACATTGAAGTGCTTCAAAACTTTAAAGTGGATGAGTGCATGCTGATGGCTCCCTGCAATGCACTGGGAGTGAATTTATTGATTATTTTACTGCACAGCTTAATGTAGTGAAAAAGGATAGATTATGACATAAAAAGAGTGGAGTGGTGAAAATGAATTAGATTTTGTTTGTTAAACTCTTTAACAGATCCTTCAAAGTCTGACTGTGCTGAGATTTAAAAAAATCTCAGGATATAAAATTGTCTACAGAATGCTGTTAATAAATAAAAATGATTCCAGGCTGTCTGAGAAAAAAGCAATAGTTTTTTAGCTTCCTGTAAGACTCATTTTGATTGTGGAAATTAGGGGCAGTTATCAGGAACATGCAAGAACAGAAAAGAAATAAACAGGACTTTTTAAAGACACACACACAGTCACATAATATTTTCAAGAAACATCAAAAGCAATAAACAGAAATCAAAATAAACTGTTCAAGGACAGTTGATTGCATTCAATTGGAAATGAAAAATGTTTCTCCTTGTTTTGCCATCTTTGTCTCATTTGTCCCACAGGAGGGTGTGCAGCACACTAATGAAAAAGCAGCCTTAATATAATTTTCCTCCCAAAGTCCATCTGGTAATAATTGTAGCATGTAGCAACTGTAGATGTGTTTGGATAAAGCTCTGAGAGACATGGGGCCCAGTGACGCTCGCCGAGTGAATGTGTGTGTGGGCGAGAGCAAAAGCGGGAATGAGAAGAAAAAAAAAAAAAATCATGTGACTAGTGAGAGGCTTCACTGTGACCACGCTCACAGTTGTGTGACTGCCAAGTGGCTGTGTGATGGGCCAGCATAACTAAATCATCTTTATTGTCAGTGCAGTTTAACGTAGAGAAGCAGAGAACGGGTCAGGGTGAGCGGGGGCGGTTAGCTGACCTCTGCTCCTACATGGGATTAATGTGACTCAAGTTATGATTAGTGGCATCTGATGGCTTACAGACTGTTTTGAAAAAGACCAAACGCACACACATGCACACACAGGTGTCTATTTTTAACTTATATTTACTGTCTATATGCTGGCATTTAGCCAAAAGGATTTTTTTGATTCAGAGGTTAAGTTTAGTTCAGGCTTATTCAAACTACTAATAAACACATGTATAACCCCTGAACATTTAACTTTAAGCCACTGAAGCAAAGGTCCTCATATCAGAGCCTTATTCTCAATGGAGTACTTGACATATCAGACTTCTCTTGTACTGCTGTCCGGGGACAGATGATTTCACAATGATTTCAACAGTATGAACAATAACATGTC
The DNA here is from genome assembly GCA_911649635.1 of Poeciliopsis gracilis. NCBI lineage: Eukaryota > Metazoa > Chordata > Actinopteri > Cyprinodontiformes > Poeciliidae > Poeciliopsis > Poeciliopsis gracilis. The sequence goes on from CAJVRI010001403.1 coordinate 1,151,971, forward strand.
AGTGTTATTTAATCAAATTCAGGTTACATCTTTGTGTTTTTGCATTACTCAACAATCCTGTTGACTCTGGTGAAACTCACAAGAGCAAATTAATTCAAGCAGAGTTAATAGAAAGCTTCACTACAATCAGCATCTTTGTTTGTGTTTTTGTGTTACTGTTGGAGGGACATTTAACCCTGATGCCAGAGAATTAGAAAGTAGCCATGTTGACTGAAAAGTCTCCCCTAACCATAAAACAGGGGAGTATTTCATCTGTGATCTCATAGTTAAACCTCCTTTCCAGATTTTTAAAGATAAAGTCTTTTTTTAGACCTACTTTATATGCTGCACCAATACATCATAAACTTCATCAATGGAGTTAAAAAATAAAAAGGTAATGTTTCAAGGTGCAGTAATCTTTTGATTTAAAATACCTTATATTAGGAGTGATTCCATTTTGCTACCCTGATCCTAACTACTCTGAACTTTTAGCACCCAAAAATAAACTTTGTTTTTGTCTCCCCTGAGCTTTTTGTTTGTGTTTCAACTGTGTTTTCAGCAATAAATCATTAACTAACGACTTTTTAACAACTTTCCTTTATAAATAGCGTAAAGTAGGCTTAAAACTTTTGCTAAGAGTCACTGTAATGTGTTTACATATATTAGTTTGAATAGGAAAACTACTGTTCTGAGGTTGTGACATCTTATTTTTGTTAACTGTGGTTTTACCGTAGGAAAAAAAAAATCTAATTCCTCCGCAATCCAAGGAATTACAAAATAATAACAGGTGTTTAATAATTTAGGACAGATTTATCCCTAAAAGCATTGCACACATAAAACACACCAACCAACAGCATACATTTTTGTTTCGAACTTAAAACCTGTTGACAACACACCTCCCTGAGGATTACTGGTTGTTTTTATTTGTCCCTCAGAACATAGGTCTGTTAAAACGTTCTAATATAAGATGTTTAAAACACAAACATGTTGCTTTACCTCCTCTCACTGACTCCCCATTGGCTTAAAGTAGAAGTCCACAAATTATTCCAGCTAAAATTAATGGAAAATATGAGCTGTGGCTGAATTTAAACTAGGATGACTGAAATATATTACTGAGAATATTATTCTAAGTGCTTCATTCCCCTTCAAAGAACCTCCCTTGAAGGTTCAGAGTAACCTCTGACTAAGTGCATCCTTCCAAGCAATTTTCCTGGTTATATTTCTATCCCGGTAATATGTTTTTACGCTGATAGTTGCAGTGGAAAAGGAAGGGAGCATGAAAAGTGTATTCCCAATTACATTTATCAGATTTCAAGATAATCAAAAAATCTTAATCTGAGAATTTAAAAATAAAGAACATAAAATTATTTCTACTTACATTACACTGATGTGTTAAAAATCAATTATTTATAAGAGAGGCCTGTGTTTTATCAGCTTTTGTCTTTGTTTTTGATAAAATACCACAAGTCACAATGCTTTGACACCGTAACATTCATTTTCTTTGTATGACTACAAGTGGAAAGCTATTCAAACCCAAACCATGAGAGGGCCATAATTTAATTTTAAATCATCTCGTGTGACCGTACATACCTACCACAATGTCAATTATATACTGTAACCAATGCAAAAGTTAAAAATAGCCAAACAATTACCTTTGAAGTTTCACAACCTCAAAATAGAAAACTGGGAAAAAAAGATGTCACCAGTCCCAAAAACAGAGCAAAGTGACACAAAGTTGTTATTCTGGATGGACGGGACTGGCACATGCAAGACATCATGTACTCTGTTTGGTACATTTATAATAAGATTAAAGGGCATATTTACACAAATGACCTATTATGATGCAAATTCAAATTAATAATAATTTGTTTCTGTTCTATCTCCAATTTTTACTTATCTGACCTCATCAAGTTAAGTTAGTACTTAACATAATTTCTAACTTTCATAGTTTTCCAGACTAAAATTTATTGATTTCTTCCCCAGTTTTTACGACATAAGACTGAAAGCAAAACAAATACCTTGTTGGGATTAATTGTTGGGATTAACAATTAATCCCAACAAAAAGATAATACGTACAAACAAAGCATTTGTAAACAAACATAGATCATCTCAATAGCACTTAAAAATTCTGGGTTTGATTCCCTTTTTCCTGTCAAATTACTGTTCAGTGAAGTTCATTAAAGGCTCATAGTGCCAAAAAAAAAAAAAAAAATATGACATGCAAAGTTTCTCATTATGCTAATTGAACATGCTAGGTACAATGTAGGCTATTTGAGATACCGTCTTCCTGACAAAGGGATGTCGACTGAATGTTTCAGCATGGAAATAGTTATGCTGCCAAGCAAAGAAGGGAGTTGGGTGGTGGAGCTATCATGTGAGTCTATGCTAGGTTTTTCATAGAAATAAGTCTCACTCGGTTCTGGTGGTGCATTAGGATGAACGAGTATCCCCTGCTTGCCACTTGAGTTATAAAACTCCTCTCACTATTCGAGTTACAACTATCCCTGTGATTGTAGCTGGTTTGGTTTAGCTCAAGACAAAACGCATATCAAACAGAAAATCAATCCTTGAAACTGATGTCTTATCTGAAGCAAAAAATATTCTCAAATTTCAAATTTTTCCTGCAAATTCAGGGTTTCTTTTGGTGTTGCATCAAGGCAGAACATGGCACTTATTAAGTATTTTCAAAGCACAATATGTTCTAGCAACTGGATTCAGACAGGTAGCCAGGAGAAAATGATTATGTTGTAAACCTGAATGCTTTTGAAATTCACTCTTTGGGAAAAAAAAAAAAATTGCTACTAAGAAAGAGATTTCTTTTTCGATACTGCAATGTTGGTTACAGTTTCCAAGAAAGGATTTTCAATTAAAACTAGATAATGTGAGTTATAAACAATAATTCTCAGCATTTGCAGTTTTTTTTTTTCATTTTATCCATTTTCCACTAAAATTGCAACAGAGGTCGTCAAAAATAGTTGTGACTGATTAGTCTGATTGTTATGATATCCTTTTGATTAAGGCTGGAACAAATGATGGATGAATATTTTTTAAAGCAGTTCAGAAGCAATGCTCTAAATAATCTAACATAAAAAGCCATTACTTTTTTCTAGAATTATTTTTACAAAGATGGAACAGGGAATGAAGTTTGTAAAGTCAACATATTTCCATAATGAGTTCTTTCTTCACCTAAAAGAAAAAAATCAAGGTCCATTCTTGATGTTACTTAGATTTTTACAGTGCAGTTTCAGGTCAGGTCACGGATATTAGATTTTTGTGGCTGGATACTCAGGTCTCTTGAGGGTTAAGATGCAATATGCTGCATACAAATGTTTGAAATACATGCAACTACTTTGCCAGACTCATAGTAGATTTTCCACCCAGCCGTGCTCATACCACAGTTTGAAATCCTAGCAGGACTGCTTACACAAAGGAGCCATTCATAGGGGTTTGTGCGTGACTTATGAGCATGCACACATGCACGCTCACGGACACACACAGAGACATTCGCACAGCTTTCAGTCAGTCTAAAATTTCACCAAACTTGAACTGCCCCAAAACCCCACGGTGACCGCGTAAAAAGTGGTTCTCATGTTACAAACTCACCCAAAATAGACCTTAAGTATATAGTGGAGACATCTGATGACGTAAATTATAGTTTAGACCGGCACACACAAGTTAGAGTGTGCAAAAACACACACAGACTCTTTCACTGTGCTAAATGCACTTTGATGATACAGGAAAGAACAAAAAAATTAGTGGGGTATAATGTCCAACTTGAAAACAACATACACATATAGAACAATGGGTAACAAGTTTTACTTTCAATTATTGTTTCATGACAGGCAACTTGAAAATGTAGGTCAAGGAAAAAAGAGGCAAAAGTCTTTGTCTTGTATGTTTTTCAAATCAAGAAACGCTTTCATTTCAGTGAAAAATAAAAACTAGTGTCCTTTGCTGCAACTACGCAGAAAGACTCATTAGAGAATGTTATCCAAGAGCAGTAGTTTGTAGAAAAAGTAATCAGTGTAGAGGAAACAGGCGCAAAGACTGCTGGCGCTAGTGGGCTGAGCAATCAAAACAATCCCTGTATGTTCTGATTGAAGAGAAAGGGTTTGACGCCATACTCTTCAACACGCTTCGTCAGAGAGAGAAGGGGGCGGGGAGAGAAGGAAGGAACAAGAGATATACAAAATGATAGGGAGTGAAGTGGAGACGGACTGTAAATAATAAGTCCCTTATACTTAGCTTCCCTCATATCATTCTTTTTCTGTTTTCTCCTCTTCTAATCACCCTCTTTTTAGTTGTCTTCTCATCTCAGTCAATTTTCTTGGTTCTTTCCCGCCTTATCCACCATTTATGTTTAACAAATCAGAGTTGTAGAGAAACTACATGGGAAATTCCCACACTGTGGCTGGATAAGACCCAGCCCCCACCACCCACGCTCGTTTTCCGCCTCTCCCTCGGCTCCCTCCGTCTGCTGTCAGAGGGGAGTCTTGAGGAAAACCACCCATATTCCACCACAGACTATTCTGGATGTTTGCCGGAAATGTATCCCTCTTGTTGTTCCACAAGAATCAAAGTTGAGCTCAAAGAGCAGAAAGTAGAGGAAAAAGGTTCCTCAGCTTTTGAATAAAAAAGTCAGTCTTCAGTAAAATATTAAGTCTGACAAATAATACAGAAAAATTCTATTCTTTGACGTAGAGAAACAATTGTAAGGTCAAAAACACTTGTTCCCTTAGGTGCATCTATCCAAACAAGTCCTGTGAAATCGTTTAGGTCAAAGCTAAAACAGGACAAACACAAAAAACCCCAAAGTATTTTTTTTTTATTGTCAGAGCTGATGTCATTTCCAAACCAACTTTAGTTTGAAAATGTTATGTTATTCAAGCTCCAAGGACGTACAAAAGTAAAAATAAGCATTTCTAATTTATACATTTATATTATAATTCATTTTCAAAATAAGCATTAATTGTCAAAAGATAAAATTTAGTTGCTGATGTGCAGTTTTCTATTTTTTCCTCCAACTCTAGACCGTTTGCTGCCATTTACTTGTTTACATAGCAGTGGCAAACATGTGCAAGATAGTGCAAGTGTTAGCACCTCATTAACATGAATTTCTTCATCTTGTCAGTGCACAATTATAACCTCACTGAACAAAGAGAGTGGTCTATAGAAGTTAGCTAGAAGGATTTTTAATAAGACTTTCTAATAAGACCAAAACAGAAGTTTAATGAGGAGGTTAGTGGTTTGTTTTTGAAGAAATACAGTAAGATAAATTTCATAACTTCTTAGAGATAAGGCAGGAATGTTGTGGTCTATCTCTCCAACTGCATATTCAAAGGAAGACACCTATAAGTAGTGGGATGTTTTTCATACATGCTATATTTTTTACAAAATCAAAGTGAGATTACACAAGAGGATAAATGTTTCTTGAACTCTTTTTAAGAATTTAGAATTTTAAACTCTTCTCGGCGCCTTCATACAGAAATATTAATAAAAGTATTTGCTCATCTGGCTTCCCGCACATATAAACTGGAGCAACATTTTGTGTCCTGTCCTCTCAGCCCCAACATCTCCAGTTCTTAGGAAAACTCTCTACATGTTTTACTAATTTGAATTTCTGACTATGCTTCCAGAAGCATATCTACGATATCAGACACTAATATCAGAGAAGAATCCTTGCTTTATTTCATCTAAAAGGTGCTCTATTGGGTTGAGATCATGGATGGTGGAGCGTTTTAAGACTTCCTTTCATTGTAGAAAAGAAATTGACCCAACTTTTGAAAAACATCCTCACACTTCCAGCCAGTCTGCAACAAACTTCATATTTAACACAATGTAGTCAGGTAAGGGACAACTGCCAAACAGATTTGACCTGCTTTTTTATTTACAAGAAACGGAGACTGGATTTTGTCACTCCAGAAAAAGTTTCCAGTGCTCTACATTCAAGAGGCTCTACATGAATTCATCAACATTTTGCATTGCACCGGGTAATGAGAGGTTCGCTGCAGCTTTTAGCAGTGGAGACCCGTTCCATGAAGCTCACTGTTCCTGAGCTAATCTAAAAGTCACAAGTTGGAGGTCTGTAGCTACTAAATTTGAAGTTAAAGTTCCTATGAGTGTCCCCTTTTTTTGACCGAATTTCTAATCTTCAATTGGGACGACTGAATTCATTGATAAGGAGAGAAGAGCCACTACTTTCAGAAATGTAGTATACGTTATTTAGCTAATATGCAAATAATTTGTTGTTGTTATATTTCATCTGAACTGCATTTTGTTTGTATGGCCTCAGTATTCACTTGATTTTTGTGTTTAGAGATCACAACCAAATTGGAAAAAACTGCCTCAGATCTGATGGATAAGGTTTTTCGTCCAGACTCAGCAACCTCTTTGTCATGAATGTCCGTGTAAATCACTCTGGACAGGCATACAGAGATCCTGCTATGTTACCCTCTCAATACTGTATTTGTAGGGGAAACCAGACAAAATTTGACTTAACAACCCAGCCTTGCAGTTCAAAATAATCGTTGTCACATGAAGCAGCATCTGGATGATCACATCCCATTCTGAATCAAAACCATATTGGTTAATGAAGCCTTCGGTTCTGCAATTAAAGCACCCAGTGATTTACGACAGAAAGAACGATAGATGAGCTCTTTTAGAGCGTTTTAGATAATCTGATTGTAGGATCCGCAAGATATAATGAAGGCATACCATCTTGACACAAAAAAAACTAAGATCAGTAATAGTGAAAACTTCACTTAGTAATTATACCCAATATATTTTGGCACAACAAAAGGCTTTGCTTGATACAACAGGTGACATCAGAGAGTTTTTTTTCTTGTTCATAGTAAGAACATACTTTGGGCTGGCTGTATAATAAATATGATGTGAACAGATTAATATAATAGTATTTAGAAATAAGGTGTGCACAAAACCAATAATGGATGAGTATTATTTGAGTTTTTTGGTCATGCAGAAAAATATTTACCATTGTAACAATTTGTCATCCTGTTCCAACACCACTGTGGACTCTTAAAATTATAAATGATTAAAATGAGTCCGTTAAATTCTTCCTAAGATGAGTGGATCAAGTTTTTATGGAGCGTGGGTTTGTGATTTACCTCTGCAGCCTGAGTTTCCTGGTGTAGCAGAGTCAGTCCTGTGAGGTCTTCCAGAAATGAGTGGGAAGAATTAAAAACCTTGGACAGAAAGCTGAAACCTTCCCTCTCATATTGGTCCAGGACCTGCATGAAAGCAAAAAGAAAACATCAGAATAAAGAAGGAAACTTTTAAAGTCGTACTAGTGAACTCGTACTAGTGAGAGATTAAACTTTGATTTGCTTCATTGATCAATGTAATGTCAGTCTCTTCCACTTCTGATTGATATAGTAATATCAAAGTTGAACCAAGAAAAACAAAGATAAATCATTTCACTGGACATTATAAAAAAGAGGTCACAATAAAGAATACTTTAAACTAGATGCAGAATATACTGAATCACAAGCAACATTGGAATACTGATGCTGTATTTGGGAGTATGTTATATTTCAAGTATTATGCATTCAAACTCTTTATGCTGCTGGTATATTTCACCACATGGATTTACTTTCACTGCCTGGTATGCACAGGCAGTGACTTTTTTTTGACCAAGACTTTTTTTTTTGACCAAGATGCTAAACCTATAAGCGATTTAGGGACATGAGTGATGAAAATGTGGGTTATTTTTAACTAATATAATGATTGTAACAATTAACAATAATATTGCAATTATAGATTTTCCCCCTACTTTAACTCGGCACAAAATTTACAAGTTGGCCTGACAATATTTTTAAATGATAATCATTTTCTGAAGGTTTATAGTTTGATTTGAGACGGCAGAATATGTTTTTTTTTAATAAATGTGAAAATTTTTATCACGTAAAAGTATTGAGCAATTCAGTTTTAAACAAGATGAACTGTAAAATGAACCTTTCTTCCCCCTCTGTGATACCTTTGAAGTCATTGCAGTGTGTTTACCTTGATGTTTCATCAGGACCGACTTCAAATCCCCACACCACTGCTCCAGTATACACACATCCAGACACACACACACACACACACACATCCTCTGCCCTCTTGACTACCTTCCTAAGATTGGACAAGCCTTTCATGGACGCCTACGGAGCCTCCTCTGCAGGTGTAGAGTTACCACTGTTTGAGACATCTGCACACTGTGCTCAGAACTGCCTTTGTGTGTGAGTGTGCGTGCATTTGTGTGTTTTGCAGACTCAACCTGGCGTCTGGTCCCGGAGCCAGACACACCACTCACAATACACAGTGATGTTCCCCTCATTCACCTTTTCAACCTCTCTTTTCTTTCCTCCATCTTCTATTTCTTTGATTCTCCACTTCCACAGATGGACCCTGCTATTTGAGACTTCAACAGCAGAAACCAACTTTGTTAAAATGTCGCTGATGAAGCCACAGATAAGCACACAGCTTTCCTTTGATGATTTAGTGATCAAGTCATTCTGCACTCAGACATTACCTTTAATACCTATGTGAAAGAATGAACAATAAGAAGGGATTTAACATTTTCGGGCAAAAACAGTAAAGCACAAAGTTAGGGACTCAGATGGACCAACATATTTGATACATCTGCAACGGGTGGTTTGTGAATTTATTTCCAAGGGGTGGTGTTAACACAGAACAGCACAAAATGATATAAAAGCTAGATTCACAAGAAGAGTGATAGTATTACAAGCAGCTGATAGAGCATCTGCTACTGAGTCATAAAAGTAAGAAAATATCTATAACAGAGACAATACTTTGTAGATGCATTAAAGATTATTAGCCAGGCCTGAGTGTTTGATGTTCATATTTCTTATTTTCTTCCATGCAACTGCCCAGTAGGAGGGGTGAAATCCACATTGTGAAGTACATGACTCATGTATCCCCACGTTCCAACACTGGACCGCGATCACATCTGTACACCCTGCATGCCAGGCAAACACTAAATATAATTTGAATGGAATATATTGAATTTTCTGCGGTGCTAGATTATTCATGTCGGGAATCATCTGCTTTGTCATAGACAGGAAGCTGCCAAGTTTGAGTTGATTTATGGTCTCATTTGTCTGAGACCATAAATCCATTCCTTGAGACCATTCCTTGTTAAAGGAATGGTGTTACTCCTAAGTAGCTGCAAATAATTAAGAACTTAATGATCTACGCAAATACATGAGGAATTATAATTAAAGCTGACTATAAAACTACAAGAAAGTTTATCAAATTGTTTTATAAAGGAAGATAATTCTTAAACTTAGCCAAGAGTCATAACTGATAATAATCAAAAGGACAACCATGAGTCTTAATAGCCAAATAAAACCAAGTGACGAATGGCAACTAATGTTTATAGTTAATTAATTGCAACTAATCATATTTTAAATTAAAAAAAACATTTTTGCTGCTATTATTGTATGACTAAGTTATATGAGTTCATTATCTACTCTCTGATTTAAGTCTTAGTTAAGTTATTCAATGATAAGGTTGGTGCAAAGTGCTCTAATACCTGTTCAGCTCTCATGTAGGTATCCTTGATCATTCACGTAACTTCTTTGAAAATATATTTCTTTTAAAATGTGAACAGAGTGCGGTCATAATAGCTTTGACGAAAAAAAAAAATTCCTGGAAATATTTTTCTTAGAAGAGAGATATAAAGGAAGGTAATACTTAAGCTTCTCAATTATGCAAGGAAGTAGGAAAAACATTTTGAATACTTTCAGCAAACGTGTCTAAAGGTTTTAGCAGAAATCTGAAGAGACCTTTGATGGTGCATTTACTATAAGTCATAGTTCAAGTGTAGGAATTTTTACAAAGAAAAATACAAATCATTGTGCAGAATACAGTTTCCCATTAATAGTGGTGGCACATTTTGTTGTGTCCAAATAGCAGTAGTAAGAGATGTCTGGCATGGTTTTAGACAATGCCACGTCAGCTGTGATTTACTCTTTGGCGTGTAGTTTTATTGGCTGCCAGCCCCATAAGAGTTAGAAAACACACACACACACACAAACAGAATGAAAAGCCCCAACTCTACAGGAACCGCTCCAGCCCAGACAGAGGCTGAATTGTTTTGTTTCCATAGTGACCTGGCAGCACACAGCTGACTGCAGCAGAAATACACACACAAATCCAGAGTGAAGACAAAGACCAACACACACTCTCACCAACGCCATTAAAGGGAGCACACCGATATATGGACACAGGGGCACACAAAAGAGAGGAGAGATATGGGGGAGGAAGAGCAGGAAGCGAGGAAAAGGGGAAGAAGAAGAAGTGAAACTGGAGTAGGCTGAAAAGAAAAGAGTGAAAGGCAGATAAGCAAATGCAAAACAGAGAGACTGAAGATGTGTGGGTGGGATTAAAACATATTTACTTAAAAGCCTTTATCCCTGCCTTACTAAAAGATTTGTCCTGTCTTACTTATGTCCATTATTCCTGCCTATAGTCTCTACCCAAACCCTATCAAACCAGATGAGCAGCTCTGTGAAGACCAAATAATCTCATCAGTCACACAGGCAGAAACATGACACCTTAAGATAGGCTGGAACGCCATCCTTTTTTTTTTTTTCTTCACTAAGCGTAGGTGGAGAAAAGTTTTGGAGCTGAAGCGAGCCAACTCCCTGCCCCCCTCCATCTCTTAGTTTCTCTCTGTCTTCACATGAAAGTGATAGATCTGGGGCTTTATGACCTCTTTATCGACACAAAGAGTGCATTGAAATTGGGGGAGAGAAAGAGGCAAACCAGCCCTCTACTCATCACAACACCCTTTTTCAGTACAACATTTCCTCTGCTTGTAACAACCTCACCACCACCACCCATCACTCTCTCCTGACTTTTTTCTAAATTGTCCATTCCTCTTCTAGAACTCTCGCACGTTTTTACAACTAACCACACAGACCAATGGTAAAACAGTAAAAAGCACAAAGAGTAAATTTTCCCACCCCTATTTGGCAGATTTAGACTATCTGTAGTCTTCTACAGCCCATCTACACACATTCACTCCTACACACTCACAAATACACACACAGCAGTGGTGGGAGCGTACGACACTTTCTGACATCAGTGAGCAACTGCTGCCTGATTGTTACCAGATGGTTTTACCAGCTTTCCTGTGTGCGTCTCTTTAGTATTCCTCAAGGAACAACATTTCAACACAGCTACACTGACTTAACAATGTGGAAATGGGAGAGCTGGGAATCCCCTCCAATTTTTGCTACGACTGCAATTTGTGTTTCAAAACATTGTTGTCCCATAGTAACAGAATGTGACCTGATAAAAATATCAGGATCTTCGCATCTGCAATTCAGGTTTTTTATCTACATTAAGCCACGTTTAATAACCTTACAATTTGAGCTACAGAAAAAGAGCCACTTACAACGGGTGAGCAGGCAGTGCATTTGTCGAAGGCCAGGCTGGCAGGCAGCACATTGTCAAACCTGGACAGAAAGCCTCGGATCTGCAGAATAGGGGAAAAATAACACAAAGTTAATCAATCTAACTAAATGAGACACTTGGAATACATGTGAGAAAAAATAACTTTTTAATGATAAGCCAAGAAAATAAATTCTTGAATCTGGGAATAACACTCCCCTCCTACGGCTATTTCTTACAATTAAAACAAAACACAATGATGACACAATGTAAAGTAGTGAAAACAGACTTGATATAAAAAGTTTGAGAATGTGTTTTTTTGCGTTTTACAGCAAGGAAGAGAGCTCCCTCTGGTGGCAGAAAGATAAGTAGCAGCAATATTTTTAGTGGACCATTTCCTATAACCTTTTTTCACCCAGTTGGTATATTTTTTACACTGCAAAGCATAGCAGCTTCCAATCAGAGATTCTCTTTCAAAATTAAATGTAAATAAGAAAAACAAGAAGAGATTAAGTACTTTTATTATAAATAATTTAAACCAATATCTTCTGCACTGTAAATTGACTCCTGTTTAATCGAGTTAGCACAGTAAATGTCAGGAGCCTTTGCCAGATGTATGAAAATCCAATTTCAAACAAAAATCACAATTACTTTTGTCCCTACTGAAATTAAAGTTTTGTTTTCTTAATGTGATTAATTGATAAGTTTTGAAAAAAAAAATACACTCACAGCAATCAAAGAACAAAGAAACAAGACAATTCAAGTGGAGTGTGGGCAACAGTTAGTAAATGCTTTTTATTTTTGTTCTATACATGAATTTTTATGATAAATTAGTGCAAAAATTTATTTGAATTAGAAATTAGATTAGTAATAAATAATTTTGGTATTTTGTTAACTTTTCTCTTAACTTTTGTCCTTTCTCTGCAATGAGCTTGGCTGGAGACTGCAGCTCTAAGGAGGAGTTAGTTAGATAGGTGGCGCTACTTCAAGGTAAATACAACTTTGGGCTAAAAATAACACAATGGATGTGGAACAGTGATTTGCAGGAAGTTCACTTCTACATAGCTCAAAGAGCATAAATTGAAGGCTTTGGAGCAGTCTAGTCAAAGTTCACATTAAAATATAAATGAAGTGCTGTTACATAATTTTACCCCTCAAATCTGTCTGCAAAAAATAGTTCTGGAGATTAGGCAAAAATTCCTCCAGGATAACGTAAAAGATGCATTTCCAGTTGCTGCTTGATGACATAAACAGATATCGAAGACAGACTTTGGCTTGACAGGACTAATTGCTACTTTAGAAAGGCTGACTCAGGATATCTTTGTCTAATAATCATCTAGACATACACCAAAGACTTTTATTAAAACACTACATCAAGATAAACCAGTGCCTGTAGGCATATTTTGATTTTGGACTGTTTCTGTTCTGCTTTTTAAATATCAAAGACATAATCTACACATTCTGCATCTCCGATGTAAGTATGTTTGAGCCTGCTTCTTTCTCTTTTCTACTTTCTACTTTCCTGTCCTTCTTTTCTTCTTGTCTAAGCAATCATGAAATTCAAGGACGACAAAAAGACAAAAATTGAACAAGCATCCAAAGCATCCAAGAGAAGAATCAAAAATCTTCAAAATGTTTAAATGAGAGACTCCTGGTTACTTGAAAGCTCAGAATGAAGTCCAATTTATCCCCTTTTGAATCTACAAATGGAGAAAATTTTATTCAACTGAACTGAAGTGAATAATATTAGGCTGTACATCTTAAAATCTGTGCTATTAGTAATCACCAGTATTATAACTGGTGATTATCACTGGTAAGATACTTAATGAAGAAATACATTTGAACAATAGTCTTTTTGAAAATCAGTAATTTCTTGTCCTCTGCATCTATTCATTTTTGGTCATTTGTATTGCAAAGGCATCTTCAGTGAAAATTAGCAATTACAAAAAAAAAAAAAAAAAAGATTGCAGGACTGTCAATCTGACGCCAATATATAACAGTCACTAAATCCAGTATTAATGTAAGAGGTGAGTTTGCAGAGCAAACAAGTCCATAAATGATGAAAGGGCGAGCGGGCAAGTGAGTCAGACTAGTGGGTGGGTGGGATAAGAATTAAAATATGTAAACCTGCAGAGCCTTCACAGACAGCACTGGACACACATCCACTGCATGACGGAAGGTGAAGTACGGACACCTGGCTACGCTGCTCTTCTCTGTCTAAAAAGGTTCAAGCAGTAGGAATGTTTTGGTAAAGCAGGCTTTAGCATACTTATGTTATAAGTTGAATTTGAACTCTTTCCACTCATGCAAAATGTATTAAAAAATGTTCCATGAGATGTTCAGAGCTTAAAAAGTTTGAGAAGCTGACCCCACATTCAGTTTCATCTCTGGTTAGTGTGGTATGTTCATTATGGTGTTAATTAACTAAAAAACATCTGAGATAAAACATAGACTGAACTGGAGACAAGTAAACACCATTCACTAATCAGATTACTTTCAGGGTCATTTCTTGCACTGGTCTGTACTGTAGGATGTTTGACGTTTTTATTTAAAAACCTTCTTCACAAAGTTCGCTACTTTGTTTTGGTCTATCACTTAGAATAACAATAATCCTTTGAAATTTGAGTTATAACTTTAGAATATGCAAAAACGTTCCAAAGGTATGAATAATTTTGCAAGATGCTATAATGACTAAGGCACTTGGGGCCAAAATACATCTACTTTTTTATCAATATAAAAATGATCCAATTAAGAAAACTAGACAAAAACATTGATTAATAATTAAGCTCAATTACTAGTGTGGGAGCGACAGACTGAGAGTTAAACAAAATTTTTAATGAGTTCTGTACATCAGCTGGGAGAGATTCAACTTTCCCAGCAAATTAAGCGTTAGCCTTCGGATAATTAATTTTCTTACTCCTGAGAATGGCTTTCTCAGCTCCAATCAGATTTAATCTGCATTCTTTAAACATATTTTCGGTTCAATTATTTTTGCCTGTCTATCTAATTTAAATATTGTTGAGTAGCAGTTACTGGACAGGTATTGTGATTCAGAAATCACATTTCCAGTAGATATGGAGTTCTGATTTAACAAAACAGCACAAAACTGAAATGTTACCTTCCTTATGTGTTACAAATGACACATTTATTTGGGCTCTGTATGTTTTTTTAAGCCCATTTTCTAACATCTTTCTCGCTTATCAACATGACCCTTAGCAAACCACGCATAGGAAGCAATATTCATGATGAAAAACAAAATTTGAAAGGAAGTTTCAGTTGCTAAACAGTTACCTGGTACTTAACTAAGCTCCAAACTACCAGTTCTAAAAAATGATAAGCAGTAAAACAAAACCTGAACTAAAAATATTTGTAATTTGAGACATAAACAGTGTTTAATTTCCAAAAACCGCCACAAGCTGTCACTGTGGCACCACAGAAAAAAAAAAGAATAGGCGGCCTCATCTGAATATTCACCGCTTGTCAGGCTTAATACATATTCTAATATTCAAAGATTACTCAGCGACACTCCCAGGCATATTATTTTTTGGCACCTCTTCTTTTTGGTAATAATCATCTCTATCTGCACACACATTGCAAGCCACTTTCCTTTGGGTTATTTGGCAGAAAAACCCTGAGCAGCAAAGGTGTCAAAGCAAATGGCAGGGATTCATATTCCCAGGATGATGAATAATGATGATACAAATGGAGTTGGTGAGACGCAGCACTCAGTTAGCCAAGAACAGAGTTTGGATGGCACCAAATCATCCAATCTCCTTATTTAGTGGATCAGTATTGACTATTTAATTATGATTTCAGCCCATTTTTAGGCTCCTTCTAATTAATAAGAGAACGATTAGTTTGTTTTGTTTAACTATGTACAATTTTTAAGACTAAATATGAAATAAAAACTATCTGATAAGCGCCAATATAAAATATTGTGTATTTAAAATTAAAACTCATGTTGAGTTTTAACAGTGGAAACACAAAGTACAAGCCAGCAAATTTATAGCATATCTGAACAGACCGAAGGGAAATAAGAGCATGCGTGTGTATATTCTGACAAGCACAGTCACTCTAAATGTCCTTCCCTTGATCTTCAATCTCGTTTGGCTCTGTTCATTTATAGCGCCACCTCAACAGTCATCAGTATGTATGAAACTAAATCAATATCGACACTCTAGTGCTAGAGAGAGGTAAAAATGTTTGTATTAGAGCAAAGGTCGAAGCAAAGACTTAACAGGTCATACAAAGCATGTTTATAAGTAGTTTTTACTTCAAAATCCTCTCCTGGTTCAGACTTAGGGACCCAGGCTAAACATTTGAAGGACAAACTGTTTTCAGATAAACCTCAGCCTGCAGGAATTATTGCAAATTCAGGGGATGTACATTAAATCATCCTTACTTATGCTCTATAGATATTAGTGATTGTAAATGGTGATGTTCAGTTATTGCCGATATAGCAAGGCTGCCATTGAAAAGGTTTGTCTCTCATGAAAGAACAGCATCATCCAGACTTACAACTTTGCACATTTGAAAAAAATAAATAAATAACACAAGACAAAACGAGTTCTGCGATTTTTTTTTTTTAATTTAAGACATGAGCACAAAGACTCATGTCTTCAAATTTGGTGATGGAGGTGTGATGGTTTGGGCTACATAAAATACTGAATCACAGTCAGGATGCAACATTTGATTAACTAATACATTATTCTGGAGAGAATAAATAAAGGTATTTAAAGAGGCATTTATAAGAAATGTTTGTTTGTGATTAGTTTGCTTTTTAGTTAATCTCATGACTAAACATATGCAACAGGACCACAGTAAAAGGACTCGGCATTGGAAATAGCATATTTTATCAAGCCTAATTTGGATATAGTACATTTTTAACCATGATCTAACATTAATTTGGCACAATGACAGATACTTAAGATTGTCATTAAAAAACAAGTACTGATAATAAAAATATATATTTTCTTGCACCTTTCAGGACACGTTACAAGACAAAAATAATATATATTCATGAACATACTGAAAAACAATTTTATAGAAAAAAGAAAGCAAAACAAGAGATTACAAAAAAAAAAAAGCCTAATGGGAACAGATGAGCTTTCAGTTGTGATTTGAAAGTAGGGAGAGTAAATTTTGTGAATGTCTGAAGGTTTCAGAGTTGGGGAGCAGAGTGAGAAGAGGTTCTGCGAAGCCTAAGTATTTTTAGATGAGGCACCGAAGGCTGTACATCATGGTAAAATGTCTTTCACTGTCAGTAAATGGGCTTCCATGTCTTAATCATTGTGGCTTTGAGGCACGAGGAGTCGGCTCATTAAGGATCTTGAGTGGTGTTTGATCTTTCTATTTATAATATTTTAACTAACCATTGAAAAGACCCAACATAAAGTTGTGTCCATTGTGAGGAACGAAAGATGTTAAAGTATAATGAGGGCCGACAAATGTGAATGTGCTAATGAGTACCACACTGAAACATGCCGCTTTAATTAAGATGTTATATTAAGAGAAATATGTTGTTTCAACTGAACAGAGCATGTTTCACCAGCATTAAGTCTCTCACCTTATACAGTGAAGTTTAAAGCTTTTTCATTTGACAATGCAACACAAGATAATAACTACTTATTTTATTTTATGTCAAAAATTCAGACATATAAATTATTTCTAAAATGAATTCTGTTTTAATTGTGTACATTTACAGAAATCTGCAATATTTTATTGTATTGCCAAAGAACCATTTAAATATATCATTAAAAGACCGAAATGAGTAACATTAAGACTTAGAATGAGTGAAAACGTTA
The DNA here is from genome assembly GCA_911649635.1 of Poeciliopsis gracilis. Taxonomy (NCBI): domain Eukaryota; kingdom Metazoa; phylum Chordata; class Actinopteri; order Cyprinodontiformes; family Poeciliidae; genus Poeciliopsis; species Poeciliopsis gracilis. Next base: position 1,169,172 of record CAJVRI010001403.1, read on the forward strand.
TTGCTACAGTTTTCAGCTGATGAAGAATTCATGATGCACATTCTTGTCTTCTTCAGCAAACTTATTCAAATAATTAATTCTGGTTGCTCTTGGTTTATTCAGTTTTTACAGTATCTAAATATACTTCCAGCATTTCTTAAATTCTGCATCTACAGTTTATTTAAATCTGTGACATTTTCTTGTATTTTGGATCTTACTGAAATAGTAAGATCCAATAGTTCCATTTTATTTGAACTATCGTTGCCATTATTTCTGTGCATCTTTTTGGTTTCCTTTTGCATGCTACTTTGCTGCTGGATTCACCCACAAATGGACAAATAAAAGACTATTTTAGTATATTATTCCTGTTTTATATCCTGTCTAATCAAGGATTTTATAGATGTATCCATCCTGTTCAAAGCAGAACTCTCTCGTCCTTGTAATAAAGTGGATGAGTATGAGTGGGTTTGTGTGTCTCTAACCTGATGAGGCACAAGACCGAGAGACGTGGGAGGTTCGTTCATTCTGTCGTCACTGCTGCTGGCCACTGCGTAGCCCCTAAAAATAGAAAATACCCACAGTAAGTTTATGTGTCTTCATAAATCTTAAACATTCCTTGAAATAAAGTTTGAAAACACACAATAAACTCTAAATATCAGAAAATCATTGAGCTCAGAAACTTCAATGGTTGTGAATGAAAATTATAAAAATATAGAAGCATCCTGAATGCATTGTAGAAATCACAAAACCATTGCCTGAATTATGAGTTCAAATTCAACTTTAAATATAAAATGTCAGTCCAAAAGTAAAACAATACAATAACTGAGGGTATTTAAAATAAATAAATTAAAAAACAGTAATATGTGTGACGATCTTTGAGACAATTTTCAAACAATTTCTTTCAGAGTTGTTTTTTTTTTTTGTTTTTTTACAAAGAAAGTCATATCCAGTGACCAAACATTTTTGATTTCATATTTACAAACCTCTAAACAAATTTAAACTGTTGAAAAGGCAAAGCAAACCTCTGTGTGTCGTCCATGAAGATGAGCTATGAGCTGCAAGCAGGGTGCACTATATAATCCACCACTGCTGTTTGTTGTTTTTTTTAAAATATGTTCCCCCAGTGACCTTGTCGCAATGCAGCGGGGCCCCCTACTGCTCCCAACCAACCATCAGAAAGGTATATAATATATTAGTTTTTGGCTGAAATATCTGATTTCATCAGAACATGAATTAAAAAAGTGCACAATAATTGAAACCAAAAGTTAACATTGTGTATAAAAATGTTACTGTCAACCTAAAATAGGACTAACAAATTTTGCTAAATGCCAAGATTTTTTATTTTTATTTTCATCAAAATCAGAAATTTACATAGAATAAGTTAACTTTAAAAATTTGGTAAGTCTCAGATGATGACACCATTACTCTGTAAGCATTTGTTTGCTGAATTCACAGAATTTTAGATAAATGGAGGCTCATTCATGGCTGTATCTTAAGGCAACACCACAAACATACTGCTTCCTTGTGCGACATGATAAATCAGCGAGAACTCAGGAGGAGAACTGTGAACCTCCACAAGTCTGGTTGATCGTTAGGTGGAATTTCAAGATGTGCAAATCAACATCCAGAACAAAAGCTGATGCTGTCAGAAGGTGTTAAAAAGAGTGTCAGTCTGCAAAGTGACAAAAAAACCTGCACTGGAAGCCCACTCAGCAAGGAAGAAGCTTTTACTCATACAGCAACATAGATAGAAAGCTTGACTACCGTTTGGAAATGCACTGCAGTAAAAAGAGATGCATTTTTGGAGACATGTCTTTATATTCTGATTGAAGTAAATACGAAGTGCTTAAAGCCTAAGAACATCATCTCAGAGTCCCTTCTCCATTGTCAAGTCTTTGGCCATTTAATATCTGGTCCAGTTCTAGCCAAGATGGGTGTTGTGTTCCTCATTAAGTGGGCGTGAACAATGTGGGGGTAATGGGGAAGCGTCTGCGTGTCGTGAATGTGCAAAGAGCAGCGGGCGACACTCCAATTATGTTATTTTACGCATGTACTGTTGGGCAATCAGTTTGAAATCTCTTAGTCTATTTGTTCATTGTGGGTTTGCCTTTCCAGTTGACTATATATGCATCCTTCCACCACAACTGATAAAAACCAACACTTATGGTCTAGTTGCAGACCTAAAATGTTGGTTGAGATGTTGCTGTTGAAGTAAATCAACAATGCTCTCTGCTGACAATCATATGACTTGTGAGCAATACCCAGAGTTTGACTTGTACCACCCCAGCGGGGGTTCTAAAAACCACTCAGTATCTCCAAATATAGACAAATCTGGCCAGGCTGATTGGGGAAGAACCAAGCCGTGCCCACAGAGAAGAAGCGGCAAACTCATTTTTTTGCTTTGATGGGGACCAGTGAACTTCACAAAAAAGAAGGGATCAAAAAAGAAGAGCATTGTGTGGACTAAAAGAAAAATGTACTATGTATGTAAACTTTGAAAAATGCAAGAAAAAAAAACTCTAAAAGTAAGGTTATATTCCTTTTCAGTCAATATATGTAAACATCTGATTTTAACTGTATGGGTGTTCCTTGTTCAGCCCAACATGCTTTTCCATGGTAGCTTTTTGCACTTTTGAGATGTTGGTCAAATACAAAGCAACACATAATTCAAACTTGGCATGAGTACAAAAAGACACTGAGCTTATTTGTGCTTTCAGATCTCAAATGCAGACAGAAGGAACACTTGAGCTTTTGTATGAGCTCCATGACTACGAGTAAACCTTTCTTCGTGCGAACAACAATTATCAACATTTCACATTTCACACTGAGTTGACAGTGGTTTTACAAAGTCAATGACTGTCAAACTGCTTGAATACCTACGTACCAATTATATGTGTCTCAGAACTGAGGAATAAATATGCGCTATTGGGGACTTCTGGGTATAAAAGCACAATGTGACCGGGTGAAAAAGCAACAAAAAGAACATGCATTGAGTGCCAACTTAAAAGAAGTAGATCTTATTGTAAAGACAGAAGCAAGATACACATAAAAGCAAAAACAGCATAAGAAAATGTATTCTGGTCTTTGCTCTTGAAGCTTTTCAGTCAGGAAGGAAGAACAGCTATGTAACTGCATACTGTATTTCAAAACACTCTAAGATAAAATAGCCATCCCATCAGGCCCAGCAAGTGGCCTCCTTAGTACAAACACACAGCTCTTCCACAGCTCTATTCTTTTACAGAGACACACCAGTGCACATGACTACACACTCAACAGGCAGGAAAACATCTCCTTCAACGATTTGAAAAAAGGATGAACTAGGTGCAGAAATTTTCAAGCAAATACAGATCACAAAGAGAACCTAAGAGTTCACTGAACCGTGGTGTCAAAAGGGAGGAAAAAACTACAACAGTAGTGACACAAATGCCAGCACCACAGTAAAACATCAGCTGTAGCGTTCATCCTTCAATAAGACAATGTAATCAAAGTTAACTTCAAATTCAAACAGCCACCAAGGGCTGCTTACTAAGGCCATAATCTGTACAATTCCTTGAAAATTGTACAGATTACATAATTCACTTCACATTCAGATGTAAAGAATATTAGAAGCAAAAGTACAGATTGTTATTTCTCTGTATCATGGTGCTTAGTAAGAAGATGGATTTGAAGAAAAATGCATTCCTCAAATGGAAGGAATGGGATGCAAATCCTCAAGTGAAATTACTGATTTGCTTCATGAATAAAAACAGGAATAGCCATCTGGGAGCTTCCCAAAGGACAGCTCAGTTAGAGGGTGATCGGCTGCTTGATGACAGAATATCAGGACATCAGGGACCTGCACTACAAAGCAGGTTTAATGGCTTACAGAGGAGAAGCTTTGGATGCTGTAGATTTTCTGTAAAAGCTAGAGTGTAAACTATTTCGATCCATCACTGTATTTATGTTAACAGCAGGTCAGACTTTAATATAAGACAAAAACCATAAAAACGTAAATATATTGAACACTTTATTTACCAAAAGCCTTAAACAAAATCAAATAACTCAAAATCTGATGAAGATTATCAGCCAATGTTTATTCTTCTTTTACGTGTAAACCTGAACCACAACAGATTTATTTCTGATTTATGCACAAGAATCTGAAACACACAAAACTGACTGTCTCTAACCACGAACAGCAAGTCAAATTCTGAGAAGTTTTTTCTTTAATCAAAGCATTAAAAATGAGCACTGCCATGGGGCGACTGAAGCTCAGTGGGGAGAGTTGGCGTTTTGCAATCAGAAGATTTTGGGCTGGAGTTTAGTTTCCCCCTCACATGTTGATCCGCCCCTGAGAAAAAGACTTAATCCCAAATCACATACCAATCACTGTATGAATGTGTGCACATTAGAAAGTGTAAGTAGTTGAATGTGGCATAGTTTAAAGGGCTTTAACTGCATTAACCATTTTTTTCTGTCCATAAACCAACACTATTGTGATTTGATATGTTTTTCTAGTGCAGAAAACATAAAACATGTCAAGTCATATGCACAATTAACTAAATGAAAATAATCTTGCAATAATTTAAATTCTAGAATTTACTGATGAGTTGTTTTGTGCGCCTGCAAATGCATGGGTATTTTTTAACAAAAATATTTCCATTAGAGAATCAAGAGTGACCAAGTCACTCAGAATAATGTTGGGAACACATACCCTTCACTGTGCTGTAGGATGGACACCATCAGCTCCACAGCCAAAGCTCCAGCAATCATGGCAAGGCCTGGTCTGCTGACGGTGCACTGCTGATCCAAGGTCCGATCCCTGGTCGACTATTCACAAAAAATAGAGAACAATCTTTAAATAACTCAATCATTTAAAATAAAGCCTGACACATTCAGTGAATGTACAGAATAAAAGCACCAGTCCAAATGGTTTCTGAGTAGAAGAAAATTTTCTTTCATGTCTGAAAGCACCGAGGGCAAATTCCGGATCACAAGCTGTTGAGACTCACTGGCAAGCGTTGTTGCATTTCCATCTCTGTGGGCTTTTATTGATGCAACCATGTTTTTATAAACAGCACCATTAGCTTGTCCCTCTCATTGACTGCAGGGTCATCTCTCCAGTCAATAGATGGAAAGATGAGCCATTAGTGTCTACAAAAACTGCACTTTATCGAGTATTAATTGTGCTATAAACGCTGTTGATCAGCAATAGATGGAAAGGAAGACTTGTTTGAGTCCAGAGGGTTTTTTCATTTCCTTGTGAAGGCTGATCGGTGTCACTGTAATGAGATATTTGTAATAACAGCCAGAAGATTACAAAACAAAAGCGACTTGTATCAGCAATACATTATTAACTTTTTTTTTTCCTATTCATTCCCCAAAACTGAAACTCTTCTACATGTAAATTTCAGTGAAAGCAGCCCGTTGGCTCTAATTCTGATGGTAATATTACTGTAATCTGTGACTGAGGGGCGGTATTTGTGGAAGCCAAGAAAGAATAAAGCAGGTTTCTAGAAAATGGCTTTAGCCTTTCATAACTGATGAACGCAGCTCAAACAATACTCATATGAAAAGGTAATGAGGGAGTGTAAAAACAGGACAAAAGGATGAAAACAAAGGCTGTCACAGGACAAAAGCAGGATGTGGGTGATGGAAAAAGTAAGATTTTTCTGAAGTATATAGGTTGAGTTAGGTCCACTTTAGGTCAGAATATTAACAATAAATGTGTGATTTTTCTTTAAAGCAAGCGGAAACAATTAGATGGACATATAGAAACTGCAAAAAATAATCATCACTGAAACTAATTATTGGAGTGGATCAGTTTGGATTAAAAATATTCAATCTGTCTTTTCCATCTCCAGCAGATTTATAGTAGAAAGTTGTAAGAATAAATAATTATAAATAATTCTCCTGTTGCTGCTGGAGTACAGGGAGTCATCAGAACAATTGCAATTGTGTTACTTATCACACATGAAAACACTTTGATCTAAATCATTTCACCAGAGCTCTGGCTGTTTGTTTGGGGTTAATGTCCTGCTGGAAGACGAACTTCCATCCAAGTTTTAAGCTTTATGCAGCTTCTCAAAGGCTTTCTTCTGGATTTTCCCTGGAATTATGTAATCTTCCTCTAAAAGCCGACCACCACTCCTGGTGGTGGTCCAAGAAAACCACCACCATTGGTGCTGTGATCAACATACTATACTGAGTGAAGGTGTTTGCATATTCATAATGAAGCATGTAGGCCAAACAATATTAGCAATGCTGTTTGGCCTATATGCCACTTTGATTGTGTTGGTCTATTGCATAAAACCCTGACTAAATATATTGATGTTTGTAGTTATTACATGACAACATGTGAAAACGGCCAGGAGGTATGACCAGTTTTCCAAGACACCATATGCACTGCTGCCAAATGTGTGTTTTAAGAGGTGGCTGAATGGATGTTAAGAGCTTTTCTCACATCCCCTGGAGCAACAACGTCATTGCAGAAGTAGCAGCCCAACTTGTGCCCTGGGATGTTGGAGAACAGAGAGGATCCTGGGACACTGGGCGCAGCTCCAGCCGGAGTGGAAGATGATGAGGAAGCAGAGGAACAGGAAGTAGAGGAGTCTGCAGCCGTGGAAACACTTTGACTGACGGGAGGTTTCTTTAGACCATGTCGCATTACAACGAACGTGTCGAAGCCTAAAGCAGCATTCACCACGAGCTGAGGAGAGAAAAATGATGACATGGTTATTAAGAAGTCTTTTTTTCATTAAACACAAGAACATTTTACACTAATATTGTATATTAGAATGTCAAAATATAGATTAAAAGAAGCTTGTTTTTTATTTATTGAAAATCTTGTAAAAGTCAGGGAAGCATTTGAAAACGGATGAGTTGTGATGTTTTCATTCTTTGATTTATATATTGTCCAAGTTGGTAAAAAAATTGTTATTGTTATCCAATTTCCGGCCTGTGTGAAGATTCATTGCCACATTTGTTTAGAAGAAACACAGAGGACAGACAAGCATAATCAAGTTCTGCACAGGCAGAATAAAAAAAGTAAAAAAAAAAAGTAAAAAAAAAAAAAACAAACACATCTGATGACCTGATAGGTCACTAACAGATGATTCTTAGGAGGAGTGATGAGGGCAGTCAAACAGAATCAACATTAGAAAAGCAATGCATGACATGGTCTTTGCTTTGGTATCATTTGTATATACTGTTTCTTAGATATTTATTTTATATTAGGAAAAATTTCCAATTTCTACTGCAACCTGTGGTGTTTGGCAAAAATCCGATCCTTTATTAATCTGAACAATGCAGCTTACAGAGGACATTCTTTATTTCTACTATGACTGCCCACCAATCTGCAGCCTTTGCATTTTAAATGTCCTGTTTTCACTCGTGTTATGACTGTTCATAATGTCTAGGCTGAAGCTACGCCGTAAGAAAAAAACAGGTCAATTGTGTAAAAAGACATTGAAATTAATGTTTCTATTCAGTAATTTTCAGTCTGCAAATGTTTTAGTTTAAACCCACACAAATTAAAAACTGAAGGCAACCAAAGTAACTCTAGTATAGTGGCCTCTAAGTTTAAGAAAGTCTGCTCTGTCAACTCTAAAACTTAGGACTCTTCTTCACCTCATTAGTTTATTTCTCTAACTTCAACTGTCAGTCTGTTAATGACTAACTTCATGAATTTATTGTTAATGCTTTCTGTGTCTGTGCTCTCTTATATGTCTACAATGATCTGGTTTTTAGTGTCATCTAAAACACCAACACTACAAGAAAAGAGCATAATAGTTACCTTAGTTAACATTAGCAATGCTTCATAATGTGCACTGCCTCTAATAACAAGAAATGATTAAAAAAAGCAGCCCATCTCACAAAAGGCCCCTCAGCTGAGCCATCCATTAAAAAAAATAATCAGCAAAGTAAACACTTCACTGTGCAGCAAAATAGGAGGAGCAACACAAGTTCCTGGCTTTATGCTCAAAGGAACTGATTTATTATAGTAAATAATAAGAAAAAGGAATAGTATGAGTCGCACTTCAGTGTTAAGTAAGTAAAAGCAGAGTAAAGACTCTCACAGCAACAATTTCCTTTGTTCTTCTAAGATCTGTTTCTATGTACTGCAAGTAATGGTCACAAACCCTGAATAATTACTGCATAACGTGATTATAGAAGTGCTGCAATCATTACAATGTTGCATTTAATGCAAATTTGCTTACAATAGGTTTATTGTCAATCCAAGGTAATTCACCTCGGTAATTTACACATGTAATTTTCACATGTTCACAACAAGTGGTGTTTTATATTTTAAGAACCATTGAAGACATAAACCCAGTGTAAATTCTTATAGTAAAAGACCTTCTATACTGTCTAATATGAGCAACCTTTCGTCAGACCTTGTGCTGTAAACAGCTGTTTCCTGTGACAACGAAGGTGGAAGAGAGCCACCAATCAAATGTACAATACGTACTAATGAGTTAAAAGTGGCCAAAAAGCATTATGATAATTTACTCAGTGAACTCCATTGCAGGTGTCCACTTTGACGATGCACATCATTATGTCAGTCATTGTCTGTATGTAAAATAAAATGGAGCTCCTGAACTTCAACCCGAAACCACTGGTGTGAGTTAATTTCGCATGCTGCATTGTTCTTTTTTTACCTTTCTCTTGCTGGCAGCTATAACAGTGGGCAACCAGCGGCTCTCCCTTGTGTCCATGAGCAAAAACACCACATCGTGTTCTGAAATGAGCTTCTCCAGCTGCACCACATCTTTCTGGGCCTGGGAAAGCGTAGCCTGAGAGAAATTCACTGGGTGGCCAGGCATGGGGATGCTCATATTGTAGCCCTCAGCACTCTGTAAGAGGAAATGAAAGCAGAGACAACCTTATTAAGCCTTGGATGAAATGACTGTGTGTATAAACAGAGGCCAAGTACGTGATAGCCAGCATTAGAGAGTGAGTGGTTTGTGGAAATGAGCAGTGAAATCATAATTAGTGGCCTTGTTAGGTTTGGACATCCAAGCTGAAGTGAAGACTCCTTATACCATGTCTGCGTGTAAATGCAATAGTCTTGTCTTTGGCAAATTGGCAAGGGAAGGAAGTTTATTTCTATGGCATATTTCAGTAACAAGTGATTTAAATGATGAAAACATAAAACAATAAAATTAAAAAAGGGGTAAATTGCAGTGAAATAATAAGGAAAGTAAAGAAAAGTCAGCCTATGAATTAAAATGTTAGTTTTAGTCCATAAAACGTAAAGCTCATATTAACTGAGCCTAAGGCTAAAACCCAAAGAAAATGGATTTTAGCCTTGATTAAGAGGACTGTTTTTTGGAAGTATGTTCCAAATTACAGGAGCATAAAAGTTGAATAAGGAAGGAGGCTCAAACTGCCATCATCAGGGGGTTTAGTAATAACGCAGGACCACAGAGGTTCAAGTTTCTCATAAACTGGAAATTACTAGAACACCAGAATCACCATCCACAGCAGACTCAAGTTTATAATTCAACTGATCAACAATAAGTTAACCAAGAAAAGGACTCTTATCCGAAACCAAAACCTGTGATTATTTGGTAATCCTGCAGCACAAAATTGGCATTGCTGGGTGATATATCTCATCTTTCAATTTAATTTTTTGATTTAATATTTCTGAAATGTTCCAAATATTTCACAAGCCATGTCTTCTACAGTTGTGATGCCTCCTTCTTGCCACAGTGACCGCAGATATTTTTGCACTCATTTTTCAAACTTGCTAGTTATAATCGCCAAATCAGCACTCACAATGTGGTTCCGGCTTAATAAATTGCATTAAGAGTGGTAAGTTAATATATTTGCATCTACTCCTCCCAGTTTTGCACTTTATGTTTTTCATGAAGGCACTAACTAGATTGCACCCGTTATCTTGCTGATGTTAATCTGCAAACTATGACGTTTGCAACTGAGCATGCAAACCGTTTAAATATCAGTTCCTGTATATAGATTACAAGAAAACCACAATAAATTAAATCAAACATGTATCTAATTCTTTTCCATTGTCACTGTAGTTTTATGTTGTATAATCAATCCACCTGAGGAAAAAAGCATCTCAACTAAATCACTATAAGCCCAAATTACATTGACACCAAATATGACTGAATGTAAACATCTGACTGCAACTGTAAAAAGAAAAACCAAGAACTGTAGGAATAATGGGCAATAATAACTGAGGGCAAAAGTGCTTCACTCCAGAGCTACCTTTTAGAGTTAATTTTTTTCATGTGGAAAAGTCAGTGCAAGTAGTTTGGCAAATTAGAGCACTCCATAAAGCTTCAATAGTACCACCTGCTGCTGTACTTTCAGCCCCCAGTGAACCTTTTTATTGCAATTCTCCCTGAGCCTGTTTTTCAGACGCCTTCTAAAGCTTTAGCTTTTTTTAGTTTGATTGAAACAAAAAGTTGAAAGAAGTTCCTACCAAAAGTCAAACAAAGTTGGTCAATTTAGCCCCACTTATTCTTTTTTGATTATGTATTCTTTTTCTAACACATAGAGCGTAGATTTTTGACAACCCCAAGAACACAGGAAACTGTTTTTGATTATCAGTCTACATATTTCTAGATTAAGAAATATTGTATGAAAAAGCCTAAGTCATACTAAAACATTCATAAAACCCTTTAGTGTTCTTTAACCATATTTTATTCCATATATTTTTGTTTGTTATTTTAGACATGCAGATAGACAATCCACTGTGTTGCTGCAACCAGGAGCAATACTTCTAATTGTTTATTCTAGATGTGTGATTTCTTGAAATAAACACCTAAAACACTTCAACACTGACATAACCTCTAAACAAAATTATAAAAATAAAAAAAATCTGATTATTACTTTGAGGATTTTTAGCCACTTTGGAAAATTATGATAAAAAAAAAATCAAAACAGTTTTAAAACATTTTTGTTAATATCATATTGCAGTGGTTATAGAAATGGTATTTATTATTCCAGAGAATGTAAATGTTGATTTAAATAAGCTTTGTTATCTATTTCTCCAAAATGTTTAGAAAAAAGCCACATCATTGAGTGTTAGGGTCTTAGGTTGGCTTGAACAAGTCAACAGTTTCGACTGAAAATAAAATCCCAGAGAGAAAAGCCAAGTCACTGATTGTTCATGCCAAACACTGAATTACTATGTCTGGATTTGTCACCATGAAAAAAAAATGGAAATATCGAGAGTAATTTCAAATGAAAAACAGAAAAGGGCAAGGATGAGGTAAGATATTTTAAAAAGAAGAGCAGCTTTTACTGAATCAGTGGATTTCACAGGCTTCTCTTAGCATACTTCAAGAGTGGGAGCTGCTAACAAAGTGTTACATTTACATTTAACTTTGACGTAAGTGTTGCTAAGCAGTCGGGTGGTGAGTTCACACTGTACAGATAGTAATCACATTCCAATAACCCCAATAAATATCACCAGCCTGCAGCCAAAAGAGAAAATGAAATTTCAGTGTAGAAAACGCTTATAGCGAAGACTTTATGATTCAAGATTTCTCCGACAACCAAACCATAAAATATTGGCAATTCCACCAGCTACCCTGACATTTTTTATCCATGGTCAAAATATAAAACCTGCTTCTCCCTTCGACACCAAGACCTTTTCTGATCCAGATTTTCTCACTTCAATTACTGGAGTTCTGTGCCTTCAGCACCTGATGCTCCCATATTTGCAGAAAAACAACCCATTGAAAAAAAAAGAAAAGGAAAGAAGAAACCCTTAAAAAGGGAACACATGGATTCAGCTGCTGTGTCTGAAAACAAGCAGTTTTTTTTGCTTGTTTTGTATTCTTTTTCCCAGGAGAAGAGGAGAAAAAGAAAATTAAAAAAGGACAGAGACTTGGAAATAAACATGATGGGGCGACACCAGCTTGCGTGTGCATTTTACAAAGCACATCACAGGTGACATTATTATCTCAGACCACTGTATCTCATTACCGGCAAAAACAATTGCACAGTCGTGACTGCATTACAAACGAGGTGCAGGCCAGAGTTCAGCGTAATTTCAGACAATCTGCAGACAGATGACGAGACATTCAAATTTGGGAAGATTAAAAACTCAAAGATGATTTTACTTAAAAAAACTGAGTCTAAATTCACAAAATTAAGAGAATGACAACATTCTTATCTAAACAGATTTTCAGAGTTTTGCTTAATAATGAGAGTCTCTAATATCAGAAAAAACACAGTTAATTCTGTTAGATAATTGACCTACATGTGGTGTTTATGGCTTCTATGCATTAAATTATTTCAGCCACATGTCAGAAGAACACACAAGAACATTTTTGAGGCCAGATAATATGCATTGCATAATAACAGACAATGGGGCATTAGCCGCTTCATTAGGAACACAATTTACAATCACCAAACTTGTAAAATGCACAAAGGTGTACAGAGATAATTAAAATTTATAAATATGCATATGGTCCACGCAATTCCAAGAGGCTTAACAATGAGTGAGCTCGATCGCACTCAATCTGAGCCAGTCTTTGAGTTATTGGCTGTCTTTTCATTTGCTAATCTAACCAAAATATCTCCCTAAGTGGAGCCAGTCATTAATTACTAAAGTAATGAAACTGGTCCATTAATATGGAGATAAAACGGCTTCTCATTTTCTCCTCATTTTGGACACTTCATATATGATCATTCAACAAGGGAGAAATTTAAATTACTACACTATCCAATAATTTGCTCTATGCAACAGCCTTTTGTAGAACGAGCTTAAAAAAAAAGACTCCTAATTACTAAAATTACAAGATGACAAATATTTCCATTTGTTTAAAGATTTCACAAACGCTGACCTTGTATAGTAGGTTACAACCGAGACATGGATCTTTACTGTTTGACTCACCACACCCGGAAAGATTTTAGTAAGACGGTCAACAGCTGCTGTAGCTTTTGATTTCCCTCCTCCAAGACAGTCTTCGAACTCATAGAGTGGCTGTCGAACCGGATTGGAGTACGAGATCTTGGCGTTGTCAACAAACGTGATGTGTCGGACTCCCCAGCCCTACAGAAGGACAGAGACACACAGTTCATCCTTTCATCAGAAAGCAGGGCTTTCTTTCAGGCTTCAGTGAACTTTAGACATGTAGAACATTTCCACATTAAAATAGAATTTTGCAAACTTTTTTGCACCATATGAAGCTCTGTTTGCTTCATTATTGTTGCAAACAGACAACAGAGAGACTCAGAGTTAAATACAGTCAATATCAGTAAGATGTTTAAAGTGAAGAAGAAGCTATTTAAGGGGAACTTTCTGTCACATGTTGAGAAATATCTCTGGTTCATTCTGCAAGAGAGAGCAAATCTTTCAGCAAATATCAGCAAGGCATGCTAAAAAGCTGCTGTTTTTAGCCATGCGTACTTTCAACCTCTGATGTGAAATAATCTGAATTTGGAAGTGCTGTAATCTGTCATTTGTTTTCATTCTGAATTTTTTAAAATACAAATCGGATGTGAATCACCAGCAAGAGACAAATAATTTCCAGTGTTCAATGATTTAATAGAAATTATACAATTATAATTATATTATTTATTAGCATAAATAATATAATTATGTTCTGTTCAGATTGTGCTCGGTTCAAATAATGAATTAGCTGCATGTGAGATGGGGGTCGGGTTTGAAATAAAAACAGAAAAGTAACTCGATGCCACTCAAGTCCTTCATCAATGTTTGTTCATGTCTTATAACAAAATGTTGCATTATTCCAAACTAGTCCCTGGTAAAAGGAGACCATGCAAAAAGGTTGTGTTCACTCTCTGTTTTACCAAAAAAATAGGGAATAAGGAAAGTATTGATAAGCATGTGTTTCTATTTGTGTCAGCGTTAGAGAAAGAAGTAGAGTGTGCGCTCTATGTTCATTTGGATTCTTATACTTTTGCCAAATGATGGATCAATCTTTCATCCTTCCATCTCACCATGAGGGTCCTGGCAACATTGCAGCCCAGAGTCCCAGCACCAAGAAGGAGACACTTTGTGTTGACCACTTTGTCCAAGTCCAAAGAAGGAACCAGCCTCCATCTCATTAGCTTAAGGTTCAGGTCCACTGATGACTCTGCAAGTCTGTAGGAAGCAGAATGAAAAAAAAAAATGCCTTCAGTTTCTGATCACACCTGAAATGATTAAACTTCCCACTGTGAATTAGCTTTCTTAGCAAAATTAAAAATCATTCCGGTGTTTGCAATAAACTAATCACAGAGGAACACATTGAAAAGCTGAACAGAATCAATATTACAAGCATTTTATGCACATTAAACACTATATCATGCTTTCAGTCACAACAAGAGACCCAAAAATTTTCAACCCCAGAAAAAATAAATATTCATAAAACGATATGTTTAAAAACATAATATGTGAGCTCAGGGACTCTTGGTGAAGAGTTTCATCAAGTCCGTTGTTACAGGAAAAGATGGTAATAGCACCTAACTCAAGAATATTAATGAACAGGAGGCCTTTCCCCAAGATTACCAAGGAATGATGTCAGAAGCTGGAATCTGACTATGAATCACATTTTCAGTGGGTCATAATGACAGTACTGAAGAATGGTTGTCAGGAAGAAGATTGAGTTTGAAACAGCAGTCATTAAAAGTGACATTTCATGTTTAATTTGATACAATCACCTGTGATGTTAGTCATGTTTAGCTGACTGTGAGTTTGATTTGATCAGAGTAGAATAGAAATATTCTTTATTGTTCTTCAGTGAGGAAATTCAGATGTTTCAACAATTAAATGGGTTACAAAGATATGCATTAAGATGAGTTTGTTCTCAACTCTTTGTACATTTGGACAAAAAAGATTATATGCAGAAGGGTTGAAAATATTTTGGTGCAATTATAAATGTCAGTAGCAATAAACAGTACCAGATTTCCAAAGGTTTTACCTTTTAGGATCCATGCATTCGCTCAGGTTGACCATTCGTGGTCCCAAAGCTCCCTTCGGATTTTTCTCCCATCCAACACTTTTAAGACACACTGAGATAATAATACACAAGACTTTTAAAAACAAATTTAGCCAAATTTTGCAATCAATTTTCATAATCAATGAAACTTATGCATTAAAATTTATTTTAGGACTTTGAACATTGAAGATTGATTTATTCTATTAAACTGTTGGACACTAAAAGGTAATAATGTGGTAATTTGTTGGTCTCTGCAGCCCCCTTCATTATACTTAGTGCAACAATACTCCTAATTTACTGCAATGGTTGCTATGGTACCATGTGCTATAGTGTTAAATAAGCAAATAGATTAATTAACATGGGAAGCAGTGAAATTACTTAATCTTTATCTTCAATCAGCTTTCTTGTATATAATTACAGCAATTTATGTGACATTTTTACCTTTATTTTATAGTTCATATGACAGCAAAGCTTATTTTCATGCATATTTTAAAAAAAATCAGAACAATGTAGATTGGTTTATCTTTTCAAAAAGCCACCAAATATGTGAATGTGCTCATATTGGTTGCTTGAACACATTCACAGCGACTTAATTAAAAGCTGTGATGTGCCGACGGAAAAGGGAGAGGGAAACAAAGACGCCTCGTTGAAACTTAACATAAGCCTTTTCCAGATCACAGCACAACTCCTCTTCCAACGCCACCATTACCATTTAAATTGTTTTCACTCCTAATTCGGCAGACAAAAGGATAACAGAAATGCTCTGAGATTAGATTGAAATGAGTAGTCTCTCAAAGAAATGAGAACCAAAACTTGGACTGCATTAGCACCAAAGAGACAAACACTTGGCACGGACAGCTATGTGTAAAAACATACAAAAAAACAAAAAACAAACAAACAGAGGTGAGCAAAGGCATCAGCATTACCTGAGTTATTGGGAAGCTCAGGTAGCTTGACTTGGAAGAGGACACTGTGCTGGATGGATCGGTTTCCCTGCAGAGTTTGGTCTCTGAAACACAGCACTTCCACCACGTCCAGTTTAGAGCCTCTGATAAACACAAGAACATGACTCATTCAAAAGCCACTAGTGCCAAAAAACAAGTTTTATAGTGCTCTGAAAAGTGGTAATAAATAACCTATTAAATTATTGATTCATACAGTATACTTATTTATATAAGAAAATATAGTGATATTGTTTTTTTTTTAATTAGCACTATCTTTATATCTGCCTATTTGTAAGTTCATATTCTTTTTCTTTGCTGTCATTATATTCAGTTTCAACCACCAAAAACTTTTAAATTAATTGATACAGGGATGAATCAACTGCAATTATGAATCAAATTGACTCATTTCCACTTGTATTTAAAAGCTCTAAGAAAGATAAATAAAGCAGAGTTTAAACTGATTTGGTCAGACAAACTGAATATCACTTTATTCTGCTTTTCTTCCCTGCAATACTTCATTCTAATACAAACACTGGTATCGTCTTAAGTTTTTGGTCCAGTTTTATAAAAATGACTCACATTTAAATGTTTCTTAAGTCTCTCTACAATGTCATGGATGACTGACAGAGGAACAGCCAAATGAGTCATCTTGAGCAGAAAAAGAAACGTTCAGGCATTATATCATTACTGGGACCTTTGTAGGTCAGCCACCTGTGACTACTGATAGCCAGGTTCAACTAATTCATCTCGGCCACCTGTGAAACAGATTTCAGCAGTCTCACAAACTGGTGCCAACACCTTCAGAAGGACATCTGTGACTGGAGGAGAGCAGCCTTTAAAATGCTGCTTTAATTCTACTGAGGAGGGAAATCAAATACAAAATGCTCAATGCATGTTAAAAACATTTTGCACATACTGTTAGATAATTTTTGTACTTAGTGTACTCCTCAACACAATAATATCTGAAGATAATGGGCAATTTTATGATACACAGCTGTAGATAGTAAAGCACAAAAAGTTAAAGTGGAATGGTTTGTCCTGTTAAGAGAGATTCAGTAAATAAGTAAAAAGTTAAAAGTGTCTCATGTAAAAAAAATAGTTAATGTAGTATGTTGAAATATGGTGCAAAAATGATTTGATCTTGAATAAAGTTATTTTCAGAATAAAGAATAAGCATAATAACTGCACTTGGGAAAAGTCATAATATTTTGAAAAATATTTTGTTCAATTATTTCACATTATTCAGCATGGCTCCATGTAAAGCCAGCAGCCCCGAAGGTTTCTGCTCGAAAGAAATAAAGTTTTTGAGCGGTCTAATCAAAGTGCTTTGACAATAAACAACTGCTCTTTGTTACAGGTATTTTTTTACAGCACAGCAACACCTGCAGATTGCTTTGATCATTTGCCCTCAACTGTGATCAGCTGTTTGTGTTTTAAAAAATGAAAAATCTATATAATATATTGCTTATATGGTGAAGAACATCTTCTTTAATTGATGCTTTTGCTTTTGGTAATTGTACTTTTAAATTTGACTAAATGTGCACATAAAGCTTAGAATCAATCTCTGAAATTAGGAGATATAGAATAAAATATGATTTGTGATTTACACACAAAAAAAAAAACTTCCAAAACATTCATTATTATTTTTAGAAACTGACGTGTTAATAAACAGATTAATGGGAGAAACATTAATTCTGCTGTCAATATCAGTCCTACTGTTGTCATTAACCACAAAGTAATGTTGCTTAATTAATATAGAGCACCTCAAAGCACCTTTAATCTTCAGTGGCTTCATCCCGCCATTAGACGCAGTCTCAGGCAAAATAGTCCCAAGAGGTCGAGATTTAAACTACCCACTCTGATGTAAGTGAATAATCCACTCAGCTACCTGACTCACTACCAAGCTATGTTTTCAAAATAGACCCTTTGAAACGTTTAATTAATTTTCTTGCAGTCCACATCAGTGGGCAGACACAGCCTTTAATTTTTATGTTTCAGAAGTTCTTTGAAGTCTATTTTATTCAATGTGAACCCATTCATCTTATCGCTTCAAAAGTTCAACTTACACTTTGAGACATTCGGACAGACCTTCTTACAGTTAGTCGTACAATAAGAGCAAAGTTTCTGTTTGTGATATAACAGATATAAAGATATGGTTCCTTCACTGGACACCTTTATTACTTCCTCCCTGATCTTTCGGTAAACATTTTATCCTGCTCCACCCAGAACTCGTGTACTAAATGTCTGGCACAAATTAAACAACCAGCACCAACTTCCCTTAAGGATTGTTAAGAATATTATCCTCCAAACATTTTCCTAAAATGTTCAATAAAAAATATTTTTAACTCTGCTTGAAATCTGTGCTGCACTACTTTATTAAATCTGAAAAGTATCCAGCAGCTTTTCAATTCAAATGCGTTATAAATAAAAGTGAAAGTCAAGAACCGCAGTTAATTGAAATATCTTCATGCACTAATACTTCTTGAAATTCACTATTTCATAATGACTTTTTCAACACACATTATTATTTCCTCATCTTTTCTCTGCATTAACACATGCAAACACACATACACACACAAACGTTTTTCTTTTTACCCGTGCTTGGCCAGAAGGACCAGGAGGTTTCTCAGAGGCCACCCTGGATGTTGAGACAGAGTACACGGATCGTAGACGCCCACAGTTATCTGGAAAAATCAAAGAAAAGTGATTAGTCCCAGATGACTGTATCTCCGTATTTGATTTTGTGAAATAAAATGAAAAAAAAAAAAAAAAGACAGGAACAGTCCCTTTTGAAAACAGTTTGAAATGTCATTTGATGGCCCTATGAATACCCCACAAAATGTCTTAAAACTCTTTAAATCAATACTAATAAGAAGAAATAAGTGATATAATATCCATCTTAGAAAACATTTCGGAAATCAATTAATTCATGGATTTGCATAATATAATGTTTTTACAAAAATACCTTCTTAGTATCAGTAAAAAATGCCTCCCAGTCCTCAAGTAGAGCCATCTGAACAGCGTCATCAGTGTATTTCATCAGGAAAAAAGGAACTGCAGTTATCCCTCTCTTCATGCAGAGGCCATCATATGCCTCCTGCAGGGCTGAGATCTGAAAGAGAAATTACAGCACAAGAGTTCAATATTTACATGTTATCAGCAGATACATCTGGCTTTTTACAAAATGCAGCATAATTACTGGCTAAATTTACTTATATTTAAAAAGATAGTAATTTGTCTAGTTCCTAAACTGCCACTACCGCATTTAATTAAGAAATTTTCATGCAAATAAATATTAAAAAATTCCATATTTTCAAGCTATTTATCAGCTAAAACATTAATAACCACCAACAAGAGTTAGAAAATGTTCCCTTCCTTAAAAAAGACATCTGTCATCTGTGATTGGTTAGATACAGAAGCATGCTCATAGGCAACTTATTTCTCTGCTACAAAAAATGTAAAATAATATTCTGTGAGTTTAGAAGTTAATACATGCCACAAACATTTAAATACCTGCTACTAAGTCTCAAATATATTGTCTTCGCTGTATTGGTTCACACATTATTTATACAGAAAAATTTGATTTTGGAAGCCAAAACTTGTTGCCTAAAACTGTTTATTCCAAACAAGATAATATTTTGCATTACAATGTAATATTCAGGGTTTAACACATTGCAGTAGATGCCTATACCCAATACAGATAACAACTAGAACTACAAGTGGAATCATCACAAGTTTCCTCAGAAATAATTATGCTACATTATAACTTCAAATAAAAAATGTAAGATATTTTATTCATTGAATAATAATGTAAAAAGGCCAACCTGTTTTGGAGAGAAAACTCCCCCTAGGATAACAGGAGGCTGAATAATTTTCAATCCTTCTGGGAAACAAAGTGCCGGGAAACAGAACCAGTAGTAGAAATGGTATTTCTTGAGGTCCTGCAAAGAGATTTCAGAGGGACATCAAAATAATAAAGATGTCAATGTCAAAAAAAACAAAAACAGAAAATCACAGCTATATGAAAATAAAAATTTTTTTATGATTATTTATAAAACACATACTGCAAAGGTCAGTAGAATGAATCTGCAGAGGACAGAAGGGTTCTTCAGTGCAGCTCCAGACTGAATGGCCTCCCATATCTACACAACAAACAATTTTTCAATCTTCTTTTTTCATTTCCCAGCTCAGCTTTGTGACCATCTCTAACATGTTTTTCACAGATATTAAATCCACATGAATGCATCTGAAAGGATATTTGTGTATGTGAAGATTCCTTAAGGACACCCTTTACCTCTTTGGCCTCTTTCTCCAGCAGAGCCTTTTTATCAACAGCCTTAAAGGCATCAAGTGTGTTGGTGTTATACAGCATACCAAGAGCTGGACAACAACGAGCCGGAGTCGGACCATCACTAACAACAAGAAGAATTAAATTGTTGAAATAAAGCAAGTGATCAGAAAGCAAAGAACATGTCAACAAGAAAAGACTTTCACTTTATGCTGATTCATTATGGGGTCTCAGTGTGAGAAAATTAAGTCATGTCACACCTTTGAAGTAAGTGTGTTTCTTTTGATGCATTACCATTTTGAAGAGTGCATGTGTACGGGGATCAAGAGTGGGTAATTCACAGTGTTCTGCTGCATCAGATAGGAGTAAATTACTTTTGTCATGACTTTCTCTTTTTGTTTTTTTATAGCACAGATCAGCTGACACCTCCAAAAGAAATGTTATTGTTCTATAAGTGCCACTTAGTGGCCAAGTAATTATTAGGTAAATTAAATTTATCAGACAGAAAGTGAAGTACAGTGACTATAACATCCCCTAGATATCTAAGCCCCTTTATTGCTTTTCCAAATCAGTCATAAATCAATTCTTGATAAATGAACCATCTCTATGACAACTGAACAAACTCTAAAGAGCAGAAAACAGGTATGCACACCAATAGCTCATGTTGAAATATTTTACTGCTTTAAAATGATCTGAGCAAACACATTTTTAATGTTTCAACAACTAAGAAAAAGGTAAACAAACTTTTTTTTTTTCCTTTTCTTATATAAAAAATATACATTGACAGAGCACTGAATATAAACATTCTTGCGTTATAGTGTAGTGTTATTCCATCAACATAATGTGTCAACACGTTCAACCTCGTGTGTATTCTTGGATCGTTCTCCTTTCCTCTCTCGACCCCATTTGTGCTTTGACAAGTTTCAGGTGAGCCCAACTCATTGGCTAAGAGAGCAACAGTGCATTTCTGTGTGTGTTTAATGAGGTTTGTTTCAGGCAACTGATTAGTTCCTGCCTTCTCATCTGTGATTTGAACACTCATTTTCCTTCAGCACCTGCATGCTATTCTTCTCTCCAGCTCCAGCTTCCCACTCAAAGTGCAATTGTGCATCGAGTGGAGGAGAGTGTTGTTCCCCAAAGTGACAACCCAGATTCGGTGAGGATGGGCGGCATTACAGTTCCATCCTTTTTCTCAACTGCTATTATAAATAACGACTTTTGTTTGCTTTTTTTGTTTGTCATTCTCCTCGTAACTTTGAAAGAGTATAAAATACTAATGCCCCACAGCATTTTATTGGTGCAAAATGGTCATGCTGAAGAGTAGCTTGCTGAAAACCCAAGGACGAAGGTCTGTTTGGCTACATGTGACTAGTGTAGAAGGTGTGTCGAGTCCCACTACACATGGAGACACTTGAATCACCCCGCATGACAGCCAAGAGGCTTCCTTTAGCTGATAAGAGGGTGAAGGTGAAACACAGCTACTTGAAATGAGAGGAAAAGTATCAGCATCTGCAGACTGGAACATGTGGCACTTGTTCAATCCTTTTTAGTAAATTGACTGACAGTTCTGGACCTCAGACGATAAACTTTCTGCTTTCAGCAAACCAATAAAGACATTTACAATCTTGTAGCAATGTAAATTTACAGAGAAAGTGTGTCAACAAGACCTGGGATTTCGATGGTGACTCATGGGAGCTGCAAGAAGAGAGTCTCATTTTCAAGAAAAGCCATTGTTTCATCAAGGTCAAGACTGTTTCTATACAACAAGGTAACACTTGGTACAATTTTAAGTCCAGATATTCCATCCATACAAGTACCACTGCTTGGTTCCCAGACAAAAATATCTGTGCAATAATAATATAGAATGTAAGAGATAAATTCAGTTTTTATTGCTATTGTTGGGGTCTTCAGTTTAAATATGCATAACTTTGCCCTTAAAGACTAATAAAGGGGAAATACATAAAGATTGTATTCTACCAGGAAATAAAACTTTTTTTTTTTTTTTCTCTAAATTGCTCACCGGTAGTATAAACAAGTTTTGATCAACACTGTTTTATTGTGCAGCTGTAGTGTGAACATCCACACCAGTCTGAAGTCTTTTACAGCCCCTAATAGCTTTCCTTTCAAAATTACCTCCATCTTTCTTAGAACCAATGCTGACTCACTTTATGGGCTGTGCCTAAATAACACACCCCCACAAAACAATGGTGCTATGATAATGTTTCACTGTGGGAAGGGTGTGTAAAAGATGAGGTACACTGTTCATTTGTATTTTTTCACATAATGAGTTTGCATGTAGTACCTGATCAGAAAACTTTCTTCCACATGTTTGTTGTGTTCTCTATAAGGATGTGAAATGAATCATCCTACAGGTTTCTTTCAAAAATGCCATTCTGCTTAGCTTTTCATCTCTTCCATATTAGAAGATTCTAATCGACTTGATAAAACTGGTTCACAAAAGTAAAAACTCAAAAATAAAAAAAATTCAATTGTGTGTCATTAACATTGTATTTCCTCATTTTGTCCTTTTCAATTTTTGTTAGCCAAATAGCAAGCTTTAATGAATTCACCATTATGATACCACTGGAGATTAATGCATTTGGTGTTTTAAAAATACAATATCAACAAAATAACTACCTAAAATCGTTTAAAAAAAAACCAACAACAAGAGTGTATTACTTACACATCAAAGGCGCTGAACTCTAAAGTTAGTCGAGTTGGCAAGCCGACAGGGTCACCTGTCAGGTTTAATATAGATCAAAAACTTCATTTCAATTGTTGCGTGCTAAACAAAACAATGATGAACTGTTTATTCAGTGTTTCAGTGAATAAATAGTCTTTCCTTATTAAAGTCCCAGGATGCAACATTACCACTCACCATTATAATAGTATCCTTTGATGCACTTGGGAGTCTCGTCCAGTCTGTAATCATTGAGCTTCTTCTGGGTGAGCTGGTGCCAGAAGCCAGCCTCCAACGCACTGCTGAAGGGTGCAAACTGCAGCTTGAGGTCTTCAGAGGATAATGATGCTCCACTGATGTCAGACGCCATCAGGACTTCAATGACCAATTTCTACAAACACTAAACTGAAGGAGAAGGCAGTAATACTTATCAAAAACAAAGAGTGATAAAACTGTATTGACAATCATGTATTTGATCAACATGATTTATTCATTTACACATAAAATCATTATTGTTGGCAGAGCTGCCACTGTACACGTATAAGCAGGAACACTTCTGCATTTATTGTTTGTTTTGCAGAAGAACTGTTGGAAATTGGAGTATAAGTAGTGGGATCAATATAATCCTCAGCTATTGCCAAATAAAAGATTATTCATTTTAGGAAGAGTTATTTACCTCAGGTGCTTTGGCATCAAACCAAAGAAAGGAAACAAACGTGATAAACATAGCACACAAATAAAACTTTACAGTTTTAAGAAGGAATCTTTGTTCAGACATTTTTTTTCTGTAATGCTATTTTCTTAGTTCAATTGAAGTGCTGGAGCCATTCAAAGATAATCCAATTTTTAATATTAATAAACTTATCTCAATTTTTTTTTTTTTTTGCATTTTTGTAAGTCTTGGGTCTGAGAGGTTTACTAATAAATTAAATATAAACAGTAAATGTCTAGCTATGTTTTCCCCCAGAGGTTATCTTAAGTTTCAAATGTCAACTTTTCTGATTAGCTTTTGTTTTAAAATGACAATTTGACATAAATTATTTCAAATTATAATTATAAAAAAATCCCTCTTTTTAATCTTTTTTTCCTTGTATTTTTGAACACACGTCTTTTTACAGAACAGTTTTTGACAGACTGACCCTGTGTAACACTGAAAATGAACAGGTTCCATTTCATGGAAAAGCTTTTTCTCAGTCAGATTTGTCCTAATTTTCCTCGCACTACACACCGGGCCTTGACATATTTCAGATTTCTGTTGCAGGTTGTCAGAACATATGAGCAGTCATCCACAGTATGACCAGTGGAATGTTTTACGTCACGATAAGTTACTACCTTCACTGTTTGAGTCTGATATAAAACAGAGAAGATCATCCAATTGAGCAATGTTGGAAAACAAAAGCTGACAAAGATAAGGGAACTCTCATTGCAACATGGTTCTACAAGAGTAGAGGAAGAAACAGATGGAGGAACACAATAAAAGTTCTATCAGCTAAACTGCGGCACAGCAATTTCATAGTCTTTAAAGGAAACAAGCCCAATCTAGAGACATCCTATTCCAGACTGTCAAAATGAGCTATTGTTAATGTTCTGATACCAGACAGCTGACATAGTCACTGTGAAATGGGCAACACTGAAGTCACTGTTTGTGACTGCAAATGGCTTCAAACTGAGTTAAACTTCCGGCAGATGGAAATCTACGTTCATTCAGATTCCCCATCAAAAATTAGTTATTTAAATAGGGTCAAAGTTTTAGTCTCTAAATTTCCAAAGCAGGCAGGAAAACACTCCTAAATATCTGCAGGTCTGATTGCTTCTACACTCCAAACATTTGAAATTTTGATTTGTAAAATAAAAAGTATTGTATTATTTCACTTCACAATTATGAACTGCTTTGCGTTGTTTTATAGCGTAAAAATGGTTGTGACCGGACAAAATATAAATACTTCCCCTAAACATATAGTTTTTAAGGCTTTCATTAATGAAGATAGTTGCACTTTAAGCAGCTTAAATGTGACTCATATACAATGAAAAACAAAGATTTACTTTTCGAGAGAGCACACAAATAACACAAACCAAATGATTCGGATTAGTTTTATCCACGAAAGACATATTTTATAAACAAAATTGCTCCAGTGTTTCTGTACTCACCCTCAGCTGCTACTTCCTGTTTCAGATGGTCACGTGAACGCAGGATTTGTCAATAAAGCGGTGCAGTGTGGGTAAAAGCAGCGCGTCACTTTTAGCTTAGCTGTTTGCGGCTTCCTCAGTGTTTTACGGCGCAAGAACCATGGAGTAAAAGACGAAGAACCAGAACAAGAACAAGAACACGCAAACGACGAAGCAAGAGAAAACAGACAGAAATCTGTAGGCGCCGTTTCTTTTCATCTCGGACGGAGAGATGAAGTGAAAATAGAGGCTGCTAAAACACTCAGTTGGTGGAAGAAGCTCTCCTGTTGAGTCTCTGCAGGAAAAGCCTCACAAAAACACATCAGTTATGAAACAGGCTCCCTATTTCACTTTGGAGAAAATGCAGAAATATGTCTATGAATCTTATCTTCACCTGTGCGGTGAGCAGAAAGTAAGAGATCCGATTCAGACAGAGGGAGGAGTGCGATAATAAGTTAGGGACCGTCTGTAAATGTTTCTTACTGGGAAAACGCCACATTCGATAGCTTCAATCAAACGAATAAAGATTTTGAAGGAATCTAGTTTTGATTCATTTGACTATTATTATTTAAGCGTAACCATATTTTTCTTATAAAAAAATTAATATTAATATTTATTTGAAGGGGAATATATATACACACACATATATATATATATATATATATATATATATATATATATATATATATATGTATTTTTTTTTATTTAAATTGCAGCGATTAAACTCTTATTATGATTCCCATTGTGTCTTCACGACTTACCTTTCGTAATGAGCTGCAAGTCTTTGAGGTTGGAAGACCTCTTTGCCATTGCCCTAATTTTTACCCTCCTGCACACATTGCTTAGTTAGGAGACCGAGTCTTGATTACATACCTAACAGATTTTGAAATGTGGGGTTATGTTCGCATTCTGAGGAGAAAAAATTTAATAAATCGAGTCCCAGCTGAAGGAATCCTGCAGCTGGTCCCAAACTAACGTAACTATTATGTTTTCATTAGGTGTAATATCTGTAAAATGTCACAGGTGTAAAATATAACTTGTCAGGAAAATGTTGACCTTTTTAGCCCAGTGGGACTAACATTAGCACCATACTGTCAGTGCTGTCAATTAGGAAAAGCTGAAGCACTTAATAAATGTCAAAAACCAGGTTAGGTCATTTAGAAACACTGTCAACTCACATTTTCCAGATTCCCGTGATAAAAATGAACTATTAAAAAGATTTTTTCTTTTATTTATGACTCAAAAGAAATGTTCCCCACTCAGGTTGAATCCTGTATGACTGATACTTTAATGAGTGGTTTTATGGTGAACACTAAGGCTGAGCTGAAAGCTGGTGGAACATAAGAGAGAAAAGCATTAAACTGCAAACTGTGCAGGCGGGTCGTGTCTGGGGAGAAAAATCTCTGTCAAGTAGCCATCTTCACCCTCACTCTCGTGGCTGCTACATGCTGTTTGGTGCCACTGGCGGTGAAATTAGAAATAGGGTGTAGGAATATGTTGAGGTATTAGCCACGATAGCGACTCAGTGGAGAAGTAAAAGTGTTACCAGCTTGTGGTAAAGGCTCCCTACTGGTTGTGAAGTGCCCATGGGCTTCTGTACTGCTACTGACAGTACACAGGGGCCAAAACTTAAACACTAGACTTTAGGGCTAGTGTCTGAGTATATAATATGTATTAAAAGTGTCAAAGACATATATATTTTTTTCCCTTTCTGTCTAGTGTATTAAATGTTTAGTTTTAGAGGTTTTGGATTGACGATATAGACATTAAGGGGGAAATACAGTTAAAATTAAATGCCAACAGATGCCCTTATATCAAGTGGGTGCTTGCAGTGTCACATGCAGTAATTGATAATGTTGTATGCATTACCTTATTAGTATTTTGTGCTGTGCAGGGCCCTGTAGGGGTGTTTGTCAGGTTTTGATTTGGAGCCCACACATAAGTACATGGCTGTGTGATTTGACTGGGAAGCGTGGGTAAAAGAAATAGTCTGCATTACCAATATTTGACAAAAATATTTTTAAATCCACAACAATTGAAATAAAATTTTCCCCAGGTGTCAAAAACAACCTATCCAGTCTACAGGTGCTTGCTCAGCTTACCACAAACTTCCAAAACTACAACTATAACTCAGCCTAAAGATTTCAAATCTGCTGAATACATGCAGAAAAAGAAAACGTAAATGACATGAAAAAGTCATTTCATCTGCTAAAAATAGGGGTAAAAATGATCAGAAGTGTTGTCTAAGTGCTAAGGACCACTTGTGCAACGCTTCAGAAAAGATTGGAATTGGCAGGATTAATAGATTCAAATAAAACAAAAAGGTGCATTAAACCGTCAAAACACTTCACTGCTAAAGAAAATATTTCTTTTGTGCATATGTTCTAGGTCTTTGGACTTCAGAATAGCCATAAAACAGTAAATGAACTATGTCACAGAGTTTACACTAACTTTGATAGAAAGGACAGAACTTCTGCCAAAAACACAGACACATACAGGGATCCTTGCCTTTTCTGTTTGCTTCGTGCTTCACTGTCGCTGGATGGAGATGCCTCTTACAAGTCTTACAGAGGCGGGTGTTGGGGAATAATTGTTCCATAATTAGATGCATTATTTAAACCATTCATTAAGAATTCATGTTCTTTGCTCTGTGTTTACAGTGATAATATCTGGAGTGAATAAACCCTGATGAGGAGACTTTGACTGTAAATGTTTCGACCTAAGATGACGCCTTATGGATGTTTTATTTTATACACCTACCTGTTCAAGTACACACTATTTTTCCAGCTTAGTACTATCCTGCTCTATATTGTCAGTTTCGGATAGATTTGTTTGAATTTTATATATAGCTGCATCTCTGAGAAAATTACAAGTTATATTACATAAATCACACATTCATGGTTGCTTTTCCCACAGGGCTGTGCAATAATATATTTTACACTTTGGATAATGATAAGGGAGAAGGTGCTACATAACATCATAAAAAAAGAAAAGAGACGTAGAAAGAAATTTCCCAGTAGAGAGAGGCTCTGTTGTCATTAAATGTTTACTGCTGTGTTTGGTGAGTACCGTTTCTATGATTCTGACATCAGATTTGGCCGAAAATGTGCCTTGTCCTATTTTAACAGTTATTTTTTATTTTCTGCTTTCTATTTTTTATCTGCTTATAGGACAAACATGCCACAGCCCAACTATGCCTACATGAGTTATCACTATTTAACCCTTTCTTAAAATTAAGAAAGCTCAGTGTTTATATTCTTTATCTTCTCAATAAATACTTGCTATCGGTCAGTATTATAGTATTTTCATTACTTAACTTTAAATTAATATCTTTATTTGTTTTCTACCCATTAATGGAAAGCATGTGTTTTATTTTAAGTTCTAGAGATGTATGTTTGACATGAAAGAATTTCAAATTTTAATAGTCTGTTTTCAGTTAATATTATTATCACATTATGCATTTGTTTTAAATCATCATTTTTATACATGTGTATAGCCATAAGGTAGTATTAACAAAATTTGTTTTACATAATATAAAAAGGAAAATAGAAATAATTATTCTGAGGGTTAGGGATAAATGTCATGTCAAAATTAAAATGTCTCCCAGCAATTGGAATGTAAATTTGCATGTTTTAAAAGACAGAGCAAAGAAAATTGAAATAACAGGAAATAAATGTGTCCCTTTTTGACCCATGTTTTGCATATCAATTAGTGAGCATCTGTTTCTATTAAAGAGTTGATTTTGTTACATTTATAATCTAAGATAAACACACTGGCTTTATAGTCAATATTTAATTTGACCTCTGGACGCAATGTAATGTGTGGATTGCTCAATAACCAATTACTAATTACTCCCTAAATGACGTTGTGTGTACAAAACAGGAATGTTACTGTAAGTATTGAACACAGTTCTTAACTTTGCAGAAACGTCTTTCTTGATAACATCTGCATTTAGGAAGCAATCACAAGTAATACTTAGGTGTGATTTCGATCCATTCTTCTACAGAACTGCCATCAACTTGAAAGGTCCAGGGTTTCTATGCACTCCTTCAGTTCGTTCTAATTGGAATCAAGCCAGGTGCCTGACTGGGCAATTGTAGAAGTTTCACTTTCTTTTTCTGAAACCAATTAAGAGTTCCCTTGACTGTGTGTTTGAGACTAGTGTGCTGGTTGGAAATCCACTCATTTAATCTTCAGATCATAATCAAGAACTACAGTTGTAAGGTCTGTGCCCCAAACAAGTGAATTCAAAGTTTTAATGAAGCGAGAAAATTGGACTCTTCTTCTTTTGATTCATCTATCAGAAATCTTATAAAGGGTATACGTGACCATTGTTGGTTTTATGGTGAATTTAAATTCTTCCTTCTTTTGGTTTATTGCTCAAATGGCATTCACTGAAACATTCAGAGGATTAGAAGTACCGACATGGCCACTGGCATTTGTATGTTTAGCAACACTTGGAGTTTTTAATTGTCTTATCGTACAATAAGAAAACTTTTTTTTTATTTTTTTATAGCTGAACAGTTAATATTAATTTGGCTGAAGATGATTTACAGTAGGCAGTAGGGAGGCTTTCTACAGAGTTTTGCTGGTTTCTTGACTTTCTATGTTTTTTGCAAACCTTATTCAAAAC
This sequence comes from Poeciliopsis gracilis, assembly GCA_911649635.1. NCBI lineage: Eukaryota > Metazoa > Chordata > Actinopteri > Cyprinodontiformes > Poeciliidae > Poeciliopsis > Poeciliopsis gracilis. The sequence continues at coordinate 1,198,762 of CAJVRI010001403.1, forward strand.
ATATTCCATGTTATTACCATTTCTCCCCATGTCTTTATTTGTGGATTGATTTGCTCTGATTTCTCTGTATTCGTGGATTACTTGGGTTTTTGTCAATGTCAGGTGTGAATTTTCTGTCAACTACATCAGAAATATTTAAACTGAGAGAACAAGATGTGGTTTCTGAGCTGACATTTATTCTATTTAATTATTCTGAGCCTATTCACAGAAGTTTTCGGAAGATACAATGTTGAAATGTGAGTGTATACTACACATGAAAAGACAAGTTTTATTTCAAATCTTGTTTAATTAATGAAAAAAAAAATCATGAAAAATCACAGAATCACCCACAGACTTAAGTGTCATGTTGTTTCATGTTATTCATTTCTAACAACTTTAGAACACAAAATAAATTAAAATATTTTCACACAGCTCTAAATAAAAAACTACTGTGGTTTGCTGTCAACTTGGAATCTTACTCCTGACTATGAATGGGAATAGAAACACATAAATAAAACCGTCATTGATGCTTGCTGTCATTTAATGATTTATTGACATATATATATATAAGTCCAGAGTTATAGATTTAATTCTTTTAAAAGCATGCTTGGATTGTATTATGAAATATTTTTGACTCAATTCATGTTCATTTGAAGGGATATTTTTGATTTTGATTTTTAAAGAGAGGCTCTGTGGAGTTCTTATCTGTCATAACACTCTACCCTCCTGGTGCACATGTAAAAAATCCTTAAAATTAATGCATATATAATAGCTGTTGCACAATATTCCACTAATGTAACTTGTGGGAGACAAAAATCCAATGCTTAATTTCCAATACTATAAAATCGGTATAAAACTAAAGCTTTTCTTAATATATTCTTTATTTTTAATTATTTTTAGTTAACTACTAGCTCCTATTTCCCAAGTTTATCAAGCCGACTGGTAAAGAACTTCCTACCTAGGGAAGGCCATCCAATTATATTGAGTGATCAACTTTGCAGCAATACCTCCTCCCGAGCGATCGCTTTACAATACAAGATGATTGCTTGGATTGAGTCATTGACTAATAATGAGCATGGGTGTGACAAAAGAAGAGAGTAGCGCTATCATGAGCTCTATGTATTTTTTTAGGGAACCTACTTAATTTAAGTTGGCAAAAATCCATTTTTGGACTGGCTCTGCTCTGCATAGCCACTAATTATACTCTATAATCACAGCTTCTTTCTCTTTGCGTTTTTACATACGTGACATTCTTCTCTGTCTACTCCAAACATACATTTAATATTTGATAACTCAATAGAAACGAACTTTAAGACAATCCAACATCTGCTCCTAAGAATAAATTCCTTTATCTCTGGACACAGTGCAATAATATCATCAAAACAGACAAAAATAAATAACATTTTACTCTAAAAGACTCTTTGTAAAACTGCGAGTTACAAAAATAAAATCTGAGACTTAATGTACAAAACAAGCTGCCACCCAAAATATGCTTTTACTTCATCAACATTAAAAAAACATCCAAGACCATCAACTTTTTTTTGTATCATCTATTATTATTGGTAACATTTGAAGAGCTCAGAATTCGTGTGACTCTATGCTCTTGCAGTCACATCAGTCACAAATTGATCTTGAGAATATTTTTGAAAACACGTTTAAAGTTTCCATTGCAGAGTGGGTATATGAAAGGGTTTAGAGTGGAATTGATGTAACCAAGCCAAATGGTGAACATGTGAAGATCGTGGTGCACACACTCTGGGCAGAAAGCCATGACCATGAAAACTATGAAATAAGGAATCCAACACAGTAAGAAAGCAGCGATTATGAAACCTAACTGCTTGGCAGCTTTGTGCTCCTTATGAATCCTCAGACTTTGAATTCGATGTCGTGATTGGTCTATAAACCTGTGCCATGCTTGTTTCAGAGTCACTCCGTTATCCGAGTCTATTTTGGTGTCCTCAACCCCTTCCTCGGGCCACGGTAGCGCCTGACTGGGGTCGTAGCTGTTGCAGAGCACATCTGTGTACCTCTGCACATCTGACACTGGACTGATACCGCAGACTCCACTCACAGAGTTTGTGACTGTGACGTGACATTCATTGAGAGAGGCTTGATGTTTGTTCTCATTGTTTCCACCTGAGCATGGCACATCCTGCGGCACAGATGACTGGCTCAGGGGAAGCTCTGGTCCTGGCTGTCTCTCTTCAGGCGACAAGGAGCATGTTTTACCCCTCCGTGCCATTCTGAGCCGCTTTGTTGTCATGGAAAGAAGTGACGTCGGTTGAGACTTTACGCCTATTTTTCTGTGAGTTCTAAAAGAAGCAGATTTAGGTTTCTCCCCATCTTCAAGTGAATATGTTTGAGCTAGAGTGTTCTGATCTAGCAGTCTGTCTTTTTTTTGTTGTTTGAGGGAAACCTCCGTTTCGTTCCCGAGGGATTTGGAGTCATTTTTTTTAGGGCTTGGGGCATTGCCTCCATTTTCATTTTCTCCAAATGAATCTGCTGGATGAATGATTCTCTCCCTGTCTCGTAGATGCTGCCTCACCGCCAAGTAGATATGTGTGTAAAACCACAACATCAAAATTGAGGGCACATAGAAGTTGAAAACTGCTGTTATCACCTTGAACCACGTAACAAAGCGAAAATCTGTGTCACATTTGTTCTCCTCCTCAGGTTTAAGGTCCACATGTGTGAACGACCTCCATCCTAAAATAGGAATTATCCACATCATTGAAAGTAGCCAAGCTCCAGAGATCATCAAGCTCGCTTTTCCTCTTGTTCGATACTTTAGGTATTTCAGAGGTTGTCTGACTGAGCGGTACCGATCCAAACACAGTATAAACAAGCTAAAAATTGATGCTGTGCTTGCCACATAATCCATAATCAGCCAGAACTGGCACACCGCTCGCCCCAGACTCCACTCATCCTCCAGCAGATACATTAAGTTCAGGGGCATAACTGTCGTTCCCACAATCAGATCTGCCACTGACAGGCTAACAATGTACAGGTTTCCCACCGTGTGGAGAGTTTTTTCTTTCTTCACTGCATAAAGGACAAGTAGGTTCATTATGATGGTGAGGAGCGATAAGAGGCCCAACGATACTCCAAGGAGAACGTTATGGAGTGGGTAATGAAGGGTCTCGGTTTCGTTGAGCCTTGGATCACCACCATACGGATGGTTGCTCCAGCTTCTGTTGCTATTGTTGATATAGCTGTTGGGGTTGAGGTCCAGGAAGTCGGCAAAAGGTGATAGACCAGAATCCATCATGCTAGGTGAGATGAAGTCGTCTATATCCAGTCCCATTCTGGACAGTTTTTGGTTGTTTGGCCATTAGATTGAAGCCTTTTGTTTCTTCTGTCTCACTTTGCTCTGATTGCACCAGCTGCAGAAACAACAGCCAATCTTCAGTGCTGGTCAGTGTTTCCTTTGTCAATTGGTATATGTTGTTCAAAATCCAAATATCTGCAACACACAAAGCAAGACAAATGAGCCTTCTGAAATGACACATTGCATGAAATTTGATGAGTTGATATGACCAAGCCAAATAGTGAACACTTTGAACATATTTTGCTGCAATTTTACTCCATCATCAAAAAAGAAAAACCATCAAACAGCTGTTAACCTAAAAATACCAGTCCTTTCACCTAAACTGAGTATTAATTAGAGCTGCAACCAAAAGTCCAATTGTTACTTTTTTTCCCAACACAAACAGGAGCGCTGGTCAGAGATGAATCAAACTAATCTGGCAGAAAACATGTAAGAGACTGGCCGAACTGGGGCAGAATTTCACTTTCCAGTAGGTCAATGACTGTAAACACAAAGCCACAGGTTAATGTATTAGAATGGTCCAGGGAAAGACCACACCTGCAGAATCTGCAGCAAGACTCACAGAAAATGTTCACAAACTCATGTAATCTGACTCAGTTTGAGCTGTTTTGACAAAAAGAAATCAGTTAAATTTAGTCTCTGGATGTTGGTAGAGACATATCCCAAAAAACCTACAGCTATAATTGCTGCAAAATTATTGACTCAGCAAGGCTGATTATAAATGCACCTCTCACATGGTGAAAATGTCACAATTATGTACTTTGTGTTTGAAGTTCAAGGTGTCTTTCTGTTTGAGGCTATAAAAAGACAAAACGGATAAGTGTGTGAGTGGTATGAATACATTTGCAAGAAATTGTAAGAATATAAGACACAAACTGTCAAAATAAAAACAAATAACTAAAATCACACAATCCTTTAGACAGTTTTAAAGCATTCTGTCTTCCAGTTTATATCTTGTAGCAAATATCATAAACTAATCTGCTAATATAAACCATTTTCTATTTAATTTCAGTGGAACTAAAATGGGGTTTTGACCTCAGTCACAGACAGACAGAAATAACATATTGTTTTTTGTTTTCTTGGATTATTTCAACAGTGAACTCAGCAGCTTTAAAGAGAGTTAAATCTGTGTTCTTCTCTCTCTCATTCACTGTCCAGCTGGCTTTCTTCAACACTTACACAAGGAAAGGGCAGTGAGATGGGATTCCATCACCAACCCAGCAGCAGAAAAATTGAGCAGAAAAGGAGTCATATGATGGATATCGTGTCCAAAGGCTTTCAAAATCATATAAAGCAACATTTCTGGATGGTGACGTGGTCCAAGTGATATTAAAACATATCGCTGTAGTGCTGGAAGACACTCATCTGTAGCAGTTGGAGGTATCGATTTTTTTATGAGAATGGACTAAAATAAGCCAGTTGCCATGGGTGCAGGTGGCATTTGTTTGTTTATAGATTCAAATTTTTTTAAATATTTTAATTGAGCTCCTTTTCATTTCAACATTTCTGTGGTCTTTGCCAATTAAAATAAGCAGACCATTTAATCAGTTGACATGTCAAATGCCTTAATATATGGAACCTACATTCAGAAAAATAATCATATATTTCACAGTGCTGAGAAGACCTACATTAGCATAATAATGTCATCTGTCGGTCTGTTTCTATTCAATCAGTTTGTGGGTATACATGCTTACTCATTGATGACAAGCAGCAGGAGAAGAAAAAGATCCTTTCTAAGGCTTAGTGTTCAGTGTGGAGGGAAAAAAACACACCAATCAGCACTGAGAGCTGAGAGGGTTGGTGGTGCATCCATAACAACTGTCATTGTGGTTTCACATTAATAGAGAAAGCTTTTTACAGGGAGTTAAGTTGAACAATCAAATTTTGTTTTTTGTCTTTTTTTCACCACGTTTTAATTCGGCCCCAAACTTTTAGGGGCTTACATCAGAATCTGATATGGGGCACTAATTCTGGTTTGTGCACTTAGGATGCAGCTAAAGGTGCTCTCCAGTTCACTTTATCTAGTCCAGGGGACCCCAAAGTGCCTTGGTGGTAAGCTACATTGCAGCTGCCCTTTACCCCTCTTAGCACAATCAGTAGGAAAGGTGGGCGAAATGTCTTACCCAAGATGCATAGAGTGAAAAAAGTAAGGATTTTGAACCAGCAAACCACCAGGTACAGGTCGAACTCCTCCCTCCGGAGTCACCTTTACCCTAACTCACCAGGTTGTCATGCTTGGTGTCTCTGGTGCACAAGGTTTAAAGGTGGATACAGAAAAGTTGGAGAGGAAAATCTAACTAGTCAATGTGACTGCTGCACAGGCACAACTGAATCAGTAACAAAATTTGTCCGTATATCAAATTTTACTGGTGAGAATCAAATGAAATTACATTTATTGTACAGATAATTAAAACAATATGAAATCCAAGTTCAACAGTAAGACTACTAGCATGATTATCACACCACAGATATTCTATTTATGATAACAGTATATGTCTGTTTTTGTTGTTTTTTTATATATATATATTTTAAACATTGAGCCAACATTTGCTATAAAACTTAAACATATGCTCATTCTTGAATAATCTTGAATAATTTTGAGGCTCATGCTTCTCTGCTGACCTGTTTCACCCCTCAGGGCAGCTGAGTTGCTCATACCATGGGCCAGTTTTAAGCATAAGCATTAACGTTGGTGGATGGATGTTTGTTTGTTTTTTATCTTTCACCATTAAAGTTTCCATTGCAGAGTGGCAGCAAAGGCACATTCCAGCTTAAAAAAAAAAAAACCCCAAACCGGAATATATATATATATATAAATAGCTTCACAATGACAGACTGTGAAAAGGGAAGTAGAGGCTGTAAATGTGCTGTCCCTGCTGTCCCTTATATCCGGGTGGCATCCCATAAAGAGAGCTCAATAAAAATATTTAATTTATGAATATCACCTGAAGCTTCCACAAATATTTGTAGTGTTAAATCTGAGATACATGTTTTTGTATCATTTCCATCGCTATGTGCCTTGGAGTCTGGACTGCACCTGCCTCAGCAACAAAAGCATTTAGCAACCGTCTTACTCCCTGTTATCACAGACAACGAGTCTACGTAAGGATATAAACAGCAGGGAGAATAAACCTGCTGTGCGCTGCACGTAGGATCACCGCGACAGAAAACACGTTCAGATGTATAACTGCTACGACGCAATCATGTGTAATGAATGCAAAATGTTTAATTTCATTACAGAAAGGAACACACAACAATTATTGTCCTCTTGCAGCTCAACAGGGCGCATGCATCAAAAATATTATCAGTAGACGTGCAGGAAGACACCTGTTGACAAGCGGCGGTAATAATGTTACTCAAAGAACTTTCCTTTCCTGCCAAAACATCCACAAAATGCGCATTTGTCAAAACCACGGCTACAATTCTCTCCATAAAAAGTTAAACTTAAAGAAAAGAAAAAAAAGAAAAACACAACTTATGCGAAGTGTTAGACTTACTGTAAGAGATAGACGCTCAGTAAAATCCTCTTCCAAGCTGTTTTCCGCTCAGGAATCCGAAAATGAGTGAGACAGGTTGGAATTGGATATGGATCGTTATCATCGCTCCCTCAGCTCCTCAGTCCTTCCTCCTCGTTCGCGTCTCTTGACTGAACTTTGGAGTTAATATGATAAACCGGTGAACAGCAGCTGAACAGGCTGTAGGAGCGGGGGTTTTACTGGGAATGGCGCATAATGATTTGCAGTGCCATGATTCAGAGGATGATTCACTGGATAATTACGCGCAGACTGTGAGCAACTTCCTCCGTAGTAGTCTGTTAGACCTGGACTTTACCGTAAAAATAGATACCTCCAGATCCAAATAACAGAGCTTATTAGAGGAACGTGAATTAATTTTCTGTTGCGCAAGAATTATGTTTGTCAGAATAATTGGCAGAATAATTTGCGTTTCCAAGACTACAAGATTTGCGCGCATCACGAAACAAGTCTTCGTTTTGGAGTAACAGAGAGAGATCTCTTTAGAGGTTTCTTATGGTCAACAAAAAACAAATTACACTTGGCATCCTTCTCTTTTTTTTTTGGTAGTTCATCGGTCTGAGTGGATTATTTACACAGACACAGGTGCAAGACAAAGATGACTGTTCAAATGTGGAACATGAGAAAACATTTGACTAGTGGATTTTTTTTTTCGTTAAAGCAATAAGTGAATATCTTGTTCATATTCATATAAAGCCAGACATTAACATTGAGATGAATGTCTGGACAACTAATGAGCAAGCTTTGGCAAATTTATTGTCATCTTGTTTTGGCACCGAATAACAGCTCTCTACCTGGTGCAATGATTACCTGAATACAACACTAATACGGTCATATATATTTTCTTAAGATACGTGCCGACATTTGCAGAAGGAGCTGAGAGACGGAAGTTTTCACACATACATCACGGTAAAGTGAAATGAAGAGAGCAGAACTTCCTTATTGTCAAGGGTTTTGCATATCATGGCACAATAATAATAATAATAATAATAATAATAATAATAATAATAATAATAATAATAATAATAATAATAATAATAATAATAAAGGCATCTGGTCTATATTAGGTTTTGATATTTCAAACCTCATGGGTCTGAAGCAGTTGTCTGCAAGTCCAGTCTTTGGTCTTTGAGGGCCAGCGTCCTGCAATATTGTGATGTTTCTCCGCTTAAACAATTTGACCACAATTTGTGTAGCTTCAGATTTTTTGGGTTTACAGAAATTTTGTTTTTATGCTAACTTGGCCATTTATGATAGGAACTTAACTATTCAACCAAACATTGAAGGATTTCTGACATAAAACATTGTGGTTTTATTTGATATGGACCATATAACTGGACATATGGATCAGACATTTGAAGGGTATATTTCTGTGCTTGTCAGACATCTCAGGATTTCATATGTGTTACAAGTGTTTTAAGGTAGCAAATCCTTTCAGCCAAAAGCCAAAATAAAAAACAGGTCAGAGATGAGAGATGACCTTTTCAGTTATCTTTAGAGCTAGAACACTAGGTGTTGACTGCCATAGTACTTGGCATGATTGAATTTGTGATAGTCTCCCCAGTAGGCCAGAGGTTAATACTATCACCTCACAGCAAGAAATTTATAGATCATCTGTGCACGACTTTGTTGTGAAGTCGGCATGTGCAAGCATTCATCCAGACATCTTGGTTTCCTCCTTTGGTCCAAAGACATCCAGGGTGAGTTAACTGGTGATCCTTCATTTACCTTGCAAATGAAGGTTAGTATGCATGGTTGCCTGCTGTGTCTCTGTTGCGGCACCATCATGGACTGACAACCTGCTGTGTAACTGGGTTCTCTCCTGCAGACTACTGGAATAAACACTGACACCCCCGCAGCTCCAGCAAAGAGAGTACGGAAAATGAAGAGATTTGTGAGACATCTCTGCTGCTGCTGGGAAAGCATCAGTATGTCTCTATTTTAAGGGGGGGAAAAATGCAGAATGTGTAAAAATGTGTATTGTCCACATCATCTGATATAGATTTTTTTCCTCCTTTGGCAGCTTCTGATCTAGATTTACAGGAGTTTTAGTTGCATTACAGTATAAAACAACTATCACAAGTGTTTAAAAGTTATTTTCTAATTAATTTCTAAAGAGACTAGATGAAAGGAACTTTTGGAGTTATTAGAAGTTCCAAGCATGTCCATAAACCTTGGAGTTATTTGAGCCAAACACAGATAAACCATGACAAAGAACTCACAAACTTCTTACATTATGTTTTTTTTTTTTTTTATGTCGTCTTGTAGAGCTACTTTAAATAAACATTTATCTTAGGAAAACATTTTTCTTGTAGATATAGTTAAGAAAGCAATGACTGATCTATGTATGTGGATAACTGTCTATGTCAAAAAATACATAGATGTCACAGTGTATTTTGCCAAAAAAAGGTACAACAAGTGTCTTTGATAGTCACATGAGTTCAGATCAGTTTGCCTAGTTTTCAAAATATCAGGAAAACTAGGGTGTTTTCTAAACACCTATAAATTTTTCTGAACTCCTATTTCTTTTTGATAGTTTAGAAATTTGATATTGTAACATACTGTAAATGTACTATCTCTGTATTATCTGGAAAGGCTGCAGGGTTGCACAGCTGGTAGCACTGTGCCTTTGCGGCGAGAAGGTCCCAGATTTAATTCTGGATCGGGGTCCTTCTGCATGGGGTTTGCTCACATTGATGCAACTATGGCTTCCTCCCACTGAAAGTTTGGTCTCTTCAAATTATCTTTAATTTTGATGGTGTATGTGGTGCTTTGCCCTGTGTGTCTCTGTAATGGACTGCTTTGTTAAGCGACCCCATGACCCTGTACAGACAAGTGGCAACCATGCATGGATGGACCAATAGATTGGTGGCTTGATGGTATCAGTCGATGTTCCAATTTATTTCTCAAAATAAGTCAAGTTAAGAGTTTCCCACAACTGTTGCATTTCACTTTCAAGACTTTACAGACCATATCAAACTTTTTTGCTAGGATGTGTAATCCTTCTATGATTTATTTTCAAACTGATATAATCTTAAAAATAATTCAACAAGTCTATAAGCACAAATGTTTTTTGGCCAGAAGCATTGGTCAATTTGTAATTTGAATCGGTGTCAAATATCCTTGTTTTATGTAAACTAGCAACATCTGTTTCCATAAATGTTTTTTAAAATTGACTTGAAGTGATTCTGGGGAAGAAATGCCATCTGTAGAGGTGACTGCAATGAACCAAACACATGCAAAACATTTGGACAATCATGCTGTCAGTGAAAGATAATAAATGTGGAAACAGCTTTCTTTCAGCTGCTGCCTCATTTTCTGCCATTAATGCTCATCTTCAAGCCTTCAAAACTCTGGAAGAACATTGAATCAGTGAACTCCAGAGGCTGTTGGGTTCAGTCTTTTTCAAAATTGTGTATATGTTATGTTTTATTACTGCATATGGAAATTAGCAGATACAGTTCTGCACATTTTTTCTTTTAACAGTAACATGAATATATTTTCTTCTTTTTTGTTGGATATAAACTCTGTGCATAATACATTCAATATCTAAGAAGCCCTGTCCTTATTATTGAATTTGTCTTTCATTAAAAACATTGAATGGATACCAATTATCATTTATCTTTTCTCTGCTTTTCACATTTACTATTTGTTTGTCTGTCACACAAATTCCTATAAAACACTGTCTCTGTTGTTTATTTGTTTTTTTTCTATGCATATTGGCTACATTTCTGAGCCTGAATCTCATGGCAACGGTGGTGAAATATGTGTTTTATGTAGCTTCTTTTTAAATAGTTTATATATAAATTGAAAATTAAAAACAAAACTACAGTACGTTATTCTTTATTTTCTATAGATTTTAAACCATTTCAGACCATTAGCTCACCTAATAAATGCTTCCATTTTTGTTTCTATTTGAGTTGAAATAATATATTCCTATGCTCACCATTATCAAACAAATCAATAACTATTCTTATCTATGCCATCTCATCAAACATCATGTTTTGTTAAAAGTTTGTATATTGCACTTGCCATTGCTTTCAGCAGATGACAAAACAGTTGCCGTAAAACCAAAAGCTCACTCACGGAACCTTGTCTGAGCAGAAAACATTCAGTAGCAATGTTTTCTGTTTTTGCAGTGGGAACAATCTGAGCAAACCGAGGCACTGACTGACACACAAGAAAGTCACTGACAGAAATATCCTGCATAGTTAATAACGCTGCCCCACTGCTACTCATTGTGCAGCAGTGAGATGATAAGGCTCTAATGACCCTTCTAATGGGCTGATTCTGAAAATTATTCAGAAATTCATTTCTGAGTCTTCGAGACTGCTAAATGGCAGCTCAGACTGCAGACTGGAAAACCTCTACTGTGTTCATAACCTGGTGACCTCATGGTGCCTCATAAAATGGTGCCTGTATAATCCAGTGATGTAAATAGGTCTCTGTTATACAACAAGTCTTGTGCATGCCATAAAGGATTCATTTTCTGTGAAAGAGCAATGCATGTCTGAATACGATGAGTTTGTCATAAAACATGCACTCCAAATGTTGTATTTCACAACATTTGAATTGTTAGAAATCCAACAATCCAAATGTTGTTTGTTGGATTCTACAAACAACATTGTGAAATCCAACACAATAAATATTTATTTATTCTAAAATAAATTTTAAAAATTGCTGAAAGCTTAAAGTCATCATATTTAACAGAAATAAGGAGTGGAAATTTATTTAATGAAATGCACTTATTTACTCATTAAGTGTGTATATACATGCTGGTATATATTCATGGATTTTAGAAACACTAAGCAATATATGCAAAGCAAAGAAGACTTCATAAAAGCGACAAAGTTATTTATTGTGTCAGTCCATTAGTTTGAGGTCAGTGTCAGCCAATCATCTTAACCTTAGAAGTTATTGGTTTTGTGAGTTCTGTTTGTATTCCACTGTGTAGTCAAGCACCATTTTAAACCTGACATAGATGGTTATATAGTGGACATCAAAATCGGTGCTACTTTGCAGCATGAGTGATCTGGGTTTCTGTATGCAGTTTGCTTGTTCCCCAGATGCCTGCAGATGCATCAGTCTTTTCCCACAGAGAAAAGACACGGGTGTTAGAATTTTAAGCTGGCCGCAGGTGTGAGCACGCATGCTTGTCAGTTTGATCCTGCTCTATTGGCTGAACATGACAGATAAGGTTCTAAGAAGTGCAATGTTTGTAAAAATGAAATAAACATTGAGAAACAAAAATTAAACAAAATCACTCCAAAAATCCATGGTAAGATCTCGGCTAGTCACATTTTGATGTGTTTCAATACTGGATGAGATTCTCTCTTTTACATGCATGTAGTAATTGTACAGTAGTTTCTTCTTCAGTTGTGTTCTGCCTTGACAGCCACAATAGCTGTATTTGTTTAAAACAAATGTACTAAGAAGAAACAAAAAGAGCCACCAGACAAGTTGTCTAAGAAATTTCACTAAATGACTGTCACCACAATACTTTATATTGATCAGTTCATGCAGCAGTTGTGCAAGTCTCACTTTCCTCCACATATTCAGTCTTTCTTACTCAGGAAGTTATACATTTTAAACTGAACAGGTCAGATTACAGCCAGCTTTCTCTGAACATGGTGTTTGACTCCATAAAGTGACACAAAACTAATGCTGTATATGTAGTAGTTGGAAGGAAAAACATTTAAACAGCATTAACAGTCAAGCTTTCTCTCCTTAATTTGACTAATATGTCTCACATACAGGAAGATTATAATGCTGTTCCTGCTGATTATCTGTAAAAAAAAAAAAAAAAGAAAAAAAAAAGGTTTCTTAATTGATTGACTTTAAGCTAACAAATAACAGCCTTGGCTACCTCAGTTGTTTGGCTGTTGACTCTTAATTCAAGTCATGTCACGGAGACATGCACTGCATCAGATTTGGTTGTTCGTTCCCTTAAATCCTAGATTTTAATTGTTTTTAAATCCTCAGGAGAACCATTCTGGTTCAGGAGAAATGTATGCTTAAACTTATCCTTGTTTCTGCCATAGTTGATTTCGTATCAAAAGTGCTCACTCTCTTTTTCTTCTGTGTTTCACTACTAAAAAGAGATTTTTCAAACGGAGTCACTGAAGATTCAGATTTTTTCATCCATATCTGATCTATATTAGTGAAAAAGAAAATGGTTATTTATGCTTTCAATTGCATACTTGATGAAACATCCAAGTCTATAATGCACTGTATGTGAGACCAAATATTAAAACAAAAGTACATTTAGTGAGGGTAGGGGTGCGGAGTTATTTTGGGGCAATCAGACATCTCCTTTGGGGCTTTGGAGGAATGTACACAATGTGTCATCCGCACTCTGTTTGCTGCACCTGTCAGGGTGAGACAAATTACTCCTTCTGGTGTCTTGACTTTGCTGACCTTTGCAAAGCAATCATCTTGGTCTGCCCAACTTTAGCCTGAAAGAAGGTCAAAATCGAACAGAACGACACATATCCACTTTCATCTGCCTGCGAAAGCCACACGTCACAGCCCAAAAGAGTGGCAGCTGCGAGTCAGTTTCGAGACAGCCAGTGACTTGAACCATTAAAAAGAAGCTTGGGGTGTATTGTTTTGAGCATAGAGAATGAGTGAAGTGTGAACTGTCACACATCCAGCACTAACAGCTGCATTGGTTACATAAAATGGAAATGGGCACTTGCTGTTTTTTGGTGAAAAGTCACAGCTGAGAAACACACAGGATTCTTTATTCATCAGGTGAACTGATCAGTATTTTTTGTCTCCCGTTGATGATGAATTGTCGAGGTTATAATCTATTTTTGAGGCACCAACAAAGCCGTTGATGGGGAGGAAAAGAGAAAAAACAAGGGATGGTTGAGCAGAAGAGATGGGTAGAAGGAAGAGCTGAGAAGATGAAGGACACTTTGAAGAAAATAGTCAGAGGTTTGTTTTTGTGGATGCTGGAAATTCACCAGGAATTGTAAGTTAAGTGGAAAAATGTATAAAGGAACATTTCAAAACTAAGACATTTTAAACTCCTGGATTCCTCCGTGAAACAGCTTAGCCTTCAGTAAATATCCTTTAAGAAGTGTAGTGAAGCAGTTCTGTCTTAAAAGCTTAAATTTATTCATAAAAATTTAAAGTCTGCTTCTGGTTATAGGCCCAGTTACCTCCTGTGGCTGCAGATGAAAAACATGCCACATCCACTCAAGTTGCAAAATTTTAACAGTATTCATGGATTTATTTTATCATAAATAATGAATCAAATCCAGACATAAACTGCACAGAATGATCATTTAATTATTTATTCTTTTTTTTTTCAAAGGTCTCAATAGTATTTCTACTCTGCAGTTGTTTGTAATTGATGCAGGTTTTTATAATCTCTGTTTGCTTGTTTATATTTTTCTTTTCTTTGCTAATCAGCAACCTTCTGTTGTCTGATGGATTATAACCAAGAAGGAGTCCAAATGTTAATGGCACCGTTTTTAAACTCATGGTTGAGGAGTAAGTTGTGAATTTTTATGTCAGCGTAAGGGTCAGGATTAGGTTACATAAATGAATGAAAATTAATGGAAGTCTATGCAAGATCCTTTGGTAGAAGGACTTACTATGTGTGTGATCTTTTCCTGTTTGTCATTGTTTTTGCAGTTCTACTGTGCTCTTCTAGTTAGATTTAGAAGTATGGCGTGAGTTTAGTTTTGATGAAGGTTGTGGTTAGAAATAGACTAGTAAAGGGTTGGCTTTAGGGAAAGCGCCTGGATAAATACAGCTACTAAAATGAATAGAGGTCAATACAAAGTCCTCAGTGGATGTGGGAAGGGGAGGGAGGCCTGGGTTTTGTGTGTGTGTCTGAGACTGTGTGTGTGCGCGTGTGTGTGTGTGTGTGCGTGTGTTTGTGTTTATGGGAGTTAACATCTCTGATTTTCTTTATTCTATTTAAGCCATTCAGCTCTTTTGGGAATCCGTAATGGTCTGTAATTATAAATGAGAAGTGAAACAGCAGTTTTCAAAGAATTGTAATTAAATTTACAAAATTAAAACAGATGCCCCGAATCAAAAATCATTATAGACATTAAATACATCATTTGAACTGCTTATTTCCACAACTTTCTTTCTTAATAGGATTTTTTTACTTATTTATTTGATGGCAATAAAATCCAGTATAATTTTTTCATAATTTCTTTTCACTGCAAATTTAAAAACTGTGCAATAACGCTGGTGTTTTGTGAATCAACAGTGACATCTGCTGGTCAGGTTTGGCAAGGTAGCAAATGTGTGGCACATTGGGGTAAATCCTCATCACAAATAAAAGTCTGTGTTAGTTTAATGAATCATGACCTTATGTGATGCCTCAGTAAACCTAAGGACACTCTGTTCACCTCCACTATTATTCCATTCACCAGTAAATAAAATACTGCCTGTATATCTTGGGTAATTAGTCTTCAAGTGTGGAATTTACTCTTCTGCACTGGGGATTTCCCTCTGCAACCTTTGAAGCACAAGCCCATCAAATGCAAAATGTCAACCTGGAAAACAATAAAGATGCAAACAGCAGACTGTCAGTCACTGCATTCAGGCAGGGGAGTCTTTAATATGCTGCCGGAAGTGTGATTGACCTTTTTTCTTATTTCATCCTCATATTCAAAGCTTGTCAAACTCTCCAACCTGTCATTCACCCCTCCTTTTTTTTGTTCTATCCTTAATCCTTCTCCTCTGTTTTCACTTGTGAGATTTTGTAAATTATAATTTTATTATCACAAAAAACATTTTGTTTGTGGGATTGGAAAGAACAAACAAAATTCGCTTAATATTTGTTAAACATGTGGTTTTAAAAACAACATATCTAAACATTAACCAAACACAATAGTTTGCATGTGTGCATAAGAGACTTGGTATTTTCTCCCTGTGTGAAATAAAGCAAGAATATTTGCATTTGTGCTTTAATCACTGAGTCACTCTCTGTATCAGAGTATTTCATTCCAGAAGGAAATTGTCAGAATGTATTTCTGGAAGAAGGAATTAGAAACAGATTTAAGGAAATGCTCAACAGCATCCATATATACTCTACTCAGCATATTCAAATACAGTAAAAGAATACATTAAAGTACAATGATATTGCAAGCAGTTACTTCTTAATAGCATAACTTATGCAAAAAACCCACCTTGCAACCTGGAATTCTAAATATAATAGGTGGATAGTTTAATTGTACATAATTTGGGAATCTTGATAAAAAGGTTATTTGCTTGATTGTCATCAAACAAATTTTTTCTTGAAAAATTGCTCAAGCTCAGTCAGATTTGATCATCAGATGAAAACTGTGAGCATCAGTTTTCATGTCCTAAAACTTGATTTTCCATTGGATTTGATTCTGACTGGATTTTTGTCACATGGTGCTTTTTTAAATGACTCAAATGATCACATAAAATGACGTTCATAGCATTGTGACGTACACATGCTATGAAGCATAAGTAAAGTAAAAGTATGTGGATGGTGAATCCAGCACGTGACTAAGACCCACCATGGAAATATGAGTAAAAAAAGAGAAGAAATGAGTCCTCCTGCAGCGCCCTTGAATCGGACACTTAATCCCCACCAGCTCCAGTGATTTAAATTTCACTTTCCATGCAGCAGGAAGCGAGTCTATTTAAAAAGAGAAACATTTACAGAATAATTTCAGCAGCTTATATGTGTTGCTATTCGAATCCATTACAAACATGAAAGCAGAATGGTCCATTTCACCCCAGTGTGAGATGATACTTTATTGCATCATTGAAGATGTATTTTTTACTTCAAACTTACACAATAAATGCAACAGTTTCCAAAATATGTTTCCAAAACTCATTCTGATCTCAGGCAGATCATTTGAAAGAGGTCTTGAAGCTGCTCCCCAATTGATTTTTAACATTTTATCAATGTATTAGCATCGTGTTTCCAAGCATTTTTTGAGCTGCATTTGATAAAATTTTTTGTCAGTATTCATATCTAGACTCCTCGTCAGTGGCAGTCTTTTGCTGCTGTTGAAGTGAAGTGACTGGCGTTAAGTAGAATGACAGAGACCTACTTCATACGCCCTCTGCATCATCTTCACTTTCCTTTTTATAAACCTCTCATCAGACTCCTGCTCCCTCACCCTCTCACTCTGAAATCCCCCCTCTCTCTACCCTCTTCCACTTAATTTTCTCCAATTTACTCCGGTTCCCCCCACCTCCTCCCTTTCTCCATCCCCCCATCTCTTGGGCATTTTGCAGTCACATAGTCAGGCATGTGAGATGAAAGACTTATGTAATCTGCTTTCTCTATACCCACACCCACTTCTCTTTGTCTCTTTAGGCTTGTCTTTCTTTGTCTTTACCTTTTACAACACTACCCATATAAAAACAAAACGGAGGTTATAAAAGTCAGATTTATCACTTTGTCCTATTGTAAATGGATCCTGAGACCTTCGGGTTGTTAACTATTTGGTTTGGACCCATTATTTGCCTGTCAGTCAGGCTGGTACATTTCTAAGTACAGGGATATTCTTGATCAAACTCTGGCAGTGATGAGCCTGACATGGAGATTCACCTTCCAACAGGACAAGGACCCAAAGAGACACTTGACTGGGGAAATATGGAAAAGTACAGGAATGGACTAGTCAAAGCCCAGACTTTGATCCAATTGAGAATCTGTGGTCAGATTTGAAGATTGCTGTTCAGCAGTGGAAACCGTCCGATTTGAAGGAGCAGGTCTACCTTGAGGAATGGGCAAAAATCCCAGTGGCAAGATGTGGAGAGTTCATAGAAACTCATGCAAAGTGACTAGTAGTTGTAAATGTTGCAAAAGGAAACTCTATGAAGCACTGAACTGAATGAAGTTTTGTTATTCTGTCCTATTTGTTGTTTAACTCATAATATAAGGAATGTGAAATGTTCTAAGTTGTTTGGATATTCTTTAAATCCAATGAGGCAAATTCTAAAATAATTCATTATAATTCCAGGTTGTGAGGTAGCAAAGCATAAAAAATGCCAAGGAGGAAGGAGTGATTACTTTTGCAAGGCACTGTAAAAATAAACATATTTTAAAGAAGATTAAATGCTCTCTGGAGTAAGCAGAAAAAATGAGGTGTTTGCATATTTGGTAATTGCATCCAATAATAGAGGGTGCTACGGGGTTTAGGCAGTATTAAGTTATATCCCTTTTTAAAAGATAGAAGAGGGCTCATCATGCAAGTCTGTCCATCCTGGAAGTCAATTCACATTCCTGCATTTATAGGTCAGAAAACCCTGATCTGAATGAGAATCAGCTGGCTCCCTCTGTTTGAGCTTTGTCATATAAATTTTATTCTCACATTTAAAACACAGATCTTCGATTTCTTGTAACGTTATAGAAATCATACAGTACCAATAAGCAACAAAATAAAGCTAAGTAAACAGCTAAATGTGTCCAGCCTTTTAAATTATCCCCTCAAAAATGTTTTTTTTTCAATGTTTTTAACTCAAATATCTTCGTTGCACTTCCTGGGCCAACTTTGCAGCATCTCAATCCACCGAGAAACAGGAACGTTCGTGTTTCTTACCGCCTTAAACGTCTCTATTCATAAACAGCAATGACACAGCTGTGTTGGCTGGGATACAGCTCCATCATGCAAATTTCTACAGTGAGTCATTTCTCATTGTTGCAAACAGACATGGCACATAATGTAAAGCTGTGTTTGGGTGCATGTGTGCATGCGTGTGTGTGTGTCTGTCTGTGAAAGAGCCTAGGTGGTGCTCTAGCTTTAACCTTCAGGCTCTCCTGGTAAAGACAGTCACTCATCTGTTTCTAATGAAGAATAATGTATTACACTGGACACGCTGCCCTCTCGAGCATGAGCACAAACACACCCATGCATTTCACACGGACATGTATGCTCTGGCTTCACATGGCTCCAGGACTGACAACACACAGAGACAGAAATTTACAATGCAATACCTCTGCAAGCTCACTCCAGATTTTTGTCATCAACTCATCTTTGTGTGCTCAAAACATCAAAACAAAAGAGTCTTTGTTGATTTTAATAGCTATGAAATCTCTTTCAGGGTATAGAATCGAGATTAATCAAGAATTTGGACATTTTTAATTTAGAAAGCTTCTAGGATCTTTAAGGTTATTTTAAAGTTTATGAGGCAAGAGATACAAAGATTGCTTCCAGCAAATGTCTGTCCAAATAAGGTCCAAACCAAAAATTTTCAGCTTATTTGTTTGCTTAAAATGTGCTTTATTTTACAAAAATATATATGAACTAATGAGTGGCATGTTAGTGACATTGAAAAGTTAACACTAAATCCTTATGAGCGAATGATGACTATTTTTCCCTTCAGTATTTATTTGATGAGTCCTTCCTGTCTATTGATTTCTTGAAAGCTTCATGCTGCAGCAGACAGATGCTGCTAAATTGTGTTTCTTTGAATAGAAACATTGACAATAAGGTCTTTATTCTATTCCATAAAGAGTTGGAAATCATCCACATTTGTGTTTCTTAATATTGATCAATGAATGAAATGTTTTGTAATTAATTTAAGTCAGTCATGTTTTATTTATTTTTTCTTTTCATCACAGATTTACTAATTTCTATTAAAAAATCATTAATATTGCAATATTAATAATTTTTTTTATTTTTTCATGATCAGCCTGTCTGGTGGATAAATCAGTAATTACAAAATGTAACTACTGATGATCTTATTCTCTCTGTGTCTCATTTTTGTCTGAATTGATTGAACAGATCTGAAACCTAAAAACAAGTGAAATTTGATCTAAAAGAAATAACAGTTGACATCTTCATGATGACAAAGGAAATTGAAAAAGACTCAGGTTGATAAAGGTTACCGTGGTTACAGACATAGCAGAGCATGTTACTGCTGATTCTATGTAAAAACAAACATGATGAGGACAGTCAGGCATGGAAGTTTTTAGTCTGACATTCAAAACCTAAGTAGGTGAAACAGATTGTCATTTCAGCTGCAGCAGAGAAGAAAGCAATTTAAAAAGTGTTGTTTAGTAATGAGAAATGGAGCTGTGCTAAAAGAGAATGCTGCTACATTCAGGGAGATTTGTTCTGTTTTTATTCCAGGATGCCCCACTCCAAAACAACCCCCTCCTTTTGTTTGCTGTCTTCTTAACAGCAGGCATAAGACCCCACATTCATGCCCTCACCCCCCTCAGTTTCCTGATGCCTGCTATTGATGCTCTCATCTGCTTTTCTGATTTCATGCATCTTTTTTAAATTCACTTTGATTGTGACACATCTTCGAAAGTCATCAAAAATGTTATGCCACCTTCTAGCAAAGCCTTTTCTGAATTGCATGCTCTTCTGAATCTGAGCGCAAACATATAAAGCGTGCAACTGAACAGCTTTAGGAGAACTAATGACCTTCAGTGCTTCACTGCATGTTTCTCAAGCCATTCAAATTAGCAGAGCTTGAGCCACCAGGGGCTACAGATATTATCACACAGACACACTAAAATGTGATTTTGTATGGGCTTTATCTGTGCAGTTTCAAGGTCTGCCCGTTATGTGGCAGTGTGGAGCTTTTTTGGAGAACTTGCAAAAGACTAGAACCAGTCAAAGTCAGCCTAATCCCAAAAATGCACACTCACACATGCACGCACACATCCACACACTCCCAGATATGTCTGGTCTTTATCTCTGTGTGCAGCTTGAAGCTTACAGCATGTGTCCCCCTCACCCTCCTCCCGCTGCGTTTTCCAGCTCCTCTCTCTTTGATGCTATAGTGGAAACACAGGACTTGCTAATGGAGACAGGGAAAAGGCTTCTCACTACGCATCGTTCTTGTCATACATGCTAATTCATTTAGGTAATGTTTGCAAAAGGAAAGGTGTAGAGAAAAAATGAGCTGTTGTGTCTGGTTTCTGTGGAATTTTAAAAATAAAGCAAATCACTTATTTTCTGACTGATTGCCATGGATGTTTGAAGACGGGATGAAAAGCAGAAGGAAGAATGGTGTGTTCCTTTTGGTTATATAGGAGAAAAAGAGGGAATATTATTTCCAATTTTATGCAGAGCATAGCTATGACGTCTTTAATTACTTTGCTGTTTTGTACTTGCCTCTGGGACCGTCAATGGAATTAGCTGGATTAGCTATATTCTGGTGCATTACATCTTTGTTCTTTGGGTTTAATGTATTCTCTACATTGTCTTAAGAAAAAATAAATGGATACCGCGCAACAAAAATTTGGCTACTTTTAGCATACATATTGTCTTTGAATTATATTTGTCAGACAAGCAGATATCAGGTGGGTGACAACTAAAAGTATAAAACTAAGACAACTCCTACATTTCTAAACAGAAGAAGAACAAATCTTTCCTAGTATTAATAAAAAAAAACTAGTTTGAAAAAGATAATTTTCTCAAGAAATCCACCAGGTTTGCTGCTTAATCACCATTTAGGGAATGTGGAGCATGAATTGAAGGTAAATTGCATTTGCACCTTCTGTCTCTGGAAGTGACTGTGTTCAAATGTTGCATTTAAGGAAGAGTGGCATGGAAAATTACATGTTTGAAAGAAAACCATAATAAGTATAGGTTGCAGTTCCCCGTAGAGGGCCAGCAAAGATGTAGAAGAAGGTGCTTTGGTTTAAAGAGACATTGGAAGTTTTTAAGCTACAACCAAAACATTGTGTGTGGCAAAAAAACACTTACAGAACACCACCCTTAGCACACCATCCCTACAATAAAACATGGTGGTGGCAGTATGATACTGTGAGAATTACATTCTTTAAAAGGGACAAGAAAAATAGCTTGAAGTGTTGGAAAGTGGGTGGAGAAAGAACTTGCTAAAGATCAGAGACAGGGTTGGAGATCCATCTTTCCATTGGAGGACAACCCTAACATGCATCTAGAGCAACAATAAAATGACTCAAGTCTTGTGTCTTGTGTCATCTAGACCCGTATTTGACATATGCACTACTTTGTGAGTCTCTATCGCTTAAAATTCTCCAATGTTAAAGCATCCACATTGATGGTTTTGACATTAAAATATGTGGAAAAGTTCAGAATCCAAGAACACTTTTGTGAGATAATGTATTTAATTAAGTCAAACACCACACATGGGAAGAAACTCAAACCTATTTTCCACACACTCTTTGCTGACAGTTGCCATAACACATGCAGAGTCAGTGATCTACAATCAGAAATCATGTTTCTTTCACTTAGTGACAGCTTGATGTATAGCTTTGTAATCACTGCCTGTTTGAATAATCTTGGTTTTAAAAGGGAAGGAAATGTTCGCTCACTGCATTTATAGCTTCATTTTACTTCAACAATAGCGCTGTCAGACTGAAATGGCACTCCTGCACCCTGACACAACATTCATCAAGTTTAATGTTGCCTGTTTACCAGAACAATGACAAGAAAGATGGATGTCATTTCATTTAGCTGTCATGATAAGGTTGCAGTGCTAAAGTAAATATATCATTATGGATTACATGTTGTCAAACAAAACATACATAAACCTTAACAAGCTTGCTAGTAAAATCAAGTTGTTTAATGAGGCCCAGTAATTCCACAGATGCTGAATATACTGCAAAAATATGTAAGCATTTAAAATGTCTTTTATCTGCAATTAGAGTAAAAATATATATATTTGCACATGTATCTGCTGTGAGACACTTTTAAAAAAAATTTTTATCATCAAAATTCAAGCTACAAAAAACATACAAAAGTAGTGATAAATGTCACATTTTCTGTTTTCTTCTTCACAATCAGCATTATCCGTTTACTTAAAAATGTTTCAAAATGTGTAGAACTTTTTTCTCTGTGACTTTTTTGCTGTAATCAGTGATTCTACTGTGGGCTGGAGTGGAAACCAGCAGACTCTTGACCTTCAATGGCGCATGATTGAAAACCACCATCATTATGACCAGGAGTTATAATCAACTGGAGGAGGAGTATCCGACCATTGGATGGAAGAAAGGGCAGTTATGTTTCTTACATGAAAAAAAAACCCCCAAAAAACTTTCTTTTATAAAATAAAAAAGTTGTGTTGCCTCTTTGTTTCACAAACCACAACCTAAGTCTCTCAAACAAAAAAAACACCAGAAAATATTGGAGTGTGGTGTAGAGGGAGAGCGGCTGCCTCATAATCGGAGGTTAATTCCTGACCTTGGTACATCTATTTCCCCTTGTCCTGTATGGTGTCTCATTAGTGCCAAAAAAGCACCAGAAAATATGTTTATGCTGAAAGAAAATTATAGTCTATATAAATTTAGAATTAATAAACACAGTAACCACTTTTAGAAGATAATTATCACAAAATGTTGTGAAAGAAAGTTTAAGATAATTTGATTGTAAACCCACTTCTCATTTTATGTATCCCAATTAGCCGTATCTACATGTTTGATGTCTGCAGACGCTTGCATTTTGTCCTTCAAGAATACATAATTATATTATCTGTGAACAATGTCCTAACAATACTGTCACTGGTGACCTACATTAACAGTAGGAAACCATTAATCATACAGAGTGAGAGGAAAGCAGCAACCTGCCATAAACCAAAAGAGGCCATTGAGCTGGGACGCCAGGGGAGTCCCTGCGTCTCTCTGGAACAATAACATGTTTTACTAAATCCTGGTCTTTCAGAAGGTAGCATTGCAGAAGGCCCCCCAGGAGTTGTGTGCGCACCGTGGGTGTGCGGGGGTCACCTGCTAGCCTCTGCAAAGCACAAAGGAGTGTTTTGAAAGCGACAGATTAATTGCTGGTTTTGTCAGAGCCCTGAACACACTTTAGTGTCTGTCCCCTCGGGTGGTAGAAATAGCAGGTTTCACATTAATCAAACATAAAATGAGAACGGCAGTGACGACAAAGCCATTCATAAGACCTGTATTCAATGAAGCTGTAAATGTTTCAGTAGAGCTGCTCTAAACTGATTCAAACCTCTTTACGTTTCATTAGTTTTATCTTTTACAGCATGTTAAATAAATGGATGAGGAGCTTGTAGTCAGTGGTCCAAAGGTATGAGCTGCATCGTGAATTAAGAGTACGTTATCTCATTATAATGGCATACAATTATTTAATACTCATCCAATTTAGTCCAACGGAATTATGAACAAAATCCTGTCATATATGCGTCTCAAAATGTAGAATTGCAATGAATAATTCAATGTTTAATGCTGAGTTGAGAGTAGCCGCTGCATGCAACTTAAAGATACTGATGCCATTTAAAAAATAACTTTATGTTGTCTTCTGGCAGTGTGACGCCCTGGTGAGTGAGTCATTTTGAAAATGTCAAAAACAACTCCTGCTTAGCATTCAAAGCTGGTATTATGTTTAAGTGAAAAGTCTGGCAAAAAGTTGTAATATTGCTTTAAACCTTTCTTTTTTGGTTTAGTTTAATCTGTTTTTTCTTTTTTAAAAAAAATAATTTTCATATTTTAAATTTATGTTTATAGAGTGTTATGAAGATCTATGTTAAAGCAAGCCATCAGTGGTTCCTACACACAAAATTATTTTTAATGTTTCAATAAAACAACCTGATTTGGATTGTAAACAAGCAGGAAAAACATGTTGTGTAACGTAAAAAACCTGTTAAAACGTTCAACATTGTGAGACATTCTGTCTTCAGCCAAGAAACCTGTTTTGACTGGGTACATGCATTTTAAATTACAAATAAGTCACTAAATGTTTTCCATATCTCTACAACTCTGAGCCACTGAAGGCTATTTAAAGCAAAATTAAATAGCCTAGTTACATTCCCTCATTATCAAGCCAATAATTGCATGTTGCTGTAGTGAAGAGGTTTTAAGTTTATATTAACAACTATGAGTGAATAAAACAAAAATAAAGACAAAATGCCACAAATGTTCATCGTCAACATTAATATTAACTAACATCATCACATTTCTTTGTGATGGAAATATATCTTGTAGCACCTCTGGAAGAAAATATTATCAAGTTAATGTAAAACTAACATCATTATGCCTTCCAACCAGAACCACTTAACAGCAGGGAGCCATGTTCTCAATAACCATTCTCCCAGAGTCTCTCGTTGCAGATTAATGAACCGACCGTCAAGCAGCACTTCATTTAATTTTGCCCTCAGTAAATGGATATTCATGTTAATAGATAAACAAACACAAGAACAAGCCTTTCTCCATTGATTACAATAGCCTCTAGTGTTTTTGCGATACAATTGCTTGTAAGCTCAACAGAAGAAACACTGAGATTTTTCTTTCATCCTGTCATAACTGAATTATACAGGAGAAGTCAACACAATTACAGAACTAAAAATAAAAATAAATGGGACTTTGAACAGCTCGCAGTGTTGGAAATGTATATGAAGTGTAATTAAAAGGAGGGAAAAGAGTTCTGTGTGAGCATTAAGTCATTTAAAGGAATTCGATACCAACATTCATTATCAAGAGACCTTTTGTTTAAAGAAGAAAAGACGATAGCATTAGAAAATCAATTACAAACTTAAAAATTTACCGGAGCAACAGTGTGTGAACTAATACACACAAGTTAATGAACTCCAGAGAATCTAAAATTCATTCTTTCATGAAATTCATCATATAAATTTGCTGAATCTCGAATTTATATGAGAAACTTGAATTTTTTTCAAATATTTGTGATAAAAAAATCTACAAATGAACCCAATTAATTGTGCTTCACAGGATTCTTATATCCAGCTTTTGTTTATTATTTAGAGTGACTGTGGTTCAGTTAGAGTTGTTACCTAATCAGGTTGTGAGTTTGAATACACTTTACACAATATAAATCCAATTAATTTTACGTGCATTATTAAGGTGTTAGTTTCCTATTAGTACTTCACAAGACATTAAGCAACTACATAGTATTTATTATAATATGTGCACACATTCATATAGATACATATATAAAAAACCTGTTTAATATTTATCACAAAATGTGAGAACCTGCTAATCCAGAAGTTGGGATATTAGGGAAAATATTTGCACAAATTTTATTAACTTCATAGCATTATGTAAGAATATCCTTCTGTCATAATGCCCTTCAAACAGGTCATTATAGCCAAAAGCTTCTGAAGCCAAATTTCCAGCTGAGGGGAGCTTTGACATTAATGTGAGTTAAACAGCCAGGTTAGAGTATCCCATTAAGAATGGATGGATGAATAGTGAGAGGTGAAGGGAGGGGAGACTTCAGGTCAAAGTCTCCCTTTGCTGCTTCTCTCTGTGAGTCAGAGGCAGTCATGCTGCACTTGATCCTCTGGTCCAATCAGTTCCAGCAAGACTCCAAGTGGAAATGAAGTTTACAGACATGCATACTGTTGTAGAGTCATGAATATTAAAGCAGTGAAAGTTTGTCCAGGTGTACATAATTCATGGTTACATAAATCACATTTTACAGAATGCAGAATAGCTGGTGGGTCTTTGGAGGTGGGTGAGCACCCATGGGTGAGTCAGGATCTGGTGACTGATTTATGCAAGTGGTGCTGAAGTTTTCAAAAGGTGTAATACACACAAGTTTTATAAGACATGTATATGTTCAAAGATAGAAACTAAACAAAGCCTACATCTAAATCTAGGCACAAAAAAACAGTTACAGATCTCAATTGTCTGCACACAAATTTTAATAAAATAGCAGGTTTTTAACTTTGTCAATGGTTTTCTGTACCGAAATCTGCAGCCACAGTTTTGTTTCAAGTTCAATAAGTTCATTTGGCTTCTTAACCAGTTACCTCAAACTTACTTAGACTAATTTTTTATATTTTATTGCCAGAGTACCCAGGGAGAACTTTTTGGTCTAAGGGGAGAACACTCAAACTCCATGCTGAAAGACCCCAGGACTAGATTCAAACCCAGGATCTTCTTGGGTCAAATCACAAATTCAAATTTATTTTAAGCCATGTTTGATTTAAACAGGATTTTCATCATAAGAAAATTACAGGATGTGCTATGTGCCTGGACAATACAGAGAAATGGTTTCCAGGATGACACCAGGAGGAGATGTAGGCGATAAAACATAGTGATGAAGATGTTAAGTAATGGACTGATATGAAGTGAGCAGTGTAGCTGCACCAGTCCTTCAAAAATAATGGCTATGCATTACATGGGTGTCTTTTAAAGTTTTTATTTTTCTCTCCTATTACTCTCTTCTGCTACCAATTCTGTGAGAACTACAAATTTTGAATCAAATATTAGATATATAGTTCTTTATATGATTCTCATACTAGTGTCCACTCCAAAACAGCTCAAAGGATTGCACAGTAATGCAATAAAATGAAATAAAAGTAATAACAATAGCCTATATTTCCCTTTGTAAACTAAAATCCTTTTTTGAACTTTCACCTTTGTCTCTGTTATTGTTTTACCAGAGTCTTATATTCTAAACCACAACATGTTTCACTATTATTCCTTCTAAAAAAATATGTTTTTCCATTGTAAAACGTATTTGTCAAATTATTTGTGGAAAAGTTTGTTTCTATAGCATTTTAACAGGGTTATGCAGACTTTTCAGATCCTCTCTAACTATAGGAACATAACCTTGTAAAAGAGTTAATTACACTTTGATTTCTATGCTCGATGACTTGTAAGTTCTATTTTTATATCTTTGGCACACAAGTGCAGCCATCATTAGCTCAGTTCTGTGTAACACAGCTTCTGATCAGCATCATTCATGTGGAGAGGAAAATCGTCAGCCTGAGTCATGGCAGCTGTCTTGGCCCAAACCCTTAAACTTCTCTTATTCATAATGTTCATAGTGGGATTTATATTTCCCTCTTGCTTTCTGCGAGAAACACTAAAGTAGGAAGCTTATACTAAATACAATACAGCTAAAACTTTTATTAGTGGCAGCTATTAGCGCTGCAAAGCTGTATTTTGATCTGAAATGGTGACTTTTACTTATTATTAAACATTACCTTATAGTAAACTGTTATTGGTGTACTTCTGCAACATTTTTAAAAAGATATCTTCTGAATAAATTCTCTCCTCTTTGACCACTATTTACCAACATAAAATTTAAGTAAATGGAAAAATGTTTATCCTTGAAAAATGTCAAGATACGTGTTTGAAACATTTTCATTTCAATTGTTGAGTAAAATTTTGTGGAAGGATTCTGTAAAGATCGGTGGAACTTCAACCGTTGTATTTTAGTCATTTCTTTTCAAACTTGCCTGTACTTTTATGTTATGACAAATGTAACTGATTTAAAAAGAAAAAAAAAAGAAAAGTTTGCATTTAGCCTTCTTTTCTGAAAGAAGGACTAACTCCTCCAGTCAATGTAATATTTTATATTTATAAACTATATCTTCTGAGTCACAAATTACCCTTTTAAATTTCTTCATAACGATACATTTAAGGTTCCTGGAAATTAGGTTCTGGGTCACAAAGTCAAACTGCTCCCAATGATACTACTTCTTGCCCTCTGGGCAAAAGGAAAAGATACAAGAGCCAGAAAACAAGATCACTGATGACAGCAATTCAGCTGTGGATCATTAAATGCATATTGATGTCATGCTACTACCTTGAGGCATTGGGAGGTTTTATTCTTTTTAACTTCATTCAGTGTCTGTTACCTTCATAAAAAAATGTAATTTGCAGTATTGATATTACTTTACAGTAATGAAAAATGAAACAAATATGCACTGCTGTTCTCTAGTGGGACCAAGACCACCAAGCAGAACAGATAGGAATTACTGATGCATGCAGTTTGAATATAAGCTATTAACTGATTGTCATTTTAGTTGGTGGAAAAATACACACACATTTAAGAAATAAGTTATCTAAGTATTTTTACAATTACAATTGAACTACATGTTTATTTTTCATTTATTTTTTCACTGTGATAAAAACATTTTTTTCCATGCCAGGGTTATATCCTGAACAACAGTTATGGATTTTCTTTTCTATTTCATTTTCAACACTTAGGACCTTTGAGGATCCGGGACTTTGAAAGCCTTTAAAAACCTTTAGAAACAGAAAAAATGACTTCTATCAGCAGAAGAACCCGACTCACATGAAATTGTTTGGATTACTACAGAATCATTTCATTCTTTGCTGCAGACTATTTTGTGTCTTGTCACAGTCTGCTTTGTGATGGAGATGGAAACTGACAGTGAAGTGTTATCGAGGTGTCTTTGTGAGACTGAAAGCCTTGCAGCTGCTGTGGCTTTAAACCGATTATTGTGTAACTATTTAGAGGCATAAGGTGAAATGCCAAAAGTTTATTAACTTTGAAACTATTATGTGCTGATGGAAGAGCTCGTGACATAATAAAAAAACATATCATCATGAAAAGTGCTTTGCCTCCTACAACTAAGTGGCAAATCTAAATATGATGATCTATGGTATCGAATGGATGTGAAATAAATTGATTTGTTTTATAAAATATCTTTGTGGGAAAAACTGCACTTCTGAGGGTCATCAAAAAATTCAAATATAAAGCCTTTCAGTTATTACTGTCTGAATTTGTAAGATATCAGATATTGCTGCATTTTGAATTCAATTGCAGATCAAATTTTTCTGTAAATGTCAAACTCCACTATTCATTAAAAGCCCTTGCAGTAAATGAAAGCACCTCCAGGTGCATTGCTTTCTTATGCTAACTCTCGCAGCTTTTTTTTCATGTGCATATGAAAGAGACGAAGAAGGAGGGTAGGGGAGCCATGGTGACTCAGATTAGGCATCATGGATCATCAGTTCTCAACATTGCTGGGCTGTGTGGTTTTTCTCCAGCAACTCAGAGCATGGATTACTTCCTCTTTTCCCCCTGCAGTGCCTGCTGCACTATGAAATACTATAAATGCTAAAGACTGAATACTATCAAAGCACTCTTTTCAAATGCCTTCTGCCTCTGCTCTCATTGGGTTTCTGGCTCAGCTTGCAGAGAACCCTGAGAGCCATGTGCGGTGTGACAGGTTGTGATTACAGTAGCACCCAAAGAACATTTCATAATGAGAAGCAACAGCAATAAAAAGCACTATTGGTTAAAAAAAATTGGTAAAACTAATCCGACGTAAGTCAAACGCTAACCTCTCCTCTTTTAAATGATCCAGAAGAGGAATGACAAGAAAGAGTGCAGGAAACACAAGCCTTCTGAATTTTACACACTCCAGAGGTTGAAATATATATTATTTTGTTTTTATTAAAACAAATACAGCCAGGAAAATAAGGATGTGGGTGAGAGTCTCCTTTCACAACATGACAACATGTCAATTGAGCTTGAAGCTGTTTGACCTCTGATGGCCAAATTGCAACCAAAAACAAGCAAACAAAGACCTGAGGTTGTGGACAGTTGGTATTATTTTGATGTCTTTTACAAAAGAAAGATCACAGAGACAGACTGACACTGTGGTTGCACTGTGGAATTAACTCCTCCTGAAAATACTCTCATACCATAACATCTAATTTGATGCCATCTGGCTGGACAGAAACTAAGTTAGTGGTGATTCTTGGACTTGAACACAAAAATAGTTGTGTTTAGGCACAACTATTTTTGTAGTTGTAAATGTGATAGCATTTTTGAAGAAGTGATTCAACAAGGTTTTAGTACGACACTATATGTCTAAGTACGCTTTGACCACATGAATCCTTTTGCAAACAGACATTAACTTGATCTTGCAAAAGCTGTAAAAAAATCCAACTCAGTGCTGGAGACAAAATATACAAACACAAAAGCAATGTCTCAGAAGAGGCTGTGAAATAAGCACACATCTTTACTACCTGTGTTGCCTATAGAGACTTTGGAGATTTGAGAAGAAATGATAATACTGCAATTTACTCTACTCACCTCCACATCACTCTATTGTATCAGACTAGATATACCAACAGCATCCTTTTGCTAATTTGTCCTTATCTCACAAATGGGTTACAAAAAATCTTTTTTGGAAGTTGTCTATGTTTTTTGGACTGAATCAGGGCTATTTTGTACCACTGAATCCAAAAATTACATCAAATTTTCACAATCAGGTTTTTATTCTAATTTGATTTAGAGAAATCCAATCTTCTGAGTAAATTGATGACATTTTTGTGACATTATCAGTTCATTTCCGTCAATATTTCTCAACCAAAAAAGGTTTTAGGAGAATTTTTTTTTCTAACAGTTAGAGTGTATTAATTAAATGTTATAAACTTCGATTTCTGTCAATAAACACTAATAAGGGAAGTACATATAAATTGAACATTGTGTCTTCATTGTGCAAAGTTCTGCATCTCTTTCTGTCCTGACAGTGTCTCTCCTCCTTCTCATCACTCATTGATCCCAGATTATCAGGAAACTGATCCACATACGAAAACAAGTAATGCTCATGTCGCATCCAAGGTTCAGAAAGTTGGCCTGATTGAGCAAAACCAAAGTGATTTTTGGATTTAGCACATCAAAATAACCCTAAAACAGTTGAAAAACCCCAGACAATTGTTGGGCTGTCGACCAGTATAATGTTGCAATTAACTTTAAACCTTGTGATAAAAAAATATATATATATTTAAATGCAAGAATAAAAAACCCACAGTGTTGTTTTATTTTTTTGCTAATTGCTTTATAGCACATAATGATTTTCTATTGTATTTTGACACCGGGTTATTGTTTACATTATCATCAGCTACTGGCACAAAACTTGTACTTTTGCATGAGATCGCTATACAGTCCTACATGAGGAAGTAGAAGATCATTAGACAGATGTCCCTTTCTTGATGTGCCATTCTTCACTTTTGACATCTTACGTTCCTAATAGGAACATACAGAGACAGGAGGAAATGGTTCGCAGTCTTCCAGCTTGGTTGTCATGGAACAACTTGTCTCCATAGCCTACGGCTTACTTCTCTCTCCCTGTTCATGTCTGTGTCACTCACTTTCTCTCCCCCAGCCTTCCCTTTTCCTTTTGCTCTTTTCTCCCTCTTGTCCTGGCTGAGATAAATAGGAGGTATTTAACTCTGATGTGAGAACGTAGTTTCTCGTGCTCAGTGAAATCTACATTTGTCAGTGCCACGGCGCTTTTTGCTTGGGGTAATTATGTGACATTGTCTCACAAGGCTGCCTGGAGATATTCCTGCTGCAGGAAAGGAAGCGAGGTTGGTGGGAGAGAGAAATGTACTATGAGAAATGAAAAGAACGTGGCGTTCACATGTGGTGGCCTGTATGATTAATTGTGCCATTAGAAGATGCTGCTCATTTTGTGTTTTATTCATTCTTTCATTAACCCTTTTTTATTTATGATTCAAGCACTTTGTAGCTGCATTTCCAAGCAGTCACATTTATCTATTACGTACAACATTACCACGTAATATTACAACGATAACAATTGTTTAGTGTGCTCACACAGGTGATATGTTCCACGCTAACACCTACTTTCACAGCAGATCCCACGTTTTAGAGCAGAGCATGACATTTTCTAATCCAGTTTAGGAACATCAATATGATGAGCGACGGTTTTCACAGGAAGAAAAAGTGTATTCAGAATCAAATTTCTCAAAAAGACAAAGAAATATCTTGAGAACTGTAATAGTTTTTAGGATAGTTAAGGAGAAGAGTTAAATACAGATGTATTATAATATAAAACTTTAAACACCTACAGTGTCACATAAAATCATTGAGGGAGATCAGTGGATGCTGAGGTTCACAATGTACAATGATAACAACTGTTGAGTGTGCTCTTTGTCAACTTTCTGCAGATCCGCAGACCTTCCGACTTTATGAGATCATTAGATTACTTTAAAAACAACATACAGAGAAATTAATAGAATGAGTTTCCATGGCTGAGCACCTGCGTCCAAGTTTTAGAACGCTAAGTCCAATGTAATGTGCTGGATGCAGTGGCACTTTATTTAAAGACACAAGAATCAGAGGTTAAAATTCCCAATTGACATGACAGAAGCCAAGTAATTTTGTTTGCTGAAGCATTGGTAATGTAATGTCATCTAGTTTGAAACAGATGTTGCAATATAATGCTAATTTTTAAATCCATCTTCACACCATACATACTAATTTGAAAAACATGAAATTATAACAGTACTTTTTAAAAAGAATTTACTGAAGTTTGTGAATTTCTTTTCAAGCCCAGTTGACATCATTTTGTGCTAAGTGAATCTTCAAATAATATGTCAGTTTGTATGGCTAAATAGCTCTAGCAAATCCCAAATCCCCTCTGTCTCATAGAAAAACTTACGAAGGACATATTTCTGTGTCGTTCCACAACTAGACTGTTTTTCCACTTGTTCACTATATGCTGTGTTCCTAGAAGCAAATATTTAGACATGTAGATGTGAGCCAAAGTGAGCTGAGGCTGTGAAACATCTCTTTGTGTCCAGGACTCACCACCTTCCCAAGCTTCCCAGTCATTCAAATGGTAAACCAGCAGAACCAACTCTTAATTCATTGAGCGGCATTAACAGTCTGGTCCAGCTCTCAACACTCCAGCCTGACTCACTGTTTCCCACTACTTTCTCCAGGATGACAAAAGGAAAGTATTTACCATAAGAAAAGAGACAGAAAGAAGAGTTAGAGAGCTGGATGCGGCACGCTTAATCTGTAATCTGTCTCTGACATTTTCTTCGAAGAATTTTGTCTTATGTGATCACCTTCTCAGTTGTTAGGCCTGACTTTCACTCAAGTTATACACAAATTAAACAAAAAAAGAAATACAACAGCATAACCCCAGATCCTTTCAGACGCAGTGTTTGGTGAGGGGCCCTTGCACTGATTTGTGCAGCCACCCCCAACCAAAATTCAACAATTCATGTATGAGCTTTCAACAAAGGCGCTTTATGGTTCCTTGACGAATTTTCTGGACAAGATTTAAATCTTCTCAGATTTAAACATTTTCGATGCAACACAAAGTGCGTTATTTTTAATCACCTCATTTTGTTTTCATTTTATTTCAACTAGTGACTTTCACTCAAAAACTATGTTTTGGGTATAATATGTTGAAACTGAGAAGCAAAGGACGAGCAATGAACAGAAACATGTTAGTTATAAATTGGTCTGTATCATGTAATTGCATGGACAGAAGTGGAGTTAGTTATTTTATGTTATTTTCATATATCCCTTGTAAATATGGACAGGAACTGTCACAATTTTCTGATGGGGAATGTCCTTAAAGAACATCTGTCATATAAAATGTCTGCTGGATGTGAGCGCCTGAATTTCAGCTCCATGTTGATCGGTGAAGCCCATGTTAATTTGCAACTGTCTCTCAAAATTCCCCCTAATTACATCCAGTCTCTCTCAGCATGCTCCTCAGCAATACTCAAATGCAAAGATACGGGCATATTCTGCTTGGGTGACTTGAGTTATGAGCTGCAGAGAGAACAGCGGGACGACTGAGCGATCCTCATGATCACTTAGTCATCTGCACAGGATTTACAGAGCTACTTTAGCCTTTAGAAAACCATCTAAATGCCAACTGTCTGCCATTCTTTAAAAAAAACATAACACATTTTCACAAACTTGGATTTATATATTAGTTGGCTAAAAGCAAAATTATAATAAATACTAACTTTCAAATTTAATTAACAGGTTAATTAGCATTATGATGATAGAACCAGGAAGAAAATATCCAAGTTGGTTATTACTCAACTGGATCACACTGGATATGTTAACCGTCATATGTAGGTCTGACACTTTTGGCAGTGCATTATAGGCTGTTAAACGCCTCAGTAGTTTGATAATACCCAGTGACGGGCTTGCATTTGAACTGTCATGGAAGTGATTATACTGTAAATAACGTTTGTCTGTACATGTATGTGTGTGTCAGCAGGCCTGACAGCCAAGGGCAGGCAGCCATGACATCAGATTTCTTCCTCTGCATAAGCAGCATTAAGAGGTTAGAGTCCGTTGACATTTCTGATGCACACTTGCTTGGACGACGTGTTGTTAAATTGCTTCCATTTAGAAGAACTTGATGGTAATATTATGTTCTGTTAATTACATTCTGAAAATCTCCATTAGAAAATGCAGACTGTCATGCAAACATTTTGTGAACCTTAAAGCTGCAGTGATGTTTGCATTATATTCCTACAGGCACAGGAGTCAGCTGGTTCTTTTATATCAGGACTGAAAACACTTTTGAAAGTTGCAGCTTTTAATCAGATAGTTGGACCAATTAACTTTTCGTCTTTGCATTTTAACATCTGAGATTGGACTGACCACCTGCAGAATCACCAAAGACGTTGCTTAGTAATAATTGGAAGAGTTTTGTTGTTGCAATGTCAATTAAGATGTTTCTAATAATTAATGGAAAAGGTCTAAATGATTTTCCACCACTGTCTCATTTATGTTCAGAAACAATTGTCAGTAGTGCATTGTTCTTTCATAGAATGAAAGAACAATGCTCATTTTTCTCATACATATACCTACAAAAAGTAAAATCAGAAAAACTGAACATTTTAAGTAGTCTCTTCATTGTTTCCAGAGCAATAAAGAGACACAACGTGCATTTGATTTGTATCTAATTCCCATTTTAAACATATCCATCCAGTCTCACCATGTTCCATTGCAGAACTTGGTTCTAACAGAGAATAAGTGAATGCCTCCGAGCTTTTTGATGAATCACATTGCTAACACTCCTAGTACATTTGGTGATAAATGTGGCGTAGCAAAATGCCTCAGAGACTGCAAGACATGGGAAGGATTTATTGGTAGCAGCAATCGCTCTCCCTATTCTCAACTTGTTTTTTTTTTTTCAGGAGAGGGAGTCTGTTTCCAGCTGAAAAATCATCACTGTGAGTCTGTGTCATTCTAAAGGAGACATTTTTACTAAAACCTTTCAATGTTTTTCAGTAGCTAGTGCAAAATTCTTAAATTTAAAATATTATCACCATGAAGCACAATTAAATGCAGAATTTAATTGCATTTAATTCTACCATTACACCCTTTTCAATAACCACTAGGCTACCGGAGGACATATTGCTGTGCAAACAGACCCAAAACAAGCGTGCACATGCAAACACTGTCACATTAGGTCAATTCAAAGTCAGCAATATACACATCATGCATCGTGGGAGCAGAGAACAAGCTGCAGAAATCCAGACATGTAGAGTATGAATGTGAAAGCTTGCAACTGAATGATGGCAGTGCCAACGGCTGCATCTCTGTGCTGCCTCTTGTTTGCATTGGCTGTGGATAGCCTGATTACCTCGATTTACTTTTTTAATCTTTGTTTGAATATCAGGTTCACTGGGTCGCTTGGCATGCTCTTTGGCTTTTTTGTCATTGCTTGACTTGTACTCTGTGAGAGACATAGCGTGTTGTTTGGTGTTTCACACTATTAGCATTAGAGTTATTTTAACAGCTTTATCTAAGCTACAATGTCAACATACGTTGAACAATAGAAACAATAAAATCCTGCACTATTTGTTCAATTTCTTTGAAACATTCATACCTGCATATAGCATAACAATTCAGTGCTTTACTTGATTTTGACAGATCCAGCATGAGTTTGTTGTGGTAGATTGAAACATTTTGATAAATTGATAAACTGATAATATCGTGAGCATTTGTAAACACAGCTGAATTACATAACAATGCAAAATGCTTTGACAAAAGTAAGTGTTTGAGTTTGTCTATAGAAAATGGCAGGAAGTGCAATGCCCTAATATGGATAGCTCCACACGCTTTGTGTGTGAGTGTGTGTGTAGTTCAGCAGCTTGGCAGGGAATGCCAGGCAAGCAATTAAAACTGTTCATTAATGGTTTGTTAGACAACACTCCAGCTAATCCTATCATATGGCAGGCGCCGATAAGGGCATTTGCTTCTCTCACTGCCTTGCTGTCTGTCACTCTGCTAGCAGCAGATATGCTATCAGTGCCTCGTTGTTAAGATGAACAGAAGAATGAATAATATTCTGACTCAGGCTTAATCAGGGATTCTATCATAGGTGAAGAAAATGCTTGGTCGTGTGGCCCAGATATGCTTTTAAACTTTACATTTTGCATTATTGCTGCGCTTATCTAACAGTCTTGCAATTCTAAGCTTCAAAATACTGCACAGCACTTATAGGAGCTTTTTCAGATCCAGTGGTCTATTAAGAAAATTATAATATATGGTGAGTATCTTCTGAAAATGTGAGCTTCTGAAAAAATCAAAATTTGTGACAGTCTGATTCAGCAGAGTCACAAGAGTAGTATCATAGACTGATGCACAGAACTCTGATTTTTAACAGCAACATGAATCTTATTCTGTAAAGATGGTTAAATAATAGCAAACCACAATTTGTGAAAATAATATAAATTTAGGACGGATGGTTGAGTGCAAAGTGACATTGTAAACTTGTAATTTCACACCTTCTAAGGATGGATTTTACCCCCACTTGTCTTGTCAATACTGTCATCCATATTAAGTTGGAACCACAATATTGGGCTAAGAAACCCCTAAATACATAATGTTAAAATCCTCCTGTCAAGGACAGTTATATATGAAGTAGCACTGGCACATGGTCAGGAGATGAAGTTAGGCAGCTTCAGCAACATCTACATCCTGACACCCTCGCAGTTTCTGTGCCAATGGGATTAGACAAACTAAAAATGAAGCCTCGTTGCCTTTCTCACATCAAAATAACACTCTGCCCAGTCATCACTGCTTAGGTATGTTCTGAAATAATACCACAGATGTTAATCAGTTTTGGTGTGCTGCCAGAGCTTTGTCCCTCAGAAAGGTGGTGCTTAGCTCAGCACAGTGCAGATCTGTAAAAAGGGTTTTATCTTCTGCGTTGTGTGTAAAAGCATCATAAAAGTTGTCTGTAAGCATAACATGCTTGTCCAAGTGAAAAACGACCATGTATCGATACAACAGTTTATCTTTACAATTGCAGTCCTCATTTTGCTCAAAATTGTAGCTTTTTTTCAATTGCAGTATTTTTCTGATGAGAATTTAATTTCTCATAATTGTTAACCTTCAACCTCCTCAACATTCAGTCATTGTTCACATCATGGTAGCAGTTTCTCATTTCTGCCGACAAATTTAAAATCCTTTTGGACATGCAACAGTTTTTGCTGTTTTATATCATTTTTATTTGTTTGTGTCACATGAGTAAATAATTAACTATACATATGACAGCTAAATAGACACTCCCTGTAAACCTTGATCATCCCAATCCAGTTGAGAATCTGTGATCAGACTTGAAGATTGTTGTTCACCAGTGGAAACCATATAACTTGAGGGAGCTTCTCTACAACTAGTTACTATGCATCTCTGATTACAACTGAAGAGAGTAACTGCTCAGGCGCTGCCAGAGGATGAATTGTGGCTGGGACATATTGGATGTTATCCAGAACAGCTTCGGTTTGTGCAGGTGTCAAAGGGATGTTACTGTAGCAGCAGAAAAGCATTTTGTCAGATACCATCAGCCAGGTTTACAGCTAACATCTCTGGGGTGATGAGCCTGATTGCATATTCATTTCCACTTATGTAATAAATATAGCATTAGCATATTACCGAGCAGGTCAGCATTAACAGCAGCCATCTCAGTGAGAGCATTTGAAGTGTTTTTGTATATTTTGAGCTACGGTTTGGACGTACTCAAAAAGTATCATCCATTGCAGAAAGTGAAATGGTTTTATAATACATCCGTTATGCATTATGCTGGCTTATAGAGCTTCAAACAGATGCAGTGAAAATGACACAATGCAGACTTTATAATCTATAGATCTTTATTTAATTTTGCAGAGAACATATATAGCAATCATGCTTTTTCATAGAACACCATCTAAACACATTTATTATATTTTTACATATAATATTTTACATTAGGCCCATATAACAGCTAAAAATATACAAAACAATATTCCCTGACTAGACATTTCTATAACATTTTTATTATTATTATTATCTCTTTATTATTACTCTATTCTGTTATTGTTGTCATCATTTTTACAGTGGAGAGAGATATGTGCCTTAATTTCTGAGACAGTATTATTGCAGAAAACAGCAAAAATTGTCACATTTTTTCCATTCAACATTTAGACAGAATAAAGAAAAACTCAGTGTATACGGACATTTACAGATACATGTATTACACAGTCCAGTTTACAACATCATTCAAGAGAGAAAATGCGGTGTGGTAACTTTATACAAAATTCATGGAACCCTTGCATCATTGCACATTTTGATTCATATATCTTTAAAAAAAATAAGTCAGTACAGTTTTAAGGAATGGGAATGATTCAGCCTGGTACCTGCTGTATGTAGCTGCCATAATAGCATATTGTCTTGATCCTTCTTTGTCACCTTATTAGTAGTTTGTGATCAAGTTAAAATCCATGTTTGCTTTTATACTGGAATCATTCACAGAATAAAGTATTATTAGATATGCAATGTTTCTCTTTTCTTTATAGTTTGTGTTGTTGGCCTTTGTGGCATGTGCTTGTGTGTTTTTATGCTAACAGTATTTAGTCCTCTGAAAAAAAAGCTCCTCACTCTGAGAATTAATTAATGATACATATACACCTTATTCCAGATGGACCATTACAGAATAGGCATAGTTTACTGGTAGCCTGATACATCGACGTTCACTTTACATTTCTCTCATTGTCTTCCAGCTGGTTTTAAAGTTCTTTTAATGAGATGCTTGAGAAAGTGCCACAATGAAAGTGCCACAATGAAAGTGCCACAATGAAAGTGCTTGACAGTTACCTGAAAAAAAGCTACAACACTTTTTCCTAAAGACAAATCCAATTGTTTGGAAATATTGCTGGCTGAACAAAACATAGAGTGATGAGGAATCTTTGTACTTATACTGTCTTTTACCTTTGGGCTACTTATAGCGTTTGTCTGGTAAAACAACCACAAATTGGATGCTTATGCTGCATTCATTACATGTCTGAAATATGAACTTGGGTTGGGATTGATATCAATCCCAGTTTGACAATATTTCAGGGATAAATTCAAAACACTGTAATTATTTTTTTGCTTGTTAATGTGACTTTTGAAGATATCACACAACAGAGTTAAAATGCCCATGTCTTGCAGAGTTACTGTTTTAGAAAATCTGTCAAGATGGCATTTATGAAGTGGTTTTTGTGCTATAATAGGAAATCACTGATATTATATTTAAAATGTAATCAATATCTTACATTAGTTTGGTAGCTGCAGAAATAGGTATTACTTGTCTATTTAAGAAAGTAATTGGATAATGTGATACCTTTATGTTTCAATATTTGTGTAAATACAGTAACGCTTTGTTATTTTCACACAAACTTGTTCTTAAAGAATAAGAGAAAGCATCAAGTTGGGATCAGATTTTAAATTTTACCCCATAGCATCTTATCACAAAGACTTTATACGATTTGCATCTTCATGAATTTTTGGACAGAAAAATGTTTAGGGTTTCAATGACTACATTTTTCTAGATAGTTATAATTGTTTCAGTGAATCAAGTTGGGGCCTAAAACTGTTTTGTCATATCTACATTTGTTCCTGAGGAGTGGGTTACTAGACAGATTTACAAGTAAACAAGAACAGGCAGAACATCGGTAGCTGTCACAGAAATCCATTTTTCTACCGCCAACGCTGGATGCCTGTCAAGGCAGCATGCAGTAACTGCTTCACTCAGTACTTTATCCCCTCTTAACCATCCCTCAGTTACTTAAAAATATACATTTTTCAAACAATTGCTTTCAAAATGGAACTGTAAAGAGCACAGAGCAACTGTGGGATTTCTACAATGGCTATACCTTTCATATTAGAGGCTTTAGTCCGTAGAATAACCTTGTGCTTGTACACTGATGCTGTTTTATTTTTCCTAACTATTGCTTTTCTGCATCAAAAGGGTGCATTATTCTATCCATATTTAGTCTGCAGGTAAAACGCCTACACAAATTGTTCAAACTATAGCAAGCAATTTGGTCCTTCTCACGTTCACGTATAGAAAATAATCTAAAAAAATGACCCTAAACGGAGATTCAGACAACACACAAATTATACGTTCTTTAGAAAACAAATAAAACAGTCATAACAGTCTTGTTAAGTATCCTATATAAGTTATTTTTGCTGT
Organism: Poeciliopsis gracilis; assembly: GCA_911649635.1. NCBI lineage: Eukaryota > Metazoa > Chordata > Actinopteri > Cyprinodontiformes > Poeciliidae > Poeciliopsis > Poeciliopsis gracilis. The sequence goes on from CAJVRI010001403.1 coordinate 1,239,535, forward strand.
TGTCACAGGTTTCAGTCATGCCAAAAAGAAGTATTCAAAATACCACAAGGTACTTGTGCTTTTCTAATGTAGCCCCCAACAAGAGTAGTAAACATTTCCAAAGAGGTGCACGATTCTGCAAGGGAGTGATAGTCTGGCTAAGATATAATTTACACATACAAACAGATTTGGCCTTACCTGTTGCACATTCCCATATTGTCTTTGCTTGAAATTGATCTATATTAAACTTTTAATCCATAAAACTTTTGCTTTTTATTTAACAGCTACACTCCGTTCATTTTAAAGTATTTATCTCATTTACAAAATAAAATACATTTTACTCACAGTTTTCTTTGTACAGTATTTTGAGATTAGTTGACTATTATAATTTTCATAGTGATATTATTGAATCAATGAGGGCCTTCGGATTTAAATTATATATCTTCAATATACAGTAGTTCTCTAAGTCACATTTGCTTTTTCTAAGAGGGCTAAACTTTTGCATAATGAAATTCAAAATATCACAACAACTTTGCTGTTTTTTTTTTCTTCTTCTTCATAAGTTTTATATCTCTGTATTATAAAAAATAAAGAAACAGAACAACCCCCTTTAAAATAACCATGTAATCAGGTTGGTTTCACATGTCCCCAGGAGGTAGGTGAATAAAAGCAGACGTAGAAGTCTAGTGGTTGTTCCCAACCTTGATTACGGTGCAGCGCCAGTCTGGCCGTTCAAACAGAGAGGCAGGCAGAGCTTAGTTATTTCTTTTTAGATGTATGCTTCCTCATTGGCAGGGTTTTGATTCTGGCTTTCTGCCTGCTGATCTGGACCATTTTCCTGAGCCTTCACCAGAGTCAGAGGTTTGATCATCATGCGCAGGCGCTGAGAAGATCAGAGGGATTAAAAAACAGTTTCTGCAGACATGATCTATAACGTTATAGATGTAACAGTGGATACAAAGTCTTCACACTTGATGATTGATTTACGAAAAAAACAATATAACCAAATTCATCAGATCATAAAGCAACATTGGCGCCGCAGCTGCAATCACAAGGAGGATGTCAGTGTCCAAAAAATGTACCAAATTAATCAAAAAACTTTAAGTTTTCCAAGTTGAACTGCACACTTCTACAGTCTTTTTATGAAGTGTTTGTGAAACTAAGTGTTGGCCTGAAAGCAGAGCAGCATTCAGCTACATGATTGCTACAATTACACAATCAGCCATCAGCTGGTACGCCACAATCTGGCAGCTGCATTTCACCTCTGATAGCCTCTTTTGCAATGTGTGCAATTATGGTTTGCACTTTCAGAATCTATAAGCTATAATTGCCACTGGGAGCTGTATTATGTACATTGTGCAGGAGTAGATATCAATCAGCCAATAATGTAAATGCTGAGCTAAAAAAGTTTTGTCTGTTATTGATTAGGACAGTCAGATCAATGAAATAGGACTCCGTCACTGCAGATGGTTTTCTAAGAGCTCAGTGGCTGTTGAAATAGAAAGCTATAAAAAACCGCTTTATACAACTAATCATTTTTCTTTCACTAATCCTTTTATCATAGTAGCACTCTTCATTTCAGTTTATTATTTCTCTATCAGGCATGCTTGTGAGTTTGTTCATTAAAAATCACTGAATCATGGTGCCAGAGTTTAGTTTTAATCCTCGGAAGAAAATAAGACAAAGTAAAGCTCAGCATTTTTCTCTTTTACATTTGGGTACCGTTTTGTCTTCATGTCAACAAATTAATTCTTACTGTTGATTCTAGATGAATAGATTCCAGTTTGACTTTGTGGTAACAAATGTGACTGAGTATCCCTGTAAAGATTATGTTTTGTATAAAATCTGGAGAGCTTATTTTGTCATAATATACCAATGCACAGTTAGTGAAAGTGAGTTTATAAAAAAAAAAAACTATCTTGTACAACCAGTAATCCACTAGAAACTGACAACACCATTTTCTTGGCTGCAGATTTCAGAATTATGCAAATATTCTGGGCCTAATTTGCAGCTTTATTAAAACAGATGTATGGCGCACTGAGTTGAAATAGGTAAATTCAAAAGAAGACATATATGGTGATAACATCTCACCTCTTTGTAGGTGCCTTTGAGTGTCAGGAACATGTAGCCCATGTAGCCTGGGATGAGAATCATGGAGGACAGGGCCATGAACCAACCAACTCCCTGACCCCAGCTAGGGAACACATAATCTCCCATAGTAAGGGGAACCATCTGCACTGCACTGAACAAGAACACTCCCTGGAGAACAGAGGGACAAAAAATACATATCTCAGCATCTTACATTGATAGACATTTTGTCCTTAATATCCCATTTTCCCAATAACTCCGACCAGCTTTCATGTAAAAAGCATCCACAGTGAACATAGCGTGTAAAGGTTTATCTTTATCTTTCTCATAAAACAACAATAATATAGGGACATTTGGGGATGCCAAATGTGTAAAGATTCAAATACTATTAAACTGCAATGGTTTATTGTTAAATATTACAACAGGTAAGACTTACAGCCACAATGAGAGGAGTGAAAACAACCCAGCAGGCCTTCCACCACAGACAGGGCCTGTAGCCAATCATTTCCTCAATGTTGTCAAAGAATTTATTCACACCTGCATGTAAAAAATGAACAAGATAAAGATGTTTTGTTTCATAATCTTGTATATGACTTTTGAGACTTGAGTCATTTTTACATGCATTATGAAAAAAAATGCTCACCGTAGAACCATGAAATTGAGATACACTCAAAGAAGACCAGGAAAAGCAGCGACATTCCACTCGCTGAGTAGTAGTCAAAGAGCTTAAACACATACAATCCACCCTGCAAATTAAAAATGAATCAAAGATAATGAGACAAGTAGGAAATTGTAAACATAAACATAAAATGTAGCTGTATTTATGTGCAGCGACATAAATACAGTATGAGACAGTTTGACAGTCTCAAACTGGTCTGGAGGAATAATGAAGTGTAAAATCTGAGCCTACAGTAATGACTATGGCTGTAGGACGCAGTGACATATTTATTTGGATTTTTTTAGTGTCTTATTTGTAAGAGACCTATTACTGTCTCTTACAAACAGAATAGATTGTTAGTTTGCATTGCCAAAAGTGGTTAATTTCCTTTTAGAATCAAGTTCTGGAGGAACAGAGAGACAATTTAACCTCTGAGTTTTATGCATAGACACAATAATTTTCGGTGGTGAAATATTATTTGTATTTTTTTATGTATTCCTTTAAAACACTGATGTAAGTCAAGGACTCCAGACTCCAATTACCATGGTTTAAGTAGACCATAAACCATAAAAGACTGTTCAATACTAAAGTCAATACTAAATGACAATGTTACTATTATGTTTAAAAATGGAAGATTGAATAAACAAGATAGCAGAATAGTGATCTCAAACTGTAAGATTTGTGTAAAAAACAATTATCGCTTTTAATTCCTACCAAGTAGGACCTTAGCATTTCTGAACAAAACCTCTATGTATCTGAACACAACAAGTCCTAAACAGTTCTATAAGGTTATTAGCAGGAAATAATGGAGAAATTAACAATAAAGCCCAAGAGGAAAAATGAGGGACACAAAGTCCCTGAGTGAGTGAGTTTGAACCCTGTGGGACGCACTTTGCAAGTAAAAAATGGGTGAGTACTGACTTAAATAATACCGGCTTGTGACAATCTGCCATCAGGAAAATGTTTAGAAATAAACAGTAGTATGAAACGATGTTTACATCCAGTTACCTTTGAGGTGCTGACTAACTTGGTAGTTTCCATCCATCAGTTTCATTCAGATGGACGTGAGGTGGGCTGCAGTTCATGATCTATTTCTTGTGTTATTCCAGACTTCTTTTTGGTTTCGGAAATGTAACCAAACAGGAGTTACATTTTTGTTACTCTTTACAAAAATGTAAGGAGTTACATTCTACACGTTCTGGGTAAAGGCTGTCGGGAATGCATATTACCCACTGACAACTTGGACAGAAATGATCTATTATTTTCCTCAAAAATCTCTCTGACTGTAGCGTGTTTTCTATGATAGATACTGTCAATATTCTCAGAGTACTGTACTTGGAACGCTGATTGGTCAGTTGCTGACAAGTGCCCTGAAATGATCGGGAGAGGATTGCTCTACATCAACATGGGGGCAGAGCCGGCGTCCTGTCAATTCTTTGGTAACTTTTACTAACAAATTTTTTCTGGAAAATTCAGCTTTGATTACCAAAGATGAAAACCATGTGAGGTGACCATTAAAGCAAACAAGCAGCTTTTCATTATTGGAGAAGAATAAATAATATTGTCACAGAATACCTATCCAACCTTCCATCCACCCGTTGCTTATCTGAGATCAGGTCAATGGGGTAATAGGTCTGTTGGGAAATCTAAATGTCCACTTCCCCAATAACACTCTCCAATTCTTTCTGATCTATCCCAAGGCATTCCTAGGTCAGAAGAGATGATCATTCCTACACCTAAGTGTCTTTGTGTTCTTCCCTGGGATTCCCCTTCAAAGGATAGGATTCCTAGGAGGCATTTCATCCCTTCTGGATGAATATAATCCATACCCTAAATCCAGAGTCATCTTTTGAAGGAAGCTCATTTCAATCACAAAAACCCAGCTTCTCTATATTTTGTTCATAACCCATACTGCATGACCATAGGTGCGTGCTGGACTGTAGCCCACACAAGTAAACCACAGTCTGTCTTCCTGGACACCACAACTTTCTTCACCACAACATATCATGGCAACCCATCATCAATGTAGATGAGCTGCTAACCCTTCCATCCATCTCTTGCTCCATCCTATTACCATTTGTGAACAAGACACTTAAACTAATCCCCTGACGGCATACACTGATGCCTAAACTGGAGGGAAGTATTCATCTTTTCCTGGATATGATCCATGGTCTCATACAAGAAATATCATGCTAGCTAATTCAAACTTGGATGCAGCAAACTTTAGTGAATGTCTAAGGTTGTAACCTGAACATGCCAACAGGATCAAAAAGCAAAATGCCAAGATTGCCAGAGATTACCTGACCAGACACTTTTCTCTCCAGACCTATCCTTTCAAATCCTGCCAGTAAATACCACAAACAAGATCCGTGCCAACCCTGGTTGAGGCCAGCCTGCACTTGAAACAAGCTTTGCATTGATGATGCAGACACAGTTCTTGTGTTGATCGAAGGACAGTACCCTGTTCTCTGATAGGATCCGTTACAAATTGTCTTGGCAGACACAGTCAAATGGCATGTCGAGGTCCAAAAAACTCCTCTGGACCAGTCAGCCAAACTCATCTTAACCCACTTGGTGATTCCAAAAGGGTTAATTTCCAGGTCACTCTTCAACAACCAGAAGAAAGACCACAATGACACTTCTGAATCAAAGGCTTGTCCCCTTTCTCCAAAGATACTGAAAACATCTGTCATTAATAAAAACACAATAATATGTACACCTTCAGTATCTTGGTTTAAATCTTGTCAACTTGCTGCCTGGGAGCTTTTTAAATATCAGACCAACCTCTGCACTGGTCAAGTCATTTGATCGAGTCTTTCCTAAAGGGATATGATGACATTGCAAATGAGGCAATCAAATAAATATTCCTTATACAGTTTGACAATTCCCAGGTCTTCAGTTCACCATTCCAAGGTAACAGAGCATGAGGGTAGTATTCATCTTTCTATTCAACTTGCCAAACAATACTTCATAAACCTTTCCAAAACCAAATGAAAGTCATTTTGCAATGCACCTTTAAATTTCTTGAAAACTTAATTTTTCACATTTTTAACCACAAAAATCACATTTCTGCTGCTCATCTGCTATCAGTTTGTTCTGAAATCTTAAGAGTTAACAAATCCTAAAAACTTCCCATGGTATCTAATACTACTGGTGGCTGTCAGAAGCTCCTATGGTCTCTAAAGTATATAGTTCATGAACGCTACATATGCAATATGGAGATTGTGCTCAAGGCCAGTTCTAAATCCTAAACTTTTCCTAAACTTTGAGAAACTCTCCAGAATGAGTTGAGAATGTCCTAAAAAGGACTTATTACCAGATGTTCCCAGTTCATATGACCTCTTTGAGTGTGTCACTAGCAGGTGGTGACCAGCTGACAGCAATGCCCTCACTCAAAGATATAACACATAGATATCAATATACAATTGCAAAATCAGTCAGACTGACCATCTTGTGTTAAAATTATTGTGCAAAAAGAAAACATTGCTTGTATTAAATTCTGGGCAGTCATTCCTCAGATTCACAGATCTTTAAGCAACCCCATTTGTTATTCACTGAAGCTGCCCAGGATCCCCAAATGGTATCCTTTGCAAAAGATCATTCAGAAACTTCAAGAAGACTGAGTCATTTAAACAACTGTTTGGTTCATACACAACAACAACAATCAGGACCTTCCCTCTTTCAAGTGAAAGACACATAGAGGTAACAGTCTCTCTCCCTTAGCGGGGAAAACGCTAACAAAGAGGCACTCACTGGTGCATTAGCATTGGCACTGCAGCACAAATAGCAGCTACAGGAAATTAGCAGTTTAAAACTTGAATAAGACCTAATAAATGCCTTACTACACGTGAAATTCTTCAAAAGTTAAACAGGAAAACTGTAGCTTGTCTTTCGGAAGTCATAAAATGTACAATTAAGAAGCGGTAATATTTATGTGAACAGGCTTGTATTTCTGTTAGAATCAATCTCATAAAAAACAGAAACACAGAGGAAACCCATGCTTAATACTGCCACACACTTACCTGTGTGATGTTGGACAGGCCAATAATATAAGAAACAAGGCAGACGACAGCGATGAAGATTTCTCTACGCTTTCGGAGGATGTGAGGAAACTCATCAACCAGTGCAGTGATGAAACCTTCCACAGTGCAGAACTGTAAAGTTTGTAGAGCCATTTTAAAACTGTCACTTAACACACAGCTGTTACAGTAAAATCATTGCAAATTTTTAGTGCACTACAGCAAAGTACAAGGATAAGTACCAATAATGAAATTCTGTGACATGAGGTCAGAATCATGTCATGAGTTAGAGCTTTAAAAAACAATTTTAGCTAAATACGTATTGGAACGGTCCAAAAATCAGACCATATTTATTGGATTATTTTCACCTGGCTGTCGATTCCCAGCATCAGCAGCATGGAGAAAAATAATATGGCCCAGAGAGGAGAGACAGGCAGCTGGGTGACGGCTTCAGGATATGCCAAAAATGCCAGGCCAGGTCCTGTTGTAAGATAAATTACTGTTAGCTCAAATATACAGTGTGAAATTTAGTAAACACACGTTACTGGTATCAATAAAGAAGAACCCTTGCAAATCTTAAGCAAATGTAACAACACAGAAAAAATATAAATTAATAAAATATAGAAATAGAAGTTGTTATTTAAATAAATATCTTGGGAGAAATTCAACTTAATTGTCCAACAAACATAAAAGAGTTAGAGTATTCCTGTTGAAATTAGCCATTCTTTTAATAGATATCCTAGTATTTCTTTTTGATTGTAAATGTAGAAAATTCAGTGAAATTATATATATAATCTTGTCCTTGTGTCTATTGTTGCATTGTTATATTGTCTAATGTTGTATTTCAACATTGATTGCAATTACCTGAGGCCGCCACATCAGCAATTGGCCTCTTTGTTACATTAGCCATGAATCCCACAATGGAAAAGATGACAAAGCCAGCAAACATACTGGTGAAGGAGTTGATGCAGCAGACAATGATAGAATCTCTGCAGGGGAGAGACAGAGCACAGGCCATTGTTACGGCTGTATCAATTCCTTATCACCCCGTCACACATTGGAGAGAAACATTTGAGCGGAAAGGAGGAGGGAGAACTCGAAAGCCATTTTGTGTCCTGCAGAACCACAGCATACAGTTTGTGCTAACCTCTTTTTATTTTTTTAAACAGCAATGTGCTTTAAAAAAAATGTTCAATATGTGCACTTTTGCCCCAGACCAGTCTTTATTCTTTAAGCTGACTATGGATGAGACATAAAATGAGTTACATATTGTTTAATTGTAAAAACAAAAAAAAAACAACCAAGATAAATTAACAATGAATCCTGTGTTATCATTGCCCTAATAAAAATAAAGAAAGGATTTTACTGTAGAGTTGACACAAAAACAACAAATTGGAGACATTTGCATTATTTCTGTAAAAATGCCATGTGGGTGATCAGAACTGCATATTTGCAGTGATAAATGAGCCTAAAGGCAGCAGAGTCGTGTCACCTACCTGTAGACGTTGTTATTGAAGGGATTGTAGCTGCCAAGCGCAATCAGAGAACCTAATCCCAGACCGTAGGAAAAGAAGATCTGCGTGGCAGCATCCAGCCACACCTGACACACAGGGATTAGAAAACATGCCAGTCACTTTGTATAAATGAATGTCTGCACATTTTTTGGATGTTGAAGCATTTTTTCTAAATTATTAGCTTGAGAGATTGATATTGAAATGCCCATTATTTTGTTTAAACAGTAATAAGAAAAAAAACCTCCACTCTCATCACACTGTTCTCACCTCTTGTTCTCAATACTAAAAGCGTAGTATTATCTCAATAGTGACATTTACGCGTGAATTAATTAAACGTTGGCCACATATCCTTTGAATTTAAACTAACCAGCAACATTTATGTTTAGCTTTTGACTGCATTGTATTGTGCTTATTGATCTGTACCCACTGTGGTTTTGAGAAGTACTTACCATAATGCAAATGTCACAGTCAAATACTGGGATTGCATCTGACAGAGCAACACAAATTTGTGGCAACTCTAAGTAAGACTCTCTTTTTTTTTTTTACTTTCTTGCCATTTTTTCTAAATTTATGATTAATGGAGGGCACAAAAAATGTTCTGTCATCAGTTTTTTCCACTTAAACTGAGAATTATGCAGAAGTTAATGCACTCTGATTGAGTTTGTTTCATAATTTTGTAACTTCTGAAGTTAGCTGTTTAAACTTTTTTAGGGGAACCAGTGTAAAGGGAATGGATATGAATGCATGTTACGCTTTTCATGTTTTTTATTTAGGATACCATGTATCATTTTCCTTCCACATCACACATGTCATACTTTGTGTTGGTCTGTCACAAAAATTGAAAGGAAGTTGAAAGGAGACAAAAATGTCAAAATATTTTGCATAGCACTGCATCTGCAAAACTTCCATTAACATATCAGCATTTTGTATGTTCTTCCATAAAAAGACCTCTTTGTAGTCGACTCACAACTTTGGAAATGTTATGTCAAAAGAGAGAAACACATCCATTTTCTGGCACAGCTCATCCTCTGGAGCCTCCTGTGCTGCAGTTTATGTCACACAGCTGAATCTTTCTCAACACAAGTCAAAAGGCTCACCTCAGACTCTTTGAGTTTCTGGAAGTCTGGTGTGATGTAGAAGAGAATCCCGTCAAAAGCTCCAGGCAGAGTGACGCCACGGCAAAACAGGATGAACAGCATAAAGTAAGGGTATGTTGCCGAGAAGTAGACAACCTGTGAGACACATCACTGTTAGAGCAATCACTATATTCTGTGAACTACAACTACATGTTGGATTGAGTGTATTTGTTCTGCAAAAAAGCTATTTAGCTCAAATTGTCAATTTACTGTGACTGTGGCACCATTCCCACATCACTGCAGTGTCCCAGTCAGTCCTTCTGAGACGAAATGACCTCAGGATGAGTAGGTTCAGCACACTCCCAGTGCACTTTCACCTTCTTATCTGAACCAATTTTACGCCTGTGCATTCAACTTAATAAGTCATTAAAATGACACTGACTTTTTTGTAAAATAAGCAAATATGTTCAATTGCTTGAATTAAAGAGTTTTCCTTTTGTTATTTAGTAGTTTTTAATGTACTGTATGCCAATGACAAAAAACTACACCAATAAGCAGTAAAGCAGTTTTTAGAACATATTTCATAAGTAATCCTTGATCTTTTCTGCAGACTCTGATATTCTGGAACTGTTTGTTTGTTTAGCCACTTTGTATACTCACTTTGCCTGTCCAGCTGACCCCCTTCCAGATACAGAAATAGACGAGCACCCATGCAATGGCGAGAGTGATGGCCAGTGGAATCCTGACCTCCCCAGGCTTTTCCAAACCGTCCGTCAGCTGGTGCATGTTACGTCTGTAGCGAAAAAGCAAAGTGGCCATATTGTTATGAAGAAGAGTAACATGAATCTCATACATGGACAAATATGCATCCATGCATCTTGGTGTTTAGAGAATTAATTTTCACCCTGAAACCCGAAAATCTTTTTTTTGTATTTTTTTTTGTTGTTGTTGTTTTTGCATTTTGTATTGCATTGTTTATATCTGTTTTGAAGTTGCTTTTTTTTAATTTCTCATAATGTCTTGAAGCAAATTCTCTACTCAAGGATCTGGTTCATAGCATGCAAACTGCTACATCAGCCTATCTCTGATCCCTAATCTGACCCTTTGTTACCCTCCCTGGCAGGCAGTGACCTTATCAGATTTAATCTGTTCACAACATTTCAGACTGTGGCGACTCAGATGTCCAACTTACTCCCAGAACTCCACCACAGCACTGGTGAGGTTTGTCGTGTCTGCGATGGTGTAGTTCGTGTAGCAGCGATCTGTGTTCCAGGCATTGCCACATGTCTTCCATGGCAGGTCCTGAAAATGAGGAGAAGAAAAAAAAACACATAGCGACAGGGAGAAAGCTCTTTTTTCCTCGAACCCGCTCCCATCGCTGAGTCCCATTCTCGGTCTTAGCTGTCAAGCAGCCAAGACTGTGATGCTCATTCGGGACATTGAGATTTCATGGTTTTCTCAGTGGAGTGAATGCTTCATCGCAGAATGCATTTATCAATACCTTGTGTGCGGCGCTAATTATGCGGGAAAGGAAGTAATAAAAGTCATACTCTGTTAAAGGGTTGTGCAGCCTTACATAAGAGGTTCTGGCAAGCAGCCTGCCACATGACTAAAGTAAATTACAATGTAAAGATACATTAAAAAGAACAACTATGCTTTGAATGACATAAAGGGAGATGCTGTCATGATTTTAAAGAGTGAATATACTCACAGTGGTGAAGGAGTTGTACAGATAGTAAATAGCCCAAGCAATGATTACAATGTAATAGATATTGAGCCAAAAAGATAGAACAGCAGCAGCCAGACCCACACCTGGAATACAAAATACACGGATAATGTTAACGCTATGTTAAAAAAAAGAGAGGAAAAAAAGCACTAAAGTAGCTTGAAAGGTAAGATTTTACATTATCTGACCTCTATTCAATTCACTGTATTTTAATTCAGTTCAGTGAAATTGACACATTCTTATGATTTTAATGATCACTTTAGATGAAAAAAGCCATTTAGAAGACAAACAGACTCAGCGAGTCTGATTGTCTTATAAATGACAAAACAGACTCAATTTTTATCCAAAAATATATACTCACTACCAACCAATATAATAAAATCAAACAAAGATTCAATTTCAATTGCATGCATTCAGATTGCTTCTTTGTCATCACATAGTGAAGACAAACTGTTTAGAATATAAATTTTCTACATAGGAACATAATCACATGTCAATAACGAAGCTTCAACCATTAATTAATCCAGTTAGATATATATTTTATTACCTTTGAACATTGGGGCCAGCTTCCACACTCCGAGACCTCCAATAGAAGTGTATTGACCGAGAGCCGTCTCCAGAAAGAATAGGGGCATGCCAGCAAATACCAGCGTCAAAAAGTAGGGAATCAAGAAGGCCCCTGGATGAGAGGTGAGAAGCAAAGGTGTGTGAATCATGAAATTAATATTCACTATAATCCAACATGTTACTTGGTAGAGGGAGTATTTGGTTTCAGGCTGCACCCAGAAAAGCGCGCAGATTTTCTTTTATTTCTGCTTGTGCGCAATTACGCACGGCGTTGTTGAGAAGATACACTTAAGATCTCTTTTATTTCAAACTCTCCAGAATTAGACTCTCGAGCTTTGGTCGCGTCACCTTTACGTTCCGTTTTGGTGTTTGTTGAAAATAGTGAAATAATTCCTGATTACCTCCGCCGTTTTTCCCACACAAGTAAGGAAATCTCCACACATTTCCCAGTCCGATTGCGTATCCGACACAAGAGAGGAGAAAGTCAAATTTCCCAGCCCACGTTTCTCTTTCGGGTATGTCCTTTTTCGTCTTCTGCACCTTCACCACCAGTGTTTTGGGTTTGTCATTTGGCGTGGTGCTGGGCGCGTCGTTCACGGTCTCGGTTAAGACGTGTCCGTCCGAGGCTTTGGTCCCGTTTGTGGCCATAATGACGGTCTGTGTTGGAAGGTCCTGCCCAACGTAGAGGTGGTGGTTTCAGCACCAGTCCAGACAGAGCGCGGCGTATCCGTCCTGCACTATAGTAGTCCCCAGAGAGAAGCCGTGAGAAAAGGGATGATTGAGGGTCTGAGAGTGATGAGGTTCGGGGGCGAGGCAGAGACCCTGAAAAAAAGGAAGAACTGGTTAAGATACTGTTTTCTTTCTGTCTTTTTTTCACAAAAATGGAAATTTTGATTTTCATGTAAAATGTTATAAATGTGTGTGTAATTTATATTTATAATTATTATTATTTTATCTATTAATTTTATTTAATTTTTTCGAAAAACCTGCGGCACAGTAAGTGAACCTCAAAGGGATCAAATAAGGACTCATCCCCCAGCAAGAATCACTTCTGATGGCCTGAAGTGGATCCGTGTTAGAAGAAATTTAAAGCCCTGCTCTTGTCCTTGATTCATTGTGCTCTACATTCAATGGCCCACTTCCCAGTGCTCTGGTACGAGAGCAGAGCAATTAAACACATTTAGGAGTCGCAGTCGCAAAGCCCACGTCTAATGAATCACCTGGAGAGGCTAATAACTCTCCACAGAGGCTGCACCTTCAACAGATCTCTTTTATCCATCCATTCACCGTACAGGTTTATTCCCTAATTAATCTGTATAATTTGATGCCCCAAAAACATCCGGTCTTTAGAATTAAAAATATATACGTATGTATGCGTTTAGATTGGATATTTTATTTTCATATTCAAAATACATTTTAAATAACAGGAGTAAAAGGAAAGATGAAGCGCCCTCAAGCGCTCTCCGCTTAGTGCGTAATTGGAGCGGCGTGAGGTAACATAGGTCTTAAATGTTTCTGGTTGCCTTAGAGATGTGTTTCATTTGAATGAAAACATATATGAAGTTATCGTAGCTCCACATTTATGTAAAATGTGCATGTAAGGCGTACAAACTGATTGTTAGAGCGACATTAGCGCACAGTTTCTCTGCGTAATACTCACTTTTCCTTTTATATTTCACGTTAGAGACATATGACATAGATTTTAAAATAAAATCGTCATGGTAAAATTTGTCTGCCTCCAAAGAAGAGCAGCCGCAAATCTCCACGCTTTGCCGAATGTATCGCAACTGGACGTGGCGATGTCCTAACACCTCTCTTCTGGATAGCATTCCAAATATATATATATTTTTCAGTTATTAAAACAAAACATTGTTTTGATAAGAATAGTGTACTTACAGTGAAATTACAGCTTGTTTGTGCGGTTGTTTCCCACCGGGGAAGTATCCAATGTTCCCCCCCAAAAAGTTACTTCCTTTTTACTCGCGCTCGGCGAAACCAAGGTGGAAACTTTGCATCCGTCGTCAAGGAGCAGACATTTGATCCTGAAGGAGGGAGAGGATGGTGGACAAGTGCGTGTTTGAGAGCGAGGTGCTGTCCTTAAAGGAGTGGTGCTGAAAGAGAGGCAGGGAGAGAAGACGGGGAAAGGAGCTGCCGCCGTTTGAGTTGAAGCGAGCAGGGACGTAACATGGAGCGCAGGGCTCTCACTCTCATCTACATAGCGTCAATGTCACCTCAAAGTCGACCCACCCCAACTCCAACATTTCCGCCACTGAGATGGCAGCGGGTTTGAGAGAGGAGCATCCTCTTGTCTCCAGGTTTTATATCCTTACTGATGCAGCCTTTTTTTTCTTTTTTTTTTTTTTTACACCGGGAACTTCTCTCTCTGTCCCACCCTCTCCTTTCAGACCCTGCAAAGGCCCAACTGATGCATCATGTGGACTCTTAAGGTTGCCTAAAATACCCCCTGATTAAATAACATCAAGTTTAAAGATACTTGCAAGTCATGTATTTTTTCATCAAAAACTGTTCATTGATATCAAAAGCCCAGTTTGCAATAAATAATGAATATATACTGCAGGATTCCCCCCAAAACACAAATTTTTCAAAAGCTCAATTAAAAAAAAATCACTGTTTCTATGTTGTAATTCTTGGATGACATCACAAAGGCACCCAAATATGGTGGATTTTTGATAAATCTATGCAGAGACAAAGCAAGCTGAGTAGCTGGGTTACCATGTCTGGATTTCTACCCGTAGTTTATGATGGATGCTGCTGTAAATACCAAGCTAACACAAATGTCATATCCGGATAATGTCCATGGAAATAGTTACAGTCTGTGATTTGCCAGTAGTCTAGAGTGGCACTGTATGCAAACAACATGCAGTGCCACTCAGAGGGAAGAAGTTATTCCTGTGATCAGTGCTGGTTCTTGATTGACTCGAGTCCTGGACAACAAGTCACCTATTAATCCCCCACAATCACCCCACCTTGGTCGTTTTTTCGATACTTGTAGCATTTACCAAACTTTTGTACCAACCCCTGAAATTTTTATAAATTTACATTGACGAAAATAATAATCATTTTTAACATCTCTTTTTCTGTTTTCACATATAGGGAAGAGGTTTACTTAATCTTAAATTGTGTTTTGAACAATACCTGTTAAGTTTATTAAGTGTAAAACCTCAGTTCATTTGTCTAAGTAGTTTAGATATTTCCTTAAAAGATCAAATGTTGTCCAGGTTTGTTTAGAAACAATGTAAACAAGCTGTACATGAGAAACTTACTGATTCCAATATTAAGTTTCTCATGTACTCCATCCTCACGAAGGGACACAATAGAAAACTAATTCTAGGTACCAGAGATGTTAACTTTATTCTGCTGTGTCATTCTTACAAGAACCATCACTGACTTGAATGATGGCGATGGTTTAGATTGCAGGTCCATTTGAGGATAACTGGTCAAATTTAGCTAATTATGAATATTTCACTCAGCAGAAGCAGCATCCAATGGTGTAGCTCAGACTGAAACATCACTGGGCCTCATAGATGATCTAATTGGAACAAATCGATCAGATAATAAGTTTTTTTTTTACCAACTTGGCTTGGAACGATCCCCGAGATTTTTTACTTTTGCACTCTTGATAGCAATGAGTAAAAACAACTATACATTACTCATCATTATTGCTCTATTTATGACTAAAGTGAGATTGGGAAATGTTGCAAAAAAGCCTGGCTTTTGTGTAGCGTTGACTGCCTGTAATCACCCATGCAAACATTTAAACCACACTCATGAGTGTTTCAACGTCCATCCATTTAAATTTTAAGTCATTTATGAGAAGCGAATGATTTAAAAAGGTCACATTTGGGGGAAAAATAATGCTGCATCCATTACAGCCACTGAGAGGAAGATGCCGGTGGCTTATGTTGCTCCTGGCAAAACATGATAAGAGGGTCCCAGCCAATAAAAACGAGTCAGGGTGTGCGAGATAAATTGAAAACTGTGTTCATAATCTTCTTAGCCCGCTGTCTCCCAAAACGAAATACCCTTGTGGAACATTCCAAATGAGAAGACTTAATGCTGACTTTAACTCCTACATCGAGATAAAAAATTGAGGTCTCAGAGGAAGATTAGACTCTCTCATGGTTTAAGAGTTACAGTTTGAATCTTCAGAATAACTTCTATTTAAAACAATGCTTTGTAAATATGATTGTACAGCATCTTTAGGACATGTGAACAGTGGTGGGTTTGAATGAAATCCTTACTAGTGGCGTCAACCAGGGATTTTATTCATATGAACCCATTTTGGTATTTGCAAACCCCCTAATCCTGTCACTTGTTTCACAATGCAATTTTTCCCAATTGTTGTTATTGGGAATTTATACAGTAAAAACAACAAATGTCTTTTTTTATGTTTTATTTGTACGTTGTGCTTTTATTCACTTTGCATAACCACATTTTACTGCTATTACAGCTGGAAGTCTGTCTTCAGCTTGAGAAAAAAAACTTTCCCAGTCATTTCAGGAGCCATAGATGTTTGATTTTTATTTCTGTCAGTGTTTTGATCATTTCTATGTCAATTTGTGTTGTTTAGATCCAGTCATCCTAGGCAATTTATTCATGTTTAGTTTCTTCTGTTTGTGTATTTAGGTTATTCTCCTTTAGTCTTGTAATTCCTGTGTGTTTTGGTTCAGTTTTCTGTTTTCACTGTGTTATTTAGTCTCCTTCCCTCAGTTCTGCTCTGGCTCTTGTCTGCAGTTTGGTCCTGCTTTACTCTCATATAACATGACAATTCATCTTTATAAATATAACACAGTGATAGGTTACATATTTGTGTATTTAGACTCCAACAAATGTTCCCATACAAACTGTGAATCCCCAGAGCTCCTCTTGAGTTACCACTGGTCTGTTGGCTGCTTCATGGACAAATGTTCATTCATTTAAGGTGAACAGATATGTTTTTATAAGCTTACATTGATGACTTTTTCTTTGGTTGTTTTATGACCTCACCCTTCCTTAGGCCTCTCCAACATTTATCTCTGATCTCTTGCCTGCATTTATATACATTATCTCGTTTTCCCCCAAAGTTCTCCAGCAAACATTTGAGGCCTTCACAAAAAAGGCTGCATTCATACAAAGTTTAAATTACAAGAATGTGGGCTGGATTTACTGATCAGTGGACTTCTCAAGGAAATTATTTGCAGTGCATTTTATTTAGTGGTGATGTAAAGAACAGAGGAGAATACAAATGCATGCCTTGCATCCATTCAGATTTTTGTTGGTAGAAAATTTTAAGTGTAACTTTGCATTGTCTATTACACAACGTTGAGGTTTGTGGCTATGACAAAAGTTTACAAAATGTACAAATTTAAAAAGTATTTGGCTTTATTTCTTTGTTTTTCAGATACATTTCCATGTTTCTTCCTGATAGCAGATTACATTTTGTCTCCTCATGATGCAGAAAACAACTAGACTAAATACATAAAAATAGTGAATAATATTACAGCCCATTGTGAGATTGACCTATTTCCTTGTGTTTCATTGCTTGCATCCCTATATTCTCCTGTTACCATCTTTGACACTAGAAACCAAATCACAGAACGGAAAGGAAAGAAAGCTCAGCTGATGAGCCACTTATTGGTGAGGTAACATTTAAATGAGATGAAACAAAATGTAATATTTTTAAGCTCATCTTGGTTGTTTGCCCTGAAGCTACAAACTCTCTGATGTGCAAAAAAGCCTCCTACCAGCCTGCAGCCTTCATATGGGGGGTGAAAATGCCACACTGAAGAGAGAAGTGGTGGGGCTGTGCTTGTGGCCCCGGCCCCACCTGATGGTGAGCTTGTGTGCACTGAGGCTTGTAATTACAGAAGGAGGTGGTAGTAATAGAGAGTAGAGCGGAGAGGCAAACAAACAGGCCGACAGCTGGCCTCCTGTCGATTTTGCTACTCTGGCACAGGGGACAAAAGTGATGCTCTGAAGCTATAGAGCAGATTTTTGTTCATGCGGAAAAGACAAAAGGGTGATACTCATTGTGACAGTGCAAACACAGAATTCAGTATTTTGTAAATCATGCACATTTCATCCAGATCTCACATGCAAGTTTAAGATGTCAGAAAGGTTTGCATAAGTTTAAGTAATTTCATTTTCTGGGTAGAACTAAGAACCCAACTAACTTAATGTAAATGTAAGCTAAATATAGTTTAAAGATCTTTTGAAAGCAATGCTATTGGCCCCAAATTTGGGGCCTCAAAGGATGAGGGGGATAAATAAATTGAGAATAATTAAAAACAGAATATTACATTACCAAAAACAGTCAGTCAACAACCTTTAAAAAGGTATGTAAGATTCTGGCAAAAATAAAATAGTTGGATGTGAAAGATAAAAAATACTTTCTGTTGTGGATTGTACATTATTTTGAATTATGCAATCAAATTTTTGATCAGAATTTTTAACCTACTGATGAGTTTATCACCAGATGGTTTAGGAAAGGCCATGTCCATGCATGAATGTATTTATTTATTGAATTTGATAATCAAGTCTTGTCTGATATGAACTGACCTTGTTGATATGCTGCACCTTTTTGAGAAGTTATTGAAGGGAGGTATTACATAACCACTGAGTGTCCGGCCATCAGTTTGTGACTTTAAGCTCCAGCTCAGTTATGTCCTGCATCAGGACAGTGATCTGAATGACAGACAAAAAACTAAGCCCATCTTGAAATGCGACCAAGATGTTTAGCATAACTTTAAACCTGCTGAAAAACACCGTAACTTAAAATTAGCCACTCTAATTTTGCAAACAACAGTGGGCTGCTTTAGTTCACAGAGATCTAAAGGGCCATGTTGCCAGAATGGAGAATCACTTTTTCACACAGAACCAGCTTGTTCTTTTTCCCTCATAATAATTATTTCAAAAACTGATTTTGCATTTTCTCCTGTCATTGCTGTCAGATATAAATTAGTTACATGAAATGTAACTACGACAAAAAAATAAAATTAAAATAAAACAGAAACTTAAAGAGATTTAATTTGTGACTTTGATAGGAGTGGTTTTTTTTTCTTACACCAAAAGATCACTTTAGTACAACAAGGATAAGGAAATAGTTTCCAAGTTGTTATTCGGAGAGTATCTGTATTTAATTTAGCTATTTATAGGGTTGAACTCTTCAAAACTTTGCAGAGAACCAGACTTAAAGGTAAAAATAAATGCAAACTTCCAATGCAGACAGACAGAGCAGGATTCCTGCACTGTTACCTTTCAATGCCCCCTGATGAAGCTCAGCTGTTTTTGGGAGGTGCAGAGAAGGAGGGACTTGTAGTCAAGCACAGTTATGTGCAACACTCCAGGCCTTATTTTCTGCTCTGGCTCTTAATTGGTAAGACAGTCAGGTAGGATGCCAATTGGCCTCCCTAGAAGAGCCTCGGTGTGATGTTTCCGCTTGCTCTAAAAAGATGGAGACAAAGTAATGTGTCTGTTGCCCGGCGATACGCACAAGGAGCAATGGGTGCATTTTTAGAGAAGGGAGGGTGAAAGCGCAACAGCAAAGTAAAACAAATATTGGCCCGCTTCTCTGCCTCCCACACTACATTGGCAACTGGGATTGAATTTAGAAGTCGCTGAGGAGAGCTGCAGAAGGAACGCAAGACAAATTGTTCCAGGTATTTAAGTTAATTTGGTGAATAAATGATGTTTTATTAAAATATCTAACATTGCATTAGAAAAGTCATCATAAAAAAGGCTTTTTCATATCATATTACAATATATCTTAATCGGCCACATACATTGTTTTTATGCAAGAATTTATTAAAACAAGTAGCATCTATCAATGAGATAATTTATCTAGTAGAAGTTTATTAGAATATGTCATTAAATCTCTTCCATCATAATTTATCACAGAATAAAGTATGCATTTACAAGATGAGGTTTCTGTAAACCTTATGGAGAGCATACTGCATTATGTCTTCAGGAGCAAATAACCACATTTTCTTGGTTCAAGTTTTGATATAAAGTCATTACAAAAGTCATAATCTTGAAACGTAGGCAGAAAAGTTTTTCTTAGGATTATCTAGTTGTGGCTGAAATAAATTTATTTACCATAATTTGGTTTGAATGAGACTGTTTCATTTCAATAGCAGAACTGAGATCATTTTTAGTTATGATTTAGAAATACTAAATAATATGCCAGACTGAATATGCTTAGCAATGATTTACCAGATTTTAGTGGACTGATGTAAAGTAAACTTAACTGAATTTTAATTAATATAAACTGAATGACAATAATCTGAATTGATTAGTTTAGTAACTGTAAAGTAAAATTAACTGAATTGACTGAACTAAACTTGACTTTGTTAAACTGAATGTAACTGAACAGCTTTGAATTAAATTATGTTGACCTTCTCTCAAATGAACTGGTTAAAGAGAATTGAAGTGCGGATAATCAATTAAATAAAACTGAAGTGAATTAGCCTGAATTGAACTGAAATTAACTGATTTTAATTGAACTGAGTCTTGAATCAAGCAGACTTTTTTTTTCTTTTTTTGTATATTGAAAAATAATAAAATAAAAATAATAATAAAAAAAAAAATGCTGCAGTGCATTAGTATTAAAATGTTGACTACATACATGTCAACCAAAAAATACGTAAGCTGTGATTACAATGTTGATGCCTGGATTGTTTTATATCTATTCACACTGAGATAACAACAGTGAGATAGAGGAAGATCTCTTTCTTTTCCATTTTGTTACGGATTTCAACTCTCTTCCCCTAACTCTCTTTGTTGCATCTAGTCAGGGTAATTGAGGCAGACAGAAAGCCATCCGGGACTCAGAACTGATATTTAGACTTAATGGCTTTCAGAGAATCTGCATCTGCTGCCATCTGCACCCTCGACACATGGCTGGCTGATGCTACTCCTGCTGAGATAAAGGAATGCATCAAGAGGGCGTCTGCCATAGCGTCACCTCAGCCTTTTGCGTTTGTCGCTTCTGGAAAGTCTGAACAATTTCAGTAAATATTATTTATCAGAAGCATCAGAAGCATTTGGAGATTCAGGTTAAATTAATCAATAACTGTCCCTTAAAAAGGTTGCCATTTCAGATTCATGCTTAGATTAAAGAAATATAGAAATATTGAGGCCTTTTTGCTTGAGATGGAAAGTGATGGATATAACTAAAAGGAAGGTGGGTGTGGAGCATTTACTTGGGACTGTAACTTTTTCTTAATAACTAACATTTAACAAGGAGTTTTGGTAGCTAAATTGAAGGAAACAGATAAAGTACTTGCATCAAAGTTTGCAAAAATGGAGGCAGATTCTCCAATATGCCAGGCGATGTTCAGAAGGTGACGGCTGAGATGGAGGACCAGCGGCCAGTCAGCCAGTCTGTCTGTCTGTCTTGCTGCTTGCTTTTCTGACTCCTGCAGGCTGCTATTGTAGCAGCCTCATTAAGTTTTATAGAATCCCTATTATGAGTCTTCAGCTGAGGTTCCAGGGAGTTAATTTAAATTTGGTTTTCTTTCATCAAATGCTTTATGGCTTTTTGCTGCTTAAGGCCTGTGGGCTTTCACAGCTAATGATTGCTGCTATAACGATGCTCTGTATGCTATCCAAACAGGCTGACAATCATTCAAACTTGTTTATAACTGGTACATAAAACATGAGTGATTCAATTTAAAAACAACACAACATAGAAGCTGCATATATTTATATAAATGGAGTTCAGTTTTGTATTTTTAGAAGTGCTTCAGAGAGCATTGAAACATCATAAAACAATATTAAATGGGATAATTGGAGCTTAATAGTTCAGTCTTTTTTTTGTCCCAGTAAGAACAGATACTATCGGACACAAGTTTGTATATTTCTGAGTACAATTTTCTTCAGATTCATTCAGCTCTGTCTTATGACATTAAGGTACATAAATTTGTTTCAGAACTGTTTGTCAGAAGTACTTGGATGACATTTATATACATCAGTTTTAATAGCTCTCTTTTTGAAACCAACTCTATGCTTGAAATGGTGATTATAAAATGACAGGTAGCTTTTTACTGGACACATCTCTGCAGTCATCTTTGGATGCCATTTATATTTGACATTTAAAGAAAAATTTTTCACTTTGTTCCCTTGTGGAGAAAGAGGCACAAAGAGACTTATGTGGATTTTTTGCTGCAGAGTAAGAACATATCTTTTATATAGCCTTCTTATCTAAAAAAACCTTGTTGTTCAGTGTATTACATCATTACCAGATGTAATTCAGCTTGCTACAATACTGTGGCAAAATGTTAAAATGTATTAGAGGGATTTAAATGTGCTGGTGGGAATACATGATTAGTTACACAGTTGCACTATTGACAGGTGTTTCAATCAAATATAAAAGATTTATCGCTGTGCATGTTGTGACAAATAATACTTCATCAAAATTAAACAATATAAAATAAAGCATAGTTGCATCTTCTGGCATTTTTATGCATTACTACACATCTCACTCTTTCTTGCCTTGTTAGCATGGTCAAAGGTTTTACTGCTTACATTTCTCTTTTAGTTTAGTTCAGCATAATTGGCTAAGCAATGATCCAATCACACACTGGATACATCAGTCCTCTAGTGAAGGTTTAGAGCTCTTTATTCTACAGCACTGCTTCATTAAACCTGTGAAAAGAGATAATGTACAAAGTGAGATCACATTACGTTTTAATAATCTTTTGTTTTATGTCAAATGAGTGCTGTTTGCTGCAACACAAATTACCCAAGTATTCACAAGTATCATTTAACCTAAGTTATAAACTAAAAAGAATGCGCTAACACATGCTTTACTTTTGTTTTGACTGAAATATTTTGATCAATAAAAAACAGAAGCTGAATTTTTTTGTACTAAAAATATAACTACTTTTTTTTTTTTGCATCGCCTCTTATAGTAATCTTGTCATTCATCTGGTTTTATTTGAAAAGATGAATGCAGACATAAATTTGTTTACTTTTCCCCAGAGCACATAGGTTCGCTGTTTTGCATCTGCACCCTGAATGATTGGTCAAGAGTCTGACAGACTTTTAATGTTTTATATATTTTAATCTCCAGTGTACTTGCTGATATTATGTGTGCACATTTACATAATGCACAACTGTTTGTAAGGAATTTTACAGTATATGCATGTATAATGATAGGAAAGGAAGGAGAGCAGGTGTCAGCAATCTTGCCATGCTTTCCCACTTATCCCCTATTCACCCGGGCCGTTTCTATGGAAACGAATGAATGGCTTGCCACATGGATGATTGGTGCCAATCCACCAGTCATTGGTCCCATAATGGACACCCACTCAAGAAAATAATAGTAAATTAACACTAAGAAAAGCCTTTTATGAAATACATTACAGTGTGGATTCTTTCCTCAGTTTTTCTTCGTTTTTTAAAAACTTTTATTCAAATACAATAATTTCCTGCATTTTGATAGCTAGTAGTTATTGTTAGGTGTATTAATCTCAGCTCAAAAGTTCAATTATAACAAAATGCATCTTGTTAATACTGACCTTTTGGCCAGTTTATGCTATGTCAGATATTTAATATATGTCTGTTCTTTGCCTCTGATAAAAAAAATAAAAGAAAAAGCCACTTCTGTGTAAAGAACAGGGAATTGTAGGTCTAGACTTACATTTCTGGAGAAAATCACTGTCCTTACTGTGACAACTGCAAACTGTCAACATATGTGACAATTAGAGTGAAAAGTCGAGACACTCCCAGGACTGATAACCATGTAAAGATATCCATTAGAGCAGAACATGCAATCTGGACGATCCATCAGCAGCACAAAACCTGAACTATAAACAAGTTCAACAAATCACTGTTATATAAAAAGGAGGGAAACTTAGCATGCTCTAAAAAAAAAAGAATAATAAGTATATCGGAAATCAACCTCAACAAATCCTAACGGCGATGTGGATTTCATCAGATTGGATTTTTAAATATCTTGTGGTGTGAAAGACTATCGATCCTTCTGTGTGTGAAATACTCATTAGTTCAGAGGTCAATGCTGCTTATATAAGTTCAGAGGTTAATGGCTGCTGAGAATCTATGAACATCCCTATCTTATTGAGCATTTTAATTGAAAACTGTAAAGTGAGGATTTACTACACAGTAAAACCTTTCCTATTTAAAATGCTGACTCTTTATGTATAATTGTGATTAACCTCATAGTCACTGGCATCTTTCCATCTTAAAAACCATTATTAAGCCTTTACGACGCCAGTAAACGACAGTGAGAGTCATTCTCCACAAACGGAGAAATCCTGGACTATTATTGACCTCGTCCAGGACGACACATGGTGCATCATGTGTCGTCCTCAACTTGGTCATCCTGAGTTTGATTCTCAGTCTTGGGCCACATCTGCATGTCTTCCCTTTCCTGTCTATTCAAACATTGAACACTGATCCAACAACTCTAACAGCTGCTCCACTGTGCAGCAAATAGTTTTAGCCGAAAGGGTGAAAGAGGCATTCTTTCAATTTAGCTCTTTGGCTCAAATTACACTCATTTAAAAGCAAAACAAAGAAACTTAATAAAGTTTAAAAAGGATAAGTTTCAAGTGAAACAATAATCTTGATGTTTTCCAGTAGCTTCAGCCTCATGAACTGATAGGTTGATATATCCCTCAGTTACCTAACAGGAAATATAATAGCAATGTCATAAGCTGAAACTGTCAATTCTTGCTTGTTTTTTCTGAAATGACTGAGTTTCAAATTATTCTTTTGATTTATTTGTTTATATATTATTATGTTGATGCAAAATAAAGTTAAACACTAATAAAGGTTGAACCAATTCCTTTCTGCTTGTCTGCATATCTGTCAGATAATAAAGGCATGAAAGTGTTGGTCAGACTCAATTTCTCTGCAGAGTAGCTTAGTGTTAGGAAATAAAATAAAACAGAAACTGATGTTTGGATCTTGAGACAAAATTTTAAGCTTTACATCCAAATGTTTTTTGGGTTGTTTAAAATTTTAAAAGTTCAAATCTTTTGAATGATGTCTTTTGCTGAATTTGGAAATTGTTCAAGAAACAAATGTTCATAATGCCTGCTTAAACGTTGGAACATTAGTAGATGTCTGATTAATGGCAGCACGCTTTAAGACTCATTGCAGCCCTATGGCTATAGATGCTGTCCTCATCAAGATCTCTTCCAAAACACGATCACAGACCTGTGTCAATGCCTGTAAAATTTGCTTCCCTCCACTGTAGTATCTTTGAGCCGTCCTGAAGAACAGGCGGGCATTTTGTCATCTCAGAGCTTCTAAAAGGACATTTAGTATGAAGAGCAGATGGATTATGGCATGGCTCTGTCACGGGTATCTGTTTGGCTAACTTGTGATGCAGACCAACAATGACAAGTGCAAAGGTTCCAGCGGCTGTTTTTTTTTTTTTTTTGGGCTGTTCCACCAGCTGAAGGACAACAGAAATGGAGCAGGGATAACCTTGCCTTGAGAAACTACAAGCTTTTGAAGTGCTTTCAAATTATTGTAATAAAACCTTTCATTAATATGGATTTGATAACTGAGCAACTAAACCTTGTTTGGACTAATTATAAATGATATATGTCTATATTAAACAGACAGAATGATCATTATTGAGCATCTGAGAATGCTAAAAAATGCACCAGTTTTTAGACTTCTGAAAAATAAATTTATACAAAATCCTGAAAGATAACTAAAAGTTCAAATAACCAACACTGCTGTTCCACAAAAGGACTTTGAAGATTAGAAAAAAGAAGGAACAGCTGACAGAAGTAGAATGGAGTCAAAGGGGAACAAACATGTCACGGTTGGACATGTGGAAGAACTGGACAGTAGGGAAGTGATGAAGGAAATGAGGCGCAAAAAATGAAGACAAGCTGGCTCAGAGCAGGATTAAGGTTTGGAAGGAAAAGAGCCAGTTTAAAAATCATCAAGAGCCAGGCACCGCTGCTGGCTCAACTATTACAGTCTTCATCAGTGAAAGGTTACCATGAAGAGTACTGACAGATCTGCCTACCAGCCTCAAACTGGCCTCCTCTGCATGGAGAAGAGAGGCACTCAAAATCAGGAACAATCTATGCAATAAAGACAAGATGAAGAGACTGAAAAGGTAAAAAAAATAAAAAAATAAATAAAAAATAAAAACATAAGTGACAGAGTGGAAAGATGCAACGGGAAGAAAGCAGGAAGACAGGAGTTGGGGATTGTAGTGGGAAGATTAGAGAAAGAAAATAAAGTCAAAGAGTAAGAAGCAGCGCAGAGACCTTAAATAAGCATGGAGAAATGCGTCATGCTGAATCATTGGTCCTGGAGGAAAATCTGTCTTCAAGGAAACTTTGGGGAAAAATGATGGCAGTTTGGCCATCTTACAAAAACACACGAGACTCGTCTGGATGCAGAGTTTTTTTCTCCCCCCCCCTTTTTATGCTTAAAGTTTGACATTTAAGTTTGACATTGAATGTAACTTGTGGGAACAATATTTCTACATGGCTAATTTTAATCTAAATTAGCTCCAACCAGATTTTTGTACATGACATTCAACCTCAATGTTAGCAAAAAATATGATTTATTTTTGATTATTTCTTCATAATCTATAATCCAACAAGTACTGAGATAGATGGAAAACATCTGAGTCCTTTCTATGACACATTATGTTATGATTTGGGGATTTCCAGGCTAATGGTTATCAACCATTTATTCTTTGCTAACTCGCATCTTTAAATGTAGGTTTTCTACTTTGAGGTCTTGTTGCTGTTCATTTTGCTTGTTTTACAACTGACTGAAAGTTCCTGTGGGCTGCACCCAGATCAATTTATCAAAACTGGTTCTAGTGGAAAACAGGGTCACTGATACATGTGGGGAGCGCAGGTTGACCTGTGTAGTCCCATTTAACCTGTGACTTTACCTTAAATTATTGATGAAGTTCATGTTGGTTCTGAGAATAATCCCAGAATACACAGCTAATCTAAAAATGCTATTCTCAGATGGCTGAATAGTGAGTTCAGGATTGGTTTAAGGAATTGACTTACCTTCCAAACTGTCTAGATCTCAGACCAGCTGAGCATTTGTGGGATTTGCAGGAAAGACAACTTTTATCCATGGATCTGCTGGTAACAACCTGATGACAGAAGCCATTAAACACCTTTAAGGATCTGTGGAGTTTTAAAAATCATTTTAAACCAGGAAACCAGTATTCCTGGTTTAAAATCCAGATCAGTGTTCAGGAAGACATAAACTGATGTAGGTTCAGATAAGACTTTATTTATGTCCAGATTTAAATTACTGTCTGTCTTTCAGACGGTCTCTGGTCTGGATGGCGAAATGATTTTATAAAACAAGAATGTTTCACTGGAAAGGACTTGGAACCATGAACATATTCCTAAATATGTTTAATCACACGTCTGGTCCTCTATCTTGTTAATTATGCTTCTGTTTTTAATAGATTATTTGATGATTGGGATCACATACATGGATTTCTGTCTATGTTTACAAAGCTTGTTCTACAAAACAAGCCGTGAACCTAAAACTGATTGAAAAGATTTGGAGATTGAATAGAAACTCAATTAAGTATTTAAGTGTACTTCTGCTGAATACAAAGTCTGTAGATGTGAAATAACTTAATATTGTGATTTGAAAACTCAGATTTGTTTTCTGATATTATCTTTGTTGGCACGAGAAAAATGATGGGCGGAAATTTTTAATGCCCCCAAAAAATCATGTTTTTCTTCTACCAACCTATTTATTATTTTTAGACCTCTGTTGGTAAAGAAATTTGTATTAAAAAGGTGGTATAAGGTTATACCAGTGCAAAGGTTGATCAAAGGACCATCCTTTCTTTCAATGAAAATAATCACAGGGAAAGATATTTCCTGACCCTTTGTCACTGAAATCTTCAGCTAGATTACAATATTGGAGCTTGGAGCAATAAGATAATGAATTTTTTTCTTATTGGCTCCTGAATTGAACATCTTACGCTCTCTGCTTTGAACGTTTATCAGATCCTTTCTTTCTGTTGATTGAAATTGGATTGCTGATGTTTGATCTTATTATGAGGAGGGGCGTATTTTCACTTTCATTATGAATAAATCTTAAAATAATTATAGAATGTGAAACTGAAAATCAATTTTATGCATGACAAAGCCATTTGGGATTTAATGCATTTATAAAACAGAGTTTTTTAGTAAGTTTTTTAAATTGTGAAAAATATAACATTTTTCACTCTATTATTAGATTTCTTAGAGAAATTTAATGCAAGAAGGTCCTTGAAATTTAGAAAAAGATAAACTAATATTTAAAAACCCACAAAGCACGGCACATATCAGTAGGTCTGTACTCCACACCACCAATTCTTTATATATTCAAAAAAGCTGTTAAACACATTAAAAATACTCCATATTGTTTACAAATGTGATGCAAACTGTATGTGATGCAAATTCCTCAATTTCAATTATTTTAATGACAAAAAAATGTACAGATTCTCCAGCAAATTTACAAATTAAATGATGAAATATTATCACTAGTCTACAATTAATAAACTTGTACTGCAGACGCTCACTTTATTTAAGTAGGAATTTAACAAATTAGGACCCAACATCCCATAACACAAATAAAGGCCTAAACTGCTAATAGTGTGCTCTACAATTGAGCAGTCTCTACTAGCTGGGTGAATTTGATAGAAAGTGATGCTCACACTGTGTCCACATAATCTAAAATAGCTTAACACCATATGCACTCACAATAGAGGAGAGGCACTTCATAGATACAGCGCAAAGAACAAAACGAATAAGATCGCCTTGGGCGTTGAATTATCGGTCTGAATTAGCCTCCTCCTCTCTCCCCTTATGTTATTTCTGTGCAGCGACTCATGGAATGGTAAACCAAATAATCCACTCGTTGTTGCACGCTGCATCATTAAAAGATAATAGCCTGTCCTTGATGACATGCCATCAGGCATAGGGAATTTGGTTAATATGCTTCAAGATCATTTGTGGATTTACAGACTTTTTTCCCATCTACTATACAAACTAAATAGTATAACGTGAGATGATAAAGACTGATGTTGGACAATATTTGTCATGTTTCTTCTTTAGAAAGGCTTTGGATGTATTTTCACAATTACCATTATGCTTCATCTAAGAAAGTATAATAGTTGGCTGTAACATGCCATGACACTAATAATGAAACATGTTTGATCGTAGGACTTTTTACAGCTTCTTACAGGAATAAAGCAAGGAATTAAAGAAAACACAATCAAGGAAAACAGAAAACAACATTATGGTTGAGAGTCTGAAGGAGGTGGGAAGCAAAATAAAAAAAAATAGGAGATCAACTCTGAGAAGGTTAGCAAAAAAAGAGGAAAGAAGGAAATGGACTGAAAGTAAAGCAAACTTTTAGAGGCATACAAGGAAAGATGTTTGCTTTGAAGCTATCAGTCCTCTGAAGCAGACGGTTCAAAGACATTTCTGTACGCTGCTGAAATTGATGTCACCTTTGACCTTTCTCTTCAGTCTGCATAACTGCACTAAATTACCTCCATAGAAAATTGATGGGGGTAAAAAAATGATCAGAATCTGCCAAAGTTGAAAAAGTCAAAGTGGGGGAGGTTAAAATGGATTTAAATGACATATGTTTTATTCTAATTTGGCAAAAACCCAATCACTCAGAAGCAGAAAGTTTCTAAATTAGCTTTTCTGATGTTTGCAAAACTAATTCCAGTTGTCATGAATCCAAACTGATACTTGTCTGTAACTGGAGAGTCTCTCCACATGCGTTGGCATAGATGGATGCCTCAGCTATTGCCCACTAACAGATCTTATAAAATAAATACAACCTAAACATTGGGATGTCAAAGCAACAGTCTAGGTATGTTTTTGATGAACAGCGTTGTAACATGATGTACAGCTCCCTTTAAGAACTGATGTCCAGTTTTCCAAAACCCAACTCAAGAGTCCCCACATCATGATGCTAACACCACCGTGTAACATCATGGAGTTATTTTACGTTCTTATTTCTCACACATGTAGTCGTACCATCACTTCCTGCTGTTTGCCTCTTCTAAAGTGGATTTCCAAACCCCAACATCTTCTGCAAGACATAGGTCACCAGAAGGTCAAATGTACTAGACAACAAGTGCATGCATTCTTTATTTCACCATTTGTTTTCCTACCTTTTTTATTTTACTTTTGTTTCCTGCCATGCAGGTA
Organism: Poeciliopsis gracilis; assembly: GCA_911649635.1. Classification (NCBI taxonomy): domain Eukaryota; kingdom Metazoa; phylum Chordata; class Actinopteri; order Cyprinodontiformes; family Poeciliidae; genus Poeciliopsis; species Poeciliopsis gracilis. The sequence goes on from CAJVRI010001403.1 coordinate 1,269,359, forward strand.
AACAAGCACTGGGTCATACAATGATGTAAAAACATTTCCATAAATATAAAATCATAAAATTTCAAAAGCGATTGAGACTTTAACAGTGATCCTGAACATACAACTATAGCTATGTTAAGTTGGTTAGATAAAAACAGTTCAGAGCAAAATCCAATGCACAATTATTGAAAGCCAATGATTACACAAGATATTGATGCATCATTTATTCACAAGAACACAAACCAACTACATAAACCAAACCTCAGGGCAAATGTTATTGAAGGAAAAACTGTTAGCTCCACAGTGACCTTTACAGCTGGTGGTGTGGAGCGTGGGGACTGAAGTGGCTCACAGGGAAGTGTTTCCGCCTGCAGCTAAACTTATCAACATGCAAGTTTTTAAGTCTCTTGACTCCAAAGGTGTCCGCTGAGTGAGAGTGACGCTTGAACTTTCTGCAACACAATCATTTCGTATTTTTTTAACTTCTACTGGTGGGTTTGAAGGTGTGAACAAGCCCTGATGTTACTTTAGTTCAGACGTGGTTCTGTTGGATCAGTTGTGCTTTAGGCTCCAGTTCCACTGCCCTCTGAATATCATTTGTTGTATTTTTGTGAACAAAGAAAAAACAGGGATGATGTGGCTATTGACTGAAACTTATATTTAAGCTGATATTTCATTTGAATCCTCTGGAGATTATAAAATCATAGAAGTTTCTTTTTGCTTCTCTAAATTCCTTCCAATTCCCCTCATGACATTCATTCACTGCTGTCCTTGGTGTGGATAATGATGTGCTTAGATATATCTAGGTTTACAGATAAGAATACTTAAGAGGAATAGTTTCTTTATTTCCACAGCTTAACGGGAAGTGTTATAAATGAACACTGAGGATTCAAAGGTCAAATTAGACTGTTAACCTTAATTACTCTACTCTCTTCAAAATGACCAGGAGGTCATCATTGTGATTAGGAGTTTCATTGTATAATGCTAATGGATGTTCTTTTACAGACAGCATCTCTCTCATGCGTATATAATTTCTTAGGAAGCTACCTAGAGACATGACAAAGGCAGGCTGGTGAAACCACCTCTCAAAACTGGTACTGGTTTTCAAACTAAAAGAGAAACCGAGACATTTAAATGTCCTTATGTTGCCTTTATCCTCACTTGGTCAGCTGAACAACCTTTAATTAAAAACAAAGCCCACAAGGTCACTCCATTCGTGTATCAACATAAATGTATTACAAAATACAAGATGCTGTGGAGTCACAGATTAGCAAGGGCCTGAATCTACTTCTGCTCTATTTCTTTAAGGGAACAATGACGTGTAACAACCTAATTAAAAAACAAAAACATGAAAAAAAAACCACAAAGCTGAGAGTTGATTTTGTAACACCACATTGGAAAATTCAGATTCCTGCTGAGGAAATTGCCGTAAAGCTGTTTAAATTTGTCCCTCAGCCTGCTGAACGTGATTTTAGTTTATGTTTAAATTATGTTTATAAGACATTTATTGATAAATGTGTCTAGAATTTTTTGATACATATTTTGAGCATAAAATATGATTAAAAACTGAAATTTACATTACAATGTGTTTTCTCACACATGATCAATTTTACATGCTGCAAAGTGGTAGCTGTAACTTGTCTTTAAACAAAGGCAGTTGAGACAGTGTTTTAATTCATTTTTGCATGTAAGAAGAAAGACAGAATGGCATCAGAACATCCTGGCCTGCGTCTGACTAACCAGGTTTTATACAGTCACACCTCACATACCACTGCAGATGCTATATAGTAGTAAAACAGTTCTAATATGATTTTTTTTATACCTTGTGATTGAAGCAATAACTGATCTACCCTCTTAAACTTTCCTTTCATCTTCAACATTCATCTCAGTAAAATTCACAGCTGCTCTCTTCACTACAAAGTTTCCACACAGACAAATGAAATTCTAAATTTCTACCATAAAAACAAAATTATGTTTCTAATAATCTAGCACTTTTTACATTGTAAATAAATAATGATTTGCTTTTCAAATGTTACCGTAGTTGCACTTTGGCTGCCACTTCTGGCCCTGGCTATTTACTACTCGTCTTGTCCTTCACTTTTAGAAAAGGAAAATACTAATAGCTATCTACCGGTGATTGGATATCGACTACTCATAATTACTACACAGATTATCTTTTCAAATACAAAAGATGTCTTCACAAGAGTCATAAGCGCTCTTTGGTGTTTTCTTAATATTTCAGAGCTGATGTGCCAACTAACCAGCGACACATCGCACCACATTACTCAGCAGTGAAATTGGGAGCACTGTCTTTTTCTGGTCTTTGAATGGCGATGTGACCCAGCTCTAACTAACTCAATGTGCATGCATGTGTCTGTATGGATGAAATATGGTGTGTTTTTGATGCTGAAATGTGCGGTGCAGCTTAAATGTTTGGAGAAATGCCGGTGCTTTGTTCCCAGCATTGCCGTTTTCCATGTGAGTCTGTGTGTGTGTTGTGAAGCCTCCTGCGTTGCAGATGAAGATTTTTCCAAGGTCAGAAGGAAATAAGCAGAAATTACACAGCTGCCAGAATCCATTACAGTAGAATCACAGAGCACAGAGCCTGTCCAATGAGCAAACACCATCCTGTGAATCTGCTAAGTAAGTCCACATGAACGCTGCACATATGCATGAGCATGTACACAGTGTTCCTACACGAATACACATGATTATGAGACATACAGAGTAAAGAAAAATGTTCTCAACCCACATGTGTCATGTTGTATCTGTGTGAACGTCATTATTTGTGGTCTTCACACACTGCTGTGTGATTTAATCTAAAACAGACATATCGAAGAACAAACAGGACCACCGTAGCAAATTACACTGATTCAACCTTAGTTCTTGTTCTTGATGTACGCTTTTCACTCGAAAGTGAAATTAAATTAACTTTAAGCAGGTCATAAGTAGGTATGAAAATGCAGAGCCTTTGAGATTTGTGCCGTTGAGCCATGCTTCAGCTGAACAGCTGTGTTTGACCTTTTACTCTCTTGGCCATTTTCACACTAATTAAGCAGGATAAAGGTAAGAAACCCTGCCTGAATATTTGGAGCAGAGGTTCCTATAGAACTGTTAAAATACTGACTTTAACTAGATTGGTTAAGTATTGATTTCTACCACGTGTAACAAACATCTTGGTGGTGATGACACCCTTATCAATGTTTTGGATTTGCTGGCCACTGCAGAGGATGAGGAGGGTGGGAGAGAGGAAAGCAGATGGCTGGAGTGTCCCCAGATGTCTCCATTTCTAAACCATTAACTTTGTACTTCTGTAACTCTCTCTTTTGCAACTTGTAAATCAGTCTTTGATATTCAAAGTCTGCCTGAAATGCATTAAAATTATTATTACTAAATTATGGCACGATTTGTGGTGTTTATAGATATGAAACACTGAAAAGTGCAAGGAATCGACTACAAAGGGTAATAGTGACTATTATTGCTGTCTGTAAGGATCATTTTGTGGATATGTGCAGGGTGGGTTTTGTGGGAGTTACAGCTGTTTGCATCTCAAATTTAAGGTTATGTTTACAACATATAATAAGAAAAAAGTCTTTAAATTATATGGTTTCATATATATATTTAAATACAAAAATGTTTTACACATGTCTAAAATATTTTTTTAAATTCCTTTCAGTAATGTCTCCGGTTGAATCATTTCTGCACAGGTCTTTCTGAAGGTTGTTGTACAGTGACATTTATGTTTGGTTTGTTGGTGATTTCTTTTCTTTTTTGCATTTGTTCATGATCCTAAAATCCTTCTACAGAAACCCGGTAGGTCACAATTCCAACGTGGCAGAAAAAGATTCACTAAAAACACATAGCATGTATACAAACAAAATATGTTATTTATGCTACCTTATTTTATTTTATTCTTGTTTCTTTTGTTTGTTTTTCAGGAGAAATACTTCTTGCATTCAGCCTTTAAACTTGAATTCATTATTTCTCTCCCATGTCAAATTGCATTTTTGTGGTAGATCAGAGAGCAGAGACACTATTTTTACTGTCGTCTTTCACCCTTTCGGCAAAGGACAGAATGTACAATAATTTTACCTGAAGATGAAGCCTCTTCAGACAGGTAGTTTGGAATTTGCTGCCCCCTACTGAAAAATAACCTCAGGTGTCAGATTATCTTCGAAGCTTCAACTGGCTTTTTGTGATGACATTTTACACCAAAGAAGCAAAAAAAAAATTGACTGATGAGCCAAGAAGGCATATATTAAATGTTCTTTATTAGGTTCTCAGCCAATGTTTGAAACCTTCATGTAAAAGATGATTAAAACATAATACTGATCTAAAATGAATAAAATTAGCATAGCACATTGTAGTGCACAGTGGATCTAATAAAGGGGTGGTTTAATATTAATAATGCCACACAGGAATGTGATTTTTTTGCACTTTCATTCTACGTTCTCATTCTATATTTAACGATTAGGGGGGGGGAGGGGGATGGGCTTGCTAAGATCTTTGGGCAAGAGTGACTTTTGGCCGCTGCATGTTGAATTTTTCTGTGGCAGCTTTGTCCTGAAGCGCTGCCCCAGAACTCTGTGCATGACTCAACTAATCTGCTCTGCATACGAATAATGAGAGCCAGAAAGCTCCATCTCTGCAGTCTCCAGTTATAAGCCTTACTGTCTGATCTCTAACATCTCCAACCTTCATCTAGACTGTAAAATTGTATCTGTTATTACAGTCATTGCTGTGTTAATGTCATGGAATGTGTCTACTTGTCTTTCATCAGCTCTGCTTTCTTCTTTCTTTCTGTTTTTCTCCCTAAGTGTCATTTAAAGCACATTATTCACTCTCCTTCATGCATAAGAGCATCTGTTTGTGTGTCAGGCTATTGAAATCAGCCCTCTTTGAGGAAGATTACAAGTTAAAACCGACCCTTTAGATCCACTAAATATGAAGCTTTTAGAGAGAGATTTATTATTTCTTTCTGTTTGGTGTTTTGTTTTCAATGTCTACCTGTTTAAACTTTTTCTTCTGTATCTTGCAACTTAATTGAACTATTCTCATAATGAATGCAACCAATTGCAAAGTTTTCTGTTAATCGGCAAAAGGACAATAATACTGAGAAAGACCCAGACTTGGAAAGAAAACTTTGATTAAAAAGTAAATGAAGAAGATTTGAAGCATTGCGCTCAACTTCACTTTCGTTCTTATTCTGCTTTCTGTCAGATGCAAGCACATGACTTTAAATTATACAAAATCCTGATTTAATATGACAAATATCCTGTAAAATTCAAAGCAAATAAATTTAGAGAAGGCAATAAAAGGCTGGTTGATATTGCAATTGTTAGTTGCAAATGTTTTTTGTCTTAAATGTCGCTCTATGCTGCATGTGAGAGGATGTGCACCTTCCACTTCATCTCGCCAGTAAGCAGAGTGTTGTCCCGAGAGTTTTCCGTTATGTTTTTTGGGAAAATGTGAACAAAAAAAAAAAAAAATCAATCAATTGTGAGGTTTTTCTTTTTTTTCTTATATTTCCCCACATTGTTTCCTTTGCTTGGCAGAAAGTTCCATTTTGGCCTCATCTGTCCCCTGCATAGCTTGTGTGAGACTGAATTAGGACTTCTTGTGGTTTTCTCAAAACAATGGCTTTTTTCTTGCTGCTTTTCCATGAAGACCATATGTGCAGAGAGCAAATAGTTGTCCAGTCCAGAATTACCACAGGCTTTTTGGCTGCTTCTGTGTTTGCCAATGTGGGTGGGTGAATTATTCTTGATAGGTTTTCATTTATGGTCCAATCTTTCTTTTTTTGGATAATGGGTTCTACTGTGATTTAGGGGATGTTCAAAGTGTGGAATATAAACGAATTATGCTTTAAAGCTCTGCACAGTTTTTGACCGTTTTATTCTGTTTGATGTGTTCTTTGTTTCATTTATGTTTCTTGGTTATCAATGTTTTCTAACCAAACAATTTAATTTACACTGAGATTAAGTTACACAGAGGTGGTCTCTGCTTATTAATTGGGCTAGTTTTGAAATTATCTGGGTGAAGTGGATTTTATTGTGGGGTGTAGCATTAAAAGAAAGAAAAGTTGAATGCAAGTTTTTCAGACTTTTGTTTGTAGAGAAAAACAAAACAATGCATCCCTTTTGTACCATTTCATAATTGTGTACTGCTTTCTGTTAATATATTATATAAAATCCTAACTGAAGATATGTTTAACTTTTGTTTGTAGTTGGAAACATTCCAAGATATAAATGCTTTTCCAAGGCAGTTCAGTTTTTAACGAGGCACAAAGTTCTCTTTAGAGGAACAATTTTAGCTACAATGTCAATGACAGCTGATCAACACTGTAATTATTTTCTAAATCCCTACTTCCCTTCACAATTTTTGCTCAGCTTTGAACACTGTCACATTCCTAATCACTACACTAACAGGGAGGAAAATGAAAGCTACTTGTGATTTTTCTTGCAGCAGTTTCCATCACATTTCTCAGTCTGCTTATCTTTTGGGGAGGAGATCTGTTTGAGCCCCTTATTGGACCCCGGATTTTTAGCACTTGAGAGAAACAGATTTGCAGTTTAAAAAGCAATGTGGAGACATTCAAAATTATTTTTATTTAAATGCAATTTCCTTTGATGATACTCCCAGAAAGGTCACAATGTGTTCTTAGAAGTTATAAAACCACAATGTGACACAACGACAAAATATGTCCAACATATTGTGTGTTAAATCAGCTGCAGATGGCATCTAAACTTAACTAATGCCTTTTTCTCAAGAGTTAAGATGATGTGCAGGCATAACTGCAAACACTGCCTCACTTAAACTCTACACATTTTATGCACCCAGAAGAACAATGACACATTTATGACCATATATTGATTCCAAACTTTGCTGGTTTGGATTCCATAAAATATTGTTTCTAACAATGAAAAATTTCCTCAAACTGCGAAGGTTTAATCTCCTAGGTATGAATAGAGCCACAATGTGGCTCATGTCCTACCATCACAAATGTTAACACGCTAAATGCTCCTAGAACATTTTGGCAACAAACAATAATCATGTACACAATGACAATTTAAAACATTGAAAAACAGTTCTTGTACACTGTTCAGTAAGGCAGATGATCTATGATGCTGTGGGCTTTTTCCAAAAGCCACAGGAGCCTTGGAGAGTGCAGAACAATTTAAACTCCTTGAAATATCAGAGAACATTTTAAGTAAAAATATTTCAGAATTCTGAAAAGTAGTCGTCATGAGGTCACAGAAACAAACAAAAACTCATTTTCTTAAAGTTTTTGTTTGTTTGTTAGATTTTTTTTGCCTTACAGTTATCTAAAAAGAGGTTTTAGATGACTCTGAAAAAAATTAGTCATTAGAATGGAAGACAAATAAAAAGCCACAATCAGGAATAACATTTTTTCATATTTATTTTTAAAAATGAGTAAGCAGACAGTTCGTGTGTCCAGTGAATACCAAAAGGTGTGTAGGTGCTGAACAGTATTTAACCCTTTTAATAAATCTCTATTACAGATCCTTTTGAGCATATCAAAAGTTGAAATATTGTCTTTCTATTACAGCAATTCATTTTAAAGACTTTTCGACAAACAGGAAGTAAACCAATGACTACAGCAGTGTGATCAGTGTTAAACAGCACGCTAGGATTTTGGATGCACACAACTAGTACCTTGCAGAAACATGAGTGAAGAGGTGATAACGTTAAAATGCACCAGCACCTAGAGGGCTGATTAGTTGCTAGGGAGAATGTGACTGCTAAGAGGAGGCGCTTCAGACATTTAACACTTCCTCTTCCTCTGCTTCTTTTATATTCTTCTCAATCACAAACTTCCTCCTCTTGCAAACTCCTGAATTCTTCACCTACTTTTGCCTCCCCCTAAACATGATGAGAATTTGCTTTAATTTCCTCAGATGCTCTCCTCTGATAGCATTTTCATCAGAAAACCCAAGAAAGACAGAAAGTGAAAGAAATTTAAGTGCGTGTAGGACATTTGACTGATTTAAACAATGAGACCAGCTCACTGTCACCCACCACAGAAGGCTAGATCATTGCTTTCAGCTTCACTGTGGCTCAGACAGAAACAAAAATTAAACCACAAGGTTCTCAGTTTCAAACAAAAGGTCAGAGAATTGCAGGAGAATCAATAGAAATAATATTGCTGAGGCATAAATGTGTAATAAAATGCAAAGTATTATATTTCATTCATACGAGACTGGTGTAATTATTCAAGCCAGCCGTGCGATGAAAGGGAGCGGAAAATAAGCAGAATAGATGAAAGAAGAAAACACTGAAAGAGGCAGAGAGGAAGAGGCAGCGGCTGAAAAGGGAGAACAGTGAAAAAAAGAGCAAAAAGATGAGGAGACTGAAAATAAAGGGGACAGATGAGGTCTGAAATGCTCATCTGATGCGTGTCCATCTTCTTCTCTACAGGCGGAGCAGGAAATAAAAATGCAGGGTTGAAGGCACATCTATCTGTCAGTCTCTGTTAGTCTCAGCATAATTACTGTGAAACGACAGATATCTATGACTTTAAGGAGGGCGGCTAGAGGAGAAAGAGGTGTGTTTTTGACTCAGCCTGCGAGTCACAAACATCTATTTGTAGCCATGTGAACAAATGTAGTGTAAACCTCAAAATAAAAGATTTTTCAACCAAGGAAATTCGTTTGTTTTTCTGTAACGCTCCAAATGGTGGATATTTATGTAGAAGTTTAATTTCTTCTTTGTTTTCATGCTGGTCTACAACTCCTAAAGTTTTAAAAACATCCTCACAGTCTTAGATCTTATATTTCGATGGTAAATTACAACTTGCAAGGGTATAGAGCCCTGTTCGTGTAGCCTTAGCATGAATATGCATTCAGAATGCTCTTCCAGCTGCGACATCTCAGTCTCATTTCAGTACCTTTCACCTAATAGGATCTCAGCAATTTGCCAATGATTGTAGAGAGCAAGCCTTATAGAACAAGCTGTTATCATCCTAAAGGCACAGACACAAGTGAGACCATTACTGACAAGTTACCAGGACAGGATTTCACCATTTAGCACACAAAATCAACATGTCTTTAAATATTAATGGCTAAAAATGAGGAAACAGCTGCTTAAGCTTGAAAGTTAAGACAATAACTGTGTTATTTAAAAGCTGTGCAAAACAGAAGCAGACTACATATGAGCATCAACATTTTTTAGACTCGTTTCTTTACAAAACAAAAACAGCACTGAGTCGTTTGTTCCATTTTTTGTCTTGTGTGGTGGCTTGTAATGCTGCGACGGTTTTCATTTTTATTTGACTGGTCCTTTGAGACAGCTGGCAGCTCGGTCTGTCACCGGGTCAATTAGAAATGCGTCTCCTTCTCTGAGATGGTGGATATTTTGCCATCTGCTTTAAGTTTGGCATCATTGACAGCGTAAGGACTGAGGGCAGCAAGTTTGCCTCTCATTTTTAGGTCAGGGCTGGGAGTGGTCAGCTTCTTCATTCTCTGCAAAGAACCAGAAAGAAAGAATAGCTGCGTTAACTTTATACACCACAATGATCACGGCATAAAGTGTTGCTCTGATGGAAGTTACAAATACATAGGAGTTCCTCTGGACTTTAAGAGTAGTTTTTAGGGTTTTCACATCAAGAGACATGGCAGCTTTTGAGCTTTACTCCAAGAATGCCCATGTTTGGCTCATAGATGCTGCAGAAGTGTGGAAGTCTGCTGAGCTAATCAAAGATTTCTCTCAATAGACTTGGTTTGATTACAGACCAATAGTGCAACATTTATTTAATACAATTTTTTGCTAGTGAGGTTTGCTTTTATCCTGGAATGTGTCAAACAATCCAGAGTAATTGAAAAACTTCTACTCCCCCTTTGCCTTTGGTGGCGCTGCACCAAGAACTACTGAAGGAAATGAGAGAAAAACCTCAGAAGATGTAATGTAGACAAAATGTTTACATTAAAATGGAGTCGTGTCAGATTTTAGAGGATATAGGGCTTCTCTTTTGTCTTTGATAAAAGATCACGAGCTATTTCTCTGTCTTGCATTATATTCTTCCATTTGTTTTGGTTGTATTTACCCAGAATTCCCTGCATTCCAGTCCACTTCCTGCTTTTGGAAGGATCTCGGGTCTGCTTGGCATCGATATGCATGTGCAACCGAACTGAGACCTCGGTTTTTAGGTTTGCTTTTTTGATCCACGTCAGAGTTGAATTATACATTCACTCTCAAGGCAAACACACTAAAGTTTGATGAAAGTATCTATTTAACTTTGATAGAACAACAAGTTTAGCTGTTATTCTGACACAAATGTATATACTTATGAAGAAAAGCACCTTGTGAAAAAGTTTGAAATTTCTATGACATAGTCAATGTATTGGAAGCGATGTAGGCAAATATCTATGAATTTGCCTTAATAAATTAATCTTATTATAGTGACAAGATTTTCCACATAAAAATTAAGAAAACTCCACCGCCTTTTAGAGTACATTTACTCAGGATGGAAGAATTTTACTGTTCAGTTTTTTTAAGTTGAACAGATCTTCCAGGGGCATCTCTTAGTGTAAATATGAGCTATAAGTGCTATAAGTGATTTTATTTTAAACCAGATACTGCAATAAAATATTATTTCATTTTAGGGGTTTTACACATCTCCATCAGTGGTGCCAATAAATAGGGTCAACCTGACAAATGTAATTAAGGACAACAGTGATTGTCCTTGGTTGTTAAGATTTCTTTACCTCAGAAAAGGTCCCAGGAGTTTTCCAGATCATCCAGATAATGCCCAGTGGGATACACACCATGGAGGACATAGCCATGAACCAGCCGATACCGTAGCCCCAGTCAGGATAGGTGTACACGTTGTTGTACTTCAAAGGCTTGTATTTAATCAGGAAGAACAGGAAAATCCCCTGCATCAAAAAGAAGCACATTGTTTGCAAATCATGGTGAAAACATGGTTTTAAATAACAAGAAACGACCTTCTGGGTTTGTATACTTTTAATGAAATAGCACACGTAGTTCTTGATTAGTTAGTGGTGGATAGATTAACAGGAGACAAGCAGAAAAAAAGGGGTTACTGGATAAAACAAGTTAGATATAAAAGTAGATTTAAAAATGTTACATAAAATGTATTTAATAAATTCACAAATTAAGGCATCAGTTAAAATATCGGACTATTGATAATAAATGACAAATTGCAAACTGTTTAAATTTTAAGCATTCTTTTGGAAGCTACTGGTGTATTTATTTTTTTAAATATTTTTAAAATAAAAAAAAAATAACTGTATGCCTTTTGAAGCTAATACTCCATGCAAGCCCAGCTATAAAAAATGAAATCTAAGTCATTTGAAGTAGTTTGTCGCTTGCCACTTGGGTGCTCATCTTTGTGTTGTCTGCTCTTATCCATGTGCTTACTCACAGCACAGATGCCTGGGGTCAGGATCATCCAGCACCATTTGATCAAGACGAAAGGTTTGTATCCAATCATGTCCTCAATATTTAGGTAGAATCTGTCGCCTCCTGCAAGAAAACAACTCTCACTCAGGAGATTCTGCATGCATCATCAAAATAACGACATGACTGATTCCTCTTGACAGCTCAAAGTTGTGCAAGGCTACGTTTCTGACTTGATGTGAACAAAATGTTTTTTGAAAGTTAACATCAAGAGAGCCAGAGGCGTTTTGTGTAACAGCAGACTATTTAGCTGGATTTTTGTCATGAATTACACAAGCCAACAATAATGTTCGTGTACCAAAGAATTTCTACATGCATGCTTTCATTTCAGTCTTTACATAATGTCCATACAGTATTAGATAACTTTATATAAGACACACTTTAAGAACAAGTCAATATAAAAATGTGTATTTCTCTTATATTCTAATAATCCGATTTATAATTTTATCATAATAAATGAATGCTGCATGTTTTCTGCATATTGTCCAGCAGAGGGCAGAAAAACAATATTCTTCCAGTGAGGAGAGTGAAACTTGCTTTGCTCAAGTCTAACAACCAATCAAACTCGGCAACATGAGTCAGTGGTAATACAAGTGAAAAACTCGTTGCATGTCAGCTTTAAGATCTCATCTTACCATACACCCAGCCGATACATATGGACTCAAATATGGCCACAAACAGCAAACACATCCCGCTGGCTGCATATGCATCAAACAGCTGGAAGACGTACATTCCTCCCTAATGGAAGGAGACAGGTGTCAGCTTTTCACATGAACATCAGCTGGGTGTGACACATAAAGGGATTCAGAGGCTTCTGAGGACGTAGATTTAGACTAAACATGTTTACACTTTATAAATACAAAGGTATCATAAATCTTACCTGTGAATGATGATCATGTTGAAGATGATGATGATGATGATGATGATGATGATTATGATGATGATGATGATGATGATGATGATGATGATGATGATGATGATGATGATGATGATGATGATGATGATGATAAATATTATGACCATAATGTTGATAGTGCACATATTTTATAATAAATATCCCAACCAAATATAAAAAACACACAAATCCAAACAAAAACTTAAAATTTAGGATCAGACAAGTTCTACTGATGCACCCATCATATGATGTAACATCATAAAAAACAGAAATGAAACAGAAAAGAAAGGCATGTAAAGCAATGGCTCACTGTAAAGTCATTTTTCAGGTTAACTTTAAACTCTACAGTTTTTAATGTTTAAAAAGTTTAAGCTGATAATTGCTCTGAAGATTTCTCATTTCCAGTGAGAAATATGTCGGTGTCTTACCTCTGTACACATGATGAGTCCTATGAGGAAAGAGACTATGGACATGCAGAGAATCAGCAGCTCTCTGCGGTAACCCTTTCTGAAGGTTTCTGGGTACATGTCCACAACAGCTGTCACTAAACTCTCCACACACACAAACTGAAAAACAAACAAATCAACAAATACATTCACAGACACAATTGATTTAAATCACACTTTATTTTGTGGCACAATATGATGATGTGTTAATTATATATGATGAGGTAAGGATTGTTTGGTTTGTACAATCCTTCAATCACAATATTTATTCTCACCTGACTGTCCAAGCCAAGGAAGATCAGCATCATGAAGAAGAGACAAGCCCAAAGTGGCGATAGAGGCATCATAGTCACAGCTTTGGGGTATGCAATGAAAGCAAGACCAGGACCTGAAAGAAAAAAAAAAGAGTTGTGAATTATGTTCTGTCATGAACATGAGTAAGTCTTCATGAACATTTGTGACTGTTTTCATAAAGTGTCATTCGGTAAATCCTGACACTTTTAATACAAAGTTGACATTTGAAACGTCTCCGTTATGACAACTTGACATTAACCAAAAAAAACCATGATCTGACATCAATTCTACTGATTAAAATTTTTAAATTATGCACAAATTTATATCAGGTCATGATTTCTTGGTTAATGCCAAGTTGTCATAACAAAGACAAAAGGACATTTTTGTCTAGATTAATGACTCATATCAGAGACCACAACTGATTCCTTGAATGACCTCAGGAAATTAAAGATGTCTTCACATCTAAAACTTCAGTAAACGCAGTTCCTTTAGTAACCAAAGTTCCAACATTAGTTGAATTTTCAGCTGGTACGATTCGCTTTCACACTGGGCTGTGAAGCGGACTAAACCCTCTGAGTAACTTGTTGCCCCTCTCTCCTGTTATGGTGCTACACCAAGAACCACTTAAGTTAGTGACACAGAAGCATCAGAAGCTATGAAGGCAACTTTTTTTTCCCCAGAATGTAAGCAAAAACCAAGTGGTGTCAGATTTTAGCGGTTGTAGGATTTCTCTTTTGTCTTCAGCAAAAGATCATGAGCCATTTCTCCAGCTAGCGCAAGACTCCAACGTTTGCCTTGGCTGTATTTGCCCAGCATGCACTGCACAGTCGTCTGTTTGCTGTTCTTGGTGTAGTCTCTGGTCTGCTTGGTGTTCACATATGCATTCTCAAATCCCGCCAGCGTTCATTTCAACCAAACTGAGACAGACCAGATTTTACACCTTCACTCACCAAATGAACCAGATTTTCTATGGACTAAAGTTTGATTAAAGCAGACAAACAGGATGCATTGACTTAGGTAAATGCATCCTAAGTCAGAAGTGCATAAAGCATCTCCTTTAAAAATCTACCTCATTGGTTGAGCGACAACATTATGTTGTTTGGGAATTATTTTCTGACAGTTCTGTAAATAAAGTCTTATCTGAAGCATTAAGTTCAACCTAGATGTATTTTAAGACGAACGTCTCAATTCTTCTATGCTCTGTCACATTCTTTAATTATTCATGTTGAGTTGAATAAACCATAATGCAGCATTTTAAACACTTAAGTAAGGAGTAGTGAGTTATATAACCATGGAAGGGCTATTCTAGTTTAGCACAATATCATATATGGGCATCAAGACTCACTTTGAGGTTTACCAAAGTGAGTCTTTAGTAAGACTCACTTTGGTAAGACTCAGCGACTAATCTCATTCACATCATTTTTCTGAAAGTTTGTTATCGTGTTGCTTTTTTGAAGTGTTATATTACTTTATGTGCTCTCACCAGATTCAGCCACAGCCTCGATGGGAACATTTTGTTCGTAAGCCATGAAACCCAAAACAGAGAAAATGGCGAAACCTGCCACAAAGCTGGTACCGCTGTTCAGACAACACAGCATGATGCAATCCCTGAGGAGTAGAGCAAAGACACACAGAAGAGGTGATGAAATGATTAGTAAAAAGAAGTACACATTGTTTTCCATTCAGTCCTTTTTACTCTGTGTTTATATTTGTATTATTACCTGTAGCAGTTGTTGTTGTAGGAATTGTAACTTCCCAGAGCAGTGAGGCAGCCCAGGCAGATGGCATAGGAGAAGAAAATTTGGGTTCCTGCATCCACCCACACCTATTAGAAATATCAAAGGTACAGAAACAGCATACATGTAAAATGAACACATTGAGAAGTGTTTCACCGGGGTAAATATATAGCTGCCACAATTATGTCACGGCTTGTCTGAATATAAACAGCATAACAGATTTAAACTTTCAGAAACCACTGCCTGTTATTTTACTAGAGTATTGCATAGTTTAATGACAACAATATTAAAGTCTCTCAGCATATAAACGACAACCACGTTTCTTTCTATTATCCATTTATAAATTATTAAACCACCAAATTAAAACCTTATTACGCCCTAAGAAAACATTTTAATAGTTTCTAGAAATATTTGACAGTTCTTCTTCCCTTCCTTTTTTGCTGCAGCAGTGACTATCATGAAATACTACATTTCTTTTCTTTCTTTTTGATGGACACAAAGGAGCAGACGCATAAATCATGGATTAAGATTCTGAAGGAAGTCAAAATCTTTCAGTGGCTAAAAATACATGAGTCACTTCATTATAATCCTCTTCAATTGTCCTCTATGAGGAGCCTGAAGTTGAAGAGCAACAGTGAAAGCTTAATATTGTATTAAATATGTTTCATCTCTGGATGAAATCTTACTATGTAAAGCTAAGTGGATGATGGAGAAAGAGGATGTTTTTGTCAAGACTTTAAAATGTTATTTTGAAATGTCTTTATTGCCCAATTCCACCGTAAAAGTAAAAAATAATAATATTAACTTTTTGATAAAGAAGTTTTAATGTGGCTAAAATAAAAGTAAATGTTCTCTTAATAAAATGTAACTCACCACCTGAAGTAGCAGGAGATATAAAAAAATTATCTGGAGAATGAAAAGTCAAAATCAAAGGCTGGTTCACGCACCAACAACTAATTTTGAGTTTTGTAAATTGCCCTTTTTTCAAATATTTGAAATTTAAATCGTAAACTACTATAAGCTGAGTCATACACACCTATATATTCACATAACTGTTAAACAATGTTAAAATACCAGATTCATAAAAATATTAATTGCAACCTATATTAAAAGCTTCAATATAATGCACTTTTTTTTTTATGCATTAGCACCACAATTTGTTTTTAATGTATGTGGACATTAAATTTCATCAGAAATTTAGATGAAATTTACATATGTAAATTTCATACAGAAACACAGAAATGTACATATGTAAAATAGTTTGGTAAACCTAAACATTTGCGTTGGTGAAACTCATTCTCGGAGCAGCGCGGGACTCAGGACCCACAGGATAGCATGGGGTGCTAGCAAATTCAAACTTAATGCAGCATGACTCTTTGAAAACTCTCTCACATCACCATTCAGCGACTAATCTCATTTCCCCACAGAAAAACAATTAACAAACGCAAGGTCTTTGCTCCCTCCTGGGAGTAACCAGGGTAACTTCTGTGACCTCACAAACACAGGACTGTTCCTGTGGAAGAACGGGCTTTTCTCTCCTAATGTTCATTAATGTTCCCTTTAGTTCACCCTGGGCTGATGGCTGCACAGCGAAGGGAAACCTTAAAGGCCCAGGCTCAGAGCGGATCACTTGTTGATGTTGTGCCTAATTTGGCATTCTTGTGTTTGGTTATGTTGAGACTACGGCTCCAGGAAACTATTTCCGATGGTTCAATGGTGCATATAAGAAAGATGATCAATGAATGAACTGGAGAGCTCTTAAAGTATATCTAAGAAAACACTTCTAAAGTTAAGCAACATGGTGGTTCAGATTCTCAGTCGTGCATTTTGAGATAATCCAGCCTTATGTTCGTATGACTGGTTGAGAACAAAACATCTGGACCAATGGCGGTCAGTCCTGCTCCCCTCTGTTAAGCACATTCACACTTCATGCTCTTCTGCATTCATTGCTTTTAAGCAGTCAGTCCCTCAGTATTACTGACCGCTGAGTAACCTCTACTATCAGGCTGTTCTTTGCAGACATAGTTTTCTTATCACTGGTAAAGATTTATCAAATTATTTCTAAATTGAGTTTCTACTTAAACAGCATTATCTAGAACTTAAAAATTATTTATTCTTCAACAGGGACTTTAGGAGATTTTATCATCTCCACTCCCAGGATGCAAGATAAATAAAACTCCAGTTTTAAAATTTTTAAATATTACTCTGACTGTAGATCTGGGTGAGTTAAGGTGAGTATTTATTTCCTTTTAGCAATTTACTGATTTATAAAGATTAGTATGCCTGCCATATTTAAATAGCATGTTTTCTTCCCCAAGTTTGAAGACCAGCTGGTATCAATAGATCTGTGTCACATCACATTCGTACCACAGAGAAAAACGGAAGTTGTGGTTTAATAATTAAAATGTTTTGACAATCAACTTGAACAAGTATAGTATAAATTGCTAATTTCATTCAGTTACACCATCATTTGTATAATATTTACACAATGGATATGGAAATATTACAAACCGCTGCTAAAATTTCAGCTTCACTTACGCATATTTATGATGAAACTCCTTTTGTCTTGCATTTCAGCATTGAATAAAATCTTTTGCAGAAGCCTCTCAGCATCCCACATTATATTGGGATTGCCTACTTTGAGCTCTTAAAGTTTTCTAAATCTGTTTGATTAGAAAGGCGTTTCTTATCCAACACCCTCTGTAATATTATGGCAACTAAATTTGAAAACGTAAATTTTCTTCTCATAAAGTCCTTTGTTATTTTTTAATGGAAACTTGGTGCAGTGCAGAGCAAAATACCCTTCTGGTTAGCTTTCTGATTTGGACTGTTCATGATTTCAACCGCTGACAAACACTTTTGTTCGATCTGGAGAAAACTATGCCAAAACATGATGGTACCCTAAACCTCGCCCAGTCAGAGCAGTCAGGCAAAAGCCACTCCTTAATAAAAAACACTAGAGTCTGCCAGAATTCACCTCTCAAATAAGATTTTCTGGTCTAAAAAACAAATAGTATTAATTGTGTAGAGAAGATGTTAAAGGTCTGAAAGGAAGGGACATTGGATAGAATTGATTAGAGGAAGTGAAACCATCCACACACACATTTCACGTTGCCTTGTAAACAGAACAGAGCACTGATTGTCCCACAGGAAGCTAATATAACTTAAGGGCAAAACTAATGTCCTCCACCCAACAGGAGTCCATTTTATCACTTGCCCATCAGTCTTAATTGAATTCTCTCTTTTTTCATCGAGCACCATTTATCTATATCACTTTTTATGTGTAGATATGTCCCTCATCATCTGAAAAAAAAGACTGAAATTGATCTACTATCTTCATGTAGCAAAGATTACCCTTTAGATAATCTTTACTATGTTAAATTATTGTTTTTGCTTCCTTGTGTTTTGCTTTCTGTTGCATTTTAGATTTTTGTACATCAGAAGTCGATGCCAGTGTCCCAATGCAAAGACTTTGGATGGTGTGCTTGTATTATTAAAAGCACAACATAAATAAACAGGAACAACATTTCAGTGTTTATAAAGTACAACAACATGGTGCAGCATAACATCAAATCTAGAATTGCGCCTAGAAAGAAAATGTTCATAACACCTTTTCTTGGCAGGAAGTGATGGTGGAACAGATGGGTTTATCTGACAGCACGTTTTCACATCGACTGAATGCTCTGGTAATTATCAAGGAGAAACTTTTCCTCGTTATTACCTAAATTTAACTCTCCACATGATGTGTCTGCCAGAGTGCAGAATGGAAAACAACAGCTTGGATGAAATCAAGTCTAAAACTAAAACTAAAGGCTCTAATTTAAGGCTAAATTAGAGCCTTAAAGTTTCCTGCCAGGCTGTGATCTGTCAGCTTGTTCTCATTCTAAAATCAACATCTGGTGAGAATTTTTATGAAACCACTTTAATACCACAGACCTTACTTAACCTCTTAAAGTTCTCTTTTTTTTTACTTTGGCTAAAGAAAGTATTGGCCTACATAACATTTAATGTTTAATTTAATTACAACTGATGTTAGTTTTATCCCAGAAGAAATAAGATTAATGAAAAATCCCCACAATGATCAGGATTTGCATGATTGTTCCAACATCCCTGGATTGTAGGAAACTGGGAAAACCTTGCTGAACATGTTTTGTCATGGCACTTTCCTGGGTATCTTCATGTTAACAGATTAAGTTAATTTTACAGAACATACAGAAATTATTTATATTTTGTTATGTTAAAGCCTTAATCTAATTTTTATTAAATTAGTCTGCTTTCCCAAAATGTTTCAACATTTTCTCGGAGAGATCAGAAAATGCCTAACAGACGTCTCCCGTCTGGAGAAGAAGTGCAGAAAAGAACGGGCCAAACTACCTAAAGACAGCTGACCTAAGCTTTTGGCACTATGCTTCCCACAGACTTGAGGCTGTAATTGCTGCAAAAGGTGAATCAATAATATATAAAGTAAAAGCTGTGAATGTTTAATTTAAGTTCAAGTAATTTCTTGGTTTTCTTCACTGCAAAAAAACAAAAATATTAGTATTTTTGGTCTACTTCCTTGTGCAAATATCCTCTTACACTTCAAATAAGACAAAATTAACTAACAAATAACTTTACAGTAAGTGAAGCAATGCAGTGAAAACTAAAAGGACACTTCCCGATCTTAAGGTAATGGTTTTTGAAAGTTTGCCATGTTAAGAGGATAGAAAACAGAAATTGGTAGAGAAACTACCATTAATTATCATTTTAATATTCATAGAACTGCGTGGGATCTGATTTTAAAAATGTTTAATTTAATTGCTAATTATTGTGGTGAGTGTGTTTTCTAGCTCTCTAGCTGTTGGTTATGATTATGAGGCAGAGGTTGTAAACTGGGAATCCTGAGATCTACTTCTCTAATCTATAGTTGTCGAGATTCACATTATCAACCAGAATTAATGCAATTTGCAAACAGACAGTTGTAGAAATGCTGCAGGGAGCTGTAATTCTTGGTTAAATGGGTCTGTAAGTTAAATTATTGATGAGCAGCTGGCAGAATGTAAACTCCAAAAAGGTGTAATCAGGTAAAACTCAATAAAAGTGCAACAAACTTATTCATCTCCCTGTACTAATGTCTTTCAACTAGAACTTATTTTGTTTTTGATGTTGTCATGACTCACTATCCTGTTCCTGAGTACAAAACTATCTGCCTTGTCAAACAAGTTCAATGAGACTGAGACTCATTGAGACTCATTCGGTGTCTCTTTGATTCATTTATTATTTACCAACACCATGAAATTTCAGACCAACATATCCCATAAAACTGAAACTCTCACAGAAACTGGTAGCACAAACATCAACAAATGTTTCCTGAGATATTGGGAGATTATTGTGGCTACTGCTTTCAAATTGCTTAACTAATCATCTTTAGGATACGGTGATTAACGTTTAAAAGTCAAGACAATTTATTGAAACTATCAAAGTTTAAGAGATTTTGCTTTTCCAGGATTTTACAATGATGTCAATCGATCTAAAACCTTGAACGGTGGTTTCTATAAGGATCAGAGACTAATACTGATTGGCTGCCTTCTTCTAAACATAAACATCTGAGTGACCATAGTATCATTAAAGCTGACATTAACACAAAGTTCAATGTATTAAATATGAAAACTAATCCCTACATGTACAGACATATTCAATAAATTACGATATTATCAAAAATTTAATTTCAGTAACTTAATTCACTAAGTGAAATATTGTTTACTCCAAGACTGATGTCTTAAAGCTTTTATTTCTTTAAATTCTGATCATTTTTTGCTTTGCCTAAAGAAGACAAAACATTTAAGATTAGAGTATAACATCAGGCCAATAAAATACGATTTTAACACATAACTGTGGGATTCATGTATAGAATGTTGATATCTACTTTCAAACTCATAAAAGAGTCTCACCAAAACACACATTCAATTTCAGTGAAAGTTACTGAAATAGGAACAAACCACCACATTTAATATATCTTTTCCTGTAGGATTAGCATTTGTAAATGTTCTAGTACAAACTTTTGCTAAGATTATTTTCTGAGAAAGCAGATGAGTGGAGAGAATCGATACGTACCTGAGGGTCAGAGAGACGTGAAATGTCCGGGTAGAGGTAGAACTTGATGCCATCAAAAGCTCCAGGCAGTGTGACTCCCCTGATCAGGAGGATCAGCAGCATGACATACGGAAATGTAGCTGTTACATACACAACCTGCAGAAGCACACATGCACATATGTTAACTGGGTATATAGGATTACAGAGGGGAACACAATGTACAGACCAGTGTAATAGCTTTTCAACAAAACTTAACATGGTTTGCACATATTCTCATGTAGGGCTGGACAAAATGTCGTATATCTCTTATTCTTTGTGGAAAATGCAACTAAGTAGAGATTTCTATTATCTTCAACTAATTTACAATCAAAAGTGACTAAGATTTCAGTTGTAGAAGTTGGATTAATCTGCTCCGGATAAAGAATCAGTGATAAGGTCTGCATGGTCTGATCATTGGTCAATGAAATTATTTTAAACATCATGATATATACTGTGCATCTTAAAAAATCCACACCATGATTTATGTTAGGCCATATAGTCCATAAGATACACACTTCAAATTAAACTGAAGCCAAACGAAACATTTGGCCTGCTCCACGCAAATCATCAGAATAATGTTCTAGGGGTTATAACTGTGCTGTAAAATTATCTTTGAAATGACAAAATATGTTTTTTTAGATACACCCTAACAACTGCAAATGTACAGTCCTATAATACAATATGCATTCATCAGTAGTGAAACTTAGATTGGACACACAGTGCTCTCATCATCACTCCTCAAACTCGCTGCCCTCTCTATCTGCCCAGTTTCAAAAAACAATGGCACATACATCTAGTGACACCATTCATACAGTAGCAAGTCCTCGCTCACCCTAAACCCAGCTCTGCTTTTTTATCAAACCATTCAGGTTTTTCAGAACTGTGCTCAACATCTCAAGACTCTCCCCAACAAAGACTCTGGGCTCTTGGGAGGCAGAGGCGAGCAACATACATCCCCTGGCTTTCTGGCACTGAGTCAAAGTCCAATTGAGGACAGAACAGGACAGAGCAGATTTGGGCCAGGATCCTTGAAAGAAAAGAGGGCTCCTCTGGCCCCCAACTCTTTAACAGGAGGAGCCCAGAGGAGTGATCCTGGCAGTGTGGGAAAATGTGCAGCTCTTTGAAGCTCGTGCAGAAGTGCATGAGTGCTCACACACAAATGGATATTCAGTCATTTAAAAAAGGAAAGGAAGAAGAGTGAACATGCTACAAACATGCACTAATGTGCCCAGCAGCTACTGGACACTGTGGACACATCGCTGTTCTGTACTGGGTGCAGCATTTTCATGAATGGCTACTCCTTTTTTACGCTTCTGGGAGGAGGAAATGGACTTCATTCATTGAGTAAAGCTTTTAACCAACTCCAGAGAAGTTCAGTCCACTTTACCAGCATGAGACTGTGATTTACTCACTCGTTCAGAAAGACAGGAGACAAGGCATTCTACTGAATATCCTGAACAACCTTAACTCTAAAAAATGATTTAAACCTTTTAAATAAACCTGATCAAAGCTCAGTTTGAACAGTGATCATACTTGAGGATTAATCCAAGAGATGCCAGCAGGGAGAGTGTGGGAAAACTTGTCCTCCTTTGTAGCATTACCTTCCTTTAATTTGTCACATAAAATGATTACACATCCTAAACCTTCTCCCCCTGGTTGTCTTTATCTCTCTGGAGATGAAAAGGACAATATTCAGTCTCTCCACAAACTTTTGATGCACAGCTTGCTCTGTCCCGCTCACCATGGGTAAACATCTAAGCCACCACAAATTTCCTGGTCAAACCTCGCTGTAAATCTAACAGCAGGGCTTAAATGTGAGAATGGCGGGCAAATGCGACCAACAAAAGCAAACAGCTTAGCAGAGTGTTGAGTGAATGAGCTGGAGGGTCCGCAGGAAAGAAAGCGACTCTCTCTCTCTCTTTCTCTCTTGCAATAAACGAGCTGTGGTTAATTTCTCATTGCGCGAGAGGGAGATAGAGAGAGGGTGATGATGTACTCTACATGCTCCTCATGAACTATCCCTTCTACTCTAGTAAATACAGGAATCAATCTTGGACCAGCTGCTAAAGCCTGGCCACGAAGAAGCATCCCCCCCTCTTACTTCACAGCCAACAAAAGACACTTTATGGAGATATAGGCGTCACAACTTAGTTGCCTTTTTTTTTTTTTTACCCCCTATCGTGTATTATGTGAACCCATTAATTTTTCTGTACACACCTCTCCTCTTTTCATCTGGCTCTATCTTTGTCCTCATTCTGGCTCATTGAATCTGTGAAGACATATTAAAGGCTGCTAAGCTCTCATAGGAGGGTGTAGAGTCCTTACTGTCCCTCAACGAGTCTGCCAGAAGAGACTCAAGGAAATTTTAATGGAAATTGCGAGGAAAAGAAGGAGGTCTAGCACACACGCCTTTTTGTCTTGCGTTTGCAAAAGAAAACTCATCTGGCTTCCTGTTGGAGACTTGTTTTTAAGAACAAAAGAGAAAAACCTTTCTGTGCCTCAACACCATCAGAATAAGAATGATGAATTTATTTTAGAAGTTATGAGATGAACTGTCTGTTTTAACAGTTGTCTGTTAAAAAAGACAGTTGAAACCACCTGGAAGGGAAATGATTAAAGCTATTTACTGTAATTCAAAAGGATAGTTTCAGCACCCTTGATACTCCAAGTAAAATGTATTACCACCAACTGCATTCAGAAGTCACTTAAGTAGCAAATAAAGTCTAACTCTGTACACAGTCACAATGGCTGGTAGAAATAGGCATTATGGATGGATGGATGGATGGATGGATGGATGGATGGATGGATGGATGGATGGATGGATGGATGGATGGATGGATGGATGGATGGATGGATGGATGGATGGATGGATGGATGGATGGATGGATGGATGGATGGGTGGATGGATGGATGGATGGATGGATGGATGGATGGATGGATGGATGGATGGATGGATGGATAATAGAATTTTGTTGAATGCAAACAGCAAACAATCAAAGAAGCAGTCAAGAGGTCTATGGTAACCATGACAGGGAGCTGCATCGACACACAATTCAAAGTGAGGAAATCTGTCACCATGGTAACTATTGGTCCTGCACTTTGCACATCTGGCCTCAATGGAAGAGTGGCAAGAAAGGAGCCATTAGAAGTCCCATTAGCAGATTGTCACAAGCCATGTGACTTTTCAGAAGGACAATGATCCAAGACTACAGAATGACCTAGTCAAAGTCTGGACCAGAATCCCACTCAGAATATGTTGTGAGACTGATAATATTCAGAAATGCTCTTCATTCACCCTGGAGGATCAAAGAAGAATAAATAATGCTCTGTGGTCTGTAATTGGTCTCAGACCAGAGATGAGTGAGAATGTGGTGGAGGGAAGGACACTGAAGAAACATGATGGTCAAACTGGACCTGCCCCTCCACCACACGGGTCAGACAGCAGAGCAACCTTCTCCAAAATACCTTAACAGCTCTGCTGTCAAACAGACGAATACAGGAAATCTTTTCTGCACATGTTCTAATTATGGCTTCATATTACCCATCATCGTTGCTCCAGCTGCACAAATGTGTGTATTAAAAATATTGGGTTTTTTGGAGAACATTTTTTTATATTTTATCATTCCATCTTTCTTGAGTAAATTAAATGTTTTCTGCAAGTTATGTTGCTGCTCAAAAATTGCCCAATTCTGTAATCAATAAATTACATCTCATCTTGTCTTAACATTACAAAATTCATGTGCTATGAATACATTTGCAATGTACTGAAGGAAAGTCCTTTCCAACCAACTTCCCAATTCTCACAATGAGGCACAACAGTAAACATGCAATGCTTAATCCTACCTTGCCAGTTGACTTGGGTCCCTTCCAGATGCAGAAGTAGCAGATGAACCAGGCCAGAGCCAGACACATGGCCAGCTCCCAACGCATCCCTCCCATGTGCTCAATACCATCTGATATCTTCAGGACTCTCCGTCTGATTTGGCCCAAATGCACACAGAAAATTATTACTTTACAACAAATATTTGTTGTCATTTGTAAGGAATGAACATTAGTAACACACCGTTATTTAATGTAATTCAGTTTAGAAACCCATTGCATTTCTTGCAATTATAGAACAGCCACTTTGCACACACATTGGATTATTTGCACACAATGCAAATTCTGATATTTTGTTTGTATTATGCTCAGTGTGAGAACTGCATCCAGAAAGAAAAGACACCAACAACATTTCAGAGATTAGCCTTGAAGCATTTAGCTGTGCTAAATAAGTAAGAACTCTGAAGGAAGATGATGAAAAATAAATAAATGCGTGCAGCAGCAGAGTAAAAATAGCAAAACCATTTCTTCTGCTGGCCAGCCACATTCCCTGGGCACATAAGTGTGTGAATCTATAACCACTTTTGCTCTAAGGTTGACAACACCAAGGCTCATGTTTGAAAATATGAAGACAAATGTGGAAGGACTAACTTGTTTATCTTCAGAAAAAACAAATCTTGAACATATAATTTTAAAATATGTGATTGTTTTAAAGGTTTATACAGTTTTTTTTTACAGTTCTTCCACTCCCAGCTCCTTCTAAACACATCTTATCTCTGTCTGTCGCTGTGAGACAGTGCATAAAATAAACATTTGTTTGCTCGAATAAGCTTGTTAAGAACTCAGACACCAACTCTGAAGGGATTTACCTGCAGTAAAGAAGCCGTATCTTTGCTTTGAGACCAAACACACCAGTAAAAACATCAGTCGACTGCAATTGTACTACTACCACTGCAATCTTGGCAATTTCAGGACAATCCAGGAACAATTTTCCTCAAAATTGGTAATCTATTTCACTTGATGATAAGGATCAAGAGGTGACAGTTGGCTATTCTCCCCAAAAAAAACACCTTAACCTATCTGTGGCTCCTCTGCGCCTCAAAGACTGTTTCTACCACAAAGGAACTGCGCTTAAGACCACAGATGCACAAAAAACAGGAAATTTCATTGTATTAGAAATGACTGTGTGTTAGCAGCTGGTTACATAGATTAGTTAACAGCTGCTAATCTATGTAACAAGGAATTGCCCTAAAGAAAATAAAATGTGATGCAGAAGTGTGGGTTCTTCAGAGTGTGGGTTTTGGAAGACTGAGAAGGAGAAGTCTTCCTTGCTCCGCTCTTCTGACTATAAAAGCCTTGAATTGTTTTTCTCCTTTTTTCCAGTGTGTGAGACTGTCCAGGTGAACGAACCTGACACTAACATATAATCAGTGAGCAGCCAAGACCAAAGTGGACTTCCACCATGTAAACAGCTTTAATCCTGAAACAAAACCTCACAGCAGTTCTTATGAATAGTCCTTTATGAACCTTGAAACCATTGTCACATCTAAATTGACCTTTTTAAAAAACCGAAAATAACTATTTACATGGAAAAGGAAGTAGAAGGGGTGCATCATCAGTAGCTTTTCTCTGTGAAACAGATTGACAGTAGACGTTACAACATGTTTTCATTCATCGTGATTGATATAAAAATCAATAAATAACATGCATTTAGATTTCTTTTCATTAACAAGCACTCTGATATTGTAGATGTAGTGCATTGTGCTACTTAAATTGCTCAGTTTAACACAAGTACTGATAAAAAATGTGTGTTACATGAGCACTTGGTTCATCTGAGACGGGTTACTCTAATGACATGGAAGCTAAATGCCTAAAGTCCATGCATGTTTGACAGCTTGCTAAGATCACAGCGCCAAATAGTGGCCTGGCATTACAACTACAGCAGATTCAATGTGTCTTTCCAGTCTCCTCGAAGTTGCAATTTTTCCACAATCAACATCCAAAACTACCGTCGGTTTCCACACAGTGGTCTCAGGTAAACGTCAGCTGAATTAAATAACTAAGGAGCAGCGCAAATCTTTGTTGATGCAGGGAATGAACTAAATGTAATGACGTATATCAAGAAGCCAGCACCTCTCACGCCTTCAGTAGAGAACGAAAGAGAAAATTAAAAGAGAGAAAACATAATAACTCTGTTTACAGCACCCATCTCTAGCCAGTCAGCTGCTATGGACAAGGCTATGACTCCATGAGTCTTTTACACTGTATGCTTTTCCTATCAACATCCAGCCTGCTGGGTGTCACTAATGACTTGATAAACTGTAGAGAAAAAGATACATATTTTTTGTCGAAATATGCCAAATGATGTGTTTGCAAAAGAGTGAGAATGTCATCTCCAACAATATGTTGTTTGCAGTGGTGAGTCAAGAGTGTGTTTCCTGTTTGCTGAAGCTCAACCCGGCAACCGCACTGACGGAGGATGAGAAGCAGGAGTCTGTGCCACAAAGCCACACGTTCCTGCCAAAATCTGTGCCACCAAGTTCACCCTCAGGGCTTCTGACCAGCCATTGATCATCCTGACATGTTCTTGGTGGAAGCCCATAAAACTGATCCAACACCCTCAGCCCTCACCCCCACCCTCTCTTCTGGTCAGCCAACAGAATACAATTTGTGTAAATTTGCTAAAGTGGGTGCTTGGATGTATATTAATGACTTTATGGTTTTTATCTCAATGATGATAGCTGGCTGTGGTAGAAGTTCAACAAGATAGAAAGAAAATCTAAGTAAACGTATAAAAACTGCTTTCTTTAACCACAACCTAAGAAATTTCATTGATATATTTAGAAATCTAACACTAATTTTGTATTTATGAGCACATAGGCTACATAAATGCAACAATAATGTGCTAAAACTAAACTGAAAACATTTATGCTAATAAATAAAATGCTAGTCCATCTTGGCACAGTTTTAATAAAATTTGACAACTTCTATCAACATGACAATAAACTCTGTGGCTTCTTATTTCTAGAATTAACTTAAAGCTACTAGATGTTGTCATAATTATTATGAAACTCAGTTTTCTTTTGTTTGAGTGACAATCATCCAAATATGTTTTTAACACATTGATTTTGAAAGGCTTTTGTGACTTGGCTTCAGATTAAATCCGAACTAGTCATGTGTACCAAGCTACTGGCAGTGGTACAGGAAGTGTGGTCAAATCTACGCACTAACAAACCATGATCTGCTGCTACAGTCATGGCTCTAACTGGGAGACAGCTGGCCCACCATAGCCTGCTGACACAGAAATATGAAAAAGGCTGACTAATTATTGGGGGTGAGGTTAGGGAGGGAGGGGGTCAATGACACAGCTTGGAGCTGTCAGTATCTCAGATTTTAACAATATGGCAGATCAAAGAAAAACATGACCTAGTGACCTTTTCTCATCCAGATAGTAGCATTTTATTCAACAAATGGTGAAATCTCCATGTCTAATCTGTGCTCTGATGTAGTTCTGTACACACAAGCAGGAGGAAAATGAAAAATAAAGTCTACTCACTCCCAGAACTCAATGACTGGAGACGTTGCATTGGGGTTGGTGATGTTGGTGGCGTTTTCCCCGTAATAATCAACACAGTTTTCTGCAAACACAGTGACATGTTTTCATTTCCATGGCATCACGTTTACATGCACAGCAGAATTTATCACAAAGGCATTTTCTGTTTTAAATTGGAAGAGATTTATTTGTTGTTATAAGAAAATGTTTTCCCCTAACCACCTACCTGTATTCCAGTAATGGCCACAGCCAGCCCACGGCAGCTCAGTCGTGAAACAGTTAAAGAGGTAGAAAATGGCCCAGGATAGGATCACTATGTAGTACACGTTGAGATGGGCTTCAATCACCTGTGTTGCATAGCCGATACCTTGAAAAGCAAAAGTAAGTCAATAAACTTGGCGAAACACTTTCTCTCTCTCTTACTTTATCTTTGATAATCAAATCTCAGTGTATCACCTAAAAACAAATAAATCCAGGGTTTTCTTACCCTCAAACAACGGGCAAACTTTCCTCCAGCATGTAATGCCACCTTCGCTTGTGAACTGACCCAAGGCCGTCTCCAGGAAAAACACAGGAATACCGCAGCACACAAAGAAGATGACGTACGGCACAAAGAAGGCACCTTCATGAACACAAATAAACGTACCTTATGATTTCAGGAGATGCAAAAGTTTAATACAACATAAGTCTAAAGGTTAATTCTCAAATCCTGTCCTGAATTATGTGAAGGGTTTAATGCAGGGATCTACTCCTATTCAAATAACATGAGATGAAAGAACTCATTGCGATGCCAAACTTGGAATGCACAGTGACCTTTTCAGACATGAAGTTGCACCCTGCTGTTCAGTCTAATGAGGCAACCTGCCTCTTTTATTGATATATGTGTGCAAAATAACTGCAGTGCCTTACAAAAGAAGTCAGACAAGCAAAATAACACTTAACGTACAATGTATCAACCAAAAACTTAATGTGTTTCATTAAAACTATATGAAGAGAAACAAGTGTCATAACTGAAGTGAAGGAAATGTAAGACTTGCTCTGAACAAGCAACTCTTCTTATTCAGAGCAACACGAATATATTGAATGTTAATTCAATATTTGTGAGCGTGACCAACAGGCTTGTTCACTTCCTCATGTGTTATTCCTAAAACTACAGGCAGACTACAACTCTAAAACTGCGCAGAAAATCAATGTCATCGTCTCAACAACTTCTCATTCTGCTCGCTGATCGGCCTGGTAGAAAATCTACCGGAGACATACAGTTAAAGTCCCGAGGGAGCACTGAGAGGAGATGACAACCAAGCAGGAGCCAGGCTAGCAATCTACCATATAAATACCATTAAATTTCCGGGCTGGCATTTGCAACATGACACTCAGTAAACGGGTAGAAGACGACCAGCTATCGTCCTAGAATATGGTGGTGGCAGCATCATGCTGTGGGGATGCTTTTCTTCAGTAGGGTTAGAGAAGCCGGTCAGCGTTAAGCACATCTGAATACTGGAAGAAAACTTGTTGAAGGACTCAAAATACTGCAGAATGTAAAGGAGGCTTACTCCCCAATCATAAACATTAAGCAAGAACTGGATATAGATCAAAGAATATTAATATTTTAGAACGACACAAAGAGTCTAGGTCTGAAAATAACTGACAATCTGTAGCAAGACTTGACATTTGCTGTCCACAGATGAGATCCATCCAATTTGTCTAAGCTGGAGCTACATTATAAAGAATAGTGATACTCCACAGACTTAGTGTAACTGCAGCAAAAAACACAGTTTTAAATCAACTCAGGAGTGCTAAATATAAGGATGTGCCATACTAATTGAATTTAAAAATATTTGACAAAACACTTTTTGAGCTCAACTTTCCGT
Source organism: Poeciliopsis gracilis (assembly GCA_911649635.1). Taxonomy (NCBI): domain Eukaryota; kingdom Metazoa; phylum Chordata; class Actinopteri; order Cyprinodontiformes; family Poeciliidae; genus Poeciliopsis; species Poeciliopsis gracilis. Next base: position 1,299,502 of record CAJVRI010001403.1, read on the forward strand.
CATTTGAGATAAAGATAAACACATTAAAGTCTAAGGTTGCAAGAGGTATGAATACTTTTGCAAGGCATCTCACTGTATCTCACAGTTTCACCACTTTGTAGAATCAAAAGCCAGCTTTTCATTCTACAAGCTTTTCTGTAGCTGTTCATCCTACAGCAACAGAGATAAAGCAATGCTTTTATCGCGTGCCTCCTCCATTCTTGTAGCAGAGGTAAGGGAACCTCCAAACGTTGCCCAACCCAATGATCTCTCCAGCCACAGACAGGATGAACTCGATCTTGTTGTTCCACATGCCCCTCTCGTTGTACTCGTCATTGTCGAGGCTGGAGCTGGACCCATCCGGGTCTCTGCCGTCCTCTGGTTTTCCATTTATAACAGGCCCACTCTTCTCAGCTGTCATGACGCTCGGGCAGCCTGCTGAGAAGTATATAGAGGCTGCATAAAGGTGATGTAAAAATGTTAATGGAAATGTTCTGATGTTTGAATCAGAACATGTGAAATTCCTTGAAAGTTTGTACAGAGCAAAACTGCAAATATGATGCAGAGACATTCTGGTAAAAATTTGAACCAAGTCAAAGCAGTCTATTTATCACAAATTTAAGAATACATAAAACTTTCACTGCAGAATCACACATAATAGAAATGTTAAAATCAAATATTTAAAAGAAAAACAACCAGTACTAACCCGCTTGCTTTTTATGGCACTTCTTTAGTCACAAAAAACAAATAAAGTGTGTAAAACCAGCTATAGGTGTGGAGAAATCGGCTAAAAACACTTCAGTATCTCAGAGCTTGCAGCCTGGAGGTGTTAAAATATTAAAACATGCAGAAGAAACACTCACCAATCTCCTATGGAACAGTGGCAAACCTTTTGGCTCCCGCGATGATGCGCACCAACAATCGCCTTTACAAACACGCAGAATGAATAAAGCCCAATCAGGGGGTGCAGAGTGGAGAGAGGGCACAAAAGAATAAAAAGGAAAACAATCTGCACCCGCAACTGAATGAGATGGGTTTAAGTCTCACGTCTATATAAAGGAAGATCTCAGAGGCAACGGAGTGACGGTACACAACTTGCACAAGGCGATGGATAACCTGCGACTGCGCTCCCACTCAGCGGGCTGTGCGCTCTCAGGCGCCTCTACTTGGATAAAAGCCATTTGGTAACGAGTCCAGCTCTCACAGCGGAGTTACCACAGCGCAAGGAGAGCAGGATGCAAGGAGGCAGACAGAGCGAGGAGACAAAAGTTTAGAGGCATCTTCTTTATGACGGCTACATCACAGAAAGAGACATTAAATAATTAATGCCAACATGTATTTTACTAAATAAAAAGCATAAGATGAAGGGGCTCAGATTGGGAGAGGCAGACCAGCTCTCAGCCAATCAAGTGTGCGGAACAATCTGGGACCTGTTACAAATGCTGAAATATAACCAAATTTTACGAGTATTGTGTAAAATAAGGATCTCACTTAATAAAAACAACAGTTTTTTTTTATCTGAGTGTGTCATTTGTTGTACAACAAGCACATTACAATTGTTTAAAATGCATTCGAGCCTGAAGGGAAGGGAATATGACAATGTGGCTTTTTTGGTTTAAGCGAGAAACCCTCTTTGCCCTTCTTGCCTTTAGTATCAATAATTTTAAAAATAAATGCACCTTTTGTTTCGTACTTACAGAAGAGTTTTTCTCAGTTTCGTAATTTAGATATATAGGAAGTCCAGTTTAAGTCACATTCTGTCAGGGGAAGGTGTTCTGACCTTCCCTGCTTACAAAATACAGCCATAGAAATGATTAAATCAGCTCTGTTTGATCAGTCCTTCAGTGTTTTATGTGTCTGCTCCTCCCTCCTATCCTTACTGAGCCTGTGTCTCCTGGAAGTTTCCTACTGTTAGGAGGGAGTTGTTCCTCTTCACTGTCTCCACAGGCTTCCTCAGTAAGAGGGGAGGGACTTCTGCAAAGACAAACACTTAATGCAATGAAACAAACTATCTTAGCTCTTTATCAATTGATTCTTAATGATCCAAACATTTTGACTATGTTGTTTTATTATTAGGAAATATTGGAAAATTCTCAACACACCCCATAAAAATAAGACATTTAAATTATTCCTTCTTCTTGATTTTTATCTTTTTCAATGCTGGAAATGAATTAAACTGACTGCACAGTTCATAGCACTGTTGTTGCCTTGCAGCAAAAAGATCCTAGGTTTGAATCTGAGCCTTTCTACCTACTACATGCATGTTATCCATTAGGAGTTACTGTGTGTGTTGGTCCTGCAGACAGGACCAACACACACAGCAGCCCCCAAAATCTGCAGCCTGCAGCCCCCAAAATCACTCACTCATTGAGCTCCATAGATACCAGTTTGCAAAGATAAAAAATGGATAAATGTCACTTTTCTCTTGGATAATAAAAACTATTGGCAGACTTTCAGTTTTAGATGAGTGACTGTTTTTTACATTTTCTTCCAACCGATTAAATGACCTGTTAAGATTGTTTTGCATTATGAGCTCCATTTATTTATATAATAGAATATGACAAGGAACTATGGTGTAATCAAACCAATACCAATCCTGCATCATGAATATGTTTGGGTTAAATTTGGATTTACATTTGCTCAGTTAAAGTTACACATGTTGCTGTCTTGCTGTAAGTTCACTACCAACAAAATCAATGTGTGCTTACTAAACACCTTCTGAAATTGACACATTTCATCTAATAAATGCAATTGGGATTTATTTTTTTACTTTTCTAGACCCCTTTGGTAACAAGGCAGGTTTTTATGAAACACGAAATTGCAGGAACAATAAATAATACTGAAACAATGTCATTCTTTCGCTTTCTTTGTAATTTGAGGTGATTGTTGGTGTAAGTCTGGTGGGAAGTCACCCCCTAATCTTCAAAGAAGCACTGACCTTGTTTGATTTATGGATCGCTGTCAACAGTCTGGTTTTCTTTGTCAGAGTGGTTGCTCCTCAGGTTTTGCTCCCAGCATACCAACTCAGGACTCTTTGTTTTCTCCTGAAGTCACTCTGCACACAAACGCTCAATTCAAACAGAGTTCTGCAAGAACATTGTCGTCAGTCGGTAATGATGAATGAGTCACCTGTCATAAAGTCCTAAAAACCCATGCTGTTGGGAAGTGATAACTTCCCTTTGAGCTTAAAATGGAAGGCTACAGAGTTTGTTCATACACAAGTTGACTGCTTGGTTTCCAGGCGTGATAGACGGTTGCAGTAGGAACTCCCCTGAATCTAAAAGCCTGACCTAGTCTCTAAGAATTTGTTCACGCAAGGGTCACTCGTCATTAGAAGCTTTAAGGAAGTGCCCTGCATAAAAAGTATGGCCACCCAAAGTGGCTGGCAAGTACTCACTGTGCTTTTCAACCAGACCCATGTCAAAGCTCACAACATTATCAGAAGGCGAGTTCTTAAGAATGACAGCTCACTATGTGCAGGTACGCTGCTACCAGAAGTAGTGTTCTGATTTGTGAAATTATTCAAACTGTGACTCTATAGTCCAGAACATAACTTCTATATTTTCCTGAATTAATAATAATGATTTAATGGGACAATCAAAGAAAAAGAAAACTGTGAATCTTCACGTGTGGTTCATTCTTGGGTACAATTTCAAGATAAGTGGAGGTGAAATGTCATCTGTTAAAATAATTATCTGCAATAATAAGCATTATGGAAATGTCCAGTCATCATGCCGTTTAGGAGAGAGACTAGTTTTGTGTCCCAGATTAATGTATTTAGTTTTGAAATCTGCATTTTAACCCCTGAATAAAAGGATATTTTGTAGATTGAGGCTGAAGCTGTACAAGAATGGGTTGAAGGCCACTCAGCGAAGAATCCATCAATGCAAATCACATTAAAAAAAACACATTATCGTTTAGAAATGCACTCAGAAAAAATGTAACTTTTGAAGACATGTTTCGTCTGTTAAAACTAAAATTCAAGTATTTTGTGGAAATGAACACCATTCCACCATAACGCTGTGTGGGTGCTTTGCGGCAGGAGGGACTGGTGCACTTCACAAAATAGATGGCATCAAAATGAAAGAACATCATGCGGGAATATTGCAACACTTTAAGTCTTTGGCCTGGAAGTTAAAGACTGGGCACAAATGGGTCTTCTAAATGGACAACTCCAAGCTTGCAGCCAAATTAATTACAAAGTGCCTTCAGAAGAACAAACGCAGTGTTTTGTAGTGGTCTTCAAAAAGCCCTGGTCTTAGTGCTGCTAGATCTGACAAAAGGCAGCCTGCAAACTCAACTGAACTGGTTCTGCCAGGTGGAATAAATACATTTCCAAGAAAACTATCATGAGAGAATTGAGGAAAACTAACTGGACAACTGGATAACAATAAAAACAGCATCAATCTAACTGGAAGTGTTTACTCTGCTTTGGGACTTTTCATGCTAAGTATGTAAATACATCCTGCATCTTTTCTAGTGAGGCACCTCCAGCAGGCAGCGGCTGGCAGAACCTGAGCTCATCATGTTGGCTACCCGACTGCAGTAGCAGTTTCAAGCCAGTTCCCCTTATGTGCTGCATTTCATTACGTTCTACTTTGTTTTTCCCAGGTAAACTACTTCATGTTTCTCCTTAAACTCCTGCAGAAAGAAAAATTCTCTGTGCCAAGCCAACCACATGCTTGGCACAGAGGTTAGTTACCTGGAACCTTACCTATGCTTTGGCAGTTCCTTCTTTCTGGACAAAATCTTCTACACCTGTCTGCACACCCGCCTGTGCTCCCCTGTGGTACATCTGAAACCTCTCAAATCCTTGATCTTAATCCAGCTTCTTGTCGGCCTCTGATGCCATTCTGAAACCAGAGATGAAGAACAATCAAGAAGCTGTTCTTTAGTTGTAAAGTTTATTAAATCACTTGCTTAGTGAAAAAAGTGATTGCAAAACTAAACTACAACCACAAAACACAACATTTATTTGATTAGAATTCATCTGATAAACAAAAGGTAGAGAAACAATGATAGGAAGATCTAACATGTAGGGTGCATATCTACTCTGATAACTCAAAATAAAATCTTGCATTGTAAAAGAACACACTATTTATGACAGTGATATGAATCATGCAGCATGAATTGAGGCGATGTTGGCAATTTGATCAATACGTCAGGAGGGAGGAGGTATGGGTCGGTTTCTAAGCAAGCTATCTCCAACTTTTGTAAATGCTGCCGTCTGTGAGCCCTAAACAGGTATGTGACATTCACAGACATATTAGCTTCACTCAAACAAGTAGAAGCCATGAATAAACTGGCCAAAACAATTTCAGTTGCTCTGTTCGATCCTCCCGACCTTCACTTCTTACATCTGTTTTAGCGCCTCGAATGATGCAAAGGGTCAATATCTGGTTATTTAGCACACGTGCACAACGCAGGAGGCCAAAAAGACGATTCTTTTACATGCCATCAATACCCATAATTCCTTTCACTAAATGGAACTTGAAGATGCCACAGCGAAGGCAAAAATAGCACAGAAAATCATGAAAGACCAACTCAAAACCATTTTTTCCTCGCTCTTTGTGTGGGCTACTCCGTGGACTCGTCGCCGTAGCAACTGACAAAAACTCACATGTTGTATGTTTCAGGTTTCAACACCAACACTCAAGCATTTCCCACACAAACAGTACATTCAATCTGTTACTGTATTACATTTTAGGGCTTGATGTTTATTTTGCTGTTATCAATAAGTGATCGCTGTGGTAGATAATCTATTGCTGCCACTGCCAGCTAATAGAACAGAGCTGTGGTTGATCAGCGTAAACACTTGATCTCCTGATAATCTGTCAGAGCTGGAGTGTAAGTCTGCTTTTTTTATTTTGTAACTGAACTGAATTCTACATCGCACCCACATGTTATGGTTATCAAAGTCAAGCAAGAATAACTGAACTATTTCCCTCTCTCTCACTAGTTTTTATCTATTTATTAACTTTTTACTGACCTTGCTCTCTAGTTGTCACTGCGTGCGTGCATTTAAGATTTAGATATTTTGTTGACAACCTAGCAGATGAAACCAATGTCGGGGATTCGGTCCATATCATCCAAGTACCTTCAAAGATCCCTTGTGATCTGTGAAGGTGGATCTCTGACAGCAGTAGGTGTTTTAAATTTGAAGAGTCCTGCTAATCCTCCTCATTTGCGTTAGTTATTCCTTTTTAAATCCCTGTGTAGTCATATGGTTAGAAAGCTGAGCAGAGAGGTGGTTTGAACTTCCTGATATGTCCATGAAGCCTCTATTTCAACACCTGTGGGATTTTGGGACATGGTTCAGGTATTTAAGCTTTTGAGGTGCAAATCAGCTGCTGCCAGTTGTAAAAACAATGCCTTGTTCCCTTCGTGATGCATCACAGCATCTTGGTATCTGTACATAGCATTTTATACCAGTCAATGGAGTGCACAATAACTTCAGTGCGCTCCACTATGCTTCCTTCCAACACTTGGTCAGTGACGGCTCTGAGATCATGGATTCCACTGGGGTGAAAACCACAGAAACAACAGCAAAAACAAAGCAGATTGACAAGACCTGGTCAGCTCTGTACATTGGAGCAATGTAGAAAAAGGTTCAGATTCAACATGTAGATGCACTTTTCATTGAACATCATTCTATTGGACAACAATGAACCGAATAGCTTGGCAAATTTCCATTTGGTGTATTTGTTTAAAAGTGAAGTCACTTCTACAGAAAAACACAAACTGACTGATAAAAGACAAAAGTCAAAAACGTAGCCTTTTAACATGCTGTGACGCCAACCTTCTGCTGCCAAGTGTATGAACCTCAGTCTCAACAGAGACACCCCCACATCTTCATATCAACAGCAATTTGTTTGAGCAATTCAACTGGATGCCCCCAGAACATTTCAACATGGGTCACTTCACTGAGAAGGTTTTGGACTGCATTCGTGCAGAGTTTTAGCGAACAAAAAGATTCAGTGAGGGAAAGTGAAGAGAAAAGGAACGAGGGGAAATACCAGACAAAGAGCTCACTGCAAAAGATCCCAAACTCAGGTTCAACAAACTGCCTGCAGCCAATCCACTGCAACCATTCCCCCCCCCCCCCGTCTCTTTCATCTGCACGTGACGGCGTGCAACAAAACTTATGATTCCCACAGAGCAGTCGAGGGACAACAGGAAGAGTTTAAAGCAATAACCATAATTTAGCAAAAGTTATAAACATATCAGGAGACCCTCTCTGTGAGAGTCTTTGCTTGGCAACAGAAGAGTGTTGAGAGGTGACCAACCAGGCCACCCAGTAGTGAGCGAGTCTTAGCAGAACACCCGGCCACACGCCAACGGAGCTGAGGGGGATCATTTTACTATGCTGAATATTAAAAGTGTTGGCAACATGTGCAGCTTAGTAAAGCAGCCTCAGACTTTGTACAGAACAGAATCTGACAAAGCAAAGCAAGAACTTCAGACGCCCACTTTGCCTGGCTTTAGATGTGGAACAAGCAGTTCTAGTAACAGCCCACTGTAAGCTTGGAAGATAAGTTTTTATTCCTTAAAGTATTGTGCACTTCTAAGCCAAAGCTTTTTTCTGGAGCCATTTTAACCCATTTGTTGCCAGAGGGACAACAAATGGAACAGCTTTGGGTACCAACAGGTAAAAAAGTTCTAAACAGAAATTACTTTACTTATTCCAACTTTTGCAAACAGAATCTCCTTGCTTGTCACAGAAGCTTTTCTTTGAGCCCCAACCAGGTGTGCTTCCACAGATAAATTATCTTGACTTGAATAAGTACAACCAGTGGCTTTACTGACAAAAATAATTTGGGAAAACAATAGAAATCACTCTGTTTGATACTCCCATCTCTCACATCAGACGCCTGTTGGATACTCTAACATAACATAAGTCTTTTTCTAGAGAGTATGTTGTGCCTTATTGATACTAGTAAAGCTCCACCAATGCAGAATAAATGTGATCCTCATATTCCAAAACCTGATTCCAAATTATTTCAGTCTGATCCTGCACATTCCTCATGAGTGACGGACGGTAATAAACCAGATGTGCAATTATATATTCAGTGATTCCTGTTTCTGTCTGCCTCCCCGCTCACCTGCCAGGCGACCATGTGATGCATGAAGCCATTAGCACATCTCTGACAGCAGTGGACCATGGGTAATGAAGACAAACTGCACATATCAAATCAATAATGGCAGCCGGTGGTCTCTTTCTTTCTGTTCTGGTTTTCTCTTTCATCTATCACTCTCCTCCTCCTCTTCAACTCATTCTTACCTCAAGATGAGATGTTGATCAGTCTCCCCCGTCATTGTGTGAATTTGCCATTTCACTTATCGCCCCCTGACATCTCAGTATTGACAGAATGAACAGGATAAAGGAGCAATTGCACCAGTGAGGTTTGAAGGTGGAGAGGTAATCACAGGCCTGTCCAGCGGCTGTCATTGACGACCTGAGTAAGATAATGGGTCTGAGAGAGAGGAAGATGACATTGTTTGTCATCAGGTTGTGTCAGAATTTGTGTGTTCACATCACCAGCCCAGGCTTCTTGTGTCATAGACAATTATGACCTGTAAACTGTGAAAATATGACAAAAAGTGAGTAAGAAAACACCTTTAATAGTGATTGTAGCCCAGGAGGTTTATATTCCAAATAAACTCATTTTTCAGTAATTAAACTATGGTCTCATGATCTGGTCAGAAAACTGAATTTATCAGATCATGGAACAAATATAAACAGTATAAAAAGCTACTAGCATGCTAAGAGTGGTTTATGGCAGGGTCTGCAACCTGTGGACCTTTTACAGTTTTAATAATTTTGTCAAAACAACCCCAAAAACAATTAATGCATAAAAATAAAGATTTTAGAACAAATGTTTTAGAAGTTCTTCAGATTTTTCAGATGGAGTAATTGCTCTAAATATCCACAAAAGAATGATTCCAAAACAACGTTCTCGTGTCATGAGGTTGGACACTATGCGTTTCTTCGGAATCAAATTTGTAGGGCAAGAAAATCAAGATTTTGACTTTGATTTCAAGAGCTCACAGTGTGCCAACATTAGGAATAAAAATATATACTTTAGCAGAAATAAAGGATTTTTTACAGCAGATCCTGGTTAAGAGTCAGAGTAAGATGAATGCTCAAGTTTCTTTTTGAATCTTTGCTGTTGCCTTCATGATGACATTAATTAGAAATGTATTAAAACTTTTCTTTAATTAGAATCAGTTTTATCTTAGTCCAAGAGTCTACAACTCCAGCATTCAAGTCCCCATGTCCTGCAACTTATGGATGCATTCCTGCTCCAACACACCTTCATCAAATAATAAAAAAAATTATATCACCAGACTTTTGCAAAACTTGCTGACATGCAAAAGAGGCCATTCAGCCTTTGATTCAGGTGTTTTGGCGCTTAGATGCATCCAAAAGTTGCAGAGCAATGAGACTGGAAGATTGGAGCTACAGACCCCTTAGTCTAATTTTCTCTCTCTCTCTCTCATCACAACTGACAGCTTCACTTAATATGTTCCTACAACTTGTTGGACACAAAAGTTTTTCAATTCACAGAGGATACAAAAGTTGGCTCAATATTTTGCCACAGACGACCCCTACTGGCCAAGACACTTTATTGCAACCCACTGCAGATTCAACTAATTTACAGCAAAACTTTGTTCCCCCAAATGGTGCATTATGTTCGGTTAATATGAATCAATAATCATAAATAATATAAGCTTACAAATACAAATTACAGTTGAATTTGTTTTAAAATTTTTGATATTTAAGGTTCAGTCATGCTTGGATGTTTGGAAAGATTTGAGAATATTTGCAGACCTGAGGTCTGTTTTGAAGACACCAAGTCACCACATATCACCTTTTTTGTGAATCGACCAACAACATAGCCACTGGTGCGATGAATGCAACGTGTGTGTGTTTTCCCATGTCAATCCCACAGTCCTGTTCCCTTCAGCAGGAACCATAGTCTCCCCTTATCCCATTAAGACAATTGCCAGCACTGGCATTCAAACATGTGCACGTGTGCGTCCTTATGGGTGTCTGCGTGTGTGCATGAAACCACACACATATGGACCAATGCACACAACTATACCAACCCATACACACACTGGGCAGCACACGAGTAATTTCAAAATCAGTCCTTTTGGAGAAAAACAGAGTAAAAAGGAAAAAAAGAAGAAGAAGAAACGAAAGCCTCCAAAACCTCCACCAGTGTTGGCGGATTGTAAAGGACTGTCAGTTACTGCAGCCTTCTATTAGGCCAAAGGGAAGCAGCAGGATTCAACTGGGGGCCCAACGAAGGGCAATCGGCCCTCGCACATGGACCTGAATGCACTGTGTTGCTAATCTTCTGAGCTGTGGGAGCCCACTCTATATTCACAGACTGTGCCACCCCAGCAGGGACCGCTACGCATGCTGATACAGCTACACCCACTGTGAAGCTGATGCTCAGATAAACACAGGGTTAATGTCAGGGTACAAAAACCCTCAACGTTTCAAGAGAAAGAAAAATAGGTTTATTTAAAAAATAAATTTTAAAAACACAAATTTGAATCCTAACAGCTGGATACAGGTAACCGAATGAAGTTTTGATCAGTTTCTTTAAAGCATTTCTTGCGGTCAACAAGTTCAAGTCCAAGTTCAATTGAAAATTTAATTGATTCCATTGAGAAAGTTGTTTGCCTTACATTCAGACTGATGTATTTCAAACATTTATTTCTGTTTCTTTTGCAATTTCTGTTTACAGCTAATCGAAACAAAATTCAGTTTCTTTCAATTAAAAAGTTTACATTAAAACAACAGGAGAAAAAAAGGATTCTTAGTAAAGAAATGTGCTATGGTGCAGTAACCCTCAAAAGACGGTTGCTAAAAGAGCTGATTGTTCACATAGCAAAGTATCCAATTATAATAACAGAAGGTTGAGTGGAAGAAAAAACTGGTTGAAAAGCTGCAGTGGAACAGGAAAAACTGCAGTCTTTCCTGTCAGCCAAATGGGAGAGAGCCACAGGATGTGGACTGCAGTTGGGGTCTGAGCTTTGGACTCAGCACACCCAGATGTTTCAAGACAAGGATTATGTCATTCTGAAACCAGAGACAATGACAGAATTGTCCACTTTGGTACAAGGAAAAAGGACTTGACTATCACTCAGTGGTCCAGTCATCTTTCAAGATGAAAGTAAATGTTGCATTTGATTTTGAATATAACTTAAACTGCTTGAGGTTCACTGTGAAGTTTCTGTGATCCTTCGCTGATCAGTTTTTAGCGGATTAAATCTTTCTACAGGACTTGGCAATCTTTTTGCTGCTGTGTGTATTTTAGGAACTCAAGATACTACAAATATATCCTGCTGTCAATGTGATAAATGCTGACTGGTCATATGCATTTAAGGTAAACCAAACATTAAAACAGATCAGTTTCGGGTTAATTCAACATTTCTGTCAGCCATAGTGGACAGGTATACACAAAGTGGAACAACTTCAAGAATCGAGATTACAAGGAATGCAGGACTGTGTTAAATATGGCTGATGAAGTGCTGCCCTCCAGTGGACACATAGTGACCAGGGCGTCATTGACTGATTTCAAGTAGAGGGGATTCCTTTGGTACAATTTGTGAAACTATATTTTTGTTAGTCACGTTAACACGAGGTTAAAAGAATAAGAATATAGCCAAAAGGTTAAAAAAAAAACTTTTTTTTAAGTGAATTTGAATATGAATAAAGAGTGACACTCATGTCATGTCCATTAATTACACAAAAAGTGGTACTTTCCAAGAGTTTTTACAGCAAAGAATACACGTATAGAAATGGATTTCTAATACAAAAATGTCAGCCTGGTGAAAAGTTGTCCCTGAACTGTACAGTACGTAGACTCCTCTTTCACACAAAATAATTTCACTCACTGTCCATGAACCTTATGTAACCTTCCTTTTTAAAGCTCTTATTTTTTGTCTCTTTCTTAATAAATCCCTCCACTGTCCTTTGTAAACAATTGAAGTTTTGCTTCTGTGATGAAGCGCCCACTTAAAGCATGTTCTTCCTGGAAATGGACTCTTCCACTGAGATGGCGCCAGTGAACAACTCTCAGGAAAGCGCTCTCACTGGATCCAGGAAGAGTTGATGCACTCTTCACCAGGTTGAGATGTTTCATGTCAGTATCAGAATTTTATTCATTTATGTTTATCAACAGTTTACCTCTCAGGTCATTAAATACATCAAAATGCTGAACCGATGGCTCATCTAAACGTGGCCGGCTGACTTGATGAAGAAAGTGAGTGTATTATCTTCATATGCTGCTAAGAGGGAACAGTGTTTCTGCAAAGTTAAAACTGCAATGAGTTGGACCTGAAGTTATTCTCTGTATTGTGTCAGTTGTCTATTGCTGGCAAAGCTAACTGGGGACAAAAGTAATTCAAGAACTGACAACTTTTCCATTCCCAACCTTTCCCCTCATGTTCAAAGTTAAGTTTCATTCTAAATCAAGCCATAAAATCCTTTCACTGGCCTCTCAGTAAGCGATTAGATCTTGGTAATCATGTTTTTAGTTATAATTATTGATTCAGGCGCATGAAGCAATAATTATAGTTGTTTTTTATCCACAGTGTGGATTACAATTAGAATTGTTTTGATTAGTTTCTGTTAGTGTTTCTTTATTTGATTTTGTTAGTATTGAACAGATAAGTTCAGAAATCTCCTTGTTCTCAGTGAAATGTATGCAGCTCCCAGGAAAGGAAAAGTTTTAAATAAGATGTTATGACTGAATTTATAGGAATTCTAATATAATCTAATGCAGATATAAATTCATCCCACCTCTCTAATTTCAACCTAAGATGCACTAATATCTAATCTTGCCCATTCTGAGCACATCAACTGTGATCTGCAAAATAACACAAGCAGGGGAGGCAAGGAGAACAGGTAAGATTTCAGACACTTTTTTGTCCCTTGAGATGCTGCTGTGCTGCCTCATCGTGATTAGAGTTTCACAAATTATTAACTTGGAACCGTAAAACATCTGAGATGTTTTTAAATTAAACAAACAGCAAAAACAAAGTCAAAGTGAGGCACGACAAAATCAGAACAGGACATGTGACACGGGGCGAGGACACACCATGCTAGTCATGCTGCTCTGGGAAATTTATTAAATGAGATTTCTTTTTCTTTTTATTACCGTTAGTAATATGATGATTATGTTTGCACTAGTGCTCCTGTAAGTAGAGTGATAAATGGGTCAGTCAAGCAGCAGGAGTCACAGTCCATCATCATAGTCATCACCACTATAAAATCCTTTTCACCGTATTCTGTTGTATACGGCATCATTTTTACTTTTCGTCAGGCTAAAAAATAATTTACATCACATTATTTTTACTGACTTTTGAAACCACAAACATTCCAGCAACACACTCTACAACTGAGGGGATTAACAATCAGAAAAGCATGACTTTTTGCATAGTATTAAATGAACAAAGACATTGAGTTCTTTATTTACAATTATTGTATAGATAAAAAAAATATCATAAAAACAAGATGAACACTTAATTCACTTACCCATGAATGGCTAAGTATGCCAAAAAGCTATCTGTTGGCATTTCTCTTTTTCTTTGTTCCACAAACTGCATGCTGCTAAATACAGTACATCGAGGCAGGTGAGTATATTGCAAAAAAGTATCATTGATATCATCATCATCATGATGGGTGTCATCATAAACATAATGAGAGGTCGTTACAACACATTATGATTTGGATGTGTCTCTGACAGGAGCGGTGATTGATTACAAACAGCCAAAGTGCCGCGTCATCAGTATGACTCATTGAGTTGCATGATGTAATCAGGAGGAGTTCATGTTTTCAACATTTCTGTCCTCAGTGGACTCATAACTCTATTTACAGGAATCAGTTTAACTTCAGTTTCTTAAAGCTGAAAGTCCTCCTCGATGTAAAAATGGTTCGAGAATGTTGGCTTAAGTCTTTTTTTATATACGGAAAATGCTATATCTATGTGTTGTTTTTTTTTATTTGTTTGTTTCATTTATTGTTTTAAATTTTTACAGACAAAAAAAAAGAAAAGGCAAACACCAGAAACAAATAGCAAAATAAATTAAGAACTTCTAAGGTAAATATCAGAACCCAGACTGTTTTCTTTCCAATTAAATAAGACAGATTTTATTTCGATGTTTTTTTGACATGCCTGAGCTGACCAGTAAAGCTTGTGCACCCTCTTCAGATAAACGGATTGGCTGAACAATGACAGAGGAGGAGGATGCAAAAACAAACAAACAAAAAAAAAGATTAAGCTGCTCAGAGAAATGATTGTTTACATCGTCTACAGAATAGTTTTTAATTTATGTTTAAAACGAAAAAAAAAAAATGTTCTTCAAGTTGCATAATGAGCCTACTTTATGACATCATGCTTGCCACTGACTTCGGTTAGGTAGAGTAATAATACTAGAGGCTAGTTAAGTGGCCTTGTCCTTCTGAGTGCAAAAAAATGGGTAAATGTGCCTTCTGTATGCGACTTCTGATAATGTCTGATTGGTCAAAGTACGATAAATAGTTTACAACTAGTGAGTACAGTTGAGATGCTAAGAGTACTGTATATTCTGTGACGGCAGGAAGACAAGCTTGGTTAAAACACACAAAAGCACATCTAGAGTTACACCACAGAAGTTTTCATTCATAACCAGATAGTGCAGGAAATCTTTTTATGTATATATATAGAAAAAGAGTCAAAGCAACATTCCATTTTTGTTATGTTTTTTTTTTTTTTTGTCAGTTTTTCCTTTTTCTTTAGATGTTAAAAATGCCAACAGGATTTAGGGGCTGCTTGTGTCTAGATGAAAAGAAACTTTAAAAAAAAAAAAAAATCAGAAATAAATTAGAAAATATCAGCACAATATATTGCAAGTTTGAAACAAATTTCTAAAAATGACTGGATTGCAGCCTTTTGATGGTCACATACATCTTTAAAACATCAAGTCCTTTGAACAAGCAGGTTTACCTAGACGACAGTTAAATAAAAAGGTCCTGATATCAACCTTTTACACAAGCACTGACTCCAGGTCAGCATTAAAGCAAAGCAAAAATAAACCAAAATTAATAATAAAAAAAATCTAATCAAATCAAAAATCCTCCTCTGTCATAAAAAGGAGGCCTTCGTTAGGAAAAACCAAAGGCAAGCCGCTCTTATTTGATCCCAACAATCATAAAGAGTAATACTAAGATTCCACATGTACTGTACTATGCATCCCATTATATTTTGGTTTCTTCTCATTGTTTATCCTCTAAAAATATCTACATTATTTGACAATATAGCAGGCAAGTTTCAGCACATGGTTTTTCCCGTAATAACACAGCAACAAAATTCTGAGCTCGCCTCCTCTAAGAAACCAGGAAATTCATCTCTACGAGGTTGTAAACAATTACATTCTGTTTAAGACATAAATAAGTCAAAAGTAATTTAAGCCATTGAAGCGGAAACAAGGCAACATGCCAACAAACAAAGATAAACTCTCTCTAAATAGATTTTATGAATTTATATGTATAGAATATATCCCATAAATGCTATCATCATCATTATTATTATTAATATTTTGCATTTCTCTTTTTCATCAGGTGCAAAACTACTGTGCAATTTCAGCCCTACCACCTCGATACACATTTCTGCTTATGGATTATGTCATTTTTTTAAAATTATTTAAGAGTCCGGTACATGTTCATGCCACACAGAGGAGGGAGGGAGGACTCAGAGAAGCTTTCTTTACATGTATAGTCCGCTGCGTTTGCTCAGCCCATCAGAACCAAACAACTCCAATAAAATTAAAACCCTTTTTAAATAAAACTTGGGTAATGTACATTCATGCAGGATCAATAATAATAATAACAAGAATAATCAGACTCAGAATAATAACAACGGTTTTTAATTTAATTTAAACTATTACTGTATCTCTGTTAACAATGTTATTATTGAAGAGAAGGAGTTTAAGGAGAGTATAAAGTCTGTTTGCACTCTGCACTCCTCGGCAGTCTCCCTCCTCCTCGTCCTCCTCCAGGTATCACTGTGGACACAGTTCATACGCAACGTGCAGTCAGCTGCACGTTTATACAGTACATGCTAACCGGTACAAGCATAGTGTCATACACACCATCAAGGCTGCCACCATACACATGCAACCACAAAAGCAGGATGGCTGTGTAGGTCATGTAGCTTTGCGGAGCTTTTTGGATTGTGTTTTTCTTTTGATCCTTGTCATTTCACAAAGATTCGCTCGATGTTGAATGGATGCGAGAGCATTATTGGCTTTAGCTTACAAGAGGGAGATGGACCAGATCTGTGTCGGTGAAGAAACATGGTGTGCTGGGTGGAGGGGAAGGCGAGAACTGAGTGGCCATGTCGCAAGTAGTGGGAGAAGTAACAAATTGTGGTATGGGAGAGCTGGATGAAGCGCTCCCGGACCATGAGGGAACAATGTGAGCGGTCACTGCAGCGTTCTGGACGGGGGTTAGAGGCTGGTCTCCAGGCTGTGGAGAGGGCTAGCGGGGCTGGAGGAGGCGGCAGATTTACTGATGTCGATGGTAAGGTTGATGCCACTATCAATGGCGTTGTTGTTCTTGTTAGGAGACGAAGGCTGGCTGGAGAACTTCGTCCTCCTCCGGGCCGAATCATCATCTGTGTCGTCGATGAGGGGGATGCTAGGCGTGGAGTCGTCTATCCTAAACTCAGGGTGTGTCATGAAGTTGTGTATGGATGTTCTGGAGTCGGGTTTTTCCAGGCCTTCATAGAGGGAGCTACGGAATGCATTCACAACTCGAATCTGTTGTGTGAGAAGATCAAAAAAAGGAAGGGGAAAAAACCATGAGCGGTGATGCTACATATCAAATAAAAAGAGCTGCAGGGAACCTCGTAATGAGAGAGTAGGTGAAAAAAGAACAGACAAAGAAGAAGAAAAAAATATTTATTTTTAAGAATATAAGGTGGAAGAGGAAAAAGTGAAAGAGAAACAAGAGAGAAGGTAACTGGAGTCTGTTTTCTGCTTGCACAAGATGACTACAGGTCACAAGTCACTTAATTTTTGCGTGCACTAAGAAAAACTGTGAAGAACATAATCATAAAGAACACAAGGAAATCAGACATTTCCAGAAAAACAAAAGCAACACAAACGCTCGTTGTAAGTATACGCTTTAGTCCAATGTGCTGTATACCTAGAAACAAGCCACATTAATAAATGGAATGCTTACAGAAAAAATTGAAGGACAATACCACATGCAGTTTTGAAGAAATCTGGTGGACGAGGTCAGTAAGAAAGAAGTTGGTTATATCAGAGAAATCCAATGAGGCGGTTTAAAAACTTCTTGAGGGGTAGGGGGTAGGGGGCACCAGACCGCCGTCTGGCTGAATATCCACACAGACTCTGAATGAGACACACAAAACACTCAAATATAGCACAGTGTAGCAGAGGCATTGTCCCAAATGGAGTGAGTCAAATCTGCATGAGGTTGGCTCAACCTAAGCATTGCAGTGAAAAATAAAACTCACACCAACAAAACACATCCCAGAAATAAAATAGTGGCGTTTAGACAACAAGCAAACACTGTAGGTTAAAATATTATGAACACACACACAAGATGTAAACACAAAGTACATGCAACAGTGACAAACTGGACACTGGCACAAGAAAAGCCGACATCAAACGAAAGGAGGTGAATAATGAAAATAAGTTTCATTGTCAGAGGTCTGACGGTTGAAGCATGTTTCTTACTCCATGCAAATCTGAGCAAACACTCAAGTATAAGCCCAGCTGTGTGTGAGTGTTTAGTGAATCACATACATGTTCTTGTTTTCGAGAAACAACTTACAACAACTTGAAACCATATAGAAACTGAGGCTTGAAGAATCAGAAGAGTCCACTTAGTTAAATCAGGCATTTTTGCAAACGAAATAACTGTAAATTATTATTGATAAGTAAACATGGATCAGGATTACATTTTCTAAAATTTAAACAAGTTTCTTACGTTGAAATTTAAAATCCTCTTCCACCTGTAGAGGTGACTATCAGCTGCTTTTTAACCAATTCATCTTTTTGTCATTCTTCGGCTGATCTGATATATGGATGTAGTTAAAGTCCCAGCAGGATTAGAACAAAACAGAAACATGGAGGTGTTTGCTGGCAGGGCAGAAAGCCTTTCTGCTGGATTGCTAGACTCAAACTTTGCCAAGTTGCCACTAGGCAGAGTTGAACCTATTTGCTGCACTTTCACAGTTATTTTAAAGTTTTTAAACTATTCCCTGAATATTATGGGGTTTACTAAAGCAGTTGTTTTCTTACACATTTCCTGGTTATCTACACTGTTTTAAATTTTGTCTATGAGTGTCACTCAAAATTTGAGCCACAGACCCAGGAGGATGTTTGAATTACTAATTAAAAGTTCTTGTTCAATCTAAAAAGTGAATTATAAAAATCCTTAGCTGTACCAGTATGTGTGACCAAAGTGAGATTTTTTCTAAGTGACAAAAGAAAATTATTCTATACATCTATATCAGGGATAACAATAAGTGTAGGATCCTTTATGTGAATTTAAGTAATATTTTAACATGAAATGCAGAAGACATGATATGTAGCAGATGTGTTGCAACTTTTAAATAAAAAATTAGAAAGAGAATTCAAGTTTGTGCCATTTCTCCTTTAGCATATTAGACTCGCAAATTATCACACAGTGATAGTAACTTCTTGCCTTGACGTTTGAGAGTCAAATAGGTTCTGGAAATTAGCACCATTACAACTAATATACAATAACAGTGCTGTAGTTATGGCTTAGGGGGTGCAAGAAGATTAAAAAGTAATAATAAGAAGGATCTCTTTGAATAAGTTTGTGACAGGACAAGATCTGACAAAAGTGGAGGGTTGGAGGTTTATCTATTTTGATTCTGCTGGGAATCTGTCTGATAATATGGCAACATGATAATCAACCACAGCAGCATTATTAAGTGACCGAAGGAGAAGAATAAACTGGCTTACAGATCAAATTTGCAAGCAGCTTTCTGTTTATCCAGCAAATAAGCAGGTTTACTTTAAGGTGTCAATTACGCTCAGATGTGGCTCAAAGCTGAAAATAGAGATGATCACAGATCTTAGGTTCTTATATCTTGAGCTATGAAGAAACATTTTTCTGAAAGCAGTCGAGGTAATAAAAAGAAAATTCTTAACCACACATACAGCCGCTTCCTCAGCGTTTATTGAGTTAATAAAATATATAATACACAATAAAATTTGGATTTGTCTCGAGTCGTTATTATCTGCCACCAAAGTGGCAGATAAAACAACATTGCCACTTATACTTGAATGTTCTCCCAGTTACTTTTGAGAGTTGATTGGAATTAGTTATTAACATCCGTCGAGACATAAAAACGAGAGGAGTGACAGATGTGATGATGTATGGAGGATGAGCAGAGGGAGACAAACTCACAACCTGAAATGTCACGCCGTGGGTATCACTCTTAGTCCTGTGCTCCTAGCACTCTGGGGAAACAAACACACATTGACCAATGAGAGGACAGTACAGCCAACCATGGGAGGAGATATCAAGATGAATTTGAAATCCAGTGTGAACATCAAAAAGACAAAATAAGAAAGAAAATGAAAAAAGCAGCAAGAGAGAAAAGGACAAATCTTCAGAGATGCCAACGTCACAATGGAGGCATTGGTGGCATAATGTGTAGTAATTTAAGTTTAAAAATAAGAGTTCGATGAGGACTGGATGGCACCCCTGAAGCAAAGAGAGCAGACAAGCAGACTGACAGAGTTCTGACTCACGGCCAGTAGTGGAAGGAGCAGTAGCAGCAGTAGTGCTTGTAGGAGAGGAAAGGGCATTGGACAAGGACACGTGACTAGGACTAGAAACATTGGTTACATCCTGGTTCTGGCTGGTGGTGGATGACTGGCGTCTCAGAGCCCCAGCCCCCTGAAAGGAGGTGCCGCTCTTGAAGGTGTTGACTACTTCAATCTGTGGAAGAAGAGCGGGACAGGAGAGGACAAATGGCTGCTCAGAGTGACACGAACTAAATGGTAACACATGCTGGCTGGTTGGGTAAAGGGACTACAACTTTGCAGTCATGACACATAAGGGTGGGTGGAGGTAAAGGTCAGGGTGGAGTAGCCCCTCAACCAAGTGGTGAATAGGAATAAAAGGCCATCTTACAGATAGAACAACATGTACCTGCCACGGTGGTCATGAACATACAGGACTGTAGAAGATGAGATTCATCCAACATCTGCTGCCAGAACCAGACTGTGTTATGACCTTTAAAATGGTCTGGATTAACAGTTCTCCAGGCTTTCTGAAGACTTAGGTTGCTTTTTCACACATTTTTCAGTCTTTGTAACATTTTAATCTGTTTATTCTTTTACCTAACAGCGATCTATTTATCACAGAGGCAGAATGAGGCTCCAAAGCTGTGAACCTGCTTTGTGTCTAGACATTTTGGTCAATTTAGTAAAAATGGGATTTTAGGTGGGAAGGTAAAGAACTTTGTGAAAAGTAGCTGAACTAATGCCACACATTGTTCCCAGTTCTTTAGCTGAATCTTTGAAAGATAGAAAAAATAACTCAGTTGTGAAATATAATAAAATAAAAAGTTGTTTTTTGCACCAAAAAGGTGATTTCAGAACAGCTATGAAAAAGAAACTTAGCTTGAAGTAGATGATCAATTGAAGGATTATGCATACCGTAGCTCCTGGGTCCGAATGTTTAGTTTAATTTCAGATTCGGATTTAAGATTTCAGATACTGGACATTAGCTGTAGGTCCTTTTTAAAAGTCTGACATGTCTTTCATCTTTCGCTTGCCCGCTATGTAGGTCATGAACACGTACAAAGGCTGCGAACAAAATAAGTGAAAAAGCAGTCAAGTCTAAAACAACTGTGAAAGAACAACATAAAAACAGCATGAACTATTGATTTTGATCAAATAAAATTTAGACAAGTCAAGTGCAATTTGATCTATAGATTTTTGTGAAAACAGAAGTTTGCCTCAAGTGAAGATGCTATGAGATAAGTTCACACAGGACCACTAGTGATACATCAGTGAGATGAAATCAAGTGCAACACAAAAGCAGAATAGCGTTAACTATCACAGTGAAACCGGTGTTAGTGCGCATCACAATGACAAAAGTTCAATGATTATTTTCTGTTCCTCCGATGGTCCACAGTGCTTCCATCCACCCAGGAAAAGTTGGATCTTCATGTTCCTAAATTTGTTATCTTGAGACAAAATGACTTTAACGTTGTGCCATTTATATCTTAAATATTATGCAAAAATATAAAAGAAACTGGATCTTTGATGGTGACCAATAAAGCATCTAGAATCATGCTATGCTGGCACATTTGTTCCTGAAAATAAGTGCCAAGGGGAAGGATGAATGAAGTAAAAGGAAGCAAATTTATTTTGTGTTTTCAGGTATCAGTCACACAAAATCCTGAAGTGAAATAAAAATCTTACCTGAGTCTGGATGCGGTTTAAACCTCTGAACCAAAGTATTTGACCTCTCCGTAACTCCCTCTCTGCATGGTCAATCTCCTCATTCTCTTCATTTACGTCTTCCTCTGGTAGCTCATCTTTGTGAGTCAACTGGCCCGCCCGACGCAGGAAACGCAGGTGGCTGTTGGGAATGGTGGCAATCACCTACACAACAAAATAAGAAAGCATTTTTTAGTGAAATCCAAAAATTGAGGCAAAAGTTTTTGGATTTATTTTTTTGGAATAGGAATGCATGAACAATAGGCAATAATGAATTTGAGTTACCTGTCCCCAGACCAGTTCTCCCAGCCCCAGAAAAACACACCACAACCACTTTTCCAGGCTCAGAGGTTGACAGCTGAATGGCTTTCCTCCAAACTGCACAATCACAATCTGCACAAAATAGAGCACAGTACGAAAAATAAAAATGACTTTCCAGACACCTCAATATGTGAAATATCCTTAGTTGAGAAATAAAACACATTCACCAATAAAAAATATATTGCAGCTGTTTTACCTGTATAGCAAATGTGCCAAAAACGATGGAGCAGAAAATTGGGTTTCTGAAGATTCCGTCAAAGACATTCCTCTCTCCGTGTATTTTCCGAGCATTTATCTCATTAAACAGCTGCATCATTACAAACGTGTTGAATATGATGGTGTAGTGCTCGGATGGAGGAGAATGGAGAGGAGCGTTACGACCACTGTCGATGTCAAAGATTTTCTCACCTGGAGGAAACAGAGAATATAAAATAACTTCTTTAATTCTCAACAGGTATAGTAGCATGCTGTATGTGAACTGCTCGTACCAGCAAATAGCAGTGTAAAGATGAGAATGAGCTGATAGACGGCATGTCCCAGGATATTCTTGGTCATTGTGCTGGAAATAAGAGGCTTATTGCGACCATACGGTTTTCTCCTCAACAGGGCCTCTGTGGGGGGCTCCGTCGCCAAGGCCAGAGATGCAAAAGTATCCATAATCAGGTTAACCCACAACATCTGCACTGCTTTAAGTGGAGAGTCCTGTGGAAATCAAATGCAAACTCCCACTGAGAAAACAAAAACTCCAACACACCTGGAAACATACAGTGGAAACTGAACCTTTATGAACAACACAATGATGTTTTTGTGTCATCATTCTAACACAAAAACATCATTTTGCTCATTTTGTAGGACATTTGTTTACTCCAGTCACCTTATTTAAAACTACAGATTAGAAAACAATAACACAATTCTAGCCCAAACAGGAGAATGCCAACACTTGCTACACTATTGCCAGAAAAGGAGACCGATACCCAATTAATGCCTCTTACCTGTGTGATGCAGGCGCCAGTGAAAGCAACGATGACAGCCACAACATTGACGGTGAGCTGGAACTGAAGAAACTTGGAAATGCTGTCATACACATTCCTGCCCCACATCACTGCCTTGACGATGCTGCTGAAGTTATCATCAGTGAGAATAATGTCTGAAGCTTCTTTAGCCACATCTGTACCAGCGATACCCTGAAAGAGCAAAAATAATCAACAATGAAGAAAACCATTTTTAAGTTTTCTTTTCTTGTTCTGGGAAAATGAATTGGTTTTAGGAAGAAATCTGAAGAACAATATGTAAATAATAGGTTATTTTTTATTCTACAAATGCTGATAAAATATATATATATATTATTTTGAAGTTTATTTTTGATTTTGTAATTAAAAGATTGAAAAAGTAAAATCTAGAAATGCATGTGTCATCTTTGAGCTTATTGTCTATAAATAAAAAGCCTGGCACAATTAAAAACAGCTCTCAAGAATTATTATTAAAAGCCTAAAATTCATTAAGAAGAAATGAATGGGACACAGACTAATTATCAGTAGCTCTTAACGTAGCAAAGTAAAAAACTAAATACTCAGTTTAAGGGACAGCAAAAATGAACCAGAAACGCATGTATTTTAGTATTTTTTTATTCTCTGTATTTGAATTTAAAAATAAAACTAAAGATGCATTACACACAAACCACAAAGGATAATTGCTGAAGAAGCTGGCTGTTCACAGAGAGCTCTAGCCAAGCATATTAACAGAAATTTGAATGGAAAGAAACACTGTAGAGAAAGCTAAAAGTGTGAAAATTCACAGAATCCAAGTGCCATGTCGTATGGTTTTGTTGGTCCACTTTGTTTCATCAAGTCATAATTTAGCACAGGAAATATTAGAGCCCTTCATGCTTCCCTCTGGTGCAAAGTTTTATGGAGACACTGATTTCATGGGCTCTGGTTCACAATGGAAAAAGTCCCAGTATTTGTTTAATGACCACAGAATCACAGTCTTTGGCTGACCAGCAATCTCACCTGGCTATAATGCTATGCCACAGTAATTGCCTGATACAGTAATTAATGCAAAGCAAGTCCCAATCAAACCCCATGTGCACATACTGTCCTGTGCAGACGTACTTTTTGTAGGCTCATATTGCCATTTAAAAAGTCCCTTTTTGTCATTAGCTTTATGCCATAGTCAAACTAAGCAACTGAATTTAATTTTTGGTTTTCATCAACTCTAAGCCATAATCAGCATGAGCAGAAATACACACTAGAAACACACCATTCTGTGTTTAATAAATTATATTTTCTTTTTGAATTGAATTGCGGAAAAACATTGTAATTAATTTGATGCACCTGGAGGATATGATGGAAGAAACTAACAAAAATTAAGCTGTGTGTTACTGTAACTAACAGCTAGGGGGCACTCTAAAGCAGCAAATATAAAGGCATAGTTCTTGAGAAAATTCTAAATAATGCAGCAGTGGAAAAGACATTGGGAGATGTTCACTGCAAATCAGGCTCAAATTAATACATATAACTAAAAAGAAAAAAAAACACTAGTTTTATTACCATTGCAAACCCGACATCAGCTTTCTTCAAGGCAGGTCCATCGTTGGTGCCATCTCCTGTTACAGCAACCACCTGCCTCTGATCTGCCATAGTGCTGTCAATAATTCCTGTCAAAACACGCAGAGTAGAGCATGCAGAACAGCTCATATGATACAGCCAATTAGATTATTAGAAGAAAGAAAGAAAAAGGAAAACACTCATCCAACATCATAAAATGTAAGTTTGAAATAAATTCAGACACAATTCAATTTCCCAAAAACTATGCCACAAACTTACCTTTGACGAGTGTGTGTTTATCTGTTGGGGATGATCTGGCCAGGACTCGGAGTTTAGGCCACACCTTGTCAATACGCTCCTGTTCCACCTACACAAGTTTCATGATGCACACAAACATTTGAAAATGAAGAGAGAAAGTGGCTGCAGTTTAGATATTTTTCCATCATTTTTGAGGCTCTCTTTTTTTCCTCCCTGTTATTTTGGCAACATCCTCTGTACCTCGCCTTTCTCATTACGGATCCTCCGGTTGAACTCTTTGCCATCAATGCAGAGGAAATCCTCTCCTGGATGGATGATCCCACACTTGATGGCTATGGCTCTGGCCGTGTTAATGTTGTCACCTGTCACCATGCGGACAGTGATGCCTGCACGCTGACACTTCTGAATAGCATCGGGAACCTAAAGGGCAGAGATATGTGATGCATGCACCAATTATTAAAAATTACCATTTTATTAAAGTATCAAAATTATTGTTTTATTTCAGTCAAAAAATGTTTTTGTAGTGGTGCTTCTGACAACTTATAAACATTTTTATCATGCTATGGTGCTGTTTTCAGTATACATCAACTCCAGAAGGATCTGTTGACTCTGTCTGTCTACCATTTGGTGGTGTGGGTACAGTTGGTCTTACAGCTTCAAACCTGAAATGAGTGCACTGCAAAATAGTAAAGCTGCAAGCTGGAGAGGAACACATACAATGTGGACCTAAGGGAAACTACAAACTATTTTCTGAAAATTAATATGAACAAAGGTAAGTAAGCATACTTGATATATTCGATTATATCAGACTAGAACTATTTTCTTCAACTATTTTTTATTAGAACTGTGTGCAGTGAAGTTTATTGTTTTCTGTAAAGAGGAGTTTAAATGGTTAAATGTTATAAGATATTGTGCACACAGGGCACAGAGAAAAATCTGTTATCAACAGCTTGCAAAACAGTATTAATTCAGAAATACATCTTCTTCTTGGCAAAGGTCAGTGTGGGAGAGTGCTGCTCTCCAAACCCACACATAAACAAATGTGTGCACATAAAGTAATGAGAGCCCACATTGATTTTTACAAACATGGAAGACTCTATTTCTGTTTCTTTTTTTTTTTGTTTCAGCCACAACTACACACATACCGAAATGTGCAACTACACACATTCAAAAGATTATATGTACAGAGGAGTGAGGAAGGTTATCCACAACAAGGAGGTTGACCAAACAACCACACATATCTGTTTTGACTAATATGTAGCAAAAAAAAAAAAAAGAAAAACTATCCTAAATTATAAAACCTACAAGATTGGAAAATATGAAGAAGATCTTGCATTCATTGTCCATTTTGTCTTTCAGAAACAAAAACAGGGTTAAGTGCGTCTCTATGCTTATCCATTAAAAACTGCTTTCAAGGTTGAAGGCCTTTTTTCATATTTTTAAGCAGCTTTGGCTCTGTTGAATAAATGTAGTTATTAAGCTACTCAAAACTAGACAAATTCCTTTAAAAGGACAAAAACATAGTATGTTTTAAACCATTGAAAATTTTTGGTATTCGTTAATCAAACTGCTGCAATATTTTGAGATGAGATGTAATTTTGGATTACGAGCCACCAATTTTTATGCATGTCTACCAGTTGATACTGACTTATTGAGCAATAAAGTTTGTCAGTCAGTTTCGCAGAATCATCTGGTGTAAAAATACATTTTATATATACAAATATATAACGATTTTGTGAGGCTTGGACAGATATATATATAGTAAATCATAGTTTTTATTATTGCAAATCGGAAATGTGTTAATTTTCTTGACATCTTAAGTGTTAAATATAAAATACAAAATGGATGACAGGTATTTCTATTTTAAAATATAAATTAATGAGGATTAATTCTATTTGTGGCAAGTGCATTATTTACAAATAGCATAGGTATTCCAGTTGAATTTCTTTTTTTAATATTATGAACATGTAGCTGTTGTCAAGGTGTTAGGCTGCTGTTTGTCATTTTATTACTCTTGAAGTTTTAGCTCTATTTGACTTGGCATCTAAGAGAGGAGAGAAAGAAAAGGGTAAAACGCAGTCTGACCCGACAAAGGAGGAAGGCAGGAGTCTAGATGTTATACGGAAAAACAAGCCTCTTGAGTACCTGATATGGATCTGGTTACAGTCTCGTTCTACTCCATTTCTCTTTACCCATCTTCCCCCACCTCCATCATTCTTACATCAATCTTATTTCTAATCTATTTATCTGTCTCAGTCTCTGTTCCTCTTTATATTCCTGTTTCTCTCGAAGTCCTTCCTCCCAGGAGAATCCATATACAGAAAACACGGATTATAACAATTGAAATTCAGAAGGAAGATATTTGCTTCTAATAGAGAAATAATAATGTTTCCAAAATTAGTTTACCTTTTATTCAGGATGATTCAATTATGAAAAGTCTAGACAGAAAAAGTGTACTATAGTGCAGCATTTCTTTGAACTGCTTAATTTGTTTTTAAATGTCATATAATGTACATGTGTAAATCCTGATTACATAATGTGTAAATTCAGATTACATAATTTACACAGTAAGCCCAACAGAATAAACCTTCACAGAGGCAAATAAGGTGATGAACAAAGACATCTGTAATGACGTACAAGTAAAATTGTACAAATGTTGAGGATTTATAACTTTGATAACCTGAAAGGAAGAACAAGGACAATTGTAGCAAAGCCATTCTCCTTCTTGACCAGAAATTATTGTTTTCGTTTCTGTGCATTTTCTCTTTCAATTACACAAAGATACAAATACACAAATCCCTGCAAAACAACTAGGTTGATGCATAAAGTTGTTTATTTTTCACAAAGTGTGTTTATATTTGTTTGTGTTATTACAGATATTTTTCTCGTTAGTCCTAAATTGACTCAGATACTTACATAAATAAAAAAGAAAAAATAATGATAAAGAAAAAGAGCACAATCAGATGAAAAAGACCAAGAGCAATCAGAAGAAGGTGAAATTTAGAAAATAATGGAAGGTGGAGAGAAGAAAACATGGTGGGGCGAGGCTGAGGTAGAGCCGTTGCTTCTGAGTGATGAGAGGGCGGAAAAACAGATAAAAGGAAAGGGTTTAATAATGCAGTCGTCAGCTAGTTACCTACGTTTGTACTATCAGTGGAGCACTGTAAAGGAAGATCAGCTAATCCATTACTCTAAAATACAACACCATCCACCCATGAACTCTCGCAAGATACAAGTTAGCAGCAGTACAAACTGTGTTTGAAGAGACAGCAGATGAGCAACAATCATCTTCATGGAGCTGCCAATCAGTCAGAGAGGATTAGGGTTAGGAGACCACAGTTGTTGGGAAAGACAACACTCCAATCCACTGCAGTACTTGGAGGGGTTAATAAATTGTGACTCCCCACTTTGCCTAAAATATTCCCGAGGTACCTGCTAGTTCCATCTACCAGTGTGGAAAGTGAAAGACTATTTAGCTTAGTGTCCAACACTGTAAATAAAAACCAAAACCAATCACATATTTTTCATCAAGAAAAAAATGCCCATCACTTTTTTAAAAATGGGCTTCAGAGACAGACTTTCCTAATTAAAATATAATCAGTAGCTGAACAAATAGCTTTATTTCCATATTGCGCCTATTAAAATGCATTCATTCTTTTGGATGTTTTACCAATTTATTGCTTTTACAAATCAATCATAATGAACAAAATAAATTTGTTTTGACACAACAAACTGCAATATATACCAAGTCCTTTGGTCAGTTGCTCTGTTTTTAGAGTGCTTAAATAAAGTAGTCCTGGCTTAAAGAAAGTATTAAAAAGTACAATGTGCACCTACGACCTGACCTTTAATCATTGTTTCACATAAACAATTTAAACCCTCATAAAAGGTGGCACATCTGGGAAAATCTGCTGATTTCTGCTCGCATAAACACATTTTCCAATATCTTCTCCACCAAGCATGTATGTAATATGCTCCTACCTCTGGTCTGACAGGATCCTCGATTCCCACAACGCAGATGGCTGTAAGGTCAGTGAGGATGTTGTTCTCATCATCCCATTTGGGCTCAGGATCACTGGCAAAGTCACGGTACGCCACACAGATGGTCCTTAGACCGTCACAGGCCATGGGCTCAATCACCTTCTTCACCATCTCATCCTTGTCTCTAGGCCGGAAAACTCTGGGCTCACCAACTTCATTCAGAATGTGACTGCATCTGAAACAAAACAGTGAAACCTAATAAAAACCTGAAAAGTGTCTTTAATTTGTAAAATGATAAAACTATAAAAAGACTTTCACTAAACCTCAATAAACAAACCTTCCACCCAAACATCCATCCATTTAAAAAGTATTTTGAGTCAGTGAAAAGCCACAAAAAAATAACCAAAATTAACCAGCAAGCAATGCAAAATGCATACAGATGAAGTGTAATGAAGAAATGTAACCAATAAAGTAAAGACATAAAGAGAAAATTTATCCTAAGATCAAACTTTGTGCGTGTCACATATCATCACATCATATCGCTATTATTTTTTATTAATATTAAGTGTAAATGAGCTTTTAAAGGGGACAAATATCCTCCCTCCCATCAAGTAATGTCATGTAGTATACAGAAAAAACACAACTTTGAAATTCCGCTGAAAACTCAGCCAACACAAAAAAGTAAAAAAAAACGTTACCTAAAGTTTTAGCAGCATGTCTTCTTTGAACTCAGTCTAAATAAACAGAACCAAACAACTACACTATACCTAAAATATCAGCGGTACCTTACTATATTCAATAAATTATGAACGTACTTGTTCAGTCAACTATTTATTTGTTTTAACAATGCTTCTTGGCAAAGGAATTTTACAAAGCATGTTTATTTCCCCTTAAACTGTAACATGGTTTTCCCAGCAGTTGACTATATGTGAAAAAAAAAAAAAAAAACTTTCTTCACAAATGTCCACCACTTAACGAGAAACAAACAGGCCTTTTCATCAGGTTTAATTTTTGCACCAAGTACCCAGAATACTGGACTCACTTCTTGAGAACAATTTCAGAGGCTCCTTTGCTGTACATTCGGAAGCTCCCTTCAGGAAGTTTGATTACAGTGCTCATTGATTTTCTGACAGAGTTGAAGGTGTAGACTTTATAAAGCTTCTCCTCTGGGATCTGGTTTCTTATTGGCTGGTAGTCCCGTTTCAGGTCCAGGACTAATCCCAAGAGTCCGCATTCTGTCTTGTTTCCAACTTGCTTGGGAAGACCACCTTCCTTATCTGGGGGCTGAAGAAAAACAAGTAAAACACGTGCAACTCTTTTTAAGTGAACTAAATCAAAACCCCATACAAGGTATAAGAACCATTTTGTTCATTTTCATTCAGTTTGTTGAGATTCTCATTCTTTCAGTAAAATGAGACATGCCCAATGCAACACTTGAAATAGCTGCCGGTGATAACTGACTAGCAAGCAGGTGAGAATCAAATTTGGACATTCTCATTTCAGGCGAGCTGCTCACTCCTTCATGTAATTACATGTTTAGATCCATGCAATTACTGTGTATGGCTCAGTAAACATTCATATGTATAACCAACAAAATACAGCAGCGTATTAGCCATCTTCTTCCTTTGCTTTTTCTGCTTTGTGCTGTGCAGCATCCTAGATTCAACACCATTCGCTTTAATAAACAACAAAAGGTAAAAAGAACATCATTTCTTCAGTTACGTATTCACTCAAATAGTTCTGTCATATCTATTTATTTACTTTGTTAGTCAGTCACTTCTTTGACAAATAAAGAAAGCCACTGCCTTTAGACCACCAGCAGAGTAGATAGTTTAAATGGAGTGAAACAGAAATAAAAGTGAGATCAAAAGCATAAAATATTAGTATTAACAGTAACAAAGTAAGTGTGTTTGCACAGAAAAAAAAAGAGTCTTTTCTGACATGTTGAGACATCATCAGCTGTAAACGTTTTCACAAGCTTATGGGACAACAATAACATGTAAAATGCATGTTTAAATTACTGTAATTGCAAAAAAGAAACAGATCAATAACTGCTTGCAAGAAATATAGCAAATAAAGTCATTACAGCAAAAGGAGTCTAAGATAAGCGGTTAATAATCACCTCATAATTGGTTTTCAGTACAAGTAGAACAACTTGCACTGTTTTTTTTTGTCAATACATTTATTTAATATGGTTTATTCTCCATTTTATGATATTTAAATTGTCCCACATTAGGAAGTCTAACATAAAAAAATAATAATTATCACTTTATTTCAATTAATCATTTTTGGTTCTTTCAATTTTTGCATATATAAAACATAGAAACATGAAGAAACTTAATGCTATGATGCTGTGCTTTTTTTCAGCTCTTAAGGTGGAAAGGGACTTTGTCCATAGTTTTACAGTAAGACCGTGGACTTTCACTGACCAGTTAAAATCATGTGTGCATGTGGCCTGTGAGGTTTTACAGTACATGGCGGACTGCTGTGCTCACTGTATGTGCAAGCGAGTGAGTGTGGTCAGCTTGTGTGAGGTGCAGCGTTCCTATGGTAACGCTGGGCAAAGAACACTTGGCAGTTGAGACTTGAGAATAGAGTGACTGAGATTTCCACCACTTGGGGATTCTTACTCGCTGGCTCTGTTTCTCTTAAAACATTCTCTCTCATTTCACTTCACACATGTCCTTAAATCTTTTCTGCTTTGCTCTTTATGTTTTTCCAGCTTTCCTTTATTAGTATTTCCTGAGCCTCAACTCTATTCGGAACCTATCTTTAGCCAAATATCTGCTGCTGTGACAGAAAACTAAAGGTATTTTCAGTATTTCAGACAAACTTGAGCTTTAGTTATACTGCTGCTCACACGTCTGGCCTCCCAAGACACACTGATGAGCGTGCAATTCACTCTGTCGTCTTTCATAACGCTTCTACACACAATCGCACATTCTGAAGCTGATTTAAATCACAGCCTTACTGTTCTATGTCAACACAAATAATTAGGCAAGTTTAGATGCAATTTATTGTTTTAAAATGTTTTTTATTTATATTAACAGTGTGCACTGTGAGGTTTCTATTTTAATTTATTTCACTGCCAAAAATGTGTATTTTTTTCAGTTTCATTCATCTTTCTGCTTTTACTATTTAAAATCATAGGTGGCACATTTAATGAACATTTCAAATCATCTTGAGGCTTATATCGCCAAGTGTACAGTAGCATATATTGAAAATGTGGCCAAAATCCAACCTTCCAGAAAAGAATTGTAACATATGATGTATTGATATTAACTGTGACTGTAGTTTTAATCTCAAACATAGGGTGAAGCTGGAGGAGTCACCAAGAGAACAGATGATCAAGGACTATAAGTGGGCGGGGCTAAAGTGATGTCATCAAACTACCTTGCCAGTATTTTGAGTAGGTATCATTGATGATGCACAGATAATTTGGTGCAGATCGGATGACGCATCACAAAGACATAGCTGTAGAAATAAAACTATGTAAAAACAACAAAAATTCCCTCAGTTTCTTTAAGATGTAGGAATACTTCAGCAAGACCTCATTAAACACATTAAGTTAAACATCAGTGAGCCAGTCACAGGTTTTCCATTTCTTCCGCTGAGAACCTGCATGTACAAGCCAGGAGTTACAAAGTCCTCTGAAATCACATTAATCACTAAAATCTAAACACCAAACATCAACAAATTCAATGTATCTGGTTATTTTTTAGCTGTGTGTCATAAACACAGACAAGAACATAAATATTGTATACTGAGTTTGTGTTAAATAACAGAATTAATGCCTCTTCCTAATGACCAGTGATTACATCAGGAAGACACTGCCTGTCATTGGATAATGACAGGATGGAATAAATGGCCTCATCAACATTGTCTGGTGGGGTTCGAGGAATCAGCTCTCTGCTGAAACATCCAGTTAAACACCTAAACCACAAATAACCACACAGTCTATCTTGAAGCTTTAAACAAGCTAGAGAGATATAGTTGATACGGATTCAGAGACTCTAGTCATTGCTGCGTGACGACTGAGGAAAGCGAAACATATTCAAATAGCGATAATAAATATGGGACACAAACAAACATTGCTTCAGGTTTCCGAAGACCTCGTTGAGATTTTTTTCTTTATGTTAGTTTTACGCAAGAGGATAGTAGCTGGCAGGAAACGCCAAGTGTTGGCGTGACAGAGCTACTGCTGGCATGTCCTGGCCTGGATGTGGCTTAGGACCAGCTGCCCTCTCCCTGGTCCTCGGGTGATCCTGCAGGCAAGGACATATGCCAGAGGGAGAGCTGGCAACTTTACTTCCTATTCCACCCAGGGCTCTCCTTAATCCATACTTCATGTTCCTTCCTTCTCTCTTGTCATTTTCTTCACAGACCACCCAGCGATTTATTGCCTTCCTTGTGCCTTGATGTGCATTTCATCCTCTTTCTCATTCTTTTACATCTCATTCCTTTTCTCTTGCTTTGGGTGACTTTCTCCTCAACCTTATCAATTTTCCCCGTCTTACAAGGTCCCCCAATCCCTTAGCCTCCACTTCTATCTTGGTTTCGAATTGCATGAAGGACCAGAATATACTGTAGCTTTTCATACAGTTAGACCAGCCAACCAGGCTAAAGCCTTGGGCGTGCTGGGAGCAGAAATAAAGCCTAACAGTCTATTATAAGAATGCTTGTCATGTGACTGTGGTTTCTCTCTTTCCTACTGTTTTTCTTTATCCAAATCTTGCTTTGCTTCCCAATGCATCATCACATTATTGTCTTTTTCAAGGCTTTTCAATTTCCATTTATTACAATTTATTTTATCTGTCTTAACGTTACTCACTCTACAAGGAAAATATAAAACTTTAGATAAATTTTATTAAAAACAATTCCTGGTAAGAAAAAAAAACACACTGACACTCACTAAATTAGTATTTCCAAATACTAATTGGTGTACTTTATCACCAAGTTATTAAAGAAAATATTCATACTGTGCTTCAGTCTGTCTGAACATCCTATGTTTCCACTGCTCTACAAAATTCACCATATAAATTCTGCAGACATTTAACTAAATCACCTATCAGCCTTCATGCTGAAATTGGATAAATTTTTCCTATCATATTACAAAGTCTAACACTGCAAACTTACACTGCTCTGTGATGACTAATGGTAATAGTTACCAAGGTCAATGAATTAAGAAAATTAAGATGTAGAAAAAGAGAGCGAAAGTCCATCAAAGTTATGCTGCTATTGAAACTGGAGCTTCACTGTGGTGCAGATGGTAGAATTGTTGCAAGAAAGTTGTGCATTTGAATCCCGACTTGCAGCCTTTCTGCATGTTTTCAGTGCGCATGTTCTCTCTGGGTTCTCCAGGTTCTTCTCACAGTCAGAAACATCAAAGTTATATACTCTAAATTATGTCCTCAGGTATGTATGGTATTCTTGCCTTTTGTTTTGTTTTCTTTGTCCCGTGACTCCCTATGTTGCCTTGTGATGGACTGGCAATCTGTCCCCACCTCTTACCCCTCACAGGTCTCCCCTCTGAGGGGGGGGGACACCTCTCAGGGTGAGAGGTGCTTCATTCTTGTGGCTCCCACTCCATTTTATAGTCAAATTTAGGCTTTTATTATTGATCATTAAAGTTTTACATATCCTTGCATCCTCCTTAATGTGGCCTATTTTGAAGTTGCACTTCAGACAGAGCACTACAGTCAACCAACCAGTTTCTCTTAACTGCTCCAAGAGCTGAGCTGAAGTATAGAGGTAATCAATCTTTTGCAGTGTTTGTACAAAACTCTGACCAGGCTGCAACCCAATATGAGAATGACTGAGAGTATTGAATTTTTATATCAATGTGTACCATTTATTTTTGTTTATGGCTTTTAACATTTGCTTTAATGACATACGCTACAGTACTAATAGCCAAACAACAAACTGGGCCTATTTTAATTACAAACTTTAAATTGCTGTTTGAAGAAAGACCTTATCCATTGTTGTATAATAGTTCTACTTCTATCTACATGGCACAATGTTTTATTATTATTTTTGTTACAAAACACTAAGCTATTCCTTTATAAAAAAAAAACAAAAAAACAACACAATGGGAATGTATGGGGAGCGTTTCCACCTATCTCTTCTGTGACCAACAAAATGACCTGAGCAGGTGGTTAAATCTACGTGAAACTGAGCTCGGAGGACACTCACACAGCCGTGCTAAACATACCACTGTGCTGCAGGAACACACACCTGTGGTCTGAGTGCTTACAGCAGAGATATGACAGATGTGTGTATGAGTGATCATTCCATATTACTGCAAAATACACTGTTTTCCAAAAACTATTTTAATGTAAATAAAATGGTTCCAAACCACTGGATGTGGTGTCTAACTATGTGAAATTAACTGATTCCACTGACAGCTGTTCATCCTGAATGAATGAAATACTGTGGGGAAATGTGTGTTCGTAGAGTGACTGTAGAGTGTGATCACCTATTCAGATTGCATAGATAAAGGTAAACTTCAAAATAAACAATATCCATTACAAAATGTTACAGTGACTATAGCTTTTTGTGCATGTGAAGCTTCTTTATGTGTACATTTTTCCTCAAACAACGAGGCCTTCTCCGGTTATTATTGCACCATGCATGTGCTGATTGAAGGGACAGCGATATAAGAGGAGCTGTATTATGATGCCATAGAGCACTGGAGGCATTGATATGGTATCAAAGCCTGCCTCTTTTGCCTTTGTGCCTTTATGTGGTGGCCATCAAAGCCTCCCATAGCCATTCTTGCATCCCACAGGACTGGCCTCTTATATAAGAACACACCAGCAAGCATACTGCAGAGCCGGAGTGGCACTGAGGGAGTGGAGGCGGCTGGTGGAGGGAAAGAGGAACAACCTGCATATTATTCAGAAATCTCTCTTCTGAATCTTACTTTTTGTCTGTTTGAACCCTAATTAATCTGTCATTTCCCATCATACTTTTCTTGTATTCCTGCGCTTCACTATATTTTAAGTAAAGTAATTTGATGGATCCTAATGGACAGAGTGATAGTTGCCTACTACTGTTAATTCCTGGCAATAATTCCTTCAAAAACAAAGTAGCATACTCCTGGAAATAATTATGCAGGCCATTTTTGTAGTTTTATGTTGCTTTACCAGACATTACTGTGATAGACTTGCAGAAATAAAGGCAGTTTTGTGATCCAATTCCACTGACTTAAAAAAGTTGTCTGACTCAGATTTAACTCACAAATCATTTCTATTTGTTACTTTTTATAATTCTGCAGAAGGCAAAAAGAACCCTAGAAGCCCCCACTAAATGCAAAGCAGCAAAGTAACAAAACTTAACAGGCTGTTCAATTTGTTTATACTAATAATAAAATACAGATAACAAAATAGCAATAACATTCCTGATCGTTTATGATAACTCCATGTTTCACACAGCAGAAGTTTTTGGTAATTCCTGCTTCACAGCATCACTGGGACCTCTTCACACTTCCATGCGTAGCTGTGTAATGCCTAAGGCAGGGTAGACGGCAGCAAAGACCTCTTAGTGTGCAGATCAGAGCTACTTCTATGATAGACATAAAATTGATTAGGACTGACAAAGTTTAGGGATTGAACTGGAGGGCGAGGGAAAGGAAGCTAGGTAAAGAAGCTGCATATGCAGGCAATTTATTATATGACCTTGCAAATTAATTCCACTAACTCTCACAGACAAACAGCTGATTGATCAGATTCTGGGCACTAATACTAAAATCAGACTCACATAAAAGGTAGGCTTGACTGCTTATGGTTTAAGTTGGATTAATATTTTCTGTATATGTGTGGTCATATGTGTTATTTTACACAACAAGATTTAGAAAACAAGAGACTAAGGGAAGCACAATCATAAAATTATTCAGTATTTGCAACCATTCTGTACACAAAGTATTTAATTTGACTCTCTATTTAAAGAATATCTGTTGACAGCATCTCATCACAAATGACTCACCACAAACTGTTGTTTACCAAACTATAGACAATATTTTCCACTCAATGATTCCACACTCAAACAATTCGTGATCTGTTAATTTGTTATTTTAAATGTGAAAGATTATGTCATAATCTTGAAACATAATATAAAGGTTATGGAATAAGATCACAGAAGAATTCAACAGATTTTGTTTTGGTGTGAATCTATGTGCTTCGATGCCCTGTAACTTTTGCTACATCTGAATTTCCTCACTCTGGGACAATAAAGAATATTTCTATTCTATTCTTTTTACACCATTTTATTTCAGCTTTGGCAGTCAAGATATTTCAGATTCTGAACAGAACAAATCCTTTAAAGCATAAACAGCCTTTTCTTAAGCTAACTATAAGAGTTGTCTGACTGTCTAATAAATCTTTGTTCACCAAGTCTTTGTTTTGAGTACTCAATAGATATTGAACCCATTAGAGTTTTAATCATTGCCTTAATTGTTTAACATTGTTGAGATTATTTAGATTTATTCTTTAGAGTCTGTTTCTTCTTACATGCAGGTCCAGTGAGCTTAAACAAAATCTCTGCCTACTGCTCTCACTGTAAACAAGAGACCATCTCCAGCACTTAGACAGATTGGATTCAATTACAGTCTGCTACGCTCTGAATATCAGATAAGACAAAATTACTCAACTGTTCTCAAGGTGACAAGTTGAGTGAATGTCTGGTGAATCTAAAGCAGCAGCCAAGGACAATGACTGCATACTTTTCCAAGATGAGAACACCGCAGACCTGGTCTCATCTTAAGGTCTCAGAGCTGAGACTGAAGCACTTTTCCCAGGACATTCTTACACATCAGAGCAGTAGAATATCAATTACATGTGTTTGTAGCAAATATTTAAATTATGGGCCAACCTGATAACTGGGTAACAGAAACTATTGATATATAAGCTTACCAGTATCTTTGTTGTATAGGCGCTGTTGATAGAAATGGCATTGATCAGTAAATCCAGGGATTTGGGTGGGATTACACCAGGGTCTGGGATTTCTTTGTAGTGCACATCTCCTACATAACACTGCACGGCTGTCATGCGGTTGGTGGTTAGCGTGCCTGTCTTGTCGGAGCAGATGGCGGTTGCATTGCCCATTGTTTCACAAGCATCCAGGTGACGCACAAGGTTGTTGTCTTTCATCATTTTCTGTTGGCAGGATAAATAGATGCATCTCAAAACAGTTGAAAACACAAACCAAATTGTTGCTTAAAATAACCCATCTGGCACATGCACTACTTGATAATCACTGGTGACAGTAGTAAGATGATCATGTCTGTGTTTCAATGTATATTCAGACACGTAATAGCACAGTCAAATAAAAAAGAAATCGTCTTAATATTTGAAGTATTTTGAAGCTGTGAATTGGCGTTTCAAGTTTAAAAACTAGCATGTTGAAATTTTCACACATAAAAATAAATATGGGACATGTATACAATTTTTTAACAAGATAATTAAAATTTGTTTAACCAAAAATAGAAATTTAGAAAACAAAAATTAAATTTATTTTAATAGTCAATTGCATGCATTACTCTGTGTTTGTTTTTCTGTACCTTGACTGAGTAGGCCAAGGATATGGTCACAGCCAGTGGGAGGCCCTCTGGAACAGCCACCACCAACACAGTCACACCAATGATGAAAAACTTCACAAAATACTGGATGTAGATGGGAGTACACTCTGTCATCCAAGGACGCTTTTCCAACACAAAGTTGTTGATGGCAAAATACAGGACCAAGATGATTACAGTAATGGCTGACATGAGCAAACCTGGAAGACATGAAGAAGGGGTCCAATGAAAAATAGCATAATAAAGACAAAGAAGACTGTAAAGTTCCTCGATTAATATTCCTGAGGCCGGTTGTTTGTTCTGTGCAATTATTTGTAAAGTCTTTATATCTATGGAAGTTAATGCCTTTGTATTTGCAATGGTTGAAACATTGCAAATACTGTATCTGTACACATTATGCCACATTGCAGAATTCATCCACCCAGCATAATAAGAAATCCAGATTAGGCCTCTATTAACTTCTGTGGAGCATTAGTAATGAGGTCTGGTACATAAACCTTTAATGTCTGGTAACCTTCAGTGATTGTTTTAATTGAATGTTAGATCAAGATGCTCTGCTGTGCTGAGATAATCCTGTTCTGCAAACACCTCTTTTTCAATGCACTTAAATAAAACATCTAAATTACTTCCTCACAATGTCATCAAGTATTAAAGAGGCCTGATATTAAACCATCCATTCTTTTGTGTTTGAACAGGGATGAACTTAAAAGCTGCAGGACACTAACTCTGATTTGCGGCAATCATTTATGGTAAAGTATTTAAAAAGGAACATTTTCTTATTGCTCGTCTGGACATGCACCAAATTACAACCATAGAGTGTACAATCCCATTTGGGATTTTTCCGTCCTTTCTGTTACGATGACCAATTAATGAGGAGAACTTTGATCATTTCAGTAAATCTAGAAATTCTCACTGGTTTAAATACAAGAGATCAATGCAGACTGTTTTCATGAGAAAATAATCAGTCATGGACTTATATAATTCTGCAGCTCAAGCCACAACACCGTGTCCCATTGTGTGGTAACTGAGGTAAAGTATTTGTCCCCTTATCAATTTCCTTATGCTTTGTTTTGTTTCAACACTTAAAACCATTGCAAACAATTTCAATAGCAGAAAAATACGACTCTAGGAAAAACAAAATGAGAGGGAAAAAGATATCTAAACAAGACTGGCCCCATGTTGAAAAAGTAATTGCCATCTAAGAATAAAAACTGAGTTGTGCAACATTTGGTGGCAACAACAATCTTAGAATGTTTGCACAAATTGACATTCAGTCTTTCACATCACTGCTTAGGAATTTTATCAAATTCCTTATTATTTGCACAATTGTTTTAATTGAGCAATAGTGGAATGTTTTCAAACATGATCAGCCAGTTTAAGGTCAGGCCATGTCATCTTATTTCTTCTGAAGTCTGAACTTTCACTAGGCCACTCCAGAACCGTCATTTGTTAGACATTTAGAAGTGGACTTACAGGTGCTTTTTCATCATTACCTGCTTCATAACCAGCTGTGATTGAACTGAAGGTCACGACCTGATGGCTGGACATTCATGTTTCTATCAATTATGTCAAGTTGCTCAGGCCCAAAGGGAAGTAAAGCAGCCTAAAACCATCAATGTGACTATATATGGACAATTATTTTCCAGGAAGGTAAGACCTGTTTTCCTAACACAGAAGGGTACAAAAGAGTTTCAATTGAAGAAACATGCTAAAATGCGGTGCTACCAACTTGTTTGTCAAAATTTGAAAGAGTAAAGAAAACAAAAATGAACCAACAAGAACATATCCCCTCTCCTAATGTTGACACATCCCTCCACCTCCTGTGACAATCATGGTTTTAGCTTGGCGATGCCCCACTAATGCAAGGTAAGCTGTAAATGACCAATGAGCATACCAGCAGATGCAAATAATCCATTATGTCATCCTACAAATAAACATTAGGCAAGAGGAGGCAAAGGGGCAAGAAAAGCAGTGCAGTGCTCTAAATTAGCCAGCTATCGGCCATGTATATGAGTGAATTCTTTACGATCGCTTCATTCAGTCCAAAGAAATGCTGACGGACAATAATCATTCTCAGTCTACGCCTGTATTTGTATTTAGAAAGAAAACAGTTTAAGATCCTGCTCTAAATACATTATTGACCCAGATGTCTAAACTATGTTATTTACTTTAACATGTGGAAATAATACAGTGAACTAAAATGATCACAAAGTCTCTAAATATAAAGATACCAAAGAACAAAAGTACTTCTCAGCTAAATATCAACAAAATGCTCATGTCATCTCACATGACAGCAGAAATTACAGTAAATGGCAGAAGATCAATCATCAGGAGGCAGCTGCTTAATCGGCAGCTCAGTCAGCTCAGACTCACCGACTTTGTGGCTAAACGTCCTCATGTGCCCAGACAACAGCACCACCCTCTGAATCGCTCTTTGTCGATCTTTACAAAAATCATTGCAGTATTCTGAAGTTTTTGTTTTTTGTTTTGTTATTTTCTGGTCTAAAATCAAAAGGTTAAAATAACTTCAACGTGGTGAGGTAAGGCTGTTATGTCCAGATATTCAGTAGAAACCCTGTATGAGGCAAAAGCATAATTTCTATGCTAATCCATTCATGGTATTTCATTGTGCTGACACCATGTCCCCATTCTATCAGTCAGGCAAACACTAATATCCCAAGATATTCTAAAAGCAAGCCCTACTTTAAGGAACTCTCTAAAAAAATTTAATAAATCATGACATTTTTTGGGACATTGTTCAGCTATAATCCTACTGCGTTGCTGCTTCAAAGACCACCCCAAGTCAGATACATTAGGAATACTTGCAGTTGTAAACTTTTACTTGGCATCAACATCTCCACATCACTGTTAAATTACACAAAAAACAGCAGATGAGAATAAAAGAAGATCAGACCTAAAACAGTCACAGTCACTGTTAAAAATCAAGTCCCTTAAGGGCAGCTCTCTCAAAAAAGTAACAAACAGGCTTTCAGAGTTCAATAATGTAGAAGAGGAAGACACTTTTTTAGTCTTCTTCTGCAAAGCCTTAATTCCTTTAAGCATCTGCAAACTACACTCATTTTGTACAACACATTTGCTTGACAGACAGGATGATGGTTCTGCACCTTGTTGTGACTGATTTTCTGCCTGGATGACTGATGGAAATGTCTGGGTGCAATTTGCTGTACCTGCTTTGCCGATCTGGACAGCTAGTTTGGTCAGCTTCCCCTGGAGTACAGACTTCTCTTTCTTTGGAGCTGACACCTTTTTCCGCTCCTTCTCGTCGGCCTCCCCTCCTTCAGCACTCTTCAGAGGTTGCATTTCCATGGCAGCTGCTCCATCCGGCTTCTTCACTGTAAACAGCGTAAGAATAAAAAGAAATCCATTGTTAGTGACTGAACGAAGAAAAATGACACGATTAGAAGGATTTACACGCAAGTGTGATACTTTCTCTGGAACAGTCAGTACTGATATGAAATTTGTAATTCAAACCATCAAGGAATAGAATAGTCCAAGACAGGAGAGGGAAATCCACACAGCATTAAGAGGCTTGATAAATAGTGGAGGATCATTTAAAAGAACATATTTTACATAATTAATAATATGCACAGAAAGATGTGTTTTACACAGAAATGTCAATTAACCCAAAAATAAGTTAAACAGGAAAACACTCAGAAAGAAAAAAACAAAAAAAAACAAATATGGTCATGGTTTTAATTGTAACAGAACTTGTACTTATTTATGTTTTCTTCTTGCTGTGTACATTTCTACAAGTCATTATTTTAATTTTTATCTTTTTTATTTAAGGATTACTACAAAAATTATTCATGCCCTCAGGACTTTGTCAGATTTTCTAACATTACCCCCACACTCTTTGGGGTTTTTAAGTGGTCTACCTCATTATGTAAAAGGCCAACATAAAGTAGTGCATAACTGAGAAGTGGAAAAATATTTGAACATGGTTTTCAACATTACAAATAAACCTCTCAAGTGTGTGGAGTGCAACTGAATTCAAGCACAAGTTTTATAATATTTACATCTACATTTCGGTGCAATTCCAACTTAGGTAGCTGTGCAATGGCTACATTTGTTGTCTTTTCTTCTTTGCAGACTAGTTCGAACTCAAACTGAACGGAAAGTGCCTATGAATATGAACATAACATTCAAGTCCTACCACAGATCTAGACTTTAACTGGGTCATTTTAACACATTATGCACATTACTGTACTTTTTTACTGCACAAAACATATTGCATCTGGCCTAAACTAAAAACTATTCTGGTCTTTAGTTTACCACCATCTTCCATGTCTTTGCTGACTTGTGACATCCAGCAAACACATGGAAGAAGGTGCTTCCATTTTCTTCAGGACAGATTGTTGTAGTTTATGGATGTAATTCTGTCAAGAGATTTTTCTACCCGAGACGTGGATCTTTACAGCTTCTCCATAGGGCTCTTGGCTGCTACTTTAATCAATGCCATTCTTGCCCAGGATGTCTGTTTAGTTGGATAGCAATACCTTATTAGTTTTGTGGCTGTCTTCTATTTTGTGTTTTTAGATGACGGACTAAATGGTGATTTGTGAGATGTCCAAAGCTCACAGATCAGGTTTGGAAATCCAAACCTGTTAAGGTTTTGGATTTCCAAAACCTTAACAGGCCTTGAACTTCTCCACACATTCCTTGGTGTTTGTAATGCTGTTTGTTCATGAACATTTTCTAACAAACCTCTGAGACCTTTAAAGAACAAATGTACTTGTTTGTGTTGATCTATCACATATGTACAATACTGATACATTATTGTAACTTGACAAAATTCACATGGTCATCTTCAACACTTCCAATATGCAGTCTGTCCTGTGCACAATCACAATATGGTTGGTCCAGTCTGCTACCAACAATTATGTCTGCAGAGAGGATCATCAGGACTGATCTATCCTCCATCCAGGACATGTACAGGTCTATGGTCAGGAAAAGGGCAGCTGACAGCTCTGCAGACCCCACATATCTCAGGCATAAACTATTTAAACTTTTACCTTCAGGTCAGCACCACAGAGAACCAGCAACCAAGGAGACAGTTTTTCTCCCCAGGCTGTCTTTCTGAACACACTAAATAGTTTGCAGCCACAGGAGCTTTCCCGATGTAAGCATATTGTACTGTGACAAACTGCATTTTTATATAAAAATGGCTGTACATACTGCTTTTTTCCATATATATATATATTTTCATACTTAACGTTGGTATGTCGTGACCGTATGAATACCAAAGTCTTGCTTGTTGTGCACAAAATCTTGGCCAATAAAGCAAATTTTGATTGAAAAGG
Source organism: Poeciliopsis gracilis (assembly GCA_911649635.1). Lineage (NCBI taxonomy): Eukaryota > Metazoa > Chordata > Actinopteri > Cyprinodontiformes > Poeciliidae > Poeciliopsis > Poeciliopsis gracilis. The sequence continues at coordinate 1,342,995 of CAJVRI010001403.1, forward strand.
TTCAAGGAAAATGAATACTTTTGGGAACCACTTCAAAATCATACAGAAAATATGTCTTTGCCTTAGGTCTTTGACCACAAGATACACATGTCTGAATATAACAATGGCTTTTACAAATCAGGTCATTAAATCTACAGAAATGAAATTATTTCACACAGCAATAACATCACTGACCTATGTACAGAACTGCATTTGTTGGTAGAGATGTTGAAAAGAATTTCTTTCCAAATTGTATAATGATATTATAGGAATATCATCACCTGCTTTAATAAATTGAAGCTTTTTAATAAAGGGAATATACTGGAAACAAATAGCGATGGACAAAATGTCCAGACCATCTTGGCATCAAAAATCATATTCTGAAACACACGATGATACATGTACAGACCCATTCAACAAATTAGAATAATTTACTTTAGTCAATTTACTTTTAGCAGATTTATCACCAGGTGAAACCTTAGATAGATTAACTACACAAACACATTCATTTAAAAGCATTTATTAGTTAGCTTTGATGATTATCCACTTACAGGTAATAAAAATATTACATTTAAAATTGGAATATTACATCAAACAAAAAAAACAACAACTATTTTTAAAAATATGGGCTTAGTGAATCACATGTTTCATACCCGTTTAAAAGTTATTTTCAAAATGGTACAAACGGGCCTCATCTTAACATCTGAAAATAGGATTGCTATTCTAATTTACTGAATATGACTGTACATTACAAGCAGAATATATCATCTCTGCTGTCAGCTAAAAAGCAATTGATTTTCTGTCAACCTTAAGCCATATGAAATATTTAATGGTGTGGCAAGGATGAGGTACTCTGTGAAAAAGAAATTATGAATGATAAAAAAATATTGCTCTGACAGTAAAAGAAGGTGGAGACGAAATAACAGAATTCTGCTGTTCCCCTGTTTTCATCTCCATTTCCCTCTGACACACACATCCTCTCCTTCTCTGTTAATGCGATCTATTACCAAGAATCATTACATCTTAATTCTTTTACCACAATGAGGCATGCATTGATGGTCATAAAAACACAAATTTAATGTGGCACATCTGCCTCAGTCAGTGGTTGTGCGTTTTATTTTTCTGCATATATTCTCTTTATCCAACTTTGATTAAGCAAATGAGAGATTTCCCAAACCTATAAGAATGTACTTTAACACACTTGTATTTACAGGTTAAACATACTGAAGTTGCTAGTACTGCCGGAGTAGCACTTTTTAAAGATGCTGTATAGTTGAAACCAGATATGCACAGAGACTATGTAAAAGGATACACCACATTATTTTTATGTTACTTTCAGAACAACTGCTTCAACTCCACTGTGCAGCATTTCAACTTGTGTCAGTACAGGTTAGGACATATGTTCTGGGTATAAAAACAGCACTTACTAGCTTCAGCCAGTGTCTAGAACAAAGTAAGTCCTTTACTTTTGGCAAATATTGAGTCTTTCTCTTTGATGGAAATATTTACCTATTTTTAATTTCATCTTACATTACAAGAAAAATAAAATAATAAAATAAAATCCCATCACAACAAAAATGGAGGATAATTTTCTTCAAGGCCAAACCAAACTATGTCAAATTATACATATACAAATATAAAGCAGTTAAAAGGATATTTAGAAGTGAAAGCTTGTTTTTTTGTTTTTGTTTTCACGGTAAAATAAAGTAGATTGAGTGAACTTGACACAGAATTGCAAGGCAACAGGCAGCTATTCTACCAAAAAGAACAAGATGAGCCGACAACAAAATGAGAACAAGGGAACATTAGACCACAGACAACACATCAGTGACAGGTAATGAGGGAGTTAAAAGAAGGGTATTTTGCAACCTAAAGGTATTGTGGGTAATAAACCTTGGTCAAATAATGTTTCTGATATGATCTCAGAGTCTAAAACTGAGATGACTCCAATGTCTTCAGATCATATACTGAATTAGAACTGTCTAAATCTATTTCTAAGAAGAACGTGTATGAAAAACGCAGAAACGCAGATATTTCCACCTGCTTTGACCTCGGTCTTACACCACACACCATAAACGAGGAAAACATATGAGTGGAAAGAAGTAGAAGGAAGAAGGAGAGGGTTAAACATATGATTTAGTTACCTTTAATCTGGTTGCTCTCCATATTGCCATCTTGCATTTTACCTATGATGAAGACATACAGGACAACAACAACCAAAATAACCAAGACAGACAGGTCAACAAACCGTCACCACAGAGATGAAACAAACAGTGAGACAGGATAATGACTTTTAATAACATCTTTGAGACAGTCACATAAAAAAAGCTTGTGATACATAAGTGATGTTATGTAACAGTTTGCTACAGACTCTCAGATGTAGGTCAGTAAGAAAAAAAAATGTATTCAGTAAGAGCTGTATTATCTATCAAGAAATTAGAACTGAATTAAGAACAAAAGTTTCTTTGGCTACTTAAAGGGTCAATTTGTCTAATTTGGGGGAAAATACTAGAAAATTATTAAATTTATTGTTATCTCAGTAATTCAAGTAAAAAAGTAAAACCAGATATTTAGATACACTATAAGCATACATAAATTATTTTCTTAACATCACAGCATATTAAATAATTTTTTTCTGTCAGCCTTATCATAAACATTTTTCTAATGAGATAGATTTTTTTTAACTCTTTCCAGAGTCAGGTGTCTAAATACATTTTCTTATTATTTTGCTTAACATGATACAAAAAGTTCAGCAACTTTTTGCAGTAGTTGCTGAAATTTTGAGGCATTCCTCTAGAACCACTAACTTATGCAACTCCAATACAATTACTTTTCGTCCTTATCCTCCTTTGTAACAATTTATGTGTATCTTTTGGGTCATTGTCCTTTAGGAAGACCCATTTGCAGCCAAGTATTAATTTCTTGGCTGATGTCTTGAGGAGATGTTTCTTACCTAGATTAATGCAACACTTGTAGCATATTTCCATGCTCCATCTATATGGGTGCATTTTGAAAACTCAAGATGCAGTGCATGCCTTGTAAATCTTTCCTAAATTCTCATAAATGCACTTTATGTAACAATAATCTCAAAGCTGTGGCTTTCTGTTGTCTACACAATATTTTTTCTTCTGCTCAACTTTCCATTAATATGTTTGGGCACAGGACTCTGTAAACGTCCATCTTCTTTAGCAACAAGCTAAAATAGTATTATCCTGATTTTGGATCACTGCCGCATCAAGTGATGGGTCATAATAGTACATTTGTGTATTAAAATGTTCTTTTTATGTGATATAATGATTCTCTAAGAACCTAAACTTTGGGCCGATCAGCTCTAACTCACATTCATTTAAATTAATAGACAAAATACTAAAATTATATTACTCTGTGTGTAATGGATCTATAAAATAAGTGTTTCACTTTTTTAATTGAATTACTAAAATAATATTCTTTTGTGGAATATTCTATTTTATTGAGATGTACTTGCATATTAAATGCAGCAAAATGGAATAGTAAAAAAACGTGAGGTTTAATATAAATAGTTTCAAACATTATAAACCATTTGAGTCAAAGTATATATTACATGATGTTTACGACAACCAGTAGAAAGAGCATTGCACTGAAGACGGTGAGGGAATGTACAGCACAAACAGAAGTACACCATATACAAACAGCAGACAGCATGCAAAGGAAAGTTCAGAAAACACATGCAAATCACATTCAGAGGAAGGCAAACTGGAGATGTGAACACAACAAAGAGAAAAAGAGCCTGAAGTAAAAGCCTCCCACATGATGAAGTTATGCAACAACAACTGGGGGAATTTCAGAAGCTACATTTGGGGACAGGAGTTTATTATGCCTTTGGAGTCTAATCGATAGAAGGGAATTTAATTACAGTTAAATTAAAAACCAAAGATGCAAAGATATGACGACTAATTTTAGTCTATAATATTTACATGTTTTTATAGGAAGGCAATCAGAGGTTGAACTGCATCTATTTTACAATGTCTTTCAATACAAATGTCGAAGAAGATAATGCAACTAGAACTGAGGGCTAGAATACCACGGCGAAGGCATTATGGTCAAAACTTGCACATTAAGCCAGCTTCCTAGAGTAACAATAAAGCTGAAAATAAATAAAATGTTCTATTTCATACCAGACACAACACGGTCACCCCTCCCATCTTTACCATAAACATCTTAGAGAACCATTCCAAAAACCCAGAAAGGAGAAACATCAACACAACACTAAACGACAATAATGCTTCTGCATCTTATCTTGGTAAAAATAGAAGATCAGTGCTACATGACCTCCAAGTTCACCAAACAAAATGAGATGAACCTACTAAAGAACTTTGAAACTGTTTAATGCCTTGTCATGCTGATATCTAAACTAATGTATTTACTTATATGTCATATTTACTTAATTGTCAGCATTGAAGACCTAAAATGCTTTCATTACTTGTAAAACTACATAGTGATGGATGAGGCAATCTGTTACCGGTGTCATACATAGAAACTGAAGGCACACGGGGACAATAACAAGAACACAACACTAATTTCTACAACTAAATCAGGCATGCATGGACAGCATGGACACAAAAAGGTCCCAAATAACTAGGGGTAGAAATCAGCAGAAGGTAGGCATCCATGATAGGAGGCAGTCGGAGAATGAAGAAGGACAGAGGACAAGTCAAAAGTCACAACAGAGAGAGGTCAGAGATCAGACATTGTGTCAACCTACCATTAATTAGGCTGGCAGTGCCAGAGGCATTAATGCCTGCAGCCCCATCCGTGGCTATAGTTGCAATGGGGTGGTTTGGGGGATGGGAGCAGTCTAGCCAGTAACAATGAAATTTCAACGTGAATGAACCAAAACACACAGATACACACACACCCCCACAAACACGCCCAACCATGTGCACACACAAGACAGTGAACAGAAATAACATGGTTATAGCAGAATACAGAGATTCAGCATAATATGCAGACTTAGTGATTAGTGTGAAACATAAACATTTATTTGTAAATGGATTATTTAATCTTTTTTATCCAACAGCTATGATCTTGTACAGGAATTATTTTTAGGTATCTAAACAGTAACAACAATAAACAAACGTGAAGCATGAGCTCTAAATAGCTCGGAAGCTATATCCACTAAGATAAAAAAAAATATATATTGCAACTTTAACTGTAAAAGTTAACACTGGTTGATGAAGTAAGTAATATAATTATACTGAATTTGTCCAATTAGGTTTAAATGATTGCATAGTCATTTTATTTAGGTTTTAGATAAGATAAGCTTTTTCAAACCATGTTATTCATGTAATGTCTAAGCGTCACAAATCATAATTCCATTTGTTGCATAACCAACAAATAACCAGTTTAAAAATTAAAATCTTCAATGTAAAGTGAATAAAACAAGAAAAAATAGCATAACCAACCAATTAACAGACAATGCTTTATTTGGCAATAAAGAATGAACTATAATTTCTCCTGGTAAAAAAGAAAAGAAATTAAATAGTGGCCAGTAACGCATTCCATTACTTATGTCAACACTGCACTGTTGACAGAAAAATACTGAACTAAAATATTTAGTTCAGTTTGTTTGGAATCAAAAGTAACAATTAATTCACCAGTTTCAAGACTACTCGGATCTTTCCATCTAAAACAAATTAACAAGGAACGAAAGCTAGAAGACTGTCTAAATTAAAATAAAATATTGCCAATAAATTTTGATTAAACTTCAAGTGAAACAAAGACACAGAATTTGTTCGTTTTCAGATCCGAGAAAATCTCCAGAGATATTAGATTTTATATTTACTGACTACAGTTAGTCTGAGAAAGCAAAAAAGCTTCGAAGCAGACAGTCTTAATGGCTTGTGCTAAACAAGAATGGAGGCGACAATGTTTAAATCTGCTTCTGCTGCCGGTACATGTTCTGTACACCTGCAAGGCTGTCACACTGATGTCATTGTTCTATAACAAAGCACTGAGATGAGTCTGACAGTCTGTTCAAAGAGGACCGATGTGAGCTAGTTAGTTTGACGAGTGCAAAGCTTGTTATATAGCAGCAAAGGATTATGCACTATGAAATATGTTAACTGCTAGCATTTAAAAAGATGCAGCGTTGTGATTAAAAAATATTTCTTTTTAAATTGGAGGAATGGCACTTGGCTCCAGGAAAGGAGTGAATAATCAGAGGGATATACCGGGAATTAAATGTCAGAATAACTAGGTACAACTCCCAGGGGTCAGAGAAAGGTGATACTCTACCTGTGTTCTGATGTCCATCTTCCACTGCCTCTCCTTCGAGGAAAATTTGGAACAATAAGAGAGTAAGGACAATGATGCACCTGAACCCACAGAACCTGGCTACTGCATCAGTACCACCAATACTCATCTCCTACAGTACGAGTACACATTCATCTGACTGTAAAGCAGTGTATCACACAAATACCCCTGGTTATACCTTAGTGTTTAAAATGTTTCAGATACTTAAAAACACTTATATAACACAATGGGCTTCACAGACTTTCCATACATAATGAAATGACAAAAACTGATTTGAAGGATATGCTGCAGAGTAACACTGTTAAAAATTAAAAACACAAACAAAGCCTCAGAATGATTCATATTTAGGGATATAATGATTTTACCTTTCTTCTCTTTCTTCTCCTCTTCCTCAACACCAGCCCCAAGAAGGGTAAAGATGATTCCAGTCTGTGAGTTGACACCAACTGCAGTCACCACCATACGTCCTGACCCCTCCATAACATGGGTCCCTGAAAGAAGGAGCGTGGTAATAAAAACATAACATATACATCTATATTTCAGTGATTATCTACAGTGCTCTGGAACACATTTGCTCCCTTACATGCTTCTTCAATTCTTACTTTTGTCTTACTTTAGTGTTTTAAATAATCTCACAATTTTTTAAACAAAGATAACCTGAATAAACAGAAAATCTAATCTAAAAAAATATTTAAATTATTAAACCTAACCTGATTTAAAGCCCTGTAAGTAATTGCATTGTTGATGTAAAATAGTAAAGTGTAATTACATTCTATCACACCAACCAGACCCAGGTCTAATTACTTCCAGAGTTGTAGATTTAAGAAATCATTTAGGTATAACCTACTTCATATAAAGGAGGTGAAAAAAATACATCACACATTGATTGAAATATTAAATAAACAACTAGTCTGGAAAAGATTACAAGGACATTGCTGAAGGGCAAGAACAACAACAACAACAACACACTCCTATTATTTTGTATGAAATAACTCATGTTTGTTGCTTCTGGTCATTGTACAAATACAAGTAAACTTGGTGCAAAGTGCAGGGTTTTGTTTTTTTTTTTGTTTTTTTTTTTAAAGGACATCATATAGACAGTGAAATATTGGGTGGTGGAAGTGTAATGGTCTCTGGCTGTTTATTGCTTCAGGACACAGATAGCTGGTGTTATCATGATTACTCTTCTCTTCTTAAAAGAGAATCTCCAGCAATTAAAAAAAGAAAGATGAAAAGAGGATTTGGAGAGGCCTAAAAGTTCAAATTAAATCTGAATGATATACCTGTGCTTAACCTTAAACAGGGCATTCATCCTCAAAAACCCCCTGATGTCACAGAGTTAAAATAATTATGCTAAAAGGAGGGGAGTGAAATTCATCCCAGCAGCATAGCAACTCATTTCTAGTTATTGCAAATGATTCATGGCAGTTATGATTAAAGGTGGAACACCCAGTTATTAGGTTTAAGGAGAAATATTTTTTACATACAGGCTAAAGTTGGTTTGGATAACTGTTTTTCTGAAAAAACTGGGTTTCGTTCAAAATTCTAACATTTAAGTTTGACAAAACATAAATGAAAACAGGAAATATTTAAGGGAGAATATACTTATTCACAGCATATTCTTAAACTTTGAATCCCTTAAGCTTTAGGATAGATTTAAAAGTTCAAACTAAAAAATAAAAAAATAAAAATCAGAAAAATCCTGCAGTTTAAGGCCAAACCTAACAGTTTTCAGCACTACCAATAATTGAACATTTAAAGGTTTTGAAATATGCCTTTACACAGAAAGATATGAATCAGAAAAATGTTAAATGTCTTTATTAAAGAAGCTAATCTACATTAAATATTTCAAAGCAAGAGTGAATAAATGTGTCAGATATAGATATGTGTCGGCTGCAAACTACATTAGAGTCTGTGGAGTGGTGGCACCTTTACATACAAAAATTCATTAACCTTCGTGAGACGAAGTTGATGTGGGTGAGTCTGAGGCTAATTAAAGCAGCCAGCAAAAAGGCACACAGCTAATTATCCAAAGAAAAAAAAAGTTTAACGTGATACCAGATCAGCCCACATTTTTGTTGTCCATGATATTCCTGGTTTCACATTATTTATCTAATTTTCTTATTATTTAGAATACTTATGCACCAACATGAAACTTACCAATACTGTTGCACATCTTCTATACAGTGATAATTAAGGCTAATGAACTGTAAAAAAAAACATACATCTGTGAATTATGGAGAGTGCTGCTTGAAGTATAGCAATGCTAAGTTGGAGGTAAAGAATAACAAAACAATATTTTGTATGCTATTTCCACCATCATCTTCTATGGATTTTTATTTTAGAGTGGACAAAAAAAGAAAAACAAAAACATTAATTATCTACTAATCCATAAAGAGACTTAATGGATCAGGCTGACGGTGATTTAAATTAACTTTGACATTAGAAAAAAATTTGCATCATTTTAAGCCCAATAAATACTTGAATAATTAGAGAGGGGAAATCATTGTTTGATCATCTGATGATTTGTCAGTTCTTTCACATAAAAAGAAATAAAAATTTTATAGTAGTTTAATTAAAAAGGAGAGGCTGTACATAAACCAGAATATAACTATTTATCAAAATGTGAAAATCACAAATTTGATTGCATGTCTCTGAGTGAAATAAGGCTTACAACATTTTTCTATTTCTGGCTCTCCACCAACATGAGAAAGAGCAAAGAGCTGTAAAGAGATGTGAGAGGCAAGACAGACAAATCACCACGAGACTGCAATGGGCTATTGGCTTAAGCAAGAAGATTAGTGAGACAGTGACGCCTCTTGGTAGTTTTTCAAGACAATAGAAAACATTTTAAATTACCATAATTTGCCATAGAATGGAACTCCTTGTAAAATTCTGTTACATGGTTTAAAATAGGATTTTAAACTTTAAAATCATTTATACAAGAGGAGCTTGTCAATCATATCTCACCAAGTATATCATTGGTAAAACAGTGCAGGAGCCACATGTCCAGGTCTGTTTTAAGACTCATTTTCAGTATCTGATTGATTTAAAGTAGCTTTCCACTGACCAACATCAACAGAGGAAAGTATGGGGGTGGAAACATTATGATTTAAGCTGATTAGAAAATAATTTAATGTAAAATATTTTCTTTCAGAAAGCATACCAAAGATGAGTCATATCTTTTTAAATGACACTGACCTAAAACACACCATCAAAGCAGCAAAATGAAAACTCCAGAATGAACAGTAAATCAAGGTCTCTGGGTAACCTAGGCAGCTTTTAGAGTTCTGTTCTACATAAATAACTTTGGATAAACATGGAGCTATAAGCTGCCAAGCAACAGCGAGGTAAACAAAATAACTTTGGAGAATTCCTTCAGAGGAGAGGATCAAAATTCAGAAGGGCTGCACAATGACTATATCATCAGCATGTCCAATATTCATACCGCAAAGTATGTCTATATTCCAAGTGTTAGACTCTTGCATTTTACACACTAATGTGAATATTGCTGAGCCAGTTTGGCAAAGTCTCACAGTAGCAGATCTTCATGCCAGACACAAAGGCATCGGCCAAAATGCTAAAGGTCACACAGTGACGAAAGAAGAGATGAGAAAAAGAGAAAAGAAGAATACAGGCATATGTCCCCACTGGATATCATCATTCCAATATAATATAGATTTCTCTACCAAGTATTAAGAAATGTTTGGCTTTTGGAATATAATAAAAATGGAATTTAATGACATGCAAACAGATGAAATATTAGTGAATGCTCATTTCCTTGAAACTAAGAAAGTCTGCAGGTGATCATATAATTATTCCTCCAATATATCTATGATGCACATATAAAAAGACTTCAAAATACAGAAAAAAATGCTTAAACGCAGTCCCTATCTTTTGATTTAGTCTGGAAATATCAAGTTTAGTTATTTGTTTTTGATTTGTTTGAAGGTAACAAGCTAATTTCATAGCACCTTGGCCTATACCTTTCATTAAGGCATGACAGCTGGAAACATGGAGATACTAAAAAATCCTACAAACAAAGTAAGGAGGCACTTTTCAAAGGATCAAGATGTGTCTAATTTTTTAGAGTGTAATTTCTCAGTGCTGTGAGATTAGTCTATAACCCAATCTATTTTATGTACATGTTTGGCTCCTGTGATGAGTGGCAAATTTACACATGCCTACTGACTGAAAATTACAAAACCATTGTACATTTTCAGAATAAATATTTGTCTAAACTAGTGTATGTTCTTCTTGATACTATCTAGTACAAGTTACTAACTTACCAGATAACAACATGGGGTCCTTGTCTGCAGACTTCTTGACGTGATCGGATTCTCCAGTCAGCGATGACTCATCAATTTTTAAGTCATTGCCCTGGATCAACACTCCATCAGCAGGAAGTAGATCACCTGCAAAGCAAAACAAATTTTAATATTTTTGCTTTCGCTATAGATCTATCTGCTATCAAGTCATTATTCAATTCAAGCCTAAATCTGTAAATTTGTCAGCATGAAAAGAACTTTATGGCTTTAGTCCTGTTCTAGAAATGAGATAAACTATATTTAGTTTTTAAAATAAGAGGCAGATGGTGGGAAAAACATATTTTCAAACATATTTAAGGTGTTAAATGGCTAAAGCTGAAGACCTTCTCAGACTTACCGTATTTAATCTGTGCAATGTCCCCAACTACAATGTCAGCAACCGGCAGCTGTATGACCTGGCTTCCACGGACCACCTGAAACTTCTGCTCCTGCTCGATGCGGCTCTGCAGTCCACGGAACTGCTTCTCCTTCGACCAGTCGTTGAAGGCTGTCACCAGAACTACACACACTACAGACAAGAGGATGGCAGCGCCCTCGATCCAGCCTGCATCTGCCTCACCCTCATCCTCCACTCCACCGGCTGCTGCACCGCATGCTGAAAAAACAGACAACAAACAAGACATCTTAAGTTACATCTCCATCTTGGGCATTCATGAATAATCGGTTTCGACCAGTTTTTTTTAGGTTGTTACTATAGCTGTCTGCATGTGAAAATCCTACATCCAACTGAGCTACACAATAGGCAAGTATAAAATTAAAACAAACTGTGGCTTAAATAGACCCATGAGAATCATCATCTCATTTCCTCATATGCCCTACTTCAAATGAGGCTCTGCATTCTACTGGCTGCACACTGGTAGACCAGGGTATATTGGGGAATGAAACAAGGCTTATTCCCAGAACTCTTTGTGCTTGTTCATGTAATACTCCTGGAGCCATTGTACTCTGGACCAAAAGAAAGAAAAAAAAGAAAAAAAAAAACAATAAGTCCCTTAAGACTCTGCTGGAATATATATTTTTTTATTATTTTGCTTTTCTTTAAACTAGATCAGTTCATTCTGTCTTGCTTGATCACTGCACTACAGTCAGCAGAACAGTGTGTGATCTAAATGCACAGGCCTGAAAACAGTTATCAAAAGTTAGCATACTGTAGCTCATTATGGACATTAGCATTTCTGGTTAATTCTATTCGATATGCCTTCAGATAAAATTAAACACTCAACAGAAGTTTTTGTAAATATTTTGAACAGTTTTTTTTTTTTTAAATAGATCAAAAGAAACAAAGAAGCAAGAAACCCTTTAGATGGAGACTAAGGATATGATTCTCCTGTGTCTTTTTGTGTGTCAATTTATGTAATTTGTTGATGGTCTGCTGGTTTATTGTGATGTTTTTAATTAGTTTGTTCAGCGACCTTTATAGTTTCAAAAAACAAAATGTTAATATAATAAATATAAATAAAAAAACTAATCAGTACAGATCTAGTTTTCTTTTAATTGATTGAAAGGACCTGATTAAGTCACAATGTTTGTGTTCTATTCTACTAATATAACTATATGTAATACTTAGAAAGGTAGAAATATTAGAAATGTGATGTCTGCAGCAGTTCTCTGTGGAGCAATGAAGCAATACACAATCCAATATACTAAACCAAGATATTTACTTCAGTTTTCTTTGTAGGTACAATATTCTGTAAATCAAGGGAGCAGGAAGAAGAAATGGCTTATCCAGTCCTGTCTTCATTCAAGTTCTTAATCAATAAACAGGAATATTTGTCATAAACTTAAGACCTAGCACAAAGGCTGAGGTAATAACATATCTTCTCTTTGGCATTTTCAGCTTCATCTAAGCATGTAAATCCCTTAAAATGATGACTGAACCCCTGGGCAGGAAAAATGAAATCCATTACTGTGATAACGAAAGAGGCGATGACTGATGCAGCTGACTCAGCAACTCTTTACTGTCTCTGTCTTCATTTCCTGTTTCATGGCTCACAGAGCTGATGTATGAGTCCTGGGAGCTCAAGGTTATTTCTCCACTCAAAACTTCATTAACCTTTCCAGTACCTTTCTAACATGCATTTAATACAGTCATAATGCGCACAAATGCTTACTTGTGGGCAGAAAAATTAGATATGTGTTTGATGAGTCACTTGACCTCTTAAAGCAGGTGACAAACAAACTCGGACCTGCCTCGCCTGTTAGAAAGAGAGTTTACACAAATGTGGTTGAGAGTGTATCAGTCATGATTACTGGTAGTTGAGTCATCGGTTAAATTCCCTGCAACACTGAGAGCATCAGAACTAATGAGGTGCGTCTCTCTAATTTTAAACCAACTGGGAGCGAGCCTCACAGGAGGAGACGCCACAGCAGCTGGGTAACTCACCATCTCCACCGGTCTGCCCAGGAGGGTGGTAAAAGGAGAGGCCCAGGGATATTAGAGCAGCGATCTCCAGGATGATGAGGGTGACATCCTGCAGTGCTTCCCATACCAGCTGTAGAAATGTTTTTGGCTTTTTTGGAGGTATCAGGTTTTTACCAAATAGTTCTCTTCTTTTGTCCAGGTCCGTTTGAACACCTGCAAGACCTGAAAAGGGAACATAATGGCTGTGAGCATAGGTGGGGACATTCATTTAATGGAAAAAATAAATAAATATCAAAATGCTCAGCTGTAAATGAATTTCCTGACACAGTTGCTGGTAAACATGTTGATCCCTGAAAAATCTAGTCTCAATCATTTCTCTTGATTTTAATTTCCAGGCATTATTCTTTTGCACTCTTTTACCCCTTTCCTGCCCCTCCCCTGCCACAAACACACCAACTCTAATTACCAGATTGAGTCATGGTGGGCCACGGATTTCTGCATTCCTTATATAATTCAGCTCAAGCGATAAGGGCCTTTATGCTTTGACCTTATCCACCTCCTCATACACTGTGATCTATTGTGCGTAAATATCTTTAATACATTAATGTGAAGTGCTTCATGCTGGCTTAAGGCACAATTTACTTTTAGAAAGCAGTTCAGGGATTTACTTTTCATATGAGCTCAGCATTGAATTAAAAGTATAATTCGGCAGGACCAGTGACTGGTTTTTACAATTGAGAATTTATGGACGAGTTAATATAATCAAACACTGTTTTAATGAGAAATTATATTTACCTTTTATATAATCTGGACAGTTATCAGTTATTTTGAGTAATTTTATAATAGCAATCTATTGGTGCACATAATTGACATTCTCATTCTGAATGTCCTTTCTTACTAGCTGAGCATGTCTTTAATTAGTTGCCATTAATCATAAAACCTTGACGTGCAGCCTTTATATACAGTACAGTAATGTTATCCATTTCTTTAATCTGTAAAGTCAACTGAATAAACTATAGTTGATAAAGCAAGCAAGAATTTGGTGATAGTTCTGAAAAAGGTTCCATGTGTTTGGCTGTATGACTCTACTAAGCAGTTTGAGCAAAAGGAGAAGATTCGTGATGCAAATTTAACACTGGAAAAATGATTTTACCAACAAACTTTAACCGGTAATAACAGACTAACGAATATCAACTGCAACAGTGTGGCCACTGTGTCCTGTTTGATCAGTAGTTTTTGCTTGGCAACTTTTCCAAAGATATAATTTGTCATATTGTTGAATAATGAACCCTGGCCTTAACTGAGGCAAATGGAGTGTAGAACTCACACTCCAAATGGAGATATCCACAAACCTCTATTTGTGGATAAAGGCTCTAATTGATGGTTAACTAGAGTCCTGCAGATAAGGGCATAGCGTATTGCTTTTGAATTCTTTCTATTCAAATGATTTCTTCAGCATATGTGACTTATAAAAAACAATTCACAGCACTCCATGCCTTTAGTTTGAAAATGTTTTTTCTCACTTGGGTTGTTTAGTCTGTTTAAAATAAATTCTGGCCCATTGCCCCACTTGGTCTGGTCCATTTTTGTGTATGAACACAATAACTGCACTAGAACCCACATCAACCCACATTGGTTCTAAAACTCTAAAACCAATGCAATTATTACACGGTGTACCTTGTCTCACTCATATTTGGGCAGATGACTACATCTGTCAGCTCCTACAAACACCTCATAAAAACAATGACGTTTTCAAATTGTTCAGTAAGCAAATAAGACAGATGGGGTTTGAGGAGATGACTGAGCAGTGCTATGTTAACGTTAACAAGATAAGTATGGCTAAATCCAGTTTGTCCTAGCATAAAATTACCAAATGATGACAGAAAGACCCACGACTCTGTTCAGTTAGTTATAAAAACACATAATAAATAATCAGATATAAGAGCTGTTTCATTTAACAATTGGACATTCTGGCCTTATAGAGTACAAGTAAAAAAGATTGAAGGACTGAAGGTTAAAACATATTGTACAGTCCATCACTGCAAACTATATTTACATCACATTTTAAGAACTCTCTTAATTAATGTTGCTTTTCAGTGCTAAATCATTCTCTTGCTGCTGACTGCACACAAAAGGATGGCAAGTATTCACGGGAGCTCTCTTTCTCTCTCTCTTTCTCCCACACAACAATGCATGTTACGGCTGCCTTATGTCATTCATAGTGCGTCACAGGGTCTCCCAGGATTGGCCCGGGATTGCACTTGATAACATCGCTGCTGCTTGACAACGCTCACATCTAAATGCATACGACAGGTGAGAGGACTAGGTACTGTTGCAGAAAATAACCGGTGCTTCAGCAAATCAAACGAGGAGAAGGACGTTGAAAAAGAACAGGAACATTAAAGAAAGAAATGTTAACGTGGCTCACAGTAGGCAGAAGGAAGGATATTTCCTCCTATGTTGTGCTGGTTACAAATAGATCAGTCTATAAATAGGATCATTAGTTATTCACTTTTAATTATTTCTATGAGACGACCTGGCATGCTCTCCCATTGATCTTCACAGAAGCCTTCTTTACATAACATGTAAACATCTCTGTGTGAATGCATGTGCGTGCATGGCCGGGTCTGTGAGTCGTGACTAGCTACTTGAGCTGTTTTGTGTGTAAGAGAGCTGCGCCAGCATGCCTGTGGTTGCTTGCACTATCACATGATAACATCTGAGCTCTTATATTTGCCAATTACCAATGGTCAGATACACACACATCGTGCAAGCATACACAGTGCATGCACAGAAATGCATAGATGACAGACAAGTAATGTTTGTGAATATCCGTGCACAGGCAAATATAATGATTGAAGATATTAGGGTGCAATTTTTTCAAAGTCCCTGCCATTTTTTTAGTTTTGCCTTGAAGACATCAAGTTAGACTTCTTTCCTTTTCTGCCACATTCACAAACATTCACTCTTTAGAGGTAAAAACAACCAATAGAAATACAAGTATTTAACCTTTTAGTAATCAGGAACAGTATCAACTGAAGGGTAACTGAATTAAAATACATAAATACTGAAATACATAGTTGATGCTCTCGCTTTATAAAGCAATCTACATTGTAATCATTATTATCATATATTATGCTTCAATGTGTTGCAGTTTGGAGTCCCTTACCAATATTCAAACCACATAGAAGAGAAAAAAGAAAAAAAAGAAAAAAAGAAACAATAGCAATACATAAAATACAAGTACTTGTGTAACTTTCTTCAATCAGCAATGCATATTTGAGTACACTTGCAGGCTTGTGGATTTAAGCACATTTTAAGAAAATCAAATTCCACAAGCAATTGGATGTTGAATTCAGTTTTCTGCTCTTCCTTTAATTACTGTGATGTTTGACTCAGAAATATTGTTCAATAATGCTTAGCTTAAAAAAATTATTAAAAAACATCATGTAAAGGAGAAGAGCACACTTAAAACCTTTAAATAATTTTCTTCGAAAAAACTTATTGGTCTTTATTCCCCCCCAATTTTTGTAAGATTTCTGACTAACTAGAAAACTGTCCTTGAAAGCCTAACAGAGTATTATCTATAACTGCTTTGACAAAGGCAGCCTTCCAAGTATCCCATTTTCAGAAAAAAAACTTTATGCCTTCATGCTTGCATGAGGCAAAATGGGATCTTTTTAATTCAGAGGGAATATGATGGCATATTTTAACAGTTGCCCTTTTTTTTGTCAGGGGCTAAAAATAGATCTCCATGGAAACACTATGCATCCCACTCAGAGAACAGAAATACCCACGACTCTGAACCTTGGAGAATGTGTGAATATGTAAGTAAGTGCCGGTTTTGTGTGTCCATTTTTGGTGAAAGGGAATGTGTGGGCACATGTGCACATGCAGAAAAACACAGAAAAGACTCAAGTGGTGATATTTCAATTTCCATCCACAACATGGTTATCAGGAAAAATATACAAAATATTTAATTTAGTAAAAAAACAAACAAACAAATACAAATTAGAAACTGCTCATAAATATTTCTGAAATGTCGTGTTAACTCCAAAATACACCAAAAAATTCTCACTTCAAAATTCTCTCAACTAATTTTGATCTTTCAGATTTAGGAATGGTCTTTGTTTTTTTATTGTTATTTTTTCAGCCAAGTTCAGGGTATGTTTGATTCTCTTTGTTACATAAAAATGACCAGTTCAGGCTCTTTACTACAAACTATTACAGTAGTCTTGATCTTATTATATCAATTTATTGAATTTTATCCTGGCAATTTGTGTTCTTGAGTCAGCTTATTCTTGTTTTATTTCTTCCTCTGGCAATATTTTTTTTGTTGTTTTTAATTAATTTCCTGGTCATATTTCTATTCCATGCAAGAAATTGGCAGTCAAAATCTCTGTTCCTTGGATTCAAATATTATTTCTGATTCGATTACTTCATGAAAATTTGTTGTCAAATTGTCATTTTTCACTGCAACATGATTAAGGTTTTTATTTACTCTTGCCTTGTCTGTTTAGCATTTTATTTATTTATTTTTGCATTTCTTGTATTTTGAATTTCAGGCATCTCATTTAAAAAAGCTTGTTTAGATGCGCCAGGATATTTCAAGACATAATTCAAATTGCATGGCTGACTATGATATCAAGTATGGATCCAGCAGGCCAGACTGATGTAATAGAAACATGTGCTTGCATGACCTTCAACCACTTGGATTATTTGTGAGTTGGTGCATGGGTGTGTATGTGTGGGTGGATGAGTATATGTGTAAAAGTAAGTGTTTGTGATATGTGGGTGTATGTGAGCCAGTTTGTCACCTGGAGGTGCACAATGGTGAGAACGGTGGAAAGCCTGCAAGACTCTGCACCAAAAGGCCACAAAGGACAGGGGAATCTGGCTCTGAAGGTAACAGCAGCCTCAGGCAGACCAGACAAGCTATCAACCCAAGAGTAGCCACACCACTATCTCCCATTGTGCAGGTCAAACTTAGGACCCAGTCCTTTCAGGGGCCCAGGACCTCTGGCAACAAGGCAGCAAAGCACAAAGCAGAGAAAACCCCCCACAAAGAGCTCCTAGCACATTGGTCAGGTACCAGCCCACAATAGGAAGAATCCCTTAACAAGAAATCCTAGTAAAATGACAACCTTAAGTTCTGGTAATGTACAGGAAAGAGAACATATTTCTCTGTTTTTGAGGACTATTCATAGGTATTTATGTAAAGAATTTTCTTGCCAATTTTTACTTCCAGTACAATCCTCCATTCTGTGGTAGAAGGCCATTTCTCTTTGGGATGAGTTGATGTCAGTTGTCACCAAACCAACTCACGAGGTATCTGACCGCTGGGCATTGAGCAGTCACAGTCACAAAGACCAAAGATTCAAGCAAACATACTGTATTGTATGGAAACAAACAAGTAATTTCTTAATGAGTCACTGGGTCACTTGGACACAACACACGTGAACAAATCTCTTCTCTACCAGAGCACAGCCCTTTTTGAATGTTAATGGAGAGCAAAGTGACAGTGTGGTTTGTGACACAGAGTCACATTATAAATGTACTGTGGGTGGTAACACTTAGGTTTTACTATAGTATTTTTTCTTTTTTTAAATGGAGGACAAACAGATGTGAAAGTGTAACTAACACCCCTTGGGAAACCTCTAGTGAAAACAACTAGTGATAAATCGAGTGACTATTTCTCTGTGTTGTTGGAAACTTATGGCGACAACGCTCTTCAGCTCAGCTGCAAGAGTCCCGCTTCCTCTGTACTGCAGCAAGTCTGACACAGTCATCCGTTCAACACCATACCTTCACCAATAGTCAGAAAAGATCAAGAGTTGCACAGAAACATAAAAATTAAACCCTGATAATTTCTTTAGACAATGTTGATTTGGGGGTTAGTTTCACTGTAAATATGCACTGCTCTGAACCTTAAAAACTAAAATCACCAACTGATCTATTTAATTTTTTACATGTTGAATAATAGACCAATTAACAGCTTCATTTGAACCAAATACTGACCCAATTAAATGAAACTTTTCTTCTTTGCTTTTTCTGCAAGAGAACACAAATAAGGACAGTCTTCAGCTGTCTTCCAAAAACCAAATTAAATTTATGTTGCAATCCAGAAAATAAAGTGAGCCTGTGTGTGTATTTGAGCCTGTGGGGGCAGCTGCACAAGTGGGTGAGTTTTGCTGTCAGGTACTGTGGTCCAAGAGCCTGAGTCATGTGAGAAATGGTAGAGTGGACTGAAAAGACCAAATATATGGCCATCTCGCTCTCTCTCTCACACACACACACACACACACACACACGCACGCTTACACGCACACACAGGTATTTCTACAAGATCTACTTATCAGGAATATGAGCAATGTTATTGGGGGAAACCTATAGTGTGATAACTACCTGAAGATTATTATTTCACTCCATATTAATTTCAAAGTTATTAACTGATCAAAACTACATAGTTCTACAAATTATTTGTAAGACAGCAACATGTGTAATGAATTCATTGTACACTGTGTAAGTCTGGGAATTTGATTGCTGATAGAAGTCATTTGCACTTCTTGGGAAACCTTTTCAGGAAAGAGCAGCACAGAGAAAGAAAAAACTAAAACAGAGTATCACTGAGACAGCATGAAGATGTCAGTGCATATGGTCCTTTTTGAAATTCATCATACATCTGCTTTACTGGGGAAAATCTAAGGGCTTTGTTTATGGTCAGAAGATGTTTATACATTTAAACATCTGTTTAAAAGGATGTTAAAGATTTCTGCGCTCTGTTTTAAAACATGAAAAGTTTAATCTGATTTACTATAAATAGGAATTACCAAACTTAGTTTAATTCATAAAATATCAGAATAATAAGGACAATATGCTTACTTCAAATCCAAAGTTTACATATAATTTTTTAATATTTAATAGACCCATTTGTGCCCAGGATTAAACTATTTGGCTGATAAAATGTTACTTTAATATTTCCATAATGTTCTTTCTTTATGATGGTATCTATTTTATGCATTATGGTATTGTCAGGCTTGCAGGTGACCCTTTTTCCTCTATTCATCTATTATCAGGTTGAGTCATACAAATCCCCACCAAAATGGATACAAAAAAGACACAAAATATCAAGATTTATGAATGTCCATAAGGGTGTTCCTGATACCTTGCATGATTTCTTTTAAATTTTCCATTATATGGTAAAGAAAGCAGATTTTGCTTCCCAATACCTCAGATTTTGAGAATCACGTAAGGACATGACATCATGTAAAAAAAAAGAAAATCTTTGGGAAAAAGGTATGTTAATTATTCTGGTAATAATTTTGGTTACCTTTACTGACCTAAAATAAGTTCAGTTAAGCCCAATTTCATGGTAATGTATTTTTTATACAGTTTGTGTTTATTTGCAGGTATCAAATGTAAATGTTTTTACTCAAGCCTCTGTGATCAAAATACAAAGAGTAATAAAATCCTTCTTACTGCCTGCTTATTGACGTTATTAGTCATTTGTTTCTTTTTTTCCCCCCCATCTGAGCTTCAAACACTGTAACTCTAACCAGACCGACTGCCCTACATGTGGACAAAACTTTAATGAGACATCTGTTTACTGGCAGTCTGAGGGCACCAGAGGTGTGTTTGTGCGTGGTAAAGAAAAGAAAAGAGATAGTCAGGGTTTGTTTGGACACAACTGCTTGGTGATAAAGACAAAGTGTAATGGGGTCAGTAACATCATCCTGTAATTCCAGACTGGTCAACCATGTAGTCAGCATGGGCTATCGAAGGATCTCTCCTTAGTTTTCATCCATCCTTATCACTATCTTTCATTCATTTATTCATCCATGTTATTCAGCTAAATTCTCAATCCGAGTAGAAAAAGTCTCCAGGCATTGCACAGCTCTGCAACACTGAGTACATCAGCATTTATAAAGCATAAAGCCACAAGATTAATTGTGATTAAAAAATATATATATATATATATTTTTTTTAGCAAACTACAAAGACATTAATGGCTTATTTTCTTTTGTAAGTAATATCTAAATAAAAAATAAACAACTCTGCTGAAAAGTGATCAGACAAATTAATTTTGGCTCCATGGCTTCAGCCATTTCCATAGAAAGCACAAACCAAATTTTTTTATCTGCACACAAATAAATTTCATACAAGCACAGGCAGATATCGGCAAGCCTTCCCCCAGGGAGTGAAAAGAGAGAGCATCCGAGTCCAAGAGGCTGAAAGGGAGAGTGACAGTGGTCTATCTGCGGTCTCCCATCTGGGTGTCAGTCTCTGGTTTCGCCCAGGGGCTCAGATAAGCACAACACAATAGGGACAGCTATTAAAATTCAAACTACCAGAGAGAGTAATGAAATAGTCATGACAGGTAAGAGAAATCAACACACTCTGAGATGGACACGTAATGTGTGGCCAGTAGTGTAGCAAAAGTAGTAAAAATAAAATGTTTGTATTTGTCCTCAGAACAAGGAAAACAAAAGGCAATTTAAAAAAAAAAATATTGTTGTCTAAAATGAACGACAATAATAATAATAATAATAATAATAATGATAATACATCCTTGGTTGATAATTAATATATAACTGAAAATTGCAAATATTCTCAGAACTATTGGCTCAGAAGTGCATTTCATTTTCCAAACTAAAAAAAGAAGAAAGAAAAAAAAGAAAAGACTCAGACTCAATTTTGCTACATCACAGTTAATTCCTCCACTGGAATGAAGTAACATGGCTTGATTATTACAAACACGGCACAGAATGATTCTTGAGATGAACTGAGTATTATTTGCTTTTTAAAAAGTTTGCCCAAAGTACCTAATAATGATAAAAAAAATTAAAAAAAAGAAATATACAAGAAAATATTGCCATTTTAAAATAAAAGACAATACATGTTCACATCTATGACCTAATACATTGTTCAAGGACCTTTGGTAAGAATGACAATCTCAAGTTTGCCTGGCTATATCTCTACATGCTTGGCACATCTGCCTTTGGGTGTTTTTCACTTCTTTTGTCTGCAGATCATCTAAACTCAGTCAGGCTGGTTGGGCAATATCCAATGTTCAATTGGATTGAAGTCTGAACTCCAGCTGGGCAATTCGCCCACCCTCAGACTGTCCTGAAACAACTCTGGTTACTGTCATGCTGAAGCATAAATTGTTTACATGATCTCAGGTTCAAAGGACTCTGACGCAAGAATTCATTAAATCTTTCTCCATGTTTGGCTGTTTTCATCTTACCTTCTACAAATATCCCACTTTCTGTCATAAAATGTCCACAGCATGATCCTGCCACCACCAAATCTGAGAGTAGAGATGGTGTTGGCCATGTGATGAGCAGACCATGCTTTTTTTAGACATGACACTTGGATTTCAAACCAAAGAGTTACATTTGGTTTCATCAGATCAGAGAATATGGGTTCTCTTGATCTGACTATCACTAAGGAGAGTTTTGATTCAATTCAAGCTGACTGCCATGTCCGTCTGGTAGTAGGATTGGGAAATAAATACATTTTATTGATTAATTGCATATAAAAATAAAATTTTTGGAAAACCTTGCTTTTCTTTCACCTACGCACTCCTTGGGATTTTGTAGTTTAGCGTGATGCCAGCCTGACCCCGGCCAACCACGTTGTTTTTAGAACATGTTTTACAGCTTGTATTTAGTCATACTTTGACTTCAGGCCAACTTTCAGAAATAATAATTGACATAAGAATTAGTTTTAATTAATTCGTATTAGAAAGATAGAGAGAAAAAAAAGTTAAAATCAAAATTCAGGATTTTATTTTTAAGTCATATCGCCCAGTCATATGAAGACCTAAATTGGTTGAACACACTAGAAAATGTCTGACACTCTGGGTGGTTCCTCTGTCTCTACAATAAAAGCTCAGCTTAAATAACCATTTGATCATTTGGAAACCTGGCTCATGATGACAGACCTGGAAATAGCTCAATTCAGATTCCATACTCTCTAAGACTGGTTGGTAATATTGCAGTATAACAAATTATTATAAATTTGTTATAAAAATGTATTTTTTTGAACTGCAAGTGTTAGAAAAGGAGTGATGCAGAAAATTACCCTTTTAAGACTGCCTGGATTTCCAAACTGTATTTAAGACAATAGACTATGAAACAAGTGAAAATTTTGTGTATTGGTACATCAGACAGGTTTTGATGTTTGGTTTTTGATTCTGTGCCTTTGGCTAAGTGTGGTTATCGCAGTAGCACTAACCCTTTTCTCCCAGGCAAGAATGAAAACGCTTAGTTTCAAATGCCATTATGCCACTTGTCACAGCACAACACAAATAATACAAAGCACACTTTATTGTTCTATTGACTGTTTCCACCTCCCCCAACAAACTCAAAGTAGTATTTGCTATGCTTAATCAAATGAGCACCACATCTTGTATAACACTGTATCTGCTTAAGAAATAGTGAACATTTGTTTAGGACAGGGGTCTCAAACTCCAGTCCTCGAGGGCCACTGTCCTGCAGTTTTTAGATGTGCCACAGGTACAAAACGCTGGAATGAAATGGCTTAATTACCTCCTCCTTGTGTAGATAATATCTCCAGAGCCTTGCTAATGACCTAATTATTCTATTCAGGGGTGGGGCAGCAGAGGCACATCTAAAAGTTGCAGGACACCGCCCCTTGAGGACTGGAGTTTGACACCCTTGGTTTACGATATAACTGTATCTTGGTTGTTCTGCACCACAAGTGGAAAAGATCTTTTGTTCAAAAAACAGAATAAGAAAGGAACAAAATGTAGTCTTCACTCCCAAATCTGCAAATCCAGCTAAAACCGTGAGCGATGCTACTCATTTCTAATTCCTTTGTTTTGCACAGTCTCAGATCAGATTGAGGATGGCAAAAAGTGGAATCTATCTAGGCAACATGTAATTTCCACAATTGTTGTTATATTTAATAAATTTAGTAATAAATAAAGTGGACAGCCACAAAAACTATACAATCAGACAGTTGTAATTCAGAGACCAGGCACCATAAGTACAGGCTAGTGAAGTCTAGGTTTACCTCCACCATCAGCTGACGTTTCTGAAGGCTGACGTCTCTGTGTGACTGTTTATACTCATCTGTCTCTAAAAATGTTTGTCTGCATATTCTGCCTCGATTTAGACCAGACATGATGTTTAGTAGATATCTGTGGGTAATAAATATCTTTGTCTAACACTATGCTTAATCAATGTCAGCTAAACTAGCCCCCAATGTATCTCTCATGAGACCATCATCAAACCCTTATGTGGAAGTCCAGATTTATTGCGCATCATAACACGTCTCAGAGGAAACATTCTGAAAGTCATTATTTCTTTTTAACTGGATGTATTCAGCATTTGGGGAAAAATATTAGCCGCTGTTAAATAAGACATGACAATGATAGTCAACTGTCAGCAACAACTTTAATAATATATTCTGCTTAGTAAATTAGAAACACCCACTGATTCCACTGACAAAATATATTTAATTTCTTTGCTGTGTATTTATAAAATGTCTGCTGTGTTTGTGAAATGTTTGGAAAACTCAACAAATGAATTGTTCTTTGTTCCAAAGGCATTTTTTTTTTCTCTTCAAAATCTAATTTTATGTAGGGATGTCATGATGAACTCAAAATTGTGATATTGCCACATATTAATGTTTGGGGTTGTTCATAGTTGCATAGAAAGACACTGAAATTCAGTTCGACTTTAAAGGGTCTATAAGACATCTCATCTCATTTCTTGCATTGATGCATTTTGTATTGCAGTGTTGACTGCTGTGCCAAAATACTGCAAGTCTCCCTCAAGGTCATTGCTTTTACACTGCAGAGATCACCTGTGTGATGTATTTATATGTGTACGCACACTCTGTGCCGACAGTGGTTTGGCTCAGAGGAAAATGGCTGTGTATCATTTATAATTGTCCTCTGAGAGTCATTTCTTTCTTCTTTTCTCACTGCATCCTATTTCACTCTACAGGGTTTTTTTTTTACTTCTTCCAGCCCCTTTACAGAGTCACAAGGGGGAAAAAAAGAAAGGGAAGGGCAGACACCAGAGAGGAGAGGAGAGGAAAGGAGAAGCAGAGGAGTTGAAGAGCAGGAGAAATTGTCCTTATTAAGGAGACTGCAGTTCCATGTGAGAGATCCCTTGTGGGACAGAGATTAAATAGACTGCGTCAGAGGGGAACATGCGTGAGGTGCCACAACTGGAGGATGTGATTAGTATGATCATTGGGGAAGGATGGATGAGGATGGATGAGAGGGGATAAAACGAGTTAAAGACAGAAAGGTGGGATAAAAATGGATAAAAATGGACAAGGAAAAAAAAAACCCAGAATACAATAAAGAATAGCTAAATGTGTGTGAAACATTGACAGGAAGGAGGGATGTAAAGATAAAAAGGTGGCAAAGGAAAGGGACAAATAGTTCCTGAGCTGTGTGCATAATTCAGATGCAAATCGTGAAGTAAAAAAACACCATTTAACCACTGTGTAGTGAAGTCTGTCATCATAGCAGCATGGCACTAGCACGTTAATACAAAAGGAAACAATAACAGAAGGCATGTTGAATCTTCTGAATTATCAAACATCCTTTGATTCCCAACTTTGCAAGAAAACCCTGTTTTATTCTTTGATATCTAATTTATTTGTAAATGCTCAAA
This sequence comes from Poeciliopsis gracilis, assembly GCA_911649635.1. Classification (NCBI taxonomy): domain Eukaryota; kingdom Metazoa; phylum Chordata; class Actinopteri; order Cyprinodontiformes; family Poeciliidae; genus Poeciliopsis; species Poeciliopsis gracilis. Next base: position 1,368,614 of record CAJVRI010001403.1, read on the forward strand.
CTGCACATGCTTCTGGTCTATGGGAATGACATTGGAAAAATACAACCAATTAAAAAAAAGTCACTATCTTTCATGTAACACTTCAGACTCAGCATATCATCAAGAACCTGACCAAAATAATACATTTTAATCCCATAGGAAAAATTAAGCAAGGGAAAATAAAGTTTTATCAAGATAAAAACAACAGGAGTCAGTCACACAGAAAGCTACGATGCACTTGTAAATCAGACATCGATTGATACTTTCTGAACTACCACATAGCTGACCTTGTTAAAATAAGTTGATGAGGCCAAGATCTATCACTTCACCAGCAACTGAAACAAAATCTATGCATCAGCCATTTCTCTGATACATTTAAAAAGCCCATTTAAATGTTTGTCTTTTGCTGGCCTTGTTTAGCACAACCATGTCATGCATCAGAAAATTTAGCTACGGTTACATAAGAAGACCCTGTGGCATGCATCACAAGTTAGAGCAATTTAACCTCAACTTTCCAATGACTCTTGATGGTCACAGATCCTTTGCAAAAATTGTGTTATGAAGTTTGTAATTAGCTTTGCCCTCTGAGTTATAAAGACTTTTGCCATAGATTGCTCAATGGTGCTCAGTTTACAGTGGCGTTTTAGATAAGCCGTTTTAATTTGGCCTCCAGATGGAATCATATAATATTGTTCCTCACGCTTGTTTTAAAATGTTTTTCATCAAGTTTTACAGAGGATCCTTTTCAAGTCATTTTTGCTTTGATGCAAATTATGACTTTTTATGATCACCAAATGCCACACTTATCCCAAGTTTTGTTTTTGCCCTTCTTGAAACTAGGTCATAAATCGCTATTATGGAAATCAAGTTTTGACGTCTGTTGATAAAATCCAATACATCCACGTCAATGTCTCAAAGCGTCAGAAAAAAAAATGTGTACAAAAATAATTTTATCATAATTCATGTTCCACATCAGTAATATAAAAGTCAGATAAAATGCAACACAACTTGGACTGTAGACTCTTTGAAAACTATTGGATAAGTATACAAATTAGCAGGACCCATGGAATTAGCACAAACAGCATTTGTTTTTTTAAGTTGGGGGTGAGGGAACTGAATAGGGACATTCAATCTCCCATGAAAAAGTCGGATATAGGTCAGATATGGACAAAAAACAAAATAATATTTGAGTTGTAGTTGCCTGCTGTGAATGTAGCCTAGGCATCCTTGCATCTCTTAATGGTGCCTTTGCCACCCATGTGTCACAAAATACCCCCAGGAGCAACTTTAAAATTCTGTCATTACATTCTGAAGTCTGTTGTGAACCTCCCTACATCATCTAAGCAGAAAATATGAGAATGCCCTAGAGTTAGACATATTCATATGGTCCAAAATGGAGATGGAACTCAATATCCAGAGGATCTAAAAACCCCTGGGTAAAAGCATCTCTGGTGCGTTAAATTAAGTGTTGTCAAACAAGACTTCTGAAGCGTTATTGCAGGAATCATCAAAAGTCTGTTTTTTAAAAAATGAGGTATTGAGTAATATGCTATTCATATTATGCTAAACGTGATGTTTATTTGCGTAAACATCACGTTTAGCATAATTTTTACATTGCACATTTCAGCAACAAGGCAAATGAAAGTAGTTTACATCATAAAACAAATAGTCACCATGTCAAACAAGCAAACAGTAAATTTTCACAAATGCCATTATCAAAATCAAACATATACATTGAATATGTTGATAAATGTTCAACTTCCTTCGAAGGCAATTTTAATGCCGCAATTTATTAAAGGAGCTCAGTTTTTCAGCTGTTTTGCAGTTTTCTGGAAGTTTGCTGCAGATTTGTGTTGAATAAAGGTGAATGCTGTTTTTCTATGTTTGGTTCTGACTCCAGGTATATAGAGCAGAATAGAAACTGAAGACCAGAGTGGTTTGGAAGGTAGACGCAACAACCACAGGGACTTAATGTATTTTGGTGCTAAGCTATTCAGTGATTTATAAACAAAAGTGTTTTAGGGATCAATGATTACTGTCATTACAACCACAAAATGCAGAGCATTAGCAATTCCCATCTTATCACTTGCTAAATAAACAACAAAGGAATACTTCAGATTCAGTCTAAATTTGGTGCAGTCTTTATTTCATTAAACACAGATTAACATCAGTCAACAGTCAAGGTCACATGAAAACAATGTGCTACTTTTTCAGCTCGATGTGCTACTTTCCCAGCATTTCTTCACATTGCAACTAACTCTGTGAAAGATGTGAGAGTAGAAGGGAGACATGATGAAGGTTATTGATGTAGAGCAGGTCTATTTAGGCTACACTGCACACTGGCCCATTGGGATACCAGCGACCGACCAACTCACGGAAATAGAAATGGGAGCGAAGGAGAAAAGGAAAGGAAAGAGACGTAAGGTGTCGCAAGTTTAGAGTGATGGGAGGTAGAAGCATATACAGGGCAAGTCAAAAGGTTGATGGGGAGAAGGCCTGGGGGAACCAAAGGGAGAGGTTGGGAAGTACAAAGGATTTAGGTGAGTAGATATGAATACTAGAATATTCTAACAAAGAGAAAAATTTGTTTCTTTTCTTAGTGATATTCTAAAAGACATGCTGTGACTTATTGTGAAGGACAAGGTTTTAATTAATCTAAAAGCAAGTCGTAGTTGGCCTATCTAAAATATGAAATGATCAATTATCACTGTTAGCTTTGATAAATTTGTGTTTGAAATGAAAACAATGGATTTTTCAGATTCAGAAAAGAAAATCTAGGTCGAAATCTGACAACAAAACATATTGCCACCAGGGGACAGTGGTAAATTATATTTCACATATCTTCAGTTCTCCAACTCATTGATCCATTCCAATAATTCTTTCTAAGCAACTAAATCCCAAAAGAGTAAAACTTTATATGTCCCTAAGACATATGAGTTGTGAGATGTTTTGTTAAATAATTTGTCATTTCGACAGATTACATCACAAAAGTTGAAATAGCATATTGAAATAAACAACACCATCCGTACCCACGCATGGAGTCCTTGTGTGCAGAATGGCTATTGTTCAGACAAGCCTTTAAATGCCTGTTCAGTACTTCAGTAACTACTATGCTTCAGCCACTGCATTGTGAGGAGGAACTTATTTGAACCACAACAAAATGTCACAGAAGCTCAGTGTCCAAATCAGCTGCCATTATTATGTGACTGACTGGCTGAAAGATGCAAAAGGACAGTGGAAAACAAGCCTTCTGAAGCAGAGAAAAGGAAAAGGATAAATATGGCAAAATCTAGATTAAGCTAATGTAAGCACAGCAATGGAAATATTAATCTTTGCTTTGGATGACCAAAGCAAAAATTTTTTGTAATTTGTCACAATAAATTACAAATCCAGGGATTGGAATTGACAACTACAAAATTCCCACATTATCTATGCCAAACACCTGGTTCTCCATTGTCATGTTTCACCCTAACTGGTTAATGTCTGGTTCAGTTCAACCCCAGTTTGCAACATCTCCGTTATCGTCTGTTCCTTGTTATCATGACGTGAATATGGGAGGTAATGTGGGTGGGCCGTGAGCAGGAGTTGTGGTTAGCTCTCCAATGATGTTAGCAGTGACACTTGGCAATAGAGAACCTTGAGGTTGTGGTTTTAATCGATTCAAATAAACCCAGATATTTCCATTTGTCTCCTGGAAATCCCTTGCTGGCCCAAACATAATTAAACCCTTCAAATTAGCTGATTGTTTTGCTATTTATAAAAAGAACTATTTTGTAGAATTTTATTTTTTAAACATAAACCTTTTTAATTTAACTAATGCAGTCAAGAGTTGTAAACCAATATCCATGCATTAACTTTATTTCAAAGAAAATTTCAAAAAAAAAAAAAAAAATGCACATCATGTCAAACTAATATTATGTAGTTACGGATTTTTATGCCAGGCAGCACAAAGCCATTGTTCCAACAAAACATTGACCTGCACCGTTTCTCAGTAGAGAAACGGTGCAGGTCATTACCTGTTCTTCAGAGAACTAGGCTGCTTGCAAGACTGCAAATTCACCGCCATTCCAAAAGTCGACACGTGTTCCTGGTGCTGCTCATTATTAAATTCACTATTATAATCACAGGCCAAACATTTCAACCACTACAGTGTTAAGACTTTACGTAAGATTATTTCACTTACAAAATCTTGTTAAAAGTGAGGTAATCTGCCAATAGAACTTCCATTTTTCTCCACTAGGAACTAGACCAGAAATACTTTTGTGTTTTTGCAGTGTAAGAATGGCTATATAAAATAGTGAAAGATGATAGGTACAGATCTAAATTTGTTGCATATCTTGTAATTGGAATAAAACAGTTTTTATCCAGATGGAAAAAAAAAAAAAACATCTGGAAGTGTTTGATCCCAACCTTACTCTTTTCACAAAATGGTTAAAGGTTCCCAAACAGAACGAAAGTATTTGGCACAAACTTGTAAAAATATGTAGTGAACTGTCTGACGAAGGTGTTTTTGTCTTGTATGCAGATTTTTTTTGTTTCAAGAAAAGATTTTTGCATGTAGACATTTTCCTTAATGTCTACATGCAAAATCTTAATGAGTATGTTTTTATTCTTTACCACAACATCAAATGGTATTGATGACTTAAGTGCTTCTTCTTCACTTGTTGTTCAGGAAAAATAGAAGTGCTTTTATATCTATTATAAATTTAATGTGCTCTACCCAAAGAAACCTTCCAATGTATTACTGAATTAAACATTCGCTTGATGAAATAGTTGTACTGTTGTTACCAAGCAGTTCACTCTTATCAAAGAATCAGGTCACATTCACAACACGTTCTTGGAAACTAAAATCTAGGTCGACAGCTTAGCTTCCAACCTAAGACAAAATCATGCCATTAACCTGTTGGCTGTCTGACAGCAAAGCCAAGACATCGCCTCACCATTACCAACAAGGTGACATGGGCGTAACTACATCCTGCCTGCAGGTATATGGTACAAAGAAGGGGAATACTAAGAAGAGAAACGAATTAGAGCAGACAAACCATTGTCCATTCTGCATCTTCCCTGAATTACGGCTCTTGAATGTCTGGTTTCTTCATAACAGTCAAGCGTAAAATGTACAAGAAATACTTAAGCATTCTCTTCAGCAGCTCGAGATACATTTAACCTCTTGTTGTGACAAAGATATGGTGGTTTTACCATTTTTGTCAGTTCAGCTGCTTTATGCCTTCATAGAATAATAAATTAACTTCAGTAAGGGCATTTTATATAGGGTCAATTGCAGACACAAATTACAAACACATGATGACAGCAAGAATTATCATGATCGGATTTCAGGGGTAACATATGTTATGCAGAGTAAGTATAAAGTGGTGTAGAGGACAGTTCTGAATTGGAAACCAGGGGAAGTTTTCAGACAAAAATCAAACATGGCAAAGATGTATCCCATCTTGATAATTACGAAGATACCACAGAAGAGAAAGTCTGTGTGTCCATTAAATAAGTCACAGAATACAAATGGAGAAGTTCTGCCATTTCTGTCATTGTCTTCTTTGTTTCTTTTGCTCATTCAATGGGGGGTCTATACTGTTCATAGATATGCCCACATGTTCAACTTTTGTCACTGTTTGCGTCTTGTGTTCAACCAGAGTGGTGGAAAACATTTGCTGATTACTTGTTGCTCCCCTTGTGTCGAGCTCAATAGGAAGCTTCCTGAAAACCGACCTTTGTTTTGGTCTTCACCCATCACATTGAGTTGGACATCTTAAAAAAACTGATCAGGAAGTTGACCTAGTCTTCCAGAGAGACGTTCAAAATGTCCAAAGGTTTTAATACTGATGTGGTATTCAGCTCAGTTATGAAATGTTAAGTTGGCTTATTTAATAAGGATCCTAATGAAATTCTAACTGGGAAACCAAATTTTACCATTGTTGTACAAGTACAAAAAATGTTTAACACAGATGTTGTAAATATAGTCTCACCTTCACAATGCAGGCAACACCAAGAGGGCCCTCCTGGAGTCGTTTATATTCCTCTACTTGAATATAAATGACTCCATGACGAGGAGACGTAACTGCACTGTTCACAAGCCTCTCCTGCCAGGACATTCTTTAGGTACCTGACTATGGATTTGTTCCTCCATCTTTTACCATCTTGCTTTCAGCCTGATTAACTTTTCTCTTGGTTGCATATACTAATGTTCACTCCTTGGTCAATGTCAGTTGGGTTAACATTTAACAAAATCAGTCAAAAAATGCATTATGAAGAGAAGAAAACGTATCTAAGTCAGCTGACCAAAAGTCCCAGAAACAGCAAATCTATGCAAAATAGTGACTAATAGTCCAGAAAATACAGTGGGGGTAATTTGGGTCTTGGAATTGTGATTGGGGGAATTATTTTTTTTATCAAAACAAAACATTTTTGTGTTGATTTGGTCACATGTGTTGTATCATTACTTTGTTGTAAAAGCTATACTAAAAATGTCCAAGGTATTTCAAAGAACTTAGATGCCATGTACTTTATGAAGCATCACAGATTCTACACCTTACTTAATATTGGGCATTAGGCTCTTCAGCAAATACTTATCCTTTCACTTCACAACAGACCAATCTGAAGTGTTTGTGTTGCAGATATCTCAATCTTAATTCATCTGATCAAAGCACATGGTTCCAATTAAAGTTCTAGTAGAGAATGGTGAATGTCACACATTTACATGTGTGACTGTAATTGAAAACTACTCTTCTGGCATCATTCCTGGTCTATATTTGTCAAATGATCATTGTGGAGACTAACACAAGAAACAGATCACAGTCTTTGCAGATTTTCAACACTGTCTTTTGCAGATTTTTCATTACTCTAACCATCAATCACTGACCATAGTAGAACATTGACATGCCTCATCAGACCAAATGGGTCATGGCCTAAAAAATGAGTCTGTGTATTAGATACATATGTGTGTTCTAGGTAAACAAAAGGTCAAAACAAAAGGATAATTCATTCCTAGTTTATATAACCTAATTAGAAGTTCATATACACACTATTTTTGTAAAATTGCTTTAATTAAATTGCTATTAACAGCTTTTGTTCAACAATGATTCTGTCCCCAGAGATTGTGATGAAAAATACTTTGGTTCCTTGCTTTTTAGCTTTTGCAAAGATGACCCTGAACTTCTCCTCATTCTTTTGATTCTAAAGCTTAATTGAATCCCAAGCTTTGTTTCTGTTTAGAACCGCTCAAAACAACAATGTTTTCACCAGTCTCTAAAAAGAAGCAGATTCCTAACCAAGGATCCCGAAGTCTCCATTCTTAGAAAACTGAGCAGTAGCCTGACAACCCATCCAGCCCCTAAATGATTAATAGGAATCACCAGATGGCCTTGTGCCGTTATCAGCATTACCTTCAAAGAAACCCATCCATAAATATATTCTGGGTATTCGTTACAAGAAACCGGACTGCTGTGTAAGTTCAAGATTAAGAATTGATTATTTACCTGAGTAAAAGTTCAAAGCCATTTTTTTCTTTTCAGTTAAATTTTGATTATTTATGTAATGGATCTTTTGTAACTGGAACAGTTTTTTGACATTTTACAGCAGCATATTTCAAAAACTAAATGAATGTGAAAAATGCTAATGAAACAAAAAAATGATCAGTATTAATTAAAATGGAGACCTGAATGGGGAATAAATGTTCAACCCTTAATATGTAAATTAGTTAATACTTATTTCTGAATATATTTGGTCTCCTCTGTTGTGTCAATGACAATGTTGCATGACTGGAATTAGAAAGTCAGACTTCAAAGTATGATGAGTAGTTCAAATACCACACAGTTATGGTAATTGATAAGAAAATGATCATTAAAGAGAATTTAGCTAAATGTGACCAAGCACATGGGATTATAACCTCCCTATGTCAAGATACATTTATACATCACATAAAATAGTTTTTATTTTTTTCCAGAACATTAAATGAAAAAGAAAATTATGTTTCTTGCTCTTTTGATTCCAGCCAGATTCAGTTCACATTGGCAAATCCTCCAGCCCACCCCACGTGGAGCAGTACCTTTACTTTAATAAATCTGCACCCGATTGGCTGAAAAGGAAGATGACAAGAGATGGTGGGATGCTTCTGGTGGGGAGGGGAGCAATGTGGGCTAAACTGTCCAGAGATATTTCTGTGCATACTAAACAGATTTCTCACTCACTGCACACCGCAAATTTTTTATATGCACCTAAAATGGGATCCCCCTACCTCATGTGTTATTCTGATGCTGTGCTTACGCATTCTCCAAAAGCTTCATGAACATTTCTGTGGCTATGTACCTCTATCACAGATTGCATTTAAAAAAAAAACCAAGTGTATACTAATACACTAGTATTAGTATACAGTTAATTAATTCCTTAAATAAGGAATTAATTTGCATAGCCACATACTACACAGTAATACACAAACAATATTCTCTCTAAACTTAAGATGTTTAATGTAACCACCTCTACTCATTTCATGTGCATGAGTAGAAAATATAGATTTACCTTCAGTGGGTGAGGTTTTCAATCGCTTGCACAGTCCTTCCACTGCCCCATAGTCCTCTTGGAGTTTGACCACTGCCTCTGTGCCACGAAGCTCCATCAACGACCGCAGCTCCATAACCGAGCAGCCAAAGCCGGCCGCATGGTTGCCCTCATTTCTTTGGTTCTTGGCATAAAAATCGCTATTGGACATGTCCCCCATGGTGTCAGCTTTCAAGTCAGTTGGATTAGTGTTTGTTATTGCTTATTGAAGAAAAATTGCACAACAGAGCTCAGTCTGATTAAAAAAAAAAATCTAAAAATAATTTCAAGCAGGCAATGATGACTAAAAAAAAAAAAAAGAAGAAAATGCAAGTAATTCTTGGGGATAAAGATTATTACAAAAAGAAAAAAATTCCAAGGATGAGTCGCCTCTGTTTCAGGTTAAACAAATTTCAACAGACAAAAAATGACACTAAAAAAAAGAAAACTAAAGTCCAGGAAAGAGAGCAACGGTACAGGGGAAGGAAAGGGGGTGGCAAATCACAAATGGGGAGCATCCAGGTGCTGGACAGCCCAAGTGGTTAGGTCCTGAGGAGGGCAATGATGATGGTCTCAGGTCCTGTAGCTCTCAGGCTCACCACGGCTGCAGTCCAGACCCGCTCCATGTGTGGCTTCCCATTACTGCTCTTCTGCTTTTGCCTTTGTTGCCTCTTGGTCTCTACGTGGTGGTCCTCCCCATCACTGCTACAGAGAAAGAGGAAGAAAGAGAGGGTGTCGAATTCCAGAAATGAATTCGGAGAGGTGAGAGAAGAAGCAGGAAGAAACAGAGAGAGAGAGCACAGGAATGAGCGTTGTGTTCTCAGGGCAGGGGTGAATGCAGCAGTAGATGGTGCACAGCTGAAGGACAGCCTCTCCTGGCTGCTGCAGTAACTGTGCCTCTGCTGTCTCTATCTACTGCTGCTGCTGGTGCTGCTAACCTCATTCTGAGTACACACACTAACTGACAGAGAGTGAGCGAGGACATAAAAGACAAGGAGAGATGAGATTGCTCCTTTCTGGTGCAGAGAGGAGAGGAGTTGTGCGCGGGTGGGAGGCTGGGGCTTCTCTGACGACAGAGCAGGGATGCAGAACGTAACGCTGCGCTGTCACAGGGAGGATGGGCTGAGCCATGAACCCGCTGCTGCTGTCTCACCAGTAAGTAAACTGCTACTGCACTCTGCAGTGACTGACCTCTTCTGTGCAGTCACTCTCTCAATGACACATTCCCCAAGATTGCCGTCTAATAATTATTGGCATTAATCAATTTAAACCAGTTATCTTGTCTTGCAACTACAATGCAATTGGAAAAGCTAAGGAGGCAGAATGTACTTATCTGAAAAAGTTAGCTCAAAGCCATAAGCAGTTTAGATACATTTATAGAACAAGCTATAGATAGATCTATAAAAAATAGGTTATCTCAAATACCAGAATAATTTTAAATATTTGTAAATTAAACTTAAGCCTACCTGTTCACAATAAAGCTTCAATACTCCAATACTGACGTCATATTATGACCATAATTGTAGGATTTTAAGCTTCTCTGACCCATGTTGTGATCAGCTATATAACTAAATATCTGGTCCTTTTTGGACTCAAGGCTAGTTATGTCTAGTTTCACTGGACTTTTTGAAAAAAGGAACCCAGGTAGTTTGCCACAACTGGAATTAAACAACAAAATATTCAGGAAGTTAACTGAACAACAGAAAAGTTGTTCAGTTATTTAATCTGAACTGAAGAGATTAAGAGGACGCATTATGCAACATCAACTACATGTCAATGTGACTTTAATAATGTCACTGTCTCATCACAAACATACCCGGAGAAGTGGTTTTGATTCATTCATGCATGTGAGAAATCATTTAATCTCTCATGGCAAAAATTGTGAAAAGATATACTATTTTTGAATTATATATCAAAATATACAACTATTTTGATATGATTATTTTTTTAAGTATCACGAACAAAAACTTTCATGTTAATAGAAAAATTACAACATATTTAGAGCAACATGTTTAACTAGTCGTTGATAGTTACTAAAGGTATTGTTATTAAAAATAACAAAACTGAGCAACATCTATATTGTGCTTAACAAAATTTGTGATTACCCACAAAAACTCTGATCAGTGGGTTTTTATGTACAGTTTGTAAGAATGGCATCAGTGACTCAGCATTTGCCACGCTAATCAAGTCTTCACCAGATTATTTAAAGGTTCATCATTAGTAATATTATTCAAAGTGAACCTTTACCTCATCGTTGCCCTTTATCACCACCCACCCACACAGAGGGGGACCTGGAATCAAAGCTTCCAGTTTTGTATTCTGCAGAACCCTGCAGCGTCTGGAGTGTCTTTCCATCATCTGTAAATAACTTTGCTTTGAGGTTCTCTAGAAGCCACAATGTTGCAACACCAACATACACTTGACCTTTCTAGATAACAGATCTGACAAAAGACCAGAGGAACCAAACACAGGCTGACTAGTGTGAGCTCACAAAACATGAAATATCAATCAATGGACGGAAACAAAAAGTGATCACTCTAGAATACACTGCACATTTGGTTTTATTTTATTTTTTATTATTAAAGGATGAGTAGATACAGCCATTTGCTGAATGGAAGAACGGATTATACAACATTTAAAAACTACAAATGGTTAATGTGGAGTCTAATATGTTGTCAATAAAACTGCTGACATTTGACAGTAAAAAAGGCAATGTTTTCATACTTAGTATACTGAGGCATTTTTACATGAATACACCATAAAAGCGCAGCTGTTGGGTAATCCCCTCTGGATGTTTACATTCAACTTGACTTTGTTTCAGGTTAAATATACAACAATATCCAGAGCAAGCTATGCATCACATAGCTGTTGAAAAACGCATAAGCTGATAAAGCTTTGATTTAGCCCATCTTCCGTTCTCCACTGTAGCTGCATGAGAAATCTTAATGTTCCTCAGTTTTATATGTTTTGGTGCCGTTTTTTTTCCCCCCACTGTGGGACAATAAAGATTACCTCTATTTCTATTTAAAGTTGCTCTAGTTTAAACTCCAGTCCCCTCTAGTTTATGTTATAACAATTAACATAATACTCAAAACCTTTTAACTTTTCTCTTTTATGTTGAATATGCATTCCTTTAAAACCAACAAAACACTACAGATCTCAGGGTAATCTGGTGACAGTGAAATTATCTTCAACTTTTGATAGAAGCTCAAAGCTCTCCAGGTTGTTATAAAACAGACAGAACTGCAGCAATAAATGAACTTGACACAGAAGAATGGTCAGAGTTTGCCAGCATGTGGATAAACATCAGTGGAACGAAGGCACAGATCCACAAGATGCATTATTGCCCATTAATGCCTGATCCATTTTGAAGTTAAAATGTCAGAGAAGACTGACAACAATAAGCCAAATCAGCATTTTGTAAAGATGAAAGCTAATGTTTTGCACACGTCCTCATTACTTTTTCACCATATAATAATTTTAGTCATATATTCTAACACCAAGCTAGATAAAGCAGAATGTTTTGTGGATTTAAGTATAGCATGTGTCTACATGTATAATGAGGGATGGTGTGGCCTACGCAGGTCAAGACCCTATATCGAGATGTGGATAATTAGTAAGTAGCTTCCTTTAGGCAAGATGGGCCAAAAAGGATTTTGCTGATTCGGATGGTTTTGTGGTCATGGCCTAATATCTTAGCAAGTTCAATAGTGCTGAGTCAGTAATTTTTGACTTTTCAAATATTTTGTTGCAAAAACGTCAACAGGATCACAAGAGACATTTTGAGGGAAAAAGGTGCTAATTATCTGCAAAGAATTTGAGAAGAGTCAAGCGTGAAGCGACCAGTCATCTTCCAGTTCTGTTATATTCAATTCCTCCAACTTTCCTGGAGTATCTAAAAGTTCAAGATGTTCAGGGTTCAGAGACTCTGGTCCTAACCGCCACGGTAAGGACGGATGAAAGCCCACCTCCAACAAACAAGACACATAAGCTGAAGTCCCAAAACTGGGCCAAGAAATATCTGAAAACTGATTTTTTTTTTTTAAAGCTTTAATGACCAGATTGTTAAACCCCTGGCTGGATCAGTAATAGCCACAAAGCTCCACTAGGAGTCAGACACCAGCAAGTGGAGGTGAGGTACTGGTATGGACTGGAATGATAAAAGACGTGCTGGATGGATCTCTTTGGGTGGAAAATGGGTTTAAAATCAAACCTACAGCCAGTTTTTTGAAGGTGCTCTTTTCAAGCAGCAATACAGGAAAACAGCCCACCTTTGAAATAATAAGCACAATTCCCATAAATAAAATAATAATGCATCATATGTGCATGATCAAAATGGTTAGGAATTACTCATTTATTTTTGGAGAATTAAGACCATACAGAACAATACTGCTCAGATTTTTCTTGAATTTATCTGAATAGCCTCAGTCAAGGTAGAGGGTTATTCTGGATAACAAGTCCGACCCTTATGCCAACCTTAAAGCTTCTGTGATCTCCAACAGGTGATTAGTGACAAATGACAAGAATATCATTCCAAGCCATTAGAAAAACTAACAACAATAAGTACAGTGCCATGTTTTCTGCAGATGCAGGATATGTTCACATATGTGTGGTTGCTAAAAATATGCTTGCTTGACAGATTACCTGAAAACAGACAAGGCTTAAATTACAAAAAATAAAGGACAGAAGGATGACAAGAGCCTGTATTTTAGTACTAATCTCCAGAAATCTGTTGAATGAGTTATTTTTAGATTGAATATAAGAAAAATGTGGAAGAAGGTTTAAGGAACTGTACAGGTTATGCCACAGCATCTGCTCAGTAAAATGTAAGTATGTTTTTTTTTTTACAGTAGAGCTTTGCTTTATCAAAATGAAGACAGATAAACAGTAATGATACTGACATTTGTTTAAATTACAACGATTTGTAGAGGTAAGATTGCAAAAAATGTACAACAAAAGAAATGATTGACTGAAAGAGAAGGTGTCAAAAGTTTAAAAGCAAAGAAGAATGATTTAAAATCTTCACATTTTACAAGTTAAAATCCATCAGTCTTCTGTGGTAATCCAATACCTTGTTGTGAAAGTGGTAATTTAGGCAGAGATAAAATAAAACACTTGTACAGGAATGAATTACGCTGCAGAAAGGAGTCCAAGATATATTCTTAAAACTCTCAATAAAGAGCGTTCTAAGTCAGTGGGCTCTAGAATTTAACCTTTTCATGACATTTTTGCTCTATAACCAATACCACAATTTCTAGCTAGCTTTCATAACTAGCTCGCCTTCCCATCTTCCCTCTAGTGCAGCTATGTGCATGGCTGACAATATTGTTCTAAGCCCAGTCATTTAAGTCACTAAAGGTTTGCCTGGTGACACAGAGAATTTCTCTTGACAATGTAGCTCCTACAACTGTTTCTGTAATTCAACTCCATCCACTATAACCAATAACAATGTGACACAGTTTAGGTATTTGTAATTAAAGCTATTGGTGATGTTTTGTGTGCTTCCTCTTAAAGACACAGAAGTAAATATGAATATATCTAATTATACTTTCAGAGATTGACATAAATTGATTTATGTAGCAACAAAGGGTCACCTTAGTAAAAACGGTGCTACAGTGTATTATGATAATTTTCTAAATTAAAATAGGATACAACAGAAACCTTTTGGTGGTCCTGTAAGTCCAGCCTTTGATCTTGTACATGATAGTGTTAATATGATGCCAAACCATTCTCTGTACCATCTTTCTTGACAGTATCTAACTAAAATTTCACATGCTGTGCTATCCTTCTGTCTGCCTACCTGCATATATGCCAGTTCATCTCCATAATTGTTGGCATTATCCCCATCATTTGACAGAGAGTAATAAGCAACACCTGAGCAAACATTCAAGGACAAAGTACACATTTTTGCAATAATTAACAGCTTTTCATCCAAAAAGCAACACATACTGTATTTATTAGGACTTGTCAAACTAAACAACAAATTTTAGAGCTCTGTGGCGAGACGTTGACACCATATGACTGCAACACATAATGCCTTTTTAAATGTTAAAAGGGTGACCTTACTCGTTGAAGGGAAAATAAGCCTTTTACACCAGTAGTTTTTGAGGCAAACTTTACAATGCTAACTAGATAAGCAAACAATACTAATTTCTATACATAAATCTAATTAAAAATCTGGTTCTTTGCAGAAATAACTGCTGTCTCAGCAAGCATTTTTGTTTTGGTGTTGTTTGTATCTAACTAATACAGACATCTCAACTAAAATCGGTTGAGTAGTGGAATAATTTGATCTCAACCTCTGTTGTTTACCCTGCTTTCAATTAGGTGAGCCATATGTCATTACTTTTATGTACATGGAAGTAATATCGAAGACGGAGATTTTTTATAAGTACCAATCCTGGTTTTACCTTTGTTCCTTATGAATTAATAAACTTCTTGGATTAATACAAACAATACTTTATTCCTCATCATTTTCTGCAATATTCTGTGCAGGGTTGTAACCGAAAATTTCAATTTATGCTAAAGAAACTTTTTTTTTTTTTAAACCAGAAAACCTTTGGCAGCTTTGGAAGTGTGGGCAGGTTCAAAGGCCGGTCATCATCTCTGTAAAGATTATCAGCAGAAGAAAGCATAAAGTGTTCTTAAATGTTCTGGTAGACGGTTGTGTTGACGGTGGATTTCAGAAAATGCAGTGGACCAATAGCAGTAGATAACTAGAGCCTTCACAGTGCAACATCGATTCTGTTCCTTCCCATTCTTACTCCAAACTCTGGCACTTGGTTTACAAATGAAATGCAAACTTTAGCAACAGGTCAGTTCTTTCACTCTTCCACCCAAATACACATCTGATTTCATTTCTACTTCTGGAGTGATTTGACACGAGCAATCTGACCTTTGTAGCCCAAGGTCAGTTTTGTGTGTGTGTGTGTGTGTGTGTGGTGTGTGTGGTTTGTGTGTGTGTGTGTGGAGGGGAGGGAGGGGGGGGGGGGGTAAGCACTGACCCTGTGTGGCTCACTCTCCTTTTGAAGGATGTCAGTAACTATCTTCTGGACATCTGTCCAGTCAGCAGTTTTCCTCTTGATTTTGTAGCCTTCTTACCCAGACTGAGAAACTGTTTAAATGCTCAGAAAACCTTTGTAGGGGTTTCAACTCAATTACCTGATTAGGGTGTGACACCATGAGTTTCCAGGGTTTAACTTTTACTCAACATTCTATTTTTCTGAGACAATGAATTTGGAGCTTTCATTATTTATAAGCCACAATCAACAGAAAGATACACTTGGAATATTTCACTCTGCATGATGAATCAATATGGGTTTTACTTTCTGAAAAGACTAATCAAAATATTATGCTTTACTACAATATTCTCTTCTTTTAGAGATGTACCTGTATGCCAAACATAGACAGATGATGTAATCATAACACTGTCACCGCATCGCTTCTCTTGTGTTTAATGTTCAATCCAAGTTTGCTGTCCTAAATAAACCTCATGTAGTCTTGAACAGTCTCACTGTATCTGTCTCTTAATGTCCTTGAACACAGTGAGAGGGCGCTCAGGAATAAACTATGCCAACACCACCACAGCATACAGGCACAGAGCTCCCTCTGCCTGTGACAATGAGAAGTGCAAATTTGTCTGCACAGCTGCATGCTTATCTCACCTTTTTTATATAGTTTTGATTTCACAGTCTGACATTTGAGGGTTTAACATGACAGATTTAATTTCAATGTGAATCTAGAAGCAGTGAACGTTTAAAGTAGGCACAATTTATGGTGCTATAGTTCTGATTCCATATGATTAGTAAGTCAACATCTTACTGTCATAAGCATTTAGTGTATAAAATGCTGCAAAGCTTTTTAATGAGACTGTAATATATAAAACATGCTGCCAGTACTTAGAGGGTAATTCCTTGTATACTACTTCAAAGTCAGTCATTTCTTCATGGCCATGATTTGTACATGTTTAAAGAATGTAGCAATCTTAATTTTTACTAAGTGAAGGAGGAATTTTTAAAAAATGCCCATGACCTCTGGAAATGTTACATAAGAATTTTACAATCAGGGTCATACATGCAGTATCAACAGGAAAATATTAAAATGTGGTAAAAAATAAAACAGTGGAAGGGAAAAGAAACATTTGTACCATATGAAGGGAATTCCCTTATACGTAGTAGGTTAGATAGCAGCTGCAATGCAGTACAGTACTGAAAAAAAGAGAACGATGTTAACTGAGGTAAGCTGTTACATAACAACCACATGGAGTATCTTCTCTCAGCCACCATCGCTGCGATCTATTTGGGCTTAAACAGCTGTCATGTTAACTAAGTGTAGCATGGACACTGGTGAGGAGAAGGTTTATTTTACACCTTAGCTCTTTGAAACAAAGGTGGAGAAATCAGTCAGATAAATGTTCACACAAACATTTATCCCTCTGCTTGTATTTTGAAAGGCTTCTTATAAATTGGACAAAGCAGCCTATCTGTGTCGGAGGAAAGAGGGAACTGAAAAGCTTAAGGGAGATCTGATAAAGATTTGCCATAAGTGACTGATTGGCTTTTAATATTTAGTAGCACTTTGGTGCCTTGATCCAGCTTACAGGTTCTGACTTGTAAGGTTTTTGACTTCTGTATTCTTACTGTTTTTATCACAGAAATGCACGATGGTCGCCCTTTGATTTTTGTACAGTACTATGCAACTAAATGTTTAGCAACCGATTGATTGATTGATTGATTGATTGATTGATTGATTGATTGATTGATTGATTGATTGATTGATTGATTGATTGATTGATTGATTGATTGATTGGGGGACAGAGACCAAGGTACAAATAGGTCTTTTCTATCAAAGATCCTGGGTTCAAAAACCCAGAGTCATGCTAGAGCCTTTATTTAACTGGATCTGTGAAAGAAATGGTTTACGTTGTTTGATAATCTCAACGTCTCATTCATTTATAATTTGAGGCTTGCCTTGTTATATTCTGAAATGAGGTGATATCGGGAGTATTAGTAGGTGTGTGAACACCAGTCTTTTGGTCATGAAACAGAACCTGGTAGTTTGAACTTGTAGTCTTAAAAATCTGTCAAGACTATGAAAGTTGTGAAGTGTGTCTTCAGCAGGATTTTTAACAAAATTATACCTTTTCTAGTTTGCTTACTTGTTTTGTTATAAATATGCAACAATGTTGCGCTGCTGGATTTTGTCAGAACATTTAAAGAATCGTGTGAATGTACATCAAGTATCTGTCACATCAACTAACACCAAATCAGCAACCATCTGCTTACTATGTCAAGTCTGGTTTTGGTTCAGAGTTGCCCCATGAATCAAAGTTGGGCACAAAAGCTTGGCGCAAACACATTTCTAGATGCAAAAACTCCATCATGCCATCTTTGAAATGAACATTAGGCAGGAAGGGACCAAGGGGCATGTGACATGGAGCCACTTTAACAAGAATAAAAGCAGTGCTGTGTTCTGAACTGGCTTTGGTAGCTCTATTTGAGTAAATTTGTTTATAGTCCCTCTGTTTAATCCTGTCATAAGAAGTGGACAAACGTTCTCATCCCATTGCTGTTAAGGTTGTAGTCAGAAAGCAAAGAGTTTTGAAGCATGTTATAAATACCACCGCTGCTCTGAGTTACTATGTTGTATGTTTACATTAGCAAACAGTGGTAAGATTGTCCAGTTAAGATATTTCTACACATAAAATAACTTATGTGCCAAACAGCTGCCATTTGTTTGTGAAATATTTCAAATTAAAATAAAAAGAAAAGTTTTAAATCCATGTTTGTTTGTTCAGTCCTGACAGCGCATGTGTGCATATGATGTTTGGAATTAAATAGGGACGACACAAAAGCTCTGGGTTTATGGACATCAACAAAGGCAGTTGCTATGCAAAGACTTTTTGTAGAAAATGAATTTAATTCGGCAGCACAAAAAAGAAAAGTCCAGAAGAACAAATATAAGCATATAGTGACCTTCCAGCAGTTCAACTAAACACGTCACACTGCTGATCCAATATCAACAACAGCATGTCAGTAAATTAAAAAAAAGCTGCTAATCTGTCTGTAGATTCTGGGTGTTAATAATTCACTGGTTAATTTAAAAAGCCTCAACATTAAAATCAGGACAATGAGACACAGATTGCTGATCAAAGAATAAAAATAGACCTACCTTTCTAAATAGATATAAAAACTTAGTTATAACTATGTAGTTGCTACTACTATGTTATAACATAGTAATTATGTTCTATCTACATTGTTGATATGAAAACATTTTCTATATGTTATGTTACCATAAAAGTTGAGGTAATAGACTAATAAGTTTCAGATAGGATGGAATGGTTCCAATATTTGAATGAAAAAAAAAATATTTCTCTTTAAATATTTTTTAGTAAAAGATCAATGATCAAACAGAAAAATTGTATTCAGTTATAGCTTTAGCATCTTTTCTATAAGTTCACTACTTTCCAAAGAGGTTACTAGCAGTATGAACTTATCAAGGAGAAAACCTGAGGAAAGTTCTAACCTCTGCAAATGTCACAGAAAAGAAAAACAAGCCACTGTTCAAGTCACAGAAATGCAGTCTGAGTTTCCATCCATTTCTGAACATGTACTCAGGAAGGAGTGCTCTGACATCCCTTTCAAGATCTTTTTTGACTTTTTAACTAATAAAACATGATACCCTCTTTAGGCGTCCAGCCAATAAAGATAAATGAGAACGCCTATTCCAAGAAGACCAGAGCAACCTTTGCAAGAAACATTGGAAGGCATTCTTGGATTTCACAAGCTGCAGTGTTGACAGCACACAGACATACGGAGCGCTTCATTAAAAAATGTGATGTAGTGAGTCTTTAGGTAATGATACTAAAGAAGAATTACAATAGTTGAATTATCACCCTTTAACTATGGTATAAATATAAAAAAAACTTCTGGTTGAAAGGTAATGAGTAAGAATTTTGTTTTCGTTAGCCCAGCTGTCTCTTGGAGGTTAAATTTCAAAAAAGCTCCTTGCAAAAATGAACACACTACAACAGTTTCACAAAAATTGTTTTGATTAAAACACTAGGTGAAAGTGCTGCTAAGCATAACAGCATAGAAGTCAACAATCAAAGTCAACATGAGTCCATTAATTATAAGGCAGGGAAGAAAGCAAGTGTCAGGACAAATACATCAAAATAATTTGGCAGCAAACAAAAGAAGAAAGGTCAAATGAATATTTAAAGCTCCAATATGCAACTTTTACGAAGCTCTTTTTTACATATTTGTTAAAATTATCATGATGTGATAAGACAGAAGGCAGAGGAAGCTCCTCTGCCTTCCTCCTATATGAACAAATGCTCTGTCTGATTCAACCAATCAAATCAAAATGGAATAAAAACAGTATTAAAACCACATTACATAATTGACACAAAATATTTTCACGCCTTATGCAATATTACATAATGCGCCAATTATTGCAAAATGCTGAGGTAGCTTTTCTCTAGAAAGAATTCCAGTGTTTTTTTTAAATAACATATCCTATTTTCAAGAAAGCAAATTGTGCTATATTAAAGTGATCAACAACTCTACGAATAACATTGATCCAATTTCTCTATTATGATGACAGACATGAACTTGCCCACAATTAGAATGCTACACAGGGTCAATATAAATGATGAACAGCAGGGGGGGTTTCTTTGATGAAGACTGGCAAAAGAGCAAAGGTATGTCTCTTGCACACCAAAATATCTATTTCAATAATTAATGTCCTGACAAAGGCGTGAGACGCAGCCTCACCTGTAAATTTCACGTTTCATGAAAATAAGACTTGTAGATGTTTTCTGTGAGTGAGCAGAGAGTGAATCTGGCATTTATTGTCCAAAGTTTCAAATATTTAAATGTGTATAGGATTGACAATCTGAGTTATTAAAGGTATAATGGATGGATGCACACAAACAATGGTTTGTGATTGTTTATTACATAATGTGCCACATTTTTACACTGTCATTTCTAAAAAAAGAGCTTCCTCCAAATTTTATAACAACCGGCACAAATTTAATAATAATAATGCAGCTGAAAGTATTACAAATTGTGTTCAAATATTTTATTATATTTTGCATTGATTATTATATAATGTGGTTTCAAAGGTGTTTTATGACATTTTGAAGCCCAACTTTATTACATTATCACATATTGTGACCTTACAACATTACACAACATTACTGTGGCTGTCCAAGCCACCCTTTGCCCTCTGCTGCACTATAGCTCCTTCCCAACAGGTAGCCTGTCATGAACGCGCTCAAGGTAGCTAAGAAAGCCATTGTTGATGGCAGATAAATGGTTATCCCACAACAGAAGGTTGTTTCTCTTCCATTAGCACTTTGAGTGACAAATAGACAAGCAATATTGACAGCACTAAGTCACTCCTCCATGCTCTGTGGGGGTTTTTTTAGCGGGAGGAGCTTGGTCTTTTGAAACTGCCTCATTACATACCGTCAAGAAAAATATACTTTTGTAAAAATTGCATATTGTTGCTTTGAGAATTGGTGACAAATTAAGAACAAGCAAGAGGTGACTGCAAGTATTGTGAAAAACGGACAAAAGAAAGAACAAAAAAAGAAATAAAAAAACTACAAGGATTCAGTTATGTGTCCCTCTGTGGTTAAGGTCTCAAACTGCATTCTTCAAGGGCCAGAGTCCTGCAACTTTTAGATGTCTCTGTGCTTCAGTACACCTGACTCCAATATTAGCAGGGCTCTGTAGAGCTTGACTCCATGTTACTGAGGCAAATTCAACATTTATTTCAAGAGATGCATCTAAAAGTTGCAGTACTCCGGCCCTCGAGGAATGCAGTTTGAGACCATTGCTCTGGTGTCTAGTGAGCCACATTAACAGCTATGGTGGGATGGAATTGGCTGCCCAAGCCCAACATGTGTGCTCACAAGTGCAGAGCATGCGAGCATGCAACATGTGCTCTACATGGTTGTGAAAGTGGAATTCAGAAATGGTAAGAACCAATTTTTACTCTTCAAGTATCCAATCTGGGCCACTGTCTTTATTCTGGGTTGATAAGAGTCAAGGTCACAAAGTCAGCTATTACGGTTTACTGTCTCGACCACAAATACAATCCAGCAGAGATCCATGTGAGCACAGGGAACCACTTTACCCTTTGTAAAATGAGTTCTTTTGAAATAATTCACATTTTTTGTAAGCTTTAAGGAGAACAAGATTGTTTTTAATTTATGAACATGAACTGCGTGCTGCTTAATCTCGGAACATTGAGCGAAGCTCTTTTCAAAAATGAGTGATTGCCATAAACAGAGTCTGTTGAAAGTGGTTTCTACAAGAGAGAGTCAACAATGTATCCCCTCAAGGAAGGTATAAATTTTTTCTTGCTTTATATTAAATAATGAAAATGGGAAGCCGCTGTTAAAAATCATCAGAACCGACAACGTTCTAGAATTTTCTCATAAGTTGCAAGATTCAGCAAGCACCCTGAGCGAATGAGTGTGTTCAAGTCTCAGGTGTAACTACACCTTTTGAGGTTTGCCTTGGATGTAATGTGAAATCAATTAAAGTTTATGATTTTTTACAAAACTGCAGGACAGACAATATTCTAAGATGACCTGAAGATGATATTTGCAGAAAATTCCCTGAGAAACCCCTTTATGCACTAAACAGAAACATCTTTCCCTTACAGTAGGTGAAATAAGAACTAAACTCACCAACGTTTTACTTGGTTTAAATATTTTGAATGGGGTCACTGATATCAAATTAGCCACAAATGTAGGCAACAGCTCAAGTAATCCAAAACGTTCCTCCTGGCTCTGATCAGAGAAGTATATTTCTGCACATGGCAGAAAGACCACAAGAAGGAGGCAGAGAAATTAGATTTTTCCACAGATTATGTCTAAATCTTAGATTTAAATATTTGACAAATTTACTACAAAAAAAATTATTAAAGTTACCTGCTTAATGAGAATTTTATATTGATATTAAATTGAGAAATGTGCTCAGTGCCTATTTTACTTGCTCATAAAAAATTGACAAATGTAAAACAAAATAGGTGTTTAGAAATATTAACATGAAAGCAGGAGATATTATCTGAAGTTCAGCAAACTATGATCATTCTAATCTCAGTCTTGTGCTGCAGAAAGGTGAATGTATTGATGGATTGATAGATTTGATTAATAACTGACTGATTAATAAATTAGTCCTAAGCCACACGCACACTCCATATTGCAAGGTCAGTGAAAGGTAGATAAAAAGTACTGGGACCCTCTCCCTGCTCCAGATTAGCCCAGAGAAATCATGAGGGAGTTATTGCTCTAATTAAATTTTAAAAATCAAGTCAAGTGTTCAAGAGGGAGACTACAGTCAGGAAATACAAACAAAAGAAAAAGTTTTGGAACGACAGAGTGATGCTGTGCAGCACTCTTGAAGACTTAGTGTACATGAAGATATCATACATGTTACGACTTCTAGTCAAGTTAATATAATTTACACGTAACACATATAATTTAAAAGAGTCTGTTTCCAACTCCGTGGATGTGAAGTAGATTTGCATCATAAATTGAAATTCAATCAAACGTACATCAGAATTCTCCATAATATCACTGAACTCTGATCCAGAACCACAGAACATTCTGGGTAATGTAGGCAGAGCTTGATCAATTTTTCACAGCCAACTAAACAAGGTTGGTGGCATCAACTCACTCATTCATTGGCTAACTAAACAACAACTGAAAAACATGTGCAGGTTTCAGATTTTTATACCATGCCTCATAACTGCTTAAAAAAAAAAAAAAAAAAACTAAAAACAATGACATCGATTGAAAGGAGAAAACAGCTTGCGAGGATAAAACAGGAAAGGTCACGTCACCAGTTTGGCAGTATTCCAAATATTTAGGACATAAAACTAGTCACTTATTGAAGGTGACATGAAATGCTTGTATCACAAAATGTTTTTCAGTCATATTGGCCAGTCCGAGTTTATCATTTTTCAAAGAACCCTGAAAAAAGGCTGATGCAAGTGACATATTTGCCAGTTGGATGAACTTTCACTGCATAAATTTGGTATGGATTTTGGCCAAAGAGATTTTTAATACTAAGAAACTGGGACGATGGAAAACCAAGAGAATAGTAAGAAAGATGTGGGTTACTCACGATCAATACTGTCATATTGATTTTCAACTACTACAACATTTAGCCATTTTTTGTTTACAATTCTGCAGCCCTACATCCTGAACCTGTGGTGCTTATCTTAGCCAAACCCCTGCAGTGTTAACATAAGTTGTTGTGATTGATGCCACCATCAGCTAGTAGCCGATGGTTATCATGAACACTATGGGCGTATGGTGTCGAGGAGACATATTTGATCAAAGAGTCACTCTATTTGCTAAGGAAACTCTCTCTACTCCCAGAACATCAAAAGATGTGCCAGGTGGTACTCCTATTCCAAGTGCTATTTAATGACCTACATTACAAGGAAAATTACTACTTAATTTTACCAGTCAAGACAAGGAAAACACAATTTTATTTCCTTATGCATCTTTAATAGATATGACAGGACAAATACTGGTTACTTCATCAATCAAGGGTTAGACAAGTCACAGTTTCAACTATTTTTGAAAAGCTGGTCTTAGTGAAGCAGATTTCTCTGTAAAGCAGACATTCACAAATCACTACACTAAAATCTCTGACATTTGTGCAGCTTAGTACCTTGGACACCCTGACCTGTTGACTGAAAATATCAGAGATCACCTAACAAGTTTCAAATTTATAGATGACCTGCACTCCTCCTCGAGTCACTACCTCGCAAAAGTAACAATAAATGTCACCAATCATCCTCCATCAATCTGTGTTTTTTCACTTCAAACTAGAAGAAAAGGAGCAGACAAAAGCAGCCAGTGCTTGTCCTTGGCATATGTAGCCTCATAAAGAGTTCATCCTTATGATAAAAGTATTTTTTTTCTGTCAATATGCCGCACAAAGGCAGTGATGACACAGCAAAAATTTATGCTGTGCACCACTCTTGACAAAGATATAAGGAAGCAGAGAACGGCAGATTTTCTCTTCAAGTGGTATAAGTTGGCTAATATCCATTCATCTGTACACCTAAATAATGTATAATGTTGGAAACTAACACAATAAAACATTTCTTTGTCTTCACAAGAGAAATGAAAGCTTTATTCTTTTAAAATAAAAGAAGAAGTCAGTTAAGGATAAAGTTAATTGCAGTTTAGGTCAATAATATTCTTATTGAACAAGAATTTCAAATAATGGAATAACTCTGTTCTTACAAGGACAGTAACAGAACAGTAAAATCTTTAGACAGCTATCTTTTCTTCTGCAAAAAATATATATATTTTTTTTTATTCAGTGCCCCCAAGATATGACACTACTTCTGAGCCATCCCACCATTGTGGTGCAGAGGAGCTAATATTGGAGGTCACACGTCTCTATTCCCAATAGGCAATAAATTTCTTCTGACAGTTTGTCTAAAGTGTGGCAGGATGACTGACCACTTAACTGTCTGAACGGGGGCACAACTTGGTGGGGATCTAGAAGACCGAATAGTTGTCTGACAAACAAACTTTACTACATTCTAAATGTCTATTTTTGCTTCAGTAGACTGCACAAATATCAATAAGACAATTAGTAAAATGCTTAGCTCGGTACTGAGACCATGTGTAAATCCATCAGTGAAGCGCAAAAACAGCTAACCAGTCAAGGACATGACCAGTTCATTGGCCACACAGAAGGGGAGCCAGACAAGAAAATCGGACAGCAAGCACTTCAGGAAGGAGAGGTGATAATGTTCCCAATTGATTCAGTCACCATGCCAGATTAATGCAGAGGAGACAATGAACATACATGATAAGGTACGGCAGTGAAACCTGCTGCTGTGCCAGAACCAGTCAGTAAGTGTGACAGAGAGCAGAGACTGCACCCTTCATGCTGCCAACAGATGGCCTGAATAAGACATCTCCATCTAGAGGAATGAAGAGACAAGGGCATTTGATTGTATTACAATGAAAACAAAAATTAGGTTTGTCTTCAAGAGAGGACGTAAGGAAGAGGTGTTATACGCTCATCTGCTCCTGCACTGTGTCATGCATACGCAGACAGGTCATGCACACAAATCAAACATGTTGCCCAACAGGATTTCTCATCCCTCCACTGCGTTGGCTACGTATCACCTGCTCCTCTACCATATAAGGTGCATTTACCCAACTACGCTGTTATCCGTGTTTTACCTATGATCACAC
Source organism: Poeciliopsis gracilis (assembly GCA_911649635.1). Taxonomy (NCBI): domain Eukaryota; kingdom Metazoa; phylum Chordata; class Actinopteri; order Cyprinodontiformes; family Poeciliidae; genus Poeciliopsis; species Poeciliopsis gracilis. Next base: position 1,394,388 of record CAJVRI010001403.1, read on the forward strand.
AAACAGAGGGAACAATCTGTACAATTCAGATTCTTCCGACAGCCAGGTGATTTATGCCAGCAGAATCAACAGCAACAAATGACACCAGCAGATGCATGCAAGCTGCTGATTGAGATTTTGCACAAAGAATAGGCATACTCACACAGCTGAAAGGTTACCGCCACCAGCACTGTGATGTGAAAATCCTCCCACCTTAAAATGATGTTGCAATGGCACATGCGGTGGGGCACTGGCCACCACAACAGCGTGCTTTATGTGTATGAGTGTGTGTGTGAATGCGTGTAGGTGTGCGTGTGTGTGTGGAGACAAGCTAAGCTGCACTCTCACTGCTTCTGCCTCAGCTGGGGCTGTCTCAATGCACAGCCTGTACCATGTCGGCAGCCAGCAGGGGTGGGCATGAGTATCAGTAGAGGTGTGTGTGCGTGTGTGTGAATAAGACTGCATCGCAGAGAGAGGCTGTTTATTACGTGACAAAGCTTTTTACTGACTGGATAAAGAAATAAAGATTGACAGATGGAAGGATAAATTGATTGATACAGTGGTTAGTATGGAAGAACGGAGGATCAACAGCACAGAGAAGCAAAGACAGGAAAACAATCACAAATTTGATTCTCCAGAGTTTAAAACTACTATTTACATACACTTGAGGAAAAGATACAAGACCTTTTATTTTGCTGTCTCATATTGCATCAGACTGAACTTTTCCCATTTTAGATCCAAATAAACAATTTTTGTTTGCCAAATACCATAAACATTTTCTTTTGATATTCACTTTGTTCCTCTTTTGCATCCTTCCACAAGCTTCTTTGAATAGTTTGCTGGAATTTTGACCCATTCCTGGTGGTGGTGGTACTTGGAACTAATATGGCTGCATTTGTAAACCTTTACTTTATAGTCCGCTAACTTTTGATGTTATTTTATTATTTTCACATAATGCTCTTTCCTCATGATGTCATCTATTTTATGAAGTCCACCAGTCCCTCCTGAGGTAAAAAAAAATTAAATAAACTTATGAAAAACATTCAATTAAGTGTTTTCAGACTGCTAGACATGTCTCCAAAAGTATAGCTCTGTCAAATATTACCAAAATGTAATCCGCTTTTTATATTTTGTCTTTTGACTTTTTTGATGAGTAGTCTATAGGTCTACAGAAAACATCTCACTAATTAGATCCAGTCAGCTACTTAGAAAGTATTTTATTTTTGTATGTAAAGATTTCATACCATGACACATGCATCTCTGGGGCATAGAACCTGTTTTGTTCCTGCGCAATAGGATGGCCTGACATTCCCATGCTCCTTACATACTATTTGTTTGAAAAGATGACTGCAGCTCAGTCAGGCTTCTGGAAATTGTCCAACAGTGAACCAGACTTGCAGAAGTCAGCATTTCTCTTCCAGATGTCTTGCCGATTTCTTTCTATTTTCTTTTGATGTCAATCAAGGGGCAGGTGGGTCGAGTTGTTGTCTTGAACTAAATTCCCAACTTCGTCCGGATTTAACTGGAATTTTGAAATCCAAGCAATCAGAAGCTGGCAAAGCCATGACATTAAAACTAAGATATCTTATTTTTAGACTTCTGAATCTTAAGTAAAACAAATGTCTAGAAAATTATCTCATCCTGGATTTTAGCAAACAGGAATAACTTTGGTAATCCTAAATTATCTAAAAAAAGGTCAAATTTGTCAGTCAGAAAAACGGATTATGCATTTCTATAAAGTATCTGGACATATCTGACTTTTAAAACACATCGCTGCTTCCATGGTTATTCTTGACTGCCCATTGATGCCTTCCTGAAAATTGCAAAGCAAGGGAAAGAACCAAGAGAGGAAAAGAAAAGTGTAATAAAAGAGAGATTGAAGAATAAGTGTGAGGTAGTAAAACCCTAAAGAAAACAGACATAAAAAGGAAGTGCACCTTTTAAGGACATGGATCAACAACCATCTCAAACAAGTGTCAAGCAGTTTGGGATTCCCAAAATAACATTTTTAAACTAGTATGCTACACTCCCTAGTAAATTTATTAACAGAACATAATGTCTGTGAATCTCTGTTTATATAATTGTCTCAACCATCCCTAAAAAAAAAATCCAACCCAAATATCTTATATAAAATATCCTAGATTAAAAATAAAAACATAACCTCTCCTTCTGCACAGAGTGCCTAAGTGTTGGTATCATGTCACTATCACACATTGCATTGCGTCACTTACAGAAAAAGAAGGATAGGAGGAGAGGAGCGAGAGTCTCAAAATGTTCCCTTTCTGAACTGTGCATACATTTTTCTAATTATCAATTTATCCTCCCTTCCATCCCCACCTTCCCCATTCATATCTCCTTCGGTATCACATGTGTATTATGTAAAGATCAACTGCTGCACATCACCAGAATCACAAACACCTACTTGCCATGTCAGGGTATTCCCACTAGAATAAATGCACATTAAACAGGGCTTAGCTTGGCATACAGTGGTTTGTGCTACAGAGGACAGGACAAAGCGATGCAGAGCTCTCACATTTGTTTGTCAGTCATGCACTTGCACAATCTTTCCTGTTAAAAAGAATCACCTGTCTGGCTACATAACAGGTTTTGAATAAAAATAAATCAATAAAAGTACTGTTCAGCATAATATTTTCTCTATAGAATGATGGAAAAGCACATGTTTTCTCAAAGAAATAATAGATTCAGCTATGATGGCTGTCAAATCATGATGCTTGATTTGGAAGCCTTATTTAAATACATACCATATTCTTCCAATTCCAAACAGATTCCTTTTTAAGATTAATTTTGAGGGTAGTTCTTGATTTTTTTAGACTTAGTTATGGCTAGACAAAGTATACAACAATGTAGTTATGAGAAAGATGGAATCCTTATTGATTTTGGTAGTGGTGGCTTCGACAGGGATAATCCATGCCCAAAAGAGGATGATCTCCCCCTTTTTACCAGTCATGTGGCACTCAGTCACCACCTGCAAAGTTGATGATGAAGGGACAACCGTCTCTCTGATGTACCCTTTAAAACTAAAGAGGTTCCAAATGAGGGTCCCACAAAATAAGAAACTGCTGGTCCACCAGAAAGAACAAACAAAGATGAGAAAGAACTACACAGAGACTGATTGATCAAGAGGACAATTCACTCGCCATGCCTGCCAGTGGTAGTCAGAGAACCCGGTGGTGCCTTACTGCTGTCAAACTGTGCCAGGGAAGCTGTAGCTACAATATAGTAGCTTACTGCTATCAGTGTGCAAATGTGTGTGTGAATGGGTCAATGACTAAATGTGGTGCAAAGTACTTTCAGGTTATTTGGACTTGATAAAGAACTATACAAGTACAGGCAATGTACCTTTTAGATATTTAAAAAATGTGTCATCGGAGGAACGATCAATTTGCTTATCTTCTCATGGGTACTTTACAGAGCAAATGTTGCACTAAAGTAATGTGCAAGGTATATTCAAATAAATAATATTCACCTTTTATGACCTTTTCTATTTTGAAAAAGGGCAACTAACAAAAACAACGGTGAATAGCATCGTCTTTCTAGTGGAGGTCAGAAAGGCTGATGGCACGATGCGAGAACCTCGCTTCTGTTGGACTGCGCCAAGGCAGTGGCTACAATATAGTAGCTTGCCGTCAGAATGTGAATTTGTGAATGAGTGGGAATGACAGCACCATACAGTGGCGTGGCATGACAAGTACAACGGATTCAAGGCATCTTTAAAGTCTTAAAGTGGAACTTTGCCTCAAATAACACAATAAACTACCTGCAGTTTACAGAGAGTGGCATGGTGTAAACGTAGCCTTGAGTTAACTGAGCAACCTGAATCAGTTCTATACCTGGTTTGACCCATCCCTCCCTCAGTTCACCCTCCACTGTTGTTGTCCCCCACCTACATCTTTAACAACTGCTTGCCTATTTTGCCATGACTTGACAAGACCTCTCAGCCATCACCCACCCTGTTTTTGTCTGAGACTCCATAGCAGAGCATCCCTTCACCATCACCCTCTTCCCCCTTTCAACACTTCAGCTGAGGAATGAACTACAGCAGACCAAGTTGGGAAAAGCAAGGTACATTTTTCTGCTATTTATATGATTTTTAGGAAAGCATACCTAAAATAGTACTTTTTCTTTGTCTCTGTGTGGACATTTGTTTGGTGACAAGCATATTGTGGGTTTAAATCATTGAGTGTACAGTATCATTTAACATTGCCAAATTTTTTAAATTAATTAATCAGGTTGAAAAAAATATATTTTTCTAAAGATTGATATTGCAACAGTAGTTTCACTGAATGCAGCAAGAGACACAGAAAAGGATAGAATAAAAAATTAACAGAATTGAATACTTGCAAGCCATTATTGAAGTGCCTCAGTTACGCACTGTTGAGTTTGGTGGAGGTTTTGGTTCTTCTATAGTAATTTAGCTTAGTCAAGAAGCATATGGTGGAGTAAGGAGAGAGAGAGGAGAAGAGAAACTGGAAGCAGTGATGGGGATCAGAAACAGTCCCTGAATATCAATGCACCATGTCTAAGAGAATTCAGGGCTGCAGTGCACCAAAAACAGAGAACCTGGGAAACAGAGCAGAGTAGGATCACAGACAGCTGGGACTCAAGTACCAGTTTTACATACATCTCCAGGATGACCTGTGTGACTTAATTTTCATAAATCACAGGACACCATACATAGTCACTTCTCTGGATTTCCCGTTTGAATTCATTTGTCAGATTGTTTACTTGTGATTAAATATAAAAAGAAAAGGTTTGTAAGTAAGAAATCATGTAACAGTGACCTTATCCCACACACTTTTTAATGATAATTTGCACATGCCTCATTAACATGATGGACGTGTTGCTTCCCAATCAAGTACCTCAGGCGGATGACTTTCAAGGAAGCACTGCAGGGGAGCCTTTACTCTAAAATAAGCACACATTTATTTAGATTGAGAGGAAATTATGTAATTCAGCTTAATTAATATAAAGCTATGGGAGACATAACTTCAACAATACCACCATTTCCTTTCAAAGAGAATCTAATAACCAATACAATTCCATGGTTACCTCAGGTCAATCCCATAAACCCATTAGTAGCCACCAGCCAACAACCATTAGCCTCATTAATTGCGGAAGCCTCCTAGTGCCTGAGTGGTAAAATGAGGCTGGAACGTACTTGTGTGTGGGCATGTAGAGAAGCATGTAGATAATAAGCTGTCTCCCAAAGGTATGTAACCTTTCTCTTTATGAGGTCAACATCACTATCAGGCCAAAAGTGGGCGAGTGAGAGTTTGCCAAGGCCTAAAGCGCTTCCACTTCCAGTCATGATGTTAAAGTGGGGCTCCCTCACAGCTAGGGACTGGGCATGCTGACCACACAAATATGATTGAGCCATTGACAGGTAACTGTATAATGAGGTGATTTTATATAAATAGATTAGTGTCATTTTCATAGTTGACTTTTGCAGTAAGTGTTGTAATAGCATATCTGGAGCTGTATGGGTGGATGAATCACTGGATGGATTGGCAGCAAAGCAACAACATTCCAGTTTCCACTGTATCAAGATAGATGTGCATCATAAAAATGTCAAAAATGTTTCTTCAGTCATTAACCAACATTTTCTCAAAACATATTTATTATTAGATAATGCTGAATTAATGAAAGAATGATGCTGGAATCTATCTAAATGCATACATACTTTTAGTTATGTCACTATTGTCCTTTGGGAATGTTCCACTAATTACGAATCCTGTCTCCTTCCCTTTTTACTCTCTGCCCACACATAACGGATGTTACGATAGCTGCAAAAGTAGTACAAAAAATAAAATCAACAAGGGGTTTTACATTTTAAACGTATTCATCGAGAACTTTTTAAAGAGGGGAAACCAGTTGCAAGATGCTGCAAGCACCATGCAGATCCAGGTCATAAATTTTATCTCTGCATGTAATGAATGATTAATTGATTGATTATTCTGCCAGTTATTTTCTCAACAAATCCATTAGTTGCCTACTTTATCAAATGTCTGAAAAAGAATAGAAATATGGCAATTAAATTGATAAATTTGTTTTAGGGAAAAGAAGCTCAACTGTTGGGATTGTTAACTCCATTTCCCTAAAATCCATGGGTGAGCCAAGTTAACGGCCCCTAGTTGGACAAGCATACTGTGACTCATACAGTCATAACCAGCATTACAAGCAATGATATGAGGGACCATCATTCTGTCCTATTTTCCTCTCTTGTACCTCTCTCTCCAACACTGTTTCCTTTGCTCTCTTCTCAGTACTTGTTCTGAGGATGATAGAGAGCTTCATACCTCTCCCCAAGGACAGCCATGAGCAAAAGACTAATGGGAACACACACACACATGCGTGCACACGCACACAAGCCTGATAGCTGCGCAAAAGCCCAAGACACCTCCACATACACACATACTTCCAGAGAGCCAGCAGGCCAGGAGAAACTCTCCGACATTTCGGGTGAACTGTAGTGCAGCTCATTGCATACCAAACCCACAGAGGCAAGGGTACACACTGGAGAGTGGGACATTATATAATGACATTGACAGGACATAAAACAGTTGCAAACAGCTGCTGTATCTTTTTTATTTTATGAAACTAAGAATGCATATATAAAAGGTTGCCCAATTTTGCTTTGTCTATATTGCAGAAAACTAGTAACTTCAACTACAGTTCACATGTACACACATATATACATGTACATGTATGTGTGTACAGTGGTTTAGAAAAGAGTTTGCTCCCTTCCAGATTTCCTAAGTTTGTCACACTTCAGTGTTTCAAAACATCATTAAATATTATCTGAAAACAACAATAGTAAACACAAAATGCAGTTTTTTAATATTAAGGGTTTTTTTTAAAGAAAAAAAAATATATCCAAGGCGAGATATGCAAAAGTTAATTTTGATGATTTAAATTATTCAATAAAAATAAGTCTAAAATTATTATAATAATTTTGTTTTTATCCCCAGCTTAATGCATCACATTAGCATAATTATTTTGAGTGAAGTATGACATACGCATGAACTCGGAAAATATCAAATGTAGTCCAGATAAATGCACTGTAATACCTTGTAATTATACAAGAAAAAAAAAAACAAACAACACACACACACATACATGCTAATGGTGGTGGGTTCAAGTGCGACACCGAGACTCACCACCCCATCTTGTGCATGCAGCCAGTCCTTCATCTCAAGTGGGACAGACGCCCCTTAATAAGCCTGAGTTATAAAGGTCTGCTCTAACTGGTCACCACAGGAGATCTTTCCTGCTCACATCCATACCCATCAACAACTCTTTAATGAAGCTTATATGATTTACAAAAACATGTACATTTTCTGTGAGATTTAAAAGGATTTTATAGCTGAACTGCATTGTTCTGTACAGAGTTAATTACTTTGAGTTGTTTTCATTATTTTCTGGATATGAAACATTTCTTGAAATGTCACAAAACCATATGATTTGGGTTATGTATTTGAAAAACATGGGATAATGTGATATTCTCAAAATTTTTTACAGTTACTTGAGAAGAAAAATTTGCAAAAATACTCAGCAGAAAATGAATTTCAAACTCAAATGAATAATTTTCCCCTTTCATTGGCTGCATTACAAATTCCTATCAAAATATTGAAGAATGAGAGCACAAACAAGATTTTGAGAGATTGTCAAGCCAACATAAAAACGGATGAGACAAGCATTTATGTACACACCCAAAGTTTTTTTCACAATTGAGATAAACCTATGTCGCTTAAATTAATTGTTTAATGAAAACACACCAAAGAAAACCTGCACAGGGATAGAAACAGAATTTAAGCCAGGATTAAGGGATACCGATTGACAAAAAATATTGCAGAAAAAATACCAAGGAACAATCAGTGTTTATTCCCCTCACCCTACCAAAATAAACGTATGTACTTTACCATGCCTAATTTGAAAAGTATGACTTTAGTTGCTTATTTAAACCTTCAAAAAACCTTTAATATTTACCACATAACAAGCAACCAAGAAAAAAACAAAATAAAAAAAACACATCACACATTGTGATATCACATTTTTTCACACCCTGTAAGCAAACAGAAACATGAAGAAAAGGTTTTTCAGAACCATCACTTACTTTAAATGTGATTTTTAGTCCTTTAAGCCTGATTTCAGTTCACTTTTTTTTCCCCCTACAGAATCTATATGCCTTGTTTATTTGTATTCCTTTGCCAGATACAGAACTGTGTCTGGAACTTGTTCAGCCTGAAAGAAATTTCTTGACAAAGAAAATCAACCAAGCTAGATGTCCGTCATTAATCTAGCAAAGACACTTTTTTTAACAGCTCTCTCTCCTTTTATCTCCCTCCAGAGACACAATCCCTGCTAAATAGCTATATATCCTGCCTGCATGTTTTTATTTATCTATTTTTTTTTTATTAATTTCTTGTTTAGATGAACTGTGGAGATTGGACCTTATCAAATCAGTCTTTTATGCTTTGAGGTTATCAAAATATGCTCAGAAGCAAATACAGTTAGTTATTGAAAATATTATTGTGTATCTAAAAAATATACAGACTTTAGTTTAACAGAACACTAGAGGACACTAAGGCTGCTGTTTCCACAGCTTAAGTGTAATAATTTTACAGGAATAAGATGAAGAAAGAGTAAATGTGGCACAAAAGTCTTTGGAAAAACTACTGTTCATTTAATTAAAAATGATCAACTAAATCTTGTTCAACAGAGTTCACAACTGTCAAACACTTGTATTCACTGATTTTTGTCTGATTTTTATCAGAGGAAGAATATGTGTATATTAAACACCAATCATCAGTTAGTGTGGCAACAGATGACTGACACTTTAAACATAGAGCACTCTCTTCCACATGTAAATAATCTTCAATGGAAATATGCATAAAATTGCATGAGTCTTGTTTAAAAGCCATATATAAAAACAAAAAAATACTTCAATAAAACACAAACACCTAAATCCTACTCTTTGGTTTCAAGAGATTCCATTGGATATTAAAACTGTGAAGCATGACAGAATCAAAAACAATACAATTCAAAATGCATAGAAGCTGTGAACCTCAGCCACAAATATCTGTTTTTACAGTAGAATGTCCTTTTTGCCCAAAGTGTCTGTGATCAAGACTGGTCTTGAGCCTTCCATCCCTGCAATTCAGTCCCATTTTCCTACACACATTGACATGTTTCACAGGATACAGTTACTGCAGTCACACAACATGTTTCTGTTTTCATCGACTGCCGTAGTAAAAGATTGAAGGCAATTGAAGAAAAGCCTAAAATTCCATAGGTGAATCAATCAAACAAACAAAAAAATAAAATAAAGCAAAGACACTACAATAAACTCAACTTGGCAAAATCTCAACAATAAGCTTTACAGATGAGTCTCTCTCCTGGAACCGTATTAGCAGAAGACAATTCATCTTCATTATTAAACCAACATAATGAAGATGTTCATTAGAATGCCGCATTTTACAATGCTGCATTTTATAATGCAGCATTCTAAAATATGCCAAACAAACTCGAAGCAACTAATAAAAATTATCAAACGGTACTCTAAAAATGCATTAGACAAATTAAATAGTCTAGTGGATCTCAGTTGCTTTACATTCAAATTTTCAGATGCAAAATTGTCCCATTTTAAACAGCACATTCTTATAGAAGGAAACAAGGTGGATCTCTATATGTCCATATTGGAATATCTTTGAGAGCTTCAGTCAAAAACTGATAAATATTTTATAAGGGACAGACAGAACATTTAGATTGCCAATGGCACACTGCTGCACCAGGCAGGTCAAACTAGTTCTAGGCTTTTCTTTCTCTTTAATTTAAAGTCACATTTAGACCACCTTAGTTTTTCAAATAACTACATAATTTGATCGTTTATGTTCCATGTAGTATAAAAGTCCACCCAATTTGCCTTCAGCGCTCTTGAAGGAGGTGGAGAGATGTGTGACATCATTGTGGCCAAGCAACACAACCCTCCATGCAGTGGGGCAACCTGCTGCTTCATTTTCCCAAATGCACAACCATCAACATAATCAAAATGTTTTATAGTTTGACGTGTTGTAATGTATCACGTCTTTGTTCTTTTTTTATGTCTACCTGAACAATGAGTCTGATGAATAAATCAATATTACAAGAGATTTACAAAGCATAGAGGAGCAACTGAACCACTGCAAAAATGCCAGGTTCCAGTGACGTACAATGTTTTGTTTAAGACGCTGCATCCTTGATGCCAACGAATTAGGATGCATGTAGCTGTTAGCCATATTGCATTTCCTATCCTTTCAGCATTTCAGTGAAAGACAATGTTATTTTCTTCTTCTGACCTTTCTGTCCAAGCAGCAGATTCTCACTCTGTGTGACCAGTTCAAATGGGTATGGCAAGACGGTTGTTATATTTAGTTCCGTAGCAAAATCTGATTCACTGTCAGAGACGGATACTCTAGCAGTCAGATAGTTTGTTCACAATAACATAACATAGCCATAGTCTTTTTTTTTTTGGCAATACTTCATAGCTCTGTTTAGCAGGTGCAAAGTTGTAGCTTTTAACTTTTAATATGTTTTCATTAAAGTTGTGAATAACTTAAATTAGCATTTTAAAACATTGCATAAATCCAAAATACAATGCATCTCTTTATTTGACCTTTACTGTAAACTTCAACTCTTGAGGATGAAGAAAACCTTTCAAGCTCATGCTACAAATCTTGATGACTAATCTCTAGACATAGGCAAGAACAACAATGTTATACTAACAATTTAAATTCATGATAAGTGTATGAGAGTGAAACTGATCAATACTGATTTAGGAAAAGGGGATGGGCACAAAGCTATTAGAGGAAAATGATTGGGAGGCAAAAGCATAACAGATCAATACCCTCTACTGTACTATTCTGTGAATTAGTTGATACATCTCTAATTTTGCCAATATGCTTTTTGCCATGTTATGATAACCTTGAGTAAAAGTTTCCATGGTTTCATTGCATTAATGAATTATTTAGACATTTAAAAATGAAATGTTGCACCCTTTAGTTTCTACTACATAACTTCCCAATGAATGGTCTGTATTTTATCTGCGGAGAGAAATAAGTGACAGCTGCAGAAGGGCATCAATATAGGAAAGGAGGACTCAATTATATTCTGCCTATTCCAGGACTTTAAGACATTTTGCTAAAGGGACTTTAAACCTCAGGCATGATGGAAAATTGGAAAAGTTTTAACTTTTATACTTTGAGTCCTGAAACTAGCCCAGGCCTAATTTGAACTATTCAAAGATGAAGAAGTGTAGGAATACCCAAATATTACATCATTAGCAAAGTTTCTTTAAAACAATTTAACAGTACGGTGGATCACATTTTAGTATTCATTTGCAATATCTGGTTGGGCTCTCAATAACAGTCACAGTTGCGCAAGTGGCCCTTTGGGAAAAGAATTGCCCACCACTGATCTATAGTAATGTATTAGCTTTCAGAGTGCACTGTGGTGGAATAAATGCCATTAGCTATGTGTTCACATACCTAAAAATGTCTTCTCTAGTAAATGTATGGGAAAACAAATGCCAAGTTTTATTTTCCTAACCTATTCATTCATTTCAAATGTCTTCATCTTAAATATTGTTGAGGATTAATTACACATACATGATACATTACAGATATTAGATTCTAATACAGATTGTCATTTCTACAAATAACTAATGATCACCAGAAATGAGCAGAAGAAAGATGGTGATGGGCATGTAAGCACTTAGCAAGGTTGTTTAACAGGATTTGGCTTTAACCTCTGGCATCATTCAGCACACACACACACACACACGAACACGCATCCTTACTTCTGCTGAGTAAGGGTTTTCTCTGGTCATTAATACCACTTCCTACTGCAGCCACTTTGGCAACTTTACACTATAAAACATTACTTTAGAGTAAACCTTTAGTGGATAATCATGTAATCATCTACATTTTTCATCATCAGTTTGATGTCTTGCAATTTTCATTTTTCAAATACATTGCTGTAAACATGGAAATAAAAGATAAAACGTGCTGAAGAGAAATTTATAATATAAGACAAGAACAACGCTACAGGGAACAGTTGAGTTGTACTTTGATAAATCCCACTTTTGGATTTAATTTGGATAAAAGCTGCCTCATAAAAACTTATCATTGGTAAAAAGATAAATGTGTGTAACAATAATATTAATGCATTTCATCTGTGCACAGGCATTTGATAATTCAAATTTGAGATTTTTGCTACAACAAAAGTTTTGCTAAAACAAAACCCTCTTATTTCACAGGCTTTTTCAAGAGTCAGATGTCTTTAATAAATGTGTTTCAACCCTGGTTTATTCCATTAATTCTTGTTTTGTAATTATCTAAAGATGGAATAATAATTTTAGGGAGAGAACTGTGTGTGTTGCTCTCTTTCCATTTTTTATTTTTATTTATTTTTTGTTATTGTGCTAGAAGCATTCCACTGGTAAAAGATTTCCTGCCCTCAAAAAGTTCTTGTTGCTATGCAACTGATCTGCTTTGCACAGAGAGTAATGCTAGCTCACATGGTCTACAAAGAGCTCAAGCACAAGCAGACATACACAGACAAAGTAGCTCTTAGCCTACATTCTGTATTTTTCTCTTTTCTTCTTTTAAAGAAACTTTGTGCTATTATGTTAGCAAGGAAAAATATCTGCTTTTGTGCATTAAATTGGCACATTTTAGTAATCCCATCACTGAACACAAAATTAAATGTAATCATTACTAAATGAGAATGAGCATTTAAACGTCTCATTTGAACATATTATGTACCAAAGAAAATTCAGAAACAAGGCCCCCGTTGTTTTTTTTAGCGCAATTTTAGTTTAAATAACCAACAGATACACAAGTCTTAACTATATCTGAGCACAAACCACTCCTCACCACAACTCAAACTCTGTCATCAATGACAGAATGAGAGGTGATTTATACAGGTATATGCATTTACCAAATTAATAGCTGGTGGCAGTGTGTAGTAACACTTAGTTTAGTTTAAAGATAGCAAGGTGGCAAAGAGCCCTTCCAACCTCAGAGACTTGGAGATGATCTTGAAATATAGATCAAAGAAACAAAAGAAAGATCAGTAGCAACATGCAAAAAATTGGGCTGGAGTTCAACGAAGGGTTTGACTGTTGTTGCACCAATGTTATGACTATTTCATTGATTAATGACAAAGGTGTAGAATACTGACGTTTGATAACTTTAAAAAAAACTAAGACAAAACTTTTATGTTATTTTATTATCTTTTGAGAGATGCATGTCTCCTGTTGTCCTGTCAAATGATTACATTTTATATTAAATGAAAAATAAATAAATGAATTAACCAATGGAATATATAATTCTTATTTAATTATGGTATAATTGGTTGCTACATGGTGCTATGTTGGCTAACTGGCTAATTCTATTTGTTTCAATTAGGCAGGCATTTAAGCAGCAAGTCTCCTGCCATACAAGATTTTGATGAGCATCTGGCCGGTTACTGAGAAGCCGGCAGGAAGTGACCCAGGCGCAATGAGGCTTATTTCTAAATTTGGGACACAGAAGACTGAGAATGGTTGGAAAACCAACCATAATTTTCCTTGTAAAAGTAAATTAAATTAATACTAAAACTAACTAATTCTGAGAGCAAATGCACATCCAGGAGCATACAGAGTAAGATTTCCTCTTACAGTACCCTCCACACACAAAACGCCACAGATACTGAAACTTGTTAGAGCTCACTGGCTTCCTACTGCAGAGTTTTAGCCCATCTCCCTCACGGTCACATCAAGGGCATCCACTCTTGAAACGCCACGGTACAGCTTGTCACAGGAGAGAGGAGAGAAAAGGAAAGGAGAGAGGAAGAGAGGACCCATTAAATGACAATGATCACAGTCAGAAGAAAATAACCCTTCAAAAGAGATGTTGGGAACTTGTATGTAAAGTAAGCAGGGAAAGTATAAAAAAGTGTGATATTGTTGAAAACAGAACACAGGAATGGATGATACAAATGGCAATAAAAGGTTAAAAAAAAAAAGAGAGCATAGAAACCAGGGTATTGCTGGGTAATGGAGATGAGATGTTAATGTGCTTGCCAGTGATGCACTGCAGCAAAATGAAGGAAGACGGAGAAAATGAAGTAACAGGAAGGGAGGTGGAAGGGGACATTAGGAGACAGGCTGATGAGACTAAAAGGACAAGGAAAAGAGAAGAAAAATTGGAATAAGGAAGAGGAAAAGATGGCAAAAAAGGACTAAAAAGAAGAGGGTGGTTTACGAGTTTTAAGCTTTGATAAAGCTGACGATACAGCAACATGGCACTTGATTAAAGTGACACTAAAGTCTCTGAGGAATCTTTAAAAATGCAAACAACAGGTACATCTTAAAGTTAAATATTTTTGTTGCTCATTTCAGAAAGTAAAACAGATTAATATAAAGTTGAATATTTCAAGCCTTTATTTCTTGTAATTTAAAATTTTGCTTTCACTTGTGGTAAAAATACTTTACATATCAAACATAACTTAAAAGTGAAATAAAATCTACTTCAAGGCATCAAATGAAAAGCCAAATGTTTTAACATTATCATAAAAGCGCCATAAACTAGCATGATAAAACTTTGTTCATATTGACCACTCATAATGCACAGAAATGGGAATATTTTGATTTCCTTATGTTTTAGTAAGGATGCACAATGTATTGGCTCTTACAATGACACTGGGAAGCCAATTACAACTGATCTTTATTTTAATCTTTTTGCCATTTGTTTCTTAAGATGAGGGGATTGGTCAGAGACAGTGATGCAGAACAAGATTGTAGCGAGCTCACTTAAAGCATAGAAGCAGTTGAGAAGTGAGTGGTGCGGTGTTTTTTTTGTTTTTTTTTCAAGGTGTCAAAATAGTAGTAAAATATATCTAAAGTATATAATATTGGTTTATAGCCATAACAGCAATATTAATATTGGATATAGGGTTGTTTTTTTTACATTGGTGCATTCTTATTTTTCAATATTTACAATGAATGTGTTAAAGCTTCAACATCATAGACAGAGTTTAATCGGGAAAACATAAAATCACTTGGTGGAGTAAAATCCTGTTGTGAAAGCATTTAATTGTATAACAATGTTTTTACCAAAGGAAAGCCAATCATTTGAAAGAAAACACTGATTTTTAAATTTGTGCACTGAATCATGTGTCAGTAAAATTCATTTATGCATGCTGATTTGTGTCTGACATTATATCTCTACCTTTAGAAATAAGATCCTAAGACAATAAAATATATGTATGCCCTCAATAAAGTTTGCCAAGAAAAAAAAACAAAAAACAGCCAAGCTTCAGAAAGCTTTGGGAGCTTGTGCTCAAACTAGACAAGTTGGAAGCAGTACATATGGATGTTTGGACCAGAAGGCATAATTCAATGCAGTTCTTTAGAATTTGTTTCTCTTTCATTTTTACAGAAATGCATGGAGATCATATAGAATTTCTGTCATTGGAATAAAGGTGCAGGAAAGCACAAGGTAACTACAAATGGTTGGCATTTTGAGGTCATATGATGTCACAATGATGCACTGAAAATGTCCCATTCCATAAATTCTTTCTAGATTTAGATGTCACTAAATTTAGAATCAAATTAAAGCATGAACCATACTCAGAAGAAAAATTTATTTTAAAAAAATCCTCATTGATTTGTTTTAATGTCAATATAAAATTTTCTTTGCTGGAGAAGAAAACATCCACAGGAATCCTGCACAATGAATTCAGGTTCAATACTCAAAACGTGTCAGGTTCCAATTAATTGCAGGAGACTTGTGGGAACATGGACTCAGGTTCTCTAAAAGGCCTTTGGCTGCACACACAAAACAGTACTGTAATGAATCAGCTGCACTCCCAAAAACAGTGTTTTCAAAAGGCCTCCCTCTTGCTACCACCCCAACACCATCTGCAGCCATTATTTCAAAGCTTTTAAAAGTTGTTTGAGACTGAAAAGACTAACAGATTTGTAGCATTAACGTGGCAGGAGAGAAAACACGCCAAATACATATTTTTAAATTGAAAAATACAGCAAATCTCTGCCGTTGTCACAATATTAATATGTGGACAATTTTCCTTAGGAAAATTTTTATTTTTAATTCATTAGGACTGTTCCTAGCAGGTTTTCATGAAGATACTTTACTCCTCCAGACTAGTCTGGTATCAACACATTCAAGAGTCCCAAATTCATTTTCTATTTTGGGACCATTGCACCTCATCTTCACCCCCTGCATGTCTCAGCATACATGCAGGGGGTGAAGGTGAAGGTAACAGTATACAGCAGTAACCGTACTATTTGTTTTTCTCTCTATCCTGCATAGAAATTGTCTCTGAACACTAAAACTGAACAGTCAACACATTTATACAATTGAGGTGTTCGATCATTCCATTTGAATTGCCAACTCAAAAAATAAAATCCACATTACCTTTTACATTGCGGTGTGAAATTGTACAGTGCATTGAGAAAAGAGAAAAGTACAATTCTATGGATCTGTTTGAAAACCAATCATTTACTGTTTTATAAGTTTACTTACGTATAAAAGGTGTTCAAAACACCTGAGTTTTGAGCATCCTTCTGCTTCAACCATAAATTTGATGAATGTGGACTTACTTGGATTACTGTCTGTTGTAAAACAAGACAAAAGTTGATTAATGGCTTAAGTGGGAAAAGATTAGTCTTAAAGCAGACTTTGAAGATGGCATCTTCAAAGAAATAGAAAAGTAGTTTTATGTGTTCTACTGTGGCATTTATTTACTACTGTTTATGATATCTGACACACTTAATTGGAGTTGCTAGCAACTTTGGCATTTAGGTATTTAGAAAGGGTTCTGAAAAAGAGCTTACTAAATGTCAAGGCCACTCATTGACAAGATGTTTTCTGCAGTTTAAACCAAAATTTTGTTTTGGGAACAGATCTTAACCAGCCCAACCTTGTACCACGCCATCTGTGGGACCTACGTTCTAACTGTACCTGCAATCACTAAAAAAATAAAAATAAAACTGGCAGAAACTGTTAGACATAAGAAAATGAATTCAAATCTATGTTTTTCAGAAAGATTTCCAGTGCCAGTGTATTATAACTATAGTGGGCCACCAGGCTTTATTTGCCGTTCTCACCAGGGTAACAATCGCTTGTTTATTTCAAATAGGGGTTTTTGTATGCATGAATAACAGCAAAAACAAGTTTATAGTTGATACATTGAACTGGGCAGGATTCAACTATAAAGGCTGAGTCTTACTTGCAATATAACGGGTTCACAATTAAGACTGATGTGAGCACATATTTTGTTGTGAATAAAGAATAATGTTTACATCCCACAAACACTTTTTCACCCAATGTTCCTTGCAAGTACATTTGCTTGGATGAATACCAGCCCATCACAAAAACACGAGAGAAAAAAGTTGTAATATAACAGATGTGTGCAGGGAACAACACACATTATGAATATCACTCTCCTCCAATCACAGCCTGTGTGTGTGTGTAACACCTGAACCACACCAGTGCCCACATAGCTAGACAATAGTCACAATGTTCTCGTCTTGGAGTGTAAATCTTGCGGCTCTTTTCTGTCGAGTACAAAAAGTACCAAAGTATGCCCCCACTAAAAAGTGAAAAATATACAAAAAATTAAGTTGTTTAGTCTCAAAAATGTGAACCTTACTGAGGAACACACAAGATATAACTAAGCGTATTTGATTAGCACCAATTGGCTGCTATTTCCAATCCTAAATGTTATGGAAGCAATGCAGATTTTCTTTTTCTGCACCCAGCTTATGCATTTTGTCTGAGTTTTTTTGTTCATCAAATAATTGCCATTTAAATGTCAATGTTGTATTCGCCTCATGTTAATGATTTCCGTTTTGTCCAAATGAAGTAAAATATATGAACCAAAAAAATGCTGAACTTTTAATGTCACTGCATATGCAGCAGCTCCGTGTGAGCACTAGCACTTAGGTAGCTCCTCACTCGGCTGTCCAGCAGTGGTGCACTGAGTGCGTGGGTTCATTGATTGTATCTCTCCCCTGGCACTTTAATGGTTGAGGTACACTTGTAGCTGAACTCGACATTAGCATTGTCAAGTTATTTCCTCTCAGGGGCTATTTCCACTAACCAATAAGGGATTTTTCCGTTCACTACTTCAAACTTGTGTAAGAAAGTGGCAAGCTGGGTTTTTCCACTATTCACTTTGTAGTGATGCAGGGATTAAGATGTTGCTTTAACTATACCTTAAAAGAACTATTGTAGGTCCAGTTTTTAATGGCTTTCTGTCACTGGATACAGAAAGATATTTCTGTCTTGTAAACTTATCAGAACTGAAGAACAACATGCAGGGTGCCTTCTCAAATTTGTTGTTAGCATTCTAGCTAACATTAAAACATAGAACATGTCCCCTGCACATCAGAAATCACAACATATAAAATGTAGTTTAAAAATGTAATACAATTAAATTAAGTCAAGCAGCTATGTTCAAGAAAAAAACACATTGTGACTTCTTTTTTGCCCCAATACATAGTCATATTTACACAATGTTCACATCTATTTTCAAGCTGACAGAATTATTAGTCAGGTCAGGCAAAGCAAAACAATTCTGAGATGAGAACTTGTTAAAAAGGTAATTGAGAGAAAAAGGTAAAGAACATTCATGAGAGGGAGAGAAAGCTCAATCAGGGACTGCTTTCACCAGCAACAAGGGACACATTTACCTACTCATTGTGAAGTAAACCCATATACATCGTCTCTACTGCAAATAATTGGTGTCAAAACTTGCCCGACAGTCCACAAGTAGGTAGCAGTGCTCCTTTACTCCAAGACCCCATACTTCACCCACTCTCGACCCTCCACCCACTTTCTCAGTGTTGCACTCAGAACCTCCTGATGTCTTATGCAATTTTCACTTTCAGCAACTCGCAAGAAATTTAAGCAGGATCAGAAACATTTTTGTTTCAAACTGCAAGATTTCACTGAACTGCCAAATTTACACACAAAATCCATGATTCATCCTTAAAGGTCACAGTACAACAAGTAAGAATGTGTAGACTGGCATCACCCTCCAAATAACATCCACCCATGAAATGAAGGTACTTCAATACAAAGTATTTGTGTGTCCAATCAGTTCAAATAAACCGTGTCAAGATGCTTGATGCCATTAACATAATTTCTACTACTAAACCCAGTGATGATTTCTAATCGAGGAACACTGTCATTTTAATTTTTGTCCAAACCCTTAAAAAAATATATGTTCCTAATTTCAACATTTTTCTGCTGAAAGAAGAATACTTGAAGGCAAATGTGCCACTGAATTCCAACCTGGCTGAGTCCCCCTGAAAACAGCAAATTGATTGTGTTGACATTTGTTTTTAAACTTAAAACAAAAAAATGTCACACAAAGAAAAGGGGTTCCAAAAGTTTTTCCACATGTATTGTCATTTAGTCTCTTGTTTTCAGCGTGACAGCAACAGAAAACACAAATTAACCACTCCTTTTATCGCCGAGTAGTGTCTTTCTGTGGTGAGTGCAGACTTCTAAGACTGTGTCACTGGCATACACCGAGCTATAAATTCAACTTCAACGTCTCAAAAGCAAAGTTAACTGGTCTCAAGTGAAATATTTGCTTTTTATTATCCCTACAATGGCAAAATCCATCATCAAAATTGAAAAGAACAGCAGTATTTTAAAATGATTTACTTACAGTGAAGGAGAAAACGAAGAAAAATAAGTTAGTGGCACGTATTATTTTCCGAAGTATCCCTTTTGGTGCTGATGGCAGTTGTAGCAGAACGTTTATCTGTCCAACACTAAATATAATCAAGGGAGCTTGCAGCAGACGTACATAGCAGGCTGAAACAGGTTTTTCCACGTGGCATGGGCATTGTAATTGATACAAACAAACTCATTCTGAAAGGCTAAAAAGTTGTACAGCCCATTAAAGTACAAAATAGATTTGAGCTCTGTCTCGAAATCAAATGAAAGGAGGAAAGGAGGGAGGGCTGCAGAGTAGGAGAGATGAAGGAAGAGAGAGAGGGGCGCAGGGAGGAAGACAATGGGTGTTGAGCATTTACGACTCACTTCTAATTATATCCTAATTTTTAATTTGTTAGATTAAAAAAAATCTAACAAATCTAAAAAACAATAATAATTATTAAAAAAAAAATAGAACACAAAATGAGAATTTAACATTCTGTGTATCGAAAAAGGATTATTTTTCTCACAAAGCAAATCAGGTTCTTGTACACAACATTGGATCAAAGATTCTTTAAGTGGATAAATACTGAAAATGGTTAAATCCGAGTCACTGGAACAAAGCCATCAATAAATAAAGTCCCTTTCATATTAAATTTAGCATTTTGTTACACATA
This sequence comes from Poeciliopsis gracilis, assembly GCA_911649635.1. Taxonomy (NCBI): domain Eukaryota; kingdom Metazoa; phylum Chordata; class Actinopteri; order Cyprinodontiformes; family Poeciliidae; genus Poeciliopsis; species Poeciliopsis gracilis. Next base: position 1,414,777 of record CAJVRI010001403.1, read on the forward strand.
ATTCTTTTCAAACCAGGAATCAATTGAATGACCTTTTTTTTTTAAAGTGAGATCAAATTCATGGGACACATTCAGGTCCAGTTATTGACACACCTGTAGACTCAATATATTACTTAAACAGAGCCTGTCTGACAATGTGAAGTTTAAAAAGTAATCCATCATGTCCCAGAAAAGATGGCTGACAAAAATCAATAATATCAATCATGCTAGAGATTTTTGAAACTTTGGGGCTCCAGTGAACCTCAACAGTATCTAAATGCTTAAGATATAAAAAAAACAGTGATAAACCTTATGTGAAGAATTAAACTTAACTCATCCTGCAGTTTTAACAAATGGAGCTGGAAGACATTACCCTCCTACACCAGAACAAGAGCGGCGCTCAGAAGCGCGGCAAACGTAACATCTGTCCGTTTCGGGGAGGCAAAACCATGCAAAAAAAATTAAAATCCTCGTGCACAGGGCAAAAATAAAAAAAGTTCATTTGATCAGTTTGGCTCAGACAGATTCAACTGACCAATGAACTAGAACAGATTTCTCTGCAGGTACAACCAGGAGGAATTTGTGAGGTTATGTGTTCAGACCCCAGCTGGTGAAGTGCTGGTAATTTAAGTGGAGTCATTTAATTTAATTTATTATAAGTAATTGGGGCCACAGTTAATGTTTTTTGTCACAGAGAAGAAGTTACCGTAGATGCGTCTATCTACTTTATGGGTGATGAGATCTGGAGTCACGGTTCCACTAGGTGAATATTAACTAAACCACACAAATTGTGGCTAAATAGCATATGTTACTATGTTTGTAATTTGATGGGTAGAAATAGTACATTAATAAATAAAGTTAGTCAGGAAGAACAGAGAAATATTTTAGGGGGCAAATACTTTTTCCACACAGACATTCCTTAGCACACACGGCAGCGCACTTTCATATTTTCTCAGTTATTCTTCAGTTAAAGTAAAAAAAGAATAAAAGTTTGCATCTTAGCCATTTCTTCTCTTTTCCTTTGCCGTCCCTGACAACCATGAGTCACCATGAGATGAAGAGAAACTATTTGGCCTTGTAAACAAGCAGGAAATACAAGGAAAATTCAAGTCTTGTTAAACAAATTCCCCAGATCTGAGTGTGCCTACGCACTCATGAGTCTCGTATTATTTTACTTTGGTACCCTGACTATTCTTAAAAACCTTGACACAACACAGCATGTGCGCACTAACGAATACACAACATGCACAGCCACAGTGCTTAAAGTCTAACAGAATAGGATGACACATGAGACAGAGTGGAGGTCTTCCCATGCCCCCCTGCCCTTTCTGTTGGACTTGGACATCTCCCACAGGGTTAGCTGTAAATAGACAATACCCCCAAAATCTACAAACACACACACACAAGCAACCACACAACATAAGTAAACATAAGCGCACACACAAAACTATACTTAGATGCCTACTCCAGCCTGCCACAATGTCCTCATACTGTTTTCTCCCACAGTGAAATGGGGCACATCAGTTTGACTCTTTCAATAAAGAAACGAAAAAACACACTTCTTCTTTATGGCTTTCAAAGCATAACAGAATAGACACTCATGTGCCTAACATATGAGAGTCTATTCTGATACTCGTATGTCAGAATAGACATACGAGTCTATTCTAACATATAGAATAGATATCATCAGATATGATAATAGATATTATACAGCTCTACACCACCATCAAAAATCTAAAAAAAGACTGTGACCATTAAGATAGCTTGGAAAGATGCATAAACCCATTCATATAGAAAAAGGGAATCTTTGACATATGATTGAATCCCTGTAGCCAAACAGCATGCTAAGATACTGACTTCATTATTTATGCATAAATGAGCAATGGAAATAAGGCAGAAGCATGTTGCCTTCAGGAGATCAAGAGCCCTGTTGAAATGTTTTATTCTTACATTTTTATCTGGCACTTTATAACTAATTGCCCCTTTATCCTCATTATTCTTAACAGTTGTCCCATAGCACATTTGTATGAAAACCTTTCAGAAGAAAATTATTAGCTTGCAATTAAAATAATACAGATAACAGAATTTAAAGATGTTAAATAAATTAAGTAATTGCAATCAGAGAAAATTCAAGACATAATCTTGGAGGTAGCTACAATTTAATCCAAATGTTTCCATTATTAATTAGCTTCAGGAGCCAAAAATGTGCAGCTTTTGTGATCAAAATTTGCAGTATGATGGCTCTACACTTCCTGCTCACACCAGTCTCTTTGCACTTCCACACACACTTAGTTTACTACAGCACTATTGTGACTCTGCAGCAAATCACTGACCTAACTATTACCACGTAGATTATTATTGCCTATAAAAATTTGTCAATGCCACCAAAAGGCTTAGATTTTCATATCCTAGATAATACCCATTTTCATCTATTATTTCAAAAGACAGATCCAAAATAGACAAAAAGGTCATGACCAAACCAGCTTCCCCATTTCAAATACTACACAAAATATACAACAGATGATAGTAGAGAACGTCTGGATAATTTGTCAATAGATTTTAGAATGGTGATAACACCTTAGAAAGCACTTAAACTCTAAAATAAATCCTTGTAGGGTTTTGTGTAATATCAAACACAATACGAAAGAGTTTAATAGTACTAGCGGCTTCCTATTGCATAAACATATTTCCCTTCCAACTTGCTTTTACTGTTAAATTGCTATTTGATGATACAGGCATCTATCTGCTAATTAGTAGCATTCCTATTCTGTTATATGCTAACCTTTAAAGTTTTCTTAAGCACAACTATCCTAGGAAGAAAAATGTACTCCACAGAAATCATCAATTACTCTAAACAAAAACAAACATGAGTCAATCACACCCCTTCTCAAAATAAACCAGTGACTAATAGAAATGTTCTATCTTTCCCTTACAGCTATAAAGAAATGATGTTGATCTATTTTAGCTTTGATTGATCATTTATTCAAATTCAAACATTTTAGTTGATAATCATTTTTAAGAAAAATTACAGGCACAAACACTATGTAAAGATTGGCGTGATTATATTTGACAGTAAGCTCTCACTGTCAAAAACATGACAGCCCTTTCCACTTTGAAACCCTTCAAAAACTCCCACTCTTCAGACACCCAAAAGAAAAACAACAAATTCTTAGAAAAGGTAAAAACAGCATGCCAGCAGGAGAGAACTAAGTACCTGCTGTGTCTCATACATGGCAGGAATTTTAAGCCTAAAGCTATGAAAGTAAATCCAACCAACATACAAAAGACAACATTCATTTAATAAACATTCATAGGAAAGTGCAAAACAAAACAAAAAGGTTTGTCACTTACATTACTGCCGGACATAATTCCTCTAAAATATAATGTTCAGAGCTCCTTTGGTCCTACCAAAGGTTTTGTTGAGAGCAAGGTTTGACCTGGATACTCCAAATACAAACAGCTCACAGTAAGCCCATTAATGTGCGTTGATCCTACAATTGTAAAGAGTCCACTTTCAGTAGAATTCACATATTAGCAGAGTTAACACAGCATTGCTAAAGGCAGAAGGAAAATGTCACATATGTAAAAAAAAAAAAAAAAAAAAAATTCTACTTGTTTACAGTTATCACAGTACGTGTGGATGTAAACACTATAGCGGACATAAACGAGAGCGGCCTGGGAATTTCCATAAAAGAAACTTTTTTATAGTCTTATATTCTATTTCTCTGAAAATTCAAATCAAATTAAAAAGATTTAAAAATAGGCTTAGACAGAGATAGCAGTTATTTTTTTTATAAGTAGGCCACCATGGACCTATGATGCTTTTATTCCAAGTGGCTGAGTGAAATGAAACAAGAAAGACAAAGCACACAAGAAGTAATTACTGCATGATTTTTCATCCATCTGGCAAGGGAATCTGTAAGGAGCATAATGCATGTGGTGTCGCTTCTGATTGTTGCAGTGAGAATTGTTCATGTGAAATTAACTCCAACACTGCCAAGATATGAGAATGACAGAGGAAGCATTAAGGGTGTAGTGGTAATTAACGGTTCTGAATTGCTCATTAGAAAACACAATTCCATTAACTATTCTATAAAACAATCCTAAGGTAATTAGATTTCCCTAGAGTTTACCTGAATTAAATGATTGGTTACCAGTAGTTTTCAGCCATAAACCTGGTACATAACACTTGCAACATTTACTGACAGAAATTATGCTTATTATATAAGACTTAAGATTAAACTAGTTTTTGTTTGCCTTATTGTAACAATGCTTTGTGACCTCGCACATCCTGGGTATTTTGGCCACATTTAACTAAAATAATACAAAATATAACCCTCAAGGTTTATGAAGTAACCAAAATGTAAGGCATTACAAATTATTTCTATTTAAGAGTTGTTCTTGGATTAGCAGATCCCTAATGGAAAACTTTCACCTTTCGCTGTCGATCATTGTTCCTTGTGTGTCGAGCCCATAACGTGCTGCTGTGAACCAAGTAACCCTATGAGGGAAAGGATTCAACATCAAAAAGGGAATTCAATTAATCTGCAGTATGTAGTAATGCACTACATTTTTCAGATTGATCGCATCCGTTAACCTCTTAACATTGACAATCCTTTGTTACAGCGCAACAGAATAGGCCACAGGGTAAGTAGATACAATAGAACTAATAGAAACCCCCAAACACAACCTGGGGGTACACCAAAACTAAATGAATAAGAAGGAGATATTTAATCAGAAATTACTAGAAAAAACATAGCACACATAGGTATGACCAGAACAACTCCAAGCCACAGCCTAAGCAATCTGATTAAGCACAAAATAACACATAATAAAAGTAAGCTTCTCCCTAACGTTTCGAGAGAAGCTTAAAAATATTTTCCACAAGGAGCATCGGTAAAGAAATGTCAAACTTTCAAACTATTTAAAGTTTCTAAATCCATAAGTATTCTCTCAATTTATGCCACATATATATATATATATATATATATATATATATATATATATATATATATATATGTATATATATATACATATATGTATATATATATATATATACATATATATATATATACATATATATACATATATATATATATATATTTTCTATTATTGATTAACAGTGAGGAGGAGAGCAACTTCTCTCCCTTTTAGTAATGATTTCTTTGACCAGTATTCATAAGATAATGAGATCCTCATTTATTTTCTCTATAATTTAAGCCAATTTTATCTTCTTTTCTTTTTAATACAAGGTCAAGAATAAGGTCAGGTCTACACTAAAAGTGTGTGTGTAAATGGGAAACTAATGCAGTCGAATTCATGCCCTCTGCTCCACTGCATACCTGCAGCAAATTACACGTATCTGTGGCAACCATAGCAGACGGAGAGGGTAGCAACAGCGTGTCACTCCCGCATCTCACTCCAAATCTCTGGATATCTCCAAATATGTCCAAACTCTCTTACCGACCCCGCCATGGATATGCAAAAAAAAGGAGCGTTTATATTTGAGAGACGATCGGCAAACCTTACGCGTTTCATACCTTTCTGTTGCGGGAAGCGGAAGAGAAGCAGGTGGATCATGATGAATGCATTTGGAGGATCAGGGGATGAATCGTAGCGGAAATCGAGACGGAGCTCGCGCAGAATTGGAGCTCCTCTGTGAAGTCACGACGCGCGTTGCCGAGCTGTGTGTCCACTTTACAGCTCCTTTCAATGTACAGATGTTCTCTACATCTACATGTGGGAGACGAGCATCATTAGAGCCTATTTGAAAAACTTACTGGACCATGTGCGCTACGGCTTTACTAAGTTTAACCGAGAAGAAGAAGAAGAAAAAAAACGGATCATTCCTAAAATCTTATGCGAAAAAGCTCAAAACCTCAAATAACTGGTTGACTAGTAGTTTAAAGACACGAAAGATATGCACATATGCAAATGAGTACATAAGTACTAAAGTTTGAGCAGATATGGACTGTAAACATGTTTTTCCTTTATTTATGGCTGATTTTTAAACAGTGCTGCATTTAGCTGATTTGGCCAGGTTTTAGGAAAGACTTATTTTCGCTATATGAAAAGCTCTGTAAAATGTTTTGCTTTTTAGTTAATTAATTGTAGTTCTGAAACTGACCTGGACATAAGAGTACAATTATTGCGGGGTTTTTTTTTAAACCTGCCCACAGCCACAAGAGGGTCCCTCTTAAAAATGGCTGCCAGATGTCGTCACAACCATCACCGCGACGCCAACTGTCGTGAAACGCCATTCTAAGAAGTTATTTGAACATCATTTTAAACTAAGTACTCAAAAGCGGTCGAACAATAGCAGTTCGGATGTGCTATTCTCCTTTGTCGTGCTGTTTATCTAATACCGACTGTTTGCTAGTTTGGTTTAACAACACTGCTGATTCTTAACGGACATAAAGTCAACAGCGTTAACGCCATCCGAAAACATTTGATTCCTTACCTTGCCGCTTTTCACTCTGACTTGGCCTTTATGGAGTGAATTTGGGTCGTTTGCGGTAACTGGCCGTCAACGGCTCATAGTTTTACACCATTCTAAGGAGTTGTTTTCGGTTCTTTTCGAAAATGAACCCCAACTACGAACTTCCAAAAATAAATAGTCGTTCGTTCTTATTTACTTAATATGACGTTTGTTTGCTTTTATAAACCCTGCCGCCTCCAACCTGATTTAGCGAACAAAATGATTTGACCGTGTTATATGAACAAACATGGAATCCATTGAGGAGCACAGCTTGAAAATATTCCTCAAAAGCTGCCCAGTGTTTTAACAGCGACCCGACAATCCAAAGACACAAATTACTTCACAGGTGGCTCACATTTTTAAAGATGGCTGCTAACAGTGGAACACCTAACCATAAACATAAAATCCACCCAACAGTTATCACATGTTAGAGAAGACAAGTTTATTTTGTAACGCTAAATATTATATGAAAACATTTTATTTATTGCTTATTTACCTGGATTTGGAGGAACAAAGTGAATAATATGACACTTCACCAGCTGTAAGTATCCCTTCATAATATGGAGTGAAGAATGCCAAATTACATTAAGCTGTTTTTTTTACAACTATACAAATAAAGAATTAGTAAAGAATTAAATGTGCCTCAATTAAATGATTTCATTTTTAAAAGCGCAAACACTTATTTCATAAATAATGTTATATTCTTGTGCTGAAGCACATCATGAATTATTGAAATTGTCAACCTGACCCATTAAAGTGAGCCTCCAAACTACAGAGGAGTTCAAACAAAAATCAACAGCAAGAGACATAACAATTTTCACATTTGTTATGTCTCCAAGGTCAATATCTTTGCTGAAAAGTGCAGAATTAACTCCAATAATAAAAATAACTTCAGAAACAACTTGTTTATATTTGCAGTTTATAAAATAAACTTCAAATATCCATACATTTTATAAAAACAAAATGTGTGGAAAAAATCCTTTTATTTTAAAATTAATTAAATCACACTAAGTTTCTGTTTTAGGTCATTTAGAAAAAAAACAAAATACTTCATATTTATTAAATTATGAGATTTTTAAGCAAATTAAACAAAGTTTCTGAAAGCTAACATTTGCGTTAAATGAAAGTATGTTTGAGTTTTAAGGGAACAACTCAAACATACTTTGTCTCTGTGCAACATCTATCAGAATCCACCAACATTTTATGGAGGGACAAGTGAAGCTCTGCACAACGTACTTATACTGGGTTTAATTTTCAGATGGCTGAATGCGCCACAATCGTCTGCTCCCACACGTACATATAAAAATCATAAAAATATCCAGTCGTCATAACATTTAGGAAAGAAACAGGTTCTATGTACCAGAAATCAATATAGGAAATCTGTGTAAACTATAAAATACAAGCTAAAAAATGTTAAGATGTTGACTGGGTTTAACCCATCAGTTTTTCTGTTTTTTTGTTGTTGTTTTTTTTTTTTTCCAATTTCAATGAACCAGCAAGCCTGTTGTTTGTAGCTTAAATAAGTTTTGTATTCTTTTATCAACCCTGTTCTCACACTATTTGCATCTGAAATTACTACTGCTATATGTCTGCCTTGATCCGCTTATCCACCTATTCTAGGGTACATTTTCAGCTGTCATATTGTAGTAGGCAACATGCAGGGAGTTGAAAATTGATTTAGTTTTCCATTACGTGGCACATATTTCTTCAACACAGATTAGCCGCAAACATGCCTTACTGGCCTACATCTTTAAGAAAACACCGCTGCTTTTGTGAGCTACAGCTAAATTTTGTTTTTTGGCAGTCACTGTTCACTGAAGTTTAGTAAAGGAATGCTTAAGGGATGCTGGTTGTACTAAAGGGTCAGAAAGAGATGGCAAACACAAAATGCATGTTTCTGCTGTCCAACTGTGGATGCTGTGATACACCATGAACTGCATGCGTTTATGATACAATACTGATGGTGATGCAGGCTGCAGGAGATGAATGGCTTTGAGATTTAGCAGAATAGAAGATTAATACTGTACTGAGTTTTAATTTGAATGTAAATTAATTATCAATTTGTAGTCAGCTATTGCACAGTTAATTACAAGCAGCAGTGCCCTCAGCAGTTACCTAAACCTCTTCTCTGTTAATCAAAATCAAAGAGGCTGCATCTCTACATATGCAAAACACCAGTAAGACACTGACTGGTCTTACTGTGGTAGCTTATACCAGTTTAGCATTCTGTGAAAAACCAAATATGGATATCAAAGTATTTCTTTTTTTTAAATTACTGGTACATCCTTTTTTTTTGCAGAACCATTTAGTAGGATATAATGATGTCTGAAATGAACACCACTCTTTTTGATAAGGTGGAAGTGAACTAAGGAAAAAAAGTCAGGGTAGCAAACAGAACCTGCAGGATGACCGAGTGGTACAAGTATACATCAAAATTGCCATCACACGCAGAAAAGCTGTACAGCTTTCTAAAATTTTAATTGAATATTATATTAAATGTAAAATTTTACTAGGAAAATTACAATAGATTCAGTGGTTCAAAGGGTGAAAATATGCAATTTTCACACTAGCCTAATTTAAATGATTCTTGAAAGGAAGGAAAGGAATTTACATTCCATATTGTGATATATGATAGTGGCAGTTTCATGCCATAGCTATGCATCTTCTTAAGTGCAGGGAAGATGGACTGAGTTGTTGAAAGATTTGAGACGAGGGTGGAGAAAAACTGGGCAAAAATGTCAGAAATGCTTGACTTCCTTAATTAAAGTCAAGAAAGGAAAGTACTTCCCCAAATCTCATATTTATATTTTTCTGTACTGCTGTGAGCTTCTATAATCCACTTTACAGCATTTATTCTTTGACCTTGCTGCTAAACTAAATCAAAGTCGGTCAAACCATCTCAGCCTAAATAATAAAAGTGAGGCCCATTTTTATAATACTGCAATGAAGTCAGACCGCAGAGTCCTACACACATTGTGTCTCCCTCTGCCATTAGAAAGTCTGAGAACAGAAAGAAAAGAACATGTAGATTCTTAGTCACCTTTGATTTATTCTTCTTGTCGCTTAAAATATTACATTATCCATTCGTTGCTTTTTTTTTAAATGACAGAACCCTTTGTATCCTTGAAGTACAGCAGCCCCCAAAATCCATTTCACCCTTTAAATACCTCCTCCATTGTCTGAGAACTCCCTCTGTAACGAGCACAATAGGTTTATCTGTTAAATTCACAATGGCCCAAATTCCTTTCGCAATTATGTGCCAAAATATAATTACTGTGGACTAAGCACACTGCAAATAAGCCATGAAGCAAAGTAACCTGCATCATTACCATAATAAAGAAAATCAGCCATCGGTAACAGTGACAGTTAATCGAGTTAGACCATTTCCTGGAACCTTTCCTCAAATGAGTTACTGGGAAAAAATATTCTAATAAGCCATGACTGAACCTTTGACATTAATTTCAGAGTTTCTCACTTTCCTCCAAACTGTTTCCAGTTGGGAGTTGGTGATGACAGCTTCTGTCACCAATAGAGGACCAAGCCAGAGTTTATTTCCCTGAAAGTAGAAACAGTCATGCAGACGTTGTGGTGGGCTGATCCTCAAGTGAAGCGTGTAAACTGTTAGCCCACCAGAAGCAGATCCAGCATCTGTGAGTCACTCAGCTGATGGATGAGTGTGAGAGTCTACTAAGATGTAGTCAAGGACAAAAATCTACACCCCAATGGTTCATTAACACATATATATGGGACACACATTTAATTTAAAAACATGGACGTGTTTTTGAAGTCAAGCTGTTAAGTGAATTTGACAGATAAACCTCGTTTGAATCAGGTTTTTCAAAGCAATAAAAAAAAGGATCTACACATTTTAAACTGTAATTTACTTCTTTTGTATCATTGGGGGGGTTAGAAAACTCAGCTGAAGGAATCGCATAAAAGACAAATGCTCGTTATGTGGCTTGGGTTGATCTATGCTTCAGCCGTGGTTGGGAAAACTCTCACATACAGAGTTTTGGCGTGGAGAGATTTTACCGATGATTCAGCTGGCAGTTCTGAAAAAACAAGAACAAATATTCATATATTACATTCATACTTGGAAACATTCTTGTTTTTGTAGGACAATAATGGTAAAAAATAAAATAAAATCTTGGATCTTTTTTTCATACAAAATCCAATAAATGTTGATTATAATAAGGTGCTTGTCTTCAATCTTTCCTTAGTAAAACATGTGCAACTCCTGCTATGAAGTTTTAAATAAATGTATTCAACTAACTTTAATAATTCAGAAGAAGATGTTGGAACATTAGTCCACTAGACATAATTCAGACAACGTGGTCCTGCATGGCTGGAGGTCATGCGAGTTTAAGCTCAGACAAAAAAGTTATTGCAGCCGATAATAATGCAGCATCACCAGAATATGAGCAAAACTTTAAGTTTAAAAGTACAGGCTGTTGAAATGGCTGTGCCCACTGCACTGTGAACATTCTGTTGCTCAACTGTTTGAGATATTTTAGAGCTAAGAAAAACAAGATGCAATCAGTATTCTGTGCAGGAGCATTTCAAGTTGTGTTGCTCTTCTACTGAGGAATATTTACCATCTAGAAAATGCACCAAGAAACTGCTGCTACAGCAAACTCCATGTAAAACAGCTGTAGTCACCATCGAATGTTGTTGACTTTGTTTCCCTAAAATAGTTGAGTTTTGTTTTATGGTTATTGTTCGTTTTGTTTTGAGCAGGATCTTACCAGTGGTGAGATCCTGGTCCAGGTAGAGTTTGAGGCGTCTGCTGCGGAGGCCGAAAACCTTGGCAGCCTCAGAGAGCAGACCGGAGTGGTCGAGCTCATTCTGACCAACTGGGTTCACCAGCAAGAGGGTGCCAACATCTCCAGCCTGGCACTCTAAAGCGGAGAGAAAGAGAGCTGTGAGTAACATATGCCACAGTCACAAATTTGAAACCAAATGTCATTTTGACACATAAGGAATGGTTAAGAAAGATCAAGAGAAACAGTGAAAGGGACTAAACCTGGAGAAAAGAATGAAAACTTGCATATTTACATTCAAAGGTTGTATTTTATTAGCTGAAAAGTAACTGGGCACATTTCTTTGACATCTACGCCTTTTGTAAAAACCTGTCCATAGTTACAGTTTATTAAGAAACTGAAATGAATAACTGGAGGGTTTGGGGGGAGATAAATAAAAACATAGATGCCACTGACGTATTTACAGATTGTTAGCTTTCTAATGTTACTTTGCCAGCAGCTCTGACAGAACTGTCCAGGGATAGAAATATAGATTTGTTTTAGCTGCTTCTGCAACTGAAATCAAAGAGCATCAATCTTCCAAAGATCCTGAGATCCAGAGCAAGTCAGAAAACCAAAAAATGTCAAAGTATCATTTTAAAGTCAGGAGTTGTTTAAAATATGAATGTGGCACCTTTAATAAAACATTTCAACCTTGCCAAACCTTTCAAAGAAGAAGAGCTTACATTAAAGTGTTGAGTAGCTGGGAAAATGAATCAGAAAGAAACTATCAGCTCTTATTCAGCCGTAAGTTATGTAATATAATAAATAAATAAAAGCTCTAATGGCTTCTGATTATAATAACACATTTAGAAAATAATCGCACAGATTTGTTGATTATAATTACAAAACGCATGTCTTATTCATCAACAAAAGCAAACCCAACGTGTTTCTCACCAGCCGGCTGTGCGTTGCACAGTAACAGGTTGACATAGGGACACAGCAGGGTGTCGGCGGTGGGCACAGCGCCGGGAGAGGAGGGGCCTGAAGTCACTAACAAAGTTTTGCCACTGTGGGCCTGGAGGTCTGCTCTGCTGGTCAATTCTGCAAAAAACAGAAAAGGAAATATCAGCAAACACCAATACACAGAAATTTCCCAGTGGGACTGATTTTATCTGAATTGGAAAAGACGAATCGATCTACAGCTTTTATACACATTCTTGTTCACTTATACACATATAAATATAAATGTAGTTGGTGAAGATTAGCTGTACTTATACACCACCTCACAAAATGCCTCTACCTCATTGATAAGGACAGATTTGTAAAGCGCTTTACTAATACTGACTTCTGAATACATCAGCGTGAGTATGTGGGGGTGGGCACACCAAAGCCTAAATCTTATTGGTCATTTTGCTTTTTGTGTGAACTAAAAATTAATGAGTGGAGTTTGAACCTCCCGTTGTTCTAAGATCCCACCAGAGCTTTTTCCGGTGTGCGCGGTTCTGGCCGGGTCACCGGCTTGTTAGCTTTTTTTGTGGTTTCGCAAACTTAAAAGCTGGCGGGTCACCCATTGGTTGATACCAGCAGATGTGGAAAAAAAATGTCCGACAGATCGGATGGTACACACAAAACTATCACTGCACCTGATCTGCAAGAGCACACCTATCCAACGCGCATCGTATGACCGTCGCACAAAACCAGCATCAACCTAAATCACTAAAGCAGCGCACCCTTTAATGAACAGAGATAAATGAGGTGAGTGTTAAAACAAGATGGTAATGGAAGAAAGGCTGTTCATAACCCTAATAGTTTGAATTTATAATGTTTTGATTCTTTGTTGTAGTTGTATTTCTTGTTTTTACTACTTTATTTTTTTTTTAGCAAGGTTTGTAACTTGTGTGTGTTTGTGTACTTTTTATTCTCTGGCCAGTGTTTATTTCACGTTAAATTTTATTGTACAGCACTGTGGCCAGCCCTGTTATTTTTCAAAGTGCTATATAAATAAAGAGATATGGTATGGGAAATACAGGTAGGATATATATGTGTTTGAGTATCTGAAACATTTCTCACCGCTTTGATCGCTGAAGAATCTGAGCTGGGTGTTATTGATTCCAAAGATGCTGCTGCATACTTTCTTCAGTTTGTCCAAGTCTAGTCTGTTATCCCCCTTGGGATTCTCCAGCAACACTACGCCCTCTGAAGAACAAAAAGCACAGCCACGCCGGATTATCAAACACAGGGACTACACTGAAATTGTGCCATACATGCAAGGCCGCTGAAAATCAGAGGATTGTTAAGTATTCAAAAGCGAAGTGAAGGTTGCTTGGAATCATCAGCTGTTTTGTTTGTTTTATGCTACCTTGTTCTTTGTTGTTGACTTTCACTTTGAGGTTAACGTATGCACAAGCTGGTCCATTTGGTGGCGTTTGTGAGAGTGAAGATCCTTTTACTATTGTGAACTCCAAGTCTGAGCCCTTCAGCTGCAAAATCCAAATAAAATAGTTTAATTAAAGCAAAAAACGTTTTCAACTATAATTCATCACCAATATAAAAAATGGTGATTTTAAAATGTTGAAATATGTGCAACATAATAAAAGGTTTTATTTGTTCAAGATTAAATAAATTATTTGATTCCTGACTCAAAGGAATCAAATCAGTCATTTAAAAAAAGAGTATAGTCACTTAAAAATAGCAATTAAACAGGAAAATGTTGTACATCTTAAGGATTTTCAGCACAGGTCCTGTTTAAAGAATGAATCCATACCTGAGTCTTCTCCTCAATGATGACGCTGGCAGTTTTTGGGACAGGGAAGGGCAGGAGCGGAGCCTTGGTGGTCGCCAGAATGAAGTCAGTGTGAGCCTCAATCACAGAACCCAAGTATTCCCCCTCTGGCTGGCAGCGGTAGTACACTGATATCTCATCTGATGGCACCAAATGTGCCTAATAGCAGAACAGTGAGGAAAATCACAATGTGTTTAAGTAAGAGCACAACATAAAGCATAGATTTTATTTTTACATTGTTACCACTGAGCTTAGAAACATAAGAGAAGGCAACTATAAGAACATAATTGGTTCTAAAAGCACCGTCTGAACAGCACTTCAACTAACTGTACTAAAAACAAATAATTTTTCATGCAGAAATCATTTGCCTGAAAGGAAAGGACGAAATGATCGGCCAACAAGATAAATAAATGAAGGTTTGGGAATACAAAGGAGAAAACAATGCAGGAACAAATTAAGACAGAAAGGAACACCAGGGCATTTTTGCTGGATGAAAGCCCATCTGCTTTGGCATCACTTGCTGCCGGCTCCCGCTAACCTTGACATATTCAAACACATTGATCCCATTCTAATCTACAATATGCAGCTGTGCACATCTGCACGCCAGCGTACACACTGACTGACTGAAGCAAATGCACACACTTGGAAACACACCTTGGCTCTAGTGTGCAGCTCAAGGGCAGGAGAAGCAAGATACAAAGCAGCAGTCAATCAATGGGGGAAAAGTTTTATAGGTTTTCCCTGGACAAGGTCCTCCATCTGATTAAGTTCGCACTCGGCGTGCGTCAGATCAAGGAAACGTTGACCCCAGTTTCACAGCCCAAAAGCGCCAACAAACTACAACACGTACCAGAACTGCAAAAAAAACTTAATTCCCATCCACAGGGTGGAAAATTCCTGACAGGTCTCTGTTTGAAATAACTGGAGGAATTTAGGCTGGCCGAGCGCCAGCGCACAACGCAACTATAGGGGGACGGAAAAAACTGCTCGTTTCTTGTGACAACGCAGCGCTGTTGGCTAATCCGTCTTTACTCCCCACACCACTTCAAAAGCCCCAATGTGAGAATCTGAAAGGGGCCAGACTGTAATTAAGCTTCTATTAAGCCTGCCTTATGATGGAGAAACCTCTAACTGTGACGCTGTAGTGGAAAGATTTCCAAACCGCCCAGACAATAGAGTGGGACATAAAGAGGAAGGGAGGGGTGATTAAAGGTGCAGAAAAACCTAGATAAAATGTTTCAGCGATGTTTTTATTGTATAGCTGCAGGAGTAACCTCTAAATAAATAAGGTAAATAAGGATTAGAATGGCAAGTTCTTTGGAAAAACAGGATGTCATGTTCTGAATAAATATTTTTCTTTAAAGATCTTGTGGAAAAAAAAAAAACAACAAAACCTCCAGAGCTGTATGATTTACTCAGCCTCCAAAGAAACACAGTGACCCTTCCAACTGTGACGCCAGCTAACAAACACTGGATCGCAGAATTCAGTACTAGTTTGTTATGTGTCAGCCCGGTTCGAGGAGCTGGTGGTGCTCCTGAAATAAAAGCCCCACCTTTTTGCGTAGCTTCTGAATGCGGTTGATGACCTCTCTGGCGACACCCTCGTCTACCATGGACTGGTCTGGGGTCACGTCCAACAGCACAAGCACCTAAAAGGCAGGAAGAGAAACACATAATCACAACCAATCACAAACTTTAAACTGATGACAGAGAGATGCTGGATATAAAAAGCACTATTCCTGATTTTTTTTTTTTTTTCCACTTTCACTCTTTCTGTAAGAAACTTTAATTAAACAGATAATTAGAAAAAAACTGCATTCTAAAAACTGAATTTATTGCTAAGGCAATCAGTTTAAATTTCTACAAGTTTCATTTTACAATGGAAAGTGAAATCTAAAAACAAAAGATCAACATATTAACAATATATATATAGATATTTCTATGATGGTTCCTAGTACATACCTGAAAATGAACTGTTGTGTTCCTGACAGACATATCAATATGAAAAGAGGGCAGCATTTGTACAGCAGCTGTGATCAAATGCAAGTGTTTTTGGAGCAAATCTGGTTGCATCAGTTTGCAAAGCTATGAATCAACACCTTCTGCTGCCATTTCTGCTGTGAAGTCATTTTATTTTCCAACATACTGGCTTTAACTGTTTGGGAAGATGAATGCTGCTTGTGCACCAAAATAAACTGAAAGGTTTTTATCTTGTTCACCAGGAGAGTACAGTTTATTTCCCTCTGATCTCGTTGACAAACAATGACTGAAACGTCAAGTAAAAGAAATCAAAGACACAATTAAATATTCAGTTAATTATAAGTACATATTTAAGCACAAATTATCTTGTTCCACTCAAAAGTAAATGACTCAATCTGCCCAAATAATATTAAAACCAACCAGGCTTTTACCTCATCTCTGCATAACGTCTAGGTCTCCATCTTCACATTTTCCATAAAGTAAAAAATTATTTTAAAGTTTGTTTGAGACCTCTTTGAAACCTGACTACTTCTATAGAGGGGAAATAATTTTCTTTAAGACGCTGAGTGGTGATTTTCTAACTGTGGGTACCTGACTTATTGACATGAGAAAAGCTTTCTTTTGCTGCATCATCCCAAAATATCTCATTACAAATTATTTTCTGTTGTATTTGGTTGATAGAAATATAGATCCAAATTAAATTGTGGTGAATGGCTTTAAAGTGTCAGATCTTTGGCTGTGGATCAAGTTAAACGTTGCATTGTCCTAAACCAGGGATACTCAACATTAGCTCCTAGAGTATGATGATTGACAACATTTAGTTTCTGCATTCAGGATGTTTTAATAATACATGTTCATGCAAATGACGCATCAATTAAACATTTTTTAATCTATTGCAATCTGTAATTTCTCCTAAAGATTCAAGAAAGGATGAGAAAGATATTTAATACTGACACAAAACCTACTGTGCTGACCTTTAAATGTTGACTTAAAGAGTTGTAAATTTTTGCTGTTTCTGTAACAAGCAGAAATTGGTGCAGAGGCGGATTTTAAATTTTAGTTCCTGAATTAAATATATTCGTGCACGAACTGCAGGAACTCACTGTTCTTGACAGAAAAGTGGCAAAAATGTATTATTCACCTTGTGATTTGAGTAATTTTAGTAACAGCTCCCCAGGCTGCTTTTTACACAGCGATTGAAAGGTTTTCATATCAGAAGGTTAGAAAGGAGACACAACAAGAGGAAGCTTTAATCTATACGTTATTCAAGCAATCTCAATATGGGAACTAAATTAAAGCAAAGAAAGCAAATGTTGGAGCTTATACGGTTCAATGAGTCAGGTCGACTCCTTATCATAGGAAGGAGAAATATAGGGGAGAAAAAGACAGACAGATCAGAGCAGGATAGTTTGTGTGAATGAGTGAATAAAGAGGAGAATTAAAAAGTCAGTTCAACACACTGGTGATAAGGTGCATCTGTGTGCTGTGTATACGGCTGGAGGAGCACTGATTAGAAAGGCCCTGTGGAAAAAGGCGCACTGCATGTCTCCATTTAGCCATGAAATGATTTCATACGTCGCATGCGGCAAAGAGACTTGAAACCGTTTACAGAAACGGCAGATAGGTGCAAGAGCAGAGAAGCAGCATTGCCTTTTAGATGAGTTACATTATGAGTCACAACACAAGACGACACTTCAGGAGTGCAAGAGTATCAAAATGACACTCTGATCAACTCTGAAAATGAACACCGTGTTTTAATCAGAAGCCTACCTGAGAATCAGAGTGAGCTTCATACTGTGCAGCAGAGCCAGAAGTCTGATCAAAAGTGTACATCAGCCGCAGGTCCTCCTCATGGAGCTCATGGCCGTCCACCACAATGGACCCTTCAAATTCAACCAGACAAAATCAACGCTGAACAAAAGAGGTTCATTCAGTTTTTCTTTTTCGTTTCGTTTTCTTTTTTTGGCCACATTGGGAAAATGATTAAATTAACTCTAGTATCACACAAAAGTAAATACAGCATGAAGTTTTCATTTTTTTTAAAGAGAGAAAACCATAAAACCTAAAGTGATCCGACATGAAAGTATAATTGTCTCTTACAGCCTTAAGTTTGGTTTATGCTTAACTAATCTGTGAGATTTGCACAGTGCCACGCAGCCTAATTACGTAATTTTTTGTAATTAGGCCGTTCGGAGAGCCTCTGGGCCTCTCCGAACGGCTCAGAGGCTCGTTGGCAGTCATCACAAATGCAGATGTTGGTAAAATTCCTGCCCCAAAGATATTTGTTCTCCAATGCCTTTCCAATAAAACCTATTATCTTAAAATTTTAGATCTGCTCATTAATTTCAGTAAGTACGTCAATCGTTTTTCTTTGGATCAGATAATGAATTCACAGTGGTTTTATTTTGAAACTGAAAAGCAGTAGGATTCTTTTCACTTATGAGTCTGGGCTTTAAAACAATGCAGAAAACTGTCTACCTGTAACACGTCTCCATTTTGCCCCTGGCAGCAATTGGCCATGTCTGTGTTCTCCCTTTAAAGCGTGACCATGATTCTCTGTCCTTTTTACTTGTTAACCCCTGGAGGCTGGATGAAACAGTCTCTCAGTTTCTCTCTAATCGGAGATTTCCACACTTTGGTTTCCTGTGTTGCTCGCTGCTTCTTTGCCTTTTCAATCTTCTGCACTGACCCCTTTTCTTCTATCTTATCAGACATAATGGGATCAAAAGTACAGGTAAGGCAATAATAGCTACCAAGCGACAGTTATTCTTGTGAAACTGCTGCCTTCCTAAAATCTAGACTGGAACAAGTTTTAGAGCCATGAAACGTGAAATTAATGTTCTTTAAAAAGTTGAATGCAAGTTGCCTTCAACAGTTTTATTATTCACTTTTTCTACATGAACTTTAAAGCTAAAAAAAAATGTTTCTTGTGCTTTGACTTGGGACTACAAACATTTCCATCTTTAGGTTTCCTCCTGCCAACATTTTCTTCCCTGCTGTATGAGGTCCATCTCTTCCTTTTTTTTCCTCCAATTGGCCTGACTTCAAGCATGCGAGTGATTGGAAATCTGAGGTTCCCACAGCCCAGCTGGCCTCTGCTGTGTTGCTCCCCAGAGACTCTGGGGGCTCTCCTCGTCTTTCTATAATTGTAGAGACAAGATACCTTGACCTGCTTTGATCCCAACTCGGGTTCTGATTGCATTCTAGAGGATAAACTGCCTCTGTGTGTCCGCGTGTGTGCAGGTTACAGATGTTTACTGCAAGAATTTATTGTTTACACTGACTGCTTCATTGCTGTTATTTGATAAGCAACTGATTAAGAAGAAAATATCAACAAGAAAAATCCTTCTAAAAGCTAGTCGAATGTAACAGTGAGGAATGTTAGCCCTGGAAATCACAAAATGGCCAGAAGGTCCCTTCCCCATTGGCAACTCTCTCTATCAAAATGCTTCAACTCATTATCTGTATTAATAAAAATGGTAAACAGGCTTTACCACTGAGGTACCTGACATGTAATATGACTAACAGCCCTCATTTGTTTTTGGTTTTCTTTCCTAATTGATTTTGTTATTGGATTACAACATGATGTAGACTAAAGGTTTCACTGAAATGTTGATATTAAAAAATGTGTATTTACAGAACATAGTAGTAAGTTGGAAAAAAGATGGTACACTCGATTGGGTCCCTGAACATTTTCCTTTATTTCATTATTTTAGCTATGTTATTTTATTTTAGCCAAGATGTGTATTTTGGGGACTCAGTTTTTTATTTCTTTATTTTTGTTCCAATGTGAACAAACAATCTTTTCACATGACACAGATCTGGAAAAACTGGGGAAGCTTGAGCTTAACAATCAAATCATCATCACTGTGTAAAAGGGACAGAGAAGTGTAAAAGGAGTCCAAAACTGAGATGCATTCAAACGGTTTAAATATTTATGCCGTTAAAAGTCAGTGGCGTTTCTGCCCAGTTGTACCTGTTTTCTGGAAGGTCTCTAGCTGTTCGCTGGTGAGCTCCTTGATGGAAGCAGTCACAGCTTTGAAGGCCCCCTTTAATCTCTTGCCCAGCACCATGTGGTCGGGCTCGGCTCGCAGACGGATCCCGTACTTGTCCTTGTCTGTTGAAAGTGTCAACTGTCGCACGTTGAGCTCCTGTGGGAATAAGAGAAAGGGTATGTCTTCCCAAAATGTACAGTCGCTGTGTCCTGGATACCCACCGAGAAAATGAAAACTAAATAGGAAAATAGGTGGGAGAAAAATGTTTTTATATCAAATAAAAGCAGCTAAATAGAAACACGAGTAAACTGAAGTGAAGATGAAAATCTCAATCTATCAAAAGTAAAACTTGAGCCCACATTGATCAAGATCGGTCATTAAGTCTAACAGTAAATGAGCCATAAAACTCCAATAAGTCAATCCTCTTCAGTCAATATTTTATCTTTTAGCCAAAAGGAAGAGAAATCTGCGATCCAATTGTATCTTGTGGTGCAACAGAGATACTATATATAACCAGACTGACAGGCCTTCATCCCCTCCTCCTTTCAGTCAATCACCCTGTTCGGGTTGAGCCTGAGCTCTGGCATTGTTAACTTTCTGACAGTGAGCACAGAGAGTACTGCAGTTGTCTAAGTGGAAACGTTAAAGGCGGTGTGGGTTTAAAAACCTGGGCAGGATTCAGTCCATGCACCCATTTCACAAAAATAAAAAATTTTATTTACGGGATAAATATGGATTTGTGTGTGTGATGACTTAGACGGTGGCAGTTTACAGTATACTAGTGCATCACAATGAGCCGAGGCTTCTGTCAGCACAAATGGTGACTCATCTGATATTCGAAAGAGCATCTCCAGCTCACTAGAGACTGGAGCCATCAGTGGAGACACCAACAGGCATGTCAGGGAAGGAAAGCTGAGCCAAGCTAAAATTCAGATGCAAGAACAGCAAGTGCCATTTTGTGCCTGACCTCTTCCTTTGCAAAGCTGGCACACTGCAACAAATGTGGTTTTGGACATAAGATGAAAAGAAAATGCAATAATTGCCATGAAGAATTCAAAAGAGCAACACTATGTCTAGCCTTTTGCAGCCAACTAAATGTGCAAACTTTCAAAAAAAAAAATGTATCTACTGAGTGCAAGATCAGAAACCTATAAAATACAGCAAGAAGAGGCATCAAGACATCAAATGGTGTCGCTGAAAACAACACTCTTCAGAATGAACACTGATGCTGAGTGAAGATGATTAAAATATACCTACTTTCAGCTTCAATGAAAGGTTTGAAAATTAAATAGAAAATTGAATTACAAATCTATTTAAAAATAAAAAATGTTGGAAGACATTTGCATATTTTGGGACATATACCAGTCATTAACGCTGTTAAAAAGCAAGATTTTCATCAGATTAACCTAGTGGCTGAACTTTGTTCAGTAAAATTGCTCTGTTGCATCTTTTTAATGTTTCTGCCTCTGTCTGCCATAGGACGTACAGGTAATGATCTAAACTTAGAGCAAACCACAAAAACACTGGTTGGCTTTGTTGCAGCATTTCTTTTTTGCAATCAATTTTAAAATTTAAACCACTGGAAACTTACAGTCAACATTGCTTCTTTGTTCTTCTTCAAAGACCACAAAGCAATTTAAAAAAAAATTGACCCAAACTATTAAAAATCTGCACTATTTTCTCACAAACAACTTAGTTTGCTTGTAGATGACAGGTGCGAACAAGGTCGAGAAGACGAGCCTAATAAGCAAACACAACCAACATAATGGTAATGGACGCTGTTGCTGCCCTTGTGTATTTTTGTTAAAGATTTTAATTATCAGCATTTTTTAAGTTTAACCAGAAATCTTTGGCATTGAAAGTGTCTTTTGCAGTTATTTTGAAGGGTGATGCAAATGTGCAGGTTTGGAAAATCCTGATAAAACAGATGAGTATCAGTTTTTAGAGTCAGCTTATCTGGCATCTAAATAAAAAGCCTTTTAATTAAATTCAGTTTACTCCAGAGTCTACACATAGTGACTCTACAACCAGCATGTGTGACAAGTACTAAAGATGAGCTAGTTTGTGTCGCTGCTGAATACAGTGAACACATTAACAGTTACAATACCTCAAATGTTTAAAAAAAAACACTCAGCGTGTGTGTCAGCACTAAGTATTTAAATAACTATTTTCCAAGACTTCCCCTTAGTCCTCCCTTCTGCACTCAACAGACTACAAATTTCAGTGATGGCAGAGTGCAGACACAGCATGTAAAGTTAGGCTCCCTCTGATGTTCATCATTACTGCACCGCTTCTGGAAAGTGAACATGATTCTCAGGATGTTTTCTTCAAACTGTATGTTTAAGAGTCCTGATGAAAGAGATGTAATTCATCGAGGTGCTCAAAGTTTACAGTGTTTACTCACTTCAATGATGTATTTCTCCAAAGACTGGATGTCTTTTAGAGCCTCTGGGTCCTGGTGGATAAGTACCACCTCCTTCAATGGATACTGAGACACACAAAGGAAAAGCATATAAAGTATCTATATTAATGGCTGATGAACCAGCTAAACCAAATATATTTTACTAGGATTTAATGTGATAAACTAATATAAAGTGGTGATTAACTATGAAGTGGAAACAGAATTATACATACATTTAATCTATACTTACATAAATATCTGACTGTGACATTTATTTGTATTCATTCCCCATAAACAATGAAACAAGATTGTTCTTTTATCTATAAACGCTTGATTACAAGAGTTTGACTGTATCTCCATTAGTGGTGTGTAAAATGCAAGTGAATGGTGCTGTACCTTGACAGGAAGGGTCTTTCTGTCTCTTATCACTCTTCCCAGCTCAATCACAGATTGCATCTGAGAGACAGCACTCTCGATGCGCTTGTCAATCAAATTATCCCTAAAAACAGGCATAAGTAAAGAAAATCCTGATTATCATCACAATACAAACAACAATATAACATCTACCAAATCTTAGCAATAACAATGAGTGACTGCATTCAATAACTTCTCAAAATGTAAAGCCTTTTTTTTTTTAGAACAAATCAATGGTAAAGTAAAAATACTTTATTTACCCCAAAGGGAAATTAATTATGATTATAATTTATCTAATTCAAGTATTTTCAAAGAGTTGTTGGGGATGGTAATGCTGTGGAGAGAAAGGATATCTAGTAGAAGTCAGTCTTGCAACATCTCTGGTTTATACCTCTGACTCAAGGTTGTTGTTGGATGATAGTTTCATGACTGTCGAGCGTATGATGATATTTTACAGTAAAGTGTCCTGGATTAAACCATCAGCAGTTGGTAAGTACAGATAATCCACCCCATTTACTTTTGTCTTTAAATGTCTGTCATGCCGAATGGTTAGAAAGCTGGGTAGAGATGAAGAAATGGTTTGAACTTCCTCGTTTTCTCTCTGCTCTTCGGTCCTGCTCTGGACCCATGAAACCTCCTTTTCAATTCCTCTGGGATTTTTAGGTAGGAGTTCAGGTTTCTTTTGAGATGCTAATCAGCTGTAAAAACAAAACCTTGTTGCAACAGTCAGCCATGACAGCAACTGTATGAAAGTAAAACAGAGCAAAAATTCTTCTTTCTGCACAGCATCCAAAACCAGAAGTAATAATTGTTCAAAGATGAAAATGCCTCAACTGACACAAAAAGAAATCAATGAACAAAAGACCACAAAAATAAATCAGAATGGATGTAACAGAGGTACTCCAACATGCTACTACAATGAGCGGTCCTTATAACACAAACACCAACTAACTAGGCCGTCTTATGGTGCATCTTAGCTCCAATTAAAGCAAACAGCAACTAATAAACATAACACAATATTAAAATATAACCTAGTCATATCTTTCTCAAGCAAGGAAGTATTAAAGAAAAAACACATTGGCTAAAAATAGCCAATCATTTAATGAGATGACTAAGGAGTCATTGTGTCCCAATACCTGATTGGTGGCTGGGGCTTTAGAGGCGGGT
Organism: Poeciliopsis gracilis; assembly: GCA_911649635.1. Lineage (NCBI taxonomy): Eukaryota > Metazoa > Chordata > Actinopteri > Cyprinodontiformes > Poeciliidae > Poeciliopsis > Poeciliopsis gracilis. The sequence continues at coordinate 1,438,715 of CAJVRI010001403.1, forward strand.
CAAAATGGACCATTTAGTAAAACCAAGGACATGAGGCTTTAATAGAGCTGCAGCATTAGAGGCTGTCCAAGTGACAGACGAGATTATATGAACCATTACACAAACTACTTTCCTTATGCAAAATCAAATAGATTTTTAATCATGTCAGAACTTTTTCTTTATAGTTCCAGATGACGTAATTAAATTTGGCCGATTAGAAATTCCTCCCAGGCATTTCAGAAAGGATCTGCCGCCAAAACATGCACTTCACTAAAGTAAATGAAGTGAAGGGAACAAAATCATATTTCATCAGTAAGATCCATTCTGCAGAGCAAACAATCAGGACAATGTCAGTGTGAGATAGTGCGGGTGTTTGCTGTGGGTGAACACAGACGACCTGACTGATGGAAGCAGTGAAGGATCACTCAGATCAAAGAATGTCGCAAAAATCAATCTACAAAAAAAATATGAAAATTATTTTCACTGATTTAGACCTAAAACCTTGAAATAAGGTAGGTAACAGCATCATAAGGTTCAAAAGCCCATAATTCAACAAATTTAACGGTTATTTAGTGGCAGAAAAGCAAGGCTGGTGACTCTGGCAGAACCTGATTAGGCAGTAAATAAACAGTGGACATGTCCTCTGAGAACAGGGTCACACACAGGATAAAGGTGGTGTGTTTCCTGCACTGTTCAGTGGAGGACTTTTTATTTATGTATGTTCCAGGCACATAGAGCCTTTTTATAGAACAATGAATCATCTATGTTAGATTCAATTGTTCAAAAAATGCTGCATATGTCGATCATAACTAATAAGATATTTGACTTTGCCCCGGCTTGAAATTGGGCCCCCGACTCTTTAAGAAGCTTCTCTGGACAACACTTTGACTTCAGTGCTTCTCATTATGCCATTTACAATCATTTTTAGGAGCATTACACTGAGAAGTAATTTGTATGATAAGCTCAGCAAACAAGCAATTCCACCAGATGTTTGCTAATTACAGCTGGCTAGTCTGAAGGATCCGGTTGAGGGGGAGGGATGCTCTGAAGCTCAAAGGACCTTTGCCAGTGTTTAGCCACCCCGAATGGCTGGCAACTAAAGTTTTCCAACAGTGAGTTTCTTTGTTACTTATTTTTTCACATTCCGCGATCCTGCTTGCTGTAGGTGGAAATTAATTCTTGTCCAGTTTTGTGGAAAGTAGCTAAAATAAATCTGATTCAGTGAGATTTTTTGATTCAGTGTGTCTCACTGAATCAAATTTATTATAGTAATTTTTCACAAATACAAAGTGCAAAATACAAAGTAAAAAAAGTCAGAGGAGAAAGTAATGTTTCTTAGAAACTCTGCTGTTTGAATTACATTTTTGTCAAGCTATTATTGCTTAAACAAGAAGCTATAATTTTTTTCTAATTATTACAATGAACTAAAATACTGATTGTCCTCCTTAATAGATTCAAAGTAAGAGCTTAATGATGCATTGCTTTCATGAGACTTTACCCAGTACTGGGTTAAGAAGAATGAAACATGAGCTCAAGATCAACTTCTTTTCTTAGAATATCTTGTTTCACCAATACTTCTAAGAAAAGCTTGCCTGCAGGAAAAACTCTGGCCTGATGCTTTACTAAATGAATTTGGCTGACCTGACTTGTGGCAGCATGAGATAGTGGATGCTGCTGGAGTCCTTTTCTTCAACAGAGGCAGGGTCAATGAGGTGACGCAGATTTTGGTACATCATTTCTGTGATGAAGGGTGTGAAGGGGGCCTGAGGAAGAAGAGGGATGAAAGCAAGCAGACACAAGCATGAGGAGAAATAGATGAAGAAATGATTAAATTGTCTGCACTGTGGATAATTTACACTCGCTGAGATAAAAGGTCTGAAAGTCTGAACCGAGTTCTTTCTGCAGTTCGTTCGTTTTTTGTTTTTTTTTGTCTCCAATCATTTGGAGCAAATGTTCAAACAGAACTGAGCTATTGTGAGCGATCCTCTAATGTGATTCTCCTCCATTTAAACCACGGCTAATTAATTTGTAAGCTCTGAGCTGATCTGTATTGATTTGAGATAGGCTGACTGGCTTTTAGCTTGCCTCATAGCCCACATGCAAACACTTTGTGTGTTAAAAAAAAACTATTCACCCATTATGCATAACCATACAAAAATCACACACACACAGATTTTGCTTTGGTTTCCAGCAAACATAAAAGAAAACCCTTCAAACATTAAAAGTTCACCCTGCAATCACCTTTCTTTCTTTCTTGGTCTGAGTTGCTTTTATATAGAAAGCAAATGACTCACCATCAACCTGCACATGGAGAACAGAACACTAAAGAGTGTTTCCAGCGCCCACAGACAGTCCTCAGTGCCACTCTCGCCCTACAAAGTTCACAAACACATCAATGATTTTTTTTTTTCTCCCCCTTAGAGAAGCAGAAATATGACGATTATCACACAAGAATCAACATTATTCCCACAATCACAACCAAGAGATCTTTGAATCATATTTTTAAGTTTTCTACTGGCCAAATGTATCTCACTGTAGCCCTGCGGAACTTGCTAATATTGGTGTCCTTACATTACAGAATCATCAGGTAAGCATTTCAAGCATATTAGTTTTTGAGTTGAGATGTTTTAACTTCAGAGCTGGATTCTCACCTTCAGGCGGCGCCTGTTAGTCCTGACGTACCAGTTGGTGAGCATGTCCACAAACTTGACCAGGCGAGGGACCACCGTGTACAAGTGGTACGCTGCAACCAGAGGCAACCGCTTACTTATTTACATTTCAGAGGAATGCAATCACTCCCCCAAAAATTATGTTTTCATTCAAGAATAGAATGATATAAAGATGGAAAATCTGACTTACCGTCCATCTCAGCTTTGAAGAATTGGATGAGAGACTGTGTGAACGACTGGATCCACTTGTCCATGATGTTGTCACTCTGCTTCACTGTGTTTTCATTGTACAGGAACTGAATCTCCTCCTCCTAATGCATGAATACAAACGGTTTCAGTTTAGACCTGCAATAAACAACGCAAGTTGGACTGACGTTTGTACTCTGAAAGATGTACTCATCATCCACAGTGATAAAGTCAAAAAACTCATTTTCCTGTTGATTTCTTCACACTAGGTTTCTCTCTGACAAGGTTGGCTACGTAAACATTTGGAAATCTCAACCTGTCATCACAAGAACAATGTTAGAATTTGGAAACTCCTTTGCACTCTTGATATAATCAGGACGGTGCAACATAACGGAAGATCATGTTCCAGCTACATTTTTTTGGATATTCTAACAGGGCTGCATCATGTTTCATGTCAAAACATTTTCCAGTCCTTCATGAGCTCAATTTAAACAACAAAGAGATGGAATCCCAAATGTATATGTGACAGATATTTCTGCACTTGCCACAAGTTTGAAGATGAATAGAAATAAAGCAAAGAGACAAAGGAAGAATAGACCAATGAACAATAAGCAGATGGATGGATGATTGGGAAACAGGTGTAAGATTGGGAAAAGGACAGATAAAAAATTGGAAAACTGAGGGATGGAAAGAGGGATTAAACTTTTAGACAGCAGAAAAGGAAATTAAGTCTGAGAATAAAATCAGAGAATCATAATATTTTAACATTTCAACCTAGAAAACATCCAAACCAAATTCTTTACTTTTGCAGAATTGTCCAGCCAATAGGAACCAAAAGAACAGTAACAAAGATTTTAATCTACTGAACCAAGTTACCAAAAGTTATCACTATGCTGGCCACCTGTTGACTCTGGAAAGTCGTTTTATGTAAACTTACTGGTGACGTCTTGTTGCTATGGTTAATAAGTGGCAGCTGTTAATATTCACTGTGGGACCACACCGATTGATTTCTCTCAGGTTGGTGATTCTCAATACAATTTCAATTAATATTTTAATAGCAAATTAACACAATTAAATTTTGCGAACTGTTTTTTTTTTTTTTGTAATGTATGCATCAACAGAATCAGAGGCAATCTAAAACAATGCGAGAAGAAAAATAACATACCTTTTGTAATCGTTGCACGTTTTGCACCAGGAAGCGATAGGCGTTGTACCACGGCAAGAAGACATCCTTCAACACGTCTCGCACACCCTCCTCTTTGAATCGCAGGTTCTCCGCTCTCACCACAGGGGAGTTGATGAGGTACAGCCTGCACACAGACAGAACGTCAGTGATTCTGTGGGCTCAGACTGATGGAGCAAGCGGGGGAAAAAAATGCATACTGGTCACTATTCTGAAACATAACCCGTGATATCTTAGAGTTGTTCAAATAACGCAGGAAAATGCTAATGAACCACCACAAGAAATAGGGTGTCTCCAAGTCCTTTACTTTTCCTCAGTAACTTTGAACATGCTGCGCAGAAGATTACAATCCATAAAATGCACAGAAGTGATTTGGAAAGAAGTGTTTCACAGCTGAAGTTGATTTAACAAACAGAAATCATTCTAGGGAGTACAGTACTGTATGTTTTATCCTGAAGATAAAACCTGCAGTAAAGATATAATTATGCTTTTCTCACACAATGTAATTGTAACAAACAGCAAATACAGGCCTTGGTTTATTTGCTTGCCTAGTAGACAAAGAAGATGCAGGGGAGGTGGAGGACTACTTTAAGCAAATTAGCTCAAACTGTGTCATTTACTGTTATGAAAGATGAATAATTAGAATGCAAAAATATTAGCAATGTGAAAATAGGAAACAATTAAATTAATACATCTGGGGAAATAAGGGTTATTAAAATGGAAGGAGGAGAGAAAAACCCGTAAAATACAAAATACATAAAATCAACTGAAATAATAACTAAAAGAAACATATAAACAACATATAAATGACAAATATTTTAATATTATTTAATGATAAGAATGGTGAATATATTTAATGTTAAATCATCTTGAAGTGTGATGGTTTGTAGTACTTTAAGGAGTTTTTCATCAAAAATAAAAAGAACGTGAAGCCTGGTATAGACTGCTGGTGTTTTCTCTTTAATTTAGAAGTTTGCTCATTTATGGTCTATATGTGAGCATATGGTGCAACTGCAGAGTGGTTTATTCATAACACCATATGGCCGTGGCACTCTTACTGCTCAGGGCAAATGAGAGGATGTACAAAGGGGGACAAGTGTTTGGATTCGATCTACAGCATGCATGAGTGTGCAAATATTCCACCCGGACATGCAGACATCCAAGTAAGAGTTTTAAACAGAGTGTTTTTAGTGATTTTAACATTCTGAAGTCATTATCGCAAACAACACAAGGTAGCCTCAAACCTGGAATACACCCATATTCAAGCATAAAGCTGACCTGAGGGCATCGGCTCCATAGTTCTGCACAATCAGTCCTGGATCTGGGTAGTTCTTCTTACGCTTGCTCATCTTCTGCCCATCACTGCAGGAAGAAAACACGCAGGCATAAATGCACATACACACACGTGTATGCGTGCACAACAGAGCATGTTGGAAACCATAAAGTTGATCTTCAAATTAATCAAGTTCTTCCAGGTCAGCGGGCCTGTGTGCACACAGCTACATATAAACCTCCAGACTGAGACGAAGCAGTCAGGATGCAGAGAAGCTTCGAGCCGAGATGCTGCAGCTCCAACATTATAAATAAACAAACTCTAAAAAGGAACAGAAACAAAATAAAGAGGGAATAAAGACGCTTTGGTTGTTTTTATGTGCAGATGAGGCTGTGATCACTAGCAGAAAAGGCAGCAGTTCAAAACAGCACAGAACAACCAAACACAACCATTTCAGTGTTATATCTGCCTTTTCCATGACATTAAGCATTAATGTTAACAGCAAGTGCTCATAAAACCATAGAAAATTTTTAACAATACATATATATCTAAGCAAATATTCGAAATTATATGATGATGTGCAGTCATTATGTAACACATAGAGGCAATGATCCTGAACAGCTTAATGCTGAATGCCTTTTACAACACTTCGTCTTCTTAGTTTGACATGTGAATTTACAGAATTATTCTTAAATTCTTAAATTATTAAATTATTCTCTTGAAATACTGTGAATATTTTCAGTCCTGCTACTTTGGGAAAGATTCCCTTTTGCCAAGTTGTGCCAATTAGTGCTTCTGCATGAGTCATTTCAGCTATGATTTTTTTTCATTTTTGATGTTTGAAATATAATTTGCATCCTCAGAATTAGGGCTCACTGATTTCTGCAATGAAGAAAATTAGGGCAGAATCATAAAAACTTGACAAGTACAAGGAATACGCTGTAAAACACAGAATATTCTGGAATTAGTTACTCTGATTTTAATGTTTTCAGATAATTTGACAGATAATTGACCGGCTGTTTCAAGTGTTGTGAGTTAGCGGACTGACCTAGCGAGTACGAGCCCATTAACAATGACGTTCTTGAAGGGCGGTTTCCCAAACAGCGCTGTGGAGAGCACCAGTAGGGTGTAGAACCTACAGAGACAGAAAACAAGGTCAGTATGACTGAGATCTTTGGTTCTGATCTTCTCCTCTGTCAATCATTCACTCTCCTCCTATCCTCAGTCTCTCCTCTGTCTCTGAGTCACAGCCTAACCCAACTGAACAGCTCCATTCATCCTTAGCATACCATCCTCTGGTCTGGTCAATGCCCTCGGCGATGAAGTCTGCTGGGAAGGTGTCCTCAAACTCCTTCCTGTTTTCGAACGGGTAGTGAACCTGGGAGTATGGCATGCTGCCACTCTCGAACCAGCAGTCAAACACCTCTGTAATCCTCCGCAGGACACCTTTACCGCACCGTGACGGGATTGTCAGGCTGTCAATGCTGGACAGAGAAAGTTACGAAAGAAGGAAGAAAAAAAATAATAAAGTTCAGTAGCTAGAAACTAAAAAAGTTTGATTTCTGAAATTATACCAGAACCTTTAAAACTATTCACTAGGATATTTTTTATCTTAATTTACTAATTGACTCTTTTTGATCCAGATAAACATTACATTGAAATGATTTATTGGTGTCTTATGTTTTTCAGCATTTTTAACAGACATTTAAAACTGATATCGCTGTGCTGCAGTCTGCAACTCCAATCCTTCAATGCACTTGAGTGGAAGGGTTGAATTACCTCCTTGGAAAATCAGTAAGTTTTGCAAATGCCAAATCATTAACAATTTATTTGACTCAGGTGTGTTGGAGAAGGGATGCAACCTATCGTTACAGGCCAGCGGCACTGGAGGAAGGGAGTTGCAGGCTCATGTGTTAATGGATTATTTATGAGTTGTAGATGCAACTTACTTTTCCCGATGCAAATCTGTAACTTTGACTCCAGTCAGCTCCTGCAGTTCAGCCATGGACCCTACACAGACCACCTGATAAAGCCAGAAAAACACTAAATAAATTTATGCATGTGCAAAAACCATTCAAACCGAACCAGAACTTAGTTATAATGTGCTGTTCATTCATAATTCACCTTGGTAGTTTATTGCAACTCCAATAATTTAGAGTAGATTCCATCCATTAGTGATAAAACTCGTCTATATTTTCAAATATACATTTGTTTCTTTGTATTTATATTTATACATTGGGTGTATAATATACTTTGACGCTGTACTGTTTTTTATTGCATTCTTTTTCATTTCTGTTGCTCTTATGTGCTGTCCACTTTCTGCTCTTGCAAAGCAAATCTCCTACTTGAGGGGCTAATAATGAAATATTTCAAATGTTTTTTTTTTTAATTTAATGTTTTCGATGTTTGCAACAAGAACATTCTTGTAACTATTTTCTACAAGACAAAAAAAATTTCTGTTTAAATAGCAAAAGTTACTTAATTTAGTTCATCACAAGTGTAGATAAATGATCAGGGATTCCTGAAAACCCTGAAAGTTTAAAGTTTATGAAAACACTTCACACCAATCTGATCGCTAAATAACCTAAATATTAGATTAAAAACAATAAATATTTATGTTTTTGGGCTCATCTGTCTATTTATTAATTTAGCAGCAATAACAGGTTTTGAACTGAAAATGTTACTTTTTTTGCCAATATATAGTTTTTGATTAAAATGCAATTTATTTTGAGTAGAATTATAGATTCTGCAATTAAATATAAAAAAATGTAATTCAGTTCTACCACTAAATTTGAGTTAATGCTACTCAAACTTCAGCACAAATTTTGGTTACCCTATTAACTTCTGGTCCAGTTACTGAGTAAGGAAACAAATGAAGAAATAAAGAAACTATCAACTCTTCCTCAACTTCTTTTCTTCATCCTCTCATTTGTTGTCTTGTATCGTACAGTGAGACACAGGTTGTACTATCAACCTGTGTCTCACTGTACGACACAATTGGACTTGTAGAAAACCTTCATGACTTCTGAAAGCAGACAGTGTGTGCTAGTGTTTAGACACAGAAGTTTAAAGTAGGCCTTCTCCTGAGTAACTTCACCTTACACAGTAAGACAAAGTGTGTTATCTGGTCTCTCCAGAGAGGTAACCTGTAGGCTCTGCTCTAGTTTTACCACAGCATCAGGTAACGTGGCCCACATACAGCCTGGTGGCCCACCATGTAAAAATTAGACACAGTAAAAAAATTTTTTTTTAAATATCCGGAAACCAAAAGCTCAGAGAGAAATCCGACAAAAAGGAAGATGCTGAGAGGAGGAAACATTCAACAGCAATCAGAAAAATGCAGACATGCAGATCCTTGCAGGTTGAGATGAAAGTGAGTGGTTTGCTGCTGAGGAGTGAGTGAGGGTGGCACCAGGGAGTGTGAATGTTCTGGAAACAGTCAGAAAGCTATTTCCAGCAAGCAGGTCGCTTGCTGTCCCTCTTTCAGCCAGGGGACCGCCGCTTCATTTTTCAAATGCTCAAATAACCCAGTTCTGACATCTCTATTCAGTTCAGTCTAATTCACACAGTCAGCCAAGTTTAGCAACAAATATTCACGACAGAAGCAACAATTAAAGTGTGGCATCCTTCTCATTTTACATTCCTCCCCACTTTCTCTCCACATGCATTACTTTTCCTCATTTTCTAAACCAGTTAATTTATTCTGCCTCCTCCTCCTCTCCCATCTTCTCACCATTAAAACCCCCAACAGCTGTTTGTCTTGAACACCTTTGAAGCTGCATTAACTCAAGTGAGACCAAACACATTTTATTCACATTTACTTGCTGTTTATTTGCTGTTTACATTAATGAATCATTCATGTGTTTAGTTTATGGAGGCACTGCATGATGGTGCCTGAAGGGAGGATACTGACTGCAGGCACCAGTCAAGCTGCATGTTTCTGTTTCAACGCCGTGGTCAGCCTCATTTTGGCATGACAGAAAGTTTCTCCCACACCAGCATCCACAAGCAGAAAGGAGCCAGAACTGCTCAAATCATGTGCTTTTAAAAACGGGTCAGAAGGATCGATTTTTACATTGCAGATTTATGAAAACAACAGGGTTCTTTTCTTTTCCCTCACAAAAATCATTCTTGATGATAAATAAAACTCAGAGTAGCAAAGTTAAACTTTTCAACTGAGCGCTCTCAAGCTAAACCTTGATTGAACTTGGAGTGCCGCAAACACTACAATCAGCCTCCTTTGAAAAGAAAAGCTATCTTGGTATTTAGTGAAGACAGACAAATTGCACCAAGAGACATTAGAAGCAATAAAGACTCTACTAATACTAAAGCGTATTTTCTGTGGGTGTTTTGTGTTTTCCTGACCTCCTCGAAGTCATCGCTGACCCACAGAGGGATCGGCGTGCCCCAGTAGCGGTTTCTCGAAATTGCCCAGTCGCGTGCATCTCTGAGCCAGTTCCCAAAACGCTTCTCACCCACAAACTCTGGGACCCTGCAGAAACACACAGATCATAATGTATTCAGTTGAAAACAAGTAACAATGAAAATATATATTTCATTCCAATCAACTCTGGACAAGAAATACTGTTGTGCTTAAAAGGATAAATCTTTTTTTCCATTTTATTTTTGTGGCTTAGTTAGCATTCAGCAGCTAACCTGCAACACATAAAAAGTGATCAGCATCCTACGTCTAAAAACAATTAACTGTTCTTTGTCCTAGAAATAAACTACATTTGCTTTCTTTGTAAACTTTAGCAGTTTGCAAAGAAAGCAAACTTTCTTTGCAAAGAGGAGGATACCTTCAAGGTATCCTCCTCTTTGTGTGTTGCTCTTTTTTTTTCCTGTTTACTTGAGCTGATTTCTGGCTTTAATCTACCATTTCCCCGTCACCTCCTCCTTTTTGCCGCCCTTTTCTTTCTTGCTGTGCCAGGCCGTTCTGCTCACGAGAACAGTGCAGTGGGGAGTATAAATTGTCGCCAGGATCCACGTGCTAAGCAAAGAGTTCATCAATTCCCATTTGTACAAGGCATTTCTATTTAGGCCCATCATATATCAATTTAATGATTTTTTTTTTCCTGCCAGGGCTGCTCACCCCCGTGCCTCCATCCTTTACCCTCCTTCTCCCAGTTTGAGCTAAATGAAGAACTTAAAACATGCAGGCTTGTGCTCGAGACATGAGGAGGGTTATTGAGGACCTAGAGGCTTCTATCATTCAAAAAGACTGAAAGTGATTTGTTGGAAAAAATTACGATGACTAAATTTTTAAAATAGTAGCAAGGTGAATCTGAGTCCAGTCATGAATATTTATCACAGCAGGGAGGCAGAGCTGGTTGGTAAAAATTTGATTCATGATTGTTAAACAAGAGCAGACTGGAGGTTTCAAGTTCCAAAAAAACCTGAAACTGCAGAAAATATAGGGATGCAAGATATTAGCAGCACTGTATCAATATCAGCTGATATTATCTGTAAAATTTGATATTGGACATCAGCCATTCCGTCAAAATAACTCATCGATATAAAAGGCGTTGTTTTTATATTCATTTCAAGATTAGGTTTTCTTACTTCTTGACCAAAAACACAAAAATTGAAATGATGACGGGGAAAAATAAAACGGTAAAGCAGAGCAAAAATAGAAAATAACGTGTTAAACAAATTTCTAAATTGCAATAGGTAAAAAAGTGATCAGTGTTCAATTAAAAATGTTAAAATAAACTGGTTTCTTATGTTTAGATGAGTGTCATTGGGACTAGAGAAACCTTATCACCTGTGGAATAAAGGCGGTTTAATGGAACTTTGCCTACCACAAAAAATCTATTTAAAAATAAAGTTTTATCCTTTTAGAGTCTGTGTTTCAATAAGAATCATTTACAAAATCAGTCCAAAATCAGTCCAGACAATAGTATTTTCTCAACAGTATTTCTTATGCTAACTTAACTATCGCTTTTATGTATTTTGTTAACTTTATGTATTATAGATGTGGAGAAATCGCTTTAAAGATGAGGTGTTCAATTCACCTTCTGGCTCAGAAAATGTCGTCTCCCTTTAGGCGCTCAATAATTCAGTCATTAATTTATTCTGACAGGCAGGAACCTGGAGAGATTCAGCCTGAGTATTGAATGAAACTTCTGAGTAAACGGATAAAGGGAACAAATCTCTTTTAGAGCATTCAAACTAGTCTTTTATAATGCATTTCTGAAATGGTTCAGAGGTTTTTCATGAGTAAATAAACATTCCTAATCATTAACTATTTCTTGTAGCTTATTTGTAATAACAAATTCAAAGATTTTGGCAACACTAATTATTTAGCAAACAAAATGCCAAAATGATTTCTGGTTTTCTACTGGTATAGCTAAAAAAAATAGAATACTGCAACATTTCTTGCCAATCATTTTATAAGTTCATTACACAGAGTAAAATTTTCAAGCTTTTTTTTTTTTTCTTTTTTGCAATTTTGATGATTATAGCTTACAGGTAAAAGAAACCCAAAATTTAGTGTCAGAGTATTCGACTATCACTTATCCAATCAATAATCAATGTTTTAAACACAAATGTCCGACTTCATAAACCCATGTCCATTTCTCTGCTGACAGTACTTAGTTGGGCTGCATGAATTACTGGCGATGGAGATATTCTGAGTTAAGTTGCTGGTTAGGATTTGACACTGTGAGTTTCCAAAAATGACCTTTTTCATAGTAGTATAATTCTCTGAAATGGTGAATTTTAGGTTTTCTTTATTTGTAAGACAAGGGATTGAAGTTACATTAAACAATTCCTTGGAATATATGACTATGTAAGATGATTATATAATATTTGGGTTTGTATTTTTCTCAGATGTACTTGCATGATTTAGTAAGAGTTAATAATTCGGCAGCGTGGTGTATGCAGCACCAACACCCTTTAGATAAGTACCACAGACTTGAATGCGTGCGTGTGTGCGTGTGTGTGCTTGGCTCTGTCTCTGTGTGTGTGCTTCTTCACCTTCCTTATGGTAAGTCATTCATCTTGGTTTGACAGTCCCATTACCAGAGGCAGCTACTGTGGCTCAGAAAGGAGCGCTAGGAGCACCATGGGTAATACCACTTAGAAAAGCCATCATGCTGAAGCTTATCCTGCTTCATATTTAGCCAGATGCTAATTTTCTCTACATAAAAGAAAAAAAAAAACACCTTGAAGAGGAATTTTACTCTCATATCAGAAAATTCTGAAGTCACTGCAAAGACTTGGATTTTAAATCCACCATGGATGCTTTAAAGACCTTTAGAGCCGGAGAGGTGGACCAACAACTGGCACAGCTGAGCTGCAGATGTAATTGTTTTGAGACTGCATTTGCCGTTTGCCCTGGCTCAAAGCGTTTAAGACCAATTGTTTGGTGAAATGCCCATAGTTGAAACTTCACGGTCACTTAACTCCAAGATAGATATCGGTTTGCCGCAGCTTACCAGTAGCTTTTCCCATTGCAGTCCACCAGTTTGTCCACCATGTGCTCCACTCGCACAAACCAGCTGGGGACAGCTTTGTAGATCAGGGGGGTGTCAGACCTGAAAAATGCAAGTCATTTCAAAAAGTATAGTACTACTATATTTTCTACACACTTAAAAACTTGAGGCACCTTTAAAATTCAGTTACGGGTTTTACCCTTGGGCCCAAAATGGCCCTGCTCATAAAAGTTTAATGAAATTGTTAGCTTTCAATTTTTCTTCCACTCTCCACACACATTTAAAGCTACCTCAGCTTTATAAACATTTTTTTGTTCCAATTTAAACGTGTGTTTGATTCTGCATGTGGGTAGTTTTCACACTGTGATTGGTTGTTGACAAAATATTTTAGGTTGTAGTTACATCTGAAAAAATTATTTTGAAGCACATACAAGTTTTAAGTTACTTAAATATGCAACTGAACCACAATTTCAAACACCAAGATGGAAATGATGCTAAATTAAACAAAGTTATAATCAGGACTTGTCACTGACATAAGGAAAAAGATGTTAAAATGCATCTTTTATCTGATTTTTTTTAAATCAGATAAAAATCTGATTTAAACTTACATTTTATTAAGTCTGATTAAAACTTTACATTTGGGGAAAGAGGCAAAAGTTTAACAGTTAAGAATGTGATAAATGACGAGCAATTTACTGAGAAGGCATAAATGGTGAGCGCATAAGACAAGCAACATGCAACTGTCAAACTATCCAGCCATCATCACAATCAAGCTTTCCTAAGCAAAACAATGTCTTTAAACAGATAATATTTCTGTAGATATTGAAGGAGGAATCATTTATGATCTTTTCTCAAATGGTGGATTCAGCTGTATGAAGAAAAATAAACTTTTATTTTCAAAGGACAGTAGTGAGGTTTACAGTGAAGATGTCTCACCTCCAGCAGAAAGGGTAGTTATGTTTGAATGTGCTGGCATTGACCAGGCGTCCCATTTCCTTCAGCAATTTAATGATGTTCTTGTCAGCATCCTACAACAGAACAAAGCACAACAATACCTTTAAGGTTAGAGATCCCACCGTGTTGGTTGCTGCTACACATCTGCGTTGTAGCAACAACAAAGGTCTGATGGGTGGACACATGAACAAGTCTTTGCTGGGAGTTATAACTCACACAAGCCACCAAAAGAGTTTGATTTCATGTCAAGTATAATTCAGTCTATTGGCGGTATGGATATATCATGAAAAATACACAGGCTTTTGCACCGATATGTTTTCATAAATAAGGAGCAAGCAATTTACTTCAGTAAAAGTTTCAATTGTAAAGATCAAAACAAAATCCTACATACTTTACACTTTGCAGTCATCTAGAATGTCACTGAAACATTATGGTGACACACCGGCTCTGTTTAGTCCACTTTAATTCACTCTAGTTTGTTTAGAAAGTCTGATTTGATTGGCGAGGTGTGAAGGCGCAATCGAACTCTAAATCAGACCGCAAAAAAAAAAAACTCCGGTCCACCTACAAACCTAGACCTCTATATATTTATATATACAGTATATGTGAATATAAAATGGACCAGAGAATGCTCAAAAAGCAGGAAGTAGACTGTAGTGCAGTGCATTCTGGGTAAATACAATCAAAACAAACGAGAGTCTAATTAGAGAAATGGCTAATGGTCTTTTATCAAAGACAAAAAAAAACATTAAACTGCTAAAATCTGATGTTACTCCATTCTGATTTACATTTTGTGATGAATAAAGTTGCACTCAATGTCTTCTTCTGGAGTTTCTGTGTCATTCCTTCAGTGCAGGCCTTTCATGGTACACAAGACTCACTGAGCCGAGTTCCCCCTCCTGCTGTCAACATGGTGTTTTGTCATGTGAGATTTACAACAGCACAGAGATCATGGAACCACTTTTACAGTTCACAAGTTTGGAGGAAGAGGAAATAATCATTAGCGGGCTGGAAAATATTTTATTTTTGATGGTATTGGGGAGGGAGAAGGGACTGGAAGGAAAGGGAAATTTGGTAAGCTGTTCTCCACCTGCATCAGACCAGAACTGAGCAGGGGGAGTTTAATATATCAGTATATACTTCCTCACAGCCTTGAACAATTAACATTTCCTCCTTGACTGAAAAAAATGTGTTCTGTCCATCTGTGCTACATGACTATCAGTCCTACTTTGCACAGATAGTCAGAAAAGTAGCTCAGGGAAGTAAAAAGACACCAGGTCTTGTGGCAAGAAGGGGAAGACAACCTGAGGTGGAGAAGAAAAATGGATATTGTTGTCATGCAGTCACAGCAATGACAACTGATTATGGGAGTGGATCATGCAGAGCCCTTTATCCTCCTTTTGCAGATGTGTTAGATTTATTAATGACTGCAATCTGGAGAACTATTGAGTCTGCAGACCTTTGCAGTATTGTGTAGGCTAAAATAATCCTGTATTACAAATACAATTTTTATTGGCTTTTACATATTCTTTTAATGTGCTGAGTAACCATTTTAGGAATTAATTAGCTATAAGCCCCCATCAACAAGAATAAAACTTAAAATAATTACTCTGTCTGTAGCAAATTTAAATAAGCTTGCTTTTTGGAATCATATTTCTGATATAAATCAACTTGTTCACCGAGACACAGCTGATGTGCAATTCACCGAGACGCAGCTGTGATTCAATTAATGATTTGAATTTTCTCAATTGTTCAATGAGAACATATGCTATTGCAATTAAAGGTTCATTTTACAGCTTGATACACATACAGTTATATTCAATCTGTTACAATAGGGGTTTTAATGAGGTTCATTTATCAGCTTAACACTACCTTTTGAAAAATTAAATATACTTTTCATTAAGCGCACATTTTTGTCCTAAAATGTTTTTTATTAGTCTGATGTGATACTTTAACTATAATTGCTCTGTTTTCATTTGCAGCATGCATAAAAATATTATAATTAACATAACTAAAGGCTAAAAACATAACTGTGTAAGTGATCCATATGATGTGTTGATTTCAGCTAAAGAAATGAATTAATTTTTCTATATTTTCCTGATTTATTGAATGGGTCCATTTTGACAAGGGGTGCAATAAAAATCTGCATATCAGACATTTGAAATGACCTGCTTTGTAATAAAGCATTTCAAAGAAAGAAATAATCTCATTTACTGTAAATAACATTTCAAACAATAAAATTCTAACTAAATGACATACATAACCCAAAGCAAAACCATTTCAGGTTTATATTTTGAATTTTCTTCTTTTTGCATTAAATGAGTTGTAACCTTGTATATAAAAATGTCTAAAATGACATCAAGACCTAACATATCAGTATAATTAAGAGGTGTGTATTTTGTTATGCTGTTCAGTTTCTAGTCATGCATCCAATCAGCCAAGAAGCTCATCTTACACTCTGCTTCTTGTAACCATGACCGCACTTCAGTTCACAGGAAGCTCATAAATACATCTCAGTGGTTAATACACTGCTTTTCATCAAAATACTTTCATTTTCCCTTTCTATAAATCCCCACCATAATCCAAACCACACATCAGTTTGAATCCCTAATGAGAAGATTTTGCGGAAACCAACCCTGAGTGAGGGTGAAACTAACTCAACAATATGGCAAATGGATGAACAAACAATGCGGGAATAAGGTATTTAGACAATGTTAAAACAGTATTAGTTGCACTGAAAGGCCTGATATTCTAAGAAATGTTTTTTTTTTCCCCAAAGAGTTAAGAGGGGAGCTAGAGGAAAGAGACAACAGCATGGTTTGTATGCACTCAGTTCAGTCTTTATTTAGTAAAAGCTGGTAAACATTACTGTAAATGGTTAACAGTTGTTTCTTGTCAAAACATTCAGAATTAATAAGGGTGGCCTTCATTCACTTCAGAGTCGAGAATTTTGCTGTAAAGGAAAGTTGGACAGGAGGCAGCAGACTGATGACACGGAGCGAGAGACAGTAGCATAGGGAAGTGACAGAGGTACGACAAGCGGGGCTGACTTGGCAGGAAAAAAGGGGGAGGTAAATTTAGCAGGACTACTGCAGGAGCAGGAGTAAAGGAGATGGGGGACGAGCAGGGAAAGATGAAGCCTGCCAAACCCAGATATGAAATGAGACAAGGAAAGACAGTAAAAATGAGTTTTGAAAATAATGTGAAAATGTTCAGGAAAGACGGAGGACAGCAACGACGGCAGCGAACTAATGCATAATGGAGTCAAACATGAATTATACAGGAGAAGAAGAGCTGTGTCTTAACACAAAACTATGTATAGATACACATCGCTGCTACATTTGTATCTGTATTATTTTTTTAGTTACTGTTCCTGGTGGAAATTCAGTAAGTTAGACTTTTATGTATTCAGTTAAATAATGAAAGCCATCTACCACTGCTATTAAAATGTTAAAGAATATCAAGTCCTTTGCTTAAGACCTTTGAAGTCTCTAAAACAAGGTGATCTCTGCTCATGTCGTGCACCAACTCTTCACAGCTCTCCATCCGGATTAGGCATCCTTAGCAATTCCCAGCCTCTGCTCTTCTCCTTCCAGTAGCTTCCGGTAGGTGGCGATCTCTGCATCCAGCTTGAGCTTGATGTGCAGCAGTTCCTGGTAGTCTTGAAGGTACTTGGTCATCTCCAGTTTGGTCTCACAGAGCTGCGCCTCCAGCTGGGCGATGATGCTTTCCAGACCTTCCACCTTGTCCATGTGGGAGATCTCCATCTCCTCCAGCTGCTGCTCCAGGGCGGCATTGCGAGCTCGCAGGCTGTCGATCTGGTTCTGCAGGTCTGACACCTGGTTGTGGTAGGTTGTGATCTCTTCTTTCATGACTTTCATGTGCTCTTCGTGTTTGCCTGCGTGCTCCTTCAGGGTGTCGAATTTGCTCTTGTACCATTTCTCAGCTTCTTGGACATTTCGGGCGGCGACGGATTCTATTTCTGCGCGCATGTTGCTCAGGTAAGCAGCGAGGTCAGGACGGTCGCCGTCCATTTCGGCTGTAATCTTTGAGTCTTCGATCTGCTTCATGAGGTCGGCCACCTCTTCGTCATGGAGCTTCTTGAGAAACTCGATCTCTGCCACTAGTTGTTCTATTCGCTTCTCCAGCTCGGCCTTCTGCAGCGTGGCGCTGTCAACGTCCTGACGAAACTCCGTCAGAATCATCTCTGCTTCTTCTTTGAGCGCCAGCTCCTCCTCCAGCTTTAGTCGCCATACTTCCACCTCCTCCTCAATGTAGCCTCGCTCAATGTCAGCTGCTCCCTTCTCGTTGGTAAGGGCTTCAATCAGATCCCGCACTTCTTTGAACTTGAGCTCGTATTCTTCGCTGATGCCACTTGGGCTTCCCTTGTAGCGGTCCTGCAGAGTGGCCAGCTCCGCCTGCAGAGCAGCATTTCTCTGCTCCAGGGCCTGAACCTTTGAGATGTATCCTGCAAACTTGACGTTGAGCTCCTGCATCTCCTCCTTCTCATTGGCATGGTGCTGGTGTATCTCTGTCCCGACTTCGACCGCAGTGCCACGGTAACCAGAGCGACCACGGCTGTCGTACGACGATCCGCGGCACCGGGATGGAGACGGGCTCTGAACTCTTACTCTGCCAGCAGAGCTGCTGACCTGCAAGCTCTTCTGGGTATAAGATGAAGCCCGCATGTTGTGAAAGATACCGGATTTCCTTCTGAAATTGGAAAACAAACTACGGTCTGTCGCCCAGGATGAGACTGAAGCTCCCCCGGATCACCTCTTCACTTTTATGCAGCGGTAAAGAATGTCTCAGACAGCCATGAAACTACGCTAGGCTTTAACACATCTCAAAAGTGGATTATGACAGACTTTCAGAGAGCTGTTGCTCCATGCTCTTTATTAGCTGTCGCAGCACTGTTAGTGACGATGTCCACTCCCTGAGCTTTGCACCAACATGTAAAATAGTGACCACATCATTTACAGCTGCTATTTTTAACTCATTATCAACTCAGGATGCAAACAAAGTTGGGTGTGACCAAATGCAAAGACGTATCTATGTGTTGATGTGCTGGTAGACAAAGAGCCGTAAGCATCTTCCTCAAGAATGTATGGATCTGTTTTCCTAAAGATTTCTTTTACTCTCAGCTGTAGAGTTGAAATATAGAGTCACCCCTTGTTTTTATTAGGTTAACATTATAGTTAACATTTCTAAATTAATGTTTGAAACAAATGATTTACTTGAAACATCCCTAAATATAAAAATCTGGAAATCTGAGAATCTTCAGTCATGTTTGGTTTGAGCTGCAATGAGAAACAATCAGCCACTTGAATATCTGTAGTTTTTATTTCCAAAGAGCATGACTCTCCTTTGATTGACTTCTTTACCACCTCTGTGAAACAGTATATGCAGGATACTGTCTCGCACAAACACTGCATCATCCATTTTTTGTGTTGAGGCAGTATTTGATGAGAACAGTAGATGTTGTACGATTCCTATGGAAAGATTATTTTTCTGCTGCATATTACAGTTGTTTTTAAACCTGTTTTTAATAGCCTAAAGTGAAAAAAGTTTTGTGAACTCTACAGCGATTCTTCATTTGGGGATTGTTTTAATTAGTGTTCTTGGTTATTCCAAAATGTAAAACTTCAAGCATAAATGTTCAAGAAAATACAAGTGAGGCTTTGGCTTTCTTAGAAGAATTTCTACATGAACACGCCCTAATGTTTTAGCAAATTCAAGAGTGCTGCATCCCTCCAAGAGATTTTCTGTCATTTTAGTTGTTTTTTTTTACCCATTTTGCTAAAAGAAAAGAATCTACCAAATAATTAAGCACATCTTGATCAACGGTGTTGGCTTCCTTTGGCTATAGACGCTCTCATTTCACACAACCTGTTATTATTGGCTATCATCGCCTGTTGCATTTTATATTATATAACATACATAAAATATATGCTCAGATGCTATGGGGTGACTCAGGACAATGTCAGAAACTGGTGAATGATTTCCAGGTAAAACAGAGCTAATTGGTGTCTATCTGAAATCAAGTCAGTTTTTCTCCCAGCTAAATAATGAAAAGATTAAATGTTGATCTGTGAACTGAATAATTCATAGGGTGTTCAAGACCGCAAACCCCACCATGAAGATATTCAAGGTGAGCTGCAATGATGCGAAATATTAATCTTACAGAAAAGCTGAAAGAGATTTAATCGTATCTAAACGGCCTTGGATCTAATAAGAAAATGTTCCAAGAGAATTATTTGGGAGTATCGTAGGGATACCAGGCCTCAGAATAAAAGCTCAAAATGTTATCAAAGATGCTTTGCATGTTAATAAGCATGTTCAGATAGTCAGGCAATAGAAAATAAATCTATGGAGCCTAAACACTACATCAAGCATACCTGCATGTCAATCAAAACTTAGCTGAGGAAAAAAGATCCTAGAAGATGATTCACAATCAGATGCAACAAGACATTTTTCAGATATTGTTCATAAAGTTGTTTTTTTTTTCCTCAAGCTTGATAATTCTTTTATCTCATAAATATTCTTCATTTAAAAACTTTCTGATACATCTAAAAACATGGAGAACAACTGATCAATATCACTTTAAATAAAATGAAATGTAAGTCTGGCTCCTTACAGTACATCAAGTTCTGAAGTCACCAACTTTAAATTATGTGAATACTATCTTATATTTCAGCAACAATGTAACTGCAGCATGTGCCTTAAGGAACTAATGGCCCTGTGAGGCTCAGAATAAAAATCAGATGAGAACCTTGCACAGCTGCAATTAGCTTTACCGGTTAAAGCAAATGTTAACGCCATTATGTTAAACATTACATTAGCTGTTCCTAGTGCAAAAAATGTGAAACTTCCCTGAATTTAATCTGCATGTAAATCCGTGACGTGCCACTCACTTTGACATGCTGTCCTGCAAAGTCAGTGACCTCTGAAGTGAAGCAGCCAGAGGCATCCACAGGGCAGATAGGAGCCTGGTCCCGCTGGATGATGTTGTATTCAGTGCACACCCTGTAATCATCCTGTAGAAACAGTAACATCACTTACAGCTTTTCTTATTGCATTTAGAATTTTTTTATTATTATTATTATTTCAAACTTAACACAAAATGTCAAGGTTAATCATAATTATTTACTTTTTAAAAAAGATTTTTCTGGTTTAACCATGTGACTGCACATTAAATTCCTTGTTGAAGTGAACAGCTTCTACAGCAGTGAAACAAGCTCAGCTGGCATGTAGCAGCTTTGCACGAAAGATATGAGCACTGCCCAGCTCTAGATGTAATTTCTATTCAAACACCCTGTCAGGATCCAAGACGGATGACTCACTGGGTCATTTCACATCTAGTCATAACAAAATAAATTTTGAAAAACGCAGTTGGGCAGTGCCTTTTTCCCCGACCATATATCTTCAGAATAAATGCATTCATATTTCAGATTTGACTCTTCAAATAAGTCCAAGTGAATCTCACCACTGAATATAAGGTCCAATTGAAAAGCACAAAAACGTGTCAAGTGTCATTCAAATCATAAATGGTAAACCGACACAAAGTAGTCAAAATATGTGGAAGTAAAAAAGATGTCCGGTTCTCCCCCGTTTTTATTCTAAGGTCAATTACTTACAGGAGTCTTTCTGTGTAACTTAATCTCAGGATAAATTCAGTCGCTCTGTGACGGCTACAGAGGTTCGCTAGAGAGCTTTGGTTAAGAAACATTTTGATCCAACAGTCATGCTCTGATTTGTTGTCTTTGAACATCTCCAGTTGTTAAAGAAATTCACAGCCTAATAGCTGTCATGGATGGAAATCCTCCCACACCCACTTAATGATACATCAATCACTACTCGTTTAGTTTCAGTTTTATCCTTTGTTCCCTCAAGCAGAGAAATGAGACCCAAATCTGTCATGCCTATCTTACAAATAAATGGTGGACATTTGAAGACATTTAATATTTGCCTAAATGCTCATAGGTGTCAGTCAATGCATGAAAGTTTCCTCACATTTCATAATATGTATACTTTTATTAATTTCTCTCCTTCAGGGAACAGAAGCTATGAAAGTGCCGTAATTTAGATAAATCAAGCACTTGGCCACACACTGCTCATAAATGTAAGAGTGTTACTCACAGCTCCAAAGTAAGGGGCCTGGTGGACAACTCCTGTGCCCTCTTCCTCCTTGACGTAGTTATCCGTCAACACCTGGAACGCTCCCTTCTCTGCACACTTGAGTCAAACAGGAAGAATTTCACACAATGGGAAAGAAATGGAGAGGTGAAGAAACAGATCAACAGAGGCAGTTAGCATTTTTGCATACTTTGAGAGTTTATGTAAGCATTTGCATGTTTAATCATATTATATTTCATTAAAACGCTGTTGCAAAGAATCTAATACACAGATTTTCTGTCAAGCACAGCGGTGTGAATACCTGCTGGCACCCATGCAGTTTTTCAGCTCTATATCACCTTTTTCAGGGCGCCACAGTGCTGCTCGCACATGTGACTAACAACTTGCAACCATGTTTTTTATGTGTTGTATTAGTGTTCCTTAGGTTCACACACATTATTACTCTCTGCAAGCACAATATGCTGTAACACTGAAACATGGACGGTGCCAGTCCATTTGACTTGTTGCAAAATTCCATAGTAACAATGAGTGTGCAGCAAGTTATGGGTTTTAATGCACTATAATGAGTACAAATGTTACAGTGCTTCTCCTATGTGTGTTTTTGTGTTAGCCAGCTTAGTTTAGATGGATTTTGGTTGTTTTATTTTCAAGTTAGACTAGCCCTCTTTACTCAGAAACATTTGATTTTCTTTTCTTTTTTTCCATCATTTCAGTTGCGCTTCCTGTCCTCATTTTTAGTTGTTTCATATAATACACCTGTTCACGTCGACACGTTTTTTATTACCTCTCCTCAACCCCAGCCGAGCTTGATCACCACATTGTTGCATTGTAATTGGATAAACTCAAATTTTGAAGTTCAATGAAGTTTATTTACTCTATTTGTCAACAGTTCTTTACTCATAAATAGCTATGCTAACTACGTGTAATAAATGCATCACATCAGCCTGGTTATATTAGAACTGAATGTCCCATGCAGTTGCATTGTTCCAACACTAGCAAAAAGATTTTTGATGTATGCAGTCAGCTGCAAAGAGTCCCATGAGACATTTGTGTCCTGGTACAGATAAAATTTTTGTCACACTGACTTTGTGGTCACACTGATGCAAAAACTGCTAATTTCCCTCAGGAGAGACTTCAATTTAATTTAATTGGGACTCTATTCTGAAATAAGAAAATAAAGTTAAAAGATTTTCTCTTTATTTTATAAAAAGATAAAGTAAAACTGCAAGCAAATTTGACTGAAGTGAAATAGAAAACCCTACCTACCTTACTGAAGTAGAGAAAAAGCGGTTTGTACTTTTTTCCTTTGAGGACTTTGCCTGGAAATCTAGAAAGAAGAACAAAGGACGTTTAAAAAAAAGAAACACTACTCAAAATCCTCAAAAAACAGAAAGTCTATCCAGAGGTGATTTAATACGACATTCTAAACTACTTTTATTGCCATTTCAACTTTTTTAGGGGTGTAGGATTTAGGGGAGAAACCAAGCTTAACAGTAGAGTTCCCCCTTCTTTAATCTTTGCTCAAAGAAGAAAGAAGATTATACATCAATATTACTTATTTGAACTTGTGAAAACATAATATAGTTTTTACTGACTTGTTCAAAATTGTGTATTCACTCTCAGACTTGAACAGAGCTCCCAGTCTGGCTTCCATCATGATGTAGGTCTTTCCTGTGGTATTATCTGAAAGAATAATGTGAAAATGTCATTTGCAACTTACGGGTTTCCACTTTTTACAGTAAGTTTTATATGAAGAAAAATCTTTACACAATAATCTCTAGTAATACGTTCATCAATCTGAAGTGAACATTAAACACAGACATATCATATTTAAGAACATTAACAGTGAAAACTAGAAGCCAATAGTGAATATTTAAGATGTCATTAATAATTTAGAGCCAACGAAAACCAATATTCAAATACAGACTAATGCAGAGGAGCACATCCCAATTAAAAGTGCCAGATTTTAACAAACAACCCTTCAAATAACAGTCAGAAGTTCTGAAATAGTTCAGGGATTTATACAGACACATTTCATATCTGGTGAATTTCTAAAGTAGAAATTACAAATAGCAAATTGGACTATTTGTAATTTAACAGCGGTCAGTGTTTAACTTGCAAAGACCACAGACAATAAGGCAATAAATGAGGCAGATATAAGGATGGATATGTTTTTTAACTAATAATGAAATATTTAGTGATCTCAATAATGATAAACTCAATACTTAATGTGTTATATAAAGAATCTACTTTAATTTAGGTTTTTTAAGCAAACAGAAAATGAATAAATGGCATAATGTATAGAAATGCGGACATATATATATATATTTATATATGTTTTTTTTTTTTTTGTTCATTTTTTCTTATCTCATTTACCTTTTTCTACATTCATCCAGATGAGAAAATGTATAAATCAAATTCCCACTTTATCTTAACATTTCTGTGGTGGACATATACTAACAATATTCCTAGCATCCAATAAGTCTTTCCATCTATCAAAGCGAAATATATGCTCATTCATCTAACAACTCTAGTCATTTTTCATCCCCTGTCAACATAACGCCCTCTTCAGAGTGATTAATGTTTTTTAACATCAGCTTAATTTACAATAAACAGCAACTCATCAAATATTCTTCAGAACTCTTCAGCAGTATGGAAGTGTTGCATGAAACTTGTCCCAAGGTTGAAAAAAAAAAACAAGTTTTGTTTTTTTTAACACAATGCACGGAGCAACATGTGGGTTGGCAGCGGAAGTGAGACAGCAGTAAAACAAACATTGTCCGGCCAACTAGCAATAAATGTGCAATTACCCATGGTAGACACCAAACAGCTACCTTGTTGGCATACCAAAGCTATGTTGGTAGCTAGTTACCATCAATCAAGACCTAAGTTGATTTGAGAAGCTCCAGCAAGACCTGGAAACAGTTTCATCCAATCTGGCTGAGACTGATTGGCCACATAAAGAACAATGGCCACATATTTCAGTCTTCAGGTGTTCAAAGCCGGTGACAATGAAGCCCAAGAGTTGAAGATGTAATGTCAGCAAAAGGTGGCTCTACAAAGTATTGACCTAAGGGGGTGATTAGAAATGCACACCACCTGTTTCAAATTTTTATTGGTAAACAATGATAATAATAATAATAATAATAATAATAATAATAATAATAATAATAATAATAATAATAATTAGGTCATGTTTCATCTTCTTCCTACTTCACAGTAGTGTATGCCTTTGATTTGACCTCTTACATAAAATTCAAACATATTACACAGATTTTAGCAGTATGAATACTTTTGCAAGGCACAGTATAAGAGACAGACATTTTAAGAAACTAAAGCTTGTTGGAAAAAAAATGGCAGAGAGGGAATGTAAAAGAGGAGGCAGTGAGAACAGCAAGTGCAGCAGCTGTGTGGCGGGCAAAACCAAACGGTCTGAGCCAGAGGGACAAGAAAGGGGGACAATACATAGCAGAATCAATAAAAGATGTTTCTTCCCCTCAGTGGCGTGAAAAATGACAGCGCAGCTCAGACCTGCCGCAGCTGGCAACCCTCAAATCAATCGGAAACACATGCGGCAACGCAAGGCGCCAACAACAAGAGACAATAACAGGTGGATGTGAGGGAAGAACGATCAGGGAAAATTTGGAAAAATGTTGGGATGAAGATGGAAAAGGAGTAAAGAGAAGCGACTGTGCCGATGCCAAACGAGAACAGTCATTGGTATTCCAAAGCAGTCTCTCATGCAGCACAGCCAGTGCAGCGCGAATTAAACACTGCACATCAACAGTGCCCCCTGCGGTTTCTGCCAGGTTATGGCAAGCTGACAGAAATCTAGGTCATCCATTTAAAAACCTACCGGTTATCTCACAGGAAACTGAAAAAAAAAATACAGCAGTAGGGTAGCAGAAAACAGTAGCTCCATCTCTAGGGGTTTTTTCTGTATCTGAACAAGGACAATGCTTTTTTTAAGTGGCCTCATTTGAGGTTCATCCACATTTCCAGGTAATACATACACAGATCTGGATCCAGACCCTAAAAATCAGTCCAAGGAGTAAAGGTCTGGCAATTCTGTCTCATATCACAAAGCGAGGCAAGAAGCTGTTTTTTTGCTTTTTTTCCCTTAAGACACATTTGTGTTGAAAACTTATTTATTTATGCATTCACAAATAAATAAATGATATGATGTACATGATGTTCCTTTTAAAAAAATGTGTCTTTCAGTGAGAGAAATTATGTAACATCTCAGCAATGGGGGGATGAGCACACGTTCTTTCCCCTGTAGTGTGTTAATTTTTTATATTTTTATAAGAGTTCTCACTTTACATGATCACACCTCTGTAAAAAATAAAAAATTAACATCACATGATGCATACCAAGTGGCCACACCAAAAGTCCATTAATGATTAAAAAAATACATAAACAGCCTGCACTCTGCCATTTTAGACCAACAAGATATCCAATCAGAGAAGAGTGGTATTTCTGCAGGAAGTTTAAAGGAACAGGAGCCAATTCAGAAGCAGTGAGTGAACAAGCTGCAGCACTACTAAATGTAGAAAAATAAATAAATTCTGAATTTTCTATATAAATTACTAAGAATAATATTACCAAAGTATTTCGATCAAGGAACATTTAAATAAATTAAGTTGTGAAATCAAAATTTAAGTACATACAACAGCACATTCAAGAAGTATTCACAGCTGTTGAATATTTCTACATTTTGTCATGATGCAACCACTGACTTTACCAAATGTTACTTCCTTTTTGTCCTATGAAGCAAAACAAACTAGTGTCTAATTATGAAGGGGAAGAAAAATTGTAAAGGTCATTTACATCTGGACTTTGGAATGTCCCAAAAAAATCTCAAACAGTGAAAAATATGTGAATATGCCTTAACTTAAACTGCTTCCTTGTAGCTCTGGCTGTATATTTAAAGTCGTTGTTCAAAAGAACAGGCAAACAACGGCAGACCAGCTAATTCAAGAAATCTACAACCTCAATTTGTTTATTAGCAAAAAGCCATTAGTTCCTGCACTTATTACAATACTACAAAAGAAAATACAGATAAAAAATATGAAATTATGTAGCTCTTCGTTCTTTAACACAATCTCTCACCTTTGACCTGGACATACAAGAACTCTGGGTTGACACAGAGCGCCAGGTTACTCGGCAGGGTCCAAGGTGTGGTTGTCCAAGCGATCAAGGAAACGTTTTCACTCTCAATCAGAGGAAAACTCACAATCACAGAGGGATCCTGGACATCCTGCAGACAGAAACAGAAGAGAATGACTAGGTCCTGTTCTTTATTCCCATTTCCAGTTTGGGACTGTGCACAATCTGTTACGCCAGACATATTTTTCATAAAATCTAAAGTATAATTTTATGATATTAAGATAATATAAGAATCTATCTGGAATAAACAGACACTTCCTTAAAAATTATTCATTTATTTCATTTCAAGTTTATTCTGCAATAGGGTGTTTCTGAAGCTGCATCCTTTGCAAACATTTACCACAAACTAATAAATATGGACTTGAATGAATGAATGAATTTATTGTCATTATACTTATTATGAGATTTTAGTCAAAGAGACCCAGCTCCAAAGACAGTAGAAACGGTGTAAGAAATACAATATAAAATCTAAATAAACAAATGGTGATATTTACAATATTTTCAGAAAGAAACACATTGAAGGAGCCTGAAAGAGTTTCTGACTTGAGCTAACCTTGTAGTTCTGATGGGACTCAAAGTTGGACAGGGGTGTGTTGCAGGCAGTGGAGAAAGGCATGACTTTAACTCCCCGATACACCAGACCCTTGTCATAGAGCTGCTTAAACACCCACCTGAAGGAAAAAAACAGAATAAAAATGATTTCAAAAACGATTTTAAACATGAAATGACAAGTTCGTAATATAATGCATGCAGCAGCATTTGGGTTTGTTATAGATTAAAATATATTTTCACACTTCATAATATACATGTATGAAATGCTTAGTTGAGGCAAATATATTTCCTTTTGTTTAATACCAGGTCAAATATAAAAGAATAAAATGTCTAATCCAAATAAAAAACATTAAATAACAAATTAGGCACATACTGTTTATTATAACAGACTTTTACCTTTGCTTATTTACTCACATGGTCATTTTTTTCAAGATATTCATATGTATGTGTTGCTTGGAATATCCAAATAATTTAAGTAGAAAAATATATTCTGTTTTGTGAGTTTAGATTTTGCTTGACAATAACATATTCACACAGTTTTATGGAGTCTCACTCATAATATTGTTCCATTATCATTAATGCAACACTTGCCATCACAGCTGCATTATTTTATAGCAGCATGCGGCTATAATTTGCAGACGACAGGATATTTAAGTTAAAGTCAAGCTGGTAATTAGAGAATTGGTTTCCAATGTTTAAATGTAAAAGGAGAGAGCTCTTAGAGGAGAAATGTTTTCTAGCTTTTTACAGTACAGATCAGTGGATTATAATGTGAATGCTAACAATGTTGCCTTTCAGATCAAGTTCAAGTCAAGTAATATATGCTAATAAAGTCCTGAAATACACTATTTTTAACTGGTATAATACTTAAAAAGATGAAATAAGAAATTCAATAAAAAACACTATAATTGAAGATTTGATGTCCTTTTCATTAAATTGAAATCTACAGAAAAAAATGCAACAGTTTGAGATAGCCATACCAGACTGACTCCATGAACCACGGGTACAGAGTCTTGTAGTCATTCTTGAAGTCGATCCACCGGCCCATTCTTTTCACTGTGCTCTGATGGAAAAAAAATTAATAATTTCCCATGTAACAGATAAACGCATATTGATTATAGGTTGGACTAAATGTAAATATTTATTCCACACACCTCCCATTCATGAGCGTATCTCATGACAATACTTCGACACTGCTTGTTGTACTCAGCAATGCCCATCTTGGCCACATCTTCAGGTCCTTTGATCCCCAAAGTTTTATCAATTTCATACTCCTATAATGACAAATGACGAATAAGAATAATTAAGTCACATAGAACATTACTTTCCTAATATTCTGATAAATTGGAGGGAAAAATCTCACCACAGGCAGACCGTGACAGTCCCAGCCAAAGCGCCGGTCCACATGGAAGCCACTCTGGTGGGCAAAGCGGGTCACTATGTCCTTGATGGTGCCAGCTAGGATGTGACCGTAATGCGGCAGACCCGTGGCAAAGGGAGGGCCATCGTAAAAGGTGTACCTGGTGAGGTATCAGTATAGTGTTGGGTCCGGCAACTCCAATGCGCCGGCGCATGTGTCAAACCCATAAACAAAACCCCGTGTCGGTGCGCGGCACAGGGGATTCATTTTATGTTCTGCAGATTAAGTATTGCATATGTTTAACAGAACTGTTTTATTTAAATAAATCCACCTCCTCAGTGCTGCGGCATTATAAAGCCAGGCATCAGAATGAAGTCCCAGATACACCTGGGATAAACTCAGGTATGCAGCCATTCTACAAATTACTCATAAATCATTTCATATAAATGTATTGTTTACTTCATTTTTTTCTATAGCAGGAGAGTTTGTGTCAAAAAAGCGTAACATTACTAAATTTCAAAATGTTGGAAAAACGTATTTTTTTATGAAAATTTGTGAAAATGAAAAAAATGCAGTCCATAAAAATTCTCATTTCAAATCCATTCACTTAAATTTTCACTTCATGGTACATGTTCACATTATTTATTGACTGTTTCTAAGAATATCAAATATATTTTGAATTTAACTGATGATCTGAAAAGATACAATAATGTACAATAAAATACAATGACTTAAATCTTATTGTATAGACAAGGTAATCAAATCAATCTGTCAACTATATTGCCTTGGGGTTTTTAATGTCCAGCAGGTGTCAGTATTCAGTGACACAGTATCAATACAGTTTTGCTATGGATTGAAACGCTTCATGATGCTTCATTTACCCATCACTAATCATTGATTTCACTTAGCAATAAAACAAAGAAATTAAAAAATGAGGTTATATAGTAATATGAAGAGTGCTGATAAGAAAGATTTTGTAGTTGAACATGTTTTCAATGTTTTGATTTTGTTTGTTTTTTTCAAATTATTATTATGAATATACTTTATAGCCATGGGTTTAAAAAAAATATGTTTTTATCAATGAGTTAATATGGTTTCATTTGTATCATCTGAGTCACGTCTCCCTAAAACCTGGAATAATTTGTTACTGAGTAATTGCAACCATAACCAAGTTAAATTAAAATTTTACCTTTGTCACTGAAAGATCAATCTCTTTAATGTTGGGTAAATGTTTAACTTACTTTTTCACTTTCAAAAGCACAAACTGTCCTCATGCAAAGGATTCTTATAGAGAAAGCGTGATGTACGTATGTTCAGACATATTTGAAAACTGAAATACTGTCCTAAATCTGGAATCTTTGGACAAAATAAGACAAATGATGCTGAATTAAATCACCCGTGCCATCATAAGGAGTCCTACCTGGGTCGGTTCTTGGATTGTTTGAGACATTCCTGGAAACAGTCCCTTTCTTCCCAGAACTGCAAAATCTTGTCCTCTTCAGAGGGAAAATTGATGGATTCAGGAACTGGTTCCACCATGGTGTCTGTTCACACACAAACAGAAAAACAGTCCATTAATCATTCGATGATCTTGTCATGTTGCCAATGAAAACAGACGTCTCATGCTTAAACCATGGAGGTGCCAACGACGCCACCTTTCTCAAATAAAATGCAAAAAAGGAATGAGGAAGTGTGCTGACAGGGACAAATGAAGTTCTGTACAAAATTTAATGTTTTGATATGTCCAGTACTTTACTGAATATCTACAATGACGACTGAAAAAGAATGATCAAATCATGAAAATTCACTGGGAATGCATAAAGACAGCATATAAAAATAGATCATTGTAATTAGTTTTTGTGAAGGTCACAAAAGTGTTAAATTGGAACTTGATAAAAGATTGGAAATAACTTCTTTAGTTGCTTTTTCATAAGCAAAAATGCTATGGGTTTTTTTTTTTTAAATAATTTTATTTATTTCCGTCAATAGAATTGCTAGGTATCCTGTGAAGAACTTTTGTGCAAAGTTTAATTCTTGCATCAGCTTTCGAGCAATTCGAGGCAGATTTTACACCAATTACCAGACAAACTCTGATTCACACCTTTGATACCCTCAGTTAATATAAATCTAAAAGGGTTTTAAACAGAACTCAAATTCTTAACAAGTAGAACAACATTTATGTCTATAAATAAATGACAAAACCACTTTCCAAACCGGCTAAACTAGTTGGTTCGCACGAAATGACACATCCTTGTTGTCAGCTAGCAGGCTAACCTAGCAAGTAGATGCTCGGTTGCTCAGTTTATTGTTAAAGTAACAGTAAACTTTGTTAAATGTTGCTCTTAAGAGCTCAGATTTCCCTTAAAAGTATGATTAAACACAGCAGTCTTAGCAACTTCGCTTTACTTCAAAAGTAGGTACTCACTCACATGCACTGCAACCAGCTGCCGAGACACGAGAAATGATGCAAGCCGGAGGCAGAGCATGGACGGAAGAGACGACACGAGATCCGAATCACTGCTTCAAAATAAAAGCTCCGTTTATGTTTGTAGCACTACCAAAATAAGAGTGACAAACAATCAGGTTGTGTGCACTTGAATAGTGTTTTGGGGAAGTAATGACAGCAATTAACAAGTTAAAACATAAGTTGGTTTATCCATCAAACGTAAATGCACTACAGCTTAAAGAGATGGGGAAAATAAGTTCCTCAGTTAAGAAAGAAAATTAATTATTTTAGTGATTATCTGGGATAGATAAATGAAGTTGTAAAAACTGACATTGATAGCATACTGATAGAAATATTTCTAATAGGATTGTTAGAATAACACACGGATATCTGGTGAAATTGACAATGTTGCTGATTATGTAAAGATGGTTGTTTCATCTTTTCTTTGCTTTTCAAATTCAAGTGGACCCAATGCTTTACAGAACTCCAGGCCTGCTGTACAAGGATCCCAGTGTTTGTAAAACTGTCAGATCAAGTGAGGTTTCTCCATTGGGTAGCTCAGTCATGTTTTTAGAGATTTTGTGACAAACTCCATCATTCAGGGGAAGCGTTAAGTGAAACTGGAGCTCCTCCACATCCAAGGGTGTTAACAGTGAAGGTGGTTTGAGCATCTGATGACGATCTCTTCTGAGACTGACAAAATTGGGTCCTCCACATCGAACTGGAGTGTGTCACTGTGGGGGATCATTTGGTTTCACCTGAATCGTTTGTATCTTTGAACCAATATATAAGCAGGATGAATATGTATGCTGCAGGTAAAATGGTAAATGTATGTCAAACAAATCATTGCTGAATTAACTGAATGTAGATAATTTAAGCAACTTTTTTTCACAAGATCCTCAATTCCGACTTGCAGACGTTACATCAGGACACGTTTAAGTTTTCACCAAAAAAAAAAAAGCACATAAATGATCTAAGTACATTTAGAACAATTCGGCTGAGATGTGCGTTCTTAGGTCACTGAGGAACAATACAATTTAACAGGTGTTTTTTTTTATGTAACATCAGTAGAAAGCCTTTTCCATAAAAAATGCTACAGGGTGCGAAGAGGTGTTTCAGTCAGACTCAGTCTTTCCCGTTGCAACGTATAACCATTATTTACTAACTGGTTCAAAGAAAACGGCGCTGTGTGAAAGATCATTCCTGATTTATTTTAACTTCCAAACTTTGTCAAACTTTGGTGCAGAAGCAAACAGCCACAATGCAAATAAATCCTTTTCTGTATAATCAACACATACAAAGTATAAAACAAAATTGTTTTGTTAATAAAGCATTACTTTATTATGTTGGTGTATGTGGAACAATGACAGACATTGAAGTTAAGCAGACAGCTTATTTCTGAGCTGCTGCTGCTGCTGCTTTCCGTGCTGCCTTCAAGCCCTTCTTGTTATGCTTCTTGGCAAAACGCATATTCCTCAGGAATTTGGGATCCACCTGCAAACAGGAAGGTTAACAGAATGAGTGACCTGCTGCACTAAATAGTCCAACATAAACCATTAAAACATCCAGGGGTAACAGATTTTGCTCACAAAAGTAAATCCTGTGGAGCAGGTTAGATTCAGGTAAAAATATTATGCAAAAATTCTGAGCACAAATATAGAATACCACACCAGCTTCACCAGAAATGCACTAAACAAACATGCAAAACGTTTACTAATCTATTCATATCTTTTGCATTTTAACGTCCTTTCACCTTTGAAAACAGAGCTGTTAGTGTTTGAAGCCACAGCACATTTTCCTAATGTACAGCTTTTCAAAGCTCCACTGGCAGCTGCATTTTATAGTCAACTGAATGAGAAAACATTTTTATTTGTGCAAATATCTAGTTAAAAGCATTTAGACCAGCATCACACTAGAAATTGTATTGCGATATAACTGCCCTTACAAAATAAACAATGTCATAATTAAGAAGTCAACTTTATCATATAGTGGTTCTCGGTTAAAAATGACTTTGAATAGTTGAAGGCATCAGATCAATTAGTATTAAACTCATTAAAAACAATCTTGTAAACAGCATTCCTTAATCTTTCAATAATTTAATGAAAGCGATGGTCTACTTTCAAAAAATGCTTGTTCAGGAGGGAATGCTGCATCAGTGCAATGTGCTGGGTTTACTTAGAAAATTTGTCTTCTTCTCGACAATGGACTTGACCATGTCTCTCTGTCTCCCAGACAAAGCTATTGGCTGAGATTTTCGCTGCAACTTTTTTCATCCTGTAGCCGTTTAAACCAGCTCAGAGTTTTTCCTGTTACGTTTCTCTCTCTGAGATGATGCCACAGAAGTACTAACAAACAACACACTCAAATCCCTAGTCGGTCATGGTTGATGGCTGCTTGTAATGAACCTGGTTCTGCTTTAGGTTTCTTTTTGTTAGGAGTTTTCCTCTCCTCTGTCACTACATGCATGTTCAATATGAGGGATTGCTACAAAGTCAGCAAATCAATAAAAGTGATTCTCAACTAAAACTACATGCTCATCTAGGAGGAGTGAATGCTGCAAGTCAGTGACTCAACATGATCTGCTTAGAAATGTTTTCTACCAATTACAATAATAAATTGAACTTGACTGTAATGTTCAAAAACTTGAATAAATTTGGAACGTATGTAGCCAATTGAATTGTCTGTCTATGAATAAATGTCAATTCAGAGACACTAATTTGGTATCATTAAAAAGTTTATCTTCTTCCAGGTGAAACTTTATTTCCATTTACATTTTTTAACAAAACATGCTTGGATAGGGAGGACAGAGAGACAAAATTGAGGTCTTGGAAGTAACTTCCAAACCAAAGGGAGAATGCACAAAGACTGACAGTGCAATCATTTAGCTATTAAAAGTTTGTGTAAGAACGCTGCATTTCTCAAAGCATCACTGTAACACAGAGCAGAGTTGCTGAACATACATACCCCCTTCAAGGACTCATAGCGATTAGATCTGGGCTTCTTGATGCCATTTCTGTGCCATTTACGAGCTGTTGAAACAGGACAGTCATT
The DNA here is from genome assembly GCA_911649635.1 of Poeciliopsis gracilis. NCBI lineage: Eukaryota > Metazoa > Chordata > Actinopteri > Cyprinodontiformes > Poeciliidae > Poeciliopsis > Poeciliopsis gracilis. The sequence goes on from CAJVRI010001403.1 coordinate 1,473,109, forward strand.
CGTTTTAACACCCCTCCTTGCACATAGGTAGATACATATAATTCAGATGCAATCACTTACACTGGTTGTGAGTTGTGTGGTTCTTAGACTTTGCCATTTCGACGCTGGTAAATCTGTAGAATGGTCAAGATTTAAACAGAAACAGCGCATCATTAGCCACGAAAAGCGATGCTAGCGTCCGTTGCTATGAAACATTTATTTAGTTCGGCTTGTTAGCCACCAATAAACCTGTTTTAGTCTAAAACTGCATAAACAGACTGAAAGCAGGAGTAAAGTATAGTCAACTAAATCACGAACTTGTTGGTATTGTGTCGGTAGCTGTCGAGAATAACTGAATAGCTACACAGATGTTAGCACTAGTCAAATGTTTTATTTGTCTCTTTTTAAGGATCGAATCCTATCCATACTGTGAAGACTACGTTATTAACTGAAAGCGTCATCAATGTCCGCAGATGTTTGGTCAACAGTATATGAAACAAAAGCAGATGGATGAAGATTATAATAAGCTCAAAGCACTGGGAAAAATAAATACCTGCCACACGAACAGACGACAACCGGAAGAGAAAGAAAGAGAAGAAGACTTGAGTCAAGAGCGGAGGGGTGTGGGAAAGAGTCGCATGTTTTTGCACACTGCCACCTGTTGGTGGGTTAAAGTATGGCAAAGAGATCACACAGGACCGCCTGGTGTCGCTCCAATCCACAATAAAAAAATAGAGCCACATCAACTTTATGTGAAGCAAAGCGTGGCTCCGTTTGCCTGAAAGATCACAATGTTCTTTTCCTCTTTATTTGTTACTTAGATGTCATTAATGTGCAATTCGTGAGTAAAGTCTGACTAAGCTACTTCTCTAATTACCCCCTTTCGATTCATAATTAGAATAATAACTGAAAAATTAAATTGCTTTAAATTACAGAATATGACATCAGCGTTGGTCCACTGATCAACATAGTCATTGTTTTTAAGCATTTCTTTTGGATCACATCATCATTTTTAATTAAAAATAAAGATAATGATTCAATATTATTAGCAGATTGTGCTTGTGCACTTTTATTTACTTAGAGATGAGATGTTGGCTTTCAGACCATATCAATTCATTGTAATTTGACTGTTAGCCAACAGCAAACAGAGAACTCATTTTCTTAACGTAACTCAACAGATTGGTGTAAATAATTATATTTAACTTACCAAAAATGAACTAGAGATGCATAGTAGAGCAATAGTTAGCACTGCTGCCTTATAGTGAAGAGCCACTATGTTTGAATCCTGGCCTGAGGTCTTTCTGCATGTTCTCCCTAAGCATGTTGTTAAGATAACATGAGTACGTACTAGCTTAATGAGTTCCCAAATTGTCGATGTGTAGTTGTGTGCATGTGTAGTTGTTTGTTCTGCGTGTCTCTGTGTTGCCCTGTTATAAACCTGCCTCTCATCCAATGACTGCTGGAGACAGACACAAATGAAGATAAGCAGGTATGGACAATCAATGAATGGATAGACAAAAAAAAAAAAAATTGCAATCATAGACAGTGCGCAATCTTCGCAGTGGTTCAACATTTAATATCTTGAGGCAGAAAGGTGTGTAGCTGCCTCTTGGTTCTGCTTTTGATGTTGTGATGTCATTTGCATAATGGCGGCAGTTCAAAAGTTCATGGAGAGAGTGAGGAATCTCTGCTTATGTTTCAGAGCCTGCTCCTGCAGGAATAGGACCAAAATTAACCCTTTTCCAGCTTCCTTCAGCATCCTCTGCCCTCCTGCAGCTGACGAATGGCACTGAGATGCACAAAGCTGACACCCTCCTAACTAAAGCTCCCCAATGTTCTGAGGCTACTGGTAGGGAGTGATGTTTGTTTCACTTCCTCAGAAAGCACGGTCTCTGCGGGACCCATTTCACACCGTCTTTCTTGTTCCTCAACCATATGAGGTAATCAGCGATCTGCACACATCAACCGCATTGTTGCTGATGCTGAGAGGGGCGTGGCTGCTCATGGTTTCTAAACATTGGTGTTCTTCTCTCTTTGTCCTTTTTAAGGATCTGACAGTTCTCTGTGTATCACTAATGTTCTGATAAGATCAAATTGGAACTTTGTGGGCTACAAACAAAATGCTTGTAAGTGGAAAAAATAAGTATGCATCTCTCTGAACATACTATTCATTCCTATGTCGATATTTTCTGGTGGCAGCATCAGGCTGTGGTGACGCTTTCCTGACTAGAGATGTAGAACCTGACCTGAGTTGGAAGACGGATAAAGGAGAAACTTGACAAAAAATAACATAATTTACAGGATGACAAGCTAAAACACACAGTCAGATAGAAATGGTTACCCACATGGACTTTAACCTTATTTTATCTGGTTATCAAGAGGTTATACAAAGTTGTTCATATTATATGCATTTTGCATAACTTACATGACTTCTCTGACTTTTTTAAACATGTAAAAGAGGGAAATAATAAAATTAATATTTTTCTGGGGACACAGATTGTGTTTGCCTATTTATAACAGATTAAAAAGACATGTTTTACCCCCTTAAATGCTGATTTCTTCTATATCTCCAGCAGTTGTTTCACAACTTTAAGGCTTTAACAACATTTTTCCACCAAACCGCTCAGTGTATAACAATTCTTCACTGGGAGCTTATAGATAATGACTTGAAGGCATTTTTTTTGACAGAAGCTTGAATGAAACAAGGTTGAGATTCTGTGGGACTTTGTTTTCACAGATCTGCTGAGAATATCTTTAGCGACGGCACACAGCGAGGTGAGATGATGGACAGATTAGAAAGCAGCCAGACAGATCCACAGAGACGACTGTGCTGTCGTTCCTCCTCTGTGTGATGAAGGGTGTGAATGGACGCAGAGCCGTGTGAATGAGCTTACATCTTGTTCTCCATTACAAACACACACACCAAGGATCCACCAAGGAACTCTTCTCTCCTTTCCTTTCCTTTCCTTTCCTTTCCTTTCCTTTCCTTTCCTTTCCTTTCCTTTCCTTTCCTTTCCTTTCCTTTAATTTCATTTCATTTAATTTCCTTTCTTTTCCTTTCCTTTCCTTTCCCAGGATCAAGAACCCCTGGTTTGATCAGAAGAGTCTCTCTGCTCCACTCTGCAGCTCTCAGCTCTGCTCAGTCAATTACAGATTTGGATACATGTGTTGCTTCTTGTTTTCTTCCTCATCTGACAGTAGCGGAGAGCGTGCTGGCTTCCACTTTCTCTGATATCTTTCACCCATGGTGATTTTGGTTTTGTGGTGAGTTTTGAACAACAAGATGAACATGTTCGACTGAGCTTTCCTTTTCCTTCACTGGTTTATATCTGATCATCCTGCAATCATTGGCCGAGATGGTTTCAGCTGCATCGCTGAAACTCTAAATTATCAAACCTCAAAGCATAACAGTACAATGCTTTAAAAATACTTCCAACCGCATTGCTTGGAATAGAGTTTGGCTGGTTTTCATTGTGCTCCTTTAAAAAGATTTATGGAAGTACATTTTTTTTGTCTGAGTCTGCAGGTCTTTCCCCATTCGGTATGTTGAGCTACGCATCAGTCATTCACACGTCAGGTAAAAATGAAGCAAAATGCACAATTAAGAAATGAAAACAAGTTACTTTTTGCTTGCTGGGAAGTAAACTGAATATAAAACAATAAACCCCAGGTTGCCAAGACAAGAGTGAGTAATTTATTAGGAATATTTATGGTAAGGCAAAGTGAAACACATTGCAAAGGCAAGTAAGAATAAATCTGAACAAGCAGACAAATCACAGCAACGTTCAAGGTGTTATTTACAGTAATACCCTCTGCCTCAAAACAGAAAAGAAAGTAAACAAAGACTATCATTTGAAAAAGACCAGCACAAAAGAGTAAGTAAATTTATGGGTTTTAAAAATGTGTTTGCATTCAGTTCATCTTTGTCTGTCTTTCGTAGAGTCACTTTTTTCTCCAAGACTCTACAAAGTGTCACACATCTTGATGCTGGAACGTTTGGCTGTTCTTTCTTGGACAATAGTTCAGCTGAGTAATATTGGACTGAGAGCCTTTGTGAACATCAAGTCTTACCACAAACACTCAATTACATTTGAGTCTAAACTTTTGGTTGAGCCATCTTAACACACAAATATGCTTTGAACCGGCGGTTCACTTGAGTCATCTTGATAGTTTTTTTGCTTAAAAAGATTGTCTTCCAGGGTTGCCCTGCATCATCCCCGACCAACTTTCCTGTTCATGCTCAAGACAAAGCACCCCGTCATATCCAGGGTGATATGGAGGACTAGTTTTCCATCACTCACAGTGCTTTGCATGTAGGCCAGAAAGGATGATTTTGGTTCTTCTTACAAATGTTTGCTTAGTCTGCTACAAAGTTTGTAGCAAACAACAACTTTAAATAATGTTTTCCTTCTTACCACTCATCCAGACAGTTCAGATTTGTGGCATGCAATGCTAACACTTGTCCTTTTTAACATGTATTCCAGATAACCTGTTAATCTCTGCAGTTGATTTCAGCATGACAAAATGTGTGAAAGTGCAATCTGTTCAGGTGATAAAGTAACACAACTTTCATTTTACATATTTAGCATCTAGAAATATTTAGATGCTAAATAGAGTCATAAAATGAACACATTTTATGACTGTCATTTCTGCTTTTTGCCTGGGATTGCTTTGGAGTGTACAGCTGTTGCCAACAATGCTGAGTTTGCAGTCTTTCCTGCACAGTATTAGCCTTTTGAATCAGGCTTTCCACCATCTGGAAGGAAGTACATGTGCATCTGCTTTTATAGAACAGCCAAGGGGAACATCCTCTCACTGAAGAGACTTGTCACGGGCCAAGGACTCCCATCGCAGACTGGGAAAGCAAGCAAGAAGCTTTGAGATGTGTGCTTCCGACACACATTTTTATGGAAAAATAAATAAATAAAAGAGATACAATTGTTGTATTTGACCCTCCTAATATGTACTTGTCTTCCTCATGTGTAAATTAATCTATGTATATCTGTGCACTTCTCTGTTTTGTACAAGTGCAAACAAACATACACACACATGCACACACACACACACACACACACACACACACACACACACACACACACACACACACACACACACACACACACACACACACACACACACACACAAAAAAACCACTCAACATTACTGTGACAGGATATGAAAGTCTCATCTGTTGACTGGAATTATATCACATATTAAATCTCATCTGAATCTTTAGATGAGAAAAAAAATCTCCAAAAGTGCATGTCTAAAAGTGTTAATTGTTTTTAATATGAATTACTGATTTTAGTGCCAGAGGGGAAAAAACAGATAGACTAATCATGTTTGCTTCAGAAATCAGTTTATTATGAAACAAATTCCAAGTCTTCCACATGTGCATCTTTGCATATCTAATAATAGAGTGGATATCATTCACCATGACCTACTTATAGTAATTATACCATGAAGATGTATAGTACGGAGACAATATCTTCTGAAGGGCTTTAATTCCCACCAACAATAAGCTGTGGTATTTAATTGCTTCCCTGTGAGACATTTAAACTGAACACATGCAGCTTCCCCCGCTGCTGAACTCGTTTCATCTCTGTAATATCCAATTTCATCTTTATTGTGACTCTTTGTCATTCTGTTCTTTTATTTCTTCTCCATAATTATTTGAGAGCATCGCTCAAAAGTTATTTGTAGTTGCTTTTATGTCTAATACATTAGCAATATTTTGTAGGTTTTCTGGCTTTTATGTGTGGTGTGTTGGTAACTTTGAAATTGCTCATGCTAAATATTCCCCTGATCAGAACAGACTTCAGGGTTGTAGCTTTATGTTCTCAGTAATAACCTTCACCCATTTTCTCCACATGTACTCTGGACATGACTCCAAAAACTAAAGTTTTGTTCCTTTGAGTGAAGTCAAAATCGTACCAATTCTTTATTTTGTCGAGGTAACAACTTCTTCCTCACCAAGTGGCAACAAACAGAGACCTCGTTCGACTGAAGTTAACATCTTTTTCTCTTGCGTAGGAGTTCATACACACAGTTTGCACAAAAACACGTCCATCTCAAGGACACAGAACACGTCTCCTTTATGTAAAATAAAAACGTTTATTGGGTCTTTCCAAGACATAGTAATGTGAGTTTGTGTTACACAGAGTAAAGGGCTGCTGCCTGAGGCTGTATACCAGCAAACTGTTTATTCTGTAGCAATCTGCTCAAATGACAGATAATTGTAAGTCAAATTTTATGTTTATGTTGTTGTTTAAAGATGAAGATGAAGTAAAAAAAAAAAAATCATGAAATAAAATGAATTTAAATGGACCTCAGCAGCAGAAAAGAGCATCAGAAAAAAGTGACATCACTTTTCATAAACCTGAATGACATGTTTTTGTTTATTTAAAATTTTCCTTTTGTCATAAAAATAAGATACGTAAGTAAAATAACTTATAAATGAATTTACTCAACAAAAACTGTAAGATTACAGAGCTCCACCTCTCTTGTCATCCTTTAGTTAAAAGGGTTTTAACTCAAATTTATGGTCATGTTTTTATTTATAGTGAATAATGTCTTAATATATGTGGTTATGGACAGAAAGAAAAGTAGGAAATAGAGCTCAGTTTTAGGAATCAGGAATCTGAGAAAACTGTGAAAGATGAAGTTTTCTGGTAAGCAGTCAAGGAAAAACTTTCATTGTTCCAGCTAATCTCTTCTTATCCTTTTATTTACTTCTCGTTGATTCTTTTTTCATCCATGGCCTCCATTGCTTCTCTAAAAAAATGTAGATTTTAATTTTTGTCTTTTCCGGTCTCTGTTTCTCCGTTTCACCTCTGACCTCCTGTCTCCCTTTTGAAATGATTCACACCCACTTTCATTTCCTTTTCATCTGCAAGAGGAAGTCTCGTCTTTGAGCTGCACAAAGTGAATCCCCCAGGGAGTCACATCCCGTCAGTACATGAAAGATCCAGCTCATAATGTCTCTGGAAACTGAAGGAATCAAAGGCAGAACGGTTCGGATCTCACAAGAGGCATGATGAATTGCTATGTGCAGATAAGCAACCTGTGATAAATATTTTTGGTTTAGATTAGTTGTGATCTTCTAGGAGGAAAGAAAAAAAAGGCTTAATCAGCTTGAAGTCGTGCGTTTAAACTCAGTCGTCCACAGCTATGAAAAGATTAGTACTTTATGTCTAACCCTGGCTGGTACTGCCAATTATGGTCAGTCATGCTTGTTCTCTCCTACTTCTTTTACCCACTTTTTCCAGCTCTCTTCTTGATTAACAAACCTTCGCCCGCTGTGAGCCGTCATCCTTCAGCTGCAATTCATCCTTTACCTGTTCCATAAATACCTGAATGGTGCAGCCATTTAATATCACACTGTAAAACTGTGAAAGACGGTCACTTCCTGTAAGCTTTTGCTTTAATTCTCCTTTTGCTTTGGAAGGTGTTTGCAGTTCTCTTCTTTTTGTGCCTAGACCCATTAATGTTGCCACCGCTGGCCTTTAAACCACATATACTGCTTCAATTCAAAATCAAGCAACTTCATCACGAATTTCAAAACCCGCGGAAATCCAAAGATCATGCTCTCAGAAATCTCTGACCTTCTTGCTGGAAGGCAACGATGCTAACAACTATCTGACTGTGCAGCCCACCCTGCTAATCTGGAAGTGGAAATGCTTCTTCATTGCCCCATCTTGCCTCCATAGAGTCAAATAAGAGGTGGAGAGACGGGGGCCATTTGTTTAGTTTTGACTGCAAATATCTTAGTATCTTAGTGAAATAATCTGCCAGATTTTTGTATTGGAAACTAGACCAAAAACACAAAGCTTTGTGTTTTTGCAGTGTATGTCTTTTAAAAATCAACATCCTTAGGATTTTGCTTAATTTCATCATCTTCAAGCCCATGACCATTGGTGTCTGAACAGTTACTGAACAGTAATCTGACAACCTACATTTATTTATTTAATTTTTATTTTATTAAAAATAAAATACACGACATAAGTTAATGAAAAGAACACTAGTCAGTCTGATTTTTGAAGAAAATTTGAAAGAGATAGACTGTATTGTTTAAATGGCACAGCTCTTTAAAGTAGCAGTAATGTTATTTCTCCAATTACTCAAGATGTCTTGCTCAATAAAAGGTGATGCAGTTTTGTGTAATTGTTCCCTCTCCACAGATATGACTCAGGTCTTCCACTCTGCTTAAAAGAAAAGTTAGCTTCATGCTTTTGGCATATTTGCCGTAAACTTCTGATTGCTTCAGAGAAATATTCCAGTTTCGTTCCTACTCGTCAGTCTAATTTGTTTCTACCCCAAATTAGCAGCGAGGCCAAGCATTTACTTTAAACCCATGTCTGTATAAGTGTGTCTTTTAACTCTCTCTCTCTCTCTGGTGGCTTTAGGAACAAAAACAGATGTCTCTGAATGTCCTGTTCTCTGACTTTGATCCAACATACTTGACTTTGTGCAGCCATTTACTTCTGGTTCACATAAAAAACATCAACACTGTGCAGTAAACAGTGAGTCACAACATCACACTGATTTGTGTGTCCGTCAGAGCAGAAGATATTCCATAAAATATCAACGCACCCTGAGAAACCGTATTACAGCAGACAAGATGTAACCAGGGAAGAAATGACGTTAACGTCAAAAAATAAATGCAGTTTTGGTCAAATATTAAGCAACAATGGATGTTTTCTTCTTTGTTTTGGTTTCCTGGCTGTGCTCATTTACTTGCAAAATAACATTGCAACCTGATTTGCTTGTTTCAAATGCACATATTGATCAAGATGCAGAGCCTCTAATCAAAGAATCACGACACACAAATCTGGCACCAGCATCAGGCTCCAGGGATTTCTGTTCATCGTTGTTTTAAAAGGAGAGGCTCCTACAACTGCATTTTCCTGACAATAAAAACAGACAGTGGGCCATTATTGGAAACTCAATGGTTACAACAGCTTTTTATTTTTGGCTTTATCAGAATTCTCTGCTCACAATCAGCACTTTCTTTCCTTCTGTTGTTACTTTCATCCATGTGCACAAGAAGGAAATAAGATCCAAACTCATCTGGAAAGGAGAATTTTGCTCAGTTTTTGTAAGCAATGCTCTGCTTTATGAAAGGTGTATACATTTCTATTAAACTGATAATAGCTGTAGCATCAATCCCATATGAGGAGGATATAGTTCTCGTCGCAGCCAGTTCGATTTCTGACCTTGTGACCTTTGCTGCATCTCTCTGCCTATTTCCTGTCAATGAAGATCAATAGTGCCAAAAACATCTTTAAAAATAATTACAAATTGATGTTTTACTACATTTTGCACACAAGTAAATGAAAATGTCTTAGTGGCATTCATTTCAACACATGTCAGATGTCAAATCCTTGTTTTCTTCATACTAAAATACATTTGGACAGTTTTGTGCCACTAATGTAAACAGTGAGATGAATCAAAACAAAAATCCTTACTGTAAAGTGATCAAGCATTTTTCTCAAACTAGATTCAGTGAAAAAAGAAATGTCTATACAATCTTTTATAGTTTGTCCTCCTTGAGGAGGTGAAGAAATGTCTGCTAGTAGACTGTCAACAATTTGTAATTTTATTATTTTTCTGAAATATTAAGCTTATCTAACAAACATGAATTTTGTGGTTTAATCACCTATAAAAGACAATCACTAATTTTACAGGAAAACACTGCACATGTAGCAGGAGTGTTGAATTAGGATTGCAATGTGGTTAAACTGTACTATTTATTAGTTTAGCAAAACTTTTCATCTTATAGTAACTAATTAGCTCAGTTTTTTAGTTTGGTTTCTATTTTTTCATCTTGATACGATTGAATGGAATCTAAGGTTGAATGTTTGTCAACAATAAGCCATTTCAATTCTTTTTCAATATAGATACAAAAAAAGCAATTTTCTTTCAACTAAGAACAAAAACTTTTAAATGGATATTCCTCCTTATTACGGATGACACAGATTAGTTTTAAATTATTCCTTCTTTAAATAATGCAACATAAAAAGAGGGCAAACTATACCGATCATATTCTGATGACTCACTGGTATCACTGCCACACTCGTCTTTATTCACACACTGCGCTTGCATTTTCTGCACACACATGCTTTTTTTTCACAACACGCCTACACACAGAAACACACACTCTGAAGCTGGGCTACGGGTATTTGTGCACACAGTGTTGGTGGGTAGCCTCTTAAACAGTCGGTTTCACTGACCTGTTTTCTGTCTCATTGAGTACAGGCAGCACAGCACAAGCAGATAGGACTCACTCACTTCTGCTCTTCCTGACAGCAATGATCATCACTCAGAATCTGCATGATATCCTGCAGTGATCTTTTTTGGTGGATCTTATGATTTTTCTAAAAAATATATGTGGGTGGTGATGGGGGCCATAGTCCTCAATGTGGTTGTCCTGGGTTTAAGTCCTGATACAGTCACTTTATGCATATTTTACTTCTCTCTTCTGTCAAATTAACATTAATTAAAGTTCTCTAATGCCAAAACAATAAAAAAATAAAAAATAAAAAAAATAAGAATGGAGGTAGAATGTGAGTTCTCATTAAGCTCATTTCAAGTATCAAAGCTTTTTTCCTGGTTGTAAAGGTGATAAAAAGGGGAAAAGCTGAAATGAGATCCCATTGGTGGTGGTTGAGTTTATGAACAACTTGATGCACTTTACAAGAACTGTGAAAGCAATTATACTCAGCAGGCCTCAGAAGTTTGTTATGTTAGAAAAGTGTTCTGGTTAAGTTAAGTCAATAATGAAAAACATATGGCTTGTTTTTGGACGATTTCTCACATTTTTGTTTGGGGGAGTTGAAGATCTGCTCCTCCAAATGATTCAAACGTGGCTTTTAAAAGGTTTTGGGGTGAAACATGCAAAGAGTGCAAGAAAATGTCTCATGCAGCTGGTAGGGCAGTTTTCAAATTTGATCTAAAGGTGTGTTGGATTTACCTGATTTACCTGCAAGCAGCTGCTAAGATGGATTATTATAACCAGGACTCCAGACATCAGCTTCTTTGCTCATTAACCTTTCAGTTGAAAAATTGTCTCATTTTTCAACTGTAAGATGAGAACTGTAAGAACTGTAAGATGTTTTTATACATGTGTTTATGTAATCAATGTTTTCATGCATAAAAACTTTATGTATTTTAGTTCATATATAAATTAATAATAATAATAATGACCTGCTGCAGATAATCCCCAGAAGTGCTTGGCTCCATTTTAATTACTTAATTCATTTTCAGTTAACTTAAGTTTGATACAATTATTCATAAAACTATATGAATGTTTCTTTTATTTTAGGTTTTATTTATTTAATATAAGATTAATTTTAAGGTTTCTTCTGATTCTGTGTTTTTTTTTTATATATATATAGTTCAATAAAATGAAATGGAGCGTGCATCTCAGGTTGCCCCTCTTTCACAGGGGCAACCTTGAAATGCAACTTTCAGGTTGCATTGAAACTTAGCGTTTTGCAGCATAATGAAAAGCTGACTAATCGTTTCAGGAACTATATTTTTGGCGGAGTGATATCCAGAGACGAGGAAACGTCCCCGTTTCATTTTCAGTGTACAGTGTTACTATGGTAACCAGATGCCAGTCCTATTTGAAATAAAGCTCCTTAGCAACCATGGAAAAACAAACGACTCTGAAGTTTTGCGGGCACTACATTTTTATCGGAACAACGTCAGCTTTTTTCAACAGTTTTATCTTTTCAGCTCAGCTGAAGGAGGAGCTGTGACATGTCGAAAACCAAGAACGAGTTGAAAGCTGACGGCTTCACCGTCAAGGCCTTCATGAAGAACTCCGTGGTTGGGGCACCTCCATCTACAGGGGTGTTTCAGAAGCGTCCGTCCAAACCCACCACCTTCCGGGTTTACTACGAGCGCAGGGAGCTTCCGATCTCCGTGGACCACAACAACAGAGGCAATGCCATAGCGTGGAAGGTGGACATCGAGAAACTGGACTACCAATACTACCTGCCGCTGCTCTTTCACGGTCTTTGTGAGACTGTTTACCCGTACAAGTTCCTCGCCCGAGAGGGGGTCCGAGACATGCTGAACCGGGGAGGGCCCAGGATCCTCCCGGTCCTGCCCAAGCTCATCATCCCCATCCGGAACGCCATGAACACCAAAAACCATGACGTGATGTGCACCACCTTGAGAGTCATACAGCATCTGGTGATGTCCGCAGAGGGGGTCGGTGTAGCGCTGGTGCCTTACTTAAAGCAGATTCTGCCCGTTTTCAACCTCTTCAAGAACAAGAAGAGAAACCTCGGCGATGCCATCGAGAGCCGGAGGGAAAAGGAGAGCATCGGTGACCTGATTGAGGAGACTCTGCAGATCCTGGAACACTACGGTGGCCCGGAGGCCTTTAAGCAGATTAAATCAATGGTACCCACGTATAGCCCCGTGTAAAGACTTGTCAGAGTGAGAGCTCTTGGACTGTTGACTGTATTTCATTTATTTTGTTCCTTAAGAAGTTTGTTCCAAAGCTCTTGTTTTAAATATACCAGCTTGTCTGAAAAGTACATTATGTTAGTGTTGCATCCATTTATTCATTTAATTTACTTGCGATTTATTCATAGCTGTAAGAATATAATTGGTATATTATATTATAGTGAGTTTGCTTTACGTAGTTTTACAATTTTTAGATGATTTTAAGTCTGAATCCCATATAGGTGGGTCATCCTGACCAGAGGCGTATTCAAGAAAATGTGGGCATGTGGGCTACATATAGTTTTGGTACCCATATCTGCACCATCTCCTCAAAAATAACTTTTCATTTGCTGGTTCAGGATGCAATTTCCCGAATCCATATAAAATAAATATACCCAGAATAACTTTCATTCATTTTTAGATTTGTTGCTAAAATGTTGTTATGACAATGCCGTGTTTAAATCACCTGAAGAAGAGTACCATTTACTCTTATTGTGAAGAAACTGGTAATTCCCAGGTTTTGTGTTCTGAGGTGGAATATTTTTGTATGTTCGTGTGCAATAATAATAATAATAATGATAATTATTATATAATAATAATAATAATAATAACTTGATGAAATTTGTAACGTTTATAATGAATTGAATTGTATTATGCAAACAAGTATTACAAACATATAAACAATAAATAAATACATTTTCCCCCATCATCACAATCTAGCAGTTACATGTGGAGAGGATTTTTTATTTTATTTTATTTTTTTTACATCAAACAGCCTTATATTTATTGTTTCAGATATATTTATGATCACCTGATCTAATACATGATTAATAACAAGACCTGAATTCAATTAAATATTTAAAACAATTTTACAGAAAATTGATGTATAATTTCCTTCTTGCATAAGTTAAGTCTGCCCTCAGGAGAGTCCATCAATGCTTCAACTATCATGTAAATGACATTTTCATATTTTCAGACATTTAGATGTAACAATTAAATGAAAATATGATGTCTGTGTATTTCATAGACATTTTATATTTGTTTATCTGTGCAGCAAAGTGAGAAATGATTGATTATATAATGCTTCAAATAATGTGTGAAAAGGTACAAACCTCCTGAGAAAGCCAACATTCCTGCTGCTCTCATGTTGTTGAACCTTCAGCTCCACACTGTGGAAATCTTAATTAAAACCAGACTGCTAGCATAATTGTGTCCTAAAATTCTATAAGTGGAAATGTTGTTTTGTTTATTTAGAAACAAAAAGTTATGTTTTTTGAGATAACCCAAAACAATTATGTGTTCTCGCTTATTAACAGCAGTTTAAATAGATAAAATGAACACATTTCTTAAATGAAGAAAAATATTTATTTTAAACACGAAGCGCAGCTTTAAGTGTTCATTTTAAAAATCAGAATGAAGGCATCTTTACATTGGTCCTGACTGAGTAATTTTGACCTTCAGTATAATTTCTGAGGATCTGTGACGAGAAACAACCCTTTCTCTAACGAGGACAGGCGCTGAGTCATGCTTATTGATGGGGCTGTTTAGCTCCAGATTGAGTGTGATTATTCAACTTCTTTTCTTTGGAAACAAACCCCTCTCCCTTTTGGTTTGTTCTTTATGTATCATTTTCAGACCCAGATACAGAATCATTATCTAATTTGTTTCTTCAGGCTACCACAAATAATTACTTTTGGCTTCAGGGGTGAAGATAAATGTTGCTTCACACAGGGAGTTTCATTACCAAGTTCAGCAAAACATTGTGGGTTCAGATTCAGTAATTCATATTCTGGAAAATTCACTGAGTAGTGACAGGATTTATGCTGAAGAGCATCAGGCAAAAATTGGCAAAAAAGTGTTATACTTAATGCAAAAAACAGGATTTCTTTCAACTAAAGATTTCTTCTAGCAACTCTTCCACAAAGAGCAGATTTGTTGTTTGGCTGACTGATTTTCACCCTTTGTCAACATTGTTGCTCCTCCAGATTTACTTTCTTTCTCTTGGATGTTTCTCTAAATGTTGCCCCTGTCGAGGAGCCACACAACCAAAAACGATGGGTGCATCTTCATGGAGGACTTATCTCAAAATAATAAATGAAAGGAAACTATCTGAAATATCAGCCATTCTTATGTATACAAAATAAAAAATAAAATAGGTAGAATTGAAAAAAAACTAATACAAAAATACATACATTTAAGGAGAGAATATGTAACTGTAGGTGTTGATTTTGCCAGACAATAATATCAACATGGTATCGTTACTATCACTATTTTGGATCAACCTCTAATTTCTGCATATGTTTCTCAATCATAATCATGTTGAATATATGCATGTTTTCCACATAATGTTTAGCAAATAATTGGTGCAAGAGCCTCTCAATACTTATTTGGATTTTGCATCACAACCACAAAGATACGGAAACGTTTTATTTATTTACAGAAACGTTGGAACTGGTTCTGCAGCTTTACGCTTCATAAATTTGGAAGGAAATCTCACCCAACAGCCCATGAAACACAGTAAATCTGATACAATCACAGCCCAAATTGTCAGAAAAAATCTTGACTAAAAATTTAGTTCACAGATACCTACATTTCCCTCTTTTTCTATTTTGCTGAGAACAATCACACAGTGACTCATGCCTTGAGTGGGCCTGTGTTAGATTAATGAAACAGTAAGCTGCAAAGGTAGAGTTAAAATCATGTTACAGTCCCCTGTCGCATGCTCTCTGTGAACTCTGGTCTTTAGTTCTCTTCTGGTTTTTCAGTTTTTAGAAGCTAAAGTTGGAAACATTTGGATATTTGCATTTTTTTTTTCACTAACATCTTCATTTTTGTACTGGCAAGGAGGCTGCTTATGAAGTAGCAAATGTCAAGGTAGACCCACCAACTTCTGAGAGCAATTAAAAACAAACAAACTGTGCCATAAAAATTTTCTTATGGTAGCTTTACATAATCTGAAGTTGTATTAATAAAAAAAATCCTTGTTCCTGGAGTTTCATCTTGTTGTCCTAATTTCTTCCACTTTCTCCTCCTTTCTCTCTCCAGACTATTTTGGCAGAGGGATTAATCTGCCGTCGGTGTGCGCCTCGGTAATTACAGTGGAAGTCTGTTGCTGGTTGGCCTGTGCATGTCGATGCTTACAGCTGGCACTCCAGTGCCGTCAGCATGATGATGAAAAACTAGGTCTCCCATCTTCTTAATCACACATATGCAGTTAACAGTGATATGAAGGTGTTGATTAAACACATTGTTGAAGGGTGGAAAAAAACCTTTTGAATTTAACTGAGGATTTTAGCTCAGAGGTGCTTTTCAGGTCTGCTTCTGGCAATGAGATTTTAAATGAAGATGTTAATTTATGCTTTAATCTGGGAAAAGAAAGCAAGATGGATGGATATCTCAGTTCTTCTAAACATGGGCCTGCATGGTCAATGTTTCATAGCACGATTGGGATCAGCTATGAAAGCGGAAGCTGCTAAAAGGACAGCAGAGTTTGCCTGAAACAAAAGAACACGACTTAAGATTAAATCAAATGTATAACAGATTGCAATTTAAGAGAGCTCAAATCTGGGGATTGCACCAGGAAGATTACTGAAACCACTTTATTTTACAGAGAGACAGAAGGTAAACTGTTTGATATTGTTTCATACAGGTAATGAGAGGAAATGACTCAAACCCGCAAATTAACATTAATAAGGCACCAACAGTGTCCTGACCAGATGTTCAGACCTTCATCTTTATGGAAGCATTTTATTTGCTTCTAGAAGTTTGAACAACTCCATGCAGACACAACAAGCACAACAAGCACAGAGAGTTCGGGTGAGTGTGTCTTTAGTTAGCAGGATTTATGTGCTTTAAATGAAAGTAAACAATAATGATGAAATGATGTGGAAAAAAGTCTGCTATGCATTATTAAATGTGATCTGTAAACAATAACACTATCAGTGATTCTCGGAAATTGCGCATTCCAGCATCTGGTTTGTATCTGCTGCTAAGGGAAACAACACAAACTGTTGGAGAAACAAGGACCTGATCCATAACATCTTAAGTTTTTGCCTATTTAGGTCTCATGGCAGCATGAACAATCCATTACAGATAGAGGTCTCTATATTTTAGGAAAAAGAATGTCAGTGATGCAGAGAGTAGAGGTGGGACAAGGCATCGGGAAAAAAAACTCTTCTAGGGTTTCTATGAGGTTAGACTGAATTTCAATGGGAAAAATTCCTTCAAAGAAAATAATTTGGATCCAGAGATGTTGAATATGAAGTTATGGCTTACTGTTTTTAGAAGTTTAGGGAAAAACGCGAGACTGAGAAGATGTGGTCATTTTCCTGGTTTTTATCCAAGCAGTGACTATGTACAGCAGATTTGAACAACAATGCATGGAGGACATTTCATGCATCTCTAATAGATCCCTCTGTAAATTCAAGGTAATTTAGGAACAGATTAGATACAGTAGCATTTGCAGGCAGCAGAAAGTTGCATTTGAATTCATTGCACTCATGTCTATGTACACTAGTGTCCATGAAGACGACCCAACTCACTCCTCTCCAATAGGAGAAACTGACGTTCGCTGAATGAATGAGTGTGTGTTTCCAGAACAGTGGAATTGGTTCTCAGTTTGATCCCCTGTTGTGGATTCCTCAGTGTTATATGTTGGTGCTTGTGTATAAGATATGGAGCTCAGAGGAGAGGGGATGTTAGGAAATCCCTCTAATTCAGAAGCTACTGCTTGATCTGTCATTCAAATGAAACAGAGTCTGACAGAGAGGATGGAGCGGTGGGGAGAGGTCTTGGAAATGAGAGGAGAAGTTGCCAAAGGAGAGAAATATTTAGATACAGTAATGAGAGAGGTCAAATCTGTGATAGAAAAATATTGTGGTGGGAAAAAATTGCCTGCTTGGAGATTTCCTCTGTTTTCTCAAACATGCATGTTTTAAATAATCAAGACATCCATAGATAGGTTTTAATAAGGAAAAACCTATTCAACCAACCTGGTCCTACAAATGAAAAAGTAATTACTCCCTTGAAAAATTCTGAGTCAACTGTGATTAATCACATTTTTTGAGATGGCAAGTTCGATTTCACCAGTCACAATAATGCCTGATTACTGCCAGATTTGTAGAATGAAGTAAAAGTCATAAGTTGAACATGTCGGAAAACACTAAGTAAATCTCAAAGAGCAACCCATACCCTAATTCAAGGTAATTTAGGAACAGATGAGAAACAAATCAATCAGACTGAAAAGATTTCCAAATCATTGACACAACAGCAGACCACAGAGAGAAATATTAGCCACTAATGAAGAAAACATGAAAAGGTTGTGAACTGTCCTGAGAGTGTCAGACTTTCAAAAGTTACTCCAACAGCGCTTTGAGAACTCAACCAAAACATCACAAAATAGCCCAGAAGAACATTTAAAGTACTGCTCAACAATAAGAAAGAGACTGGGTAAAATAGCTAGCATCATGGTAAATAATTTTTCACCATGATGTCCTATCAGTGGCTCATTGGTTTGTTTGTGGAGGTCTGAATGTGTAATCGACCTGTGATAAGGACCAACAAAGAGAATTATTGTCCATCTAAAAACATAGGTCTCAGTTTGCTTGAAATAAACTCTGGCACAGTTCGAATGCATCAGTGACAAGTGGACCAGAGATCGCTCCAAAAGCAGGAAGTGGACTACAGCGCAGGACATTCTGGGTAAACACAACCTAAAATTGCTATGGTGAGAAATGGCTTGTGGTCTTATAACAAAGACAAAAAAGAAATCTTATAGCCGCTGAAATTTGACGGCACTCTATTTTTGTTTACATTGAAGAAGGAAGTTGCGTTGAGTATCTTCAGCAGTTTTCATGTTTCCTTCAAAGGCTCTTGGTGCAGAGCCACCACAGGCAATGGAGAGTCAAGTTTTTCAAAGCGAACAATACCAGCTGAAAGAGTAACAAATGTTGCAATTTTGTTCCCCAATTGAACCGAGTCTAATGGACAATCAGGTGTGATACCAAAGCAAATACTAACTTGATGTCTTCAGAAATCACAGAAGAAGAAACAGACGATAAAGTATTATGGATGACATTCATTGGTAGGTAAGTTCTGTACATTATTTATCATCTTACAATTAAATGTTGGTCATTAGAAAGGTTTCAGAAAAAAAAAATCCTTTAGTTTCAAGAGAATATCTTCTGCTGTCATCAATTTGGTCAGATCTGAGGGGGAGTTCATATTTTTTGTATGTGTAATCAATTCATCCAACATTTCTGCTGCCTTTCACATTGATGAGGTAAATGCTTTTCGAAAGTGAAACACAATCCGTTGTTTTTGTCTTGTGGAGCAGGCCTGAGCTCTGGCGATCCCGTGAGAGACCGGTCCATAACTGACTGTATGCCAGGGCTTCCACAAACTATCGATTCTCTGGTGCACTTTAGCTGTAACCCAACTCCCTGCCTCCTCATCAATCATTTCTTTCCCCTCCTCTCCCTATCTGCATCCCACTGCAGCATCCAAACTGGCCTTCCAGGGTACTGGGTCTAACTGGAAAATATTGATCTTGATCTTGGCACAGAACATCTGATTACATTCTGTTTTATGAGTTGGTGGATGGAGGCTTTATTGTTTTAGTTGGCCACATCTGGTTTTCTGGTGATGGTCTTGATGAGGTCACTTGCAGGGGGAGAAGAGCAGGGAAGAGGAGGCGAGAGGGAGGCAGAAAGAAAAAAAAAACAAGGGAACAATGAGAGAAGGAGAAAGAGGCAGTGATGTGTTAGACGCGAGAGTTTAATCGATACACTAAAGCATGACATCATCGTTTAGCCGGTCAGGCGGGACACCAGGCACTCTGCCAGTAACCGACAACTACCAGACCTCCATCATGAATCATTAATGTTATCCGCTCATCCATCCCTCTACGCTGCCTGAGTCCGGTCTGAAGTTACAGGCCGGGGCACCTTCAGGCTGAGCCGTGTGTTTGTCAACAACAACAAAGGATCCTAATTCTGCTACGCTAAAGATCCATAATGCGTACACTGCAGGTCACAAGTAGATGCTTAATGCTCACATTGAAGTGAGTTGCTGTACATTAGGAGGGAACTGAGTTGAGTAGAAATAGAAATTATTGTCCCACAGAGGGGAAAGTCAGGTATAAAAAAAAAAAAAACATATAGGTTCACAAAGTAGTTCCAATAGGGTTGAAAAATATATAAAAACAAGATTAACAATGATGATAATAATACTAACAAGATTATAACATAAGAACAATGTGAATTATTAGAATGGAAATATTGCACTCACTATCCAAATAATATGCATTTGGAAGGTGTGATGAAGATAAGAAAAAAAAAAAATCAACATTTTGACCCTTTTTTAGCAGTTGACTTCAGATTAATATTGAATTATTCCAGTAATTCAAATACCACAATTTTACAAATTTTTTCAAAACTCTGAATTTTGATTATTTTTCTTTAAACAAATTGCACTAGAAAATCTTTTATTCATTGCGTTGGAAATGTACAAAATGCAGTTTATTTATTTGCTTCAATTTACTTCTTCTTTTATTGTTGCATATATTTTTTATATTTCAATTGCTTTCCCTTTTTTACCTCTTTTTGTAGCTTTAAAACTACTGATTGACAAAACGAGTTAAACAATGTTAAGTGTTTCAGATGTAAAATAAATTTCATAGATCTGATTATGAAAGAAAGAGAGGACAGTTTTCTGAAGTAACTTTGAAAGGGGATATTTTATGTTCGCTACTTTTAGTCCCTGTTTATCAAATGAAGACTGCAAAGATTTGGGAGGCGTTTTGTGGGAGAGATGACAAAAACACACAAACAAAAATGTTTTTAAATGTCAATTTGAGCTCTATTTTTCACCCACACTGGGACATTTCTTGTATGTTGTTGCGAGTTTATTTCTCTTGGTAGTTACGAATTTTAATGAGTTAATAAAGTTTTTATTCATCACTACTTTGTTTTTAAATGTCCTAGATATCTGAAATAATTCGACACACACACACACACACGCAGACACACACACACACGCACACACCACAAAGGATCACACATTGACTTAACAAAGTTACTACATGACAAACAGTAGATATCTCTCAGCTGACCTCCAGACGAAACATCCAATCTCGTCTAGAGGTCATTTACGTAAAAACAATCTCACATGTGCGCAGACACTCAGGTGCTGCAGGTAGGCGACACGTACGCGCTCAGCCGACACCAGCAGACAGAGAGGCTGAAAGTGAGAGTCTGAATGGACAAAAGGAAGACATATGAAGTTAGTTAGTTAGTACTCCTGCCTGGGCGTGAATTGGTCTTAATTAAGTATTAATGAAGCAGGAAGAGCCCCTTGTTACCCAGCACTGACTGCAGCTTTGGCTTTGATGAACCAAACATGTCCAAACGGACCCACATTCTCTCTGCTGCAGACGATGGGAAGGTCAGAGATGGTCAAAACTTAGCGGATACAAACACGTTTCGTGATGTGAAAAAATATTAGATTTTTCTGCAGTGAAATTCAAGTGCTTTTCCAGCATTTCAACTTTTTCCACACTGTGGGGATAAAACAATACAAATGAACTAAAGAAGACAGTTTAAATTCACTTTCACAAGATATTGCTTATTGCTGTTATTGATAATGGCTCGTAATAGTATTGTACATAGCAGGGACAAAGTAAACTAAAATATGAAAAAATATATGTTTTGAAAATTCTCTCTTGCACACCCTGTACATCTGATTAGTCTAAGAACAAAATACTAATTTAAATAAAAAAAAATTATAATAAGGTAGCAATTTCAGTAACTCTAACTTTTAAAGCATAAGATCTCCTTGATTTCAATTACACAGATCAATAACTCATTGAGCCATTAAGAATAATAAATATTTATTACACTACATTGGTTTGTGTGAAGGTGAATGATCTTCCTGTGCAGATGAAATCCTTAAACACAATGAAAATAACCACTTGACTTTGTGTAAAGAATCTTTTCTCCGAAAAGTTGATTAAAAGTTGATTTGCTTGAGTCAAGCAAATCAATGTTTCTACCAAAATGCATGCCTTGTTACCTAAAATATTAATAGCAAAGTTAACTGAAGCCTGCTTTGTGATGGTAGGTAGCACTTATATCTGCAGTCTGCAGCATTTAATCAGTTCAATAGCAAAAACAACCTAATTTCAAATTGTCACATTTGCAAAGAGCAGAAAAATGTACGTCCAGAATGTCAAGTACACAAAAGATCACTGAGATGACAACCAGCTAATGATGCTTCAAGAGTTAAATTATAATTCTTTGGAGAGCACTTACTGTAAGGTTAGTGAGAGCACTCAAAAAGTAAGGGATGCTCTAATAAAGAACGTTTTCATTGAAGTTTTAACAAAATTTAATAAAACATCAATTCAACAAAGGAGTTTTTTATTTAAAATCCCACTCCTTATCATTCATTAAAATAATTGACCACATGAAATAATTGTTGACATTTCAGCAACAGCTCACCTGTTAATAAATTACTGCAATGCTCTTGCATTTGTTAGAAGTCACAAGGCAAACAAGCTGAATTTTCTCTGACTTGATGTGGCAGTTGGCTGATGGGAAGGTTGGGAGCTCTGGTGACCTCTGTCAGCATTGTTTTGACCCAACCAGTTCAACAAGTTGATTCTAGATATTGAATCAGGGTTTTTGAGCAATTTTGACAAGTTACAACAGGCACTGCTGAGCTGGAACTGAATATGGCTTTCAGTGCTGCTCTGCAACATACATATTTTTGTTATACTTAAAGGTGACCTATTGTGCTTCCTTGTTCAGATTAGGGCTAAACAGAACATGTTTATTGCATGTTTGCACAAAATCTTTCTTATATTTAGTCAGTTCTGCCTATTTTGAGCTGCTTTAGGGCATCCTGTCACTTTAAATCTAAATAAACTGCTGCTGGCCACGCCCCCAACACTCACATGTGAAACAGCTGCGAACAGAAACTCAATTATACAACCATACATTTTTGAAAAGCATAAGTACACAAAAATGTAGCAAGTGGTTTCTGATAGTAAGTCAAAAACAAAGCAATTGTGTTTTGCAGCAGTCTTTGGACGGCGCATACAGCAGTGAAACCAGCTGACCAAAGGTGCTGGAGCTCCACTTTGGCTGCCAGGCGAGAGGCTGGGCTTTGCTGGGGTTGCTTGGTAACAGCACAGAGTGATTCCACAATCAGGAGGTTTTGGAAATGACTCTTTTTCCAGATCCCAAAAAGCATTGACTTATTGCCAAAATGTCTGGGTGTTTTTTTTTGTTTTTGGCGATTGGACTGTTTTTAAAAGCAGTTGAGAACCAAATGGATAAAATCTGAATTTAGTATAGTAGGTCCCATTCAAACCATGAAATATTTCTGTAGAAACAGAATGCTGGTCCTTGATATCGTCTCAGCTTGGTTATCTGTTAAAGACGTTTCTACTTGTGAAGAATAACAAGTCCTGTAAATTCTCATTTTTTTTTGTCTGAGTTTTAATCAGGAAAGAAACCTTTCCTTCAAGAAAACATCTTCTCACTGTGAAGGAGTGAAGGTTAATCACACATTTATACTGACAGTAATTTAATAACATGCTGATGTACACAGGCGTGCATGTGAAGAGATCCTTACATTTTCACATATAAACGGCCTTGCACTTGAGGTGACCGGTGATTTCTGGGGAGCAGTTGCCACTGTGACAGGGCGACAGAATATCAGACCCTCTGTTTGTGTGTGTGTCCTGTCACAGAGCCAGTGTTGATTTGTGAGGGTTTCATGAGGGCTTTGGCACAGCACTGCGTGTGTCTAGGTGTGCGTGCATGTCTGGGTCAGTCTGTGAGTGTGTGTTGCCGGTGACAAAACAGAGGAAACACTTGAGCCTGGCTGTCGGCACTCCAACCAGAAATAGGCCTGAAGAACACCTACTCACCAGATAAGAGTCTCTTTTCCATTGAGCCCCAGACTGAAACTGCTTCTGACAGCTTTGACTCAAAGATGAATCATTTTCTCCCCTGAACTGACTGCTGGTGAGAGGACTTTAACAAACTTTATATGCCAGCTTCCAACTTTTATTTGAAAACTAAAATACAGTAAAGGTGGAAGGTTAAGAAGGTATATTGAGAATTTGGTTGAAGAGAATAACCTATGAGAGTGAAGTAGTTATGCACTTACACTTAAATACGGAAAAAAATTAGGATACCCCGCAAACATATTTTCTTTTGTGGATATTTAAAATAAATTTTAGAAACATGAAATTAGAGTTGAATAGTAAAAACTGATACAAAGATCATTTTGCAGGATATTTTTGTGAGTTGTAAAAAGATCTGAATTGTGTCCAGGTCTCACCTTTCAACCTCAATCCTGAAAGCAGCCTGCAAGATGCTCAAATAAGTCTCAATTAACCATATGAGGTCCAAAGAATGGCAACTCATACTTTGTTTGAGGTTGGGTATGATATTAGAAGTACACAGAGAAGGAGATGCTGAATGTTTCCTGATGGTACAATAGTTACCTAAATATTTGCTGAAGAGCCCTGCATGGTCAAGCTGACACTGCCTTGATGCAGTAATTAATGGAAAAGGAGTCTTTGACTAATATTTGAAATGGTTTAGTGTTCTGAAGCTGACAAACATGCAAAAAATAGGAATAAGGAAGAGAGCTAACGCCTTTTTACATCACTGAAAATGTTTTGAGATACAGCTGTCTGTACAGAACAACATCACAATAAGAGTTTGAAAGACAAAATTATGTTGTGACATGAGAATGAGACATAATCTGTGACAAATATCAAGCACCATTGCCTCCAAGTGCTAACTTGAAAAAGCAAATCAGAGCCAGGAGGCGGGTCTAAGCGCTGTCAATCACACCTCTGTGCATGTCGCTCATTCTCTAGCTCACCTTTGCTTTGTGTGATGATACAGCTCGTCTCCATCAGCAGAGCCTGTTGTGAAAGCTGAGGGTAGTTACCACAGCCATTGATGATGGCGGATAAATGGTTTTCCTAAGGTTGACTGACAGCACTAAGACGCACCTTCTGTCTCTGATTGGTTGTTTTTAACCACAAACAATGTATTTCTTCACAGATGATCTGTTTCATAATATACTGTCACAACATGTATAATATGTTGTGACATAACATTCATGGTAGTTGTAGCAATTATGTAAAAATCATATTTTTGTTTATAAAAGTTACATACTGCAGCATAACAGAACATTTAAAATGGGTGTAAAACCCAGTTTATTTCAGGTGAACCATCTGTATCTCCTCATTGCTTTAACAGGAAGCCCTGTGGATCACGTTATGTTGGATATTAATGGCCTAAGGGTCTATTTTCAGGTTGAGTGCTGCAACCTGAGACGACTGGCAGCTGTGTAGACCTGGGCTGGGCTGCGGATCGTACGCACTCAGACAGGAAGACAGATTGGACGCCAGGGTTTAGGTGTCCATTGGTGTGTTGGAGCGCGCCCGTGGCGTGTGCTCCAGAGGCCAGGAAGTGGACATGGACACCAGAGTCGTCTGATATGCGAAGAACCTGTCACATGGTGGAATCTGTTGCATTGGGCCAAGGACAGGCCAAGACTTTCCCACAGTGAGAATTAGTCAGAGTGAAGCAGACAGGCACACTCAGCCCTGCATGTTCAGCAAACAATCTCTGATAAAACACACATTTAGATATGAAAACCAGGCTGCTTGACTGAATGAAACTATTCTCAGAACAAAGACTCAGTGTAGAAAGACAAACAGGGGAAAAGGATAAAGCCTGATTGATAATATGCTGATAATCTGAAGTGCAATCGAATTATTGTACCTTTGTCACAAACTATTTTAGTGGGAATATTCACAAAAATGATAACAGATTAGATTCAAACCACTATCAAGATCTTTTTATTTCTTTCATAAATTCAAGGACTTGAGTCCTTGAGTGGTCACATTGGACTGAAAATGAAAACAAGTAGAAATATGGACTCTGCTGCTTCTATATTGAGACTCAAGGCAACAAATGTAACCTCTAAAAACTGAGATGTGTTCCTGAAAAACAGTGAGGAGATCAGATGAAAGTGCTTCAAAATCCTACGTTGTAATCCTTTGTTAAATTCAGAAGGTCACAATGCTGCATATGTTTATTTTCCACAGAAACAATGCATATTTTTTTAATGACAACTGGCTGGTAGATTTAACATGTTTTATTTGGTGCACTCCTCTAACATCCCCTCATTTTGTGCTCAGCCTGTGTCTCTTGGTCACACATTTAAATAGCCACCAGAGAACACCGAACATTACTGAACACTTGATAAAAATGCTGCTCCATTAATTTTGTGAAACATATCATTTGACTTCCTTCTTGATTGCATTATCTAACACTGATATGTTGATCTGCCCTGTTGGCCAACACCTTTTCCCAGTAAATAGAAAAAAAAACAAAGTTTGCAGACAACAGCTGCAGAGTAGCGGATAACCATCTCGAAACACACAAAAAGTCAAAACAACTTATCAATAAATAATCACAGATCAGAGACAAAGAAGCGTAAGCAAACAGGAAAGTCACCTCTCCTCTGTCACTCTGCAGTGGAAAATCTTTCTTCGATGCTGAGGGTCTTTTTCAACATGCTTGGGTGTCTGAAATTAATTTGATTTGACCCCATCACACACTGCTACTCATCACAGCTATGAGCTTGAACTCAACTTGGAGGCAACTCTGAATTCAGTTCAATCTTACTCCTGCAGCTTAACAGAAACCGCTGCCCCAAAAGACAACCTGAACAAAACGAGTCATAAAATGTTCAGAAACAAGCGGACCGAGTGTTAAATCCGTGACAAATCTCTGGATCTCAGGTCTTTCCATGTGGTTCAAACATTTTCTTGTATTGTTTGTGTTGGTCTTGCTTTCTGCATTGAACTGATTTCTGCATCTGCATGGGTATGTGGGTTTATTAATCTAAATATGTCTAAATCCTGATTGATAAAAAAAAAAAGTAACATTTAATTTTCAATTACAAGTTATGATAATAACTATTATTATTGTAGGTCAAAAAACAAAAACGTTCTCAAATTACAGGATGAATTTCTCAATTTATTTTCCCACAGTACTGCACTAAACGAGGAATTTATTTCAATCTGTACATATTAACACATCTTTACCAGGTGTGCCAATAAGTGTTGAAGGCATTTTCATCTTTAATAACATCTGAACTATATAAAAATCAGACCTCGTTATGGGGCTCTTCTCTTAGCAGACTATATTTAGCACTTTTTTACTGGCACTGCAGGAATCTCTCCTCCACTTAAAGGGATTCCTCTCAGGATGATAAAAACTAATCTGTGCGAGCCAGAATGCTCATTCACACAGTAGCAGATGTCTCAGCTGCTGCGTCGTAAAGCTCGCATTCACCAATAAGCAGTTCTGACATGAAGCTTGGACCACAACATGACCAGGGCATTTGTAGCTCATTATTTCCCTCCACACAACACTTACACATACAGCGTCTCGTACCTCCCGCAGGAAATGACTTGTTGACATCCTCATCCTCAACGCCGCATCCACAGCTCTCCCCACAGATAACTGACACTAATTAGGTGAGACACACATGCATGGGGTTTCAGAGTTGAGACAAGGGTTTAATGGATGAGTGGAGGGAGGCAGAATGCAGCGGGATGAGTTAGCTACAGATACTTTGAATAAAACCAGAACACCCTGTGAATCCGCAATGAAATTACAATGTGGAAAGAACATTTATGATTATTTTGAATCCGCCAGAGAGCTTTGATTGCTAAATCGTGTGTACTCCTCAATAATAAAGCACTTCACATGCAGCCTGCACATGTTAGCTCCGCCTGAACAAAGGCAGTCTGACAAGACAGAAAGGAAATTTAAAATGATATCTACCCACTCTACAACTTGTTCACGTTGAACAGTTTAGGTTTACACGAGGATTTAAGAAGGCTGAATAACTGAGCAGAAAGCGTACAAATGTCTTCAGGACCAAAGGTTTCTAAACTCTGGGCTTGGTGCACTATGATGCAAATTGTTTACATTGATGTTTGGATCATATTAGCTTATGCTGGAGGGATTAGGTTCACTTTAATGGTTTTTTTTGGTTTCAGTTTCTGCTTAGACTAAACAAATATCCACTTTCCCATGATATAAAGAGCTGAGCTAGTTTATACAATGTGGTAAATGCGAAACAATTCAGCTGAGCTGAAAAATTGCATGTTGATCTGACTTACATTAGCAACTTTTCATATTAGATGGCTGCTCACGCAAAGGCAGTGGCTCAGTGTGCTTTGTGGAAAACCCTACCAATAAATGAGATTTCTCATTTGTTAGCATTCTCCAAGTAATCTCCAATGATGTTAAAGGGGATCTTTTATGCAAAATTTAGATTTCTATTTGGGTGTCAACTCTTAAAAAGTAACATAATGTAAAAAAACCTTTTTTTTTGGCAATACGGTGAGTGATACTATTTAGAAATTACTTGCTGCATTCTTGTTGGTTTTTGCCAGGGACTCTTCTTCTGCGCTTCAAAAAACGTACTGTTGCATAATTGCACATTTTTTGCAACCATTTTCGAGCAAGGGGGCGTGGCCAGCAGCATTTTATTTAGATTTAAAGTGACAAAAGGCCTAAAATAGCTGATTCTGAAAAGTAGCTCAAAATAACATTCTAAAATGTTATCTAAGAATTATTTTGCGCTAAAAAAATGTAATAAACATCTTTTATATAGCCCATTGATCTACCCTAATGTCTTCAACGAAGTATAATAGGTTGCCTTTAGTAATGCATTTGAGGAAAAGGGAAATGAAAGACATGGGAATTGTGAATTATGTGTAGCCGATGTCCTCCTGTATCTCATGTATACTTCAGAGGGAATCCTACTGCATTTTTTAAAGATACTCAACGTAACACAAGATCTCATTCACTGTGCTGAACAAGCTTTCTGAAATGTAAGCCAGGAAAAGCTTTAGCTTCACCAGAAAGAAGGGTTAGTCAGTGAAATGCACAAATTCATTGAAGTTTTATTCATGCCCATAAAATATGCTCGACAATGCAGTCAAAGTGAAGAATTTTTGGGTTTTCCTCCTTTACCCAATCTTGTGTTAGTAGAGGATGAAGGGATTTAGATTTTTCTCTAAAAACCTCAAGTTTAATTGTTTTCTATTTGGCGCTGAATATTTTTCACAATAATCTCACAGCTATTGAAGTTCTGTCAGAAATCTGTCCCTTTGTCTTGTATTGGTGTTATTGTGAAATGTAAAAAAAGAGGACTTTTAATTTTGTATGGTGTTTTTTCTCAAACATCAAGTTTAAATCACACCACTGGTATGGATCTGTATGGGCAGGTTGTGTTTGCTTTTAAATTAACCATTTATTGTGTGACTATCATCATAATTTTGCTCCTTTTTCTTTGGAAAAGCTTTTTTTTTTTTCATTGGTAATACAGTTATCAAGATATTGATTGCTTAGTCCAGTGCAAAGTCAGGTCAAAGTACAGCATGAGATCCTGATTTGCTCCACCAAAGGAACAAATGGATGCTCATTTTCTCGCTGAATCCAGCAGGGATTATTTATCTGCACAGAGGGCTGAATCACTCGGCCTCCCTGCTGCTGGCTACTTTAATAATCAAGGCACAGTCTGGTCTGCTGTGCCTTTCTTCATTTGCTCTGGGTTCAGCTCACTCCAGTTTTGGTCAGTGGCAGTTTGCAGGGTTTGATTGTGCAAGCATACAAATAATCTAATGGGGTCAGATAAGTTTCTGGCTGGAGTCCAGAGCTCAGTGAACCAACCAGAGAAACACACGAGTCATATTTAAGTGTTTCCCCCCCATGCCTATCCCTGGTGGCTAATACTTCTTCAGGAAGCTGAAACATCCTCATCATCATCATTTCTCAGTTTCATGAAGAGACACATGAGGGCTTAGAAGATTAAACCTTCATCCAACAGCATACTAGACACAATTAGAACAGATGCTTTCCTCTCCGGCTGCAGCCCAAAACAGATTGGGACATCTTTGTCTAAAAGTGCAGAACAATGGATGAAAGGAATAAGATCTGGCAAACAAGTCAGAAACAGAATTACCAGGTTCTAGCAGAAGCCTTGACTGCTTGCCGTTCTCCACAATCATCCTTAACATGAATGCTGTCGCAATTCTGGGCTTTTATTAACATATTTCAACCATCTATAGTGCAGTTTAATGTCAAAAGCATTGAGTCACTTGAAGTCATGAACACATTTACTTTCAAATCCTGAAAAGGAGTTTGTTTGAATCAACCAAAAATATCTCTACTTTACTAGCTTTTCTCGAGCTGTTTTTCTGATTGTCAATCAAATCAGATTTTCTAAAAGGTGAGAGCGTTTATCCCTTTATTATGACGCAATGGTCACATTGTATCATAATGTGGACATAAATGCCTTTTTACAAAGTCTCTCTGTAGATTCAAACAAATCAACTATCATTTTTGCATTTTGGCTTCGAACAGATGAAGCTCCACTTTGCTGTAAAAGTGCATTTAATGTCATTTGTCTTGTTGTTGGCTGAAAATAATTTAATTCTATTATATTCATGGTCCACTCTATATACAAAAACAGAAAATCAATGTAACTTGATCATATAGATAGATGCAAATCAATCATCTACGTCCCATAGTGATGCTCTTTAGATGAAAGCGCAGTGAAGCTCAGTTTAAAAAGTTTTCTAAGGATTTCCCAGAGGATTGCATCCAGGTGCTGACTTTGCAGCAATATGTCTTTGTGAATAAATGTGTGACAATAACACACAATTAATTGCATTCTGTCAACTTTGCAGCGATCCTTCATAATGAGCATGTGGCTGTGTGAAGCAAAAAATAAATAAATAAAAAAAAATAGAGAGAGAATACTAAGTTAATGTTGGCAATATCTGCACATGACCATAATTGATGAGTGACAAGTGAAAGTAGTAGAGAGAGGAAAAATGGCGGTCAGTGTGTCCTCTACCATTGTGGGTTTCTAGTTGATCCTACAGGGAAAACTCAGGATAGCCTGAGCCATTCTAACTATAATCTTTATTAAAAAGGAAAGACCATTTCTAGTTCTATTCTGGATGAACTGAGCAAATGAAGAAAAGTTAAAATAATTCTTATCAGAACTCTTAGCTGCAGTATTTTGAATAAGCTGGAGGCTTCCTACTAAATGTTTTTGAGCATCCAGCTTGTAAATAATTACAACATGATATTTATGACATAGAAATCTGTTGAATAAAGCATTTAGATGGGATACTATGCTTGAAAATAACACCAGGGTTCTTTAGACCAAGAACCGAGTTAATGCCATCCACAGAAAGTGACTGACTAACAAAATTTGTCTTTGTTAGGCTCTGGTCCAAAAATAAGTTCTGTCTTGTCTCAATTTAAAAGGAGGATATTAGAAATCATCCATGTTTTTATGTCTTCGAAACATTCCTTTGGTCTGTTCAGATTGATCAGTTTTTGTGGATATAGTTATCAGCCTAATGCTTGCAGAAGGATGTCTGGATGGTTGTTTGGGAAAAATGGCAACATGTGTTAGAAAAGTCCTGTGCAAAATGGTTTAAAATAAACCTTTTTGCACATCTTCTGTCAGTCCAGAATAGCTGCTCAGTCTAGAGGCTTCAACTACCATTTCTCCCTTTATTTCCAAAATGTCTACTGCAGATTCTGTCTACTGCAGGTGATATGTTGCGTCATATGAGGCAACATATGTCACTAGATCGAACCCCACTGAAAAACATTTTGAAATATTCCTTTAACAGGTCCACATGCACAAATTTGCCCCATGAAGACAGTGATCCTGGTATTTTTGGGCCTGCTCAGTTCTGCAACAGTTCAACTTCCCTTTTTGGGTTCGCGGTTACCATGGCAACAGCCAGTGAGAACTCTGTTATCATCAGACAGATCAGCCTGCAAAAATTATTTTTATCTCCACTTCCTCATTTCTATGCCTCACAGCCAGAGGACTGAGTGTCCTCGTGGGTTTCACGCTACAGCTTGAGCGTGCGGCAAATCTTTCAAGAGTGTGAGAGGAGCTGAAATAAAGGAAGGAAAAAAAGACAATCGGTGGATTGTTACTCGCAAAAAAAAAACAAAAAAAAACGTCTGAATGTCCATTCGGGTCTTCATCTGCAAGAACAGATAGAAATGGACACGGTGGAAAAGTGGTGACTGTCACAGAGCGTGCGCATGGGAAGGAAGTGAGCACAGAACATTTATTTAGATGAATATCTTTGCTCTTCAATTGCTTCACTAATGAGTAATCCTATGGTTCATTCTACAATACAGAGCTAAAGGAAGAACATTTACCACAAGTTCTGCTGGTTTTTAAGAACATATCCTGAAGAATCAAAACCATTTTTGAATTGATCTGAATTTAATATTCGGATAATTAGGACAAAAAATATGTGTAGATGTATACTGTGGTAAAGATGATTCTTCACCACATCAGAACGTCTCTGCATCTCATTTCGATTCAGACCCACATGCAGAAAAAGTGATGCATGCGAACATCCTGCACAGCGTTTTCTAGGTCAGGTGCAGGACAGGACAGCTAAAGTGGTGCAGAGTTGTTTTTTATTCTGTAAAAAGGTAGGCAGATTCAAACGTTACCTCTGTCTGTCAGGCTCTCTAGAACTATGACAGGCTGGGATTCAGACCAGAGAGCACACGACATTTTTCTTTTAATTTTACACACATACGGTCCCTGACATTCATCAAATTGATACTGAAAAGAATTTTTAGTTGTTTTCCTGGAGAAGCATTTATTGCTAAACATAGAATCATTGTTGTAAGTAATTTAACCTCTTAAAAAAAACTGCTGCTAAATATATTTGACAAATTCTCTATAAAAATCCAAAAGGCCTGGAAAAATATTCATGTTGTGATGATTATATGATTGAAAACACCAGGAAAAACTTCAGAAACGACTGTTTGTTAAAAACATCCAGTAAACACACACTTTACAGAAAAATCAACAATTATTTCTTCTTCAAACTGCAGTGCAATTGCTTCTGACTGGTTAATGTCAAGGATTAAAAGGCTCAGTGCTGTTCAGGTTTCAAGATTATCCAGATGTAGAGTCGTGTGTGACTGTCACATCTGGCAGTCGTTTCTACTTCAGTTTGTCTCCAAGGGCCAGCAGAGGTGAAATATGGGGACTTTGATGCTCTGGCCTTGACAGGATGGGGCAGTTCAAAGGAGTCTATGTGCTAATGGGCTGCAAATCTGACTCCAGGGGACATACCAGATGTTTCATTCATCAGTCATTAATACAAGATAGGAGAATGAGTCTAATAGCTGCTTCTTATGGGGTGGTGATGAATGGATCTTTATGCAGACAGACTTAACGTGGGATTCATAGATGGCAATTTCTATTTCTCTGAATAGTATAGCTGGAAAATGTTAAAAATGCTTTTAAGGAGATGTGAGGCATCTATAACACAAAAATCATGCAATTCCAAGCTTTAAAGTTACTCTTCCTAAAATGAATTTTTCAAGTCATTTGTGAAAAAAACAACAGTAATGAATCTTATTTCAGTTCTGAATCAGTTCGGTCTGAAGTTTGATTTGGTGACGCAGGTTTTGAAATTTGTTTTATTGGCTTTGATTTAGACGAGTTTCAGCTGTGAAACGTTTCTCTTTATTGCCCAGCTGTTTGCTTCAGGTGTGATGAATCAGGGTAACTTCTGAAACATGAACGACGTCTGATCTTGAGGAATAACTTTGGACATCACTGACCTGTGGTAACCAAAGTGAGCCTAAATACTATCTTCCACATCCATTCTTAACAATTCAAATAAAAAACGAAAAAACTGTATTGATCCCGAAGGGAAATTAAATGACAAATCCAATTTGGTTTTCATCAAACATGCATCATGAAAAACCTCCCTGGAGTCTTGAATTTAGATTTTACTTACTAAAGCCAAGCCATGCTGCGATATTTGTTTTAAAAATAAGTTTTAAAACAAAAGAACTAAATTCATTCAGTGATTTTTAAATAAATTAGATTAGGTTGATTTAGACAAGGAAGCAGAATTTGCAAGATAAATAACATAAATTGATAAATCTTCAATCTCCTCTGAATTTTATCAGTTCATTGTCTAAAAATGAGCCAATACAGGTAAACTCTCATATAACTCCACTTTCCTTTATTAACTTATTTCCTCTACTCAAACAAAATGGAAATGCCAAATTTCAAAAACTAACTAAAGCAAATCTGATTTATAGCTGTTTAGGTTTTTTTTCTTTTTGCAGTTTCCAGGGTTAAAGTTTCTCCAGGTCTTGTCAAGGATATTGATACTTTTAATTGATGTCACTCTGATCTCTATGAAAGCAAAAGGACTTTTAAACTCAACTTTCTGTGTCATCAATTGGTCACATTTGCCAACTAAAAGTCTGAATGACCTTAAGATACAATCAGTGGTGGAAGTGCTATAAGTTGACTAAATAGTCACATAATGAAATATTATCTTATTCTACATAT
Organism: Poeciliopsis gracilis; assembly: GCA_911649635.1. NCBI lineage: Eukaryota > Metazoa > Chordata > Actinopteri > Cyprinodontiformes > Poeciliidae > Poeciliopsis > Poeciliopsis gracilis. The sequence goes on from CAJVRI010001403.1 coordinate 1,507,039, forward strand.
GTTGTTTTTTTTTTCTCTTATTCTAAAAAGAAGACAGAGGATGATATCACGTTTTGATTGTATTATCTCTTCTGTATTGCTAAAAAAGGTACAGTTTTGTTTATTTTAGATTAAATAGTGTCTCTTTCTAGAGTGTTTTTTTTTTACCAAAATGTTATACTTTCTGTTACTAAAACCCAATTTATTGGTCTTTATTATCACTCTCCAGAGTTGTACCCGCATGTTTGCGAGTCGATGGTCACGTAGTGCGGTAATCAGTCACCGCTGTTAACCTTTAACTTCTGAGCGGATGTGTGACGCACTTTCTTGGGCCGGTAAGCACCTGACCCTCGCCCTGTCCAACTCAACTTACAGCAGAGAGGAGGAAGAGGAAGGAGAGGAAGAGGTGATATCGGGATTAAGTGAAAGAGACACCAAAGCATAAATGAATTAAAGAAAACGGAGGAGGTTTCAGAGACGGCTTAGAAAGATTAACGGCGAGAGAGTGGATGAAGAAAACTAATATATTTAAAATCATTTTGCCTTGTTTGACACCTGAATTAGGATATTAGTCTAATTTATTAAAAAAAAACAGCAAAACCCCCCTTTAGGGGACAAACAAATAGAAAACCTGAATTTGTTTGCTGTTCAAGAACAAGGTCAAAGTCAAAAACTCTCACATGGCTGCTCTTGCGTACATAAAGACATCCGGTGCCCACAGTCACACACATCCTTCAGTACACATCAGCAGCTGAGATCATAGTCTGAAAGAAAACTGATCTTCCTTCCAATTTGATTACGTCTAACCTCAGAAAAGTTGCTCTACACAGCCGAGACATGCATTTACTCCTGAAATGAGATTTCATGGCACTTTTACTGTTTCGGCAGCTGGCGCTGCGCGCTGATGAGATGTCAGTGATTTCTTTTCCTCAACGTTTCTTTCTAGACAACTCACTGTGGTTCAGCAGCTGACAGGTTTGCTCTTTACAGCTGCTTCAATCAGAGCCATGAGTCTCCAAACAGCTGAAGAAACGCCATCAAGTTTTCAAGCTTAATAAACGTGGTATCTTAGCTTATTTTCCCCATTAGTAACATTCCTTTACATAAGATAATACTTTAAAAGACTTAAACTGATGGGTTTAGAAGTTAAAAATATCCAAAATGAATAAATAAATAAAATTGTTGGACTGTTCTGGTTTACAGGTTTTACAGAGTAGTTCTAGAGAGGTTGTCTGGAGTTTTCTCATGGGTCCCAGAACAGTGAGCTACACCCTCCCCCACATGTTGCTTAACCCTGCTCGTGAGTAATTGGCTGGAGGAAGACGGCTACTCTTTTCCCATGGTTACAACACAGAGAAAATGTCAGTTTGGAAATATTTCCAGTCGTTGCAAACATGCACAGACATGCCGTTAAAACTAGAGGAGCATCACTCATCAGTCCTATTAATGGGAGGGTGTTTTAAATCTTTATTAGACAAGTTTTACTATTTTGTACAATCACTATTTGAAAACTGCCACTAACTTGAGTGGGTGTTTTTTTCTCTCTCTCCAAAGTCTGATTTTATATATATATATATATATATATATATATATATATATATATATATATAAAAAAAACTTTAAATGAAATGATATCTTTCAACTTTTTCAAACTTATTAAACTTTAATGAACATGAAGGTTTTTGTTTTTTTTGTGCTTTTTTTTGCAATACCAGCACTAACAAGTACATAAAAACATGCATTGAAAAGGTATAAAATGAACTTTTACAGTTTAATTATCAGGTGCTCTGGTGCATTTCTCACATCAGTCTTAATGTTAACACAACAGCCGGTGCATTTCTCTATCTAATTAGTACAAACGAAAAAACATGTTTCAGCTGCGTTTAAATGTCAGTGTTGTGGCTCTTAAAGTAAGTCATTCTTGCACATCCTAAATGAAATGCTGCACAATATGTCACTTGAGTACAGATCTGGGAAAACTTTAAATGATCAGTTTCTCTGATTTTACGTTTTATAGGCATATGTTTGATTAAAATGAACATTGTTCTTTTATTCTATGAACTATTATCAACATGTCTCTGAAATTTCAAGCACAAATTGTGTATATACGTATTTGCAGAAAATGAGAAATGGCCAAAATAACAAAAAGGATGCAGTGGTTTCAGACCTCAGATAACACAAAGAAAACTAGTTGACACTCAGTCAGAAACAGCAATGCTGATGCTTTAACTGAGGAAGAGTTCAGGAGTCAGTATTTGGTGGAATCGCCAGGAGGTTTTCAATGGGGTTCGGTGCTGTGGGCTCTGAATTTTCTTCAGATATCATGAGATTCAGTTCTAAATGGTTCTAACTAACGCTTCACACGCTCCTCATCAATGAATGCCAAGGTTCACCTGAGAAAAATTGCTCAATTTGGGAGACATTTCCAGACAGAAATGTGATGGCAGATTGTAAATGGGGAGTGACCATCACAAAGTGGTCAGAGGGAAAAGTTTAATGAGATTGAGGTGAGTTATTATGAACTCACTTTAATCAGTTTTGTCACTACTGTGAAAAGATGTGGAAGAAAACCCAAAACACTTGATCAAAGCTAAATAGATTAAAAGGCAATTCTACAATCCAAAGGAAATGTATGCAACTATCTTGATAAGAACAAAAAGTAATTTTATTTATTGTCTTGCCCTGTAGCAAACAAAATCATTTTGGTCATAATAAACGTCAGAAGTTTAGATCTATTTTGTGACACGGTTAGAAAAAGAGTATGTGCTTTTTTATACAGTGTTTGTTAATATTTGGTTTTAACTTTACGCGCTCCCAGTTGTCTACAACCTTTAAAGTTTCACTTATAAATAGATTGTCCCCACAAGTCTCTAAAGGTGCTCTCAGGTGATTAGATCCAATTATTTTCATAATAAGGCCCTTTAAGCTCAATAGGTTTTGACATGCGGTCTTTTTGTGTAGAAGCTGGATAATTACACTCTTTAAATCAACTACATACCAACCTGAATTGCATCTGAAGTGTTTTGCAATTATCCACAACTAGATTACCTTGTAGAGCGGGAAATCCATCGTAAATCATGCGTCTTTCTTTGTCAGTCAGCCTGAAATCTGTGTATGAGCCATCAGATTTTTTTTCTCACTATGAAAATAGTGTAAGAGGAAACCACACTCAAACTATTTCAGATTATGCTATGCTGAGAAGCGTGTGGGAAACCCTCTCATTGTGCTGCCAGGAGACCAGATCCTTCAGCTTTTAGTGTCATTTCTGCTCAAACAGGGTGGGGTTTTAATTTCCTTTACATCACCTCCGCTGTCAGTGTAATATCCGCTCTCATTTACTATGAATTAAACGGCTCACTTGGTTGTGCAACAGCTGAAATCTCTGCCAAGGCGAAGCCGAGCAATTGTAGTGGGAAGAAGAAGTGAGAGGGCATCGCTGGAAGAGACGAGGAGGGAAGAGCAGAGATATTTATAGTCAGCTCATCTCACGATGGCGCCTTTGGAAGCTCTTTTTCTTCTCCTTACTTCCTCACTGCCATCATTTACTGTTCACATACACCAGGGGTGTCAAACTATCAAGATCATGAATGTCCTTAAATGGCCATTTGTGCCCAAATGTAAAGATAAAACCCATTAACACACTGCTAAGATATGAATAAATAGCTCTCTCTGCATTTAGTGAATACTTTTTAATATTAAACTATACTGAATCTCTTTTTATATTAATCTAAATAATATTTACAGGCTCTTTTCATGTGTTGTAAAGTTTGGAAGTCCATATAAAAACTTATGAGTGATTAAATATTTTAACATAAACCTGGTGGTCAGAAATAACAGGAACACGCGTTAAAGAAAAAAATATTTCAAGATTTATTTGTTGTATAAACATGTCTTGAGTTGCTTCCATACACTGTACAATACTTTTCTCTCAGTAGACAGAAGGGTGACTGCCCTGGTTAACATGCCCGTCCTTTTTCTACAGAGACAGATTGCATCTTTTTTTTTTTTTGTCATTATTTAAAAAAAAAAAAGAAAAACGCTTACAGCACAAAATAAAACAGCTATTCCACGTGACTTTTAAGCTGTAACACGATGCAAGATGCATTGTCAAAAAAGAAAACAAAAAAAAAACAATATCCCTGAAGAATTCCTCACTGAGGTAACATCAAATCATTCACTCCTCCTTTCATTTTGTTTTATCGTGGCACCGCCTCCTCCCGCTCCTCTATCTGCTTTCCATTTTTTTTTTTTACACAACCTTCCTCTGCCGAGCGCATGTACTGTAGCTACAAGTTTAAGGACACAGAAACGTCCGTTCCCGTGATCTGGGAAATTTACAAACAGAGAAAGTGACTCTATTTCTCTTTTGATGTTAGAAAGACACAAACACACAAACACACACACACACACACAAAACAGAAAACAAAAAAAAACACCACCCAGAAGAAAGCAGCTCGAAATAAACCGTGTTCTCCTTAAATAGAAAAGCTGCGCCTTGAAATATTCCTGTCCTCGGGTGCAAATGATCATGTTCTCGCTGCTCACCGTTTTATTGTAAATGGGACACGAATCCAAACAAGGAACCTCGATCGTATTGTTTTCGTAATATGAGATCAACTTTGCATATAAATTCAAAATGTATACATATACTGAGATTATACAGTATATTCATATTGAAAGGCCACAGGAATAGCATAGAGCACATTATATCAAAATATGAGGAAAAAGAAAACATTTGTAATTATTTAAGCCGGGTGTTGAGACAAATACTGGCATGCTGAAGCACAGCTTTAGCTGTGTAAAGCTTTGTGTGTGTGTGTGTGTGTGTGCGTGTGTGTGTGTGTCTGCAATGGCCTCTGATGATGGACACATTTGCACCAGGTGAAATGGTGTTTCAGTCCAAAAGCTCATGATCCTGCTGGATCCTGAACAGTAACACAGAGCAGATATCTTAGAAAAGGAGAGAAATTTAAAAACATTGAGGTTTTAGATGTACAAAATCCTGCAAAACAAGGTGTTCTGATAAACTGCAGAGTAACAAAGAGGACCTCGTGTGACCTGTTATGGTACAAAGGCAGCGTGCCTCTCTACTTTTACAGTATTCCTATTTAAAAAAAACCCCAAAAAAGAGAGAAATGTTTTTTTTTAATAAGTGTGATTACAAGAGTATTGAACAGTCAGCGTTAGAAAGGTTATATAAGGCCAGCTTTAAACCAACGAGGAGATCCAAACGCGGCTTCCCACAGAGACCCGGCGCTTCATTTCTGTTTCGACCCCGTCCACATCTGCTCTTTGACGCTGGGCTTCATGGAAAAATGTTCCTGATTTACGAGAGAATCACTTTGGATTTAAACATCCTGTACTTTATTTTTTGAAAATACGCTTTAAATCATCAGCTAAATGAAAAGAGATGCACCAATTGGTCAAGCCAGAGTTGGAGAGGATAAATTTTTCTCTGAATGGCTCTGCTCAGCAGTTTGAAACCTCATTTCTGGTAGTGATTCATTTTCCGCAAAGGAATATAAAAGCCCAGATGAAAGAAAGGAAAGAGTCAAGAAAAACACTGAAGAATTATGCCCAACAGACGACTGAAAGAAAGACTTCATTGGTCACAATTGGTACTAAAGTTTCACCTTAAAGAAGTCAGAAAAGCTTGATTGATGCATCTCCAGAAGGAAGGAAGTATTAGTCAATCAAACGTTTCCTGCCTACTTTTAGCTTTTAAAATCTAACGACCGCCTTGTTTTAGCTCTGATCATTTGGCTTCCAGCTTTGCGTGCGATTAAAAATGACTCCATGATTACACAGACTATTTTCTCCCTTGGTCAAATAAACCTAGCTGTGTGGCATTTGGTAGATTAAAAGCTAGAGCAGAAATAGCTGCTTTATTTCCTTTCTTTTGGTCTAAATCTTCAGATAAGATATTAAAACCTTAATCTGAGTGGCCTGGTGTATGCTAAGATGTTATCTTGTGTCCAAATTGACTCCAAGAATGAAGGAAATAATTTGCCAGCAAAGGAGCAGAATAGAGCCATTTGTTGGGATTTTTTCTTAATTCTCAGTTGTTGTTCTTTTTTTTTTTTACTTTAACACTTCCTCTAAGTGCAGCAGATGTGCATGTTGTCCCAGAAAACCATTTATACTTTGAAAACAAAAAGTCCTCCCACGTTTTAAAGCAACATCCAACCCTTTGTTACAAAGACTGTTAAGAGAGCACACAGCACCACAGCATGCTCAGGTATACAAAATAAGATCCATTTGTTTAATACCTGTATTATATAAATTCCCTTTTCACTATTAATATATCTCTCTGGTGATACAGCCAAGGCTTAAAACTATCTGTAATAAAATGGGTGATCCTTACTAAGAGCGTTCTCCTTCGCTGACCCTTAATGCCGTGAAGGGACAGTCAGTGCAGTCTGTCTCTGAGGCCGGTCCCAGTCCACAACACAAACACCAGATTACGCCCCCGCCGTCCCTCTTCCTGGTGTCCTTTTTGGCAAAAGCGAGACCGCTCAGATAAGGTGCCCGAAAAAGTTGCTCTGAACCGTTAATCACTTCCTCCTTTTGCTCTCAGGGAAGTTTCCAAAAAGAAAAAAAAAAAATAAACACGAGAGTCTGAGCGGGCAGAGACCAGTTTTGGCAAAACAAGGCTTGTGATGCAATAACGGAAAAAAAAAAGTTCAAGAGTTTGGTTTCTCGCTGAAACGACTAAGCTGGTGAACACAACCCCGCGGCTCCTCATTGGCAGCTGAGTGAGCAGCGGTACGGGGAGGGAAGGAGGGCAAAGCCAACTTCCAACCTTCAGCCAGACCCCTGACCTCAGTCCGGGACTCCGGGTCCCCGTTCCCTCCCCACTGCACTGCACAGCTGTCCGGACTCGTCGCAGCCTGGGACTGGCCTCTCCTCTGTCTGCTCTTCCTCCTCTCTGAATGTCTCTTTATCAAGTGCCAGCACATCTATGTTGGCTACACCACTGTGCAAACTGCATTGTGTCACTAAAAATTAAAAACAAGTCGGAAAACAAAAAACTCCAACAACTCTTCCCTTTCTTTAGTTTTACAATCTCTTAAGCCATTTTCAGATTGAATCACTTTGTTTTTGGACAAAGATAAAGAGTATATCATTATATAAACATACAGATCTGTGCGTAAATGTACATAAAAATATACAAAAATGCATATAGACATATTGAATTTGTTAAGGACTTCTCATACATGTTCTGCTGTGTACGTTACATACAGTACAAACTTACATACTTTTTTTTAAGTGTGTGTGTGTGTGTGTGTGTTAATTCCTTGGTTTTAAAATACACTCTACATTTAGTAGAGCAAATAAATCCCAGATTCTCCACAAGACGCCAACAAGCTCAGCATGACAGTGGCAATGCCGTCGTCTCTGTGGATCCTCCATGTTCCTTTCTTTGTATTAAGCTGTCAGTTCTGCTGAGGTCCTTCAGTCAACTTAGTCGAGCCTTGACAGCTCAGGTGTAAGCCCACAGTCCACTGCTCTGGGTTAAAGAAACTCCTCTCACATCTTCTTAAACTTGGCTTCAGTGACCCCTCCGGTCGCTCCAGAGCAGCTCTGTGGCCAGGCTCTTGGAGCAGGAGCCTCAGGAGGCGAAAACTTTCAATAAAACCGGCTGCTTTCCTCCCGCTGCAGCCGCTCGTTACCTCCTGCCTCTTAAAAAAAGAGAGGGGGTTGGGACAGTCTTAAGTCATACTCTCAAGTGGACTCCAGTGTGTCCAGCTGAAACACGTTGTGATTGGTGGGGGTGGTGAAGAAGAGCTGGTCGTGCTGCGGGGAAGTGGCGCGGTTGTCGCAGGGGCTGTTGAGGCCCAGCGTCCGCTCAAAGTCCAGGAGCTGGCCCATGAAGTTGAAGTTGGGGGAAATGTTGGACTTTTTCCGCTTGACGAAGTCGTAGGCGTCGTTGAGCGACAGGTTGAGCTTCTGCATCAGGTAGGCCACGGTGACGGTGACCGAACGGCTGATCCCGGCCAAGCAGTGAACCAGGATGCCGCACTTTTTGGAACGAGCCTCGTCTGGACAGGGAGAGAGGACAGAGGAGAATACTCAAATGACTCAAATGACATATTAAGGGCAGTAAAAATGTACAAATAATATAAACACTTGAAAAAGTTGTAGCTTCACTCGGTCCAAATTCTGCAAACAAAAATTTTCTACTAAGCACTTTTTGATATCCAATCAATCAGTTAATCATCAATTTGCATTTTAGACAATAAGATGTTGATTTTGTAATAAAAACATTTTTTTGCATATTTTAATGTTTTTTTTATTTTACATTGTATAAGAAGGATTAAGTGGTTAAATTAAAATGTTTGTAGAATCTGCTTTCAGGAAGCTAATCATGTTTTTGATTGTGACATTAATCATTTCTATCAGGATGGTTGACTACTTAATAATCTGGAGGTCGTTCTAAATTGAGCTAAAATAAACCGAAACGTTAATTTATCAATCAATAATGACAAATATTCATAAATATAAACAAAAATAATTATCCATTCTACTCCTTATTTATTTTGGCTATTTACTTTAAAACTTTACCAGCATTCATTAGATGAAATAAATGTAGTTACAGACTGACTTTGTAATGTTTTTCTGTCTGCAGTTTGTGGATTTTTGGTAAATATGTAGTTTTGGGGTTAATGTACGACTGTTTTCGTCTCCTTATTAGAAACATCTTTGTTACGATGCATTAGAGGAAAACACTGAGAACAAAAATATGTCATTTTTAAAATTTGCATAATAATCATCTTTTATACGTTACGTCTAAATGACATGGCTCACAACTGTTTTTTCTTTTCTCAATGACAGCGTAGAACTCCAGCTCTGTGTCTGAAGCAAACTGTGAATAAAACAATCTCCTACATTATTAAGCGGCTGCACCCATCCACCTATCAGTTTCGAGCCCTTCCACTCGCGTCCAGAGGCCATTAGAGCGAGAGTTAAGTGCTTCTTTCCTTCCTTTCTTTCAGCCTCTTCTCGTTCTCTCTGACTGCTTCCCTTGTTGGAGGATTGAGGTCAGTTGGCTCGCGAACTCAGGCAGCCGCGCTGATGCTAAATTAAATTTGTTTGTGATGTATGGTCACATTCCACAACGACAAAAAGGAGGGAGATGGGTGTAAAATCACCGTCAAGAGAATTTATCCAAGCTCCAGACGGCTCAGAAGTAGAATAAATAACCAGTGGTTAATCTCCTGGAACTGATCTGAGAGCCGAGCTGCATTACTGCTGCTTTAGAACCACAACAACGCCGAAATCCTCCCATTATCAAGATGCTTAACTACCACAATAACAAACTCCCGTCTCTTCCTAAGTCCTTGCATAAACATCCAACAACATGTTTTTGTTATTCAAAGCATTTTCAACTTTCTGGCAGTAGATTGCTGACACATCCGTGTCTCCTTAATTCCCCTTCTACAACCAGGAGGATCTGATGTAATCTCTGCATATCACAGCTGGGCGGACAGCCCCATCGAACATCAGCATGACCCAAATCTGCCACGACCTCCTGGTCTGGCGTATGTCACACTTACTTCCACCTAAGGAGATTTATTAGTATAAAAACCCTGCCCTGCAGAGGAAATTCATTCATTCCCACAGAATAAAGAAAGAAAAAAAAAAACAATAACATGAAGAGAAATGAGGAAACTGAACCAGATGAGCGGAAAAGTCACGATTATGATTCTGTTCTCAAAGAATCAACGTTTTATTTACGACCTCATGGATGACAAAGTTTTTCATGGAAAGTAATTTAATAACAAAAACAACAAAACTTTTTTTTTTTTCTTACACTCACCACAACTTCTAAAGAATATATTTAGGTAAAAAAGATAAACTTATTATTTAGAAGTAATCCAAAACTTACGAGAGATTATTAAGTCTAAAGAACAAAAAGGAAAAATTGTGCTTCTTGAAGATGTTTCATTGCAAAATGCATTAATTTCTTGAATTTCTAGAGTTTGCTGCTAATTTACAAAAGTTAGGCTTTAAATTCAGAACATGTGAAAAACACAAATGTATGGAGGGCTGGGTAGAAAGGGATCAATGCATGGACTTAGATGAATAAAGAAATGAAATGATGGGCTGATAAATGGATGACCAGACAGATGGATGGGTGGATAAAGGTATTAATAAATACCTTAAAGAAACTAGGAACAAAATGTGGAAATACATTTTTTTATCCATGCTCCATTGGTTTTTGTTCCATGCTTGTCCTGGCTGAACGTTTTAGGATTTTAGGATATTTATTGGCAAAAATTCTGTAAAGTTAGAGCTGCACAATATATTGAATTTTAATGATCACTGCAACATCAATGTTTGTAGTTTCACAGTTGCAAAGCACTATTTGGATGCATAATTTTGTAGGATATAGACTTTCAGGAAAATGGATGCAAGCAGATTCTGCATGTCAGTAATATATTTTATCAAAGCTATACAACTCGGTGTGAAATTTTAGTGGCCGAGATGCTTGAGCTGACCAAAGGCTGTCACAATGTTTTTTCCTTCATTGTGATGAAGGAAAAACCAGAAAAGAACCAGGAAAAAGTGGGCTAATCATAACTGATACCATCAGTAACACTGAATATATTTTTCCAATGTTGTACATTTGACTTAAAATGAATATTTTTCTTCAAATGTACAGTAAATTGTACATGCCCTTTGAACTGCCTTGTTGCTGAAATATGCTAAACAAATCGGCTTGATCGATTGACACAAAGTCAAATAATGCAAAAAGATTAGAGCAACTTTCTATCCTTTTAAACTATGACGCTTCAAAATGTAATTCCATTAAATGAAGTGAGATATGATGCAGTAAAACACTTGTCTTTGCAGCTGCCTTTAGAAGTTGCATCACTAAACTTTGACTTTTTGGATTTGATTGTTAAAGATTTTCAGACGCACTTTATGTAAAATACCACCAGGACAGTTAAGCACAACAAAGTGCATTTCTATGGTCTACAATTCATCAATAAGTGGTTGGCATTAATCCATGTATGTGTAAATTTACTGTCACAAATCAATACTTTTTACAGTTTACTAAACGACCACAAAGAAGAGCCTTCAGCTGAGAGTATTAAAATCAGAATCCGTGGTGGCTACATTTTTCTTCTATTTCTGTTTTTCAGAGAGAAACATTTAAACTTTTGGTTATGTGGATTAATTTTGGACAATGAAGACGAATGCATTCTTAAAAATGATAGCGTTAACACCAAATTTTTACTCTGAATAAGTAAATAAATATTAAATTGGGAGTATTTGGTTGTTCTGCAGCAAGGCAAAAATGAGCATCTAAAAAAAAAAGATATGACTTTTGTTTTCAAAGTCCCCTGAAAGAGGCATGATGTAACATTAGAGCCGGAGAGAAATAAAGATAAGGTGCCTGGATTTACTCCTCTTTGAGCTCAGACTCTGACGTAGTTCAGCCCTGCAAATCAGAACTGCTCACTAAATCAGACAGTCAAACCAAAACAGGGTGAAAAACAAACTCACAGCGTGTTTTCGTTCTTAAATTTTGAGTTGGTAGTGACTTCACCTCTCAGTATTAACTATTTTAAGTACAAAAATTGAAATTCCTCTGGTCAATTTTAACTCAGCCTCTCTATATTTTGGACATGCTGCCTCCACTTACCAATAAATGAAATGGCCTCGGGGAAAAACTGCGAGAGGTTCTGGCTCCAGTGATCGGAGATGGGGATCTGTTTGTACTTGAAGTCTCCCTCGTGCTCGAACATGTTGGGCAGGTTGGGCGTGACGTTCAGGATGTACTTGATGTTGTACTTGCTGAGCACATCCAGGTTTGCAGAGTCTTTGGCACAGCCCAGGTAAAGGTACGGCAGGATCTGGACGGGGAAGGCGGGCTGGTTGTTGGGGAGCGGGCTGCCCTCCGACTCCGTGGCGCTGCTCGGCTCTCGGTCGGACTCTCCGTCCGAACAGTCGGAGCTGATGCGGAGCCCGCCCAGGCCCAGGACCGAGGTCGGCGGGGAGCTGCTGGGGCATGAGCAGTCCAGATTGGTCTCACAATGTTCTGGATACTCGGACTGGAATTTGTTGAATCCTCCTGAAGATGATTAAGAAAATACAATAAATGCAATTTAAACGTCATTTTAAAAATGCATATATTATCTACCATCATAGGCAGTCCAATCATTCTATTCAACACATCTGCATGAAGAGGAAAATAAAATTTATCAGCCCAAATTTTGAATTTCCTTCTGCTCTTGCATCCTTTTTAATGATCACTTTGTTTATTTAAAAACTATGAAGCCAAGTTCAAGTCCTCAAGAAATCTTTGACCTCTTTGTTTGCAGGAACCTTTGACCTTATTGGCCCTCTGATCCTCTAAATCTATCTATTTTAACTGGATCTGTTCCAACCTGCTGTTGTTAAATAAAGGCTAAAGCTCAGATGAATCTCAGCCAAATAAAGGTAAAAATGCAGCAGCCCTTCATTTAAATATCTGTTTTCTCTAACTTCACACTCCTTGTTTTGTTAGATCTACCGTTCATGTTTGGGACTTCCAATAAAAAATTATGAAATTGTTTTATTATTGAAATATTATGGGTGATAAGTTTCATTTTATGATTTTAATTATTGAAATTGAACACATTTACTGAAATGCTGTTGCTTTGTGCAGTCTTTTATCCTTTTTTTATGTTTATTTTCTTTTATATCCATCCTTACAGCTTATTTTTTTCCTTTGACTCTGTTTTTCGCTGTTGTTGTTTTTGCTTTTACATTGTGAAAGCTGAAAAATAAATAAATGCTTATCACTTCACCCTGGATGATTTTCTGTAAGACCTCATAAAATCCTGGCATCAAACTCCAAAACATTTGTGTTGCATTTTATTATGCTTCATAAACTGAGAGAACACAACGCTGAAGTTAGTTTCTGATTTGGAAGTGTGGAAAAAAAACGGCACCAAACTGGATCTGATTCAAAACCAACATTAATCACTGCTTCCTTCGACGTAGTCTGCAATGTTTAATACGAGAACTGTTGTTTGTAAAAATGTTAAATTATTTTTTATTTTATTTGGAGCCAGTTAAAAAAACACACCAGTCCAGTGTTTGGCCTCAAGACCAAAGCACAGTGAATCTGCTGTTTTCTTTTAGTGACTAAACATTTATTTGTCTCAGTCGCTCAGAATAATTAGACTGATGCACCAATCAATTAGCCAGAAATCAGAATAAACCAGTTTCCCTACACCCAGTTGTAAGCTGATTAAAGACTAAAAAACATGTCTTACTTTGTTAAAATTTCACTCATGTATCAGGAAAATCAATTCCCACCACATCAACTACCAGCGTTTACATTGAAGAGGAATTAGATAACAGTTCAGGACATGTGATGCATAGATCCCTTCATTTTGTTTTTGAACATTTTTGCTCTAAATTATATAAATAAAAGAAAATACATTTCTCAAAATGGAAAAATGGCAGATCAGACCTGAAAGACAAGGTCAGGACAAAGATAAACGATGTCATTCAAGGGTGGGTTGGTGTACAAAGCCACACTTTGTACACCAACAGGAATAAATTATTCAATGTTTCCCAAGATGGAGAATCTGTAAAAGCTGTAAAGTATTTCATGATTACACTGGCGGCAGAGCTAAGCTTCTGTGAACAACAAAAGTAAAAAGAAACAAACTTTGTCTTGTAGGAACTTTTTATAACATTCTAGATGATTACTATTTAACATGCGGACAAAATCATAACAACTTAATACATTTGAGTAAAAAGATTAAATGCAAACAATAAAGCTGTGAGCAGAGGTGATGTGGATGTTTAGATCTTAAACATCCACATCTTTAAAACATAAAAATCTTTAGAAGAAAGGAACAAAGAAACATTTTTCCATTTTTTTTTAATTCCTGGACAAGGATAAAAGCAAATTCAATACTTTTATGGGCTGAAAGAATAATGATAAAAAATGTCTGCCAGTCTTTATAAATTGGTGAAGATCCAAGGAAAGATATTTACCATTCTGAGCTTCTTATCAATGCAATGATGAAGTTAATGTTTGCTGTGGAACCTGACTGGACTGGATAACACTCAGAAACCTATCAGATTTAAGATGTAATAATTCATACTAAGCACAGATTATTTAAAGGACATTTGGTGTGTTAGAAATAGAGACAAATCCTGCAAAAGCATGTCTTCTTTGACAAACATTCAGGTTGTAATACAGGACATCATTTAAATACAAACTTATCTTTCGTCATACTCATTCAGCCAGGAACAAGGAAAGAAATTTCCATATTTTTCAAGTTTGTGTTGCAAATCATAGATCATAATGTGAATCATAGGTGTGTTTCTCGCTCTCCTTTCCCAGAGATCAGGCAGATAAAGGGTAACATGTCATTTTCTTGAACATCAGCATGAGAGCAGCGCTGATGGAGCAGGACGCGCTCCATTGAGAAAAGCCGAGCGCTGCGGAGAATCAGGACAGCCAGGCTCGGCAGCAACACTTCACAGCTCAGTGGACTTTTTGTGAATGGCAGCCAAGCTTGTGACTCCCCGTCAAACACATCCATTATCCGAGGCTCACATACACTCAGGTCCACTCTGCTGCACCCGGCGGGTTTAAAAGCTGCATTTTCTTTAATGTGGGGTTGGGGGGGGGGGTCTCTCTAAAGGACGCCTCTGCGTCCTGGTTCCTCTCTCCATTCATGAAAAAAAAAAAAAAAAAAGAAAAGGTTGCCTTTTCCTGAAGGAGCACAACATGGCGGGGCTATTTCTACTAAACACACGGTGCGTTCACGCAAACATGCGTTCATGAGGAGTTTAGTTTTTGAACAAAGTCACTTTTTGTATTTTTAGAGGAACAAAACGCGCGTGGCAGGTCAAAGTTTGAAGGCAGTTCAAGTTGAAGGGTCAGGTTTGTTAGACTGTGTTTAGTAACCAAGACAAGAAGCCATAAAGTCAGACTCGTTTCTAGTTAATTGCAGCTTTAGTTTGCGGATTAACGCCTAACAAATGTTATATGGCTGCTCAGGAACCAGCTGGAACCCTGGGCGTTTAAAGTGACAAGTTATAACCTCAAATCCGACAGGATAAATGTAAATAAACCTCTTACCCTCCAGATAGAAAGCCTTGCAGCCGTCGTCCCGCAGCTTCTGCAGCAGGAGCCCCATCACGGAGCTCCCCAGCCCGGACTCGTGTCTCTCCGACGTCGCCTCGTCGTACAGGAGAACCACGTCCGTCTTGCACCGCTTGACGAATTTCTCCTTGTCCTCGTTGTTGGGGATGATGGAGCGGATGGGGAGGTTGCCCTTCTTCAGCCTCCGCAGCATGAGGCCCGGGATGGCCAGGTTGATGGCAGACTCGATGTGCGACGACTCGTACAGCTCATGGGGTCTGCAGTCCAGCAGCAGCAGCGCGCCGGCCCCGGACTCCAGCTCGTCCTGCAGCCACTCCACGCTCTTACTCGACATCATCATCACAGTCACGATCACAGAGCCTCTGCACAGATGATCCGTTTTCATCGGGAAAACGTTTGCCCACCTGTCCACTTACGGGACATTATGGCGACACAACAGAATCGGAGGGAATCGAGCGAAAAATAAACAAACAAACAAACAAACAAAAAAAAAAAGAAAATCACGGCGTTAAACTTCGCTCCACCTCCAGCACCTCCACTACCGCCGCCGCCGCTCCAGCTCCAGCTCCAGCTCCAGCGGGCGCTGCGCACCCAACACGCACTTCCACACGCATCCAACACGCACACCGCGCCGCCGCTCTGTGTGGAGCAGGAAACTTGAACATGCACAGCTCTCTATCGCTCTTTCTCTTCCACTTCAGTCGGACTGAAGTGGATGTCAGTCCAGTCCATCGACGTCCATTCAGCGAGTCCACTCCAGCCCCCCACCCCCGGGGCGTCCGCAGAGTAACGAGCGGGACCGCAGATGTCCAGTTAGCGCAGTCACATGTGAGTTAAGGCAGAGCGGCTGCGGCTAAAGCCCAGGATCAGTGTTAATATTTGACATGCCTGCCCACAGAGCGCCTCTGGTTTGTCATTTCCTCTGGATGCATTAAAGAAAAAGCTCTGCGGGCTTGTCACTGAGAAGAGGGAGGAGCCGAGAAATTTAAAGGTGCAGAGATTCAAGCGACTTTAATCACCCAGCATCCATTCATAGTCTGACTGAATAACACGCTCAGAAATTATAATCCGATTCATGCTTCTGACCATCCTAATTCAAACACATGCGCCAATATTATGTTTTAAATGGACAGAATCCTGGAAAAGAGGACCGGAAATTTCCTCATGACATTTTACTGAAATTGTGGAAGTCTACTTCCACTGTTACCTAACTCACTAGTATACAGTTTGTCATGTTTCAGCTTAAAATTTCAACATATTTTATCGCAATCTTTTGCAATCGTCCAACACAGTGACAGGCTGCTGCATCCTAAATGCACAAAGGAGCGTTACTGCAGATCCTTCCTCCTAGCAGCAGTCAGACTAAAATAATCAGACTCATTTGCACATCCATTGGATCATGAGCCTGGTATTACTATTTCAAAGATTTCATTTCATAATATAGTCTTGTACATTACTATTACCATACTGTCTGGGTCAGAAGGGCTTGCAGTAGTCCAGGGCTCCAATATTTTTTGTTAGGTTCTACAGATTTATTTTATGTTTTTAAATTAATGCGTGTTTTGCTGACATTATATTTGATATAAAAGTCATCAACCCATATCAGGGGAGTTGTAATAATATTTGGGGATTTCTGAATATAAAAAGGATCCAAGTATTTCAAAATTATGAAGTTGTGATAATGTTTTGGGGAACAACATGAAGCTATTAAACTTCATGTAGTAGGTATTACTACATCATCGGTAGGTATTACCTGTTCCTACTGAGTTATGTGTAGTACTAGATATTGATGTACTTTAATTTGTAGTAGCAAAATTACTTTTGTTTAGAGGATAGGGCACTAAAATGGCTTCCAGCCCAGGGGCCCATATCCTTGTAAATCCGGCCCTGATTTTTTGTAATTGTTAATCTTGTTTTTTATATTTTACTTCAACACTGAGAAAACTCTTTATATGAACTTTTATATCTGTAAGTCCAGCTTTGCTCCTAATTCGGCTTCAATAAATCATGTCAATGGCCTCAAACTTAAATTTATGTTTGCTTGGTTTTACTGTAAAATAACTGAGATACTTCTATACTTGTATGTTATGTGTTTAGTTTCACAAATTTAAAACCTTGAGTAGGAAATATATACTATGTTAAAGAGTTTAGTTTTCTTCTTCAACCTCACAGAGAGAAACTAAACTAAACTAAACTGAACTGCTTTGTGAAAATGTGCTTCCTAAAGCACGATTACCAGTTTTTCTGTGGTATTCTGAACGCTCTCACTCAGGCCACCCACTGCATACACCTCCACATGTTACACTCTTAAACAAATTACTGGAAGCTTTTCTCACTGAGAGACAGCTTTTATTCTCTGCAATCACAGAGCAAATCACATAATCAAATGATGGCTTCCTGCTCTTTTTGAATCTTCAGATTCTGCATGGAAAACACTCTAGTTCTATATGTCGCAGCAGGTGGACTAAATTGTGCAAACAAAAACATCCTGCTGATGTTTAAGACCAGCTGGAAACTCCAAGATAATGATTTTTTTAAAAAAAGAAACTATTCCAAGAAATATCTATGGTTCATTCAGACTGCAAGAAAGCGTTTCTAGCAGATAACAGGAAGGCTGAGTGTGTTACAGAAAAGCTGATCTGCTTTGTACTTTTCAGCTTTTAATTCATCCTGTCACAGAACATCTCAAAGCTAAAGTAAGGATCTATTTTAGCCCCAGGAAAATGCTGATTTATTAATGTACTCACACTAATATCTGATAAAACAGATCTAATGACTTTTGTCTTTCATTAAAATGATATTAAGTCCCTGTTGTTTAGGAGAGTGACTGCTCTCCTAAACAAGCAAATGACGTGGCTTCTCTTCCTATAATAGGCCTAAATAATTAATGAATGCCTGGAGCAGGAAGGCTTGGAAGAGAAGAATCAAAATTAGCAGGGAAAATCTTACAAAAGCTGGACAGTATCTTCTAAAAAAAAAATAAAACATATCCAAGGCAGCATACTAATGCTTCAGCTGAAATTGTGATTCATTTTAAGTAAAAACTCTTCTGTATTTATTCGTCATCTCAACAATTGTTTATATATTTTTTTTAATCCAGAGTTTTCCCCATCAATTCTCTTAATCACTGCTACCAATGAAAAATATATAATTTTACATTCTTACTGAGCGTCACGATGGCGCCATGTAGGATATTCTTCCATATGTAACAGCTTGGCGGTTTGCCTACTACTCTAAACAAACCATCACAACACATCACCATGGATGACCTAATAAGGCATCAGCAGGTTGTGACAGAGGCAGAGAGGAGGAAAAGAAGAGCGTTTGATTTCCTCACAGCTGCACAGAGGAGGAGTAGGGGGATGCACCAGCTGCAGACAATGGCTCTTTATCCTCACCAGTGACTTACACACAAACACAAATACACACTCGGACACATGCTTAAACTTTAGGGCTCTTGTGTTTCCACTCCCTTCATGGACAATGACAGGCTCTCTGAGGAAGAGTGTGCGTGTTTTTGTTTTTTTCCACAACTTCACTCTATTACTTAACCAAATTATCATCATTGATTTAGAGAAAAATTAGCAATGCCTAGCAGAGTTTTGTAATGTCAACAACCCAGTGGGTAACAGTATTCACACGTATTCTTCTAAACATGAACACAAGCAGTCGCTCCTTTAAGCACTTTTATTTACTTATAGCTAGTTCATACATAAAGTTTGGTTTACAAGTAGCTTTTCAGCAAGATATAAGAATTTAGTGTTAAGTCAATAATATCCCTAATATGCATAAAAAATAATTTCCTAGCCCGACCAACCATATGGTGAAATACTCCACTGGCAGATTATTTCACTTATATATATATATATATATATATATATATATATATATATATATATATATATATATATATATATATATATATATATATATATATATATATATATATATATATATATATATATATATATATATATATATATATATTTTCCACTAACATAAGGTGTTTAAAAAGCCCTGCCTTTTATATTGATGATCAGATTTTCTGACCTCTGATTAGGTTTCAAATCCATAAACATCAGATGTGGATATATCTGTCGCATGAATCAGTTTATTATAAATTCATTTTTTTGTCTTTCTTAATGTAGAGGTTCTCTGTTTTTCTTGTTCTATCTCAGACAAGTTTAGCTTTCACAGCACACATGTTTTTAATTGATGTCTCACCATCAGTCTCTGGCACTTAATTTGCTTTGGTGGGGTAGACCCCCTGAAAGACCACTCAGGTTGTTACACCTGACACTATTTCTTAAAGCAGAAACACATGTGCAATGTATAAAATTTGTATTCTCTGTTTTAATAAATGTCAATAAAAGGAAACCTTGTACTGTCTGTGAAGCTAATCAAATTTTTTTTCGTTCCATCTGGAGTTTTTCACTCTTGGACAATATTAAGCAGACGATTTCTAAAGCAGATAATCAGCTCTAATCTCTGGAAAATTACAGTCAGAGTTCAGGAAAGTCAGCATGACAGCCCAGAGGGATTTCAGTTTTATGTCCTCAACATAAAAAGTACCTGTTCATTAAAACAGCAGATGCAGCTGCAATTCATCCTCGTTTCACAGGATTTGCTGTGCTTTATCCTGTATAAATCATTGCAGTTAATCAAATAATTAATCTTCCTTCTAACCATCTCTGCAGACCAGATTTCCTTTTGGTCTGCGGCATCTTTAAAGCAGCAGACTGTGGTTTAAACCCACTCACCTTAGAAACAGAACGAGGGGGCCACCCGTCTCCCACACAAACGCTGGCATTTCCTCCTCTGTTTCCTTTACCCTCAAACGTCACGTTCTCAACACATGAAACAGCCTTAGAAACATATCACACGTCTGCTCTTTAATTTCAAACTTTTAATAAATAAAAAAAACCCATTACTGCTAGACCTTTAACAGAAGATGCAATCTAGTGACTAATTCTCTGTAGAAATCAAGTTACCTTAAATTTAAAACAAATATATTTTTTATGTGCTAAAAATACATATTTGATTAATTCTTTTAAAATGCATTTGCATAATTTTTGTGTCCTGAAAAGCTTAAAATGTATATTTCTATGTTTTTTTTTTATTATTTCTCACTTTCCCAAAGTTTAAACATTTATCAAAATGCATTATTTCTACCTAATATTGAAAAAACCCCAATGTACTGCAGTGTCCAATAACATATTTTATTTAAATTAAGTAAGTGAAATAAACTTCTAGTATACACACACACATATATATATATATATATATATATATATATATATATATATATATATATATATATATATATATATATATATATAGAAAGAGAATTTACATCCATTTGTTTAAAATTAAGAAGAAAAGGAACAGTATGTAAATGCATGTGTATTTACATCCATTTGTTTTTAGAAATAAAGAAAAAGAAAAAAAAAAGAAGGTAATTTGTGGTTGTACAAATATTTAGTTTCACAGGAGACTAGCTGACTGCTCTGGCTGTAATGTGTTTATTGTGTTCGTCAGAGAGAAAGCCTGGGGGAACAAATTGTCTCTGTAGTGCTGACCTGAAGGTAAAAGCCTAAACAGTTTGTGTCCAGGATGTGTGGGGTCTGTGCTGATTTTAGCTGCCCTTTTCTTGAACTTTGACTTGTACAAGCCCTGGATGGAGGAAAGGTCAGCTCTGATCTGATCATGTCAGCAGACCAGGAACATGATATAAATACTTAAAAGAGTCTTTTTTACATAATTTAAAATCTAAATCATTGTGGTAAAAGCCCAAAGTTTACAAAGTAAACCCTAACAGATTCTAAGCTTAGTGATATTACAGAAAATTAGAGATCAAAATAAAGAGCAGCAACAGTGAAATAAAATATATTGGCCAAGAACAGCACAGGCCTTAAGCTGGGTTTGAATGAGGTGTATGAACCAATCTGTCAACGGAAACATTAACCGAGGAAATCCACCATAAAAATGACTCACCAAACATGCCCTAAAAATCCCTCTGCTGCTCTCAGATTGGATTATCTACAAAAAACACATTTAAAGTATTTGTTCACAGCTTGCAAGAGTAATTAATCAATCACAGCACCAATACGACAAACACAACGACTCTCTTCACTGGGCATTTATGTCTTTTGTAAAAAGAAACCATAACCCTGCCTAGTGTATCTAATCCCCATGCAGAACAAACACACTGTACCTACATAGGCAGGGTTGTAAACCCACTGAGGTGACTCATCGCATGTTAACTCATTCTTCA
Organism: Poeciliopsis gracilis; assembly: GCA_911649635.1. Classification (NCBI taxonomy): domain Eukaryota; kingdom Metazoa; phylum Chordata; class Actinopteri; order Cyprinodontiformes; family Poeciliidae; genus Poeciliopsis; species Poeciliopsis gracilis. The sequence goes on from CAJVRI010001403.1 coordinate 1,528,416, forward strand.
CCTCCCCATCTTTCTCTCTTTCATACTCTGGCACTGCAAACCTCACCCCATTATATCACAGTGAAAGCTCAAAGTCAGGACCATAAAGACAGATGGTCAAAGGTGGCCAAATCACACTTTAACGAGCTGTTCTACCTCAAGTCTCTTTCACTTTTCTTCCCGATGCCGAAGCTCAGCTCAACCAAGAAATGTGGTGGAACAGCCCATCGACACATTACTGCTGAAAACAAATAAGAAGAAGGCTTTCCTTTAACTTTCAGTTTGATTTGATCTAAATTTAAATACAGCCGGACAACACAGATGAGGAAGATGTGAAAATTGGGAGTGAAATGAAGTCAGAAAAGAAGCCGTGCACAGTCCTGGCTCTCAGTGATGGACAAGTTCATTTGGGCTGCATGGCTGCTGTTGTAAGCTGGATGTTTATAACCGGCGTCAATAAGTGGTCAATACATCCAAGAACAATAAACAACTTGCAAATGTTTAACGGGTTTCTTTTTCTGGTGCCCTGTTTATTATATATATATTCACTTTGTTTATGAAACTGCAACACAACATAGCTATAAAATAAAACATTAAAACAGACATGAAAAACATTTACATTTTTGCTTCAGTATTTGACTTGAATGTCTTGACGTTTTTCTGCACACTTTTCTACTTATTCAAGTTTTTAAAGGTAATCGAAAGAAAAGAATGAGCTGGTCTCTGTTACTCTGGGTTTTGTTTTTATTTATGAGTGTTTCAGGAAATGGATTGATAGTTTGGGGTCTCATCCTCAGTACTGCAGGTGCTTTTATGCTCTCATAAAGAAAGAGTCGAGCCAGAATGTGAACCTCTCTATTTACAGGAGAGTTCATGATCTGAATCCTATGTTTGTTAACAAGAGACGGATCACAACTGAAAGAACGAGATTTCAGATACAATCAGAGAAATTGATTGTATCTGAACAAGGATTGATTGTTCCTTACTTTGTGCAGAGAGACAAAGTAAGGAACAAGTTGAGACGTTTAGGTTTTTTATGTTAGTCCACAATTGATATATTTTTACCTCACTCGGAAGGCTAATTTTAATTTCACTTGAGTAAAGAGATGTTAAAGTAATACTATCTTTGAGTATTACCCACCTCTGGTTATTATTTATAGTGGCTGATGACATCTGCCATCGTTTCAATAATGATGGAGAGATCGTTCCAACAGGAATCTATTTCCAGAGACTGACCTGAAATTATTTTGAAGCACAGAAAAACATACAGAGAAGCCCAACATTATTCATATGCTGACAGATTGATATTTAAAAATATTTTTATTCAACAGCGGGAAACACACGCCAGCCCTCTCTGACCCTGAAAGGCGAAGCGAGTAGTAAAGATGAAAGATGATTCTTATTAAAGTTTCTCTTAAAGAACGTAATCATTAAAAAGGATATTTAAAAAGACATGCATCTTATTTTATTGACACTTTTCAGCTCTCAAAATGTATAAAAAATCTTTGACATTATAGTCATCAAGCTCCTCCTCAGGTTTCTGCATGCTGCTGTGTTCCCTCAGTAAATGTTCAGATTATTACTGTGTATTTGTTTTTAAATATCGACTCGTATAAACCAAAAAGATGAATTATTTTCTGATGATAAAAATAAGTCATCAGAGTATGGTTTCAGAAACATGTAACATTATACTCTCCCTGACTGAAAATTAGTGATAAACTTTTCCTTTTGTCTAGTTAATTTGTGAACTTCTGTCCCGGAGTAAGGCTGACCTTGGAGTGGACTTTGAATTTATGGCTTTCTTGTATCTAAAACCTTGACGTCCAGAGTCATAATGTTAGATTTGTGTTTATATAAGACAGTGAGCTCATTGTGCACACGGCACAAAAACCTGTGAACTTTGCAGACACGGTTCATTGTTGGTCGTCTTAAATTATGGGTGTGTGTCGGAAGTTTGGAGATCCAGGTGAGGTTTGGGTGAGGCGAGGCTTTAAGAGGGGGGCTGGTGCTTTCTGACTTATCACCAGGTTTGCTTTATGGGCTTGGTCGCTGTGAAGCAGGTCATTATTTTAAACACTTAGCACACCTTTACACACCTTCAAGTGTGTGTAACCTAGTTTTGTGTTTGTTATTTTGGCAGTGGCAACACGTAACCCTGGAGCAGTCATGATTCTACTTATTACAATTGTAGTTAGAAACTGTGGCTCTGGTAGTAGAACAGATGAGGCAGAATAAAAAAAGATTGCTTCCCCTTTAGGGCTGGACTTAACAGACGGTTCTGAATCTGAAGTTGCAGCGTGGGCTTGAAGAGCAGAGCGCCAAACCTCAGCTTTCAAGCAGGGCCCGGTTTCAGAGGGGGGAACGTAGGAGAAGCATGGGGGTAGTAAAAGCAAGAAGGAAAAGGGGTGGAGAAAGAGACGAGGATAAGGGGAGGTTTGATCACAGAAGGACAAAGGCTCCAGTTTCTATAAGTTACGATGAACCAGTAACACAGCTGCTTTGCTTTCATGTCTTTTCAAGATGTTGATCTTGGGTAACTGGAAGACAAGTTAATGTGTAGGGCAAACACTGCACAGAGGGATTAGTATTTACTACAAGACATTAGTGGGACTTCACAAAGTTGATCGAAAACCCTCAAACCTTTAGCCTGATCCAAGAGCAAACACCCACAAGGAAATCTGATACTGCAGAGATGTCGGAGGGGAAGAAGGGATTAAATGTTTAACCCTAAGATAATAATATTTCTTATCTGTTTAGTTCACAAAGAGGTGAAACTATTCTGACATTTATAAAAATGAGCAAAATCCTAAAAGAAAGAGTCTAAGAAATTTTTTTAAGACCAATAAATCATGAACAAACTATTCTTTCAATATCAACGTTCCGCTTTAAAATCAAACAACAGACATTGAAGGGAGCGATCCCATGAGATTTGAGAACATCTGTCTAAATGTTACATTTACTACTAATCATAATAGGAAGAAAACATAACCCAGTTTTAGAATTGAAGGCCCTGGTCTTCATGTTGCTCCTCTTTCTCTAATAACCTCTGACGCCTTCACCTCACCGATCTCAGGGATAAATTAATCACACTAAACCTTTTGAATAATTCTGTGACACTGGATATTATCTGAACACAAGCACATGCCACACTAGATTTTACCAGGAGAAATAAAACGGGGATTTCACTTCACTTACTCGTCTTGTCAGAGTTTCACCTCAAATTGCCCTCAAAAGTTTTAAAGTTTGCTGTTGTAATGGAACAAAATGTCATAAAGGTTAAAGCGCAAGGCACGTCATTGTCCATTTACAAAACTACAAAGGAAACGGTCACGCAGCATTAGCTACTAATGAAATGATTATCTCATACTTTAGGAAGAGACAGCTTCAACTATTTTCTAAATGTTATATTCCACACTATCCCATTTAAGTGGGGTGTCTCATAAAACAATCCAATTGAGTTTTATATGACACGTGTATTCAGGTATGTTTTTATTCAATATTTGAAGTACTGGAGAAAATAAATTTCTTTAAACTTGCAAAAATGTTTCTGTGAATTCTGGGCTGTTCTTAGTTACTCCACTTGCGTTCTTCAGAAATTAGTCAGAAGGCAGAGAGCATGAAACACTTATTTCACACATCGATTTAACCACAACTTCCCTTTCTGTTATTAACAATGATTACAAAATGTACAAGTCAGTGCTTTAGCCAGTTCAAAGTTCAAGTAGCTGGATTAACTTGTGATTCTAAGAATACACCCTGGCCGAATAACGTGGATAGGTTGTTGATAAATCATCCAGCAGCGGTCTGGGTGTTATCTCTATTGCATAAGACAGTCACAGTATAACATAATGTTCGAGGAAGAACAATAAAAAGGACAGAAAGAGTGCAAAGACCTGACACACTGAACTAGAAAAGCACTAAAACACACACACACAAGGAGGCCAAAAGCAGCTTCAGCTACAGCACACCAGTGAAAATATATCCAGATGTTCTCCTCATAGGATAACCAACCCCCTCCTACACACACACACACACACACCCATACACACACACACACACACACACACACACACACACACACACACCCCCACACACACACACACACACACACACGCATGTGGCCACACATGGGCTACATAAAGCAGCAGCGTTCCCCGCAATTTTTTTTTCTCTCACCCACAGACACAACCAACATTGGTGCTTGTGAGCAAGCTACATCACACAATGCATCTTGTAGAGACATGAATACTAAAAAAACTAAATATTATCCCAATTTCTTTATAGCACCAGACGAATATGATTTAAAATCTTAGAATGAAGCGTGTTGGCAGATGAATAAGACACAGAGTTGATGTTAATGAGCGACAATCTGGCTTTAATTATGGAAAAAAACTTTGACATTACAGCTTAAAATGAACAAGAATCAATACTTAGAAATTCACGCAAATTATTGGGGGCTTAAGTAGAACTGTCAGCCGATGAAACTAATATAAACTAAAATCTTAGGAGGAGAAATCAGAAAAATTTGTCCCAGAATCTAAAATAACTCGACCTTTGAAAGAAGTTTCTCACTTAAACAATAATCTTCTTGCTCTCATGATCTAAACTGAATCCTGGTGCTTGTAGAGTCATCCATATGAGAGAACTCAAACACACACACACACACACACACACGCACACACACACACACACACACACACACCCCCACACACACACACACACACACACACACACACACACACACACACACACACACACACACACACACACACACACGTTATTGAGCTTTCTCTTTCAGCCCCCTTCAGCCGGAGCTCCTGGCAGGCTGTCTGGTTGAGGCCCATAGCAAAGGGAGCTGTTTTCTCTGGCTGGAGAGCATTTTGTGTGTGTGTGTGTGTGTGTGTGTGTGTGTGTGTGTGTGTGTGTGTGTGTGTGTGTGTGTGTGTGTGTGTGTGTGTGTGAGTCCACGAGCCCCAGACAGGAAGGAAGAGAGTGGGCCCGGCAGCACAGCTCCAGAATTCCGGTTTTATTTTCTTCTTTTTCCATCAGTGCAGAGGCAGCGTCGGGTCTTAAAGAAACAGTTGTTAATATTTTCTTCATGTCGTTTTCTCACATCTGATTCCCTTCCACTCTTCCTGACTCACCAACCAACTGCACATTGTTACCTCTTGAAAAAATAAGAAATAAATTAAAATAAGATGGATTGTTCAAGCTCAACTCAGAGAGCACTTTTACTTTGTGACCAAAACTGAAGCTTTGGCTCATTTGAAGCTTCTAATAATAAAATTACTGCTCTGGCTCTAAAACATAAGGATTTTTGGATTCAAAGCCTTGTTGTGCTTTGCAAAATATAATTCGACAGATTCTGGCAAAGCAAAGGTTGGAAATTACTCTTTAGGATCACCTGATGACACAGCTCACGATCTTAACATCTCTTCTAGGGACAATTAAAGCAGGAAAGTCAACCTCCGTCCGGTTGCAGCTCAGAGGACCACAGCAGTAAAAAATAACCCATGACTTCATTAATCTGGTTCAGAAGACACATTTTCATTGACTCAGCACACAAACAGCTCTCACTGTTACGATACAAGACCCAGAACCTCCTACTTAAGGTTGAGAATGTAAAACATTTATTTAGAGAGAGGAAACAAAAACAATTACTTCAGAGAATAAATGGTTGAGGCACAGAAAGACAGAAAATAAAATAAAATTATATTAAATTTTTCTGAAGAAAAGCCAAACTATACAGCAATTAAAAATTTTCTGACCGTCAACAATTCTTGACAGAAAATAAACAAACTGTTTAATTTCTCCAGGATTTTTCTGGCCCCATCTGTAATGTTTAAACCCAAAAGTAAGAAAATTAAAATGTAAACAAAAGTTTAAAGGAGCTTCCCAATAATACATCAAGGCCTCCAATATCTTGTAATTGTTGTTTTGTTTGTTTTCTTTACGACGGTAACCATTATCAGACAAATGAAAGGCACTGCATTGTCTCTTTAATTGTAGCTACGTTTAATTATTTACTTAGATGCCATAATGGCTTAATTCTTTCTATGCATGCATGTTGCGACTGAAGTTTGAGCATTTAATCTCAGTCTTCACTTGGCAAATTGAAATGCAAACGCTAAAGAGAATCATAAAGGTTGACTGCAGGCAGTCGTTCTGCACACATACACACACATTATATGCACGTATAGACGGGGACAAGGCCTTTGTCAGCAGAAAACAGTCTGCACACTCAGCACTGCTGTGGAGGAACTTCTCTAATATTCAACTCTTTCACCTCTGATATCTCTGTGTGAAAGAACCTGTGTATCAGCAGGAAAGCTCAGAAAGCATTTGTTTGGTTATGCAGCTTGTTTGACTGCATTTGTACGCCGGCATGTTTTTTTTTTTAAACTCTTTTTCAGAATGTCTTTTGTTTTTAATCATCATCAGTGTTGATTTGGCCACCTTCTTCCTTCGTCTCGATTTTGGAGATGCAGTCCAATGTCCATCTGGTTCTCCAAACACTCCTTGAGCTTGTCCTCCGTCAGCGTCAGCCGCTGCTCAAGGATCGAAACCGTCTGGGTGGAGAAAGGGGACGGGGACCAGAGAGGGTACAGATGGACGTTAGAGAGGAGCCGCACAGAATCAGAGTGAGAGAAATGACTTTATAATGGTAATGCAGACACATGTTCAAAACAGAGATCCTGTCTGCTAGATGATCCAGCTGTTTTTAAATCTGCTGCTTGAGACGTCTCTGTTGTTTGTGTCGTCTCGTTTTGCACACAGATGACACAAGAAAGTCGTTTTCCGATCCAGGGCCGACATGTGTGGGTAGTGAGATCACAGTACAACATACTTTTCCTCTGAGCATCATCCAACACTGACAGCATTTGTTGTGTGTTTGTGCTTCTGTATTTCAGCATAGGGCTATCTGAACCTGTTTATCAGAGGAGTCACCAGGTTCTATTTCTGAAAAGTCCTGGTTTTAAGTCCTTTCAACATTTTCTTATATTTTTCAGTTTTTAAAAACCATAAAGTGGAAGTATTATGTATTTTCCAGGCACGTAATGCCATTTTGTAGCTCAATTAAATATCTATCTTACCTTCAGTTGTTATAAAAATGCTGTACATACCAAACATGACTTAAAAAAAAATTTGACGTCGCAATTTGATGCCTTGAAATTGGCCCTCTGTCTCTTTAAGAGTAACAGTTCATATGAGAATCTAAGCAAATGGATTGCTCCATCAGGTATTTGCTACTTGCTGCTGTCGCTAGTCTGGAGGAGCTGAGTGGGAGAGTCGTTGGGGAGGGATGCTCCTCAGTACAAATTAATACAATCAGATCATGATTTTATGACATGCACAAATCTCCAGTTGCTGGAGAATTGTCTGAGTTGGCCTCATGTCAATTCAGTCTGACTACGGATGGATGGTTTTGTTTAGCTGAGCTATTTCTGGTAACACCCAAATGAACTGGCGCACCACAAACTGGGTAGAGTGTAGTTTTAATGAGAACGTAGTAAAAAGGTGATACCGTTAGCTTAACTCTCTCTAAGAAACAAGTGTCAATTATTCCTTTTCCAATTTTGACCAACAGTAACTTATTTTCTGAGCTAATATTGCCTTTTGGTGAACACAGTGGTGAATTCAACCAGACAAATGAAGATGTTCAGGTTTGGGGCAACAGAAACATCCAAGAATGTCAGCATGTCTTGACCTGAAAATCTTCAATATGTTATTTCCTGTGCCAGCGAGAGTAATTTAGACATTCCTCATTTCTGGAAAGCGGCAAAGATGAGTCACTTCCTATGCAATTACCAAGCAGCTGAGCAGGGAGAAACACAACAAAAATCTTGTTTCATGATTAAAAATTTAGCTACAACTTAGTGAAGTAATCCTCGCCTTTTCACGACGTTAACGGCTTTGCATCAAAATCCCAGGATATTAAATTTGCCTAATTTTGTTTCTCTGTACTATGGAGGTGGCATACCAGGTTTCCATAATGATTACACTAATTTATAGGTAGGTTTCAGGAAAAAAATAATGTAGGGGTTTTCCACTAAACCCATTTCAGTAGCAGATGTTCGAGCTGGTTCCCTACTGGTTTCATAAAGTTAGTTAGGAATTTGTTTCCACACCCAGAAAACATTAATATGTCATTAAATGACTTGAGACATGTCTTTCACTGAATGTGTGATCTGGGCTCTGTATTCCAAATTTCCATCAAAAATAACAGTGCAGAAGAAAAGTTAATCACCATGTTATGTCCTGATTCTATAGCCTCAAGTCTGTTTTTCTAAATTACATAAAGAATATTAGGTTAAGATTGGAAATATTTTAATCTCTTTAAAAGAGAAAACAGCAATATTAGCTGATGATTTGTGTTTATAATCGTAGCTGGAAATAGCAATTACAGTCCTCCATCAAGCTGGTGCAAGAAATGCATTGGTTTTTATAAATAAGTTATAGATTATCTGGGTAAAAATGTTTGTCTTTAAGAATTGTCTTGTTTACTCTTAAGTGATTGTGTCGTCTGTGTGCTAAACTCTACAGTGATCTCAAGGAGGACTTTATAGCATTCCTTTGTAATTGCAATATCTCAGAAAATGTTGTTGAAACCAAAATATGATCAAACAATGCAACATTACCACAACAGAGCACTGGGTTCAACTTTGAGTGGGTGAAAGATGTTTTCATTAGGTTTGTTCAAAAAGATAACATATCCTGTTATTTCACCCTTTTTTTTAAACTTTCTTTCACTCTGCCTGTCTCCATTTTCAGGATCAATACCAACTTGTTCATCTCCCCGACCTGCAGCAGCTCCCCATTCCCCAACACAGCCAGGGACTGGTGTCTGTGTCTGCGACTCTGCATCTGCACGTGTCCCCGAGGCACCAGCAACAATATACAGCCCTATGGTTTTCATCTGGAGTGGAAACCAAATCTTTATGCTCCTAAAAATAGAGTGAGCTGTTGCCCTCAGCATTACTGCCCTCTGTTAGAAAGTCGCATAACTTTGGGATGACGAAAGTTACAATAGTCTGAAAGTCAGAGTAAAGAAATCTGGTATTGGTGATACATGAGGAGAGAGCAACCCTTTCATCTAGATGTGGCAAGATGAGAACATTACACGTAAACATGAAGAGATTAAAAAAACAAAACCAAAGAGAACAAAACTGAGAAACAAATAGAAAAGCTTTGTTTCTGGTAAACCACAGAAAAAAGAAGGCTCTTAATGATGTAAGTAGTTTTGCCCTGGAGCTCAGTGTTGAAGCAAAAGAAGTGATCATGTGTTTCACCTTTTTACGAAATGTTAGTTTACTAGCAAACGATGCATGTCTACGTCCAAATAAATAAGTCTATTAGTTCCATCAAAACTTCACTGATGAAAAACAGAAAAACAATGTTATGAACGTTTACCAAAGATATGATTACTTGGTAACAAATTTGGCTTCTAATGTTTGTTTTTTTTTAAGATGACCAGACTAAATTTCAACTCCTGATGGTTGCTTAATATCAACAACACAGCAACATGGATTCCCCAAATGAGTTTGTCAACAAGGCTGCTAGGTGGAAATAGTATAGAGAAGTTGTTAGAAATAACAAAACTTTGAGGCAAGTGGGAAATTTTGCTGATCTAATAAGTCTGGTTTTTCCAAACTAACTCATAAGAGTGAACTGGCTGCTGCAGATCCAAGTTGGTTGCTCTCATGTGACCTTCTCTGTGCATTTCGCTCACATTTTTGTCATTATCTGGGAGACCATATTAAGGTTTCATTTCAAAACATTGCTAGAACATGACTAAATTAGATTGGGACTTCAGCAACTGCATGGCATTTAGAAAAAAAACATTATAGTAGAAAAATGCCAGTTTGTTGAAAACTGTATCTGTATTTGCTGAATCAGAGAAAGGTTACAAAGTCAAGTCAAGGATATTGAAGTATCTGAAAGTTACAGCGAGTTAAATTTAAGTCTTTGTTATTGAGATGTTTTACCACATCGTTATTTTTATCGATTTTCAATTACAGATCACTTCTTCCTTAATTACCTGCTTGATAAATCCTGCAAAGGTCCATTTTAACACAGTTAAGAGTTGAATCTAAGACCTACGTGCTTTATTTAAAACGGAATCATGAATTACTAATAACAACTTATACTGACCTTTCTTTAAATTTAAACAACTTAAATATATTTGATTTGGTGTTTCTCAGCTCTTACATGAGGGTCTGATGCCTTTACACATAGATTAACTTATCTTTTACTAAGTATAAAGGAGGAGTGTAACTATTGTACAAGATCGTGTGACATCAAAACATTACAATATTTCTCGTTATGGTAACTGATTTTTCAAGTAATAGACAGTCATGGGCAGCCCAGTCCAATGTTTCTAAGACTGGTTCTCAACAGAGTAATGAGAAACATTGTTGTGATGAAATGGTGAAAGCAAAGTTTTGGAAAGAGGAGGAGCTTCTTAAAGAGACAGAAGGGATTTTAAGGCATCAAATTACATAATCAAATCACTTTTAAGCTATGTTTGATACAGTATTTTTTTTTTTTGAAATGGCACTATGTGACTGGAAAATACATGATATACCTTCAAAAACCAAAAATAAGGTAGTTTCAGAAGTTTGTGAAAAAAGACCCAAATGGATAAATTCACCATAAATTGGTTTCCTTTGATAAATAAACACACTTTTAGGGCAGAACTAACTAAGACCCACAATGGAAAATCTTCACATGCAGAGGACTCACTGCCTAGAAAAAGAAAAGTCGCTGGTGAGTGAATTAAATAAAAGACATTTAAGGATTAACCTTGGTGGGCGGCTTGTCCCATGTCAGTAGGTAGCTATTATTATTGAACCAAAAAGTGCAAAGTAATAAAAACCTGCAGGAAAAAATCAAATCAAAATCAGGACATGCAAAGACATGTGAGGCCAAAGCAAGAGCAGAGCTTTATTACATTCATCTGGTAAACCAGCTTCAACTATTACTTTTTAAAATTCTGTTGACAAAAATCTGAAATTTGTTGTGTCCTTGTGGAGCAAGAGTCTAAAATGTCCTCCATCTCTTATTTGTCGTTTTTAGTGATCGTACATCACTAAAAACCACTTATGGATGTAACAAAAAACTATGTGGCGCTTAAAAGAACACAAATTGATAAGAAGCAGAGCTTTTAGGGCTTAAAGTGGTTGCTGTCCTTTTCTGTTTTGTTCGATAATCTATTTTTAGTGCTGCAGGCTCAGGCTTCACACTGTGCCTTGCCTTCACCAGACGCTCACACTGAGAGTGGAGGCTAACTAGACACACCGGCACAGTGAGTCAGTGCAGAAAAAAACAAAAAGATTTCTGTGTGAAGTGAGGTGAGTTAGCAATTATGGGACTATTATAAAGGGACGATTACAGAAACCTTAACAGACGCCAGCTTGGGGTGGAGCAAAAAGTAAAAGTAGAAATTTATATTTGTCTTTTCTTTTTTTCCTTGCTTAGTTTTTCTAAAGGCGGCTATACTACATGTAATTTAACCAGTGATGCTTCACTTTATATCTTACTATAGATATAGTGGTTGCTAATAAATAAATGCTTTAAGTTTAAGAAATAAAATCTTATCTGTCAGATAAAGCAGAGTCTATCTAAGCAGAGTTTTTAAGATATTTTTGTTCTTAGGCGAGTTGGTGTGAGGCACAACCACATGTTTGTCATTGCAGATCAGCACATCTTCTGCTTACCTGAGTGAGAACGTCCAGTTGACCTATGATGTGCTCCAGGGTGTTGGTTAAACTGGAGGGAACCCTTCCATCCGAAACATCAGACAGGCCTTTATCCTGGTGTGCAGGTCGTTGTGAACCCTGAGTATGCTGGGTGGAGGGTGAACTGGCGGCGGCCTCTCTGTGGGCGTGGGAGTGACTCCCTCGACCATGGCCGTCACTATGGCCGAAACTAAGACTGCGAGCTGTAGTTTGAGTGCTCGGTCTGTGAAGGTGCTCTGCTCTTTCGAAGGTCTGGAAAGAAAGCAACAGGAGAGAAGTTGGGCAGTAACTCTAACTGGATTTGATCATGACAGGAAAACAGGGAATACACCACAGTGTCAGCTGGTGACAGGAATTGACTGACAGCAAAAATTTGACTTATCAGACAGTGAATCCACAACAACTAAAAGATCTATTTGTGCTAGCAATGCCAGGTAATTGCTGTAAACATCAAAAATAAGAAACTAAGTTAATTATATTAGTTTTTCAGTATAAAAAATTTAACTTTTAAATTAAGTCAGAAGAAGAACAAAATGTGCAACAGACAAATATATAGGAAACTAAGAAGTTTCATGTATTACTGATACATGCAACCAATTAATCGGGATTAAATAATAATAATAAAAAACATTTTACTTTTAAAGCCTTAGAAAACAGAAAGGCTGAATAGATTACAAAGAATGTTTTTTTAATTCTTTTGAGCTTTCACCTTCTATTGGCCACAAGCATTTTGGAGACAAAATTTTTTCAGTGGAAAACTTTTAACCACTGTATAGTTAAATACAGCAGTGTCAAAGAATAAATAATGACAAATTTACAGATTTTTATTAGGTTCAAAGGTCACCATGACCCCATGAAGCTTTCTGCATTACTGTGATATAACATACTTTCCTATAGAAGACAGTTTCCATCATTTTTGCATGTGTGGGATTTTCAGAAGCCTTTATTTCTTTATTGGCTTCCCTCTATCCATGTTGATATTCAAACTCTCTTCACTGTGAACAGTGAAAATGTTTTCCAGCTTTTTTTGCAGCTTTGGGTTTACTCCAGAAAATCTCAACTAATGTCTTCTCATGTGAAGACATCAGCTTGGGTCAGATGGATGAAAGTCAGTGCTACAAAAAGAATCATTATTCCATCCCACAATAAAACTGATTCCTTATAGTGTTCCAAAAGCTCAGAGTTCAATCATTTTTTTCTAAAGGAAAATACCTAAAGCAGGCATATGCCAACCAGTTAAAATGAACCAGAAAGAGTGATGAAAAAACCCAGTCAGAATTGTCCCCTTTGTTCAGGGAGAAATTTTGCCTGGCTTCATTGTGTTCTGTTCTTAATTATGCTCTAATGTTTTAACACTTAAGATGTAAAACAATTTAAATGTAATGCACTATCACTGAATAGAAAATGGACAGGAATACTATGAAGCAAATTATAGAAAAAGTCATAAAATCATTGGAAAATTACAGATAGAGGCCAAAGTTAGAAGTTCTTGACTCTTGCTTCAGCATATGCACAGACACAGAGTCAGTGTTCCTATGTTGTGATTAATTCAGTGATGCATGAACACATGAAGGTCAGCGGTCACATTTCTCCATGTTTATGTGACTAAAACTATATCTATATGTTCCTTCATATGTCTCTGTTTCCGTAGGTCTCTGTCTGCTGGGGTATCACTCATGCATATCAGCAAGGGAGACAACAATTGCGTTACTCATCCCCACGCAGCAAGAAACCTATTCTCGCTCAGTGAAACACGGCGTCAAACTGTGCTCCTTCTAAATGAAGCCAGATGAACAGAACCGCCAGCCATCTTTCGGCTCGTCACGAGCAGGAAAAAATACCCAGTGCCAGAGGAAAAGTGGGGAAGCATTTTTCTTGAAATAGCATGTCGTCTGTTTCATGGGAGCCGACTCCTTAAAATTCTCAAAAATAATGAAAATTCAATGTCATATCATTAACATTATCTCAAAACGACAGCCATAGAATCAGCATAGCTGATGAGATCAGACAAGAATCTTCATAGCTAGTAAAACAAATCTAATAAACTAATACACAGAATTCATCACATAAACAAAGAAAGAAGAGGCTATAAAAGTTGCTTTCAAAATCAGTGATGCAATGGAAAGAAGCATCAAGTGAGTAATAATTATTTTTCATTGGACTTTTATTTTGTAAAACACATTTCATTAAGATAAATAGTCTAATATGAAATCCTTAAAAATGCTTCGGTTAGGAAAAACAACAAGACATTTTACTTTTCTATGAAGGATTAGTTCAAACAATAAAATATGTTGTCGGGAAAATTGTTTCCAGCGACGGGTGATTTAATTTTATTCGAACATATTCAAGCTAGACTCAGCCAGTTTGATATGTTAAATCAAACTAACTAATATAAGTTCTAGGGGAACTATGTTAGAACAGTTTGTACATACATGCACAGACAAATGAATAGGCAAACAGTAAATACTCTTCAAATGAATCACTTGAAGTGGAAAAACTAACAAAGGAACATTTCCTTAGACCTAAATTAAACCCTGACACAGTCAGCCAACGCTACCCCATAGAAAACCAGTCATCACAGACATGTTCACGCAGAGTAGATTACTTAACTGTTCGTTCTAAGTGTAAAAACGAAACCTTCGCTGTCTGCAACAGCAGCTGCTTCCACCATCACTTTCTGTCTCGACAGGACTAAATACCACCGGAAGCCAATTTACCAATGTTATAAAATATTAGAGTGCTTCTGTTTGCATCCTCCACCTTTATTAACAATCAAACACACAAGTGTGACCTTTATCAAAAAGATATATTGCAGATTTGAAGTGGGACTTCAAGATGCCTTGAGCACTTAATATCTAACATGCAGTAGATAACAATCTCTGTGTCTTCACACTGATGACGGATTAGTTTTCGAGCCAACAAACTGCTTGACTTTCAAAGCAGTTCATGCAAACACGACTACATTATAAACCTTTACACTTATAAATATTTTTAGATTTAGATTTAACATTTTCTATCGCCTCTTTAAATTATAATGCTGTTATATAGTGATATTTTTTCCAGATACATTTTGAGGGTGAATCAATTTATCTAATGATTTAAATCTGAACCACACTTTCTGGCTTTTCTTGATTAATTTAATTCAGTAGTAGTATTAGTTTTCAGTTGGAGAACTAATACTAGTTAGTATTAGTATTAACTAATACTAAGTATTTGTCTATACAGTAATTCCTATATGCTATAGGAAGTATGTAAGTATTTCGATAAAAATGCTATTCATCAACTCCACATTTTTACTTAAATGTGATCACTTTTTCAAGAAGAAACATAAAAAATGTGTTTAATTCTTGAATTAAAAGATACAGAACAGCATCCTGCATGACTTAGCATCCTGTTTGACACCAGCTTCTGGTCGTGATCCTGAGGAGTCCTTGTACTTCACTCCATATTAATATTCTTGGATTTGGTACTATAACCATCTTTTTTTCAAATTCTACTTGACATTTTTATCAGCGTTTAAGTCAGGTGACCATGGTGACATCTCTAGTGTGGGGTTGTCTTTTGAAATCAAGTCTACGTGGACTTTGAAATATGCTTGTTGTCACTGTTCTGTTTGAAGGTCCAATGGCTCCTGAGCTTCAGGTTCCTCAGAGACACCACTGCATTTCTCCTGACAGTAAATTGACAGTGTGGAGTGCAAGAAGCAATAGCATCTCCTCCACCTTCATTACCCTCCACATGTCTCCAGTGACTAACAGAGCAAAGCAGCCCCAGAGCATCACTAAGGCGCCACCAAACTTCATTATAGGCATGGCGTTCTTTTCAGAGCACACTCCAATCTGTCTTCTCAAAACCTGCCACCGATCCAAAGGCTCACAAAGCTCCAGAGTTAAATAATGGCACCACAGCACAGAATCCCTCAAAACGATATAAATACACCTCTTGGCTTTATTTATATAGATGTGCACAAATTGAAGCTGGGATTTTTTTTAGGTCAAACACAGAGCCCTTCAGCATTCAGTATGCGCTTCACTGTGAAAACTATAACTTCAGTGTTAGCTGCCACTAAATCTTTCTGTAGGTTTTGCAGTCCATCAAAGGTTTTTGATCATCTGACTCTTCAGTTGAAGCCATTCATGACTGAGAATCTTTCTCCTTAAATGTGAGCTTTTATGCTTTCTTGAAAAGGTTAGGATAGGTGTACGGTCTATGCAAAACATATTCATTACATTTCTGTTCTTAGATAATGAGAACAAAAATGATCTAATTTCAAATAGGCAGCTCAAAATTCTGCCTATTTTGAGCTCATTTCAGAATGAGCTGTTTTAAGGCCTCTTGTCACTTTAAATTCAAATGAGCTGCTGCCAGCAAAACTCCCTAACTCAACATTTATACTCAGAAAGGAAAGTTACTGCAAACAGATCCACAATTTACAACAGTACGTGTTTGAAAAGCAGAAGTGGAGACTCCTGCACAACCAGCAAGAATGCAGAAAGTGGTGTCTGGATGGTGCATCAACAAAACACTTGTATTTTCCACCAGCCATTATACAGCAGTTACAGCTGTAAAAGCAGCTGACCAAATTTGATCGTGTTGCTAGGTAGAAATAAATAGAATCTAAAAACAAGCTTGTCAAACAAAATGGTAGTTCCTGGGTAGGTTAACATCACTTTGAAAACCCAAGAAATGTGTTGGTGGAAAAAAAATTGCAGATTTTCCAACTTTCAAAAAGAGAAAATTCAGTTAATTGATAAAATCAGTTTATTTCCCAGTAGTTTGTTCTTTTCCAATCTGTTTATTGCAAACACCTGAACATTTATTTCATATATTTTGATAACAAATCTAATTTTAAGTAGGAGTTAAAAAACTGGGTGGAACTGTATATCCATGCTAAAAGTGCAGGGTAATATTTATATATTCTACTTGAGTTCCAAATAAAGTTTTTTTTTTTTTTCTTTTTGTTTAGCAGCTATGGAAAGTGTCAGTTTTCATGTTCTCCTATTAGACGACATTTCTCTTTTGATAAAACAGGAAAAGCTGGAGGCGTGTGTGTAAGTATAAATGCACTTCATAATATCACCCCTGAATGAAGACAAACATTGTCACCAGCTGCTCAACTCAGTTAATTACAGCTGAGCAAACATTTTATGAAAAACTGTCAGCGAGGCTCTTTCTTCATTTAATGAAGCCGGTTGTGGTTCAGGAACTAACGGTAGTTAAAGATTCAATAAGGGATGGAGTATCTCACATTTCTCTCTCCGTGTTTCTTTCTTCCAGTTGTTGTTTCCTTCCTTCTTTATTATAATTTCCCTTTGACTGTCCATCCTTCAACATGTATAAACCATTGCCAGCTCTAGTTCCTGATGGTGTTGCATGACTTGTTCCTGTAATGTCTACCTGCTCACATGCTCCCCCTGCTTGCCTCTACCGTCAACTCCCCCTCTGCCAGCATAAAATTGTTGCTCCTTCCCTTCACCGGACCATTAGACCATTATTTTACCTCCACTGTCTTCAACAGTCCCTCATGACAACTCCTGCCTCTCTCTTTACCTCCTGCTGTCAAATGCATTCGACTCCTGCTGTCAAAATCATACCACCTGCCTTTTCTGTCCCTGCACCTTGAAGCTACACAGCACAAAAACCTGCACCAAACTGATCAGTACATCTGTGCTGTTATACTGCTGCACAATGCTTACAAGGGAAAGAAATTACCTAACCCTACATAAAATAAAGGTTAAGGAGATGAATTTCCATTCTATCCATTCCAGGTCCTGAAGCTGAACACTGTGGTGGTTCTTAGATGTGTGTGTGTGTGTTGAGCCGTGGAGAGAAGCCTGTTCAGAGAGCACTGCTCGTCTGTCAGCACACGTGAGCGAGAGAAAGACCCAGATGTGGAGCTGGAGACGGAGGGGAAAAAAGGAAGGGAGGGCTGGAGCCAATGTGATCAGAAGAAGCTGATCTGCCTGTCAGCAATGGCTGGCACTCGCACACATCAATGCATGCATGTTCTCATGAAAAAAAGCTGCGGCAAATTAAGATTTGCTGCAGCTGTAGCAAGGAGAGAAAGATGACCAGAATCAGCCAAATGCTTTCTCAGTCTGGAGCTGGACTTTGTTTTGAATCTGGTTTGTTCTTTTCAACAAATGGACTTTCGTGTTTCTGGTAAAGTGACCATAAATTACATATAAACCTCCTATGATATGTCAATCAAAGTGACAGATGGGCACATAAAGCCCTCTGAATTTCATTTAGAAAGAACAGAAGATGAAATTAGCTTCTTTTGAGAACTTACAGGTCTACTGTGTCATTTGTCAACGCCTGAAAAGTCTGGGATTTTATTTCTATCATACTGATAACGCCGGAGTTGTCGTATAAAAACACCTATGAGTTATTGAATGAAGATGTATTTTATTAAGTTAGAGTATCAACCCAACAAAACATAAATAAAATAAATGAATAACTCATATAAGAAGTTGTAATCAATAAATTATGGTTCCAATGAGGCTCATTTGTCAGATTAAAAATACAATTTGCAAATAACATTTAAGCAGGTGTAAGACATATTTTTCACTATACCCACATTTCTGATTTAAAGATTTTTTTTACTGGTCTGGTGTAATATTCAGTATCTCACAAAATTTGACAAATTATTGTGCACATAATTATTAAAAGACATCACCCTCATTGCCTAACAATAACTCAGACTAAATTATTTTCCCTTAAAACACTAAGGGAACCAATTCACTACTAAAGGCTGAACAGAACTGTGTGATGGTACATATTCAGGTAGAAAACATAAGAAAAAAAACGGGTTTAATTATTGATTTTAACATAAAAGTAGTTATTTCAATGAATAATTACTAATAATCTGATTTTAGTGGGAATTGTGCAGGAAGTGTGTCCAAATATGCACATTCTTCTTTACTTTTATAGTAAGTGCAGTAAGTACAATTCCATAGCATTTTTTTGTTTGATTTGACTGATTCTTAGGTTTAAGGTCTAAAGGAAATGTTTCCCTTACTGTACAGTATTTTCATTCTTTATTCAGTTTTTATATATTATACATTTTTTCTTTGTGTGGGTCTATTTGCTGTAAATGCCTGTCTGTCACATTACCCCTTTTGCGCAGAAGTTTCTCCATATCCTTTATTTTTGCTACAATAAAGGATATTTCTTTTCTAGTTTATTCTATTTACACATCAAAAGATGCACTTCAATCTTATTGTTATGGAAATTTAAATGAAAAAAGTATTCCATTCTACTCTGTGCTATTGGTTTAATGCAACAGAAAAATCAAAAGTGTACATAACCAGTGCATTTCTGCAACAATGGACATTTTATATGTGCAGGAACCATAATAAATTGGCCAGTTGGCCGTTGTTCTCTGACTTTCCAACTTCCAATTACAAATGAAACGCCACAAACTGCGGGAGTAAATGGTTTATGCCTCCATATCAGGATATAAACAAAGAACTCCACAAAAAAATCTGGTTCTTATTTCAGTCAAAACCAAATGAAAACAATGTGAGACCTAACAAGAAGAACCACAATAAAACACAAGCGTTCACAGACATGCATGCATTCTCTATTAATATAATGCAGTTGCAGAACAAGATACAAAGTTACTGAAGCACTACAATCACACACTTGCATAAAATTTTTTTTACTGCAAAAGTGTTTTGTGTTAACAGCGGTAAAGTACATATATTTTGCAAACAGATCCATAAAATGTCCCTATTGTTAACTTTGTTCCTTCAAAAGATTTCCAGAATCAAGTGATGATAGGTTGGAACAATAAATCATTAACCTCCTTTTTTATCACCACAAATTACAGCCTCTACCTGTGGGGAAAAGCTCACAGTTTTAGATTTAAAATCTGAAACTGTTAATAGCACAATTGAAGCTGTTTTGAATTAGTTTTTCCTCTACTTTTTGTCTTCTGACAAAGAAAAATTCAAAACAAATAGCAACATCAGGATTTGCTTCTTCAAAGCAGAAGCAAATCCTGCCCTTCCATTAGTGTTGATGCTTCAGATGGATTTAGAAAACAACATTTCACAGATAAAAAAGGCCAGCTCTTTTACACAAGAACATGAATCCTCAAGAACATGCTTCACACATTGTGTGACTCCACCTTCTCCACATGAGACAGCTGGCCATTTCGTTATCTTTCAGACTCATCGGTAATAATAACTGCCAACCTGAGGAGCTATTAAAATCCATTTGCAGCCTTGCTTTCACAGCTCAGCGAGCGAAAAAAAAAAAGCGCTATATAGAGAAGAACAAAAAGTATCTCAAGGGTTCCACGAAAAAATTAGATAAGAAAAAGTGTTTAAAAGATATTAAAAGCTCCACACTCAGGCAGCCAAAGACCATTTTAGGTCAGTGTACACATAATCCTGATTACAAATCATCTTCATGCCCGTTTCATGACACTTTTTCACCAGATCCAGGCAGAAGCAGATAATGCAGCCTTTTTGTTCCTAAAGAACCCCACACCCCTTGAAAACTCTTTAGCCAACGGGCAGAGGCGGCAAGGAACAAGAGAGAAGACATCACATGGCGTCCAAGGGGGTAATTATGTGTCATAAGCTATGATACACATGACATGGTCTCAAAAGCAATTTTTTTTCATGAACAGCATGAGGAAAATTATCTTGTCTTCTGGACATCAGGGAGGTTTTCAGAAAAACTGAAGTTTGTGTTCAATTCTTCTTTTTAGGGATAAAGTAAAATTGGCAGTGAACCTGCAGGTTTCAATGAAACTAAGGCGTAAATGCAAATATGTATTCAATTTGACTAAGTTAAATTTGTTAATATTGCACCAGTTTACTTTACAGGACAAACATGTTCATTTTAGTACAACTCTATTTCAATGTTCATGCTGACCTTCATGTTCATGTTGGTCAGATTCAAATTTTAATTGAGTGCTGTTATTATTCTTCATTTTGTTTGTTTTTTTTTGTGCTCAAGCTCCTGTACTAGATGCCCCTGCAGTTGCTGGCTGTGGACCGTAGTGATTTCAGCCTGTCCAGGACTCTCACAAAACGGTCAGACTAGCAGTCTACCTCTGCTCATTTATGCTCAATAATAAAAAAAACCCCATAAATACAGTGAAAATATTAACTGAAACTTTAACCTGTGAATTAAAGAAAAAAAAAAAAGATAAGATTAGGAGAAAGAGATGTGATTAACCTCAAACAGACCATCATAAAGTCACAGACATTAAGTTGTGCTAACATTTAAAAAAGCTACCTAAATGTTAAATGCTCAACTACACATCTGCTTAAAATGTTCAGGGGTCAGAAATAAAAATTTAAATGTGAAATTAGTATTTCTGATGTGTTCATTGTGTTAAGGATAAAAACTCATTAAGTTTTGATAAATTAGAATTTTAAATGCAACAATTAGCTTTTTAAACCTACAATGGCATTTACAAAAGTGGACTAATTCAAGGCTCCACAAACAATGAGTGGATGAGCAATGAGCAGTAGATCTGTCCTTGTTTTCTTTTATGCTCCGCAGAAAAGAAATAAACTACTCTATTTCCGACACTATTGGCTGCTGAGGCTACTGATGATGTGGCTTTACATATAACACAAGCATAAAATTGGGTTCAGATGGCAAAAATCAACAGCCAAGTGATAAGAACAAACATAAAGGAGCTAAAACGTACTATACAGCTGAGGCTGGGGTTTTATTCCAAGCCGGATGTTTTAACTGCTGAATATACTATACATGTCCTTTCTCCTACCAACACTGTGAATGAGGAGAGAAGCTGTTCTTTGTCTGACCTGGCTGTTGAGGACAGGTGGTTCCGAGTTAAAAGGAAGATGAGCTGTTGAACTGGCTGTCCGAGACTGTGAACTTGCTGCACTTTTACATTGCGATTTGACACCATCACTGCTTTCAATACATTCGTCAAAGTTGCTCTTCCACACCAAAACCTGTAAAAACACAAATTATTGCGTATTGATTTATACACCAGAATAAAATTTTTGAATTCATTTTAGTATAGTTTCTAATGCTTTTTTCTATGAGCCAAACAGTACAAAATCTAGGTTTAAAAATCTGAAGAATGAACCTTCACCTGTTCATCAGAACCTCCAGATGAAAAGTAGTCCCCTGCTCTAGAGAAGGCCACACATGTGACTGCACCCTGGATTAGAGAAAACCCACAAGACAAGATAGAAAAGTGAGTTAACATAGTAATAAAATCACAATCTTTTAACACCAGCAACTTTCTTGTTTCTAACAAAATACATAAAGATTGTCCAACTGAATATCAAACAATTGATGTATGCATTGATTTAATGAAAAGCTCAAGCAATAAGACATCATTCTAACAAAACATTAGAATCTGAATCAGCTACGACAATGCAACACCTCCACCTACAATGAGCAGGTCGAGTTATTGACAGATATAATTGAGAAATTTCAGTATTGCCAGGCAATAAAAAAAGGAACAAAATGTACAATATTAACATTACCATAAAAAAAATCTGATATATAAAAAATTCAGTAAGGCAGTCATTAATTGGGTCACTATTTTTATAGCATTTTTACAAGATGGAGATCAGATTGAAAAAATAAATCTAACATGACAAAATCACATATAAATTGAGAAATATATTTTTCTACATGGGGACAATTTGGTTTGAATAGCCATTTTTCTTTATTAAAATAAAATCATTTTAAATTAAAGCAATAAACCTAATTTAGTCTAATTTTTAAGATATTAATAAATAAATATCTCTCATTATTGTTGCATTTAGCAAATATCAATACTTTTTTAAATCTTAACTGACCTAAAACATGAGACGTTTAGACTGATTTAACTTCAGCCAGTGAGGAATAAAAAGCCTTTTATTTAGTGTATGTAACCTTCTGGTTTAAACTGTAATAAACATAACAATAAACTATCGACTTTATTGTAGAAAACACAACAGATCCAACATGTTTTTTATTCATGTATGCATTACATCCAGTTCATTCACTATTCTATTAAAAGAACACCTTGAATCCAATTTAAATCCAAGAACTGTTTCAAACACAAATAGATTTTATTCATGAAAAACGAAAACAAACAAAAAAAGGAAATAGATGAGACCATAATTTCCAGAGTGGGAGTACGTATGTGTGAATGTGGGTGTTTAGAGGGTGGGTCAGTATGAAGGCTTACAGCTAAGCTATTAATAAAATCAACAAACAATAAAAACTAACATTGGGTCACAAATGGTTCAAACAAGGAAAAAGAAAAGAATTATAGATAAATAATTGCATTCAAATATCAGGACTTAGGTTTGCTACAGGAAATTTAAAAAGAGGTCCTAAAAGTAAAAAAATTCCACATCACTTGATAAACCATTTTGTATTCAAAGAAAAGACAAAAAGACATTAAAAATGGCAAGAACATGGAGGCTGTTCAGAGGGGGGGGTAAAAAGGGAGGAACTGTGTCCTGCGTCTGGCACCCAGACAGGTCGGTCTGGCTGAGGATGGTTTCCCAGAAGCACCTGAGAGAAGCAGAGAGCAGCGCTATGGCAACGCGACGGTCTGACAGACAGCATGTTCTGTCTCTGCTCTGACTAATGCGTGCTGCCAGGCTGGCACTTGCCATGGACACACACACACACACAACAATGAACCTAAATGGCCCATTTTGTCTTGTGATACAAGAGCAAGTATTACAGCAACAAGACAGAACCCATATGGTCCCGTCTAAAAAGGAATGATGCACATAACAATTACAAACTCTTCATGTTCCAAAGGAGCTGGAATAAACACAAACAATAAAACCAAAACCTTGTAGTTTCTATTGCTCTAAAAATCAAATAAACATTTATATTTTTATTGAATAAAAAAAAAAAAATAGTCATTTTCCAGAAGTCTGCTTTTACAGAGTTCTATAGGCCACAGGTTAATCATAGACTGAAAACCAGACACAAATGCTGAGTAACACAACCGTCAGCGCAGTGTGTTGCATATTGTAATTAGTTCCACACACTGTTTCCATGAACCCATGTCTTTACAGTAGATCTAGTATTTCAAGTTTCATTTAAGTATGTAAAAATTATTAATTTTTTCTTATAAATGCCAATTTTAAAGAATAATTGTATATTTTTACTGACTCAACCTTCCAGTTTCCAAGAAATAGATGCTCATAAATCCTACCAATCTTAATCATAAATATATTATGCCGCCATTAGTAGAAGTCCATCAGATTTTTTGCAATGTAAGGGGATATATAAAAATAATAATTATTTTCACCTCAGCATGACCAACTACGTCATAAAACAGAAGTCCTGCTTAAAGCACACAAACTCATATTTAAAGCAGAGTTAAATATAACTTTATGAAATTATGTTGGTGCTTTTCAGCTCAGAGATCTGACCTTTTTCTCCCAGATTATGTAAATTCAACTCCTTTTTAAACTAAGCTTTAACATGGTTATTGATGGGAGACTTTTTCCTACTGATAAAATCCACATTTTGAAGCCAACCCTAAAATGAAACCTGTTCTATAGCAACATTAAACTTACAAGAATATTTTTATTCTTATTCCATTTAGAAACAATCCATTCCATTCCATTTCAGGCCAGAATTAGGCCTTGAAAATTAAGAGAATATCTGGCATCCTTCAGTACTGTTTACAGTGTTGCATTCTGGGCCTTGTAGTTATTTTTTTCAAAGCATAATGGCACTAGAAATCCTTACACAGAACTACATCACAAAAGAAGTAAATGAAATGTCCGCTTTAACCGAAACATGTCTAAAATCTCTCAAAATATAATTGCCAATGAATTCACAAGAAAATAAAACAATCATTATAAAATGTTATTTAGATTTCTATTAAAGCAGACACACAAAACAGACCTTCAGTAGCTCACTTCATCTCCAGCCAGGTAGAATCCCCCTGAGCCTGGGTAAGCAACACGTTGATCGGGTCCAACGGCAAATCACTTACATGGTTTCATATGAAGCACACGCCAACATGTATGGAAAGCCAAACACATGCAACCAGATACAAACACACCAACCTAAACACCCACGCAGAACAGATGGGGGTCTCTCCCATCTCTCGATCTGCAGCAGGAGAGACAATTAGCGCTCTGAGTGGTCCCAGCACCAACAGATTGGTGGTGTCACCACAGAGCTAAATAAAACAACAGAAACTGAGACAAAGTACAGGAGATGACAAATCTGGAGGTGGGAAGAGAGAACAAAAAAAGAGCTTCTTCATCCCAACAAAAGATGAACCTTGGCAAGTGACTGCAGAGAAACACAGGTGAAAAGGGGAAAAAAAAAAAGGCAGAATAAAAGATGGGCAAAGTGTGCGAGGGGATAGATAAACAGATGGACCACATGTGGTACTGGCAAGCCACCGATTTCCACAACCAGCCAGCAAGCCAGTCCATCAGCTGTTCAAACAAACAGACACAGTCAGCGTGCCGCCTGGCCAGCTACTCCAGGCAGCCAAAATGTGAGTGCATCAGATGTGGGACAGAAAGACGCAGAAGGTCCAAAAGGAAAACTAGGGTCATTACGAAGGTGGAAAAGAGAGAAAGAGAGTTGTCCCAGTTGAAAACTCAACACAACAAAACCAGAGAAGGAGAAGGAAGAGACAGGATCTGGAGAAACGGGGGCAGAAACAGTTCTGTTTCCTTCCAACAACCATGAGATGACTCATTCTGAGTGGGCTGCCTGCTTGCCAGGCAAGTACTAAAATACAACAAATACAAAAAAGGCTTCATACGCACACACTCAAATGCATACAGACCTAAGCAGAGATAAACATGCGTATTGGACATGTCAAACACACATAATGGTTTGGACCAGCATAGCCCTCCCTGGGTTTTTTTCAAAAACTCTGGAGGAATAAAAACAAAAAAACAAAGAGAAACTCAACCTATCCTGAAGGGACACTAAACAACTAAGCCTACAGGATAGCAGTAGAGAGTGTGTGTGCTTCTGTGTGTGTGTGTGTATGTGTACCTGATGTCCATGTAGTGTATACAACAGCTTTCCTTCCACCAGGTCCAATATTTTCATTGTGGAGTCGCTGGATGCAGTGATTAGGAAATTACCACCAGGATGGAAAGACAAACCGTTCACGGCACCACTGTGGACTGGAAAAGACAAAACACACAGACCTTAGAGCAGGAAATGTATATTTACAAATGTTCTGTTATATTAAATACTTCCTAAATCATGTGCTCATCTTCTTAAAATCATGGAATTTTTATTATAAAAAAAGCATGATGGTAATCGCCTCTGAAATATTATCAGGCTTCAGTCTGTGTAGTTAAATCATTGTGCAAATTTAAGGACCTTCTCAAACTTACAGAAAACACAAGCCATCTAAGACAAAATTCCACTGTTTAAAGAGGTTTGCATATTCCTACTTTTATTTTCTCCCAAAAGTTATATCTGTCTGTCTGTCCGTCCGTCCGACCGACCGACCGACCAACCGACCAACCAACCAACCAAGTGCTCCCTAATGGGGTGCTGGTCCAAGTTATTTGTTCGTGTGAAATTAAGAATGAAGAGTAAACCTTTAAGAAGAAATGTTCATGCTGTGTGCAAACTAGTCTTACTGACAATTTTTTAAGAGCAGAATAAAAAGAAAAATCTATTGCATTTTCTCAAATAATCCAGCAGAAAAAATTTCAATAACGATGTATCATTATTTTTGAGGGTCTGGATGACTAAAGGGAAGGAAGTGGTTAGTTATTTGGATGGCAAAAATGACTAAATAAGTGGAGTGCAACAAGATTTCTGAAAGTACAAAACACTGAGATGAAATAATATAGGGGGATCATTACGACACTCAAAATTGCTATCGCAATGAGAATAATTTAAAAGCTTTGGGTCCCCCTGCTGGATGAACATTGCTAAGACTTAGAAACTTCTAGCTGGAAAAAAACGAAGCTGGAAGCTGAGATTAAATGGCTGCAAAGTGAGAATGAAAGAGAGAGAGACTGTACCCTTAAGAAAAGGTTCATTTAAGGACAGAAAACAAGACTTACAATTCAATAACTAAAGAAGGAGCTCAATAAATCAAAAAGAAAGTGTCTAAGCACTTTATACGAGGTCTCAAGTATTCAAGGGTGTCTGTGGTTCCTAATCCCCATGAATGCAGGAGTGTCTACTGTACAGACCTAATCTTAACTACTTGTCATGTTATTTCAATTTATGTCATAAACACAAATTGTATTTCATGGAAAAAAAAATTTAAACACTTATTCAAGTGTAATAGCTATGAAACATTGAGTGAAAAAAAAAAGATTCCATAAATATTAGGACTTTTTAAAACTGTTCATAAAGTTAGAAACATGTCACAGCTGAATGCAAACTGTTATTTCAAAAGATGGAACAAAAGATGGGTTGTGAGGCTGTTTTTACCTGGATAATGCTGAAGCATTTTGTGGGTTCTGATGTCCCAAATTTTAACAGAGGTATCAGTACTTGCTGCAGCAATGCATGTCCCACTGG
This sequence comes from Poeciliopsis gracilis, assembly GCA_911649635.1. Classification (NCBI taxonomy): domain Eukaryota; kingdom Metazoa; phylum Chordata; class Actinopteri; order Cyprinodontiformes; family Poeciliidae; genus Poeciliopsis; species Poeciliopsis gracilis. The sequence continues at coordinate 1,555,625 of CAJVRI010001403.1, forward strand.
GATGAAAGTCTACATAGCTTGCATAACTTCAAAGACAGAGGAAAACAGACTTTAAAGGATCAGTTCAAAACACACAGTGCAAGACAATGTCTTGGTTACTACTTTAATTTTCTTCTTAAAAGTAAGAAATATGTTCATCAACATTTTTCTCAAAGCTTCACACATTCATCATTCTAATTTAAAGCCCTTACCCAGCATGCTCAGTAAACGTATGAATGCATTCTCTACTTTTCTTGTCCCATAGTTTTATGGTTTTATCATCACTACATGATACAATCAAATCATCATCTGGAGAAAACCTGAAAGAAAAACAAAATCACTTAAGAAATGTCTATCAATAACTAGTGGGATGATTTAGAAAATAGGTTAAAAAAAAACTCATTACACTTTTTGTATGGAAAATTATATTTAACTCGAACTATTGTATATGGGTGTGTCATACTTAGCACAGCGGACCCAGTTCATGTGTTGGCAGAAAGAGAAGAGGAACTTCTGCCTGTGGACCGTCCACAGTTTGATGGTCTTGTCATCAGAGCATGTCAGCATAGTTTGTCCATCACTGGAGAAGTTAACACAGCGCACAGTCGCTGTGTGAGCCCTGAATACAGTTGAATCTGCCTTCCTGCACACACACATCACTCATATGTAAAGCAGTCAGGTGGGGTCAGGGCTGTGTGTTCACAGCAGAAGATTCGCAATTACTAGAATTGCATCTTTATTAAATTGTTTTAGTTAATCTGCAGCATTGTCCTTTGTGGCAGTTTCAGGTTGAACTTAAATAAAAGAGGAGTAGCAGAATACAGAAAGTGATGCTTCAAAAAATCTTACATGCTGGGCACCCAAAGGCGTACAGTTTTGTCTCTAGAGGTGGAGGCTACCAGGTGGCCAGACGGAGAAAACTGAACACAAGTGACAGCTTCTTTGTGCCCATCAAAGCGATACGCTCGCATCAGAGGCTTCATGTTCCAGATCATCACACAAGAGTCCACAGAGCCCGTAGCTGGAGGAGGGGGAAGCACACTTGAGTGAATTGTTCAAGAGCACGGTGAACAGGGCAGACATAAAAATGATCTGAAATATGAATAAGGCAGTTACCAATCTGTTTCATGTTGCAGTTGAAGTCCACACTGGTCACAGTATGCCGATGACCCTTAAAATGTCTCTCAAGGGTTGGATCCGACTATGTGGAGAGAGAAACACAGAAATTTTTGAAGTGACAATAAATTACCAAAATGAAATCTGAAACAAAAAAAAGATTATTTATAAACATACACTGATAAGAAAAGGACATCAAGTTTGAAATCATAAGAAACTAATTCAAAAACCGATGGATTAAGTAAAGTGATAAACAGCTAATAGATAAAAGTGATAAAAGTGCTAATATCAAAACCGCACAAAAACATTTGAAACTTTAATTTATGAGGACTTAAAACTAACAGAACATGGACCTTTTTAAAGTAAAATAAAGAACAGAAAGAGAAGAGCTATTAGTCATTATATAATCTAGATATGTTACAAATGTTATAGTTTTATGCAATTCCCATGAAAGGCAAATAATAATTGTCATTCATGAACTTCAAAAAGTGTATAGTGATTCCTGCAATCATTAATGTGAAGGATTAAACAATACAGGAAGAAGAACAAAACCCTGAGAAGAACCAGTGGAGGAACATGCCTCATCAAACACAGAACCATTTGACCGGACATGCTGGCATCTGGCAACAAGAAAACCTTAAACACATCAAACAATACCTGGACACGAAGAAAATATACAAGCTAAAATAAAAATCTCAAACAGAACGTGGGCATGTTGACTGAGGATATGGTGTGATTAAAAATAAAAATAAAATATGTCAATGATATGCATGAACCTTGGCTGTTGTTTCTGTCCTCCTTAACATATCACTCTAAAACAGCCCTTTCCTAAAAAAAAAAAAAAAAATCAAGATACTCATTTTGTAAACGGATATTATGAGCATGGAGTTAAATGTAATTAAGTGAAGGAACTTTACTTTGAGTAAAATGACACATGCAAATAAAATTCTCAAGTGAGCAATTACTTTATTACCATGTCGTATAAAGTAGTTAATTTATTATGGTTTACTTGAGTTTAATAAGTGAAATTGTCTTCATCCTCAGTTAGGAGAACTTGATGCTAAGACACAACCCACTGTGTGTCAGTGCCAAAGCTTTATTTTAGAAAGAGAGAGAAAAAAGATATACTAAAATTTGAATGTTTTTCAAAATGATTTGAGGTTATTTGAATGCTTAAATAATTTATTTTCCAACCATTCATAAATAATTATTTATATATACCTCCAAATTAAACTCAATTTTCAAATATAAGTCCTGAGCTTAATCTGTCAGGTGGAAATATCTCATTTATGAAATCACAACCAGTCATCGTTTGTCAATTTAGCAATGACTTTAAGAACACTTTTACTGAAATACAAAATATTATCAGTCTAATCCAGACAAAGATAACGTCTCCATTCTGTTCCAAAGACTTTAATTCAGATCTAAAGAGTCGCTGCTTGAGCCTGACAGTCCTTAATCAGGGCAAAATTCCACAGTCGAGCCCGGGTTACCAAGGAGACGTATCGCTAGCTTCCTGGTTAGCCGAACAGCCACAGCTACCGCTAACCGTTAGGCTAGCCGTTACTCGATAAGTGAAAAAAGGAATCGGAGAGCCGCATGTTCTGGTTAAAGCGGACAGTTGTAAAATGGCAGAGCTTCACATTATAGGACAAATCATTGGAGCCAGCGGTTTCCCGCAAAATAGTCTATTTTGCAAATGGGGAGTTCATACGGGAGGAGCATGGCGTCTTCTCTCCGGGCTAAAGGAGGGACAGACTCAGGTGGACATTCCTCAAACCGGAGACATGGCCTACTGGAGTCACCCGATTGATTTGCACTACGCGACCAAAGGTCTCCAAGGCTGGCCCAAGATCTATTTGCAGGTATGGCACCAGGACTCGTTCGGCCGCTGCCAGCTGTACGGGTACGGATACTGCCACGTTCCTTCCAGCCCGGGACATCACCGGATAAGCTGCGTGACCTGGAGGCCGCTCGGCTCCTGGCAAGAGCAGCTAGCCCAAATGTTTGTCGGAGGAGGTCCCCAACTCCGGAACCCCGACCTGATATACAGCGGAGCGGACAGATACAGACTGCACACTGAAACAATGGGGACCGTGGAGCTGGAGCTGGGAATTATTATGAGACACTTTGACAAATATGGCGTCGAGAGCTGAGTCGCAAACTTCAGAACATTTATGATACAGTGTATGTTTTAGGGTAAAACAAACCCTAAAAAGAAGTTTGTACACTTTTTTTTTTTTTTTTTACATTAATCTTCTTCACGTTTTTACACATGTGATAATAAACTATTGTCGATAAAGATGGTTTCATACTGATATCTTGTCCATTGACTAACTTTTAAACAGTATATTTCTCTATTGATCTCTTGTTTACTTCCCACTTTGTACATACACATTTTCAAAAGGTATTTCATAACTTTTTCTTGAAATATTATATTACTGAGCATCCTGCACTTACAATCTCTTGGGGAGAGGCACCCGTTAACTCTAACATAACACTAAATTCTCACAAGGTAAATATTTTTTAAATTTTGACTGACTATGTTAAAAGAATTTTATAAAAAGAGATTATAATACCTATTCTCCAGTTCCAAAGCTTTATTTGGAACTGAAGTTCCAGATTAACTCCACTTAATTGTTGATGTATTCTACAATTATAAGATTATATAAACATTTACTAATCTGAGGTGAAGAACAGATTAATCAATAGAAACTCATAAGTGGCAAGTAGCAACTGATGATGTGTTTTTAAAAAGGGGTGGGCCAGGTGTAACATTTTTCCCTGTATAATTATCCTGAGTAAAGAAAAGCAGCTATACAAGAACAGAAAAACAATAATAAATCCCACTGTTGCTAAAATGTTATTTACACACACAACACTGATCATTGCAGTTGGAATCAGGAACACTTCTATGTGTATCTAAAAGCTGCAAATGTTTCGTCAGTCTTAAAAGGCCCTAAAGTATGCAATATATGTTTTACCCAAACATATAACTTTACAATTTAACTTTCCTGGAATTTTTATTTCTCATCCAAGATTCAGCCAGATTTTGTAAAGATACTGTGGATATACAGATCTACCAGTTAATACATTTGGACTATTTTAGAGACACTGATCCAGATAGTGAAAACAGAGCAAATATACAAATAAACATAGTAACCAAAAGGCAGTAGATGCAAACAGTACATTGCAAAGAGGCTGCTGTCGAATATGCTATCCAGTTTCCTAAAGCTCAAAGAATACTTTGTGCAATTTTGTATTATTAGAGTCAAAGTCTTCATATTTTTCTTCAAGCAACTGAACATGAATAAAGAAAATTAGCTGAGTAAATCATGAACAGTGGGAACATTATAGGAAGCACTTATTTGACTTTCACCTGCCCATTTTGAAAGCTTAAGCTTCTAAATGCATCCTGAAAAGCCATCCGGGGTTGTTTGATGTGGATTTGCTGTGATTACACCACAGGTTAGCTGCATGCGCAGAAGTGCAATACAATCTAAACATGGACATTTGACATCATCTGAGCATTTCTAAAATATACTTACCAACATATTAACTTATATGCACAACTTGGAAACATCTTGTGCACATTATTCTTAACTCATAAATAATTTCTTATGACATGTCCAAACTAATTTCCTTGGGTCCCCACATCAAAAAGATAAGTTTGCTCATCATGACATTTTTAGTTTGTGATCTATCTAAGTTGCAGCAATCAGAACACTTTTCAGGGTTTAACATGATCTCATAACAGGCCACAATAACAAGCAGACAAGTGTTTCAACTCAACATTTGATATCAGTCTTATCAAATCATATAGTCTTAAAAGCAATCAGTCCTAACAGATTTAGGCCTCTGCTCCTACATACCTAATTCAAATGGTCCAACTACCTCTGTAGTATGTTAAGACCTGCAAATGAACCATGATTTGAGGAGTTTGAACCAGGAAAAGAACTAAACATGCAGGGTACTTGAAAACTTTCTTTGAACACCACTGATAAATATGTTTTATTTGCGTTTTGAGTTACGTTTAAAAACATTGCAATCGTTTCCAGTCTAAATTGTATCTCAACTGCACAATTTAGTGCAACATTGATAAAGACTGACATACCTGTAAGTTGTGCTCACTTAAACGCATAGTTTATTCAGTTTTGTTGGAGGAGTGACATTCGTATGTTGTTACACATCTGTCGAATATTTTTAAGATACTATGTGACACATTCACACCTTCTGTAGGACAAAACAATCTGACAATTTAAAACTAATGTTTAATTAAATATGATACAGTAAAGTGTGCTCAACAAGAGGTTCGCTTTTATTTAAACAACCTTTCACTATACCCGAAAAACTATATAACACCACAAATATGAAACTCATGTCACCTCCGTTGCTGTAGTAAAAAGTGCAAATCAGCCGCACTCACCATTGCAGAAGTCATTTTTGATTTTGTTGAAGGCACACACTGGATAAGACTTGTTCCTGTTGCTTAAATGACTAAAGCTTAACGCAACTTTAATTCTTTGCTTGAGAAAATCAAATGTCTCGCACCGTTAGCTCTTCGGTTTGCTAACATTAGCTGAAAGCTAGCCCCTAGTTGCTAACAACAACACTTTCAGTTTACGCGCCGCGATTGGGCGCTGAGACCGTTGGTCAGTGCTCTTAAAGGAGACGCACTACAGTAAGCTACTTTTAAGTCTAAAATTTGATCAACAAGCAGAATAACGTAAATTAGATTAAAGTATAATACCTTAATACCTTTTCGCACCATTTTAACAGCTTTAACCAGACAATAAATGTAAGTTTTATCACCGACACATCTAGCAACTTCTGACCACCAGGTGTCACCAGCAGCTCATAAATATTTCTTAAGAAATGAAACTTGATGTACCTTTTTTTTATTTTTACATTTCTTTGACCGAGATCACAATTCAGTTTTCATACAGGAAGACGTGGGATGGATTGTGTATTGTAAAATGAAGAACAGAAACATAATATTGACACATTTGAAAATATGCAACTCAGTTCATCTTCATAAAATATTTTTAACTGTATTATTCAATAAAAAAAAGAAATTCAAATTTATTTTGAGTTCTTTGTCATGGAGACTGCTAACAATACATCCTACTTGCAAATGCACAATTGTCATATCATTCATGTCAGGTTTTTTGCGTTTTATAAATGTGAGGTTAAACTAGCAGAAATACAGGAAGATGAAATAAAGTATAAAACTTTTTACATCACATTAATTACACTTTTTAAATCTTCAGGTGGTGGACTTATTCTATTTAAGAAAAATAAAACGTGCTGCTCACATACAAATTTCAAATATAACATATTTATTTATATAACTGGAACCATAACAACAACAAGCCACAAAGCAATCACATTAGTAACAGTGTAACTTGAATTTTTTTCTAATACAGAAAAATAATTAACAAAAAAACCCATTAAAAACTGCAAGAGATTTGAGACAATAGTTGTAATTTGGGAAGAAGCTTTTTTAAAAAGTATATTTCTGCATGATGTTGTGTCTAGCAGCAGGTAGGTCAAATGGGATCTTTTCACGCCAACATATACTTTACCTTTATCCTCTTGTGGGCTGTTAAAGCTGTTAGGTTGATTTGTCACATAGCAAATGAGACTTGCCACAAATACTTTCAGAAGTCACACTTTTTAAACTGTGTTTATGTGGATTTACTGACTGTAATTAGGTTAGTTTTGCCTCACTTATTATTTTTAGAATCTTATCTCAAAAATACCCAACACACCTTTTGCTAACCCAGGAGCCATTTTACCCAAATAATTTTTACAAACGTATAACATTAGTCCATTATTAGCTTGCATGTAAGATATGTGACACATTATTTTACTAAAACATATTTTTTATAATTGCAGTTGCTTAGAAATAAGGTATTTTTGTAATATTTATCATCATAGTTTTTTACTTATTTCCGCTCCACCTACAGACCAAATCACATGTGGTCAGTGATTACATTTCTTGATTACTAAACCCCTCTAAATTTCTGTCTCCAACATTAAGATAGTTATTAATATACCAATTGACGTCACGTTCATTCAGCTACTGCAAAGTGGACAAGCGCCAGATAATCTGTATGAGACACACCAATAGGTTAATCTTTTGCAGCTAAGCTCTCTGGAATGCTTAACAAAAACTTTGCTGAGAAGGAAGTTGGAAGCGAATGAACTGGAATCCTTCCTCACACAGTAGCCATAAAGAAGTGTTTGTCTCTACCCTTAATTGGCCTGTGATCATAAACACATTTCTGTTTGAGGAAAAGGAAGATGTCCTAGAAAGTTTTATCAGTAGAAGTTCTTGACTCATTTAGTGCTGCTGCTTCCAAAAACCTCCAATCTTTTCTTCCCAGTTCAGTTTACTTTCTCTGGGCTTCTTTGATTTTAATTATCACTGCATGGCTATTTTTTTTCTATACTGCAAAATGAACATTTATAGTATGCAAAAACTGTTAGCATACATAAATGTTGTAGCTGAGAGTAAAGGCTGTTTTTTTTTTTACACATATCATTGGTTACAGGGGTAAAACTTTCCTGTTTAACTGTATGATCTGCTTTCAAGTCAAAAAGCCTTCAAACACTTCATTGTTTCCCAGTTTTGCTGTAGGACAGAGTCCTACAGTAAAAACAATGCTGGTTTATATTTAGTTACAACAATGCGCTTCATGAATGAGGAACTACAAATACCTCTGAGATCAGCTGGAGAGGGTTGTGAACATGATCTGTTGCAGTGTTTGATGGCTTTCTTTTCTATCATTAACTGGAAAGAACCAACATACTTGAAAAATAAAGACAGCCAAAATTACATTTTCAGAGGTTTCATTTAACTTGAAGGTCAGAGTATTTATTTGATGATTTAAACAAAGAGTCATGTGTGTGGACAGTTACCTCCCAGCTAGAAGGTCCTGGGTTCAAATCCCAGCTGCAGCCTTTCTGTGTAAACTTTTGTATGTTAATTCTGTGGGTTTTCTCACACCAGAATGCTAATTCTGGTGGGAGAATGTTAATTCTCCCACCAGAAGTAAAGGAAACTTGCCACTCAAAATTGGCCTTAGTGATGATTGTGTGGTCGTTTGCCTCTGTGGCAGCCTGTACAGAGTGCATACTGCCTCTTACCTAATGATTAATGGAGAAACCAGTCTCCCCATGCCCTTCCATTGATTGGGTAACTGCAGCAAATTGATGGATATTTTATAAAATAAATAATAATAAAAAAACATGTTCTGAGTTTCTTTAATGAGCTTTATTTTAGGCCCAAAGTATCTACTCAGCAGAGATCATGGTGGAGTATTATGCTTAATGACAAAGGCTTCTGTTCCTCGCTCACCTATGAATGAGTGCCCTCTGTCACACTCTTACGTAAAGTCACAGTTCACAGCAGGGAACGATGAAAGGTTTACTTACCTGACCATGCATTTATGTACAAATGTATGCTTTCCTTATGAATTTGTCCACAACTCTTGACAAGGTCAACGAACCCATGGTAGCATTATTGATCCATATGTGCTGTTTGTATTACGTTTTTCTATAATATGCCATAAACATTCATTTTGTGTTGACATCTGCTGTTAGAATATTTCCCCATGGCCTTGAAATTCAGAGCTATGATTGGCTCATTCTTTGGAGATCTGATCTGAAAGGGGAAGACAAAAAACTGCTAACTCATTGCCACATTTTACAACCTAAAATAAAGGTTCTCTGTATAGGGAAGCAACCACAGCCAGCTACCATTAAAAACAGACTCCAAATCCATTAAACCCAGTTAGCTGCAGCTGCTTAACATCAAGCAGAACAAGGGATTTCTAAGTAATCCAATCCTGCATGCTTGTTTTACTTCTCCTCAATGCAAGCTAAAATCATACTGGTATTCTGCTGAGTTAATTTCTGTCTTGTCTGAAATTAAGGAGGTTGATTTTCCCTCATTTAATCAATAGAAAGTGATCAGAGACTATAGGAATGTATATATATATATATGATCATAGGAAAACAGTTCATTTTCTCTTGCTCTCTGCGTGACCCGATCTTGACATGTTTTTGGGAGTTGGACCCATGCTGTAAAAATTAGACCTGTCTGAGTCAGTTTTTTTAATAACAGTTCAAGGAAGAATATAATTGTCCCAGTGAACACGTATTTATCAGAGGTGCAGGAAATACATTTGTGAACTGTCTGTGACAATTTTTCATCATAAACTACTCATACTACTAGTAACACAGATAAGCAATTTCTGAATCATTTATTCAGTGACATACATGCAGTTCATTCCAGTAAAATGAAGGCAGCCATAAACAGGGGCTGTCCCGTTTATGTTTACTGCCAGAACGTGCGGTTGAAGGTTTTGTGACTTTATATTGTTTACTTGAAAGCCTTTTATCTCCAAGATGAACAACAGTACAGAGACAGAAACAAAGTGAAGTCATGATGTTATTCATTAATATTGTTTCGCCACCTGCAAAGTTATCAGAGGGCTTATAAAGTGCAATATAATGGTTTTTGCAGGATGTTTTTGGTTGCAGTGTTTTTTAATCTGAGGGTCTACAATCTAAGGAAGAAGAGTGTTTTTGTTGGCCTGTAGAGAGGAAAAGGAATGCCTGAATGGCCAGAGAGTAGCTCTTATCTGCTCATCAGAGTTTGGAGTCACGCACACAAACATACAGTATGTACTGAGAGTATAACAGAGCTCTGTCTATCCCAAAAACACAAAGCGAGGAAAACTTTTAAGCTTTAAATCTGAAAAAGATGAAAATAGGTGTTGCTACCATTTTGGCTCAACAAATAAACAAGTTTAGAAATAAAGACATTGCAACATGGTAAAGGAAATTACAGTAACTGCTGCCAAAATAACAAAAGTCTCTTCACGAAGGAACGTCCTTTATGACATGTTTCTTTTAGACATCCTTGTACTTTGTCTGACTTCTTGAGATGGCATTAAACTCTGAGTCACATGAGGGAGAGTGAGATGTCGCAACAACTGCAAATAACTGTGGAAGTTAAGAGATCCCCTTTCCAAGAAAAAGCACCAAAATACAAACTTTTTTATTCAGTTTGTCTATGTTAATGTATGTCCTTCCCTATCAAATAACCCAAAGCAATTAAAATAATAATAAGAAAAATAGCACATTGTAGCTTTGTTCACCCAAAGTGTTTTTCAACTGAAGACAAAAGACATAAAAGGCAAAGGAGGAGCAGGAATGTCCACCTGGGGAGCTGGAAATATGGGCCAGTCTGTGTCCATCATCAAATCTTAAGTTTCTTGTCTGTTCTTCGTCCTCCCAATCTTCATCCATCAGACTTTTAAGGTTCTTGGTTGTCTAACCGAAACCTAATTACATTTATTTTTCAGTGACGTCCTGATAAGTCCCTAATTACTTTACAAGATTAAATCAGACTCTTAGTTCAGCTCGGGACTAAGGGGAAACCAGGATATGCACAGTGAATGTGAAAATAATAGTCAAGGAAGCATAAAAGTCAGACTTGCAAGATGAAGCATTGAATCATAATTTGACATTATAAGTACTTCTTACGTCAATTGCTTGATTTAATATTTTGTAGAGTTTAACTGTGATTTCATTAGCAGTATTTTAGGTTCCATCTCCACCAGCTTTACACATCTAGAAAATGACATGAATTTCCTTTTGTAGAAACTCATACAATTGCAGCGTATGTTTTACATTTATGGTTGCTGTCTTGTTGGAAAATATAAACTTCCTCCACCCCAGTCTCAAATCATTTACAGTGTTCAATGTATTTTCTTTCAAAATTGAATTGAATTTATTTCCATCAATATTCCCATCAGTTCTGGCCAGCTTTTCCTCTGCTGAAGTCTCTTTGCTGAAGTCTGCAACATTTTATATATTTGTTTCTTAATACTCGATCTTTCATCTGTTTAGATAATGTATTGATGCATATTTGAAATGTTTAAATTCATTCAAACTTAACACGGGAAGTCAGGTCTTCAACAGATGCTCAGTTGAATTTTGGATCTGAAATTCTGGCTTTATCTTTTGCCTCATTGCTGCTGCTCATGGCTGATTCTTCACCCCATTCAAATGTGTTTTGCTCTATTTACTCTGACCAGCTTCCCTGTCTATGCTAAAGAAACACAATTCCAAAGAACGATGCTGCTGACACCTTCTGTTACAGTCAGGATGGTGAATTCCCAACAATGTGTTAAAATCTGAATAAAGCAGTATAAAGTTTGTTGTTTTAATTTGAAAAAATATGAAAAAGTTCAACAGGTATCAATATATTCAAATTATTTTAAGAATATCTTAACATTTTGCTAATTATCCATGATCCAAGTTGTGTAGAAAAACAACGGGTGGCATGACTGTCTCTCCTTCCTTGAGCTATGCAGGCTTTGTGGTTAGTGTTTTGCACTGATTGTGGTTCCATTCATCTGCTTTAACGTTCCAGTAAGCATAAGAGGAAATGGTTGCAATATTTGTAAAGAATTTGAAGTCGATAAACAAACCCTGTCTGGTTTCCAGTCAATTATTAATAGTATTTCCTCTCAAGGGCAGGCCAGCAGGTAATTAGTCAACACAAAGCAGTAAAGGTGAGGACAGGTTCCGTAAAAAAGCTTAAAGAGAGAGGGTTCAATAAGTTACCAAGCAATCACTATACAATTGCATGCAATTACCCTAAAACACACCTGCCTTTAATCTAAAGTTTATCTCTCAAGATGTAAGAAAAAAATCTTTCCAGGTTTTAAAAAGATTCCATAAAAAGAGTCCAAATGAACAATAGCAACATACAAGATATTAGATGCTTAAGACAAATAAAGTCAAATGCATAAAGTATTCTGCAAACTTAACACACCCCATAATTCAGCAGGTTGCAACACCATAATAAAAGTAACACTTGTTCTGTCATGTCTTTTTGTTACTCTCAAGTGAGTTTTGCCCATGTACTTAGTGTGCAGTTCTCTTAAAGTGCATGATTCATTCAGTTTTAGACTTGCTGTTGTTTGGTATCTCTGCTTTGTTGAACAAGAGAACCTTGAATAGCAGGATTGTTAGTGTTACTGTCCATCAATACACAAAGTAGTTGACAGTCAGCTCTGCCCTTTTTCTGCAACAACAGCATTCCCCACCACCAACCTTTACAGTTAGTATCAGGTGTTTGTGCTGAGATGTTGTGGCTTTGGTTCCTCTGGAAGCTGAGTCCTTATTCATGCAACTCAAGCAAACATTCTTAATTGTCAGTCCTTTTTAACAACACTGAGATAAAATGTTACATTTAACACAACAGCTGGAAACCAAAAAGTCTATTAGTTTGGCACAGTAAAAACCATTCGTATATGAAGCCATTTCCAAAAGAGCAGGATGTTTTGGGAACAAAAACAATGCAAGAATTTTTTTCATTGCCATGTCAAAATTTCTTGTGAATGCAAAAAAAAAAAAATGTAGTTCTGTCAATGACTTTCTTCTGATGATATTCACCAGTGAGATGTCAATAAGTCACAGTACCTCAACTACGAACATCCTGGTCCAGTGATTCATTGGAAAAATTGACGGCAATCGTATTTAAATTTCTAAAAAATACGCTTGTTCAGGTTTTTCCCTCTTTACTCACCAGTTGGTCACTGGGATCGATCATTAGAAAATACTGCATGTGAATTGCATTAATGCACAGAAAAACAAATTAAAAAGAAATAAAACTATGATAAGTGACCAAACATATGGATCAAATGACAGGGTCCAAGCTTGCGCTCTTTCCAGTGGGCATCCATTTTATTTAGTTAATTTTCACGTTGCCATGACATTTAGCTCAGACGGAAAAAATGAATGATTTGTAATTTCACAATTCCTTTGTTAGAAAGATATGACACATTGACCTACGTGACATTTTAATAGCTGGTGAACAACATAAGTGCTGCTTATTGTGAAATGTGAGTCTAAAGTCCTTATCCAGGACCTTTTGGTCTCTAAGCTAGTATATCTATCACCAACCAATTACCATCTGTCAACAAAGGAGCCTGAGCGGTTTTTCAGGCTATCTAATCAATCTCCATATTCAGCCTGCTCTTTAGTGACACACCCAACAACTGGAGGGTCATCCAAGTATTTCTATAGACGACATGACTCTGACCTGTACCAGAAGGCAGAAATGTATAGAGTGAAAAGGGCAGGTGAGAGTACAGCCCCCTGTGGTGCTCCTTTATGTGGCTGAAATCTAGACTCATCAGACCAGGCACTGTTTATCCAGTGTATTACTGTCCAGATGTAGAAAGCCTTTGCAAATTCTGGATTCTGCTTTCTGTTTTTAGCCAACAGAAATGGACCTGGTCAGAAACAATACTTAAGAATACTGGAATGCTTTGTTGGTGTCTGTAAAATAGCTTCCCACTGAATTCCGATCAGCCTAAGCCATTGACAGAAGACAGGAAGAATCCATTCTTTTCTTCGTTTTTATACCAAATGCTAATTAGATTAAATTTCAATGTATTTCAAGAATACTTTCTTAATGCTGTAGGGGTGATTGGATGTTGTTGTGAATTAAACTATACTGTATTTACAATTGATTTACAGTTGTTGAGAGACAAGCTTCTTTTTCCATTCTCTTGTTTATGTTAACTTCCACATTTCAGTCATTTCTCTTTTCTACCCTTTTTGATTTTTATTTTAACCATTTTAAATAAATGGTTTTAAAATGGTTAAAATAAAATGGTTTAGCTGCGAGAGTCATTGAGAGAAACATAAAATTGTCTAAAACGATGACAGCTTAAACAGACCAATTCTCCCCCATCAAAGGCCACCGGTGAGCTCACATATGGTCAGGGTGAAGCAGCCAACACTCTGACTCCGTCCATATTGCCAAACAAACACCCCGGGCCTCGTCCCATCATATTGCTTTATAACACTTTATTGTAAGAGGCATGATGAGACTTTTTCAAAAAAGTCTCATCATGCCTCTTATTCAGCTCTTATTTACCTCACATAAATATACACAGGTATATTTATGTGAGGTAAATATACCTCACATATACCTCTTATGTGAGGTATATTTATATGCATTGTGTAAATTAGAAGGATTATTACAGACGGTTACCTTATTGCAGAGGGTAATGTCATGTGAGGTCAATAACAAGATAATTGGATTCTGTAGGATCTGACACAACACTACACACAGCTATTAAAAGCCAATACAAAATTGCAAACATCTGAATAATTACCACCTGGCATATGCAAGAGGACTGTGTGAAAGCAGCGTATGTTAGAAGGAGGTCTGATCTGAAACACTTACAGTTTGGATTTCACAAACCAGCCGATAATCAGATCTGCTCCAACCCTAATCCTAAAGAAGGAAGACAGTTGGCTGACTCCCAGAGAGAGGATATCTATCAAACCTCATGAAAAGCAGACAGTGATACTACAAGACAGGTTTGTCCCTCTTATGCAGAGCGCTGTATCCACATCTTTAACCAAGAGAAGCAAATATCATTTCAGGGGAAAAAAGCAGAGGTTAAACACATCCAGGAAATGCTAAAAACTTAAACCAGGACAAGTAAAAGATGTCAGACAATTGTACAGTAAAAGTGAAAGTGCTGCTTTTTCCCCTGATGATATGGTGTGTAACAGGACAGAAAACATTTAGCACAAATGTGTAGAAAATCTAAGGAGTAAATGAAGATGAATTTGTTCTCAAACTAGAACAAATGATATTGTGAAATGTGAGTCTAAAGTCCTTATCCAGGACCTTTTGGTCTCTAAGCTAGTATATCTATCACCAACCAATTACCATCTGTCAACAAAGGAGCCTGAGCAGTTTTTCAGGCTATCTAATCAATCTCCATATTCAGCCTGCTCTTTAGTGACACACCCAACAACTGGAGGGTGATCCAAGTATTTCTATAGATGACAGGACTCTGACCTGTACCAGAAGGCAGAGATGTATAGAGTGAAAAGGGCAGGTGAGAGTACAGCCCCCTGTGGTGCTCCTTTATGCAACTGAAATCTAGACTCATCAGAGCAGGCAATGTTTATCCAGTGTATTACTGGATAAACATTGCATACATACCTTACATACCTTTGTAAATTCTGGATTCTGCTTTCTGTTTTTAGTCAAGAGAAATGGACCTGGTGTGGGTTTCTGTTGCTTTATCCTGTTTGCAATACATTAAGCGATGGTTTTTCACCTATGATTGCAATAAGTTTTCATTTGGACTCCTGATCAGCCATGTATTTCTTAAACACTCAGCCAAACCCATCTGCACCAACAACCATAGTCGCGTTTCCATTACAAATGTCTGCAAAGCTTAGTCTATGTTCTGCTAATGTCTAAAAAATACAATTTTGCAACTGCAGTGTTTCCATTAAATAAGAAATGCAAATAAAATCACATGTGAATTAGCTTGTTCATGTGATAATTAATTTAAATTCATAGCAATGGCAGATGTAAACACTTATATTCATGTTCATATTTCAAACACAGCACTAGTGCTCATTATCAGCCACCAGATGCTGATGTCTTATTGAGGATTTGGAGCAACAAGTTCCTCATACTGGGGAGCGGCTGTATCTGCAACATTTTGGGGAAATTGCAATGAGCAATTTTACAGAAGAACTATGAATTCAAGCTTACCAGATGACAAACTGAACTTTGATGAACTGTGTGAAGGTGTAAGAGCTCTGATTGAGCCAGATGACCATTCTCCAAAGAGGCCAGCTTGTTGCTGCTGCACACAAAAAAAGTATTTCCATTGTTGTGTTGCGAAAAACGGCAATTTATATATGGCTTAAAAACCACCTCATCCTAGCACACAAGTTTCATAAAATAAAAAATAAAAAAAAACACATCTCTTGCTTTAGAAAGTGTCATTTTTCCATTAGGCTAATTCATTTTTGTCATTCCAATTTGAGTAAATTTATTTAAATTGAAATGCAAGTCATGTCATGCTTCCTTAAATCTAATTTATTCTTACTTCTGATTAGTTTCAGCACCAGCAAATAATTTTCCCCCAATCTAGAAGCTGCCAGTTAGTGCATAATGTAGAGATATTGCTTTATGAGTATAATCTGACACTGCATGAAGGCACGAGGCCTCTTCTGACTCCGTGAAGCAGTCAGATGGAGACATGCATGAAAGTCCCAAGGACCAGCTGTTATCAAGACCCTGACAACAACAGTGAGATAGATAGAGAGGTTGGTGTCAAGGATAAAGAAAAAACAGGACTGGATTCAACAGCCATTTTCACAAAGATAAGGATAAATTAGTATCATGATAAACTCTAATTATGAGGTGCTTTCATTTAAGTGATTAAGTCGTTAGTTTTTTTTTGTTTTTTTTATGAACTTCCTCTGTGTTTTTCAGCAGCCTAACTGGAAATATGTAAAATGTGTTGGACATTTTTTTCTTTTAATTCTGTCAAGCAAGAATAGAAAATATGGCCATACAATGATCTCATATTACATTTCAAAGAAAGCGTCTCATAAGAGATGTATTGTTTTCAAAACTCAGGTGCAAATCTGGACATTCCCTGAAAACTGACTGGAATGTTCAAAATGTGGAAACTTGATGCAGTTTGAACCAGTTTTCATATTGTGGCAGACAACTACTGAGACACGATGACATGGATGTTGACAGAAATTTAATAAGAGACTTGGTTTAATATTATGAGGTAATGTCAGTACGTGTGTGTGTGTGTGTTACAAGGCCATCTGTATGAACATCTGTGGTGTGCTGCAGGCTGTTTAACCAGTTGTCTTGCCAACTGCAGTGCTTTTCTGTGTAATGGGGAAGTGAGCTACTGGGAGACATAATCAGATCACAGCTTCCAATCAGCTAGGCTGTGTGGTTGAAGTCATGAGGAGGATCCCTAACGTGACTCTGAAGAAAAAATTTTATATTTACTGTCTTAAGAGGCGTCAAACTCTAGAATGCGTAAATATGCCACGTAGTAAAAACAGATCACCACCCGCCCCCCTGTGAATCATGCAAGGTTTCAAGTGCCATGAATCAACAGCAAAGGGAGTTCAACTCTTAAAGTTCACACAACTCTTTAATGAGGCTCATTTCACAGTCAAACCTGTTTCTTTTTCTTTCAGTTTTAACTTTTTTACATAATTCATGTGGAGTGCAGTTTGGCACAACCCAAAGTACCATCTCATTAGCTGGCATGCTATTAGAGCATTTTTGTATAGAGACATTATGTCTCTACTAGAACAAGACAAACTGAGATGATTTTTACCACCTTGACCACAGCTGGCATCCCAGCTGAGCCATGTAGACAACATTTAGTATGTGATAAGACGATATCATAAATACTAAAAGTTTAAACATGTATAAAAAGTACTGAAAATAGGAATTAGATTAAAAAAGAAAAAACAACTATTTTGAATACTGCAGCAGTAGGAAGATCATGAGAAATGGTCTGCAATGGATCTAGTTGTTCATTCAGTGTCTAAAGAGTCAAGAGGAGATTATTAAAGGTTGAATACTGTACTGTTAAAAGACTCTGAATCCATCCTGACATTATCATAAGCTGATGTTGCCTTTTGTTTCCTGTTAACAATCTTCAGGAAGCAAGGTGTGGCAAAACATTCTGCTACTAACAGCATATCATAGTTCACTCACATCAACTCGAATCATGAGAGTGATTCCGTCCCTAAGCATCGGATTCACTCTGTTGGGCCACATCAAGTCAGGGTCACAGCTTAATGTCACGCTGACAAAATTGTCATGTTTGATCCCACAACTGTTCTATTGTTTAGCATAGATAATAAAGATAAGTTTTTTCTTAATCAAAAATATTTTACCACACACCACTGTTTGGACAGTGACCTTCCAATTTTCTAACCAAAAAATGAAACAGTAGGAAGGTCATGACCCTGACTCATTTATTATAAAGCCAATGCAGTTTTTTGTACAAGTCCTTTTTTCATCTATACTTTTACAACATTTCTATAATGTACATGCTTTCTCTGAGTCGGTTTCAGTATTTAGGCTAATTTCTACCATCCTAAATGGGACTCCCACCCCAAGTTTGGGTACTGCTGCATTAGGATGTGTAGCTTAAAAGCTTTATTCTTTTAAACTATTTTCACAAAAAAATATGAAATAAACTAAAGTTTTCAGTTTGATGTATTCTAATGTTTTACCATTGTACTTAAGTGTATAACGCCTTTACAAAAGCATTAACAGACAAGTCATTAGCAAATCCTAAACATCTTTAAGATACTCTCAATAGATATCTGGACTTTTAATAAGATTATTCTTCCAGTTAGTATACTTTTGCTTGTATCCTGGTAATGCATTTCAAAAATACATTCACATCAATTTATTTGTCCCCCAGATACCATAACGATGGTTACACCATTGTTATTCCCCATAAGCTTAACACTAATATGTGCTGCAAGATTGATAACTGCTTGCACAGCACATAAGGTCATAGACCATATGTGTTTACGTAATAGAAATTAGTTAGAACCGACCTATCTTCTTGAAAGTGTGTTGCATTCATCAGGGGACTATTTTAACCACTTCCTGAATTAAACGTCAAGGGAGACAGTGGATGGAGTCATAAGGGACCATGGGAATGAGATTTAGCCATGGTAAGTAAAAGTTCAATGTGATGACAATTGTGATGACAATTTGCTGTAATGTACCTTTTACATTTTTTCAGCAAGTCAAAAAACATAGAAAAGGAAAAATAAACACCATTCTTCTCTTTTGCAAGAGCAAACACACAAAAAGCACTATAATGTCATCTTTAATACAGTCAGCTTTAATAAATGTCAGTAAATAAAACATATGACATGCATGTATTACTTTTGTTGTTTCACGTTAACCGGTACAAAAAACAAAAACACACAAAAAAGGGAATGCAGTTCAAAGTACAGTACCTTAAAATATCTAAACTTGTGGGCGTGGTGCACAAGTAGTGAAGGCAACATGTATGCATATAGTCAGACCGCTGTCAAAGCACATCAATGCTGGTTGATTATTCTCTATGCATATTGCATAGAAAATAAAAAGTCAACAAAAATTTTGAATGCGAAGTATTCTAGATGTGACACATGCTTAGGCACAAAAAAACAGAGCTGTTTCAGTTAACTGAGACAATAAATCATGAGCATATGATTGAGAATTTATTAGGATAAAAGCTACTTTGAACGTTTTGTGCATCTGGGACAAGAGAACACTGTAGTTCTCTTCAAACTCCAGGGAGTACTTAGGTTTTGAAAAATATTCACTGAGCAAACTTCTGAAGTATTGCTCTTTTACACTAAAGGACTTTTACACTAAAGGACTGGTTGCACACCAGTCCTTTGGTGTACAAACTGAATCTTTTAACAACATGTGTGGGCTCTCTCTTCATTGCTCTCTACTTTTGTCTGGATCACTGGAGCTGGCAGCCATGCAGAAATGAGTAGCCATGGAAATTCAGCCACTATGCTCAGATCTCACAAGATGTAAACAAATAGCTCCCAGTGAAATGTCTTTCACAAGACCTTCTCACACGGGGACAAAAATGTCTATCGTTTTAATGAAGTACTAAGTCAACAAAATCACAAAGCCAGCACTATCAAAGATAAATTGTCTTTGAATTGCTCGGAATCTATGGCTACACGTTTTATTCAGTCTCCCAGGAGCGATGGTGTGGACATCACAATGGTGTGGACATCACAAAAGGCCACAGTATAGTTTGGCTGAACACCAGGCTTAACATTACAACATATCAAAAACATCAAAAATATATTTTGTATATTTTTTATGCAAGTTTCTCTTTTTGTTCTGCTTAAGGTTTCTCAAAGAGTCCCTTGTTGGTGTCATCAAGAAATTCTTTGAAGATCACACGAAAACTTTGATCACTGGAAATGCAGCCACTGACAGCATGACTGAGTTCTGAGTTGTCTGTGTGTCAATATAAATAGATGAGTGTATTGGTGAAACTTGTTTCTCAGTTATAAAAAGGAAGTAGAAATTGTGATTAATCATAGGATTCACTGTTTGATATGATGCATTGTCTTTACGAGCATTCCCGTACTCCCAGTTCCGCTGGTATTTGAGAGTTAATGTGGTTTTCTCTTATGATTCAGAATCCACAAAATAAGCAAAGGGGAATATTAATATTATGAAGTGTTGTGTTAGTTTAATCTGGAAAGCACAATACTTAGAATGTTCCAAATAATTTGTTGACTAATGTTTTTATTTTTCATTATAATATTTTTAGGAATAAAAATACAACGTACATTGTCTTTTGTACTGCTTGCTTTACATGAGATTTTTCAGTACTCACAAATAAATCAACGCTGTGTTTTTTATAAACTTACCCTAAATGAGCACATTTTCTATCGTCTCTGATGCTTGGAAATTGAGTTGATAACATAAATGACTGTAATGAGACTGTCATATAGAAACAGCCTGCAGTCAGTAAGTCTGATATGTTGCAAGGCTTACTGCCACAAAAGATCCTTCCTGCCCATCCACAAGGACTCTGAAGATAAAACATGTAATTTCCCTTTGTGGATAAATAACAGTTTTTAATTAAATTGAAACAGAAAACTGTCAACCACCTTGTTCAGTGGGCATGTGACTTAATTTAAGACTTTCATGGGTCCTCACATGAAGGAGAAAAAAAATCCAAAAATATTTAGGTATACATTGTTATAGTTTTGCTTTTTCTACTTCTGTTTTGCATAGTAACTTCCCTCCTTCAATCTATTCTTTCAGTTTTGAAATGTATTTCATCACATTGTGTGTCTTAACGTTTCTAGGTTTGAAATCACTTGTCAAATCGTGCAACTTTGGGTTCCCAAAGTCGTCTTTGGTCACACTTGATTAATGTATAATAAGAAATATAAATTATTAAGAACAATTGTGAAATTCCATCAGGTTATATAATGCAGGATCCATTTTTACATACAATTCCTGGAAAATGCATTTTCTTGAGATTCTATGTAAGGCAACATGGGAAAGCAGTTGTGTAGTAAAAGAAAAAAACAATGATACATTGTTTTTCATGTACAAAATATTTAATGTGAAAAAAGTGAAAAGTGGTGTGCATTTGTGTCCACCACCAACGACTGATGTCTCATAATGAAATCCATTTGCATCAATTTCTTCAAGAAGCCAGGTAATAGTGTAATGTAATTTAGTCAAACATGTCCTAAAATGTACAATGGTTTTGATTGAAGTGAAAGGTGGATATATTTACTCCTGGTGGGTAATTTCAGATCCGCATCGCCATTTTCAAATATTGTTTTTTTCCATTCCCAGCTATGCACTATTTTCTGCCAGTCATGAAAACTTCATGACATCCTAATAAAAACACTCTGAAATATATTTGTACATGTGAACAAGTTGAAAGGTCAAATCATTCTGCAAGGCACTGTACATATATACTGTCCTTGCATTTCCTCAGCTTTTGCTTGGAGACATAGCAGGACTCACCTCAGAAGTGGAAATATTTACATATTGCAATGGAAAACCTCAGTTCTTGTAATGACCAAAGGCAATTCTCACTTCCATTTTCAGAGAACTTCTTCTTTTTTAAGGCAGCTGTGACATTTACTGCACCAAACAAGTGGGAACACATGCTGACTGTGTGCTGGTGTGTTGTGGTGATGATGAGCTGTGATAAAAGCTCTGTAAACTACCAATAAATTTGTTTTAAAGAAGAATCAATGAAACCGCCTTTAAAAGGTTTAGAAAGTGGTACAATAGTGTGAGGTTTTGCGTGGTTGTGTTTATTATTATCAGCATGATCTTTGTGGATTTGTGACTTCAAACAAATTTATGTAATCTTTACCTGAATTTACAGGTTAGTGGGTCAGTGGGTCCTCCGCGCAATGTTACGTTGCACACAGCAATATAAAACAATCTACTTTTTGAAGCTAAGATGTGCAAAAACTGAAAAGATTGAATGAGGGACTCTTATTCAAATCACTTTTCTAATTTTAAATGATAAAGAAGAAAAGTGATATGATAATGACAAGTGCAGAATCTTTTGTTTGTCCTTTGCATAGCAGTTTTTGTGCCAAACAGTAAAAATATCCTTGTCCTACTTTTATTGTGAACCAAACCCACAGCAGTGCAACGAAATAATAAAGCTGTTCTATCGGCAGTGAGACAAAGATTCAGCCTTTCAGTGAGCTCAGCCAAGCTCATTATGGTGACCTATTTCTAACAAAGTATTAGATTCCACTTAATGTATGTGGCTAAACATCACATGTCTGCCCTTTTGTTGCTCTGGAAGACTGTGGTTTCAGATGAAACACTTGATTAAGCAAATGGAAAAGCTCCACTGAGGAAGTATTAAGTATTTTCTATGATAGTGACAAAAAATGCTATTCATTAATTCAAATCATCTTAGCTTGTGAGTTTAGCACTAACTTAAATCAAATGGCAATTTACAACACATAAAGGTCTCAATATAGTCATATCTGGTTTTAATTCAGTTCAGATTTTTCCTGCTGATTTCAATATAATCCAAATTTACAGGCAAAATCAGATCCAGTTATACTTTTCTGTGAATGGTCCTGCCCTCAACATATAGGTGGACTGTAGTTTTAAACTGGAGAGCTGGCATCTCTTTGATGTGCCATGAGCTTCTTAAGTCCTTGTTAAGAGGCTCATGGCACATCATCAGCATCGACTAAATAAAGGTTTCTGTGTTTCTTGCAGATCCTAACAACATGCACACCATTCTTACTTTTTCTCATCATTAAAATGGAGGTACTCACATGTTGAGGTCACCTAAGAAATTCACAAAAAAGGATTTTCTCTGATTTTCAAAACTGTTCACACGTTGATTCATGTAATCAAAACATCCCATAAGTTGGCTAAGGTACTTAAACAACTTACAGGTGGCTAAAATCACTCCTAAGAAGCTCATGTCTTAACTGCAGCTTATGTGGCAGTTAATCAGAAAAGATTAACCCTTTCAGGGTAAATGGAGCTGTATTGTCTGAAACCAGAATTTACTGTGCACATTTGGAGGTTGGGGAGCATCTATGACTACCAGATTTAAAGCATTGACAGACCTGAATTGAATTGAATTCAATTCAGGTCTGGACTTTAACTGGACCAATGCAACACTTCTTTGAACAGTTGCTCTGACCATGTGTTTATAGTTGCTTCAGAGCTGGAAGGTGAAACTCTCTCCCAGTCTGATGGCTTTTGTTTTTACTCAGTCAGGTAACAAGAACCCCGTGTTTAGCTCTGTAGTTTTCTTTTCAACTGATTCTCCGACTGAGGTGTAGCTCTCTGCAGCTCTTCCAACAAACCCTGCTCAGAGTTCATTCACAGTCCTCTCTACCGTCTTTATGATACTCTGACCCCAACAGTAGAGATGCATTTATACAAAGATTAAATAACTTATTTTCATAATAAATGTCTGAATACAACTGGATATTAAGGGTGTAAGTTAAAAGGGGTTTGAAAACATTTTGCACTCTACACAAAATGTTGGGTCACAAGCAGCAGCTTCCACAATTGAACCACTTAGGTGTCTTGCAGCAGAACAAATGTACTTACAGATATAAAGAAAGTAACCTGAACTTGAACCTAATGATGATATAGTTGGCAAACTATGATCTATGATATATAAGTTTATGTTGTTGTGGTTATTTAGAAACTAATTTCCATACTTCTTATGTAGTACTAAAACATTCTCAGCCTAAACTTGTTTCTAAAGTTCTTTAGTGCCAAGCTCTTGTAGTTTCACATACTGATGTTTTTATTTACCTAAAAAAACATTTATTTAAACTGTTTAATCTCCATTTTACAGAACACAAACTGAGTATTAATGTTTAATACATTATGTTCAGTTTCAAGCATACACTTAAAAATTTAGTCACTGGTTAAGAGGATTGACTCACTTTTTCCCCCTGCGCTTCAGTTGCACTGTTTATTCAAAAATTGCTAAACACGCACACATAAAAACACAGTAAAACAGTTTTCCTTTAACATTTTATTTGAAGCTTATAGAACATCTGAAGATAGAATACTTTAAATATTACATATAATAATAAGACATATCAAAGATGACTAATACATTCTATGACAGCGATGAGGAATGAATGCTTATGTGCCAGTTTAAGCTAGCAGTGATGTGTAGTGTTATGCGCGGGCTGAGATGAGGTGACTGAGGCCACTGAAGTACGACTTCTCTCGTTCGCTCATCAGCTCAAAGTGCAGCGGCTGCTGGCAGAAGTTGCATTCTGCCGATGAGTGGGGCTTCAGCCAAAGGCCCGACTCCTTCCACGTTTGCACCAGCTTCTCTGAAAACAAAACAAAAAAAAACAAGTGAAGCGTCAGTAAAGGCTGGAAGGTACATATGCAACCTGTTACAGTTTAATTGAATCAACTACTCAGTCTTAAGAGGTTATGTCACATGTAGCTGTTTTATCATCTTACCAACAAAGTATTTCATCATCTCCGGGGTGTGGTGAGGGGTTGGGGCAATGCGCAGAAGCTCCTCCCCTCTTGCAACAGTGGGGTAGTTGATGGCCTGCACATAGATGTTGTGGCGACTCATCATGATGTCACACATCTCTGTGTTTTTCTCTGCGTTTGCCACCTGAGATCAGAAAGTCACACAAGATCATTAAAGAGCAGTCATCAGGGGTGTCTTATGTGGGGCTTAAAGCTAATCAGCCTGTTTGTACTTAAAGTGTTTTCGTTTGATGAGATTAAGCTGTGAACTAAATCGTAGCTTACCCGAACGGGGATAATGTGGCTAGGGCAGTGCACAACAGGCAGCCCTGCGTCCATCAGCATCTGTCTGAGCAGCTGCACGTTGCGCTGGTGTTTACGCCTCAGCATGCGGCCTTCTTCCCCTTTGAGGGTCTGGATCGACTGCCGGGCACCGGCCAGAAGCATCGGGGGCAGGGAGGTGGTGAAAATGAAACCGGCTGCGTAGGAGCGCACAGTGTCCACGAGGGCAGAGGTGCTAGCAATGTAGCCCCCGACACATCCAAAAGCTTTCCCTGGAAAACAAAATGGCCAATAATTTTACAAATACTTCCAGAACTTAGAATCAAAACAAAAACATTGGTGAAACCAACAAGCTTCTTGAAGCAGCAGATGCACAGAGTAGCAGAGCTGATGGGTTAAGCTCAACAGTGACACAGTAACTCAATAAGAGTGCACTGAGACAGCACACAGTTTCCTAGCAACAACAGAACTACTCATGCTCCTTCAAGCACACAAGCATATTGGATGGCACTACTGAGGCTTAATCCTCAGACGAGCATAAACACAAAGAGCAGGATGAGTCATGCACTCTGGGAACAGTTATTTGGTTTAGAAATATAGTCCTGCATAAAAACAGAAGCAGCTCAATAATGTCCCAAAAGGAATTGAAAGCGAAATATCCCATTAATTAAAATCACTGCTTTGTTTAGTAGATATTTTATGCTGACCTAGAGTTCCTGAAATGATATCCATCTTGTGCATTACGCCATCCCTGTCTCCAATTCCTCCTCCTCTGGCCCCGTACAGACCCACAGCGTGAACCTCGTCAACGAAGGTGATGGCGCCGAACTCATGAGCCAAGTCGCACATCTCCTCCAGGGGACACACAGCACCTGTTCCAGAGAATGCAGCACAACATAGGTCACAATGCAGCACTTGGAAGAACATTTGGATGGTGTTGCCAGACAAGTAGATGAAAACTGACCATCCATGGAGTGGACAGTCTCAAACGCCACAATTTTGGGTTTGGTGGGGTCTCCTTTCTCCAGCAGCTCTCTGAGGTGAGCCAAATCGTTGTGGCGGAAAATAAACTTCTTAGCGCCGCTGTTCCGGATGCCCTGGATCATTGACGCGTGGTTGCCTGCATCTGAGTAAATCTCACAACCTGAAGTTGTGAGGAAAGATAGTTAGTGAAAAGTTACATTTAAAAGCCTAGACAATTTTGCTTCACCTCCCCAAAAAACCTACCAGGAAGCATCTTGGCGAGGGTGAAAAGTGTGGAGTCATTGGCAACAAAGCAGGAGGTGAAGAGCAGAGCAGCATCCTTGTTGTGGAGGTCAGCTAGCTCTTGTTCCAGCTCCACATGGAATTTACTGGTCCCAGATATGTTTCTGGTTCCCCCTGCACCTGATCCGTGCTTTTGTAAAGTGTCCCTGAAAGAAGAACACAAGCAAAGGAAAGTGATAATTTTGTCTGGTTTTCTAAAGCCACACCTCTTTTTTAGATAGAAACTTAACTTGGTGTAAAATTACAATGACTGAACAATAAGTATTATAATTGCACTGTAGAATGTGTTAATGTATGAAAGCAAGGGCAGGCTGAAACAATTTGAAAGAAAAATAACACTTCTCTCATCTGAACTCTGACCAGCTACTTCCACTGAACCAGAGATCCGGCAGCGCCTCTGGGTGTCTGGTCATATCTAATCATCATATAGTGTTTCTAAGCAGTTCTAGTTCTTTCTGTTTGACCTCAGCTCTTACACTGGGGCAAAAGCCACAGAGCAATCAGAGGCAAACGGGGACCATACACAAATATTTTCTTTATTACATAACAAACCTTGAACCTATAAAGTAGAACAAATGTTATCATTTGAAGGCTACACCTCCAAGCTTGTTGTATTTGACTCACATGATGGACTTTACGACTCGAGGATGTCGACTCATGCCCAGATAGTCGTTGCTGCACCAAACGGACACTTCCCGCTTATCCTCCAGCGAACCTGTGAAGTCGTCCGCCATCGGAAATTCAGTGGCCAGGCGGTTCACGGTCTTAAACACCCTGTACGTGTGGTCATTCTTTTTCTCTTCTATCTTCTTCTCAAAAAAGTCATCGTATTGGAAGCGGGACACTGCAACAAACCAGGAAGTCAAGACTTGCATGATATGTTGCAGAAGTAAATGATGCAAAGCTCAACAATCAAATAAAACCTACTTCTGCCAAGCAAGTTGTCCTGTAGCAGGTGGGTAACCCTCTTGGGACGCTGCTTCAGGAGAGTCTTCATCAAATTACCTTGCTCTCCCACTTTGCTGTTAGTCATGGATGGCTCTTTCAACTTGGCAGGTGAAATCTCTAAAATAGGCGAAAATAACAAAAAAACAGTATTAGATATGACACAGCAGACAGAGTTCAAATTTTTTTAATTTACCATACAGCTCACCTTTCTGAACAGTGCGCACTTCCTCAACATCCTCCTGGAACTCCATGGTAACCTGGCGGACCACAGCGCTGTTCTTCTGCTTCATCTCAGCAGCCAGAAAGGGGCATTTGGAAGCCATTGCCTGGCCTGTAGTTGGCACAGGATGACCAGTAGGCAGCTTGGACTCTATTCCCACTACAGGGGATGAAAAAAAGGATACAACATTTGATGTGCATGGTTAAAACCAACATATCACAACTGGCAAGCTGACTCACCAGTCATTATTATGTAACTTCAGTGTATTTATTCACGCTCACCTTCATTTCCAGCCTTAATTTCAGTCTTTTGATTGGAAGTTGAAGAGCACAGGGCCCGTGCCATTGACGGAGCCATAGGTTTTGAAGCCAGTTCCATCATGATGGGACATCGTTGAGCATACGTCACCATGGATTTCCTGGACTGCTGGAAAAAAGCCTGTGGCACGCATGCCAGAAAGGGACAGCGACGGACTATAACTTCCATTGTCGTCAACGATGATGAACGTTTAGACACCTAAAGGAGAGAGAAGAAATGATACCAACACATAATAAGATGCTGAAATCTCATGCACTAGAAAATATCCATGATATTCACTTAAAGAAATATTAAGTGAAGCTAAGTTAAATATTGAGGATCACTTGCTCTTAATAGAAGATTTCTCCTAGACAGTAAAGTGCACACAAGACACTGAAAATCCTATGACATAATAAAATATATCTTCAAGGATCTAAAAGTTTGGTCAAAATACAAATATAATAAAAATGTTATGCATCTAAACATAAATAAGAAAAAGACAACAAAATTTCTTATACTGATCAAAAAATGTGGCTGCATGTTATAGAAACATGATCATGCATCATGTTCCCTGTTGGATTTTTTTCCCAGTGGACCTTGATCTTAAATTTAGGTCTGTGTCATCATAAGATTGATTTTTTTAACAACACAAAGAATGATCATTTTTGACACACAAGTCTGTCCAAATCATCTCAAACGTCTCTAAAGAGGATTTTGTCTTAAGTTCATTAATCATTACCAAACACGGCAACTGAGGTCTGATGACGATAATTTAATAAACAAAAGAGTTGCCTTTTGCGAAATCCCCGAAACTCTGATTCCCACCCAGACACTATTTTCCAGATGACGCCGGTTTGTAGACATTCCCGGAAATACAACTCACCGCTAAGTATTCCATTGTACTAGTGGAAGAGCTCAAAATCTTGGAAGGACTTTGTAATAAAAGGTTAATTGAACAAATAATATAGTACAGAAACGTTTTATTTCCGGTTCTAATGTTATCATTTCAGACTTTTATCCTCTCAACCCCTCAAGAAAAAACAATCACAACGCTTAAGATATTAACACAACCACTGTGACAACCTTTTTAATTTTGATTGTAACTTAGGTGCTGTTTACTAAAGTCATCAAATTACCTCACCATAGTAAAAATAATGTTAGCTATTGCCAAATAACAGAAATGTATGTTATCTGGCATTTTTCCTAACAACTAAAACAGCTATTTCGACACGCGTCTGGTATTACATTGTAGAAAATAAATGAACGCACAATGTGGAGATAATGTCAACATTAAAGCCTCTCCGTTGATCCTTGCCGGTTGACCTAGCTTGACGCTAGCTGGGCTGCCATATTAAGCAACCAGAAGTAAGAATGGAACCGCCTAGAAAATACATTAAAAACTCACCTTTTAAAAATACGAACAGAGTAGCAAATTCCTCACGGGTTTGGTAGGGCGTAAGAAATCAATATGAATGTTAAAATAAATATCAGAATTGCCTGTTGTTTCTGCTAATGAAGAGCTCGAGGGCGCCGCGTTATCCTGCACTGAGGACGAACGAAGAGGACGAGGACGAGCAGGGGTTTATAAAACTGTACGGCATGGCCGAGTCTCGCGATATTTGCTGAGTCTCGCGATATTTGTGTGACGTGTTTACTGTGGAAAGAGGTTTTAATCACGAGTAAGCTTTAGTTTTTATACCCGAGAGATTTAAGAAAGTTGATCTTTTACTATGATGTATAAGTGTTTAAAGTCACGATCAAAGACAACTTATAATCCATAAAAAAAATCTTATGATCAGATAACTAATCACAGAATTTTTTAGGTAAAATTCACACCATAATTCAAAGCTTTTTCAAACCATTTTAAACTGTTGTATTCAATCTAACAATTAAACAAACAAAAACTAATTAATGCCACATTTCCTATCTATTGTGGCATTTGCTGTTGTTTTTCGCTACTGTTCCTTTGCCCCCCCCCCCCTCCCAACTTATTTAAACTTCTACTTATGTGTATTAATACAATAATTTTGCAAAATATTCATATTTTTATGTTAAACAAAAACAATGTTTACAAGATTACAGTAAAACACTGTAATTAGCTTGTTTTGCAATACTCAATATCTTTTCAAAATTTACTGCCATTAAAAATATTTAGGTCCTTAAAGATTATGTGTTTTTCCCCTTTTTGTCACTTTCACATGATTTTAAAACTAATTATATGCTAAAATCAGTTTTCACATTACTATGTCATTTATTAGGCAAAATCTTTCCAAGTCAACCAATCCAAGTTCATATAGGAAAATAAATAATTTCCCTCTCTAAATCACTTTTTGTTAAAAAGTCTCAGTCTGCCCTGAGACTTCTCTTGTCATACAAAGTCAAGTATAACGCAATGCTGCCCCTCCCTAATCCTTTGCTGACCACTGTCAACCACTTGCCTGAGAGACAGCTTCTAAACTTTATCCTGCAGGATAAAGTTAAATAAATAAATAAATGTGTACAAGAAAGACACAGTTAGCTGTTTGTCAGTATTTCTTATCATTCTGCTAAAGAAGCACCACTCATTTTCACTCAAAATGATGGTCAGATGGTACAATGTTAAAGAAGATAAATATTTTTAATGATGCACTTTACAATCAATGATAGTAATTATGAAGGTTAAAAGACTAATCTGAAGCTGGGTCAAATGGTTATCGGTTCAGACTCAAAAGCAAACATTGCAACACTGTTTAGTGGAGTTTCAAGTTAAAGTTTAGATAGTTCATCCTACATACAAATGTGTATAAGTGTATATATCCTTTTTCTATATAAGAAACCCTGAGTGGGGGTATATTTTATTTGATCACGAAAAATATTGTGGTTGACTTGAATGAATTTATCAATCATGCATACAAAATGTATGCATAATTGCATACATTTTGCAATCAGATGAGGCGTCATCTGTGGCGCCTCAAATGTGCCACTCTCGTCATCCTATATACTCAGTGACACCATGATGTGTCATTGATTAAAAAGAAAATGTTAAAAGTAACACAAATTTAAGGTTTATGAAACGGATTAATTCTACTGATGTTTTCCAATAGCTCTCATTCTCTATCCTCCTCTCATAACATGATCAAAAACTGAGAGCAAATAGTTTCCATTTCTATTCTATACTGCAGACCGGTATAATTATTTCTCAGAGGTTGACAAGAAATAATTCCTAGAAAACCTTGTTCTGTTCTAAAAAACATATTTACAAAAACCTAAAACCAAAAAAGGAAATAAAACTTAACTCAGACTGGAGTTTAGAGGGTTAAAAATTAACTTAAATTAACTTTAATCACATTACCAATAGTCAAGGTTCCTCTATTTTTAATAAATGGTTTATGAACTTTATGCTCAGTAGGAAGTAAATGACAAACTATGTTATGACTATAACACATGCACAAATCCCTTTTAAAAGCAAAAAGAAAGGATAAAAATATTACAACCAGAAAGATGGAGATTTACTATTGACTACATTTTCTACAAGATTCAACTTTTCTTTTATACTAGTATTTTCAAATATTGCTCTTTGAAACATACATAGGCTATAAATCAAATAGTTAAAGAAGTTTTATATTGAGGTGAACTATTTTAAATGTAAGAAGCATTTATGTCTTCCGTTGTAGTTCAATCTGTTGTATTCCCAGTGTTCTGCTGCCCCCTGCTGTTCATACCAAGCTATTAAATTAAAGCTGAGGGATTTGACCTTACTTATAAAAAAACATTTTATCCAGTTCAGAAAATACAGTAATTTACAGACTAAAAGTTGTAAACTGCAAATGATTATCGAACAATTAAACATTTTTAGTTTATTAGATTATTGAATTGCCAGAGTTAGCTTTTTTTTCACTCTATTTTATGTTTTGTCGATCGCTACAGTTTCTTTCACTATCAAAGAGTTTTTATGTTTGACCACACAATAAAAACTGATTTAATATAATGTGAAGTTAGAACCAGATTATCGCATTTCCAGTATTGCCTCAGAGCCTTTCTGCTCTTCAAGGGAACTCCGAAGTCTTGATGCTTTGTTTACATTTCTGGTCTCATGTGACTCTGGCCACTTCCATTACAGTCACTAGAGCTAAGCAACAAAGTAATTATTTAAGATAACATGAATTCCATAGCCTTGTGCCTGTGGGAAATTACTTTTCATTCAAGCATTTTAAGAGCAGCTCAGTTTAATTCAATTAAATAAGTACATGGATACAGAAACATTCACAACAGTACAATTCTGTGACAAAAATCAGTTAGAACAAGAGTAAATTAACTCAAGACAAGAAAGACAAAATCCAAAATATTAAGTAGTTGTGAACACCTAAAGGCAAGTTTCATTCTAAAACTGTGATTTCAGATATATCTAAATAATATCTTATTCTTGTTTTAATTTTTTAGACTTTTTTAATGCTTCTTTTTCCCTGACTATGTGGTCAGATGATTTAAGAGTATATCTAGCATATCACATGACAGCCAAAACCGAATAACACTTTTTGTCATTACTTTTCTTCCTGTCCGTGTAATATTTGATAAAAAAAAAAAAAAAGATGACAGAAAATAACTATTATCTTTCATCTACAGTCAAGAACAAAATAAAATAAATTATCCTTTATTGTAGGGATTAGGATATCAACTTACAATAAAACAAATTTCTAAAATGATTCAAATACACAAACCCAAACAGATTGTACACTGCCATTATTAATTAAACCGAAGCCAAACCAAAATGGAAAAACTTCTTTTGTTAATCTATTTTTAGCAGTGCCAGCCAACAACTGATTGCTTCATCCAGAACATGTTTACATGATTCTGTGAAATATTGTCTCTCCTGCCTTGAAATTAAGCAATGAGCAGAAAACTACAAAGTAAAATGTCAGTCCACTGAACACCACTGACCTTTTATTTGCCTAAAGTGTTTTCCGCTGATGATTGAATGGAGAACTTAAGTAGAAATGCTGAGTCATAATGCACAGTTTCCATGTTTGGTAAAAACTAAGCACACAAACACTGTCGAGTGCAGTGGTGGAGGGCTGACGATTTGGGCTTGTTTGCACCAGAACCTCTGCACTTTGAAGTTATTGAGCCAAACATTCACTTTTGTACCAAAGGATTGTAAAGGCAAATGTTGTTAATTAACCAATCAAAACTTTACAAATCCATAGCATTATCATCTGGAATTTTCTAAATTAACAGGCAGCAGTCCGAATGTATGTAATTCAACAAGAATGATCTATTTAACACGTTTAATGAATAAAAACAATTGTGCAGCTCATGGTGACAGCTTGTTGGAGTAGCTCTGTAGACTTTTGATTGAGGGATTTCATGTTTGAACAATTACTCTGGTTTTGGAAGCTGAGGAAGGATATTTGATCCTTTTTATTTTCAGAAAGTGCAACAATGGCAACAAAAAAAGTATTATTTTTGTAAATAGGAGCATCTAATCAGCATCTCCAAAGATTAAATTTCACCTGAACTCTAACTGCACTCCCAAAGGAGTCAAAAATGAGGCTTTGTGGACGCAGAGCAGGGCAAAAACAGAGAAAAAAGAAGGAAATTCAAACCATCTCATCCATTAGTCATAAAGTAAATAGATCATATGTCCGATGGCAAAAGCAGGAGAGGTGGACTAGTAGTGCCTGCCAACAGCTGATCATTTCATCCACAACATGCTGCTGTGGAATATCTCTCTTGCCTTGAAATTGAGCTGTTTGCATGCCAATATCGTCATGAGACTGTCATACAACAGTCTTAGGTCAGAAGTATTACCACATTTGTTGCAAGATTGACTGCTACTCCTTTCTGCACAGAGCATCACTGTCCGCAATGCCTCTCAGAAGATTTGTGGATGATGAGTTACAACGTTTAATTTTCCTTTGGGTTAAAGTCTGTCTGGATCAAAATGAATTTTTGAACTGAATTTTGTTCACTCTAATGGATTTAATACAGGAATGCCACCTCCAAATCAGTTTAGCCTAATTTGGTATCGACTGGTGAGAAACAAAATCTTTGAAAATGACTTTTCCCTGCTGTATGTGATATCAAATTGTTGCATGTTATCACAGTATTTTATCTACACTTTACAAATTTACATATTTTTCAGTTAAAGAAATAAATATTTAAAACACTACTCCAGCTATTTGAGATGTACTTTTTCTTAAAAAAGAAATTGTATCTTTTTTACATGTTTATCTTATTTGTAAGATATACAGATATTTTTCGGACAGCCTCAGAGTGGCAGTTTATGTTGATGTTGCTTTATCTTGTCGTTTCTGTGTGTCTCTGAAAAATGGAGGCAAATATAATTGATACATTTTCGCAAAGAAGAGGACCCTCTTCCTTTCATGAGCTACTTCATGCTCCTCCCTGTGTGGACGCTGAAAGCGGGCGGAGCTCCTTGGATCCTCGCAGCAGTGGGTTCAGGACAGCAGACTTCCTCCTTCAGTCGGCGAGGTGGAGGAGCTTGTCAGTTTCAGCACAGGTTCTGGGACAATAAAAGCAGCCATGGCGCCGGGCCTGTCCAGTGTAGTCGTGTTGGTCATCTGTGCCTCCATGTCCATCTGTGTCGTTGGTGAGTGTGGCTGATTAAACTGATAAACCGTCGCCGCTTTCTTGACAGCTGGTTAGCCGCAGAGGTTAGCTTCAGGCGGGGTCTCTCACGGCACACTTCGGGACGTCGTCAACCTTAATTAGAGGCTGACAGTCTCTGAAAAAACGGTTATTTTTTATTATGGTATTTTGTCAACACTAAAACTTGTTTCTTTAAATAATTTGTTTCAGCAATCTAAAGAAATACCAACCAATAGAATCACTTTAATGTGGGGTTGGTAGTTGGGAAAAGCCTACGGCAAAACTAACTTGTTGAACTTTTAAGTAAACGAATTTAGCTACAATATGTTTGTATATGTGTTTTGTTTATTTATATGAGTTATTTAGTTTTCTTAAAACAAATTGGGGTAAACATTAACCAGAGCGTTTTACTTTTACTGGAAAGGTTGGGGCCGATTTCCCTATTTGTGATTGGACCCAAACACCTGGCAACAGGATGTAGGCCTATGTCACTTCCCGTCTGTCTAAGTTAATGTTTACGAGTTTATTATAGAACTAGAGAAAATGTATGTGTTGCGCCTTACTATTCATTTTAATGAAAACTGGGTTGTATGTAAATTATATTTATTTTTCTAAATTATAGTTGTATGTTAAATTGGGTTAGTGAGAGTAACTTTTCTTGTTGATTGTTCTTATTTACTAATAAGAACAAAATAAAATCAAACAAACAATCAACATACTGAACCAAGATTTCATTTCTGGTTGTAGTGAAGTAAATTCAAAGCAGTATTTCCACTTGGAAACCACATATGCTCTTCAAAATATGAAATCTTCTACCTTGAACATCCACAAATGTATTTAATTATCTGTTTATCTACCTCAATTTGAGGTAGATAAACAGAGTAATCATTGTTTACGTATGAGTGCATATGTGCGGTTTTGGTTCCAACTCTCTGAGTCTCTGTAGATTCAAAGCCTAGCCATTATTAAGTAGGCTATTTCAATGCACCACTTACATTACGTTGTGTGGTTGTATTGGTAAAGAGCATACAATTACTGCCTGCAGCAATACTTTTAAATATTGCATCATTCATTGAAAGTCTCACGGAACTAACAATACAAAAATAGTTCCAAAATCAAAAGCAGCATGAAAGTAAGTCTGGTAAACAGCAATTAGAGATTAACCCTGTATGGTAAGGAAAACATCAAATGTAGTTGCTTTTGGCAGCGTGTAAGTCTAAGAACAAAATAGAACTTGCTGAAAAACTCCCACAAAATTTCGCATGTCTTTACAGGGCATTTATAAAGTTTTATGTTTCATGTTCAACTTTTCCACTTTTTTTGTCACATGGCAGAAAAATAAACTTGGTGTATTTAATTTGGAATTTTATGTTACAGACCAATACAAAGCAATGCTGAATTGTAAAGGGACGGTACGTTCGGTGATTTTTCAACATGCTTTGTAAATTCAAATCTCAAAGGTGTGGTAACCATTTGAATAAAGCTCCCCTGAGTTAGAGCAAGTAGTTCAGGATTATGCTCTTGTTTTCACTCTAATTGAAACATAGCTCACAGTCAGCCCAGATGGAACGTGTCTGAACATCAATTTTCCTATTGGAAGGTAAACGTCATCCCTAAGCCAAAGGCTTTTGGCAGCCTTTGAAAGGTTATCTTCCAGGCGTGCGTGATCAATATTTGGTTCAATCTTCCTACAGAAGTAAAGCATCCTTTCAACATGAGACTACAATATAGATATGGTGTGTTCAGGATTGTGGGCAGTGTTTGTTTTCTGTCACTGCACACATTTTGTTTGCATTAGTGCCTAAAAGTTACCCTTTGGTTTGATTTGACCAGAGCACATTTTTCAGAGTTTTCATGTTACCCATAATCCAGAAGTTTTCAAGTATGGGAGAGGTATCGCCCATAAACATGATCATACTTCTGTGTTTTTTGTTTTTCATTTGGCCCAGACCAGTGATCTCAAACTGCAGTCCTCAAGGGCCAATGTGATGCAACTTTTAGATGTCTCTCTGCTTCTTCACACCTGGCTCCAATATTAGCTCTTTCGCAGCTGTGGGGCTTGACTACATTCTCGTGAGACAGTTTCAACATTTAGCTCAAGCTCAAGTGTTGGACGAAGGACACATCTAAAAGTTGCAGGACTCTGCCCTCGAGGACTGCAGTTTGAGATCTATTCATTTTGCCAGGCATAGACTTGGTGAAGATAGCTAAATGTATCAGAGCTGTGGAGGAGGAGCATGGAAACAAGCTTGATTGACAGCACTAACTGCTGGTTCTGGTTGGTTGTGTCTAGTTAGCACTGGGAGAAGGCGGATGTTTCTTTTTTCTTTCACAGATTATCTGCCTCATACCATATTTTACATATTTTCAAAAATATGTAAAATAAAATGATTTTTCATCCAAGTTATGTACTGCAGTTTTAAGAAGATGCTGCTTAATTTTAAAACATGATAGGAATGTTTTCTCTTAATTCACACACACACACATACATGCATGCACATGCACACACACATACACACACTCCTATCCTGTCCTCTGCTGACAACAGCCTGGAAATCCCAACTTTCTCAATGCCCTGTCGCTACAAAAACACTAAATTGAGGTGCCTGAAGTTCCCCTTTTTGTGGTTTTACAATCTCCTATTCATTTTTACTCAAGGGTTATATACAAGAGAACAGCTGAGTATCTCCTCAGTAACTGTATTCAAATATTTCTTTTCATTAAAAGGTGGATTGTACCTTATCTGTTATTTAGACAGGTTTCATGTTGTTTCAACATGAATGTAAATTTGGTGCATGCATGTAAGTTCAAACAATTTACTAGTGTAATTCATCATGTCTGGGTTGATTTCAGGATTTGTTTTTTGCTTTCCTAAGGTGATTAACAGGATACGTTTAACCAAATCAAACTATATTCTAAAAATATAAAGAAAATGTTCAAGAAGATGGTTAAATGGATAATTCCAATGAAGAATCTTTAAAATCCAAAATAAATGAATACGCCTTAAAGAATATGAAATGTAGACATTGTAAGTAATTGCACATTCAAGGGAAGCCTTATTGGTGTTTGTAAATTCATGCTAAGTTTTAAAATTTCTTTGAGAAGTTGTTTCTTTGCAAGTAAAATAGTTGTATCTTTTTTAGTGTGCCATATGTGCTTCTCTTTGTCTGTCAAGAAGAGGTATTTAAATCAATTATGGTATTTCTTTTGTCCTATGGCAGATAAACATTTTTCGGAGTGTCCCTTTGGGTATTCTTTAAAAATAAATTTGTTTACCACAACCATTTAAAGAATGACTGAAAACTGCAGCCTCTAAGCAAATCAAGTTAAATTGACCCCATTTAGAGGATTACCATTGTCATCATTTTTGCCTGCAAATCTGCTCCAACAGGAAGTTGTGTTGTGACTCTTTTAACTGGAGTAAGATGGTGCTGACGGTAGCTGAATGCTGCACTCCATGACCTGCAGTTTTCTAATTTTGTTAAATCTGGATTTTTTTTTTCATTCAATGTCAACGTGTAAGCAACTAGTAAACTGAGGGTTTTATTATTCTACCACGTTTCAATGTATAAGATCTTAGCTCTTCTACTTTAAAGGGTTTAAATCAAGAAAAATAAAAAATGATTTTTATGTGAATATCAAAGCTACAAACTGTTCCAGGCCCATGTAAAAAACAGTAACTCAATCATTAATTATTGTTTCAATGCTAT
The DNA here is from genome assembly GCA_911649635.1 of Poeciliopsis gracilis. Classification (NCBI taxonomy): domain Eukaryota; kingdom Metazoa; phylum Chordata; class Actinopteri; order Cyprinodontiformes; family Poeciliidae; genus Poeciliopsis; species Poeciliopsis gracilis. The sequence continues at coordinate 1,593,447 of CAJVRI010001403.1, forward strand.
GAAATTTAACCATTTAGTCATTCATGTAGATGCCTATAAGTATGACTGTCTGCCTTTTTTTGTGTAGTGAATAGTTTAAAAACCATCAAGTATTTACTTGCCTCATTGCATCCAGTATATTTGCACACAAATTCTAATAATTTCTCTTGATGTCTTCTCCTACAGCTTTGGATTCAGACTGCAAATCATACAGGGATGCATACAATAACTACCATAAATCTAAAGAGTGCAAGAGATTTTGCTGTGGTTCCTGTATGAGCAGAGAGTGCTGTACTGATTATAGTCGAAGACTCAGTGAAAGCGCTCAAGAAAGTTGGTAGGTGATTTAATTTCTCTTTCTATCTTCATGTATCAATTCACAATGTATATAAATGGGGAGCAAGTTGCTTCAGTGGTTGTAATTTTGCATTTGAAACAACCTTTTGATTTTGATAATTGAGAATCTTAATCTTGAAAATAGTATACAAAAAGTTGGACGTCCTATTACTTAAGAAAATACATTTTAAAGATATTTGATATTTCCTATTTTTTTACTTGGTGTATTTGTTATTAACAAATAAGATTTTTCAGAACAATATAATATGTGTGGAGTCAAAAGATGTCAACAGGAATTTAAACAACCGACTAATGCTTATTTTTAATATTAAGAATATCAGTAACATGCAATTAGCAGTATTATTAGATTGGTTTCGATTTTGAGAGAAAAAAAAAACAGGCTTTTTTATTTCAGTCGTTTTGCCAAAAATAACCAAAACTTTCATGTAATCAACATCTAGCCCAATTTCCACCAATTGAAACTGAAATCTTGTCATTCTGGTAGTGAATATATGTGCCCATCTTTTTTTAGAAGGAACCTTTTGCCTTTCAGTAATGTTTTTCAGCTTTGAGTTTGAAATTTTCGTACTGTGATTCCATTAATGATTTACTATTTTATGATTTTATTGAAATCTAACCCAGAGTTGTCTTGATACTGAAATTTCAAACTCAAGACTGGCACTAAGAGAAGTGCCAGTCTGAATTTTCCTGTTCGTTTAAAACCTATTGCATTTTATTGTTCTTGTGAGAGGGAAGTGGGTTAGTGTCTCTGTTGTTGCAGTGCTGCTGCTGGAACAATTGCAGCAAGTTGCATTTGCTGCATTTGTTGGGGAAACAAATGCAGCAAATGCAAAAGTTGGGGAAATCTGGATAGGTAAGTTTGTAGAACCACTTTCAGAACAAAATTACTTGATATTGTAGTTTTCTGAATACACTGTCTCTCACACTGTTTTTGAGGACTTTGGGGCAGCTCTTCTTTAGAGCTTGAATTTATTGGTGGTTGCAGATATGTGTTTAAGCCAGGCAGTCTTAGGGACTCGGCGCTAGAAAATTTCACACCTTCTTTTGGTTTGATTCGCTTCAAATCTGCATACTTGGAAGCATAAACCACCTAAATACTTTCTCACTGTGGAGTATTACCTAACGATAGTGATCTAGTATGTTGCTGTGGACATGAGAATGATGCAATAGTACTGAAACTGGGAGAAAAAGAATCAGATTTCTGCTGAGAGATTACATAATATTGATGTCTGTTTTTCTGTCTTTTTATTTTTTTAGTGATAATAAATTCCTTGAAATCAGGGACACCTCACCTGTGTTCATAATTACTGGTGTCGTGGGCTTCGTCCTTTTTCTTCTTGTCGTCGTCTGCTGCTGCATCTGTCCCTGCTGCTGTATTTACAAGATGTGCCGCAGGCCACAGCGTAAGTAGTTCCCAGGAAACACCTGATTCATTTATGGCTTGTAAGTTTATTCAGTTTTAGAATTGGTTTTCGGAATGAAAACGCATACAAAAAAAAGGTACAGACACCCGATTTGACGTCCCCCTATAACTATTTAAACCTTAAACACCACTCTCCTTTCAGGACACTACACTAACTTAACTTTTTCCACTGGTACACCAACCCTTTTTCATTGGGTCCACCTGACGTTTGTTTCAGATTAGAACAAAAATTGATTTGGAACAGAAAATCTGAATAATTCAAATGTGACCTTCTCAAAAATAAGGTCACATTTGCAACCTAATTGGTTACAAACACGCACTATAGGTCAGTGCATTTTTATTATTATTTCTAAGATATTCAATATCAATTTACTATTTGCATCTGTAAATTATTAACAATCAGCCTCAAAAGCACAATTGATGAAATCTTTGCTGGACCTCCTTCGATACTCTAAACTTAACCAAATATTAATCGATTATTATAATAATCTTTATCTTGTCATGTAAAAATTGTTTTTGATAAGTTTGGATAGCAAACATACATTGCTTTCTTTTCCAGAAGTACCTAGGATCTATCAGCTGTTGCTGTTTGTTAATAATAATAACAATATTACCTGGCACATTAACATATCCAACTATCTAATCATTAGAACAAAAACTAAATGGAAATAGGGCATATAATTTTGCAGGCATTTGCTGCAGTGTCTGCATCGTGCTGCTGCACACATATAGGCTTCCTGCACACAACCAGCAAGAAACACAGTAGAGCTGCCGGCTGTTTGCAAGCCTGTCAGTGCATGTAGTGCTGTGGCACCTGGCTTGAACATAGTCAGAAGAGAACTTGCACTCGTGGTTTTCAGTTTATTGGAGTTCAACACAGAACATCAGGGGACTCATTTCAGAACGGTTGGCCCACCCACCACCTGACTTCTATTACAGAAATAGCACAGACGTGACATTGAGGGAAGGCTGAGCAGAGATTCATGAAGCCTGATAAATAAAGTTCTGTTTAGTCGTCATCCTTTGGGAATATGACACATTCAGTCATCAAAGATAATTACTGCTTGTGGTCTGAGCCAAACTTGATAATGCTTATTTTCTTGGAAATTTGGTTTAGTAACTGAAGCCTTTTGGGAAGTATATTGAAGCATGCATAGTATCTGAGTGTTTTCATCTTACTGATCTTTACAGCTTTTGTCACAGTTTTTTTTAAGATCATAAAACTGTTTTTTTATATACAAAAATGATCTAATTAAATGCAAGAAGCAATTTTTAAATACAAATTTCTTGTATTAATGAGATAATAAGCCATCTAATCTACCTGGCCTTGTTTGAAAAAGAAACTGCCCTCTTAATCTAGCTGATTCTCCCAATCTTGGCAGCAACAACTGTCAAGTGTTGGCGATAGCTGCCACGTATCTTTTACTTCAAAACCTTAATTGAGTAATCAAACTGGACTTGGACAATTGGCCTGCTGCAGAACCCAAATGTGCTTGTGCAGAATGTCTCACCATTACATTCAGGATTCAAGATTTTCTGATAGATGGCAAAATGTATGGATCAATAGTGAAAAGTTTTCCAGTTTCTGAAATAGCAAAACCATGTTCGGCTCTCAGTGTGATGTTTCTTTTCTGATATGCTGTTAACTTTTACACCAGATGTAGAAATAATGTGTACCTTCTAAAAAATTATTCCTTTTGTCTTACATTTGCACTAAATGTTTTTCCAAAACTCTTCAGAATTATCAAGAATCTGGAACGTGGATCTTGGCTGCGGCAGGAGGAATTTTGTTTGGCAGGCAGCTTCAGGGAAAGCCACTACAGTTCCATGTTTCCTTTGTTTATGACACAACTTTGGCTTGCTGGAGTCACAGAAACCTAGAAAAGAAACAGAAACTTTGATGATTGGGTTTCCTCAGATGTATGAATGTGTGATATCTTCATATTTGCTAGGTTATGTTTAAATGATTTCTTCATAGTTTAAAGCTTGGCAGAGAGGTGTTTCTTCTCTAATTTCAAAAGAGAAATTTGACTTGGCTTTCCAGAAAATAGTTGCTTTGGACAACTTTTTCCATCTTATAATAGAAGTAGTCTGAGAACAGCTTTTTGTGACATTCAGTTTTTTGTAACTGGAAATTTTAAGTGTGACTATAAAGTATATGACAAAAGAGATCTGAAATGGAGCCAATATTTTTTTACAGCATAGTATTTCAGTATTTAAGTTTGGGTGAATGTGGAAAAAGAAAAATGGAGTACGGAAAAATATTTGATTTTCCAGATTTTTTTTGTTTTATCTTCAGTTTTTGAAAAGGACTGAAGTCTAACAGTAAATAATTCCAGCATTATCTGAACTATAAATGTCAGGAACTAGTTGATGTGCTTTATGTTTGAACTGCCACATTACATATTGACTTCTTCTGGGTCCTGACAAAATGCCAAACTAAAACTGTTGCGGTTTTGAATTTCTACAAACAAAATAGAAGCAGAAGTTCACAAACTGTTTTACAGAAACTGTGCCTTTCTGGAATTATCCAGTCCATGCATGACAAGTGAATGGGTTACATAATTTGAACTGGAGCATCTAGACATTCTCTCTAAACCAGAAGCCAGTTCCAGTATTGTGGTGTTTGCTGAATTGCGGAATGAAGCAATGTCTGTTTAAGCGGATCAAGGTGAATGCTTGTTTACTTATTAACATTTTGAAAGGAAATGTCTAGAGACTCCAGTATTAAAACCACTGACTAATTGCTAGTAACCTGTTGACCTAAAATGATTGTTGTACTGTAGCTGCTGTTACTAACATCTATTTGTCTGCTTTTAAAATTTCTATTGTTTTTGTTAGGGATTGATATTTTTAGCAGAAAGTTGAGTGCTACAGGCACAGTAAGGGTTGAAAATCTCCTTTAGTCCTTTTATAAGATTTACTGAACCAAGGAATATTTCTGATGAAAAATGTGTGATGAGGTCATTGTTTTAGTAATACAATGGCTGTACACTTGTAGGTTTTTTCTGAATTAAAGTAAATAACTAGTATGATGCACAAGTACATAATTTTCTGTGGCATGCGGTTTCTTTAGCTAAATGTGATCCCAGACGTAACCGCAGTTGTCTGGCTCTGACCAATTGGACTTTTGTACTGTTGCAGAGGTGTTTGTTTATAATTTTAGACAAGACTGATAGTATTTTTACTCAAAAAAGCCCCTTAACCCAGCAGATTAAGTGGAAAAACAAATGGTATGTTCAGACATTGTAGAGAAGGATAGAGAACCACAAGACTAAAAAAATGCAATACAGAAAATACTAAAAGCTCCTACTAAAATAAAAAGCTGCTACCATTTTTTTTTAAGCATAAAACACAAGTAAGCCCGACGATGTGGCTTTCTGGCCTTGCATTCTGGGATCAGATACAGGAATGTTCAGTCTGAGTCATTGTTTCCATGACAACCATTGAGGGGAAACCTCAAGAACTGTTGACGTCACTTACAGGAAGCAGTTGTGAAGATGCCCACCTTTTCTTTAAAGGATAGAAATAGACATTTTCATCATCTCTGTCTTCAAGCAGAAATATTGTGAGGTTTCTTTTCATTATAGATATTGATTTGTCATTTAAATTTTTTATTTTTTTTTAAATGACTTCCATTCAGTAGAAGACCTAAACTTTTGTTTTTTTGATAGTCGTCAAACACTCATGTTTTATGCTCACTTATAAAGCATAATCAACTACTCTCTAATCTTTAACTGTTTCAGTTTTTCAAAAAAATAAAAATCTTTATCAGCATTGAGTACAAAAACACTCCTTATGCCAAAATAATGATAAAACAAAAAGTTTGCTTATTTTCAGATGTGAATGAGATAAGAGATTCAAATAAATTCATGACGCTGTAAATTAACATTTATTTAACATCTTGTGGTTTCAGTTGATGAATACAGTTATGTGTTATATCTATTAGAACTTTTCCATGTTAGGAACACCTTTTGATTTATCACATTCAGTGAAATCAGTAGACTTTTTTTTAACTTTGATTGTGTTCCTTGGAGTCTTTCCTACTGAAACCTGTAATGAGAATTGTGCATTTTACTTTTTTCTGACATTCATCATCCTTGCCTGTGGTTTTCTTACAGCTGTGGTAGCTACTACCACCCATACCACGGTGGTGACCTCTGCTCCTCAGCAGTACCCCCAGCAGCCAATGTCGGTGCCTGGACAGCCCCACCCGTACCAGGCGTCCCAGTATCCACCCTACCAGCCCATGCCAGTTCAGCCTGGCTATGGAACACACCCCATGCCTACGTCGCCTTATAAAGGACAAGCATTTACCCCAGGACCACCACCACCTTATCAGGAAGCCAGTGAGTGTGAATTGTTACTTCAGTCCACATGAACAAGAAAAGCCTGGAAGCTGGCCACATGTTTGTGGTTGTCTTAAATGAATATATCCAGTCTATATAATTTTTTTTTTTAAATTATAACTGTCATGCAAATGTTATCACAAATCTAAAATTACATGAGAGTATTTAGTCAGCCTTTTTCTCAGTGTCGTATTTATGTCCCTTTATAGCTATACAAGATTTCTCAATTTCTGCTGCTGTCGAGTTAAAATTTCCTCTGAACAACTTTCTTTGAATGTTAGCAGTGATCCAGAGGATAAATATTTTATTAATGTATTGTCTGGTCTGCAGTAAAGCTAGCATGACAGTGACTAAAATAGATGGCACAACCCTTGTTATGCCATCTATTTTATGAAGTTTACCAGTGGCTCTTGCAGCAAAACGCAACATGATGCTGTCACCCCCATATAGTTGGGATGGTGGTCTGAGGTTTTCAAGAGTCTTTCTTTTTCTTATAAATATAACAATGATCATTCTGGCCAAACATTTCCACTTTAGTTTCGTGAGAGCACAGAACATGTCTCCAAAAATAAACATCTATGTGCTGGAGTGTATTTGCAAATGTGTCTTGCTTTTAAAAAGATGGCTTTTGGGGGGGCAGAATTATGGTAATAAAATAGCACTTTTCACTAATCTTATGGTTGGATAACTAATAGATTAAAAACAAAACATTTTTTTTGTTGCGCTCATATGTCTCAAAGTCAATATTTTAGTAGCTAAGAGGGTGTTTGAATTAAACATGTTTAACTTGCCAGATGTATGGTTTTTGATTAAAATTTGATAAATTGTAAATAATTAATTACAGACCCTGCAATTATCTTGATTAAAATTTTAGTCAAGCTCCGCCAGTGCTTAAAATGCATCAATAAATATGCCTTTAAGTTGAATGTTGCGATAACTGATTTTTCAGTTTATTGCTGATTTTGCAAGCCTGCATGCTTTTGTGTCATCTTGTTACTCCAGAATAGCAGAAGAGGAGGTGGATTAACTACTAGGTTATATCTGAGGGTTTTTTTTTTTTTAGTAAAAGGAAACGGATAATTTCCGTTTACTGAAGGTTGTAGACCTCTTATGTGGTTAAAGGATATTTCTGGCCAATTCATTCTTATGCTTTTCCCTTCTATTTCCAGTCGGTCCGGCCTACCCTCCCAGTCAGCCCATGCCTTACAGCCAGGCTGCGTACAACCCCGGACAACCAGCGTATCCTCTACATCCTCCCACCTACCCACAGCCAAATGCTCCATCCTCTCACGCTGACTTCCTGGCACAGCCTGCATACAACCCAGATTATGTTGCACCACCCACAACCGGGTAAAAGTACTTCATACCATAAATAAACTACAACGTTCCTGACATTAGCAAAACCTGAAGAGAAAGTGTTTCAGTTTGATGGTAAAGATGGCAATGTAATATAATGTTGAGCATCTGTTGTGTTCAGTTGTCTCGAAGTAGAACGTGTTGATGCCCTTTGACTTATTTTACATAGACATTCAGGATACATTTATGCATATATGTAAGAATTGTCTGATTTCGGTTTGTTTGTGGGTCCTTACTCATCTTGGGGGAATGAGACATGAAGCCCTGCCTCAAAACTTCCTGTTTGCCTTTTAAGTCCAACTGAACCTACTGGACCCCTCATTCACTCTCAGACTTTGAACAAGGTGCTTTCATGTCTATGCTCAACACCTCAAATATCTGCCAGGTTCTTGCAGAAGTGCATTAAACCTTTCCTTTCTTGTCATACTCTTGTTTTTATAGTGTTGTGAAAAGTGTGTATTAGTTTTTAATACACTGCTGAAATGCTTTTTTTTAAAGCATTCTTTATAAAAGGGAACACTTACTTTTTCATCAGTTAGGAAAATATTATAAAAAATAAAACAATAGCTTATATGTGGTAGAGCTCATAGAGTTTGGTTTTTATTACAGTTGCACCAATGTATCATCCAGTCAATAAATCGGCTTGGATTTACTTCACTTTGGGAGATCTGTGATTGGCTGATGCTGTCGGAAATCTGAACCAAGATCTAAATCAGTTGGTTAGGCTTTTTCAGCCAGAAAACTGCAATCGGTGCACATATAGTTTTTGATTGTCAAATGAACATCTGTACACTTTTGCATCTTTAGCTTCATTTAGTGTTTCTTCAGGACTTTTCTATTCAGTTTACCAAATATTCAGTCTAAACCAAAAAGGAGAAATGTTACATATTTGCAATGAAAGACACAAATGTGCCTTCATAGAAAGGTTGTGGAACCCAGATGAACATGTCCTGGCTTGAAAAGTTTAAGTTATTTTGAATTTTTGAACTGTTTATTATTTGAGTGCCATAGTATAAATTACTATAATTTATTATTTATAATAATAAATTTATTTTATAAAGTCATTTATAATAATAAATTATAGTAATTTATTGTCCTTTTCATTTCAAACAATGTAACCTGTTTACATAACAAATGACTTCATGTCTTTGTCATTTAGACATTCAGATTAGAGATTAATGCATTTTATATGTTTTAACTCAAATTAGACAGTAAAATGGTGTATTTCTATAAAATATCCTTGTACCTTAATTGCACAACTTAATTTAAAATAGTTGCTTTTTTTTTCCAGCTTTTGTGTATTTCCTGTGAAATTTTGTGTGTTTTCTGTATGTGTTTTCTTTGTTCAGTTGCCACTAAAAAACTCAACTGTTTTTGCCATTGAGTCAAGTCATTTGAAAATGTGTTTTGTTTTTTTTTTCGTAAAGAATGAAAGTAAAAATAAGTTGTTCTTCGTTTGCCTTTTGTGTTAAACTAGCTGGGTATTTTTTTGTTTTTCAGATTCGTTCGAATCATTGTCACTGGGAAAAAAAAACAACAGCTAAGGTTTTACTGTTTTTCATCTTGTGATCCAAAATATTTTTCTTGTCATATGTAAATATATGTACCATTTATTTTACAGACTTTCATAAAATATATTTTTTTCTGCTTGCATCTGGTTATTTAAATTCACTTTAAGTGAAAGGGTTACTGTATAAGGCATTTAAATATTTTGGTCGTGCCCTTTGGAAAATAAAATTGAGAAAAGGAAAGATGGGTGTTATGATATTATTAAAACCTGCAACAACCACCATTGTTGCAATCACAGCTGCACATCTTTTTTGGTGTATTCTTACTGGATCCACATATCTAAACACTAAAACGTCTGTTCAGTTTTCTCTGAAAAGAAAGTTCATGCTCAGTCAGATTGGATAGCGAGTGTCTAATCACCAATTTTCAAATCTTGCTATTTTTAATTGAATTTATGTCTGGACTTTGACTGGGACATTCTATCATGATTATTCTTTTATCTAAACTTTTCCACTGCAGCTTTGGAACATGTGTTTTGCAGCCTTCTTGTCTTTCGCTCTGTCTGTGTTTCCTATGACAGGGCAGTCTATCAGCTGCCCTTTCATGATGACATAAAGCCCACCATAATGGACGTTTCCAGCTCCTCCAGAATCACTTAATGCTCTCCTGAGACTTTCAGTTAGGTGGACAAACATGCCTTGGTAGTTATTTTTAAGTTGTCTCATAGTGCTTTGTTAAATGTTTTCTTAAAATTAACATCTTTTCACACTGATGTAATTTGGTTCTTTCAATCAAAATTAAAACTATTTTGATTGATAAAATAAAACTTAGGCACACAACTGTCAGTTTATGTGGCTGTAGAGCCTCGGTGTCCAACGTTTGGCCCGGAGGCTATTTGTGGCCCTTGAAATGATTCTGATCAACCCCCTAAACATAAGCCAAGAGCAAATCAGAAAAAATAAACCGATGAGCCTAAAAATTTAGAAATTGACCATTTTTCTTTTAAGGTAACAATCCAGAGACTTTTTTTTATAATTGGATCCTTAAAGATTTATAGATTTCTTCCCTTTTTGTTATTATAGAGCAGGTAAAACAAAACAAAAAACTCCTCACTTTTGCATTTTTAATTTAATGAATTTTGTGGCTTGCAAGTAGTTTAAATTTGACACGTCAAAAGGTTTGGACACCACTGCTCTAGTGGGCCACATAGATACTTATGGCAGGCTAAATTTAACCTGCAGGTTGCGAGTTTGACACCTTGGTACAGAGGCATTTAACAGCTGATTATACTGGGATCAAATTAATTAGGATATTCATAAAGGGAGCTATCACAATAAAGGGCATTGAAATTTGCATGTCACACTTTTCAAAAAGTTTATTATTAATGTGATTTTTCTTTTCCTATTTATTTCACAACTATGCATGACTATGTCTCTACTTATCAACATGGGATCAGTGAACGTCCAGGAAACCAACATGTGGATTGCAGACTTTAAGTAGTCAGCAATTACTTTAACAATGAACTGGACTGGATTTTTCCACACACTCTACAGTAAAGGTTGGGAAAGGGCTTTACCACCTGTGGAACCTGAGGCCTTTTGGAGAGCAAATTATGCTTTTTGACCATTTTATCTTTAGCGATTTTACATGATGTAGGATAAATTGCTGGGTGTCAAGTCAGGATAGTATTATCCTATTTTCTTGCTCCTAGCATACCTCATAACCTACTACCAAAATGTCTGGTGAGACTTAAACCAAGAAATTTCTCTCTGTGGGGAAATAACTTTAATTCTTGTACTTTCAGTATTTGGTTTTGCTGCTGAATTTCAGCTGTCTTCTCTTTGGGTTGATCTTTGTCGCTCTGACTTGTTTATTTTTTTTACACAAATGTTGGTTGTTTTTTTTTTTTTACAAAATATGACATTAGTGATAGAAATAAACTTTCCCACGCTCTTGTGGTAACGATGAGGCCTCTTTTAATAAACAGCAATAGTAGTGTTTTGAAGAGTGTTTAATGTTTTCAGAATTATTATGGGTTCATATCTGAGACTATCGGGATGATAACTTCTGATGGAAATCTAACCTACTGTGTCAATATGTTCCACAACTGTGATGACAAATCAGTTCTTACCCTGTAGAAATAATTTTGGAGAGAACATAGTTCGGATTGACCAATCGTAGCAGCAAAGCCTGATGTCAGGGGGATACAAGGTTCTGCAGCTTTGCAAGAACAGCAAACTACTAAACATGCTTCTATTTGAGGAATGACAAAGACAGCCTTTTAGATCTATGAAGGGGATGCTGCATTATTGGAGTCAGATGCTTAACTACAAGAGCACAGATCTGCAGAGACTGGGCGGATGCATGAAAAAGAGGTTTAGAGCAAATTTGGGTGGAGTCACTTATTGCAATCACATGTTGCACAAGAGAAAAAAAAAACAAACCCTGAAAGTTATTTTAACTAAATCTGAATCTGGTTATGGCCAGAGTTTCTGTACTAGCAGGTTTTATTGTCTGTTTTGTCTGTTAATGAAGACTAATCTCACTTCTCTCAAGTTATTATAAGGGACATATTGACACATTCATGTAAGTTTTACTTGTTCTTTGGTATACCTTGTTCATTTAGTAAAATATAGCGTTATTATCCTAAAAGCGGGCCAAATTATATAATGTTTTGAGAAATCGAGATCTAAATAATAAAGGGTATATTGTTAAAGGGTGAAACTATCCAGAAAATCTTGACCTTTCCATTTCTGCTATTACATTAATGCTCCTTTCCCTGGCAAGCATAACCTGTTCTGTGACTGTTATCACAGCCTGTTTGCATTTACTTCCTATCTTCTAGCTTCAACTGTCAACCCCTCCCCTTCCCCAAAAAAACCCCTTAATTAAACCTTTCACTGAACACCTAATTTAAAAATACTAAAATATAAAAGAATGGCAAGAGTATACATCACATATAAGTGCTGTCCCGTATCTCTGTCTCACTCTGAGAAGTGTTTTCCATGTGTTGAGGAATGTTGTTGAGTGAGTTTTTTTGGGAGGGACACAAGTTCCAACAACCGTCTCCTTGCAGAGTCATTTCCTTGGTACAGTGCTTCATGGCAGTTATGGTCTCAGGTGTTTGGGTCAGAGTTTTCTGTATTTTCTGCTTGATCGTGGTACCAGAAGCATGGGGTGAGTTTTTCTTCTTATTGGCGTTGGTTGTTCGATGTTAGACAGTCCTTTGTCACATGACAAGGACTAGAAAAACAAAGTGAAACTAAAATCGAGGTGTACGTGTAAAGTGTGCTAATGAATGTGATTTACAGTCAGTTAGGTTTTTATCAACTTGAGTTCTGGTTCTGCTTATCAGTTTTTACAGACTGTTACATTTTAATGATACATTTTTTAAAACAGTCTAATCTCTCTTTATCTATGTGTTTCACAGCGGATCGTTGCACTTCATACACAGATTCACAAAATAAATACCATTATTCGGAGTTGTGTGAAAAGTATTGCTGTGGAAAATGCAGTAATAAATATTGCTGCAAAAACAAAATTGAGCGTTTCACTGAAGAGCAACAGGCCAACTGTCCAGACTTGTGTGTCTTGGTTTTTCTCTTCCTCATTACCAAATGTTTAGTCATAATTCATGGTGTGACTTTCAAAAAATGTGAAAACATTGCTTGCTTTCCTTTATTTGAAGGGCTACCTACACTCCAAACATTGCGGTTGTAGCAGGCATTACTGCTGCCGTTATTTTCGTCACCATCCTTGCGTGTCTTATCACCTGTTGTGTGGCTCCTTGTTGCTTGTGCTACAAATTGTGCAGAAAACCACGCAACCAAAGACAGATAGGTAAGCCACAATTTCTCTATTACTTTAGCTTTTGCAATTAACAGGTTTTAGTGTTGTAAAAATATGAATATTGGAGCTTGCAGAAATATTCACACTTCTGGAACCTCTTCATACTGTGTCATGTTATAAACGCAAACTTTATATCAAACCATATCATTTTATTAATCTTAGGATTTTTTATGATTGAGCAACATAAATAACAGTGAAGCTAGAAGAAAATGGAACACAATCTGAAAAGTGTGACAATCATTTTTATGATGGTCTGAAGTTTTATTCAATTATGAATATATTTACTCTGTCCGTAAATTTCAGTAACCAGTTGCCTTCAGATATCAGTTTGTAAAAAGGATGTAATTTGACCTCAGGATAAATACAGCTGTCCTGTGAAGCCCTCAGAGGCTTCTTCTAGAACATTAGTTTTTCAGCTCCTTGGGAACCATAAAAGGAATCTCCCCTCTGCTCAACTTTCTCTACATAACAACCTGCTCTCCTGGATTTACACAAATATTTTAGAAAAAAAAAAGGCACATTTTTGAACCACCAATGGGTAAGGTCCTATTGTATGTCAGAAAGGTAACTCCTCAAATCAACCTAAAAACACCCGGTACTTGGTAAAACAACAGTGATGGCATCATGCTGTGGGGATGGTTCCCTTTCACAGGAGTAGTGAAAATGTCAGTTGATGGAGCTGGAGGGCAATCAAGGAAGAAAACCTGTAAGTCTATGAAACACATACTAGAGGCTCAGGTTTCTCTTTCAACAAGACACAGACATAAACATAAGACATGGGTCACAACAGAATGATTTAGGAAAAAACATACTTGTATGTTTAAGTAGCCCAGAGCAAAATCATACTCTCCATCCAACTGAACTCAAATCATTTTTGCTATAAAGATTTCACAAATATTCATTCTCTAGATTTGCAAAGCTGGCAGACATAGCTCAAAAGATTTGGATCTGTAATAATAGCTTCTACAAAGTACTATTTTGACTTAAACTAAGGTTTATTTATGTTTTCCGTTAAAAAAGTTGAAAACTTTAGGCTTCACTTCAAGGGTTAGTTTGTGTTGGTCCATCACACAAAATCTGCATAAAACATAAACATGTTGTGATTTTCCAAAATGTGAAAAAGTTCACGCAGCATAAATTCTTTTTCAGCAGTAAAATCCATGGATTATAGCCATAATATTGTTTGGAATCTTGATGCATTTCCTTTAATATAAAAATAGTCTGTTGTATAAAATGGTAAAACTTTAACTTCTGATGTCAAGTCAACAAACATAACTGGTGATTGTGTAACAGTCAAATTAAATGTGTTGCTTTCTCTAGTGGTACCAAACAGTGCAGCCAACATGGCCCAGCCTCACTACTCACCATCTGCATATCAAGCAAATCTTCCAGGTTACCAGGCAGTGGCAGGATACGAGGGCTCCACTCTGCCCTCCACCCCGCCACCATCATATAACGACAGCAGTAAGTTGTTTAATTAGTTCCCTAACCTTGTTTCAACCTCTGATTACACGACTTATTATTACAGACAATCAGAAGATGATCCTTTCTAATTCAATTCTTCAGCATATTTTGAGTCTTTTTATTCACAATGAAGTCAGGTTTTGTCCTGGTTCCAAAATAAAATGCGATTTATGGGAGCTTCCAGTTAGCATTAAGCAACACAGCTCAGCTGATCATTCTTCTATGCCAAAATCAAACCATTACACATCTAACAACATTATAGTTAGTATTATGCATTAATATTTGCATTCTAATGAAACAATAAATCCAGAAAATTAAGTGGAAAGCCACAATTTTTCCCTGATGTTGAATTAGCTTAAAGTAGCAGAGAGGTCTAGTGTTAAAACAGTTTGCAAAGCTTGCAATTTTTACACAAAATAATATAAACAGAAATGTCTCTGTAATGCCTTAGAAATGCAATAGAAGCTGTACATCTGGTACATCATGCTCTGAAGTTTTGCCCCTCACTACTATGTTCTGGATATATTTATCATTTCAAAAGATAAATTAATGATTCTTTCTTGTTTCCTCAGTTTCTCCATTGTACTCAGCTCCTTTTGTACCAGATCATGCGATGTACCCACTCACTCCTTCCAGTCAGCCCAGCGCACCTCCACTACCTTCAGATGAAATTGCACAGCCCCCCTACAATCCTATATACAGACCACAACATTGATCTGAAAGCTTGCTACCCAATTAAAATGTATATCTCAAAGACATAGTTGAATCCTTTTGGTGTTGTCAGGGTCCTGAAAAACTCACAATATGGTGTTAAATTTGAACTCATTTACCCATCAATGTTTGTGGAGAACTGAATATGTACTACTGATTTATTGGTGTATGTGTGTTTGTGTAGCTGTTATCTTTCTAGCGGACATTCTTGTGTAAAATGTGAACAAACCTACACCTCTGCAGAAAAGTTCCATTATTTCTTGTTTTTTCTTTGTCAATATGTTCATATTTTGTTGCAATAAAAGCATCACAGACACAATATCCATAATGCTTTTATGGATATTTCTACATATAGCAGATGTATGTTATACAGCTACTGTATATATAACTGATAGACTGTATGTTTACTTGAGGCTGTTTGTTTACATTTACATATCTCTCCTTTAGATTTAAGAGTGAACTGACAATAAAAGTACATGCAAAACAAACAAAAAACGCGTTTACCTGACATGACTGAGATTCTTATAGTAACCCAGCAGAGGGCGCCTCTGACTCTTTTTTTTTGAAATACATTTTTTTCTAAACCTGTTTCTGCTTCGTGTTTTTCTCTCAGATTTGTTCAGTTTAGCAATGCATTGTTGGGTGTTAAGTAGGTTTATGTTCACAAGGTCTGCATTGTTATATTTCTATTTGGTTGTTAAATATTTGCATAAACTCTGCAGAAGATCATGAGTAAACTTCTATTTTTCAGAACAAACACATTTTCCAGTTTTTGTTGTTCTTGGAGTAAATATAAATGCAGTCTGTCAGGTAGCATTTACGATACATTACATTTACATTAAGTCTACAGCAAATGGCTTATTACACATGGACTGTGGAAAGCTTTCAATTAACTCACTCACTCCCTATCCTATAAAGCTCAGCATGATTTTTTCTCTGCTGTTCAACCATTTTGGTTAATTGGAAATTTCCCATAAATACTTGCTGAAATGATTAGACTCCCTTGCACATCCTTTATTTTCCTGTATTGATAAAGATATGGCTTCATAAATCCCCTTTGTACCTGGAATCTCTGCATTGGATCACATTCCAGCACAATTTAGCTCAGTTTTAACCTGATTCAATTTTGGTTCACACCTGTTAATTTATTTGTGCCCAAAACAGAATGCATCCATTCCAGTAAAATACAGTTAAAACAGATAATATCTGGGGGGGGGGGGGGGGGAGACAAATTGGTGAGCTTGGGGCCAAGATTTGTTGATTGATCAAATGCAATATTTCCATCAGGTTATCCTGTATACATAAATAATTCTAGATAAAATAATAATAAAAAAATAACCACTTCCAATCCCAATTTCTCCTCCCTGTATTTGTTACATCTACATACATCCAACACCTGCCAATAAAATATAAAAAAATCAGGTGTCATCAATGGTACTGGGGAAACAATAGAGGGGAATTTTACAATATTAAACTATTACAGCTAAAGCTCCATCAATTAGGATTTACGAGCAAGTGAAAATCTTCTGATATTGTCATTAGAGTAAAGCCTGAAAAATGAGTATGAGCCCTTGGACCTAAGAAAACCAATATGCTTACTTTCTACTTTATTTAGACATTGACGTTTTGCTAAATGATCTTTATGCTTTTTAAATTGCATCACATCTTTCTTGTAAAAACATTAGGAGCCAAAACACTATGGTTAAATTTAACACAAAACCTGGTTTGGGCTTAAGATACACTGCTTCATAATGTTGACCCTGCACTCTACCCATGACGACTGAATAATATATAGTAAAGCAGCCAATGCAGAGTAAACATGGAAGAGTTCAGTATTTAAGAAGGTTTATAGAACATCAGGTCTTTGGCCCTTGAAAGCAAACAGACAAACACAACAGTATGCATGAAAATGAGACGGTGTCAAATTTAGCCCTGCAGTAGAGGAGGATTACTCACAGAGTTTATGTTTGTCTCCTTAAAGCTGTGGGGGGAAACTGAGTCATAACCCTACTTAATAAATTGCCCTATTGCAGATTTTAGGTTACATTCATGTTAAATGTCATTACCAGTCCACCGCAGCCTTGCAGTCTGTTTTGCCTTTTCCTGTGGGCTTGTGTGTGGTCAAGACTTTGTATGCATATATATTTAATCCCATAATAACCAGCACCACTCCCTCCTGTAGCGCTGCCCATTAATCAATACAGTCATAGTGCTGACTGCAACCATCTCAGTTATCACACTGATGGACTAAATAGGGAAAGCTGACCCTGACTGTACATTGCTGCTGCCGCCTTTAGAAACAAACCCTCTCTTTGAAGTGTGGCTCAGACTGCTAAAGAGCCTTTTTGTAGTGGGATTTTACCCTGTCAGATAATCTTTAGATGTAGTCATCTTTGTAGTTACCTTTCTCTTTTTTGCCTGTTCTGTTTTAGCTTTTTCTCTTCCCACTCGCTGACTGTGCTTTGTTCTGTCTCAAGGTGTCTGGCTGTCTGCCCAGGCTGCCATTACAATATTTTAAGCTTGTTTCTCAACATCCCACAGGTCCTGTTTTCTTTTTACTGCTCTGCAGCACCATAGAGTCCTTCAGATATTTCTGTCTCAAACTGAAGGTTTTCAGCACATATGCTATTATATTAAATGTCAGCTTAAATTTACCTGTAGAGTATCTACATGGTATTATTGGACATCACATGCATGAAACAGATAAAAAATGAACAAAGATAATGAAATAACACTTATCCAAGTAAAACACGTGAGCATTGTTAAAAGCTTCACAGTTCAGAGGAACAGAATCATCATGACTCAAAGAATGATGAGGTGATATTGGGTTGATTTTAGTTAAGACCAGAAAACCTTTGTCTGAAATGTATGCAGAAACTGTGTCACAACTCACAATCCTCAAAAACATGGAGCTTATCACCTAAACTAAAAAGCCAAAGTAGTCTATATATATATATATATATATATATATATATATATATATATATGTATATATGTATATATATATGTATATATATAATTATTTTTTTATTTTTTTTCAAAACAGGAACTTTTTATTTTCCAAATCTGAATTTGCCAGTGGTATGAATAATTTGGGTGTAATTGTACATTTTATTCTTTAGCCTTTATTATTCCTTCATTATTTGTTTCTGTCATCTAACCTACCATTAGATTTAGGGTTAGGGTAACCCTATCGCAAATCCTATTTTTTTTTCTGTTACTTAGTAAAAATTTGCACATTAACTTGACTAATACCAACAAACCTGCCTAGCATGGTCATCTTCAGATGAAGATACAACCTGTGGACTCACAGAAATAAATGTTCAGTTTAGCAGCTAAAAATAAGCTGGCATCACATATGTAGAGTTTTCTAGCGAAAGAGCTTTCTAAACAGGTGGCGAGGACAGAAAACTGTTTTTAAATGATGCTCTAGGAACAGCAGGGGGCAGACAGAGTTCAACACCATAGTTTACAAAACCAGACAAATCACATGAAGAGATTTTAGCCTCCGGTTAGTTGAAGCTGGTGTACTGATGCTGATTTACGGAGACACTAATCTGGAGATAATTTGCATTCTTCTTAATCTGCAAATATTTTAACATAGCTTCAACTTGACGATTGCTTAACTGGAAGTAGCGCATTATTATGAAGTGCTACTTCATAAAAAGTACATTGTTTCCATATGAAGTGGAGGTTCAGGGCTGAAAATCACAGTTTTTTTCTATCTGTAAACCTGGTCAAGTAAAATGTGCAAAATGTTATGTTGAAATACAACAATTTTGCTGCATTAAAAAGAGAATTAGGAGACATAAAGACCAGCTAATGTTCACAACATGGTCGTAATTAAAAGGCACAGACTTTAAAAACAGGACTTAGCAACATTTTTATCCAAAAACTCAAAGATTGACAAAAATAGTAAGAAGGATAGGACTGGAATAGAGTCTTGAAGGAATATTAGGAACATAGAGGATATTTATAGATGAATCAATAAATATCCTAATTTATTTATCTTCGTTCCACAAAAATAAAAGATACAATTTCATTGGATGTGAAGTAAAGTTGCTACACACTAATGTACAGTAGGTGGTGGTATGCACCTGGAAGTTGTTTGCAATTCGCCATTATAGAAAAGAAGAAGAAGAAATTACATGCCTCTGCCCCCATGCTGAAATAGAACAAACCTCCAACATACAAACCATGCAAACAGTTATGGTAGTGGCAGAGAAGTGTGAGAGAATGTGTGTATTCTCTCACACTTCTTCTCAGCTAAATGGGGTGAACTTTCTTGGACCACTGTGTAGATGTCTTCTTTCTTTTTTATCTGGGATCCCTTCCAGATTACTGCAGCTAGAAGTGAGACATTTTTACCATGTCAGCCAACACTGAGGCAAAGACGACAGGCAAGAAATTTGTGCATCAGGTCTGTAAGGTTATCAACTTCAAAGCCAAAGTCTTAGCAGCCAGAAGACTGAGGGGCACAAAGTGTCATTGGATGTGAGTCTGTGAAAACTGTGTTGGATGCATTTGGCACAACAGAACAGGTGAGTAATGACTTATATGATGCCAATTTGTGAAAAACTGCCTTCAGAAAAATGCTTAAAAATAAATGTTGGCATAAAAAGTGCTTAAATGAAAAATACTGGAGTTACTGCAGCACATGTTTTCATGTTGCCATAGAGCCATTGGGATTTGCACACATCAAGCATATTCTTTCAAATATTTGATATTAGATTTGACTGATTTGATTGATTCTGACAAAAAATAGGATATTTGCAACTAGTTACATTCATGCAGATGAATATGTGACAGTTACTGCCATTAATTACAGTGTTTTTTTTTTTCTTTTTTTTTTTTTTTACTAGAAAGTAGGATAAAAATAGCTATTTGGGACGGGTCATGGGACAGGTCACATGAGAAATATCTTCGGCTTAAGACTAAACCATAATTAAAATGACTGTAAACTTTTAATTTAGCTTTAAATAACGCAGTTAATTTAAGCTAAACAACTGTAAACTGGACAGCCTTTGTGCTCCACTAAAACCATGAAAGCTCCATTAACTCATTACACCAAAGACATTTAACTCTCTCTTTCACCTCAACTCCAACAAAATGTGAGAGAGACGTCCTGACAGCATGGTCCAAGAATCTCACCTGTTTGTGCGACTGCTATGCATCTGTTTGTGCAAAGTTTATTGAGGCAAACAGTTGAAGTGACACTCCGACAGCTGCTCACAGACTTACCCAAGCTCAGTCACTTAAAAGTGCTACGGCCTCTGCCTCGTGTCCAGTCAGTTTTTCCTGAGGCTCACCTCTGTTATTGTGCCTGGCTGTCCCTTTTAGTCTCTAATGTTTCTCTGTTGTCCGATTGGCTGCACTTCATGACCACAGCTCAAACTTTCCAATTCTTCCGTACAAACCTCTTTCACCTTTGGACTTTATATCCAAAGCTTTGGTACAGTACGAGCCTGTCTGCTGCACAGCTTTTACAAAATTTACAAATAATCTTATTGAGGTTTCAGGGCTTTGATTTTGTCTTGCATATTATTTATTGTTACTGTTGCTTTTCCATAGTGTGTGTATACATATATACACATATTCTCTCACACTTCTTCTCAGCTAAAGGGGGTGAACTTTCTTGGACCACTGTGTAGATGTCTTCTTTCTTTTGTATCTGGGATCCCTTCCAGATTACTGCAACTAGAAGTGAGATGTAAAAAGTCTTAAGCTTTATTTAGCTGTTAACATTTTAACTTTCAAGTATGCAACTCTTAATTTTTCTCTTCACGCACGCAGCGTTACAAGCACCTGCAGCAGAGAGGTGCAAAAGAACCCGGAATAGACCGTGTGAACTCAACAGGTAAAACAGTTAAGTATCTTTATGCCCTCTCTCACTCTGTTCACTATCCTCCAAGTATCCTGACAACCTTGCCTGGTATTTTGGCTCTGGTCCCCTGAGTGTTGATGTCAGCTGAGTGAAGAAGAAGGAAGGGAGGGCGGAGTGGACAAGCTGAAAGAGAGAGGGAAGGGGGAGGAGTGAGCGGGCTATTCAAGGCACTTGTCCTCTGTCTCCCTGCAAGCATAAAGGAGGGGGAGGCGCAAATGAATTGAGAAGAGCCCACTTGCACATACACACACACACATAGTAGTAGCAGCCGCATTTTCACAGCCTGCTCTTCAGACTGACAGCAGCAAACGGAGTTGAGAGCCAGCCAGTTGAGAGAGCAGGACAGAGGGCTGTAGACAAGGAAGTCATCTACAGAGGACAGGGGAGAAGAGATTTACTCAGGATTTGGAGCTTTTTCAGCACCTTGGGAATCATAAAGGGAATCTCCTCTCTGCTCTTCTTCAGCTGAACTTTCTCTGCTGGACAACCTGCTCTCTGCTATGGCAGCCCTGATGGGACATGGGGATCCGGCGGCTTCCCTGTCATCTGTCTCCTCTCATCCTAGGGTGTTCTTCCTCTTGGCTCTCTCCTCTCTCTTGAGTCAGGTCTGCTGCTTTAACCTGGACACCACTCACACACTGCACAAGCTGGGGGACCGGGGGACCTTCTTTGGTTTCTCTGTGGCACTTCACCAGCAGCTTAACCCCGTGCCTCAAAGTTGGTGAGTGATCAATGCTGGGCTAAGTTTGCTCTGGGCTATTTCTTCAAAATGTAAGCCTGGGATTTCTTGTAATCTCAGCACCTGCTTACTTTACAAGATATTCCCTAAATCTTTGAGATCATACTTTGCATTTTTGTGCTGCATCACATTAAAAGATGGCAGTGGTCTGAGTTAAACGAGAATGATTTACAGTACATGGAGAGTGGATGAAAGTGGGTCTGATGAATCAGCAGAAATGGTTTGAGTGGTTTAAAATTTTCTCCAAATCCCAGACTGATAGTCACAGTCAGGGAATGGTCTCTCGTTAAGTTTTAATTAATTTGTTTAATTGATTTCACACTGATTCAAATTTTTTTTTTTTATGCAGCTAAGAGAAATAATCTCTGTTCAAGCCCCTCTAGAAATCGTAGGTAAATAATGATGACTCATCTTGTGTGGCTGTAAAGCTATTGAAATGTTTGTTGCAAGGCAGTAAATAAAAGGCAGTTCTCTTGGAGCTTTGGCATTGATATTACATGAAGGAATGCAGATCGTCTACTTTATTTGTTGGTAGATCGAGTGCAGTACTCTGAGTGAGTCATTAAAATCCTGCTTCCTGCAAATGATCACAAACTAATCCAAGTCTGAAACATGGTTTTTGTGCAACTTCCAGTTATTAGACATATTTTCCATTTGCTTTAAATATCCATATAATGTAATCTTTGAAAAGTTTTCAGTAAATCTTTTATTTATTAGATTAATGGAATTAAATATAGTGATGAAATATAGCAAAGTATAAAAGTACAGCAAATCTTAAAGTAAAACATTTAGTATCAATGCGAAACTAAATAGTTTTTCTCAAGGGGAATTCATGTTCTATTTGCTCTTGTTTTGTGGCTCCATATTTAACCGCCAGCTCCTCAGTTTACCCGTGCTGCAGTCGTCCTGACGCCTGGTAAGTCCAGGCCTGTGACATCAGGCAGTCATGTTATCCCTCTAAAAACCTGCTTGTATATCCTGCAGGACTCCCGTAACTAGTTTTGAAAATTGACTGTAATAGTAATAATTTAATACGACTCACTGCGGTGGCCTGCAACAAACAAGAGGGATGACTTCGAAGATTTGGACATGAGTAGTATTACAGCCAGGAGACAGTCAATAAATGGGATGATGCACCAGCTGGCAGGGGAAGTAGTATGAATAATGGTTGCTTTTAGTATGCTGTTACATCAGTTTTTATATTCAGTACTTATGATGATTTCATCTCTGGTCTGATTGGGTTCTGATGGCATTCTGGGCTGAAGCCAGGACTTTAGATATACAGAGTTCATCTGTGCTCAATGCCATTTCTCTAATGTGCATTTGACAAATTATCAACATTTTCTCAATATTGCAGTGGTATGATTAACTATTATTGGTATTTCAGGTTTATGGCCATGCCTGTTGTTGGAAAATTATATTTTTAAGACTTATAACTAAGAATGAGCAATATATATTTTTTCATCCACAGCATTAATTTCCAAAGGCATCTTTGAAACTGTGAATATTATTCAACATTCCAAATTTCTGTTATTTGGCTGATATTAATTTATGACTCAAAACATTCTGTTCATCAGGTTGATCCTCAAGGCTTTGAACCAGCATTCAGGAGACACTATAAACAGGTCATGAGTCCATCATAGGGATGTAAATGAGAGTATAAATCATGGATGCCAAAAAGAATGCAACCCAAGGGATACATTTCCAATTTAAAAGGGATATCTAAGAAATTAAATAAGGAAATATGTCATAATTTTTACGATATTTTCTTACTAACTATGCATAAACTTGCATTTAACAAATGAAATTCATGTTCATGTCTTTGATTGAGAAATAATTTAAAGGAGGCAGAGAAAATAAAGGTTAGCACAAAGTATCTGAGGATAAAATGAGAAGTTGCCAATGATGTTAGGTTTGTAAGCCAGAAAGATTAAAGAACTTTCCTTCACTTGATTATGGAGTCTCCCACACGCTGTTTGGTTAACTCTAGTCAAGTCTTGTTATGAGTTTTATGCTGCAGTGTCTTTCTCATTGTCACTCTCGCGTGAAGCTTTGACCCAGGCAGCAGTTGTCTGCATAGTCTCTCCCGTCTCTACCGCTGCTAGTCATGATGAGCTGGTGTCCTCTCTCAATAGTTTCACTGCAAAACACACAATTTTACCACGTAGTTTTGGCCTAGTTTCTAGTACAGATATATTGGAATAAAACAAACTCACTTAAAAGTAACTTTTCAACAAGATATATGGAATAGTCCAAAGTAAATAATTTCTTAATATTGATGAAAAAGTACTTGTTTCATTGACAGATAAATTAACTTATTACATGGGAATTTTTTTTTTGTCATAAGTGAATAAATCTGCCAGTGATACCAGTACTTCTTCAGCAATATTCAGAAATTATTTAATTAAAACAAAGCTTTATATCAGGAATGCTCAAAGTTGGTCCTCGAGGGCCGGCTTCCTGCACATTTTAGTTCTGTCCCTGGTGGCAGTTACAACCTGTTCAGCATGTCAGGTTTCTTAGGCCTCCTAATGAGCCACCATTTGATCCAGGATCTGTGCAGGATGTCAGCCCTAGATATAGAGAAGTACTGCTCTGTATCTAGGTAGAAAGGTACTTTTTTAGTTTTGTATTATTTCAAATCTACTAAGATATTTGCACTATAAACTAGACCAAAAATGCTTGGTAAGAGTTTGTGTGTTTACAGTGTTTCTTCTTGCATGAAGACTCGGTTTTTGAAGTCTGTCTGATCTAGGCAGATTTACTCATGGGCAATATTCTTTCGTGTCTTTATGTATTAACTGACTTCCAGGAGATGTTCGATCCTTTAGACTTTTTTATTTATCCATCCTTTTAGTTTTCATAACCATTTTCTCTGATTTTCTTGTGAGTGTTTATTTATCTTCATGGTATAATGGTAGCCAGGAATACTGATTAATCAGTAAATCCACTCTTTATGCTACAATCACCTGAGATGCACTCAGCTAATGCACTCTCAAGCACCAGTACTACTAGCACCAATTAGCTGGACCTCTGATGAATTAGTTCAGTCACTTTAAAGGTGGTAAATATTTATGCAATCTCTCGTTTTATGTTACGTTTTTATTTGACATGTAAAATAAAATATTCTGTCAATATTTTGTAGGAATCAGTTCTCACTTTGACATTAAAAGGTTTTTATGTATTTTTTTTGTCAAAAAAACAAATTTTGTTTCTCAAGATTGACTTGTAAAAGGTACAAAAGGGTAGCACAATCATGTGGTGAGTACTTTTTACAGACACTGTACATGATCTTTGCTAAGAAAGTGCTCACAAATATACGGCATTATCAAAAAATATCCAGACATTTAATTGGCAAATTCCTATTTCAAAGACATTTTTGCCAAGAGAACAATGTGTTTTCTGTCTGCAGCCTTAGAGAGCCGCAGGCTTTGTGGTCACAGTCAGTATGTCATCATCCATATAGGGTAGTATCTTCAGAAAGAGAGCATGTGTGCTTGGTGTTTGACCTGTACTTCTTTGTGATGGACTGTGTGACCAACTAACCAAAATTTCTCCTGGAATGGATCGATGACTTATCCAGGAGGATTTACCCAAAAGAACCCAGTGTTCATGATTCAACCACAATAATGAGAATGGGCAGAAATGGCATCTTTTAGAGGGTTTCAAGCCAAAAACCATTGCTGACCCAAAAGAACATAAAGACCCCTGTTACACTGGCCAGAAAAAAGAACATAGATGATCCACAATACTTTAGAGAAAATAGTCTGTGGACTGTTTCTGAAGGTGTGCAACCTAATATGTGTGATGTCAAACTAACAGAGCAAGAAATCAAACCAATAGCCAAACATGCTTCTACTTGCTGCTTCAGGATGTACAACTTGCTATGATTTATAACAGCGTTTAGATTTGGGGCAATTTTTTTTTTTTCTTCACAGAGCTGGATCGGTTTGGATAGCTGTTTTCTCATTGGAAAAGGTTTTTTTTTGTATTTACTTTGGGGTGGAAATACTTTTTCCCAACACTACATATGGCAATGTGCCTGAACTCAAGCTGAAACAATTGCTATTTTAAAGAAATAAAAACAAATCTAAAATATTTCATCAACATTAACAACAAAATCATGGTTAAGGTATTATTATCTCATCTTCATAAAAAGAAACCTCATGAGACACATTATTCCTGTAGCAAGCAATGAACATAGCAATTCCTGCTATGATACTTTTCCATGAAACTTTCTTTTAGTGCTCACTTTGTGTTCATGCTGTTTTCATACCATTCTGAAGCTTTTTGTTTTGCTTGAAGCAATCTGAAACTTGCTGTAATTAAATGCTGTTGAGTCATTTTTTTTCCCTATCAGGACTGTCAGCGTTACTGCAGCCTGTGGCCATCCTGTTCCTGCTTCATTGTGTGTTTCATGTCACCTGATTCAATAGTGAATCTGATATTAGCGCTTTGATGCTCTGTTACTCATAACTTGATCACACAACTTGTGATGAGTAAGTGCTGAGCTACCTCACTTCAGTGGAGTTTATGATGTAAGAGCTGAAGATTAGATTGAATGTGGGTGAGAAATGTGAGTCTTTATTGTCTCAAGGGACTGTGCTGTATCTCCTTAGTTGGCCTTTTTAGAGTATGGGAACACAGGTCAAGGCAAGTAAGACCCCATGTAACACAATGAGCTCATATTTAGTGTAAATAGAGCCTTCCCAGACACACGTCTCGAGGAAACAACCCCAGAGAGCCTCTGTCTGGTGTAGTAAACCTGCAAACCTTTTAACTTTTGCTATTTTGGTTGTTGTGATACAGAGCCCTGAAATCTGAAGGGGCTTCTGCAGTTGATGGCAAAGTGAGGATAAGGAGAGAGGGTATTTGAGTTATGTGCTTGTTGGCTATTTATAATGACATGAGGAGAGCTTCTGCTTATAGTTCTCTAATGGTTGAGGGCAGGGAAGATCCTGAGGTTTTTCCCCTTCACCTACATTGTTTCCAAATTGCTGCAGTAAATTTTATCTCTAGAGCAACATATGAAACAAAAAAGCTCAATTAAGCCCTTGTAAAGAAGGGTTTAAATGACATTTGATAATTACTCTAGGAAGCGTTGTTGTTGTTTATGTTTATGTTTGCAGCTGAGCAAGATGTGAATGCACAAATTGTTATATTGCATTTAGGAAACTGCTCTCAGATAAATAGATTAATACTTATATGAAAATTCATCCTTCTATAATATGATGTAAATAAAAAAACATAAGTCATGAAGCTGTCAGTCATTTACAAAAACAGTTCTGTGACACATAAATCTTCAGTGTAAAATAAAGTTTATTTTTCATCATAAACCTTTAACACAGGCGTTACGCTGGGAGTTCTGCTTTGCTGAAACCATGTAAGTCATTTATTATTGTTTTTTGTTGAAAGATATGCAACTGGTACTGACAGACATCTCTGCTCTGATCTTAATATCCCGCTTTTCAATGTGCAGCAAGTTTTCTTTCGCTGAACAGCTTTTCAATAGTTTTTGACTAGAATTGTTCAATTTTGATTTATTTCAACCAGTGGCTATTGATTCAATGTGCTTAAAATGGACTGTGCTGCTTTACTCTCAAATGGGACCACAGAAAGGTCTCTGGTTGCAGAGAGGTTCATGTTTACATGTGGACTTGCTTTGGTGCTTTTGCTGGCACGGACACTCTGTCTCACTCCCAGGATGGTCTCGTGCAGCCAATGTGGACGTAGACATGTTGTCTGGAGTTTGGTGTCACCGGCTGAAACAAGTCTGAAACAAGAATTTCTGAGGCTGAACTAATCCTCTCATTAAACCTCAAGCTTCATTAACAACCTTAAGAATAAGATCACTGGATAAACTTGAATCCCAGTTTTCTTCTAAAGACGGCAAGGAAAGTCACTTAAAAAAGATAACGTCAATGGAAAGATGCCAGTTAACTAAACATGTATGAGACATCCATATGTTTGCACTAGAAAGGAAAATGTAATGCCAGGTGAAAGCCTCTGCAATCAAACGGCTAAAAGTACCTACCGACATCACCTCAATAATAACAAAAGAAGTGAAACTGAAGTCTTTCCTTTTACCTAGAAAATAAAACACAGAACAGTTCATGTTAAATTTGCTTCAGTCACAGTATTGTATGCATATCACAAATCTCCACTTTGGCCAATGTAAGTAGTTTATAAGCAGCAAAAATGAATTTGTTTGAAAGCCGCTTCTGGTCTCTCATGAATCATCAGTCATCAGTCTATCTGGTCATCATTCATTTCCTGCAGATATGTGAGCTTTCATAAGTGAATCTGGCATTGTGCAACTACATGAGCCGTGGAAGGGAACTCAGTATGGGTCCATTGAACATTGCTGGTGTTCAACAAGCTATTTATGACTAATGTTCAGTGATGATTCTCCTGTCTTCAGTACAAACTGTTCAGGTGTGCTAATGACAAGAATTTGACAAGCAAAAATAATAGTGTAATATTCTGGTATTATGTTAAGTTTTGAAGAGAGTTGGTCAGATGGAGGGAAATTTGCTAGTTATGTTTTGACTCAATGTTCTCCCTCTGTGATGTTATTGCTTCATGCATGGCACAAGCATTTCAGCATTTTTCATGGAGACTAATTCTCACATAGTTGGAGGTATTTTGGTTAGAGAGATGATATTTTGAGGTCACAAGCTTCATTTTAAATTTGGGTCACAACCATAATCTAAGAAAATAACTTATAAGAGAATAGTGTGTACAACTGTAATAAATTATATAAGGAGTTTGGGCATTTTCATGGCCTTTTATCTTCATAATTTAAAAAACCAGCAAAAACCAGCTGGGTTTTCTTTTAAGTAGTTGGGCTGTTTTGAGAAGCACTAGAAACCTTAATGGAAGTACAAAAACATAAAAATGGGAATTTTGAGTTATAGATCTCCTTTAAAAAAAGAAAATCCACTTTTCACATGGATACAAAACATGTGAAAACATTTTAGAGCAATAACCAAGCACATATTTGCTGATTGGATTGAAAAGTGAAATTACCCACCATCGCCCCACCCTTACCATTTACTCTGAAGTGCAATGGCCAGCATGTAGATTTTCCTAGAAGGGATCACTTCTATGTTTTTCTACCTCCCTGTTTCTTAGGGTTTTGAACAATTTTTACCTGACAAGACCGTGGAGGACCAAAGCTTACACACTCCATACATGCACACAATACTCTGAGTTTATAAACAACAAAAGGGAGAACTGGTTTAACAGTTTAAGTTTTCCAGTGTTGTACAATAAACATTTTAGAGCAATAACCAAGCACATATTTTTCTTATTTTCTGTTTTCTCTGGGTTTTTCTTTTCCCCAGGGATAGAGTTTTAATTTTGTTTCAACATCACAATGGCTGACAGTAATTATTGTCAGTGGTCATGAATGAAAAAAGATTTCCAGTCATTTATTTTCTGTTGAACAAAACACATAAATGTATACAAATGGCCTCAGTGAACCTGCCTCACACAGTCACTCTACAATAGAGCATTTTAGTATGCTAATTTACATTAGAATAGGATGACTGAAGCTACTTTTCATCCCTGGTTTAGGAGTTCAGAATAACCCATACCCTTATTTCACTCCTCCGTTATTTCAATTCATAATTTTTGTGCTCTTTTATTCTCTTTCTCAGTTGGTCTTACAGCATCTGTCCTCCTGTTGTGCTGCTTAAATTTAGTGGAGATCAGGAAGAGAGAAGCATCGACAGTCTCTCTCACACGATTAATGCCCTTTCTGCCTCCCACTTACTCTCTGTCTATTTAGCATTCTTCCATTCCTCCACAGTGCTGCCCAGGCATGGACAAAAGCTCAGTGGGAAGCAGGGCTGCCTGGAACAGGGCTTTCAAGAATATTGCTTTGCGGACCACATGCTCACTGAAAGCACCGGGACAATCTGCAGAGTCAGGGGGAAGCATACAACTTAACTGGAGAGGCAGATAAAATGCACAATATGAACTGTGTTCAAAGAACCAAAGCTGATTATGTTATTCAGAAGCAGTTAATGTTCTGAGTTTACATTAAAATGTTTTCTTTGTGCATTATCTCAGTTAATTATGATTGTTGAGGTTTGCTTCCAGCTTAGCTTCCACAGTATCTTGTATTTTTCTTCTGAATATCGTGCGATCTGTGGGGGAGGTGTCCAGCGTCTGATGAAAACAGGCATTAGGAGGGGTGGCAGGGATGAATAAATCACTGCGGGATTCTCTTCAGATTAAATAAGTGTGTCTATACTTGTTTGTGCATGGAGGCATTTGGGTTGAAACTCATACTGACGCAGTTTAATCAATCAGCTGATGGCAGCTCGACTGGGATCTGATAAAAAGAAAGACATCAAGAAAAAGCCCAATAGGAACGGAAATTACAAGGGAGGTGGAGGTTTTATGTTTGGAGTTATTAAATAGATCATCACAATCTAACTTGAAACCAATCAATCATTTTATGAGAATATTTTACACCGTGTTCCAAATTATTATGCAAGTGATATTTTCTCAGATTTTCTTAAATGGTCAATGCAAATGATGGTCAGTATAATTTTCAAGTCATGAACTATTACAGTATGAATCAAATTTTACTGAAGAAAGCTACCCATGAGAACAGTATTTTTTTTTTCAAAAATAGAAAACTCAAAATGCACTGTTCCAAATTATTATGCACAGCAGATTTTCTAAACATTTTATGGATTATAAAGAACTGCAAATGGTCATTCTCTGAATGTGCAGCATTAAGTTGTCACATGTACGACATCAAAAACTATTTCAATCAATAACATCTTAACAGACCGAGTTACATATTAACATAGGACCTCTTCTTTGGTATCACCTGCACAATTCTTACATCCATTGAACTTGTGAGTTTGTGAATAGTTTCTGCTTGAATTTCTTTGCAGGATGTCAGAACAATTTCATCAATCCAATTTGCATAATCATTTGGAACATGGTGTAAATATGTAAATAATTTGAACAATTGACTTTGCTTTCATTCCCATATCTCAGGCTCTCAGCAAATTCTAAAAACACACTATGAGACTGCTGAAGATGTAAAAACCATCCACAAATAAAACAAGTGGAGTTAATGACTTTATGCTATGATTTGCTTCAAAAGCACCTTTGAAAGTTTTCAGTCTTTGAGGACCAAAGAGGGTTAGTTAGTAGTTAGTTTCTCAAGATTTTTTTCTGCAAATGAATAAAAAATAATAATGGAAAGAATTATTCCTTTGGCAGACACATTTTAGCATGAACTGTATCAGTTCAGCATTATTATGTGACATTTACAAATAACCCAAAGTATATGTCGTTAGTCACCCACAAAACCAGGTTAGTTCAATCAGCGACTGATGCCTTGAACCACAGCTGGTTGGGCAATTAAGATTGAATCAAGACATTCAGGCTTTAAGTAAGAAAAATAACTTGAACTGAATGTTTTTGAATTGTTTTGCAGAGTAAATAACAAATGTGAAACTTACTGTGAAACTGATTTGAAGCAAAGCTTTCGTAATTATATCACGGTCGAAACAATTTCCACAGAAGTTTTAACACTGCTGGAGTTACGCTGTTTATTTCCTTCAGAGAAATTTTGCAGGATAGGTGATAAATCCTTGGTTCAGTGATAAATGCTGAACCGAGAAAGAGGACTCTTAGAACAAAGAGTTAATTTAAGACACCAGATACACATAAATCAATCAATACATGGATAAGTGGATAGAAACGGAGACAAAAGAACAACATCGGGGAGGCCCTCTCTATCTTATGCCTGAAAATGGATCTTCATTTATTGATCAGTGGAGCAGGTGGGGATCTTGGGGGCTGTTAAAATTAATATGCATCACAAACACAATTACCAATTTTGTTTATTTTCAAACATTATTTTCATGAACCTTTTCAACTTTTCCAGGAGTAGTGTAAAAAAAACCTTTTTAAGATTGAGATGTTGCAGCTTTTGGGATAACCACAAACTAATCATTTTGGCAGGAAGTTGAGTCACATCCGTGGGCAGTGAAGCGTAATGTCCCAGAGGATTTTGTACCCAGACAGGCAGCTGTTTCTGTCTCTCGCTTACACTTTTTATATTTTGCCAACCATTATGTGCTCTCTCTGGAGTGGGAGAGATCTGAGGTGTTAAACGTGATGATACACAGTTTGGTCACCCCATTATCAGCTGCTGTTTTCCCATCACGAGATGTAAAGCGAAGGCTTGGTGTTAGGTGTGAAAATTTGGATTTTCTGAAAGAGGGTTTTATTCTAGTCTACATTGTTGAACAGTACATTGCATAGAATAGACATATCTTTTAATTAAATGTAGTTAATAAAAAAGGCCCATTAGTTTTTGGCTGTAACTCCCATGTCTGGTTTCCACTGGTACCCAGAAAGGAAATTAAAACAATAAACAACATGATCATAAGATTAAAAAACCATTACATTTTAACATGCACAGGAAACACATGGTTGAGGAAGCTATAAAGATAGCTAATTTTATTCATTGTCATGGCTGCTCTTCCTAATAGCACACACTTTCTTAAAGCGTACAAGAACCTCCAGAAGAGGAGAATCAGCACCGACCCTGCAGATTAGAAAAACATTCCTAATTTTCTGAACTCAGAAATATAGGGTTCCTTAAAATGCAACAGTGATGACATTAAATTTGTCATGCAGTGGTGGTGTTGGTGAGGTGAGGCAAACGCTGGAGACCCAGGTAGATGAATGGTGAAGATTTAATAATGAAAAAAGGCAGTCCAACAACAGTCAACCAACGGAAAACAGCTCGCGGCCAGGCAGCACGGCTGAGCGGAAGCCAGGGCTCAACACCGGTAGCATCTGGTCATACAGGTGGCTTAACAATTCTGCAAACGTGACAACTTACGACACTTACAACAAGGACTCAACGAGGAACAAAGACACAGGAGGAACTAAATACACAGAGGGTAATCAAGGGAACAAGACACACCTGGGAACAATCAAGGGGAAGACAGGACAAGAGGAGACTTGGGACACAGAAAACTCAAATAAACAACAGAAAAACACGGAACATGACAAAATTATGACATTAAATTATTTAAAAAACAAAGTTCTGAATGACAATTTATACAACGTTAATGTTGAAAAACCTGGTCTTCTAATATGAATGTAAACACTTTCAAGAGCTAATCTATAGACCAAGGAGAAGTGGAACAACTTTTTAAAACTGGACTTACGCTCTTAGATTTAACAGCTTTCGAATTAATTAAAATATATGTCAATGTCTGCAAAAGTAAAAAAAAATTGTTCTGGAGAATTTTATGATTTATTGTGCCAAATGATTTATGAAAAATAGACCCTAGAATTATACTTTTATCCCTAAAACATTACTTTTTAGTAACAAATCATGTTGCTATTTCTGTAGAATTGATTAACCTGAAACTAAATCATACTCAAAATCAAGGTTACTTTAAGATAATCGATGATTTGATACACAGCACATTTTTCTTGTATCTTTGGTAATGCTAACAGTCCTTGTCAGATGAGCTAATCCATGTGTGCATGTTATAAATATCGTGTACAGTTGCCTGTATGCTCACAATCGTAATGCTTGCAAATGTTTTCTACTGGATGAATGTGTGTATCCAGGTCAGAGGTCACAGTCTTTTTTTCAGGATGACAGAAGGCCTAAAGTACCTCTTGGCCCCTTGGAGATTGCGTAGGAACGGTGTTTACAGAGGAGCAGATTCACACTACTGTGGGATTGACAAATGGTAAACGATCTGAGCACACATTAAGAGGGAGCAGCAGTAAGAATCAAGAAACCAACTTTTAGGAGTGTTGAGGATGGGTTTGGTTTGGCTTTTAGGGAATTCATTATCGAATTAAAACTCACAGCTGCAGCATTCCAACAAAGGGCTGGGTTTCCTGAGAAATACCTACAATAAAACCACTACAATGAAGGATCCTCTGGGTTATTAAAGAAGGAACATATTGTTTGGCTCAAATCCAGATTCCCTTTGTTTTGTTGTTTTCTTTTTTGAAGTTAAATCTCAGTCATTTTTCATAAACTAACCAAAGAACTTTGAGTTCTGCTAAGAATGTGAAATAACTTCTTGCAGATGCTTGAGTGTCTTTATTGTGTGTTTTGATTTAAATATTTCAGCTGTTAATGGCCAGTTACTTCAGTAAAATGTCTTGGTAACAAAGAGAAGAGAGTGCTGTTTGGTTAGCTAAAGGGCTGTTAGAGGTTTGAGCATATGAGCTAAATTTTATAGAAGAAAACTCAGATTTGAGACTGTTTTAGCCCTTAGATGAGAATGTAATCTGGAAGACACACAACCTCTGTTTATTAAAATCACTCAAGTGACCCAATGTTTTCTCCTTCTTGTCTGTAGAAATTGAATAGTTCCTAAATATATATTTGTGGGTGATATCAAGTGTTGGTGTGAAGATGTGTAAGGGTTTGCGTGTGTGTGTGTGTGTGTGTGTGTGGTGGGATAAAAAGGGGCTTGGTGGGGGAGGGGTTGTCGGGATGCACAGGAGAAGGTGTTGGGGTCACTGCACATGCTCCCTTTAGTGAACACATCTGTGTGATGAACGCAGCATAATGGATGCCGGTGTTGTTTTTGTGGCGATCAACTATGAAAACAAAGTAGACTACTGTAGAGATGGGGCAGGGGTCAAAGCAGAGGCCAGAGAGTAAAGCAAAAAGCTGTGCTGGTTTCAGTAGCGTTGTTTTAATAAACACAAAAGCAACATTTCTTTCTTACACAGAAATCTTGATCACTACATTCAGACGATAAGATTAACAGTCTGTTTTGGAGTTGGAGTTTAGATGGCTACTTTTGGTGCAGCCTACATCGGAATGTTGTCACACTTCACTTAACCTTGATTATATGGTACATAAGAAAAGCAAGTAGTCATACATTACTCAAAGGCACATTATGAATAAAGTTAAAATAACATGGTTAAAATGCCTTTATGTTATATAGAGATCCCAGTAAACTATTCTGATGAAAGATTTGAGAGCTGGATCCCCAGTTTGCTCAATCTAATCTATGTCCTCATCTTGCAACACACTCATACAGATGCTGGCCCCGATGCTGGTGGCACCACTGTGCTCATAAGGGTATTTCTTTAAGCAGTCGCCATAATTTTCAACACCCTTATATCTGCAGAGCCAGTCTACAGCAAAACCAACATAGCCTGACGATGACACACATCACACACTCACCATGCAGTCCATCTCAAATGTGGATTTACTGAAAATTGAGTTTAGTAATGGGGATTAAGATGGGATGGTCTGAGTCAGCATTAAACAATGAGTTGGCACAGACTTGGTAGAAGGGCAAATAGATGAAAGTATTACTCACCCTTGATGCTTCAGGACAGGTGTACATGTCTGTGTGCTGAGCTGCAACCACTTTGCTTTATTTCAGTATCTCTGTTTACATTAAATGCTTCTAAAATCCCAACCCAATGTACCTTACTGCTATAAATAAGAGCAGAACAGATTTTAGTACTCTAAGCAACTCAGTACCAGTAATAGTATAGCCTACCTTCAACGTTTTGGTTTGCTTACATTCCTTCTTTATAAATGTTCTTGTGTGACACCTGCTTGATTTGTTTGAAATGAGCTTTCCTTTAGCTTTAAATAGACCAGCTTTTGGAAAGTGTGCTGCATAATTGGACCGAGTCCTTTATGCTTAAAAGTGCTGCTTAACAAAGATATTTTATGTTTCAAGAATGATGACTATTGTTAATTTTCCAATGATCCAGTGGTGTTGTGTGGTTACTATTCGACCATTGTGACATTAAAACCCTTTTTTCTGATCACAGATGAGTAGCAGATTACTCGACCTCCCAGAATGACACCCCGACACCTGCATCTGCTCATGAATGAGAAAAGGGAGATATCTATCATCTTTACTCACTGATGTAGAACAGAGCCTACTGGAATGTTAAACTGGATCTTATCATTGTCTCCCTGGTTTTAAATAATAAAAAAAATGCATTTATATGATATTAACCATATCAGTACTGCAGAGTTACCTCTGATGAATTGTGGCATCCTCGCTAGGCTTATATCAGATCTAATGTGCTTGATGCTGGTTATTTTTATTCAAATTTAGGATTTTTTCCAGAGATGAGCGCAGTTATATCTCAACAGGATTCTTTGTCAAGTAGCACAAAATGGAGCCCAGCTGCACTTTAGGTGAGACTCATGTCTACGAATCTTCACTGCTGGAGGACCTGTTTTAGATAAAGTTCAAAGAACCGTCAGATGATAAATTACAGCAATAAGTAATTAAATCAGAGAATCCAAGCATCCTAAATCACCATGAGAAAATGGTTTGGTCCAAACAAATGATCATCTTTTTAGGTGAATCTTAGTTGAACGATGTGTTAAACTGGCTTTGGCTATTAAAACTATACAAATCAGACAAACACTTAGTGCTGTAACTGGAAGCTGGAAGACTTGCAGTAATACAGTTAATCTTTGGAACTGTATGGTGATTGTAACAAAACTGCACTCAAAAAATTGTATAAACAAATTGAAGGATGCATTTTGATGAACGTCAGAACCTTTCCTGATAAGTTGATGCATACCAGAAAAAGCATTTTTGATACTCAAATGTCTATTTTTTTTTAAATTGAACAAGAGTCCTTGACAAAACTTTAGATTATCTGTTTTTTCTACATGTTCAGCTCCTTGTCTCTGTCATCTTTTTCTGTCCTCACTTCCATGCATATGCTGTGGCTGATGGTGTTGTAGGGAAATGAAGCTCAACGCTGGGTTTTTAAATAGCATCCTTGCCCGAATCAGCCGATCCTAATATGGCAGAGTACAAGGACACTAGCCCCAAAATATCAGCCAACCCTCACTAGAAATAAAACTTTTCTGTACCATAATTATAGACATAAAAAGTGCACCAAAAACTCACAGAACTAATCAAGACTGTATGATGTGCTGCACTGAATTTTGTTGTAGAGAAAGCCATTAAAAATGATCAAATTCTTCTTTCTTTTGTTAGGATCTTGGTGGGAGCGCCACAGGCAGCAGGGCGGGGTCTGCTGACGGGAAGTCGACCCGGAGCCCTTTTCCGTTGTCCGATCACGCCGGAAGAGTACGACTGTGAGAGGGTCAATATTGATGAAGACGGTTAGTTTGTGCTCAGCTTGGAAAATTCAACCAGTAATTAACTAGGTGATCTACAAGCAGCTTAATTGCTGTTTGTTTGTTTTTTATAATAACATTTTTAACAAAATGTGTTCTGAGTTCTATCAATTGTAACGTCAAAAAAAATAAAACTTTGAGATTGTAGTTACATGTGAAAAAATTTCTTTATTGACAATCGTCAAATGTGACGGTCC
Organism: Poeciliopsis gracilis; assembly: GCA_911649635.1. NCBI lineage: Eukaryota > Metazoa > Chordata > Actinopteri > Cyprinodontiformes > Poeciliidae > Poeciliopsis > Poeciliopsis gracilis. The sequence continues at coordinate 1,630,424 of CAJVRI010001403.1, forward strand.
TAATGCTTTTAATACATTTATTGAGTTGGGATGGTTTCTTGAAAGCTAGAGTGCTTCAGAAACAATAAACACAATGACTCAACATGTCCTCTACAGAAAAAGGCCTAAAAAGCAGAGCTGCAGTAAACAGATACAGTCTTTGGTTGCAATAAATACATTACGGCATTTCTGTTATTGTTTTATTATCTTTTATTCCCTTCACTGATCATATTGGAAATATACATGACACTGCCCTGCAATACCACTGGTATTACCAGTTGTTTCATGTTTGTTTCATTTGCATAGTCTTTTAGAAGCTCCTTAGATTAAGAAAAAATGGGGTAAAGCTCCAAAGGGAAAGCCTGTGATAGTGTTGTTTAATATTGCAATGATTACATCAGTTAAGAGTACCTCATGTTTTCCTCATTGTTCTTCAGTATCAGTATGTAGTTGCACCCTGCAGCTTTAGCATTCTGTTCATTATCATCATCAATGTTGACACTGATGCTTCATTTTCTGCTTTTACACAGTAAGTCTTGACAGAGAAAGCAAAGACAATCAGTGGTTGGGAGTTTCGGTAAAAAGTCAAGGAATTGGAGGCAAGGTGGTGGTAAGTATTATTCTAAACATCCATCCATGCAGAAAGGTGTCTTGTAATTGGGCAAAAACAGGTTGTTTTATCTGAGCCAGACTGAAGGAATAAATGTCATAAATTCTGTTTCTCACAAGACCTGCGCTCACCTGTATGAGCTGAGACAACGAGTCAAGCAACCTTCGGAAACTCGGGATCCCATCGGACGCTGCTACGTCCTGAGCGATGACCTGACGAGGCGGGACGACTTGGATGGAGGGGAGTGGAAGTTCTGTGAGGGTCGGTCGCAGGGACACGAGCAGTTTGGCTTCTGTCAGCAGGGCCTGTCTGTCAGTTTCACTCCAGACAGAAACTTTATCCTGTTTGGAGCTCCAGGAACCTACAACTGGAAAGGTAACATGTCAATGCAGCATTAATATATATACAGATTTCACAAAACGTATCAAAGTTCAAGAAAACAGTATTGCAATATTCAGAAAATTCGAGAAGTGGGTTAAAAATCTTTATTGTAATCTTAAGAAAGAAAGGCAGTCAATGGAAATATTAATATATTACTAACTGCAGGACAAAGCTCAAGATTATTGGCCAATCTACTAATTGAACACAAACAGTGACAGATACTAAATCAAATTAAGCTCTTTGATTTATCTAATGCAATTATTACTTAATGGATTAGTTTTACTCAGAGATAAATATATTACAGAGAGTGTTTTCTTATTTCAACTCCTTTATGCATGTCCACATAAAAATTCACCTGAACACAACTTAGTTCATCTTTGTTTTGAAAATTCACAACAAATTTAATCCAATTCACTTCACAAAACAAACATCAAATTTGTATCCAGAAACATGTTGTCAGGAGCACGTTCTTTGCTAGAAAGTTAAGCATTTGTATGCAGAAAGATGAATAAGGTAGAACTGAAAAATAATAACAAAAAACACCTGTAAATATTAACCTTTTAAATGTTCACATTTTAAATTTGAAAGTATATTCATCCATTTTTTTACTGATATTTGGCATAAAAATAGAAGGTAGTCTTCAGCCAGCTTAACCTGATACTTTAAGCAAAAAAGTAAAATACATTGGAAGTTCAAAAAAAGTGCATTTTTTTTCTCAATTATGCACTAAAATATGGTTTAGTAGAAAAACTAACAATTAGCTCTCTGTCTTTGTGTATTTGCCATGCTTGATTCAAGAGCAAACCTCTTGATTGAAGAGGATGCAAACATTTGAAAATGTTTGCATCCTCAAATCAATACGTGGTCAAAGCATAAAGTTATAATATAAGATAAGATAATTACTTCTTGTTCAGGTTAATTGGTTTCACCCAAATATGACAAAATGTCAGTGAAATTTTACAAGTTAAAGTAAAAAGTCAGTGATCGTTGCATCAATATTTATTACACAAGAATGAAGCTGTGGCAGAAGAGTAATTGAACAGCATATTCCTAAAACAAAGTAGATTCTTAACAAACTTAAATTTAGAGTAAATCATGCAAGAAAAAAAAAACAGAATTTTTTTTCTTTCTGGTTTATCATCACTGTAGAAAATGTTTTCTTGTTGCCCTGCTGTGCCTTCACCTATTTCCTTTCCAGGCGAACTGCGAGTCGAGCTCCTGAACCAGACTGTTCTTGAACTCGGTTTCTATGACGACGGCCCGTACGAGGTGGCAGATTACAATGAGCTCAATGCGCTGCTCATCCCCTTGCCCTACCACAGTTACCTGGGTAGGATTCGCCCTCTATGCTCACTGCTGCCCGAGCACAGGAGAGAAAGAGAGGGCCGTGGGAGGCTGACGTCTAGGCTCAGACTGTAACCTGACTAAACACAGGAACAGTAGCAAGACCTCAACCGCCCCTGACTGGAAGAGGGTAAACTTGTTTTAGTGTCACTCCCATTCCCTAGTGATTATTTCTGGCTGAGCCCATGACTCATAAAACCCAAAATATGACTCAATATCAGTGTCCACCCACTGTAAGCCCTTTCTCACAGTGCGTGGACATGTTAAAAACGCCTGCAGCTGACAGTGGTCTGACATGAATTCTTTTGAATTCATGAGATTGCTGGTTTTCTTATAGAAACAAGAGAAAACATTGTATGGTCCAGCTTCAGAGCGATGATGCTGCCCTCATTTCATGTGCCACCCTCTTTGAGAAACTGGAAGGGAGAAAATTTGTCACATTTTTTGTGGGTGGGATGCAGTCTGAGCCCAAAACGTCACCTTTCCGAAATGAACTCTGTGGTTCTGCAGACGAAAGTGCTGCTGTGCCACAAAAACAAAGCATCAGTCAATCACAGCTTGTCTCACCTGCACTCCCTCTTCTCCTCTTTTTCCTCCCTCACCATTTCACCACCCCATCACTCCCCTACCACACTTGTTCTTCTGTCTTTCCTTTCCCGTTTTTGGGCCACATAGGGCTCTTGTTCATGGCTAGCGCCGTTGAAGATGCACTGCTGTACAAAACTCTGGAGCCTTCCACACCGTTTGAGGACGTAGCTCATAATAGCTACTTAGGTTTGTAGGCGTGGAGTGTTGTTTGGATCCGGTTGGACTCTTAGTTGATGTAGTCTGTGTCCTGTCTCTGTCTTTGTCTTCATCATTTGTCCTCAGATGTAGATTTTACTCTGTAGTCTTCGTACCATAATAAGAGAAAGCTTTCTTTTTCTCTGAACTCTCATAATTTAGTTTGACTTAATTTAATATTTTTTAGATTAATTTCAGTCAGCATTCCCAACTTCCTGTCTTTGAGGCAAGAAGATTGTTGTCTCTCTGTGTTTAGTAGCACGAGGGTGTTTGTCTGTTTTGTCCAACGTCATTAGTGTATTTAGACCATTTGTCAGTGTTTGCTTTGGTGAAGCTTTCCAGAGCATCTTGGTGGTGGGCTTTCTGTTGATTGTTGGAGTTTTACTGAACAAAACTGTGTTGGAATTTAACTAACAACCCAAGAAGTGTTGTTGTGCAGATGTGTTTCTAACTAAATGCTAACATAGATGGTGTAACAATAGTTATGCTGTTTTTGCAAAGTGTATTTTTCACAAAACTGACAAAAACTTAAATGTAGTTTTTTTATATTTTATGTGACAGACTAAAATAAAGAAGTGCAGAAAAAAAGAAGATATGTTTTTTTTGTCCATTTATTCTCATTACCCAGAATATTATCAATTGAACCTATGTCTGAAATCATCTAATCAATAGACACAGATTGGGTGTAATTCAATCTAAGCATTAATCCAACTGATGAGTTTTGAAGAAGCAAGATTAGGCTTAATTTATCTCAGCTTTAAACATCTCATTGTGCACGTCTCATCCAAAAAAAAGTTTTTCTTCCATTTCACATTTGTGCACAACTTTGTAGTCTGTCATATAAAATAAATAAAACAAAACTTCATAAAAGCTTCTATTTGTGAAGTAGAAAACATTTCAAAAAGTTCAGTGGGTATATCAGCTGTTTTATTTGATCAAAAGTTACTATGTTTTGCAGGATCTTGAAGACGTCTGACCAGATAAGAAAACACGTTTTTGTACTCACTGGCCTGTAGATCGAAAAAGAGAATGTGCATAAATACTACAACAGTTTTTGGGCAAAAGGCGTTTATTTATTGGTTAGCCAATCTTAGTACATTTCAAGAAAATATATGAATCTTATGGTGGAGCAACATGAAATCTCTAGGCATTAAAGATTCAGTGGCTTCCGTTAAGCTTCAGAAACAACATTTGAAAGGGCGTCTCTATCAGGCATATTAAAACTGTCTGTTGTCAAAGAGCCAGCGTCTGCTAAACAAGACCAGTTTATTTATTGTCCTTTTTCAGTTATTATTCTTGACTGTGTGGATCCACTATAAATCTCTCTATTCACATTCCTCTGAGCCCGAATACCCTCGCAAAGTTGAGCTGTCGCCTTGACAACACTAATTCCCTCCTGACCTTTTAGCCCTCGTTTATCTCTCACATGCTTCCATTGATCCTGCAATCAAATGACATGACACACCTATGCATGCGTGCTAACATTTCAATCATTGCTCTTAAATATCACAGGATTTATGCATTTCATCACAATGTGGTCACAGCTGATTAACAGAGCAAATTATCCTTTCAAATTGTTTTTTTTTTTTAATAATGTCAGGCATCCTTTCTAAATGCCTCAAGGCCAAACTAAATGTTACCACAGGATGTATAAAAGCTCAAAAAGCAGTTTTATAATACAGTTTTACTACTAGTCTGGTTTTAAATATTGTCACTTTGGGCATTTGCATTTATTGTCAATTTTATGGAGATGACTTAGTTTACGATTTAAGGCCAAATGATTTCAGATCACTTCATTTGTTTTTTTTCTACCAATAGATACCATTAATTAAAGGAAGATTAAACAAATAAAATAAGTTTTTTTCTTAAAATTGGACATTTTTTAAAAAAGTATGTGTAATTATTGCCTAGAATATGATTAAAATCAAGATTTATGTAAGTTGTGATATATAAACCAAAATATTAGACATATTTTATTATTCTGTGGCGAAACTTAAAAAATCCACACAGTTCAGAAGAGTCACCGCAGTGGTAAATATTTTTTTCTGCTTTGCTCCACAGTTAGTTTTGCTTAAGCTTGCTGGTAGCATGCATGTTAAAAGTCACCATGTGCAGAAAAAGTAACACCCAGTCTCCATTTATTGGTTTCAGAGGAGCTGCAATGTTAAATTCCACACCTGCCACCCTGGAGTTGCTCTTGTTTTGTGTCCATCTTGTCTTCTTTTGCATGTTTACTTAGAGCTAATGAATGTCCTGTGTGTTGTCATGGATTAACCCCTCCATATGAACCCTCTGCCTGCTTTTTACACTGAAAAATGTATGTATTTGTATAAAAGACTTTAAATGATTTGTAATTTGTTTTACATCTTGATAAGAAAATGCTAACACAATGTTTTTATGAAGTAAACACACTTGCTACTGCTTTGATTCAGATGATTAACATTCAAGTGCATTTTCACATTCCTGCACACATCAGGTTGCAGAGAGCACACATAAAGACAGAACAGATGCATTTGATCATAAATCAGGTTAATGTGCTTTCACGTTATTTACACACTGACCCCGGCAGAGGCATGAGCTGCAGCGTCATCCGTCTCATCAGACCAAAACCAGACATCTCTTTCTGTTACTGTCACATTTAGCCCGTTTGCTTTTACCGTTAGACACAAACACAACCCACAGCATTTACACACATCATGACTCTGTCATAAAATCAATAGTCACTTAAGCTACACATTTCATTAGTAAGAAGGCAAGCAGATCATTGCACATACTGAAGAGCTGCCACTAAACCTCACAGCCAATACTAATGTCTGAACCTAAATCTGTTACTCCCCAACCCCCTTTTCCTCTTCTTATGCTTTTTTCTCCTCTTACACCAGGGTTTTCTGTAGACTCAGCTAAGGGTATAATGAATCTCAAGGAGCTGACCTTTGTGGCCGGCGCACCACGTGCCAATCATACAGGGGCTGTGGTGCTGCTGAGGAAGGACAATGTGCACCGACTGGTGCCACAGCACATCTTCTGGGGGGAGGAGCTGGCTTCCTCGTTTGGATATTCGGTGGCCACCACAGATCTTAACATGGATGGGTGAGGAAAAGCTAATTCATAATTCATTGTGAATTCATCTGGCTTACTGTCAATTCCCACGACGGGTCGCCGCACATTTTTTGGCCAGATTGGGGCTGTTGTATTTGAACCAAAAAAACGTAATAAAAATATTTTTGTCCCTTTTGGTTGATTTTCTTGGAAGATGATGGGAAAATCCAATGAAGCAAGAATAATGTGACAAATTCAATGCTCCTGATGGAAATGGACAAAGGGGAAAAGCTTTTTTTTTTTTTATAAAGGCTGCTATAGAAAACAAAGCTAAAAAGCAAGCAGCTAATGCATTTGCTATTGCCACTACATCAACAGATGAGATTTAACTCAAGGACAAATTGAGGAAGAGGTCAGATTAGCTACTGTAGATCTGCAGAGAAGCAGCCAAAATGTTCATATAAATGGAAGTTTCCTGTGGGGTTTGTGTTTGTGAGTTTGTGTGGTTAATAGTTCTTTTAATATTAAAAAGAAATAAATAACAAAAATACAAAAGACTTCTTCAAAATGAGCATAAAAAAAGTCTGATTTCTGAGATATAACCACATAAATCAAAATTGTTCAAAGATGAGGAGAATGGTCTATAAACCTTCAAATATTATTTAAATATGTGAAATTCTATCTATTTCTGTTTCTAGATGGACAGATGTGATTGTTGGAGCTCCCAACTTTTTTGACCGCAAAGCAGAGATTGGTGGAGCCGTTTATGTTTATCTAAACCCGCTTGGTCACTGGGACGATCAGGCCAGACCGATCCGCCTCAATGGGACATACGACTCCATGTTTGGGATGACAGTCGGTAGCATCGGAGATCTGGATCAGGACGGATATGGAGGTGTGAGCAACACTGATTTTTGTTCACAGAGCTCAATCATGAATCTTAATCAGAAACTTCATGTATTAAAAACAAAAAGGTTGTGTTGGAATTGTAAGATTTTGAGACTGGCATTTCTGAAATTTCAAAATGCAATGTGCTGCTGATGTTACAGGTTGAAAGGTCCTCATTACTTGTGCTTGGGGAACCTAAAGAGGTAAAAATAAGTCTGTCTGATATTTTCAGATATTGCTGTGGGAGCTCCTTTTGATGGAGATGGGAAGGTTTTTATCTACAGAGGCTCCGATGCTGGAATTGAAACTAAACCTGCTCAGGTCAGTTTCAGAAGGAAACTTAATACATTTGCATATAAGCAAATGTAAGCAGTGAGGGTTTTAATAAATGTGATCTATACCACATCAGGTTCTGGATGGCCATGACTTTGATGTGACACGTTTCGGATATTCCATCTCAGGGGGGCTGGATATCGATGAGAACCATTATCCAGATTTGGCTGTTGGTTCTCTTAATGACTCAGTGGTTCTCTTCAGGTAAGAAAAACAATAGCAAACATTACTTTCACAAAGTACTTTTTTCATTAAACATCTATACAGGAAGTAATAGGTCTATAATCTTTAGTTCATGTTTCCTAATTGCAATCAATATATAGAAAATACTGCAAACAACTGCAATGATTTAGTTTCCCTTAATGCATCATATTATGCTGTTTCTGTGTCCTCAAGGTCTTGTCCGGTCATCCATGTGGTCAGAGAAGTATCCATTGACCCTCAAAATATTGATTTGGACCAAAAGAGCTGCAAGGAAAGCGACGGTGTCTGGTATGAACAGATAATGTGAAAACCCTCTAAGACAACTCAGCCCTAAACTGAAGGATTTGTTGCTTTAAAACAGTGACTGCTAATATCTAACTGGGTTTTTCTTTTCTCCAACTTCCTTTTAGTGTTGAGGTTAAGGCCTGTTTTATGTTCACGGCACACCCTCATCATTACTCACCACACATTAGTAAGTCAAACTAAAGTCTTCAGCTTTTATATTGTTTAATGTACCTTCTTCACAACAGAAATTGTATCATGTGTCAAGAAATTTTATACGAACATTAGAAACCTCTCTTATTTCATTTAATTACATTCAAATGAAATGCAGATATGCTTTAGTTTTTTTATTTTGACTGATTTCTTGTTTCTCTCCTCAAGCCCTGGTGGTGCATTTTGAAGCAGACACAGAGCGCAGAAAGCTGGGCATCCCTCACCGGGTTAGCTTTCTGGGACGCAGCTCGCTGGAGCCCGAATACACCCAAACAGAAGAAGTGGAGCTTCATCGGCAGCGCGAGACTCACTGTGCCACCGCCATCTTCCAGCTGCACGTCAGTTACTAACTGCAACCATGTCCAAGTTTATGCTGCTTTTTTACCACCTATGTTTATTCAGCTAAACATTCCTGGTCTGTTTTGCTTGCTGTCCTGCAGGAAAATATTCGTGACAAACTGCGTCCCATTTCATTAGCGATAACCCACAACATCAAGCCTGTGCCGCCACGCAGAAACTCTGCTAAGAGGCCGCAGAAACTACCACCTGTGCTGAATATCTCTCCATCTAAAACGCTAAATTCTGAGGTTTGTCGCAAAAGTAAAAGTTGATCTTTTAATTGAAACCCTGGAACTAGATGCTTCCTCTGCTTTTCTTTGAATAAACTCTGAAGGTGAACTTCCTGCGAGAGGGATGCGGCAGCGACAAAATCTGTCAGAGCAATCTGAAGCTGAGCTACCAGTTTGGAACAACGCACCTTAACTCTGACTTCTTCACTCCTCTGCCAAAGTTAGTGCAGTCACTGGTTAATACTTGAGTTTGATTATGTCTTTCATTGATAATACACTTTTACTACAACCCAGTAAGTTTGGAAAGATTGTGGGCTTATATATATTTCTTACATTATTGCAAAATGTTTGCTTTTCAACCAGCTGACCCAGCCTTTTCTTGCCTTGGTGCAGAGATAATGATGGAGTTCAGGTGTTTTCTCTGTCTGATCAACGACTGGTGGTGCTGGAGATCACAGTCACCAACATGCCTTCAGACCCTCTGAACCCTGAGGAGGACGGCGATGACGCTCACGCTTCCCAATTGTTCATCACACTTCCAGACACGTTACCATACGCCGGCTCCAGGGTCCCACCTCAGGTATGCCTTAAATTAAGGAGTTAGAGGAGTCCCTGTGTGAATCAGTATGTTTGTTATGAAGGTATGTGTTTGATGTGCTGTAACTGCAGATGATATGTCAAGCGAATCAGAATGGATCCCAGGTTGAATGTGATCTCGGAAATCCTGTCAAGCGAAATGCGAAGGTAGAAAATTGTTTCTTATATCTTGTCTTGTCAATGTGTTGCTTCTTACTTTTAAAAGAAATCTGTCACAATCCAATGTAAGATACATGTATTATGACCAGTCAAACCAGACTGAAACCTCTGTCTGTTTTACAATTATATTTACACTTCATTTCAGCTAAAATTCACCATCAACCTGAGTACTTCAAATATTACTACTGAGACCACTGAGCTCACTGCAGGTCTCCAACTGGCAACGTATGTCCCAGTTACCCCATCTGTATCAACCAGTGTTTAACGCGTGAACGCTTTCATTTATTGAAGAAGTTTTTATTGTGACTTGTCGATGTTTTCTCTCCAGGATCAGTGAACAGCTTAATCTGGATCCTGTCACAGCTTTTGCTAAAGTTGTGATAGAGCTCCCCCTGTCGGTCAATGGGTGAGTAAACAGTTTTCCACAAATAAGTCGTATTGGTCTTGATAGACAAAATTGAGTGTAAATATTGGATTCCAATTAATTAGATATCTTTTAAAGACAGTCAAAATTGATTTTACTTAGAGATATTGGAGGAAATGTTGCACTTCATACTTTTCAGACGTTTATTTGAAAAAAAGATTGAAAAAACAGTGAAGTTTCACTTGTAACATGAGAAAATTATCCAGAGGTATGAAGAAAAGCCTCCAAGCTGAAGTGTGGATGTGATTGTTTGTTTTTTTTTCAGTCTAGCTCGTCCTCATCAGCTGTTCTTCAGCGGTACCGTAAAGGGGGAGAGTGCCATGACCAGCCTAGAGGACATCGGCAACCCTGTAGATTTAGAATTTGTGGTGAGTTTATGCCTATCTAAGTTGGCTGTGTGCACTGCAACAACATAAAAACATCCCAAGTATTTTGGTCCAGTTTGCAAATGACCTCTTCAGTAAGATATAGCAGCTTGTTTTAAGTCAGTAATTCCTTAATACAGATTTGTTTTAGAAGTACTTGTTTCACAAGCAGATTTTCTCACTTATAATATTGGAAAATTGTTTTGTTTTAGGGGTCAAAAATTTGCCAGTGGAAATTGTACCTTTTAAAATTAAGATTTTGCTGGAAAGTTACTCATAAGTTAGGTTACTCTTAGTTAGATGTAGATATTTGCAGTAGAAACTGGACAAAATACCTGGTAAGATTTTGTGTTTTTGTCATATATCTCATGAAAGTATAATGTTCTGTGATTACTACAATTTAATTTCTCAGTTTAACTAATGTTGGAGAGAGTTTTAACCGCTGTTTTCTCAGCTCTCCAATCCTGGAAAAGCGCTCCAGAAACTTGGCTCCGCCTCCCTCAACATCATGTGGCCTTTCGAGTTGCCCAATGGGAAGTGGCTGCTGTATCCTGCAAGCCTGAGGTTTGAGGGCCAACCAGACACTCACTGCAGTCCCGCTGAGGCTGTGAATCCTCTAAATCTGCAGAGTTCATCAGCTGCTAATCAGGTGGTAGGTGGAACTGGAGTTAGGGTCATTCAGCTGTTCTCCAACCTCCACTTACATCCTAAATTACATGCTTAAAAGATAATTAATGGGTCTATTTACAGGTGGGTAGAAGTCGCCGTTCACACCCAGAGGAGGAAGAGCAAATGATGACAAAAGGCAGCGATGGAGGCACCACGCCTGCAGTGGCAGCTTCAGAGAGACGCAAGTCACTCAAACTGGTAGAAGAGACCACAAATATGGAAAAAATAACTAACTTTAGTTAATTATTGCAAATGATCTCAGGAAACTGAAGATGGATATATTTGATTTGCTGAGATTATGACACAAAGAAAGTTTTTTTTTAATGGATAATCCACTGCAAACTGTTCAGCTGTCCTTTTGCTGCTCAGGATTGCCTGCTGGGCTCAGCGCGCTGCGTGCTGTTCCAGTGTCCACTCCACAGCTTTATTGGTCAGGCTGTCCTCAAGATCCACGCCAGGCTTTGGAAGAGCAGTTTCATAGAGGTAAAATAAACAAACAAAAAAAGAAGTCATGTCTCCTTTAAATGTCTTTAAAGGCAAGAACTGAAGATTTGTTCTTGCCTTTAATTCATTTTAAAATGAATTAAAGGTATTTTAATTCTTTTAGGAATTAATTAAAATGTTATATTTTCAAAATAATGACATATTATTTCACTATTTTTCATTTTCAAAATATTGTGATGGGTTGAGATGGAAACTGCAACCTAAACATACCCACGTTTGAACAATTAAAATCACTTTTAGGGTCAAAGTTTGATTCATGTCTCTGTCTCTCAGGATTTTCCAACGGTTAGTGCTCTGGAGCTGCTGATCAGAGCAAACATCTCTGTCAAGTCCACCATCAAACATCTGGTCCTCAGAGATGCATCTGTACAGGTAGTCAGCTCACCTCAGAAAAGTAAATAATAAATTACTATGATATATTTAAACACATTGAAAAACAGAAGTCCTGAACATGTATGTTCACTGAACCAGTGACCAAGAAGATTTTCAGGTCAGACGTTACCACAAAATACATTAAAATATGTGAAAAATATATGTTACATTTAGCAAATTCTACAATTAATGCTCTCTTCCTCACCAGATCCCAGTAATGATCTACCCGGAGCTTGATCTTGCAGAGCAATACATGATTCCCTGGTGGATCATCCTGATAGCCATCCTGGCAGGCATCCTGCTGCTGACTCTCCTTGTCTGCATATTATGGAAGGTAACTCACAGGATATCTTGGTGTTATGCTGTTTGAGCAGTGGTGTAGACTTCTTTCTACTCAAGATATAAACTTTATGTATATATGTTTTAGATAAGGGTCAACTCTCTAAATTAGACAATTATTGAAAATATTTTGAGGTTTACTTTTTGCTGGATGATAGTATAAGGAAAGTTTGGTGGAAGGAAAATATATCTCAGAGAAAAATTGTATGATCTACAAGGACAAGCTTTGATAAGATGAGAAGAAACCTCATTCAAGAATTGTTGGAGATTTACGTGGTGTGGATTGGAGCTGCAGGAGATCCCAAACACAAATGTTTCAAAGACATTACCTATCGCTTTGCTTGTATTAAGCCACTTCTGAATCACAGTCTATGCAGGAAGCCCTATAACAGAGTTGAGCAGAAAAATGACTGGATGATTACTCAGTGCTTCAGAGTCCTGTTTTTAATTTTTGCATTTTATTTAGAAATTAAGGCATTATTTTTTTAATTAATACATTTTAGATGAAATTTCAGTTCATTGAGATGCATCTGTAAATAATTGTTAAATATTAAATTGAGATAAAAATGAGCATATTTTCAGGACCGATGTGAAGAAAACATTTGGCACTGGTACTTAAATATGCCCTCAAATACTGTCTGTAGCTAAGATGTTCATCAAGGCTTTCTAAAGATCAACATCCAACTCAGAGGTTTCTAAATGTGTAAATGATCCCATCACATTAACACATATAGCATTCAGCATTTTCTCTGCACTCAATAGATACCCATGTATCTGTTTATTTCTGACCTTTCTTTTATCTTCCAGTCATATAAATCTTTCCAGCTGTCTCTAAATTATACTTTTCCCCTTTTCTGCCGATATTTCTTTTACGTTTTCCCATTCCTGTTTTTTTCTGTTTTTTTTTCTTTCATGGATCGTTCTGTTTTTGAACCTGTCACTTTTCTTTTGTTTCTCCACTCCCTCTCCGTTATGATCTGATGCCTCAGTGCGGCTTCTTCAAGCGCAGCGAGCGGCGCCCGCACTATGAGACGGAGTACTACCGCGCCCATTTGGGGGTGCAGCCCTCGGAGGTGGAGAAGCAGGCATTAGAGCTATAATATCAAACCTATTTCCATCTGGCCTGCTCTCCCCTCCTCCTCTCTCTCCAAGTGGTAAAACTCCTCATGCACAATTATTCTGCTGCTCAGCCCACAGGAAGGCTGGTGTTGTACGTCATAGCATGAAACAGAGATGAGTCCTGCCCTATTGGCAGTATGGGGGTTGTGTAAAATCTAAACAGCAGGGCTGAAAAATAATTGTGTCCTGCCAATTTCTAATATTCAGATTTTTATTTTTAACTTTCTGAATCAATGAGTGAACGTTAAAGATGCGTCTTTTTCAGTGTTTCAATGTGTGATTACGCTACTGCAGTAAAAAATATATATTTAAAGACTTTTAACACTTCTTTACATGTACCAGTAATTATTGAGTCTGAATGTAAGTTATTCCACACAGCTTTAGATAGTGTCCTAATTCCTACCTTTAAAAGGTGTGATGCAATGCACAGTATGGTAACAAATCCTCTTTATTCGCTACGCAATGAAAAAGCAAGCTGAAAACATTACATTTCTCTCAATCAAATTAAGTACATCCAAGTAAAAACATTAAGTTTACTAAAGTTGTCATGCGAAACAAATGTAAATAAAGTAAATCTGACAAACCTAAGTTGGTTACATGTTAAAAAACAAATAAAAAAAAATGGTTGGGGCTCCACTCTCTTTTTTTTCATTGCAGTCTTCAAGACCGGATTGTTAGATCAATCATCAGTTCCACTGGATAATGATTATTAGGATGTGAAATGCTCCCATTATTGAGGATCTCATCTTAATTAGTGCTTGTTGAACACCATCCAGCCGCCTCTGCTTCAGGGCTTTGAGCTGCCTGCTGTGCTGTGTGTGGTGCCGCTTACTGTTTATTGACCTGCACCTGTTCATTCTGGCATCGCTCTGTGAAGATGACTCATTTTCTGACATAAACACTTGTGCAACATTTTTTTAACCTTGTTTGGTTTGTATGATACGCTGTAACTAACTGCCAGGATGAACTTGACAAAATCGCTGGGTGTTTTTATTCGGATTTTTTAATAGGACAGATGTTTATTTAGTGGACTTTAAGTCATACATGTCTATAAATTTAGCATCAAAGAGCATGACAATGTGCTTTATGGTGTGTGCTTTATTGACCGCAGGTAATCAGAGCATCGTCTAAGTAATATTAAAGGATCAGATGACATGATTAGATGATTGAATCTCTATTTTTCTCTTTTATTCTATGACATCTTTCTATCTGCTCCTCAACGTCTTTGGCCTCGCTCCCCTTCCTGTGTGGATAGTGTGGCTTTTTCCGGCGTGCCCACTACAAAGACAAACTTCCTCAGTACCATGCGGTGAAGATTCCTCGCGAGCTCCGGCCACAGTTCCAAACGGAGAAGTCTGGAAGCATCCATAAAAAGGAATGGGCCACGCACTGGAGTGATGGGACCTTGTAACTTTAAAGCACTGAATTTGAATCAGCGTGTGTGGTACTCATTCTGTCTTTGCTTTGTAACTAACTGACTCAAAAAGGAAAAAAACAAAACAAAACAACAACAAAAAAAAGAAAGCGCACCAAAACTGGGATCATGAGATTTTCTGCATGTCAGAACATGCAAATTGGGGGCCTCTGAGCAGATATGTATTCTCCCAACTGCAGCTCATTAACATCTTGGCCTCAGATATTCTGTTTACACTGTGTGTCCACAGTATTTCACAGTTTGACAGCGAGTACTGAAGCCTCACAACCAGATTAGAACAAGTCTAGCGGCTCAGTATGTTTCCCGGCCTACACAAGGGAGCGTTGACGCTTCGCCGTCTGTCAGTGATTTTGACTGGCATCTCAAAGGAGGACTGGAAAATCAAAGACCTGCATGAATGCACAGACATGGAGGACAACATTAGATGCCATCAGACAAGAAGATTGATGCAGGAGCCATCTGACAAGGACTACTTTTTGCCTTAACTACTGGGACTAATGATGAATATGGGCAAAGAAAAACAGCTTTTTAACAAAATGTGTGGAAAATATCTTTTTTGTTAGTAACAATTGAAGGAATGCATTGAAAATGGATACTTGAAAATGTATTTAATACAAGTGCATCCCAACAAATTAAAGTAACATTGAAAGGTTCATTTATTTCAGTAACAGTTCAAAAAGTGAAAAATATTTATAACATACTAATTACTTCAATTTAATTTGATGGCTTAGAACTATTAAAAATGTTTTAAATTTCCCACTTTGTGTTTCACTTTTCAAATTTAGTTATGGAAATAAACTTCTTGATGATATTTTAATTTCAGATGCACCTGTATGCTCACTTTTTTTGCTGTCACATGATTTAAAAGGAAACCTCTGTGTTACTGTTGTTTCTTTTTTGAGTTATATTAGTTAAATCTGCTAAACATCTCTGATCTGCTGCCTGGGTTACCTTGAATTTACAATGAAATATTTTGGAGGGAATGAATTGCTGGGGTTTGTGGTAATGTTGTTGCATGGAAATCAAATGTGTCAGAAAGCTAACCCAGAGTTTCTTTTTCAACCATTTCCTGCTGATAAGAAATATAATGGTCATTATGCACAACAAAGAATGTCTACAGCAGGTTTTCAGGTTTTTCATCAAGTGTATTTTTCTCCAGGCATTTTAAGAGCCGTGCAGCAAATAAAGTTGTTTTTTAACTATACAATCTCACTTGTTACGCTGATCGCTACTCGTATAAATTCACGTGAACCGGTATAATAATTTCAGCATTAATTGGTCTAATGTCAAACATGTGCCTTGTAGTAAAAGTGGCAGATGGAGATCTCCTCATTACAAAGACAAGGCTCCTTCTAATTAGATGAGGCTGCGCTCAGACATCTGTTGGTATTGGTGGATGTTTACAACCTCTTTCAAACACCGAGCAACACAAAGAGCAGATTTCCTGGTTTTGTAAACCAACAACAAACAGAAGGGGAAACTTTTTTTTGTTTAATTAGAGTTGGCTGTTAAGCAAGAGGAGACAGCTTGGATTTTTAGGTATTGCTGGACAATCGTTTGTTTTCTGCATGAGGATCCTGTTGCTGTTCTGACGTCTCCAACTCCAGTTGTTTTTGTTGCCATTTGTTTTATTTATTTTTGTTTGGCTGTACGATGTCAACATTGTAAATAAAAGACAAGTAGGTTCAGACATTTGTTGTTGCTAGACTTTCTTCATCCAGCAACAGGAGTGTTGAATTTAAAAAAGGTTGCAGTTCACTAACACAACACAAGGTGGCGGTAAAACAGTGAAACCAACACCAGCAAGAATGCACACAAAAGACACACAAAGATTAAAAATAGTCTTTGTGTGCAACATTTTTTGATGAAATACGACGCAAGTTGACAGTTGACAGTGAATGTCAAATTAAAAAACAGACAATGAAGTCAAAGGAATTGCCTGCAGGCCAGTTGATAGTGTCAAAGCAGAAATCAGGGGAGGATACAAAAAACTAAAAAAGTATCATTGGAAATTTCTTAATTTATTGGTTTATTTAAAATTTGACAGGTGTAAATTTATAATTTTTGTTTTTAGGTGTGTAAGGAGACATACTAAATTTAAAATACAAAACTGTATAGAAATTGTCCCAGTCATGAGTGTAAACTCTTCTATGTAAAACAAATTCTGCCACAAATTAGTTTCACTTCAGCAGCTGAAGAGTTGTGCATTAGTCCCTCTAAAAGGAAAGAAGGATGTTTGTTTCCCAAAACCATCAAACATTTTCAGAGGAATGCTCTTCAAATCACAGAAGTATTCGCTTTAAAAGGAAGACATGTAATGAGTTTGACCTTGTAAGCATTTAGAAATTAGCTTTAGGTCTTGAAATGTCTTTTTTTTCATTTTCATATTCGTCTTTGTAAGGAACTCACAGTAACGTGATATGAGTGATTTATTTTTTATCAGATCTTTATCAGATAATTGTGCAGTAAACCTTCCCCTGTGCCATGGTTGTCATTGCTTCTTGTGATCAAGGTTACAGTGTAATTTAGACCTGAAAAAAAGTCCCTGAATGCATAAAAACATTGCATGATGTCATGGCAGAAAGTCTAATAAGTCTGAAGCAATGTAAGTTTACTTTTGCAAGTTTGCTATAGATTTCAAATTTTAAATGTGATTCTTATATATTTTACATCAGATTTGTTTTAAATTGTTGTCCTTAGGAAGAGAAGTTTAACTAAATTTTGCTAGTCTTTAATGTGAGACATGACCGTCAACATTGTGCTTTAATAAGTAAATACAGAGACGGTTATGATGAAAGTTATAAGATGTCCTAAACAGCAATATTAAATCATATCAACAATAACCTTAAGACTCACAAAAGGACGCAAGAACAAAGCTTTGGGATACACCTGTATTGTTTGATATGTACTCTATTACTTGGAAATTATAATTTCCTTTTTAATTTATGAAGCAATTGCTTTAAAAGGATACCATGCCTTTTAAAAAATCATAAAGGCACAGTTTGAAGTACTATATAATAAGCTGCATTGAGGTTAGTTTTGTACCTTCAGCAACATGTTCCTGTCAGATATTTTGTTTTAGCTACACTTTAAGACATGGTTAAGATAAAATACCTGAACTACATAATAAACTCTACCAAGCTGACAGAAGAGATTAACTTAAAGTCCAACAGTTTGAAGTAAAACCGAGAAAACTGTATGCATTTTACTTTTAATATTTAATGTCAAAATGAGCAAATACGATTTTTCTCTAAATCCAAAAGCTTCTGAACTCATTAAAGTAAAGAAAGCTAATTCCCTTCTGAATCCTTCAGATGTCATCCTGGTTGCCATGGCGGTTAAACGGGACCAGGGACACTGCGTGTGTGTTTAAGCGGATTGTCACCCATTAGGTGCTTTGATGAGCCAAATGTGTTGACGTCTCATCCATAGCTGGGGAAGTGACTAAGAACTGTATGGAAACATGCACAAACCCACAGTGAGGCAAATAAAGAAACAAAGTGAACACATGCGGCGCTAAGAAACTCAGAGTGACCGTTGCTAATCCAGAGGAACAATGTCTTCAGTTCATATAAAGCTAAGTGTTGAAAACTGGCTCTAAGCAGACGAAACTCTTCTCTGTACGGAAAATATTGTCTTCCACAAAATTTGTAAGACAAGAAATGCTCAGCAGGACTGAAAAAGCTTTTAATACTGATAATTTGTGGTGATGTTTTGACTTAAAGTCTTTCATGTCAAACAATAATGATCATTGTCTTTTGCAGATAGTGGAGAGCAAATGTGTTTCTGTTAATCCATCTATTCATCTTCTATCTCCACTTATTATGCATGGACGGGGGTGCTGCCGGTAGTGGGAGTGTTTATTGCCAACATAAGCATTGGCCATTATCACTGATGGTTAACAGACCATAAACCTACAAAATTAAGACATTTTACAACCTTCTGCTCCACTGATCAATGATTTGGACAAAAAGTATTCAGCCAGTGTGTATGCTTTGACCTGGTGTATTTTTGAAAACTTGATGCGGGTTGCAGAATATTTTGTACCGACCATACATTGATTCATTACCAAGATATTTCCATCATCTATTCGTAGCCAGAAAAAAGAATATCTTTTTGTATTGGTCCGGTACGGAGGTCACCTGGATTTATTTCGAATTCATCAGGGGTTATAATCTGTTAATCTTTTAAGGGTCAACTACCCCAAAAATGGATCAAAATTTACATAAATGGAAATACAAAGTTTTCAGACTATAATAAGCAATCGAGCATTAAAATATAAATTTCATCTTAATGTATTTCCATAAATCATAATAAAATGTTAAAGTAAATTAATTGTTGTTCAGATGGGTTATTATGATTTGATTTCAGCTATTAAATAGAGAAGGATTAAACAGGATTGTGTGAAATGAGAATCAAACTGTCACAGAGAAAAAACTGTCACAGAGCCACCCAATATTTTACTTAAAGTTTTACCATTTATGTTCAGTAAATCTGCCCCAACTAAATTCTCATATTGAAGCATAATTACTGTTTGTTTTTCCAATTTTAACCAGTGTGAGCAACAGGACATCAGGGGCTGATGAATCAGCTTCCATTTGCGGGGATTTATCGAGTTAATAACTCAGAGAGTTGTGTTTTATCACCCTGAGGACTTCATAACAATTCGCCCAGCCTCTCAGTCATCATTAATGTCTGATATTTTTCCTCCATCAAGTCCCATGTCGCAGTAGCACAGTTCTCCAACTCTCCAGAGGTTTCCAGCCCCTGACCTGAAGGTGTATATAAAACCAGAGAGCATGATGCCACCAGTGAATATCATCACGACACCACAAAGAGAGAAAACAAAACCACGATCGGGGTGATTCTCTCTTTTGCTTTGCAGGACTCCAACCTGTGAATTTCAGAAGTTCTCTTGGCCAACCTTTTCTCCTTCTGCATCAGTTTAACCTCCTCTTCATCTTCAGACCATGGACACAGCTGCAGTGATGACTCTACTGGCTCTGATCCTGGCGATGGCTGGCGTCAGTCACACTCTTCACATCCAAGGCGGCGGGGATGAAAATGACATGCTGCCTGGCAGCTCGGAGGAGAACATGGCCGACCGCCTGCTCGGGCTGGTGAGGCAACAAATCATCCACACAAACTCGTTGACCAATTTATTCTGCTGTCTCATGTAGTTTAGGTTACCTTTTGAAAAACACAATTTTTGTCAAGTGCAAAATCAATTTGGCATCTTCAAATAATAAAATAAAAATACAAAAGTTGAAAGACACCATGAACGCACATGGTGTGACAATATTCAGTCTTAGTAAAACCTGGAGTATCTGCCACGTTACACTGAATGAAAGACAGTCAGACAGACAGAACCCCTGCCAACATGCTCAGTCTGTCACTTCATGTGGTGCAGAATTTAAATGGGAAATGGGCCTTTTATGGATGAATCACAGAGCCCATTTTAGATTTTAGAAGACACTCCTGGTCATGCAACATGATGAAATACACTGCTACATTCTAATTTCTGAGAAAAGACTTAGTTTCAGATTAAAAATAAAAGAAAACAGGATTTTTTTTCTTCCTGGTATTATGGACCAGACAGATCTGAGTCTAGATTTGCATTCAAATGAGATTAAATTGATTCAGTGGAAGCTCTGTGCTCAACGTCTCACAGCGCAGTTGTTCAGACGGTTTGGAGTTACGAAACGGACAAATTTGTGGAGCTTTTCACAATTTCTTTTTCAAACTAGGCTTTCTTTCTTTTCTTTAAATGTGTGCATGTCTTGATGTGTATGTGTGGTATGTGCTTCAGGAGATTGAGAGCAGAGACACCAGCCTTGATGATCGCATGCTACTTTTAGTGCTAAGAGCACTGAAGCAAGCTGGTTTCCCTCTGGGAATCCAGAGAGAAACCAGGGAATCCGTCCTCCACCAGCCACAGAGGTCAGTCAAGATGGTTCGTTTGTATAACAACATTTTTCAAAAAACTGACACTACAACATACGTGACACCTTTTTTGACTTAT
Organism: Poeciliopsis gracilis; assembly: GCA_911649635.1. NCBI lineage: Eukaryota > Metazoa > Chordata > Actinopteri > Cyprinodontiformes > Poeciliidae > Poeciliopsis > Poeciliopsis gracilis. The sequence goes on from CAJVRI010001403.1 coordinate 1,651,054, forward strand.
TTTTGCAGCCTAAAATTGCCTTACAACATAAAGCTACAATACAAAAGTGCATTTCCTATTTACATCATAATTAAGGTTTAGTTTTTCCTCTCATTTTCAACCAAATATACAAAAATGCTTTGAGGCGACAGGATGCAGATCTCTTCCTTAAAGTGTCATGATGTCTGGAGTTTAAGTTAAAAGTTAACTGCATGAAAGAAAATATCTATATTTGCATTTTTAAATGGTTGTGTAAGTGTGATAACCACCATAATTAACTACGTCATTGAGGGAAGGGTTTATATAAGTGGTATGGAAGAAAATTGGAACTATTTCTATAAAAGTAGGAAGATGTCTTTCCCTTCCACAGTCCTATTGGCGTCCAAAGGCTGCACATCATACTGAAATTGTTGGCTGCAGGGTAGTTTTTCTTCTTATGTAATAGCAATTTGAAGTCTGCTCTGTAGCATATAATTTAACTCTGACAGAACAACAAAGTAAATGCTTTCATGTTTTTGTAATAAACCCAGGTTTCATGTGCATTCAGCTGAAATGCATTACAACTTTTATCTTTTTAATTGAGACAAGTAGATTTTATTTAGATTAAATATATTCTTACACAAACCTTGTGCCCTTGTGTAACTTCAAATTTTTTATTCTGAAAATCCTTGTAGCTTTTCTACTGTAAGTATCTGCACCTCTTATACAGGGTCCATATTCAGCTTAACACTAACATCTTTGTAAAACTGATTCTACTTTAGTCTTGCGATATGTATGTCAACAAAGTAAAGTCTTATACATCATATTTTACCTTCAAAAAAGAAAACAAATGTAAGAATCCCACAGTACATAACCTTAAGTATTTTTTTTTTAATCTAATTGTTGCTGATCAGGTTTGGGCGCAGCTCCAATGGGCAGGTCGTGTTGGAGGATAAGATTCAGCCCCGGGACTGGGAGTCCGCCCCTGGTCAGATCTGGAGCATGGCCGTGCCTCAGAGGTTTGGCAAGAAGTAGTCTGGCAGCTGGTCCCACATGTCTCTGTTCTGGAACAAGGCTGAGCAGATGTCTGCAGACTAAATTAAGATGAATAAAATCTGAAAAGTATTAGCATATTTTTTTCCCTTTCTGATGAATATTGTCGTCAGCCAGTCACAATTTAAATTGTGATTAAGACAAAAACTAGCTTTTTTTTCTGTCACTTCTAGCATACAAAAATATATTAACTGGTGTTTTGTATCTACTGGGAGGATTGAGATTAAACACTGAAAGTTTTTGTTGTAATTTGTCAAATAAAACAATTTTGAACTAGAAAATTGTGTGAAATATAATAAAAGCAGACCCTTCAGGATGTATGTAGATTTGAGAAACTAAAAAAAAAAACTAGTGAATAATTTAGTAATAAGCTGTACATGTTGACAGGGTACTGAATGAGTTCAAAGCAGTGAATATGTTGATCCTCTGTGTTACACTGCAAACGTCTCAACACGTTCTGCTTACAACTTGCTAAACCTTTCGCCTCTGAGGTATATTTGCGAGAACCTACATAAAGCAATCTCCTTTACAACTTATTGCACTGACTGCAGAAAATGCATGAGAGATAAATGCAACAAGGTACTGTGTCTACATTACTATACATTTAATCACTTCAGAGCAACTAGATAACAGTTTAATAAATTTATTGTGAAAAGGATGGAAACAGTCTGATTCAGCATCCGTCCCTTTAATGTGAAGCCTCTGTCCTCAGCCTCGCTGACGGCTGTTGTCTGTGTTGGATATACAAGCACCTGGGGAAGCAGCATGCAATAAGCTTGAGCTCTAATTAAAACACAGCAACATGCAATTACTCTGCGAGTTAATGGTTTCCACAGCCAATTACTGGGAGGGAATATATGTCCTTCCCTCTTAGTATGAACCTTTTATTAGGGCGTCCTCCCATTTCCTTTGTCAAGGGCCAGGAAAATGAAAGAACCAGAAATTGTACAACTGGTGCAATTCAGATCTAGATAACATCCTTAGTGGTTCATTTTTAAACCTGTCAAAGGCTTCATGTCATGTGACCATATATGTATCAGACAGTGAACAATAATTACAACAAGGCCTTTTATTTGTAACTTTTACACCTTTTACAGAAATAACCTCAAAACATCAACAGGGCAGCCATCCAATGATTCATTAAATCATGAATTGAAGATTTATACATACATTCAGATTAAAAGATTTATCTCTTCAAAGTCAAACACTGAACCACTGGCAGCTAAATACAATGCGGTTTTTGTTTAAACTTAGACAATAATTTCTCAAAGAGCTTACTCTTAATAAAGACTTAAAAATTAATTATTTCATTTGTATTCATAAAAGGACAAAGGAAACATCAAACATGACAGAAGGATCAACATTCCCCACCTTTCCCTTCCCCCCTCATGTAACAGTGAGGATAAAGACAATAGTAGGAACTGATTGCTGTTTTTTTATGGTCCCCACGCAATAACAACCTTATTGATTGGTGCTTCAACCCCAACCCCCAACCCCTCTTTCCAATAGTTGCAGCACAACGATGTCCTCAGTCAGGAAATGCATTCAGAGACCGATGATCCTGTAGGGAAATACACTTTGAAAACGGATCACAAGGCATAGATGAGTAGAAGTAATTTTTTTAACATATTTTTTTTTCTGTTCTCTTGTAGGCCTCTTAGGAGTCACTAATGTATTAGTACAATATTAGTACAATAACAGGCATTATTATGTGGCGCTGTTAGCTGCACTTGACTATTCTCTGTTGTACAAATTAAACTGTTGGTGGCTTTAAAACAAAAAGAGCGAACATGAGGCATCAAAAAGGCAAGCATAGGCAAAGCTGGGCGCTCTTTTCTACATTGTTGGAGCCCTTTATCAGCACATCTGGGTTAAAGAAGGTCTGAACTCATCTGAATTTCATGAGTCCTCAGGGGGGCTTTGGAAAAAAACGCCTGTGTGTGCACTACAAAGAGACAGACTGAGAGAAATACGAAGGGGAAAAAAACAACAACATATAAACTGATTTAAACATTGTGTCTTGTACACTCTCTGGAACTCTAAGAACAATTTAAGCTTTTTGACATTTCTCCAACCCTCCTCTTTCCCTCATGTTCATCACCATTCTCTAAAAGGTGGAGGTCAGTAGTCAGCACACTCCAGCATTGTCTGTCACATCAAACAGAGTTTAATGTTTACAAGCTGACTGAATGGAACCAAATAGGAGAAAATGAAAAGCCAAGAGAAGCAGGTTTTAAAAGTGACCCATGTGGCAGTAGAGGGCAAACATGGTTCCTCAGGCTAATACAAAGCTTCCCCTGCCAGGCAGGATCTAAACCATTTACACTGAATGTGTGGGATTTCTTTTCTAAATCACAGACTCACACATACATTTCTACCTGAATAACAATTATTGAACAAATTCTTGCTGATAAAAGGGGCTGACATGAATGCTACTTTTTGAGATCAGAAGAAACAAGTTATTATCAAACTTTTGTTCTTGAACAGTGGGCCTTTCTTTATTAGCTGATTGCCCTGCAAGCGATTGCAAGAAGAACAAGCGTCTCCAAGCTTGCTTTACTTTTTGCTTTTATTTCCCACTGTGCAATCTGGATGTAAACTTGAAAATCTTAAATAGTAATTTGTAGCTCCAGGATTTTACACAGCAAATCCATTCACCGCAAGATTTAATGTTTAGAGACTTAAGAGACTAAATAGTTTTGAAATCAAAAACAAACCACAGAACAGATGGGGCCTAAATCAGACCTGCAGCACCTAAAGAAACATTACACACCTAACACAGAATTTAATGTAACGTTTATGAGAATTGGAAATATACAGTATTACTTTTTCTCAGGGGTGTTATTGCATTATTTATCAGCAGTTTTTACCACCCAGGAAAAACTGCCTGTTTTTTAGTTGTGCTAAAATGCTTTGGGATATTTTTTTTCCACTAATTTCATGCTTAATTGCGGAGAAGGAATGTCTATTTCATTCCTGTCTATTTCAGGACTGAAATAGACTTTTTTGATGGTTTTCTCTGAAGGTTATTTGGGAGAACATGCAGCCAGCTGCTGCCAGCTCTTTCTTTTTAACAGAGAAAAATTTTGACTTTTATTGACAGTTTAGTCACAAATACATAATTCAGAAAGCCTTCAATTACTGTGGTGGGTTTTCATTAACATCACGGCTTTTCACACGAAAGAAAGAAAAATGTGATTGTTTGTGTTTAGGCAGTTTGCAGTTGCAGCATACTTTCTAAAAAATTAAAGGGATTAACAATTTGTGCATTTTAGCACTCCTGGATGAAGTTACAGGCTTTTATATTTGATTATATATATATATATATATATATATATATATATATATATATATATATATATATATATATATATATATATATATATATATATATATATATATATACATATATATATATACATTATACACACACACACACACATATATTATTTTTTATTTTTTATTTTTTTTACTGTTGTAATAAAGTCTGGCATTCATGCAGAATTGATGCCGATTTGTTTGTAAGCCACACCTCTAGCGATGTGTGCAGAGTTAGAAAGCTGCAAGCTTTTATTTGATTTCTTTTTCATCAGAAACACTGCAGATCTGATGCACCATATGCTTCTTGGTGGTGTCAGGTATCAGGACCCAGCAGACGTGTGATATGGGGGACACTCAGGCCAAGACACGATCGATAAAGACTGGGGTGGCCGACAGACAAAGAAAACATTGCATCGGCACATTTGAACAAAGCTCAGATTATTACACAAGTTTTGTTTCCAGACAAACTTATCTAATGTTAAACGTAGTGAAGCAAACTAAACAATATGCATTTATTCATTTACCAATTAAGCCACTTTATCTGTCAGCATAATTGCAGTTTCAAAATGTTTTACTTTTATTTGCTGTCTAGATGAGTGAAGATGAAAATTACTGAGGTTAATCCTGTAAAATTATAATCAGTACACGGATCTCTCTAGAGCCACTGAAGGCTGGGATCAGAGTGTAAAGAACACAGTGTGGGTTGGTTTTAAGCATGTGTAGGTTGCTGATTTTAAAAATACTCCCAAAGACGCGGTCGACTCTTTCCCCCTTCAGCAGAGATAGAGAGAGCGTTTCTTTGTCATCCTGACTCTGCCATCTGTGCAGAGGATGCTGCAGAACAGCCCTGAGATGAAACAGCCAATACGGAGGCACAGAATGGTGAAGAGAGGGTGGGGCTTCATGTGAAACGGAGCGTAGTACAGCAAATGGGAGAGAAGGAGAGGAGAAGAGGTGTCCCGGCTAAAAGCCCCCTGAGCACTGAGGGCTTGGAGAGACTGAGAGGAAGGAGAGGGGAGCTGGGAAAGAAACGCCGGCAGATGCTGAAGACAGGACAAGTGTATAGGTCAGAAATAAGAAAGCTTATTAGGGTCAGGTAGGGTAAGAGGTAGAATAAAGAAAAACTAAGAAAAAAGAAACTGGCTATTTTTTGGGAAAAGCTGGAGCCCACTTCTTTTTTTTAAGCCTGGTCCAATTACCTCTGCACGGATTCTCCTCTTCGTCTTCTTGTTCTTGCTCTCCTCTCTGACAGACAGCACCACCATGGAAACTGGGAGCCCCAGAAAGATTCAATTCACCGTCCCCCTGCTGGACACCCACCTGGACCCAGAGGCAGCAGAACAAGTAAGGTGGAAAGCAATGGAAAATTTAAAAAGGGAAACAAACGGGCAAGGAAAGCTGGCTGTGTGGATCATTCAGAATCTGGATGTCTTTGTGAATGGATGTTTGGAAAAGTGAAGGATTTATACTTTTAAAACAAATTGTTAAAGATTATCAGTAATAATAAATTATTAGATTCAGACAGTTCAGTGGAATTTAACCAAGATCCATTTATGCTGAGCTGCTCAAGATAATGTGTCACAAATTCTGTGTAGTCTTTAAAAAAAGCACAGTGAAAACACTTGATGTATGTCCTGAATGCAGAGCAGTTGTAAGGCCAATGAATTTATGATCGATTTTCCACCTACCTAGACTCACAGCTTGGGATTTTTGTAGTTGGCACTTCGGATCTTAGCAGTGTTAAAAGTGAGGTTGGAGTTCAAACATGCCTCTCCAGGGGTTTATCTGGCCAATTGAAATCTAACATCTTTCAGGCAATCAACACTTCAAAATAGGAAAAGACTGCAAAGTATACCTTTATGCACGTTGATTTTGAAAAAAAAAAAAATTATATTACATCTTTTGTCAAGATCATCTGAGTTTTTCTTAAATTTATGTAAACTTAACATCATGTTTGGCTAGGTAGCTCAGCTGGTCAGAGAGTGCTGCTAATAATGCTGAGGTCATGGTTTCTCTTAATTCCATGAAAACTCATTTTTTGATTTCACAGATTGACTGCTCATGGTTCCAACCTTTGAAATACCAAAATAAATTCTGTTGCATCATAGTTTAAAATTTAAATCACTATTGCTGGTGTAAATATTTCTTCTTCCAGTCTAATAGTAACATTAGTGTTTCTCATTAGCAAACTCATAATGTTTGTTTCAAAATATGGGGTGATGCAAGAAATCTGCATTTTATGAGATAGGAGGGAATAAGGCTTAGTCAGTGGAAAATCCCCCTGCGTGCAGTTCTTGTGCCTGTGGAGAATACCGTGTGAAAATATGTCAGGTTTTCTCCTTTTTATTAATATAGAATGAAGATGACGGCTCATTCATAATGAAAGAGAGTTGAGTACAGCCGGCAAAGCTTTAAGAGTCTGCCTACATCTTCTTCTTTCCTGTATCTTTCTACTTTTCAGTGTTTTCTTCACTCTGACTGAAAAACACTGGGGAACTGTGGATGTCTGGAGACTTCTCAATGCTTTTCTGTTTATTTATACATTTTTCCCTGTGAAATGATTTTCAGGAACTGTATGAGGTTGTGGTCAATTTCAGGTTAAAGCCGAGACAGAACATTCATAGAAAGTTGAGTGGAAGGAAAAAGCACGACACAAAAAGGTGCACCAGCAACAGGGCCATCCACAGACTTGAGAGCATTATCCAACTAAATTCATTCAGAAATTTGGGAGAATTTCACATAGGGTTGATTGACTACAGTTTGGATTCATTTAGAAACTAAGTCTGAAAAGGCACAGAATCCACATTGCTTGAAGTTCAGAGCATTTCAGTCAGTAGTGACTGTTTCTATTACAACCCAGATCCATCAATTGAGGCATGTCTGTCAGGTTCTGTGGCAGCAAAGCTCCAGACCATCACAATGTCACCACTGTGTTTGACAGCTGGCACAATGTTTTTTTTTTCTGAAATGCTGCATTATTTCTTGCAGCAGAAGTAACATAATAAACACCTTCCTAGTGTTTTCCCTTTTGTGGAAGCTATTTTAGTCTCTTTCTCTATTGTTGAATAATGAACGCTGATCTTTACTGAGAAAATCGAGGCATGCAGCATATCAGATTTTGTTCTGTGTTCCTTACTGATCTCCTGGATGAGTTAGGATCATTTTGGTATATTCATAAGGCACTGCTCCATGGTTCCTCCATTTCTGAATAAAATCTCATTGTGTGAAAAAATCTCAATGTCTTAAAATTGCTTTTCATCTCATTCCAGACTAATAGATGTCATGATTTAATTTCTGATCTGTCTTTGAACTTATTTACTTTGTGGCATACTGATTTTGGAGGTCTTTTGCCAACAACATGTCAGGTATGGCGATTTTAAGGCTCTCATATGACAGCTCAACTTAATCAAAATGTGTTTATAGAAGGGCTCACAATATTCTCTGATCTTGTGTTTGCTTCCTTCTACTCAATAGTACACATTTCCTTTTGGCTGTGGAGAAATAAAATAAAGTTTTTGTTGACCTATAAAACCCAGATGGGTTTTAGCTCACAACCTCAATACAAGCATGATGAAACCTTTCATGATGTGCCAGTGGGACTCTTCCTTTTCAGGATGCATTTTCAATTTATTTCAGCGTCACTAAGAGCATCTCACTCTCCATGCTGGTTCTCAAGTGGTGTTGTATTTTTATTATAAGTATTACTGTGACCAGGGAGCCCAGAAGGGGTAAACAAACAGACAGGAACCTCTGAATGTGAAAAAAAGAATCATGTTTATAAATTTCACACCAAAGGGGTTTCACTCATGCTTCAGTAATCCTTGCACCCTGACACCTCTCAGCATTGTAAACCAGCCACCCTGGAGACCTGGGGTGTCAGTCGGGGCAGTCTCTGTGGGCTCTTGATAGATAGCAGCAAAAACAGCCTCATATTTCACCAATACGCCTACACTGCATAAATACACCTAAAAGAGCAGATTGGCAAAACCGTACAGAGGCCTAATGATGCCAGTGACTGATGTAAACTAATTCAGTTTGGGAACTCAACCTGAAGCAGAGAGAGTAATTCCTCTAGTCCTCTACTTCAGATAAAGACTAACTGAAGACACTTTCATTAGACGTTTTAGCTGAGTTGGTGCTGTGTCCGCTACAATTACTACATTGCAAATATGCAGAAAATCTAGATCCTCTGTTTTCTATCTCAAGCTGTTGGCAGTCATTTTATGACAACTTAAATCAGCATCTTACTGTGCCATGATATACTTAGAACAACATTGATTCAAAGACTGCTCCGTAGTGTTTTGTGCTTTTTGTACTTTTGGATTTTGTTGAAGGATGGCAAAGGGTGTTAGCTTAAGGAGAAGTGTTACCTGCTGATTTATGTTGAAGTATTATTGAAGAAGAAAGGTAGCTGCAATACTTGCTGTAATATCGTGAATCTTTTGTGAATTTAATATCAGTATTTCAGCCTCTGTGCAGCAGGCATTGCTGTAATTGGAAACATGACTGAACCCTCCTGTAGTCCACTGTGCTTAAAGTTCAGGTCAATATCAACAAAACAAAGCTTAGAACTATGTTTTCTGTTAGTAAGCAGATTCAGTGTATTACAAAAGTATTCAAACATCCTTTTGGTCAAGTCAAAACTAAAGCTGAAAGTTTTTTCCATTCTTCTAAAAAACTAATTTATGAATGGATGAAGAACACCTGTGAACAATCACTTGTCAGACTAACTATGTTATCTATTTACTGAAATTTCCTTGTGGTCTGATTTCATTAACTTTTGTGATTTCATCTATTTATACATGCTCATGTTTGTATAGAATATTTCATTTTATTTTTGTTCATTGCCACTAATTATGCTAGTTTCTCACAGATGTATCTTCTTAGGGGTGAATGCCTGCTTGTCTCTGATTGGCTAAGATGCCCTTTAACCTCTATATAGAAACATTGTTTGGCTGAGCTCTGTAACAAGCTGACGACAGCACTTGGGTGAGTTAAATCCTATTCTCCAGCGCTTGCTATATCTATTTTTTATGCGTCTTTTAAAGGGCTGATGATTCATTGGGATCTGTTTGACTCCCTGAGGAAGATTTATGTCAAAAATACTGATATTTCCTTCGTTCTTTAGACCATGTCAGCAAAGTTAGTTTTTTTTTTTAAAGAAAAAAGTGCCCCTAACTGGAATAGATGTTAAAAAACTGCAGTATTGCAGGTTGTTTTAAGTTGACAAAATGCAAAGACATTCAGAGGTGACCAGAAATAGATCAGTAATTAAGTTATGGATGAATAAATTAAGTGGTGACGCTGGACAGTGTAGGAGGCTGTATTTACATCAATACAGAGTCTCAATGACGATAAACATGCTTGTTATCAGAATGTGTATGAAGTTTTGGTTATTGTACTGGACAATGAGAGTAAAACTCAAGTTGCCTATAAGAATCCAGAAGGTCTTTATCAGCTACAAAACAGTCTACTACTCCTTCACACATATGGTTCAGTTTTTAAGGGATCGCAGCCAGAGGCGGTCCGAGTCTGTGTGGCATTCAGGACGAACGACGCCCCCAGTGTTGGATGGGTGTGAGGGGGAATATGCTGCCCCTAGGCAGTTCCCCATGTCACCCATATCAGAACTCATCACTGATCACAGCTCATTTGTCATATTTTGATGTAATAATAACCACTTGCCACTTCACAATTTGCAGTTTTAGTTTAAAATGTTTAGATTTTCTTGCTAAAGTAGCTGAAACATGCTATGAAGGTAGATCTAAAGCTACAATATGGCTCAGGACAGCTAGCAAGGTTAGATAATTTCTCTGCTACCCATGCTTTCTCATTTTCTGAGCATATTTTGAACTAAAACATGTTTTTCTTGTTAGTTTTATCACAGTTACCAAAAAAGGTTCAGACATCAATTGGGGTCTTTCTACGCTAAGTATGCATGCTGTGCCTCTGCATGCTTGAGTTTTCTTGGTAACACCCTTTTTCTTCCACTCCAAGTCCATAAAACATTGACTTGCCAGGTTAATAGAAGTCACAGAGATCTCAGAATGGCCTTATGTTCACGGAGTGCTTCTCTGAGTGATAATTATGAACCTTGGGAATGGATGAAAAAAAAGAAAAATGAACTGATATGCATTTAACTGTATAAAATTCCCTAATTATCTCTATCAAAAAATAGAAGGTGAAAGCCATTTATTCAGTTCAGGTGAATTTAATTAAGAACTTTGTCAGTACTAAACAAAAATAAGTCAAATTTGCAGATGAGCTGTGGTTTCCCATCCATCCATCCATCCATCCATCCATCCATCCATCCATCCATCCATCCATCCATCCATCCATCCATCCATCCATCCATCCATCCATCCATCCATCCATCCATCCATCCATCCATCCATCCATCCATCCATCCATCCATCCATCCATCCATCCATCCATTTTCTGCACACCCTTGTCCCTAGTGGGGTCAGCAGGGGTGCTGTTGCCTAAATTTTGTTAATTACCAATGTTTTGTGCTGAAATTAAATTTTTACACTTAATACCCAGCAGATAATGGTAGAAGGGAAATGTTTTGCTATCAAATAAAGTATAAGAGTTCCTGTGCAGAAAAATGAAGGTGGCGTATGTTCGCCCTCATTAAATTTATTGCACACTGACCTTTTCTAAAGTCATCACTAATGCTGAAAAATGTTTTAATATGAGCTGGACTTTGTTTTTACCCAACTTTAAATCAGATTAATGAAGTTAATTAAACAATCTTATTATCAATCTGATATTAATTATTTTGTTTCCCATTGAATGATTATAATAGATTTTTGTCATGCAAATCTATTATTTCTAGTGCTTTGTTGGCTGTAACAACACTTTTCTTTAATGCCAATTTGTCCAAACAAGGATTTGAACGGGTTGAATTGAAGTTGTATTTCAGTTTATTCCTATTTTTACATATGTCAGAGTGACTCAGAGCTTTAAAAAGATATAAACCGTGCTACTTACTATGATATAAAATAAATAAAGCTATAAGTTGCAGTTCAGGTTTTCATTTAACAAAACCAAATGCGAGAGTGCAACCCTAGCAGACCTGACAAATAAGCATTGGCCTTATGTTTTGTTTTTTAATGCTTATTTTGCTCATCATATCTCTCATTACATATTTTTATCTTTTGATTCAAAATTCTTAGTTGTTGTACTTGTAATTTTTTTTTTCCCTCTTGTTATTGACGTGGAAACATATTACTAAATCACAACATACAGACATAAGTGCTTTTTAGAAAAACTACATATAGTTATAGGTATGTTGTTTCTTAATGGGAAAGTGACTCATGATGTTAGAAAGCCATTTATTGCATGCAATTCTGCAATGAGACTTTGTACTTTAATGTTCCCTCCAATGACTTTGTCTTTCTATCTTTGTCCTTCTCTGAGAACATTCAGACCATTTAGATCATCATTAGTCTTCAGTTAATGTGCAGACTTGAAAAGACTTAGAAAGACAGAGAAAAACTGAAAGGGTATTAGAGGAATGCAAAACCCCAGGTAGTGATGTAGATGTTTCTGGAGTAATTCATCTTAATCAAATCAAAGTGAGCCCACTGTTGGAGAGTCTGAAAGATTCATTATGGAGGGGCTCTTGTCTGAACAATGCCAGGATCACATGTCAAACGACAGAATGAAAGATGAGAAATCGTAATCATCCTCCTGGACTGATATATTCTCTCCATTTTGCACAATTTCTGATCTTCTTTGGCTGCCCCAGTAACAAGCCTTGGGGAAGGTTATTTCACCTTTCATTGATGTAGATTATTTTCTTCTTAGGAAATATTTCATCATTAACCAAACCCCTCTGAGGAGGGATGAATCAAACACAAGCTCAAAAGAGCAACTTCCTGTTCAGACATTTTAACATAGATTTATACCGAATCCACAAAGTTTACCAAGTTTGATGAACTCTTACTGAGAATCTAATAACTTAAGATCATTAATGTTTGAAGCCATACAATGTGAACAGTAGATTTATTTTAATTAAACTCTCCTGGTTCCAATCAACCAAGATTTAAGCCAATTAAGATATTGAGCATTCCAAATAAATCAAAGCCTATGTCTGAACCAAAAACCACAGAAAAGCCAGATATTTATATTTTTTAGTAGTTCTAAATTTTATTTATCTACAAGTTTGCTCTGATATATGTACAGATGGGAATAAAAACTAAAAAAGATAGTGAATAAATCTCACTGTTTAGCAATGGAAATATTACACATAAAAAATGAGTCCCAGTATATTCATCACTGTAGTCATCAATCATACATATCTAAGTGATAAATTAATGCAGGGGCCTACCATTTATCTGATCTAGAACATGAAGCACTTTTTCCACAGTCTTATCCTTGAATCTAATTTGAATGCATCACATTTTAAAACCACTTTTGTGGGGATCAGATAAGAAAACAGGATCATCTAGTTGTAAATAAATGAATCTAGAGAGTTTTAGTTGTCCTATGAAAATAAAAAGCATTTTGATTTATTTCCCAAGATTTGTTCTTCAGGTATTTTTTTTGAGCTCGAGGACAAAGAAAAATACAAAGAGTGATTAAGCCACTCTAATGTCCATTTTTGCACATGAAAAATTACAAAGCAGAGCCATGAACATACTAGTGGAGTCACAACCCTGCCATTTTTGGCTTGACCTATATTTTACAGCTTCGGCTTTTCCTGCCCACCAGTTACTTTCAAACAATGCTGCTGTCCGTTGTTTCGAGATGTGACAGGCGTTCATTATTAACAGACTGTGGGTTGAAATGCAGGCATGGTGGCTTGAAGGGCAAGTCCGTTCAGTAAGTGCTGCTGTTTGTGCGAGTGGAAGATCAGGGAGTTTTCTCTGCTGCAGGGTGAGAAGAATAACAATGACTCTGGTTGTAATCAGTGCAACACAGCCATGGTTGTCCTTTAAAGTAGGCCAGTGGGTTGACTTTTTGGAATGGAAAAAAGACACAAAGCTAAAACTGTTAAAAGTACTCTGTAAATTGCACTAGATTTACAATCCAAGTGTATAAGTACTCTCATCACTGACATGGATGCCACAGGTCAGATTGACGCTACTTTTAAATCTCAGTAATGATTTCTCATTAATTAAACAATCTTATTATCAATCTGATATTAACTATTTTTGTTTCCCATTGAATGATTAGTTGCTTAGATATTTAAAAAGACCCGGGGTTAATCCATTTTTTAGCACTGTAATTAATTTCTGTCAGAGAGATAATCACTTCAGCCAAGATCATAGAAAAAAAAAAAACAGAAAAAGCCGCTGCTTTAATCAAAGTGTACATTTATTTGCAATCAGCATAATTTATGATTGTAGAGCTTTACTGATGAGAAACATGGGCAATGGACTAAAGTAAGAAAAACATAGAAATGCAAGAAAATACTTCATTCAAACAGCTTTGGCTGAAACAATTAACTGACCTTCATCTAATCAGTCAATAGATTCAAGCTCTAAGAGCTGCAAGACCTTCACAGACATTTTCTTGATCCTTTGTGTAAAGGCTTCTTGTCTCTTCTGATTACTTGGTTTGTGTTTTAAACTAAAAGCATGTGTTGTTGATTCTTTGAGCAGACTGACCAGCTATTAATACTTTATCTTTATCTGACATGACTTATGAGTGGAGGGTGGACCAAAGTGCAAGATGGATTCTGGACAAATATAAGGAAAAATGTTTTAAACAAAGAATCCAAAAATTAAACAAAATTATAGAGAACACGGTTAGCCAGAGCAAAAACACGGGAGCTGAGTAAAAAGATAGCAGTGTAAAACAGAGAAATAAGATCCAGTTGGGACTGGAAGAATAAATAGAGAAGACTGGGACTGATTAGATAATTGAAATGCTAAAGGAAAAAATAATGACGCAACAGTAAAACAGTTTAAACATGTTTTAAGCCAGCAACATTTTGGAATTACTTTTAGCAGTATAACATAGTATATTTAATGACACCAGAAATAAGCTTTTGTACCTGAGTTTTCATCAGACTTTCCACACATCTTGACTCTGCGCATTAATATGCAACATGGTCACAATGGCTCAAATCAAAGGCTGCAGTCATTACAGTTAATAACTGACATCTGTTTTAAAGTGAGAATCCAGCAACTTTCTCAGAAATTACATGTAATTGTGTGCAGGAGCTGCACACCTCTGCCTGGCTGCGATCAAAAATAAAATTCATTTATCATCACATATTCACACCTTTCTTATTGGGCAAGGTTGTGTTTTAAAGATTATGAACACCCCTCATATCTGAATCACATCTCTTTGAATGTACTAGAAGGATTGATCTCACTCTGCTTCTTTTTGTGTCAAGGGACTTTTTTTTTTTTTTAATCTGGTCACATTTGTACCTGGAGTCACAGCGTGAAGCTTATCAGTTCAGGCTTACAACCTTGTGAAGCTCCAAAATCTAATATCTGCAGCACATGTAAGAGAGAAAATATAAAATAAATATTAACTCGTGTTTGAAGAGAGACAGAGACAGAGTGAAAGATTCAAGCAGGAATAAAGATTAATAAAACTGAAAGCAACAATGATGTTTACCACTATTAAGTACATTTAGGTACAGTTCAGAGTGATTTTACATGATGGAAAAAAGCAAGAGAGTTTGATTTCTGGTTCAGATGGATATTTTTAAGCATCATTTTAAACCATCTAATTTTAAAGTTCCTTTTTGATCATGAAAACTGATCATGTTTTGATGCTGCTTTGCTTTGGATGAGTTCTTGCTAAGTGCACATACAGGCTTCCAGAACGAAGACCAGACTTGACACCAGCATTACTCAGCAGCCTTGTCAGCTGCGGTACAATTGTTTACGCTTGTGTAAATCAAGAGGAGGAAATGTGACAGTGCTCAAATAATTAACGCTATTTAAGCTAACCTTATTGTGGGGCTTTACATTAATTGAGCAATAAAATTAAAAGTAATCTCCTGTCGCTGGATTTGTCTGAGGAATAAAAATTAAATTACATTTTTCTCTCAAGAGCATTTGAGAGAATGTACTATCAAGCAGTTCAGAAAGGTTTTTGTTTCTATTTAATTTTCTAAATATGTATTGATGCACTGAGCTCTGAAGAGGCTTTATTTTGTTTGTTCTTGCAATTTTATTTTCATTAAGCCCCTATATATCAGTATATAGCTTCCTATATACTGATAGTTCCAACAAGGCCTTTCTTTTATGAATGCTCTTTTTTTTCCCATTTTTCACAGAATAAAAAAATCTCAACCCTCACATTACAACTACCCTTTCCATCCACAGTGATCAAATAATACACTCTAAAGTTCTGCACCACTTCAGAGCCGTAATCTCTAAACATTATTGCTCAGTTATTTTCCTCTCAAAGTGAATGTTCACTGGTGAATATCTTTCTGTAGTCACTGCATGTTGCTGCTTCTGATCCCAGAAACAAGCAGGAGGTGGATAACTATCTGATCTCAGTGCTCAGTGCAGCAGGATACAGCCTTGCCCCGGTCCAAATCAGCCATCTTCAAAGTCTGCAGAATCCCAGTTTTTCTGGACCTCCAGTCGTCTGGAAGCAGCAGGATCCTGGATGCTGGGTTGACCTTATTAAGTGCTCATACTGGAAAAGGGCTGCAGCCATGCTGATAAAATCTATTCAAATAATTTGGTAAATACAAAGCACTGCTATTCTTACCATAGTTTTATGATTGATTGTGTGTCAAACTGAACACCTTCTGAGAACGAAGATCTCAAGAATATCGACAGAAAATGGAGAGATTTGTGAGAAAGTTCATAAACCTGTCTGTTACTAAAACTGTGTCAATAATGAAATAAATTCCTGAACAAAACATTATCTTTTTCAGATCAGAAGACGCAGACCCACGCCTGCAACTCTGGTGGCATCCAGTGATCAGTCCTCACCAGGTAGGAGACTCAACACATGAAAATAACATGCTACAAAGAGACATTTTTTCCTATTTTCAGTTCTGTTTCACGCACGCACGCACGCACGCACGCACGCACGCACGCACGCACGCACGCACGCACGCACGCACGCACGCACGCACGCACGCACGCACGCACGCACAAAACACAGTTTGAAATAAAATGCTTGAAATTTCAGTATCCTGAGTCACTATTAAATGCAACTTCATTGACTGATGTCATTACTCCAAAATCTTGCATATTCTTCAAGCTAACATTTTATACATAAATGAGGAAAACATATTCCTGTTTTTCAGGTTCACTGCAGTTATTCTGCATCTCATTCCTTGTAACCACAAAATGAATCTTCCTGCAGCATCACAGCAACAAAAACAGCTAAGAGTTTTCTCGTGGGATCTTGATGATCAAACATAACAGCGAACCTCTGAGGACTTTTCTTGCTGTATGAGTCATCCTCCCTGCTTTCCTCACTGCCTCTGTTGATTTGGGAATATATTTATGTGTAAAGTGACCCACAACAGAATTAACAGATGAACGCAGAGAGAATAATTTTCTCCTGCTGGTATTCTCTGAATGAGGTATGAAGTGATGAGTCATGATAAACAGAAGACTATTAGTATGCTGTTGTTCTTTATCTCACAATTTTATATTTTCCCCACAGAAAGTCCCTCAAGGCAATCATGAATCTTCATGCATATTTAAAATTGTTTCCTTGTATATAAAAATAAATTTTTCATTTTAAATCATAAAAGCCATTTTAACAAAACCAAAGACCATCTTAAATCAATTTGCTGAATAAGTTATAACAATCTAAAGAAGCTGAGCTGAATATCTGCAGAGAATGATTAACTACATGCAGCTGAGGTCGAAACATCTTAGTTTTATTCACGAGTCTCACCCAGGGCAGTTTTCTCTTTCTGAACATCCCTAAGAGCAGGACAACAAAAAAAAAAAAAAAAAAGTGTTTTCGGTGCTTGACTCAATCCCAGGTTGCCAAAATGCCACACAACATTTTAATTAGGTTTTAATGTAACCCATTCTGTGTCGAATATCTCCGCTTGGATCTGAGTTGCTTTAAATATTTTAGGTTTTCAACTAGAGATGAGCAAAATGCAATCCAGATTACTAAAAAAGGTGTCCTTGTGAACAAGTACTTTGCTTTGCCGCAGAACTGAAAGCTTCACATTATATACAAAACATGGTTTCATTATCCAGCCTCGAGGTGCAGCAGCCGTAGTTTCTATGCCGCACCTGATGGGATGTCGCTCTGGGACTTGATATATTGTTGACCTTACCAGGTATGATGATTAGCAATCAGGAACAAGTCAAAAGGGGGTCAGCAAATAAACAGAAATTAAAGGCAGCCGTGAAAAAATTGTATTAGATGAAAATTCTATTGTTTCTGTAGACATTGATAATTGTTCACAGCTATTAATGTGATTTAAGTTTGTTTAAATTTCTTTTTAAATAGTTTTTAACTATATTCATATTCTCATATTCATCTTGAGGGGATCAGTAATCACTCCTAATTGCCACAAGCAGCTAAAGAAGTTTCATTGTCGTTGAAGTGCAGCTATGTGGCTTGTTTCTTGCTCAGCTCTCATTAAACCTCCCACAAATGTCAAAACGAAATTAAAAACTGAGCTAATGAGGTGGACTAAGTCAAGCAGATGCAAAGACACACTGAATCAGATGCAGACACACAACATCACAGCTGTCGTGATCAGCTTTTATGTGCTTTTGTGTGAGAGAGTAAAAGCTTGTGGGAGGGGGATGGGGCTGAACAGTTATGATGATCAGAAAGAAGAGCTGCACTGGTGCAGTAATGGTGTGCCCCACATCAGATAAATCCCTGCATTATTAAATGTGCTGCACATTGCTCTTCTCTATGCACTGTGATCCCCAAAAGCATATCAGAGGAGCAGAGACAACCAAGATACACACTGAGTGTAAAATAATGAAGAAGGGCATGAAGAAACTGAGGGTGACTTCGGTTTTCTTCAAGCCTGACCCTACAAACTGGAGGGTTTCTTGTGTTCACCGATTCTTGAAGTAACTTGATCAAATACGTGTGGAAGAAGTGCTGACTTGCTTCTCACTTGAGAATTTATTAGTGAAATCTAAATTGCTTCTGTTGTTCTTACAAGTGAGACAGAATTAAAAATATGCACAGCCATTGTTCCTCCTAATTCAGAAAGTGTTAAATATTATCAGTTATCTTAAGAAATTTTATCAACATTGGAGTTCCCTGTCATATCACATTGCTTTATATGCAATTTGTAAAACCTAAGCATTTTACATAGTGCCAGAAATTGCAAGATCTTCCTCAGTCTTGCAAAACAAAATTGATTAGTTTGTTTATTGGATTTTGTAGCACTTAAAAAAAATAAAGCACATTTATTACTCCCCCGGGCCACAGATCAGTAAATAATGAGGGATTCAGTTTCCTTCCCAGGACATTCTGCAATGTGTTAGGAATAAACTGGAAATAAACTCCAAACTTTCAGTTATCAGTCAAATTTTCTTTGCCACAGATTCACACCTGTCTAAATTGCAAATGTTATTTGTGTAACCTAATGAACGGTAAACTTAGCGAGACCGTATTTATTTTACTAGTTAGATGAAGACTGAATCACAAGACAAAGAAAAAGTATGAGAATTTGACTTGTCAGCAGTTTTAAAATCTTTTAATAGTAGTTTGTGTGTTTTCTATCAAAATTAAAAACATTAACACATGTATTGCTACGAAATATATGTTTATTATATGTTCTGACAACCTCATTGAGAGAGAGTGTTCTCTAATGCACTCAGATATTAGATTTAGAGTCCTGTTTAGGATTTGTTGGAATAGATATAACAAATAAAATGTCCAAAGGTCCACAATCTTCCCACAGTTTTCTTCTAGTTTTGGCTGATTTGTATATGAAAGGAGGCATGAAGACATGAAATAAATCATGTTTCCGTTTTCTTCATAACCTCATTGCTATCATTAATTCTGTTGTGAGCTTCCATCTGCTTCAGAAGTACATTTGGTGGTTCCAGCTTCAGCATGAAAAGAAAGGAGCCACTTCTGTTTAAATGTGCAACAATAGACAAAACAGGCTCTTCCTTTCACACTCTGTAGGAGAAGCAGGATTACACATGAGACATTTATTCTTTAGTTTATCAACTACATCAATAATTCACTGCAGCATGAATTTTCAATCGTTTGTCAGACAATGCAATTGGTTGTCAGTATTTTATCAAATTCTCCTGAGCATCTTTGAACTGAAAGTGGTTTATGGTTTAAACACATTGGAGACGACTGGCTGCGAGTCAGAGGAGTGTCTCTGTTTTCATCTTGTTGTGTTTCTTTCGGCCAGCTGGGAGTTGCAGTTATGGACTCATCACTACTGGAAAAGCTTTTTTACTGGCTTTTTTCCTCATTCTGCAGCACAGATGGGCCACACACAGAGATGAAACAATCTGATAATCAACCATTTTACTGCCATACTTTATTTTTGTTGACCCAAATTGTTTTCAATTTTTGTTATAAATCAAACTACAGCTTCTTGTTGCTTTCAGGATTTTATTCAATCTACTGTGATTTTAGCAATTGAACCATGACCACTTTGATCCAGTATAAATGCATCTGCATCTGATTATAATTTCTTAATTGCCCAGCTCCCACTATGTTGCCTATTTCCATGTTTTGATGATGAAGGCAGCTCGTCTTCTTCCACAATAATGTCTCATTTGGCTCTCAGCAGGTGTCTGATTAATTGAAATACTTGAAAACAGCTGAAAAAAGGGAACTGAATTTGCATTTTTCCCCAAATATGAGATTCAAAGCAAGGTTGACCCATTTCACACTTTATAAACCAGTTGTCATAAGGACCTGAAACAAGAGCAAACTCATTATTATACAGAATATAGAAAATTTTAAATGAAGGGAGAAGAGTAAATGTGGCTTTTTTTTGTCCTTTATGTTGCTTGGTTGTTGTTTAAAGAGCCAAATTCATGTTGCTTTTCCATAGCTTTATGCAAAAGTATGAATTAAACTGAGAGAAAGTTTAACTTTTCCAAAAAATTTAAAACGATGCTAAATTGTGTGTGTTTTTGTAAAGAAAGAAAAAATGCATAACAATTATAATTAAAATAACATTTAATAGCATTTCTGAAGGTCTTTATTCACTTATGGATTAGAGTTCAGGGCATAAAGAAAATGAAAGAAATGAGGGAATTAAAATAAAAGCACTACCTTTTTGAACAGAGCATACGTTTAAGTAGGAATATTATATGCAAGTTGGCACACAAGCACACTCACACACGCGCAGACGAACATCATTTGCAGTGCCGAGGGATGCGTAAGTTGCCAAGCAACTAGGTGCTGTCCTAGAAAAAAGTTTCAAGGCTGTAAAGCAGATTTTGATGTAAGTTAAAGATGCTCACTGTTGATCAGAGGTTTTACTGTAACAGAGTCAGCTGTTTCATTTAACATGTTTTACCGCGTCAGCTCTAAGGCCTGGACTTGTATAGCACTTTCTCAAGTACAGAGAACTCCAGAGTAACTTACACCATTCAGTCATTCAGCCATACAGATGGTGGTAAGCTACTTTGTAGCCACAGCTGCCTTGAAACGAGGCTGCCATACAGCTGGGGCCACAGGGCCAAACAGTGTCATGTGATTTGAAATTTAATCACATTTTAGAATCTCATACATCTTGTCATTTTGCAATTTTCAAAGTATTTGTAATAATTCTCCACTTTACATGGTGGAAAGTTATCTTTCTGCAATTCAACATCGAAACATGTTAAACAAGATGAACATGCTGAACCACAAGAGCGACCCAGCTCAAATATTATGTTTAAATTCACTTAAAAGGGACAAAACTAAACTGAGTTTGAGTGCCAGATGGCTCAGTCGGTAGAGTGGGGTCCTTGATGTGGTCGCCCCGTGTCCGACTCCCAATTTTGGGCAATTAGCTGGAAGTCTTTTCTCTCTCCCTGCTTCCTCTTTCTCTTATTTCATGGTCATTTACTGCTAAATAAGAACCACTAAAAATAAAAATATCCTGTAAAAAATAACAGGACAGTTAGTTATGCAGATGTTGTCTGCGTAACTTTGGTTAAAAATGAAATACAAAAATGACAAAATTTAAAAAAGTACATTTAAAAAGTCAAACATGATCAACATCTTGGCAAATAAACTTGTCTTTTCTGACTACATAGGAAATAGGTTTACACGACTCATAAGTTGCAGGAAAGTTTTTTGTCTTTGAAGGTGGATGTAACCAGTAGTGGTGTTGAGAGGCTCAGTGCTGGGTAAAAATCAGGTCCTTGTATCAGATAATGTGTGATGTGGGCGGAGGTCATCTTCTCCTATCTGCTCTCTCTGGATGCACAGCCGTGCTCCATCTACAAACACAAAATCTGAAACAGTTTTTTTTTTTTTTGCTGCAGTAATGTTTTTTTTCTATTTCTGTATCCAGAACTAAAGTGATTGTTTGCTTTGTGACAGAAATAGATGAAGATCGGCTTCCAAACCAGCTGTATAAGGTAATTCAATCAAGCTCTCTAAAACACAGATTCACTGATATGTGATTATTAAAAATAATATAAAAAATAAAAAAATCCCTAGACCGTTATTTTCATTAAATTGAGTTTCAGCTCTATTCCCTCTTAGCTGATATGAAATGTTGATATTTTCCAGGCTGCTCTGTTGAATTCTCCCCGACAACGAAGAAAAGGACAAAAGGGGACACCAACAATGAAAGGTACACTGTTTTATCAACCTTACTGTCTCTGTCGCAGGCATGACGGTGACAATCTGTTAAAGACGGCACTTTGTCTTTAGCTGCCATTATAGAGCAGCTTCTTTCCCAGAGCAGTAAAAATACAACATGTTTCCTGTAAAACATCAATCCCCTTCAAGTTTTCACATTTAATTTTATTCCTGAAAACGCTAACCTGTTGCTAAGGCAACAACGTATTTGATAAAGCTACCTGCCTAAAGTTTTAAGAAAGAGACATAGAAAATGCATTCAGAGTAACCTGAGATTTTTGTATCTCAGGTTTTACAGCCAAGAGTCTCTTTTTAGCTGTAACTTTAACTGTTTTGCTGATTTAAATAGTAAAGCAAAGATGGGAGGATGGAAATAATATTTGGTTGAGTTCAATGAAGCTTTTGAGCAGCAGGACCTTAATCCCCTTTACTATTGCAAAATAAACTTTATATTTGGAGATTAAAGAAGAGGAAGGGGTTTCTGTGTAAAAGCTCTCGAAGTTTTTATCCAAAGTTGTAAGACTGAAGTGGAAAAATATATTAAATTCTGCTTAACAGTAAACTTCACAGTGAAAGAGACATAAGAAAAGTAATGTTCCCTTATGATGTAATGTACAACACCTTTAATTATCTTGTTGATGAAATAAACTTGCCTTGTCTAATCCAGATGTGTTAGCAAATGAACTTTAAATAAATTTATCTCCCTGAATTAGATTTTTGCTTTCAGTATGAATGACTTTTGTTTAATGAAAACACTAAGTAACATGACCAAAAAGAAGGCGCTATTGTTGCATCCCATTTCCACTTTTTAGGTTTAAATCACTTCTAGTCACTATTGTCAGCACTGTACAATCTGCTTAGAGTTGGCTGGTTAGTGAGGGAAGCTATTTCTATGTTTAGGGTCCAATTTTTAACTTAGTCTGTCAGTGTGGCTCTTCCTTCGCCGAGAACTCATTATCCGATTTTTTGACTGGATCTTCCCTCCAGTCTCTATGTTTTTGATTATAAAGTTGGCCTACATTAGAAAAACTGTATTGGTTTTTGGAACTTTTGTAATATGCTAACAGTGGAGTAAACGAATGCCAAGGAAAATGAGCAAGTCGATTTATTTTTACAACAAATCAATAAAGAGGCTATTTTAAGTGCACAGTTCTGAGGGAGGGACGATTATATCTTGTCAAAGTGACAGAATATTTTGTTAGGATAAAGAATAAACATTTGGAGACATATTTTTGAATGTTTGTCTTTTTATTTAACAATTTGTTTGGGGTAATCTCTGATGGTCAGAAAAGTTTAGTGGTTTAGTTTTGAACATGTTTAATCAGTGGTACATTTTTTTCCCTCTTCTTAATAGTGCAGGTGGTTAATTTAATAGAGAACATTTTAAGCTGCTAAAAGTCTTCAGCTGGATTTCTTCGTCCTACAACAAAGAAAAAAACTCTTCATCCTTAATCTTGTTTACTCTGTTTGGTCGCCATCAACCGTTCTTTTCGTCCCCTAATGTCTTTCTTGACGTCATTCCTCACAGAGCTGCAGTTTCTTGTAGAACATCACCTGTACAGGCAGCAGCAGGGAGCTGGAGACGAGTGCTCCTCAGAGAGCTGCTTGTCTGACCGGCCCAGTCCCGACTCTGTTCCCACTGGTGAGGAGCTCCCACATGATGACGACGCCACTGCAGAGGCCTTTGAAAAGCTGCGCTGCCAAATGGAAGGCAAGTTAGAAACCAAAAAATAAAAATGCAGGGAGTAGATAATAAATTGGTTATGTATGCAGTTCTTAAAACCTACTTTATAAACAGTTACTGTGGGGTACTTCGATTGTACACTAAAATGTTAAGTTATTTACTGACACTGATTTCTTCTCTTCAAGCTATAACATTGCAAATGTTTTTGTTAAACCCACTACATGCATAAACATCTTTGCAGATGCTATCTGTCTGAGCTAAATTATTTTACTTTCTCTGACAAAAATAGCCTTGCCTGGCGCAACCAATTCATTGTAATGGCAGGTAGAGCTAATAACACACATTAACAACACTTGTAATTTCCCTCGACTAATGCGTTCTGAGTGTACTGGGCTTATTTTCCTGAAGCAGTAGTACTGTAGCACTGGGTTTAAATTTCATATCAGGCCACAGTATTATATTCAACACAGAAAGCTGCCTTTCAAGATTACAAGATGATTGTCCTTTCTTTGAAACCTTCGCCAGTGGAGGCTTAAATGAAGTTCTCTGTCTGGATGAACGAAGCAAAGCGGAAGCTGGGGAAAGCAAATCAATGACCATTAACACCAGTTCTGTCGACTATGGATTCACTCAAAGATCAGTGGTTTAAATTTGTTGTCAGGGGTAAATAACCTTCAACTGTAAATGCCAGGTGGGATTGACTGATGAAAGGTGGAGCAGCTCTGTTCATCACTTGAAATCTACTGCTGCAGGATGTCGTTTCATCTTTAGCACGTTGAGTTTTGTCTCTGGTTGTAGTTTCTCTCTGATCAACATTCATCTGACTCTCTGCTCCCTGTAGAGTTCTCCAGGGAGAGCCTATTAGATGCTGGCGGTGAACTTGAGTGCCCCCTCTCCAAGGAGAAAAACGATTGTGTGGCCACCGTAGCAGATCCCTCGTCCCAGAAAGAAAATGCACTAACAGGTAAACAAAGATCAACCTCGCTAAGACGCAGATCTTTTCCTCCCACATCTGTTTCTGTTTAACAAAGGGACACTTTCACTGTTCATTTACCAAGTACACAGGGTTTATTTATGCAAGGTAAACAAGATTTGGTCAGTGTCAAGTAATCGTGGCTTGTCAATAAACAACTGGGAAGTGGCCTTGACTTCCTGTGTGAAACATCCAGGAAGAGAGTCACTCAGCTGCTGGAGGCATGTAGCTGAATATCAAGGTTGAATATAGATGCTAATGTCTAGAGTGTTTAAACCAAATCTAAAAAATATTTGTCCTTGCCCCTGGTAAAAAATCTTCAGTTTACTATTTTAAAATAATATTCCAGCTAATATTTTACTAGCAATTTTACAGGCTCTTAAGCAGGGCTCAAACACAATTATTACCTTATGCAGCAGATGGCTTAAGACTATCACTGGAAAAAGACAAAGATTGTGTGTGATACTTGACTGGATGCAGGATTTACAAATCAACATGTATCAATAGGTATTTAAACAGTAAAATCTGCAATCTATGGTTTTACAATGAGTTAATATTGAGCATGAATATTCTTCAATGGGAAACTATTCTTATCAGTAATGTATTCAAAATATATCTGATGCTATGAATTTGACAAAGAATGCAACAACTAAATATATTTATACAAAAATATTAAATGAGGTAAGATACACTCTCAAAAAAATGTTAGCAAATATTCATTCACTTTTTATGAAATTTCACTAAAGAGTATTTTTGTCAAAATTGCGCCTCTGTTTCTCAACTCTTAGTATTTATTGTTTGTCTGCATTTTCAGACACAAAGGCAGGAGCATCCAGTGCAAATCAGCCATCAGGGAAGAAGACAAAGAAAGTCAGCCTCGAGACA
Source organism: Poeciliopsis gracilis (assembly GCA_911649635.1). Classification (NCBI taxonomy): domain Eukaryota; kingdom Metazoa; phylum Chordata; class Actinopteri; order Cyprinodontiformes; family Poeciliidae; genus Poeciliopsis; species Poeciliopsis gracilis. The sequence goes on from CAJVRI010001403.1 coordinate 1,676,637, forward strand.
AAGAAATAAAGACGTCTGTGCAGCCAAATGTTGTCCAGTCTGCTCAACACACTGACAAAAGATTGTCCTTGCAGATTGAGGAACATCAGGGCATCGCTATACCTCTGCAGGCAGGCTTTAGTTACCACCTCAAGAATAAGACAAAATATTTCTTTATCTGTTTGTGAAAAATTAAACCACATTTTTAATAGTTTTTACTGTACTGCTCTGAAGCTAGCCAATTGTGTGTATAAATCTGAGATTCATGCATCAGAAACATTCATAACTGTGCTTCATACATGATATTCTCTCTTCTTGATCAAAACAAACAACCAAAAATATGACAAGACTTTCTTTTAGAGATGTTTTAGTTTGTGTTATGAGTTTCCTATTTCACGTTGGATCGATAAAATGGATCTAATGAAGTTTAAATTGTAATTAGAATAACTGACTGCGTGAGCAGTGTGCGTGAAATTCATATTATAATGTATATTTGCATAACCCGCATCATCTAAAACATGAACAAATCATAACTTGCTGAACTATAATAACTGATTATTATTGAGTTCAAAAAGTGGCCAAAAATAAATAAAATGACTTTTAAAAATCATTTTTTAATCCCTTTTTACCAAACATGCAGCCACATAAAAAGTATCATCACAAAGCCATTGTTTTTTGTCCAACATTGTTCCGAAACATTTTTTACTCATTACTGCAATGATTGTTTAGCATAATTAATAATACTTCTGAAAGAAAAATTTACTCCTTAGCAGAATTGATGAAAGAATGTTCTGTGACCGGTATTAGCATTCAACAGTGCTACTAATTTTTTCCAGCAGCTACGCAAGTTTGATTAGACTTTATTTTTCCATGATTAGCATGTAGCTGCTTAAACTAGGAAAGATGGCATATTTTAAGATGAAAAAAGTAATTTCTAACATGCCCCTAAACATTGCTACCACCTCACAGCATAACATACTAAAAATGTTTACTTACAGTACTGTATCGAAATCCTGATGAGGATATTTTTTGTCCTGATGTCAACCAACGTAAGCGTATAGGCTGATAATTGCAGCCAGTTCAATAGATGTAAATGTTTGTAAACTTAGTAAACTAACACACTACACTTAATCAGTTTGACACTCAATAACAAATCAAAGTTTTAACTGGACAGTCTGAAAATGCTGCTCTAATATGTAAGTTCACAAAACACTACATTTCACACATTCATAGCTTCATGAATCTGGATCTGGTCATGCAGAAACAGTTTTTAATGAACTTAATGTTTACATGTTTGCTCCCTGCTGAACTGCTGTTCATTCCATTTTTATTTCTTATAAAGTCATCATTTAATGCGGTTCCAGTAATTTCTGTGCACAACAAAAACAGTTCTTTTACTCCAGAGAGTCACTACTTTGTTTTACTTGTCCTGCAATTTAATGTCAAATGTTTAAGCTGCAGTGTGCAACTGTCCACTAAACTGACAGCTGTCTGTTCTCATTCAACAAATCAAGAATACCAGGCCTCCTGACACACACAGTGACCCACTGCAACCTCTTTCTCTCTAGACAACCATCTTGGTAGATTATCAAGTAAAAACTAGATTTGAATGACAAAATAAAGTGCATAAATCATGTTTTTCAAGTTGTAATGATTAATTAAAAATTGGCCATGCAAAAGACATTTAGTTTAGCAATAAATCAACATCATGAGGAGAGTTTTGGTGATTTTTGTCCAAAATCAAAATGGATACTTCTCTCAAATGATTTATTTCAAATTGAACACTTGAGTTTGTGCATGTATTTTTGTGTCTGTGGTGACTCTGTGAAGGGCTGGAAACTGGCTCAGAGTTTATCTCAGTCCTGCCTAGTGACTGCTGTAATAAGCTCTAGCACGCTTTTTAACAGACAACAGTCAAGTGTGGAAAATTAATCCTTTGAGTTGGACCCATGAGTATTGTACTTTCCGAAAAGAGTGACTTTTTAATGAGTATTTTATTTCACTGCATAGACAGTTATGTTGCTCCTCCATATGGAAAGCAATTTAACCACCAGATTGTAAATGTGTGGCTGACGAGTTCATTACATTGGGATAATTTACATATTTTGGATTAGCAAGGGGAAACTCATCTCCACTAAGCAAACTGCACCATCATTCTTAACATATGATTGCTTATTGGGAATCAGAGCAGGCCATAATAAACATCTAAATGCATGGCACTGAATGTAAAGTGATGATATTTTTAGGTCTGAATTTGAGGCATTTACTATACATTGCTGTATTTTATACAACAATCTAAATATTTAAATATGGGCACACATTGTAATTGCTGCATTCTCTGTAAAATATTCTTCTAGTTTTGTACGTGCTAAAGAAATTATGAAGCGATCACCACGTTTTGAATTGTTCTCATCACATTCTGAGGTCTTTGTTTCACTGCAGTGGCATTATTATGTAGATTATGTGACAATCCCTCCATAACCTTCCCATCATATTTACCATGTCTGAAAGAAACACAACATCTTTAGTTAACAGTTGCAGCACTGGCAATTTTCTCAACAACAAACAAATACTGTAAAACATTCCTGTAAAAGCTTTCATTTCCCCTCCCCCTGTATTTATGAACCCTGTAATGTTTGTGTTTTGAATGGTAACAGTGTACTTTAAATGAATTATATTTGGAAGTTTTTGTTTCTGTTTTAATTGAATGGATAGCTGATTTGCGTGTGTAATCTAGATTTGTTTGATACAATAAAATGTTTAAGTTGGTGATGGGTTATGTGTCTTTGACTCGTATCCAGGGGCACTTTCTAAGGCTGACACCTTATTTGAGAGTCGCTGTCAGAGTCAGGATGTGTGCCGTAAGCACAGCTGGTCAAAAACGTCTCCTAAATTGTCAAAAACAAGAGCGAGGCTAAACTTACCACTGCACCATTTGTCGTGGGTTTACTTGGTGTAGAGTTTGACTTAACCCTAAAAATAGACCTTTTAGCTTAAATAATTCATTATACTTGGACCCAAGAGTATAAAACCACATAAATCTTTTATGAAGAAGGCAGGATTCAACAAATGCATTTTGTGACACTGCAGCAATTTAAGTTACAAGTGATACCCCTACAAACAAAAAAAAAACTATTTTTAGAGCATTTGTAGGTAAAGTACATCATATCTTCATATATATTTTTATCAGATCTATTCAGAAAAAAGAAGAGTTGTGATTAAAATATGTTGCAAAAATGACAAAATTATGTAGTTTAGATCTATGCATAACTTACAACTTTGAGTAAACTGGACCGCTGTGGTTATTGTTTGCATTCTTAAAAGTAAATCATGAACACCAGAAAATGTTTGTTATAAGCAATGAAGTGAGGCCAGAGGCAATGGTAATCTTACTGTACTACATTTAAAAAATAAAAAATACTTACATATTGGAAACTGTTTACATCTTAACGTCTTTAGCTCAACTTCTGCTGAAAACGATCTGAAGATTAATACTCAGTTGTTAGAGCAAAATATGTTCCTACTCTATGCCTCCTCCTGCTGGGGGAGTAGAAAATGTCAGAAAATGGTCACATTACTTGTAAATCGTGTTTTAGTGTCACTAGTTCCTGCTCAGTACAGAAGACCGAAAGTCACAGTACCTAACATTTTACACAGCTTGTGTTTCTGCATCTGTCCAAGTTGAATTAATTTATTTAAAATTCTTGTCTAAATCCAAAAGCTGAAAGTTAGTTTTGTTTAGACTGCATTCTGCTTCTACTCCCCAGTTATGGATTATCTAGAGCAATGACTAAATAGTTTTTTTTTGCTCTTCATAGAAGTTGCAACTTGCTCAACGTTTCTGAATAGTTATGGCGCCTTTTTGGAGCAGCCGAATCAGCAGAGCTGTGGTTGCTTAAATTTCTCTCTGGAAAAAAAATATTGTATGTCGTCCTGTGTTTACGCTTTCCAATCCTTTGGGAAAACCCAGTGAAAAACCATTTGCATCCACTAACTATAAGTATCTGTTTTTAATCCCCCAAATTTAACAACTGGCTCAGTTTAGCTTTGTTTCTCTCCCAGATTAAGCCACTAGAGACTCCTGGGCCAGGATTAGAATGTTGAGTTAAGACCAAAATATTTATTCCCCTGCAGATTTAGGTTCAAAATTATCTTTGTAAATCAGCCAAAGTTGCTAATTTTTGGAATGGCCCACCCAGAGCCCTGGCTTTAATCACATCTAGTCCATGCAACAAACCTATGAGTTTTCAGCAGATCTTGAAAATAAATCTCTTTCTAGTTTTACATTCATGTAAACCACCAAACCAGAATGTATCTGTAAACTTTGAATCAGAAAAGGTGTTTAAATGTTAATATATTATTACAAAACATCAGCTTCTCCTCTAAATTCTGAAGCACAAGTCCGTTTTGTTACATTTGTAACGTCAGTAGTGGAGCAAAAATATGTGACTTGTGGGTAATTAATATGCCCGTACAGCAGGAGGCGTTGTTGGACTCGGAATTAACAAACTGTAAAAACACCTTGCTCAAAATTGAGGAGACTGAAAGTTTTGTTTATGTCTTGCATCTATCCATCAGCCTTTCAGCACATATTAAATCACCAAACATTGCATAAACTCTTTAGGAGTTTATGGATAAATATTTATTAGATGTTTATTTAACAGAACGGAGAGGCCTCTCAGAATCATACAGAGTCATGCGAAGTTGAAGGTGGCTTCTAGTTTTAGTCTGCCTTGGGAAACAGCTAAATGGTGATTCCACCTGATTATACCTCGAGTGTATTTAAAAGCTGTTTTAACTACAAAGTAAAACCTTTGCAGTGTCAGAACTACAAAGTTTTGACACTTGAAACCTGGACTGAATTGTTTTACACTAATAGAATTACTCAAACCCAGTTCTATCTGACTTCACAGTTACAAGGTACAAATACTTTGCACCAAATACCTCCACGTGATTACCTCAGACAAATATTAGCAAACCACCAATTTAAATGTTAGAAATATTTAAAAAGTAAAAGGCCAGAATTTAAAACCATGCATTATAAATCTGGAAACTGGTGCAAAATAAGTAAAAATACTGCACTCAGCCCCCATAGAAACTCTTAAATAAGTCACATAAGTCAAAATGATGTATGTTTAGAGTTTAATGCAGGATAATTATGTCTGTGTAGTTCTATAACTACAATTGGAAAAAGCTTCTGTTGTGTTTAAGTGGAAATTTAAATTAAAACGTCTGACAACTAAATGACATGACCAGCATGTCGACTTTCCATTTAAATTACTGTGGTGTACTTCTTACCCTTGAAATAAGACACAATGACGTAGTATGTATTGCACATCATCTTACCTTTGGAAGATGACCTTAAGTCTAATCATGCCTCCTTTTCTGTCACACATTATAACAAAAGATTGTGTGGTTTTGTTACAAAAAGTGATTCCCAGCCTCAGTTTAACAGTGTAGAAATTCTTGGTAACAAGCCCAAATCATAAGAATGTCCCTTCTACTGTTTTGTATTTTCACTGCTGCCTTGCAGAGATTTTTCTGACCGCTCCTCCTCCATGGATCGTTGTTCTTTTGTAACGCTGGAGTCAGAAAATCCTGGAGGAAATAAAAGGTTGGAAAAGACATTGGAAAATGTTGATAAGCTGAAAGAAAAACAAAGAACGTCTATCTGTTAATCTCAGCATGAGATCACTCCGAAATGAATTAAGATAACAAATCAAATCAAAGGGATGGAGCCAAGATGCTTCAGCTTTGCCAGGATGGGGGATATTTTTACAACAAATCATCTATCAGACTGAAGCAGAAGTTTTCAAAATTGTATTTCTGGTACCATGAATTATTTCTTTACATCAAAAGAAAACATGTCAGAGTTGAATTACTTAAAAAAAGCATAACAAAAGTGCCAATATTTTCTTTCTTTTTGTGAAGTATGTGTTTTCAGAGAAAACAGCCATACACAGAAACCTACCATTTGAGCCACTCTCTTTCCATTTGAGCTTGTTGTCTTCTGTGTGTCGAGTCCAAGTCGAGCGAAAGCTCACCAGCTCAGCTGTGATGTGTGCCAGACTCCACTGCAGACCTCTGGAGCTCTCCTTCCAGAGATTACTGAGAGCAAATAACAATTGATTTTCATGCTGACATTCAAATGAATCCTGAACACTAAAGCAGTCCAGACTTTTATATGGACGTCCCAGGAATAGATCAATCATACATTGTTTTCCCACTGAACAAATAGAGGAGGATCTTTAAAAATGCGACATACAATTAAATCATGGATTTTTCTTTAAGTAAATTCCACAGTATTTTTATATTTTTTTTTATAATTCAATTCCTAAACTATTATAAAGGAATGAACCATTGACAAAACAGTTACAAATTGATTTTTGTTCCTTTCCAGTATAATTAATTCAGAAGTAATTACTTCACATTTATATAATTACAATAATAAACTTTTACTGTGTAAAAGAAAACTGCTGCAACACTTGGCTTGTGGGGGAAAAAAAAAAGAGTGCAATACTGTTGATCAACTTTTTGAATTGAATAACAAAAATAAATGATAAAAAATTAATTCAGTTGAATTGATAAATAATAGATTGTTTCATCAAATCCAAAATCATGCAAGGTAGATTTTGGATTTAAAATTTAATTAATTTGCTTTGTTTTGGGGCTTTTGTTAGGGCTGGTCAATTTTGACCTGTAGGAGAAAGGAAGTAAGCAGAAAGTTAGGATCGCACGAGGATTACATTTTATCTTGTTAGGCCGAAAGATAAAATGTCTGTCTTTTATTAATTTTTACAATGAACATAAATATTTCCATGTCTTAATTTATCCTTATTTTTCTTTCAAAAAATACTCAGACAATTAAGTCCAGTCAAGAACAAATTATAGGTGAGTTTGTTTTTTTTTTTTTTTTTTTATTTATTGATGGCGTCATTTCTGTGCATTGATACCCTCTTTACATTCAATTCTGTTGAACAGCAACTAAACAAAATCTAATTTACATACTGTCACATCCTCTTTCTTTCAGAGCATGTAAATGTAAGATTGTCTGCTGTGTCTCGCTCAGTCCGGACTTCCCTTTGTCAGCAGCTGTCGTTCTCAGGCTTGGATAGGCTACATTTTGTCGACAGTGCAGATAATGTTATTGTGAAGGAGACTACAGTCTAAAGGCCCCCACATACTGAGGCGTGCTGTGCCTTAACTCACCTCTCAGTGCGGCACAGAGAATGGCAGTCACATGTCAAGCACAATTGTGATCGGTGTAATAATTTATGCAGCAATGGAAAATGAGCACAAACCCGATCATCCTTCCCTTGCCGTTCGAGAAAAAAAAAAATGTCAGACTCAACTTATTGGACCACCTCTCTGCTCTGCTATAAAGAAGTCTGGCAGTCTGATGTCTTATTTGTTTGTTCATAATTCTGCATAATTCACCATGTCAATATCTCCGTGAATTAAAGCCTGTTGCTGTTAAGCATTTCCGCTTACATGCCTATTACGTCCCTGTGACTTTATGTTGACTTTCATCATGTTGATGTTAACTTTGAAACAATATGAACTCATATAACCCTTATTCTAATCCTTAACAGCCCGGTGTCACATGAAAACCAAGTTGATGTGAACACTGTTTTCCACCGGGTGGTTTATTGTGTGACACCGAGTATGCCCACGAGGTCATAAAAATTATTCTTGCACGGACTGAAGTGCGTCCAAGTATGTTGGGGCCTTTAAGTTTCTAAGTTATTTCTGCTGAGAAAGAGACAAGAGTCTCACTTCCTTCCTCGTGGTCTGTGACTGGTTTTACCAGAAAAGCACTCTGGCTCTGATAATAATCATAGATGTCTAAAATGTTATGACCAAGTAGCTCTGTCAAAAATGTTTGCATTTGGTTCACTTAAAATTCAAACTAAGGTTGAATTTATACAATAGCTGCAAAACATGTCAAAGACCATATTTCAAAACAAATACTCTTTTAAAGCTTTTAATGATGTAGCTCACAAGATTAGTAAGTGTGAAAGAAGTGTTTAGGTTTTGTTAGTACTTTTTGTCTCTCCCTAAAGCTTGCTTCTTGTGGGTTCGACATATTAACCCAGGCCTGTTTAATGTGAATTTAAATCCAGACCTTCATGTTTAAAATATAACAACTCTGGAAAGATGTTAACTTTAGAATCAAATGTAACTTTATTCATAATTTTACAGTTTACTTACTGAGAAAAAGTTTAAATATGCCTTGTTTTAGTTATATGTAATTCTGTTTTGTTATACATTAATCTGTAGGTTTAACAACATTTTGGCATGGTTTCTTTAATCTCTATTAATTTTTCCAACTATTTCCATCCCTCCCCTTTCTTCCACCAGATTAATTACTTTACAGATTTTTTTTCCTACAGTACCTGTGTCTGTTGCAGGGATCTGGGGGACCTGGGTTTTCCTCCACCAAAGGAATAACAATTTTCTCTGCCATGTCCGTCAATAGGGAAAATGTAGGATACACAATGAAGTCAATGAAACCTGCAAGAACAAATGTCAGCATGTAGTTATTGAGGTACCTACAGTACATCACATTATAATTGATCTATTTTGAACTACAGGAATTATGAGTTGCACATCAACACATAGTAGTTCTTAATTCTGAGATGGAAGGGAAATGTTACACAATTTTCCAAATTTTTGCAAATAATAAAAAAAATTGTAAAAGGCACTTTTCAGGCTTTACCACGGTCTTTATGAAGCTGTTTGTTCACAAATGTCTGCCAACAAGCCACACACAGAACAGCTGTTTTTATACTGGTTAAATCACAAACAGGTTGATTATTTGCTCTTTAGCCAAATTATCAAGTCTAGTATTTGAAAAGTTTTAATGTGAAAATATTTTAAAAAGTTCAATAGGTGGGGATTTATGAAGGTGATGAGAGCTGGTGTGTTCATAAAGCACTTTTTGCACCAGTAAAAATAAGCATGTCAGAAGTTCAAGATAAATGTTTAGACCTCAGTTAATGCAATAATGCTTCCATTGCAAGAAAGTATCATGAAGCTACAGGCTTCTTCAATTTTGAAAAATAATGACAAACGTAAAACCCGGCAAATAAGAACATGTGTTTGTTCTTCTACAGATGCTTTGTAGACAACAAGTATATCTTGCTTAAAAGACAGGAACATATTTGAGACATACCTATTTGGGACTCGGCTACTAAGGTACTTTTTCGATCACACAGTGGAGAGAAGGGAAGGCCGAGCTCCGCCTCTCTATCGCCCTCACAAAGATAGAGAGAACAAGAGAAGATTCAATGGCATCCCACACATGACCTGAAAATAACTTTCTAAGGTTAGCTTATTCCAACAAACACCAACTGAAACTTTTAGACGGAGCATTTTGTGAGCAGGCGGTTCTGTATTTTTAGAGGTACAAAAGAGCCTATTCAGAGTTTCCACATCTTGTTTTCACAGAGACAGAAAAACTGCCCAACATCTGTCAAAAAAAAAAAAACTGTCAAAATAATTACAAATCTCACGTCAGATTCAAGATGAGGTAGCTTTTAAGCAAAACATGTTTTGCTTTATTTGTAAACTGTCACTCATTTCCAGATGCACACATTTATAAAGACTGACTTTCTTGTATTTACATACGGTGAATAATTACACTGTAGTTAAGACAAGAGCCATAAATATAATGATGAAAAGCATGTAAGATTATTGTAAACATTTCAAACGTTAAACTTAAGTAGAGTGCATCTCAAATGTGTAAAGTTTTAATGGTCCAGTTGTATCCTGGTGCTCTAGTCTGTTTTTGTCATTTCCTGCAATAACGTCGCTTCAAACCATACCAAAGGAAATTCTTAAATAAATCCCAGTGATTACCAGACTTTAAAGACAACAAAACATAAACTCAACATGATTCCTGAAGGTTTTTCAGACAGTGAAACAAAAAAATTCATTTTCTCAGCACAGAAAATTCACTAACATTACAGAAATTTAACTCTTTCAGAAGTATAATTCATACATTTAAAGCTATTCAGAGATTTTTATTTTGTAAAAATAATATCTTTTAAGTTTTACGAATATTTTGCAAATGTTGCTGAAAATTTTTGCCCTCTAATAAATGATCAACCACTGGTGAAAAAAATATTTTTAACAGATGTGTTTAAAAAAATAAATCTGTAAAGGAGCAAATATTTTTTGCAGCACTGCAGGCGCCACAGGATGTTTTGATTTTATTCACATGCTAACTCTGGGGAAAGACTCAGATTGTAATGAGAAGGAGAAATAAAAGATTCAAAGGATTCAAACATGTTTTATATTTGCAAAACTAAAAGTCCGACATCACAGGTTAGCCTCTTTAGCAACATATGGTGGACATCAGACAAAACAGGAAGCAATTGGAGAGATAGTGGAAAATGTTTATACAGTTATAGTTATCAGTCATCAGTCGGTGAGTTTTCAGAGGACATTTGTTTTTTAAATAATAGGAAATCTTACTGTCCTTTTTACTTGTAGATCTAGATTTACAAAGTTCTTATCACATGACGGCACTGAAACTTGGTCATGTGAACTAGTGAAAAAAGATTGAGTGATATTTTCACAACTTTGAACTTTCACTTTATCCAGGGTGAACATGACAGCTTTCTAGGAATCCCTCTGTTGCAAATGATTAAATCAAATTACTTCAGCCAAAATCTAATTGTGATTATTTAAATTAGGAGGGGAAATGGAAAAAAAAAAAGCATGTGTTAGATCAGGTCTATTCAGATGCTTACCTGCCTGAAAAACTCCTCCATTAAGGCTTTGGTCCAGCGAGAGTGCAGGGCCCAGGGCTTGGATGGATGGCTGATGTCAGCCGTGTGCAGTAACAGAGACAACGCTTTGGGCTTATCCATCCTGATGGAAAAAGCATAATACTTTGTTTATGCTGCCTGCAGAGAAAGCAGAAAAGCACCTCTGACACAGTTCAGTAAGTATAAGACACACAGTTCCTTCATCCAGATTTTTGTTTGAAACATTTCAAACGCCTCTAAAGAGCCAATACGTAAATTCTGGATTTTGCACCTACCGCTCTTGTTGCTGTAGACAAGATTTCATTGCTTTTACTTGAAGTAGGTGGGAGGACATGTCAGTGGCCAAAACCATCTCTACAACAAGTGATCGCATCTCCCTGTAAACACACACAGACATGCACAGACTCGCAGTTTACTGGCCGGCCTTGAATGATGTGATGGAACCATATAAAGTAAAAGTGGCAGGCGGGAGGACTCTGTGAGGTTGTAACCTTTTTAACTTTACTGATGGATTTCCTTGTTCTCATGGTAACACTAACTGCAAAAGGAGCGTGTTGCGGCATGCTGCTGCGTTTATCTCTGCTCAGCTCCACAGTGAATATTACAGTCGCACCGGGTGTGTGAACTATGAAACAAATGACTCCATTAAAGCAGATGGTGTGAATGTTGTAAATTATTTCCCGACACCAACTCCACTGATGATGTTTAGGAGGCATCAGTTTTACCTTAAAGTCAGTCATTAGTCTTTATTGTAATGGAAACTCAGCATTGAAATATCATTACAATATCTAACAGATGTAGCTGCAGACTTCGTTGCTAGTGAACAGCTCGTCATTATAAGTAAAATTATCCCTTGCAGACTCTTAGGAAATTTAAGGTGAATGTTATGTGGTAGTTTAAGAACTGATGTAATTTATTGACAATCATGACCCATTTTTCTTAAACACACTACTTCAGTTCTGCCAACAAATTTTCTGTGAGACTGAGATCAGGTCTTTCTGTCCTAGACCCACTTTGTAATCAATTTGTCAGTTTAATTAATAAGATCTTTATCCATTAGGGAGACCCAGTTGTGGCTGAAATCTTGTGATGTTCAACATTTCTCCATAATTTAACCTTTTCATTACCTCAATCATCTTGTGAAGTGCACTAGAATGTACTGCAGAAAAAAAAAACCCACAGCCACAGCTTGCCACTGAGGTTCTCACACTCACAAACTTCCTCTTTTTTCCCCAAATGTAACATTATGGTCAAACACTTCTATTTTAGTTGTTTTAGATGATAGGGCCTGTTCCAGTTCACTTTTCATGTTGCCTTGGGGGTAATAGCTTCTTCCTCTCTCTGTAGCTTCTCAATCTATGTTGTTACAGGAATCATTTCACTGCTGCTTTGGGTAATAGGCAATAGTATAGCTATGATAAAGGCCTGTCATGTTTTAAAGTAGTCTCTTGTCAGCTAATATCAATCATAAAGTCAGGTGAGAATAGTTTCTTTTTTAGTTGACAAAGTATAAATGTCACAGCCCCTCTTTTGATAACCAATGCTCAGCTTGTTTCATTATGCAGTATGATCTACCAACATTTGATCTTTTGTGTTCTCTCAAAATTAACTATAAATGTTGATACATTTTAATGTAGAATAAATGTAATTATCTTACATCCACTCTTCTCGTGTCAAATTAATGAAGATGTTCATCTGGTCGTCTTGCAGCAGGCGAAATGCTGCACTGAGGTGATGACTTTCCTGCACAGCTCTGTCATTGTAAATCAGAGCAAACTCTGATCTGGAACACAGACAGAAAGATAAAGATGAATTGGTAACAAACAGAAAATCTTGTGATATCAAGGCTTTCAAATGCTTAAATGAATAAAGACACAGTCAAACAGTAAAGTGACTGTTTGGTTTTAAGAGTTTGGAAAATGTGATTAAAAGTAAAAGCCTTAGGGAGCAATTAAATAACTGTGACTGCAAAACTATAATGATGACTTTCACACTGAAGAGAGCGTGAAATGTTGGGAAAAAAGGTCAGCCATGTGCATGAATGACTCACTATTATAAAGGTAATTAGCAAATTATTCATTACCTGCTTCATATTAGGGTCTTAAAATTAGAACTAAAGGACATTATGTGAAATTTTTCAATCAGGACGATGGAGGTGGCGATGTTAGGAGTTCACCCTGCAATTAGAGGGTTGCTGGTACGATTCCTGTTCCACCCGCCTCTGCCATTGTGTCCTTGGGTAAGACATTTCACCCGCCTTGAGGTTAGGTGAATGAATGACTGTCATGTGACGCTTAAGCGCTTCACATGACATTCTGGACTTGATAAAGTGCTTTACAGACACAAACCATTTTCAATAAGGTTTTATTTCAAAGCCTCTGAAAAACTTTACACTTAAAGAAATGATTGGAAAAGAAGGACTGTATGTTTGGAGATCTATAGATTTAGCAAACAAAGGCAGTTTTTGCTTTTATTGTAAAGCATCCTGTTATTTTAAAGGGGAGGATACTGAAGAAAAAATATTATTCTTGTCTAATAAACAATATTCTTATATGACTTTTACAGAGGCGATACTGAAAGTGTTTGCTACCCTCATTAAGATGTAATTCGATCCTTATGATGTAATGTATATTTATAGCAGACAGACATCCTTATGTTTCTTATTGTATTCCCAAAATAAGAAGAAGCACTTAAAATGGGTGTTTGGAGACCGGGTTGGAAAAATCTAAAAATACTGTTTTTCCCTCCATGAAGCCATGTTTGCTTTAGAAAGATCTCATCTCATTCCCGAAATTCCTTAAAAGCTATATGTATATAGTTTTTCTTACTATTTCTAAATCTACTTCTATCTCTGGCTCTGTTCTAAAGTTTCAGAACAGGATGTGACATTTATGCAACAGGCACTTTGCAAACAATACACAAGGTTTATAATAGATGGAGCAATAAATGAAGCCGACCTTGTGTGGATGTGAAAGTTGTTTGTGGTTCCAGTGTGTTCGAAGTCGTGAATGGCTGCAGCAAACAGAGACGCCATCACTTCAAGCTCTGTCAGCCAGTGCTTGGTGAACAAAAGGGACACAATTAATGGATAAGCAGCATCTCAGTTCTGAACAACATAAAAAGATGCTTTTCAGACAAGAAAAGAAAAGAAGAAACATCAGAATAACCAAGAATTTGCTATGATTCTTCTTAGAAATGGAAAGAAAATGTATGTAAAGTCTCAAATTTTGGGGGCCATTCTATTCACATGCTGGCTGAAAATAGATTTTTTTTGGAAAACTGGAACTGATTTTCTTTTGAAGTAAAATCTTGGGCCCCTCTTTAAAGAACTACATCCTCCACACCCTGCTTAGTTAATAGATGAAAAAGTTAACGAACCCTTTTCAATTCAAGTCAGTCACAACTTCTGACACAATTTTGGCAATAAGAATCCCTGATTCCTATTTTAGCTTTAAGGAGAGCTTTTATAAAAATGTTTTTGAATGCTGAGCATTTTAATTCTACATTCAGTTGAGGATCACACTATTGAAAGCACCACTTTGAAATAAATTCTCTTGAAGCCACTCAGTGCTGACCCAGAAATCATTGATCATTAATTGAGTCTAACACTCAGAGGATAAATCAGCGGGTTGTTCTGACATAAGTGAGAATACCAAAAAAAACTTAGTAGAAAAATATAATTTCATCGATGCATATTATCGTGATTTGTTCCTATTTTTGAATCACAGACAAAATGTAAAACAGAGAATTTTGGTAAACGTACATATTTAAACAGAAAGATGAGTTTTGTGGGTGATATTAGCCACAAATATCCCTCCAAAAACAGATGATTGAAAAAAAAGTGGGTGGAGTCAGTGATAACTTTGAGTGAACAGTACCACGAGTCCGGAGCGCAGCAGCAGACAGTGCATGGTCTGAGTCACATCGGCTGCATGAACGAGGTTGTGATAGGGATTGTTGTATTTGCAGTATCCTTTTTCAAGGGCAGATAGGAATTCAGTCAGGCATGAGATGGGAATCTAGAGAAAGCATTATCAAAATCAGAAAACAACCTAAATTAGGAAAAATGTTAAAAGATGCACATGATACAAAGATCATTTTCAAGTACTATAAAATGTAACAATCCTACATAGCTCATGTCTCTGAGGGACGTTTTGTCCAATCTCATGCTTGCATAATAAAAATGAATTTGCTAAAAGTCAGCTCGATACAGCATCAGTTACAGACCTTAAAGCGGCTGTTGAGGTCATATCTTGTGATCAGTTCAAAGAACAGAGTTTGTAGTGCGTGATCAGAGCTAGCGGAGTTCAGAGCAAAAACATCAAAGCTCCAACGGTCCACATCCTGAAGAGAAAGAGAGAAAAAGTAGCAGCCCCACTGGAGCATACCTGCACTGATCCTTTTTCTAAGAATGTGCCATTTGTCAAATAAACATGCTGCACACTCTGAGGTAGCAGATTAGTGTGGACTTACCCTAAGGCAGTTTACGACTGCCTCAGGTTGGTCTGGCATAGTTGCTGTGTAGGCCCTCTTGAACATCCTGGAATAATGCAGTGTTTATGTTGAGTTCAGTTAAAGTTCAAATGTTGACACTGTGCAGCAAACTTGACTCAGGAGGTGTTTATACTAATCTCCTAAAGCCCCTGCCCTCAGTGTAAGAATGTTTTCCAGGAAATAAGTGAAGGCTAATGTTTCACAGTTTAAATCTGCAGTTGTAAAATGAACTTAATGAATGTTACGAGTCAGAGAGGAAACAAATAATTTACAGCTTTAGCTAAATGGCATAAAGAATACAGCCAAGTGGTTCTGTTGGTTTCCTGCAGGAGGTTGTGCTGTTTGCAAAACACCCACTTATCCCCTTGATTTGATGACACAGATCCAAATGGAAAGTTTGAACCAACATACCTCTCCACAAATATGCCAGCCTGCACTGCATGCACAATGCTGCGAAACTTGGGCTTCTCATCTGAACGTCTCAAAGGCCGTCGAATCCTCTGGGTGAAGGTGGATGCCAGCCAGTCAGTGACCTCCGATGGGACCCCGTCTGACTGCAACTGCTGAAGATCGTCCTCTGACTCCAGACACTGTCTAAGATCACACATTGATTATTTGAACAGAAACGGAAGGTCAAAAAATAATAAAGGAACAATCTGTTCTCATTGGACTAATTCCTAATCGCAAAGGTCAACGTATTGAATAACAAGTAAAACCTTGGCTCATGAAAAATATGCACTCTTTTTGTCTGCATTTCACACAGACAGCCACTCACTCCTCCCAGGTGACAGGTAAAGGATTAGACTGCATGTTTCCAACAGTGTCAGCAGGGTTCCTGGGGTTTCTACCTTTACTTTCAAGGAAGCAGGGGAAATTGTTGGTGTCATGCAGTTCCACCAGCTGTCAGCTATCAGTCCTTTGCAGGTGATGCACGATGCTTCTTTCAAACTAATGCAGAGTTTTGTCTAAAGTAGTCTTGAGTGCTCATATCATCCCCTCAAACTTAGTTGGTGTGCAACTCTATGAAACATCCAGAACCTAAGTCATGGTGAAACCTTTTTTATCTGGACTTTTCAAGATTTTATAGTTTTATGATTCAAACTTAGACTGGAGATACAACTGTAAACAAATGGTAGAAAGTGAGCAAACAATGTAACACAGTAACTTACTGTAAAACCAAATCTGTTCTTTGAATGTCCTGAGGTACTTCACATGTCGATACAAATACCATTTGAGATAATCTGCTTTTAAAATATGTTTAAAGTGAACATGTGTTTATTATTTAGAGAAATCCTGTTGTTGATTCTGATGTTCAGGAGTTAATACTGGCTTAGCAGAGAAAACCATATTGCTGACACAGATTTTTATTTGTACATTTGTAACCCTGACCTTTGGTGCAGCTGTTAAAATATTGGGGGCGTCTTCCTGGTGTGGTGCACCTAAGGATTGTTTTTGTAACGAGCATCATGGATCTGTTGATGTGCCTTGATAACCTTGATAAGGATTGTGGTCTCCTCAGCTGTAAAGCAAATCAAGTTAAGCTGCAGGATTATTTGTAGATTTTAGTTTTCACTGAAGATGCATTTTAGGACAGTATTTCTAAATTATGCCTAAATCCATACATTTTTGCAGCCCTATAGCTTTATTTTGCTTAAGCAATGTAATCTTTATAAAGCCAAAGCTGCAGCTACATCATAATAAGTGCTACTTTGGATATCAGACCACATCTTAAACAGCAATTTGAGCAAATAATTTCTTTCATATTTAACAGATTAATTGCACAGAGTTTATTTTAACCATTTCCAAAAATTAACTTAAACTCCACACACTTTGACAAGGATCGGTCTGGTGAGCAGCCGAGGCGGGTAGGGCGGATCGGCACATAACAACCTTACGTAATGAGTGCTACTGTGATTTGAAGGCTCCCGTAGTTTTGTGAATCACAAATATTTCTGGGGAGTTTTTTTTAATGGTAAATACAAATTTGCATTTGCAAATAATCTTGCCAGTTTTACTCCAACAAGACTGAGATGGAAATTAAAACTGACATTAGCCCGTTTTACACTGAAGAAGATGAAAAATCACCATAAACCTGTCTTGATTGTTCTCCTTGATCAGTGGCTTGTAGTTTATGCTGTGAAAGTTTGTCCCATTGCAATTTTGAATTTTAATTATGTTAAGAGCCTCAAATAGACTGCAGACTCTTTCAGCACATCAAGTTCAAAAGACTCAGAAATAAAGTCTTTAATAAAGTCAAGAGAATAAGTCTTGAAAATTGTAAAATGTAATTTCAATAAGTATTTTTTTTCTTTCCTTTTCTTTATTTTTTTCAAAATTACATGACCGCTGTGTAAAATGTCAGTTTAGGACACAAAATTGAAAACATATGCAAGTCCCATGAAGTTTGGAGTAGATTTTTTTTAGCTGTAAAGAGTGACTAACTGGTGACCTTGTTTCCTCTCCTGGAGCAACAATTAACTGAATATTAGGATCCTCTTTGAATTTCTATTGTCTTACCTCGATCCATCGAGATATACTGCCTCCAGTAACGATGCCGTGAAATCCAAATTTTTTTTTATTTCTTCGAAATCGACATCCTTCTCCTCAATCTGCTTTAGCATGCTTCTCAGCCTGAAAACAGAAATTACAATCAAGCTATGGGGAATTCATATCAGCTAAAATGAAATGAAATGGTAGATTGACCAGCTAAATGTACCAGCACTCACAACAGTTGAGATAAAGAGGAACAGTTAGAGGTAATAAAAACCTTTTGAATAACTTTGGATTGCATGACGCAGTCCTTTATAAATTAACTTAAACTTTAAGAAATTCAATAAAATAAAAGCTTTATAAATTGACAGCTCTTTCTTTTTGTCACGATCGAGTGAAAAGTGCACTGCAATCTCAACAAGCAGAAATGAATCATTGGGAAATTACATAAATGTCAAACTATCCAGAGACAGCCGGTGGTAAAAGGGCACCATCAGAGCCAAGTTTTCCATGAGAGGGAAAACATTCCCTTGTTTAGGGTATTATGTAACAAAGGTTAAGTCAGAATATACTGAATAAAGAAAAATAACCCTGCTTGAATTTTGAGGACCTTTCAGGCCAAACTGCTCATTCCAAATTGGTTTTGAAACTTTTTAATCACGTTATGACTGAGAACCGAGGGGAAAAAAAATAAGTCCCCTGCAGTGGAACAAAAAGCAAATGCTTGCAGCATGTGTCACCTACATTTTAACCACCTCCTGTTTTTAGGCTTAATTTCAAATGTGAGACGTGATAAAAAAGAAAAAGAAAAAAAGGTGTCTCAGTTTGCAAAACAAGACGTTTTTACTGTCATAACAATTTTCTGCCATTGATGATTCTTCTAAAACACTCTCATTAACCACCCATATGGCGTTGAAACTGCGCTGGGCCTATATATGGGAGCCAGGTCCTGTGGATGAGATGCTTGCAGGTTTTTCAAGTGTTTATCACACTGGCAGGAGCTTTCAAAAGCTGTGGAGTCATAAAAATAGCATGCCTCAGAATGCCACGGCTCACTTTCAATCTCAAGTAATCTCTCCTGATAAGCTAGTCTTTTTTGTTTTGTCTGGCCAGAGGTGGAGAACCTCTGACAGGACTTTTGCTGGAGATTGCCAGTCAAGAAGGCTCATACAACCGTGTGCATTGAAAAAAAATAGAAATCCGCTTTCGTCAGATGATTTGGTAAGTCTGTGTTGTATGTCATCCTAAATATAGTATTAGTTGCAATGTGTGGAAGATAAGGTGCAGAATCATTTCACTTTTTCTGTCTTTTGCAAGTTGATCAAGAAAAAAAATACAATTGTTGCACATGAATAAATTATATATAAGAATTTGCATCCAACCTGTGTTGTTAAAATGCATCGCAGCATTATCTATCACACAGAAAGCTTTGAGCTGTGACCCTGACGTACAATTGTACATCAGTGTGTAACCAAAACAAAAACCACATGACCCACCACCTCTGCAGCAGCTTTTCCTCCCACACCAAAGGCATGGGCAAGAGAAGTGTTTACGCCTGCAGCCAGTGACATAAAGAACTTTTCTAAGAAATCCACTTACACCTAAAGCAAACAGCAGGTAAGCAACTTTTTAAGGTAGAAAAATACTATCAGGTTCTTTGCTCCTACGTGGCGGGCCTAATATCGGCTGAAAACATCTGTACCAGAGTTTTTTTATTGAGTCACAAGTTTCCATTTCTGCAAAACAAGAAACCGCCACCTGGAGAGATATGAAACTTGTGGGAAAGAACATTTGCTGTATCTCCAATTCAGCACTTTAGCATTTTCTGTCTTATAGTATATGCAGATGTTGAATTCAGTTTAAGCGTTTAATTCAATCTGTATTAATGAAAACCCTATGTCTTACCTAGAGATAGGTATTTGGAGCCTTTTCTTTCGAATTCTCACCAGTTCAGCCATTCCACACTCAGGTTCTGTTCTAATCGACCCCAGAGTTCAATTTAAAAAAAAATCAAGTTGATGAAAAGGAAAGTTGTTTTAAAGGAGTAGTAAGCTGAAAAGTTCTGCAAACCACCAACGCAAACTTTATGAGTCCTGAAACAGCTGCAGCAACTCTCCCACCCACTTCTGGGGGGACTTACTCCACTTCTCTCTGATTGGTTAGTCAGCCCCAAACTGTGTCAGTATGGGTGTGCTTGCGTGTGTGAAAGAGAGAGACTCAAAGAGGGAGAGAGAGAGAGCTGCTGTTTTTATTTCTTCAGTGACTGAGTGTTTGTGTATCTGTGTACACCCGTTGTATGAAGTGTGAGAGAGTTGACCTCACTTACTGATTAAGTGTTGACTGCAAAGCTTTCAAGCTGTGTACGCGGGTGCGCATGTGTGCCTGCGTGTGTGAGTGTGTGTGTGGAGTGTGTGTGTGTGAGTGTGTGTGAGTGTGTGTATAGCCAAATCCCTAAGGAGAATTTTCCACCATAGCCACAAAACAGGGAACTGCACGAGGAGGCTTTCACTGACACCCACCAGAGGCACCCAAAACCAAAACACACAAACAAATATTGTCTAGGAAAGAAAAGCCAAGATTTACACCATCTAAATGGTTAATTTTAATTAAAAATGTTAATACATTATTATGTATTAAAATATATTATTATATATATAATAATATATTAATTGCATATGACAGAAAAACAAAAAGTCTCGCTTTTTCTTACACGGAAGAAAAATATCACAATTTTAATTTTTTTTTTTTTCTAATTAAGAATTTTAAACATACAGAGTACGTCAAGTCTGTGGGGGTATTTTTCTACCAGTTTTGTATGTTTAGAGGGTTTTTTATTCTTTATTTTCAAAGTAGCTCAAACTGAGTCTGTTTGCGTGAAGAGCATGTGCAAAAACCAATTTTCTGAAATGGATTAAGTGGTTGGCTTTGACTAGATTATTCTGACATATGCATATGATTTGATCTGGACCATTCCATTCCAGCTCTGACTTTATGTTTAGTTTTGTCCTGCTGGAAGGTGAAGCTGTTTAAAAATTTCTGGTGGATTTTTTTTTGAGGATTGCCTGTCCATCCTCCGATCAGTAGAACTGATCGGCTTGGTTGTTGCTACTGAAGAAATGCATCACCACAGCATGATGCATCCACTACCATGTTTCACAGGATTGTGTGTTCACATTGATGTGAGGTGCTAGTTTTTCATCACACAGGGGTTTAAGTTTTTTTGCCAAAATCTTTAATATTTATACCAATCATGACTTCTGAATGCAAATGGTTGCAATAGATTGTATTTAGGTGTGTCAGGTTCAAATTGGCTCATTAAAATAAAACAACATGAAAGTTACGAGTCATTTTACTTCCACGTTAAAATTGTGACACTTTATGTTGAACAAAGTGTTTTGAGATCCAGATAGACAGCATGCATGACTAAAAATTGACTTTTATGTCTTTTAGGCCCCACATAAGGACATCAGACAACTGTGCAATGCAGTGTAGACATCAATAGTTGTTTCTGAACACTTTACAGTTGTAGGTCTTAAATCTATTAGTAGTCTATATTTATAGTGTTGTGAAAACAGTCTGACTGCTTGGCCTGGGAAAACCCCTGCCTGCTGTCCGTCTCCTGCCTTGCCTGATGGGTCAGAGTGACTCTCATGCTCTCATGCTCTTTGACATGCCACAACAAACGGTGGACAAGGAGGGAAGTAACATCGAAACATGTTTCTCTTCATCCCCTGCGTAACGCAAATGAAGTATAAGAAGACAATGCACGGAAAAACTTCTACTCACAAAAGGTGTTTCACTTCCTTTCAGAATTTTTTTTGTCATTTTTTAAACAGACGTGTCATGATTGCTCTCTTTTCACAAACTATTTGAGCCATTTGTTATTCACCACTTCTTTGGAAAGAAAGAGAGGGTGAGGGAGAAAGTGAAAAGAGGAGAGAGGAGAAAACGGGTAAACTGTCTTTTTTAAAAAAAAGACCCATTTGTAACTGTTTGTTATTGTTTGTGTTGCTCAGGCATTTAAATGCCTGCATAAAATGTTTTTATTTAAAGTGTCCATTCAGTAAAATTATAATACATTGAGATACTATCAGACAGTAAAATTTCTTACATTTGAATAGATTAAAAAACACATGTACAATAACTTTTATTGACTTAATAGTTGTACTCCGGTCTTTGAAAATCCATAAAAAATCTGGCAGAAAAGAGAAACCAAGTGTTTCTTGTCTGAAGCTGAAATGTATATTTCCATGACCTGGACTAAACTTCAAATATTTTAAACTTAATCTAAAATATCACAAAATATGTAATGAAGGTGTAGTTATGTCTATTGGCCTTAATAAATTTAAATATGTATTTTTTACAGTGTGATAAAGCATCAGTGAATGAGATTTCAAACACAAATATATATAAACAAATTCATTAAAAAGATTTCCATAAACCTCATTTGGATCCATGTGTTTTTCAGTATTGTTTTTATTCAGAAGGGTTTGTTGCATCAGCTGTAAGGCTAATGGGACAGTAACACGAAGGATCAAAATGTTTTGTCTTTGTGCAATTTTTTGTTTTACTTTCTCACATTGTTTTCTATCGAGCAAAATGTTAAAGTCAAGTTTGTTGCTAAAATAACAATACAGAAAAATAGCAAGATACCTACAGGCGTCATATATTTTCTAAGTAACTGAGAGAAAAGTTAAAAAAAGGCTCATGTCTGAGGATCTAGTTGAAAAATAGGTTTATTTTTGGCCTTATTAATGGATTCAGCGAAACCGAAATAGATATCTTATTTCCACTGACAACAGGACTGTACTTGTTATAATGTGGACTCCACCTTGATAAGTCAAACTAAAACAATACCCAAAAGACTAGTTGTTTCTATAATAAATCTTGATCGTTATAAATGACAACATCAAATGCAGTTTAACAATCAATATTTTTAATGGAAGTAAAACTAGTAAAAAATAAAACCTTACCGTTCCAGAGTCATCATCCACATCACAACGCTCAGATTTCTATCAGCTCTTCTGTGTATCTTGCAATCAGGTGTCATAACTCTTTTTTCCAGATCATGTACGTGTGTGTATTTGTCAGTGTCGTACAGAAGCACAGAGTGAGTTTATTCCTCCATGTGTCTCTGTAAATCCAACACGTGATTATCTGATGTGTGTAAACTGCTGCAGTTTATGTTTTTCAGTGCCTTTGACACTCACACCTTCACATAGCTCTCCTCTGTGTATTGAGGAGTCTGTGTGGTTTGTGCTAAAGTGTGTGAGTGTGTAATCCTTAGTGCATAACAACTCAACAGAAGATGCACTGTGTCACCAACACCATCAGCAGAGAGTCCGTATGTTGGGACCAGAGTTTCCATCATTAAGGGTCCCACTGGGCCTCAGAACTTGGAGCCGCAAGGAGAACATTTTGCTTTCTTGCAAAACTTAAACATGCAGAAATGTTACAAGGTAACAGTTGCTTTTCTGTATGTCTACCTATTCTAGGATTTTACAGAACACAATCAAATTATTTTAAAAAAGTTACAATTGTAAACTCAAACTGCAGCAAACACAATAGGTAAATTTTACCTTTACAAAAGGTAAAAAAGGACAATTATGCAAACATTTGTGGCTTTATAATGAAAAGAAGGAATTGTCCCTAATTGCTAGCTAGTAAGTGGTTTGATCATGTTTTTTTGCAAAAATCTCAATTGGCTTTATTTGCACTCTTTGAGAAAGACTCTTGTTTAAAATAAATCCTATGACCAAATTTTACTTAAAAAAGTCAAGCAAATATTGTAATTTTCAATTAAACACTGTTACCAAGAAATGAACCAGCATTCTGTAGTATCCTAGACGTAGTGTGTGGTCTGAACAACACACTACGTGTTTGTTGTGTTGACACAGCAAACACTAACAGTGGCACATCCACGCTATAGGCTGGAAATAAAAGCAAACTATTCCTTTAAAACTTGGCAGAATTTGGAAATTGCATGAAGTTTCTCCCAAAGCTTGGCATTAAACAATGATGAAACCTCCTGATTTATGCTGACTCTCTTAACGTAAAAATAGGAAAACATAAATGTGTATAGCATTGCAAAAACAATGTTAAACAAACATTAGTCCACTGCTATAGCAATTCTGCTTCTGATTCTGCAATATTATTCTTTGAAGTGTTGTTTTCATGCTTTCTCATCTGTGTATTCATGCAAATGTTCCCTCAAGACGGAATCAAACCTCTTCAGCCCTCAAGAGGAGGCTCAGCCCAAGATACTGAAACCTAAATACATTCACCAAGACACGCAAACACATAAATGCTTGAGCTAGATAAATGTGTGGGTCTCTTCTGTGGAAACTGAGCAGACACCCAGTAGCTGCAGCTCTAGTTGAATGGGAAGGGAGGAGGAAGCAGAGAAGGAAAAGAATGGGGAGACATGGCTGGTTTACAGAAGATAATTACAAATAGGAATGCAAATTATTCACAAGCATTATTGCTTCTACAAAAGCAATAATGCTTGTAGAAGCAATACTGCTTCTACAAGCAACAATGTTTAATGCAAATTTGTATAATTTGCATTATACAAATTATATATGAAGCATGAAAATGCAGCAAAAAGGCTTATGTGTCACTTTTTCACTTTATTCATAAAAAAAAAACACTGAATGATTTTGGAGATCAAATATTAAAAATGATGTTTTTTGAGCAGAACATACCTGTCTTACTGCTTTAAATAATTTAAGACGATATTAGAGACAGGAAAGCTGTATACCTATTCAACCCAAATGACAGTTACATTGCATATGTCTGTCTTAAACTCAAATTAAAATGGATTAATGTTTTACTGTAAGTAAATAAAATGCATTTTCTCAGCAATCAACATATCGAAAGTCAAAGTTATGATTAGCCAACGTAGAGACATGGGTGAATCCAAAGCAGAAAGGAAATGCAGGCTAAACACACATGTATGAAAATAATATTTTGGGTAAGCAAAGGTTCTGGACAAAATGTCTTCAGGCTGTAGGCATGAAGACAGCCTTGTGCACCTCCCTGTAGGCATTTCGGAGAAGAACGTATGGGAAGCAGCTTTCCAGCATGTCTTGGCTCAGAAACGGAGAGTCTTCCACAATCTAGATCAATCAGAAACGAAAAGATTGTTTCATTTAAGCAATGTTATGATTTCAAGAGCAGCATGCAGATTATTTTAAGCCAGTTCACCATGTGCAGGAGCAAGTAGATGGACTCTCGGTTTTTGACTTCTACTCGTTCCACGTTTTGTCCCAGCTGAAGCAGAGTGGAGGAGGCGAGCTGTGACAAGACACAGGGGCAAAAAAGAGAAACATCAAAGAACTAGAACAATTTTTTGGTACTGATCATGAGTCAAAAGGTTATCAATGTCCTGAGAAAGCTTTTTTTTTTTACCTCAAATATTTTAGGGTAGTTTATAAAAACATCCATATTTTTTTTATCTCATTGAAGTGGTTGAAGCTTTATTCAAATTTAGTGTATATGCAGTACGACACAATAAAAGCAATCTCTGAATCCGAGTCTACAATGATTGTTGCCCCATTATTGAAGACACTTGATTTATTTAGTGGCTTTCATTTTTTTATAATTTCCATCTGGATATAGTTTAGAGGATTAAGCTGCAAACAGTATTTCTGATTAACTAAAAGGACCACTGTAAGTAGCTGAGTGTAAGTAATACCTGAGTGGGTAACTCAAATGTACAAAGTAAACCAGTAACATAGTTTAAATGTAACCTATAAGAGTTTGATACACTCCACTATGTCAAACAAACCAAACCCTTTGAGCAACTTGTTTAGCCCCTCAGTTGCGGTGGCACTGTACCAAGAACAAATGAAGAAAACGACACAAAGACCTCTGAAAAAGGCATGAGCTCACCTTCCTTATTCACAAAATGTAAGCAAAAATGGAGTGGCGTCAGATTGAAGCAGTTATAGGATTTCTTTTTCATCTTTGGCACAAGAAGCCATTTTGTTGCTAGCACTAGATTTTTATCCAGAATGTCCTGCGTTAAAGTCCGCTTCCTGCTTTGGGAGCGATCTCCGTTTCATTTGGCATTCACATAGGCATTCAAACGACACCAGAGTTTACTTCAACTGAGCTGAGACCCAGGGTTTAAGGCAGACCAGAGGTTGATGATTTGGTCCACATCAGGGGTTTGATTGTGCATTCATAGCTTCCCAAACAAAACAGACTTTCCAGGGAAGCAAAACTACAGATTGATCAAAGCAGACAAACCAGGGTGAGTGTGAACGCACCCTCAGTAGCCCAATATGCAGCCTGTAAATACCACAAAAGTACCCTAACATTTCCGTGGGTATCAAAAAAACTGTTTTGCTCCAAGGAATGTTTTTTGCTTACCAGGAGAAACTCTTTGAGTTGCTGCTCAATGTTCTTGTTCTGGACAGTGAACATGGCAGCAGTCAGTTGATTGATTGCTGCAGCTAAACAGTGGATGTTGTTGTTGTGACCTAAGAAAAAAAAGGAAAAAATTGTCACCAGAAATGACTGGAAAAGAATGTCCTCTACTTACGCTGTGGGTAGATGATATTTTTGTGGCTGGAGTGATTGGAGAAATCTCTTTAATGACCTGTAACTTCAGAGGAAGCTTGCTGAGCATATTTCCACAGACTCACAGGGTTAATTTATTTCAGTTATGTCAATGGAAAATAAGGACAAAGAAAATAATCAGAGACTAAAGCCACTGTATGATAGAAATCTTGGTAATTTGCTGCTCTTAATGTTTCAGTCTAGGCTCAAAGCCAAGCAGTTAGGGTCATCAGGGCTGCATGCCAGGAGTAACTGCATCAATGCACGTCAGCCAGAGTTATCTGTAAACGAAAGCCTCTCAACAAAATGTGTTTCTTATTAACGTACGGGCTTTGCTCTGGACCGTGTCAGACTGGAAAGTATGATGCTAGTCTTTCAGGGTGGAGTACCCCTTATATACACTATCAGCAGCTGGTGAATAATTACTCAAGGAACAACTGATTAGTGTTTACTTGTCTGTCTGGTGAGAAATTACTGTCAAGCAAAGTCTACAGCCGCTGAAATGAGCAAGTGGTTATGCACCTCCGTGTTCTTGACTATACAAGGAGTTGGGGTCCAGAGCCAGGGTAGGCAGCGACACAGCGACGTAGACCAGTAACAAACGAGACAGCTTGAACTCTTCTTCAACTGATGTGTTATCTGCAAGTTTTTGACACAATAAAAGTGTTAAGTCCTTGATTAATTATTTGTAGCATGGTATGCTGTGTAAAAAAGGAGAACAAACATTTTACCTGTTTGCATATTGCTAATAGCTGCAACAAGGGCAGGGTCAATGTCACATTTCAGTCCTGCAGCAGAAGCCAGCTCAAAAACACTCAGAGTCACCTGCAGGAGCATAGACATACAAATTTCAAACCTTGAAGTGTAAATAAAAAAATTCACAGGAAGTTCATTTAGCCGCTCATAGTCATCAGTTTCCCTTGTCAAGTTCACTAAGGTTCAAATGTAAAGTATTAAAGGTTTGAGTGTTGCTGGACTATCCCCTCCATCTGAAAACAGTCAGAGGGTCTGGAATTTACACATTTACTCTGAAAAGTGAGCACACCTTTTCACATACTTTGGTCTACAGAATGACAATAAATCAGTGGTAGGTGTCTTTGTCTTGATAAGACTTTTGATCTTGGCCTATTTCTGGTTGCATGCAAAGTCAGCCTGTCTAGGCAGAATGTTTCCACTGATGTGGTTCAGAGTGCAGCGCTGTAGCCACGATCAGTCTCTCTCTCACGGAGGCATGAGAGAGCTGCTGACGTCTTTGGGGTTATCCTGGCCCAGGCTATGGCACGGCTGTCATGCCTCACTCAGAAGGCAGACGTAAGTAGGGGGCAGGAGAGTTCATGAGTCACAGTCACGAAGATTGCCCCAGAGGGAGATCAGGAATTCAGTTTGGTGGGTACTGAAGAACTGATACATCTCGTTCCTCTCAGGCTTCCAAACTCAAATTTGCTGTTAAATATTATCCATTATTTAGATGCGCTTTGCATCATAACAACACTACGTTCTGCAAAAAGACATCTCACTTTCATTGTGGCTCTTAGGAAGAAATTTAAAATACGTTTAATTAGTTTAGATTAAACATTTAAGAATTTGCACTCCTTATTACATCTCTTTACTTATGAATGCCTTTTTAAAAAATTCAGCCAACTTGAATACAGGAGTTATTACCTTGATGTCTGTTTCAGGGGAGATGAAGTTCCTTAGACATTCAATGGGTGCCATCAGATACGGACAGTGTTTCCGCAGGATCTAGATTACAACATCACAATACGGTTACAATGTATAAAGGGGACATAATTGTGCAATTATGGTAAACAATGCAATGTATGCAATATTTATGCAGCTCATAGATATTTGAAGAAAAAAAGTCTTATTACAATGTGGCAAGAAAGTAGGACTATAGGGACTATATAAAGAGTTCTTCAGTTTTTTTCTCTTTATCACATTTTGAACTCTGACTACATTTTGAATAACCATAGTTAAATTTTAAAAGACCCAGGTGTAGAGTGACCTGGAGAATCAAGAATTCACTTTAACAAAATCTGGTTGACAACATGAAGTAGGCAAATAGATGTTGACAAAGCAACAAAATATGCCTTGATAAAGAAATTCAATGCAGATAAGAAGCAATTTAAAGCGTTGAAACTACTAAGATATAAAGTGAGAGTCATTCTACATAGGAGAGTTGCTCCTGTGAATCTACGCATGAGCAACTGCTTGACCAAAATTACTACAAGAGCACACTGACAACCCTCCAACAGGTCATAGTAGAACTTTTACTTTCACTTGTTCATAATTCTACAATATGAGAGAAATTGGACAACATTGGCCTCCATGGAAAAGTTCCAAGGTTAAAAACCACTGCAGACAAAAAAAACAACAACAAAGAACACAAAGGACTTTATATGGCAAAAACAAACAAACAAAAAAAAATTTTAAGTGGCCATACATTTTGTTGCAGCACCAAACATACTGGTTGTTCATTTAAAACTATGCTTTCCTGTTCTCATATATAATATTTATTTTAAATTGATGTTCCAAAAGAGAGCAAATGCACTGAAAAGACAGAGAAAGGCTTGCACAGCAAAGGTTACACCTAAAACTTTGTTGATGTGGTAACCAACCCACAATGGCTCTATGGTTACTTAAGCTATATGGTTATACTGAAAAAACACCAAAGATAAAATCTTTATAACCTGATGATGTCAGTTGGAAAATGTTTAAAATCTTTCATTTCTGACATTGATGTTCAGGGTTTATGTCTTACAGCTGATTTCTATCTAAATAGAAAAATATATAGGAAATCATTTTAGTAGTATTCTAGGTACAATTCTAACATCAGTTTTATGATAGAAAAACTTTACATCTTTCAGGCAGTTCATTGCCATGGATCTGAATGAGAGGATCACTCCGATGATGGTCATCCTTTTCAGGACATTTTCTCCTCCTGGAAGAGCACAGAAAACTCATCAGTATGTCTGCAAGGTGATTGCATTTAACCACACTGGCTTTTGAGGTCCAGCAGTATGGCTGAATGTGAAACAACTTGTGTTATTTAGCATCTTCAATTAATATGCAAGTGATAGACATCTGATATGATCATTTGCTTATCATTTAACCAAAAGCTGCCATATGAGTAAGAGCATAAACAAAATTTGCAAAAATGTTTACCACACATTCAAATAAGTTATTTTTAAATTCTTGTGAACATCCTTCTCATCTTTTTCTTTTTTTTCTCTTGCTTTTCAGCTGACTTCTTGGTGTCTCTCAGCTCAATTTTCACATGTCTCTCTCTTATCCCCTCTTCGCCACTTCTCACCTGTCAGCTTCTTTTTTAGATTGATCATTTCCTCGGGCTTGTCAAAGTTGTTTTTCATCTGTACCAGGATGTCCATGTTCTCAATCACCATTTTCTGACAGATAAGAATAAAATGAAATAAGAGATAAAACCATCAACTTCAAGTTTGAGTTATGAAAAGTTGTAAAAGTCATAGCTTTGACTGATCTCTTTAACACTGTCCCCTTGCTTCAATCCCAGGGGAAGATGGTGAGCTCTGCACAGAACAGCAGTATTAACTGCTCTCTTATATGTAGGAATCAACTATTTAGCAAAAACCTAGTAGGCTCATAAAGGTTTGGCACATCCAATTGAGATAAAAATCATTATCAGTAAAGTTTTCCACTGAGTGAAGTTCAATTAACTCCCCATAAGACTGTCAGGAGGGAACTACTTACTGTCTCTGAGCTCATATCCTCAACCACATATTTGTCCATATAAGTAACATTTTAGTGGACTTAGAAAAAAACAGGTTTAACACAATCTGAGCGGAGCACCAAACGTTAAGCTGATTACCTCTGAAATGGAGCATGATGAGAGTTTTCCGTTTCAGAGCAGCTGATCAAAGTAAGTTTGATCAACTGATTTCAGTGTGTGCACATAGACGAAAAGAAAAAAGCCAAGATTATTGGAGCTCAGATACTGTAAGTAACCACAGCACTCGGCACTAAACGAGCAGTCAATCCTTTATTTTATGATGGTCTTTTCAAATAACTGGATAATGTTTGGCGCTACTGTGCACCATTTCAGAATTTACCTATCTTTTTAAAAAAGATGTTGATAGTTATTAAGTCTAAGTTGTGATTCAGAAGCTTAAAAAAAAGATTGAATGTCATATGTTGGATGCAGATTCTGTACAAAGATATCTAACAGGAATACACACCTGAGAAAGATGAGTCTGCACCCAAGAGATACCGTTCTGATAATGGAAAAGAGTTCAGCTCTTACACTCTGGGACACGCATCCCATAAATTTACCACCTGTATCTCAGAGGACTTCTGTCACGTTTTATGACAATGTTTGGCGTTATAATCTTAATAAATGTTTGGATTCCTGTCTTGAATATCTTTATTTTAATATTTTAAACTCTATGCCTTTCATCAACATTCATGTTTTTTCTTGTGTATATTTGAACTAAACTAAAGATTTTTCTGGAACATTCAATTCCTCGTTGGCCAATATTATTTTTTTCTATTCATCAACAATGGCCGATGAATAGAATCAGCCATTGTTGATTATTTGAATTTTATTTTTTTTTCTTATTTTATTATTTTTAGCTTAACAATCTTTATTTCACGTCACACTGTACCTTCAGCTCGCTGACTTGAGAAGTAATGTGCCACATCAGGTTCTCCCCTAGAAACTTCATGCCATATGGACCAATAAGTTCTGCCAGGGCCTGTAACTCTGTGGAAAACATTTGATTAAGTTAACAATTACGCTGTTCAGAGACGGTGGAACAAAGGTTGACTTACCACATTACAGCTCCAGTAAAGTGACACTGTTTCCTAATGTGCTGTTTCACATAAATTCAATAAGGAACTTGACTCCCAGTCTCACCTTGCACACAGTAAATTGACCAGGGAGTGCAGCTTAATCAATGAACCGAGAAAACTGGAGCTCTTACACTTTTCACCAAGCCAAATATGAGAATGAATATAGATTGGTACATGTGTGGTTTAGAGACAATGTGCCACCTACTCCCTTCTTTCATCTATTGTGACTCATCTCTACATGTAGTAAGGGAAAAGCAGAGCACTGAACTCATATGATGGAACATCAATTGGTTATGGGTTTAGACATATGGATGACACCTAGGTTAAAATTGCAGCCAAAGGACTGGAAGCCTTTCCTGAAAGGTATCATGCTGCCTTCAACAACTAGGATGGGTCTATGGGCTATACAAAGCATGCTGATTATATTTTTTGTACAAAATCCCTCTTAGATAATGAGTCACTTCTACCTGTTTTGAGTGCCGTTCAGAATGAGCTGTTTTAGGGCCACTTGACGCTTTAAATCCAAATGTGCTGCTGCTAGTCACAACTAACTCGACGTTTACACCTGCATGTGAAAATTGCTGCAAACTGATTCATGATTATACAACTGTGTAGCCGAACAGGTCCCCACAAAGAGGAACAGAAACAACAAAGAAAGTATACAATCAAGAAAGCAAATGCACATGTTCAAGCATTCGAAAGTTCAAGAAAACAGTCAACTAAGGCCAGTGTATGAAGGAAGAAGAGGAGGCAGAAGAATGTTAAATATTACATGTCTGCACATGTATGCAGACATGTGGCAGGAATGTTTGAAAAATTAAGAAGAATCTTTTCTAAACACAATATTTTGGTACATTTTAAATCTTGGTAACGCTTTCAGACAGAGAGTACTTCATCCTTAGGGACAAAACACCCAAACATAAGGTCAGTGGTACGGTATATGCAGTCCAGTTTGGAGAATAATGTTGAGCCCTCTGCATTGGAGAAACAAAACATAGCTATGCAAGATGATAGCGCAACACTCCAACTCATCAGGTTAGGGTTCAGCAATTTATCTACATCTCAAAGACAGAGGGCAATCACTTGAACACAAAAATGTGCACATTTGGACAGGGAAGACAGATTGGTTTGAGAGAGGAGTGGAAGAAGCAATCTGTGTAGAACTTAAAAAGCCAATCTTGAACAACCACGATGACCTAAGGTTCCACATGTTTTGCATCTACAGTGCAGCCTTGACTCGTCTCCTCAGGCTGTTTCATAGAAACTCACACCTTGAAACATGACCAAAGCAGTGCACATGCTAGCAGTGTTGGGAACTTGTTAGAATCGCCGGAGTTAACAACACTTAGAGGGAAATGAATAGAGGATAGGGCCACGGTCTCATGTGGCCTCATTAGTGACGTTAGTGATCTCTATTGCCTAATCAGTGTGTCTGTTCTGAAATCTAGTTTCATAACTGAACCGAAGAAGAAGGGCGAGAGGTGAAACGTCTTCCAGGTATCAAGAGAAGAGCCGTTGCCTTCATACGTGTCTCTCAGGATTGCTATGTCGTAAATAACTGAGAATCTACACCAATGTAATACAGTAGGTAATGGACTGGACTGGGAGGAAGAGTAAAAATAGAGAGCAGGAATGACAACACTTCTAGAAGCAGTGGAGGCATTACTGAAGCATAGAGGTGTCCTTGTGATGCATGTGCAATGTTCAAGCTTGCCAGTGTAAACATTAAAATGCGTGTGCAGTCGAGTGAATACAGCCTTCATGGGAAGCTCAACCACTGCTTTGAGGTAATGTGGAGGTGGAATGAGAAGCTGTGTGGAGGAGAGACACAAGTGAAGCTATTGTAGTTATGTGGAAGGGCCAGAGGAGGATGGTAAGTAATTGGCAATGACATTTATGTAAACCAGGCAATGTCAGGATAAGCTGACATGCGGTAAGAAAGAAACCAATGCACAGCAACACACATGCAAACTCCACATCCTATTGAGCAACAGAGCTCATTTTACATGCACACTATTGACAGACATCTGAAGTTTTGTTTTTTGCAAACCGTGAGTCATTTCTGGAACCTGTGGGCTTTTGATAACGCAACAGAATGTTTCATCCCGAATTAAATAACTATTAAAAAGACAAAAACGAACAAAAAATGATTCTTGTGCTTATTTCGTTGTTTTCCAATGATATAATTGAGAGAAAAAAAAAAAAAGTGTAAGAAGGCCATGCATCCTCTAATAATAACACAATGCCTTAAAGGAGCTCTATTAAAACATGGTTATTAAATTGTTTTTCATAAAATCATTCTCATGATAGAACTAAAATTTCACCCTCTAGGTTCTGCCTATTTTGAGCTCCTTTAAGAATGAGCTATTTTAGGGCCTCTGGGCTCGGCCCCCCGACTCAACCTTGCACTTGCCCTTTTGTACACATGAAAATGGCTGCAAACAGATGCACAATTGTGCAACAGAACTTCCTTGACTCTGAGTCAGACCCAGAAGCAGACGATTTGGTTTCTGTTTTTTTTGTGTGTGTGTTTTTTTTAGTAATAGTTGGTTGCTGTGTATAGCAGGCTTCTGCTAAGGTCCTTCTTGAAAATGAGATCTAGATCTCAACGGGACTTACCTGGTTAAATAAAAGAAATTTTAAAAAATGTAAAAAAAATCAACAGCAAAATACTTGCCATTTTCAGAAGTTGTTGTACAGCCAGACAGTAATAAAACCAGCTGACCAAGTCTGCTGTGGTTGCTAGGTAAAGGACAGTGCCAACCATTTGTGATGTTATAATTGCAAGGTTTTTGAAATGGCTTGTTCTCCAGACACCAAAAAAAACATTAGGACTTCTTTCTAGTAGTAGTAGAGACCCAAATGGAAGTTAAAAAAACAAGCAAAAAGTGTATTTTGTGTAATATAATCCATGTAAGGATATAATTGAAAAGGTTGACTTTTAATTTATAAGTTAAATAAATAAAAATAGACTTGAACAGGTTTATGTTTTTCAGCTGATAATGTTTACACATTGAAAAGATACGGTTTTGGTGCTGGCCTGGGAAAAGGGTTCTAGTTTGCCCGTGTGAGGATTATTGGGCTGGAGATCAGATGAAAGGGATCCCCCAGGGTAGTAGTACTACAGGCAAGAATCATCACTGTGATGATATTCACTAGCCCTGCAGAACGTTTTTGTCTTTTATCTTTAGGTTTGTGTCTGATCTACTAATGGGTCGAATGTCAGGTTGCTTTTTTTTTTTTTGTTAAAGCTTAACTGGAAATATGCGGTAGAAAGTTTCCTTCAGCAATGAAAACTGAAGAGACAGACTATTGAAATGTGCTGCCAGAAAACATTCTGTTTTGGTCTTTACTGACAGTAGATTAATATTTCATATTTGCCCGTCATTAAAGCTCTGGGGCCTGACCTGATACGTCTGAGAACTCCTCTGCTCTGAAGTTTAGGTCATTGTCGGGAGACTGGCTGACGAAGCACTGCATCGTAGGACACTGGACGATCAAGGAACTGCTCGCTTGACGTAAAAGAGCCTCCAGATACCTGAGGTGTGGAAAACAAAACATAAGAAAGCAGAAAAATGACTTTGAGCTTTACAAGACAGGTTGAAATGAATACATTAGTTAAAAGATCACTTCTCTGGATGACTCAGAAGATAACAAGGTGGAGAAGCGTTAAGGGTACAGTTAATATTTATCTGAATCCACATGCATAAAGTACACCTACAGAGCCCTGCAAAGTTTTCATTTCCTTTGAAAAATGTCTTATTCTGTGATGCTACAGCCTCAAGCTTGCATTTGTATTAATGGGGTTTATATGTGATAGACAAACACTAAGTAGTATAAAACTCATACAGAAAAGTTACAGCATCTGTTTACAATCAAAATCTCAGAAATGTGGTTTGCATTTATGTTCAACTCCCCGGAGTCAATTCTTTATAGAGTTGGCGTGAAAGTAGAACCACTTTTTGTTGCAGTTACAGCTGCGTGTCTTTTGGGTATTTCTTTAAGGATTCACACAGTGAGACTGAAATAGTCTTTTTTTTTCTTTCCAGAAAAGATCAAACTTTGTCAGTCTTGGCACCAATGCTCAGTTGTAAACAGATGTGACCTTTGATTGGGTCAATCTAATACTTTACTATGCTTTGATCTAAACTTTAAACCATTCCATTGAAGTTCTGGTATTTAGGGTATTTTCCCTTTTTCACAGCCTCCAACACTGTGATGTATACAACATGCCAGTTGCACTTTATGAAGCTATCCGGAAATTGCCTGCACTGTAAAAAAAACATTTCAAGGAGAGGAATCCAGAGCAGAATGAGGTAGACATTAGATATTAATGTATTATTAGTATTTATTAGCGTGACCAACATGGACTGAAAGGCTTTGTTCATTTCCTCTGCTGCCATTGCTCAAACTAAAGGCAGACTACAATTGTAAAATCGTCATAATCTTTCATAACTTCTCCTGTTCGATGATTGGCCAAGTCACAGGCCAGGCTTTATATCGTGATTAAATAAATCCAATTAGACCTTTTACTTTACTAATCAGGTGTCTTCATAAGGCCATTTGATGCAATGGATTTGTTTAGATGTATGTGAGTGAAGGGGGCTCAATTAATGTGCATGCCACATCTTTCAGTTGTCCTTTCAAAAAAAGTTGCAAAATATGTATCCTTTCCCTTTCATTTATGCGCTACTTTGTGTTGAACAGTCAAATAAAACCCCATTGAAATATTATTAATGGATGTGAAATCACACTACAAAGGGTAATGAACAGTTTTGCAAGAAGCTGGACACCCACCACGTTGTGTAGTAGTGTGTAACCGTGGCTCCTCCGCGGGAGTCCAGCGGCTGCGTCTGCTGCAGCAGGACACTCTTCACCAGCCGGGTGACATCCAGGTTGATGTAGCCTGCGAGGCTGTGCATGCTGGCTGTGTAGGATCTTATCCCTGCCAGCAGGTCAGAGGGACGTGTTATTTCCTGGGTGGTCTGGTTGTAATTGGTCATCTTGATGATGATTCTGGAGAAACATGTTTAAACAGTGTCACTTGTCAGCATGCTGTCAGTTCTCAGATGGGATCTTAAACTTGGTTAAACGAGCGATGGTGGCTTGGCAAAGAAAGTCAGTGAGTCTGGGGCTTCACTTTAGGAAAATTAGTTTACTTCTTCGTCAAGGCCTGGCTTTCTCTCACTTTCTCTCACTTATTTTATTTATAGCTTGATCCACAGAGGTCATTCACTGGAAGAATGCTGCTACTCAAGGGAATCAACTTTGATGTGACAAGGAAGATAGTCATCAACTATGACATAGAGACAAAACAGAACATATTCAGAGAATCATTAAGTCACCCTGGGACCAAAAGCTTAAACAAACTGTTAGAACCTAAACAGGAAGAGCCAAGAAATGACATCAGGGATCTCTGCTTAGATTTTTAGGTGTGTTTAACGCAGCTTAACATGAAGGAATTATAAAGTAAACCAGATTTCATCACTGAGCTGAGGAAAAACATTTTCCCATAATGACAGATTATTTGGAGATGAATGAAAGAAAAGGAAGGAGACAGTACATATAAAAAGGTTGATAGTTTTAGAAAAATTAAACATGATTAATAGTTTAAGGGCATCATGTCAAATTCTGCTGTGAACTATGCAATATTTCATTCTTTCTGTATATACTTAAAGCATTTATTTATATTAACGATCACTTTGTTGAGTGGGAGACTTAAATAAGGGAGCTTAGTGGACAACATATCACTTCTTAGCAAAATGTTATTTCCCCGACATTATAACCATTTTTAAGATTCATTAGGTCACTTTACTCTCCGAGGTTTGAGTCTTACTCTGTCAGACGCATCTCCAGCTGGGAAAGGAGGAACTCTGTTGGAACGACAACATGTTCAAAAACCATAATGTCTGTGCTGAGACTGTAGGAGGAGCACAGCTCTGTCAGCATCATGTGCAACTTGTCCATGCTGGAAGATAGAGAGATACAGGGAGGACATTTCAATTCTCGAGGAGGTCAGGAGAAGTATTTTAACAATGGCTTTAACTTTGATGTTCTGTCGCACACAAATAAGGTAATAAACAGAGAACTGAGAGCATCTTTTCAAACTGAACAGAAGGTCAAGAAAAAAAACATGTTTAAATTCTCACTTAGGTTGTGGTTAAATATAAACAGAAAGGGTAACAAGCTATAAAAACAGTAAAATAAAACACTGCCAGTAAATTTGTGCAGTGCATTTATATATAATGGGCAGAGGGGTTTTCTTTCTTACTTTAATAAACTGGTAATCTCCTGTAAATCAACGTTATGTCTTTTAGGTAAGGGCCTCTTTAATAGCAACAGAAAAAAAATGGCACCATAAGAAGTAACAAATCTTTTGAAAATGTCCAAACACATCTTAAATCTAATTATTCAACAAAACAAGGTGGTAGAGTTTATTACAATGTTTGTTCACAACTGAGCCATTTCACATCTCATGCTCATAAGCATCATCAAAAGTGTTTTGGTGGCAAATTAGCAGTTTGCGACTTGAGCACATTTTAAAGAAAAAGTTGTAAATTAGTTTTCCCCTAAACATTTTTTCAGTTGCTTATTGATATGTCTAATCAGTTTCATGTTATTTCACCCCCAGGTGAAATAACATGACTAAACATTGAGGTTTGCTAAAGTTACGATCAGAGTTTGTAGCTTTTGATTTGGCAGATTAGTAAAAAAAATAAATAAATAAATAAGCAATGCTTTTAAGGGTTTGAAACCAAATTCAATAATCTCTTTCTAAAATCTAAAATGATCATGTTTATAACATTTTGAACTTTTTTCAGCATTGTTTGGCCACAGAAGAAAAGACAACATGACAACAATCATTTTCTACTCTATTTTATTCTATTTCAGAGGTTTATAAAGAAGGATTTGGGAAAAAAAGTTCTTCTTTTGACAAATACTGAATTGTGTGCTTTAGCAACAAATATTTAAATCGCTGAGAAACATAGTATTACTTTTTTAAATAATAAGAGTAAACACCAAAATATACTTTGATTAGTACATTAGTGAAGTCACTGAATTTATGTGTTTGTATTATGTGAAGGGAATCTCATCTGAAAATCTGTTTTATAAAATCAGGAAACAGTTTTGTTTCTTCTGTTTGTTAGAAGAAAGTTGAAGCCATCTTTAACAGTAAATAGTTTATATATTTAAACTTTCTAAGTGAGCAGTGTCTAATTTTTATGGTTCTATTTTTAAAAAGGTAAAACTTTTCTAGAAAGTGGAACTGCGTCAAACTAATTTTGTATTGCAGAAGTAGTTTATCTGATTGACTGGGTTGATTATGCTTTACATTTCTGGGAATCAGACCTCCACCACCTCAAATATCTGCTGCGTTATAATGTTTTTAAGGTGCCACACAGTGGAAAAATGGCAGGAACGTTATTATTAGAAGGAAAACGTAGTAAAAGCTCACTTGGTGGTCACCGTCCGGTCTTTTCTCAGGCTCTCAGCACCTGGTTTCTCTTTCTGAACCTCTCCTTTCTTTGGCAAAGGTTTCTTCTGCTTTCTGTAGCGAGCAGCACTGATGGACTCAGCACAGTGCTTAGGCAGCAACTTATTCATGATGTAAATAGGGGCAAAGAAGGAGAAACGAAGGGGGGCAGAGGAAAAAAAGGATAAGGCAGACAAATTAAACCCGATCTACAAAAGAACAGTCAGCTTCTTTTTTTCACACTGCTGGGGAAAAAAAATGGAAAATGTGCTATCTTAACATCGCAGGGAATTAGAAAATGAATACAGCAAAATTCCCTCATCCTTTTGGAAATTCCCAGGTTTGCTCTCTGCCTCCAGCTAAACACACACAGGCCAAGTTGTGGTGAGTTCGATTAAGTGTGGATGTAGACTTTGGCAGAAACACGCTCTTCTGAATAATTAGTTTTCTGAAACTTGAAATAGACTCAGACTCCACCTGGTCATTGAGATTGCGCTGCTCAGCACATATCTCCAACACAACACCGCTCGTCTGCTTCGCTATCTGCTCCAGGAAGGTCACACACAGGCGCAGACTTCGCTTCTCCAGTATCTCTGTCTGCACAAAAAACAGACAAACAAGGGCAGAGTTTGGTTTTCCAAAAACAGAATGTAATAAATACTTTTCTCACTATTTAATAATCCATTGTTGTTTAAGAAAAAGCAAAAAAAAAAAAGTTGACTGAAAATGCAAAATTCACAACAAATATATGTATTTTAGTTTTAATCATTTTTACCATTGTTGGGGTAATTTATGAACCTTCATACGAAGAGTAATTTATTGTTCCAACTGTGGATAATGATGTAATTTCAAACAGATGACATAATACTGACCTCTTCTGGGCAGAGTGGGTGTCCACACTGACTGAAGTGAGAACAGACACAAGGGAAGGACATGAGGTACCGCTTCATGGTCATCTCCTCACTGCTCTGGGTGAACATCTTCTCAAAGACACGAGGAAAGAAGCTGGGGAAAAAAATAATGAATATCCCCTTTGAATATGCAGGAAATGGTAGAAAACTCAAAGCAGAAGAAGATAGAGCGGAGGCTGACCACAATATGGAGAGCTCTGACGTTTCATAGAGCATTTCTTCCACACTGTCCACCATCCTGGTGTGAAATTGGATCATGTTCATCACTTTCGCCAAGTCAGGATAATCTTTCAGTGGAAGAGGTGCCTTATTTACACTCGTATAAGCCTGAAGTCAAATTACAAGCCATGCTTATGAGAAACAATGTACCCTTTACTCTCAGTTTTATTTTTGTAAATACATGTGAAAAAGCACTTAAACAAGGAAACCTGTAGTCTCAGCCAGTCCATTCGCAGTCCTCTGAAATCAAACTCCTCTTTGTTGTCCACTGCACAGAAAAACACTTTCAAATATATGTCTCATACAACACATTTTTATAAAATAGTGTGAATGTTTATGCAATCACTTATTTTCTGTCAATGATTTAAAATTAACTGTTATTGTTTTTGTAGAAATCAGTTCACTTATTTTTATAATTATTATTGATCCTGCTTGATTTGTAACAGCAAAAAAAGAGTGCAACTTCAAAGGAGGTCATGCTTTTTATAGTTTGGGGTGATACATCATTACAAGCAGCAAGATTATTGATTTAGATAATATTCCTTTGACTCCTGGTTCAACATATTAATTAAATTTGAGAGAAAAATTTTGTCAGGTCAAATGAAATGAACTATTAATCGAATATGTTTCCCTTTAAAGTAAATTTGTTCATCCCAGGATATTGTAAAAGCTTATGGAATATTTTTCAGTAAATATTGTACTACTATTTTTATTTTTAGGTTTTTGGAAATAATTATATTAACATGTATGGTGTTGATATACAGCCTGTTAAATTTTATAATAAATTGCCTTAGTTAAGCATTTTTCCACTATTAAAAAAAATGTTGGTATAAATAAAAAAAATCTTGCTTCTGTTATTTTCACATCTTAGATCATGTTTTGTGGGAATTACCTTGTTTAATAGAAAGAGCAGAAAGGGTTGAGACAAATGAGCTCATCAGAACCGACTCCTCCTCTGGACAAACATATATGTTCTGAAAGAGCAAAAAACAAAGAGTCATTATTAATGTTGCTGATGTAAATCAATTAAATGCCTCATTCGGGAATCCTTATCTTTTCCCCAGTTTTGGCCTGGAGATTTATAAAACATTCCTGGACCTGCCGTTAATGTTCTGTACCTGTATGGTATCATTGAGAAGCAAGGCATCAAACTGTGCCAGATACTGAACATGGTAGCGCTGGACTACATTGTTGTACTTTTTCATCAGTCCTCTTAACTTCTCCATAAAATACAGCAGCTCAGCCATCTGACTGGAAAGAAAAAACAGAAAAAAAACATATTAGACTCAGACCTATTCTGGCAGCTTCTTCTTCATCACTTGAGATAATGATAATTATCTAAGGTGAGGGTTCATGAAAATCTAAAACAGATAGTTAAGATAAGCTTCATTTACTCCAGAGATGGCACCTTTTGTGAGACAAAGCTTCAGTTTACCAATCCCAGATATATGCACGCTTTTATGACTGGAACAACAGCATGTAATTGCAGCGGTCTGGGGTTAACGTTCTGGGCACCTACTTGTCATTGTAGTCATCTAGAGTCTTCATCTTTGGCATGTTCTCCGAGTGTCTGACGAGCCACATGACCTCGTCACGGGAAAATGACAAAGCCATCATGACAAATAGGGCCTTTGGGATTTGATTAGTCCAAAGAGAAGGAAAAAATGAGAATATTAGGAAAGGTCAACTTTTTTTGTGGATGGAAACTGGATCAGGAAAAGTAAACACTTTAGTCCTCCAGCTTCTCATGCATTTCCCACCTTTGGTCCAAGAAGTCCAGGTTCATCTTCCAGAACTTTGAACAATTCCTTCAGTGCTACTCTTAGAAAATGCCTCCGCTCTCTGTGCATCGCTCCACTGGTAACATACAGTAAAGCAAATCATTAAGCCTAAAAACATGGCACTGAATAGTTTCAAAAACAAACAGGGGGATATTCTTTTACCAATTGGCCAGAACGTGCTCACGACATTCCTTGATGTCTGCAATGCGTTTGCTGTATCTGATTAAGAAAGAGGGAAACAGTGACAAGCAGTTCATGGTTCATAGAAGGACTTAATTTAGCTCTGGCAATACTCTTTACTTCAACATAATAAGATGTTTCACAGATCACAGCACTAACTGTGCTGTGATCTGTGAAACATGTTCATCATCACACCTTTCCTTTGTAGAGAACTTTTTATAATTGCTTGTCAACTTTGATTTTCTTCACTCTCATAATGTAATGTTCCAAGGCTGTCAATGTGGGAGGAATGATTAAAAAATGATGGCCTCTGTGCTTCCCAAACATTTTTAAAAAGCGTTCATTGTATTATGTTACCATTAATTTCTGTTCTGATGTAAAACCATTCCTCCAAAAATATAAAATATTCTAAAATACTAATCTAAAACAATTCAATGAAAGCAAAGACAATTTCTGTAAAGTTTTCAAATTGTGGTCAAATGGGGATCTCTTGGGATGACACACCAAAACTTTGCAAAAGTTTTATGAAAATGTTTGCCATGAGTAAAGGGCTGAAGTGAATGAAATCAAATCTCTGTGGATAATGCATGTTAACATATTTTCTGTTTCTATTAGACTTTTATTTTCCAGACATGTCTGAAACAAACTAAAGTAAACAACTGAATAAATGTTGTGACTTTGTGAAGCAAATTTATTGTTCTCCTACTCTAGATTTAGTGATAATTTTTTTTAAAATTGCATAAAGTCATATGTCCTCATGGTGGTGCCAGTGATCAATGTAAGAATTAAGAAGCAGAATTGAAATTGAAGGTTCTGAACACATTCTGTCTGATTAAGAGAATCAAGATCATCCGTGAAGACTTTGTACCCTTTCATGCCATCAAAGAGGTCCTCAGAGACTTTGTGAATGTTGAGGATTTCTTCTCTGGTGAGGTTAAGGAAGAGGCCGCTCCGCAGAGCCATCTTCCAAAGCTCCTGGGAGGCCTGGTTTGTGTTCAGACTGCTGTGGCACAACAGGAAACCAACTGAAGAAGAAACATCAGTAATGGTGATCAAACATTTTTGACAGTCTTATTTTTC
Source organism: Poeciliopsis gracilis (assembly GCA_911649635.1). Lineage (NCBI taxonomy): Eukaryota > Metazoa > Chordata > Actinopteri > Cyprinodontiformes > Poeciliidae > Poeciliopsis > Poeciliopsis gracilis. The sequence continues at coordinate 1,719,412 of CAJVRI010001403.1, forward strand.
TATAAGTCACTACATAGTCTAAATACAGTATTAACCAAACCTAAGTTCACTGCCATTTTGTCAAAATCTGTCATGATAGAAGATACATTTTAGAAAGCTGAAACTGTTTTTAATGCTTTTAAAAAGAATATTTTACCTGATGATGTCTAAATAGATAATAACATATCTTAGGAAAAACCTGTTTAAATTAACATGTTTTTCTGTATCATCTGACTTTAAAACAAAATGGAGCTGTAAGTCATGCCCAAACTTCCTAAGGTTATTTATCTCAATTTGTAATTTGATTCTGCATCAAGCCTATCTTAGATTATTTAGCAATTCAGACAAAGGCTTCGTTCAGAATAAGAATGACTTACTAATGATCCAGCGCTCCATTGTTTCCATAGACAGGTATTCACATGCCATCTGCGGGGATGATAGTTCATTAGACACCAACACACATTAACATTCTTTATCTGAGAGTCATGAATAGAAATTAAGCTGTCATACAATCTGTTAAAAGAATCCCCACTGAGAAAAAGTCTGTTCTTCATTAGGAAATGTTTAGATGTTAATGTCTAATCATGCGCCTTTTATCTTTGGGAAATAAAGTGATATAATTGCATTCAAGCAAACATTTAACCTTCTCTTATTTATTAAACAAGACACATGTTTCTTAACCAAGAAAAAAGTTAGGACACCCTATCCCATAACAGCTAGTGCTAACCCCTTTGGCTAAAATAACTGCAGTGAAATGCTTTTCGAAAATGAATGCAAATAAAAACATATGTAAGTCCTCCAGACAACCATGTAAAACTTTGCATGTATCCATTTTTGGTAAAGTCAGTGCAGTTGTAAACAGCAGAAGTAACAGGAACAGGAAGTTGGACTCACAGTTTCGCAGCAAGCCGGGTCCAGCATGGAAGCTGGAGTGCTGAGTAAGCTGAGGAGCTGAGCGCTCCTCCATTGCTCTGCAGGCAGGTTCCTCCGAGGGTAGACCATCTTTAGTGAAAGCAATGCTGCTGTCACAGACTAGGGATGAGACAAAAGAGGAAAGACTAATTTAAGAAGAAAAACATTCGGTATACTATACATTACGATTTTATGCAATGCTTAATAACAATACATGTGACTTGAATTTACCCTTGTGTGAGGACCAAACTCTTCAGTCAGCTTCTTCCATGGATGGTCATATTCCACAAACATCTGTCCAAGCCGTGGGTATGAGGGATCGCTGCAGGATTTTAGCGTGGCAAGCAGAAATGCAATAAATAAAAGGAGAAACACATCCCATAATTTAAAGCCTATGATTAAAGCTTGAGAGCAAAATAAAACTGATTTTTATTTTTATTTTTTAAATCCAGTTTGAATTAATGATCTAAAAGGCTATTGAGATATAAAAAGCTTTATCCTTTTAATTCATGAAGCTTATACAAGAACACTGTATAAGCTTCAGTTAAACAGTCTTTAACTAAATACTGTTTAGTTAAAACATTAAGTACATTATATTTATAGTTAAACAAGGTAAATGAGTTTTAATGGAGGTAAATTTTATTAAATGGCTCAGTAAGACCAGAGTTACAAATTCAGTCTACTCCTGGTTTGTTTAGGTCAATAAATACTAAGTTGAAGGTTGAAATCTAAATTATTTCAACGTTCAAGTATAAAAAATATCCCTGATGAAACAAACAACTCATGTTTTTATGTGTGAAGTGAGACAATGATGCACATATAAGATCCATTCTGCAATTTTCTCACCTGCTGCCATTGGTCATCTCATGAGCACAGTTGAACATTCCCACCAAAACCTTTTTGTCATCAATGCGAGAGAGCAAGATGATAACAGATGCATAGGTGCTTATCAGATCCAGATAGCTTTTGGTGAAATCGAAGTTGTAAGCCTAAATTGAAAAAAAGCAGCATGTAACCATACCTTCAGTTTTTCCCACACTACCTTAAAACCTAGCTTTTGAGATCTTACACACAACAATGTTAGAAGCACATGAGATAAAACATCTTTTATAACATCAAGAGGCAATGTTTAAAATCTTAAGGTTTTGACAAAGCAACTCTGTAGGTACATACAATATCAAAAAAGCACTGGCAGGCATCAATGGAGTTCAGCAGTTCATAAACATGATCCTGAAAGGAAAGCAGAGAATGATGTTTTTGAACAATAGTAATGACAATAATAAAGTAAGTGTTTTAAGCAATATTTCAAAAATAATTGCTCTTCTTCTGTGAGATATAGTTTATTGGCATTAGGAATAAATCTCTTTAAAGTTATTGTTCACCTCTCATCACATTTTCATGGCTTCTAAACAAGGCCAAAACATCCATCAGAAGATTTGACTTAATAATTTAAGTCTCAAATCAATGTGAGGAGATAATGATTTTAATAACGATAATGAGTTTTTATCTCAACTGTATGCATGACAGACAGGCAGACAAATAGAAATAAGTCAAACTCTAATATTTTTTTCAATATTCTGTTATATTCAACCAGGTGTAAAGTAACTAAACCAGTTCAGTAATTGCACCATCTACTGACCAAACGAGGTTACTGCAACATCTAAAACAAACCCATTTAAATCTGATTAGTTTTAGTTCTTTCAGATTCTTATTTGCTTTTTCCTGTGATAAAAAAAAAAAAAAGCTTTGTATGATTTAATAAACACTTTGTGAGAAAATGAGAATCATGTTTTTTTTTTTCCATCAAACCTTTGGAAACTGAAGGACGACATATAACTTGTTCACTATGTCAGATTTCTGTTCAAGAAACATTCATCAGAGTCAAAGTGATGTAAAGGTTTTTATGCTTATATTTATGGAAAAACGTCACTGAACAGGAGGAAGAAAAAAAATATATAATCACCCTGAACTCTATGACATCCAGGAAGGAATCGTAGAAGCTCGCTGTGGCTGCCAATACCTCAGATTTTTGTCGCTGGATGCAAGTCAGGTTTTGCTGTAATATTCAAAATAAGAATTACTGATGACATGTAAAGGTACTGAATTGATATGTCCAAATAACTAAGTCAATGAAGAGAAACATAATATCATAGGAGGTAATTAAATCTGCTTACAATGTTTCCTCTGAAGTCAATATTAGGAAATTTCTTATTGATATACTTGACAGCAGGTTCCATCATTTTATCTGTGAGGAAGCCTGGACGCAGCTTGGGATCTGCACATAGCTAGAGAAAGGATAAAATGAAAACAAATGATTAAATAATTAAAGTTGCAATTACAAGAAGTGATTAAAAATATCAATGAGGAATGTTTTAGATTTAAGCAACTTCTAGATAAAAGTTAAAACATGTCAGTACCCTCTCACGGACAAGTATAAATCTTTGGCATAACGATCATCAAATAATATATTGACACAAAAATATATTGGGTTGGAGGAGAGTTGAAGCAAACATCAACTTAATAAAAATGAACAATAACACATCAGCCACTAGCATTATCAGTAGCACTTTCAGCTGCCCCTTCTGTCCATGTACCCATTAATCAATATCAATGATGTACATTAAAATATATATTCACATCAAATACATAAATCCAGATTTAACATCAAACATGGTGTTTCTCCAGTCATTTTACAAGCAGGCTTCACTCTTTTTAAACGTTTCACAAGTAGTCCTCTTAAATCAGCCATGGGCTAATAACAACAATCTTCTACATTTCTAATAAAATTGTAATTATTTTATATGTTAGACTTCTGTCTTTGTTTTTATTTTTCTGGGTTTTTTTGTCTTTGTTTGTGTCAACCAAATGTCTGGTTGTCACCTCTTGCAGCTCAGAATAACTGAAATTTTAGATGACAGACACCACTGACTTCCTGTTTGCACTTCCTTTTTGGAGAAAGAAGCTCACTTGCAGTTTGCAAACTGCACTGCCCACAGTTTGAGCTCAGAAGGACAAATTAGTTCGAAACAACAGAAACTTAACTTTAATTTGCCTTGTTGGAACCTGATCATGGTGTCAGCTCAGAGTGGGTTCAAGAAGTTCTGCAGTTTTTGGCATGACTATTGAAACACATGCGTGAGAGTCTACTCAGCGACCGTGTAATAAACAAAACGTTTGTCAATGAGACAGACATTTGTACAACCTGATTGTTTTAGAGATGAACAATAGTAGCTAAAGCAACATTAATTAATCATTCTAATTAAAAATGAAAATGAACATTTAGAAGCTACCAGTGAATAACAACAGCATACAAGTCATCACTTGTCTTATTACTTTGTAGTGTAACTTTTAATAAAAAAAACTTGATTGAATTTCTTTATTTCATTTAAAACACAAATTCCAGGAAATGTAAGGAGTTCCTTATTTCTTGTCTTTGCTGTTCATCCCTTACACCATTTGAAACTTTCTTCTTCCCCTTACCTTCTTAATGTAGTTCATACGTATCAACACCCCACTGCCCCTCTCATTGAGGATGGTAAGTTTTTCAGCCAGTTTCTGCTGGTAATCCATGGTTTGGGGTGAACAAAACCTCACCCACCGGTAAAAACCCTGGCCTCCTGGTGCTGTAAAGAAGTTTAACCCACAGAAACAAGTGCACTCAGAGCCTCTCCCTGTCACTAAGTCACATGGGACTGATGGGGGGAGGTGGAGCCAAATGTTGAGCTAACTGTGAAATGCTCAAATGCTGTGGCTAAAAAAAGAAAATATGCAAAACTTACAAAGACTAATTAGATAAAGTTAAGAATTATTTTTCAGTCTAAAAACTTGATTTTGTGTTGGCGATTAAACATACTTTGATCGAACTGTTGCAAAGTAAGTCTGTCACACAGTCATGCTTCCTCAAATCTAAATTTATTCTGTTGTGTTTATTTCTAAAGTCAAATACTTCCTTTTTTTTTTTTTAAATGAAATGAAGCCTTCAACAAACATAGCACAAAAGTACAGAGCATTGAAGTGGGTTACAGTGATTTAATGATTAAAATCAAATATATAGTTTGAACAACTGCAGGAGTAATTCAATGTTAAAGTGATACTCATATAAGTTAATTCCTTGTATAATTGTATATTTATTTCTGTTAATCAAAATTTTATTAATCAGGATGTTGTAATATGGCAGAAGACAAATTAAAATGTTTTCAATAAAGAAATGTTAAATTATGAGAGACACAGTCACTGCAACATCTGACAGTCTTTGAAACTCACTAAAGAAACTAGCCATTTTTACAGATGGCTTTATCCAAGCATATTTCTGGAAATTATCTGGAGCATAAATGTAATAAAAACATTTTTATTGGTCTTATAAAATATTTGAAGTTTCAGAACTTGTTTTCATTTGTCATAATCATCAAAATCTACAAAAATCATTGTCTGAAATGTACTTCTGTCCATGAAATAAATCTGTATAACATGTGAACCTCACTGAATCAATTAAATAAATTACATTTTCAATTATTTGTTACTTTTTTGAGATTGTGCTGTGTTGGAGAAATTACCAGCACAAGCTGCGTTTTTTTTGTTTCACCACAAGATGGCAGTATTTAATTACTGAAGTTTCCTGCTTCAGTTGCCAAAGGCAACATACAAGAAAGGCTAAATGTTCCCATTTATGGAGTATTATAAAATTGCCTGAGATAAAATTTGTAAAATAAATTAAAACAATACATCAAATCTAAAAAAAACTCTGCAATGTTTGATGTAAGCGTCTGATTTAATGCATTAGGTGGGAAAGGGCATCAAAATCAACATGACCTTTTGTGAAACTTTGATAAAACTGCCCAAAAATTAAGTAACAATTCTGTAAAGAAGAATCAGTCAAAATTTTATCACATCAACATGTAAAAAACTTACTGCCAATTAATTCAAATGGTTGATAGTTGTTAATGTTTGCAGTCATGGATGGCACAACTAGGGCCTAGGGGTGGAGGTGGGGATCATATTTTTCTCTGGATAGATTTATAGATTATCTTTGTCTGATGTAAGTTGTTGTTCTTTGATAATCAATCATATTTAAACTGGACAAAAAACACTTCCATTTAATTTTTCTGTACATTCCCACAGAAGCTCTCTGTACTAGCAGTCCTGTTCTAAATTACTCAGACAAATATACTTTGTCATGTAAACTAGAAAGTCTCAAAGTTATTCCACATCCAAGTGTTGTTTCCTCTTTCCCCCACGGGACTCCAGGAACTTCTCTTGAAGGGTTCAGAGCACATTGTAAAGGCCTTCTCTTAATAACCTTTTCTGAAAGCAACTTTTACTTGGAGTCAGATAAATAATCTGTTTATCATTTCCACATTGGCTGAAGCAGAGAGCTGCAGGCTTGTTAACAAGGCTGCTAACAGAGTAAAACAGGAAATTGGTGATAAAGGAGGAGGATCAGACAATGGATGGTGGATCAGGACTTTCTTTCTTCCTGTGATCAAATGAAAACAAACACAGACTTCCCTGGTTGGACACTTGTGATCTTGTCAGCCAATTGCATTACCCTGTTGATCTCAAAACTAGCTCATAAATTTGTGAATATTAGCAAAAATAAGACATCATTACAAAGTGTGCACACAAAGAGAAACACCATAATGTTAGTGTAAAACAAATGAGATTTGTGATTACAATTAGACATGTGAAATTCATGAATTCAGCAATTCAAACATCTTTTTTTATTGCCAATCTTCCCTTTTCTTCAGCTTAAGCTAAAAATAGAATAGTTTGGTGCTGTATATCTAATTTATTTAACAACTAATCATGATGTAAAACATTTCAAAATTAAATTGTTTCACTCATACATTTGGATTAATAAAGAATGCATATACTGAAGACATTCCTGCAATCTGTTATGGTAATGATAGAGGAAGTGCAGCCAGCCTCGGCTGCAGCCCATATGTGAGTGGAGGAAGAAAGAAGATAAAACACATGGTCTGTCTAATGAACAAAATGTGGGCACACAGTATTGAAGCTGCTCTATTGCTACTGGTTGTGAAATCTGGCTGGCATCATATTTACATTTGCAAGAATTCCACACATGTTTAGGGAATTTAATCCATGTTCTAGGTAATTTGCCTACATTTAGGCAAAATGAAGGAGTAAGAGGACATATTTTTAAAGTGGCATTGCTATGGTTTATCTGTTCATGAGTTTAAGAGTCTTAGAGCTTCAGGATGAATCTGTTTCTAAATCCACACTTGTTGCTCTGCAGCATCCTTCCTGAGGACACCAGAGTGAGAACTGTGAGCTTAACGATGCAGATGGCTCTCTTTCTTCTTCTTGGGGTTTATATGTCCAAGGTGGTAGGTAGATTGACTCCAGCAGCCCTCTGTGCAGTCATCCACCCTCTGTAGAGCAGAGTAGATCCTGCACTACACATGGATGCTGGTACAGAACAGTCTCCACTACCACTCTGCAAATGAAGGTGACAACTGAACTGCCAAGTGGAGCTCATTTCAGCCACCTGAGGAAGTAGAGCCAGGGTTCGGGATTGAAGTAGAGCTGCTCATGTGTCTTCCTAATCGGACATGAAGTGATGTTGCCCCCATGCGAGGTTGTTGCTCAGATGCACACCTAAGTACCTGGAATTGGAGACCACTTACACCACAAATCCATATGTACAGAGGGGAGAGGGTGTGTCTGCACAACCTGCAAGGATTTTAATCACATGAACAAGACAGTGAGAGGATTGTGACAGAGTTTAGCTGAGTACAGAAAGACATCTTCTGCATAGTGCTAAGCTGACCGACATGTCAAGCCTTTCCCCAGTCTCACAACCACAGCTTTGTGCTCAAAAACTCCACATAGCCCAATGATTTTAGCAGGTGAATATGAATGATGGAAATGATGAAAGTGGTCTGCAAAAAGAAGCTATAATCTTAAAGGGGCTTATGAAATACTCTGTCATTATTAAGATACAAACACCTCTTTCAGATTATCTGCAACTTTCTCCTAGTCTGACTAAGAGCTGGAATTTCTTTTAATATAACACAGGTAAATTTTGTGCCTCTGGCTACAGCACACAATACTGCATCTAATTATACATCTAAATGTTTAAACCTTTAAAGGAGTTGAAAGCGTCAACATTCTTTCTTGGCACGTTGGGACATGGCACAGAGACAGAAAGTAAAGGGCTGGAAGAGGCTAATATATGTAGTAGCCCCAGAAAAAAACTGTGAAAAAAAAACCCTCTAAATGCTGACAAGCTGTGACAACATACAGCTGTAATCTTTGGTTTTATTGCTTTTATGAAAAGTATTTGATGAATGACTGTACATGTAAGAAAAAGAGAAAAAGATAACTATTCATTTTTATTTTAGAATAATGGTGCAGAGGTCAAAAATAAATGAGCACGCTGGTTAAGGATGATAGCAGGGCAACAGAGAAATAATAACGTTTCAACCAGGTGTGAATATCATCTCTGAACAACAACACTCTCAGATTTGAAGCAGATGGGCTGAGACAACACCAGGAAAGAACTGGAACATGAGTCAGCAGTTTACCAAAATTGGATTAAAACATATCAAAAATCCATTTAAGTTGCATAATTTTATGTAACCAAGTAACTCCAGACGAATGAAATCTTAAGATCAAATCAATTCAAATTGGTGAAATTTCTATACTCTTGTGGCCTCCACAGAATTCACTTCTCAGTCCAAAAGAACCATTTTAGGATTGTAGCAGATTCAGCAAATCTGCTGCAAACATGACATAATATTATGTCAAAATTGATAACAAATATTTGAGGAATATTTCTGATTGTTATATCAGCCACAAGAAAATAAAGAAGTTCTGAGGGCAAAGGGGATCCAACTCAATATTTGTTATGTATGGGAATAAATCTAAAATTGTTTGAAATAATCAGAAGAGAATTAGGCATAAAGCACAGAAAAATGTAAAAAGTATAGAATTTTTCCTGGATAAGCCATTTATATCTATTTCTACTCACAAGCCTTTTTGTGTTAACTCACCAGGGCTCATTTAGCCAGGGTGGGACCTCTAACCATTGTACAGGGCACTTTCCAAAAGTCAATTTGGAGTTTTATTTATAGACCAAATATACTTCGTAGAACAATCCCCACCTCAGCCTACTTTGTCTTGATGTTCTGAGCAAGATGATGTTTTGCCTGCCAGAACCCAGAAATACAAAATGTAAGATCCAAGTCTGGATAACAGCGACAATCCTGTGCTTAAAAAATTGTTACTGCTATTTGTCTTTGAGGTTGATGTATTTGAAAAATTGTCAAAGCCTCAGTAAAAAGAATGCAAATTGCTCCCAGACAGTTTGGCTCCACATCAGAAACAGGTCAGCTGCTTACCCTCCTCTCAGCAGGTGGCTCAGATTTACAAACAGCTCTTTTCATTTGATTTTTTTTTTCCTGTTTATTTTCATTATTTTTACATGAGTAAGGACTTTAAGAAATAATTAAGTTATTTACTTGCAGTATCTTGAGAAGAAAAATTAAGACCAAAAAGTGATGAAAAAGGTGGGAAAATCGATGCAGAGTGAGTGAAACCATAGTGGAATGTAAAAAGTGAGAGAGAGTGAAGAGGATTTGAAAACGGAAGACAGGGAAAGATAAAAATGAGAAAAATTTCTGCGTCAATGGTACGTTTGCTTCCCCACATGAAATGTGGTAGCAACACAGTGAGTGTCTGCAGTGCAACGCTACTGTGTGCATGATCTGTGCTTTATGTAACACTTGGCGATTTTTCCATTACAGAAAACTAAATCTTCCGAGCTCTCTCCTTCCCTCCTCTCTTCTTCCCTCCTGTTAGTCAAAATGTCTCATCAAGAGCAGCAACGTTTTGCCAAAAGGAAATACCTGCAGCATGGAGCACAACCAGACCTTCTAAGAGCTGCAGCCTTCTTGCAAAAAAAAAAAAAAAGTCTAAACAAAGGCAGCAGTTTTGTACCACTAGTGCTAAGATTGGTTGGATTAATTAATCAATAATGTTCTGCCTATCAGACACACAAGTCAAAACATTGGAGTTGAGGATAATTAATGTAATTTTGTCATATCAATATATATGTATTTATGCAAGAGTATCAAAATAGATGCTGGCTAGTTGAACAAATAAATGAAATAAGTTGAAGTGAGAATTATAACCACTTTTACTGAACTATGACAGCTTCAACCACAAGATCTCAATCACAAAGAGGTCTGGACTTTCACTTTTCAGGAAACTTTTCAGTTAGTCTCTTGAAGATTTATTGATATGGTTTGTGTCATCGTCCCATTGCATGAACCAATTTTGAACAAACTTCAGCTTTCAAAAATATGCCCACACATTTAACTGCAGAATATGCTGATATACAAAGGAATTCATGGTCGATTATAACTGCAAGGGGTTTAGCCCATGTCATCATTCCTCCTACACCATGCTTAACAGAAGGCCTGAAGTGTTTCAGCTGAACTTTATCAGTCCAAGGATTGTTGTTCCAGAAGATGTGAAGTTCAAATCATGCAAAATAAGTTATGCTATGTTACTGTCAGAGAGATGTGTTTTTTTTTTTTCTTCTGTCACACCTTTTTTAAAAAAAAAACTGCTTTTCATGTTGTACTATTATGACTTTTACTATCTAACCTTGCTAACCAAGCTGGCTGGAGAAATGTTATAGATAAAGCGGTCTGTTTCTTCCCATTTTAATTCCTGTTCCTGCCTGTAGGTGGCAGACTTTTCCTGGCAGACAGTCTAGCTGAGCCTTGTGGTTCAGTAGGTAGACCTGTGGCTTTGGCCAACTGTCTGTTTTGTATGAGGCCTTTGTACAGATGAGGTAAAGATAGCATCTCTAACTAGACATCACCTTTATAGGCACAGAGAACCCAATGTTCCCATCCAGCAGCCCATGAATAAAATCTCAGCGAATGGCTGATGGTTCTATTCCCTCTCTCCCGCTCTTTCTGCTTTGTTATCTTTTGTTTTGTTTTTTTTTCCCCCATCCGTAATTTCTTCCTCTATTGTAGTGTTTCTGATCTTATTGCCCCCAAAGACCTCGACACAATTAGAGCCTCATCAGCAAACTCCCATCAGTGATTTATAATCCCCCATATGTATGTGAAGTGTGCTTATAAACCTCTGGTACAGAGCAGCAGACTGATACAATCTGAGGAAGTAAAAAAATAACACAATTTGAACTGAATCTAGGCGATTTACCAAATTAAAAATTTCTTTGGGCTACTCACCAATGACATTCTTAGTTAAATCTAATAATTTTGTTAGAGTTTTCCATGTCTACCCTCATTTTCTATATTTTTTTGTACTGTTTCTTTCAACAGTCTTAGGATATGAATGAGGAGCGACTGGCATGCTGAGCGGGGAGAAATGGGTAGTCTGGAACAGCAGAGTAGCTCTATGGTTGCAAATGGCAGTACCAGACACACAGGAATGCCTCAACATCATCATCATAGCAGGAACAAAAAAACACTTATGGCAGGAACTGCATCTCAGATAACTACCATTAGAGAGATCATTTTTCAGTCATTACATTTTGTTTAGGTTTGACTTACAATTTATTCAAATAACTCATAATCAAGAACTTAGAACATGAATGTTGTCTGATGTTATATTCTAATCTTTAATGTCATGTTTCCAGTAGATATAAGAAGAAAATTATAGTAATTTACAGAAATATAGACTTGGGTGAACAGTGGTGCAGGTGTTGCCTTTCAGCAATAAGGTCCTGGGTTTGAATGCTGGCCTGGCAATATGTACTTAAAAAGCAACATGTACTTGAAAACAAATAGAAAATACTAGGTGAAACATTTTCCCTTAAATAAGTGGGGATGTTCACAGACAACTAATTAGCACATTTTTATACTATCAATGTCAAACTAAAGGCAGACAGCAACAACTTTTAAACCTTGGACGTAAGACGAGAAACATATCTTCAAGTTCTTTGAATGATGATTTACAAATCTGGTAGTCTATTTGGGAAGTCCCTCTCAATACCTTTGTATAAAATGTCATTTTCAAAGGATTGAAAATGACCCAGCTGCATATCCCTGCACTACACAGCTGATGTGCAAAGAACCTGTTAACCAGTGATTCTTAACTAGCATTAGCTGGTGTCTGCTTATCTATATCAAATATGTTATTGTTCTGGTGCAGGTAACGCCTTACCTGCTTTCACATGTTGGAAGGCGTTACCTGCTTTGGAAGATAGTTTAATCGTGACAATAAATTTTTGCCATAAACCTTGCATAAACCTTTGACATGAATAGCCATCTGTTTCCATGGTAACCTTAACCCCTCAGCTGAAGGTCAAACCAGGTGTCTATTAAGTTGTCATCACATGTTCATGGCTTCTGATGAGGTTGCTGCAGGTGGAAAGTGATGAATGACAGGTAATTGTCTCTGGCAGACTGAGAGTGATCTAATGATCAGGTGGAGCATCCACATTTAGTGAAGTACGCCGCACAGGTATGTACCCAGATAGTCAGTTACTTTATACAAGGAAACTGCAAAATGAACAAGCACATAAGCAGAGTCTGCACTACTGCACAGTCTGTTTGCTTCCTTCAAATTTGTAGCCTTTCCTGGGATGCTTCTCATTCCAAAGTCATTGTTTTGAGAAAAAGACGATCATATACTTTCTATAAGAGGAGATATATTCAAGTCATACCTCTAGTAAATCCTAAAACCCAGCCCAGCCACATTTCCTCCATTCATCCTCATCTTAACACACTCAAATTACTGCATTCCTTACCCCTAATCTGCTTGTTAGAGTTTAAATGTGAAGGGAAGGATGCCTGTTTCAGACCACTCTGTGCATGGAAAACACCTAAACATAAAGATAATTGTTTCAGTTGACAGATGAGAATTATGTTCTTATATATATTTTAACAGGGAAGATAAAGTTCCACTTTTACAGCAGGCATTATATCTTCAGATTAAATAAAATAAAATGTTAACAATACTTTACCTATGTAGCTAAAACAGCTGTCGAGGAATGGCTGCTTTTGATGGGTTGCTTTCTGATCAGCGCTTATGGGGGAGTGCAGCTCTGGCTGGCACCCTTGACCTTTACACCCTGAAATTCCTCAAGATTCCTTGAATTGTTTAGGGATATTATGAACTGCAGAGGGAGAAATGTGCTAATTCCTTCCAATCCTATTTTGTGAAACATTGTTTGTAGACCTTATAATACTTTTCTAACCCATTTTACTTCATTATATAAATACTTAGCCTGCGACTAAAACTACTTTTGTTATTTATCATGTCTTTAATATACTGTTGACAAGACTTGACTAAGTTTCTTTCACCACTTGGCTATGTTAAAGCCATTTTGAAAATTTTTTTAAAATTGCTGTAAAATGTGTTTATATCAGAGGAAGTTTAGAAAAGTTCAGGCTAAATATTTAAAAAGAAAAAAAAAAGAAAAGTATCACTCCTTTTATTCTGGCATCTGAGAAAAACAAAAGGTTGCAATGAAAGTTCTCTGCATTCAATAGTCTCACTGAAGTTATTTTCTGCTCATTTTCGACAAGAAAATTTAGTTAATTTAATTTTTTAAAAAGGATGCTTTGTTCAAAAACGGAAAAAGAAGGAGCTATTGTTCAGATGGATCAAGATTGGATAAAGATTGTATTTATATGTTGCAGAGTTTCAAAAGAGGCTTTGCATTGTTCTTACAGAAATGTGACTGCCATTTTGTGTTCTTGGCTTCACAAGTCATTTATTCAAATTGTTCTGGCAACCAACTGCAATGATTTTTTTTTTCTTCTCAGTCACAAGTTCAAACTTATTGAGATATACAGACGTTGCATGAACTCTGCCTTGGACGTTTAGTAGATATTTCATGGCAGCATAGACACGCTCATAAATTTCGTTGCTTGTACATGTGACAGTGCAATGACAATAAAGTTGAATTCTAATTCTAATTCTAAATGCTCTGGAGTCCTTCCTGCTCTAGTTGCACACAGCTCACGTGGTTGAAAATCAACAGACAATTGAATGATCGCCTCTCACATTCATAATGTTCTAACAAATATGTTATAATCAGTAAAATAAAGTGAGGAATGAAAGTTACAGATTGCAGATCAGTAACTGGAATATTTTTGTCATTTTGTATGAACAGAGTGCTAAAGTAGTTCTGGTTAGATTACTTCCAAAATCATTCCTTTTGAACGACGAAAGAAAAAAACATTCTCAATTTTTATTTCTCCAGGATTTCGCACACCGACAGCCAGTCTTTGATACACTGACCATACTAGTGTAGTTATCTTCTGCTGGACACTTTCATCTCACATCCAAACACAACTCAAACACATTTTCATTTAACACATCAACAATCATGGCCTTCAACTTTGTCCAGCTCTGTAGGGAACTCCCCAGGACAGAAAGGGGGGAGAGACAAACATCTTTCCCTCAGGAAACAGGATGTCCAGGCTCAGGCTGGTGCCCATAGAAAACTTAGACCCCCCTAAACATAATAAAGCTTTTTCCAAAACACAATATGGGGCAATCGGAAGCGCTAAGGCCACCCAAAGCTCGTTCTCCCTTTTGATCATCATCCCATCTTTGTCTTTCATATTACTGTAAGAGCAGATGTGCTGCCAATGTAAACAGGCTTTCATCAAACTCATTCACAAGAGAGAGATTGTGCTTTGATTAGAAAAAAATGTTGATTTAGGATTATCTGTTGATCAAGGACGTCTGGGCCTCGGATGGCATTCTTTGCACAATTCAACACCACGAAAGAAATTTTCCTTTCTGAATCTGGAACAGTGAAGTGACAAATTGTCATCATTTGACATCTACTCAAGTACTTCTCAAAGATCTGCATAAGATACAGTAAATTTAAAGATTGATTAATGATTCAAACACACAGCTGGTCGTATCACAGGCTCTGGGTTGAAGACTGCCCCCTTCCTCAAATTCTATATGCTCCTTCATCCTATGGAGGAAAAAGAAAGATCTGGCCTTTTATATCCTCCCTGCAGTCCTGTGGGCTGCAGATTCATGGCTACTTTTGCCTGTGTGACTATTTGAATGTGACTGACAACAAGCAGTTCTTAATCCACATCATGTGTTGTCTTAGCAGATCTGCTCAGGCTCTGCTTTCAGTGTTTAATAAGAAAATGCCTTCTCTAAGAAGGAGAATGAATGGTTTGTTTGAGGATCTCCATTAGGTTAGGGCTTTGAGTTCTCCGCATAATAACCATCAATACCTCACAAAAGTCAATCCATTATCTATACTTGCTTATGCTTGCAGGGTGCCATGCTCCAATGCCACTGTCCCTCGACCCACCAACAGCAGGCAAGGTAGCTGAAGTGTCTTGCCTAAAGATGGATAAAAGATGTAGAGTGTGTGTAAAATAGTACAAAAATAATGTTTTTTTTCCAACTGTTTGTTTTTCTCATCACATGAGAAAAAAAACTACATGCAGGACAAATGAAGCTTTGATCCACATGCAACAATCTGAAAGCATGAGTAAGACCCAAGAGTATGATTCAACAAAAGAGTCTCAGTCCTGAGCCAAACCTTCTATTCTATGCAATGCATGATTTCATCTCTTGTGAAACAACTGATGCATTTTCTACTGAGAAACATCCACCTGATTTCTGACCTCTTGAGCCACAAATTGATGATTATATATTTTTTTGCTGGTTATACTATTTTACCACAAACCAGAGGCGTCGCCTGGATATTGGAACAATATGGGCTCATCATTCTTCTGCAAAACTTTTCAAGTTATTTGAAAGATTTCTATTTGGTTTGTACCACTTATATCACCAAACATTTACAACTTCAAATAAAAAATTGAGACATCTAATTCACACAAATTCACACGTCTAATTTAAGAACAATTGTGCAAATTGAGGGTTTGAGCACAAACTTCTTGGGGAAAAAAAAAACTTCTAAATACAATAAATACTTTGCCACCATCATGTTAGCAGATACAATTTTGATACTTCAATTCTCCACACAGTCTGCAAAATATTCTCTATGAAATGCTCTGCTTATATTTTGGGTAATATTCAGATGTAAGTGTCTGCAAATGTTCAAAACTACAACCAAACAAAGAAACTAAAAATTTTTTTTAACACATCATGTGCTTGAGTCACTTTATGGAAGGTCAATATTGGTCATGGAGGTCCCTGATGTTGACCTCTACTTGTGGGAGGACCAGGACTATCCAGGGAAACGGCAGGAAAAACATGATGAGGGGTGAGAGAGGTTAGAGGGAAACAAGCAGAGCTGAGGTTCAGTTTGTTTGAGATTCCTGAGCAGAGATAGCAGTTAACAAAACCTTTCTAATGCTAACCAACTGAGCACTAGTAAGCCAATAGCCACGCAGGAACAATACGACTGGGGCATGGACTTTGCACTCGTTCTGTACATTTGGAGGGAGGCTTCTGAATTTGCACAGGGGTTAAAGCAGAGGTAATGCAGCGGTGCATTCCAATACTGAACTAACAAACCCTAAAAACTCCCTAGGTCAATGTTTTTACAGCACATAAAAATAGCATGAACTTGCCTGCTTTCTAAAACTTTCTTTTCATACTTTCTAGGTGAAAAAACAGAAAGGCTCTACACTGTCAGCCATCTTGTAGTCAACTACTTATTTATATAATTTCTTTAACTTGTCTGCAAATTTTAAGAACGTTTTCCACAAGGCAGTTTACTTACATTGCTCCAGTAAGGCAACTTACATTTACTAGTTTATTCTTTTCTCTCTTGAAATAAGTAAAGATTTGCTTCTCTTTCCATCGGTGTGAATTTTGCACACAAATCTAAGAAAAGTATGGAGAGCTACAGTTTCACCACAGTGTTTGAGGCATGTTTTCTGGTTGCTAAATGTATGTTATTAATGCGGCTGAAGACTAACAATGAAGGCTACACATAAACCAATAGTTCTTTCTGCTATACAGGATTAGTCTGGAACTGTTGCTGTTTTTAGAAAAAATGACATATTTTATCCAGATCAGCACAGCTTGCAGAATCTCAAAAAATCAGTCTCATAAAAGCTGTTTCTTGAAAATGTAAAATGACATTCTTGTAGATTTGCATTAAGGCTGATCTAAAGAAAACTAAAGTTTGTAAGAGAAGGGATTTGACACCCAATCTCACAAGCAATCAGTTGTTGGATTGCTTTCCCAGAAGACTTTCTGGGGGATAAAATAATCAAGACTGGCACCCTAACAGGGTTAATCAGCTTCTTCCTTTTTTCTCCTCAGTGTTTAGAACAAAAACATGGGGCGGATATTTTTTTCCTTTTCCTCCTTTTAATGAGTTGTGAAAATTACCCAAATAAAACTGATGAGATGGGACCTACTGATGCTCAGTGCAGCTGACAAAGATTTTCTTAATATGTGGATTCTTGTAGTGTTCATCAAAATTGCCCACTGCCATAGATTATGTAATACAAGGCCAGGAAGGTAACAGATCTAACAAGGAAATGTGGACATACCCTAACTATACACATACTTTCCAGGTCAGTAGAGTACACCAAGACAGAAGGGCCATAAACTTAATGACCACTTCACAGTATCAGGACACATGGAAGCACTTCAAGGCATTCAAGCATCTAAATGTTGTAAACACAACTTGTAAAAGTTTGAACTTAGTATCTGAATCAAGAAGAAAGAGTTTTCAAGTCTTCCATGGTTAATGATGGCAGATGGGATAGTTTTTTTTTTTTTAAAACTGCTAATCTGCTGGGATGTTTTAACACAACCATCTCTCAGAAATGGGCAGTCTGGTTTGAGATGAAAGACAGGCATCTGAATAGCCACTCCCTGTAACCCAGGCATGCCAGCTACCTCCATTGTATGCACAACAAATAAAACATTGAAACAGGTGCTAAGAATTGAAGCTATAACTTGCACAAATTTATAAAATTTGGACAGTGAAATTATTTTCTGGTTCAACAAGTCTCAATTTCAACTACATTATTTTTATGGTAGAGTCAGGATTTGATATAAATTGGTAGAAAGCATGGGGAAATAATTTGTTGCATCAACAGGTCTGGCTGGTGATGGTGGTGTAATGGTGTGAGGGTTCTTTTATAGCCCACTGTGATATTTTCTGACATTGAGCTTTCTTTAAGGAAGGAAGTCTTCATTTCAAGGCCAACGCTGCCATTCTAGATACTTTTACTTGATAAGAATCTAAACGACTGTTTAATTTTCTTTAATTTACAGTCTGTAATTTGTGCCTCTACTTCTTGCCAACCAGGATAATAAACCTTGCTTTAATAACAAACCATTTTGCGGCCTCACACGTTTACATAGAGTGCATTAAATACTGGTGCCATTTATTCAAGCATGTTAGACACACACACACACACGCACATCTCTCACAAGTACTTTGTTTTGACTTCCATCCATTTTTCAATCATTTCTAACTTAGCCTAAGACTAAACCTAACCATTACCAGTACATGGCTGACCCTAAATCTAATCTAAACTCAATGCACACCTTAGTTCTAGACCTAACCCAAAAACAGCACTTCTTCTGAAGAGGTCCAGGCTTTGGACCTCATGAGGAGCAGTAAGTTCTCACAATGTCGTATGTGTTACAATATAGCAAATACAAGCCCACACACATGCAGTTTATTTCCACACACGCAGTTTATTTCTACACTCATTGGGTTTATTCAGATGGATTTGAATTGAAGTCTTATACTTGAACACACAACCTGATTATTGTTCATCGTCACAGAATTTAACATCAGAGCCCACATTTTTCCACACTTAGCCTTCAAGTTTCTGTAAAACATTATATGGTTATCAGAACCATAAGTACAGTACATTAACTTAAACATGTCCAGAACATGGATCTTTTGTCCGCCCATGTAGGTTCTCATCTAAGCTGGTCCAATGACCTACTTCCTGCCTTGGTCAGAGTTTACAGTGTTTCTCTGCATTGCTGGATTTAGACACAATTATTTAAATCTACAGTCCTCTGAACGAACTCTTTTAATTCTTCAAGGCAGCATCGCTATATTATAGCAAAAAGAAAAAGGCATACTCAAAAGTTATATCAGTGAGAAACACGTGTTTGCAGTTAAAAAATCTGACTCTTCATTGTGGGAATCACTTGAAGAGCTCTAGTATTTTTTTTTTTTTTTCAAAAATGGGAATATTTAAAAACATATTGTTAATGTGTCCTTTTCATAAGGGAGGATGTTTCCAATTTTAAACGACTCAGGTTGAATGAATGAAGATAAACCTGAAAAAATAAATTTAAATTTTTTTTTGCTTTCTTAATTTTAAAACATTTTTTTTTATTATTATGTTCAAGTATTAAAGCACTTACATATATTTGAAAACACTGAAAAATCTTTGAAATATGCAACAGTTAAAAAGACCTCACCTTGATTTAAAAAAAACAATCAAAAGAGCTTTTTAGAAAGTGTTTTGCTGCAAAATACAGAAGTAAAGGGGTTTCCAGAAATTCCTTAAGGCTCATTGACTTTCTGTTCCCAAGGTCCATGATAACGTCCTTAGTGAGTTTTTCACATCAATAATAGCACAACTTGTTTTTTTAAGTTTACTGCATCCAGTGGAAATAAGATTTTAAAAGAGTTATTTTTTTGTACCTGACATGTCTGAAAATAACAGAACTGCAGTTCACAAAAACATTAATTTGAAGCACATTAGTATGACCTAAATTTTGTTTGGCTTTGTTGCAGTCTGTAACAGATGTTCTTTAGTTTTGTTCTTGTTGTCATTGTTGCACATTTATTAGTTGTGTCATGAAAACATCATTGCTACAGAGAGACTGTTCATACTGCTAAGTGCAAAACTACATAAAGTTAAATAAAGCATCATAATCATAAATCATAATACTGCCAGACAGTAAACACACACAAAAAAGAAAAAAATGAAAAAAATGTTTATTTCCAAGACATTTTAGTTGATTTTTAAATCCATTAAATATGTAAATGTTGGTACTCCTCAAAAAAGTCAACATTTTTAGTATAGGTTTACCCCCATTCGTTTTTCCCATCCAGAGGGCCTGTCTGCTGATGACTTCTGAAACATTAACAAAAACTTTTTTTAGTTTTTCACTCAGCTTCATACCCTCAGACGTTTGGCTCTTAAACATCTGCTTTGTCTTGGGTACCTCCGTTCTTTTACTTGCCATCCTTCCCCCTTCTTACTGTCAATATACTGTAAATGAAACACATGTGCTGGATGCAAACTTCCAGACTGTGTCCTGTAAACACTGTAGTAGGTTTTGTTGTCTGGTGAACATGTGGTAATATTTCAGATGTCTGGATATTCCCAACATAAATGGTTTCACATGTCAGACATGCTGTTATTTAAAAAAATCATACCATCAATGACCATCTGAACATTAATCATAGTACTGGTATCAGTCTGAAAGATATAAAAAACTTGTATATTTTTCATTTCCTGCTATTTACATGGTTTTTAGTCAAAATGTCTACCTGTCTTAGCAATGAAATCACTTCCAGTTAAATAACAAGGAAGATAATTTTTGCCTCCTTAATCTCTGAGTTCTTGACCTTCACTAGGGCTCATAGTGGGAGATGTCACCTTGTTTCGCCTCTTTCAACATTCTTATTTTATTCATAGTTGGTGGTTTGCTTCCCCAGGACAAATTTATACACACATTTAAATTCAGTTGCAGACTAGTTTCTTCAATGACCTACAAATAAAAATGTCAGATTCAAAAGGAAAGCATTTTGTAAATCACACATAAAAAAGATTCTTTGTGTCCTTAATTGCGCCATTTCAGCCGTGGGGGTAAGAAGTGTGGAAGGAAAACAGACTCCCATTAATTCCTAGGGATTTTGACCATGATCCACTTAATGTTCTGACAACTCTCTGTCAGAAACAGCATCAGTTTATTTTCCAGTTTGAGCTACAGTACTGCATCTGTTGGATCATAACATGCAGGCCAGCATTCTTCCTCCACATGCATCATTGGGCTCCGAGCTCTTGACCCTAATGGTGATTCACCACTGTTTCACCATAGGAACATTTTTGACAGATACTGACCACTGCACACCAGAAAAGTTCCACAAGAGAAAGAGCTTGAGAGATGCTCAGACTCAGTCACTGAGTCATTATAACACTTGTAAAATTATATTACTTCCTTTCATTTCCTCAGTTTGACTTTCAGGGAAAAAGTTTTTTTTTTTATTAATTTCAAATATCTGTTTAGGATGTTGTTGTTTTCTTCTTGATTTGCATCTTATGAATTATAGAAAACTTTATTTCCTATAACCTTGATAATGTTGATTGAACATTTTTACCCAGTGTTGTTATCCAGACCTGATATACTCCAAAACTCAACAGTTCAGTGATAGTTTCTTTCAATCTTAATACCTATTCAATAAGTTCAATATGCCTTCAAAAAGCTAACACTCTTATATAGTGGACTTTTAGTAATTCACTTATTAACAATGCATTTGGTTTATATTCAGTACTGAAGACATGATGACTAATTAAAAGAGCTGATTGTTTCAAACCTTTAATAGAATGGTATACAGTACAGTAAGATTTCTTAGGCAGAATACAATAGACAACATTTTTTGTTTTTGCTTTTTTCAAAGAGGCATTTAAAACAAGGAAAAATGCATCACTGCAAAGGTAAACAATATCAAAAACATCTGAGGAACAGGAACAGGTATTTAAAGTTGACAAAAATGAAAATATAAAAACAAACAATGGCTGCTTTCAGTTTGAACCAGCTGCAGTTTTGTACAGCATAGTGTATTATTACTAAATATTCTTCATCATCCATATCTATTACCTACACACCCTTCCCTTCATACCTTGCTCTCTCCCCAAAGTCCACCTTTCCCTTCGCTTTTCCACAGCCTGACATCTCCCAGCATTCCTGACGTTCACCACACAGAGCTCCTTTGTGTCAGAGCATCAAGGAAGGAGCACAAGGTCCAGCCTCTTACTATGTCCTGCTGCAGCAGCTCACCTTAGGACACCAGAGAGTACTGTGCAACCTTTTTACAAACACATATGCACACATTCTGCCTTCATTTCTTCCCTCCCTAGCCGTTCATTCATTCCAACCTCTGTTCACTTTTTCTTTGCCCTCACCACCACTGCTCTTGGAAACTGGCCACCATCAACAGTTTTTGCCTTCTTCTTTTAAACCTGTGTTTATGACTAAACAAACCCAATAAAAAGGCTATTGATGAGACTCTGAGGTTACCAAGCAGGAGCTCTAGAAAGAGCAGAGGAGGAGGATGGATGAAAGTTAACTGGAATGAGGAGATGCTGTCCTGCATGAAATACCTGAGCTGCCAGAGTACAGACCTCCACCCTGTTCCTTCATTCTGGTCTCTTGCCAGGAGGAAAGAACCTGCACTGCTTTCTGAAAGTTCGGATTTCAGACCCGAAAATATGATCATGAAGATGTTAAAGTTTTTTACGTATCACCAATAAAAAACACAAAAGGGCAACACGTTTTTTCCAAAAAGTTTACTTAATTGAAAAAGAGATTGAGACCCCTTTTCACTGGTTGTTTTTCAAGTCTTTTTCCCTATAACAGGCTGGTGACATGTTGAAAGTGTACCTCGTTTCTACAGACTATTTTCCAGATAACATGAACACATTGGTAGTAATGTCAAGTAAACATGCTTTGAAATTGACTTCAAAATCATTCACTAGCTATTTTCACATAATACGCTGAGTGTCTGCGCACATGTTCACCATTGAAAGTTAGAAGTGACCCATTTTATTGCTCTCTGGGTTAATGAGTTCAGCTGGACCCATTTGTGACACGTGTGCCTCAGAACCATAATTCTGTAAGAATCTGAAGCCCCAAAAGGGAGAAGAGTTTGAATAGAAATGTTGCCAGTCACAGCAAAACTTATTGGTCAGCATACACTTTTAAAGAAAAACACTGATGTCTTTTTCTCTGTGCATTGCATTGTTCACGGACCTCTGCAGATAATTGCACTGCAGATAATCAGAATAAATGACTCATGACAAAAAAAAAACTGGTACACACGACATCTTATACTGCTCATGCCCACTTTGCACACTCAGTCTGAGACTGAGAGTTCAGCATTCCTCAGAGGCTTAGGTCCCGGCTGAAAAGAATGAGTAGTCACACAGAGGGATCTCCTCACGAGATGGAGAGCCATGTGGCCTCCTTTCAGCCAGATTACAGAGTCAGCCAGAGCACTGAGCGTGACCTGTAGACTGGATGGAATGAGCTGAAAGAGAAATAAGCTGGCACCACTTCTCAAAACAAGCAAATTGGGGAGCAGAGTTAAACTACTGTATATTATTGTTAATTTGCGCTGTGCAATCCTTGGTGTATTTTTGTATTTCTGCACCAGAAACTAAAAGAAGCTTCTATTCACTTTGAAAATACATCTTTGTCAGATTTGCAGCGGCCTTGTGTTAAAACATAAAATTATGCATGCAAAACAAGCAACAAAAAACAGGCAGCAGTAAAAAGCATTTTATTTATTAACATTATTTTGTTTGCGTTAAGCTCTATGAGGCAATTTTATGATATTTTATTGCTAATTAAGTGTTATCATCTGCAATATAAACATATTAAGTCATCCATTAGTTGTTTGTACTCACTAACTCTTTGTCTGGGCCACTGGGGTGGAGGCAAAACCCTGGACAAATCAGAGGTACTGAAAAATCAGATAAACTGTCAATTTTAAATCAAAAATCTTGAGCTCCAAAGATAAAGACCCCAAAATTACAAATCCTCTTTTTATGTTATAAATAGATTCATTTGACAAACTGTAATAAGTCAAAAGGTCAGATTTGCACATGTCCTGTCTAACAAGACCAGTTTGTGATCTTTTCACTGCTGCACAGTTGCTGCTGCTGCTGCTGCTGCTGCTGATTGGACTGTAAACCAACCAGGTCTGCCTTGTGCTCATCTGCATTTTCTTAAATATCCAAGCTTTGATAGTTGGCTGGGATTTGTTGCAGAAGTTTGACTGTGTGTCTTTCATTCAGTGGTGGAATAGTTGTTTGTTCAGGAGAATGCACTTGATAGGAGATTAATACTGATCATGTCACTCAGAATGTGTTCAGGGTTAGATATAGGATCAGACTTATTATCCCCACCAAATATAATGTGAAAAGAGGAATGAATCTCTGGAGACATTTAATGAGGTGATATGCGTAATGGGACTGATGTGTAAGAGGGCACAGGTCCAAGCAAAGAGCTGAGAAATTCATTTGGGTGTGAGGAATGTTTGTGTTTGGGAATGGTCTGGTGTCTTGTATGTGTGAGTGTGTAACTGAGTCTGTGTAACTTTCCCTGACTCTATGACTAAGCATATATTTGTGTGTGAGTGTGTATGGGAGAAAGCGCATGTTGTTGAGTGGGCTGGGGTCAGGAGTGCACCATTGTGACAGCGGAGGCTTATATTGATTCAGCTGGAGCAAGATGGCTGCAGCAAGGTTGTGTTCAGAAGACATAACTCACTACAAGTTTCAATGTTGGGCAAACACACTGCAAGGCCCAAATGGTTATTTATGGGAAGGTTTCATAAGTTTTTTTCACCACCAAAATGGGCAGTGGGGGTTTGGGTTGTTCCTCCTAGTTTCCCATCTGTAAATGACTACTATAGACCCAGTTGATAAATTAGAATATTATTACAAGGTCCATTTATTTCAGGGCCTTTATCACTAAGTGAAACACATTGAATGGATTTATTACGGACAGATGGATGTTTGAAAGCCTTTACTTCAGCTCATTTTTATAATTTTCTGCCTACTGTTAATGAAAACATATTTAAATTAGAATATTAAATCAGAGCAATTAAAAAAGAGAACCTCATTGGTATTTACATTCTTATGTATTGGCTATGACTGTAAAATAAAAAAGCTTTCACTGCTTGACCTGTTGTTGTCACATGACTGTACATACCACAGTAAAAATATAACAAGAAGCTGTAACTTAAGATTGAATAAACTTTTGAAATTTTTGGACTGACAAAAATAATTATCAATATATGAACATATTGATTTATATTGTTTTTTTCTTATTCCCCCTCACCCCCCCAAAAAAGTTATTCAATTACTGAAAAGCTGCCAAAATCGTCATAAAACAAATGATTTTGGACCGTCCATCCCACCTGTTACATATCATGTTTGGGTCATTATTAGAATAGAATAGAATAGAATAGAATAGAATAGAATAGAATAGAATAGAATAGAATAGAATAGAATAGAATAGAATAGAAGACTTTGTCATTTGTTTTCCTCAAAATGATTACTCCTACAGTTATTTGCAACAACTTTAACAACTGTTTCAGAGCTGAGCTGCAAACATCACAGACTTTTTGTCTTTTGAGTTTTTTTCAATGTATTGATTGCTTTTTCATTTTTCTTTTTTTTTCCAGATCTGCAAGAGCACTGCAGCTGTGCTGACAGCAATAGACTGCAGAGAGCCTCAGCTGAACTTATTTTAAGAGAATGAGTCTAGAAGGATGCCAAGATGAGTTGGGGAAGATGAGAAACTTCAAAGCTTTTCATGAGGAATGACACCACTGACTGCCCAATTTTAAGAAAGTGGAAGTCAGAAGCATTTTTTGTTGATTTACTTATGTCTGAGAACAGCAAATCAAGTGCAGTAAAATTTAAGAGATACATAAAAAGGACAACAATTTAATGTTCTATTCTAAATGAACATTTCCCTATTTTCTCTCATACTTGAGACAGAGGAAAACAGTCTTTTCCCCCCAGAACTGAAGCACACCATTCACTGTGTCTTTGTTTTCCAAAGCAAAGAACTGTCCCTCTTTTCCCTTTTCCTGATCTGTTTCTTTTGACAACCTCTGTGTAAAACTCCTCAGGGAATCAAACCTGGCCTGGATGGCTATTATGCCAAGAGTTTATCTGTTTTCCATAACACCTGTCCTTTTTTAGCTCTTTTTCTCTTCTCTCTCTTTCCTCTTGGATGTATGTGACTCTCATGATTCATTGTTTTTGGCCAAGCAATGCTGCTGAGTAGTTTCCATTTTCACAATTGCATTTTTGCCATGAAATGATGCAACCCATTTGTGGCGCTCCAAACGTTTTAGGAGACTCTTTAGGGGATGTGAGAATCCCCTAAAGATTTATCACATCACACTTTTTGATGCATGAGTTTATGAGGTGCTGCATCAAAACTTTATGCAAAAGCTTTTGTAGCTCAGAGAAAGGTTTTAAAAAGTGATAAAATGACTTCTTGCTCTGATAAGTGTGGTCTGTTTAGTATTTAAAATTATTTGAAAATCCCTGTTTTTACTTGAGGGGAGCAATTTGACAAGAGCTCCCCTCTATCTGGAAGGGAAAAAAAGTCTCACACAAATTATTCAAAACTTCTGCCAATACAGCACATAAATGAAGCTCAGTAAAGTTGAAAAGTAATATCTTCATTGTTTTATCCATTTGATTTCACAGTGGTGTTCAGGCTCAGTGAAAAGTTGCGACTAATAGCCACTTGAAATGACTTTACTGATCAAAACTCAAAAAGTTTCAGTGATCTTTAAAACTCAAATATCTCATATCTCAGTAGGATTAATTTAAACAGTTTTTTTTCCATCCAGAACTTAAGCACACCACTCAGTGTGTTGATTGCTTGGTTTTATGTCACAACATTAAATTATCCATATTTATTTAAGGGAAATAAAGAACAAAATATATAAATTTCTTGTTGAAAATGCACATGTAACGAAAAGGAAAAACAAAAAAGTAGATTTTGGCTTTTATTTTAAATCATGTCATTTTTGGTCCTCCATACGAATAATCTAACTGAATACACTTTAATTATTTTAAAGTTGTTAACATTTTTATTTCAATTTTTAAAAAGTATGGAAAGAGAATACAGGTTTGCCCAGGAATGTTTTTCAAATAGAAAATGTGTAGCATTAACAATGTGCAAAACAAATTCTTTCAAGCTATTTTTATTATCTGGAGGCGTATCAGAGGCGTTGGGCAGGATTGATGGGTGACAGTGCAGCTGTAGCAGGCAAATTAGTGGATTCTAATACAATATAGAAACACAGAGACAGACAACTATATACACTCATAAGTAATTTAAAACCACTAATTAATCTTACAAAAATCCCTTTGAACTCTGAGGGAAAACTGTAGTACATTGAAAAGGTGTCTACAGGTAAAAACATCTCATCTCCACACAAGAAGGCCTCAGATTGTCATCTCCTGGTTTCTCCTCTAGGCCTGGGGTGGTTTCAATAATAATGAATTTCTTTTCCATAAATTCAATAGAGAATAAACTTGTAACCTTCAGGAGCAGGCAAAATAGGGAATATATTTTATTTATTATACTACATGTGTGATTATGTTCCCTCTCATCTTCTGACTTAGGAAGCAAACCTGACTTTACTCACAGTAATTTATTTTTGGATTTAACCCCTTTAAATTTCCACAAGCTTCTTTCATCAGCAAGGGCTTCTGAAACCTTGAAGAGGCCTGTTCATGCTTCAACTGATCTGCTGCAGGAAATTGGCTCCAAACATACCAGCCACACCACATCTGTCAGATATGGCTTCCAATGTTTTTACTGTATCATGGTACTCATTTATAACATGCATCCAATGTCGGACATGTTTCTAATATGCTGAGCTTTGCTTATTTCTGCACAGCCATGATGACATGTCACCTGAACAGAGAACTGACTGATGAAGTCAAAGCTGGGGTGTCTATTCTCATACCTTTTATGGTGATATACATTGTTCTGTATTAGATTTTATAGCTAAATACATATAATTCATTTTCTAGAATGAGAACATTAATAGAAACACTTAAAGCTCCATGCAGGATATCCTTTCTGAACTCTTAAAAGATAAAATAACAGCATTTAATAATAGTGACAAATAGTTTTCTAAAAAAAAAAAAAAAAACTCATTAAAAAGGACGTTATATTGATTTTTTCAATGCATTCATTTCAATTATAGCAGAAAAAACACTTGTGGGCCTACTGATCATCATGTTCTTAATGATCTGATTGTTTGTGTTACGAATTAGAAGAGAAACCACCCAAGTTTTCTAAGCTTTCACCAAATGGAGCTGAAACTTTCAGTACTTGTTCACAGTTTAGACAATGTTTCTGCTTGAAGAACTTGATTTAAACCCACCATTTCCTGGAACATGCAACAACTTTGCATTAAGCTATTTTAATCACTCTTCCTTTGTTTAGCTCAGAACATGTTTGCACAGTGTTATAAATAGGTGGAATTACTCCTCTATAAGCACACATCAAACAGTGCTAACAGTGAACCTTTCTGACAAGAACATGTTTGTTTTTGTCAGGATTCTTACCTTAAGCCTGACCCATTGCTTCTAGAATTGTCTTAATTCTTCACAGCTAAGATTCAACAAGATGCTGCAAACATTCTTCAGGGATTTTGGTTCATCTTGAGATCATAGAATCACTCAGATGCTGCAGATTTATGAGCTGCACATGATCCGAGTCTCTTGTTCCACCATTTCCAGAAGTTGCTGTCATAGATGAATGTAATCAGAATGCAGAGAACTCATTGTCATGTTTGGAAAATCAATTTGAGATGATTTATAGTGACAAAAATGAAAGGGATGAAGATGGTCAGCAACAATATTCAAGTAGTCTGTCATATTGAAATGTAGCCAGGGGATCCAAGTGAACCAGTAAAGTATTTGATACATCTTTATACCACCCAGTTGATTCAAGGCAGGATGAATCCATACTTCGAGCTGAAACCAAGAGTCAGTGGAGATATTCTTGAAGAAAATTCTGGTAAGTCTTTGTGGATTTTATCCTCTGTTCTTTGTTGACTGGAGTGACAATCAGTTTGGACTGCAGTCATGCTGCTGTTTTCTCCATTCTGATGCTTGGATTGAACTTTAAACAAGTCATCGGAACTATGTGCAGATACTAAAAGCATTGAGTGGTTTCTTATCATTGACTGATTTGTTATATGTTATTTATATGTTAAATAAACCAGAGTACTTAATAAAGTGACTCCTTAGGTGTAAAGACCTAGATCATCATTGTGATTGTGTCACACTAACTGATCAGTTTTGATCCATTTTTCTCGACAACAGCAAAAAATATTTTTTTGTCCAAAACCACAGTTTCTGAAGGTGAGCCATAAGACATTTCTCTAACATAAGATGCTTTATTTAAAACACACATGAACTGTTTGCTTAAAACAGTTCATGTATGTTTGTTGTGGATAAGTTTTTCAAAAAGTATTACCTCAAGGATAGATTGTTGACTAAAGGGAAAATGTTGGCTAGTGGGTAGTTTACAGTTCAGCTAAATGCCAACTCTTCAACTGTTGGGAATCTCAAGAGGACATGAGAAACAGATGAAAGCATTTGGCGTAGAAATTTGACTATGAACCATTTTTCTTTAGCACACCAAGCCAGTAAATCTGCAGGAAAGGTAAAAAACAGTATGTAATATACAGTATAGATTATATGTGTAAATATTTAATTGATGACTTCCACAAACAAAAAAGCACATTTTATTTTATAAAATGTTGTTGCATAAATCTTCCCACTTAAAGGCATTATGTAAGGCTACAATGTTTTGAGAGTGGAAGACCTTTTGATAGTTTATTAAGAGCTCATAGAAAATCTCACACCCCTGCAAGAAGTTGAACCCAGCAGGAATGTAGGAACACTGATCACTCTGATGGACAAAGCAGACAGATGCAGAGAGAAAGAAAGAAGAAAAAACAGAAACGAGTTTCGTTCACGAAATAGATGCAGAGTTATAAAAGTAAATATATTATATAAAGTATAAGTACTTTATACTTTATATTTCAGTTGGACTGCACTTTTCTCACAAAATTAAGGTATTTTCAGTTTCTCTCAACTGAGTGAAACACATACAAATATGTGCAACAAATAAAGTAGGTATGTCATACTTTTTAACTTGTTGAGATTTTCTCTGCTAAAATACTTGGAAAAATGCAAAAATTCAGAGAAATATGCAAAGCAGTTCAGTTATGTCTTTGAATACAAACTACTCCTGAATTTTCCACTTCTCCTTCCTCCCTCCCCTTATTCCTCATCATTGTTGCTCCTCTCTCTCTTTCTCTGGCGCTCACTGAGCACTCTCAAAACACATGCTTCCACCAGTAAAGTCTTCCAGAGATCTGGACTATTCCACACTCTTCCCACTCTGAACCACTTCAAGAGGTTTCCACTGATTGTGCCACAGATTTTTCCCATATTTTTTTTTGCACTTTTGACTCTTCTCAACTGTTCTGGCTTTCTCTATAAAAAAACATTTTTTTACACCTTTATATCTATTATATTTTTTTCTTTTCCTAAAGAAACATTTTTTAATAAAGGTTGTGCTTATGAGTACTCAGTATCTTTCTTGAAGCAGTCAGTTTTAATGATAATGTCAAGGAAACAGGTTTTCAGATCATTAGAGAACTTGCATTCATTGATCCAAAAAGAGAAAATATCCAATAAGTGTGGGTTGTAGGGATAAGATTTGAGCTAAAAAAGTTAAGTACTATAATTATGTGCTTGAGTAAGGCTTCAATAAGAGGATTGTACACCACCCCCTACATGAAAAAGCATGTACAAAATATGAAGGGATCAATGGACGCATGGAAAGATGGCTTCTGTTAAAATGTTTTAAGAGATCAGTGACTTATTGTAAAATAACAACTCCTGAATAAACAGTTTGTGCAGCGAAGAAAGTATTAAAACACATGTAACCTCAAAAATTGTCATTGTAATTCAAACCAACCTTCAATTGTTCAATGATGTTACTTTTGTATGGAGATTTAAAACCACACCTTGTGGTGGCTTACAGGTGCAAATACGCAGCTGATGGCAAAATGAGCATCAAACAGAAAATGACGAAACAAGCTGAAAACATTTGTGGGAAAACAAACAAAAACAAACAAATAAAACACAAAAGTGCTTTAAAAAAATAGAAGCAAAAATCAACAATACACCATAAATTGTATTTAGCTGAACAATGCTTTACAGCTAAGAGTAAAAATAGAGGACACACCCACAATTTATCATAGCAGACAATCATAATGACATAATTATGACTTTGGATCATAGAAATTAACTTCCCAGTTTTCTGATTTCCATAAAATATTTTGTGGTACTCCACGTAAAATACAGAGAACTTATAAGCACGCCACTCCAAGCCCATTTCAAAACAGCTGAAATATCACCTTAAGCTATGTTCACACTTTGATGTCAGCTGCTACTAATTCAAATAGAGATGGATTTGTGTGAGACAGAGAGTGGCCTCTGTAAACATGGGTGTTCTGTGTTGTTGACAAATGAGCTCTAAATCAGACAGAGGACTGTCTCTGAGTCTGATTCATGACCGGAGCGATCCATTAAAACAAACAAACTCAAGCAAACAAACAAGAATGAGAAAAAGTGATACGGAGATCCCACGGCTCCCAAGGTGTTGATGAATACAAAAAACAGACATTTAATCTTAACATTTAAGTGAAAGTGTGCAACTAGAGGCAGCTGTTTCTTTCTCAGAGCTGTATAAGACCTCTAATTTCTAAATATGGAGAAGTAAAACTGCTCTTTAAAATCCAAAAAGATTTTAGTATCCTGCATTTTTTAAACAGAAAAATACCAACTGCACGTAATATAAACAATTAAGCTTAGAAAATATGCTTAACATCTTTAGTTAATTATTTTCACAGTGATGTTAAAAATCAATAGACCACACGGTGTTTTGCTGATACCGTTTATTTGGTCAGGGTGGAAACACATTTGTCTACAAGTTCCCAGCCCCTTTTCAAGTCCCATTCATAAACACTCAAGTTTATGTGCCAAGACTGCTGATTTTATTGGTCTTAATTAAAAACTGGGAGAAAAATATACCAGCTTGTTTATATCTTGTGATTCTTTGCTCTATTTCTTTGGTCACTATATTACTTTGAAATACAACAACAAAAAAATCTACTGAGTGTCTTTGTCCCACATTACTCTGCTGGAGAGCCTTTTACTCCTTTTGACTTATATTTCTTGTTTTCATTCATTTGTGGCCTAAAATAAAAACCTAATGCTTACCTCTAAATTATTAAAAGACATTTTATATTTTTGGGAATACAAAATATAATTAAATCCATATTAACCTTACTTTTGAAAGTAATAATGTAACAAGGCAGTGAGTTTGTTTTGGATGTGCCCTTGTGGAAGGAATCAGGCTATTGGAAGTAATGTTATTGTGCCTAAAGGTCGTCTTTCAGTGCCAACCCAGCTTGTGACGTCATGGCTTTTGTTATTTCTGCAGCAGTCTCACATGGCTTCAGTTAAAGCTCTCTGTGCCTGTGGATCTCATCCTTGGTATCCCACCTTCTCCCCTTTTTCAGTTGTCTTTTCTCTCCCTTCCTCCAGCATTCCAGCTTTCCCACCCACCTTACCTCTTACTCTCTCTCACATTTTCAACAATTCTGCACCTCCCTTCTCTGTCTGGCTCCCTTTCTCTCTGCTTTTCTTTGTCCCAAACTTTTTGATTGTCTTTCCAGGCAGACTTCATTCCTAAACAGCTGCAAAGCTTCTCTGTCCTCATGTCTTTCTATCCTGAGACCAGCTTAGAATTGTTTTTTAACGTTTTATTTTGTTGGGATTTTATTCCCTTCCAAGTAAAGGATGCCTGGTCTCTGGCTCCGGTGCTCACTCACAATATCCCTCATGCCATGTGTTTTATTTTTTCATCCCCACTGAAAGATCTGTGCAGGTTTAACCTATCACTTTGAAGCACACACATCTGTTGGCAAAGACTTTTGCTCCCTCCTCCCCTGCAATGGCACGGCGCCCCACACTTTGGGAACCACTGGTTTAACATACAGAGCTCCCGATTATTAAAATCAATTCCTGTAAAAATGCATACAATTACTTTTAATACATTATTTTGTGTTGCAGTAGTATATTTTTTTATTCAAATTTTAATTGAATAAACACATTTATTCCATGTGGGAAATAAATCTCTAGTTATAATAGTTTTTAATAAAATCCTTCTGCAGTATTTGCAAAATAAACTCATGCTGGAAATTGATCAGTGCACCTCAGAACGTGTAATTAGTCATTCATAGCCATTTATGTTCCTGCTATAAAAACATATTACCTTTGTGTCGATCCATATAAATCTGGAAATTTCCACAAGAAAAAAGCATTTTGGCTACTCTGATCTATATCCACTGTCAAAGCAAACTTTTAAATGTATAAAGCAAACAAGACTAGACAACTGACATAAAAAAAAAAAAAACTATAGGTGCCTATATGCACAAACACAGCCAGCATCTCTACAAAAAATCAATTAAAGTAAGAGTTGCCAAACCTTTTAACTTATGATCAACAAAATTACCGTGGAAGAAGCTTGTAAGCTTAAATACTCATTGAGTTAGAAGTTTTTCATCCAAAGCCAACTAAACAGTGATAACAGATTCAGTAAAGCATTTGCAACTATTATTTTGCCCAATATTTTGTTTCTATCTGTTTTTTATTTTATTTATGGCATAAACATTTCATTTGTTATTTTGTTACATATGTAACAACATCTCACCTGTTCAAACCTTAAAATTGTAAAAATTTAAGGTTTAAAAAGAGAATGGCATATAGTCAGTCAGTCTACAACAATGCTAAACCAAAACACTACTCGTCTTTTTCTGCCTCTGCCCTATGAATACATAATTGTCAGTTTAGTGACGTTTTGCCTTTGATCCCAGAGCTACAAAGGGTTTGAGATCCAACCACAAGATCCCAAAAGAAAAATAACTATATTATTCCTCACAAAAGACTTACAGACTGAGATGATACATTTGTGCTCCACAATCTGCCAAAACATGACTAGAAATACACAAAATTACAACTTTTGCAAATTCAAGTCAGTTCATAAAAAAAACAAAATATGATTTATTTTGCCAATAAACCACCCAATAGGCATATTGGGTGCTTTTTGTTGAAGACTGAAATAAAATGGATCAGTTTAACTTTTTATTAATTTGGTACAAATTTAACTGTGTTAGTTTCCAGTGGTCCACTTGCTCAACACTCATCTCATGTAAATCAATTGTCAAGCGCACTGATTTACAAAGCTTTTAAGGTGATAAACTCCGTTCTCCTTGGACGCCTCATCATCAGCCCTATTGCATTCTCAGGAGACACCAGTTGCTTCTGGCTCCAACAAAGTGTGGTGGGTCAAACGTCAAAGCTCAAAGGTCGCAACCTGTAAAGAGCTGAGATCTCTTGACGATGCAACAAAATTGTCATCTGCTACTCACAAATGGCTTTTGGTGGAATCTTAGTGTCTGATGGGACAGGTGAAAGCCTGAACAGGTCAAACTCCAGAGGCTGTCCGTGGCTCTGATGAGAAATTCTAGGCTGTTCTGGAAGGCCATCTGCCATCTCAGAGGAAGGAGTCCAGAAATTGAGCATATGAAGCAGTCAGATGTTTCTGCTATTAATTAAAACTGAAAATTAGAAGAATTTCTCTAATGGTCAACTAACTGTTTATGCAACGTTTTAGAGCCAGGGTATTTCATCCAAATGTAAATTTGGATGAACAACTAAAACTTGTGTTTTAGTTGTGCAGTTTTTTCAGTGAAATATCAATTTGAAGATGCACAGGTTGAGATTAGTCACACAGAGCATGTCTGTTTTGTATGCTGACATTGGTGCTGTATAAATAAAACTGAAATGAATTGAATTGAACCTGTCTCAGCTCATTTTTATGAATTATTTCTGTGTCAGTGTGGTGTGGCATGGAGGGTATCAGTGTGTTGCTCTGTTAACCCTTATGTTGTGATTGTTGACTTTTTTCACTTTCAATGTAGTTAATTCAGCAGTAATTACTTCACATGTATATAATTACAATAATAAACCCTTACTGTGTAAAAGAAAACTTATGACAGATGGTTTGTCGTAAAAAGAAAAGAAAAGTATAATATTGTTGAAAATTTTTTTGTATTGTGTAGCAAAAAATTACATGATAAAAATGAATTAATTGAGTTGAATTGATAACAGATTGTTTCATCATGCAAAATAGATTTTGGATTTCTAGTCAAAGTAAACTGCTTTATTTTGGGGATTTTATTAGGGGAGTAAAGATAAGATTGCAGGAGGGTTAAGGCAGCAACGTTACATTGAACTTCAAGGTTCAGGCTGGTGTCTCTGATCTTCTTCTGGAAAGTTTCTCCATAAGGTTTAAGTTATTAAAAAAAAAAAAAAAAAAAAAAAATCGATGGTCTATTTTAATTACCATAGTCATTAAAACAGTTATTGGTACTTTTGTCAGTGGAGTACAGGCCCTGTTTGTAAATCAAATGATTATCTCCATGAACTTATCAGAAAATTCAAACCTTCCTGAACTGTGCAAACTTTGAACTGGATAAAACACAACTGACAAATGCAGATGTCTTACTTGCAATGTGATTGTCATACTGGACCTTGAGCAAGTTGGATTGTGTTTCCCTTCAGAATTTGGAACCTTGATTCCAAAATGAAACTGAAAATATACTGTACATCTGAAAAGATAGTTGTGGGTCTAATTACATTGAACACTAAGGTCCTTTCAATCATTTCTTTTTTCTTTGCTCGGTTAAGGCTTCTGAGGTTCATAACACAAATACATTTGTACCCCATTTCTAGGATACTTCTGTAACTCCAGAGTCTCCCACCAACTCTTGAATGCACTTTGCTTCATAACTGTTTCCTTACTGCTCTCATCTACCTGCTTGTGCTCCATTTTCTGTCACTTTTTCCTTCCACTTAACTTTCCAGTGATAAGCTAGAATATACCTCTAAGGGAGGACTCTGTCAGTAAGAAATAAGCTTTTGTGGCTTGATCATGTGTAGTATTCAAAATTACTGAATATACTGATATTTGGGTTTGTGATTGTATTTATTTATTTATCTATTATAATGTATTTTATGTTATTGAGGCATAATAACATAAAATAACCCACGTGTATTGGGGTTTTGAGTGTGAGCGCTAGCATTACAACAGAATGGTACTTTCCAGAGCAAAATACTTTTTGCGATAGGTTTACAGTAGGCTTCATGTGCAAAACTTTAGTGACAGTCTAGGCACCTGTATCACTAAACGTCAAAGAAGTGCCGCAGTTTGCAGGAACCAGACCACGCTGGCTCTCTCCTGATGAGTAAGGTGAAGGTGAGACGGCATTCAAACAGGAAAAGAGTGAAAATAAGTTTGCTCTTTTTCGGGCTCCTGTCCACACGTGAGGAAAGGAGTGGTCTAGAAGTGGGATAATGCAACCTGGGAGACCGACTGGGAGGGAAAAAATAAAGGGGAGTCAAATTTCAGCCTGACAGGGGGTTAAAGGGGGCCGGGCTGGTATTTTGGAATATACGAGGATTCATTGAAGACAACGGGGACATAAAACTACAGCGTCTGGCCTGGAGCGGTCGGTGCTGAGTTTGTGCTGCAGGTCCGGATCCTGCCGCTGGATTCCCCCCTCATCGATTATCATCCGGGAAGGGTAAAAGTCGAATGGTCCGTTTTTTGTAACTGGGACATAAAACACTAAAAATTACTGAGAGAAGCCTTCGCACCCTTCTCTCTCCCCGCTGCATGTCTAATATTTAGACATGTTGAGCTTCATGGATTCCAGGACTGTACTGCTTCTTGTAGCATCCCAAGTTTGTCTATTAGCCGTTGTGAGATGTCAACTGGAAGATGACCGTAAGTGACTAACGTGTAACTTTGTCATAATGTTCAAGTGAAGTTTTTCGTTGATGCAAGATTATGAAATAATTTGCTTTTATGGCGATTTGATCTGGTCTTTGCACCTTCAAGGGAAATATCACATTTTTATTGCGCAAAATCTTGCAGGATTTAAAGTGCAAAGATGATGCAGAAAATTTTCTGCCTATAAAACCCACAGGTGCTTGCTCAGAAGGCTGATGGAGATCTTTGCAACTGGAATATGAGCTTGCCTGTTTGGATGCTATTTCCAAGTTTTCTCTGTTATTCTACCTGACAAAAGTTGTATTAGTTGCCTTTAGTTTTTAGACAAAATAATAAATGAGTGACACATTGGACTTCCTTGTAGCCCTGCAGCTTTTTCCTATCACCATGGCTCTTCTCTCTGGAAATTGAACTGCCTGACACCTGCGGGTTGCTTTAGGGGCCTTGACAGACTATCCTTTAAAACTGCAGATTCACTTAATAAAGAGGGGGAGGGAGGCAGAAAAAAAAACTGAAAAGTGGTCAGGCTCAAGGGCCTTTGGTAAAATGCGTTCACATTCCATCGCTGTCAGAGGGCATCCAGACAAATCCTGGCATGTTGAGGCAAAAAGGTGATTCTGTCACTAAAAATACTCTTAAAAACACTTCACAGTTGTGAACTTGTTGACCTTTCTGAAATTAGAGCAATATCATTTTCCATTATTAAATAATTCCTAATATTTCCTAATTTAATTTATAAAGGTGAAGTGGAATGTACCTGCATTGTTGCTTAATTTTAGCACTCACAAGAAATGTTAGAGGGCCAACAGGGCAAGAATAAAATTTTATGTGATATTTTAATTCTTCCATTTGAAAGATTAAGCTGTGACAGTGAGAGAGAGAGAAGAAGAGAGAGAGGGGTAAAGAGAGAGAATGAGCCAGAAGGGAATAGCGCTAAGACAGGCAAGTAAATTATTTTTATCTGTGCAAGAAGGGAAGAAAAGGCTCAATCTTTAAAGCAAATAAAAGGTGTATTTTAAGAGCTGTGCTAAACTCATTTGAAGTGTCAAATTACCCTCTCAGGGAAATAAGAGTCTTGATATAATGCAAGCCTTCTTCTCTAGCTGGAGGAAAAATCTTTCTAGAAGAAATAGTGAAGAGGTCATATTTTGACTTTCAGTCATGAATTTTAGATTCATAAAAATAAAAAAGTTACATTAAACTTTTTAAAAAGATGAAACTTTTATGACACTAGGAAACACCAGGATTTCTATTTCAAGTGTTCATTTTAGTCCCATAAAAATTACCCTTGGGAGCCAATTCTTTTCTATTTATATTCCATAATCAGAAACTTCTGAAATTTTAGCTTTCAAGTATATATGGGTATTAATGTATCCCATATCAGGATAATCATTCATATGTGAGCCAATGGAAGGGCAGGTGCAGGCTCCGATAATATCTGGCCCTGTAAAGTTAAACATGAAAACCTCAAGGAATGCACATGAAAGCCACCATTTTCCTCCCTCTAATGTGTTTGAACTGGCATCTAATGCAGCCACGGCCTGCGTATGGGGGTTGAAATGCTCCCCATGTTTATACAAGCCAATAGTTGGTCAATTGTCCACTGGGTTCCCTTTCCAGAAAGACCCCATTCATTGCTGCTGTGGTCTGTTACGTTAGCTAGACTTAAGCATTGCTAAAAGATAAATACAGCTACTGTTCTCGTTCCTTCACCTCTTGTCCTCTCTTACCAGTTCATACCTTTAGGCCTAACTTTTGCTGTGTCTGTTGTCTCTAATCCGTCTGCACAGGTTCATTGACTCCAGCCAGATAATTTCTCTCAGCAGGTGTTCCTGCCAGTCTCTACCAGTCCTGTGCCTGTTCTATCCGTTGTCAGATTTACTTTATTTAATCAGATTTATATCACATGCAGTAACTTCTTGTTAAAACATTCATCATATTCCTTGTTTTCTCCTTGGCAGGTTGAGGTCTAAAAGCAAACTTTTTCTTTTCCTGTATTCAAAGTCATTCTCTTATGCAATAAATGTGGGTGTTTCCCACAATGTAGACTAGCTCTATTTTTAGCTTGTTAAGCCTTCAGCTACTGGTGCTACTCACGTTATTTATTGGAGGTTTCCTGCAACTATTGCTCAGGCTAAATTGAAGTCTGTGGTTTTACACCGCCACCCTGTGGCTACTGTAAAGGTTGCATGGATCCCCTTAATGATGGGGGATGCATGAAATCCTCTCTGAGAAAGGGATTTCTCAGTTACATAAGACTGGAGATGGAACAGCCTTTCTTCAAATTTATTGATCATGTTAGAGACTGAGATTAATTAATTTCTGCCTTGATACAGGCTAAATGTAAAAAAAAAAAAAAATCCTTACAAATTCTTTCTCCATACTTTCATAGGCTTAACTTCTGGAGTTCTTAGTCCACATTAGCAAATTCTTAAGGTTTAAATATAAGTTAATTATGGATGGATGGAACTTTTAAATAACAGAAAAGAGAATCTAGAAATATGCCACATTTGATAATTTGACCGTTCAGGAGTTCTGCTACCGTATTTTCTAGACTATCGAGCGCACTTCACTCTAAGCCGCACCCACAAAGTTTTTAAAAAACTGGAAATATACATGTATAAGATGCATCAGGGCACAAGCTGCGTGGTTCAAAACGTGGGGAAAACATAGTGGCTTAAAAATAAGGTAATGATCATGGAAAATTTGCTTCTTTTTTAAAACAGCAAGCTTACTTAAGTATGTTATAATATTTGATTTATACCTCATGTTGACTTTAAATCTCAAATTGCACTATATAAACTAGAACATGAAACAATCAATTGCAATTTTGGAGATTTGATGACTCATCAGCTGAGAGTTCAAGGCTGTAAATCAATCCTGTATTCAAATTTTGTTGATGAAAATGAATCAATATTAGTAACATAATTCTCTGACAGTTTCCATGCACATATTTCAGGATATATTTGCTTATTCAGTGTTAATGAGAGAAATTTACCAT
The DNA here is from genome assembly GCA_911649635.1 of Poeciliopsis gracilis. Lineage (NCBI taxonomy): Eukaryota > Metazoa > Chordata > Actinopteri > Cyprinodontiformes > Poeciliidae > Poeciliopsis > Poeciliopsis gracilis. The sequence goes on from CAJVRI010001403.1 coordinate 1,758,974, forward strand.
ATACATGTTTAAATTAATAATACAAGGTATATTTGCATTGAAATATCTCCTAAATGTCTTTAATTATCACTGTAGAGGAGTGATTGTAGAGAGAAACATTATATTTTGTGATTTTTCATTTAATGCCAGCTGTTATTATGGGTTAATCTCCTTCTTCCCTCCTACCTGCACCCTCCTCTTTGTGCCTCTTGACTGGGATCTCAAACAGAGGAGGATGCTTCTGCCTGTAGACACGAAGGACAGCTTTATAACGACAAGGACATATGGAAACCAGAGCCTTGTCGCATCTGTGTGTGCGACACGGGAACGGTTCTGTGTGATGACATTGTCTGCGAGGAGCTAAGAGACTGCCCCAAACCTGAAATCCCATTTGGAGAGTGTTGCCCCATCTGCCCTGCTGACCAGCCGCCACCTTTTGGTTGTAATTTATTTATCTTACGTCTCTTATAAATAAATTACTGTATGGGATCATGCTGTTTGTTTTGGAGGGATGACAATAAAAGAAAACCTGGAATATTTGATGTTACAGTAAATCTGAACACACTTTTCTGTCCCCAAAGCAAACAGATGATGAGAAAAAGCAGTGACACCCAGACAGGGTTTCAGTGAAAAGCTTAATCTGGCCGCTGTTTTTCCATAGCTGGTGCACCTTGGCCTCGTCTTGTTTAAATACGCTCCTTCCCTGGGTATCATGAAAACATGTGGTAGTGATTAAGGAAATACCTCAGTGAAGCAGCCACGGCCTCACATTTCTGCTCTATATCCTCTCTGTGGATTTCTGCAGATCTGATGGCAAGAAAATAACCCAACTCTCTACTGAGAGTACAGAGTATATGAAGGAGGCCATTCAGGCCACTCGCCTCCAAAGTGCCATGGCTTCCTGATAAACAAAGGCCTCAGTGTCCCAACACCAATGGCCAGCTTTGGAAATGTAAATAAAATCGGCTGAGGAGCATCAGTGAAACCAGAGGTGTCACTGTTTGCAATGCATGCTTGTGGGTTAAATGCTAGAAAAACATCACACATTTAAAGGCAAACATAGTTGCTTTTTAAAAAGTATGTAACAAAGAATAATTCATCATCAGCATAAATAGAAATAAGGCTGGTTACCGAAATTGAATGATCACTTTTAGCCTTCATATGGAAAATTCTGCTAAAAGGAGTAAAGGTTGCATAACTGGACTGATGATGGGTTTGCCCCCTGATCAAATTTGAAATTTGGTCAAAAATAATTTTACTGAATATGAAAACATAACCAGTCTTATTTAAAACTAAGCACAATTTAAGCTTTGGCGTAACTAATTTATTGCAAATAATTAGCAGTAAAATACTAAAATCCTTACATTAAATGCTACAAATTTAAGCCCTTCTTGTTGAAACATGCTCTGCAGAAGCTTGTTTGGTTTCTGCCGCTTCCATTAAATGCACCTGTTTTGCTTTAACTTCAGGCTTTTGTGAGATGGTGAGACAAACAACACTTGTTCTCTCGTAATGGGCTTTTTTGTGTAAACAATATGATTTGGTGGTGGTCTTTCGAATAGTTTCTGTGTTTGATACATGTACTCCTTTATTCTGCTGTGGAATGCTGTCTTGATTTTATGGGTTTATGGTGCGACCTGTTCGCTAACTGTGATCTATTTCCATTTCAAACTTGGGTGAACATCTAACAGGAGGACCAGGAGCCAAGGTGAGACACAAAATAACTGTGTTTCTGATCATGACTGTCTGTGTCTGTGAAGTCGAGCCTCTGTTTTTCCCTGATTGATAGGTAGGAAGAACCACTCATTTAAGGATTTAGATATGTGTTTGATGTAAATGAGTGTTGCCAGATGAGGAATAGGTTTTTCTTGTATACACTGTGCCACAGTCATATACTCAGCAGCAAACATGGGTCTTTTTTATCACTTAATGAAAAGAATAAAGATTTTTCTTCAAAATGTGATCACACATAGTATTTAAGTCACATTAATCATTGTATTTCTGCTATACTTCTCTTTCATCAGGGACAGAAGGGTGAACCCGGAGACATTACAGATGTAAGTTGATATTGCACTTTGGCGATATGTAGACACATGACTACCCTCTTGTCATGTGTCATTTCCATTAGGCTCTGTGGTCTGGGTTGTTTAACAAATGCAAGACTGTTGGGAGACTCATAATGTTAGCTTTTGATTTGGATTTAGAATACACAGTTCTTACGTAAAACACTGTTAATGTAGGAAAAAAGATATATATTGCATATGTGAATATACTGTATTTGTTTAAAGGGGTAATATAATCTGTTTCTGAGCTTTAAATCATTCTATAATGTTATTCCTTCTTCCAAAAATACCTGGAGGGTTGCTTTGATTTTTTCATGGATTTGAGAAATCCTTTAATCTCCTATGGCAACCATTGAGCTCTGTGAAAGCACTGGGTGGACTGAGCACTGCCTTTGAGACGCAACTCCTCCTTGGAGCTGCAGTTTCCAAGTCTCCAAGCTCCTCCCTCACAGAGCACCCCTCCCCCTGCCCCTTCAGACTAGTCAGCATCAATTAGTAAACTCCTGGGTGGAACTGTGCATCGGATGGAATCACTTCTCAGTGAAACGCTCGTAAAAACCTCAAATGTTTAACAGAAGAGCAATGTTGCCATGACATCCTGTTGGCGGAGTTTCAGAAAGAGCAGGAGTTTTTAAAGAGACAGTGGCCCAAATTTCAGATGTTAAATTAGAAAGTCACATTTTTTCAAGTCATATTTGAAATTGTTTTATAGTTTTATATATATATATATATATATATATATATATATATATATATATATATATATATATATATATATATATATATATATATATATATATATATATATATATATATATATATATATATGCAAAAAAGCGTTAAGCAAGTTAAGCCTCGAAGAACATAAAAACCAGTTGTAGTCAGGAAAAGCCTAAGTTGGTCATTTTATTGAGATTAGTATGTTTATCTTCCTTGGGCGTTTAATCCTAAAAGAAACGGGTGTAAAACCAACCGCTGGAAACGTATTAGAAATGCAAATGCCCAACTACCCTTAAATTAACTTCAAGCTTTAAATTAGCTTTCTGGGTGTGACTTTAAAAACAGTGGTTGTAATTTAGCAGTAAGTTGCAAAGCAGCTTGAAAAAAACAAAAAACAAAAACAACAAACCAACGAGACAAGAAGAGGATAGCTTGTGTATTCAAGTCCAACACTGCCGATAGAGTAAACTCCTCACTGCTGCTGCTGCACCTGGAAGTGTTTTGTGCCTCAGTTCATTGCAGGAAATAAAAGGCCATTGTTTCCTGTATGTTTCTCCTTTTGCTTTGCCTGAAGAAATAAGCAATTAGCTAGTCAACTTTTGATTGGGGGAAGATCATGTTTTTGCTTGCCTTTTGCACTTAACTGGAGAATATATCCAGTTAAGTGCAAACCTTCTGCAGAACCAGTTAAATTAAAGTTATTTATATGAAATATATATTTGTTTAATGATTTTTATTTTTTTTTTCCAAACATAGGTTGTAGGACCAAGAGGACCATCCGGCCCCATGGTATCTAACTTTCTTCCATTTTATTGTTTAAAAAAAACAGGCTTTTGATTCAGTCATGTAGAGTCTAGTCCATATATGGCATTTGTTTTAGCAATTTATCAAAGTCTAGAACAGCATGGCTCTATTCCCTCCTAATTAAATATCTAAAATTGAGTTGATTTTAATATCTTACATTCAGAACGCAATGTTCCCAATAAAAGTACTTTTTTTGTATGTTCTTTTCTGTCTGGAAGTGCATGCACTCACCTGCAGATGTTTCAACTTCCAGGTGAACTCTGGAAGTTTCAGAACAAGAAACTCATTAGGAAAAAACTGAAAAATGTTCTTTCCTATCTTATTTACTTACTAACTTGACATGTTTGAGTTTGTGGTTTACATATTTAAAGCTTGACCACTGTAGAAATATTTGGAGGGAATATAAAAAAATTTGTTTTTATAATCGTCTGTCAAAACAGGTGGAACATTTAACAAAATATTGAAAAGTTTTGAATTTCAAAAGGAAAATGTCTGGAAATCCTGAGATTGAATTAACAATTTAATTCAAGTTTCATCTCTGTAACACCATCAGACTTTAAATTCAGGAGCTGCTTCTTTCACCTGTATGGAAATAAATCCTAACCTCAATTACTTCCATCATCTTCATCCAGGGCCCACCAGGAGAGCAAGGACCCCGAGGACCAAGAGGAGAAAAAGGAGAGAAAGTTGGTTTCATATACATTAAAATTAGAAAAATCTTCCAGAAGCTTAAAAAAAACTTTAATCCTTTCCTGCTCTGTTAATGAGTACAATATGTCTGATTGAATTTGATAGCTGCGGCTCCTGGAGGGTGGGCGTGTGGGGCTGCGTGTGGGGCTGCGTGTGTGAGCGCGTGCATGTGTGTGTGTGCGTATGTTCTAAGATAATAGTAGCCTTTCACTGAGCACTACCCTCTAGTCATGTGTCATTTCCATTAGGCCCTGTGGTCTGGGTTGTTTAACAGATGCAAGACTGTTGGGAGACTCATAATGTAAATGTTGGCTTCTCTTGGCGGCCTCCCAGTCGCTTAGTGTGGGAAATCTGCATCTGCTTTGATCGCCTCATTAATGTAACAAGGCGGATGTGATAGTAGGCTGCAGGCGAGTAGTTTATGTCATGTAGTTATCTTGTTTATGCAGATTTAAACATGAGCTGGATTTAGTTTTGGCGAGCAGTAGGTCTACAGCCTTTTTAGATATTCTGTACATTTTTTGTTTTGGAATGACTTGCCAGGCGATTTGTCACTACATGCACAGAGGCATGCTGGGTTTGGCCTGAGAAATCACAAGTATGCAACACAACCTGTAATGAAAGTGCTTTGAATGGATGTCTACACCAGAAATGTTTTGTTTTGTTGAGTCTGAATTTCATATTTCACTCAGTATTCCTTGTTGATGGAAACTGGCAAGTCAGATTATTTCATTATAAGCTGAGCTGTGGGCTTCTGTCAGCGGTAGCTAACTAATACTGTCCATGTTGTTTTACTTTCTGCCAGTGGATAAAAAAATATGAATTGCTCCTGAGCTCAGAGATTGGCACAGAAACTTAAAAACAATTGAATCTTTGGTCATGAAAACTGTTCTTTTAGACTCTTTTCCCCTACATAAGAAAATAAAGACAATATTATAACTTCTATCCATAATACCATAAATATGAGAATACGGATGTTTACTAACTAACCAAATAAAACTTTCTTTATGCTAATATTTGTTCTTATTCCTATTATTTGCATTACTAATCATTTCATTTATTCTTTAAGCTTATATTTTTTTGATAAAATTCTAGTTTATTTTTTATTAGAAAATGGTTTTATGAGCACATTTAACTATTTTTTGTTCTTTTCTAAGTATCTTTTAGGTTTATTTGAACTCTTTCTGTTTTCTTCAGGGGAGCCCTGGTCCTCGTGGCAGAGATGGAGAACCTGGCACCCCCGGAAACCCTGGACCCCCCGGGCCTCCAGGACCTAATGGACCTCCTGGACTTGGTGGAGTAAGCATCTCATGTTTTGGCTACAACATAAAGGAGCTCAACACATATTCAGGGCTGAGACTAGAGTCAGGCTAGCGGCTGGCTAGAATTAGGAGAAAAAGGGGGTAAAGAACAGCAGAAAATAGTCCAAAAAGGACAAAAGATGTGTGAAACTGCAGGAGATGGGAGGGGGCAGAGATACAACGGCATGGATGCTGAGAGAGAATGGACAAATGCTTCTCATTCTTTGCAGGAGAAAGGACAGAGGGGAGACTAAAGGGGGGGTGATGTGCTGAGATAGACCTAAGGAGGGGAATGCAAGGAGCTTTTTCAGCAGAGGGGTGAGAAGAGTCTTTGTGAAAAAGGTTCACATGCCCTCTGTCTCTCCTTTGTCTGTATCATGATACACATGATACCCAGAGGCTCGCGATCTCTTAGAAGCTGATTCCCACTGCGGCCAAAATGATGCAAAAAGCTTCAGTTCAGTAAAGAAACAGATTGTGCCAACAAAGATAATTAGATTTAGAAAAAGTTAAAGCTTACCTTTAAGTTAGGTGGGCCATTAGCAGACATAAACCATAATGAATGCATAATAACAATCCTTTAATCTAACTAATTACAACTGTTTAATTTTTATGTGCACTCCTAAACCCTGGAAACATATTTTAAGATGTTTCCATTTCAACAGACAGATAGATAGAGGTGTCTTTTTTTATAATCTTTGAAGCTCTCTGGTTTGTTGTTTTGCATGAAAAGTCCTGTGGAAATAATATTTAATTCACTGATTGGTCGTTTGTGGCCTATTTTTTTATGCCTGCTCCAGAACTTTGCTGCTCAGATGGCCGGTGGTTTCGATGAGAAGGCCGGAGGTGCACAGATGGGTGTGATGCAAGGACCAATGGTGAGAAAGAGGCCACACAGAGACGGCCATGCTCTGCCGTGTGAAGCTAAAATAAATCCAGGGAAATATTCTGTCTCATTCAAACCTGGGGACAAGATTCATGACCATATTAGAGTGAAAAGTTTATTTCAGATCAAACTATTGTAGGAAAACATTAATTATTGTCTTCCTTTTTCTATTGTAAGCTAAAGTTGAATAGTAAACGAGCCATACATTTTAAGGATTTTATTGAAAAACACATCATATTTATGTAATCTGTCGTTCATAGGTTCACAATGGGAGTAAGATTTGGGTACTTTCCTGACTATAATCCCAAAATGTCAATATTTTAATCAGTGAGTCACTTTTGCTTTGGCACTTAGTGATCTGGTGGTGGAGAAGCATTGTTAATCAACCAGTTGCTCCAGTTAGAGAAAGAAATGGGTTGTTCATAGTTTTGTTTGCAGGCAAATTATAAGTGATCAGAGGCAATCCCACACATCATTCATGCTAATAATGTTGCTTTATTAGCATGAAGTCTCGTGTTAGTTTCTATTTCTTTTCCAATAAGACAGTTATTTGAAAACTTCCACACATTCCAGTCCAAATGGTTCATCGGAGAAAATACCTGTAACCTAGTCCTGTCTAGTCTAGTCCAGGGACCTTCTGCAAAACGTCAGGTCAAGATAAAAACATCTCCACCGCTCTGTGTGAGCAGAAACATCCATATCTGTCTGTTGCCAGTATTACCATCAGTCTGAGTGATTAGTTGAATCCTGCATAGGAAGCCCTATGGCTCTTTTTAGACTCTATTGGCATCCTTTCACCAGCATTGTCTTTTCTGAGAAGTAATTTTATGTAAAAGTAATTACAGACTATATGTTTTATTTTTTGGAAACAACGATGTTGACAAAAATAACTTCAAGCAGCTTTTGAAGCAACTATTTCTACCACTTCAGCCAACACATTATGATCATTATGCTTACAAGTAATTTTTGGGAAATGGCCTATCGATATAAACCATGTTGCTGTGATTTAGTTAGTTGTTGTAAGACTTTATAAAACAGGGAAAACTAAGCTAACAGTTTTCTATCAGTCTTAAAACATTTTCACCTAAAGATTCCTTTGATGAGAAATTACATCTTGGAATCCAAAGCATCTTTATCATGATCCATGTCAGATTGAAATTCAGTAAAGAGCAGGAAAACCAATAATGTCATTATGAAATAATTTGGGTATTAGATTAAGAAGTAAAAGTGACACATTTATCCACTGGTGTTGCTCAAACAGCGCAAAATCCTGATTCCTGCTGGAAAATTAGGGTTTCAGAAGGAGTAAAGGATGGGTGATTACTGGAACAGCTATTGGTCATCATTATATTTCAAACTCACAAAAAGCGACCGCTGGCATTCTTGAAATGGAGGAGCACTCTGGAAGCTATTTAAGGATCCAGCTTGGCAGAGTTGCAGCACAGCTGGGGTCTGTGGCAGGAGAAAGGGAGAGAGGGTGGGACTGACTGGAGTGGATCACGTCCCCATTTTTCACTTTGCTCGTCCTGATGCTCTCACCACATGTCTGTCTGATAGATCTCCACTATTCTCTGCCCTTGTGAAGCCGGCTCGCATTTGCGTTGGCCGTTTTTCAGCTCCCTGGAGGGAAGGCAGCTGACCTGGACTGATGCTTTATGGAGCCCTTAATCATTTACTTCAACATCAATCCTGCATATATACATGCCAAACACTCTAGTAGTACTTTTTACTGAAATGCAGACACACTTAAACACATATTCAGACATCCTGAGCACAAAAAGCCCCATTGATAAGCTTCTGCTCACTCCGGTTTGGGCTTCCCATTCCCACTGAAAGGTGACTTTCATTCATGTTCAAGGACCACTGTACAGTTCTGTGATATTTACTTTGGCCAGTTTCCAAAATTTTTGATTGAGGAAGCATAAGTACAGCACTAATGAAGGGGGGCATGCTGTCATGAAGGAGAATGACTGTCACAAGTAAGAGTTGAGGGGGTGAGTTTGTTATTTTTATAATTAACATTATAGTGGGAACTATTTTAGCACAAAGTTGCTGCTGTCTCCCATTTCTTTCATTATGGATTTCTCTTTCATTCATCAGACAGAAAAGCAATTAGGAACGTCACACATCACCCCTCAGAGTATAATTGCTGCCTAGTGATGCATGAAGCTAACGTAAAAATTATTTTGGCGTGTGAATCCAGGCAGAAATTCTCACTGAGCAGATTAAGCTTCAGCCTGACAGAGCTGAGCTTCCACTGGATACCTTAACCCTCAGATTTTTTTTTCCAGACAAATATAGTGGGATGGTTTATGTTTCCTCTTTTGGAAGATCAGAAGCATATCTAATGGGCTTAAACATATAGAAACTCACTACAAGTAGAAACAAAGCTAAAAACGGATCTGGGTATGAGCTTAAAAGCTAAAAAGAAGGATTGGCACGAAGAGAAGCTCTTTATGCCACTGAGGAATTTCTAACGATTTATGGCTTTGACAGGTAGAGCTGTTGAGTTTTATGTAGCTTTGGGGCAAAGCAGGTGATGAGCCTCTAAAGCTGCGAGCGACTCAAGTGGATATGTTGGTTATATTTCCCTCCAAAATATTCAAACAAGAAACAAGAGAATAAATCTAATTGTTTTTCAGTGAAAATCATGTTATCCTGTTTTGCTGACTCCTGGTTGATGTTGTTTCTCTGGTTTCCTCTTTGTCTCTCAGGGCCCAATGGGACCCAGAGGACCACCTGGGCCCTCAGGAGCACCTGTAAGTACCTGCTTTACTCTGAACACACCACCCAAGCTGGGAGTGACCATAGATGTTGAATAACACAGTGTACTCATGCTACGGTCTTATATTTGTAAAAGTGCATGCTGCATTGCATGCGCTCTTTATGATCCACCTCAAACAGCTGTACTGACCTTGACATTACTAGAGTTTTCAGTCTTCAGGGAGGATAGCATATCACAGGCTGGCAGACATCTTTTAAATGAGACTGTGGCTTTTTTCGACTACCTTAGAAGACTTTCGTCTCCCAGCTGCAGCCTGCGAGGCTTTTTTCTGTGCCACATCCCCGACAGATTGCTGAACACCTGACAATTTACCTTTCATACTGCCCAGTGGGCTTACAAACCCCCGCCCTCCAGACACACACATGCACACAAACACACCCTTCCTCTTTCCACTACAACCACACTTTAGCGCTTTCAGCACTTCCTGCCAGCTTGCAGACAGCACCACCTGCCCCGCCTCTGTCCTCTGGTTTAATTACAGTGATGAGCTCAGATTCAGATGTTTGTCAACTTAACATGTGATGCACATACATGGTAGAGTCTTATGAAAGGCGCGACTTCTTCTATTCACTGGAAACAGCTCTTTATTTAAAAACTATATTAGTTATTATATAATGCTTTTTTCATAAAAATTTGAGAAAAATGGAAAAAAAGAACCTGATGCCTCAATTTTCAGAAGCCAGACAGAACAACGTTTGAATAGTTGTTGATTTTTGTCATATTTCTGCTTTTTAAAGAATCAGCAATTAACAGTAGTTGTGTTTGTGAGTGAAACAGATCTTACTTTTATCTGATCACCTTTCGTCTCCCTCATCTTCTCAGGGCCCACAAGGTTTCCAAGGCAGCCCAGGAGAGGCTGGAGAGCCTGGACAATCTGTAAGTACCCTCCTGTAAAATGTTCCTTCTCTTCGAAAAGCTCTGCAGGATTTGATTCTTTAATATTAGCCTCTGTTATAATCTTCTGTCTGCTTTCTTACTGCCTTTGTAGGCAGATTGTTTTAGGTTTTTTTCTGTTTCTTGTTCATGGCTTTCACATTTCTAAAGAAATTGATCTGAACCAAATAAGTCATTCTGAGGCTCCTTGTTGTTCCAAAAGTGAAAATAATAATAAGCCTCTTAAGTCAGTATTTGTGTTTGAGAAGTGCAGTTTATCTGACTGTTGTCAAGGTAATAGCAAAAATGTATTGTCTTGTTTGTGAGTGTGAAATACAATGAAGAAAATAATCAGCAACATATCAAATAGGAAATCCCACAGTTTTTTTTTTTTGTTGTTTTTTTACTTCAACTAGAACAGATCTGTGTTCAGACTCCCAAAGCTAATGGAAAGCAGTGCAGTTTCCTGTCTGTGCTACATTTCTTGACAACTCTTATCTAATTTTTTTGTGCCCATTTAGTCGCTACATTTTAATGCCTCAGATTATCTTCAGTGCTCCATTAGGTCTCAGATTTTGTGACACAAACATATTATCCCACTGGGAAAAGTTTCTTTTCTTTCTGTTTTGGTTTCTTTTAACAGTAAACAAGTTTGTTTTTCTCCAGTAAGAATATAATTTTGAGATGTTATTGTTTTTTCTTCTTTTCTACTGGAGTCAATCACTAACCCCAAACTCCCAAAGCTCATGTTATCCATCTTTTCCCATCCTCCCTCCTCAGCAAGTCGACAGGACGAAGTCTCCCCACTGCTGTGATAATCTGCTCATGTGGAGATTACACAGACATGACTTCTCTTTTTAAAATGTGCCAGCACATCATTAAGTGTGATTAGAATCAAAAATCAGCTCCAGAAAATAATTGGAGAAGTCATAGTTTTGGCAGTGTGCACTTCAGTGAATCAGAAATGTTTGTCCTGGTGTTTCCTGTTAGAATATAAAATTATGAATGCATTGCACTTCATTAGCTAGAAAATATCATAACTTTTCTGGAATACTAATATAGGGTGCCCTACATAGAGATCAAACATTGACACGAATTGATCTCTAGCATGAGATAAAATATCAAGTAAAAACTATCAGCAAGGATGGATGAACATGACAGCAATACAATTACAGAATAACTGTAATTGTTCCAGTCATCCTATAATTGACTGAAATTACAGGAAAGGTAAACAAAATACAAGGCAATATGAAATTTGTATTTTTATATTAATGTCATTTTGCCACAACTTTTTGATTACTTATTTTTTCCTTTTTTTTTTTATTTCAATTAGTTAATTGAACCATTTCTTATTGTGAAATGCAGAGAAAAGCTAGAACAATGTCACTGCTAAGGATTTTCTTATATAATACAAACTTATCATTTTAAGAGATAGCATTAATTCATGTTTATAAACTAATTGTGATTTAATAAAGTAAATAAAGGTCAGAACTTACTTAAAGTGAAGAGAGAAAAGTAGCTACTATTGTCATCACTCATCAGTTAAACATATAGACTATGTGCCGTTGCCCCCTGCTGGCTATAAATGGGAACTGTGACTCACCTTTGTTTTTTCTTGTGCCTCCTCCACAAACAGGGCCCCATGGGTCCCCGTGGCCCCTCCGGTCCTCCTGGAAAACCCGGAGATGATGTAAGTGAAATTAATTTATTTAAAAATAATAATGATAATTATAATAATTTGTATTTCAATAAAGTTTTTTATGTATATTGTAACTGTTTAATTAACTATTTAATTAAGAATTTGTAAATTACAGCAAATTGTCATAGTAATGAGATATTTTTAATTGATTTTTCTTACAAGACAAATTGTGCAATGTGTCATAATGTGTGAACTGAACTGGTTTCCCAATTTAATGAGATAGCAATAACAGTTAAATTGCATTGTTTAATTGTTATTGATTTTACACTTTATTAATTTAAACAAACAAAACTGTCATATTTGTGACATTGAGTGCATTCAATATTTCTTTAGTTGATTTAAATTCTTCTTCCCTGTTTAACTATATGTTTTCTCAGCTGGGCACTTTACTTGCGCCAATACATTTTTCCAACTAATCAGTGCTATTTCTGTTTATTAAGAGGCAAAATGTCTTAAGAGTGTTTTAAGAAAACTTATTGGGATAGATTAAACAACATATGAAGCTGATATCCAATTCAGTGGTGAAAAATATCTAAATAAATCATCTTTATCCGTAATTTATTTAATTTATAATCTGGAATAAGACTTGTTCAAGTGCCTGCTCAATGTAATATCCCTTTTTGTCCACATGATGGCAGTAGACATGATCTTTCACATTTTGTCCACTAGGAGTGCTCATTGCAGGTGTCAGCATTTGCAAAAACAAAACAAACGCATGCAGAAAGACTAAGATACATGTTTTTATGATTTACTTAATATGTTTCTGTTTTAGGGTGAACCAGGGAAACCAGGGAAATCAGGTGACCGTGGGCCCACCGGACCTCAGGTGAGTCCTTTCAGTCAGCTACTTTTTTTCTAAAAATCTCTGACTGTGCAAGCTCAAAAAATATATTTTTAACTTAAATAATGTTATAATGTGCATTGATTATTGTGAACAAAATGAGTTAATGATACATTTCACTTTCATGTTTTGACACTTTGTTACTGCTAAATCTAAGGCACAATAAATGTAACTTGAACTAAATAACAGCATTCAACTTGCATATAATTTTACAGAATAAAAAAAAGCCTTTTTTCAGATCTATATCAACACTGAGGTACTTCCCATTGCTTCTCTGTAAATTGTAAAACACATGTCTTATTTACTCATTACCAGATTTAGCACTCACTAAATAAGATTACTTTTGTCAGAAGGTGGGCAAATGTTATTAGTTTGAGAACAATTTTGTATCAAAGCACTGAATGAACCTACTGTAACTCATTAGCATTCTTTTCTATTTTCTGCTTTGTTAAAAGCATAAAATTAATTTAAAATAAAAAGCATGGACTGTGCCTTCATTTCCTTCACTGCAGTGACCTCCTCCAATGTTCTTCTTCCTTTTGTTGCACAGGGAGCTCGTGGTTTCCCAGGAACTCCTGGTCTGCCAGGCATCAAGGGACACAGAGTGAGTTTGTCACCTTAAAGATTTTCTCCCCAAACATGGAGCTAATAATTCTCAGATTATTGACTATAGCTTCTCTGCATCATTATCTTCTCAGGGTTATTCAGGTCTTGACGGTGCAAAGGGAGAAACTGGTGCTGTTGGTGCAAAGGTGGGAATTTGTTTCCAGGTTGGATCTTTGTCAAGGTTGTAATTGTTACATGACATTTGAAAGCCACATTGGCTACAGCATCAGTTGGTCTAACACTGAGTTTACCTGGTACCACAATACTGTGAGGAAAGAAAGAAAATAAAAGCTTATTCCTTTTCACTGAATGTTTCAGAATGTCTAAATTCCTTTCTTAAAGTAAGAATTTCAAGCTTCTTTGATTTCAGAAAAACAACAGAAAAGATAAATGTCTATGACCAACTTCAATTCAAAATCCAATATCGCTGAGAAAGCTGCACATCCACTAGTTTGTATATATCTAATTTGTATTAAATCTTTCCCATACAACCTGTATATGTGCTTTTATTTATTGGTTTAATGCATAAAGTGAAAACAGTCATTCAAGCCCATTTCCCCTGTTCTCTATCAGGCACAAGTCAAAGCCAAAGTGATGATTTCAGTCTAATAGATTTGTTTTGATTTCTAAATTCTTTTTCAAATTTATACTCATTTTACTGTGTTTTCTAATCCTTTAAAAGTTCATTGTCTCATTTTTTATTAGAAAGAAAGTTCTTTGTTGAATTAAAATAATCTAGAATCTAAATCTACCAAGGTTATTAATATCCTGACTTAAATCTACATGGCTATTAGGATGTGCTGTTATTCTGGTTATGGAGTAGAAAAAATTTAAACTCCCACTAGTTTTCTGACTTATAGCCAGAACCTTGTTATGCTGAGCTTAAAGTTTTTTGTTCCAGACTCACTTTCCTAAAATCCTTGCTAAATGGAGTGTAGCTTAAGCAACCACTGGTACTTCTTGATTCTCCTCCAGCTTCTGCCAGTTCTCAAAATATTCTCAGCTTCACTTCCTTTTTGAGTGTTTTATATTTAAATGCAAAAATGAAAATGCTTTAATGACTCATCTTTTAGCTGTTTGGTTTTATGCTAACATTATAGATAAATCAGATGATAATAACCTTGTAAGTAGCTGAAGCCCTACACATATCCACATACGGGCAGGAGATCATGGTTCCATGCAGCTTGAGAATCCCGGTTATTGGGTAAACATACACTAAAGTGTTTTATAAAGTGCTTAGACATTAAACGTCTAAGCACTTTTCTTAAGTGTTGACTAAATTAAGATAGTCAACAGATGACAACTAGAAATAAAAAAACCACTTTTATTTAGTTTTGTGAAATTGTCTTGCCATATTAAGAGCTAGATGTTTCTTTTGTAGGGTGAGGCTGGTGCTCCCGGCGAGAGCGGCGCTCCTGGACCCATGGTGTGTGTTTATTGGTCATACAAAAGCACCACATAAAAAATCACTTATTCACAGATAATAAGAATGGTAAATTAATATTTAAAGTGTCTTATTTCATTTTCTTTCTTGCAAAGGGACCACGTGGTTTGCCTGGGGAGAGAGGACGTCCTGGATCCACTGGAGCTGCTGTAGGTGCCACTTCCTTCTCTAAAGGCCTGCTCTGGATTTGGATTTAACTATCTTTGCTGTCTGTTTTTGATCAATAAATTAAGTCTGGAGAAGTGAAAATTACAGACTGTAGCTTTGCTGTAACTTACTGTGTTCTGGGCTCAGGGTGCACGTGGAAACGATGGCTTGCCTGGTCCTGCTGGTCCTCCAGTAAGTATCATTTTAAATATATTTTAATCAATTTAAAATATTTGTATTTAACAAGGAATAAGTTGAGTTTACTGTGTGAAATTTGTGTTTTTACCCCCATTTTGCTGATGTGAGTCTGGACTCTAACAGCTACATGTGTCACCTGTGTTTCCTCTTGTTTTAGGGCCCTGTTGGTCCAGCTGGAGCTCCAGGCTTCCCCGGATCTCCTGGTTCAAAGGTAGGCCTTAAAAGTAACAAATGTAACACCAACTCACTTTTTATAGATATTTTCACTAAGGGTTTATTCAGACCACATAGTCAGGCAGACTCGGTTTAACTGGGGACTAAAATTGCAACATTTGTTACATTCAGAGTTAATTTTTACATTCAGTACTCCAGTTCGCATTCACACTGCACTGTCAAACGGCGCTGCACCAAGAACTACTGGAGGAATCGACACAAAACCTCTGAAGAAGGCCACCACAACTTTCTTCTTCACAAGAAGTAAACAAAAACTGAGTAGTGTCAGATTTTAGTGGTTGTAGGATTTTTTCATTGATATACATTACTGGTTTGGACATCGTCTGTTAGCCGCTAATGCTAACGACGCTCCTGGAGGTGCCATTGCTACACCTTGAGTCTTTCCACTAAACCAGGCAGTTCAAATGGGATGAGCAGGAATCACAAAAAAGATTGCAGCGCCTTTATTTCTTACCCAATTTCTATAAACGTGGCTTAAATTAAAGCTGAGGAAATTGCTGATGTTTGTGAGTATTATTCTTTGATATAAACCTTTAAATTGTTTGGTTTCTATCAAGATGCAAGAGAGGACTAAGCAAATTCCTTCATCCTCCATCAGTTTTTGTCATTTATTAAAGGTTTCAAATTCACAGCAGCTGCAGAGTGACACAGCAATGGGACAATAAGCTGATAAAAAGTTGTAAAACGACTTCAAACCATTTATATTCTGCTTTTCCTTGCTTAGTGTCGGCACACAAACCCATTGATATGACAACTGACACAACATCTTGGTTAACCCACAGAGCAGAAAGTAATTTATTGACCTGCACTCCAGCTAACTTCCTGCTTTTCAAACGGTCTCTAGTCAGGATGCATTCAGACAGGTTTTCTAGAGTCCACTTCAACCGGACCAAGACCTAGGTTTTTAGACGGATCAGAGTTGGGTTTTTAAGACTGTTTTGGATTACAAGTTTGCATTCAGATCTCCCCAAAAACTCGGACTTTCTGGACAAAAATTATATGCAAAAAGTCTGATTCAGTACTCTAATCCTGGGTTGGTCTGAATACGCCCTCAAGTGTTATTTATTTTATAAGTCTTTTTCTGTATTTTCAAATTGTTGACTGTTAATTGTTTTCTGAAAGAAACATAGTAACATATGTTGAAAGATTCATATTGACATTAGGGAACATTTTCTGAAGGGATGTAATGAGATTTTGAAACAGTGGAACTTTGCTCTGCCTCCATCTGGGTTGTAAATTTTTTTTTTTGGTTTTTTTGTTTTCCATCTTCATCTTTTGATCCCAACACTGTATTTTCATGTCTTTTCTCTCTATGATTTATTCTTGCATGATGGCAGAGAGACGGGACTCTCTTTTGTTTGAAAAGTCTTCTAGGAATTGTAAATAGAGGATTTATTTTGTGTAAGAGCTTCACTTGAATTTGTCATAGCAAAGACTGGAAAGAAGAGGATTTTTTAATGCATGTTGATGACACAAAATACTTTAAAACACATGAAGTATTTTGCTTGCAGAGGAGTGTGAGAAACATTATGTGAGTTTTTGTGACTAGTTTAATGTCCCCTGATGGAAAACTGTAAAAATATATATATATGTATATCATATTATGTGCTTCTGTGATTCTTTGAGGAGGGTTGTTTTTTGAGACCTGCTTTTCTCTCTTTAGCATTTATTTATTACAGTCTCATCTTACTGTTTCTTCTTTGTTCCTTTGAAACTTATGAGGAAAGCTTTAAACTTTAAACTGACTCCAACATAGAAAAAAAGTTGGCTGCAGCACAACTATCTGAACCTCAGCTGAATAAACTGAACTCCCGAAAAGAAAAAAAGTGACAGTTTTATTTAGCTTTCTTTATTTATAGCTGAATCTCCTGAAGTGTACATTTTTACTATCTATTTAAAGTAAAAATGGCATGATAATATTTTGTGTAGTGCTCTCATCCTCATTTTTGTGTCAGTAAAAATGTAGACACTAGAAGTAACTTTGTCAAGGTGAAAAGAAACTTGTCTATTCAATCTAAAGAGTTTTGCACACAAGTGTTTATGTCACAACATTAGGTCGGCAAAATTTGTTGCTATTATTTTCATTTTACTACTAAAGGAATTCCATTCACCACCATGAGGCTGCATACCAGGAGTAAAATGTTGGCCCTGTCTTCACAGAAAGAGAGTTCCCAGAATAACTTTTTTGAATAGAGGCCCAAGTTTTTTCAGTGCTGAATCAAATCTGCTACTTGGGTTGGTTGAATAAACTAAAGAGAGGCCTAAAAAAAGTAAAAATATTAAGTGTTTTGTCCATTTTAATTATATTTTAGCAATAAACTGCAACTCAGTCCACCCCATGATTTCATAGTTAGGATCTTCAAACTTTGTTAGTTTCTTTCATTTCTATGGAGAAAACTCATCTCATGATACTTCAGTTTTTATAAACTTAGCTGGCGTTAGTTTATGCACAGTCATCTAAACGTCTTCTCACTGCATTTCAATCAGATTGAGGTCTGGGCTTCAACTAAGTCATTGAAAATCTTAATATTTAATTTTTTTTTCCAATAATTATGTTATAATTTCCTTTTAGGTTTGTGATTGCTGTCCGGCTTAGGACTTAGATAGGGTTAAACTTAACTAAGTTAAGTTTAGATAGGGTTAATAGCTTGCAAGCTATTAGACACCTTGCCTAATAGCTTGCAAGGTGTCTAATAGCTTGCAAGCTATTAACCCTATCTAATGTGAGGCAAGCTATTAGACACCTTGCCTCACATTAGAGTGCAGAATAATTTAGTAAACAGCGAAGTTAATCATCTTACTAAGTGACTACTACTCTGTGGCTTAAGGATGATGCCACATTATAAACACTTCACCACCGTACCTGACAGTAGTCATTCGGTGATTGGACAGAATTTCTCCAGCAAGTGCATTTTGGCCAAACATCTATACTTCTGTCTTATAACGTAACATTTCATGGTTCATTCAGATGGAAGTCACGTTGCCATATTCTTTTGGGTAAAAGAAAATTCTTTCTCCTGGCAATCCCTCCAAGTAAACCACACATGTTCTCTGTTTTTGTAATTTTACTGTCATAAAACTTAATATTTGACTTGTTAACTGAGACCTGAAGAATGTGAGACGTTCTTAGGTTGTTTTTTTTTTTGTTTTTTTTTGCTTATTCTGGCATGAATCAGCTCCTTGCAACTGTTTGTTTTGCACATATGAATAACTTTTCTATCTGTAGTATTAAAGACTTGCTTTTGTTATATTTTCCCATGTTTTCCACATTAATGGGCATTAATTGTCAAATTAAATGGAAGGATTCATGGTAAGGAAGTTACAAAAAATGAAGAGGTGCCAGATAACTGGACAAATGCAGCAGAGGTTGTGAGGCAAAGTTATTTGATTTTGATAGATCAGGAATCTATATAAAAACATTTTTATTCAATTTTCTTCCACAATATCTTAACAAATGTGGAAACTCCAATCATGTAGAAAGACAGATTCAGTTTTGTGTTATTATTTTTAACATAATCTAATCACATTCTCTTGATTTTGTCATGCTTGCTGAAAGATGTTTGTCCAGGGCAGTATTGCATTTAATCATTTAAGAGGGTACTGTATGACAAGCTGAAAAAAAAGGAAGGAGAATAGGAATTATTTTAATTGGATAAATAACATTAGGCTCAAACTGACATACTTGTGATTAAGAATGAACATAGGAATGTGCTAATTAGTGAAAGAAGTGGGCTGAGAATATGAGAAGCTAAAGACTTCTCATAAGACTGAGGAGCTAAATAATAAAAATGAGAGAGTAAAGAGGACAGATGGAGGAAAGTTAGAGATTAAAAAAGTTTATAGATTTAGTCTGGAGGAAGTGTGGGCAAACATGAAGAGGATGAAGAGATTACAGAGATGTGTTGGAGAGAGAGCTGTGATCTTTTTCAGCAGATGGTTTAACACAATCTTAGATGGTTGGAAGATTATAACAGAACAGATATCCAATTTTAGAAGAACAATAGAGGGTTGAGATGGAGTACATTCATATCTGTGTTTGAAAAAAGAAATGTTTAAAGTCAAATCAGCTGTTTTTCAGTATTGACTTGTATCAGTCGGTACTAAGCCTCAAATATCAGTATCGGTCTCAGAAATTAAGAAAGTGCATCCATAGTGGGTACACAGAGAGAAAACAGTGGTACTGCATTAGGAGTGAGATGATCCAGTGAAGTGTATGATGAAGATGCAGGACATGTTCAACGACAGTGAGAAGGTGGTTAGGTGTGCTTAGAGTGGTGCGTTTGGTTTGAATGGTGATGCAAAAAGGATCAGCTATATGTAACGTTTTTGCATTAGTGATGGGAAGACTGACGAGGTTGCACATCTCTGCCTATTCATTGGCTGGAATGTATGGCGACGACATTATCATCTATGAATAGGGTATGATGAGGGTAGGGATCAAACTGAAGACAGCCTGGAGAGATGAAAAGATGCTCTGGAGAGAATAAGAATAATTAGAAGCAGCAGCTCTATCCATTGTTCTGTGCTTTGTGCTTCAGCTTTATTCTCAGACTAGAGGACGGATCAGAGACTTTAATAACAAATTGGCCTCATCAGTTATTATTTGAAACTGATTGAAGAGAAGAAAGATTAGGATTAGGATGTGTGGTAAGTATGGATTTAATTAAAGCAATCTGTGATCGTCTTTCCAACTAGATGTGCTGATAACAGCTGATGAGATCACCTGATACACTGATGCATGAACTGAGTTTCACTCTTTGGTTTCCAAGAATAAGCAGTTTCTGGTCGCCACACATTGCTGTGACTATAATCTCTCCAAAATCATTTTGTTCTTTCTGTTGCCATTTGAAAAAACATGAGACAGATAAAAGATTGCTACTCTCTGTGGTGCTTTCTGATATGGGTGACCCGGGCAACTTATTTCTGATAGCCGCAAAGGTGGTTCACCCAGGGCCCTAAACGGGCTGGGTCTGCCTCTGGCTACTCTTCTTTGAAATACAATCACATAAGATGTGTGAATGCTGTTGCACTACACCAAGCAAATACAGCCATGCATAAGATGCAGAACCAGTTTTGTACTTCTTCACTGTTAATTACAAAAAAGTATATATACATATCATATATATGTGAATAAAATCTGTTTTGTCTAAATAGTGTCCTCATAGGGCAGTATCATTTGTTAACATACAGATGAATAAAACTTAGGGTTTTGTTCCTTCTCTAATTTCCTTTTCATAATAGTTCATTTTAATTGAATGAACATTGAATGCCTGGTTTTCTGGAACACTTCAGAAATCTTTTTTTGAACTTTTGAAAGGTGATCAAAGTTTAGTGAAATCAATTGCATGTGGTCAACACAAGTTAATAAATGATTGTCCTTTTGCCTGTGTTGTATTTAGGGTGAAGCTGGTCCTACTGGCGCCCGCGGTCCTGAAGGAGCTCAGGGACCCCGTGGAGAGTCAGGCACTCCTGGATCACCTGGACCGTCTGGTGCTTCTGTAAGTGATTCAATAAACACACATTTGAAAATAAACCCTGACTCCAATCAGTCCAAAACACATTTTATTATGAAGATGATTTATTTCAGCATATTTGTTTGTTTTTTCTCCTTTTCCTGCAGGGTAACCCTGGCACTGACGGTATCCCTGGAGCTAAAGGCTCAGCAGTAAGTTTTTATTTTCTTTTTTCTGTTGTTTGTGTCCATTTCTCATTGTTGTTTGGCCACTATATGTCAGAATGTAAACTATGTTTTACACTAGAGTTTCACTAGAGTATAAAAAACACATTCTGATACATCTGAATCTATAATACACCTATCTACATCATAATAGAATCAAAGTCCTTTTACATAGGTCCTTTGTGTAAAATAGAGACTGAACATCACTTAGATCACAGTTTAGGTCAGAAATGCTTAAACACAGATAAACATAAATCTTAACAGTCACTTATTTGGTCTTAACTTACAGATCAGTGATAAAAACAGACAGCAAACAAATGTCTTTTTGATCAGTCAGCCACTCGACTTCACTTCCTGTTCTCTTTCTCTCTGTAGGGTGCTCCAGGTATCGCAGGTGCTCCTGGCTTCCCTGGACCTCGGGGGCCTCCTGGACCTCAGGGAGCAACTGGACCTCTTGGGCCAAAAGGAACATCTGTACATACTTTATGACTGCATATACTTTATTGGAGCTCTGTTGTTTAGAAACTACCTGGCTTCTAATTTGGATTACAGTACAGAAATTATGTTTGCTGCTAATTTCTCTTTCAGAATGATTAATCTGGAAAATGTCGTCCCTTCTTAATATTTCTTTTTATCTCCTCTCTGGATTTAGGGAGATCCAGGTATCCCTGGATTCAAGGGTGAAGCTGGACCAAAGGGAGAAATTGTGAGTTCTGTTTTTATTTTCTCATTTTGAATGTCAATTTTATTTTAAAGCAAATAAGAAATGTTATGTTCTTTCAGTAAGGCTTTTAATATTTAATATTTTTTCTCACTCCAATTTGATGGTGTTTTTTCTGTACAAATTGAATTTGTGGACAGGGACCAGCTGGACTTCAGGGAGCCCCTGGCCCTCAAGGAGAAGAAGGCAAGAGAGGACCCAGAGGTGAGCCTGGTGCTGCTGGACCTCTTGGACCTCCAGGAGAAAGAGTAAGTATCAAAAATCTAATTAAACTGGTTACTTTGAAGAAAATACAACAAGTTCAAAGTTAAAATTTTTGTTAAATTAACACTTAACCTTTTTCATAAAGCATGCCATGGTTACATCATGATAATGACATAGTTTCAGTTTTTATTTTAAACTGATAAAACAATTTTAAACTTTCATTAGCTTCTTTTTCTGACACAATTTGGGTCTACCTGGGAATCTCTTAAATGTATATTTTATTTGTGATAAAACCATAAATCTGATTTTTTTTGGTTTTGTTTTTTCTTCATAGGGAGCTCCTGGTAACCGTGGTTTCCCTGGTCAGGATGGTCTGGCTGGTCAAAAGGTGAGCTACGGTCACACAATAACATGAAAGTAATATGTAACAAACATGATTCTCAACCTCATTATCAACAGTGTGGGGGTGTTTTGGTGGCGCAGGGAAAAAGGGTTAGGCCTTATTCCTCGTGGCAGTAGTTGCAGGTTCGATTCCCGGCCTGGCAACATTTGCTGCATGTCCTTCCTCTCTCTCACTACTCTGTTTCCTGTCGAACTACTTTCAAATAAACGCCACGAGAGCCAACAAAACCTTTAAAAAAAAGAGTGAGAACATAAATTACATCTGAAAAGAATAATTTCTATTCAACAGATATGATTTCACCTCAAGCCATATTTAATCTGTGCAGTGATCCACCGTTTGCTGACTGGTCTCAATTGAGCTCAATATGCAAATTTGACAACTGGGACATGTTTTGTTAATTATTGTCTATCAAACAAGAATCAGCGACATTTTTGTGATTTTTTTTACTGTTCCCCAGAGAGCATCGATTGAAAATGCTTTATAAGCAAATGATCATGTTACCATTATTAATAATACTATTTGTTGTACTACTAGAAGAAGTAATATATCAAGTTCTGGATGAAATTTCTAAGATATATTTTTACAATTCTTCATAATTCTTAGATCAAGTTAAGTTGAATAGAGCAGCATATAACTAATTAAATAACAAGGTTGATGGCGTGTGTAACGAGTCTCAGAGTTACACCTCAGAGTTGACTGATCTCAAATCAGGTTTTCACTCCTAAGTTAATAAAGATTAAGGAAAATATTCCTGTTTCATTTGAATTTCAGTCTTATTTTCACCATCATTTAATGTAATTCTACTTTGTGGCCACCAGATGGAAGCATAGTTCACAGCCCCATCATGCCTATATGACCTACATATGCCATATCACTTAGGCCAATGTCTCATTTAACATGATCTTCTCATAGACAGTTTCATTTGAAATAAAATGAATCTATCACAATTTAAGTTTATCATCCTCAGCAGATCAATAGGAACTGCTGGAGAACACTTTTAACAGGAAAACTTATTTCCTTAGAGGTAGAAAGAAAATTGTGCCACCCAACAATGTGGGCCTAACTGAATGATTTTCTCTTTTTTCTTTTTTGTACAGGGAGCCCCAGGTGAGCGTGGACCCCCTGGGGCCAGCGGTGCCAAGGGAGCCACAGGTGACCCTGGCCGTCCGGGAGAGCCTGGTCTTCCTGGTGCAAGGGTAAATTACACTTACAGTTTTCTATCAGTTCACACTTCACAAATCCCCCTGGTTAAATCCTAATTAAGTCTTATTTATAGTTCATCACCTAAACATCTAGTTTACAACGTGACCTATTTTTCATTCATTCATCTTAAATGAGATAAAGCCTTTAAAAATATGTAGAGCATGACATCATTCATGCGCTACATGTTGGCTCTACAAATAATTGGCTCTACAAAACCAATTATTCTATTTAATAGCATCTGCAACCATGCTCCTGCAGCTTATTTACATCGGTGAAATGATTTTCTTCTCTTCTAACTGACAAATAAAAATATCAGTAAAGCTGCTCTCATCCACATTCACATAGCGCTTTATTGAAGTCCTGATTCTGCCACAGTGGAAAAAAATATTTTACATAATTTAAATACATCTGTGCTGTTGTTTTGGTTGTGCTTGCTAAAACAGAACATGAAAATCTACTGCTGTTCTCACTCCCTTCCTGCAACAGGTGGAAACAAGTGAAGCTGGATTAAAATTTGGCCTGAAAGTCTCTAAAAAAGCCAACATATTCCTAACAATTACAGCTGCTGCAGGAAGTATGTGCAGCAGAGGAGATTTACAAATTTGAGAGTTATCTTCACGATCATAGCATTAAGTCGATGTCATATTAAATAAATAACAGCAAATGGTTGCTTTGCATTTAGGAGATAAGTAAAAGAAGGTATGAAATATAATACATTAAACACATGTAATTAAAGTCACAAACAGACTTAATGCAAGGTTTTGGTAAGGATTTCATGTGTTTGTCTTCACCGTGTTTGTCGTTCTCTCAGCTTTTTTGATTAACTTTTTTGTATTGTAGCTTTCATATTTAACACTCAATCACTGTTAACCAGGTGGTGCTCTAACAGCAGGTAGACAGGACATATAAATCAAGCTTGTTCCTCAACGCTTGATCAAAATGAGTAATTTTAATTCTCACTTGCACAGCACTTTTTCTAGCTCCTGCAGTGATTAAACCGCTTCACTCTTGCATAAATACACAGTGTTGTAGTTGACTTCCTTTGCTCTCATTCACATGTCATTTTTTTTCCCTAATTATTGAACTGCTGCTTCCTGCATAAATTACCAGTCTGATGTGTAAATGCTGTTTTCCACAGGGATTTGTTTTTTTCCTACCAACCCTGTTTTGTGTGTGTTTTAATAGAGTCATCTCTTGGTTCATGTGTTTTGTTTTGTTTTGTTTTGTTTTGTTTTGTTTTGTTTTGTTTTGTTTTGTTTTGTTTGTTCTGACAGGGTCTGACTGGTCGTCCTGGTGATGCTGGACCTCAGGGCAAAGTTGGGCCTTCTGTAAGTGCTATTTTGTGTGTATTTTTATTATTTTTTTAATTGTTATCTCATTGGAATTATCAGCTGTAATACTGACTTAAACAAAACCTTGATGTGCTTTAAAACTAAGATTTAACAGAAAAGACGACTAAGTTATTAATTTTGGATAAACTCTGTGCTCCTATTTATGACACTATTGTCCCATTTCATTATTTAATACTTTATTTCTCTTTTAGTTAAGAAATAATCTCAGAAATCTTCAAATCTCGAAATGCAGTTTAATTTATCTGTACACAATTTTCCAAAGCCTTCCCATGACTTTATATTTTCAATTATTTCGATTCTAAACACAGTTTGGATCAACTCAGAACAAATTGTTGGCAGACATTTTTATATGAAGACATAAAAACACATTTGTTTACAAAATGATCCCTTTTGTATGATTCCATTTTACAACCAAATATAGTACGAAACGATGCAAACTGAAATTACAAAAGGCTAAAATGACCAGAAACAAATAACTGTTTTTCCTCAATAAAGAGCTTCTTTAAAGTTGTAGCAGTCTTCCATAAGCTTGCATTGTCCAAATTAAATGAGAGGTGGTGAACATTTCCACTTACACACTTTCATGTCATTTAGCCATGAAATGTTTGCAGCCATGAAGCTGCAAACAATTGCAAGGTTTTGTCTCTAATAGGACAATATCATCCGCTAAACAATAAAAGAAAATGTAATGTGTTTATATTTTTTCTAATCTGTCAGCCCACGCATCCGTGTGTGTGTTTAATATCTCATATAAAACACCCAGGAAGGGATTTGTAATTCAATTTTAACTGTACGAAATGTGCACAGCCATTATTCATCTGCTTTAATGTAATTATTTCCTCAACATTTTCATGAAAACTCACTAATAAATCATTCTGACTCCACTCAGACATTTTCTATCTTCATTTTGATATTTTTCCTCAACATTGTGACTGCAACTTTAGCTTTTCTGTCACGTCTTAAACATTTCAATCTTGATCCGTTGTTTGTGATTTTGATTTGATTTGATGTTATTTGAATTTGCCAGGGAGCTCCAGGTGAGGACGGACGTCCAGGACCTCCCGGCCCTCAGGGAGCCAGAGGACAGCCTGGTGTCATGGGGTTCCCTGGACCCAAAGGAGCAACTGTAAGTATTACAAGCAAAGTTAAATGTGTCCTCTATGTGACAAGATTATTTATCTGATTATTATATCTGTTTGGACAGAGTACAAATGATAGATGACTTTCTGAAAATATATTTCTGAAACAAAATCATACAGTAGACTGGATTAGCACCACCATCTGACTTGCTCTGCTGCAGCAACATATGCAGCTTCTCCTCTCTATAAATAGGTGCAGGACCGAGCTCGGCCGCAGTGGCTTATTGACTGACAGGTGCTTCTTATTTTTACTGTTAACAGGGTGAATCTGGCAAATCTGGTGAGAAAGGACTGGCCGGAGCTCCTGGTCTGAGAGTAAGTTGATGTTTTTCTGTGTCAATTAATATGTGAAAATTTATTTCTGAGGATTTTAAGGAAGAAATCATATTGCTAGTGCCATATAGTGTCTGCTATAAAGTACATGGTAGAATTTCTTTCACAAAGATCAGTATGAAGTATTGATTAATTGTGGAAAGCAACTATTTTTAGATTATTTTCAGTTCAAAGCTCAGCATTGTGCACATCTTCTATTGCATTTATCTGTCATTTTCCATTGAACTCTGACTCGGCTAGAGAATTATGTTGAAAAAGCTCAGTTATAACTCTGAGATGTCTGTCAGCTAATAGCATCACCTTTGGCTTTGGCTAAACTCATGATATTTATCTTTTCCCTCTCTTCAGGGTCTTCCTGGAAAAGATGGAGAAACAGGCGCGGCTGGACCCCCTGGCCCTGCTGTACGTATTTTCATCCCCCACCCGACTCAGTTCAGCTTCAACACTGATGCTATCGCTTCCTTTTAGAAGTCTACTCTTGGAAACATCATTCTGTATCTCAATTTCCCCAGACTAGGTCTACAATAGCTCTGTCTGGAACAAAAAAAGTCCTTGACACTTATGTCTGAGTATTATGGGATGGCAAAAGGGAATCACAAACCAGCAGCCAACATGAAATGTTTTTTTCAAGGCATTAATGTATATTTCGCCTAAAAGAATATTTCTCAGGAGATTCATGACATCATTGTGACATGTTTTGATATTTCTTCATCATCATAAAAGTCTACATGAATTGCATAAATTTACTGTGTGTTTAGGGCCCTGCTGGCGAGAGAGGAGAGCAAGGACAGCCTGGTCCCTCTGGTTTCCAGGTCAGTCGAGACTTAATTTATACTTAAATTCATTTATTTAGCTTTTTGATTGATGTAGATTCCACAGTTAATTTCCTGGAGTTCATCTATCAACCATTTCTTCTTCTTTTCTTTGCACAGGGTCTTCCAGGACCTCCTGGCCCTCCCGGTGAGGGAGGCAAACCGGGAGACCAGGTTGGTACAATTTTTTTGAGTACAGCTGAAAGGTCACAACTTGCTCAGTAACACAGAAAAACAAGCTTTGCATGGAATTCGCAGAAACGTTCTTACATCTTTCTGCGGCTATGCACTAATTTACAATGGTTTACAGTGTAAACATGCACATCCTCTAATTAGTGACGCGCATGAATGGATGAATGAGATTCCCACTGTCCCTAACTCCCATCCAGCGAAACCACAGCCCAGGGAACGGGCTTGGCAGAATCAGTGGGGATATCACTATTATTATCGTAGTGGAGAAACACTGTCACTAGTGTTTCTCCTAGTACCAGGAATTTATTCCACAGAATTTATTCTAAATAATAATGTGTGTCATGCCTTACAGAAATAAATAAATCTGTGAACATATTTCTTTTTTTCTAAAGCTATGTTTAAAAAAAAGTTCAGTGTCTTTTTCTAAACTCCTGCTGCAGCTAGCTGTACTACATTGCAATGCTGCCTTTTATATTAACAAAAAGTGGAGATTTAGTTTTAGCCATCTCTTTATCAAGTGTTTTACAAAATACGTTAGAATTTGCATCCAAGAAAAATGTGCTTTTGCTGCCGCTTAGTATTTCAACAGGAGAGTTTTTCTGCTCTCTCCTGTTGCCTCAAACGTAGGTGGCTGCTGCCCCTTACTTTCCATGCTAATTATAGTGCCAGGAGAAACAGCAGCAGTTTTCAGACAGAAGCTTAAACACAGTTCATCTGTATCAGATACTGCAGCTGTTCTAACTTTAACCAAGTTCTGCCTAAAAGGTTTTGACACCATAAGCAAAAAGCAAAAATAAAAAAAAAAAGCCTACATTTTTTAAAAGTTATCAATTAACTTCTGCTAACATGAGTCTGAGAGCATTTATATTAGAGCAATATATTTCTACACTCAATAGTTGCACTGCTGACTTTCAAACATCTTCTGCTCTTTTCTGTCTGCTTGTCCCTCTAGGGCGTTCCAGGAGAAGCTGGAGCTGCTGGTGCCACCGGACCCAGAGTAAGTCCCTTCAATTTCACTTCAACTGGTCAGTCAGGTGGTTACCACAAAGGGTTATAGAGATGTGTCATTTAAAGGTTATGGTCAATTTCTGATATCTGATTTTTGACAACTTTTTACCTGCCGATTCTTAGTTTGGCCAATTTCAACGCAAAAAGATACATGAGCATCATCGAAAAGCCTTTGGTTGTCATTAGTGATATTACAAGCAGAGGCAATGCCATATCTTTCATGTGTGAGAAAAAAATCACTGTAAAACATGGATATTTCAAAGTAAGAATTGCAGGATTTTACGCTCATTTATATTAGCCTGGTTAGAGTGGTTAACATTTCTTGGTGAAAGAGATCTTTGCTTTAGCTCTCAGATTTCCAAAAGGCTGTAAACATTTTTTGATGGGGTGAAAAACTCAATATGTAAAACAGTACAAACTTGCAAAACGTCCTGCTCTCTCTCACTTTCCGACAGACTAAATCAACATGTTTTATTTCCTTTTAAACTGCTTCTTACATGTCTGTTCATTTGTAAACCTCTGCCACTGAAAATAGCTAACTTTGAGAGTTTTTCACTGAGTAAGGGCATCCAAAGAGATTTGCCAGGGAGACATGCCAGCTCATACATAATGTGGCTTCAAATCAATAAAGTATTTTAGCTTTTAGTTTTCCTATCCATTTCTGGCCAGTAGTTGCTTTTTCTGTGTGCTACTGATGGTTTTTAATTGTTGCTGTGCCCCTTTCCAGGGAGAGCGTGGTTTTCCAGGAGAGAGAGGAGCTGCTGGACCACAAGGTTTGCAGGGGCCCAGAGGTCTGCCTGGAACTCCTGGAACCGACGGACCCAAGGTGAAGTTCAGAGTTCAGACCAGGATTGTTATCCAGTAAACAGGTTTCGATCAGGTGCGCCTTCACAGCTAGCAAACCTGTTATTAGGTATTTTTATCACAGCCGACACAGAGCAACCTGAGGAGATGAGTGACTAATTACATTTTCTGTTTTGTTTTTTGTTTTTTATATAATATTACTTTTGGTGATTTCCTAAGAACGTTATTGGGAGAGTTACCTCACCCCAATCTAGTTCTTAATTGTCTGGTGATTTGTCAGAAGATGACAGTCTAATGGAAGTCTAAATTACCTCTGGGTCATGAAACAGCACCCCCGTTCAGTATTCTTGATGACGAACATTTCATTTCATAAAAGGGAATTAACTTTGTGGTGCCTTAGTGACTCCGAGGCAGCTCTTACCAAATTATAGCTCATGGGTTTGACGTTATTAACAGGGGTTCTGAGGGAAAAACTCTGTTGTGTTTCTAATTGTACCCTGAAATTCAGAAAATAATCCAAATTGAGTTTGACAAAGCATCCCTGCTGCAGTTTTTAAGGCCTGAAAAAGTTGTTTTACTTGTGCAACGGTTAGAGTTCCAGCAAACGTCCAGACTGGGATTGATGTACTTCTGGACCTTATTAATCTCTCCCTTTTGCTCATATTTCTTTTCCTAGTTTATGTACTGTCCAATACCATCAGTTTTCGTTCGGAAAGCTGATGTTTTTATTGTCTCTGCAATAAAAACAGGAAACCTCAGTTTTTGATTCAAAACATACGTTTTTGCATCTCTGTCAACTCCTTCTGCAGCTGTAATTTGTCACTTTCAAGGGTGGAAAGAGCTCCCAGCAGCAGCGGCTCTCTATCGTTTGGTTTATTATCCGCTCAGATTTTAATCCCAGTTTATAGATTTTTTTTCCTGTGAGGTCAGACAGGAGCGGAAAGACAGGATGAGGATTAGAGTCAGCATGAGTACGATGATGGTGATGGGGGTGGGGTGAACAGACATTCTGTGGGTGGTATTAAAAAAAAGAAAGCATCAGATTTATTGCACAAGCCCCACTGCTCTGTATGTCACTCCCTTGGCCTTGAGTAAACAGTAGCTTGAAAGTACCCAAAGGAAAAATTGCTGCAGCGTTAGCCCTGCTGTTAGCCGAAATAACACAAGATAGGATCGAGATTCGCTGTGCATCTGAAGCCGAGCAGAATAGACTCTGTATAAATCTTACAAGTTCTAACCAGGAGTGGGCCTGAAGCAGCCACTTAAAAAAAAATGTAAAAAATAAAAATCAAAGACTGCCTTTTCCGTAATTTGTTTTGGGGGGTTTTGCCTTTGATCTGCAGAATAGTTTGTCTTGACAAGACCCACCTTTCTTTTACTAAAAGAGCAGTAAAGGGCTACATATAACTCTAATTTTATTTGTGATTAATTGACTGACTTATAAACATAAGGTATTACTTCTACTTTGGTGTGATTTGGTTCAAGTTCTTTTATTTTTTCCAGTCCTTTGATAGCTTTGGAAACAAAGCACCACATCAGAAATGGGTTTGGTTCTTTGATGAAGACGACAGATTTTTTTTTTCTCACCCTGAGATGTCATCATTATTTTATTATGTTTTCAACCAACTGAGAAGTTTTAGCAAAAGCAATTGAAAATGTGTCAGAAAACACAAAAGTCTCTTTTTGAATTAGATGTAAGCACCCGGTGCAGAAGCTTTCAAAGAGCTATTCATGAACTGAAAGCTTGAAGTATGTTTTAAGTGACTCTCTCAACTCGCTGCTGCTCCTAGACTGAGCTGTCTGCTTTAATCCATGACCTGAAACAGGGAGCCATCGGGCCTGCTGGAGGTCCAGGAGCTCAGGGTCCACCAGGCCTGCAGGGTATGCCAGGAGAGAGAGGAGGTGCTGGCATTCCTGGTCCCAAAGGAGACAGAGTAAGCTCTGATGGAACCATGTCTTTTAAAAATGAAGGATAGTTGGACATAATACATGATTGATTGACTGTTTATTAACCTCTTCTCCCTGCAGGGTGATGTTGGAGAGAAAGGACCTGAAGGTGCTCCAGGCAAAGATGGAGCCAGAGTATGGGATAGTCATTTATTTAATTTTTTATAAATAATAAAACTTCCTAAAAATAATTGAAAGGACATAATTTCAATGGCCAATGCTTAATTGGCCTTAAAAGTAAGAGTCTTAATTTTTCAGCGATCACAACAAGCTAAATATTGTCTGGATTAATTGTTTTTCTTTCTGATTTGCAGGGTCTTACTGGTCCAATTGGTCCTCCTGGTCCTGGTGGTCCAAATGGCGAGAAGGTAAGTAATATTTCTTTCTTTTTGGAAGTGCTTTATTGCTGAAATAAACAATTAAAGCTATGAAGTAGCCACTGACTGCATATTAACAAGTTATGTCATGTGTTTTGCTGGTGATATAAATGTGATTCTTGTAGGGTGAATCTGGACCTGCTGGACCATCTGGACCTGCAGGTGTTCGTGGTGCACCTGTGAGTTTTGCCTTTCCTGACAGTTTAAATTTATTTAAAACATTAACAGTTTCAGCTATACAGTAAGGTGCATTAACTGCACTTGAGTTAATTATTTAGGATCTTTCATTAGTCGTAAGGTTAGAAATCTTCTTTAATAACTGAGAGAACAGGAAAGTTCTTTCAATAAACGTTTTTGCATCATCTTCATCTTTCAGGGAGACAGAGGAGAGACGGGACCTCCTGGGCCTGCTGGGTTTGCTGGATCTCCTGTAAGTTTAATTAAAAACAAGAATACGATTGTCCTAATATTGTCTTGTACTGCAAAATTTGACTGAAGAAAAAACAGAAAAAAACAGAAAAAAATAATTGTTAGAGATTTCAATCCCATTATAAATTGCAATAATTACTCACTGCAGCATGCAACATGATTTTATTTATGATAGTAATGTAAACATCAAATGTTTGAAAGTGAGAAAGACAGAGTTTAACTGTGATAGCAGGTCAGTGTAGAGACTCAGATGTTTGTACTCTTGGTTTTTTTTTTGCTTTTTATTGTTTTGTTTTTTTATTGTTTGATGTGCAGAATTACCTGAAAAAAATAAGCAAAACCTTAAATGAAAATGGACAGTTAGAGGATTCAGTAGGTCAGTAAACAGAGAAAACCATAAATGTAAATGTCACTTATTTCTGTAAATGGAGTCCATGTTGCTCTATTAGAAAGGATACTGCTGCCTTTGATGTTTTGTTGTTGACTTCAAATAGTCCACACATGGGATCCATAAATTTCAAAAGCAAAATGATAAGTTTAATTTACTCAAAGTACCTGATAAATTTAATCTTATTTTACTCTTGAAAGATGAGCACCGTTGCCTTGGTATCTAGTGTATTTTATGTTTTTTTTTGATGCACTGAGTAACTGTCCTAAGACGGTTGTTTTCAGAAGTGTTCCTGAACTCTGCTCTCCATTGGAAGAAATGTTTTTGTTTGTGCTGCAGTGCTGCCTGAGGCCCTATAGATAACAGGCACTCAGGATAGATTTTCCATTCGCCACCTTGCCTCTTGTCCCCCTGAGATGTTTGATGTTGTTCGATTCTTTTGATGATGTTGGGAGCTGTAGATAATGTGACTCCATTACAGGTGGACACATCAGAGTATTTTCTCATACCTACAGTTAAAATGTATATTTAGTTAAACTGCCTAATTATATAATTTATGTAAACACCCAGCTTCATCTACAGAAACCAACTCTATTTTCCTAAATTAGAACACATTCTAATACAGAATAGGAGAAGATACACTTCACTGTCCCCAAATAGGACAACTTACAGACATTTTACGCATAATCTCTTCTATTTTGTTTGATATCTATTTTACATATTAATCCAAGATGAAAGATAATGTGTTGTCATACTGATTCAGGATGTATGTCTGGTTATCATGATCTTCTGCAAACCCCTAAGCACAGACTGACCACAGGTAACTTTACACCCTACTACATTTATTGTTACTGCAACCAGATTGCTATACTAAGCTTAAAACACAATAATACTCTCAGTCTGCTAGGAGTTCCTTTGAATTTTTCACTCAGATCTCACACAATTTCAGATCATCTCTATTCAGTTTATTTGAATCTCAAGGTAATTTGTAAACATGCATATACAAATATTTGTTTACTCTCTAGATACATTTTAGACCTAAATTCTGTTCTAATCCATCTAAATTACTCCAGTACAGTCCAGTAACATATTCAGATCCAACTTCACTCAATGCATTCATAGTATAATGAAATATCATCAGTGTCACTTCATTATTGATTATCAAAAGGTAGAAGTCATCTGTCTAAAGAGGTCTGGTCAAGTCATTGAGAATCATTCAGCCTTAGCAAGCATGCGGCGACTGTGGAGTGAAATCACTATATCTTACCGGAAGAAAATATCTGAATAAAGATCAACTGTCCACAAGATGATAGCGTGGAAATATTTTTTCAACTATAATTACTAAAATTAAATGTGGTCAGTCTAACAAGTTTATTAGCCTCCAAATTCTTGTTAAAGTAAATTTCTCAACATGCTTTAAACTTGAAATTGCACACATCCTTTTCATCTTTATAATTGGATTACTGCACTGACATCGGTTTGGCATCATTTGTCATTCTCTGTGTTAATGAGAGAAGACAAAAAAGTTGCCATTTTGATCACGTAGAAGTGAGAAGCCAGGTTTCATTAACTTCCCTTTCCCTATAAAATGGAGACGTTCTCCACATCATAACATGACATCTACCTGACACATCATTTCCTTTTCATTGACGCTATCTGAAAACACTCAGATGTGACGCTGCCTTTGCCAGTTTAATTACTCTGTCCTGTTTCTTTAGTGTATAATTATGTGGAAAGATATGAGTTTACAGACTTTCAGAAGCCACAGCTTCTATGATTTCTTTTATTCTTATACTCCAGACAGAAATCCCTGGAATGGTTTTCATAAGCCACATCCTTTCAAAAGGATTTCATCAATATATTTGTTAGAACAACATTTATCTCAAGGCTTTTTCCTCTACAGAATACAACTATGATTAATTATAGATTTTATGTCAGCCTGAATACTCCAGCAAGCTCTGTAAATATTCTACATTCACAGCTTACATACGGTAACATCACAGCTTATCACCGAAACACTGAAGACAGACAACCAAAAGTTTGTGCAGCCTTTTTTTAAAGCTTTTGTCAGTTTTACCCTGGAGCCTGTCACATTTTTAATCAAGTTTGCATCTGCCACTGTCTTTACTGGGCTGTGCAAAAAGATTGATGCCGTTTGAAGCATTTCACATTTTGTAAAGCTGCAGCCACAAACTTCAGTGCATTTCATTGAGATTTTATATGATAGACCAGTGCAAACTGGTGGTTAATTGTGAAGTGAAGTGGAAAGAAGGATTCATGGAGGGTTTTCTCGCTGAGCTCTGTATAGTCTGTCATCCAAAAATGTAAAGACTGTGGCAGAACTGCAAACCCTCCAAGATGTAGCTGACAACCTAAGCTGCCAGTCCAGACAAGGAGAGCATTAATCAAAGCGCCGTCAAGATGCTTTTATTAACGGTGGAGGACCTGCAGAGATCCACTGCTCTCTGTCGAGAGGACAACCATTAGTCGTTCACTCCACAAATCTGGCTTTTATGGAAAAGTGGAATGCAAAAAGCCATTGTTCAATGTAGATCACAAGGGTTGCCATTAAGAATCCACCACAAGCCATGTAGATGATGATATAAATATTTGTAAAGAAGTGCTCTGGTGAGGAGACAAAGATTGAAAACCTTCACAACATCCTGGACACACTTTCTCCACTGTGAAGCATGGGGATGGTACAATCATGCAGTGTGGAAACTATTCCTAATAGAGACAGCAGGACATGAAATAACTTAAAATATAGGCAGAGGTTCACCTCCGAGCAGAACAATGACCCTAAAAATACAGCCTGGCCTCGAACAGCATATGTGAATACAGTTTGTATGAAAGCATGCACATGTGCTAGAATGGCCCAAGAACAATTGGGGCTTTAAAAATTGGTCACAGACCCTCCTCATCCAGTCTGGCTGAGCAGGAGCTGTTTGCAAGGAAAAGTCACCAATAAAATTCAGTTTTCAAGTTTTGTAGAGCTGATAGAGACACATGTCAGTGTTTAGTCCGAAGAGCAGAAACCAACATACAAAATCAACTGATCACTAGTTTACATCATGCTTATTAAATGCTGAACATGAGAAAAAGCTTGAGGTACACACATCCTGTTTTATTCTCAGGGAGCCGATGGTCAGCCTGGAACCAAGGGAGAGCAGGGAGAAGCTGGACAGAAGGGAGATGCTGGAGCCCCTGGACCCCAAGGGCCATCCGGTGCCCCTGGCCCTGCGGTAAGTTTCATTATCAACCCAGCTGCTAATCTGCAACATTTAGTTTTGTTTGGATCTAAATGAATGGGGATTTAACCCTAAAGGCTGCCTGACTGCTGCTATAGGGAAAGCAGAGGCACTTCCTGACATTTTATCACTTTGTTGAACATTCATATACAGCAAACAGTAATGAATTGCCATGAAACATAAAAATGTTCATGAAACAAAAAAAAATAAGATCATATTCTGATTCACAGTTCTGCTTTGATCTTAGGGTCCTACAGGTGTTTCTGGACCTAAAGGTGCTCGAGGTGCCCAGGGTCCTCCTGTAAGTGTCTTTTTGAAAATATATGATTTTGTTGGCTGCTTCTTGTTAGCCTGTTGCTCTGACGTATATGACATTTCTCAGTGACGATACTATTGTGTACTCTGTTAGGGTGCCACTGGTTTCCCTGGAGCTGCTGGGCGAGTTGGACCTCCTGGCCCCAACGTAAGTTCACTGCTTTGTTCACTCTACCTCTGCTCATCCACTTTACTCTGTAATGAAAACAGTAGTAATATCAATTAAATATAATGCAGCATAAATCCAATCAAACAGACAAGAAACAAGTGCTGGAAAAAATATTTAGAAAAGAAATGATTTCATAAATAGAAACTGCTAATTATCCAAAAAATATCAAGTTTTTTAACAATACAAAAATATTCAACTTACATAAAACTCAATTTGGGGGCAGAAAGAAGCCAGTTTATAAAAACATGCCCAAAAAAGGCATGGAAACCTTTATTAGTATTAAATCAGCTTTTTCATAACTCTTCTTATCTTTGATTTGACTTCCAGTCAGAGACAGATGCTGGTCACAATAAACTATTAATATAAACCTGACTCTGTTGGAGATATGAATTATTTTGGGGTGAAGTATGGCTGCAGGACGTTTTGTGCCATCTTTGATATCTTGGATACATGCGTTTCCTGCCTCTTAGGTGAAAAGAAATGTAAACTGTGTGCTATCAGCATGGAAATAAAAAATCATACTTTGTCTGCAGATAACATGTCACGGACATGGCAAATACAGAGTAAAGATGGGAGGTCTAAAAATAAACCTCTGAAGGACTCCAAAGGTCATCTTCATTTGGGAAAACTGACATTTAATAACAACCACACGAAGGCATCTCTCCTGCAAATAACCTTCACTATTATTTGAAATAATTTGATAAAATCTAGCGATCCAGTGATTAGATAGAAATGTACCCTCTTTGTTAATGATGGAATTGTAGATAGGAATTGTGGGCGACTGTGGTTGTGTGGCAGAGTTGTCGTCTTGCAATCGGAAGGTTGTAGGTTCGATTCCAGCTCCCTCCTGCCACATGTCGATGTGACTCTGGGCAAGGCACTTAACCCCAAATTGCCTACCGATCTGTGTATCGGTGTGTGAATGTGACTCCAGTGTAAAGCGCTTTTGAGAGGTCAAAATGACTGGAAAAGCGCTATATAAGTTCAGTCCATTTACCATTTAGTGCAGGGTAGGGTTGGATAGTGGTAGTTTTTGACATCGTCAATTTGAGATAAGTATCAAATGCTGATCTTTAGAATATTAGGTTCATTTTCCCAGCCTGATTTGCTATTCAATAAATAACTGTAAAGCATTTACCTTTCCTGACCCGACACCCACACACACACACGCACACACACACACACGCACACACGCACACACACATTGCCAGAACTGTTTGTCTAAAGCAGCAGGACTTTCTTTAGTTAATTCCTAACAATAAAGTGTGTCTTTGAGCTATTTAGCCTTGTCAAAATGTTGAAAATACTTTTTATTGTCGCTGTGTATGGACAATATTTATCTGTCAACTTAAGCTCAAAATGAGACTTACTTTATTTGTTTTATTCAACTGCTTGGTAGGGTAACCCTGGACCTGCAGGTCCTGCTGGTCCCCCTGGTAAAGACGGACCAAAAGGAGTGAGAGGAGACGGTGGACCTCCAGGCAGACAGGGCGACGCTGGACTACGCGGTCCTGCAGGAGCTCCAGGAGAGAAGGGCGACCCTGGAGAGGACGGTCCTCCTGTGAGTGTGCAGCACCTCCTCCTATAAGCACCCAGGAGACAGGCTTTTACATAATGTGGAAATCTGTGACCTTGTTAGGCTGAAAATAACACTATGGTTCCCGTTGCACCCACCTACTGTTGCATGTAGGTGCAAGTCTAAAGAGAAGAAAATATTTAAATGTATTTGTTTTCTGCATTTTGAGCCACTTTTATGTTTTCCTTTCAAGTCGGACAGCCAATTTTAGCAGTAATGGACACGCTCACCAATAATACACAGAGCTGTCAGTGTCCATCACTGACTCTAATAGCAGACTAAGATGTGACGGCACAAGGCAGCACAATCCAGTGACGGTGTAAGAATGGAACCCCAGCCTTTTACTTCAGATTTGCCCACAAACACACATACACACCAGTTACAAATAGATGACAAGTTCTGTCAAGATAATGACAGGTTGTGTCCCGAGGGCGGAGGGAGGGTGGGAGCGTCCTGCTCCAAATCTCAGACAGTGCTGTATTGAGTCCATCTCTTCCTATAGAGTTCATCCTGTGTATGAAATCCTGAGCATAGCATCAGCACATCAAAGCTTTGTTTGCCTCATGGTGCATCTCAGCTGTCACTTACAGTCAGGTGTTGACTGTGAACATGATTTCAGGAGCTGCAAGACATTTTGACAGGGCAGCCTCTGGAGCTGAGGATGACGTAGACCAAAGAGGTGATGGAGAAATTCATTTGCAACTCCGACTGGGAATAAAATATTGCATCGAGAGTGATGGAAGATATACACTATCACGCCTTGGAAGTGATTCATAAGATAAAAATAATGACCAAGTGGCTCAAAATATGTTATGTGAGAGATGTATACCAGAGTAGTGATGAGTTTTCTGTTGTTTTTATTTTCCACTCAGGGTCCACTAGGTCCCTCAGGTCCTCAGGGATTGGCTGGACAGCGCGGTATTGTTGGTCTACCCGGACAGAGAGGGGAACGAGGTTTCCCTGGTTTGCCTGGACCTTCTGTAAGTAAAATGAAATCACATGATCAAACACATAGATTAAAAATTTAATTCTACAAGTCAAATACAGGTGGAGATGAACAGAAAAAAAAAAGACAAAAATTTAAACGTGAGCAGAAAAAAGCACAAAACAAAACAAGAGCACATATATGTCATCAAACATACTTTGCTTTTCCTTTCTTCTAATTCTTATTAAAATATTTCAAATATTTGAGTCAGACCGGTGAGAGAACAAACTTTACTGCGCTGTTATGAAACTGGTCATGAG
Organism: Poeciliopsis gracilis; assembly: GCA_911649635.1. NCBI lineage: Eukaryota > Metazoa > Chordata > Actinopteri > Cyprinodontiformes > Poeciliidae > Poeciliopsis > Poeciliopsis gracilis. The sequence goes on from CAJVRI010001403.1 coordinate 1,797,786, forward strand.
GAAGATGTAAAATGTGATGTAGCATATCTTAAATACATAACTTTTTTTCTCAGACAAATGAACAAAACAAATACAACTTTAAAATATAAAAAGGTTCACAAACTCAAATATTAGCTCTTTGGATGCTAAATTTAACATTTTTTCAATACTTGTATGGACAGAACCATAACTCAGCCCACATTGTAATTTTAGACATGCACCAATAAAATCTTATGCCAGTTTCTTTTGCTATGTTTCAGCAGACACATAAACACCTTCAAAAGACACCCAGCTCCTGCAAGGGTGTGCATGTCTCCACAAAAACATTGTCTCTCGAGGCCAAGACACACACAGGCAGACAGTCAGAAGGTGAAAGCATCATCAACCCTGCTGTCACAGCTGTTAATAAATATTAATGAATCTGCCATATGAGAACAATACTGACTGTTTTGGCATTCTGTAAAGTAAATGTGGGGAATCAGCAGATGTGCTCTGTACTGACAATCTGCTGTGTCCTAATTTGATCAGTCAGAACTCATCTCACATCAAGCAGGGCTTTTCCCCTCATGTTTCTATCTGATGGAGATTACACCACGACATGTGACTGAAGAACTTCCCCTGCTTACATCCAACATTTTTTGATATATGACATGAACCACGTCCCCTACTTACAACATCTCAGCGGGCATGTCCCCACCATCAATTATTCACCAGTGTGCATGAAGGGGATTCCAGTAAATCAAAATAAACCCACCAAGGAATGAGCTTTCAGTGACAGATGGGACTGCAGATTAGGCTTCATGTTCTCCGAATACATAGCTTTGGTGATCAAATAAAATGCAAAGTGTGATTTTTTTTGTGGTCAAATATTAATTGTTACAGTTCTAAACTGTTTGAACCCAACAGATGAGTGTATTTATTTAAATTATCTGGTCTAAATGAGATTAGATGATGTTTCTCTTTTTCTGAACTGACAAAAAATAGAAAAAAGCACAATCCTACTAAGAAATATTGTTTTTTTTTCATACAATAAAAGATAATGACATGACAAGTCGCTACAGAAAAATTATATATATGTAAATTATGAATATGTATAAACTCCAATTTTGCACCTAAAGCAGTGAAATTAGGATCCGTGGTGAGTGTCCAAGCACAAGAAAATGTTGAAGATAAAAATTATCTTGAGTTTGGGAATCGCTCTTCTTTTTAGTTTCTTAGCTATGTATTTCAAATTCTTTAAATCTGAAGATTTGTTTTTCTTTCTATTGTTAAAAATACTCAAATGTATAACCATAAATGAACCACAGAACCTGAAGCTGGTGGAAATGTACAGAGTTGTATTTCTTTTTTTTATTTTTCAACTTGTAACAATGAGTCCTTATTCCTGGCAGGGTGAGCCTGGAAAGCAGGGAGCTGCTGGTGGTCCTGGAGACCGAGGACCACCTGGACCAGTCGGACCGCCCGGGCTCACTGGTCCTGCTGGAGAACCTGGTAGAGAGGTAAAGGAAAATCACAGGCACATTGAATCAGGAATGGAAATTCAAATTTCAGACACATAATTGAGTCAAAGACTTCTGATTTGACTCAGACTCAGAAGTAAAGGCAGGTTGGCAAGCAGGCTCCATATGCGTATAGTTTCTTTCAAAAGGGATGAAGTTGAATCGTTGAGTGTCATAATTGTTATCAAGCCTAAAAAATAAAAAGTATTGCTATTGGTGTCATAATAGACTTTGTCTTTAGACAAAGTTGAATATTTATATTTCTAATGAATTGCCGTCTCATTTATTTTCAGAGTAATTTAAAGCAGCTCATAAGAGCTTCTGATTATTACATTTTCAAAGATTAGAATGTATTTGCTAAATATTTGTGCTGAAATAAGCAAAAGAAAAAAAATACAGGATTTGAATTTCCAACCTACAACAATGGATTCTTAAAGAGAGACTAGATGGCATGCATCTGAAAATGCTCATCAAAGACTTTAGAGTTGACCTTCAAACACTTGAGACTTGACTTTGACTTGGGAAAATATTATTGTAAACATCTCTGGACTGGATACGCAGCTGTCAATCCACTTCCTGTTTTATGTGAGCCATTGAAATTCTCCAGACTTTCCATCACTCATCCATTTGCATTTTGTCCTATTATTTGGCTGCAGTGGGGCTCATTATATAGCCAATATTCATTCAGTAGGACACCTGGTTAGAATTAATTAACACTGCATTTTGTCTGACAGGGCAATCCTGGATCTGATGGACCTCCTGGTAGAGATGGTTCTCCTGGAATTAAGGTACAATTACAAGAGGTCAAATCACCTGGTGTATGATTTTATTGTATATTTTGATGACAATGATGCACACCTGTCATTACCATCAAAACAAGTCAGAATTGTCAGAGAAATACTGACAATTCTGCAGGATGAAATAACTGGATCATTCATTCTTTGTGGACTCCCACAGATGTCATTATATTTCTACCAGATGAGTCAGAGATACACTTAATCTCTGTCATTTTCTTTTGGTCCTTCCTGGGCAAATTTGAGCAGGACCTACTCATTATCCTGCCAATAATAGTATCCATGCCATAGGGAAGAGATATTACCATGTAGGGACATTGATTGTATTAAAATAAAATGTAATTGAAATGGAAGTGTCCAAACAATTTTCAAAGAAAGGTTAGGTGCAAGTTATGCTTGGAGAGTTTGTTGTTAAAAGAGCAGGGTCAGTCTTACAACTAATATTTTTGTAACTTTTTACTCCATTTTTATGTAAGACATTTAAAAAATAATATATTTTAGCAAATGAATCCACGCTTGGTGTCTCCACAGTTTTATGTCACTTTTATTTAACAAAACTCCTCAAAGTGGTGGCTGTAGTAAGTCAAAAACATTGACCTGGCTATTGTGATTTCCAACTTGTACTCTTTTTGCTGCAGGGTGACCGTGGCAACACCGGTCCTGCTGGTGCTCCTGGTGCTCCAGGTGCTCCTGGGGCTCCCGGCCCAGTCGGTCCCACTGGAAAACAGGGAGACAGAGGAGAGTCTGTGAGTAATGACTCAAGCACAAGCACAGTCACATGTTTTCCAGAAGCTATTTTAAAAAATCTACCAACGCATAAAGGTTTTTTTTTATGATTAATATTTCTATGAAGCTCATTTCTGCCAGCTGAACATTAACATATTGTGTTTCAAGTACCAAGAAAGTTTTTCCTTCTTGGTACTTGAAGGAGACTAAGAAGGAGTCTCCTTCTTGTGTTTCATCCCTGATAGACCTTACATCCAAGACATAAATTAACTTTTATTGCTTTTGTAATTTGCATAATATTAATTTAATGCATTCCATGAAGCAGTTGCTTTTTTTAACCAAATGTTATTACTAGTGTGTTGTAAAATACTCTACAAAAACGTAGTTATTGCTGAACTTCTAGGCAAGTCTGGTGTGTTAATATGTTTATCATTTCATTTTATTAGGGTGCCCAAGGACCATCTGGACCTCCAGGACCTGCTGGTGCCAGAGGGATGCCTGTATGTATCCTGCATGGATAGCTTGGAACAACTTCCAGTCAAACAGAAATGAATATTCATTGTTTATCTTCTTTCTTTTAAGAACTGTCACCAACACATAAGAGTTTATTTGCATGCTTTAAACTTGTTCTTAGGGACCCCAAGGACCCCGTGGTGATAAGGGTGAAGCTGGAGAGTCTGGTGAGAGAGGACAGAAGGGGCACAGAGGTTTCACTGGTCTGCAGGGTCTCCCTGGACCACCAGTAAGACACCATAACTAATCTAAAACATTGTTATACTACTCCATTGTTTGTTTCATACTTAAGGCCTTATTTCCTGTGCTGCCTCTGCATTAGGGTCAACCTGGAGACCAGGGTGCCACTGGACCTGCTGGGCCTTCTGGACAAAGAGTGAGTACAAACCCAACCAAACATGTTGCAATTAACGCAGTAAAATGGTTTTAAATTGAAAGGAAACTTGTATTTCTTTTCATCCAGCTGAGTGATTAGTCTAGTTATGTTCATGCTTCAGAATGAAAAATGATATCAAACCGTACTTCTATAGGGACCACCTGGACCTATTGGTCCTGCTGGAAAAGACGGGTCAAATGGCTTACCAGGACCCATCGGACCCCCTGGACCTCGTGGTCGTACTGGAGACTCTGGTCCCGCAGTGAGTACTAATAAGGACATGACTCCCCCTTTTATTGTTTGTTTTTAGTATGTTTTACTTTCCTAACTAACTTCTACAGAATAAAATATATGGCATCATATGCTTAATTATCTTGGTAAATAGATGTATATATCAACTTCATATCCAAGACAGCAATATGGGCAACATAAACATGAATAAATAACAGCCTAAAGAGTGAAGCTTTCTCCGTGCAGCTTCATGAGCCTTAATGATGCTGTAAACGCTGCTAGCTGCATCAGATCTGTAATTTAGTTCAGCTGAAATTATTGCACACAACTCTTTTCAAAAGTGTCACCACCTCTTGAATTTTCATGCTGCAGCCACAAAATTCAAAGTATTTTATTGGGATTTTATGTGACAGAGTGGCTCGTATTGGTGCTACTGTATGGAAATAGGATTTTTACTTTGAATTTTTCTGCAAATAAATGTGCAGTGTGTGATATGAAAACGGTTGAGATTGTATACAAGAAAAACAGAATACGATTTACGCAGCTTCGCCTCTGTTCTGCAGCATTCTTTATTTCACCATTTTGGTTTTCTTCCATTCTTTAGCGTCTGTTTTTTCTGTTCAACCCCCTTCACTCTGAAACCACTAAATGAATCCTAGTACTGTGCAGAATTGAAGCCTAACAGGAAAGTAGAGTTCATCTGAGTTTAAACTGAGAAAAAGGCCTCAGAGGTTTGTTGGAGAACATTTAGTGAACAAGCAACCAAAAACACAGCAGACAAGTCAGGAAAAGTTACAGATGGGAATACCACAAGATTCAAAACAGCTCACAGAGCTCTGTTCAATATGATTGTGGGAAAATATATGCCACTACTGAAAACCTTTTCAATTCAGTTTATGTGAAAGTATTTGTGGTGTGTTTTGCTTTTTTGCCAAGTCTTAAAAATATTATATATTCAGAAATATTTCACTGGTAGTTAACCATATGCAACAGCAATATGAATGTATCATGACATGTTATTTTAAATAACCACTGGAAGAAAGTAATTTTGGAAAAATTTATTCTACATTTGAATTATATGACTATAAAAATTCAGAAAAAGAATGTAACTTAAAAATTGTTATGATTGATAATTATTAAAAATAATTGCAAAATTATTTTAGAGTACATTTTTATGTGCTTTCCAAATTCCTTATTTTCTCTCCATTTTCTTTCTACATGAAGCTAATTATTAAAGTGTTATTAAAAGATCAATTAACTATTAAGACATCCCATATGAGGAAGAATATTGGAGATTGAAGCAACTAAATATGTTGCTTGCATTGCTCATTCCAAGAGGGAAGTCCAGATAATTGCTCAACCCACAGGGAGAATTGAGAAAAGCCTTTGTGATGTGCTTGTTTTTCATGTACTGTTTGTTTACCCTGGCATTCAGTAGAAGTTATTATTCAGAATTGTAGGTTTGCAAAAGCCCTCTTCAGAAAATTGTGTAAAATTACATGTACATGTTCAAGAAAATAAGAATAAGAATAATCTAGCCGTAAATGAAAAACACAAGGATACAGGAAATCTACAATTGCTGATGGAAAATAAAATGTCTTCTTACTTTTTGAATTTTCTTTCAGGGTCCTCCTGGAAACCCTGGACCCCCCGGTCTTCCTGGTCCCCCCGGTCCTGGTATTGACATGTCTGCCTTCGCTGGTCTGGGTCAAACAGAAAAGTCTCCCGATCCCCTGAGGTACATGAGAGCAGACCAGGCTGCTGGGAATCTCCGTCAACATGACGCAGAGGTCGATGCCACTCTCAAGTCCCTCAACAACCAAATTGAGAACATCCGCAGCCCAGAGGGGTCCAAGAAGAATCCTGCCCGCACCTGCAGAGACCTGAAGCTCTGCCACCCCAACTGGAAGAGCGGTGAGTGACAACGCAAGAAATTGGCTGAATTGGGGTGATACAATGAAGCAGACTGGGTCTAGTCTGGGGAAATAAATGTTTTGAAAAATAGGGATTTGACTGAAATCTTGTTTACTCTGAAAAATATTTGCCTTGTGCTGATTTAGAGTCCGTTTTTACAAGACTATGCAAAAATATGCAAGGCATTAAAGCTGTGGAGAAAGAATGATATCACCCTGAAGGCTATTGCTTTTTCCTCTGTTTTTGTGTAGGTGAGTACTGGATTGATCCAAATCAAGGCTGCACTGTAGATGCTATCAAAGTTTTCTGCAACATGGAAACCGGGGAGTCCTGTGTGAACCCCAAACCTGCCAAGATCCCTCGCAAGAACTGGTGGTCCAGCAAGAGCAAAGAACGCAAACATGTGTGGTTCGGAGACGCAATGAACGGAGGATTCCATGTAAGATCTGCAACCTGTTTCAGTTTTATTAGCTTATAAAATATTAATATGTACTGTTTACATTATGGCACAAATGAATGCTTTGCATGGCAAAACGTTCAAAATTGATATTTAGAAAGTCAAACTTAAAGGGAAAATATCTTTCAAACAGAAAGATATGCTGCCTTAGCTTAAATAAAATGATCCAAGCAACAAGTAAAAGTATTGTTGTTGCTTTACACATATACATTCTCTACTGCTACAAAACATACAGAAGTGTGACTCAAATGTGTTGGCAATGTCCTGACAAGCTCCAAATCCAACTCCATTTTATTTATAAAGCACAATTAAAAAAAACTATTTGTTGTACTAAAATATGGTACTGCACTAAAACAGATCCAAACAAGACATAGACAATATTAATAAAATGGCATTAACTATTGCTATTAACTATTAATTATCCTGAACATTCACGCACACACATTTTCTCAATATAAAAATAAAAGAAAAAGAAAACAAAGTTCTCAAACATTGAAATTATTGAAAAGCGCTTCCTAAATAAACTTTACTTTCTTTCTCAAAGAGCAAACTTGGAAACTTTGTTGCTTTACCTATTGACTCGTCTGACCCCTCTTGAAAAGTGCCAAGCAGCAAATTTGGCAAATTTTTCTGGTGTTAGTCGCAACTTTTTGGAGAGCCTGGCGTAAAAGCCTGTCTCATTCTTACTCAAGGAGCAGTGGGTGATCTAGTGGGCCCCAAAGCACTTACAGACATCAAAGTCTTCACACATGAATGCCTCCCAGCTGCAATCAGAGCAGGAGATGTTCAGCCTCCTGTGTCCCGACTATGAAAGAGTTATGTATTTGTGTTGTTTACTTTTTACCAGATAAAAATACCAAAGTGCTTTACAATGAAATATATACCACACAATATGACAAACATTTCATAAAAAAATACATTGGTTTCAATATGACTTTACGCTTTTCAAATACAAAATCGATTACATTATTTAGCAATTTCTAGTTTGTGTAAGGCTTAAAACTCAAAGGCAACTTTTTCATAGTGAATTTTTAAAAAGTAATGCTTCAACAAAAATTTAATACCTCATCCTGACAAAACGTTCTTCATCCTTTTTCCCAGGACACTCACATTATATCAAACAGCTTCAAATCAAACATGACAATTTAAGGTCACTACCGGACTCTTATAGCTAAATAGAATAGGAATCTTGCTGTCAAATATAAATAAAATATTTGTGTGACAAATTTGATAAATTTTTAGATTTGGAACACATGGAATCAAACATTCAAAGCATTAGCTTATTTAAAAACACTCAATGAATCACCAGGAACAAAACCTGATGTGTTATTGTTTGTTCACTGCAGTTCAGTTATGGTGACGACAGCCTGGCTCCCAACACCGCCTCCATTCAGATGACTTTCCTGAGGTTGCTGTCGACGGAGGCTTCCCAAAATCTCACTTACCACTGTAAGAACAGCGTGGCCTACATGGATGCTTCAACAGGCAACCTGAAGAAGGCCGTCCTGCTGCAAGGCTCCAACGATGTGGAGATCAGAGCCGAGGGCAACAGCCGCTTCACCTACAGCGTCATGGAAGACGGCTGCTTGGTATGCAGTCCTGCTAGTACAATATCTGTACTCTCTATGAGGCAAACCAAATGTTAACATTTTTCTGTGTGATTTTTTTTCCCTCCTGCAGAAACACACAGGACAGTGGGGTAAGACAGTGTTCGAATACAGGTCGCAGAAGACCTCCCGTCTGCCCATCGTGGACATTGCCCCCATGGATATCGGTGGAGCAGACCAGGAGTTTGGAGTTGACATTGGGCCAGTTTGCTTCTTGTAAAGAATGAGCAGCTGTGAAGAAGAGGAAGAAAAAGTGGCTGTTTGAAAAAAAAAAAAATTAAATAGGAAACGAAAGAGGAGCACGCTTTGGTGAAAAGGCGAGGAAGAGAGAAAAAGAAAAAAATCAAGACACTTTTTTAAAACATGGGACTTGTTTTCTAAATAAAAAAGTGCTTTTCCAAGTTGAACTCGGTAGGAAATCTGCACTGAATGGCACCAACAAACTGTCATTTGTGATCCATCCGCAGCATTGCCTTCAGTCATCTCTGCCCCATCCCCCCCAAGGACACCCTCCACTCCCTAAACCCTCCCTTCTTCACGTTGTGAACAGCAGCCCCCCACATACCCAATATCTATGAACAAAAAGGAGGAAATATGAGGAGAGAATAGGAGCTAAACCAGGGAACAAGAGAGAACAATGTGTTGGTGTTATTTATTTATTGTTTAGGTTAGACTCCCAGGTGTGGTAGGACTGAGTTTGTTGCAAAGTGATAAAAAAAATATATATATATATATATATTAAAGAAGCCTCATCCACCAACTTCCTCCTGTTTAATGATCCCATTATTCTTGTAACAAACCAATAAAGAATTTATTGTTCTTTGAAACCAAAAAATATTTCCGCATACCATAGAATATCCAGTTGTTCCTGTTTCTCCAACCATAGTGTGTATCAAAGTTACTGTGTACTATAATAAAGTCAACGGTGCTATTGTTGTAAAACAGTTTTGTGTTTTTAAGCAACCTGACACTCCAATATAGTGACTTGTACTTATATATATATATATATATATATATATATATATATATATATATATATATATATATATATATATATATATATATATATATATATATATATAGAAAGAGAGAGAGAGACAGAGTGTTCCTTAAGAGACCATTTTGTTCTGGGTTTTTGGATTTCACTGTAATTTATGACCCTTCTTACATGAACAGACATGACTGATAACGTTTTGTAATCAATTTAGATTGGGACATTTTTTTTTTTTTTTTTTCAAACGTTTGATTTGGCTTTTTAAAACTACCTCACTGGGAAAAAAAAAAAACATATCTAAACTTACAAACTTACAATTTACAAATATCTTTTCAAATTGAGATAGGTATATTTGGTTACATAATCTCAATATGCTGCCCTTCATCCAGTGTGACCCACGTCCCGTCCTGCCCCTCACACACCACACACCCGATGCTTCCATGTAAAAACACACACACACTGAGTGTACTTCACTAATGTTCCAATTTCAACTCCAGCACAGAGGGTTCAAATGTGTGAGGTTGTGTATATTTTTTTATTATTAATAATAGAACTATTATTAATAATAATAGCATTATTATTATTATTTTATTACTATGATCATGACTTGTTTTTGTTAAGTTTTAATTAATGTAAATTGGAAATAAACGACAAAAACCAAGTAACAGACTGAAGTTGAGTTTTATTGAATTTTCTGTTAACGTACATCAAAAAATAGTCACACCCCAGGAATATTTAGTGAAATGGTAATCGTTTAAATCGATTGACATGTTCTTCTAAGTGGAACTAATAATGTTTTAGAAAATGTGTGCCCAAAGCTGAACTTTAGGGTGATGGCACTGATATCTTCTAACCTCAATCTTTGGAATGTATTGCAAAATAAGGAATGGGGAAAAAAACCCAAAGTAAACATGAAAAGAGCTGTCAGTAGTTACAAGAACCGTTTTATTGCTTAAACTCAGGAAAGGCTTTTCTTTTCAGTTATAAGAATTATAAAACTAACTTTTCTATTTTCTTCTTCATTAATAAAAATCTGTCTCAAGTTTTTTGCAGTTTTTAAGATGTTTTTTTTTCAGTTTATTTTTTGATTTTTTTAATCCTCTTTAAAGCATCCATTCAACTTAAATCAGGCATCTAGAAATCAACTATGCTTCCCAAAATCTCTCTCCATGTGGAGATACGTTTGATAATATTAGATGTTTAATTATGAGGGAATTCCTCCATAGTTAATCAGCTGATAATACTCTGTTATTTTAGTAATTCAAATCAGTTTGGTTCATTTATATGGTATCAATTCACAACAAATGTCTTAAGGCACTTTACCAAAACAAAAATCATGTCAGTTCAATCACACAATTGGCCACAGTTATCAAACAGTAATTATTCAAAGTAGTTTAAAATGTTTCTAATTTAAGTGTTTTTTTTTTTTGTTTGTTTGTTTGTTTTTTGTTTATTTTATGTTTAGTTTCTATAATTTGTTCCATAATGATTTTATAATCATGTGATTATGATCAGGGTTATTATAGAATTAGTATACATATCCATCCATCCATCCATCCATCCATCCATCCATCCATCCATCCATCCATCCATCCATCCATCCATCTTTTATCTATCCTCATTTATTTCATTCCATCACACCATGATGCTGCAGTGATGCTGCATGTTTCACTGCAGGATGGTTATATACAGTGTTTTTTTGGCACATTTTATATTTGATATATCTAAATACTGTACTCTAACGTCAAATGCCTTCAGATGCCACCGATTAATAGCATCATGATGTCCAAAAGCACACTAAGTTAAGTAGCCAAGAGCCTGAAGAAACAGCTAATAGATACCACTCAGGTGGGTGATGTCATATCTACCCTTCAGGAAAAAGTAGTCAAAGAAGTCTCATTTCAATTTGCCTCAAGTTGTGTACACAAAAAACATGTGGAAGAAGTTGGTCCAGATGAGATGAGAGCAAAATTTAATGCCATGTGTGTAAAATTTAACATCACCCCACCTCCCCCACAGCAACACATGGTGACGGAACCATCATGCTGTGTGGATGTTTTTCTTGAGCAGGGGAGGGAAGCTGCTTAGAGGTGGCAGGTAGATGAAAAGGGCCAAATACAAGGCGACCCTGAAAGAAAGGTTGTTGAAGGCTGCGAAAAACTTGAGACACATTATGATACATTTTCAGTAGGATAACCGCCAGACCAGGGCCAAACTGAGGTGGTTTAGATTCAAGCATATTAATGTGATAGTTAAAACTTGAACCTACATCTAATTTAAAAATTGATTCAGTAGAAAAACACACAGCATTCTTTTAAATTTCTGTCAAAAATGCATCATTTTCTTACGTTTCCGAATTAAGCACGCCTTTATATATGACTGTCACAAAAAGCTGTACAAAACAAAATAAGATAAAATGAAAGCATGTGACTTCTTTTGCAAGGCACTGCAAAAGTTTATTTAGATTTGAATCATTTGCTGTCAGGAAACAATAAAATAAAGCAATGATTAAAACAAAACATCAACATCAATGAATGAAATCCCACAGTTAAAGACTATAACAAGTAGACATTAGATTTTGAGGTTTGGCTTGTCAGAATTATCAGCAAGCAAAAATTGGTCCAAGGTTTACTCAATACAAAATGTGCACTGAAGAATACAGAAATATGTTGCATGAAATTTAGATGAATGATTTGTGACAAACAGTAAACAACCACATTGCTACTCACTTTTTGCTCTCTTGTGTTTTAAAGGTCAGAGTTGTCCAACCTCATCTCCCTTTTAGCCTTTGGTTTACCAACATGATAACGACTGACTCTAATTTAAAGTGTAGACACAATGCAGCCAGCCTTTCTCTGTGGGCTACAACACATGCACACCACATTTAGCACATCACAGTTCACAGATAGGTGACCTATTCTAAGTTTTGCTTCTGCACCTAAAAACGTACCATTTGTCTGATGAAATCCAGGTACAGTTTTAACAGTCTGATCATGAATTTTTACACAATTGTTTATATATTAAGCATAAATCAGTCCATTCAATTCCCTATTAATTCTTCAGGTTCACAAAGTCAGAAAAAATTGTTTAAGTTTATGGAAACATTGACCAAAGTAAAGCAAGTATAATTTCCACATTTAATAATTTAATGAAACAGATGTATGGCTTCAGTTGCATCCTATTATCTCTGCAACACAAAGAATTGTTATCATTATGTAAGCTACATCTAGTTATGACATTATACACAAGACACGAGTTGGAATGAGATTCTCAGGTGTCAAATTCAGAGGGCCAGTTTCCTGCAACTGTTTGATGTGTCTTGTAACATGAAACCATTTTATCCCATACAATGGTTTCACAGTGTGGTTTTACAGGCTGCGTCCAGCTGTTTGACAAACATATTGTTACCAAAGGTTGTGGGTAAGGTCCCTTCTATTTGTCCATCATCTCAATTATTTTTCCAATTTTGGGAACAAGAAAAAAATGTACTGGGTTTCTTTCAGGCAGCTTTGTGGCATTTGGCAGCAACAGGTGGGCTTGGGGGGAGAACAGTGTTTCTTCATGCTGAAGAAAACTCTGGTGAGTCAAGCACGACTTCTGGCATCTCATTCAAAACTTTTTGCTATTTTTCAAACCACCCAACACCTATAATACACTGATTTTAAGAAATGCAATGCTCTGAAAACAAACAAAAACTTACATGATGCTACAATTACATAATCCTTGTTTACACCTGAGTAAACAAGGATCATGTTTACTCAGGTGTAATTTGAATGTCAAGACACTTGTTGATCATCATTTATTCATTTTTGGTCAAAATAAATGTGCAGAGAACATCTAATGTTGTGACATTAATGCAGAAGTATAACTTTAGGGTAAATTAACATAAAATGAACATAGTTTTGATTAATTTATTCATTATGTCATAGCATATTTTGAACCATTTCTCTCCATTTATAATTGCCAATATTTTTATTTTAGATCTCTCATTGTAGCAGAAAAGAATTGCATTAATATTTTAATACAACACTAACATATCCCGTTGAGGACACTGGAGTTATTTGTATAATAAGTATGGTTGCAACACCCTCATGAAAATCAATCAAATGTGGCTGTTAATCCAGTGTGATTTAGCTCAATATGTGGAGAAAGCAGGAGAATAAATTAATCAATTTACACAGATTGTCTAATATGATACGACAAAATGAATGACTCTTTTAATAATAAATGATGTGATTATTTTCTCAGTGTCTTTAGAAATGGAGTCAGTTCTGATAGAGCCCATGTGGTAAACTATGGAGAACAAAAAGCTCCAAAATGAAGAAAGCAAATAAAGCATGAAATTATATTTATACATATTCATATTAGAACAAACCTGGAAACGAATAAATCCGATTGACCAATATTTATTCAAATATTTCAATAATTTATTAAATGCAAAATTATATAAGTAAATGGAAAACACAATTTGAATGTGAAAAATCATATGTTGAAATTTGTTCTGACTATTTCAGTAATTATTAAATCAATTTAAGCTTTCTTTGCTATGGTACACCATAAAATACTTTATACTTTCACTGTGGCTTCTTATGTAGCATGTAAACCCTGGGGCTGCTCGCTCTGACTGGTAGAGCTGATGTTCTCCAGCCCACAGCCAGGAGATAATTAAAAAATCTCATAGATTTCCATGTCATACCTAATCTAGTCATGTTTGTCAAGACAGTTGTACTTACTTAAATAATTTCTGCATTTGTTTTGCCTTTAAGTATTCATTTAACGTTTGAGTTCTTTGTTGAATTGTGGCACAATTAGACTCCCGTAGACCAAAGATGAATAGGAACTAAAGCAAAACCTCTAGATAGCAACTCATTTTACTAACTCAGCTCAAAATTTCTCTGTACCAATTATTATATCTCGTGAGATTTTTCAAACACTGTTTGGTGCAGCATAAAGACAAAGCACGGTCCCTCCAGTGTGTCCAGAGTAAATTTAGATGAGTAGTGTGGTGTTTGTCTAAAACTGAAGTCCTGGCAAGGATCTGTGCAAAATCAGGGCTTTCAAAATAAGAATAGCTGTGACAGTGCCTAAAAACACCACAAATACAAACATGTGTATGCGTGCACACACACATACAGATGACTCAAACAGCATGGAAAGGACACACATCTGAATTTGCACACCTGACAAACACACTCCTACTGATTAGTGCCTTTCAAGTGTTTATTAGGGGTCAGCTGGTCAACGTCTCCTAATTAGAACCCAATGAAAGATAAAAGAGCAGTATGAGGCATGGAGGGAGAAGAAAAGAGGTGCTACAAAGGGAGGCAGAATGTTATTAAGTTCAAAAAGTCTTCCTCTATACGTAGTCCTGTCTTATCTTTACCTGCTGCGCTTTTATAACTTTTCCTCTCCTCTATCAGTGCAGATAGTACAAGTTGAAAAATATGTAAATTTTGTACTAAAATTGAAAAACAAAAGCGTCATAAGAAAATAAATGTTTAGAATAAGAATTTAAAGGAATAATCAAACAGCTGTAAAAGGTTAATTTCCTCCATAGTTGGTAACTTCAGTAACTTCTCTCAGCGTTTCAGAGTCACGTTCCATAAATATAGCATCTGAATGTTCAGCTTCAACAGCATTCAGATCAGAAACCTGTGCTCAGAGTGTCTGTCTCTGTAGGGGTCTTACGTGGGCTGGGGAGACTCTTCAGGTACTCCAAATGCCTCCGGGCCTCAGCCTGGTTCTGCCGGACGTAGTACACAACGTACACAATGACCATGAAGAACCACACAAACATGGTCACTAGCATGGCTACATCCGTGGTCTTCCTCTGCAGGCTGCAGAAGTTCACCCCAGAGTCCAGCAGCTTGACCAGCGGCTGACCTGAGTGCTCACCTGGTGATCCAGGATCCTCCCACCGGCTCCCCTCACCCACACCCCGCACGGAGCTCTCGCAGATGATCCCATTCACGGTCTCTGGCTCCAGGTTCAGAGTCTCCATCAGCTCCTGCAGGGTGCAATCACAGTGCCAGGGATTGTGGTAGAGCCGTGTCTTGGCGCGAGTGGACCCAAACTCCTCCCTGCTGGCCTGCCTCAGCTGGTTATGTGAGAGGTCCAGCAAGCGCAGGTCGGGTCCCAGATGCCGCAGAGCCCCGGAGGAGAGAGAGTCGATGCGGTTGTGGGACAGATAGAGGTCCCGCAGGTGGACCAGGTGGCTGAAGGCATTCTCTGGGATGTTCCGGATGTAGTTGCGCTCCAGGTGTAAGGAAACCGTCTCTGGCGGGATCCCCTCTGGGATTTCACGCAGCCCTGCGTCCGAGCACAAGACAGTGGCCGTTTCCCAGGCACAGTGGCAGCTGTCCGGGCACTGCGGGGTTGCTTGACCCCATAGGGTCGCGAACAAGAGTGACATGCACAGCCATGAGTAGAGATCCAGCTTTTCACCTGTTCCCCTTCTTCTTCCTCCACTGACGGCACCACATCTCTTCTCACACAAGCTTGTGCACATCGCCTCACCATATCCCCATGACACACATCAGTTCCCAATCAGACTCAGGCTGTTGCTACAGGAGAACCTGACAGGTTAAGAAAAAGGGGAACAGAGTAAAGAAGAAAATCTGGAAACACATTCAATAAAAATGCATGCAGAGGATTATATAGAGGAGGAAAAACTTGCATTACAGAAATGAAATGAGCTTAAGATCCGTCCAACACAAAAGTGCCTTTATAGCAACACAGCTCTGAATCATGCATACAGCTAATTCTTTACATGACAAACATCTTGCATGGTGGCTAATCCTGTAATAACACCAGATTTCTGGAAAATGCAACAATATATTTAACTACATTGGCTTCCTCTTTTAATCACAGCCTAAGCAGCTGTAATGATAGCCTAAGTGGCCTAATAAGGTTGCAAACCCCTTTTGCATTTCTGCATTAGAAGGACACAAATCATATAATTCAATTATCTCTACTCCACCCTACCTCCTTTCTGTTCTGTCCTTCAAGACCAGAATAAAAGGTATCATATTATCCTGATCGATACATTTTCATCTCATTTACCCTGCTATGATACCAGGGCTGCTTAATCACCCTGCAAGGGTTAAGCATGCTACGCGCTGTAGAGATGGAGGCTAGAGAGAAACCAATCAATAGCCCAAGCATTGCCTGTTAGACTATTAAGGACAAGAACATCAATCCTGGATGAATCTCACAGTGTCAATAAGTGACAATAGTGGGGGAAAATCCTCTTGCTGTAGTCTTGGTGTTGCCGTCTGCTCAACGATCATGCAACTGGAAGGCAAAATTTTTAAAAACAAATATAATGTGCAAAAACACTCTTGGTTATGGTAAATATTTAATATGAGTTAAACTATTTCAAATTGAACAAGCCTCATATTTGCACGTTGTTTTGTTTCATTTGTTTTTTTTAGTCTGTCTATCTCTGTAGACATTTTTCATTGCAGCCTTTTTTGACGATTTGATCCGATGTTTCCAGAGCTGCTTTGTTTTTCTGAGGCAAGTGCACCCTTCCTGAAAATGATGTTTCTATAGGACAGAAATCACAAGAGACTGCTTGAATTTGATTACAAGAATACCCTCTTAAATGTCAAGCACCCTGTGTTTTCATAATAAAATCAAAACTGTCATGTGTCTCTGGTCTCCACTGGAAATAGAAAGAATATGCTTAAAGGCTGGACCCTCAGACTTTTTAGATTGCCCTAGATCTGTCTGATATGCTCAAATTAAACTGGTAAAAAGCCCAGTATGTCCAGTATTATTAGGTAGAAATTTCAGGCACTCCTCATGATTTTCATTGATACACTGAATTAATGTATGCAAATCTCCAATTAGCAAAAAAATCACATGATGCATGAAAAATAATGGGGATGAGGAGAGTAGGAAAAAGAAACGAGCAAAAGAAAATACATTTAAATTATAAATTAATTGTTTTCGATGTTATCTGAAAATTTTTTAGTATTAATAGGAAGTTAGATGAGTTACAAGCTATTTTTTTTAATTTATTTATTTTTTTTATATTTGCAATTAAAGTTTATTTAATATTAACGTTAATATTGGTGGAAACTGCCATAAATGGTTCTGATCAAAAGATTCCAGTGTTCTCTTTTTGTTGCATCCTTTGTAACTTTTCCATGCATAAATTATACATATAATACACAATTTGTAATATAATTAATGTTTTCAGAAACCGTTTCTCTAGACTACAGACTTTTTTCTTAAATGAAAGCAAACTACAGCGGCCGCTGTACGTGTGGGACACATTTTACGCACACAATACACAATGTTCGGCAAAACTATCTTACCTTTAAAATAGTTTAATATGAAGTTTGACTCCATATGGTGGATGAAAGCGGGGTTGAATTCGGACTCTGTTTGTAGTTTACATTCGCTTTTCACCAAAATCCTCCTTTTCTGCGTGGATCCATGTGTGGAAACGCTGCGCTCTGTTGCCCACAGACGGCTCCATCTCGGACTGTCACAGCGACGGAGGCAGTTTTAGCTGTGGAGATGTGGGGCAAACTCTCCCTCCTCTTTCTCCTCCTCCACTTCCTTCTCTCTCTCTCTGTCTCTCTCTCTTCTCTCTCTCTCTGTCTCTCTCTCTTTCTCTCCTTGAGAATAGGTGTTTGTAAAAGGTAAATCCAAACACGGGGGGTGCACCATCATCACCCCTCCTTACCCGCGGCATCCATCTCGCTTTTCTGAGAACACGCTACCTCTATGAGCTATTAACTTAATTACCTTTCGCTATAATTAGATTCTTAGAATAAGTCTTCCACATAAACTGGGTGAATGGGAACAGGTACACACAGAGATAAGTTAGAAAAATAATCCAAATAAATAACAGCATCACATTTAATTTAAGCTGCCCAACGAAAAGTGGCGGCTCCCCCATAAAAGCCTTAGAATAAATTACTTGTTATTGCAGGAACACATAGTTACACTAAAAAGTTAAACCAAACCTCACTGGAGGACAATTAATCTGTGGAATGTAATATAATTATTTTTAATAAAAGCACTAGCAATAATTGCTACCCCTGCAGTTAAGCTTTGTGCAGCCTCTCCTCCCCCCTTTGCCATTAGGACATAACTCACTCTTCTTTTTAAACATTTCATAAGGTGGAAGCATGCACAGAGAGAAGGAGATCTAGACTATTTCTCTTTGTGCAATCTCTATAGATCATTCAGAGTCCTGGGTCTTCTTTGCTCTGCTCTCTTCAGCTCAGCAAATAGGTTTTCCTCAGGATTTATGCCTGTGGACTGTGATGGGGGAAAAAAAGGTTGATTTTATACTAAGTCAACAGGGAACCATTTCTGTGTGGAAGACCTTGTGATGTCCTATTTTTGCTTTCCTGAAAAAAGTTTTGATTAAAATGTTCTTGTATTGAAGTTGCTTTCATACCATGGACTTTGGCAGAGAAACATCTTTACTGCATCGCACATCCTCCATCAGAGTTAACATAGGATTGAGTGGCTTTTCAACACTACTCCTATACCAGATCCACTTGGAGCTCAATTCTGACCAAAGAACATAGTTTTAGTTGAAATCCCATTTGAGTTTACAAAAAAACTTATTTTCCTTCATTTATGTAATTTCTTAACAACCAATTAGCATGCAGACGGTGCCAAACAGTTGTGGACTTTTGATGACCCACAGATGCTGTTCTCTAACAGGTTTACTCTTAACATTCTGCCCACTGTGTAGCTTAAGAAGTAGGGCGTAGTTTAAAAATGCTTCTAGTACATTTATTTTGAAGGGATTGCTGGGGTAACTCCAACTGCATCATTGGTGATTTTGCTTAAGTCAATTATTTCTTAACAGTTTTTTCCAGACTCATTTCATGTGCTCACATTAAAAGTTTGATTTTTAGAGTTTCCTTTTTTTCCTATATTTGCTCCAGTTATACTTTTAACACCAGTGCGCCTGTAAATTAAGACAGAATTATGCTGTATTCATTTCTTCAGTTTCCTCCTATTTGACCTGAGCTGTCGAAAACTTTTGAACTCAAAGCAGAACTGGATTATGTCACTGAAGGTGGATGCCAAGTGAAAGGAAAACTTTTATGACCTGTAAGTGATGGATTGCCTCCAAAAGGATGAGTAACAAATCAATATAAGACTGTCTTGAGTGATTACTTTCATTCCATGATGACAAATATTGGTCTTGGTGGGATAAGCTTCTTCCAGGTAACTGAGCCAGTTAATTTAAAAGAAGGAGTTTTGTTAATCCTATGTACTGACATACAATCTTATCTAGAGACTTTTTGACCCAAGTTTTATCATCAAACATAGAAAGACATTTTCGGCAGCAAGGCAATTTAAAGTGCTTAAAATTGCCAATATGCTATTACTTTGAAAGTAATAATAATGTTAATTATTGTCTTTTACATATTTTTTTCTAATGTGGCAGTCATTTCTCCAGAAATGGTGTTGCTGAAATATTGGTAGTTTTATTCTAATGTTGAATGCACTGTACACAAATCTCAAATTATTACAAAGTCAGCAGAAAATGTTAGTCCATTGCTTTTTCTTGTTGCATATAATTGTTAAAAGTGAGTACTATTTTAATTCTCTTATGAAAAATAGTCATCAGTGATTCATACCAGAGACTCACTACTTGACCTTTCCCATCATGATGCAGCCACCACCATGCATCGTCATGATTCATGGTGCAAAATAATATAAATCAACTCCAGAAAGATAAATCTGAATAAACTAAAACCTATGTTTTTTCCCCCCCTCTTAAATAAAACAAGTTCTTTCACTGCTGCCAATACAACACTCACAGCACATGTCACATTGTTAAGAAAAATATTGAAGGCAACCCAGGTGGGTGCACAGCTGTGCAGCCTGATAGAGCCAAAAGAAAATAAGCATTAAGATGTGGCTCTTGTAATCATTTCTTGTTTTGTCCTTGTTTACTACTGGAGGTCAAACAGAGAGGGGCCTGATTCGAGGCAGTGCACTGAGAGCCACTGTATATCAAGTTGAAAATGAAGATCGACATCGACAGGCAGGGATTCAAGTGCACTAATTTACAAACACAAGGGAGCCGGGACACCTGGCAACCTTGAGTTTCACAGACATCATCATGAGATGACCACCTAAACAGCAAAAGCTTAAAACATGTGCAGGTGTACCAAACAGAACAATATATGTACTGCAGAGAAATATTATTTAGTGGGTGTGCTTTAGTCCAAGAGGTCTGGGGTTTCTTATCTTTTACAGCAGTAAGTATATTGGCCCTTCAACAGGAGAGCCCTCAGGGGGAAAAAGGACTGATCTGACAGTCGGGATGGCTCCTCATACCCCTCATCCTCTCCTCAGCATGTCCCACTTCCATCAGCCTCCTAAAATCTATAGCAATTCCACCCCTGACTAGAATAGTACAGAATGCTGTGACACCAGTTCCTCCTTCCTTCTGCTTTACATATTAATACTGGTGAAAACTGTGCCCTTGATAGGATATTGCCTTCTCTGTTTGCCACAGTGAAGGCTGTGGACAAGCTGAGTTTGTATGTTTTCAGACAGAAAACAAAAGGGTACATAATGAGGAAAGAAATAATGGCAGAGAGAGAGAGAAAAAAAAAGTCTATATTTCTGGGTTTCTGACAGAGAATGAAATCCATGATGACGGGTGAGAAGTTTAATTCTGCAAAAGGAAAAACAGAAATGAAAAAAATAAAAACCTGGAGAAAAAACGGCTGAAGCAGGAACACGAAGTGTCTATCTAGGATGATCTGTCAAGGAGAGCCTCTAAAAGATGTACATGCCTATGAGCAGTCTGCGGCTGACATTGTTGACAGTGTGAAGTCTTCTGGAAAACCCGACTGCAGTGAAGTGAAGCCGTTCAGCATCATCTGTTTGGGTTGGCCGCTGTCCTCAGAGAGGAAAACACTGAATGAACCTTAAAACAAATGTGTAAAAAGGCGTCAGAGATAGAAAAAAACCCGATAGAAACCTGACAGCCAGAGGGAGAAACACATGTCTTCGATAAAATGTATATCTATAAAAATAAAATCCTTGTTCAAGTAAGAAGGTCTTGTGAAATAACACACAAAGTTTACATGAAAAGAGTGATTGTCATTAATGTGGGACTTTAATTGATGCAAATATGTTGTATTTGATCATTCTTTTTCCACAAAAGATGCATAAATAAATGTAAAGACCAGAACCGGCTGCACAACTTTGAAGTGGATTTTCTCAATTGAAAAAAGATTCAAATTCATATATTCTTCGTAATATTTGAGTAAAACTCTTTTAAAGAAGCACACTATCATTAGCACACTGGGTACAAGTTCATCTGGTGACGGGAGTTTTTGGCTTTAGTCAGATGAGTGATTGGTATTTATGAGATCAAATTGAGCAAGATTTTAAGCAGATGACAGTAAGACAGAAAGTGCTACTAATTCATTATGCTCCATTCATAGAGTTAGAACATGAATATGGCATTAACATCAAATCCAACATAGCCATGTCTAGCTGCAAGCCAGAAAACCAATTGAATTGTCTAATTTTGTACTCAATGGCCAGGTGGATCCTATCAGTAATGCCACCTAAATGCATGCTGCATGTTTCTGCATTGTATGCATTTAAGCGATAAGAAATTTGTTCACAAATAGATGTGCATGTATCTACTACTGGGAAGATTTCAGTAAATTAAGTCAATTAATTCTGACTTAAGGAAGTGTTTCTGTTTAATTGTGCAACTTTAAAATCTCCTTAAGCATGTTTTATTAATTTTTATGTGACAAGTGAATCGATTACTGCCGACTTTGTTTCAGTTTCAACTTGACTCACTCTGACAGGCCATCAGCATGATGCTACCATCACCATGCTTTACAGTTGATGTAGTGTCCTGAGGTCTGAAAACCTCAGCTCTAAAATATAATTTATGAAATGCTTCTTTCTTGGTCACTGTAGTTTGCTATGAACAATAAAACTGGTGTGTCTTGAGTTTAGGGCTTCTTTTTCCTTGAACATCCAAAACAATTTAATTTCAATTGAAGGGAGCAGTCTGGGTCAAATTGATAAAATCTGAAAATGGTTGGGTGCTCCTGGAGAGCAATGATCCCAAAAACACATTAAAATTACTGCAAAGACGAATGGAGAAAAACTGCAGCATTCAGAAGTTCAAGCCTGACTGAGATTCACAGACTCTGTGATGTGACTTTAGTCAAAGGTTCATCTACTAAATACTGAATGATCATTTATGCTTATTTTATGCTAACTATGTTTGTCATCATTTTGTAGAAATCATTTTTTACTTTTAGTTTCTTTTCTGTCATTTACTGATTTGTAAAAACAATAAAAAGGGTGAAACATCAAATGGGCTGAAAACATTTATTGGGACGTTTTGTTTTTTTTATTCTTTGACCCTTTAACGTTAGGAAAAATAGTTCAAATTCATAATGAAAAGTCAGAAATTAATGCAACACTCTTCTCAATGATGTGTGTAAACTCCTTATTGTCAGCGTATTTATGCTATATATTGTGTGTAATTTGATTCAGGGTATGAGTCCAAGAAGAGGTTTATTAATCCAGCTATTCTGCTGAGGTTCTTCGTTCTTTTTTCCCACTGTTAGGCCAACTGATATCTTCTTGTGCAGGAGTCGCATAAAAATGCTTACCACTAAGAACTCGCTGTGTCATTAGAAACTGTAGATGGAAAACTCTTACCTGCTGACAAAACAAAGTATTAACAATTTTTGCTTTGTAGGTAATGTGGATAGCAGGGCACAGATGTCGTGCTGACTGGTTCTGTAGGCAAAATAATCAGAAAAAAATAAATAAACATAAATACATAAAGCAGAAAGAGAGCACATCAAGCCATTTAGTTTACCATGCACAGCAATAAAGCAATAGAGCTCTTGAACATGAATAAGCTTAAGGGCCGTGAGTGTAAGAGCAGAGTGGGAAACCGAAACTAAAATCAATACACTGTTGGCTGCAACTCAGTTTTTTCCCTTCTTGACAAATTGATGTTTGTTTCACTGAATCCCCAATTACACTGTTCTGATGAACACACCTCCACTGTGTCCTGTTCTGTCCAGACAGGGAAGCTATTGAGGGAAAAAAAGTTTCCTTCTGCATCCTCTCAGAGAAAACAGCAATACTTGGCACAAAGTGAAACATTTACCATGTGATTTTAAAAGGCTGTCACACAGAAGGCGAGATTAGATGGATACTTTGGATTCGGTCCAACGCAGCATGATGGCCCCAAAAATTGTGTGCATGTGTGTAAGTATGAGCTTCTGAGAGAGAGAAAAATTACAAAGATGAGATGTGAAAGAGTCTTCCTGTCAGAAATGGCACTTTAATTAATTGGTTTTCGTTGGGTTTTCAGAAAAGTTAAAATTTTCTCTAAAGAGTTTAAATTAGAAATTTGGAAAAACTAATCCAGAAGTCTAATGTTATCCAGCTTTATTCATTCTCAAACAGTTCTCATGAATTTGGGATCTTCATTCTGTTGGAACTCCCATGTGTCTAAAATTCAACCATGTATTTCAAACCATCAAGCATCAACCATCAAGGTGGCAGCATTACACTGAGGGAGTATTTTGTTGCAGTATTTCCAGGTTCTTATTGATAATTACATGGTTTAATGGAGGATTAAACTCAGAATTCTTCAATTTTACGTCAGATCAGCAGCTTTCTTATTAAAACTCGAATGTAGACTGTGTGCTGACCAGCTGGTTGATGGACCAGCGACCTGACCTGGATGTACTTCACCTCTCCCTCAATGACTGCTGGAGAAAGGATCGTTCTGATCCTACCAGAACTGGGAGGAGACAGAAATGATCAGAGGTGAATGCATGTCAACTTCTCATTCATTTTTGCAAGATCATTAGTTGTTTATTCTCCAAGTAATTTTGTTCTTTGGTCTTACTGTCTAACATGATCCCAAAATATATTTTTTACATGAAAACTCAAACTATTCTGCACCACTGAACACCAGACCAACACAAAGCGGCTGTAAGCAACATGTCACTTATGTTTTTTCCCCTTGCTGTGGCATTTACACAGTAACACCTGCAATGATAGTAAAATAAAATGTCATGTAGAACCAGAGGCATAAGGTCAGCTTCATGAAAGCAGGCAATAAGAGGGGAGTTATAAAAAAAAAAGCTTTGGAGTGGAAGAGTACTAATGAGAAAATTTAGGGCACATCCTCAGTTTATTAGTGGGAAATTGACTGTGCCAATAACCTTGTCAAGGCACTGGGTGAATCAGGGAACACCTCCTCCATGCCGTTTGGAATTTTAATTTCTCTGAATTAATCAGGCGTCATTATTGACGCTTTGATCTCGGAGCTGGACGAAGTGGCGTCTGAATCTCTTTGTTGTGCTCTGGTTAATGTCAGCAATACTGGAAATGAAAGGAAGAACCACCGTCCAGGTGTGAATATAAATCAACCCTTGAAGGTAAGGCCATGGTATTCACAGGCTTTGAAGATGCAGCAGCTGATCTATCAGATGCCAACATATATTTACTCGACTGAGGTGAAACCAAAGGATTAGAGCAAAGTGAGAAATACTGTTTGTTTATTGATGTTTTTAATCCAGCAGGAAATATGAATACCAAAGTGGCCGCCACAGTGGTCTTTATCACATAGAAAAACTACAAGACAGCTAGAGACTCATGATGTAACAAAACCATTATAATCTATACCAACACGTTATTCTTTGTTTCTTTATAAAGCATTGGCTGCTTGTTCTGGACGTTTAGCTGCTTCCGTTTGCAGGAGATTGGGCAGCAGCCTGCAGGGTCCTCCTGGCCATCTCCTGGGCTCCTTCCTGGGTCTTGTTGCCGCCAATAAATCCTCCAGCGTGGACAAAGACACATCCTTTAATGCCACTGAGCTCCGACAGCGCTTCATCTCGCACACCGCGCCACTCTTCTGGAAGGGACAGCCTGGGAACAGAAGGGGGAGCTGGTCAAACAGATGGACGCCACATGGTTCACTTCCTGTTTATCATTTATTTCTATTAAACAAGGCATCAAAATAGAAGAACAAATATGTAATCTGGAATAAAATGAGAAAAAAATTGAAAACCAAACCAGTCAAAAGATATCAGCCTTGCTGACAAATGACTTCAGTTAAATTTTTAAGCAATATTAGAAATGAGCTGAATGAAGGCGTCTAAATAAAAGCAGCTGCAGCTTTTGCCGTCCGTCAACTTGTGAAGTAATAAAAGACCATTTCTAACAACTTACACACCATCAGCTACAGTGAGAAAGATTCTTTATATCTTTGTGTGAAAAACTCTCAAAATGGGAGCCAATCTTCCCAGAAGTGGATGTTCAAGTAAAGTTCACTCCAGAATTGCTGTCCAAAGCCCAGACACAACTCAGAAACATCTCAGCCTCTATTTGTCTCAGTTAACACTTTAGAGGTTAAAGTTTATGGTGCGAATGAACAAAAATGGCTTGTCTACAGAAGTTACCAAAAAGATTTTTTTTAAAAAAACAATAATAAAAACTTTGCCCACAGATTAGATAGTCTAAATGATAGTGAAATAATGTTATTTAAATAAATAAAAAATGAGTAGATGGGTTCAGTTTTAATGCCCAGTGCATTTCAGCTCTCATTACAAGCACTTTCTATCACAATGAGGGTGCCATTTTTAAAACTTCATATTTTTCCACTCACTTTGTAGAAATTTTTCAGTAGAGATATGATACAGATATCTATAGCTCTAGAAGAAATGAAGAAACCACTGCACTGAACTCCATCAAAAACCTCCTGGTTATTCCACCAAATATTGATTTCTGAACTCTTCCTGAGTTAAAACATTAGTATTGTTTCTAAATGAATATGAACTTGTCTTCATTGCATTATTTGAGGTCTGAAAGCGCTGCATCTTTTCTGTTATTTTGACCATTTCTCTCATTTTCTGCAAAATAAAACTACATTTTTGCTTGGAATTTCAAAGAGAAGTTGTCAGTAGTTCATAGAACAAAAGAACAATGTTAATTTTACTAAAACATTTACCTATAAACAGTAAAATCTGATAAAACTGATCATTTTACAGTGGTCTCTGTATACTCGATTTGGACAGATTGGCAATGGGACAAAAAACAGGGTCTTGAAATACAAATATGTTTTAAGGCCTTTATTCTATACTTTCAGTAGTAGAAAGAACTTTAAGGAAATTTCAGAAAATTATGTGCAAAAGTTCAAATGCTTCCTTCTCTGAGTCAAAGTTCAGGGTTTGATCAGATCAAATCATGAATCTCTCATATATTGTGGCTAAATCAGAGAATAATGCAAACATGTCCAAATTAAAGTTATGTTAAGATTTTCACTTAATTTAAGAGCTATAAGGACACAACTATTGTTTAAAGTACTGCTGTTAACAAAACAACTTTAAGACTGAGTTGTTATTAAATAGGACAGAATTAAATATAAACCTAATAGACGTTTAAGCACAAATGTAACTATCAGGTTAAGAGCAGAAAAAGTACATTTATCTGGATATATAAAAGAAACAAAAATCATTAAAAAAAAAAACATACTTGACATTAAAAATTAATCGAATACAAAATTTCCACATCACTTTCCACAACAACTTGCGTTGTCCTCCGTTTTTCAGATTCAATGACCAGAAAAACAAGAGATGAGCAGCTGCCATGACGTGAAAGTAACCTTTGCACACAGCAAATCTAGCATCAGCGCCTGCAATAATAAAAGTCGGCTTTATTCTTCTCCAGCAATGCGGAAAATCACGAGTCGACAAAGTGGCGGGCGAGCCATACTGTGTCGGAGTCAACAAGCAATCTTACAAAGTGCGGGAAAAGATTGACTCTGCGGGGTTTTATGAGCTGACCTCCACGAAGCATCTCTGGATGAGGCGTATAGAAGCTGACAATTCATAAAATGTGGAGCAGCTCATTTACCACCTACTGCATGTAATAGACACGTCTGTCAACAACAGCATGGCCAATCGATTAAAACGCATTACAAGTTATCTCGAGCGTGAGCACATCTGCATGTCATTTCTACTTTGATGGTGTTATGATCTCCATTATGTTAGTTTCCAGCCCTCCTTCAAGGAGTTATATTTAGCATATTTTCACTCTGATTTAATTCTGACTCTGCACTTCATTGCTCACCTCTTGCATTTTAACAATCTCTGAAATAGGCTTTAAATTACTTCAAATGGTTCAAAACCCGGAGAGAAAATGGCCCCAGATCCTAAAAATATTCTCCGTCTTCTTGTTGAAAATGGAATGAATTATGGATGTATGCATTTAAACTTGTCAAAAATAAGCCGACACACCTGTCAAACAGTTTAAAGTTGTTGTGAGGAGCTTTTTAAAACGTCTATCTGAAGCATTCTGCCATTTTCTAAAAATAAGTAACATCTCATAAAATCTGTATACCTAAAGGGATAAGCAACCAAGAAAATAATAAATAAGCACCAAATAAAAACTGGGATTACTCTCAAGAGAACCCAGTTTCACACCAATTAGAATTGTCACATGACCACCTGAGGTGTGGAGCATGTCAAAGCTGCTGAATAATCTCCGTTAAGGGATCAACAAATCGATTGCTCCGCAGTATGGCTGGAAAACAAGCTCAGAGGAAAGGTCAACAGGGGTGGTAATGAGCGAAGGAGTGGAAGTGGAGGGGGGATGATTACTGCTGTAGCTGCTGCAGTTATGGCAGAGCAGGAAGCTCCTTTTCCCATGATGACCAGGCTAAAACTATGACCTCAATTAGCAAATTACAATCTCATAGAAAAAGGTAAAGGTAAGGTAGAAAACAAACATCATTAGTTCAAAACTGCAGTTATTGACATCATGCAGTACTTGACCTACCAGTTGCCTTTCATTTATAGAAATATAAGCTTTTAGTATTTAATATGGCACTACTGACTCAAATGTTGTTTTATACACATATATGAGCTTGTTATTTGCCTGTAATATATTAATTAAATATGTGAAAACCACAAAACTTGTATGGTTACCACAATAAATACCGCAAAATATCACGATAAAATGGAAACCTAATTGCGACATGTTGGAAAAAGACGGTGGTAAATTATACCAGCCAGCATTTTTGTTTGTTTGTTTGTTTGTTTTTTAAACTCATTTTTAAAATTGATTGAAAATCTGGTAGGAAAAGACAATACAAAGTACTAAAATTGTGCAGTATCATAAGGTTACAGATGACAGCAGCTATTTTTCTTGCACAAATAATGGTGTTTATTTGCTTTCCCCCATGATGCTTTCAGGCTACAGTATCATTCGGTACATTCAGTAATATACAGCACATTTCTACAGAAAGAATACTTTCACTTCCATCTTCCTTCCGTTGGCTCACATTTCCTTAGCAATGTGATGCAGATAAAAATAGGCCTCTTTCGCCCCAGGTGCAGTGGCAGGGACACAGGCGATAACAACACCCCTTTTGCAGAGTCGGCACAAGCTTACTGGGAGGAAACAGGCCACCCGGAGAAGAGCCATCTGGAGCTATGTTTTTTATTTTAATCCATCGTATAAGCCATTGTTCTCATGTTGCTCCCCACCAACCAGCATGTTTTCATTAAATTAAATCTTTGAGGTGCTCCAGGACAACAAACAGGTGACTGTCTTTTAAGTTCAAACACACTGCTGCCGGATAGGATTCTGTAGAGGTGTGGAAAAATGTCTAGCTGGAGGATGAAGAGGGGAACGGCAGAAAGTGTGAAAGCTGAGAAAGTGAGACAGTACATGAAGACGACAAATTGGAGAAGGAGCGAAAATAGGATTAATAGGAAGGAGCAAGACAGATGGAAATAGAAGTGACGAAATGTAAGAGGATAATTATGGGACAGACAGAAAACTCCCAAGAGAAAGGAGGAGCAGAGTAGCTGAAGAAAAAAACCCTAATTGGAAAGCTGGAGAAACAGGAGCTTGTGGAAAGAGGTGAAAAATAAAAGTCGCCAACATGACACCAACTGATAAGACGAGGAGAACAAAATCAAATTTCTTTTTAACTTCCTGTGTGTGCGCACAATTTGGTCAGATGGTCCCCTGCTGCTTTCAAGAAACTCACAATCAGTAATGAGCCCTTTGGGTCTGACTCCATCAAAGGTGGAGGAGAAATATATTTAAAGAACAGAGCAGTGAAGAGGTTAGAGATGCTATCCAGAGTGACAACATGGACTCAATTCCAGCAAGATTTATTTATTTAAAATGTAACTTTCTGTTAATATAAAGCTCAGACTCAACTGTGATATTCTTATGATAAAGTTGAATAAAAATCCAATTCATTCAAAATATTATTAAGCAAAAATGCAAAAATGTATAACAGTCTGATTACTGATATTTCAAGCAGTAGCAGCAATAGCTGATGCAACAACTGCTGCTACTGTTGGAGAAATAACATATTTGTTGAAGGCTGTGCACCGCTGTGCAAACACCTTCACAGTTTCCAGATTGGTTAGATTTTCAGTTGAAGTTTAGTGGCTTTTTGTCTCATTAAATGGTGAAATTTTTAATTTTAATAATTTATCATGAGTTCTGTTATATCACAAAGAAGAGATATTTTAACAGGTCAGTGTATACTTCAGAGATTCACAAAATCTCTTAGAAAATAATGTGTTAGATTTCTTCAGTTATTTTAATGAGTAACATCAGAAATAAAATAAAATAAAATAAAAAAACTTTTAGTTTTTTATTGTCTACAAGTTATGACCAAGATTTGGACATGAATTGCTAAAAAAGACAGAGCACACAGTCTCACCAGCTGCATTAATTGGCTCTTTTTCGTCCTCATTTTTCACAATATTATCTGCTGTCATTTTCACTCATTAACTTAATGAATTTGGACTAATCTTATCAACTTTTATTACATTTACCTTTAAACATTTCCAAGCAATAAAGGCAAAACAAAAAAAAAACTTCAGAATGTCTCACAGGCATCATAGGATTTCTGGCTGAACCAATTAATCTTCGCCAACACAAGCCTCCAAACTAAATGTATAATAAGCAGGATTATGCATAAAATCTTAATTAAATGTCCCCAATCAGCTTCAGAGCATACACTCAGATGTATGGCAGTGCTTGAAATTGTTTTGAGTTTTCACTTACAAATAATCTTGGTGTGAAACCAGAAATCAGCTGCAAGCAGGAGATAGATAAACATTTTATAGAATTAGCTTTAATTAAAGCTACACAAATAAACTTTCGGTGTAAGTTTCTTACCTAAAGCTTTTGCAACCTGGTAAAAATGAGTAGCTAGTTACTCACATTGTATCTCTGTCTTCACTTTTCATTTGGATATAATTTACTTTAATGTTTCGCAACTGATGAGTTTTTAAAATGACAAAAAATACTTTCTTAACATAAACTCCTGCCTTGTATGACACAAAAAGATAAGGTAAGATTTTATCCAGCATACTGACAGGGGGTATTAAATCATATGCCACGTCTGTAAATGGCTCTCTATTGTTCTCCTTTGCCAAATAACATTTTATTGATTTGTTATCTGACAGAAGAGATGATTCAGACATTCATAAAATGACATTTTTCAATTTCTAACATGAATAAATTGTGCAAACTTTCTTGACTCCAGCTTTGACTGTGCAATAAAGGTTTGGAAACAGGACTGGCTACTCTGATCTCTGGGTAAATATTATCTTAACCTGCAACAGCAGGCTGGCAGTAATATATCCATGAACTAACTGAACCATATTAAAGTTTAAATGTGAATGCTTACTATACCTACATTTTTAAATGCTTTAATTTATTTTAAAAGAAAGTAATTACAATTAAGAGCTTTGCTGTTTTAATATTTCACTTGATGATAAAACGTGTTGTTTTTCTGTTTTCAAATACAGCGAAGAAAGCCAAACAGCTAACAGAATAAGTCACACTGGTTAGTTTTGTTGCTTCACTAGTAACCGGCTGAGCCTCATTTCTTTTTTTCCGTCTTATTGAGTTTGCGTAACAACTGCACAAATGGGATTTTCTGGATTTACTCACCATTTTAGAAGAGTTTAAAACTTACAGTAGAGTCTGAGTACCTCTGCAGTTGGAGCACTGCTGCTGGAAGAATGGGACCGTTTGGCCAAATCGATGTTAATGCAAATGAGTATGTTTGAATAATTCATTTTCTACTGTCGATTATATCGAAATATTGATTATTTTGACAACCCTACAGCATATTTTATAATGACCATTGCAACTGAACATATTGTGCAGCTCTACATAGTAGCACACAACATTCTGTTAAACTAAAAGAGTCTATTTGAGGATTGACTGGCATTCACATTCTGAACAGGATGATGAGATAAGGACACAATATGCTAATTTCTATTGCTCAACAGAGCATGAATCCCACACTTATTAATATTAATGAAAACTAAAGCGTATAGGTAGTAGCTCTAAGTAAATGCAGCTGTCAAACAGGAAATATGTCGCCTGACTTCATTCAAAGCACTAGAGCTAATTAACAGCAGGGAGTCAAAAAAAGATATATCTGAGTGAGAGGTGTGTGTGCATATAAAAAAAAACTGGTGGCTTCATCAAAGTGTTGATTGTGTTTACGTCTTCCTGCTCCTCGGAGAGAGCTGTGAGAACAAAACTGCTGTCCTGACTAAGATATTACCTCCTTGCAAACGAGTAAAAACAAGTTATTCAGTCTTTGTAGGAGGCATGCTCTCCCTGGATAACATGCTCACGCTTCGTGAGCTGTTGTCAAATGGTCCACTAGGCATTAAAGGTAAATCGTATCCCATCATTCGTCTCTGTCACCAGACCTACGCTCACTTCCACACATGAAGAAAACTGAGCTTTGCCTGTAACAACATTTTATAAAACTGTTCTGTAGGAAGCTTTGTGGGAGCCAGAGTCACAAAGATACTTCTCTGAGATGTTCCCTACATTTAAACAGTCCAAAGCTGTGTCCTATGCAGCAGATTTGGCCTTTAAATGACATTTAAAAACAAAAAGAACAACAGAACTTGGCTTAAGTCTGTGTTGTGGCTACCTGTTCTGGAAGGTGTTAAGCCCTGCAGGGACACACTGGACACGCCACTGGCCGCTCTGGTCCGGGTAAAGGACAAACTTGATGGGAGTTTCTACATTTAGTTCTTTCTCGAGCGCAAACAAATGCTCCTTCCAGGGACAGCCACCCTGAGAGAACAGCAGCACCTCCCCACTGGGATCAACCTGGAAACAACAAAGAGGGGAAACTTCAATCAGAGAATTTTCTTTTCTTCCCAAGCCACCGTGTCAGACGGTTTGCTGCTGAGAGACGTTTAAGAAGTCAATGCAGAAAAATGTTTGTGGGGAAAAAAAGGAAAACTCTTGGCAGATGACTAAAATGAACCATCTGTTTTTACAATCTGTCTTTGGCGAGCTTCAACCAGTCAGATCAACGGAGTGGAACCAATTAAAAAAAAAATCTAACTCTTAACTTAATCAGACAGGAGGAGGGGAGTAAAAACATGTTCTCCAGCAATAAAAATTATAGTTACATATTTGCTCTTCTCTTATTAAAAGTCGCTTCCCAGTCAGATATAATTGGAGCTCTGGCATCTGGCTTTATGCCACAGATTATACTCCACTCAAACAGGCATCTCCAAATTCTGGCCAGTGGTTTGGCCCGGTCAAAGTTTGTTTAGTTGTCCTGATCGAAACATCAGCAATTTATTTAATAAAATGTTTTTAAAAGCCCAAATGGTCTAGATTATTGCAGTACTTCTTGCAAGTAATGGTAAAAAGAAAATTTTGATGCTCTCCGAGGTTTTATTATGAATCACACTAACACATGAATGAAGAGCAGCTGAAGAAATGGATGTGTACATTTGACAGATGGCAATCTATGCATATATTCATACTTTAAACAATATTTAACAGTTTGAATAAATCTTGAAGAATGTAAGCACCTCTTTGAGGCACAGGAAATATATCACAAAATGAAAGCACAAACAAAAGCAAAAAGCGAATCATTTATACTTAGAAACATACATATTTACAAATGTGTTTTATGAATTACCTCCACCTTTCAGACATGCTTTGTTCACAACTTTTCTGTTTCGTCAGACATTTATTATTTTTCACAAAAAGAAGAGAAAAGTAAATTTCTGTTCACAGTGCTATTACCTGATGTCTCTCTTTGAATGCTTGTTCAACCACTGCTCGGGCTGGCAGCCAGGAGGATTTGTAGAAATCTAGACGGTCCAGAAACTCTTCCCCAACCATCTTCAGGGCCTTCCTGAAGCCATCCTTGTGAAAAATTTAAGAGATTAGCATGTGATTAATTTCGAAGTTTCTTGGAGGACCGCATTAAGACCACTGATGAAATGCATTCGAACAAATGACATCTTCATGAATCATCACAACTGTTTCTCCAGTTTGTTTCAGAAATTGCTTAATATGAAAGTCAAAAGAAAGAGAATAATAATTGCAATATAATTGTTATGTAAGACAATATAAGTTGTGCATAATCCTTTTCAAATTAATCTTTATTTTCCTTCGTCACAATGTCTTCACCACACTCCACAAGCTTTAGCAACTTGGTCACCGAAATCTACCTCATATTGCAGTTTGCTATATTGGGCAGCTTCTGAAAGAACTAAAGAGTTCTGACAGTCTAGATACCGATAATAGTTTGCTTTAATAAGATACAATCCACAAAGGTAAATCTCTTTAAGAGGTCAAAGAAAAGAGCTGCACAGTGTTTGTCATCTAGAGACCTCAATAAAATCTTTATTTCAAGGGTACTGTGGCTGTGTCCTCAGCTGAAGACAGAAGGTACATGATTACTAAAAAGTCTGAGTTCCACTTTTATAAAAGGTTCACAGGTTTTAACAAGAACAGGCAGTTTTTATATGGGTTTGTAGCTGTTAAGTCTGCAGAACCACCTGCTTCAAATAATGAGAGCCTAATGGAAAATTTCCAGATGAAAGGAATCTAATTTGTCTCCAAAGAAAGGTTGGAAATTAAACTCATGCTTTTGCTCATGTATGTATTATTTTTTCAACATAATATGTACAAATCAACTAAGTTGATGTAAAAAAAAATAAATAAAAATAAGGTCAGATCTCAAAATTACAGCACAAACATTTCCACACACAGCTTCACACTGTATGACATAGAGAGGTCTAATCTGTATGCATCTGAATGAGAAGTCTGAAGCAGCAGAGTGTTTTCGCGGTCATGGATTGAGGAGATGAAAATCCAATACGCTTTTTTCAATTATAACTCACAGCCTGCTAAGAGCTCACAGGTTAGTCTACCATAAATCTGTCTCAGTTTTCCAGTGACGCCCCGAGATGGCTTGCCAGAAGGATCAGTCAGTGTGGAAATTGGAGAAAAGTACCCAGACACTGGGTACAAAAAATAAAAAAATTGTGTGAGCTGAATTGTGAAAGAAACAAATAGGCCAAGTGGTCCCCTAAGAGCCCTTACAATGGAAAAAAGCCATTGCCATAGTCAACATATTTGCAAGGCTGGCAACACATATCTCATGAGGGCTTTCTGAAAACAGGTGCTGATTCCCTGAAGACATTCTTATCCTGCACTAATGAGACAGAAAGGTGACACTGGGTCGTCGCTGAGTCTGTTTCTGTTCAGCTTTAAATTGAACCTCTAGACACTAATTGCTTTGCACCCATTTTGTTAGTCACAACACTTTTAACCCATTTAGGGTTTTTTTTGTCAAGACAGCTTTTCCATTATGCATGTCATTATAATTAAGGGGGATATTTTTTTTTTATAGGAACCGTCTGAGTGCAAAGCTTTATGTCTAATATCAAAGCCAAACAAAAGGTGGCTGTAGGCAATTGAAAATTTATAAAGGTAAGAGGTTAGTCATCATTCATAATGGAAGTTCAGGCCATCTTGTCATTACGCTAAAGCATAACAAGATGAATATCACTTAATATCAATTATTATTCCTCTAAAATATCTAAAAACAAATCAAACCTCATCAATTTTACATGTTACTTTGGAACCCTTCATACTTTAGATGCTTTACATGTAAAACAGATAACTTTCATTTACCATGCATGGATCTATAAATATGTAAATTGCTCACATCCTCTATTTCCATCTTCTGCTGGCAACTGCAACAAATCTGAAAACCTTCACCTTCACTTGGAACATGTACAACTACTCAGCGATGCGCAATGGCAGACTGAGATAACTGTGTAGTTCAAACCGTGTGTTTAGAGCAGAAACAAAGGGACTTGGTTCAACACAACAGAACAGGTGAAGAATGTTAAAACATGAAACACTTTCAGAACAAATATTTAAGAACTGATTTTCAAAAGGTATAGAGGAAATGTTTTTTACTTCAGTTTGAATGGTAACTTTCTCCACATGTAGATAGATAAGATAAGCATAAACATAATAATTATTTCTGTCTCATTTAAAGTGTATAAACTGAAAGACATATTTATTGATTGCATTTTGACGGCTTATACTGCATTAATGTTGAAGCAATTGAAGTTTAATTCAATGTGATTTACATGTTTAAGATATGCATTACCAATATAATAGCATATTAAATCTGATAGCAATGATCATATCAGATCAAATTAATCCAATTTTTACTTTAACTCATCTCTCAGACCTCTATCAGGTGTGGGTATCTCCTCCAGTGAGATCTTGTAACAAGCTGAATAATTACTGGTATGGAAAACATGAATTTAGAAAACCACTACATTAAAACTGTTTTTTACATAGGTCATTGAAATTGTATTATGTCAGTCAGCGATACAGTGGCAGATACATTAATGGTAATGTCATTATATATGGATTTTTTTTTCTAGATATGTATAAGCTGGCTACTGGTTTTCCGGAGGGCAGCTTTCCACTGTGCAGAGGATTGTAATAATTAGGGTTTCAAAGTGGCTGATCTTTTCCCGTGGGCAACACTCAAGATTTAAAGTGTTTTTTTTTAACTCTATAATAAATTAATAAACGTAGCATAGATGACATTTATACTTGGAAGAATACGTATTGTTTATTGAACAATTGTTTTTCTTTATTTTTGACATAAGGTACAGAACTTAGAAGATATCGATTCACATTTAAACCTGCCTAAAACCTAAAAGGGGCTGTTGTTTGTTTTTGGTGTCTGTGTATACTACACTTATTTTTTTCTGCCCAAAAACACTTTTTATCTGCTGGAAAATATTTTCATCCTTCCAGTTTCATCAAGCTTTGCTGCTCTTTTCTGCCTTTCTGCCTAACAATGACAAAGCACTATTACAGTACAGAGATATCTGAAGAACGCAACTTTGGCTTGAGAAAACTGGCATGATCTATGAAAGGACTGACCAGAGGG
Organism: Poeciliopsis gracilis; assembly: GCA_911649635.1. Lineage (NCBI taxonomy): Eukaryota > Metazoa > Chordata > Actinopteri > Cyprinodontiformes > Poeciliidae > Poeciliopsis > Poeciliopsis gracilis. The sequence continues at coordinate 1,834,183 of CAJVRI010001403.1, forward strand.
CATCTAGACATTGTTCAAGGCCAAAATTCAATACTTTTTCAAAACTCTTCGTTCTTTTTTAGGCAGTTCTAATAAATGTTACCAATAACTATGCAAAATAAAGCTACTCTGAACATCCCTTATTTAATTATTGACAAAATTAAAACATTAACGAAAACCATCAACAATTCTAAATAAATGATCGCAGATCCATAAAAGGTAGAGTAAACCCTGTGATGTTTCCATTCCTCTCCACGTGGGAGTAAATTGCACATGTACAGTCACATGCGCTCACCTCAGTGTCCTGACTCTTGCTGTTCCAGCGAGGATTCAGATGTGCGACACGTGCACTCAGCGTGGAGGAGACGGCATAACGAGCTTCCCCGTCATACTGTGAGATACCATTGTCTACAGCATCCACCTCCTCCACAAAGTTCTCGTAGAGCTGTGAGCGAGTGAAGAGACACGTGACGCATTGAGAATCAGAAAGGAGAATCCACCATTTCTGTTTTTAACATAAAGTCTGTTTAGTTTTATAAAGGACTTGCATAGTGCATAAGAGATTAAAAAGAAGAGCGTAAAACGCAAGGATTAGAAGAGACAAACAGAAGCTGATTTGGGGCAGAAAACCCTCAGTGCATCGGAAGGTCAATCACTAAAGAGCTGACATTTTGCAAGATGCTTGAAAGGAAAACAAAGCACTTGCTTAAAACAGCTGAGAACAAGACATGAAATACTAAAATAAATAAAGCCTGAGCTATATCTAAAAGAATTGTCTTTAAACACAGCAATATATTAAACAAACCAAGACAATATGAGGTAATAGCACTAATATTAAAGTTGACCTAAGGTTTGGCATCCTGAGACTCTAAACTCTGACAGCTGAGTGTTTCTCTTAGGCAAGAGTTCAGAAACAATAAACTATTTGAATTATCACTCCTTACTGACAATAATCAAGAGCAAATACATGGCTGCAAATTAAACAGTAACAAAACTGAACTTTTTGCAATTATTACAGTGGCATTGATTTTTTTAGTTTGCAATTAAGAGTGAATGCTTTTTACTGTAATATGAGCAAATGTCTCTCCCGTTTAAGAAGCTTTTTGTCACCACAGCTTTCAATTTTATGATAAAAACACACTGTTCAGTGAAAACAGATCTGATTCCAACAGGTGACTGTTAATATAGCAAATAAAGCACCATCAGTGGCAATCCAGGGGTGACAATAAATCTGTTATCTTTCTTTTCTCACCTTGTCAAAAAGGATCTCCAGCTGCCTGTCATCCTCCTTCATCTGTGTCAGCTGGGCCAGCAGTCGGCGGCCAAAGTGCATATAGACCAAACCGGCTGAGCTGAGCTTGGTCACCCACGGCTTCTCAGGACACAGACTGTGGAAGTTCTCTGTGAAAGTCCTGAAAGGAGAACAAGATAACCTCTCAGATCACCGCAGCAGAAACAAAGGTTTCCATTTATCACCATGTTTAACAATGTTTAATTATTTCACTTTTTTAACCATTATTAGTAGAGATGAGGTGGGACTAGTGACAAGCTGGTTAGAAATGAGTAAACAAATCAAACCCAGAGCTACCATGTCACGCTCACAACAACACTCTTTGGTGTGGATGTTGTTACTGACTGAAAACTGAAAGCTAACTGTTCTCACTATGAGCAGGCTGGAGGCACAGAAATGTGAGCAGCTATTTTAGCTTATGGTACATTTTCTTTTCTGACATGTCAAGAAAAATAAGAAAAAGACTTTCAGCAGAGAACAGAACGGTTTAACAGAGTGGGATTGAAAAGACGCTCTGTTTTTTTTCCTTTACAGATGTTAATCTTTGGATTTGAAAATACTGCAATCTTTAGGAGTTAATATTAGGATTTACACAATAAGCACACAGAGACTGTTTTTTTGTAATGTTAACCATGCTAACTGTTAAATAAAATGTTATGTAATTTTTGTTTTAGGTTATTTGTAAAGCACTGCTTTATGGCTAAAGCTACTAAGAAAGTAATGAATGATCAGTGCTCACTGCCTGAAAGCCATAAAAATATTTATGTGCTTTACTTATAACTTCTTATATCACAGATTTCAAAGATAAATCCTAATTTCAAGGGGTTTTTTTCTTCCTTTCGAACAAAAGCTGGAAATCAGCCAAAAAACACTGAAATTTGAATTTAAAACTTTTAAGAAAGAAATTATAATAGGAGGTATATGGTTAGGTTTTAAATTATTCATACCTCAGAACAAGGAAATGTAAATGATCTTCCAAGAGTAGAGGACTAAAAATTAAGCTAAATGTAATATGTTTTAAATGTAATATGTAATAAAGAAATAATTTGGTGTTTAATATGTTAACTGAATACAAATGGAGGTAAACAACATGTGAAAATAATGAAGATATGTTCATAAACTTAAGTACACTTACATTTTACAGTAATGAATAAATTAGCACCCTTGTGCCGTGATAAAACTACATTTCATTAATTGATCAATAAGTAGTGTGAAAGCTTCCAAAACATATGTTCAATAAGGTTTTAGGTCTGAAATGTTTACACAAAGCAGAGAATGAAGAGGAAACTGTTGACAACCATCATTCTGGAAGGGTTATAAGGCTATTTCCAAACAGTTTTGAGTCCATCATTTCACAGACAAAAAAATTCCCAAGCGGAAAAGATTCACAAGTTGCCAATCTTGCTAGCAGAGGTTGGACTATCACATTTGCCACAAGGTCAGAGCATGTAATTCTCAGGGGAGCTGAGATGCCAAAAATAAAAAAAAGTTCAGGACAGTGCAACTGGGAAATGATTTAACATACATGGCATGCATGGCTGAAAGGAGAAAAACACTGTTCATAGCATGACAGCAATATGCATGTTTCTAAAGTACATGCAGAAACCATGAGATTTCTCTAGCAATGTGCTTCGGGCCGACAAAATAAATTAGAGCTGTTCAGCCACAATTCTCAGAGCAATGTTTGGAGAAAACCAAACACCACATATCGGCACAAATACAGCATACCAGCTATGAAGCACAGCAGGGGAGGGGCAACGCTTTAAGCTTTATTGGAAGCCGCTGATCAAAATATTGTAGGACAAATCCTTAAACATCTGTGCTATCAGCATCAAATTCAAAACAGAAAGCCCAATTTGAACTCCTATAAAAGCTGTGTAAGCATAACTGAAATTGTGAGTAGATTGATGGAACAATCAACAAAGGATGGGAGACAATTTAATCAATATTAATTAAGTTCTACAAAAGATGAGTAGGGCTGCAACTTACAATTATTTTAGTAATCAAGTATTCTATCGATTATTCTGATGATTAGTTGATTAATTGGCACCTTCTGCAGATTTTTCATTTAACCACTTAAGCTTATATTATACAATATTAAAATACATCTTATTGCCTAGAATGCCAAACAATGCATCAATCATTTAGCGAACTCTTGCTTGTTTGTAGCAAAGCATCTGCAGCTTAGTCGTTCTGCAAGACTTAAAAACTATATAGTTTAGGGCTGATCCGTTGACTTTTGAATAACCGATTATTAACTGGATAACAAAATATGTTTAATAGGATATTCTTTTTCCTACAGAATTTGAACAAGGTGAAGCTAAAACTGTGGCACTAAAACATATTTCCAGACAAGGCTTTTTTTTTTTAAACTTTATTTATAAAATTTATATATTTTTTGTACAGATGTGGCTCAGTTACGTTGTTCTTGTTGACTCAAAAAAAGCTTTTGAGTCTGTATGCTCCAGTTAATGATTATTTGGTTACTAGATGACAATTATTTCAATAATTGGCTGATCGCGATTAATCATTTCAGCCCTAAAGATGATTACTTCAAGTTGTTGCTGTTTGTACTTGATATTGTATTGAGAAGATTTATTTACAGTAACAATAACTTACATTTTAGCTAATGTTGGTTAACTAAAGAACAGAGTACTACACAGCTGTTTGTCACAAAATGTTGACATGTGTATTAAGCTTATGTACTTTACCCTAATGCTAATGTTTTACCTTATATTTATTATCTGAGATGTATATGTAATACTTTTAAGCTTCAAAATAATTCTCCACACTGATGTGCTCCTCAGTGTTCTTTTCCACTGCGTCTCTTAGGTTGAACACATGCAGCCACTGCTGGTCTCCCTTCAGACACGTGCTGGGTTGGGTGGGCTCCAGCAATAAGCTACTGCTGGTCATTTAATTCAAGTTTAATTAGGATGCTTTGGCTACAGCACAGCAGAAAGCAGGATGTGAAATGAATGAGTGACATGCTAGTAGAGTAGGGGGTAATCAGAGCTATTAAAGGCCTAATTGGCCAAGCTAAGGCATTTCTACGGTAATATGGAGGATATCATACTGATAGGAAGAGAGCAAAAACAAAATCACTGGCGAAAATGCAGAAACATATTCATGCTGAACGAGCCAAAAATAAAAAAAAGTCATCTGATCTGCTTGTGTTAAATCAATGTTACAGCATGAGCCACACTGACTCATAAGGGGGACAGATAAAAGGAAAAAGTTGTAAATGTTTTCACAGAAAAAGTTTTGAATAAACTTTCGACACGTGTTTACAAGCTAAACTACTTAATGTTTCTGATCCCTCTAATCATTAGAAGGATTGCTTTAAGCTGTGTATCTAGCCTGTCTGTGTGTGTGCGTGTGTGTGTGTGTGTGTTCATGGGCTTATCAAAGCATTACAAGAAACATCCTACTTCTTGAAACTGGCAACGAGGGGAAATTAAGCTTGAGCAAAGAGGCAGAAAATCAGGCTGCATTTTCACTCCTTCTGAAAGGTAACATTTTAAATGTGACAAAAATCCAAACATCATTATTCCCAATTTGTATTTTATATTTTCAGGAAGAGAATCAACCACAACATTTAAACTGTAGGATAATCTTATGCAGCTCCCCTGCCTGTACCCCGGTCTGTGCATCAGTGTTGTTCCATCAGATTGTGCAGATATCACAGAGATTCTAATTCAAACTCCGGTCTAAGGATGTCAGAAGCTGGGTCAGTGCATTGTTATTATATGAAAGGCATGTCAGAGCAGGTTTTGCAGAGCTGCAGGGTGCATTGTCAGAATTCAATGCTTTTATTGAAGTAACACCCATATAAATGTCAGGACCTCTCCTACTTCAGTGTAATATTGTGTTGGAACACAATTATGGCGAATTTCACTTGACATTAATGTTGTCACTTTTAAATGCATAATAACAAGAATCTGAAATGCTGAATAAATTAAATTCTGGTGAGATTACATTAAATATTCTCAGTGACTACAAGTAGTTTAGGCAGCCTGCTGTGTCAAGATCCATTTATCATGCAAATCTGCAACCTGGAACTTTTATTTCAATACTAAATTCATAAAGGTATTTCACTTCTTCAGTACAGTGATGAGTCTAATCCCAGATATTTTGTAAGAACGTAAACTAAATTTAAAAAAAGCTATTATATTATGAAACATTAATTTAGTAGAAAGTTAGCTAAGATTAATACTGGTACAACATACTAAAAGCAATTGATGGGTAATGTACTATTTTTCTCATGTTATCTAATCAAACTTTTTTTTATATATGCCTTCAGTTTCTATTAAATAATATGCAAGTATCATACAGTATTACCTAATGCGAACACTAATGGCAAATGTAATTGGATTTTCTTTTTTTCCATTTCTGTTTCATAAAGCTCATCTATCCATCCATTATCTTCTGCTTAATCTGGTGTCAGATTGTTGTGGCAGCTGCCAAAGCAGAGAGGTCCAGAGTTTCCTCTCCCCAATCACTTGGGCCATCTGCTCTAATGGTTTCTCACGGTTACAAATAGTTTTAAAATGCTATCTTCTTTTAGTGTAAGTTATTTATTAAACAAAAAAGCAAATAGATTTAATTATGAAGTTCAAACAATTTAACGTCTTTGGGGAGTGGAAGTAAAAAAAACAGCTGCTAGCATTTTAACAAACTGATTTGTTGCCAGTTTATCTTGACTGCACAACATAATGACTCAAAACAGGGAAGCAACAATTTACTGGGTCTAAATTGATTACAGTCCTGTCATCAAACTACTTTCTTCTTTCATTTGCCCCTTTTAAGGGACTCCAGAATGAATTACCTCCATCTCATCCTATCATTAGCATTCTCTTCTGTTATCCCACCTCTCTTAATATTCTTGTTTACTTCATCCATAAATCTGATCTTTTCCTTACTGACTGCTAGCTCCATATCAAACATTTTTTAAATCTATTCACTATGCCTCCTTTCTTTCTGGTTTGAGTAGCAACCACTAAACTGAAGCTGTACCTCTCACAAAATATAATGTATAATTAATGTGTGGCGAACAGCTTATAGAAGAAGAATTCATGTCTTCATTGTATCAATGCAACTGTCAAGTTCACGTGTCTAGCCACCATTTTCCAGATCTTTCTCCAGTATCTGGCCCGCTTGCATGCTTTCTCTTCAATACAATCATCATCAGCATATGTGAGTGACAGACACATTCTCCCGTGGCTTCCTACTGAGCTGTGGCAGCCTCTGAACCTCGTGAGCCAACAGCAGGAGGGGGTTCGATTGAAGGAGCATTAATTACCACTAACCGTATAAGAGGGAGAGAGCTCCATCATACATTCATCACTATAGCCATGAAAGTCATTTACGATCATAATCAGGACAGGAAGTTAGCAAAATACCTGGAATGTGATATTGGACAACGTGACCGAACGTTCAGTGAAATCAGTCATTAGAAAGTTTGCTAGAAAAACAGAGCCTGTCCTTTCATTGTTCGTTCAGAGAAAGATTGTTTCAATATGTCAGAACAGCAACCAAGGGGAGAGTTACTTTGGAGGTCTAGATAATGAAAACATTCCTAATCTTATTATCTAAACATTATAATAAAAAAGACACAGAGAAACAGTGGCACAATAAATTATGTTAGAGACAGAAAACTCTAGGTGTAATAAGCGAGATTAATTACAGTGTCTGGCTCAAAGATAGGCCAAACTAGCACATCAAGATGTAATGTGTTCTGTTAGCAATTTAAAATTGCAATATAGACGAGTACCTAGAGACCAGAACTGAAACAGGCACCTTTTCATGTTTTGTTTGTCGTAATGCAATAAACATTTACACAATAAAAAGCGTATTATGTATTTTCCAGGCACATAGAGCAATTTTAAAGGACCATCAAGTAACTACGTTACCTACAGTTGTTATAAAAATGTTGCATATATCAAACATGACCTAAAAGAAATATCCCTAGAAATTGGATTCTGTCTCTTTAAGAAACTCCTTCTCTTTCCAACACTCCACCTCCACCATTACATAAATGTTTGTCCATTTGCAACTGCTTTAAGGAGTGTTGAACTGAAAAGTAGTTTTCATGATGAGCTCAGCAGATGTCCATTTCCATCAGGCGCTTGCTAATTGCTGCTGTTGCTACAACACTTTTTCCCACCACATTTTTTCCATCCTCTCATCTTTCAGTGACTATGGCTGGAAACAAAACTCAGAACAAGCAGCTTCTTTATGATCTTTTGCGATTCATGCTCCTTGTAGAATTGTTAATGACCGTCTTCTGGACATTTGTCCAGTCAGCAGTCTTCCCAGGCTGAGAGACTATTTAAAGATTCAGTAAATCTTTGCATGTGTGTGAGTTAATTAGCTGATTATAATCATGAAACAATCATTTTACAGTGCTTAACATTTTCGCATTATTGTATATTTCTGAGACAATAAATTTTGTGTTTTCTTTGTCAGCTGTACTCATCTTGAAAGACTTGAGATATTTCACTTTGAGTAAACAGGTGTCACAGTTTAAAAACAGTTTCAAAAAATGTAGAACGTTTTTATAATATCCTAATTTTTTTAGGTGCTTACAAAGACTAAGTATCCATAGAAACCTATTTGCTTTCAGTTTCCAAAGGAAAGTTGGCCTGGATATAACAGTACCTCTGATGATGGTCATAGCGATGCCTCTTGGGGTCAAATTCTCCTCCCACGTCAACAACAACATCACATTCTGCCAGAACAGCTGCGTCTCTTGTTCGAACAATTTCCGCCTCCTGAGATAGGAACACAATAACTCTTAAATACATCACAGCAGAGAAAAAAAAAAAAACGCCTAAATATCATGTAAATAGAATACATATAATTACATATACATAATATAAATCAAGAAGGGGTTTCTATTTTGAGTTCATAACTGGAGTTTATCAAATTGTGCGAATCTTAAAGCAATTCCTGGATGCCATATTTATTTTTATTTAATATATAGCTAAGTTTGATGCATTAAAATTTTGCTGGCTCATTACAGATGTAATTAGTTGGAATGATTTGCAAAGTCTTATATTCTCTCTCACCTTATATAAAAGACAAACGGGTGAGGACACTGCAATGATCAAGAAGAGAAAAAGTCCTTTTGGACAATGCTGTATAGTAGTGTAACCTACTGGGAAATAAACAAATGTTAAAAAACGATTTATTCACGATCTTATAATTTGGTTAACTTGTCACAAATCCCTTAGAATGTGTATTATTTTTCTGTCTTTTACTAGATTTATCTTTTGTATTATATCTCAAGTTTATTTTTATACTATATTATCTAAATATAAACGGATATAAATCTATTTCTTTAACTCTGGTTTCTTTAATGTAAAGGCAGGACACTAATTTGGATCAAAAACAGGCATGAAATAAAATACAAAGTTTTAACCCTTTTTTAAGGCTAAAAATTACGATTTGGACAAATTTTGTTATGGCTTTAAAACTACAAGGGAGCTTTGAACCCTTTTTCAAGTTTCAACATTTGGTTAATGACTGTAGCACATTATAAGACATTTTCAGAAGATAAAAGAACAAAAACACAAACATAAACATGCTTTATGAGAAAAAACATATTCTGATTGTACAGAATCCAAATGTGATGCACTTCTAAGAACACATTTTTTTCGGTGCCACAGTGCCTCCTGGTGGCGGGTAGGTGCATAAACAGAAAACGATGGATGGGCACTTTGAAAAATCAGTTTCTTCTCTGTTGTTTGCTGTTCCTACCGTGTACTCTGGTAACTGGCGGAGGAAGAAGCAGGCCAGGACCTCGTCGCAGTGGAAGCTTCCGTTGTGAGTTCCGATCTTTTTAATGGTCATTTCGTCAATGCAGATTCTCTTCGGTTCGCTTGACATTAATCGTTGTTCTGCGCTACAATTGTACGCAGAGCTAAAAGGAAGCCGCCTGCACCGCAAATGTAACCCGTTAAAATGACACAAAGGGATTTTATGTCCTGCTGAATGGGAGATTTTGGTCAATTTAAGTGCAATAACTCGTGGACTCCACATTCATGTAACTCCACACGACAAGCGGTCTTGGCGGACACATTTAGCTGCCGGACCGGATGTTGGGCACTTGGTGTGTCACGAGTAGAAAGGCAATTTTTGCTTACATGCACACACAAGAAAATTATCATAAAAATAATAACGAAGTATTCTGATATGAATTAAACTATATTAAAATATTTTTTCTCTTTTGAAAACGGTAAAAGAATGTGTACTGCAATTTACTGACAGTGGATGGCGCTGTAGACCCTTAAATAATCAAGTCTATTTGGAAAACAACTAAACTGAGAAAAGATTTAATCGAATTAAATGCTTATGACTTTTTATGCTAATAAAATAACGATTCTAACTTAATGGGGTATTATTATTTTTTCAGATCTTAGGTTTTATTATTATTATTATTATTATTATTATTATTATTATTATTATTATTGTATTTATACAGTGTTTAATGTTTGCAGTTGTATTTTATTTTTAATTTTTGGAAATAAGATGCTTTTCAGCAAATCAAATTAGTATTTGTGCTCATGGCAACCCATCCCATTTTTTTTCTAAATAAGAAATAATTTGGGGGCTTTATTGTAGCAATGTTCAGCAAAAACAGTTTTTAGGCCTTCATAAAAACCTGTAGAAAAATATCTGCCATAGTGGCTAAAGAGAGTCATTAAATTCTTCCAAGGGTCTTTCAAGAATTGGGGGTAAAATTGCATGTGTAAAACATACAAATATTATTAATATTGATGCACAAATATATGCATGTTTTCTAGTGTTCTCTAATTGTTCAACCTATAAAGTCTTATTTTTCTTCTTTTTTTTCATTAAAGTACAAATAAGCTCTCACTCTAAATAACTTTTTCTCAGTATGGCCTTCAAAGTTTATTGACAAGGTAATTAACCAGACGGGTTAGTTACTACTATTAGACAGTAGTAACAGATGTGTCTTTTCCAGCGTATTTCCATAAACATCTTATCTTCTATCTTATCCTGATGTTTATTCAATTCGATTGTGTTTTTGCTCCTGCTTATATTCCAGACCCCTGAATTGTTGATCTGCAGTACAGGCTTACGAAAACAGCATGTGTCATTTGAGAGGTGCATCTTAAAAATGTATTTTCTGAGTGATCTGTTATAATCTGGTGTAGTTGGTTTTCTTCACAACACTAGATGGAGCAGTGGGCCATTGAGTGTCTTTATTTCAGAGAACCACTAAACAAGTTTACAAAACTTAATTTTAGCTTAATGAAATTTAGTCATTGATTTGAAGTGGCATATTCTATCCTCTTTAGACTTCTGGGTGTTCAGGGTTTTATTTAAATGAAAAATGCTGCCTGTTTCCCAACCGCAAAATCCTGTAAACTAGCGATATATTAGTTTTAATATGATTGTTGACTTAAAATTGTTTAAATTATTAATATGCTGACTCCATGACTCCACTACAGGCTACTGCAATTTATTTTAGTATTCACTGAGTCACTTTAGGCCTTCACAAATCAGCACCATGGACAGTACCTCAACAGCTAACTGACCTGTGATAGAAGTAATTTGTTCTTTTGGTAACACACCCTCTCTTTTACCTCTGAGGTTTTCTGATTAGGGAATTAGAACATTTTTTCTCATCCTTACTAGCTATTGAAATAAGGAAAATGTGACATCACAATAATAACTCTACTACTTTCTACAATGACCTAATGTGGTAGTTTGTTCTCAAAATCAATAATATGAAGTAATTCATCTGTATGATCCTTTGAATGTGGGAGTTGTTTATTAAGGTTTGAAGGCATTTTTATGATGGACTTGATGTATAATGGACTATGTTTAAAATTTTATGATAAATTCAGTGACTTTAACTTGCCCAGATTATGTGTATAACACACTGCTAAAATTCAGTGCCTGAGAGTTGGAATAACTCAGCATGTGTCTGTAAATTGCAGCCGGACATCCCCATTCTGGTTTGATCTATTTTAGCCCTATACAATTTATCTAAACCAGGCTAAGTAATGCAGCCATTTCCTTTATAGAGAGAAGCTTTTTCATTTTCCTCCTTTTTCTATTTGCCTCCACTGCGGTTTAGTTATCAGCACTGTTGCACAGCAGTAAGAAGGGGTTCAATTCCCTACAGGGATTTGTCTGTGTGGAGTGTGTATGTTCACCACATGCTTTAACCAGTACTCCATGGGTTACTCAAGCTTTTTCCAAAGATGAATGATTGTGCAGTTTCCAAAACTGGTTTGAGGTAGGAGTGCATGGGTGAGTGTCTGTAAGTGAAAGATTCAATGTTTTTTTATGACAATGAAAATGGCACCACTATATTATAAAATAATAACTTAATCATGTGCCTTTTTTTTCAGAGTAAAACATTTGCTTTGTTTTTTTTTCATTTGGAAATACTGCTTAAACAAGCTTTAGTCACGTATGCCAGTCACATAGTCCTGACCTCATGGGAACATCAGATTCATCACAGTATCATATAAAATTATAATTGTCCCTTAGCTGAATTAATGACTCATAATACTGCTAACATGTGATCCAGTGAAGCAGATAATTTGCATAAATCTGTATAATTAGACACCGGTATTCTTCTAGATTACAAATTTAGTAGGCAATTCTATGCAACCTATATCAGACAAAAATAAGATTGTCTTGTATTTTTGGACAGATTAGATCAACTGTGATAAGAGAAAAACTTTTGTCATACTACACATAAAACATAAACAAAAACTATTTTTTTGTTTGATTACTCCCATGATGTTGGAAGAATCAGACATCAATCAAAAGATGTGTTGCTTATTAGCATATCACATAAATTGTGATTTTGACACTTGACCTTCATGAGGCAGGAGACCCATATGTGTGCATTTTGCTATAAAGACCCTCCTCCCTTTCATCACAATAGACCTCCATATTAAAATATTTCTCTACCAAGCAGAAAGGCAGTAGATCCCTCAAATACAGATCAAAGAAAACACATTGAAGTCCTGAAGATGTTTTTTAGTAACTATTTTGACTTGTTATAATAGTAGGAGAGTTAGGTAAATTAATCAAATGTTGTGAGAGGTCACTGCAGACATATATTCATATTTTCCAATTTGTGGGAGGTAGACTTGGAAAAACTTCAGGTGGTCTCCTTAATTGCATGTAATGCTTGCTGATTGGCTTTTTGTATGTTTCTCCTAATATTTCTGACAATTCATCTTTTATTCTGAGCCACAGGGCTTTCAGGTTAGAAGCTGTTTCTTCCATCACCTTAATCTTTATCTCTCTTCACAAATTCTCTATCAGATTCATTTGGGATTCCTAAGAGGATGCTCTATTCTGCTAATATGTCTTCAGATCAAGAGAAGCATATTGGCAATACCAGAAAGATTATGATGGTGATTTATTTAGATATTTTTGTTGCTGAAGAATTGTCAGAATCATGCAGTGGGTGAGAACTTTTACTAATTTTCCAATTCAATCACAACCCTTAGTGTTTGACAGTTATTTGGTTTTACTGTTTGTTATTGACTGTTCGGTACAAACCAAAAAGATCCTTGCAAAATCCAGTTAGCGCTCACAAAATGATAGCAGGAGATTAAAGTTACTTCTTGGGACCAAAACCTCCAAACATCAGTTACAAAGTTACAAAGAATCCATGAGAATGTAAAATGAAATATTCAGGGGATGTCCAGGGTTTTTCTGCTTCACTGCAGGGGACACAGCAGCCACTACCTCTTCCCAAAAATCACGTGAGTCACTGTCACCAGCAAGGAGACATACACAAACTTGAAGGGAACATCTCCCCACAGCTGTAGCACTTCCTGCATCTCCAATAAGCCAGCATGTTTTTCATTGGCTCTTGCCGAACCGTGAGATTGATTTGTGGGTGGAGACCAAAGGAACGTCATCATGCTTGGGATTTTTTTTTTTTTTCAGCCTCCCTCCCTGCTGCTTCCAGTTTTACACAACAGTGATGGGAAATGAGCCCACAGTACAGCGTGTTTCCTTAAAAGGAAGAGCAGAGCATTGCTCGATGTAAAGTCAATTATTTGCAGTCAGGCGAGGGCACGTCACCTCCCCCGATGTCAACAGTACATGTTTAGTTGTTGTGACTATTAAATAAAACAGCCAAGAGCATAGATTTGGTATTTTTTAGAATGTTGGCTAACATTTCTGAAAATGTCTCAGTGTAATTATTTTAAGCCACATTATGGCTGTAAATATCACCCAGTTAGCATAGAGTCAAAAAATGTAGTACAATTTTATTTAATTTTTTAGTTTGTTAACTTAAATTGGTAATTGCATATAAACAACATATTCCAGGCTTATGAGTGTCTTGCCTGTTAAAATTAATTATCATCCTTGAGGCTTTTCTTTCATAGTTAACAAGCTGTTTATCATTGCAGATCATTGTTTCTCATCTTAAACCCTCAGAGAAAAAAGTAAATTTGTGACTGTTTTTCCACAAAATATTAATGAGATACAAACCAGTTTCCCTGAAGCTAAAATTAAAAGACCCCATTTCTAAATACAGACATGTACAAAAAAAACAGCATAAATATGGTCAGTATAATTATCAACACCTCCTCCCTACCAGCTGGTGAGGTTCCACAGTCAAAGGGTGTTTGGGAAGTGTAGTTAATCCAATGATAATCTTGAGCATGGTTTACACATATTATTCCTTTAATTGCTACCCATCCTGTGCAATTATACCACCACCAATTACATGGTTGCTGTTTACTTGCCTGTCTAAGCATTTGGTTCCCTCTATTAGATCCCCTTCAGCAGCATGAGCAAAAAAGCCATCAGAACTCAAACTAATGGTTCCTCCACTGTCATAATGACTTAATTATGTGCTCAAAAGAAGGGAGGCTGAGGATGGGGATCAGCAAGGGGGCATTTTGCACAGGAGAAGGGGCTGAAGACTGAAGGTGATGTAGCTGATGGAGGTGTGTGAGAACAGCTTCTACCTCCATTAGAATGCAGAGCATGTTCTCCAGCGTGAGTCACCACTGCTGCTCCCCACCATCACCACACCACCCACCTCACAGCACCCCCTGCATTGAAGTGCAGTCACCACCTAATATTACGCCTCTGACTTCACACCGGCCAACTGAGGATTCAGTTTCTACGGCAACATGGTCTAGACTCCTCCCCCGCTCGTCTCCATCACCCATCCACTGTTCCTTCTCTACGTACTTCTTCCCCTTCTTCCGGACACAGAGCACGTGACTTTCAGGAAGGCTTCTCCAGCCTCCGCCTTTATTGTTTTTAACCCTCTCCTGACTGAGCCGCTGCAGGCCGCCTGATCCCATCCCTGTTTCTGAGGAGGTTTCAAACCTTCTGTGGGTCTTCGGTCTCAGCTATTCAGTCTTCCAAGGTTCTGTCTCAGTGTTTTGTAATCCTAGTCCTTCAAATTTAAAATCTTTGTTTAAATATATACAGATATATGTGTGTATTATTTACAGTAAGCTAAAGTTACATAAATTTCCTGAAATGTGGTGATACTAAGATGTTTTGTATATTCTGGGTCAAAGGTCAAATGAGTTACTTCTCTTTTTATTTTATTTACTTTACGCTGTTCATCACATTTACCGAAACCAGTTCATGAAAGAAAATTACTGACTTATTTTATTCACCCAACTGCTAAAGAATTTCTAAAGGCTTGATCGTTTTTTTGCAATTTTCCTATAATCAGCTTCTATATGTTTTTGTGTATAAAATTAGCTAATAATGTATATGAAGAATGTAAAAAGGAAACAAGACGTTGAAGCTGTGACTCATCCTTCCACTGTGGAATGGTCTTTTTAGCATTAAAATAAAAAGTTATTTTCAAGTCTAAACATTGATCTCTTCCTTAATTTAAATTATAAACAGGCATACAAATTAAAATATGCTTTGACATATTGCTTAGTAGATTAGCAAATGACTCAGGGAAGAATGTACACTTTTCCTTCTACTTTTTTTTGCTGTGGGGATTTGTTGGCACAGAAAATCAGATTTTCTTTTTCTGAAACAGAAGGTTTGGCTTTTGTAAAAAAAAAAAAGACATTACATTACAAAGAATAATGACACCGTTACACAAATAAGTCTTGCAACATTTTATGCAGAAGATAATTTAGCATTTTGTTCTACTATTAAGACTGAAAAAAATAAACCAATTGTACTCTCTGTTGAAATGCTTTTACTTTGTAAAGACTTTTGTTTGCTCTATGAATCAAAAATGTTTTTGTGCGTAAGTAACAATCTTATCTCTAACAGTATGCATTAATTCCACAAAAGTTGACAAAAAATGCTCTGTCTGGTCTTTTTTCTCAGTTGATGATTGTCAAATTCTAAACGTTTCTGCTCTATAATTAACATAGCTTACTATTTCGGTTCATTTTGATTATGGTGTCTTTCAGGTGGACAAAATTAATACACAGTTGTTGAGTGTGTAAAGAGATCCTCATCAGTTTTCATTAACATCTTCATGCTGCATGTAAACTGGACTGGACTGCAAACAAAATCAAATGATGTAATGAAATATAGCACTCACTGTTTTACAGTGTTTTTAAAAACAGGGAGGAAGTTTAACATCCGGGAGTGATCTCACCTGAAAGTTGCCTCATTGACATGGCCGCCTCCTCAGCATCCTCTGCAGACAAGGCTTGGTTGCGTCTGTGTGTGTGTATATTTTTGTGCATGCCTATGTGTGAATGAGTGAACTTCATGAATGAAAAGTCTTCTTTCTGAGCTGCAGACAGGGAGGTGAGGTCATCCTGCTGAAATGGAGAACCCCCATCCCCCCACCCCCTCCTCACCCACAACATCCTCCTATCCTCCCACCAATACTCGTTGGCGCCAGACTTAATGAATCCAACACTGAATGATATGAAGCACATTATTTGGGGCAACCTGAATGATGATAGCATTGGCTGCTGTCACACTGTAATGCACATTTCCATATGATTCCACAATAAATATCCAAATATATCAGATTTCTTTTTGAATCAAAAATTTGATGTTAGTCTACTGTTAGTTGTGAACATGAGGGTTCTGCTTATCGTTTCCCTCTTTGTTTACATTCCTGTTAGGAATTAAGGTAAGTGGATTTGATGATTGGCCACCTATTCAGCTCTGTATGAGTGAAAGTGACGATGAGTAACACAAGAGGCTCTTAATGAGAACCCATAAATAGGCTCAAAGCTTCAAAGAGACAGAATCTGCCCTCCCCCTCATTCTCTAGTCTAAATCCAACCCCACGCAAACATGTGAACACACCTCTCCTCTGCCATCTTCCCCCCACATCCACACTGGGACAATCTGTGTCCACTTGGCGCTGGTTGTTACACCACATACTGTACTCTTACAATCCAAGGTATCTACGTGACATTCCTCTCTACATTTTCCACTGCAGACGTCTGTTAATTCCCTCCTGCAGATAATGATTCATGCAGCCAAGCAATGCAGCATTTTACATCACTTATTTGGCTAGAACCCACAGAGTTCTGTAGTTCTACTAAAGGTCTCATTTCATTTAGCTTTAAATGAAAGAATCCCATCAGTTCTCCAGAGGATTCAGCTGGACATGTGATATCAAAATATTACTTTCCAATCTTGTTAAAAATGTGTGTCCTTGTGGAGCGGGCCTTTTTTGCTCTTCTGTTTTGATATCCTGCAGGTTTTATATTCAGTGTCTGTTTCTCATAAAGTTCCTCGCAATAACAACATAAGCTGCTCTCGACATCAGAAGCAGTAATGATCCTCAAAGCCTGAACACAGATAAAACTTTCTCACCAACTGAACTCCAATAAATAAATTATGAGGAACATTTTCAGAAAAAGATTAAAAATATACATAGAGGATGCTTCTCGGTTTAGATTGCCTTGAGACAGAATAGGACTGGAATCACAGAATAGGAAGCTGTTCTTTTCTACTTCTCCTTCTTCATGTTACATTAAACACATCATGCAACTTTTATGAACCCAGTTTTAAGCGTTGACTCCTAAGCTGTTAATAAGAGGATTTAAGATGAACCACTGCTAAACTAAAGATTCAAAGTGTGAAGCTAAGCTGCCATATTAATTTGTGCAGATATTTTTAAATGCTTCTACCTTGATCTCTCACTATTGTTTCATAGAAAATGCTTCTATATATGTGTCGTCTCTGTCTGGACAAAAACAACATAGTTCTGTATTATTTTGTTTTACTTCCTGTCTCCAATTTGATGGATAAATTGGAAATGATTACAAAAGAAATGTTTATTTTTTCTCCTTTGTGCCATGTAAAAAATTCCACTATGTATCCTCATTTTTGCAACGTTACAATTGTGTTTGAGGTTCTAGTTCCAATGGGCATGTTCATTGGAGAAGTTTTTGAAAAAACATAAGACAATGAAAGATAAGTGAGCCAAAAGTGCAGCTCTTAAGTTTTTCATAAAGTGATTATAGAGACCAGATAGACCAGCACCTTACACACTGTTTTAAAAGCACGTCGGAGATCAGTTTGCCTGTAACTTTCCATGGTAACCACAGTAAATTTTCTGGTGATGTTCTGGTAATTAAATTTAATTTAATTTTACTCCCTTTTTTTCTTGTTAGAACTTAGTCCCCAAAAGTTTTTTGATTGGAAAACTGTGAAATTATTAGCTAAAATATAACATGAAATGACAGCAACTAAAAAGTTCTTCACAGAAACTAAAATGTTTTTGACAGAAGCAACAACTTCTATTATCAGCAGTATGTTGTCATAATCTGGAATGTATCCAAAAGCCCATGTTTCATGTTTCGTGTCAGAAACATGAAACATGACTAAAAATAAGATAGGTTAAATAAAATTATTTTTCTACCTTGAAACACAACAGGAAAACTTATTTTGATTTATTGTCAGATTTTAAAGATTTTTAAGATCCAAGATGCCAAGATGCGGTTTAACATAAAGTCAGAGAGAACTATTTAAATCTGTCCTTGTGTTTTTATAATCCCCAGCACAAGTGGAGAGAACAGTGAGGCTTTCACTGCTTGTTTTTGTGGACTTCTGTTACAGTTGCTATGTGCATTAGTCGAGGTTTCCCCCACTGTCTACAAGCAACACGATGAGGTCATCATCATGGGTTTAAGCCCAACATGGGCTTAATCTAGGAGATAAGGGCTGGATTTGGATTTAGCTCTCAAAAAAGGGTCATGGAGCTGCAACTGATTTGTCTCTGCAGTCATCCAGAGTTTAGACATGGAATATCCCAATTGTTCATGAAATGTTGAGTAAGTTTAATCAGATTTTGCTCTGATTTCATGCAGAGGTCATGAGGCGCTTGCAGGATTTTTCTGACTTTTGAGTTCTTTTCTCTTTTTATGCTGCACATAAAATAATTTTACAAATAACTAAAATATCAAGATTCATACAAAGGCGATGTTTTGCTAGAGTCCTGTGTTTGAATGTTTGACTAAGTTTATTCTTGATATCAGTTTATTGTATAATTTTATTTTATGTGACTAGATTTACTTGCATAAATTTAGTTTTTATAGCAATTACAGCATAACATTAAGACCACTTTAGGTGAAAGTTATGTTTTAAAAGCAGGGACCAGTTAATTTGAACAAACTTTACAGGGCCTAAATTGGGATGATCAGAGTATCAGAGAATCTCTAGAACTGCAGGTTTTCTAGATGTCTATCAAAAGTTGTCAAAAGTAGAAAAAGGAGGGAACTGACTAAAGAGACTGCTAAAAAAAAGAAGAAGAAGAAGAAGAAGAAGATTTGTGTTGGAATGCCCAATTGTTTCTTATATTTTACCATAATTTCTACTGATTCACGTTGTTCAAAGAAACTGATCACAACAATGGGAAGGCCCCTCTCATGTGCCATCCGATTGGAGATGGTAATAATGGAAAACCTGCTCTTCATCTTCAGACTGTGGCAGACGGAGCTGGCAGATTATGCGGCAATTAAAGCGCCCTCCATACACAGGGCGTTAATAGGGTTTGAAGGGATTTAGATGGTGCTGTCCAGTCAAATGCTGCATGCCTTGGGAATGACATCATTTTGATCACCTCACATACCGGCTGACCTCCTCCTCCCTGTTTCACTGTGAGGTCTCACTCACACACAAACCCCTCTGTGGCCAGAATATACCTGCACTGGTCCCGTGTCTCACCGGGCTCAATACGTCACAGCGCAGCTCTCCTCTGATTGGAGGAGCCCTGCATCCCTCCCTGCCATCTCTCTCTCTCTCCTCTTCTCCAAATCTGTCGTGTTTACTATATGAGGCCGTGGTATAAATTCCTGAGAGTGCGCAGTTTGCGTCCTCAGAAGGTGATGGAAAAGAAGGAGGAGGAATAGGGAGCAGGGAAACATTTAGCTTTACTCTATTTACCGTTTACTGGATTTAACCGCAGCTGTGAAGGTGCTCTGGATGCAGAGGAGGAAACCAAAGAACGGAAGAATTTGCCTCCTTTTAGGTGGTTATTATTTAAAATACGAGCCTAAACTATCGAGGAACAGACATGCAGTCAACAGCGATGGAGTCCTGTTTTCCGCACTGAGGTAGGAACCGTTCCTTTGCAAACACAGAAGGAAAGAGAGGACAGAAACAGGCGTCTTTCCTTATTGTTGGTATATTAGAGTCAGATTGTGTTTTTATTGGATGCTGTCAGCGCATCTTCAGAGAGGCAGCGGAGGTGGGAGAAGAGGCAGCGATGCGCTTCGGAAACATCCTGGATGCAGTGGCCTGTAACAGAGCGCAGCCTCCTCCTCCTCCTCCTCTTCCTCCTGCAGCTCCAGCAGCTGATACCTCCATCACCCCAGCAAAGCAGGACTGTTAAGAAGCAAGATCAGTCTGATGTGAATGATGTGTTACAACAGATGTGTCTGACTTCTTGGGTTTCTACTGGCGCAGAAAATTATAATTAGGTTGATTCAATGTTTTTAGTTTCTCTGGGTTAATGATTCTTGCAGTCAGATTTGTATTGGCTCTGTACCATCTGTATGACTAATATAGGAATTAAGAATGATAATTGCAGCTATGGGATGCAGACAGCCTGCTGATAGCGTATCCATCAGATACAAGATGCATTATATTGTCACACATGACTAATAGACTTAATCCTTTACAATATTGTAAAAAAAAAAAAAAAAGGTATTCTGAATCTTAGGTTGAAAAATAACTGTGTGCACTTTCTTTTAAATGCCTCTGATATAGAAATCGATCTTCTCCAGGTTTGGTGTTCCCTAAAACAATATTGATTCTTTATTTTAATACCCAGCAAACTGTCATAGATTTTAGTTGGTATAATTAATTAGTCAAACTGGTAAAATCTGTTTCCTCTTTGTCCTCTTCATCAGTGAAAGCCCTTCCAGCTTGGAAAGGCTTCAAAAGCCTCTCACAAGAAATAATATGTTTCCTTTCCTTGTTTAGCGTACAGGCGCCGTTGTCCTTGGAGATACAGAGCTTTGAAGAAGCGGGCTGAATTCAATGAACTATTCTTATCTTTTCAGTACACAAGTGATTCTGCTTTATGTAAACAACCAACTGTTGTGTTTACTATGTTGTTGGGGGGCAAACAGTTGTCGGTTCAGTTAAAAAAAAGAGATATTTTTGTCTTATTTATTGTGCTCTTAGTCACAGAGGCGCCATCAGATTACGGGGCAGACAGATGCCATGTTGCTCTTTATTACCTGAACCTGTTGTCACATCTTTCATTGGGTAAACTATGACCAACACATAAATTTGTTGCCACTCGTGGTAAAAAAACTTAATTTCACATTTTTTAATGCTAAAATAATCTCAGCTGTTTAGCCTTTGATATAGACTCTGATGTTATTAAGTACTGTAATAAAATCACCAGTATGCCAAATGTTAATGTTTTGATATCTTATACTTTTCAACTTACTCCACAAATGTTCTGTAGGATTTAGCTTTGGAGACTGAAATGGCGAGGGCAAAAAGTTTTTTGTTTTTTTTTCTGAGAACTACCATTATCCAGCTGAAAGGCCCACCAATAATCCCTTTTCATGTTACTAGTTAAAACCTCAAGAATTGTATATTTAAAATTATCTGTTTTGTTTAAGAGTTCCTGATATCATCCAGTCTAAATAAATTTGCAGGGCATTAGAGAGAAATAAATAAACAAGCCATCAAAGATCTTCCGCTGTCTTGGACATAAGATACTTTCTGTTATGTTATTCCAAACCCACCTGAAGGGTTTCCTGTCAACATTACAAACATAAATGTTGTGAAATAGTATTGGGACATGGACTGGAAGTCTGTGATCCTGTCAGATGAGACTATTTCACAACATTTATGTTTGTCATGCTAAGACAAAAAAGGATTTTGTTGGTATCACTCTCAAATTACTGGTTGGTATGCAGATAGTATCACAATGTACCTCAAGATGTCCCTTGAGTTTTCTAACAAAGTTTTTAGATTTCTTTACATTCTCAGTAGAATAGAATAGAATAGAATAGAATAGAATAGAATAGAATAGAATAGAATAATCCTTACCTGGGGGGAAATTCACAGTGTACAGAATGATAAAGAACAGGTAACTAGAGGCAGAGATACACACATAAAAATCATGAGTCCTTGTTTAACCTAATGGCAAACAGAAAGTATTGGATAACTAATTAGAAGTTCCCCTCATGAATAAATTAATTACTGGTTGGCTTTTACTCAAAATTTCATTGTGAAATTTACTGTAGTAGAAACTGAATTAATTTGCTAATGCTTAACACATTAGCATTTAACATACCTAATGTGTTAAGCAATTTCTCCATGTCTGAATGTTATAACTCAGTTTGATTGACACAATTGAAAAAGAGAGATAATTCTGTCTTTCTTCCTGTGTTTGACAGATTTTTACCTGTTTAGAGTGAGAAATGTGAGACGTTTTGTGTTGTCATATTTAATCTGTGTATGTTTCACACAGTTTCTGATGTGTGAAGTTTCTGATCTTGGCAGGAAGAGAAACTTTGAAATTGATTCTTTGCAGTTTATGATAGTTTAGTAATCAATTGCACTGGAAGTACAATTCATTTTATCTAAATTTGTAATGTTTATTTCTATCTGTTTGGTCTCTTTAAAGCTTCCATTGCTCCGCTCTTTTTGATGGCGCTCGTTCATGAACCTCGTGCCTCCTCCCCCTCCCTGTCTGGCTTCAACACACCCATCTCTGACCCGCCATCCTTTCGCCGGCTCGATGCCGAGACTCCTTGCACTCCAGAAATGGACCTGACCCCAACCCAGTGCGTCCTCCGGAACGTCCTCTCCATTGACACCGGGGCTGCTGTGGAGCCTGGGGGAGGAGGAGGAGGAGGAGAGGGGAAGACTCCGGGGCACAGCCAGACACCTGGCGAAGAACAACAGGAGCACTTTGCCAACAGTGTGCTGAAACTCCACGAGCATGAGGGGAGCAGTGGAAGGACAGAGGGAGAGGGACAGGATCCGGACCGCCCTGTGGTCAGGAGCCAGGCGGACGACGCCAGGTTGCACTGCCAGTCCACGGGAGGGGGAGGAGGGTTTCTGGAGGGGCTGTTTGGGTGCCTGCGGCCTGTCTGGACTATGATTGGCAAAGCTTACTCTACAGAGCACAAACACGTTCTGGACGGTAAGTCTGTTTCTGTGTAAAGTGAACTTGATTCTACAAACTTCAGGGTCAATGGTGGCTTTAATTCTGACTATGAAAGCAGTCACTTTCCCCAATTAAATTTTCCAGTTAAGCCTTGATATGCTAATTAAATGATCTTATCTCCCAGTTTAATTACATTAAGCAGTGGGTAGAAAAATGACTCCCACAAAGGCCATGTTGTAAATAAACACTCTCCCTGACAGGAGTGAGATGCATCCAGATCAGGAGACTCTATCAAAGCTGTAGCGTGCTTATTCTCCCCTGACACCCCCAAAACCCCCACCATCCCATTCCATCCATTTGCCTGCTCGTGCCCACCTCCCTCTAGCACCACCCACCCCCCTCAGTGAAACCCGCTCCCCGTGACGCTGTGTTGTTTATGTCTGCAGCCACTACAAAAGCACAGGACTCCCCAGAGACTCCTCTGCCAAATCTGCCTCATGAATTATGCATGGCCACGCTCTGACCCCGCACCTCTCATCTCTATTAACGCAAACCTGACACGCATGCACGAGGACAGATGCACGCACACAGAGAAACTCATTTGCAAGCAGAAACACTGATATTAGCATTTTAAGTTAGATAACATGCAGAATACGATAGAAAAATATTGCACCTCACATTGAAGAGATGAAGCTGGCACCTCACACTTCTCCCTGACTGTATTCCCTTCAAGTGCTTTATCATCCATTGACTCCTGTGTCTCTCCTCATCTCCCCTCCTTCTGTCTCTCATTGTCTCTCCTTTTCATCCCTCTGTTATTGCTCCCAGCCCATCTGCACTTCGATGCTCTCCCCTTCTGTAGAATAAAGTGTAGTTTATACAACTGAACCGCTTCCCAACTTGTAAACAAGTCCTTATTTTCAACCTTTGTATGTAATTAATTGCATTTTGCCATGAAAATGAGAAAAAATGTGAATCCTCTTAGGGATGGGCATTTATTGTATTGTTTATCGCTTGTCGTTTATCATGATACATTTCTTATCATGATATGAATTTTGATTCATTGTTGTTTCATTGAATTTCAATTAATGATCCGAAAACTGTCCGTATTGTTGCGACTATTAATTTGGCTATTTTCTCCACTGTCTGCCCAATAAGAGTATCAATTAATATCAATCAATTTAAGTTATATAATTAAATACAATGACTGTGAGCAGCAGATGAATCACAGTTTTTATGAGTCGTAAAGAAGTATATTACAAATGTTTTTCAAGAGCAATATTTGTGTTCTGGGGGCTGTGATTGTTATGCTATGTAGTCACAGTCATGCAGTTATTAAAAAGGAGTAATAAATAGATGTTATCCCCACTTTTATCATCGTCACAAAAGTACCACAAAATATTGTGATAAACTTTTTAAGCCCAACCCTACATTCGTTTCACTGATCACAGAGATGGAGGAGTACCAAATCAAAGCCGACCTGATTTGGAAACGTGTCAGATCTGGACTGATGTCTTTACTACAAAAAAAAATCTGAGACCCTCATTAGAGGCGGAGCACTCTATCGATCACTGCTGGGCATTAATCATTCATATCATCCTCATTAATATGATAAATGTGCCTCAGTACAGCTCACTCTGCTGCTGTTCTCCCCGGGTTAAGAACAGCAGCAGAGCGAACGGGTTGTATGTCTTCCGTATATTAGCACAGACCCCTGCAGAACCGTGGGGAATTCCCCCTTTCCTGCTAACTGCTAACTCCATACTTACCAACTCCAGTAATACTTCTCCACCTCTCTATTCACCCTACAACCAGCCATTAGCCCCGCAAATCCTCTCCTTCCTCCAAACCCCTTCTGAGTTGTCGGACCCTTGTTTCGCGTCAGCCCCACAATGGCACTAAGCAGGATTTAAGAGGCTGAGGGAGAATTACCCACAGGAGATTAGAGCTTCTCTGTCTGTCGGCCTACTCGCACACCCGAGTCGCAGGTTAGGAGCTGCATGAAGATATCAGTTGAGGTCATGTTGTTTAGGCTTCCTGTAATTTTTACAAGCTTCACTCCATTGAGGTTCTTTTTTAAATCAAAATTTGCCTCAATTTTCAGCTTCTGTATTTATTAACAAATTGACCTCTTTTACTGTCTGATAAAGAATCGCACGATTGTGCTAATAACTATGATGCTAATAATGATCAGACATTGCATACTATTAATAATGATCAGACATTATATACTATTAATAATGATCAGACATTATATACTAATGTAATGGGAGGACTCAAATGAAAGTCACACCAAGCCACACAAATAAATCAAATCAATTTAGGCCACAAATTAAGTTTAATAATAAAGTGGAATGACAGGGGAATAAGTGCTGAACCATTACAAGTGTGATTTTAGTGCCAATTTTCAAATCTTGAAGGTTCTTATGCACTCTGATTTTCAGATCTTTATATCGCATACATTTTTATTCTATATAAAAATGCATTTTTATATAGAATAAAGTGTTTCTGGTAGCATTTATTTTTACTCTGAGTCAATCTGAGAGTTGCCTTTGCTGTGTGTGTGTGGTTCAATGTCTTTTTGTAAATCCACCCCTATTTTCCATCAGATTCGCATCAACTCTCACTAATTTAGCCATTTTTCCTGTATTTGTTTGTATGAAGCCTACCAGAGATGTACTAAAAATCAGTGGTGCCCAACCTTTTTATCACGGTGGATCTGTCAAGGGTTGGCAATTTTACTGCGGCCCGGGGGGACGGCTGGGTGGGGAGGAGGTCACATGATGCAATTTTACATTTTCTGCCCCGGTTTTCCCCGAATGACAATCTTAGAACGTTGTCGCTTGTGATAATTGCACGATGATCCTGTCTGTGTTGTGTTTGGGGAACGTCGGACCGCTTCCATCTAAAGACGGGCATATTCAACATTTTTGGATGTCTTGGCCCTTTTATTGCAGCGTGTGTGTTTTTCCCTGTTGTTGAATGTGACAGGGAGCCAATCAGAAAGTGCGGTGACGTAAAACTCACTCTCGTCTGGACCACTACCCTAACGCTCTCTGACTCTGGTCGCTATGGTAACGTTTACATCCCTTCAAAATTCGATACAGATGCGCCACAAAAACGGGCATTTTACTTTCATGAAGATTTTAATTGATGATAATGACAAATTAATGGGTTCTCTGCAAGAGTTTCCCTTCGTCTGGGAGTGAAGGGAAACAATAACTCCAGAAGTGATGCACTGGGTATTCATGTAGTTTGAAGGCTTGATTCCCTCATTAGCGATCGGGTCACCATGTCATGCAGAGAGGGCTTGTACTGTGGGAATCACCTACCTGGACGAAAACATTCTCCTGTCTCTTTGCAAATAAACTTTCCAAAAACCTTTTGTTTACTCATTACTCATTTTGCTACTTAACCGAGAGAATCGAGTTAAAGGATATTCAAAATAAAAGCTCCTCCAGACTCACATAATACATAAGACCACTGCAAAAAATCACTCCCACCCAATGATGTTTCCATCTCCAAGACGCTGTTGGTTTATTTGATATGATGTACAATGCCATTTCCAGAGAGTTTATATCTGACCAATTCTCACCAGACCTTTATGAATCTCACGTGTGTGTATTTCATGCTTATGCAATTGGT
This sequence comes from Poeciliopsis gracilis, assembly GCA_911649635.1. Lineage (NCBI taxonomy): Eukaryota > Metazoa > Chordata > Actinopteri > Cyprinodontiformes > Poeciliidae > Poeciliopsis > Poeciliopsis gracilis. The sequence continues at coordinate 1,860,660 of CAJVRI010001403.1, forward strand.
CTATTTTTTATCCTGTCAGTGTTTCTTTGTTTATATCTCAAGCGCTTTGACTTTCCTTGTGTGTGAATGTTAAAAAACAAATAAAATTGACTTTCTTTGCGAGATACTTTAACAATGAGAAACCTGCTTGCAGGCTGTCATTTAGATTAGCAATGTGTGTTCAACACTTGCTCTGTGTGTCATTAACATTTATGGAACATAATTTATGGACTTGCTCAGTTGTTTCTTTGCACATGTGGATGATGTATGTCGCTGACAATATCTGGAGCAAATTTCTTGTCATGTTATAAATATATTTAGTGAACAAAAGACTGCTGCACTTGATACTTTTTCTTCCCACTGATATGGCATTAACACAGACGCTTAGATGTCTAAATGTCAAAGCAATGTTGCTTTGCAGAAAGATTGAGGATTACTAAACTCTTACCAACAGTGTAAGATCTTCTTCTTGGCCTTATTAAACTGCATTAAGACTCACTAAGAATAGAATGAGGATTCACAGAGACGGTGTTGCTCCAGTGTTTCATCATTCAAGTAACTCTAATATGTAGTCAGTGGAGGTCAGTACAATGATCATGTTGTAATTTTAGCTTACATGCTGCTACCTCACCAGGTAAACTCACTGAAAGCTTTTGCTTTATCTTTCTGTTGCTTCAGAGGAGTGGGAAGTCCCGTTTGAGGAGATTTCGGACCTACAGTGGGTGGGTAGCGGAGCCCAGGGTGCTGTTTTTCTGGGGAAACTACACGGACAGGAAGTGGCTGTGAAAAAAGTACGAAACATTAAAGAGACTGATATCAAGCACCTGAGGAAACTCAAGCATCCCAACATCATCACTTTCAAGTAGGTCGACACGATTTTGTGGTTTTTTAGAACCAGAAAAGGCAAACTTCTGACTGAAATTATTAGATGATTTTTAATTACATCCTGGAACAATATACAATACATATTTACTGTAGCATATCACTTATGTAAGTATTTCTTTCTTGTATTGTTTACTTGCTTTAGGTGTGTACACAATGGGAACATAATTCAATTTTAACACAGACATTGTCTTTAATAACCACTTTCTTTCTACTTTTTCAGAGGTATTTGTACTCAGGCTCCTTGTTACTGCATCATTATGGAGTACTGTGCTCAAGGACAGCTGTACGAAGTCCTGAGAGCGGGCAGGCAGATCACCCCATCCCTGCTCATGGACTGGGCCATGGGCATCGCCGGGGGAATGAACTACCTTCATCTCCACAAAATCATCCACAGAGACCTCAAGTCACCTAAGTGAGTTTGCTTTTAAAAAATAAAAAGTTGTTTGACTGGAACACTGTAATCTGAATGTGAAAAAGTACCATAACATACATGAAAGGTCAATATCTAGTTGTCAAAATGCAGCAAAGGCAGAAAACTATTTGAAAAAATATTCAAACTCAGAAATGATAATGCTAATTCAATGTTTGAATGTGTGATTTAGTTGGTTTTAATTAAACGTAAATATTGTGTTCCAGCATGCTCATCACCTATGATGATGCAGTGAAGATCTCAGATTTTGGGACCTCCAAGGAGCTTAATGACAAGAGCACGAAGATGTCTTTTGCTGGGACTGTGGCCTGGATGGCTCCTGAGGTCATCCGCAATGAACCCGTTTCAGAGAAGGTGGATATTTGGTAGGTGTCATGACCCTCTTGATCTGTGCTTTTCCCCTTTGTGAGCCCTTAAAAATTTCCCAGATGATTTGTCTTTTCAGCCACCAAATCAGCATAGAATCTCATTAGCTGTAGTCTACCACAGTGCAGTGCAAAGGATCCTATTTCTAGAAAATCTATTCAATATGATGTATAATATCTCATTACATGAAACTCTATAGGGTCTCTGTCGTATCTGATGGGTTGCCCTATGCTAAGCTTTAATCCCCCCAGCTTGCTACATTTTCTACCTCCCTTTTTCTCCTTTACTACAATCCCTCCATCAGTCTTCCTCTCCATCCTGAAAGGAACGCCAGCTAATTTAATAATTGATCTGCCAGATGCTGCAGTGCTCAGGAGAGGCTGGAATAACCTTCCAAGCCTTTGGATGGGTTGGCCCTTGGCCAGCAGTGCATTAGCTGGGAAGTGAAAATAGGATTAAAAAGCTTTTGATGCAAAAAGAAAGCAAAGCTTGTGTGTGTCGTGTACATTTTTGTTTAAACCTATTTAAATCACTTGAAATGCATCCATAGCACACAAAGACTAAGAAAGGTTAAGCTTTGTCAGATGTTGAACATATTTTTGTTTTTGGTTGCATTAATACAGAGGAGCAGTGAGGGAAATGCAATAAATTAATTAAAATTTAAAAAATGTATTCAAATTAATCTAGTTAATTAGAATTGAACTATTTAATTAGAAGTAAAATAGTAAACCCCAAACATACTGTTGAACAAATTAAAGTATTTATTGCCATTAAGAAAATAACACAAATGCTATGGATTGGAGAAAAGAAAATATTGAGAATGCTTCAAACGACACATTAAAATGTGTGATGTAAGGATCTAGTTTTGACATTTTCCCCAAAAGTACCAGATAAAAGATGATATATTTGGACAACCAAATCTTGGAGTGGATGTTCTGGAATTAAGCATTTGTTTATGTGGAAAATATTAATGTCTTTGCTTTGTTTTTAAATTCTATATTTGTATGATACAACATTTTTCAGCCATCCTCCAACTCTTTTGTCTCCAAGTGTGTTCCTGGAAATCTCAGTGTTTTACGGCTGAAAAGCTGCTTCCTTTTGCTGTCTCCCTGCTCCAGAGAAGTAACGTTGATGCCCTAACCTTTAGAAATGTATTATACAGGGGAGTCACACTGATTCATAATTTCTTATTTTAATCACAGTATTTTTTCTTCAAGAGTTAAATTAGAATAGTGATAAATTTATTCCAAATCATAAATCATGGCCGTGGCCTGTTTCAGATAAAACGGCGCGTGCCGTAACCACAGCTGGTGCTTCCTCAAGATGTTGCCAAAGGCTATAAAACAGTTGGTATTATATCTCAGTCTCGTGATTCCTATTGTATTTTTACGTTGTTTTTCTATCAAAAAAAAAATCAGTCTGTATTTGCATGAAAACATCGTTCTATAGGGAATCTGATTGTAGAATTTCAGAACTCAGTGTAACAGTAAAATAATGAAAATAAACTTTAGCGTTTATTTTCATTACAATCATTTCCTCTGTTTGATGTGAAATAGGCCAAACAAATTATGCTGCCTTTTAAATATATTTTTTTTGTGTTTTGATAACGACATAAGTGCATTTATACACTGTAATTAAAACTGTCAGAACAAATTTTGAGTTTTGATCGAAATGTTGAGGAGAAAAAAAAAAAACTACACTCATCTGTTCTTAATGATCTTCTCTTTATGGATGACACCAAGAAGAATAATAAGTGTGGGGCTGAAGGGATGCTAAAAATACACATGCATTATTACATGTGATGCAACTGGCACCTTGGATACTGCACATGAAAACCAGGAGGAGTCACTTAGAGCAATTTCTGTAGTTACCATCTCCATGGGCCTGTTGTTGTGTTTGTACACAACAACAGGCCCAACATTAGTCTAAGTGAAGATATATCTATATATTTTTGTCTACTTGAGTCTAGCTTTATAATCTTTAAAAAGTTGAAAATGTTTGTATTATTCTGTTACATATTATTGTTCTAAAATGAACAAAAAGCATACAATTTGATTTTGCTAAAAAAATTTAAACAGTCTCCTTTTTGGTTTACTTTCGTCTGTTCAGCCTACATCAGTAACTTCAATGCGTCTGAAAGAAGCCGTGTCCCATTTTTTTGAAGGTCATTTGGCGTTGTGCTGTGGGAGATGCTGACGGGGGAGGTGCCCTACAAGGACGTGGACTCCTCCGCTATCATCTGGGGAGTGGGAAACAACAGCCTGCAGCTGCCTGTGCCCGATAGCTGTCCAGACAGCTTCAAGCTACTCCTGAAGCAATGCTGGTGAGGAAGATGAAGAGATAAAAAAAAACATCAAAAAAGTCATTCAAGCAGGCGGGTAGTAAAATTTGAATTTGCCTTTTTTACAGGAACTGCAAGCCAAGAAACAGACCTTCATTTCGACAAATCCTCTTACATCTTGATATTGCCTCTGCAGACATACTGTCTACTCCTCAAGAAACTTATTTTCAGTCTCAGGTAAGATAATTGCAGCATGAGGAAACAGAAGTGTCACACATTTCTTGTAGAAGAGACACCAGGATACTCCAGGAAAATTTGATTCAATTTTTTTTCAGTTTTTGTTTTCTTGTCACTCTTAAATGTTCCAGATCATTAAAGTGCTTCATAAAAATATGCAATAATTTAAAGAAATGCAAAAAGGAGTCTTCAAGAGATGATTACTCCTAAAAATGTTTTTCTTAAATATGTTTTAATGTTTAAGAAGAACATTAAAAATAGTTAAGGAAATAAATATTTATTCCCTGCAAAAACTGGTGTGACAATTTATATTTATAGAAAATCAAACAGAGATAGAGGATTAAGTCAATCTTTATAAAATACATTTCAGAAATTTATTTACAGGAAATCTATTCATTAAGTCAGATTGAGAAATAAATGACTATTTAGTGAAGTGCACATGAGGTCTGTATCTCTCCCCTGCCAACATCACTAATTCTAATTTTGCTGACAAGCTGCCACCATTTTTTCCAGTCCACTGCAGTAACTATATGCAGTGGCAAGTACACAGCTGCACCCGCGCCCCAGGTCTCCAGGGAGCCCACTAATAATACCTGTCCTTTCAATCACACTGCATTATTGTTGCTTGCTTTTTTTTCCTCCCTTTTTCTTTCCGTGTCACATGCTTCTGCTGATTTGTGGTCTTTTATTCAAGCTTCGGTTCACGGGTCAAGGAAAGAACCTTTTCTTCATATTGAGTGTGATGGGGAAGGACGCTGCATGTCTACCTGTCTATGTGGGGGATGGAGGCATAGTACAAATGTGCTAGACCAAAGTGATGGAGTAAGGAGATGTATGGAGGTATAATTGTGCGGAAAATATGTCTTTGTGGATTTCTATTTATGGCTCATCTTATCTGGTTGAATCTCTTCATGCAAAACGTAAACCTTCATCACTCTTTCCACTTATCCTTGATCCTTTATTTCTCCCTGCCCCCTTCTCCCGGTTGAATCCTTGCCCAGTTTTTTTCTCCTCTCTGCCCCATAATGGATTTTTCTTGTGACATTAGAAAGAAGTATTTGCTGCCAGAGTGTATTGATTGCCTTAATGGTAGAGAGCAGAGAAAAGAGAGTGGAAAAAAGAGGGGACTGGAGACATAGAAGAGTGTGCACAGAGTCCATTAGGTTAATAAGAAGAGCATATTTCGTGCGCGAGTCTAATACACATGCATGTGCCTCCATGTGCTCATAAATCTGACTTACATATTAGTTCTCTGATATGACAGGTATCAGATAACAGTTGTCATGCTCTGCTGCATACAAGAAAATGCCCATGCCGCATTTCTTTTCTTTTCTTTTAAGATCCACGTCACGTTAGTGTACGTTTGGTTTTGCTCTTTGGGTATTGATTTTTATCTGACAGCTTAATGGGTTTGGTTTCAGTGCCAAAAAAAAGCTAATTGCTCTGCAAATTGAAAGCATTTCTCCATCTAAATCAAGGTGCAAAGAAGTTGTCTTGTGGTGTTGGTATCGTTTTATGTTAATATTAACAACATGAACTTGAGTCACAGTTAATTATCGCAGTGCAAAACTGACAAAATACTCCATGTTCGCAAAGGTGAAGGAGTTTAAAAACATGTATGAAAGGGATAAATGGTTTTCTGCCGTGTCCACATATTCATATATAATATATGATTATATATTTGTTAATTTGGTATTATTTTACATCATTCACCACATCCCGTATGTTTGTGCTGCATACATGGTTATGTCTTTCAACATTTTGTTGGCTTATTTCTCTCTTTATAGTGAAAACCTGCTAACAAATACTCGCCATCACATCGACAAATTTGATGTTTGACACTTCAAAGAAGTGTGCAGTCGCTCTGGGTCATTAACACTTTCTCCTGACGGTATTTTTTTCTGTGTTTCTCCAGGCGGAGTGGAGAGACGAGGTGAGACATAACTTTGAGAAGATTAAGTCTGAGGGGACATGTCTTCACAGACTGGATGAGGAACTCATCAAACGACGCAGAGAAGAACTCAGGTTAGAATTGTAAAGAAAATTCTGTTTCCAATATTATTAAAAGTTATTTGAATAATTTTTATAGTTCAAAATTTGGACTGTAAAGTAGCAACAACAATCTCAAGTAATCTAGAAAATCCATACTCTGTATCCTGAGATTTAAATATAGCTCCCATCATCTCAGTAATTGTTGTGCACAGTCCATGTGTCTGGATATTATTGAGCTTTCCTCTACATGCAGACATGCACTGGACATCCGGGAGCACTACGAGCGGAAACTGGAGCGAGCCAATAATCTCTACATGGAGCTTAACGCTATCATGCTGCAGCTGGAGATCAAAGAGAAGGAGCTTCTCAAGTATGAAACTTTGCTGCTTCATTTTTTTTCTTGATATGCTTTTAAAACATTTACATCAAAGAAATATGTGACTGGGGTCATTGTGTTTAAAAATAAGCCTGCCCTAAAACTGAGAATTGAAAGGACTTAGCTTCTAATTGTAGATGTTTTGTGCTACAAATTTGTTACTAAAGGGACATTGTCTATCATAAAATCCAGACTGTTTGTTGTGTCTTTCTGTATCTTTTCTAACTTGTGATGTTCTTTATGTCTGAATGCAGGAGGGAGCAGTCACTGGACAAAAAATACCCCAGCTGCTTCAAGCACCACAGCTCCAGACAGTCGGCCTCCTCCAACTCCATGGAGAAGCTCATGAAGAAACGCAACGTACCGCAGAAACTACCTTCACACAGCAAGAGGTGAAACAGCAAAGCACACTGTTTTCCATTCCTGGACATGATGTCCTATGTGTTTTCAAACTCATTATGTTTCTGGTAACACCAAATCAGTCAATTAGCATACTGACTGGGTTTGCAGAATTTGAGGTGACATGGTTCATTTTTACACATAAAAGCAAGGATTTTAGGCATTTTTGTTTGCAAGATCAATTTAAAACTATTAAATAATATATTCACTTTTTTGGTTGTTTTTTTTATTAAAAAGAAGTAAATTAGAAGTTCTACTAGTTCTACAGTCTTATACCCAAAGTAGGAGTTAATGCATAACCAAGAAATCTTAAGCAATTATAGTATAAAAAGACAAACTTTTTAGTAACATAGTGTGTTTCTTCTGTTTGCAGACCAGATTTACTGAAGTCAGAAGTCATCCTGCCCAAACTGGACTCATCTATGACCCAGGTCACCATCCCCAACAAAGGCTCCACCTCCCCTGGCCGCTCTCGCCGAGGAAAGCCCCGCTACAGGAAGGCCGGCAAGGGCAGCAGCAGCGACCTGGCTCAGCTGAAAGCCACTCTGTCCTCCTCCCTAGCAATGATCAACGCCACCTCATCCGTTCCTAGCAGCAAGTACCGTCTGGACCCCACAGCGGCGATCAGGGGCCTCCAGCATGACCTGCTGCTCAAAAAGATGTCCTCCTCCAGCCCTGATCTCATTTCAACCACCCTGGAGGCAGAGGTCCGCAGGAGGGGGCAGCTGAGGCCGGGATTGGACAGAGCAGGCAGTCAGAGCGCCTCCGCTGGGCTGGAAGACAGCGGAGAAACGGAGGGGCAGAGGGACAGGCAAGATGTGGGGGTGGGAGGTGATGACCTGGTGGGGACGCCCCCACGGAGTGACACGCCCAGCGAAGATGCAGCATCCATTCCATTCTCCAGCAGCCCAGATTCACCGTGTGGAAGAGGAGCCGCTGCAGGAAGAGCACCTGTTCTGGGGAATGCGCGAGTCTCCCATGAAGTGGAGGACAAGGAGGAGGGGACAGTGATCACACGCTCACCCAGAAGTCAGCGCCGCCTCACGCCTGCTGCCTTGCTGTACAGGGCGGCAGTCACACGCAGTCAGGTAACGCTGCTTCAGCTGCTCCCATTGGAATCACTTTTACAAAGACAGCAGAAACTAATCTACAGGGAGATGCTTCAGAATAATAAAGTAACAAATTACAAATCTGATTCTTGAATTTTATTTAAATGCTGTCACTGTAAAGTGGTTTTACTACAATGACTGGCAGAAGTCAATATCTTAATGTTTATAGTTCACAGAATGTAGAACCACAAGATAATTTAAGCAACAGGCTGAAAAAAATTGAATGTTTGATCTCTGTGAATTATCAGTAGTAATTTTTTTAGAGAAGTTTTATTTTCATATTTCAGGTTTTTGTCTGTTTCTCTTTTCAAAAAAGTTTTTTTTTCATGAGGAAGCTCAAAAATCTTCAAAGAAATTATTCAGAATAATGTTAAACTATATGTTCTTGATTCTTTTCTCCACAGAGACGTGGACTTTCTTCAGAGGAAGAGGAGGGAGAAGTGGACAGTGAGGTGGAGCTGCCCAGGAGACGGTGAGAGTTATAAAGACTTGAAAAATGATTTAGAAATGTAATTTTCATAATTGTAATTTTGCTCAGTTGACTGTATCATCTCATTAGCAGAAACCCTGACTTCCTTTAAATCTCAACTAAAAACACACCTGTTTAGAACTGTATTTGAAATGTAATATGTATGGATTTGTATTTGGATTTGCATTTGTGGATAAGTATGTAAGTTGTAGGTTGAGACCTTTTCCTGTTGTGGGCAACACAACAGGAAAAGATTGTTATTTCATTTTATTCTATGTTGTATTTTGTGTTTATGATGTAAAGCACTTTGAAATGCCTTGTAGCTGAAATGTGCTATACAAATAAAATTTGATTGATTGATTGATTAGAGCTGACCATTAGACAAATCAAGATATTTTTATGATAATTAGATATGTTATTTAAAAATAATAACCCCAAATAACATTTGAAAACTCGCAAACTGGATTGTAGTCACATTGTCAAAAATATATATATTTTTCTTTCTTATCAGTAAAATACGACAGCCAGTGCGTAAAGTGTGCAAAAGAAGATGTACATTTACCACATGAAAGCAAATAAGCAGTACACTTGAGAGTGCTTTATATGAAAAAAAACCACAACACAATAAACAAACAAATAACAACATTTCAGAATAGCTGAAAAATGAAAAGAAGTAATATAAAGGTTTAATCCAGACAGAATTAGTCAATGTTCCAGTTATTATTAATCAAAAGCACCTCTAAGCAAAACAGTTTTTGGCCTTGATTTGAAGGAGCTCAGTGTTTCAACAATTTTGCAGTTTTTCAACAATTTTGCAGTTTTTCAACAATTTTGAAAATTGTTGAAAAACAATTTTCAACAATTTTCAACAAATTGTTGAAAATTTGTTGGAACAAACTTTTCTGGAAGTTTGTTCCAGGTGATTGGAGCAAAAACTGAATCCTGCTTCTTGGTTGTGATATTGGGGGATGCAGAGCAGGCTAGAACAAGAAGGCATATATGATCTGGAAGGTTAATTTGACAAACAACAGATCGCTAATGTATTTTGGTCCTAAGCCATTCAATAATTTCTAAACTGATCAAATATTTTTAAGTATATTCTCTGAGCAATAGGGAGGATTTTAGAAGTGAAGTTATGTGCTCTATCTACCTGGTTTTAGTGAGAATAGGAGCTGCAGCGATGTGGATCAGCTGCAGCTGGAGGATTCATTTTTTTAGGCAGAGATGACAAAACTGTTGCAGTAATCAATGCAGCTAAAGACATGGATATGTTTCTCTAGATCTTGCTGGGTCATTAGTGCCTTATTCTTAATTGCATATACTGTACAACACATGGACATAAACAACATTTTCTTTAAAATGATTGAAATTATGATAATGTTTTTTTTGCCAGATACTTTATTTCATAGTGATGTTTATATATTTATGGAACTCTCTTTCACTTGTCTGTCTCCTGACAATAAGCTAATGTTTCTAATTCTGGATATGTTTGTTTTATTTCTACACAGGCGGCCAGTGAGCATCTCCAAATGTCAGTCGCTGTCAAACTTCAGCCTAGAAAACCTATCAGTGTCAGACGGCGAGGAGGGAAACACCACCGACCACTCCCACAGCGGCACACCCGACGTAGTCAGCACCAACACGGACGAGCGGCTGGACGACAAAAGCGACGACTTGCTGTCTCAGGGTTCAGAAATCCCAGCTGACCCCTGTGATCCGAGCCAGCTGGGCTCTGATGGATTGTCTGAGAGAGAAGCTGAAGTACGACAAGTCAAGACGCAGCTCGCTTTGAGTGAACATAACTGTGAGGTACGTCAGAAATACAAACTAAAGGGATTATTTCCACTTTATCTAAACAAGAGCAACATGGAGTTAATTTGAGTACTTTAGTGTTTCTCCAAGGAATTAATTAAGAGCTAGTAAGACCGGAAATTTTTCTGATTACATTAAGTCTGGGAATGTGTTTGGTTATATTAAGTTTTGATAACAGTAGTTATGCCACAGTCATACAAGTTGTTAACATAACTCCCCTGTGAGAACTTCTCTACATTTCTTTAGACTATATGTGTCAAACTCAAGGTCTGGGGCACAGAACCAGCCCCCCGTAAGTATTTATCTGGTCCTCTGGAGTCTAGAGGGAGACATAAATAGAACCTTCAAGATAATAGTTGTGTTCTTAAGTATTAGTTTATCAGTCAGAGCAGTTTTTAATCAGAAGTGATATTCAATTAATTACAATATGTGTTTTGATTAGTCTCAATTATCAGATTGAATGTACCTTTTGAAAATAATGCTCTTTTCATTAAGGCCACATTTCTGTTTTTAAAAATACTTTTTATTGGTCTGATGTAATATTCTAATTTTAAATTACATGTTTTCTTTAGCTAAGTGGAAAATAGTCACAATTGAAATTAAGGCTTTATAACATTCATCTATTTAGTTAATCCATATAATGTGATTCACTTAGTGATTGAGTTTCCAAAAATAAATGAGCTTTTCAATAATATTCTGCTTAATTGAATGGATCTGTCTGCTGCCAAATTAAACTAATAGGAAAAGGTCTTCAATATTATTTAACTTTTGTTTCCCACGACTGGCCCTTTTAGGACATTAGTGATCTTGATATAGCCTAAAATGAAAATGAGTTTGACATGGGCTCTTTGTCTTCTGACTGTGTCAAGATACTGACTGCCTCAACAGAATCTCATGTCAGAAAATGTAACTAATAGACTTGATTGTGTAAAAACAGGTAATGTTTGACTACATTACCCAGTGAGACACGAATATGCTAATTCAGAGAATTTGTGCTTGTTTGATGTCTTAGGGCCTGTACGACGACTCGGACTGCGACAGTGCAGAACTGGACCATTCATGCTGCGCAGAGCCCAATCAGCCTCCAACCAACTGGTGAAACCCAAACATCTGAACCTACAAGATCTGTACATCTACATCTCTGCATCCTTCTTGTACTGTCAGACTTTAAGAAAACCACAGAGACAACCACAGGAGGGACTGAATGCAGAAAGGAAATGAAAACCTTATCAGAAAATCTGTGGATGTAAAAACTAGAGGCACTCTGACAGACAGCAAAGCAATCCGTTTTCAGCTCCAGAACACAACATCCCAGAGAGGCCAGCAACAAGACTGTCCGTTCATGTCTTCTGTCATCTTCCATGTTGATTTTTATATTTATTTATTTTATACTGTCCAGTGAAAATATGATTAGGAGATCATTTCAGGGTTTTTATAACAAGTTTGACCTGCACTTATTTCTTAAGAACTGCTGTGTCATAATCTTTTTCCTTTGAATATTATGCACTTATAATTTTAATGTGAAATGGCTGACATAAAAAAAAAACAGTTTACATTTAAGGTTGTTTGCAATTATTTATTATCATAGTTTTTCCATTCATTGCCACTTTTATCATAAGATGTTGTAAAATGAACAAATGTTTTTATACTTGAGATTGTATAACTGAAGGTGCTGACATTCCTCAGCAGGTGGCGCTATTATATAAGAACCTCATAAAGGTTTTGCTGGTAGAATGTAACTTTACCTGCTGTTCATGTCTGATCTAAAACATAAAAAGTATTGCAGTATTTAAGTATTTTGCAAGGGCAAATGTGTTTTTGGAGAGTTTGAAGGGTTTGTAATATTTAAAAAGCATGTTTGTAAGAAAAAAGTATGCATATTTAAGATGTTTTGATATTTCAGTCCAGAAAACATTGTTTTTGTGAAAATTAAACCAATCCTTAGATGAACAAATGCTGATAAAGCATGTGCAGGTGCACCTCAGTAAATTAAAAAACTATCATCTGAAAGGTAATTTATCTCAATAGTTCAACTCAATAGGTGAAACTCGTGTACTATATAGATTTATTACACGGAGGCCTGTATTTTTCAGCAGTTTATTTTTCATTTTGATGACTACAGATTACAGTGAATAAAACCCCAAACCCCAGCTTCTCAGAAAGTTTAAATAACTGCAGGATTTTTTCAGTCTCATTATGTAGGAGTCAGTGACTATCTGCAGGAAGAAAGACAAGTCAGCTATCTTGTACATGATCATGTTTGCTATAACATGTCAGTTAAAAATTATGTTTGTTATTCCACATATGGAATTGGTTCGTGTAGTATTCTAACGAACTGAGTTTCGGCCATAATCATCAAAACTAACAAAGTAATGCTTATATCACTGTAATAATTACATGGGATTACATTTTTTTTTTAATTAAGAAACCTTTTGATGATATTCTAATTTATTGAGATGTGCTTTTTTTGGCAAATAAATTAAGCGTTATTCACCGTCAGTTGGCAACTTAGACAAGGCAGTTGAGACAATAGTTCATGTTTACTGAATGCAATACTGTTCAAAAAAAGGAAATATGAACAGATAGAGGCTCAAACTTATTAGTGCAAAGGAGATGATTGTGGAGAAATTACTAAGTACATCTTTATGCCCCCCATGTCATAAGATTGGCATGGACTGTTAAGAGAAACCAAGAACACAAAGCTTTACTAACTATTGTATCAACGCTTGCACAAACAACATATTCAATGCTCAAGTATTGAGCCTTTTGTTGGTCTATTTGTTTTTTTCAGCCAAGAATCAAGTGATCATAAAAACTGGTGCTGATGTCTTTTTACCTTACACCCTTCAACTCAGATCCGTTCCATAGTTCGATACCTGATCAGAACACTTGATAAGATGAAATATGCAGCTTTGTGTCAATTGTTTTGTTTCTTGTTTACATTGGTAGACCTTTTATAATCAACTCATCCCCCTCAAAATTTTAAATCCTTCAGATAAAATGTTGTCAATGAGCCAAACTACTGCCCTCTAGTGTCCTGAAGTAACATAACACTGGGCTGAACTGAAACATTTTCTACTGCATCGATGTAACTGTACAGTAAATATATTTAAGAAACAATTTAAAAATAAAATCCAACTTGCAAAATCTCAACCTTTGTTCTTAAATGCTTTACAAGAGGAAAACGAGAGGCTAGTGGTTTTGAGCATTTCACATCTTTATTTCTGCGGTTTTTTTAAACAATGTGGCACCCAGGTCTACAGTCTCAAAGAACGTGCACAATTTATTTTTTTCTGTCCTGCAAATAAAAAATAAAATAAGTTCTGAGTTGAGCAAAGCAAAGAGCAGGAATTTAGTGTTAACTCACAACCCTTTTCTTTGTCTACTTCATACGGGTTCACTCCTCAGCCTCGTTTACATTTATTAGACAAAAATTCAGTGTCCAGAAGTTATTTCCACTTTGGTAGTTAAAAAAAATAATTCTTCCATTTAAAACAAATATTCCAACTTTTTTTCTTTTTCAGTATATATCAATTTATACAAAAGAAAAAATTGAGGATAACCCTCTGATCCTGATCCCTTGAGCCAAGCCCGAAACACATCCCCCACCACCCCCCAACAAAATCCTCCAAAACCAGGAAAATAATCAACAAATGATCTGAGGACCAGGAGAGGGGGGGAAGGGTGAAAATACAACGGAATGACATGGAGGAGAGGAAACATGACATGCTTTGTAATACACATCTGAATAAATTAATCTGAGTGTTAGAACATTTGTCTTCATAACCAAATATATTCTGTGATAGTGCAGCTACAGCTACGTCTTCTCGTCAGGTGACATTAAGTGTTACAAGCGCTTCGGATGCACTTCAGTTGAAGGTGACACGGGGTGAGGATGCTGTGTATTCTTAAAGCAAGTACATGAAAAACCCAACAGGTAGGAATAAAAAGAAGAAAAAATCATGTATATAGACAGAATAAAACAGTCACTCTATTCTTACTTTTGATACGTTTTATTTATCCTCTTTTCCTGTTCAAAGAATAAAATAAATGACTGTACAGAACTAAGTCTATATGCCCTAAATCAAGAGTTTTCCAACTCTACTTTCTGTCATGGCAAAAAAAAGAAAAAAAAAGAAAAGAAAACCAAAAAACAAAAAAAAACAAAAAAAAAAAACTTAGGAGGAAGTGAGAAAACAAGCCTAATAACATTAAAATCTGTAACTTGACTCAAAAACGGAATTAAAAACCTAATTTTCTGCTTTTTTTTTTCTTTTTTCTTTTACTAAAACCAAACCCAAACAAAAAAAAAATAAATAAGGAACTCAGCAGATCAAATCAGTTGACATGATTTCAAATGAGAAAAGAGGATGTACATTATATAAACTCTGAAGTTGTATAGTTGCATTGCCTGAATTTTTACGGTAGCCAATGATAGAAAAGTGTGATTTAGTGCAGATGCTGTGTCTTATCAGTTGGCTGCCAGTCCCGTGGCCTCAGAGGAAAGCCTGGAGAAAACAGATACACACCCACAGAGCAGGGGAGGAGAGAGAGGAAGGCATGCAATCAGACAGAACAGAGAAAACATCAATATTTACTCTACATTATTACATCATTACCATAAAAACCTCTGAAAGGAGGTCATCTGGCTTTATACACCAGGAAATGTGCTCTTACAGAAACCCATTACATGTCGAGCCTGGGAGGGGTTGTGTTACAAATAAAGATACATCTTAAGTCAGCAGCTGATCAAAATCTGAATGAGCTGGCAAAGGGATTAAATAATCAAAAACTTAGTAAAGGGGACTCTCTACTTATGGTTGCAGATAAAAATACAGCTGCACAGGCTTAGTGGAAACTCTGCAAAACAGGAGCAAACAGCCTAGTTCTTCTCAAAGCTCCATGACAACTATTTTTGATTTTTGTCCTTTTTTGTTGTTATTTAATTGATTTACAGAATTTGTAAAAAATTACAGGTCGGCTCATAATTATTCTGATTTAGACTTTGTGCTGTTTTTTTTTTTTAACTAGAAAGATTTTCCAGTTAGAAATGACGCCAACATTTCTCAAACAAAATATTGCTCAAGGGTTTGTTTTTTTTAAATGGCATGTTGAAAATAATAATCAATTGACAAACCTTAATTCTCTAATTAGTTATAGTAACCTAACCTTTTCTATAATTAGTGACCAACTTTTATGTGCCGAAATATATCACTGACTGATCAGCGTTTGCTAAAAACTCCTTGCCTTCACAAATATGGCAACACATGGGCCTATTTATTTGATCTGATTAAATTTGACTCTTTTCATGCAGAAACCAGGGAAAGCTTATTCAGAGTTCATTTCACCCACACGGCAATGTCTCCGGACAACTTTTCACAGACGACGTAAATATGAGGATCAATCAAAAATGCCTCAAGTGGGACTTTAACATGATTCTGCTCTTGTTTTGCTCTTGTTTCCAAGTTTAATAGCTAAACTTATGAGCTAAATCCTAAAGCTCCCAGATATTTATTTTCATCTTCTTGAGATGAGATGAAATTACCTACATAAATCTGGTGCCTTATTATTAATCATCTTTTATTGGTAATCTAAAGCAGATGGGTCATTTTAGATTTTCAAATAACCAACAAAATCCAAAGCATGAATAAGTGGCTTTGATACCTGAGGGAAGATTTACTTTGATTTAAAATTCCTGTTTTGTTTTTTGTTTTTTTTTCTTAAATCAGCAAACAAATCACAATGAGACAACCCTTTTTGTAAACTAACAACAGTCACGTAAAAGTAACTAGAGAGAAATTGAGTTCCACTGGTACAACGTGACATCTTAAAGGAGCCGCTACCTGAGCAGAGCTTACACAACGAGAGAGAGAGAGAAAGAGATTTGTTTAAACTACTCCCTGTCCATGCTAAATTCAAAGTCCTCGAAAAATATAATGCACTCGACATGTCACATTTTAAAGAGACAGGTAGAGTCAAGCTACAGATATTTTATAAATATGGCGTTAACCACCTCTCTGGCTTGGTAACAGGGGGCTGCTTTGTGCTGTAAGCGAGGCATGGCACAGCCAGATACAAAAGCAAGTGCAGGTACAGACAACAAAGAGCACTGTCAGCACTTCAGGAGGAGATGACTTATGTTTCCTTCATTAGTAAGGGGAGAGCCTTCGCCTTTTGGACTTGGAGCCCAGCTCGGGGGCCACTTTGGGCTCAGCGGGAATTGGGTGTGGGGGGTTACTGGCCCCACTGACAACATGGAGGGCCAGGAGAGGCAGGGGCTTGAGACTGAGGAGACTCGACACACAGGCGGGTGAGCTGGGGAGCAGGGAGTCGGTGGAGGAGCAAGAGGAGGAGGAGGAGGAGGAAGGAGGTGGCCCTGGAGCCAACAAGGACAGAGGGATGGAGGCTGTAGGGGGCACCACACAGGAGGAAGAGGAAGAAGAGGAGGAGGAAGAGGAGAAGGAGGAGGTAGCGGCAGAGGAGGTGGTGGTAGTAGTAGTAGTAGTAGTGGTAGTAGTAGTAGTAGTAGAGGTGGAAGGAGGGCACAAGCTGGTCTGTTCAGGGTTCAAGGAGGAGGAAGAGGAGGAGGAGGGAGGAGGTTTAGAGGACTCTACACTGTAGAAAGAGAGACAAGGAGAGAGGGACAACACAGTCGGGATGGGTCACAGGGCAGGCTGGTGAGCAATGGGTGAGGGGGAGGAGGAGGGGGAATGGGGTCGGGTGCGGGGATAAAAATCACTCAGGGATGCGACCAAAACAGCAGACGTGTTATTAGTAATTAATGAGTTAAACTAGGAGTGGAACGACTCATCATAACTGTAGTGGTGGATCAATGTGGGAGTCAAGGACGGGGGAGAGGGGTTATTAACAAATACCAAGAAACAGAAAACACCATCAGCTAAATTATAGAAAACTGAACAAAGCTACTGAAGTTTAGTAGGTCAGAAGATTCTTGAATTGTTTTTTTTTTTCCTCTCTTGTAAAATTGGAGCTAATTTGATCCAACACAACAGCATGACCACATTTAAACCTGTGCCTTTTATTCACATGTCAAATTAAATATCTGCAATGAATGACTGTTTTACCACTATGGGGACGTCGTAATTATGTTCGGATTAGCTCACCTTGCATTGATGAGGTACTCTGCCAGACTGATGCTGGCGGGCGAGCCTGTGATAGTAACCTGCCGGTCAGTTGATCCATCCACTGGATTTGCGATCTTGATCTGGGCTCCAGACATTTGCCTGATCTCATTGATCTTGGCTCCCTGGCGGCCAATGATGCATCCGATCAACTGGTGAAGAGAGGGGCGAATGAGGGGAAAAAAAGAATAGACACAAATGGACAACAGTTTACAATAAGACGTCTCAAGCATGGCCTAGTTTTGACAGAAAATTGTTGAAAAGAAGTCTTTCCATCAGTGGTTTAGTGATTCAAGCATTAGAGGTTTTCTGGTTTTACAAAATGTCTGCTAGTAAACAAAGAACTCATCGGGCTATGGTGAGAAAATATGTTTTGAAAGCTGTCCCAGTCCCACAGTTGGACCGTTTTTATGCACGTCCAGTCAATTTGTTTCATATATGTGTGTTGATGTGCAGACATTGAGCAAAGCCTAAAAAATTATTTTACTACTGTCCTTTTCATTCACATTTAATTGTGTAGATAAAGAGTATGTCTAAATTTAAATATCTAAATAAAACAGGCTATAAATAAACATCATAATGGTAAAATCTCCACTACTAGATTTTGGCTAAAAGCTATAACAATTAAAACACTGCTTTCAGTAACTGAACTAAGACCTATTTAGTTCAGTCTCATTTCAATTTTTATTTCATTTTCAACATGCACAAACAAGGACAGCTGCATTTTATGACTTAGCAGGTTAAAATTCATATTTTAAAATACAAAATGCATTTGACTGAATAAAAACAATGAAAGGTTTACAAAAAAAAAAATCAGAAACCTTAAGATATTTGTTTTGGAAGTAAAGATTTATATTAGAATTTGCATTATAATATAAATAATATATTTATATTATATTATAATATTTATAATATAATAATTTAGATTAGATTATATGGTGCATATATTTCACGCAGTCTCCATGCACATAAAAATGTACAATTGTTGAATAAAAATTAAATGAAACTAATCAAATTCTATTACATATATTTCAATTAGAATCAAATTTAACAAATAGATCATATTCTCTGCAAACATATTTTTTTTAACTTTGGTGATTTAATGTAATCCCATCATAAAAATAATGCTCCCAAAAATCTTTAGCAGAGATCTTGCTTATTACTAAACTAACAACAGTGTGTAAAAGTAATTGAATGTCTGACTTACATCATTTGGAATGGTCATCTCATGTGAACTAGTCTGAGCAGAAGCATCTATCCCTGACAAGAAAAATACGTCAGTGACTCAAACAAGCAACAACATCCTAACTTTTTAAGGCCACACAGTAACATGAATAAGTTTCAAATACAGTTTGATCTGAAATTTTGACAGAAAAAGTCATCTTTTTTTTTTTTTTGGAACTAATATTTGACAAAAACTGGTAATAAGACCTCAAACTGTGCAACTGTGGATCTTCATTGGTATAAACTTAGATGCATAAAGAAAGCAAAATTAGCATTTTCTGTATTTCAGACAATAAGATACAACAAAGTCTGGAATTACAGACAGTTTTCCATAGCTGCCTAAACTTGAGTAATACTTGAACTGCATACCATACTTTACCAGAGGGTAGTAAGCCTTGTTTATTTCTTATTATAGACATTGGTTAATTTCATGAGGTCTGAGTAATCTTATTATTCTAAACTCACCTTACAGCAAGAAAATATATTTTTTATATAAAATAAATGGCTATTAGAGCACACCAGATGTTTTTTTTTAAAGCTGCATTGTTTTATAGTGTACAGCAAAGCCCTCCCTACTTCAGGGAAAGTGATAGTGACTGTCAACGTGATGTGGCAATGCAAAACATTCGAGTCGAATCAGCTGAAATGGCGGCGTGAAAGCCCATGGGCCTTGCTGTGCTGCATACCAGTGAATCCCTGGTTGCCTGGTGCAATAGGGAAAGGGCTCTGCTGCATAGCCAGCTGGTGAAGCTTGGTGAGCTGTGGAGAAATAGCAGCAGAGGAAGACTGTGAGAGTGAGAGGAGGAGGCGGGGAGAGAAGAAACAGAGGAAATGGAAAAACACAGGAAGAGGGGAAAAAACAGAGCACATAAAAATCACAATCAGTACAGACGGCTACACAAAGAAGCGCAAACAAAGGAAAACTTAACACACAAGACTTCCTTCTATGAGCTGTACAATCTCTTAATCTCTCATAAGGCTCTCTTTGTGTGTAACATAAATCTATACAGGAAACCAAATCTGATTTCTTCCCTAGTCAGGCTCCACCTCTTGGTGAACTTTTCCTGCCATCTTTGGGGTCAAAACAAAGCTACAATATACAGTCCCTGTACAGAGGGGATTTCCTAAGCAAAACAACAGACTGCTTCAACTTAGCTTCAGGAGAGCCAAGAAGAAACTTTTATGTTACATCTAAAAAAACACATCAGGTCTAATAATCAGTAATAATAATCAATAGTGACATTTACACAAACAACTTTTTTGCATAAAGTTGTTTGCGCAAAAAGACAACTTTTTGCGCAATCAAAAAGTTTGCGACAACCATCTACATGTTAAAAGATCCTGACCGAACGTTTCTTTTTTACTTAAAGAAAAAAAAAAAAAAAAGAAGCATTGATTGTATGAAGCAAAAAGTGACCAGAGGACAAAGTGACAAAGGAAAAGACTGAAAAACAGTGTGTTTATTCAGGACAGACTAATAAATGAGACAAAACTGCACAAAGAGGAAGAACAGGGAGGAGTGAGCAGCAGGGACAGATTATTATTCATGGAACAGTGGAGAGTCTGGACAAACAAACAACAAATGTCAATTAAATTCGCTTCTGACTGCAAAAACTGAACAGATAGTGAGAAAAGTTACAACTCTCTTCTAAATGGTTGATGTAAGGACTGATGACTGCAGATTAAATGAAGGATAAACAAGGTAACTAACTATAGTTATATGTGGAAAATATTGCATGGCTAGGTGGGTGATTATTCATTTTGGGACGGGGCTATAATTATGAGTGGGAGTGGAAGTGATGGTGGGGAGGATCAAGGAGGGAAAAAAAGTCCTACTGCACTTACATCTGGCTGTGGGATCGCGTGCTGTCCTTGTACAGCATAGGCCTGAAACATATGGAAACAAAGCTTTCATAGGCCTCACATCTGGTTTTACTGGGTCACTTACTTCTCCAGGTACGTCACCAATAGATGACAACCGGATGACTCCTGCATATCAAAAGTCAACCTGATGATACTCAACAAATATTAACATGCACCTCTTGTCCAAAGTCTCCACATTTCTGAGAGTAATGAAGTATTTTGTGACATTTTATTAGAATTAGAGGAAAAATATTATAAAGAATACAACATAGTGCTTGGTAAGTTTAAAGACTTTGTAGTGTTAAGAGAACAAGCACCAGAAAGTGTTTAAGTTCAAGTCAAGATGGAAGGGAAATGAAAAACTAAAAGTCTTTGACAAAAGAAAAACATTGACGGAAACCAAGATTTTAGAGCTTTACTTGTTCTCCAAGTTTTTACTGACTCTTGATGGATCTGTTTTCTCAAGGTAAATACAAAGTGAAGCATCTATTTAAGATGAACATTGTGTTAGCTCCTGTAAATTCACATATAAAAGTTAAGCTTGTTAAATCATCAAACATAAAAATAATATATTTTTAGATGTTTAAAAATATATTTATATTATTTAAAAATAATATATTTTTAAATGGTTAAAAATATATTTATATTATTTAAAAAATAATATTTTTTTAAATGGCAAAGAAACTCTAAACCTCCTCAAGTCTTTTCAGTGACTGATATAGGATGAAATCAAACCCTCCATAAATAAACCTTGTGCCCATCAGAGAAGCCGTTTATACCTGTCCGCCTGCAAAGATGACAGGTGATCCTGAAGGCTTGGGTCGGTAGGGGATGGTGACCCCCTTAGGGGGAGACTGCACAGGGGAAAAGAAGGTGGGTTTTATTACAATATCTACAAACGACATCATGTTGAAACCATTAACTTTGAAAAGTAAAGCTTTTTCTTAACATTCAGTCCTTTAAGGTAGAAGGCAAAGAAAGTGATAGCAGTTTCCCTGGCTTTATAGAACGATGACTCACCGCAACTCCGACAAAAACAACAGACAGTCAATGTGGTGACTAAAGGTAATGCCACAGATCATTCAATAAATTAGCAGCTGTTTTTAAATGTTACAAGGTACATATAAGCCTTTTGCAATATACAATTAACTCCATGTTGAATTAAAATGAGCTCAATAACTGCTATTATGATGATTCGTGTTTTTAAAAGGTTTATTTTGTTTACGGAGACTGGCAGAGGCAGATTTATTGCTTTAGGTTGTTGTGTTTTATTTTGTTGATTTAAAATATTGTCCAGTTCTAGTGTTAAGTGTTCTTTCCAAAATATTATGCCATTATTATGCCATTATCAATATATTACTTTGAAAAGGTTTTAAAACTGTATTATAGTTTATCACAACAACAATTTCTGCAACAATTTATCATCCAGCGAAATTCGTTATGGTGAGAAGCTAAGGGCAAATCTGTAGAGCAGCTGGATATCCAGACTAAAACAACCAGCCTGTTTTTCTCTCAGTGTTACTCTATAAAGAGCAGAAACGATGCATTATTTTGACAGGAGTGCAAATAATTGTTGCCTTTATCTTTAAAGAAAGCAAACAAATGATCTTTTGCATTATTGTTTAAAATTTTTGGTCCAATACTGTGAAGTAGGGGTATTTTTCTGAACTTTATCTCACATTGAGGATCTCATTCTGGCTCCAACAGCAACATCTGCACCTGTCTGCTTACCTCCAGCATGACCACGCAGATCTGCTTAACACACTCAATTATTGACTGCGGAGTTCCAGCAATGGTGATGGCACGCTCCGTGGAGTTGGGAAGCATGTCTCCCGCCACTTGTACCTGAGCACCGGTTGACTTGAACACACAAGAGAGGAAAAATTAAACAAAACCTCATTAATGTTGAGTTATTAAAGGTGTAACATGTAAAGGTGAACAGAATGCAGGTTTTACTGTTTTGATTTTAGGGCATACCTCTCGAATTTCTTTGATCTTGCAGCCACCTTTCCCAATGAGCGAGCCACACTGGCTGGCAGGCACTACGATGCGTAGAGTCACTGGAGGCTTGCTGGTAGCTGTGCTGTTCGTCATTGAGCTGCTGATATCCTGGTATGAAAAATAAAAAGTTAAATTAATACAGCTAGAAAATGGGGTGGTCTCTGTTTTTATATATGTTTATATATAAAAACTTGAAGCAAACCTCTTCCAACTTCTCTATAATCATAGAGAACGCTTTAAAGATGGCCGTTGTTGGACCTGCCAAAGTGATGATCCGTTCAGGACAATTGCCTTCAGAGATGTTAATACGAGCTCCACTCTAAAAGGAAGAGAACCAAAAAAATGTACAAAAGTAATTAGCAACTGTGAAAAGATCTGCCAATAATATGACTCAGTGTAGTAATTAAAGAAACACAATGAGCTTGAAAGGACTAACCTCTTCTCTCATCTTCTTCACAGATTCACCCTTCTGTTTGCAGAGAATCAATGATATGTTTAGTACTTAAAATAGAAGAAAAAGCAACATTAAAAGAACAGAGAATCTTACCTTTCCAATTATACTTCCAACCTCCTGAAATTGGAAAAAATATGTATTTTGTAAGACATATTTTTCTTAATTCATTGAGATGAAAAATTATGTTCATATAAATTAGCCTATAGAAGAATTGGAGCTTAATGATAAACTCTAAAACTTAAAACTAAAATGAATGTAGCAATCCAGGGTTCACATTGTCAGTACGCTACAGGGGATGTTGCAATTCATGTGTTAATACTGAATAAACCAGCATTAGCTAACTATTAGTATCTCTTTCAGAGATACTTAATATCTAAAACCAGCTCAACACAAACTAGAAGAATTACTTACCATTAATGGAAAAGCTACAGAGAAATAATGTTTAGGAATTTGGGAATAAAACTTCCTTTCATGCACATTTCTAACATGTTAGCGACTGCCAGTTTGAGCTCAATATAAACATATTGGTGAGAATTTCTCTTAGTTGCATATATTTTTTCTACCTCAGGAAATTATGTGGTAGGATTTGGAAAAAATATAGATGAAAAACATATTTCTATTAATACAACATAATTTAGCAGTTTGACTGTGGCAATGTTTTTTTTTATATACATCTCACCAGTTTGGTGTATCTGCAGTTAAAAATACCAAGAATGTGCAGCTGCCTTTAAAACCGCCATACTAGGCTACAGCAGAACTCACACCATGGAGCGTGTGCAGCTATGCTGTCAAAAGGGCCAGATGGCCTGGGGACAAATGCCAGCCAATGCCTCAGGCTGCAAATTTTTAAGCATGGAATGGTGCTAAAATGAAAAAAAAAGAAAAAAAGAAAAGAAAACAGAAAAGCAAAAATAAAAAAATCTATGGATAAAATGTGTATTACTAAGTCCAACTTCTGTACATCCAATCAGCTTCCATTTATTAAAATACAAGGTAGATTTAGATTAGAGATGCACCTTAAGGTTTTCAGTGGATTTGCCAATTTAGCACATAGAAGAAAAAAATGCTTTTTGATGGGAGTGGTAGTTTTAAAGGCCCCAAAACTCTATTAGATGAAAAAAAAAAATACATCAAAGTATATTGTATTTGTTGATATATATATAGACTAAAAAGGCAGGAGCTGTAAGTTTATACATTTAATGAAAAGTAAAAAAGAAATTCGGTGTTCACCAGGTAAAGTTGATAAAAGGAAAATTTCAGTCTCTGAGCAACTGACTGGTGCATCTCAAAACTGTTTTTAATAAGTACAGTATTTTTAAAAAGGCCAGCATAAACTCAAGATAAATGAGAACTGAAAAAAAACTGAATTGGCATAAAAACACTAAAAATAAGAGGAATAATTTATTATGTAAATTGTTTCTCTTCAATTTACATAACAAATTGGAAATGGATTGTTGTTGCTATTGCTGAAGAATATTCCAGTGAAACCCATTGAGCATTTAACAGCTTACAGCTAGACAAACACTGCACACCCAGTATTTTCAGTCATTATTTTCAACTCCAGCTGAACCTGTATGAATATATCACACTGTATGAATCGATGTTCAAATGCAACCTGGCTGCTCACACTGTACTACACATCACAGCCTTGAATCTGAAACTACAAAAACATGGAAAAAAAAGGGAGGAGACATTCGCCCAAGAATAAGACATTGCTCAACAAAAACAAACATGCTTTCTAAGCAATTCTCGCCTTTCTGTGCGGAGAAACGTAAGCTTTTTATTGTTAAAAAATAAAATAATGACCATTAAGGTGAGAGAGATGTATGCACCATAAATTATATATGGAAGGAGAAATGCTTAGGGGAAAAAAGTATATATCTTTATGTTGCTTTAAGACGTGGAAAGTTCAGAAACTCCAATATTTCAATTTCAGCTTCTTTTATACTGTCATATCCACTTTCAAATACCATTTAATAGTAATATATATTATATTGCTCCTCTTACTTAATGACAGTAAGCCAGTTGTCTATATTTTTTGAGTAGCATTGCAGTGAATAACTTGAGTGTGAGCTTCAGGTAAAATTGGCACATGACACTGCTTCAACACTGCGTACGCCCCTGCAACACGAGGGACATACACAATTCATACAATTGGTTTTTGGGATCTTGTTGTGGGGCACTAATCACTTCTGGTTCCCCCCCTGTATACTACACAATGCACAACACACGATTAAACCGAGACTCGGCCTGACTGCAAAAGTTGTTGTACAACTTGAATGAAAGATAATCATAAATACTGCCTTACATAGGAGATCAAACTCTGTCTCTACATTTTCTCTTGAGATCAAGGATTCAATAACCATTTACTTTCACTACTCCCCTTCACCTACATATCTTGTTGAACATCAAATTCATCAATAAAGCATCATGCTGTATTAGAGTATCCACATGAGCTACTGCTGAGTGATCTCACCTTGCCGTGCATGAGCAGCCTTATAGTAAGGGTGACATTGAGTCCGCCTTCAATTACTCCGGAGTCCATAGCTGCAACTATAGTGGTCCGTACAGAAACTGAGTGTCTTTGGTCACAGAGGTGGATCTAAATCGCATAAATACAGAAAAACATTGTCATGCATAAGAATGAAAAAGGAAATGTAAGCTGTAACACAGCAGTGTTACAGCAGTTTTGCTTCATGCTTCAAACTTTATTAAAAGTTCCTAATTCTATTGGTGGATAAGTATTTCAAGGCATGGGAGAGTATTTAATAAACTTAGTGAATACTTTGTTGATAAAAATAAATCAGAAAATATACACACTCCCTTTAAATTCATATTTCAGACTTAATGACAAAGTGATTCATCATATATATATATATATATATATATATATATATATATATATATATATATATATATATATATATATATAAACGCAATTACGTAATTGGTTTACAGGTCGCTAATTAAAATGTTAATTGTCTAGCACACTGATGTATACCACAAGAGAAAATCCTAAGCTTTAAGGTTTTTCTGCAGTTTTGTTGCACGCTTTCAAATCGTTGGTGAATGCTGAACCATCCATATCCCATAGTAAATCTATTACCTCCAGGGCAAAAAATAACATATGGTAACATGCGAACTATGTTCGCCAGCCTTGAAACAAGTTTAGTAACAAACTGGTTGCCGCGTTTCTTCTAAAGGTTCATCTAGACGACTGTGTTTTATTTGCAACAAACATCAATTAATTCGATTGTAAATAAGTCCTAAACGCCTATATTGAAGATTGAAGGAGAGATTTTAAATTATTAAGGAAGATGAAAGTCTCTTAGCCCTCTATAGCCGTGCTAGGAAAATGAATGGAGAATGCATGTGCTTGTTAGCATATTTAGCTAGTTAGCTTACTTCGTCAGCATTGCGAACAGATTCTAACTCAAATCAAGGGAAATTGAATTGCATTGCTGTTATCTCTTACACAAATGTGCTTGGTAAACTATGAAAATTAGTAACTAAAAGTGCCACAAAGGGACTCTCTGTTGTAGTTCTTTAAAATAAGCTAGGCTAGGCTAAGCTAGCCATATCACTCCGAGCGTAGATTGCGTGCTCATCGTCCTCACGCGGCCTATTAGCACGCTGCACAGGCGCGATTTGTTTCCGCTACTTCTGACCATAACAAATATGTTAGAAAATAAGAAACATCACAGAAAACTCACCTGCTTACAGCGCTGCTGATTGATCGGGGGGAGGGTTGGGGTTGTAAGGGTAGAAGGGGAGAGGTTCGGGAGGGTAAAAACCCGGGGGAGAGTTTAGAAAGGACTCGGGGAAGAGGGAAGAGTGATGCGAGATCGAGCTCCACTCCTTTACACAAAGACAACAAAACTGTAACCTTTGAACTACCACCCTTCACCCATCACAAACCCTTACCAGCGCCAGCCAGGAGTTTGAATTGAAGATGCTGCAGACAAATATAACTTCATCCATATGTGATGCTACCATACGGTAAATAATAATTACATTCAAAAACAAATTCTATTTTGTGTTGTTTTTTTAAAATGATGCACGCACGTTTTGTGATTAAAAGTAGGTTAAAACCAGCTAAATAAAATTCAAATTGACCGACAAAAATGTCAAATTACAAACATAAGAACGTCTTAGGCAAGGTTTGATAAATAGTGTTGAAAATAATATATTTAAAATCTAAAGACCAATGATGCTTAAAACAATATTATTCTGCTTTAAAACACTAAAATATATTTAAAAAATGCATAACAAAAATATACATAGAACATTTTCAAATTTTGTCAAGGTCCACTTACAACTTTATTTTATAAATTGTATGTGATAGACCAGTAGAATACAGAGGTTTATATGAGTACATTAGTGAATTAACAGCTTTTAAAGACTACGAAACACACCAGAGAGGGCACAGATAAACTCCTGGAGGAGTTTTAAGCTTGCAATCAATTATCTGAATTGGAAAGAGCATGGCTAACCCAACCGCAAACCTACCATGGTATGATTGTTCAAATAAGCCGACAGTCTTGGCAAGGATGAATCATTCAGAGAAGCAGCCAAAGTTACCATGACGACTTTGGAGGAGTTGTAGAGATCAAAAGTCTTGGTAGTAGAATATTATTTGTGTTTCACTTTTTGATCTACATGCAAAACAGTGAGGTGTGTGTGGTGGAAAACAAACACTGCATGACATCATGCATAACAATATGGTGGTAGAGGAACCTTTTCTTCTGCAAACAAAGAGAAGTTGGCCAGAGTGAATATGAAGATGGATGCAATTAAATATAGATCGGTTCTGTGAAATGTTATAGGTGGCCAAAGACTTGACACTTGAACAGATGTGAAGCTTCCAGCAGAATAACAACCATAAACATACTGCCACAGCTCTAATGGACTGGCGTAGATCAAGGCATATTCATGTGTAAAAACATCCCAGTCAAAACCTGACAACCTGTGGCAAGACTTGAAAATTGATGCTCAAAAATGCACCTTTGTTCAGTCAGGCTGAGGTTTAGCTATTTGGCAAAGAAAATAGGGCACAAAAGTTTGTATATACACAAAGCAGGTAGAGATGTACCCCAAAAAATACTTGCACTTGTAATTACAGCAGGAGGTGGCTTAAAAAGGCAGCTGAATGCACAGAACAAGAATGCCGCAATTTGTAGATTTTAGTTTTAATGTATTAATTTATTTACACAAAATTACAACAAAACACACAGCAGTTTGTGACTAACAAGACACAATGTGAATCTGTAAAGGGTATGACTGTACATGCAATTATGGAGTAACATTTTTAAAATATTTGAATAAGTTTTCAAATAAATTAGAATAGAAATCCAAGAAAAAAACTATACCTTCTTAATGCTCAACATGACATTATACTATACTCTGAACCCTACCCGTTACTATTAAATATATTTACAAATTCAAGTAAAAGACAACTTTATATCTTATGTCTTGTATTTTTGCATTTACACTAACGAAACAAAAAGCAAAACAAAAAAAAGCAGTAACAAACAAATCCATACGGCAAAATCTTTTACTTAACGGTACACACCGACTGATATTTAAGTTTAGACCCTGGAAGAAATACCTTGTGTGACTTCAAATGTCAGAAATGCACTGTAACTGATATTATAACACAATGTACTTGTGCAGTGATTTTAGTTGAATTAGTTGGATTATTGGATGATTCATTCTCTGAAGGCCTCAATCTGAGTCGCTGCTGCTGCTGCTGCTGGACCACTGTGAAGAAAACATGCAAATAAATATTTTACACACAAAACAAAAGAAAATAAAACTGTTGACACTGAACTTCTACTATTTATATAGGGGTATAAATAGAGTTAAAAGGCCAAAGGGGGGTGAAACTAGCCTAATGTTTTATTCTGTCAGGAAACCGTTTTGGTGAGCAAACTAAGCTTGTTTCATAAATCAGAATTCCTTTTGATGTCTAAAGCACCACAAACGTAAATAAAAAGTTGATGACTGAGTTTCTATTGCTTTTAGACAAAGATTGTTGCTTCAGGACTAACCTGTGCCCTTGTATTATTATTTCAGGTGTCAGCATAATCATTTTAATTAACATCCATGCTTTTTAAACAAGCCTCACCTTGCCATGCTTGTAGTGACCATGCATGTGGTATTTGTGAGCCTTCTTCATCTTTTTCCTCATTTTCTTATTAGCTTTGTGAGAAAGTAAACCCATTCCCACTCCCATTCCTCCAGCTAATATTCCAGCCGAAGGGTTAAACCCATCATGGTGATGATGATGATGACCTTTGTGTGGACCATGGCCAAAACCTTTTGGGAAGTGCAGGAGGTGACCCAAATGAACACCTTTGGGATGGCAAGAATGTCCTGCAGGATGCATGGGATATGCATGAGGTCCAGGAGGTCCATAGGGCATTACCCCTGGAGGTCCATGGGGCATTACCCCTGGAGGTCCATGGGGCATCAGTCCTGGAGGTCCATGGTGGATCATGGCTGGGCTCACAGGAGCAGAGTAGTGGCCTGGAGGATACTGGGCTGCAGGGTATCCAGAGTAAGCAGGATATGGAGCCTGGGGGTAGACCCCAGGTCCAGGGGCAGATAAATATGGAGCACTGTATCCAGGAGGGAATGCAGGATTTTGTTGACCCATTGGAGGGGGAGGAGGACCTGATGCACAAAAGAAGCACAATCACACACCTTCTACTTCATAAAAGTTAGAATGGGATACAAGGCTTGGTATGCTTACCTTGATTTGGCCACATGGGTTGTGTTTTAGCTTGATCAGCACTATTTCAGTACACGTCACAGAAATAGTCCTAAAAATAAGGAACATTTATGGATTAAATCATTTACAAACATGCAGTAAAGACAGATTGTAAAAAGTCTTTTTCAAGCTCTGTCTTATTTTATGTCCTACATATTCAATGGTTCAACTACCTTAACAAAGTGTACCCTAATTAAAAATAAAGCCTCTATGAAAATTTAACCAAACGGATAGGAATAAGTCCAGCTTTGCGGAGATTATGAAGCTGGGACCTGTACAAAACTTTGAGGGAACTTTGCTAAGCATGGACTGCTGCTTCAGGAGTCACCAGACACAGAAGAAGTGAGAACATGGGTAACAACTGTTCTTGTGCTTTAACTACTCCTGACCCAGAGTAAACTTCATGAGCCATGGAGAATAGGTCCAAACTATTGGTCAGATGTACTTATTCCAGAAAAGTTATGCTACATTAATGCAGTAATTCAAGCAAAAGGAGACTATAACTTATACTGTAATCATATAATGTACTTCACTTGCCTCATGTAAATTATTCAAACTTCCTAAAAAACTGAATTTTGATCAAAATAAAGATTTTAAATCCATAATCCTGAGTATAGAGAAGTTAATGATGTGATAAAGGACTTTTTGAACAAATCAAGTAAAATAACTTGTGCCCTGTGATGGACTCAATGGGTAGAAATCAACTTATCAATGAGATTCTCATATACTGAGATGTTCAGATCAGAAAAGATTGCACTTTTCCACATGTTTGAATACTCTTTTTCATCTCCGTGTTCTGTTCAACATACATGGACTAAATGATGAAGATGCTTTTCCATAAGATTGAGTGATGAACGGCAACCCACATTATCCCCACATTATCCTTAAAAAGGAATGTATGAACCCACTAAAATACGCTATACAATAGAAAGACAGCAGTTTTACAACAAAAAATCATTTTAATGAACCGTAAGATTAACTCAAACGTGTTTATTCACACATATAAAGAAATTAGCAACACAATTATTTAATTATGTGTCAATCATTGCTCCGTATTTAAACTCTAACAATCAGCATTTTTACAAGCAAAACAAACACCACAAAATACACGAATCCTGTAATTATGGAGGTTTAGCAAAGCCCTAATGTCCGTAAACAAAAGTTCCTACCTGAGGAAGTTGTCTCTGTTCTTGAAAGGCTTTTGTCAGAAACTTGTAACGTCTTGTTAGACTTCCGCATCGAAGCTATGTTAAAATGCAAAAAGATGCCACGCCTTCCCTTAAAGGACACGCACGTAATGGCAGCACGCAGCAGCTGACCGGGAATGAAAAGTTGAAAGACTTGTTCTAGTTTGCTTTCTCACTCACCGAAGCTACAATAACAGCCGTCAAAGAACACAGTGGACGATGTTTCCACAGGGAGGAGTCAGGAGTTACCATAGAAACACTCACCTGACCTCTTTGTAGGATATTCACACCTGTGAAAAGCCATTACGTCATGGACCAACTGTATCACAAAAATGCTTTAGACAGAATCACATGCTCTATAAAATCAATGTCAGGAAAACATTTATAAAGAGAAAATATTCTGTCTATTCAGACAATTATGACAATATATATTATTTATTATTTTTTGTGGTTATATATTTTGATGACCTCCAACACTTATACACTGTAACCAAACAATTATTTTAGAATTAAACCTACATTTTCGGAAAGCTCCTGTATCACAAGAATATGCTCTTATTTTAAATAGGGCCAAAGTAAATGATGTATGATTTAATTGTGTGAGTTTTTTTACTTATATGTGATTGAATCATACCAGAAAAGCGATGAGCGAGCAAGTCTAAACATAGGAATAAAACTGAATATTTATTTTATAAATCATTATCTTTATCAGTGATGTGTTTGTGTTTAGGCTACTATGTGATAAGATATTTACACATCTTATCACTGATGTGTAAAGGTCAGTGTGTAAATATCTATGTGATAAGATATTTACACATCTTATCACATAGATATTTTTTATAATTGAAAAAACCTTAAAGTAATCTTTCTAAATCAGTGTTAATCAAAATAGATATGATTTAAAAAAATTCAACATAAAAAATATAAAACAAATCCCCTTACATAGCAGCAAACACTTATTTGAAGCTGCTGGTGCCTCTGGAACCTCAAGATGAAGGATCCTTCAGAGGCTTGCGGTGCATCAACCTACTATTCGGGCCCCCTAACCAGAGCTCACAAGCAGAAATGGTCGCAGTGGGTCCAGCCATACATGAAAGTTAATTTTTAAACAGACTTGTTCACTAATGGCTGCTGTGGACGCAGTAGTGGATTGGTGGTGGATGCCCACCACATCCCAACACGGCTGTGACGTCAGCAAGAAGGTGGTGGAGTCATTTTTTGGCCTGACATCATGGGGAGAGATCTGGTAGGCCCCTTCAGAGTCCCCAAAGGTGTGAAAATGACCTCAACAAAGTATAATATGGATTTTCTGACTGATCACTTTCTTTCATGGTTCAAAAAGAAGATCCTTACCTTCAGAAGCAAAATCATCTTCATGCATGACGATGCACTATCTCATGCTGCAAGGAATACCACTGTGTCATTGGCTGCTATGGGCATAAAAAAGGGAGAAACTCATGGTTTGGTGGTTTGGTCACCATCCTCCTCTGAGCTCAACTCTATTGAGAACCTCTGGAGTTTCCTCAAGCAGAAGATCTGAGGGTATCATATCAAATCAGGAGCTCTGGGAAGGTGTTCTGACATCCTGCAAAGAAATTCAAGCAGAAACTATTCACAAATTCACAAGTTCAATGGATGCAAGAACTGTGCAGGTGATACCAAAGAAGAGGTCCTATGTTAATATGTAACTCGGTCTGTTAAGATGTTATTGATTGAAGTAGCTTTTGATTTAGTACATGTGACTACTTAATGCTGCACATTCAAAGAATGGTCATTTGTAGTTATAATCCATAAAATTTTTAGAGAATCTGCTGTGCATAGAAGTTTGGAACAGTGCATTTTGAGTTTTTTATTTTAAAAAAATAAAATAAACTTTTTACTGAACAAAGGAGAGCTTTGTTCAGTAAAATTTGATTTATTCTGTAATAGTTTATGACTTGAAAATTATACTGACCATCATTTGCATTGACCACTTAAGAAAATCTGAGAAAATATCACTTGGATAATAATTTGTAACACGGTGTAGTGAGTGACTAATCTGTTCACCAGTGATCATGTGAGAAAGGAATTCAGTACTAACAATGTGCTTGGAGTTCCCTCTTTCCTGAACAAGCCCAAAACACGTAAGTTAATATTTTCCAGCTTAGGTCATAGAGTGAAAGGTTTATCATCGTTTTATGGTTACAATAAAAATTTGATGGGCCTGTTTTGTGGTCTGACAAGTTCAAAGTCTAACATTTATGGGTTCCACAATTGAGGTTTGTGATCCTGAAGGTACAAACGTGTTTAAAATTTATTGTAGGCCTTTTTCTATCATTTACAAATGTTTTTCCTTTGTGGGTTACAGGTACCGATCTCCAGAAATTGTTGTGTGAGTGGCAGAGAAAATATTTATGTCAAGCAAGGCAGATATAGAAATTTTATTTCAATACAATGTAATAGAAATTATTTTGTAATATGATGTATTGAAATCAAAAGGGGAAAAACACACTACTATGTAGTTGATTGATTGATTTATTTTGAAGCCATGTAGTATTGAGCATAAAATCAAATGTTGACAACAAAATAATGGGTCCAACTCTGCACTTAGCTAATATTCTACTTAGAACATAAAACTGTTTATCCAAATAATTGTACTAATTTTCTATATGACATCTTAAAACACAAAATGCGTCATAACTGTTCACTTATTTTTGAGCATTTACACAAACTGAGAATTTATGTATGCAATAGCAGAAAACTAATCACCTAACTACAAAGTAAAGTCCTGTGTCCTGTAAGAGGAATGGAAATAAACTAAATCTCAGAAACTGAAAGGAACAACTGCTCGTGTGCATTCTGCTTTAGTGTCATAAATTAAATTTAAAAGGAGTTAATGAAATACTATACTTGTGGATGTAAAAGTGATAAGATTAGATTCAATGTAATAAGTTGTGCTTTTGGAATAAGCATGAAGGCTGAGTGTTGAGCTTGACGATTTAGTCTGAGTCACTGCTGCTGCTGCTGCTGCTGCTGCTTGAGTGCTGTAAAGACAAAAACCATACATAATTAAACAATAAAACATTTCATATTGCCAGGTTTAAGCAGAAATGACAAATTTTTCAGTCAAAGTTTATGCAATAAACTATTACATTTAGTACAAGACTGACAATACAAACAACTGGAGTCATGGGAGTCAGAATAACAAAAAACAACAAACAAACACAATTGCAGTTTAAATTAGGGCATAACAGATTAATCAATAAAAATAATCAGCCATTCTGGCTGAGGGCAGTGCATCCCTTAATGTCAATAATTCATTGTTCCAACAGGTGCAAGATGCTACTACTCACAATTTCTCATTGTATATCATATTATTATTTCTTAAAAAACATTAATTTTAGTATGTTATTTGCTGAGTAATTTCTGCTTCTGGTTTAGATTAACATATTTTTGTTCAATGTTCCATTGAATTTGTAATGTTTGTTATAACCAGATAATAATAACATTTGCACAATGTTATATTCTCTGACCTGGGTGACTACAAAAATGTCAAGATGGTCATTACAAAAAGGATCTTTAACTAATTTTTACAATGTTTTATGCACAATCACTTCCAGTTTGAACCAAGCCAAATCTCACCTTGCCATGTTTGTGGTGTCCATGCTTGTGTTCTTTCTTCA
The DNA here is from genome assembly GCA_911649635.1 of Poeciliopsis gracilis. Lineage (NCBI taxonomy): Eukaryota > Metazoa > Chordata > Actinopteri > Cyprinodontiformes > Poeciliidae > Poeciliopsis > Poeciliopsis gracilis. The sequence goes on from CAJVRI010001403.1 coordinate 1,895,300, forward strand.
CCTTCTTCATCTTTTTCATCTTCTTATGCTTTTTGTGTCCATGTCCTCCAACAACCATTCCAGGCCCAGGGTGTAACCCACCATAATGAGGATCCTTGTGATGGCCCCCTGTGGGAGAGTGGGGATATGGACCTGGATGAACACCTCCAGGAGCCATGGGATATGCATGGGGTCCAGGAGCCCCTGGAGGTGCATTGGGAACCATGGCTGGGTTCATGGGAGCTGGGAATTGGCCTGCAGGGTATGCAGGGTTCGGACCCTGGGGGAACATTCCTGATGCAGGAGCATTGGGAAATGTAGGATTGTAGCCTGGAGGGAAGGCAGGGTTTTGGGGACCCATTTGAGGAGGAGGACCTGATATGGAAAAGCAGCACAATTATGCACCTTAGAAAAGTGATCAGATATAACTGGCATCAAACTTGTCAAAAATGTTGTTATGGCCTGGTGTGAAATCCCACCTTGATTTGGCCACATAGTCTGTGTATTAAGTTGCTTAGACGAAGAGGTTAGGTCTCAAAAAACCTCCTGCAAAAGATTTATATTATTTAGTCTTTGACAATGCAATGACACAAAAGGTTAGAAATTGTCCACATTAACATCTTGCATAATAACTTATTTCAATCACAACTCTACATTTTTCATAAAACTAACCTGATCAAAAACGACAAATGGTTGTTGAGAAGAAACTTATGGTAAACATGAAAATGTATTCAAAATTACAGTTTTTTAGAATGATTTTCCAAAACATACATTTACTGGCCACTTTTAAAACTTATCCCTGCGTCATTGTTTGTTTCTAGAAATAGTGACTCAGTCAATCAGATTGTAACATATCCACTAAGGGGAAGTTGTGCTGTTAAAAATCTCATAGTAAAGTCAAAGGTCAAAGGACAATGAGCAGGCCACGGGTAACAGGTTTGGGAAACAAGCTAGCAGTCGTTCTAACAATGCCTCGTTATCGCTCAAGTACACATCTCTAAATGCACAACACAACAAACTTTGAAACACACCAAAAAACAAAATCTCCCAGAAATTGGAGAGAAACAGGTTGGAAAATGCTGCCTGGTCCAATGAATGATGATTGTAGATGCAGCATTAAAATGGTTGAGTCAGAAATTGAATTTGACGACATGAAAGCATGAATCCATCCTGCCTTTTGTGGTGGCTTTGTGTTTGGTCTGGGGAATTTCTTGGCACACTTTGAATCCTTTGGTACCAAAATCTGAAATTCTATCTTGTAAACATGAACCAAAATCTCAGTCGAACGTTTCTGACACGTTCTTGAATCAAGCTATGAAGAATTAAGATGGTTCAGAAAGTAAAAGTGAAATTGTGTTAGCAAGGCATACCTAGTAAATGGGCCAGCAAGTGTATTATACTTTATTTATGAAGTGACCAGTTAAAAATAAATAAAAGGAATCATTCTGACAAAAACTAAATAAATTCTGCATATTTTTATTTTTTTTCTCATTACAGACCTCAGTGGGTGTTTCCTGTAAAGCATGGTTCTTAAGGGATGACAACGAGTAAACACACAGGCTGATTTCACAATTACAGTTGCTTTAATTTGGTTGAAGGGATTACAATAAGAAACAGTTTATGAAAACATATTATCCTGACAGCAGTCTCAAGGTAAAGTTGAACTAGTTGTATGGGGTATCTTAATTGGTTTGTTAAAACAACGTTAAACAACAGTGTAGCAAAAGTTCTCAATTATTTTTCGAATACAGGAAGACATTTGACTATTTTGCAAGCAAGACACCCTAAAGTAATTTTAGCCTTCTAATTATTGTAGATCATATGTACTTGATTTGACAGCAAAATATAATATCTGTGAAAATATGTTTACGGTTTACCTGAGGACTTGGTCTCTGTTCTTGAAAAGTTAGAAATGGGGAGGCTTTTGTTTATCTTCCGCATTAAGGCTTCCTCTCTGCAGCAAGAAACCACGCCCTCCCTTAAAGGACACGTACGTCGTGTACGCAACGGCAAAAACGCAGCATTGTAATGTAATACTGAAATATAGTGAGATGATTCAGCGGAGATGAATTACACAAGCACAACTTCTTATTATTTTACCAGAAACCCGTTACATCATGGACATATGGAATCAAAAGGTAAAATTATTAAGAACAACAACAAAAACACTTTCTCATAGTTAGAAAACAAACAGAAATAAAGCATTATTTAAACCCGTGACACGTCATAGCAATTACAAGATTTTTTTTTTTTTTTAATTATTCGTCAAGCTTATGTATACAAATAAGGCAAATAATGTTTTGGAAATGTAAAGATGCTAAGTGCAGGCTCCCAGTTGCAACATTTTTTTGAAAGTAAAATTTTTAATGGACCTGACCCAGAACTTTGTCATCACTATGTGACAAAAATAAATTTCAAATTATTTTTTAATGACCCTATTAGTGATATTTTTACTCAGTTTTACAGACAAATGCTTCTCGAGAAACAAAATAAATATAATTCAAAATAAAAAAAACAACATAAAGTCCATCTGAAGGAGTTCACGCAGAACTGAAGGTGGTGACAAATTAGTAAGTAAAAAGAAATACTTGATACGTGTGAAATAATACCATTTTAAAGGGATTTTAAAGACACCATCCACCTACTACAACGTTTAAAATAAAAATATTCACCAAACACCAAGAAAACATTTATTGTTGTGCTGACATGGCCCAGGTTAGTTTAGTCAAATGTTTGAAAAATTTCTATTTTGTGTATATTTTATTCAAATTTTGTGCTTTATCCATTGGACCTGTTTTGTCCTTGTTCTCAAGAAACAGTGTAAAACAACAGTCAAATCAGTGAGGAACAAAACCAAAGAGATATAATGATAAAGAAGAAAAATTAAACATTAGCAGTAGTAATAGGAGAGGGTCACAGATGTGGAAGAAAGAGGAACCATTCGACTTAGAAGGAATCCCCTGTGTTATGTCTTCTGTAGTTGTCATCATCCCACCCTCCAATCAATGCAATGTGTGAATCTGAGCCTGCAGGAGTGGCCACAGGCCAATTTCCCATGGCATCCTCTGAAACTGCACCTCCCTCTGGTTGAGGACATAATGACATAGAAGGATACAAATAATTATGTTATATATAGAACTGAACTGGTCAATTGAACTTGAGCTACTTTGAAATCAAAGAAGAAAAAAAAAAGTCTGAAAAAAAAAAAAATAAATAAACTGCTTGCCCGAGTGACCAAATCTGAGGGTTTTAATTAAACACAGCATTAAGGCTTTCTTGGTAGAAATCAATCTGCTTGCCAAATTTTGACTTGATTATTTTTAGTTCAGCTTAATTTGCAAAAAAAGTTTCCAAATCTAGCAGACTGAGTACAGCTTTTGTCCACAGCCCTCTTCCTATGAGTTAATAAATCCAGTCATCCAATAATACTGAAGTGCTGCTATATCTTTCATAAAGTATCTTATGTAAATAAAAAGAAAATATCTTGATCTTATCAAAAAACTTTGCCATTCCCCAGCATAGAGCTCACAGTTTTACCTATATTACAAGACAAAGAAGAGAAAGTAATTTGTCACACTACCAATAATGCAGAGCTCATTTTGTTTACGAATAAAAATCTAAAAAGTGTGGTATGTATCCAAAAACATCTAAAGAGTGAAAATGTTCACCATACTTGGATTTCAAAATAATTGTTTGGTTCTTGAGTCTTATTAACTCAAAAGGGTAATAGTTTAGTTTCTTCCTCAAAATTACTTTAACACTGACAGTTGTCATTAAGAGGACAGACCAAAGTTTTAGAAGCAGAAACCTTTATTTTTACAAATCTTCTCTTGATTGAAAATGTTTGGGAGTCTGTTTTAGTGTCCACATCTTTCCATGAGGGCGGAGTTAAAATAGGTCGTCAGCAAATAAAGCACCGCCCCTCTCGGTTGTGTTCGTGCTGTCCGAATCTACATAACAAGCGCCGTTAGTTTCCAATCAGGTTTGAACTACAGGTTTGTCTTTTGGAGAACCCAGTGAAACTTGAGAGGTTTGCACTGGCAAAGTCATGAATGTATATGTTTTTTCTCACTGAATGCATACTGCATTTAAGCTAGCACAAGTTTTTAAAGCTGCTTTTATTCTTCACTTACAGGTGGAGTGTGAAGTTGATATGAAGAAACTAGAGGATGTGTTTGCAGAGGATTCAGAAAGTGATGAGACATTTTATGGCTTTTCTGACTCTGAGCTCACAGAAACGGTATGTTTTGCACTTATTGCCAACACACCTAACATTAGATATGGCATTGAAACTATCACATGTATTATGTTGACAACTTTTAATTATTCCACTACCAAATCCATTTTCCCTTTTTTTACCAATACATTTGACTGGAGAATGTCTTAGACATCTGGCTCTTATGACAAATCCTTCCTGTTTACCTACAGATTTTGGATTTGCAACATGAATCACAACCTGGCTCTTCTCCCATGGAGCTAAAGATCACATCTAAGCCACTTGCTACCTGTCAGCCCTTCAGGCTGAGGATTGCACTTCGCTCTGGCTCTTCTTCTTTCCAGTTCTCAGAGTTTGAGGATGAGGAGGAAAATATTGCAGCAAAGAGAGGGGTGAAGAGGCCAAGAGAGCCCAAGAGGTCAAAGAAGGACAAGCATGTGAAATTTGAGGACGAGGAGAAGGCTGTGAGTCACCCGCATCAGGCTGAGGATAATGGATCAGGTTCTGCAAAAGATGAGTCGGATAATTTCCTGGCCAAGAGAGAGCAGAACATCAAGGCCAACAAAGCAATGGTAAACCAGAAACTCATGACTTGTGGTGACGTTTGTAAATTTGTATGTTAAATTAAAGAGTTTTCTTGGATGTAGAGGTTGTAATTAGTGCCATAAGACTTCTAAGGAAAATATTTTCCTCCTCGTTAATCTCTGAAATGTGGGTTATGAAGACTTTTCAGGTGATTCACATGCAACAAATGCATGCGAATCACCTGAAAAGTCTCTGCCCTAGATGAGAATGACTAAGACGTTTTTCTGGTCTGAAGCCATTGGTCACTTGACTTAGACTTAGACTTGTACTTTATTGATCCCTTGGGAAGACTCCCTCAGGAAATTAAAGAAATAATGAGTACTTTATGCACTGTTTTAAGGGTATTCTGCACTTAATTAGTCGGCCGCACCTCGTTACATAAAATGCTGCGTCACGGTGAGGCTGCAGTTGTTTTTGAGACTTTTGACCTAAGCTGTTCGAACATTGTCACCTGCAGATTAGACTGCAACTGACATGAGGTTGTGCAACCACAATTTTTTCAGTCTGCACTGTTACTGTGCTAATGGACATGTCACCTTGACATGTGGAAAATGACCAAACACAAGCAGGGAAACCAATATGTGTATTTTATTAATCCTCATGATTCACATAAAGTCCTATGACTATGAGCAGAGAGCATGCTACAGTACAGTTGTCATAGTATATTACTTCTTATTTCAGTTTTAGGGTTGGTGAATTACACACTGGTATTAATTTACTATTTATTATCTTCTAGTTGGCTCAGCTAATGGCAGAGCTACAGAAAATGCCTGGAGGAGCTGGCGTTCTTAAAAAGCAAGCAGGCAGACCAACGACAAAAGGAAAAAGCTCTGTGAGTATGATGGAAAGATCGGAAATCGACATCTTTCTGCTGGTCTTCACAGTTTTGCAGTAGACTGAATGTCTGAATAAGAGGTGCCTTTACTTCAATAGCACATTTTAGAAACTGCTGGGTAGCCAAAGTACTGTACATTAAAACAGAAATGTGTAACAAAGAAAAACATACAAAAATATAAAATATACACATACAACATTTCAGGTGTATTTTTAGGTGCCATACAAGACAAAGCCAAGGAATAAAAGTGTGTTTTTATTAAACATAAAGAAAAAACTAAATGTAGACTTTGAAATTGGTATGTATTCAAATAGTTAATAATGACTGTTGTTTTTATTTGGTGGTGAATTTGAAATTGAAGTACAGATTTAATAAATTCAAGACTCTTAACCTGAATATTCATTTGGATCTAACTGATTATGTGGATTAATTTCCAATTTTCCAGCGCCCGCCTCGCTCTGGTCAAACTGAGAGGGAGACCAGGAGGAACCCAGAACGGGCTTCTCGCAGACAGACCCGCTCTATGGGGGGAATTGACGACAATTCAGAAGCAGATGTGGAGCTCAACCTGGAGGAAGAGCAGTTGGAGGTCAGTTAAACAACAAACTGAAGAATAAACTAGTTGGTGAAACCATGTTTGTTTTGCTCTACAAAATAATTCTGATATTGTATAATTAACATTGGTAATCAATGAGAGCTAAATATGGTTATTTAGGTGCTTACTGAAGTAATGCACACCTTCATTACCTGTTTAAGGTTCGCCGAGCTCCACGTCGCCACGGCACTCCACGACCCAATCAGAACAAGCCTCACATTATCCGTCCAGTAGATGACATCACAGAAGACGAGCTGGAATTGGTTGCTGATAATATGACTGACAAGGTTTACAACACTGTCACAGTAAGTTCAGTTCAACTTACAAGGTCACACAAAGTTTATTTCTCCAGTCAGATCTGTAAAGGACATGCTCATCTTTTCACTTGTGAAAATGCAACAAATTATTCAGCTCTGTAAAATCTAAGTCTAACATGGCTCAGAAAGGCGTCTGGTTATTTATTTTTGGCAGTTACCGCTTTGTAATCTTAAGATTCTCTATTCTATCAAACACCAGGTCTCATAAAACCTTCTCTGTGGTTGCAAAAGAAATGTAGAGATTTTTGAGGGGAGAAAAGGGAAAACTCATTTCTACAAAGCAGAGACAGTTGAATAAAAATATGTAACATAAAATAAGTGATTGCATAAATATTTGCCCCCTGCAAAGCTGTTTTTACTGGATACACATTTCAATCAGAACTGCACATCTGGATGCTGCAGTTTTGCTCAAATTTTCCTGGCAAAACCCTTCAAGCTCAATCAGTGCACATTTTTTGTGTAGCTTTAGCTTAATGATTTGGGTCGTTATCTTGCAGGAAAATAAATGTTTCCTGATTAAATACGTAGGTTAATATTTTTCCTCGGCACTGTATAAAGTTAATAATGTCTTTATTTTTTTGTCAGGGCTCCACGTGCCATCAGTGCCGGCAGAAAACTGTTGACACAAAGACTTGCTGCCGCAATGAGAACTGTCGAGGGATTCAGGGTCAGTTCTGCGGGCCGTGCCTGAGGAACCGATATGGGGAGGACGTCAGGAAGGCTCTGCTTAATCCGGTCAGTGCTCTCTACTGCTTTAGTGTAAATAATTAACATACAGCACAGGGTTTCCATTCTGATGATAGATTATATTCCATAAATCAAATTGGCAACTGCAATAAACTGTTGACATTGTTATGGTTTTATTTAAGAAGTGTTTTTTACATTCATAATAGAGAAATGGGGAAGAATTTGGAATTAATGAAAATATCAATCAAATTCTTAGCAGAAATTGCTTTCGTTAAGATAAGGCAGTGAAATGATAATGTTTTTCTTTTTACTATTTTTAAAATGTTAATTTATAGTGTTTTTTCTGTTGTTGACTATCTTGAATACCTTTGGTCCATTTTGGCATGAAACCTATCTTAAGATTCAGGTCATGAACTGCTGCCCAGAAAAGGGTTGTTCCCATAAACACCGCTTGGCTTCCACACCCTGAAACCACAAATTACCCTTAAATGTTTGGTTGTAAACTTTGGAGGAGGTTTCAGTGATGTTTGTATTGTGTGATTCTGCTAGTCTTTGCATTTGTGTAACTTCACATTGAAATGTAAGATTTTCTGCTTTTTTGTTTCAGGACATCCTGTACTAGAAGGCTTCCTGTTCTCATTAGCTTATTTTTTAAATTCTAGGTTTAGATATTATGAAAAAAGTAAAGGATTAGAGTTTAGTCCAACTCTAATCCTTATTATGGTATCAAAAAGGCTAAAAAAAAAAATTCTTAAATTTAGATTTTTACATTTAATTTGAATCTATTTTCTGCAAATATATTTCAGCTCATTTAGTGCTTTAGGCTATTGTTTTTTAAATTAGAAAAATATTTTGATGTAGTTAATGTAGATAAAATTCAAATTGTGTTTTTGGCAATTGGATAAGAAACTTCTGTTTGGCAAATATCAAAACACAGAAACATCATCACAAGCATGGTGGGGGCAACATCATGCTGTGGGAATGCTTCTCAGCAGGAGGCCTGGGAAGGCTTGTGAAGGTACAATGAATGAAGCAGAGAAAAATCCTGAAGGGCATTTTCTGGAGAAATGGGTATCCAAAATTCAGATTACATCCTCCCTTTACAGGAATGTAAATGACCCACATGGCTTGTGCATCACTTTACAAATTACTGAGAATATACCAGATTACAAAATGCAGGCAAGGCTTAAGTTAACAGCATCATGTAATCACAATGTTTATTTTTAGTTTGTGTCACTTATCCTTCTAAACTTTGCGGCGTCTCCTCAGGACTGGAAGTGCCCCCCATGCCGCAGCATTTGCAACTGTAGTTTCTGTCGCCAGCGTGAGGGCCGATGCCCTACTGGCATTCTGTTCCCTCTGGCTCAGTACCATGGCTTCTCTGACGTCCACTCCTACCTCAGCAGGTGAGATTCAGACTCCTGTAACCTAATTATGCTGTTAACCAGTTAGAATGACTAAATATTTAATGTATGTTTTTTGTTTTGTCCTTGCAGTCTCCGAGAAAAACTGAAGGACGAGGAGAAAGTGGAGATGTGATTTTAACTCTAGGTGGACGTTTGTTCAGTTTTTTGCATCTTACGAAGTTTTTCTGCTTTTTTTACAATTTTTTAAAAATAAATTTTACTTTTGCTGTCCTTTGTGTATGGTGAATAAAGCTAAAGACATGTTCGCAAAGAAATGAGAAAGATGTCCTTTTAATCCAGCTGTTGGCATTTGCAGTAGTTATATAAACATGTTAAAAAATCCCTTATTTAAAAACGGGGGGGAGTGGGGGAGGGAGGTAAGAGCACTTGCTGTCCAATGAGTTGAAGTTTTAAACATGCATTGCACAGGTTACAATTCATACAGAGCATAATTATGAAGAAGAAAAACAACTTAGGCAAATACATTCTGACAATGCCTTTTGCTACTTGTTTGGACAAGTAAAGGAAGAGTACACACAGTCAGCCTTGCTGGATGTTTTCCAGTTATAATTTTGGCATTTGCATCACTAGGTGAGTACTTTTAGAAAGCTTGTAGACCAAAGAAAGATTCCCGAAGTAGTTTTCATAAAAAGGAGCATAAACCTTTGGTCTGGAGCTTGTATATTTAGTATTTGACATTATTGCAAAACCTGAAAACTATTAACCAAAGAGGGGAAAACAAACCATTGACATGGCTGTGAGGAAGATAAAAGATGGAAAAGAGACTGGAAGATCTGGATCTTATAACATTATATGAAAAGCTTTGAAGTTTACAAATTTAATCTACATATATATAAAAATAAGATTAAGATTGATTGTGCATAAGATGTACAGACAACAGAAAGACAATCACCTGCAACCATGTTATATATTCCTGTTTGTGCTAAGAATTTTCTGTAATGTTTACTAAATATATACATAGAAAATATGCTTTGCTTCTATCCCGACATTAAAGCATGATGGCTTGAATGTTTTCACAAAAGAAGTTAAAGAGTTAACACATTTGTGCTTCTGGCTTCAACAAAATGACAATTGAAAATTTGCAAGACGTTTTCATTATTCATAGACGTTTCATTTTGAGATGATGTGTCTGTTAGCCTGAGGGACATGAAACGTCACCCTGGGCTGGTCGGTCAGGAAACCTCTGAGGTGTAGAAGAAAAATGGGGCAAAGTTTGAAACAATCAAGAGTGAAACAATCAAATGATCAAGAGTCTGACTTAGTGTCATCTCTTCATTGAAGAACCTCAACAGAATTCCAGCGACATCATGGCGCGTTCTGACCTGTGTTTTTTGTTGCAGCCTTACACCACATAAGGCTGCAGATGTTAGTGTAAAACCATTTCCCTTCAGAGGAAATAGGATTTCACAGTGATTTCTGTAGATTGAGATTTTAATCCCAGCTGTCCACCTCAGAAACCTAAATACCACAAGCCTCTACATACAAGAATGCAAATCAAATTTCTGTCTTAGTTCTACAAATTATTAGCATCGGAGAACCCCCTTCAGTTCGACACCTCCGAGAGGTTCTGTTTCTGCTGGAACATGCCCTTTGACCCCCCCAGTCCCACCCTTACGTCCAAATTCATCGTTCAGCGTCACTAGTAACTGTTGCCATTGAGCTGGTGAAGGTCCACCTGCATCATGTTGATGCCACTGCTGGCTAACCGAGCAAGGCTTTCTGCAGATAAGGTTTCCATGGTGACAATGGTGTGCTGGTCATTGTTTGAGCCGGCTCCTGCGCTGCATTCTGTTCCAGCTGACGGAGAAGCTGCATCGGATGACACGGCGATGCTGTTGCCTGTGACGGGTACTTTCTTGTTCAGGTGGGTCTTGATGTGCTTGGAGAGGTGGTCGCTGCGCATGAAGCGTTTGGGACATTCATGGCATGCAAATTTTTTCTCTCCTGAAAGTAAGAGGAAACTAAGTTAAAGGGCTGTACGCTGACATCTATGCAATTAAGACAATCCTAAAACTTGTGCTCAGTCATTTGAATGTAGACCCTGGCCTGGACACTGAACTCCTCACCTGTGTGTGTCCTCTTATGGCGCTGAAGCTCATCTGAACGCGTGAATCGTTTGCCACAAAAAGACCAACCGCAAACGAAGGGGCGTTCTCCCGTGTGCCAACGAAGATGGGCTCTAAGGTGGGACGTCTTGCCGTAGATCTTCCCACAGCCATTAATGTGACAGATGTGCTGCTTCTTCTTATTTGGGTCACTGGACAGTCAAAAATGTTCAGGGGTTAATTTTTAACCCCTAAAATAAGATTTAACCTGATCTGATATTTGGAGGTTTGCATAACCCACTAAAGTGAAAACTCTGCAACAAAATATCCGTGTTTCAGCGTAAAGACTGCATCAAGGTATACAACTATCTTGGATACGCAAAAATAAACCAAAAGGTTTATTAATTTTTTCATTTGTTGCATGGCTATTGCATTTTAATTAAATATGCAGCAGAATTAATTTTGCATAAAACCTGTCATCAATTTATCTGAGATTTAGAAATAATCTCAAATTTCGCAAAAGTCCAAAAACCTCCTGGAAATTTACCTCGTCGTCTCCCAGGATTATTAACAGAAATTCCCCCTCTTTAATCACGTCTACCATGTGTAACTTGACCACTTGATGTCGCCAAATCCTTTGCACTAAATTTTGAAAGCTAAACACTAAATTGTAATAAAATAAAACTTACTCAAAGGAGTAAAACACTTTAGTACATTTCATTATTGTGTTAACACATTTACCCAGGACACCAGCCATACAGATCGGTGACGTACCGTGGCTCTCCATCTTTGCACATTGGACAGGTGCAAGCTTCTCTTCGATTTCGTCGTCCCTGAGGTTGAGGGCTTAAATCCTCATCCTCCACAGGTGCGCCGTCATCCAAACCGTCTCCGCCTGTCTGCAATACCTGGTCCCCTGTAATAATTGAGAAGAAATAATACAAGAGTAAAGTTATGAAACCTTCCAGCCTAAATGCAAATAATTTATCAACTTCTAAAAACGTTTTCCTTTTTTTTTATGTTGTTTAGTGCAGCGATCATTATGATTAAAAAAATGTTTGGAAACCATATTTCATTTTTTAACGTTTCCTTGAAAGTCAAAAGGAAATGTATATTTTTGTATTATACAAAAAGATATATAACATTGCAGCAACTTAATTCTTTGTAAAAAAAAAAAAAATTGTTAATGCTGCACACCCTGTTCACTTTCACCATTATGCAAACATTTTATTTCCAGCTCTGGTTGCCTAGGCTAGGGTTTAAACTAAATCATTAGTACTGAAGCTGCAGCCTTGCTAAAACCCCCTGCTGTTGTGGCGAAACCACAACTACAGTAAAATATTAAAATGTGAGAGGAAGCAGTAGAAAAAAAAACAAAAAAAAACTGATGGCATCATTCACAGTGTGGTTAAAGTTTCACGTGAACACTAACGGCTAAACTGGTTCAACCAGATTTCAGCACTAGATCAGGAAATGCAGGAGCTGTTTTCAAAAAAGAGGGGGTGATTTTTTTTTGTGTGGCAAAAATCACTTTTGACCAGACTTAACATAGGCCATTATTTCAGCAAGGTGTTGACATGATAGTTGGGAACAAAATTATCAAAAATCTCCTGAAATTTTTTTAATGAATCAGAGAAATGAAACAAACAAACATTATTTACAGAATTAGTACTAAAAACTTTTATAAACTATCCCAGCTGTTCAATATGCTGGTAAATGACAGACCTGTTGTGCTGGTGATGGGGATGGAAACTCCCGGCAGTTGATGCATCTGCAGCCCAGTGCTGCCCAGTGTGTTAAGGTTGATGGTCTGAAGGCTCGGGATCTGCACCGCGTTGACCGGGATTCCTGCTGCACCAGCCGCCCCCTGATTCTGCCCCAGCTGGGGCAGGGACTGTACCGGGGCAAGAGTTATCTGTGTCCCTGTTGGACTCTGGATCTGAATGGTCTGCCAGCTAACCTGGCCATTAGGGCCCACTGTGCGCAAGAGGATGGGCCCCGTGTTTGGCATAATTTGAAGATTTTGAAGCCCCTCTTGACTGAGTGTTGGAGTTGCAAACACCGGACCGCCTGCTGTGGCCTGGATGGCCTGAAGAGGCGCTCCACCCTGGATGACCTGTTGCGGCTGGATGAGGATTTGTTGCGGCTGCTGACCATCTCTGTTGTCTGGCTGAATGGGGACGTTCTGCTGGAACGTGCCCGTCGCCGAGCCGTTACTCTTCTGTGTTTGGGTGGCGCCATAAGAGGATGAGGTCTGCGATGTGGCAGTGGATGCGGTGGTCATGTACCCCGTCACACTGCTAGAAGAAGCTGGTTGCTGCTGAACCAGCTGATTGCCTCCAGCTTCTCCGCTACCGTTAACATCTCCCCCCGCTGCACCCGTGGCAACAGGCAACAACGTGATGTTTCCATTCAGAGACAGTGGCATATTTGCCAGGAACTGGGCCTGGTTTTGCAACACACCGTTGCCTAAGCTTATATTTTGTATGGGGATTGCCCCCTGAAGGACGCTGGGCATGGTTATGATGTTCCCAGCGGCGCCAGCTCTGTTGGTCGCAGCTATGATCTGCTGGCCACTGGGAGAGGACACAATCTGAAACTGCTGCCCTTGTGCTGCTGCGGCAGATACAGCCGGGTCCTGCTGAGCATGTGTAAAATGTAATGGCTGACCGTCTACTGTCTGGAACTGCGGTATAACTTGGTACTGTATGTTGGGCATCATGCCTGATATAGTGGTAAGCAACTGCTGACCTGGGACTGACGGAGCCTGGGCAACTACGTACTGCTGTTGCTGCTGACCCTGAGTGCTCACAGCTGCTACTGATGTTGACAGCACCTGTCTGCTCTTGCAGTTGTCTCCTCCGGCCATCACCCCTGACGAGTCAGTGGTGATAGTGTTGGAGCCTGAGGATGCCTGAACATTCAGGGGGACAACCTGCCAACCGTTGGCAGTGGAGGTAAAGATGCCCTGATTTATTTCCAGCTGCTGCTGATTATTTTGCTGCTGTTCGGCTGAAGAGTCGTTCTCTCCAGGGGTGTCAATTCGACTGCACGTAGCGGCCAACAGGGCCAGAGGAGACGGCTGCTGTGAGTCCTGCCAATAGAATAAAGCACAAATATTTAAATGGCTTGGGTACCTGTAGAGTAGAGTGTTACGTTGTAACACACAGTACCACCAAAATTACCAGAATTATTTTCTTTTTTTCTGTGTTTTTCAATGAAAACCACCTAATGAGAGGAAAGAATAAAATAGTGACGGAATAGGACATGCAGTCAATATCAGAGTTGGACATTAAGATATGAACTGAAATCGCAGATGTTAACTTTAAATTTTGGTTTCAAAGAAAAACAAAATGGCACATTTTACAGGAATTAGAGCTAAGAAATTTTAATAGTTAATTTTTTACATTAATCAGATGAGATTTCATCCTACACATCCTGATGCATCTTCCATAAAATCTAACTGCTCACAGAAATCTCCTATTTTACCACTTCCAGACCATCCTCAAGCTTCATCCACCAAACCTGGCTAGTAGTAAACAGCATGCTAAGAGATTATGTTTTCAGGCAATTTCTCTGATCAATAATCTTTCCTTTCTGAGCACAAAATAAAGATTGGTGAGACAGTTTCTGGACATTTTGGAGCCTGTACACATAAAAAATACACATAGCTTGCAAAAATGTAGAATCTTTGTTTAAACAGACAAATTCACAGGAGATCATGGATGAGATGAGGAAAAAAAACAGAGCCTTAAATATCAAACAAAACTATTATCTTAATCAGAATTATTTCAATAAATATATAAGGTATTTGACTAAATGTTTAAAGTAGATTTGATAGTATAAAGAGGATCAGCTTTCAAAGTTAAGACCCAAATCTAAACTTGTTAGGAAGAAGGTATTTGACTTTTAAATTTACCACAATGATGATATGTGTGGCTTGCTTTGTGTGTGCAGAGCCACACAAAACACTGCATAAAAATCACTTTCATGGTACCTATATTACAATGTAGCACTTCTGGTGTAGTTGGTCTTCAGAGAGAAAATATGGGGGGCTGAGTTTGGGAGGGACCACATTTTTCAGGAGCGGCGGCGGGCTCGGCTTCCCCTCCCCCCAAACCCACCCATCGCCCTCCCACACTTTATTCTGCCCTATAAACTAGCACACTCCTCTAGCCACCCCCTCCTAGGCCAGCCAAATGGGCCGAGCGAAACGCACACGAAGTGCCCGGCTAAGACGGGAACACCCCGTGTGGGCGAAATTTACCTGCCCATTCCCCACCCCGGTGACATGTGCTCCGGGGAGAAAAATCAACATCCCGCACAGTTTCAAACACAGACGGATCACAGAATCACTCCAGCAACACAATCACAGAGAAAGTCGTGCAATTTTGCCACAGTGCAGGTTTGTGTGACAGGTTAACCTACTTGTGAGTTTGTGTTTCGCTTCTGACTGAATCCTCCACCGCTCTCCACAGCGGCCATTTCACCCTGCTGCTGATCTGCGGAAGAAGAGTTGGAAGATCACCGACTTCTTAAGCGGCAAATGCACAAACTGAGTAACATTTAGCAACAAAGTATAAACTCAATCAAATACACTCAAATAAAGCGACTTTTGTGAGGTTTGGACTTGTTTTGTGGGGGTTACAGGAAGGAAACCTACGTCGGGTTGCTTACACTGCCAGCTAGCTGATTAGCTAAGTAATGTGTAGAAAACTCGCTAGGCATTAGCTAAAGTGACCGACACAGCTCCAACTGCTAGGTAAAACACAACAAGTTGTCTATATTAAAATAAAAATGTAAAACGAACCCATAACTACACAGTATGAAAATGAATACGTTTCTTTAAATAAATGTTAGTGGTGTATCCAACAAGTAGCTATAAATAAGCGTCAGTTTCTCACTTTTAAAATGCTTCCAACGTCCGATCGATAACAAAACGATGTCGTATTAAATCTGAGTAAAAGACTGCGCTCTGCCTCTACTTCATAGTGCTGACATATATGTACTCTCCTAATTAGGTCACCGAGTTTTTAAAAGTTCACTTACTGCTCATAATTTGAAGACGGGAGGAGTTTCTTTGCTCTTTTTCGGCTTGACAACTTTTCACAACTTCACACAAACTTAACGCCTCCCCCCTCTCTTTGAAGAAGGAACGATGGTGCGTTCAATTTATCCACCACCAGGTTGCTGGAACAAACTCACTAACCCTTTTCCAGTATCTGTTGACGTAAGTTTTGTCTAGTTTACATTTTTGTTATTTAACCATAAAGAGATGAAATGGTGAATGAAAACGCTGCTTGCTTCAAAGAATTACACATATATAAAGTTTGTAAATAACATCTTTTTGAGAAAGTGAGTTGAATTTTAACAACCAAATTTTTGTGACACTGCTGCAAAATGAAGTAATAGCTTAAATAACATCTGTGTAATTATATGAAGTAATATATAAGACCTGAGAATATAATTCATTATGTATCAATATATGGAGGACTGATAATGCCAAAATTGGAAATATATAGAGAAATAAATAAATGGTTTTACAAACTCACTAATGCAAAACATCCCATCCAAAAATAAAAACTTTTCCAACTTATTTGATTATTCAGTGTGACATAAATTTAAATCTGTGTAACATCTTTACCACTATCGAGTTTACATTAAAATTTAAAGCACTGAAAGACCCACTCAGTTAATATACACAATTCATTAACAACAAAGTCTGGACAAAAAATGGCACCAAAGGCCAAAAAGGCTACTGACCAAAAAGAACACACAGGCTGAAACTCATTTGCCAAGAAAAGATCTTTAGGATGTTCAAGATTCATTGGAAAACATTCTGATGACCGCAGAGACAGAAGCATCGTGTTTTAGAAGGTTTTTATCTTGATATATTTGGCATTAAAAGCCTACCATAATATTTCAGAAAAACCTCATTGTACCAAGAGTGGAACTTGGAGTTGATAGGAAAATGGCGTGTCAATGTTTAGTGGCTGTATCCTGACGGAGTCCAGTCATTACTTTCTGAACCTAACCCCAAAAGCACAGTATTTTTAAGCAGGTCAATGATCCAAACAACCACCAACTCCAACTCTGACTTTGGACATTCATGATGAAAAACCCTTTAATGTAGCTTTATTTAAATCAGTGCCAAAAGAGTGGAACATATTTACCCCACAGCAATGTAAAAAAAAAAAAAAAAAAAAAAAAAAAAAAAGACATTATTGATTGTTGTTTTACACATTAAACAAAGTTAGTTTGGATGTATTTTTCAATTAATCAATGAAATCAACCATATTTTTGTCTATTAGAATGTATTTTGTGATCTGAAACTCTGAATCATTTAAATGAACAAAAAGAAAATAAAACATTTTTGCAGTGGGTAGTTTTTTCTTCATGAAACTGCATATCAGAGCGATAAAATATGTTATTTTTTTTTTGTTACTTTTAGTTGAACGTTACTTGAGCTATCACTAATTATAAAAGAAGCGCACCTTGTTCTAACTTTCTGTTAAATGACACATTTCATACCGAATTGAAGCGCGTGGTCCCGCCTTTGCCAGCGAATCAACCAATGAGATGAAGGAACGTACAGTTGACTGGGCGGGATCAAGCATGGTAGGTTGCGCTCCTGAACATGATTGACGTTTGGTTATCTGTTTTTCCCATAAACAGCGTCACTAGCAAATAATAGTAAATACTGACAAGTTCCTTTCTCGATGAAAGCCAATCTTATCATACAAAATAATATATTTTTTTACAGAGGCACATCTGGAGCCTTGAACACGGAGGTGGGGAAAAAGGAGGGCGGACTGGTTGAGTCTTGCCTCCGTGGCTGCTGGCCACTCCCTAGCGGAGGCCGGTGGGTCGCTAAACAGTGAAGTGGCGGGAGGAGTCACCCGTTGAGGAGGAGATGAACCCCCATATCATGCTCATACACACTGGCTGAAGCCGCACTGGGAGTGGAACATTGTCCTGTGGTGGGAGGGCTTTTATCACTATGAGAGGGATGTCAGTGAAGCAGCACATGTGCCCATGTAAACATAACAGAGGGTGGAGTGAGTCCAAAGTCCAAGATGGACCCACCCCAGTATGTCTGAAGTCATCCAGAGGCATTACAGGCAGCTGCTTATAACAGAATGGTTATAAATACGAATACCCTGACTATTGTGAATTTCTAACTCTGTAACAATTCAGAATGTAGTCTAATAAAGTAAACATTAATAAGTGCCAGGAAGTTCATGTAATACCATAAATTGTAAATACCACAGTTTAAAGCAGGTGTGTCAAACTCATTTTCGTTTTGGGCCAAATCAAGATCATGAAGGCTCTTAAAGGGCCGGTTGTGCCAGAATGTGTTGATAAAACCTGTTCACAAACTGTTAATATGTCAATGAATTCTTAAAATTATATAATATTATTGAAGATCTTTTCAGTCCCTTCAGTAACTAATAATAAATGCGACTGTTTATTTACTCGCTGAATAAATCATGGACTATAATTATACATCAACTAAATTCTCAAGAAACTGGAGGGATTGATTGATATAAATTGGCAGTAAACAGATAAAAACTGCATTGATATGATTGATAATATAATATTTAATCTCACTTAGTGTTTTGTCTAGTCTGTGGAGGGCCACATAAAAAGCTACGGCGGGCCTTGAGTTTGACACATGTGGTTTAAAGTGATGTTCAAAAGAGGACATATTACAATAGCTAATTATTTACATGAAATGCTATGAAATACACAACATTTTATACTTTCATATCACACTTCTTGAGCAAAACTGTGAAGTGGAAAAAGTCATAATGGTTTTTGAAGAAATAGAAAGGGTTAGGTTCTTATTTCTCTGATACCACCAAATAAAATGCTACCAAGCCTATAGAAGTCACTTCAAACAGAGTCAGTTTGGATGGGACTTAATCTCAGTATAAATACACCTTTTCTTTGAAGGCCTCAAAGTTTTTTTTTAGATAACTTTAGTGAACAAATATCAATAAATACACTTGGGAGGTCAAGGATAAAGGAGTGGATATTTATTGGAAAGATAAGTTGTAATATAATATCTAAAGATTTAATGTCTCTTAGGGAATGATCTGCAAGCTTTAGCAACTTTGAGTCTAATTAATTGTTGACCTCTGACCTTGTGTTTTTCAGATTTTTTTTTTCACATAAAAAAAAAAACAAACAAAAAGAAAACATTCTGGCCCTGCTACCCTTTGAAAACTTATTCTCTGATTGCTATGTTCATGTGACACAGGAATTTAAAGATGTGTGTGATGAGCAAGACATTTTCTATTACACCAAAACTGCTTACCCCACTACTCTTTCAGTAGTATGGGCACAAAAGATTAGCCCATATAGTTTTGCTGTAATCCATAATACAGTAAGTCTCAGTTTCTAGGTGTGCCATAAGTTTTGTAAAGTCTTTGTCTGGATATTAGTTGTGTCTCAATCACTGCTGCAGTGTAAAAAGTCTTAGACTCTCCAAAACCCTACGTTCCAGCTGTCCTTTTATGTTTGGAGAAAAAAGAATTAAAAATAAAGCATGTTTAAGTAAAAGCTTATACAAACATATGTTTAAAAATATATGTTGGTAATACCTTCTAGTTAAAGAAAAATGTAAATACACATCAACCAACTGCAGCGAACAGCTTTAACAATGAGCTATTTTGGTGCTACCCTGAAAATTGTATACAAATGTTTTGTTATCCAGAGCAACAAAATGTGGCTCTCATTGCACATGCGCAGATGAACAAGAGCATGGTGGAGGTCAGGAAGAAACTCGAGATGTGCAGAGTCTCATCCACAAATGCCTGCAGGGGGATTTTCAGTCAAAATATTACGGCTTCGTTGGGGTATTCTGTCTAGACTTGGAGTCAGAAGTTCAAGCAGTTCAAAGCTTGTGACCAAAAATCACTCAGAATGTAAGCAGAGGAAGCCACTAGCAGGCTGTGGCTGAAATGCAAACAATACTGGAGCAACCCACATAGCAGAAACTATAAGAACAGAGTGCAGCAGGGGAGAGCCAGCAAGCTCTCTAGAGAACCCGACATGACCCAATTAGGCACAGAGGATTTATGACATGAGCCATCAATTTCTTGCAGGGAAGAAAGGGCTTCCCTGCCTTGTAGATAATAATTATAAATTTAAAGTGTTATGGGGCAAAGAATAATAAAAATACACATAAAAAATTATTTGGCATGTGATTAACTCATGGTGTAAGCTTTGTTAGAATAAAAACACCTACAGTTAAGTTGAATAACTGTAGGTGCCAGACAACAAGTTCAGACAGAAGAAATACATTTACAGATGATTTTCTTTCACAACAAAGGCTTTTAAAACCAGTACTTACAGTAAGTAATATATTGTATTGTAACGTTACACAAATACATACTGTATATTCACTTGACCTCTAAATGGCACTTAAGGCTTAACAGATTCAAATATTAGAATTGCAACACTTGTGTGCAAACAAGAAGTCTAACTGTGACTTAAACTGTAAAAGTGTGTCTAATGCATTTTTGGTTAAAATATGCTTGTACTTCACTCACTGAAGTTCTCAAGTAAGAGCAGCCATACTTCGGACAGTTGAGGCCAAGAAACTTCCTTACAAAATCATTATTTTTGTATACGAGAAAAAACAAAACAAAAAAAACTTTGCACTTTCGGGAAGGTGATACCAAAGTTATTCATTGTGGTCTTACTCATACCAAAAGTGGAAATATATCATTTTAACCGCAGTCAGTTGTTTAAATCTGACATAATGCTCTCCGTCCTGCTTAATGCATTACTGTAATATGGAAAACCCCCAAATAAAAATAAAATAATGCCACACAGTTACTTTGCGGAAACTAAACTTACATTTCCCTGATTTGTAAAGCAGGCAATAAAAAAAACAAACAAACATCGTGTTGTACTAACAGCGTTACCCCTGACATTTCCAGCAACCTGTCAGGGTGAGCGCTTGTTTCATGCAGGATGTGCCGCAGCTGCGTCCCACGCCACGCTGATAACTTCAGTCTGTCAGATGAGACGCAAAGTCACTTCCTCAGACGCGCCACGGCCAAGCAATGATCCGACTTGTCCGCGCTGAGCAGGGGACAGCCTTCATTGGAAATCAGCTCAAACCCCGGCTATTTATCTCTGGGCCCATCTGCGATAGACGCAGGCGCGCTGAGCGGAGGCTCTTCCAACAGAGCGCTTAAAGACTGCGGATGGAGGCGCCCATGCTATCTGCCTCAGTGAGTCCGGTTCGACAGGAAACCAGAGAAAGTGCGCCGCTTACAGAACTGAAACTTGCAGCGTGCATGAAGGTAAAAACTCTCGTCTCTTTTGAAAGTGTATTCGCTGCTTAGTGCAGAAAAGTAAATGTATTTGAACTCAACTTGTTGTAGATGTCTCTACTTTCACATTTGATCTGTACACTTGATATTCTAGAAAACACCTTCCGAAAGTCGAATATATCTATTTATATCAAGGTCAATCTTTTAAGTTTTTTTTATTAAGGTTTGCCATAAACCTCGGTGAAATTATCTGTTGATTTTACCATTAATGGTTCCTGTACTTTCACTAGTCTGTACTGCAGTATAACCACACAGTAAGTCAAATCATTTTCTGTACAATGTTGCCTGGACTGGAATAGTTTTGTTTTCAGGCACATTCCTCTTTTTATTCTTGCTTAATTTGAACTGTCTTAAGTTTGGAAGAGACAGACTAATCAGTACAATTTTGGGAAGAAATAAGATTTATGATAACATGATATCACAGTCTCTTCATGGGACTATTTTAATTTCAACGTGTGCATATTTCGTTTAAGGTTTGTCCTGATCTGCAATATTGTTATTTTACCCTAGTTTTGGTGCAGAGATGCTTTCACAGTTTATATATATAAAAAGTGGCATACAACTGTACAATCTTTTAACAGTTTTACTTTTTCTGAAATCTTACAACACAACATCCATATTCAAATGCTGTGGAAGCGGATTTCAGTTGTGTGGGCTGCCAAGTCATGCCACATTTCCACTGAAAAAATGGGGAAGCTTTTGAAAATGCAAGAAAACAAGTTAAACCTAGCAGAAAAACTTAGTTTTTATTGTTTCCCAGCAAGCTTCACTATTGTTAAGAAAGTTTATATATTTAAACATATTTTTTTTAAAAAAGTAATGGAATAAACTTTCTCCTACGCTTCCTTAATTTAATTATTTGCATTTGGGAACTTAAGACATATAGTGTTATTTTTCCAGAGCTCTCTGTCTCCATTCTTACTAGACTCCAGGTTTTAACTTCTCATCATTTTCCAGTTGTTCTGGTCAGATTTTCCAACTCAACAGTTTTCAGATGACTCCACTGACCGGAACAGCAGGAAATTGGCAGGAGAACAAATGTACACTGTGTGTCAGAGAAGCCACAGTAACATAATCTGCTCTGAATATCACTTGCTAATGTTCTCCCAGACTTGTAAAAGTGAGTTCAAAAAGTACCACAATTACACGATCTAATTGTTTTCATTTAAAACTGAAAAGCAAGACATTTGCTGATACTTTTGGAAACACAATAAAACTTATTGATTATTAACTTATTGATTAATCTTGCTTGTGTCTTAATAGCAAGGCACAAGCAAAAATATAGAATAAACAATAATATTAGATACTTTCTGCACAGAACAAAAATGCTTTTTTGCCAGCCACTTCATATTAGAGAAAGAATAATGAGCTGATATTTGCTGACAATTAATTAGGCTATCAGCTCAGGCAGCTGGCCTGCAGTCAACTGCAGTCATAATTACTCACTCATTCAAGGATCTCATGGCAACAGATTCAATCATTACACCATTACTAGCATTTCTTTCAGGTCTTCTGTCCTCATGTTCTTTTCTTCGCACAGAATATGTCTCTTTATTTTTAAGATTCTCTTTTGCGTGAAACTTGATTGACATTATTTACCTTCTCCACTGCCAAATATAATGCAAAATATAGCTTCTAGGTGCAGAGTTGGCCAGTTTTTAATAATAAAGTTAGTCTTAGTTGCCACTGACTGTTTGTTGTCAAACATTTTCATGCAGCTGTAATTTCATGTCTTGAAGACTTGATTATGCTCTTTAGATGGTGAAAGACACAGTTTTAGTTGATTTGATATGTCAAATTCTTTTTGAATCTATGATTTTTTGTCTGAGTTGGAGCAATGAGATGAGCCACAATCAGTCCATACCTCGAAATACCAAACATATGGTGGATTCTTCTTTTATGCACAGTTTTGTCATTCTGAGCAGTTCTTAGCAGTTAAGATGAACTGTATATGCAAAAACCAAATTTTGCCTGTATTTGATCTGCACTGGTGAATAAAATCCAATATCCTCTTTTGGCTTTGAATATAAAGATTCTAACAAATGAACATGTCACACATTAAAACATGTTTTGACAATCTTCTCAGTTTTTCTGAGAATGTGTTTGCTTATATAGAAAAATGAAAACAGATTTTTAAATATCTTTTGGAAAAGGTCTTAAAATATCTTCAAAATATCATCAACCTCATAAATAAAACAATAAAAATCTTGAATTACTTTTAATTTTTTTCAGAGCTTTTGAACCCATCATGTCCTGCAGCCATATATGAACTGAAGTGATGGATAGGTCATCGTCCACCGTTAGGCGGCGAGCCTGGATCAACAGCAGCCGACAATGGCCGACAGTGGAGGACATGGAGGGTCCGCTGTGTAACCTCGCAGCCTCAGCCTCCATAGCAGATGACGATGATGTTTTTTCTGATGGTGAGAGCAAACACAACTCTTTAAGTACTTTACCCCCTGTATTTTATTTGATCAGTTTTTAACTTTTCTAGACAGAAAAATAAATTAGTTCCCTGTGATCAGAGCTGTCAAAGAAGAACATGTTGACCTAACTTCAAGTATTTATGTGTCATTTTCACAGCCAGCTTCAGTGGAAAGATTGAGAACTGGCTTCTTGGTTGTGGGTGAGTTAACCTGTTTTTTGTTTTTTTTTTATAAGTTCATAACTGCTGACTTTCACATTTTCCAGCTGGTAAGATGTATATCAATGGAAAGTATAGCAAACAACAGAGTGCAGAGAGAGTGGAAACTCTCTCTGAAGTCAGGTGGTGCAGCAAGGTGCACCACAGAAGTTTTTTTTCTGCTGCAGTAGCCTGAGGTGCTGCATTCTTACAGTTCCACTGGAAAAAGAGAAAAAGAAAAATAAGCTTTCATTCAACCACAAACTGAAATCGCTGAGGTGACCTTCTCTTTTGAGTTTGATTTTTTTTCTTTTATAGCTGTTTCTTTTATAGATATGTCATGATTTAAAGGATGTAAAACTTCCAACTCTTTGACGTATCTGAAATTACCTTGAGGTATAGGAAATAAGTGTTTCTTCTTCTTTTTTTATGAAACATACTGTAGAAAGAAGAAACAATACTTTATGGTTTAATGTCAGTCACTGAGAGAGAAGCACTTACGGAATGCAGAAACACCCCAGTTGACAGTAAATCACCATCTAAATGGGCTTTTACTCCCCTGCTGAGAGCATTTAGAGGAATGGCTGGTGCCTGAATGTATTCTCAGAAGTGAAAATGAAAATGAGTAGATTTGCTTGGCGTTAACCTGAATGTTAATATTTCTGTACTAGAGGAAGTTGAAAGACTTCAGCAGCCTGCTGATTATAAAGAGTGGAACAAACTTCCACTGTAACATTACCTGCTATACTTTTTCATATGAAACCAGAGATGCAAACACAGCACCATGTTTGATAGATAGATGCAAATGACTCAAATGTGTTGGTGCATCTGTGTTTAAAACTGACATGTCTTGCAGATCTGATGTCCGGTTGGAGAACAGCAGCCGGCTAAGTTTCGGTGAGACACAACTTACACACCATGAACACCTTACCATTAGGCTGCATGAGAAAATGTTGAAAAAAGAGCAGAATCAATTGAATTATATGCCATTCAGAACAGCACCTCATATTTCTTATTTTCATGTGGGGATTTGATCTAAAACCACCTTTAGCCTCCACAATTAAAAATGCAGTTTAATGAAATCAAAGCATTTCACTTGACAATATCCAGCAAACGTTTGGTTAGAAGTCTTCTGATTTTCCTTATTCAGCACATTGAGGGAATTGCATCTCAAAACGGGTTATTTCGGATTTTATGTATCATGCTTATTGCGATAATCTAAAATCTGTTTCAACTGGTGAAGTTGAAATAAATAAATAAATGCAAAAGCTTTAAATGTGTAAGTTTAAAACCCTTAATTTATCATCGGCATAATTTTGACAGTGTCTAATTTAAAACATAAATGTGTAACATTTCCATATCTGATTGCTTTTTAAGAGTCTGCACTGCAAGCCAACGCCTTTTGTGACGATCTGAGCCTTGGAGCTGATGGTACGATCAGATATGAACTCAAACATGCAAACACTCACACCACAAAATGGCTTCTATGTCTTCAAAGGGCAATATTCATGGCCATCTCCATTTAATTTGATTATCTGAAATATGGCTTCACTGTCAACCTAAATTTGCACACACAGACGGATAACAGGAAGTAGTGAGTCAGCAAAAGTTTTAAATAAGCAAATCGGGTATTGTTTGGTTATGGTTATTTTTAAACTCTCCTCATAGATCAGTTGTCAGAACTTTTCACATGTAAAAAAACAGAAAAGCTTGTCTCACGTATTTTTTACTTCCTTGTCAGAATACTGCATGTTGTTGCAATCTGGGCATTATGCAATGGTCATTTCAGAGAGATAATTTAACATTTATGCGAAATTAGAACTAAACCACAAAGACAAGCAGTGAAGTTGCTACATTTTTGTCGATCAGCAAAACAAAAAACAGCTGCAGTTCTCGACTGGATGGAAAACAACCCAGAAAACTAATGGTTGAAGTTATACGAGCAACATTTAAATCTTAAAATGAAGTAATGAATTAGATGTTTTCTCTTCAGATTCATTCTGTTAAATTCATATTACAGATGCTAAATTGCTCATTTCTTTATTGTCACACTAAAGTAGTTTCTTATTGTCAACAGCAACAATTAATTAAGGCTTAATATTTTTTTCCTCAGCTGACTCAGTTATAAACTTTGGAGAAACTACAACTACCTGTCGGTAAGTAGAAACTGACCACTGGTTCAACTCTTTTCTACATATCTCGCAAAACCAATGTAGTTACTTTTTAATGATTGTTACTGTAAATTTTCTGGAAATGTTGTACCAAAACTATCTGCATTTCTGAATTTGCTGAACTATTTTTTGGTTTATTAATTTTTATTTGTTGTTCTCCATAATGCTTGTCCAGAAATCGTTCCTTCACAAAACAGCTCAGCAGGGTCAGCAGCAGGTTTGTTGTTTATTTGCTTCTCAAACTCAAAATCTACCGTTTCTTGATGTTGCTCCCCCTGGAAAGGAGTGAATGAGTTGTCTCATATCTGACCACTTTAAACAGTTTTAGGTATTGTAAAACCTGTTTTTTTTGTTTTAGTACGCCTCTTCAGAAACTATGCCCGCCGTCACTGAACCTGGGCCACAGCATGGCCTCCAGCTGCTTTTCCTCTTCCACTTGGAAAACAGTGTCAAGGTGAGGTTTGGAAATTGGTTTAATCCGGACATTTTATGTGTTCAGATAACACAAATGACAAAAATAATATAGTCAATATAGTAACGCTTAACTATAGCTTAAAGTTTGAGAACAGATTATTTTTAAACAGCTTTGCATAGTCAATTGGAAAATTATCAAGTCAGCTCTTCCCCCTTTGATTGTGAGGGTCAGAATATCACTTTTTATGGTCCTGTATAGTTTTATAATTTTCTGAGAGCCATAAATGCGCACATGTATGTGTCAAGCATAAAAGAGCTTCACTTTTAAAATACATTTATTTCTGAAATAAATTGTTTGATGTGAAATTATTGAGATGCGCCTGAATGTATGTCTTCTGTCAGTGTGTCAGAGGTTCTGCAGATGTGTTCAGAGGATGCAGAGGAGACTCTATACGAACTGGGTTTTGGCTGTGAAGAACCGCAGGTCACTGTCCGCATCCCTCCTCGATTCTTCACCTTCCCCTCTCAGGCTCAAGGCATCAACTTCCGCCTGTTCCTGGACGCCCAGATCCGGCGAATAAGAGAGGAGGACCCCAGCCTTTCACTTGCCAGTATGGTTTCGTTACATCTCTTTATTTATATGTCAGTGGAATGATCTTGCATTGCTAGAAGTGTGAAGAAGTGAAGTGGTTTGTATCTGTTTATTTGCATTTCATTCTTCTTACAGGTCGGTTCAGACAAGTGCAAGTGCTTACAGCCATGGCCAATGCTTTCTATTCCCTCTACTCCCATGTGTCCCGCACTCCTCTCCAGAAGCTGGCCACGCCAGAGTTCAGCTTCTCCTCTCCTGTGGAGAGGATTGAAAGGTTTAGGACCAGTGTTCGCAGCGAGCCTCGCTCTCCTGTGGAGAGGCTGAAGGACACTGTAAACAAAATGTGCCTCTACACCGGCTCTCCTCGTGGGTCGGACTCCACCTCTCCACAGCCCTCACCCAGAAAGAGATCCAGCCTTCCTGACGTGGTGGATATAATGCTGAAATTCAGAACTGGGAGTGCCAAGAAGCTGGATTTGGGCGAACATGACAGGTGTGGATCTTGTGAGGATTTTAGGTTGCTATCAGATGGTAGAGATATAGAGCAAGCGAAGCAGACTTTAGAGGACAAAAACATTTATCAGGAGGGGAATAAAATCTGCAAGGAGGAGACGCCTGCCAACGAAGAGGCAGATAATGCTGATAATGTCAGACAAGAATATTGTGAAAGAACATCTCTAACGTCATCGTTGTCAAGAGAAACTGTGATAGAAACAGAAACTCTGCTAGCCACGAATCAGTCAGAGCTGGACTCATGCTTGACACAAAGGGACACAACGACAACTGAACTGATTCCTGCTGCCAAAGTTTCATATGATCTAATCTGCCCTCCAATCGTGGAGCGTGTACATCAGGCTTCTTTCTGTTGTCAAAACCAAAACCGCTTCCTTCATATCTCTGGGACAGAAAGTAGAAACAGACTAAGTTCTCCATCACATACACCTGCAGTGCAAACCCCTACCTCTGAGCCTATTGAAGACTTACATCTTGGATCTTCTCGAAAGACCCTACAGGTGGATGGACCTGGATCACCTCTGGTTCTCCAGCCTAGAGACAGCTACACTCACTGCTGCATCACAGTGACTGGCTTGGAAGACGAGGATGTGTCCTCGGCCTCCATGAACTCCTGCCATGTTTCCCCTGCCTTATCCCAGGGGACGCCTGCAGAGCTGTTTAATGAGGGAGAGGGACAGTACCTGAACCCGTTAGCCCATCCTGGACTGGGCAAATTCTCCAGCAATCGTCAGCAGGTCAACTCATTTGAGTTGGAGGAGGTAATGAAACTTTTATTGGTTTAAAAATCTAGCATATGATTTGATGATGAATCTAAACTGCCCTTAGGAAGTTTAAATCAGTCTTAACTCAGTGGGTGAAACAAATTAATTACACAATCATCAGTCAATCAATGTCTAAGTAAACTATAACTATTATTAGGACTGAAAGATTGTTGGCATGACAAATGGAAATTTCCTCCTGAACTTAATGCTTATATTTAGTTTTGGTCACTGGTTTGTGTTACATTGTTGTTTTGTGAGGAGCTATTTTAAACTGCTATGTTGTTGTTGTACAACATTCTTTTGCATCATTTTCTTTTGAAGTCATTTTAGTTTATTTGCAATTCAGGCATGGGACACAGAAGCCCAGGGGAGCAAAAGATAACAAAAAAATGGAAAATGTAATGTGCCTGTAGGAAAACTATAAAAAGAATTGCATGGGAACTAACTGAAGAAAATACTTAATAAGTAATAACTAATGTGAACTTAATCAAAATCATGAAAAAGACTTTGGATCAATGCAACACTTTGATGCTTCCTTCTTCCATTTTTGTGCTAGTAATAATTTTCTCCACTACTTTCATTCTATCTTACTTTAGTTATTAGTTATGTCATAGTTTATGGAGCTGAAGACATTGATCAAATTTCTTTGCAATAAGCATTTTCATTATTTATTTGAGAAAAAAAATAATGCCAAGCTTTTCTAAAATATGACAGATCAAACCAGTTACTTTGAGCATATCTTAAAGTAACTGGCAGAAAGCATTTAAAAGAGTCATGGCATTTAAATATTAAACAAATACTTCAAATGTCTCACCGCTAAAGGGAGCACATGATGTCCAGATGGACATGGCTCCAAAGACAGAAAGGTACAGAATAGCCAAAGGGTGAAATACCAGCAACCAATAACAAATGAACCTGCTTCTTTTTATTAGCATAGTCACGCCTCATGGAAACCAGTTTTACTGAAAATGTTAGTGATTCAAAACCTACATTTTAAGCAATTTAGTAATGTTTTATGTCGGTGACATGACAACATTTCTTGTCGTTTGTAGTTGGACAAAACTAAGTAATTTATGTTTTTGCATTTATTTGTATTTTCAATCTTGGAGCTATTGGTTTCTGTAGTTGGTGACATATTTTCACTTGGTAAGACAAAGTGCATCTTGGTTAAATATTTAAAATTTTCTCTCCTCTTAGGTGCACAGCGCAGGAGAGGAAGATTTTGGACAACTGGAAGCGAGTACTGTCACTTCGTCACGCTCTAGAAAACAGTCATGCAAAGGTGACAAATGCTTATATTTATTTGTGTGACTTTTTGCATAAAGACTTTATATGAACCAAAGTTTCTTTGTTCACACTGCGGAGGATTATTTATGTTCCACAAACAGCAGCGTGTACATACATATAAAAGGGTGAGGAGAAGGATGTCATCAGCTCACACATATGTTAAACAAGTTTGCATGTTTTATTTCAATGCTTCTTCTTTTTCAGTCAGAAAGTAACTTCATTTATGGCTCACTTTAGGGTGTCATATAGTCATTAGCAGCAGTCAGCTAATGGATTCTGATAACTTGTGTAAAAGCAGATGTGTGGTTGGTAAAGTATTCTCATCCCTTAAACTTTTTCTCAGCTTTGTCTCAGAATAAATCCAGTTGTTCTAACTAGAGTCAACTATTAATTGAGGACAGCTCTAATCCAGCCAAGAAGGAAAGGCCAAAAGAAAATCCTGCAATTTACCAGAAACTAGAGATCACAATAAATGTCGAGGTCAGCTCTTTGGTCAGATGCATCTAAAATTGTACATCACCCTGAACATGCCACTAACAAAGAAATGGTGTTGGCAATATCATGCTGTGGGGAAAAGAGAACTTGGTTGATAGAGTTGATAGGAAGATGAATGGAGCTAAATAGAGAGCAATACTGCAAAATATTTGAGACTGGCTTGCAGACTCATCTTTGGTAGGATAGCAACCCTCAAAAAACAGCCAGCGCTTTCATGAAATTGGTCAAATAACGGGTCAAAAAGGCACAGTCAAAGTCTAAATATCAAATAGGTGGCAGGTTTTAATGACTGATGCTCAGACTGTCTCCATCTATTCCAACTAAGCTTCAGCTAATTTGCAGGGAAACGTATAAAAAACTTCCATCTCTACATGTGCAAAGTTTTTTGGAAAGACTTGCAGCTGTACTTGCTGAATAAAGTGTTGCCTCACTATTACATGCCACACTATTAAATGATAAAAAACAAACAGTTGTCATTTTCCTTTTTACTTCCCACTACTTTGTTTTTGGTTTATCACATAAGTTTCCAATACACTTTCAAGAGGAGTGAATACTTTTTCAAGGTACTGAGCATGGTGAGTGACACATGCATATTCAGGTCGATGAGCAGGTGTCAAGGAGAAAACGATGCCTTTTCTGTGCCAAATTCAGGTTAGACTGCAGCTGCAGAACTTGGAGAAGAGCTAAATGTGTTTTGTTTTTTTCCTGCTTGTGTAGGTGAAGTGGTGCGGGGCGACAGCGTGCAGTCCGACAGCAGTGGCTACGCAGATGAAGAAATCAGCCCCTCATTAGACAGACACGGCAGATGACGGAGAGAAAAAGACACGACTAAAACCTACCACAAGATCTGCAAACCTTTTCCATTTGACTTTGCTTGAACTCTTAAAATGTGAATGTTTCAGAGGCGTTGCAAAGAAATGTGCAACGCATGATTATATGAAACAGAACTGTGTAAACAAGCAAAGACTTGGACAGTGAAGTGTAATGGAATGGTACTTTAATTGGGGCAAAATCAACTTAAATTCTTACAAAAAACGTTTTATTGAAAAAGAAGAAACATCGACATCCAATAGAGATCATATTTCATTTCATTTTTATAATGTGTAAAAGTGCCAGCAAAGAGAGATGTGAGTTTCAACTGAAGTTGAATAAAACCAGCTCCTAACTTCCTCCTTCAGTGATCAAAAAACAGTTTGCATATCTGCCTTTTCTGAGAAGGGTTACAACCCACAGAAATGTCTCGCTTGCATTTAGTAGGCAAATACATGAAACAGCAGATAACTAAAACTATTTGTCAATACATACTGTAGAAGAGGGAGGGATTTCTTAGTAGTGGAGAAAGCTTTTACACAGAGACAACAGTTTCTGATCATCACAATTCAAGTCAAAGTTCAAGAAAACAAAACAAAACACAAGTCAATGATGGTCATTACATGCACAATGTTTTAGAGGTAATGTTATAATTTGTGGTAGCTTTATGCGCTGGGTCTGTGTGAAAGAGTGGATATATTTTGTTATAGTGACAGCAGTTCTCACCTGACACACCCCTGTAAAAAGGAGACCTTAATAAATTGGTGTAAAACCTTCCTTTACAACTTTGCTTTTCTTCTAGACCTACTCCTGACCGATACCTTCAAACAATGATTGATTAATCCTTTGGCATTGGCTGAAAGTTAGTACGGTAATAGGTGAAGTAAAAACTGTCTTTCTGGGATGTAGAACTTATTGATTACTGATTATTATAATTGATGGAACACTGAATCAAAAGGTGCTTTAAATGGGTATTAGCTTAGGTATTTACATTTTCCTCCAATAATGTTTTGCATGAATTGTAACTAAAATAATTTATGATTGTTTATTTTCTTTTTTATATAAAAACCTGGTCTTTTAACAGGGATGTATTTTCAGTTGAGAGCCATTGTATAATATGTCTTTGATTCAGGAGGAAATGCACTTCAGAACAGCTGTGGACACACAAAGCTTCTAATTCACATACTATTAACAGAGACACTTCTGAAACTTGTCAAGAAAAAACAATTTATTCGCAGCTGGTGAGAAGGTGTAAAAAGACTTAAAGTAAATTCATCTTTAAACTGGAGATTTGTTTCGCCTCCATCCTCCTCTACTAGCATAAACCTGCTAATTATAACTGAGTGTAAATACAGCCAGGTCTAGATTTTCTTGACATTCTCATATTTATAGAGATCAAAACGGATTTGTCCATCTTTAATGGCATGTGCCATTGCTTTTTCCATTTTGAAGAGTGGCTTATAGAAGTGTCACATTTTATACCCCAGAAAAAAAGGAGGTCATGGATTGCTAAACATTTATATAAACTGTTTAGTAATCCATTACTGTTAATCTTTGTATAAATAACAACACAAATATTATTTCATATATATAGTGATGTTGCTGCAAATAATTTCTTATCCAAATATTCTTTTCCACTCACTGATTAAAATAACATGAAAGTTGGATTTTTTAAAAAGTTGCAGTGATGACTACGTTTTAGCGCTTTTAACACAGTTTCATCAATAATGCCAATAAATCTGGAGGGTGTTGTGCAATTTTCAGTCTTATACATGTAGAAAATGACAGGAACAAACAGTCACTTGAGACTTATTTTTTCTAAGACTCATGGAAGCTCATTTTAAGGGTTAGCAGCTAACATAATTCAATTTCTCAGGAGAGTGGGAGTTTCTTTCACACATCCATTCACATGAATTTCATTCTGGGACTAATAAATAGTTAACTCTATATCTAGCTAGTCAAATAACCTACATTTTTTTAAAATATTTTGCTGTAAATCATTGCCTACTCTGATACAGCAACACTTAAAGTTTCTGAGATATATGTATTTATTGGTCATATTTAGGAAAATATATTGGATTACATGAAGTCAAAAGTTTAAAAAAAGGGGGGAAAGTTTTTTATATGACAAAATTGTACATGTTTATAAATTTTAGACAGTAATATGAATAGTGGCACCCATCAATCAATATAAAATAAAAACAATGACTCCATGTGTAAATTTCAGGGCAGAAAAAGTCTCTCATTGTCAGATTTGAGGTTTCCTTGTTTTTGTTTTCTAAATATGTCACAAAAATACCTCCTTCGTCCAAAGAGGAGATGTTTGATGGCATATTGTGTACTGGCGAGTTCGAGTCTGTGGCTAGGAAACGGAGAAAGTGTGTCATTTCCCTCCTGCCATGATTTTCAGGTACTGCAGTGCATTATGAGCCGCGTTAGCTCGAGCAGCGTCTACGTTTTGAGCGAAGCCATGGCACACTGTGATTGGCTGCGTGGACAGCTCTACCAAACACTGACACAGGCCGCTGAGGCTGCGCTCCTCTGAAAACAGAAACACAGGACAGGAACACATGATTACTGCTTCTTTTCTGTTATGCCTAACCTCTGTTATTTTCCATTAGACAGTCTGAGTGGATACATTTGCAAACGGAACTAGGTTACAACCTTCGTCCCACTGTTTCATCAGAAGTGGGTGTTTGCTTAATATCACTTAAAATAGAAAGTATTTTGCATTGGTTTTCAGTCAAAGCATTCAGGATAGTTACAGTAAAGAGGACAAACTTTTGAAGGGGAAATAGAAACCTGACGTGTTTTATGGGTTCTGCAGGAAATAAATTTAAAAGCCTTTGGAGTCATAATATAATATGACTCAATATCCACTTGTTCAATTTTGCCCTAAATTACTATTATTTTCATGCTTTGAATATCTGGAGACTGATACTTTTGCTCTTTTTTTGTGGCAAGACGTCAGAATTGTTGTTCCTTGTTTTGCAACAAATTCTCCACTGGATTTTGGTTTGACCTTTGACCAGGCCAATCTAAATCTACATTTCGGGTCGTTATCACAGTGGAAGGTAAAACGCCCTGCCAGTCTTAAGTATTTTGCACCCTTTGATGGGTTTTCTTCCAGGATATCTGGTGATATAAACTTCTTAACAACTCTGAGCAGCTTCCTCCACACCATGATGTTGCAACTAACACAATGGAAACTGTGTCTTAGCTTTCCTAACACACATTTCCCGCCTACCTGTCATCATAGGTGGACATAAAATCTTTTTAAGTTTGCAGTTGTGCAAAACTCTTTCCAGATGATGGATTGAACAGGATGTTGTTTTATATCTTGAGTCTGCATTAAACCTGTCTAGAACTTAATCCCTAATCTGTTTTAGGCATCTTCATGTTGTCAAATCAGCTCCTAAGGATTCATAGAACAGCTCTATTTATCCTTAGATGAAATTAAAGATTCAATTTTTCTTCCAAATCACAGTTAAGCACTACATATTACATTCCCACTACATGTTAGTTTCCCAACTAAAAGTTAAATAAAACACATTCAAGTGGTTGTAATGTGACAAAATGCTCTGCAAAAATTTGAGATGTGACAAAATTTTTGCAACAAATTAGTCATAACTCAGGTTCATTAGAAGCTCTGCTGGAGTATATATATGATTGCGGCCAGACTTCAGGAAACTGAAGTCTGACTGAGAATTCATGAGCTCACCTAGATCAAGGTAGCTGACGTCAAAGCGCTGCTCTGCAGAAAGGTCGCTCAGTAGGGAGCAGAAGTTGGAGTCAGAAGGCATGCCCAGAGGGTGGCTGCGGAGCTGCAGAATCTTCTCTCCAGCAGAGTTGCGCAGTGAGTCCCACGTGCAGCTGTAGCCTTTACTTTTACCCGACTCCGCCCTGCTTCCCATGTGCTTTAATTTAAGGAGAAATAGATTCAACGTCAGTTAGCAGACATTAAATGTTGTGACTGAAATACTAATTATGCTTGTTAGTTTTGCATTTTCCACCGCAATAGCCATCTTTTCTTACACTGATGTTTTATCAGTTTTTCTTATCTTTATTAATTTTCATAACTCCCATTTGATTCTTACAATATTAAATGTGTCCTCCTCAGTTTCTGCGTCATTGCTACTCCTCAGATCCACCGGCACGTTGTGTATTCGAGAAAGCATCTTGGCGGCAGCATTTCTCTTGGCAAGTTTCTTAGATGTGCCGCTTCCTGAGCAGGAAAAAACAGATTAGCCATTGATTTTATGTCCAGTGGGACATAAAATCAATAAGAAAATGCACATTTGCAAGACAGAAGCAAACAGATGAAATATGTATTCTATGAGTCAAACATTTTTAAACGTACCGATTTCTACAAATCTCTCGACTCTGCAAGTCATAGTGAACTCCTTGCGATGAGCTGGACCAGACTCCTGAGTCACTGTGTACTCTGGCAAACGCCATCCTTTCTGCACCACCAACTCCTGACAGAAATTAACACCAGAGACAACAAGGTTTAATTGCAAATATTTCTGTCCATTGTCTACTCTTTACATTCTAAAACTTTTAAATAATGTATTAAACAAGTTTCACCAAAATATTACTCATATAAAGAGCCTGAATGCCTGGCATTTAAAAACTTAACATTTATTGCAGTTCAAGCAGTTCTTTTCCAAATGCATTTCTAACAATAAATTTATGTACATTGTGAAGCCCAGTTCTGCAGTGCAATTACATTTTTTTTTCTCCACTCACTCAACTTTCCATGATTTTGTTTCGACATAACACTCTGGATGAGCAATTTCTTTGACCTTTTGTGACATTTTGCCAGACAACTGTCAATTCATATGCATTTCATATGATTTTGTGGATTGAAACATGACACTTTTTTAATGAAAAGATATGATGTAATATGTTAATTTTGGGTTTTATTAAGTGTAAACTGTAATAATCTAATTTAATCATCATTATGTGTATAAGAAATCTATACAAGCTACTAATTGATTAACTTTATAATGATATTGTCATTTATTGCAACTATATACAGTACTAACATAATCTAGATAAATAAAATACAGTAGACACAGATTTTTTT
Organism: Poeciliopsis gracilis; assembly: GCA_911649635.1. NCBI lineage: Eukaryota > Metazoa > Chordata > Actinopteri > Cyprinodontiformes > Poeciliidae > Poeciliopsis > Poeciliopsis gracilis. Next base: position 1,931,093 of record CAJVRI010001403.1, read on the forward strand.
TACCTGCAGGGCTCCTACTGGGTTACATTCAGACTGCTGGGAACTGTTTGAAGTCTTCATCTCTGACTGAGAGCTACACAAAACAGAGAAGGAAACGCTCAAACCACACAAACCATTATCTTGCATTTTTTAAACATTGAGCTGTCACTTGGGCTGGCTTGCAAGTCATTGAGTATATCAAGCAAAGTGAAAATATTTATGCTGAATTAACATTTGTCCGCATAAGTTACTCAGAAGTCTGACCTATCTCCATCCACAGACACATCAACTTCAGTAAAACCGTCTTCTCCAAGAGCGACTCCAACTGGGCCTCCGAGGCCTCCCTTGAGCATCTTCAGAGCAGCCTCGGCTGCTTTGTGCTTGGCTGCTTTCTTGCTGGGTCCTTGGCCGGTGCAGCTGATCTCGCCAACAGAGACACGGAATGTGAAGTTGGGCTGATGGGCCTGTCCCTCGGCCTTCAGCAGGTCGTACACTGGGGTTTTGCCTATCCGCGTTCCATACTCCTGCAGCAGACTGATGGGCGTCTTTCCGGGATTCACAGCCAGCATTTGCTCAATACTACATACAACAAAAAAAAAAAAAAAAAAGAAAAAAACAACACATATTTACCCTGCATGATGTGGAGAGCAATGGAAGCATTTTTTTGTACATAAGTCTAAACTACCATCTTGTAAAGTTGCAAATTGATTCGAGCAACAGTCAAGATGGGCAAAAAAGCTTGTTTTTGAATGTTTCTAAAAGAAGCAAAAAAATTCCAGTCAACATGTTGTGCACACATTAAAAGCAATAGCACAGTAAGATGATTTAAAAAAAGTTTAATTTCACCATATGGTGCCTTTTACAAGCATTTATGTCTGTTTATATGGAATTAAAAGTAAAGTAAATCTAAGTTAATTGTAAATTAAACCAACATTCCCTGCACAAATATCCACTCTTCACACTGAGATCAACAGGGAGATGCAGCATCATGAAACAATCATATAAGACTAAATACAGTAGAACAACAAAAAAAATGTCATGCTGTTTCTTGACAGTTTTGGAACATAATCAGGAAGGAAATGAAGTATTGTTTTACGGAACTTTCGAAATGGATGCTTATCAAATTTATTGAGGAGGCGAAAGTTCAAAATGCAGGTTGTAGACCCCTTTTCAAAAGGATAAATTAAAGGGGGCGAAATAGAAATGCATGACATCTTTATGATTTTTTCCCCCCTTTCTAATTCATAATGAAATGCTACTTTGTATTTATCACATAAAACATGAATGCTCACTTATCCAAGACACCGCCTGTTAATTAAGTTAACTTGTAAAGAAATAAACTGATCAGTTTAGATAAAAAGAGACTTGAAATCAAAATATTCTGAAGATCCTACAATGCCATCATGTCGTTTATCTGTGAGCCTGGATGCTCAACTCTCCCTGCGGCTCTGATCTGCCTCACCTGGAGCTCCCGGAGTTTCTCTTCCAGCTCTCCGGTTCTGTCTCGTCGTTCATTACCTATAGCGTGCAGACGGAACCGATCGGTTTCGGATGGCAAATCCCCCCCACCAGAACATACACGAGCTTTCATTAGACGGTATTTATTGTTGCCCCCAAGCAGATGATGAGGCTACAACATGATGGAAGGAGGGAAAGGAGAAAAAGAGAACCCCATCTGCTGCGACAAGCTTCGGCCCGCAAAGATGACGTAGCTCGTGACGTCTTGTGAAAATCGACTCCTGATTGACCCAAAAGCTTAGAAGTTGAGCTTTTATTCCAACTTTCCCACCAGATGGTCGGAAACAAATCTACATAGTGTGAATAAATAACAACAAAAACAAAAACATTTGGACATTGTTTAACAAATGTGAAACACATTTTATATGGATTTAAACTGCAGCCTATATAACAGAAACCATCAGAGGTGAGTAGTAACTAGTTACATTTACTCAATTACATCTTAATGGAGTACCTTTTTAAGGAAAACTTTCTTTTATTACATACTGCACCACACTTTTTACTTTTCCTATAGTACAATTATTATAAAGTACCACTACCTTTATTTAAAATCTTTGGTTGTTTACCCCATAGACATGAACACACAAACGCCTCATGGAGCGCTCCGTCCTACGTTACGTCGCCGCCATCTTGAATGTGGCAGTAGAGCGATCGGAGCTCCCCAAGTCCTTGTTTCAACCGTTTTACAATACAAACTGGATTCATTGGCATTTCCTTTCACAGGTAAGAATGAAAGAAAATAATGTAATTTTTTACGAGCAGAATTACTTGACTTTGCAGCCAGAAACTAGCTTCCAAACAACCGAGAAATATTTTTCTGAACGTGAAGGATTCAGATATGTATGTTCTATAACACTTTGGATTATTTCTCTTTTATTCTTACCAGGATAAAAGAGAACCAGGACGTCCAGTAAACAGTACCAGGACGTCTCAGAACTCACTGGACTTCTCCCAATTTGACCCGCAGACTGAAGCCCTGCTTGTGGCCAGTGTTCCCAGTATTATAAATAAATGTGTTTTATTGCACTTTTGTCCGTTCTCTTTTTGTGTATTTTTTAAATATCTCAATCTAAAGTGTTAGTGCATTAAAACAACTTATGTAATAAAATAAAAATAATTTACTCTGTTATATTTTTTTCACTCTTTGCTGTTTATAGCAAATGTATTTTCTCAAGAGAATAAATAAGAAAATAAGCATATTTTATTAAAAAAAATAATGACCTTACTGGAACCATTATCTACGAACCAGTTTCAGGCGCTGGTCCCGGTGCTCAACTGGACCTTCATGGAGTTGTTTATATAAGCAGCTGCATGTGGGAGCAATCACACTAATCAGTATTCTGCCTGAATTTGATATTTTCTAAAAACATAATTTATTTGCATATTTTTAATGTCAGGTTTTCAATTCTTGTTTTGATCAAAAAGATACGTAGTACATCAGAACATTTTAATTGAGTAAACATATGTTGAAGTAATGCTACTTGAGTACATTTTTTGTCTGTTCCCATGTCTAGTAACTGTTTTATAACCAGTGCTCCCATCAAAAAATTAAAGCAGTATTACATACATCTGTGAGGAATACTTATGTCACCATTTACCAGATATTCAAGCAGTAAAGCTTCTCTATACCTTTATTCTCTTAAAATGTAACATATTTGGTCTATTTCTTGGCTAACCAAAATTGCTTTGTACAAATTGAACTAACTTAAAACAAAACATGGGCACAATTTATTCACATCTTTTGACTTAATTACAGTAGTTGGAATTTATTTTTCTATTTTGTTTGTTATTTTTTATTTCCATGTATTCTATTCTAGTGTCTTCTGCTCTAATTCATTCAGATACCTACAATAGATGGATAAACAGATGAATGAATATGGATTATACTTCTCTCAAGCCCTGATTCAGGACATTTCTTGTTTTTATTGTTCCTAAAATCACTGCTGATTATTTTCTTCGTATGTATTTTAAGCCCTCACTTTTTTCTGTTTTGCTATTTCTTAACACAATTTCCTCAATATGCTGTCATAATCAGGTAGAAGTATTAGAAGAAACCAGAGAGAAAAAGCAGAAAAGTGCCCATGTGGATTTGAGGTTAGATGCTTGCCCGCAATCGTGATGGAACTACTTATTTTTGTAATTTATTTTGAGAATCATACCTTCTCAAAATGGACTGACTCTACATCACATACTGTCACTTAATTTTGTAATTAAGCCCTGCTGTGGCAAAAATCATGATTCTTCCAGAAACTGTAGCCTGTTAGCCTGACTCATTATTCCAAAGCCATTTTTGATGTGCTTACCACACTCATCTCTTCCAGCAATTGTGAGTAGACCTACAGCGAAGCTAATTTGTTAAAATAGCTAATCTGTACAAATATTTAAACTCCACTATGCAGAATTTGGCAAGACATCTGTTTTTCAAAAGCAATAAAAGAGCTTAATGGCTGTTCTTTAGGGTGAAACCTTGACTTAAAGGAATAGGAAAATAATATTTTATTGTTTTACTTTAGTTTATTTGTAAAGCTTTTCCTGTATTGTTCAGTTTGCAAAAAAATGCCTCCAAGTTTAAAATTTATTTGCTCAAAAATGTTTTCGCTGTAATTGATGTGCTAGATTATAACCAGCAGAGGGAGACATCCAGTCGCCTATCTGTCAATTTGTTTCATGAGTCTTTGTGAACGTAAATATCTTTAATTTGTCAAACACCTGCCGTCTCCAAGGCAGTATGTCCAACCTCTGCTAAAGCCCCATTTTTAAGGTTATTTGGCTCCTTTTTTTTTTTTTTTTTTGTGAAAACGCAAGATAAAATGAAATACACGATAAAGTAAAATTCTAAACCATCTGTACTGAAACATTTGAAAAACTTCAGTGGTCAGATTTCTTACTTTACTGGAAGTACGGTATTTTTTCTCATCAGAATATATATTATCAGGAAATATGATGAAAATAAATGAAAAGGGAACAAAAATGTTAAAAATGTGGATGGATTTTTAAAATGAAAATAAAATTGTTTCTTAGTTATAGAATACATACATGACAGCACAGCTTACACTAAACAGCTTTTATTGTTTTTGTTTACATGCACATAATTGGCAGCTCTGCAGTACAGCTAGTTGTTGCAGGAAGTTAGATAATTAGTTTTAAACTAGTGAATTGTTGCCTCAAAAATTGTGATATCTGTTTTTTGTTGTTGTGCAATCACTTCACTTGTCTCCTGAAAAAGGTCTCATCTTGGTATTTGTTTGAAGAAATTCTAGTTAGTTTGAATTTAAACAATAAAAAAAACAATAACAATAGAAGAATTGTCACATTTGATGTCACAGTATCAATGAACTCTGAAGAGTACCCTAGTAGATTTGTTTAACCTTTTATTTGCCTCTTCTACAGTCCACCACAATAATTAATACTCTTAGTAAGTTGGTTGATTGTCTGGAACATTTAGCTTTGTTGCAGATCAGATCATGTCTGATTCCATGTAACTGTCATGTGTTCACTTACATGTTCTAATGTTCAGCCTCAGACTCTGTTGGTAACCTGTGGCGTGACCTTAAACAGGCTTTTTATTCTCAAAAACCATCCGATGTAACTGAATTACTATTCTGAAACAAAAAGTGACCAAAATCTATTCACAGGGACAGAAAAACGCATTTCCTGTTATCACAAAAGCCTGATAGCACAGGCTGTTTTGAGGTTCAGGGGGTAATTACATTTTTACATAGGGACAGATTGATTTGACTTTATCCCGTTAGTTTGGTGATCTCATATTGTTTGAGGAAAAAGGAAATAAAATATATTTTAAGGCAAATACTTCTCAATGCCATCAGGCAGCAGTACCAAAACTCTGTTCGTCATCGTCTTTCTTACTTTGCAGCTAAGATTCCAGTCATTCAATAAAAAATAAAGGAGTAGATGATTGAAAACTTGGCTTTTCATTTATGCTTTAATTTGAACATAATTCATGTTGGATTTTTGGGGTTTTGGCAAGTGCTTCCTGTGACACCTTATACTTTAGATTTGTTTTTTTTTTTTTTCTTTCTTAGGATTTTATGACTATCTGTGAAAAGTGAAAAATACATATGAAATTCTCTATTACTTATTAACACCATGACTTTAATTCTGGTAATTAATTACCAACGTGCTGCCAGCGTATGAAACTAAATACTTTAAACAAAATCCAACTGGTACTGGTAATCCTACTGGTACTATGCTCACAAATACTTTTCTAATAGATTTTACTATGTGAATTGTGAAGTCTTCACTTGTCACCAGCTTTCTCTGATAAATTTTACCTGTTTAATCCAGAAGAAAACCAAATTTTAAACCTAAACATAAAAGTTGTTCTGTGTAGCAATAAAATAGAGGAAGAAAATAAATAAAAGAATAAAGTTGTTTCACATGATATTCATTTAAAAAGACAGCTGGACTGAGCACATATGTTTGCAAAGTGACGTGAATGGGGAGATTCTTTGCTCTCATGATAGCAACATTTATTCCTAATGAATTTAGATAGCTTTAAAGGCTGACAGTGCTACCAATTTATGCCAAGTTTCTGTTTAGTTTGGATCTTTTTGCGTCAGTAAAAGGAATCATACCAACCAGTTAAATCCTTTTGGGCCCACAACCTTTCCGATGAATGTAGCAGCACTTCCATAAAATATTGCAGTTCCATTTTCCATCTTCCTACGAATTACTTTTATTTCTGCGGCTTGACGATTAATCCCACGATGACTCGCTTGTAAAACCCTGTTGGCCACCTCTGAAGCAGAGCAGGGATTTTGATGGCTTTATCCACTGGCATCAATATGTCAGTGTGGATAAGCACATTTTGCCAACATGAGGAGAACTGGCCATGGCAGTTATGAAGCTGTCTCCCATTTGAACCCCCAAACCAACAACGAGCAGCTGTGACCAGAGTTTATCCCTCCTACTCATTACTCTGAGCTTCAGTACTGATGTAACTTCACTTGTCAGCTGAATGCTCTAATTTATTGACCTATAACGTGATAGTGTAAATGTTTTATGGATCTGGTTATTAAATCGTTGTCTGAATGAGATCAGACGTTTAAATGCCACCTTAGCATTTATGATGATTTTCATAGAAATTGCATTCACATCCGGACTCACTTTTCTTTGGCCCATCTTGTGCATTAGAGTTCTTCAAAAGTGTTAATATTCCTTGAACTTTTTTACGGTTTCTCAAGAAACAGCTACAAATGTCAATGCATGCTATTAGAATTTAATGTGATAGAGCAATACAAAATACAAGATAATTGTGAAATGGAATATGTATCAATTGATATCTCAGTTTTTGGAGTACGTCCCTCCCACCTTTGCCCATTTTTGATATTTTATATTTGGTAGTCTGAAAAGGTATTACAAGGAATAGTTAAAGGTAAATGCTCTGGCCTTAGCTAAAGTGGGAAAAAAAATTATTGTGGTAAAATGTCCTGAATTTGTGCGATTCCATTTGTTTTATAATTTGAATTATTTACATATGGTATGTGTGCACCACCTTTTCTTTTCTTCATGTATTTTCTGTAAGTTTGGGAAACACTAAAGACAAAAACAGTAATGTCCATTTTTATTTATTCTAAAACAGCTGAAGCACAGTCAGGTTGGAAGGCACATCTATGGACATAAAACTTGAGGTTTTGCAACAGATTCTTATTTGAATTTATGTCTGGACTTCAATGAGACCTTTCTAACTCATGAACATTCTTTGATCTAAATTATCTAAACAATTTAATTGTAGCTTCAAACAGTATTTCTTCTGGGTTAAGCTCCTCCAGCTGCCCCCACGATGCTGAACAGTAGTGATCATGTGCATTTGATGGCATTCAGCCAAAGAAATTCACTTTGTTATCATGCAACCTTTCTTTGACATGTTGGCTGTGTCTTCTAAATGCTCTGTGGCATTTGTTGAAAAAGATGTCTTTCTTACTTCTTCCATACAAGTCAGATTTGTGGAGAGTATGACACATGGGTATCCTTTTGGTATGTATAACCTGGGCTGTGGATCTCTGCAGTGTTCCCACAGGCCTTTTGCTTTGCAGTTGTACTCTATTCTGGTAGGCTTCAGTTGATGGATTGATTGGTGCTTTATGAGAGTTGTCTGCTGTACTTGGTCTTTTAGATGCTGTTTGCTTTCTTATCTTCTCTGACAAACCTATGAGGACATCATAAAATAACCATATTTATACTAAATTTAAATTACACACATATGGACTCAGTTTACAAATTAAGTGACTTCTGAAGGAAAGTGGTTTCATTTGATTTGGGAGTATCAAAATAGAGGGTGTTGAATTCAAATGCACATCACACTCATCAGATTTTCATTAAAAAGGTTTAAAAACTATTTGTCATCTTTCTTCCTCTTCATGACTTTATGCTTTACTTTGTCTTGGTATGTCACATAAAATTCCATAACAACATACTGCTATTTCTGGTTGTAATGGGACAAAATGTGAAAAAAAGAGAAAAAACAATTCAGGAGATATGCATACTGCAAGGCACAGCACGTGTGGTTCTTTGGTTGCCCAGATCATCAGTAGATCTTCAAGCACAGGGCTGGGTGAATGCCCCTCACCCCCTCCATCCTCCTTCCACAATATGATGTGTTTCCTTTTTTGTGTGTTTTTTGATCCCCCTCTTGCGGCCAGGCTGCTCTGTGGTGAGGCGCGGGTTCGAGTGGCGCTCCTGTGTTATTTTTGGCAGCAGCGCTGGTTGGTGGCTGTTGAGGGGAGAGGAGACAGAAAGGGGTACAGCGAGGAGACCAAAATCGTGGCTGTTAAGGGATTTCTGTCTGAAGGAATTGGCCTCTGATGTTTGTGTGTGTGCATGCCATCATGCACTCACTCACACACAGTAAAGAACTGGCATGCAAATGTATTCATTTAACACCTCATGTTCTCATTCAGCAGACCACACACACTTCTTCCTTTTTCAATATAAAATCTACATCATCCTGGCTCTTAGATTTGAATGTATTTCTGTGCTTTTGTCACATGGAAACTATTTTTTGTTTGTCAGCCACTTTGTTAAAGCACTGTTTCCTTTGTGGGAGAGTCAGACTGAGACACGATGCCTGCTCCGGCAACACGAAGTGTAAAACATTCACGCTCCTCCCTCCACGTTTCTGAAAACACCATTCGAAAAAGATTTTCTCCAACTCTTTCCTTGGCCACAGATCAAGAGAACATTATTGCTCTCCTTTTATTTATTTATATATTGTGGTGGTAATGTGTGTGAGGGATGTGTAATTGTGTGTGTGTGTGCGTCTGTGTGTGTGTGAGAGAGAACCCACAAAGATATTTCAATTTCTTGAAAATATTAAATAAACATGCAGCAGCTTCAGTGAAGCTCTGACTGCCAGTGGGTTTTGGGTTGGACGGGTGAAGAGTGGGAGGGGGGCGTTGTGGCCGTGGCTCTGGGGGGTGAGGCAGCTCATGGTCAGGGCCCCCACCGGACACACTGGCGCCTCGTGCTGGAGGACTTCTGAACCACCACACTCCTCCACCAAAACCCTGCCAACCCGGCTCCCTGCTCCGGCTTCCAACCCAAATCACTCACTTCTTTTTCTCCATTTTGTCTCACTCCTTCCTGCCCGGTTAACTTTTCCTTCTTCTGTTTCCTCATCACTTGATCCGCATTCAAAATCATTTGCTGCCTGGCTGAGCTCTTTTTCTCTTACTCGCCACTGAATCATTGGGTTGCTGGACTCCCTAGTGTATTTTTATTAGTACCTTTTTTTTCCTGAGGACATTGTGTTTTTGCACCTCCACCACTCTCTCCCTGCACATTGGCTCTTAAATCTTGTCCCTTTAGCAGTTTCAACTCAAATAATAAAAAAGAACAAGCAAGAAAAGGACTGTTATGTAGTTTTTCGAAAAAGGAAGGAACGCTATTTAAGCATGTCAATGCTTTAATAGTTTTCTGAGTGGGCTTCCAAATCCAGTTTCAAGAGATATCAGACCACCAGTCTCTTAAATGACAGAAATTTCCATTGCGGCTTAAAGTTATCTGCATCAATAGAGAAAACCCCCCGAAAAACAAAGCACACAATTATCAATATTGAAGTTTCTGGAAGAAATGTGGTTTTTCAAAGAATCTTAAAAGCACCTACTGCTACGCATAAAGGAAATTATGGATGTCAGACCTCTTCAGGAGACGAAATATGTCTTTATGTTTCACATAGCTATTTTCTTAACCTAATTTTCCCCTGGAAGCAATTTGTCATCCGGATGCCATTAAATGGGAAGCACATTATCTTATAAAGGGGCACAGAGTCACCCACAACCCTCGCACAGTACCTATAAACAAAATGGTCTCATTTTGGTGGAGGGTTTGGTGCATTGGGCAGCAAAGGAGGATCCCCTTTAAACTTCAAGGGCAGTTGTTGGGGGCTATTAAATGTCATAAAAGGATACAATTAGAGCAGCAAGTATGAAAAGCACTCCAAGCGTGATGATACAAGACATGAATGTGTGTTTTTGATTAAAAAGTGACAAAAATACTGTATTTATTTGTAATTTAATTTGTTGGGGGAGAAGGAGGATGGTACAGAAGTGTAAACCAGTATTGTAGGATTTCATGTTCTAGACCAATACAACGAAGTACATTATTGTGGAAGAAAAGAGATTTTTAAATGTTTTACCTTGTAATAAAATTGGAAAAGATTGGCATGCATGGATTTGTGTGCATGTCAAATGCATACACACAAATGCATGTGTGTGTTTGTCCTAGACTTGCAATGGGCTCTTTGCTGCTTTCTCTGGTTATGCTCTCATTGCACAAGTGGATTCTGTTAACCAAGTAGGAGACTTCGAAAGACAATTGGTTACACTTGTTTTATGGTTTCTCTGAATAGAAGTGGCTGAATTTATTATTCATAAAAAAAACTGGAAGCCATTTCCTTCCATGTCACAGCTATGCAGGTATATAACATAATATACTACATTAAAGTTTGTGCTCATGATAAGACCTGATCTGACCAATGTGGAAAAATTATGAGACTGAAAAACTTTTGGAAATATATAGCAGAATACAGAAAAAAGACTATTTAATGTGCATCTGCTTCCTATCCAGAAATGCAAACAATGGCTAAAATGATAAGAAAAACACTAGCGTGCACCTGGAAGATAACGTTGCCTCTTCACCTTTTGGCCTTTTTAATCTCTTTTGTTTTCCTCTTCAACCTTTGTCTTCTTTGACCTGAACCCATCTGGTCTCTGGGTCATGTTATGGTTCACTCTGGTCACTTTACCTTTACCTCTCTGGCACAAAACAAAGCATTACCTTGTGTGTTTTTTTTAGAGCCATGCTGTTGAGCCCTGGGGCATGATGACAATCTTTATCTGTTTCCCTTCAAATTCCCTGTCACAGAGGCTCAGTCACACCTGCAGACACCTGTGCTTTTGTCCTGCCCCGTGCTTCCCGTGTTCCCCTTCCTACCATGAATGCACAAGTGCCTGTGCCTGTGGCTATGTCAAATCACAGTCAGTTGTTTTACTTGACAAGGCAGTGTGGATCAGATAATAGGTGGGAAACATTAGTCAATCAGCATCATGAAGATCAAGAAACAAGCAGATTAGAACTAAAGCTATGTATTAGTTTATAGCAGATTTAAGCTGTAAAGCAAGTCGTTCCAAACTCTGAATCTCAATTAAAGAAACAGAATGATATGGTACAACTTCAGACCCACCAAAACATGACCATCCACCAAAAATATAAATACTGGCAATTAATGGAAGCATTAATTGAACAAGCATTAACAAAACTAGGGAAGCCTTCAGAAGCTGCAGAGATCCACAGCTCATTTGGAAAAATGTGTTCATGCACTTAATAAATCGGGCTTTTTCTGTACAAAGAAAGTCACTGTTGAAAGAATGCAATAAGAAGCTCTGCTAGCAGGTGGCCACATGCCAAACAGGAGTACACCAAACATGAGGATGAATGTTTTATGATCAGAAACCTGTGCGTCATCCTCTAAAGAACAATTTAATTAAAAAAGTTTTTGGTGCAAGCATCACTCTGAAGGCATGATTCAGTAGGAACAGAGAGAACCTAGTCAAAGTTGATGGAAGAATGGATGGAGGTAAATATTTAATGAGAAACCTTTCAGAGGGGTGATATAAAATGAAACAAAGAGCCAAAAACACAGAGTTGTAGATGACAGCTAATTACTCAACCTCATAATTAACGCCCTTTATGAACTCATAATTGGGAAGCAGGGCTGAGTTGATGGGAAGATGCATGGGGATATTTATGGGCTAGCATGTCCCAGTCAAACTCTAGACCAAAATCCAAATGAAAATTTGTGGTAAAAGTTGAATAACGATGCCCAGACAACCTTCATGCAAACTGACTGCGAATGATTTTAGACTAACGTTAAAAGACTTGCAGCTGTAATGACCAATAAATGTGGTTCTATAAAACATTGATTTAAGGGAGTTAAAAATATGTGCTCTCCACACTTTTCTGAAATTTTTAAGTAAAACATTTAATCTTTTCTTTCAGTTGTGAACCACTGTTAGTTTGTCTGCCTTAAATGATCAAATGATGTCGACAGAATACATTTGTAGCAAACAAGGATGTGAAATAAATTATATATGTAAAATGATTAAAGTCTGCAGTCCCCCTCCAAGTAGGAGTGACTCATTTAGAGTAAGTTTGCATAACTCATCAAGTCTAAGAGTTAAACCAAACACAGCATGAGAAAATGTTTTAAAGTTTCCTCTTCTTGTTAGACTGGAAATGAGATGTGTGATGACTTTAACAGGTGTTTCTTCTGGGATCCTATGGAATAACTATTTTCAGTCTTATTAAGTCTGCAGTGATTTGATTTTCTAAATGGAGTAAATGGGATTCTGTGGGTAAAGAGCATATGGAACAGATTGTCCAGTTTCTGCTCTGGCCTCTGTGTGTCACTGCGTGTATATTTTTCTTTTTATGACCTTGTTTGAAGCAACACTTAATGTTTCCTGGCTTTCTAAATAAAAGAAGTAAAAATAAAGCTAAGGCTACATTATGCCACCACCAGGAGTGTATTTTAGACAGACAGAAACTACCAGTAGCAGAGGATGGTTTTCAAAAGCCACTGACCATCTTCTTAACCCCCTCCCCCCAACCCCCCCTCATTTGCTGGTCTGACACACCCAACCCATTCCCCGTTCCCCATGTTTGCCTTTTATCCTGTGGACTGGACCATGCGCCCACTTCAGACCACCATAAACATATTGGTCCCTGATGACAAAGTCGGCCCGGGGACGTTTTATATAAATTTACCTCAACTACAGCCTATTAGAAGCCCTAAATTGGAACCATGCAGCCTGGGAAGTGCAAATGTTGCAGCAGGAGAGTCGGAAGCTTTCAGAGAGTGTCAGCTGTACCGGTCTCTTCTTATGCAATACAATCACTGCTTTCTTGATATTCTTTCTTATCATTTCTTCTGTTTGAGTTAAATTGAAAGGTTTATAAATCTGGTAGAAATATGCAGATCTTTCAAAAAGTATTTAATCCACTTATTTTTTTCATCTTATCAAGTTGCAACCACGAACATCCCCTTATTTTATCAAGATTTTTTTGATAGACAGAAAATTGTACTTTATTTTGAAATGGAAAAAATTATGTTGTATATGTATTTTTTCTTTGTACTTATCTCCAGCTATCTAGAGTGTCAGCTCTGATGAGCTCCCCAGTACCTGGTAAAGAAAAGCATCCCCACAGCATGAGTTCAGATCATTTTGCACCATCAGTTCTTTAGCCATCTATAAGCTTACACATAGATTCATTTAACAATGACTTTCTTCTTCTTGCAAAGTGCATTGGTTGCTCTGCAGTTATTTTTTTTAATGTAAATTAAAAACCTGAGCTAAGCTAGTTCATCTCATCACCCAACCTGTCAGGTAAGTGGAACGTGTATAAAAAAGCTTTTTTCAGATTATGCACCACCTTTTGCATCACACATAAGCTCAAAATTTTTAAAAATTCACAGAGCAAGAACACTTTTGTGAATTTTACTAATCTTTCTGATTATAATGTAAGATCACCTGCACCAATATAGCTCTTAACAAGTGAGGTAAAATTCGACTTAATTATATTGTTGCTAAACTGCGCCCGTGCAGAGTTTATGTTTAAAAGTCTAGTTTGGTTTGTTGTTAGGTGGTATAACTTTTAAGGCAGCACGGGAAGTCCTCCCTCCTGAGGTATTTTAATTAGTCTGGAAAGTAACATGGACAGGAAAAGATGAACTTCCACTTGTTGTGACCGTTAACTCTTTCAGAAACCCACTGAAGAACCACACACAAGGCATCTCAATTTGCAAAACACACTTGCTGGTCAGCTCAACTTCTTCTCTGCATTGTTTCTCCAGATCTCATCTTTCTTTATGCCTCCTGCCCTAATTGGGGTTCTTTGTTTGAACGCCTCCCTCCATAAACAGTATAACCGCAGCTCTCCTGTCCTAATCCCCTCTTCTTCTCTCTCCGGACTCTGCTGGAGCATCGCTCGCCGTAATTACCCCTTTCAGGCTGCAGAGTGGAATAATTGTCCTGAGTGTAACTACAGTGGCTCCCTGAAAGGGGGTCATTGTGTCGAGTCAAGACTTCAATTCAGTGAATGGCTTTGTTTTTTTGTTTTTTTTACTGCAAAAGATAATGAAAGTATTTGCTTGGCTCTAAGGATGTAGAAGGATGCGGAAGGAAGCTCATCGATGAGAGGGATTTAGGATGAAGCACAGAGGAGCGAAGTTAATGCAAAAGGAATGACATATTTTTAATTATTCGTTTATTTATCAATCAAGTCAGAATGCTTTTGAATAGAAAATAAAACCATCAAATAAAATACTTGTTTTCAGATTGCTTACTCTTGAGAGCACCATAAATTCATGATTCTGCTCCAGGAATCTTACAACGTACATGTGTACATTTCTGAGGTTTTCTGCTTTAACACTATTTACAGCCTCTTCTAAACACATTTCACAACAAGACAGCGAACACTGGCAACTCCTGTGTGGACCAAATGATAAACCTTTTCGCCAGCTGCAGTAAAATAAACATCTTTTCTTGAGGAAAAATAGAAAATGCATAAAAAAGTAGAAAAATATCACCTAACAAAATCTATATATTGTTATTATTATAGATAGTATGCTTAAACAATCCAGGAAGCCCCTTTTATTCTTTGCTTTGCATGGTGTGGAAGAATTCACAATGAAAAATGTTACAGAATTAGGTAATGCACACAAAAGATTCAAGATCTATAAATAAAACTTTAATAACATACTTCCTAAATTCCAACTCATAACTAATAAATAAGACAACAAAAATCTTAATTTAATGCACCATATTTTTCCTTCTTGGCCAGCTTCAACCATTCATTTCCCTTTAGGTATAATATGTCCCACAACATGTAAGATAATCCCCCTTGTTGTATAATTTAAAACATAAATTAGACTATTCATGTAAATATGAAATTAAATTAGAAAAAGTAGGAAGTGAACAGCAAATACAAAGCAACACCTTCATCATGGCATCTCTGACAACAAGTAGCTCTAAGTGAGATTTTCCATTTCAGGAATATTGAATAGGTATCAGAGTGCAGTTGTATATCAGATATTTTGCACTCCAGGCATGCAATGCTTCATCAACTCCATCATCCCAACCATGAGTCTTGTTCTTTCCTTTTGTAGCCTCGGAGCCTTTTTCCTTCTGCTTTTGCAGATTACATTTCCCCAGTGGTTTGTCTCATTTAAAAGGCAGAAAATGTGTGCAGACTGCTAAATGTCCACATGAGAATGTTTACTCGTATGTGGGTCTGAGCAGGAACACTTTTGTGGGTGCCCATGCATACATGAATGCATTATATATGCTTGTGCATTTGCTCATAGTTATTATTGTGCATGTAAATGGTGCACGTGTGCATGGAATATTTGTGCTCATATACATCAAGGTTTTAGTTGTGTGTATTTGGCAGTGTGTCTGCATACAATTTTGGCAGTATGGATGCAGGCTTGCATGTCTTTTCTTGGACTTGCATGTGGTTGCTGTGCACTCAGTCATTTATTATATTGAGTTCAAACGTTGTCTTGAATATTTTTTCTTTTCGTTTTCAGTTTAAAGTTTGTTTTTATTTCAAAAAGAAGAGAATGCTAGAGGAAAAACTTAAGGCAGTCAGATTTCCAGCAAACCACTGCTGTTTTCCACTCCATTAGGTGTGGTGGTCTTCTCATCCCCATTGGCGATTTGATCAGCAACAGGATTGGTTGGCACGGTGCTGGAGTTGAGCTCAGATGTGTCTTCGGTCCGAGGGTCCGTATCTCCTTCCACGGCTGCAGTTTTGCCCTGCATTGCGGAGTCTGCGTGGGTCTTCTGATGTTTTGAGAGGTGATCACTGCGGGTGAAGCGTTTGTTGCATAGCAGGCAGGTAAACTTCTTCTCCCTCGTGTGGGTGCGCACGTGCCTCTCCAGCTCATCAGAGCGGGTGAAGCGCTTCCCGCAGAACAGCCAGTTGCACACAAAAGGCCTTTCGCCGGTGTGCCAGCGCAGGTGGGCTTTCAGGTGGGAAGCCTTGCCATAGACTTTCCCACAGCCTGGGATGTGGCAGCTGTGCACAGGTTTTTTCCTCAGGGAGGCGGCAGATGCTCCCAGCCTCTCCAGCTCTTGGCAGTTGGGACAGTCACATGAAGACCGGCTGGGTGTAGCCCCTCCGCTGTAGCCTCCCGATCCCCTGGCAGGCTTTAGGCCCATTGAATTCTCAATTAGCCCAGCACTTGACACAGGCTTGGGCTTGTACATGTCCTGGGGCAACATGTGCTGGGAAGGTTGGAGGAGGTGTGAGGATGAGCCCAGTCCAACAGAGGGATATGGGGCTGGGTTAAGAGGTGTAAAGTCGGAGCTGTAACTCGGGAGCTGGGGACTCAGGGATGCCTGTGGGGCCACAGGCTGAAGTGAAGCCTGGAGACTCCCATCAGCCTGGGGCTGTGTCGCTGACAGCCAGTTGGAGTTGGGGTGGACATCCCACCAGGAGGACGTGGCGTTGGCTGGAGCAGCAGTGATGCCGGGGTGGATTCCAGCCTTATACCAGGAGCCATACGGGTGTGTCATATCCAGAGAGGTGTAGACACTGGTGAGACAGTCGGCCGGGGTAGCATGGGTCTTGGACACCAAAAGAGACGGGTCCTGGGACACAGAGGTCTGGAAGGAGTGGGAGAAAGGGTTGTACTCTGAAGTGTATCCCCCAGCCGAAGGTGGAGGGCTTCCAGTGGGACTCAGCAGCCCACCACCTCCACCAGCTGTGGTGAAAGAGCCGGTGTAGGAGTCCGTCAGACCACTGCTGTCCGACACCCGCCCGTTCTTTGCTGTCTGAAGGTCAGAGGTCATGGTGTACTGCTTCTTTACTGGAGAGCTGCCGGTTTTTCCGGGTGTAGCTGAATCCCTGATGGGGCTGGTGCTACCGAACTTGTTACAGGTAGCAGTTAACATAGCCAGAGGACTGGATCCATAGCGTGCGTCTTCCTGGAGACCAAAATAGTAAAAAAGAGAAAAAAAAACAAGGGGGGGAGAGTGAAACGATCTGTCTGCAGGATATGGCTGCTTGCCACAGCCTCTGTAAGTGTCAGCTCTAATAAAAAACGGATTTCTGACTGACATATTTGGCTTTTTTTCTGCTCTCAACATTTACAAAGAGGTCAAGGCAGCCGATGCTCAAACTTGTTAATGTTCTGATCAATCACTGGATCATGCATGGTTGATTTTAAGCTTCTTTTAACAAGCTGCTCTTGAATTTACAATTAATGGTGCTTAAAATTCCTTAACAACTGTGTAAAGTTTCCAACACGCAGACTCAAATTTGTGGACTCATTATTCTATTAAATCCCACACATACAAAATACTCAAATAATTTTGGTTTTGTTTAATTACTATAATGTTGAGGATGCCCAATTAACCGTTTAAATAAAACAGATGAAAATATGTTATTTTTAAAGATGTTTCTTTATTTCTTTGTAACTGACACAAACCAATACTGCATTGATGCATTTGCATAATTTCTGTGATTATATTGTACCATAGCAATTTTTAAAATAAAGACAACAAATATATAAAGGTGAAAAATAAATGTTATTTAGTCCAACTAACTAACTAACTAACTAACTAACTAACTAACTAACTAACTAACTAACTAACTAACTAACTAACTAACTAACTAACTAACTAACATTATTATGATGTAAGATTTTAATAAAAATAGGGTTGATCAGAACAGATTTAATTTGCTCTAATTATGTTCTAAAAAATATATATTTTACCATGTTCATAAACATTATATATATATAACTGATGATGGTTTTCTAAACCTTTTAAACGTAGATGTTGTCGAAGCCACGGGAGATAAATTTACTTTTTAAATCTCTATTTTCTGTTAGGAGACACTGAAGATAATAATTTTCCCAGAGCTTAGCCGAAATGAAAGCTGTAAACTTTCTTCCCGATTGAAACTGTTGCATTGATGTAAATATTTGAGATTTTCTTCATCAGTACCTGATATAACAGGATCCCCAAATACATTCATGCAAAAACAGCGTGTCTTAATAAAATCTCAGAATAAAGATGTAACAATACTCTCATGATCAAGTCTGATTTGTTTCAAGAAGAAGAAGAAGATAATGTACTTACAATTACATTCCCTACCTCCAGAACAGATGCGGCCATCCCTGAGAAACTAAATCCTTTAGGAAGCTGAGGGCAGAGGGAGAGGCGCAGCTCTGAGTCCCGGGACACTTTGGATGGAGTCGGGCTCCAATGCGGGGAAGCGTTTTGAGGCGCTCTCGGCCCGCCCCCTAATTATAGGCTCTGGGCTCTTTGAAGACTTGCTAAGAGGCAATAAAAAACCCCAAAAGATGGAGGGAAACGGACGGAGATTGGTGGCTTAAAAAACGAGGACATCCCACCTCCCCGAAAGAGAAAATCAGTTTTCAATTCCCTATTTTGTATGAGTTAATGGGTTACTCATCAATCACCATATGGACTTTAATTCAATTTCTCGGTTTTATTTATTTTTTCCCCACTGAGATCAGTCCTTTGGAGTCTGAACAAAGAAGAAAACGTATTCTTCCTAGAATTATAGTCAATGCGCGTTGTTAGGCAAATGTAAACTTTTTCGCATCTTACAGAGAAATAAATGTGAAGCTTATGCGTTTTCTGTGAGTCGGGAAGGACTGCGCCACACAAATAAAGGAAATTAAGTTGAGCAAGACTGCGGTTTCCATATCCGAGGTTTTATTATTCTGGTTCAAAACCTCTCTCTGTTTCCAATATTCCCAAATGTAGTTAACTGCATTTTCAGACATTAGAGCGATGGTTAAAGAGGCAGCACTACAGAGGCAAGTCGAGAAGAAAAGGATTAAGTCGTTAAATAAAATAAAAAGGAGATTATCACAGCAATTAAAAATACATTCAAACATCAAGAAGCGGAAACGACGGGAAAGATTGCTTTTTATATGTTGGAAGTTTATTAGGAATGCAACAAATGTTAGAGTAAACAACAGAAAAAAATATCTGCCTGTCTCGCTGTGCATACAAACAAGGGAGAGACACATTTACAGATCTTTTTTTTTGTAACACTTCAAATAATCAAACTAACTTAAAACTAAGTATGAAAACAGTTTCAAAAAGCTCTGTTATTTAAGGATAAAAAGCCATCCAAACCAGCATGGCCAGTGTGAAAATGTTTTATTGCTAATGTGATTAACAACATTTATTTTAAAGTTCAAGAGGTAAACCAAGGCCTAAAAACGGGCAGAAATGAAGAAAAACACCTCAAAACGTGTCAGCAAAACCTGACAGCATGAAGAAGATTAAGAGATCTCAAAAATCAGGAACGGATCTAAAGAAACTCTGGAATCCATAATATCCAGTCTTCCTGATCTCTTTCAGCCTCTAACTACAAAGCTCCAAGGCTTTGGGACTTCAGTGAGCCATAAGACAAATGATCTAGAATTATACTACACCTTCCAATGAGTGGAGAACATGTATTTTAAGATCTAAATCACTCCGTTAGTGCATCCACAATTTATCTGGAAGAACACAAAATAATCCAGGACAACAGCTGTAGCCTTGTTGGCCTCCTTCCACCAATGCTACAGATTAAGTTCTGGATTTATGACTCAACAACAAAGAAAAGATCAAAATATCTGAAGACCAATCACAAAAACATGTTTCACATTTACAGAAACTGTCATGATAATCAGAGACTTTTGGGAAAATACCATGTGGACTTCATACTGAGTCCTGTGTGGACTCATGAGACAAAGGTTGAACTTTTTGCACAGTGTTAGTACTACATCTGGAAAATAGATGTACACAACTTTTCGGGAAAAGGTCTCACCTTCAGTCAAGCATGGTGGGGGTTGTATGATGGCCTGGGTTTGCTTTGCTTTCTTCAGGACCTGAGCAATTTGCTGTAATTGATTGAACTGACGTTTCCTCTTAAGCAACAAATCTTGTGAAAAACTACGTCTTCCAGTTTATGGCGTTTAGCTAGTGTTTTTAGTCAACCACCATTGCAGTGACCCAAAGCACACCAGTAAATCCACCTCTGATTGTACTGCAAAAAACAAAATGAAAGTTGTGAAGCGGCCTTGTAAAATTTTGACATAGTTTGATTCAGTTGCTGTGGCTTGAAGTACAACAGGCTGGAATACTCTCCAATGTGGCTGAAGTAAAACTATTCTGCAAAGAAGAGTGGGAGAAATTGCGCCACAGAGACATAAAAGATTGACTGCCAGTTTTCGCAAATGCTTGGCTTGCAGCTGTTACAGCCAAGGGAAGCACAACTAGTTATTACATCTTTATAACCAGCTGATTTGGAAAGAAGGTTTCACTTAATATATAAAATGTTGCATTTACTCAGAATGTTTTTGTCTTATGAATAACATAAATAAAAGTTTTTTTTTCTATTTGAATCATTTTGATGAAACAAAGAAAAAACAGAAGACATCTGTAAAAGCAGATTATTTTTGTCCACAACTTTAAATATGCATGTTATTATAAAAAGTAGACTAGTATATTCAAAACATTATGTTTCACCTTAAGTTTCCTAAATAGACCACAGTTTATTAATTTCTTTGGATAGAAACAAGATTTTCAAATACATTTTTATCACTGTTATTTTAAATAATGTGTATGACTTTAATTATATGTTCATAATAACAATTTAACAAATACAAAAAAATTACAGATAGCATTAAGATCTTTGTTCAACAAGAAAGCTGAACTTTTGCTCTTTTGAAGTGATGCATAACAAAGTTTTCTTTTTTTCCCCGTTTCAAATATACTGCCATTACATGTTTGAAAACAACCTCAAATCACACTGTAAAATCTTCCTGAAATAAACAGATTTCCATTATTTTTGAGGCTTCAAAATGAAATTATATTATTTTTCAAGCACCAAACAAGGTTTGTTCTTGAGAATTTAATTTAATGTAACACCAAAAAGTTCAAGAACTGAACTCTGAGCCTCCAAGCAGATTCTCAGCGCCTTTTTTTGTAGGCGTCTCATTTTCTGAAGGAGAGCACAGAAGATTAAAATTGTTGTCAAAAATAAACATATAATTTCTGTCCTTATTTTCTCCTCAATTACAGGGCATGGTCAGAGCAGGGCTTGTCGTTCTGGAGAGTCTGGCCCTCACATGAACACAGCGGCTATATTTGGCAGCCTGCTCTGCAACTGACCTTCATTGCTTTGCTTTCTTCTTCCAGCAGTGGTGTGAATGAAAGAACAAAGGCTGCTGCATGCAATCATAAACACAATCTCATCTATCTATCTATCTATCTATCTATCTATCTATCTATCTATCTATCTATCTATCTATCTATCTATCTATCTATCTATCTATCTATCTATCTATCTATCTATCTATCTATCTATCTATCTATCTATCTATCTATCTATCTGCCTGTCTGTACGTCCATCCATCTTGGTTTAATCTTGCCAAATCCTGATGAATACATGTGTTACGTGGCAATCTTTTCACACTTTTTGAGGCATTTCCCTCCCCTCTCATTTGACTTATGGTCTGACACCGGCATCAGTCTTTAAGTGAAATTTTCCTCTTTTTTTCTGTGTAGGATTCATTAATGTTTTACATTTAGATGAAATGACAGGGGAGGTAAATCAGAAAAGCCTTCGAAGTTGCTGCAAAGTGGTCCCGCAAAGGGACGCTTTTCCCCATTTTATAAGACTCGATGTAATCTAAAACCTTGGCGTGTTCGCATTTACTGTTGTCTTCAAAAGAGAGCAAGTAAGATCTATAATTAGAGAACGTGTTACGCTCTTATAACTGCCTCATCAAAAAGCTTTCTCTGCTCTATTTGCTGTTTTCTTCCCGGTGTGGTTGGGATTTTTGGGTAAAGGCGCTCCAGGCTTGGGGGTTCTTGGAGCTCTGGGTGGGCATGTTTATGTAGATACGGTCGTATCGGATATCTCAGGTGGTTTCTGCTGCAAAGATACCTCATAAACACCAGGTGGATGAAATAGAGAAAACAGCATTTATTTAATGTCAACTACCATATGTCTTTTGCTTCTGTTTTTACATATGAAATAGACAATGCTTTGAACTTTACTTTAACAATGTTAATGTAAAAAACGTTAGGTCTTTCTTGGTACATGTGGCTGGTTACTCAATGGAGAATTGATGGTAAAGGTGATATCAGCATGTTGGAAGTTTTGAAAGTCTTTAATTTTTTGGGAGTTGAGGCCACAAAGAAAGACAGAAAAATAAGCTTTCCAGACTTAGAAAAATATGGCATAACTGAATAACAGTTATGATTATGTTTGTTACATACACCCCACTAATAAAAAAAATTTCAGTTCTTAGACATACAAGTGCACTTGTTCACACTTATTCCTGTTTGTTCTGAACGAACCAAATGCCACAGCAGTTCTTCTGGATCATTTGGTCTTTGTCATCATCTCTTTTCTCAGACCAGGGATGTGAAGAAAGCTAAGTAACAACAACTGATGACGAGTTTGGCCATCTTGTGATGACTCAACTCTATGCAATCAACTGTCCACTGTTGCCACATGCTTGCTCAAGATGAGGTCTTGCTAAAAAGTCAATGACTCAGGGCAATCTCTTAGGGATGCTTGGACAGCTTTTCTCAGTAGTCATTGTAAGCTTTATTTAGCTGTATTGTATTGCAACCAGTTTCAAACGGAACTGTATACAGTTGTATTTATAACTATGCATAATCAAAGTATTCTACTGGATTTATTTAATTATGTTCTGTATTTCTGGATATGACTGTTTAAGGAAAATGTTACAAATCCACAGCGCTAGTAATAGCTTTCAATGTTTTTTCTCGTACATTTTTGCCAGTATTGCTGACTTTGAAGGCAGGAAAGATAAAGATGTATCAATTAATTCTGAAAAATTACATTTGAGCTGCAACTAGCAGTTTCTTTAGCTGCTTCTCTGTGTGGCTGAAATCTTCCATGACTTTAAAATTTAGTAACTTCCTTTAAACATTTATTTCTATGAAAAAGGCAACCTAAAATCCACAGTTGCCTTTCGAAGTTCTGGTTCCTATAAATCACAAAGGTTTTTGTCAAGAAAATATTTAACTTCAAATAACATTTTTATTTTATCTTTTAAAGCTTAGGTTTGCAAAATATACATTTAAGTTCCATCAACCACTTTAAAAGTATTTTCAGTGTAGTAAAGAGTAAGTATCAAGGTATAGCAAGGATGTAATTCAGGTCATGCAAATAACATAAATAGAACAGATCATGCAGCATGGAGACTTAGTGGTTAGCACTGTTCCCTCAGAACAAGAAGGTCTTGGCTTCAAATCCTGCCTTGGGACTTTCTGTGTTGAGCTTGAGTGTTCTCCCCATGAATGTGTAGCTCCTCCATCTTCCTCCCACAGCCCATTCTGGTCCTGTCTCTCTGCTGACGTTTGATGCACTGATGAGGGTGCACTCTGCTTCTTCCCTGTGACTGCTGTGCATATCGCAAGCACTAGCATCTAGCACTGACGTGTTGTCATGTTAGACTTCAGTTATTCTTTGTGCACACATCAGCCGTGGCCTCATCAGCAAGACTGCTAATTTCCATAGTATTTGTAATTCAGAAAAGCTGAGCAAACATGTACGACTCAAAGGAAGGAAAATCTTCAAATCTCAGATGACATCTACATCTTGACACCACATAAAAAGTTTTTAATGTATTTTTCTTTTCAGGCTGAATAGCCTGCTGTTTTTTACATTTGTGCTAAATTGCTTTCTCGGTAACATTAGGCCATTACAGGGACGATGAAAGTGTGCATAATGGTGGATCAATGGAATATCTTGCCATAATGCATTTCCCTTGACATTCCCCTCCAGGCGGCAGCCCTCAGAAAATTAACATTGTTAATAATACTGCAACAGAGGGGGAAAATTGAAATGATTAGATGTGTTTTACTTTGCTGCTGATGGAAATGTGGTGAGGGGGAATCAGGGTCAGGGATAGACTTGCCGTGCAGCATGACTCCGTGCTATTTTTCCAGGCTGTGTGGTCAAAGATTCAGAGAGCTTGTCAACGGAAAATGGGGAAGCAAGAGAAATGGGGGAGAAACGGAGAGGGCGAGGGGGAGACAAATAGACAGTGAGACTGGGTTTTAGGTTATACAACAGAGAATCAAATTTCATGTTCATTTATGCTGATGAAGCTGATTTTGGCGTCAGATGTTAGTTTTTTGTTCTTTCTTAAGGCCATACATGCAAAGCAACGACATGCTTTTAATAATGGCCTTCTTTGCTTCACTGCTCTCTCCCTCCATTAAGCCATATTGGTGGTTTCAAAGAATTTCACCACCAGCGGACTGCATTTCAACCAGTGAATACATGTTTTATGCATCATGATAATTAGCTGAAGCAAGGAGCGTCTACACCAACACCTCAGATATGATCATTCAAACATATTTAACTGCTTTCACTAAGGCTCTTCACACTTTTAACCTCAGGTTAAAAGTGTGAAGAGCCTTGCTAAAACAGTTTTAGCAATGTTTTATATAATTGCTAAAACTGTTTCTATGTCATGACAGTAGAGTATGAGACAGATTATCTGCGACAGAATTGATTTTTTCTGCCTTCTCCTAGATCTCCCACTGCCAAATACAGAAATGCACACCTCACTCAAAGACAACCAATCAGAACCAGGAGGAGGGTTTTAGTGCCAACAATCATGCTAATGTACACGCTGCTCTTGCTCTCCCACATGCTACCTGACAGAAAACAGCATCTCCCCATCAGCAGGGCTAGTCAGCAGGACCTCCAATGACATGCCTTCTTACTGGTTCTGATTGGTTGCTTTTGACTGGGAGCATTTCTTCAGATGACAATAGTAACTCTAGGAGGAAATAATCTTTTCCCAGATTATCTGTCTCATATTATCAAGTCAGGATAGTGGCAGGTTTAACAAATATGTAAAAAACCTTTTTACTTTTTAAATAAAAGCTACATACCCCCAATTTATGTCATAATAATATCTTATTTTTTCTAAATATTTATGTTTTTATGACTCTGAAGTTCTTAGGAAAATAGTATTGTCTAATTATGTAAGTTATATGTCTCATACAAATTATTTTATGTTGCTAATTGAAAATTTCTGAAAGCCTTAAGTTAAATAAAATAATTGCATGTCAGCTGAAAGTGGCGTTAGACATTCGCCGCGCATTTCCCCGCATCTGCCTCCGATGGCTGAGCAGGTGTTGCACGTTTCCACCGGCGTCCCTCATCTTACTGCTGATTATGCATGCTTTGTTCCCAACACAGTTGAAAAAGGGCGTTGGCTTTCAACAAAACACAGATGTTCTGAGGCACATGAACAGATCTTGCTCTAGAACTATATTTCTTTCAGTGGAAACCAGCAAACAGTGACTTCTTCCCCAGTAGCCGCTCAAAGGCAGCTGTGTTCTGGTGCTGACAGAGACAAACAGGAGCTACAAGAAGTCTTGCCCAGACATGTCAGAACTGAGGACTGACCACTGTCTCAGTTGTTCGCCTTTTTGTGCGTTTTCTAATACTTGATTACATTAATTAATTCATAGTTACAGTCTTTCTCAAATTCTTGATTTAAGTGTTAACGATTAGTAGAATAACCGACATTTTTCGAATCCTCCTTTCAGACAGATTTGAATAACATTTTGTTTATATAAATCAACAACCTTCTCTTGTCAACCTTTACACCTGCATAAAAAAAATGCAAATTAAAAAAAAATTAAATGTTCTTTTCTTTATTCTTCTTAATACTTGTGAATTATGAACCGGATGAACAATATCTCTGACACAAGAAACAAACCTACATCAAATTTCAGATAGTGTTTTTACTTTTATAAAAAAAAACCACCCACTGTTTTCAAAATGCTAAATAAGCTAGTATGTTATGCAACATAGTGCATGTGCTGTTTGTTATTCACAGTATTACAAGCAAGTATCAGCTCTAGGAATACAAAAGTCCATTTACTCCTAAACAAATCCCAGTGAGCCGCCTTCATGCTGTATACAAGCTGACTTCTGGCCTGTAATCTCGCTGTCTGTTGACGAGACCTGTGGCCGTCTAATGACCCAAACAGGCGTCATGCATGCAATTGCTCAGCATGGTGCAATAGTAGCAATGACAGTGTCTTTCAATGTCTCTTTATACATGTTATGCAAAATGAGAGGGACTCCGGAGACACTACTCTGACTGGACTCTGCTGGGTGTCCAGTAACCAGCGGGAAGATAAAACAAAAACTAGCATTTAACGCAGTTACGATGAAACTTATATTAAGTTTTGATGTCAGATTTAAATCCAAAAAAGACCAAAAAAGTTATTTTCCTTTTGATTTTTTTTTTTTTTTTATAACTGTGAGATCAAAAGATTTAGTAGCTTGCATTTAGAATAACCTTTTAACATGCTCTATAAAAAAAAAGTATGTGACAGAATATGAAATGTTGCTTTTGAGAATAATTACATAGAGTTTTGAAGGCCTGGCAACTTCTGGACGTCTGGTGGCATGACTTCAACTTGAACCTCAAAAAGTAATTTTATTCCTGCAGTTTATCAAAAATACTTGCCAGAAAATCATCCAAGTCTTTCTGACACTACTGGTGGTATTATCATGTATGTGTATGTACATACGTATGCATGTATTGTTTTTTTATTTGTTCTAAATTAAACACATTATTTCTTAACCTGATAAACCATGTGGTGTATTATTTATATTAAAACATATTTAGAACTATATGAAAGAAATTGTTTCTTTTTCTCATGAACTCTTTAATTGCCTTGGTGTTTTTATAGTTTTTTTTTATTTTGTTTTATTTTCCTTCTTTTCTGTGATTGTTTTATTAAGCAATCATAGAGAGACAGTGGTGAAGTATGTGGTGGAATAACTGGTGGGTTCAAATTTAGACTGGCATTACATAAATGCTTAGCACCAAGTCTAATTATGTGTTGGTGATTCAGAAAATATAAAATCTGAAATTTCAGATTCAGAAAATGTGTTGCAGGGCCAGTCAAACAACCTAAGCACAAGATTTTCTTACTTGCAAGAGTAAAAAATGTTGTGTGTACTCAAGAGATGCAGATTTGCTGCAAATGCAATAGGTAACTGGCATTTTGGGGATAAAAGTAAGTAATACCACAGGGAGACTGACGTTGTATATAACCTTGAACACAACACCCACATGGAAGCCTGATACTTTTCTTCAAGAACTACTGAAAAATTGAGAAAATATTTCTTTAGCAAAATCTTGTGTAGATAAAATCAAATAAAAAGAATAACAAATTGTTGCTCTTGTCCATGATTTAAAAAAATGCATGAATACTAAACTTTTTTGCAATTTAATTCCAAAAGAAGTCAACCAAAACCTCAAAAATCATAGCAATGGAATTTCATTTTAAGATGGTTTTACAAATCCAGGATTTTCCCTCTTATGGCCCAAAAGATTTGGCTCATTGAAATGCATCACTGGTAAGCAAAGTCAATATTGGTACCTTTGTTCTAGTGAACAAAAAACTTGCACATTTCTGGCAACTGTTGCTGCAGCTATATCAACTTTCCAATTTGGAGCCACCATTGTTGACTTTTACAATACCTATACTTGCCTGTGATGTTCACTGAACCACTGCTGCTTGGTCCAAAAATACAGAAACTTAAATTTACCATGATGGGTTATGAGGCTGTCGCTCACAATACTCACAAAACCAGAGGTGCTTCAACAACAACAACAACATAAAACAAAAACTTGTGAGTTCTGAACAAATAATCAGGACATTTTTGTTGCACTTTAGAAATACTTAAATATATTTGAAAGATTAAGGATTGTTTTTCTTGTTTGTGAAGTTTTTTTTACAAAACATGTGTTATTGTCTGCAAAGGAATGAGAATAACTTCTGAAATTATATTTTGTCTTTTTTCTAAGTCTTTATTTTTCTAAGAAATGACAAACATTGTGTCTTTACTGTGGCAAAGATAAAATATTTAGGATGTTAGGAACAAAGATTTTAGAATAAAACAAAAAAATGTATTATACTTTTAACTGAATAATTTAGCTAAATGATTTCTCGACTGTTTCTTGACCTGACATTTGTATTGCATTAGCATTTGTGGCATTTATCCTTTGTAATTTAACCTGCTTCACCTTGACAAAAGCCTCAGTTATGTCTACAAAACAGATATTCTGCTCTTTTTGGATGTATTGTGTTTAATTTTTGTCAAACATACAAACATTGCACAATTTTTGGAACAAAATGTTCCTCTTTGCTTTTCTGAGATCTAACAGAGCAGATTTGTTTTAATTGTTCTTTGTATGTTTTGTATTGCAACTCCATTAAAATTTTTTCTTAATCCAGAAATGTGAAGATTACTGGGAAATCAATAATGAATACTGAACCAGAAGTAAAAAATAGTTACACAATAGCTTGAAAACATCTATGCAACCAGATTATTGTAGCTTTGTATTATTCATGTTTTTTCCTCTTACAAATATATTTGTTTTATCTTCAATGTAAATATTATGTACTTCAACTATTTATGTGAAACAAGTTTTCAGATAGTTCATCAAAAAAAAAAAAAAAAAAATTATGAAAAACTGACATTTTAGCCCCTGTAACTAGCCCCTGGAACGTAAGTGTTATAGGGATCAAAATAACTTTATGCGTTTTTTGACTATTTTTAGATTTAAATTAACTTTTTGCTTTTTCAGGTGTATTCATTTATTTATGCATCGCAATCTCTGTAGTTATGCTCATTTATTTCCACCAGTTTCGACAGACCATCCTACCCTCTGCCCCCGCCGATTCAGATTTATTTAGTCAGTGCCCCCAGACCCTGACAGCAGCTGTTGCTGAGGTTTGGGTGGGAGCTCATTACTTCTTGGTGGAGCCTCGCCAGAAAAGAAGGAAGGGTTTTTTTAAAGGGAGTAAATTGAGGTTTTCTCTTTTGGGTTTCTTTATTTTGTACGGGCAAATCCAGCTCCATGCATGGTGTGATCTGTTCCATGTGTCGTGTGTGTGCCACCAGCAGTCAGCTTTGGTTCTCTGTCACCCTGGAAATAATTTCCGCTCTCTTCTTTTAATGAACTTCCCTCCTTATTGCAATAAATCCAGAATTAGCATCTGTACTTTTTTATCCTAATTTCTCAGAATCGAGACATTCAAAGCTTTAACACAGTATGACTTTTCTCTCTGTCTTGACCTATTCTTCACCAACAGGTCAGCTCATACTTATAAATTCTACACTTCCATAAGTTTTTCATCTTGCAAAACACAATTTGCCTCTACTAAAACCAGTTTTAGCAGAGGCATTCTTTTTTTTTTCTTCAATTTTTTTCTGTCTGTATTGCATTTCTTTTTTCCCTCAGAGATCCACTCCAGTTTTGTGGTCTGCCACTCACAAGACAAAGCCTCCATCTTTTCCAGCTCCTTTGCTCCTTTGCAGACGATTGTTCAAAGCTTTACGTTAGATCGTTTCGAGCCATAACGATGTGGTTTGGGGGGTTGGAACAATCGTTTATTTATGACAGACACATTGCACTGCAGGAGGGGGATCAGATCTTCAAGTGGGTCAAAAGAGTACATTTGTCTCTACATTTCAGTCGGGTGACTGAGAGTATCAGATGTCCTAGACAACTGAGAAATTGTGTGGAAAAGCAGTTAAGCATTCTTGATTATTTTGATTTATAGGGCTGTGCTTAACAATAAGAGAGTATGTGATGAAAATGAGCAAAAACAACATTAAAAGAAAAGGGCTTGATGCTTAAATCAAAATTTAGCTTGATATAATGCAAAATGTTCACACTTAAATGTAGCATGAGTTCAAATTGGAAAAGTCTGAAAGCACTTGGAGAATCAGCAGAAGGAGAGGGGAAACCGTATACAGAAATAGAATTACATTATAGGTAAGTAAAATAAACAGGTTGTACCTAAAGGGGACTTACTTTCTTATAACCTAAAACCCCTAAAATCAAAACAAAAAGGCCAACCCGCACCATATGTGAGGAAGAGGAAGCTCAAGTCTTCCCTACTTCAGACCACCCAATGCTTCACCCACATACTCTCCTGAAAAACACTGAGACTGTGCAGGACTGTGTAAACCAACCGTAACTTGCTTCTCCAAATCTTGGAGTTGAGCTTCATGCTTTCAGCTCATCTATTCTTTTATTACCAAGAGAAAGACCAAACCACACAAGTAAAACAGTCCAATTAAAGGTACTGAGGGCTTAATTTCCACCGGATGCTGCCGGACAAAACTTCGGGTTCTCACTCTGAAAGCCATTGATACATTTTTCTCCAAGTGAAACTGAGATAAACAGTTCCTCTTGACAAACTTTTTCTGCTGGAGAGCAATTGTAGAAATTCTCCCAAAGCCCTTGGTGCTTTGACTGAAAATAAAGAAGAAACCTTTCCTTCCCCCCACTTGCCTGAAGCCACAGTATGTGGTCTACTGTGTTGCTGCTCTAAAAATGGCAGGCGGGCGGCCTCGGGAGAAGCCCAGAACAGCCTACACCGTAATGGCCGTGTGGGTGTGGCCCCTCGTAGATGGCTTTTGAGGGGGCCCCTCCCGGACGCCCGCACCCCTTGCCAGCGCCCAAGGGCTCCAGGCTGCCTGACCAAAGACACCGCGATGTGGCCCACGCTGAACCCAGGCCGAGCCGGGCTAGAGTGGGCTGGGCTGGGCCAAGGGAAGGATGTTTCCTTCAGGTCCCTGCACTCCTGCCCTCTACTGGGGTCAGAGAGGAAACAAATCATCAAAGAAAATCTTCGGCCGAAAACACACGAGTCTAAAAAATTTGAAAAGAGGTGAAACAAATGAGCTAATGTTAATTCTAAAAAGCTTTTGTGTATTTCTGTTGTTAAGTCTTTGATCTTCATGTACATTGTTCTTTACCGCTACAGTTATTTCATCTGAAGCTGAAATACAGAGCATATATAAATATTCATTCCCCTTGAACCATTTCATATTTTGTCACTTTACAATCACTTGCTTTGACCAAGTAACAGATCAACTAAAAGTGGGGTTTAATTAAAATTGTGAAAATGTATTTTCATATTTTCAAATAAATTTGCAATAAGTCCCTTTTACTTCTTCACACTGAATAAAATCCGGTGCAATCAGTTGCTTTCAAAACTCATTTTTATTACAAAATAGAGCTCACCCATGCATATTTTAAAATATGAACTTTTTATAACTTTCACACGTAAGTGAACAAACAACACAGCGGGCAGGTCAGGGTTAAAGCTCTGGATTAGTTAAAACGTCGGTTAGATTATAAAAAATCCCGAGCTCTAAAGAAATGACGTCCTCTTAATTTAACAGACTCAGTAAGGAGACTATTTAGAAAACCAGTCAAGAAGCCGATGGTAACTAGAGGAGCTACGTAGATTAACGGGTCTTGTGGGAGAATGTGTTGACATGATAAGTCCTAGTTGTGTTTATAAAAAACACAACTAGGATGTAAAAAACCCCCAAAAAACAAAAAAAAAAACTCCCAGATGTATTATTTTACTAAAGCTTAAGGGTAATGTTTTGAAGCAATTATTCTGTGAAAAACTATCGGCAATAGTTGTGCAGAATAATCTCATATCGTGTTGAGTTTGTTGGAAATGAAATAAGTCTTAGATTAGGTGTGGAAAGTTAACATGCTTGACAGATTCACACAGATCGCTTTGGCAATTTGAACAACTCAAAGTGAAGATACTCATAAAGAGGAAAGTAACACTTTAGTGAATATTAACTGCTTACTTTGTCAGATTAACAGTTTTGTTGTGCATCAGGTATTTTTTTTTTTATTTCTGTGTGGACAATGAGTCTGTTGAATAAGTCAATCAATAAATTTCACAAGATGCCATCAAGGTTGTTGCTGTTTTTTGGCTGATCAGCATATGTGGTTTTACGGGAAGTTGTTTTGTTTGAGCCAGCCGGATGTGTCGCTCCACCAATCAGTTGCAATTCACCAGTCTATTCATGCTCCGCCATGAATGGGGTAAACTTTTATATGTTACATTAGTTGTGCAGCTCGTCTGTGCCAAAGCTTTTCACGTCTCATACAGTTTTAAAATGATCCTAGCAAACTCGCAATCAGCTGACAAAGAAAATTGTTACAGCATACATCTGGTTAAATGCACCCCTCAAGCTCAAGTATGGCATCTTTCTGTAATAGGTGAAAGAAATACTACAGAAAATGCTTTCCTTTGAAAAAAATCCAGAACAACCCTATAAGATTGAAGAATCAATTTGTAATGGTTCATAACAACATCCCTATAAATGACATTGTAGTTTGAGATTGCTATGCTACAACAAATAAAAGTTGTTAAAACTTTTCCAAGTCCCTGTCACCAATCTGTGTATCAGTGTATGGATGTGTGTTTGATTCTGTGACTGTGGGTCCAAGTGGATTGATATGAATAAAAAAGGTTGATGAAAATTTTGTACTTTTATTACTTCATAAATTTTCCTCAAAGCTAATTTTTTCTGAACAATGTATCATAACATAAAATCAAAACAATTAAAGCATGCTAAAATGTACTCTTACCTTAGGTAAATTATTTTTTTCAATCTGAGATGTTTGAAAATAGTCATATTTCAGTTTACCATCATTAATGTGTGTTTTAGGAGAAAACTTAAAGAAAGGAATTACCTGGAGTATGGCCAAGTGTTACTACAATGCAACAAGATTTATTCGCTCATTTTAAAATACTTCCACAGTTAAAACTTTGAATTCATAATGCATTCTTTCAGTTTGTAACATGTCCGATATCAACACTTCAGATCTAAGGAGTGAGTAACTACAACATAGGCGACAATGAACATAATGCAGACAGATTATGTAGTAGAAGTTAGGTGCCTGACGCCAAAAATGAGAGAATGAAAGAAGCCGGTGAGCTTTTTGCTGCCATTTCCACTGTTTTAATGTGGTTAACAAAAGGCTGTAATCCTTGACGCGACCTTTGGCAGGTCAAACAAACAGTACGACTCCATGTACACATCCTGTTAAGCAGCAGTCTGTCATTGTCTGACATCAACAGAAGTTGAAGGAACACTGTCCATCTGAGCGCTTTTTTTCTTACCCAAAGCCCTGTGACACAAAAAAACTAAAGTGGCGTTCAGTCGATTTCAGTTCACTTCCTGATCAAGCTAAAGTCAAAATCCCTTGCTTGAGTAGTTTATATACATTAAACATGGCTAACATTGCACTGAACTGAGAGTCTTTCAAATGAAACGGCACATCTGATGGTAATCCTGCCTGAACAGTGATAGTAAGCGACAGGGTGAAGCCAGCCAGCCAGCCTCTGGTTTGAATCAGGGGAATGGGACTAGCAAGGGGCTTGCTCTCGGTAGGTTGGCTTTTATTGCTTCTCCCCTTTTGGTTTTAAACAGATCTGCCTGTTTGTGGAAGTGTGGCCGGCGGTTGGCTCCTCAGCTGGCAAGGCAGCGGCGTTTAATTGCTCTTTGTTGTGGTGGGTTGTGGGTGGGGGGGGCCTGTGGTTGCTGCTGCACAATGGTACTTTGGCCTGCCAGCACACATACACACATGCACACATTTAAACACACACTGATGTACGCGCACACACACCTACATGTTTTTTCAATCCACAGATGGAAGCCCAGATGCACAGTCATTGCCAAATAGGTGCATCACATTTTCTGAGCTTAATATTCTTGCATGTCCTGGCTTTAGGACTCGGGAATCAGATAGACAACTGCTTCATGCTGTAACGGAGCTGGGTTATAACAGAGCAGCTTAAAGTGTTTGAGGAAATAAAAGAAGAATTACAAGGAGGACGAACAGAAGCACCATGGTTTGTATATTTGTGCTGCACTGAGAATGGGTAAGCATATAATTATCACATTTAGGGGAACAGCTTCTGAATAATGCGTCACAGGGAATCGCGGTTGATCTACGGATCCTCCTTTATTCAGGCCTTCCAGCTGTCTGTGATAGAAGCCCTTCATCAGAAGATCCAAATGTTTTCTAATGCTGCTTTACTTGTTATTTCTGATCAGCTCCAAATGTTACTCCAAACACTGAATTTCTGAGCCCTGTTTACTCTGCTTGCAGCCTCTGCACGTGTGTTTATCCAAATCCAACGTATTCTTTTTTTTTTTTTTTTTTTTTTTTCCGGCTCCCCGTCACGGTGGCTTTCGTGCACGGCTGTGGCTAGTTTTGTGTATTTTTGTGTAATTTACTCCTACAATTGGAGGAATGATGTGTGCTCCTCTGCTCTGCTCCCCCTCTGCACCACCTCGCCCTCCTCTGCCCTCCCAGTGAGGTTCTTTTCCATTGATGCACTTACTGTAAAGTGTTCCCTCTGCCTCCATTGCTGACCACATCAACTTGGCCAATCACTGATGACTCATTATACACACATAAACAGAACAAAGCACAAACAGTCATCACATGGTTATAGCAGCAAAGCAGAATGTCTCGCCGCTACCTCTACATCTCATTTCCATCCCCCCTTTTTCCTTATTTCTCTGTCAGTGTGTCTCTGTTACATGTACCCAGAATGCATGCATGCAGAGCAAGCAGGACGCCACTGTAATTTTTGGAAATGAAATGGAAACTGGCACCAATTAGGGGAAACCAATAAAGCAACCTCAGTTCTATATGTCTGCCAAGCAGCAGAGGGGATTCAACTGGAGAATATACAGTTACTTCCATGAAGCCTGTTAGGTTATCATCCTGATTGCATCACCCAATTTTGCTCTGCTTCTCTCCCCTCTTCACAGAAGCACATCAAATAAAACAAGGTTCATATGCTCCTTCTACAAGACAATCAGATTCCACTGGTTTCACAGTCTTTCATTAGAAAAGCCAACATTTACATTCACTGGCAACACAACTATCTACAGAGCAGACTGAAGTTGTTTTTATTCCGTTAAATACTCAGTAACTGCAGCCCTCATGGCTGCTGTGATTAATTGGTTCCTGCAGAACGCTGTATCGAAGAGGAAAGAAGACAGCAGATGGGGCTGTTAAAGGTTTAATTCCGCCTCTGGCGCAAAGACGCAGTAATAGGGTAATGATGCTGCGGCCCTCTGGCGCTGATGTGGTGTTGAAAGAGAGAAAAAGAGAAAGGAAAGAGAGAAGGAGACCTGAGCTTCGGGTGAACCACTAAATGCTGCCACATTCATCCACAGCAGTGACGCCATGCCACACGCCAGTCACACGATTAGGCACATACAGCATGTGAGCAAACTCTCTCTCTTTTTTAAACTCTTTCTTCCGCAGTTTTACAAGAGGGCACAAAAACACCCACATAGACAGTCGGCCCAGAAGCTTATTGAAGCTTCAAAACAGATTTTTGGTACCGTGAAAGCAAATGAGGCGATACCATAAAGAAATCAAACTCTCCACATGTAAAACAAGAAGTATTGAAATAAGCCAAATACTTAGTTGTCAAGATTTACCATAATGCACTCTTTCAAAAATATTGTTCCTTGTTAGAGATTTTCTGCAAAAGAAAGAATGACAATGGTGACATAGTCGCCACTGTCATTTTCTCTTCTTGGGCTTTTATGTATTTTGTTTAAGTTGTAGTACATTGCCATCCACCCATCCTTTGCCTTTATCCCACTCATCCTTGCAGAGCCACAGGACTGGTGCTGATGTGTGGGCAAGAGGCGGGGTAAACCCTGAACATGTCGTCAGTCCATCACAGGATAACCCAATTACACACCTGCCAAACAACCAAGTATATATTCACACCTAAGGAGAATTTTAGGAATCTGTGTAACCTGTCGCACCACAATGAGATTACACTTTGTTTCTGAGTTTATGTCTGCCATCCTGCAGCTTTCAGATGCACTCCTGCTCTAAAATGCCTAAGTTAAAAATCACCAGTCTGAGTAACTGAGCTCTGCAGAGGCCTTCCTCCTCCTCCTCCTCCTCCTTCTTCTTCTTCTTCTTTCCTTTTTTATGGTGGTTGGCAAACAACCACCATAGGTGCATTACTGCCACTTGAGGCAGTAATGCACTTATTGTCATGAAGCGATTTGACCCATAGCAAAACTGTATTGATACTGTGTCGATACTGTGTCACTGAATACTAACACAGGCTGGACATTAAAAATCCCTACAGGCAGCGTTGACTGATTTGATGACCTAGTCTAAACAATAAGATTTAAGTCATTGTATTCTCTTGTATATTATATTATGTCATATCTTCAGTTGCATTCAAAATATATTTGATATTCTTAGATACAGTCAATAAATAATGTGAACATGTACCATAAAGTGAAAATTTAAGTGAGGATGATTGTGGACTAAGTTTTTTTTCACAAATAAGTTTTTCCAACATTTTGAAATTTAATCTGTTACACTTTTTTGACACAAACTCTCCTGCTGTAGGAAAAAATTAAGTAAACAAAATACATTCATATAATACATTTATATGAAATGATTTATAAAAAGCACTGAGTAATTTAAAAAATGGCTGCATACCTGAGTTTATCCCAGGTGTATCTGGGACTTCATTCTGATGCCTGGCTTTATAATGCCGCAGCACTGAGGAGGTGGATTTATTTAAATAAGACAGTTCTGTTAAACATATGCAGCACTTAACCTGCAGAACATAATATGAAAGTAAACTAATTGTCAATTTCAGCTGAATTTGGATTCAAATAGATCAAGTAGAAACTGAAAAGAACCAGATGAAACAACAAAGTGATAACCAAAACCTTATTTCTGAGGTGGATCAAAATGCTCCCAAACTACAAAACCTTTCATTTGCCTTGAGGCTCCATAGTTGACGCTGCGCCGTAAAAGAACAAGAATTGTTTTGGTAAATGCATCCCGTTGACAGATTCGCTTCCTTATGAACGCAGTTTGATGCTTCAGTGTCATTTTGAAACTGAATCAAATCACTGAATCACTTACGAAGTGCAGTCAAGTTCTCCAGAGTCCTGTTAATGACCTCACTATTTGACTCAGGTGTGTTGAAGTAGAGACACTTCTAAATGTTGCAGGAAACCAGCCCTCCAGGCCTGGAGTTGCTCACCTCTGGTCTATGGGCTTGATGCATCGGTGTTGCCAGACCCATCACTATTGAACCTCATCGTCTGATGAGGTTGATGAATAAAGTTAGTGATCAGTCCTCTACGCATACAAGTATATACACAAAACAGGGGAAAAAACAAAAAAAATTTGCACCATTACATCTCAGTGTCCTTTGTTTCTGATTCCTCCCAACTTACAATGATTAATTATCCACTGAAACATTTTAAACTATGGGTATTTAAAGAGCATTTAAGGAAAATTGCCTCTCTATTATTTATTCTTTAACTATACCCCATGTCTTGAGCTTTATTTCTCCTCCTTTATTTTATTCTCCTGCCCACCCTTTATTCATCCCCAGGGCTTCATATCACGCAATGGTTCCTTTATCGTCTCTGTTCCTCCTTCCTCTTCCTCACTTCTCCCCGACAATCTTTACCACCCCCTGCCTCCCTCCAATATGTCTTCTGGCCTCTCTGTCTCCCTCTCCTCACAGTTGGACTCATGTGGGACTGATTGAGCTTAAGGATCCAGCCCTCATCAAAGGAAGAGTGTGGTCGAATGCGAGCAAGCCGCTGAGGCTCCAAATCTCTCCCCGGTTAATCAGCCTCCTCTCTCCCTCTTTCTTCCTCCTTTTCCTCCTCCCCTTCCTCACTCTCCAGCATTCATCCAGCAGCCAGCTCATACAATATAACCCCCCACCTTTTCTTTTTTACTTATCTCCTTCCTCCAGCTCCACACATCCGTAAGGCTTCATTCTTCAGTCTCTTTCTGCTTGTTCAACTCATTCACTGCTAACCTTTGTTCCTCACTATCTTCTGCCCACAACTCAGCTATTCAGTTGAAAATGTTTTTTTTTTCCACTTTGCTATCTTCTCCTTCTTTCCCTCGTTCTCCAGTTTCTCCACCCGCCGTCAGCCGCAGTTCCTCTCCAGGCTCAGATCCAAACCAACACTGGAGTCTTTCTCGATGTCCGGCCCACTACTCCTCCTTTTATCACTTCTGCTTTTCCAAATCATCGGTCCCCTCATCAGACTGATGTCTTCTCTCTGTTGCACTG
This sequence comes from Poeciliopsis gracilis, assembly GCA_911649635.1. Taxonomy (NCBI): domain Eukaryota; kingdom Metazoa; phylum Chordata; class Actinopteri; order Cyprinodontiformes; family Poeciliidae; genus Poeciliopsis; species Poeciliopsis gracilis. The sequence continues at coordinate 1,969,171 of CAJVRI010001403.1, forward strand.
AATGCTAACAACTTACCCTGAGGAATGTTCACCAAACTTATGAACCTGTGCAGGTGCACTTACTGTGGGAAAGATTAAAAATTCATAAATTGTCACAGACAGACATCCATCTTCCAAATATCACTTCTTAATCATAAGAAGCAGCACAAACTTTGTTTTAACTCATTTTCTCTAAATGTTTTAACTAATATTTATATACATCAATTTGATGGCAAAAATTATTAACTAAAATTTCCTTCCCCAGGTGCCAGAATCAACAGAAGAGGAATTTGAAATTTTGCTATTGACTTTACAAAAGCTATCAATCATGACAACTTTTGTTCCCGAGAGTTTTGCAAACACATCTGCAAATAATGATTTTGTGTCATAATGTTATGTGATTACATCTGTCACTGGTGGCACTGAATTAACTTAATTTAGGATCTGAGAAGAACCAAATGATTTTCAATGAAATCTTGACATTAAAATCCTTTCAGTTAATACTAACAACAAGACCAAGGATACATTTTCCTGTGCAACATTTTAAGGGCAAATAGTTCAAATTCTAAATGTACAACTTCTAATCATTTGTTAGCAAAACAATTGTCAATTGAATGTCAGTATTTCTGGACACAAGGTTCCAAAACATCCAGCAAAGTGCTTAAAAAACAAAACTTGCCTAATTGTTTTGATATTTTATTACTGCAGAAAGATCATCTAAACCTGGAAACAGTTTGCAAAAAACTGTTCACGAACAGTTTATATTTAACTTTTTCGTAGAAGGTTCTAATGAATAAAAGATACCAGGGAAAAAAAGAGATAAATCTTATTTGAAATCTTCAGATATTTTTTAGGACATTGAAATTTTATAGATATTTCCATGAAACTAAAAAAGCTGCATTAGTAATGGTAAATACCAGCACCCAAATGCAGGAGGTATGCAAATGAACATCAATACTTTACTTAAACATAAGAAAAACCAAAACACTTACTAAAACTAAAATCCAAAGATGAATCCAAAATAATATAGCACAAGGCACCCACAACCTGGTGGCATACAGGATGTTGAAATCTGAACAAGACCTGTTTGACTGCTTAAAGTATGATTAAAACATAACCCGATATGTCTTAAGTCTAGTATACAATACAATACTGCAAGACAAGCAATGATTGTTTTCATTTAACAAAGCATCTTGACATAATCTGGAGTTTCTTGCTAACCAACATGGAATGATGCATCCTGATCAGTCCCAACCATAAACTGTGTCATCTTCTTCATCCCTGAATCAGCAGTCATAAACTGCAGGCCAGTTTGAGTTTTTGGGGGCAGATATATTGGGCAGGAAAATTTATCAATTTAATTAATCTTAAAATAAGAAGAGCATAACAACATTTTTAAAACAGTATTTAGCAAAATGTTTTACTCAGATGTTCGTCAAACTGTGCCTTTCTTGTGTAAGTGCTAGACTTCATAAGAATAGGTAAACAAGTCTTAGCCAGTTTTAATCTTTCCCAGACATACTCTGTGTATACATTGCTAAATTGCATTGTAAAGCCAAAACATGATGCTAAAAACTCAATTCAGTCATCTGCTTGTGTTTAGCCATTTTTCTTACATAAATACTACACGCTAGTCACTGCCCATGTATCATCACCTTCGCACTCCGCCTCACACCATCTCTGGCCCATCTCCAGTCTTTGTTGTGTGTGGTTGTCTGGATGAGGCAGAGGGTGGTGGTGGTGGTGCAGAAGAGGGGGGCGACCGGCACTCAGACCACTGCATATGTTTTCAATTCCCCCTCACAGACCTCGCCTCTCCTCGTTTGGCCTGCTCTTGCCCTCCCATTTATCTTCTCTTCTTTTCTCTCTATCCTTCTTTCTCTTTATGTCCACCAAATTGTCCATTAGACTTTCTGCTTGTCTGCCTGCCGGGCTGCCTGTCTGTGGCATGGCAGACAATAAAGCTATCGCAAAGGAAGCCAAAAATGCCATGGGGGACCAGTATTAACTTTTCGTACTACACATTGGCCAACTCGGTCTACTTCAGGCAGAATTGTGCAGTTTATTGACATAATGAAACTACATGAATCTACTGCATGCCTTACTGCATTCATACACCATCGACTCTATAAAGAAAACAACCCAACTGGTAGAAAGATGTCACATAGTTTGCCATGATTAAGAAATACAGTAGTTTATGGGATATGCAATGTGATTTTAGGTCAGGTCATTCCACAGAAACATGGAAACGTTCAAAAATCCAATATGTAGGGCGTGCTGTGGTGGCGCAGGGGGTTAGCACAACCCACGTATGGAGGCCTTAGTCCTCAACGTGGCTGTCGTGGGTTCGACTCCCGGTGACAAATTCCCCTCTTTCCAGTCAGCCTACTTTCAAAACATACAGGCCACTAGAGCCAACAAAATCCTTGGAGAAAAAATTACCGAAAGAAGTTCAATGTGTAAAGACAGTATTGCTGGGACTGGGTTCACATCACAGAGACAATTTGAGACTTAACCATAGCACTGTTCAGAACAAAATACTTTTATTTCATTTTCAACAATGAAATAAAAGTTGGAAATTTTAAGAAAATTTCCAGTTTTCTTAAAATTGGAAATTCTTGTTTAAGGATCCCATATAGATCAACTGGTACCCTGATACATAGATCAATAATTTACCTTACCTATGTGAACAATTTAATGTTGGTTGTATGTGAACTGTAGTTCTAAAACACAGACATTTGTAATGCTCATTTAAAACTACAGACTTGATTCTTTGTGTCAAAGATTTCTGCAACAAACAACTGATTTGAAAGATAACATTCGTTGGAAATCCTCATTCACAGCAGTTATTTATACTTTTTTTTTCTTTTTACATAAGGCAAGGTTGGTTTGGATAGTATTTCCCTTGACTAAATGACAACTTAATTCGGAAACTTCTTTTTGTACTTAGTTTGCTTAATTGTTTGAAACATTTAAGTGTGACAAAAATCAAAACAAACCTTTTTGGCTTTTTAGCACTATACACATGTGCCAACCATTTTAAATAAATGAGTCTTATATAGTATTTGGTTTTACCTATCAGCAAACCCCATGTCTTGGTTTTCAGTGTTTTCTTATTCATATTTTTGAAAGAGAGGTTTGAAAAAAACAACGAGTCTCCTGTTTTAAGAAAAATGACAGATCAGCTTCACACATCTCCAGTTCAAAACAGCAACCAAAGCAAAGCCGAGACGATGTGGTCAATTGCCTGGCTAAACATTGCAGTTGCTTTCTGTAATACAGAAAGAAAACCTAGAAAACCAAGTGCTCTCTAAGGGAAGGTCATTAAAATCCCTCCAGCAGTAAATTCACTTTTTAAACGAAAAAATAGAGGCAACGATCCTTCCTTGTGTGAACCAGTTTTTCTTTTAAGCAGTGAGCCATGATGGTCATAAAATCGCTGACAGAAATGGTGAAAAAAGTGTAGATTATACATAGTACATGTGTTTGACTTATGCTTGATTTAAAATGATTTATCGCTTGTAGGTGGATGTATTTATGTATGCCATGTATCTATAGGTGAGGGAAATAAACCAAGGAAGCACTTGAGTCATGCTCTGAAACTGTGGTCAACATGAGACATGGTGAAATGATGGAAACGTGGGGAAAGAAACAAACATCGGGAGACAGAAACCATGACTCAGTTTGCCAATGAAAATAATCCGAGAGCAGGAGAAACAAAATGAATGAACAAAAGGTGAGAATATATGTATAAAGAATGGGAGCCAGTGCCACACACAGTCACAGGATTCAGTCTACAATCATGATGAGGTCCCTGCGATGACAGGAGAGTACTGACTGTACTACAAAGTAATTAGAGACGGTCTGCACCGAGTCACAGTTTAGTCTGCAGTGGCCTTGAAAGAGACAGAGTGGGAGTGAGGGCAAGAGAGGAAGGTGAGAGGGAAATATTATGAATATATTCCATTCTGAAAGAAAAAAATTCTGATTGGGTCATGATTTAATATATATATATATATATATATATATATATATATATATATATATATATATATATATATATATATATATATATATATATATATATATATATATATATATATATATATATATAAAGTGTGTGTATATACATATATATGTAAATATATGTATCTATCACTTCAAATAAAGCAGCATCAGTTATCATTACTGTAAGTATCCCTTAATGAGAACTGAATTAATTTCTTCTACAATATTTTACATTTTAATCATATTTAATAAATGTTTTTTTTTCTTTAGCTTGTCATATTTTCCCTCGAAATATATTTTTTTGTATCTGAGAAAATTATTTATTTAAACATCACTTACTATTTAAAAAAAATTGGACCAATTTCTTTTACATAAAGTTTGCAATTTTCTTTTCAAATGGTTTGAAAAGAAACCATAAATTAGCAAAATGTACGTAGAAGTCCAAAGTAAATGAGCAGAGGTGTTTTTTCACATCTAGGTGCATGTGGTTTGTCTTGTGCTTGATTGTGTTTTATAATCGCTGTTTTTGCATTGTTAGGCCAGGGGTCTGAAACTTGTGGCTTGAGAGCCAATACTTGCCAAGTACTTATTGTGGAAAAGAAACATACTTTTTTTTAATGATAAAAGTAAATAACTTACAGGGAAATCACAGGAAGAGGATGAAATGGAGACCACAGTCACTGTAACAGAAGGAACCAACAAAGGACAATGAAAACCGGTGACCTTATATTCTGAGATGAGAGAGGAAGACATTGAATTCAGGTGAGTTGGTCTGGGGTAAGGAACAGCTTCCAAGGAGATCAAACAGGCAGACTGAAGGGGAGATGAATAATTCACTCCAAAGAAGCTTAACTAGACAAAAAAGAAACCACAAACCACGGGGGAAAGACCAACACTGATCTAAGAGAAAGAAACCAAACAGCACAAAGAACAGAATATGAGTATAAATTAACAAACTAAAGGAACGAACTAACATGACAACATATTTCAAGCAAAAATAAACACACAGAAATTAACTAAATTCAGCAAAATCTGTTGAACAATGATAAAGATATATGAGTAACACTTCATTTAACGGTTTGTGAATAAGACTGTCATAACACTGTCATAAATATGACGTAACTAAACTTTAAAAATTATGTCGCTTTATGTTATTAAAGTGAAGGTTTAATCAGTAATACATTTATAACAAATTTATGTCAGATCATGATTTCTTGATTTATGTCATTTTGAATAAATGTCAACTTTGCGTCAAAAGTGTCATGATTTACCGAATGACACTTTATGACAACAGTCAAAAATATTCATGAAGACTTACTTATATGACAGGTGTTACGCATGTTTATGACAGTGTGACAGTCTTATTCACAACCTGTCAAATAAAGTGTTACCATAATATGCATATGTATATTATGTGAGAAGTTGATGTCTAGGGAATACTTCTAGCTGTTTTCACATCCTTATTTGTAGCAAAAGGAAAAGCAATGGATTGCTTAATATATGGGATTGTTTTCTTATTTTCAAGAATCAAGTGACATACAAAATCTGATATTAACTTTTTTTTTGCATAATTTTGGAAGTATCAAGTGGGGCTCCACTAAGTATATAATTTAGTAATAACTGATCTGCTTTGATAAACATGTTGAAGTTTTATAAATACAATTGTGAAGAAATGAGAACCATCAACAGCATGTGTGATTTTTATTCATTTTAATATTAACATAAATTTAAACTCTTCTAAGATATTGAATTATTACAACTAAACAAAAGGAGCTAAAGAAAAATCAAATAATTTTGATGTTTATACATACATAAAAATATAAAATTTGGGACTCCCCGTAAAATTATACATAGGTGTACTGCATCAGGTGGATTTAATCATAACGTCTTTATTCAAATTTGTTTAATCGTCAAACAATAATTTTGATGAGCTACAGAAGAACAAACAGCTGCCTAAAAGCCCAGATATTGCTTGCGAAGTGAGTTGACCGTCTCCAATAACCTCCAGATATCTTCACAAGAGTTACAGCATTTTCCTGCTACTGTTTATGTAAAACTGTGTGCCCCAATCAGAAGGAGACTGAACAAGTTTAACTTTTGTGGAAGACATGCAGGCTTAAAATTGGCCAGATGAAAGTTTGCCAGAGAAACTGATAAAAACTTCTAGACACCATTTGGATTCTAGAACAAAAAATGAGATGATTAATAATGTGAGAACATCAGTTTAAATTGTTTTTTTTAACTAGAACAAGAACCTTTCAACATGACAATAAATCAAAATATACCTGTAAATCCATGAAGGCCTGGATAAAAATTGTTCATCCATGCAGCTCCTTACAAGGTGACTGGCCTCTATCTCCATCAATCACTGGTAGAGAGGCAGAGTACATCCTGGACAGGGTCACCAGTCTTTACAGCACAACATAGAGAGACATAAGAGAAACAACCATGCACACACAAATTAGAGAGACCAATTCACATAATGGCCATGTTTTTAGACTGCGGCAGCAGGTAACCAGAAAGAACTCACCCACAAAGAGACTCCATGTCATAAAGACCCTGACCAGAATTTGAACCCAGCTCCTTGTTGCTATACTAACTTCCACCATGCACCCCTAAAACCAAGAAATTATCGTGGAATGGCAGAGTCTGAGCCCACACCTTCATTAAATTCCTGCAAGGTGACTTGAAGTGGGTTGTAGGAAACCCCTAAAGCATCACACCACTGAGAGTGAGGATTGGAACAGACTTTCCTTAAACCAATGTCAGAATGTGGCAGATGACTAAAGGAAGCATCTCATGGGATTTCAGCCAAAGGTCATAACACTGGCAGTAAGAAGGTACGTTCTCTGTATGGATAGACATTTTAGTTAATATCTTTTGTTTATTGAAAAAAAAACAAGAGTATTTTTCTTAGTTAATTGTATTTGAATTACTTTATTTTTCAGAAATAGCAAACATTTTTGTAAAAAGTGTTTATTTTCCCATTTTGTGCAAAAAGAGCAATGGGGAGTCCTAATTTCTTTAAATTGTATGTATATCGAAAATGATGCATTTGATGAGATAGGGTAAAATAGATTTCATCATATGATCATTCAGATATTCACAGATGAAACCCTCCAAGGGTCAATAAAGAGCTCAATGTCTTTACGTTTGCCACACAAATCTGCTGTTTTCAGCAAAGAATTCATATAAAGGTTACGGTCCATTTTACCAACAAATAGCTTGTGAAACAGCACCAAAATAAATGAAAATAGGATAATTTTCTGTGGTGTTAATGGAACATCATGAAACACATCTGTCTTGTTCACAACCTCATGATCTTCAGCAATTAAGCAATAATTTCAGTGGTCGCCTCTTAGTCTGTCAGACATTCAGGATCACTGAACTCTGCTGCCTCCAAGTGGACAAAAACTCAAGCAAATAAACTCAAATCTATCCAAACATTTTTCTCACACACTGTAGCTTACGAGTGGTTTAATTATATTCATAAATTTATTTAATTTTGCTTTGCTTAAGAAAGGTCCAACACGCCAAATGTAATTCAGTGAAGTTGGATATGTAGCCAAGGAGAAAAAAATCATTTTCCTCTAAATTGTCATTAATATCTTTGTGGTCAAATGAATGTCAATTACAAATTGAGTAATGACAAAAAGGGATGTGATTACTGGTTGATTGAACAATAAAGGTTTCACAAGTGGAAAAAAAATGGTTTATTTGCAAAAGTAGAGAACATAGCCTCTGAAGACTTTTAGATTTTAGTATTTCCTTTTGAGTCATTCACATAAATATTCTATAGCTTAGAGTGCAGATTAGCACAGCTTCCTGAGGTTCATTTTACTTCCCTGGAAGCGAAACACACTACATCATGCTCTAGCTGTCCAACTCGGTTAAAATTGTGATATATTAGAAGCCATAAGACTGAGGAAGTTTTCTCTGCATGAGTGCCATCCCTCAGTGTTGGTGTGCGCTCCTGCTGAAGTCTGCATATCCTGCCTGCCGCCTTGTTAACCCAGAATACCCTAAAGACTTCCTCTGTAGCTGCCGAGACACGCTGTGAAGTCGTCCAGGTTTCCATGTAGCTCAAAGTGAGGAGAGGAAAAATGGGAGGAAAGAAGGACTGTATATACGGTGCCCAGATGTCTCCTGAAAGAGTGAATCTGAGTGTGATTACTCGCTAATGAATGTCATACAATACAGTGAGAACTTACAGTGAAAGTTTGTTAGACTGAAACCATCTATATTTTTTATTTACTTCCATTAAAGTAAGAAACACATCATCTTCATTTTTGATGAGTGTCAAAATCAAGAAAAAAAAAATCACAAAACTGCTTTTGCAGATTGCACATAAATTTCTGAGATTAACTTGGGCTTTATCAAAAGTCGGATATTTTAAATGGATTTTAATAAAATCATGTTCATTTTGAATTCTTTAAGAACTATGTAACAATCAATATTGGTAGATGTAAACAAGCTTTATTTCACAAACAAACATTACTGTGACTTTGCATTACATTAAAAGGGGAAATTGATTTGATTTATGTAAATGAAAAGTTTACTTTGCAACCTGAAACGAAAAGCCTTGCCAGTTTGGCAACAGAATGTCTCCATCTTGTGGCTGATGGAGACATTCAGCTCATGTATTTTTGTTGGCCTGAGGTGATGTTTTTCATCAGCCTTATACAATAATCCAAATAGTTTAGATAGGATGAATTCGGAGAATCAGAGTTTATCAGGAAATAAAGTGAAAGTTTGCTCTAAACTACAGACAGCAAAGTATAACTGAGATTTATTACCTTATCTTCAAAACACACAAATCAGAGGAATTGTATGAATCAAATTAGACTTTATATTTTTTGATGGAGCTACTTTTTAAATAACAGAAAACTAAACATAGCACTTTGTATTTTTACATAATCATTTAAGGCAGCTGCACTTATTGGTTTACATATTTCAAATGCCTTGTATTTTTCTCGTTACATAATAATTTATTTGCATATTTTGTCAAATAATTAGAGTATTGTTAGATATTTTAACATATATTGTAAAGATGAAAACTCAAGTTTGAGTTTCAAGCATTCATCTGTGGTTAAATACTTTATTTTTTACATTTCAAACAAGTTATAGGACTTCATTTTACCTGGAAACTTTTTAGTAGTATGTAGTTTAAATGCTGTTTCATCATACTCATTGTGATTTAAAATGCTCATTTGTAATTGTTGCTTTTTTAGATTATCTTTTTCAATGTTGTCATTTTCCGCACATTTACTTTCAGAGATTTACTGACGCAATTTGAAGCAATAAAAGGGTTGTTTACAGACATGGCCTTTGATTGTTTTATCAGATGCTTCAGTTGTAAAATTAAGTTTTAATAAGAAATCATTCATGTGTTTCATAGGAGTAATACATCAAATACATACAAAATGTCAGAAGCTTCTCATTGAGGTTAGGATCCGAAGAGTTTCCTGGCTACAGACCCAGAATGCAAATGTTGTGGCATGATGTTCCGTTGTGCAGAAAAAAACATCGTTGGTTGATAGAATTCGCCTGGATCATAGGGGAAAGTTGCTCCTTTAGGGTTTTACAATACATTTATTTGTGTCAATATTTTGAGAGAAATTTTAATCGAAACTCATGAATGGGCTAAGGTTTGTTCCTGCTCAAACTCCTTTTTTCCAGTAATGCAAAGTCTGAAATGTGTCTTGTTTGAGAAAATTACTTTTCCTCAGTCCTTTGCAGATCTGTTCTGACACTTCCAGCAGTTTTCAGTCTGTCTCTGAAGATTGTTTTAGAGAGACATTGGTTCTTTTCAGTCCTTTTTAACACCAATGACCAGACCAGCACTGAAAAATCTCAGACTCACTTGTGTCCTGTTAGCCCCAAGCAAGCTCTGTACTGGACATCCATGCCCTTAGCTAGAGCCTTCTTTAGAGGATGGCTTTGCAGCTGAACTTCTTCATGAAATGGTTGATTTTGGTGCAGCCTTACCAACAGCATCCTCATCCTTTTTTGTAAAGCCAGATGATACAAAGAGATGATAATAATGTGTGTACTTAGAGGAAGACTTAGCTGACAAAAAGATTTTAAGCACAATTCCCAATCAAAGTGATTATTCTGCTTTTTTGGTTTCATTCTTGATTTCTGCTGCTCAACTCAATGAAAGGATTAAAGAACAGTGCAAAACATTATTTAGTTAAAGATTTTATTTTTTTACTTTTATATTACATGCATTTTAATATGATCACTATTCATGCAACAAAAGCAAATTGGAAATCTCCACCAAGACAAAAATGAAGCAGTAAACTTAAAGTTGGTCTTTGGCCTTTAAAGCACCACTTATAATATTGTGACACTTGTTTTTTATACATCGTTTACAGACATAAATTATAAATTGTTTGACAGGCTAAAAGGCTTTTTTATAGCCTTTATTAAACGAATACCTGACATCGTAATCACCAGATTTGTTATGCTTTCCTTTGTCGCCCTCTCGTGGTTGTCCGTGTCTTTACAGCATCTCTTTGTTGGCTTCCTCCCTTCCCACCGCCCCCTCTCCATTCTCTAAACTGTGATTGGCTCAAAACGCCATCGTCCAACCGTGGTTCATTTTCTAATACATTTAAGCTCCACCCTCTTGTGACCAACCACTCCTTCTCCTCTTCAAACAGACACGTCCAAGCTGCAGCCCAGCCCCCTGCCCTGTGGTAAGAATGGACGGCGCGGCGGTATGATCTGAAAACATAATATGGAGGAGTCGACATGTTGATGGAGGTGGTGCATGGAAAATGGGTGAATAAATTTACAGGTTTGCATGTGCACTCCTGCACTTCCATTCATTCGGCACCTTCTTTTTCCATTTGGCGCTAATGGTGCAGATTATTCCTAATGATTATTATTTTTTAATGGAACCCACAGCAGGGTTGGTGTGAACTATGATCGGCGGTAAACGGGCAGAGGAACGAGGAGAGAGAGATCTGGATCAACGTAATCCATCTGGACTTCAGGAGGGGGGAAGGAGATGAGGACCGTAATGGCTCCGAAGATGAAAACAGCATTATTCGTAATTGTGCACTGGGGTGAGTCCATCCGCGTCTGTGTTCTGTCTCCCAACCGCCTCACCATCTGTCACAGAAGGAGACGGCTCACTAAATAAATCCATTTTATTCTGATGTAATATACAGCAGATCGGGTTATTCTAATGTTCCAGTCTTATACGAATTATCAACTCACCGGTGAAAATTAGAATCAAACCCATTAAGCACGCAGCTATGTTTATTACCTGTAAAGCAGGCTCCATGCTGACTGTTTGGATGCTCCACTTCACCACAGGTGTTTCTTTTCCCACCCTCCATTTCATAAAGTCCTGAACCTTGATATTTTATGTGCAATGTTTGTCAGATTGATCATATGTATTATTGGAAAGCTTTTTGTTTTGCCTTGGTGGTTTAAGCTCCAGTTAGTTTGATGTGATTGCATTGTGTGGGTAATGGACGACAATGAAGCAAGACATTTTCAGGGATTGATAGTAATGTGGGAAATAGTTTAACAGATGTATTTTTCAAAAGGATAAAGCAGGGGAAGAATATCAAATAAATTCAATAATGCGGCAGCTTTGATGTTGAGGTGTGGCAACACAAAGTTGTCAGAGGGATAGCTGACACTTTAATGATCTTCTCTGCTCGCCTCACTATCTTCTGCAGGGCAACAGCTCACTCTGTCTTTCAGAGCTTGTTTTATGTCTTAAACATGCAGTATCCTCGACTTGCTCACCCAAAGCTCTTTGGTTCATCTCATCTATTCAGTACGATGTCCAGAGATTGAACATTATAATGTTTACATTAAAGAAAAAAGGACCTGTAAAACATGCATGAAGAAGTAGATATTTTTGTTTGCTTGTACAGATTAATTCAATAAATTAGAATATTATTGAAAAGTCCATTTATTTCAGGAACTTTCCCTGTAAGTGAAACACATTATATAGATTAATTACACACAGATGGCTGTTTGAAAGCCTTCATTTATGTTAAGTATATATTTCTCCACTTAACAGTTAATGAAAATATGACATTTTATTCTAAAAACAGAAATGTGGGCTGAATGAAAAGCTGTAACTATCCCCCAAGTCAACTTTTTGGGTGAGAAACGATCTAAATAGGTTACTTGGGACTCTTGTGTTATGATTCTGACATCAACCCGTCAGCTCATCCCCACAATTGGCTGTAACTTTGGTGAAATATATCAAAATTGGTCAGGGGCATGGTTATGCTTTCACAGGGGGTTTAGTTACATTTTAAGTTGCTGTCATGATGATGGCACAGACTGTGTCCTCTTGGACCTATTCACTTACATGTACGGATTTGAGGGTGACACAGTTAAAGGGTTAATACCCGCTTAAAGGTTGTTACGTTCAAATGGTACTTTTAATCTGACAAATGAGACATATATTTTTTTAATTTATTGAATACGGCTGTATGTAAGTGGGATAACTGGGTGATTTGGACATGAGTATGTGTAGTATTCCCTCACCTTTCAGCTCCATAATAACAGGACAGGCTTCCTATGAAGCCTTTAGATCAATAGGTGCAACAACCATCTCTGTGTTTGTTTTGGTTCAGAAAATGCCCCCCAGGCCCTGATGCATGGGGTCTAATCCATACAGCATTGAGTATTGTGACGAGCTGTGGTGTCCCCCAGCTCTATCAGGCTGAGTCCAATGTTAATTAGGACTTGATCCGCTTAAGCCTCCCTCTAGTCGCCCATGTCATTATCTGTGTGGGTTTGAATGTGTGTCTGTCATCAGGCGAGGGCTTTTATTTTGGTAAAGGGTCCAGTTGTTCCAGAACTGTATACACTCCCACATGAAGAGTTAACCGAAACAATCGCCTCACCTGTTTTTCTTGTTGTTACGGTAGTTAAGAGTCTTATGGAGGGTTAGTCAGAGGTGAGTGGCGCATATATCTGCAGTCCCTTACGACAGAATCTTGTTTGCGGTAGCTTTGAAAAGACACAGGAGCAGTTCAGCTACCTTAACTCTTGCTTTCGGGGCAAATCAATAACTGCACTGACACTAATTTAATAACATAACCTGTGGGTGTTGTTGGGTATTTTTGCTTTGCAGCAGTTTAGTGTTTTTATGCTCCTTTACTCAAGAGATGTGGCCACATAAAGGGATTCAGATTTTTATGAACTTTAAATTTTGGGTGAAATTGTGTCATTTTTAGAGTTCTTCCAGGAATTTCTTTCTGTATCAAAGAATTATTATATTCTTTTTATTTCAGGGGTTGATGATATGAACGTTTAATCTCAAGATGAGCTATCTGTTTAGCTTGTTTTATTTGACACACAGCATAAATGATAAAGATGTCTACATTGTGAACATTACCACTCATTTCAGTCATTACTAAAGATGCCATTCTGCTTTTTTTTTTCTTGGATTATGATATATTTTCAAATAGTTATCTCACAAATTGGTACTATTAGGTAATTTTTTGTTGACTTTGTGTTTTGTTTTGCTTTCAAGCATCCATAATTTCTTGTAATGTTCAAATTTCGCCTTAATTTATTTAGCCTTTTGATCCTTTAAAGTTTTTCTCTTTATATTTACTTTTTTCAGTTGAAGCATAATGGTCTGTGAGTTTCACATGCTGAGAGTTGAAGCGTTTAGAAGGATTTATTTTTAATCTAATCTTTCTTAAATAGGGGTATTTTTATTTGTGAAACCAGACAGACAGGCTCAGTAGGAAACAATGAACCTGGCTGCTCTGAGGAACTCATGATGAATACTTCTGCTTAGAACCAAAGACATGTTTACTAAACATACATAATGCTGGTTGATTAATAACTTGTGATATTTCATGTGATATTTCATAACTTTTAATATCTTCCTGATTTGATTTAGTTCCTCTGTTTATATAAGTATTTACTCAGTTTCTACCAGCTTGAAATTGGGCCCGCTGACTTCCCTTAGTCATATTAACAGGAATCTCACTGAGAGCACTAACTTCAAGGCTCCTATCCACACCATTTTAATTTATTATTTGCATAATCAGTCATCTATTCCAGACGTTATTTATTTGATGCAAGTATAACTTACCAAAGTTTACATAAAACTTTCTTTCCTTCTCTCTTTATCACAGTGTTCCAGTATGCTATGTGCCGGGACGTGACTCTTCCCAATGGTCCACTTTTCCGTGTTGCCGGATTCCGTCTCTCTTTGCCATGTCAAGTGTCTGGATATGAAGGTTCACGTACCCAAGAATTTGAGTGGTTCCTTTATAGGAATGATGCTGGAGGAAAACAGATAGGAGTGGTGTCCACCAGGGACAAAGGTTTCCCATACGCCCCATTCCAGGCCAGAGTGAGGAATGGGGAGGTGAGGATTGAGAGGGATTCGGGGGATAAGGTCCGGCTGGTGATCCAGAGGCTTCGAGCCGAAGACGAGGGCAAATATGAGTGTTATACACCCAGCACTGACAGCACCTACCAGGGAAATTACAGCGCATTGGTTCCTGTCAGAGGTAAGACAAACTAATGAAAATTTCTCTGAATGTATTTTCAAAATTGGTTGCCTTTTATAATCAAGGTAGATTGAAAATATAAACATTAATTTGCTGAAGTTGCAGAACTAAGATAACCTTGAACATAAGTATTTTCTATGTTACACTGGAAATCTACTGGAATGTTACTGATGATCTGGAAACAAAATGGCTATGGAGTCACAATCTAAGAATTGTAATATTAAAAGTTGAATTACACTAAAATAAACATTTAAAATGATGTTTCCACTGAATAAATAGTGTTATATCCATCACCCAGCTAATAAACTGATTTCAAGCATTGAGATTCAGAAGATATTGCACATCTCAGCAACAATGCAGCTAACTGGCAGCTCATAGGCTAAGAGACCAAAACTATAAACAACTAGAGAAAAAAAAAATCTGATTCTAGTTTCTCTTTCAAAAATGGTGGGACAAAAATAAAAAAAATAAGAATTAAAGACAACAAATCTTTATACTTATTCATATTTTGCATAGAATATTACTTCATTTACATATTAAAAACAGTTTGTCTCATTAAAATTATGTCTTTTTTTTAACAAAAAAAAACAATGATGTAGACATGTTACATGTTTATCAGACATGCAGCATAAAATGTATGGGATAAATCACTTAGATCATAATCAGTAGAAAACACAGTTACCCTTTTATAGTAGACTAATTAGCATAGCTGCTTGTTTGTTTGGCTACAATAATAATAAACCTTTTTGATAAATATTTACGCATTTATAAATATTAACACTGCTGACTCCTTTCTTACAACTAACACCCGATAGTTTGTAAACAAACCATCGGGTTAAGTTAACGAAACTTTAACTTAATTAAACATAGCTAAGTTTTAGTTAACAAAAAATGCTTTATGGTGGCACCAGTCTGCATATTTTTTGACTTGCATAATAAGCAGGGCAAATATCTAAAATTGAAGTATTTTTTTATAAATTAATGTAATTTAAATATAAAGAGATGAGGTGGTAACAAGTCATGTAATACCAAGATGAGTTAAAAAATAATATATGAATGAATGCTAATGTTTTGTAGCAAGATCATGTCTTTCATGTATATTTTGAGGAAAGGGATTGTTGATTCACATTTGATTTTCCATTGTCAAGTTTGAAGTAAGGAAAAGTGCACTACTATTAAACCAATATATTTGGTTATTTTATAAAGAAAATCTGCCAAAGAAATGTTTTAGTTTTTTCAAATAAGAGGTTTGATCTTGTTGTAACTAGACTAGTTCTAGAGTAGCAATGATGCATATTTCCTATTAATAGGAGACATGTTTTCAGCAATCTGTCTTAACAGGGTCATTTTATTTGGTGCTTTTTTTCTCCTGTTTTGTTTCCCACAGTGATTCCAGACTCACTCCAAATTGGCTACATTCGCTCCCTAACCAGCCAGCCTGTTCCTGAAGGATCTGAATTAACTCTGACGTGCTCATCCAGCATCCAGTCGGAGCAACTCACCCATCTGTCCATCGTGTTTGGGAAGCGGGGTGGTAGCGAGCGTTCGGACAGCGGCGCTGGCAGTGAGGTCAGCACGATTAGAGAGATCATCTCCATCGACAAGCTTCTAGGGGTTGTCCCAGGACGGTTTTATAAGAAACGCTACGATGACGGAGAGATCACACTAGAGAAGAGGAACGGAGAGGGCGGACAGGGGTTGTACGTGATGAAGATGAAGGCGGTGCAGCCCGATGACGCTGGGTCGTATTTCTGTGAAGCCTCACAGTGGATTAGGGACCCTGATCGAACGTGGCAGAGGATTGCTCAAAGGACCCTGGATATTGGCAACTTGACCATTCAGCAACTGGGTAATTAAGGAAGTGAAATAGATTTTGTGTAGGCTTCAGGTGCCAAAAAACACATTCGACACAAAAAACAACTGCTAATGTGTTTTACTACTCAAAAACTACCTCAGAGTAGTTTTTGAGTACTCAAAAACTACTCTGATAAGTTAGGATAATTGAACTTTAGCACGCCTACTCAAACTGCAGGTTAGTAATTTTGTTGGGAAAACACTTTTGGATTTGTAGTGAAAATGAAATAAGAATAAATCAGAATGCTCTGAAAAAGTTTTATGAAAAGTAACGTTTTGAAGACAGGAATTAGCAGAAGACTTGAAATGCTCAATGAGCAAAACATTAACATAAGCAAGGCCTCAAATGAAAAACAGCATAGTTTTCACAAAAAGTCCTAGCAATATTCAGCCAGGCTGTGGAAAAGTTTGTAAATAGCAAGGCTTGGTTTATGCTCTGTGTGTCACTGAGTACTGTGGGCTCTTTCCAGAGTTTCGGCGCTCCAAGTTTGTGTTGCAGAGGCCTTAACTGAGTGCTTGGCTGGCAAGTTAAATAATAGGATAAACATTTGTGTTCATTTTACTGCCAGTATCTTAAGCACTTGGACATGGAAAAGGTTGATGGAAGAGGTTGATGGGGCAAATTCTTTTCACAAAATCCCAACTTCAGGTGGGAACTGTTTTTATTAAAAAAAAAAAAAAAAACTTGATATATCGTAAATCATTAACTATGCTAATAAAAAAGTACATAAATTTTTTGCCTTAATACTAAAAATGACATTTGGTTTAAATAGTTGTGAATTCATTTCTGGCAGATCTGTTCCTTTGGTGCCTCAGCAGTCAGATTTTCTGACTGACAGTCTAAATACGCTGGCCTCTTTTTGCTTATCCAGCTGGATTTAATAAGTCAATAGCCCACTGCCTGTATGACTGGATAGATGCCTCTGGCCTTGCAGCAGATCTGAAGGATTATATAATCTTTTTTTCCCACCTTGGCCTCCTTCAGCCTGCAGAGAGGATAACTTTCTTTCTGTCAGACCAGCATGTCCATTATTTCTTTTAGATAAGCACCACTGTGTTGGGTAATCCCTCTTCAAACATATTTTTCTATCCTTCAGTAACCTGTTACATAAAGTAAAAGGTAAATTCAGTAGCTGCTGTCGGTACAGTTTCTCAGTTCAATGATTTGGTGTAAAGGTATAATTGTTAGTGATGCATCTCATTTCAAATTATTTATTTTAGACTGTGTTGCAGAAAGAGATAATTGTTGCATTATGCAAATATTTGAAAACATTTTCTATGATAAGATTGGAGGTCAAACTTTAAGCTTATCAGTGCATGCATTGTTTTCCTTTCTAAAGACACTGAGAGGCTTTATGTCATTGTACATTGTCTCTCTTGTTGTTCAGCTCTTACAATGGCCTCTTTTTGTCAGCTTAAATAATGTCTTTTCTTTTTTTTTTCTAGAGGAATATTGTGCGATTGTTAAACAAGTCTTGCGCACACAGAGGGTTAGCCTTGATGTGTTGTTATTACACCAGTTAAGTTTATTTGCATGCAAACCGAGGGAGGAAAGATGGAGGATTCCTGAATACAAAACGACTACCACACAAGTTAAGCTGATTACAATCTTTTCCAAAAGTTATCATGTAACTTTGCACGTTTTGTGACGTCACCATCACAAACCTGAATATGTTCTATTGACAGACCAACACAAAGGAGTAAATAATCGTGAAATGAAAAGACAAAGTTAACGTGTTTTTACTGAAACAGATCTGAAAAGTGTGAAGTGCATTTGCCTTCAGCCCCCCTGAATCAATACTATGTAGTAACAGGTTTTGCTGTGTTTGGGTTTTATCTACTAGCTTTGGAAAGCACTGAAATGAGACCTTTTTTTTTTTTGGATTTCTTTGAACAATGTAAAAAACAAAATGAATAGACAGATTTTCAGATTCTCCCACCTGAGCTATGCATATCTGCAGCTCCACCAGAGTTAGCTTGCTGTCTTCCTCACTGGTTCTTTTTGCACAGCCATTTTCAGCTGATTGATTGAGCAGGAGCCTTCAAGATGCTGAAAACCCAGGATTTTGTGTTAATTAGTTTCCATTAATCTTCATGATGCTACTTGTTTATTAATGTGCTCTAATAAATCTCCGAGGCCTGCACAGAAAAGCTGGATTTATACTGAGATTAATTTACAGTGTGGGCTTTCTCTATTAACAAGATGGCTCCTGAAGGCATTTAGTTTCATTGGCATTTTCTTAAGAAGTACTTGAGCAAAGAGGGCTGAATACCAATGCAGGGCACACTGCTGAGCATTTTACAGTCTGCTCCAGCAGTCTGCTTCTAGGAAACTGGTCTCTGCTGTATCTCACTTCCTGTAGAGATTTATTTAATCACAGTCTAAGTGCCTGTTTGTGCCTTGGCACTCAGTAGAGTTTTGTTTCCATCAAGTCTGTCTCTGTTTCTCTCAAGCGGAGTCTCTGGGTGTAGCGTCCTCACCCCGGGGGGAGGTGACCCTCCAGGTTGGGTCCCCTCTCATCCTGATCTGTGAGGTGCTGGGGTTGGCATCTGAGGTGAACTCGGGTCTGCTGGTGCAGTGGATGAAGAGAGGATCAATCAGCAGTGATGCTGTTGGAGCCGGAGGAGTAGAGGTACTGCCATTTTCATTTTGCTCACTAATTTAGAAATATGGTTTTTAATTGTGGTTCATTGTATTTTCTCTTATATTGTAGAACTCAATACATATATATGTTTACTATTATAGTGTAAAATCCTGGAATAAATCATAATATTCTCATCAATAACCAGAAATTCTTACTGACTGGTGGCTGGCTGTGCTTCCTGTTAAGGTTGAAGTGGCTCGGATGAGCCCGGACGGTACTGTAAGCTGGGGAGACGACCTCAGCAGAGCCAGCGGCGGCTCTCTGGAGAAAGTGTCCGAGGGGAAGTACTCTTTAAAGCTCTTCTCAGCCCGGCCTGTCGACTCAGGCGTGTATCGCTGTGTGGTGAGTGTGTATGCTGGCAGGAGAAACCCCAGCCCATCTACTCCTGCAACGCTCACCCAGAGGTCAGAGGGTGTCACTGTCAACCTGAAGACCAAAGGTAAGCCTAAGATGAAATAAAATTCCCCATTTCTTTAATATTACCTGCCTGAACATGGTTTTACATTTCCCAGCCATATTTTGAAAGAATTGTTTGCCACATTATCTGTTGAAAGCAGCAGTGTCCAAAAACAAACATCATATTGTAGAGGTTTCCGTGGTTCAACACATCTGAATCAAAAGAGGGAGTGTTCTGCTCATTCAAGAGAGGAAATGTGGGCTTTTCAAAATATTCTGTGAAGCTCGAGGGTGATGGAGTAATGCTACAAACTGCAAATGGCTGTTTGGAGGGCAATAATTGTTAAATGACGTAGTCTAAGTGTTGTAAAAATTTATTTTACATCGTAGTGTAATAATGTTTAGCCAGTTGGACTGAATCTAATGGGAAAAGATGCTCATAATGGACAATAACTACATCGCCCAAAATGTTAATGTCTTTTTCACAGTTGAGCTAAAGAAAGAAAGAAGAACACGTGCAACTGAGATGAAAATCTCAAATTGAACCAGGATTATCACCATCATAGGATCATCTGTTATGGAGCAGACCTATTGATGCTTTCAGAAACTAACAAAAAATGTTGATGCTCCAATATGATCATTCTCTAATTTATAAAAAATAACTTGTAGATATTGATTTTGTTCATTTAAAGCTTCTGAATAAAAAAATTGGTAATATTAGGACATCAATATAAAAACCTATTTCTAGTCTTTCTGCTGACAGCAGTCATTAATTATTTATATTAGAAGCAGAAAAGAGGCCATGTGTGTGAGAGAGCAGCCAATATACAAAAGAAGTTTTCTGTTGATTATTGACCCAATTCCTATATAATTGACATTTTAAACTCTTTAGCATCTAAAATGAGCAATTTCAGCCATTTTTATTGAAGCATGCAGCCTCTGTGTGTATTTACTTGTGTCTGTAATATCTAAAAGACTGTCAGCATTTTCCAAATCCAGCATGTTAAAAGATGGAATAAATTTTGTTCTCCAAAAGATAAAACTAAACAAGTTTCCTGCACTTCATTCAGCCTTCCTGGTTTTTACTGAAACTCTAGTGCTCTCTTTGAACAAACTACAGGCTAAATTAAAAGCTTTGAAATTAAGTGCATTGTTTAATAGCTATTATGGACTTGGAATAAATAAAATTTACTGAAATATCTTCTTTGATGTATTACATGGTCGTGCGTTTGATATTGTTGTCATTCTGAAGGAGCTCAAAAAGCTTAAACAGCCAAATATTAATTTGTTTGGTAGATTTTTGTCTCATAATTTAAAATTTTTTTTCATTTCTCAATGTTGTCCTTTTTTCCTCAGATGTTTTGGTCTCAGCTGTGGCTCGGCTCCCGCGTGGCCCCCTGCTGAAACGAGGAAGCACCATCACCATAATCTGCAACGCCACAGTGACAACCACCGGTCCGGTGCAGGTTCAAGTGCAATGGCTGCAGCGGGCGATTCCTGAACCAGTCATCACGAGGAACTCGGGTGGCGCTCCCTTAGACGCTGAACTTGTAGCACAACCCAGGCTCATTGCTACTCTGATGTACAATGGTGTAGCAAACATCTATGTCAACGACAGTGAGATCAGCATCGACCGGCTTTCTGCCGTCAGCTACAGGCTGAGAATTCACATGGCAACGGTGGAGAACCAGGGAATGTATGGATGTCGTGCAGAAGTGTGGGGCCAGGATCCTCATGGAGGCTGGTACGACACAGGGGCCAAAGCACAGTCAAATGAAGTGACTGTTTATCTGTATGCCAGAGGTAAGAGTCTTGTTTTCTTAGTTATTTGCTAATATTTGGTCACTGTGAACTTCTGAACAGTGGCACAAAGATTCTTGGGGGTTAGCAAAGTTAGATTTATTTGAAATGTTTAGAAGAATCAACCAGTGATTCTAACTTGGAGCAAAGCCAGTTACATTTAATTCAATGATCTGCCACATTAGCTGAACATTCTGTGTCAATTCATTCTGCCCTTGTACTTTTCTTCACCTTTCATATCAAGTTGCTGAGTCTTCTGTCTTTACCTATGAAAAATATAGATAAATACTGTTATTTGCTCTGTGCACTAAAGGAGAAATGTCCAGCCACCAGCCTGTGATCTCACTCTCAAACACCCTTCAGATCAATGACCCAGAGTGCATCAGCATTTCCACCTCCAAGTGGCTTAAAATAGAAAAATGAAAGTTCTTTAGTGTCCTAATCAAGTTGTGGACCTAAATCTGACTGAGATGCTGTGGATTGATCCTAAATGGGCCACTCGTGCCTGAAAATCCTGCAGCATGGCCACATAAAAACAATTTTTCAGAGAAGTGTGGACAAAATTCCTCCATTGAGTTGTAAAGGACTAAAAGTAATCTTTTTGAAAAATATGATGTCAGTTGTTGCTGCTAAGGAAGGCAAAACCAGAGTTTAGGCTTAGGAGGCATTTACCTTCTCATGTAGAGCCAGTTTGATTTGGATAGACTTTTAATAGACATGAACTAAAGCATTTTGATGTCTTACATAGGAGCTTTCTCTCCATTTTTTCCTTTGCTTCTCCAGCTGCTGACCTCCTTCTCATCCCTCTGGTGGTCGGAGTCTCATCGGCCTTGTTTGTCGGCATCTTCATCATCGCAACCGTAACCTGCTGCTTTATGAAGCGGCTGGCAAGACAGAGAGCTCCAAAATAGGTGTCCGTGCTGCCGCCAGCGTTTTGGCTTTTTCTATCTGAAGAGGTACTGCAGAGATTACTGTGGCAGGAAAATGTCACCTCACTCCAAAATGACCTCAAGACTAAATTAAGGAGTTTGGCATATTTTAATATGGATTTTCTGTGTTTGGACACGAGTTTCACAATTACTGCCAAAATGTTGTTTTTTTTTTTGTTTGTTTTTTTTTACTCAATGTCATGTCTTGCACCCATAAGAGGTTTGAACCATTGATTTCTCTGCTACACTTTTCAAGTGGAGTTTATCTGTTTTTATGTCATGCTAAACCACATTTTCATAATCTTCTTTAAGTTGTGATTAAACTCAATAAGTAAATTTGGTAAAGATTATTGAAGAGGTTTGAAGCTGAAATCTGTACAGGTTTCACTGAAGTGAACTTCTCTGTGAAAAAATGATCAAGAATCACAAAGCAATGCCACTCAACTCATCAGATTATTTTTATATAATGCTGGATATGTAGGTCTTCATATGTTTACTATTGGGGCAGAGTTCATGTGGATAATTACAACTATTTTTTCCACTTGCTCCTTGTTTTAAACTGTGTTTTTGTTTTGAATGCAAACCCCCACAATGTGTAAATGTATGTGCATGGCTTGAGGCCCTCACTGACAGTCACATGAATGCTGAGCCTCCACTTTCTTAAAATGAGCAGGGACAGTCTGTCGTCCAGAGCCCAGAGCAGCTCAGCAAGTAAACAAAGCGTCAGTCTGTCTGTGAGTTAACAAGGAGGCATATGGCTGGGAACTTTCTCATGTCAAACACCAGTTGATGCTTCATTCTGTTGAGAACTTTCAAAGCAGGTTTATGTTTTATACATCTTACTAAGATTAAAGGAGGTACCATCTGCATTGAGTGGAAATCTGTTCAAACTTTGCTGAATCTGCCTGTGAAATGTACTTAATGTAGGACGGTGCTGCAGCACCATGTTTCTATGTAAAGTACCTCTGATTAGCATGCTGCCGCAGTCTGCTCCTTTAAAGCACTTGGACGAAAACGAGTCTGGGACCAAAGCCCTTTGGTATCGTTTACGCTGTAATCTTCCAGCCAAAAAGCAAATTTTTGCTTTTTTTTCTTGTTTGTGGGGTCATTGCTTCTGAGTTTCAGAATAACAATTGTGTTTTGTTTTGTTTTTAAATCATGTGTTTGTTGTTTAACGGAAGCTGCAGTTTTCCAGCCATGTGATCTGATAGTTTGGTTAAGTATCTCTATCATTCTTGTCCTCATGTGGTCCAGAGCTCTTTAGAAAGCTTTTTATGACTATGGCTCCCACTGCTAGCCCACAAAAATGTGTTGGACAGATTCAGTGGGTCTGTACTCTTAATCTATCCTCCTCTTCCTGTTGAAAGTTACTCCTGAAGAAAGTGTGGTCTCTTTCTCTCTGCAGGAGACTGTCTGCCTAGTTGTGCTTCCAAAAACCCTGATCATTAATGTTCAAAGACAATTTGGAGTAACGTCACAGCTATGCTTGCTTCCTGAGCCACTTTGTGCCAGACCCAAAGCTGATCTGTTCCCCAACATGCACGCCCTCGATGCCCTTGCACACCAACGCGGAAACCCGCGAGCGCAGCAGCAGAGGCAGGACAGGGCTGTCTGGATGTGTTTTCAGATGGCAGTAAGCGAGTATCTGCGTATTCATCTCTAATCCCCGTATATGGCTGCAGCGAATCCCGCCGCCCTTCCCCCACGCTGCGTGTGGCTCGCATTCGATTTGTTTCCAGTCTCTGATCTTTGTGAATAGTTTTTGCACAGTGTCAAAAAATATAAACACTACTGCATAAAATGTGCATTTGTGTAAAATGTTCTCAAAAAATGTTTTTGTTAAGAGTTGTTTACTGATGGCATGCTCCACTATTCCTGAATGCATCGTACTGCCATTCACTTCTGTTTCTTATGGTGCTTTGGCAAACCTGCCAGCTGATCAAACACCAATAAAACAATCTGGATTTTCATCGCTATTTGTCGTTTCAATTTTCTGTCACTTTGTTTTCAGAAAGCTTGAAAATGTTCAGGTCAGATGAAACTGAAGAGATCGTAATGATTTCAGAGCATTCTGGAGGCAGGACAACAATCCCATCTGCTGGATGAGGCACATTTGGTTTGCTTTGCAACATTTTCCATTGTTAAGTATGTAAAACCAGAACATTTCTTGTGGTTGCTGTAATTTTCATATTATAAAAACCAAATCAGGCTCAACTCAAGATCCTACAAGCTTTTGTAAAGTAACTGTCTGAAAGAAAAACAAAACAAAAACTGTATGGTCTTTTAATTCTGGATTACTGGATTTTAATCATGAAAGAAAATAATTCTAATATTTTGAATCATTGTTACTACCTGGGAAAATAAGTAACTTAACCCCAATAATGCTAGTATTTTACACTCTAAAAATTTGCACTTTTCCTTCATCCCACATTTAGCTATTTATTTTATTTATATCTCGGTGTTCACGAGTGAATTAGGATTTCTAAAAAAGGTGAGTGATTTCAGAATTCATACATGCTGCATTTTATTGTGCCGTTACAGACAGAGTAATAATCTTAAATATTTGTTTATTTTGATGATTATGTCTTAGAGCTGTTAAGAAGCCCATTATTCAGTTTCTGAGGAAATTGTAATGTTACATAGGATTAAAAAAACTAAAAATTGAATATAAAAATGTAATGCTAAATCTGCTGACAGGACTGTTGTCACTGACACCCTCCATTAGGAAGGTAAGCCAAGAAAGAACATTTATAAAGAAGGAAGCTTTTTGCAGATTGAGATATCCAACACACTGAAAGTTGAGTGGAAGAAAAACATGTTTTACTAAAAGGTCACAAGCAACATAGATAACTGCACTTTTTAGAGGATTGTAAGACTGCATTCAAAACTCAAGGCACCAAAGCCAACAATGTAAAGTAACAGAGATATAATCCTCTTTTAAAGCATCTGGGACTTCCTGAACACTTAAGCACAGCCACAGACAGATAAAGCCACTGCTGCACTGAAGAAGTGATGAGCAAGTATTCTGTACAGTACACTGACATACTTTTAAGTACTTTTGAGTATGCTGAACACTTGAAATGTCTGAATCTATGAATAATATCACTTATTTTTGGAATCAGTCACTTAAACTTTTTACAGATTTTCTAATAATTTGCTGAGACGCACCTGTAGATGAAGATGTTTATTTTAAAGAAAAATACATAAAAATTAGAAGACTGGATACAAGTATTGCTCCAAAGCTCAGTTATTTTAGATTTAGTTAATATACTAAAATGATAGAAAGAGAGAGAATACAGTTAAAGTTTCAAAGGTCTTCTGTCAGTATAAGTGACAAGTGCTGCAAATACTATAGGCAAAATGATACAGGCACTAGACTGCAGTTCTATTTGGTTTGTCTATGTTATTGTGTCTGTCCCTATGAAACAGACTTAATAAATAAATCTGAACATGTTCTCTCACATGACTCCTTTGCTCTGCCCCCATGTGGTCAAACGTTTCCAAGAAAATGAACTCAGAATCTCTGGCAGGATTTGTTTAGATTCAAATTTCTTTTTATGACCTTTATGGTGTCAGTGATTTATTGTCTGACAACTGCAGCCATGACAGAAACCAAATTTGCAACAAACTTTTCAGAGAGTCAGATAAAATCTCCTTTGGGATTTAAAGAAATGTCAAACTACCAGTGATCATAAACTTTTGTTAGTAATTATAAACACAAATCTAATACTTCCCTAACACTTCCCTAAAAGCTGCCTAGCATTTACCTCGCTGAGCTCTTTTATTGTGCCCCATCAGTTTACAGAGCATTACATCACTAATGCAAACACTGTTCCAAAGTTAATCCTCTCCTTCCTGCATGATGCTGCAGGCAGGCAGAGGCTTTGTGGCATGCTGATAAGACACCACAGAATGTGGTTGGTTGGCTGGTTTACACAGCCGCTCCATCAACCAATCCCTGCCAGGGAAATGTCAAACATGTCAGAACTAAAGTTGTAATGCGCTCTGCTGGCCAGAGGCAACGTCAGGTTCAAGGCCGGTTTAAAGATGCTTCAAAGCTGAAAGGACTTTTGTATAGAACCGAAACAGAAAGTGTAGCAAAAAACACAGTAATGTTTTTAATACAAAAACAATAAAAACAATAAGCCATTAAAAGGGAAATTGTCCTTTAAGGCTCAAGCGATGTAAATTTCAAAAATTAAAGTTCAAAGTGATACAACATACAACTTTAGACAGCTAGTACTCTCTGGAAATACAGTACTTATTCCCTTCTGTATATTATTGTTTATGTGACCAGTCTAATATTACATGAAGTAATATAATTACATGGCCCACTTCAAAACAGCAACACATACTTTTAATAAGTGGTCACCAGTTTTCTGGTGTCAGGTTGTTCTGTCTCTTTGTGATCAAAGAAAACAGTTAATTGGAAACAACATCTTAAAATTACTAAGTAACAAAATGTTTTCATGGTTGTCTGTACAAAATTTCATTCGCACATGTTTCAAGTTTTCTTCTTCCTTGCTTGCTTTTTCTTCTTTTCAGTCCATTATAATTTTTTCCAGCTTCATTCATGTTGAATCCAGATTAGGCAGAAATGTGGCTTCATGACTGGTAGCTGCAGGACCACGATCGAGGCATCAACAGCTCCCACAAACTATCCTGTTTGTGAAAAATGAAAGAAAATATTTTAAAAAATAATACATCTTTCATTCTTCCATTGATTTGTGTGTACACTGAAAATGTTTTGCTCCAGATGATGTTAAAGGATTTTCTGCACCTCTACACCAACACTATCTTTCTTTTATGTTCTAACAAACAGGGAATGAGAGCAAATAAAAAAGCTGGGATGATGAAATGCTTTGCTTCCCTCAGTTTCCTCTTATAGTCGGCACAGATGTGTGAATTGTATCCGACATAAAGTTTCTTGACTGAATCTCACTGTTGGTTCCACATCAATTGGCATGTCTATATCAAAATGTGTAAAAAGGCCTCAAAATAAATTCATGTTATGTTGCAGTAGAAAACACAAAAAAACCTGGAAAAGTGATCAAACATTCAATCTGAGCACATTTAGTCAGTGGACGGAAAATACATCATGTTGTGAAATAACTCCTTGTCAGGATGTTTTTGTGTTTTGATTTTTTTTTCAGTCTACTTTATTACTGTGTTCTTTAGTTCCTTATTTTGATGACATCAGCCTTGTTAATTTTTTTTTTTTTTTTCAGTGAATGTAGTTTATTATGCTTGTTTATTCCTTGTGTGTGTCTTGTGTAGATAGTTTGATACATTTCTACTTTTGAGCTATTGTGGAAGAGCCAAAGAGTCAGTTTGGAAATTCCTGGTCTAGTATATAAAAGCTCAATATGTAGAGATGTACTTCATGTCTACTATTAAGTATCATGATGGATCAGTGATGCTGTGGGCCTTTCCAAATGCCCTGGAAAACTTGCTAACATCATTGTTGTTTCTAAAAATACACAAGAATGTAAATGAAAATTCAGTGGCCTCCGACAGAAAATTAAAAATGGGCCATCACTGAAGATATTGACATATGACAGAATCAACACACATTTGGTGCAACAGATACAAAAGCAGGATTATTGCTTGATAATTTCAGTCCTGAAACTGAGATCTCGTGGAAAATCAGAGCAAAGAAAGATGGCTTACGATCTCTCTGTCTCTCTCTCTGTCTCTCTCTCTCTGTATCTCTCTCTCTATGTAACCTTGTGAAATGAGAACATTAAGTGCTATGTTCTTGACAAAACCAGGTCATACAAATTGTTTGCTGTAAGTCTGCCAATTCAATGTTACACAAGATCTGTAAAAATATTTCTGAATAAATTTCATTTCTGAATTTTTCTAAATTGTGTGAGATTTTACAACAAAAGCAATGCAGTGCAATATATTGTGCTATTTTTTTTTACATCCACAGGACTGTATAGTATGCTCATGAGGTAATTGTGTTTTGTTTGTATTTTTATAATCCACTTGATCCAGTATTAATGCCAGTCAGTTTATTGACCAGCTGACCTACTTTTCATTTATCTAAAACAGGGTCAAAGTTTTGCCTAATGATCTCTTTAATCAAGAACTTCTTAATTAATTTGATGTAAAATTTATAAACTCAAGTCACATGGTAAACCTTTTGTGTATAAATCAATGTCAAAATTAAAAAACAAAATGTTATATTAATATACCAAGTGATCTCATATGTAGCAGCTACTCATACTGTAAAGGAGAGTAAAAACATTTTTGAAGCAGTGACAGCATATTTTCCACCTGTAGCTAGAGAACATACCCCTGCTGGTGGGCAGTGTATCTGTGCGTACCACTCCTGGCAGTACAGACACACCTGGACACCCTGACCCAGGAAGAGACACGCCCACATGATGACGTTGAACACGGGGCTCTGTCGCTTATCGGTCATGGTAAAGTTGAAAGCCACTAAAAGAAAAGGACATAAAGATGGTTATTGACGATAAATGCAGTTAATCAGTAATGCTTTGTTGGAGTTGTGCCTGAGAGACAAACAGGTGAAAGGTGAAAACTCAAAACTGCAACAACCTAATTGTAAGCAGAACATTTACTGTTCTCTTGAGAAAAAAAACAACAAAACAACAGAGAAACCGTGTGTAGTGTTACCAAGGCAACCAGCATTTGATTACACTATGATAACAGATGAAACAGGAACTAATTTGTACGTAGCTTATAATCTATTTAAATCTCACTCTGTAATTTTGCCCTTACACTGAGGGCTTCTTAGAAAAAATGTTAAAGAAACATTTGTTTACATCTCACTGCTTAAATATCTAGTGTTTTCTGTTTCTTTGTTCATTCCTTTCATGATAGCTGCATATGAAAATAGATTGGCATTTACCCTCATCTGGGCACATGCTGTGCATGAAACCGGGCTGCACTAGAGTGCAAAAAGAAAGAAATCAGCCTACCCCATCACATCTGTTTTAACCTAGTCACTGATTAAGCTTCACTTCTTTGACCAAAAATCCCGTTATCAGACGAGCCACTCAAAGCCTGCCTGAGGATTTCTGTTTTAGGAAAACTATTTGTTGCAGGTTTGGTGTCACTTTAGTTGCATAATAGGTTATACAACTTTGAAATAATGCTTGGACATCTATACTGTAGTACTGGGGAAAACAAAAACCGATGGTTTAGAAAAGTGAGGCTTTCAGCTGCTTCAATTCATTGCTGGTAAGAAAGAACCACTGCACCGTGGTCTGGTGCAGTGGTTCAGCACTCTGTAGAAAACAGAGTGCTGATGATTGCCTGAGTGGATCAGTTACAAATCTGGTCAGAACTGGAGCAAAAATATCTAAATGCTGTCAGAAGATTTGTGGTTTGTATTTGAGTTTTTGTGATGAGTATTTGGTTGTTAATCTAAAGAGATTTAAAAGACACAAAGTTCTTTTAAATCCCTGGGAAGGGGGATGTGCTGTTGGGTCACCAAGTTCACTTGGCAAACTGGTAATTAAATCTGTGCATTATAAACTCACATTTGAGCGGGAGATCTTACTATGACCTATGTTTTGATGCTCAAAGTGTTTTGTACGTAACACTATCACCCCCTGGAAACATTTGGCTGTCTCTTCAGATTCCATGTGGTTCCTTTCTTTCCGGCTTTTGTTTTGCATAATTCCTGAGGTACAATACTGAATACTGTTAAAAGGGGGAATTTAAAAAGCACAGTGTTTTGTGTAATAAGTGAAGATTATTTATCGGAAAAAAAGGCCAACTCATATTTGAATTTTTCTCAGTAGTTTGGTCTTAAGATGCATAGTGATACTTCTTGTTTCCTAATCCTCTGCATGTTTAAGTAAATTTCCTCACCTCCAAAAACTGCAAAGAGACAGAACATGACAGGATAGAAGAAGCCAAAGCCCATGGCCAAAGCATATTCATGGACAACTGCGGAGACAATGAACACGGACAGCATGGCTGCTGCTCTGAATCTCCTGTTGGACAGCTGCAGAGTGCGAGAGAGCGTGTCAGAGAGAGGGTTTGGGTCAGAGGTCAAGCATCAGGCTGGATCAGACACCAAAAAGCTTTTCATCTCAGGGTATGCTACTTTTGGAGCATCAGTTGTAATCCTCAACACTGACAATCTGCTTACCCAGAGGAAGTCTCTGTATCCGTAGTAGTACAACCAGTCGTGAACCACTACGTTCCAGGTTCGATAATAGTTTGCAAAGGACGTAGAGTTCCACCAGTCCTGGGAAACAAAAACCAATACAGTCACTGGATCAAATTAAAATACTCTTTTGTTTTGCTCTTTTTGAAGTCTGAATAACACCTGAAAGCCCTGCAATTAATCACCAACAAGAATATAAAGGATTTCAGATTGTTTTCAGGTTTTGCACTCACGGAGGCGAAACACTTTGATCTTTATGAACGCATAGAAGCATTTCAAATCAATGATGGCTTTACAGCTCCGCCGGCTCAATACTTTGAAGGTCATGCTTGGAGCTGAATTATTGTTTTGATTTCTGTGCAATAAACTCAATTGCCACAAGGAGGAACTTTTAATGGGTTAGTTTTTTTTCTCTTTCCTTTGCATAATTTAATTTCAGTTTAAACAAAAGCCAAATGGTTTAGTGAGTGCCTTTTGCAGCTCAGCTTGTCTCCAAAGTCATGTTGTCTCAACTAATAAAATAACCTCACTTCAGAAACGTGTGCAGAATGACATTAATTTCTTGTACTAACATCCGTAGTATTTCTAACAAAAAGGTCAAATAAACAAAAAAGGTAAAGGAAAACTACATAATCTGCAGTCAGATCATGTTGATTTGGCTGTTTTACAAAGGCATTTTCCACCACAGATAATGTTGGATAATGTTAAGAATAATGTTGGCTCGAGAACTGAAAAGTGCATCTGCATTTAAAACAGTTTTTGCCAAAATTTATGACTACATAAGAAAAGAAATGAACTCGGGTCATACCACAAACGTTGGAAGTCGTTGCTTATTCTGATTTGTTCTGAATTACTACCTTTGTTTTTGACAAACTACAACAAACAGTTTTGACAACCTTTGTTGCCTCCTGGAATACCATCTGGTAATATTCACTCCCTCTTTAACTCTGACCGCTGTTATATGTTTCTTGATTTTTATGAGGCTGCTGATTTGAAGCTGTAAGAGTTTGAATACTTTTGGAAAATACTATAACTTGGTTCTAAAATGTCAAATCAAAAGAGAAAAGTAGAAGGATGGCACAACCACGTGGAAGCCACCTGACATAAGCAACAAGATGAACTACACACAGTACGTAATAGATGAGGGGTGTCAAACTCCAGTCCTTGGGAACCAACGCACTGCAAATTGTAGATGTCCCCTATCCAACACACCTGAATAAAAAGGCTGTTTTACTGTGTCACCCTGTTATTAAATGCTGCAGAGGGATTCCTGCTTTCAGTTCAGGTGGGCTAAAAAAGACAAATATCAAAGATTATAGCATACATTGAACTAGATGTTAAAAAATAAATTAAATGGATGAAATTTGAGGTTTAATGTGTAAATTATTTAAGGAAACTAATTTATTTTTTATTAGTGTATGGATGTGAATAAGCACATGTTTGTCTTACATGAATTGCTGTTCTACTAATTTAATTAGGTAACAACAATTGCAATGTACCTGTTGCTCTCACAATAAAGTTTATGGTTTGTTTACATGATGATGTAGTGATGATGATCATCACTACATCATCATGTAGAGATGATCATTATCACTACATCATCATGTAGAGATGATCATTATCACTACATCATCATGTAGAGATGATCGTCATCACTACATCATCATGAAGTGATGATCATCATCACTACATCATCATCTAGAGATGATCATCATCACTACATCATCATGTAGAGATGATCATCATCACTACATCATCATGTAGAGATGATCATCATCACTACATCATCATGTAGAGATGATCATCATCACTACATCATCATGTAGAGATGATCATCATCACTACATCATCATGTAGAGATAATCATCATCACTACATCATCATGTAGAGATAATCATCATCACTACATCATCATGTAGAGATGATCATCATCACTACATCATCATGTAGAGATGATCGTCATCACTACCTCATCATGTAGAGATGATCATCATCACTACATCATCATGAAGTGATCATCATCATCACTACATCATCACTACATCGCTACTTCTAGTGATGTAGTGATAGCAACAGTTTATGTTTTGTTTACATATCTACTGTTATGTTCAATAGATATGTTTAGCATATTTGTTATCTAAAGCAAAAGTGGATTTACTCACAAACTTCCTTTGAAAACAAAATTCTTGAGTAAGGAAAATAACTATAAATATTAGAAAAATAATGTATTTTATTGATACATTATCAGTAAAATACATAATTGGTTCAAAAACCTGTTGAAAGGTTTTTTTTAGGAGTATTGATCACCCTTTTATATTTTTAAAAAGAGTCAATACTGACTTTAAATGAATGTTTTGGTGACTGAATTTTTTAGTTTTGTTTTTTTTCTTCCTCCAAAGAGGTTTTGCGGGACTAGTGGCTCATATTTTTTACAGTAGGCAGACAGGAAGGGGGGCAGACATGCGGCAAAGGTCGTCGGGACCGGGAGTTGAACCCGTGACGTCCGCGTCGAGGACTGAGGCCTCCAAACGTGAGGCGTGCTTAACCCCTGCGCCACCACAGCACACCCCAAATTTTTGAGGTTTAACAATTTCTCTGATTCATTGTTGTCCAAGGATGATTTTACTTGTTTAGATGCAGAATAGAGGCATAAAGGTTCGCTATTAAAGATCTGTGACATAAATCACCAACTTTTTTTTATAAAGTTCTTGTCTTGCATCAACCTCAAGTACGTCCTCATTCATATTTACCAGTGTTGGAAAAGTTGTTAAAATGTTGAGAAGGACTAATGAGGTTAGACCAAAATTCTTTAAGCAGAATGTGCAAAAATATTGTTTTTTTTAGAAAAAGCAACACCTATCAATAAAACAAGTCTGTGAAGTGTTTGGGGGATTTTCCACCCTGCTGCTCCAATTTCATTTGTCATCAATCTTTTTTCCCCACTTGGAAAAGGAAGCAGATTTGCCAATAATACTTTCCCGGGAGAGAGGTGGTGTGACAGGAAATCAAGTATCACACACCTTGTAGAACATCCTGTCAGCAAAACGCAGCAGCTCCCCGAAGAGATTGAGCCAGCAGTGCAAAAAGGCAAAGAAACACAGCAGGAGGAGCATTATTCCTGAAACACAAAGAAGAAAAGGAGATCCTGAAATGGGCATCGCTCCCAGGAATCTTTGAGGAATTGAAACTTAACACGTATCTTTTAATATCAGCACTCTAAAACCTCTTCACTTTATGGGAGCGGTAAACGAGCCAACCTTTAATTACCTGTGTCTGTTTTCATAATAGCATCTTTAATCTTATCACTGAATAAAACACACTAGAGACTGCGCTTAATGGGATGTAATATATTTATCAGTACAAACCCACTGGAGATAAAAGATGTTAAAAGCAAGAACAGATGTTGCAAGTTAATTCAGAGATCAATTGTTTTGTGTCTATGGCAAATAGGCGTATTTTTAAACGTGTGTGTGTGTAGATATTTTACTGTGTAAAATACCTGGTAATATGGAGTTAAATACAGCAAGAACCATTGTTCTTTTGCTAAAAGGTTGATTGGTCTCCGGTCTGAAGACAGGTATACAAAGTCGCACCAGGATGAAATACCCATAAAACAGGCACCCAAAAATCTATGATTAGGAGTTAAAACATGAATACAGTGAGACAGAAATAATGTATTTTTTATAATAAGAGGTTACATTATAAAATGAAAGGATATAGGTCAGCTGTCACAAAATATACAGACATGTTTTTCACTACCATTACTCATTACAAGGCCTTCCTCATAAGGTTTAACATGTTTCTACCACAAACCCATTGAATGTAAAAACTGGTAAAGTTACCTTCCCAAGAGTAACAGCAACGTATTTCCAACGTATTTGTCCATTTCTGTGGATAAAAGACAAAATGAAAAAAAGTCTAATATTGTGCTCTACAATACAGCATCATCTAGCGCAAACCTCACAACTGTTTATGTTCAATTGAACATCTAACTACTTGTTTGCTATTTATAGATGTTACAGGAAATTAGTGAAGTTCTCTGTGAGCTCTTTTATGATCAGTCAAAAAACAATGATTGTTTCTTTAATATTTAGAAACAATTATTTCTGCCCCATCGACTGTGGGGTAGATTAAATCCTTTGAGTGTTTATGGCTGCGCTAAAGGGTCTGTGGTTTACTTCTGTTTTTCATAAGGCTTTCAACCTCAAAATGCTTCTCATCTTTGGTTTCTGCTTATTTAGTGTGCGTTAAATTAAATGTGCTTTACAAATGAAACTCACATTGCTGTTAGTCTAATTCAAACCAGATGAGGTGCCTTACCGAGGATAAAATTCCCTGTAAATGAGTGTTGGACAGAAAAGGAAGTACAAGTAGCTGGAAAATGTTGGAAACCGAGGATGTTCTCCTGGAAGAAAATGACATTTCGGTTAATATTGCTGTGTTGGACAAAATACCGCTTCTACAACATCAGTTATTGAAATCTTTTTTGGAAAACTGAAAACCACAGTCGTATGCTTTAATTCTTTCCTGTCTTTAAAACTGAATGGGACAGAATCAATCAAATAAAACCATTAAGCCATAATATAAAACTGCTGACCCAATGCCTATTATTTGTTCTCTGAAACAAAAAAAATCTATTGTTTAAAATTACTTTAAAACAGCGTTGAAAGCTTTTTAGCTCTTTATTGGGGGAAAATTGTGAGCTGCCACTTAAACAGGCACTCAGAAAAGCTGTCTTTGTGTGAGGAAGTATTTCAAATTATGATTCCTTTTTTTTTTTTTTTACTTAAAATTACATTCTTTATGAGCAACTCATGGACCATCATCAGGATCCACGTTATTTATATGTGTGCTGTTGTTTTTATTGTAGGGTTCAATGTTGGTGTGAGCTATATTTCCAGTAACCTGCTGCTTAGTTTCAGTCATTTTTCTCCTGTGTCTTGGAGTGCCACTGTGAATAATGGTAACGCCTGCGGAGTAAATACACCAGATATCGAAACACCATGGTACATTACCTTGCTTTGGTGCGTTCTTCAGGATGACAGGGGCCGTTTCTCTAATGAACGAGTAGGTCTTCATCAAGAATCGAATCTGAGGAAATTTGATAACATCATAATCAAAGTTCCTGCACTGAATGTTTCAATTTTCTGCAAGTCAGCAGCAATAGCTGGGATCGTCAATAAGGAGCCTGTGTCAGATAAATAAACAGCCCTCTCTAACAATACAGTCTTAGAAACCTTCACACAGCTGCACACTTACCTGCTCCAAAATCACAATAAATCGAGATGCTGGAGGCAGCTGGTGATGCACAACCGTGTAGATTGGGAATAGTCCAAGCACGCAGGTCTGTATGGTAGTAAAGATAAACCCTACACCCAGAGTGAGCCCCAACTTGGAGGGAAATTTGTGGTACCACGAGCCCCAAAACTCCAGGATGGAATAAGGAACAAAGAGGGTGTAAACAAACATGGCAAGCCAAGCCCAGGTGACCGTCCCCAGCTTCCCAAAGGCGTAGAACAGCAGGTCGAACTCCAAAACTAACCTGAATGTGGAAAATAAATCAAGTGTAAACATTGGGGGAGAAAAGTCAAGCAAGAAGGCTCTAACCTTTTCATATATGTGTAAAAACAGACTCTCTCAGGCATAATTGATTTATGATTAAGGTTTTCATAACAAAGCAAATATAATAAATGATGAGAAGCACTAATGAGAGACTAATGTTTGTCTTTTACATAGTCATGATAAAAAAGTAACTATTTAAAATATCCCCTCATTTTATAATCACAGATGTTTTGTTCAGTTCAGCACAAGAACAATATAATGTTTTTCAATTTATCTGTTTACCACATTAAAATCCATGTTATCTGAGGGTAAAATTATCTGATAATTGGGTGAGCTCATTTTTAGCTTGTTCTCAGATGAAAAAAAAGATATAACTGCAAACAACAAACAAAATCATTAGTGATTAGCCCAAAGCAACGGGAGGAGAACCCAGAAGGATTGATTATGCTATCTTCCTCTGTCAGACGAGCAGAGAGAGCAGTGAGAGAAGCAGGGGGGGACACAATAAGGGAAAACAGAAGAAAGAGTGGAGAGAGAAGTTTTTAAAAGGCTTCAGGGCATAAATGAGTTCCACTAGAATTGTTTCAGGGTTATAGAGTTTGAGACAGGGCCATGACCA
The DNA here is from genome assembly GCA_911649635.1 of Poeciliopsis gracilis. Taxonomy (NCBI): domain Eukaryota; kingdom Metazoa; phylum Chordata; class Actinopteri; order Cyprinodontiformes; family Poeciliidae; genus Poeciliopsis; species Poeciliopsis gracilis. The sequence continues at coordinate 2,005,626 of CAJVRI010001403.1, forward strand.
TAAACATTTCCATCCAGACAAAAGCACAGACCTGTGATAAATAAAATAAAAACCTGAATATTTTCCTCTTGTGCGAAGAGATGTGGTGGCTCTGTTATGCAGGCTGTAAGGTTTTATTGCCCCCCAATTAATTAACTGTGTTCTGTCATACCAGTAGTTTCAATATAATCATACTGTATCATTTTCCTATGGATCTGCAACTGAAGGGAGTCCAGGAATCACATAAACCCATCTCTAACATAAACACCAACCCATTAGAAATGGGTTGATCTCTAATGCAACTCATCTGTGAAACAAGCCAAACGTGCAAAGATGGCCCATTATGTTTCTCTGAGCAGGTTTCAATATGCACTATACAGAATATGTTCATTAAATTTTTTGCATCATCCTAAGGCAATGAGAATTTAGTTTTCACAGTGCTGCTTGTTTTAAGCTCCTTCCAGAATGAGCTGTTTTAGGGCTTCCTGTTTTAGGGGTTTTTGTTTTGGTCAGCTTATGCTGGCCAAAGTGCACTTATAAGTGAAAATGACTGCAAACAGATGCACAATTATACAACCATACATCTTTGAAAACAGAAGAAGAACCTCCAGCATAGCCAACAAGAATGCATCAAATGGTTTCTAAATTTTAAGTCAACAACAAAACTCCTGGGTAGCGCATTTAGCAGTAAAATCAGCTGCACAAATTTGTTGGAGCTCAGCTAAGTATTGGACTGGACCTACTGGGATTGCTAGGTAACAGGCTTGACTTTGCTGGGATTGCTAGGTGAGGGGCAGTTCCTGCTGATTTCTGATGTTACTTTGTGGAAGATTTCGAATTGGCTCACAAAACAAATGATTGCCAGAAAACTTGTTGGATGTTTTTTCAAGCATTTGAGGTGTTTTTAGAAGCAGTAGAAAACCAAATGGAAGTAAAATCATACAAAATGTGAATTTTGCATAATAAGTCCCTCTTTAAAAAAATCTGTGAAGGATTAAAAGCTTTACACAGCACTCTAACAAATGGCTGTAAAAACTACAACATAAAAATACATTAAGGTGGCTGGATTTTGAAAATACAGCTCTTTACTGTGATCTGAAATGTGTATGGAAAGTATTTGTGACATAAAGTTTTGAAAAATGTGTAACTTTTGGCATTGCTGGATCCCTTTCTTCCTTCAAAGGAAGAAAACGACAGACATTTAAAATCTTGACTGCAAATTTTACATGAAAAGTTGGAAAACATTGTTTTTATGACTTTGACATGCAGTTTGCTCGGAAACTTTGATGTCTGGGCAATTTGTTTTAGTAAAGATTATTTAATTATTTGCACTCAATGTCATATTATTATATTGTAAATGTATCAGTTATGTTTTAGATCAGAGTATTTTTCACTTCGGTTGCAATACTTTGACTTCTATGTAACAAGCAAATGTTGCTGCTGCAAAATACTACATTTTGTTTTGCTTCAGTTTATCAGATTAAATTGACAATAAAATAAAGTGATTTTAAAATATATATGAATATTTTTTTAGTTTGAAAAATAAAACATTTTTTGAGAGTTTAGTAAATTAAGTTGCAAGTTTACATTTAAACATTTCAAAGCTAGCAAAATATGCAGTTTCATGAACTACTATAAAATGACAACCTTTTGTAATTCTACTACAGGACTAATGTAATTTTATTATGATAAAAACGTGATATAATCACAGTAACCATTTTATATAATTGCTGTTTTAAATAAATTACTGTTAAATCAAATTACAGTAATATAGAAAGAAAGATTGCAGTGAACCTGCTATAAAATTACAGTATTTTAATAAAATTACAGTTTTTATAATTTTAATAAAATTACAGTAAAGCTGTGATAGAATTACAGTAAGGTTTCTGTAAAGTTACTGTAATTTCTCTGCCATAAAAATTTTAGTAGCTGGCTGGCAATCCTGCTGCCAATAATTTACTGTAAATTCTACAGTGATTCAGTTCATTAGGTGGTTTGGTGAAAATTAAAACAATATATTAAGTGGTATAGTCTTGAGAATTTGGCTACTACGATAAAGAGGTTTTCAACAAATGTTCTCTCTTTCTCACGCTGAATGTAGGAAAATATAGAAACATCTTTTATGCTTCAATTAAACCTCCACAGACTTGCAGAAGCATAATGAGACAGACAGTGATTTTCTCTATTATCACTTCCTAGTAAATTAAATTTGACCACAGACCTGCCCTGGTCAATGTAGTCAACAGCCAAAGTGCTCAAACAGAAGATGAGGAGCACAGCAATAAACATGTGGTAGATGGTCCTAATGTGGCTGATCTCAAACAGGTCACTGAGGAAAAGAAGAAAACACAGAAAAAAAACAGTAATTAAATCTGACACATCTACACAAACTGTTTTAAACTATACAATAAATCAATTACTCTTTTTGTCTTGGATTAATTGGATTGAATTGAATTTTTATCTTTTTTGAAAAGTTTCTCTAAATGAAATTTGCTGTGAGTTGGCACTACATAAAAAGTTTTTTTTTTTTTTAATTAAATAAGGTGTGATCAATCATGTATACGCAATCATATACCACTACATGGATTGGTTGGCAACTTGGAAATAGATAAGCTGAGATTAAGGTTCAAATTGCAAGACTTCTACACTAGGTTCTCACTTTTTACAGAGGAAACAATCAACACATTAATATGTTTAGTCCTAAATATTAAACTGATATTAAACACAGTTATGTTTCTGCTCTGCTGTTACTCACTCCAACAGAGATGCTCGCTCCAAAAACACTTTGCCATCATTCATCCTTTGAGATCTAAGAAAAACCAGACATGATTTAATCAAATGCATGTTTCTCCAACTATTTAGTAATCAGAGTATTTGTATTCCAAATCAACATGTATATCCGTCTCACTTGGATGACTCTTTTGTTGTGGTTTTCCCATTCAGTGCAGATTTAAGGTGGGCAGGAGGCTCGATACACTCAGTCAGGGCTTTGTCAATAATATCCCTGAGATTATCCTGGACTTGCTCTATAACTTTCCCTTTTACTTTCTATGCACAGAAAAGGAAGGGTTTTACTGTTACAAGCTTAAGGAGCACAGTAAAATACAATGTCATGAACGCATCTCCCACTCGGATGATTGATGTCACTATTTCCATGGCTTCTCCTTTGTAAGCCACATGAATGAAATTATACCGTTATCTAGAAACACTATTATTTTTGGATTTAAATGAGCAACACTGGCTATATGGTTACCTTCATGTATTTTTCCCACTCAACCAGATCTTCCTGCACAGTTTCATGACTCTTGGCTGCAAAGAGAGGAATAGATGCTGCTCACATTGTTTACTTTCCCCTACAATACATAGCACATCTTGTTCACAAAACTGGGAGAGATAACAGACGAAGGTAACATATTGTTCTGCAGCAATTTGGAAAAACATTGACCTGGTACTGAAAAGCTATTGAAAACAGTCTATCCAAAATTTATATTTCCTAGTAAAGACTCAAAATATCAAATAACTTCTTAGAATTCAGAGTTTGTACCTACCTTGATTGGATTTGGACTCTTGCTGACGAGTCTTGGTTTTCCGATGCCAAACTCCATTGGAAGCTTCCGAAGAAGTCATGATGAAAACTGAAAAGGAAACGATATGGCTAGCGGCAAAGAACAAAAATGGATCTCTGGTCATAATGAAGTGACACTACCTGAATAAACTGCATCATTTACAGTCCTGTAACATCACTGCAAGTTTGTGCAACATTTGGATATTGTAACCCATTTGGAAACCATAAAAATCTTGCCACATTCATCATTATATTTTCTATTTTTTCTGGAGCATTTCTCTCAGAATAAAAACTCTGGGAGGTTTAAACGATAGTTACCCCATGACCGATTATCTATAGGTCGAACCAAGAAATGTAAACAAATGATAAAGCTCCCTGTCACTATAGAAGGTTAGCATTCTCTAGATATGACCCACTGGAGAGAGAGACAGATTTGAGGTAAATGACATTTAGTGACCTCATTTACTAATCCGCGCTGTTTGATCACTCCTCATGAGAAATGCCAATTTAGCAGATAATCTTTGTACACTTGCTCGGATTATGCTGCAGATAATGTGGTTGAGCACAAGTGACAGAGAAAAGCAGTTACTTTATGTAATGACTCTGAGTTTAATTTTGGATCGTGTGATCTATTTTTGTGAAGGTTCTTTCGCAACTATTTCCCCTGAATCATTTATTATGAGATGATGTAGTTGGCTTAAGCCAAGGTATGACATTTCTAATAAAATATCATTTACTGGTCTTATGTAGCATGTGTGCTATTTTTGGGTAGTTTTGATGTTTGCGTGTATGCAGAAAAGACTATTTTAGAAATTAAACTGTAACTACAGGCAACGCTATTGGATTGATTCTGCAGTGCTGGAAACAGAGAAACCTTTGAACCCATCGGTTACATTCTGCCATATCTAATTGAGGGTTATGTACTGTATAGCACATATTTGAGGAAATCTCACAGCTTGAGTGGGCGCATTTTCATTATTTATAATCTCTCCTTCTGCAGAAAATCGTGGTTATGCTTCTGCTCTTTGTATCTCAGTACAAAGAGCATTATATCAGGAGGATCTGTCACTAGATTCTCCTAATGACAGTTTGCTAAAATTGTTTATTAAATACTAAGGGAACATTTTGAGGTTAGGGCCAAGCAATATGTGCAACACTATAAAACATAAATATAGAAAATGATAAACAGGAGGATCGATGACACAGAATGTTCTCATGTAACTTGACTGTAACCTTTAAAATTGTGTATAAATCCCTCAGTTTTACTGAGTTAAATATTGCTTAATAAACTAATTTGGTGATTATATGAAACAAACACATCAAACATCAAATTTTCATTTGGCTTTAATAGCTGATGTATCTGTAATTTCTGAAAATAAATATTTTAAATATAGTAATTGTTCTATTTATTCCAGAAGAATGAAAAGTTGTTATAAATCTGTCTTATTTTAAAATTGTGATTAGTTCTACAGCCTATAGTTTGCAGATGTGATGCTGACATTAAACTGAGTGAGAATTTTTCGGCAAACCAGGTTCTAACTTATACAACTCAGCTGCAGAAGTAAATCCTCAGACTGACAGATGTCACACTGTAGAGTGTCAGGTCGTTCCTTACTCACCGAACTCAGCCAGCAGCCAGCAGGATGAACAGCTCGCCCTGCTCCAAACGATGATTCTCACTGAGACAATGTTCCTGGCGAATGATTAAGTATGTCTCTCTCGGCTGTTGTGATTCCTGCTCTCTTTACTTCGCTCCTGATTTTATGAACTTTGGCCTTTTGGAACCCAGCCCTGCAAAGGCCAGGTCCTCTGCTGCCCAACCTGACTGCTGCTCCTCTGTTGGATGCATGAAGTCATGCAGAACATTTAAGTTTATTCTAAACCATCATGTAAACATTAAACTATTTTTAACAATAAAATTACTGTATTCAGTGGGTAATTATAATTTAATTGCACCAAATGTAAAATTAATTTGCAGCATGTCCTCATATTAAACAACACGGATATTATATTACAGAAGAGCACAAGTTTTATCACTTAGCAGCAGTGAAGGGCAATGTGCAGAGTGTTATTGTAGAGTTATTGGCTTTCATCAATTCTGTACTGTTATTTTTCTGCAGCTTTTCATTCTATTCTCGGAAAATGCTATTCTACTGTAATTTAAATTTAAGTGATATTATCAGACAAAAACAAAATGAAATATGCTGTTGCTATTCTGGAGTTTTTCACGTTTTTATGTAACATTGTTCAGTTTCCTTTAAGTTCATCAACAAGGACAAAACTTCTTTATCTACTGTGAAGTTTTTAAAGGTGATATTTAATTTTTTTGCCAGCCATCTTTTTCACCACTAGATTTGTCTAGCAAGTGGTAAAACTTTATATTTCATTATTACTTTCAAAAGTTGCAACAACATTAAGCATATTTTCTAGCAGAACTTAATAGAAATTATATTCTATAATTTTAGTCAGTAAACTCCAATCCCAGTTTTAGCATCTTAATTTTAGTAAAGTACCTAAGATAGCGTGGTGCTCTGTTTCAGTAGCTCATAATTCATTGAGGAAGTAGAGAAGGTCAACCAGATAGCTAAGGGAAGTTGCATTTTTGGATAATGTCTAAAATTTACAGATCAAAATCTGCAAGGTGTGTTTCTCAAAATATTTTTTTTATCCTTGATGATGTGCTCCATTTGACTCTGGCTCTACAGTCCTCAATTGGTTCCAGTGACCTCTAGCCTTGAATTACACATCCTATCCTGAACTTTGACCTGTAATGTTGGCATTCGTAAGTGAGATATGAGTTGTGGTGATTTTTTTTGTCTTCTACAAAATCATCTCTTAAATCAATTTCTGAGCAAAAATAATATATATATATATATATTTTTTTATTTTATGTACCTAAAATAATTCAAGGAGATTCAGAGTTTTTGTCCACAGAATCATATTTATTGAAATGACTTTCCATAACAAAGATGATTCTTTGCAGCTACAGAAGAATGTACTCCATGCACTAAGCCATAAACAAACAAAGCAACACACAACTATACAAACAAACAGTATCACCCTTTTTTTTAAAAAAAAAATAAAAATCCTGTATTTCTTATTGTTCACATTCAGAATACAGTGTCACACAAAGTTTATCTTGCCAGATTTATTTCAGATTGGTTGGTAGGTAAACACAGGCGGCATAACAGGAATCTATAATGTATGTCATAAGATCTGTTTTCACAGTCTGAAACAGTTCAGATTCAGCAAACGGTTTCTGTCAAACAAACTCAACTTTAAGTTCATGACCTGAACTGAACAAATGCTACTTAACAGATGATAGGTAATAAAGATGGTTGAGAGTAGTGGATAGATAAATAAAATTAATTAATTAACCTTCCTACTTCAATGCTTCTTCCGCTTCTGACCACTTCCTTATGTCAATAAGCTACTATTTATGATGCTGCCGTCAGCGTGTTTCACACAGGGTGGGGTGTCGTCAGGGTGAGCTACTGTGACACAGTTTCCACTTGTTTGCTGTGTCTCCTAAATGGTTTGTTAGTAACTTTAATGTTAAGACTTTTGCAACTACTTTCTTTCTTTCTTTTTTTTTTTTTTCAAAAAGAGCAGTTTAATCCGCAAAAATAATTGTAAAAATATTTCATACTGCTCTATCAAAAATACATCAAATTTGGCCTTGCATTGTCAGAGAAACTTGCGCTTAATTGGTGTGGGTTGCTTTTGCAAGAAACCATATATTTGCTTGTGGTTATTGGTGTATTTATAGTTAGGAGATCACAGCAAATAAAGTTCAGAAAATGTTTTAATTAGAGAAAATGCGCATGCTTAGACATGATGGTACAGTTCACCTGGACACTGTGATCCTGACTGTCTGATCAGGATATCAACAGAGAAATTATGACGTGATGGACGGTTTGTAGATGTTGTCTATTTGTGCATTATGAGACCTTGGGTCCATTGCTTTATCTGCTCAGATATCTCTAACTGCACCCACCACACTTCTCAAAACTTATCTGCATTCTCAAAGGTCAGAAACGTCGCCGAGATGAGATGTATCTGTCAGTGACTAAAACAGGACTCCGTCATCTTCTGATAACCTACAGTAACCCCTCTGTCATATGTTCAACTCAGCTTAAATAGGTTGCAGGTTAGGTTCCCTTTTAAAGATCCCCTACAAGATAAACACCTTTAGTTTCCGCCTGAAGTGGTTAAGCAAGATCAGTCATCACCTTGATAAAATGATAATGCAATTACACTTCCACACATGCATTCAATAACTGGTGAAAATACAAAGTCTTCTCATCGTTACACTAAATGAAAGGAATGGAAAAATACATCTACACAACAAAATACAAATATTTCACATTCAACAACCAGTATAAAGGAAGAAGAACCAGGAAGCAAATAAATCACGTTTAAAATAGAGCAAATAATAAATAATCTATATCTTTAACCAATTCTTTGAGTATAAAAATAGTTGCTACATTTTAATTTTACTTTGTCATGCTCTGATGGAATTATATTTCAAAGTTTAACAGCAGTTTGATGGGGATAATATACATGTAAATATGTAATAACTACATATTTAGACAATCTTTCTGTATGTTGTTTTTAACTTCTGTTCATTTTTGCAGCAGCAAATGATGTGAACCCAAATTATGATGTGTAATGGCAACAAAAGTCAACCACAGAATATCTGATAACATTTCCTTTGAACATTTGTTGCTCTGTTGTCTTTTTTGGGTCTTAGGTTCCTCTGACACTTCATGAGAAAATGCAGATATGAAAACAAAGTAAACCAGTTGAAAAAATAATATTTAATCATCTGTTACTAGTTTTACATTTTCTAAAAAAAAAGAAAGAGATGATGCAATGGAAGATAAGTTTTCAAGATTTAACATATAAAAGTCTCTGCAGTGCCTTAGAGAAAGTATCCATAGCCTTGATTTTGTTCACATTTAGTCACAACTACAAATCAAAATAATTTAGTAATAATTATTTGAAATACGTGGCATGTTTCTGTATTTATCCACTGACCTTGAGACACTGACCTAACTCGGCTGTGAACCTCTAAAATAAAATGTCTATCAAACAAAATCAAATTGAAATACATTAAAGTTGTGGTTGTAAGGTGATAAAATGTGAAGATGTTCAAAGGTTATAAATATTTATGCAAGCCACTGCTATGTGGTGTTACGTACAGTGTTGTAAAAATACATTTATCCGTAAAAAGATCAAATATGAAGAATCTTTGTCAAACAACTGCAGGTATTGTTTTATCAACCTTGATGCCTAAGTAATCCAAACTGCACCAGATGCATCCTGAAACTAGAAACAGACTTTAAGGGTAGAATTAAAACACACCTTAAGTGTTTTTATCCATTATAAAGGGACTCATATGTTCTTGTTAATGGATATCAATCTGTCACAGTGTTGTTTCAAAGAATGAGGTAAACATAAATGAAAGTGCTTGGTCAAGAGCTCAACCTTCTCTGGATATGAGGTTTAGCTACATTATTTTCTTGTCTTTAATTGTATTCTCTCTTCTTTTTTTTTGCCAGAAGCTCACATCAACACATTTTCAAAACGCAAATAATCTGAATAAATAATTATTTTAAAAAAAGTCAAATTAATGAAAAGGCTTGAATATTCAGAATCACCAATCACATTGTCTAAGTTTCAAAAGATTGTATTTTAAAATAGTACATTATATGAATGATGGGAAAAATGGAAAATGCAACTTGTGGCCATAATTCTTATATCAAACCAGCTGCTTTGATTAATAATCAAAAAGTGACAACAGCTGTTGTCAGGTTTCAAATTAAAGATAAAGTAAACTCTACTAGAGCTCTAGAATAAAATAAATGCAAAATATGAAGGTCGTTTATGGGGTCTGTTTGAAGTAAAAATAGAAATATTACTTTATTTATAACATGTTTTCTCAAAAGATGAAGTAAGGGAAAGGAAAAACTGTATTACTTTTATTCTAACAATTACTTTACCTTTCAATGTGAGGGGAAATACATCAATGACTTCTTTTTTTTTTTTTTTTTTTTTAACAACATACGTAACATGAATGCTTTTAATTCCCCAAATTAAATCAAGGAAAATTGTCAGCTTCTGACTGAGAGAAACGTTGAGTAAAGTCCACTGAAATACTGGAGAATACTTTTAGTTTCAGGGATTTTCTTTTAACCATTAACAGATTTCAACACAAAGGCCCCTGTACTCTGAGAAATTTCAACATAAGAGTTCTTTCATCAAAAATAAACATGCCATATAAAGAATAGACATTAATAAAGTGACTATAAGGATCAACCTGTTTCATTCCATATTTTACCTTTTGTATTCTTAGAAACTTGTGTGTAGTTTACTAATGATAACAACAACTATGGGGTTTAAAATAGATTTTTTATTGTTTGCCCCTCATGTCAGTGAGCACACCCTGGTGGTAACAGATGGCATTGCAGCCCCTCTCTCCCCACCTCTCTATTTTGGGACCGTTCTATTTCAAGTAATAGTGACCGGGTGCAGCAGCAGGTGTAGGCTGGCAGGTTTTTGAGATGCAGTGCTTGCCAAACTGTTACCCACACACAGGAAGAAGAAGGAACCAGAGAAGAACAGGCTGAAGATGGGAAACTGACACAAAGAGGGCTTTTTACAGCAGGTGGGTTTGGGGCAGATAGGAGGAATCTGGAACAACATTGATCATCTGCATGCAGATTTACAGTGGAGGCCTCAGAAACCTTCGCCTGCCTGCAGAAAGACAACCACACACACATAGAAGCAGAGCGTAAGAGTGATAGTCAAATGCATTTGAGAAACACACAAAGAGAAACCTGTGGTAGAAATAGGAGACAGCTGCCTGTGAGTCATGCTAACTTTGCCAGAAGGAGTGTGTCAGTTTCTGTCTGGTATCTTCACTGGAAGGCGGTTATGTTTGGAAACTGCACAAGCTTAAGTCTACGGACACATTTAGCTTTTGCAGCAAAACTCACTGCATATGGGAAAATAATCCTGTTTTTGATTGATAGGCTCACAGAGCTTTAACAGAAGAGAGAACTTTCAGAGAGACTAAACGGTACTTTTTCACTGTCCCTCCTGGAAAAGTATTAAACCTGATTCTGAGCCACCAATCAAGCTTTTCCATTTGAGTTGGATCATTTTCAGTCAGGTAAGCACCCAAAAGCGGTGAATGTGAACTATGTGAGGCATGAGGGTCTAACTCTCATTCTGAAGGGTCAAAATATTGCAAGTCTTAGATGCATTTTTACTTGGAACAAAGCAGGATTAGACCATTAGCAGGAATCAGAAGAAATTAAGTGGTCACATGTACTAAAATCAAAAGCTATTTCAATCAATAACATCTTAACAGACAGAGTTGCATGTTAACATAGGACCCCTTCTTTGGTATCACCTGCACAAATTCTTGCATCCATTGAACATGTGAGTTTTTGGATAGATTCTGCTTGAATTTATTTGCAGGATGTCAGAACACCTTCCCAGAGCTGCTGTTTTGATATGATACCCTCAGATCTTCTGCTTGAGGAAACTCCAAAGGTTCTCAATGGAGGTGAGCTCAGAGGAGGATGGTGACCAAACCACCAAACCATGAGTTTCTCCCTTTTTTATGCCCATAGCAGCCAATGACACAGTGGTATTCCTTGCAGGATCAGATGGTGCATCGTCATGCATGAAGATGATTTTGCTACTGAAGGTAAGGATCTTCTTTTTGAACCATGAAATAAAGTGATCAGTCAGATCAGTCTTAACGTTCACTATGAAATACTTCTGTATAACTGGACTGCGACTAAGAAATAATCTAATGACGTTATGATGACGTTTTTATTTTTTCACAAAGTATCTCAAACTAACTTATTTTTTGTGTCTGTCTGTCACAGTTGGCAGAAATCCATCTGGATCATACAATGTTAGGCAATGTTATTCTTCATGAAACAGCAACAGTTCCAAACTAAGCTATTTAATGGTGCCACCATTAATTTCTATAAGAGCTGGCAATCTGAAATTATATACGGCACAAGAACATTCCCACATAGCTCCATCTTGCATTTTTAAGTGATGCTTAATTATAGGCTTACAGTTTTAATTAATTCCCAAGAGCCTATTTTGCCATCCAACCTACGGTTTGCAGAGAAACATACCATTAATTAAAGAATGTGCCACTGAGTGGGACCAGTGAAATCCATGCAAAAGTCCTGTAGGCCAAATTAATGCAGCTGCAGTTTGCAGACATAAAATGTACAAGATTTGATATTAAAGATTTAAAAACCTGAGCTGAACAGCTCTGACATTTTCTTCATTCGTTTCTGATCCATTAGTTTGCACATGAACACTGTTCTTTGAAATCTCCTATTTTAAACTTACCTTAGCTGGCTGAACCCTCATTCTGCAACTTGTAGAGTTTGGCTGCGTCCTGATTGTCGCAGACATCAGTTCTGGGCACAGAATTCACATTCAGACACATGCTAACCGCCACACACATACATAGATGCACACACACCAGGATCACAGGGCGTTGCAGCAGCAGTAGCAGTGTCCGCAGCAAGGGGGCAGCAATGGAGCAGGGAGATGCAACAGTGAGGAAGGCATTTCAGAGCTGATATGTTGCATGTTTTTAATGTATAAGTGCAATCAGAACATGAAGACAAACTGGGTTCACCATAGTCTTACCGGTTGTCATTGAAATCTGTGGTGTTTCCTGTGGACAGAAACAGTGCATAAGGACACAGACAGGTGCACAGTGAATGGAGTTTGGTGGTGTTATGACTTGGAGGAAGTGGGGTTACGAAAGACACACGTAGACTTAAATATTACATCTGAGAGCCACTGGCGCAGCTGCAAAAAACATGCAACTAAGGCTGCAGCAAAGGCTTTATTTTAAGCTTATACAATTAAAAACACATTACTCAGGAAAAATGGTTTTATTCTACTTCTGGATAAAGTGCAAATAATGTATTTCAAAGCTGAAATCACAGCATTTTAGAAATTATGAATCATAAATAAGTTACAACCAGCATTGTGTTCCAAATTGAATACGTATTAGCTATTCTTGTAGTGAGTGGAAGTTTACTTTTAAGAGATAAACAAACATGTTCTTGCAAAAAAAAAAAAAACCTTTAGATGAACTGAGTGAGGTGATGGTGTGTTCAGAATATCAAAATTGAACCTATATTTCTGTGGTGCATTTAAAGCACCATGAGAAAAAACACAGACTGATCATGTTGTGAAAAGTCAGGCTTTCCCATATCTGCATAAATGGGAGAGCTGACACCAGTCCAGAAATTGCTAAATCTGTTTGAGTGGTGAGCAGCAATCCATATCTTCTGGCACTTTTAAATCCTTTTACATGGTGTCAGTTTGTTAGGTCCCAAGCTACCGCACTCCAAACACATATCTCACTTCCACAAAAGATAAATTGCGAGGTATATTTTCACAATATGAACTGATATTCCGGCTAGAGAGATTTCTCTCAGTACTTTTGCTTTTGAGAGATATTGTTATGCCAGTTCAAAATGTAACCGACTTTTTAACATCTTTTTCTCTTTAATTGTTCTTGCCATCGTCTTTTACAATATTGTTTACCTATTTGTCAGTTCTCATCAAAATGTATTTATCAATATGTAGCAGCCTGAACACAGCTGAAAGAGGAAAGAATGTATGAATATATGTGCCTTTTTAAGGTTGTTTAAACACTAAAATCATACTCAAAAATGAATTACAATCATCATCCAGAATTTTCTATAATTCTTTCACTCCTCATGTTATTCATTACCAGTTAAAAGCTCCATTTTTCTTCTGTTATTTTGCTCATATAACAACAAAAAAAAAAGCAATAAAATGCAAGTTTTTCTCAAGAAAAGCTAGTGAAAAGAGGCAGGAGCATCATATTTTAAATATTATTTCTACACAGTTTAGGTTGTCCTGCCATTATGACAATGCAAATTATAGAAAGGATTAGAATGAAACTTCGGGTCAGAGACTATGAATATAAATGAAACGAGAACCCTTTCCTGCACAAAAAGCTATAAAAACAGACCTCTGGTTAATGTGGGTCTGACCAAGAGGTACTTTAATGTCTGAATTTAACCAAAATGCAAATACAAGCTTAAGCACAGAGCAGATGAAGATGAATGCTAATGTGATTCCTGGTTGTTTTCATTCATACGTTGCTTTCATTGGCCTTGCCTGAACAAGAGGAGAGTCATTGCAGTCACTATTTCTGTTTGTACAGCAAATATTAGAAACCATCCAGGATCCAAAAGCGTAATTTCATTAAAATGCTCATTAAAAGCACATCCTTCTTAAAAACTGCCATTACTGGCAAACAATCAATGCAGCAGAGCAGTGCTCAACATGGAAAATTGAGGTTTTTTCCTGGCCATATTTATCCTCTGTGCCGTTTGTTGATCTAAATCCATTTTCCAGATGCTTCTAAGTGCTGGCAACCAGTTTATTACTAAATCCTATAATCTACCACTGAGCTTTCCTGACAAGAATTGATTTCACAAAACTTTCCCTTGGCTGCCTCACACACATATCGACAACTGAGCGTAACAAAGCGCTTTGACAGTTGCTCAGGATGCAGAAAGACTGAGCGTAACTTCCCCGTGATGGACAAAGGGAAGTTGATTTAATTAGTGAATAATTTCATCAGAACTCATGCTTCACTGGCTTTATATTCAGGAAGAAAAATACAAAACAGAAGCATTGTGAGAAGTACTAAAAATCGTCTGCTGCCAGAGCAAATCACCTTTCAAGGCTCCATCATAGAGATGGGAAAAAAGCAGGAGGAAAACTTGGGGTTGAAGCCTTGTGGAGCTATTTGACCACATTTTCCCACAAGCTCTTATTGAAATTCATCACACTGAAGTACCAGAGTGGAAATTACTTGAGGGGAAAGGGGGACTGCAGCCTTAGAGGTTTAACCTGGTAAATAAATTGAGCAGAATACAAACCACTGTGGTAATAAAAATAAAGAAAAAACAAACCAAAAACATCACAGCTACTTCCAAGCAGCACAAACTAAATCCATGCTGATTAGATCCCTGAAGGATTCTGTGCAGAACAGCGATCAGGTCTGATGTTTAATGAAAGGCATAAACACTTGCAGCATGTTGATGAATTGATTCTAACGCCATTTGTGACTTTTATTGATATTCCCAGTGAATCAAAGTGGTGTGATGTTGTTGCACAACTCAAACTACTGTCATGACTGGGTCAGAGGCTGAATTGGTCCTCCAGCTTGTCTGACGGCTTCTCTGAGTAATGACACTGCAAGCCTAATCTGTCTCCCCCAGAGTCTGCCGCTGATAACATACGTACACAAACACGAAGATGAAGATGGACAAAATCTTCAGGCAGCAGGAGGATCTCACAGTTGGCTGCACATTCTCTGGGCAAACCCTAAAACATGACAGTCTTAATCTTGTAAGAATGTAGAAATCTTATGACTCTGACCTACATTGTGGAAACCTCCAAAATTCACATCAAGTTAAAATCTGCCTACCACCTCAGAAATAAGAAATAAAAACCAGATGAAGAGCAGCAGGACATTTTCTGTTAACTGTTTTAACAATCTGCTCTTTGTAAGAGTTTATTAAACAACATCTGAATTTAATGGCTGGCATGAGGGCATAATGGTTGTGAGGAAATTACACCCATAAATTTAAGTGAATTGAGCCCCTGCTGATCAGGGTTACTCATCGCTTTAGCAGGATTTACTTGTAGGAGGCTCACCGTTTTCTGAATCAAGCATTTCTGAAGACTTCTCTGCTTCGCTTACTGCTTCATCCGAAAGCCTAAAAGAAACGAAACAGAAAATTATGTTAAATATGTTACAAAATCTCTATTTATCTTCAAATTAAACAACAAGTAAGAAAAACTGGTCAAAGCTATTAAATGAATCATTTGTATTATTTGAAGTCAACACCCTCTGGGCAGCAGAAAGTTATGTGACCAATAAATCAAGCAGAATTTCTCTCTGGAAAGTTGAGCTTAAGGCTGTTGGTTCCAAAGTGAATTTCTGCCGTCATAAAAAAAGAAGTTACAGTCTCAACATTTTTACAGCAATTTACACAAACAGCAATTTTATTAATACTTTATTTGGTTCATGACATAAACATGTCCATCAAGTCCAGCAGCAATTTACTAATCACTGCTGGTCTCTCTTCAACCACAAACCACAGTGATCCAGATTTCAGTCTGAATATAAAAAGTATTGAATTTTTAACACCGCTGAGGCATCTTTTTGATTAAACTTTGATTAGATTATTTACTTAAATATGAGGTAGACATAATCCCCACAGCAGCAGATCATTATTTCCCCTTCTTTTTCTCTTACGTAAAAAATACATAGAGCACAGCAACTGGTATTTTCTAAGGTGTCGTCTTGATGACAGCCTTTGTGTTTCAGAATCCAAACCAATTTGTTCTTGTTATGATACTTTTCAGTTTGGAAATATTTGCCTCTCTATAAGTGTACATCCAACTTTAAACTTGTACTTAACAGTTAAATAAAGAAAGTCATTTGCTTGGAAAGATATAAAATATTTTTAGAACAGTGTTCAGAACCTGTAATTGTGCTTATTACTGAAAGATTATCATGGCAATACATAGCTGAAGCACTTATAAAGTTACAGAAATTAAAATTTGAGCTGATATTATAAGTTCAAACCACAATGTCAGAGATCAAAAAACTAGTTATAAAATGGGAAATAGAGTTTATTCACATGTTCTGAGTGTCGCTGTCGTCGTCACTTTGTGGGTTGAGGAGTTCTGCAGAACTGTTCTGGTTGCACTCATCCTGAGGTAATCTGGCCTCGGCGTCATGTTCTGGGGGAGCATCCACAGGAGCTGCTGGTTGGTTGTTTTTGTTCTGGAAACCGGCATTGCAGAAAGCGACGGGGTTTTCGCTGTAGCCCCGGATGAAGAAGTGGTTGATGGGAGGATAGAGGGGGTAGTGACCGGGACGCACAGGCTTGGCTGCAAGGAATAACAGACCACTGATGCACGGATTGCAGCATTCATCCAGAAAACCGAAACACAAATTTAGTTTCCTAAAAGTTGGTAATGCCTCTAGAAAGCTGTGAATGTGTTAATTTAGATCTTCTTGGTTATTCTTAATTGGCTTGGCATAATCCTGTAATGAAAACCATCATTTTAAAACCTCTCACATAAATCAATATCTTGTTTTCGCACAGCAGAGGTATGCGTGCCTCTCATTATTTCATTGCAATTATCTTTGGTTGAACTGCTCAAGATGGGAGCTGGTGATTAAAATAAATTATACTGCTTTTCTAAGCTTCAGCTTTCCTCTTTAAATGCATACAGTGCAAATCCTGTCATGAGGGAATATTTCAGTAAGTGCTAAACCTCTTCAAGCTTAGATGTTTTCTACTTTTCAATTATTGTCACATGTCTGTGCAACCTATAAAACTCAAAGAGCACAACGCTACTGTTCAGTTTGGTAAACATCAACATCTCATAATACATCTTCTTCAGTTAAATGTGTTTTTAAAGTACATCTGTTTCCTGAGTACCAAACCAGATTGGTTTCAGAGCCACCTTCAGCAAAAACTGCTGCACCGCACTCACACATACCAAATAAAGGTGATCTAGAAAAGGAAGGAGAGAGATGACAAACGAGTGGAGCTAAAGCATACTGGGAATGTTGTTTGTGAGGAAGCCACAGCAGCGACATAAAAAGGATGGTTGCAGCAAGGTTAGCAATTCCTCGCAGTGCCATGGAAAGGCAGCGGAGGACTGGAGGTGAGGGAAATTAAATGTTAGGGACCAAAGGAAAACTGACCGTATAAAGAGAAA
Source organism: Poeciliopsis gracilis (assembly GCA_911649635.1). Classification (NCBI taxonomy): domain Eukaryota; kingdom Metazoa; phylum Chordata; class Actinopteri; order Cyprinodontiformes; family Poeciliidae; genus Poeciliopsis; species Poeciliopsis gracilis. The sequence goes on from CAJVRI010001403.1 coordinate 2,023,015, forward strand.
CATCTTGAGGGAAATAAGACTGTATTTTAGTAATAATCTGTATAAAGTTAACTACCTATAAAATTAATTAATATGGGTTATATATAAAATTATGGATGATTTCCGCTGTGTCTTGATTTTCCACGTGTTTATGTAAAACTTCTAACTAAAGAATACAAAAGCCTTTTATACAGATGCTCAGAGGGGCAAACATTTTACTGTTTCTTTGAAGAATTATTTTGTTAACTAAATTAATTGAGCAAGCTAAGGTTTGTATCTAGAGTCTCCTATTTTGTTGCCAATTTTAGTCAAGTTGGAAACATTAAATCTCAGGCTGTTAAACTTCCCTTGTGTATGAAGACAAACAAAATACTGAAATCAAAAGAAGCATGAAAACCAGTAAGTAACATTTTTTTCGCATCTGAAAGGGTTTGGGTTACAGAGAAAAGCAACATTTGAACTATATTTATCAAAGAACTTCAAATTGTTCTCTTTTAGTCAAAAGTATAATGAATTTTTTTTCTAACTAGGTTTTTCCAGCTATTATCCTTGTGAAATTTTATTTTCTCAGAAACAAAAATCAGAATGAAGAGTAGTTCTCCTGTTATAAGAATTATCATGACACTACCATGATAATTTTATATATATATATATATATATATATATATATATATATATATATATATATATATATATATATATATATATATATATATATATATATATATATATATATATAAAATAGTGCTGCTGCAATAAGGTAACCTAAGAAATAACTTTGATAAATGGGACTGATAATTGTCAGCCTAAAAATAAAAAAAATCATATTAATGCATAATTTAATCCAAAACGAAGTTTAAAGAAATATTAGCTGCAGCAGTGTGATTTAATTTCTAGCTCATTAATTTTCCTAAGACCCAGTCTCTTAGGAACAGCACAGGAGAGTTTTTTAGATAATACAAGACTTTTGCACTATAGAGACTCCTAATATACCAAATATTAATCAAAACTTTAAATGTACCAAACTTTATTTTCACTTGCAGTTATATTGTATATAAATATATCTGCAGGATATTCAGTGGATAGTTTTAAAGGAAGATGTAGTTCCTTTTGGGCACATTTCCTGAGATGCAGCACACCACACAAAAAATGGTGCTATTTGGAGCAGAAGGTCAGCAACTAGACAGTGAAAAGTCTGGGTCATTTCATAGTTGCGGTCAGATGTTACCTATCTGTGCAGCGTGGGGGCGGCGGAAAGGATTGCGCCTCATCACATCCTTGATTCGCTCCACCTCCTGCTGGTAGCGCTGGCGGTCCTTCATGGCCCCCTCCTTCGCCTCCTTCAACGCTCCCTCCAGTGCTTTAACTCGCTCGGCGGTGGAGCGGAGACGTTTCTCCAGTTTCGGAAGCTCACAGCGAAGATCTGCGTTGTCGCGTACCAGCTGTAACCCGTGTCAAAAAATTAACCACACTTGGACTGACAATGTCAGAATTGATACTCTTGCCTTTCTCTGTGAGGCAGAGCTCACAATGGAGGTGATTTGATCTTTAGGATGACAGAATCTTTAAAACCTGTTTTAAAGATTCTTAAAGATTTTAGATTAGAGTAACAATATAATGATTACAAACTTGTAAAAGTAAACCATGCTCTGAACAATGCTCCATCCTTTTCAACAAGGTTTTAAATACAAAGGATTAAACAGGATTTTAATTATTTAACCACAATATTTTCACTTTTTAGCTCAATCTATATTTTATGAATTCATGAAGACACCATAAATCGGTTCTTCCTAACATGACATGCAGAGTTGTATAGAGAAACTTAAATTTAGGATGAACTTGTTAAATAACTGTTCATTATCTTGTCTTTCAGCAGCTCAGTCTTAAACTAAAAGTTCATTTTTTTGTGAGGAAACATTTCCAGAGCAGGAAAAACACATTTTAGCAACATCACAGCCAGATTTATAGCTACCCTTTAAATTTATATATTTTATACAAGCCCCCTTTATGAACTGGACAGTATTTCGTCTTCCTCTGTAGTATTTTACAAGGTTGGAGGATACAGAGTGTGGGATCCTTTCTTCACAATCTCTCTGAGTATCACTTACATTTACGCTTTTATTTTCTGTTCTTCAGCTCTTCAGTTTTAAATAGGAAATGCGACTCAGGATGGGTTTGTGATGAAGGAAGGTTGTTTTTGTATCTGTTGAACTATCGCTCTGTTGAATTGGCAATAGGATCATTATCTTGCAAAATCATTTTTATTTTAAACTCTTGATATGTCAAAATTTCCACATAAAATGTTCTCAAACAGGATTTTCAATCTTTGAAATAAAAAAGGGCCACAGAATCACAGATCCTTCACTGTTCCTAAAACTAGGTACTATTTGTTCTCACATAGTCATCCTTTCATTTTTAAACACACTTGAAGTTTACATTACTGACAGCTAAACTTTAGTGTCATTTCAAATTGAGGTTCTAGTCAAATTCACAGTAAAGATGGTTTAATTAAATAAAAGCTTTATATTGACATGTCTTTCAAACTACTGGTTGCCATGGAGGGTTTATGCTGGTTAAAGGGATCAATAAGTGGCATTAGTTTTCTAACAGTGCGGAAACTATTTTGATTAAAAAAAATATGTGAATCTATTTTAGTGCCTTTTACAATTACCAGTGATTATGGAGGGCAGGTCATTTATTTGTAAACCAAATAATAATGAATCTATGCTTGGTAGTTAATTTAATTTATTTCTTAATAGTCAACAGGTTAATTTATTTTAATTTAAAAGCATAACTGTTTATGGAATATGGTCATCTTTTAAAGGCCATTCAGCTTTAACAACTTCTTCATAAAACAGTGTAACAAATAGCAATGTGATAAAACAGATGATAGCTGTTTAACCTCATAAAGCAAAATGTATGTGGATATTATTCTGCACCTTAATTGCTGCTCTATGCAGTTTTCTTTGGGGAAAGATAATGACCGAGCCTTTAAACAGTGACACTATGCCAGAACGTGATCACGCAATCTAATCTCCGTCCTGCAGAGATTCTGAATTAGGGGGGTTTTCATGCAAGCAAACAGGCCAACAGGCAAAACATCCAATAAGTCAGTTAATTGACCTTAGGCTCAGCTGTAGGAGTTTATTGTTTGGCTGTGAATCATTTTAAAAGAAAACAAAGACGAACAGAGCAAAGACTCCCACAGGAGCTAAGGGATGTTGTAAGAGAAATCAGCTAGACGGACAGATGGATGATTAAATCTACCACTGTCCCACACTCTCTTTGAAAGTCTTATCATGCTCCTTGGGGAGCTTGCTGATTTACGACCATAGCTTTTTTTTTTTTCCATCTGCACCATGCCAGCAGGTAGAGGATGGGATTGAGACCCCCAGCAGTATCCTCGGGATTGGTTTTCAGCCTGACAAACTGCTGCAGTGCAGCTCATACCAATCTGCCAGCCACAAAATATTCTGCCAGTCTGCAAAACGTTTAGCAGATCACCACTTAGTGTTCTGCAATGGTCCATTTAGGAATATTAAAGAAGATGGGACGTGAGTTTGCGTGTGTATGTCCATTTGTTGTGCACAAAATCTGAACAAAGGCAGATTTTCAAATCGTAATTTTATCTTACAGTTTTGTTTTTTCTAAAAATGTTAACTTTTAATGCCTAATTTGCCCTGTTTAACTATGCTGAAGACTGATGGTGCAAATGTTGCTTTTATTTTATTTAGCAGAATTCAACAGTTTACCCCAGTTCATCCTTTAAACCCAAATGGCAATAGAGTAATAGTCAATTATAAAACTTAAATGTTGGACAGGATTGACTGAGCAGTGTCTATAAACAATAATGTTCAAGTTCTGCTGCAAATTCTCAATTGGATCTACATTTTAACTGGGTCGTTTTTGCACATGACTATTTGTTGATCTAAACTTTTCTTCTGTTGTATTGCTGGCTGAACCAGCTTCCTGGGTTCAGTCAGGAAACTTTGTAGTGAAATATTTTCTGTTTTCTCAAATCTCTCACTTGTGTTACCTGTTTGTGAACTTTACTAAGTTGCTCCAAGTTGTTTTCAAGAAAGGAAATCTTTTGTTTTTGAGTGATAAATCCTCCAGTATCATTAGGTTCAAGCTCTGTACACTGTCGAAATAACAAAAAAAAAGAAACATTTGTCAAAACTGCCTTACAGAAATTGCTGTTTTTGAAAATGCTGGATTGTCAGGACTTTTCAGACCGTTCTGTCTCGTTTGCCTTACCTTTCTGACTCGGGTTGTGAGGTCTTGAACAAAGAGCTTGCGGAGGTTGTGCAGGGTGTAGAGTTCACGGGCCTACAAAAGGAGGAAATGAGTAAATTAGCTGTTTAGTGGCACTGTAATTGGATTGGCAGCTCCTGAAGGCAGTTTATCAAACCGTGACAGTAAATAATGACTTACAACAGTCTCCTCCAGTCCTTTCAGGTCCTGCTTTGACTGCTCATGCCGTTCGCAGAGAAATCTATACATAGACAGGAAGATGACCAGACAGAACATCTGAAAACTGAACTTGTCTTTACCCAAATGATTACCTCATTCAGATCAGAATAATTCATGACTGGAGAACAAAGGGAGCATAGACCGGCTGCTACACTCATGGGGGTGTTGCCCATCTGCCATCTGATGCAATATGCTGCAAAGGTCAATGTAGAAAGGGACCCTTAACAACCAGCTGCTACCTTATTAACAGAAACTCTAATGGCGATGCAAAATGGGTTGGACAGGAAGATGGACGCAATGCAAGAAAATGGTGCAAAAAGCGTACGCTGCTAGAATCATCCACTATAAAAAGACTGACAGAGCTGTAGAGCGGCTGGGAAAAAATAGGAAAAACAGAAGACAAATGAAAAAGAAAAAAACCAGGAAGATGGGAATCTAAAGAGGCAGCTTGCCTCCAGGACTCCATATGGCGAGGTGTCTGAAAGTCGGCCAGGACAGTAAAGAAGAGACTCACGTCAGTTCCTCCAGCTGCCGGCTCTTGTGATGCTCTCGACTTCTGAGACATTCAAAGTCGCCGTGCAGTTGCTCCAACTCCAGCTGCTGCTTCTGGTTGCAGCTGAAAAAGTTGAAAACCGATCGGATCAGGGCCGGCAAACTGATGCTTTGCGCTTTAACAGCTTTTCCAGAATAGAAAGCAGACACAGAAGCTGTATTATAGCTCACACATGGGAGCCACTTTCCTCTACTTCTCTGCATCATGCTGTGCTGCAGCAAAGTAATTCTCATAGTTTAATGTTGCTTAATGTAAACTATTAAGTTTGGAGAACAATTACTTTCTAACATAAGAACCAACTTTCTTCCTTTGCTAAATTTAATGTTCACATGACAGCTGTTTTGTATTTGATAAAGTTAAAGACAATGAATTTGGTTATTTCAAGGATTTAAGAGAGAAACAGGCAAATTTGAAATGCAGTGGATCTGTTCCAAGATATTCCTTGGCCACTTTAGGGTGAAACATTTTACTTGGCATTGCCACATGTCTATGCAACAAATGAGAAAATAACTGCTCTGGTCATGGTCTGAGGCACTTCTGGGCTCAGTTTAGTGATAACCAGCAAAAAATGAGTTTTTGGTGGTGGGAAGATTAAAATTCACAGCAGTGCTTCATACCCTCGACGGGCACTTTGACGGCAAACAGGGGCTGATTGACTGGCCTCTGGATAGAATCAGGTCAACCCTAAACTACTAAAATTCCCTTCTCAATATTAAAAATATTTACCAATAAACCTTTTTACACATCTTAATATGCCCCTTTTATCTTAAGGTATTCTGTTTTTTCTCTAATCCTTTCATCTTTGAAATACGAAACGCAAAAAAAAAAAAAAGACATCTGCACCAACTTGCCCCTGTTTTAATAAAAGGATCTGCAGGGAGTCTCTTTTTTTTTTCTCTTTCACATCCGTTCGGCCTCAATATCACCCATCAATCCATTCCAAGCTGCTTATCCAAATTCAGACTGTGAAAGCAGGATAAGCAGATCTGTACCAAATGTGTGTTTCTTCACATCTCTTCGTTTGGGGGTAGTGGGTTACTCTGAGGCCAGCTGCGATGTGTGCTTCAGTTCTTTGATGGTGTCTGCAGCTCCTTCTGGGCGGTCATGCTCAGTATAGTACATCGTCAGTTTCAGGCACCTAAAGGGACAGCTATTTTCACATTTAGGCTGAGTCAGACCAGTGGCTCTTCATGCGGAGGTTTGGAAGAAACAGCTAAGCTCCAATGTCTTCCTACTCCTCAGCTTTGTTTGCCGCCCACATCTTTATCTCTTGTGGTGACGGCTTAGATCTTCTAAGAATTCGGTTGAAACTATTTAATCTATGCTGTTTGAATGTTTTGCCTTCTAATTAATAATGGTTAGTTTGGGAAAGAAGATGCAAAAACAGAATTTTAAGATTTTCATATCTTTAAACCTATATATACCTCAACAATTTGAATCTATATCAGGGACTGATATTAAACCCAATTAACCTGGTGAAAGTAAAAAAATTGAAAACAAGGAGATTTGCTAATTAATATTATAATTGTGTAGCTTTTCATAACTCTAGTATGATAAGTTTTGGTAACAAATGGCCCAAATCTATTCTGTTAGGGACAACTAGGTGAGTCTGGGTGCACTCCTTCTCCTACCAACTTGAATTAATGGCTGCTTATAAAATGACTTTACAAGCAGTCATTCGGTTCCACAGAGGCCAGGTAACAATCACTTCATTTGATTAGGATATGCTGCAGAAAGGATGAAACTAAAATAATAGCTCTTGGGAACTGGATTTGACCTCAACAAAGTGGAGTGCCACTATTTTTGGCATTGTACCTAGGATTGGACCTTATGGTCTCGTCTTTTCTTTGTGCAGATGAGCCACTGGAGTGATTTGCAGCAGAGTGCAGCTGCTGAAGTCAAGTCTTTTTATCCTAAACAAATGGTTCTCAAGAAGAAAGAAAATGATGACAAATCCTCCCATGTTGATGATATTAGGATGATAGATGGATTAGGACCAAACTTTCTCTGGTGAAAATGATGCCTCCAGGTACCATGGTAAGAAAAAAGATCCAGGATGCAAATGGCTGAAATGAGCTTCAGCAGTAGGAAGGTTGGGCTCAGCCTATAAACTAAGGAGGTCCATCAACCAGGGGGCAGCTTGGAGGAGAATCGCTGCTCCATTCCTTCTTAAGAAGTCATCTGAGCTGGTCCAGTTACATAAGGAGCACTCTTGAGTGCCTGCAGTAATGCGGATGCTGCATTGGAGGGCATCCAGGCACATGCCACTGCAGGAAAACACCAGAGCAGACCAGGAACTAACACTAAAGTGTGCATTCATCCCTTCAGACAAGTGAGCTTGTCACTATCTGGATGTCTGAGTTTCCCCTCCAGATCTGATGCCTCAGCTACACAGTTGGTTGATAAAAGGAAGTATAGATTTATATTTCTAAATTTTTTGTGAAATTCAGAATGCATATTTATTTATTTAGTTTTTATATTTTCATTTGCATGTTTTGGAAAACATTTAATGTACTGCCTGACATGCAAAACAATCTAAAAAATAATGTAAAGTATGCTGGATATTATTTGGTTAAAAAGAAAAACAAACAAAAAAAACCCTGTCCATTTGTATGTTCTTGTCTTGTTATCAAAGGAGTAAAAGTGAAAACCAAATGCATATTAAAGTAAACTGAAAGAAGTACAAACTCTGTTAATTCATCAATGGTCTTCTGTTTCTCATTGATCTCGTCTCGAAGGCGGCCAAGCTGCTTGCTTTGGGCTTCACGGTGCGACTTCATCTGCTCCTCCAGAGCTCTCTGAGGAGTCGCAACAACAAAGAAAAAAGACCAATAAAGTGAGTGCAAACACTTCCTCACAAAGGAGAGAGAGCAACATGAAGTGGGATGAAGGGTTCCTACAAGCTTTTTATGACAAAATTCCACACTGTTCCAGGGTCAAATGAGCAAAAGTTCATCATCCATTCTGGGCTCTTCATAATGTTGGATGAATGCAAAATTTTGTCATTGGAGCAGAGAATATAACTTTAAAAACAGATTCTTTTTTTTTTTTTTCTGTACTCAGTTTTATTTGTGCATTTCCAAACCTGGAATATATGTAAATGAAATTCCAGGATGTGCAGTGACAAATTGATCTATCATTTTAAAAGATTACGTTTCATTGAATTCATAATGTGAAGAATTATGACTGTTTTGAAAGTAAATAGGTGGAACTAGAAAGTGTACCTAATAAAGTGACCAAATAGGCCAGATGCATGTTAGCAGAGTTAGAAATACTCTGCTAACAGTTTTTTCCATAATTTAACAGGACTGGAAAAAAAAACTTCAATTACAATTTCTATCTTTTGTCAAATTTATCCAAACTGCCCTGAAACCAAAGGAATCCTTTCTTCCTCTGTTTGAAGCGACTTCATCATTTCATTTGTTCCAGTGCTGGAAAATACAAGAATGCACCATAATGTGTGGATTCATGGCTCAATAGAAAAAATACTTTGTTATCACCTGCATTTACAAAGTGCTTAGGTGCTGCAATAATAATAAACATGGTATATGAAATTGCTATTACTCTAGTCATAGTTACCTTCATCTCAGATAGATTGTGGAGAGACGTGTTGTTCTCCCCATTGGTCACCTGTGAAATGCTTTCTGAAACAAGCAGTTTTAGATCAAATGACAAAGGAAAGAGTGTGAGAAAATATGAGGAAACACAAGAAAGGAGGTTGACATGGTGATAATGTGAGTCACATAACAGTTTTATTCCCACTGTGACCTGACAGCCAATCATTAAAGGATAATTATGCTGACATCAGTCATGCTTTCATTAGGAAAATATACAGTTTTAAATTAAATCTTTGGGTCACGCTAACCAGATATTGACTCCCTGTTGTCTGATGAAAGCACTGAGCTCTGCACCTTGCTCCAGGCAATGCAATCAACATGGACTTTGTATTTGTCAACTGCTTCTATGCTCGTCTGCCTGGCTTATTGAGTACAACCAAAATGAATTTACAAGTTCTTAAACCCACTAGTTATTTAATTCACTTCTCTGGGAATCCAAAGAAAGAATGACTTGCATTGCCTCTGGCCTGATTTGTGAATTGTGTCAGAGCACTGGGAGTAGCAGCAGCAGCAGCTAGCTGCACCCTGCACAAATCTCAAATGTTCCATTAATCTTTTTGTTCTGGACAAGGGAAATGTTTATTTAGCTTTATTTTTCTTGTCCTCAACAACATAAAAAAATGATGACAGAATAAACTGCTCCACTGAAGCAAACAACAGTTTTTAACAGGAAGTCGATTTCTCCACAATTCACCTTGGTCGCCACGAAACACAGATTGTTTTGTTGTTTCCTGCTCATTAATTTTGCTGAGACGGGATTACTTTTGACTGTTTCAGAATGCTGACCTTAACGTTTGACTTTGGCAACCGTCTGCAATTCATCATGATTTGCAAACTGGAGCGCTCCTTTGTCCTTCACAGGAGAAACATGGAATGTCAAATAAAATCGCTTAATATTTATACCAAACAAGGGTAAGTTTTCTTCCTACAGGATGAAAGATTTGTTGCTTCTTGCAACATTGGTTTATGTGATCAGACTTAGTAATATGTGTTGTATTTCACCTTATTTCTCTTGCTTCCTAAATAGAAGTCAGAAGTGGGTCTGACTTCTATTTTTTACTAAACGTCAGACCCACCAGTTCAGTTCATAGATACACCAATCTTCCACTGTTGTATCAATGTTCCATTGTGTTTTAACAAAAATAGAAATCAGCTTGTCACCTGGCAGCAACTTAGTACTTTTTGTCATTTAGATGTGGTGAATGACTTGATCAAGTTCAATGCATTAGAATGAGGAATAAAAGTGATTTAAACTAAAATTGTTGATGCAAAAACAAGTTGGTTTAAACATTTCAGAAACTGCAGATTTGCAAACAGTTTCCTTATTTATATATCAGATATAACTGTTGGAGGTAGCCCTGTGTCAGATTGCTGGTTTTACATTGAGTTTAACTGCAAATTCACATCCATATTTGTTTACTTCAGCTACTATTCTGCTCTGTAAACAGTCTGATAGATTAGAAATACTGAATGATCAGGGGATTGCCAAAGGTTTAATGCCATGTTCAGCTAAGCCAATCATCATTGCTCATTAAGAAACACATCACGTTTAGAGCCATAATCATTGATGAGGATATGAGCTCGTCATTAACCAAACTAATAAAGCAGAGCCATGGCTTCAGACAATGCCGGTACCACTCCGCGTGCGCAGCCCTGGCAGCTACTTTCTGCCTTGGCAGAAACCAGTGAGACAGTTGATAAACCATCTCCTCTAGTTTCACTCTAAATGGAAGATTAAATTAGTGTCTGGGCACTCAACCCGTAGCTTTTTTTGATGAGTGAAAGAAATCATAAATGTCATTTCAGATTGAAATCAAATCTTTTCAGATATTTTTAAAAAATAGTCCTCAAAAATGTAAGAGCTCTCAAAAACTTCATACACAGAACAATTTTTTTTCTCCAAGTGATTCAATCTTATTGGAGATATTGCTTTATATGGTTTGTTGCACCACATAGTTCAGATAAAAAAAACAAAATATTATGGGATAAGGATGCAGTGATGCTTCTGTAAATACATTTTGTGATCATTGTTCTGACAGCAGATATCTCCTAGTTTATGTGAGTAGGTGTTTCTTTGTGCATATCCTGATTGCGCAGTTTCAGCTGAACAGGATGTTCTCTTGTTTCTCTGACATTAAAGTGGTCACTTTGCCAAACAAAACAAGTAATTCACAAATGACTAATTAAAAGTTGATTAGTTAAAAAATAGGCATTTATTTATTTCACTATTTTGACTGACTTAAAGTTTTTCAAGATGTTGTGAAAGTAGCAGCTTATCAAAGATTTTAGGTCCACCTTTGAATTTTAAGCTGCATTTCATTTGTCAAGAAAGCAAGATAATCCATTTCAAAATGACTCACCAAATGTACTGTATTACACCTACAAGTTGGAAAAGCAGTAAAATTTGCCAAATGTTGTAATCAGCAACCAGGCTACCAACTTTCAGAATTAAGAGGTGAAAATTACAATCTTTTTTGAATCATTCCTTATTTATCTGAAATATAAATAAGGAATGATGTTATGCATTCAAACACAGTTTTATTTAGTGAGATAGAAACCATCAGGAGTGCAAGGAAACATTCAATTTCTGCCATTTTAACAGCATTTTACACAAAGGCCACATGCTGATTCTAACAATCTGCCATTATATTCCTTCAGCATTGTGACAGGAAACAATCAAAATCCAAATTTTGTGTCTGTGTTGTGTTTAACCTGAAAGAGTTCACTTCTAAAATTATACTAGTTATTATAGTGATTGTTTTTTAAAAAATAAGAAACTCTATAACAAATTTTTTTTTAAATCAAATGCAAGTTAGTAAGGTAGAAATAAAATCCAGCAGGATTTTATGCTGGTCGTGTTGGTCAACTCTGAGCCTGACAGAGCTGAAGGCTCTGTCTTTATTTTAAGTTTTATGTTTATGCTATTTTTTTATTTAAAAATATCATATCAGTCCTATCAGGTAATACCTGTGGTATTACCTGAAAGCCGCAGGGATTAAGGTAATACTCAGCTGTACCTTGAGCTCTGAGGTTGGCCATCTCCTCAGTCAGAGAATCATAGCTGTCTTCCAGCTGTCGCTTCTTGAGCTCCACATTCTGCATGTAGTCCGTCAGAGAGCGAATCTTTGCCTCATGCTGAACGTCACAACGTGAATCAAAAAGTTTAAAGATGAATAGAAAACCCCAAACCTTTACCCATGAGAAGCCTCCACTAAAGATGAGGAATTCTCCTTCTAAGCTGAATGAATGTACTGACATTAAATATTTATGAGCCCCAGCCATTAGGGAATTTAGTTTAAACACCAAAGATAGTAAAATTTACCTCCTCATGCCTGAAGGCAGCCTCAGTCACAGACAGAATATAAAATATGCCACACTTTACAATCAGGACTACATGCACAAATAAGGGTGAGACCTAAAAAGCATCTGAAATCTCCACAAACAAGTAAAAGTGCTACTAAGCATGAATTGCCTTTCATCAGAGTAATTTAGTCCCTACAATGGCCCACTATGCTAAATGATAATTAAACTGATAGAAGAGTATGCTTGAAAGATAATGATAATGATCATCGGTAATGTGCTATTTGAGGTTCGAATATCTGTTCTCCTCATTTTTCAACAATAACACAGTATTTCTATGCCTGACACACTTCTTTTCTCATCCGGATGCTCTTTGTTTCCTCGGTAACAAACAACAACCGATTCATTACTTTAGATCTGCACCTGTGAGATGAGGAGGTGGCATGACGACAGCTCTCTGCTAGTTTCCTCCATCTTTCGGTTGCATTCTGTTTGGAGGTTCTCCAGGTGTCGGCAGCGCTTCACCATGGACTTAACCTCTGACTTAATCTTGCTGATGTAGAGCCGAGCCACCGTGAACTCCTCCTCGATCGCACCAGTGATCTCCACAGGCTGGAGATAAATAAGGCACACAGCAGGAGAGGCTATTGAAAAACTAGCAGAGTTGATGTTTTATCAAGATTGAGTGGCGACAATTTAAAGACGTCTGGGAAATTATAGGAAGAAGAGGGGGGAAAGCAAAGACTTTTTCTGGCATCTTTTGCACATGAACATTTGATTAAGAGCATCATTTAGCAGATGCTGTGACTCAGCAGGTTAGGAGTGGACTGTGTAGGATTAGAGAATTGTACACATCAATATAAATGTCTCAGATCCTACTGATTCTACCGCAAAGGTCCATAAATTGCGCTTTGTAAATAATTTTAGCATGTCTGAATCGCACTTCAACAAACATCATTTTGTCATGTTATAACCATTAATTAATTAAAACCTATATTTTAGGGATTTTATGTGTCAATGCACCACAATACAGAGTATATTTGCGAATTGGAGAAAAATTCACACGCTTTTCAAAATATTTTACAAATAAAAATATAAATGAAGAACTTTTTAAATATTAAAATTTTCTGAGATGTACTTCTGCTGTTTTTCAATTTGAGTAGCTTCTTCCACATAATGAACAATGACTAATATTCTCTGACAGACATTTGAGATTTATTATTCAGGGCATTAGAGTAAAAGGGCAACTCTGTGTTGAGTACAACTTTTTATTGATATAATGTTTTGAAAACTATTTATCACCTTTCTCTTAAAATCCACCAAAAAATGCCTTTAGGTTTGTAGTTTTAATCCACTTTGTTCCTCAAGTAACACAATAAAAAGAAAGGAAGTTCAAATATTTTGTTTTATAATAAAAATCAAGTCCATGTTAGCAGCCCCATCATTATATACATTTCTGTAGCAAGATCTAGTGATTACTCACTACTCAGCATGTGGAAACAAACCTATTCAGGACAGGTATGTGCTTCAGCAAATTCAGATCCACTCTTCCATTTCACAAATGTAAAGAATATAACATTTGTATTGAGAAGCCAATAACATGGTATTCTAAACTAGAAATGTAGAAACATTCAACAGATCTTGCAAAAGCCCTCATTTGAGCCATAAATACGGTTGTTTTGTTTCTCACCAGCTTGATTTCCCGGCTTCCAACTATGGTGCTGAACTCGCGCAGGTCCCTCATGAGGCCGTTGAGAACCTCAGCGATGCGTTTTCTTTGGTGGCTGCTCACCTCCTGGATGCGGGAAAGCTCTGCCTCTAAAGCCCTGAGGTGAGCCTGTTGGTAGACAGGAGGGATGTGGAGGTAGTGAGTGCAAGTAGAGGACATGTGCTTTAGAAAAAAGGATTTTATTGAAGAAGTAAATAAAGAGAGGAACTTTTTAAAGTTTAGCCCTTTAAACTTTTATCTGTCTCTTACATTTCGTCTCTACTCCAGCTCTCAAAGAACTTAAAGAAGTGCAGATTTGCATTAATTTAACTTGAAGGATTTACATCCTTAGAGAAGCGCTTATATAACCTGCACTTGTTTTCATATTGTTAATTCATTGCTTTAGATCTGCACCTGTGAGATGGTCATATGATTAAAGATTGTTGTCATAAGGATTTATCTAGTTTGCGTTTTTTTGAACTGTGAGATTATTATCACTGTCTAGTATTTGGTGGCTAATGTTTCTACTCATCTGGTTTACCAGAGGTTTTGCATGTTTAAACTACTTGCTTGGGTAGTTTAAAGTAAGCAAACAAATCTCTCCGATCTGATTCTGGTCTTCTTCACTCTCCTGGTAGATTGACATCAAACACCTTAATCAAGCATCTCCTGAACCTCCCTGACTTGGAAAAAAAAAAGGATTTGAATATGTGAAACACAACCTATCACTTGATGCCAACATTGATCAGTCTGGTGTGCTCTCTCTCTCTTTCTCCATCTGTTGAGATGCAAAAATATCCATGTGCCATAAACAGCAAAAGTTGCCAGGCAGTGTTAAACAGATGCTTCATTCCTAAAATACAGAAACATTGCCAGCAATGTTTGTCAGCAAACCTGACATTTTATTATTTATGTGAGTTCAAATGATTTATGAAAGTGTGAAAACATGCCTGTATTCATGCAATATCCGGCTACTTTGAGAACACTTGGTCCTACATTTTGTATGCAGAGAACATTCATTGCAAAAATATTCAGTCTTCACCTTGTCCTCATTTTGATACATAGCAACTACCAAGCTCCATGTATTTCACTGAGATCTTTTAGAATAGCTCAGCACAAAGTAATGCATAATTGTGGATGTAAAATTACACAGAAAGTTTTTAACGTTTTATTTGAACAGAAAATAGTACCGGAATACAATTTCATTTCAGATATTTGTTGGTAAGATAATTTTATAAGTATTCATTTCTGTGTATGGTTGTGTTGCTCTGTGACAGGTTAGAAAACTGTCTGCGGTGAATCTGAAGAATATTATCTGAACTGGCTCAAATAAAATGTGCTCCATGTTTTATTGTTTTGTTTTTGTTTTTTCTATCAGGATGCATTTTTTCCCTGCCAGGGGACTTGTTGCAGGCTCTAGTGTCCCTCATATGACAGTAGACTGACAGGAAAGGGGGCAAAGAGAGGGGGGAAAGCATGCAGCAAATATTGTTGGGAAGAACAGAAACTGGACTAAACTATCCAAACAACAACTGATCTGATTTCACTTGACATTAGCAAAGAAACTGCAAATGACTGCATGTCTGAACTGTGCATCATTTACATGATTAATAATAGCACCAAAACTTAATTTATATCACAGAATTATGTATTTCAAAGTGTTGATTATGATCATTATGACCTAATGTAATGAGAATGAACCAGTAAGTTTTTCCAGAAAATTTCTGAATTATATAGGACAATATAAAAAGCTCATAGAGAAATGTCGGTTGTGCACAATACTGTATACACAGTAAATATTTGTTTGGAGCTATTTTTAAATTTCTGCATCCTGTGATTTTTTGCAGCCTTCAGCTCTGCTGCAGTGTCAATAAAGCCCTGGTTGCTTTAATAACGGCTTCAGCTCATCGGTGTCGTTGGTTTCTCTCATCTTTCTTCTTGACACAGTTTAGCTTAAGCCAGTTTGCAGACTAATCAGACAGTAATATTATGACTAAAACAAGTACTGGTGCTTTTTGACAGCTTGGGAAGGTGCGAAGTCCTAGCAATTGAAATCTGAATTTCCACAAAGCTTGTCAGTCGAAGGAAATTTGAAATGGTCTAAAATTTCCTGTTTATATGTCGACGTTGACAACCCGTCCTGGATTAGTCTGTGTGAGGCAGCTCTTGAAACTCTGACTCTAAGCCTGGTAAATCTTCCCACAAATTCTTGAATGGATTTTGTTTCTCAATCGTCTTAAGGCTGTTGTTATCCTTGTCACTTGTGGACCTTTCTCTACCACACTTGTTCCCTCCAGTCAGCTTTCATTTAATAAAGCCTGGACACAGCAGTCTGTGAAAAGCCACCTTGTTCAGCATTGACCTTTTTTGGCTTCTACTTTGTGAGGCGCTTCAATGACTGTCTGCAAGAAAACTGTCTCAGCAATCCTCCCCATCAGTGTGGAGGTTATCACATGGCTATTTTGTATCATTTTTCAAAAATAAATAATTGCTATTGATGTTATGTACAGTATTTTCAACTTTTTGAGAACCATACTTTGAAATTTTCATTGACTATAAACCGTTATTTGTCTAAACTAGAAGTAATTAACTGCAATTAATCTATTTTATTTACTGAATTGAACTGCATAAATTAATAATTTTTTCAAATATGTTATTGTTCCTGATGCCTTGTTCATACAGCAAGATTTTAAATTTCTCTGTAGATTTTTATACCTTGAGAGGCCAATCACATGACGATAAATAACCATAGGTTTAACGGGTTTGGCCCAACAGTGTGTGGTGCGGAGCCACACATCAAAGACAACACACACACACACCCCCACACACACACGCATACACACACACACACACACACACACACACACCCACACACACACACACACACACACACACACACACACACACACACACACACACTCACAAACATTCAAATGTCAGACAGAACATTTAGCAAAATCTCATGAAATCAAACATAAGTTCAGAGTGCACAAACATGGCCAACAAGTACGATGCATTGGAGACAGATTATGCACTAGTTTTAGCATCATCCCAGTTGCTTTGTCTTCTTTGTTTTTGATTCCTCTCTGCGTTTCTGTCACCTCACTTTCTGACTCTCTACGCATCAAATTTAAGATGTGATATGTTTGTCCTCAGGGAACACCTCACAACATATTGAATATCCCTGATGTAAGATTAGAGCGTTCCCAGACAAGGTCACTCTTAACACACCAAACATTTATAAGGTTGTTGAAATGGAAAGATCAAGTGAAAACTTGCAGTGATTATTTTATTATGTGAACCAGGTTTAACTAAGAATAAGCACATGTGAAAACAAGTGTTTATAAAATACACTGACTCACATTCACTTTTTTCCATCTTTTTCTAGAATAAATTCAGTTATTTTTAATTTGCTTTGTCAACCACATTGGGCTTGCTCTTTTTCTGCCTCATAAGCCGTCAGGTGAGGAGTCTCTCGCTTCAGTTGTATGAAACACACATACCGGATATATTTATGTGTTTCTATCTATAGCAGTTAAATACTGCACAGGGTTTGTTGCTCTTAAGCGCTTACAACACAAGTGTGTGAGTAAGTAAAAATAGACCGACGTTATTTACCAATTTCACACTACTTAGTCGAGGTGGGTGCATACCATTCATACTTGACTTAAACAAAGTATTCTGCACCTATGCAGGCTGATGCTCCTTTAAAAACAGCATGCTATGTATTCAGCTCGATGTTACACCCATCATCAGGCAAATGGTGAAAATCTACAATCTCAGCTGTTCTTTAGTCTTCATCTCCCCCGTTAACGTAACATTGTTATCCTTTAAAGGTCACCTCTCCAGGCAAACTTCAACTTATGAGCACATGGCAGTAAATCATTAACCCCAGATTATTTCTTCACAGATAAATAAAAAGAATGAAGATGGAAAGGATAATAAAACTATTCAGCTTATCTAAAGAAAGATTTATGAAGAGATAGTCAAGAGACGCCTGTTGAAGTGATGGATAGAGTAAATGAAACTGATAGAAAGGAGCTTAAGTGGTTAGATGGATGAAAGAAGGTGCATCAAGGAGCCCATGAATTCAGTGACATTGAATGATGGCCTCATGCAGAACAAAAGAGGAGTTTCAATTGAAGAAAACCAAAGAGACAGTCAAATGAGAGATGCTTGCCACTAAGTTATGCTTTTTATATAAACGCAGCAAAATTTCAGCCATAGCTTCATAAAAGTAAAAAGATGCAGAATGAAGATGAGGAAAAGCTTTGTCACTGTGAAGTAAAGTCATTTTTATGCCACGTATTCGTCTATCAGACTGCTGGCAGATGTTCCTGTGAAGACTCCCTGTCAGCTGAGAGGTATCGACAGAGCACAGTGTAAAGGAGAAGTTGTGCTAAGTGAAATGATTGGGGACAAATTGCAGTGCCAGCTGAGTTTGAGCTAAACTGCACACAGCGTCGTTATGTTGTCAGCTCCCTTCATCAGTTCTTGGATTGGTTTCTGAGAAAGTCAGGGATAGAAGTGATGGCCGTCTGGCAGACTGTAAAACAGTATGAAATATTGAAGAGGCTTTAATACGGCGGCGAAGGGTTCACGCGGTTCACAAAGTAGGTCATAATAACTGAATTAAGGCTTTGCTTCCTCTCCTGGGCCACGCTATTGACATTAATATTTGTTTTTCGCTTGAGGTGCCTTTCTATATTGTTGTAGTCAAAACCACCGAACCCAAAAAACAAGACAAGACCAAGACTAGGTATAAGACCAAGACAAAACCAAGACTTTTAAAGTCCGAGACCAAGTCTTGAGGGAAGTTGAGACTGAGTTAAGACCAACCAGCACCACATGAAACAATAAAATATGAAATATGATCAAAATTGCAAATGAAATTGATCTGAAAGATTCACATTCCCATAAAAACACATATTAAATACTTAGAGCTGAAATAAATTTAACCCATATTAAAAGCATAACAAACTCTTTGTTCTGCTTATCTAAAAAGATAATGCCCATATCATTCATGTCAGAAATCACTACTGTCTGCACCATTAAACATAGCAATTGTGGCAATGCCCTGATGGTAAACAGTGCTCAACTATGAACACAGACTGAGGAGCAACAAGCAAGAAGTAACCAAGCACAAGGCGCTCACCATGACTGTTCTCACCCTCTCTTCTCTGCATGGCAGGCAGCACACCACTTTGAACAAAAACAATGAGCAATGTGCATGCTCTGCATGCTCTTTCATTCTTGTGTTTTATTTATTTGCTAATTAAATAAATATCAATGAATATATTTAAATAAAATAATGATAGCTACTGCAGTATATGCAGAGCATTACAAGAACAAAGAACGGCTCTCATGAGGCTCCAGTCCTGCATTCTTAGTAAAGAAAAGTTCAGAAGACTCGGATCACATCACTGTATTGCAGACTTTTGGACACAGTTTTGTCCAATCTATGTACGTTATATACGTTAGTCAACACCTCTGCACAATAATTCAATGCAATGAGTGACTATTTTTCATCACAAATGTTTGTGTCTTTGTATAGCTAGCTTTGCTGACATCACGTCAACAGAGCTTCCCTTTCTTTGAGCTTCTTTTCTAAGTGATGAAAAAAAAAGTCCCCACCGTCTGTGAAAGCGAAGCGCTCCTGAATTAGCGATCGCCATCAGATTTCTTATGATAATTGCAGCTTAATTCTATTACTGACGATCAGACAGACGTTTCTGCCGCTCAAAGAAAACGAGTGACAGGGGGAAGGTAACAGAAACATGTTGCGTTATTGCTTGGATTTTAATCGGTGCATTTTGCATCCATTGAAAACAAACATGTTAACAAATAAATTGGACAGTATGCTATAATTTTAGTGATATTTCCACAGTTGCAGTCTTAACCGGTCTGGAAATAAAATCCTGAGTCCTCAGCGTCCGAGACCGAGACGAGACCATCAAAAAATGGGTACTACAACACGGCCTTTCCATGTTATAATCCACACCTTCATCTTAATTAAATCACATTAAACCTGCTAAGAAAATACTTTTGAATGTCTTCTTTCATTTGTCTTAAGTTTTATTCTATTTTATACATTTGTTTATCTGTGATGTAGTTATCGCAGAAACAAATTAGTAAGTCTAATTTTTAAAAATTGCTTTAAAAAAAACTGAAGTTGGAAAACGAGGCATAACATTTATTTTAATTATATGGGTTATAATGAACTATGCCAACCACATATTGCTGAAAGCCCAGTCATATCAGAGCAGAGATTTGCTTGTTATGTTTTTCCATGAGGTTCAAAAAATGTACTAAAAGCAACTTGTAAAACATACATCAGCTCCTGCAGTGATGAGCCACCAAAGCTTTTTTGTGTACACTGAAAAATGGTAGTGGTGGTGGTATCTGCTGCTTCACCTTGGCCACTGAGAAAGCCTTAAATTCACTTCTCCACAAGAAAATACCAAAGGAAGAGTAGTTCATGACCTACAAATCAAGCTACAGGTTAATTATAATATTTTAAATTTTTAAAATAATTATTCCAGGCATGCATGTAGTTTCAAATCATTTAACTCTGATAGGATCCTTTCTCAGCAGATTAAGACTTTTAACCCAGACCTTTACTGCATGTGAGGGAATGTCTATAAACAGAGCTTTCTGTGTGAATATCCAAATTTTGCTTTACTTTAAAAAAGCAAGAAGCTGTTAGAAATGTCATGTTGACTATAGCTGTCCAGGAGAGTCAGTCGGTGGCCTCTTTGGTTGCACTTGACAGCGTTTTCAGATATCCAGGATGGATGTCACCTCTTAGGAATGTTTTTGTTTTTCAATTTAAATCGCTTCATGGTTGCTGGTGTCATAATATCTTTTTCCTCTTTGAAATTTAATTTCCTCTATATCTGTTTAACTTTATTCAGAAATTTTACAATACAATATATATTCAGTCAGAGACTTCATGACAGATTTATTTCAGCAACATCCCTTTTCGACTTTGCAGGATGAAATACTTGCAACACCACTAGAAACTCAGACTCACCATCTTCTTTCCGAGTTCTTCAGCCAGCACCTTGTTCTGCATGCTTTTCTCCTCGACCTCCAGGCTTTTCTGGTCGAAGTTTACAGCCAGCTCCTCCAGAGCCTGAAGCACCTCCTTCACCTCAGTCTTCGCAGACTCATTTTCTGCTTGCAGCCTGCCGAGCTCTGACTGCACCTTCTCGCTGTCTCCCCTGGATGAAGCTAAAAGCTGGAAGGTAAAGAGGTTTAACTACATATTGCTGGCTTTCAGACACGTGGCCCGGTTGAGGCGCAAAATTCAGATGGAGAGCCGGAAGTGGATTTTTCCGGTTTGAAACAAAGCGAAACTGATTACAACAGTACACTAATGCCCTAAATAGGCTGGAGCAGAGAAGACATCTCAAAAAAATATACATATATTTAGGATATGATCCGTTTTACCTCGGTAAAAAAGACTTCTCTTATAATGTTTTGTTAAGCATGTGGGGGAATAGTCACAGCTCACTGTGACTGTATGGCTGGGTAGGTTATATATATAGAAATAAAACAGACAAAATGCAAAGGATTGCTTTTTAACAAAACACAACAGCCTATCTTCTAGAAAAACTAAATGTCTTTACAAAACTGCAATGCAATGCAGGTGAACAAATTATTGAAGTATTCACCTCAGAATATCACTGCACAAAGAGAAAGGTCATTTTATTTTGCCACCAGCTTTTGTTATTCTGCTGCAGCCCACTGAGAGTCATCTGCCTGAATAACGTGCCATAAAATGTAGATGCTGCTCCTCCTGGGTTTTCAGTATATTTACACAAGCTCAAAGCCTTTGTTTGGACAAATGGTCATTATGTTGCAACGTTTCTGATTTGGTAGCTACATTTATGGCAACTCGGCTCACAGTAGGGCTGTTATGGGACATAAATGTCCAAATGCAGAAAATATGGATAACACTTCTTTTTGAGTGGAATGCTCCCAATATATTAACTATCTTTCTCAGTCTTTCCTTGCTACATTCCCCAGTTTCCCTGTTTCTCTTCTGGTTCTATGTTAGGCTACTGGGTCTGAGCCTGTGATGGTCCAATGCCTTTTATTTATCTGCAAATTTGTTTTGATGCTCCTGGACTGACAGTTATAAGTTTCTGTTTTTACTCATTAAAGTCTGTTTTACCAAACTGTCGGTCCTTATCTAACCTAAAAATGCCAACAGCATGAGGTTAGCAACGTAATGATTTGGGGAGCCATGTTATTTGCTGCTGTTGCTCCATAGACACAGTTGTCATTTTTATTTTCCAGCAGGACTTGGTCCTCAGGGGAAAAGTACCAATTCCAGTTTCATGATTGTGGTTTCAGTGTTTTCTATTAGCTAGAAAACTGGCCTGTACCCTAAGAAGAATCCATGGGATGACTCTTGATGATTGTTGGATCCGGTGAGACACATAATGCAGATGAGAAGACGGGTGCCATCAAAGCAAGTTGAATTTAAAAACTGAGGCCTAAAGGCTGATCATCTCCACGCTATGTTGCATTGATGCAGCAATTTGTGCAAAGAAAGCAATGAGATTCACACTATAATAATAATCTTTCTTTGCGATTAGTTGCACTAATATTTTTAGAATCTAAGTAAATAATTAATCAAAGTTTACTTGTCAACGTTCCAGCACTAAAAATGTCTTGTAAGTTATTTCCTTCTTTCTTTATTGGCAAAAAATAATTTACTAGCTGAAAATGCAACTAACTCAAAAGCATTTTGTAACTGAAGAAAAATGAACTCCAAAGAGTTTAATATTACAGAGCTGCAGCCTTTCATCTGTGTTTGCACTGGAGTTTAAAAAGGTTGTGTTTCAAACTCCAGTTAGCATAAATATACTTACTGATCAGCAACCACATCCTCATTTACTCTATCTCCTTATTGGCAGCAGAAATGTGTTGTTTTTCCAGCTCATTCATCTCAAGGGCAGGATGGAAAACCCTCTCACAGCTGACTTCTGCTTGAACTGTGATTCACGTTGGCATGCTCGCAGAAACGACGGCCCACTGTGAGCTGTTTAAAACAAACCGATGAAAGGATGTAAAACCAAGATCTTTTACCTCCTCCTGGTCGAGCATCTGCTCCTTCAGCTTCTCCACCATCTGGCTCTGGTGGTTGATCTCATCATCCTTCAGTGGAATAGAAACAGTTAATTTGTATGTTTTTATGACTGTACAGCAGAATCTTCTGGGCTCAGTGTGTGAACACAAGCATCCATTTACAACTTGTTTTAAAAAGTAATTTAATAAACAAAGTGTTCCTAGATGTGTTATGGAAAAATAAAATAAAATTAGGCCTTATAACACAAACACATGCCTGTTTAGTTGTTTTTTCTTTGTATCAAAGTTCAGAGATCATCTGGACTGGACATTCCTAATTTCTTTTAGTTTTTGTTTCCAAGAAACCAAACTTTCTTGCAATCTTCAATGGTGATGCTGATTTTCTCAGCAATATAATTTGCTTTATCAAAGTTACTAAGTTACTGTAGCAAATGGTACAGTGTTGGTAGAAAAGAGCAAAAGAAGACAAAGTGAGAGATGCATCATTAATGTCACTTTCAGAAGCATTTTTTTTAAAAATTTGATTAACGCAAAGAAATTGCCAGAAATTAAATATCTTTCAGACCACAAACAGCCAATGTAGGACGTCTGTTTTGTGTCGACACAACAAATTTCTTCTGTTTGAGACATTTTTATTTGAAAATAAATTATAAAAAAGAGTTGGGTGACTTCCTAGAGGAATATGTGAAGTGGTCATGCACTGATCTGAAAATTAGATGGAAGAGAAGCATTAAGTATAAAAAAAGGGAAAAATACTTAAAAGACCTAACTCAAAAAGCCTGATGGAGTTTTGATAAAGGCTGTTTAAGAAGTCAGGTTTCTTGGAAAGAAAACTTTGTAGAAGTGAAAGTGAGGAACTAAATTCAGGAGTTTAGCACAGTATGGCACGTATATCGTAAAAAAAACAAAAAACATCTAAACATCAAGTCTGTATCGTCAATACAGAAAAGTGCAAAAGGGAAGAAAAAAATACAAATTAACTAAAAAATACTGACAAATCCATAAGTGTTGAACTTCAAACTAGACTCTACAACCGCAAAATGCAATGTAAGAAAATATGTAAATTTAAGGCTTAGCTTTTCAAAATAAATTCCACCTTTTTTGCCTCAGTGATATCCTTCACTAATAGCCGCTACAGTAAATAAATCACCTCTTAAATATTCTTCTAAACAATGCATGTATAATGCATTCTGTGCAGCTACATGCATGTTACTGCATCTCACACAAGGTGTGTAATCAGCTCCGCATTCATTCCCAGACAATCCTCTTGCTGCAGTCATCACCTTATCATCCAGCTGCTTGTACAGCTTGCGGATCTCCTCCTCATATTTATGCCGCTCTTCCTCTGAGATGTGAACCACAATGGATGACGCTAAGGAGCAGGGGCTGCAAGGAGTGCAGGGGGTGCATGGGCTGCATAATTCAAGAGTTGGCTCTTCAAAATCCAGAGGCACAAAGGGGGTATCCTCTGATGCTTCACCCAGCTGCCCCAGCACAACATCATTCTCACCTATAGAGACAGAAGGAAAATAGTTTGTGTCATTGAGCTGTCCTTCTTCTCTCAACCAATGAATGCATAAAATGGGATTATGAGGTTTATCTTATTCGTGTTTCCTCTGAGTCCAATCAATTCAAATGTGAAATTTAAAATGGTTGCATGTCAAGGGGGGACATCTTCCTCAACACTGTCACCTAGCATTAGCTCAGTTGACACAGTTGTGATATTAATGAGAGAAAATGTCAGGTGCTCTTTTGCACAACATTGTTAGCTGTTAGGATGTACAAGATAAACTCAGATTGGGTGCAACAGCTAATGTCAGTGTCTGTCACAACTCTCAGAGGGAGAGGAGGACCTAATAGGAAATACAAGTTTATATTTCCGTTCAAGCTTAATTATCATATTCCAGATTCAAGATTTCTTTTAAAATAACAGAAAAAACAGGAAGCTCAATAAAAGTATTGAAATAGCTGAAGGTATTTTGTCATGTCATGTATTTATGCCATTTCTTTATAAATTAATATACAAGTTACATCTTTGAATTGGGATATTGTGCATTTTCTAACCAAATTTTAGCAAAATACACTCTGATATAAAACACAGAAAGCAAATTGTTTAACTGTAATATCAATGAAAAATGCAAAAATAATTATCTTTGTTTGTTTTATTATAGTTCATATATATATATATATATATATATATATATGAAGTCTAGAGCTGCTGTCTGTGAGTCAGAAAGCAGCGTGACTAGCTTAAATGTCACACTGCAGAAAGATGTGACTAGCTTAAATGTTAGTCACATCAGCTTCTGTCTGTGGGGATTTACTTTAGTTGAACTGAAGATCTATTTAAATATACTTTGATGTTACATTCCTTAACACAACATAGTTCAACAGTCTCCCTGTTTAATATGTTCTTGCGTAACATACGGACAAGGAACTCATTACGTTTACTCAGGTCAGTCGGATCAGATGGGTAAAGGATGTAGGGAAACACTGTTTGTTTTTAATCATGTTTAACAAGCACTTTATCTTGTCTGCAGTGAAAAGGGAATCCACAGAAACCTGAAACTAGATAAATGTAAAACAAATCTGCAAGCAATTACAGAGACACAGATACAAAGGAAAAAAAGAGGAGGAAACGTTTTCCACTTTTACCTTCGAGCCAAAAACATTCTTTTTTATTGATTGTTGTTAGAGCTAGCCAGACCAGACTGAGGCATGTTCTCGTTAGTCGTTGTAAGTTTTCACTTTTGGCAAACTTGATTCTGTTGTCTTTGTATATGTCAATTTTATTAATCCAGTCAGAACATTTTGCATTTTATTAAGTTGTAATTGCAGGTATCCCTTGCTAAATTGTAGTTCTTCTGTCTTTGTCTTGTTCTTTCGTTCTTCTACTGAGTGATTTGAAACATTTCTCAAGGACTGGTATCCTGCATGCAGCAGATAAATACCTGCACACATTCATTTAAATGAGCAGCAAAATCCTCTAGAATTTGGGGGACAGGCAGTGTGCTGAGACACAAATGAGCATATTCATAATATTGGTCTACTTTTTGAGAACTGTGACCTTAAAGCTGCTTTTTATGTATGTAACAAATCTGAGCTGAACTCAGCTCTCCCAGGCATCGTTAAACTGTGCTCTACTCACGAGTAACGGCTCTATAAACTGACTTTTAGAGTTAACTGGAGCAGTTATGTGCAAAAAATCAAGAAAGTTTTCCCTCGAAAGAGAGAGCGCATCTGTTAGCATATGCAGTTGTCTTTGTAAAAACCTGTTATTGATAATATGTATGCAGTGCAAATAGTAAATGAAAAAAATGTTTGTAGTACCTTTGCAGTCACATATATAGAAACTGATCACTCAAAACGGTTCATGTTTTGCTGAACTTAGCACTGGGAATACTGGGAGAAGGCAAGAGAGGTCTTTTTTTTTTCTTTTCAGAAATCTTATATCTTTTACTTTGTTTCAAAGTGTGTGAAAAAATATGTGGTTTATAATCCAGAATTCTGCTGAAAACACTTCTACTGGGATTAAAGTGTTTTCTTTGTACTGAAGGAATAAAACTTGACTGACTTGGATTTGACACTCCACTCTGGCAGACTCTCCTTTCTGAAATGCAAACTGAGTAAATATTCCTGTTTGAGTCATTTCCTTTGGGCCAGTCTTGATTAAAGAGCCCAGTAATGTAGTGCAAGATGGAGGTCAACAGCATTCACCTAGGAGAGTCCCAAGTCAGAAATGTGAAGCGGTGAAAAGACCTGTGGGAGAGAAATTGGGGCGAAGATTCTGTCAAAATGATGTATAAAATTGCATGAATTGTAAGTGCTATCCAGAGAAAGAGAGTCTGAGGAACATTTAAGTGTGGAGCTACAGGACGATGCCATAAAATTAATTATTTCTGCTCATGAATGTTCAATAAAGATGTGCTACGGTTCATTAAAACGCAGGTCAAACGCTGGGGGAGATTTTTTCGCAAGAAACAAAAAGCAGAAATTAGATTCATGGCTTGAATGTCAACTGATCACCACCACTGAGTGCACTGACATTTGAAAAGTCCAACAGATAGGAGTAGATGCACATCACTGTGCGTGGGGGTGTGAAGAAAAGAAAATGCTGGTGTTTGTGTATGTTGACATGTGAGAAAACCACTCTATGTTATGACTTTTCTGTGGAGTAGGATGGCCAGGATATGATTAAAACATAGAGATTCATAAAGAAAATTCTGCTGCAATAATTTATCTGAGTACAATGTTATGAGAAATCCAATTACACAAAGTGTGCAAGTTTGAAGAAAAAAAAAAAATGACAGAGATAGGCAAAAAGCAGTGTTTATGTGTTTTGGGCAGGAGTCCAACAAATCTGTTGGGCCGTTTTCCTCCTATATCTCCACTGACAGGTATTCGGATTAGATCAAAAAAGGTTAAATCTTCCTTTACGTGAAGGGAAAAGTGATGCCCGCGGGTTGGTGAAAAATTCATTCCTGTAAGTGAAAAGCCGTACATGCATAAAAAAAGACAGGGACAGGGACATGTTCTGCAGTCATTCTTCTCTGCAGGGCTTTTTTCAGCACTTCCGCCAGGTTTTCATCAAGTCATATTTTTTAAATGGAAGACCGATTTAAGGCTCATCAGAAAAATAGAGCTGGTTTTAAAAATGACTGCCTCGAGAATGAGACAATGTAGGGGAATAAAGAAAAAGAGTAAAACTAATTGATAACATAGTAAATCTTATCCTCCTTCATTTAAATTGTTTCTATGATATAAAAAACATGTATTATTATTATATCATACCACAATAGAATATTTGAAAATGGATTGATTCAAATCTCAAGTGAATTTCAATCCATCCACTTGAGCTTAAGTGCTAAAGCTGAGATCTTTTATTGTGAAGAAAAACTTTAAAGCCTTGGAAAAAGAAACTGTTTGATCCCTTTCAAAAATACTTCATTGGGGGTCCTAGTCATTTTAACCCTTTGTCATTTTGTACTTTTGCAGCCTCTTGCTTGGACATTGCAGAGACAATCAATGAAGAGAATATAATGTGAACATTATATCTATTTAATAAGTTATACATTTTAAGAATCTACAACAGAAACCAAATGTCTGTATAGTCGGTTTTTCTCCCCAGTTTCTAACTCAATTATCCTGTTTTAGGTGAGTCAGGATCACCACAGTTATTTTTAGTTGCTAAATGCCAGAGTAATGAGGGGGATATTTTTAACCATGGTTAAAACCGGAAGCTATGCACATTACAATTATTCTGCCTTTAACAAGTTGTGAAAGCACAAATGATGCCATGACTTAATAGGATTTTTAGTTAACTGGACGCAAATCTGTGGTTTTATTTTAAGGCGCCAAAGGAAATTCTTCCATGTGTAATAAATATCAGTCAAGATATCAGGAAGAGGACTGTATATTTTCTAATGACCCTGTCATTGGGCTCAATGTTTTCAATTAATTTGGTCAGCAGTAGGTTGCCAAATTCAATATATAAAGCTTTGTGTTTGGATATATTTATACTAAATTTCAATCTCAGTCAAACTGAAGGGTCAAAATTATTCCATGAAGCTACTGTCATTTGCTTGGCTGAAAATATCAACATTGTACAATTTTTTTACATGAGACACAAACACACAAGCAGCCATTTTTATTTTTCCTTTGTATACGTATGTATAAATCATGATCAGTGGAAGCGTTACCATTCCTCCAGTGGTTCAGCTCAGCTTCAAGTCTTTGTATAGTTTCCTTCATCGATCTGTTCTTCTCTTTTTCCTTCTCGTACTTCTTCTTCCACTGCTCCGCTGTGAGCTCCAGATTCACTGTGACGGTATTTCTAATGGTCTTGGCTCTAATTAGAGGGGAGCGTGGAGAAGGAAAGAGCATCATGGACAAGAAAGGAGGGAGTGAGGAGCGAAGAGGTTGAAGGGACAAGGGACAGTGAAAAGAGAGGAACAACAAAGTGTGAGGGAACAGAGAAAATGTCTGCCTGCACAGTGAAAATTAGCTTGCATCTCATTAACTGGTATGCAAATTGGCTATGTGCAAACAGTGTTTGGTGTGCATAGGGTGAGGGAGCAAAAGAGGACTGGTGATTCACAGTGCATGAAATATTTACAATGAATCAATGCTATCATAAAAATCTTAAGATTGAGTATGTTATTCTGCTGCTAGCACAAATAAAAGGCATCATTGAATGGAAGGATGTGCTATTACTTATTTCACACCCCAGCAAGAAAACAGTGTATTCTTATACAAGTACTTCCTACTGTTTGTAAGACAAACATCCTTTTCTGCTAATTTATATTCCAATTAGATCTAAGATAAAAGGATGTGCGGAGAGCAAAATGAAGATAATCAAACATATTGTTCTAAAAAAGTTCAACAGTAAGCCTAATCCTATGAATTATTTGATTTGTCTGCCTTTAATAAAAAAAAGAGCACAAATTATCATAGTAAATTAGTCTTTAGAATTAGATGTCATTTGAAAAAACTTAAGAAAAAACATTCTGTATAAATGTGGAGCAGATAAATAAAATAAACAACACAGAATCTTGTGGGCCACCAACCATACATGACAAGAATGGGATCTGTAAAATCTTCAACGTCATCTGAATTCAGCAGCTAAATGTGACATTTGGATCCCAGTGTGTTTTACTACAAAATGATAATTCCAAATACACATCAAAAGCACTATTGAAAAATTGTTGGACTACTTAAAAGCAGGCTGCATGTCAGGAAACCAACCAATTTTAATAAACAAACCAGAAAAGTGGAAAATTATCCTGCCAGAGTCATCCAAAAGTGGCAACAAAAATTGTGGTGTTTTTTGCAGTTTACTGGGGAAATTGTTTTCAATTAAATGTGGCCATGTATGCATGTATGCTAGCTTGAAGAAATATGGATTAAAGGAAGATACTACAGTCAGTAGAACGAAGAGAAACATTGGTATGACCTAGTTCAGGGTATTGTGAAGTACCAGAGGGTTCTGTTTTGTTTTGCACAGCAGTGCAGTAATTCAGAACTACCAAACACAGAGATCCATGTTACCGTTGGCCAAACATCAGCGTGGATTTGGTCTCTGCATCATTGTAGCTGGATGGAGAGCAACAAATAAACATGGTGGTGCGGCAGTTCCCGCCCAGTGAGTCCTGCAGGATGCGAGTCATTTTGCTGTCACGGTACGGCACATGGGTTTTCTGCAGAGACAAAAGCAGGAGAGAAGAAAAGAAATTCAAGATTGAGAAAAAGACATCAAATCAGAGAAATGCAAAACAGCCCTTCCTTTGAAATATGAGTTTTTCACATGGGAGGAGAAGAAAAACGTAAAATACTGTTCCTTTGCAGTTGTATTATTCAAAGTTGCACCATTTTAACCCTCTGAATGCATCCTTAAAGACCGTGTCCTTGCTCAGTGAATAGGAAATGAACATTCACATTTCTATTAGATTGAAACAACATTTCAGACTGCCAGCCTTTTTCCATACGGTTTATGAGGATTACCCTGAGCCTTGAGCCTTACAATAAAAAATAGTGAGTGTTCTAGTTACAATAAGGACGCTTGGAAGGACCACAGAGTGGGTCAAATGGATCATATTAGCAGCTGTAGGAGCGTAGAGAGTGGTAGATGAGAGGAACAGCAGCCACCAAACGTGTCACTGTCACAACTCTTTCAACAATTTTACTCTTAGTATCAAAATATTGCATTTTTTATTTATTTAAAACAGTATTCCTCTGTACCACAGCCATCCAGAAGGTCATTGTGTGACAAGGAGGTAATAGCTGGATAGAATAGAAACAAAATTATGTTTTCTCATCATAATTGTCTCTCTGTTCTGTTGGACAAGCATCTGGGCAGTTCTGCAGTGCTGTTCATCTTGGGACACAGTCAGAGCTTTACAGTTAACTAACAAGGGATTATGTTATATTCTTAATGAGCAAAATAAAAGTATTAACTTCAGAATCAATTCAACATGTATTCACTGGCATTCAGACAACACTTCTTTTGAGCATAGCTTGTAAATAAAAGATGAAAGAGCCTCAGCTCGTTGTTAATAAATGTTAAATTGTTTTAAAATAAGCAAGTTAATTCCTATGAAGTAATTATACGGGCTGTTATTATATGACAACAAATACACATAAATTACAATCAGATTCACTGATAATAAACCAACTCCCATATTTAAGGAATTAATGTGTTTCTAATTTAATAATTCAGACTAATTCATTGCAGCCAGGATACATATTCTTCCAATGACAAGCATGAATTATCTGTTTAAAACAAATAATTAACAAGTCAAGCCTGAGGCAGCTGCTGACGGATTAAAGGGACTGCGGAGCTTTTCGTTTTTCATCTCACCGTTCCTTCAGCCAAAGCAGAAATGACGTTCCCCAGAGCCGATAGGGACTTGTTGATGTTCTTGGCCTCATCCAGCACCGATCCCTCCGCACCTGTCTTACTGACCTGACACAAATACACAAACATGGAAAAATTAGATCATTAACTGTTTAATCCAGGTAAAAATGAAATCTGTTTCTAATACAATTATCACTTGAAAGTCTTCACACAACTTGTTTATTTTGGTTTTCTTAGAGTTTTTAGTTTCTAAAATAATACATTCCCTTGCATCAGGCTGCCTCTTAGAAATAATTTTATTTATGAAGGCCCTTAAAATCATTTTCTTTCTGATTTTATTCAGCATTCAAGCATCTGAAGGAATTTCACAGAGTATCTGAGAGGAGCTATCGATATCTGTTAAAGACCATCTGGCTTTTATGTGTTGCTTCATTATTTTTTGGTTGTAAAATTTAATTTTTGCAATTTCTTGATAGGTTGTCACGCTTATTTTGCCTTTTAAACACTCCATCCCTAATGATTGTTCACAGTTGTTCCCACTGTAACCACAAATGTCATTGTCTTTTGTTGGGATTTTATGTAATAAATTAACATGAGAGCGTTCAGGAAACAGCTGTATTTGTACTGAGATTAAGTCACACATGGATGGGCTCCAAGTTCCAATTAGGTGACTTGTGAGGAAAGAACAGAAGTTTTTATTTGCAGCTGTACGAGAAAACACAAGTCTTAGCAACACACTTCACATTTTATGTGTGAAAAACTGAAAACCATTAATGATTTTCTTTCCACTTCACACAATTTTGTGTTATTTTACCACATAAAATCCCTATAAAGTATTTATGATGTTTTCAGTTTCAACATTACAAAATATGAATAAATCCAAAGATGATAAATACTTAACATGATTTTCTTATTCTCACATAAATTTTAATATAACCAATTAAAGTGCTTGAAAAATTATTTATTTCCATGAAATACTTGCTTCAGTCTATTAAGTCTATCAACTTAAAAAAAAAAAAAAAAAAACTTTATATGGTATTTAAGTCTGTTGTTAATTTTATTAGCATTTTCAGCAATTGGGCTCCAAATATATTTTCAATAAGCCATTTTGGTGGTAGCTGTATTGGTTTTTTAGTAAGTTTGACTGCCTTATAGATTAATTGATCAGTGGTATAAAAACCTTTATTGACCCGGTATAACTACCGTGTTTTGATTGGTTGAAATCAGTAAGGAACAGGAACCTAATGGGATGAATTTGCAGAGAGTACACACATATCGGTTTGCATTCATTTTCTAATACCTGCTTGTTATAAAGAAATGCTATCAATAACAGCAAGTAAACATGAGGCGACATCTGTTTCAGCCAGAATGGGATTCAATAGAACTCCATTAATAAATGCCTCATAAGATAAAGTGTGCATGTATTTTATTCAGACAAAATAATCCATCTTTTCAGCATAGCTTTTTAAGGCCACCAAAATAACATGTGACATGGTTTTAAGACTAATTTCCCAATGAATTTAAAGACCAATACATAAATGAGTACAGTGTAAGGTGTTAAGAAGGGAAGATGACGTGAGATGCAGCTGGATTTTCTGAAGATTTCTCCAAGATTCTCAATCTTGAGTGTATTGTCAAGGGATCTAATTAGAGCTTTATAAAAAGAACCTTAATTACAAGAAAAATCTGCAGACTGTGAACATTCTTCCATTTTAGTACAGTTGATAACATTTTGTCCTCAACCTCCATAAATTGGTAGAGCATAAATATTTCTTCATTGCCCCCCAGGGTTGATCAAGGCAACAAACAGATGCACCATCAGCACTTAAATGCTACAAAAAGCAGCCGTCAGCATTTGTCAATACTGTCCTATAGCTCTTTGCTGCTCTTAGTGTACTTTGCTTTGTCTGTTACATTATTCCCATAAACTCAAGACAATAAAACCAGGGTAGATCTTGGGACTCCTCATAGACAGGAGTCATAGATGGCGGATTATATTTGAATCAAAGGGCAATGACAATGGGGTAAGTTTGCAAAGACAGTGGTTGCAGTTGTGAAGCTCCTTAAAGGGCTTCCAGCTCAAAACAAGCAGAAACAGCTCTTTTAAAAATGGTGAGAAGGTTCCCATCCTACATTTAGCAAAAACAAGAAAATAAATAAAAATCTGAGAAGACTAGAAGATAAATTAAGACATTGGTAACAGATGCAGATAAATTTATTTTAGCTAGAATTAAATATGTTTGTTACTGTCTGTTCAGATAGCAGGGTAAAACTAAAAATAGCAAACTTTGACATGGCTCCTCCTTTAGATCAAAATTGTTTCCAGTTGTATCCAATTTTGTACCGTAGACTGTTTAGCTGTATAATTTATAAACAGCGATTCTAGATAATGTACCACAAATGTGCTTGGATGGAAATCATTGTGTGCATATTTTATTCCCCAGCCATGTACCAAGTATTTATTTATTCATGTGCTGGATTATTCTGCATGTATTCATGAAGAGTGATAAAACAGGCTTCATCATATACTTTAGCATTCATGGCTTTGATTATGCTGCATGTTTTATACTCTGTCTGCAGGACATAGCATGTTTTTTTGTCTGCCTTATAAATTCAGCCATCATCCACCTCCATTGCATCCACCCCCTTTGGAATATTAGACATTAATTCTGGCTTTCTTGAACCTGGAGGAAATAACATCAGTACAATCAACCTCTTCAAGTCCCATTGACCCTGATTATTTTATTCTTATCCATCAAGCGACAAAGGTTTGAATCTTCGGAATCTCTTTGCCAGGAGAACTTTCTCCCTGTACATGTATGGATTCTCTCTGATAATCCCACTTTCTGGTACTATGCTATAATCCAGATATCTGCAGGTTGGGTTAACGAATCTCTCTGCATTGTTCTTAGGAGTGAGTGTGAACGTTTGTTTCTGTGAGGCATGCTGGTTGGAGATACATACTATGCATTTCCTCCCCAAGAGTTTGGAATTGTATCTGCTGTTGGCATAATCCACTTGATCAAACAGAGATTAGTTTTTTTGCTAACTAAGTCGGAAAGTAGTTATGTTAAAAGCAGATTTCTGTGTTTTATCTTAAATTTTTATCAAATTGTCACTGTGGCTTAATTATCTCAACAGGTTTAGTTTAAAAAATCAAAAAGGTTTGGTCTTTATTCTCAGTATCTAATTATTCATATGTCACACATATTAGTGGTGTTAAAATTTATAAGATGGCATTTAAATTAACCTTTGTGATATTTTTAAATTTGGAGTTGTTTTGTTTTGGTCATATTTGTTAACTTTAAAACTACTTTCTGTTTCAATAAAGTGAAGATACTAACAGTAGGTAGAATATTTTCTGGTGATAACCTCTTGAGATCCCCGCCTCAATAAAACAGGAATGTTTTGTTTAATATTTAAAAGAAAAACTCTGCTTATTTCCTACCTTCTCACTCCCAGCAAGGTCAACCAGGTAGAGCTTCCCGCACAGTTTCTGCTCCGTTTCTACATTTTCTTGCTTGATGTTGATCAAGAAGATGCTGTGACTACGAGAACTATGCTCATTCATATCTAGGCAAAAATACAAAGAAGAGCAAGGTCAAAGACCGTAGCCTTTATTCAGAGTTTAATTAATTTTACTTGCTTTTCCACAAAAAGATTGAAGTTGATCAATCCCCACTCTGCACTTCACAAATTCTTCATCCACTGAAAAAAGTCCTGACATGAAATGTGTGACAGTTTGAATGTCAGACCATCAGGAAGATCAACAGAGTGACTCACTGGTGACAGCAACGTGACGGTTGGCCTTCCCCTCATCTATCACATCCATCACTTCTTCAGGACTGGTGACAAACCGCTCTGTGCAGCCCTAAATGTATTGCATTAGTAGATTACATTAATTGCTGTAACAATTACGTGATCAAAAAGGTGTATCCATAGATAAAAGTACACATATACTCAACTTATTCTATGTGCAAATCAATCCTGGCATTTTGGTAAAGTCTATTTTTAGTATTACCTTGAATTACACACAAAATAAAGAAAGATGCATCACTTTGAGACAGGATCCTCAAACTATGTTGCAAGACTGTGAAATTTGCTGATTGCCTGTTTGTTTGACGACAGATTGAATCCAAACCAACAGTTAGTAAGTATGCATGAGAAGATTGATGACACTCTTCATTTTGTTCGATGCTCTGATGAAGCAGCCAAATGATGCCTAACTGAGTCACGGAAAATAAAGCAAACAGTAGCTCTGCTTCTGTCAGCTGTTCAGGCAACGCCGAAATATCGATGATTACAGCTTTTAGCTCCTGAATATTAAAGTCATTCTTCTCATTTGTAGAAGAAATACAATAAATGCATTTCTCACCATACTGTTGCCAAGTGCACCCTGTTGTGTAAAAATCAACCAAATTAAATAACACAGAATAACAACCCTCATTTATTTCTGTAAGCCATGAGATCATTCAGTAAAACCAAACATTGAGTAAATACTGTAGATGTGAACAACTTGAAAAATATAATATTCTTGAGGCAAATAGGAATATTTGCATATTCAATAAAGTAAAAATAAAGGATTGTTAATTAATTTCAGTAACTATATTTTGTAAGTAAGACAGATCACATACTGTAGATTAATTACAGACTGATGCTGTCTAGCCTTTATGATGATTATGACCATAATTATGTCGCTTTTCTGCTTAGGGTTAATAAACATGACATTTAAGATTAGAATATTAAGTCACAGCAATTAGAAATTTAATGTGAGCCTAATGAAAAGTATGTTTAGTACCTACTTGAAGGTTGATATTATCAGGAGGCACTTTTAGTCTGACAAACAAACCTCATCATAAGTATATTCAAATTTTTTACATGTGACAAACATATTGAAAATTTCTCACCCGTCTGTAGGAAGCCTCCTATCATTGTTTTTATCTTTTTTTATTAGCTTTGAAGAACTAATAAAAAAAGCTAATAATTCAATTAGTTTTTCACCAATTATTGTTGATCTTGACTGTACAACGGTATAAACTTGTGCTGTAGTATTTCTTTCCTTTTTTCCACTCTTCTTCGGATGAATACCTTTGTGCAATGAGATTGTTTTGAAACCTCCCTGCAAAGTATGGCTTTAGCTAGAGGCTATATCGAGTGATTTAAAGGAAAAAGACAGCTGAAGTTTATCTCAGCGGGTTCATTCATTGGGAGACGTAACCTCAGTAACAATCAAACTAAATCAAAAGATGTTTCAAGAAAATATTAATTTAAGGATGCAAACTTCTGTTTTTTTCAAAGTTTCCTCCCAACATTTTTTTAAAGTTTTTCAATTGAATGGCATTGCATTTGTCACATTAAAGATTGAAAAAGTCTGGAAATTATTTTTGCATTGTATCAGATTCTTGAATTTTAACAGGAGAGTAGAGACATTTGAGAGTCAATAGAGTCGAAAATATTCAAAAATAAACAAGCAACACAAACAAATCTGTAAAATCTATCTGAAGATGTTTCAGACTTTAAAAATGCACCAACTATTCTGCCAGGAATTGATCAGTTCAAATATGGAGAAAAACGGATTTATTTTCTCTTTACCATTTTTAGGTTTTGAACACATCCACCAACACCATGTACTTTGATGAATTTGTTTTGGAAAGACAGGAATAGTATCTCTGGTGTTTAATGCATAAAAATAAGAGAAGAGAGAGAAATGCAATAACGGTGAACTTCAAGTACCACACATTTCCCAAATGCAGAAATAACATCCTCAACTTCAGTGTAATATCTTTCCCAGGGATGAATTTTGAGTCCTGAGGCAAATCATTAGCTGAAATTAACTTTTTTAACATCAAAACACAACATTAATAAGGCCAGAACGTCAATGCAGCAAAGCTGAATCATATCTGAAGCTGACTCACCTTCACATAGGGAACCCTGTATTTGTCTTCATGCACTGACAGGTTGGTTTTTGTCACTGCAATGACATGAAGGGAAAATAAGCAGAAAGGGCAATATTTCAGTCAAATAATTATAACTTTTTGCACATGAATTTAATGTGACCTGATCATTTTCCCTTCATATTTGTGAGTCAAGGTCTAGAAGAGAACGTCAGTGCATAGACGTTCCTTTCTGCGACGTCTATGCACTGTTAAAAAAAAACCTTGCAACAGTCTATGAATGCTTTTAGATTTTAATGAATCTATTTCTGTCAAAATCACTGAGCAGTTAAGTGGATGATTCAGTGAACAAAACACAATATCTTTGAACAGGCTCACATTGGTATTCCTATTTTGTAATTTTTAAAGAGTCCTGTTATGTTGATTATAATTAAAATTCAAAAGAGTTATAGTGGATAAATCCTTGGATGATTTCTGAGAGTAAATATGCACACTTTTATAACCCTACAGGGTCATAAAACACTTGGGTGTTTTCTTCACTCTATTAATTCAATTTGCTTGTTTTGACTCTTTTGTTGCACCTAGTTTAAATGTTTCTCAGTCTGCAAACCAGTCTGCAAACAGATGGGAGTTTTGACCATTGTTTAAAGGTCCATAAAAGATGTAATCACAGAAATGGTGTGCATGGCTCTCAATCCAGCTCTACATCATTTTACACTGAATGTATTTCTGAGTGATAAGACAATATGAGC
Organism: Poeciliopsis gracilis; assembly: GCA_911649635.1. Classification (NCBI taxonomy): domain Eukaryota; kingdom Metazoa; phylum Chordata; class Actinopteri; order Cyprinodontiformes; family Poeciliidae; genus Poeciliopsis; species Poeciliopsis gracilis. The sequence continues at coordinate 2,060,743 of CAJVRI010001403.1, forward strand.
TGCAGCACCTTCACACCATTACTGACTGACGCAGATAAGCTGAAAATGTAAATTATTGCATACGGCTTTTTGATTTTCTTGTTTCTAATTCATTGATCATTTAATTTAATCATTTTATACAAATAAAAACCAATGAATGAAAGAATTATAGATTTTCAGGTCTAATTTTCTGCAAAAAAGAACAATTATAGATTGAAAGGTACATTTAAAACATAAATAAGTCAAGGTCATCTTGGATGTGCCCTATGATGCCTCTAAGAGTAGCTAAAGGATTTTGGTTTCCCTTCTGCAAAACAATGAACTATTTGACAAAAAGCATAAAACATACCATCAAGGAGGTCACGGATTTTTTCCATGTAGATCTCAAAGTAGGAGACCTGAAAAAAAGTCAGAAACATGAAACAGAATTTGTTCTCTCCCCTTTGCTAAATAAAACACACTGTAGTCCTAAATGAGAGGTGAAATATAAAGATTCAAGTAAAAAATATTTCAACCTCTTGAATTTTTCCACATTCTATAGGGATAAACCACAAACTTTAATGTATTTTATTGGGATTTTATTCAAGGCCGACATAAAGTAGTGCACAAAGTGGAAGGAAAACAATGCATGATTTTAATTTAATGTATATTCATATATATTCAGTCCCGCTGGGCCTGTTCTTGCTCTCTGAAGCTGATATTTCTGTCTATTCTTCAGTGGAGTATAGCTAAAGCTTAGTCATACTGAACAAAGAGCATCTGTGAACAGCAATTTTCAATTCTCGCTGTGGATTCTCGTTTGGAATCAGTTCTGAACTCCTGCCGACCCATTCTAACACATGGACACTTTTGATCTTAACCATTCCCTTGTAGTTCTAGCTGCATGTTTACAGTCTTGAAGCTGATGGACGGGAAACCTTTGCCCCAGCCTCAAGTTGTCTCCAACATGTAGGCGGACAGCTCTAGTCCTCAGAGAAACACCTAAAACAACAGCTTCAGTTTATATAAACTATATGTTTATATAGTGTGAAGAGGACACTGGGGTAGTGCACCACCAGTTATGGGGAGATAAAACCCAATGCCTGATAGTTCTTACTCTTTCGTCCGCCCTCTTTTCTGCTAACTGCAATCAGAAGGAACATTTTTCTACAATCTGATGTGGATTCTCAAGACCTTTCAGGACTGCTCAGGAACTTTGTCATGATGGTTTGTTCACTATAGCTCTGAAAAAACAGTCTGTGGCTTTCACAGAACAGCTACTGGATGTGAATTAAACACCTCTTTACCATTTAGGTAACTTCTGAAAGCAATTAGTCGCACTTGATTTTATTTAGGGTTATTTCATAAACGCTATGCATGCTATATATCAGATTTTTATTTGCCAAACACTTTAAAAATAATATTTTTTCTTTCCTCTTCACAACAACACACTAAAGAGATTCAGTTAAAGGGGTATGAATATGTTTGCAAAGAACTTGTAGTTGGGTGATGCAAAGACACAACAGCTAAACAGTGTTGCAATAATCCAGCTTCCAGCAGTGAGCTATAATCATTATCATCTTCATACCACAGGCTTACATAATAACACTGTGATGCATAGAAAATAATATGCAGAAATCTGCTTGTTTATAATGATTTATTGATGTTAGTTAGAATTACATCAAAGACCCTGAAACCGAATCACCGATACTCACATCATTTTCCTCACACACACAAACAGAAATGACTGGAAAGCAACACAGACCTTTATATGAAACTCCAGGTTTTCATCCATGGCAAATATATGTTCAAAAATGTCCTGGGCGATCCGGGGAATGATCCCCATAGCCTGGGGATCATGAAGCTTCCCCTGCAGGAGGCAAAATGACTCTATGAGTGAGAGTGTGTGCGTGAACAATTGGATAAGCGATAAGTCTGGGAGGAATTAGGAAGAGAGAATAGTAAAAGAAAGAGAACATAGAGGATTTTTTAACTTAAGAAGGGCCAGCGTTGTTTCCCAGGGAGAGTTGTAAAAGAAGACAGTTCTCACACAAGGCTGGGATTGAGAGATAAAGGATGATGGCTGTGATGGAGGTGGATACACTGATACGATGGCAGGCAGAGGAGATGACAAAAATCAAGGAGTAAAAAAAAAGAAGAGGAAGGTTCTCTATTGAATTATTTAGGAATGCTGCACCTCCATGGTGTGTGTTTTCCCCGAAGAGGTCTGCCCATAGGCAAAGATAGTCCCATTGTATCCACCAAGTACATCTGAAATCAGAACAAATGGAGGAAAACATGTCAGAGGAATAGAAAAAACTAAAAACAGGTGAAAATTTAAAAAAATGGCGCCTAAATTCAATCCAATCGACAAACAAAAACCGCAGCAGTATCCAGAGAAAAACCAGTCTCTTTGAACTTTGCTACTCATATAAACCATGAAACATGCGGTATTTAAACTTGAGTGGATCCTGAACGACCTCTGTGGCTGCACACAATAAACAACAACTACCTGAAGCTTTTAGTATCACAAGGAGGGACTCGATGAGATTGCAAGCAGTTATAGAAACATTATTCTCTCCATTCATATTGAGCCACGGCAAGAAAAGAAAAAAGAAAAGAACAACAATGTATCACAAGCTGAAGTAATACAAAACCCGCCTTGTTGAATGTCATATTGCTGACACAAGCCCATAAACCAGAGCAGTAAAAGCCAAACATAAAAAATGCTAAAAAAGAAACATGTCATGAATGGCTGGCTGCCACAGGTGAGCTGACCACAAACAAATCAGAAAAGCTTTGAGACGGAACCATGCAGAACCCTGCTCCCCTCCTTCTCTCCTGTCTCTGCAGTACTTTCAAGACACAGCAGCATGTCTTCCCTCACTTCCACACTGGTCAGAGTGACACCATAGCAAAAAAAAAAAAAGGATAAGGAGCTCAGCAGTTTCAACAGGATATAAAGACAGCAGGAGATTTGAGCGCTAAAACAAGAGATAACACTGCTGAGGATAACCGAGGAGAAGAGAAAGCACAGGAAGGAGAGACGACGCTCACATACAGATCCATTTCAATAAAATAGCTCCATTATCATTTCATGACTGGAGTTATTCCTGCTGCTTGTGCATCTTTTTCTGCAACATTTTTCCTTCCAAGTAACTTTCCATTTATATGCATGAAGATTACATTTTGTGAACAGTCAACCTCTTTTTAAGGCTTACCTACTGCCTGTTCATTGTTTGCATGGCATTATTGAGTATATGTTAGTGGTCTCTACATATATCTTCTTGGTTGCATTTTTTGCATTTTAGGATTTTTTCTTAAAGAAAATTCTTTGTTTTATTTTTTCTTGCCAATACAATGGGGAAAAAGCTATTCTATGTACTTTAGTCTCCTATAAAAAATTAATCTATTAAGATGCTAGATAAAACAAAATTGTCTGTGAACCACTGCTTTCTAAGCTTTGTTGCTCTCCCTTTTACATTTTACCTCTGTCAAATTTGACCCCATCATCTTGGTAAATGCTTACCTTGAATTTTCCCAGCCATGCACTGCAGCCCACGTTGCCCTTTTTTATTTAATCTCTCATCAGCCTACGTGGTAATCCCTCACTCTGTGAGTAATCTTCTGCAACAAATCAATCTTTTCTCATGCTCTTTCCAGTTCACTGTAGTTTTGTTCTTTGAAGGGAAAGAATAAATTAAATCCTAACTAAGAAAAAGAGCATATGGAGAATGATGTGAAATGAAAAAAAAAACTAGTTGAGCTTGGGGGAAATCGTTTCATTTCACATAAAGCCTCTGGCATATACACAATGTGAAAAATGATTATGCCAGTTGTATTTTTAGGGATTAATTTTATTGTTGAAAAAATAATGCTTATACTGAACACAAAATGTTACTAAATCTTAACCTTATGGTGAATCATATAAACAATTGCATCCAGGGCCTAACATTATATCACACAGGTACATAAAAATGTTATTGTTTATTCTCACTTTCAAGTGACACAAAATTAAATATATTTAGGTTTGAAATGTTTTTATCCAGAGGAGCAACCTCAACCTTCCTGAAGATAATGTCGTTACTCTGCAAGTCTTTGAGTATGATATAAAGTTTTCCACAGAATTAAAACATGAAGCATGAACAGATTGCCCATGCTTCTTCACAGCACAGTAAGAAAGCCGTACAGCCTGTACAACAAATATGGGCCATTTGAATGTGGCCCATTTCCTCCATCATCCTATGCTACCACCATAGGCATCACAGCTGCACATTTTTGTCTGACAGGTTGCTATAATTCCCTATAAATATGCCCATTCTCATTCACTAATGAGAATTCATTCATATTTATAGGGAGACAAGCAGAAGGAATCCTTAAATCACAGTCCAGTCTGTGTAGATAGATAGATAGATAGATAGATAGATAGATAGATAGATAGATAGATAGATAGATAGATAGATAGATAGATAGATAGATAGATAGATAGATAGATAGATAGATAGATAGATAGATAGATAGATAGATAGATAGATAGATAGATAGATAGATAGATAGATAGATAGATAGATAGATAGATAGATAGCTCAGTAGTTTTTGGTGTACACAGTATGAATTGTTAGTTTGAGCTGCACTTAGGTTGCTTCCACCTCAGCATGAGCATGATAAGGTTGTATCCTTGCATTAGACAAGTTTATTTGCACTTGGGCCACATGTCATAGATAACCACTTCCACCATGCCTCACCCAGGACTCCAATATCCTGCCATCTCAGCTGTGACCCACCACAACCTCTGAAAGGATATTTCATCCATTCTGAAGACAGTCAGTAGGTCTTATGAATTATTAATAGGAAATTAATTGTATTCTTCATATGGAGCAGAAGACTATGTCTACACTCTGCAAAGCCTGTAATGTTTAGCATTATCTTTTTACATTGTAATGTATTCTGAATGGGGCCTTAATGATTTCATCCTGCAGTAATGCCTTGCTTCAATTCTAATGGCACCAAAAAGTTGCTTCTGCAGGAACCAGGGCTATATAATCTTGCCATAGAAATCTACTCCAGAAAAATCTATCACAAGTTATTGTAGAAAGAAATGAAGCTTGATTGAAACATACCTGAAGCGCTTTAATGATCCAATACAAATATGCAGATATACAGATATGTTGAAATCCCATTTTCTATTTCTACCTTTAGCCTTTGAACTACTTGGCCCACTTTTCATGTTAACATCTGTGAATTTAGTTCAATGTTTGTTTGATCATCTTTTTGAACATGTCTCTGGTTCCATTTTATAAAGAAAATGCTGCCTTTTAAAAATTTCTAATCTCTTCAAATTTACTCTCCATGACCCCTCATGTTGTCTGATAATTAGTTGACAAAGAGCTTGACAGAGTGTGTTAATCACTTGTTAGGGCACACCCACTTTCATTAAAAAAATGTTATCCCACCTGAAAACAATTATGCCCAAGGCCTGTTCAAGGTTAAACAACGTTGTTTAGGAAGATGTTATACGAAACTATATTAGGATTCTCTTAAATAGAACCAGACGTGTCTTCAGTATGAAGATATAGCATGCATAATTTTAATCTGTTTACCTTTATAAATCTCTACACCCATGCATCCAGGCTGTGTGACTAAAAACTGAAAATAGGTTTCCTGCTGCCTGCAACGAAATGCTGCTGCTGCCTGCATCAGCAATAGAGATGCAGACTGTCAAAGCCAACACAGAGATCAAGAATGTGCGGGAGAGGCTAATTTAAGGTCTGCTGTCTTGTTCTTTTGGTGCTTGTATCCTTTTTGAACCTTAAAGAGTAAATGCACAACATTTAGGTGACTCACCTCTGACAATCTGTTTGGCACAGGCGTTGTAGACTTGTTCCTGCGTGATGTTCGTGGGGAAGACCTGGTCATACACGTAGGACTTCCCCTGTGGAGTGCAAAATAAACATTGTCAGCTATAACAGAGACAGTTTGATGAGCGTCTCCAGTGAGTTTCAATAAAAGAAAAAATCCTAGGAGGTTTGTAAACAGACATTTATGAGAAATACCATATGTTTTTCACATGAATTTTACTGCCAAACTATAGTGTGTCGTAAATCAATGTGTCAGAAGAGAAACCACCATTTTTACTCAGGGTGAGCTTGCTTTATGGAGGCCGTTTCAATGTATGGTGCAAGGTCTGAGTAAAGTGTCTCATTCTCCAAGGTATAACATGAATGTCCTCCTATATTTTATGCAATGTGTGTTTTGATTGGAGTGCGGCTGGGTGAAACTTTAAGTAAAGACTGTTTCACCTCAAGACGGTCAGATTGACAGAGAATCACTCTGAGGTAAAGCCATTAGAGGCAGCGCTGAAGAGCTTCAAGAGTGAACCGATGCATTGGAGAGAAGAAATGGGTTAAAGGAGGAGAGCAGAGGAGCGTAAATGCAGAGAGGGCAGATGAAAAGAGAGACAACCTGAAACTCTGCATGCAAGAAAGACAGCATGAGGCAAAAGAGAAAATGAAAAAAAAAAAGAGTTGCTCTTTGAATTATTTAGACTCACAACCAGAAACTCAGTTTATTTGTTAGAGAGGAACTAAAAAAATGATGTGAGCACCAGTTTATTTCTCATTTCATAGATACGGCTAGAAAACGTATTCAAACCCCTTGATCTTCACAACATTACAGCCATTACCACTTTAGAGTTATGTTTGGAAATGGATGTGACAAACCTACACAAAGCAGTAGAAAGTCAAAAATAAAGTCTGAAAAATTTATTTCACATATAATTCCAATGAAATACATTTATGCTGGTAGTTGTGTCAAAATGTCAAAAACCTGAATCTGTATTAAATACTTTCTCAAGCCACTCTGTACAACTACATATGTTATTTCAATATAACATCAGAGAGTAATAGTCAACCAAACAATCTGAACATTAGTCCAGAGAAAACACAACCAATAAGTCCTGCAATCAGTCAATGTTAAGAAATGGGACAGAGATGCACTTTATCAAGATCATTGGTGGTAATATTAAAGTTGTTTTGCTGTCCCCCACAAGAAAACAAATCTATAAAAACAACTCCCAGCATTTTCAGCCTTTAAATAGTAAGCCTCATATATCACCATCATCCAAAACACATCTAGCAGCCTGTTGGATAAAATCATGTAAAAGTAATTTTTACTGAGAAAGAAATAAAAGTAACGAAAGATTTCCAAAAATGTTGGGAGTTCACAGGACATTTCTGAAGGTATGTCATTATCTTTGTCCTCAATTCTTCACCGGGCTGCAGCACCATCCGTGTGCATTGTCAACCTTTTAGCAAGGCACAGAGGAAGAGTAAAAGGTCAAAGCTGATGCACTCGGCTGCAGAGTAAAAAAACAAGAAGAAAAAAAAAACAATCCACTTTGTGTGAGGGACAGGCACCACTCCAAGTTATAATGCTTTTATTTGAAAGCACACAGTAATACGGCTCTACACTGACTCTGCTTAGACAGTGTGACGAAGAAAAAAAACACCAGTGGATCAACAATTCTCCTGTCTGAAGTGTGACCACAGTGTGGAAGTGGAAAGCATAAATAAAGCAGCTATTTTTTCAACAGAAACTTTTCATCCTGTTAAGCTTTTCATGGTTTCCTGTTGCAGTGGGTTTTTATGCCAAAACACTCTTACTGCAGGATAAATCAGTTTCATGAATAAGTCACCACTTTGAATTTTTCTGACTCTAGACTTGCAGTATTGAGGGTCAAACATGCTGCAATTAAAAAAAAATCCTAAATTTGTGAAATAATACATAATATCACAAATAAAAATACACAGCACAATTTTGGAATGCAGATGTTACTAATTGAAATTTTAATTTAAATGAAAAACTGTCACCATGGCTTGTCAAATACTTATATTTGATTAGTTAACATGTATATGAACTGACCTATCTGGAACTCATGGTAGAGTCAGATAAATTAAATAATATACAAAATGAGAATGTAACTTTCTATATAGAAACTTATTTAATGACTTATAAATGTGCTCTATGGCACCTTTGCCCCTTGATTTTGTAAAAGTAGAAGAAGTCGAAGCAGTGTGAATATTTAAAGCGGTAACACTTCATTTGACAGGTTGTGAATAAGACTGTTATGAACATGACATAACGACTGTCATGAACATGAGTAAGTCTTCATGAATATTTATGACTGTTGTCATAAAGTGTCATTCGGTAAGTCATGACACTTTTAATACAAAATTGACATAATTCAAATGACAGGTGTTATGTCATGTTTGTGACGGTGTCATGACAGTCTTATTCACAACCCATCAAATAAACTGTTACCTTTAAAGCTTATAAATATCTACAAAGAGAATCCAGATGTTTATCTCTCATCATCCTGGGCTTTTTCCAACCACTTTTGGTTTGTAAAAAATTTCTTAATGTTTAAAGATAAAATCTTATCATACCGTCCTGGTTTTCTACACAAAGTAATCTGTTCCCAGAAGAGCACAGAGACATTTTGAGAAAATCTTAGCTTTATGTTTCTGCATTTTCTACAGCAACACCTAATGAGCTGAGCTGTTTAGCTGATGCTGTAATCACAGCTGCAGGTATAAACAAGACTCCCATCAGAGGTGATTAGGATGTCTCTGTTCCCCAAGAGCCAATTGTGCAACACATGCAAACCAGGCTAAATAACAGAGGGAGAGGGACGAGGAGTGAGACTGAGGAAGAATTGTGTGGTCTTCATGGGGTGGAATAAAATAAATCAGCTATATAATCTGGATGGAAAAACAACCCCTTGACAATCATTTTCAGTGCCTGATCCACTGTTAATCTGCCCTGCACAAATATGATAATAGCATACAAGTATTAGGCATCTGTAAGCTCTTCATCTGCTTGTGTGTATCTCTGCTGGCCCTGTCGGTGGAGAAAGGTATAAACACAGTTGCTTGTTTGTCTGTTTGTACAATTTAACAGCTGTCTATTCAATTATGTGGCCGGGCACTGATGGAAAAAATTGCAGCGGGAAGCCAAATGTACTCGAATCGGAGCATGCGTATCTGTGTACTCATGCAAGAAGGCAAATAATATATCGAATTATGCTGGTTTACGCAGCCATTGTTCATGGCCCTCAGCATTGTGTGCTGTGTCAAACACCCACATGGCCCGTCCAGCCAGCAATCTGCCCATTCTGCCAGAAAACAAAGGGACAGCAGGAGACTGACTGAGGCGAAAAACAAACTGCAGCGCTTTGCGGAGACTGGGAAAGTGATTGGCGGTAGAGAAAGAAAAATTGTTTAGGCGGAAAGTGGAGCTTAACAGAAGCGACTCAAGACAGCAAACCACAGAAGAGCACATAAATTGCAATAATCAGGACATATAATCATTACAGGTGGCAACGCTGAGGTGAGAGAGGGAGAGAAAAGCAATGCCACATCCAAAATGACAACAAAAAGGACAGACGAAATAAGAAAATCAATTCTCTAAGGAAGCAAAAGAAGCCATCAAAAATCAAGATGAGAGAAAATGGGATGAAATGCTGCAGTGGCAACTCCTGAATTTAGATCAGGTCTGTGTTCAGCAGTCCATTCACAAAGAATTACACTCTGGCATTTTACAGAACTAAATCATTTCAACTAAAAGGAGCAAAGTATTATGAGAATCTGGTCTTTTACAGTCAATAAATAGATCTTTATCAAAGAATGGATTTGCTGTTGAGCAAATATTTATGTCTAATTCATTTGTTATTAGACATATGTGATTAGTGCATCTCACACACCCATAATCCACTTTTACCCTGATAGTTCCAAATTTACATATCTCAAAATCTGCTTAAATTCACATTATAAGCACCATTAACGTATTAAACTTAAAACATTTCCCCTCAGAATCAGAGGTATTCAAGTTGTAGAAAAGGTGAAATCTTCTCTCTATATAATTGTTGAATTTTTACAATGACCTTTAACTCTATTCTTAGACATTTCATCTCTACAGAATCTGAAATAGACTTTCTTGGTTAAAGAAGTTTGATTCTGACCTATTACCAGTTTATTTTTTAATGTGCTCCAACTTCTGGCAGCAAGTTCATTTCCAATAGATATAGAGTGTAATTAAAATGATATAATTATAGTGACAGACTTTTGGATTAATGGCTTTGATTAAGGGATTGACTTTAGGGTTTTAATTTAGCTTTTAAAGACATTGATGATTTGCATCACTAAATTCTTACGTTTCTGTTTATCAAAGCTCAAACTGTTTCTTACCTTTCCAGCTAACTCAGGGTATTTAAAATAATTGTATATGTCAGTTTAAACAGAATGAAACACAAAAAACAAATTTTCAGACTACAGTATTTTGCTTTAAAACAATGCACGGGCTTTAATTTTGGACAAAGGAGTCTTAATGGAAGAAAGGCTAATTTTATAATTCACATTGCCATTAGGAAGTCTTAATATGATTTTCTACCAAGCTTTGATCTCATGCCCCAAAGCAGCATTTAAGGAGTTTAACATTTAACACTGCTCATTTGCATATATGGGCTGTTTTGTATGAATGATGATAATCTTCAATAAATCTGTAAAAGACTCAAAAATGTGTTGTTTATCTTCAGAAAGTATCAGAAAATTTTGTGATGTGCAACGGTCAGACTGAAAGGTTGATATTAACATCATTATTGCCCATCAAAGCCATTTCCGAACTATTTAAAGTTCATCATCTGGGGTAAAAATTAATTTTCACAGGCTGAAAGCATTTAAGACAGCTGCAAATTTTCCTATAAGTGGACTTTCCAGCAAATTCACTCCAAGGTCAGACTGTGAAAATCTCATATAAAGTGCAAAAGTACCGAGAGCTCAATCTCAGCCTAGATCTGAGTTAGCATATTAATTAGTCAAATTATGGACAGTAAAAAACACAAAAGACTTAAAAAATATGGTTAGTTGGAAGTAATTTCCAGGAGAAAGTCTTACTGCTCAAAAATGGTTTGAGTGAACAACGTGAGTGCTGAAAATATGTCTTTAGAGATCTGGAGAGAGCAAAGTAGAGATGTTTATTCAGCTAACAGTTTAATATTTTAGAGAAAACACATACGGCACGTCAGCACAAACATCTCATACAAACAGTTCAGGTTTGATAATGGAGAGATGATAATTTTGTGCTTTTTAAGTGAAATGTAAAGCTTGGCTAATCAAGCTTTCCATTGAAACATAGCACCAGATCTAGAGTATAATGGCCAAAATCTGGATTGGAAAGGATGAAACTAATAGACTGAGCTTTTTTCAAATCGCTATGTTAATGTCCATTCAAATATGGTTTCGATGAACAAGGAACATGTGTGGACATTTTAATTACAGCACTAAAATTACCAGTGGGTTTATTCAAATAAAAGAAAATTCCACTTCATGTGAAACATTCTTGCTGTTGCTAAAAAAATTAAATAAAGACAAAAGAGGAGCTTAATTGGATCTGAGGGTCACAAAGCTCAATACAAAAAGAAAAAACGTATAATTTCTGTCCAGCTTAGATGTCTACTCTTCAATTCTACTCTTACGCTGTGGAACAGGGATATGCAAGAACGATTCTTCATTTTTTTAAATGCAACTTTTCTCTTAAAAATCTAAAACTTCATACTAGCAGATGTTCACACTGGCATAAGTGACCAGTCCCAATTAGTAAAAAGGAAATTTTAGAAAGTAGCAATTAAAGAAGCAGCTATCTTCCTAAAAGCAAGTTATTTATTTAGCTTTTTGTGAAAGAGTAAATGTACAAAACAAGCTTTTTTTAACTGCTTTAATTGCATATTATGCACTCACAATGTTTGCTCTAAAAGTGACAAATATGTCAAGATATGCCGCAGCCATTTCATGCAAATAACCATATCCATAAAAAAGAGGTTAAAATGCAAAAGACAGAAGAACCATTTTCAAACACTAAAAACATCCAACTCACATTTTTGAGAAATACTGAAACCAGGTGTTTACATAAATGGTATAAAAAAGCACATACCTAGTTCCTCTAAATGTCTAACATTAAAGATAACTAAACTATTCCTCTCCTTGGTCAGATGGGACTGCCAAATTATTTCCATTTCCAAAAATGTCAGCACAATAAGATATTTTTTATTACTTTGTTCAAATTCAAATACACACACTAAGACTGCTACGCCAGAAACAGTTTTGTAAATCCTAGATGATGATGTCATGTCTTTATTAGCTACTTATGGACATATTGTAGAGTGACACTTCAACCACACTGCTTTGCTTATAGTAATGAAAAAATAAAAAAGAAATTCATCAATAAATCTAAACCTACATTAATCTGGTTCATCCTTATGTACAATGATGGTGCTGCATTGATGTTTAAATATTTAAATTCACATTTAAAGTTATCCATCAATCATACTATTGAGAACGTATGTAGATTGACTGAATACAGTTTGCAAATGCAATCAAAACAAGGACTGGGCACATGATTGGGTGTGCCCATGATAACCATTTGGGGTCAAATGGTGGAAAGTCTGCAAGCTTGAGGTTAATTACAGTAACATATGGGGGAGGCAGAGTCTCGTGTGTTTTGCTGCAGGAGGAACTGGAATGTATTTATAAAATACATTCTATTACAAAGAAAAACATAATGTGGTCATAGTGAAGCAGCAACTCAAGACCTCAATAAGGAAATTGAGGCAGAACTGGCTTTTCAAAATGAACAATGACTCTAAGCATACTGTTAAATTTGTGGGCAGAGCTAAAAGTTCTGCATTAGCAGGGCGACGCACACACACCTGTCTCAGTCACAGTAGTTCTGTCCATGAGAAAAAAGGTTGTGTATCTTTTTACACCGCGTGTATAAGTACTTGGTTTCAACTGTAAAGTGCAAAAATGTTAGACATTTAAGGTCAAGGTTGGACTGTGGTCCTTGTTGAAATAAATTAACTGTAGGAAGACTTTGCTATGTTTACGTCACCTGCTCCATTTCACCGCACCTTCCATCCACCTTGACCTCTTCCATCAGAGGTTTTACAGCTCTGCAATTACCTCATGCTGCATCCACCTCTGCTTCTGCCAGAGATCCCACATCATTCAAGAGGCCATGTGAGGGCATTTGGCAACAAGGTGTTTAATGTCTGATCACCATTTGGAAAAGTTGTTCCATTTTCCACAGAGGACACTTTCAAAGGTACAGCGACTCCTGCATGGGGTAAATATTCAGTGGCTGTGAATTAGGGAACAATACAGACACACATCTGCCCATATATCTTCCATTCAGGGAGGTTTCATCTGCAGTTGGATTCTTCATCACCTCAGGTTCCACTCCCACCACACAGATAAATATCCTAAGGAAAGACCTGGATTAGATAGAAAGAAGATTGAGCGTGTGTCCCTCCTTCTCTAACACATTTTTCCACCATTATTGGTTTGCAGAGGAAGGGGGGAAAAAAGCTCCTGTTTTACTTTATCAATCTCGGTGTGTAGGACGCTGTATGTGTGTATTTTTATCAGTCTGTCTATTGGCCTTCATCACATTCTCATCAACTCTTCCCTCTTTATGCTCACATAGAATACACATAGTAGCTGGACTGACGGGGAGAGAGGACTTAAGGCAGCCAGCGTCTGCCTCATCCGTCAAGCTAATCAGGCTCCGAGTCCCTGATAACAGCATCATTAGCGCTTCTTGCAACGGCAGAAAACCACACACAACTGCAAAAGGCCCCAGTCACACATTATTACCAAACATTATTGAATTTCCTGTACACTTTACTGACATGTTTAAGCACAGATGACTGCCACTATATGCCTCAAGGGCAAAGCAGTCCAGTGCTGCAGACTTAAGGTGGTTAAGTCTGAATGCAAACAACCAGAACAGGAGAGTTTGCTGCAAAGTGTATTTTTTTCTGCGTTTAAAATGATCTGATTCTGCAGCGCAAATCAGATCATTTTGTCCTCCTGTATTCATTTAATCAATAGCCTCGAGAACAACGTTTTACCTGTCAGGAATACTCAAAGAAAAAACATCCGGGCAGCAAACAGGAAGAATTTAGTTAACAGTGAGGGAATGATGAGACAGAGGGGGACAGAACAACAGAAGCTCCTTTCATCTCTCCTCTCTCCACCATCAACTTGTCACCGACCTGAAAATCAATTTCAGCCCCTCTTGAAGATAGTTTTAATTACTGAAGAGTATTTAGAGTGGGAGGAGGAGGAAAGGCTGATTGGAGGAGATTTGGCAGAGGATGTTAAGGTGAATTCACTCTGGAAAACATTACTTTGATCCCTGAAAGGAAAAGTACATATTAATGCCACACCATAAAGCAAGTTCTCAATCATTCACAACCTTCTTATAGATCAACAATGGACTTCAGCACTTATTGTGATAAAAGTGCTGTTGATATGAGTCATAAACTGGATAACAAGAGTTCAATACAAAGTAATGATGGAGACTAAAAACTGTATCTGCAGCAGATTAACAGATTCTAGAGGGAAAATTCTTTTAGATGATGTTCAAGCTATTAAATAAATAAAAATCCATGGAGGAGAAGCCTTTTATTCTCTTCATCCATCTACTGTATGTCAAATTTTCAGCAGACAACTCTTTGGGACTCCCCTTGTTCGTGCACAAAAATACTATTTTATGCCTGTCAGACTGACACATTGCAATATCAAGCCAGAAAGCCCAAACACAGATAAAATGGCTGCAGGCTTTGGCTGAAAAGCGAACATGAGGTGGTGCAAAGCTTGAACTTGAACAGCCAGGAGAAATGCAAACAGTGAAGAAATGCAAGGAGCAGCACAAAAAAAATACCTGAACTGAACAATCCCACCGGCATCAGATGAAACAAAAAGCATTTCAGTTCATAAGGTGATCAAAATGAAACTAAGAGGAAAGCCTCATCTTTTATTTGTTATTTGGTACAAGATGTGTTCATGTCTTGAGCTTAAACCACCAGTAAAACATGATGGTTTCTCAGTGATGCTCTCGGACCAGCATCAGCAGGTTCGTCAGGAGTTTCAGCCTCTTTAGTTGGATGCTATTGGATCTACAAATTGACATGTTTGGGATTATTATTTCAAGAGGGAGTCCTGGAAGATACAAGACTGGACATCGCTTGCCTGATTTGAACTGAAAAAACATGGTTTCACCATGCAAAGCCTAAAAGAAAGTATTTAACTAAAGGCTTTTGCACATAAGGGGTGGGCTCAAGTACTCTGGTACCTTGCAGTACATACTGTTTTCACCAGGTCCAAACAACCAAAGGGTGCTCTACTAAGTACTTAGGATGTTAGTGATGAAGGGGTTGATCATTTTGAGAATGCAACACTCGCAGACTGAGATAGTTATATAAACTGATCTTGTTTCATCTGCTACCAATTTGCTTATTTTCCAAGTAAACATAATTTATAATGTGGCTCCAATGATTTTCAGTGCAAATGTGGTTGAAGATAGTAAAAATCCCAAATATGCCAACCTTTTCTCTTTATTATGTTTAAAAACAAACAAAACAAACAGAATGGAGAAGATCGAGCTCAGATAGCAAAGTAGAAAGAAGAGTCTATCTGTAGAGATACTGAGATTGTGCAGAGAAGAGTGACTGAAGGAGAGACAAATGATAAAGCAAGAGGAACAAAGGAACAACTTGTTAGAGACGACAGTGACACCTAATCATGTAAGTGGCTGTTCCAATGCTCACCTTCTGTGTCACATTCGATCTGATGCCTAGCCTGCACATGCTTCACCATTATTTATAGAGCCTTAGACATCCAGAATCAGGAATGAAAGTTGAAGCATAAATGAGATATCTAGCATGAACAGGGGATCTGTGACCTCCGTCTGAAACAAAAAGCTTTGATCACAACCTGAGACAGTCTCAGAAACCAGCTAATAGCTGTCTTCCCCCCTAAGGGACTATGTGATGTCAAAGTAAAATATCCAAGGTCCTCCACCTTGGAGTCACTGTCTCCATATCCGACATGGGCTACAGCCTATTGCTCAACCTGGGAGTAAGTAAATGCACTGAAAATTAATCACAACAGGATATTCAATTCATCCTGACAACAGCTCTGTCTTTTTTTCTGTAGTTCTTCAGCATGCCAAGGGGAAAATCCAAATGCATTTTGCATTTAACAATGAAGGAACTTTGTTTTTCGAGCAGCATTCTGACGAGAGATTCAGCATAACTATTATTATAACTCAGACTGTCTGAAGTAATTTAATCAGCACTTAGTAGCACTTATGAAACAGGCAGGACTTCATTTATTACACACCTTTCTTGTTGAAAGAGGGAAAAATTGCACCAATTACAGCAGAAAATATAGAGCTGAAAAATTGCAATAATACTCCATTTCTCTTGGAGTGTGGTTTGATGCACGGAAGTGCAATCAATCCAATAACCCATGAGGCAAATGCATAGACTGAATTTAACCCTTAATTGGGCAGTCAAATATCCTAGAAACTAGAAATTTAACACCCAGGTTGGTACTAATGTTGAGACTGTTTGCTGCAACTCAAAACCTTCCCATTACTGAGGACGTCTCCCTCAAAGATCAGATTCATAACCAGTTTCCACTCCTAGATAACTAAATTATCAAAGAAAAAAGGGAGAAGAACCTGTTCTGTGAGTAAGCTTTGTATAAAAATTTTACATTAAACATCCAGTATAAGATTACAAAGACAGTTTTTTTGTATATATATTTTTATTTCAAAATCCTTATTGACAATTGATCTACTAATTATTGGTAGCAAACACACAGAAATGCATCATAGGTGCATTGGATGTTATTGCCATAATCACTGGATGCCCTCATCTAGATGGAAGGTATAATAAGGTTTATGTAGATCACTGAGTTTACATTCACAGTAAGTCCTAAACTTACATGTAGGCCAGTCAGGGACAGTAAAATTTAAGGTTAATGTTCTGAGTTAAGATAAAAACATCATAAGAAATATGCTATAAATGGGGCAGCACATTGAGAGAGAAAAACAAGGGCTATTCTATGATCGGATCAGATGAGGATGATTTTTATGTACAACATTACTTACTTTCTTGAAGAATGTGCTGCACATAGAGTAAGATATAAAAGAGTAGTAATATGAAGGCACTAAAGAAGAGCTCCAGTAAAGTAAAATGTAAAGTCAATAGAATGGCTAAACTGAGCACTATTTGATAAAATAGTAAAATATTCTGAGTAGTTCTGGCTTTATGACACCCTGGAGGGCTGGGGTATTGACTTAAAATTCTTGTAATATTTTACGTTTAAAAATATATAGCTTTTAGAAATAAATAATTGATTAATAAGTCGATTCATGAGTGACGTAAGCTTTTTGGCATAGATAGAACATAACAATACACTGTGAGTGCAGCACTTCTTCAGTGAACATTCATCCCTGGTGTAATCAAACAACGCTCTGTTCATAGTAAAATAAAAGCTCTATGCACAGAAACTCCTGGGGCACTTTGTCTGCTTTTTGCGGAAAGAGAATAGAAACATTTTTGTTTAAAAAACAGAATTCAGTAACTGCTATGGTTACGGGAGTTTCGTGTCGTTATAAATATCTCTTTCTCCTTACTCATTGTTGACAATAAATGCCTTTCCTGTCGCTTTAAACCTGACTATAAACTAAGTGCTGATCCCCCTAACTATCAGAACTTGCAGATTGTGATGAATGTGCATTTCATTTCTGTTGTTAATTGTGTAGCAACCAGACTGACTCACACACAGATGCTGAGAGAGGGCAGAATGGAGCTCTATCTAACCTTTGTCTCAGACAATCTTACAGTTAATTAGCTACAACCAAATCAATAGATATGTTGTTTTCTTCCATTTACAGGAGGGTTGACTTTTTTCAGCAGAAACATTGTAAAAACATTGTAAAAAGACTGCATTCTTACTATATAGAGAATGCCTAGTGCTTTGAGGCTTGCTGCAAGTAAGTGAATGAGTAAACTACATATGTGAATGAGAGCAACTTTATTGAGAATTTGTCTGAATCAAATATATCAGTTCATATTTAACTCACATAGCTGAACTGAACCTCAAAGCAGTTCTTGTTAAGAGTGGATTTACTTAACACTGGGAATGCCTCTCATTATGAATCACCTAGTGCCTATTTTTTGCTTGATCTATAATTGGTCATTATAATTGTGCTATGTTTTTGTCACGTAAAGTCTTGTTGCTGAGATATGCAATACAAATAAACATGACTTAACAAATTGGGTTCATTCTTTAGTTAGGACCACTGGGGACCAACACTGAAAAGGTTGCACCACCTCTGGCTTCGAGTATGAGAATGTCCAAAAATAGCTGATTTGTGGATGTCAGAGCAACTGTTGGTGGAGTGATGATGAAAAGGTCATGACAGATAAAGTGGTGCAGAAAAAATATTAATCTGGACTCTAAAATATGCATAAAGCCATTGTAGGAAGGTGAGACGGATGGAATATGACCACGCTTTTTCTTTCCTGTCAGAAAGTAAGCAGCTGGATTTTGAACTGTTTGCAAATGCATCAGTGATACATTATGCAATACTAAAAATAAAGATCAGGCACATTTCTATGTGGTTTATTACCAACTTAGGCTAAAAATGACTAATTTGTAATTGTTTCAGGTTTGGTTCCACAACACAAATACTGCCAATAACAAAATCCAAACCAAACCAAAACAAATCAAAAATGAAACTCAAAAAATTTACTGTGGAAGTATTCCAGTTATTTGAAAGCTCGCCCATGAAGAGCTTTATTTAATCTAGAGAAAAATCGCACATGTATAATTATAGACCAAACACCATCTTTATTCTGTTTGGTAAGCAAAGAGTGTGATCAGAAATGCTGCTCATTGTTTATGCCAAAAAAGATAACTAATTTCTATCCAATACAAACAGCAGTTTAGTTTCATTCAATTTTAATTAAAAATTTTGACTGCAAATGTAGGAGCAGACAGAGATACAGAATTACCATGGCAAACTCCAGGAAAACACTGGGCTTTTACAATTTTTTAAAATGCAACAAAGTTAGATTTGAACATAATTTCATTAGTTTCACTGAATTCATTGATTTGCATGCTCATTTCGTTTGGAGATTACTTGGTCAGTTAAAGAAGTGAAGTACCAACGTAAAGGCTAATGAGGTGGATGTTACAAGGCAGACATTTTTAACTGCCAAATTACTTAATTCCAGATCAAGAAACAAGAAACACTTGAAACAAGAAACACTTGATCAAGAAACAGATGTTTCTTGATCTGGAGCAAAGCACAAATGAAATCTGAACCCATAGTCTTGACAGTATGTACATCCTCAAAAGTGGGAAAGAAAAACACACGAACTAAATCCAGCAAGTATCTACATGCAGCCATTAGTGGAAACCCTGTTAATGACCACATGTAGCAAAGGGAATAATAAATTAGATCCTGAAAGGGTTAGAATGTTAGATGCTGTGGAGCCTAGCATAAACATACATTTCTATCGAGATGGAAGTAATTACCAAGCCCAGTGAAAATGTGGAGATAGGAGTAGATGAGATTAAATTGAAGCAATATTAGAACAGACAAAGATTTCCTGTGAAAATTAACATGGTTCAAGGCAATTTTTTTCAAAACTTCACAAAATCTTATTAAGGAATGCAAATAACTTCATATTTTAAAGCCTTCAGGAAAAGAAAATCTCATTAGTTTGCATAAAATATAACAAATAAAAAACAGAATGGTGGAAAATGTGGCATGGAGGAAGTGAAAAGTTGATGTGCCATCATTATATATGTGCCTGCTAGAAACAGCAAAGAGCATCAAAAGGCTGCAACTTGAAATACAGTAAATAGCATCTTTCAGATTCTGGGCTTGGGTCAATCCCTGATCATGCATAAATTAAACATGCCTGAAATGTATATATAATTTTCTAAGTCTCTTTTATCCTTTATTGCTTAACTGCAGCTCTTCAATCATGGCAAATTAGATTTAAAAAGATAAAAAAAAAAAAAAAAACATTCAAGGCAAACACTTTTCAAAGCTCATTTCCCTGGGGAAAGGAGTCAAAAGCAGATTTGGAGTAGATCTCAAAGTTTAAAATGTCAGCTCGACAAGTTGCACTGTAATTAATTAAAGGAAATTGGAGTCCTCTGCATCCGGCATGCAAAAGACGAAGATGCTCTACCAGGGATTTGTACCACGGATTTCTTCTCACAAATTTAATAAATTAAAACTGCTCAGGGTCTTGGGATGCGCAGACACGTGTGTGAGCATGTGCAATCAGACACCATGAGCTGTCCAGAGACGCTGGGGGCAGATGAAGGCAGCATCCAGGGAGCAGGCATGGCTAATGGGAAGAATATGGTCCATTACACTCCCCAGAGCTAAAAGGCCTTGTGTAGTCACAGCCCAATCCATTCATAAGGGGACAGAAATGGAAAGGAAGTTTTTGACGAACCGGCACAAGCTTATCTATCCATGGCTGCACGTGTGCTGGTGGAAAATAAAAATGAACTGACAGCTAATATCCTGTTGAGTGTGACTGCTGGCTAAATTGGTGTCAGTGTTATGTTAACATTAAAGAAATGAGAGGAAGAACAGGCGCTTCTTGTTGATAGATATTTGAGTCACTCACTGTTAAAAATAGGTCAACATATCCACATACAGCCTTATATTGAGTAAATTTGAATATTTGGGAAAAATAAATTTGGTAACTCAGTTCAGTTAGTGAAACACATTACATGGATTAGATTTATACATTACATCACCGATGTTTCAAGCCTTTATATCTGTTATCTGAGACAATTTTCCGCTTGCAGCAAATGAGAACACAACATTTAAAATTAGAATGTTTAATCAAACCAATAAAAAACTTGAAAGGCATATTTAATACCCACTTAAACATTGCTACTGTTGTTATATTGTTCCTTATTATTCTAATTTATTTAATACGACTGTAGTATCTTGCCAAAGTATGCCAATCCTTTGAATATCTATGTTTATATAGCAATAAACCTTAATATATTGTGGGTGATTCACCAATACAGAGTAACGTGTTGTTTTCAAAATAATTTACAATTAGAAATCTCAAATCCCCCTCTGTCACTCTGAAGTAAAGTTCAAATTCCCTTAATTAGCAAATAGTCTCTGTGTGTGGACTCTTTTTATCTGGTATCTACACCCACATTTCCTTGCCAGGTTGTGGAGTGACTGGTGCATATCTCCATAGGTCCCTGGGTGAGAAACAGGTTAGGTCCTACATTGTTCACCATCATAGCAATTTGATTTAGCAGGCCTCAGATATTTGTAAGAGATTAGTGAACAAACAGCATTTTGAAGAGCAAGGAACACGGCAGACGGGTCAGAAAAAAAGTATTGAACATCTCAGAGAACATTTTCAATCCACCATTTGAAAATGGAAGGAGTATGGCACAACTGCAAACCAAGCAGAACATCTAAAGTGATCATATTAATCAGTGATGCAGTCAATAGGCTCATAACTTTAGAGGAGCAGCAGAGAACCACAAATCAAGTTAAACAATCTGTAGACTGGGCAAATATTAGTCATGCTCTCGACAAATTTGGGATACTGCGAGGAGTACAGCAGAATTTGATTGTAGTTTCTAAGCCAAGTAGAGAATACAGCCAGCATGATTCATCAGTTGAAACTAATGCCTTGCTTTTTGGGCTACTTGGAAAATGCTATGCGTGGGAAAAAGCTAACACTGTACACTGAACACACTATACACACTGTGTGTAGCAGCATCATGGTGTGGGGATGCTTAGCTGGTCAGATATGAATGGGGGAGTTACACACTGTATAGAAGCTGCAGACGTCCACCTTTCAGCAAGACAACAGCCCTGAACATCGAACCAGAGCTACAACTAAACAAGTTTAGTTTAGATATAAGCAAATGTATGTATTAGAATGGCTCAGTTATGATCAGGCATAAAGATAATGTCTTTCCCCAGATACTCTCTGAGCAATCTGAAGGAGCGAGCGTTATAACGCAAATGGACAAAATACTGGTCTCTATGTTGATACTGATAAAGACACCTCAAAAGAGGTTGTAATTATACCAAAATATACCAAATATTGGTTCCATAAAGAATTAATTGAGGAACTGATCAGTCAATACCTGCTGAATGCCACAATTTACACTTTTATTTAAGAACAGATTTTGAGGAATATTTATTATTACCTTTCCACTTTGCAATTATGTGCTGTGTTGTGTTTCTCTGTTATATGAAGTATAATTTAAATGCATTGAACTTCATGGTTGTAATGTGTAACAATAAAAAGGTGAATGGGGTTTGAAATTTTGCAAGGTACTCCAGTCAAGGTGATATAAAGAATAGAGTTGAGATGGGAGTCTGAACTTACAACCTCATTTAAAGTTAGGAGTAGACTCTTTCAAAGTTGTCTGACCCTTTAGTATTCTGGCTCCAGAGTGACAGACACTCCCTCCTTATGCCATAAAAACCTGCGAGAAGCCTTCGCCAAAATTAACAGCATGACAGATGAGACTGAGCTTCCTCTCCAACATCATTCCAAAACTGCTGCTGAGTCATTGGGAAATGAGCAGCAGAATCTGTCCCCAATGAAATAAAGCCTTACACAGGAGGAGAATCCAAGAAAGAGAAGAATAAAAAGGCCAAGAAAGGGGAAGATGAGAAGGTCAATCCCTGAGAGGAGGGAACTCTGGTCATGTCACTGAAAAAGAGAAATGAGATCTTGACCCAACATTGCAATCCCGTTTATATCCTTAATTGGATAGGGTGTGTGCACTGCAGGGATAGAATTAGAGAACTTAGGTGGGAACAGGGGTGGGAAACCAGGAGAGACCTTTTAAACCTCCATTTATGTCTGTTTTCTTTATTAGCGTTTGTTTTGCAGACAGTTAAAAGACACATCAGGAACACATCCTTGAGAAGAAATGCCTTCAGTGGGATCATAAATACGATAACGCTTGAGACAGGTAGACGACATTAAAGCTGCGCCCGACATGCACCATCGACAGTTTGTTCCAGCACCAGCTGTTTCCCCTCCTTCTTCCTACCTTGGCGCATAATCAAGAAAGAAGCAGGAAATGACAAGAGAAGACAACAGAAGAGCTGCAGCCCATCAGAAATTATTGTTGTCTTAGAAACGAAGTGGTTGTTAATGAGACATCATGTTCACACTGAGCTAAAAAAAAAAAAGCAAAAAAAAAAAACATGCCTGTCTTGTGCATTTCTATGCCAAGCAACACATTTACTCTCACAAAATTCAGTGAAAGGTTTTGAAACCAGTGAAAACAAAGAACTGGACAACCTTATACAAAACTCTCAACCCTGTTTTCTTCCTTAATGGATGTATTTCACAGCGATAAATGCAGCAAAACTGCAGCACCTCTAGAAGTCTCATACACATAACACTGAAGAAGCAGCTAAGCAAAGAAAATCTAGTAAATAAAAAAATGAGTAAAGCAGATAGGAGAATCAATAAGACTTTAATGTGCATGATTCAAATGGGTTCCCAAACACGGCTGAATGGATGCTTTTATCATGTTTAATATACTCATCTTTGTCAACGATACCAGAAATAAATCAAAGTTTGATGCAAACACGATCATGCAGAGGTTAGACTGTTCATCATATACAGTGACTTGCAAATTAATATTAATATCTCTTGTACTCTTCCACAATTTATCAATTTACAACCACAAACTTCAGTATATTTCTCCTGCAATTTTATGTGATATACATGTGTTTGTATTCATCTTACTATGATAACCCTAAATAAAATACAATGCAACTAATTGCCATAAACAATATATCAAACTTTAAACATCTCATGGAATTAATTCTGATTTGCGATACAACTGCAAGCCTAGCAAAGGATGGCTCTCCACTTAAACTAACAGGCTGAGAATGGAGGAAATTAATCAAAGACCCAACTACAGAGCCTGCAGATAAACTGTTGAAAGTACAACTGCTGGCCAAGAATACAAATACAGTATTTGCAGTTTGCCACAAACCATCTAAGTGAAAATGAAACCATGTGAAAGAAGGAGCTCAAGTCAGACATGACCAAAATGTAAAATTTTAGTCTACATAGAAAATGTTATGTGAGGCATAAAACTAACACTGTACAGGGCCTGAAACATGGGTGGAACAAGGTAGTGGCAGAATCATGCTGTTGGATAAACAGAGTGCTTTTCTAGAGTGGGGACAGGGAAGCTGGTCAGAGTTGATAGAAAATGAATGCAATCTTCTGTTAGAGTCTACAAAAGGCTCAACTTACATTTCCAGAAATACAACAACTGTAAACATATGTGATGACAACTATAATAAAACATTTTAATCAAAACATATTATTGTGTTGAAATGGCCCAGTCAAAGCCCAGACATAAATCAAATTAAGAGTCTGTGCACAAGACTTGGAAATGTCTTCCTCCTTTCAATTTGTACATGTAAAAACTGGTAGAGACATACCCAAAAACGTTTGTAGCTGTTAATGCAGTAAGAGTGTG
Source organism: Poeciliopsis gracilis (assembly GCA_911649635.1). Taxonomy (NCBI): domain Eukaryota; kingdom Metazoa; phylum Chordata; class Actinopteri; order Cyprinodontiformes; family Poeciliidae; genus Poeciliopsis; species Poeciliopsis gracilis. Next base: position 2,085,147 of record CAJVRI010001403.1, read on the forward strand.
GTTCTGCAAAGTATTTACTCAACAGGGCTGAATAAAAATGCATGGTGCTCTTTTCTGATATTCGTCTATTTATTAAAACGAAATCTCTGGAACAATCAACTATTTAGTAAAAACCTAATACAAGTAGTATGTGATCAGTGACTTCAGTCAGAATCAAGTCAAGCCTTATAACTGAGGATACCTCAACATTAATAAGGTGGTAATAAACACAAAAAAGCACATTTATCTGTAGTTAGTAAGGCACTTAAAGTTAAAAAATCAATGTGATAACTGCACCTCCCGTTCACAGATAATACTTATGATAAGGAGGGATATAATAATCAGCAATTTGCTCCCACCTCACTCTTAAATGCAGCCTGGGGTTGGAGAACAAATAATCACAAGGGTTTTCAACAACAGCAGGCGAACAAAGTGCATAATTTTTCTCATGTTGGACACGGGGTAATGAAAACGATCCCCTCGAGAACTAGTGAGGCTCTGAAGGCTCGTACAGCTTAAGTACAAAACAATGAACAAGAAATATGACTAATATCAGAGGTATGAAATGAAGTATATTTCATTCAGACTTCTGAGTTATTTCTCATTTCGTGTTAATAGTATGATGAGAACAAAAAGCATTCTTATTGAGCTTAGCATGAGGACAGCTTATACCTATATGACATCGTTAAAGCAGAAAAAAACCTCCATACATCTTGCTGTGACCGAAGTCACAGGGATCGTTAATTTATTTATAGAACTGAAAGCATGATTCATAGTGGCGGCTGTTTTTGCTTGCCAGAAGATTAGGAGGGACAATCTGGCCTTGTGACACTGCATTATTGCAGACAGTGAAATACTAGAGACAGCTGTGTCACTCTTGTGCAGAGAAAACACAAAGGCCATGCCTCGGAGCAGTACACGCTCAGGAATTATTACTGTCACACACACACACACACACACATGCACGCCACAGATACCTGCAGAGCTCCACAGGTGGCCATGTCAGTGATGACGGAACATTCTTGAGAAAAGAAAAGAAGAAGAAACACATCTACATCTTCATGCAGGCAGATGATTTTGATAGACTGAGAATTTCTCTGATTGGCTCGCTGACATGTTGTGATCTGCAGCTTTAATGAACCAGACAGCATAATTAAGAGTCACATAAAGTCCTGAACATGACATTTATCTATCCATCAACAAGCAGCAAAAAGACACAGATGTTCACTAAGACAAATGCTAAAAAAAGACCAGAGGAGCCTCTGTAAACCCATCAGGTGTTCAGATCTACAGAATTTCACACTGAATGCTAATGTTACTTCACGTCTGCTGGGTGCAAATAGGCTCAAAACATAAAATCAGCAGGATTATGTAACGTATGATACAAAAAATCTTCACAAATGAAAATAGGAGTTTGAACACAATGTGCTTCAAAGGATCCTCTTAACTACTGCTTAAATGAAACAGGATTTAAACTTAGCAGAATAAATTCTAATTTAAAACAGAATTTTATTTCAGGACATGTTAACATAATCTGCTTCTCTCGTAGGTGGAGCTGCTGCCATTAAGGCTACAATCCAAGTTTTATGTTAAGTACAGATTTATATAAAATGAAAATTATTTTTTCATTTCAATTTCTGGATTTAGTAACACTCTTTTTAAAAGAATCAGTTTTCTCCTAACCAGTTTTGTATACAAATATATTATAAACATCTTTAGACTCAATATTCTGGTAAAAAAAAAAAAAAAAAAAGTCCACAAAATCATAAATGGATTAAAAAATTGGTTTTATAATATGTCCTGAAAGTTGCAGCACAAACTTTCATAAATTATGTATAAGTTTACATAAAATTTGGTTTGTGGAATTTGGGGCAAAACATAGACATCAATAAAATTTGTGATAAAGTGTGAGTTTTTTTCTGAGCTTAAATATCACTTGCAGATCACACATCTCTGAAAGTCTTTATCGAGTGGTAACAAAACTGCAATTGCAACATAGTGCAAATAATTTATTAGACACTATCCCTTCCTTTTTGAATTTATAGCATGTACTTGTCATTTTGTGTGTCACACTAAGAAATATTGCTTAATCACTCTTCAAAATAAGAACGATGAGAGACCATCCCATAGACAAATGCCATATTTGTTGTAATCTTCATAAATCTTCAAGTGGTAACGAGAAACTGGCTTCTGACTGGCACACCCATGCAGCAGAGCAATATTTTAAAAAAAATCCAACAACTGGAACTATGACAAAAAAGAACTGACAGGGACTCAGTTAATTTGCTTCCATGCACAGAGAGGACAATAGTAAGAGCAGTAATGCACAGTTCAGTGCAGCAAACAGCAGCAAAACTTCCAAAACATTTGTTTATTTCAGATTGAGTCCAGGAACAAGTCCTCGGTGTATCGCTTCAGGAGGGATGATTTACATGGGGAATAACGTGACTTGGTGCAAATAAGGTATGAAATACACACTCTGTGTCTTCCTTCACTTATAAGAGATATTACATGATATAATAACCAATTTTATCACCTTAATATGTAGTAGCATCCCCAGTAGAAATGGTATTGGCACTTGAATATCTACCTTAGGTCTTGAGATTACAATCAGTCAGCTTGAAGGAAAATAAATGTCACCCCTGGGTTACTTTACAAACACCATCCAATAGCATGTTAAGTGCACCATTGAATTTCAGCTTCCAAAGCAGGATTTACCTTCCAATCGGTGAATGTTCCTTCAATAATTTGGAGTTACAGTCCACAATAAAATCTGCAAATACTGAACCGGCAAGAGTTCACTGTACCAAGGTTTCAAAAAGGCAAAAAAAAATAAATAAATAATAATAATTTTCTCAATAAGAAAGTACTGAACTAAGATTTGTTTTTCTGCCTGAAATTTCCCTTGCCCCATTTGTTGCTGCATACAATCAACCTAAAAGAAGGCTGCTTTTCTATTGCCTAATTAAATTACCATTTCCTGTCACAAAAAACAAAAACAGCCATTTGTTTTCACTTTGTATTTACAATGCACTCTATTCGTTGTCCTTTGACAAGCAAGTCAGACTATTTTCTATCATTTTTAATATCTTGAAGTTTTCTCCATCCTGCCACGAAAGAGTAGTCAACCCATCAATCACAAGCTAAGGTCACTGCCGCTGTACACTGTCAAGTTCTGAAAGAAAACATCTTCAACCAATGTAGGTCATTAGGACCACCCAGAACTGATCTGTTTTCATCAACCTTCACAATGTTTGTATTAACTTGTTTCCTATTGGCTTGGTGTTATAAATACTCATCAAACTTGACATATTCATTCACAACTTCCTTGTACAAGACAAACAATCCAAATAGGAAAATGCAAACCGTGAATGGATTTACGTGTCTATAACCTCCTATATACAGAGCACATCTTGGAAGTAATTGCATTCAGAAAGATGAAAACTCCACTTGCCTTGCTATGATTACATTCGTCTGAACGGAGGAAAACCGAGTGCCGGTTAGAAGATAAAATGACTTAGAATGCATCAGAAATATCTGCTTGTGTTTCTGTAGGTTATTGTTTTTATTGTTTTGGAGCCTTCTGCTGCCAAACTTACTGACAGGGAACAAAAGCGGATTTGTTTTAGTGACAGCTCACTGTTGACTGGCTAATATTATTCTTTATTGTCATATAGACAATGTCAAACTCTGTCAGTCAGTGTGCAAGTAGAGGTCTACATAGCCTGACTAATTTCCATAAACTTATTTTTATCTTATTCTCTGAAATATACATCTTTAATGTGATTACATATATGATTCATATTTCACAAGACTAACTATTAGGGTTGACCTCTCTAACATCTTCAGAGCTATTCAAACTCAGGTGCCAAGACTGATGTGGGGATTCTTGATTTTGAACAACTAATCTTCTTAATAATGCTATGTTTTATGCATAAGCAGAGAAATAGTTCAGTCTGCTGGACTGAACTATTTTGGTAGTAGCTACAACCAAAATAGTCAGCCATGCAGGACCATTTCCCCCACAAACCTGCAGCGCATTTCAGTGTGTGTTGGTATAGATGTGTGCATGAAAACAAGAGTGGGCCGATAGGGATTTTCTGCTGTCCCAGTCATCACTACAAGTCAACCCCTCAGGCTTGAAGGGTTCAGTTTTCTTTCATTATCTTCCTCTCTGCGTGTGTGTTTGTGTTTCCTTTGTAGTAGAAAGCAGGTGTTCTCATACTGCACACTGAATTCAGTGTGAAATTAATTCATAGATTTGCATAATTGGCTATATCTATACATGTCTTTTACTGGAAACTGACAAATGCATTTATTTCTGTACTGTGTGCTTAAATATATTACCCTCAGATCCATTTAGATGATTCTCATATTTGTCCATGATTCCATTATTTTTTTCTAAATGTCACCTGGTGTGAGATGTTGACCACATTTTTAACCTTAGCCTAAGGTGTATATTAATAAACCTATTCGGGATTAGTTCACTTCAATTACAGCGCATAATCACTAATAACCACCACTAGTGATTATGAGCAATTTATGAGCAATTTGAGTTTCTCTGAAAGCAAAGCCATCTGCATCTCACCTAAAACATCATCAGCAGGCAGCTGGTAACATTCATAACTAAAGAAATCAATACCTTTCTGATTAATTATCCAAGAAAGGGTAGAAGCGGAGGAGTTTGATATGAGCAATATATATTTTTCTGTCTGAGGTAAATACAATTATTTATCAGTAGTGCCCTGAACAAACAAGGTTTCTGTTTATTATGTGCATGTTCAGTCAATAGGAGTGGGTCCTCCCCTTGGTGTGCACATGTGCACAAAATATTGCCATATCCAACAGGTGGCCAATGATGCCTGTGACCAACTTATGATTCTCTGCTAAATTGAATTATTATTTTGAGTGTTTTAAAGAGTCTACACTGAATTTCTACATATTTAGATTGGTTAGATCTGATCTTGATTGTTATACACTGACCAAAATTTGATTTATGTTTTCTTCTTCTCTTTTTTGAAAAGAAGAAAACATAATAGAGAATATTTTCTTGGCATTAAGCTCACTAAAGCATCAGATAAGCAGAGAAAGCACGATGCGCAGACTAGTCAAACAGGGGCTGAATTACATTACAATGATTACGGATGCTGAAAATCAATCTATCCATTCAGTGTTTCTCAATGCCGGTCCTCAGGGACCGCTGCCCTGCATGTTTTAGATGTGTCTTTGTTCCAGAACACCTGATTCTAATGATTACATGACCTCCTCTGCATGCCATCAAGTGCTGCAGAATCCAAAAACATCCAGGGCAGTGGTCCCTGAGGACCAGGATTGATAAACACTGAACTAGATCAATTAGTATCTGCTTAGTATATTTCTTTTCTTTTTTTTAATGCTTATAAAACATTATATGTTTGTGGTGTGTTTTTTTTTTCAAATTGGGTTTTATTAGGTAAATGGATTGGAGCATTTAGTTGTGTGTCAGATGAGGCAAAAGGAAGGGCTTTAATACGAAGACCATCTCTGGAGGTGACAAGAAAATCCACCAGATCAATATCAAGCAAACACGCCTAAGTTGAAACAAAAAGGTGGGGTAATATTTTAAGAGTTGATGATGAGATTGTTCAATTTTTTGTATCAGACAATCCCTAAAGTTAAAACCTTTAGACACAAAATTCATCTTTAACACAAACAAGTGATGTATTATTTCAAAGCAATTGATATTTTACTACCAAAAAAAAAAAAAAATGGACATTGCATTTTTGTTCTTTTTTCTTTTCTTTTTTTTTTGGCTTTATCGCCATCAAATAGTGGCAGCACATTATGCTGCAGAATACTAATAGTATTACCAATAGTATTGATGGAGGCTATACATAGTTTGATCCCTGCATCAAGCCTTTAAGCTCCAAGTCAGCAGTCTGGTCAGGATCGGATATGATTGTGAGATGAATAAGTTTAACCCCCAACATCACTCGAGTGCATGCAAGGGTGTCAACAGAGAAGGAGATAAACAACTTACCCCAAAGATGACAGTGTCTTCCCCTTGAAATATTGGAATGAACTTATCTCCGCGGATAATTTCGGACTGGTTCAGCGGGCGGAATCGACACAACACCTTGATATTGCATTCAGCGTTGGAATCAGCCATCGTGGATGGAAAAATAAAGGACGAGCCTCCAGGACAACGAAAGGAATTTTTAAAAAATATCCTAAATAAGATCCCCTGTGTTGAAGCACCTGACGGAACCCACTGCCTTATGTCCACATGCAAAGCGAGTCTGACAAGCGAAGCATTTGGAGGGAATACAGAACTACGACTTTTTAGATCCAGAAATGATTAAATAAGTATAAAACAAAAAGCAGAAAGCAAGCTGTTTGGGAGTGATTTTCAGCTTTAAAACCCCCTCAAACTAATCCGTGCAGCTGAGCGGCGGAGAACATATGGGGGACCAATAAATGAGGAGTGTAGTCCAAAGTGATCCTGTCTATCTGGACGGGTTGCAGGCTTCTCAGAGACATGCCTTGCATCACTGCCTTCTCAATGGGGGCGGGGCGTGGTGGAGTAGCGACTCACATCCTCCCTCATCAACATCACTGAGCAGAGCCGAGGAGCACACAGCGGCTCCATTCTTCTTGCTAACTCGCAACTGTCTCATGCAAAAGAAAAAAAGTTTGCGTGCTTATGCTACATTCAAACAGTGTAGTAGTTTGGGTGCTGCTCAAATGTTTTACTAAAAAGGAACTTATTTGCACAAATTTTCTACCTTCCTCCTGTGCAGCGAAGGGGTATGGATCTATAGTTTCTTTTTAAATCCTTCATTTTAAAAGAAATGAAGGATTTCTTCCTTCATTTGGCAATGTGGGCCAAAATCATAGACATGGCAATGCTTTTAAATATATTAGTATAAAGCATTGTGCTATTTGCATTATGATGTTTTTATTTACTATACTTGGAATTTCCACAATCGAATAATTTTCATGTAATAGGGGAGGCATTGTGTTTTTGTCCTCAGATTTTGTCCAGATAGCTTTCATTAATAAACAAAGTCTGATATGATCGAAGTTATAACTTCATATGTAGTCTTCGAAAAGACTGAACCTACACAAAGATTGTGTGTTTAAACAATTTGTGAAAAGCCAAGATGCTTTAGCTTTATAGATTAATTGTCAACCATCAAAGTAAATTGAGGCACACCCGTGGATGTATTTCAAAGCAACACTTCCAACATGCTGCTTCCTAGTGTGAGATCCATCAACCCATCCATTCATCTGTCCATCCATCTCTCCAGCCTGGTGAGACAGTGTCATTATTCACAGCGAAAAGACTTTGGTGTCAACATGGGGTGAAAGGCGACTCACAGAGGAAGAAGCTATTACTGTAAAAAACAGCAAGAGAAACAGATTTTAAGTTTGCAAATGCACACAGGAAGAAATGCCTTAATTACTGGAGAAAGGGCCTTTGCTCCGATGAAACAAAATTTTCAGTTTTCTGTCATTCTGGCCATTATTTAATTAGGAAGAGAAAAAGCAGGGAAAGGAAGATACTTCAAGCTTTAGAACAAAAGTTTGGGGTGGCAATATCCAATATCATGTGAAGGTGTTTTGCATGACAAACTGGTTCACTTTACAGAAAATAACTTTATGAAGAAATATCTTGCCATATCTTAAGACAAAGATTAATGGTTGATTATTCTAAACATAAATAAGTTATAAAATTTCTGCTAAAACAAATGTACTACAATTCCAGCAACCTAAGGTGAAAGGCTTTAGTAGGACATTTGGTCCTGATCATACAGTTTTAATGCAATGCTTACAAAGTAAAGAATAACTCACACATATTCCCACTTTCTCAGTAATAGTTCTTTTTCATTATTCTGGCATTTTGTTAAAGCTAACTGATCCAAGATAGCAAAATGTTGGTCTGAGATATTATCAGACAGTACATGAGAAAAAAATATTATGTGTTCTTTACACAGTGTATGTAAATATCTGGGTTCACATTTCTTAATATTCAGTTGCACAGATATTGAAAAGTACTGGAAATAAAATATAACCAATGAAACAATATCCTTACTGGACAACAAAATACACATTATGTAATACACATTTATTACATTTATTACTTGCATTGATTAATTGTTTGTGAAGTTGCTTGACCCATAAAGTTGCTTTTCCCCCTTTATTTTTCAGTTCACAGCTGTCTAAAGCCTTCCAAGCAAGTTGCAGCTCAAATAGCCCATCTCCTGGGTATAAAGGGGTCAAGGATGAGTTATTTTCTTGCTCTTTTCCTTGTCTGCAAAAAATAATGAATGGGGATAAGTGGGAGCAGTTTTCAGGAGTCCAGTGTGTTCATTGTATCACTCTGTCAGATATAGTAGCCAAACCAAACCAGACAGTTATATAAATGTACAGTCACAATGACTGTTGAACAGAACTGAATCAGAATCTTCAGGTTAAACATCCCCAGTTGGTAGACAAAGAACAGGGAATTTATGTGGGTTATCCGCTTCATACATGGTAAATGATTGTGGATTTCCTAATATTCAAAGTGCTGTTCAAAATAAGTGCACAACTGACAATCTCCTAAAGTTCAGCCACTGTGTTTTTGGTGCTAAGCTACAAGCTGTAATCAACACACCATTTGGCTAGCTGTCCTGGATGCAAATTAATCTCAATGGAATATCAGGCTGGTAGTATACTCATGTCATCTGCAAATAGAGGAAGTTCTGGAGTAGTATGTGGGAAGACGCAGTCATCAAGCATCAGTGTTGCGGGATAAGAGTAGTGGAGAAAGCACACACGCCTAGAGAACACCTGTTCAGATTATACTGGAGCTGGATCTCCCCAGTCTCACCAGCTGGTCTCTATCTGGTGTTCCTAATGTTCATAATCCACTGAGAAAAAAACTCTAGCAATTCGAGTTGAGGCCCAACATCTGAATTAATTTATTAATTAAGTAAAGGAGCAGAGAAAAGAAACTGTTTGTCTATTTACAACACCATTTATAAATGTCTCAATTTAAATAGCATCAGAAGACAATTTTTAGACTTATATAGAAATTGCTCCCCTTTTTTTCTTTCATGATCTTTGTCCTCTTGTTTCATCTTAATGTTTCATTAAGATCTTGTTTATTTTACCATCAAGTAAATCAGTAAGAAATTTCATATAAACATATCTGGAAAAAACAAAACAAAAAAAAACATAACTGAATTGTAACAGCAGCAAATTGGGTTATATGTGTTTATATAAGTTAATATAAAGAGCATTTAAAAATAATGTGCGTCTCACACACAACAAAAATATGTTTCCAAAATTATTTTTTATCTTAGTTTTATAATGTGCATTTATGGAAATAAAATGTGTCCAATGCTATTTTAACAAGTTACAAATATATGTGCATAGAGTCTGTCCATGTCTTTCAAAAAAAAATTAAGTTTCTGACACATTTGATTTATCTAAACATTTCACTACAAACTCTGACACAAAGTTTGTACTGCAAACATACAAACTCAATTTCAATCTAAAAAAAAAAACTTATATAAATACATTCATAAAAGTTATAGAAGAGCTCCACAACACTATGACGTTAATAACAAGAATGATTTGGAAAGTAAATTATTTTCACTGTCAATACATTCACTCGTTTCACTATTTTCTTTCAGTCGTACTTTTGGCGCCCTCTTGTGTCTCATAAGTAGGTTTGTCTTAAGTCAAGTAACAATATTCAAGAAGTGAAAAAAATAAAATAATTTTGTTGATGCTAATAGTTACATTTCATATCTCTAATAAATTAATATGCCTTGTTTATTGATACATTTTAAGAAAACAGATTCGAGAAAAAGTGTCCTTAAAACATATTGGTTGGCGAAATGTATGCGGAATGACGTGTAACGGCTTAGGTGTGCTTGTTTTACTGTTTTAATAAGACGCTTACCGCATTCCCATTGACATAGCGTTAACTGCACCGCCCATGTAAGACCGAGTGAAATAAATCGAGCAGACACGCTGCCAAATCAAGCGAGTGACCACATCAGCTTGCACCGCTCTGCCGGCTGAGATACTGCTGGCTCATCCATCGCTAGCTTTTAATATAATCCCACTCAGCGAATCGATTATCTGAACGGTTTTAGAGGCTGCTATTACATTTTGTTGTGTTTTTGTTCTTCCCGTTGACAATGGCTGATCCTAAATACGCAAACTTACCAGGAATCGTAAGTTGCTAACGCTAACAAACACGTCTTCAGACTGAAAGGTGGAACTGCTAGCTAACAGCTCTGCTGCTGAATCTTTTATCTTATTGTCTGCAAACAATCCACATTGAACAGCAGATAGTGTTGCGTCTCAACAGCACACATGCAGCTAAGATAATGCCATATGATGCAAACATACAAAATTGTTAGACTTAGCATTTTGGTGTTTCTCAGTGAAGCCGGGGCGTTGGCCAGGCTAATACAAAACAAACCAACGAAATAACAGCATTTATCGCATTTTGTTTCTGTAGGCTTTTAACGAACCAGACGTGTACGAGACTGGCGACCTTCCAGAGGACGACCAGGCTCAGTTTGAGTCGGTAGGTGGTCTTTCTGTACTAATGTATGGATTTATTACTGAGTAGCCTGCTGCTAACACTAATAAGCTAACTAACGTTTAGCCCTCCTCTAACGGACAGTTGGTTCCTTCATTGTTATCTAGGTCATTATGATCTGTTTGACATCAACTGTCTATTAACAATTACTTGATTTTTCAATTTCTAGCAACTAGTTTGTGTAGGATTGCACTCCGCTGTCCAGTCATGAAGCACAACTTCTACATGTTTAGCCACTGTTACTAACTTTATAAAAACTGTACCGTTAAGATTACTTCAACGATCCTCTGTTGGTGCTTTAGTTGTATTGTAATAAGTTTAAGAGGAAAAATCCCGATTTGGTGTATGTTTTTTCCTCTAAATAAATATATCTCCACATCTGCACTGAAAGAAGTTAGAAATACATTTCCAAGAGACAAAAATTTCCCCCTGAAGTCTCATACGCTGTTCATAATCATACCATGATGATCATCTTGTGACTTTACGAAAAATGTTCTGTGGTGGGGTTTTTTTTGTTGTAGTTGTTTTTATCTCAATTCACAGTTAATAAAAAAAGTTACTGGTTTTGACTTCCTGTGTACCAGTCAACTGATTGGTGCTGCTTTAATTTTTATTCTTTTATTATTTTTTTTATTTTTAAGTGTCTAACGTTGATAGGTCAGCCAAGCAAATCTTAATTGGGATTTTCTGTGTTGCCACATTTATTCTCCCTGTTCTCTTGTCCCTGTTGTGACCCCTCTTCATCCCTCCTGGGACCGTAGTGTGTACAAGTAAGATTTCTCTGTGAGCCTAATGCATGATGGGTTTTCTTCATTAATGATCTATCAAATTCTTCTTCAAGCATTGATTGAGATGAGAACCGGGTTAATAGCACTGTTCCTCTGCTACTATGTAATTCCTTAATTGTTTTAAAGTAGTAGAAGCTGATTCCTGATTTTTTTTTAAAATTGTTTAAATCTTATTATGGCCATAATGATGCTGAAGTGTTGATTGATGTGGGTATAGGCATGCTTGTGTGTAAAAAAGACTTGTATGTTGTTGTTTAACCTGTCTTCATGCTCTAACAACTTGCTTCTCTAACTTTTATGTTCTGACTAACTAAATTTTCTAAGAAGCTCTTCTGCTTGCTGGGTCATTGCCTGTCCTAATTAACAGATTGTATGTGGTAGAAACTTACCTGCAGTGTCAAATTAAATGCACATGATCCCTTTTTAACTGTCCATGAATTCTATAAATGGAAGAAAATCCTGAGGTAAAATGTTTGCTTGTTACCTACACCCCTTTCATGTTTTATAAATAAATCACAAAAAATAAGCTTTGGTTATGGCTTTGGCATTCTGCTAGACTTTCTCCTTTGCCACAGTACCACAAGCTTATTTTTTTTTTCAGTCCCCATTTTCAGGAGTATGACTGATTAGTTACTCCAAAATGTCTTTTTGGCCAGTGTGTTTTACATCATTTAGGGGTGCAAAAGATCATTATTTTGATCTGGTATTAGATGCATCAGGTGTGTTACTGGGATTATAGCTATTAGTATGTATTTTTTTTTATTTTGGATTAATTCAGCCACTGGGCAGCAGGAATATTTCTGGGTTTTCAAACTTAATTTGGGCATGGGCCACTCTCAGATTACTGCGGAACACACATGAGGATGGTGTAAAATAAATATTAAAAAAAAAATACACTAACTCAACATAATTATTGCTGCTGCTGCTGCTAAAATAAAACGATATTACAAGTGTCATAATTTTAGCTATACTCTATTCATTTTGCGTTTGATTGAAATACTTAATTCAAATTTTAAAAATTAAAAAAATTATTTTCAGCAGTTTTTATTACTTATTGCACAAAAAGATATAACATTTTGTCATTTTGCTCTCTAGTGTTGGAAGTACCTACAGCTGATTGAGCTATTTACTCAATCAATACACTCTGCTTACGCTTTTGGCTTCTCAGAAAATAGACTTTAATATAGGAATGGCAAGATGAGAATGTTTTAGCAGTTTTTAAACCTTTATCTTAATTCTATAAATACAATTTTTATTCTAAAGTTTAGAGTTCATCATATGCAATACAGTCAGCAATAATCAGTCCAAACGGTCAAGAACCTCTACACAGTATTCAGAGTTTTCTTATTTACTGTTCAAGAAAATAGTGGACTTCTTTCTGATGAATTAGAATATTGGAGAGAAGAGAAATTCTGGAGTTAAGTCATCTAATCACCCTGAATGAGTGAAGAGGGAAAGAACTGGAGACCTACATTTTCCAGAGAAGCTGTGTCTCCAGGGTCGTTGCTGCAGCGCTCAGAACACTGCTTTCTTTCTTATCTTTCTGAAACCCTGGCCAAGTGTTCCTGTTGTGTGCATGGCATGTGATAACCACATTAATCTGTGTTGTCTCTCTCTCCCCCCCTACTTTTCTCTCTCCCTCTGCTCTTCCATTTTATTTTCTTTAACTCTCTTTGGAAACCCAAGGAGCTGGTAAGAGCCTAACTCACTCTCCTCCTCTTACTCCTCCTCCTGGCATCTCTGGAACCAACTGTTTTGTGTGTCCTCTTATGTGTGAATTGGCATTTATTTGTGTGTCAGTGGTGTATCATTTATGTTTATAGTCTTGGTCTCCATAACCAATCATCTTTTTAATTTTAAAATTTTCTTACAGCATTAATCAGTTGTCATTTAGAGAGAATAAAGTAGCTCCAGGTGTGTTTCTGGCTTTTTGGTTCATGTAACTTTTTTATCACAGTAGAATAATCCAGAAGTAAAATCATTTTAGAGTTGGTTGCATAAAGTGAGTAGTAATGGTACATTAATTTATTTTTCATTGATCTCTTTCCTGCTCCTCTAAACTTGGTTAAATCATCTGGTTCACCCCTACAGGGAATCTTCTAGATTATGAGAAACCTTTGCAGATTTTAATAATCTTTTGAAACGATTGCTTTAAATTCATAATCATGTGGGGGTGTTGTATGATATAGTTCCCTCAATTTGTATTTGGTCATTGATGAAGTATGCATTCACTCTTTATCATACTTGTCCATGTATTTAAACACTTGATGTATTAAGATTGCTTTGCTGGATGATGTTTTTGATTAAATGAGTGTTTTTTTGTTTTAATCAGGAGGAGCTTTGCAGTGACAGCGTAGAGAGGATTGTGGTCAACCCTAATGCAGCCTATGACAAATTCAAAGACAAACACGTCAGCACCAAAGGACTTGGTCAGTTTGTATTCAACAAATAACATTCAGTTTCTGAAACACTCAGAAACTGAGTGTTTCAGAAACACTCAGTTTAAATGCAAACTTTATTGATACATAAAGTGTCTAATTTAAAATAGTGTGTAGATTTAAAACAATTTTCTCTATGAATGCAAATGGGCCTCTACACACAGTTTTTTTTTCTCCAATAAAGTCAAAAGAATAGTAATTTTGTCATTTTAACTTTCATTAAGATAACAATGCACTTTATTGGCCTACTTGGAGTCTTTTAAGAAAAAAGTGAACCATAATATCGTATTTAAAACTTATTAAAGATGTTCTTCACTTTCTATAAATGACCATTGATGTCTATAGCAATCAGTCAACTTTTACTGTTTTTTTTTTGTTTTTTTTAATCTTATGACAAATGTCTCTTTCACAGACTTCTCGGATAGAATCAGTAGAAGCAGAAGAGTGGGTTATGAGTCGGGAGAGTTTGAAATCGTAAGTGCCATAGAAATGCATCAATATTTTTTTTAAATGGATAATCACTTTTCCAGTTTTTTTTTTCTTTTTTAAATCTGCTGACTGTGCCAGTAAAATCAAACAGGCAGATATTTTTTTCAGCTGTCGTACTTCATTAATATTCAGACTTTTTTGTTTTTCTCTTTCTTTGTGCTTTAGCTCGGTGAGGGCAGCGGTGTGAAGGAGACACCCCAGCAAAAGTATCAGCGCCTGGTTAATGAGATCCAGGAACTGGTTCAGGAGGTGGACACCATCCAGGTGGGCTGCTAGCAGCACATTCACCCTGAAAAAATCTGGGAAAAAATTCCATCTGGTTTTAAACACTGAATAAAAAAAATGCACACCATCTGGTTTGCACCACTAAAAACCAGATGGTGTGCAGTTTTTTTTGACACGTTTCCAATATTTCCAGACCATTTAATCATATTTGAAAGTTTATGCAGTGAGTACTTATGGAGTGTAACCTCAATTTCAAGCTAAATTGAATTTAGAACAAGCACGTAGTTTGAGTTGACATTCTCCAGAAATTGATCATAAGGGCCTTGACCTCAGCAAAAACAGCAGCACAAAATACAATTACACAGCCATGAGCTTAGCAAAACATTTTCTGTTGTGAATGTACCCTGACATGAAAGTTATGTTCGTTGACATACTCCACCAATTTTACTTTCTAGGCTACTGCAAAGGAAAGTAATGCAGAGGAGCGCCTTACCCCGGTGGTTCTTGCTCAGCAGGCAGCGCAGCTGAAGCAGCAGCTGGTTTCTGCCCATCTTGATTCGCTGCTGGGACCGCAGGCGCACATCAACCTGGCCGATCCAGATGGAGCGCTTGCCAGGTGAGATGAGAGCAGCCTGGCAAGGCGGTATCCTTATTTACATACAACTGTCATGAATGTTCAAAGTGTACTGTTAACATTCAGCAAAGACAATCTTTCAAAGACGAGCATTTTAATTTAAGATTTGGAGCCAATTTTACTTGTGGTGTTATGAGCTTGTTTATGCATGGGGTTTATTAAGAGTCATTTTAGTCTGCCTTACTAAAGTGGTTTAGAGATTTTAGGTAAGAAACCGTAAATAATTCAATTACTGTGAAATGTATACTGTTGTTCTCGTCGTGTGAGATTAAAATATGTTTTTCCAATATTACAAAACCAAATGGTGAAAAACCAAAACTGTGCAAAGCCCTGAAGACTCCAGCATTACTGGGATCAATGATGGTGACTGCATCATCCTTTGGGAATGCTTTTCTTGTAGCAGACATATTAAAGGTGTTTGGAGACATTGAGGTAAACGGGTCAAGCTAAAGGGCGATCCTGGAAGAAAACCTTATGGAGGCTTCAACAGACTTGAGCCTGGGCTTCTAGACATGCAGCCATAGCTACATGACTGAGAATGACTTGGATCAAAATACATCCATGTCTAGCATGGACTTTCACATTTACACTAATTTGTCGCATAAATCCAAATTAAATGCACGAAAAACATTGGTAGCAATGTCAAAAAGTTCAAGCAAAACATTTTGAACTTCCCCCTAAAGTTTAGTGAAACATAATTATAGCCTTCTAAGCTATTTGGAGTTTTGTCAAACAATAAAGCTTAGTGCAAGAGAGAAGCAAAAATAAATACATCAGTGCCTGGCATAAAATTGCCAAGCAACAACTTGTTCTAAACTGAAATACAAAATACATAGAAATTAGGAAAAGTCAAAGCATGTGGGAAATGCAAATGCTAAAAAGCTCAAATGTCGCTTCAGGTTTTAGGTAGGACATATTGACAAAGGTTTTCAATTTTAAAGGGCAAATGTATACTTTTTTTTTTTTTTTTGACATTTTGGCTTAATTACTGTTTTCAATAAATGGCTATTTTGAGTTGGTTCTAGTTATGATTATTTCATTATGATTAATCCGATTAATTGTGCATAATGCTTTTGATGGCTTTTGACACTTAATGTGGGTTTGCTCAACGGTCCTCTAGCCCTGCACTGGGAATTGCAGCCAGACAGGAGGCAGGAGATGCTGAGAAATATGTCAAAACCCAGCATAAACAGGGAAAGCTGAAGCTTCAAGATGCATCTTGGGATTGAAACAATGGAAAGGGACAGATTTTCACCTTCAAACTGAAATTCAAACGCATTGAGGAGAGAGACAGACAGCACTGCTATTAACTGCTTTGAACAGACTCTATAATCATTCTGCGTCTTCCTCTCCCTCCTGCCTGCAGGCGTCTGCTCACCCAGCTGGAGGCGGCGAAGGGCAGTCGCAGCAGCTCCGCAGGAGATGGCAAACCCTCTTCAACAAAGGGTCCAGATGGAGTGGTGCTCTACGAGCTGCACAGCAGACCAGAGCAGGAGAAATTCAACGAGTCCGCCAAGGTAACGTCGAGGTTAAGGCGGTGGGGGCCAGCGTCTTGATGAGTGCAATCTGAATGTTTTAGTCAGACGATCTCCCTGATCTGATGTTTTCATTCACATATCTGAATATTTGTTGGTAATACACTGGATGAGGAGACAAAAACGCAGCAATGTGCTTTGTGGCATGCTGATGTCGCTTCCGACCATGTGTCGCCTGTTTTCCATCCCTGTAGATGGCGGAACTGGAGAAGCGTCTGGCTCAGCTGGAGATCGCTGTTGGCTCCGGGTCAGACAAGCAGGTACACACTGATGGATTTTACACACAAATCCCACTCAATGTTTCTGTCACATTCATACTTGGCTTGTACATTTGCTTCTCTTTAATCATCAAACAACAAAATATTTATGCCTGTCTAAACGCATCACTATCCATAAAGTGAAATAGAACCACATTGATTTTCTACTGTAATTTATGAAAGAAGTTCTAATTTTCTGTTTGTTTATTGTAGGGACCTCTTAATGCTGGTGTACAAGGAGCCAGTTTGATGGTAAGTCCTTTTATTTAGAAGTTGTTCAGAGTTTATAATGATCTGTGACATGTAGCAGAAAAACTGGGTCACTTAAAGAGGTCACCAGTTCCTGCCAACAGAATGGGAGAAACACCGGGTTCTATTCTCAGGTGTGTTTGTAACTTGTGTGCATCTTTTACCTCAGGACACCATTGAGCTCCTGCAGGCAAGGGTCAGCGCACTGGACTCTGCCACACTGGATCAAGTAGAGGCAAGACTGCAGGTACCTACATTGTAAAACTAGAGCAACTGAGTTTCTATACAGATTTATCAGCCCAGTAAAAATCAGGATGTTTGTAATAATTCTGTATTGTGTGAAGTTTCTGGAATGTCTTTGGATTTCCGAATTTTGCATTTGGTTGAGAGGCCAACATGCCTTGTTAGCCTACCGTGGCTTTCTGAAAACTACCATCACATCATTTCCATAATGTTTAGTGATGTTTACGGAGATTCGCTGGATGTGAACTGCTGGCAGAACTTTGTTGTTGTTTTCTGTTTGAATTCTCTCTACGTTCTGCTTTTTAACACTTTCAAAGCCCTCTGCGCTCCAGGGAAATAATGTCCTGGCTGCAGCATTTTGATCATAGTGCTACTTCTTTTAGTAGGCGGTTTTAAATGCTTACAGAGAATGTTTACATCATATGCTGTCTTAAAAAAAAAGCTCTATTGCTTGTCTTGTAAGAAAATTGTCCCCCTGAGTTCTGTGAATAATTTTTTTTTTGTTATTTAAATCTATCTTCTAGAGTGTCCTTGGGAAGATGAATGAGATTGCCAAGAACAAGGCAGCGATTGAAGATGCAGAAACACAAAACAAGGTTAGTAATCCCGGTACATGTATCATGCCTCTGTGCCGAGTAAAGACGGGTTGTATCAAAGCAAAGGATCAGTTTCTTCATTCAGCCATAAGAAACCAGGCTTCTTCTTTTTCTCTGAAGACTTTTTATTTATTTAAAGAAACTGTTATCTATGAGACATGGATAGCTGGATCAGTCCAGTGCTCTGACAGCTAAACTAAGAGCTAAGAATGAAAAGCACTGCAGTATCACCCTGTATTTTTAAGGGGTTCACTGGTGACAGGGAGTCGGTAAAGTGATTTAAAAAAATATTTTTAAAGGATTAATTACACGTGAAGCACAGATGGTTTATTCTGTTTGACAAAAGAAAATGCTGGTGTGTGGTTTGATAAAGCCACCTATGACATCACTGCGGGATGCCACATGCATTTTTATTGTCAAACTGTCTGTTCCTCGGATCGGTTTGACCTGCATGATTATCCTAGCCGTCGACAGTTTAAGAGTGATTTATGTTAGTGGCCAGTAGGTGGCAGCAGGTTTTATTTAATGTAATGCTTTTACTTTTACGAATGCATGGTAAAGTTATGTTTTCAGGTCTTGTTGCTTTTCAAATTTTCAGGAATAGGTTAATTATTTAATGCTTTTATGTTGGAAACTGAACATTTATCAGCTGTTCAAAACAAAAAATCTATGTTCATCACAGAGTAAACAAATTGAACAAAACTGTTCATAAAGCACATTCAGATGTTGAAATTGTTCAAAGTTGTTCTTAATAAAATATTAAGAACAGAGCAGAAGGCACTGCCCCGCCCAGGTTGCATTCATCTTCCTGATCCATGATCGGCAACTAAAGCTGGAGAAGCTTTACTCAAATTTCAGTCTGAATTTAACCCTTAATTCCCAGCCAAGAAAAATCTGCCAGGCTGTACCAGTTGTGGTCAGTCTGCACGAAAATCTGTTGTGAGATGGGATGACGTCTGTGTGCAAGAACCAAACTGTCCCTGCCTAAAGTATTTATTTTTATTTTGAGTTGGATCTGGATGAAGTCTGGTAGTGTGAAGTGATCACTGACTCAACTGTAAACATGCGTCACTGATAGTCAATGTTGGAGAGACTGGTAGATTACTTTTTTTTTTTTTGACAATAAAACATTGTGAACATTAAAGCACTGGGCATTATACAAACTATTAACTGTCTAAAAAACAGAACCAAAAAAAGTTCATGCTTGACAGTCTGGCGACCTGTCCAGGGTGTATCCCACCTTTCGCCCAGAACGTTAGCTGGAGATGGGCACCAGCACCTCACGACAAGGGTGTAAGAAAATGGATGGATGAAAAAATTAATATTTTGATTTTGAAGCCTAAAATGCAGTAAATAATGAACATATTTAGTAAAATAAACCAAATAATTCACATATTGAGCAAAACATTTCTGACAAAAATAATAGAATTATTAGATTATTGTTTATTTGTGTATTTTTTTTTTTTTTTAGGTTCCAGTCAACATCGACTGTCATTTGAAAACCAACAAATGTCAGAATGATCAAAATTAAGCTTTCAAAATGAGTATTACTAAGAATGCAGTCAACATTAATCCAATCATTATTACCGGTACTTGTGAGTTAAACTGAACAAATAACATCTTCATTTTTATGGGGGAAGTCCAATAGATGTAGACTCACCAAATTCTGAGGATGTCTTGTATTAACGGCATTTATTGATAAGGTGGTTCCACTGTTGCCCTCATGAGTGTTTTATGCGCTCAGGTGGTCTGATAAGTCCTATTGCCAGTGATCACCAGCAGGTCCAAATAACGGATCCAAGTTTTCTGGTTATAAAACAAAATACAGTCTCAGGGTGAACATCTAATCTTTTCAGAACCTGAGATGCTATGAAAATTGTCAGTCTGTGAAAACTGAATTTCAGACCTTCTTAAGAGTTTGAAATTGTAGAAAGAAAAGCCAGATTGTCCTAATTATTGGTATTTGCCACCAGTGCATCCATTTCCATTTACCTCTCTGTCGCTACACTTGTCAGGTGTCGCAGTTGTATGATGTGGTGCAGAAGTGGGATGCCGTGTCCACCTCTGTTCCTCAAGTGGTGCAGAGGCTTGTTGCTGTCAAGGAGTTGCATGAGCAAGGTAAGACCTAAGAAAGTGACAGCCTGACTGTTTTCATTCATTTACACACACAAGGCCTTCAAACTCAAGAATCAACTTCCTGAGGCAAAGAAACCCCCGAACAATCAACTGAAGTACTGTACTGGTTTATATTGCAAATATTGTAACAATGTTGCATATCTGGCAAACCTGACATGAGTTACAGCAATAGTGTTAAAAAATCTTTTTTTCTGTTCTTTGTATTTTATTTTATTTCAGGGTAGAAATACCTTGAAATGGCTCCTGTGAGAGTTAAAAGGAATTTTATTGGTAGGGTGAGATTAGAGCATTTTTAGATGCGCAAGATTGTATCTAGAAAGGGGATTTATGATTACATCTAAAGGACATTAATATTGAGACAATCAATTGAGTTCATTTAGCACGTTCTTGTTGAAAAATGTAGCGTAAAGACAGAGAAGATGGGTTTTAATCAAGTCTGCCAATTTGAAAGAGACATGTAATGTGTTACTTTACTACTTTAGTCAAATAGTACTGTCTAAAAGCAGCCATTTATACTTATTTTATTAATAATATGACAAATGCATGAATGTGTGTAATCACTGAGGAACTCATCAGTTTTGTTATGAGTGCACTATACTCTTTCAGTTTTTCTCCAACAGGAAAACGCTAAGTTTTCTTGACTTTCACTTTTTCACTCAACTGTGTGTCTGACAGCCATGCAGTTTGGCCAGCTGCTGACTCACCTGGACACGACTCAGCAGATGATCAACAACTCTCTGAAAGACAATAACACCTTGCTAACACAGGTAGGAAGTTTACTGCCGTCTGGAACAACCGCTACAACATTAATCCTTTCTTCTGCTGGAAATGTGAAAAAAGAACACTGGACTGCTTTAGTCTCATAAATAAAAGTACAAGATGTGAAATTTTATAATGCAATAGAAAATTTGACAATATGTTCATCTAATATTAGATGAGGTAAAGTTATTTTATGATAACCTATTTTCATAAACATTGTGAAATGAGCTCCTTTAAATTACTTTAATATCAGATATTTAATATACACTCATACTTGTCTTCTGCAGAGCTGCAGAAATAAATGTATAGGAAGAGGATGGATGGATAGAAACACTGACTGGTGCTCTCTCTGTTTTTAATACATAACAAATATTCTAGCTCTGAAATGTCAATTTTTATCATTCTATATAGTCTAATATTGATGATTATGTCTGGATTACTGTAACGCCTTATTTACCAATCTGGACAGTTAATCAATTCCCCCCTTTCAGCCATTCATAAAACAGCTGTCAGACTTCTCACTAAATGAGGTTAACAGACTAATATTACAGCAGTTTTATACTCTTTACATTGGATAAAGTTGTTTTAAATAACTCATGCTCCCTTGCAGAGCTCTAAACCCGATATGTTGCTGCTCGTAATTCAGTTTCAGGTTCAGAAGATGTTGGTTGCACAAGGCTTAAACAAAAAGGGACAGGTGCATTTCAGTCTGGCTGCAAAGCTGAGGAATAGTTTCCCTCTGATTTGTTTCACCAGTTCTGTGCTTACTTTTAAAAAGGATTGAAAAACCTTCTTTTATCTCTACTGTTTTTAATTTAAATTGACCTTCTTTTTGTGCTGTTGTCATATGACTGGAAGAAGAGCATTATAAGCTTAACCGATTTGTCTACGAGGTCAAAAGTGTAAATTATTTTTACTTTACTATTTTCACTAATAAAATATTTTCTCCTTTGGATTAAAGGTATAACATTTAACAAACCCAACAGTTTATCTACTCCAGCTGCTCTTCATCCAGAGGAGCAGTGATAAACCCGGTTGGGTTTTCTTTTTTTTTTCCATTATTGGTGCAGTTGGCTTCACAGGCTTGGTAGTTTCACTATATCTTCTGAGGCGTTATCACAGCTTCTGTCCAATGCAGAGATAACTCGCTCCCCTGCTCGTCCTGTGGCAGAGCATTACTCCTGAAGCTTCTGGTTCAAACACTTCCAGTGCGGTTTCATCAGATCAAGATATAAATAACATGAGCAGATTTAAGTGTTTTTGCTTCTTGGTCTGGAACACTATTCCCAGTTGGTCGCTTTTTTATTGAAAAATTGTAAGAGGTAAAACTTGTAGAGAACGACCACAGCGCGGCAGATCGGTGAAATCGATGATAAACCGTCCTATCAGTTTCTTGGAGTTTAAGCTTCACATCTGAACAATATTTTATTTTTAGGAAAATATACTTAGTTTTATCAAAATAAGTAAAACAAACTTCATTTTATCTGATGAAAATTAAAACTAACATGCTACTTAGAAAGTAGCATGCCACCAGTGAGGAGATTTAAGATTTAAGTGTATGCTTCCAAAAATAACGAATCCTTCATTTGCTGTTTAAAAGAATTCACTGATTTGTGTTCAAATGGCCACTTTGAAATCTGTTGGATCTTGAACATTTCTGAATTTCTTCTACAGTTCTAAATCATCTTCTTCTTTTTACCCTCTAGGTCCAGCAGACAATGAAGGAAAATCTGGTGGCTATCGAGGAGAACTTTGCAGCCCTGGATCAGAGGATGAAGAAGATTTCCAAATAAAGTTTGAATCAGTCCAAAAGAGAGTAGAACATGGACAATAAATATTTGGTTAGAGAGCACAGATCCGAAGTGTTTGGGTGTAGCGTTGTGCTTTCTGGACGTTCTTCTCTTGCTCAGCCTCCGCCTTTTTTCACCAAGTGGAATGTTAGAAAGTTGACAAAATGGGCAAAACAAAAAGGAGACCAACTCATTTCCTCTTCCTTGCATAAAACTGATGTAATTTGAAAATCTTTCATTCCAAACATCCCACTGATTGAAGTCTCTCTTGTTCAGCTTATCAATTTTTAGACTGGACTGTTTTTATTTTTATTCATATAGAAGGTTCTTCTGGAGATTTACACTAAGAGAATTTGTACTGTAACTTTGGAATAAATAAATGAATCCCAGTTTGGTTAGATGACAAAAAAATGTTTGCTCTTTAATGCAAGTACGACCTACAGCATCGTCCTTTATTGTGGTATCAAGAGCATGTTGGTGTGGGTATAATGTGGAAGGAAAGCTTGTAAATATGCCCGTGTACCTTATTGTTTCCTTGCACTCGGTTGCTTGTAACTATATTATTATGACCGGGACACCAGACAAACTTTTAATCTGCTTTCTCATTGCTTACAACTGTTCATCTGTGGTCACTGAAGCTGATCAATAAATTACACTGTCATACATGTGGCTCTGTTCATTTCAGGCTCTCATTTTAAAAAAAAAACCTTGATCATTGTCAGCTTGTCAAAAGCAATTATAGGTTAAATATAATTTTACAAATCATAATTATAATTGAGATCAGATAATAAAGCAATATAACCATTAAGAACGTATATAACAAATTTAAAATGTATTTTCTTCAAAAAACATTGCCACATTTAGAATTGTTCAATATATGACCACAAGGTGGCAGTATGGCATGTAATAAAGCCAACAAAGAAAATGTGTTTTCAGAAACAATTCAGCTTTATTCATAAAAGCAGGCTCTTGTGCCATTTTGAAATATTTATTTACAGCAAAATTTGTGTTTAGAAATTAACTTTAAATCTTAAAATTCAATTTGTGTTTGCATCTAAAATAAAATAGAGTTGGGTGTCCTGTATTTTTATAATTTAAAAACCTGCCCTGACGAAGCCGAAACCCTGATTTCTGCCCTCTTGGAGCCCTCAGTGTGTCACTGTGTTTTCACAAAGAATGTTACATAAACTGACCCATTTTCCTACAGAGAATCAAAGTTAAATCTTGTAACCTCATTAATTCATCTAGAAGTAAACAGTATTGTAAGCCAGCGTGAATTCATGTAAAGAAACCGTTTCGGCTTAAACTACAGCAGATCTCCTCAGTGTTGCCGTAATGCCAAAGGAACTCATGGGAAACCATTAGGGTGTCTGAGGTCAAGCTCGAATCCCTCTGGCATTAAGAGGCTTATAATAAGCATTAAAACAAAAAGCTGGCTTATGTCTGAAGTCAGGTGACGGTGTTAGTGACAAAGGCTGACAGATAACGGCAGCGGGGTAAAGATCAGGTGCACCGGGTGAGTCACTCAGACACATCAGCACCTGTGCGCACAGTTTGAGATGAAGACTGGAAATTAAGCTTTTACAATAATGTTCAATTTGGACCAACCTGGGACTACATAAATTACAATAAAAGAAAAATCTTGCTTTTAAACAGACATGTATATGATGACCAACCAGCTTAAAAAAGGCGTATTGAGAGTAACGTAGAGGGAATTTGATCCGGAGCTCCAACTGGGAAGGGAATGCCCCAGATGAACACAGAGATAGACACGTACCATATATCAAGCTGTACTACATTTGTCCTTCTATATTAGGTCAGCCCTTCCTCTATATTTGAATTAATATTTTGAATTATTTTCAAGTATTTAAAATATTAGGATAATAAATAAACAAGAATGTCTTTTTTAAAAAAGTAGCCTTAGATCCAAACTCACAGCTAATAGATATGTTTTTTTTAACCACCCATTCTTAATTTATCAGTATAAGTAAACCTACACTGATTGCGCCTCTGGACAAAGTAAATATTTAAGTTGTCTGGTTTCATGGAGCAGGAGAGCACGGCAGTGGCTGCTGGGAACACAGATCGCTCTAAAGACCCCATCTTCTGGTGCTGATACGGAAAAAAACTTGAAAAGGAAGAAAAAAGATGGTGTAAGAGCCAGGAATGTGTGTTTCACTGCCAGTATACCCACCTGTTCAGACGGGCATTTAAACTTTTATGACCCACGGTGTCTTGTCTTTTTTCACCTGTTTCTTGGACTTCTTACCTCTGACAGGGAACAGAATGAAAGAATCTGTGAACTGAGAGTGGCTTGCATACAGAGAATAAATGCTGTCTTGACCTGGTATTTTTTTTTTTTAAATAAGAAAACTATTTTAGGTGATTTATATTTCAAATGAAAAATAATAATCATTAAAGATTAAGTAACTTAAGATATAGTAAATATATAAAATGAAATTATTTTTTGTAACAGCGCTGGAAGTAAAAGATGGAAAATAATTATAAAAAATATCGGCTGATGTCAGAAACCTGAAAGATGCTACAGGGAAGGGAAATCACACAAAGCCACTCTGCATCAGTTTGTCAGATTTTCCTGTATGGGTGTAGACAGGTGAGGAGGCTGTTGTGAGGCAGAACGGGCAGGAGAGGTGAGCAGGCGTAAGCGGAGTAAAACAGGGTGACTGGCCCACAGTCGTGGGGCAGAATGAAGCTTGTAGCGAATGAAAACACTCAAGATAGAAAAGACAAAGTAAAGATGCATGCAACTCCGTGGTAAACAGGGTTTAACGGGCTAACAAGATTGTCCGCAAAGTCATTACGGTCTTCCAACCGCAAGAAGGTCAACAACTTGGCAGTAAAATCTGGACAGTATGTTACTCTGTGGATAAGTGAGGGGGAAAAAAATTAACAGATCATTTCTTACTCTGTTGGCTAGGTTACATGAGATTTTGACATCTTAAGAAGACAGAGGAAATAAAATGCAATAAATTTATTGAGGGCGCCAACACACGCCAGAGAAAATCAGTATCTGCCTTAGCTCAGACTAACACAAACATACAACTCAAATGAAAGCGGTTCCTACTAAAATCTGTTTGGTAGTTTGACATATTAAGCCAACATAAATGGACTGTAAAAGTGATATTTCTTCTGCAGATAACTATGTATTTATTTTAATTTTAGCTGTTATTTAGCAGACACTCTCAAAAGGGCTAAAAGCACACAAAGAGAAAGCACAAACCAGGAGGCGGTAAAGCAAAAAGGGTTGTATCACTAACAGCTGTATCAGTTGGTCTTAGTTCAGTGAAGGGAAGGATTCCAACAGCTGCTGAGTGTTTGTGTGTGTGAGGAGAAACTGGGTGTGGAGCTCTGACCAAGGGCATGGGACAGAAAAAGAAGGGAGCGGGGTGTTTAGGCTGGAAATTCCCCAGACTGCTCACTTATCTGCCTGCAAAACAAAAGAAATCAATGATCAAGATCTGATTAGGAGTTAGCAATAAAAATGTCAACTCCTTCCAACGTTAATTTTTCTTTTGTTTATTCTCCGAAAAATGAAATATGAGTCACTGCCTATAAAACAGCAGAGTCCACTTAACTTTTCGACTCATTTTTGGAAGAAAAATTAGTTTGCTCTGCTTGTTGAAAATTGAGATATCAAAACAAAATATTTTCATCACGTCTGATAAAGTTATGGAGTCGCTCTGGGACTGCTTATTGCCTTAAATATTTTAAATTACAACTTACAGGCACTAATGTCTGATGATTATGTGAATGTGACAGGGATATCCGATAACAAAAGATTAGGTAATATTGCATCAACATTTCCAAAAACAAATGAAGAAAAAACTGATCGAAAGCCTTGATCCACATGAACAGATAGTGTACAGTTTGTTTACACACACTGACAGTCAGCCCAGAGCATGAATAAAATACAAAAGCAGAACATGACAAGATGAATTGAATATCTTATTTATTATATGCTGCCTCTTTAATTGTTGTTTTGTTTTTATAGCACCAAGTATACAAGATAGACTGGAACTGATTTTAAAAAGAGACCATGATCACAAACTGTCTGAAACTAATTCAATCCAAATGTTTGGCTCGATAACATCGTTTTATAATGACACAAGGCAGACAACGGCACTGACAAAAACAAACAGACGGGCAGGCGTGGAGAGGCAGGCAGGGAGGGGTGCGGAGAAAGTATGCTGAACTACTCGGCAACAGCCACTCAAGTCGTGACGTGTTCACGGTGCTTCCTGCAGCGCTTTAACCCGGGTCCTAGAGACAGTATTTGAGCTTTCTATTCGCTACTTGACGCTGTTGCTATGGGGGCTGTGCGCGTTTCACGGCGCGTGGAAAAAACAGTCCGAGCGCGCGCTCGAGTGTGTGTGCGTGCGTGTGTGTAAGTATGTGGCGAGTTTAGGATGAGGGTGGAAAGTGTCAGAAATGGGCTGGAGAATCAAAAGTGAAACATGATGAAACTCGATTTGGATCACTTTTTTTGTCACCGCTGTTGTTTACCTGACTATATTAATAGACTATCGTTCCTCTGAGGCAGTGACCTCGTTGAACTTTGTGGCTTTAACCTCATGTTCTGTTTAAGTTTTACTGTTTGGTATTTTAGTCAGTGTAAGTTAATATAATTAGTATTACCAAACTGTGAACTTTCTGAAAAGATAATTGTGTCGTATCGCCCTGTAAGGGTGTAAGATTACACCTGTCCTGAAATGTGAGTTTTCCATCACTAACCTTTTTTCTATTGTTTTAATAATTACATCTAACTGTTGTTTCTAATTTAATATCTGACATATATAAATAAATTATAATTAGATTTAAAAAAATTCATACTTTGAAACATTTAATACATCATAAAGCACTTTATATTTGATTTTATTGAATAGAAATGTCTTATATTGTAATTACATTTAGTAAGATTTTAGAAATACTTTATTTGAAGTCAATGTTTTTTGCATTTTACAATAATTTATTACAATTTAATATTTTATTTTAATATTATTCAACAATTGACCTAGTTTATTTTAAATGTTAATAATTATGTTGTGATATTTCAGTTATTTTGCTATTGATGTTGTTTCTTATTTTATTTTATTAGTAGAAAGCTTACAATGTATCTTAATAAATAAATAACTGGTAAGTAGGATTGTGTTGTTTTGAATACTGCAAAAAGTATGGCCAAACATGACTTAAAATTGTGTTATTCGTGTCAACAAAGTGTTGAATTATTTAAGCTTCCATCTCCAAGTCTAAAGTTGTATTGTGGTGATTTATGTAAAAAGAAAAAAAAATATATATATAAAGCTAAACAAATTGATCATTACTGATAGAGTAATGGTCACGCAACAGAGGGAAAGATTGAATAAAAGTTTCTATCACTGGGTAATGAATTCTACTGAGTTTCATCATCAACAGCTAAAAAAAAAAAAAAAAAGAAAAAAAAACACGCATGAAAAATAAGGGACAGTCTGGTACTGGCTCACGCCCACCCCCGTTAAATTATAATAATTATATATTTTAGTAAATGATTATATTTGACAAATATTAAGCACTTGTACACAGGAAAGACGTTATTTTGGAGGTACAGTTCACAAGGTGTATACAGGTGATGTTTCTATCGGAATGTCAGACTGTCGTAAAGCAGGTGTGGCCGTCAGCGACAAAAACTTTACTAAAACAACTCAGATCAGAAAACTCAAGATGGCAACGTAATTAATAAACACGTCACGAGCAAGTAAGCGCTAAATTGATTGGCTGGATGATATTAAAAGAAAAAAAAAATTCAAAACATTTGCCTTAAAAATAATCGATTCAGCTTTTATGTTCCGGAAGAAAAAGCAATTCTTCGACATTAGATATCCATGCATATATGTATATTTTTAGATTTTTGTTAGAGCCAACAGTGTTTAATAAAACATGTTCTGATTCTGCTGGTGTTATCCCCAGCTAGAAATTGGTTGCCAAGCATTGCATCATTCCTTTCATGTGACTCCCATACGCCCCAAATTCGTCCTGGCCGTCTTATGACTGCATCACAGCTGCTGCTCGCACAAACTATACGGGCTGGAGTTAACAGCCAGCACTCTCCACTATACGCCCCGCCCAAACAGCCAAATTCGCTCAGTCTATTGGATATCACCAAGGCAAAGCTTTGACTTCCGCCCCTCTGATTGGTCCACTCTGATGTCAGTCCTTTTCACCCTGCTAGGTTGTTATGAAACTAACTTCCCATGCATAGTTCGGTTGGCTTCTCCCTCTATATAAAAACACCACCGGGAGTTTCCGTAAAACACATTCAGCCGTCAAGACTGAACAATGGTTAACATGAGCTATCACCAATTTTTACTAAAATATCTACAGTCGAGTTCAAGACAGTCGAGAAGGCGAGCGAATAGAAGAAAAAGGGTAAGCGGCGGCTGTTGTTCGTGGTTGTTGTTTTTCTCGGTGTTTTGTGAACTTGTAGTCAAGTCGTCTTGGTGTGGTGGAAAGAAAAAAAAAAAAAGAATGTTTTTTGGCTGATATCCCGGTGCCATTTTTAGAATAACAGTTGTCTTCATCTGTCATTATTAGTATGTAGCTGGTTCATGCTTTGTCTTTGTTTGTCAAGTTGTCAAGCTACAACTTTTAGGATAACTTGTTCAAAGCGGAATTAAAAAAAAATCTATTTTGAAATGGCTACGTGAAGGACATTTATAACGGCTTTATTACGGATCTTTAAACGTAGCATATTTTCATCTCACATTTAGGTCGAGCAATAATTTTAGTTAAGAAGGTAAAAGTAAGCATTTTGTTTTAATTTGCGGGTTGTTTAGTCCGGCGCCTCATTTATAAAACCAGCTTCCAAGTGTGACAACAGATTGTTGGATTAAATTGCCGTTTTCCCAACCCAATCCTTTCTTTTCCTTTTGTTTCGCCCATTTCTCCTGCTGGACTTTTATTTCCATGACGTAATTGTCTTGGATTACAGTTGACATGTATCACAACTAATAGAGGAAAATCAGTGTAATTTGTGATTTATATGTTTAGATGACATTTAATTAGTAAAACCTGTTTCGAGTTACTCTGAATGTGTTGTAGGAATAATATGAACGGGTTTCATAATATAATATCAAGCCTAATTACTGCCAATGCTTATCGTAAAATAACTTCAGCTCTTTACCCCCATATCAAATACTATCCACATAACAGACTTATAGGAGATCTGATTCATTACCATTGCTTTGTTTAGCAGGGCTAAAACATTCACAGCGAGCAGAAAACAAAACAGATGTGAGACAGAAATGAAGGCAGAGCTGACGGTCAGACCTGCTCAGATTCCTGCGCTTCCTTGTCCTGAAACCACTTGTTTATCTACCTGAATGTTTTGAGAGCAGGGGAAAGCAGGGGGCGCAGTGGAGATCTTTTTTTGGTCTTTGTTTACAAGAATTGTCAAAATAATTAGTACAACATTTTTCCTTTTACATTGTCCGGCCTAATTAAAAATTATGTATATTGTGCAGTGGTAATATGTGTTTTCTTACATATTAACCATTCAATTATTTCTCTCAACAATTTCAGACACCTTTTGTTTCCAGCTTGAGGTTGTAGCTGAAATGCTAATTTTCACGTGGATAATAAAAATAATTTTAATCTAACCTTTTGCTTTCATTTTGTTTCAGAATTATTGGGATAAGCTGTCTCCAACAAATTGTCAGACTTGATTAACAGAGACTTTCTGAAGGTAAACTAAACTTACGTACTCATGTTTGACAGTAAAGATGTTCTTGGGGTTGTTTAGATTTAAATGTGAACAGTTTCGTTCATTTAAGGAATCAGAATTGTTTGTGTTACAGTCTTTTCTTTAAAATCATTGTCATCATTTCACAGATTAAGTGTATTACACAATATTCAGTATATTTGTCTAGCTTGGTTTGTCATGGGAGAAAAATAGATTTACTGCTGAGCAGCATTTGTAATTAAACCTGGTCTGAACAATTCTGACTGATGAAAGTTGCAGACTTCTTTTTGATGTATCAGTTATCTGTTGTGCAGCTGCTCTGTGCCTCATCTTTGTTTTCTAACCCTCCTGGGTCTGGTCGCCTCTCTCCCCTCCAGGTCCAGTGTAAACCGTGTGGCCGAGTATCTGTGTGTTGAGACTGATTGGCGAGATGACTGCCGAGTGGCTACACCTGCTCCCGCCGTACCCCCCTGGAGTAGGGCCGTTGTATGGTGCAGAGTTGGAGGCGTGGTATGAGGACCTGCAGGATATTCTGGGCTCTGACACGGGAGGGGCAAAACTTGCACGTGCCCCCACATGCACCGAGGTCAGTAGTTTAGAGACAAAACTGTTACTGGTGATGAGTAATAGTTGCACATCTCCTTCTCCTTATTTATGGTTTTAATTGACGTGTTTGACATTTGTGTTTTGTGGTTGTAGAAGGAGCCAGAGTTTCTGGATGTTCTTGAGAGTTGTTCTCTGACGTGGTTGACTGACGGAAACCAGACGTGGGCTGAAGGTGTCCAGAGGACGACAGAGGAGATTCACACCACCCAGCCTCTGCATCACACCTCGTCATCCTCCTCCTCCTCTTCTTCGTCGTCCTGCATGAGTCCAGCTGTTGTAGAGGAACGGCAGGTGGAGGCTGAGAGCGGGAGAAATGCAGATAGCTCAACAGGAGGCGGCAGCGACTTGCTGCCTCCGGAGTTCTTCGAATTGCTGAGTGAAGGAGGAGTGGGAATGGTGGATCCGAGTGGAGCAGTGATCAGCAGTGGCTATTATTATCACCAACACCACCCTGCAAACAACACCCATCCTGCATCTCCTTCAGCCAGCGAAGAGGAACTGCCCTGTGTGCCAGATTCTCCATCCTGCTCTTCATCAGCTTCCCAGTCTCCATCGCAAAATTGCTCTCCTCCCTCTTCACCTGTTTCCTCACCCTCAGGCTATTCGTCCTCCCGTTTGGGAAAACGCAAGAGGACTTCTAGCGAGAGGGCCAACAGTGCCTTGTCCTCTTTCTCCTCTTCCATGCAACGCTCATCTTACTCGTCTACCAAAAAGAGTCGGAAAGAAAGAGAGCAAGAAAATGAAAGAAAGGTACAAGAGCTGACAGAGCAGAATGAGCGTTTGAAAGCAGAGATTGAAAGGCTGGGAGAGGAGGTCCAGAGGACACGAAGAGCTCTGATTGAGAGGCTGGTCAACACCAGGAAATGAAGGGAAAAGAGACAGAAATAAATAAAAACGGGTCCTATACAATTAGAAAAAGCAATGGTGGGGAAAGGTGTAAGGAAATGGTTAGGAAATGTTTTCAGAAGAAGAATGGAAACCAAAGAATTTTTTTTTATAAGTGATGGTTTTTGGAAAACAGAAGTGAAGAAAGTAATGAAAGTCAAGACTAGAGGGTACAGAGAGAATGGGCTGCAGCAGCATTGCGGCAAATCAAAAGAAACAGCATGTCTGAACGAGAACAGAAAGCTTGAAGTGCAAATCATGCAGCGGATTTAATGAATGTCATTTTAAGGAATGCAAAATAAGTTCCATGAAATGGAAGGATGTAGGATGGAACAGGTGCTGATTTGTATGTATAACTCAGAGGCGTTTAGCTAGAGAGAACATCAGTGTCATCTTATTCCCACCATATTGCAATAAATTGTAACTCCCAACTTTAAGGGCTACGATCTGGCTCACAGAGATTATTTGCCCCAATTTGTGGAGAGTTTTGGAGCTCAGGAAAGTTTTGAAAGTGCCCAGTGCAGTGTGAGTATGAGATTTTTTTTAAAAAGGAAATTCATACTTTTTTTTTTTTACTTTGTACAACCCATGGCTTGTTTGTTCAAGTATTTAGATAAAGTACGTAACCTGCTTATACTTTTCATGCTCAACTTTTCTATTATGGGAATCTGTGGCAGAATTGTTAGATCTTCTACCCTGATGACTATTTTTATATAACTGTAATATACGCGTAAATACAATTGTACCGTATGGCTTATACTGTATATTCCAACATACTGTTTATTTCTCATTGTAGTAACAAAAAAAGTTATTCATAAATATGCATGGATTTTATCACTCATGGCATCAAATTTGTTTTTTCTTTACTGTACTTAAAAATTTGCAATAAAAATTGAAACATACTTTAGATCCTGAATTGTTTTCTTTTGCGCAAACATTTTTTTAAATAGAAAAAGCACAAACCAAGGCAAAATAAAAGTACATCTTTTTTTCTTAATTTGTTTATTTTATAGATCCCAATAGATATTTGTAACAAAGAAAAAAAAAACCCAGAAGATATAAAAACCATCGTAAGACGTACAAACGCACCTTCCAAATGCTAATATCATATGCTGACTCCAACACAGGGAGGGTATAAAATCAGTTTCTTTTGGTGTAGGGATTTGGAGAAATCCTTCCTTTCTGTATCTGTATTCATTTGACTGTCTCTTTGTGTGTTTTCATTTCCCCGTCGGCCAATCCAGCATTTCATTAGTCCTCGGTGCCAACACCACATTGTCTTAGATCCTGTCACGGCTTTGCCTTAAGCTAATACCCTCATCTCTCCGTGTACATCTTGTTCCCATTCTCCACTCTTGCCTTCCCCTTCCTCTGACTAACCTTAATTTGGCTTTCCTTTCTTCATTTTCCTTTCTCACTTCTTCTTGCCCTTCTGAGGTGCAGGCTCAGGGCTCTTCCCTTCAGCAAGAGTCAGTTGTTTCTTAAGGTCTAAAAGTTTGGAAACCTCTGCTGTGATTATAGCCTTTTCTGCTTTCTGGGATTTAAGTGCTCGAACCTTGTCGCCCTGTAATAAAAATAAATATATATCATATATATATTTTAGATTTTATTCTAAAATAATGACCCAACATGAGAATTCATTTTTAAATAGAAAAAAAAAAGGAAATAAAATTAAATTTTAATAACTAGGAAAAAAAAAATCTCCAAAAGATGATTTTAACTGGAAATACAATCGAATGTCGCTGTGTTGAGTTTAAGTTGATGGGATTTTTTTTTAGCAATCAAAAGTTTTACAATTAAGATAGAAAAACAAAATAAAAATACTTGTAAAAAATTGAAAGCACTTTCTATCTTATTTCAACGACAGACGATCGATACTATTTGAATTTGAAGGATTGGTAATATTTCGCTGCATGCTAGCGATCTCACCTGTTCGGCTATAGCTTCCGCCAGCTGCTTGACTTTCTCGGGATCCGATGCGTCGACCACCTTCACCTCGGCAACAACGGGAGGAGCAGGAACTGCAGCGGGCTGAGTGCTGGCAGTAATCTGAAGGTGTAAACAAATAAATACATGTAGCAGGTGTTGCAGTGATCATTCCTACAGATTTATTTGTCTAAAAAGTCAAAGCGTTGGTGAGATTCTGTAAGTTATAAAACTAGAAGGCGACAAATCAAACCAAGATGAGTAAAAAGGATCCATTTCAAGACATTAGCTGCTAGAGTTAGTGATGGAATTCATTAATCTACACTGACAAGCAGCACATTGTGGACCCACTCAAAAACAAACGCCACTCAATACCTTCTTATTAGATGGTTCGTCTTCAGGCTAGAGGCAAGGATTAGAGGGATTATTTTTATCTATATGATGAATACACCATAGATAATTTATGAATTTAAAATACATTTTCTCTCTATCTTGCTCTTAAAAAAAAAACAGTCACTCCAATTAAGAGTAAATTCGAACAGATGATGACAGTCTGTGAAGGGCTACACATAATATATTATTATTTCACTTTTCATAAATGATGATGAATCTGCATCAATGCATGACCAGACTGAGCTCACTCTCAGACCATTATGCATCATAAACATCAAATTACCTGCTGTCCACCAAACCTCTTCTTCAAAGCCTCGATCTGATCCGCCTCCAGTTTCTGGAATAACGGACTGACCTGGGAATGAAATGGTTGGAGAACCGAGGAAGTGAGACAAAAATTAAAAGGAGTAGATATGCAGGAATTTTAAAAAAGTCGATTTAGCCCAAGGCTCATGTAGCTCATCTTTGAATAAAGTGGATTATGCAAGATAGTAAATAATTTTCTGAGAGATTTTTCAAAATTTTGGTCACACTTCATGAAGCACTGCACCAGAGTAAAGGAGTGTCTACAGAAGCTTTGCATGGTCTTCAGTGATGTTTCACATAAAGGCCAAAGTCACCAATTATGACAGTCTGAGCAGACAAGACATCACAATTAGACCCAGATGGTCAAATGGCCTGAGAGAAACTTGTTTGCTGGAAGGTGTGTGTGTGTGTGTGTGTGTGTGTGTGTATGTGTTATTGTGTGTTCACAAAACTGCATCGCTTTCAACAGTTCTGAAATCGTGACAGACTGTTGCGTTCTCATTGTATCACCCTGCTTCGACAGTGCTGCGGGTTCGTGTGTCTGCGCAGGTGCCACTCGTGTTTTTGCTTTCGTCAAGGTCACACTCACGGTGCCGATGCGGTGGCCCGCTCTCAGGGCGCACACGAAGGTGCCGGGGCCTTGCAACATGGTATTGATGCAAGTCTGAGGAGCGTTGAGCTGATCCCTGATGGTCTGGCTGACCGCTGGCATGTAAGGCAGGAGCATCACCGACAGCAAGCAGGCGATATTCACAGAAACTCCCGTCACGGTGCCGGCGCGCTGCCTGAAAGGAACAAACAACTCACATCACCTAATCAGACACGTCGGGAATGTGAACACAGGCATAGACGCGGTGAGAGATTTTGACTCTGAATAGAAATAACACAATTTCATGCAAACTGTAAAAAAATACATATATTAAAAGTGAAAAAAATGTCCTATTTGTATTTAAAACTGAAATGCACAATTGTTGTTAAAATGAAAAATACTATTAGAGAAATAAAGAAAATTAAAATATTGAATATTGGTTATTTGATAAAACTGCATGTATGTAAGCCTTCACATTTACACACCTTGTTGCTCTGATCATTACAGAGTGATACTTGAACTTGCCAACTGAAGAATTAAAAACAGTCTCATCCTAATAACACTAACTGGTGGTCATCCCAGCGACAAAAACGAATGCATTTCCAAAATTAAAACGAGATGGGAAAAGGCCCACAGGGGCTGCCAAGAGAAAGACAGCAACAATAAAGAAACTGCAACATATAATAGTTATATTGCACAATATAGTAATCTATATCCAAATTATAAAAGCTTTTTCTTTCAATCAGAGCAAGTAGGTTCAGCAAAAATGTCTCAGAATTTGGTCAAAACCAGAAGTTTTGGGCTGCAATGCTAAACTTTAGATTTGCCAAAGAAACATCAGTAAGACGGCTGCCTGTTGCTGCCTGCAACAGTCACATTTCCTGGACCTGGGTGTTTTGTCAAGGATACTGAAACCATAAACCAAGAACAGTCAAAACATTCAAGCGTCTTCTAGAAAAGAGAAACTAAGATTTTTTTTTTTCAGCTGTCCAGGCAAACCCCTAAAGCAACTCAAACTAATGCAAGGTAGAGTGTATAAATATTAACAAATTAAGGTGTGGGATGCTGATCGATTGCTACTAAAAAAAAATTAAAGCAAAGTATTAATTTGGAGCCTTCCAGGTTTTTAAAAAATATATATTTCTCCTGCAACACTTTTGTTTGTTTTTCAGTTCATTTAGGTTGGAGAGATCTCATTAAAGGTAGAAAAAGTTAGGAAATTGTATGCATTTATCTTGCTTCGTGAAGCCTCGAAATATTCGTTTTACCAGGGGTGTGTAGATTTTTCACAGCCACTATATGTTCTTGTGTAAAAATTCGCACCTTTCTGACTCTCCTCCCTTTATTTTCTTCCAGGGCTCGTTGACTTGAATGTATTGGTTACCATGGCGAGAAATGTTCAGGATGTGCTTCAAGGCATCACGGATCCTGTTGAAACATTTCGAACAGAGTTAGTGCCCTTATTAGCACTCTGCTCAAACATGTACATCATCTAACTGTATTCCCCAACCGATCAATTAAACTCCTGGATTCTGTCAAACTGAACATCTTACTTGACTTTGTCCATAAGCTGGATGTACTGCTGCAGCTCCCAGCCCACCACAGCCAAGAGCTTCTTGTCTTCCTGCTGCAGCTCCATCGCAGGCACGCATCCTCCAAAAAACTTGGTCACAAACATCCCACCTCTGGAAGAGAGCAAAATTCGGGCAGAACAGATTAAGACCTGGTCAGAAAAAGAAACGGAGTTGGAAATAAACAGAAAATCATCAAGGGGGGAAAAAAAATGGATTGAGGATGAAACCAGTGAAGGACATGCTACTTGACTTGCTAATCATGTATAAATTATACATTTTGCTGTCTTATCTACCACACCGCCTTGCTGTACAGTTATGCACAGTACTGCCTGAATGCAGTCGCATCTGAAGCAAGTAATTCTTCTTCAGTTTCATGTATAGATTTTTTATTTTTTTGTCTGATGTAACACCATGTTCAATATTTTACATCTCTAATCTGGGATTTTAGGCCAAAAAAAATAGTCGCTAGCTACAGATTCACTTAACTGTGGTTAAATTAGTTTTATTGTTTGTTTAGTTAAATTGTCGATCCGTCAGCTATTATTTTTTAAATGTATAAACCGTTGAATAGATTGTATATTTGCTTGTCTAATCATTTCCCAGACTGTACCCTAAATGCTTCTAATATACACCAATCAGAGTGCAGCCTTGACTGCAAGTTAACTGTATAAGATGGATGCATTTTCACTAATGATGTGACCCAGGGACTGGATCTGGGGAAGGTCAAAATTTCTTTTCTGAATTAGCAGAACTCTTTCCACCTGAGGCAGGATGCAATTTGCAAGATATTTTGGAGCCAATTAGACATCAATGTTGCTGCCCGAGACCAATTTTGAAGATCAAGGTACTCTGGAAAGAAGCTGCTGAGAAATATCTTTGAAGTGGGATTTAACACTGATCTTTTAAAAAACATTTTAGACGAGGTAATTAGGGCTAAATTACGCCATCCCAAATAAATTTAGAAAACTAGGGTGAGCGTCTTGTAATAGTTAGTGATGTAACAGACTTTTTTTCCCAGAGTCCAACACAAGTTGTTAATTGGACTTGATGACAGTGTTGCTGCATATTTACTTTAAGTGAAACCCTTGTAGGAAGAGTGAGCAACTTGAGATGCATTGCCCCAGTTTTCCTCTCAGCAATGATAGAAAACTATAGACGTAAAGCAGAGTAAAACACAACTGCTTTACAAAAACACTCATATACAAAGTTCTCCCCATTTTGACACACTACAACCAAATCCTTAGATTTATATTATTTGAATTGTAGGTGGTGCAGTTGGTAGCACTTATGCAGCAAAAAAAAAAGCTCATGGATTTTAAACGTCAGCCTGGAGCTTTTCCTGTATGGAGTTTGAATGTTCTCCCTGTGTGTGGGTTATTTCTCCAACAGTACAAAAACAAGACCGTTAGGTTAATTGGTCTCTCTAAAATTGCCCGTAGGCATGGCTGTCTGTCCTGTGCGTTGCCTTGGCGACCAGTCCAAGATGTACCCTTGGCCGATGACAGGAGAAAGGCATGTTTCTATGTAACTCTGGCTGAAATTTTTGGGTGTTTTTGAGCTTTTCAGTTTTGTCCTTTATCCCCACAGCATGATGCTGCCACCCAAACCCTGTGTTTTTTAGAAGGGATGGTGTGTGCAGGGTGTTTTGAAATAAAACGACACACAGATGGACTCCACTTACTAATTAGGTAACTTTTGAAAGCAACTGTTTGAAGTGGATGACATTTTGGGGTATCACTAAAAGGGGTTGAATACATATTCTAATCACAGTTTTTTTTTTTCTTTCCACTTTGGTTAAGCACTACTTTCTTTCGGTCCATCACATAAAATAACTCAAAACTTTGAGTGACCTAAAAGCGATGCATGTACACAGTAGGATTTCTGGAACTACTTGAATTCTGAAGCTCTTAAACGGTTATTCCCTTTCAGTTCATAAGAGAACAGAGATTATAGCTAAGCTCTGTCGCCATTACCTGTTGATGAAGTTCCCCAAATTGTTGAGCAACTCAGAATTGTTCTTTAGGGCCATGTCAGCCCAAGAAAAAGCTGAGTCTTGTCCTTCTGGACGCACATACAGGAGGTAGAACCGCCATACATCTGAAGGGATGCCTGTGTCTTTCGCCATGTCACCAAACACACCGACACCTCGGCTCTTTGAGAACTTTGTGTCCTCGTAATTCAGATATTCTGAGGAGTTAAGAACCCACACGTCAGGGATAATGATCAGCAATAGCTCAGCAATCAATTCTGTAACAACAATTCTAAGTTGAACAACTATTCAAGAATCTACAATGACGTCAGCTACATACTCACATATTTCATTACATAAATAAATAATAAAGTGATCAAGCTGATCAGTGGTAGTAGGAGCTTACCAGTAGCAATTAGATGGCTGACCAGAGTGTAGTTGTCCTGGGCTCCCAGTAGAGAGCAGGGAAACACCACACTGTGGAACGGCACATTGTCCTTCGCCATGAAGTTGTACAGCTCCACCTGGTGGCAGAGATAACACTGCATCTTAAGGATGACATCATATTAGATCATCGTGAGATCATCCAGTTCAAAGAGGACTTATCTGCTCAACCCAGCCACCTCCTCCCTGCACTTACAGAGCATCACACTCTTATAAGAAAGCCTCAATCCCAGGGTTTTACATGAAGAGGGATGAGATGAATGAATGAGGCTTAACAGAGACAGAGCATGTCACAGTTTGGGTCAGTTCAATCTACTTGCACAGTAACATGTTTGAGACCTGTCACTTTCTTCAAGTTTGATACTTTGTTGGTATATGTGGGGAAGCTATGGGAGTCCTGAGCTTACAATATCAAACTGAGGTCTGATCACAAAACGTCAAATGGTTCCGTTGTAACGTGAAGCAGAGCACAGCTTCGCAAGAAAGACAGAAAGAAAAGCTGGTATAGATTGTTAATGTTAACACTTATTTCAGGAGAAGGTTGTCTGTCACGGCTCATTGCTTTTACAGTCATGTGTGCACTAATATGGTTGGGATTTCTATATCTCCTTCACATCAAGATTTAAATGGGGTGAAAAATAACACTGTGTTCAACTGAAGGGTACAAAAAAAAAATGTCCACATGGGGAAATGAGAATTACAATGAGACCCACTCTGGATGAAAATGAGGACAGAAATCTGTGTCAAGATTATGTGTTAGTCCTTTGTATGGTTCAACAGCGCCTGGTACCTGATGAGGATTTTTCCACCACTTTTCCCATTCATTGGTGTAGTTGGCAGTAATCGACAGATAACCAATAGGAGCATCGAACCAAACGTAGAACACCTACAGAAGAACAAAGTCATGTTTCAGTAAAGAAATGAACTGTAGATAAAATGTTAAATCCTTTAGTCATTATACAAGGTAAGATTTGAAACAGTCTGAAGTTTAAGGTAAATTACCCAAACATAAGGTTTTGGTTTTCTAAATTTGAAAGATAAATACTCGAAACACATCTCACGTATGCAAATCAAGAAAAGTATTTAAGAAAGTGTAAACCAAACATGAATACAATAAAAAAAGATCTCAGTGTGCAGAAGCCAAGAAAAGTAGAGTCTCTCTTTCTGTATTTCTCTGCAAGTAATCAGAGCAAACCTTCTCTTTAAAGTCTGGGTGAGGTACTGGTGTTCCCCACTGTAGGTCCCTGGTGATGCAGCGAGGCTTGAGTCCGTCTCTGAGCCAGGAGCGAGTGATCTGTTTGGCGTTTGCTGTCCAGTCTCCAGAGCTGGTTGATCTCTCTAGCCAATTCTCCAACTGAGTTTCGAGCTGCATTAAAAAAAAAAGAAAAGTGAGTTCATAAATAACCATGTTAACTTGAAGGTAAAGGTTTCAAAGATGTAAAGCAAAAATGGATTAGAATATTTCCCCTGAAATACTCAACTTATGAAATGTTTTTAAACACATAAAACTGGATTTGTTGTTTTGATTCATCACACATAAAAAGCGTAGTACAGCTACAAAAACAAACAAGAAGGAGCATTGCAAAGTAAAAGTAAAACTTTACCTTTGGCAGGTCCAAGAACAGATGTTTGGAGGAGCGGATTTCTGGAGTCTGCCTGCAGACTTTGCACTGAGGTTCCTGGAAGCAGCAAAAAAAAATAAAAATAAATAAAAATAAAAATTACAATTTATGCTTTTAAGATTTCTAATTGAGTTTTCCAGATGTATTATTTATCCCAATAATAAATAGCATAACATATAATAACATAATTCTATCTCAAAATGAAAAAAGATAAATACACTGATTTTTCCACAAAATGCAAATACAAAAATATATTGTATTTAAAATAAAAAGTTGACTTTGGCTGTATGTGAATATTGCAGATGACAACTGTTATATTGAGTAAAACGAAAATGTTTTTTTTAATGTTATTTCATTAGATTCTAATAATTGAAAAAGGAGAAATTTGAGTTTAAAATAAGCTACAATGACAAAATTTGAGTTTCAGCACCAAAGAAGATTCTCTTGTTCGTTCTAATTTCTTGTAACTACAAGTTTATAGTATTACCAACAGAGCATAAATAAAATGAACATAATTTATTCAAAATAAAAAAAAATCAAACAAAATTTCAACAAACATATTTCACAATATGTACTTAACTGGGTTTTAATTTACTTTTCATAATGCTGATTGTCAGTGCCTATGATGAGGCATATGCTTAATTTATAACATCACTATTGCAATCCTCTTTTCTGTAAAAACACTGAATAAAGAGAGTCTGTAATCTTCCTATAATTTAAATTTAAAATGGGTATGTTGTTTTTTTCTGGTTATTTTCACTTTTAATGTGATCAGAATTTATGAATCTATCTAGGTTTTAATGATTAAGAGAAGAGCCAGAAGGTAGCAGGCATAAAATATATATTATTGTTATGAGTGTGAATATAAAGAAATGTCATTTCTTTTCATGTTTTATTTAAAATGTATTTTCTTAAAAGTAGATCAAGAAAAAGTTATGCTGGACTGAACATTCCACAGCCACTCACCCTGAGCTCCACGGCGTTGATGAGGCGCCCACACTTGTCACACTGATCACCGCGAGCCTCTGGATAGCTGCAGTGGGGACACGTTCCCTCTACAAAGCGGTCAGCCAGGAAGCGCTGACAGTTTTCACAGCGAAGCTGTTCCACCGTGTCTTCAACAAGAAATCCATTCTTGTGGAGTCGCCAGAATATATCCTGAGCGATCCTGAGGCAGAGGAAAAGTTCCAGTTGGATGATTTCTTGAAAAATGTCAGTAATGTAGAGATCCTTGAAAATGTAAAGCGTACATTAAGTATGGGTCAACTGGCTGATGTCAGGATGAGCCCTTGTCACACCAGTTTCAATATTTATCTTGTTACATAAGCTCTCCTGCATATTAAAATGTAAATTTACAAAGTCTACAAAAAAAAGAAATGCAGCCATTTATACAGTAGGATATCAAAAAAGGAGAGGTCAAGCTATTGACAGGAGGGAGTAACTTAAAAATTAAAGCGAGAAAAAAAAAAAAAGCAATGGTTTGGTTTTGGACTGGTAAATCTAAAATCTAAGAGTTAAGCCTCCAGCACTTCTCATGAACCAAGTCAAAAGTCTTTAATCTAAGAGGCTGTTTTTATTTCTTAAGAAACATCATGCTGGAGCTTGATGTTTGATGCTTTTTTTAAGCTGCTCTATATCAAAGCAAAGGCCTCAAAACAAGAATTTCGATCGTTATCATTTTTGGTGTACAAGCCCTTGGATTTAGGTCTAAGATTCTTTGGAGAAAAGTGCCCCATATGGATGCAATTTCCCATAAAAAATTATCTTTCTGAAACATCTGTACAAAAACGATAAAACAAAATCATAATTTCTTAAATGAAGACTGACAAATATCCTAATAAATTTCTCCTAAAATATCTCAGTAACAACTCATTATTTCAAAAGCTAAAATGGCAGCTAATGTATGGAAATGAACATGTATTTTCCATGTACAAAATCACATGAAGGGAGCATGTGAGTACAAAGTATATAAAAAAATTCACATTAAAAATCATATGAAATATATGTGAAAACACATCTGAAACCCAAGGACTACACATAACATTCATGTGAAACTCATGGATTTTTGGTGCCTATGGGAAATTTCCACAAAGGTGAATCTGTGATTCCTGAATAAACCATTCTTCATTGGAGAACTTTGATGAAGCTGTAAAAAAATACAAGACTGGCAACAAAAAGGTATAAAAATTACAATTTGTCACACAATACAAATTTTCCAAAAGGTTTCTTTTTTTTAATAAAAAAAGAGGCTATTTGATATGGATATTGCTTAAAACAGACTATTTTTATACTGCTAGATATTTTTTTAAGGAATTCAAAAAAATGTCAGTTTCCATATTTAGAGGATTTTCTCACAACTATCAACTGTCAATTATCAATTATCAAGTCTATTGACATGTGAAATGTGTGGAAAACATCCCACATTAATGTTGCTTTTTGGTGTAATCATGTGAAATGATAGACTTCATGTATTTTTTCCAACAACTTCTCCTAATTTTCTGACTTTTTACAACTTCTTTGAATTACATCAGGTTTTAAATTCCAGCTTGAAACAAATAATTAAAATCAAGTAACAGAGACAAACTGAGCTCTTCTATGTTCTGAAATCTGAAAGAACAAGGAAAGAGCAAGTTCTGAGTAGGACGGATAAACGTTTGCACCAGCATGAACAATATTATAGTAATCCTATTGTATGTTATGTAATTTTATAAGTGGAAGTATGGTGATTCTTCCACTTTACATCACAATCATCCAGTTTTAGGATTAGACCTAAAATGTGTTTAAATGAGTTGCAGGTTAATAAATGTTTTTCACATGAATA
Source organism: Poeciliopsis gracilis (assembly GCA_911649635.1). Classification (NCBI taxonomy): domain Eukaryota; kingdom Metazoa; phylum Chordata; class Actinopteri; order Cyprinodontiformes; family Poeciliidae; genus Poeciliopsis; species Poeciliopsis gracilis. The sequence goes on from CAJVRI010001403.1 coordinate 2,128,720, forward strand.
AACTTTTATACTTTTTTGAAATACAGCATTTTTTCCTCTTCAAGGGCCTTAAAGAGCACACCTAAAGAAAACTTACTCTGTCTGCTTCTCTGTGGTGGTTCTCCCAAAGAAGTCAAAGTCAATCTGGAACCATTTGTAGATACTGGAGTGAACAGCATGGTACTTGTCACAGATCTGCTGTGGTGTCAGGCCTTCCTCTCTGGCCTTGTTCTCGGTAGCCGTCCCGTACTCATCCGTGCCACAGACAAACAACACATTCCATCCTCGCAGGAGGCCGTATCTGGGAAAAAATGAAGTAACACTTAGTGGTGCAACAGAGAATGTAAAGCTTAAAAAAAAAAAAGGTATTTAAATTCTTACCTGGAGAAAACATCTGCACTGAGGACACAGCCAATGATGTTACCCAGGTGGGGGACATTGTTGACATATGGCAAGGCGCTGGTGATGAGGACATTCCGGTTGCCCTCTTGTGGCATACTGAGTAGGGACATTTAAAAACAAGTTGTTTCTGGATAGCTGCTATTTCAGCTCTACGAGATCATTGCAAGATAACATTATATCATCCTCTCCCATGAGAAATGAGGTAGCTTCAAACAATGCCACAAGCGAAAAACAGAACAGCATATTTGAGATTACATCACTTACACTGGATGTTGCTTTTCAGCTGGAATGGAGCAGGCGTTTAAATCCTTGCTCCAGGTGAGAGCCGCTGCTTCCATCTCCTCTTCTGAAACGGTACGCTCACCTTCATCAGTCTGAGCCCAAAACAGAGGAAGATTTAGTAAAAAAAGAAAAGTACATACACCATTAGGCTCTAAGGTTAGTCCATTTTCTTCAAACTAAGCTGTTCGTGCTCTTCTTAAATATGAAGAACATAAAGAGCTATTATTATTTCATTGTTGCAGTTTAAGAGAGTAAGTCTGTTTCTCTCGAGATGAGGCCGAGATCAAGCTGTGCAGCTATTTTATTAATACAATTTTTACCCACATAGATGTTACAAGCAGTAAGCCTAAGACCACAAGTAAATGCACAGGAGTCGTTTTATTTTTATGGTACATTTATGGCTTGAAAGGAAAAACAAAAAAAATCCTTGTAGCCTCACATTTAGATTTAACTTGAGGCATACTCACATGTGCAGTTACTGTTAACTCCTGAGGTTCTTACTGAAAATCTATGCTTTTCAGTAAGAACAAGTTTGTAAAAGTCAAAGTGATGATCTAGCAGATACCTCAGCAGGGCTGCTGTTGCATGGCTGTGTGTCTCTGCTCTGAGGTGCAGGCTGCTTCTGCATGTAGCTCTTCATGGCCTCCAGGCCTTTTCCCTGCAGCACTTTCTGAGCAGCAGACTGACAGCCACGCTCCGCAGCAACACGGTCAAACCAAGCCTTTACTGATTTATGATCACCTGAAAGGAAGAGGCAGAGAAATTGAAAGAGAGGAAATAAGATTTGGGAAAGGAAGGGAAAATTTTGCAACTACAAAAATTAAACAAACTGAACTTACTCAATACTAGAGAAGAGACAGATAAAACAGGGTGCAGGGCACCCCATAAAACAACATCAGCAACTGAAACAGCTTCCTGAAACAAAGAAAAGCAATATTATTAACATTATTTGAAATACAAAAACACAATATTTCTGAATATTCTGATATTCAGAAATATCAAACCTAAATATAGAGGAAGAAATTGTAAACAATTGTACGTTTCTCAACAAGTAATTGGTATTATTGATCAAACAATTCTTATGACGGTATATAGCATCAAAATCTATCAGAAAAATAAATGACATGCATGTATGTTCAAAAGAAGAACATCCTATTGTTTGGTAAATTTTTTTTTTTTTTTAAAGTTCACAAAATAAATCTCTGCCTTTCAGGCTTTGTAAAGCAAACTGCTCAGACAAAATGTGTCAGGCAAAATCAAAGCAGTTCCAAAACCTTAATCTAGCTTGTTTATTTTAGGTAAGTAAACTGAAAAAAGTAGGTCAACTTTGACATATTTAACAGTGGTGTTGGCCCAAGAGTAAACTAAGGGGAGTTAGAACCACCTCAGTTTCCCAACTTGCAAAGAATGTTTCCTACTCATAAGTGACATAATTTCCACCTTGGGCTTCAAAAACAACTGGAATGCAGCATAATTCAGAAGACACAAGACAATTTTTGATTTAAAAAATCTATTTAATTGTTAATTAATTATGTAATGTAATCTCAACAATATCATATTGAACCTTGATAATAGCATATTCAAGTAAACATCCTACAGTTTTCCATCCCGTCATAGATGACAGGAGCATAAAAATGTTTTTAAATATGTCTGGAGATACATTAAAAAAATTTAACAGACTAATTTCCAATGAGAAACGTGATGTCAACATAAAAAAGGAAAAACAGAAGTAGAAAGGAAGAGCAGTAAAAAAATATAACGTTACAATATCTGATTGCAATAGGCAGGAATCATTTCCTGAAGAGTTGTTTTAAGCCTCTCAGGTGAAGCTTTCCATTATTTAACGTGAGATTTTCCATTTTTTAAAATTTTTTTTTAGAGGGAGTAGGCATTGTTACTGTACCCCAGTTAAATATGCCATGCTGCCCTTGGCCAAGCTTTGGTCCAAGACGTTTAGGGGACCCTGGAGAACTGTGGGAACCTCTGACCCTTTTCCCTGAAGCACTGCCAAGTGAAGAGCCCGCAGCAGTGCAGGCTGTGAAATGAAAGTAAAGCATTATTTCTTTACGGACAAACTGGACAAACTGGTAAGATCACATGCTGAGATTCATTAACATGAATCTGAAAAACAGAATTAACTTACCTGGAGGATTGTGGCTTCCCACTCAAGCCACTGATTGCACTGATCACTGGATTCTGGTCCATTTAACTCAAACAGGTACCTGTGTGTCAAACACATAGAGCTCATTCAGCAACAAAATTACAACAACTGAGTGCACACATTGCATAAAAAGAAAATTAATCTAGAGAAGAAGAGGTGGGGATTGCTGTAGAAGGTATTGGACCTCTTAAAATAAAACTTAGCAGCATCATAAGTAGTGAACACTATGAAGCCAGTATTTAAGCAAAATCTTCAGAAAATGATCCACTAGGTAATGGCTAAATGCTGAGCAGTAATGTAGCAAAAAAGTGTTTTTTAGAACAGAGTCAATGGTTTTAAATGACCATAAAACTACAACCCAGTCCTACTGACTTATGGATAGAGCTGAAAAGGTCAACAACATAAGCAGCCTACAAACCCGACTCTGTTACACCAGCTGTGTCAGGAGAAAGGTGAAAAGGTTCGGTCTGATTAAACATCAGACAACCAGGAATAAATCTGCAAAATTTACCCACAACCCAAAGGAGTTCTTACTGTGTACTTCAAAAGATTCCATTTACAAAGTTTTTCCAAAGATAAATGACCTCAGACATTTGCATAATTTAGGTCACCTGCAAATAGTGTTGGAGCTGAAAAGGTGCTGCCCACTGGGTAGAAAAAGAGCAGGCAAAGCTGGACGGGGGAGGAAAGGCACCACCTTCCCTGAAAATAAGAGAGAAAAAAACATCAGAAATGTGTTTAAAAATGTCCCAGGCAATTTTTTAAAACAGTTCAGGAGAAATGGTGGCTCAGGGGATCCATCTGTTCAAAGCAGTACTGTAAAGAAAGTTTGTCCAAAATTTCTAAGCATTGTTTGGACAAACTGGTAAGATCACATGTATGACTCATTTCTTATCCTGTTAATCCTTATTACACCCAAAAAGAACCTCAACATCTCTAGCTCTGCAACATCCAGTTAAAGTTTTCTTTCAAATATCACATATACAAATGTTCACTTTGTATATAGTTATTTGATTTCAGCCATGATGAAAAGACAGACAGAATAAAAAATAACTAATAAATACACATTCATCTTCTTTATATCAATTGTATATTATTTTCTACCACCACAAGCAAGTATATGGAGACAAATCTGTAGAGGAAAGTCCCACAGGTTATAATAAACAAATCAATTTGTTACCATTTTAAACTCAGAATCTATTTAGCTACAACTTAACTGCTATTATGAATGACACAAAAAGAGAACTTGACTCTTCGTGAACATGAATACTACAACAAAACAAAGACATTAGGGATGTGAGAGTTTTCTAGTTGCTTCACAAACACTACCTGTTCACTCCATTCATTCATTCTAACGCTGAAACACTGGGCACCTGATGGGGGCTAGTTACACTGCTAGCTTGTTTCTCCTTACAGTCACAGCTGTCCGTTGCAGCACTCAATCTTACTTGAAGCATATTTTTTGACAAAATATAGAGTATATTACTTACATACCGTCACATAATCAAAAACGAAATATCCTAACTATGCTTTACCTTCGTGGTTGACGAACTGAACGCCGCACTGAACTCCTGTTACTTCCAGTGCAGCTAACACCTTCAGACAATGCGGGTTGCCTTCACTGACAAACAACTCCATCGGGCCGGTGGCAGCTCCTCTTGCTACTAAACTGTACACTGGATTGTTGTTTTTCTTTTTTATTTCTCTGAAAGAAGAAGACAGGTGACTCTGGAACTAACTTTTGCCGGCGAATGCTGTCCACGCTGATGCAAGCGCTATTATATTTGCCAAATATGGTGAAAATGTAGTTTTGAGTTCGTCTTTGTGCCTTTTACATGAGTAGAGTTCGTTCAGTCAAAGGACTATATCTCCCATAATCCTTTTCGTAAAATATGGCTGTCACGTCATTAGGTTGGGTTGTTCTGGGTATTAAGGTTAGCACCGCCGGGTGGTGGGGCTTTTCATACACGTGGACGGAAAGCCGGGCGATGCCGTGATAATAAACACGCTCACCTCAAGCTCAGAATTTTCTGTAATGCGATTGGCTTTGACCAAAACTACTTTCGTCGACAACAGCCTATCACAAACCAGCAAATCTTACACAGCGTAAGCTATTTTCTACCCTCTTAAAGAGCGAGGAAGGATCTGTCTGTCAGCATGGGATGGAAATGTCACTAGTTCCCATGAGTTGCAGTTAATTTGCAAAAGTGGACGGCGAGGTACTCCCTCTGCGCCTCTATTAGCCCAATTATGTGAAGTTATTAATATCTACGAGAAAAGCGCTGCAAACTTAATAGGAGGCATCCGCAAATTTCTGGGCAGTTCACTGTGACACAACAGAGCTGTCACCGCGTTGCTGTCACTGCTGCTTCAAAGGTGAGTTGTAGAGTGTTGCTTACAGGAAAGTAAGAACTGTGTAAATGCTATTTTTTATTTGCGGAAAGCAATTTAAGTTTAATTCTCTATCCAATATTTACAGGGTAATATTTGCTGAATTTTCTGCGGCACTACTCTGCATGTTTAATAAAGTTGATAGTGTTTTTTTTTAAAAGTTGACTGAAATTTAAAACCTGAGTTTTGTTTTAAGATTTGATTTAAAAAGTTCCATTAATACTCAAATGTCCTGAGTTATGGTACACTTTGATTATCCAAAAAGCTAGGTCTCAAAGGTCATATAAGACTTACACGCAGGTTTACATTTACTGCAAAAAATAAATGTACTTTTTCCACAACACACTTTTTCCACATGATTATATTAATGTACTCAGAGTCTTTTGCTTCACCAAATGCTTAGAACTTTGAAATGAAACCACAAATGCATTTTCAGCCTCCAAACATTTCCTGTGAACGAACTTCTTTTTAGAGTTTCCATTTCAGCCCTCCGTTATAGTTACACATAACATCCTTTATCATTATTACCACAGCTATGCATTTGTCCTGCAGACTCTGATGCCCTGTTCCCTCACTTTGTAATGTTCCAGAAACAATGCTCTCATTTCTTTGTTATATTTTTTTTAAAGCCACACTGATAAGAGTCCTTTTACATGTGCCATATTTTGTGCAGATATATTTGCATGTGTTTGCATGCAAAGCTCACCCATACCAGTGTATGGACAGGTTAACCACAATGAGTTATGGAAACTGCTCGCCTGATGCATTGCATTTTTGTTGTTTCATAATCATTCTTAAGTCCTTGCAAGCTGGAGATTTTCTCTCTTTCTGCCAGCTTATGACGACACAAGCTTGAAAGATTAATGCCACTCGCAACTTTTCTGATTAAAAGTGCCCTGTACCTCGAGTATTAAGAGCAGAGTTACAAACCCCCCATAATTGCATGATAGCCCCTCACACATTGCTGTGGGTCAAGTGCCACACAGATATTGAGAAACTGTTGTATTTGATATAAGTTGCATTTAATGGTCAGATTACTCTGGTGTTTTTGGGGGGGGGGGGGGTGTCTGTTGGATGAGCATGCAGCTTCTCCCAAACAGTCACTTTTGTGGGAAAATTAAGATGACGTAGGTCAGCAAAACCTCCTCTAACCTCTTTGTTAGAGAAGCCAAAGACTTCGCTGCTGAACTTGTGTTAAGTGAATTCTTGTCCTTTTTAACAACTTTGCAACTCCCACCTTTCACATATGGGTGTGATGGTTTTGCTTTTCATTTCAGTTACAGTTTTGTTTCTTGATCTGAATAGGTCACCTTGCATGGCTTTTATTTTTTGTCCAGCTTCTCTTAATTCTTTCCGTTTTCAAGTATGTTAAGCCAGAGCTTGTGATTTTTTCCCCCATTTTATTATAATCGGAAAGGTGAAAAACTTTGAACTGCCACAAATTTCTTTTCTTCTCTTCTGTATGAACTAAATCCTTTACCTATAGCACTAATTCTCCAGATTTTCAGAAGGTCTTTTAAAGTTTTTCTTTGGATGTCTGCATTTTCAGTCCACCTTTTTGACATTTCTGTTCACCTCTTAACCCTTTTATAAATATTAATATTCTACTGTTTCTTTCTTAAGTCGTGCAGCCCTGACCTATGAATCATTGAAGCATTAAAGGACACCTAGCTTCAAGAATGAATCAGTGCTTTAAAGATACCAGATCATGCAAAAGTAGTCATATGCCTCAACCTTTCCACTGTTTGTCAAGTTACAACCACTAGAGCAGATGTATGGTGGGAAACTAGCACAAGCTGTTAGTTTTCCACTGCTAACAGCTTGTGTTAGTTAGGAATAGTGGAACACACTATCCCTACCTTAAGCATAGGGGGTGGCAGCATCATGAGTATGTGAGTATGTATCTGTTGAACAGGTCTGGGGAATTGATGGTGGAATGGATGGAGCTGGATGCAACAAGCAAAATAGATTCATTCATTTGTCTGCATTGTATTATATATGTATGTATGTATGTATGTGTGTGTCCTAAGGAAAAGACAAAACATAATATTCACAAAACTGAAACTGCATCTGACAGATTTCCACCTTAGTTGATTCATCTGTTGTTTACCAAAGTTTTGTCATAGATAAACCTTCATTTGAAGTGAAGTCATGCAGGAAGTGATTTTAAAGGAAGGGCGTCTATTTGTCAAATTACTCAAGGACTGGCCTAACTGTCAGTGGCCTAAAGCTTATACAAGATAATAAGGTATTATTTTTTATGTTGTCTACATGCAGAGATGAAGTGAAGAGATAAGTAAAAAGTGAATGACATCAGCAATAGTGAAAAGACAAGAGAGCTACTGTCATAGTTAGGGCTGCATTCTGGAGAGGGGTTGTAGGGATTTTCACTTGAATTAGATGAAGAAACAAACCGCAGTGTCAGTGATGACTGCATTTTAGGTCAAGAGCGGTGCAGCATGTGTAGACCATAGACAGCAGCAGAAGAGAACATCATCTCTTACAGACCAGTGTCTCCAGAGCGTGGATCTAAATACTTGCGATCTTCTTAGTTGGGAAAAGCATCAAAATATTAAATAAAATAAATTGGGGTATTATGATGTTATGAGAAAAATCCCCTCAAGAGTTCAGACTTTTTCCAAAATGTAGACAGGAGCTTGAGAGGATCATGAACATTTTTAATAATAATAAGGCTACTAGATGAACTCATTAGGGGAAAAGTGGTACAGGGAGGAAGCAAGAAAACTTTTGGAGGGATGCTAACAGAAGGAACTGAACTAAAACTCAAAGGATCTTCAAACCAAAAGAGAAAGAAATGACGATAATCAAAGAAAATAAATCCAAAGGTACTGCTTTTCAAAAGTTAAAATTAAGTTTCTGTCAGGTTAATTAATTATGTTTTTCTCATCTTATTATTGTGTGTTAAATTTTGAAGACTCATCTGCTGATTTTTATTTCAGCTTTGAAAGTTAAGATGCAACATCTCATTTTACATAGATTTACTATCACTTACTTTGCTCTGCTTTAATCCAGATGAATTGTTTTATGTTTAATATCAGTTATTTTTATTGAGAAGCATAGTCAAACGGACAGAGTAAGTGCTATTAATGTCTTCAAAGTCCCAAAAATAAATGACTGTGAGGTGATTTAAAATGTTATTTCACAAATTTAAAAGTGAAGACAGAAAATGCTAATTATTAGAGTAATGTATAGTAAAAAGTTTTAGCTTTTGTTCACCTTTTTATGTCTTTATTTAAGTCCAAGGAAAATTGTCCCCATTTGAAAAAAATAAACCGTTTGTCCCTCTGGGGGATAAAAGTGATCCATGTCTGTGTTAGTGCCATTGAAATCGGAGGTCTAGCTCCTTTTCTTTGTGCCTCAGCTCCATGCTCAGTTCGGCTGTGTGCAGCTGAAAGTGGGTCTTCGACTTGCTTGATAGCTTTTGACAGCTCACTCTCATCCCAGTGGATCAATGGAGCTCAGCACTCTTCATTAGAAACATCAATGTACTGCACATTCCCACAGGCTCAGCAACGACCCAGCAGCTCAGCCAGTGAAAATGTATTTATTTTTTATTCTATAAAAAATCATTCTGGATTTATGGCTTATGTATTTTTTTTCTTTTTTTGTCTTCAGGTGAAAACCAGAGAAATTGCTTGGTTTTTCACATTGGTACTTTCTTTTTAAACGTAGCCTGCATTAATGTTCCAACAACATTCACAAATGAGAAAGACCATGATTATGTTTATTTTGATTAGGAATACAAATGTTTTACTACTTTTTATACCACACAGAACAAAAGAAAATTAATTATTTCATATTTTTTATTAATAAATAAGGCACACCTCAAATATCCTGACTGTCTTTAAATTTGTGACATGATGGGAAAGTCAAAATAGTTGCCACATTTGTTCCATGTCCAGGAAGGAGGCAGACTCTGTGTCAAGACATAGAAAACAAAACAAATAAGATATTCTATGAAGATTTTGGAACTAAATCTTAACCAGGAAGATAAAACATGCAAATAATTCCTCTAAATAGTCAATGACATTAAACATAAAGCTCTGATCTCAGTCCCACAGAAACTTTAAACAATATGCGAGATAAGCTGCCTACAAACTTAACTTAGTTGCCCATGTTCAGCAAACTATTGTGAGAACCTTATGAAAGGGTATGCAAAATATTCGATCCAAGTTATATGGAAATATATCTAAACTTTTTAAGTTAAAGAAAGTAATAAAACAATGTGCTTGTTAGTTTTTTTTTTTGCTTGGTTATGGTGTCACTGTTAGGAAATGCTTGGTTTGTATGCTTTTTATTTTTAAAGGCTCCTTCTGTGAGGTGAGTGGTATTGTTTCTTGGATTGGTTTTGTTGTGAAGAAGATAAAACGCAACAAAAAAATTAGCACAGTAAAAGGAAAAAATAAATGGACAGACTAACAGTGAAACCTAAGAGAAAAGATTTGTTTGTAAATGTTACTCCTTACATTTCAAACTGAAAGCACATTAATTATTTAGATTGTTTTTCCATATTTATAGTTAAATCAAAGAACTTTTTGGCTAAATATTGTATAGAAAAAAGTAAAATTGAGCTGTGGGTGTAGGATGTTTTGCTTTTATTAAACTGAAATAAACTCATTGCTTCTAAACACAAACTGTATTATTTACCTTCTTTTGTTCCTAAGTGAATTTAAAAATTAAATCCTTGATTGAAATTTATTTAAACGCTCAAAATGCCTTCTGGACGATTCTGCAGTGTTTCGTATTTTGTATGAAAGGCAAATGCCTTGTTTTTTATTTTTTTTTTAATTGTTTATTTTTCTGGTTGTTTTTAATGTTTATATTGAAAAAGAGGGACCTGGAAATTGAATATTATTGAAGTGAATTTTAAAGAAGTTCACTAGACGTCGATGGAAGCTTCAGGGTTTATTGTAAACACAAGTGTTGCGTCAGCAGTCTCTTGAAATGATGGCATCACACGTGGAATATTAGCATGTGCAACAAGGTGAAAAAAAACACAGTGGAGACACAAGTGATGGCAGCAGGTCACTGAGGTTGTTGTCATAGTGGAAATAATGAGTCTGAGCCAATAGCTACCTTACTGTCATCATCTGCCTTTCGATTGGCCCTCTGACAGTTTACTCAGCTAATCACTGGAAGAATTCAGCCTACATGTTTGGTAGCATATGTGTATACACACATGCATTCATACACACATTTGGCGGCCAAACGTCTCACTGGGAAAACGCAATGTGTGTTTCGGTGAGTCTCTCTGGTCCTACCATTAATAATGCATGGCTTTGGGAGGATGAAAGGCTGTTTTGGCTTGAGGCATGTGTCTCATATGAAGAGAGAGACATCGTGGCCGGTAGTTATAACTGTACATCCACAGAGAAAGTGAATGCTTCGTCACATGGCTTTCATCAGCAGCCCTGTATTTAAGGCTGGAAGTGGATTTATTTTGGGGGTAAAGAGTGAAATAATCAAATATTTAACATGAAGGGATTTATTTATTTATTCATTTTTTTTGTATGGTTTCAAGGTAGGTTGAATACTGTGTCTTTACAGTGCACTTTATTAGATACACCTATTCAGTACGTGGTTAAGACAAATGCAAATCAGCCAATGACATCAGTTGCACGTCTAGGCTTTATAAAGGTGATTTGCTGAAGTTCAAATTGAGCAGCTTAATGGAGGGAACTAGGATTTAAATGACCAAATGTGAAATTGATATTTGGGCTTGTTATAAATTTTCCTAAACGTTTAATGTTCTAGGATAGTCACACAGCCATCTCTTGACTTTACAGAGATTTGGCAAATAATAAGAATAATAATAAGCCAGTCAGCAGCAGTGCATCACACAAAAAATGTCAAAGGAAAATAGCAGATAAAAATCACTTGTTACATTTGAGGTGTGCTAAATAAAATACCACATCTGAAGGCACAACATATCAAACCTTGAAGCAGATGGACAAGAGCAGCAGAAGATCACATACGGTGCCGCTCGTATTAGATAAAAATAGGAAACTGAGGTGGTAATTCACACAGGCTCACCACAATTGGATGACCAACTGAAAAAAAAAACGTTGTTTGTTCTTGATTTAAGCCGTGACATTAAGATTCAGGGTCAGAAAATGATATAATATTGTGAAACATTGACCCATTATCAAAATGACATCTGTGCCTTAATAGTTTTAACTGAATTATGCATTATTGTGCTTCAAGAAATCCAACAGAGCTTTACATACCTTTTCAAACTCCTGTACCTCATCTCTGACAATGTCAGTCAGTTTCTCCATTATATTATAGGACATATTTTCCTTCAACCACATTGTTGTTATAATTCTTCCAAATTTAATCAGTATTTAAAAGAATTGTCTGTGAGTAGACTCCTACTAAATAGTATTTTGTGTTACATGGCACTTATAACCCAGTAATATCTACTAATGCCTAATATACTATAATCTTCCAGTATTACTGGTGTTTGAAGTAGTCCCCTATAAACTGAGACAAGGTACCTTTTACTTTCAAAACACTTAAACATCTGAAATGCAAAGGGAACATTGATTCAGCTTTTCTGGTGTAAGTTGAGTCTTCATATCTCAGTTTTTATTAATTGTTTAAAACTTTTAAACGTGATTTCCATTTTTTTGTTTATTTCACTGACACATCTGTCAGACTCAGTACTTGGCGGGAGGTCATAATGTTACAGCTGATAAGTGTGTAGAGATAGTACCACGATTTTTTTTTTTTTTTTTTTTCAGGATTGATTTCTGAAAGCTTTTAAGCTGGCTTCACATTTCTATCATGACCTACTCCCTTTTTTTTTTGTAAATCCAGAATGTGTCCTGTGATGCAACACTTCACATCGCAAACATCATAGCACCACCAGATTGGGCTAAAAGTCAAATTTAGCAGTCGATGGTTTCCTAACAGTAATCATGCACAAGAAGGATTCATCCTGCTGTTGTGAAGAACATGAGCACAACTTGTTTGTCTGACACTTGTGCAGTAATTAAGGTTAAAGTCTCATGTGTGGCAAGTTTCCCCTTATTTCCTTGTTATGCCTTCGGTAATAGAGCTTCATATGTAAATAAAGCGTGCTCATGCGTGAGTGTTTTCCATCTGTATATGTGAGCATGTGCACTAAACCCTTTGAAGATACTCGTTCACTCTATATTCCTTCTCTTCCAATGTCTCGTCTCTTTGAACAGCATGTAGGCATGATTATTAAAGCTGCTCTCTTTCGACTTCAAACATATGGGATGAATATGGATATGATGTGACACCAAGCCCTTCACCAACGCCCTGTCTGTACTTCATTTCCATTCCTGTCATGCAATAAAGGTTGATAGGCTTGGCGTTAAACAATCTCTGTGGGAACTAAACCTGTCATTCACTAGCTTGTCTTTGAGCTAGCTTAGGCAGTTATTACTTAGCTTATTGAGAATGGCATGACGCTTCAGAGGAGAATTAGATGTGGAATTTTATTCTCATTTGTCTTGTCATTCTTTGCTTTTCTTGCCGTCATCTCACATGCTGTGTACATCTTTTTCTGGAGTCCTTTCATAATTTATTGTGTTGAGTGAATTTTTGCTTTTTTAGCTGTTTTCCCCCTTTCTTAGTTGTCACACAAAACATGCAGGACAAAGACCACAAGTGCTTGTTGTTTATACTTTAAATGTTGACCTTTCCCAGGGAAAAATATATGTTCCTCAGGTGTTTGGGTGCAATTTAACAAACCAGCAAAATGTTTGGTTTTTGTTTAACTTTAAGGGCCCAAATTTACCACTTAGCTTCAGACAGCTCATTTTATTATGGTATTCACTCTCACTTCAGCAGAAAACAGAAGTATAATACCTGAGATGTAAAAAGGCAGGCCTCTTTTTCAAAGTGCTAATGAATAATGTGCATAGGGTAAAATCTGTTTGTGTAATTTTTCACATGGGGATAGATTGTGTGCGTGACCGAATTCTGTTTCTTGACAGAAATAGCATTTTGACCTTTTGAACTCAGTATTTAAAAATATATTGTTACAAGAACAATATATTGTATTTACAAAAAATGCATATGTCCAAATACAGTATCTTAAAAAAACTCAGACTTTGGTTGGGCATTCTAATTTTCTTATCACTGCAGTTACTATATTGTTTCAGTAGCTTATTAAGCTAATAAAATTTAGAAAATATGCTAAGGTCAGCTACCTGTTCACTTTGTATGCAAGAGCTGTAAGTAAAAGCCTCACTTAGCCAGCAGTTGTTAACCAAAAAACTTCTTTGCAGAGCTTTAAATTTATTGACTTGACGATGGTGGTATTAGGCCTCAACCTGTGTGTACAAATATTGCAATACTGTAAAATATTTCCTGGTATTAAAAGTAGTTAGGTAGCATGATAAATCTACAATATTTTGAATTAATTCACTGTTAACATCAACGGTGAATCAATTTTATCACTGATCTCCAGTGACACAGTTAACCAGTAGTCAACCAGACCTATTGACGCAAATGCGCCAATAGGTTAATCAATCACCTTTGATGTTTTGCAGCTTTTATTTGGTTATTGCATTGGTCTGGTATTGCTTGATCACTATGTTGTTGATAAAGTTCAGATATGATCTAGTGGGATGGGTGAATCCCAAGCAGTCAAATTTTTTGTTTAATTAATATTATCTTTTGTTACACTATTGGACACATCAGCAAATTTAGGGTCAAACTGGGTGTGTAGGGACTAGGTTTTTTTTTTTCTGCACATGTAATGGCTTGTATGCATATGCATGAACAACAGTGAATGCAATTTACTTTCTGCAGAAAGGGCTACTGGCTTGTGTCCATTTTGCAGTTTTTATGCCCTACTGTCTTCTGAATCATTAGTCTTTTATAAATATCTTGTTGTAAAAATGTATGGAACCACTTCTACAGGAGTACAGTTAGTCAGTTGTTTCATGTTCTAGCACAATAATAAATCACAACATTTTCAGAGTTATGTAGTCTGGTTTTGTAAAACATACTTTGAAGAAATGAGATCACACTGTTGCAATGTTTAGTCCTGCATTTAGCATAACAAGCAAAGGTAAAGAATCATCCTGCAATGAGGTTTTCCAACCAACACTTGCACAAGTAGAATTATGCAAATGAGTTTGCAATTAAAGATGGCTGCATGCAGAAATGAGATTTTGCATCCTGAAAAGCTCTTCTGTCAGCTTAGAAACTGACTGATGAAGCAACAAACTGTTGATTGCGATATCCTTCTACACTGTAAAATGTAGAAGCAGAAACTATGGCTGATTTGAGTTTCTTGCATTATGGCTACCATGAGAAGAGTTACCATACTTTCATGGTATGTACTGGTAATTTCTAAACAAATATGTAAAACTTGGTTTTAATTTAAAACAGAGAATCCACAGTTATTTATGCTATTATTAAAATATGACATTGATTATTTTAGTTGTATTAATAATGCATAAGTTATTTTTTTCAGTTTCCAATTTAATAAATTTGTTAAATTTATTAAATCTTCCTCAACTTCAGTTGTATTCAAATAAATTTCCTTCATGTGTAAAATGTTATCATTTCATTGTTCTGTTCTTAGAGTTAAACTGGGAGTAACAAATGTGCACTTTTAGCTTGCTATTGTTTTAAAACATTGGCACCTAATAACAATGATTTTCTACATTATTTTACCATCCAAAAGCCAGCTGAATGACAGTGTGACCAATTAGGACCAGCTTTGCCATGCTGCATACAGCCAGAGAAAACTTTGGTCACTTTGGTACTTTTACTGGCATCTTTTCAGCAACTACATCAGTCTACATAACTCTTTAAACTGTGAGGAAGGTTTGGACAAAGATTTCTGATGGGTTAATGTGTTTTTTTGTTTGTTTGTTTGTTTTTCAAATTAATTTGAAAAAAGACCTGACATTAATGACAAGAAAGCCATCATATCTTTCATTAATGAAAGATAATGTTTTCCTTCAGAATGTTCAGCTGTTTAATAAAATCATTATCATTATCATCATAGAAAAAAAAACAAAAACAACCCACTGAGAATCGAAACATGTAACATGTCTTTCAGTCTTATCTTGACAACAAAATGCATCAGTGACCTTGCTGGCATAGAAGCACTCTCAGAGAGTGAGGTATGTACTCTGGTTATCTTGCATCTCTGCATTCATGAAGTGCAAGCTTTTCATTTGTGAAAAGCATGCAAAAACACCAAAATGAAGCACAAAAGGAATGGCAGATCAATCAATCAATCAATCAAATTTTATTTGTATAGCACATTTCAGCTACAAGGCATTTCAAAGTGCTTTACATCATAAACACAAAGTCATGCAACATAGAATAACATTTTTGTCACGGAATTTAAGCGCCTGTTTTCGCCGAACTCCGCCGTCCGTTTAACCACGGGTATTTGTCGGGCCCCGTTGCCCACAACAGGAAAAGGTGTAAAACCTTTTAACACGGAATTTAAGCGCCTGTTACCGCTGGACTCCGCCGACCGTTCAAACACGGGTATTTCAAACACAGATAAACCACACACAGCACTCCCTGTTAGGGATCATCCATTCACTGATATTTTATTTACTACGTGTTTTTCCTTTAGTACTATTGGCATGTTGCATGCCCCCATGCCCTCACTTCCTGGCTTATGCTGCCCCCGCCTCTCAGCAGCCATTAGGTCTGTCTCCGACACCATATGGCCTTCTCTCTGTGTTTGGGATGTGTGACGACAGTGCCCACTATGCTGCTAAGTCTTCTGGAAATAGAAACCCAGTCTTACCCTATTTCCTCTTTTCTTTATCTTCATCAAATGTATTATTTCTTTCTTTATGTTTGCACTAATTGTTTCTTAAAGATTAAGGAGTTTAATTTTTGCAGTGAAATGGTGTACTTGCATTGAGATTTTATTTGCCTTTAGCCAAATGTCCACTAACATTACTGTGGTGAATCAGAGAAAACTACTATAATTAAAATCTTGAGTCACAGAATGACGAAGGCCAGCACCGTTACAGACGCATCTTCACGCCCCTTGGCAGACAGATCTGCTTTTTGAAAGGATCGTATCAAAGCCCAGAAACATGCAAAACCAAATGATTCTACTTATTTGACTAGCTTCTTTTAAACACAGCAGAAGAAAATTGTGCCTCTGCAGATGTCTTTTGCCTCTAATGGTAAGGTTGCCTTACAAATGTTAATGTAGACACAAGCTTGTAGTTACAAGATGTAATCGTCTTAGTCTGCAAGGTTTTTTTCCTTTTCTGACACGTGTATCGAGAAAGAAAGACAGGAAAAGGCAAACAGGTGTGTAGTAGTGTCACTGATGTGTTTCCTGTTTGTGCATGGAGAGGAGCTTTTTGTGGACGGATTATATCGGAAGGTATCGCAGCATGCTATGTATCTTTTTTCTTTTCAAACAAGTATATGATGCAGTTATTTCTGTTTTATTTAAGCTGTAAATTACATCTCACTGAAAATAGACTTGAGAAAAGTAAGCGGAACATATCAGCCGTAAGCTGAACTTTGAGTAATCGAAGTTGCAGTTTTCTGGTTTGTAATGATAAATAAAAAACATATCTCATAAATGATTTGACTTTAGCTGTTACCAGCTGTAAGTAAGCCATGGAGTACATCTGACATCTGAAGGGTAAACTCTAAGAGGGAAAGGATATGACCCAAACTGTGGTTGAACCTTTACGTGTCTTCTCAGTTTCCTGTTTTCTTGCTCGTCTTGTTCCTCCAACTTTTGCCGCTGTCCCTTCTGCTCTCAACTGCATGACTAAATGAGTCAGAGCGCTACAACCAGGAAGACAGTGAAGCTGCTTCAGAGCAGTAGCAATACGATGTGGTCTTTTATAAAAGGGGCTGGTCCGATTTCAATGACTTATTTTTTTTTATATGTATATTTTCTAATTTACAAGCACATCTTACATTCAATACCTTGCAAAAATATTTATACCTCTTGACTCTTTTTAGTCAAATGAATTTATTTTGACCTACACAAATTGTCAATGATTTTCAGCATTTCTTTTAGATCTACAAAAGTGTGGCACACTGAGAATGTGTCATGCATATTTTTGTCCTTTCTTCTTTCCAAAATACTCCCAGCATTGTTGGTTTGAATTAAAAGCATCTATGAACAAGTCTTTCCAGAGACTGTTAACTGGGTTTAGGTCTTTACAGGGTCATTCTAGCTGGGTCATTAAGAAAATGCATTCATCTCAATCCTTTCATTGTCACTCTGTCTGTATGCTTAGGGTTGTTATATTGATGGTAGGTGAACATCCTCTGCAGCCTCCGACATGTTTTCTTCTAAGATTTATCCTGTGCTTTACTCCGTCCCTCATCCCATCGCCTCTGATCAGCCGCTGCTGAAGAAAAGCATTCCCACATCATAATTCTGCTACCATCTAAATAAACTTAGGGTTTGTTTGTTCAATGTGCACTGTTAATTTCCCTGTTCATATAGTGTTCTGTGCATATTTATCTGCTATTTTCCTTTGTCTTCATTATGCTTTTGTTCATCACTATTCCTTAGCAAATCTCTGAAGTTTTTTCAGAACAGCTGTATTTAAGCTGAGATTTATCACTTTTGAATGCAGTCAGTTGCATTTGATTTCATTTAGGGATGTCGGATTACGCAAGTTAAAAAAGCACCAACGGTGTTATGTTGATGTAATGTGACAGGATGTGAAAAAGGTCAAGGTGTATGAATTCTCTTGCAGGGCACTGCAAACCATAGAACTGTGCATCACTTGCAGATCCTGACAAACTAAGGATTTATAAAATTATACCTGTGATTTTTTTTTTTTACCATGTCTCAAAATGCGGTCCTGCAACACACAGATTGTTCCCAGACCATGTCAGTGTTAGCCTTCCTTTTATCCACACGTGCCCTCTCCCTCTCTCCTCATACGCTTGTGCAGATGGGGTTTACTGTAATTTTCAAAAGCCATGCAGGTTACACATTCATTCCCATGGTTTAATAGGAGTGGGATTACTAAGGTTCGCAAGGATATCCCCGCCCAAAACAGGGACGCCAGACGTTTCTGTTTCGTCTTTTTTTTTTCCTCTTCACATTTAGACATTTTGCTCTTTTTTCACCTTGTTTTGTCCTGCCCAGCATTTCCCTCCTCCTGAAATGGTAAGACTGGGACTGTTGGTACTTTGGGATGTTCCTTTCTATTAGGGTATGTTTTTTGAGGCATGTGTTCATCAGGTTGGATGGTTTATGTACTATGTGAAGCTGTGTGTCTGGCAGAAAGTTATGTGCTCTGCTCTTATGTAAGTTGGTCTTGGCAGGGTAAAAGCAAGGGTTTAGCTTGAGGGATGCTGGCTCAGGTGGAGCGATGGAGTCTGAAGCTATTTTGGGAATACTTTGCTTCTCACATCTACCAAACGCATGAGTTATTCACTCACATGGGTCTCCTGGTTCTGAAGGGATGAAAAGACAATTGAAAAGTGGGGTTCTATCCTGTTTTGTATTCCTGCATGCAAAGTCTGCTGGGTGTGCTAAAACCGTAGCTGGAGAAAATATTTTGATTCCTTTTTTCTGCAAATATTCTGGCATTTATTGTTGGTTTTATTCACTGCCAGTAATCCAAGCCATTAGTTAAAAGGCTTAGATTAGTACAGCTACCCACAGCTGAAAGTGCTCCCTTCATCTGTTCTCTAATGTTAAATATTTCAACACATACAATGTGGACATCATCTTTTGATTAAAAATGGTTCATGCATAAACAGTGCATTATCAATTTGGTAGTTACAAACAATGATTTTTATTTTAGATATTATGTGCTACTCACTCTTTGAACTTGCTCATCACTATGAGATTTGTAGCATTCTTTGACAGCTGTGCTAATCTGTCTATCCTTTTGTATTTTTACTCTCTCCCTGTCCCAGACCATGCAGCTCCTCTGGTTGCAGACTCACCTGCCTTGCATTGTCCCAAGCCTGATCGAACATAAGGGCAAACCCAGCAGGGACTGCTGAACACGACCGGGTAGAGAACCATGCTGTCAGGCTCCTGGCGTCGGTCTGTGGGGCCGACACAACCTGTCACAGCACCTGTGGTGAACCCCAGCGCGATGACTGTGTGTGGGGTTCCAAGTGGTACGGTGGTTCTTGAGGCTCAGTATGACTACAGCTACCGAGGGTCAGACGGGCGACAAGTATGCATAAGAGAAGGCGAACGATTTATTCTCCTGAAGAAGACAAATGCAGACTGGTGGCAGGTGAGAAAACATTGTATTAAGCATAGTAAAATAACAGAGTTAGTTTATTCAATGTCTATGCTTACAATATGAAAGAACAGACAAATCCATGGGAAAATTTCTCAGGAGTAGTAAACTGCTGCTTTTCTAACTTCCTTTTGAAGCAAGCTGTGCAAATTATAAACTTTTATTTAACCAGGTAAAGAATCCATTGCGACTAATGTCGCTTTTAGGTGATTAGCCAAGAGCTCAACAACACAACACTTAAGAAACACAAATAGGTAAAGCTAGTGAGATTTCCACTTCAGATCATTCCTACAGCTACAGCTAACATTTTTATGAAATTTCTGATTCTAGAGAGATTAATTCTCCCCTCATGCTTTTGTAAAGGTAGTTCAGATAAACTGTCCTTAAGCTACAGTTTTTGGGCCCAGCCACTTCATTTACTGTTGTGTATGCAGTACTTTTTAATTCATATACATATAGATTAAATTACAATAGGTAAACATGAAATTAGTTAATTGAAACATGTTTATTTCCATGTACGCCTCTCCCTTTGTACAACATCATTTCAGTCTAGAAAATGTCTGTTTTTGGTTAAAAATGCTATTGAAACAGGAATATAGTCTTACTGTTGAAACTAGCTATTTACATACACTATAGAAAAGGACACAGAAACATTATTTCTGACTGCCTGACATTAAATTAGACTAAACTTGTCCTGTTTTAGATTAGCTAGGATTATCAAAATTATTTTTATTTGCTAAATACCAGCATGGTGTCACCTCCCCCATACTTTGCAGTTGGGATGATGTAAAGGGTCATTATGATCAAATATTAAAATTTTAGTTTTATCAAGCCACAGGACATCTCACCAGAAATTAATGTCTTTGTCCATGAGAGCATTTTGCGAATCATAATATGCCTCCACCTGCTGCTTTTGGAGTAGTGGCTTCTTCTTCTCTGCATGACCATCTTCCTCATAGAATTATATGTTTTGCTCGCAGTTGATAATGACTCTCATCAACTTCACCAAATCATCTGTTTATGTTTTGCAGTTGATACTCAGATTTTTCTCTGAAATTATCTGGGACAGACACTACGGGCTGTTATAATTTCACAAAGATTACCTCATCACCACCCAGTTTATGAAAAGTTTAAATCTCTGAGTTTCAAAAAATGGATAAAAACAAACTTTTAAAAATTCTCTTTATTTTGGCTTTTAGAAAACTTTAAAAATTACATCTACCGGTAGTCTAAAATGTATGAGAACTTTTGTCTGATTTAATGTCAGCCAGTGAAGGAAAACAATAAACATGTATTTTATGCAGTGGATGTAAATATCTAGATTCAGCTGTCTTCTAGAAACACTTCTCCTAACATCCTGTGTCTGAAATGTCACAACAAGGTTGATATTGTTGTGGCTTGGCTGAATTTGTTCAAATGAAAATGGCAAAAGCATTGATCTTAACTTTGTTCTTGAACAGGTGCGCAGAATCGGTGCAGCCAGCAAAACAAAGCCCCTGTATGTCCCTGCTACCTATGTGACTGAGGTTCCTATCACACCGATGCCCTCGCCCCAGCGCCTTGTCACTTCAGTCTCTCTGCACTCCAACATGCCGATGCTACCCCGAGTTTCACTCTCTCCCAGCTTCACAGGAACTGGCAGGAATGAGCAGAGTCAAGGTACTGTTTGCTAGTAAATAACAAGTTCAACAATAATAGAAAAAACTGTAAAAAATACATACTGGAGCTGTTGGTTTTTTCCTCCACAGTGAACAAGCCCATGTACCGGTCCATGGAAAACCTTAACACTTATAGCAGTGCCTTCCAGAGGTCTGAGAGGAACACAGTAGCAGGAGAAAGCCACTTCCCCACCCTGCCTCTCTCTGGATTCACCTTTAAGCCCAATTCTTCCACCTCCCAGTCAAGTCGCCTCATGGTCCCAGGATCTCCTGCAGCTTCCATGACTCAAGCAAACTCATCAAATCCCAGAGTCGTCCCAACAATCACCCGGAGTCAGAGCTCCAGCAACCTGCCTGAAAACCTGAACGAGAACCCGTACGACGAGGTCGGGGGAGGCCTTGGCAGTCGCATCAACTACAAGGTCCCTAAGAAGTCATGCAGCCAGTGGGACGTGGTGGGGGCTTCAGGCAGGAATAACCGTCTGCAGGTAAGGGAATTAGGATCGAAGAAGAGATAGAGATAGTTTACCCAAATATAGTTTCAAGACTGGATGAAAAGCATGAACATTTGTTATTTACACTGAAAATATTTGAATAAATCAGAGAAAATATAAAAGTTTTGGCTGAGACGTTGGGACAATGTTTGTAATTTCTCTACATACAATGGCTTTCACTAAGGAATGCAAATAAACAAATTGTAGAAAATCTGATCTTTATTTTAGGTTAACCAGATTGTTTTTCACTTAAAGCTAATTCAATCTATTCTTCAATGACATTAGATTATTATTATTTGTCACATTTTTTGTTACACATTAATAGCATCTAAAATATGACTGTTAAGGATGATTTGATTCCTTCCTGACAGTTCATGCCTTATGAAACACCAGGTGGAGCAAGACTCATATGCAAAGCGATTGTTTGTTGTGAAACTGAGAAATATTGCAGAATTACCACGAAGTTAGTGTCACTATCACAACACTCACAATGGGTGGCAGTGGGAATCCAAATAACATGAACTGTCTTGTCTTTTTTCGCCACATAATCAGCAACTTTCTCTATTTTTTAGCTCTTTGAAGACTAAGTTTGTTTGTCAAACAAATCAGGCATCAAGCTCCACTGTGAAACTCTCCATTCCTAAATTTCAGATTTAAGTTGTAGAGAAAGGGATCTCTGCTGTTCAAGTAAAGACCTTCTCCTTATCAAATGAAGAACAGAATTTAAAGCTTAGCTTTCCAAATATTTGCAGGAAAAACTTAATTTTGACTTTTTTAAAATGTTTTAAGTAAATGATGCATACTAAAATAAAAACAAGACATAGATTTAGCATAGAAAAAATTACTGACAAGATCATCTAATCTATTTGCAAATAAGTACAGTTGGCAATGAAGTTCGGACTGAATTTTGAATGTTTTACAATCTCTGTTGTAAAACAGAGATTCAAATAATTTGGACTTCAAACAGCACAATGTCTGATATTTAGCTCAACATGTCTTTGGTTAGACAGAAAGGAAAGAAAACTTAACCATGTAAAAATTACAAACTATTTTAAAAAAAGAAATCTACAAGAATTAGATTTGTATAGTGCTAGTTGACAAACCTGCATTCCTTTTTCAAACATGTTAGTATTTCTGTAAGTTGTTTTTGGTGAAAGATTTATTTGTCAGTTGTGGCCTCACAGTTTATTATTAGTTTATTATTGTTTTTTTCTGATTAAACTTTACTTTCTTTACTCAGTTTTTATCATCATCATCAGTGACGTTAGATTGCAGAAAATGGGTCAAGCAAATCCATCACATGCAGCTGACGCAGAGGGAAGTGTGGGATTAGATTAATTTTGACTTCCTCTTACTGACAACCGGTAATTTCATGGATTTGCATGGCATAGCTTAAAAAAATAATAAAACAGAAATAGATTTTTGCAAATTTAGCAACTTTTCAGGGTTGCCTTAAACCAGATAAATCAACACAGCAGGGTTTGTTCTTCTGCAATCACTCATGCGGTCTGCAAAAGTCTTTTGCTTAATTTTTCTTATGTAACTTGTTTGTTCTGAGCAGAGTACTTTAATGAAAGCAACAAATATACAGCAAGAGGAAAGAAAATTTAATTCGTCATGACTGAATTCTGCACAGTGCCTGGGCTCAGAACCAGCACCAGAGGCTGAAATTGATTTACACTTGGGCTCGTTCTTAATAATCCTCTTGGAGAAGCAATCAAGTTAGCATTGTCGTGACGCCAGAGCTTCCCCTACATTACATCAGAGGGGATTACACATGGCCGCGCTGGTGAAAGAAATCCAAGGTTATGCTTCTGTCAGCCGAGGGAAACTCCAACTGCTGAGTCTCCCAAACTGTGGAGTTTAATCTCTACTGAACTGAGACCTCCGATTATAGATAGATGTGATCTCAGTGGAAATGACTGTGCTTTTTTTTTATCACTCCCATTTCCTCTTCCCTGTCCCTTTTTGTCTTTTCTATCTCTCATCTCTAAAAGCCCTCTTTATTTGAGACTTTAATACCAGTAAGCAGGATTATAACTCCATGCTATTCTGAAAACTCTCCCTGACCAAATGCAACTCTGACATTCCCCTGCCTGTGATGATGAGTTTCAAAAACAGATGTAATTTTCCTCATCACTGAGGACTCGCTTGTTTAGTTTAAAAGATGTCAAAATATAAATTTGATATTTTGATTTTCTCAGTATTTGTCTTGCATCCAAATAATTTTTTGCCAAATTTCCTGCTAAAGTTTAATCTGCAGGATCTTATTAATTATGAGGATTTAGTTTTTTTTTAACCATCAAAATATACATAGTCTTCTCATTTACTATTTTTACAAAGCCTTACAGTGTGTTAAAGTAGCAGGATAATCTCACAATGAAAAGTTTGAAAAATATTTTTTTTAATTTCATCAGCCAGACCAAGTAAACAACATGAGTAAGTTTTCATTGTTTACCTTTTATATAATGTTGCATTTTCATATATATAAACAGCCTTTGATGAGTCTGAGAAAAGAGTGGAAACATACAACAGCAACATTTTCAGAAAAGAAAGTATAGCTGTGGAAAATGACTTACTGAAGAGAAAACAATCCACTCACTTGATCAAACAGTGTGAAATTGGTCATAGTGGGAGATTCGTCCAACTTGATTCAGGATTTTTATGTCTACTCTTCTGTGATGAAGTAGACATGGGCACAGCTGGAGTGAGTGAGAAATCAATTTGTCTTGTCAGGGGAAACCTGAAGCCAGTCGCCCTTCAGTCATCAAGAAAACATTTTGAAAGCGACCTCTGACCAGGGCCTTCAGGTGGAGATTTTCATATCAACATTGACTCATTTCTGGGTTTGTGTGAAGGAGAAACTTTAGGACAGCTTCTTTCATTTGATCCCACATATTTATGTGTGCTTTCCCTTGATTGTGGTAAAAAAAAAATCAAAGCAGAGAAACACACTGAGTCTGAGCTCGATTGCAGCAGTTGTCCGTCTGCCCTCGAGGATGGAAAAAAATCTTCAATGAAGCAAGTTTCTCAGAGCAAAAAGACTCAATACCGCAATGTAACTGCAGGCTAGTTTTATCCAAAATTCATAGTTCATTAACATTTGTTTAAAAGATATTTAAAATTATGTTAGGCAAATACGTTATTTATTTATGAATTTAGACTGTAGGGAAAATTTTTATAAAATTAAAAAACACTTTAGATTTATAATTATTTATAGTTTATTACATAGATCAGTAATAAACTATATTATTAAGTTTTATATATTTCTTGTTATAACTAAATGCTTTGTGCTGTTTGGGAATGTTTAATAAAAATATCTACAAAGGTACAATACTGAAAAAAATTGATTTTTATACTCAGTAATGCCAGTTGTCTCATTTGTAAAAGTAGAAATTTTATATAATTTAAATTGATGTATTTAACACTCTAAACTGCATGTGTTATAATGCGTCTTATTTTGCTTGAAGAATGGTGGGTTTCGTCACACAAGGTTTCTTTGTGTAACAAGGTCAATTGAGTCAAATCGAGTGTATTTATGCAGCACATTTCAACAACAACATAACACAATAAACTTAAATAACAACTTTACATTACAGTGGTAAAATAAAGAGAAGTACTATAAAAATGTTATTAATTAATCAGTTAATCAATTTTTCACTTATTACAACTCAAAGTAGCGCTAAATAAAACCTTGATTTCCTTTAAATCAGGGTTTCAGCAGTCGTGCAGTTTTCTGGAAATTTCTTCATGTTTGGTTTTGATTATGGACATGGAGTGATTTGGGTGATCTTCTGGTTCAAGTCTGAGTGGTTAAATCCTTCTGATTTTCAGACACAGGCCTGTTTGACCCTGTTGACAGTTAGTTGGTTTTGATATAACCACTGAAGTAAACTGAAGAAAGCTGTGAGTCCAGATGCTTCAGGTAACGGAAAGCTGTCCTGCCATCTTGTGTGAAATTCACTCAGATCCTTTTATACTCGAGCATCACACACAGACATCTTTGTGTGGATCAGCGGGGTCGTCTCAGTGGAAGATTTAACTGTGAAACTTTGATCTGTGTGTCAAAGCAGATTTGAATGAACTTCACACTTCCCTTAACGTCTGAATCAGCTTTATTTGACAATGTTGTGTGCACATCCAAAAAATTTGACTTCAGTTTCTAGCACTCAAAGCCTACAGGCGTTAGGTATTACTTTAGCAAATAACATGCTCATTTTGTGTGCTAGCGAATGCAAAATGGCTTATGTTGTGTAGGGTGAATATACATGATATGGGAATGTTTGTAATTTTAAAGAGAACCTACTTTTTTACCACAGAAATATAGTTATGCCTGTAATTATGCATTAAATAAATACATTGCAACCAACCACCTTGGAAAAAAAATCCCCTAGGTATTTTGACTACTTTTGCTTTGATTTTATATTTATATTTTAGTATGTGATGGATCATTGCTTAAATTGCCATTAAATTACAAAGTTTGAAATGTTTAAGAGGTGTCAATACATTTGCATTTAACTGTAAGGTTTAAAATAATTTCTATCACACCAATGGACTATTTACAATCTAAAGATTGGGTTTCATAACTGGGACCAACGTGCCAGTCAGTATAACAGCTTTTGGATTTATGGATCTTGAGCTTTTGCTGGGGGTGAGCACGTATTTCTGTAAGCTTTGTGTTAATCCAAAGTCCATTTATTTATGTAAAATTGGCGAGTCCTGTCCCATGTTATTTATGGTTTCTGTTGTTTGCTCATGTTTTGCATACCAAATTTACTTTTTATGTTCAAACCATTTTTTTTTTCTTTTTTTCAGTTTGTACAGTTGTTATTGCGTACATAATGTATGGGGTAAAACATGTAAACAGCAGATAATTTTTAGGTCCTTAATGGGTCCACAAAACTTAGATGCAAATTTACAGTGAGAAAAACTAATAACAGCGTCACTCCATTTTTATCTGTAGCAGAAAATAGTCCACAAGAAGCATGGTGTTTTTGGAATATAAAGTTGCCACTTAACATCTAATGAAATTTTATGTTGTTTTTTTTTTCATCCAAGGTCCCTACTGAGGCCTACATGCCCCAGCTCTCCTGGCAGGACTCCCCTATTTATGCTGAAATGCAGCCGGAGAAGCGTCTGTCCCAGCAGGAGCCCCCCATCCCAGCTGTGGGTCAGCAACCTCTTCAGATCATGGACCTGTGGGAACAGTATTCCGATCCAGGCACAGGTAGATGCTATTATGTCAATAGCATTACCAAGGAGAGGTCATGGAAACCCCCTCGCCGGGCTCGTTCTCAGTGCACCAATAAGAGTCCAACACAGCAGGTACTTTCTGTTCCCTCTGAACCCTTTTCTTTCCTTCTGCTGCTGAATGGGTCTTAAAGTGTGAAAAGGTTGGCAGGTTCTGAGCCAGATGAAAGTGTCTTCTCTTAAAGGAGAGTGTAGTGGAGGTCATGGTATGGAATAAAAGCCTCGGCTCATTTCCAGGTTTCTATGGCTTGCCTGTATCAACACAAATGGGGACGTTTTCAGTCACACAAGTCTGCACGTATAAGCCTATATGGTATTTTCTCGTTTTACTAAGGCACAGGATTTAAAGATCTAGGTATTTTTATTGAAATGGTCTACTTCTTAAGGTCAGACTCATCTATAACTTTGAGCTTGACATATGGCTTCAAACTTGTTTTCCTTCGTATTATTAGTTAATTTATAATTTACTTGTAAAAAGAATTATGTCATTTTAAAAAAAATCCCCTGAAAAACACATTTTGCATATTTGCATTGTCTTGTTGAAAGTTGAACTTCCACCACAGCAGTGTGCTCAACTTTTTGCAGCCTGCAACAAGTTAAGGATTGCTCTGTTATTAGCTATGTCAATCTTTCTATCAACTCTGACAAACTTCTTGTGCTGCTGGAATAATTCCCATTTCTATAGCATGATGCTGCAAACAACATTGCTACTGTTTGGCATGGGTGATGGTTTCATTTAGATTTGTATGTTGGTGTAAAGTTGCAATTTTGGTCTCATGAGCACTTTATTTCACATGCATGCTGTGTTAAATGGATTTAAACATTTCCACAACTTTTTTTTCGTATATGGTTTATTCTGTGATCTTGATGATGCTGTTTACTCACTGATGTTCTCAAGCAAACGTCTGAGGCTTTCCCAGAACATCTGGATCTATTCTGAGATTAAATTACATGCATAGACTTCTACTAATAAACAGACTTTTAAAGGCAACATGTTTCACTGGATTTTATTAAGAGGTAAAAAAAAAAGTAGAAGGTGCTGAATGGAAATGTGGAGTACATAATTTTGCACCACTTTTTTAGTTTATGTTTCTTTCTTCACCAACGCAACTTTGCACCACTTTGTGTTGGTCTGCTGTAAAAATCCCTATGAAACTTCTTCAAGTTTGTGGTTGTTAGAGACTAAATATAAAAACTTGAAGCGCTATAAATTATTTTGCTGGTAATGTATAGTATGCAACTTTTTTCATCCGTGGTGTTGCAGATAAGTAAACAGATTGTGAGTGTTTTTTTGACATCATTGTGCTGGGCTTTATATCTCTAAAAACCTGGATCCCTTTTTGACAGATACTTCCTCCTTTGTTGTATCATAATAATTTATTTGAACTGTGTTGTAGGTGGGGCATTTGTGGCTTTTTAGCTTTTAAAACATTTTGCAGATCACTGCCTGGAGGAAACAAAATCCACTGAGCAATAGTTCTCCAAATTAAACAAAAAAATCTCCCTTGTTTGCTTTGCAAACAAAGGAGACTTTTGAGTCAGTTAGAAAATATTCAGTTTATTCAAAAATATTAGCAAATAAGATTATTGGTGTCAAGCCAATGATAATCCATGTTTTAAGATTTGTGTGCTTGTCTTATGCAGGGCAGTCCAGCACAGGCTCAGACGTTACCCCGGGACACCAGCCATCTGTCACTACCCCTCTCTAAGACGGGCAATGGAACTATGCACAGGGTAAACACTCTACAGCTTTGTAAAGATGGATCAAATGTAACTGAACCAGTTATGTGAAATTCAATAGATTTATCTGAAATAGCTCAGTAGTTTTAATTACATAAAATGTAAGGATTGTTTGTGTTTTAATCAGTCAGCTGCTGTGGCTTATGCGGAAAGAACATATGCTGTGGAGTGACTGCATTTGGTTTATCCGCACGTAAAAACGTTTCAGTTTAAACAAAAGGCAATGTTTGTTTCCTCATTCTCTTCGCCTGTTGATGTTTAGAAACCTATTTCTTTCTCAGTTGTTGATTTGAGTTGTGGAGAGAACATGAATTTACAATTGGAGATTGAAGTTCACTGAATGGTTAGAAGTTTCAGATTAAAGTTATATATTCTCAGCAGCCTCCAAAATTATTTGCACCACTTTAGGATGTCACTTTAGGATGTTGCAGAAATCCTAAAATGTATTTAGAGTAATTTGGTTAATCCACAATCTTGTGGTTTTTCATTATTTTAGTGTTTAAAGAGTTATAAATATGATATTATACTGATGCCAATTCCTCTTCAAAATGGCAAAGACAAGAGAATATTTCCTTGAAGTTTGCTAATATACATAAAACTGGAAATGGCTGCAAGGATAGCTACTGCTTAAATGTTCTCGATTTTAACATTCAGAGCAAGATTTAGGTAAAAGCAACTCAAATATTGACAGGCAAGTTGAAGCAATGAATGCTTTGCAGTTTATTTTACCATGAACAACTAAAAACTAAATGATGAAAATATCTCCATAAACTTCAGTGAACAAAGAGGAGCATTTTCAACATTTCAGGAACTCTCCCTTAACAACTTTTAAACCAGGGATGCCAAACTCCAGTCCTCAAGATTTTCCTTTCCTCCACTTTTAGGTACTTTTCTTCTCCAATATATCTAAATCATATCAATAAGTTTTAGCTCTGCAGAGGCCTGGTGATTAGCCAGTCATTTGATTCAATTATGTAGAAACAGGGATGTATATAACCATGGCAGGAAAGTAGATCTCAAGGTCTGGACTTGAGATATATCAATGTGCCATTGATAAAAAAGAACTGCTCTGTTCTACCCTTTCATATACATATAAATGTATGAAATTAGCTCAAAGCTTGTAGGATTTTTATTGAAACTCTGTGCTGTCGTCAAACGGGACTAAGACCGAACATTTTCGCAAGGCAGTCTGAAAGCATTTATATTTTTTACAAGCAAATACTCAGTTGAGTGTGAATACAGAGAGAACAATTACTGCAGAATGTGACACATCGAAAATTTGCAAAATCTTGCAATTATATTTGCATTAGGACTGCACTTCCTCTCTGGACTCCTTCGCTAGTAATTGCTGAAATCTGGTTGATTTAATCTGCGGTGACATCCACTGTTTAACATAGGAACTGCAGGAACTTTGAATATTCAAATCAAAGGGAAATTATGCATGTCTGAAGTCTCTTTATCTGGTTGATAACAGGGTGCTTCAACAGTTATCAACCATCCCACCAGACCCAAATCCAATGAAAAACCCGTGTAATCTAAAGAAAAAGCATACAAGAAAAGAGCAAGGACTCTAGATGATTTGGAGTGATTGTATCAGAGAACACAATCGCTCCTATTGGCCAAAGGAGTTCGAAGGGGTGCCAATAATAATATAGTATATATGTTCTGATTTTATGAGGTTAAAAAACTTCACTAAAAGATTCATTTATCGAGAGCATTTTGAAAATCTTTATTAGTGGTATGTATAACTGTTAATTGATAGTTGGTTATTTGAATTTGGCTTTCATATTGTTTTTATGTTTTTCTTTTTAACAAGAGATAGGTTTTAGAAAGATGTTTAATTTTCTTTTTATATTATGTTATGTTTTCCACCAGCTATTTACTTTCTTTTATAAACCCTCAAAATGCCTTTTAATTAGCTGAATCAAAGCTACTCATCACAAGGATGTTTGCTATAATAAGAAAATGTGTTTATTTATTTACTAAGTGAGTCAGTACAGTGAAGATATACATTAATCTTTAATAATAATTAATTTGACTCTTTGGAAAAGTCTCTTGGCTTTTTATTTGCCAAATTAATGCTCTTCCCGGAGAGCAAACATTACAAAACAATAATAATCTTGCACAACATGTTTAAATGCAAGTAGCTGTGCTCTGTCATCTGTAAACCCACCAGACCCAACAGCACAAACCATAAACAGACACACATGCACGCTGCCCGCCTCTTTCATGTGAGTCTTTTGTGTTTGTGTTTCAACACCAGCTCAGAAACAAAGAGAGAAAAAAATTAGAAATTAGAAATTTCTAGATGGCCTTTGACTGCCCTCTGACAGATTTTTCAAGATTAAGTTTTTTGGTGAGAGCATGGGGAGCTCATCATCGTCATGCATTATAACAGCCTAATGAGATCTGAACTGGTGAAAAGGAGTCAGAGCCTTTAGAGCCACAAACAGGAAGACTAGATGGGTATTTTAAACCTACATCGTCAAAACAAATTTATACTATTTACCCCAAACTTCCCAGTGTTGTAAAACTGAACATCTTGATAACAAAGGGTTTTTATCTCGCAGTCAAGCTTATGTGTGTTTGAACTGATTAATATAGTTTTAAATGCTTGAAGAAAAGCAGCCCATGACTGAAATTGATCCGTACACCAAATTGGTGATGACGTTTGCGACGTAAATCAACACAAGCTGCATGATCCAGATTGCCAGAGATAAGCATTTTGCGTCTGAATGGTGCCTTGCCTCAGCATTGCATCAGTGTTTCAAATTTAATGTTGTTCATCAAGAAAAGTGCACAGATGATCAAAGCAGTGGTTCCCCCATCAAGTCAGCTTGAGTTCTGCTGACCTATATGTGTCGCTATTTATTCTGTGCTACATGACGTGTAATACGTACTGCATACCTCATGGGTTTGTGAACCAGGTGCTACAACCAGAATGACCCATATAACGTGCCAACGTGGAGTACTCTCAAGTCTAGATTTTTATCTACGGAAATATCTTTGCAACCTTTTTTGCTTTGACTTCTTAATCAGTTCATCTGTGCTAGCGTTCAGCTTGACTTTTAGATGATCCTGGGCTGAACTGAGTAGAGGATGAATTGATCTTCAAAGAGCATAAAACCCTGATCTCAACTGCAGCCAAGATCAGCGTGCCTTGTTTGATTTGTACAAACCAACTGATTGACGTAAAGGCGCAAATTAAAAAGTTGAGATACTGAAGGGATTTAGAGCTTTTAAAGAAGTTTTAGAAATTCATCATTCATGGAATGGGTTTGGATTGGATATGGTCATTAATAAAGAAAAGGTGACAACATTTGTGATGATGTTAAGAATCTAAAGTAAATTTTCCTTCAACATTAGGAAGAAACTTGGTTGCTTTCTCACAAAGTTGTAGGTTTAAATCTCACCCAGGGTTTTTGTGTGGGAAGTTTGTATGTTTCTTTGTCTGTATGAGACAAAGAAACCGACTTTCTCCTGCAGTCCAAAAGCATGGATGCTGGATTAATTAAGACTTTTAAAAGTTTGTTTCCAATATTCTACCCTGACCCTCAGTCTGCTGTCATGTGAATTTTCACCACTGCAGCTGTCAGTTCTGTTTGCTGATGTTGAGCATTGCCTGACCTGTCCTATAGTAGCTCACAGCTTTTTGAGAGTGCTGTTAACAGAAAACAGCTTTTTCTCGTAAAATTTAAAGGTTGTGACTTTCAGTAATTAAACTTCACACAGTTATATTGTATAAAATAATGCCAAAATTGTTCCAATTGAAATATTTTGTAGTTTCCTTTGTGACGCTTCACCCCAAATTTTCATGGTAAAACCAGAAGTAACACCTCTCTACCTTAGCAGATTTCTCCCTGTGTGACCGATTCTTAAACTGGTAGATTCAGTGGAAAACGTGGGGAGTAAAGAAAACTACTCCTAGAAGACGGTGTTGAAGTCAAACTGTGCCTTGAACTCCGTTTTGATATTAATATGCAGTTTGCCTGGTTCTGCAAAAAATCCATGTGGTATTATTATAATAACAGAACTACTAACTGAAAAATAGCTTTTATGATGATTAAAGAAACTCTAGAATTTGGAATATATTTTATCTTCTTTGAAGCAACTCCAGCATAATTGCGAGATAGTAAAACCATCAGAATATTTTTTTTTCCATCCAAGTGAGGTTTACCAGTGATCATATACTGTAGGCAAGGGTTGTGTGTGTTGGAAATAAATGCTGTGGAATGAGAGAAAGAGAGAAAGCTCTTTAGTTAGACTTTACAATGATGGCTCAGTTATACTTGGGCCTATTGTTGCCTCCAGCGATGTGGAAGAAACAGTTTAGTAAAGCACAGTGGACAAAAACACTGGATAAAACAAAGAATTCATAAAGAATTCAAAATTCTGGAGGCAAACATAAAACCACCTG
The DNA here is from genome assembly GCA_911649635.1 of Poeciliopsis gracilis. NCBI lineage: Eukaryota > Metazoa > Chordata > Actinopteri > Cyprinodontiformes > Poeciliidae > Poeciliopsis > Poeciliopsis gracilis. The sequence goes on from CAJVRI010001403.1 coordinate 2,161,731, forward strand.
TAAGTAAGTAAGTGAAATGAAGAAAGTTGTTCAACTAGAAAATTAATCCATCCTAATGAACTATAATCAAAGGTGCAGTCTTCAGATGTTCTCCAAACATGCTAATTTATCTGACATTAAAGATCTTATTTAACGCCATTATTTTTTGTTCAGTGAAGTTATCTGTTGGTTATGTTGGAAAGCTGTCTTTAGAAGCTCTTTATGACATTTACCCGTCCCTCTCCTGTGCACGTTTAACTGCTCTGCTTGCTTGTTTTCTAGTTTCCACTTACCCTGAAATGTGGTTGCACACCTGTGTCAGCTTAGTTCGATGCATTTTGGGTTAGAGTTTATGAGAGCAGGTGGTAGTTGCACATAAATTGCACAGAACTGCTTCGTATTTTAATAAAACTCATTTGGACCCTTTTATTCTACGTATTAAAATAAGGCAGTGTTTTTGTTGAATTAATGAACAAAATATGATATAGACCAACCATAAAATGATTTGTCATTATTAAATTTCTCTTTTCTGTGTTTTTTTTTTAATTGCCTCTTCTGCCTCCCAGTCATCATGGTCCAGTTACTTGTTTCAAGACTCATTAAGATTTTAGAAATAATAGTTTTAAAACTGCCAAAAAAAAAAGTCCCTTTAAGGCAGTCCCAGAGAAAATATTGGATTCACTGAAGTTCTCTCCAGATGTAGAGTAAATAGAATTGCCCCTCCCCCACATGTTGCTGATAACCTGCAATATGACATCTGGTATGTATAGAAACACTTTTAGTCACAAAAGCCCCAAACATCCGAGGTGTGAAAACCAAAGGAGTGGCACTTGTCGCTGTCGTTATAGTAAAACCTATGTTAGCAAGCTAACTGATCTTGGCTAAATGAGCAAACAGCCTAATTAACAAACTATCAGCAATCAAATCTGTGTTGTTGAATCAGAAACAAAATGAGAAAAAACCCATAATATTCTAGGTATCTGTTATATATTTTTAATATTTTTATGTATCATAATCTAAACAATAAAATAATGCTAAATGTTTGTTTTCAGTTATGTTAATGTAACCATAATTAATTATTAAAGTGCCAAACACACTTACATGACCTTAGCTATTGATGTTCCAAACATTGAACTGGAAAATAAATTGTTTCAGAAAGTCCAGCTTTTTTATCCTTCAAGCTACTCCATTGCATCAGAATTTTTTTTTTTTTGTACAGTAAAATGCTTTTAGCATTTAAAACCTCCTTCGTGTGAAAACTTTTTCTCAACATTTCAATGTCAGCTCAGAGATAAAGGTTATAGCACTTAGTCAGTCAGTTTGATGCATTCAAACTTAATGAGTTTTGCCTGTGCTGAACCATTCCTACTAACAGGACACATACAACTTTCAGAAAATAGAAAAACTGATTAAACAGGACTAGTTGAAGACCCTGTTTTTGAATAGGCTTCATAACAGGAAGTTAAATTCAACCCTGAGAACTATTAATGCAACACATTGATACTTTGTTTGGTGTTTCCTTTCAGTTAAAGGTTGAAGCTTAAATTACTATCAGCTTTTTCTCTTTCAATAAAGTAAAGCAACTGGGTTGTATTTTATAGCCCTTGCAGACAAAATAGTTGGTAAGTGGTAAATGTGGCAATGTTAACTTGCTGTGATGATTCAGCTGAGCACACACCTTCCTGATCTGCTGTTATACACAAGACTGACTGTGTGGGCTGATAAAGGCAGCTTCCCTCTTGAAAGGGGAAGTAGATTTGAACTGGTGCGTAGAGAAGAGGTGCATGAGTTTTTTACATTCAGCACTTGGACAAAAGGGCTGTCATGATATGAACCACAGGAGGCCGAGGAGGTAAAATCGACAGATAACAAGCCACGGGGAACTCGAATTGGTCTGAGCGGCTTAGCAGTCATAATGAGCACCTTTGCTGTGAGTTTTCTTCTCTGTGTTATTGCTGGTTTTGCTCTGCGCTTACTGGGTTTTACTGGCAGCACACGATGTGTTCTGCATACTGAGTTGGATTCAATCTGCTTGACTTGACTGCTTTTGAAATATCGTTTTTTCATATTGGGTTTTTATGATCGGGGCAATAGTTGCTGATACCATTTCTCTGTAGCTGAACAGAAAAGCCTGAGAGCATCAATTTTGAGTTAGAAAAAGAGCTTTGCTTTTTCACGGCTCAGTTACTGCCTCTCATTAACTTCAGATGAGTACAAACCCGTCGGTGTCTGTGTGTGAACTCTTGGGCTGGGTTGTAATAGTCATAACTGTCAGTATGTTGGCAGGCCAGAGAGGTAGTTTTAAGAGGTGGTGTGACTTTAGACGCGTATCTGATCTGAGGTTAAATTTGTCAGCATCCTGTTTTTACAAAAATATAAATATGCAAGTCTTTGCAAATTTAATTTTTACAGAAACTGACAAAAAGGAACTGAAGATTAGATGTTACTTTATTCCCTTGCTATCAGTTTCAGAGGAAATTAATTCAAACTCTTAACTTTTAGTAAAGTGAACATAGCAGCTGTTAATCTTTGTTTTCAGTCCTGACTTTCCGTCTTTCTTTTCAGCTGTCACCTGATTATATCTTTGGCAGCCACCAGAGGAATACTGACAGCAGCTGGCAGATGAAGCAGGTGCGATTTTTCTCTACCTGCTGCACTTTTAGCACCAGAGGGCATTTAAACCATTTCCTCCTGGCTAAAACCTTGGAACAAAATGTCAAAGACAAAAGCTCCCTGTTCTAGTTTAACATATTTTCCCTGAACAACTGGATGCATTTGCTTAACAAAGCAAGACATCAAAATAACTTCAGTGACTTTGCTTCCCACTAGATAAAATCCTGCCTGGTAATCAGTGTTGTGCTAGTTCATCCATAGCAAGAGCTACTTCTAAACTCGGTTCAATACTCCATTTAAAAGACATCTACATGTTCTTTTTCTCATTGTCTGACATTAAATCAGACCAAACTTCTCTTGTTTTAGGTCAATTAAGATTACAAAAATTACTTCTATTTGCTAAATTCTTCAATCATGTGAGGGAAAATATGTCACAGATTTAGCTGTTATTGTGGCCAACATAAGACATTGACATACAAAATGATTACTGTCTCCTTAAGCTGGAAGACAGAATCATTATCCACACTCAAACTGTCCTGTACTGACATCCAGGAAGAACCCATTACTCCAAAAGAAATAATAAGACGTACATACAGGGACAGACACCTTCATTTTGGGAGACATGTCCAGAAACTAAAGAGAAAATGTTCGACCATGATACAATATTTTTTTGTGCGTCCTTTAACTGCCTTTCTGCAGATGACTCAAGTGTTTGAATTAAATAGAGCGTCGCTACATTTTGGGGAAAAAAGTGGATGCCTGTACCGTCCTAACTGTAAAATATAGGGGTGGCAGCATCATGGTGCGGGGCTTTTTAAATGCTGGAAGATGACGTCATGAGTTATTAATATTATGTGAAAATATTGAAACTATATCGAAAGATAGCGTAGGAAGTTTAAACCTAGGGACAATAACTCTAAGCATACAGCCAGAGTGTTTACAAAGTGGCTTAGTATTTGTGGCCATTGTCTTATTACCGTCAAGTTAACAGAGAGGGAATTTGCCAGGAGACAAAATTTTATTCTATTTTTGGCTTTGAAACTGTTGTTGCACAATTGAAAACTCACAGTAGTAGTGAAAATGACAAAAAAAAATCTCAAGTTGAAGTTGCCTTTGACAAAAGCGGTCTTTCGTTGTTGCACCTTTTCAATTCTAAAGCTATTAAGACAACCCATGTTGTTGAGAAAACTCCAAAGCTGCAGCTTCTCTGTGTGTTTTTGCTTGATCTTCTGTCCATAAAGAAAAAATCTAACAAAAAAATGAAGCGCGTTTTTTGTTCAAAGTTCTTAAAAATCCAAGCCTCACTCATGAACACATTCATTTGTAGCTACTGTGCATAAAGAGTCGATCTCCTTCACACATTTGTGAATATAGTGGTTACCTTAGCTGACAAGCCTTTAAGTTGTTTCCTTTTTTGATCGCATGCCTGGCTCTGTCAGTAGTCCTAATTGCTTTGTTGATGCTTAAGGAGCCTAAAATACTTCTCTTGAATATCAAAAAAGTCTTTTAGATTTCCAGAACCTGCACATTGGCTTTTTTACTGTAGAGAACATTAATGTAAAGCCAGCTATGCTGATTTGATTCTCAATGATCAGCATTTATGCATATTAAGGTGGTGAAACAGCAACTCCTGGTGTAAAAGAAAGGCTGTTAGCCAAGCAGTTTCTACTGCAACATGTTGCGTCACAGTGGGGTGTGGGTGCTCTTGCTTTAAAGCCCTTTTTAAAGGCCTGCTCTTTGCAAAGCAGCAGATTTGGCTCTGAGAGTTAATCCTCCCTGTATGAAGAGACGCAAACATCAGTTGGGATCTTTAGGCTGATTGTTCTAACTGGGTTACGGAGATTGGGAACTTTAATAAGGCTTTAGATGCACAAAAAGTAGAAGCCTTTTATACAATTATATGTTCTTACATGGGGCTGTATCTATGACTATTGTGCATTTAAAATAATTGCATTCTATATATGTTTCCAAATTTTCAGATCAGATTTTAGTATGTACTCAGGGAACTGAGAGGGTTTTCTAAAATTAATTAGAGAAGCAGCAATCTTTTCATAACAGATAAAGTGGAGATCATTTACATACCAGAGTTTATTTTTACTGGGGAATTTTCACCAAAAATTGTATTTGAACTTTTTAGTGAAAAACCCCAACAAAAAACATCAACAATAAAAAAAAAATAGTTGACCATTGGATGCTCAAAGCATGCATTTCATTGTGACGTTTTTTTTTCTTTTTTTTCTTTACCAAAGGTGGTCAATCTGGGTCAGTTTGCACCACTTCTTTCTGGTCCCATCGCCCGATCACAGTTGCACCACAAAACTTGAACTTTCTATACTACCAGTAGGACAATAATGTCATAAACAGCATGCATAGATATTCTGTAAAAACTGTAAATCCACCGACGATCAAAAGAAACAAAATGCTCTATCCCACATTTAGCAAAAATACATTATCATCATCCTCAGTACCTTAAGAGAAAGTGGAATATGCTGGTGTGCACAGTGTTCATTGGTGGGGGATTACTTATGCTGCTTTTCTGATACCAGACCTGAAGGAATTGCTGCCATAATTGATGAAAGCAAGAATTTTGCTCTCCATCAGAAAATTGAAAAGGAATGTCAAAACTCACTTTTGTTTTGCAACAGGACAGTGATTGAAAACACACCACAAAGTTGACCTCTGCTTAATGTTAAGCACGTTGTGCATGCTTTTCAGAGCACTTGCACTGACTCACCTGTTTGTATTTTTTTGTTGGTTCTGTCTTTTACATGACATTAACCATTTTCTGGTAAAGAGCATTGAGCGAGCCGTCTCCTCCGACACGCTGAGCACATCTGTGATAACAAATACAGAAGAACAGTGCCGTAACTCTGGATCCCAGCATGAAGCCAAACAGCAGTTCTGCCACACGCAGTCGATGATCCTGTCTGAGAATGGAAAGGTATTGCCCTCCATGCAAACATGTTCACACTCTCTTCAGCTGTGTGTGCGATGCTTACCCAGAGGAAATAATTATTGATTAATAAGCCAGTAATTACCACACAAAGCCAAATGCCTTTTGCACACAAACACAGATGAGTGAACTGAGTTAGTAATGCTCTCTTTACTTTCTGTATTTGGTCCAGCTGCGCAGAGATTTCTCCTCCAATGTGACCAACATCATTGTTGAACCTCCTTCTCCAGAGAGCTCTCCAGACAGTGATGGATACACACCGGTGAGAAAACCTAAAATGTTGTTTGTGGATATGTATTCATGGGAAATGTTATCTCTAAAATAATTTCCTAAAACAGCCACTTCCTCTTCCCACTAACGTCAGTCTAGAAGCCTGACTGAATGTGGTAAATTATAGCAGTCTTAACAATTGTCTATTATAATAATAATATAAGAGTAATGCACTCAGAAAACTTTTTAAATCAACAATGTTTGAATGTATTTGCAGACTTTGTAAGGGGGGATCAGTAATAATTGCCTTGCCAGCGAGCAGATCCACATCTACAACAGATATTTTATATTGTCTATAAAAATATGCCATTATATTTGGGGGTATCTGTTTAAAGTTGCCTTCTCTCATTAACAAGTCTTCCCATACTGCACTGAGCACTTACAGTATAGCTCTACAGACAGTATTTACTCTCTCGCATCCTAAACGGGGCCATACCGCAGTGGGAGATTTCACAGCAGCTCCCCTACTGCTATTTTTTGAATGATGCAACAGCCAAGTTAAATGGCTTCACTCAGGAGCCACTACATTACAGAGAGGGGGAAAAAAACTCTCTGAGGAACTTCACTCATAACATTTAAACATGTCCTTAGAGTCTCTTTTAATTCCAGCTATCTCCGTCTATTTTAGGTGTTACCGTTAGTGTTTCGGGATATGCCTGGATGAACATTGTAGGTTTTCATACTTATTAAACACTTTGACATGTTTTCCTAGGAGCTGGAAAAGGCAGGCCTCCTGAACAAGACAAAGATTGCAGAAGGAGGCAGGAAGCTCAGGTGAGAATGCTTTACGGATAAGTTTACGGTTGAGATGAATGTGACATGACCCTGACACATTCTCCTCTGTTTGCACAATTTTTTGAATAAAAAAAAAAAAAAAACTTAAACTGCAGTCCCAAGTCCCTCAGACTTGGGACTGCAGTCCCAGAGTTTGCTGGGACTGCAGTGACCATAAACATGGTCACTGCAGTCCCAAGTCCCTCAGACTTGGGACTGCAGTGACCATGTTTATCAATATATTTCTCTTGTCTTGAAATTATTGGTAATATTAAACAGCCCAGCCAGATTCTGATCGGAAGGAGGCCAAAATGTCTTGGAGATCAATTCCAAAGTCAAATCAAACACCATGCTAAATTACTTACAAAATTGCCCATATAATCATAATAAACATTTCTAGACAAATAGAGGGAAAAGAGAATAAAAATCCAGAATTGATCTAGAATAACAAAAATGTTTTTTTTGCAGAAAAAACTGGAGTCCTTCCTGGGTGGTGTTAGTTGGAAACAGTCTGGTTTTCTTCAAGGATCCAAAATCTCAGACACCGTCCAGCTGGGTGAGAGTTCAGACAAATATTTTTTTTTGTTTTTGTTTTTGTCTATATTTTTTCAGCAAGAATACTAAACCAAGAAAAAAACAACTTGGTTTTAAAATAACAGACAGAGTTTGCTGGGAACATTTTGCTCAAGCAGTTTTGTTGCATTTGTTTTGAATTCTGAATCAGACTGTGCATTGAAGAGTATGTTGGTCTTAAAATGCCACATGATCCCTGCATGTATATGATATAGTTGTAGCTGTAGTATTAATTTGTCTTTCCCCTCCATCAATGAGTTCAAATATCTACTTTGTAGTCTGCTTCTACTGCTAATGTAGCAGTTACCCAACACACTAAGCTTAATTTCTGGTAAATCTCTCTGGTTTCTCACTTTGCAACTAGAACCTGATAACTTTGGGTCTTGTGTCATGAGTTGACATCTGAGATCGCAGTAAAGCTACTGAGTTCCTCTGGTTTTGTTTCTTTTAGTCTTTGCTCTATTTCTGTTACTTAGTAGTTCCCTCCATATATGGTGATGTTGGGTTCACTCTGCAATAGTACCTTTCTGTGCCTTAGCCTGCATTTACTTCCTTTTTAAATGCTCACCCAAACCAACATTAAAAGAATATTAAAAGTACCACAAATTCAAAAGTTTCTTACTTTTTACAACACGTAACGAATATGAAACTAATTAATGTTATCTTCAGTTATCAGGACATTAATACGCAACATTCCAGACTAATAAAACATGTGATAGATTCTCCTGCTGCAGGAATTGTGAAAAAAGCACAGATATGTGATAAAGAAATCAGACTGTGAAAAGTAGCGAAAAAAGTTCTCCCCTAAGTGTAAGGAGAAAATTTATATATTAGAAACTTATTGGCTTGATTCTGCCGATGTAGACAAGAGAAAATTAACATATGAATTTTTTTTACATGTTAATCAAACTCAGAAACCAGGAAACAGCCGTCCAGAGAGCAGTGTGGATTTAAGAGGAGCAAAACTGAACTGGGCCAACGACCTGTCCAGCAAGAAAAATGTCTTCAAGGTAACACACTAATCACGTGAAAATGGAGATTTTCAGGTGATTTATTCAAAAATCACAAAAATAATCACTAGTAATGTAAGTTGTGCACTCTGACAGCAGATAAAAACGTAATTCCTGGAAGAAAATGGTCACTTGTGCGGGAGGCAAGTGAGAGTGACTTGATGGTTCTTCAATGACCTAAAATTAGAAAAAAGAAACAGTTTAAATGTTCCTTTCCAGAGAAACGTAGCTGAATTTGGCTGGGATTTCTGCCATTTCAATCAAATCCCCTGTTTTCTAGAGAATTTTGTTTGTGTCTGTTTTAGTTGCGGACCATCACTGGCAACGAGTTCCTGCTGCAGTCAGATACAGACTCTCTGATCAGAGAGTGGTACAACACCATCAAGAATGTCATCGACAGGCTGGTGAGATAAACACAGACATGGAAACATGAAGTTCCAACTCACCACTTCTGTGTTGGTGGCTATAATGGTTTCCAGTTATATAAAAGTAGTTGCTTCAGTATATGAACATTAACATTCACAACCACACTTCTTTCTACTTCAGTTTAGGGGTTGTGCTCACTTGTCATAGCATAAGATTATATTTAGAGAGTTGTTAATACATTGACATGTTTATTTGATTGTTTTTAGGCTTTATTCAGTTTCTACCGGTTTTCAGGTTTTATGAACTTCTACTGGGTTTGTAGTATATTGGGACTTAAAATTAAAGACAGAAGCATGCGAGTTACATAAATGTTTCTCCTTTTGATTAGGGGCTTTGTAAATGTCATCCAAATATCTAATTTAAAATAGGACTAGCCTAATGCCAAAGGTACAACATAACATTTGACAGAGGTCAAAAGAAGTCATGGTTTGACTTTTGGTACTGCTGGTGCGATGCACATTGTGCACCTATAAAATCTCTAAAAGGAGCTGCATTAATCAGCCCACTCTTTCCATCCCAATATTTACTGCAGTAGTATGTGCTGGGGTCTCTGATGTGGAAAAGTGCACAGACCTCCAAATTGTACCCAGGCTTGGCTGTGCTTGTTGTTAGGAGGTTGAAAGTTGCAGTTAGCTTTTCATGCTGCAGTTTTATTGCAAATGAACCTTTTTGGCTCTGAAACAATCATTTTTAGTGTTAAAAGGAGATCATTTGGGGGCATGGCGTTTTTATGGCTACACATGTAGAGCTGCTCCAGAGTAAACATCATTTTAAGCATATTCTGCTCCATCTATACTGAAAATCCCTTCAGCACAGATGCTGCAGATAAGCTAAGGTACAGATCTGCAGACTGTGACTATTTCGGTCAAGCTAGAACAAACACAATATGTTTTGTTGTCTTGTTGTAGGCAGACAGCAGGGAAAGCAGCTTGAAAACATTATAACTGTCATGTCCTATGGGGGACTCTGACAACATTCTTTTTATTGGGTTCTTACTTTGATTTTGCTTTGAAAAGTTTTTGAGTTCTAATGTTATGATGAGAAAATCTCTTTGTTGTGATATTTAAATACTTCCCATTTTCAATTCCTGACTCATGTTCTCAAAATTCTCCTAGTAGCATTTGTGTATTTAGATTATGAAGTATTCTAGGTGATTTTCTGAAGCATGAAATACTGGGCATTCTGTAAAAATATTTTCTGACTTCATATTTCACTCTTGGTTGCACTTAGCAGGAAAACACCTCTTACAAACAAGTCTGTCATAGTCTGTAAGTGATTGATGATGTTAATGAGATCGTCAGATGTGTCTGATCGCAACTTCAAATGATTCAGACTTAGTTTCATCAAGTTTCCTCTTGTGGTGTAACTTTTTTTTTTTTTAAGAAATCTGCATCTATTAGTAATGTTTAACTTCAGGGTTATTTTATTTCTTCTAAAGAACTCAAGATGCCTTTTATAGCTGGGCAGACAGATCTAATGAGACTGGTTGTTCTCCCAAGCATTTCCTAATCCATAGGATCAAACACCTTTTTATTTACCGACCACAGACAAGTTCAGGTGTCCATTATCAGATTTGTGTCTTTCCTGACAGGACTGTCAACTAATCTTTAACATTCCTCTCTAAACTTTGCAAATTGCAGGTGCGTTTTTAAGTTATGTTTTTAAGTTAGATTTGGGGAACCTTATCTAATGTTACTGAACATAAGTTATATGGCAATAAAGAATAAAATTTCCTATTCTAGAGCTGCAAAGGAGACATGAATTGAATCAATCTATTCAGGGGAGGTAAATAAGCCCCTTTTGGATTTTTACTAGTAAAAATGCTGGTAAATTATGGATTTTGCCTCCTCTTCACAATGCCTTAATTTGCAAATAAATGTTAAATGGACTGAGCTTGAGGTTAGATGCCTTGCCCAGGGGAACATTGATCTTGGACAAGAGGATGCTGGACTTTAACCTACAAAACAAATACTTTGAAGTTCTTGGACTAATATGAAAAAAAAACCAAAAGAAAAATCAATGTTCTTGAAAACAAAAGAAAAAATGTTCGGGTTCTTTGGGCTTTCTGGACGTCTTTGAAAGCTTCTCTTATTACTTTAGCTTGAAAGAAATGCACGAATAAATTTGTGATTTGTTTAAAACTCTTGTACGGTATTATTCAATATCTTCCTCCCTCTTCATTCTGCAGGATCGGGAAAATCCGTTAGAAAACGTCCTCCAGTACTCTCTGAGGCGAGCTGGCAGCGTGGAGATGCTGGACCACAGCGGTGACGAGGATGACAGGAGAAATTCTCGTAAGTCGTGCCCTCCTGTTGCTTCTCACTCCTGCCATTCCTCCCCTTCTCTCTGTTTCACAGCCTCTCTCAGCATTATTACTCTTTTCTCTGAACCTCCATGCAGGCTTCTTGCATCTCTCTATCCTGACTTCCATCATATCCTCCATCAAGCCCACCTATTTCTTAGCTCAGCCCCCGTGGCAGATAATCCCACCGTCAGTCCTTGCTCACCTCCGTCGTCGCCCGGCGCTCCCGCTTTTTATTCTCACCACCATCCCTCCTCCTCTGTTCTCCTGGCCCGCAGCCGAATGCCCCGCACTGACCTCCTCTACCTTATCTTCCCTCTCTGCTGCCTCCTCTTCTTCTCCCTGTATAGTCCCTCGCTCTGTGTCTAACCTGGAAAACACGGAGAGGAAAAGAGTGAAGACCCGGTTGAAGAAGCTGATCCTGAGGAGACCTCCTCTGCAGGCTCTGCAGGAGAAAGGGCTCATTAAAGGTAAGATTTCTGTCTGAACATCTAAGTACCAAGATGTTTATTCAAAAGTATGGAGAATCATAAAATGATATTATAATACATTATTCTTAAAGCTGAATCACAAGATTTTTTTGAAAGTTATGTAAAGAGATTGTGTGATTTAAGTGAAACAGATTAAAGTTATGATGGCAGGCAGGAAGTGTCAGCATTTATCCTGCAGTGATGCCACACTCCCGGGTGATTTTGTGATGCAATTCTCCTGATCTGTTTAGTAAGTAACTTTTTTCACACTAGTAACACAATTAATTTATTCATTATTCTTTAAGCTTCAGTGGGCAGTAATGTTATTTAAAATGTTCTTTATAAGGCTTTTAATAAGCCGTGATTTAAATGCTTTTGGAAGGAAATACTTCAGTACCTCGTCTAAGCTTTGTTTTTAAATGCTGGATGAAATAAATAACATTTGAATTTTCAGAGAAATATCATAATGCCTGGTCTATAAATGCAGATATACATGCATGTCCCATCAGGTCTGCTGGTCAAAACATTAGCGCCAGCTGCACTGCAAAACAACTTCAACTTAGCTTTCGCTAAAAGAAGGCTATAACATGAAGTAGGAAATAACTTGTGTAACTTCTTTTATATTGTCTTTTATATTTAGTTATTTTGTGTAACTAAGTAACTTAGTGTTCCCAATTTTTTTGGCCGCTTTACTTTTATTTTAAGGTTGTGTACTAAAATTTCTGTATAAATATTGTTCAACCAAAATCAGTTATCATTCAGTGCGAAAAACGAACTGGTTTAAAGTTTTAATGACCGCAGCTTCTTTCACAGCATGTTATTGAGAAAAATTCAGACATTTCATAGAGAAGTCATCCAAACCAAATCTAACATTTGGATTACAAAATGTTTCATAATTCTATTCAGTTGCAGTCTGCTCTGTGTGGAATCGTTGCCAAGAGAAATGTTTGAGGTCAGTAGTTCAGAGATTGAACGAATTAGCATCCTGCCAAGTCTGTGGCAAACCCACTGTGACTACATTTCACCACAGGAAAGAATGTCCACTTGTGGACTCAGGTAGATGTGGTAATTTTTGCTGTGGTTACGACTAGTATTGGTAATCTCACAAGCACTAATGCCTGCCGGTTCCTCACCAGAAACATTGAGACATTCAGATGAAAGTCTTTTTTCTCCACATTTTCAAAGTGTTTTACTGCATGACAGGGATTGTCAAAATCTTCTAACAGTATGTCTTGGTACACAAACTGCTTGATTGCACATTTCTCATTATCCTCATGATAATAGTTTATATATATATATATATATAGACATTTAGAAGTTGAATCAACTTGACAGAGAGCAGCTAAAAATAAGAAAACAACTTGTTAAAAGTTATTTTATAAACTGAGTAACAAGACGCTTACTGCCTCCAGCATCCATGGTTGACCCGACAGTCTGCCTGTTGACTCATTACCAGATCCGTCTGCTGTGGCCGTGCTGTAACCTCTGCTCAGACCTGATTCCTTCACCTTTTTACTTTCACACTGTCTGTCTGCTTTTCCTTTAGCGAGAACCTTAAGGGACAATAAACGTTCTTACTTCATCCTGTTTTATGTTATGAGTAAGCTGTCGCAAATCCGTTTAACATATCCCCCTCAGCAAGGTACTTCTTGTCAAGAAAATAATCAGATTTTTGTTGACAATGATAAGCTGTTGTTTCTTACGGTTCCATATGACCCATAATCATCTGTATTTAGTCTTGGTTTTTCATTTTATGGTGACTTAATTCCAAAAGCTCTCTTTGTGTCAGAAAATGTAATTCTGACATTCAGATTATTGGAAGGGTGACTTCTACAGTGGAAGGCAGAAATGTAGAAGATGTTTTAGTGGCTGGCTGCATGCTGTTCTTTTTTTTTTTAAGTCTCCCATTGTTGCTGGATATTGGTGCCACACATTTAAGTTACTCTATTGTTTATGGAGTACAGTGCATGAGTTAAATTGCATCATCTAGCGTGAGAGCAAACACATCTGCTGAGAACGAGAGGGGGTTTCTCTCCCACTGAACGTCGTTTTTGGAAGATTAACTGCATCTTGTAGCTCTGACATGATGAAAACAACGTTTTAAACCAACATGGGAAAAAAATGCTTTTTTTTGTCCATCTGTCTTCGCCCCTCAGATCAGGTGTTTGGCTGCCGCCTGGAGATGCTCTGCGAGAGAGAAAGGAGCACCGTCCCCCGCTTCGTCAGACTTTGCACTGAGGCTGTGGAGAAGAGAGGTACAGTCACTGAAAACACGTGATCACAGCTGACTGTGGACATTTGGGGGGGGAAGAAGGTCCTGAAATCTGTTTTGTGCATCAGCTGACAGCAACTCTGAGCCCACTGCTTTTACAGATTTGTGCCATAAATCCTCTTAACCGTAGCCGCTAGAAATAGTTGCGATGGCCCAACGGAGAGCAAAAACAACAATGCTGTGATCCAGAGAAGATCTCATGACAGCTGCCAGACTGGGAGAGATAAATGAGAGAAAATTGACTTGTTTTGAAACAATGCAGTGATGAATATTTCATGCACAGAAGGAAAAAAAGCTATTAGGATTCTAAAACCTGGTTTTGATTAATTAAATATGTCAAGGGAGTAACATTGTGAGTTCAAGGCATTTAAGGCTATGATGTAACCTATTCGACAAAGTGAGATAAATATATATATTTTTTTTTTATCTTGCAAAAAAACTAGACATAACAAAGGCATAATACCCCCTGATTTCTTAAAAGCTTAAAAAAGTTTATTTGCTTGGATAAATAAGGAACTACAGTCTGTAAAAGGTTAAAGACGCTTATGTAGATTCTCCTCTTTAGCTTTAATTAATTTATTTAATTTACTGTCACAGATAAAGAGGAAAACTATTAGTTTCACTTTGAGTATTCACACCTTCCACACTCTACTAATTATGAGTCGCCAATTCAGATTTGTAGGCCGTTCATTTAGGTGACATTGACTTTGTTGTTTTTAGGCTCTTTTGTCAGTAATTTGACAGCAGGCAAAGGGTCATTGTGCATGATGTGAATCAGTGTTGAAATCAGTGAAAAATGAGTTTTTCAGATGACATAGTCACTCATTTAAATAGTCGTTGGATTTCAAGACAAAGTGAAATTAATTTTAGACAAAAAGCTTTCCGTTATAACAGCATTAAGGACCAAATGTGAGCTTGCTGTTCTTTTTTTTAGATCTGTCTAGTGGCTATAGATTTACAAAAGACATTTTGGCTCAAACTTTGTAGGGCGATTGTTAAACGACAGGTGGTGAAATGTTACGAAGAAGCTCAAGGTAGTCAGAGGATGTCATGCAATCACGTAACATGTCTCTATTTCTATTTTGGATTGCAAAACATAGTGAAACTTCTCTCATCTCCACTCTGTCTCTCAAATTCAAGGACTTCAGTGTTGTAGTACTTGAGACCGGTCTTGGTCTCAAGAGCATTTTTTGATGCGTGCGTGCGTGCGTGTGTGTAATGTGTTGCAGGACTGGAGACTGATGGCATCTACAGAGTCTCGGGAAACCTGGCTGTGATTCAGAAACTTCGCTTTCTGGTGGACCATGGTGAGGATGATGGAGAGGAGGGAGAAAAAGCACCTGCCTCAATTCCTGCTAATTCTGTCAATAACAGTGATATTTAGCCTAAATGCTCAGTTTTCTACTTTCCTCTTTTACTCAAAAATATAGCTGTTATTATGAAGAATACAATAATTGTGCACTACGGTTTTATTCCATAAATGTTTGCTCTTTACCATTTAAATGTAACCTAAAGTGTAAAAAAAAACAAAAAAACATGATTTCAATGAATGATAACTTTTCAAACAAAATTAGCCTAACATGAAAAACATTTTAATTATGTACAAAATAAGTTGATCCCTATAATTTAAAGGTTGTTTACGATCTTTTTAAATGTTGATTATAAATAATCTCCAAACTATAAAAGTGACCTTTAGCCTGAATGAAATTTATTACCGTATGACTTACACTTCACATCCTCGTTGTTGATAAAGCGGACGCAGCAGAAATCGGTCTGAAAAACTGTTGGTTTTTGCAGAACGAGCGCTGACCACAGATGGCCGTTTCATGTTCCCAGCGGACCTGGTACAAGGTAGTCTCAGGCAGAAGGAGAATTAAATCGGCCTGCTTTCTTTTCTAACTCAGTCTGCTTTGTGTTTTTGTGCACTACATAATGTGAATGCCTCACTGGAGGAAAAGGTCCCCACAATGCCCACCCAGAGAGCTGACTATAGCAGTGCTGAGCTGCTGTGCAGATGGGAGCAGAATAGCATTTTTTTCCCCTCTTTCGCCGTTGTTGTGATACTGTTTGCTTGATGTGTGTGTGTCCCTTTAGGCCTCTGTGCTTCAAGATTTCTGATGTAATAACATGCAGCAGGTTGTACAGTTATCAGACAGTCCATGGGCGCCACCAAGTGGACAAAGCAGAAAATTGTCTTTTTTTACACGCTTTTTACCTCAGTTGTACTTCTGACTGATGCTTCTTCCTTCAGAATTGTACAGGTTGCTGTTCCTCAAAGCGGTTGGCATTTTTGGCTCAATTTGAGAAGCATTAGTCAGACTTGTTGTAAAAGAAGTGTGCTTCATCGTCTGAAGAGTGTGTCTGCGTAAGCGTAGGTGTTTATTTTGTGTTTTTCGTACTTTTCTCACCCTATCTTCGTCCTGCAGCTACCAGCCTTCATGTTTCGCCTCAGCCCTGAAGTGAATAAACTCGCTGCTTACGTCATATGGCTCAAATGAACTCTTTCCTTTTTCCTCTTTCATTTTCTTCCTCTGACTTCATTTGCCTGATATTTTTTTTCCTCTTCTCCTCCCCCCTCCCTTACAATCTTCTTCCTTGTCTCAGAGGAGAAGCTGAATTTGGACGAAAGCGAGTGGGAGGACATCCATGTCGTCACGGGAGCTTTGAAACTTTTCTTTCGTGAGCTTCCTGAACCGCTCGTTCCCTACGGCTTCTTCACCGACATCGTGGAGACAGTCAGTGAGTGACCGCCTTCTGCGCCCTTTCACATGGGTTATATCATACGGCACGTTTTATTCAGTCTTTCACTGAACACTGTGAGAGAACATCAGAAAATGGCAATCATTTTTAATCGGTCTGTCAAAGAGAGATGTAAATACAGTGCTTTGCATCAGTATTTTTACCCCTTGAGGTTTTAAAATTTTGTAATGTTATAGAAACAAACATCAATGTATTTTGAGGGGATTTTATGTGACAGACCAACACAAATTGGAGCACAGTTTTGTCTTTGAAGAAATGTGACACATAGTTTTTATTTTATTTATTTTGGTTTTTCCAAAATAACATATAAAAATTGTGGTGTGAATTTGTATGCAGCCCCACTGATGTTGTAGTACCATCTTCAGTTATAATAACATCTGAGAGTTTTGTGAGTGAACTCATGAAAATACTTTGACTGTATCAGCTTTCCTATCCCCACAACATGATGCTGCCACCATCGTGTTTAATTTAAGGTTCACTTGTTTGCCAAAAGCTCAGTTTTGGTCTCATCTAATCAGAGCGCCTTTTTCCACATGCTTTCTGTTTCCCCAACATGGCTTGTGACTTTATATTTCTTATGGTTTTCTTTTAACAGTGGATTTCTTCTTGTCACTCTTCCATAAAAAGATTCCAGATTTATGGAATCCATAGCTTATAACTTTCCTGTCAACAGATCATCCCAGCATAGAAGTGGATCTCAGCAGCTCCTCCAGAATTACATGAACCTCTTGACTGCTTCTCTGATTAATGTTCTCCTTGACTGGTTTGTCAGTTTAGGTGGGCAGCCATATCTTGACAGGTTTTCAGTTTTGCCAAACCGTTCTATTTTCAGATGATAGACAGTGCTCTCTGAGCTTTTTCTCCTTAATCCCTGACCTGTCTGCTCTGCTCCTTGTTCTTTACGAGGCTGTTTGCTCACTAATGTTTTACTGCAGACCTTAGAAGTCTTCACAGAACAGCAATGCTTGTACTGGGATTAAGTTACATGCAGAGCTGACACTATTCACTGAAAAGTAATTAGTCCTGCACTGGATTTTATTTAAGGAGATGCAGATATTTGCCACATTTTCTAGGATTTTCTCATGACAAAATATAAACCTATTGGTTACTTTCACTTTACAATTTGTGCTATTTCATATTGGGATCAAGGGGAACAAAATACTTTTGCATTGCACTGTGCATCTTTATTTGCTTTATAAAATTGCTTCACACCAGATGTGAGTGGAAAGAAAATGCCTGACTAAGCATATTAAAATAATTAGCTTTGTTACTGATCTGAAACGTTTTAAACCTCACAACATTTTTGTATGACATGTTTTAGTTTTTGCTCTTAGTATTTTAAATCTGTGTTGGCTGATTTCTAAAATCAACTTCGGAAACATATAGACCACCAGACCACCTGCACAGGATATATTTTGATTTAATCTCTTTGTGTTTGTCCTCGGCTCGTTTCATAATGAATAAATGCTAGGGTTTTGCTCCTACTGAGTCAAAACCAGGACAGAGTTCACTCTGGTGTTTTCTCACTTTGTCACCATCGAATTATGAGGTTAAAAATATGTTATATTCATGCTGCCGCTCCTGAACTCTTCCTTATGACCTCGTTTGAGTATGCAGTAAACATATGGTACAGAGTGTGCTTGAATGTCAATGATTTAAGTACAACCTGTACTGGTTATATTGGTATCAGTGATGAGGTTTGTATTATTGGATGGAAAAATGGAGAGTTGAAGATGGTATTTGGATCAGTAAGAGGTTTTGTTTTTGGCCAAGCCATGTCTTGGTTGTAAAAATCGGTCACTATTTCAGTGTTGGAAAGTCTCCCCTATAAAGAAATAAAATTTCATCAGCTTTGAAGAGTTTTCAGTCCAGGCTTTAAAACTCTGCTGTTCTATTTTAGTTTCATTCATCCACAAACCTGTCTTTTGCACTCTCCTGAGTTGTCTATCTTATCTCTCACTGCAGAGGGACAGTGATGTTCTTTTTGAACAAGAGTCTCCGTCTTTGCAGCCCTGCCGTGCAATGCTAGCTTTGATGGTTACTGGACTCCTGGAGAAGTTAACAGCTGTCAGGATTACCTCTGCTTAGAAACAGCCAATCTGATCCTGGAACGTTCTGCCTTTGATTGAATATGAGACAGTGCATTTGTTCACTCCTTAAATATTTTTATGAGTTTAGAAATGCGGAGATGTTGTTGACATAAATGGAGAAATGAAAGGGATATATTTTAGTTAGCTAATTTTAAGTATATATTAAAGGCCAAAAGGACATGATGAAAACAGTTCTTCTGCATCAATTCCAAGACGGAGAGAGTTATAATTATATACTGACAAAAACTGAGCAATGTTTTGTTTATACAGGGTGGGCTTTAAAAACAGTAATGTTTTTGATTATTTTCAAATGTTCGCAGTTTCATTTTTCTCTTCTGGAGACAACATAATACGTTTGAAATTCAATACTTTTGTTTAAATCTGCCTCTCCTTTCTACCTCTGTAGAACCTCTCAGTTGACTCCCTTCTTAAAAAAACAAGCCATAAATCTACAAAATTCAGCTTGGCTTATTGATTGAGCACCACTCCACATCAACAATCTCAGGCAATTCAGCTCAGAACAATTTGGCCAAATTCGAATAAAAGTTAGTTAAATATTGTTCAGTTGAATCCACTTGTTTTCTTACAATGAAATGTAGCACAAATAGCTACAAAAATGAAGGACATGGAAGCAATACACACTCAAACCAACAAATGCCTATGTCAGTAAATAATAGTAATAATTATTTACAACTAGTATAGAGAGACAGATAAATGTAGCACAACAGAAACAAAAACAGTAAAAATAGTTTAACCATAAGACAGATGAACTGAGATGAAATCTTCAATTTGAAGAGACTTTAAAATTGGAGTTATGTGAGCTTGCTTTCTGCTTCTCATCACCTTTTTGCAATTGAATTTTGTAGCAACTCCAGAGGAACTTTGTTCTTCTTAGTCACGTCAAGTTTATCTGTATAGTGCATTTAGTAAATAAGGTAGATCAAAGACCTGTGATGAAAACATAACACAATAAACAAAAAGAAATATTTCATCACATTGGAAAAATAGAGAGAAGTAAAAAAAATGTACAATGCAGACAAGTATGAATGTATCAGTTATTATTAATCAAAGATAGCTTTAAAGAATAGGTTGTTAGCATTGATTTGAAAGAACTCAGTATTTCAAAATTTCTGCAGTTTTCTTGAAGGTTGTTCCAGATTAGTGGAGTATAAAAGCTGATGATGCTTCTACATATTTGGTTCTGGTTCTGGAGATGCAGAACAGACTTAGACCAGAACATCTGAGAGATTTGGAAGGTTGATACAACAGTGTTTCAATCATATGACATGATCAACAGTGTCTAATGCTCTACCGAGGTCCAGCAGAGCAGCACTGTGGTTCTACCACACTCTGTATTTATGTGGATGTCACTGAACACTTTTATAAGGGCAGTTTCAGTACTGTGGTGAGCACAGAAACCGGACGAAAAAACGTCAAAGTGGTTGGTCATTTTTAGGTCGTTATTAAACTGTTGAAACGCACCTTCTTCAGGAATTCAGCTAATCTTGGTTTAGAAAATCAGAAAGCAGAGCAAGTCAATCAAGAATCAATGTATCTATGTGTAAATGCATTGGTCAGAGAGCAAAAATCCCACTTGAAAGACATTGTTTATCTTAAAACAAGCAAACAGGAAAAAAGATGACATTTTACTGCAATCCCTCATTAATTAGTTAACAGTTAAGAGAAATGGCTCCTTTTTAACTTGAAGAAAATCAGAGCCAGCATCAAAAGGCCAACTACCTCTTCCAGCAGAACATTTAGAGGGAGAAAATGAAACATAAACAAGACGTATGGCCAGGAGTACTTTGTTCGAGAGAGAAAAATAAAGAGAACACCAAGTGAAAGGCAACAGAAATGGCAAAACATGCATTAATGGTGAGCAGAGTGAAGAAGAACGGTCAGTGGTTGTCCAGCAGCACCATAATGGCAGAGATAGCTCAGAACAACTTAAACCACTCCAACTATAATCTTTAATGACATCCACAATGATATCCACATAAATATAGACTGTGGAAGAACCGCAGTGCTGGTTCTGTTGGACCTAAGGACAGCATTTGGCTGTCGACCATATTGAAACTAGAGTTACGTAGGATTTTCTGATCCAGAACCCAACTGGTTCAAATCTTTCTCCAGTTGAACTGAAACAAAACTGAATTTATTATCTTTGAACCTGAAGTGGAACGATCTAAAGTCAGCACACACCTTCAGTTATTACTGCTAGAAAACTGCAAACAGCCGAAACACTGAGTTCCTTTAAATCAAGGCTTGAAAACCCACCTGTTTGCTTTTGCACCATAATGAATTAAACTTTGACCAACATATTTGATGCATATTGATATTTTAATGATGGCACTTGACAAAATGTAACATCTATTATTGGTTTTGACAGCTGTCAACAATCTGATGTCTTTTTTTATGTTTTATGATGTAAAGCACTTTGAACTGCAGTGCTGATGCAAATACACTTGATTGCTGTTTGATTGATTGATTGATATTCTATGAGGAAAAGCTTTTTAAGTTGGTCTTAAAAGTGAACAGGGTCTCCTAGAAATCCATCAGCCTGATAGCTGAAGCGGCAGGAATTACTTGCAAACATTCAATCTGAAAGCAAATTGTTCTGCTGGGAACATATAAAACCTCCAGATCTCTAAAATAAGATGAAGCAAGATTCAGAACTTTAAATGATTATTTATTGAAGGACAAATTTAAAACTACATCCTAGATAAAACAGGGAACCAGAAAAGAGAATGTAAAATCTGAGTAGTAAGATATTTCCTTTAACTCACAACAGGAACTTTGCTCATTATGAAGGCTTTTTAATTAAGAGTCACTGAAGAAGTATTATCATCTGGCATATTACTCTGCACAGAGACAGGATACATAGCAAAAACTGTCCCAAAATAAAATGGCATGGCTAAATTAAGTTGAATTTATGAAAATTTTTTCTAATGTTATTCTAACTCTCAACATGAAGGTGATGCATGACAACTCTGCACTAAAATAATTTCTATTATTTAATTTACTATTTAGCATGTTGCTATGAATCAGACATAAGATTTTTCTGACAACACAAAACATGCTTTTTAAATGAAAAACATGTTTTTTTAATTTAATCTATTTGATTTGCCTCACTTGTCTGATAAGACTCAATATCAGTCTATTGACTTTTTTGTAGCAGATAATCTCGCGTGTGAATTTCACAGCCTGCAAAAAAATTCACATTAAGATAAAATAAATATTCTTAATTCATGCCATTTTATCTGTTCCTATTACAGTCAGCACTTTCCTATTTTGTTTCTCACACCGCTGTGGTGATACGTGATAACTGCATACTGCTGTATCAGATTAAACAGCGGCTTCACGCAGAGTTAATCAGTGAATATGTAAATCAGGCTTTGGATCCTGTCAAAGTGCAGAAATTGCAACACACATGAGTGATAATTATTTTAACATCTTCTGCCTTCTGCCCTGTGTTGCAGAGATGACGGACCACATGGACAAAGTGGATCGGCTGAAGTGTTTGGTGCTTAACATGCCTCCTCCAAACCACGACACTCTGGAGTTTATATGCCGGCATCTCAGACGGTGAGATAGGTTTAAAATGAGATTTAATTCACTAAACCTGATGTGTTTGTGTGCATCTTTGGGTTTTAGTCTCTTCAGGTTGTTGTCATTTTTAAATTAATTTCATCAAGCACCCTGACAGCTTGATTTCTCCAACTCGTTTCCCCTTGAATCTCACCACAAGAGGGAGTAGTTTTCCTGCGTGTCCCTTCATATTCCCTGTCAGCGATTCTTTTGGCCACAGCGCCTGAAGTGTACCAGGATCACGCTGTTGTTAAGTTTGGGTTACTGTGAAGATGAAAAGGCTGGCGGGAGATGAATGGTGTATGATGTTCTGCGAGCCAGTTCCTTTTGCACTACATAAAATGTGTGTTTTTTACCGCCTATGGCTTTTTTTCTTCCACTTCAGGGGTGAGCGTTCGTGTTCTGAAGCTCATGTTTGTGCCAGGGTGTGGTGGACCCCATGAATTTGTCTGTGTCTTTCCCTCATTTTCCCTCTCATGTCATTCCTTTCTCTGGTTTTCATTCTTCCTTCCCTTGCCTCATCGTATTCTTCCGTCTCTCCCTCATTCTTCTCCCTTCTTCTTCTTCTCGTTTTTGCCTCGAAGGTCCCATGGGAGCCTTGTGGTTCGTCTGCTGGAAGGCATACCAACACCACCGCCGCCACCACTGGAACCTCGCTCTCTTTTCTCTCTCTTCACCCTCTTCCTCGCTCATGTCTTTTTTTTCCTCTTCCCTATGCTCTCCATTTTTTTTCCTCGTCTCTTTTTAATGTGGAAGTTTTGAGCAATTGCTGGCTTCTTCTGTGGCTTGGTGGGAATGGCATTTTTAGAAGAATGCCTCATGCTGTGGTTTTAACCCATTCCTCAGTCCCCTGCTAGTACCACACAGTCAAACACACTAACGTAGGTGTTTTAAGAACACATCTAAAGTGCAAAAGTCATTACTTTGCAACCCTCAGAGCCATCTTAACTTGGTAGCATTTGATTAGCAGAACAAAAATAGAAATAGATGTGAACTGGCTAGGGATATTGTTTGAGTTCCAGATTTTTGGACATTAGCCCTGTTTCTGTGTCGGGCTGATGAGAAGCTCATCTGTCCTTTCAGCTCGTCTTCATCAAGGGACAGAAATGAGATTCCAATTTTATGGCTCTTCTTTCAAGAGTAGCTCAGATATTTGACTCAAAGCCTCAAATGTCAGCTTCATGGTGGCCCTCTTTGAAATGTCAGGGATCAGCAAAACAAGAAAAGTCCAGTTGGACGATAGATACTTTCAAGCCTGTGGAATGATCAGAATTTCAGGATTCATTGTTCATAAAACTTGGTCCGTGTCGCAGTTACAGACAGGCAGGACGTGACTAAACTAAGTAGTTACAGAGAACATGTTGGACCAATTTTTATTAAACTGGTTGATAGTTTTTAATTTCTTACTCCACCATAATGTCCTGACCGTCTCTTCTGCTCATGTTATTGTGTCTCTTCTGGCTTGAATGTTTAAATCATTGTCTTCTTGCTCTAACATCTCGCTGCTTTTCATTTGTTTGGATTGGAAGCAGAAAGTAAGAGTTGAATAAGTGGAAATAGTAAATAAGCAATTCAGAAATAATTAAATCAGATGTCATCAGTGACGAGAGAATTAGATTAGAAGTTAAGGAGATAAAAAAGTGAAAAGTAAAGCATGTAATAAAAAAAAGAACTGCATGAAATATGAGTAAGAGGTAAGTGATAGGCAGTTAGTTTGTCAGGTGAAGCTACCCTACGCCCCAAAAATGGAGAACAAAATGAGACACATGGAGAACAAGGAATAAATAGAAATTTAGCAGGTTACAAAAGGTAATATTTGCCAGAGAGATGTTTCAGAACTGAATGTAAATTAAGTAATAACTAAGCTGCAAGTGTTATAAATGAATCTAGAGCAGCCCAGATTTGAAGGTATAAAAGACTGGGTGCTGTAGATAATCTGAAAAGCATGTCTTTAAACTATTCTTCCTTTTGTGTTTAGTTGTCTTTTCTTGTCCAATTGATGAATCGTTCTGGATTTGCTCAATAAAGAAAACACTTCCATCTGAAAATTTATTTTTCTGAAACAAGTTTCTGACAGTCAAGGTCCAATAAGCCTTAAAGAAAGTTTAAATGTTGTGGATAAATTAAACTTGACGCTTTATTTTAGATTGAGTAAAAGTGATTAATTGTCTCAGACTGCCTCTTCACATGGACCAATTCTACATTCTTCTTCAAGACGAATTTCCACCATTTTCCTTTTAGGTTTATTGCTAAAGGTGGTGCTTATGCTGCATTTTTAACTTTTATATTTTCCGCAGAGTGCTGGAACGGTCCGACACCAACAGAATGACCACCCAGAACATCGGCATTGTGTTCGGGCCGACCCTGATGCGCCCAGAGTGTGATAATGGCAACATGGCGGTGAACATGATTTACCAGAACCAGGCAGTGGAACTAATCCTGAGCGAGTTTGACCACATCTTCGGAACAAGAGGTCTCTCTTGATCTTTTCAGGGCCAGGAGGTGGCGGCAGCCCGCCCCCCCCACGGACCCGTTCCCCAGCCCCCAAATCAGACTGAAGCAGAAGCATTGCAGCAATGGCCTCTAGACTCATATGGTGTAAAATGGATTTCACATCAAAAGATAATTGTGGGGTACAAAGAACCAGGACAGAAAGCTGCTAATCATGACATCTGGCCTCCATAAAAAGCCATGTTAAAACAATAATAGTAAAACAAGCCAATTTTAGCTGCAATGCTTGTGCCTTTGAGCGCAGATGTGGAGCCCAGCCCCAGGGCAGCGCAGCGTTGGAACAGACGCCTCCTAGTCGCTTCTAGTTGATGCTTCAGACTCGATTGGGGCAAACAAAAAACCATAAAACTGATAAATCTCCTCCAGCCAGAAAATCATCAAGCAACATAAGGAGGGATGTGTCTTAACGTTGCTCTGAAACAGAACTTAGCAGAACCATCTCACTGTGAAAAGCACCGGTTTGTCTTGCAGAACGGACAGACAAGACCCCACCCACAGCACTGGCGTGGGATTACAAAGTGCATTTGCATGAAGATTAATCTGTGTATTGCTTAGAAGGAGAATTTGGAATAGTTTTGAAAGTGTAATTTTCAGTGAATGGATGAATGTGCCAATTGGGCCATTAATGTTCCTTTTTAGTATTTTTAGCGTCAACCTTCAGAGCTTTTCTTGTACAAATATAAATCTATTTTATTAGTACATACTCCTCGTTTTAAGTTAAATGTAAATAGCTGCATTTCTGCCTATCCCTTAGAAACACTTTATAGTACATATAGTGTGTAACCTGAACTTTCTGTACTAGTTGAATACAAACTAATAAGAATGAGAGGTTTTTGTTCATGTTTCTCCGTCCTAATTATAAGCTCTCTTCCTGTAAAAACAAGAGAAAATTTTATGTGTTGTCTGAGATTCGCCTCTGATGTCCATGTAAGGTTGTTTGTTGCAAGTGGCGGGTTTGCGTGCAGAGATAGCAGAGGCGTGTGGAGGTATGTGGGCCTTGGAGACTCGGCAGGCAGAGTTGTCCCCTGTGATTGGTGCGAATGCTGCTTTTAATAACAGAACAAAAGGGGAACTGGAAATGCATATGTTTTAAAAATGTGGATTTTCCCCCTCAAACCCTCTCACTCTGTGGCTTGGGTAATTTTATATTGACTGTGGGTTTGGCAGAAGACAAAAAAGAGCCGAAAGGAGGCACTGCAGGGGAGGGAGTGGGTTAAGTTTTTATTAAAAGTGTTTCTTCATTTGTGTGTTTGTATCATTTGAAGTCTGGTGAGTTGATTGAAAGAGGCTAAAACTGCGTTTGACTGATGAGGAGTTGTCGTAGCTTCATGCCTGTTAACTCCCGAGGATGTCCTTAAATTTGATTGGCTTAAATATTTTCATCTTAAACAGACAAACCACTGTTGTTCATTTTATCCATATGATGTGTGCACAGTTTATATCAGAGTTCATATGCACGCCTTTCAATCAGGGTTTTTTTTTTGTTCATAAATTTTGACAGCACTGCACCAGAGGCTCCTTATATTATATTAGAGGTTTGCATTCAGTTTGTTGTGCAAGAGAAATGTGCCCGCCTTACAACACTGATGTATTCAATGTATCATGGATGATTTCTGCTGTATGTTTTGTTCTTGTTCCAAACCGTCAGACAGGGGCTCCTTTCTGTTAATAAAGCATTTGTGGTTAAACAGCTGCAAAATGAGCTTTGTCATGTTTTTTATTTCACTTTTGAATGAAATAAGTTACTAATCACCCACTAAAAATACACCAAACAGTCCTTTGGAAGATATGCTGTTTCTTTCTGATAAACACTTTATTTGGTAAAATTAGATTTTTATAACATTATCCCTGAAATTCAGACCTCTAAACCTATGCGACACCTAAATAGGTCTTGTGGATCAATACATGCGAATAAAGCAGCAGCCGCTTTGCGGACATCTGGAGAAATTTGCTTACTACACATTTTAGACAGTTGTTTGAACCCTTCATTTTTGCATCTGTTGGCAGTTAATTTGATTTTTGTATCACTAAAACAAAATGTTTTTTGGTCTGGAATATTTAGAAAAGTTGTGGAAAGGGGTGAATCGGAGGGCTGTGAAATGTTTACATATGCTACATGTTTTTTTAACCGAATGTCTCTCCAAACTAATTTAATTTTCACTAAATCTGAAAGGAAAAACATGGTGCTCACTGGCCTGCAGTAGATTAAAATGATCACAACAGAATATAACTGCAACTGAGATGGATTGTTGTCTTTGGTCTATCTGCATGCCTTTTAAAGACTCATACCAGTAAATTAATTATAAATTAAATGTCAGGAAGGGTTTGCCAAACTCCACTGATCTTCACCTGTACTTCACAGATGGTGCTCAGAAAGGAAACTTAAACTTGTGCTCATTCAGACTGCATGTTGCTCACACAACTGGTATTTTTCCACCAGAAAAGTGCAGCAAATGAAAAGATTGTAGTTGTACAGTTCACTAAAACCTGGTGATGCATGAAGTAAATGCATCTGATCCACGTCACCCATTGCAGCAAGATGATGTTTCAGTTTGTTTTCTCCTTTAACCTGTCATTAACCTAAAACTCAGCATATCAGATATCAAAAGATACCACACACAGGTTTACAAGAGAAATTTAGTCACCATTGCTGAATCATAATGCAAATAGACAGAGCCACAAAAAACAATGTAAGTATGAACTCCCTGGTGATCGCTGATGGTTTACTGCTTTCAGTGATGGGAAACTGGCTGGGCTGAGATCAGAGCTCAGCTTCAGCCTGTCCCATGCAAATGTCAGAGCTTGTTTTGAAAACTGAAAAAGCATTTGATTTTATTGGTGTTTTGAGGACTATTTAATAGATTTTTCAGATTATTCAGTGACAACTTTAGAAATGAACAAAATTTATGTAACTTTGCCTTTGAGGGAAAAATATATTTCAAATGTATGAAACCTACTGTGTTAGAATATAAATAAATCATAATTACCCTTTCTATCACTTTTCAAATCAGATAATTAATGTTATAACTTTTTGACCATAAAACAACTCTTTTGAGGAAATAAGTACCATATAAGGATATGAAGTGTCATCTGGACAGTGTCTTATGGATTTTGATTGTGCTTTATATAGTAACTGTTTTCTTTATTAAAAAGCTTTCATTTTAGCCTGGATATATTTCATGGATGTGAAACAGCTTATAGGCAACCCAAAAAAGTCTTACTATTATCACTATTGCTTCAGATGATGGAAACAGGCAAAGACCAGTCTTCAGAGGTCATTTATCTGGTGAAGATAAAGTAAAAAAAGTATTTCTTTTTCTGCAGTTTGTACTTTATGTGTCCATCAGTACAAAAAATGTTGCTGTTGTCAAAAGATTAATGCAGATTCAGTAGGCAATTATCAATAAGCATCACTGTAACAGCGCCCTGTCTGAAATTAGTTTCTGTCATGAGCAGTCATAAATCACTGCCAGACTGAAGACACCTAAGAGTGTCCTTACATCAATTGTCAGGGTGTCGGTGTGTTAACTCTATGGTGACAATCCTCCCAACTTCCTCTACCTCACAGGATAAATCACCTTATCAATATTCATTTTATAAAATTTTATTTAAGCTGCAGACTTTGATTTTGAGCTGCATTATGTGTTGCTTTTTACATTTCCCTCAATTTCATACAATGGCTCCACTCCTGAATATAATGTAAAGGGTCAAAAGTTGTAAAAGTATAATTTATGCTTTTAAGATCTTCTCCCTCTATAATAGCTGGATCTGAAATCAGAAATCAGGACAAATTGTGCAAAAACTGTCATTTTTTAATTAGAAAAATAAATGAAATACAAGAATTTCAAGACAAATTCTGTATATTTCTGTTACAAAAATGGAAATATATATACATATAAAAAGTTTATAAAAAACTTGCATGAATGTGAAAAAAATACCTTTTAAAAAGAAACCCATAGAAAGGTGTGCAGCAACTGAGTGAATGTGAAACTTGTATTTGCCTGTTCTTTTGCTACAGGTGAGGAACTATGCAAGAATAGCATAGCAGTTGGTGTGTCACATATGCATGTCTTTGGCGTACACACACACACACACACATATTAACGAGAAGTATCTTTGGCACGCAGTATGCATGAGCGCTGCAAGCTTAGTCACACCTCATGCACCACCGTCTGCAAAGTCTCGTCGTACGAAAGCTTTTTCGGATTACTCACAGTTGTCTGAGTACATCTGAGGCACTTTTCACGTTGACTATACCGCAGTCAGAAAGAGGAAGTTTAAAACTGATCTATGCACCCGGAATCTTGACCCTCTTGCCACACCTCGTCAAAAAAGCTTAAGTGTTTGACAAGTTAATGCTCTGTTACTGCAAAAATAGGCTGGAGCGCATGCAAATTAGTACAAGAAATTGCAGATGTCTTTGGACCTGATGAATTTGTGATTATCAAACAAACGGTAAAACGTTCCAAAAGGTATCTGATGCCTGAAGGGGAAAAACCCACGGACACTATGTTTATCTTTTGCCCCCGTTAACATCTTATGCAAAGATGCAGAAATGACTGTCTTCTCAGTAAGGCAAATGCTTAAAAAGGTGCAGGCCACTGCTTTTTGTTTGAAGCATGAATAAACAGCTACTTTCCAGTTGTTCCTCTTTTTGCTGCATGTTTATAACATTTAACAGATGACTGACTGAGGCCACGGAGAACCGTCGTTCACCTGGCAAAAAACAATAAGTTATGTTTTTTTGGATTTCACAGCAAACAACGTAGTCAGCTCCAGTACATATAATCACACGATTTGATTGAAGCAAACACTATATGTCACAACAAAAATGTGGGATCTCACATAAAATAGCAGAAGATAGAAAATGTTTTGTGCACTTATTAAGAGCAGAAATGATTTTTTTCAAGCTTCGGTCAGACATTAAATGAACACCAACATAAATGTTAAAGACAGAAAACTTTTGTTTTAAGGTTAAAAACAAGTATGTACGAGTATTATTTAATGTGCAATAAGGAGCAGCAAGCATTGAAGATTTATGTAATGCCACATCCGAATATGTGACGTAACTTTAGTTCAGTTAACCCATTTAGGTTAAAAAAACCCCCAACCAAACAAAACAACACAATTGGAATAACACTGTAAGTAACTGAAGTCTATTGAACATGATAAAATACTGTCATTTGCACTGACACAAACATAACTGGCATGGCTTCATCCATTTAAGGCCACAAAATCATTGGTGTTTTGTGCATTTTGTCATAAAAAACAAGAAAAACAGTCTGTTGCATATGTAGGAATATAAAAAATTAAAAGTCTTAAAGCTTGTTAAGGTCATGTTAAATTAATATTCTAGGTAATTCTGTTAAATCCATGTTCATTTCACATTTATCCAAGCCTCCGTTCTGGTCCTCGGTGTCTCTGTCCCACATTTGGTTCTCTGTGTTGTTAATATGATTTCCTGTTTCACAGTTAATAAGCTTATTTTGCAGTTCACTCTCCCCAGTGGGTGACCCTTCATTGGGGCTACTTCCCAGCTCCTCTGCTTCTTCCAACAGACC
This sequence comes from Poeciliopsis gracilis, assembly GCA_911649635.1. Classification (NCBI taxonomy): domain Eukaryota; kingdom Metazoa; phylum Chordata; class Actinopteri; order Cyprinodontiformes; family Poeciliidae; genus Poeciliopsis; species Poeciliopsis gracilis. The sequence continues at coordinate 2,191,883 of CAJVRI010001403.1, forward strand.
TTCATGTATTTTCCTAACTCTTTCCTCCTCTTCCTCCCCCTCTTTCAGAGTGTCCGCAGCTCCGTCCAGGCTGGAGTCACTGAGGAAGGAGTGAGTCGTGTGTGGGTCGTCTGCAGACAGAGATTTGTCTTCACCTAGGCTGCCTACCAGACTGCTGCCAGCTCCCGGGGTGAGAGGCATGTCCTCATGATCCTGGTCCAGATCCTGGTCTTTGCTGCAGTACGCGTAGCGGTGGTTCATGTGCTGGGAGTAAGAGCCTGAGTGGGAGAAGCGTTTGCCGCACTTGTCACATTGGTAGGGTTTCTCTCCAGAGTGCAGCCGGCTGTGCTCAATCAGGTGGTGCTTGTGCTTGAAGGCCTTGTTGCAGATCTTACACTCATGAGGACGTTTGCCTAAAACAACACAAAGAAGTTGCTTCTGTTAAAAAAAAAATCGAATCATTAGCTTTTTCAAAACAGATAAAGGGCTGAACCTTTAGTTTTTTGAAAGCATAAAGTAGTTTTTAGTGAAAAACACTTTCTGAAGCATTTTGTGAAATCTTTGCTGATACTGGTGTAACATCAAACTATCGACTGTTTGCCAATCTGGTTGCTATATAAAGCATAAACACATACTTAAGATCTCGACCCACTTGTGGTTTCATGCATGGTTTATGAGCTGGCTTATGATGCTTACAACTGTTTAGAAATTAATTAAATATATTTTGGACTTTAGAAGTAAAAGAACCTGCAAACAATGCTGCCTTTTCTTTTTTGGTTTTGTTTTATTAAACTAAACAGCTGTTTGGTGAAGCTGCAGAGCAAAGTTCAGAAAATGTAAAAGCAATTCTTTCTGCAATGTTAAATAAGTATTGTAATAATCTAAAGCAGATATGGAATTTCGCCTACAATCACATAAAAAACAAACTATACCCTAAAACTAAATTTTCACTTGTAATAACTTTCAATACAGACTTGCTGCTGGAGATTAGACAGAAGCTTTAAACTTTATCTCAGAGGAATTCATGATCAACTCCATGACTGCAGGATTGTGCAACAAGCCCAAATCATCACCCATCCACCAATATGTTTAATAGTTGATATAGAGAGTTTGTGGTTTTTGCTTAACATGTCTACTTAGGCCTCGTTTCCACTGAGTGGTACAACATGGATGGGTGCGGTTCGGTACGAATTTTTGTGTTTTTAAAAGTGGCCCATATAATCACAGCAGTGTTTTTTTTTTTTTTTTTGGAAGAAATTGGGTCTCATCTGTTCAAAAGACATTTTTTAAGATTTCTTACGATAAAATTAGATGCAAATTTGGATATCTGATTTATACTGTCAGAGATAGTTTTTGAAGATTCCAAAATTCCTTCTGCAAACGAGATACTTTTTCATTCTTTTTTTGGTAATTGTACTTCTATTAACTTTAACATCTAACATATCATTTGAGGTTAAAATAGAGCTACTGTTTTTTGTTTAATTTTCCCAGTTTCTCTAAACATGACACGATTTGGGATAAAATTTTGAGCCACGATTCTCCAGACCAGCAAAGTGCCAAATCTCCTGCTTTTAAAGATATAAACACGCTTAATGATGATCAAGTTTATCAAATAACATCTGTCAGCTGTTTTCCAGCTGACAGATCCAATGGAAGAAGGAAAGGGATACATAGTTTTTCTAATGACTTGAATGATAAGTCATTGGAGCTTTCTTTTCACTGGTGACTCTGCAAATGCAGTTTGTGCTACAGACCTGTGTGCTCGTATTTATGTCGGAGAAGAGAACTGCTCTTCTGGAAGGTTTTTTCACAGATGTCACAAGCATAAAGTCCTTCTTCTGTTTTCTTTAGCCTCTTCCTGCCTGGTCCTCCATCTCCTTCAAACCCCTCATCGGTTAAAGAGAGGTAGTCCAGAGAGCTACGGTTTAACACCTCACCCTGGCAAAATAACAATTATACATCATGACAATATTATTTATACATATGCTTTTTGGTTTGGAATAAAATACAATGTGCTTTTTGTGCTTATTTTTCACATTTCAGTGAAAAGAAAGACATTCTCACCATAAAACTTTGCCTCTCCTGGTAGATCTTTTTCAGCACAGCTTCTGCATTGGCCTCCATCATGTAAGCCATAGGAGAGAGAAACCTAGGACTGCTGGTTGCCTGACTGTAGGGAGTTGGTATCATGCTCTCGTGAAGTGGAAGACCTACTCCAGTTTGGCTGAATATGTTAAACCCATTGAATACTGAGCCTGGAAATACTGGAGCACCAGTGCTGCTGAGGATGGGGTACTGCTGAAGGGGCATATGTGAAGTTGGACTTGGTCTGCTTAGTTGGGTCCTAAGCTCTCTCCGTTCTCCTCTCCCTGAGATCCCATTAAGGGTTTTATTTCTTCCCTTTTGCTCTGACAGCTGCTTCGGTAGAGAGAGGTCCAGCGGTTCATTTTGTGTGGACCATGGACTGCTAGTTTCTTTTTGAGGAGACAAGGTTTCAGGTGGACCGCCAGTGACGTCAATGCAGACAGGGGAACTGAAGCCTGAAGAGGGAACTCTTTTCCTGCCTCTAGGGGATGACATCCCTGGAGACTGATGGCTTGGACTGCCTTTATCCTGGCTGGACAGGTACATGCGAGAAGATAGTGCATCATGGCGGGGAGGAGGAGATGGCATTGCCACTAAAAGCTGCTGTGGGACAGATTGGCAGCTTGGCTTCTGTGAAGGGGACTTGTTTCCAGAGAATCCATTAGTTACTTCACTTGGTTTGGTGTTTTCTGCATGGAGAGCCGATCTGGGGAAGAATAAAGGCGGTGAGGAGAGGTCTTTCCTTCGAAAACTGTCAGTAGCCTCCATTGCTTCTCTGTTCATCTTACAGAGGCTGTGTTCATGCTGTAGAAGAGCGGCCATGTTCGAGAAGGACTGCAAGCACCAACGACACGTCACCCCAAATGCACCTCTCTCTGGTTCACCTGATCTCACTTCTCTTCTCCTGTCGGGCGATATCTTCCTCTCAAGCCCTCTTCCATTATGGACCACTCTCCTCTCCTCTACCTCTTCCTTGTCTTGCTCTATCTTTACATCTCTGTGAAGCATCTCCTGCAGCATTTGGTCAAACTTGGTGCCAGAGTGAAGATAAGGCAACAGGGTCGCCCCTTTAATGATCCCGCTCCTCAGAGACAGTTCGGGTGAACGATCCCACAGTCTAACTGGGTCAGTCGTGCCAGGGAAGCTCTGATGGAAATCCTGCAGGGATTGCTGGTGAGAATCTGTTGGTAAATGACCCAAGGACCTGATACTATCCTGATTTTGTAAAGCCAACAGCGAGCTGTGGTCATTACTGGATCTACCCCCACCAGCAGAGGGAGATGCTGGAAGCGAGTTGTGGTAGGCGCTTTGACTGTGTCCGTTAAACGCTACGCTGCCACTCCCCATGTTTCCCCCGACATGCCCTCCCCCACCGAGGCACTTTTTGCTGCTTAAATGAGAGCTGTAGGAGCCAGAGTGGGAGAAACGCTTCTTGCAGTTGGAGCACTCATAAGGCTTCTCACCTAAACACAGAGATGCCAAAGAGTGAGTTGAAAATACCTTCAGAGTGGGCTATAATTTTTTTTCCGTAATTATCTTGTCCTGCCGTGAATCACGTAAAGCTCATTCCTATTACACATCCATTTGGTTATAATTTCATACCATATAATTCTGACAGTAAGTAACGGTTAGCAGTTCAGTGGAAACAATGGCGAAGTGTAGAGTGAGAGGAGATGTTTTGATCTTATTTTGTATCTCACCACTGTGGATGCGAAGATGCTCTTTGAGGTGGTGTTTGTACTTAAATGCTTTCCCACACTCCATACATTTGAACTTCCTCGTCTCCATGCTTTGGTCCAAACCGATGGCACTCTAGGATGACAGGAACATGTGATCAGTTTTAGACTATGAAAGAATTTATAAAATGTAAACAAAATGCAGAAAAATCACTCCAATCTGCGGAAACTGTGAGATGCTTCACTGGTGTTCAAGACTTTCAGATTATTTGTGTGCTGGTGTGAGTGTGTGTGTATCACCTTGTCCTGGATTTGGTTGTGAAGTGCTAGGTGCCGCTCCATCTGCGACCTAAGGGTGGCAGTGTATCCACAGAGCGGACAGACCATGTGGCCCCCCTCCCGCTCCTGGCAGTATTTGACATGGTCTCTCAAAGAGGCTCCTCGCGGATACATCCTGTGGCAGAACGGACAGGCCTGCTGGCTCCGGTCTTCATCTGCAGTCCGGAGAGACGGCATTTTAAGCACACAGATTAACATTTCACATGTGCATTAAACATAACTATCGTTCTTTGGGGGGTTTTATTGCCTTTTCACCAACGGACTTATTTTCTTTTTTTGCTTTGATAACGGCTTTTTTCTCAATATGGGCTAAAAATGAAATATAGGCATTACGCAATATTTCAATTTAATCATTCAAAATCAAGGCACCATAAGGATGTGTATGAAGGATGATATCAAACTGCCAATTCTTTTTAATATTCTAGGTATCATAAATACTGGCCCTTTCAAACAAATCCTAAATGTCTAACAATAATATTCTCCAGGCTACAGTCCTGTGGTCTCGGGGCTCCTCTCTGTTTCCTTTCTTCTCTTCTTTTTGTTTTGCTTTAATGTGCAGATTTAGCATTAGTTCAAGATGCAGAGCTGTTAAAGTTGTGGTTAGATGAAATGAGCAGCAGAGAAGCTATCTTCAGATTATGTGTATCTACATGATTTTTATTTATTTAAAAGGAATAAACAATGTTACAAATATTGCCTCTCTGAGTAAATATTACATCCTACTGCTGCAAAGCTTAACACCTCAACTAGTATGTCTCTACTGGCTTTGCACAGGATGAGACTATTTCTGACCCGTTCTTCTCAGTTAAAATAGCTCCTCTTCTCAAATGCATGGAGATTCCAAAGAATAGTAATTTTCAAGTCGTGCCACAAATTCTGAGGTGTTATGACTTCGACTCGACCAATACGCTTTGATCCAAACCGTTTTATTGCAGCACTGGCTGTATGTTTGTCTGACTCAGAGATGAACCTCCACCCCAGTATCAAGCCTTTTGTGGCCTTTAACAAGTTTTCTTTATTTAGATTTGTAATTACCTCCACCTGTCCCTCCTTCAGCCATAAACAGTGATTCTGCCATCACCACAATTCATTAAGGAGGTGCATTCAAAGTGGTGTGCAGACTTAGTTTTCTGCAACTGAGTTTTATTTGCATGTAAATTCAAAAACCTCCAGCTGTTGTCTTATCTGACACTCCAGCTGTTGTGTCAGAGAAAACATTCTTCTGTATGCTTGCTCTGACACATACACGACTTTTCTCAAACTTTAAGAATTCTACAAATGCACAACTTTTCAGATTTTTTTTTTTTTTTAAAGTCAGCAGATTATTTTTCATGTAACAATCAATAATAAAATACACTAAAATTTGTTGTTGTGAAGTGACAAAGTGTAAAAAGCAGTAAGGCTGTAAATATTTCACTGTGACTAACATTTACTCCTCTGGACCAACATTAATATGTTCTGTTTTTAATGATGAGTTTGCACTGAGCTAACATATGACACTGCAAAAGATATCAAATTAAAGACAGATTGCTCATAGCTCTGCTAATCATCTGGCCAGTGAGAAACTTGTGGTTTTAAGTTTTAGTTCACCAATAAGTGGGGGCTTTACTCACAGCAACCACCTATTTCAGCTGAGCTTTTCAGTAGTACTTCTCAGCCACAAAACCAGCCTGATGGGGCCAGCACCCAACTCAGTGTGACTAATAACTTAAAGAATGTTTGTGGTTGAAACAGCCAACAATTGCTTAAGAAATTAATAATCAATTATTATTAATAATTATCTTAGAGTAATCAATTTATCTTTTAAATAAATTTATGTCAGATAACATTTTCTGATACAGATATACAATCTAACTCCATTTTGTTAAAGGCATAAAAAGTCACAGTGAAGCTGAGGTGAGGTAAAGAAACACACAATTAACTCATTATTTTAGAAATAAGGAAAATATTAGAAAGATAAATGAATGAACTTTAAACACACCAAAACAGTTTTTTCCAAGCATCAACTTCTGGAGAGAATGAATCCAGCTGAAAATCTGTGTAACTCACTTAAATACAGCAGTTTTATTGAGTAGTGCAGTTGTGCTGCAACACAGCATAGAATAATTGTATATAATTATATTTTGTGAATATACGAATACTTCTTCATGAAACCAACAGTATTAATTCCAACCATATTGTCAGTCCTTGGGGTTTGCAAACATGACCAATTAAGAGTTATAACCACAAATCACTATTATTACACTATTGTTTTCCAGAGTTAATGATAAACAATATGATAATTAATCATCTTCAAATCCTGCGTGGATTAGATAAAAAAAAAAAAAAACATAACAAATTCAAACTTGCGAACCTAATTATTGTCTTTGAAATTCACTAACATTTTAGTAAAAAGAACAGTTTTTATACATCATTAAACATCTAAAATTAAATGACATCCTTGACCCCAAGCACATTAATCTGATCTAAATTTCTCTTCTCAGCACCAGGTGTTGTTTTTAACTCAAATCTTCAAGTGATTAAACACAATTTGCTTTTGCATGTTATGTTTTGTGTTCAGAGCACAGCAAAAAGAAATATTTCCATAAGTAGCATGGTATGGCACAATACCAAATATAAGTGTGATGTGCTTCATATAGAATTAAGAGAAAAAATAGTGGCTAAATTAAGTAATGGCTTCCATTTGAATGAGTCAATTTTGCAAGTACCTGATAAGTTCCTTAGTAAATGAGAAGCAATAAACAAGGCAATATGTAAAAAAAAAACCACTCATTTGGTTTTCCGTTTTCTCAGAATTGCACAAGCATTTACGATCAGATAGTTGCATTATCACAACAGTTTTCTTTCAGCCTATGACTGCTTTTTTTTCCTATTTTTTTTCTTTTTTTTTAGAAAACAACATCTTTGAAAGAAACCACTGACATCTATTGTAAAAAATGCTTAATTTAGCATCGCCGCAGCTTTCTCTGTCAGTGTACCTGCTCCTTCAGGTGAGCAGTGCTGAGCTCCTGGCGACCAGATGGCAGGCGGGAGATCATCGTGCCTGCTGCTCGGAGGGTAAACACCCGACGTGCCGTTATGGTTCAGGTGGTCCAACACACCGGCTGAGGTTGAGGCCTTCCTCAGCTGAGCCACAAATTCATAATGGGCCAGATCCTCAAAAGCATTCTGGGCGTCTGAGTTCTTACCTGTCAGAAAAAGGAACAACTTTGCTAAATGCAACTGCTTTGCTGAAAGTCGGTCTATTGGTCTTGGTTTACTAAAGAAAATTATCCCCACATATTTCCTTTGTCCCCTGATTGGGTTGTTTAAAACTTTAAACATTACTCGGTACGGCTTCCTTTTAAAAATTCTTTATTCTTGATGCTCTTTCACAAAGACCAGCTTTGGGAACTTATTCTGCTGTATTCCTCGTATTTATGTTGCTCTTTGTTCACCAACAAACCTCTGAGGCTTTTGCAGAAATGGACTACTTTTACTAATTAGCTTATTTTTAAAGGGAGTAGTTCTCACTGTATTTTATTTAAGGGTTTCAGAGTAACGCTGAATAAGAATGCATATTGTTTTATATGTAAAAAATGTCAGAAAGCTATGTTTTTACATTAAAGTGACACTATGTGATAATCTGTCACATAAATGCTATAAAAATGTTAAACTTTCTGGCTGCTTTGTGACAAAAATCAGAGAAACTTCAGGGGTCTGTGAAAACTTTTGCAATACCACTGTACTATTTTCATTTGTGGCTGAACTACAAAGGTTTCTGAAGTCAGCGTTCTTGTTGATTAAGTATGACTGAGCTTTGGGTGCAGTTGTGTTTTCCATTAATTTGTTATACTCTTTAAAGTGTTCGCTCAGTGTTTGCGCGAGTTTCCACGCTTTGTTCATGCATGCATGAGCAAAAGCAATCTTGTGAGTGTGCGTGAGGCTAAATCACAAAAACGCCACTGTGCAAGTAAATCTATCGGGATTGAATTGTTTACATAAAGATTGACAGATAAAATATTAAAGTCATGAAGCTTGTTGGCCAGATATCAAGTTAGATTTAAAGAATTCCTTCTCACTCGTACCCTTGAGTGCAGTGACAGGCGGGCAGAGAGACAAAGCCACTGATGTTCGTGGAGAAGCAAGGGCGCCTCCTATCATGGCTCAAGCCAATCAACTCTCCCCATGGTGACTTTGAGGAAGATTTTTCAAATGTTTGCAGATGTTGGCATATTTTGAGCCATTTTTATGTGGTGAAGGGAAGAGCCTGTGTGGTTGAGTGTTGTAAAAACTCAGCTTCGCCTTCATCAGGCAGGACTAAATCACACGAGGCGAGGGAGCTAAGTGATTGTTAGTAGGCAAGCCGAGCGAGAGCCTTTGATCTGCGCTAAATAAAAGAGAAAGCCTCACGTTGTGTAGTGCTGATTTCAGTACCGTAACGTCACCTCTTTGATGCATGGAAATATGGTGACTTTGTGTGGGATGAGTTCTTTTGTCATGCTTTCAGAAAGAAGCCTTTTCAAAGAGAAAAGTGAAAAAGCAACAACTCGTAGGGAAGGCATGGTTTCAAAAGAGTTGATATGAAGGTGAGAATGGCCCTTTGTTGCATCAGAAAAACACTAACTTGTTTACACATACAGTAGAGCCATTTTGCTACAGCTTAGGACTTACAGTACATCCTCAGTGGTTCTTGGTCCCCCTCCCTGTCGGCGGACGTGTAGGTGGTGTCCTCCTCAGCCGGGGCCTCTGGCTCCACCTGGCCCCAGCAGATCCTGCTGCCGGGGCTGAGGCCGAGAGGCCGGGTGGAGTGGGCAGGGCTGCTGGGCTCCTCCGTCACCTCGCTGGGTGTCAGGCTCGTCTTGCCCAGGCTCTCGTGGCAGTCCTGGGGCTCCAGGCTCCACAAGCCCACCTCATCGTCTTCCTCCGAACCCAGAGAGCTGACCGGCTCAGCGTCCACTGTGAAGGGAAATCATTAAAAACCTGAGAAGATGAGACAGAAACTTTAAACACGGGAGTCTTTTAGGAATGTAGCGAAAGGAAAACATGCTCATTTATCTTTCTGTGTGATTAATAAGTTATGGTATTTCGTTCCGTCTTGAATATAGACATGCAGTTGAGCATGTGTGTTCAACTTTTTTTGAAATAAAACTGAATGCACGGGCTCATAGGATTGACTTATTAAAAACAGCTTTAAAGAAAATACATATATTATTTGTTTATTTGTGAAAGAGTTTTTCTAAGTCAGAGAAGAAATAGACAAACACACACACACCGATACACACAAAAACCGAAACCAGGGAGAATACAAAAACCCCAACTTTTATATATATATATATATTTTAAATAGTAGAAATTATATTCACTTCTCTTTGCCCTATTTTTGCATGTAAATGTGTTGTTACATAAAAACAGAAGACATACATTTAGCACATTTCAAATATGCTTTCATGGTCATTATGTGTAATGTGTAAAATAACAATAAATAAGATTAAAATAATTATTTTTAGTTTACAAAAATAGTTTCTTAAAATAAACAGGTTTTTTTTATTTATAAATTCAAGATTCCAATCTGAAAACTTCAGTGTCAGATTTATTTGAATTATAATAATTCAAATTCACAGTAAGACAAACTATTCTAATTCAAATTCAAATTGATTCTAGTGCTTAACGCCAATACCCATAGAGTTATAATTATTTTTGTTTTTAAAGACATTCCTCTATTTATTGTAGTTTAATTTTCACTGTGATCTCTATGGAACTGATTTGTTATAAAAATGTATATTCATATTCTTTATTTATAAATATTAAGTAAAAACATTTTATTGCACTGTTACAGGAGACAGTGTATTTGCATTTTGACAATGCAGTAAAAAGTAAACATGAAGCGCTGCAAGGTAAAGAGTTTCCCTCCTCCAGTCCCCGCTCAGGCTGCAGCAGCAGCGAAATGCGCATTCGTTTTTCCCACGGCAGAGACAATAAATGACAATCACAAACATATGGCTGGGATTTCAGCTTTAGGACTCTATTCCCAATGCTTCTTCTTCTTCTTTCTTTTCTTCTTTCTTTTAAGAAAGCTCTTTTTTCCCTCTGATTATTGATATCTAATTTCAACAAAGTAAGAACAATTTAAGAGCACAAATGGGACACTTTCAAAAGAATTATGATTATTTTGATACTCCCCTATTTCTTATTTCTCTCTTTGCACCACTTTATATTCTTTCCTCTTTAATTTGAAGAAAAACATAAAATAAATGTTACACTGTTTGTATATTTTCAGAAACTGTTCAGAAACATTTTTTGTGGATGGGGAGACACAACGTTTTATGATAAATTACCTTTTTGCTTTTCCAGTAAAGCTCGCTGCTCACTGTTACAAAAGTCAAGCGGCTTGCACAAGATACCTAATGCAAAGCCACTCTCATCAGCTTCGCTTACGGATGAAAGACCCACTCACACACACAGCATGTACAGTCAATCCGATACTGAAAGAGCAACAGGGGTCCCACTGCCACAGAGGGGGCGGCCCACCATCACAAACACTGAAAAACACTCTGAAGTCAGCATGTGCAATTATTTTCTCTGATTAGCTAATCTAAAAATTAACTCCTACATGTGTTTCAATTTGTATCAGCTCCTTCTTCTCTGCCTCAGTCTCATTAAACCACCCATATGAACCACACTCATGCTAGGTTGTGATTCAACCAAGGCTACTCAGCCAGAGCGCACTCCTCGGAGTGTGTTTACATAGGAAAGAATGACTTGTTCCTGTGAGGGCTGAAATTGGTCATCAGCTGTGCTTTACTGTGCCTGGACCACTATACAGGTCAACCCATGAGACCCCGTGGGAATTTCTTGAGATAATAGGATAGAGCAAGAGGAAAATCTGTTGCTGATTAGCGTCAAATTGGCTTTAATTTTCTCTCTCATGACAGTGAGTGACGCTGAGTCCACATGGGATGTCATTAAATAGCACACAGCTGGGATGGCTTTCATTATCTGGTCCGCTGATTTATTTGTACACTAACAGCATTCTTCAAATAAAATTTTTGTAGTTGGACCAGGACAGCTCAACTTAAAGGATTAAACAGTTACCGGTTGAACTGTTAAAAATGCTGGCATTTATTAATAACATTTTACAAGAAATCAACTTTGAAGCAGTAATTGATTATTAAACACTCAGACTTTTTGATTGGCCCTAAAACAGAGTGCAGATGCAAGCAGAAGGCAGAGAAAGTAAACAGGGCGTATCTCAACCACCCAGTTGTAAACATTTTTGTTCTTTACACTTTATAAGTATGAAGATGTTTGGTTGCATCTTTAAGGGAAAGAACATAACACAAATTCCCCTTCTGCCTCAAGCAGCCTAAAACCTGACGCTAAGTAGGTTAACATTTAGCTGCATGTCTACATTAAATTCCTTTATTATTGTATTTCTGCAACAACTTCAACATTTGTGGCCTAATTTAATCCCCAATACTTTAGGATACTTTAAAGCAAATATTGTAATATGAAGATTAGACTGCAAATATTCTTGTTCTTCATTAATTAATACATAAAAACTAAACACAACACTTGGAAAAGGTTTCAGTCATTCATGATTGCAGACCTGATTCTCCTTCTTGAAATAAGGCTTGACAGGGAAGTTTTACATTTGCTGATAAGCAGTTTTACAAGTTGAACCTTTCTACAGAAAAGGCTGCTCGTCCCAGAGAGGTTTTAGATTAAGCACCACCTTTCAGTGTCCACTGCATGCTTGACAAGCTGCTGAACCGGCAGCTCTAAGAGGAACCAGAAGATCACAGACTATCCAAGAAACCTAATCATAGATAAATTAAAAATCAGGCTTCCTATTCAAGTTATTAATGATATATCATACACTGCAGCTTCATTGATAGAAGTGGCTCTTGGATTGTCTGTTTAACTTGATACCTGCTTGTCAGGACTGTCACTACAGCAACCAAATGACTGCAAATACTCAACAGAACAAACAGAAAAAAGATCATTTTGGCTTTAAAGTATTTTGTCCAGCATATCAATACAACAAATAAAACAAGACACAACCTTTAAATCTACACAGTAAAAAACATGAAGCATATACACTGTGACTTACTATTTTAGAATAAAATAGAAACCGCCTTTATTGCCCCACAAAGGGCACAATCAAATTTAATTAAAATAATGTACGGTACTCATTTTAAAGGCAAAAACACTACAGTCTGAATGCATTTCACTTTCTGACATAAGCAGGACAATTGAAAAATGTATTAACTTTGTTTACCACTGCTTGCAGAAGCGCTACTGGAAACCCTCTGCGTGATGCTCTGCAGAGAGAAATTAGACAGCTGTACATTCTCCTTTTAAAATACAGCCATTGTTTCACTCTGACTTCTTCAGTCATCTCTAATAGTAAGGCAGGGATTTATGCCTGAAACAATTTGACAAGTGGTTTTATTTTTCCAACAGCATCAACACAGCAGATGGACTTCACAATAAGCAGCTTATGTATATGTATTGCACTCTGCTACGTTTAATTATTTACAGTAAAACACAATGGTGTGAATGTTCAGTACATTTAGTGTTCTGGCTATACCCAACAATTTGCTTTAGAAAATATAAAATAAAGGGTGATTTAAAAATGTGTAGCTGCTGGTCGCCCAAACACTGGTGGCTTCACTCTTCAAATTGCTCCAGAAAAAGAAATTAGTTTCATCATTTTTTATTTGATTTACGAGTGTTGATTGACTCCTTTGAAGTATTTCCGACAGTGAGAACATCATGTTTGTTTAATTAAAATTACTGTCACCAGCTAAAAACGTAACTAAATGTTATGTGTTTTCCTTATTTATTTCACTTATTAAAATAACTTCACTGAGACTTAAAGCCTCCTCAAGCCACAGACAAAAACGTGCAGAAAATAAGATGTATGGTGCAATAAAACCAATTAATGTTTTCAACATTTTTTCCCAAATTTTGATGAGTAACGTATGCGCACACAATAATCATACATTCCGATGTTCGTATCCTTCCTTGCCCATCTGAGTCTTTGCAAGCAAAGGTTCTGCTTGCAGATGTGCAGAGTGTGTTTTGGGCGATGGACCCGCATACTGTGAGAGAGTCTGAAGAGTGTGTAACTTATTGGAATCCAGTGCAGTAGAAAAACGGCGTGCTGGAGTTGTGCATGCAATGTAATGTGTGGGAAGCTCATGAGTCATAGCCAGACAGTAATAACCGAAGTGTGCTGCATCATGCTTGACAATGTTGATCGATCTGGAGGTTGTTCATTTGACAACAACAGTGACTTCAGATTAAACACTCCAGCAAAAAAGTTGATCTGTCTCCTCTTTTCCCCTGTCGTATTTCAAACCAAACATGTCCAAGAATTATAACATGTTCAACATACCAAGCCCAATTAAAGCAGTAAAACAGTTTTCTTATGAAAATAAACACAGTTTTTTCTTGTTATCTTGTTATGTAATTGTGTGTGATCAGCATGGAGTCTAATCAGAAAATCTGTTGAGCAAAGTGCTTTTTTTTATTATTTACATATCTGAGTCAGAGTTCCAAAAACAGAGGTGACCAAACCAGAACTAAGTTCACGTGTGGGAAACATAAATACCAATTACATAAATGTGTTAGGTATATGAAGAAAGAGAGAAACGACTCAAATAAAACCGTTTTTCTAAAAGTGCAAATCCAGATTGGTGCTGGCCTAATTTGGCTCTTGTTTATCTTCCAGAGGGCATCTGACTGTACAGCAACATGCTGGGCTGCAGTTTATTTTACGATGCACACATGTGATTCAGTATTGGCTCAGTAATTATGCGGCTAAATGGTAAAAGCAGGCAATAATTACCTTGGAATTACCTTGTTTGTTTCTTTTGGTTTTAAAAGGCAACAAACAAGGTTAGGCTCCAGCTTACCACACGGTGCACTTGAGCCCATTCTTCTTATTTTTTAACAAGTTTAAAAAAAATATGCACCATGAGTGTTGGAATACAGACTATAAAGTGCTAAGGATGGAAGTGAACGTATTTATGATCATGACAGAGGATGAAACCAACCGGACAATTTCTACTAATACAAATAAATCCAGAGCAAAAAATTGTTTTGGGAATTTAAGAGGTGAAATACACATCAAATCAAAATCTGTTACTTCTTACAGTGTCTTTTTTTAAATTTAAAACCAAATAATATGTTGATTTTATTTAAATCAACATATTAAATAATAAACTTTTACGCATTTTTCAATTAATTCAGAATTCTGTTACGTAATATCAAAAGATTTCAAGTTAGATCAACGATTTAAATGAATTCTTTTGATAATGACATTGAGAGTTTTTGCATATGTACTTCTTCTATATGTGGTATGTGGTTCTCATTTCATGTTACTGTTCTAGAAAATACACACATTGCAACATGTAGATGATTAGCTGTAAGCGTAATTACAAAGTTATTGCATTGTATTGTAGCTTTGTATTTACTTCTATTAATTGTAATAGAATAGTATTTTGTATTTTAACTTGTTTTCTGTGTTTGTCAGAGAATAATTTTACTGGTGATGATTTGACATGTTTCAGCAGAGACACAATGCTATTTTGAACTCAATAAATAACCACATAGGGGTCACCGACACCCACGTGCTACACAGAATGACAGAGCAGGAAGATGAGCGTAAAATAATTTTTACAGTACCTATGCGAGCAGTTCAAAGATGAGCTATGTCCACATTCATTCCTGTTGACAGCGATCATTTCCCTTTTTAGCGCACAGCAGAAATCAAACACGTCATTTAAGAAATTCTGGCAGTGGCAGCAGCTCCTCTACTCATACCTGCTCTGTGACTTTTCATATAATGAGTCAGGGAAGGACCGCAACTGAGAGCAAACACCTCCCACCTGATCTTCATCTCAGCAGCGGCAAGTCAGTGACACAGAGAGGCGTTCGAGGTGATGGCGCCTTTTGATTTTGGCACGTTGGGCAGCTCTGCTTTGGTCTTTACCTGCTCTAACAGGAATAGTGAAAGAGCAGATGATTCAGAAGTGCCAGTCAGACTTAATCACGATGGTGGGACACAGAATACTCTGAAGATTCCCTGGGGAAAATGAAAATTGTGCTTGAAATCAGGTGAGGGGAAATTTACAAATTGGAAAAAAAGCATGATGGGCTTCCTGAACACTATTTTCCAGTTGATCATTATGCCCACTTGACAAAAACAGAATAATTGTCAAATTATACAAAAGTGCACAATTGCACTAAAGAAAAAGTTTTAAGTCCAGCAGGCTTAAAGCTGTTTGGCAGTGAGGCACACACATACAAGCACACGCATACGCACAAACACACAGACATTTTGCAGACAGCTTCTAGTGAGAGTCTGAGACTGAAAGTGTAACACCGTGATGGAGACTATCAAGGTTATTTCAGAGAGGAGGAAGACGTAGAAATGTGATGTGCAGTGTGATTTCGCGATTCTGCATCCTCTCTACGCTTTGAGTTTGCAGCCTTGTGTATATTGGGGGAAGAAAGTGGTTGAAGAAACTCAGGGCGAGACAAAGTAAAATTTGTTGCAAGAAAATTGGATAAGAACGCAGCAGAAGAATGAAGGAAAACAGACAGAAAGAAACAGTAACAAACTGTCGTCCGGCTGATGTCAAACTGTGAAAAGCATGGCGCAGAGGGAAATTCCCTCAACACAAATACACACCGAGATGTGAAGAAAAACAAACAAACATGATGTGTTGGCAAAATGAGAAGCACGCCTTTCTTGTCGACGCACAATGCCATCAAGCACAACCAGAATAACTTTGTGTTTGTGTGTGTGCACAAGAAGCTTAAGGAGAATCTGCTCCCACAGCAGAAGAAGAATAAAAAGAAGCCGAAGAAGAAGAAGAAGAAGTCACAGCCCTTTAGATGTCCCTCTCATTAGGAGGCACCACCCTGTCAAAGCATTTCGACAAACACCACAGAGACGCAGTGACATCTGTACTCTCAGCTAAAGAAATAAACTCATACTGATTAAAGCTTTGCGATGACATCAGAGCAAATAAATCTGCACATTAAGCAGTCATCTTTAAACAGTGAAAGCAAAGTGGTGGTACTGAAACTATTTCATCTTTGTTCAGTTTGTATTTAAGAGTCCTATTCAATTAGGGCCTTTATGACACAAAGTTAAAACCCATTTCCTCATTTTATTAGCTTCAAAGCCACCAACCCACTCACCGATACACACAAAATTGATTTGTCAACAAGTAATGCTTTTAGTGGGGGCTTTTGCGGATGTTAGTTTCAGTTTTCACATCTGATTCTTTTTATGAAGACGCTCGCCAATTAACAAACGCTGCCCCCAGAGAAGACGGCCGCGCTCGAAGGGCAGAGACATTTGAAAAAAATCAATTGGTATCTGCTCAGCTGATCTGGTGCTTTCTATCTCCATGTCACATCACTGCACATAACAGTGAACCACACATATGCTTCGTGGAAAGCTGCACTGTTGTGACTTCAAAAGGCTGACAGATTAAAAACTGACAGCAAAACAAGCTGAAAGACTGTACAGTAATAACCACCACAGATACAGTTAGAATGGAGTTCCAACTTACTGTACAGCCTTCTTCTACTGGGAGAGGCAAGTCTTCCTCATGACGATGCTGAGACGACAGCAGCTTGTTTGCTTTTCCTACCGGTCTGCAAGTATCTTCATCTTTAACGAATGTCTGTAAAAAAATCTTTCCTGTAGAAAATCTCAAGAGCCTCATTGCCTCCTACTCGCGTTACTCAAGCATACTAAGAATCTTCTCCAGGTTATAAATAATGCACAGAATTAGCAAATGAGTTAAGTGCTATTGAGTTCCGACTTCAATACACTTAACGTATTCCTCTATTTCCACATAGATCCAATAATTGATTGAATAACTGATTGGAGGCAAGAAACAAAATAACAGTGAAAATGGACAAAGACAGGAAATGTCTGAGATCTTCATGGTCTAGACCTGTAATCGTACCGGTGAAGCAATAAGAGCACCGAAACTCACTGGGAGACACAACACAATATATTTCTCACCCATTCTATCTTTTTTTCTGGGTTGTGGTGACTCAATTGTAGACATGCTTTTTTTTTTTTTTTTTATTTGCTTTTAACAAATAGATCCGACAATGATCTCAAAGCAGTTTCATACGAAGCGTATTAGTTAAGCATTCAAGGGCTGCTTCTCAACCCTGCTTCTTGAAATGTGGTTTTCTTCTTAAGAGACAAAATTGCTAAAAACCTACTGAGGCAGGACAAATACTGACTTCTCTCCTGCGGACATAGTGAGGAGAGAAGTCCTCACTATGTTCAGCTTGCTCCTGAAAGCAAGCTGAACTTGCTTTCAGGAATGTGACAATTACAGATTTTCTCTTTGCAAAAAGGAGACAAGGTGTGCGAGGAGAGGTGTACGAAAAGCCTCTGTGGTTGTCTCTCTTCTTCCTCTAGAGGTTTCCTGTGTGCTGCTGCCTGCATGTTTGCCAGCGTGTGTTTACCTGTCCTGTCGACCACCACAGTGACATTTAAAACAGACACGGTACCTTGATTGACACGGATCCTAAACTTCAAAGCACATCCATGTCGGTTACTGAAAATATGACACTTCTGAACTTCAGAGACAGCTTGTGACTAATGTGGCTAAAAGAAACAGAGGCTTCTGCTGTTTCTGTACACGGCATACAAGAGCATGCACATCCCATGAATTCATTTCACAACTTTTTACAGTCTAGTCTCAAACTTCCAAGACATTTAATGGATTTTATGTCAAATATGATGTACAATATTGTTTTAAAGTTAAAGTACAATGACCCATGGTTTTCCAAAATGTGGTGTGTATTCAAACCCCTTCTCCCTGACGCCCCCTAATAAAAACTAGCGTGGTCTCGATAAACAAAAAAGCAGCACAAAACACTAACAAACACATCATACAATTTAAAGAGTCCCAAGCCATGAATATTTCAAACATCAACGTTCATTAATCAAGCAAAGTGACAGACCAGCTACACTGAGCTTTAACCAAACAAGCAGCCAAAAGGTCAATATTGACTCTGTAGAGATCAGCTTAGGCAAGAAAGACTGCTGGCATTTATAGAAGAAAGAAGGTTTCAAACTTGTGGAAGACTGCGCTACGATTAGACAAAGGGAGTTTTTTTTCTGCCTACATGCAAAATGAAATATGCTGAAACACGGTGGTGGAAGCCTTACGTTCAGGAATGCTATTCTTCAGCTGGGACAGGAATACTGGTCAGAATTATCCGGGAAATAAATGTTAAGTAACTTTGAAAATATTAAATAAAGTCTGAGGCAGATGTTCACCTTACAGCAAGACAGCAACTCTAAACACAGAGCCTCATCTCAAACAATATCCATATATTTATCAGAATGGCCCAATTAAAGTCCAGACCAAAGTTCAATTGAGAATGCGTGGCAAGATTTGAAAATGGAGGTTCACAGATGGTTTCCATACAACCGGACAAGGCATGAGCTGTTTGCAAAGAAAAAATAGCAAGCATTTTCTTGAGCAGAAAAGATACTTTCTCTTTCTGCAGAAAAAATACTTTCTCTTTTCTGCAGAAAAGATACTTTCTCTTTTCTGCTCTTTAGGTGTAAAAAGCATTGAAAACCAGATATATTTTTAACTATGCACGTCTTTGGGTTCATCTATAAACTAAAATTCCACTAAAATGTAAATGTTTTCTATTTAAATGTAACAAAATGTGAAATAAATGACACCATACGTTAGCAAAACTGTAAACCGAATTTTAAACAGACATAATTTTTGTCTTGAATATTTTTAAAGTTAATTTAAATGAATGGCAATATCAAGTTTGGGCAGGAAATGAAGTAATTCAAAACTCACCAGAATAACAATAACGCCCTGCCTCCGACTGTATCCATTCTCACTAACCTTTTGTAAGCACTTCACTTTTACACAAATCAAAGTTAGAATATGACACACTGGCTGCATCACTTTGGACTTCCCTATCAGGTCAAGCAGAACTGCTTCATCTGAGTCAGTTACCGTGTGTGTGACTCACATTCTGTGAAAAAAGCAGCCGAGCATCTGAGCTCATGCTCTTCCTATAGGTATGAACACTGTACGTGCCATCACACCCTTTGTGCATCTGCTGCTGTGGAAGTGAGACGAGTGTTTGTGAGAAAGGTTAGCTCGGTTAGAGGAACACGTTATTTGGAGCTGGCCCTCCGCCTCCTCCCTGTGGCCCCGGCGCTGGTTTCCGTGTGCCGAGGGATCGGTGCCGGAATGCAGTAACGGTCACAGAGGGACCCACGCTCTCACCGCATTGTGAATCAAAAACCCAAACTCTGCTTCATTAGGCTCCTGTCATTGCAGAGACTCTCACACCACTCTATAAATACCCCCGTCTCCCCCCTCCAAATTTGTTTTCCCTCTTTTTTTTTCTCTTTTACTTACACATGAAAATGCTCAGGGACCGTTCCAGGCCTCTGATGTGGCTCTTTATTTTGTACGTTGGTGCAACAAACCACACAATAGAGGCTCCTTTTGAATATTAAAACATTCTCTTACAGGGTACAAAGGTTCTGGAGTTTTTTTTAAGAGAGTTACAAGCTAAGTAAAACTTCTCTTTGAGCTTAACAGCTAAGAAATGTGGGATTCTTTTTTCTTTTTTTTTCTTTTCTGGTTCAGTTCAAGCTTTAGGTTTGTAAGTAAAGATCTGATTTGAGGCCGGGACAAATATGTCTGGTATCCCACTGGCTTTGTCTATTTTAAATTTGGCCAACAAGAGGTGTTTTAAGGGATGAAGGGCTTATAAAACAAAAATGTTTACTGCATCAAAGGCCCAAATATTCTGCAATTACATCGAAAGTGTCAGTGGAACCAGCATGAACAAGCAGAGGGTCAGAAAATACAAACAAACATTAAATTGTAACTATAAATGTCATAGCTTCAGCAAAAAGACAGAATCACTACACAATAATTTGATCAAACTGCTGCATATTTACTCATTTTTCTCTATTTGACAGCCCACCAGCAATACTATCAAGTTAATATACAGAAGTGGCGCCATCCACTGGTTCACATAGACATCACAACCCTACCATCGGATGATATGCCACAATTTTCTGAGGAGCAACATGTGACCTCGAGGGGTTTAAAACATAGAAAAGATCCGTCACTGTGCTGTTTTTTCTTCCTCAGATACCATCATGCCCAGATTTCTGCTTTTTTCTGACTGTCTTCCAGTTCCCTTCTGTCTCTTTCTTTGCCCTTGAACAGACCAATAAATTCATGCAGAAGAAAAAAAAACAGGAAGAATAAACACTATCAAACTAGTCTTTTTGTGGTCACAAAGATCTCCTTCAAATGATAAATAGTACTGAATATTATTTACCCACATCCGTATATTAGTTGAAGCTTCAAGTACATCTGGGAGCGCAAGTGTGATGTGCAAATTAATGGCTTGAAAAGTAAAAAAAAACAAAAAACTAAAAAGAAAACTAGTTATAATGACCAAGAAAGATGCAAAGACAACAGAGCTGCAAAAATGTGCACATGCATGCCGTTACTGACCTCGCCCATGTTGGACGGAGAAGTGATGGTGAGAAGAAAGAGAGACAGAAAGAACAAGTGTAAAACCTCAATCAGTGAAATAATGTAGGTTAAAAGAAAAGAAAAATCTTTTAAAAAGCAAAGTTGGGGAGTTTAAGAGGATCTTTGATGTGTATCAGAGGAGGAAAGCAGCCCAGCGACTGGGGACGACAGTAATTTTAAGTCAAAGCAGAAGGCTGGCTGAAATGCTGCCTTACTGGCTGGCTGGCTGACTGCCTGGCTGACTGACTGTGGTCTTTGATGGTGGTGCCTGTTTGAAGTGGTTTTCGGGGGATGGGAGCAGCGTGTGGTGTCAGTGGGACAGGGGAGGTGCTCGTGGAGTAAAGCGGGGAGGGGGGTGGAGGTGGTGCATGATGGCGACTGTACAAGGCCGGGGGAGTCCAGGCTGGGAGGAGCAGTGGACGGATAGATGGAAAGAGAGGAGAAGAATAGGAGAGGTGAAGGATAAAAATAGAATATCAAGAGCAGAGATAAAGAAGAGGAAGACACAACACAGTCAGAAAAGGAAAACAGTCTAAAACTGGACTCAAACAAAGGAAATGAGGCGATGGCCAGAAAATCTGTGAGAGGAGCCAGAGGAAAACCTGACAGTCAGAGAAGTCAAGAACGTAAACCTGCCAGATCTCTCTTGAGGCTTGAACACGTTCACACCTATTATTTGTAACTTATAGATGACGTTACCTCTCTCTGAAACGCTGCCAGGCTGCCTCACAACCTACTTCAACCTCCACCCTCGCTGTAATGTTGGACACATTCACTGTATGAACATAACAGAACCCTCCACAGATTATGAGGATCAGCGCACATCTTGCTTGAATTTCATCCTCTCTTGTCTCACCCATTTTGAAGAGCGACTAAAAGAAATGGATCTCTGTCATGCCATGTTTGTATCTCACAAAAAAACAGAAAATCATGGATTACAATTGAAAAAGTCCTTGAAAGTTTGATCAACTTTTAAAAAGTAGGTAGGGGTTTGCCCTGCAAATGAATAAATGTCCTTAAATGAAAGAATGGTTTCAGTTAAATTTTTCCTGTTTAACCTGCGGTTCTCTTTTTTGCCATCATCGTCATTATTCATGGTTGTAACATCAACTTGGGTCTACATGTAGGCTTGTTTCTTTATAGTTTTAGTTGTTTTCAAACTCTTAATTATTGCTCTGATTGTAAAAATGTGACGACGTAGGAAAAAATGTTCTTCCATCTATTTTCTTGGATGAAAAAGCTCAGAAGAGGTTGTTAGACCGACCAACAATTAAAACACCAGCGAGTTTGTCATTTATTCCTTAACATTGGGATTTTGTCTCCCCCTGTACTAATGCTATTAAATTAAAGTCCTGGGTTTTCTAATATTAAGCAATAGCAAGATTGGAAATAGTTTTATCTCCCTTACCATCCTTTTTTCTTTTTTTTTCATTTTATTGTTGTGACATTTTGGGTGGCAAAACACAAATGCTTACTTATCCAACCTGTATTATGCAGTTAAAACTTTCATTATTGTTTTGGATGACTTTATGGGCCTGCATAAAGTATGCAAACTTTTTTATAAAGCACCTTACACATAACAAAACACAAATTGCTTCATGATAAAACAATCATAATATATTAGAAGCCATATACAGGATACTAACTAATTTATCCTCGTTTTATCTTATTTTCTATTTTGAAGAATGACTTTATATTTAAAAAACATCAAGTTAATTTTTCATTTGAATTTGAATAAATTCAGAATTTATTTTAATAGGATTGCCAGGTTCACCATCAGTTGTGTCATGATATAATTTTAAACAAATATTTCTTAAGATGAGATTTTTTATTATTTTTTTTGCTTAGTCACAAAATGTGAAGAAAGAAAATACTATCTAATGGGTTTTTCTAGTTGTGAGCTTTGGAGATTTTTTTTTTTTATTTTCCTCTTCATGAGACGTAATGCAAAAATACATTTCTCATTTAGTTTTCAGTTTTATCTATATTTATGCAGGAACATCTCATTTACAAGAGAAACGTGTTACATACATCACAACAAATTTAAAAGGCTTAATTATTAATTGGACAGTAGATGTGAAGAAGTGCAGGCAGAATGCTATTTTCTTTTCACCATTTCCTGGCTTACGAGGATAAATATATATCTGTTATTCTTACATATGTTGACATTTCAAAGAGTGGCTCTCATCATATTTAAGTCCCCGGAAATTACAAAGTACAAACTAAGAGCTCCTAGAGGCTGTGATTAACTTCAACATTTTGTTTCAATATTATTCAGCATGAGGTTGTAATTTTGTGATAAACAACACGGTTATTTTAATGCTCGAGACAAAAAAAATGCAACAAAAAGTTGTAAAGGAAAACAAAACAAGCTAAATTTGTACAACTTTTCTTCTCTTCTTTAATTTAAGTTAAAACTCCTCCTCTATTCCTTAATTTTGCAATACATAAACCTGTCATGTATCATGAGAAATTCTTGACAGCAGATGTGATAAGTCTATCTCTAAGATTGCTGCAAAGTGATAAATGACGGAGTGGACCAGTAAATGCGGCCTTGCTTCCTTTTTAGCAAAAAATGTTTCCGATGTTTGGATCCTGTTCTTTATCACACCTGAGTCACTGATTGGTTTTCTTGATCTCTTGATGCTCTATGAGAAGTCAGAGATGAGTGACCAGGAGTTTCTTTTTTAAATACATTATTTTATCTAAATGCTTATTTAAAAAAAGAACAGACAAAAAGGTCATATTTTCTAATAGTTTTGATTCAAATTTAAAGTATCTTTACCATATATCATATTACCTCAAAGACTGAGTTCGCTGAAGTCAGTCACAAAACTTAAGGTTGTTCTTTAAAGAAGTGCAGGGTGGGAAAAAAAAGAGTTTACCTGATAAAGATTAAAATGTCACAGGTGGACCAGAAGAAAAGAAAGATGTTCTCTAAGAAGGAATGTGTTTACTCCCTAAGGAGCAGCAAAGTGTATATACATTATCAGTGTGCGTGTCAGTGTGTGTGTGTGCGTGTGTGTGTGAGGGTAGGATGTGGGAGAGGCGGTGTAATCTGGAGGTCAGATAAAGGTGGTACCAGGTGATCACAGGTACAGGGAAGAGAAGGGAGGAGGGAGCCGCTGCCTAACCTGCAACGCCCTCCACATTTATTGGCGCCTCTGCTGAAACCGTGGAAATAGATTTCAAATAAATTAATCTTTCACTGGAGCAGCGTTTTCTTACACTCAAACGTTTTAGTTTGATTAAGCAGATATATACAATAAAATATCTCTCCATGTGGGAATTGCTGGCACTAAAAGCAATTCAATAAATCAAGAAGTAACTAATTATGTTTAGATTAATTTTAATAATGATCAGATTTTTGACGAAGTTCTAATTAGTAAACAATAGCTTTAAATGTGATTTTAAAAGGTGCCTTATTTAACATAGTCACTCTTTAAATTAGTAATGACAATAGAAAATTATATCTGAGTAAGGCAGATGTGTGTTGATCTTCATAGGTCAGGGTCTGTCCCCTAATCTCAATCCTTATCTACAATAAAAACAATAAATAAAAGTTTTAAAATAGCAGAAACTATGAAACATCAGTCAAGAAGAGAACTCACAAAAATTACTCCAAAGCTGGAAACCAGCAACAAAAAAATGTTGGGGCCAACAAGTCTAAAAACTAACTCTATCTATCTATATCTATAGCCTTTATTGTCCTACTATTACAAATGTAAACCTTTGGAGTTTTCTAAATACAACTGAGAGCTTTAACAAACTCTCTGGGTTAGTTTTATGTGAGGAAAAGTGTGAGTATGTGGAAATGAAGCTAATGCATATTTTTAATTATACGGTGGTCTTTGTGTGCAGAGTTTCTTCTCAAAAGAAGAAGCCAGGAGAGTTTAAACAAAAATCTGGTGGAGATCACTTGGTCTTTCAAGAAATTCATAATCCAAGAAATGTGGGCAAGTCAACTCAAATATTGCTCATCATTTTTTTGTCATGTTTAATCCTCTGACCTAAAAAAACGAAACACTTTGAACTATTCCAGGTGAAGATGAAGTGTTATCTTATTGGAAAATATGGTTATGGAGAGCAATATTATTATTGTGTTAATTTAATGAAAACATATATTTATCCAAATATATTTAGAACAGCTTTTTTTACTCTGGATAAATTGTCTTAAATTTAAAGATTAGATTTTTCTGTTTGGAAATATTTTCCTGGAATAAAATTTATTTGACATAATTTTTCACAAAGTTCCCGGGGGATGCCAATCCTTATGGAAACGCTGCTACTTACAGTTTTACTATTTATCTTCTGGGATGATAAAAGAAAAATAAATAAATAAAAAATCATGAGTTAAAATGATTAATTTAACTGACTGCTTCACATTGAAAAATATAACATTTAGGATCAAATAGTTTATCAACAAACATTTGGCAATAGTATTGATTGCAATAATAAAAATAACAAATTCAATAAATTTAAAACATATTCCTGAAACAACAGTGTCAGTGAGCTTGTGTAGAGAATGTTTTTGGATTTTTTAAAATAATTTTGACGCATCCTTAGCAAGAGTGCAGTGTGTCTTTAAAACATTTGAGGAAATTTAACACACTGATTACAAAAGAAGAAGTGGCCAACTTAAGTATGCATCTAGAGAAGATTCAAAGTGTCTGATAGTTACGACTTAAGAAACAGGATAAAATCGAGAAAGAACCCAAGTCAAGACCTGAGAGATGCATCATCTTCCAGTTGAAGCTCTGCTGTTTAAAAGTTTTCAGTCTGTTTCCTGGTGATCATTTTGGCACAAAATGAAAGTTCATCAACTCTTTAACGGTTTTCAAGAAAAAGGAACTGACTGTGTCAGGCTGCCAGAATACGAAGAGCCTGTTGATGTAATGCACTTTGAATGGCCTTATTGCCGAAATGTGTCTTTCAAATAAAGTTGGTGACGATGATGATAAACCAGTAATACAGAATGATCCAGAAAGAAATTCTCAAGTTCTGATAATCTAAAAATACCATGGTTTCACAGTTCCACAATTTAAAACAAAACGTCATGTGGAACATTTATTTATAGCTATTTTAATTTTAACATATAGATCTAAGTAGCAAACTAATATAAACCACCACTCTTTACAGAGCAACACAAATATAAAAAGCTGATGGATGTCAATGCCTAAGCTTTAACACCATGACTTTCTGTTCAGAAATATTTCTCAAAGCTCAAATATGTCTTGCCTGTAAGCAAGGGACCAGTATTTTCATGCAGCCAGCTGACCCACAGAGTGCAGCGTGTGGGTCACCCCTTGCTACATCACTTTATGCTCCAGAGAAAACTCCAGTGATTCTGTCACTTCAGGTTCATATTTCAACCAGATAAAAAGGTTGTAATACTTCACAGAGATGTAGATCATTGTTAGATGTCTTATCGCACAAACAAGTCAATACATTTTTCCACAGAAGTGGTTACTTCTCTATGTTCATCTATACAAACCACATGGACGTCTCTAACCAGCACATGATCCCATTCATGCAACTTCTAGATCAGTGGATCAGCTTTGAATCACTCAAGGAAATGCTGCTACCACAATAGTCTCTTTGGGGCGATAATGCGCTGGTTTGTCGTCTGTCTACTCGTCGGAGGAGAAGAAGAAGAAAGTTTTCCACACTGATGTGCAAAGAGACTCTAGAGGACTGTAGTGGGTGGGTGGAGATGAAGTAATTTATGTCAAACAGGCTTTGCAGATGACAAGGAGGTATGAAATAGACTTTAGAAGCAAAGTTTGATGGATGGCTTAAGTCTTTTCCACTGTACAGAAAAATATTATTTAACTGACACCATTTAGCCACATTGTTAAAATCAGAAAAAACTTAATAACTAATTATTCCATGCCAGTGCTGGGAAACTGTGTGTACTCGGTTTAATTTGGATGATTTTTGACATTTGCCGCACACTATTACATTATTGCTCTCGCACTAAGCTCTCATATGTCGAAAGCTTGATAACAATTGAAACTGTTCCCAGCTGAATCATGTGCTCAACCACAACACATTTTAATGGATGGTTAGGTTGGTCAAAAAAAAAAACAATAAAACAATTTTATCAGATGATGCTGTCTTGTCATCATTCATGTCATCATAATGCACTTTGTTTAAAATCAGATGTGAGATATGACGCATAAATGAAAATGATTGATCAATCTGCCATTTAAAGTGACCGATTACTCTTATTTTTTGACTGAAGAAGGAAGCCTGAGTACCCTAAGAGAATCCGCACAACATGAAAACAGAGAACATGCACTCTCCATGCAAAAAGGCCTTGGCCAGGATTGGAACACGGAACCTTTTTGTTGTAAGGGAAAAGTGATCACAATTACATCATGATCAATTTTTGTCAATCAAAATAAAGTTTGCACAGTTTGGACGGTTTCTATCACTTAGAAAGAAAATCAGATTCAGATGAAAAACTGAAATTCTCTCATTTTGTCTGACATTCTCATCTCCAGATGTCCAAAGTATGAATTTAATTGAGAATATATGGGATGTCCCTAAATATGCTTAATGATAGGAGCAAAATGACCCAGTGATGGAGAACATTCTGCATGTATTTTGAAAGTAAGTGTGACGTAAATCTACACAGTTTTCTACTTCATGTATGCAAATACACTGAAAAGGTAGCTACAACTATTCTATATTTAAGTGTGCTTCCTCTTCAGTACAGTGATTATCTAAATATGGTTATATAGTCAGAAAGCCACAGTTTGTGCCAATAGTGGGAATTTATATGTGCAAGAAAATTCACATCAACTCAGAGACAGTAATAGAAAGAATGACAATAAGAGGCTACAAATCAGGTGAAATATATAGTGTTAAACTGCTGATGCCACTTCGACTTCCCCTTGTCAAGTGTGATGTTTTCTTGCCTTTCAGAGGTGATCGAGGCAGAACCTAAAAGCTGCTACCGCTGCTAATGCACACCACATATCTAACTTCCTCATTCAACCTGCAACCCTGTTAAATCTACTCCCTTCATGGGCAGAAAGCGGCTCCTTCTCAGCCAGCTGAACGGGATCTACAGGCTGCCTGCCAGGCTGCTCTTTCCCTGTCTGCTTCCCTACCTCTCCTCTTCTCTCTCTCTCACTCTCCCTTTCTCTGCCACCCATCTGGCCCTTGTAATACATGACAGCTGATGCTGGGTTTCCAAATTTAATTTGAGGTGTGATAAAACTGCACATATCTATAAACTGAATGCAGCAAGCTTTCTTGTGTGGACGGTTTTAAACTCAAACACGTGCAGCATATCAAACGCACAACCATGGTCTGTCGGCAATAAAGGAAGATCCACAAATAGATTTTACACCGAGTGGTACTGCCAAAGCAATGACGAAGACCTTAATAATACGGCTGCAAACGGAAAAAGTGAAAGATAAAGAAGGATTAGTCTGTATAATCAGACTCTGCATGTTTCAAGCTACTTCTATCAGGTAAAAAATCGTTGATGGGAAAAACAGAAGTTTCCTCCTGACAGAAAGGCTTATTTTTAAAAAATACAGAAGGTGTTAAATGTGTGACAAGAACATCGCCAACGATCTTTAAACACGCATACATGCATGTGTCAAGAGCTGTGTGGCTAAACCGTATTATCTTGCAGTTAAAAGGTGAGATCCTTAGATATCAGAGCAACATTCAAGTTTCTGTTCAGCTTCTGTGACTATTATTGTTTTGACGGCTTTCATTACATGCCAGTACAGTCTGATCTTAAAACCACAACTGCATTGTGATTGTATGTAACAGATCAACACAGTGTAGCAAATATTTGTGCATTGGGAGAAAAATTTGATTGTCTTAATTTTTAACAAATAAAAACACCAAAAACTGCACTGTATTTATGCCCATACCGCTTTACTGTAAGGCGCCTCAATAAATCCGTTGTCGTGCAGCAACGTCAAAAAGTCACGGCTACCAACATCTGGCAGCGCAACAACATACAAGTGGCACCAGAGAATAATTTTTATTATTCCATGCTGATGTCGTACTGACATTGCTATTACTGTTTGTTACTTGTCAACAATACTAGTTCTGCTTCAGGTGTATGCTAGTTTATTATTTCCAAATTAACTAGCTCATTTTATTTGATTAAGCATTTATTTAAAATCTATTTTTCCACATTGAGCCATATGTTTATTTAGTTGACAGTTTTTCATAGCTGTGTTGACCTCTTTTTAAAGGTTAAAGGTTACGCTTGAAATAAAAGTATTTAATTTCAGTCATTTTTCTCTTGGTTCAAATAGGCTTATGAAAGAAAAAAAATCAATTGATATCAATACTGACTGATTTGAAATGCTTATCTCATGATATATTTTTCAGCTATATCACCGAAGCTTAGGATTGTCTCATCTAAAGTCCTGACCTAAATCCAGTTGATATTTGCAGAAGCGATCCATCAAATCTGACTGAATTCAAGCTGTAAGCTTTAGACGAATAATGGTGAATGTTTCAGTGTCTAGTCATGTAAAGCTGGTAGAGACAAACCTCAAATGGTTTGCAGCTGTGACTGCAGTGAAAAGAGATTCAAAGTAATAAATCAGGCAGGCAGAATACAAATGTATGCCACACTTTTCAGTATTCTATTTGCAGAGAAAAAAAAAACTGTATTTATGCGTTCAATTCGAAATTCTTACTTGTTTTTCTGTCACTTCACTTTTCAAGAAATTGCACTGAAGTTTGTGTTTGTTGTGTTACTGCGTGTGACTGAATTGACGGGGATAATCGCATTTGCAAGGCATTGTGTTTTAACACTGTTTGAATAATTCTCTTAGAAATAATGATGTGATTCTTTGAACCATGTGTGATCATGCCTAAAGCGGTTAAAAATTGTTTTGATGAACAGTTTTCCAGTTGTAGTAGATTGTCAGTGTGGCAGCCATGCATAGGAACATGTAGCTGGGAACAGAAATACTTTGGCTCCATCTCAAACATCAGAATAATTAAATAAACATGCGATGACTGAAAAGGAGCCTCAGTCAAAGGGACTCCCTATTACTGCTGTGAAGATGTGGCTTTAAACACATGCAGGCCAGTGACGACTGAAGCTGTGGGAATGTAGAGGAGAGAGTGAGGAAACTTTCTGAATATTCTGCGCTCTGTCACCCATCTTGGTTTCACTGCCTCTGCCCTTCATGTATCTCTGAACCCCTCCAATTCTTGTTTTCTTACTTTGCAGAACTGTGTTTTTATGTTCTCCAGCTCTGTCAACCCCATCAGTTCCCATCTCTGTCATCTTCCTTTCTTCTTCTGTCCCACCCACCCGCTGCTTCTGACGCCTGAGCTGAGCCCCTTGAAGAATCCCGGTAATAAAACTGTGGTGCCTGGGCTCTTCATTGCTGCCTCGGTTTCCACACCTCTCATCCATGCGGGTCAGATCGATCCAAAAGGGTTCAGCCCCTCCAGTTTTTATGTTTGAATACTTTCCCCCAATTCTCTCTACTTTCCCCCCCAATTCTTTTTTCTGTTGTTGCTCGAGTTCTTTGTGTACAGTGAACTGTGCTCACAGTGGCAGCGCCGTGCCAGAAAAAACCCACACAAACACACATGTATGCGTGCATATGTACATGCACAGTCACAGACACACAGCTGGGCTCCAGCTGCATACAAAGGCTGGGGTTTGGAAATCAATGAAGGAGAAAGAAGAAAAAGGGGAAAGGAGTTTAAATAAATTGGCACTTGAAAAAAGAAGAAAAACGAGAAAGGGAGTGATGGAAACAGAGACGAAGAGTAATTTTTTGTAAAAAGCCACATGCACCAAACAATAGAGTGAGGCTTGTAATGAAGTAACAAAACATAAGGAGCATAAAAGCAGGAACAGATAAGTTTGTAAGAGTGGAAATAAAATGCAGTCTTAGACTGAATTCAGAAGTTTAAGAAGTCTGATCGGCTTTGGACGTCTGTGAGAGAAGATTCATAGACATGATGTCAGGAAGAAATAAATAATACATAAAAAATAGAAGTTAAAAGATCAATCACTTTGCACAAAAAGAGGAGATTCTAGAATGATGTATTTATTGACAGACGCTATGCATAAATCCCACATTTCCCTTTTATTTTTAGTTCAAATTCTTTGCCCAAACCGAGGCTAAATTCATGTCAAAGGTATTCATATGCCTGTCAAACTTAGTTAAGAGGAGCACATTAACTCTGAGGGGAGCGGCTGAGATTCACACACCAGGCATTTTTAGTGGGGTAACTATTAGTCATGAACGCCACTAATTTGATCTTTATTGAAGAGTGGCAGGAAAAATAATAAGTAAGAGAAAGCCTTCGGAAGTCATGCTTAATGTTGGCCACAAGCCATGAAGGGTGTGGAGCAAACGGGTAGAAGATGGTGTTCAGATGAGATCAATGCCAAACAATACACATGTAGGAAAAAATACTACAGTTCACTTTGAATCCATCATTCCATATTGGAACATGACAGTGGCATCATCATGCTGTGGGTATGTTTCCCTTTTGCAGGCACAGCAAGGGGAAGAAGTCAGAGTTAGAAACAGGGCTATCGTGGAAAAGACCCTGCAAATTAGACCCAGATCTACAATAAAATGGTGTAGATCTAAGGCCAGCAGTCAAAATTGGCCCAGTCAAAGTCCAGACCTAAGTCTAACTGAGAATCTATGCAAGACTTCAAAACTGAGGCTCATAAACATTGTTAATTTGATCTGAGTGAGTTTGATATATAGTCCAACGTATGCCACACTCTTTAGATTTTTATTTGTGGTTGTTATATGACAAAAGTGGGGAAAGTTTGAGGGGGAATGATTGCTTTGGCAGGTCACTTTTAGCCATTACCAGAGACGGTAGGTGCACTGTCCAAATAAAGCATTTTTGAGAATAAGGCATTTCAGCTCTCAAATAACCACAGAGTCAAAGGTTTTGGACTATCAGTGCTAATCTTAATAATTCACATGCTTGCAGATAACTTACAACAAGATATTGCAAGCTTTCTTTGTCAAATGTATATATTTTCTTCCTTGGTCGCTGCTCTGTTTCTAATCTGCCAGGAATGAAGAGCAGTAATTTCTTCACATTGCTTTATATCGTTGAACATTGACATTTTTATTGGGGGAGACGGAGACATAATCAATAGGCGCCTCGAAGAGAGAAGAAAAGTCAGCCTATATTTTCCCTCTTTCTTCTGGTTTGGAAAGGATCCCCAAATTGCTGTCTTATGAGAGGAGCCTGCCAAATTCGTTTGGTTTTATCAAGGACCTTTAACTCCCAGCCCGCATTCCAAATCCTGCACGCACTTTTCATACACGTACATTTCCACACCGACACAAGGATGCATAACACGGCACATGCATCACACGCCCACTCGTACGGACTTTCACAGGCACTGAAACATGTCTGACATATATCGCTTGCATAAGCTTGCACCCAATGCATGAAGATTCACTAACTGTATATATAAAACTTTATGCCAGTTGGTTTCTCTGACATTTTTAACTGCTTTATGCTTGCCCAGTCCACATCATTAATTATTAAATTGAGCTAAACTATTAAAATGAGCTGCAAGAGAGACACTATCTCTCCTTAGTGGATGCTGCAGGATTAGAGAAACTGTCCAAGAAATAAATAGTCCTTGAAGGATGGCTATCTGTTTAACTTTCACGTCAGAGTGCCACTGTTGATTTGTGAAACTGGAGCACAGTCAGTCGACAAACTGTCAAAGATGAGAGCATGCATGTGTCCGCACATGAACACACGAGCTGCCATCAGTGCTAAGCATGCCAGAGAGGATCTGGCCCCAGTGACACACAGCTCGACTTCACCGCTTTCTAAATTAAATGAGGAAACCATTACAGACACCTATTAAACAAATCAACTGACTCCTTGCGGCAGATAGCTGCATGTCAGTTAAATGACACTAATTGTAAGATCTGGGACGGTTTCAAGAAACTCTCAGAAATGCTTTGAGTGCGTTTAGATGCTGTGCTGTAGAAACCGCTCTGTTGAAAGCAAAATGAAAATCATGATATTAATTAGGGATCAGAGATCAGATTCAGCCAATTTCTTTGTTGATCGGCTCTATCTTTAATCGCAAGCCTAAGACTAAAAAAGTATGTTTCCCTGTGCAATTAAATGCACTAAGAATTCTCACTTCTGTTGGTTTTAAAAGGCATCCGCCAACAGCATACTCTTTGATGTCGGGTTGTAATATTTTATAAAAATCTGATAAAGGTTCATATACATATACTGATACATAGATAAAAATATTATTGAAATCCCTTCAACTTCTGATTCAGAACTATCAAAGAACCTGCAAAATATTTTTTTTTTTAATGTGATGCAGGAGAAAACCAAATCACAACTGGTACTGCAGACCTCTATAACAAATCTGCAATAGATAAAAAATAACTAAATAAAAACTGATCAGTGCACTTACAGTTTCAAAACTATAGTGCTTCACCTTCAGAACACTGCTGGCACTCATCATGCCTGCAATTTGTTTAGAAAATCATCAAGAATAAATTGTTTGCTGTAAGTTTACCCTAGCTAAGCTGATATTTAGAAAGTCTCTGGGTCAAATGTAGGTTTAGAGAAACAATCCCTGGATAATTTCAGAGTTCAGGAGCTAATTCTAACTTATTTTCTCAGTCCACATTAGAAGGCAAGAAGAACAAATATTACTTTACACATGCCTCTTTCTTGCAGGTGTTCTGTTTGAAATTTGGGAGCTTGAAGCATGTCGAATAGAGCCACAGTGAAGTCTCTAAACTCAGTGCTATCTAGAAGTTCCTCTCAGAAGCTTGAATAGGAAGTGCATTCACACAAACTGATAACTGACTTCAACTAAAAACCTTTCAGTTGACTCACTCCACCAAGTAATTTTAGATAAGATGAATTTAGACATGTGAGGAACTGAGAAATATAGGTATGTAATATGTAATATATATATATGTATGTGTGTAAATTCAATTTAAACATATACATTTTTTTTTTCCATTGTTTCTCCAAAAAATATAAAAAGAAAAGATTTTTCTTAGGACTACTAGGCAAAACGTCCAAAATTACGCCATACAGCAGCGTGCATGCCTCTGCAAAAAAAGCCTCGAAAACTTTTTAGGCAGAAGTAAAGCCTGCACTTACCGAAAGGGCCAGTGAGATTTCCGACAAAATTCTTTTTTTCGCAGTAAAAAAGCCAGAATCTTCTATATGACATCGATTAAAAAAAAAAAAAAAAAGATTAATTCGGAGTGTAACTTTTTTTTTAAATGTATTTGCTTGTTATGATTTTTTTTCTACAAGACTTGAGTCCTACCGTTTTCTTACAACTACATAAGCAGGTATCAGCAGGTAAAGCGACCCTCTAAAATCTGACCAAATGTGACTTTCAAGTTATTCTTAATCATTCCCCATCTACGAAATTAATAAAAAGTCTGAATTAGACTCCACACGCACCGTGCAAAACTGCTGCAGAAAAGAAGCTTTTTAAAAGTCGTTTCTCTGCAAAATCCCAATTTGACAGAGCTGGTTTTACATGATGTCTTCTGTCCGCTGCAACAACATCTCCCACCGCATCACTCACCAACTTCTTCAAACTTTCCAGCGCAGCGTGTTTCTTACCTCGATTTCTCCTCGGGTTGGCTTGTTTCCTTCGCTTCCCTCGGCTTTCTTCTGTCATGGCCAAGCTTTAGTGCTGTCAATGGGGGGGGGGAGGGAAAAAAAAATAAGAAATAAAAAAAAGTTGTCCTGCGTGGAGCGCAGCGGCTGTTGCGTCCTGTGCGCCTTGCCTGAGAATGAATGGCGCTGAGGCATCGCCTTCGGTCACAGCGAGAGCCTCAGACCTTGATGGGACTCCAGGCAGCGGCGACGAGACGCGGAGGTGATGTCAGCAGCAGAGGCAGGCCCTGAGGTCAGGTTTGGCATCGCAAAACGTGCACCTTCCTCAAGAGTAAGAACGCGAGCATGACTTGGAAAAGTACGCCGTCATTTGCATATTACGACTACATTAAATAATGTGTTAGATTTCCAGTGTAGGCATCTCGACAGAACTGCTGCTGCACGTAATGATGAAATATAGTTAGATTACATGCGTATGCACGTCTTTTGACGTTTTATCGAAAACAAAACAACTGGTATATTAATAGGCAGAAAGTTTAATCTTATGATATAAACACAGAGCTGCCAGTATATCTCCAATCTGCTCATTAACAAGGTGCAAATGAGACCGTTAACTCCAGCAGCTCTCCCTGCGTCTTTTCCCACCGCAGAGGAGATTACACTAACAGCAGGTTAATGAGGACAGGTATGCGCCCCCCAATCACACCCCTTCCATGAACTCTTCTTCAGGATTTTACAGCCTGCCTGTTATGCATGTCGCACCTGCGCTCGAGTATCCCGGAGTGGACCCCGTCCTGCGGCCCCATTCACCCCTAGATTGCTGTAGGAAGTGGTGCATCGGCCGCGCTTTGTGTTGCAACCTGCGATGTAATCTGTTTTGCAACTGAAAAAACATCCGAACTAAAAGGAAAAAAAAAAAAAAAACTCTAACGCAGCATACAGGACCCCCACCTTGACTTAATTTGTGGCCCCTACCTTTCAGAAGCGAGCCGGGGGTCAGCTTTTCAGGGTGCATAATGGAGCCTACAGGGAGTAAACAAACATGTATCTGCGACACTGTGACACACATTAGGAAGGTTAAAGACAGCGAAATAAAAGACTAAACATTTAAAATGCTCTTTAGATACTTGACGCCTATTTTAGCCCTAAAAAGCTAACAGTTATTTAGAAAACTGTCTGACCGGTTGGCTACACATCATCAGCACAAGTCCAAACCAAACTCATGATTTATTACCAAATTCACGTTATACACATATTTTACATTTCTATGTATGTCATTACACAGTATCTTGGATAAGCATTCATGCCCCTCTAACTTTGTGATGTTGAGTTGCTTTACAACCACAAGCCTCAGTGTTTACTTAGGATTTTATGCAACAAAGTGCAGTCAGGCTTAATAGTGAAGTGGTTTCATTTTTTTGCAAATTGACCTCTGAAGTGTGTACATTTGTAACTACAAATCTTTTGAGTTCCCAGCTGTGCACTGCAAGCGTCTAAATCTTTTATTCATTCTTCTCTGCGAGACAGAGAGCATCTCTGGACATTAACGTTCTATTGCCACAGATTCACAATCAGATACAGGTTTGGACTTTGACTGGGCCATTCTAACACATAAACAGTATTTAATCTAAACACTTCAATGCAGCTCTGAATGATAGATTTCTGTTTTGCTGGAAGGAAAATTTCTGCTCCAGTATTAAATCTTTTGCAGTCTCTGACAGGCTTTTTTCCAGTCTTCTTATAAACTTTGCCCCAGCTTCTCTGTCCTTGCTGAAGAAAAGTATCTCCACAGCATGATGCAGCAACATTATTCACTGTGAAAATGATGCATTCGGGTGACTGTGGAGCAGTAGTTTTCCTCTACACATTGCATTTTACACATGTCCCTCCTTCCTCCACATATTGTCCCTTAAACAGCTTGTGACAAACTTGAAAAAACAAAGAACAACATTTTCTGTTTTGGATAACAAATTCTTCTGTGGAACTCTGCAGCAGATTACAAATTACCATTGGCTTTTCAATGACTGATCAAGGTTCCCTTTGCCTTAACTCTAATCTAAATGTCAGTTCAACTTTCTTCCTGACCTGCTGTTCCTTGGTTTTCATGATGCTTTTTATTCTCTAATGCTCTTAAAGAAACCTCTCAGGTATTCACACACCGCTGGATTTATACTGAGAATTAATTACACAATTATCAATTGGAGCTTCTGAAATACATTGGTTTTTAAGAACCAATGCATTATTTATTCATTTATTATTACTTATTATTTCAATTACAGGGGTCATATCACACTACACTAAATATTTGTTTCATAAAAAGTATGAAAGTTACATGGCATTTTCTTTCCACTTCACCATTTTGCTGAATTTGAGTTGGTTTATTACATAAAAGTCCAATAAATTGTCTTGAAATTTGTGTCTGTAACATGACAAAACAACAAACAATTAATGAGGTATGAATTATCTTTGCAAGGCACTACAGCTCACTTTATTCATCCACCTAATGTGTTTGCTGGGGGTTGGTCTTTTTAATAGATTCTGGAGGAGAAAGCATCCTAAAGGTGGGGAGAGAGCAGGAGGACAGAGGGGTCATCCCAGCCCTTTGTGGTGGGATGGACAGAAGAGAGGGAGGAGAGGAGGTGGGTAATAAACTTTGAGGGTTATATGGAGGTGCAGCAAAGGTCCTGGGAGCTCCTTTTAAAAGACAGAAGTTTCCGTAGTTTTGACACATACGGATAAATTAATGTTTTGCTTTTCCAACTTAATCTCAAAGTTTATTATTTTTCCGTATTTTTCTTGATGATCCTACTGCGTATTGATACGCTGAATAAAGAGCGGTGTTTATTAGTTATAAACATGTTTAATAGTTGTGCGATGTTGTAGCAATGCAGCACAGCTGTGGCGGCGTATTTTATGTTTCTAGTGTTTGTTTAACACAACACACTCTCTCTTATACATATTTACTTACACATATTTAAAGGAGCACAGAGGAAGCAGACCTACTGAGGTTTTGTCCCAGTCTGTGGTCCATGAGTTCAAAGCCTCTTGCATGGTGAGAAGAGCCCTTACACAGCATATTAAGCAGGAGTTAATTATATGCCAACCTAAGTGACAAAGGGAAAGAAAAACCTCCCCCTGAATGGCCAGACAAGAAAAGAGAAAAGTCATTATGTTGCCCACTCCTTTGCATTTGAAAAACTCTGTTCTTATTTTGGCATTTCCATTGGTAACTCTGAAAAAGTGGGAATCTCATGAAAAGCGTGTGACAACGATGCCTTTGCATCAGTTAACTCTAACAAGCTTTATTGTATATTTAGGGCTATAGACATGTTTACACTTGCATGAAAAATATGTATGAATATACAGAGACTCCTCGTTCAGTTTCTGAGCTGCCAGTAGTTTAGATTAGACGTGTTAAAGTTGTGAACCACCACTGTTGACATTAAATTTAGAGCCTGGGAGTCAAAAGCAGACAAAAGGTAAAGCAAAATACAACTGAAAAAGTTACATATAAATTTAGGACAACCACTTAACCATATCGACCATTATTTTCCTTCCTCACCACAAATCTCTGCGTAGCAAAAACATAAATAGATCATATCTACAGCGCCCTCCAAAACCATTGCCCCTGATAAAGATGTGTGAAAATCCTTAAAATAAGATCATTTAATTTTATTGCAGCACCATAATCTTACACTAAGAAAAGAAGCATGTAGCTTCAGCTCTGCAACACTGAGGTTTGAAGTCAGTTTATCTCTGACTTCTTGTGTGGTGACAAGATAAACTAAACTTGGCTGTTTTAAACGTATTAAATTGGGTTCTGGTTGTTGCCTTTCACCAAGAAGATCCTAACTTTGATTTTTACCTGAGGTCTTTCTTCACGGAGTTTGCGTGTTCTCCCCCATGCATGTGTGGGTTCTCCCCAAGTATTCCAGCTTCCTCCTACACTCCAAAAACATGACTGCTCGCTTTCATTTTGTCTCTAAATTTCCCCAGGTTGGTGTGTGCATGCATGATTGTTTGATTTGTCTGTATCTGTGCTGCAAGACAAGATAAGCCGGAGTAGACAATGGATAAATTCATTTAGCTGAGTAGCTTCTTTTTTTGTGAACATGATTGCATTTGACTTTTGTGAATGGCATGTTCATGTGTAGTTCCCATTTTGAACACACATGGGCATGTATGTTTTACTTTTCCTCTTTGGAATCAAGAAAGTCATGGTTGACACAATGATCTACTTAAATATGATTTTCTAAATTTAACATTTCTCAGCTATATATACTCTAAATATATTAAGCTCGTAATTAGCTCGTAATAATGGTTTGTTTTTCCTGTTTTAAGCAAATGCACTAAATCTCAAGAATAGCGATTTCAAAAATTTTTCATCCTGAGATTATGTTTTTGCAATAAAAAAAAAAAACAACTTTCTTTACCAGCGGTAACCATAAAGTGTACTTAATTTTGTCTGAAAGTAAATAAATTTGGCTTTGATGGGTAAAAAAGAGCACATTTCTCTTTAAAAATCAAGTGCAATCTATGCCAAGCTACAGAATTTAAAGAGGATATTCTTTCTTTCTGTCATGACTGGTATGTGTATCTCATCACAAGGTTGGTACTTTCCATTTTTGTAAATTATCCAATTTGTACACCTCAGGCCTATTCAATAATAATAAAAAAATCACTTCTTTCAGTTGGACACCAGCCTGTGGTGGCGCTTTGCTTAGTTATTACTTGATCTGATATTTTCCCAATATGAATCCTACTGTCCTTTTTTTTTTTTCTTTTTTTGAGCACTCTGCCAACTTCCCCCTTCCTTCAAACATGAGTTAATGAGATTCCTTTGTGGAAACTTTGCTATTGTTTCAAATCCGAATGTGGATATGCCAGATTGCAAATCAATAGTCCGTCAGGAAAACTTCCACTTTACCTCGGAGCAAATGAGTCAGCTTTTAGCACCACTGCCAGGCTGTAGTGGCTGCCGTGGGTCCGCTATGCCATGCCGCAACACCACAATGCCAACACAGTCTGAGCACACTGGGGCCCCCTGAACCAAAAAACAAGCCAAGCTGGAGAAAGTCAAGGTAGAGACTATTTTATCTTCAACTTCTAAAACTTGTCCTTTCAATATCGCTGCTCACAATGAACAAAGTTAAATTTTACTTGTGGTTGAAGGTGAAGGCTGTAGATTCTGTTACCATGGCAATAGCACGAGAATTAGGTGCATTTTACACACAATATTAAACATTATTTATGTTGGTTTGTCAATGGTTTAATTTGATAAGATCCCATTAGTTATAATATGGGATAACTTGAATAATTATGTCCTAATGCAGGTGTCGTGTTATTGCAACCTGTAACAGATGTGCCATGTAAAATGTTTTCTTCCCACTGTTGGAGCAAAAGGTAATCCCAAATAAGTACAACCATTTCAAAGAGTTTAACCAGTGTGATGTAAAAGGCACAAATAAATCTGACATCATCTCAAACCCAGAAAGATTTGATTTTATAGATCCTTTATGATGTTTGCATTTACACACTAATTAGGCCAGTTTCCCCCATCGCCCTCTCATATAAAGCCATTTAAAGGCACAGCCTGTGGCTGATAACATTTTATAAGGCAGGTTTGTGTAGTTTTTCTTTCCTACAGCATTCAGCAGCTCACTAGTGAGTGTCCCCACTGGCCACAGAGTCAGTGCCGGCGCTGATGTAATCAAGAGCAGCCACTTTTAATGCTGATCCACTTAATCTTGGCAGCTTGCTGGAGCACGTGACTGCAGCCCCTCACATGTTGCTATGTGCTGGAGTTCATATTCATAACAAGGGGTTTTCCAGTTTCTCCACTGGATAAAAATAAATTCTTCCAGAATTACAAAAGGAAATAAAAAAAAAAAACTGTGACGAATAGATACAAAATTAGTGCAATTTAACAGCTTACATGGGTGAATGGCTCTGTAAGCAAAGTATACACTATACCATGTAGTACTAATGTTCTTATGGCTGCTGTGAATGGAACTGAATGCATTTTTATTTTCTCAGGCTGTGCTGCCCTCTACAGGAGAAAAAGAGGTACAACATTAGTTGATCAGCAAGACTAAAGGGTCAAAAGTGCCAAAATCAAAGAAGAAAATTTAATTCGAAATAAAACATTGTGCATTAAAATAAAAACAAAACATCAGCTGATAAATATTACTATAAAATATTTTTGAGTGGCACAAAGGAAAAGAATATCCTGAGTTCAAATCCAGGTCTGTGGTCTTTCACTTTGCAAGTTCTTCTCCTGTATATCTGGCTTTTCCTTCGGCTGCTTCCCACAATAAAAACCATGACTTCTATGTCTATCAAATACTTTAACTATCCTTAGGTATAAGAGTATGAAAATGTTGCCATTACATATCAAGTTCCTATAGTATGTAAGAGATATTCCTATAGAAGATGCTTATTAAAGCACAATTAAATATTCTAAACTGTTAATCTGGGTCATAAAATGGACATCTGATATGTAGAACTGCTCAGCCATTTAACTAAAGATTAATTACCTTTAATTGTAGCCCCTCCCCCTGTCACCGCTTGATACTTTGAACCACTAAATGAAAGCTAAAATATTTAATTAATCTTATAAATATCCATGTATCTTCAAATTCTTTCATTTGATATAGATTAGTTAGATATGTCAAGTTTTGTTTAGTATACGGTGAATTTATTCTATCTTCCATTATGACCTTTTGCATTCATTGTGCAGAACTCACTATGCTGTAGTTGATGGTGATTGGTCAAAAGTGGACTTTCTTTGCAGTGTAGCCAATCAGAAGTTAGGATCCTTTATGTGAATTATTCTGATATAGTTAAAATTATAGTAATGAACTGCAACCATATCTGTGATAAGTTAAAGAATCAGAAGGCATTATATGACTTCCTTTGGCCTCTATAAACCACTTTGCAATCAGTTGTCACTTTTATTACAACACACCAGACATTCAAGAATATGACAAAAAATTGGCACCCATGTCAAACTGCAGGTTTATTTATGAACTGGTAAAATATAGCACATATGTATAAAAATGTAGAAAATTGTACAGAAAATAAAACACTTCACTTTATTCTATTAGTTGTTGCTACTAAAATAGCTTTGTTTTGCTAAAAGTGATAATCTTTTGCCAGCAAAATAAGTCAGAATGAAGGATAACAGTTACAAAAAAGAAAAAAAAAACAAAAAAAACAAATCACACTCACACACACGCGCACACAAGGAGGGCAACAATCATAAGGTTCATTAATATAAAAAGATTTTGTACAAAACATATACATTCTACATGACAGCACTAACAATTAATGTTCATGTACTTTGGGGTAGTGTTAGTGTTTAATACTCTATTTGTGCATCTTTTCCTCTATTACCTTGAATCTTTGGTACGATGTGCACTTATTCCAAACTGAGGAAATATTAATTGGTGCTAAGGCTGAAGTGACAATACTGTGATGTGCTGAATATTTATGCTTTATGAAATACTTTAGTGTGGCCCCAGAAAGGTTAAATAGGCTCAGATCTCTGACCTAATCTTACACTGTATGAAGTCTGTATAGAAATGTAAATGAGGTTGGCGTGACTCACTGAAAGACACAGGGATATTTTCCAAACAATGCTGTAATCAACACAAAACCACTTCACTAAAAAGAGCTGCTGCTTTCTTCCTGGGATACAGCTGAACTGTTAAAGTACCTCTCTGTACCTGATAAACACTTTACTACAGTAGTAGCAGGATTAGCCTTTTTGTGAATTAGTAATGCAGAATGTAACTCTTTGGGATTAGAGCCAAAGTGCACTAGGTTGTCCTATGAATGTACCTCAGCACTCAGTTTCTAAAATATAGGAAACAATTACACATTAAATCAATATCCTCAGTCACTATCACCCTCAGCTGAGTCCTGTGTGAGCTGGTGGTTAGATTATTGGACAGAAGATGCAGTCTGTTTAAACATACATGCTGCCACATATAAATTACTGCTAATGCTGGCCACATTTACTGGAAACACTGAAAAAGATGTGTTAAAAGTTCTAAGATATATGCATTTTTTTTATTGCAGTAGCAAAATGTCATCCTGAAAAAATACATTATTTGCATGCTTTAAAATAAATGTAATGGAGCCTCGTTTGGTCTATATTTTAGATTAAAAATTGACTTGGGAGACCAGGAACTTTTATGTTTAACTTCAAAAGTTTCTGAAAGCCTCCCAAACTGATTGAAATGCCAGATTATTTTGACATTTCAATCAATAGTCAATTTTGACACAAAAAGTGACTATTTCTATGAGTCAACCTTGTTCCAAACCACAATAAGACAGCATAGAAAATCATGGGTTTGCTCTCTCTGCTCTCTAAAAACCTGTCACCTTCTGCTGTCTTAACAGGGCAAGGAAGATCCTGTCAGACATTTCACACCTGGGTCAGAAGATACATAAACACAATTTTTTATCTGTGAGCAATTAGTAAGACACCTAAATCTAGCCCAGAGAAATCAATTTAATCTGTACAGTATTAATGTTGATTTCTAATGCAGCACTGTTTAATGTCATTTTTATTAATGTCTCTTGTATCTTACTATTTGCTCTTCCTATTTGTTCCATTTATGCAATAATGAGAGAGTTGCTTATTAGTTTCATTGTAAATATTTAAAATAATCAAAAAATAAAGCCTGCATAAATATACTCAAATTCATTTTTGACATTTCAATGTGAGATTATGACACTGCAATAAAAGACTCATTTATTTTAAAGGTTTTATCACACCGTCAATAAGGATGCCAGTAAACATAAATGTACTAATTGAGCTTTTCTCACATTCTGTACCTCAGAAGTGGTAGGCACATTCTGTTATAAAGACACCTGATAAAAAAGTAGCTGCTTTAGAAACATTTAAAGTAAACAAGTGGAGTGCAAACTCTGTCAGAAAAGGCAAGTCAAACGTACATGTTGTGTGCACATTAAAGATTCAAAACAAGTCCTGAGTGTCAGTGGGTAGGAATAGGTGTGGGGTTACAATGCATGTGACTGCTCTGCAATGGTGCATATGTAGGAATACTGATATGTTGCTGGTATAGATTGCGTTGATACTGAAAAGGAAGAAATCAAGAGTAACACAGAAGATTTACAAGGCCAGAGAAACACATTTCTCAATCACTAAAAGCATAGCTTTCTTGTCTCTTCAAACAAACAAAAAATACTAACCCCTGAACATTGAGCTTCAAGCAAACTATCAAGCAAACTATCAAAAGACAACCTTTCAATGTCTCATTGTCGTATACACATTTTGTATATATATATATATATATATATATATATATATATATATATATATATATATATATATATATAACATTTACATAAATCCTTCTTTGCTCCATTGTTGCCAAAGCCCTTTTCGATTGGTAAAAACTGTTCAGCATCCTATGTTCAAATCAAAAAATAGTTCTGTCTTACACTAAGGCACAGAAAAACCATACCAAGGCAGCAGGGGAAAAATTATAAATGGGGAAAAGCCGGCACCTTTGGTTTTAAGGTTTTTGATGGTGGTTTGCATATATTTTTAAACGTGATTAGACTGTATTAGTAGCTTTGCCTCAACTTGCCCCAAAACCTATTAGACTACATTATCAAATCTTTTTACATGAGTCTCCAGTAAGTTATTGTTGGTTTTAGTAGTATTGAACCATTTTATGAACAGTTCCACTTTACAGTCTTTCTGGTCTAACTAAACCTTCAGTCAAAATCCCGCAAAGTGACAGAATCTGATTTTGAAAAACAAAAACAAGGCAAAGGCGAGTGTTTATTGCTCGTCTATAGCTAATGCATGCTAAGGTGCCCCAGAGTCCCCTAAGACAGAGTGTTCAGGTACTTATTTTCCCCAGCCAGTGAGGTAAGCATGGATGTCATGTCACCCACAGCCATGTTGGACAGGCCAGTGCCTGGAGCCAGGCTGACGGACGTTTGTGGGGTGGTGAGGCGTGAAGAAGCCTGGGACGATGATCCTGGAAGACCTTGAAGAGGATTGTTGACTGGACTAAATGAGGAAGAATCAGCTTCATCGATGATAGAAGTAAAGTCAATGCGAGCATTCTCCAAGTCCAGGTTTTCTAAGGCATTCGAGATGGGACTAGACTCCGGATAGGGAGCCATAGGGGTAGACTTGGTGTCACCTGATGGGTCCAGGTTTGGCGGTCCCATGTTGGTCGGCTGATTAAGGCAAGGTCCATTCTGGGGATCCCTGTGTTTTTCCATACTCATATTTATCTGACCTGTATAGTACATGTTGTTATTGGTGGG
Source organism: Poeciliopsis gracilis (assembly GCA_911649635.1). Lineage (NCBI taxonomy): Eukaryota > Metazoa > Chordata > Actinopteri > Cyprinodontiformes > Poeciliidae > Poeciliopsis > Poeciliopsis gracilis. The sequence goes on from CAJVRI010001403.1 coordinate 2,236,467, forward strand.
AGAAAACATTTCATTTTGAGGGTGCTGTGGATGCTGCACAGGTGGAAGTCGCACCCCTCGTCTGGGGCTGGAAATGGAGTGTACAGGGCTCAGGTGGGGGGAGCCGCCAAGGTAACCCCCTCCTACCTGTGGCAGACTATTCTGGCGGCTGAGAGGCTTGCGTCCCTGAGGTGGCCTGGGCACAACCATTTCCTGATTATAGCATGTACCCTGGAGACCTGTCAGGTGCTGATCCTTAGGCGTAACTGAGGTGGATCCTCGGCTGTGGGCAGCAGGGCTCATGACCAGATTATGTTCTGGGTAAGAGGGATACATCTGGTTGGGATATAGGTTCTGATTCTGGTGCTCTGGGCTGTGTTGCATCATTGTTGCTTGAGCATTCAAACCCATGTTGTCAGAAAGAGAAGGTGGCTTTATTCCACTCTGCTGCTCTTGCTCTTGTTGCTGCTCCCACATGAGTGCTTGCTGAGACTGCACATAATTCCTCACCATCATTTCCTTCACTTGCATCATTGGGGTTTCTGACCTTTGGCCTTCTGACAGCGCAGAACTGGCACAGCCCAAACTTAAGCCACCTCCACTAGGGTACGAACCTGGGTTCTGTCCTTGAAAATCACAGCTTGGGTGGCCAGAGTTCCTCAACAGTTGACCACTCTGTTGGGGGTAAGTCTGTGTTTGCTGCAGGAGGATTCGTTGCTGTTGGAGCTTCGCACTCTGACAGGCATCACCACCACCCATACCAGGGTGAAACTGTTGCTCGGGCTTGATGAAAGGTTTGTGAGTGCCATCAGAATTGTTGTAGAGGGCTGTCTGATTGTTGAAGTGAGTTTGTGTTTGTTGAGGCTGCAAACTGGAATCTGAGAACCGCACCGGTTGCTGGGTCTGAATTGCATGGCTTGAAGTTTGGATTTGGTTGTGGTTGTCATTCCAAGGACCCCCGCTGTCACTGCCCTGACCTATGCCTGGGTAATGGGGGGTGGAAGGACTCAGCTGGCAGGTGCTCATGCCATATTCAGCCTGTTGGAGAAGAGTATTTGACATCCCATCTGGCTGTGTAGGTCTTGCTTGACTTAATGGATTCCCACTAGCTCTGGATATGACTTCTCCTCCGTGTCCCTGGTAATGCCGCTGCATGTAAGCGGGATCCGGGCAGCCTAGAGAGTCATGGCTTGGGGACAGCTGGTTTGGAAGTGGACCTCCACCTCCCATTGTCTGATTCTGTTGCTGGAAACTCATAAAGTTTCTCTCTACAGGGGTCATCATCATGGAACGATCTCTGGCATCAACAGTGTTGAGATGGGGCTCCATACCCATAGCTTCCATCATTACATTTTCTGTGATGCTAGGTGGACGTGGGGAGTATATGTGGTGGGAAAGACCTGTGTCAGAGCTACGAAGTTGTAGTGCATTTCTGCGGCCCATCATGGCCACATTATTGAGGCTGTTAAAGCGTTTGGGTAGAGTTTGTGGGTCTGCTACTGACCGAACCGGATCACTGGCCCGCCTGGTGTTGTTACCTGGAGCCTGGTGAGGGTAGATAACTCCAGTACCGTATTCTGTGTTGGCACTGTGCCGCCGAGGACCTCCTTGCTGGAGGAAAGGAGGTAAAGGCTGCCCTTGGTACTCACTCAAAGGACCCCCCCTTCTTACTGGTGTACCGGGCTGCTCCATGTTAGGTAAAGGAGTGGGTGGAGGTCCGCCAGTGGCTGCAGCATATTTGGCCTTCAGGCTGTAGTGCTGAGCAGGTGTTAGGTTGGGGAGACCTGGTAACCCTCCACCACCGGGACATGGAGCTCCTCTACGATAGGTTTCAGGTGAAAGAGGGTCTCCTCCAGCTTGTTCTGGACTCAGAAGGTGACATCCGCCCCCTGCTGTTCCTCCTATTTGTGAGACATCGCTGGAGCGTCTGCTGGATAGGTAAGGGGATGCCATAGAGGAGCGACGGCTCACTGTGTAGGCTGAGCTTAGGCTGCTTGTGCCACTTCCTCTCCTGTCATTAGTAGAGTTTGCTATATTTCCAGGTCCGAGCTCGTGGTTGGACAGCTCCATTACTCGTCGATTAAGTGGAGAAGGTGCACACATTCCCATGTTGTCCCCTGAACCTAGAAAAAAAATAAGGATAAAATTATTTAAGCATCTTCCACTGTGCCTGGCAATGTATTCAATTAACATTTTTGCATATTGATAAACTCATGCTTTTATGGGACTTTGGAAAAGTCAGAAAAAAAAACTTGAAAGTGTGGCATACACCTTTTGCTTTTTGCTGCAATCTCAGCTGCGAGTCTTTTGAGGTATTTCTCTGCAGATTAAGAAGCTGACTTTATTTTTGCCAAATAGCAAAGTTCAATCAAAATAGATGGATGCCAACTATAAACACAAACTATTGTCTTGCGCCAGATTCTGAAATAGATCATTTCTAGATTAAAAACAATAATTTTGCAGCTATGAGTGCATATTTCAAGTAATTTTCCAGCTAAAAGATTAACTACTTCCGTAAGACACTTTTTATGAAGTATTGCTTAGTATTTACCTTTGCTCACCTTCAAATCAACTCTGAGCATTAGGTATAAATGAGAGTGAATTCAACTCATTGCAACACTTTCAGATTTTTATCTGTAAAATCTTTTGAAAACTTGTATCATTTTCCTTCCACTTCACAATTATGCACAATTTTGTGTTTTACTATCACATGAAATCTTAATAAAATATATTGAGTGTTGTAATCAAAATGCGACAAAAAATAAAATGGCTCAAAAGTTTTCTTTCCATTATGTACCAGAAATAGCAGGAAGTTTGTTACTGGCACAGCGGCCAGGAGGAGTCGGCCTTCGAATTTGCTTTAGCTTGTCAATCTTCAGGTTCTCCAGCCGCTTCAGAGCCTGTGCAGACATTCCCATTGTTCCTGGCTCCGCTCCTCCACCTCCTCCTCCACCTGCAACTCCATCCTCTAAAGCTGTGAGGTCATCCAAACTTCCAGCTGCATTTAGGTTCATTTCCACTCCACTGTCATTGTTATTGGTGCTCCCCAATGGAGAACGCTCGCTGCTGCAAGACGACTGAGCACCAGGACTTGGCTGGGACTTCTGAAAGACAAACAAAGAGATAGAAAGTTTTATTGAATCTTATAAGAATAAGTAAACAAATATATCTGAGTTTACTTTCTTTGCTATTTTTTACAGCAGCCTTCAGTAATGTTTGTCACTAACCAGGGCAGTCTCAGGTGCCAACAATTTGCAGTCTTCTCTGCATGTCTCCTCCTTTTCGAGGAGCAGCTCTGATGTTTGGCCTCCAGGGGTCAGGGCTGAGCCAGGGGGTCGTGGGCCTGTGTCTCCACGATGCTTCTTGGTGATATGGGCTTCAGGGCCATGTACTGTTTTCACGTGCTTACGCAAAGAGCTTGGATCTGTGTATCGCTTAGTGCAACCAGGGATCTTACAAACATAAGGTTTCTGTAAGACACACACACAAAAAAAAAAACAATTCTTATACAGTCAATAATGGGAGAGTTTTACCAATAAAGCATATTGATTAGCTGTCAGTTAGTCATTCAGTGTCACTCTTTAAACTTGTCTGTCTTAGTACCTCATTGGAATGAGTTCGGTTCTGGTGCTTGGCCCGGTCTGAAGCGTTGGAGAAGGCTTTATTGCACCCTTCATGTTCGCATACATATGGTTTCTCCCCGGTGTGAGAGCGCAAGTGGGTCTTTAAATTCTCCAGGCGAGAGTAGGCTTTATTACAGCCTTCAAACTATAACAGAAAACATTCAGAACAGTTTATCATGACGGCAGGGTAACATTAAAAATGATCAAATAAATAATGTATATCCAAAGCTTTTATTAAAAGATCTGGTGCTCCACAGTAATATTCTTGTGAAATTATAGTGGCCTTCAAAAGTTATTCATCAAGATATCTTAATAACATTTGCGCCTGATATAGAGTAAGTCTGCAAAGATTGTAAGCCTAAATATTATGAAGGTGAAAAATTTAATCGCTTTCCTTCTAAGCTACATAAGGACATTCATTTTAACTTTAGAGAAGGAAATGGAAAACAAAGAGTTCAAAGTTCCTTACAGTGCACTTGTGTGGCTTCTCTCCTGTGTGTCTGCGCATGTGAACCACAAGCATGTACTGAGCTTTAAAAGGTCTCTGCTCTCGAGAACACTCCTGCCAATGACAGACAAATTCCTTCTTCTCTCCGTGGATGTGCTCGTTGTTTATGTGCTAAAAGGATGACAAGACATAAAAAACAGAATGAGTGTAAATGACTGAAGCTCCAAAAAGCTTCTCACTTGTTTCAATAGAAAATGCTTTGCTTTCTATTTTTGTAGTTTTTTTTATTTTAGTCATTTTGTAATGTTTTACCTTACCACTTATCAGCACAGTTTCCACCATTATTATTATTATTATTTTTTTTCATAATAAGTGCAATTTGCATTTTGTCACAAAACATATTTAGGGTTTGCAATTTTACAAAGATGCTCTGGTTGGGTGAGTACAATTTTTAAAAACTTTTCAGCAAACAACCAAGAAGCTACGTTTAGCAAAATGCAACCACTGCACATTAAGCTGAATAGACCATCCTCATGGTGAAACATGGCAGTGGAAGTGTCATGGACCAGGAAGTGGATCAGAGTTAATAGGAGCTAAATACAGGACTATACTGAAAGAAAACCGCACAAAATTAAATCATGAGCGATCCATCCAAACTGAGCTTTTCTGTGAAGAATGTACAAAAATATCCGTCTTCAGATCTACAAAGCAGTTGGAGACACACTTAAAAAAAAAAAAAGTTGTAATTAGATCTAAAACATACCACACTTCTAGATTTCTATATACATAACATCATGATATTCACCACTTTGGTGACGGATAAAATCCAGTGAAGTTTCCAATAGTATCAAAAGGTTACAGTTGGTTTTACTCCAACTGACTGATGACGTGTAAAATGGCTCACATGAACAAGTTGGTCTTGTGTGTCAAACTCCTTGTTGCAGCTCTCCCAGCGACAGTTGGTCTCATAGATGGCTTCTGGCTCCGGCTTCCCGTCCTCCTTGTCCAAGTCGTCTCTGCCATCCAGCAAGCCCATCAGATGATCCTGCTAAATCATTTTTATAGAAATGAAACCTCATTTAGTTCAGGTTTATTCCAAATGCCTAACTTGGCCTTGTCTTACAGTTCAGATTTAATCTGCTGCTGATAAAACAAAAGTTGGAATATGGTTTTCTTTCAAATATGAAATGATCACACCTGGAAAAGATCAGATGTAAATTTCACAAAAAGGACATGACGTCACCTGAGTGCCAGTGGAGGAAGGACTGGCTACATCTCCCTCTGACCTTTCCTCCAGGTTCTTTACATTCATGCCGTCCATCACGCCGACCAGACCTGGCTCTGTTTTCAGCTGCTAAACAATACATACAACATTGTTTTCTTCAGTTCGTTTACACAAATCAGATTCCTGTGTGAAATGTATGTTTTTCACTGAGCAGAAGCTGCTGATCTACTGTCAAAGCTTTGTGATGTTGGGTTGAAAGCCGTCTTACATGTCCATGCTTAGGTGGAACGAGGAGTCGGGGATTGTGGGGTGGTAAACGGGAAGCTTGGCAGGGACCTGGTGTGTGAACACCCAGAGGTGTGCCACCGTTTCCTCCGTATATGGACCCTTGCTGTCTGGAGTGGCAGTTAATGTTGCTGGAATAATTCAGAGATGGACTGAGGAGAAAAATATACCACATTACCACTCAGAGAAACAAAATTAACACTAAATTGTTAACATTTAAAGAACATAACCAAATGTTTTCAAAGATGTAAAACATTTCTAAATGATTTATTATGGTCCCTTTCTTTATTTCACCAATCCACAATATATTTCAAAAATATCTATGTAACTGGTTTAGTTTTTGTTCCATCCATAATTCAACAGGCTACAAACATTGATGTTTGAGGTCGTAGGCTCAGAGAAATGTTGAGTTATACCTCATGGCGCTCACAGACAGATGACCGTAGGAGCTGGCTCCATTGGGGTTACAGCGAGAGTTAACAAAGGCCACGAGCGAGTTGGGCGAGGTCCGAATGACCGTCTGCAGGTCGACACTGGCATCAGACAGAGGTGAGATGGACAGGGCTCTCTTTTTACTCAGCTTCAACATAGAGCGAGGTGTGGAGAACCTTGAGCCTAGAGGGGACAGAAGTTGTTTTGAGAGAAAAGAAAAGAGGCTCAGTCTTCGCCTTAAACAGATCTTTGTGACAGGAATATGTTTGCTTTAAGCAGCTGCTTTTCCCACCGTCACCAGAGCCAATCTGCTCAGAGCTGGGCTGAATCTGACAGAAGTTGGGATGCGACGACATCATGTTATTCTGGTTGCAGTAGGGGGCGCTATTGCTGCCTGTGGGATTTAAGAGAGAAAAGTTAGAAGTTCTCACACAAACACTTGCAAAGAAACATAATCAAGTCATTAAATAAGATTACGCAAGATTATTTGTAAATATACAAAAGTAAACTGAATTAAATTTAAATTATCTGAAAAACTAAACTGAAAAAGGTTCAACTGAGTTGAGATGATTTTAGCCAGGTTCTACTCATGATGCTATAAATGCAGTTTCCAAAACTGGAATTTATTTATTCATGTGGATTTGTGGTCCATGTTTCTAAGTCTAGATAAAAACAACAAAAAAAAAACTGCTAAATAAGCCAATGTATTTAAACAAATGACAGATATTTAATGACAAGTGGTGCATCAGAATTTGTTGTAGGAGTTTATTTGACAAGTTGAACCCCTGACATTTACTATACATGGCATATGTTCACTTAAGAGACACATTCAAACCTTTAGTCACTAAAATTAAGTGCTGCAAGTCAAATTTTGAATTATATTTAGAGAATTGCTTAATCTCTAGTTTATTTTCGCATAAACAACCCTTCAATTTACATCATTGTATTGCTGTAAATACAAAGTACAGAGAGAGATTCATAAGAAAGTCTTTCATCAAACAGTGAGACTTTTAAGTTGTCTGTCTGCCTTACAATTCTCATCACTGTGTATTTATGCAGGATAAACTTAAATCCTCCTACACTCTTGTTGGTCACAGTTCTAATTCTTATAAACTTTTTAAATATTGCTTTAACTGTGAATATGGAAGAGGAATAGTTAAGTGAGTAGCTATTTTGTTTTAGCTATTTTCTAAAATATGTTTTGAGGAAACAGGCCTCTGTGTCACATCATGCTCCAGAAAGTAATAGATTACACATGAAAAAATTTTTAGCTCAACTTTTAAAACTGAAGTATGAATTCAGTTACATGTATTTTGTGATTATGGTAAAAATAAATATTTCTTAACAATTTTTTCCCCTGATAAATCAATTGTGATGTTTCAAGGCTAATACTTTTGGAGGGCCCTGCATTGTAGAAACGCTGTCCAACTGCAAACTTCTCATCATTCCTCCTGTGGAAATCTGTGGAGTTTAAGTTTCAGTCTCTCAGGTATCTTTAAGTCCTACTCAATACCAGCTGTGAGGTTAAGGGGATGAAAAAGATACTGTGACTCACCCTCTGTGGGAGGCATGCCCCTGTGGCCCATCATACTGTGTGGTGGAGGGGCCTGAGGAGGCCTCATGTATTGATCCAAGCAGTGGCTGTTTCCCTGAACCGGACCTGATCCAGATCCATGAGCCATACTGGGAGTCATGGGATTGTATATAGTGTGGCAGTCCTGGGGAGGAACGTCGAGGTGCGGGACTCGGCGGGGAGACACATCGCTGTAGGGAGACTGGTCCGACGGCACAATGCTGCGGAAAACAGAGAGGCCAGAATTATGAGTATGTATGAGGAAAGAAATGTTCAAATGCTTCATGGTGATATGTTTTCTCCATCATACAAACAGGAGTTGATACAAAGTGAGACAAGTTATTGAATAATAAAAATACATAGAATACAAACAAACAAACTGATTTGAAATTAACCAAAGTAAATGTGCATTTCTAAGAAGAAATTGTATATTAAAATTGAACATGCACCAATAAGACCTTAGTACAACCAACAAAACTCATTTAAAAAACTACTTTAATTCAACATTCAAATGTGGCAAACCCACATCCTAGTAAATTAGAATATCATCAGAAAGTTACTTTATTTTGTTATTTTCATTCAAAAAAGGAAACACACATATTGTTTCATCAATTTTAATAATGCAGTTCATCAGAGAGAATGAATGCAACATAATGGTTACATAAACACATTGCTTTGATTCAGAAATATCATATTATGGCCACGTTTTGCCTTACATCATATCAAAGGAGGGAAAATGTTATCTGTTTACAAACTGACTGTTCACAGATTGCTGTAAATATACCACAGCTTTGAGAGAAGTCTAAAGCAATGCATCACCTCTGAAATGATTGGACTCCAATATCCAAGTCCTTTAAAATTATGCTGTCCTAATAGTAGATGCAATGCTTGCACCCACCACTAGATGTTGCATCTCTCTAATCTTGGTATAAACCATGGAAATTTACTAATCTGGGTTTTCCCCCACAGAAGAAGAAAGAGTAAGCCTTGGAACTTTCCAGCGGTTCCCATAAATTTCAATGGATGCTCTGACGCTCAAAATCGGTCTCTGCCTATTTTCTTCCATCTCTCAGACTCTTTCACTCCTCAGGATCGTCCTCTGCTCCTCTGCCGTCCTTTCAGTTCTTCCATTCTTTCTCAACAACGTGTATTCCACACAGGAGCTTAATCTGTCCTCTCTAATCCACTGTGCTTCCCCCCATTCTCGTCTTCTCCTTCTTTTCTCTTCCACCATTCATCCCTTCAGTTGTACTTTTCAGTTCCCCCCACTCAATCCTTTCTGTCTTGTTCTATCTTCCCTTCCCCTTCCCCTAACCCTAGCCCCTCTCTATCTCTCTCTTTCCTGCCCAGCCACCTTTCTCTCCAACTCTCCCTGCTTCTCCCTCTCTCTGGGTAACCTGAGTGGGGCGCGAGGCAGTCATGCAGAGCGCAGCGGGGCCTGGTCAGCCTGTAATTAGCAGCTGTCAGAGAGAGGCCGAGTCCACCCGCAACCTGGGTGGCATGAGCGAGGGAGGGAGCGAGGGTGGATAGCAGAGGAGCGTAGAGCAGGGAGTGAGTAGCTGAGCTAGCGCTGTGTTCACAACAACTGAACATAGACCTGGGCTTCTGCATCCTTTGAATATTTGACTGAGACAGGAAAAGTTTTTTGGACCTCCAGAAGAAATGCTTTGAGGAAGACTGAAAATAAAAGTTTCTCATCTGCACCAGACTATATAAAAACTACTCAGTGCTCTGCAGCTAAAATTATTAGCTATTTGATAAAAAACGAATATGCCTAATTAGTACATCACCTAAAGAAATATTTTAAAAGTAGGTTTAAACCTTAATTATAGAACTATTTTTTTTGTGGAAGATTTTGACTCATGTTAAATGAAGACCTAGATTACCATTTGTTTTTCAAAAAATGTACACACTTTTTCAACTTGAAGACTAACAAAAAGAGAGAGAACTTTGTCTCATATTAATATTTTTGAGAGTGTGCAGCAAAATAAGACAGTCTACCTGTTACACTACTTAACTATTACATAAAGCTCCAGATCTGGTTAAAGTGCTCATTCATCCTACAATTTGACTGGGGTAAAGTTGATTTATTGGGGGTAAAGTGCCTGGTGAGAACACATGAGTAAATTATTTTAAATAAAAATAAAAGTAAAGAAAAAACTGCTATGTGAATCAGAACTTGGAAGGTTTTCATATCATATAAAACCTTACAGATGTGCTCATACGTGTGTAATGAAGACATCTTTCTAGAATGCATTGCTAACTGAGCCATGTTGAGGTTTGTTAGATAATAATTAGTAGTATAAACCCATGAACACATGAGGATTTGTATGCATGATCATGAAAGCAAAAAATATGACTTGCAAAGTTTCTGCGAGCAGTTCTGCTGTCTTACCCTCTGGAGGGCTGGCTGGGTGAGGTCTCATAGTAATACAGCCCCTGATGTGGCTGCATGTCCACTGGCATTGGAGCTCAGAGACCGACTGCTCCCCTTACAGCCTGGACCTGCAACGCAGAGACAAGGACAAGGTTAGACAGAGGAGAGGAAACATAAACAAACCCAACCCAAGCAAACAAAACTAAACTCCACCAGAAAGAAAAGGCCAAATACACACAATTGTGGTTGGAGAAAAAAAAATACATACGTAGGATGTTAATAACAGACTAAACCAAACCAAGAAAAACTGTTTAAGGAGAAAATAAACTCCACAGAGCTTGAGTCATGCTTATTTTAAACAGTTGGTTTAAAATACTAAGCCCATCACTCATGTGTAAGTCACAAAGAGAAATTTAGACGGAAAGGGTTTCGAAGCTTTAAAAATCATAAACAAAAGCATATAGAAATTTAGCAGTAAGTCAAACTTTAGCAGCTTTTAGAAAATTGAGTGAGGCACAATTAAGTAGTTGTTCTCTTCAGATTTGATACATCCTTGTTATGATCAAGGGGTGATTAAACCCAACTTAGGAGTTGATAATAGACAATTTGTACGTGAATAATTGGTCAAATTAATACATTTATTGACCATAATTAACTTGTGCAGAATAAGCTGACAAAAACTCTAGGCGAATAAATAATTGATATGAAATCATGTTACAAAAGCTATTGCTATCAAGAAATTGACTGGTAGTTTGAATCAGCTCATTTTCATGGAAAAATTTCAGCTTTTTCAAATCAGTTTGTTGTTACTAGAATAGACACTGTCACTAACTGAGGAACCGTTAACACCAACTTCATTCATTGTCAGTAAGACGTTAAGGAAAAGAGTCAGGAAGACAGAAATAAACAAAGATTTTTTATACACATTCAAACTTTAAGCAAATCAGAAAACATCAGCAACGTCTTAGAAATTTTCCATTTAAAAGGACATTTACATTCACTCAAACACACAAATACTGATTTCTTAATTTTTTTTGGCCTAAATGCTAATATTCTAAGACTAGATTAAAATAAAAGAAAAATGCTGTATTACAGAACCTATGTGGTAACTCTCATACACAGCATGCCATTTCCAATAGAAATAAGATGTACTCTGCAACATCTACATCTAATATTGCTCAAATAAAGAGTCTTAATAAAATCAATAAATTTACAGACAACCCTATGCATCCTTTTTATGAGATTGTTGTACAACAAAAGACTGTTTTCAGTCAGAAAAGTATTAAAAATAGCTGTAGCACAGACTTCTGCACTGCATTTTTTCTGCTAACAAACATCGGCATCTACAACAACTCAAACTAAAGAAAATTTGATCCCACTGGGATTAATAAAGTGGTTTTCAATTTTATTGAACGTTACTGCAAACAAGATGATTAAAATATAATATCTATAATATATAAATGTATTTATTTAAAATCCTTATGTCCTTATGTTATCGGTTTGCTCAGAGACAGTTATAAAGATTATCTGAAAGCCTGTGGCAACAAACATTTAATTATATCTATATTTTCTACATACAGTTCTAAGCTTCAATTACATGTTTAGCAGGTTTAGCATTTAAAACCTTAAAAGGACAAAAAAAAACTGAACATGCTTGCAATAGAAACTGAGGAAGAGGAGACCAGAACAACACAGGCTTTTGTGTGAGCCCAATATTGAGAGGGCATCTTTCAGCAGGATTGTATGTGTAAGGTAATTCCAGCCATGATGCCTCTGGAACAAAGACCTGCTCATTACATCCAACCACATCAGTGTAGCCACTAATAGCAGCAGTGTGTGTGTTTAAAAAAGTAATTAGAACCAAATAAGATCAAAAAAGGAGAATTTTTTTTTATCTTTATGTGTACCGCATCAGAAGTCTCACCTTTTCAGATGAAATCTTACTATGGATGTGAAACCAAAATATTACACCGCTTCAGTTTTAGTGACATGGGTCCCAACCTAAAATGGAAGAGCTCCAGTCAAATGCAGATCAAAGCTGTATAGTTAGAGTCTTTATGTGGCAGCACAAGTGTTAAAAGGACAGCAGGGACTTATTTACGCCCAACAAGTCACCAAGGGGGAGTTTTGGTGCAAAAGTTAGCAAGTGTCTAAATCACATGTGCGGTCTGAGACTGATTGAGCACATTCAGCACAGCCTTTGGATGGGTGCTTGATAATTATCCTGTAGAGCTAAATAGAGATCTTGCAGAGGACCTCAGCTGTCCAGAACTAATAAATACCAAGATGGGGAGACCCCCAGTCTTAAATGTGCACACACTCACACACATACAAACAGTCACAGCTGTTTGTCTCAACAGGGGGCCGCATAATGATCCAGTGGCCACCAAGCCTACAGGGGATGTGTAAGAAAGAGTGTGTGTGTATGGCAGAGACGTGAACCACTTTATTCTGTGTAATCCCGGTAGCAAATGTGAGTGAGGAGAAAGAGCATTAGCAAATGTATATATGCGTGTGCCTGTGTGTGTGTGGTGGATCTCAGAAAAAGCTACATTCTGTATGAGCCAACCTGCAAAGAGGCAAGGTGGAATTTTTATATGCCTAACCCTATTTTCCCTGAGGAGTGAAATATAAAAACATGTGAACATGTTACTGTTACTCAGCTTCATGCACACACTCAACAGATTGTTCCGTAATTAATTTAACATAACATGTTCTTTTGAGCAGAAAACATTTGCAAAATGAAAAAGCACAAATTGTGAGAAGCTCTCAGACTGAGAGCTGAGTCTGAGCAGTACCACGTTTTTGGTACTGCTAGTAAAAGAAGAAGAAAAAAGATCTGGCAGAAATATTAAAGTTTCTGCCAAAACTTTAGAACCTTGTGAGAACCTTCAGATTTTTTTTATTGTATAACATTTTCATGCATCTGGATTCACTGAAAATTGAATTGGAATGTTGTGTAAAAGTTTACTGTGCAGTGTTTTACAGAAATCTTGATTTATGGTTTAGTCGACTTCTGAAGTTTTTAATTAGATTCTGGCTGCTTCTTCACTAGTTGTGCATCATGCACAAATAGACAAATAGAGAACCCAGCAACATGTTTTGGGACAAAAAATTATTAATAAAGCTGATACTGATAGTCCTTAGAAAATAGAAAAGTAATTTTCTTTATAAAGAAAAAATGTGTTAAAAACAGAAGTCCTCATGTGGATCTATTTTTCACTTTCACAACGCAGCCATGTTGTCATTTTGTTAAGATGTAAAAAACAGTTGCTGTTCCACTAACCCTTGGGGTGAAACATCAATAATCATCTACTGTATGACAAGTTTTAAGCTAGTGCCTCTGGGTAATCACCTGGTCGGCAAAATAATCTAATTTCATATCTTAAAACCTTTTTTGTTATTTTCCTAGATTCGCTTAAAGAAACTGTGAACATGTTTTATGTGACACGAGTCTAAATATTATTTAAGCTTGAAAACAAAATTTTTCTGTTAATGGTCAAGTCAAAGAGTTAAAATGAGCAATAAACTGCAGAAAGTGTAAAGGTTGGCTGATCACCACCACAAAAGATGAAAAGAAAGTCTGACTCCTCGGAAACTACAAGGAAAAGATGGATGACTCAAGAGTCTTGTATATTTTAGTATGCACCGATGAATGAATTTACGCACCATGCTGACACAGGTGTCGTAGTGCTGCGCAACCATATTTTGTGAGAAACTCTGTGGGAGTTGGCTTTCTGTGGTGCTGCATTTGAGAGAGATTGGGAAGCAGCATATTAAAAAAAAACCCAAAGCCCATAAATCAGGCGGCTGTCCAAACAAGTTCTCTCTACTGTGGCATCACAGAAAGCTGGGCAGAAACCAAGAAGCTGCGGATGAGGACAGGATGTCCAGCCACCGTCTACACCCAAAAACCTCCTCATTCAAACCCTGCACTAACCCAGGAACATGCCAGAGCAGAGCAGGACACACAGATACAGAATGTATAAAATAGGAACAGAATAAAGCATTCTAACCTTTTTTGATGTATAATGTGACATTTATGCTAGCACTTCAGTTAAGAAAAACAAGCCTTTAGAAAAAGCTATAATTACTTTAAAAGTGCACAGCTTAAAACCAGTTATTTATTGAAATATAGTCCAGCATCTATTTTTCTGTGGTAGGAGTTTATCAGTTTCCGACATCTAAGAACATCCTTTCTCGCTCTCATCCTTTAAAATATTTTATAGTGGAATACATTGAAGGTGATTACTTATAGAGAAACTCTGATTTTGGTATTGGCTAATAAATGTCTGCAGCAGCTTACATTGGCTATTAATCAACAAATTCCAAAAACCAAACGCCCACACAACACAGATTTTCATTCTTCCATAAATTCACACAAACCAACAGAAGGTTTTGTGCCGAGCCTTTCATTAGAATGCAGACACTCTACCACTGCTCTCACAGAAAAGAAGTTTGACTTTAAGACCAGTAAAACAAACTTTTCCACTACCAACTGTAAATAGAAGTTCCACTGCTCCAACCTCACTTCTTAGACATGCCAGTGATGTAAAACTGCATGAATTTCCCCCAAACCACCCCACCCAAAAATGACAAATGGCTGAAAACTTACTGCGCTCCTTCAGGTGAAGTGTTTTTATAAGTATGAAAGAACATGCATTCCACAACCACTGACCCCAAGTTACAAGTTGGCATAAAGAGCATAATTATCCTTATTTCTGTATCTCTCACTGACACATGCTCCATGCAAATCTGTGTGTCAGTCGTGCCAATCAGAGGATGAAAAGGGAAGATTTTTTGTTAGCTAGGGGATCTCATCACTCGGATGCAATGCATCCACACCCGATGCACCCACTGCCTTAAATCTATGTAATTTGGATAGAAATGAAATGAAATGAAAATGAAAATGAAAAAATGTTGCATTTCTGTTCAGCCTGCCTGAATCGATACTCTTTTGCCAGCTTTACTCATTAACAAAATTTTTTTTTCAAATTCCTTACAAAATAACTGATCTGTAAGATTCTGAACATTGATTTCTAGGTCTTGTCACATCATTCTTAATTAGATTTAGTTCTTAACCCTGAAGTGTTTTGCAGACTCCAACAGCTTTTCCTTCATTTTGCTCTGTATTTTCCTCAATCTAACTATGAATAAACTCATGATGCTGCCACTACCATGTTTTAATGTCAGGTACCATACAATTTTGCCCCAGACTGTTTTTTCTTCTAGCCTAAACGGATAAATTTAGGTTTACATCTGACTGAAGAATCATCTGCCACATGTTTGCTGCGCCCAGTGAAAAATTTATAACAAACCACAAAAGGGATTCCTCCTAGTGTTCTTCAGCCGAAAATCTGCTGGTATTAAAGATAAACAGTTAAAATGTTTTTATCAATTCGATAACCTCTGGAGAGAAAGGCAAAAACATTTAAGTCTGAAATAACCAGGCTCAATAGATGTGTGCAAAATTATTATAACCCATAGTGGTAGTGAGAGGGAATCACATTTACAGCAATTTATTATTATTATTATTATTATTATTATTATTTCTAGATCAGAAACAATTGTTTTAGTGAAGAAGAAATACAAAAAGAATAATATGTAGAAATACTGTTTCTCCTTATGTAATCTCTACATCCTCTATTATGCTACAGCAGCTGGAAGCAAATCGGCATTCTTAAGTTTACTAACTTAAAAATAAAGAGCAGTACCTGTTTAATTTAACTGATTGTTAGACTTTACCACAAATGGTCGACAGTGCCTCAGCAGATTGAGTTCTCAGGTGATAGTTTGCGTTTGTGTAACACAAAGAGAAACATTGTTTGGGCTTGCCCTGCTGGACCATTTGTGACATTCTCATAAAGTGCGGGTCCTCCTGCCTCTGGGGAAGTCTCCGGAGAGGACAGACATTTTCACAGGTCACTGGTCGTGTCAGACAAAAGGTCTGATGCGGATCTACGCTCCTCTTCTCTTGGGTGTAACTCGAAACTGGGGCTCCCACTCTCCTTGATATAAAAAAAGCACCATATAGTGAAAATGCTCTTTACTCTTAACCTCATATCGTTTCAAATCTCAGAAGTAAATGTGTGTGTCCTGTGAATGATATATTACTTTGTCAGCCTTTACATATACCAGATAGATGAAATAAATCTGGACTAACATCTTTGGAGCTGCCTGCATGCTTTGTAAACAACCATCCCACAGTATTTTACTCCTTCCACCCCCTCCCTCCCTTTTCGTCCTCTCGTTCTGCCTTTTCCACTGCTCTGTATCTCTGAACTATCTCCTTCTCCCCGTCTCCCCCTGCTGCCTCCACCCTCTCCCTCATTCCCTCTCTGCTCATTCCTGCGTGTTCGCCCCTCCCCCTCCTGGCGGAGCAGCAGCAGTCGAGGTGGGTGTTCTCTGGCTGTTATGACTTGAGAGACGATAATGGCAGCTATAATGTAGCCAGCCGTTCCTGATGTGGCCGGGTTTGTGGGGGATTCTGTTGTGTTAGCGCTGGAGACGGAGCATTGGAGGGAGGAAGAAGGGGGTGAGAAGGCGGGGCTTGGGCCCTCAGCCAACCGCGGTTCAGATTCCACCTCGTTTTTTGCCCCCCTCCTGTTTCTTTCCCTCCTCTCACACTAAACTTTTTTGGCCCTGTTGTTTTCCTTTAGTGGTAAACTTTGTTTTTAGGTTCTGGCTTTGTTTTTGTAACCCCCACTCGCCTCTTTTTCTTGTCTTTCTTCCCCTGCTCACCCTTCAATGTGTGTTTTACCCCCTTTTTTACCCAGATTGAGTGAATTCCTCACAGCTGCTGTAATGTGATGGGGGCCAATGGTGTGACCACTGAAAGGCCACAGGGATGGAGACATCACTGTACTGTACAATAAGCTGTACTCACTGACTTGCTGCAAGGAAGATTAATGTCATATCCAATTATGAACAGCAGTTATAAGGTTTAATACCAAGTGTAAGGTAGATATTCTGAAAAAGAAATGCTGGCCGTCCAGTACACTTCTGGTAAAAATTATTGCAGCAGCAAAATCCTACCAGGGCAATTTTCAAAAATTAAAACAATTCAGTTTTTTAAAAAACGTGATGTTGTGTACTCCATCAATTTCCCCAGGCACTTTAAATAAGAAACTGATTCTACACAGATCACAGATTCTATATCACACTTAACAATGGATATGAGATGCTTTTCTACATATCAGATCCATGTGGAGAGTTTGTTGTTGAAAACTCAATGTTGAACTTATTTGATGGGGAGATTCCAGTTAAAGTCTCAGTAAAACCCCACATGTTTGTGTTTGTGACTGTAGGAAAGAAACAGCCTTTTACTTGTATTTCTCTCAAGCACTTTGGCATGTTGATAAAGTCCCTTGATTGTTGTGGAGGCTTGGTGAACCCACAGTTTGTTTTTCTGTTTTTAATTGTGATTCCATTGTTTCTCTTGTGTTTTCCTTTAAAGTACTTTAAAGTACCAAGTGAAAACAGTTCTCCAGCATGGAGTGGGACATAATCCAGAGATTGGAAGATCCCCATCTCTAGTAGTCACTGGGTGAAAAGCAGAGTACACCATGGACACATCACTAGTTTGTCACGGCATCACACTGGACAAACAATCATGCATTCATATTGCTCCAAAAGTTGGAGTGGGGATTCTACAACATTCAGAACATTAAATGTGCAGCACATGATCTTAATTTAATCTTTAAAATAAAATAATGTTAGAATTACTTATTATTGCATATTCTGTTGACATTGTCACAAAAACAAAACAAAACAAAAACAACAAAAAAAACGGTGCAAATAATTGTTAAGAAGAGAGTTTTTAGTTTGTGGGTCTAAAATGAGTTAGTACTTCAAAACTCTTTATTCAACCGAAAAGTTACTGTTTATTAAAATTGCTGTAAGATTCAGTCTTCGAAAACCTCTACTACTTGACCAATTTTTGTCAACACCATAATCCCCGTTTCAATCACCACTTTATCCGACGCCTAATTTCTCTGCAGAGAAAGTCTGGGCAGAGAAAGCAACGGAGGTGACAGTCTCACAGCTGGAGCTCTCTCCAACTTAAAACAGCAGAATGAAACGTTGATCCCTTATTGCTACACAGTTACAGTGACTGATGACAGACATTCAGGAGGGATTCAGCAAAAGCACCTCAACATGGCGCACAGGCAGAAACAGAAGACCAAACCTGTACATTGAGTGAAGATGCATCGTCAAATTGCCAATAATAATAGAACAGAGATACGCAGATAGAAATATAAACGTTTTCCAAATGAAAATCTGAAACAGTTGTGGAAGCACCTTTTTCTGCCTTTATAGTTGGAAGTCTTTTGGATTATGTCTCTAACATCTTTGCACATGGACAGTCAAGCTTAATAAAGTTTATTGTCCTCCTTTGTACACAACCTATTTGTGGAGAGGCTACGGAAAAAGTAGCATTCAGAAACTCACTGTAGTTAACAATAAGTTTAATGCTTAAGGAGGCAAGATGAAGCACTCCAAGACAAATGTTCATTAGTGGCGGTGCAGAGACTCTTCATGCAATATACAGAATCAATGCAAATAAGATAATTGTCTCTCTGTCAGAGCTTGCATTAAGCTCAGCTTGCATAATGTAAGAAATTAAAGCCAATTTAACCTTTATGGTAATTTTAGAAATTCTGGCTTTCATCCTTTCCTCTTTTTTTTTTTGCAATTCATCCATGCATGTCTTTAATATAGAGAACTATTTAACTAAAAAATGCACACCACCCATTTGATATTTTTATATGTAAAAATGATGAAATATGATGTCATTTTTTAAAGATTTTCACATAAAATCTTTTAAAAAATTCTTTAAAAGTTAAAATGTTATAAATTCTTTCACACTGCATTCTGTCTTTTAGGAATGTGACACTACAGCCTTTGTATAATATGTGCAAGGTTAATCCATCATCTCAGTAAATTATGGCCTGAGCACTGTGACTAAACCATAATTTTGGTGCAAATGTACAATTAACTGCCTTAACTGGTGAGTCTTGATTACTGTTTTGTCACTGTTGGTTTGATTAGTCAGTGAACCGATTGTATTTGTTTTAGGATTAGGTTCAGTTCACATTTCATTGTTTCCATTTGCCTCTACAAGCACTGATTTGTACCGTCAGCCGCTGAGTAGCTCCACCTCCTCTAAGGCAGTTCAGATGTTCTCCAACAGCTTTATCAAGTCAACAGATGTGCAGCTACCAACACATGTGAGCCTGTTTCCTTCATCCTACATCTCTCCCCCATAACTCACTGCTCCTTCGCTCTTTCATAATCCGAACTTTTCCTCTGTCCTCTTTCCAGGGCGCCCACCCACCATCCTCCACATACCGGTGGTTTTACTGGTCTCCGCCCTCCTCTCTCTCTTTACCTCCATCTTACACACACTCACACCCACGCAACCATGTACACGTTTCTTTTCTCTCTGTCTACGAAGATTAAAATGCTCTTGTCTTTCTTTCATTGCGTCTGCTTAACTCCTGCCTGTCCGCATGTCAGCTAGGTAAAGCCCAAACTACGAGGATTGCTTTGAACTCCTTTTAAGAAGAGAAACAGAGGAAATAAGGAGTGGAACAGAAGGGAGGGAAGGATGGATGGATAAAGCAGATGAGGAAAGGTTGATTCACACAGCTGCCTCCCAGCTGTGGGCCAAGGCAGCTGAAGAAAAAAACTAAAAAATGTTGCCATCTATAAAGAAATTAAAGCCCAACCATCAGTTTTAAGAAAGAAAAAATTGAGTTTTACATTAGAAATGTACCACTGTCATGCAAATACTGACTTTCATCAATCTTTTCCAGCCCTGCCAGAGAGTAAAACTCTCCATGCAGAAAATTATTTAAAACTGCACCTAAACTCTGAAACTGGAATCCACAGCAGTGAATAAAAACCAGATAATAATCTGCCTGGTTTAAAGAAAAACCACAGTGATTATAAGAAAAATAATAATCCCAACAGTCTTGGGTGGGCGGGCATATTTATAGCAAGTCTGCTGGTACTTACAGTATATTCATTTGCCATATAACACAGCTGGAAATGAGGACAGAGAGCAGAGGTGGAGAAATGACAGAACAAAAAAAAAAAAAAAGAGACAGAGGGTCTCCAAGAGATGGAGGTGGAGAGTGGTGGATGTGTGTGGCTTAAAAGCTGAAAGAGACAGAAAGACAGAGACATGACATGGGCATGCATTTGTGTATTTATGTGTGCCAGTGTGTTTGTATTCGGTGTGTGGGAGAAACCACAGCTCAGTCCCTCTAGAAGACATCGAGGTCTGCAGGCCACTAGACGAACACAGTGACCACAGCGCTGAGAGGCTCTCAAGGAGAGGAAACAAGAAGACATACGACGCAAAAAAGACAGTTTTAAAACCAAACAGACAGGACTAATCATGAGAGAGCTCCTTGGAGCTTGGCCAAGAATCATTTTTCTGCACTCGGCTCGAAAAGGTTTTTCCTGTGCAGGTGACTGCAGACGACAACAAACTGAATGTGCCGGTGGAGAAATATTGCTGGAGTCTGGAGATTCATAGGCAAACTTAACCTTTAAAAATTTATGTCTAAGTGGTACATCTGAGTTTAGAGGTAGAAATTCCAGCACATTCAGGATCATGCTGCACAAACCTTCTTCTTATTCCCCATGCAGCAAGCCATTGAAAGCTCATAAATTAACTTCTTTGTACTTTATGAGATTACTAGGCTATATTTTAACTAATCACAGTTTCAAAATATCTAAAACTAACAGTATTTTGTTCTGTAGAATAGTGATACTGCATGCAAAGTAATATCTCTCCACGAGCCGTGACAGCGATCAAGATTTTAAAAAAAGAATAAAATCACTTGATCATTTTTATCAACATAAAAAATCACGACGTTCACCAACTGCTGAGATGGAAACGAGCTCTTGAACTAGTCTTGATTTTGCTCTAAAGTCACTTTTGAGGAAATATTAATGCGGCTTTGATGCCTATTAATTCTTTATGTCTAAGCAATAATTACGAATAGGAAATTTCTATGTGGAAAAATAGAAATAAAGAGACAAATCAGCAAGTGTGCATCAAATGTGAAGCAGAATAGTGCCTTACTCTAACCAACAGCAGTTTCAATAATTAATTCTTGATGTGGGTTTCTTTTTAAACTGCATCTGTTTAGGTTTTAAGGAATAATGAAACATGAAAAGTGGCAACCTAGAAAGACGTTTCCTTCTAATGACACTTTCTAACTGCTGTGTGAAACACAGATTGTTGTATTTGCATAAACATCTTGTTCATCCTGTGTGTCCCTGTGTTGCCTTGTAAGGACTGGCTGACCTGTCTATGTTGCTTCCTATGAATCACTCAGTGTTGGTGCCTATAAATTTGAGAATAAGCATTTTCCTAACAGCTAAAAGACAAGTCTTCACTTGTCTTTAGTTCAGTGAGTAAATCTTCATACCTGTGCATGTGTATGTATGCAGTCTTAATGGAGGATGTAGAATAATCTCTTCATTTATCATCAACATACAGGCTCAGAGAAAAACCTTTGTTTGATAACTAAAGGTTTTCAAAACAGAAATCTTTTTAGTTTGGTGTGTGTTATGTGTGCAGGTTTGAAGCTTTTTAAAATGGAGGAGGAATCTCTTTGTGTTTGTTCACCATTGCAGTGTGAAATAAATAATACTAGAATTAATGGCTGGTGAAGAATTTATTTATGCAAAAGAGAGAGGACAATCTCCTCTTTCATTCTGTTTGACATTTACTAAAATAAACTTGTCGATTCACTCAGTGGCAAAGACAGACTACAAGCTGAAATGTGCATTGCCTCTGTGGTCCTCCTCCTAGCTGCTGACTTCATAACTAATATACTACATGACTTTAATTTAATATCAGATGTAGGTAGGCAGAAAAGGCATTTGTGAACTTCACTGACTTTTAATTGTCTGGGATACCTGAGGTGATGTTTGGGTTTTTCTAAGTGACTCAGACACACACGCTTCAGCCCCCAGACACACATGTGTAAACACACTCTTTCTCAGAACCAGTGAAGGGATTGGCCCAATGCTGGCAGACTGGCAATTTTATTCACAGTCTGAAGAAGATGAGTCCCAGCTGACCATAAGAGCTTATAAACTAAACAAACAGAAAGCGTGAATCCATGTATACACATCAAGTTACATCTTTTAGGTCCCAGGACTTCAAGACGCCTTACTGCTGCTAGAAACACATCTGCAGAGCAAATTGTTATTTGACATTCCGTTGGGCTGACACAATATTAGGAAATCGTGCTATTGCTATATTTTTGTTCATTATTGCAAAGAATATTTCAGTTAAAATCCCCATTTTCTCCACTCCTCCTTTATTCTTTCATTTGGTATCATCATCTATGTCAGGTGAGGGCATCAGACTTCAGCCAGCAAGCTGAATTTATCCTGGCAGCAAAGTGGGAATTTACTGCCTTCCTAAGAACCCTTTGTTATATCATTATTGCACACATTTGGTATAGCGAAGATGATCTACTTTGATGTTTTGTTCATTACATTGTTTACATTCATTAGATTGTTGTTCATTACAAAGCTCCACATTGGGAAACGATACAGATAGAAGACTGGGTAACAAAAGGGTATAACTAAGAAGGGAAAAGACTGAGTGAAAGAAACACAGAGAAAAAACAAATGAATGGTTAATAATAATTAACCATTACATATTAATCTGTTTTTATTCATAACAGGACAACAACACAAGGGACTGTCAGTCTGAGATGACTCGTTAACCAAATCTAAACCTGTGAAAAGATCAAACAAGCCACAAGGTGGCAATCTGGACCAACACAGTTTGTTAAGTGAAACATGTCCCAACATTTAAATGTTTCTGTCTTCACCAAACTAAATGGACCTTCCCAACACTTAAATTCAAATATATATACAATGTTTTAACTAGATATTAAACTCGTTTTTGCACTCCAGAGCTCAATATTACATAGGTTTGTGATTGCACTCCCAAAACAGGCACCGGCACTCTACTCTGAACCCCCACTTCACACTAACTCCCCAAATTGGTCCTGTGACTAACACTAGAGCCAGATTAACTGAAACTCCTTGTGTCTCAGCTGATGTAAAAAGGGGACATCTTAATATGGGTTAGAAAGTGTTGCATGAAAGGAACTTGTGAAAATATTGCACTGCTGCTGAAATGGAAGAAAAGCACATTCTTACAGAGCCTCGTCTTACCAAGCATTGGGAACATTGGGGGAAAAATAGGTTCAAATATGTTAGAAAACACATGCCAGCATACCTTCCCACTCAAACCATCAGGTTCTCAAAACATAAGATTACTCAGGCATTGTATCTTATTGTATGTTTGAAAGCTACTAAAACCATGAACACTAATGTTTAACTCAATGAGTTACGCTGAAACAAAGGACCTCTTTCTTTGGCCTGTTATTATGTGTGTGTGTGTTGTGGAAGTTGTGATGACACCAACATTATCACACCAGAATCAGTATTTATACAAAAGCTCATTACAAATAAAGCAAAACAACAACCATGCCCTCATAGTCAAGCATTTGAACTGAGGTTTGAGTTACATTTGGGTCTTAGACAATCAATGGAAGTGAATGCCCAAGCACAGCGACCAAACCTTATGTGGCTGAGTGAGAGTGTGCGTTTGTGTGAGTCTCAAGTTCCCACCGAAGCTGTAATTAAGTGGCATTAGCATAACTAAAAGACAACAAATCAGCTAATCAGGTGGTTGTTAATTGGAGGGATGAGGAGCTCAACTCCCCCACTCCTCCCTCCTCTAAGCATACACATGTATGTAGAAGTGTGGCTAAATTAGGTACAATTTCACCTCTACTCTGACAAATTGGGCCTCAAGTAAAGAAGCTCTGTTTGTGCAATCAGTCCTTAAAAACAACTTTGTGCAAAGTTTTAGTTTTCATAGTCGGACACCCAATAAATGCAGAATCTAACACCTGAGAAATTATTTATTTGCTACCCGTAACCAATACAATAAAAGTATTAGCTTTGACTGTTTTTCTCCTGCAACATATTTTGTCTGTATCCATTTAAAAAGATCACATCTTTTTTGAGTTGTAATCACTTTCCATTAAAGCATATCTGTCAACAAGCAGTCAACGTTAAGCTGTGTTTAATATTTTCATTTACCCTGGAATGAAGTCTGACAGATCGTCTTTCACCATCTGCACCCTAACTAATGCATCAGGAAAATGTTGGGAGAAGTGTTGCAATTTTTCTGCTGTTTGTTCTTGTAAACACTGATCCTATCTCATGCATGAGAAAGGGGCGCCTTTTCATCACAATTCTGCCTTCAATTCCAGTCTGCGTCTTCCTGCAGTGCTTAGCATTTAGCACATGTGCACATGCCAACAAATACTGTATGTATGGATACTGTCCACACAGCTCAAAAATATTTACACACAGGTTAGGATAGGTAAAAATGCATAAAAATGCTCCCAGATTAACACAACATTAGACACATATGGATCAATTTGCTGGTAAGAGAGCAACCTGAGCACAATTCTTAAGGAAGTATTGTTTTTATGAATGCTTTTTAAGAAGGTGTGCTGTATTAGCATTTGATTAAGTCCGAAAACAACAACAGCTTTCATAATGTCAGCCATGTTAAGAAAACAAGTGTTTTTTTGATATTTCATCCAAACTTTCATTAATTATACATGCTGGAATTTGAGTGGAAAAACCCAACAAAACTCCAATCCTACACAAATAGATCTATTTATGTTTACACTGATTTCAAACATAATAGGGAAGTATTTTTTGAAAGCGTGATGGTGATCAGTGGTAAAGCTTACCCAAGGCTGTTCTGGTTTTGCATCATGCTTTGAAATCTTGTTAAGAGACTTTTCAAACTAGCCACTGAAAAGTAACAATAAGAGTATCATTTTTTGTAACTACAGGACGTTCATCTTTACTTTAAAGGTTTTGTTCCTGAAGTTCCTTAAACTTTTTTAACTGTTTAAGAGACTGAAGAACCTGGTCAGTTATGGCTCCATAACTGGCTGCCAATTTGGAAATGCTCATGTAAAGAGAAATGTTGAAGAAACCCTCACCAACATCTCTTTGAACAGACTGCTGAAACTTTACTGGCACAGCGACAGGTATAGGGAAACAGTAACTGGCATACTTATGCTGTCATTATGTTATTTTTGGTAGGTTCCCAAATGCAGGCTAGGGGAGGCAGAAAGTTGCAAAATTACATTCAATTAAGAAACTGAAGCCAAACATGAAGGCACAAATGGAACGAGTTGAGAAACTATCATGGATGGAGTGAAACAGACGGAGCCAGTGGAGAATATTGAGACTGGAGTGTTTAAAAAACAGAGGAGGGAATGAAAATGGCAAAAGAACTAATTGTAGATAAATGAATACAGGTGGCCAAATGAGGAGGCGAACAACAGCTGGAAAGGGGAGCAAATGTAAAGGCTGGCTTAATCAAACAAATTCATACAAAAATCATTAAAACTTAGCATTTTAGATCTTGTGCAGAAGTGAACACAATTTCTGTTCCTTGTCATGAAGAGAAAAAAAGCTTACATGATTCACGTTAGATGTTAGAAAATCTGGCAGCTGTAATGTTTCTGTGCAGCTCGGTGACTCAAAGTCTGTGTGTGGTACTCAGAGCCTGCTTTGTCTCAAAGAAGGAATGGAGAGAAATCAGGAAGGAGGACTCAAAGACTAAAGAATAAAGAAAGAAAAACAATTTGAATAATTGAGACGACGAGTAATCACGACGGGGAAAGTGGGGCAGATAGTGTTAGAACAATTGCCCGGCAGGAAAAGAGTCTTGACTCATCACCTCAGGATTACATCAAATATAATCGACTAAATGTACAAGTTTCTACTGGAAAACGTTTTTATAAATTAAAAATAATCAGCAAGTCTGTTTTATTCTTTGACAAAAGAGGCTTCCTCCTTGTTTGCAAATATGAATATTTTATGACAGAAATGCTACAAATTTGCCCTGGAGGAATTGTAATCAGATTGGGTATCACACTCACATTTTTTGGGATGGCCACACAGATAAAGATGCGAGGGGCTATAAAAAGCTATGTTAGTCCCCTTTGCATGTCTCTCTCTTTTAATGGAAGACACTGGATATGTGCACCTCTCTTTCTAAGAAATATCAATTGCTGAAATTGATTTCAATGTTTGCCTAGCCCCTTTTTCTCTCTCTGCTGTTATACTATGTAAGTGCATGTATAAATATGCATATCTGTTGGATTCTTAAATAAAGAATGTTAAAAAAACCCATAAATGTTTTGCTGACTCATCCTGTACTGACTCTCACTTGTTTTGCTCAAACTGTTACAGAGTACAGGCTGATTCATAGTTCACCAGTACCCAGGAATAAACCGCTGCCTTTCTCCAGCAGATGATGGGCAACAAGTAATCTTATAGTGCACATAAATCTAAGTGTATGATATAGTAAGGTAGGGCTGAAACAATTGACTGGATTAGTTATAATAAATCAATTACTAAAATAATCAGCTAAATTAGTAATTGATTGATTGCTAACTGCAGTATTCAGACTCAAAAAATGATGTTAGAAGTATTTTTTAGCTGCTGATGCATTAGCTGTCACAGTAATCAAACATACACTAAACGAACGCTGTTAATCCATTATAGGCAAAAATAAGTTAATTTTCTGATTTGAAACATTAACTGAACCACTAATATTATATAAAAAAGGCTGAAGTGGTTAATTGAAAAATATACCAAGTGCACCAGATTTCTTGTTACTAAAATAATTGGTAGTTGCATCCCTTTTGTACAGCACTAGGTTAAGCATAAATCATTATTTCTGAGCAACTCTACAAAGTTATGCAGGTTTTTCATTTTTAAAATTTTCCTTTTAAAAACACTTGTTCTGCATATAAATTAGGCGACAACACAACAGTCTTTTATGCAACACACCTCTGTTAGAGGAAAACTGCAAGGTCTGCAAAGATTTTAAGTTAACCATGAAGTTTTCATCAAACAGATAAAATTGCTTCTGTCAGAGGACAAACCAAACTGAATGAAAAACCTCCTGCGTAACAGACAAAAACCATCCTCTTCACTACATCCTTATTCATTACAAGCTATAACGCTTGACAATGAATGAGGTTTTGCCCTTCATCTGCCTCTTCATTCCCTCACTACCTCTAGCTCTTCAGGAAGAACAGAGTGGGAGGCTGAAAAGGTTAAAGTGTAGCTGCAGGTTGGAGATCCTGCGTCTGCCAGGGGCACCTGAAGAGGGGCAAACATTTACCAGCAAAGAAAACAAGGGGGGAGAAAAAAAGCTCAACAGCTTGCCCGAGAGCTGCAGGGTCTGCACTGAGTGCCGGTGTAGAGCCCTCGGTGAGTTTGTCATGTAATTGAGTCAATTGTTGACCCCCCTGTTCAGCCTGCCTCGGCAAATCTTTGGAGGAAAAGCCTGCCGAATAATTAATGTTCTCTCCCTTGCTTTCGCTCTTGCTCTTCATATATCCATCTTCTCCTCCTCTTCACTTTGCCCCCTCATCTTCCCCCACTTGTATTCTGTTGTCCCGCGGTATAAATGTGCTGCGGGTAAAAGGCCGTCATTTAGGGAGGGAGGGGGTTGCTGTTCAGGGATCTGCTGAGGCTTACAATCTTCCTTTCAGACCAAATCTTTCTTACCCCCAGCCTTCTTTTCTCTCCTGCATTCTCTCCCTTTTTCATTCCTCCTTTTGTTTGCGCCGTGGGATGAATTTTAATCACTCTGCTCTCCACCTCCAATCTCAGTACCGTCCTATTTTGTTTCCCCTTTCGTTCCTCAATCTGGACACTTATTCTGTTTCTAGCAATAATATTCAGCATTAGTGCATCATCTTCATCTTGTTACAACAGATTTTTCCCCATTCAAGGTAAAAATTAGTAAGTACCTCTTCAGTAAATGAGCATTTGCTCTCAGGCCTTGTGTTTTTAAGAGGTGCTGTGGCAGATGAGAGTAAGGAAATGGGAAGAGAGGATGAAGATGAGAATAACAAAAAGAAGGGGGTTTATTCTGTGGTGGAGGGGCACAGACAGGAGGAGAAAGGAGGATTGCATTCTGTTTGTAAAGAGTGATCATTTTTAAATGCCTCCTTCATTCAAGGATACTTTGTTTGCACAGGAGCTCGGCTGCTAGGCTCCTATTGTGATGCTTATCTCAAGGGACACCGCAGTGCAGGGACAGTGTTTCTAGTCACATTTCACACACTTTCTAAAAAGCTGCAGCTCTCAACTAGTCAAATATACACATCCTTAAGTTGCAAGTCAATGATGTGGTTTAGTGAAGAGATATGAAACATAAAGTTCAACACAGTCAGTGAGCTACTTTTAACCGGCCTGGCCCAGTTGATGGCATTTACGAGGCGACCAGAGGAGGTCAAATGGCTCCTCAGGTTTTATGGCGATGCTAGGTTGTCATCTCCAACTCTTATAACATTCAAGATTATCGGAAGACTGCAAGATCATTGAAAAATATCATTGATACTTAAAACACACCTAAGGAAAGTCTCTGATGATTTCATCAGAGAATTGAATCTTTTTATGTTTAAGCATAACACAAGTCAAAAATTAACGATGGAATCTAGAATATGTTTTACTACAGTCATGGGTAATTACTAGAAATGCACTAGTTAGATGCATCTCTGCTGCTGCTCTGTACCAAGTTTGTCTGGCTCTGATTTTCCTTCAACGGCCTACACATGTTTGCAACAAACCAGCAAACATTGACTATAAAAGAAAAATGTCCTGCATTTTTCGAAGTAGAGGTAGTAATTTCAAATCCAACCAAGAATGAAGGATCACAAGATTTCCCCCAATTACACATCAAAGCATCTCCCTCCAACCAGAATCTATTAATTACGAAACTCAAAACAAAAAGTCCATTATAGGAAATTGATGTTTGTCAAACTGTTTATACATCACATAAAGCTAAGACTTTTAGATTTTGTAAATTTAACAAACCGGTCTAAAAGGTGTACTCTGAACAAAACGATCACATGTCAGAGTCAATCAAGGGTAAATTAAGATCATTAGTCAATTTATTTTTTTTACAGTGGAATCCCAAACTTCAGTCAACCTGTGGAGGAAGCTGAAGATTAAGGTGATGTTCTGAAGGTCTTGCAACCTGAACAACAGGAAGTCTCACATCAAATAAATTAAACATCATTGGAAACATTCAAAAAGCTGGTCAGCAATTATTTATGTAGGATAACTGGAATTCTGCTA
Organism: Poeciliopsis gracilis; assembly: GCA_911649635.1. Classification (NCBI taxonomy): domain Eukaryota; kingdom Metazoa; phylum Chordata; class Actinopteri; order Cyprinodontiformes; family Poeciliidae; genus Poeciliopsis; species Poeciliopsis gracilis. Next base: position 2,265,654 of record CAJVRI010001403.1, read on the forward strand.
TGCCAAAGATTTGTCCAATGATTATATATATATATATATATATATATATATATATATATATATATATATATATATATATATATATATATATATATATATATATATATATATTATTTTGTTTTTTATTTTTTATTTATTTTATTTTAGTATAAATACATATATATTTTAAATAGTTTGTATTTCCTTTTCGTTTGACCTTGAGTAGTTCAGTTGAACAAAAATAATTACTATATTTTGATTGCAACTTGTCAAGATTCAGTTGACGTGCTCCCATGTAAAAAAAAAAACAAAAAAAAAAACACAGATGTGTATAATTATTTAACATCTCCCCTCTTTCTACGTCGTTTCTCTCCTCAATACTTGTGTGTGTTCAGCGTTGAGAGCTCAACATCCCAGTCTTTCCTCCACTGTTGGAACAAGGAGAGTAAAATCCCGACCCGTTTCTTTGCTCTCCTTCTTTCTCCTCCATCTGCAGCTCTCCTTGTGGAGTGTTTGTTAGGAAATCCTGAACAAACTGCAGCTGTTTGTTCTCTCTTTGTCGATGACGGGTTTTTATAGAGTTCTACTGTTGACAATTGTGTGACTCCTGTTGGCCTCACACAAGCTGGATAACACTGTGCAAATAGGTGTATGTACACACACATTCACAGTCTATCCAAAACACACTCGAGGCCTCCGTCCAAATCACTCAGAGATCATCGTGAGATGTAGATAAAGAACGTGACATGTTATGTTTCATCAAAACGCTGAAAACACACTGCTGTCATGGCATACTGAAAAGGAGTGAGCCATTTCCTCAGCAGAAAAAATATCTTACCTTTTGATGCTATTTATAATCTGTGACCAGCAAATTAGAAAAATGGCTCCCAAACTGTGCCGTTAGTGCTCGAGCAGTGCATTTCAAAGATGACATACAAGGATTTGTTAACCTTAACTAGAGGAATTAAATTATATTGACTTGAATGAATGTATGTGCTAGCGCCTGAAAACACACAGTAATTTGTCTTTGGTAATAGACAGTGAAGTAGGTTTAGAAGAGATCAGAATAGGTAGAGTCATGTCATTCAGAATTAAATAAATGAATATTGCTATTAATGAAAAAATATAAAATAGTGCATGTATTTAAATCATAATGGTGTTTCATTTAATGACACTTTAGTAAGACTATTTTAAAAAATTTTGGGTGCTTTAATTTTTTAGCTCCTGCTTTATTTCAGGCTCTTTTTACATCACGTTTCTACATTTAAATGAAGGGGCAGAGTTTTCTCTGTGGGTCTGGTCCAGCCAGTTCAAATAACAACAGACATTTATTTTCACCTATGTTCCTGGAACAGAAATGTAAATTTTAAAGATGTAATATAGCAGTAATTAGGGACCGGGATCTAACAGCATATTTACTGTGAATAACATGCAAATGTTAGAGATATTTTTGACAGATAATGCCAAAAATAATGTAAAGACTTTATGCTTTTGATGAAGTCATTGCCAACATCCTACCATGGGATTCAGGTCATAGATTCATCCACTGATTCACCAACAGAACCATGACAATTACCATTTACTATGTGAGTGTTTTTGTCTACAAAAAAAAACAATAAAAAAAAAGATGAGGAGGTGACAATTGACTGGTTCAAAAATGTAAACAAATACATTTTGCATATGATGAAGGTAACTCAAATAAAATTTTTAGTTTTCAAAATGGACCTTGTCCATATATCTTTTGATAAAATCAAAAAAGCTGTTTCTTTGTTGTTATTGTTTTCATTTTAGCATGACCAGATCTGAAGAAATATTATCCTTGATTAACTAAGAACAGAAAATAAAAATATTGCTATTTAACCAAAAACTTTGTATTTTATTGATTTTATAAGACATAAAAAGTCAGATATTTTTGGGAGATTGTAAGAGAGAGGAGAAACTGTGGGGGAAAGTTGTCAGGTTAACACCAGTAAATATTTTTTTTTCATTTCTAGTTTTTGATTTTAATACAGTACATAGATAAAAGATTAAAAAAAAAAACAGCAGGCATGACGTAAGGAAATGAAACAATGAAGGGACAAAATAGTTTTGCAATATTTGCAATCCTGACAAATGTACTTTTTTAATATGCTGGGCTTATCTGCTCAATGTCAAAATAAAGCAATATATAACCAATGAATCAATAAACTAATGCCCTAAATCATATGCATAAAGCAGCAGTTGGCACTGCGCTAAAACAAAACCACAGTGACTGATGATCACCATGTCATCATCAGTATGAATACAGCTAACTCAAACAGGACAGAAAAGAACTCTTCAGATTCCTTGGCAATGACTCAAAGCAAAAAGAAAGCGGAGGAAGGAGGTAAACCGCAGCACAAGTGACTGAAAGAAAGAAGAAGGCTGACAAAAACACACAGGGAGCTAAGCAGAGCTTCAATGTCAATGGGGGAGATCATGGATGCCAGTAGGGTGCTCAGCTTTCTGCACAATAGACCCCCAACTGAGCCAAGACCCTTAATACCCATGCTCCCATTTCACACATCTTCTCAAAGCAACCATGCAGCTCACATCCATCTCCCCCCGCCTCCACCTCTGTACTCTGGTTGTGCCCCCTGATTGCAGCAAGCTGACAATAGTGAGAAACTCCTACTGGTGTAACTGGGGGCCGTCCAGGGCCCCACACAGGATACCTTGTCTTTGTGTATTGTAAGACAATAGTTACATGTCAGGAACGGCAGCAAAAGCTTCCCCTGTCCTCGCAGGAAGCTGTTAATAGTTACACTGGCACCAGGTGTCAATGATAAATGGATCATTATCATCTGATATAAGGTGGAGTGCGGAGCTGATAATGAGGCTTTGTGTTCAAATCAGAGCTGCAAGGACTTGAGCTGCTACTGAAATGATGACAACAATGCCTTCATGACAAATGCAAGTAAATGACATCAAATTGATCTGCGAGCCACTGAAAAATATTTTTGTAATGCAGCATAAAAAATATCTTAGGTTCTTAAGAATTTTTGTATCAAAGCTAGGGTTAAGGGTTAAGTTTTTTGTTAAACTAGATTGTTTTTCATTATATTTCCTGAAACGAATCCTACTTATCGCATCAGTTTCCATGGGGCCTATAATGCCCCAAGGAAAACTAGACTTTACTCATGGCTTAGCTTTGGTCCTCTAGCCTCTCAGCTCTGCTACTGGCCGCCACTCAAGCAGACCCCCTCCTCCATTTACAAGGCACTTCAGTAGTCAGCTGGTTGCTAGACAATGTGCTTGGTTATGTGGGTTATGTAAAGACCCTCCTGCACACAAAAGCCAATGTGGGTGCCTGTTATGTGCCGCTCTTCAGATCCCTGGGTCAGTTAGCAGGAGAGCTCTGGTCCTAACACTCCAAGCTGGAAAGGTTTGCTCTCCAGTGTTTTCGAGGAGACGGAAGTGGAAGCTGATCATCTTTTATGTGGCTCCCATTCTCTCATTCTAGTTCGCACAAGTTTTTTGGGAGCCAAAACACATCGTAGAGGTAAATAAGAATCATAAGTATAAGTTAGATTAAAAATGTTCAAAAAAAGCATTACCTCAACTCAATTAAAACCAAATGTAAAGCAAACAAAAATACAAGAAAAAGAAAGACTGTACTGGCTGCTGCAGTTTTCTGTCTGTGTGTCATGTGACCTGTTCTACTTCTCAGATACAGTCATGTGAAAAAATAGGATATCCTGTAATCTCCTGCGTGATTTTTTTTTTACATACTGTATTTGTGCATATGGATACTTTTTATAAATTTAGACAGTAATAAGAGATTCAAGAAATCTACATAAACAATCAAGACTGGTGAAGACATTGTAAAGCCTATAATAACATGCAATTCCTGGAGAGGAAGGGTGAAATAAGACACAAGAAAAGCAGCTATTGTGGTGTTTTCTAACTTTTTAAACTTTTGTCCTCAGCTAGAAAACAAATTCTTGCTGATATAGTTTGTTAAGTGATAAGGACAATATTATAAGCACAATTAAATTCTTTATTTCTTTGAGATAAATAGAATGTGTTTTTATTATAAATTCCTCACTAAAAAAAACAAAATAATCATCACTAAAGTGTTAATGATAACACTTTAGTGAAGTGTTATCATTAAAGGCTGATAAGCAAAGATTCCAACAGTGGCAAAAGCATTGTCACCGTCAAGAAAACAGAAGAAAGAACTGCACAGAAAAAAGAACCCAATCTGAGCATCTTTTCTTCAAAAAGAATTTCTTTAGTTCTTTCTCACCACTCCACCCTTAAAATCCAATATGGCTGCTGTGCAGCTAAATGAATGAATTTGTATTTTTCTCATTTTGCACCTCATTAGATCCATTACTCATGTGGCCAATGGCCCTGTACATCTACATGTGAACATGTGCTTTAGTGTTTGAATGCAGAAGTAACTTTTATCTTTGAAGGCAGATGGAACACAGCAAGTGTTTGGAGTCTCCACCCTCCATGTGTGGAACGACTTGTTCTTTTTAAATATGTAGTTTCAGCCATTTTCTTTCCAAGCTTGTAATTTTAAATTAACACCAGTTTCCAAAAATCACATATATTTTTCACTTTACAGAACAAAATGAAATTGCATCTTTGTTACAGATGCAGCCACAGGAGAACCGACTTGTAGCTCCTACCACTGTATAACATTCACATTAATTTGGCTGCATGGCAGAAAGTGACATGCAATTTGCAATTGCTATTTTAAAAATTGCAATCAGAAAGATGATTAAAGGTGAGATGTTTTTTTTCTAAACAAATAGATGAGAGAGATTTAGATTGCATAAACGTCCAAAAAAAATTAAACAATTTTTTAAATGGACATACTGAGGAGATGGGTTGGTTGCAGTATCATTTACCAGCACAGCTACAATGTTTAAAAATGTGTCCCTTTTCCCTATACATACAATAAAATGTTTGGTTTCAATAATTTGAATGTACATATCTTCATAACTGTAAAAGCTTTTTTAAATAAATGAACAAACAGAGCATTAGTGACCCTCTGTAAGGGTGGGCTGGAGTTAAAATTAAGATGTCAAAAGCACAATCTTTTAATTAAAGAGGTTAATACATTTCTAAGGAAAGAATTAATGCCAATCCAATCACACACAGCACCTGTCACCTTTCTTGTGGCTCCTGCTCTACTCTCCTGCTACTCTTCCTCCTTCTCATGTCTCACCACATCCATATCTTTCTCCTCCTCCTCACTCCGACTGAGACTGGTATTATCCTGCCTCTCTTTTAGAACTCCACGACCACAGATGACACTGTCCTTGTCTGCAATTTGCTATAAAGTTTATCTGCAACAATAAACTTTATAGCACTTTTCCAGATTAGTTAGAAGACATATACAATGCAGAAACCAAGAAAAGAGCTGGAACAGACGAGCCATTCAGGAAGCCTCCTGAACATCTCGATGGCTACTCGCCCCATGTGTCTCTGTGTGGGTAAAGGTCAGAAAGAGTCATCTTGATGGTAAACCACAAATCTCTGACAAACCAACAGGGTGCTCTGATGGGCAACTACCTCTGAAGGAAAGTCTGGCGCTGTGTGTCTCCGTCTATAAAGTTGAATCAACAACATTCAATTCAGTAAACACACATATACCAAAGTGTCCCCAAACTTGCAAGATGTATTCAAGCTTAAGAAAGAAAAACACAATTAAACTCCAAATTTACAGGTGTATAAAATGTAACTGACAACTTGTTTACATCAAAATATCATTTCATTAAAAAAGACTGATTATTATTTCCATAGTTGCTTTCATAAAACAGTCAATACAATCAACATTAAAGCTAAAATTACAGAAATATTTCAAAGTATAAGCTACCAACATTTTGTGTACTTGCCATCACAACTTGTGTTTTTAGGTAACCTAAGCTGAATTTGGACTTAAATGAACTCAGACTAATTAAAATTTTTATCACATCCTAGACAGCCACCTTCACCCACAGAGAGAGCGCCCATATCTCTTCAAATCAGAACACACTGAAACACACACTTGCACACACGCAGACGTTCGCAGACACACAAGCTTGCATGCTGACATCCCATCGCCCTCGCACAAACCCAGCCTGACAAGCTGCAGCATGTGTGATGGAGCTGGCTGGTTGGAAAGAGATGTCTCTCTGCCCTGAGGCTCAGCTCTCTCCGACAGGAAGCTGGAGTGTGAGCTGGGACACACAAGATGAGGGAAGGGGGTGAGGACGCACAGCACCAGCCAGAACAATAATCACCACTAACTGGAAAAACTGCTGTCCGTTTTTTTCCATTTAATGATTTTTTTAAAAGTATGATTGCAAGACACAAGTGCAAATGGATAGACATGCGCCAAGTAATAAGCCAGTAATCAGACTTAGACATTGAGCAGTGATCGTAGGCCAAATATTCAAAGAAAACATATTTTATGACTGATCAAATCTAAAAACTTTGAGTTTTGTCAAAAACACAGACCTAAAAAAATCAATATGGCTGCTTTGCATATGGATGGCTTCAGGAAAAACCTGTATTTCCATTCCAGAAAACTTGAATGCCATTAAAATGTCTTGCAAACACATTCATACTCCATGAACATTTTCATATTTTTGCAACAAATGTGTCAATGCATAAATAATGTGTACTGTAATGAGGTGAGAATTTCAGTTACCAAAGGCTGAATTTACGGCAAATAATCTATTTACTTTCAGTGAGGATGAACAGAAAAAAGCCCCACATGTTTCACTCTCTTTAAGTCTAGACTGATTTTAATTACAAAGAAAATAAAAAGTTATTTGTGATTGTTTCAGTTTTCAACCCGACTGAGGGCTGATGTGTGAGCAGTTGGAAACTTTAAAGGCTATGGCAGTAAATAGTTTCTGGAGACATCATATCTCACTGTGCCACTGCTTTCATCTAGGGTTACAAGCAGTGACAGTAAGTCTGTGACGATGACAGCGTCACATGATTAAATCACGGCCTTACAACTGAACAACTATAAACACCACATTGCCAAGATTATTTACAAAGCCAAGTATGTAAAAATGACAGCCTGGAAAACCTTTAAAATCTGAAGTGCTGAACTTAAAAAACAGCGTTTGATGCTGTTGATGTTTGTTGGTTTGAAAAAAATAAGAGGGACAGTTTTTTATGGGCGAAATACTTTACTACTTTTTAATCCAGCATGGAAAATACAACATTTGCATTTTCCATGCAAATGTTGCACAATTTAAACTACAACATAATTAATTGACAAGAGCAAAAAAACATTCTCAGAAACTCCAATTTGTTTTCTTTATTTGCTAAAGTTATACAATGTAATCGGGGCCAACTTACAATATCTAGCACAGATGTCACCATTTGATGAAAGTTATGGCATAAGCTAATTCACATCTGCAGTCCCTTGACAGTTTACGAAAATAGATGTATCATACAGTAATATAATGAAATGGATTATCACCATACTGAAACTATGTGGCAGAGCCCAAAGTTTAATAACCATCAAAAGATTGCACAAAATCTACATGTGGAACTGTTTCCCCAATGTACTCTTAAACATCTGCACACAACATACAAAGTGCTCTTCGTGTCTCTGCTCCACAGCTGCACAATAAGACAAGTGTGAATAAATAATGCCTTTGAGTGAGATCATGTGGTTTTAACTGGTTGAAACTCTGAACATCCATTTCCAGTCATATCTCAAATCTAAAACACTCAGAACTCAAAGCCAGAATCTATCTGTCAGCACACCAGAATGCTTTATGGAGCTAAAGAAGGCCAATATATGATCCATCACAGAACAACTGACTGTATTCAAAAAGCATTTAGCGAAGTTACAACCTGTTGCAGCGTCAGCAGGTCTGCACAAAGGCAATTTTAAGATGCAAGTCAAATTGGACAAAAAGTCTCAGACAGCTGACAATCTGACACTGTCAGTCAAGGGTCACAAGATTTTATTAGATGCCCAGTAACTCAGTCAATACTGACTTCTTTTAAAGTATGAGCTCAGCACTTCAAATACTGAAAATACTTTACTACTTTTTAATCCAGCATGGCATTAGGATTTTAGACTCTGCATTAAATAAACATTTATTTACAATTTATCTAGAACTAGATTTATTATTATCATTATTATTTTTAAAAGTTAGTTTCAGTGTCAAGATTGTTAGCAGAAGCTTAGTTAGAAAATCCTGACCGACTGGTTGGTCAGCTTTCCCAAACCTATAACAGCGGCATTCAGTAGTTGCGTTTCCTTTGACCATATATTTGCTCGATTTGAAATTTTGAAAATAAATTTGCTTAATAAAAACACAGCAATTTCAAAAGAACTCCTGTTTTTCAATAAAATGTTTTGTCGCTTGGATGAGGTGGTTTTATTGGCTGTATCAAAATTGGTTTATTTTGCTAAACTGCAATGGACTCACTTTTTTGCTTCACACATGATCAACAATCAGTTGTTGCCTCTAGTAGCACAAACCATAAAAAAGAACAGTAGTTAGAGGATCATGGCAGCATGACTTTTAATGATTTATCATGTAAACAAGGCATCTAACAAAGAAAGTTTGTGAGATTATGAGAGAAATTATCATTATTTCATTGCATGTCTTCTGGGTCCTGAGGAGGCACTGCTCCCAGCATGCATTTGGTGAAAACGGGGCTTTCTGCACATTTCTCCCGATCTATCACAGCGAGAACTCTCAGCATTGTGTGAGAGAAAGGAAAATTGAGCGAGCATCCCTGTGACCACGCTCTGTATTCAGCAGAGTGTGGTCACACAACCGAGCATAAACGCCCAGCATGGCATTGCAATACTCCCTGCAGCCCACCGACCAAGAAGCTCCATCAAATAGGATCTTCCATTCTACTCCCCCCATGGTCCCAGTTTTTACCTCCCGTACATTCAGAAAAAACACAGAGCTTCCCTCTCTCCCTACAACCAGTTGCTTTTCCATTTTCTCACGTTCTCCTCAAAGTTTTGCTAGCAGGTGCATTACTCTGAACTCAAACCGATTCTGTACCCGCCCTCTCCCAAAATAAAGCCAACCTGTTTGAAGTCAAGAAAAGCATTGGTAAAAAATGGTGCAGAAGGAACGACAGAGTGAACCTGAAAAAATAACAGCTGCAACAAATGTATTGTCATTTAAGCATTTGTTTCATGCTGAGTGCAGCAGCAGGTCAGTTCACAGCAGGATCTGCACCTCTAGGCATCGTTAGAGGCACAGCTCTCTGTCCTCAGATACAATTAATCTCTCAAAGTTTAATTGTAGCTGATCAGTTCTGAGGAGGGATAGTTTTGTTAGAGAAAAATCTCTTGTGCTGATGTTCTCCAACCTCATCTCTTTTTCTTTTGATTATTCAATTATGATAAATAATATTAAGTGAAGATTGTGGGCAGCTCAGTGGGTGTAGCAACAAGAAGTTCCAGGTTCCAGGCGACACTCCTGATGGAGAAAGGTAAAAGCAGAGTGTGGAGTCAAGATTGACTTTAGTATCACTACATGGGAAGCTTGTAACTGCCCAAAGAAGGTGGCATGACAATGGTGGATTACCTTCAAATTCAACACCTTCACCTCAAATCAACAGCCAAATGGCTAAAATTTTGACAGAACTGGACTTAATCTGACTGTGGACTGAGAATTCAAATTGAGAAGAAACCAACCATTTTACAAGGAACCTCACAATTTATGGCAGGAAAGGTGGTCAACCATCTGCTACCATTGCACCAGGATTTGGGTAATGGCTACAAAAAACAACATCCTAAAGGATTTTTAACAAAGAGTCTGCAAAGTTATTTTAAACCTTTTGTTATGAAAAAAATCTGCAATATATTCAAACTTCCGCACCTAATTGTATTTGGTATTATCATTACACCCTGCAAAATAAAACTTGCATTCCAGCTTGACGTGAGTCGTCATCTGGAGCCCTGTCATGGTGTGAAAACCCTCCTCAGAAATCACACCTGCATCAATCCAGTCACAACATGCAGTTAAGCAATTTACCTTAAAAAAAAGCCTCTGCAGGCAAAATGACCTGCATGGAGCTTTGTGTGTGGCCAAAAACACACAGAGCATACAAAAAACAACAAACCACTGTAGATTTTAATATCTTGGACGCTATTAAACCAACAGCTGCTTCTATTTAATCTTTACTTTGAAACTCTACTCCAACATATGATGGAGATTTACATAAAAGTCATGAAAATAAACATACAGCAGCAGTAAAAATAGAATCCAGCAAAAAATACATAGTTTAGGGCTCCTTTTATGAATAAAAATATATATTTTTTTATGTTTTACTCCCTATAATCATATGTGTCTTAGAGTTTGTCTTTACTGGCTCTCTTTTTGTTATTTATTGGCTACCAGGAAATGAGGGCCCTCCCTGTGTAATTAATGGGCACAATTATGTAATCGAGGAGTGGTCTGCAGTTTGTTGCAAACAGCTCCAGATGTACTGCTGGCCTGTTGTTTGCGAGGAATTCAATTCTGGTGATCACCTATGATGGGGTCACCACCAGTACCAAGCCTGAGGTCACTCCCCGCTCCCCAGACACCCAGACCCTATTTTCTTTCTCTTGTAAATCGAGCTTTAATGGTTTACAAGCCTTCCAATAACCATAATACCTTCACAGTGAATTAGCTTGCAAAGCAGGGAGACACACAGGCAGAAATGAATCAAAGTTCACAAATTGCTCAATAATAAGGTACTACTATGTACTCTAATTAAGAATTTATATGTTTTGATCTCCATAATCTGGGCATGTCTTTTTTAAGATACAAGAAACTTTGCAGGGAAACTGGGATATAATTAATTTTAAAGATATATTAAATGTTAAGAAATTCTAAATGTGCATGAGTAACATTTTATATTTCAGCAAATTATCATTCCATGTTTTGTGAAAGGACTGATGAGGCAAGGGGGGTTGAAGTCACCCTATCAGTTTTATACTCCAGACTTGCTAAGTAATGTAGTCAAAGCCACGCATCAAATGTAGAATCAAGTTTTACAAGAGGGTGATGGAGAGGGACCAGGCAGCTCAGGAAGACTCAGAAATCATTTCCAACAAGTAGAAAGTCAAAATATATAATTTAAATTTGAGCCATTTGCTAAGCCTTCCACAAAGATTAAGTTAATCTGCTGTTATTCTTTTTGAAAAGAATGAAATGGGGGGGATCTCCGAAAAAGATTTTTCATGTAACTTTAATGTTGCACCACTCCTCCTGTGGTTCTGTCCTGCTGGCTTCATTTTTGAAAGCTCGTAACTCTGCTAGAAGTTATATTATGTACTTGTGACTTATGAAAGGCCAGAGCCAGCTTGGAGGCAGGTCATCTCCAGGCTTGAAACCGAAATGTCTCAAACCTGGAGGTGGGTGGGGTGTTGCCTAACTCCACTGGTCATTGGATGAAAGGCAAGGCCTGAACAGATCACTGGACAAACGATCATCCCCACACACACACGCACGCGCTCATACCTAAGCTGAAAATGGCGATACACTTAACAGTCATGTTTTTGGACTGTTCAGGAAGTAACTACAGAGAACCTACATATGCACTGGAGAACATGCAAACTCCTCGCAGAAACAGGTCAGGATTCAAAACCTGGACCTCCTTGCTGAAATGTACTGTTAATTATAGTTCTTAAATGAAAACTGGAATCAGTTGAGATTACCATCAGCAAATAAAAGTTGTGCAAAAAACCAGGGATTAAAAAATGTTTACAAATTTTGAAGTTCTGTATTCCTAGTGTTTACTTCCCACTGGTCTTTCTGGTTGTTCTGTTTGTATATCCAAGATTATTGCTTAACTTAGTGAATCAAGAAACCAACCAAACCACCCTCTGTGCTGGATCTTAGATCATTTGAGCTGATTCAGATGCTGCTGATCCTTTTGCAGGGAGCTATAAGGACAATATTTCAGAAGTTGTTCAACAGAAGGACAAAACTTGGCCAATTTAAACTGTGTGCTTTTCTTTGTAAAGTGATCACTTTCTTTGATTTTTAATGCATCTGTAGGGTTCTTGTAACCGTGAATCACTGGAAGATATTCTCCCTCATCCCCACATCCTGAAATCATTCTGCTGGCTACATGTGGGTCCAGATGATTCTTCTGCTGAGTAAAACAGTCAGTGCTGGCATGAAATACAGAGGAGGCAGAATTACATCTTATCTAATCCCGGTTCATGAACTGAGATGCAGATCGTTTCTGTTCTTTCTCGAGGACAAACATGCTCCCAGGGGAAATCAGTTTTTAAACATGAACCAAGTGGTTATCTTGGAAAAAGAAAGCACCAATTTCCAAACCCATGAAATAATTTGTTAATAAAAACAGTTGTGCTACACTTTTTACCAGAAACCATCCAGAGTTCCCTACATAAAATCTGCCTTCAAAGCCCCAGACACCATGAAAAGCGCTGAAAAGTCGCGGTTGCCAAATAAGAAAGAGCCAGCCACTGGAGCTCAGTCAGTTAGGGCAGGGCCAAACACCCAGTCAGCCAGTCAGGACGGCTAAGTTGTAAATGTGTTGCAGCAGGAAAAGCTTTGGAGCAAGGCAAGCAGTCTGGAGTCTGCAACTTTCCCCTGATCCAGCTAGTGCACCGCCCTCCTAGCAGCCCACCCAAGAAGCAGCCCATGGGCATAAATTTGAGAGGCTGACTCGCTGCGGATTTAAAACAATCTGCATCTCTCTCCCTCCAACTCCTACACTATAAAATGTTTCACTCTTTTCCCCCCCTGCACTGTCTTTTGCCCTTCTTTCCTTTCCAGCAAATTCCACTTTTAATGAGACTAGAAAGCTCTTTCTCAGAGTGTGCCAACAAAATTATTTTTCTACAGGCTTAATTAAGTTAGCAAAATGAAGATGTACAGGATATGTATTTTTGTGTGTCCATCCAAGCAACAATAAAGAATTAGACTTGTGTCTACTTAAAGGAGGCCACAGAAAGCTTTGTTGAAATAAGGTTAATTACACCTAACAAAACTGAACCCCTCTGTAGTTTCTTTCTCCCTGAAATTAGATATTTCTCTGGACACAAGATGTAAGTTTTAAGGCTGCAGAGCAAAATAAATGCATTTAATTAAACATTTCTTACGTTAAAAAGAATAAACATCCAGCTTCAGTTTGCACAATTACAAAACTGCCAAAGCTCTGAATCACCTCAGCTCACCGCATGCTTCAGTGTGTTGTGGCCTGACTGTTTAGTTGCAGATAAGCCTTTTTGAAGGTTTTTTTCTCTTGCTCAGTTTCTGCCTCATCGACACATGCTCCTTATAAATCAAAACGAAGCTACAGAAATTTTTGCTCTTCAGCTGGAACATCATGTCTGAGGTGTTGTCGTAGACGTGAGGCTGTTTGACGATGGGAGCGGTTACCTTTGACCCACAACAGATTCCTCTTGGCGTATCAGTGACGACTCGGGCCTGCATTTGGCTCGCAGCAGTCGTAAGTCATATATGCGCATGTCACTGTACTGCGAATGTTTACTGACTTCCTGTTATGGCATCTGATCTGGCTAACATGGCAACGACCTAGCCACTGTAGCTTGTCACAACTATCACTGAAAAGGGAATAGAAACAGAAGCACCTAGTCTAACAAAAAAGACAGGAATGGGAACATTTTGAGAAAAAGAGATGGAGGACAATTTATTTTTTCTGAAGTGTGACATTTGGAAAAGACGTAACAAGAAGAAACAGGAACAATTGTTTTCTTTGTGGTTCTTGAGCATTAGCTACAGCACTAATGTGGTTGAAGGCATCCAGTGCATTAGAAGGTAAATTTCCAGTTTTAAAGGAACACTCAAATTTTCAAAATAAAAAAGAAATAAAAATTTCTATGCTTGACTATTGAATATTGTAAGCAATAGTCTTCATTATGACTATTGAAGAGAGTTTCATCCAATAGTCATAATCCTGGATTAAAACGCTTAGATCAATTATAGACTCCGAAAAGGGGGGCAGCCAGAGATTGGGAGGTCAGCTTCAGGTTGATCAACCTGTAGATCAATTGCTGGTGTGAGATGTTTGATATTGAAACTGAGGAGATTGAAGTGATAATGCAGTTTCATAATTCTGGTGATTGGACCCACAGAGAGGTAAGTAGGTCTTCAGAGGATGTGGTTGGCAGGGAGAAGGTGGGCAGTACAGCTGGTAACTGTGATTCTTCTGCTGTTCCAGGGTCCAAGCATGAACAAGTGGAAATCTGAGGGTCGACAGGCAAGTGATCATTCAATACAGCTTGCAGGAAAGTTTCCTTAGGAGGGTAGCCAGCAGCGAGACTGGCATAGGTGAGCTAACAGAGAATGTAGGGAGCAGGGAAACGCTGTGAGCAAGTTCAGAGTAACCAGAGGCCACTGGACACACAGTTTGAGTTAACCATCTGGCCTCGACCTCAGGAAACCGCTCCTCTTTTAAACTCCTCCTGATTACGTCTGATGAGGATCAGCTGGAAGCCACACCTGCCAGTCGCACCCTGTGGAGGAGGAAGGTACAAGAAGCACCACACAAACACATACAGTCCTGTGCACAACCCCTGAAGACATGATCGAACAAAACAAAGTGAAGTGTATCGTTCCTCCTTCATCGCCTGCTGCTCAAGCTGTCAGTCAGCTGACATGGATGCATTTTGATTTTAAATAAAAGTCAGAAAATAAAAATATATTCACAGCAAATTTAAAACTTGAATAACCCCTGTTAAAAAGCTTTGCTTTTTTGATATATGAAAAAACACTTTTACACCTTTACCATGACATATACAATATCCAAATAAAAATAAATCTGTAAAAGGAAAAATTATTTTAAAAGTTAAAAGCTCTATAACCTGTTTGTTCAAATGTACACATCCTTAAAGTAATATTTTATTGAGATTATAGAGTATGTAAAGTTCACACTTGCCATCATTTATATGTGGTGAATCTGAAATGAAGTTAAATCTTTCTGAAAGATCAACTTGATATTTACAGAGAGAAAAGATCACAATAACCTTATCAAAAGGAAAGTTGTTGCTGTCATGTCAGCTAGATAATGTTTGTGTTAATGTGCAATATTATTTTGGTGGAGATTGCTGGTTAGCTGATTGTCAGTTTGGTGGGATAATTTCCCAACTTTGAAGAAAGCTTAAAAAGCCGAGGAACGTACAACATTTTCATAACCTACTGCCTGACCCAAAATACCAAAGTTTTCTCAGTCTTACCAGACTGGGAGCAGATGGACAAGTCCACAACTCATTGAAACTGAAGTTGTTTGACTGGGAAAACAGCAACAGGTTTAAAATGGTCTCATGCAAAAGTGTAAACATTCAGCAGCTGCATTTGTTGTTTCCCATTGTTAATAGCATCTTCATTTTGAGCTGTTTTAAAAGGTTAAGATCAGCTAAATAGGTGACCCTATAATTTTCTGTTAGCCCTCCACCACTTTGATGATTTCTAGACTTTTCTACATACATCTTTTTATTATCCACAACAGAATTATTGCTAATGACAACCTTTAAATTATCAATGTTGTTAGCATGTAAAGCAAAGGTTTAAAGGCATTCCTTACATCAACAGAGCTAATGTTTTTAAAACAGAAATATTTTGCAACCGTACATGATATTATAATGTTATTCCCTCATCAAACACGTACCTGTAGTGTTGCTTTGACTCATTCATGCATTTTGAGAAATCCTTGAATCTCATGTGGCAGCTATTCCTAAACACCTGCTCATGCATCGTGCTGCCTATTTACCCAAAGCTAAGCCTAGGAGCTCTCGTCCCCAAACTGAGTTCCCACCCCTCCCATGTACCTTCCTCTCTCAGCTCCTCCAGACTAGCAGCAGCAATTAGCAAACATCTGATGGACCTGTGTATGTGCTGTGTTTATCATGCAAACAATTCCCCTAATAATGGTTGTAAACAGCACCAATAGATGGCATGAAGAAGCATTGCTGATGTGCTGGAAAGAGTAGAAGGTTCTTAAAGAAACAGACGCCAGTTTCTTCAAGAAATTGGTGTCTGTTTCAATACAGCCATCATTACAGATAGCTGTGATGAAACAAACACTAGAATAAAAAAATAAAGAAATGTTCTTTATTCCAAATATCCAACTAAAAATAAATGAATTAAACAAAAACAAGAAGATGCTAAATGTCGAAGCTTGCAGCACACGGACACTGATGGGAGTGTGTTTAATGTGGAACTGCATGTTTCTCAAAAACATATGGCAAGCCAACATTCTTAGGAAGTTATCTCATCTCAGATAACAGAGTTGTTGTCCAGAAAAGCCATCATAAACACACGCAACATGAATATCCCGCTGCACTTTCTCCTCAGTCCCTTCGTTTCTGAATAATAAAATGAAAGCATCCAGGATGCAGTTAAGGAACTCTATCATTACCTTACTTGTTATAAAACAAAAGGTATAAATGTTTGGAAAATAAATATGACGCAAAACCCGTGGTGATCTTTATCATGTCATATTGTCTCTCCTTCCCTAAAACAGCAAAAGGGAAACACAAGACGTGTCATTTTTTTTTTCTTCTAATTGATGAATACTACAGTCAGACGTCAGACTCTGTGTTGTAACTTCACTAATTATGTCAGCACCTAAAAGCTTTGTGACTATGGCAACCTAGTGAAATAATAAACACCGCCTCTTCTTCACTTTCTGCCTGCCGACAGTAAAGCACAAGATGAGTCATCTGCAGTGGGGAACACACACAGTGAAACACACAGACAACCCCAAAAATAAGAAAAAAAGAACACAGACACACATGCAAGCAAGTTGAGTAAAAAATACTCTGAATGAACCTGCAGGAACAACATAAGAAATACTACAAGACCAAACTGTTCCTGTTTCTTTCAGTCAGAGCCACAAACTGAACGGGTTTAATGGAGAGTAATGAGCATCAGCGTGGGCTGTTTGTGCACACAAAAACAACCCAGCATTTTCACCTGGATGCTATTAGCTGTCGTTTGATTTCTAATATCAACCACATGAGGTGATAGTTAGGCCTACTTGTGCACAAACCCACACACGCATGCAGACACATGGAGGCAAAGAAACCCACCGCCCCAATTCAAAGCAGAGGCACAAAACGGCCGGGAAAAGCGTCGGCTCCTCCTCTTACTGTCGGCAGAAAATCTACATCACAGGCACGCATATACAGCGCTGCAGGCAGTAAATTCTAACTTTTTCATCTGTACTACCTGGCAAAAGTATTCACATCACTTAATATCCTTCAGATTTTCCCACATCACAGACGCAACCCCCACTGTATTTTACAGGGACTTTATGTGACACACAACACAAAGTACAGAATCTGAACAATGGAAGGAGAAGGAAAAGGCTACATGGTTTTTAATAAATCAATATCTGAAAAGTGTGGCGTGGATTTATATTCAGCCTCCTTCAATCAATACTACAGAAAGCCTTTTTGAGGCAATTGCAGCTAAGGGATATTTTAAAGTTTCAGCTTTACTCATGAAATTTACGTTTTTGCTTCTTTTTCCAAGCAAAATTGCCCAAGCTCATTCACATTGGACAAAGCACCACTTTCAAGCTTTGCTACATTTTCTTAGTTGAAGTCTAAACTTTGACTGGGCCATTCCAACTCATAGATATGCTTGGAGAAATAAGCACATCTTGGCTGGATGTTTAGAATCACCTTGTATTTTCCTGTCAGTTCTGACACATATTGAAGAAGGACATTCACAGAGCAAGACGCTGCCACTACCTCACTGCCCTCAATATTATTTTCACCTTGAACTCAACATCTTCCCACCAAGAAATATGTTTTTTTTATTAGACACATAGCATCTTGGAAGTAAGTCTCAACTGGCCGTCTCATCTTGGCCACGTCTTTGTGGGTTTGTAGTTTTGCCATACTCTTTCCAGTTTCCAATTTTTGGATTAAACAGAGATTTGTGGGATGTTCAAAGCTTGGGAAATAGTTTTTTATCTTAATCTTGTTTGAAATGTCTCCACAGCCTGACTCTTGCTTTGTTTCCTAGTCTTCATTGTGATGTTCTTCAGGATTAAATTACACATGTGGACTTTGCTAATTAGGAGGTATCAGAATACAGAAGGCTGTCTACAAATACATGCCACTTTTCAAAAATTTTGCACATAAATGTGTTAAAATCTAAGTATCATTTTGCTTCAAACTCTTGTATTTCAAGACTCTTAAAAAACTAAAATAAAACACATTTTGTTTTTAACGAGGCAAGGTATGAAGACATTGAGGCGATCTGTGGTGCACCTCAATAGTTCCTCACCAGAATATTTTGTTTCATGAGAAAACATCTGATGAGTCACAACAAGATTAAAACATATGTGAGTTTGGGACTGCTACTAGTTGGTTATCTTCAGCACTGGACTGATTTCATAAAAGTCTTTTTTCATCAAAAACGAAATAAGAAGAATAAAAAGCTCCACTGGTCTAATTGCATCAAACCCAGCTGACCTCTATCATTTTTCTATCGCTTTGAACTGATCGGCTGTGAAGATCATTCATCTAATCCCGTCTGCTGTGATTTGTCTGATATGCCCTCTAATGGGTAGGAAGTCTCAGAGTGATCATGGACAATGATTTTCAGAATATTTCCCATGGTTGCAACATTTCCCCTCACTATTATGTGTGCCCTTTGACTAATGCAATTCAAGCTTGTTTAATGCTTTTGCCCTCTGGTGTCAGCTCTTTACTTAGTAGCTCCCCTCCTCAATGCTCTGTCTCACTCCAGCATCATTTACTCTTTTTACTGTACAAATCTCTATGAAATCAACAGCTAATTCTTGCACTTTCAGATGGGCTGGGAAGCAAGTTTTGCCTCCAAAACAATTTCTTCGCTTTCAGCCAAAAATGGACGTGGAGTAAACTGAAGAAGTGCAGCAGATGAGAAACAATGCAAACTCAAATTTGATGAGGCAACAATCATCTCTGAATGGCTTTCGTCTGATATGTTCATGTGCCTGGAAGTGGTAAAGAGGACAATGAGGAGATAGAAGAAAAAGGAGCGAGTTCTGAGTCCTTTGGAGCGTCCCGGGCTGAAGCTGATCGGCTGTGCGGTTTGAGCCAGGCCGGGCTCAGACAGACAGACAGACAGACAGCTGCTATTAAACCCTGATTGTTTCAGGTTCACAGGGTGTGAAAGGGTCTGATTGAAGGGCTGTGATCCCAGTGAGGGTGGTCCTTCTCCCCCTTACCTCCCCTCTCTCTCTCTGTGTGGAAGGTGGGAGAAGGACCATGTAGGGAAAGGGGGGTGACGGGTTGCAGGCGTCACGTGACGAGTTTCTTGCTGTGCGGACTAAAATGGAATCTTGACAAAAACACACCACTTGTTGCTGCCTGTTTCTTGTTACACCTGTGTCACATAATCAGGGGCCAATCCCTCCACCCCACTGCCTACCCTAAACTCCTCAAAAAAGTGACTTTATCATGATTAATACCAGAGAAAGCTTTGCCCAAAGTTTTACTCATTTTTACTACAGTAGATGCAAATTGACCCAAATAAAAATTGCACAAGGTCAAAGAAAAACCCATCAGTCCCCTGATCTGACTGTGGTAAATCACTTCAAACCTGACCTGTGACTGCAAATTTGAGGTCAGCCGCTTCCTGCACCGTGTATTTGTTTAAGGCCATCCCCATTAAGGAGCCTTTCGAGCTCAGTACACTTGATAAAGACCAGAGAGGGTGAGGAAGCTCCCCTGCAGAGCTTTTCTCATGTGGCCAAAGGACAAGTGCAGTCTCGTCCATCGAATGCTCCCCCATGTAAACCTCTAAAGGAGTGATTGGTCATGATGGAAAATGACCCTGAGCTTTTTAGTCAGCTTCTTTCAGCATAAAAACCTGATAACAGTAGCTAATTCCACCTCATCCAGTTGCAAAGCAGTTAAATAATTTAATATCTCATAAATCCTTACAAGAGTCTTCCTCTTGATGCAGTCTACAAAGGTATATGTGTGAGTGGGGAAGGTACAGACAGTGTGTGCTCAGCACTTCTCACTGTCACTTTGGAAATAAGTGTTTGGCCTCCCCATTGAGGCTGATGTTGACGCTCTTCAGTGCAGGGCCACTATTAGCAGTGGCCTAATCTTCCCACATTAGCAGCTACAGTCCACTCTTGCACAGATAATTAGATTAGAATCCATCATCTATGTGAGATTAGAGATGGATGATAGCAATTCATAAGAAGCACCAAAAGTGCAGAGGTCAGGAAACCATCAAAGTTTATGCATTAAAAGTTTTGACAAACTGTTTTGACAAACTGCAACAAGAGGTAAGCCTGTAGGACAAATACTGGCACCAAAAGTGTTGCGAATTACAAGAAACAGCTGTTCTAGGGTGGCCCTGCTACTGTCCTCGAGCAAACCTGCAGACCCCCACCCCAAAGGAAGCAGTTTTAGGGGGGTCTGCAATTGAGCCAGGAAATTCAGCAAAACGTCAACTTATCATCTCATGTCTAAACAGAAAACAATTTCAATATCTTCCCAGGTCTCTTTTAAACCCACAGTAAAATATATTCTGCCTCAAGAGACCACCAAACCCACAAAAACCGAACACACCATCTTATCAGTTAAATGGAAGATGTGAAACAAAACGTCGTATAAACAAAGACATGAACACACTTACTGTAACACACAGTTTAAGGTTTTCATCTGATTTAAAGAGATCCAGGCTACAAGGGTGGTTATGAGGCTGCGCAAAAAGTTACTTTCAAACTAAGAACAAGCGTAATCTAGTCAATTAATAATCGACTGTAATTTAAAGAGCGACCATAAATCATCAGCTCTGCTTACCTCAGGGTAGAGGAGAAATATTCAGCATGAAACTCCCTGACTGGAGTCCTTGGAAGAGCTCAGAGGATCCAGGGACTGAGAAAGTTTCCAGTAAAAGCCTCCCGTCTCTTTCTCTCTCTTTCTCTCTCGCTCTCTCCTTTCTTTCTTTTTCTCTCTCAACTTTTCTGGCAAGCAGGCGGATGGAGATGAGTGAAATCTTCACAGAAACCGACACATTGTTCCTTCTTCAGCAGGGATCTTGCATACTTTCGAATTCTTCAAAGTGTCTTTAGGCAGACGTTGACAAAACTGCACCCCATGTTCGGCTCTGGAGTCCCGCAAAGCGCCTTGGAGTTGGCTGCACAGCCAATGCGGGAATGCGCACCCCCTTTCCTTCTCTCTTCCCCCTCCTTCCCTGTCCTCCCTCCCTTTCTCCACAGCCTGTGGACCACCCCGAAACAGGAAGTTCACTTTTTGTTTTTCTTAAAAAAAAGAAAGAGGGGAAAAAAAAAGAACCACACTGCCTCGGTTTTCTCCTCAAACTTAACATGCAGCCCAGAAACACAACCGAACTGATGGTCGGTCAGTTTTCCCCCCTCGCCTCAGTAAATAAAAGAACATTCCTTTAAAGTAATATAATCAGCTATATAAAGGCATTACAGCCTCCAAGTGTCTATCAAATGCTTGTACGTACACGACTGCGTCTATATTAAGTAGGTTCTTATCTAGTAATTGTGAAAACCAATCTATAAATGTTTGTGTTTACTTTAACAGTGTAACTTCATAGCAGCCCATCGGACAGCGTGTGCGGCTGCCTGGCTGGCTTCTTGTGGGGATGCTGCAGATTGCTGAGCCTCAACCAGACAAATCCACCACAAAACCTGGACTGGAATTCAATCCGCTGACCCGGACCCGGACCAGCGCCGACAAGACCACAGAGTTATTGGGTTATTAAAGAAGAAAACCGTGCGCCGACACTTAACCTGAAACCAGACTTTATTATTTCAGGAAGAGTACATCAACACATAGGCATTTAATAAACATATAAGACTATTAAAAGAAAAGTTGTCATTATATTTTTCATAAATATTTACATATTTTTAAAAATATTTATTTATTTATTTATTTATTTATTTATTTATTTTCACAGAGAATAACAATGTTTCATAAAAAGAGAAGGACCACAGTAAATATCAAAGATAAAAAAAATAAATTTTACTTAGATTTCTCTTTATTATTTTTTCATTTTAACTATTAATTGATTTATTTTTGAAAACATAAATATTAAAATGGCATAATGTAGCAAATGAATTTATCATATCCAGTTATTATCTAGTTGTTTGTTTATATATGTATGTATGCTGATGATTATTAAATAATTTTTATTTCAACAAGGACAACCCTGCACCACTTGACAATTAAATAACAAATTTAAACGCTTATGAATGTAAGCACATTAAACAACATGTAATGTTGAAGACATTGAAGCAGTATCTACATCTATAATTATACATCTATATAGATATCGGATAAAGATATATAGATCTATATATACATATATATATATATATATATATATATATATATATATATATATATATATATATATATATATATATATATATATATATATATATATATATATATATATATATATGTGGTATGGTAACTACACACCACAAAAAGCATGCAGAGGAAAAGACAGGGAGGCTGAAATGAGAAAAGTGTTTATGACTTCGTTGACTTCTTAGTATTTTTTGTTTTCATTTAATTGCGTAATAACCCATAAAACAATAATGTGCTTTTTACAGTGCTTGTCATCTGTAAAGATTTAACAGCACTAACAAAAAAAATACTGAATGTGTGAAGTGTTTTGTATTCAAATGTTTAGCAGAATCCAAAGTCATCACCACAGGACCAAGAGTGTTTATTAGCTGCATATCAGTCAATAACTACATTCATGAGGCCGTTTTATTTTCAAAGCAGCCGGGAAAGCTGAGTCAAAGCCTGAACAGTTGGTGACCCAAGCCAAGGCTGGAGTCCATTCACAGCATACGGCCAGTGGTTAAATCAGATTTTGTCAATGAGAGTTGTGGTGGGCTTTGGGCCCAATATAGCTGCAGCAGCCAAGCAGGGAAGCCTTGGCTATAAACCCTCCCACAGATGCTGCAACCATATGTTTCATCTGACAGAGGGGAGAATCTCACACCAGCTTCACTTCAGATTATCAGTGAGTGGAATTAAGGTGAGGAGAGTTCATTGTAGTTGTCGGTAAGAGCTTTTTTTGGTCCTTTTGAAACTGGAAAGCACAATTTAGCTAGATATAGGAAAATGTATTTATAATTCAGATTTCTTCATTGAGAAGATTTAAATCAGATGGTTTCAGTGCAAAGTTGATGAAGATGACAGCATGCACAAAATGTTTTCAGTTAATACAGGAATATTTAGCAAGTAGATCATCCACTCACTATTCAAACTTTGGCTTGCTAAACGATTAAATATAGATATTATTCAGCATCATGAACAATGTTCACAGTAGAATATTTCATATCCTCAGTTCTTATTCAGTTTTGTATTCAGCGATATACAGACAATATTGTACTCACACAATATAGAATTTTGTCAGCTAATGTTTGCAGTTTTCTTAACACCTAACATTAAGAAAACATTAGCTATTTTCTTAATGTAACAAAAGGAGAAAAGGTGAATGGGGCAGAAATAAAAAGTTCCAGATGTCCACCTCCAAAGCCTGTAGAGGGCTTAACACACCAAACAGATTACCAACAAGGTAAGCCAAAGGAAAAGCTTTTAGCCGTATCGTTAAGGTCATGAAAGGACTGAAAGCTGCAGACAGGATGAGTTCTCATTGTTTGCTAAATTCCTAAAAACTGGTTTTGCACAGTGTTATCATAGTCTTCCAGTGTTTTATGCACAAAAATGTCTTAAATATGTGGAATAACAAAAGGTTTATTATAAGATCAAATGCACATCATACAGCAACAAAAACATTTGAAACTTTATCTAATATCCACTAAATGGAAAGAAAGTGAAGCCCCTTTCCTCATGGTGATGAATCCAAGGTTACGGAAGGATTTGGAGGATCATGCATGTTAATCAAGTGGGTAGAAGAGAAAGCAGCTGTCACCAAGGCTCGGGGCATCTGGACACCATTCCCCAGTGCTGCAAAATCCAGCAAATCTTTTACAGGATTTGTTTTTCCATTGCAGATGGTCCTCTGCACATGTTTTCCTCCCATTGGCTCGGGGTCCCGGGTTGGCAGTGCTGCAGCCAAGTAGGTACCACATATAAAGGTTTGCTCTGTCTGCAGCAAGCCTCTGCACACTGAAGGGAGGAAACTGGAGTTAAAGACAACAATATGACCAGTGGCTGGACATCAACATGAGCGCCTTAAGCATTTTGTAACAAGCAGGTGCAAAGGTAAGGGCTGCACAGAGATTTTATTTCTAATTAAAATTTTAATTTATTGCAGTGTCTGCAAAAATGTTATTCTGATATGTGCTGCATGCACAACACATCACTATCTACCTTCCTGTAGAAATGCTTCTTTCTTCCTTTCTCTTTCTTACTTTCCTTCTTTCTTCCTTTCTTGTTTTCTTTCCTTGTTTCTTTTTTCTTTCTTTCTTTGTAATTTTCTTTCTTTCTTTTTTCTTCCTTTCGTGTGCTTTCAATTAATTTTTTCTGTTGTCATGTAACAGATAAAAATATTTAGTAATCAAAAGTTAAAAAGTGCCCATATATCATTTTAAGTACAGAACTTACAGTTTCTTTAGGTGATAAATTCTTATTGATCTTATGGAATTATGCATTTTTTGCCGAGATAATATAAGATCAAATTCATACCCTTCCACATAGATGTGTAGATATAAAATAGAGAATTTGAACAATATAAGATAGGTTTAAAACAGGCAGCATTTTTTTCCTTTTGCCCCTTCTGACATTAAACAGTAAAAAACTATTTTAGGGTGATGGTCACTAGAGGGCAGCATTTTACAAGCCGACAAGCAGACAGATGAAACGCTCATATATAACATCAGATGCACATAGAATGCCAGGATTTTGTGAAGTAAAAATAAGTCAAACCTTCCAACATTATGTCAGTTTCACCTGAAAAATAAACAAAAAACGCTTGGGGGATATAAAATAAATCTAATAGTATAATTTATCTCGCTTCGCATTTAGCATTGCTGGGTAGACGCCTCACATTAATAAATAGCAAACAGTTGAGTTGCCATTTCAGGATTTTCCTGTCAGATGTATTTTTTTGAATGTGTGAACTAGAAAGAACAATTTAGTCTTTTTTAAAGCCTATTTCAGAGAAGACATTGAGCCCTCACGCAAACATCCAGGCTGGAATATGTCATCTTTTGACAAAACCACAATTAAAGTTTTGGGTTACAGTTTTGCCACAAAAATGACAACATAGAGCATCACCTAAAAAGCATCATACGAATACAAAACTTGGTGGTTGTAGGATCCTGAATTCATTGGCGTAAATCCTGGGGGTCTCGGGGGGTCCGGAACCCCCCAATCTGGGAAAAGTCTAGAATTCTCCCCCCAAAAAAATAATAATTGAAGAAACATTTGCATTTAAACAAGATCAATATGAAAAGGCAAGCAAAATAAACAAAGAGTGAAATAAATCTGCCATTCATCTAAGAAAAAAAAAAAGAATAAATTTTTAGGTTCCCCCGCCCCGTCCAATGTTAGAACAATGGTTCAGTCCAAAGTATAGGAGGAGCAACAGCAGGGCTGAATGGCACAGGCTTGTCAGAGCCGCTGAAGTGAGGAGCCATATCTGCAAAAAGCATAAGTAAATACTTAAAGTAAAAGACATGTAAACCTTTCATTTACTTTCCATAAAACGTTTATTGAATGTAAATCAATACTTTATAGAAAAATATTCAGATTTTATTTTGTGGTTTAAAAGGCTGCATTTTTTCAATAAGAAAAAATGCAGCCTTATGATGCCTTCGAAATCATTGTTTTCATAGACTTAAGATTTTGTCAAAGGTACCAAATATCTCATTCATATTTAGCCCTTTAACTTTTACGTTAATTAGGAGAGTTTGAAAGAGGAGGGAGGGGCTGAGAACAGAAGAGAGAGCAGATAGGAAAAAAAAAAAGAAAGCTGCCTTTCCTTCTCACTGTCTTCAACATAGAGCCTTTTAAACCACAAAATAAAATCTGAATATTTTTCTATTTAAATCCTGGTGCTTTAAGTGTTACGTTTAAGTTATGATATTTCCTAGATATTCATTTCTATTTACTTGTTGGTTCTCAGCCATTCAGAAAATTGCAAAACTAAAAAAAGCTTAAAAATAAAGTGACTTAACAAGTTATAATTTAAATAGCCCATAGCTTGTATTGGGAACCATTTCAATAAATCAATGTTTATGAGGAATTTTATTAAGAACAGTTACTCATTAAAACTTGTTTTTATTTATAATCTTACATTTCTGTAAATGTGTAGCAGCGATTAGATCAGTGAGACTGAACAAAACTAGTATTGAATTTTAGCTTTACTTCTCAACAGTTTGCTTACTGAGAATAACAAATGTTTCATGTGCATTATTAGTCATTTTTGATCTGGCAGCTTGAATGTGGTTTAAAAACTTTCTAAACCGCATTTTATGTTACATTTCAGTGGAACTTTGCCAGCCCCCCTCAAATTGGTCTTAAGAAATTTTCCTGTTTAATTTCCTCCAATAATGAGATGAGATTTCTACTGCTGAAGCTCCAGAGGCGCTGCACAGAATACGTGTGGAGAAAAAGCAATAACATTATTCTATCATTTTTGTATTTTTCTCCAAATAGATGTGTTTATTTTCCTTAGAAAATAGAGCTTCAAGTTTACAGATTATAGATCACCTTAAATATGAGTGAAGGTTATTTTTTTGTTTTGTATTGTTTTGATGGTGTCATTTTTTTAAACCCCAAAAACATGGCATTTCAATGGGAGGACATTAAATTTTGAAAAAAATTTTGTTGTATGACTATGTATGTATAACAAAATCTTTGTTATTGAAATTGGTAAGTTTATGTGGTCTTTTATAGTCTGTTATATTCTTTATAAATTTCTAGTATTTATACTCATAACGTTTTCTTCAAGCAGACAAAATCTGTGAAATGCCCCTGAGTGGGATAGTTAAAATTTATATCAAACCTTTT
This sequence comes from Poeciliopsis gracilis, assembly GCA_911649635.1. Lineage (NCBI taxonomy): Eukaryota > Metazoa > Chordata > Actinopteri > Cyprinodontiformes > Poeciliidae > Poeciliopsis > Poeciliopsis gracilis. The sequence continues at coordinate 2,292,565 of CAJVRI010001403.1, forward strand.
ACCTCTCATTTGTGTCTCTTCATGATTTGTTTGTTGCAGAAGTTCAATCATCTGGACAGATCACACCAGCAGATATTGTCATGAAACAGAAGGAGATAGACTGAAGCACTATCTTCAGATCAGGAAAGTATGCAATCAAGCATTGCTTTGCAAGCTTCTAAACATTGCAAACACAAGATTTTTCTAAAAACTTGAACTAAAAGTTTATGTGAAAAAAGGTCAGCCCTACTGAAAGATATCTCAACACTCCACGAGGGGGCAGCATATTCGTTTGCAGTTCTGCTTCAAAGCAAGAAGGTTTAAAACTGAAGGTGGGTGGAGCCTTTCTGTTCAAGGTTTGTAAACTCTTCCTTGTGTTTTTCTGCTGCTTGTTTCTTTCAACCCCCACAAGTTTTTGTGTTATGTATTTGCTTCGTTTGTCACAATCTTAATCAGGTACAGATTTTATATCATTTTATGTTCTCTATAAATCAGCTTAGAAATGCTGAAACATTGTGAAACATTCTGCCTTGTAAATATATATGTAACCTTGTCCAGCAGACTCCTAATTTTCTGCTGAAAGTCCTCAGGCTTACATCTTCAAGGTGTTAAATTGCACACATTAGACACAATAGATCCTGACATTCATTGCCCTGATTGGATGGATTCTGTTAAGTTGCCTCTGACAGAATTAGGTCCCCATCGGAAATTGAGTGGGGTAAGACCGGTTAAGATGGAGGTAAAGCAAGAACTGTGGCATTAATTCCTTTAGCTGTGCTGATGCAAGCTCCTACTGGATCCTGGACTGCGTAAATCCAGCAGCCTCTGTTCTCATTTGAACACTTTAATTTATCCACTTTTAAAGATGTAGTCACAGTGTGGCTAATAAACAGATATTCTGAGGAAGGTTATCACTACTGTTGTTCATAAGTCAAAGTCTATGAAGTATTATAGTCATCTTATGAATGCAGCAGGAAATTATAGATTTTTTGTGTTTTGGCAACATGAGCAACCACAGTAAGAGCTTTTATATTAGTTATTTTTGCTGATTTACACAGGTTCCTTCAGTCCAGAAAAGCTGATGATGATGACCATGAATTAAATCTTTGAATTTGGATAAAACAGCAAGAACAATTTTTGAAATAATATTCAAAGGGAAAACTCTAGAATAGGTATTTCTGGTCTCCAGCACCTCACTCCCTGTCAAAAACCAAATCCACAACTGTGACGTTCCGTTTCACTGATGTTGTGGGTTTTACCTGCTTTAGCTATGTGTAGCGCCACGTCATACTTCCGTTGTCTTGTTATTTGTAGTGCTGACACTACTGTCTGCTGTGACCTCAGTTCATTTAGCCCTTTGTTTAAAAAAAAAAAAAGAAAAAAGAAAAAACTATTGGAGTTTTGCAAACACTGTGGAAGTGGAGCATCTTCTGAACCAACACAAGAATGTACCAACTTTAAATTAAATAATTATGGTCGTTCTTGCTCCAAATTTTTAGTTACTTTGCTTAGGGTCTAACCCCAAACTTCTTCTTACTCATTGTAACTTTAGTTACTAAGAAACAATCAATTTGGTAAAGTTTGCTAAATTATCAACATTACTTTTTCTGGGTTTTTTTTACTTTCATTATGTTGTGCTCCCCTGAAGCTCTCTGGTGACCCCCAGAGGGGGACACGCCCCACACTTTGTAAAGCCCTGCTCTACAATTTATGATTCTGCCCAACGAATTGGGCAAATACTCCTGTTGTAGCAGACCTATAATTTTCACTCTATAAAGCTGCATAAAAATATTTTCTCTTGTGACTGTGGTGAAACCTAACCATGGTTCTGTATGGAGTACAAGCTGTTGAAGGAAATAGCCAATTAGCTACCAGCTGCTGAACTAAGTTGGCTGCTGGAAGGTTAGTGGAACATAGAACTGAAAGGGATAGCAACACTAACATTTTACAGGTGAGCTCACTTCATTTCAGTACTAATATTTTGTCCTTGTTAATTTGTGTGATTAATTTATGAAGTTGTAGATTAAAGATGATGTCTTCTCCAATGCATGCCCTTGTATCTCTGGCTGAAAGTGCCACAAAATTAGTAAAAGGAAAACAACTTGCCATGTCATCAATTAATAATTTCATACATTATTTTAACCAAACATGGTTTCACATGCACTGAAAAGTACAAAGGCATAACCACGATATGCCTTTGTACTTCTCTGTGATGGTTCCAGTTCCTTCAAGATAAGATGGGTGTATTATTGAGGCCCTCTGCTGAAAAAAAAAACAAAAACAAGAAAGCATAAAGTATTACTGTTAGATATAGCAAAATAACAGTTAACAAGCTTTCTTTAGCATTTAGTAAATGTGTCCACAGAACAGCTAGCTGATAGAGGAAGTTAAAAATCTGTAAGTGCCAATGAGTCAAATGAAGACTTGGAGAATAACATTCAGAAATGTTTATTTATCTCAATATGGAGGTTTTAATAGGGCAGATCATTTTTGAAGTGTACTCTTTACTTTTTAACATTAGTACCTTGCTTTGATTAAGCTGTTCACTGCTGGCTTGAAAACTTTTCAAGGATGATGCAATGAGTCAAATGTTACCAATGAACTATGGTGGGCTGGCGGGGGTCAGGAGGGTATTGTTATACAATGATATTTATTTCTAAATTAAGGTGTAATATTGACATAATCAAGACAAAAGAGTAAAGCAGTTTAGTTATTGCAACGACCCAAAGCTTAGCTGTAGCAGCGGAAAGGAATTTTCTGCATTAAATTGCTTTTTTTTTAAATGTGTTGTTGAGTCATTAGTACTTTTACTGCATGGCTTCCACTTGTTACCCACTAAATTTGTACTTATTTCCAACATGCTATGCTTGAATCTTTTACTCTGACAGATCAGAACTTTGTCTTGTGAGGCTTGTCAGTATCCACGAGTCTTCTGAGGCATTTGCTGCCCTCAAGTGGCCGTTTAACTGTTAATTTTAGATTACATTATGAAATGCATATAGTTTTATCAACCTTGTTTAAGCAACAAACTGCTCCACAATAGTAATTTGAAGAAATGTTAGAAGTATTGCAATTACCAGGCATTGACTCTTCAGTTGTTGTTCCAGTGTGTTGTAATCAAATAATGCTAGGGCATGTCTTCCTTACATAGAATTCTTAACTAACACCAATATGTGTGTGTCTATTGAAGTTTTACAAGTGTGTGCCATCTATAACATCTATTTTATTATATTATTTAGCTAAGCACAGCAGAGGTCTTCTTTCTGCAACTCATCTGAAAGTGACCAATTGTAAAGATTCTTGGTAGTTCAGTACTGAGGTCCTATGCTGACAAAGGGATATAACCTCAGGGACCACCATCAAATATGTAATAGTTCATTGGGTAAGGTATATAAAAATGTTTAATTTGGTACACATATGAGAAACTGACTAAAACCTTTTGCTCTTTACATGATGCTTTAGTTAGATCAGCATCATTCCTGGCACCTTTATTTGAGATCCCCAAATTTCTGTCCTGAACCTCACACACATCACCGTAAAGATAAAGTCTCAAAACTGTAAAAGTTGGCCACGTTCATGTAGCAGTTTGGGAACAAAATGAACTTCCTTAAGCAGCATTAACTTAGTATTTTGTCTATTGCAACTGCTAAACCACAAGCATGGTATTCTTTTACCATTCCCGAACCAAGTCTTTCTGAATAGCTCAGGTTGCTTGTGAGGTCATTGCTGTATAACACATGTTCATCACTTGCTCAATTTCTTATGTGTTCAAGTACTTCAGATTTCACTGTGAAAGTACTTATGAATTTTTTTCAAACTATCGTTAAAGGTTCCATCTGCAAGAAATTCATACCCTCGGCATGTTGAAATATCTGGTGCTCCAACAAGTTTGCATTTCAATGAAAGAGGCTGATTGCTGATCCAGCAAGGTAAGTAGTTTCCACTAATGAATTTATTTGAGTTGCTGTGTCCCAAAAGTAACTTTCAGTTGATGGTTTCTGAATGTTCATAAAACTATAGTCTCAACTCCCACTGCTTGTCAAACAAAATGCTAAGCATAACCAACGTGTGGACACTGTTTTTGCTCTGCTCTATACTCAAGTATGCTTTTTGTAAGGTACTGGTGGTACCCATGAACCTACAATGTACCACTGTTTGAGAAAGACATGCAAAAGTATATTCTACATGCTGAAGATGTAAGTATGTTTCTTCTTTTTCAGAGTTCTCATAATTTGGTTTCAAACAAATTCATATGGTGTTTTTGTGTGACAGATGATCCCAAGAGGCAATCAATCATATGAGAATATTTCTTTAAAGTACGTAGACTTCTTCAACCTCAGAATTATGAGATCACATAACTGCCCCTTTCTGCTGTTGGCACAGATTTGTGTCTAGATTGCAGGCATTTAAAAGTTCATAAAAATTTTATGAGGTAGTTAAATGTAAATGTTTTGATATGTTTCAACCTGTGATTCAGGCACAGATTCTGACTTGCCCCAGTCTAAGGTCTTAGAATAGCTTCTTTGTGTTTTGTGTTCCAACATATTAAATGTAGGTTGGAGAATACTGTGGTTAGTGAAGACTCTCTAAAAAGGGGTATTCAAGGCCTTTGCTTAGTCTTTGTAAGTTACAAAAAGTGTAACAGTATACTGGTATCCTCACCAAATAACTCTAAAAGTTCTGTCAGTTCAATAGTCAAGGGATATCTTTTAGATTTCAGTCATATATGAAGACTCTCTTTAATTTAGTCTTTTATTTTACAAGCTTTAACTTCTTCTATTGACCCTTTCTGTTTTAGCAGCTAGAAATCAATTTCAACCACAAAAGACCACTTATCTTACCAATCACTTAATCACAGAGCTCTGCCACTTCAGGAAATCATTTTAAAATGAGAATTTATTTTATCTATACCAACAATGCATGAAAAAAATACTTGAGGCACAAGTATCCACAGAGATATTTTGCACAGTATTCTGGGTGAACTCCCAGGAACGCTATAATGTTAGTACCTGAAGATTGTTGAGTATTCGCTGTAGCTCTGATTAGAGTGGCTAATGGTCTCTAGATCCTTTGAGTCTTTCCAGAGTCTATTAGTAACAGTTATACACCGTTTGTGCTAAAGTGCTAGTTGTCATTAACATTTTCACTGCCATCAGCTTTCACTTATTCATCCTCAGAGAAAACCAGTCTAGTGCCCTCTGCTGTCCAAGCAATGAACAACTATAAGAAAAAAATTCACTATAATCTGTATCTTCAAGTGTAGTGGAACACCATAAACGAATGCATGGGTTAAGCATGTGCAGTACATCAGGCTATACTAGTTTCTGCTATGATGGATTCAGTTCTCTGGATACACCTCTTATTTCTACTCAGATTTCGTATTCAAATTATATGTCTGATTATTAAATGTAATGACAAATATCAGCAAAATCTAGACCCCTTAGGTCCTCTGATGCTAAGTGTTATTTTGTTGTCTCAATCTGACAGCATTTTTGAATTACAATATTAGGATGCAATGACAGAGTAAATAATATAATTAGGGTAAAGTAAGCGTTAGTTTAATTGGATTATTCTCAATAGTAAATCTCAGTGTGATTCTCAGTCTTCTTATCTTAGAAACGCCACCATGTGGTAAAACTGGGTCTTGTAGTTAATTTCATAATTAATAATTGTTAACTATTTTAGTAATCCCTATATTAGTACAATACAGCCAATCTGCAAATGTTATTAAATTTAAAAAAAACAATAATTTTGTATTTCACAGTCATTTACAAACTTATCTTGAATCATTTGTAACACTTTAGGTAAATTATTAAAGCCAAATAAAAAAACACATTTTAAAATATATGTATTTGAAGTGAATTTAACACTTATTTTTTTTTAAATGATGCAATTTATTGCAAGCTTATTAACTCTTTATTTGCTGTCATTACCTAATGTTGCAATATAAGTATTTTTTTATTATTTCTGGTACATTTCTGGGCTAGCTTTGTTCCTCGACCTATTTTTTATTTGAACAAACACACTCAAAAGAATTGTCGGACTCAGATGAGAACTTTTAGGTTAGAAAATAAGTTACGTGTAAAACTTTGCCTCGGTTCTCGTTGAAGGATATTGTCCTGGAACAAGGTACTCCTGATGTAACTCAGAGAGATAAAGCAAGTAACTGGGACTGTCGTAATGCGATCATCCTGTGGACTTAAGAGTTATTTGCAGGGCTGTGTATGTTAAAACTAGAACACAGTAAACAGCGCAGTTCCAGATTCTTTAAAATGACATTGAAAGTGTCTCTTAAAGGTCCACTGCATTCCCCTATTTTACCTTTCAGAGCTGATGAAATGCAACCATGCACAGTAGAAGATAATCTATGACTTTTCTGTTGTATTCTGGGACCTCAGTGATCACTGGTAGAGTTGAAGAAAGTTAGAGAACAACTCTTTATTTATAATAAAAATTAGCATCTATACAGGAAATATTTCAAATTAAATATGGAATATTATTAACATCCAATTCTCTCAATTACCCAAGTGGCATTATGCAGTGAAAAAATACATTTTCTTGCACCAGGTATTTAATTTAACAAGATTGAACATAAAATCAAATTGTTAATCCAAGTGAAATTCACTTTCTAACCATTTGTATGAATTGCTCTTGTCTAATTGGATCTTAGAATGTGTATCATACATTTAGTAACTTCATGGCTTGTTACATGGAAGGATCATGTAGCTGTTGTTGTACGCAGTAATCTTCTCACTAAGCCTTACATCGTTATTTACTGTTTACCTGAGGAATCAGTGGAGAGAGTGGGAGCAGTTTGGTTTCACGTCTCGTCCTGCCATGACACCTTGAGCAGCGACTCTGGCTGACACCTTTGACCTTCAGTAAAGGATTTGTGGGATTGTGAGTGGAGTGAAGGATTTAGGGTTTTAGTGGCACACGGCAAAACAGTGGGTCTGTGGGTCAGTGTGTCAATATATCAGTGAGTCAGTAGGCTTTTCATTTTCCCGAACTAGGTCAGCTATTTACTTTCATTAAATGAGGCTAATGCTGGAACTTCCTGGTGTCACACTGCTCACCTGCTCACACGTCAACATCTAACTCTCCTCATGATCATGTTCTAACGCCATCACATGTGCACTCACACCTTCGGCCTTCACCAATAGTCCTCACCAAAGAAAATCAAAAAGCATTTATTCTCTGAGTTGTTAGATAGAAAGGCAAAATGCATTTAATTTGGCTTTTCATGTCACTTTTGGAATGATGACTTCTTCCTCTTTGTGGAATTTCAACTTTACCAAATAAGCTTTGACAATTCTGGCCCCACCAGACATTAGCAAACACCTGTTGGAACTTTGTGTCTGCTGAGTTTATATTATAAAATATTTTGAAGTCCATTACACTGACAGACATTGAAAATTGTTCCTTTTCAATTACATGCTGAAAGTAGCATGTATTTGAAAAGGAACTATTTAAAAAGACAGAGTCTCAATTTCAAGGTGTTAAGTTGTGAAGTCAAATTTCTTTTAAGTCATGTTTTATATATACTATATTTTTATAACAACTGAAAGTGACAGTTATTTGATTGTGCTATAAAATTACACTTTGTGGCTGGAAAACACATAACACTGCTCCTTTAAATATTTTTGTTCTGTTTTAGAAATGGGTTTCTAAAATCATTTCCTTGAAACCCAGAAGTTACTTTCTGGCTGGAAATGACACAAGTATGTCCCAAAAGACCATGAGACAAGGTTCAATGGCTTTTTGAAACACAAAACAATCTGAAATGTTCTTTATGCTAACAAATAGTGTCATATTGAAGACAGTTCAGGCCCTTCTCTTTAATTGTTGAAGACATCTTTTTTTTCACTAGTTCACTTTTTCTTCTCTCGACTATTGACAAGCTTGTTGCATGTCTGCACAGGTGTTTCCATATTTCTTTTTAAATATCATCGCTGTCTTTTAGAAACCATGTGCTCATGGAAATTATATTAAAGTTAGAAGAGACATAAACCAAAGCACCTGCAATATAACTGACAGAAGGTGGTTCACTCAAGAAGTTGGAGAGAGATGTGCCACACTGCAGATTTTTAGTTGTGAAACATGTGAATCTTAATTAAAATAAATGTGCATGGTTAGTTGTTATTCGGCAAAGAACTTTTAAAAAAACTCCCTTCTGGGCACTGGATGTGGGGCAGTGTTACTGAACTTTTGTTCCTCAGACAGCAGAATTGGTTACCCAATAATTAGAAGGTCAGCAGTTTGATCAATTGCTCAATCTGTCCACATGTTCAAGAGTTCTTGTTTAAGATATTGAAACTGGAAAATGACTTTGTTTTAATGTGATTGATATCCCTATACATTTTCTAAGAACCTTAAGGGGTGTAGAAAACATATCATTCATTTCAAAATGTTATGTATTGGTTATTTCTTATGGCACTTCAAACCAGGCTGTACAAAGCAATAAGTTGTGCCACTCCAAACTATTTTCTGAAGGAACAGGTGTGATTGTTTGCCATTCTTAGAAAATCACCTGTGATGATTCATAATTTGCTATTGGCAGTAAAACAAAATTCTCCGACATGGCGCACTCTAAAGGTTGGTCCTACGGCTGCTCAAACAAGTAAACAAGCAATGTACAGAGTGATTTTAAGAGTCAGTTTTCTGGCTCTTCAGGAATTATTCTTTAACTAATAGCTAATTGAAATTTGATTTTTGCACCTGATTGATAAATACTGAAATACAACTAATCAGGCACATGTTCAAAACCTTCATGCAAAGGACACATTTCTGAGAATACATCTCATTAACTATTCTTTTCTCGGTTTCTTGGTAATGTACAGGTTCCCTGTGCCTTTGGTTCAACCACAAGGTGCTGTCACATCAGACTTGATCAGGAGTTATTCACCAATCACATCTATCAAGTTCCCTCTGATGTATGTCACAAATAATCACATTCACAAACTTAAATATATTTATAGTTCATAGTTTTTACCAAGTTAGAAAATAAATGTAAACTTGATTAACTTGATGTAAACTTGAAAATGTTACATTATCTTTCTATTTTTATTTCAAATTAAATGTAAAAAATTTGGAAAAATCTGTATTCAGGCTCGCTGAATTAATTCCTGTAGAATTACCTTTTTCTGTATTATTGCTGCAAGTCCTTTGGTATATGCTTCCATCTGTATTGCATCTCAAGACAGACATGCATCTTCCTTAATCCTCTCAAACTATTTAATGATCAGGCAAATTGGATTTCGGGCACCTGTGAACATTTTCTAATTTTCTAAATATTCTCCACATTTAAATCTTAGTAGATTTAAATGTGAATTTAAATCCATCTTAACAAGCTTTTCTTTCAGTGCTCAACCAGAAAAAATGTGTGTTGCTGATGATAACACTCAAAACCTATGGCTAGTTAAAGAAATGTAACTCAGGTACGTGACCAAAGTTGTGCCACATAATAGTTGAGTTATTAATGATGAGGATTAGGCATTTGTTTGGGATCGAATATGGATAAACAGCATCTTTGCTCTGAAAAACTTCTTTTTTGTGCCAAAGTGCCTCCGATGGTGATTATAGTCCATTTTGGATGATGTAACGACTGTGCTGTTGGCCTCGAAGATAGAATTGAGAAATTATTTTCAACAATATGTTATGACCCAATGATTTTCAGGAAAGCGAATTGTTGTGGTTGTCAGCATTTTGCAAAATTCAACAAATTCAAAGCTAAACATAAAACATAGACACAGAATGGCTTCTGTCATCAGTGCAAATGCAATTTTTCTTCCGATGTCCAATATGTTTGGAGCATTAGCTCGCTATATTTTAACATAGCAACAGTATATTATTATCTCCTTGTATAAATGATTATTTATTTATTCCAATAATAGTGCCTCAGATTTAAATTGTAATCAGTCCATAACATGAATGCGTGATATGAAAGTGATTGCATGCCAAGGGAATGGGACGACTGTTTACTCATCAAACACAGGCGGTCCATAAAGCCACTTCTACTGTTTGTATGAGCAAACATGCTCTTTGCCCTAGAAACTGCATCAGTATGATCATAAGACACGTGCATCTTTGTGAAACTAAAAAAAGCAAGACTGATGATTGTGTGCACAAAAAATAATATTGTAATGAATTAATAGTTCATTTTCTTAATATAGATGCAATGACATGAGCATTGCTTACTGTGAATATTTAAATAAGAATGAGTTTCATCTTCTCTGGGTTCAGCTCTTGACCCTTAAGAGTTAATGACATGGATTAAACAGACACAATTAATGAAACACAATATATTGGTTTATAATATATTTTATTGAAAAATGCATTCAAATTAAATAAATTCAACATCATTTCAGTTCAAAAGTCTATTATAAATCATCAGTGTTATACAAAATATAGAATCATACAAAAATAAAGAAAATGATTATATATTTAAATAGACACAGAATGGCTTCTGTCATCAGCAAGTATATTTACAACATAATATATTTGAACACAGCAAAGGTAATGAAAGTAAGCAGATGGATTCCTGTAGGACTGATTACACTTTAGATCATGCTCACTTTAGCTGTAAGTACAGTAAAAAAAAAAGCCCACCTCTAGCAAAGTTTGCACTGAAACTACAGTAAGGGTGATAAAGTGCTTGTATTAGTGGTGCTGCAGTGGCACTAGCATGTCACAATAATCCCTGGGACAGGAGAAACTAGAAGATACAAAAAGGGTAAGCTATTAAAAACAACTAAAAATGTACATCCCTTAAATAGAAAATAATATGATCATGTTCAGCCAAGATAAGCTTTGTCATCATGATTTGAACCAACAGAGAAATAGTTGCCACAAGGTCCTGATTTAAGGAGTACACTGGGTTACTGACATGTTCAGCAACTGAGAAACACCTTTTTATGAATTATGTAAAGCTGTATTGTAAGCAATTTTGATTTTTTTTAAATTTTTTTTTATACCTCTAACTTACCAATTTGAAAATTGCAAAATAAGGCAAGCAATAAATGAACAATAAATGAACATGTGTGTTCGGATACCATAACAAACAATTTCACCACCAGCATGCTTTAAATTAAACTATTCCCATTGACCCATTGAGGTTGTTATATTTTATAACAGCATGTATTTTCCAAATATGGCTACTCTGGTTCAATAACCAAAAATAATGATAAGCTCAAAAGAGGGTATTGTAGAGTCAATAAAACATTCTAGCAAGCAGAGACAGCTTTATCATCTATTACTGGAAATAAACTAAATTTACATCACCTCTGAAAACTTTAGACTTTGAAAGCTATAATTGCCAACGTGCATCAGCACATGCTCATTGACCCACCTGCCTCGCAGACCTTCACATTGCCAGGCCTTGAGGCAATAGCTAAATGTTTGCTCATGCTGAGAAATGACCTTGGGTTCATAAACTGTCGAAGCCACCCAGCTCATTAGAAACTTGTGTAAAGAATACAGTGAATATGTTGTTCAAATGTATGTTATGGCTGGCTGCCCACAGTCAGGACCCAGGCAGATTTGACCTGCTCTAACATCTACATATATGTATGTATCTCGGCATCTATGCATACAAATGTAAAGCATATTTTGATTTAGTCTTTTCAATGGTGGGTGTTCACATTTCATAAATCTAAAGAGAGATTCTTGAAATTGTCTTAAATGTGTTAAAAATTCCTGCAAGACTTCAGTATGCATTTAGGAAAAAATTTACAAATTTTGCCATCAGTGCTTGAATATAAAGAACACAACCAAATAGTTAGCTGTCTCTTCACAGCCTAAGAGGATAAAAAGAGTTGAAGAAAGAAGCAATAAAATAAAGATTTCTAAAGGAATGTTGTATCTTAACTAGTCTGCCTACAATCCAGACCTGAAAAGCAGTAAAAAAAAAAAAAAACATCAAGCACATAAACAAAAAAACTAAATAAGAAAAAATAAAAATGAAATGACGCTAAGATAAAAATAAAAATTGTATTACATGTCCCTGCCTCAATTTTTTGGAAATGATATTGTGGATTTGCTTTTTTCTTCTTTACTGCAGACAACAGATAAAAAAAAAAAACACAATTTACTGAGTCTTTTAAATAAAACAAAGTAACAAAAAACTTTTAAATCAATCTGGCATATTTGTATACTTTCCAAGTAAATGGTGGAACATTTTTTATCTGGATTTTTACTGAGGAAATTAAAAAATTCTGATTATTAATATTATTAGTTTTTTGTTAGACAGATTTTTTTTCCCCAATCATTGTCCCTGCAGTACTATTTATTGTTGCTCTATCTAGCTAACCTCAAAAGAATATTCCAATTCTGCAAATATATATATTTTTTATTTGTATTAAAAAACATGAAAAAAAAACAAACAACTCTTTTCTGTAAACCCTTTGACAAAGCATTTTGTTTCTTAAAATCTCTAAAACAATTACGAATAATACCATAATTTATACACAGGGATTCAGTTTTAAAAAGTACACAAAAACGTTACAATATAGGCATTCAGTGTCTTTGGTTATATTTATCATGTTCTATTTTATCCACATGTGAAAATCTTCTACTACTGTAAGGTGTCCAAAGCAAACATCCCTCTTTAATTTTTCAGTCTTTAATATATGCGTATTTCAGATTGCCTCTAATGCAATTGTTTATGTGCATCCGCAGGACTCAACTATCATGTCAGGGACGTCTGTTTTGACGATGCTGTGCTGAGAGTTGAAGTAGACCATGGACAGAGGCCGGCGCTCAGTGGGGATGCAGCATGAAGCTGTGGCTGTGTTGATGCCATTGACTTTAAGCTGGCTGAAGACCGTAGCATGGAATGAGGATGCTATGCCCGGGGAGCCGGCTAGATGCTGGGGGCACTGACCCATGCAGTAGTTCATGTGGTAGCCTTCAGGTGCAATGATCCACTCATCCCACTGGATATCCTTAAACTTGATGTAAAAGTCTCTCTTGCAGCAGACTGTCACTTCGTCTCCACAGCGCAGTGATCGCTTTCTGATTAAGTGCTTGGAGTGGTCATCACGCAGACGCACCTGGGCCACCATGAAGGGCTGGTTTGCTTTGTCAGTTGAGCCATTAAAGGAGCAAAGGTTCCTTTCACCCTCTTCGCAGCTGACCTCAAGTCGGAGTCGCCGCTGACCTCCGTCCAAAAAGGTCTGCAGCGTGTGGGTGATGGGGAAGGTATGCCAGTTGCTCTCCTTAACCTCCAGCATCTTTTCTATCACCAGGGTGCGATTAGAGCCTGAAGTCTCTTCATCTGCTGAGAAGAAGACCCGGGCGAGGAGACGGGAGCTCCGGTGAGGATCTTCAGAAGATTTGGCATAAATCCACAGAGAGGACTGAAGGACCTGGATGCTCTTGCCCCGTTCCTGCAGAAACTGAAAGGTAAGGCTAAGGCTGGCCTTGTCACCGCTGTCTGAATCATCTATGAAACAATGACAATTTAAAAACAAACACAAACTGTTAATATTTTGAACATTTCAAGAGGTTGTCACCTTAAAGCCAAAACGGAATGTGCTGAAATGATTGCAAGTTAGAGCTATTAAGTCCACTTTCTCAACATGGTCAGGTTTTGTTTTTTGTTTGTTTGTTTTTGTTTTTTTTTAACCTTTACCTTTTATTTTTGTAACAGTTTAATCTGGCATGAATAAATGATTCTACTGGAGCTCTTTAGCTCTTAGATTGTCCTAGATTGATCCACTTTCAAGCACTTGGCTTTTGGTGCATCCACATTTTCTTGAAAAACTTTGATATAGCATTCAATATACACATTTTAATCCCAATGATTCCTATATGTTTAAAGGGTTATGTAGTTTATTAAGTTATTTGTTCTGCTATCCAGACTTGCTTGGCCATCAAGCATCCTAGTTATTAGTAAGTTGGCTGCCTTTAAAATGAGCCTTTTCTTTTAAAAATATTTCCACATGTTTTTATAACAGCACAGGCTTCGACCTATTTTAATATTTCAAATCCAAAAACCACTGTGGAATCTTCAGGAGCACTGAAGGGGGCGTGGTGTTAGTCTAAAATCAAAATGTATCTCAATGGGCATTTTGCGCAGGAATAATCTAACTTCCCTGTATATGAATACGTATATTCGGAAGTAATGCGATTTCAGTCATTTCTCACATGAGCATAACAATTCAAAATAAAAATAAAAAATAATCATAGAACACCGACCCATGCACTGTTTTATGCACGAACTTTTGCAAAAGGTGCACTCATGCAAAGTGTTTAAAAGTCATGGCAGAAAAGATTTACAGTATGAAAAATAAAAGAAAAACTTACTTATGTCTGCAAAGCTCACTATTTCATAGCCTTGATCTTTGGTAGGTAAACTGTTTTCTAGTTCAAGGGTACCATCCTGTCTGACGCGCCCCGAGTGCAGCTTGCGCAGCGCAGTCAGAAGCGCCACTTTAGGCACCGTCTGAGTGATGTTCGGTCTCTCTTTCAGGTGGAGCTTTTCCAAAAGTTGCTGTTTGGCGATCTCTATCATCATCTTATCCTCTGCGTCTTTCTCCATTGCCGGTAAGCGACAGGACGCGCAGGCTGGGGAGCCGCTGACCCGGAGCCCCTTCAGCAGCAAAGTTGCCAATAGCAGCAGTGAAATACATGAAACAGACGGCGTCATCCTCCAGCATGAAGAAAAGTTTTGCATTTTTTGTCGTTGGAGTAAGTTTACTAATAAAAAAAATCTTCTAAAAGCTTTCCACTGAGTGCTTCTTTCCACCCAGTGTTGTCAGAGGTTCTTGCTGGCAGCTGTGACACAGTCAGGACAGAAGCTGGAAAGCAGACTGGCGTCTCACCCTCCTGATGCTGCAGATATGTAGGGTAATCCACCAAAACTGGTGACACGTTGGAGAGACGCACCAATGAGCGCATCGGGGCACCGGGGAAATTACGCATCAGAGTGTCCTCTCCCACAACACGGACAATCACACACAGCACGCGCTCACACGTTGGCAGTCGATTACTTTTGATCAACTTTGTGGCAGCCTGATCTCATTTTATGGCACCATAATAAATGCGTAAAGTTACGCATTTATCAGATCCTTGTTTGTGGACAAGAATCTGATCTTATTTCTGTGCCACGTTGCGCTCTTATGCGCGACCGCAACATTTGAAGCGTTCAAAGTTGCAAAGCTTTGCCCTTTAACCCAATTTACGAATGGTACCCGAGAAGCACAATCAGCGTAGTTCAACAAGTGAGAAAGGGCTGGGCTCTGTGAAAGAGGGGGCGGCATTTAAAAAACAGGTTCCGTCATGTCGTGTTCACGGTCACAGCACAAGAAAACCGTGCAGCAAAGAGGACGCCTTGCTCGTGTCTCTGCTGTGTGACGAAGAGGGAAAAAGCATAGCAGAAGAATAACTCCGTCAAGCTGCTACAAGTTTTCTCAGCCTGGGTTCTGGTGATGTCTGCCAAACAGTAACCAACAACTTTGGAAAACTATTTAGATCAAACAATGTGCTACACGTGATTTTCATTATGTTAGTAGCACCATTTCTGCGTTACATAAGCCAAAAATATTTGCAAACAGTTATTCATAAAGTAGGCCAATATGTAATGCTCAAATATGATGTGGCAGTTGCGTCCTTTGATACTTGAACCCATTTCGTTGTGCAAAGCTAGTAATTTTATACACACAATAAAGAGGTACAACTGTTTCCATATAAATTCTAAGGTGGTTTTAAATTTCCACTGAATGTTTTCACCTCAAGGCGAAACAGTGAATTTTGGGGGGAAATTATTCTCAAGTCTCTGACACATGATTAGGCTACTTGCCTGCCGACATGTGGGCAATAGGAAGTACTACAACTAAATCCACTGGCTGTCCAAAGTGTAATAAAAGATTAAAAATGATGAAAATTTTAAATAATAAAAACTATGTTCTAAAATATAGTTATGTTACAAATTGGTCAAATTATAAGATTACTTTAAATTCTAATCTGTCAGGGTTATGAATAATATTTAATTTAAGAGTTGTTTCCTAGGGGGTGTTTTTAATATACATTTTAATTCTTGCAACAGATTCCCAATTGAGGTAGGTCTGGACTTTAATTCTAACACAGATTAAATTATTTCACAATCTCTTTTTTCATATGATTAGGATATTTTTTTACAGGTTGAAAAAAAATATCCTAAACTTGAATAATAATTCAAGTTTAGGATATTTGAATAATATCCTAAACTTGATATTTAGGATATTAAATACTTGAATAATAATTGAAACCATAGACAATTGGGTGACTATGTGTGTTTAACTAGTATTTGTGAAGTGGACAAGATTGGTGAGTGGAAAAATGAAGTGGAACTTCTTCCACTTTATCACAAATCAAAAACTGGTTAAAATTTGACAGATTTGGTTGTTCAGACAAAGTGATGACCCTAAAACATGTCAAAACTGGTTTTACATATCATAACAAAAGGTGACATTGAGCTGCTGGAATGGTGTAAACCTCAAAACTATTGTAAATGCAACGACTATTCTTAAGAGTTGCTCCACCCATACCATAAAACCTGATATACCTCTGGGTCTACCATTCATGCCAAGAAAGAGCCTGCCAGAATTATGAAAGAAGTATGATGCTTGTCACAAAAAATGTTTTTCTTAGACTTGCCAAGCAACATTTCCACAAGAATAGGTGAGGCTATCTGTTATTAAATATTGACACACACTGTATAAAAAGTGACAACTTTTTTTTCTCTTTGCCTGAGATTATACCAAATTTTTTGTTTTAGGTCAGAGGATTACCAAATGTATGTACAATATACTGCAGAATAAATACAAGTAACCGTTATTTCTGTTGTGATGCTAATGAAAACTCAACATCTGCAATTAGTATATTACATCAGACAAACAAAAAATCTGTTTGTCTGATAGAGACAAATAGATAGAGATATGTCTGATAGAGATATTCTATAGAATTCTATAGAATTTCTTAGAATAGCCTTTTAAATTTGACCTTTTGACCTGGGTCACACATTTGCCTTCACAATCCTCTCATTGATTGCTCATACACATCTTTTCAACTCTGTTCACAGCTTTTCAATGGAACTGAGATTAGGGCTTTGAAATCCCTCTCCAAAACATTGACTATGTTGAGTCAATGTCAATTTGAAAGAGTTTTTTGTTTGTTTACTGGTTGATATGGTGGGCTAAGATGCACTGTCTTGCATTGGAAAATTGCACACGCACACGCACACACACACACACACGCACACACCCCATACACACACACACCCCATACACACACACACACACACACAAAAACAGCTCTCCTTGGTGTTTTCTCTGTTTTATTTTTTATGTTGTCAGAACATGCATTCTATTCAGGTTTTTTAAGAATATGTTCTTCCATTTCAAGCATACTGTCACTGTCCTAAAAAATAATGACTTAGGTCATTATTTTACTCTTAAGTTCTTCTTAAAATAAAAAAAAAAAATGTTGAGCATCTTTCTCTTTTATGTTGGCACTGCACTTATTGATAAAATAACATTTAAACATACAAGAGTTAACCTGAAAGTACTATTTATGTGGCCCAGAAAAAGTTATGACAGGGCTGAATTTGGTCCCCAGGCTTTAACTTTGACACAAAGGCATCGAAGGGAGTAACCCTTCATATCACCCTGGAACCCAGAAACCAGCAGAACCTGACAGTTGCACCAAACCCTCAATACCACCTATTACCCAATCAGAGGTGGGAGTCATGCACAGGAAATCTACTCAAACACCCAACTACTGTATGATCTTTAATTATTCAGGGATGTAGCAAATAGAAATAATTTTGGTAATCATAACTGGCCTAAAACTGAAAAGGCTAAGTATGAGAACTGGTCCAGAAGAATTGGTCCTGGCTCCTGGTGTGGCCCCTATACTGAAGAGATAATACTAAGTACATTTTTTTTATGATGATATGAGCTGGCACATAAACTGTAACTAATTGGTCCCTTTAACTTATTATTATTATTATTATTATTATTATTATTATTATTATTATTATTATTATTATTATTTATTATTATTATTTTACGTTCACGGTCTTACTTTAGCAACGAAAGAAAAAAATATGGTGTTGCACTCTTAGTGGGATGACAGTTTTAATCTGACAGATCAGGGCTTTGCCATTTGTTCAGGAGTCACAAATGGCTCCTTAGCTCACTTAATATACTAATTAAGTGATACAAATTTGCATTATTTTTTTTGTTTGTTTGTTTTGTTCTTTCGATTTGTGTTTTCTGTGAAGAAAAACAAAAACAAAACAAAAACACTGACCCTCTTGGTAATTTGCACCACAACTGCCACTGGATTCAACTGAAGGTCCTTGTCTGAATGACAACCACCTACCAACGACTAAAAGAGGACTCTATGGTCGTTGGTAGTAGTTGTTTTCGGGGTTTTTGCCTTGTATTTAAGATCGATAACGCTTTAACAACTTTCTCCGTACTCTGAACGTCTCAGAGTGAGCGACGGAAAGGTACGTCACTAACGTCAGCAGTCAGTGAGGGGGGTGGGGGGCAAAAACTGACGCCGACGCTCAAGCCGGAGCTGAGAAGAGGGGGACTAGTGTTTTGTTTATTTTTTCTTTAATTTATATAGTTTTATTCTTTAGTGTTGTGTTTGTGTTTTGCAGTATTCCATTGACAGTATTGACTGCCCTGCTTTTAAGCGCTTGCTTTCCTGCCGTTAACTTTCGTGGCGCTCTCCCCTCACGCGGCGCTATTTTGACAGTCGGGTCGCAGTGATCCAACTCAGGCTAGCAGCAACATCACATTAGCAGCGGTAAGTCATTCTGGGAGCTAGCAAACCTAATCCCCCTATTTAAGGACACAACAGTACTTGGATTGCTTTATAACAAGATTTACATCGCTGTAGACATGTACTGTCTTGCCTGATAGACGTTGTTAACTTAAACAGTAGGATTTATGAGCCCTGGATACTTAGCGTACATTGAAAAGAAAAGGCTAGCTAGCCTGGCTAATATTAGCTTGGTAGCTAATTATACTCTTTGGAGGAAGCAGGCTAGAAGGAGAAGCTAGCTATTGTTAGCTGCTAATATTTTCAGTCAACTGCACAGCCACGACTGACCATACAGCCGTATATCTTTCACAGTGACAACTTTAAAGATTTTCCACACGGGAGCCTAAACACACGGCCACCAAAGCGGTAAGCTGAACCACGAAGATGACTTGAGATAATCTATAATTGATGATCTACTATATTTAGTCCCATTTGTAATGTAACATGAAACACCATCTTTAAAGTCCGCGTACTCAATGGCAGGCACGAGATGGCTAAGATAGCTCACAATCTTCGTGGTGTGAGAAAGATGTTGCTGAAACTCCGCGGTTGTGTGAATAAAATTGAAATGAAGGCATTTATAGTTGCGGATGGGTCCAAATGTTAAAATTAGAATACATTTAGAGAGACGTTTAAAGCACACAGCGCAGTCAATGGTATCATGTGCTGTAGATACTATATATCTATATATATGTACTTTTCAGTGAATACAAGAATAATGACTGTTACGTGTAGTTATGCTATAAAATATGAAGTTAAAAAAAAACAGAACAAAGTTTTCAATGGGCTGATTGTCAGTTTTTGTTTAGAATATGCTAATCTTCCTTGATTGAATGGATGGAATTTTTTCTGATACTTTTGATTTAACGTTAAAGAGGCTGTATTATGCATTTTCCAAGTTCATAGTGTCATTTTGTAGCATAATCAAGGAACTGTTACCTTCAGATTTTATAAAATGGTGTGTATGTCAAACATAACTTAAAAGAAATTTGACTTCACACTTTGACACCTTGATATTAGGCTTGTGTCTCTTTACAAAGCTCATACTCTTTCTGGCATTCTGCCTTCAGCTCTTCATCACCGTGCCTTTTTTTTTTTTTACGTTGTTTCAACTGCTCTGAGGAACATTGGAATGAGAGGTGGTTTGCACGATAAGCTCGGCAGATACACAGTTTTACCAGGTGTTTGCTAGCTGCTGCTACCACTAGTCTGGTAGAGCATAGTGGGGAAGACGTGAGGTGGCTGGGGCTTTGTTTTGTGAGGCAGAAGCTGGGCTGGAGACTGCAGCTCTAAGGTGGAGCTTTGTGAGATTAAGTTTCTAGGCGCCCCCGAATGGCTGCCATGGGAGATTCAAAAATTTCTAAATCATCTATGAATGAGTCAAAGCAACACTCCAAGTATGTTTTTGATGAGGGATTAATATTATAATATGATATAAAGCTCAAAAAGTCAGTTTTATATAAATTAGCCTTTTAAATTGGCCTTTTAAATTGCAATTTTAAATCCCTTTAAAAGTACTCTTTATACAGAAGCAACACTGTCATGCTAACAATACATTCTTGGAAATGAAAATAATTGTATTTCATTGGAATTTACCTGAATATCTCTTCATACTCGAGCAATAGATGGTTGTTGTGCTCTCCCTAAGCTGGGTTTTCGCTCTGCATTCATTGACCGTCCCAGCCTAAAATGTTTAATTGTGAAGGAACTATTTAAAAAATCTCAGGTTGTAAGCTTGTTCTTGTGGTTGATGGTAGAGGTGTGCCAACTGATCGGCCACCGATCATAATCGTGAAAAGTGTATGATTGGTGATCGCCGATCACTGTCTCTTGTTGCCGATCACATTTATGTCACTTTGTAGCCTGTGCAGTATATCTCTTCTTTCCTTTACACTGCGCAAGCGCGCAGCAGCAAATCTGGTCATGTGAAACTATTACGCTCAGAGTGAATGGGGACGTTTGCGTGTTGTGGCGAAAAATTACCTCGGGGTGAAGCACGTCAAAATGCATCAACACAACAAATCTAATATGGCATTAAAAAAACAAGCACTTGACGGAGTTTGGATAAATCGAGGCTCAGATCAGGAAAAAAAAGGACATCTGGAGCGGGCAGATAACAGGTAAAGCAGCACACAACTACTAACGATCACCTGGATTAGCATCATAGTCAGAAAGCTAAACAAATAACCTGAAAAATAAGTAAGAAGCATGCAACTTAAAAGAAAAAAAAAAAAGTTTAGATGTGTATTAAAATATGTCTATTATGTCTGAATTAGGTGAAATTATTGCCAGACAATTTTTCCATTTTGCCAGATAACATAGTATCATTTATACCTAAAGTGAAAAAACAGCCATTCCAGGTGTTCAGCAGAGATCGATAATCGCGAGAGATTAGCTTCATGGATGATCGGTATCGGAACCTGCAGCAAAAAGCCTGATCGGAGCATCCCGAGTTAGTGGTTGTTCACTGTGCCAAGCGCATCTCAGCTCTCTCTCAACTAAAAAAAATAAGAATTTAATGAAAGGTGTCAAATATTTTTCTGGAAAAATTGAGCAGTGTGACTGGCACTGTGACTGTGTCTCATTCGTGTCCTCTTCTGCCCAGCCATGTCTCTGTTCCCACCTCCTCTCCCTCTTTTCAGCATCTGACTAACAATAGGTCCATTAACTGCTGTAACTCAGCAGCAATTTGTGCAATCTAGTGTCTTCCATCTTACAATGTGACACAGGTTACCATTAAGATTTTATAATGTCCTGCTGGCACAGTGTGACACGTTCCAAGTCTTACGATTTTGGAATTCATATAGTGTGTTTCGGACTTTAATTTAAGGTAGAAGCTGACAGCAGAATTTGAACAACAGGACTATTTCAATGCGAAATGACATTTTCAACTTAGTGTATTAATATACACTGCTGTAGTTTCTCAGTCATTTATAACTATTTACAAAGTGCTAATTTGCAGCAAACATTTCCTCAAGGAATTTTACAAGCAGTCAAAACAAGTCAATATAATCGTGTAGATAGACTTAAAGTGAGTCATATGCATTTCAAATTGATCACAGTTATCAAATAAAGTTGGAGCATTTAGTTTAACTTTTCAGTTGTATAAAAAGTTTTCTAAGAAAATCTAGTTGATTGTATTGAGTCACTGACTTGCAGCTTTCCATCCTCCTATAAATAGCAGCAGTGGACAGTTACTTGCATTATGTCATTGATTTTGCAGCAGTCCCTCATTCTGAGTGCGAATGTGGTGACAGCGAAAAGGAAAAGTCCCTTTTTAACAGGAAGAAACCTCAAGCAAAATCTGTCTTGGTAGTTTAAGAAGATAAAGCAGATGTGTAAATAAAAACAAAAAACACAGATGCACTGATCCAGGATTTGCTTTTATGTTTTATGTCCTTATTCAGGAAAGAAACACTGCTAAATGGATAAGATTTCAGGTCCAGAGGATAAGACGGAGCACAAAGTTGCTCACAAGAAAGACTCAGCTATTGGCTATGTGTAGGAGAGACAGAGAATAAACGTTTTGAGGAACAGATTTTCCTCAAAATTACTACTCGATTAATTAAAACCCTATCAAGTCCTACTTGTTGAAGCTGTACATTTTTTACACTTATTTTGAGGTATCAAATCACTATGGGTTTTCTGTAAGGTTTTATAAAGTCTAGCATTCAATCATTTTAATTTTAGACCTTGTAAATAGGGGTGCATCAATTGCATTGTTCTGGCCTATTGCCGATTAACACATTTTAAAAAATCTGACCTTTCAATTGAGATTTTGGCCAATACCAATTGGCAGAAAACATCTATTTAGATTGACAAAGTTTGTATTTAACTTGCTTGAGCTATACGCTATAAATGATTTATTTTGGTGTTATATTTATATCTAAGTAATTTTTTAGTTTCATTTTAACTTTAAATGCAACTTTGAAAAAAAACTTGACTTGTGCAATATGTAATTAATTTAGTTACTGAATATTGTGTCATCAATATTAAACAATGGAACAATGTGGACTGTCACAAATCAAATAATTTTTCCTTGTAACTAAGGGTGCTGTTGCAGGTTTATGGCTGTCATTGTCTTTGTATTTACTTTGTGAATTCAATAGGCAAGTTGGTGTGGCTGTTAATATGTTTTGCTTAATTTGTAAAACCCTTCTGTTAAACTGAAAATTTTCCATTTGGAGTTTGAAAGACATTTATTTCTTTACAGATCAGTTTTCACTATATCAAGTTTAGCTTTACATAGTATTTATGTCCTTCAAAGTTTACTGTCCCATTGAAGACTAATTTCTCAATCCGCAAGATGAATTTACAGTTTGTAAAACACATTTTGTTGAAAAATGGTCATTACTCTTTGTGTCTTGGCTACAACCCTACTTTTTGACAGTGAAGCTGAAAATAGCAAGATTGCTGTGATAATTAGATGGGATCACAGCACAGGCTTTCAGAGCTGTGATTCAACCATCTGTTCTGGGAAAGCGACATGTGCATTTGTAAAGGGAAAAAAAAAACATTATTTGCATTCTCAAATGATGTGATTTTTAAAAATTGCCAATCGAGGATTACCAGTAGAGCCACATTTGGTGATAAAATTGCCATGAAAATCTGTTCTCTTTAGTTTAATGGGCTATTATAGCAATTTTAACAAGAGCAATTTTCCATAGAAACTGGGCTTCACTGAGAACTAGTTTTTTTTTTTTGTTTGAGTTGTTGAAGTGTTGACTCTAGAGAAGCTAGTGCTACTATAGCACCAGTTGTTATTGTCCACAGCAAAGAGCAGTTGACATCATAGTTTTTGATTGAGCCCAAACAGACTTTTTGTGCCACCTAATTAAAATTAAAATGGAACAAGATGCAATATGAATTTTGGCCTGCCTAGTACTTTGCCTTGCATTCAGAGTTACTTTTTCATTATTCAATAGTACATGCAACATCACTTTTTATGCAATTCATGAACTAAACAGTTCACATGTTTACAGGATAAAAAAGGATGCAGGTGGAAGATACAGGTGGAAAGATTTGCTTAAAGATTTATCAGTGGAAATGTTCAGTGATGAACCAACATGGCTCTGCTGTGCAGAAGACATCAGGCAGGAGCTGTTATCAAATTGAAGTAGGACTGGCATCAGTTTCTGGTTTTACAAAAAATGCTTGTTGTTGCTGATGTCTCGATGAAAATTTGTGCTCTGTACCAAAACATACCCTTCCTGAGGTGTTGGTGTAAGGGACAAATCATTGAGAAAAAATGATCTACAGTGAAATCTGCTCGAGGTGAGTCATTGAATCCACAATCTACTGTTGCTAAGGCCACCAGTGTGAGAGAGAAAAATAATCTGCTTCTCTGACAGCATATTTTTCCCCTTTTGTACCCTGCAGCCTGTGAATCTTTATATGGTCCCTGTTTCTGCATTGCATTACCATTTGAAAACTGATTTAAAATTGTTTGTTTTGTGAAGGTGCTTTTTTTCGTCTGCCAATGCCCAACTACAAGTTTTAAGACCAAGCCTGATCATTTTTGATTTCTTATCAAATACTCTTAACAGCCAGAGTTGTCATTGCAAAAGTATGATTTGAGTATTTTCTAGAATCCCATTATGAAAACACTGGACTGTTATTATGTTCGATGCAATCAGTTTGTCAGCAAGGTTTCCATATCAGCTTCTATCTCTGAATCTGTCTATAGAGCAGCATAAGTAGAAGAGTGTCTTTTTCTAGAGAGATTTGAAGAGCTATTTATAGATCTCAGCCAAAGCACCAAGCGTGGTGCTGTTGCTGCTGCTTCTCTTCTCTTTACCACTCCTGAGTCTGTTCATCTCCCTCTCCATCTTTATTTGCTCCCCTTTCTTTCATGTTCTTGTTACTCCTATTGCATTTCTGTTTTCAGCATTTTTGTTTTTCAGTTTGCTTTTAATGCCCATCTTTCACTTCAGTTACATACATTATTGATCTGAGCAGAAGGGAATTGACAGCATCAAGTCTGGCCTGAGACTGGGTATGTGTCATTTATGTGTCAGTGATCCAATAGTGGAGGGTTATCACAGAACACATACAGGGAAAACGGTGCATGGTCATACCAACATTTCAGGTTTTGCTTGTGTTTGTGTATGCCTTTCTTATAGGTTTTCTATTGCAGCAGGCTTTACTCGCCTGCTAATAAGCTCATCATGGCGAAATATATTATTGTCAATGAATTTTTAATTAATTTTTTTGTTTCTCGTTGGCTTTAGAACAGCAATACGTTGCATGTCAAAACTGAAGGATAGTCTGTTGTTCCTTTGACTGGATGACTCCTTTTTCTCTTTGCTACTTTCCATCTTTAGCAGTTCTGTAAAAAGAAGCAACCAGGTTGTTCAAGTGCAGTCGCAGCTGGACTTGTTTTTAGGTATTAGATGGCATTAGTGCATGGCATCCCCTTTATCCCAGTCATGTGGTCACCCTAAGACAAATTTGTCCAGGGTCATGCTAGGATTACAAAGTCATCAATTGGTTTGTTGTCTTTAAAACATATATATAAGATTTACAAGTTCTAAGGGGCGCTTACATAGCCAAAAAACATTTTGAAAACAATATGTTGCTTCAGTACCTGAGCTTACTATTTATTAATACAACTCTAAGCTGTCACTAAATGATGTTGATTGCATGATGTAAGGACAACATTCCATTAATGCATTGATAGTTATCATTGCAATAACTATATTGATTGCAATTAATAAACATTTTCCCTACTCTAATATTGTTTCTCATTACCACAACATGCCCACCACTTTGTATGGTTTTATAAATTATTACTTTCTCTAAAATCTGTAACAAATGTGGACATTAAGGGCAGTGAAAATCCACTCAACTGGCTAGATTGTATTTTTTTTGCATGCTGGACATGAATGCATGTTGCTTGAAATACAATGTCTTACCAAATATTGCATCCAGTTTGATTAGAGGCAATCAGTAGACACTGATGCTGTGATGACAGTTGGGATTCTATACAGTGTGAAGCTGTAAAGTTGTCTACACTCAACAAAAGGTGACAGCAGTCATTATGTCTTTGACACTTTTGTCTTATAGTTAAATCATCCATGAAGATTGATTAAGAGCCCTGTGACATGTTTCTGTAGTTGCTGTGCTAAGTCTGTGGAAGAAATGCGTTCAGTGAACTATATGGCAGTAAGATGAGTTCCTTTGCTCATATTTCTCTCTCTTATACACACTTAATCTGTTGTTTCATCATTAGAATTAGAAAAGCATATAATAGCTTAGATATGGGGCAGGAAACTTGCAGAATTTTTGGCTTCTTATGAGTAAAGAAATGTTTATATGACAGTAAAAGTGAAATATTCAAAATAGTTCAACAGTAGAGTTTCAAAATACATCATTCCTCCATGAAACATCAGATTGACGTCTTTAGAAAATGTTGAGTTCAAATGGAGTGGAAAAGTTTTAAGTGCTGGTTTATAGTGATGTAATTTTTATGTTTTCAAAATAAATAACATTATAATGTCATATAACGGAAATGCATGTTCAGAAATGACAAACAATGCTGATAGTGTTTTATTTACTCTTGTATATTCTTAACATTGTATGCAACTTTGATTACTGTTACTGCCATATTATCTACATCCGGTGTTTTAGTTGTCAAAAACTGGCACGGTCACTATTACTCAAAGGTAATTAGAAGCCGGGCCAAAACTTTAGTAGACCACACATATTTCAGTTGAAGCTTTAGCCTATCAGAACACAGCTCCAGAGCTTAAGCAACTGCCTTACATAAAGTTTGCTGCTAAAATAATTTTTGTCGCTGAACTTTTGATTGCCCCTGTTCCGCAGTGTCTTTCTGCTGACGTTTGCAGTTAAGTGACTATGGAGAACATGCAAATATGTTGTCTAGTGGGAATAAGGTTTTCCTTGCTAATGAGGTGGTTTAATTTTTTTCTTCCTCCATCTCCTTTTCTTTCCTTCTCACGTCGCTCCCCGGGTATAATTTTTTACTTCGCATCCATTGCAGCAGTGCTAGAGTTTCACCAGCAGCTGTCAGTACTTGAAGCTTATTCAGTTTTGCCAGACACAGGCTGCAGATGATGACAGAGCTTCCGAAAAATGGAGAGTGATGAATGGCGCCTAGTGTGTCCTCAGACTATGTGACGTATGTTTTTTTTTTTTTTTTTCCTTTTTTTTAACAGAACATAACCAAACCTTGAAACTGCATCTATTAAATTATATTTACTGCAATTGGTCATTACAGAGAAGTGCTGTTGAATCAACTGATGTGCTAGCGGATCCAAGCAGCCCTGTTAACAGCTGGGCTTCTTGAATGCCCTGCCTCGGCCGTCATTGGAACTATATTGTTACAGAGGCAAAGAGCAAACAAGATGTGTAGGGGAGAGAATGAGAATCCGCACGAAAGGGAGGGTTTGAGGAGCAGGGAGCGGTACAAACTGTGCGCATGATAGCATAAGAGTGGTAGGCAAAGAGGGGGCTAGTTTGCGAGCAAGGTTTTCTCTTTTCTGCTGTAGTGCCTGTGCCGCTGATAAAAAGGGGGAAGCCAGAAGAGACTTTTGTTTTCTCTCATAAAACCAATTAAAAAAGCAGAGCTGATAGTATCTCCAGCGAGGAAGGTAACACCAGGCGTGAAGATGGAGAAAAGTACAATGAGCTGAAGATAGTGGCAGACCTGGAGTCTCTTGAATCTCTCTTCACTTGCTGCAGAAAATGGAATTTATTCATTTGTACTACTACATGCTGAGGTAAATATTTTAAAAACTTGGTCTTGTTTGAGTGCTGCATTCACTAATTAATCTCTTTTTTTATTTTACATTTTTTTAATGTGAAGTTTGTAGTTGTGAGACTCCTGCTTTAGCAGAAGATCAAAAAGGCTGTTCTCTACATGCATTATCTGTGTAATTGTGAGCTTTATTAAATTGGTGTATGATGTAGTTTTTTTATTATCATGCAATGTCACTAAGATAATGACTTATATTAGAACATCTTTTAAATGTTCTTCCTCTTATAAAAAATTAAAAGATCCCTGCAGCATAGCTAAAGTCCTAGAGTTGCTTGGAAATTGTGGCCTGTACCTTAAACATTTCTCCATATATGACAAATTTAACTTAGACAGTTCTGTTCTGGTTTTGTTAATTGGTGGTCTTTAATAGATACTCAATAGTCAAGTTTGTGCTTAAATAGATGATGTAGATGTTCAGACAAACCTTGTTTGTTTTTTTTCTGAAACATTGATGAGGTAGTAAGGAATTCCCTTCCTCTGTCTGTGTGGGAGGGTGGGGTTGATCTGGTGGGGTGGAGAGTCACCAAGAAGTAGGCGCTGCTCTGCAATACTGTCAGCTTAAGGAAGGAGGAAAGAAGTGAGGCTTTAAAACCACTTGCATAAAACACATTTGACATTTCATCATGACCCCCTCCCATAGATAGGTGCTTTACAATTAAGGGGCATTCAATATATATATTTTAAAGGTAACCTTTGACCTTTCCTGTGAGTGAAATTCAAGTGTATCTGAACATTTGCAATCGTGCTTGTACCTTTATTTATGGAACACTGTGTGCAGGAACAGAGAGTAGATAGGAAGGTGAGAGGGAGGCTGCACAAGCGTGAGAAAAAGCATAACAACAGATCCTTCTTGAATAAAAAAAAATCTATTGCTATAAATAGCAATCCATTCTAATAGTGTGAGCACAGTTTCAGGCTTAGACAGCCAGACTTTTCCTCCCCTTAGCTTGCATGGAGGTTCTGCTGTTTAAAAAGCAGCACCACAATGTTCTTCATCATTTCTTCCCCTTCTGTTTTTTATTTATTTTTTGTTCACTTGGCCTAAATCTGTCTTGTGTTGTATCTGGCCTGTTTATATAATGAGTGTCTCTATATGCATGTGTATGCATCTATCTCAGCCTTGAAAATAACAAACATACATATCATCCTCATTAGCTGCTGGATCTGTTCAGTTTGCCTTATTTTTACAAAATGCAAAGGTTTTTTATGATGATATTCTATTGTCAGTTAGAAAAGACAAATGCCCAACATTAGATAAAAAGCTGCCTGGGTGTTAGGTTTCAAGACATTTTTCTTCTTGTTGCTATTAGTCAAAAACTTAGAGAGATTGCACCAAAGAATGTTTCCCAAACTGCACACAGAAAACTGAATGTATGCATTTCAGTAAAATTTTGAAATTCTAATTATTACTCTGGGGAAAAAGTACATGCAAACTTTGCAAACTGATTTCCTAGGTTGTGCATTGACACCTGCCCTGGTTAGTCCCTCTGATATTTAACAGCATGGTTATGAAGGAGAGGAGACTCATGGGGAAGAAAAAAAGATTAAATATGCTTCAGATTTTAGGTATAATTCGTCTTTAACATATAAGCAGATGGTAAAGCACATTGGTGATGTGACACTGCTGTCAAGTCAGCTATGTGACCCAGAGACTAGCTTCTAATCTGAGCCAAAGGAGCAGTGACATACATACTCTCTTTCACTCAGAAATTATAAGTAGGAAGCAAAGCGACCATAAAATTAACAATGGGATATTTCAAATCAAAGGACCCAGTGAAAACATGATTAACAGTTTAAGAAGTTTATTAGGGATTGAAAACAAGTTGTAAAATGTCCACTGAAGTTTAGGATTTGCTCACTTGTAACTCTGTGTACGCTTTATAGTGACAGCCTGGCAGTTTGATTGACTGGATCCTTTTCCCAGCATGAGGCTAGCTAGCTGGCAACTCTAGAACCTTGATCACTGTTGTTGCATGGCAGCCCAGAGACTCTGCTTAGAACTGTGCACAGCAAATCAGTGCATTTCAGAGTGATGGCCCGCAATACAGACAAAACACATTTGGCTGTTGAAATCTGTTCACTAGATTCAGTTTTTTTGGCAAAGGGGAAAACCTTTTCTGTACTTTTGACAACAAATTATTTACTTTGTAAATGACCATTTTGCATATTTGCACAAAGAAACAAATAAAAGGATGTTCAATCCCATAAGAACAATTAATAATTTCATATACCTACTTAACTGCCTAACTTGTTATATTGTAATAGCCCATGTTCTCTCCATGTTTTCCCCATGTTTTCCCCACGTTTGGGGAAAACATGGGAAGAAGCTGTGTTTTATGCATTTGAGTTCTTTTGCCATTTAGTAATTTAAGTTCCAAAGACTTATACAGAAAGCTTTGCTTTGTCTTTATGGAGGTGTCTCAATCTTCACGCTCTCCCAAATACCAGTTGTGTTATTAAAGAGTAGTAGCAAACTCTGTTTCATATTTCATTCAAATCAATACCATTCTAAAAAAATCTGTTGTTACAAAGAGTGCAGTAACATGGTGAGGTACAATTCATCAGTTGAAATGTTATAATGTTTTAATTTATGTTAACCAGACAAGTTTTGAGAAATAATAAATTAGTAGAATAAGAACATGGCATAAAATATTTGTGGTGCATATTGTATATGAATGCAAAGCAGGTGGTAAATAAAATATTTGCTGCCATATTGAAATATAGGTGTATATTTTTGCAGATAGTCACTGCTATGAATAGCTGCAAATCTTTAAATTTGTTCCTTCCTAATTTATTTTTGAAGTGACACAAAATTCAACTTTTATTTTAAACATTTATTTCCCCATGATCTTTTTCAAATTAAATGCAAAGTTTTGTCACTAATTTGAATTTGAAACTTCTCAAATATATCCTTTGACCTGCCTTCATGCATTCCACAAAGAGCTTGTGCTTTATGTATGGCTTTATTGTATATCTTACATAACACCTTGCCTGACTAAAGTAGAAAAGCTGAATCTGAAAACTTGAGTTCCACAAGTTCGCCAACCTAGACAAAAGTGGAAGGACTTGGAAAATGCCTTATTGTTGTCCATAGAAAGTGTTTGGCAGATATTGAAAAGATATTTAACATTTATAAAATATAGTTTCAATGAAATACTGAAAAGCAATGGAAAAAAAATATTTTTGTGTAGAATATCAGGTACCTGCCATAATCCTTTCTACTGTTCAATATACAGCCCATACCATGTAAGCAAATATGAATGTTTTGAGTTGTTTTATAAAGAAATTACAATAATCAATAGCTAAAAGAAAAAAAATATATTAAGGTTTAATTTTATGTTACATCATCATCATAAACCTGCCTAAATAATATTCAGCAGCTAGAAATTCTGCAGTGAATAAAATCTAGTTGCATTGCAGAATATCCTAAATTTTCCTGATTTACACAAATGGAACTACATCTCTTACAGTGGATCTCAAGTGTACAAACTTCTTTTAAAAAGCCTGGTTGTATAAGCAAAAATTGGGACCATCTGATTAATTTAAAATAAAGTTCTGTCCCAGTAGGATTTTAATGACTTTTTGTCATTTGCATCCTACATCCATGTACTGGTTTACATTGTGAATACAAAAGATGAAGAGGATCTTGCTGCTCATAAGTCATCATACTAACATTTTAAGATTGAGACCAATACTTAAAAAAAATATTTAAAAGTCAATATCTTTTTTTGTTACTGTAGCAGCTTTTTAAAAAAATCTCTGGGTTCCTTACAGTTAAGAGCAAGCATTTGTGGCATCTTTTAGCCTTTTGTTTTTTTCCTGTTCATCTGCCTCATAAGAAAAGTAACTCCAAAAGATTTTTTCCTTGTTGGCTAAGGAGGGTTGCATGTGTTTTTGGCATGTTAGCAGATTATAAGCCTTCCCGCAGGTTATTGTTTTAGTCATGTGATCAGCTGTGGCGAGGGAAGGGTTAGGGTTAGTTAGTGTCTGTTATTGGTATTGCATCACTGCTGCTGGAAGAAGTGTAACAATTTGGGTAGGTGTGAATGGGCTTAAATTGATTTTGACACAATTGAGTATCCATGACTTCTTAATTTTCTGTAGTGTTTTTTACAGTGAAATAATGATAGCGATTTTCACTAATTATGACTATTATTTCCCTGTCTTTTTTTGACAAGAACATAATATATGCATAATTTACATCACAGAATTTGTCCCTGAGACGGTGATGAAAGTCCTCAAATATTGAAGTAAAAACTGCACAAAATTAAGTAGAAGAAAAAACAAGCAGGCATTTGTTTGCGTTCTACATGTAAAAACATCCAGACCCTAATAAAATCTCCCTGAAGGAAAATGTATTATGCTCTGAAACAAAGTTTAAAGTTCTGTGATATTATCCAAAAAGCGCTCGGCTGTCCCAAGAACACCCTGTTCATCTTGAAACATGGTGGCAGCACTTAGCTCTGGGGTTCATTTTCTTCAGAGATTTAAAATATGAACAGTTTGAAAAACCAAATAGTTTCGAACTACAGCTAGTTTGATATAAGCTATAGCTTATACTATAAAAGATGAAAAAAAGAAAGATGAATAATGAGTTAGTCTTTCAATATTATATTGAGTCCAAGGATATATAGTTCACATAAGAATGAGGTTCGTAGAGGAAAATCAAAGTTCTGGAAAAAGCGTAGGCAGTCTCAAACCTGGTACTTCAACTAGGAGACATGTTTGACAGTTAACTATTTGACTCAAACGTTAAGATGAAAAACTGTTAACCTACCCATGAATACAAGATGAGTTTTGTACTGTATGTGATTAAAACGCAGGTTGATTATTAAAAGTCACATTTATCACTGTTTTTTGTGCTTTTTTTAATCCATCCTCAGATGTAAGATCAATCTGTTAATTTCAAGGTGCAGCTTTAAGAAATCGGATAATCTCTGCCCTCATCAAGATGGAGTGGAACAGAACTGTGTGTGGTTAGACAGCGTGTTGGGGAAGCATTCATATGTCTGCTCGTTTCAACAACTGTGTGTGAATGAGTCACCTTCTGATCTCTGAAAATCCCAGTGTGTCTGTGTGAACACCTAGAAATCATTTTTTTGCATGTGTGGGCTTCACTGTGTATATGGATCTGTGTATATGTGATGGATCTGGATTATCCGAGATTTAAGTACGGTAACTCATATTGCTTCTGTTGTTGTTCTGCATGGCGTTTTATTTTTATTATTTTGTGCAAGCATCTAAAGAAAAATACTCCGGGCCTTGTGGTTGGGAAAAGCATGGGTCATGAGAGTGAAAAGGAAAGGAAAAATATGGGGGTGTTGAGGGATATGGCAGCTTTTCTCTTGGTGACAGAGCCTGTTGCCATGGAGCTGGTCCTCCCATTGGTGGAAGCACGGTCCAATCACATAAGAGTGCAGATTGTTTCATCATTGAGAAGTTTTTCCTCTCTTCCTGTCTCACTATCCACCCCTTGCTTCTCCATGTTTCTCTTTCCTATCTCTCCAGCACCCTATTCCACTGCTCCCTGCTTCTAACACTGAAGGAAGACGATAAATTACATAAGGTTTATAATAATCGCAGTAGCTGCTACCCATTTTTATTTCCGAAAAGTCAAACCAGCCATACTGGCACTGCCAGCTGAGTTGTCCACAGATTTTAACATTCTTAAGAAGACAAGCTACCAAGCACTTTGAAAATCAAAATCTATTAATTTCACAGTTAAGAAATGTCATTTAGCTGTATCTTATCACAAAAGGTTTAAATGTTTGACGAGCACATTAGAGACGGGCCAGCAGCTAAAGGGTCTCTGGTGCTGTTAAATTTTTTAGTGCCTGCCAAACTACAGTGAGGTATTTTTCACAGACAGCTTAGAGATAATATTATTATATTACGTGGCCATCTTTACTCTATTGCCTTCCCAAAGCTTATCTCAGTTTGGTGAATTATAAAGATTTATTAGTGATTCTGAGTTGTTTTTTTTCTATTGGCCTCATTCCTCTATAGTTTTCTGTGCATATAGTTTAATTATATGTTTGACTAAAAATGCATAGCTTGAGAATTTGGAAGCTTGTTTTTCAACTTGATTGAGTATTGTCATCTCTTTGTAGTTTAAATGTCATGCTATATGCAGACACACACAGACGTTTACTTTATTACGTTTAACGTATTCATTGTAGTTTCTTTTTGGTGTGCTATGATTGTATGTCTAACTCCAAACCATGAACTCCACTCAGATGTAAGCCATGTATCTCTGGTGTACACACCCAGTTTTTTAAAAATATCACTGTGTTTTTATATGCGCAGCTGCAAAAGTGAAACAGGATATCTGCAATCATTCGTTCAGAAGGAATGATTATTTAAAAATTTCCAATGTAAAATATTATTTCTAAGTCTTGCTAGGCAGGTTCCTTTGAAACAAAATATACTGTGGAATTACTGCTGGGTGTGTTGTTTGCCAAATTATTTTGTTCTTTTTACAAGAAGTTAAATTGTGCATTTTTCTTGTAATCTTCACTCTTTTTGTTATCTGCCCTCAGTAATATATGTTGCTGTAGTACTGTGTGGAAGATTACAATTGTTATCCAACCAGAATGGCTGAGCAGTGCGGCGGTAGCCTGTTAGCAATTTAGACATGAACATGCTTTCACAGTTGCGTGTACAAAAACGAACTGAATAATTACTGTACAGGAAAATGCGAGTGGCTTGTTTTGTAGCCGTTTTTATGCAAATGAGTAAAAGAATTATGATGATCAGTGTTTATTTTTATCATATTTTCCATACTTTTGTCACTTTGGTGTATATGTTTTATCACTCAAAAAATATGTAATGAAAAGAAAATAAAACACACAAGTGGGATTTTAGAAATCATCAAATGCTAGGGAAATCTTGTTCCTGTTAATCATTTGATCCGGTTTTGTGTTCTGTTGCTTTTCAACAAACTCGGTGCAACTATCTCCTGGCAGTTTCTGACGCCGGAACTCAAAATCACGATGACTAGAAACAGTTCTGCTCCACTGGTGAAGTACGCAGCACAGTAAAGCAGGGACGCATTCAGTAAATCTGGGGTAATAGACCTATCGCTACTGCTGTCATCGAGCTCAAGCATTTCAGCCACCAAAATCTCAGGTTTGGCCATCTAGGGCAGTCTGAGACCATTCTACTCATCAGATATTATTGACAGCAGATTTAAATGTATTTTACTTGAAATGTAATAGTTGACAAAACCCCACAAGTTGTGTAATTGTAAACATTAAAATATGAGTAACAATTAGATAAATAATTATGTGCTCTCAAAAATTTTGTGTTTTCTTTGAGATTTTATAGTTTTGATTTTTGATTACAAACACTCATTTCTTTCCATCATGCTCTTTTTCCCCCATTTGTCAATTTTATGGCCAACAAATGTATCTCTACCTAGCTTTGCACTTTACTCATCTGTCTAATTTACCTACACAAATCCTTGTTTCCTCTCTTTCTCTCAGAACACGAATCATATCAGTGTATACACTTTATAACGATTAGGAGAAGCAGAAGAGATGTGCAGGTAGGCTGGAAGGTAACTATGGAGGGAGGGAAGGGAAAGAAGGAGAGAATGACTCATAGCTCGTCCCACAGGACTGAGTGGGTTGGCTGAGTGGAGGAGGATGGCGTCAGCAGCAAACCCGGCAATTTAAGAAAATACTTCAAAAGATGACGAAAGAGGGAGAGAAAGGTAACTTTTAGTGGTGGGTTTAACAATTAAGATGTTGATGTTCGAGTTCAGCGTGGAAGGATGGGGGTATCCTCATAACTAAGAGGAAAAAAGAAGATTGAGTGGCAAGTAGAAGCAAAGAGACAGATTAAAGAGGAGGGATCCTTTCTTCCTCTGCGTTTCACAGTTTGTGATTCCCTCATCTGTCTTTGTGTGTTTATGCTGGTGTTCTTTAACCTACTATTGCTTTCAGTCATCCATTGATGCACTAGCTTTTTAAAACTTTCATTGATAAAACTGGTATCTTGGAGTCATTACTGTTGTATCTTGCTAAATCTTATGAAGCAGAGATGTTGTTAAATTACAATTCTCCGTGGGTTTTCCTTTACAGTCCCTCGTTCTCTGCCAGCCCCCTCCTCCCGCCCTGTGTGAAACTGCAACCAACGCAAAGGGGAATCCTCTCTGACACAGACAGCACTGGTGCGCAAACACTGTGAGGGCTGCTGATATATGATATGTGCAGGCACTGAGCTTGCACAAACTCTCTCGTCACCCCCCAACCGTCCCACACACACACACACGGTTCAGCCTCCACTCGGTGAAGACATAACCTTACTGCCTTGAGTGAAATGAGTTCTCTCTGACGTCAAATGGGCGAGGTGTGCAGCTGAATACAGACGAGCTGAATTGGGTCGAGTTGCCTGTGTGTCTCCCACTTCCTTCTGTGGGTTTGTATGTGCATGCTCCCTCCTGCTTTGCGCCTCCATTCACCATTTCATTCATCTCTCATTCAGTTTCCACCAAAAACAGAGGCATTTTTACTGTGCATGATTCTTCATTGCAGACATTTTGAGGTAGTTGGGTGAATTAAATGACTTGAGCTGTATCAAGTGCTGCCCGTAAGTATAAATAATAGTCTTCATTTACAATGTGTCTGTTAATTAAAAATTGTTAATCAGGCTTATGGCAAGAAAAAAAAAAACATTGTTGTATTTGTTTTCTTGCAGTACTATGCAAGTTTTTATTCTTATGTTGTTTTTACAGTCTCAAAGTTGTTTAGAGAAAGAATGAAAATGTCCTGGATGGAAAGTCTGTTTGGGTTTTAGGACTATATAAAATAATCTCCCCACACTTCTCAGCAGCTGTGGAGAAGGGACTTTCCCTTTTATTTATCCAAGTGTAAACTATTTGAGATGTTGTCCTTGTTTGACAATTGCACTTGACAAGAAAACCTTGTGATATACTTTATTTTGCTTAGCCCACTATCAGATTCAGTGTGTGTGTTTACCACGCCAGTGTTGACCATTGTCATTACTCTTTCTGGCTTTTACCAAATTTCAGCTCAGCAGCTGATATGATTTTATTAACTTGATGCAAAGAGGCAGAGTAGGAAACATGAGCCCAGTGTGTATCGTCTGTTTACCTGTCATAAGGCAGCAGGAAGCAAACTGCTTATTTTATGCAGCAGTTGTTACATACGGATTAATTAGTAATTTTACCATAAAACTGTGTCATGGTGATCATTAAAAATAATTGTTAATCCCAAAGATATAATCTTTAGCATACATTTGTAGAATTTAGCAATCAATAGGCCAAAAAAGCTAATCTTTCAATTGATAAATATATATATATATATATATATATATATATATATATATATATATATATATATATATAACATTTAAATATTTTAGAAAAATAACTTTTAAAAAGGCAGATTTTATGTGCTAATACTTTACTCCATAGATGCACCTGGGAAGCGCTTACATATCACTTGAAACTCAAACTGACTGATTTTTTTTCACTTGATGTCTAGGAGCTTTTGGATTGACCTACTTAATATAAACTGCACATTACAGTGTTTTATAATTTTTTTTTTTTGAACTCTTATTTTCTTTAATAGATGCATATTACAACTTGCAATATAATTTTAGACATTGTATGCTGCATAAATTGCGGTGCATCAAACACATTGACTGTCAGCCAGTCATAAATGGATACACATTACCTGTGATGTCTTATTCTTTGAAACCACTGAAGATCCTTATCCTTTTAACACTGACTTTTTTAAGGGGTGCATTGGGCAGTTGTGAAAATGTTGGTTTGTGTTTCTTAGTTAGAGAACTTTTGTTTCATACGAACATGAAACATATATTTCTGCACCACATGCTTTCTTTAACTCTCTACACAGCACGCACTGTGAGAAATGCATTGGAACACAAGTTTTGCATTCCACTAATTCAAGGCCATAAATGGCTAACAATATAACAATTAGTTAGCAATATGCAGAAGATTGAGTGGGATTGAATAAGGATAAAACAATTTGTCATTGTAGCTAAACAGAGTCCACATAGTCAGTCATTAAATGGAGTCCACAAGTCAGTCACTTGGCACCGTTTGGTGCCAAGTGACTGACTTGTATGATGACGATTTAAATAGATGATTTATATTTTCCATAGGTTGGAAAGGATACTGAAAATGTATGTTGGTACTGCAGCAAGAGACTCATCTGTTTCCTGTACTCATTAGAAAATTTGCCATTGCCTGAATGTCTGGTGAGCTACATTAAACTACAATAATATCTCAACTTCAAAGAACCTGGATTAAATGGTGTAACTGTCATCAGTGGTTGTCTTTGTATTAGCGATGGCGAATGCACGCTGGATTCACTGTTTATTATCAATCTTTCCTTCATCCTCACTTTACTCACTCAAATCAAATGGCAGCAGTTAAGAATGACGTTATCGTCTCCTTGGCAACCCAGTGGGCAGCATCATGTCTATGTTGAAAGAAGCTATGGAGTGTTGATGACAGAGCTGTGTAAACATAAGAGGACTGGAAGGAGAAGCTGGTTTATTCATAAGCATCCCATTAGTAGTTTTGAGCTGCAATTTTTTTCTGCTTCCTCTCTGTTATTAAGCAAGGATTGACATTTGAAATGAATAATTGTCACTGCTTGGGAGTTCAGAAGCCTTCTCTCTGTTTCTCCCAGAACACACAGAGGACTATTTTTGGAATGACTGAGTCAGATCTACATTACAGTGTGGCTGTTTTTTGTGCTGCTGTGGTAGATTTCTGCAAGCAAAGTGAGGTTGGGGAATGTGGGTGTCGTTGTCAATGATCTTGTGTTGCTGCTGATGCTGTTGATAATGACGACTTTGCTGCTGCATCACCTTGGTCTTTCCCACATTGGAAATCCCTTCCTCATTGGTTTCCCCATTCCAACCAATACAGAGATCTTGATAAATGTATTGTTACCTTGCTTTGTTTACGCATGTCACCCATTAAACATTTTCCTAAGTTTGTGCCTCCTGAAATTCTGAACCCCCTACCTGGAATCTGATGAATTGTAAAACTGATTATCAGTAAATGTGTTTTTGATGAGCACTATAGTTCAGTAGTTTGTCTTCCAAATTGCATTTTTATTTTTTAATTAAATATAAAATCTAAAATGGTAGTTTTAGCCAGAATCGTCATACTTGCTGTTGTAAGATATATTTTTAATAATGACCTACCTTTTGTTTTACAATTTGCAATTGGAGTTGAAAGTGTGGAATGTAACAAAGTCTGGTAATTTAGAAATATTTGGATGGATCTGAAATGACAGCAATGACAGTTTCAATTTCTTTGTAAACCCAGAATAAGACTTTGACTTGTTTAAGCTGTTCTTTAATTTCTCTAAATTTCCAATTTTTTAATACTTCCCTAATTATTACCATTAATGGAGAGCAGCTATAATAGGTTATAATAATCTGTGATTATTTATTTATTTATTGTCCTTTTGATTCTTGCTCAATTCTTTCCAATGTGAATTTTCAGAATTACAAGCACAGCGACCAAATGCTCATGCCAGATTGATTTTATCATTCTAAAAACATGTATTCCACCACTGAACAGCGAGGGTTTGTGCCGATTTTAAAGCCCATTCCTAGTAAGCTCTTAGTTCTCAGCTGCTCTGTCCTCCTCCCTGCCAGAAATAGCAGCAGCAGCAGCGATGAGTCACGCAGTGTGTGAAAGATGACGTCATTCGTGTCTTCCTCTTCTGTTCATGGTGCCCAGGGCTCCAGACTGTAGGCAAGACCATGCTACTGCAGTAAGCCGAAGGCAGAGACGAGAGGCCTTAGACGACCTCTAAAGGTGGTGACTGGCCTGTTGGTGTCCCCCCTCCATCTCACACTCGGCCTGACAGAGTGCTGCCTCTTCAGTTCATCTGACTGCTGTAAATATGTAATTTTTCATGAAAATAATGTGTTTTTCATCATGTATTATTTCCTCACCAAATGTCTTTTGCAGCAGATGTTTTCCTGTTTTGAGAAAATTACTGTTTAGAAGTCTCCTTTGTCTTTTAATAGTTTGCTAAAAGTGGCCCTTAAATTGTCAAAATTGTTTGATAAACCAAAAATCTCAGTTGAGCTTTACAATATATATATATATATATATATATATATATATATATATATATATATATTTTTTTTTTATTTTCGGCTTTAGTGAAAGTAATACTGTGCAATGTTATTTGGCTTCTATTTGTTTATGGCTCACACAACATTTCACTAATGAAAGGTGATATTGCCAAAACAACAAATGATCTCATTTTAGTTGTTTGAACAATATTTGAAAACACAATACTTATTTTTGTTGGTGTCTTTTGTAAAACACAATAAAATATTATGGTAAAGCTTTAGATGACTGTTTAGTTCCAAATAATTTTTTATTCTCAAATATGTTGACACTTGAGTGTTTAATTTTTTATTATGCAGCACAATGTTAACTAGAAATTTCTTAAATATATATCTAAATTGTTTGAAACATAGCACATTTCTGGTGTCTAATGAATTGTTTGCAGAATGATTTAATGATGGACTGCATTGTTCCCTAGAATGCATAAGTTATATTTGTTGCCATAAAGGTAATGAATCCCTTTCATAAAAAAAAGTTGGGTTTTTTTTCCCTGAAAATGTAAAAGTGAAGGAAACAATATTTAGAGAAGCAATGAGAAAACTTCTGATGGTGATTCCTGGTTTTTGTGAATCCTTGACTTGCTTATTGTAATTTTAACTGATTCTGATTTCTTTTTATTAAAAATATACACAAAGAAAGCATTTCAAATATTCTCTGACTATAGTGGAAGGGGAAATGATGTCATGACACTGTTGCTGTCAAATAGGAATCTGTGTAAATTCTAGAAGAGGAGAAGGGCTGGTGCTTATCGAAGCTCTGAAATTTCCAAAACCATAATTTTCCATGACGCAGAGGTTGAAAAACGTGAAGAATAAAATAAAGCACAGGATTATACTCCTTTCTGCTTTTCTGGTATCCTGAAGCTGTAAATCAGTTGATTCCTCTGTGCATCTCTTAACAGTTATTTTGCATTTAAAACCATTTTGCTGTCTAAGTTATACCTTTCATATAGTTCATTACATTTTTTGTTGTTTTTGTTTCCCGACAGCCTTTACCCCAAGACCCAAGAGTTGCTATGGAATTCACTTTACCCCCTGTCTGCTGCCCAGCCTAGAACACTACCTTAGTGGATTCCCTTCATCTCCCTGTGTGTGGTTCTTACCCACACTCACTGTAAAAAGTTCAGCATAGACCTGGTACCGCCAACAGGTAGCGACTTTAAACGACAAGGAACAGCATAAAACGTTGTGCTCAGTTGTAAGAAAAAAAAAAAGACATCTCTTCTGAAAATTTTCTTTCACTCTCATAGCCACTACTGGGTCCTCCACCAATCCCCTCCCCACTCCCACCCTCTCCCCTCCCCTAAGAAGATGTCACTGAGCCTGACAACAGACATCCAGCAGGAGGGAGAGAGTGGGCTACAAATCGAGCCCTGCAGTCGAGGTAAAAGCTCTCCTCAACCACAGAGCACCAAGGATGGGACAGGAGAGGGGCCAGAGCCAGATGATAACTCTCCACAGGATGCACAGGTAGGAGGATGTGACAATAAGTTCTCACTTGATGAGTGATAAAATCACCTTCAATTCACTTGGTTTCTCAGCGGGTTTCTCAGCTTTAAAGTTGCACCTGATCTGCACAGTGTGATGAGCTCTGCAGCAGCATGGAGGTCTGAGACAGGAAGATCTCCACCTTAAATCAGTTTTTGAACAAAGACCTTTGTCATTATTATGCTTTAACAATACAGAGGCACTCAGTAAACAGAGATGCCTGTCATTCTGTTCATTTTTAGTATACACATTAGTTATATATAATTTTAATACTTTTTGTAAGGTATTTAATATCTATAATGTCATTGGTAGCTATAGGTCTCCTTACATGATGCATAAAGATGCTGGAGGTTGTGGCATTTCAAAGATTTCTATAACAATCAAATTTATTAGTTTAAACATTGAACAGGGAAAACCTAATTGTGTAGATGCTGCAACTAGGATGTCCTGTAATTTTAGACTTTTATAGCTTCTAATTCAATCCATTATGGTTATGGATATTTAAATTGCACCCTAATATTAAAGTATTATTTTTCTTTTGCTTTAATAGCAGAAGCGGGCTACTAACCACAGCCATGGCAGGAAAAGGGCCAAGGTAAGTGAATTTCAGCATAATTGATATTACTTTATAATCCTGGTGCTTAAAATGACTTTTTGCTCATTTGCTGCATGGGATATTTTTTTTATCCTTCCGGCTTTGTAATCCACTGACCTAATGTCAACTGTCTGCATTATATCATTGGCTTAAAATCCTAAATCTGATAAGAAGGTTAACAGTAAATGTGTTACTGACCTTCGTAAGTTAGTTCAACATTATTCAGTTGAACTAACTGAATAATGTTTCAAATAACCAGAAAAAAATAGCAGAGCTGGCCAATTTCTTCTGAGACTAGAATGATAATTTCTTAAAACAGATGACATTGGTTTAATAGGTCTTTCTTATAAGCTTTTCTTTTAAACTAATTCCAGTTAATTAAATTTGCTTACTAGAGAAGTGTATACATGCTATTAAAAATATTATTAAATAGTTATTGAGAAAAAATCTTCTTGGAGCCGGGCTAACCGTCTATTCAGTTTATGGTCTGACTACATAGTTCAGTGACTTTCTCATTTGTTTATATATTAAACTGTTCTTTTTATCTTTCTTTTTCATTTTTGTGTTTTATGGAAGTTAATTTGCCTTTTTGTAGGTTTATGGGAAGTTTTTGCATGATGATGCTTTTGAATATATATTGGGTGCTTTGGAAGCAGAAATGGAAAAACGAGGCGACAAAGGCAATAAAAATTATTCTAACAAATCTCTAGATTATTATTATTATTTATTTTATTCTTCTCATTGTAAACATCAAAAATGTCAAATATTTGGCAGAAAAAGGCAAAAAAAAAAAAAGCCCAACTCTTTTTCAAACACATTTTTTGTCTCAATCTAGATGTTTTTTGTATGATCATATTTTATCAAATTTCTTCTAAAATTTATCTAATATAATAATCTTGTTTGTTTCAGTCTAATGCCAAAATGAAATTAGTACGGAGTCTGGCAGTATGCGAGGAGTCCTCTGGTCCTTTCCCCAATGATGGACCCCCAGAATCGGTATTGCTTTGTTTGTTTTAATTATTTATTTTTTTTTTTTCAACATAACTAGTAACCACAGTCTTCAACTCTTAACTCATGAGTTTAGAGCTGTTTTTTTTATTTTATTTTATTCATGACAAATATTAAAGGGCATTTTTTTTTTTATTGGTGTCTAAAGGAAATCATTCAGCTTCACATCAGCTGCCCATCAGACAAAGAGGAAGAAAAGTCTTCAAAGGACGAGTATGAAAATGAAGAAAAGGAGAAGAAGGACAAGACTCCTCGAAAGATGCTGTCACGTGGTAAGACACAGTTTGATGGTGGTCATTGTTTGTACCAGAGACTGACATCATTGTGCTTCTTTAGATTGTAGGATATTTTGTAATGTCTCTTCATCAATGCTAAGAGATACTTTTAAGACAGTTTTAAAGTACAAATAAAACAATTACAGTACCCCTCAA
The DNA here is from genome assembly GCA_911649635.1 of Poeciliopsis gracilis. Lineage (NCBI taxonomy): Eukaryota > Metazoa > Chordata > Actinopteri > Cyprinodontiformes > Poeciliidae > Poeciliopsis > Poeciliopsis gracilis. Next base: position 2,335,814 of record CAJVRI010001403.1, read on the forward strand.
TCTTTCTCAACATTCCTCAGTATCATACACAGAGGAGCAGAGACGAAATGGCTTACCTGTGTATCTGTGCAGTATGGTTTAGAAGTAATGTTGCCCTCTAGAGGGTGTTTCTCTGTATATTCTGAACATATCTGACGATTTTCCAAAGCATGAAACATGTCTACTCATCTTCAGCCACTCGAGACATTTTCATATGGCATATGTTCACAATGTATCTTGTTTTATTTTTGTTTCTTGGTTGGTTGTTTTTTAGTGAAATGATTTTTATTCATTCATTTTTTATTTTTTTTTTGTAATAGATTCCAGTCAGGAATACACCGACTCCACAGGCATTGATGTTCATGAGTTTTTGGTCAACACACTGAAAAACAATCCCAGGTATGAGTACAACCAAAGATAAATAATCCAAACAGATTAGTGATTCAAAGTAATTTTGTTTCTTTAGGCATTGAAAATATACAAATTTTAGTTGTCAATGTTGCTTCTGCACATTTGTAAATATTCACACAAAATGTATTTGGAGAGATCACAGAATCCCACATCTGTTTCCATCAAGGATGGTAATACATTTGATGGTAATATTTTGATGCACTTTTTTTTGCTGTGTGGAGCTTATACAAAGTAAAGACTTACCAAAAATATTAAAATCATTATGCTGGGTAATCATAGTTATAGTTGTGTGCAGATGTTCATACTGTTTCCACATTGCATGTTTTTCTGCATTTTTTTTCTTGCTTAAGTTGATCTTTAGAGTTTTTGTAAAGTAGTTAGATTAATGTCTTCAACTTGCATGTAAAGAAACTCCTGGTATTTTTTTCTTAACTACCATTAAAATGATTGTTTTTATTGATTTCTCAAACTTAAGGGGCAAATTTACTATATTTTAAATGGAGGACTCTGTGGTCCCCCTCAGTTCTCTAATTTGTTTTCTCCCTTTGACCCACCAGGGATCGAATGATGCTGCTTAAACTAGAACAAGATATCCTGGAGTTCATTAATGACAACAAGTAAATCTGTCTTTCATTACACTTAATTTATTTTTACACGTGAAGATTATATTTTTATTTCCTAGATTTCTACATTAGTGCATTAGACTTTTCTTCCGAGTGAGTTTGAATTTGATTATCCCATTGTCTTCAGGAGCCCCATTATATGCCAGAAATAACTATTACATTTAGACTCTAAATAGCTCTAAATTTTAGAGCTACTCAGTAGAGAATCTTGGCCATCATCGCAACCCTAATGTGTCTACTTTCACATTTGAAAGTGCTGCCGAGATGGCACTATTTAATGGGCTGTTATTTTGAGTGCCATACCAACAAAGACAGTTTGACTGACGTTTTTACCATTTGATACCCATTTTAATGACTGACGAGCTGCAGCTCACAGAGAGTGATTGAAATTATATTGTTTTGGAAAAGAAAGCGTTGAGGGAGGAAAATGGGCATTATTTGCAACTGATATAGCCATCTTAGTATTCAACAATAATATCACAGCTGTATTCTTACCTAGTATGATTCAGCCCTAATTTCAGTTCAAATCCCAACTTAACTTCTTGCTTCTCTTTTTATGCTTTTTCAACATTCAACAAGAGAGAATTCAACTTAAGACCAAATACCTTAAAGGTCATCTAACAATTACTAACTTATTCTTATGCCTTTTTTTCACTTGCAGTAACCAGTATAAGAAATTTCCTCAGATGACTTCGTATCATCGAATGCTGCTGCATCGTGTGGCCGCCTACTTTGGCATGGATCACAATGTAGATCAGACAGGAAAAGCTGTCATCATCAATAAGACTGGAAACACTCGCATGTGAGTGTGTCAGAATTTAGTACACAAACCTTTCAAATGTTTTGTAGTTTATTTACCATTTTGTTTGGCATACAAAATACTTTTGATTTTAGTGTGGAAATAATGGGACATAGTAGATATGTGCCATGGAAAAATCTGTGATTAGGCAGATTTTTGGTGAGTAACAAAATCTGTGAGTAGATGAATATACAAAGGTCAACTCTTCAAGAAAAATCTTTTTAACATTTTTCCTTAGTTCCTTGCCTTTTGCTCTTAAATGTGGTTCACTGTCTTTTTGCATCCTTTGAAGAATAACTGTTTATTATCTTTTATCCGACAGCCCAGAGCAACGGTTTTCTGAACACATCAAAGATGAACGCAACATGGACTTTCAGAAGAAGTTCATCCTTAAAAGAGATGATGCTAGTATGGACAAAGATGATAATCAGGTTGGTTGGTTGTCATTACCAAATCCATTTAAATCACCATAGGTTTTTATACCAATATACTTTTGTTACTGGTCATTAAGTCACAAAAGGTGTCAAGTAAACCAAAGCAAGGCAAAAACAAAATGCCTAAACTTCTGTCTGCATGTTTAATTTTTTTCTTCTAAATCCTGATGCATACAATCTCAGAATTGAAAAAGAGAAAACTTGCGTATTTGTCAGCAATGTTACTTTCTGGAACAGTAGTTTTTGCAATGCAGAAGAGGAGTTTGCGGCTTCTGCACTTTGCTGTCAAACGACTAAACTTTCTCCTCTTTAGAAGTCACGACTGCAGTATCTTCCATTTGTATCAAAATTGCCCTGTTGGCAAGTTATGAAATCTGAGCTTCTTTTATAATTTCAAAGTAACAACTGCACTATTTTCCATTTGTTTAAAACTACCCAAACACCTTTTGTAAGATTTGGTATTTTTTCTTAGTGCTATATTTAATCTGGTTCAGCATTTTTCTTCAAAGTTGGAATAATTTTATTTAGGCCTGTTTACATAGAAGAGAGAGATTCTTCATTTGAATATTGGACCTATAATTTGATCGTTTAAATTGTTTTCAGCATTTTCTTTTTTTTTGACATGTTTAGCAAGGTGAACAAACATGGGATAGATTAGCACTGCCTCTACCATTTTAGCTTGAAATACATTTTGTCTTTGCAAATTTTAGATCCGTGTGCCACTGCAGGACGGGAGGCGTAGCAAATCTATTGAAGAGCGTGAAGAAGAATATCAGCGGGTACGAGACAGGATCTTTGCCCGAGAAGTAAGTATTTATTTTCTACGGTCCTTTTTTATTTTATGTTATATCATGTTTGCAACATTTGCTTAGAAGATTTTTGAGTGTTTTCTAATTATTGAGCTTGGACAAGCTTTAGATGTCTTGGTTATTTTTATTATATAAACTATTAAATTGTGGTAAGTTTTAGACTAATCAGGAAAAAAATTGTTATACAAAAAAAAAGTACTTACAGTGCTATGTAAAGGAAAGTATACTGTAATTGCTTTTCAGTCACAAGTCGATAATTACATTAGCACAACCTGAAATTGCTTCACTTTCAGAATGTCAGGGAAAGAAAGTTGTGTAACCTGCTGCAGTTTGTAGAACATGTTGTTCTTAGACTTATGGACAGGTAATAAAAGTACGTTATGTATTTTGTCTAAACTTAAAGGGCTTATATAAGAATGTCTCAAAAAGGGAACTATGGCATTGAAGGCCTTATTATTAAAGTAATTTAACCTTTTAGAGGTTCTTGAATATTAGGTTTGGATTAAACTCCTGCTGGATTTTCTTAAGGCCTTTCCACCAAAAGTGTTCCGGTGCTAATTCAGGCTCAGTTAATACACCATTTTAACAGCATTTGTGAACAATCCCAGCCAAGTGATCTCTGTAATCAACATTTTTATGAGTGTTACCCACATTTACATATGCAGCTCTAAATAGTGTTTGTGGGCAGATTAGAAGCCAGACTGACTCAGGAGTTTTAACTATGATATCACAAAATCTGATTTGATTGTTTGCCTCAAATCTTATAAAAAAAAGTAGTTATTTTCTTATAGAACTGCCAAGACTTAGTGTTGTGATAGAATAAATGTTTTGTTGCTGGCAGCTGTAGAAACAGAAAAACCTGGTGCTAAGCCAGCATTTGCATCAGTTTGGTGGAAAAACCTTGATGTAGCCTAAACTGTTGAATTTTAAAATGTTGACAAGCCAAAATGATGCTGGGAACGTGTTACTAATAGAATTATGCATTTCATAATGTGCAGGTGTCCTTTTTTTTGCAGTCGTCTCAAAATGGATACATCAATGACAACAGGTAAGTTGGTGATTTCCCTTGGATGGGTTTGTGTGTGTTTCGTATAACTGTCTTCACCTCTTTCATAATTAAAACTGCTTATTTAGTTCTCAGTCGAGAAGGAGTATCATAAGACAGTGGTAATCAAGTCTTGTACATAGGTTCCTCAAAACTTGTCTTAGTAGATTCTTCTTAATGAGAATCTATGAAATAACTTATTTAAAGATGTGTATTTTATTAACTGCTACATTATTTATTATGACTCACTGGTTTGTCACACATTCTGTGAGCTAAGTTTTAGTAATTTTATAGTTTTTACTAATGAGTTAGGTCACACTGCAGTTAGTCTTTTAACATTTAGCTTGGTAGATGAGGGCCTAATTTGCTGAGAGTGAGACAAAGAAGCAGCGTGGGCTTGAATTTCTGAGTTGAATTTCTGCCTTGTGTGCATTTTTCCCTTTCTTCTCGAGGGTTTTTTTTTCTTTTTTTTTTTTTTACTGTGCCTACCTCTACCTCCTACCTTTCCTGTTTTTTAAGACATTTCCAGACTTGTAACCTGAGCATTTTCTCCTAATGTTAACCCCAACAGACTTTCCACTGAGGGCTACTGCTCTAGCTCTCAAAAGAGGAGACAGATCTTTAGGTATTGGGGAGCTGCTGACTCACTAGTGTGTTGCCATGCCCATTTTTTGAAAGTGGTCTGGTGATGACATTGGTGAACTGTGGTGATTATTATCTTTGCTTGGCGTATTGGGCTGCTAAATGGCTACATTAGCATTGCTCCGTGGATGCATGGCTGCTTTGTGGTTTCACTGGAAACTGATCTACTCACCCATCAACCCTTTCACCATCAGCTACACTGTAATAGAAAGTATCCACATCAATTTCACAGTGATCTGCTTGTTTTGTGGTTGATTTAGCTGTGTAATTATCAAACTGTTACCCAACAAAAACTTGTTTGGCAATTAACATGGTGGTGCTTCATAACTTAAAGTAACATTAAAATCAAGAAGAATAAATAATTTTTTTAATCGTAAAAATTTTACTGTTATTGTTTGAGGTGTGCTAATTTTATTATTAGGTCAAAATTTATTCCATGTAATATTGACAAATAGTGAAATAGGATTATTAGACCAAACAAATATCAAACATCCTTAGCAAAGCCATTAATCACTTTTCTGCAGGTGCAAACAAGGGGAAAGCATAAACTTCTGAAATGAATTAACCTAATCAACAAAGCCAGATTATTTATAGTTTATATACTACATAATGTCTTTTTCTCATTGAACATTGTCCAGAGAGATGCTGTTTCTTTGTTGTGCACACACATCTGCCCCACCTTAATTCTCAGGCAGAGAGCCAGTCATTCACACAATGCAACCATTCACCCTCCATCTTAGTAGTCTCGTCAGCCAGTTCTAAGGCTTTATGTCTTTTTTTAATTTGTTTTGTTTATATATAAACAAAATCTTGCTCTGATCAACTGTAATCTTCTAAGTTAGACATAAGTTGCCGTTATAACATCCTGATTTACACTTCAGGATGTTCATACACATTTTACACTGTCAAAATTTTCTCCCAGTTTGTTCATTAGAATTACTATCACATGTAATTCACTCATGTCTGAGATTTTCCAGAAAGTTTAACTTGGAGTGTTTTAGGCTAAAGTGGACAAAAAAATTCTTCCATCTTGGGCTCATATATAGTGATGTTCAATGTAACGCTTCTGCAGAAAAGACAATTTCTTGCAAATCACGTTGTCTGATTAACCTTTTTTTTTTACTCCTGATGTATCATTGGTCGCAATCATTGAAGCGTCACAAACCTGGCCATTTATAAGCAGCTGTAACAGCTGGTTTCTACTGGGGTCGTAGTGGAACTGTTGACTGAAATTACCATTTGTTTACTCAACAGTTTTTCTACTTGCATCTCATCAGAACGGCTTATTTTTCATTCTTTTAAGATGTTCCTCTAATTATTCCCATAATGAAAATGAAGGTTTTATAACAGTCTGTGATTCTATGAAGATCTAGCTTGTGATCTGTGTCAGCATCAGCTCGACATTACAGATTAACTGCTCCAAATGTGATCTACAGCATTGTAACAATGATGGGTAAGCAGTGTAATAGTATTTATTATTTTTCATTCTCAGACCTTCAAACACTTCAGTTCTTCGTTGAATACTTTTTGTTCTCAACCTGCTATTACATGCTATCTTAAACATTCTTTATTGTAAAGGTTCTCAACATGTTTTGTATATAAAAACAGGCTTTTGCAGATTAAACAGTGCTTCGGTTAATTTGACTTCTGTTAAAGACCAAAAGTGAAAGAAGAATAAGAAAAAAGATGGTTTTTCTTGCTATTTTGTTTACATGTAAGAGGTTTGCTGGCGTGCGAAATTTAGATCAAATCTCATGTGATCAACAGCAGAATCCCTTCTGCTCCCTTCTTTTTCTAATCCTGGCATCGTCTTTGTTTGCAGCGTGAAACCAGTGTGTTCACAGCCTGCTCACAGAGCGTCATTGCACTCACCCTTCTCTAAGAGGTTGAGCAGCACACAGCCTCAAAATAGTTCCTCCATTAATTAGTTTTTCTGAAATATTCATGAGCCACATTAAAAGCTACTTGCTGTTCACTGGTGTTTTATAACCTGAATCAGTTCTACCATAAACAAAGTCCTTTAAAAAAAATTAGAATTTTCCCGTCTACATAAATAATCATGTTTCATAATTGTCTTTTACCTCTAGGATGACAATACATACAAAGATGACAAGTGTTGGCAGTTAAAATTTTATTTTATTTGAATTGCAGAATTGTTATTTTTGATGTGCAGGATGCTGTTGAGTACAGGTCGCACATGTAGTGTGGCCATTACCGGAGCGACAGTTTCATGTCATAATGGATTGGCACAGAGTAAAAAATACTTGTAGGTGGTGTGTGTGAGTCTAAGTGTCGACGCACATTTACTTCTTAACATTATGCTGTTTGTCCATTTAGTGTTAATTAAAATGTTGATGTTTTTCAAAACATGTTTGCTATTACTTGAAGAGGGCATGATTTTTAATTTTGTTTTTTCTTTCCTTCACTTGTATTAGCACCTTTGATGGTGTTCATTTCATTCATAAGATCTTTGATATAAACCGTGTCCATAATTATATATGGTTTGCTTTGTTGTGAGTTGAAATTGTGAAACTTTCTCATCTCCTCACCCAAGGAACACCTGGTTGATGTTAAAGCATCTTTTCTCCCTGCATGCTTGTTCTACCCATGAGTGGATTTGTTTGTGGGAATGTGTGTGTGGTTAACTTGAAAACCAAAAATAATTTGCTTCTGATATGTTGCCTGTCTGATTACACAAAACCAGCAAATATGCATCTTTGTTGAATGTTCTATTTGAGGCTTGTCAGACTGTATCCTTCCTATCTGCTGATAACCTTACTCTGCTCTTCTTCTTGCCTATCTTCCTTCTTTTGTCTACTTCTACCCACACACATCTCTTTCAAATACTTCAAGAACACAGCCTCCTTTTTTATATAGTACATCTCTCCTTTAACCCTATACAGTTGCATGTAATATTATTCTGCACCTGCATATATTCAGTGTTTGCAATAAACATATTGCACAATGATTTAACAAGGTTAGGTAAATAAGATTATTACAAGGGTTTTTAGAAAAACAATTCAATATTAAATTTTCCTTTCAGTTACTATTGTAGAATTGTTCATAGGGGCATTTTGTTAATCAGATGTGGTTTCAAGCACCCTGGGTTCAAACAATAAGAGATTTGATTAGGTGCACCAGGTGTGCTTGAGATAAAACAGGTCAAATACCCGAACTAATTAACAGTAACATTTGAATGCATGTTAGAAATACGACTAAGTCGAAAGAGTCTTTTAGAAAGTTTATTAAGGAGATGAAAGGACAAGAAAACTTGAAAAGTCTTGAAAAGCAAAATTTTCCTAGGGGTATGACTAGAAGCACAGGTTGCTATGCTATGTATGTGTAAGAACAAGGATTCCTGAGGTGCCAGGTACTCAGAAACCCTTAATTAATTGAAAGACTTGCACCAAGACTTGGTGGCAACAGCAGCTAGTTTTAGTTTCCAGCTCCAAAATACTGAAGGACTCCATGCCTGATCTCCAAAACGTACACCTCTTCTGACCAAGAAGCACTAGCATAGAATACAATTGCTACAATTTCCTGACGAATGTATTAAGCCAAAAAAGGTATGGAGGTTCTGCTTAGAGGTGAAATTAATCAAAATTCAAACTTTTTATCTCAATGGATCCGTGATATGTCGGTAGCTGAAATAATGAAGTACAGGCTGAAAATAACATCATGTAGCCCCTGGCTTGGACATGCAGCATATGGAGGGCAAGATTAATTGTATTATCAGGAAATCTTTGTGGGAAAATGTTGTTCTGTCTGTAAGGAAGCTGAAGTTTGGGTCATTGTACTGTCAAGGGGAACAGTGATTCCTGACAGATCTGAAAAGATATTCGGACCACCATAAAAAAAAAAAAAAGATTTTCTTTATTTTGCCAAAGAATAATTTTTAAAAAGGTTGAATAATTTTAAGTGCAACTGACTCTCTACGTCTGCTTATTTTTGCTAACTTCTTGCGCTTGATAACTTTACCTCATTTCCTGACTCAACTGTTTCTATTTTACAGCAGTCATTGTAAAATCTTGATCCTCCCTGTTCTGTTGTCTTTTAGAGGGAACCGTGAGAGCTCCAGTCGAGCATCAAGCAGTCGTCAAAGCAGCACAGACAGTGATATGAAGTGTCTGGAGCCACGACCTTGGAGCAGTACCGACTCGGACAGTTCTAACCGCACCCTTCGGCCACCCGTGACGAAGGCCAGCAGCTTCTCTGGCATCTCCATCCTCACCAGAGGGGACAGCCTTGGCAGTAACAAAGGATCACAGGGAAGCTGCAAAGGCTCTCGTTCTGGTAGGGACTGAAGAAAAAAGCTTTTGGGTCTGTTCAGTAAATCACATTAGGCCTAAGGTCAAGTAACTTTTAGGTTAAGCTAACTTTGTATTAATTGCATAAATGTGTCTTTCTAACTACAGGTCAACTCTGTATATATTGGGGTTTCCCAAAATAATACAAGTAATAGTAACTTCTCTTGCTATAAAGCAATCTTCCTTAGAAAAGTGTTTTCTGTATATTTTAAGAACCAAAGATGGTTATTAAAGTTAACGACTGAGTTAAAGAAAAATTAAATTAATGTTTGAGCAATAAGTGAAATGATGTCCATTGATTCAAACTTACCCAAAAATGGAATAAATATAAACTTGGCCTAATAATTTTGCCTCCATACACTAAAGTAACCAGGCAGACTCATTAAGGCCATCTATCAAATCTTGTTAAACATTTGAGAAAGTACCCGACATAAAATCAGACCTAGTCTGTTATCAGTTACCAAAAATGCGAGGGTTTACATGAAACACTCTTGTTTCCTATGAGATATTTGTGATTTGTGGACCAATCTGTTTGAGGATTGAATTAAGTTTTTTTTTTTTTTTTTTTTTTTTTTTTTAGCACCACAGATGCTAGTAGAGGCTTATGACTCATTTTCACACAGGAATTTATATCCTATGTGGCAGCAAAACATGTGACATAAGCAGAAACCCATTGGGCTTTAATACTTCAAATCACTGTAACTTTCAAATTATAAAATGCAAAAGCCGAGTAGCAAAGCAACACTGCAGCTACAACACGCCATAATAGTCACAATCTTGTGCTAGTTATTCACCAGAAAACATTGTATTGCTGCGTTTTTTCTGGGCGTCAAGTTCTGATTTGTACATAAATAAGTTCTAAAAAAAATCCACAATTCAATTAAATCAATTAATTGAGGATAGCATGATGTGTTACCTAGATATCTTCCAGTTAATAATGAAACATTCTATAAACAGCAATACTCACAGCTGACTCTGCTGTTGGCTCATTTAAGACAATTAAAAATAGACATTAAATTCAATTTCTTATTACTAATAATACCAAAGTAGTGATTTTTAGTACTTGTAAGTTATACACGGTTGTGAAAATTTTATTGGTAACCTATAGTAGAAAATAAAATACTGCAAACATGTTTTTTTTTTGTCTCCTCTTCCTTTCCAGGCTTGCCCTTAGTCAGTCCTGATGTTTGCCCTCCGCCTTCGGTCTCCCAATCCAGCCGTAGCCTCCTGCCCTGCCCGCCGCAGCCGCCCCAGCAGCCGCAACCCCAGGCACCACCTCAAACCGCTCTGCTACCCACCCCACAGCAGCACCCCATGGGCAACCACATGATTGCTCAGGTAAGAGCCTCGATTTCATTACAATTAAAAAACAAATGAGAAATAGAATTAATTTAACATTTTAAAGGCCAAACTGGAACAGTCTTTAAATCAACTATCTGTTGTGTTTTAGAGTCTAACAAGGTGGGTAATCTTGAGACAATGCTGAAGTTTGATTATATGCAATTTTATTTTAGATATAACAAGATACTACCATATTTCTAGACGTTTCCTTTGTTTCACTCTTTGTAGTTCACTCTTTGTAGTTAGAACAATTCATTTTAAATATGGGTTTTTGTTGCATTTGCATATTTAAAGAACTGCGTCAGTTTCCATTTCTCTCATTTCTGCTCATTAAAACTTCACCAGTGTGTTCTAACCCTCATTTTTCCTGTCTTCATAATTCTTTCTTGCTTCTCTTTTCTCCTCTTCATTTGCCTTCCTCTCTGCTTGTACACTCGCTCTTTCTTTCTGGTGTGTGTAGCCGGTGGCGTCTCTGCAGCCCTCTCAGCCTGTCTCCTACTCCAGCCCCTCCTGCCCCCAGGTTCTCCTGCCAGTTTCTCCTCCCCAGCAGTACACAATGGTACTGATGCTTCTAGTAACTTCATTACTTCTGTTACTTTAGTCATAGATTACATCAAGGCTGACATCTTCAAACATAAAGGATGGTTCTACTAAAAAAGCTCATTCTGATTTTTTGCTGTCATTATTATTAGATGGGTATTTAAGCGCCATAGTATTCTTTCCATTGTACACACTAACATGTTTTTTATCAGTTTTACTAAAAAATATGTAGCAGAAATGGTGAAAAAATTAATTGGGCTTTTAAAAAAGAAATAATGCAATTTCTTTGTCTGGAACAAGGTTGCTTTTGATCTGTGGATCAAAGTTCAGCCGAACATTTTCAGACTTAGATTTATTACTACTTTGTTTTTTTTTTTTACTTCCACACAAAATATTTTGATGGCTGTAGTCTTTAACTTGCATGCTTTTCTAGTATTGAAAGTTCTGCTTTGTCCTTTCATTATGGTTTTCTTCTGCTGCTTTATGGCAGTTGGCAAGTAAATTGACATATCAGCAGCTGGTAATAATTGCCCATACATTATATCACATATATAAGGCTGCAACTATCGATTATTTTAGTAATCAATTACTCTAGCTATTATTTTGATTATTAATTGTATAAAAAATGTGCTGAATCTGCTGATTTTTAGATTTATGCTTATACAATACTAGAAATTACTACATTAAAAGATGCAAATAAACACATGGCAATAAATTTTTTAATTGAGAAAATTAACTTTTTTTATTTTGTTGACCAAAATGCAAAACTTTGCATTCCTTTAGTGTATGTTTGAACATTTGTAGAAAAGGATTCATCTGCATCCGAAAAAAAAATATCTCATGCTAATATGTGAAAAGCTCAGCCCTTTCTGCTCGACTTACCATCAATACTTTGCTTGGCTAATTGACTATTTTTTGGATTAACTGATTATTGGATCACAAAAAGACCTTGTATTTTTTTCATCTTAAATGTTAAGATTAAATGTTTTATTTTTGGAGTTTTTATTTAATTGCTGCTCTTAATGTGGTGGTGTTTCAACAAAATGGCATTTTTGCCTGTCTGTATACTCTAGTTAATCAACAATCAATTACTAAGTTAGTTGACAATTATTTCAATAATTGGTTTATCCAGTCAATTGTTTCGGTCCTACACTGTAAAGTAGGGCTGAAGCGACATGTGTAGAACATGTGCACAAACATTTTGATGAAGGGTGTATTTTCAGAACAGATGGTTTCCAATAACAACACATTTTGGACAGAAATGCGATGAAGCTATTAATATTTTTAATACTCTTATGATTACTTTGTCAGTTCGTAAAATATGAAACTCCAGATCCAGCTGAACAGAACATCCTGACTTTGGATGTTTCAATGCCATAATTGAAACCCTCCATTCCAATCATTCCCATTGTTTCCAGGGAGATGAACTGGCACCGCAGTTCACACAAATGACTCTGAGTCGGCAGGGCTCCAGTGAGAACCCTGAGCCCCCACCCATGTATCAGCCCCCTCCCACTGTGCTATCGCAGCACCCACCACCCCAGCCTGGCTACATCATGGCTACGACAGGCCAGCCTTTGCCTCCACCATCTGGCTACCAGCCCCCTACTGGACACCCGCATCCCCTCCCCCCGCCTCCTCCATCCCAGACTGTCATACAGGCTCCTCCACCCCCCCAGGGCTACATCCAGCCCCCTCCACCGCAACAGGTATGTTTAACAAACGTCTGATTACAGGAGTCACATACAGTTTCAAATTCATCTTGGAACTTTTAGTGGACGAGCATTGCTCCTAATATCAATATTTAAAAATGTTTCTCTTTAGGCAGGTGTGCGAAGTAAAAAATGTTTTTATAGGCAAGAAAATAAATACCATTTAGATGTACAGATGTTTTTCTATCCAGGAAATACTGTAAAAAAAATTTTTCCATTTCTCCACTGCAGCAGATTTAATTGTTTTTGTCACAGTTTTCTGTTAGAAAAATAAAACTTATTTGTGTGACTGGCAACAAGGACAATATGGACAAGAATATTCTGAAAGCTTCCCCAGAAAGTTATGCTTCAGTAAATGGAACTGTAATTTATTGGTGAGGATCAGTTTAGTGATCATCAGTTATCAGTCTTTTCTTCAATAGAAGGCAGGTTATATCTATATTGTTTTCTTATTCAGATCTCACAAAATTGTTTCAATAACTGATTCAGACAACCTGCCCCTACAATCTAATAACAGATATGTTTTGTTTTACGTGTTTGATAGCCTTTGGCTCTGCCATCTTAGAGTTTGAGTTTATTAGACTGTGACCTTGACTTTCTTTCTTAATTTTAAACGGCTTACAGCTGGTTTGCTGTGCCATACGAAGCACAACCCCAGATTATGCTCTTGTCCCTCTACTTTTGCAGAATCAGGCATGTAGCAATGAAATATTTTGCCATGGCAACTTGTAAGGAGGGATACATCACACAGCTCATTTCTGCCGACTCCCCTGTGGCTAAAATCTAATATTCCAGGTTTAATGAGAATCATAATATTGATCATGGGCTTCAGAATAGTGCTTGCTCAACTCTTACTCTATGTTTTGTCGAGTTAAAATTAAAAGTCCCAATAATATATACTTTCACTACACTTTAGGAAGCCATTGATGCAATAAAACTAACCAAATAAGTAACAATTGGGGATTAATGTAAAGCCTTGTTTTCTCAACTGAACTTTCTCTGATCTTTTTGTTGTTTCGTTCCTCAGATACAGGTGTCATACTACCCTCCTGGTCAGTACCCCAGTTCAGGACAGCAGTACCGCGTGTCCCAACCTATATCCCACCAGGTGTCTTATCAAGCCCAACGCACACAACCAATGCCTCCGCCCAATCAGCAGTCAGGTCAGTACATTCTGAGGTACTGCAAACTTAAAAACTTTCTCTACTTCAACTGTAATGTGGCTGAAAAAGCTCTGTTAGTGTTCTCATGCCACATCGCCTTAAACACCCATTTCTTTGTGATTTGATTTGAAAATATATCATATATCAAACATTGATATATGAATTAAATATAAATGTTTAATTTATATTTGTATAGCATGATTAAGACATCAGTTGACCAAAATTCTTCATAATTACATCCACAATTATAAAATGGTAAATTGAATAAAAATAAGTAAAACAGTTAAGATTCGAAACTAACTCAATATTAAACACTAAATAAATAATCAGCCACAGACCAGAGAAAAGAGAGTTTTTTTCTGACATTTAAGTGAGATTGCTCTCTAGAATAACGCCCAGATTCCTGACTTGTACTGAAAGTACTTGTACTACAAAGAACATCAACTGGGCAAGAGGAGAGATAAGATTTGCCAAACCAGATGACCTCAGTCTTGTTTTTATTCAAAGTTAGGAAATTCAACCTCGTTCTTATCTTTAATTAACTGACGTCTTGCTTCAGTTATCTTCTTCCACCTTTTGATCATTTTTCTAGTAACATTTTTCATTTCAGTTCCAGTTGAATTTTTCTTATGAAAGCTGTTTCATCAGGGTCTTCAAATACTGACTGTTGGCACTATTTTGATCTGACCCTCATGTCACTACAACGGGTTTAATCCTCATTCTCTGTGCTATTAGTAATATTCAATAATTTGGCTGCCATGATGATCTTTACTTTGACAAGTCTTCACTTTTAGGATATTTAACATATTTGATTAGTATTATACTTGAAATTGAAATATACAATAAATGGGGCTTGCTGTCTCTGACCAACACAGTCATTCAGGTGAAAGGTTTGGTTTAAACAACCTTTTCCCTGCATTATTCAGCTAAGTAAATTTGGCACAAATCAATATTCAGTTCTGTGTCTTTCAAGGAAAAGGAGGCTGCTTTTTTGTGGAGCATTTGGACTCTTTAATTTACGCTCTGCAAAGCTGATCTGTGTTAATATTGAGAGATAAACATTGTTGACGGCTGAAATGGACTTTGAGTTGAAGTGGAAATCTGCCAATCCACATAGCTAACAAATACTAAGGTCAGTGACATCATTAGAGTGTTCATTTAATTGTGAACACTCATAATTTGATAAACCATGAACTTTTACATTTTGAAATTATTTTATAATAATTAGTTAAATGAGAATCATTTACTTTTTAAGTTGGCATGAAACACTGTTTTTCTGCATTTTTAATACGTCATTAGATATTCATTTAAATACTTTGACAAACGTTTGTCTGTTTTTGTATTGTGCTCTCATCAGGTCTTCAGACCATGATGCCTAGCCAGCAGCCAAGCTATCAGAACATGATGGGGGTGCAGCAGCCTCCAAATCCTGGTCTGCTCAATTCCCAAAGAACGAGTATTGGAGGTCAAATGCAAAGTATAATGGTTCAATACCCACAGATGCCATCATATCAGGTTTGTGCGCTTTTGAGTCACTCTTTTAGAAATCATGCATAAATACAGATTGCAGCATTGCGCTTCTTCACTGTAGCTCTAATATACATTTGCTGCAGCACTGGGCATGTATTTGGTACTAAATTAAAGTTTTAGAAATATGATGTAGTTTGATTAGCATTAAAATTTGAAGTTGATGCCAAAACAGTAACTTATTGTCTGACTTTAACTTTTGTGAACCAAAACCATTTACATTTCTTCCCACTCAATCTTTCCATTTCTTGCATTAGGTGCCAGTGGCAAATGAAAATCAGCAAGTGGTGCAGCAGCAGTACCAGCAGCAGGTCATGGTGCCTGTCAGCCAGTCTGTCCAGGGGCCTATGCCTGTTTACTACAGTGTTATTACACCCACACAGCAAAATAGCACAAGGTACAAGGATTTGTGTGAAATGTTTGTCACTTGAATGTTATTCTTTTTAATATTGCTTCAGCATATTTGAAAAATTGGAGTAATATTTTATCATCTTTGAATGCTGCAGACTAACATTTTCTTTTCTTTTACTCTTAAAAGTAACCCTCAGCTTCTCTTCTTGTTTGTCATTCAGCCCGTCAGTAGGCTACCTGCAGCCTCCCAGCTCAGAGCAGTTTCAGATCACACAGTCACCGTCTCCCTGCAACCCTCAACCATTGCAACAGCAATATTCAGGTATGGCCTCCTATCACTCAGTACTTAAAATGACTATTATCATTGATAATAATACAAAGAATTTATTTGAACAGTTTGTTAAATATTTTACTTTGATACAAAAGTCTTTCATTTGTTTATTTTTTTTAAGTCAGAACTTTGTACATGTCACCTAGACTGAGAATATGCCTGATTTGAAATTTATGGCATAACTAACTGAGATTACAGCAAAGTTAATCGGCCATCAGACAGTAATAGAATGACATTTGTGGTTTGTAAAACTGGGTGAAAGGTATTGCAGGGGAAAGTTTACTCAGGTTTGTGGATGGAGCTGTAAATAAATGTCCTTGAAAGAGGCAAACTGAACACGTTTTTTTTTGTTGTTTTTTTTTTTTTCTTTTTTACTCCTGATCAACCCTGAACTTGTTTCCAATGATAGTCGCTCTATCATGTGACATGCTGTCCTTCACTCTGTTCTGTTTGTGTCACGCTACCCTGTGACTCTGCAATCTTATATGCTTATTTCTTCACACGTTAACTTGGCTCATCTTTTTAGGGACTAAATTTAGTTAGTCTTAGCATTTGATTGTTATTCCAGCTAGTTCACCATTTCTAGTTCTATTATTGATAGTCTGTATTATGAACTGTGTTTTTGTAAATCACATGATATAAAGGTAAAGCCTGTCTACAGTTCTCTCAGTGTAATATATTATTGTTGGTCATTTTATTGGGTGCACCTTTGTTGTACATTGGTTCTGATCCTTTTAAAACTATCTTAGCTTTTTATGTCATAGTTTCATTGAGATTAGGCTCCATATTGTGATGATTTTTATTTTTTGTTTTTTACTGAATATTCATGATTTTTATTGTCCTTTGGATTGAGAACTTGTGGCTGTCATCAGCAGTAATACTCATTTTCTAACAAGGCTTAGTTGGTTGAGATGCAAAATATTTGACATAGTTGTAATATATTTATTTTTAAGTCTGACTATAAATCTTGCCTTGTATTTCAACTTCTACAGTTGTAAATCCATCTTCCGCATTTATAATTTTACAGTGACCTTCAGTGTCATGTTAAAGAAAACATTGTTTTCAGTGGGTAGTTTGAAGCTACATTTAAGTTGAATTAAATCTTTAATATATTTGACTCCACATGAAAAGCACAGGGCCACAGATAAGGTCAGACCTTCCCTGTCTCATAAATCATCCATCTATCCTGGTTTTTATCTTTGCTTTGCTCCCTCAGGAGTGGCTCCTCCAGGGCCCGGGGTAATGGTCATGCAACTCAGTGTCCCCAACGGACCACAGCCTTCCCAGAATCCTCCTCTCGTTCAGTGGAACCCTTGCAAGTACTACAGCATAGAGCAGCGGCCCAGCAAGCCAGGAGAGCTCTACAAACCTGACAACACTCCACAGGTAAACAGAAGCATCAAACTCTTCTTTATTACGAATAATTTTATTTGTTATTGCAATGCCTTTTTTTTATTCTTTTATCTCCATCATCCTTCTCTGGTCAGTTGTAATAATGACTGACTTTAGAGTGTAGGCTCTGAATTAAAACTTCTGTCCACTTCATAACCAATATCACACTGATCTTCATTTTTCTTTATTTAGGCCAGCACTCAGCTGACCAGTCCCCTTGCCTCTCCAACTCAGTCCCCCACCCCGTCTCCCTCTGGTAGTGTCAACAGCGTATGCCCAGGCCTCGGACCACTACCCCTTATTTCCCAGTTTCAACGGCCGGGAGGACCGGCTCAGGGTACGTGTAAAGGTCCAGATAAATAACCCTCATGAAATCAGATTCTGATGTTCCTGGACAAAGTGTCCAGAGAACCAGAGTGAAGAAATTATATTTTTTATCTGCGACAGTCACCAGTTGACGTTGTACTTTGTACAATCAGATATTTTGCAGTTGTAGCTCCACCCTAAATGGAGCGGTAAATAAAGTTTGTTTATGTATGAATCATTAACTGTACGCCACGTCATGTTTCATATTTCTGAGACGGATTCTTATCTCAAGAATAATAAAACTTGTATTTGTAAATATTTCTCAATTATTAAGTTCTCCTACACTTAAAAAAATTCTATTAATGTTTTATATCAGAATCTGGTTGGATTAAAAAAAATCTTCTCAATCTTTGGGTGTTAGCTGTGTTTATAAACCCCCCACCATGATATAACATTTTCTCTTTCCATGCATACCTTTTAATTTGACCAGGTGGCTTTGGGCCCCAATCCAGTAGTGAGATCACTCCACCTCAGCATGCTGAAATGACTGGCATCAGGCCATGGGGTCAAACGTTCTGCATGAATTTACCTCATGTCTGTCCTCTGACCTATATTTATTTAAACTCTGAGTCACTCCGTCTTCACTGGCAAATAGATCAAAGATTTGGAAATCACCATTATACATAAAAACCTGGTGTTGCATCAGTCTGAGATTCTCATCTATACAGCACAGTACCTCAGAAAAACAATTTGTTGGACATTTCCATTTGCCTTTAGCCAAAATCATCCTCCTGCTCAAGAAAAAAATACTTTTGTGGTTTATATGCTTATTATTATTATTATTATTATTATTATTATTATTCCCAAAAGATTTAAATTGCTGCTTTGGAAAGATGTTTTTTTTTTTTCAATTTTTATTGATCACAGCTATTTCAAATCAAACATTTAAACTTAGTAGTTTGATCTTGCCGTGTGTTTTATGTCCTTCAGGTGAAGGTCGATACTCTTTATTGGGGCAACCTCTCCAGTACAGCCTGTGTCCTCCACCCCTCATGCATGGCCAATCCTCCTATAACTCCCACCAGGTTTGTCTGGGTTTTTCTTTTTATATCAATGAAAGGTCAAATAAAGCTTCATTGGGGATAAATTCAGGCTATGATTTGTCCATTTTAATAAATATTGTTCTGCAGACTTAAAATGTTGAATCTTTATTCAACATTCCTTTATTAGGAAAAAGGAAGTAAACTCTGTTCCTAGAATACAAGATAATGAACTTTGAGAGGCCATCCTGTCTATGGCAGGCCTGAACTCTCTCCTCCCATGATGCACTGAGACTGATCAGGCTTGCAGGTTAAGTGTCCATTTTCCATCCTCAGTGGCCGATATCCTGCGTGTTTTGTGCATCTTACTGCTCTAACACAGCTGATCTGAATACAGATTACCTCCTCAGAGTGTCCCTAAGTAATGAACCTGGGATATATGTAAAACATTCAGAACAACAATGCGTGAGGATTGCTTTTGGACACCGCAGGGTTCAGGCCTCCATTTGTTGCTTATGTCGCCACCTGGTGTTGTGCACAGTTATTGCAGTGCATTATTGAGCTCTAAAAACCTGTTCCTGTGTTTAGGGTCAAGGAGTAATCAAACACGGAGCACGAGGAAAGAAGCAAACACTCAAATCTGCATCAACAGATCTTGGCACCACAGACGTTGGTAAGTTGGAAATTGCATGAGAGATGGGCATCTTATTTAAAAACTTTGGTATTGTAGTTGTTTTGCTTTGTTTGTTTTTTTTAAACGTATGTCTCAGACCTTAGATTACTGCACATGTAGTCCTGTTACCAGTGTTTTTTAACATGTCAACAAAAACAAGTTGCCTTTTAAAAATCACCACTGGAATATTTTTCCCCTTTGGGATGTTCATAAATTAAGCATCACAATGAAGAGATACATAGGAGGAGCAAATGTTGAGCACTACGTGTGACACGGCTTGTACTATTCTTTTAAAAATAATACCAGCAATCTTGAAGATGACCCTGTTGATCACAGAAATGGTTCTTTATCACTAAATGTTGCTCTCTGACCTCAAAGCAAGCTTTATTGTTACAGCTACTGTCTCTCTGGACGTCACTTGAAGAAGATGTGTCATCTAAAGTTTAATTGTATTCAACTTGCTGAAAGTATTAAGCAAGTTGTGAGGTTTTTCTAATTTCTGAAATTGAAATCAAAATGTCTGCTTCTTTCTCATCCAGTTGTGAGTCGAGTACTTGAGGTGACCGACCTGCCGGAGGGGATTTCACGTCCGGAGGCCGAAAAGCTTTTCAACCAGCTGTCGATGTGCGGCGCTAAGATCCAGTGGCTAAAGGAACCCCAGGGGGGCCGAGGAGTAGCCGGAGGCTGCGGCCCCTGTGTCGGAGCCAGCGCGATGTCTGGGATCGGCATGGGAGCCGGGGGAGGGAAGGGAGACTGCCACGACCCAGCACACCTCTACACAGTAGTTGCAGTGTTCCCCACCACCATGGCTGCCCAGAGTGCTTCCTTCAAACTCAACAACAGCGGAGCCAGCCTCTTCAAACTTCGGGCTGCCAAAAAGAACTATGACCTTCGTGTGCTGGAGAGAGCCAGCTCTCAGTGAGACGAGAGGAGAGGGCGAGGACAGACAGACAGACAGACAGACAGAGACAGAGACTTTTGGTGGAAAAGGAAGGACAACTGAGTAGGACTGCTCTTAGTGTACAATTTAAAATCAAAATGGGGAAAAAAAAAAACAAAAAACTTGAGTTAAATGATGTGTCAAATGTATAAAAGGGAAGAAGGTGTGAATCATGAGGTGGCTGGTGTTTGGTTGCAAATCGGATTTTTGTTGTTTGTTTTTATTCATTGGTTTTGTTTTGTATTTATAAAGCAGAAGAGCACACAAGACACGCAAGCATGTGTTTCACTGTTGCCGTGGAATGTGTGCTGCCATGATACAATTACACACACAAACACACACGCAAACAAACAAACCAAAAGACAGACAGATACACAAAGTGCAGGTAACAGGGTCACGTAGCACATAACAAAAACACACTGGACAGTCAATCTCAGTCAAACCTTTTCCTCTTCCTCCTCCTTCCCTCCGTTTCTCTTTCCTCAGCTCGCCGCGTCCCGATTGTCTCTGAATCTCACATATTTATAAATTTTCATACGCAGAGTTGCGCACTCTATCTGCTCTCCCCAGCTGCCATTTCTCCTCCCATGCTTCCTCCTCTCTTTCTCTGCTTCTCTGTTCCTCTCATGTATCGCTGCGCTCTCCTCTCTTGCTTTCTGTTTGCCTTACTGCTGTTGTGGATTTATGTATTGCGCTGGTTCTTTATTTCTCAGAAGTTTTCCTTTTTTGAGGGTTCAATATATTTATATAAGTGATGTAAGGAATTAAAGAAAACTATATATTCAGTGATTTTTCTTTCGTTCCCGAGTGACGAAGTTTAGGCCTTCCTTTTCTCCTTTACTCCTTCCTTCTTCATCCCTGCTCCTCTTTGCTGCCCTCTACCTCACTTCTTCAACCCTCTTCCTCTCTCCCGATGCCCGGTCCCCGACCTCCGCCCCGACGTCCCCATTGTGTTTGCGTTTTTTGTTGACAGCCGTGCAGAACGTATCAGAAGAAGTAGTTAAAGTGCACAATGATTGCATATGTCTACTGTAAATTTTATTTAATCTGTTATTTTTGTTTGTTTTTAAAAATATAAAAGTCGAAAAATCTATGAAAACACGTCCTGGCATCGTGTGGTTTGTTTGAATTCAGGGAAGTTTTAATTACAGCTGAATCTCAATAAATTAGAATATTATCAAAAGAGTTTATTTCAAGAATTTATTCATAACAATAAATTCTTGTTGAGCGATCTGCATCTTAAGAATTGTTCATTAAAAATGAAGGGAAACCCTAAATTTTAGTAAAAAAAAATTTAGTTTTACATAAGACCAAAATGATTTTTTTTTTTTTTTTTTTTTCAAAAACATTAAGACCAACACTGTTGGGTTCAACTCTGCTACAACATTCATTATCCAAGTGTAATTATTGGGAAGTTGAGTGGAAGGGAAATGTATCAGACATGCACCAGAAGCAGGGATAACTGCTTCCTCACGATTGTGAATCAAATCCCATTCAAGAGTTTTGGGTCAAGCTGTAGGTGAAGTCACTGCTCAGAGTTACTCCACTGCAGTGTAATTAGACTGGTTTACTGTGCGACAACGTTCTAGATGCTGGAGGAAACCTTCATGATCACAGGTGATCACTTAGTCATTGTTGAATCAGCTGCGCTTCACTTTGCTGTAAATGCTGATGCAGATTTGTTCCCTCTTTATTTACTTTCCTCTCCTTTGCATGTTCAACGGCGCTCAGATGATGAGCCACACAGGCACGCCTCCTGATTTTTTTGTGGGGGCGGGGCGGGCTGTCAGAGGAAAGGAGCTACAAGGCCTCCGCAGGTAGCGCTGCCAGGCTTCAGCACTCCTCTGATTGGAGAAGAGAGCAACCCCTCAGACACGGGTCACTTCTCACTGGGAAACGGTGTCCGCTCCATGCCACCCTGGACCAAATCACTGAGAGGAAGAAAACACAGCAGCTGTGTTGTCGTCTCCAGCCTCCTGTGACCCTGCCACTCCAGACAGGAGGGATGAAGGAGGATTGCCAAAATGCTTGTTTGTGTGTGTCTGTAGGTGGTTTGGTGTCTGTGTGTAGGTGAGCACACTGGTGAGAGGCCAAGGGCACCGAGGAGGAGACGGCTATATGTGTGGCAATAAATCTGCTCACTTCAGGAGAATTTCTATATCTGATAGGAGAGCACTGAGGAGCAGATTTCCAATTCACGTAAACATCCAAGCGTCAGCTCATCTATAACCTTCAGTAACATTTGAAGCCTCACAGAACTGCATTTTACTTCAATTCAGTTCAGTTTAGTTCATTTCAATAAATTCACAGGCATTTTACAAGACAAAACACATCCATTCATACATCCAAAATGCTTCTCATCAGCCATTTGTGACTCTCTGAAGGATTTAGTGCAACTGGCACTTGAGTAAAGACGAGTAGAGAAAAGTTAATGAAAACGTTAGTTAAAATATAAACTACTAATCTATTATTTACTACTCATTTTTGTGCATTTCAATTTAATTTTATGGGATCACAAATATCCAGTGACTTTTACTCAAAATTAATTTTGGAAGGTGTATTTTATTAACTCAGTGACCCACATGCTGTTTTTCCCAATGAAACAAAAAACAGTCAAAAAATATAATACAATCATATTCCACCCTTTTGATATTTGAAAATATGAGAAATCCTTTTTATGTTTCAGATTTAACATTTACAAACCTTTTTTCTACAAGACTGATTTGTTTGTTTTAATAAGCAAGTAAGGAAATTTAATAGTAATGAGAAAAATTAGCTTATTTGATAAAAAAAAAAAATATTTTTTCTTTTTGTTTCCTGGTTCAACTTTACAATTTCACTGTCAAAAAATGTGGACACCTCTGATCTAGACGCAAATATTTGGCCTTCTATCAGACTGCTGAGGTTTACTCCAAACTGTCATAAAACAGGATGTGAAATAATGTGGCTTAACCTTAAGAGAGCTGTGCAAAAATTTAATTTCTCCCCACAAACTGAGACTGAAAGACTCTTACATCAAGCTATTGCAGCAAAGGGTGAATTTTTGGCTTCATCTTAATTTTTAAAAAAGTATAAATGTATAAAAGTAAAACATATTTAAAAGGTAATTGTGTGTCATAAAAATTTATTGCTAAGTTTATCCAACAGAGGTCACTGTTGCACTGGAAAGACGGCAAACCCTTCTTAAACTGCCACTAACCCATTTAACACGGTCAGTACCAGTGTCTGATACCGACCATGTAGTTTTAATTTACACAGAAGACTAAGGCAAAGTGTGTTAGACTGGTGAAGCTTTAATGTTTGGGGATTAAAGCTTTTAAAAGCAGGTTTGAAGTTTTGAGTGACATGAATTTCTAGTTAACCTAAATGTTAAACATCCTCCTTTCTTTAAATTAGTGATTTGTGTTGCAGCATGCATCACAGAACCAATAAGTGTGCCATTTCCTAACTGTATCAGAAAAACATTACACAAGCATTAAAAAACGTATACAACTGTGTGAGGCGTCGAGCTGCAGCCGTGGATGTGCAGATAGACGCATCCCTTTTTAAAGAGCGCAGGCTCTGCATCATCTCATTGAACCGCCACATTCAGAATCACATTTAGCATCTAGTCGAAGAGAAAATCCATCTTCCCTCCGCCAGCCGCTGAGAAATGTTGCAATGTGTGAGGAAAAATAATAACATAAAACTATATTAGAGATCCTCTTTGCCTACTGTAGCAGAGAAGGTATTGATTTTTAGAGAAATATTTCACAAATCCTCTTCGCTGGGCCGATGCTAATGTCACCTCTCTCTCTTTTTTCCTCCCCAGGTGTCAGGGGCAACATTTCATTTTGTTCAGGCTTTTCATTGAACTTTTAAAGATTTATTTATTTATTTATTTTAGAAAGTTTTTACTTTCAGGTTCCTGTAGGTGTTTTTTTTTTTTTTTCTTGTGAAAATTGATCTAATTTTAGGATTTCAAACCAATCCTCTGACGCACTGAATTAAAAAGGTGTGTTAAGCGTTTATTAAACACTTAACACACCTTTTATTTCCCTCCATTTTTCACATTTTAAGCAACTCCTGAGACATAGCTGAGAATTTTATGTATTTATTTATTTTTTAAAGTAATGGTGTAGGTAACGGTGTCAGGGGTCAGTGTTTTGGACCAGACAGTCCTGCAGACAGAGACAGTTTCCTGACTGGCACCATTAATCTGTTCAGGGTGTTAATATAAAACCAGCTGCCCTCCCACCGGGGAAGACAGTGGCAGCGGCATTAAATTGTGCCTGTGGGTGTTTTCCATCCTGTCTGTCCATCAGAGGCGAACAAGACACATAAATACATAAGTGCTGGTTAATACATGTAATTTTATCCGTGTGCAGTAATAAATTGAAGGTTGGTGGTGACACCCATACACACAAAGTGACAAGACAAGTTTACAGATTGAGTCCTGAGGCCCACAGAGAGGGAAAGAGAGAGAGAGAAAGAGAGAGAGAGAGAGAGAGAGAGAGAGAGAGAGCGAAAGGGAGGCAGAGATGCAGCAGAGGCTGCAGGGTTGGAACCAATTAGGCCAAGAGAGGCTCCCTCCACCTGCACCGCCAGGCCCCCGGGGAGAGCCCCAGTGACAAGATGAGGGATCATCATCATTACCATTATTTATTTGCTAAGCAGAGGCCGACTCTGGGGCCAATCCTAATAGCATTCCCGAATTGCAATGAGCGGTTTGCTTTTGGGGGCAGGTATGGAGCTGGGGAGGAAGCCTGTGGATGCGGTGTCGCAGCGCGGTTAACAACCCGCCGAGCATGCGTTCAGAAACAAACACTAAACTATTGTGACCGTCTGATGCTGAAAGTAATGCTGTTCAATCAATTATGCAGGCCTATTGTAGGTTCCCCAAACTATCAATAACATATGAGGCTTACCAAGTCGAGCTGGCCTCTGAAATCAATCTCGCCGTTTCAGGTGAATGCTGTTAAATTCATTGGAGCAAAATCAACCTGCTCATATTATGACTCAAGTTTAGAACAATTTAGAAAATTACCTGTTGATTTTTTTCTCTCATTGTTTTTTTTAATTTTTTGGAATCTTTCATTGTTCAGTTTTTGCAGACAACTTTACTAATGACTTGGATATTTAAGGTTTTTGAAACAGCTTTATTGTATCACTCACACCTTTTTTGTTTGCATGTTGGTTAAATTTCTCTCTCTAAATCATTTTGAGTTGCACAGAAAGCTTTGCGTATCTGTGATGGACCAGCAGCCTGATCAGTACATGACTTACTGCATCACTCTCTTAGTGTCTCAATTCAAGATGGGTGGACTGTTAGCAATTAGTCAACAAGTGGGGATGAAAAGTAAATGTTTAAAACTGCTCTTAGGTTTGAGGCTAAACAAACACATACAATAACTGGAAGGGATTCTGGAGGATTCAGGAATAAAGATTTGAAGCCAAGTTGACTATTTGTAAAATCTCTGTCAAAAGAATTATTGTGCATCCAAAATGAACATGGCCAGATGAGCTAAGGGAATATTTTGGAAGAAAATCAGACATAATTTTAAATTTCACTCTGTCAAACAGAAACCTTATTTAGCCTGTATAGATATGAGGTCGGCTGCTCTTTGCTGTGAGGCATCCAGTATTCTCTCAAATTGGAGAATCGGCTTTCATTAAAGAGTCATCTGTCCTGGCTTGAAAAAGCATTTGCCCTCTCAGACTCTTTATGCTTGCCTTTTTTAAATGTTTCAGATGATTGAACACATTTTAATAAGATAAAATAAGATAACCCGAATCAATATCAAATCAAAACTAACTAAAATGTTTTCACCACCTCATCCAGTTTTAATGCAGTTTTATTTTTCTACTTTGCAACACAAGAGTCACAAAGTTGGACTGGACTTGTTCACAACACATCCAGTTTTCAGTGGAAACATCTGATGCAAAACTGACTCAGTGTAAAAGTTATGCTAGAATTTTCTCAGGTTTAAATACGATGTGTTTAATTTCTAAATGGAAATATCGTGCTGATTTTTTGCTTTTGCGATTTACTGCCCCTAAGATGGTGTGCTCTGAGAACTACTGCGTATAACCTTGATTTAAAAATATCTGGACTACCTTCCCCTAAAATATCCATGAGGCAGAGATGCTCCACTCTAAAAACATCTCCAGAAAACAAACTTTGACTGAACCTGTTAGCATGCTGCTCTGTCAGCCAGTTTCATCTGAAATCTACAGCGTAGACGGAAGCAACATTCTTGTGCTGCCTTGTCCCAGTGAGGTGTAATACTCCAGATATTCTCACTATGTCCGTTTCAGCACTTCAATCTAATCTACTTTTATTCAGCACAGATCACACAGTCCCCATGTTTAATCACTTCAGTCGGAGTGTGTGTCTGTGTCAGAGAGAGAGACGGGGGTAGGAGGCGTGGATGATGCAGCGTCTGTCTGTGATTCAGCTGTTGTGGTGGAGTGACTATAGTTAGTCCATAACTCATGATGCTCTCCATTCAGAAGACACCTTAGGGCCGCATAACACCCTGTGAGACTCAATCACAGCCTGCGCTAAATCGATAATCCTGGAGATAGTTGGGAGGGAGAGGGGGAAAGATTGAGAGAAAGTTGCTGGAGGAGAGAGAGAAGGAGAGAGAAAGAGTGGATGATGTGAAAAGGAGACAGGGGAAGAGGAAGAAGGAGACGGCTGAGAGGGAGATCAGGGGCTGGAAGAGGGAGATGAAAGATGAGGGCTGATTTTCCCACAAACCCCCAAAGGCCCCCTTGCTGACTGTGTTTTTATCTGATGATGTGAGGACATTGTAGAGGCGAAAGGTGAAAGGAAAAGAGAGAAAAGAAAGCGAAAGATGTCTGAGGAAAAACAGCCCAAGGAACAAAACTGCACAGTGCAAGTTTGCATGCAGTGAAAAAAAATGCAGGTTTGCATTTCTCAAAGTTTTAAGATGTTATGATTTAATCTCTGGCCACCTTTAAAGGAAACAACCAGTTTATAGTTATCCCCTGTTTTATTTACGTCACATTTTAAACATCTAAAGTAACTTCAGACCAAAGCAGTTTGTGTTCTAATCCTGCAGAGGTCAGACTCGTACCGGCTTGACTATCAGTGTGACCTTTTGACTTCTCAGAAAGAAAAGCTAATACCACTCGTTTTTATATATATAAAAGAAAGGGAAGAAGTTAAAAGTATTCTTAATCTTAAGCTGCATATTAATGACAAATATTGGTTTATGTTTGTACTATCTGTTGCTAAATGTGCAGATTTACCCCAGTGAAGCATTCTGGGGTAAATCTGGGCTACCGTCACACACTGCCCCCCAGAGGCTTGTCAAGACGCCATCACAAATAAGATTTGGATTTAATTTGTTTTTGAGGAAAGGATTCAGGAAACTTTGATGGTACTAAACCTTCATCTCCTTTGCCTGGTGGCTCACATTGGAGGTCACCATAGCAGCTCCTCTCTTATCTCTCACTCCTCTCTTCAAATCTTCCTTCACCACATCCAGGGAACTTTTATGTGGTCTTCCTGCTTCTACACTCCATATTCAACAGTCTTTCTTCAATATATCCACTAACACTTCAGTGCAAGCCATCTGTGCTTCATTAATTTTGTCTCCAAGCTGCTGGTCACCATCTGCCTGTCCATCCATCTATCCATAGATTCTAGATCTTTAATCAATGAGGCAGTTGCAGCTACACATGTGGTAAGTTCTTCTTTTGGAAGCGTCTTTTGGGCTGTATGTCTCAATTACACAGTGAATGTTAAAACATATTAAATGCCAAAGTAGCTATGATTTGGTTTTATTGTTGATTGACCACAGGTTATTGGTCAGACACCAAATTTTTCTTTTTTTTAATTACAAAGCCTTGCTGCATTGATTGTAGCTGTAGTATCACCCAATGGAAAGCAAATTTAAACTTTCAATTTAAACTGATTTAAATCTTTCACTGAAACAGGTTATATTTTTAGTTGATTTAATTGTGATTAAGAGATGTGTTTGGACGTCTGGTTTGTGGTCTGTTTTGTAGTCATTGGTTATGAGAGACGGTCACAAACTCACCTGATGCACAGACTGAATGACATGTGGGTAACAAGTGCCTGCAAATACCTTTAGACTCACTACTAATGAGCATTTCTCCCAATCATCTTTTTCCTCTTTTTTTTTTTTAATCTCACTTTGATAAAAGATCTGCAGGATTATCCCTGTAAAATAATCTTCACTGTAGTCTACTTCATACTTTGAAAGACTTCTGATAAATTTTCCCAAAGAATTACCCAAAAGTCTGGAAGTGACTATATTGGGGAAATATTTGTCACACTTACCAATCACCAAGATGCCAATTAACACTTGTCTTAAAATGGGAGGAGTGAGTGAGTGAGAAAATGTAGAGGAAGTGGCATTTTGGTGAGATATGAATTCTGTAGGATGGTGGGAAAGAAGAGGATACTTTCTATCAGGCATTTGTGCAAAGATCACACAGGGAGCCATCAGCTAGTCAGTTCAGAGATGAGGAAAGACCGAGAAAACCCACATCTGTCTTGTAGTTTTCTCTGTCACCCCTTCGCTCTGTCTTTGCATCCTCTTCCCTTCATTTACTTTCACTCACAGCCTCTCTAACTTTCAGCTGTGAACTTCCCTGTTTATCCAGCTTTTCCACTCCGAGGCATCATGGTGTATGCCCCCCTACCTCCTCTTCTTCTCTATGACTTGCTGTTGTTTTTGAGTGATGTGCGGCTGATGGCGAATGCTGGGTGATGACAGATGGATGTGACAAGCAGATGGTTTTGCTTGTCATCTCTTTAATCACACAAACTCAGTCGGCCATGAAGTTGGAGTTCTGTCTTGTCAAGGCAACACAAAGTGGAGACAAATTTACCCAGCATGCCATAGATTTTGAGAGAGAAAAAGTGATGGCATTTGTCGAGAAAAGGACCCAAATGTAAATGGTGGTCTTTGTGTTGAGGTCGACTTTGATACTATTTTGACGTGTGCTGACTGCTGTTAGTTTGCAATAAGATGAACACGACAGCTGTGAAGACAGAAAGCTGGGTAAAGGCGAATAAAAAATGTCTCACGTCCTTGTGGTTGTGGGATTGCCTAGGAATAAATGTACTGAATGCACATTGATATAGCAGCGTGCAATAGCTTTGTGAAATATTCTAGAAATTGTGTTATATATTATATACACCCTTATAAATATATAAAAGTAGCTGGATGAATGTGGCACAGTCTCTGTGCAGAGTCCCAATCAAAATATTCTCCTTAGGGAATGTGTTTATGTGATGTGCTTGTATGAACAATAGTAAGAGAGCCTTGCAAAAGTTATACCTATTGAACTTTTTATTTAAATTTTTTCACTTTATAGCCATCCATTTCAATGTATTTTATTTGGATTTTTGTGACAGATCAACATTAAAATAACAGTGAAGTGGAAGGGAATTTATATAGTTTTTTAACTAATAAAATCTAAAGCATTTGTGTTTAGTCTCATTTACTCTGATGCAGACAAATACAATTTAATTCTATAATTAGTGCTGTTAGAAGTCATTTGATTCTAGTCCTGAATGTAATTTAATCTCCATATAAATACAGCTTTTATGTCCAAAGGACAAACTAAACATGTTTGGAATAAAGTTGTGAGGAATTTTAAAGCAGATTTAAGTATTAAAACAACATCTCACTGAAAACTAAACTAAATAAGTTTTAGCAAAACTTGTCATGCAATGAAGTGGGGATAAATAGGAAAACATGAGATCATATTTCAGTTTCTCCAGGTGATGTTTTAACACACTTAGTAAAAGTCTAATTAAGTTTTCAATAAAATTAAATGTCCGCTGAAGGTGACAGATGCCTCTGTTTTATACATCCATTAATAGCTTTATGACAGCGACTCACTTGTGTGTGATTTTTTTTAAGAGCATCAGCATACTTCCCAGCTAATTTTGCTTATACTAACCACAAATTTTGGGTAAATAAGAGTAACAATGCTTTCTAATAATCTTACTCAGGGAAAACTAAAAGTATATTTTTTTCAAAATGTTACCCAATGAGTTAATGTAACTAATTACTACATCCAAAGATGACAAATGAATGCCATTGTAGCTTAGAGTGGATACAAAAGTATGGATATAAAACATACATATGTACTTAGAATAATGAGATATTTTAATAATAAATAAGACGGTGTTTTGTTAAAAGCAGAATGAAATTCTTGTTGAAATGTTGCTTTTGACAACATAACAAGATCCTCACAGAATAAGCTAAATTTTTTGAAATCTTTGATCTTCTGAGAAACCTGATGCCTGAAGCCACAGAAATGAAATAAAAAATGCACCAGAAAAACTTTTAGAAAGTGGGCTTTTTGATTTTGACAGATGAGGCAAGTTAGATTTGTACTTCAAATGTATCTTTTCTTACAAAAGGCAATGATGCAGTGAATAGATTTAAGTTTTTTGGTGAGTATCTTGTTGACAACGTTTACATACTGGGAATTTTCGCACACTTCACCAAGCAGGTCCAGGATTAACAGAAACGCCAACACCTCTTGCCACTCCTTTGCCCCCCGCTCCCAATGTACGTTTAGATCCGCCTCTGTTTCACAGGCAGAGGCACTGCAGTAATCACATAAAATATTCTTAATCAGATTCATCCTGAACAGTGTTGCAGTGTTTTTGTTTCAAGGGAAAGCTTTACTGGATCAGACATAGATGTTTCATCCCACAACATTTGATAAGAAAAAGCTAATTGAAATTAGAGAAACTTAAAAGTCTCCCGAACAATAAAATCTGTGGCCAAGAGGCCCCTGCTGAATTTTCAGATGAGAAACTTAATTAACATCTAAGTGATCAAGCCAGCACAATAAGCTAATTGTCTGATAAGGCGTAATGTTTAGCATCAAGCAGGATCCCGCACTCATGAGGTCTATATATCTTTACTCTCACAAAGAGATGGAGTCAGTGATTCCTGCAGGTGTAGCGATATGGTCTATCATTTCACTCCATCCCCTCCTACCTGCTCTCCTCTCTTCATCCCACCATCAGACTTTCACCTTAGCCTCATCTTCAGCACAGCCTTCAATCTCAAAGTGAAACTGGCAAGGTCAAATTGACTTTAGATTAATTAACTGTCAATTAAAAGAGTAATTGTTTCATAATGTCCTGCACCCTCAAGACAAGGTGTTGGTACTGTCAGGACTGGTTTAAGCCGATAAGCCTGGGAGTGAAGCCTCTGAGAGAGGCAGCGAAGTGACAGCAAACCAGCGGATGTGTGTTTGTGTGGAGGACGGGTGCGTTTATGTGGGACCTGTAATGAGACAAACGAGGGAGACCTCATCCATTATCCCACAGTAACACCGCTGCTGGAACTGCAGCAGGTCGCCCTCAGGTGGCTCCATATACATCACACATGCCTGACGGAAACACACACACACGCCCACACACGCACACACACGCATTCCCAGTGGGTTTGTATTCCTCACTCAAATCAGCATTCATCAGTTCATACAGCGGCTGATGAGGAGATACGTCCACCACCACAGTCAACCGAAGGGAGGAGAGAAGGGCTCGTCGAAGGTGATGAAATCAGAATAAAAATGAGAGTTGGAGAAAAACAACTGAAAAGAAAGAAGACATAAATAAAAAGAGAGGGGGAGAGGCCGTGCGGTGAACGTTGATGAAATGGTGATTGCCTCTCGCTCGCTAATGGTTGGCCTGGAGGGGTGTCAGGCAATGGCAGCTAAGCTCTTCCTTCTGCATTTGTCTTTCCTCTTCTCGACATTATCAGCTACATTGTCCTCCGCAGACAGCTGGAAATCTTCTCTGTCGAGACTGGAGGACCAACCAGAAAGAAACCAATATTAACATCTCTTAATATTCGTAAAATATGTTAAAATGTTAAGTTTTCCACATCCGTAAAGTTCAGAATTAGACAGATAAAACAGTAATAAAAGTCACAAAAGTAAAAACTTTCAGGCTCTATCATCCTTCAGATGGTTTTGCTTTTCATTGTTCCCAGAGAAAAAGGTTTATTCCTGGATTTTATTTCCAACAATTGTCTTTAGTTAATTGTTGCTTTTGCTGATACACCAATAGTTTTCCTTATCCCTGCTGCTTTTGGAGGCTTTGGAGGTACAGACAGTCAATATCAAGAAAAATGAATGGATTGGATTGGCTTATTTGGAATTGGCAGCTTAAAGTTCACTGAAAACAACAAATTCCATCCATCCATCCATCCATTTTCCGTCACCCTTCTCCCTAACGGGGTCGGGAGTTGCTGGTGCCTATCTCCAGCTGCGTTCCGGGCGAGAGGCGGGGTCACCCTGGACAGGTCGCCAGTCTGTCGCAGGGCAACACAGAGAGACAAACAGGACAAACAACCACGCACACACACACTCACACCTAGGGAGAATTTGGAAAGCCCAATTAACCTGACAGTCATGTTTTTGGACTGTGGGAGGAAGCCGGAGAACCCGGAGAGAACCCACGCATGCACAGGGAGAACATGCAAACTCCGTGCAGAAAGACCCCGGGCCGGGAATCGAACCCAGGACCTTCTTGCTGCAAGGCAACAGCGCTACCCACTGCGCCACTGTGCCACCAACAACAAATTCCATCATCACATTTATGTAACTGTAATAAAGTCAATTGGAAAAATCGCTAAAGAAGTACGTACAACCACGATTTGAAATATGCCAAATGTTTGTTATTACTTTTTATGTTTACTACTTGAATGTTTCATAGGTTCAACAGAAAACAATGCGAGTCTGACTGTTTTTTACCCACAGGGAATGTAATGACATAAGCTATGTGATTATGTCAGAAACCCAAATGTCTTTGGGTTTCTGCAAAATATTTGGGTTTTGCAGAAAATAAACACTTTTCTCACGAAATAAAAAACTTTAAGAAAAGTGTTTATTGAAATGAATTGATGTTAGTGTAGGCAGAGCAGTAGTAATATAATCCCTTCTAGTCTTTCACTCTTGTTACATTCTTATTTTGGAAAATTCCACCCTTTAATTTTGGTATATTTATCAAGGGGAGAAAAACATCTCAAGAAATAACCCATAAAATTTCATACAGAAGAAATATCACTAAAGTTGTTTTTTTTTTAATTTAGTTAAAATTTTGGGAACTTTAATGACATACATGACTTCTAATTTACTGGAAATGTAACCATTACAGGACACCAGGGCTAATTTATCTTAGCCACTCTTTAAAATAAGAAAGACAAGAGAATATTTTATCCAAGAATGTGTGTTGGTCTTAATAAGTCACGACAATATAGGACAGCTATGTACAATATTTTGTCCATATCGATGGTGATTGGGACTTAAACTGTGACAAACCAGGCTGAAACTTTTCCAGAATGGTGAATAAGAGCAGCATACTATACTTTTTCCCACAATTTCAATGTATTCATTTCTTCACTTTACTGTCTGCTTACCTTCATGTTGAAAACAGATTTTCTCTTCATCAGTTTCTCTCACTGTGTACATGTTTCCATATTTTTATTTCCTGATCAGTTTTATTTTAATTGTTTTTTGGGGGGTGTTTGTGGTTTATTTGCACATTTCAAAATAAACTCCTCCCAACAACAATCCATTTCAATTACTAGATTTATCCCTCTTGGTAATCAACTCCATCATCCAGTCCTTCAAACAATGGTTCATTATTTACTACAAGTGTCTCTTACAGGATTATTGAGTCACATAAATGCAGACTCCTCTAAATATTGATCGAAGAGCTTGTCTGTTCTGCATTCATCTGTTTGGAGGTCCAGTGCTGCAGCTCATTGTTTTCATGTGAGGCACTTCGAACAACCGAGGAGCAGCAGCTGGAAACGCATGGAAGTAGGACTGTGAGAGAATAGATGGTTAGATGGATGGATGGATGATAGACAAATGGATGAATGACGGGTAGATAAATGGGTGGGGTGATGAATTGCTAGATGGGTGCACAGATGGATCTGTTGATGGACTGATTATGTGAAAGATGGAGAAGAGGCAGAAGAAGAGTGGAACGGACTGGGAGGATTGTCATCAGATGAGCTGATGAATAAATGGGCAGACAGATAGGTGGATGGCCAGCAGGAGATTGATAGGTGCTTTCCTCAGTGGGCCACCTGCATCCTCAACATTTAGAGGAGCGTGGAGAGTGGATACTCATCTGTAATAGGGGTAATGGAGCTCAAAATAAACTCGCAAACAACTCTATTTCCGTCTCTTTTTTCCCTCTACCCCCTGTAACCCTCTCAGCGCACTCCCAGCCCCTCTTACACCCTCAGAACATTCGCCATGTACCAGTCACTTCATCTGGTTTTGTTTGAGGAGCTGCTTGAAAGTGAAAACAAGCTAAAACACCGTAGAGAGAAAACACAGTGAAGCAGGCTTTGTTAAAGCCCACACAGCAAAAACTCGTCATATGATGAATCTCTCTGCTAAACATGCATTTTATTAATTAACAGTAAAACTAAAATCTTGCAAACAAAGGGGAGATTACTAATCCTGCAATCAAAAGGAGCATGTTTAAACTAGATCAAATAACAAATATTGACAAATGTAATTTACATGATGTAAATTACGTTTATTACCGAGTTATATTTTTTGTTTTAGAATAAAAAATGTTCAGCTTTTATTTTGTCGTTCATGTTACATTTGCAACTGTTATATTGCATTATATGTATAAGAAAGGGCAAAGTCCCTAAATGTTACAGATTGGGTTTAAGATGGGTTTTATTTGGTCCTCTAATATACTGAATATATAGCTCACTGAAACTTCAGTCCAACACAGCCACAAAATTGTTAGAGTTACTAAACCCAACATCAACTTTTGTTTTTGCAGATAAACTATAAATTGGGCCTTAGTGCTAATTTAATATTTCTGTGCAAATCGAGACATT
The DNA here is from genome assembly GCA_911649635.1 of Poeciliopsis gracilis. Taxonomy (NCBI): domain Eukaryota; kingdom Metazoa; phylum Chordata; class Actinopteri; order Cyprinodontiformes; family Poeciliidae; genus Poeciliopsis; species Poeciliopsis gracilis. The sequence continues at coordinate 2,371,067 of CAJVRI010001403.1, forward strand.
TTTGTGTAAATTTGATTAATTCTTTAGTTGAATTTCCTGATTGGTTAAAAGAGTACAGTTTGGTTGATCTATAGTTCCTAGTTCTCATGTTTGTTTACTCTCCCCTTTCCCTTGATCCGTTCTCTCTCTCTCTCTCTCTCTCCCTCTCTCCCTCTCTCTCTGTCTCTCTCCCTCTCTCTCTCTCTCTCCCTCTCTCTCTCTCTCTCTCTCTCTCTCTCTCTCTCTCTCTCTCTCTCTCTCCCTTCACACCTGCAACCAGTTAGCCAATCAGGTCTGGTCTATTGTTTCAACATTCACTGTCCCAGTATTTAAGCACTTCTCTTTCATCCACTCACTGCTGGCTCCTCATGTTAAACTTTTGTCTCATCTTCCTGGACTCTGTTTGTTCTCCACCTCTCTGCAGTCTTTTTTGTAAGTCTCTTGTATTTGCAACTAAAACCATTTTTTAACTTTTATTTCCTGGTTACCAGTTTGCATTTTGATCCCTTTCAGCCACACACATCGAGACAATGACAAATTGAGTTAAATTTCACATTTGAACTCATTTAAATGTTTTTTTTTTTTTTTTTAGATGACTATGAGTCAACAAACAATTGTAAAATGCAAATTATTGGTTACTATGAAAGACAGTCAAGTAAGCTTATGAGATTTTCACAGCTGGAATTATATCAGAATATCATTTTGGATATTTGCTTTTTAATGACTTCCACAAAATCAGAACTATCCATTTAGTACAATGAACAATTGATTTCACAAAACCCCGCTGTTTCTATAAAGACTCACTTTAATTTCATATTGTGAAAAGACTGAATTATCAGTTTTTGTGCCAGAAAATGAACAACACATCTGAAAAAGAAAACAGATTTAAATATTAGGTCACTTTTTTTTCTTCACACCTTGATCTTTAATATTTCAGAGGTTTCCACTGTTTATCATTTCAACATGTTCTAGACTCAGAAATATCTGTGTGTGAACTGGTTAAGGAAGCTATGTCACTTTGCTCTGACTTATTCTTGCTTTGAGGTTTGTGTTGGTATTAAAAGCATGACTCAGCAGTTCAGATGACTGCCGCACTCAGAATGCATTTTGATGTCCATCTCTTATTCTATCTCCTTTAATCGTCGTACCGCTGACTTCTGCACTCAAACCCTCTTATGTTAATGTGATTTCCGGTTTCAGCCGTCTTGATCTTAAATTATTTTATATTAGCTCTATTGATCATTGCATTATTGCGAATAATTACAGATAACTGTTAACTGCAGGTGAAAAATGCAAGCCATACAGACGGTCAGCAAAAAGTGAAGAATCCACAGAATAAGAAAGAGGAGTAAAGTGGAGAAATCAATAGAAGGTAAGCAGTTTTTATTCTCTTGGCAGAGATTCAAGAAAACTGTCATGATGTCTTTCAGCAAAAAAAAAAAAAAAAAAAAAACAGCCACTAAAACTACTGAAAAGTTAGAAAAACTGGTTAAGTTATAATGATGATCTTGACTGGTTCTGCGGATATGCTAAACAGAAACCTGGAGCTTATGTATTCTGAGCTCTAGTCTTAAATTTAATGTTTATTAAATGTATCTGTATTTGTTTGTGGGTTCACGGACATTTCCAGGTGGTGACAGAGAGGAATGTGTCTTTCCAACGAGACGAGACTGACAGACTGCGAGACTGATGGGCACTGAGTATACAGTGTTTCATGTTTTTGTTTTGTCAGGGTGCAGCTGAATGACAGAATGGTGCCACTGATCAACAAATATTCTCAGAGAAAATACCAGGTCTCCAAAATTCTCAAAAAACAAACAGAAAAAAACAACTAACCCTGATGGGGACAATTTGATCTTTATTTTTTTGTGATTCCTTGTTTAATTAGCTGAAACAAAATTGCTTTCATTTGAGAAATGTGACAATGATTCAGGAAATTTAAAAATCGTTTGATATATTTCATGGTTTGTTTGTGGAATATCCCTAAAACAATTATAATTTTTAAAAACCTTTATACAATCTCCCTATTTTGTTTAAAGTAAAATTATTTGATTTAAACAAGTCCATACAGATAAATGCCTTTTTTCAATCCAGAAAAGAAAACTGTCACATCCCAGTATTAACAAATGTTCAATACCAAAATATAAAAGCTGCAGCAGAATTGAAATTCTGGTACCTTGTTGATGGCAGCTCAGTTGAAGCTGCCATCAACTTTGATATTATTGACTGAATTCACACTTTGATTATTGTCTCTGTAACAAAAAGTAGAGTGGTTTTTTATTTGCACACTTAGCTACAGGACTGCAGAACTAACTGTGTGTTAGTTAGTTGTAGCTTCAGTGAAAGTCATTGAAATGTAATCAGAGGCATCCCTAGCCTGCTTTATGCCCTGAGCAAACACCACAGATTTGGTTTTGAGCTCAGCTCAGTCATGTGTGTCGAGTCCATTTCTTTGTTGATCTGAATACCTGGACTCACCAGGATCTATGTTGAAACTATATTTATTTTATTTGTTTTAATTATCTGACAGTTGTAAAATCTGGTTGACTGTAAACATTTTAGCTGAACTATACTTTAAGTATAGTTTACATTTAACTATGTTTACATAAATATGCCAAATGCAATGATCTCCTGGACTCCCAGTTGCAACAGTAACATAACCTTCATTACACTGAAACCCATCTAGCAACATTTAAAAGATCAAGACTGTTTTAAAAAAAAAATCATGTAAAAATGTGAAAAGTTAAACCACAGCCAAAAAAAAAAATTGCTGGAAAACAAAACCAAGTATTTACACTGAAAACATGTCAAAGGGTTATTTCTCTCTAAACTGAGGAACAGACTGTCCTCTCAGTACTGGCTCGAGTTTAGAGTTTTCTTGACAGAAAAGTGTTGGCATTTGTCTGAGCAAAACTACTGGCTGGCAGCCAGTTTGATCCTTCATTTAGTCTAACTTTTACTTCCTCACGTTTACATGAAACCTTATCAAACCACGACTCAAACCCATTTCCCACAATTTCTGCTTATTAGTTATATTTAAGGAAATTGTTCAATCCCTCATTGTAAAAGAATCAGATGAAATGTGACAGGAATGATGGAAGTCAGAAATGTCAAATTGAAAATAACTGGATTAACCTGTACACACTGGATGAAATGATGTCAAATTAATCTGCAGTTTCACATGACATCATTCTGATCTAAGCCAAACCTGGAAGCAACATTAACATCACAATTATGTAAAGTGACCTGTGGGTGCAGATTTATTCACCCTCTGCGGTCATCGTGTACAGATGTGCTCTCTGATCATGAGAAATGATCAAATCTTCTTGCACACTCCAAACTGAAATAAGCTATGAGATATTACAGCCATTTTTAGAAAAGTATGATCTCACACAAGCAGCAATACATCTTTTATTCCTCATCCACTTGGTCTGCTCTGCCACCAGTTTTTGTGTCATTTTTAACCTCATTCCTCCTGGTCAGAATGTTTAGTTTTGCAGTCTACATACCGAGTTTACATAAATAAAAGCTGATTATCTTCATAGCCTCTCTAAACCCCAAACAAACACAGATTTCAAGAATGATTGCAGAGCAGTAAAAAGGACAGAAATGTCAGATGCTTGATGCTGCTTAGTGGGTTGCAAGGGAGTCTAACAAATATTGAAATACAGAGCAACAGCAAATAGTGATAGTTCTGAATGTGAGCTTCCTAAATTCTGTTTTTAACTTTTCATCAAGTAGTTAAGAAGTCTACATAATTCCTAAACAACATCTCTGAGCTCCTAAAAAGTTTTGCTTTGATCACAACAGGGGTTCACCTTTTAAAAAAGATGGGAAGTTTATTTACTTTGCAGCTGAAGGGAAGTTAAATAAGAGGCTCTTGGGGACGACGAGCCTCAGGAGACATGTTGACAGCAAATGATAAATCTGGATGAACCCTCTGGAGGAAATGAGGGTGAAGAAAGAAAAGTTCCCTGAGAGGTTTGTGTGAGATGGAGGGAAGATGAGCTGATAACTAAAAGTCTGCACTGGCATTCACATATGCATTTGAACTGCACCAGAGTTCATTTCAACCCAACCAAGACCTAAAAATTCTAGTTTTTAGACAAACTGGAGTTTGCTGTTTTCACATCAGTTTTATTTCCTATTCAAATTTCCCCAAATGAACCAGGCTTTTTTTAGACAGTCAAATAAGTTCGATTACAGCAGATTAAACTGTTTAGTTTAAATTATGATCAGTTAAGTTAGAAATGTACTTACCTTGGCATGTTCCTGTTATCTGTGACAGGAACAATTTGCATAAATTATTCAATTAATTTAATCAACAGATTACTTTTTTGAGAGTTTCATTATATCTATTTATATTTTGATATTTTATAATCAAGTGGAAGAGAAAATGTCAGCCAGCACCATGTTTTATATGCAGACTGTTTATATTCAGAAGCGTAATGCGAATATGCTACAGTTTTTTTTTCTAAAATACATTCTCTGGAAACAAAAGCCTTTTTTCCCTCATTTTCATTGGAAAGGAAATCTGATTGTGTTTCTGTTTGTGTGCCGAAATGGAAGATAAATTCCCCCTCTGGAAAATGAATTAGTTGGAAGAGTGTGTCTTGGTGAGAAATGGCTCTGTCATAAAATAAAGGCATGAGGATGGTGATAATAAAGCAAAGTGATTGCAGAAGCATGGTTACACTCAACAAATGCAACAGCAGCAAACAATGAGATTTTAAAAAATACCTCTGGTTATTTCCAAGAGGCAGAGTTGTAAGGTTACAACTATTTTTTTGTTTTTCAGCTTCATTTACGTTTTTTTCTTAACCTACGATTTATATTTAACATCTACCTATGTTCTCACTGTCTACTGCTGAATTAATGGCATTCAGACTGAGTGCAGGCACTTGAAGACAAGTCTTGCTCCTGCTGGGATCTTATCAGTGACCGTGATGGGGGGTAATCAGAAGACCTAATACATCAGACGGTTGACTGACCAGTCAAAATGGAAAGAGCCTCTCTGACTTGGCCACAAAGTCACAACACTCTGAAGAGCAACCGTGTCCTTGAAATGAAGAATTAGACAAACGTGGAAAAAAAAAGAAGAAAAGAAATCCTCCACACCATCTAGCAAAGATGGGTTTGGTTATCTGTGTGGTACCTCTGACTTCTTTTATTGTGAAGACAAGATTGGATTCTACATGTGGTCGTCGTCTCCTGAAAAATGTTTTTAGGCTTTCACCAACACCAAAAATAACATTTATGTGAAAAAAACAATAAATAAAATAATAATAAAAAAACTGTTATACAAACTTGGTTGATATACAACCAAGTTTACGGTGCATGACATTATTGTCCTGTAAATATTAGATTTTTATTCAAACTGGACAATAAAAGTATATGTGTTAATTAAAGACTGTTTTTCTTTATTCATTGTCAAATCAATAACAACAGAAGTGTTATTGTCTTCCTCCGAGACGCTGAACTTTGGGATTTAATTGGTGTGAGCTTATTTTTTCTTTTTTGGTGATGACTTTTTATGTTGGGGAGAAAGAAGCATTACAAAAAAATGACAAATGTTTAGATTTGAGGACTGCGTGTTCTAATACAATAATATCAAGTGGTGTAAATTTCAAACTTGTGGAATAATACATTTTTATGTTTCTGCTGAAAAAGAAAAAAACCGTCTCATTTATGCTCCAAACAAATCTGCTGGAAGACTGGAGAGGAGGGAGAGCCAGGAGAAGTATATTTTGGTACAGTGGAAGAAACTATTTATGGTCTAATCATAAGTTTTAAAGCTGTGTAAATTTTAATGTTGTTTTTGTTTGTTTTTTATTGTTCCCCATTTGTCCTGTCCAACATCATGTGTGCTACTGCCTTTCTTATTCATATTACCCTTGTGAAAGATATTTTTTCTGATTAAATAAGGATTTAATATAGAAATTAAATACTTATTTTACATTCTCTTGCTTCTGCATGGAGACTAAAAGAGGAAATTTTTGTTTATCTTCAGGCTTTTTCTCCATATGACAATGACAGCGGGACACTAAACATGTCAGAGGGGTGGATGCATCTCTTGACACAAAGATTAGAAGTCACAAAGTGTAGGACAAAAACATGTACGGCTTCCAAACCAGGTGATTTGTGCAGATTGTAACTGCTTCTCGTTTTCTGTTTCTCTCTGAGATTTCCTGAACTCGGCTGCCTCAGCATCTGGGGAGTGAGTCGTCATAAGGGCCTAATTAGCCAATCATAAGGGGACTTTGGACAACACGCTACCATGTTGTGCTTCAGCCAGCAGAAAAAATAAAATCTGTTTTCCAAGAATTTGAACAAAACTGTCCTTATAGATAAAATCCATGTTTGAAATTTCCATCTCCTACACTCAACTGCATTCACAGTTTTCAATAACCTATGTGGTCATGTATTTATTGTTTTTTTTTTTTAAAAGGAATTTATCACTATTTAAGGTTGATCTGTTTTAAAAGCTTTTCTAAATTCTCAAAAAATTTACATAAGACACTTGGAATGAATTAATGATTGAACATCTCAGCTTCAGGATCAATTATACTCTGAAAAAGTAGATTCCATCTCCAACTTAACTGTGTAACCTTGTCACAAGTAATTGAAATTTATCCAACTTTATTTTGGATAGCTTTAGGTTTTCATTCCTTGACAAGTTAATAAACTGAATAAATCAACATGGATAAAGTTAATTGGCTCACTTGTGATTGGCTACTGCAATTTTTAAAGTCGAAGCTGTAGTCTCTCTTTTCATTGTAGATAAACTGCCAGATTCAAGATACTGGCAAATCATAAAAGTACATCCTGGATATTTAGAAGCTACTTGAAAAAAATCCGCGTTTGGAGAAGAAAAGTAAATTCTTATGTGTTCTACACCCTTCATACCATTTAATCATCTTTGATCCTTTGACTTTCATTCTTAATTACTTCATTCTTTTTCATGTCACTTATTTGTCTTTGGACTGGAGAGTAGAGTGATAGTTAGCTAGAGTAGGACTTGGGTTCAAATCTGAGTTTGGTGCAGTGTGTGTAGATGGAGAGTCTCTTATTTTTTTGGCTTTGCATGAATCTCTACATGGTGCATCTCACATCTTGCCAGTGGTAGAAAAGGTTCAACAGCCCCAAATCACTCTGAACAGAATTAAACGTGTAAAATAATATATGGATGGATTTGATTTAGTTTACCTACATATTGACCCCTAAATTTTAGTCGGTGCAATACCTTATCAGTTTCATTCCAGTTTAAACTACATTGCATGTTTCCATTCGTTTAGGTACACCTCTGATAGTAAACTGCATTAACATGGTGACATTGTGCAGCATGGGATTGTTTAATCTAAATTCTCTTATTCCATCTGCCACAGTGCTTCTCTCCAGGGGTCCAGCACTGCTCAGGTGCTGGCTGTCACTGCTCTGCTGCTTGCCTGCCTAAATGAACAACCCTGTCTCAGGGTCACCTTCAAACCTTCACTTCCTCTGCAGCTTTCTTCCTTTTTGTTACTGCTGCCTCGATGTTATGTCATGCTTTCACCAATAAACACTTTACAGTTTAAGATATAATACCAATCTGTAAGATATGCTGCTGTCTGCATATTTCTGTTAAGGTAGAGGACTGGTGTTTTGCTCCTAGCAATTTATCACTTTCTTCTATATTTGTTTTTTACAGAAAGTCTGGATTGATGTTGTTGTGCATCAGTTTTATTATAATGGAATAGTCCTCATCCTTTAAAAGTGACAGCTATTGTAATAAGTGTAACCTTTGTACTTTGGAACAATATTTTAAAAGATGAAACAAGTGGTTTCTTAGTTTTCACAATTCCTGTGAAATATATGTTGTGAAGGAGGGAGCGGTACGAGCCGCATTAATGGCGAAAGGAAGTGGCGGTCATTTTGAATCATGATGCCTTTCATGCTTTGCATGGAGGCATTCAATGCTCTCCTATGCATTGCTATTGGAGGCCCCAATAAGATTCTCAAATGTTCTTGTCAGAACTAAAATTTCTAAAAGACAACATATGTAATGGAGCTTTACAGAGCAACCTAATTGACTTAGTTCTTACTTTATGCCCTGAGTCATCTTAAGCTCAACATGCTGACTTTTAAAAATTATGATGCTGTCACTGCCAAGTTTTCTGCTAAACTCTCCGTAAAACCTAAATTAATTCTTATTTCCACAGTAATTACTGAGAATTCTAGTTTTTAGCCTTTTGGACCTTTTCTATTGATCAGAGGATCAATCTAGCAATTAATCACCTCATTAATTACTTCAGAAAGTGATTGTGATCAGATTGGAGGTGAAACCAGAGAGAGAAGAGACAACACACACTTTCACTGGACCGTGGCTTTTCCTGAATCTAAGGAAATTTTTCTTTTTAGAAGTTGTTTAGAGGTCAGCACAGTATTGTATGTAGTGATTCTATTGCATACATTCAATGTTTTACATTTTCCACATGTTTTGTTACAGGCGTATTTTATTAATTTAGTCTCTTTCCTCAGAATTCTACAAATTTCTCAATATGACAATATCAAAGGTTTTTAAGCTTTTTTGCCAGAATTTCAAGAAATCACATTTTCATAAGCCTTTGCTTAAAACTTTTTTGATCCACATTTGTCAACACTTACAGCCTCAAGTCATCATGAATATAATGCCATCAGCTTAGCCCATTTATCTTTGTATAGTTTCTCTTGCAGTTCTTCTCAAGCCCCATTTGGTGCTGCCATTTTAACATCTCTACATAAATGTAGTTTTCATCTTTTCCGTTATCCTGACTCGCTTGCTAGATCTTACTGCTGCAAAAAACTGTTGTTCTGCTCTGCAAGAAGCTACTGCTGCTTTAAACTGTAAACTTTTTTCTATTAAACTGCAGAAATATCTCAACGAGGATCAGTGGAAACAGTTCAGTTTGAATCTTCATGGCAATTACTGAAGGAATTTTGAGGAGGTTAATTTAATATAATTTGGAATAAGGCTGCAACAAAGCAGAATGTGGAAAAAGTAAAGCGCTGTGAATGCTTGCACTGTATCTACACATTGATATATGCAGATAACAAAGCAACCTGTTTAGCATTTATTTAAAACACAAAACAAATATTTTCAGTTCTCTGGTTTTTCATAATTTAAAATATCCCAAACATTCCAAATCTACGAGAAATATACAATGAATCCACAGCTGAATGACTCTTCCTGAAACATGAAAGCTATGATTTTTCTTTCTCTTTATCAGCCTGTTAGGCTTGTGTGGCAGGAAAAACACTTTTGCTTTTGTCATATCTGCTTCAGATATGAACGTTTCATGAGTTTGGATCTTTTGCTCTCGCTATCGGAGAGGTCTGATAGTACGAGCCAGAGCCGTGTGAGATAAGATCCTGAAGGCTAATACTTCACCTGTCTTCCTTGATAACTCACAGACTGCATCATAACATTACCTCCCGCCTCTTCCCTTTCTTATCACCCTTCTGTAAGAAGGCCTCATTGTTTCAATCAGACTCAAACAGCAATCGTTCCCTGTAGGCAGCACTCGATGCTTCTGTAAGTGTTACGCTTGTTGGATACTAATTGCATTCAACCAGCAGGTAATTGAAGTTTTTGCTCTACAACTTGCGGTCAGCACAGAAAAGATGACCTCAGTCGCCAACCTAATCAGAAGGTTGAGCACCAGTGAGAGCACGCAGGCAGCGCGGTGAGTTGTGAGACGCAGCGTGGTTCCCATTAGTGTCAGCCACGCGGGGAAATATGGAGGTTATTTAACTCCAACAGAGGGACTCAGAGCCCGACTCTTAACATTGAACTGTCGTGGTTAAGAGGCTCCCTGCTCTGCAGATGCTGGATACTTCCTGGAAGAAAAACCTTTGATGATAATTCACAAGATTTTCACCTTCTCTGTGAACTCATTGATTTTGCATAAGGGGCAGCTTGACCTAGAGTCACTGATTCATGCATCTTCATAATATGTAAAATTTAAACACTGAGTATATAAATCTCTATTCCTAAACAAGGATTCATTGACTGTAAAGCTACCGTTTTCACCAAAGAGAAATAAAATGAGCACTGGGGTGTGATCAGTGTCTGGTAGGATGTCTGTGATTAATTTTAATGATAACATTGCTGAGCAGCTAATTAAATTGTATGACTGCACATGGAGGGGGCTGATTAGGAAAGGTACTTTGAGGGCATGGAGATGACAGCAGGTTGTTATTTAAGCCTTGGGCAGTCTGTCTAGATATTTAGAAATTAGCGAATTTGAAACCCTGAGGGGTCCCTCACAAAGTACACACCAGCAGACGAAACGTTTTTCACAGACTGAAGATGAAGTTTACTAACTAAAAAGTAAAATACTGAGGCTTCAACATATCGTTCACATATTGCTACATTTTATAAAACCTGGGTCAAATGTAGAATAAAAAGCATCTTGCTCTAGAAATGAATGAGAGTTCAATAATAAAATTAGTGGAGAACAAAACTCATGACTGGTAAACTGACAACACTGTACATTTAGGATGTTTTTCACATTTTAAGCAATTCCAAACAGAAAAAAAAAACGTGTAAAAGTTTTACAGACCTAATTCCTTAAAAATGCTTAAACCTTAGAATAAAACAAAATGGAGAATTAATTCTTCCAATTGCTTACGTGTAAAGATTAGTTGCTCTGTTTTTTTAATAAGTCATAATGTGCACTCTTGAAATTGTAACAGTTTTTGTGTTTCAAAAAAACCCCAAAGCATAAAAAATTAACAAATGAGCCAAAAGTGCAACAATACTCTAAAAAAATAAACTAAGATAAAAAAAATGACAACTACTAAATATTAAATGTAATAATGCAAAACAAAAAGTGAGTCTGTTGAGCTGCCCAATCTAAGGATCCGATTTTATTCCTGTATTAATTTTCAAAGTTTTGTTTCATAAAAAAAAAAATAAGTGTATTCACACTTCATTTATCACAATGTCACTCGATTTACAGGATAATTCATCTTTATTTTTTTATTGAAAACTTTGGGGATTTACACAACTATCACCTACACCACACATCAAAACATCACGTACACTAAATTTGAAATTTATTTCAAACATACAGCTAAAATATCTTCAGCAAACATGCATCTGGTTCTGCTAAGGATCTTTGCTTGGAAATATTTTCTGAGCTGCTCGGCTGATGTCTCCATATAATTTGAAATCACTATTACAAAATATTTTTGTTTAAACAAATTGCATTTTTTCCACTTTAAAAACTCAACTGTTTGATTTGAACTTTGACATTAATGGGTGGACTAGCAACTGTGTGCTGCACTGTGCTCATATCTTTGCCACATGGCTGATGGTTAAGCTTTGGCTGCCTTTGTCCTGTAAATGAGGTGTGAACTGGATCCAGAATGTCTCAATGTTCTGTTCAGATTTTCTTGCTTCAAAACAGCCAGATGTCCTTGTAATAATTTAACAAGGCTTTGATAAATAGATCTTGAGGCTTTCTGAAAGATCTTTTACGTGTTTTCTTTGTTTGTGCTGGTCTTTGCTGCTGTTTTTCTCAGTTTTTAATCAGTGGCTGTACTTATGGCAGGGACAGTGGGTACTCTAAGAAGTAAAAAAAAAAAACAAGTGAAGCTAAAGAACAAATGTCAGAGCTGACAGAAACATCTCAAGCAGATGAACAGTGTCTGAAAGTCAGGTCTTTGCAAAATAGGAAAAAATGACTTTATATAGATTCTTAGAGACGCATCGACCTTCAGCTGAAGATCTACTGTGTATGAAGTATTCAGCTGATGACGCTTTGGGAATCACCTTCCTTCTGCTAAAACACTTTCTGTCACCTAAATATATATATATATATATATATATATATATATATATATATATATATATATATATATATATATATATATATATATATATATATATATATAAAAATTCCTTCTCACCCACCGCGGGTGGTTCTTATCCTCTGAGCTCGGGTCCTCTACCAGAGGCCTGGGAGCTTGAGGGTCCTGCGCAGTATCTTGGCTGTGCCAAGGACTGCACATTTCTGGACTGAGATGTCTGATGTTGTTCCTGGGATCTGTTGTAGCCACTGCTCCAGAATATATTTCTGTAATCCAGCATGCTAGCTCTAGCCTATTTGCTATCATTAGCATTTTAGCTAGTTTTAGCTTTTTAGCTAGTTTTGGCTTTTATGCATGGCTATTTCTTACCTTTCTGCGAGTCTTCAGCAGTTGGCTTCAGACACTTTTGCCATTTTCACCAAAAGCATTCAGCATTTACACTTGCATTTTCATAGGACATGCAAACTTTGTAGTTCAAAGTACTTCAAAGTTTTCTTTTGAGTGTAGATATAAAACTTAGAAACATGTCTAAATATGTTTACTAGCTAAGAGGTGTATATTTTAAAAGCATTTCTGAAATGAATAAGAGTAAAAAAGTGATCTATGTCACACAACCTGATAAAATTGACAAACCACTTTCACCATTACAAGAAAGCTAAGCTTTTTGGAAGAATTATGAATGATTGAGGGGTGTTATAGCTTATTCCTACATGGACACAAATTGAACAACACACTGATACACAAACATGATCAGTATAAACATTGAAACATTTGCCCTGATTATGGTTATCAGAAATAATTTATGGTTATTTCTGATAACCATAAATTTCTGATAATTTATGGTTATCAGAAATAACCATAAATCAGCCTGACCACCACCATGCATACAGAGAAGGAAGGATGTGTCACTTCTGATTGTCAGTGGAGGGAGATAAGAGGGGAAGGGATATGATCTTGGTGTTCACTGGATTTTCTGCAGAGCGGCCTGAAAAAGAGAAGAATTGGGATACTGAGGCAATTCCAATTTGTCGTGAGGGTGTCGCTCGTTGGTCACCAAGAGTTAATGAGGCGAGGACCCGAGCTCTAAGTCATCCTGCCACTGCCGCTGATCCCAGCCCTGATTACTGTAATGAAATGGTCTGGGGATTATTAACCAAACACAGCTATATATATATATATATATATATATATATATATATATATATATATATATAATATACACACAGGCACAAGGAGTGAATCTCCAGCCTAACAAACAAGAGCAACAAAAGTCAACAGGATAGAACTGCTGACACAGAAATGATTACATAAATATGTCTATGCAGAATTAACATAACGCAGTGTAGCTGCTCTGCTTCAGGGGTTTTCTCCAAACTGACAGACTGAAGATAATACAACCAGCTGTTTACTGTGAACATGTAACAATGTTGAACTTGTTGGCTTTAGGAAGCTCTTGTTTGCCAGAGAGATTTTGTTTACATGCTTACAAGTTGATTTGTCTGAGAATTGTAGCATCAAACCCTCCAGATGCAGGTTTAAAATGTAGGTGTTAAAATCTAGATGTTCTCAAGTAATTAGAAAAAAAAAAAAAGAATTGTTAAACAGGAACAATCACCATTAAACTGGTTGGTGCTTGAATCTTTCAATGCCAGTTTAGTGGTAAATTCAGAATAAAATACAGTCTCTGTTGTTTTTCACATCTCTTTTGGCACTAACTTAAATATTCAGTCTTTCAAAAGAAATGGTCTTTTGTTGTTTAACCTTAGCTTTGGGAATGAAAATGGTTTCTTTTGTGTTAACGCACAAAAAAATCAACCTTGTTTTGCTCATCCAACAAAATATATATACTGAGGAAAAAGGCAGGAGCCCTTAATCACAGTAATTTGTCTATAACCTCCTTCAGTTAAAAAAATATTAATAAAATTACTGAGATGCTTCTTGTAACCTTCTACCAGTGTCTGACATTATTCTGAGCCACTCCTCACCTCCAGCTCAAAAGGGAACAATGATGCCAAATATGAAGACAAATTGGATTTCTTTTTCTTTTTTTATGTAGATTTATAAAACTGTGTTGTCCTTAGTCTTATTTCAAATACAAGCTGCCAGACAAGAGAAATTAGTTAGTCATTTTTTTGTATCCTGTAATGTTATTGTTCTCAGAGACAGGTTAGATTTACCGTAAATTATTACCAAATTAAAAGTAAAACCTATAAGATTAGATCTTTCCTTAAAAGATAAGTATAACTATACAATTAAACTATCTTTTACTTATTGTGCTTTGAAAGATAAAACCACTGAACCCAGTTTTTAATCTGAGTAGTTACTCTTCTGTTACACAGATGAGAGCAATCAGTTCGCGCTCCGAGCAGACCGTTCGTCCGTCTGCTGCTCTGCTGCTCCCACAGAGAGCAGTGGTATTTTTCACTGAATTATCTCCCCTTAATGACCACAAGATTCTAATTAAAGGCATGATTAGGAATCGCTCTTAAGCACCTTATTGGAAATTAAGTACAATCCATTCTGCCTGACAGCGTGTTTCGAGAGATACACTTTTGCTGATCACTAGGAACTGCAGGGGGGAAAGATGCTCAGTCTTGCTTTTTTGTTTACACATGCACAGCAGGGCTATTCTTCGGCCAGTTTCCATCACAGATATATTGTTGGGATGTGTTTCCTAGGATTAATGAATCCTCCTTCCCCTGCTTTCCCTCAGAAGAGATATCAAACACTTTCATTTTTTCTTAATCTTCCTGTTATTTCCTTACTATTGACACCTTGTAGAACAAATGAGCTCCTTTTTCAAGGTCAAAGCTGATTATTTTTATTTCATATTATCTATCACTGCTTATTGTGTGCAACTGTTCAAATATAAGTTCTGTAAAAAAACAATAAAGCACTAATTTGTTTTATAATGAGCACATAAGCACATGTTAGATATATCATAAAAGGCCTTTGAAAGTTATTATGGTTGTGTGGATTGGTTATTAGCTAGTATCTCAAGAAGAAACAATATGACAAGATTCAGTTTCAAGGGAAAAAGAACAAAAATAAAAGTCAAATTGAATACTAGTTTGTGGATTTTTGCACTTTGTTTTCTATCAAATGGCTTTGTAGCTCAGTCACACTTTCAAAAGACAAACATGAACACAGCCCTGCATCTTCATACAGGGCTCAATACCAGAGTGAAAGAAAGCTGTTATCTTAAAGGCTTTTGGGATAAACTTTTGCTTTTTTATGAAGGAATAATCAGCAACGTTTGTCCATAGTGGAAAGAGCTTGGTGGCTCCTTTACATATTTCTTTCTTTGTACAGACTTCTTGGTGATAATTTAAGTGTCTTCCCATGTTTTAAAGTTAATACAAGCTTTCAAATTCAGAGTTGTGTTTGCATCCCGGTTAAACCCTAACCAAGTGGGTTGAACCAGGGAAGTAAGACTTGCTGTGCAAGCAGGAAGTAAGACTCACTGTGGTTTTGCAGAGGGAGAGGAATTAGACGGCAGCATATTGCAACAATCTGTCACACTAGCTTTGCGTTCTGACCATCGCAAAGATATGGACGAGAAAACAGTCGATTTTGTCTTGATTTATAAAAGTGTTGTGAGTTGACATGTCAAATGTCAAACAATAAAACAACCATTATCCTAATCTAAGCATATTATTTATAACATGAAGAAAGAAAGTTGTGTTGCAATTGTGTAATTAGTTTAAAATGTCACAAGGCGAAATATGAACATGAATGAATTCGATTTTAACCTGTGAACTGAACTAGTTCTTGGTCAAACTAGTTCTTGGTCAAACTGGCTTCTCTTCAATAAGTTTTTATTCTTACCATCTGGGAATTATTTGTTTTTCTTTTTTGCTTTCTAATGCATGTAGAATACATTTTTATAGGAACTAAAAACATATAGCTTCAATTAAAAAAAAAAAAGATTATCTGTAAGTTTAATATCATGATTATATAGAAAACATCCTTGCATTTTATGAATTTGTCCTCCAGCAGGTTGTAAAATGCAATTCATTCTGTAATTTGCACACACATCAAATATAGATGCCGTATAGTCACACACAGACCAGCGTATACAAACTTAAATGAACCACCAGCAACATTTTCTACAAAACACACCACAAAAGCAATTCTACTGTATTACAGTCTATTGATTTGCTCCTTGCAGCAATAACAGCTGCCGACTATTGATTCCAGTTAATTCAGTTTACAATATTTGGAACACTTTACTGGGGGTCTCGCTATGCTTAAAAGTCATTATTTTTGTCTAAAGTAGGCTTTACCACTAGTACATAATGTGCTTTTTTTGTGTAAACTTTTGCATAAAATTGTCTCTTTATCCTACATTCTCTTTTCCTGAAAGTTTAGCATTTGTCATCACAAGTGAGGAGGGAAGCCACAAAATATTTGTGTCCACCCTTTAGCCAAAACACTTGAATCTATTAACTCACGTTTTAAAGATGTATTTCTTGTGTGCTGCATCCCTCGCTATTCTAAGTTTCTTGAAAAGGTCATTTCTATCCTGTTAGAAATGAAAATCCTTTAGGAAGAGATTCTCTACCCTTTTGTAACCTTTACACAAGAAATCCCATCGGGTTGACTCATTGTGCAGCAGAGGGGCTCATAAATCTATATCCTATGGAATGGACATATCTAATCAATGGCTTTCGGTGCTCGTCTCATCTAATCACCTCGTCCCACCCATTGATCATGACAGTTGGGTCAGAACTATGGACGCAATTACCAATCACAGTGCATTATGTGCATGCTTGAAAGCTTGTAGCGGCAGCATTTCTTGCTTTATGTGTTAATTGAGCTGCTGTGGGAGTAAATGGATCGGGGAGTTTAGGCCTTACAAGCTGAAGAGTAAAGCCTATGTGTGTGTGTGTGTGTGTGTGAGCTTGTGTGTCTTTGACAGGTGGGGGTCAAATGTTCCCTGGGGCCTGCAGCCACTCCTGACCTCCCTGCAACACCAATTTAGCCATCAGTTACTCCGTGCACGGCATGGCGTGGGCCGTCAGTGGCTGTAGACGTGAACAGGTGACACCTTAACTAACTCTGCTTCTATCAATTAGAGTGAGGAGGAAAGAGCCTGTGGCACCAAAGGAAGGCCAGAGGTCAAAGAGGGACACAAAAGAAACAGACTTGTGGACAGAGGAGGCTTAGAGATGCTGTGAATAGGGTGGCTGTTCAGTCAAAGAGTCTCTTCAGAGACCTAATGAGAAATTTTAGCCCAATACTTTGAATGAAGTTTAGTGGCAAATAAATGAAGAAAGTGATGCTCTGTGGTGCTTTAACTCTTAATATGTGTCACATGTGTGGAGTATAAGGATCAATTATCAAGAAATCCTGGGAGAGAAAATCACACTGTTTGCAAGGAAGTGAAGGCTCACAAGTCACTGAATCTTCAAGCAGGAAAGTGAAAAAAGTTGATATCTTAAAGACCATCAAAGCTTTACTTCTTCAGAAGAAGGCCTGGAATAGAATAACCATATTAGAGCCTTTGCTCAAACTCTTATTGAAACATCTGATTGGGATTTGATCAAAGATGGGCGCAAAATAAGTGAACTTCCAACTAATGAAGACAGCTGTCGTGACTTTTACAAGTGGAATTTTGTGTTTGTAATATTGGTTGTGTTGAGCAATTTACATTGATTTTGTTTCGTTTATTTCAACAACTTTTTGGTTTAAACCATAATTTGCAGTAAGGTTGAACTGAATTTGGGTGCAATTCTGCCTCTCTCCAATTTTTCAGAAAGGTTTTCCACAGCTGCGTCAGGACCAGACCGTTTTGCCCCTTTTTTTGTTTTTATTCCTTATCTTTTTGTATAAAAACTTACACGTTGTCTCTGCCTGGCAGAGCTTGGAGAGCTTTGTGAGCTTGGCATCCAGACTGGCTTCATTACTGATTGTTTTATGAGCTCTCTGTATTGTGCACAATATATGAATTAACCTGATTGAGTGATTTTACCTGAACAGTGCTTGGAAATAATTTTTTTTTCCATGACACCACGAAGCGCCCACCCACAAAAGCAGCTTCGCAAGTCAGTCATTGCTCTCCCTATGCATGGCTATGGGCAGGCCCCAATAATAAAGAGATGTGTAGAATAATAGGTGCCTGCCATGCAATGCATGGAGGCATTCCCTATGAATGGCTATGGGCAGGCCCAAAAAAGTGGGATAACATCACTGACACATGTTTGAGCTTCCACAGTGTCCGTAGTTCTCTAGATAAGAGCGACAAACAAGCTTGTTATGGTCGCTGAACAAGCACACGTGTATTTTGCCACCTGGGCAGTGCGGAGCGGTGAAGAGACACTGATGTGGAAACACAAACTGTAATACTGTAACTCCAGCATTGTCAGTAGTTTCTTCTTCTGTGGATTGTAGGAAGCAGCTATGTTTTGCATCATACTATGCATGAGCTAGGGATTCCCTGACAGAAAAGATCCATTTACTCTATTTACAAGACAAACAGAATAAAGAACCATTGCACTCTGAAACCCGTTCTCAAACTGTGCCGTTGTTAGAGGAAACATTCGGTGGCTTCATGTAAATGTACTGTACAAACACAGCAAAACTCTTCAATTTTCACCAGAAATTAGCGTGTACACAGGGCCTAACAATAGTGACAAAGAGAAGAGTAGTTTTAAATGTTCTCAACTCTTTACTTTTCTTTATCCAACAACAAATTATTTTGGTGCAGATTTGACCTTCTTACAATAGCTATTAAAAGGAATGGTTAATGTGTTTTTCGGCTACAGGTGCAATTATTTCTGTGCTATATTAACCTAATCCTCATTGGATTTTTAACTGCTTTTCTTATTTCTTGTTTTTTTGCTAATGTTAGCATTGTCAGGACCAGTTGGCTGATTGGAAAAAAATATATACTCACACTCTAGAGAAGACCAAACATTAATAAATTAAAGTAAATATTAATAAACAGATCAACAGAGATTTTAATATAAAAGCTGACATTCTAATACATACTTGCTGTTTAATAGGTGTTCCATCACACTCAGGCCGAGATGTAGATGTAGTGAGCTTCGTGTGTTTCAGACAGAGCCTCATCAATCTCAGCAGTGCTGTCCCCACAACAAAAAGGAGAGGAAAGCAAATTGCTATATTTAATTAATGCACTGCCTCCTTTGTTCCACTGCTGCTCAGCATCTTTCAGTCTGCAGTCGGAGAGAAGAAACAGGAGAAACTCACAAAGCACAAACAGTGTGCAAAAGAAAGGCAAAAAGATGGAGTCAGGAAAAGAGAGAGAGCCAGGGAGGGTCTAAAAAATGAATGGTCGAGCAGAACAAGCTGCATCCATCGGCAAACTTTATAATGAATGTGTAAGTTTGGCAAGCATGATGGATGAGTTGAGAATAGTGTTTGTCACTAATGCAATCTTCTTTGAATCGCTCTGCTGTTTCCAAGTTCAGGACAGGAGCTTTTGTGCTGCGCCGAGGCAGACCGAGCGGCGCCCTAATCGGGTCATTAACGTTTAATGATCTGACAATTAGCTCAACGACTTCAGAGCACATATGTGTAACTAATTCCTCATATCAGTTGTGTAAATGTTAATCTTGGTTGACATTTACATTAACAAATTGGACAATTAAAACAAAGCCACAACATATTCAATTATCTTTTTAAGCGATGTCTTGTCGTTGTGAATGTGGCTTCTTCCCCCACATACAGCACACTGTGGAGGCTAGTTGGTTGAATTTCTGTAATGAATGGGCAACAATAAACAGCATAGTGAGCCTCCCTACTGGTCCACTAGTTCTGGGGACACAGTAGAGTCCTGAACAGACTGTGTCCTACAATTGGGTCCAACTACACATTTTTGTAACAGGTGATTGTATAGTGAATTTTGATTGGTAGTACATCTTTCAAATGAAATTCATACAATCTGGTCTTTCTCTTATAAATAAAAAAAAAACAGAAAAATAAACATAGATAGCAGTCCAATTTAACTAATACACTATTTAACAGTGACCTCTAGCTTGCCATGTCATGTAGTTGTAGAAACAGGGAATAAACAAACTGACAGACTGGCAAATACTCTGTCATTTAGCAAATAGAAAACATTTCAGTCACATAAATGATCTAAAACATCCAGTAATCCTACATGTGTTTTTGCATGTATGTCATCTGCTTTCGACTGTATCTTTTACGAGAAATATTGTTCTCCTTTTTTCTAAGCAGAAGAGTTTTGTCAGCGACAGTGTTCTTAGTCTGGAGTACAAGAAAATGTTTCAGAGATGTGGGCCGGCTGCTCGGCCACCCATCAATATCATGTTGGTATTGATGGGCCATGCATGTCCTATCTGCGTAGATCAATAACACTGACAGTTTGCACACCTACGGTAAACCACACATCTTTACTTCCCCCTTCTGAGGGATTAAAGTAAATCTTTTCAACATCATTACCGTACATCACCGTACTGGAACGTCAATCATTTCTTCAGATTCTGCTACCATGATTAACTCCGAGACACAACAGAACACGTTAGGATCTCAAATAAAAACAAGAGTTTTGAGAGTATGGCAGTGATGATGACCCAAAATGTATCTCCAGATTTTATTTAATGGCTTATATCACATCATTTTCATGCATGAGAATAGCCTTGTTAAACCTTATTACAAAATCTAAACAATTATGGTCAAAGATTTTATCAATCCAGTCTTAAAGAGTCTCTGGGCTTCTCTCATAAAGATAAACCCCAAAACACCTGAAGCTGTAACTCAGTTGCAAAATATGTTTCAACATAAAATTTACTGAGAGTTGCTGAAGCCCACCTTCTTGCAGCAATTTTTGTAGAATATTTTGCCAATCATTTTCTGTTGGTTGGTCACATAAATAAGAATTGGAAAAGTTCGAGGTTGTGACTTGATATCATGTAGGAAATTAAAGGGGCATGTTTTATGATACAGAACTGCTCAAAGGTGCTGAGTTTGCCTTCATGTTTTTTACTTCAAGGAGGCAAGACTTATTTTTTCACCTGTTTTTAATATGGCATGTTTGCTCAGATCATGGCAAACAGAACAAAAAATGAGAAGTGGAGCATTGATCAGGTTGAGTCAGTTTTTGCTGGATTTTGTCCCTTTGTTTTTGTTTTTTAGAACAACTGATTTTATACATTGACTTAGT
Organism: Poeciliopsis gracilis; assembly: GCA_911649635.1. NCBI lineage: Eukaryota > Metazoa > Chordata > Actinopteri > Cyprinodontiformes > Poeciliidae > Poeciliopsis > Poeciliopsis gracilis. Next base: position 2,392,029 of record CAJVRI010001403.1, read on the forward strand.
ATTTCTTGATGTCCAACAGTTTTTGTTTTCCTTTTGTCCCTTCATTTTATTGTGCATATCACATTCAGGTACAAGCAGCGGACAGAAATTAAGGAAAAATAATGTTTTTAATAAGCTCTAAAATGCTGGGAACCTTTTGATCAAAACTGCTTGAAAATTAATCTCAGTTTAAATATCTAATGGGGTTTAAAACTTTGCACTAGACTTGACTTTAAATATTTTAGTAACACCTTTTCTTGTCAGTTATGTGGCACATACTGTGCAGCAGATCTACAAAATGTGTAAAGATCCATGGCATCCCTGTGAATAACAAGAAAACATCCCACATATAGGTCAAAAACAATCAAAGGAGCTGTGCCACACGCTGCTGGTCTCTGTGGAAAAGAGGACATGTGGGATGAAGGGGGAAAAGAAAAAAAACAGGAGAGAGAAAGGAGAAGGTGTTCACCTTGAGAGCGCTCATCCATTACAGGAAGGCTGAGGCCCGCTCTGTCACACTGTCACAGTGATGCCACCTCTACACCACCTGAAAGGTCACCTAGCAATTCACTGCACTGCTTTAAACACACACACACACACGGGAACACACGCCACGCACACACTATTCATGCGTTTACAGAAAGGCAGATGGACGCACTCCCATCTGTTGCCCTGCCACGGTAAAGTCAAGCCTGCAGCCACAAATAAGCATGAGAAAGAGATGATTTTCAACCCGCCTGTTTTAAACTAAACAAAACAAAAAATACCTTTTGGAGCATAAAATGAATCCACATCTTTGCAGATTCGTTTTAAATTCCTCTCCTCAGTAGTTTTTTTGTGGCCATGACCCTTTCCATACACGAGAACACATTTGACAGTGATGACACTTTTGCAGAAAGCCTTCATTGTGACACTAAGCTGAGCCAAAATAATCTCTCAAATGCAAATGTTTCTGAAATTGTTAAACCCAACAATATTTTTGAAGCTGAAACTGTTCAAAGTTGTTTTTTTTTACATGATATTGGCTTCACCATGATCATTATAACCATGTGAATTTTTGTACATTTGATCATTATGACTTACAGATAAGGAAAACCCAAATTTGAATGTCTCAGAAAAATAGAATATTGATAAGAAATTACATATTGAAATCTTTTACCATACCCTAATCAGCTTATTAACTAATTGGTCTCTGAGTCTGCCTCATTAGGCCACACAATTGTGGCGGTGGCCTTACAGAGGCCTTGTCATTCCTTGTCCTGAAGACAAGGAATGACACTGTCCACAAGGTGCATGAGCCATAAAAGGTCAAAGGCAATGGTGGTGCAATTTAGTTGCTAAACTACATCACTGAACTGTTGCATTGGAGATGCATGTTCATGTACTCACACTGTTGGACTTTCTGTTACAGTGCAGCTATTCCTGCACATGTTTTCCCTTAACATGAGCTTCGATGAATACTTCCAATTAAGCTGATTTTGTGTCACTAGCTAATAAGATCCAAAAGGTGAAGACCAGACAGTTGACCAGCTGGAAGATCACACTCAACTTTTTGATGACTGAGACTGTCGCACTTATGAACTGTTTATTATCATTAGAGATTTCTCCTGTGGCGTTAGGTCTCCCATAGTGACAAATCACTCCATTAATAACAGTTCAGAAATGGGGAGAAATGTTAATTTCAACACCTGTGATAACATACTTTTCTCATCCGTGACATACTGTCTGCCAAAATTTAGCACATTTATCTCGATTAGAAAACACACCTGACAATCAAAACTTACAGTTTTTGATTAAGAAGTGTAAATGAAGCACATATATGTGCAGTTTCTTCCTGTTAAGTTTAAAATTCGCAAACTCTATATAGAATGTGAGAAGAAGATTAAAAATAGAAGAATAACTGAAAGAGTTGTCAGATCACAACCACAAACTTGGATGTATTTTATTGGGTAGTGTGCAACGGCAGAACGGAGGGAAAACTTCTGATGTACTTGATTTTTTTTTTTTCTTTTAGCAATGGTTTTCTACCTCTTGCCACTCTTCCATAAAGTCCAGATTTGTAAAGTAGATTCCTGAAGTTGTTCACACAAGACCAACCATTAAACAACTAAAACCAACATGGAAATTCCCAAGATTAAGGTGATAATAGGAGATATTGTTAAAAGTTGGATGGGTTCTATTTCTGTGCCACTCACACATACAACAAAAGATGAAATAAAAAATAATTTCATTAATTAAAAAATTATTAAAATACTTAAATAACTTAGTATATTTTAGTCTTAACTATCCTACCACTTTACTTTGTTTCATCACTACTACATTGTGTTTAGTTAGTTGATACTTGTATAATGTTCAGTGCTGCTTTACATTTACAGCTACAGTTTTACAAGTAATTTCATTTGTTTTTATGTTTTGAAGCCCATGTCAGACCACTGCCTCTATTTTCCTTTAGTTGTTGCAATCCGTTTCCAGTTGGGTTAGAGATCAGATCACGCTATCTGACTGCTTAGACAGTCTACAAAGTCCTGAGTCCACATCCTGAGAGGATGAAGATGACTACGACAGATTAACTCGAGGGAAGCACTACCTTGTGCTATATTAAAGTTTATTAGCAACACTTCAAACAACAGTCTTAAGAAACATTTCTTTAAACAATTTGTTTGTCAATGTGAATTTTATCTTCAATTTTTCTCCTATCTGTCATAAATATTTGAGAAAACCACAATTTTCACTTTGTAGCAGACTGTAAACTTAAATATCACAACATCAGCTAAATTCTTCCTTGTCAGCATAAACACTTATTTGCTTATCGTTCTACAGGAAGCCCATTCTCACACATTCATGTAAAAAAAAATGCTGAAATCACAAGAGGAAAAAACTGAGAGTGAAGTGGAGGGCCGCAAAGGCTGGAGATGGAGTGTTAGTGAGTCAGTGAGGTAAAGCATGTGTGAAGGAGAGTGTGACGCTCTGTGTCTTTAGGATCTGAAGAGAACAGGTGGTGATATGATTTCAGCACATTGCTTGAGAGTCTGCCTTGCACAAATGTTCATCTAAGCATGCAGTTAGCAGGTACCACAGCATCTGCTTGCAGAGAAGAACCTCACAGCAGGACATCTGAGACCATTAATAACCCTATAAACCTGCAGGATTTCTGCAGCACAGACCTCAGCAGACTGTTTAAAGGATAGCTGATATTAAAATAGTTGGAAATATGTAAGCTGTGATAAATTTTAAGATCTATTTTCTTGCTTGTCTTAATTGTTCTGTTTTCTGAGGTGAGTTAAAAGTCCGGGGTTTGAACCATTACTGCATTAAGTTCTTTCTTGGTGCTTTGACTTCTTTCATACAGCAAACAAACATCACTGTAGCTGTTAAAATATTATTTCTAAATAGTTACCTGGAATACTTTTGGACATTGTCTATTTATAGAATTGGAATGTTTTGGTCGAACTCATTTTATCTAAGTTATATCTAAAAGTATATGTTTCAACATGACAATTTTAATTCTCAAATAACTTGATTTTAAGGAGTATTTCATAAGTTTAACTTTAAACATTTTTATTGACATTTTCAGCAAAGCTCTGTTTTCTCTGCTCTAATTCATTCCACTGAGCCATATGAGGTTTTGCATCAACAATTTATAATATCCTTCACACAGTGATCAATATGTCTGAAGTGCAGCTTCCATCAGTGCCATTAATTATCAATGATGAAAGTAAGTGGCTCTAAGGGTATTGTAGGTTTTTCTAAGCACTTAACAGCTACACTGTTTTTACAAATCACTGTGCTTAGACAGAATATCAATGAATCAAAGATGGCATATGAGCATATAATTCACAACCAAATATATTTCAAATTTTTATAGAGTGATGAAAAAAATCAACCAGACAAATTTACAATCTTATACTTAACTGTGTTATTACTGTGCTTCATTTATTAAGCATGTCACAACAGGAGATTTGCACACAATTTTCCTTGTGGGCAAACCAATCTTGATGTTTATGGATAGATTTTTTTTTTTATCATTTTTTCTTTTATTTAGAAAGACAAATTTCCATCACATACAGTAAAGTTACTTATGGATAGATTTTAAAGAAAACTTTAGGTTCATGTTGTCCTAAGTTCAGAAACATTTGTTCAAAATGTGTGTTGTAAAAACTATTTATCTTCACCTCCCTATTTTCTGTCTCTTTGCATTTGGGTCCTGCAATAGATTGCTCTAAATATAAAAGATTATAGCTATTTTAAGACACAAACTGTCAAAAGTGTAAACCATAGTTTTAGTGCATTACTAGTATAGCAAGCATCACTGTTTATGGGCAAGGCAGCCATGTTTAAACTTGTTTGTAACTTTTCCAGTCAGACTTTGGGAATCATTCCAGGTGAACTGACTGAGTGCACAATGAACAGATGATGATTTAAATGTAAGAAAATAAACATTTAAATGAAGGAGGTCATGATTAGAAAAAGATAACATTTATATAATTTTTTTAAACAGCGTTTTAGAAATTAAAGAACTTTGAATTCATAGACAAATTTTCTGCTTCCATTACAACCACTCTTACTGCTGGCCAGAAACACTTACTTGTTTCTTGTTTTAACGTTAAAGCAATTTGGGTTTTAACGTTGGGTGCCCAGATAAGTCGTTTTACTTTTTTAATTTTAAGCAAATAACGTAGGTGGTTGTCTCTGAAAAGACTAATATTTTTAAGAGATTTCTAAAGTTAGACTGTGTGGTTATAATTTGTAATGAGTCATTCTAATTAAGTTTAAAATATGTTAATATGCAAGCAAAAAATAAGGTCAAAAAGTTGGTGTCACAAACATTGAAATAAAATGCTCAGATATTTCTAAAAATAACAAGGCTTTGAAAAAGGTTGTACAAACTGAAGCATCTAATGCATCTGGAGCTTCAATACATTTTTACAACATGCAACTTTTCAACAGGGGCATTAGATCAAACAATAATGGAGCATACATGTATGAAACATAAATTGTGAAACTTGTACTATGTGTGAAAACCCCATAAAGTTTTGACATTTTTCTTTTCATTAGTAAAGGAAATATCTACACAAACCTGGTGAAGCTGAAATGAATCGGACAAATCAGACAAATGGAAGTCTCTACAACAAACTTTTTACAACTCAAGTCAAATAAATTCGCACCACCAGAACTGCAGAGTGAAGGGCCAGATAAGCGACGGAGGAGGAGGAACAAACCTTTGGAGGAAAAGGTTAATTGTAACTAAGAATACGTTTGACTCTTTGCATTTTCAATCATTTGCCAGGACCTATTGCAAAGTTCTCTGACCTTTTATTTGTCGCTGAATGATAAATCGCGAAGAAACACACTCGTCCTTCTCTCCAGCTCCTGTCTGTGTATTTACTGTTACTGGAAGTCCATGCAGCATCTCTCGCTCTCTGTAGTTTCTCTCCACTTTGTAGATAGAGGGTCTGCATTAATATCACTGACACTCCATAAGAGGGTAGATAAAAGAAAACGAAGATGGGAACCAGTGTCTCTCAGTATGCGCACTTCATCATATCCCAGACAGCCACAGGAACAAGGGGATGAGGATGCCAGAAGAAAGGAGATGAAGAGAGGGAGATGGTTGAGGTCAAAATCATGGTGGTTGAGCATGATAGAGAAAAGAAGATGAGTAAAGTGAATAATTGTGAGACACAATCTCTTAATATATTCAGAGCAGCTGGGAAGGGACAGATTGAGGTTTTGTGGCTTAATGTAATCAGTGAACACACTGAAAAGAAGTAGTATTAAAAGACAACAAATGCTGGAATTAAAAAGAAATTTCTTCTTCTTGTGCATTTTCATCTAACTGAGCAAATTTTAAAGTCTAATTTTCATCTTCGTCAAATTATTGAGACGTCAGTGGCTTCTGTATAATTGGCACCATCTTCGTGCTGTCAGCAGATGGTAATGATTAATGGTGGTGTGCTGTTAACAGACTTAAAAATAAACTCCCAGAAACCAACTGAAACTGTATTAATAAGATTTTTACTGAGACTCTCACAATATTAAACACATTGACAGTTTGCTTGCAGGCTCTAATTTACATTTTAACTTTATTATGTGCAGTGGCGTTTCAAAGCTTCTGACTCGATGCAATTGTCTCCTCCATGTGTGGATTAATCTGATCAAGAATTTATTGTCAGAAAACACCCTGGGAAAGATAACGACAACAGTTAAATAAAAATGAAATGCTTTTATTGGTCTTCAGTTTGTCTGAAAACCAGATTGATGCTGGAGTTTCTGCAAACTCATAATGTTTCCAATTATGAGTTTGCATTAAATGTGCTCAGTTAATTTCATTTTGAATCAACTGAGCTCAGTTATATATTTCCTCTATATTTTTCAAATTGCTAACCAAACTTTCACTATCTCCAGTGTTTATTTACTTCGTCTATCTTTTTAGCTAGGTGCCAATAACCCACCACTTGATTCTATAAATACATTTACCCTCATGAAAATAATTATTGATAAACAAACTTCCTCTTTATAACAGGTTTTGATTGATTTCTTGGTCTGATCTTGTCTCTTTCACTTGTTTTGCTTTTCTTTACTTCTCTCTCCATAAAAATGTGGCTGAAGTTCTGCTTTTGAACTGAACCGCATAAAATGAAAATTGTAGCTTTTTCAGAGCTTGCAACGAGGTCACAAGTACAGTTTCTACTAACTGTAGCAAACAAGAAGACAACAAAAAGAGAAAGATTTTAGTTGGAGCTTTCCTAAGTCTGAGATTGTGCCATTTAAAGGTGTTACATTTCAAAGAGTAGCCTTGCTGCTCAACAGCTCTTGTTATTGCAGAGTGTAGGAAAAACACATGTGAGTCAGTAAGGACTGCATTCCAGTTCTGCAGCTTTGTAGGCTTATCATCAACATTCATAAGTACAGAATTTTTCCTAAGTGGAATTCATTCATTGTGACAGCTATGCCTTTACCCTTCATTATGAGGAAGACCAAATCCATTCTCTCAGCGCTTTTTCATCTCCAATTAATTTCAAATCATATTGGTTTTTCGACATCCTAAAACAGAATAGCCCAATACTTTTTTGTTCTTCCTGGCTCTCTAGCTGTTAACTATAAACACTGTAGTTAACGTCCAAAAGACTGAAAAATAGCCCTCAGTTTGCATTGATTATGAAAGTTCAAGGTATATAATGTTCAAAGTAACATACCCCATTAATCAATGAGTACTATTTTTAGAAACTTTGGGAATTCTAACAAAATTACAATAGCATAGAAATATCATTTTCACATTTGGCACCAAATGCATTAACTTGGATTTGCTAAACTTTATTTCTATTAAATACACCATTAGGACAGGAAACTGACATAAACACAACAGCTCTTAAAATGACTTCTTCAATAATGTGGGCCAGTTTAATGTGGATTTTCACAGGTGCTGTGAGGAAAAAGTCGTAACAATACGATAAGTTTTGTTCGATATTCTTGAGAAAAAAGTACTCACAACGTTGATATTAATGGTTTTTACATTTGTGCTTCGAGAACAGAAGAAATTTATTCAGGCTGAGAGAAAACTTGTTGCAGGACATGATCAAAGTTGCTTTTCTTTTTATCAGTTTAATCACCATCACATTTCAGATGCAATCAGAGGGAGTGAGAGTTTTGACAAACATAAAAATTGAATTCCCTTTTACTTTGTTTCCAGAAGCTGATTGTTCAAAACTCTGGCAGTAATTAAGCAGGGCGGCACAGAGATAGAGAGCGTAAACAGAAAGACATAGTCAGTGGTTTTAATTGGAACAACATCTCACACCAAACAGAAGTGTCGTTTCTTTCCCGTCAGCATCAGCAGACCTTCGGATTGTCTTTGTGACCGCGCTTGCTCCTCTTTTTCCCACTTCGTCACTCTGGTTTTCTTTGTCTTCAATTAGCGTTAGCCAATCAGTTGACCAATTAAGCATTTTTATGACTTCCCGCCTTTCCTCTTCTCTTGTTGATGAACCTTCAACAACTTTCCAATTAGAGGAACATTAATTAAGAATGGTTTGTACTGTGATAGCTTTTGGAACCTATTTGTTAAAAACTAAAAATATCACTCTTCATAGAGACATTGTAGCAACATCCCGATAGATTCATAATCCACTCAGCAGAATCGATTTGATAGGCCATCAGAAGGGAATCTTGCAGGTCCATCCGCGCCCACTGTTTTCTTTCTGCGGCTGCTTTTTTCAGCTGCGTTCCTTCATAAGCAGACGGAGGAGAGGCAATGAGTCAAGGCGGCCATGCATGGCCCTCCCGTGCTGCTCCGTGAGCTTTGTTTGAGCTCGAGGATGCTCAATGAGACGCAAAGAGTGTCATTTCTCAGGCCTGTCCCGCAGGCATGCCGAGAGGGCGGAGAGGGGAAAATAGAAGTGTTACAAACAGACTGTTCAATTAGGGGCAGGCTGGTGTGAAATTGCCTCCGAATGATAAGCTTCTATTATAGCTGTGGCTGCGTGTTCGCCTGGTAGGTGAGTCGTTTTCGTATCACTTATCAGAGAGTGTATCTTCATGATAAAACAAACATGACGGCTGTTATACTTTGTGCTAGTCTTATAAATGAAGCCATCAAGCTGACTTAAAAAACAGTTACAAGGTGCATCAAACAAAACAGAAATGTTGCCTTTCATGTTCAGCAGTAGAGCCTGTCTATTTCACAGAAAGATGTCCCTTATTTAGCGCCGTCTAAAAATTTTAGGTTGGAGAAATGCAAAGATAGCAGCATAGCTACAAACAGTTGCCTCTCCAGTAGGATTAAAATTGAATTTAAAAACAATTGAGGAAAAAAAAAATCTCACAAAATTATGCCAATATTTTCTACTTCAGTTATTATTTCCTTACCTGAAATATTTCTAGTCAGCAATATAAATTTCATAGATAAGCGTGAAGTAACGTGTGAAAAAAGAAAAGCAACTTCTGTGAACAGAGGATCACACTAAGTTGGGTCTTTTAATTATTTAAAGGCAATTAGAAAGATAACGGTTCTGTTTATGGCTTCCTTGCCCCCTTTTGTGCTGTCCTCGACTTCTCTCTGACATTATGGATGCCCCGGCCTACAGCCCCTCCTCTAAGCTCATATATCACCGGGTAAAGGTTACAGAACAAAACTCTCTTCAGACAATGGCTCAAGAAAGGGCATGTGTAAGTTATTCTGTGAAGTTTTTTCTTTTTTTCCTTCTCCTTTCTACAAAAGTCAAAATTTTAACTTTGCAGAGAAGCATTACTCACAGAGTTGCAGTCACTTTGTAAGCACTTCTAACTTGAGAGGAGCTGATTAAGAGTTGCAGTAGCTGTGGAAATCAGGAGGGGGCACTACGATGATTTCTCTGGCTTCTCTTTCACCTCGTTGCCACCAGATGTGAAGCTTTTGACACCAACTGTAAAAAGAGATCTCATGTAAACCATTGAAGGAAAAATATGCATGAGTCACTTTTGGTTAGTTTAATTAGACTTATGGCTGTGCAGTGCTTGACCTAAAAAGACATGAATTTGACTTCAGACTTATTGATGTAAATGCAGCATTAAAAATCCCAGTGCATTATGAGGCACATATAATTAGCTTAGATGAGGACATAATCTATTCACCTGTTCTCTGTCCTTTTGTTATATACAGTATAAACAAATAACCCATAGTTCCATTCTCTGCTGACATCATTTCCCACTGAGAATTTAGTTTTTTTATCCTGGATTTTATGTTTTATGCATATTTCTATTTTGCATTCACTTTGCCTGAATGCATAACTATTTGGAATTAATTAAACTTGTATTTAATTTAATATATCATGCACATTCACACAACATTTTCACTGGACAGATTAACGCTCCTAATAGTTTTAAGATTTAGATGCTTTGGCAGATTAATTCAAAATTTCTGAAAATTAACAAAACAAAAAGGTGAAATTGAATGTTGCCATTCAATTTCAATATCAGTAATTTTTGGCATTCAGGAGGTGCTAAATATTAGAAGACTAAGGAAAAACTGGACATGCATCAAGAGACAAAATACAGAAATTTAAACTGGTGACAAAAAAAACAATGAAAAATTTAAAAAATTACTTTTCAAAGAAACAGTAAATTTTTCCACAGTGTCGAGAAGACAGCAATAAACAATTCTGCTGGTTTTTGAAAAATTTACTATAAACATGCATGTATTTTAAAAAAATAATAGAAGGATTAGGTGCAGCCTCTCTGGGGTGATTACTGGCTACAATCAGCATTAAAATTGCTGATCAACATTAAAGTGTGGTGGAAATTGTCAATGACAAATATTTAAAATTGAAGGGAAAAAAGAAGACGAAATCTGGTATTCAACTCCTGTTTGTTTACAGGACAGTGCTTGAACTGCAGCACAGGTAGAGGAAGCAGGAGTCTAGAAAAACAGCATAGTAATGCTAATGAACTTATGTCAAGATTACCAAGCATTTTTCATTTAGAACCTGTTTGTTTGAGAAATACATCTATAAATCTGATCCTGTGGATTATGAAGAACAAATAGGGTATCTCTGATAGAAAAACATTTTTCAGGCAAATCAAAATTATGTGACTTTCCACCACAAAATAAATCTTCATCCATTGTGGCTACAGCAGTCATATTTACATTTTTTTTGTATTCAAGTACAGAAAATGTTACTTGCCTTATTTAATAGTTTAATATCAAAATAACTGTCAAATAGCTAGTTTCTTTTCTATAGCTATTATATAGCTACAGAAAAAGTTCAATATTAGAGCTGGCTCACAATAACTTATGCATTCAGTTATGGTCCTGACTGGGTTGACTGGTTTGTTGTCTGGGTTTGACCCGAGTCTTTTCTACAAATGTAACGAGGGTCAATGTGCTGTGTCCCCAGTCTGTTAATACCCCAAAGGGATTTTAGCTTCACTGCCCACCACTGCTGCCAAACGCCAGCTGCCAAAACCCACTAAAGAGAATAATTACATTTTTATGGATGGCTTTATCAAGCAGAGTAAAGAGGCTCTCCCACTAACAATGCCATGCAGGTGTGATGTTTAAATCCCAATCCTGCTGAAATCAGCAGAGCATTCCAGTGCTGTTTTTCCTCAAGCAAGTTCCTGACAATGAAAAATGTCCATATCTGCAACGACAGCCCGAGACGTCTGTGTGTGCGCATGTGTGGGAGTGTATGAAAGACACATAACAGCTTTATACGTATTGGCAGCAGTGGATAAAGATCATCTTTGTATTTACATGAGTCTGTAAGCGGTTCCGCATAGAGTTGCAAAGTGAATTTGTTAGTTTAGTTAGCTCCCTGCCTCTGTTATCTTTAATCAGTGGTGTAAAGTAACTCAATGGATCCCTGTACACTGTGTTCATTACCCTACCAGCTGGCCCTAACAGCATCCTCCTCAGACAGATAAAAACTCCACCTGTATGTGTGTCTGAGCATTTCAGAGACACATTACAATTCACACCTATAAGACCACACCAGACAGGCTTTTAACACACCGAGAGGAAGTGGTAACCACCCTCACCCCCAAAGCTATTATGCAGTCGTTCAATTTGTGGAGAAGTTTGAAGATTTATGGCTGACAGCTTCTGAGTAGGTCTTTTTATGCATTCCCTCACCATTTTTCTTCCTCCTCTTCTTCCCTTTGCTTGCTGCACCTTTTGCTGATCATGCTGACGTACGCTGAAAAGTCTCGACGAGATGTTTGGGTCTCTTGCAGCTATGATTAAAAACCCTTCAAGAGAAGGCTGTGACCTCTCCATACAGAGCAACACCAGATGTCTCAAGGTAATGATGTCTTTAGCATCAATAGAAAGATAAGAGGCACAGAAGTTTAAAAAAAAAACGGAGCCGGAAATATTTCCTGTCCGTGATTAACTGTTTGATTCATCCGCCCACCCTCCCTTCTCAGGATTGCCAGATACAGCAGGTGTTCATACACATTTTTTTCAAGCGCATGTTCCTGCATGACAAACATGTTTTAATTAAAAAGTCCAATCTTCTGATTAAAAAAATAACAAAGATACTGAGATGTCAGATCATCCATACATATATAGTGCAGGTGTTTGTTAAAAATTTGCTACATTCGCAACATTTCATCAAAATAAATCTATCTATGGAAGTGAAGGCATGTAACGACTTTGACTAGATTGTACTACTTTAACTTAATTTGAACACGTTCTGCTAAATGTTAATATTGATGTAAACAATAATATTAGCTTTTCTGACATATTCTGATTAACATCCATTCAGTTGTCCATCATTTGTATTCCATTTATTTCAGATACATTTTATAGGGAAACAGATCAAAAAAGGGAACCCAGACACCCAGAGGTAGGAAAAGACCTAGCTTTGATTACATTACCTGTACAAAATAAGATTCAATAAATTAACTATATTTGACCAAATTAGATCTTTTACTGTTGCTTCTGTTTCCTGACTACCATCAAAAAATGATCAAAGTGACCCATTTTGAACATAATCGTCAGGTATAATTTCGTCTGCTTATTAGTGCAGCAAACATCCTTGGATTCTGGTAGCATGGCATTTAAAAAAAAAGGCGTTGTCTACTTTTTTTGTAGTAACTTCTCATAATACAGTAGGTTTTTTACACTTAAGCAAAAATAAGTTGACATTAAAATAACCTAGGGTTAAGTGATGCTTTTTCAAAACTAATTTTGCCTTTCATTTGACTGCTTTCACCTATAGTGAAGGAGCAAACCAAGAGTTCACTGCAGTTGCAGAAAGAAGCTAATAACACCCATTGTGTTATTGGGAAGTAAGAAATGGAATTGTCCTAACTTTCATTAGCAATTGGATGACAAAGGTGACTTTAGGGCATGAAAATGAGCAGGTATATGATGACAATAAAGGCCATAAATTATAATATAAGGCCTATCTTTTTGCCTTATACTGCAGATGATATGGAGGGACATTGCACTCTGGGTCCAGACCCCCAGGAGCTGAAAGAAGCAGAAAATGATTTTCTCTTTCTGTTCATTAGTATCTACCATTTCTCTTTCACCTCCCAGAACTTTTCTAACACTTTGACTCTTGGGCTTTAATTATGCCTCAGGCACTACCAGCAAGCAGCTCTCTAAGTATAAATACATAAATACGTGACAAAAAAATAACATACAGGCAGGTGGACAAAAAGACAGAAAAAGCTGTGGACCTCAGAAATCCACAGAGACGCATCATCTGAGCTGCAGCGAACAGCGCATTAATCCATGCCATTGAAAAGTAACAAAAAATATGTCAGCTGTGGTTCCTCAATCCAGCTAGACAGTCGGGTGTTGACTGCACTGAAACCAACTCTGAATATAAAGCAAAGCAGTCATAGTAATATTGTCTGACTTCTTTATTATGGGCTGAGCATCACGAGCAGAATACACACGTGGGGACTACAGTATGCATGGACCATTAATCAGGTACAGGGCCTGGAATATGATTTGATTTGAACATGGAGCACAAATCCAATACAGGGATGTAGAACCAAACAATAAATTTCCGCTACCATGTATCCTGCATGCTGGATTTTCTCACTGACAACCAGAGCGAGGAACGTTTCAAGACTGCATTAAAATCCCCGATCAGATGCTGGCAATGTTTCCAGCACCTTCAGACTCCATCATTACCTATTCAGAGCCTATTCCACTGGACTGTCATGGGACTCATTACTCCATCGCTTTGTGAAGCCACAGACAGCTGCAACGGTGTGCGGTGGGTGAGAAAGAGAAGGCGTGCGCTGACCCAGGGCACAGCCGCTGACATAGAGTGTCTATCAAAACACACACCGAGTATACAGGCTTTGACTGCGCAGAGGGAGGTTCAGAGGTAAAACAGTGGCACACACAGTCAACCAAATGTTCAGGTATCTCAGTGGAGTCCATGTAGCTTAATGTGAGAAAAAGATTAGATTGTGTGAGGCTTTTGATAATTGGGACAGCAAGTGTTGTTTGGCTCATGCTAACTTATCTACATGCAATGGAAGCAAATGCCTGGCCTAAAATAAAAAATAATTGAACACTACATTATTTAGTAATGCTGTAAACAACTGAAACGCATATCTTCTCAAAAGGATCTTTCTTTTTACTTGCATGTTTTATTTTAATGTATTAAAACATACATGATAAAGTAATGGGTCAACTTAAAATGGCTTTAAAACACATTTGCTGGAAGTTTTTATGGTGTAAAAGTAAAGTACAATCCATGCATGGAGGCCTTAGTTAAACCTGTGACGTGACTTGCCCAATTACTCCCCACTTCCTTTACTAACATTGTAACACAGAAAAGATAAACTCTGTACTTGTTATAAATATTTGTAAACGACTGTCAGGAAATTTGCTTTTCCAGTGACCTAAATTGTGATTTTCAGTGTGCGTAGTAAAATGAGATGGTTCAGTATTTCATCTTGGCATACATGAACAATGAAAAAAAAAGTTATTTTGTTTCCCAGGACCAGAGGCGCTGGTTAAATCAAAATGAGACGAGTCTGTCATGGGCCTCAGTTGATAACAATGAAACAAATTTTAACTGTAACGAAAAGATTTTAAAGAAACAAAAGTGGCACAAGCCGACACCCTATACACACATCATCAATTACAGCTAAACATCGAGGGCACACATACATGCTGCTCAGTGTGTTATGATCCAGAAAGAGTGGGATAATGGAAAAGCCCGGGGGGGTGAGTGGATTGTGTCTTCTCTAGCTACAACCCTCCACTGTCGGCTGCCTCACAATCTGTCAGGCCACTCCACTGAAACCCACAGCCAGGCTTCAGAATGCAGCTCATTACAGGAGCTTTGCAACAAAAAGAGCAGGAACCCACACATTGCAGCAAAGCCCATTTATTTAATCTGTCTTACACCCAGGGGGTGGCTACTCAGGCAGTGACTGCTGTGATCATGCTAAACAATGTCATCTTGCGCTGAATGTGAGTTTAAGGTGAGACGATGCTGATCAAAAAAACGAAGTGTTGTGCACTCAGCCTTCTTGTTTTAACCCAGAGGACTTCAGATTTTTTCATTTTAAATACCACTTTCTTATATAGGTCACATTTAATCACACCTGGAGGAATGACTACATGGATATTTTTTGTGTCGCCCTCAGATGAACTCCTGGCCTGTCCAGGAAGTGCTCTGGCTCTCGACCAATGACTGCTGGAGATTTCAATAGTAGGGTTCCAAGACATGCGAGGCAATGTGTTTTTCTAATAACGACTAATAAGCCATATATTCCAGCCTCAAAACTTTCTATGTCCTAATTCTTGGATGATTCATGTGACATTGATCATGCCTATTTGCTTTTAGCTACATTTTTTTGGTAGAACGGGACAAAGGCAAAATCTACTTTTAATTACTGCTATTAATTATAAGCTGGCCTTTCCTTCCTATGCAATCTGCTTGAATCTTATCTCCCTTCAATGCTCCATCTAGACTTTCTCCCATTGACTTGGATGCCCTCTGGTAGACTTTCTACCGGGCCAATCAGAGAACAGAAGAAGTTGTGAATGATGAACAAGGTAATTCAGTTCATGTGGGCCATGTTTTCAAATATTGAATTAACGTTAACAGATGCCTCTTTCACCTTGGCATTTCTCTCATCACAGTGGATGATGATTCACAGCGTATTCTCAGTGAGTTTCATGGCAGCCAAGTGGTGCATGACGTATGTCACGGACAAACGTTAGTGATTGGCCACAGCAAGCAATCGTTTCTCAATAGCCGACGGTCCAGTAACCTCCGAACGAAGCAACAGAGGGTTTAGGCTTATTTTTACAAGACAAATTATAAACTGGATCAGATTTTGTTAATCCTCTGTAGATATTTGGTTCTGAGTCTATAAAACTGGACCTCCACTTGTGTTCAGTATGACAGTTCACACTGCACAAGTTGGCCTTTGTCAAGTACAAAGAAAAAGAAATTTATTTGTCTTAGAAATTTTTAGTTTTCAACTATTGTTTAAAAATCATCTTTTTATTTCCCCCATTAATTGTGTTACGGTGGTCTTTAAAGTCAAACTGAGAAGCAGAGCTGCATTAACACTTAAAAAACCTTGTTAATGGCTCTTATTTTTTTTTCTGTGAAGCATTCTCACACATCTCATTGAACTGATGACACAGCTTTATTAGCAAGAATACCCTGTGAAACAAAAGGCATAAGAAGGGAAAGTTATGTGGAAATTATAACAGAAATTATGAACTTTTTAACAAACTTTTATTCTAGTGTCAAAGTGAAATTTTCCTAACTGTAAAACATTACAGATTTCTCTGAAAGTGGATAATTCTGCCTGGGGTGTCAAGGGCCGGTGTCCTGCAACTTTTAGATGTGGCTGTGCTGCACCACACCTGAATAGAACAAATAGGTCATTAGCAAGGCTCTGGAGAACATAGCTACCCAAGGAAGAGGTAATTAAGCCATTTCAGTCCAGTGTTTTGTACCTGTGGCACATGTAAAAACTGCATGACACACCGGCCCTTCAGGACTGGAGATTGACACCTGTGATTTATGCATTTCTTGGAACAGAAGTTCGTAAGCTTAAGCAAACTAAGTCACTGCATTGGATTCGCCAGATCAATTAATGAAACATTAAAAATCAAATAGATTTGACAATATGGAAACACAAAAATGTAAAAGAATCATAGTTTGACATTATTGTTTGAACTTTCTTCAAGGCTTTACCAAGTCTGCATTGAAAATCTGAGTGCAAGAATAAAGTAGTCACCTACTCTATTTTTTTAAATGTATAAATGTAATATTTGTTCATAAATAATGCAGAGTGTTTGTTAATTAGTCAAATGTTTACTCTTTAATTTTCTTGTTCTATTGTGACATTTTTAGGGACAATAGTTAACACAGTTTGTAAAAATTAAGGTTTTTACGAGTTTTCGTAATTTCCTTTTCCTTCTATATCAAAGTATTTAATTATTTAAGAATTAAAATTTAGAACTAGGCAATAAAATCTTGTTGTTTTGACTGAAAGATTTTTTTTTTAAATTTAGGTAAAGATGATCAGTAGTGAATAGATGTACATAATACATAATTCATAATACATTCTTTTAAATTTTCATTCTAACTACTTAGTTAAAATGTTAGTTACCCTTGCACCTAGTTCAAAGAAATTAAAAACTCAAAGAAATTAACAAAAATATCAGAAATTTTCTTTTTGTGAAATCAAAAAGAATGCTGGAAAGTTAACTTAAGACTAACTGACTTATTAGCAGGGACACAGTAAAATGCAATACTCTAACTGCACCATGTAAAACACTATTTACTAATTTGTCTTGTTTGCAACTTTTGCAGCATTTATCCTCCACTTGCTGTCATTCTGATCAATCCTAAACATGGCACGTTGTGGATCTGTTCTCCCGGGAATCCAGAGCTATTTTCACATGACTCCAGGGAAATCTAGCCGATCTGAGTGCGGCTAAAAGAGGTGGTGGGACATGAAAAGAAAGAGATGGTCGGGTCGGGAAGAAACAGGCATGACATAATTTAATTCTATTCAAATATAGAGACAAATAAAGGAATGGGATGACTGCTGGTAGACAGTTGTTCCAAGGGGATTGCCCCTTAACAAGCTCCCTGGATGTAAGGGTAACTCATCCCATTGATAATGAGAAGACACAAAGGAGCTCATTATGAGCTACAGCCCATCCCTGCTAACCTGCCCCATCCTGCTCATCCAAATCTCTAAATGAAGGTCAGGATGTGAGCATTGCTTCCTCCTTTGGTCAGCACATGATAATGAAGCTCTGAGCTGATGTTTGATGCTGATGTCTTGGTGTATAATTACTCACTGTAGAAGGCTGAGCTCTTCATGGCTACCATCAGGTGTTTAGATATTTCAAGTGTCTTCCTCTTCTCAGGTGGATCATAATAAATTCATGGTCCTTGCAGTAGGAGGAAGCTCTGACAATAACATAGACAGTGCTGCTAGTGGAAGCAGAGAGCTGCTATTCAAAAGCACAACAAAACAAGACTTCATCATTTATTGGAGATGAATAAAAAAAATCATTTTTTATATCCTAACTAGTTTTTTTTTTGTTTTTTTTTTCATGCTTTAGAGTTTTTGTGTCTACAGTTCATGGTGAAAAGAAAAAAAAAACTAATCAAAGGCTTCTTTCCACTTGTGACTTTCAAACACATTTAATTGCGCGTGTTGGATGATGTTAAGGGCTCCAAGCCTTTGTTGTTAATTTTGAAGATGAAACCACTGGACTATTATTAGCTGTATTTTGTGCTGTAAATCTGCACAGGGTGTTTGTTCTGCCTGTCAGCTGTTATTGTTTGTATTATAAGTTATCATGTGGATGCTACTAATGTTACATGAACTCTCAGCTTTACTTCAAATGACTAATTATATGCAGCATGCATATGCAAGCATTATATGCCTCATCATGTCAATGAAATTAATTCTGGGTGAAGCACGAATCACACCTCCCTACAGAGTTTTTATTAAGTACCATCTTAAAGTTAGACATGTCTTTTTAATTTTCATATTTAGATTTTGAAAGAATAAATAAAAAAGGATAAGTCTAATAAAGATTACAGAAAGAATTATACCATATAGACTGCATGGTGATGCATTTTGTTGTATAGTTGCCTCACAGCAAGAAAGACCTGGGATTGAATCTTAGCCTGGGATCTTTCTGCATGGAATTAGCATGTTCTGAGTCTTGCAAGCATGTATTCTCTCCGGGTATTCCTTGATTGCTTATTTACTTCTAAATAAGCAATCAAAGTTGGCGTTTCTTGGTTCTTGTGTTTGGGATATCCACCAAACCTCATCAACAAAACAAAAGGAGACTTTTAGACAATGTCATTGTTTCTTATTATCCATTCAATGAGTTGAAAGGAATTAGGAGTTCTTTCTCTTCAACGTCTCAATTTCCACAGTTGTGAAACTCTAAAAAATAGCAGGTTTTTAATAAAACTATGTCCACTAAAAGTTACTCTGCATGCTAAACATATTTTAAACATGTAATCATTTCACAGGAAAACAGCAGCTGCACGTTCAGAGTGTTAACATAATAAACAGAGTTATAGGTTATTCTGATTAAACAGGTTCATTATGAGTTTGTGTTGTGTCATGAGGCCCATGTAGCTGCAGCTGCCTTGCATAAACAAAGCGATGCAACACTAGTTTCTAAACACCACAAAAATCAGACTCATTTGGAGAAAAAAGCTAAATTTGATCTCAAGTAGGAATTCATTTTATCACGTAATATAATTTACAAAGTCATTTAAAATGGGGAGAGAAGCAGATTTCTTCTCAAGATAAAGTTCAAGGTTTTGTTCACGCTACATGTAATATTTGCACACTAGTGCTAATAAGACAATTTGTGGTGATTAAATTGTGTTAATTGTATTTGATCAAAAATATATATTCATGAAAAAGCCCTTCATCTGAAAATATTACAAGGTTTCTGTGCAAGATGTTTTATTATGACATCTTCATTGTGCTGCACCAAAGATAAAACAAAGACAGTGTATATTTATTTAATAATACACTCTTCTGTTCACATTTGAAAAATAAAATTAGCATGTTGAGACTAAACTTCACCATGTTAATTTCTTGCAAAAGTTGCACGACAATCAAAGCACAACTTTGAAATTTGATATTTATCCAAAATGGGCTTTGATCCCTGTGAAAAAAGACAGGCTTATATTATTTACAGGAGGAGGGTGACTAAAGACTTTACCTATTTAAGAAAATAACTTTTGTAGTTGGTAACATCTCTAAGTAATTCATCTGATTTTCTCCTACACAAATCTAAGGCTCAAAATAAGACATGAGGTCAGAGAAAGCAGAATTATCTCCAGTGTTTTCTATTTAAAGTACTTTTCCAGTTTTAAAATCATTCTACAACCATAGATCTAACCAGAGTCATTTTAATTTTCAAGTAAGTCTTGCATTTTTACTTTAGGTATATAAAATAAAAAAGTCACCTTTCTTCTCCTGAAGAGCAATAATGAGAACCAGAGTGGCACCCGGACCTGTACTAGGTGGCAGCACATTGCCTGGAGGGGAAGTTCACACTAATCAGCCTGGTGTGAAGGTATTATCCTCGTTGGTGTGCTTGAACTGCCTCATTAAACACCTCACTTGATGGTTATACCACCATCTAGAACTTTATCTTCAGTCTCTCAACTTTGCCTCTGTCTTATACGAGCAGCCAGTGCTTACAGAGGCAGGAGAGCACCAGCAGAGCTGGCCACTGTTTACAGAGCTGCTTTTGAAAATATAATGAAAACTCGGAGTCAGGCTGTGATGCTTTAAAGGGATATTTTTCACAATACAGACATGATTTTTTTGTTTTTCTACTGCAGATTTACATCTGATACAGTGATGTATAAACCTTCCATCTGTCAAAATAAAACATTTGATGACATAAAAGTTGCAGAGGGAGATTAGCTGATTGTACATTTGCTGTCTAAAACCACCAATAAAACTAACTTATGTTATAAAAATATCAACATTTTATGGACAACCATAAAAAAGTAGCATGCAAGTAATCTTTGAACCACAGCTTAGGCTCGTAAACATGATGAGGAAATCAATAACTTTCTTACATCTTTATAATTATGAGCTAAAATTCAACACAAATCCTAAAAGTAGACAATGAACCAATCCATCTAATAAATTTCAATTGAAGAAAAAAACAAAAGAAATACAATTGACTCTTCTCCTCTGCCTGCTGTGTTTTGCATCCTGCTTCCACTCTCTAAAACGCAATACCTATTCTTACTTAAATTAGGTTATATGCTTTACTCAAGTCTCACTAAATTGTTCATTCAACTCAATTCATGTGAGTAATGTACATGTTTGGCCCGAGAAAGGTACGTTATTTTGAGTAAACTGGATTTGAATATTTTTGTGACTGGAGTGAAGGCTTCAGCTCAACAGTGCTTCCAGAATATTTGTGGACTTGCACATTGCAAGAAACAGAGCTTCTCTAAAGGTGAGTATAGGAAAATAGCCATTGCTCCTTTAATTGTACAACCATCAAAATAGTAATCAAGACAACAAATAAGGGTGAGCAATTATTTTATGCCACTTATTGTGAAAAAAATGTGATTTAGTTTCTTCAGAATATGCTTGTGCTTACTTTGATATTTTTCTTACTTGTAGTCTCATGTAGACTCATGACCTCATGCTGCCATGATGTCTGCTGTCCTGTGGTGTCTCTCAGTTTTATCTTGTATGTATTGCTATTCTGTTTGTCAGAGATTTTGTTAAAACTTTCACCTCATTTTTTTATTATTTGTACTTTTCTTATCATCCACAGGATGCAGGTGCCATGGCAGACTTCATCCAGGTTCCTGTGAGATTATTGACTGTTATGTTATGCTAGTAAACTGTACTGTTCGTGTAAGTTGAACTAACTTGAAGTAGTTGCAATTCTTAAGTTGAAACAACTTCTTTTAACTAAGTTAACTTGACACAATTAAGTTCATACAACAAGGTCTTAAGTACACTGAACAAGTATATGTTAAGTAAACAAAATGCTAGAATAGTGGTTAAACTTACTTACATTTTTCAAGGCAATCGGTTTCCAAGAATTTTTTAAGTAAAGTCAACTTGTCAAAGTTTAGAGTGCATCGACAAAGCGTGATTGTTGCTAATGTTTGAGAGTTGTGTGTTTGAACCTTTACTCTTTTATCTATTGAAGTTAGCAGCGACTGCTTCCAGTCATTCCCAGTATTTCTTAGATGTCATTTATTGCAAGCTGATTTCTCTACATTAAAAAGTCTTAAAAGGTATTCGAAAAACCTTTCTGTAAAATGCAACACAACTTACTTAACAAAAAAAAAGTATTTGTTAATTTTATTTGGTGTATTTATTTATTTATTTTTTTTTTTCGTGTGATGAAATCTGCCTTTTAAAAGTATTAGAAATTCAAGAATGCATAGCTCTAGTGAGAGAGGGGGAAAATATATACTGGTAGTTGTCCTGAGTATTTTCATGTCCCTTAAAGTTTCTTCCTCTTGTACGTGTGTATTTTAAACTCAATTTCAACTACAATTCATCAAAGTAGGTTTGATGGGCTGTAATATTACAGGCACAGTGGATTTTAGATGTCTTTAAATTCATAGTTTTTAAAGGTTGCAAAAAAAAATTCTTTTTTTTTTTATGATCAGGTATTTCACAGAAGAGAGGATATGGAACAGCAGCTGCAGCCAAACCTGTTTGAAAAATAGCAAGTGCTGAAAAAACAGGTACTTTTCCTAACCTACCAACCTCCCTGGTGGCTGCTGTGGGCAGCAGCTTATTTGTTTTAACAACACAGTGAATAAGGAGTCAAGTGGTTGGATTAATTTGTTGGAGTGCAGAGGGAGTGCTCAAAGTTAGGAGTGCTGCAGGAGAGGACGAGGGGGAATGAGTGTCGGAGGATAAAGAAAGATGGCAGGCTGTAGGAGTTCAGAGGTAGATAAACCTGGAAAGAGAACAGACAAGCAGACTAAAGGCAACACAAGTAGGAAGAGGACAAGTGAGACGGAAAAGAGAGGCTTCAGTTCCCAGAGCTCTGACAGCCACTCATCCCCAGAGACCTCTTATCTACAGGGGGCATCTTTGACTTGATAATCCTGCTCTTCGTCACCCTGAAACCCCTTCTCTCTACACACATCTCTAGATCTACACCCCTTCCCAGGAGGGCGAAGCGCTACCTGTCACAGTGCCTATACCTCCGGGCTGCTTGTGGGGCAGGATACCGAGGGAGGTGGGGGTGGTAGAGTTGACACTGTGCCCGACTAAGAAGTCACCTTTCTGGGATATGAATCCTAATGAATGCGACTATGAAGGGGGTGGAGGAGGTGGAAACAAAAAGCATGCTGCTGCTGCTGCTGTTGCAGAATGTGTGTGTTTCTGTGTGTGTGAGACAGATGGGGAGTTGCAGAGTGCTGACAGGCCCTCTATGCTTCCTGGCTGCCAGATTATTTTTGGTAATTTATAACCATTGTTGCTTAAAGGAGCTTTTATTTCCAACGGTTACAGAGGCAGCAGCACTGCAACAACAGCAATGAAACTCACTCCAGCAGATGATGTGCTTCTGCTTTTTGTGTATTTTGTGCATTTAAAATATATATTTATATATATATTCATATTTTGTTTTGAATGTAGGCGGGCACCAGAGATAGAAATACTCTTGTTGTGAACAAGTAAACAAAAGACCTAAAATTATATTGCAGCATTGTAAAAATAATTAAAGCCACAAGTGGCATCGGGCGGCCCTCGCAGCCAAGCGCCGCTCCGGCCTATTGGCCACCGCGGAGGAACTAGCAACCTCCTGCCGCCAGCCACCACAGTAGCTCTCACGCAACTTACAGCACCTCCACTCGCACGGCACCCGGAAGCTGTTGCGCAGATTCCAGCACCGCGCCCACATGCCAACGCAGAAGCCGTTGCGCAGTTTCCGCGCCCGTCCACCAGGCGGTACGCATCGATGCGTTCGGCGGCGCTCCCTGACGACGCACAAAAAATGTGGTTCAGATTGGCGCATTTAATGAGGAGATATAGCTGGTGTATTAACCTAGGGGCGCAGTGGAGTCAAATTACATTTCAATGCTGTTGTGCTTCTTAGAGGTCAATAAAGGTCATACATATCCAGTTTGGTGCCAGTCGGATGATCCATGAGTGATTTGTAGCCGATCTTATGCACATGGCGAAGAACTGCAGTTCGCCATTTCTACAGCCAAATGCGGTTCAGTCAGCAGCCAGCATTCCACAGAGTTCATCATTTTATCGTTTTAAGTCAGTTTTCAGATCATAAAACTCATATAAATGATAGAATAACAGTAAAATATACAGCAGAAAAAACAGCTCACGCTATGCTAAAAGTGGGCGGGGCTAACGTGATGTCATGAAGTCACCATGTAAATGTGGACAGGACTGTTCTGCAGAGAGAATCATGAAGTCTGGTGCAGCTGTCATCTTGCATTTGGAAGTTATTTAATCTTCATCTTTCATGGCAAATATTCAGTTTCACACTAAGCCACGCCCACATGCTTTCATGCTAACTACAACTTAGATTTAATGCAGTGCAATTTCAACCTTCTTCTAAAATCAGAGGAACATTTTAAAGTTGAAGATGTTCCAGTTAAATAAATAATAAACCAAGGGCAAAGCACATTAGCAGAGCACAGTTAACTCTCAGCACATTAGAACAATAGCACAGGCTCAATCCCAGCCATTAATTAGGTATTAATCACAGGAAGCGCTACAACTAAATATTATAACCCCAATCACTCGTTAATAAGACACTTAGGATTTTTTCTTAGCTCTTTCAAACGAAACTTTAAACCAGGGGTCACCAACCCGGTCGCCTGCAGGGACCTTTTCAGTCGCCCGCGGAGCTACTCCTAAAAAATAGCCATTATAATTATGGAGCACTACCAAAAAATAATTTAATTAAATGTTTTTTCATTGAAGTAATAACGTTTGACGTTTATATTTAGAGTTCAAACGAGGGAAATGATAAAAACATTTAGCAGGAAAGAGTATAAAAGTCTTTCCTGCTGTTAAAGTTTAGAACTGCAGGCGCCTGCAGGAAACTGGTGGAACGCAGCAGCGCCTGCAGCTGAACTCTGCGTACCGTCACATTTTCCTTTAAGTAAACAAAGAAAATAATAACTTCTGGAGTTTTTATTATTTAACCCTATTTACTATTAACAAAACTGTGAAGAAAAAAATAAATAAATTGTTCCAAAACATCTTATTCGTAGCGCGCATCGCAACACCTGAACCTGGGAATCAACACCGTCCTCTTTCCGTGAACCTCATGTAGAGGCTTCGCTTCATGTCTATATTATTTAGCGTCGTCTGGAAAAGAAGTCCGCTGCTCTTGTGTTTTAGACATATTTAGTTGCAGCATTTCCTGTGATAAATACCTAATTAATGGGTGGGATTCAACCTGTGCTACTGTTCGGATGTGCTGAAAGTTAACTGTGCTCTGCTAATATGCTTTTCCCCTTGTTTATTACTAAGCGTAACAACAAACGATGCTCAATGTATGAAACTGGATGTATGAAACACAATATTCAGTATATTGAATTATTAAAGCGCTTCGTTAGCTTTAAAAACGTTGCATGCCTGAATGGACTCGGTTAGCATCGTCCTCGGAGTTCCAAAACATGACGGCTCCTATAATCAGCGTTACTCACCGAGAGTTACGAGTTTTTAAACAATAAAACTGCTCCAACTCTGCTTCAACAATCCGCTCCGCGTCACGTGCGGGGTTCGGCTCCAGAAACCCAAGCAAAACGTTGAGCGTGGTCCGGTTCTGTTGCTCCAAAGTCCGTGCAAAATGTTCAGGAAAAGTTAGCAGGTCCAACTGTTAGCAAAAAAAAATTACAGTCCACAGCAGAACAGTACGAACCTCGACCATGAACGGCAGCCGGCCGGCTGACAGAACGTATTAGCTTAAAGACACAGCTCTCCCACAGTCTTCGCGGCCGTACGCCTGTCGATGTTTGTCATTGGTGGAGTAAGACTGACCCCTACTGTCGAAATCCATCATCTTTATCCGTGTGCTGAAAGAGCGTTGTTTAATTGGTGGAGTAAGACTGACCCCTACTGTCGAAATCCATCATCTTTATCCGTGTGCTGAAAGAGCGTTGTTTCATTGGTGGAGTAAGACTGACCCCAAGTGGCGAAATACGGAAATGGTTTCTAAACAGTCACTGCTGATGAATGAAGTCCTTTCTTTGACCCCCTGGTAACCCCCCATTCAGCATACTCAAAAAACTCACCATTTTGATAACTTTAGATGGGACATGCCTTATGAACAGACTGACCGAGTTTGAAGTCGATCAATCAAAATTTCTAGGACGAGTTCGATCAAATGTGAAGGCTGTAAAGCGGCAAAAAATGGGGTCAAAATCCAAACTTCAATCTAAAATGGCCGACTTCCTGTGGGGTTTAGACCATGGCTCCAAGAGACTTTTTTTACATCCTGACAAGGTGCACATGTGTACCGAGTTTCGTAATTGTAGGTTAAAGCATGGCTTGGGGCTGATCGTTTAAAGTTTTCTAGGGGCGCTATAGAAAAAATTAGGCCACGCCCACCAATTGTTGTGATGGATTCCTGTCAGGGAGTGGCAGAGGACCCATCATAGTGAGTTTGGAGCAACTCGGCCCGAAACTCTGGAATTGAGAGCCAAACGTATGGCAGTGGCGTTACAGGTCACTTCGCCACGCCGCCACGCCCACCTGCTCCATCCTAGCTGGTCAGGGTTGGAATCCTCAACACACCAACATGTCTTCTGTCTCTGGGCACAGTTTCATGGTGATGAGGTCAAAGGGGTCGGATAGCGACCGTTCACAGTAAAATATGACACTTCCTGTTCTCAGGGGGCGTGGCCTAAGTGATGTCATCATTCGACCATTGGGTATTGTAGGAGACCTGATGATGATCAATCACAGTAACTTTGGTGCCTCTGTGAGTTTCTGTGTAGGAGATATAACAGTTTATTTTTTTATGGCGAGTTGGTGAACTTTGACCCCTGCTAACCCCCCTTCAGCATACTCAAAAACTCACAATTTTGATAACTTTAGATGGGACATGCCTTATGAACAAACTGACCGAGTTTGAAGCCGATCAATCGAAATCCCTAGGAGGAGTTCGATCAAATGCGAAGGCTGTAAACGGCAAAAATGGGGTCAAAATCGGAGCTTCAATCCAAAATGGCCGACTTTCTGTGATACTTGCACTATGACATTAATTGTAAATTTTGAGCATCTTGGGGAGCTCTACAAGTGTACCAAATTTCATGTCTCTACGATAAAGTAAGTGAATAGCAAAGGGTCCTTTGAAAATTGCTAGGTGGCGCTACTGAGCCGTTTCCTGTGTGATTTTTGCATTGACCTTAAAATATGAAATTTTTAAACAGGCTTAAGGCCTCTGCCAAGTTTGGTGAGTTTTTGAATATGATAAAGCCCCCAAAAAGCCACTTCATTCGGAGGGAGAATCGTAATAATAATAAGAAACAGTACAGATACAATAGGCCTTCGCAGCGCTTAGCTGCTCGGGCCTAAAAATAAAAAAGAAGCACAGGAGACAGATAATATATCCTCTTTATGGGATGAAAACTTCTTTGTTTATTTGCAACCTCTATTTTTTATTGTGGTTGTTTTATTGACACTAATTTGTTCATCTGTGGCTGACCCCAGAATTATTCATACCCAAAACAAATTTGGTTTTAAAATGATTTTCTTTCAACCAGGAAGTTTGTTTCTTATGTCGCTATCTCTCAAAATAATAATAATTAAAAAAAAATACTCAAACAATACAAAAGAGTCGACTTTTACAAAAATAACATCTGATCTTTTCCTAGAAGATGTACAAGAGCTTTAAAAAGAGTAATTAATCAATATAATCTGAAAATAAGAAAATAAAACCTTATGCCAGAGGTAAAACCTAACCATAACATATTCAACCATGTCATTATTTATTAAATGAAGATCAAACCAAAAAAGAAACAGAACAATTAAGTAGGTTTAGGAATCAAGCTGTCTTACACTGCTTGTCGATTTGCTTGTGTCATATATTGTATGATTATGTCAATGAATTATTTCTGTGACATACGGCTTAGGTTTCACTGCAAAGATATTTTGTCTAAAGTTGATTAATGAAAGTAATTAGTATAAAAATTGCTTATCTAGACTTGATTCAAGACCACAAGTGTCATCCTGGAACTACTGCTGGAGGAAAAGTCTTGAGGCTGATGATATGGTGCTTCATTCACTGGCCAGGATGTATGTCTGCCAACATTTCAGTAATAATCCAACCAAAAAGTTACGATAATTTTGGCTTACACTGAAAAACTGGCAGACAACCTGCGGAAGAAACTGAGACCAAGAATCTGTTTTTTTTAAACGTCTGTTCAGCTACAGAGTTTCACACTGTGGTCGAGTAAAAATCACTTCAGCCGCAAATTATATCCTGTCCTGTTCTGACAGACGTAATCAAATCCAATTATTCCACTCCTCCATTTGATTCCCATTAGTGTTCATCTCTCATTCTGCTCTCAAATTCCCATCCTGCAACAAAACATTTGAATGACAATGCCACAGTCATAACACCCGCAACAGGCTCCCTCCCCAGGCTCAGACTCTTCTTCTCAGCCTTTCTCCCTGTTTCGCTCCTCCCCACACCTCCTCCTTTCTGAAATCGATAAAAAGGAAAACAAAATGACAGGGTTTCATATCACCACTGTGATATCCCGAGACTACACAGGGAAATGACTATTTCCACACACAAAAGGCTCCATTACTGCCAGGTGACCTCCTGTCTTTGTGTTCCTTAACCTCTGAGTTAGACACCCCAGGATCTGCGCTTCAGCATATGTGGCAGAAAGTGTGTGTGTGTGTGTGTGTGTGTGTGTGTGTGTGTGGGGGGTGTGTGTGTGTGTGTGTGTGTGTGTGTGTGTGTGTGTGTGTGTGTGTGTGAGCAGTGTAATTGTGTCTGTACTGAAGCCTGTCATGCAGTGGTGAGGAATTTATCCTGTCATTCATCCAAATATTTTTCCCTCACATTCCTTTTGCTGTCATGTTTGTGCTGATGACATGTCCTTCTATTTTTAGAGTTTAAACTTCCAGCTATTTAAAGTGTCAGTCTAGTCTGGCTTTCACTTGGATCTCACTCTTACTTGTATTAACCTATTATCTGTAAAACAAACTCTGTGATGGTCCTTTTCCCACAACCTCTCAAGACTCCCTGTGTCATATAATGGTTTGATTTAAAAAAAAAAAAAAAAAATTATATATATATATATATATATCTATATATATATATATATATATCGATATATATAGATATATATAGATATATATATATATACAAAGTCATTTGTATATATATATATACAAATGACTTTATATTTATATATTATATTTGTATATATATATATAAATATATATATATATATATATATATATATATATATATATATATATATATATATATATATATATATATATATATATATATATATATTTGATTTATTTTACAAAATACATAAAAGTAAGCAGATTACTTTTACTTATTTTTGACACTGATGGACTGAGTGGATATTAAATCCAAGCTGGTAAATGAAGACATGTCAAAGTCATGCACATTTTTGGCAGTGTGAAAACTTTATCAATCTAAAACATGGAACACATTTGACATGAACTTTGACTGATAATGTAGTCGACTAACTACGAGTTTCCAACGTCTTCAGTTGTTGCATTAATGTAAAAGTAAAAGCCTGATTACTTAATCAAAACAAGTTTTCAAAAGGCAAACTTACATTTCTCGATGTCTCATTTGTATTCATCCCTTCCTGTTTTTTCACTCCCGCCCTCTGCTCCTCCTTTGTCCCCTTCGTCCATTTTTCTTGGTGATACACTTTCTATTTCTGCCTCCTTTTTCTTTAATCCTGCTTTTACCTCCTCCATCACACTCTCATCATTGTCCTCCTCCGTTATCCTTCTTTGCATTCCCCTCCACCAGCATAGCCAACCCTTCAAAGAGCATTAATGCTCAACTATGTAAACTTCTTCCCACTTACGTCTTTGGTGTAATTCATTTTCTTTAATGATACGTACCTGCTCATTTATTTGCAAACACAGATGATAAACTCAAGCCGCCTTTAGCTCTGCAGTTTTGGAAATTATGAAACTTTCTCTTGACATTTTAGGAGGCAAAAGAGGAATAATGATGCAAGGATGATATTTGTGAAAGTAGATGCACTCGGCTGCTGCTTCAGAGCGTGTTCATTCATTTACCATAACCATGCAGCGACTGAGTGACTCGAAATAGGAGTGTTGCTGCTAAGTGGAACAGAGACGGGGAGCAGCTGGGCGAAATTCACCTGCCACTTCCAATGTGGATCAGAAATTGCGCTCACACCAGCAACCTCTTCTCCAGCTCTAGGAGAACAAATTTGGGAGAAACAGGAGGACAGAGCGTGCTGCGGCCAAATAAATCACAGACACTAGATTGAACGAGGGTCAGTGATGGAAACGGGAAACGGTCACATTCTTAGAGACCTGCTGTGTTTGATGGAAGGGGTTTCATGGTCCGCTAAAGATAAAGCAATGGCTGTAACACATTGATTTACAGCAGCCCAAAGAGTGACAGAAACCAAAACACTTCATGGTCACAATTAAGGTAGAATCCAAGTTCAACCCATGTTTTGCCCATTTTTGTTGAGGGATGGGAAGTACTTTTCTTTTAGTTAAAGAAAAATGAAGTGAACTGATCATGCAACATGCTCCATCTGCAAATGAGACATTTTCACAGTCACACATGCTCTGTTACAAGTACTTCACTCAAAATACTTGTTTAGATCAATGCACTGTGGCGTAGTATGTTATGGTTGATCTCGAGAAAACAAAACACACTGTGTGTAAGCAAAGTAATGGTTTAAATGCCACTGTCAGGCATATTTATCAATTCACATAAAAATTGCCCATATTTGATGGTGTATTAGCTTCTTGGATGATTCGTGTCTCTATAACCACTTTCAGCAGAGGCCGTACCACTGAGGCTTTGGTGACTATACACAGAAATGACACAGCAATGCTTTCTATACGCAATGGGTCAACACAAGAGGTTAAAATTGAGTCATCAGTTGAACCAGTCCATCTTACCATCATCCTGGTTAGTTATTTATACATTAGCTGATGTAATATGTGTACTTTTTCCAAACATATCTACCCATTTGTAGTGCTTTCATAGTACTGTATGCTGTTGAAATTCTACAACTAGATAGAGTAAAGGTCTTTACAGGTTGAGCACTGCATAGGTTGAAAAAGATCACAATGCACTTTGACCTGACTGAATATCCCCAAAGCAAAGCAGTTCCCTTGATATCTGAACTGCTAAACTATTCATTTCTCTGCCTGAACCACAGAAATTCAAACTCCTTTGAGTCAAACTTTAAACACTAAAAAGAAACTGTTAGCACAAACATAAAAAGCCAGATATTTCAGGAAAATGTTTGCTTCTGATCTAATTGTACATGTGCTAAGACTTTTTGGTATGAAAAATTGTGTATGTTTTGAAATAATGTACATTTTCTGTCCTGACAGTTGTGATAGTTTAAATTTTTGCATATGTAGACAACAATGCAAAAGACGTAGGTATCAAAAACAGCTGATTACAACTATGTGGTTTTCAGTCAAAACTTTAAAAAACATCATTTCTATCTTAGATCTCAGATTTGAACACTTTTTATCCTACTCTGCTTAATTATAATGTGCTGTTGATTTTTCACTTACAAGGACTCTTCAGCTGGTGAGCTGAATTTATTGATTCAACCCAAATGAAGCCTTGGCTTAGCCATTAGAACGGTTTACCCAAAATAAGATTATTTCTTGAGAAATTAATCATCTTTTTATCGTCCTTCTATTTATTTATTTTTTTAAATCAGTTTTTGAAATTACAATAAGTGTTCCAGCAAACTGTAGCTCTTAGGTGCCATATCCAAAGTTATATGTTTTGCCCTCATGTTACTGCCATAGATTTCGCTCTGCTTCATCACACCTGGCCCCAGTATCACCTCATTAGGGGAGGTTGACTATGCTGGTGAGGCAGCTTAGCCATTTAATTCAAATGTACATGAAAAGAGACACATTTAGAAGTTGCAGGACTTTGGCCCTGGAGGACAGTGGTATGAGACCACTGGTCTACAGCT
Source organism: Poeciliopsis gracilis (assembly GCA_911649635.1). Classification (NCBI taxonomy): domain Eukaryota; kingdom Metazoa; phylum Chordata; class Actinopteri; order Cyprinodontiformes; family Poeciliidae; genus Poeciliopsis; species Poeciliopsis gracilis. The sequence continues at coordinate 2,423,684 of CAJVRI010001403.1, forward strand.
GGTCTATTATACAGCTTCTTGATTGGCTGCAAGAAGCTGGTACCTATACTCCAGGAGTGAAAGGTGAGGTAAACCCTCGACAGGTTGCCAGTGAGTCACAGGGCAAAAGAAACAACTCTCTCCCAGAATGTTAGCTGGAGAAAAGCACTAGTTCCCCTCCCAACCACAATAGGGAGGGATGGCTAGATGGATGGATGTTATTTTAAAAAGCCCATTATGTTTTGATAATAAACAGAGTTTAAATTATCACCAAAGCAGGTTTATTGTTGGTTAGAAACTGCCTTGAGTACTTGTACAGTTTGTGAAACCTAAATTGGATTTTCAGCACATTTGAATATTCAGGCGTCACTTTCTGTGGAGTCAGACACTGCAGGGTACGCATACTCTCTCATTGTAGCTTGCAAAGTTATTATACAGCTGGACAACTGTTTGACAGACATTTTGCTGCAATAGGTATATCATTACAATAGGCATAGACATACTAGCATGACAGTCTCTTGCTGGTTTCCCACAGTTGTTCTGGTACATTTTGCTGAAAGATCTTGAGTTATTTAAATCTTTCTCGCACTCCCGTTTCCTCCATTGTGGAAACAGACAGCGCTGTCCACTGAGTCTTTGTGTTTGCCCCTGTGTGCAGTGAGACTTTGGCTCGCATGGAGGCAGTGCTGTGTCATTCACACACTGAAGAGAGTGAGTGAATCATTGCAAAGAGCCAGAGTTCCTGATTCTGGATTCAGAAGAAAGAGAGAAAAGAGGAAAGGTGCTGTCTGACTTATGAATTGTTCAACATGGTAGATGTTTGGAAAGGTCAGACACAGAAGCACATGGAACAACAATAAGACAGAAAGGTATTCAAAGGATATTGCATACAAGAAATTGAAAACAATACTTTCTCTAGATAGGCATTTAGATTAACTTACTGCACTGAATGTAATGAAACTCTAATTATCCCAAGAGCATCAAGAGCATTCAGGACAACAGGAAAGTACTGATTTTCCTACATTGGTCACTTTTGAAAGTGAAGTGATCAGCATTCAGCAGCTGGGGTTGAAAGATGAGACGCCAGGCACTTCTCTCAGTCCCATATGTATCATTGGTATATATATATATATATATATATATATATATATATATATATATATATAGACAGAGAGAGAGAGAGGTGGTTTTTTGTTTGTATAGTTTGAACCAGTGGGCTCCATCACAGCAATTTCAAAGAAGGTGAGACACATTCAGGATTTTTGGGAACTTTCAGGAAATGAGCATAATGTTGGTAATTATGGTTTCCTTCAAATTTGCAATGAGTACTAAACATGGTTGAAAAAAATATAGAAAAGTACTTTAATCCAAGCTACTTGCTCACTTCATGTTTACTGTTGCTGAACCTTTGGTACCATCAGTATATTTCCCATCCATACACTATAAAAATGAATTTTTATAAATTTGATTCAAATTAGCCATAGAAATGATGTAAAGGTAAGGCTTTAAAGTTGATATAGGTTGTACTGTGACTGTGTGAACTTGGTGAAAGTTTAAAACTTGTCAAAAAAATTTGATTCAGCACAACCTGAATCAGTTTGTGCACTGAATCAACAATGCATATTTGTATCCCACTTTAAACAACTTACCAAGAGGACTACAATTTTGCTATTAACTGAGCTTGGCTTCTTCTTTAAGCTTAATCATAGGCAATTTTTTTCTTATTCTTATTCACCACCTGAAAAACGTCTCTTGAAGAATATTTCAGAAAATCTTTGTCATAAAAAGTCAGGTTGTCAAAGTTGATGATTTACACACCGACTCATACTTTGCTTTTACGAAGAGATCTTACTTGGTTTACTGTGACCAGAAGATAAAACTGTTTGCAGACATCTGTTAAGCTTCTATTAGTGAAGAGAGTTTATTTCAAATTTCCAAGTAGCGTAGCATCTTGAAACATTTTAATTTTATGTTCACCTTTGTTCTTAAACTGGGATATGATGATCTATCGTCATGCTGCGCTGCCTTTGAAGTAACTGTAATTGTTAGTAAATCCATAGAGCTCCTAATTCCCCTCAAACATGCCCCTTGTCATGCTGCAAAACCTATTTAATTGGGGTGAAGCAAAGATTTAAAGACGGTGTTAATTATTTTGGACCTTAAGCAGAATTTCAGGCACTGAAACGCTCATATAAAAAATATCTATGTAAATTATTTGAGATTGATTGAATGTGTGTTGAGTATTTAACACACCTACTGCCACAAATTATTCATTAGCAAACAGTTAAATTAACCATAAATGTTTCCTTGACCCTAATTTGTGGTATTATACACTATTAATTAAATAAATAGCATTTTCAGTTTGGAGTCAGGTATACTTCGGTTTTAGTTATTTGGTCTGGTGTGCAGCTCTTCAATCCTAACTCACTAAAGTAAGAGTGTGTTTCGGTAATTCTCAGTTATTCATTGAAAATTATTTGCAGTTATTGTGTAATAAACACAAACATAAGCACCAAATGGTTACATTTGCTGCATCATATTAAGATTGCCACCATATCTAAAACAACAAATATCACATGGTTGTAATGTATATTTTTCTTTCTTAAATTTCAGTGTAATTTAATGTAAATTGTTTTTAATTTTGATATTCAAAACTTTTTCTTTTTTTTTTCTGAAAATGAACACGTAGGTGTAATATCAATGTAGTCAAATACTATTATATTTTACTAGAAATTATACGTTCTTGGGGGCCCCCTACTGACCTGGAGGCCAGATTTATTAAAATTTGACTAATTACAGAAAATGTAACAGACTAAAATATTAACTAAATTATAATAAGTGATGAACTAATTAAACTTATCAAGATGATAAGGCATTAACAGAGACGTTCATCATAATAACTAACTAAAAATATAATCCAACATAATAAAACCCCAACATAGATTTGGATATCAGGAAAGGATTTATATGTTTTCCACAACTAATAGTTTCCTTAAGTTATCACCTCATTATCTGCACATCTACTGGACACACTGCTCCACAGGCAGCTGTGGTTAGAGTGGTTTCCAGTTAGAGAAAAATCAGCTGTGCAGTCAGTTGCGCTTGGACGGAGAGAGAGGATACAGGAGAGACAGAGAGAGCTGCTGTGCGCGACAGATCTCAGCTCTCAAAATCAACCAGTCAGAGTCCCAAAACACGAGAAGAGCTTCTGATCATCAAACCAACCAGCTCGCAGACTGACTTCGGTCTCCGCGCAAACTTCGCGCCGCAGCTCCAGCATGTCCAGCGGGGGCCAACACCGCGGATGTGCCACATGAGGCGGACCCGAGAAACTGAAAGCCGTGTTCAAACTTTGCCCACGGAGATCAGTGTGACTCTTCACGAAGCGCACACGCAACTTTCGGCGTGGTTTCTGCTCCTGTGACACTTTCCGCCCGTCACCTGGCCCGTCACTTGGGATTGCTGGGATTCAGCGGCGTGACTCTTTTATGTTCAGCCGAGGAGTCGTGTAGTTTTTCAGGGTGGTCCGCTCTAAGGAAGGTGACATGCAGGTTCTCGGTTGGACCACAGTTCTCCTCTGTCAGTGGATCCTACAGAAGGTGAGTTGTACTTAGAATAGATGAAGAACAAACTGATATTTTCCTTATTTCCTAGAAATCACCTGCTGAAAACTGCACAGGTGCATGCATTCAGTGGTGATTGAACATGTTTACAACACAAGAAACCTCCGTAGTTAAATGAAAAATAACTACGGACAGCCTGGAAGACTTGAAACAGTCCTGATGTGTCTTTGTTTCTGTTGCTTCCTGCATTTTCCTTTTTCCGTTTTGACTGGAAAGAAAGAAAAAAAAAAAAGAAAACGCATGTGCGCCTCCGCTTCCATGCGCGCAGATTTGTGCTGCCTGAGCGCTTCCTTTTCATTCCCAGTTAAGCAGCCCTCCTTATCCATTTATCTATTTGCCCTTCCAGCAACTTCCTCTAAAATTTTCTTCAGAAGTTGAACACGCCCTTGGCTTGGTTTATTATCTTCCCATCGCGATGTGGCAAAGAGTTGGTGCGCTCAGTTGTGTTTGCTGAAGCTGCTGCAGTGTGAGTTAAATGTGCGCTTATGCACACACATAAGCGCAAGTGGCTATTTTGGAACCAAAGTTTTCATCAAAACCTCACTTTGACCGTCATGTTGTCCTTGTTCTGTCTTCACTCCCAGAGATAAAAGATTAAGATACACCTGAAGTGAAAGGCTGATACACAACGGACCTCTGTCTGCTTTAGCTTTCCAGACTAAATATTATCATTTAATTTTTTTCTTTCACCAGCTCAGCCTCTAAAATGTCACACAAACTTTGCTTCCGTTCTGTCTTGTTCATCTCCATCTCTCCATTTTGCCACATCTTAAATTATATACCACATATTTTGTTATATTAGTGAAAAAGGAAAGCCCTTAAGTTTTTTTTTTTTGTTTTCACTTCTCTGCAATTTGTTTTATATATAAGATGCACCTTAATAAATTTCAATGTTAAGATGTTCATCTATTTTAACAATTCAATTTAAAAAATAAAGTAATATATTCTCTAGATTTATTGTTCACAAACTGATATATTTCAGATATTTCATTCTGATTTAAATGATTCTGGCTTACAGCTAATTGAAATCCAATATTTACTTAATCAGATATTTTTTTTTTGTCTTACATCAGAATAAAAACAACAACTTTATACATGAATGTTGTCCAGCTGAAATGTCTGCTTATGAAATTATACACGATATATCCTGAGGACCTGCTAGGGGCTCCTTTTACGTTATTTGCTGCATCAGCGCAGTGTGACATAAAGGTGATCAAACCTGTAGCTCTGCTGGGACGTTAACGAAGCCCAGATTGCTTTCATAGAGCTGGTCTGTGTTGTTCGGTCTGGTTTCTGAACTTCATCTTGAAAATCGTTCATGGACTCTCTGCGTAGTTTAGGTCTGGTGAATTTGTGGTCCAGTCAGGCGCAGTATCAAAAAAATGTGGAAACTTCACACTGAACCTTATGCACCTAAATTTTTTGAGGTGCATAACCTTCCTTCAGACTGTGGGACTTTGTTTTCAAATTAAATTCAAAAATCACTTTGAATAAAGGTCCTGTCCTGTTTCAGACCTTTTCTCCTCCAAGAGTGGTTTAACACAGATGCTGTTGCAACCAGAGCACAGTTCTTGGAAATATCTTCCTGTGGCTGAAGTTTCAGCCTCAGCCATAGTTTCCCTTAAACTTGTGAATGAGCTTTACTTCACAATTCTTTAATAACTGTGGTTGTATCTGCTGCTTGTGCAACATTTACTACCATGCATTTTCCTTTCACTCAACTTGTCTTTCATATGCTTGAACACATAAACTGAATAGTAACTTTATTAACAAGGACCTTAAGTGACTTATCTTCCTTATTAAGGATGTGAATGACTGTTGCCATGACTACTGTCAGGTCAGCAGTTCTTCCATGATTATGTTTGCCAAATTACTACATTTCTGTATCAAATATACTTTTTAAATACTTTTTATGCAATGCAATATTGAACATTTTTAAGAAACAAAATTTTTGATTTTTGTTTTCCATCTGCCAAAATCCTTCTAATTAAAGGAAATTAGCTTCTGGAATAAATCTCTCTGTACATAATGGGTCTTCAGCAACACTTAAGAAAATAAAAATAAATTAACTATTATAGTATTCTGGGCTGCACAGTGGCGCAGTGGGTAGTGCTGTTGCCTTGCAGCAAGAAGGTCCTGGGTTCGATTCCTGGCCCGGGGTCTTTCTGCACGGAGTTTGCATGTTCTCCCTGTGCATGCGTGGGTTCTCTCCGGGTACTCCGGCTTCCTCCCACAGTCCAAAAACATGACTGTCAGGTTGATTGGGCTTTCCAGATTCTCCCTAGGTGTGAGTGTGTGTGTGTGCATGGTTGTTTGTCCTGTTTGTCTCTCTGTGTTGCCCTGCGACAGACTGGCGACCTGTCCAGGGTGTACCCCGCCTCTCGCCCGGAACGCAGCTGGAGATAGGCACCAGCACCTCCCGACCCCGTTAGGGAGAAGGGTGACGGAAAATGGATGGATGGATGGATGGATTATAGTATTCTAGTTCACTCAGATGCAGTTCAGGGTTCAATGAGCTGCCCTGATGTGTAAAGCAAATCTTATTAACAGTCTAATGTTACTTGATTCGAGAGACTAAGTGAAGTGTTATGAACTCACAGAGGTGTGGATAGGTTGGGAATCTTTGCTGCCCACAGATTTGCCTGGTGACAAGAAACCACCAGTATTTTTTTGTTCCTAAAAAAAATGCATACTTGTTCTTTGTTTCTGTTGGATTGTTCGCAAATCAGAAAATGGGAGGGTTATCTTGTTTTGTGAAAGGTGAGATGCAAACCTGTTGACAAGACTAAATGCAAATGGCGTCTCTCGCAGGGGGAGACTGCCACAGACAGTTTGGGGTTCAAGTGTTGGGATTGATTCTGTATTAGATTATGTCAGCCAAGCGTTGCAGTCTTTGTGTCTGTTGGTGAAAAAAAAAATCACTTCTGTGGAGCTTGAGTAATTTGGCTGACATTGCGTGACAAGTTGCATCTTTGGGAGCACAATTAGCTTGAGGGACATAAATGTGAGGCGGTAAAATACGCAATGAAAAAAAAGCTGAATACAGATAAAATAAAAAATGGGAAAAGGGGGTAAACAGAGTGGAGACAATCTAAATATGATGATTTGTTTAAACCAACCCAAAGTCATTACTCAAGATAACTTAAAGACATTTAGCAAGAAAAATGAAAAGTGGGTGGCATTGATCTAAATTTACAAAACTGTTTATTTTTAATTAAATTTTAACCGTTTTAGTATAATTAAACAAATTTTTTGGTAAAAAAAGTAATGGACCTGTGCAAGCACTGCAACATTATAATATATTTCACCTTGTTCTTTGAAATCATATCTCCAGTAACAGCACTACAGAAGAAGAAAAGATGTGTGAAAAGCTTCTTTGCTCCTTCATGCTCCCAGGAGAAACAATAGCATTAGCCAGCATCTCAAACTGACGAAATCCTCTTATCTCCCCCCATAAAACAACTATCCGTATACCCCAGGGACATTACGGCAACTGAGTCACTTTAATTTCATTGTATATCGCCCCTCTTCCTTTGCAATCATGTCTCATGTATTCTGCATAGCTTTGCATTTCAGTGTGTCTATGTGTCTTCGTAAAACGTGCAAGAGAGATTCACCCGTGTGTTATTCCGTGCCCACGTTATGATTCCATTCTCAACATGATAGTGGTGGAAAGAAAAAAATGATCAATCAGTAAACAGCGGGATCAGATGTTTTTCCATCATGGATTAATCCAGGTGGTTGGTGCTTTCCCTCCCACTCTTGTCCTTTCGCCCATCTGTGGATCATCTTGACTGTAAAAACATTCCAGCTTCAGTCAGCATGAGCCACCACTGCTCTGTAATCTGTGTGAATTATATTCTCTATTCACTGATTAGATGTGTAATCTGTTGAATCATGATGACAGAAGCAATCACATTACTGCCATATCTGTTGTCTCTGAAATTGCTCCCAGAGATCAGATACTCCTTTAACCTAAAAAACCCCAACATGGATTCCTACAGCGTCTTTAATGAATTCTGACATGAATTGCTTGGGATTAAACCAACAATTCATTTTATCTAACTTCTTTGCTTCCTTTCTAACAGCCCTATGTCTCATTTTTGATCCACCATTGCTCTTGAAATGAATCATTACGTTTCTTTGTGTGGTTAATGTTTACATTTTTTTTGTCGTCCTTATAGGAGAGATTATTCCGTCGAAAGATTATATATGGAAAAGAAATATACATTTTAGCTTAACATAATTTAGAGCATCATGGCTTCTAACAACTGACAAATGAAAACAAAACCAGAGTCAGGCATGCGTGCTGCTGGAAGAGCTTTACTGCAGCTCTAACAATAACACTTTCTGTGAGAAAGAAGAAACAATGGGGTTTAAGTGGGGCGGAAGAGAGCTGCACAAAATAACCACCCAGAATCTCTTTTGGTTCACATGTGGTGAATAAAAAGGTCTTTGCACGTCATTTTTGTTTTACTCAACAAATCATTCATGAGAATCATTTGTATGTTACGTCACAACGCTTCCATCATTGTAGGAATTAGGGACATACCAATCCATCATGTTTGAAATATGACAATTTTTCTTTCATTAGGTTTTTATCGGTTACTTGCAAGTAAAATAGTGAACCACTTAAATTTTTTAAAGATAAGTAAAGACTAGTCTACACACCAACAACATTTAGTTTTGCACTCTTTAGTTTAGCAAAGATCAGATAAAGGTTGGGGGATGTGCTGTGGTACATGAACAGAAAAATGTAATTGGAACATTTTCTGTTGGGTTTGAAGATACTACTTCCATCAAAGAACCTGGAATGTCTATATATATTTCTTTGATACATCATGCTTCTACGACATAAAATAAGAATCTTACAGAATCAGAATTGGCAGGTCAGACCTCAAAGGTATCGGCCACGAAAACGGACATGACCGAATGTGCAAAAAGAGGCAACTGTTTTGCAAAAACAATCTCACAGTTAAAAACATACAACGAGGTTGTTCAGTCAAGTCAATGAATTGTGTAATGTTGTGGCATGTATAATATAACGTTGCATAATTTAAATCTTTTTATGATGTGCCACCATAACTGTCTTATGGCTCCTCAGTCAGGTGAAAGATAAGCATTAAACTCCAGCTGTGGTCCAGAGTGGAGGTAGGATTATGCATATAGTAAATGTTATTAAACTTAATAGAAGGAGTATGGTGGCAAACTGCTTTTTATTAGAAGTCTGACCTGCTTAAATGATTCAGCTCATCACAACTTAGCTGAATTGATCAGAGAAATAAGGAAAAACGAGATTTCTGCTGAAAATTCTGACCATTTTTAAAACATGATTTAATGTCATCTTCAAAAGAATTTCTCATGTCTTTTGACAATCGTTCTGAGATAAACAAAGTCGCAGAGACCAGCCCACTGCTCGGCGTATATGAATGTTTTATGATTGTTTTGCAGAGCAAAACAGATTATAGGGTCATTAGAAAGTTGTGTCGTACTCCCAATAACAAACTTGCAGAGAATACTACAATTGTTTAAAAAAAATAATTTAGTAATAAGGGTCTGATATCCAAGAACACCATAATTCATTTTGGAGAAAAAGAAATACTGATATTTTAAAGAATAGCGTTGAAGATTTGCCCTTTATTTTTTATTCTCATATTTGTCAAATCTAAGTTGTGATGGAACTGTTTCCTTGCAGAGAAAAAATAAATAACGTTGCAAGAAAGTGCCTCAAATGTATGTATATTGTTGAAGAGAATGTGTTGTGAAGAAAATTGTTTGTATATGGGCACTGAGTGTGTTTGAGTTTATGTTGTTGTTTTAACTAGAGTGTGGAATTAGGCCCTTTGAAAGAAAAATATTTCTAATGGCTAGTATGCATGCTTCTGGTGAGGAACAGAAGAGGAAAAACTAAGTGAGATTCTTTTTCTTAACTTCCATCCAGCTATGATGAATCCGATATATGAGGTTTAAACACAGATACATATCAGAACTTTTCAACCATAACAGAGGAGTTGAAGTTGTGTTTGAAGCTCGTTTCAGGGTCAGGTCTCTAAACATTTTTAAATCAAGATCTAGATTGGAACTATGTTCCAATTTAGGCTTACTGACCCATCAAAACAAGCCTGGCTGTGCTGCTTTCAGGATGTAAGATCCAAGGAGATGCTGCTGCACTTTGGAACAGTTTCTTTCTTTTTAAATAAACAAAATAGTCAAAAATAAACCTGAACATAACCTTGCTACAAATGATTCAAAACAGTACAGCTTAATTTAAATGCTGAAAAAAAATCTAACTCATTCTTCTTCTTTGTAAATGCCATGTTTTATTAATACCAGAAGTTGCTTCCAAACCAGACTACAAAACACATGAGGACATTTAAAATCAGATGTGCTTAATAAGCAGATGAAAAGTTGGTTTAAAAGTCTTAAATGATTGTATTGCATATAGCAGGTTTTGTCCATCAAGTCCACAAGTTTTAAGCTTTATTGCTTTAGAGTCACACAGAGCTCAGCAACATTTAAAGCCTCAAACAAGGTCTGACTTTTTTTCATCGCTCATCATTTTGTATTTTACGCCCTCAAAGAATATTTTTTTAAAGACTGCTGATCTTTAATGTTCTCTTCTTAGTTGGTGCTGAAATACTCAAATATTTATTACCATTTCTACTGGTTTTTAAACACTTTAATGTAAGTGTTTGTTTTATGGCCGACAATAAAAGACATTATTTAACTCAGCCAGTAATTTTCCGGTTCCCAAAAAGAGATTTTCTAATTATTATGTTTCTGTTTGGTTTTATATTGTTATATAAACCTTTTGTTCATTTCTGCTCCAGAACTTCAGAGAAGTTCACTATGAACTACTAAAATCTACTTGAACAAGCTGATAAAGATGTCTAATGATAGTAGAAACATAAACATCCACAGAGAGAGAAGCAGAATGACCATTGGTAACTTTGTTGATGTTTTATTGATTCTATAAAAAAAATGAAGCCCTTTCACAGCTTTGAATTGTAGAGTGAAGAGTCTGGCAGTTGCACTGACTAGTGATTTCCAACTTATGCATGTAAAAACACTTGATTATACCTTATTTCTAAGGAATGCTGCTCGGATTCACTTCAAATGACAGACAAACAAAAGCTCGCCAGATGATGATAACCCTGTTGAAGCAGAATCTTCCTCAACATTTTATCCTAAAAAATTTTTTTCTTTACCCTGATGTCCAACCTGAGTGCATTAATGCATTATACAGATAATTTTAACAAGCAAATGGCAAGAAGCAGACATAAGTGCTGTAATGAGAGACATGACTATTGAAGTGGCAAAGGTTGCCATTAATACAAATACTTTGAGAGTGGGACTACGCCATTCCAAAAAGACAATCCACAAACACTTTCACCTCCGTATTTAGAGACCAAAGCTGAATCACACCGTAGTTGTGAGAACGGTCTTAATGTGTTATACGCAAAGAGTAGTCTTTTCCTTAAATAATTATCATTTTTGTTTGTTTTGGGCAGTAAGAATTTTGACTAAATTCCAATTAAATCATATATCAGTGTATCGGATTTGTTTTCCTTTGATTATTCAGACTGAAAATAGGAGGATTTTCACATTGTATAGCAATCTGATTCTTTTTATATTTAACCTAAAGAGGGGGTTTGTAAAGACTGGTAAATGAAACTTCAGCACTAAATGGCATTTTAATTTGACTCTTAACATAGTAAATAGTTTTACAATCCTTCGGAAGTGAAGTTTTAATTGTGTCAATTCTTGTTCAACGGTATTTCATTAGTGACTTTCTTAAGTTCAGATTTTGTGCCCAAAACCCAAAGTTAAGGGTTTCTTAAATATACAAGTTTGCAATAATGTGTGTTGATGTACACAGTCTTTCACTCCGCAGTACAGATGGATAACAGACAATTTTAGAGAAAGCCAATAAGATAAAGAGGCCTTCTCTTAAATTATCTGCCTTTAAACTGCTTCATAAACAAGAAGTTTTTTGAGTGGCCTAATCAAAGTCCAGACTTCAAGTTCAATGCTTTGGTATGATCTTAGACAGTTGCTGCTGTAGCAAAACCAGTGATTGGACTTATGGGACAATTATTATTCCTCATAGGGCCAAGCTGGTTTGTTCCTTTAATGGGTAAGTTAATCATTTTAAACCTGTTTGTTGTATTTACTAATATTATTTTTGATTTAATGATCAAAAACATTATGTCCTGTGACAAGAAAAAACTAAATTAAAGCAAGTCTGTGATGGGCCAAATAAATTTTTAAAGCACTGTAATGAATTACTATTGAACATTATGTGGGGAAAATGACTGCCTGAGAGGAGCGAGTGGAGGCTGAAAGGAGAAACTCGGAGGAGATTGAGGGTATCGGCGAAGAAATTTCTCGCTTCTACTGTGTTTGTGATAAAACACAACATATCGGGAATGACATAAATCATCCCTGAACGTGTTCATAAACACATTCTGAGCTGAGGGGGAAAAAAATGAACAAATGCTTGAAGTACTTTCCTAATTTTCTCGTGTTGTCGTGAGCAACATGGGCACCACAAGGAGATTGTCTTGTCAGAGTATTACCAAATACTCATGAAGCCAGGGAGGGAAGCATCATGACACATGTACAGTCTGACATGATCAAACATCAATCACTGAACAAGGCCATATGCTGAGCAGAAGACCAGAGGGAACTGTTTATCACCTCCCTTGATTAGAACTGATGTTAATATTAAGGAAGATCAGTAAATTAGCACATTGTTGAAAATCGTTACAGGCATGTTTTATTTTGTGTAGAAGTTTCCTAATGTGTAGAAATTGACATAATTAATCACTTAATTTCACTTAATCCCTTAATTTAATTTATTGTAATTATTTTACATTTACATTTTAACAAAAAATGGCGGATTAAGGGATCAAAGTCACCTAAAGGAGCCAGAGGTCACCTGGTATCGAAGCTCGTTAGACATCAGTATCACAGGATCTGAATAAATCTGATAGATGTAAGAACCAAAGATCTGCTGCCAACATCTATAACAAACATCTCAGGAGACCGCAGGCGCCTCACTGGTCAGGAGTTTGTGCGTTGGACATTTTACAACCATTAATTAAGCTGGACTGATTAACTTGATAAATGATTTCCTCATTTTTTATGTTTTTATGTTTTTAATTTTACTGTTTTAAAACACCGAATTCCTGATGTAACAAGGCAAATATGACAATTCTTAAAATGTTACTGAACTATAAAAGAATTATCTTTTTATTTTTATTCTTTATAATTAAGAAAATAAAGATTTTTTTGTTTGTAAAATTATATTAAAGATAATTGGCAAAACAAACCAACTACAATGACAACAAAAAAAATATTCAAACGTAATAGACAATAGTAGACAATATTCAAATCAAGTAGTAGACATGCAAGCGTGAGCCAGGTGTTGAAAAAAATCTAATTCCCTTAATTTGGGAACTTGATGTGCACAGATTCAATTAATGTTTGAAATGTATTTTAATTGGGTTTTAAAATCTTTAGTTTTAAGATTTGTAATTGTCGGCATGCTGTTGCTGTTCCCGACCACGTCTCTCTTGAAAAAGGGATTTTTATCTCAACGAGGAATACTTGGTTAAATAAAGGTTACAAACAAAACAAAATAAGCAAATTATCATTATTTTGGTTTGTGAAATTGGAGATTAGAACAAATTCATACTTCCAGGATAAGAAACAAAGCACATCTTATTCATATACAGAAAAAAAAACAATACACAAATTTGCACACAAAGCATGAGGTTTTCTGTTAAATTTACCACAAAAAAAATAAAAATAGTGTCACCATTTGAAGAGAAATTGCAAAGGTATATATTTCACTGTCAATAAATAATGTTGCAACAAAGAAATAATGGACCAAACATAAATATATGTTCATAATTGTGCTGTTGGAGTGACGTTACCCAGAAACATAAATCTTTGATTCAAATATTTTATCAATGTTGGCGACTTCACAGCTGAATGTTATTGAAAATAGAAGAGAAAAGACAAGAAAAACGTTTTATTTTCCTTCCATGTAGAAATTATGTGAAGGTGAAATGGAAATGAGCAGATTTGCTCAATGGTAAAACATTACAACAAAAACTAAGAATAAAACATCTTACAGTAAGAACAAGTTAATTTAATAAAAAAAATACTTTACAGGTATAAAAAGTAGAATACGCAGATTAAGGAAATGTGTAGAAGTAGGAGAGTGAAGTAATAAATGTCCAAGTGTATTTGTGCATAAAACATAACAGACCAGTTACAAAATATGGAAATCTTTGCACATAATAGTAGTCTGAGTTTGTAGGAAGCAGTGATGATTATAAAGTTTAACAGCTGCTGTCTGGAAGGATTTACAGTTATGCTCATAAGTGCACCTATGATACCAGTAGGAGCTCTGCAGTCCTGCAACAGCCTGATGCAGGACTGCATCAGGTGGGAGACATTGTCCAAGAATGATGTTGTTTACCTCCACCTCCACTGGATCCAGGGGGCATCTTAGGACAGAGCCGGCCTTCCTGATGACCTTATCTAACCGCTTCCATACAGCTGTAAAAATCTGCTGATTCACAAACTATACTGCAGAAGATGACTGATGCCACCACTAAGTCAAAAAGGCCTCCAGTAATGCCCCCTATCCTCAACAGGAGAAGTCTGCAGCTGACCCTTCCTTCAAAGAGAATCAGTGTTGTGATTCCGGTCCAGCTTCTTACAGATGAATACACTCTTTTCTATTCTGTATATATATGTGTTGGACATCGTAATTTATAGATTGTCTCAAAAATTATTTTACAATAGATTTTCTTCTTCAGCATCACGGTGACAGATATGCTTTTATTAGAAAACATTCTGTATTATGCGCATATTAGTCCCGTTCTTACATTTTAACATAAACTTGTGTTTCATTTCAAGTTTCTTGCAGCTTTAAAAGTGAAGTAAGTATTTTTCAAACATTTTAACACTAAAATGTATGGAATCTCCAGGTCTGAACAAAATGTGTATCTTTTTGTTATTATGTTGGAATTATTATCATCCTCTGTTTGTATGGAAATTTCTCTTCACATTGGGCTGAAATATTACTTGTTTTTCTTTTTCTGGTAAAAATATGGCGCTCTTGTTTTGCCCAATTTTCTTCCAGAGTTTTGTTTTTGTCCTCTTTTGCATTATTTAATAAAATAAAGCAGCAGAGGGAGGTTATGGGTAAAATGGTCAGCCCTATTTACTCATGTTGCTCCACTTTGAGAGGTCCCCAGTCATCTTTGTGATACGGGCAGGGTGTGAATCTCCCTCCCCACCCCTCTCTTTTTCCTGGCTGTGAGGAGCACAGTCGAGCTTTGGAAATAGATCACATCAGAAGGGACGGTTGGCTCTCGATGATGGGCACCATGTTTGTTTCATACATGCTTGATGAGTAGCTCAGCTCTCAGAGGGGGCCACCAGTGGTGGCGTAACACCACTGCTGATGGTCAATGTGTTGCCGAGTCTCAGTTTCCCCAGGGAGGAAATGCACACTGTGCTTCATACTCTTGCTATCTGATCCACCGGTGTGGCCCTGTGTTTGCTGATGTGAGAAGCATGCATTATAGCTCAACACTAGCCCACATGTTGTACTGAAAGGAAACAATTGAATATATAACACTATAAATGCAAGCTTGTAGATAATTTTTTAAATGACCTTTCCTGTCTTCATTTTCAAATATCCTCTTCTGTATTTGTGTGTGAAATAAAAAATGTTATGGTATTTTCTTCTAACGATGGAGTAATAATTCATTATACCAGTGAATCAACCAATGATCAGCCTTAGTGATCAGCAGGTGAAATTCAGAAATGCAAATTTTTAAAAATTCCTTTTAGTTTATTGCATCAATAAACAACATATTGATCGATGGAGTCTATTTTGAGTTTAGTCAATTTAAGATAAAGGATGTGGGCATACGCTTTCATGGCTAAATGAGGATAATCCTGCAATTTATTCATTTCTCATCAAATTTAAAACGTCTGCCCTTATCAAGAAACCTGCTGCTCCATTTCTCCTTATAAATATTAATTCATTGTAATGCTTCAGCTAAAACAAAGTTCTCAGAAATCAGTCTTTATGTGTTCGTTGTAGTAAGAAAACTTGAAATAGAAAACAATACCAGTTAACCCTATGCAACGAAATGCCTGCTTGCTGCTTTTCTACTGTATTTTTCGGAGATCAGGATTAATTTTCACCCCCCGAAAAGTAAATGGAACAACAGAACGCTGGCATTCCACTGCAGGTTAAGGGGTTCAAGTTTGATTGGTGCTTCTTTATTCTGTTTCATACACATTTAATTTCACGTGTCAATGCTTCAATTCATGAGTTTAGAGTTGAATAAAACTAACGTGTCCACGGGAAAAAGAAAAAGAAAATTTCTCAAAGAAAAGCTTTTCGGTTAGATTTGAACGCCCTGACCTTTCTGGTCTTGATGGTCGACACAGAATCGCCTTGCAGCTACCAAGAAAATACTTGAGATTTAAAGTTGGTCACAACATACCCCAAACATGAGAAACATGGTGATCCAAACTTAACTTTTTGACCTACAAAGCAAATTACAATGTGTGATGAAATATTAACATCATTACCACAGTGAAACATGGTGGTGGCAGGATCATGCTGTATGGTGGATTTCCTTTAGTTGAAGGGAGGATGGATGGAGTTATGTGCAGGATAAACTACACAAAAAAACAGATTGAGGGTTTAAAACGTTTGGGACTGAGGAAACGTTCAATGACACTAAACGTTACAGCCAGAGCTGGGATCCCAGCATGCTCATGTGTTAGAATAGGTCAGTCTCAGATGTAAATCTAATTGAGGACCTTTGGCAAACCTACAAAACAATCTGATGTATACCAATCTGACTTGAAAGATTTTAGAAAGACAAATGATCAAAATAATATTGTGTATAATAGAAATCATTAGAAAATAGCTTGTTTTTTGTGGGTAAAACACGAAAAGCTAGAAGAGTTTTTTACTTTTCCTTTGTAAATTACGTTGGCATAGTCACAAAGGTGAGAATTATACTTCTTAACTCTTTCTCATTTATTCAATTCTCACCTTTTGTAATTAATGAACAGAGCTTATGTATTTACGTCTAATGAACGATAGTAACTTACCTGAGGGAGACATAGGACAGGACTTTATTTGAGTAATGAGATATTAAAGTGTAATCCAAGCGACATGTAATATATAACTCATGGCGCAGATGGCGGTGAATGCTCAGGGTCAGATCAGTGTGAGGACCTTGGCCCACACAGGGGTGTGGAGGATGGATTAGTTTTTATCATTTTTTTAATATCTCTTACAGAGCTTGTAATGCATTAATTCATACAAGCATTGGATTTATTTGAAAACTGAAGCAGAATGAGAAGAGGAGACACGCTCACACACAGATAGATTGGTGACCCCTTTAGTAAGCTCCACTGACGTTCAGACAAACACACTATCCTAATAAATAAAAGATTCTGTGTAAATCCACTGGTGATAAAATCTGGGGGATTTGATGCTGTTGTGTTGTTTTTTAAGAAGACATGTAATAACAGACCCTTGTTTGCATTCCCTTTTAGTCCAGGCAGCACTGCAGGATTTGTGTTGGATGCATTATTAAGATGAAAGCAAGACAATATGATTGTGTTTTTTCTTTTTTTTCACAGTTTGTTCACTGTGGACTGTTTTTCCAAAACTTTCTTTATATATTGTTTCCTGAATTCAGGCGTATTGGAGAGAGGAGATTTAAGTCCAGATCGGGGCACTCAGCAGAACCATTTGGTCACAGATCCCCTGCACATCTCTCAGTCTTTTTCTGTCTTTCTTTCTGGCTTTCATCTTACACCTCTCTCACCTGCCACCTGCCTGTCAAAACCTTCACAATTGAGCTTCTATCTTTTTCTCCATTGCTCATCCTGCAAGCTGTTCTGCCTCCAAGCTGATTTTGTCCAGCCCTTCAACTATTTGGCCAGTGTCTTTGATTAAAATGGAAAATTAGCAAAAAAAATATATAAGGATGATATTCTTGTGTTAGTTTCAGCTTATTTTGCTCTGAAAGTTTCTACAGTAGAGACAGGATTTTATATTTCTCTTCCGCTCTCCTGGTGGTTTCTGGCTCCAGTCACTGTGTTTCTCCCTGGGTGCTTCTGAATTAAGACATGGCTCTTCTGACTGCTGAATTATATAAAAATCTCTGCTTGGTTTTTAGTTAATTAGCCAAAGCAGAGAGCAAATGGATGGGGGGAGAGATGGGGAGGCTCATGGCAAAAGCCGTGTGTGTTTGTGTGTGTGTGTGTTGATGTGGCTACGATAGACTCTCCCTCCTTTAACTTGGTCCAACTTGGCCGAAAGGAGGCTGCTGGGAAGGGAGACTGGGTCAGAGCTGTGGATGAAGAAGAGTCCACAGCAAAATGAACTTGAGGCTGTGTGGGCAGCAGGGAAGATCAGAAAAAAAGACATCTGATGTCTTTAATTCTCACATTTTGGCATTGTGATCCTAACAGATAGCTTAACTGTCATGGATGTGTGGCATTTAGAGGGTTTAAGGTATACCACTGCTTCAAAATCTCATTTTGTCCTGTTGTGCACCACGATATGACCAGATATGACACTATCATGATTTTAAATGCTTTCTAAAAAACATATAACAAAACATCCATGCAAAAATTATGTAAAATGTCTTCATCAGAAAAGTACTAAATGTCACTCAGACAATTCAGGTGCAAGTGTTTAAAAATGTATTTGCCAACATAGCAGTAAGTCTGAGTTTGGCATCTAGGCTCCAAAGTATTCACTAGTGGACATGCAGCTCAACATTTCATGGAGTGATGAACTGACCTCTATCCCCTGAACGTGTCTTTCACACGTCAGGCAGTGGGGAGAGGGTCTCTGACCTCGAGTCTAAGGGATGTGCTGGGGTGGTGAAGACTCTGAAGAGAACCAAGGAAAACCTGGCCGTGGCACCAGCAGCTCATGAAATGAAATGCAGAGTGCAGCAGGACACTTTGTATCTTAAACACACCCTACCAATGTGTTTGATATTTTGAATGAGCTCATCCAGATATCTGTATCGATATAAGAAAACTGCTTAGGCCATGTCTCAGGGTTTGCCTCTTTTTTTAAACTATAGGAGAAAAAAAATTATCACAATCTTAACTAAATAAGTTTATTTGTAACTATACTGATCCCAAATCACTGATAAAGAAAAAAAAAAGCTGGTAGCTTCTCATGTCTGGTGTCCATGCCAACAAGTGGAGGAAGTGGTCTGGTCGCTCTTTTGGTGCTTCCACACCAGGATAGTTCAGATAAGTCTTTTTGAAGGCCAAAAGACCTTAATTGAATTTTGGTTCTATTTGAGCCTGCACTTTAGAAAGCAAACAAAACTGCCTGGATAACATGTTGCAAATACAACAGCTGCTCACTTGGAGCACTAGCGCAAGACGTTGCCCAGTATGAGCAGCAGTCAAGTCAACAAACTATCCAACATGTTGCTCTGCTGTATTAGATAAATACAGCTGTACTGAAAAACGATGAGGGAGATGAAAATATCACCATGTTATGCTACTCTTACATAGACTCAACAAAGTGTTGAAAGGATTTAAAAATTTGGAGCTCAAAGATGTCTGTAAATTATACATTGCTTCCTTCATTTGTTTTACTTTCTCTCATTGTTTGGTAGACAGTCCAACAGTTTTCCCATTGAAAATCAACTGTACCAGGGTTCACTGTAAAGGTCAAAACTGACACCAATGTTTCCAGGTGGATCAGAGTTTGTTTGTTTGATCCACATCAGAGATTAGATGAGCTTTTACAAGTGCAAAAAACAAAGTGGTCAATGCAAGAAAACTCTGGTCTACACCAAACAATACAGTTTAGCAAACCCTTTGTAGCTGGAGTCATATGGTTGCATGTGGGGATTTTCCTCAGGGTTTGTGCTGCTGGTAAAACTGAAAGAGAGAGTGGGCTTGTCCTCTGCAGACAGATCTCAGTTAACAAAACTTTCTTGTGATATGTATTTTATGGAGCTTTGATATTGATATCTGTTGTTGCTCTCAATGGAGCAAACAGTGGAAAGTAAAAGAAGCAAAAGTAACAATTAAAATGTTGTTTTTAGTTTTGAGGGTTTCTGAACTTTATAATGCAAAGTGTATTGCTCTCATGATAAATCTAAATTCTTAAGAAAAATGTCACAGTGATGATAAAATGATTGCACATCCCTAGTCCACAACTTAAGCTGAAAGGGAGGACAAATGTAATCATTTCCACAGTGGAAGCAGATGAGGAGTCATGACAAGTACTTTCACAAAAAAGGTCCAAATTTCAGAACAGCAGTATTTTATTTTCAGTTAATAAAACACATCCATCCATCCATCCATCCATCCATTTTCCGTCACCCTTCTCCCTAACGGGGTCCGGAGTTGCCGGTGCCTATCTCCAGCTGCGTTCCGGGCGAGAGGCGGGGTACACCCTAGACAGGTCGCCAGTCTGTCGCAGTTTCTATATTTTTAGGCTTTTTAACGCTGCTGGAAAAAGTTATGGATTAGGAAGAGTTATGGAACTGTCAGCTTTCCCTCCTCTTATCTTTTTCTTTTGCTGCCAGTCAGTTGGCTGACTAAAACATAATTTTCCTTTCTTAGAGGAAGGACACATTTGGCTGTTTTAATCAACCAAAATAGTTTTGGTTGTTAAAAACATGTCATTGAAACTACATAAGCACCAGCCATCCTACTATGGTAACTCTGTTTGCCTGGTTAAAATCCCAGTTTTACTCTATTGAAAGGAGAACAAAAATAAGAGATAATGGAAAAGTACTGCTATATGTAGATGTTATTTTATTCTGTTTTGCCACAGTATCAATAATTAAAATAACAAATGCTATTAGCAGCAAGTAAAAAAAAAAGAGTTTTAAAACTTTTCATAGGTTTTCACACAGTGGAAATCTAATGCTAACCTATGCCTAGCTGGTCACTGAGATCTCATACATTGTACGTTGTTACACCACATTTCAGTGAAAATGAAAGTTTATTCTGTTCAACTAACTTAGTTAGGGATTTTTCAGAGACAGAAAACTATTACTAGTACCTAGATCAAACCAATTTAAGCAAAATAAAATTAATTCCCTTCAATCCAATCAAATCAAGTGCATTTTGAGATTTTAAGATTTATATCAGAAATCTAACTTTCTCATTTTTTCTTGCTTTACAATAATACATATTGAGAGGGTTCTCTTAGTCACATTAATGGACACAACAGACTTTTCATCAACTCCCTTTTTCTCTTTATGTAGACCTGAATAACATATGAATAATATGGATGGTCAAGAGGCTGGTTCAAAATCAGCCTCAGCAATTATTTTCCTCTCTTACACAGGTAAGACTATCACGTGAATTATTCACATTATTGAAAGGCAATTAGCCGTCTATTTAGTTACTCCATTCTGCTCATTTTTAAACCACTTCTCCTGCATCACTGATTAATCCATGGTTGACACTCGGTCAACGTTTTCAGTCTGCTTTTCAAAAGAGACTTCTAGAATCCGGAGACTAAGTATAAAACCATGATGTCCTTATTAATGACTGCATTAAGAAATGTTGATGAAACTTGAATTGTCTGATCTCTTCATTATGCCTCATTTTGACAAAGCAGTCATTCTTGAAAACTATGGGTTAACATTCTTGATTTAACCCAGGTGAAGTTACATTTCCCCAACAAGATTTGGAAAAACAGAGAACAGAAAACCTTTAGACAGACTGAGTATCCCAAAGCCTCAGTTCACTCTGCTCAGCAGATGTCACCCTCCCCTCAGCAAAGTCTCAAAGCAGACCCTAACCTGCAAGTAGCAACATGACCAGTCAGTGACAGTGACATAATGTGGCACCTAGAGGACCAGTCAGACAGAGAATGAAGGATGAGAGGTGATAGATGGGGAAAGAAATGGAAAAACTACCACATATGCTGCAGCAGTGAGAGACTGGACACCTCTCTACACAGGACTGCACTACAGTATGTTCAGCCAAGGAGAGTGTGAACAATGTAAATCAGCCTTTTCAAGAAGGGCAACAGCAGAACAGCTTAGTGGCCAGCTCCGAGACTCTCCTTATAACTCTGAACTGAGTGGATGTTTGGACACTGCTGAAAATATGTTGCATGAGTGAGAAGGAGGAAAGGTTAGGGTTACATCAAGGCAGACTTTCCCATGAAACTGATGGGAAAGTAAAGGAGCGCATTTATACAGAATAAAAGTCACTAGGCTGAAGACTTTTTTTTATTGAAAACTTCCAGGAAAAGCAAAACATACAAAGCACACATTCATTGAATGTGTGCTTTCAAAACGGTTCTGATTCGTTTTGACCACCTCTCCGTCTGTTTTTACGTAGATGGTTGGAACAATTTTCACAAAATACTGGTACATCAAAGCTGATTCAAAGCTTTGCTTGAATCATCTTTATTCTGCATTTAGTAAACTGCAGAATAAAGAGGATTACCTACCAACAAAACACCTCTACTGACTATCAGCCAACAATCCTCATGTCACACCTGAGGTTAGCTGCCAAACAAACCCTGCAGGAAGTGGTTGTACAAGGCACATCTCTAATTAGCCAATTAGAAAAGAGCTTCTCTATTTATATTATTGTCATTATTCTGTTTACATGCTAAACACCACTGTGTTCATAGTCAATACCATTGGCAAAGGAACAGAAAAATGCTAGATTCAAACACGTAGATATTGTTTACACTGCATCCTCATTGCTGATCAACTCAGTGACTTCTTAGTTTCTTTGCAGCCCATTTGACAATTATTTTTAAGAATCGCCAGGTGAATTTTTTTTTAAAAAGTATTTGAACAAAATCTTGTTTGCCTCAAAGGAAAAGATTACAAAACAAGGAGTTTGTCAGCTATTGACTTCAAAATAAAATCTCTTACAAAGGAAGGTAAAAACCTAGAGACTTGACCTTGACTTGCCAGATACAGAAAGTTTCTGCAAGAAACAGTCAATCTGACCTTGATTAGTAAACAAACATCCATATTTAGTACTTTTGTACAGCTGAATGTAATATAAAATGCTTTAGAGAAGTTATAAACAAAGGAAAAGCTTTCAAACGATTACTGCAATACAATTTGCTCTCCATAGAGTTCAAAAAGTTCTCCATGCAAAAAGTTTTACATGGTGAGACTTGGTTGTAAGTTTGCACTAGTGCAGATCAGCAATTTGTATGCAAAACATTTCATTTATAAGGAGCTGGTATTTGCAGAACAATACCTGAGGGCATAAATGACAGCAATTGGCCTGGATCTGGGCGATACAGTAGAGTCAGGCATGACATAGGTGCCCTCATTACCCACTGGATGAAACATCTGGCCACATCTGGTGACAGTTATTTAAGAATTATGGCAGGCATTTACTGAACCTGGTAGACAAGTTTGTGACCATAATATGACAATTTGACCATAAGACAAGAGGCCAGTTGATCAGAAATGTAAAAGATGTATCTCTTTGCAATCATTAAAAGTACTACAGCTGTCACAGTCCTGACACAACATTCTTCAATGTGGAAGTAGCTACTGAAGATTAAAATGTAGACATTTTTAGTGTGGCATTTAAACAATAAGACAAAGGCAGCAGAAAAGCAAAGCTTTTGAAAAGTAAAGTATACGACCTATATGCGGAAATGTGTAGTTTGGTAAGGATAAAGGCCTACACATACATACTGGGTATTCTTTACTCCACAGATGTCTGTGCATTCTCGACAGTACATTTTTACATCTGTGTTCATGTATTTGGTGTTCCACAATAAACTGCTTAGTGGAAAACAAAGATGACAAGGTTGAGTCAGTAGTCAGTAGTAAGGACACCACATAAGCCAGACTTGAACTTCAGGCAGCACTATGGGGTGTGGTGGCTGTCCTGGTGGAGACGAAATGGAGCTAATGCCCAACTAGCTCATCAAACTAATCCGTCCTTTTATATTATAGGAAATGAAGGACTTTGTCATGAGGAATGAATACAAATATTATGTTTGACTACGAAATTTCGACTGTCCATGGACAGATCTCTGCAGCTCACAGAACACTCATTATGCCCAAGTGTGTGTGAGCCTTAAACACTTCAATCATTTAAAGTAACCAATGTTTGCTTCACTTTGCAATTACAGAATATGGGATAATAAGACCAGAACCCAGAAGGATACAGAGGGCATGTTCGTTCACAAGACTTGATCTGATATTTGTTTGAGGTTATTTAGTTGAACAACCTTGCAGAATATTTTGATTTCATGAGATCTCCTGCCAGTGCTCTTAAAAATGTCCCTGCATTGTGCGAAGGAAAAGTAATCACATAAGAGTTGCCACCTTTAAATTGTCAATATAACTGATTTGGAGAATACATTGATTATGTTAATATTTTATTTCTCAAACACATTTAAAAAACAATAATTAAAAGAAATACTGTTGTTTTGTATGTTAAAACAAAATTCCTCTCACTGACTGTCTTTGTTTTTATCTCAGACTTTTGCATTGCTCCAACTTGTCTTGTATTCCTGGTAGTCATATCCTCCTCCTTTTTTCTCTGCCGTTGTGTGTGGTGTGGTGAGGTGTTTTTGTGCAGTCTAGATAAGGAGGCCAGGGTGAACCTACGTCTTGCTGCATCAAGCAGTGGAGTATTGAGAGGGCAGCTTTGTGTCCCTGCGACCTGCTGAGACTCATAAATCAAACAAATGCACACACAAGGACAGAAAGAAAGAGATTAAAAAGATATCTATGAGTGATTGAGCACTATGTTACCTTGTGAAAAAGAAGGCCCAACACAAATACTACTGTAAATATACATATCTGTGCAGGAGTGCCGGTGTGAGACCTTGAACGAGTAAACCCTGACATCAGGAGGGACATGTCCTCAAAATTTATGTCTTTTGCGAACATAATTTCTGGGATCGACTTGACGGCTTAACCTTAAAGTAATATCAGAAATGACAAATCCACAAATTTTGCCCCAGTATAATTGTCTGCCTCAAGGTTTATTACATCTAACAGAATCTCATCAGCCAGAGCAATTTCTGCTAACCAGAGGTGCTTTATGCAGAGATTGCCACATCCACTGGATCGAGATTAAAATGAGGTTACAAATGAATGTGCCTGATAAATGTTTTGTAGTTTTTAATCCACAAGGCCAGTCTTTTGTATAAACCCCATCACCCATCCAAGCTGACATATTTTTATGTGAACATCAATTTAAATCAACAACAAAAAGGCGTATGTTTCAAAAATATTCAAAATCTATTACTTCTATTTTTGTAAAATGTCTCTAATAACTTTGCAGCTCAACTAAACTCGCTATGCTTCTTTATGTCAGGTAATTATTTTCGTTTTGATTTTCTCCTGTCATAACAAATGTTTTTTTTTTTTGTTGAGATATGAACCCACCTTCACATTTTCAATCGCTACATCTCTGGTTGCAACGATTAGATTCAGTTGCCAAATGGCTTGGTTAATGATTTCATTCTTGTCCTGCATTGAGATATCAGACCTCTCTGTCACCTTTTTATTCACATATCCAATGCTGCACAGACTCTGCTATGTAGGAGGGTAATTGTATGCTCATTTTATACATCAGGTTCAATGTCATGTTGAATAACATGCTGTCACAGTTCATGCTGTTTTATTTCTTTGGAGATGTTTTGGCAACTTTTTCTCAGTTTATCAGTCATGTTTATGTTTTTTTTTTTTTTTTCTTGCAGGCAGAGTATTATTTTCTTTCCTCTGTGGCACAGATAACATAGTGATGTGTCACATAAAGAAAAATGTGAGATGTAGATGTATATGATGCAATTTATAGAAACTTTAAATTTCTTTTATTATAATAAATTCTTCCAGGGAAATGTCATATTATACCTATATAGAGCTTCAATTAAACTTTTTTAATGTAAATAACTGTCAACTAAAAAATGTGGTACCATGGGAAAAAAGCAGTGAATGCATCAATAAAAATCCTACAGTTTTTAAAGCAATACCTTAATGGACTTCTGCTAGTGCTACTACTCTGCGATTAAAGTGGTTGGTGGTATGAGTTCACCTTGATGATAAATACTGCGGCTTATGATATCACAGTTTAAATCTGATGCCAGCTTTGGCGCATTAGCATAGACAAGAGCTAAAATACATCAGCTTTAAATGTACTCAACACTGCAAAGTAAAATGTTTTGGAAACAAATGCGTTAAATGTGTTATATTTTAGCCACAGCATTATTTAATCTGGTCACAGCGCAAAGTAAATATTTAACTCTTTCTTTTACACTTCAAAAAGAATAATCACGCAAGCGTTACCCTGCAGAACAGCTGGGTTGTAGTCATGTCTGATAGATTTAGTCTTCTTTAAACAGAGCAGTTTGTTTTACTTGTTGGTCCAGGCTTGTTGTGCAGGTGTAAATACACTCAAGAGAATCCTGGTGTGAACCAAACAACCGGACCGAGACCCGCATTTTCAGATGTCCTCCGTCTGCTTCTGAATGAATTTAATGAAGCTTAGTCCTAGTCTGATTAGAAATTGACCTCGCTCTGGACAAACTATTTTGAAATGTACATCTTTTTGGACTCTATGGTGGGAATTATGGTAAAAATGCTAATCTTGTTGCTGAATGCACTGAAATTGCACCTGATCTGTGTGCTTTGTAATTGTGCTTGTAGCATGTTGTGGGTCAGGACACGCAGAACATGTCATCTCATTTACCCCACGGCAGTATTTGCCAGCTCCGTTCCAAAATAAATACCCAATACAAAACTTGCATTTTATGGGCTGCTCATCGCCTATAGGACCGAGTGGCAATAAAAATAACTTTTATATTTCCATTTTAAATAAAACCTGGTGGAAAATGAAGCTGTGATTTTCACTCAGCTTCATTTTTCTTAATGACTTCTTGTGAATTTGCAATAATTTTGGCACCAAAAGGAGGGGTTGATATCTGTTTTTTATTTCCTTGTAATCAAATTTCCTTGAAACAAAGTGAGCAGCTTTAACAAGAACAGAAACAAATGTGTAAATAAAGACCAGGCTGCTGGCTGTATTGACTTTGGAGTGTATTGGCAAACCTAACACAGTGTGCTGGATTGGTTTGTTTATGGGTTAATTGCCCCCTTGACAACAAAGTAACCATAATGAGAGTATCTGAAACTCTCAGCTGCTTCAAGGCTGCTGGAATGGAGGATGGTTATAATCTGTAAAAGAATAAGAAACTCGTAAGATTTTGAAGAGAAAATCAATGCTTTCTTTTCACTTCACTTCATGAGGAAGTGTCCTTGCTAATATAATATATTGTTGTTCTTAACACTAATTAACCCCAACTGCATGTTAAGTTTATTAGCAAAGTTGTTCCAATAAAAAATACACAAGACTCGTTAAGAC
Source organism: Poeciliopsis gracilis (assembly GCA_911649635.1). Taxonomy (NCBI): domain Eukaryota; kingdom Metazoa; phylum Chordata; class Actinopteri; order Cyprinodontiformes; family Poeciliidae; genus Poeciliopsis; species Poeciliopsis gracilis. The sequence continues at coordinate 2,450,713 of CAJVRI010001403.1, forward strand.
CAAAGTTATGAGGATTTTATGTAATTTTATCACAAATGTTTCAGCATAATTCACATTTGTAAATGAAATTTGCTCCTGGAGATGCATTCAGAAGAATAGTCCGCAAGTTTAGAGTTAAAAGATCAGTGGGCATTCCACCTAGATGTAGCAAAAAGAGGAAGTTTTCTTGAGGAGGTCGGTGGTCAAAATGTTTCAACTGAATGCAAAAGGCTTACAGCAAGAATTCATTGGCCGTAGCCACTAAGGTTGAAGTTTCTGCGGTATAACATATGCTAAACTATGAAGTGAGTTTCCAGACATCCACCACAACTAATTACCCTAAATCACTAGAAAGGTGGTGTTCAATTAGCCTAAAACTAAATAAACAGGCCAAAAAAGTTTCAGTTTGGTGGCAGGAGATTCAAAATTGGATCATTTTGTGTCTGTGGAGCAGCAGTATGACTGTAGGAGGAAAAAATGAAGCATAAAAATCCAGCATTCCTTCAGTGAGACGTTGGTGTGGCTCAGTTATTTGCTGTGGCTGCTTTGTTTGCTCTGGCACTGGAAACACATGGGGAGCCAAATGCATTCAATCAAGTGTCATGTAATCCTGGGAGAAAATGTCATGCTGTGTGTATTGGACCGTCTAATGAGACAATGATTTGGCCCAAATATCAAAGGTTTGAACTGGAAGAAGTTCTGGAAGACACTACAGTGGTGGTCATTGTCAGCTGACTTGAATTCTATTGAAAATCTCTATTTAGTTTAACACACACAGAGCTTGCATAAAAAAAATAAGTAATAGCAGATGATCTGATGTTGCTTGCATGGTGCTGGATGGAGGTTAATTTAAAACCTCAGTTGAGATGTTTCCTTTTATTGTCTTCCAAGCTTGAAACTACAACAAAAGGAGCAGCTTTTAGCAGGAAGACAAATACATTTTTAGACATAATTTCTAATGCTGACTGAATCAAAATTTATTCATCATAAATATGCAGGTAAGATACAAATAATACCTCTTTTTATTATTTTAATTGAAGTGAAATCTTGATGAACAACTGTTCTTTAATATGACATATCTCTTGAAAGGGGCTTGACAAGCAAAACACATGCACATTGCTATCTAAATTACATGTTTTTCTTAGTGTGGCGAAAAGGAGATATCCAATTGCCAGGAGTTATTGTTTGCTTTGCTGAAAGCTTCAGAGTGCAAGATGCATAATGTCATTACCGATTCAGTCGGCAGAGGGGTTTGTCAGGAAGGTTGGAGGGAAGGAGGAGAAGAGGAGTGAGCAAAAGAGGGGAAAAAAGTCAGCTGAAATTAAAAAAATGCCACAGAATGAAATAAAGATGAGTGCTCCACTGAGCCACAGACTGAATATAAAAGACAATCCTGTGAAATATACATGGCTGGCATGAGAGCTGAGCCGAATGCTAAGCTCCATTTTCTACCTGTTACCCACAATGCACGCCCTGATCCTGAGCCTGTTGATCACCGCGCAACATTCAGGGATCATCCCAATGGCTCTGATCTCTCCAACGGAGCTGTTTTTTTTTTTGTTTTTTTATCACAGGCAACAAGAGACAAGAAGGCAAGAAAGAATAGAGACCAGCTCCCATTTTTAATAAGATTTAATGTTATTTTTCCCTGTCTGTAATGCTTTTATTATTGCAGATCGGCTTAACGGTGAAAGGTATTGATTGTGAGTGAGAGCTCCAACTGGGACTAAAGGAAGGAAGAGATGGGAGGTGAGGGCTGTTAATGGCAGGTGATTTGTTTTTGTTTAAAAAGCATGTTTTTGTTTTTTTTCTTTCCCTGCTTTGTGTAAGATTTTGTTTTCCAGCATTTTATCCAAACGAGGAGAGTGCATTTCTGTATTCGAATAAATCATTTCAGTCATTCTTCACTCACTTAAGAATCAGCATCTGGAAGATTCTGACTAACAAGTCCTGACGTGCAGACACAATCTAACAGCAAGAGTAGGTGCCTGGAGCATGAAAATATGACCAATAAAAAACACATTTTTACTGGCGATGCAGCGTGAGGAAGCAAGTGAAAAAGGAAAAAGCGACTTGCAAAATTATTTATGTATCTAGAACTTTGTCATATTAAAACCTACAAAGTTTAAGGAATTTTTTGGGATTTTATGCAACAGACCCAAACAGTAATGTACAATTGTGAGGTGGAAGGAAAATGATTTTGAGACATTTTTTACAAATATAAATCTGAAAATTGTGTCACTTAATGTTTTGCAACCTCTTTTCACTACAATCACAGTTGCAGAGCTTTTATGGTGTTTTGTCCCATTTTGCAAAAAAATAGGCTAAATGTTTTCCCATTCTTGCAAAACTGCTCAAGTTCAGTCAGATTGAATCAACATCTGTGAACACCAATTTTCAAGATTTTTCACAGATTTTCAATTGCATGTAGTTCTGGGTATGACATGGCCATTGCAACATATGAATGTGACTTGATCAATTGCCAACACTGCGTTTTACAGCTAGAACGTGTTGCAGGTCAAACAAATTATTTGGTCCAGACTAACTAACTAACCAGAAAACCTTCTTCAACAGGTAAACTTCTGAAAATCATGTATCTACTTGCTTCCAGTTCACAACTATGCATTAATTTGGGTTGGTCTATTATAAAATCCAAATAAAATACATTGATGTTTGCAGTTGTAAGTCAACAAAATATTATAATAAATATGGTATGGTGATAAATATGTAAAAGTATTAATACATATTTACAATACATTTTGTTAACAAAAGTATTAATGCATTACTAACAAGCTGTTAAGAAATTATTAATAATTAACAAATAAATTGCACTGTTAATAAATTGTGTTGGTTTGAATAGAGACAGATTTCTCATTTCTAATTAAATGAGTGCCAACAAATCCATAACTTTATGCTTAACTGATAGGTGGCTGCTCTCTTGTTTTTCAATTAGATTTATTAAAGCCCAATTTACGACAGTAATTTATTTAATTATCTTGGCCTTTGAAGTACACCCTAAGCAGAAAGATTAAATGAAATACAGAAAAACAGAAAAGCGGAGCCACACAAAGATGATGAGTGGGAAACGATGTTCCTATTCTCAGCCACGGAGTTGGGAAGCAGGACTAATGATCTTCCTAACCTTAATATGAAGCAGCCAAGGTCAGTTGTCCACTGATGCATTGTGGGCAAGGTGTCCTGGACCTGGAGGAGTGCTGCTGTTTGTGTTGTCTCAGTTGTTTTTTGTGTGTGACATTGCCGCAGAATTGATCTTCGTACTATTTGAAGAAAAGCAAAAAAGATACAATCAGAGAACAAGCAATTCATCCAGCAGTGCAGCACTTGTCTTGTGAGTTACACACCTGATCTGTCACTGTTTTCACAACTTATACAATGATTATTTTACACCTGCTCCTGGTGAAAAAATTAACTTTGTTTCTTTTGTAGACATTTATTTATGTTTTATTAGGAAAATAAACCATTGAATAACAATGGAGGCTTAAAATGATTGTCATTGATTGTGATATGAGCACATTAGAAGATTATTTTTCATGATGATTTTTTTTGCTTTTCTCCCAGCTGAGGACATCATTACATTTTCTGTTGATTTTTGATAAACTTGATTATTCCAAATTTGATAGGCTGCAAAACAAAACAGGTCACTTTTTGCTTATAAATGTAAATATTAGTAAAAGAACTTGAAATTAATTAGTGTTTTACAATAACATGATCTTTCATTGGGAAAGTTAGAAAAATCAAGCCTTTAATGACTTACTTGAGGGGAAATCAAATCAGTCATTAGATCCTGGTGGTCTTGCTGTGAAACAAAGAAACTGAAAATGGAGGCATAAGGGTGTAAAATCCCTTTATTTGCATTATTAATCTTGGTGGAAGATCTGTGATTCTGTGGGTCTGTTTATCCTTGTTGAAGTGGATGTCATTGAAATACCAGAAGATTTTAAATGAAATCTGGCTTCCTTAGCCAGAAAACTGAAAGAGTCATGATTGAGTGTTTCAACAGGATAGTAATCAGAAACATTCTCCACCTTTGTAATATGCCATATAAAAAAGAGATTGTACAAAATGTTAACAGTAGAGATGCCAATAAGTGTAGCAGAACTGACCTTTTGGAGTTTTATATCATGTTATCAAAAACATACCTGAGGTGTTGCTTTAATTCATTCCTACTTGTTTGAGAAATTCTTGAATCTCCAGCAGCAGTTCATCAAGTGTGCCTGATGATGAGTTTCTTTTGTAGTTGGAACTCAGAAATTCTGACTTTCCAGTAATAAAAATCAACTGGAACGTCCTCCGAAAGTGTGAGCAACTGTGTCTTTTAAAGGCCGACTTTGCATTTCAACATGGCCGCTACTTGCATCTCCAGAAGTATCCATCCATCCATCCATCCATCCATCCATCCATCCATCCATCCATCCATCCATCCATCCATCCATCCATCCATCCATCCATCCATCCATCCATCCATCCATCCTTCCATCCATCCATCCATCCATCCATCCATCCATCCATCCATCCATTTTCCGGTCACCCTTCTCCCTAACGGGGTTGGGAGGTGCTGGTGCCTATCTCCAGCTGCGTTCCGGGCGAGAGGCGGGGTCACCCTGGACAGGTCGCCAGTCTGTCGCAGTCCAGAAGTAACCTGAGGGTTATTTTACACAACACTTTTATAAGAGTGCATCTAATATTAATATTACTCTAACCTAAACAAATTAAAAATGGGTGGAAAGTAAAGCTTAAAAAGATGTTCATTTTGCAAAAAATGTTTACTTATCACCATGTTGAAATCCTGACTTCTGCATTTTGTTTGTAAAACACAGATACTGTGTTGTATCTCGCACCACAAAATGCAGTGAGCGATACAATCTCTAATATCTAATATCTACTATTTTTTTATGTATTAGATCAGAAGCTGATGGAAAAATTTCACCTGACTTGAAAGAGCAAAAACAAATAGAAAAAGGCAAAACACTTTAAGGAAAGCTAATGTGGTGGAAGATGGAGCAGAAGGGAGGGTGAAACATTGACTAGAAAGAGGAAGAGTCAGGCTGTCTCTCGTGCTTGGGTCATTAATTTGTGTTCTAATTAGCAGGAATGCCACAGTTGAAATGTGACGCCTGCATAAGGACGTCCGGGCGTGTGTGCATGTGTCTTTGACCTGCCTGTGCTCCAAGTCTCCTGGCTTGTTAGTAATGACAGATTGACGCTCTCCTGCACCCCTCCATGCAGCCCACCCCCCCACGCACCAGGCCCGATTCACTCCTCTACCCCACCCACCCATCTGCTCTGGAAACATGCCAGATCTTTAGACCTGTCTTCTGTTTACACCATGTGGACATTTGTGAGAGTGTGTATTTCAGTCAGTTCAGTTTTGTTATTATTGAACTGGTTTCACCAGCAGGGAGTACAAAAGAAAACGTAGTCATGCTTCGGTTGCATCCATCATCGTAGCTGCTGGGATTTTCAAGGCCAGGCTAACTTTAAGTGATGTTTTGCTTTTGCATCTCAAAGAAAAAAAAAATCTGTTTCTGCTCCACAAAATATTATGCCAATGAGATTTATCAATAAATCAGGTTTGTTTGTTGAAGATTAGAAGAATTAGGAGTCCTTGAGTTTAGATTTTCAGGGGCCCAACCCAAACATCCCGCTCGGTTCTCTGAGAGAGCTGGAATTGACTGCGCAGGTCACTGTTCATTTCCTGTGTTTCTCATTGTGGATAAACTGCTTCAACCAAGCTTTTCATCAGCTGTCCCCCGACTTTTTTTTAAAGACCCAACCGTGCAGAAAGCATTTGCCTCCCTGGGGCCTGAAACATTAATTTAGATAGTGCCAATATCCAATTTTCCAATATGTTTCTTTTGGACATATCTTTAAGGAAGAGGGCAGAAAAATGTATCAGTGTTGCTATCCTCTGGTCAGTGACATCACATTTATTAAGGCTGAGTGTTTGTGTGCTTAAGGGGGGGTTGTTTGTTTTTGTGTGTGTGTGTGTGTGTGTGTGTGTGTGTGTGTGTGTGTGTGTGTGTGTGTGTGGGGTGGTGTGTGTGTGTGTGTGTGTGTGTGTGTGTGTGTGTGTGTGTGTGTGTGTGTGTGTGTGTGTGTGTGTGTGTGTGTGTGTGTGCATTTCAGCTATTTCACAGGAGCGTCTAGCCCAGGGACAGAGCCGAGCTGGTCCTCCCTGTAATTGAACCAGAGATCCTGCCAGACTATTAGTCACATGTCTCGCTCCGTCCAGAACCTTTTATCGTTGTTGAATCAACACAATCTGCGCGAATGAGAGCCGCTCAGTAATACAAATGTAGCTCTCAAAGACGGCGGTGAAACATTTTTCTTTAGACAAATGCTGAACTTTACTTTTTTTGTGCCAGAAAAAAATAAAACATTTAAAGGATAACTTCAGCGCAGGAAATTAAAAACATGCCCTAAAATTGGTCAAGTGTTTTGATTTATGAGTTAAGATTAATTTCCTTATTATAGTGATAATAATTACTGTCCATTGCTTGCGGTTTCTTTTGAGTACTTGTGTAGTTATTGGCTATGTTGTACACCACTATAATAAAGTAATGGTTAAAAATGAACAAATAGATGGAAATGAAAGAAAAAAATACACTAGAATCTATTGCAGTTCAAGCACCTGCATCTTGGATATTAACTTATCCCTGGATAAAGTACTTTTTACTTTATCCAGGCAATTAAAACATGAAATCTGAGACAAGAACTTTAGTTTCCCCAAATTTAAGTTATAGTTGAAAACCAGCTTGAAAATACTTTAGTTTTAACTGAGCCTCTAGAAAGATAGGATATTCATATCATTCTTCTGAAAATATTAATATAGAAATGTTGAAAATTTTGTATTTTTGTTTGCTAAATGTGTTCTATTTGAGCATATACTGTAACTCTTTTCCAGTCTCGGCTGCACATCCCAACCTCTACATAACACCGTATTGAGCAAAACTATTTACCTCAATAACTCTATAGAAGCCTGAATTAGTAGATCACAGTATGTTGTGCCCTGAAAACGCCCAAAACATGCAAGGAAAAGTGTTTCAAGGAAGACACTGATATTCTTGCTCATCTTCTGTCAGACCGCAGGTATTTTATTTCTTCTGAAGAAACTTGAGCACTTCAGAATACCCAACATTTTGTTAGAATGAGAACAAGATTTGGAGCGCTAACTTTAAACTTCTTCATGATAAAGTTATGTAAAAGGCACTTTTTATTGTCTTTTGGAGACATTTCTGTAGTCACCAATAATTTTAATATGCAAGTTTAAATGTCAACAGTGACCAAATAATGAGCATCTGTGCACCGCCTGCTAGAGATGAACCAGATTGTTTGATTATGCTTGTCTGAGTAACAATGTGCTTCTTTTCTCTCCTCATGTAAACTGTAGTCTTGGTTCTTAAAATGCAAACCCAAGTTATGTAAATAGATTTCTTAATTAAAGAGAGCAGAAGAGACTTGGGGTGATAAGAATTGTTTCAAATCACTTGAACTAGTCTCACATTTCCTTTTCTTTTTTTTACACCTCAAACTATCCTCACCCCTGCTACCTTTCCATCTCCTGTTAAGAGTTTATATGAAGTCCGGTCACTCTAGCCCGTTGTGGGATTGATTGGGTTTCTATATGCAGTATATGCTCAACACCCCCCATGTTGCAGTTCATCCTGAGAACAGAACAGAATGAAAGCAGGTCTGCTGGTCAGCACTCTGGTTTTCTGCATCCAGATGGTGGATGTGAAAGATCCCAGTATGGGGTCCCAATGCTGCGTCCTTGAAGCCAGGTGATTTATATACCGGCAAAGGCATCCGAAAGGCAGCAGAGGGGGGAACTGACTATACATTGTGCGCTGAAATAGGACATGCTGCATCACGTCGGATTTGTTTTTTCTTTCAATTGTATGTCATTTTAAACTCTGTTAAATTAAATTATCCTTGCTGATTAGAGTTGTGGTGAAGCTAATCTTGTGCACTTTGCAATAATAAACAAATGTTGTCAGTTCAGCCTCAGCAGCAGATGTGTGGTGTGTTTGCATAGTGTTGAGGTGAAGAGGGGAATGTTGCAGTTCCCTGCTGCCTGCCTCTCCTCAGGGTTTTATCCTCCAGCACCTCCCACTGTTTCCTCTTCAATTAACCTCAGCCTTGGTTGTGGTTAAAATGGTTCTGCACACCACCAGAGAGCCATGGCTCCCCTCTCAGGCTTAAGTTTGAGTCCTATCCCTGAGCCCCCCACACATGGAGAGCATCTTCCACAGCAGGGGAGGACCAAACATGGAAGCACATAGTCTTTTCATCTTTTATCCCATTACATCCTAAAAGTCAACTGAATCCCAGACCAGGGAACCGAGGCTGGAAGGCTTTTGGTTCTGGCAGAAAGATGAAAGGAAAATGTGGAAAGAAGCAACAGAAAAGGGAAAGAATTGATGATGAAGAATGAAGGGGTAGGAAAGTAAGAATAGAAAGATGGATTTGTGGAAGAATGGAAAACATTAAGACTGACAGCACAACACAAAGCATTGATACATTTGGACTGAAGAACTCTGTGTTTCCTCACTAAGCTTTGTAACCAATTTCAATAATGAACATAATTTCACTAACTAGGATCAATTTGAAATTATAAGAATTAATTTGGAATTTAATCAATTCAATAAGTTATGAAATTAGATAACTTTTTTTCCCAACAATTCAAATCAAAGTGTGGCTAAGGTATTAAACATGTAGATTCGTTCAAGTATGGTTACATATTTCAAGCATTTTTTTGGAGTTAATTTTGTAGTTTTCACCTTAAACCGAACAAAAAGTCTTAAGATTAAGTTTTTCCAAAGCAACAAATGTCCCAGGTTTTGGATGGTGGCTCTTGAACCACAGACTGCTGCTGTTATTCCCACCTTTTTATACAACACTCAACTTTTCATCAATATGCTTGGGCAAAATATTATAAATCTTCTTTCTTCTGTAACAGTGGCCTTTAGTTGTGATTTCCTTGTGAAGTCCTACATATCATGGTTCAGTTCATAGCATTACAAAAATTTAATTGTCTCATGTCAAATTCTAATTCCTACATTCAGTTTAACAACCAATACATAAATTAAGTTGCTGGCATAAATTATTAAAGATGTTCCAATAATACATATTCTACTCATTGAGATAAATAGTGTTGTGCTTTAGCCATGAGTAGGTTTCTGATTTCAAAGTTTTGAAATCAGGTCACAGTTTTGAAACAACAATTTGGGGACATGATGTTTTTGCACTTCAAAAATTTCTTATGTCAGAAAAGCATGCAGTTTCTCTCCGGGTCTCCCCAAAATGTGATTGAAGGCTGACAGATGTGTATGAAAGGAACCCCCTATGTTTTTGTCTCATTTTTGAAAAAAGAAAGAGAGTGATAAGGACAAATTTTTGAAACTTTTCATGGAAGGCATAGGTTTCTACAAAAATGTATTTAGGTGTGAAGAAAAGAGGAAAAGCAATACTTTTCCCTCTCTTTTTTGTTGCAGTTGTAAGAATTTCAAACAAAATTTTATTTAGTAAATGTAAACATGTATGGTTATAAAAACTCATATATACACATCATAACCAAGCCCCAGGATTATTTTTTGTATTTCCCTTAAAATTCAGCAGTTTTTTTTTTTTTTTCTCACCCACCAAAATGAACCCCTGACCCTTAAGAAGGATGGAAATCACTCGGGGATCCTGCCAATTTCACCAACTAAATAATGAAGCTTTTGAAATGAATTATTATGATCAACACAGCCGAAGACGGCATTGAGACTAAGCAGAGCAAAAATCAAAGCTCACTGTTATTACTGTTGATCTTGAGGTCGTCATTGACTTTAATTAAAGCAGTTTCTGTGTGGTGATTGTCTCTAAAGATCATGTGCTATCCAATTTACTCAAATATAAAAATGGATCTTAGGAGAAAATATTGGAATAAAGGAAATGGAAAAGGGAACTGAAGAAATTAAAAACAAAAGCAAAATTTACAAAATTGCATTACAGCTATAGATAAAGAGCAAAAAAAAATACAATAAAAAATACCACTTAAAAAACAAAGACTGGAGAAGGGAAGACATTAGTAAATAAAGGAATGAGATATAAGGATTGGGTGAGAAGCAACTTTTAGGCCATTCAATAATGATTTAATAACAACATTAAAAATAAAGAAAACAAAGACACAGCAAGTCCTGGTCAAGGCTAAAAATAATCTGATTTAATTTATTAACAATCTCTGCAATGAATAATTCAGATGAAATATGGATTTAATTTGATTTAATCTCTACAATGATATATATGCTTCAACATCAAACTGATCCAGTCCAAAGATATGGTTTATACCACTGATGTCTGTTATTTCTATTCTACACACAACCAGGGATCATTTTGGAAGCACTTTGTTGCCATCTAGTGGCCAGTTAAACTCATATTGTTGGATTTTGCTAATTTCTCTACTAAATACCTTAAAATGATTTTTACTGAATATAATTTTTGAATATATATTTGTTTCTCTATTCAGGCAGGAAAGGGTTAGACAGAATATTTCTCTTGGAGTTTTATTCATGACTGGAATTGCAGTATTTCTGTTTTGGTTTATTTCCTCTATTTTTTATCACATCTAAAATTCTCATAATGCTTAATATGGAGTAAAAAATAAATACAAATAGTTTTTTATTTACTTTTGTCATTTTTGAGGTTGCCCCTTTGTATCTGTGTTTTTCATGAAAAGTAAAAATCTTTGTTTAAAACACATGTTTAGAAATATAATGAATATCATATTTGTCATATTCAAAGGTTTGGAATTTTGAAGAAAAAAAAAGCATCAAAAACACATAAAAAATCAACAGGTTTATTTAAAAATTGTCCAAAGAAGCAGCTCTAAAAGGTTGCTAAAAGGTCTAAAGGTCTAAAATTTTGCCAGCCAGATTGTAACAAGATGTTTTATCAAGAGGACAAGATATGTTGCACCATTTGGTTTTCCTATAGATGTTCTTTGATTACATCATTTTTTTTTTCTCCATTCCCTGTGAATCTGAAAATAAGTGAGTTTGTGTCAGCTGGGGTTTAGAGTGTGAAAGTGATAAGTGACCTTTGTGTAAGCATCTGTATTAATGTGACTTTATCTCCTCTTGAAGCATCTTTCAAGACTGTTTAAAAAGATAAACACATGGAGCCTCTGGGCCTTTTAATAGGTCTTGTTGCTGGATATGAGACATTTTCTCTTACTTTGGGTTCCTGTTTGCAGAGTACATTTAATCCTGATTGCCGCACCTGCTAGTTGTGGTCTTTGTTTGAATATGTCTGGAGGTAATAACATTTTACTCAAAAGATGCACCTTACTATGTTTGTAATTTTTTAAAATTTGAAATTTCTGTAAACTTCTTTACAGAAATAAATACCAGATCAATCCAGTCAGATACAATCTGGTAAAAACGTTTTTGTCTAAGGAAACCAATCTGACTAATTTAAGTAATTGACTGTCTCTCCCCCTGAACCAGTTTGCGACGACAATGGGCGGATGATGGTACTGAATTAACTTTGCAGCAAACCCTCATATAGTTCAAGGAAGTCATCATATAGTGAAAGGAATAACTTATTTATAATAATGACAAACCTGTCTCTTTATGGTCTCTAACATCATGATCTCGGTGTTAGAAAGGATAGAGAAGAATCATAAAAAACATGGGCCCAATGACGCATTCCCAAACTCATCCCTACCAATTAGGGATGAGTTGGACCTGTCCCTGAAACAAGTTACTGATATATTTATGTACATCAATGCTTGATATGTAAATGAATCAAGTGAATTTATGAACTGGCATGCATTGTCTGTGTATTGTGAACAAAGCTGATCCCGTTACAGAATGTTAAATTTAATATTTGGTTTCCACTGGGCCTTGTATTGTGTTTAAGCAATGCAAGATGATCAGAAAACACACATTGTCAACAATCACAGATGTTTCTATCGCGGTCTATAGGGCAGCAATATGTTGTCAGATTTTCCAAGGTGCGACTTCACAATGCGCAAAGCTTTGCATGTTCTTACTCAGTATGTTTTCTTTTGATTAAACCTGTAAGCAGTTCAACAAACTAAATAACTCTATGATGGCAAAACCGAACAACTGACAGCCTTAAAGAACTTATTCATGCTCACAACAGAGAAAATTGAATAAACAACATTTAGTGCAAATAAAGGGAGAGACAAACTTTAAAAACTAAATATGAAAATGTTGCACGCTTCGGAGAGAAAGCAGGCGAGACACAACTGAATATAGTTTAAAATGAAATGAAACAAGTTTGCGGTAGCAGAACTGCAGGTGGTTGGAAAAAAGGAAAAGCCAACGGAATGAAAAAGAACAGGTCTTTATTACAGCGAGTAACTTTGACACACTCGCGTTGTGCCCAGTGCCAGTCCATCCGTCATCCGGCTCTCCTACTGATGAGCACTGGAAACAAATCTGAGGGAGCCGGGCTTTAGTTTGCCGCCTGGGCGACTTGTCGGAGTTGTCACGAGCCTGCGTGTCCCTGTATCCCTCCCCAGCTGACGTCTCCCAGGCTCAGTTTCACCCGCTGGGAATCTCTTCCTCCCTGCTCCATCCTTCTTTCCATCTCTATCTATTCATTATGCAGATATGCTATTTTTTTCTGTTCCAGTCCCTCTTGTTTATTCGACTCTTTATTTATCTCCAACGTTGCTGCTGTTTATCTGTCGGCAGAGCGTGTGTGAATTTGCGCTTGGTAAGTTGCGAAACACAGGGCATCAATCACTGTCACTTAGCTGCTTAACATGTCAGCTGCAGACAGAGCTGTTCCTCCACACTTTTACTGCTTCGTCTAACCTCGATGAATTTTCAACTCCTTCAATACATAAATCTACAAGAAGGGGAATGAGTGAAAGAGGAGGCGAGAGAGCTGGATGAGGACAAGTACTTTTGTGCTTTTGCAATCTGAGTCGAATATATGTTTACACATTTACAAATGAGAAATCTAGGAGTAGAGTGTCAGATTTCATATTCTGGAAGCCCCTGGCAGCCGGCCTGGCTCTGCAGCCGCTCCTGCAGCAGACTTCTGCAACAGTTATTTAGATGAATGATTAAAGTTAAGCCACAGCCAGCAAGAGTCTCCCCATTCTTATTTAAGGGAAGAATGGGCAAGCTGTCATCTTTTGATGCATTGCCTGCTATCCTGCATGCAAACAAGACACGCTCTGCCTACAGTCCCTCTCTTCATTTCATATGTGTCCCTAAAGATATTCCTTAGTGATTGATCAGGTACTACTGTGGCATCATTGGAGACACATGGGAAGTCTGCCCACCCAGACAACTGGGGGAATACACCCCCACAAGTTGATCTGATTAGTAGGAGGAATAAAGGAGGAGTACAGCCCTTTGTTAACCCATGTGTGCTAAAGTCTGGTTACTGAAAAGGACAATCCAGCAAAGGCTTTAACTAATTGTGTAGAGAGATTTTAAACTAGACTTTGGTAAAAAAAAAAAAATAAAAAAAAAAATAAATAAATGCAGTTATTGGAATTGACATTACACAGTTGGATTATTTTTACATAAACAATTGATTGGTAAATTAAGTGAAAAGACAAAACAACATATATAACCTAATTTTATTTTACTTAGTCTATTTTAGTTAAGCTCTATACTTCACAACATTAATCTGAACATTTGTTGGATGTATCATGACTTTTATTTTTAAGATTAAAGATAGGCTGGACTGGCAATATTGTGATATATCAATAAAAGCATATCAGTAAATCTAATGGGTGTCAAAAGAATAAAATCTAAAACACAGCAAGTGTTAAACCTGAAGTTCACCCTGAACAAGAAGCTGGTCTAACTTCAGAGGACAAAACTAAGTTATTTTCATAGTTCACCATTTGTTTTAAATTCACATTTAGAACATAAACATGCTGTTGTTAATTTACATTCTTTTTATTGAATAACATTAAATTGTATAGAATATGGCATCGTCCACCAGTAAACATATGAAATGTGTCATTGCATTTGCAACATGGCCTTTCCCATCTTATTTACATCTGTTTAATTCTCCTGATTTCATTGCTCACATAAATTGTATTTTAATTTGAGCTACCATTTACATATTTCTGTGTTTTACTTGTCAAAAAGCAATCTCACTAAAATTCTGTTTGGAAAGTGATTCAATTAGACAACAATTGTGAAAGTAGACACACTCTGAACTTAATGTGCCGCTGGAAAAAAAAAAAAAATCCTAATTCTCTTTAAACATGTCAATATACAAATATGTCTCTCAATTAAATTTGCCACATATATTTTTAATTTCAACTATATTTAAAATAGATGGAGGCCATTTTGAGCTGTGGGTTCTTTCTTCAGCTCCACGTTATTGTGCCTGGACTCACAGCCTGTGGCACACAGAAGCACATCAACAACAAAAACAGGATGCAGATACAACCTTGCATAATCTATTAATTTTGTTGTTTACTTAAACTTTTTCCACACCATTTTGATGGTAAAGTTTAGTCTGTCTGACCTTTCAGAAACTCTTTTCCACTGCCTGATTTCTAATGCAGACTTTATTTTATGACTACATTTTTGGCCTAATGTGAGGCGCCAACGCGGTTAGATGCTGCTTTTATCTCTAAAATAATTCAGTTGTTGCTGTTGTGTTATTTTAAAATTTAAAAACAAACAAACAAAATAGTAGGAGGTAGACATGTAAAATATATTTACAAATCTTCCAGACTTCTTTCAAGCCATTATTAAATGAGTGGTTGAGCGTATGAGCACAAAATAAGGACGTATACAAAGGGCATCTTTAGGACCTAATCTAATCTCTTCCCCACATAAATAACAGATTGGTAAAAAAAAATATTGATGACATTTTACATTTTAATTAATGGGATTTAGCTAAATTTATCAGGCTAAATGTAATAGCTGCATATTGATATAACATAAAATAAAATTTTAACTGAATAATCTTGTTTTTAAATTTCTTTACATTGGCCTATTTATGTTAAAAATGTTACATTTCTGTGAGAATACACTTCTATAGTATGTGCAAAATTATTACTTGAGTTATGATGGCCTTCTTGCCATAAATAAAACAAAGCAAAATGAAATAAATACACTTTCTACCTTATAATGCAAAACATATCTGGATATTTGTTTTCTTATGCAACCCTAATGACATGGTTACTTTTAAGTGGACCAAGAGGATTAAAAATTAGACTTGATGTTTTGAAGCCCTCTTACAGATGGCTGACTCATCCAAAAGTGGACTAAATATTAAACTAGAGGACACTTCAGCATCAGTTCGAGCCCATTGAAAGTATGAAAGATCAAACTGGCACATCCTGCTCAAAAATAACACTCAGGTTCTTTACTTCATTATCAGAGGCCAAATAAAGCCATCCAGATCAATCAGCAGGGAATCTGGTTAGAGGGGTGAAGCTAAAATCAGGACAATGCTAATGGAAAACCTGTTGGAGCTGCAAAAGACTTGAGGTTAACCTTTCAGACTGACAGCAACTTTTAGCATTCAGCCAGATTGTGGTTTTATACAGTATTATGGCTTATTTGAGTGTTGGAAAGGGTCAAAGTTTAAATTTAAATCCAGTTCAAAATATGTGGTAAAATTTATAAATATGATGGTGTAACCATATATGTTGACTTTTATACACTAAAAGGTGCAGTCTCATTGTGGTAGAATCACATCTTACATTCGAATGTACTTTTTCAGTTTTTTAACATGTCTAAAAAATTGAACAGTGAGGAGTGCAAAGCTGAGTTAAGGTGAACTGTTCCTGACCGATTGATGAAATTCAAATAGCAGATGGAAAAGCAAGGAGAGAGACATGATGCATCATGATGGTGAGCTTTAAACATCTTCATATCATTTGTTGACTTTTTGTGACTAAACAAACAAGCCAAAGAGTAAAAAGACAGTTGATTCAAAAGCATTAGTTTTAATGGATACAATGGGATTTCTCAACTTTTCTCTTTCTGAAATTATCTTGCATATTGCACTTGAACTAGAATGTATATATTTTACCTCTTGGATTAACTATTTTTGTTTGCCTTTACACAATCGTTTCTTCTTTTGTTTTTTTCTTATAAAAACTTAAAAAGAGAAAGTTTTTCTCATGAGAAAACTTATTTTTTCTCATGAGAAAAACTTATTAAGTTTTCTCCTAAATTCAAAAAAGAACTTCAGCCTAACTAAAATTATTTCAGAACTGAACAGGTCTTCTTGAAACAATATTAGAGATATTACTTCTCAAGAAACCTCTGATTATTCTCTTTGGGCTGAAGTGATTCTCATTTTTGTATTATTGCACTCATAATCTCACTGTGTGTCGTATATATATTGTCTTTTTACCTTTTTTCTCTTTCTTTGCACTTTCGCCTCATATTGTCTTACACACCTCTCTTTTCTCTTTTTCCCCCCCTTGGACTTTTATTCTTTTATTCGTTTCTTTTTCTCTCTTGCTGTGTTATCTGCCTGGGCTCCATTTCCTTGCTCTCTGATACTCCCTGACTCAGTAGCTTTCATTTTCATGATAATCCAGAGACGCCACTGGACTGCGAAATCGCTTTTACTGCCTTTTTTTCTCCTTGCCTTCTTGCCTCTCTCCTTCATGCCTTTTTTCTGCTTCTTTCCCTTACTCTGTTTTCCCCCCACAGGTCTGGTTTATCTATTTTCCTCCTGGCTTTATTGTGCTTTTTGTAATTAAATTTAATTTTAGCACTCCAGTTTTTTTTTCTTCTTCTTTTTAAGAGGAGTGTTAAAAGTTCGCAAAGTTTCCTGTTATTTCTTTATTTCCTAAACAGAGTGAAGTTACTGCTCTGTTTAGTGATAGATCAGGCTTATTGAGAAAGAACTTTAAAATAAATGGTTTAAACAGAACAAGTTAGCACTCTTTTTTCTGGATCAAAATGTAGATATAAGGCATACTATGACACATTTGCTCATAAAACAGTATGATAGGAGATACAAAATTTGTGACAATAATTTGAAATGATATTTTAACAATGTTTTTCAGAGAAATTACTGCTTGCAGCTGGATGGATGAAATGATAATCAGAAAATTGTTGTAATCATTTACCAATTTTAATGCTTTTAACAAAATAAACAAAAACAAATACCATCTCAGTTCCATACATTTTTTGTTTAACTTATAACTAAGGCATAAAAGTCCATGTCATTAAATTTCCACTGCTAAAGATATCCTCTATAAAAACATATGGTACACTTCAAAAATATTTACCCCAATACAGTATGCACTAATAACTTTAACTGATGAGTTTTATGAGATGGTATTTTCTGAGAATTTGTTTTCATAAATTATATGTTTTGAACAATAGCATACAAAATCTCAATTTTTATATTACCACAAAGAGTTTACAAACAAAAACTGTTGCGCTGGTGGTGTTTTTTGAGAAATCTCTAAGTCCTAGAAGTGATCAAATGAAGTTAAAAATTCTTGAAAGAAATGCTTCTTTGATTTAGCTACAGTAAGAAACAAAAGTACAACCTTTGGTCTGCTGTGTGTAGGAATATTTGTGTTTTGTCTGGTCATTAATAGTATGTATCATCGCTTTACACTTAACTGAAAGGACTATAGTGATAATCACATAACAATCAATGGGTAAAGACTGTGCTGAGTTATATCTGCGGTGGTAACCCACTGGGATCTGCTTCATTCAAGGAGTGATTTAAGATGTCTACTCAGAATCACAGAAAAGACCAGCCAATTGCTGGAGAGAATTGTGATTCTGTCATTTGTTACTTCTGGCTTTTCCAACATATTTTTGAAAAGGGCAGAAAAGAAGAAATTATAGTACAAAATTTACAATATATGCAAATTACAAATATTGTTAATAATTTACATAAGTGTATATTTTGTCATTTGACAATCAGTAGTAAATATGTTGCTTTGACAGCAGCGATAATTAAATATGAAGTCCTAATGGTCTAACATTTTTAGAGTCTCAATTTGCTTTCTAGAAAGCAAAACAGCAAAATATGACAAGAGAGACGTTTTCTAAAACCACCTGATGTTTATGTGAATTCACCTAGTAAATGTTACTCTACAAGAAGAAAAAAGACCCAAATCCCCTGGAGGACATTTCAGGTCTTGCTCCACTGAACAGAATGAAGAAGTCAAAAATCCAGAAGCAATTTGCAGTGGCCAAAGGCCCAGATTCTTCCAATAAAACGGATCAGTGACGGTTGCTTTAGGCGGTTTCAGTGCACCAAACTGTATAGCTTGTCTGTAGGAGCACTGTGCAGATACAGATATCTGTGCAACAACTGCAAATACAGTTAGTCTTGAACATGGTAGGATCCAAAAATGACTATAGGACATTGGTTTAAAAAGAATAGGAAAAGTTAGCCAGCTGTTGTTTGTATCTTGTAAAGGGATTATAAAAGTCTTAAGCTTTTGGACATCAGAGTGAATATAAAATAACCTGATGTGGGGAACAAAGTAATATATGGTGAGATTGAAGTGTCACCTGGATAACTCATTTTGCATACCCGAAAAAAATGTGGTACAAACTTAAGGATACAGTTTATAATCCTTCTAATGCGGTACACAACAAGTCAAAAGTAAGTTTTCTCTTGTTTTGTGCACTATTGAGTTACGCAACTCTGTGCCTCCCCATCCATCACTCTTAACTTTAACTTGACTTTTATTAGTTTTTACCCTGTATTTTTGCTTTAAATGATAATGAAATCAGAGCTTTTGGTTTTATATTTTTCCACAGTGGGAAACTTGTACTCATCATTATATTTTGAGAACCTAAGCATAATGTTAAATTCTAACCATTCAAAATGTCAATAATTTTTTGGCATGAAGTTGCAACAAGGCCATTTGACAAACAACATATTCTTAATCTTCTTAATCCAAAATAATTATTCATAACAGAGAATTTTCTTCCAAACAAATTTCTCTCCTGTTTCCACACATTTTCTCACTCGGCAGCTTATGATTCTTAAAGTTTGGTAACGCTCTAAGAACAGGAAAACAATCTGTAAAATTAGAACCTGTGGTTTGTAGTGTGGTGGGCGTGGAGTTGTACATTTGACTCGTCTGTGTGACAGCGGATCAATGCACCCTGGAGCAGGGGTAGAAATGAATTGATTGTCACCAATAAAATTCCAATTAAACTACGGAGCAGGTCTCAGAGAAAGCTTGGTGACATCAGCTCTCATCTTCCCATCAGTCCTTGCTGGGGTCGGGACTAGGATGTGGGCAGGAGAACCAGCTTGGTCATTTCCTCTGCATATTTTTGCCATCATGTGTGGAAGTTATAGATGAATGGAAGATTGAGCAAACTGCGGATGGGGGATCAGATAGCCGATAAATAGAGCATGAAAGTAGTGAGAGGAAAGGCAGCGGTGTTAACCATTGATCCAAAGCATTCTTAATGATAAAAAGAGACCTTAACTCTGGTGATATGTGTGAGATCAGCTTTCAGCAGTCAATTGTGAAGCTCATTTGACCTTATTTAATCAGCAAGGATATATTTCTCTCTCTAAACCAGTCTCTATATTTTCAGTAAGGTGAGTCTTGTTACTTTGGTCTAACTATCTTTGCTGTTCCTGCAATCTCCTTATTGAACAGACATTTTATTCTTACATGTACTTCCAAGTAAGTTAAAGGCCTTCCATCTAGGCAGCAACTAAGTATGCTTTTTGCTCATATGAAGCTACAAATGAAGTTATAAGATGATTCATGTTCTCCTTTCCAAGAAAATGTACAAGATCTCCTTACCCTCCCCTCCTCTCCGCTCTCTTCTTCACTAATAACATTTTCTTCACTATATCCTTCTATCTCCCAAGCTCAGTAATCTGATTGTTCCTTTTATGATACTGCTGTTATTGAGTTGCCTGCATCATACATATGTATAAGTCTGCCACCATACTTATATCACCTTCTGCTGCTGTTTCCTCCAGGATCCAACCAAACAGCAATATTCAAACTAATGCTGTGTTAAACATGTGTAAAGGAATCGCTCTGTGAGGAGTTCTGCAGATTTCCATCACAAGGGACTCATGATAATCAATTTGTATTTTTCTGATGGCTTTGCTGATGCCATTTGTGCAGCCTTGTGCAATGTCACACTTAATAAGAACAAGATTAATACTTAGATTACTCAGAAAAATTCAGAAATGTTGAATGCTCTAAATTCAAGATTGAAAGTATTATATGTGAATTTACAGACTCTAAATTTTGGCAGATCTTAATCTTTTAGAAACTATGTTCATTTGCATCTTTCTTTTGTCCTCACTTGCGATTTTTTGCTTGCAAGAAAGTTAATTTTTGACACTCAGGACTAAATCTCATACAGCTGTGGCTGTAAAAGCACTGTGAGTTTAATATATAATTCCAGAAAAAAATCAGACTCAGCTATGTTTATATACTTGTTGATCAAAGACCAAAGTTACAAACATCAGAATGGTCCACACTACAGCAGCCATGTAACCACAGCTTTACATGAGCTTCACTTATGAGCAAAATTTGATTTTGCATATTTTAAGTTCTGTAGTCTTCTATTGAAATGCTCCATTGACAGCACAAGATCCCACAAGGTATGTTGTAATATGGGGCTCTAAGACGATGATAGTGAATCCTTATAGTCTGTAAATTGTGTGTTGGGGCCTCTTTGGATTGGAGTTATTAGTCTAGTTCAATGCACAGATAAGAAATTGAGATCTAGATCAATTTGAAAGCCAAGTCAAAACCTCCAACTCATTATTGTGCTTCCTCAATCTTTATACTGTGGTGTATTATTCACCTGAAGAAGGTCACCGTCTTCTGGAAATACCATTTTTAAAAATATACATACATATTGTAGATAGTCTGCAACAATACCTATGTACTGTAGATATATGTGTCAAATTAGTACCTACTGTAAAGGCTTGACCCAAGGGTTTCTGACAGAACATTGAACAAAGCATCACACTTCTTCTGTTGGCTTGCATGTCTTCATACACCCAGTCATTCATGTAATGTAAAGGAAAGTGATTCATCACACCAGGGCATGTTTTTCCAGTTTTCAACGTTAATGTCCCTATGCTTGGTTATTTTTGCAGTTCAAAATAAATTAAGATTCAATATTTTAAGAATCCCACAAGGAAATTAGATGTTCTTGTAACTCATCATTTTCTTCAAAGAGTTGTAGATGCTGCTCCACTGCATTGTATATGACCAATAAGTCATATACAATGAGTATGAGTGTGTGCGTGTGTGTGTATTGGGAATTCTTATACAATTCTATAAAGCAGAAAACTTCTTCCCGTAGTTGAATTGAACAACACTAGCCAAACTTCACTCTCTATGTCTATCAGATAACCTTGGTTCCTTTGAGAGGCAGTGATGTTCCTTCCTTGAATCAATACTGAGATAAATTCACCATTGTAGAAGATCTCAAAGAACTGCAGTTTTGTTGATAATTTGACCCAGATATCCAACCATTGATTCCTTCTCTAACGCTCTCAGACAAAATGTTAACTTTTTGCATGTTATAACCCACCACCATGCTCACCTACATAAATTCCTTTTGCGATAGGAAGTTGGTAGCAACATGTAATAATTCTTTTAAATTCTTAACTTGTGGCATGAACTTAACATCTTTAGAGAAATCATAGTAAGAACTGAATAACTTAAGTTAATTAGAATTTGTATTTACATTTTGCAAATCATTTCTGTTCAACACAATGTAGTATGACCTTATGACCTAGTCAGAAACGTTTATTCATCAATCTTAGTATTTTTGAATTGTTTTGCTTCCAGAAAGTTTTAAAATGATTTGTCTTCAACTTATAGTGTTCCTCCCATAGATAACAATTAACCCTGCAACAGCAAGGTTAAATTGAAGATATAAACTCCAGCATTGATTATAACTCCTGAGAGAAACTTCATCAAAAGTTGTCATATTGTAAAATTCTGAAACCTTTGGACATAATGTAGGGTTTATGTTTCTCTTCCTCTGCGTATTTCTAACCTTAACTTCAACGAAATATACAATTTCCTGATGTTTCACCAGGCCTTTGAATATCACTTTTTATTTTTGGCTGCCACCTATAAGACTGAGTTTGATCTTATTGCACTTTCTTTTTTTGTCCCTTTATCATGCCAACGGTACCCGTCTGGGTACCGCTCTCCAAGTTATTGTAATGGAACTGATTGGCACCTGAAGGTAAAGAAAACCACAGTGCTTCATTTCCAAACCCTTTTCTTGGATGCAACAGCCTGATATGACCTTACAGCAAACATTCCCTGTCTCAAAAAGTCCATAATTTATAGATTTTTATGTCAAGAGAAAATATCAGATATTTCTTCTAACAAACCCTCACCCTTTAAATGGATTTACTGTCAGCCACAAAATATTTCATATTTATGCTAATGGAAAGTCCATCTGTTTAGTCTCTGCTGACATTTTATTACTTCCGTGCCACAAATGAAGAGGCCCTTCCTCCACACTCATCTACCCTCCATCTCCATCCTCCCTTCCCTTGCCTTCGTGTCAATGTTTGTTAAAGTTGCTGACCGTGAACACTCTCATTCTCCATCTTCTGTCAGACTTACGTCAACCTCAGACCTGATCATGAAATCATTTTCTTTTCCAGCTCCATTCAGTTGACCCTGAAGGTTAGGTTGCACTTCACGTTGCGATGTTGCTCCTGAAGATGTTAAGGATTATGATGATTATGCTACTTCGAGCTCTGCGCCATACACCGGAGAAATGATTAGGAGGACTGCACCAGCAGAGTTTTAGCCTGACAGATGGCAACACATGGAGCTAGCTGACAGCACTGCTGACAGCGCGTTCACAGGAAGTCCCCATATTGCATGCACTGTGCACACTGTTTGTTGCTGTATATATTCTGATGTTTTTCCTGTCGTCAGCCGAGGCTTATTCCTACCTGTCAATGCCAAAGTCAGCTCACGTCGCACATTCGCCGGCTTAAAAATTGCAAGACCTCTGCATGCGCTTTCCGTCATGGCACAAAAGGGAATAAGGGTGTGTTGAAAATCTGCAGTAAGACATTATTCCAGTCACTTGTCATTTATCAAAACCTTTCTTGGTTGGTAATTCATTCCTCCAGCGGTCAATAAACTTTCTGTTATTTTCCTTCCAATCAATCTACTTAGAAATCTGCTCTGCAGCCATGTTAATGAATGGGAAGCAGAAATAGAGAGTTTAATTGAATGACTGAATAGATTAGGAGCTGTATTGAGTGCTGTACTTTTACTTCAATGAGTCGCAATATGTGACTGCTATTAGGGTCAGTGATTGATGGAAATGAGACTAGCACAACTCTGATGGTTAGTGTGCCCTGGATAGGAGTGATGGAAGACAGAAACTGTCCTTGCATGAGTGCACACAAAGATGCAGTCCTTTCGACTTGAAACGCTGTTTTTGTCTCAGAAAGTGGTTGTTTATCAGCTAAAAAATAGTTTTTAACTCAATCCAAAAGCATCCTCAGGGGAGGAGCACGTAACCCCTCTCAATAGTTGTAATAATTCTTGCTGTCACTTCATGACAGCTTCGAGCTAGAAGTCTGCATATGTGCAAATGCTGCACTGTGTGTGTATTAGTTCTTTGTTTGTGTGTATGGGTGGCAGTGGCATGGTTGTGATTGATGAGACATAAAAGAGAGCAGACCGAGATTTCCAGTCAATCAGCTCTGCGAATAACCACCCAGGCTGTGGATTAAAGGCAGAAAGCTGTCTGAACAAAGACCCACAACTATTACCTTACGCAGAGTTGTTTTGCTCTGCCGAACAACTCTGACAACAAAATTAAAGTGTGTTAGCAAAAATAGACGGTTTTGTTTACTTGAATTGAGCAGATGAAATGTGGAGAGATCTAACGACAATGCCCGAGGAGATAAAACTTGTGTGAGGTAAAAAAAGAATAGAAAAGAGTGACCCTAGAAGCATTTTCCAATGAAAATGGAAACACCAAAAATATCATACATGGTTTATTTTTGGTTGTATGTATTATGTGTACCAAATAAGATTAAACAAGCACTAGTTGGAGCTTCTTTGTATAGTTATCCAGAGTTCCCTGTTGTTACAGGGACAAAGAGGGTTGGAATTATCGCCTCTCAACAAATGGAGTAATTAACAAATAAAAGTATGACATAATGTTAGAAATAACATTTGAAGAGTAATTATTGTCACTTTATTAACATCTGTTTTGACTATGAGACCTGAAATGTTTATATTCTCAAACCTTTCTTCCTGGATCTTTCTTTTACCCTGATTATTTTTGTGAGCATTTCCACTGTGGAGGTCAAAACTGGAACATCAGTGTCAGCAGATGCTAAGGAGATAGCTCATCTCAATGCAGCAAGGTTAGCTGAAGCTTGCTGGGGGACTCTGTGAGAGAGAGAGGTTCACATTGTAAATTAAAAGCTGTCATTTTCATTATATAAGCTACAGTAATGATTCTGTCATAGTCACTACACGTTATAAGTTACTAAGAGTCATTAGATTTTAACTGTAACAGATCTCAAAGGGATTTTACTAATGTAGACATCAGTATTTTTACACTTTCAGCATCATAAAATAGGAGAAATGGCTCTGGTGGGATTTAAAACCCACTCTTTGAGCTACAAACTTGTGGTAATGTCACAATATTTCAGAAGAAGTTTGAGACATTCACACATATTTGCTAAACAAGTCTGAGAGAAATGCCTTAAAGGAACATAAAGTGCATACTTTTGAATAACAATGGCAAAATCTGTTAATTATGCCTCTATGGCTGTTCTTAATGCCAGAGAACATAACTTATTTAAAAGTCTTAAAAATTACTTTGCACAAATGCTTTACTCCCATTTCACCTCAGATAGAGTCTGGAGTTAACAGTTTAATATTTATGACCTTTAGATTTTGCCATATCTAAATGGATATGGCAAAAACAATTATTGTTTCTGGGGTAAATTTGTATTCTGATCATTTGTTTTGTTATGATCAAAGCATTTTGAAATGGAGGGATGCAATAATGTCATAATGAAAAGCTCAGACATGGCACATTCAACATGAACGTTATGGGCAGGACTTTGCTTGGTCCACCGTAATTACAAGCCCAGAAATGTAACAATATTGCCACATTAATTCAATAAGCTTTTTGTTTTGTGTTTTTTTACAAAAATGAGAGAAAGGACATTTATATTTCTTGTTGGGCTGAAATTTGATTTCGTCTGGATTATGTCGGTTTTAGACAGTTGTCTATGAAAACAAAAGACTTTTTCAAAGCGTTTCCCTTTTCCTTTCAAGTTGGGTTTGTCTGCAATCAATATGTTGAACACCAGTCATAGAAATCCCAGTTTCCAAAATCAGAACCAGCATCTAATCAAGGTTCAAGATTACCAGTCTCCTGTTGGAGACATTTGTTTTGGACAAAGGATGCTGTCTCCCCCTTGGGATTCGGAGAATAATAGGGGAATTAATCCAACAGCTGCACATAATGAGACCCATTCAAAAGTCAACATTGGGCGCATTTTTTCACATTCTCTACAACTTTTTGCTCTTTCTTCCAGTGCTCCTGATGACGCTACAGCAGTCCTAATTCCTATAAACTCAGTTAATTGAAAAGTAACACATTAGAAATGTTAATTCTTTGTATTTTTGTTGTTGTGTAGGAGAGTATGTAAAAAAAATATTAATTTCAAGAGGCATCTGCATATTAATAAATAGTTTTCCGTTTTCTTTTGTCTTTTCAGGTCCAAGGGTTGGAGAAGCAAGTGGACTTCTCAGAGTTGGGCAAATTTTCCACATCCATTGACCAGATACCTCTGAAGTCCAAGTCACCCACCTACACGTTCTACAACCAGTCCTTGTTACTGGATCAGACTGGCTACCGCTCCAAGCGCAAGCCATCATTAAAGACAAACACGAAGACCAAGAAGATCTTCAGCTGGGGAGACTTCTTCTTCACCGTTAAGACCGTGAAGTTCAGCCTGTTTGTGAACGGGAAGATTATTGATCACGTCAATGGTACATTCACCGTTTACTTCCGCCACAACTCGTCCAGCATTGGGAATGTGTCAGTGAGCATTGTGCCGCCGTCAAAAGTGGTAGAGTTTGAAGTTCTACCGCAGCATCATCTGCACCCCTACACCCAGCAGGACGTCCAGGTCCAGGAAATACAACAGGCCACCATTGACCCCAAAGAGGGGAAGACCTTCAACTGTCGGGAAGAGTACGAGAAAACCGACAGGTCAAAGAAATCCAAACCCTGCCAGTATGATCCGTCTAAGACCTGCTTCTCAGAGCACACTCAGTCTCATTCTGCCTGGCTCTGTGGCAAACCCTTCAAGGTGATCTGCATCTTCATCTCTTTTTTAAGCAACGATTACAAGTTAGTTCAAAAAGTGTGTCCGGACTACAACTTCCAAAGTGAGCGTCCTTATTTCGGATAAATACATTAGACTCGAGCGAGGAGGAGGAAAAAGGCAATGTTCATGATCTCAATGATGAGTAAAAGGATGAATATGGAAATGATACCCATTATGATGAAGAAACAAGGGTTGTTTACCCCTCTGAACTGGAGTGAATTGTGGATTTAAATAAATGTATAATCAAAGCTATGGAATGTACAGGAAATGGTGGATTTCTCTGATATATTTTCCAACTTTGTATTTGTTAACCTTCGTTTTTATGTTTTCTTTTCTGTAAATAATGTACTCATCCCCAGCAGACTTTATTGTTTTTAGATCTATGTTTCTCAGTGTTATTACTTTCTGCAGTTGGAGAATTCAGTTAAAAACAGCCCGAATGGGTATTATTCCCTCCGAGTACAGACTGAGCCTCTCAGGCAGCTGTGCTGTGCCATCACTGTGTGGCAGACATAATGTTATGGTAGACTGACTGTTAATCATTCTCTCAGCTCTACATTTCAACCCATGGATATAAGAGAGTTATATGTATGAGAAATGCTGTGCTGGATATGCGTACAATATACTGTTTGAACAAGCACATTAAAATCTCTTTAACTGTCTGTCTCTCACTGACTGAATGTTTTCATTTGTTGCTCAAAGCATGATTGGTTAGCACAAGCTGTGCAGAACGTTATCTAACTGTGCAAGACCACTGTAATGAATTAAGACATTTCACTCTGATTAGAAACTCATTTTCGAGCTTTCTGTGGAGATACACTATTTCAATTTTCTAAAATATATTGGTTGAAGCTTGTTATTGGGCTGGATTTCCACTTAAAAACCTACCATGACACCCTTTGAGGCAAAGTTCCTCCTCTTTTGAAATTGCTATTTATGGAAATAAACTCCTATAGAAGGATATGTCGTGTCTTTTATTTGCCAATGCATACTATGAAGCTTACAAAAGAAGATGACATATTCTAATTTATTAAATCCCACAAATGTAGAAAATATTGCATAAATGGAAATAATACTTTGCTGATTCTAAAGGTTTGTTCATTCACAAAGAGAAGGCCAGTATCACTTGGCATGAATGTGTGATTGAACTGAAACAACATTTTTTTTTGTAAAGTGCCTTGAGATGACATTTGTTGTAAAATGGCGTTATGTGAATGAACTGAATTGAAACTGAAATAAATTATTTAATTTCGATGTCAACTTTTTAGGAATGAGCCAAAAATGCTGAAACAATGCATCCCATCAAAACTGTAAATTGATTAATTGAGTAGCATTATCTATTGTTCTATTGAATCTATTGTTTTTCAAGCTAAAATATAATATTCAGCTTGAAAATGATAAGTTTCTTGAAGACAAGGGCTACATTCACATATTTCCTTGAGGACTGAGGTTTTTGAGACTGGCAGTCATCACAACTACCTGAACATGATTCTTCTTAAGGGACTTATTTAGTGCTTTAGCAGTGAGTCTCATTTCATCGTCGCACTGAGAGACCCACCACAACCCATCTTTGGTAAACTAAGTGAGAGAAGGTTTTTGTCCTAGATTTTATTTAATATGGCTCCTTCTTTTAGAAACCTTTATTCAGTGCGCTTTTTTAAATAGTACCAATTTTCAATAAAGATCTTCTTAAGGCACTTTACATCCAATAGTTCAAATACATAAATATATGCTAAATTCAGTCCAAATATGTAGCTAGATTCAAAGTCAAAGCCTTTATCAAACCAGTTGGTAATCTGAGGAAACACAGGTGATAATACTGAGTGCCTAATATTTCAACCATCCTCTCTGAACAACAACTGACATCCATCTGTTTACTTTCCAGCAATATGGAGCATTTATGTGGCAATGGCGGAAAAGAAAATTCCCTTTTTACAGGATGAAATCTACTACAGAACTTGGCTAAGTGTAAATGTCCATCAACTGAGTCCATCTAAGAAGACTAAGCCAGTTTTGGCCAAAACCATCAAGTTGTAGACAGGTAGACTAAGTGACTCCAAAATCTTCATTTAGTTTTTTTTTAATCATTCAAAGACAGATTTGTTTTTTTTGCTTTTGATTATGATCGCTGCATAACACAAGTGTACTTGACCTAAAGGTCAGAAACTAAAAGTAGGGCTTTTCCGATAGGGAGAAGAATTCATGGTTTAATTTAAATATTTATTGTCTGGTCCCTGAAGCAGAAAGCAGTCCCAGTCATCACACCACCTTGTTTGACTGTCAGTATGATGTTCTTTCTTACTGTTGACTCATGATCAGTGACTTTGCCTGAGGTAAGTGAGCTTTGCAGTGGTAAGATGTTGCTCTGGGTTGATTTGGGACCTCTTGGATGAGTACCTCAATGTCCTCTTGTCATCAGAAAATTTCACTGCCTCCTCCCTGCCATGGGCACTGACTACATCGTTTTTGGATACGCAACGGAAAATGTTTTGGAAAGATAGTGTAAGCAGGCCCTGTAGGTAGTCTTAGAAATAAGCTTAGTCATTTGCAGAAATCTACATGTAATCAGGTGTTGGGATGTAACCAACAAAATTAAACCATTAAATAATAAACCAATAATCACAGTTATCAATGATATTTCATTATTTACTCAAGCTATCTTATCTATTCAAATTTATGTGGTGAGCTAACATGTACTAACAGTACACTTTAAAAGTACATTTTAAAACATGTAAGTGATTTTAAAAAATCTACATGGAACAAACACTTTTTCACCTCTCTATGCCAAAACATGTAAAATGGGATTTTAAGCATGCTTGCGCCATAACATTATCACATTGTGGGTGTATTGTTATATTTGGAGTAAAAGCTTTTTTTAATCTTGGATTTGATGGAACGGCTGTGTATGTTAGAGGGTAATCAATCATCAATCAGTTGAGAAAGATCTTTAATCAGATTAAGGGACTTTGGAGGGAATATACTGTTTACAATATCCTTGAGGGAGAAAAGAGCAAATATTACCATTTTTCCATTATTCCTTTACTGTCAATTCACTTTTTATAGTTCAGACTAAATCAGCGGATTCAAATGGCAGTCCTTGAGGGCCAGAGTCCTGCAACTTTTAGAAGTGTTCCCTGGCCTACACACTTGAATTAAATGGTGAAACTGCCTCACTAAGTTATACAGAGCTTGGCTAATGAGTTAATATTGGAGCCAGATATGCTGAAGCAGAGAGACA
Source organism: Poeciliopsis gracilis (assembly GCA_911649635.1). NCBI lineage: Eukaryota > Metazoa > Chordata > Actinopteri > Cyprinodontiformes > Poeciliidae > Poeciliopsis > Poeciliopsis gracilis. The sequence goes on from CAJVRI010001403.1 coordinate 2,480,291, forward strand.
TCTTAAAGCTGTAAGACACTGGCCCTTGAATTAAGTTTGAGAACCCTGCTTTAAATAGCTTAATTTCTAATATTGTACAACCCTTTGTCTTCTCAGTTCAAAGGCCTGAATATTTATGTCTGTGTTAAACCATGAAACGACATTCCATGTTATTAAAATGTAGTAAAATTAATAAAACATCAAAATATTAAACATTTTGGAGAAGTAACTGAATACATTACACGCCTAGAATGGAAAATTTTGTAATTTTTTTTTGACTGCCTACAATACCCATCGACCCTTTCGGCGGAACGAGGGTAACCAGCCGTTGCAGACCGTTTGAAGCTCCCTGTTGGGTCTGTGTCAGTTTGCTTGTTGCACCGCTTTACCCACCAGTCTCACAGCTGTAAACATGCTGTCATTCGCTTTCAAGCAGCTCACACGGGTAACTATTATTCTCTAAAATATTTCTGTTTTCCGTTTGCTACCTCGGTGTTTTCTGTTGTGTAACTAAGCTAGCGTTTTTGCACAGAAGACCTGTTAGCTAGCTAGTCAGCGTGGATCAAGGGGTATAAGTAGAACACCTTAGGCAAACAGGGTTTACAGTTACTGCTGTAAAAGTTATCGCGTGTAACGGTATACCGCTAGCTGTCCCCTCTGGCCTGCTCGGTTGCTAGTTTCTATACATTGACATTTGCTTTTATCAGATGGGCTAGCAGGTTAGCTTTTCTAGTTGCAGTACTGACTAGTTACTCCTGGATATCTAATGATGCAACCTCCACTGCCTTGTGTCATCATGAGGGAAAACTGCAAGAACCCAAACATATAATTCAGAAACAGTCCTTGTTATTCTTTAATAATCTAATGGAGAACAAATCAGATAGCTTTTTCTAGGTAGAATAGCGGTTATATCTTATTTTTATGCATTTCATAAATTTGTACACATCAGCGAGTTTGTTTTTAGATTGCATTTGTAGTGAAATCTACTGGACTGACAAAGGAAATCGTATTTAGACAAGGAGTACACTTCCAAGGTGGATGCACATATTTAAAAATACATTTTGTTAACTTTTTCGTAAGCTTTTGATTTCAGTTAAAAGGAGGGTACATTTATTCACAGGGTGTGTAGCCAGACTAACAGACTAAGAAAGAGATAAGTTGTATCTGTGTCACCTACTATGAACACACAAAACAACAAAAGTTTTAGCTGATGTGCTCCAAACATCTTTTGGAAAGACATTTAAAGCCCAGAAGATCCATCCTGGATGAAACTTGCGGTTATTTATTCTCAATTGAGAAGTATTTTAAAATGTTCAGTTTAAAATGCTTTGTTAATTATGTATGGTTTCCTTTTTAAAAAAAAAAGTATGTGAATACTTTGTAATTAAACGTGTAAGATGCACACAAGGATATGATTAATTTTCTGAGTCACATTATTTAAGACTTTGCAATAAAACAGAACTTTCCCAGTTTGAAAAAGTTATTCTTCTTCAATTCACATCTTTGACTGAACTCACTATGTTGAATCAATTCTATAGTTGTGACATATTTTAGTGAAACTTTCATGTCTTAACAAAAGTATAAGTAAATTCTATGCAGTAATCGATGCAAGTTGTCTACTTTGTTTATAACTCTGATGTACACCTGGGTAAAAGCATCTCAAAGTTTAAGATTGTGAAATGACAACTTAATGAGTCTTCATGCAATATCTAATGAGTTAAAAGTTGCCAAACTCCAACAAATACTTCACCTGCATAAATAAATGTCTATAAGACAGTTCTTGTTTATTTTTCAGTATTTTTGAAAATATATTTTTTTCGTCATATTTTTGCTTTTTGTTGACTTATCTGTGGAAATAGAGTTGGTGGGTTAGTTATTTGTTTACTGTTGTTTCTTCTACATTTTTTAACATGTACCACACATCTTAGTTTAAACAAGAATAGGCTTTATTAAGTTACAAATGTGTGTTTCTGATCACTTTAATGTAAAGTTGGACTGACTGTAATGTCAAAACTAGATATCATTGGTTCTGTTCAGGTACTGTTGAAAGTCCAATTTACCTTAATATGTTCTCTCAAAGCAGAGAAATGATTAACTTCCTGACATCCTGCTTTGATGTTAAGCAGTAGATAAAGGCTTAGTGTTCAGCTTTGGAAGTAGTTGTCAGCAACTTCTTAACTTGTATTAACTAAAATTAGCAGTGTTGGCATGAGTAGCTGTCCATGCAGTGCAATCATATGTTGTATGTACAACTTTTCTGAAATATGCAAATGGATTGGGCAAACACAGTTCTTTATACATTAATCTATGGCTCTGTCTAACTTAACTTCAACACTTCACACTTCCTTACATTAGCTGCTCAAAATAACCAACTGAGCTGTTCTAACTCCACCAGCATAGTAAATGGCATATTTTACAATGTTATTTGCTTTTAGTTTATATTGTGTTTTCTTAAAATGACAAACTCTTTTCCTTTTTAGTGTGTGGAAATATTCTCTCATTTTCAGTTTAGGGAGAAGCTTGAAATTTAGTTAAAAATATCAAAAGTTAGTTGATTAACTGTATAATTTTGGATCACACAACCTATTTATGGAATATGGCAAATTTCACATATTTACTCAGAAACAGTCTGAGACGAGTTTGAGCCAAATTTCTGTGGCATGCACTCAGCCCTAGTTTTACAAGTCAGTACTTTTCAGTGCGTTTCTTATTAAAGACTTCAGTCAGTTCACATGCATGCATGCTTTTCCTATTGGTGGAAATTGGATAAGTACATTCTGACAGACACAAGATATTTGTACATTTGTGCTTTCTTGTGTCCTCATGGGTCACATATTAGTGAGAGTTTTTCAGTCCATAGCTATGGTAGACAGCTGATTTTCAGAAGGACAGCAGCAGAATTCATCATAGGTCATTTGTGGTCTTGGGTTGATATGGGTCCTTCAAACTTGTTTTTTTTTTTTTTTTAGAGTATGCTATCAGGAGAAAGTGACAGTTTTAGCAAATATGTAAAATATATTTTTTTATAAAAGTCACCTACTGCAGCTTTAGTGGCATCAGTCTGCATATATTTATTTTTATATAACATTATCAGCATGTTTTTTCTTGTGCCTTGAATCTCACAAATGCTGGTATTATTACTCCATTTAAGTGCAGTCCAATAGCCACACATTCTCACATGTGATGGGTCGTGGTGACACACTACTACAATGTTCTATGAGTAGTGTGGTGTGATATTAGGAAATCAGACAATTTAAATATACTGTTGAATATTGCAATGACACTAACATTTTCCACATTGCTCTCTTTGTGTTTTGTCCAAAGATTTTTATCCTTCTCATTAAAGAATTAAAAATATTTTTTTAGCTTGAAGCAATCAAACCCTAAGAGTTGCTCACAACTCTTAGGGTTTTGATGACTTATCTTTGGTGATGAGCTCCTTGTAGGGTTGAAATGATTCCTCAAAAAATTTGTGTACCTGGATTATTAAAATTCCTTAAGGAAAATTTAACTGACTTGAAGCTTCACTAAATTGTGCTTATTATGTAGCACACCATTTCTGGCTGGATGATAGGCAGCGCTCTTACTTCCACCTATTAGTTGTTGTGAAGTGCTAGCAGCTTGGTGTTGAATTGTGCAGCGTTTTGTGAGGGTTTGGGGGAGAAATGAGGATTGTTGAATTTTGTGGTGCGATGGTCTGACTACGACAGCTTTTGTGGCATCGGAATCACGTCGAGACAGAGTGAGAGAGAGATCCAATTCCTTGGAGAATCGTAAACATATTCAGAAGAGTACTCAAATGCTAAAATATTCTTTTACAACAGCCCTAGCTCCTTGCCATCACCCTTGGCTTTAGCTTCATCCACAGATTCTAGGACTGAGGATACTCACATGACTACTTTAAGTTAAAAGAAAATGTTTATAAAACTGAAGCATTTAAATCAAAATCTGCAAGGCCCAAAACTAATTTTGGGCTTTTTTTATTTACTAAGAAGATTCTGAAAGCATGACCAGCCTTTGTTCCGAAAGCAGACCTCCTGGGCTGAGCCTTTGTCCCTTTGTGCTTCTCCACCCCATCCAGATTTCTCAGTCTGGTGTCACCCAGGGCAATTTGTAACAGACAGTCGGACTATTAGTCAGTGACAGGAAAAAGGGGCATCGATGTGTCAGACTGATGGATTTCTGCCCTGTTGACACTTCTTCTCTCCTTTCTTACACATCTTCTTTTTTTTTACCGTTCCACCACTATAGTCCCGTTTGTTTTTCTTGTGTTGCAGGGTTGATTGTTTTGGTGTAGCCACTGAAGGACAGCAGTCATCTGTAAAATTGACTTGCCTCAGGAGCTGGCAGAAAATAGACAAAAAATAATACAAAATAATACTGGGATTAATTAAATTATTTCATTTCTTCTGCTTTCATAATTTTTGGTACTATTCTTTTCACACACATTTGACAAAAAGCAACAAATTCTGGTCATCACAAAGTCTGTTATCTTGTTATTAGCATCCAGGTTAATGTGGCGTATTCAACCCTTTTCTCTCTGCAGAGTTCACCTTCAAACAACAGTGTAATCTGTTGTCTAAAAATAGTCCCACTGTGACATATTTGGTGCTCACATGCTGGCTCTCACTTTTCTTGGATCACTTTATCTTGTGTTTATTAATTAATCTTCTGTAATCATCAGTGCAGAGAAAGGAAGCAGAAGAGAGGCAGATCACAGGGACAACTTGTGAGTTGTCTGTAGAAGCCCAGAGCTATTTTATTTTGGTGCCTAATAAGGGCACCATTTGTGTATTACATGCCTGAGTTTGTTTAGCAGCTTCAGCTGACAGGATGGGGACAAGAGGATGGGAAAGGGGGAAGAAAGAAGCTTACAACAAGCAGAGGGACCCTTGTCTACCAGATAATGGATGCATCGTTGGCTTATTTTGGGGTCATTTCAGCCGTTGACTTTCATTGCGTTGGTTTGCCCCAGTGGAAATGCAAGAGAGCAAATGATGGCTTCTGTCTGGATTTAATGACCCCTCTGATTTCATTGTGAGATGTAGATCCTCAGAGGCAACTCTATTTTTCTTTTCCAAAGATCTTTCTTTTTAAGATTACCACTGCCACCACCAAAGGAGTGCCAGGTTAGACTTTGTTTTAAATTGGTAATTAACTTGGCAATAATGTAATTTGTTCTTGTATATATTTCTGGCCTATTCTAATTTCTCTATAAAATCCATATTAAAACTTGATTCTGATTAGCTATTCCTGCATTAAACAGTATTAGAACGTGATGGGATGGCAATTTTATTGGAAGATATTCTTCTTCCTGTTGTTGTCATGCATGTTTCCTGCACACCTTATGATCTCTAGCATCTCGGATATGCTAAAGTTCAAAAACAGTCAGGCTATCTGTGGATATATACTACAGTAAGACTGTCCAAGTTGAATGTCTTACTGGTAACTAGTAACAGTACTGAAATATTATCCATTAGCTATTGGCTAACTATCAGTGTAGCAAATAGCTATTGGCTACACTGATAGTTCTATCAGTGTAGTGATCACTACACTGATGTAGTGATAACTAGTGCGTAGCCCTGATAGGATTAAAACAAACTCTTAGATTTGTAATTGTCTTTAATCTTATTTTAGGAATTACTTTGTCTAACATTAGTAAAATCACTTCTCACGGTGGCTCTGGAGGCACCCTAACCCTAACCCTGTTTTGTAATCTATAATCTGTGATTTTGTGGTCTGAACACCTGCGCCGTCCTGTCTGAGTAATAAATCTTAAAGTTCAAAGTTCAAAGTTTTGCTCTCTCTCGCTCTTTCACAGCCTGAAAAAGTCACAAATGTATCTAGAAAATTGTAGAAAATACAGTTTCTTGTTAATAAGCTTCTTATGTCTTTATGCTTCCTCAGACTAGATTTTTAAACCATGAATTCATCCTGGTAATTAACTTTTGGTTCTGTTTTTCTTAAAAGGTTTCCACACTCTAGGCTGCTGACCTCAATGTAAAATTCTTTGCATTTTATTATTTCCGGATTTATGTAGAATTTGTGGATTGGATTTTTTTCAGATTACCACTAAGGGACCAAATCAGGCCAATCAAGTTGAAAAGTGGCAAATTCTAATCAAAGGATGACTTCTCAATGCATTTCCACTGGAGTCTCGCTCCTATCTTGGACTATTCAACCTTTCCATTCTTGAAAATATCAAGTAAAATGTTTAAATCTTTTTTTTTTAATTCTTTTTGCACCTTAAATGTAGAAAAAGGCCTCTTTGAAAGGCAAAATGCCCTCAACATTTTGCTGCATTTGAGAAGACGATAATAGCTCTTGTTAAATGAATGTCCTTAGTTGGTCCTGAGGATTGTGTTAATTGCTTTTTAATGGTGCTATTAAAGGGAGGCTGTCCCTCACACCCTAGCCCACCTGTACAGATGATAACTACAGGTTAGATGTGGAGCGATTGATCAAAGCACAGTTATAATCATGTTGTTGATTAAATGTCAGGAAGAAGCCAGTTTATTCTGCATGTAATCAACCAGTCATGGGTTTAAATTAACCCCCAATGCGTTCTCTCACAAAGTACCGTTTTTTTAAAAAAATGTAATCGTGCCTCATATCTATTTATGTAAACTGGTGTCTTTTTTTGCTGCTTGAAAGTTTTTTGGCTGTCCAAGCAGTATGTGGATAAAAAACTGAGGAGTGGAGGCAGAATTCAACCCAGTGGGAGGATTCATATTTTAAAAAGGACCCGTTAAATTTTTAGTCTCTGCACTCTTGTGCGAGCCGGCATTCCAGCGGCAGCAGCAGAACTTGCCATGCCTAGTCCAGATTAGATAAGCAGGAAGTGCTGAATCTGTTCTCTTTATACATCCCTTCTGGTACATTGAAAAGTCAGTCGCTCAGTTTGTTGAACTGCTGATGGAAGCATAATTGAATAACTGTGCTGATTATTGATATCGTGCAAACACAATCTTCCAATTGTACCAAACTATGCGTTGAAGTGAAAGAGAAAATGAGCTGAGAAAAAGTCTTGGAAAAAAATTTTATAATAAAAAGTATCTGGCTCTTGCTTTGAAATGTATTCAAGCCTGATACATTATGTTCTCTGTAACTTGCCTGCATCCCTTAGAATGGTTAAAAATGTTCACTGAAACTGATAACTGAAGTATTTTTCCCCCCCTATAAGTGTGTTGGTCTTTATGAACCACAACCTACTTTCAGCCCAATAATCCAGTTTCAGAAAATGTGTTTCCAAAACTGACACACTTTAATTTGAACATTTTCCATCTGTGTTACTTCGGTCATCCTCGCCCTTTTCCTGCCCCCAGCCCTTGTGCCAGCGGCCCTCCCTTCGTCTCAGTGTACGGTTCCAGCAGTCCCATGCAGCCACCCGTACAGTGGATGAAGATGGATCCTGGACCGGACAGGAGAGTCTGGCTGAGGACGACCCAGAAATGTGGGCTCTGCTGCGGAAGGAGAAGGACAGACAGTGCCGTGGTTTGGAGCTCATTGCATCTGAGGTATTTAAAAATCAACTGTGAGAATTAATCATTTTCATCTTTTTGTTTATGGTTATGATCATCTTTATGGAGTTTTAAAATGTATTTGGCATTTTTATTACTTTCTGAATATGGAGGGAATAAGGCAAACTGAGTCAAGAAAAATGTTTATGCTTCTGCACTTTACGCCATTATCTGGAAGATAAAAACTGAAATTATATTAAATAAAGGTCTTTTCACACCGATTTATATTTATATGACTTACCACATCAAATCTTTTGTTCAGCTTACTAATTTTGTTTTGGAGTTAGTAAGAGAAAATCACTGATTATTACAACTTCAATTAGTTGGTCTGTTTGACTGAAATCAGACCAACTGATTTGTAAGCTGGGTCTAGTTTATGTGCCAAGCATACTTCAATTGTATTTTTTATGACAAAATTAATAGGCATTAAAAGAAAAACAAAGATGATTTGTTTCAAATTTTAAACTCTTGTTTGTCCTATTTTGAAATTTGTCCTATTTAGTATAGTAACAAAAAAAAAAAAACTGTAAAATTTTTATTTTCCACACTGCAGCTTTTGGAAGGTAATCAGCGAACAAGGATAGTAAAATCCAATTATTTAAATAGTTTGAATATTCAAAAGACTCATGTAAAAATTCCTAATCTGTAGTGTGAAAATGTATTTCAGTTCAGCAGAGCAGCTTGTAGTAGAACAACTTTAGAAAAAAAATAATCAATAGTGGAGGAAGCAATCTGACTCATGATTTAGATGTTGTAATCTGGAGATTAAAAATTCTTAGATATGATAAATCATGAGTTGAACATTTTTAAGACATAAAACTCTTAATGTGCCAATGACATAAATCTCCAGCCTTCTAATGTATTTTTGTTTCCAATATAAATTTTGCTCTGATTGTGACCACCTGATCTGTTTACATTAAGATTCTATTTTTCCTATGCAAATGTAGTTTGCTCTAAACACATTATCATCCTACACATATGCACCTCATGGACAGGTAATGATTACTATTTTTCTGTTCTGAAGTGCAGACCTAGATATTCTTTTTTCTTTTCTTTTCTCTTGACCTGCACCAAACAGAAGCTTCAGTTCAATAATTTTGCATGCTGACGTAAAAGCCAGCAGAACAACAAATTTACCAGTACAAATTCTTGGCACTTTAGCTTGTACATGCCCTCCACATTAGACTCTCCTGAGTGTTTCAAATCATCAGGTACACTCTTAAGTCACTCACAGAATTAAATATTTATGCTTCAGATTTATAGTCACTATACTGCTGTGCTACATTGACATCACTTCCTGTCGCCATCACTAGTGCAAACGGCAGAAAGGCGTGCCTGAACACTGTAGTAGCCTGCATTTGGTAACACAGACTAGCAGTGTAATGCCTCAATAATAACATGCCCTGATAGTAGATGTTTACAAGCAGTCCTTTCAAGATAAAGCATTTATTTATACGTGTATGCAGTTTTTCATACCGATTATTTAATTTCTTTTTATAAACCTATATTTACTACATATGCATTCCGCACAAGATTTATTTATTTCATTTAAAATAGGCTCTTTTTACCTCTGGATTACACATATTAAATTCACTTCAGTGTAATGTTCAGTTTTGTCAAATTAATTTTATTATTTTAATTCAGACCAGCACAGTCAGATAGCTGAAGGTTATTCCACTTTTTCATTTAGATTCTGTAGCCAACCAGGTTCGTCACTCTGGCAGGAGAGTGGCAAACCAGGTGGCTATTTTTATCTTTAAATTTTGAATGAAAGTTTTTGTCCAACTGTGGTTCCAATTCATAGCTATCCCATTTTGTTTGTACTTTTACTGAATTCTTCTTCCTTGGACCAGTCCAAATTTTATTTATTTTTTTACTCACTCAATGTTTTCTCAGTTCATTGTGTCAAATCAGAACACATTGCCCAATTCCTCTGCCCCCCATGTCCAATTTTATTTTAATTGCGAGAGACCTTGTTTCTAAAGCGTACAATGATATAACACTTCTCACAAAGTCTAACTAGAACCAAGAAGTGTTAGAAACTTGTTGGCAGGCTGTATAGCTATTAAATAAAATCTTTTTATTTAATAAAATGCTTAGAGAAAGCTTTACTCATTATAAGATGGAATATCTGAACACTCCCTAGAGCCAAAATTGGTCATTCATTTTGTTTTTATTCCTGAGCCTCATAGTGTGAAATGGAGAATGTTACTATTCAGGAGAGCAGACAGTGTTTTATCTTCTGTTGTTCTTTCTCTCTTCCCTTGTTTCTTTTTTGCCACAGTAGTTGTTCAGTGGAGTATATCAGCCTCTTCTCAGCACAAAGCCTGACCGCTCTAGTGTGAGATAAAACTGAGATCTTCATCCTGCTTCCTCTCTAACTCACTCTGCATGGCTCATCAGAGTAACAGTCAGGCAGACACACCTTGAAAGAAAAGACATACATTTTGACACACGTTACCAACCCACCCACCCAACACACACACCTCAAAGCGACTGCTTTTTCTTTGCTAATACATGCACATTTATTGACATGACAGACGGGTGCAACAGAAAGCTGTTACTGGAGCTGTTATCTTCCTTGATATCCTCTTTCCTCTTCTGATAAGCATTACCATAACCACTCACACGATACACCAGCACCACCCAATCTAAACAGAGGGTGGGGGATTCATTTTCCTGTCTGCCTAGACAGACTTTACAGTTTAAAGAGTATTCACATTGGGTCTGAAAAATATATTGTTGTCACAATATTTGTTTTTAAATTACTATTATTGGATGGAGTCTCATTGCCGTAGATGCCCAAACTTGACATATACAGTCGTACCAGAAATACTAAAGGTTACAAAGGGTTGCACCACATTGATGGGCATGAAAGAAAAGAAAACATACTCGTTACAATTATGATCATCACAATATTTAACAATATCAACGTTGCAAGATTTTCAAATCTCAAGCAACACTAATTTATAGAATATTAACGTTTTGGCATTTTAACACAAAAATACCCCACTAGCACTCTTTTTTTTCTGCATTTGCAAGTAATTTGATTATGTATCTACCAGCAGCTAGAGGACTTTGTTAGAAAAGAAGTTAATACTCATTAAAGACTGTCAAGCATTCTTTAATTCTATACATCCTCAATGAATTTAGGTCTGGACTTTAACTGGGCCATTCTAAAAAGGGAATATCTTTCAAATCTAAACTATTGTTGTATGTTTGGGATTGTTGCCCTGTGGGAAGTAAATTTCTCAACCTTTATATAAGGTCTTTTGTTTGTATCTTGCTCCATCCATTTTTTACATCAACTTCCCTGTATCTGCTGAAAAGACAAGTTTTTGCAAAGCACTGTATTACAGACCAGTGTTATAAAATACACTAGCTATACTAGTGTTAAACTGGAAAACCTAAGCTGGATGTCTGGGTATCTGACGTTTACTCAGAGATAAGTTTAGTTGTTTATTCCATCTATTGACTGTACAAATATAAGGACCAAAGTCTTATCATTTTACTACTGTTTGTCTTTTACTGTGATTACACAACAATCATTTGCATTTCATAAAATGTGAATGAGATGTCAGGCATGATAAAAAAGAATAACAGCTCAGGTTTTACTCCAAATCTGAGATGTTGTTTAACTTAAGAATGGAGTCTTTAACCTATGTAAGACATTTGTACCTATTTTTCAGCTGAACATACTAACAATACTTTATCTATGAAAGCATATTTCAACATAAGACATAAAAATGGGCCACATGAATATACCTCAGCATGTGCACAAACACATATCACATTATCGTGTGTCCTCCAGCAGTGTAGAGATAAACACTCAGAAGTGTCGAGTGTTAGTCTATGGCTGACCACAGGTTCAATACTGTAATGATTGCTTCTAGCCAAAGGGGGATTTCTCACTATCACTTAACAGACTTTAATTTGCCATCCTTGTCCCTTCTATCCTCTCATGTCATTGATCTGAGTGTGTGTGTATGTGTTGTCATCACAGAATTTCTGCAGCCGAGCAGCTCTGGAAGCTCAGGGCTCATGTCTGAACAACAAATATTCTGAAGGCTACCCAGGGAGAAGGTGAGTGTTTATTCAGCCACACCTCAGCTTATTAACAGTGCTGATACTTTGGGCTTTGGGACATTTGCTGCAGATCTACAAAAATAAAGGAATACTTGCATGCACACTGATTTATGCTGGGTTCTGCATGTTGCATACCCTAATTATGTTACTAATCCACCGCCCCTAGGTTGCTGACGAAGATTCCCAATGGGGAACATTGGATATATTTACAGTCGTTTCTAATTGCGTTTTCATTTACTTTAGTGTGGTAATTTTTAAAATTGATTATTCTGTTTGAATAATTCACATATCAGCAATAAAAATAAAGTTTTAATACTGTGAAACACTTATTGTTTGATGTCTTAAATAAAAGCCTCCTTTCTATTGTATTTGGTGTTAGTTTTGAACCCTCTGTCCACGTTTGCCCTCTCTGCTGTTTTACACTCTATTGTAATGAAACAAAACATAATCCGATTCTTTTTAAAGGTTTGTGCTGTGGCAGTCAGTCTCTTTTTTTATCTGCAATTCCGCTGAAACGTTTTCAATATTTTCAGCCTGAAATGCCCTCAGTTTGTCATAACATATTTGGGTCAAAGATAGGAGAAGCTTTTTTCAACTAATGATTCAATTTCTGATTAATGCTTTTGAAGTGATAAAACATTTTGATCACATGGATTTTGATGTTATGCTTTGTATAACAAAACAATTCATGCAAATGAATTTACATTTTTGCTGGGTTTTCAGAGCACAGCTTACTTAATTACTTACATTAGGAGTTTAAGTAAAGAAGCAACTATTTTTGCTTAACCTGATCCTGATATGTAATGGACTATTTTAACAGGAGGGTAACGATGAAGGAAACAAACAACAAACAAGTCTGAGTTAAGATGAATGAATAAGGTAACAAATGTTCAGCATATTATGGTATTTTTTCCTGAACTTCTAACCCCACAGAACTCATTATTTAAAACCCCTAATCTCTTTGGGGTTGTTTATTGCAAGGGTTTCCAATGAACCGTGCTGTTAATGCAAATTATATCCTCTGACTCATCTAACTGATAAATAAGAATAATAAAATTGAGAGATGCTTTCTGAAATCATATATTGCCTAAATCCTGGTGATATGTTAACTTCTAGTTGTAGAGCAGGAATACTTATTGTTTGCAGCGCAATATCTAAACCCTCTTATTTAACCATTTTTATTTAGCTGGGGAAATGTCCTTTTGATCTGCAATGGGAGATATATTGTCACAACGTCACAGAGCTCCTGCTTCATTTAAAGTCTTAAATTTAACAGTTGTTCATTAACTGCTTCGAGCATCAACTTTCATCAAGCTGATTGATATTAGTTTAAGATTTAAAATCTAAAACTTTCTTGTAACATTATCACCTACCAGCATCATCAAGTGAGAGTTTGTATTTGTAGCTTTACAAACCCTGATGTCCTGAGGGAGAAAAACAAGCTTCCCTTAAGGAACTGAAACAGGAGAATACATTTGATTTTAAAGCCATAAGCTTTATTTCAGTTGCATAATCTTTATATTTTAAGTAAAGTTATTTCAACTACTGCAAAAGTAACAAATTCTAATGAGTTGCATATTAACATATAAAAGACAACATTTTTGCCCTTGCTGCTTTTGTGGGACAGGAAAGAGAAACTGTACTCAGGATACCAACCCAGTGTTTTACACAAACAGACATAAACTTCTGACTTTTCATAGCATTTACTCTGAAAAATACAAAAAAAGTGTCTCTTTCATGTTTTGACTGTTGAAATATTAAGGCCAAATAAAGACTTGCCGATTGAGTACATGTTGTCCGTTCTTTTTCTATTTGACAAATATATTTTTTGGGGCTTTTTTCTTTGGCCTTAGATACTACGGTGGAGCAGAAGTGGTTGACCAAATCGAGCTTCTGTGTCAGAAGCGAGCTTTGGAGGCCTTTGACCTGGACCCAGAGAAGTGGGGCGTCAACGTCCAGCCATACTCAGGTTCTCCTGCTAACTTTGCTGCCTACACAGCTGTACTCAAGCCACATGACCGCATCATGGGTCTGGACCTGCCCGATGGTGGACAGTCAGTATTCACTGCTCTTTTTTATTCTGTTCTCCCCTTTGGGGCTTTTCTTGTTCTTATTCTCTTTCTTTTCAAAGCTGCCCCAGTTTCTTTGTTGACCAAAACTAGTGTGTCACTTTGAGGCTTGAATAACCAACACCATTGTTCATTCCTTCTTTTTTATATACTTTCTATTATTAAAGCAATTTATTGTTATTGCATAAAGTTGTCAGAGTTGCGCATTAAAGATATATATTTTTTCTGCAGTCTGACCCATGGCTACATGTCAGATGTGAAGAGGATCTCTGCAACATCAATCTACTTTGAGTCCATGCCTTACAAGCTCAATGTAAGCAGATGCTTCCAGCATACATTTCAAAACACACCAAAGAAAGATAAGACTGATGTGGTTAAAAAAATCTTAATGCAGCTAAAATTTTACACATTTCAAAAACAGAATGTTCAAATTTTTCAAATATTTCAATTTAGAATCTTTTTCTGCTTAAGAGGAACCTTGGCAGCACTACTGTCCTTTTTTCATTGGCTGTCTTGAAGCCTTTTCACCAACTTCTACTCTGAAGTTATGAAAAACTGTCAATAGCACTTCCAGGCTTTAAAAATTATAACATGATCCAAGTTTTTGTTTTATATAAGCATAAAGCATTTATGTATTTCTTGCATTTATGTATTAGCACTATTTTGATCCCTGTCAATTTGCAATGCTTGCACTGCAGCAACACTTAATTGGATTTCCATAACTGCTCTTATAATGGGAACAATTAGACATGTTCCTGTAAAAGCATTAAGCCACCTAAACATATGTGCATAATTGTGATTTACAATAAACTAAAGCTGAGCAGCCATTTAATATAATTACAACAAATGTGTGAATACAAAGGTAATGTTGTGGAGACTGACCAGCTCAGTAAGCACAAGAATGCTGTTGGCACCTGTTGGTTGTGTCATTTGTAAAATATCTGAAATTATTTGTTGGATTGATTTGAATGTATGTGAAAAAGTTTGGAAATTAGCCACTCGTTGTAATAGCCCCTCAAAAACATTATGAGCCATTCATAGATTCAAATACACCGTGACATTTGCTTTTCAATGAACAATCAAATTTGTTTGTTGAAAAATGCTGAGGCAATTTATTCTTCTTTCTGAATTGTAACATAATGCCATGCATGTGTATTTACTCACTGAAGGGGCAGGAGCTTCCTGCTGACTGACTTTTTGCCAGTTTGAATCCAGATTTTATGCCCATATGTTGCAATTGAATATACTATATTTAAATAAACTGGATTTGTTTGTTTGGCTTTGTGCTTAGAAATAGCAATTATTACTAGTAGACTTTCTAATAATAGACTAAAATTCAACTGAACTTACTTTCTTCTTTGTTTCATAACTGAGGAATTATGGAGATGAATAATTTAAAAATACAGAAATTGTGTATAATTTCACCTTTTTATATATTAATTTCTGAAATCTTGGAAAGTTTTAAGATTTTAGATGATTGTTATTCATGTTGGACCAGCTCACTGTCCGCTGATCAAATCTCTTTAGAGCTCTCTTTGATTTATTTAATGTTTTTTGTTTGTGTAATATATATTCCTTGTATATGTTGGCTCTGATTTGAGTACTACTATGGGAACTCTCCCTTGGAAAAGTCATTTATCATCTCAGTTGACTGGATGCTCTTCCCAAATTTAGCAAGTCATGTAACATTTTCAGATCTTTTCCATTCCTCATTTCTTTTTCCTCTTTGGGAAATTTTCTTACAACAATTTTAAACTGGTGTTTGAAGGTCACATTACTGTATAAAGGTGTCAGTATAGCAGCAGCAGGTGTGTTTTTGTCCCCAATAGGTCAAAGGTTGCTGAAATTTGAACACTGCTCTGTTTTGAACAGAGTAGTGTTTAGTAGTTTACATTCTATAAAGTTTGTTGCCAGGACCTTTTGGCAAAATGCGTTTTTTTGTTTGTTTGTTTTCTTCAAAACAGAATCAAATTTAAACCATACACCCTAGTCTGGTCTGTTTATAATAACATCCAGTTCACAAGTCTAAGTGACTAAATGACTTCACTTTAATGATGAACATAATGGCACTTTGATATTGCATAATTTCTTGGCACCCACTACAATATTATACAAACTTAATGTACAATGAGCAGCTAACAAAACAGCTGTTCATCACAAAGCACTGTCTGTACACAGAGATCCATTTATTGTTCCCTGACAGTGAATTTTGGCAAAAGGAAGAGTGTGTGTCACACTGAAACCTTTGACTGATCTTATCATGGTCCTGGGAGAGCCTCACTTGTTGGTCTGACCTGCAGTCACCACTCATTTTTGGCCAGATTGTGGAGCAGCTGTTAATGATTAAGACCATGGTTTATTGCAAAGTCTGGAAGTAGTTGTAGTTTTCTAATACCTGTTTTTACCCTTCCTAATTCGTTTGAGCAGTTTGAACTGCCTTGTTGCTGAAAATGTGCTATATAAATAAAGTTGCCTTTGAAATGAAATAGAAGAATAGTGGGGAAATTTGGGTGTTGCAACAGTTAAAAAAAAAAAAAAAAAGACATGCAGATAAAGTCTGTGAATGTCATTTCATTGGAAATTTACTTTAATGAAGGATGGACAAATTGTGAAAAAAAAATATTTACAGACTTTATTTGCACCATTTACCAAGTGTCCAAGGAGTCCTTCCCTTTATACTTTCTTCCTTCTTTCTTTCCTACAATCAATTCTTTGTTTTTGTCCTTGCACTTTTCCTTTCTTTCTGTCATCCTGCCCTCTTTTGTTGTGCGTCCTCCCTTCCTTCTTTCTTATGCATCCTCCTTTATGTCCTGTCTACGTTTCTTGTTCTTCCTTACTTGTTGTTCCTTCTCTCTCTGGATTTCATACTTAAAGCCCAACAAGGTGTAAAAATAGTTGCTACAAATTGGTGAACTGCCAATCTGCGTGTTTTATGTTTTACAACAAACATAAATAACTGAACTCTGGAAAGTAAAACCTAGAATTGTAAGGACAAAAAATGTGGAGGAATCCTTGATTTAAAACATTTATTTACTTGTTGACTTAAATTGTGATCTGTAAAAATCTGTGTCCCCGAAATGTAACAAGATTTATATCCAACAAATATGATCACTCCTCAGAATGTTTAATGTATTTTCTACCGAGGGATCGTGATTGTATGGTAGTGTTGGTAGCAGCTGATGGATGGCAATGAGGCTCTGCTTGTCCAGGCCTGCTGATGTATGGGCAGGCAGGACCCCTCTGCGAGAGAGATAATGGGAAATCGACAGGCTGGCCAGCACCACTGGTTCCCTCCTCACAATGAGCAGGTTGATGGAGTGAGGAGGGCATCCATAGATGTGCTCTTGAGATGGGAGATTATCAGGTTGTCTAAATAAAGCTTTCTCTCCTCCTTTCTGTTCTCTTTTTTTCTTGTCTCCTACTCCCTTCTTCTCCAATGTGTCTGTCTGCCACTTTGTTTTTCTGCTTCCTTCAGCTGTCCTTCGTTGTCTGTCCTCCAAAGCTGGGAAGAAGATTAGATGGGTAAAGCTGTAGGTTAAGGACGCAGACAGGAAGGCCAGTTCATGTCTCCTTTAACTCCGTCCTGAGAGAAACAGATTAACTACCATGTTTCTTAAATTGCCCAGTTTATTGAAAAGGAGCAGGAAGAATCTTAAAACCAGCATGATCCGTTCAGCCTCATCTCACCAGTTTAGGAGGCCCCTGAAAGGCTGAATTAGGATAAGTAGTGGTGCATTACTGCAATTGCTCCATCTTCCTGCATGATATGATTGGTGTAAATGTCTTCCTTAGATACATTCCTTCCTCTTTTAAAAGTGCCCAAAGTACTTCAATTGCAGAGGCTTCAAATGAGCTTCAAATGGAAAAATCTCTTCTCCGTGTTGATATGCCCGCTCTTCATCTTCAAATATCTAAGTTTTTTTTTTCATCCTCTCATTTTCTCTTTTTTTCCCCTTCTGACCCTTACGCTCCCTCTTATATTCTGATATTCCTCCCCCACTACTTTTTCTTTCAATATTTCTTTTCTCTCCTCTCTACCTGTCTGTTTTTAAACAGCCTGCAACGGGACTCATAGACTATGAGCAGATGGAGATGACAGCCAAGCTGTTCCGGCCCAGGCTCATCATCGCTGGCACCAGCGCCTACGCTCGCCTCATTGACTATGCCCGCATCAAGAAGGTGAACTGAGCTCCCTAATATTCAAACCTCACCCTTCTTTCACCCTACCTGTTTGCTCCACCACTCACTGTGTTAAGGAGTTCAGAGCAGCTTTGTCCTTTAATGTAAGAATCAGTCATCCTTTTTCATTTAGATGTCAAATACACCCATCTGCTGTAACTATAGGTCAGATCCTGCTGGACTTTCTTCCAGACACATTTTTACTAACTTCTATTCAGCTGTAGAAATTGCATAGCTCTAGATCCAGTAACCCTCATTTTTCAGATATGTTTTGAAAAAACATTTCAAAACACTTTTCATGCACATACAGATGCTTTCATCCTTTGTTGGCTCACAGCAGCAACTTTTAAACACACACTTCACTGTCCTTTTTGATGGTGCACAAGGAGGCCCTTTATCTGTTTTTGTTATACAAACCAGCTGATTTACTTTATTCACTCCATGACTGGTTGGCTTTGTGGCAGAGCTCCACTTTAGATAGCACCATCAGATGGAGTGTCCTACCATTATGGAGCTGTGTTTTTATCAACCACTAGACTTTGACAGTCATGCTACCTTCATTTTCTTCTGCTGTTGGCGTTCTGACACTCTTTGCCCTGCTTTTTTCCAGCAAACATATATCCAGTTTATGTATTAAAGGAAGGAAATGTTATTATGTTGCATATTAATTGTAATGCAGTTTACTGTTCTGATCCCATGCCAGAGATTCATTTACATTTTACCAAGCTATTTATTATTTGTGTCTTTTTCAATAAATGTTGGCAAGTGAAAGCATAGATGTACTGAATGTTGCCTTCATATTTTAGGCCTGTTAGGACTGCCAATGAGAGTGTAATTACACATCTTGAAATATCTTGCCTTTGAGAAGATGGGTAATGTCTGCAGATGTAGAGTTAGTTATCAAATCTTAATCATGCAGAGAAAATGCTAATGCAGAACATCTGAGTCTCTGCTTCCTTTACGTAACTTTCAACAAAGGCAACTGAGCAAAGTACGCTTTATCTTTGATTTACAAATAATTAGGTTAGATGTTAAAGCAGTTTCTTTATTTTAGTAATAATTTACTGTACCAAAAAATGTAACACTTAAACGTTTGTTTAGTCAATTCTTCTCCTCCCAGCTATGCACAGGTATTAATGCCTACTTGCTCGCGGACATGGCTCATATTAGTGGCCTGGTAGCTGCAAAGGCAGTCCCTTCGCCGTTTGACCATGCTGATCTGGTCACTTCCACCACACACAAGTCTCTCAGAGGATCCAGGTAACGATACTTATTGTTCCATAAAGTATGAAAATACAATTATGAAGTAGAAGAAACTGTTGGTAGATTTTCTTTGACCAGTTTCTAAATGTGCTTTGATCTACCCATTAGATACGGACACAGCAAACTATGCCGTGGCTGTATATTTTGGTTTTCTTTCTTTCATTTACCTCCATCCAATAGAGAATAAAAATATTTCGACAGCATGATGATGTTTCCACCACCTTGTTTCTCTGTTACGCTTGTTTTTCTTTATTTGTGTCTTATTTTAAAAATAAGACACAAAACCATTCATTATTTTCTTTCCACTGCTCCATTCTACAGTATTTTTGATAAATTAAACTATATATCTGTGAAAGACATTGACATTTGCTGTTGTAAAACCCTGGAAAAAAAAAAGTGTGTGTGAATATGTTTGCACGGCTCATAGAAAATAACAAATCACTAAGTCAAGAATAACGTTCAGAGTTGTAAGTTTTCAGCTGTAAATTTGTAATTGCAACAGTGTTTGTTCTGTTTAGGGCTGGCCTTATCTTTTACCGTAAGGGTGTCCACTCAGTGGACAAGAAAGGAAAAGAAATCATGTACGACCTGGAAGACAAAGTCAACTTTGCAGTGTTTCCCTCCCTGCAGGGTGGACCTCACAACCACGCCATTGCTGGAGTAGCAGTGGCTCTTAAACAGGTCAGTTTAACAAAAAATGCTTAGTAGAATACAAAGTTTTGATTTGTCTGGAAAGCAGACCTGTTATTGCTGTTATCTACTGGAAAAGAGTAAATCTGAATGTTGTTGATCTGTGTTCTTGCAAAGTGATTTAATCTTTTTCTGTTTATCTTCCCCTATTTTTTTGTGTTGTTAACTGTATAAATTTTGACACTGTCTTCTGTTCTAGGAAAGACAGTAAAATACTTGGTCTTGGCATCACAGTTCTCTAAGGTCAATCCCACTGTTTCTCTATTGTTTGTATGTCCAGGCTCAGTCTCCTATGTTCAGGGAGTATATAGCCCAGGTACTAAAGAATGCAAAGGCTATGGCTGAAGCTCTTCTTAGCAAAGGCTACACTCTGGTATCAGGTAATCATACATGTTTTACACTTGACTTTTTTTAACCTGCAGATAAGACACTGATTCATCTAACAGTGCTGAAACAAACTCATGAGAACCCCCTGTCACAAATATGCAAATTACACAGCAGGCGGAAAAAACAAAGGTGCATTTAAATTCATGATGTGTAAATGGACTAATGCCAATAAGGCTGCCTTGTCAGTCAGAAAAATCAAATCTGATGAACGTGTTCGCTCTGTGATTGTGAACAAATGCTCGACTCTTGTTTAGCATTTAATATGCTGGCTCAGCTCCTTTTTGATCTATGGCCCTAAGTTGATACTTTTTTTAAAAAATTGACTTGTTTGTGCTTACACTGCAGTATGTAATTTCTTTTGTCATGTAAGTAAAATAAAAACAAGAAGAATTTCTATTGCTAAAATGGAAATTTAATTCAGTTTTCCAAAAACTAGCAGCTGAAGGTCTTGGTACAACATGAATATATTTTAAATCAACTGGGGTCTAATCCATCACTGCCTCAATGTATTGGAATGATTAACAAAATGGAAAAAAATCTGATAAATTAAATGGTGAAATTCAATAAAACAAGATATTCAATGGTTTTTGTTATTTTGAGGACGATGCTCTGCAGTAACTAGAGAGCTTTCTTTAGTCCATAAGATCTGACTCATGAATCCTGAGGGAACAATAAAACCTCAAACTGCAGCATTAAACATAGCAACTGAGAAATCATCGTAATTGTATTTATGCACTTGGATTCTTACTAGTTTTAGAAAACATTTTCTTGTCTGTCTCAAATATATCAAAATTCACCTGAAGGAGAGATCTTGAGTTATAAACTAAAGCAACTCTCCAGATTACCAAGACCTAGACTGAAAATCTATACCAACATGTGAAGGAGCAAATTATTTTTCTTATTTAGATGGTATGGAAATGTTTACAAACATTTTAAAACTGTAGTTATTTTAACATCAACATTTCAGATAAAATTGAGTGATTATATGTTGGAACCAATCTCTCACTGATCACACTGGTTTATCTAAACAATTAATAAAGCAAAGAAAGATGAACATAGCAAAAATTATGAACTCTAACCACTTACAGATAATTTCCAAAGGAAGTTAAATTGACATTCAGACTTTTAATATAATAGTAAAGCTCTGACTTTATTAAAAGGCATTATTAATGTCTCTTTCTCTAAAACCCAGACTACATGACTAACATGACTTTAAAGGAAATATTTAAAGGGTAAAAAGAGGAATGTGATCCAGGTGAGCTTCCCTTGGTCTATTACCGCCAATCACAATAAAACCGATGAGTACCTAACTTCTGTTTGATCTGTCTCTCTGTCTGAACACTGAATCTGGACCTCATCAGGTGTGGTTCCCACACTCCTCTCTCCACTGCAGGCAAAACTGAACGTCTTTAGAAAAACATTATTGTCAGAACGGAAAGGTCACCCTCAGGCCTGCTGGCCTGCTCTCTCCAGGGACTGACCTCTGAATGTCTCCATGACATCCTCACTTGAAGGGATTACCCTTACCTCGACTGTGGAATGAGCATCTCTCTTTGTCCATTGTCAAGCAGACAAACATACTTTTCCTTAAGATTATTTTAAATATTCCTTTTCCATGATGCCCGTGTTTATAATCATTGGCGTCATGTAGTTCCTTTTTAAAAGACATGTTTTTTGTTAGTTTTTATGTAAACTTTTTAAATAATGTGGATTCTCTAACAGAGGGTTTAAACAATCAAATCAATTGTGATTAGTGGATTATTGAAATAATTGTAAACTAATTTAGTAATTGATTAATCATTAACTGGAGTGCACAGACTCAAAAAGAACACAATTAGAGCAGTAAGTTAGCCAAAATTGTACAAAAAATTGCATTTTGCATTTAATATGAAAAACTTTGCTGTAAATATGTTCTTTACAGAACTCCTGAATAGGAGTTCAGGAGTTCACCCGGTTCAAATGCTGCACAAACGACTTCAAATAAATAAGAAGTCTCTGTAAGGTGCTCCTTTTTAAAATAAAAAATTCATTTTTCTTATTTAAAAAAGGAATTTAATTGTTTGCTTGTTTACATATCGTATTTCTAATACGTTAAGATACATAACGTCAAAAAGTGGTTCAATGAAAAATTTACAGAATATGCCAATTTTTTGTCCAGTTAATTAAGAATAAACGATCACTGAAATAATTGATAGTCGCAGCCCTAAACAGAACTAAGCTTGCTGAAACTCATCATTAAAAATGTGGAGGCAGTTCCACAACAAAGCTATTGTTGTGAATAGCCCTCTCACAAAAAAACAATAAATCAATTAATCGCCAAGTTCAATAATTTACATTTGCATGATTTATTGTTTTTCTCTTTTCTCTGTCTTTCTACAAAAAATGGTCTTTATTCTGGTGCACTGCTCTCAACTAGTTATTTATTTTGTTAATTCATAAATTTTGAAGACTTTATAATTTTTTTTTTTATTTATTATATCAGTAGTTTTGTTTATTTTGGATATTTAAAATGTCTTCCAGTCCCAGTGTTAAATTTTCATTTGACTTTAATGTTTATTGATCTTTGAGAATGTGTTCTTGCATTACCATTATATTTACTTGGAAATGGTTCTCAAAACAACATGATCATTTAATGCAATAACTTCTGAGGAAATTAATCATCCAGCAAAATTTATCATGACAGGCCTAGTTGTGTAACTGGTAAGCTGGAGGGCAACTTTTACTAACGTGGATTAAAAAAAGTGTGTGAATTCATTTTGACATTTAATTGATAGTGATTTAATTGTGGATCATTTCAAAAGCTTGAGTTTCGAACAAGCAGAATAAAGTCATTCAACTTTGGCAGATAATTGGACATGTATTTTCAGGCATCTAAACAAACCATTAATCACAGTGGCTTCAGAGATGTACACATAACATGTTAAAGGATTCAGAATTAGCTCATCAAATTAGCTCAATCTAATGCCACTATGGCTATATTATTACCCAATTCTGTTTGAGGGAAATAGATGTGGAGTCTGATTTCTGTAGGTTTCTAATTCTGTATTTACATGTTCCAAAGCTAAGTTACAGATGCACTTCCAGCCTTTTCCAAGTCCCTGTACGCTAGCCTCAACTGAGGTACAACAAGGCTGTGTTGAAATGTATCACCTGCACTACAATTAATTTGTAATATGTTTAATAACCCCATTGTAGTAATTAATTGTCTAGTATTCTTGTAAGTCAATTAATTGTAAAATATTGTACATGGGAAGTACATATGACCAGGTTTCAGAAGACGAAAATGAACCAGATTACTAAATGAAAAAGTTTTTCATGACAATATAGCTTTAAAATAAAATAAAATGTAAATACTGAATTTACAGTTTTTAGACTGTTTCAAATATGTCATGGTGAAAGAGAAACATCTATAAACTTATGAAATTCAGAGAATTAATACTCAAACACTTTTGAACAGTTTTCAATCTTTCAAGATCTACATCTGCAAGTTGATATATCTGTTTATGATATATCTGTTGGGTGTGGAGTCTGGGAAGATTAGTGGCTATTGAGCTTGTGGAAGCTATTCAAATATATAAACTATTCATTTATCACTTTGATTAGACAAGTTTCTCTGCACACTGCGTGTCAAGTGGGAACATTTAGTTCTGTAGCATCTGTCAGATGTTTTGTACGAGGCGAGCGTTAATTAAAGTATCTTGAGGTCAGTTTTGGAAGGCTGCATATGGATATTTTTCATTTAAAGGTAAAAATAATGAGAAAAGCAATCAGTTTAAAAGCCTTTCTGAGAAGGAATGTGATTAGACTTAGTCATACAGCTGTCGATGATACATTGGATTCAAATGTTTCAGGTGGAACTGACAACCACCTGGTTCTGGTGGACCTTCGGCCAAAAGGCATTGACGGCGCTCGAGCTGAAAGAGTGCTGGAGCTTGTGTCGATCACGGCCAATAAGAACACGTGTCCTGGAGACAAGAGCGCCTTGACCCCTGGAGGCCTCAGGCTGGGTAAGGATCGCTCTCACAACATGGTCAAATAATAGGCTTCTCATTTCTCAGTTTATGATCAGAAGCCAAAATTAGAAAGAGAAACCAACATATTCTGTCTTACTAGTTTACTCTTTTGCAGAAATATGTTTTATTTTTGCAAGTTTGTTATACGTTGAAGATCTTGCCTAAAATGCCTTCACTGTTTGTGTTTCTGTACAGCATGATGGATAATAATTAGATCTTTAACAATCAGACATTTTCTTCCACCATTTTATTCTAATAAATGCATCGGGGGAAAAAAAGGGTTCTGCATATTCTTTAATGGGAGTTGTAGTTTGTAATCCACCAGAAAGAGGAGGAATTGTTAGATAATCTCCACTTATTCATGAATGTATATCTTCCTTTAGCTGCATTTTTTGTTGACATTTGCTTGTATCAAAGCATACTGGTGGTTGATGTGTTTATCGACTGTAAAAGTACTGTTAAAAATACTGTTTTAACAAGGAGGAAGAACAATCAGGTTCTTCAGTTTTTGATCTACTGATAAAAGAAAAATTGATCCCTTCAAATGTGTGGTCACCACCTGAGTATTTATAGGTTAAAGATTTTTTTGATTATATAACATGTTCACCACAAAGGGAAGAAAGTTATTACAAATATTTAACTTTTTCATTCTGAAATTAGACATACAGTTGAATTGCTGCTTTAGAGTAGCTTGTCAGCAAATAAATATACTTCCGGATCTATAAAAGTCCTGTTTTAATGAGATTTTCCACCAAGTAGGTCTAAACTGCTAAGAAGCATTTCTTTCTGAAACACCCAGATATGTGCTCCCAAGCAAAAAAAGTTTTTCCTAGAAAGTACAGTTAAAGGCACAGTCTTTGAGCTGCAGTGCAATGTTTTCCAGATCTGCATTGTTTTTTTTTACTTTTAACATAAAGTAATGTCTATGTTACTTTATGTTTTGAACAATTTTCACAGTAGAATCGCATCCACTGTCTTAATTTGTTATTTTGACACACTGACAAAATAACAAATTCAGATTAATTGTCAATTCAAAAAGAGAGACAAAAAGAAAGTCTGGGAGAAATTACAAAAGAATGAAAAAAAATGTAAGTAATTAGGTTTTATTTTTGGTCGTAGGCGCTCCAGCTCTGACTTCCAGACAGTTCAAAGAAGACGACTTTGTGCAGGTTGTCGAGTTTATGGATGAGGGATTTAAGATTGCTTTGGATGTCAAGAAAAAGACAGGTAAGTCTGTTTGAAAAGAGGTAAATTAAGTCTGTAACTCTGCTGTTGCTGTGAACATATTTATGTTTGTGTTAGTGAGTTAAATCAGAAAGGTGGATGAGAGGAGACAAAAAGAAGCAACTAAATCATAGTATTTTACTGTTTTCTACTGCAGTGAAGCTCCAGGACTTCAAGAACTTCCTCCTCCAGGACCCGGAGACGGTGGCGCGCATTGCAGATCTGCGACACCGGGTGGAGGCTTTTGCCAGGCCGTTCCCCATGCCTGGCTTCTGCGACCATTAGGCGGAGTCACAGGTCTGTAACAGCCAGGTGGCAGACAGCTGGCTGGGCAGAAGTGTCCATGGAGAAAATGGAAAAATGTCATAGTAGTGAAATGTGGATGGTGCCTGAGAATTAGGATTACTTTAGTTCATTTTTTTGTCTTTTTGCAATCAGACCTGCAGAGACACATTGTCTGTTCATACTACTTTGCTGTCATTCATTGATATATTGGGAAGGAAAAAAAAAAAAACAGGCTTTCGATTGAAGAAAATAATCAGAAAAAAAATTACCTACCAATGTTTTTGTATCACAGAAGAAGCCGCTCTTTGTGGCGTGTGAGATTATTCTGAGCTGTCTTCACACAGTTTATTCAGTGCAAGTGTGAAAGGAAAAAACTGGTCAAATCAAAGCTACACAAACACTTTTCAGTCTGACTTTCTACAAATTTATATCTTCAGGACACACTTCAAGTCTTAATTTTTTAAAGTTTCCTATAATGTGAATCACCTGTTATTTTCACAATAAGATTTTTTTACAGTTCTGTGGCATCATTTGCTGTTTTGAAAAGTCTTAATTTTTTTCTGGAAAGATGCAATTCAACTTAAGATGTCAGAATATTATATTTTGAAATGCAATTTGAAAATATTTTCAGCCAAACTTATATGAAACTATATATTTTAACATGATATAGTTTATTACAACACTACAAATTATGTCCAGGATATTTTTGACTCATTTAACGTGTTTTTTTGTTTGGTTGTTTTCTTGTTTACACAACAGGAGCATGTTGTAGATTTCAGATTTTAATTGTTCTGTGCTTTGCTATGAAATCAGTATTATAATTAATTAATTCAGTTGTACGGATATCGACTAATCATGCCAACCTTCCATGTAGTTTGTTTACAAAGAGTATATACTTTTCTATTTATGGTTTTTAAAAAGTAAATACAAAATCTCCATCATTTGACCATGTAGTTTTGAAAATATTTCTTATTTAACTGTTCTTTCTGTCATGTCTAATTTATCTAATTTTTCATCATATTCTTCGAAACTTAAAACAGTAAGGAAATGTTCACAGTTTAGTGCTGTTGTCATGGTCACTGCATCAGTGATAAAGCGGGATTTCTGTTTGTGAACAGCATAATGAGGACATACTTCTTAACTCTGAGATTGTTTCTTTCTTTACACAAAGCACAAAATTCAAAGTAAATTTATTACAAAGCATTTTTCAACATATTACAACTCTTGAACTAAGCATTTGCCATAATATACCAGGAAGTATTTTTGCTAACATGTTTATTCATCAACTGCATGAAGCATTTGAGTCACTGTCATTGTACACTGAAACCTGAAATTTTGATAGCATAATGCTAATAAAATTAATCATACAATGGTAAGCTGTATGTGGTGTGATTTATTTTATACAAAAGAATTTTGAATTAGGGCCTGATTAATCTTTATATAGATCTAAGCGCAGACAAACAAACCTACTGCAAAAGTCGAGGCTCATGAGTTTCCTATGTTTGGATTAGTGTGAAACAGAACCATAAAACACTTTTTAGCATTCTGAGACGTATTGTCTTAATGTTTTTTATGATTTTTCATTAAAAGATACTAATGCAGCCAATCAGGCCCAGGTAATCTTTTTACACGTTTCATGTTATAAAAATAAAACAGTCTTGTAAGTTTTAATTCTGACTTGGAAAGTTAAATATTCTATATTGTGGAAATTGTGGAAGATGCAGGAATATAAGATGTTTATGTGCAGCTCTGACTAATTACGTTCCATGAAACCAGTAATGTGCAACACTATAATGTGTAGGTTTGTTGTGTGAGTCCATAGAATAGAGAATAATACATTAATTAGCTGGATTTCTAAATTTCTCTCAGTCTTTTATGGTTTTATTTTATTTTATTGTGTGTGTGTATGTGTTTGTCTTTGTCATTGTATGTGGTTGAAGGTTACACTTTCTGGTTGAACCTGCACTGATTTTCTCCAGAATTTGTACACAATGAGTGACGCCAGCTTACACATCATTACATTGATATGCATTGTTTTCAGGATTCTGGAGTTCAGTCTCTTGCCCAAGGCCACTCCAACATGCAGTGGGGGTTAACTGAAATTAAACTCACAATCTCCAGATTGTCAGACAACTACTCTACTCCTCTGCACCTCAGCTGCCCCTGTTCTGCCTGAAAACCAAAAATGGACCATAGAGCTAATCAAAGGTCCAGATTCTTTAAGAGAAATGGCTCCTCACGACAGAATGAAATCTGAAGCTACAAACTAGATTTCAGCTTGGTTTGGAGAGTTATGTTGCAGCTCACTGTCAAAATGTCAGAGGAAAACTTTCCTTTGGGATTTCATGGCTGCTTTTTTTAGTTTTTCAATACCTTCTATTGACATTATCTTTGTGTCGCTGGTTTCAGGATTCACCTGTGCAATAAAAAGGTTTAGCATTATTCGACTGTATTTCTGTGAATTTTGTTTTTCTGTCACCTTTGCCTGTCACATTTTTACCTGAGGCTTGCCTGCTACAAAGGATATATAATGTGGTTTTAGGATGCTTGAATTCCTGATTATCTGCTGCAATGTTTTGGCCATTGTTGCGATCGTAGGCAGGTTGCTGTTTGTTCAGGTTACTTTTTCTCATTTTAGGAGTGAGATGTGGGGAAGCATTTCCATTCTAGGTTGTTCTCCAGGGTTTGTTAATGAGAGCTGGCACAGGACTCGGTTCTTAATGGGCTTCTATGGTACTCGGTTTTTGGCATGTGCAATGAAGCTTAAACTACTCATACAGGACTTATTTTAATGTTTTGTTTTCTTTGTTGAGGATTTTTTGTTATTACACCCAGTTGAGTAGTTTATGTAAAACGTGTATTAACCATGTGACAGCAAAACATTTTTAAGAACCTGAATTGCATTTATTTAGTGTTAACCATATTTTCTGTGGTTAATAACCAATAAAAATCTCAAGATGCTTAGAGAATTTCAGGTCTTGGGGTCAAAGGTTAAGTTAGATGTGGGTTAGAGTTTCAAACTAATTACCTGCATAAAAGTGAACCCAGTGTCAAATGGGTTTGCAGTTTTTGAGAACATACCAAATGGTGTGTTTTTAAAACCTTTTCATTTTAAAACAGTTACATATTTTCTGCCCCTCAACACTTTAATGCCACAGATTATTGCCCCAACAGCCCTATGAACGCTCAGTTCACTCTTTTTTCAGATGAAATTGAAAATAAGTTGAAAAAGACACAGACCCTTGGCAATCCTGCGGCCAATATGCCAAAAACAGAAGAAAGTAAAGCAAATGTTTTTTGTAACTCAGATGCATTTGTGGGGCAGGTAATCCAAGGCTGGCATCTTGTGGAAACAGAAGTAAATAAAGTTTTCAGGACGACAGGCTGCCTGCAGAGAATACTTTGCTTTGGGGATTACTGGGCAGGAACGGCTGATCCTCTCTAACACACTGGCTTGACTGCCAAATGAGACAGTTTCTGTGTATATTCTTAGTCACTCAAATTATTTTAATTCTGAAAGCATAAAATGAAGCTAACTAAATCAATATTGGTGGTTTACAGATAACTATCAAGTGTCTTGAGCTCAAAATGATGGCAGTCATTTATACTTGTATTCATACACACAATGCTGTCTTCTAATAAATTTTAGATAGAAGTGGAAAGTTCATCCCACTTCAGATTTTGTCATCTTAATGCACTTTCATGTAGTAGAGTAGACGAATACAAAGTAGCATAAAGATGAGATGAGTGGAAGGAAGAAGATATTGTGTTCTGAATTGTTATGATTAATAATTTATACCATCTATATATATATATATATATATATATATATATATATATATATCTGTGTGTGTGTGTGTTTTCCTGTTATCCTTGGAACCTTCCCATGGCTGCCATTTTGCCCAGTTTCTCTATTGTTGTTAAACCATGAACACTGACCTTGACTGAGATAAATGTGGTCTGCTTTTCCCTAGATGTTTTTTTAAGCCATTTTCTGATTGGATGAGTCATTGATGTGCTCTTAGGACAATTTTGTAGCCAGGCCACTCCTGGGAAAATTCACTCCTGTTCCGTGTTTCTCCATTTGGTGACAATACCAATTGTGTTTCCTTGGAGTCCCAAAGCCTCAGACAAACTGCTAAAGTGTTAAATGTCACTTTTTCTCATTCATGCATATAGATTTTAGGATTTTATAATGCATTTTTTGTTTGTTTGTTTTATCTTATTTCATGTTGCCACACAGGGTTCTTTATTCTAGCCATTAAATTTAAAGTCAACTTTGACGCCTAAAGTTTGGTTAATCAGAGTAAATTTATGATTCTCCTTTAGTTTGCCTTTGCTAAAATTATATTTTTCTGACTTTAAAATGATTAAAATCTGATGCTTGATGTTTGACCAAATAAATCAAAAACAGGCTCAATCTGAGGAGGAAACACTTTATCCCTGCACTATGTAAGCTTGTAATAAGACACTATAGTGTGTAAGTGACACTTGTTTACCAACAAGTTTTTTTCTTCACTAAAGCTGATTTATATTAAAAACAGAGGCTTAAATTGTAAACTAATCTGGAACTGAATAATATCTATAAACAATATTCCAAAACAACCTAACCTAAAATTCAGTTAATTTCTGAAATTATTCTGATTGCACATTAGAAGAATATCATGATTTTTAAAAATAAGAAATGCTGAACTAAAAAGCTAAATTAGTGTTATTTAATAGAGGACGATGCCTGCTGCGGCTGGATAAAGAACATTAATTTCCACATTCTTTTAAAAATAACTACCTCTTGCTTGAGTCAAGGCTCTGATTGACATGTTGCTTCTCAGCAGGAGGCCTTTGTCTCTGCTTCCTCTGCTTCTCAGGCAAACCCACTCCTCTCTCAACGTCTGCATTGAAAGCAAACAGTGAAGCCCCAAAACACTCAGACTATTCCTTTAAAATGACTTAGACATGTGATGCCATTGTTTTTGGTTCATACGAGTTACATGAGGCTTTCAAATTACATGTCTGACATTTTAGTTATATTAAAAACACAAAACATTATTATTAGTGTTTTATTGTTGTCATCAACTGAATCAGCAGCAGGTGGATAATACAGGGATTAGGATTACTGCCTTCACATAACAACTCAAACTGAAGCGATGCCCTCACACTCTCAGGACCACTTGTCTTTCATTAAGAGATAATTGCATAGCATTAGCGTGGCTTTAATATATAAATATGACTTGGAAAACCATCATGTTGAACAGACATCTCTCCTGGTCTGTTTGCTTTAACCAGTCATATCAACTTCTGGCATATTTAATTATGACAGGTAATGAAGTGACAGAGATGCATCTATCCAACATGTCTGTGCACTCAACTTATCCTTACACAGACATGATGGGCCGAAGACACATTTCTAATTAATTGCTGACAGTGTCATTTATCCCTCTCCTCATTAAATAGATGTGATTTATTGTCCGATCAGCCACCGGGGGGATTTAATTTGATCATCTCTCCATTTGAGACTCTGCCTGCATGAATGTGTTTTTGTACAGCGGCAGAGGGCAGATCAGAGGGAGTTTTAGGCCTTTGATAGATGACCAACATTACAGGGAAATGTACCAGATGGGCGATACTGTCTACTATTATTACCATTACAACTGAGAAGTACTTTTTCATTGCACTTTCACGTTTATAAACCTATTCACTTTACCAAATGGTTTTAGAGTCGCCACTGCTAGAATTTATCACTAAAGTTAGTTTATTTTTCTTAAAATAATCATAGAAGTATTACCTGCTTTCAATGTAGTGAATATATCAGTGAGAAGACAAAAGTCAAAACTGGGATTGTATGCAATGTTATGGAGATCGGTTGGCAACTGACAGTAAATAATTTAAGTGCATGTAGCAAAAGTGTTCATTCCCGTGGATCTGTGGATTATTTTACAAATGTATGTAGGTTTGTTAATGAGGCAAAAGTGGAACATTCTGCTTAAAATCCATTCCTTTACGTCCGACATAAAACTTGCACAGCATTTCAGAAAACGGCATGTCAACAATCAAGAATGGCGGTAGTGTGATTCCATTCTTTTGTTCACTTGGTTTAGCATCACTTTTTTTGTTTGTTTTTTTTCACACCTGCAGCCAGAGACTCTTTTTGTTCTATTGCTGCCACGCTGCAAACTCTTCTGGCTCCTGGATCAGTGAGGGAATCTAAACACCAGGCAGACAGTTCAGCAGAAATCTTTGTCCTGCTATCCATATGCTGCAAGCTATTTTCATGCCATTATTTTTGTGGACCTGCCTGTTGTTTCAGTCTCTTTGGGATGATATGATTCCTGTGGGTTTTCTTGCATTTTGTGGTGAGTCATGCAGTTTTCTTTTCTTTGCAGGTCTGTTTATAAATGGTCAACTTGCATTGTTGCATAACATTTGAAAAACTGCAAGTACACTGTTGTTGTTAAGCCAGGACCAAAAAAACACACTCCCCTTTGTCCAAGAAGTTTTATTTGACTTTGCTCCAACAACTTTATCAAAAGAGATTACAATTTTCCAAAATGGGGTTCAAGCTTTAAACGTCACCCCATTTCTGTTGATGAAGAATATAAAACCAATTGGGGGGGGGGGCTTAAATAAGGTCTGATCTGGTTTGTAGCATAGAGTGGTGGACAAACCCAGGATTGATGTTCCCGCTCTGGGAGAAAACGTTAAGTGATGAAAAGCTTCGCTATCTTGGCCAGATCAATGGATCTGCCCAAGGCCTCTCAACATCCACACACGAACGCTGCCACCGTCGCCTCCTGTTTTCAGGCATGTCCTATTTACTTATTTATTCATACCCTCCTCCACTCACAACTTACTTCTTATCTTACCCATTAAAATTAATCCTCATCTAAAAATATCTACATCAGAGAGGATGGAACCAGGGTGGAGGTGGCCTTTATCAGTTTCCCTCCTGCCTCTCTCGTGTAGAGATTTGTTGTCGTTGTCTTCTGAGGAGAAAATTTTAAGAAAATGCAGCATTTGTGAAACAACCTTTATCAGACATTTCCCAATTTATTTCTCACAGATGTCTGATTGCAAGCTGTTTGAAATAATGTTTTGGAAAGGAAATGGTTAACATTGTGATTAGGTCTATAGTAATTCACCCCTATATTTCTTCAGTACAGGTGCTCTGAGTTGGGAAAACAAAAGTTATAATGAGAAGCTCTATATTAGGTACATTTTTCCTAAAACAAAATAAAATACTGTATGTTAGTGTAAAAAAATAAATATTAAGACAAGTTGTGAAAGTAACATAGACTTAGGAAGCAGTGTTTCTATCTTGTGAATTTATTTTCAGAGCTATTCTGATCTTCCTTCCCAAACAGAGAACTACTGACTCAGTTTTCCTGTATTTAGCTGTATTTCCTTTAGAGAGCCATTGATATTACACTTTTTATTTTTTTCATAGAACAAATTGCTGGTCCAGTGTTTCTGTTTACTTTCTGTCCCCCCAAAGCTTAGTGGTTCTGTTTCATAGTTCATCTTTTTAATGTTGATCAGCGGATAACTGGATCTGTTTCTGACTTTGTTTCATCAATTTGAATAAATCTGATTAATTTCAAATTAAAGCAAAATTAAGATCCATATGACTGGATAGAAACGTGATCTGTTTTTGTTTTTTAGATAAAATTAGCAGGGAATTGGTGAAAACAGCATTGATCTGGGAAAATATTGAGAAATAACAATTAAATGTGGTTTATGGTTCAAGTGATGATGCAAGATTCTAATATGTCTTGGATGCAAAAATGTTTCTCAAATGACATGAAAGTAGGCAAACTGTCCACTGTGACCCAACACAAACTCCTGGACTTGACTGTAAAAAAACAAAGCGATAAAATGAAGTGCTGATTATAATCAGGAAGCTGGTGTGTTGAGCCTGAAGTGCTCTCTGCACCGTTTTACATTAGCAGAAGCAACACAATCACAGTTACCAGTGTAGCTGTTCAGGCAGGATAGCTGTAGAGTGTGTGCGTGTGTGTGTGTGTGACCTTGCTATTATGCCCTGGTGTGATGCTTTGGCGTGGCTGATTACCTGTCAGCAGGTTTTCTGTATCTGACATAAGCGAATACACACCTACACATACACACACAATAACAGACCGTACCCACTGGGCAGGTCACTACACTGTTGGATGAAGCATATTGCTGTTAAAAAAGTGCACACACAGACACACATGGAGCCCTAAATGGGTCCATGCAGGGTCTGGAACATAGATTGTCTATTAAGCAGTGTATTAGCAGAGCCCAGGGGCTGACATTGAGACAGTTTGTGTGCCATTAGGGAAGGATTTTATGTTGTCTGCTGTCTATTGATGCTAACCGATGCTAAGGAGCACACAAACGAGCGCACACAGACAAAACTTCATCATCCACTGATTCCTCCAGGAGGGGAGAATTATGCTACCAGGAGACACATATTTGCAGAAAGTACCGATTCATTTCTCTTACTCAGTTCCAGATTGAAAATGATATTTTATGCTCGGCTTCTGAAATCGTCTAAAAATGTTCTCTGACCCACACAAGCCTTCTCCTCTCATGATTGATTTCTATTTTGGTCCTTTTTATCTGCAACTTCACATCTCAGCATGCATGCATGTGTGACTTACTTATCCCAGCAGTGCTGGATTTGTGAAGTGATTAGCTGAATAAATAATGTTTTATTCTGAAAATTATAAGCAATCCTCTGAGCTCAGTAGAGCATAGTCTGTTACGGAAGTTAGCTAAGCAGCTGTGCTTTGCTTTTTGTTCATTGCCCAAAGTTCATTTGCAGATAAAATGTTTTCCTACCTTGAACTTTAACGTGCCAAGCTCTTGCAAAGGTGTTGCAGTATTAGCACAATTGTCAATCTCATTTTCATTTAAAGTGGAAACCCAAATGTCTACATCCACAGCAACACCAGCTGATTCTGGGGGATCCCAAGGTGTTCCCAGGCTAGAGGGGATGTATTGCTTATTTAATTACTTTTTCTAAGAGGGAAGGGTCAACATAGAAAGACAGAATTAAGCATATAATTTATAGAAAGACAGCATAAATTCATACTTTGATGTTGGCTCCTTCCAGAAAGGTGTCACAGCTAAACTGAGACGCCAGACCAGGTGTCACTTTTATGCATCGGGAAAAACAGAGAAGGAGAACATAAAGTTAATGGCAGCAATAGCTGCAGACAATGCAGAAATGGAGCATGGTAGGCAAAAGTAGCAAAGTGAGGAACAGTGTCCAGTATGTCAAGGCCCATTACATCATAACTACCAGGAATATAGTTAGCAAAAGAAAAGTTTTAATCAGTCGTAAAAGTAGACAGGGTGTGTGAGACCCTCAAGAGAGGAGTCAGATAACTGAAAGATCTGTCTCCCATTCTAGAAACAACCCAGTCGAGTTCAGATGATCTATATTCTCTCCAGCAGCTCCTGAATCTGCACTGCGGTGCCTTGTGAGATAGATTCAGAAATTCACCAAAGGCCCACAAAAACTTGATTGAAGGGTTTATTTTTGCTCTCTTAGATGTTTGAAGCCATGATTAAAGAAAAGAAAGAAAGAATGATTGATCACCTGATTCATTCAACTCATTTTTCTTTGAACACAAAATCAAAATTTGTGCATAATGATGCAGAGAAATATCTTTGCCTGTATTCTCTGAAAATAGTCAGAATATAAACCAAATGTGCCATAATGTGAGCAGTTTACTTTCCTCTTTTATTATTTAATGGTAAATGTATCAAAAAGGATCAGACCTTTTGTTTGGGTTTAATCTGTCCAGCTTTCAAAGAATAAAAGCCACTAGTCTTTTTAAAGTTATGGCCAATAATTAACCATGAGATTCATATTTTTATTTATTCAAATGACAATTTTATTTAAAATTTCCAAGTAAAAGTAATTATTTTAATTCTTTCATATTGAAACTAAAAATAGCAAATCAAATTATTTCTTAATAATCAATTAAAACATCTTTGATGGCATTATATCAAACTCTGCTTAGTTGAATCTTGAGCAGGTTTTTGCATGTTTCCACTGGTGTTTTATTTAGCAATGGGCTCCAAGTGTTTGAGGTTGGAGAGGCTCCCCGCCATAACCCTAATCCTTTGCTCTTGTCACAGATACTTTCAGTTTCAAGTCTGACTGGGCAACACCAGAGCAATAATATTGTTCAGAAGAAACATGTTTGTAAAATTAAATCAGTTTAAACAATCATCTGCCAGGGGGAATAAATAATTTTGGACTTTTGTATGTATAAACCCACATTGGCCACAAATTCTAATTAATTTCCCATCATTTGCTCCTTTCAGTCGGAGGAAGTCCTGCTGCTCAAAATATGAACACGCTACAAATGTAACTGACTTCATCATAAATTGAATACTAAAGGAAATGATTAAATGGACAAGACAGAGGCAATAATACGTTTTAATCAAACCAACATTAAACTGTCTGATAGAGTGTATGTGTCAGTGAAGCACAGTGAGGAGTAGTCATTGAAAATTAAAAGGTTATTAATGCTAAATGGTGAACTAAACACTATAAATACAACAAGCAACATAATTAAGCAAACATACATTGAATTTTTTTAGATTTTAAAAGTAATTCTCTTTGTAAATGAAATGTGCAGAACTCTTAATGTAAAGGGAAAGCTTGTTAAAGCTCAGGTCATTTTATACCATCAT
This sequence comes from Poeciliopsis gracilis, assembly GCA_911649635.1. NCBI lineage: Eukaryota > Metazoa > Chordata > Actinopteri > Cyprinodontiformes > Poeciliidae > Poeciliopsis > Poeciliopsis gracilis. The sequence goes on from CAJVRI010001403.1 coordinate 2,516,675, forward strand.
CTGATGAGTTGAATGTAACAAAATAAAGCTGATCACTCTGAAATTAGATCCATCTTTTAATGTTTTTCTTCTTTGTATTATTTGCTCAAGGTTGACGTTGCAGAGGTACACACAAGGTTACATGAGCATAAAGTTTTACATGAGGTGAGGTGACAGCTGTAAGTGGAGGTCCTCCTGAACGTGGTGCCCCTGGACATGCCTGGAGGACCTTTAGAAGTCGGGTCTGTCCTTCTTCAGGCTCTTGTAGTCTGTGTTGATGGCAACAAACTGTGGAGGGAAGGTGGAATACATTTAAATCTGCTTTGCTTAAATTAAATTAATCAGCGCTGTCTTCAGCGGGGCTGAAGAGGGGCTTCAAAATTGTACAAACATGCTCGCACAAACATAATTTACAATTATTTTTGTCATTTTTCTCCTCCAGATACTCAGGAGAGATTACAGTCATTGAAAAAAAAAAAAACTGTTGCTTTTTTATTTATTTTTGCTACATGTACTTTTTATGATCAATTAAACAGTTAAAACTTCTCTGCTTTCTTCACTTTCACTCCCCCATCCTCGTTATGATTATTGTTTGGACATTGGTGGAATTTCAATGCACGACCTTTGACTTGCTAGTGAGAATTAAACATGTTTCGTCGTGACCTTTTGTCTGCAGTAACTTTTAGTCCTCTTTTATTCCTCCCACTTTACAAATCTTCAGAAAAGTTATCTTTCCTCTAAAATCACATCATTTACATCAGTGCAAATCAAATGGTTGAATTCTTTGTATTGAGTAAATAGTGTGTTCATTTGTTTCCTATATCTTTTCTTGCAAAGTACTGCGTAATGCCTCTTGGACTTTTCCGTGTTTTATCACAAAAAAACAACAAACCTCATTGTGTTGTGAAGGACACAAATATGAAAAGCACCTCAGCCTCATGTCCTTTGTAGTATGTCTCAAGTTTAAATAGCAAATTTCAATTAGATGGGCAAGACTTAATAAACCAGTGATTCTTGAGAAGTGGGACAAAATGGGTTTAAATTTTCCCACATTTGTTTTATCAGTTTTTCCTCAAGCTTATGTTTACAAATATGACAAATAATGGTTTGGAAATGTAAAGATGCTAAGATGCAGGCTCCCAGTTGTAACATTTATTTTTTTATTATTATTAAATTGTTAATGGACCTGACCCAGAACTTTGTCATCACCATCTGACAAAATAAATATAAAATGATTTTTTTAAAGACCCTTTTTGTGATATTTTTACTCAGTTTTACAGACAAATTCTTTAAGAAATATTAGTTAAAATAAAAAAGCAACATTAAGTCCATCTGACTTTATGTTGATCTGCATCAACTGAAGGAGTTGATGCAGAACTGAAGGTGGTGACAAACTAGTGAGTAAAAAGAAATACTTGATACATGTGAAGTAATGCCATTTATGTAAAAGACATTGAAATGAATTATCTGCACGTTTAAGTGAGATTTGTCAACATTATCACTGAAAGAGTCACACTCTCAGTTAAAAGCTGACAGAGTTGACGAAATGCCAAACTACCTCAATTTATATGATGTTATTCTGATCATCAGGTCCATGAAATCTTTACAGTATACTAAAAAAAACTAAAGAATAATATAAGCTAACTAGAGCTGCTTTCCCCTGTTGGCAAAGGAAGAAAAAGGAAGAGGTCAGAGTTCTGCTCCAGTAGGATTTTAAAGACCTACTACATTGTTTAAAATAAAAAATATTCAGGAAAATATTTATTGTTATGCTGACATGGCCCAGGTTAGTTTAGTCAGATATTTGAAAAAATTATATTTTGTGTATATTTTATTTCAATTTGTGCTTTAACCACAGGACCTGTTTTGTCCCTCTTTTCAAGAATCGATGAAATTTGTATCTCAAACATCACTGTGTGCTTTAAGCATGTGAAACTGAAGCATACTTAATATGAGAGATATCAATACTTCTGCAAAGTCACCACATGCTCATCCAGGAGCTGAAAGCTGCAAATAAGTGACAGTCTGCTGTTTTGCTTCAATAGAAAACCTTTTCACTCCTTATTAATAATAAACTGAACTTACAATACGCTTATGGTGTTTGCTAGATTTTCTGTGACTCAGAGAAGCAGTGGTGGTTTTGTCAAGATTATAATTCTGTGAACAGGAAGGCAGCTGTAAATTGTGAGAAGGGAATTGTCACCTTGTACTGATAGGTCGGATCGAGCTTGTTCCAGGGCTCAGGGTTGTTCTTTTTGTCCCAGAAGCTGCAAACGTGGAACGATTTACAGAGAAGAAGGGAGAACAAAATATAAATGTAAGAGGAAATAAGAGAATGGGTGCAGAATAACTTGGGGAATTACAAGATGTCAAATAAAGTAACAAATAATAAAAATAAAAAAAAAGAAGAAGAAGAATGACGGAGGCAAAGCGAAACTCACAAACTAAAAGGGAGACAAAAGTCAGGAGAGGAAAAAGTGATTATGAGATGAAGTCAGCCCAGTGAATTGGCAGTCCTTACCCTGTTCATTAACCAAAGTCTGGATTTCACAGCACTCCAGAGCGACAGTCCATTCCTCCACTTCCCCCTCCAGCAGCACATTACGGCGCCAAAGCACAAACAAATGGGGATGGCAGAAGGAGTGCGTCTGTCCCCCTGTGTGTCCATTACAACAAACACTGGGCAGCCTGCGAGGGAGGCAGCCACTGACCATAGCACTCATCACCAGCTGGTGATGAGGTCAGGCTTTATGGCTGACCCTCAGAACAAGAGGTTCTGTGTGGCATGAAATGGGACGTTGTCTATCTACATTTACTCTACGTGAGTGGTCACAGGGTTCACTGCCTTGGTGGGGCTCTGGTACATAAAATTCAATGTTTTCATTTTTTATTATTTTTATCTTTACTACTTGCTCATCATTCCATTTTAAAAAAGATAATTCATGATTTGGTTTAGAAGAGGCTCTGTTTGAAGGATCAGACTTATTTAATGTCTTAACAACTATGAGGTCAAATTTCTATTGTAATACTATAAAAAAAAATCTGTTGTTTATGCAAATTCACAATTTATAAATCTTTAAACTACTTTGATGTTTACAGTGAGTAGTTGATTCACAGTAGAGGTTCATTGTTTGCAAAAAGCCGGGTGCCAATATTTTCCTGTGTAAAACACTTCAGTGTTTCCACACACCTGTTGTTTGTGCAAGATGTTTTTTATTTCAACATCTTGCACTTTGAACTTTTTTATCTTTGAGTAATATAGTGATCCTGCTAAATTTACCATACAAAAAACTAGTTGCTATATAAACTGTTTGTCTTAATGGTATCTTGTAAATAGATGGCACTTGGCAAAAAATCCAAAGACTTACTTTTAAAATTCAGACACTAATTGTTGCTTTTTTTGTTTGGTTTAACTTCAGTTTTCTTGCAGCTAAAAATATCTAAAGTTTTTTTGATTCATTGACTTCACCTGCACCTTCTGCAGGTGCAGGTGACGTTGATGCACACTTAATATGCGGAAGGTGTTTTAAACACCAGAGCAGGTGCATGCACATGTAGTATAAAAAAGTTCCAAAGGCTTCACTTTTTGTTATGTTTTAGAAGAAGAATGTGATGTACTCATAGTCTAATTAAAATGATCATATTTCCAGTCATTTATTTTGAATCTTGCATGTTGACATTTGATAATCAAAAACATGGAAGCACACATTAAAAAACCTCACTGTGTTCATTATAGTATAAAAAGAAGAAAAGTGAAAAAAAATCAAACTTTTTCCTCATAAACATAATCCATGCTACTGGACGTTTGTGTAATCGGTCTACTGCCAGATGGGGGAGACAACATTTCTGCTTAGTCTAAGCAGCTCTTTGTGGATGATGAGCTCAGCTCTGGGTGTGTTTTGCTGAAGAGGCTTTTCGTTCACTTTCTTTAATGACTGCATAACATTTGGACCTAGATTCTGCTAACATTGGCAGAATCTATCCTTCCATTTTATTTTAGGTAAACTTAAATCCTGTGTTATTAGTTACTTCATAATCCCTAAGTAGAACATTACCACCCCCATGCTTTTGAGTTGGCAACTTTGCTAATCAATTCATTTTCTTTTTCTTTTTTACATAGCATGTGCTTAGCAATGGTGGCCAAAGAGCTCCATATTCCTCCTCTGACCTGCCCAGATGTTGCTGTGCACACTTCACTTGCTTTTATGAGGAAGTCGGTCAGCTTTCCCTCTTGTGATTATTTAATGTTGATTGTCTGCGTCAGTGCAGCAGGGAGGAGCAGAGCAGCAGGGAGGAGCAGTGCAGCAGGGAGGAGCAGAGCAGCAGGGAGGAGCAGTGCAGCAGGGAGGAGCAGAGCAGCAGGGAGGAGCAGAGCAGCAGGGAGGAGCAGAGCAGCAGGGAGGAGCAGAGCAGCAGGGAGGAGCAGAGCAGCAGGGAGGAGCAGTGCAGCGCTCCACCTTTGTCGGGTAAATCCTCAACCAGTAGCTTTACAGCTCTAAGCAAGGAGCATATTATTACAACTTCCTGACTTAATACAACAAGTACAACCCTCTCAACATTCATAGGCACCTGTGGTAAAGTATTCTAAAATGTAAAATAAAATGAAAATAACTAAATACTAAATTCACATGTTTACTGTAGGAGCACAAAGTAATTTTTTTTATATTAAATAACCTAAAAAGTTTAATATATGAAATTTGTTTTTTTGGTCAAAATTACAGATGACACACTTGAAACTCATGTTAAAATGACACACATTTTAAAATGTGCTTTACTTTTCAATTTGCCAAGAATTTTAATAATCCATGACTTCCTTTTCCTGCTGATATAAATAATGTGATTCTGTGACATTCTTCTCTCAGCCCTTCTTTGAGATGGAAAAGATTAGAAAACATGCTATTCAAGTTAGGAAGATCTTTTGAGGTCATTATATAAGCTACTTCTCATAGCACTGTTGGTGAAAATGTTGTAAAGGGTTAATAGAGGAGGGATGATGTGATGACTTCCTGCAGGCGGAGTCTCAGAAAGACCAGGTTTTCAAGAGATAGCGGCGCAATTTCAAGACTTTATGTAACTACGTAAATTTTTTTAAGTTATATTTGGTACAAATAGCATTTTTACAAAAACTGAAGTTAACGCAGTTATTTCATTGTGCTATAAAATGACTCTATGTGGCTAGAAAACACACAATACTGCCTCATCAAAGTTTGTGGTCGTTTGGAGAAAAACTGCAACAGAAGTAAATTCACTAAACCAGGCAGTCTTACGTGACATGGGGCCCTCTTGCCAGACGGATCAGGTAGAGCGTGGCCCCTGAGATGCCCAGAGTCATGAAGAAAAACTGAGGGATTAACTGAAGGCAGGGGAGAAAGGACAAATTAGTCTCAGACCATTATGATACATGTCATAAGTACAGTGCATCCCGTCACTTCATTGGCTATATGAACATGCATTTGTGTGGAACCCACACACACGTACACGCACACCTACACACGCACACACGCACACATACAGGTAGTTATTATCATTCTTCTTTCACCTCTCTGTGCCCTTTTGCATATGCATGAAGCTCAGGCCATGTGCGAGGTTGCTCACTGTCAGCAAGGGTTGAAAAGGCAAGGACACTAAAGAAGCAAGAACCATCATCTGCACGTGTGTGTGTGTGTGTGTGTGTGTGTGTGTGTGTGGGGGGTGTGTGTGTGTGTGTGTGTGTGTGGGTGTGGGTGTGTGTGTGTGTGTGTGTGTTTGCAGCAGATTTTCTTCCTATAACACTATACCTGTCAGATTGAGCAAAACACACACTTTCACACAAACTCAGTAAATTTAGACAATACTGTCGGCAAATGTGTGTGCAGAGATTCTGACTGGTGACTCAGACAGGAATTAAAATAAAAAAGCATGTTAAGGGGACAGGAGGATTATGTGATTTGTCATCTTAAACACCTTAGCTTAGGAGAGAGAAACCTTAAACCGCGCTGCATCTATTTGTCGACACTTAACTGCCTTATATTTCTTGCCTGTTTTTACCGTGCACGAATCAGAGGGAGAGCCACACCGCTGGCGAACATCTGTTTGCGGCACACACAGATCTAGTCAAGCTGTAGAGAGCTGACAGTTTGATCAGGTTGAACTGAAGGATGTCTCTACTCAGCTGCATCCAGACATCTGTCCTCCGCTAAATGCAATGCCACTCGCCTAGTTGTTGATTAGAAGGATGTCTAATGATAAAACTTTAATTCTTAACAACATTGAAACTTCTGGTGGATACAGCAGTATTCCCTCAGGTACACAGAACCACAAAGGACTTGTAGAGGAAACGCTACTCCCATAAAGGAAGTAGCATGCTATAAATCTTTTCATGAATAAATCCAACTTTTTACTGTTTGGCTTAATCCATTTCACAATGTTACCTCTACTCCTATTCAAAGATTAAAACTTTTCCCTTAGCCCCATGTTCATAACTGTGAGGGCTGCAGGTTAAAATACACTATGTTACCAAATGATTTCGCTTGTATGTCTCCACACACAGATAAGCTTGAGTAATATCCCTTGTTAATCCGTAGGGTTTAATGTTGGCCCAACCTTTTCCACTAAAACAGCTTACACTCTTTGGGAATTTCTTCCACAAGGTTTAGAAATGTGGACCATTTTTCCAGAAGAACATTTATGAGGTCAGACACTAGTGTCAGACAAGAAGGCCTGGATCTCAGTGTCTGCTCTAATCCATCCCTGAGGTGTTCTGCTAGGTTGAGGTTAGGACTCTGTGCAGGCCAGTCAATTTCTTTCACAACAAACTTGCTCATTTATGTGTTTCCGGACCTCAACTTTTGTATTGCAGCCAGTCAGGATGGAACAGGAAGGCTATCTCCACACTGTTCCCATGCTGAGCATTTACTTTCACTGGAACTAAGGAGCTGAGTCTTGCAAAACATCTATTGGATTACAAGAAAGAGATGCATGATTTATGGCTCAAAGAAAATCTCTCCTCTGCTATAGAGTCCAATCAGGGCTTCTGAAGTAAATCTAAACAGTTGTGTTTTTAGTCTTGATTTAAAGGAACTCAGTGTTTTTTCACAGGGACTGCAGCTTTATGTCTGAGCAGCTGTGGGATTGATTGGAACATTTAAATTCAATGGTTCAGTTGCTTGAATGAATCTCTTTTTGATAAAGAGCATCGTCCTGTATAAGACAGCCCACCAAGATACAGATGGGTCATAAATAATCACACTCTCTCAGTCTAAAGTAGGAAGGAAGATGTTTCAAAACGTTTTGGTAATTGTGCAAACAAACAATTAGTTCCCTTTTATTATGAACATGAATGTCATATTAAATTTGGGATTGTTTTGGCGTCTACATAAAACCATGATTTTAAGTAGACATTTATGGAATAAATATTTTTTTCATAATGTTATAACAGATTATGGAATAAACAGCTATGAAGTGATGCACAAGTTTAAATGTATTAAAATAAATTTTAGAATGGATTTCCTATGATCCAAAAAGGGCAATAAATTGCTATTAAATAGCTCCAATTTAGTAAATTTGAATTTAGTAAATTGAATTAAACTAAAGTAGCTCAATTTAGTTTACTTTGAGCTAAACTAGACTAGAGTTTAGCTCAATTTACTAAACAGAGCATAACTTAATTTTCTAATTGAAACACATAATACAGATTGACATAGAATGATGTTTTTTAGCTTTTATTTCTGTTATTTATTATGATTTTTCACTTACAGCCATTAAATACTTGGATGATCAAGGCAACACAATTTTTTTGTTTTCAAAAAGTACTTTTAATCAAACATCATCACGTGCAAACTATTTCAAGATATTTTAGCTCCAAGTTGATTTTTAGAAAGTAATTTAAGAAACTCATTGTAAGCTTGATTTATCCACTTCAAAACATGTTCAGAAGCATATTTGAAATCCATCCATCATTAGTTTGTCGATACTCATCATCCATCCTTCCATCATCCGTCTCTAAATTCATTTATCACCGTTATGACTCTTCCAGCACACTGGTTGTTAGGTTGAGCGTCTACCTTTCATATGCAACACTTATTACTACTGTGGAACATCTGAGGACCTGATGTTCTAGCTTGTATTTGCTCTCCTCCATACGTATGCTGCCTTTTGCTTTATAGATTGTCTTGATTGTACATTCTCTCTCTGCCCATCTGCCCTTTTGCCCGTCCACATGTCATCCATCCATCAGTTTGTCCACTGATTTATCATCAGTAATCCATCTGTCTGTCCTTAAGCCATTCATCTCCTCACAGTTCAAGCTATTCCAGATTTCATGTTTAAGCTCTCCTCTCATTGAAACTATCTGCAGAAAATTCAAGGACAATTTCTTATGTATGCAAAATGTACTTTAAGATGATAAATCTGAAACTACCACATACAAAAGTATTTTATTTTAACATTAAATTCTGTATGGGAAACCCTACTTTCAGTGTAAAGCATCTCTGCAGACTCTATGACCTTGGAAATTGGTTCATAGAGCACACACACACGCACACTGAGCGCTGAGTGCAGAAGCATCAGCTCTGTCATCACCAGAGTAAACACAAGCAGCAAACACACACACGCATACACACAGAAGCAGGTCACCTTTGATCTGACACATACACACAAACAGGGAGCAAATAATGAAGACATGCTCGTGTATAGGAAGTCATCTACTGCATGGTTCTGATATCTTCACACTGAGCCACAAACTGAGAGGTTCACCTTTCACCATCCAGCCTGACCAATATAGGAAGTGTTTTATACTCGCAGGGGTTCGATACTGTTGCTGCCCTTATTACTTTTCTGGTGTACTGCCAAGCCAGCCCTGTCAGTCCATGAATTTGGGTCACCCTCAGTAGAGCTCTGAGGCAACAGAGGGGAAAAAAACAAGTGCACACAGCTTGTGTTGTCCTTTCTTCTTTTTATTTATTAAGATAGTAAAGCAAATTAAGAAGCTAGGGAAATTATGTGCTGTCACAGAGCTGGTTTCAAACATTTGAATGTTATTTAGGAACTCACACTCTAAGGTCTTTTAAGTTTCCAGAGCATCTGGAGCTTTCAGCTGAAGAGATCACCTCTTTTCTGTGTTGGGTGTATTGTATTTATTTATTTTTTTAATTCTCATTAATAGGTGTTGTCATGGCAAAAAAGTGTTGGAGAACTGGATACTGTTTCTTTTTGGCAACACCACTAGCTCTTACATTTTGTAGTTTTCTTTGCCATATTTGCATTATATTGTGATGCATTTCAAACATTCTATGTAAAGCATTATTATCTTTGTTATACCTTTGTTGCATGTTGTTTTTCTAAAAAAAAAAAAAAAAGTGTTTCAAGTAAATGAAAGAAACCTGTGCATAATAAATGATGCATCCAATCCATACTGCTTGTCTATGCTGCTTGCATTTATACAATAGTTTTAAAAATTTTAAAAATCCTTTCAATTCTGTCTAGACTCATTTCTCAAAAAGAATTAAGGTTCAACAAATAACATGTAATCCAACCTACCCCTGGATGTTTCTTCGCGTGCTGAATCATGTCCTTAATCATCTTTATTATTCCTCTGAAAACGTGTCCTCCTTAATAAAAGCCAAACCACATAAAACGAGGAACCAGCTGTTAGTCACTAACTGATGACTGTATCCATGTGAGATAATGTCTCTGTGCGGATTTATTGAAATAGTTTTTTGTTGGCTGACGTACAGTTTGTCCCCCAGAGCAGTGAGACCTGTTGCCAGTCTCCCAGCCGTCCTGCCTCCCTCTCGTATAAGAGAGAGGGTCAGAGGCGACAGGGAGACAGAGACAGAGACATAAGTCCTAATCCTCATAAACACATCTGTTTGAGGCACTGTATGTTTATACTGAAGCTCATCGAGTGCTCTGTGTCCTAAACTTTTTCTTCTTTGGTACTGAAACAAGTGCAGAACAGTTTGTTATTGTTAACCAGTCCCTGTTTGTATGTATTAGAACTTTGAAATCCTCCCTCTGGAGATGCTGGATTCTGCTCGTTTTTTGCGGTGCATCATGTCAACTCTAAGGAGAAGTTACACCAACAGCCAGCATGTCCCTTGAGTCCAGACCTTTGTCGTGAGCATGGTAATGGCAATTGATTAGTCAATGGTGCTGCACTTGCAGACTTTAAAGGTTTCTTTACAACACTCTGCAACCTAATGAACCTCATGTAATTAATACCTTAATGCTATGCAGGGTAAATTGCACAACCTACTGCTGTTCTTTACTTAAGGTAACTGCTGTGGTCACATCATTTATCATGCTTATGTTAAGAGTGCAGAGTCACTGTACTTTATCATGAATTTATGTTAATTTACAACCAAAATCTTTACTCCCATACAAATTAGATTATATATGACAGATCAACACAAAGTAGTTTCTTGATGAAAGTTTTTCATCAAGAAGTTCATGGTAACTTTGGTCCCTCTGACAGCAGGAATATTGTCAGGAAGACCACGAGTATTTAAAAAAACTTTGTAGTTTTCCCCAAGCCAAATGGGGAATCAAACTGTTTGGGCTGCATGAAAATATGTGGAAGAAAACTACAACTCCACATCAGTGTGAATACCAAACAATCTCCAGTGTGAAACATGGTGGTGATGTAAATGCCACCATGTGGTCAGATGATGAGATTATAGGTGGAGCTAAATATAGAGCAACTCCACATGAAATCCTGTTAGAGGCTGCAGAATACTTTACCTTCACCTTCCACCAGGACAGTTCAATTCAGTTGAACTTGTATTTAAATTGCTATATAATTGGTGATTTACATGCCAGCAGTTCGCAACAAATGTCTTGAGATACTATGCAAACAGGTCAATTGAATTCTATCATACAATGACCCTAATTAATCCTGGTTATCAAACAGGGCACTATGTTCAGCTCATTATTTAAGACGTTTGGTGTATAATCAACCTCACACAGGTTGCATTGAGTCATTGACAATGACTCTAAACATACAGGCAGAGCTACATCAGAAAACAAAGAGCAGCTGCACCCAAACCACACAAGAGATTCTGAATATAAAAAGAAACCAACATTCAGTAGAGAATCTGAGGCAAGAATTTCTGTTGAGGTGCTCTCCATTCAATCTGACTGAGATTGTTTTCATTAGAGTAGTTTTCCTAAGAATGGTGACCAAAATAGCATTTTTCTATATGATAAACAGCATACAGTATGTCATTGTTGAGTTTACTCAACCTGCATCACTTTTAACTTGTGTCTGCTGTATTAAAGTTGTATAAATGTTTGGGAGTGATTTATGCTACGCTGCCGTCATGCTGCTATCTTATGAGTCCCTATAAGTTGTTTTACCTGATGCTTTTTGGTAGAAAGAATGCTATTTCTGTGTACTACATGTCAAAGGTAATGGGTGTAATTTTTCACCCAGCAAGGATAAGGAGATTGATGAAGGCTGATGGGGAAGGAAAGGTGCTCAACAAAAGAGGTTTGAAGGAAAATGAGATGCATTAAGACGAGAGAGGTGAGAGAAAATGTCGATATGCGCTCCCCCATTCACTCATCACTCTCTCTTATTGTTCTCCAGAGCAGATTGCAAACTGAGTGTTTCAAAGAGACAAAACGTAGTATTTAAATGCGTTTCCTATTGGTGATAATGCTAAGAGGAAGGGTGGCTTTAATGAGATTTTCTTCTTATGAATTGATTCAGCACATGGAAGCTGTCTAGAGTCCTGACCCCACCCTGTTTGCTGTTTCCTATAACCTTCATTAAAGACCCCAGCATTCACCTTTTAGTAAATTGTTTTTACTGCTCTTCAGTCTCTATAGGTTACTTTAAGACTGCGATGTAGCTCACGTACTTAGTTTTCTGTAAGGCCTAAAATTTACCTAGAGAGTGGGACACTGGTTCGTTCGTGATTTGAAAAGGTTGTGAACAGCTGCTGGATACAGATTGAGATGTTGGGTAATATTGATGATAATTTTATTCCTACAAGAGGCCCAATCTTTGTGGTGGGTGGGCAAATTAAACTTATGGTTAGAAATTGCATTATCTGATAGCACTGATCACATTTAAGCAAGATAATATACCTTCACATATTGTTTTTAAAAGGTTAAAATTTATTTGCGAAAGCTGGTGACCTTAAAAAAGACCTTAAAAAACAGATTTAACCCAAAGATCTCTAAAAATGGCCATCCAGGATGTACTTGACGAACATCAATTTAAAGAGCTTATATTAACAAACAAAAATTTCAGTAGAAGTCCTGTTCCAAAGCTTGATTCATTTAATTTAGTATCATGAAAGCAATTTTACCACAATGACTAATGTGGATGCTATTATCACAACTCCTGTTGCTGCTGCTGCTGATGGCTTGGGGCTATTCTGTTCTGAAGACCAGTGATGTGTGTGACTTTGGGTCAAGTCAAGACCTCATGACTTACTGTGTCATGTTATGACTAGACAGAATACATATCAGCATTGTGTATGTGTTGGTATTTTAAAATGTTTTTTGATTATATAATAACATAAGATGATTAAATAAGCTCAACAACAAATATATTTATTGTCTTTAATCTGTGATTTAGGTCTTTCAACCACCAGATTTGTGCAATGTATTATTATACTTATTCAGTTTTAAAGTGTTTCAGGAACACTTGATCATAGCTTCTTTGAAAAAAAAAAATACTTCTTTAGAAATGTGGACACTGATACTAGAAATGGGAAAACATGTTTTGCACTGACTTAGTATTTTAGCCTTGAATAACTTCGGTGACAAACCAACTTCTTTCACACAACTTGCACACAACAATGGTCCCTTACAGTGTGACATCAAATCGTTTTGTGAATCATAAATCATTTAAAATCTTGTCACATTTTTTCAGCAGACATTTGAAAATATTTAAAAAGGAAAATATTTCTTTGCTTTATTTCTTGGGGCCTTTCGTCCAGCATGAACACATGGTTAAATACACATCTGTTGCGCAATATTCCTGAAGTTCGCCTTCTGACCCGTCACACACATCATTAGAGTTTCTATAAATTTTCAACAAGCTTTTCTGTTGTTCAAAGAAACCAGAGAGTAATTGGAGCCACATGTCTTTAGACACATCTGAGAAATACTGGAGGCTTTTTCAAACTAGGTCCGTCACCTTGGACAAACAAAGAGTGACCCAAACATGTGAACCCACCCAGATATCCTCCGGCTAATATATGACTGTTCTTGTGAGAAAAACTCTTTGGTTCTTACTTCTAACATGTAAGAACTACAACAGTCTTCCTGTCACACAGACATGCTTTTAAAGTAAAGGCCCAGTAATTTCAGGCTTAAAAATCACATTAAGTTTCTTTAACTTTTGTGATTTTGGTTATTGTGAAAGCATCCAGATTTTGCACCACTCTTCAAGTCCACCCAAGGTCATTTGTACATATAACCTGTCGTGAGAATGTAAAATTTTGGTCAAATGTCCACTATTTCAGATAAAAAAGTCTTTGTCATTACAGTACAATATAGTCTAACATCATATTTTTGAAAAAAGCTAATATATTTCTCTCAGATCATTTCCATCCTTTTTAGATTGGTTGCACAGCTGGCACTGTTGCCTTGCAGCAAGAAGGTCTTGGCTTTAAATTTCGACCAGGATTCTCTTTGCATGGAGTTTACATGTTCTCCCTGCGCATGCACGGGTTTTCTCCGGGTACTCCAGATTTCACCCACAGTCCAAGAACATGATTGTTGGGTTGCTTAGTCTTTCTACATACATAGTGAGTGTATGCATGGTTGTTGTTTGTTCTGTGTGTTTCCATGTTGCCCTGTGATGATCTGGTGACCTATATAGTATGTAGTCTGACTCTCACATAATGACTACTGAGGATAGGCACAAGCTCCAACCCCCTTAAAACAACCTAAGATGATAAGTGGGTATAGAAAATGAATTGATTAACTGATGGGTTTCCATCTCATTTGGTTTAAAGCAGGCCAGGAGTTCAGAAGCAGAAGGGAGTGTGATGATATGGGTCTCCATGTAGATTGCAAGTAGAGCAATCACCTTTACAAGTCAGTAAACACTAGAGTCTTTGAATCTCATGACAGATTAAAAAAAAAAAAAAACAGAATGAAAAACAATCAAGATTTGAATTAAATTGAAGGGTGTTATTTACACCTTCCTTTGAACACCAAATCACCACAGAAACTGTGTGCAGTTCAGTTTGATTAATCAGTAGATGAAATGTTTGCAGCAGTAACAGCATGGGATCTGATTTTTAAACTCCACAGAGATTTTTTAAAAATTTTATATAAATCCTGGACAAGAATTATACAAAGCAGGAGTTGAGAGGAGTGTACAGCATCTGTGGGGAATTATCCGTCTGCAAATGATCTCGTTTTAGTTTGTTAAAGTCGGTGAAAATGTAGAAAGTCATAGTTAGACTGTGACCATCGTCATTTGTAATTTTTCTGAGCAGAAGGTGGAGGAGAAAGTTGTTTTTAAAGCAGATGCATTTCAGCTAATAACCATGTGTGCCTGTGAGCATGAAAAACATCCCAAGCTGTTAAAAAAAAAAAAATACCAGCCACCGGTCGTGACAAATTGTTTCAAACATGTGCACAGATGCACACGTTTTACATCTCAATTGGCACACGCACAGAGATAACCAGAACTAGTGTTTTAATAACATGAGGGATTTTTTTTTTTTTTTTTTTAAGTAGGAAAGTAGTGCATTTTAAATCCCGACACTGTAAGCAGCCGATGCGTTTCACACCACAGAGGTTTGGATGATGGTCATAACTTTGTGTGCCCAAAACCAGGTCCCGTGAGTTCTGCAATTGCTTTGATGCATATTTCAAAAGGACTGTGACATGAATGCCAAAAAAACATTGCCTCCCGTTCCTCCAGACACGACACACAGTATCTTCACCATTTCTCTTTTGTCATTTATTTTTCTCTACTGGGTCTGAATTCTTGGAGCAATTTTATTTTAAGTTCTGTGGGAACCCAAACACTATCCTTGCAAATCAACAAATGACAGAGCAATGTGGATACTGCTGAAGAAAATGACCAAATTAAAACTTGAGTGAAAGTCCATCAGGTGACAGAAATCTTTTTGACTGTTTTTACATTAAAAACATTCCCCTGCAGCTTAATTTAGTAGATAATTACCACAAGTGATTTGTTGTGCCAAGCTATTTCCTCCCATGTATTGTTTTGCTATTTAAATGAATAAAACAGTTTTACTGCAAGGCTTATTCAGATATACAAAGTTTATTGAATTTAAATTGATTTAACAGAAATCAATGACCATGTTTTTATATTATGCTCTTGCATCATAATAGGTTAAATAAATTAAATAACGAGAGCTACTGGAAGAGTACAAAAATTGCAGTCTCACAAGAGATTGGCTTTTATTTGTCTAATTATTATCATTAACAACATCAGCATATGTTTTTATGGCTATGTTTATGGATATGTTTCAGATCAATGTGTAATAAATCCTTTGCTTTATGTAATATTGAAATTTGCTTCATATTTTAGCCACCTGTAGACCCTGTGCAGGCGGGAAAAGTTGAAAATACAAACTTAAACAGTTCACTAAAGCTACAACCGTATACTAAATGTTCTTAAATATAAAAAGAGTGATGGAGAATTTAAGCAACCAAACTTTCAACAAATTAGCCAATAATTTACTTATTCCAAACCAACACCCTGACCTTTCCAAGCTGAACACAGTGCAAAGATTCCGCATGAGAAAGAAAGACGTGAGAAAAACCCTGTTTACAGTTGCAAAGACAAATAAACCCCCACATGTTTTTAAAGATAGCTATTAGAAAAACACTCATGAATTAATGGAAACTGTTCTGTGTCTCATGATGTTTTATCCCGTCATAGAGTAAACTGAAAGATGAGGTCAGTCCTTTCACAGTGAAGTTGCTAGAGACATTTGGACAGAATATTGTTTGTTGTTTAATGCTTTTTTCAGCACTATATATCTTTAAACGACGTAAAATTGTACATGCGTTCTGTGAAAACATATTTATAATGTAAAACATAATAGCAGCAATTGATTTATTCAAAAACATCTTAGTGTGTGTAAATATTTACACAACTTAGCTAATATATACTCCTTGCGACTACTTAATGTGATCACTTTGCAAGCAGCTTAGTTCTGATAAATGGACAAGATTAAATATGGAATGATATTACCACTTATAAATATTAACACAAAATTGTTAATCCAATCACACTTTCAGAGAAGAGAAGTTCATACCTTTTGAATTTGTTTGTAATTTCAGCTCCATGTGTTTAACACATGCGCTGCATGTGCTAAAGGGAAGCAAAAACACATTAAAAGGTGGGAGACGAAGAAGCACAGTCAGCTAAATCATTAATAAGTAGTTTTCTTCTCATTTTCATCACCCTCTTTGACAACTTCACTTTACTGAAAAGTTATCAGTTACCATAAAAACAGCAGTATTTTTATTTCTGAGCGCATGACTATTGAGCCAACGCAAAAATATTCTTCAGCAGATTCTGCATAAGATTATCTGTATTTTTCATAAGAGGAAAACTTTTCCAGCTGCATTATAGATTGACTGGAGTGTCATAAATTCTGCCAAATAGCCTAATATCATAATATTATAGGCAACGTCATATCTGAATGTGAGGAATAATAGCCTTTCCTCCTTCTGTCTGCAGGTCTTGATGAAAACCTAATTTTATTGCCACAATCATAATGGAATTATCTCCAGGTGTGAGGAGGGCATTTAATGAAATCATTACAAAGGATTACTTGCTCTTTTTCACGGTCTTATTAAAAGAGCCTTTGTGATTGGAGGCAGAGTGTGAGAGCCTGGATTTTTTTTTTCACACTCCACTCTGACTGATTGCATGTTTGTCAGGCTTGCGGCTGCACAATTTGTGGCATAAAAGCCTGCAGGGAGTCATAAGATCTGATTGGGAATATTGGGGGGGAAGTAAGGAAGGAAAAAAATTGTATTGGCTCCTGCTGTATTGATGTTTGAACACGGGGCTCTAATTTTCTAATTATCTTTTCAAAGAACACTTTTTTTCTACTGAACGTTTGTTTTTGATGCACGGTTTGTCTTTTTAGGGCAATGGAGTTTCTTTTCCTCTTGTGTCCATCCCTCTCTCTGTTACACTTCCTCTCAGTGACCTTTTTCATGAATTTCCTTCCAATTTTTCTCTATCTACCTCTTCAAGCTCATCTACTTTTTATTAACAGCCATCTTACTTCATCCCTCTCAGTATTGAACTGTATTTAACCTCCTCTGTAAATCCTTTTCCTACTTTGCCGCGGGGACAGAGGCGTACACTATGGATGTTAAGTTTAATGAGCAGCACAGCCACATCACTGCAGAATTGTCGTTCATAATTCTTTTGGATTGAATCTTGAATTGTAAAATCAATGTCTGCTTGCCCCTTTGCTCACTTTGATATTTCTTTATATGACAAAGCAACTTTGTTTCTCCCCTCATCAACTTGTGTTGCCCTGAAGATTGGCATACATCAGTGTTTGATGGGGAATCTATCTTTATTTGGGTCATTATTGCTGCTGCTTTAAACGTAATAAACGTGCATTTTATTAATCCCCCCAAAAAAATTGATTGTTGCATTTCATTGTTGAACACAAGAAGAATGTTGTGTTGCATTCCTTCTTCCTGAAGGCCAGCATAGACAGTCACGCTTCAGCATGACTTTCTTCAGCTTTCTGCGTCTTTTTCATTGAATACGTATAAACTGGGCCTGAGATGCTTTCAAATGTGTCAGAGCATTTGATGGGTATCCCTCTGTTAGGGCCTGGAAAGACACAGAGTTGGTGGTCATTGCACATCTCTGTTTAAGTGCTGTTTCCTGCCGTGATGTACAGTATTTGCTCCCATTTTGAAAAGCATAGAACTCATTTCTCAAAGACATGTTGTGTCTTTGACGTACAGAATATTGCTTTTGAAAAGCTATTTTCAAAAGAATCCATTGAAATAACTTTTAGACAGGTGTTTAACATACTTTTTATTAAGCCCCCATTTCTGTATTAGATGTTTTTTATTAGTCGGATGTAGTTATTCTAATGTTAAGTGTCATATTTTCATTAGCTGTAATTGGAAAATCGTCAACAGAATTGTTAACAGTAATAAATACTTGAAATCATCAGGCTATGTAATATTACTGAAATAAATTGACTTTTATTCATATCAATATTCATGTCAATTCATATTATATAAATTAAATTGTATGATAACACCGTGAATATAACCATGTGCATCCACAACCACAGAATCAGTTAATCAAATAATGACCCAGATTCTTGTCTGAAGCCTAATTCAAACTGTTTTTCACTGCAAAACATGATAGAAAGACAAACTTCTCCAGAATTCAGACTAATAGTGGCTGTGCCAATTTTGTCAGTTCACCAGAAGCCCCAGTGTGTCGTTTTTCAGGAACTCATAGTGCTGCTGCGTTAACCCAAGAAACTTTGCTGAACACCCAGACCTCCTTGTATGTGGTCAATATATTTGAAGTAAATAACTTTTATTCCACGACTCTTTCAACACTGAGACAAACTCTGCTTTATTGTCATGATTGTTTCATTACGGTTATTTGGACTGAGCCATCAAAAACCTCCAGCTGACCTTAACTGACAGCCCACAGTTAACACCTACTCTTCACACACAGCAATGTAAAGGAAAAAATATGTATATTTCTGTCGAAAAGTTAAGAAAAAATAAAACATAAATTCAAAAGGGTAATGTTTTAAGCTTGACAACATCAATTGTGATGACTATATACAACTGGCTCTACTCCAAATCTTCTCGCTGGATGAACGTATTGTTAAATTTATGTATTTTATTAAAATCCAGGTATTTACCGACCTGATCACTACCAATATACCTGCATTTCCATAGGCAACAGGACTTGTTCTGGAAGTGTGTTATTTGTCTGGTAAAAGCACAAACTGAAAGTGTGAGACAGTCAACCCTTACGTTTCTCACAATGGCCTGTCAGGAAGTCAGACAACAGCATGACTTCCTGAAAAGTCACGTGCTGACTTGGCCATGTGCAAGTAAGCACATGGCCAAATAAAGAATGGTCACAGCAGGGTCCCGTCCATCATGAGGCATCGCGTTATTAACATCATTATTAAGTCTGCAGCCGCCGTTCCTCTTGCCAGCTGCCATTTCATATTTTACACTCTGATTAAAGCATAATAAAGCAGCAGCCGCCAAGTGACATGCAGCTTAATCCCACTGTAAACATCAGAAAAACAAAAGGCAACCTAATTATTGATTACAAGAATTCAGTTTCAAGGAAACATGAAATGAAATCATGTGCAAGACATACAAAAATATAAAAACTACAATGATGGGATTCGTTATGGATGGCAAAATCCATAATCCATGTATTACGGCTCCTGGCCTCTTGAGGCTGTGCAGGCTTCTTTCTGTTGTGCAGGTTCAGCTGTGGAAACTTGGAGGCTGCAGGAGAGCAGCCACTCCATTGGACCAGCAGAGGATCGTCAAGCCAATCAGATGTTGATGAGCCTTCCCTACTCCCTATAAAAGGCTGGTGAACCCCTTCCTCCAGAGGGGCAGGTGGCAGTAAAAGTTGGTGTTTATAACTGCTTTGGGCAGTTTTGAATTATTTTGTTCTTGTTTGTTCTGCTAAGCAGTTTGACTCTGTTTTAGATTGACTATACATAAGCTAGAAGCAGCTTGTGTTTGGGAGGCTTGGCGCTCCCTTTGGGTCCTTTCTTTTGGATTGTTTTGAGTTTACTTCAGACTGACTTGCTTGAACATTTTGTAATTTAATTTTCACTTAGCAATTCTTGAATTTGTTAGTCCTTTTATTTTGTTTTAATTAGGTTAAGGTGTAATGTGTTTTGGTTTTGTGAAACTGTCTTTTATCATAAAGAATTTTGCATTCCACTTGTTTTCTCTGGACACATTTTTATATTACCGCTCCTGAACCCCGAGATCTTGGCGGTGTAACACCATGCATGAGCATCTTAACAAACAAAATTAAATTCAGTCACAGAAAAACAAACTTTTATGTCAGGTGGACTCAGGTTTTTTGTAAAGTCTTCTTTCCCCATCGCAGTGCATGCTCCATCTTGTTTTAATTACATTTAGATTAAATACAATTTTGACCATTTTTTTTTTTATTTAAGTTGATATTTTACTTTTATGAATAAACAAAAGCTAAGCTATGTGCTTTTGACAGTGAGTGAAGATACTTTGGGCACTCCATGCTAAAGTAGTATAGAACTGTTTAACACTTTCATGATATTTTGGATTTTGAGTAAATTATGGTCGAGAGCAAAGCAGGTATGGATATTCAAGATGTCACAAATAAAGGATATTTGTCCCCCAGCTGGCAGATAATCAGTTTTGAGGTGGTATCTGTTCCACATTTAATATCTTGTGTTTCACAAACATCACATTGTCATAGTTTGCATATTGTACTTTTGTTTGACTGAGGTCGGAGTTGACTCAAATTTTTCATGGTCATTCCTTTTTGAATAGGTTTTGACAAAACTGTGACTCCAAAGCAGAACCGTGAACTGAAAACAGATTTATTTATTCCATTAAGATTCACAAACCTATTCAGAAATGTTCCACTGGTGATAATGAATTCAAGTCCTTGATCAGCTGACTAAAAAATCCACCTCATTCACACAAAAACTACTAAACTGATGGTTAATTTGTAGTCAAGTAAAAACAAGCCTTTTTTTAATTGGATAAACTTTTTTATTATTGTGTGGGTGGATAGTTTCCATCTTTTTAATAACTGTTGAGATAAGCAAGCAAGACTTCGCATGATGATCTGACTCAGAAAAAAAATGTTTTCACCGAGGTTAGAAATGGGAGTCATCAAGAAACGCAAATCTTGTTCACAGCTGTTGTCAAACTGAGATGAATGGGTCTGCCTAACTACTCAGGAACAATGTTTAAAAGAAAATGAATCCAGGTTTTGAATAAACGTGTTAAGCATTTGCCTACTGTCTGGTCAGCACTTATTCCCCTTAGCTGAAGAACAGAGGGGAAGGGGTTGTGGAGCAGCGAGCGGCAAGAAATCAGGCACTCAGCAGCTCCACAATACCCCATTAGTCTTCATTTTCAGCAGGACATGCAACAGGGCCCTTATGTCTTAAAGAACAAACTAAAATTTATTGGGCCAGCTAGTTTGAGTTAATTGAAAGAAATTGTCTGTCTGCTTGCCTTCCATTAGGTTTACAGCATGTAGTGAGTCAGGGCTGGTTGATCATATGGGGCCCGAGCTTATTGCCCTCTGCTCATCACCCCAGCCTGGTTTCATGTTAATGGTTTGATCCATGGTCAACCTCCACTCAGCAGACAGTCTGAGCAGAGGGAATGATTCAAGGAGGAATTGTTTAGAAATAATTTATGAGATTTGTTCATCATGAAGTGTGAGACAAACAGAATAAAATTGACAATGGCGGTTCAGAGATTGCTAAACACTGAGTGTCTGTACTTGTTGTGTTCTTTGTTCAGTTTTCTCCCAGAGCTCAAACAGTGATTATGAATGATTATCTTTTATACAGTGAACCAGGACATTGCTGGTCTTCCTGGAAGTTGTTAATTTCTTAACTTATCATTGGGTCTAAGTTTTTGGAGGGAAATTGTTTGGGTCTGCAAAACACTGTTCAGTTTACACAGGACTTGAGACCGTCTCCCGAGGCATTTTAGTGGAGATGCTGGGAATGCTTTGTCAGGCTTTCTGGTAGAAGTTCTCAGCTCAAAGTCAGGCTTGTTTCTTGTTAGTGTTGGACCTTAACAAGGAAAAAAAAAAAAGCTGTGATTGGCTGGATCTGTAGCCAAGTAAATAATATTTATGATTTGCCACAACTGGTCACTCGGGCTCATTATTATGATGGTCTGTAACCGTCCACCCCTTAAACTGCTTATAACACTGATTAAACTGAGGTCACAGAGTTCCCGGCTGTGAAATGAGGGTGCTAAACCATTCAGATTCCTAAATCTGACCCCCAGTCAGGGTGTCTGGTTTAGGAACCAGCTAAATGAGGACCTATGGTTTAGGAACCTCAGGATAATCTATTCTGCTTGAAGACATTGTGTCTCTTTTGGAGTATTTGGCCCTCTGGAGCAAATCACAACTTTCACATGCGACATTTGTATGCTGATTAAAAAAATGCAAATCCAACAATTAAAATAAATAAATAAAAATTTAATTGAAAGGATTAGAGAATGAGTGAAAAATCAAATCACCTCTATATGTGTTTATATTCTTTATCTGCAGCTCTGAAGTGAGTCATTCATGAAGCTCGGACTGTTTGACAAGTGTCAGACTGCTGGGTTAAACTTGCAAACATAATCCACACCTGCCAAAAATCACTTTAACAACTCACACCTGCTGCCTCCTGTCTGTGGCAGCAGACTAGATGAACTCCCATTCTCTCCCTCAGCTTGGTTCTAATTACCAACATTTAGCAGCGGATATTCCAAATCCAGATCCACTGAGAATATATGGAGGCACAACACAAATGCTCAAATGCACACACAAAAAAATTTATAAAAACCCGCATGTCTGCTGAGAAACTGACTGGCAGTGGTGTTTAAAATAATAAGATGCAGCTGTTGATCGTAGCGACTGTCTCCAGGTTTACTTCCCTGTGGCCTCGATGGCAGCAGAGGAACCGTGATGAAGGCAGACAGCTGACAGGTGCTCCAGGATGCTGCTGCCATCAGGTGCATCTGCTAAACTTAACTCCGAGACAGGAAGACGTAAAAGAAGGGGGAAAAACAGCAAAGGAAGAAGGAAGGAGAGAGCAGGAGTTAGGGGGAGAACAGAGAGAGGCAGAAGAGTGGCCAGAAAGGAAGACAAAGAGGGGGAAGGGTGTAAAGATAAAAAAGGAAGCATATGTGTGTGCCGGATGTGCTCCTTGAAACTTTACTCCAGAGCTCTGTGTAAAGAAATTCACAAGACTGCTTTGAAAGTGCGAGGCTGCGGGTGCCCCTTCGTCTAGACACTGACACTCTGAAGGGCTAACAAGTTTACTGAGCAGGTGAGGAGATGGAGAAGTAGAGCAGGAAAGAGAAAAAGGGGGAGATAATGGGCACGTGCAGGAAATGATGGAGAGGGAATGGGAAGGAGTAATAGGAACAATAAAAAATTAAATAAAGGAGGAGGAAGAGAAGGCGGTTTGTCAAGAGTATGTGTGTGTTTGCCATATGTTTATATTCTACTGCCTGTTTCAGCATTTTACAGCTACATGCCTTCCAACTCTGGTCAAGAAGAAAGAAAGCGGGCAGGGTGTGAGTATACAGCTTCAATGTGACAGTGGTTATGCTCTCTGAGTGTCTCTGCCTGTAATAAAAGGTGCACATCCCAGACGCTGAGGCCGGGGTTTGAGCCCTTCATCAAAGCAAAGGCCGAGCACAGATCAAGTGTTCACGTTTTGACACAATGTGACTAAATTTGACATTGAGTGTAACCGAGGAGGTGATCTTACAGACCTCTGTTCTCTTGTATGTCCTGCTTTTTTGCGGGGGTGGGGACATTCCTGAGACGCAAATGTGTCTCGGAGAGCTGGGAGAGGAGGCTGACGGAGCCTGGTGCTTTGCAGGTAGCCCGACAGAGTGGCTTGGAGCACTGTCACCAATTTGTTCCTAGCCATGGGGGACATGCAGGGGATGGAGAGGCAGTGGCAGCTCCCTGTCCTCATCATAGCTAATGAGGCCTCGGCTTCTTCTCCTACTTCCTCTGTGTGTGTGCGTGTTCGTGTGTGTGTGACAGCAGTTTGTAGAAGTTTGTGTCAGAGTGCTGCCAAAGCTCCTCTTTCTGAAAAATTGTGGCTGGTATCTGACTCAGACCAGCGTGTACTCTTATATACAAGTCTTCTTGCTGAATAATTCACCTGATCAAGACACACACACATACATACACACGCACGCACACACACAGTGGAAAGGAGGGAACAGGTCTTGTTCAAGGCAGCTATGATTCAATACACAATTCAGGAACATCACACCAGCTGAGACTTTCTTTCTGGGTTGAATCGTACAGAAAATGCTTAAGAAATCAAGACAAAGGAAACAGGGAGTTGCCTGCTATGATAGCCAAAAGAAAACCTGCACAATGTATAATGATCTGAACCTTTCAGTAACAGTCAGCCTACCTTTAGTTTTTTAAGTCTTATTCATTTGTCTCTTTTGCACAGAACTTTCTGATTTTATGATATTATATTATGCTGTAATGTGACAACATGATGCTGTATTTTACCTTATTCTTATTGTATTGTGTGTCTGTATGCTTCCATTTGACTTGCACTTTGTTTTTGGTACATCTGAATTTCCCCATAGAGGGACAATAAAGGATATTCTATTCTATTCTATTTTATTCTGTTCTGCTCCATGTGTTGAAGCCGTGATGTAAACTGAAATAAACACAGCTTTATCTGTAGGACAGGAGCTCCCCTGTGTGTTCAAAAGTTAGAAGCGCAGTGTTTTTCTTACTTTTGCTCAAATCAAGAATTGCTTTGGATCTTTTTTAAAATGCAAAAGTAATGCAGAGGTAGATAAAGAAACAATTATAAAACAAATCCTATTTTAGTATCCTGGATTCTTATGTTTTAATGCTGTCTTTGTCTTTATCCATAAGAAAACTGATTCCTGACATTCATTTTCCAGAATCATGTCATGATTGTTACAAAAAGTGAATCAAGATAAATAACTTTATTAATTTAAGCAGTGATTGCTTCCTGTTGGGCTGAATTTCTTTTTATTTAAAAAAAAAGTCAAACATATGAATGATAGGAAAAGCTTTTAATTTTCATCAGGTTTTTTTTTTAACTACATCATACCTGCCAACATCTGTTAACATTCATGAGACACATGCAGCTGTGGAGTGACACAGTCCTAATGGGGTCTGCTCCCCTGGAAATTAAAATAAAATCTACTCAAAACTATGCATTTCCAGTCATTTGATGACCATTTTCCTAAAAACTGTTTATTATCAAGGTAGAAATTCAGGTAAATGATTCATGACAACTAGTCATTAACCTGAACTTTATTTGAAAATCATACTTAGAAATTGCATTACACTTATTTTATCTGAATGTTATGCAGCTGTTGGCCTTTTTCTTTAAATAAGAATGCTTGTCCATCTATGGAAAAGTTAACATTATGAGTCAGGGTTTTACTATTTCAGTTCACAGTGGGTTCACAGTTCATGAAGTGGGTTTGTATTCTAGTTTCCAAACACCTTTCTGTCTGGAGTTCATCCAGTTCTTCTTTGAGGGCCTGGAGGGCCTGACTAATCACTGCTTAAATTAATAAAGTTATTTATCTTGATTCATGCTAAAGATGAATTAATGTAGTTATTTATGTGGCAGGAATAAACACAGCTGATGGTTTAGAGCTCATCAATTCAGTGGTACACACAGACTGTGAATTAAAACATTAGTTTGTGAACATGTTTCTTTGTGTTTGAATGACCAGAATGCAGAAAAAACATGGTCATCTAGTGCGCCACCTGGTGATCAAACAATGTCACACCAGGTGAAAATTAAATACGATTTGTCTATTTTTAGAATATGGGTCTGAATTAACAACTTGTCCTGTACTACAAGCTTTAAGGCCAAATAAATAGAAACAAAACATTTTTATTATTTTTTAACATTGAAATGAGAATACAAATCCTACCATGTCATTTTACATCTGCCTCTAATTTCTTTTCTGTGGGGTTTTTTGACCAACAGAAACAAGTTGATGTTTCCTGAAATGCATCTTTAAACAATAATTTGGATTTTTAACTCTTTTATTTACATTTTTGTTTCTATTGCTCACCAAAAGTAAAGAGCTTATCTAATTTAAATCAAGTATCTGTAGCAACTTTAACACTTGGCTCAATCAGTCATAAAATTTAAACAAGCTGAAAAACTCTGATGGGCAAAGAAGATGCTTATTATTTCTATTTTGTGTAATATTAATTCAAATGTTTATGGCATTGTGTGGACTAAAGAAGAAATTGATAAAGATTTTGTTTGCCACATACAGTTTTTATAATATAGATAAATAAAGTTTAACGTAATTATGCCAAAAACAGAAGATATGTAACTTAATAGGATTGATGTGGAGTCACTCCTTAGTTTAGGGTATCCTATTTTTAGAAAACAGGATATTTTTAAAAAATAACGTAAGGGTAAAAAAGGAAGGAAAAAAGATGACAATACCACTGAAAAATTCTAAAGGAGAAAAGGGGTGAAAGGTTTAAACAGAGGAAACGTGAAGTATTCTGCTGACTCCCAATACACCAGAATATAGCAGAGTCAGCTGTTAGAGGAGAGTGGAAAAGAGATCAGCTTTTTTCTCTCTATATTCCCACTGGAATTTTCCAACATTAATGCATCCAATCATAAAGTGTCTCAGTTCAGAAAAGGTCAAGAGAGAAATCTTCCAGAGCTGAAAACTTAAAATCCATGAATGCAAAAAAAAAAAACAGACATTCTTTTCTTTCCTTTTATTGCAAGAATGAATAAATACTAAGACATAACATCAGACTTTCTTTGCTCAACCATACTGATTCTATTACAGCAGTAACAAATGCAGAAAATATTTTACCAGGTTTCACAAATGCAAAAAGAGGTTATGCTGTACTGAAAAAAAGAGAAATGAAGGAAAAAATAATAAACACAAAAGCTTTGATTTTTATGACAGGACATGTTGCTTCATGAGGGAGAGAAGAGGAGAGCCGTCAGGGTGCAGGTGTGGGCGGTTTAAAGAGTCCGGTCTTTCTGAAGTAGCGAACGATGAGAGGCACTGACACCACTGTGATGCTGATGCGAACTGGAGCGAAGAGCTTATGGACGGCATAGGCAAGGACAAACGTGCTGGTTCCTGCTGCCATTTTAGATTGAACCAACTCCTCACTGAAACCCAGTTTGCATAGCAATGCCGTCATGTCGATGCCACTGCAGGGACAAAACACACAAAATCAGTTAGAAAGCACATATTTAAATGGGACCTATTATGTTTCCTTTTAAGTAGGTTAGCTTAGGGCTATGGGCTGTAAAAACATGTTCAGATGATGAGATTTCACCTCAGTTTTGCCTATTTTGAGCTCTTTTCAGAATGAGCTGTTAGGGATTCTTGTCGCTTTAAATCTAAATAAGCTGCTGCAGGCTACTACCCCAATGCCAAGTCTTTATACTCAAATATTATGCAAATGGGAATGGCTGCAAACAGATGTGCGGTTGTACAACCGTATGTCTTAGATCCTGAGTCAGACCCAAAAACAGAAGAAGTGGAGTTTCCTGTACAACCACCAAGGATGCATCAAACAGTTTCTTGATAGTAAACCATCAACAAAACACTTGTCTTTTAAAACACACACTGTACAGCTCCTGAAGTGGTAAAACCAGAACAACAAATGTGTTCTACTAAAAAAAGAGGGTGGAGGTCAACACCAATTGTGACGTCAGTATCGGGAAGTTTGTGAAACTATTT
The DNA here is from genome assembly GCA_911649635.1 of Poeciliopsis gracilis. Taxonomy (NCBI): domain Eukaryota; kingdom Metazoa; phylum Chordata; class Actinopteri; order Cyprinodontiformes; family Poeciliidae; genus Poeciliopsis; species Poeciliopsis gracilis. The sequence goes on from CAJVRI010001403.1 coordinate 2,544,128, forward strand.
GTAATCCAGACACCAACAAAAAATGGCCAGAAAATGGCACAAGATTTGTTAGTGCCTGAACTGTTTTTAGAAGCATTAAGAACCCAAACAGAAGTACAAGCACATGCTAAAAGGGAATTTTGCAAAACAGATCTCTTTTAACATACCATCACAATTTATACTAAACACTTTGAAAAACCTTCTGATTTAATATAAAAACTGCTTTAAAAACCTGCAACAGATCCAAACCATAGATGTTGTGTTAATACAACCACAAGATGGCGACAACTTCCTGATGATGATTATGACACTAGATTAGGAGAACTGCTGGTATCACATATAAGACACCAGCAGCATAATGTGCTGCTGAAAATAAACATAAAATTTGATGAAATATGATCCATATTGTATTTCAATAAAAAAAATGCATTGTTTCACATTTTTTGAACAGTGCTTATTTGCCAATGAGACAAGAAAATGTATGTAGGCTGAGTTCCAGTAAACATTGAGCTTAAAGATTCAAAGTATAGCAATACTACAAATGCTGTTCTCAAAAGCATTAATCTTATTTTTGAGCTGTAGTAGTTGTGTGGTTTATGCGTCTGTCCTGATTACACAGTTAACGTTAGCTTTAACATTCACCTAAATTATGGACTTTAACGAGTTCTCCATTTCTCTGACTTCATAAAATAGTTGTGACCTTTTTATGTGAGCAGTTTGGAGCAATAAATATGTAAGGAATGTGGCTTCAAGCTTCCTCTGTCAATGCAGTCTTTCTCATGCTTCAACAGCGCAGCTAATCTCAGCAGCACACTGAACTCTGCTAAAGATGTGGATCCATTTTACACTGTGGCAACTGTTCCCCCTGCCACATGCCAGGGCTCACAGTGATAATGCTTAATGTCACTGTAAATTACAATGATTATCACCCCTTACAGGAGGAAATCTCTCCAGCTTGTCACACTATGTTTTCCAAATCCCTCTGTTATGAGATCACACAGACAAGAGAAGCACAAACTATTTAGACTTGAACTCCTGCCAAAAGTAGGATGTGTTAGGTTAGTATGGTTTTTCCATTGAGCAACTTGAGCAACAGATGGCAGCGAAGCTCAAGGGAGACTCAATGTTAAGCTTTGCACACCCTGCACAGCAAAACACAGCAAAAATTACTGTAGGCTCCTGACTTGATTAAGGTAGTTGTAGAATTTTAAAAATAATGTGTGTCATAAACTAGAAAAATAGAATACCTCTCCCTGACTCTAGTCCTTACACTAGCAAACTAGCTAAGAGAATGTCATACTTTTGTTAGTTTATAAACCATTGAAAATCTGTTGTTCTTTCATAAGCCTTCCAGACCAAAAGGTCATCTGGTTTAAGTCTCCTCTGTATCTTCAGAGTCACAACCAAATCAGTGAAGTGCAGTGAGTCACAAAGCTGGTGAGGCACTGACTTAATCATTAACAGACACACAAAGATAGACCACCTGCATGTCATTGTACACATAAGGAAATTTTGTGCATGCAGACAACGTTGGAGGACAAAAAGACAATTCTTCTACATGCCATCCATAGCTGCGCCAGAATAATCCCGTTAACTCAATGAAACTTTGAAATTCAGGTATTATTAATTTTGTGTTGTGCTCCACAGCAAAGGGAAAAATTGTTTAAAGTACAACTCAAAACCATGTCTTCCTCACTCTCTGCATTGGCCATGCTATACACAGACTTGTTGCCTCACATCGAATCTGTTCTCTGCCGTTTCTGATCGCTCCCCATCTTTACACACAAAACATGTTACACACAATTTTCCTGTTTTTTCCTTGTTTGTTGTTTTATTTTTTCATTATGTAAAGCACAAATTTCAATTGCCATACAGCTGAGATGTGCAATGCAAAGGGAAGGCCACATTGGCTGCATTATGTCAATTGTATTTGCATTCTCTGGGTAGGTGGAGCCCCCAAACCTAATGGATTAAAATTTTACTTTTTCATAATTACAGCAGGAACATATGTGAATAGGGGCAGCTTTACTGAAAAACCCACCAAATTTAAATACAGTTTATGTGAACAAAGGTACAAAAAGAGAACTAAGGAGTTGTAAATAAGATGGGAAAGGCCAGAATGCAAATGATCCAGGATGACATAGTTTATGTCGTGAACTAATATAGAAACATTAATTTGTTTAGTTGTGAACAGAACTTTGAACTAGTTCTTGTAAGGCTGATCTTACACACTTTTCACTGCAGTGAAAGAAATATTTTAAACCTTAGACTGACATATTGCTCCTTCAGTTTTCTACAGTTTGATACTTCTGGTAATTTCAGAAAAAGAAATAACACAGAAAGTTTTTCTGCTGGTTTGCACATAGATCTGGAAATGCTGTGATGTAACATTAAACCGGTTATTCATGGTCAAAAACCACCTGTGTGGATAGATTAAAACATCATAAAACTCCTCATTCCTACAACAATGTCAAAGACCTCAACCTATTATTAGGTTTCACAAGGAACCAGGTTGGTTTGGAGACGTTTTTTGTTTTGGGGTTTTTGGTTTTTTTTACTCTTTTTAAAGAAATTATAATTCGAAAACAGCATTTTAACTAACTTTTGTGATGGCACTGTAAAGTGGCTCTTGAAAGTTTTTAAGGTAAATTTCTCTAAGGGTTAACTGAGCTGCACTAGATTTCCGGAAGTGAGTCATGTTACCTGGATATAAGGAGGTAGAACATTCCCAGAGACATGAGAGATATTCCAATATGAAAGGAAACTCCCACTGCTCCATATTCTTTAAAGACTTTTTTTAGCTGCTGGGTTTTGTTGGGTTTTTCTTCCCCAGGCTCCGGTGTGCTTCCGTGGTCTTTTTCTGTGCTTAAGGTAGAGGAAGCCTCCTGGAGATCCTGAACAAAAGGCAAATAAAATGTGGAGTTTAAAAGGAAGTAAAAAGTTAAATTTCATAGTTAGTCAGGGTTGAAGTACACATAGTTTAAAAAAAAATTGTTAAACTGGTGTTTTTCTGTGCTGTGAATGTGTGCGAACAAAGCCTGGGCTTTAATGAGCTTCTCTGTTAATGGAGCAGAAGAGTCAGCTGATTAAACACATTCTGCTGCTGCTGTGTGCATCACCACACACCCTGCCACACTCATTAAACACGTCTCCCACACACACAAAAAGCCTCTCATCAGAACAAAAGCACACAGATGACTCTGGTTGTGACCTCCTGACACAAGCGCCACACCATCTGCAGACGTCCAACACATCGCCGGAACATGACGGGTCGCTGCGGAGCGAGGCGGGTTATTGTGGAGCGAGTGTGGGGCAGATCAGTGAACCAACATCACACAAAAGGGCCTCAACAAGCGACAGCCTGCATCAAAGCACTGAGAAGGCCTGTCAGTTGCCATACATAGTCATCTGTCAGACAAAAGTCACTTGAGCTGCATTTTACAACTGCAGTCACGCTTAAAGTAAGAGAACCAGTGGAACAAGTTTCAAGGAGTTGAGGAAATGCCACGATGGAGAAAAGCATGCCTTAAAAGTTCTCCTCCGTAAAGATGAATCACGATTCTTGGTGAAAACAGGAAATGCCTTTGTTCTATTTTCAGGCCAACAGTGGACTGTGTGCTTTAGAAGCTGAAAAAGCTCTCACTGAACTGTACTAGCTGCAGCCTTTTAAAAGCTCATAAAACACTAAAATAATGGCAGTGAACTCAAGGTGCTGACACAGATCAAATGTAACATGTACACAATCAACACTCTGATCATGTGGTGTAAATTTGTAAGCAGCTCTTTGAAACTGCATTTCCATGGGCAAATTGCTGGATTAGTCTGGTTCAAAGGTGATCAAAGGAGGGCAGATTAGACAGAGAAATGGGGGTCAAGGGATTATGTCTGTGGTGAAGTCGGTTTTCTCAAGGCTCATCATTTGAGGCAGTCTTAAAGCACAGAGATGTCGAAGTGAGATGCTGTCAGCAGCTGTCATGTCATACCTGCACTCTTCTCTTCCAATGATTTCCTTCACGATAAGGTTCATCAGAGAATAGCTCCACAATGTGGCAGTGGACAGGATGAAATGGGCTAATGTCGTTATTTTAATCCCATAGAAACATTGTGGGGTGAGTTTGGATATGCTCTTCAGGCCTTGAGTGAATAACCCAAGACATTCGCTGTAACCCAAGTGTTCAAGTTCAAACTTTTCAAACTCTTCAAACTCTTTTTCTTCATGCTGACAATTTTTTCTTGTTTGTTTAGACTCAATCAAACCATTTATCTAATTCAGGAAGAGCAGAGCAATAAAGAAACCAGCTGATTTTTTGTTTTTGCTACTATCTGTCTTGTTAAATTTTGGCACAAGATTCTGGATGCAGCTAGAGCCTCGGCCACATTTTCATCATGCTGCCATCAATAGACAATAGACGAATCCAGAGGGGGTGAGAGAGCAGGGCCCTTTTTCTTGCTGTTCAGCACTTAGACAGGCCGAGCTAAAAGTAAAGGCGGGCACCACCGTGGGGAGGGTCATGTGAGCGAGCAGCTAACGGGAGCTGTGCCAGGAAGGTTGTATAGGACAAGAACAGTGGGTCTGCTGTGTCTGATAACAGCTTTTCACTGCCATGAAAACACATGCGAAGTCACAGTGGCATGCAAACAGGGACAAAGACACACTCAAGCGCTGAGCAAACACAGAGCGGGAGGGAAGTGGTGGTTCTCCCAGTCAGGCTTCTGAGTCTCCAGAAACTGCAACTCCGAGTTACCTTACAGTGAACTTTATAGATTTTTCAAGTGCAGGTCAGTTCTGGGAAGCTCATCTTTCTCTTGACTATAACAGAGTCATTATTGAAATGCTAAGAACTGCGAAATTCTGTCCACTGTCCAGTATGCATTTTAATTTAAAATAAAATAAATAATAATTCAAGAAATTACTGACCATTTGAAAGCTCAGTTCACAGAACACTTTTCAAATTCTAGTTGAACATAAGCTTCTTTTTCATTATCTTGCAAAAGTCTTTATCTCTTGACTTGCATTCTACATTTAGTCATGCAAAGTGCACAAAGTTTACATTAATTGAAATTTTATTTGACAGACCAACATAAAGCAGCACATAACACTGAAGTGAAAGGAGAATGAAACTTGATTCAAATTTTTTTTTACAAATACAAATTTGAAAACTGTGCTGTGCATCAAGGTGATACTTTTAGGCTCAACTTTTGTTGCAGAAAATTAATGACTCAGTTTGAAACCTAAAACTACCCATACATTTAGTTATAACTAATTATATTCCATCTTTACATACTAAGGCCAAGCTTTTGGTTTTAGTTAAATATCCATTAAGTGCAGGACTTTCACTTGTTGGGAGTGAACTGGATGACTTCAACCACTCCTAGCTGAGCCTTATCTCTGATGGACCTTTGACATTTTAGAGCTGTAGCTCATCAGTGAGATAATGAGATAGTAAAATGTAGCTCCAAACTCCAAGGCCTCTGATCATGTCCAACACATATGTACATATTTTTAGGATTTTTTAAAAATCTAAATCAGGTGTCTTTTTTTCCTAACGATTTGTTTTCTGATGTTTATTTTAGTTTTGTCAAATATTGAAAAGTTGTGCATAAACTTGAAAACAGCTCAGAATCTAAGATAACATAATTAGATTGCTTCATTTGTCTGTCCAAAAGTCCAAATTCAAGCTGTTGCTCAATATTCAGTACTGTGCAGAATTTTAACCAGCCTTAATTTTTTCATACATTGCAGTGGCCCCGTTTTATAGATCTGTGGTTTTTTTAAAGATATTTTAAAGTTTTTCTTTAGAGAATGACATTTTTTACCCAGCAATATATTTTTGTCAGAATATTAAAATAACTATTTGACAGGATTGCTCGTTTAGGTTTTTATTTTATAATAAAAAGAACAAAAATGTAAATATGGGCAACTAATTATTATTATGATGATATTATTAATATATATTTCTTTTATTACGTTATTTTAATTGTTAGTAAAAATAAAATACAAATTTGGGAAACTGCAAAGTCATACTAGTAGCGGCTGAATTGAAAAGAATAAAAGGGGAGGAGAAAATGACAGGCTTAGAAAAAACTAACTGATTATGCATCAGCTCTTTTGAGTGCTGTTTTTTTTTTCACTGTAATACTTGAGGGTCAAAATAAGAGATTTCTGCAGCTTCTGTTTGGGCTGTGGTTACAGTTTATGCAAGGTCAAAGGGTAAGTCTGCATTTCACTCTGTAGGTTCTTGTAAGGAAAACTCTAATTTCTGCCCCTCCTCCACAACTCTGCCAATACTGGAGTAATTACAACTGGCTAATCAGATTAAATATAAAACCTTGAACCAAGAACCACATAAGACATTTATGATACAATTACTTAAAAGCTTATAATTCATTAACAAAGTTAGTATTTTAATCAAAATACTAATTAATTTGGAGCAATTATTCATTTATTATAATTTTTTTTCCCAAACATTTTTAAAAAGGATAAAAGTGATTAATCCTGTTGAGTGTCCAAGTGTTTTTAAAAATCAGTCAATGCTATCTTCTTATTAAATTAATTGAAATGCTTTAATGTATTGAATGTGAAAATGATTTTAAAAAAAAGTATTTGCTAGAAATATCCAACAAAATTCTTAATTTAATGACAAATGTGTGTATCTGGCTTAAAATGGCTAAAAGACAGCAAGAAAGTCTGGGTTCTTGACATTTAAAGATGTCATTTCTTTAAATGATGGATAATCCAGAATTGGGTTCTGACCCAATTCATTATCTCAGACCTGTGTGGAATGTTTTACTACTATGAACACACTGAAAGTGAAGTTTTATTGCCCCTTTTGTTGACTCACCAATAAAAGCCACGTTTCAAGGAGCAAAGTGAACCTGTGTTTAACTTAGCACGTAGGTTGGGTTCAACTATGATGACTCACTCTTAATAACCCCCATCAGAGCAGTCAGAGTGGAGTTTTCTCTGTCTAAATTGGTCATGCACTTGTGCAGCACCGAGCATGAGTTTGTCTTGTAGTGCAGGCACATTAATAACATGCACAGTAGAGAGAGTTGTATAACAAGCCTGCTCGGTTACATCAGGGCTGCCTTCAGTGAGCTGAGGGCGCCGCAGCCTTCCTGCTTTCTGAATATTTTATGGTAAAGTTATGAATCCTCTCAGCAGAGGGACAGAGAAACCAGGCTGCATGTGGAAGCCGTTTGGTCCCACTTGAGTTAAACACTGAATTACCGCTTTGCTGCTGTCAGCCTGCTCCTCGCTCCTCTTCGTGGCAGCGCTGGAGGAGGCAGCCCTGGTCTGCATGCTTCTGCTGCCCGTGTTACCTGTAAACAAAGCGGCGCCCTTCGTGTGTCCTCCGAGCCTTGTGTTGGAGAATTCACCGCCCACTCGGTGCACGCTTCTGGATAAATTCACAGCCACTGCTGCGACCCGGTCCAGTAGAGCCCACTCTGTTATCATCAGACGAGCCGACGTGCCCCAGTTCTGGACGGGCTCAGGTTTTCGGTGTGCCCGCTTTGGCTGGAGCCCGCCGGCGGACGCGCCGAGGAAGCGGAGTCGCTGAAACGTGTGGCCTGTCCCGCCTGTAAGCGAGAAGTCCCCCCGTCCGGTTGCTTTGACCAGAAACCAGCCCGGACGTTTGAAAACCTGGTCCAGAGCCGCTGCTGTCAGTCTCTCCGTACGGCACAAAAACATTGTCGGGGCGCCTCCGCAGGCGAGTGTAGAGTTTCTAGAAAATTAAATAAAGCGAGTTAATCAATCCGAACAACTAATTATGAGAGTGGTTGGCTGTAAACATGCTGCCCTGTGGCCTCTCATGTCCCCTCAGGTCCTCTTGTTGTCCTATTAACGCCGACAGCCAATCCGGACTGACGCGCAACCGCAGATAGTAAAAACCTGAGAGAAGGGAGGGGGTATTTAAAGGCATAACCATATTTATCTAATAGAGTTACATCATGATCTTAATATCAAAATGAGAGCAGTTTATGCTATTTTTACGTAATGCAAACACATTTAAAACAGCTCCAGGCTTCACTATGGTCTTTTCCAAATTTAAAGAACTTTAGAACAGTCAGGAAGCATAGTTTTATTTGCATAAAGCACCATGCAAACAAGAAAAGCAAGCAAACGGCTAAGTAAATATTAAAGGAGTCCATAAATCATCATTTCTATGCATTTCAGCAGTAATCTTCTGTCCGGTTTCTGCATTTTGTAAATGATCCCACATAGACGGACCTTCATAAAAACATGGAATTGTGAGAAAAGAACATTGTGAGAAAATATCAAAACAACAAAACATTAATCAGACAGTTAAAGCTGGAGCACAAATGGGTCTTCCAAACAGATTCATTCCTAATCATTCTGCCAAATTAATGAAAAGTCATGTTAAGTACAACAATGTCAATGCTTTGAAGAGGACACAATAACCATTGATCACAACCCTATAAAAAACTTAAAGGCAGAGGGGAAATATGAGCAAAGCCTACCAACCTGGGTCAGTTACACCAGCGATGTCAGCAAGGACGGAGCAAATTTCCAGCAAACGCTTGGAAGTTTGTGAAAGAAAAACCCAAAACATTTGACCCAAGTCACACATTTAAAATGCAGTTTTGACAAAGTAAATGCATTTAAGCTTGCAGAAGTTTTACAAAAACTTGTAAAGGTTTTGGAAGCTAGCAATAAGTGTGGTAAACCTAATTGGTGTAAAACAAATTACACAAATTAGGAGCAATTTAGTTAAATTATTCAGTTAATTAATTAATTGATAGAATTTAATTTAATTGTACAAGCCAATTTGTTTGTAACAAAAAAACGAACAAAAGACAAAGGGTTTGTCTTTTTTAATAACAGACAGTGAGGAAAAATGTAATGTATCTTTCTGTGGAATTCATAAAACCAACCTGGTTTCAGTTCTCTGGTAGAGATTACTATTTTGAAAATGAAAAATAAAAACATTTTAAAAAGCAGCTTTTTGAAATAGTTATTGTCCAAGCAGACCGAAACATTCACATGTACTTACTATGAATGATTATGTTGATATAGGTAGTGTCATGGGGAAAAAAAATTAGGTGGGAGATCACAATGTGGATGGTTGTTATCCCTGCACACAGTGTGCTGTTACATGACTTATCCCTGTTATGCAGCCTCATTGTCTGCAGTTATCTAAGCTTTGAGATGCAGTGTCACAATTAGATAAAACTCTACACACAGGATAAGAAATTTAACTAAATGTGCAGATCACACAAATCGTATTTTGAGGAAGACTTTAGAGAAAGCAAACATTCCTTTGTGTTCTCCTAATTGTGCACAGCTGACAGAAATTTAAACCTTTTAAGGAAGGCCTCCTTTCAAGGAAGTGGTGTCATGGACCAGATAATTTAAGCTCCACTATCTATATATTTCACTTCCGTCATTATTTTTATGTTAACAAAACGTGCTGATGCATATATAAAGACAGTTAGTCACGGGATGAGTCTGACTGGTTTCTCTGACATTTGAAACATTTGGTAAATTATGCGCATCTGCATGTGAATGATGTGAAAGCCAGCATGAAAAGTGATAGTGAGTAGGAGGTGAGATAAAAAGGGTGGGTTGTTGGCAAGAAGCTATCAAAAAATGTCTCAAAGCATTGGAGCCCTTAATCAGCAAGGCCACAAAATCAGCTTGTGAGAGGGTTCAAAACTGCTACTAGTTTTAATTATTTCAGGTGGATGAAATGTTAAAAAAATAGCCTGTTTCAGAGGAAACAATGTTATTTTAAACATGACTGAAACTGGAATGAGGGTTGGAATGAGGATTAGAATTGGGGTTGGATGGAGGGTTGTAATTTGTCTTGGATGGACGTTTTTAAGGAGGGTTGGTAGGAGGTTTGAGATTAGGTTTGGAAGGAAACAGGGCGAACACATAGTGCTCTCTGTTGTCAAGTTTCACTCTGACCCATTATTGTCTCGTCCAATTCTAGCCAAGTTGGGTGTGTGTTCACAGGCAAAATGTTCTTCATTAACATTTTGAGAACATTGGGGAGAAAGTGGGAATATAAGCAGCCCACGAGTTGTGGTCAATGTCCAAATGAAGTCATTTTGTATAATTTTCTCAAAATTTCTTGGCATATTTGTTTGTTGCCCAATTCAGTTGACACTTCTTTTATTATTGATAAAAAGGTATTGCCTTCAAGACTACTTTGGGAGAAAAAGTATTGTCTTGAAGACAATATCTGGGTCTATCAATTTGCAGCTTGCCACCTTGCCTACTACTACAGTCCTATCACGACTTGTAAATGGTGATTGAGGTGCTGTTGACGGAAAATTCATGGGTTTATCAATAAATGCAATCAACTCATTTGCATTTCAAAAAACAGGGAATTACTGTGCAGTATCTGAAAATACTGCGCAGTAATCATGGCTGACACACCAGTCATCCATGGTAACTGACTACGGTGTTGCAAGGGACCTTCAAAACATTCAATGAATGCACCCTGCAAGTCGAATACTGAAGAGAAGTGAGTAGCTGATGCGTCAACATGTGACTTAGAGGAAACTTGATCAATCATCCATATATATGATGAGTAGGACTAAGAATGTGTTGTGTAAGAACTGATTAATGCTACTCCCAAAGAGAAAAGGCTTTAGTACATTGGAAATGCCCAGTTAAATAAATGAAAATGTTTCTATTTTAGCATGTACTGCCATCATGTTTTGAACACTATATAGACAAATGTGACCACAGCATGCACACACTGAGTTGTCGTCAAATGAAAAGCGACTAACATTAAATTGAAAGTAAAGAGTTTGGAGAGAAGAGCCAGGCATGCAGGAACTGGCCCCAGATCAGGAATTGAACCGTAGACAACCACATTGAAGACTATAGCTTCTGCACATGTTCCACATGCTTACCAACTGATCCATTCAGCATCCTCTGCTTGGTAATGCTCTTAATGGTGGGAAGCTCATTTGATAAAATCCAGACCTAAAAATTACACTGTGTTCCTTCTAGCTATAAAGTTCAACTAGAATAAATCTGCTCATGTATAGCGAAGGTTGATGTTAAAAACTTTTCGTGAGAATCATGTCACTTATAACTCAGTCATAGTTATATTAACTATAACTGCATAATATCTAGGTTTTTCTCAAGAATAATTGATGCAGTCCACTGTTCTTTAATTTTACCCTCAAGGTTTTGTAACTTCCTCTTTATTTCCCACTGAACTGTGTTATGTGGTCACAGGCTTGTTAATCTTTTGCCTGGCAGATTTCATAACTCTTCATGCTTATCCAACCTTCTTCCGCTGTTTTTTTTTTTTTTTCCCTAGTTTTACAGAGAGTAACAATGCTTAAGACATGATAAGGAAAAGAGAAAATCTTTCAAAAAAACCACATTGTTTGGATGGTTTTTTGAAACCACCCAAACTTATAAACACCAAACTTCTGAAAATGTTGATTTTATTCTTTTTTACTGCCAGTGATTTGATTCATACATATTTACAGCAAACAAAAGGGAAATAAGCTCAGAAGTGTTTATGATGATTCCAGCATAAGAACAATGCACTTCTCTGTTGGCTTAAATGCGGCAGATTTAATGATTGTGGTCATTACATGCTGACACAGGATGGTAGATCACTGTGGTTGCTCCTCTTTTTTCTTTGCCATGCAATTTCTGAACACCAACAACTTTATGATGTCTTGAAAAGAACAAGTAGAGACTTGATGTCTGTGCTGTACTGTTTACTGTACTAATGAACTCCTTGGTTTGATCTTGACAATAAAATCAAAATTGTTGGGCAGCTAAAATTCCTAGTAAAATAGTTGGAAACAGGACTTAAAATAAAAAAAAAAAATCAAAGTGGAAGTTGTGTTGGGTTCAAGTTTTTACCAGCTTTAATTTACCAGAGATTTTGGCTGATTTACAGAAAAATGAACTATAAACACTGAACTTTACAGTGTTTGCATTTCTATGTGACATTCTTCCACTCTACTAAAACGTTGATAACAATATCAGGAGTGCTACTTGATCTTGATTTTCTGTTTCAACACAGAACTACAAACAAACATGTCTGCTTTCATTTTTGCCTGTTATTTTTTGAGTTGTGCCCAGACAACATGCAGCAAAGTCAACAGCAGTTAAGGCAATCCAAGTTATATAAAAACTGTAATTGATTCAACTTCAATCAAATTTTCAAACAATGCATTCAAAACTAAAAATTATGGTGCAGTATATTTCTCATACATCATAAGTATATATTGATGGTACAATTATTTTGTCCTTTTCTTTTATTTTTATATGTTAATGGAATTATGCAATATAAGTATGACTTATGGTGAGATTGTTGAATCAATGCAGCAAAACAAATTCGACCCCACATATCTCTGATACTGTAGTGCTACATTAAGTGTCAGATTTTATGGAAATGTAGACAGCAGCTCTATTGTCTACATTTCAAATAATTCAAAGGAAAAGATAAAGTCAGGATTACCAAAAATGATTAGAATAGAAAAAACATAGCTAAAGATTTTCAGCTATGTAAATCTTTAGCTACAGTGATGAACTCTGATGAACAACTTATGTCCTTATCCTTGTGCATCTGTCAAACAAACATCTCAGTTTTAAGGCATTAAGTAGAAAACAACGTATTTTTTAGGTTTCACATAAAAGTGCTAGTGCTCCTCTAAACATCTGCCTTTAATGGTTTTTAACAGCTCAGACATCTTGTTGAGGCGAGGATTTTAATTAGGAAAAACTTTCATAGGTACCACAGTTCCTTAGACAGAGAATGTGGCCATGTGTCTTTGCATGTGTACCTCTAACAGCAAACAAATAAAGATTCAATCCCTCAATTAAAATATGCATATATATATTTTAGGCGATTTCACAGATATGTAGGTATCACTCAAAGAGCTCTGGACCCTCTGATTTTGGATCTAAAAATGTTCAACAGCATCTGGTTTCTGCCACTGCTTAGTTGTAGATTTCACTGCAACACTTTTGGGAGCGTTTCTCTGTCTTCTTTCAGCATCTCTCCTTTTATAAACCCTAATGAATGGTTGGTATGCTTTTGTAATGCTTCTGGATTCAATCCTTGCTTTTCAATGAAGCGGACAGAAGAACCGGGATCAGAGCCAGCTGGCCTGGATTCAGTATTGCTTAGGCACATTAGCAAAGACAGGCAACATGAGGGAGGTTAATGCAGTCCAGAACCCGAGTTTTCAGCACCATTGTCCTCCACTCAGTCTTTATGTTGTGGGTACATTTACTGTCCACTGCGAGGGCTACAGATGAAAAGAGATTTCTCTGTTGATTTGCTCTAACAACATCACAGACTGTAAGCTGATATAGATGTTTGACAAATGAGTTTTGGGTTTTTCCATTGATTCCTTTTTTCAAATCCTTGAGCTGCCTGACTGTTACTTTTTCATGAGCGTATACTGTCACTCATTTAAAAGTAGCAGCAGAAGCACAAAGTCTAAAAACAAAAACTGAAACGTTCATATGTGTTATCTTCAACTATCTTCAATCATTTTCCTCTGCAGTCAAACAATCACGATTCTATTATTTCTGTACTCATGTTGTAATGACACTGATTAGCAAGATTATTTGGGATTTTTTTTCTCCAGAAAGTGCCTTGAGAAAATATTTGCTGGGAATTGGCAATAGATAGGTTGATAGATGAACTGAATTAAATTGGAATAGAGGATGTTCAGGAAAAAAAGATGAAAAGAAAAATCACTAAATGAGTGACTAACGTTTGGCAAAGACCCCAACAGCTGTGTGTAAAGAACAGAGACACAACCACTGATTGTTGCACAACAGAAGACCGCTGCAGGGTGGATAATGCTGGCATCTAATGGTGGAAACTACAAATATGCTTATAAAAAGTACTGTTTACCAATATTATTTTAACCTAACGCTAGAAGAAAACCTAATTGGCAATATTTGTTTTTTTACCATTTCAGACACCATTTAAAATTCTCAAAATATACAATTTATTCAAAATATGTTAATGCAGCCATCAATATATTCCAGTAATTACAAATCAGTAGTTTTTGTTCATCATTTCATCCTTAAAGACAACAGGGATTGCAGGAAAGAACAAGCATTAATTCATGGTCAGTTTAACAGATTTTGACGCCTTTCTTCTTATAATAACGCTTTTTAAAGTCAAAACTCAGACTGAGTTTTTTTTAAAAATTATACATGTTCTCAGTTTAACAGTTTGGAGAAGCTCAAGTGTCATTGTATTTCAGGTGACATACATTTTAGGCAATGATATTAAATCTACAGTCACCAAAAACAAAATAAAAAAAATACTTTTATGAAAATCCAATTTTTTCTTCTTTTTCAAAAAAGAAACTTTGTTGAATCAGAAAAATTATTGAGACTGACTGTTTTTTTTTTTTTTTTTAAAACAGGCCTAAAAGAATTTAACGTTTTCGATAATGCAAAGAAACCAATCTCAGGATTGAGGGGCAATTAGGAGCATGCAACATAATTATAACTACTAGATGACTTAAATCTAGTGCAGACATTGTTTATTAAGACAGGTGACTGTAAAAGTTCCCCAACAGCAACAACACAGACATGTAAAGGCAAACCATGAAAACAGACCCAGGAACACTGACACAAACTCATCGGTACACTTATGGAACTCTGTACAGGTAATTATAACGGGAAAACAAGAGTATCATGGATAAACTTACTAAAAAACAGGTGGCCATGAAAGACAAACTAATCCTTAACTCTTCAAACCTTAATGCATTTTGTTTTCAACTCATTAAAGAGTCTTTGGCACAATCAAAACAGAAAGGCTGTAGGAAATCGAAAGGATTAGTTCAGCATATTTGGAAATACAGATTTTGAGAAGTAAAAAAGAAGGGTGATACTATTTGTAAGTTTATTGTGAATCTGCAGTGGGTCATAAAACGTAAACCACATCTCAACAGAAACAATTACGGGTTTTAGCAAATAGGTGGGCAGGGAGGAGTGGCATCATGTAAGGCCAAGTCTTTTTCTATTTTGTGCATTGAAGAACTGTAAAAGGACTCAGTTTGGGTAGCTCAGTCCAGCAATGTTAACCCCTCACTGATATGAAGTTATTGTGTTAGCGGTGATGGTGAACTAGGGGTGAATTTCAATAGGTTTTTATTGTTGTATTGGCAGCTTTTTCAAACCCATATACCTAAACCAATACATATTAGTTTATGTTTCTTTTTAGTAGCTTTATGAATTATAAAAATAAACAGAAAACATTTTATTTTCATAAAACGTAGATAAATGTATAATTTCATTTCACCAGGACTTCTC
The DNA here is from genome assembly GCA_911649635.1 of Poeciliopsis gracilis. NCBI lineage: Eukaryota > Metazoa > Chordata > Actinopteri > Cyprinodontiformes > Poeciliidae > Poeciliopsis > Poeciliopsis gracilis. Next base: position 2,559,399 of record CAJVRI010001403.1, read on the forward strand.
ACTGGCAAGAAGGCGTGAAACAAAAATGATAGACATCGGCCTTATTTTTTATCTGAAAAGTCAGGTACAAAACAAGGTGAAAAATGGAAAAGAGGCAAAATGACCAGCACATCTGTGACATTGCCATCATGTTAACAGTTATTGAACTATATACAAATAAATTGCATAAAGGAAATTTGACATCATCTATGACAATTAAAAAAAAACACTGCTTGGTCTTAAAGTGGTGGCATACTGTATGTCCCATCTCACTGGATACATGCTCGTTATGTAGAGTAGGGCAAGGATTGTATTTCCAAAAATGTTGCACTATTCCTTTACTTGCATGTCTTATTTTAACAAGAAAGTTGGTAATTTCAATTTGAGCCATTATAGGGAGTTCTAATGACAGCATTGGCTTTTGAAAACTCTTACAGTAATTTACAACAATGTCTAATAAAAATACAGTAACTGGCAGACAGAGGAGCCACACACTGGCTACCAGAAAAACGAATAAAAACAAATAACACTGTTATTCGTTGAGACACAAACAGAACCCCACCGTAACGAGACAAGTTTGTATTTAACAACATGTACAGACGTCGGACATTGACTTATGTCTCCTCATCATGTGATTGATTTTTTTCTTTCCATGTCAAAAGGTGCTCATCTCATACTGCATTCACACTCTCCACATATCCAAATAATAAATACACTCAACTTTAAAGAGCCACAATGTTTTTACACATTAATCTCATAAATAAGGAAATGTACAGCAACCAAGTTTGCTTAAATTATCTATCGGGGTGAGCACAAAGTGGATTATAGAAAATACACAGCATGATCTGTCAGTTAAGGGGTCATATCAGAGGACGGTGAAATGCAGCCAACATGTTACTCTGACATTTTTAAACAGTGCAGGTGATTTACGTTTGTTATCCACTGTGAAGTACACTTTTTCAATTACTTAACACTGTTTTCTGGTATTTATTCCCTTTTACAGTTTAAATGCAAAGGAGACAAAGATGTCATGCTACGTTTCGCTCTTCCTCAACAGTCTTCCTTTAACTCTCCAGCATGGTGTTCCTGCACATTCAGAAATGTCAAAAACTATTGAAAAAAGCAGAGTGATGCAGCTGAACTGTGAATTTGTCCTGCATATAAATGTTTATAGTTTACACACAACATTTACACACCACATTGTGTTGTTTACACACATTTTATAGATGTCGCAATCAGTTTGCTGAAAATAAAATAAAATGGGCTCGGTTTGAGGGCAGAACATGCATCATGTTGGGGAATTTCTCGACTCCACTGCATCAAGATTTGTGACATGATTTCAAAAAAATGCCCAATCTCGGTGAATCTACCAATGTACTCAGGCCCATTGAACCAGTTTCTCCTGCACCTCTGAACTTCATCCAAGCAACTCGATTCTGCTATTTTCCACAATGACCGCAGGAGAACATGCACAGAATGGAAGTGCGACGTTTCTGGACCGAGTTTAAATTGGACAGCGAACAGGATGTCAAAAACAGGATTACTCATTGTTTTCTGCCTTTTTCTCATCCTTTCCTCTTTACTTTTTCTGTTGTGTCAACAGTCACATGATCAAGAGGCTACGACACACAGCAGCAGGTCCGCGCCTTCGGTTGCTCCTCCTCCAAGGGCTGCTTGAATTTGAGGAGGGGAGGATCGCCGCTGGCTGGCGTGTAGTAAACTGCGTTGCCGTTGGAAGAGACCAGAGGCATCCGAGGGTCCTCAGAGTAAAATTTGGCATCAGAGAAGGAGTCTGTGGAGCCGTTGCCAAGGTGGCCGTTGAACAAAGGGTGATTCAACAGTTTGGCTGCTGCCCTCTGCTTCTTTAACTCTGACAACGTCTGAGGGCGCTCCCTCGGCGCAACGTCCTCCTGCGAAGGCTGGGAAATGACGACTGCGCCCTTACTGGGCGTCGGTGTGCTGCCGTTGGAGGGCGGTTGAGGTGGCATGGACGTCGTGGTGGTGATGAGGCCATTCTGTTTGCCACGGCCATCTTTGAGGATGGTGGGTGATTTGGGCTTTTCTGGCAGCTCCACAGCTACGACAGGCTTCACCTGAAGAATGTCGATAAAGGTTACTATGATTCCTCTGTAGCTATTTAGTCTATTCAAACCCTGAGCTTTTCATATGTCATTACGTAGCAGCCATAAACTCTAGTGTATTTTACCAGAACTTTGTCTGATAGACCAGGACAAAGTAAAACATAATGATGAGGTGGAAAGAAAGAGATAGGGTTTTCAAATCTCTAAATCAAACACAGATGAACTTCATTTCCTAATTAGGTTACTTCTGAATAGTTGCACTGGATTTTATTTAGCTTTATCAGAATAAAGGGGGATAAACACAAATGCCCACCACATTTTTCAGATTTTTCAAAAATCAACAACTTTTCTTCAGACACAATTATGCGCTTGATCTTGTCCAGAGGAAGTCAACTAAAATACTAGAAATTAATTTTATTATCTATTTATTTGCTTATTTTGTAGGAAATGCAGCTATTTATAAAACATTTTAAAAAAACGATATAAAACACAGATATTTTAAGCACCCATGGTTCACATTTATTAACATAACTTTTTTTGCAGAAAATTCCCCTTCAGCTCATGACTGAGTATTTTTAGCATGTTTTGTTTTTCCATTGTGGGTTTCCTCCCATGTGGCTGTCAGAGGAAGTCTTTATATCTTGATATACCAACAGTCAAACTGACATTTATGACAGATGGTTATCCTTCTTGGCATTTTGAAACACTAATTTTAACATGAGAGAAAAATGTGCCACAATAATTAGCTTCTTAGTGGAACAACTTCCCACCTGATTATTCTCCTGATCAGACTCTTTCTCCTTCTCTTCCTCTCTTCCTCCCCTCCACACAATGGCCTCAGTTTCATACTCCTTGCGACACAAGTTGTGTCTGTCTGACAAACTAGCTCGCCGCACCACTTTTCTGTAAACACAGACGAAGTTACGAAAAATAAAAAAACAGAGCATTACATTTATCTTACATCTATAATTCTAAATCAAACCCAAACCATGCAGTAGCAGACTTAGAGCCAGCAGAGGGCAGTACTCACCCACGACTGCCTGCGCTGGAGGTTCTCCTGCACAGTGAGGTCTTGTGTTTGAGCTGAGACTTCATGATGGTGTCATGCTTGTGTTTCAGGTCCAGCAGGCTGGCTCTGAACTCCTCATCCTCACACAGATCTTAAGTAACAAAGATGGTGCACACTGTATGTCAGCTTGGGTAGGGACATGAGATCAATTAAGATTAAGGCAACAAACAACCAGTAAGGGGGTTAGCGTTCCTTAAAACTTTTAAACCAGTTCATAATGTGAATAAATCCTTTATCTTAAGCATAAGGAAGTCCCTGCAGGGATGATTTGTCTTCTTAAACATACCAATGGGTGTCTCCTCTAGGAAGGTCTTAGCACTGAGACTTGCTCCTTGTGACACCAGCAGCTCTGCCACATGCATCTGAAACAACCACCACAGGAGTAAATGTCACGAACGGCTCAATGTGAACGCTCATCTTCTTCATGCTTCTTGCTGTGTTTGCTTTACCTGACCCCAGCACGCTGCCGCATGAAGAGGCTGCCATCCATCAGAGTCCCTCAGGTCCACTCGAGCCCCCGCCTCCAGCAGCAGCAGCTCTGCAGCCTGAACGTAGCCGTTTGCTGCTGCGATGTGGAGCTGCAAAGACGGATTATGGATGATTGTGAAATTTCTGTCAAGTGACTTGGATATGCAGCAGATTTTCTCTAGTGTTTATACATTTTGTGGCTTAATTCCATCCACAAAGAGTGCTGCAAACTAATCTTTGTAACCGAGTACAAAAATGACTGGTTTGCAAATCTGGGTGGTTCATTTTCAAAATTCTAAAAAAATAAATCTAAAGGCTCTACAATAAGTGTTGAGTAAAGCAACAAAAATGTAATCAGTTATTGTTGGGAGCTTATCTATGGTCGTTATGTTTCCTGTTTTGCTGGTTGCTACCAGGGATCACTAAAAGAGCAGAACAGAGTTTTAAGTCAGGCCATTGAATTCAAAACTCTTCTCATCAGACATTAAAAAAAAACATTTTACAGTGACGCGAAAACGTTTAGAAACTAGTTAAGATTAGATTTCAGCTGAAAATGGGTACAGTAAGTCTATTGTTTGCTTCAGTTAATATCCAAAGTTTGTTAAAAAATCAAACGGTAGAAAGTCATGGCCGTAAAGAAGAGAATAGTAAGAAGTTGGCATATATCATCCAGAAGGTTTCCAGTGTTTTAATACAAATAACATGCATATTTTCTTTGATGCCCTAAGTTGCTGACAGAAATCTATTTATTCATTTCATGATACCAAGAAAACATGATAGAATATTAAACTAAACAGTTTGGGTTTTTACGAGAACTGGATTTTATTTATTTAAGACAATTAAAGCATTTTTTGTCATTTAGAGTTTGACTCTGTTGTCCCCTGCAGGATCAGCTGGTTCTGTGGAAACAACATGTAAAGCTGACAGAGACATAAAATCTCTTTTGGTTTGTTTTTGTGTGTTTATGGCTGTCACAGACTCACGGATAAAAGTACTTGACATCTTCAAAGGATAAGCACAGCTGCACTTTAGAGCCCTTCCCTGTGCGGCACAGGGGAAAAAGTCTAATTATACCTTATAGATCATGCTTTTGGATTTGCAATCTCTGTACATAGATATACTAAACCTGTAACAAGACACAGTATTAAGAACGCACAATGTAATTTAGACACTCCATGCCAACATGCACGTAAAATGGAAAATTTAAAAGCAAGTTCTTTTGACTTTTTATTGTATTTTTGTCTCGACTATAAACTCAGGCTTAGCTCATTTCAAACCTGGACTGAAATTATCCTAAAAACCAAAAACAGCATCTGGTGCCAGGAAAAGGAAAACATCCCAAAGAGTCAAATTGAGAAATACTATGTAGTTGAAAAGGGCAAACAGAAGCATGTGAGGAATGTTGGGGTCATCCAGTTCATAGAAAGCTGATCTCTGTCTGCTTTTAGGATTATTGGCCGATGTGGCGAGTGAGCGAGACCTTCTGTTTCAAGAAGGAGGTTTATAGAGAGTTTATTATAATCAGAATGAAAAAACACAGGTGGTCTGTTATGAACTGTAGTCATTCTCATTTCATTCACTAGGATTCTTCCTGTTTAAAGGAGGTTGTTCCTCTCCACTGTCACCACATGCTTGCTCAGATGATGGATTACAAAGTGAACTGCTCAACGAAATTAGCTGAGCTTCCTTTGGTTTGCTTTACCAACAAACATTAAAGGGTCAACTAATTTTGATTGTATTGCAATAAAATTTGGATTTATTGCATGAAATGTAATGTGACCTGATTAAATAACTCAGTTGTTCTGCAGTTATTTGGATTGATTTGAGTTGAACTTGTCTGGTGAGGTGCTTTCAGGTGACCTTTATTGTGAATTAGCTTTTTATAAATAACTGATCTAAATTATGCTTTTAGTTGAAAAGAGAAGTTAACATTTTAAAATATGCTTTGAAAAATAGCAGTTTTGCAATTTTCTTTTCTCCTGCTTAATTTGACTTCTTGCATAGAAAAGTTAAAACTTGCTGAATATCCACAATCCATAATTTCTGCTGGGTGTATAGCAGCAATTTTTCACTGCAAAATTAAGGGTTATCTTGATTCATGTTTGTAAAGTAGTGATCTAACCATGTAATTTTGATTTTCAGAAAATTGTTTATAGAAGTGGAAGTACATTCATCATTTATTCACAAATCTAATGAGTGCAGAGTGATTCTGCACATGAAAGCCAGTTAGCATGTCTTAATGATCATTAATGGCTACATAAAATAACTTCATAGCATCTTTGTGGCTCCACGAGGAGAAATAAAAATCTTTAAATATCTCAAGCTGTTTAGTCTTTAAGTAGTTGCCAATTCTGTGGAATTTCCTCAAATCTAATAATAAACAAGATAACATGTTTGTTATGCTGGCATGGGTGGATACAAAAGCGCTCTAATTAATATCAAAAGACCTTACAAGTGCAAGCTTTTTCCAGCATCCTTTGAATTGTAAAACACAGAAGTTTTCTGCCCCCAAAAAAACAAGATTCAGATTTCTACTGCTCATATGTTGGACTCCAAACAAAACAGAAATGTCACCCTCAGGTTGCCACCAAATGTTCCTTTGCAGCTATTCTAGCTTAGCTCTTCAAAAGGTTTTGTGTGTCTATATGGGAATTTTTGGACAATTTTCTTTAAGAGCATTTGTGAAGTCAGACACAAATGCAGTCTCTGCTCTAATTCATCCAAAAGGTCCTCTGTCAAGTTGAGATTAGGACTCTGGGTGGACCAGTCAAAGTCCTCTGCACCACACTGGAACATCCATGTCTTTGTAGAAGTTCCTCCTTGGTTTGGCCATGTCAGACCACAAGACATGAACATCACTACCGCTTAAATAAAAGCAACACAAAATATATTTCACTGAAAAGCAAAAGATTACAGTTACATAACATTTTTCCCATTTTTTCCCTGTCTTTCCTGCCAGTGATTTTAATAAGGTATGCTCCATTTTGCTTCATCGTGCTCAAAAAAGATTAACAGGATGCAAGGCAAAGGGATGAGGAGGTCCAACAGGCAATCTGTAGTAAGTATAAAAAGCTTAACAAGGTTATTTTGGGATACTACCTTACTTTGCTATTTCCACCCAGTGATCCATCACCATGTTTCCACATCGTAGCTAAATCCCCGATACGTAATGAAGACTTGATTTAGGTCCCTGACATTATATCCCTCTTAGGAAATTAAATGTGGATGATTCTTTTCATGCACTTTTCAGTGCATCACTGCACTGATCTGCTATGTTGGGGAGGCAGTTAATTCAGTGCACCTTTTAATACTGAAAAACTGATTTAATGAGTGAATAAAACTTTCTCAGTCTTCATGCCAATGCACACTTCTATCAATGGCTGAGCTAGCAGAACAAGTACTGTCAAACTCTGTTCCAAAGAGTCTGTAAGTTATTAATCCACATAACAAGAATGTGTGCAAAAATGGCTAGTTTTATAATACATTAACATTAATTGTTTTATCCTGCATTGAAATGGCCTGACATTGATTATTGATGCATAGCTTTTTAATGCACCAATTATTTCTGCAGGCTTCTTTGCATTGCTGATGTTCACCACCAGATAACCAGTGTATGTGTAGAGGATTTTAAATCTCAGCTGATTCGCCTTAAGAAGGTTTTAATGGCCCTCTAATGCCTGATTAGCTCGGAAGGTTTTACAGCCTCCTGAGACGATGCTGTTGAGAATATGATCTTGAAAAGGTTAAAGCGTAATGAAGAAATTCATAGAATATTTATACATATTTTTTTAATCGTCTCTCTGTTGAAGTTTTCTGTCTGCAATCAAATGACTCACATTTTCTTCGAAACGACAGATTTACAGATCTGTTTTGGTTGTACTTCAGACAGTCTTTTTCCAGCTGGCTTGTTTGCTTATTGGACTATCAGGGAACTTGGATGTGTAACAGCATATTTGGTTTCACACAAATTAACTGATCTAACAGTAAAAGCTTTAAAGTACAAACTAAATGTAAAGAAAAAATAGTCTGAACAAAAGCTTAAGACAAAATGTCTGCTTTAACAGAGGTGTACCTGCACAATATTAGGAAACATATTCATGGAAAATGAATATGGAGATGATGATATCAGTTACTATTATCCCGTCTCATTCTTCTTTTCCATCAACACAAACTTGTTCAGAACCAACCGAATGTAAGGGTCAAAGGTTGTCTTAAATAACAACATACAAACTGTGCATACCTTTACTTTTTATTTCAAATACTTTTAAAGTATTACATCTAAGTACTACTTTCCAGTTGAAACATTGAACATCCTGACATTGCATTGATGACTGTGGTTCAATACAAGTGATAGAAGGGAACCGGCTGCTACTATCCCTCCTGCGCTTGCAAGCAGAAGTATTGGTGTACTTTGTTACTGCATAACTTTCAATTAGTAGTGGAACTTGATAGAAATCTTTATTCATGCCAACAGCTTAAAATGTGATTAATTTCAGTTCATCACATTTTAATTGAAATATGCTGTTCCACTTGTGCATCAGATTTATGGGTGTACCAGAAACGTGTTGCAGCTGGAGCTTTTGTATGTAAAATGCTGTTATTAATTGTGTTAAAATATGTAACGAGTTAAAATCTATGTAATTAATCAAAATTAAATAATTAGGTAATGGAAGTAACAAAATCATAGGGGAAGTCCAGTCCCTAGATAACCAAACCTCCACAGGAGTGTGTCCTAAAGACATCCTGATGAGATTCTTCAACAACTTTGCAATGGGGATTCCTCCTCGGTGGAGGAATCTCATTTCATCTGTTTGTTTCTAAGATCTTGTTCGTTAGAATATATAGGTTTCTCATTGTTAGTTTTTACACAGCGAATATTTACTTAACTTATTTTCTTCCACTGATTTACATTTTAACATGGAAAGATCTATTTCAAATTATCCGTAAGTAAGACGAACCCTCACAGCCAGCTAGTTACGCCTTTGAGCAACTTCTTACCAGTGTGGCTCCCTGAGAGTCCTGTTGGTTGACCTCGTCTCCTACTCTCATCATCTCCTGGATGTCTCCCATCATCTTCCTCTCTGTGGACGCTCGTGTCTCATTGATCATCTCCTGAGTGATGCCTGTGCAAATTGCAAACAGAAGGATGCTTAATAAAAACCAGGAAAACGTTACCTTCCAAGCACAGCGTCTATGATTGGTAGTAACATGTTTTTAAATCGCTCCAGGCTGAATTAAACTGATTTGAAGAGACAGCAACACGCTCTACTTTTTAATATGCTGCAGGGATGACACAGCAGCTCTAAGAAAAAGAAGCATCAAATTCCACTTTTCTTTGATATTTGAATGGAATATATGAATAAACTGTTTACAAGGAGAAGATAATATGAAAAAAAGCTTTTAGTTTGAATAGTCAAACGAGATTTTAATTTAAGACACAGGTGCGTTATTGCCTTTCATTGGGGAGGTGTATTGAAGACAAACCTGTAAAAATGCCACTCGCTCCAGAAATAAAAAAGCAGAAGCCAACAGGTGTCACCTGACCGTGCATAGTTTACTGTCAGGGCCTCAGCTCCATGACCTTTCCCATGACACGGACTTGCAGAAGCCCATCCACTCATCTGAGAATCCACCTTCCTACCGAACGTATTTAAAGATAAACCTCTAGTTTATTTCACACTCTTAGCTGCAGCACCATCCCACATAAGTCTCAGTGAGTGATTGTGATGAAAGCTTGACTGAATTTACAATCAGAGTCTCAGCGAGAGAAGCATATAAATCAGTGCTTTTTGTTGGTTTCATGTTCCCTCACATTTTTCTTCTTTTATGTTTTCACTTGAACTTGAATTGAAATCTTTCTCTTTAATAATGTCACAAAATCTGCATACCTACTGAGGGATTATGAGCCACAACTTGAAGACAAGAGAAGTCTTTTTACTCAAGTAATAAAAGTGGAAACTATTTCTAATTCAAGGACAAATTATGGAAACAAAGCAGCTTATAAAAGAAATCTGTTTTTTTTGTTCCTCATGGAATGAGATTGTTGTAAATATTGCAAATATTTGGATTTTGCTTTTGATTTTGGTCTAATAGATTAAACTACATCCATAGTCTGTGATAAACAAAAACTCTACACTGTAAATCTGACTAAAGTTATATACAATTAGGCTTTTATTGCAAAATTATAATATTTTGGTTAAGTATCTTGTTAAAGATACAATATATACTTCACATTTGTACCACTTTTTCGCAGTTTACCTAAATGACGTGCAAATATCACGATGGAATCACCTAAACTTATAAAGCGATATACCAACAGTTTCTTGGCACCGATGAAGATTCGTTCACTGTATCCAACTGTTTTCTAATTAATTCAGCAGGATTCTAATACACCAGATGGTGAGACAATCAATACATTTTGACAAAAAAAAAAAAGTTGTCAGACAATAAGGAACTCTCTCTATCCTTGTGCTGTAGCACAATGTAAATGTTAAATTCTTCACTGAGATAAACATGGACTATGCAAAATGACTGCCAACTTTCAATCATGCACACATTACATAGATTTGATTTGACTGAATGTGATCCATATCTTTGAGCTTAGATAAAAGTAACACAACCTTACATGGTAAGATAAGAAAACAGTGTGACAGTATATTAAATATAGTGCAAGCAGTCCAAAACTTTAACATAATATTAAGGATGCACTGCCGCCAGTGTCAGGAGTGATAAAATTACTGCAGAGACTCACAAAACTTGAAAAATATGATCTGATAGTACTGCTGCGTTGCAGCCAGAAGGTCCTGGGGTTTAATCTTGGCCTGGGATCATTTTGCATAGAGTTTGCATGTTCTCCATGTGCATGCATGGGTTCTGTTCTTCCCATGGATTCTGTTCTTGATTGTGGCTCTAACATGACTATTAGAGCAACTGGTTTCTCTAAATTGACACACTTAGGGATCAGAGTGTGTGTGGATGGTTGTGGCTCTGTGTTGCCCCTTAATGGACTGGTGACCTATCCTGAATGCCTCTTGCCCAATGACTGCTGGAGATTGGCACAACCTGCAACCCTGCAAGAATATAAGCAGTGGATGGGTGGATAGTTATGGTCATGCACTTTGGTAGAAAACCCCGTAAGAGATCCAATAACTATTGTCAGCCCATACTGTGTCTCAAACATAAGAAACATAAGAACTACATGTCTCATGTGTATTTGATAAAAATGTGACTTGTTAATGCTAGATAAAATTCAACTAAGGAAGAACCAAACCACTCAAGTTGTTTGTGTTGTGGCCAGTCAACTGGACTATGTCTTCTTCACATACAGGTAGAGAGATCGCCTCATTATCACTGCGACTCTTTGTAGATTATCTCTTCTCTACAGGGGGAGGATCAAGGCAGAGTTGGATCAGTCGATGCTGCATATTAAGAGCTCTGTGTGTTGGGGACAGGCTGTGTGTGTGCCTGTACCCGCAGTGTCTCTGAAGATAGAAGTCTTATTCCCCACTGCTGTGCAGAGAACATTACAAGAGCAATTAGCAGAGCTGGACTCCCTTTGATCAGTGTAATAATCATTCTTCTCACCTACTGTACCGCTATCTGCATTCTGCAGCTCCACTGATCCTTTTGTAACTCATTTTCGAGTGTGTTCACCCTCTTTAGACCCCAGTTTGTTTGTGCTTCCATCACTGGCTCCAAACCAGGATCCAGCCAACACAAGGTGGCATCATGTGCCCCATTTATATGGCTAACAGAAAACCAAAGCTATTAACCCTGCTCTTGTTTGCAAGACAGAGCTGATCATAACAGAGTTCTTCTGACCTTTAATTAACTGAGGGAATATGAAGAAGATTTATGATGCTCCAGCATCATCTTGCCTCCACACAGTGATGTTTACCACCAACCAGTCCAGTGATTCATTTACTTGGATGCTGAAGGGCACCTTTGCATCCTTTACAAGCATGCAAACAAGCTAAACAACTTCCCACAGACCTACGCATGTGCAGTCATGGTAAAAAAGAAAGTACACTCTACTTATTTTGTATGTATTCAGGGGTTTTTCCACAAAATGTAAAATTATCTTATGGTGAAATCTGGGATGTGCAGTTCTGCACATTTGGTGTTGGATTTTAATAATATCAAAACTTAGAGAAGATCAGATAATTTATACATTGAAAGCACAGAACTGACAGAGGGATGACATCTCTTTTCAGTATGTCTGTATATCACATAAAAGAAACTGATGTTAGCAAAGAAAAGTAGCAAAAAATGGAGCTGAGCTTCAAAGAAAAACTGAAAAACATTTAAAAAGCTTGAGGATTACATGAAAATCTCACTCCCTGGAGGCAGTAAACAGAATAAATAAGTTCAAGGTAGCTTGCTTTTATAAGTACAGTAACTGACATCCATTCTCAAAGTGCATGTCCTTGGTGGCCTTCATTGATTTTATTTAAATTTCAGTGTAGAAGCACATGAAATGTTGAGCTTTCATCACATTGCAGTGTCAACTATGGTCCTTTTCACTTCTTTTCAGAGCAAACCAACATTTTTCCATTCAGATTTTAGCGGTCAGCTCTAGAGATGTGATTCCTGCCATATTTCCTATAGTTCTAATCGTTGTGTGTCAATAAATAAATTTGGGTCTCTGTTTGTGGTAGTCTGAATTGATTTAAATTTCTTAATTACTGCTATTTTCTTTATGCAAGTACGGTATGAAAGCCAGATTATAGCATTCAAATGCACCTAGGAAAAGGATCTTGCAAATTTGGCTACATGTGCACTGAGTTGATGAAAGTCAAATTGAAGTGTTAAATAACCATCATCACAACCGAAGAAAAAAGGGAGATCCTTACAACCCAAGAACATTATAATGTGTGAGCATTTTGCTGCAGGGATGGCAAAACACTCAGTGGAGCTGAGTTCTGTCTGGAGGAATAGGACACAATTCCAGAAAATAAATGCAAAATCTAAAATATTGCACCCAAGTCATTTATAAAGGATATTATTTCTTTACATCATGACCTCAAAAGGTTCCTCAGTGATACCCTGAACAGAACCAGCCTTCTTTACCAAGCTGCCGAGCCGTTTTAAGTCCCTCGTTCTAATGCTGCTGCTGTAACAGATGATAGCAGAAGATATTTCACTCTGCAGAACAGACTTGCAGCATCTTGCTGCAAACCTGGAAGGATCTAAGCTCACAAAAGAAGTAAAGTTTGCTCAATCTTTAATAGACAACTTGTTGCAGTTCCACTTCGGTCTGTTTTCTGAGTGAACACCAAAGTATTTACTGTATACTCCTCCAACAACTTTCCATGATGGAAATAGAGGTCGACATACTCATGTTCCTGAAATCGACAACATCTCCTTTGTTTTGTTCACATTTAAAATAAGATGGTTGTTCCCACACCATGCCACAGAGCGCTCCACCAACTCAGTCAGCTTCTTGATAATTTCTTACAAACCTGATGAATACAGAGTCATCTGAGTATTTCTACAGATCACAGGAATCTGTTTTGTACTGGAAGTTTGACAGAGTGAAAAGAAATGATGAGAGTACAGTGCCCTGTGGTGCTCCTGCATTTCTGAATACCTGCTTCATTTATTAACCATCAGGCATTTTGGGAATTAATATAATTTTGATAAGTTAATGTAAACAGAAAATGCTTAATCTGATTTAATGTTAAGAATAAGGTTATGTGTCTTTATATGTAGTTTATGTAAATATCTAGTTTCAACTGTATTTCATCAACAGAAGAATAAGAATTCATGATACACAATCCCAAATGTATTGTCGTTGAAGCACTAATATTCTGTCAAAACAATGCTTTTAAGGGTCAAATATCCAAATATCTTCAAGTCAATTTGTGGGGGAAGACAAAGACCTTCAGAGATCCTCTTTGGAAGAGGAAACACTTTTCCCTCACACCCTATTTCTGCAGTAAATACGACACAATGCCATATCCTGTTTATACAAACTCCACATTTGCAAATATTGAAAGAAAAAAAATCTGTTTACTGGACTTTAAAGGGCAACTATTTCCTGGCGGGTGGCAGGAACTTCCTGCAATCTCCGTTCCTTCAGCAGATTCTCCTCGTTCTGGTCAAGTCCAGGAAGCAACCCAATGGGCTTTTTTTGCTCATTAAATTGACAAAACTCAGCCAAATTTCTAATATATCTACAAAAATGCTAATCTTCTCTTGCAGCAGATTATATTTCAGAAGCCAAAGAACATGTATCTAGTCTTCTTTAATGCAAAATTGCTGCCAACAAGATTTTCTTGCAGCTGTAGTCACACATGGGAATCTGTAAATGTCACTATTTAGCCAAGAAAAAAACAAAACATTGACAAACCCGTATGTGGTTTTTACTCCAAGCTAAATAAAGCTGTATCTCGCCAAAGCACATATTTGAAACACATCACGCGCCCCCCTCCTTCATTCTTGCTGATCTGCAGTCTGTTTTGTCAGCACTGCTCTCCTTGAGCTCTCTCTCACTAATATCACAGACAAACTGCACCGGCTGCAGCTGTTTACTGTGCCGCAGCATGAATATACAGCCTCCTAATCTGCATCCCATCGAGAGAGACAGAACGTGTGAGGTGTGAATATATTAGTAGTTTACCCAGAGAGCTGCTCCTAAATCTAAGCGAGACTCTTAAAAGCTGAGTGTGATCTCAGCTCTGCTGCTGGTTTTTTCTGAAATCTGTACCTGTGGAGCCCAGAGCAGGAGTGCAAATTACTTCAAGCTGCAACAAATGCTGAATGCGACCGGTATAAATTAGATTTACAGTAAAATAATCTAATGAACATGAAAAGTCGATATATAGAGATATTTATATATATACATATATATAATTTTGAAATCTAATAAAAAAACGGCAGATGCTGGAGACAACATCAACAGTCTAAACATTTTCGATGTAAGTACTGTTTTGAAGTCTTCTGAAAGTTACAGGAAAATATTTTGCATCAGTGATGTTTAAACTTATTTAAAACCATTAAAGGTTATTTCAACATCTCCTACTGGGTGTTTTCTGCAGTCTCCAGCTTTGGGGATTAAAAGCTCCCTTTAGATTATAGTTGTGTGAAAAACACAAACACACACTTTCTTCATGGCACACTATTGAAGGCATATGGTAATTACACACGAGGGATAACAAAATGAATCAACTTACATCGGTACATGGACGGTGCGAGTGCTTTAAATAGAGTCAAGACAGTTTGGGGGATTTGATCTTCATGCAGATGTTTTCACATATTTACATCAATAAAATTTGATCCATTGCATAATGAGATACTTGACACTTTATTTAGAAACATGATCCACTCACATGCAGTGAATGTGAAAGAACGTCAATAATTTTAGTTTTCAAATTGTTTTTGTCCTATTTTGATTTAATGCCTATATCTTTTGATTATTTTGTTATTCTTTGTATCTCTGTGTTTCTATTTTTGTGTTTATGCAATCTACTCAATATTAGGTCATTTGTTTCCAGCCATTGTTTCAGGGATAATAAGATTGTATATATTGAAGTTGCTTAGTCCTAAAGTTTAAGTTATTTAGTAAACTATCTAGGTTTTCAAACCTGTTCCCCAAAGATAAATAATTATACTTACTTAAAAATCAGCAGTGATGGTATGAGAGACTTTTATCCAGTATTCATAAGCTTATTCCTTCTTTCTGTTGGAATGGCTTTACAGCAAAACTATTTAATTATTTTTAATCTTTTTCATATTTTTAACGTTATTTTCTTTCCTTCTGACTTTCTATTTTCTTTGAACTTAAAACTGCTTAGAGTAGAAATTACACAAACCAAAGAAAATAGAAGACATAATCTCAGTATTTAATACTACTTCAGCAATAAGAGGATTAGTTGACGAATTATTGCTGTTGAAAAATAATTTGTAAGATCATCTTAAACATTAAAACTATGGTATTTTACTCAATGACATAATCCTGTGCAGTCTATTCAAACCATTAATTCTGGCTAGACTCAATGAGTCTCTGCTTCAGATTTTGCATCTTTATTCATTTTCATACCTCTGTTGGCCATGGCCGTCTCTATGATGTCCAGTGTCGGGTCGTCCTCACACAGGTCATAGGGCATGTTTCCGTCTGAGTTCACTGCCAGAAGATCTGCACCACTGGAGGAAATGAGCAGATGAATATTTAAACCAATATATAATATTTATTTGCAAAAGATAATATGTGGATTAAACACTAAAAATGTTTAATATATTAATGAAGGCTTCAGCTGTGATAAATGTGCTCCACAGGTGAGTTAAAATATTCTGAAAGCTCATCGTCACACTGACCTAAAAACTGGGAAAAGAAGTAACTTGATGACAAAAATGATATTAAATAACATCAACAATACAAAAGAAATGATAAAACAGATATTTGCGCAGTACGGCTTTCTGTCTTTATAAACAGAAACAATGTGTGTGTGTGTGATTAGTTTACTCTCATTTCTCTGAGGTTACTTTTTATGCCTGTGCATATCTTGATGTTATATCTTCATTAAGCTGTAATTAAAGCCTAATAAAAGCCATCTCATTAAATCCTGATTAAAAATGTCAACGTGTGAGTCACACTATCCCGGCTATTCATGGTTAATTTAGCTGACGAAGACAGGAGCTTGTGTCAGCGCTATTGGGTTATTAAAAGCATTTTCATAATAAAGATGGACAGCAAGACAATCAGTGACTGTTCTTCTTTGACATGTCCAAGGACAGGACAGAACTCATCATTATGTATGTCAAATGCGTCCTCATTTGTTTTTATGAAAGAAATCACACATTTCTGCCATGAATTGATCCTTTCCTCTTTTTTTTGGTCTTTTTTCTTTTTTATGAATATCCTTTTTTTCATCACATTATTAAAGTTTTCCTCCACTGCTACATGCATTACCATCCATTTTGTCGCTCCATGGAGAAGCCAGTGTAATTTTGTTGACAGAAAATTGTCCTTTTTCCTACAAGGAAGTCAAGGGAAATGAATTCAGGCTTCAAAAAAAATTGCTGTTTTGTTATCCACAGCTGCATATAAACCTAAAAACACCCAAGCTTAAAAATATACCAGTGCTGATATTTTCTACATGGGCCTTGTGAATCCCGGCCGTCCCTTACAGCAATTATTGGTTCTTCAAGTTCAGCTTCAAACTGATTAAAAATCTCTTTGGATTTTCTCTTCCATTTGAAGATATAAAACTAGTAATGGGTGACACTAACTCAAAATGTTGTTATTGAATTTATTGTGTACACAATAAAAGTAATTATTTAAAAAAAAAATAAAAAAGCTTCACAAAATCTGATCTAAAACAAAACTTAAATTGTGTGATTTTCTGCAGGATTTGAACTCAACTCAGGTTCCTTTCCTGTATTTTACTGGTGTTTGATGGGCTTCTCCAGCACATCCTTTGCAGGCTGTGCTGGAGAAGCCCTCCAACTGCAGAGATAGCCCAGTTAAATCACTTTGCACATTCAGCAGAAAATATCTGGCACTCATGCATGAAAACAGCTGAGCTCAATGCATCTATAATATTTGTTAAAACATGTTGATGTTTAACTTATTTGAAGTAATATTCATATTATTATTATTAAAGACTCAATTTCTGGCATAGATAACATTTTATTCATAAAAATAGGCTTTTCCCTGCTCATTATAATTTATGATTTGTTTATGTTTATGGACTGAAAATTGTGAACTTTTTATTTTGATGCATTTGATGAATTTGGAAAAAATATATTTTTTCAGCTTTGATCTGCCAAATAATGGTCAAGCTAATCAAGGGAAAAGTGGCTCGTTTCGAACTCTGGCTGGTTTCTCTAATTACTAGTTAAGGCCTTGAGCACTACATTGACTTCTTTATGACAATTTAAGTTTGCCACCATATCTAGCTTGGGGTTTTCATGTCTTCAGGGAGTTGTTTAAACTGCTCAAACTTAAATGCACTTACACTTTTTCAGCTTTTTCAACACAATAAATTTAAACTACAACAATAAAGGTCCAACTTCAAGGATCAGCAGAGTCGTGCTTTTTTTCTCTGACATAATAAAAGAAACGCCCGTTAAACTGAGGTTTCAACATGACTCACTGCGCGATGAGTATTTTCACAAGACCTGCATGGCCACAGGTCGCAGCAGCGTGCAGCGGCGTCCACAGTTCGTTGTCCTGAGCGTTAACGTTTGCTCCACGGTCCAACAGCAGCTTCACCATCTCTTCATAGTTGTCTATACAACACTGTGAGGGGAAAAGGAGCGATGAATATTCCTATCATCAAACTGATGAATGTAAGAGCAGTTTTTTTAAGAATTTAGCATGTCAGAATAAAATGTAGGGTTATGGAAAGTTACATTATTTTTCAACATTTATCATCACATTATTCTCTCTTGGATATTTCATATCAACATTAAGAGGCTGAAGAACAGCAGGAAGGAGGAAATATATTTGAAGCTGCTGTTTTTAATGAGCCACTCTTAACTTGATGTGAAAACTGCTGAGCTCATCTGATGTGTTTTAGAGAAAAACTTTCACATCTGTGTGGCACAGATGAAGAGTGACTCAAAAAATAGTCACAAGACCTTTAGTGGCACATTACTGGGTGGAAAACTGAGAACACATTAAGCCAAACTGGAGACACTATTCCTACACATCAGCCATTGTGTGGGCTGCTTCCTGGATCCCAGACAAAACTGGAAAAGCACCCAGAACTCACACCCATCCATAGAAACAGACAGACAAAGGCATGGAGGGGGAGGAAGCCTTGTTAAGCTGGGTGTGAGTGAGAGGCCTGGAGGAGATGTTTCCATGAAAACTGTCAGACAAACTGTTGTTTTCTTCTACATCGGAGCCAGTTGATGTGAGTGTGGCTCAGTCAAGCCACCGAGCAAAGACTGAGATAGAAAAACAAGAAAATAAGAGACTGCAAAAAGCAGCGGTGAAGGATGAGATTACTGTGTCACAGAAGGGCAGAGCTAGATATGATATGAACACTCAAAGGTTCAAAATAAAAACCTTTCTAGAGGTCTCTGTTGTCATCATCGTAACATCTTCAGTCAACCCGCCTGACGTGAGCTCCCTACGCTCTGTGCTAAGATGAAGTAAGACATTTGTCACAATAAAGTGCTGACAATCCTGTTATAAACCATGAATGATTTCACTGAAGATTGATACAGAACTGAGAATGGAAAAAAAAGAGGAAAAATGGTATAAACAAATTACTGACAACTCCTCACAGTACAAACGTATCCATGAACGGGAAAACGTAGTTACACTAAAGTACATGGTGACAGACTACTTTCTTCTCGGTTATTATTATTTTATTTTTTTTTTTACATGTATAAACGTTGCATAAGATGTGGCAGAAATATTTTATTTAATAAATGTATAACTTTCTTTTTAATCTAATAGATAAGGAAGGCCTTTCACTCATATCTAGAGAGTGGCAGATAGCAGCAAAAAGCAGATCTCAGATTTTCTCTGTAAAACAGCAAAGAATAATCCTAACTATTGTTTAAGTTGTATTGTTCTATCACATAAAATCACAACAAAATACATTGAATTTTTTAGTGTGAAGATGTTCACGAGATAAACAATATCTATATTAATGAGTTACAACAACATTTAATTTCTCTTTTGGATTAATAAACTATTTTTGAATTTGAATTTATGCCTTGGCTGTAAACTAAAGAATAAATTTGTAATTTTATCAAGATAAAGCTGTGCAAGAGTTTGTTCTTTTTCCCTTAAAGACAGGTGGTGAAAGGAGCAGACATTAAAACTAATATGACCATTAATCTATTCAATATCTGTACATGGCCCTCAGTTGTTCTGCAGCAGCATTTCACACACTCGTCATAAAACTTCTTTGGTGCAGAGAGTGGATGCTTCTTTTCACAAGGTTTTTACACAGAAGATGAGCTGTGGTGCAATCTCCAGAGGTTTGTCACGTCTGAGAAGTGGTAACACAGTAGAACATAAAAAACACAAAAGAGGAACAAAGATAGTAAAAAAAAAAAGCAGACACAGATAAACACATGAATGTCACCCAGGAGAATGCATAGAACAAGCTTGAATTATGAGTCAGATATAAAAGATTCAAAAGAGATGTTTGGCTCAGACCATTTCCTTCTGCTCCAAAAAAAATAACCTCTTTTCAGGTGCAGCAATTTTTGCTGTACCTGTGACCTCTGCTGACCTTACTCATATAAAACTGTGTCCACCTAAAACAACACTCAGCAGAAATGATGCTATGCTCATTCAAAGCTACTCGCACAGAATATTTATTATTTGAAGATGTGGTGGGAGACAAACACATTCAACACAAGCAAAGGAATGAAATGACTGAGAGAAAAGAGACATGACACACGACTGACTGACATATTTCCTCTAAGCAACACATTTCCTCTGGTGTCGATGTAAATAAGGACTTAAGAGTTTCTATTTTAACCCCTGAAACTGCAAAAAAAGCCATATCAAAACAAAAGTCTGACATGCTAAACTGTCTGAGAGGAACCATGACGGCTTCATTACAAGTCTGTGTTGAAAATGCAAATTTCAACATAAACTTCACTTACAAGATTCTCCACATTCAAGATCTCCATTAATGTTCTTACTGGTCTCTGGTGATAGACCGAAAAAACTAAATCATACATACAAGTGTCTGAAATCAGTTTCCTCTGCAGTGGTTTTTTGTTAGCGATTTTTTTTATATTCATGTAAAAAAAAACAAAAAAAAAAAACAGGAAAACTGAGAAAAAAAAAACAGTTCATCATTCTTCTACAGCAAATGTTGTAATTTCAAGTCTTTTTGAAATGCTGAGCTTTGTCACTCAACTTTTCTCAGCAATGAAAATCCAGACTTCTACTCAGAGTTATATGACATTATTTACTGAATATTCTGAGATCAGCATGATAAAAATAAAAAAAAGAGCAGGAAGACCGCATCTGTGTGCATTCAGAAGCAGAACTGGTGGTTTAAATACGTTGACTGCTTCCTGTGCTCATGGTGGAAAGAAAAACCAGGTTCAAAGAAGAAGAGAATGAGTCATGCATTTCCTTATTTCAGCATTTTAGTGTGGTTGTCTGATGTTGTTTAACTGGCAATTTCATAAATTCGTAACAAGCAAACATGATCATACTCTGATCATGTAGTATTCTCAACATATTCTCAATGTTAAAACATAAAACAACCTGAAAACCATCACAAAAATAGAAGAACAAGCCTTCTAACAAGAACCGCAGAAAAAACAAATGTTTTCAACGCCCCCTGAGTCCAGCCTACAGCTTTTGCATGAAAGATATTATCAACAACAACCTAGAAATTAGCAACCCACTTGCCAGTTAAAAATCTAGGTTAATCTCTTTTTGAGAAAAAAAAAGGAAACCCTGGCTGCTTGCTAAATGCTAAGATTTTTGCTTAGTTTTTCTATAAGAAGAATAAAAGGACTTCAATCTATAAACTTGCAAGAAAAAGGGAAAGAAATAATCTGCAATTCATGTAAAGTACTGTCAAAGGGATGCAAGTGTGGTCCAAACAAAAACTCAGATTATCCCAGTGTGGCTGGAAAACAGCAGCAGCAATCTTGGCGGGTGTCATGAGTGGGCAGGGAGGACTGCGAGGAGCAGGCTGACGAGGAAACAAGGCTGACACTTGGAGTTTTAAATGACTAAAATTGGTTTGAGGCCACAGCCGAGATGGCTGAAGGCAACAAAGACCGCACTAAAGCTGAAATAGTGATGCTTTAAGAGGCACAGGGCCAGGCGAGAAAGCTTGCAGCTCAGACTGAAATGAGCTTAAATGGCCTTTAAGTTTTACCAGAGCTTAACAAACGAGTGCAAATCACTATGAGTGATGGGAATCTAAGGTTCGGCTGCTGGCAGAGAAGACATAAGAAGTTTAGATTGTTAAATTGAACATTGACAAGCAACTGAAACACCACAGGAACAGTTTACCTGAACTCAAGGGCAATTTGAGCCACGCTGCAATGTTATTCGTCTGTCTGGAAGAAAAAGTGCCTCTCTGAAGAATGAAGGCGCAGATTTACGGAGTCTTTTGTGATTCATACTCTTTCTATGTGAACAATTTAAATATGAACATAAATGTTGCCGTTTTTTGTGAGATTTTATGCCACACCAAAACAATATTTTGCAAAAGTGCAGAAGATTTGAAAGTTTAAAGAAAATAAAGTCTGAAAAGTGTGAAGTGCATTGTTATTCAGGAGCCTAAACACTGATCCCCTTTTAAGTCACATAGATCAAACTGCCTTCAAGATAACAGTTGTACTTAAATATAAAAGTGTTTGTTCTGCTTTTCATATTTTCACTTGTAAAATAAAAATGAAACCCACAACTTCCTATTCATTAGAGTCATGCAATAAATTTCTCTACTGTTTTATATGAAAGGGATTGTAAGTCAAGACTTAAGAAGATGATGCTGCAAAGCTTGTGGTTCCTCAAATGTTGAAGTAATGCAGAGCAGAATTACTGTTGAAAAGACCAAAACCAATGAAGGAAAACTTCACGGCTCTACATGATCAAACTCTGCAGATGATCCATTACAGCCTGTGGAGTCTGTCATGTCTGCAGAAATATTTCAGCACTAAAATTGCTTCAAACATTTCTGCAACAATGTTCTGGGTCACTGTGCACACACAGCCACACTGTGGTCACACACACACACACACACACACACACACACACACACACACACACACACACACACACACACACACACACACACACACGCACACACACACACGCAACAAAATACAAGAGATTACAGCCGCATAACAGCCGGGTCGCTGAAATATAGGACAACATGAGGCAGGTGAATTTAGGAGCAGGAACTGATGAAAGAAAACTACTGCTACTGGATTAAATGTCCATGTTTACTCAGATTATCCTTCTGATTTAAAAAGTGAAACATATCACAAATGAATCCAGCCCTGAACGGGACTGCATTAAACTCAATTTATTTGGACTGTTTTCTTATCTGCTTAGAATAACAAAACTGTTTCACTTGTTCATTAAATGAACTTGTATTTTTACCGATGTATTATTTTGAAAGATAAAAGCAAATCAGCAATTTACTTAAGTCTGGGCATGAGATGTTTTGGCATGACCCCAAGCAGACAGTTCATGCATAAAACACTCCAGCATGGATGAAACCTGTAATTAATTACAGGTTAATAATTAAAATAATTCTGCAAAGACCATGTGGGCCAAAACGTAAAAGAGGAAAACAAATAATCTTAAACAATTTTCAGGTGTTGCTGCTTCTCAGTTTGGCCTATTAAGTTTAATGGTCTATTACTCTTTCACAAAGAACGAGGTTGATTTGGATTATTTTCTTCTGTCATAAATTAAATCAACATTTGAAAACTGCATTTTGTTATTTCTCACGGTAATGTTGTGCAGCATTAAAACTATTTATTCAAGTTCATTTGGTGGGACAGCCACACATCAACATAGACGAACTGAACAAAATAGCAGCCCCATGTTTGCGTTGTAGTGCAATAGCAACAGCTAATTCACAGCACTTGTCCCTAGATGGACTTAGAGGTACTAAGAAGTACCTCTAAAATGTGATAATCGTTTAAAATAGCACAACATAATGTGGACAACATCTACAAACAAACAGTGAAACATAAAACATCAAAAATGGATACAGATCTGTTTTTGACTTAACCAGAGTTTTGTTTGTTTTTTTGAGCGAACTAAAACTGGTTACGGACTTCAAATCAACAGGAAGTGAGTACCAAACTGTAGATCCTGTCACAGACAGGATCTGCACTTTGAGCAAAAGTGATTCTTCGAAAAGCGACCTTACAATTTCCATCTGCAGCTTTAGTAGGTTTGCTATTGTCCTACAGTCTCTGTATGCAATCGCTTAATGGTGGAGGTGCATATCCATTTAAATACTTAAAAATCTATTTTAAAAGATTTATAAAATTTATAAAATTAGGAAGGTCCAAAATGCCAAATTTGGCCAAATTGTGACAATGATGGAATCTGATTGGCTTTTGATATAAGTTTAGTTTGACTAGTCTGAGACCAGACAGTAGCTCCAAAGGAAAAGTGTGAGAGGATCATTGAGTTCAAAAACATCTCTGCACGGTGAAGTGTAAGCAATTCCTAATAATTTTTATAACAGTTTATATAGAGTGGAGTTAGAGTGAAAAGGAACAATAAACCGGGACATGAATACTAATTTTGGGGCTTAGTCTTGAATGTATGTCGTGGATGACTTCCAGCACCATTAATCCTGCTCTGCTGGTGGCCTTTAAAATAACCATGCAACAAATAATCCATCACATTACTTTGACTAGAGAGGCATTCATGTGGCTTCGGTCACAGCGGAAAACATACTTTTATTTCTGATTGCTTGTATTGCATATTGCGTGTGTGTTGTGGTGCATGCTGTGACCCTGGAAGCCATTTTTTTTTATTATTGTCTCATATCAGAGGGGTGAGAGCAGGCCTGGATAGATATGACAAACCATCTGCAGAAACAGATCCTGCATCTTTCTTCATTTATGTCACCTTGCATTTGTGATCACATTATTCCTCATGTTCTGGGACCCAAAGCTGTTCACACAAGCAGATTGTGAAAAGTTTTCTTTATGGATATGTACTGAAACTTCAGGAAATGACTCCAAATGTCCTTTGCATTTGGTGCTCTCTGGACAATATATGTGTGGCAGTTACTGTGAAATTTACGCTCTAAAAGGGTCAAATCTTGAACCCAGTGTGAAGTCAAGCCCATCCAAACAGCGTATAATCAGGAACATTGGAAGCTGAAAGGTCATTCCGATCTCTTGGCCGTGTTTAAAACAGCAGCCTCACCAGTGGTGACTGATGGACTTCAATTTTCTCTTTCGCTGTTCATTTCACTGCCTCCCAGCTGGAGTGTGAATATTAGGCTTTGCACAGCCAGAGGGGAAAAGAGATATGACTGCGCTAGCTCAGGCAGAGAGAAACGGATGGAACCAAATGAGAAGAGAGGGATGGAGAAGGGATAGAAAGCAATCAACATTTCTCCTTCAGAGATCTTTTAAGATAAAGAACCATTCCTGTGAAAGTCAGGCACTCTATTAAAAATAAAGCTAAATCCATCTAGCATTTAGATCTATGCTTCAAGCCTCGCCGGTATTTGACATTTTAGCCTAAGTGGAACAAACAGAACGGTTCCCCCCGTAATAGAAGCATCTTCATGCACATCCAGCAGCTTCACAGAAAATAAAGTGTTTTTTCCAGCTGCTGCATTTTGAGGAATTGGCCCGGATGCTGTGTAATAGCTTTTCCCAGACAGGAGTCATTTTTTTCAGTTTTCAGATGGAAACGTAAATGTTTGTTTCCTGACTGACACATTAATTCAGAAGAGATGGAAGCTCTGATTGTAATACCAGTAATGATTTTAATTAGCCTGAAATATAGGCCTGATGTCCTTCATCGAAATGAACTAATTTTCTCAATAATTAACTGACTTCCTCAGAATTAAAAAATATTTTTCAGGAACAGAAACCCTGAACCCTTCTTTTTACAGGAAACTATCCATTTTACTTTAATATCAATGCCTTAAAACTTGTGTTGCCTTTATATGTTCAAAGCAGCAAAAAGTCTTGATGGGTTAAGTAAGGTGGTAATGTGGTTTGTTCCTGCAGAGTTTAAAATATTATGCATCTTTATCTCAATTCACTGGGGCAAAAAATGACTTGATAAGAGTTCATGTTTGACCTCAGCATGAACAATTCAAGGTTCTTTCACTACTGAGAAAAAAAAAGGAAAAACATCACAAGGTTCAGGTTTATAGAAATTTTCTAAACTTTGCTCAATTTGGTTTCCATTAGAAACTCAAATTTCAGTGTTTTTGTTAGTGTTTTATGGTGCAATAATAATTTACAGAATTAATTACAGAACACTTCAATCTCAGTCATTTTACAGATAGACTTAGATTGTACCAACATATAACTGTATACTTCAATCTTAACCATTCCACTACATAGTGTGAATTTAGGGTTTTTTTGGGCTAAAGAAGAGCGCCCCAAAGCATTTTAAGTAACTACAAATATAAATCTGTACCTATGCTTTGTTATATTGTGTGTTTTTCATATTCATCGAGACTCCAAAATCTGTTTCAAAAGGACAAAAAAAATGGTGGAACAGATGGACACAGCTGATCTTACCTGATGCAGAGCAGTGAGACCGTCTTCGTTACAGAGATCTGGACTCACATTGTTCCTCAGCAGGTAGCGAACTGATGGAAAAAAAGAGACACAGAAACAGAAATAAATACTCAGAAATCTTCTGACTGGCCTCCACTTAACCTATTATTACCTGCAGCATCATCAATAAATCCGTATCATCTATTATTCACAGAACAGCATCGTGATTTCTCTCCATCGCCTAATTATGCCCCCTGTCAAGATGTTTCCAATCTAAGCTCAGAAGTATAAATGAAATGGTGAGGTAAAGGGGAGGACTGGTGAGGTAGTGCGATGATGCAAAGGATAAGAGTGTCTGTCTGACTCCCAATCCGGCAGATAAAATTGTCAAACTGGATCCCAATTCAAAAAACACACAGCGTGTCAATCTACACACATGACGGATAAAGAGTCTCATCTGTTTCCATTTCACACACGCGCAAATAAAAACACAAATAAAAACACTTTGAACCGAGTCTTATAAAGGATATGAGCAAAGTGACACAGGAAACGACCAAAATAGCAACCAAAAGTTGCTGGATGAAGTTTAATCAGTGAAACCAACAGATGACAGTAAAATTTCCAATTTCAAATTTTTTGACCCCTAATGAAGGAACCGAGACCCAGTTGTTGTTTCACTCCGGCCCAAACAAGCAGATCGAAGGTCTTTCCTGGTGCGAAACTCTTTTTAAATTTTACCTGGCTTTATAGCTGATAACCAGCACAGAAACCCTGATTAACAAGATCAGGTTGGCGAAAAATTCTGTGTAATAAACCAGCTTCCTTAAAAACCAACACTGCATACAGAGGTTTATTTTTGCTAATGCCTAATTTATTATTACAAGAATAAAATCAATGATATTTCTTTATTTTTGAAATTTGAGCAATATTCCTTACTTGTATGTTTTAACTTAGATACTTCCTCCATTTATTGTTTTTGTAAATTAAATAAAGCCATTGTATGGATTGTCAACCTGCCTGCAGACTCTGCCTCTTGCTCGTCGTCTGCTGGCGACAGGCACCAGCGTGTTGGAAATGGATGACTACATGAAAATTAAACACTTCAAAACACAGATCAGATGATTTATACAGAAAAACTAGAACTCACTTTCTCTTCCTTATTGTCAATTTGACAAATTCACTGGGTTCTTTTCACTTGAAAAATTCTCACAAGGAGCTTTTTTCATACCGTCACTACACAGTACTCCATTAAATTAGTTAAAGTTTATTTCCCAACACTTTCATAGTTGCAAGCTGCAAGCGAGCTCAGCTCTTTCGTTACATTTATCATTTCAGAAATTCTTTCTGAATACAAACAATAACCCAGGAACACTGCACTTGCTTTAAGCCACTTAATATATTGCTATATTGACTGTGAAATTTGGCTTTTGTGATTTATCGTGTAAAATTGTTTTCCTTTTACATCATTGCTCTTTTGTGCTATGAAACGGTATGAAATGCATGTAGTCTTTTGGCAGATCTCAATTGATTTTGAATCAACTTAAAGAGACAAATAAAGGGGAAATAAATAAATAAAACACATGGATTAGGCTTTCTATAATCAGTAACAATGAAAAAATAAAAAATAAATAAAGTTCCATAAGTTTGAAAATGTGTTATTTAAGCTCACAATAAAAACAATCTTCCCTTTCCTCTCTTTCATCATTCTCTCCAAGGATCTTTCATTAAGAAGAACTTTGAAAAACCCCAAATTAAGTCTCTTTAATAGGTTTAAATAAATAATAGCATGGACAAAAACTATGCACTGCTAAGTATGACTTAGGACTTGATTCTTATGCAGTAAAGCTGAAAGATAAAATGAGCAGCTATTATCAAGTAGAAGCTTTCAGAGGACAGGCTGAATCCTGCGTCTGCTAGACCTTGATTAGACTTTTTTCACACTTTACTGTCAAAGCTCTTTTACTGCAATTTCTTTTTTTCATTTTGTTTGAACATCTCCAGGTTATTTCTACAACTCGCACAGCAGCTCAGCAGCAATCAATCGTCTTTAAAAACTGAGGCCAAACTAAATGAGCTGCTGCAGCAGCTATTGGTGGCTACATGCACTTCCTTGAGCTTCAAGGAGTAGACAGCGAACTATTACTGAAATGGGCTCAAGGTTCTGGAGTGAGCGATCAGTCTGGCAGCATCGGGTAAGTGTCACACATCATCTCTGCAGTGCTGTTTTTATAAGTGTACAAATCTCAGGGGAGCTGCCAACTTCGCCTCTGCAGCTGACATCTCCACATTCCCAGAGATCTATTGCCATCAAGTTTGTTTTTCTTAAAGGCTCTAATTACCTCCCCTCAAAGAGAATAAGACTGCATTTAAATGTATTTCAGGCTAAGCTGACATGCATGTGAACTCTCTTCAACATACATGACAAAATGTATGTGAGGTTATCTTGCTTGTTGAAATGACTAATTGTGAGTGTGTGCATGTATGTTCATTAAATATTTCCACTTGTGATGAATGGGAGGCTGATCAAACATCTACCCATGCTCTCACCTACTGACCGCTGCTAATGAGAGACTAAATGAGATTTCATTTGTTAATGCTTGTACAAATCTTTGTGTAGATAACACCACATGTTGCCTGATACAGAAATGAACATTGGCCACACAGTTTTATTAATGAATAAACTGACTTGTGAACAGAACAAGATCAAAAGTTGAGATGAAACACAAAGACAGCACTTCTTTTAGAAACCAGGGTTTCTTCATAATAAATAAAACACTCTCTTTTTCTACATCGTTAACAAGCTGGTCACGCATTTACT
The DNA here is from genome assembly GCA_911649635.1 of Poeciliopsis gracilis. Taxonomy (NCBI): domain Eukaryota; kingdom Metazoa; phylum Chordata; class Actinopteri; order Cyprinodontiformes; family Poeciliidae; genus Poeciliopsis; species Poeciliopsis gracilis. The sequence continues at coordinate 2,587,981 of CAJVRI010001403.1, forward strand.
TTAGCATAAATCCTTGTTATCACAGATTAGCAGTTCAATGCAGCTCTCCTGTTACCCCCCTTCTGACATGCCCTTGAGCAAAATCCTTAACTTCTGATGGCTGCTGAGCACTCTGCGAGGTAGCATCTCCTATTAAAAGTTGTTTGTCTAGGCAATTTACTGAGGCAAAAGGAAACTGTGTTTGTACGAATTTATTTACTGCGTTCACGAGTTACAATCTGTGTATCGAATCCAAATCTGTCACTAGAGGATTTCAGGAGCACATCAAAAGTTTCTTTGTTCCTCTCTTAAAGCATTTCCTGTTCATACACAGTTTAGCTGATCATGGACTGGATTAAGGCAGAGACACAAATTAATTCAGAGCCAATTTTTGACTAATATCAGATACTTCATTGCTTACCTTAACTGGTAGCGAAAAAGGCAGAGTATTCAAACAAACTAGATTTGTCCCAATGACGGGATACCGCCAGTTAAGGGGTTAATGTTTTGTACATTGAGATGTCAGTGTTGTAGGAAGAAGAAGGCTTAAATCTCAGCTGGTGTGGAATTTGCATGTTTTCCCTTCTGCATGCTGTAAACCTGTTTTCTCCCGCACTCAAGTGACATGTATGTTACAAAGGTATTTACAGAACTTCAGTTTTTTTATATTTTGTTATGTAACAACCATTTTTCCCACAGCAGTCTCACAATTCTGCAAACAATATCCTGTAATGACAGATTGAAAACTTCTGTGATATTACAAATAACAAAAAGAGAACAAAAATTTAATGAAAAAAAAAAAACTGGGCAAAAACTTCTAATTTTTTTTTTTAAATCAGCTGTTTATATCCACATCTTGTTTATATCCACATTGTGTGGATATAAACAATTACTTAGATGAAAGTTATCACAAATTGCACAGAAATGGAAATGTGTGTTTAGGTGCAGATTTGTCACAGCGTGACCAACCTGGTGATCATCACAGTGGCCTATAAACACGTTTGTTTCTTAAATTGGTGTTTTAAAATGTCAGTATTCTGTATTTCATGGCTGTGCCTTCAGCATGTACATTTTACAATATATTACACTTTATTAGTAAATATTTTTGCCACTTTTTATTTGTAGGGTTTTAGCTTCTGAGCTACAAAGAGTTGCAGAGTTTTTATGACCATTTTTGACCGTTCTATGTAAAGATCATTTGTGAGGTCAGACACTAATGTTGGAAGAGACGGCCCATGTCATACATACATTGGTATGCAGAAACAGTAAGTGTTCCTTTCACTTAAGCTGGAGTGAAACCTGACTCCTGATGTGATTTCCTCTGCACTGAACTTTTCAGTTTACAAAATGTACCCAGCTGCAAAACCCAGACATATCCTCTGTGTCACCAGACAGAGAATATGGCTGCATGGTCTGTGAGTATAGTGGCAGAGTGCTTTGCACCTCTGCACATGATTATTTGCATTGTACTTGCATTGCATTGCATTGCATTGTATAGTTTCATTTTCCTGAGCTAATCTGAATGCAACATTAAATTTGGACACCTGTAGCTATGGAAAGTTGCAAACTTCTACACACTTTGAACAGATCTCACTTATTTTACGTTATTTTATGTTGATGTTGAGTTGATGTCCTTCCAAAATGCTTCCACTTGGTTATAATCTCACCAACAGTTTGCTATCGATTGTTTAATTGCATTTTCTAACTGGACCGTTTTCAAAAATGAAGTCCTATTACAATACAATGCTGAGATTCACTGAGCTCTTGAGAGCGACGCTTTCACAAATGTTCGCAGAAGCTGTCTGAACTTCCCAGCACCTGGATTTTATGCACCTATGGCCAGAGAAATGAGTAGTACACTTCAACCCAGGGATTTAAACTGTGGGGGATTTTTTTTTCTGCAATAGGAAAGTGCAGTGTCTTCTTTGCAGTGAACATGATTGGTTTTGGTGCCAACACTAAAATAAATGCAATGCTGCTGAATTGCGTTGTCAGTGAAAGTATGACCATTGATGCAGCAGCTAAGATGAAATGTGCCTGAGTTGTGTTGTGATAAGCATTTTTGGTGCTGGTGGTGAGGGGAGAGGCGGGTAGCAGAGGGAAGACGATGTGAGGAGGAGACCACCGCAGTGATGAGCATAAACAGCCCCAGGAAAAATACTGGGTTTTAAAAATATATACTTTCTTATTGTTCTCTTTTCTCTTAATATTAACGATTTTTCTTGGTTTTTGTCCTTTAATGAATATTTTATGTCGGGCCTCTTTTTTAGCTGTGAGGCAAATATGACTCGATTTATTTTTAACTTGTCTGCCAATGCATCCTTTTACCCTCCTGACAAACAAAAATAATTTCTGTGAAAACCCTTCTAATGAGCTAATTAAACAAAGGAACAATATATAATCTATAATCCACTTCAGGAGTTGTCCTATATTACTGAAGATATTTTTAGCTCTAACTTGGTTTATTAAAATGATGTCAAACATTTGGTATTTTACAGAAATGAGGATGAGCAATCATTGTATTATTTAATGGTATTTAAGAAGAAATATTTATGCTGTTTAGTCTACAGCAATGATTAGCTGAAAACAACATCAAAATTGCAATCATAAAAGCCAGAACTCAAGGTCACACAGCAGAACATTGAATTATAACACATTGATCAATGTTTTTCCTTCACCTTTAATCAGATTAGATGCGACAGAGATGACTGAACTTCACAATGACATTAAAATTTGTTGATAATATCTAGACAGATGACCTCCAAGAGGTGGATGGTAAGCATAAAACTCCTCTAACACAATCCCTAACTGATAGATCACTGATACATCGACATGTAAACAACAACAGACAAAATCTTTAATTAGTTTCTGCAGCAGGTTGGCTGCACAAACCAAATCTCTGCAATTACAATTAGAAGTTTTACTGAACTGCAAGCAGAGCAGCAACACAAAGTAACTGACCCGGTCCAAAGGAAAAACTTTGCGCAGCGCCTTCATCGGCGTCCTATAAATGTGTGAATGGAAACAGTTTACACAGCAGATAGAACCACACAGATGACGTCAAAGACAGTTTGCTAATATTGTCCTTTTTGTGTGGAGACCTTCAAAAAAGGAAAGAAATAAGGACGCAAGGTAAGAGAGGCGGAAGAAAGAGGAGTGGAAGGACATAAACAAGGAAATCAAGGTAGGACAGCAGAATATGAGGACAAAAAAGGAAGAAAAGACACAAAGATGAACAAAAGTAAAGAGATAAGGAAGAGTGAGACTGAAAGGAAGTGAAGAAGAGAGGCAGGCCTGGAAAAGGAGGGAAGAAAGGAGGAAAACAATTAAGGAAGAACAGGAAGGGCACAAATGAAGAAACTATGAAGGATGGAATGGCAAAAAATGGAAAGATGCAACAAAGAAAGATTGAAAGGAAGGGTACAATATTTAGACAATAAAACAGGGAATAAAGTCTGAAAATAGAACATGCTTTCCATGTTCTTATTTTCATTTCTTCTTATTTCTGGAACTTGATAGAATTAAATTCCAGATTTTAAACCAGCTCTGTAGCATGAATGCAAACATTAAACTTTTCATACAACTTTATTGCACTGATGGATTCTGATGTACTAGAAGAGAAAAATAGAGTTGGCAGCATGCAGCAGGAACATGATTCCTGTCTGATCCAACACCCAGAGGGACGGAACAACTTCACCAACAACCAAACAAGAATAAATAAAAAGAAATCATCAAAATGCAATCCATGGCAACCACGTTTCACCATGGCGACTATCTTCCATCCTACAGTCCAGAAGCACAACACTGCAGAAATGTTGAGCACGCCTTCCTGGGCAGGTCCTGTATCCTCTTATCAGGGGAGGAGATAGATCTGGATGAGATGCTTCCCAAAAGATAAAAGATACATCAACAACTAATGACACAGGAAAACAAGCCCTCCCTTTCCTTCCTGTTATCTTACTGAGTTTCTACAGCGACATCTGTTTGTGTGTTCAGCTGTGTGCGGGAGAGGGACCCTCGCATTATTCAGGTCATAACTTCTAAGAGTGTTGATTACTGATAAGAGGTTATTAGCAAACTGTCCTGTGGGCTCTGAGATCAAACAACAGTCATGATAACTTGCAAATAACACATTTATAATGTCTTCTTTTTGAATCAGTAAATGTATGAAATTAATTTAAGTATGAATGACAAGAGAAAACACGGTAAAAAAAAAAAAAAAAGGAAAATCTTTGAGATGATTCAGAGCAACAGAGGAAGACAGAAAATAATGTGAAGAAAACCAAAAAGAAATTTTAAAAAAAGTCTGGAAACGTCCTTCAATAAATAAATGGGTCACTAGTCAATCACATCTGTAAATGTAAGGTTTGGCACGTCTCAAACTTTGGATACTTGAAAGACTTTTATTTTCCTATATTAACTGAAGCTGAATTTCTTTTCTATACTACAGTAAAAAAAAAAAAAAAATTTTTAATTAAGATAATAGCAGGGATCTTATCTTTTGTATTTGGCTAAGAACCTTGACTGAAATGGATTCTCTTGAAAGCTTACACTCACTGATCCCAGATAAGAAAGTATTGAGGATACAGATTCTGAAACAAGAGAGGATTGAGGGTCCTTAGGAACAGTGTATCCCAAAAGTAGACATGATCTTCTGCTTTGGATTTCCAAATGAAATAACTTCATTTCACTTTTGTTATAATACGTAGATGGAATAGTCTATTTTTCAATTTTCAAGTACATAACATCTAAAACAGGCAATTACATCTAAGTCTTCATATGGTTTTCATGAGAAATTTATTCCACTAATTCATCTCGACCGTCCTGTTTTTGAGCTGCCTGCAATGCATCGCCAGCAACCACAATGGGAGGCAGTAAATGCATTAACGCTGCATTCAATTTGGATGTGGAAATATGATTTGCTAATTGTACTGCTGGCTCGTTGCTATCAGCAATAAAAACAGATAATATGCTGCACAGTATTTTTTCCTCACATTCTACGTTAAAACACAAAAATACTGTTGATTGGTAATGTCTTAGGAAACAATCAGCACCACTGGTCATAAAGTTGTAAAAAGTGCTAATAAATGGATTATTTTGGCCACCTTCAGTAACTCTTAATGTATTTTGCGATTTTAGATGCTAAACTTGGGATAGATTGGTGAACTCCAACTTTCCCAGTGAAAATATTGATTTCTCCAAGGTTTGAAATATGTAGCTGTTACCACAAGAAGACAGTAATGGACCAAATAACTGAGGAAGAAGGCCACCAGAGATTGTGCGCACATGTTGCTAACAGGCTGTGTTGCTCAAAAGGCGGCATAAATTTAGCTATTTTACATCCTTCCGAGTTTATCTATCGTCAATTAATTTAACTCTAAATTCCTACCTCTATGTGCTTAAGTTCATTTTCAATTTATCTAAATATCTGTGTTAAAAAAAAGCAAGAGATTTTGAAAGACATCTTAAATGTTGGTTTGGAGAGCTTCTATTCTTTCTTTATGAAAACTGCTCTTTCAATTTCTGTTTCTAAAATGTGACATTTTTTTGATTATCTGAAACATTAAAGTGCCACATAAAATGCAAAACCAAAAGAAATGTGTAAAAAGTGTTTTCTTCCCTGCAGCCATTTCTTGACTTGTGTCGAACAAAAACATTCCTTTTATATGAATGGCATGTTCACGCCAGAGTGGTTGGAAATAAACTAATAGTAATAATAATAATGAAAACTTTTGTTTCCAATAATCCTGCTTTTTTAATCATCCATCTTACAGTGTTGGTAAATCTGAGATTTTTAGTTTATTTCTTAAAGGTTTTAAAATTTCCTCCAGTATTAAACCCTGGGGCAGTGATAATTATCAAAAATATGTTTTCCTTCTTGATGACGCAATCAATAAATTGCTGTATGTGGAGCTGAAGTCCTGGAGGTTTATTTTACTCGCTCTCTCTCTCTCTTTGGTTCAAACCAGGTGGTTAAAAATTGTGCTTTTGCTGCTTCAGCTTCAGAGTCCAACATAATGTTCTCGAGGGTCAGAGCCTTCCACCTGCACGAAAGGAGCTGCAGCAGCTATTAATCTTCAGCAGAAAGCTGAAGTTTATTTACTTTAAGAAATGAGACTCTGTAACTGGAGCTTCCACAGTTTGAAACTTTTTGCTATTGTATCTTTCAGTGTATTAAAAAGTCGCCATTTTCAGCTGGATGTCTGCTTTCAACTTAAAATAGCCTTTCTAAGACAATTTGGTGTTCCTTTCGCTTATTTTCAGACTAATTTACATTTTAAAAAGACATCAAAGAAAAAAAATTGGCCCAATTATGCCCTTCACAACTTAAATTTATTTATTTTTTATTTCTGGCAGTTTTTATATTCAAGAAGCTCGCCTAATGTGCTTTTGGCAGCATAATAAGCCAGTTCAAACAATTTTACTGCCATTTACTACAAACAGGAAAAGCCTGATCCACTGCACACAATGATCAGTTCCCACAAAAGAGACATGTTATTCTTGGAACAAACAAATAGCTCTAAACAATGTCCGTGTAGCGTAGTTTCTCTGCAGGCAAGGTGGCCTTCTCTGCATTCCCATCAGCTGTGCAGAAAGTAGGCTGCGCTGCACGTACATGCACTGGGTTAGAGCTAAATGACATTGGTTTTAGTAGGACGAAAGCAGAGGAAGATAGTTGGTATAATTAGCAGGCGTTATAATTATCACCCACATGATAAGCCATCAGGAGGCTTTAATTGTAGTCCTAACATCTGTAGTTGGATGGATGCATGGGAAAGAGAAACTAAATAATTTAAGTAGTAGCAACGCAATAAAGCAGGATTTTATTAGGTTACTGTGTGCAAATTATCTCTGAGAAACACAAATGTGAAATAAGTTGAGGCTCAAATTACACAGTATATCCATAGATAAACCCGAATTACTACAATCTCAGTTTAATTATTTGGACTAATAATTACATTTGTTTGTAATATTTTTGGATCCACTTAATCTGTCCACTACGTTTTCTATCTGTCCACTACGTTTTCTATCTGTCCACTACGTTTTCTATCTGTCCACTACGTTTTCTATCAGTGGACAAACTGCATCTGGAGATAATAATCTGAAAGCAGTGCTTTGGATGAGTGGAATTAATCTATGAAAGAAGTTTAAACTTAACAACTGTGTTTTTTACATGAACTGGAACTGAGCACAGCTTTCCCTGGCATCATTAAATGGAGATCTACTATGGAGGGAATGACAGACGCAAACTGATAAACTGCATATTTTAGTTTCTTAATGTAGAAAAAAGATTTTGACATTTAACCTTAAAGGTAAGAGTGTATTGTTTCTTTGTGGCGTATTTGGTTGAAAGCCAATATTTGCATACACTGTATAAAAAGACACATTTCCTTTATTTTGTCATTAAACCGGTTTAAATGTTTCCCAAAATTTGTATTTTCTATATGCGAGAAAGTATCACAAGAAAAAGCATGTTACATATGAGCAGGATTTTGCAATTGTGCCATGAGTTTGCTTTATTAAGTGATTTCATTTTGCAGGGTTGTTTATTATATGTTATTTTGATAAGGGCAACTATTGGGATGGTCTAATTGGATTTGAGATGCTCACTTTAAAATATTAACTTTATGTCCTTAAACAAGAAATATTTACTTTTGCTCATGTATTTTCACGCGTTCTGTAAACTAGTGTTGCATAAACCTGAAATCACCTTGTTGAACGTGAGAGGAGAGGTAACATCTGTGGTTGTCACATGGTTGTCACATGCCAACAACCATGACTGGTTTGTGGTAATGTTTCATTTAGTTTGCTTTAAAAGGAGGAGGTACAAGATCTTGATTTCCGGTGCCTTCTTACTCAAGAATTATATTTCAGACAGCGTTTGGCTACGTGAAGAGATTACCCACTTTTGAAATGACACATGCACTCAAACACTTGTAGCGGCAAGCTGAAGGTTTACGGGCTTTTGGAAGGCCGTTTATTTTGGGGATTGTTGTTTGCGTTGATTGACGCAACCAGCTGTTCATCGCAGCTTAGCCATTGTTGTCTTTGCACTGCTTAGATTTGTGGGTTTGAATTACCAAGTAAAGGTGGCAGGAAGTGTGTGTGTGTGTGTGTGTGTTTCAGCATCTGAGTTTCTTATCTAATATACTCTGTTACTCTGTGGTTCATAGTTTTACATTTTGTTTCAGTGCCTGAGCAAATAACATCCTTGCAAGAGCTGCTAAGGTTGTAATACTTAAAAAAGAAAAAAAAACTCACACTTTTTAGAGTTTTATCAATTTGAAATTTGCAGCAGTCCCTTTCTAGTCTGTCACAGTCTAATCCTTATTGGATAATCCTGAATGGTTCGGCGGGATTTATAGCTGAGGGCTGTTCAATCACTAAGAGCAGGTGGACAGACTTTGGAAGATTTTACAGGGCGCTTTAAAAACGGGGGGAGAGCAGCAGGTTGCTGAACAGGCATTTGGGAGATTGGCAGCAGGGGATCATTTAGTTGACATGCCTTCGGCAGGCCAGCACCAGGCAGGAGGGCTTCAATCACAGTCGCTGATAAGATGGAGCCCTGCTGATAGATTTATCCGCCACTTGCTTAAAGTGGCCCCCATTTCATCTGTTTTCCTCTTCTCATGTTTCTTCTTGCTCATTATCAATAAATCAGGATTCTTTGGAAGTTGAGTGGTATTAAGCCAACTTATCACAGTCAAAATGTGATAAGATAGTAAGAAGTGTTTATTTATTTATTTTTTTGTGCACTGTAAAATGACTCATGGCAGCCATGAAGTTCAGGTTTAAATAAAGCTTTAAAGTTGATGGAGAGTTTCTCAGGTGTTTCTGATTTTAATTTATGAATCTGGGATTTTTCAGGAAAAAAAAAATGATCGTGGTTCTGTTGGACCTTTTACTGAACTACATAAGAAGTCATGTTGCACAGTTTGTGACAGCTGAGTTGCTCGGAGCCACGGCTGCACAGACGTCTCCGTGTCTGCCTCAGTTACCATGGAAATAGGAGTTAACTCAAGAGTCAGGGTTTTCCCAGGAGAGATAACCGATGTGAAAGAGACAAAGTGATAGAGAACTGAGACAGGCCCTGTGCAAGGCACCACTTGGGAGAAAATGGCTCACTGAAGTAGCAAGTAAACAATAGAGTAATAATTATGGCAACGATAAAGAAGACGCTGAAGTGAGCAGATTGAAAAGAAGGACTGGATGAAAATAAGACATGCAAATTAAATTGTAGTGAAGGAAAAGGCCCAGTGGAAGAGGGACTGTCAGTGGCATGCTCCAGCTAAACAAATAACTCTTTGTTGCTTTGATATAATGAGAACACGTGTTCAGATATGAAACTAAATAAGCCAAAATTCTGATAATTTTTCGCTCTAGCGCATCCGGTTCTGCTAATTGACTCAACCAGCCACTGACAACATCTCCCAAACATCTAATCTCCTAACAGCACTGGAGATACTACCCAGCAATCAATCATGCTGCTTTCACTGTTACGTTTTTACTTTTTCACAGGACCGTTGAGTCCAAATTACCACTATAATGAGTCATTTCTCTAAAGAAAAAGCAACGGCTGGGAGGAGGCAGCAGTGCCGGGCTGTGCCGGGTGAAGCGATTAACCCTGGAGGAGCTGGGTCTCATGAGAGTGAATGGAAATCTCTGAGGCTGAGAGGCAAAGGAGAACAGCAAAATGAGAAAAAGTTGAGTTCTGTTGAGCCAAAGGCTGACAAGAAAACTCCCTTAATCACACAGGATTGGGAGGAAGGAAAGGAAAGGTCGAAAAAGGAGGAGAGGATGCAGTGAGAAGTAGCAGCTTTGTAACACGACTCATGACAGGAGGGAACGATCAAACCCCCTAATCAAGGGAGCATTTGACAACCCACACAAGGTTATCTGTCATTGTTGCAGCCCTACTCGAGGGAATGAAGTGCAAAATCCCACTTAAGTAATCAAGCTCCAGGAATGTAACATCAAATCAATGGTGATGATAAGGGTGATGATAAAGAGGGAAGAAATGGTGAAAAAGCATCAGTGAAGGAGTCTTGATTTGTCTTCATGTGGAAAGACAAAAAAAACACAAGAGCTCATCCAAAGTAAATCATTTGTGAGTTAAACAGACATTGGTTTGGTCACAAAGAGGTGGAGTTCAACCTGCAACCCTTGTACAACTTATAGATAAATAAAGACTCTAAAGGTTTCAATTAAATACTTTGACTAATCAAAATACATTTTTATATCAAACACTAATAACCTGAGTAAACATAAAAAGCAGTTTTAAAATGATTTAAAAACAAACAAAAAAGGCTAGTGTATAGCTTTATTAAAACATGTCTTAATGGTGATTAACCAATAATTTTATACCAATTTCACAAGTCACAACCACGACCGATTCCACAGAATAGAAATCACTTAAAAAGAAACATGAAGTTGTCTAAAAGGTCTCAAAACGCAGCACATCATCACCAAACATAAAGAAAATCAAGTACCAACAAGAAAAAAGAAATTTACACTAATCAATCTTAAAAGGGCTTGAAAGCCATCTCTAAGATGGCTGCCATTATTTGTGGATAATGGAAGTCATTGTACGCAAATTGAGAAAACTTGGAACAGTAGAGAACCTTCTCAGCCTGGCCACAAATAATTACCCCAACAATTCAATGTACAAAGCCCACCAGCATGTCAACCTCTGACTGGCCCAAAACAAACCTGAAATGAATGCTTTGGAGGGAGTTAGATCTGAAATAATTAAATTTAAGGGGCAAGCTACTCTTCACACAGTGCTAAGTTAATAAAGATGCTTTTAGTTTAAATTCAGATTATGTTTGATCAAATTTATTTGATCACCTGAAACTTTGAAGTCTGACAAGAAAGTAAAACAAATCTATACCATGGCACAGAATATTTAATTATACTTTCCTTGAACTAATCAATAGCAATTATCAGGTAACAGAAAAGTTAATTGGCTGGAGATCAGAATCAGTGAATTTCCTTTTAATTGTGAACTATCACAATTTATTTTTCCTTCTTGATAAAAGGCTTCGACCATTAAGAACAGTGAGAATTATGGTGTTAAATCCATCAGCCAACAGCAATCACTCTGATATTTGACTCTAAAGCTTAATAAGTACCAAATTAAGGATTATGACTTATACGTTCATGCAGAAACCTGCAGCAGTTTTATTTTCACATTCATATGAAAATCAGCAGCCCAGAACTCCAAAGAAACCTGGATATCAGTATCAGCAGGAAAAAGCCTGATCAGTGCATTTCCAACAAAGCTAAGAAGCATTTGCAGCTCAGATCTCCACAGATCACTGCTCAGCCTTGTTGTCATTTGTCTTACAACACATGACCCAGCTTACACGGCGGCTCCAAGGAGTCACGCCAGCTTAGTTAGACATGTGAGCAAACAACCTCATGCTGTGGATCAGCAGTTAATTCATATTAAAGGAAAATCTCACTTTACAGGTTTTAGAAAATTGCTGCTATACGACATGGGTCAAATAAAGTCTGATATGTTAATGCTTCAACAAGTCAGATGGAAGTTTACTGATGATGATCTAGGTAAGATATAGTACATTGAAAAAACTCAGATTCATAATGAAATTCTTCTTCCATGGAGGCTGATTGAGATGATTCTTTTCAGCCATCTGTTCAAAGTTAGTTGTATCATGTTTTATGTTGAGGTTTGCTCCGTTTTCACTGCTTTTCAGTTCAGTCCTTGCACCTGAGCATTGTTTAGAGGAAAAAGGGTTTTAGATCGTTAGCTGACTTATCTTTGACCTATGAATTACTCAAGAATAGAAGAAAAATAAAACCCTCAAGGATTAACCAGTGTGTCTTGAACTAACAGCAAACGTTACCAGTAAAAGCTTTTAAATTAAACTTCAAGGCAAACTTTGATTTGCAAACCATAAATAAATGTTTAGCTGAGAACATGTATACCTGCAAACCTTAACATAGAGAAGCAACGGCGAGAAAGACTTAGTCATTCAGTAAATGATTATATTAATCAATTATGTATTTTATGTTAAAAATTATTCTGCAAGCAAAGAGTGTAGAATATGTCTGATTTAAATAATTTTGTACCTTGGAAAGGCCAACATTGTGTATTTTACCATCCTTTCCAAATGATCTGCAGCCTTCTAGACAATGCAGTGGATTTATAATTTTGTGTAAAATGCGTCTGTGTATTACCAACCGGATCAGAGGGCCTTACATCAGATCCAGAGTTTACAGGGTTCAAAAGCATTAAAAATGAGGGGATAGATGACACAATCCGAGCATCTTTATAGGCTGATAAATGTGGTCCAAAAGTTTATCCTTTTACATCCGTGAATGACGTATCTGAACTTAACTTGTTCTTTTTGGACCCACTGCATCATTATCACTATAATCAAACAGAACAGACACATTGATGTTGCAACAGAGCGACCTCCGTCACCATGGCGCAGACCTGTTTATCTTTCAATGCCAGATCTGTGAGCAGTTCTGTTTCATGTTTTGAGCTCATTTCTCTTTTATCAAGACATGGTAAGGACATCGTTTCAGGGACACACTGAGACTTTATTACAGGTAGACAACATGGGCTACTTCTCAGTGATTAGTCTCATTACTTTTACAGTTAGTAGTTAACAAATCCACTAACAAAAACAGAAGAATAGAAGAGGAGTCTTGATCTACCTTTGAAATGAGAACTGAGAAATAGGAATTGTGACGTTTATCTAACTGGTGAGATATGCTTTATTTTTTTTTAAACTTCTGCAACTTTTAATTTTTTTATTTTTTATTTTATGTTCACTACCAGGATGGTCTAAAGCAACTTTTCCCAAAGTGACAACTAAGCATTTCACATCACTTGCGAAATGTGATGTGAAATGCATCACATAAAGCAAATAATGGACAGAAAGAAGAGATATTAATGTATGCTATAGCATACATTAATAAGAGGTCAAACTAGATATGTGATTTACAGCACAAGAAGATACATCACCTCATTGCCACCACATGGTATTAAATCAGACTTAATGTTTTGTTATATCTTTAAATATGATTCCCAAACATTATATCAAGACTCTGAGACCAACTTTCAAACCATGGATACAGAAATAAGGTACGAATCGGAAAAGAACGGTAATATTTAAGAGGATTTCAATGGCATCGCAAAGAATTAGGGAGTTTTCATCTGAGCAGCATGAACAGGAGTTTTTAAACCAGATGTCTCTCTCACACAGAAAAGGTCACTAACTGTGCAGTTTATGAAAAAGACCCAATTAAATTTCTCAGATTTTCATTCTGTTTTGTTAGTGCCTCGGTGAAGGATGTTTGTGACATTTTTCCACTGGTATTTGAAATGAGAAGTGAAGATAAACCACTGTGCTGCATGTTTAAACATGAATCTGAAAGCTGACGTTAAAATCAGCAGAAGAGTATAAACATTAGACGAGATGGTCAGTGTTTTGGTGATGAATTTCCCTCCCGCTCTTAACATTCCTTCTTGTCTTTCATTTTTGCAAGACTTTTTGATGCCATTCTGCTGCTGCCATATGGCTGGGAGCAGCTAAGCCTATTTTAGGCCTCTGAGGAGAAGCCCTTACCACTCTAATAAGACAGAAGAAGAAGACAAAAGCTCCTCCGAGACCTAATTTGCACACAAATAAGAAAAAAAATTTAGAGTGAACCACATGAGTACTTTCCCTTCGGGAGGTGATACACACTTGTGGAGTATGTTTTTTTTTTTGTTTTTTTTGTATCTCCGGTTGTATTTTTATGGTGATGATATGACAGGAAAAAAAATATGGAGAAAAACCAAAAGTAAAAGCCACACGTCTAAAACTGGAATGGAATTTTAAGGGCGGCTTCTCAGGCTGCAAAGTTAGAAGTTATGAAGCTTCAATGGGGGGTATAAGTGGTAATTAGAGTGCAGGGTGTTGTCCTTGTGAGTGGGTGGTTAAATGGAGAGCAGGGTGGGAAGAGGACAGAGCTGCAAAACAAAGACAGGGTTCAACGAGAGGCACATCTGGAAGATGTGTGGAGTCACATAACAATGAGGATACTTCAAATGTCCAAACAGTCAGAGGTTAAAAAAAGGTTCTTCACTGGTCTACTAATTTTGCTTGCCTTGTGTATTTATAGCATTTTCACACATTGAAGCTACAAACATTGCAGATAAACTTGCAAATACAAGTTTGTCCAAGAGCTCTTTGCATCTTTACAGTAACAGCATTAATGCTCTCTTAAAGCTGTCACAAGCAAAGGATTATGAAGATTAGAAATGTTTCTTCTGAGGACACATTATCTCTATGTTTTTCATGCCTCACACAAGTGTTTGTGGACTGCTTTTGATGGTTGGTCTACAGGAAAACAAGTCATAAATGTTTAGTTCTCTGCAATAGTCATCGACGAAGATTCACAGAAATTACAGAAGCATTTTAAGACCCTGCTCTGCTAATGGACACTTTGGGAAGCAGGAAGTGAAAGTGCTGTTCACCATCTCTACTTTCACCACCCACTAAACCTCGGCTAATCGCCTCAAAGAATCAGCTCCATCCAAACCTGATGATGATGAACAGCGGCTGAATAAAGGTTTGTTTTCTTCTTGAAGGCGTATTGACCATACGAACCTCAACACACAAGCTGCTGAAATAACACCCTGCTTTTAAAGTGAAAACATTAGCTCAGTCGATACTGCGTCTTTGTTGCTGACTGTCCACTCTGACCCCGCTGCTCTTCAGTGGGACGGCGGAGAAATCCCATCAGACTCAATGGCCTGACAGCCCCACAGAGAGAGGCCGAGGTGATCCACAGTAATTTCACAGCCATCAGCCCTCGCCGCTGTGAGGGGGCGCAGGGTTGAGGAGGCCTTGGGACAGAGAAATGATCTCTGACATCCGTGCTGCACCTCCATCAAGCTATTTTCTTTCTCTTCTTTGCTTTATTACTCTAACTAGCAACAACAGACCAAAAATATTTACATCTATGATGGATTTATGTCTATATTCCTCTTTTAATTTCACCAACCTTTGTGTCCTGACTGCAAATAATACTAACATGTTGGGATTAGGGTGATGGCAAGGAGGTTTTCTTCCTCAACTTGGAGTTAATTGCCAAAGATAAATCATCAAATTACCTGTAGATGTAAAAACTGGCCATAAGTAGGAATAATCAAAGTTGTAAAATGTTTGCAAAATATTTTTACACTCTTCTGAGAGACATCTGTTTAATCTTACATCAGAAACTAAATTCTGGGTCAAATGAAATTCATTTAAATTTGCATTTGCCATGAATAATTGTGGTATGACATTCCCTCAGGAAAATATGGAACTACTTATCTACTTATATTATATTATATTCAGTTATTTTACTTTGTAGCAAAATGTCTTGTAGCACAGATAATACACTAACTTATGACACCTAACAACTGAAAAATCTATCTTCAGTAAAAGATAATGAGGTAAACAAAGCTCATCAGCTTGAGGCAGGTTTGCTGATGAATTTGTTTCTCAGGATGTCATCACATTATGTGTGTGCAGTAACAAATGCATGAAGAACTCTTTAGAGTGCAATAATTGTTGGCTAATATATTCCAAGCATTGCAACCTTGCATTTCTCACAGGAGAAGATGCTCACACTGGACACAACTGGCTTTGGCCAAAATACGAAAAGGTCACAGAGTTTAGAAAGAACAGATGCCATCAACCAATTTTCTGATATAGTGCAATCCCACCAGTAAATATGAATGCTGCTTCATAGTGTGAGACAAGTCTAAAAAAGTCTGAAAGTTTAGCGACAAAATAAAGAAAAAGATCTGACACCTTCTCCTCGGAAAGCAGTCTATATTTTGCCTGAGCTGGAGACACAATCTAAAAAAATAAAGTGACTCAGAACAACATGTGAACCCCTCGAAGCATTTTCTGATGGAAACCTGAGTAGTTTGGACAACATGCAGCTCTTTCAAAAAGGACTCAGTCTGAACTAACACGCTGCAGAGCTGCAATAGCAAAATGTCTCTTCTCATCAGTTACTTAAAGATATGTGTGAGATTGGGTTATTAAATTAATAATAGCATCATTTAAGCAAATTGAACATAAACCTCAATGTCACAGTATTTGCCTGACCACTTAAAATCCACTTATCGACAAATATGTTTTTTGTTGTTGTCTTCTTTTTTAGGACAGAGCATAACACGCTTTTAATGTAATTTAGAAAGAATATGTTTGGGGGAAATTAATAACACACATTTTCTGAGGTCAAACAACTCAGTTGTCTGTCATTTTAAATTAGGCCTGATCATTAAACATGTTGAGAAAGATCACTTTGAGCTCCCTCCACCCTCTGCTGACCTAATCTCACAGAGTCTCAGTATCAATTCATAAGAACTGCTGTCAAAAAACACAGACAGCAGTGGCATGTGGCATCTCACCTGATTTACTCTCCAATCTTGCCTGAATGGAAAAATATCACACAGACACTAACTCATCCAAATGTCTCTGAAAGACGGATAAAAATGTTGCCAAAAACAAGAATTTGAAGAACACAAACACCAGGTAATGGTACTTTCAGCCAGAAATAAGGAATTTGTACAACGTAGTTTTTGCTTTGTTTTATGGTCCAGTTGCAAACAAACACATGAACTTGAGTTTGTTTCTGCATTGTTTGAAATGTAGGTCTCCTCTCTGGCTGGAGAGTTTACTCCCAGAGCTCCAAGAGCCCCCAGAGCGGAAGTACTAATGACAGGAAAACAAACACACTCACAGAGAAACACACACATATCCATTAAAAATACGCACCACTGTATCTACACAGATTCAGTTTTTAACACTTTTAGCTGTTTTAATGCTGTGCAGCTCTGAAGTTCACAACAAACAGCAAGAGAGTCAATTATAAGGAATGCATACCAAAAACAAGCATTATGTCAACACTGAGAGCAAAGGCAGGAAGTGGAGAATTACAGGAAGCAACCCGTCTACTCCTCCAAATCAGAGATTAAATGTGAGTCTCCTTCTGCGTCTCATCTCATTATAGCCTCAGTACAGTCAGCCCCAGGTCTCTGTTTTGTTTATATTTGACTGAACACCCTGAAGATGCCATCTGCTGCAGCACGTGGGCTATTAAAACTTTTTATTGGAGACGGGTTGTGCTTTAATGACATTTAAACCGTACAGAAATTCATGTTTAAATATTTATTTGCTTCTTTCTTACTTGCTTTCTTCTTTTTCTTCTTCTAAGTCATTCTTTGACCACACACTTTCCAAAAAGTTTGATTTTCTTTTAAATTATTTTAATACAATGAGTTCTATATAATTTCCAGACACACAATGATACAGCACAATCAAGTTACCTCCAGTTATAAAAATGCTGTTTATATCAAACATGGCCTTAAAGAAATTTGACTTTGCAATTCAAGGCCTTGAAATTGGGCTTCTGTCTCTTTAAGAAGCTCCAAATCTTTCTGACACTCCACCCTCAGCACGTCATCACAACAGTGCTCCTCCATTATGCCATTTCCAACCATTCTTAGGAGCGCTGAACTGAGAGGAAGTTTGTATGATAAACTCAGTAGAAGCGCAGTTCAACCAGGTGTTTGTTAATTGCTGCTGCCGCTAGTCTGGAGGAGCTGAGAGCAGTGGATGAAGGGGAAGGATGATCTGTGAGGCATAAACTTGGATTGGAAACTGCAGCTCTGAGGAGAAACTTTGGATAAGCACCCCTGAATGGTTGCCATGGAGATTCAAGGATTTTGCAAACATGCATGAAAGAATCAAGGAAATGACATTATAACACAAAATAAAGCTCAGAATAGTTTCCCGCACTTTAAAGGTGTTTTTTGGCACTAGTGGCCTTTTGGAGCTGTTGTCATTTTGAAGAGAGAGAGGAACAGAGGGCAGCTGAGCCAAGGACTCTAGCACCTGTATATGTGGCACATGCTCTACTTTCTACACCACCAACACGCAATGACTTTTTTTACTGTAAAAAATGTTTGAACACATTCCCACAGTAACCCCTTTAACTACTATTTTTTCCATTCTTTACATAACCCTAACTGAAATCATGAACAAATGAAACGTCGTTGCTGTTGTGAAGCATTTCTGTAAAACAGGTCGGCCTGCCATGCACAGTCTGCTGGAGCAGCACAGCATGTGGAGACACGACGCCTGATCGAGCATTTGGGGACCAGAGTGAATGAGAGGGAAGATTATCAGGCTCCCGAACCAGCCAGCTGCCACTGTGTGGGCAACACTACATCCTGCCTGTCTTCCTTCTGCTTTTTATCTCCATGCCTCTTTCATGGTCACCCTCATTAAACAGCAGCGGTAGCAGACGTTTTTGTGCCCAGGCACTGCCAGCAGGAAGGAGAACTGACAAAACCTTCTGTGTATCAAACATGCAAAAACGGAGCCAAGAAATCTACTCTCAATGTGTGTCAAGTGTGTCATGTGAATGACGTCGAAAAGCAACTTTGTTTAAATACACAGGAAATACTGTATATGCAATATTCACTTCCAGTTTAAGGTTTCATGAGAAGTTTGAAACCACTAATAAAGAGATTAACTCAAAGTTGTTTGAGGCAGAAGAAACTGCAGTTCATGAAAAATGGCAACAGAGCTTAGAAGTAAAAATTTAGAGAATAGTAAGCAAAGCTTTAAGACTGAGAAAAATATTACACAAAGTAAAAAATAGTAAGATCTCTGTTCAGTATTTGGATAGATGCCCTGCCCAAATTCACATGAAAACTCTTAAAAGCTGTTATGAAACAATCCAACGCTAAAAAGAAAGTCCACGCTTGGGCTGTTTTGCACAGCTCTCCTAAGGTTCCTAGCACAGCATTTCATCAGGTTATAGTCTAGACTTTGACGAGGCCATTCCAACACTTTGATTCATTTAGTTCTTTGACATTTGATTATACATTTACTGCTGAGTGTGATCATTGTTCTGTTCCTGTGCTCGACAGTATGAGGTTTTTGGTTTTTATCTTAACATCTCATCTGTTCAGGCTCGACTGGACAAAACCTAAATTATGCTTCTCTCTAAATTATTTTTAGACAGAAGGTTTCTCCCAGCAACATTTTCACTTCCATAGAGTTATAAGTCTGCAAAAGATTTTCTCAGTAATCTGTTTATGTAGACTGTAAAACAAGTGAAACTCAGTGACCTATGAACCCAAACTGATTCAAAATACACAATCTGTGTTTATTTCTTTTCATTGGCGGTGAGGTCTACCACAATATGTTTCCCAACACAAAACTATTTCTATTCCTTTGGCCAGTGCTGTATGTTGGACCAAAGTTGAACTATGATAAAATATTACCTTTTTATGTCTTTTTAAAAAATGTGCAAAAATAATGTAGCAACTTTAAAGGCCTGTCCTGTTATGAAAGAATGGCTTTTAAAGCTCTCTGATGAGCTAAATGCTTTGAAATCATTTTCCTTTGGTTTTCTGTGTGCTAATAATTCCTAAAAAGCTGTGCCTACATCTAAATGTTTCCCTCCTAGGAAGTGCACATAGATTAATTAGCCTTGCGTGGTTTTTCCAGGTCAAACTGAAGACTCAGAGGAAAGTTGCAGCTGATAGGCTAAAAGCCCTAAAGTGACTTCGTGTGAATTGCACCCAGCAGAGCAGCAAAACAACACTCTTTAAATGTTCCCTAAACCATTTCCAAAGATCAATTCGACACCACAACTCTAGTAACAAACAACAACAGGGTCTCGACCACAAACGGCATTTCACATTCCTCAGCTGATGTGCATGTTTCTACAAGTAAATGCAGTCTGTCCTGTTATTATAATTGTTACGTAAACAACGCAGCCTTGCAGTGGCTTCGAAATCTGTTGAGACAGTTTGCAAACAGAAAAGATAATAGTGCCACTGTAGGCTTGTTTTGTTGTAATTAAAAGACATCAAACCACTTTCAAGTTAAAATGACATTAAATTAGATGTTGTATATGAAAGATAGCAGCATGTTATCATTTAGGCATCACAGACTCGCTGCCAAAGCATCATGGGACAGTCTCTCCTGGAGGAAAACAATTATTATCTCCAAACAGAGGGGGATTTTTTTAATTAAAAGACTGGCAGAGTTTCATCTCAGTGTGACAACTCCATTATTCTCACAATGATAAAGCGGACTTGTGGCAGAACAAATTTCCAGAAGCGTTTTCAGCGTGCAAGCTGAGCTAATTGTTTTCCTGACATTTTGATACCTCTGAAATGAACAAGGTGCTCAGTTCAGGAACAAAACATGGCGGGGCATTTTAACACGAGAGGCAGTGAGAGACCTGTTGTTGACTGGAGCTGGGTGATTTTCAGATCAATGACCAGATAACAAAAATGTGATTTTTTTATTTTCCAATCAGTGAATGAATCATGCATGAACATTTGCATAAGGGCTAACACTTAAATCTTGGATATCATTACAGACAAATCTAAAGTTAATTATTTTGAGTAACGGTGAAAGGTTTAAAAATGAAGGTTTAAGAAGATATTTAAATAGCATGTACTGCAGACATGCTATAACATCTTTATTTTCAGTAAATAATGAGCAGACAGCATTCTGAGGCTCTCTTCAGATCCTGCAGTGTGCTAAAGGGAACTGCTTTATCAATATATTTTTCTAATATAAAGTTAAGTCAGCTCTTCTATCAAATCCATGGCCATTACATTTGTGAAGTCTGGCCTGAATTTTGCACATTTCCGTATTTTTATTCTGTTTGTAAAAGTTAAAAAAATAGGAGCTTCACTGGTTTGTCTGATGACTAAACCACACGATATTTTAAAACCCACAGTTTAAAACGCTCATAAAATATAAATGATGAAAGACCCACTTACAGTAGAAGAATAGAAGATTATAAATGATGAAAGCTATAGTTTTTCATAAAAGAAATTATTATAACGTCTATTAATTTCTGCAATTTACAACGTCAGTTACCTTCATCGGGATCATTCCTGGCTGAAGCCTCCAGAAGAGCCACGCTGGCAGCGAAGGACACTCGTCTCTTGGGCTCTGACTGCTGAAGGCTGTTTAAATTACGACTCTTCTTGTCGGCCTTCCTCTTCTTGTTCTGCATCTCCTTCTCGTACACGGCCCATCTCTTCAGCTGCTGAGTACGGCGCTTCTGAGCCGCCCGCAGCCTCTCCAGGCTGGGCACCTTGTCCAGCTGCTGCAGCTCCTGGATCAGCTCCAGGTGGTTGGCCATGCCGCCGGGTGGGATGGATAGCAGCGGCGGATGATGAGGATAGTGATGGTGGAGGGGGGGGGTTGCTGGGAAGGTAGGATTCTAGCGAGGTCTACACCTTCGGCTATGGCCTCCTCCCTTTATCCTCATCATCATCCTTTCATCACCAGTAAACGACCTGTGAGAGCAGGCAGAGAGAAAAAATCGTGTTGAATGTTCATAAATACCTGAAATATGCCATCTTGTAAGAGTATTCAAGCTGTTTCAGCTTTTTCAAAGTTTGTCTTGTCACAACTACAAACTTCATTGGATTTTACAGGAGTTTCATGTGATAGGCCAATTCAAAATAATTCAGAAATATGAACCAAAACAAACGTAACATGGTTTTATTTTTTTCCCCCCAATAACAGTCTGGAAAGTGCAGCATGCATTTGTTTTCAACCCCTTTGAGTTTAACCTCTTTCGCTTACATTTCAGCAGGAGGTCCTTTACGGTACGCCCCAGTAGCTTTGCATTTCTAGGCCTTTACAGTCAGACGGAGTGGGTCTGTGTGCATACATTTTCAGGAATTGCAACATATTTTAACTGGGCCATGAATATGTATCAATCTAAATCATTGTACCTCTGGCTCTATGCCTTTTGTTTTATTTTCTTGCTGAAATTTGGACACACTTTATGTCACCATAGGCAGGGTGTGTTCGAGGATTTGTCCGGTCAGTTGTCTGTCAGTCATGTGTTATATGAAGAGGAAAATTGCATGTTTATTTTCTTCCAATGAGGTAATTTCCTTTAAACTCAGATATGTGGAGCCCAAGACTCATGGCTCTGAAATTTTAACAAATTGTCCCAGCGTCTTGGCATGAAAGTGACTTGTTGCACTGGTTGTAATCAGGGGTGTTTGTCAGTCTAACATCCCTGATTGTCAATTATAAATAAATGTTAAATTGCTTTCTCGCTTATTGAAAGTCTACCTGCAAAACTCTGGATGATTTTTTCTCCTGAACAGAGAGAAATATGGTTTCGGGGGGAAAAAATCCCTTTTACAACAAAATAGAAAAATTATTCATCTTTATTACTAAACTGATCACTGATGGCTACTAAAAATTTTTGTTCACTTTGTGAGCTTTTACGGATCTGACAGCTATTCTTCATCATGGTTAACCACTTCCCTAGAGCTGGAAGCACAGCACAGAAAAAGTTACAGCCGGAGGGAAGAGTGCTATGCCGAGGAGCAGAAGAGCCGCAGAGGAGATTTATTTTTATAATTCAGAAAAATACTTTTCCATCCTCTTTGACAGTAAGTCCGCAAAAGTGTTTGTGGCAAGTGAGAGCTTCTAGGAAAGCTGGAGAGAGATCAATCAAACTATATGGAGGGAAGTAAACATCTGAAATATGAAGCCATAAGACTAAACAAAATGCCCCTTACCAATCACAAATGCCGAAATCACTATTGTAGAAAAGCTGATGAACATTTCCTCAAGTCTGCAGCTGCTCAGTAATGAAAACAACCCAGTTACCCAGTATTAAGAGACGAATTGTTTCACAAAGAAACCAATAACCGCCTCGAGTCTGCCGAAAGACTCATGTTTCCTCTAGACCTCCTACCTAACTGCTAAAAACATGGACAGGAAACACGCTGAACAATCACTTCCCACAGCATAATTTTCAGTTGTGGGGGTAACGATGCACAAAGTCTATGTCAGGTTTCCTTTTTATTCTGAACCTGTAGTAAAAACACTCAAAAGGTCCACAAATTGAACTATTTCAGGGTCAAGATGTGAGAATGTCCTTGAGTTTTTTCCTAACAAAACCCAAAGTTCAAATAACTGAGAGAGACACAAAAGCTTTTATGCAACAAATGTATTTGACATTGCAAATGATTCATGAGGACCTGGATCACAACCTCAAGGCCAAACACATAAATATTAGCAGCAGGGTCTCAAATTATTTCTGCTTTAATTCTGTTTTCAGCTTTCAGCAGAATATCATCGAGTACATAAATGCAGTTTGTGTACTAGATCTGTACAAGACATCTAGTACACAACCACATTTCTACAAGAAATTAAAAAAAAGCTTGTTTTCTGCAGCCAGAAAACAAGCTAACGTTCTTGTAAATTAGGGAAAGTGGAAGAGCCTTCTTTCAGCCAGCTGCTTAGCAATGTGCAGGAAAAAATGTGAGAATGGATTTTTTGTGTTTATATATGCATCATATAAGCAGAGAAAAGGCCTGTGACTTTTGCATTTTATCTTGAAAATGTACGTGTAAGCGAAAAAAAACAAAAAACAATTAAAATCTCTATAAACTTTTGAAACAAGAAATTGGGAAATTAATTAAAAGAGATTAAAGAAAAAAAAACTGCTAACATAAAGCAACGACATCCAAAAATTATTTTTAGATTTTAGGCAACTACTGCTCCGCATTCTCCTTCTCTTAAATATCATCTTGTCTATTTAATGTTATTAAATCCTATAAAGCCCCTGCACTGATTTTGAAAGCATCACACACTATTTCAAGAAAAAAACACAAGATATTACCTGAACTCTTAAATAGTTATTTTCCTTTTTGTGCTCTCATCCATTCTGCAGCATGAAAGCAGAATCGTGAGCCTATCTTAATGCTCCATTAGCACTAAAGAGGAAAAGCACCATGCTGAGTGAGATAAACTGTTTGGAAGATGATGTTCGGTGCTAAGAAAAGGTCACAGACATGCTCTGCACCTGAATTCACCTGGAGTATATTTCATGCTTAATGAGAGAAAATGAGAAACACACAGCCGAGAAAATGTTTCACTTATATTGTTCAAGAACAAAGAACAAATTGCTTTGAGGTGAATTTCTAAATCTTTGATGTTATTCAGAAAATGTAGGGCTCAAAAAGAAAGATACTCTTCAGCAGTCTATGCTGGGGGCATTTAAAAGCCCACTGACTTAAAATGAGTATCCCAAACAATAAAAAAGTCTCTGAATGAAAACCAATGCATTATTGTGAATTATGAATAATGCAGAAAATGGAGACAAATGAATGTCTGTGACTCAAACCTGCTGACTATGAAACATCTCACATAAGATGATTTATTTTCTTTTATTTGAAGAGGTTAAAATTTTCACCGCTGCATGGTGATCAGAGCAGACAAAGTGAGTTAACTTCAGGCAGGAGGAGTGGCGAACAAGGAGGCGGTCAGTGTTTGCTGTAACTGTCTTTGATGGTCAAAACCATCAATGCTGGGAATTCAAAAACCAGGAGCGACTGCTGATCGAATCAGAGGGAATCAGAGCAGAGGTAATGATGTTACTCACACACAAACACGCAAGTGAAAGTGAAGCCAGAGCCACAAAAAAAGAACGAAAGACAGAAACAGACTCAGACAGATGAATAGCTTGAGCAATAATCCGATGCTGATGTTCAAAATCAGTCGTCATCTTTGTTGGAATCAAAATGATTTTTTGCATCATTGGTAGCTAATAAACAAGTATCAACTTCCTCCAGGAATGAATGCTGACATGTGCTCATCAGTTATTGACAGAAGCTGATTTCAAATGAAGGAAATGCTTAAATAATAAATCATGTGCTAAAATGTAAAGAGATCAAAATTTCAGACCAAATTCAAGAAGATTATCTTAGTCAGCATTTCTGTGCTGAACTTTGTGCTAAGTAGAAGAAACACTGGAGAAACGATCTGCCTGCTCCTTTCTCTGGTTTTTGTGGTTGGTAACATGATAAGGTTGTTTATCAGAAGGTCCCTAAAATGTTACATTTTGCTGTTTCTGTTTTGGTGATATTGCTTCACTTTGCAAAAGTATTATTCACTTTTTTTATTTTCTTTTTACTACATTTCATAATACATATATACCATTTCACCGCCTGGAATTGTTGTGAGGACTAAAAACAAAAATCACTTGCTGATATCACAACAAATGTTCAGTTCCTTTCTAATTTCTACATAAATAGAACAAAATAATGGAAACTGCTCAGTAGAATAAGGATGGCCAATACATCAAACACCTACTGTCACCTAATCATGGTTTTAATACAACTTCAGTCAATAAAAAAAAAAAGAATTCAAGCCAACAAACATTTTAGAATTGATTTAAAGCCACTTCTTCATAAGCTGCTCAAAGTAACTGAAAATAAATCATTACTGCAGCATCAATATGCACAACACTACAATTCCAAAGGATGATTAGATGTAAAAAAAAAAGTCTGATGGTGAGGAAAAAATAGGAAGGCAGGGGTCTTCTACCTAAGAAATATCTAATATATTGGTGCTATATTACAACAGGCCCAATTTTATGTAAAGGTTTATTTACTACCATTGCTTTCAAGCTTTAAAAACCTGATAAACTATCTGAAGACTACCCACACATTTGAAACCTAAGCATGTAGGACGAGACTAACAAAGTTTTCCAAGAACAGATTTCTTTTTCAACAATAACCTCCTTCCATCTGGCAAGCTAAACATTGTGTAACCACACAGCGGCAGACAAAGAGCTGAAGTAAACAGCAGCGTGATCGCATGCTGCACACGGGGAATAAAAAGAAATTTCCATTTGATGACTCGACTGATGGGCCTACATGCTGATATGCAGCTTTGTTTCCGTTAGATTAAAAGCAGGTGAGGAGTTAAATTTAGACAGCACAGCTTTGTTTCCCCTGCAGGTAATACAAGAATTTGGTAAGTAATTTGTAAATTCAGAAGCAGTTTATTTTGCCACTGGCTCTTTAATAGTGCTTCAAAAAAGACGTGAGACAATAAAAACCCTGACATGATGTCATGGCAAGAGGCAAAAATGAGCTTTTTAATGTTATGTAAAACAGGGGAGCTGTAGGTAACTGTAAGCCCTGCAGCGACAGCACAGCCGTTACCCGAGGCAAAGGCAGCAAATCACAGATTGACCTCAATCAGCTCCCTGGCTGCAGCCATGAACGTTCCCATGCACTCACTTTCGTATTATTACGTAAAAGCCCAAACCTAAATGCAACGCTGATTATCCTCCAAAAAAGCAGGTCAGACCCTGGGCACAAGGCTGCGTCTATCAGTAAACAGTTCCTGCTCAAAGAAACCTCAGAAAAACAGTTGCTGGGTATTTTTAATGGCTGTTTTGTTTAATCTGCCTTCATAAATTGGCAGCTCCAGAACACAAAGCTTTGTTACGATCAAGGTCAACCAGAATGCAAACACCGCTGCAGACAATAATGAATATTAAAATAGCAAAATTAACAAAGCTCCTCTACATATTTTCCCATTTTCTTTCCTATTTACTGCGTTTTTGACATTTATTGGCACCCATGGTAATGATGTATTAAAAGTATGCAAATTAAAGTATTTAAGTGGCATAATATCACAAAAGTAAAAGCAAAAATAACTCATACCTATAATTTAAGCTCAATGAAGAAAATAAATTACACAAGAGGATATACTTTTTAACAAAGTACCATAAAATTGATGTCACTGAAAAATGTCAATATTTTACCTTAGCAGATCAGAGAACACTCACTTAGTGTGTTTTTTACTTCCTGGTTCTCTGGTGTATAAATATGACACAAAGGCCTATTTTTCTTAGACACTATTCAAAATGGGAAAGACAGGAGAACATGCCACTCATGTCAGGGTACAAGTTAGCTTATGGGAGAGTGTAGAAAAGAAGATAAAATCTTTTCCAAAGCTGACCTCTTGGAGAAACACAGCGTCTTGGCGTCACAAGGTCTCCATAGCAACCATTAGACTCCATCAACATGCCAACCTGTTGTTTAGCAGCCTATTCTGTGCTTCCATCTCCAACTCAAGCATGTCAAGTTTTCTACATTAACTGGAACAGCAGAGGTACTTCAGGACAGGTGTGAGGCTGAGTATTTGAGTGAATACTTTGCAGCACAATCAAATAAATGGCTCATTACCAACATGGTAGCATAATAACACACTGAGTAGGTGATCAGCAGCTGTGTTGGAGCGCCTCAAACAAGCACTGCGTGCTGTTGAGAACTGAAGTCCAGCATAAAGCAAAAATATGAACATATGGAAATGTGATACTGTGGGACTGGATTCAACATGTCCTCTTAAAAATCCCTGGATATTTAAGATCAAAATCTGGTGTATTCTGTCAACATCAAGTCTTTTTGGAGGATAGTGAAAAACAACATAAATGTGATTCATCGTAGATAAAATCAACCAACTTTGATGGCCATCTCGGTCTCCTCGTCTGTATCCTCACATGAGAGGTGATCTGATAACAAGAGAGCATGTGAGAGGAAGCAGGACAATCCAGAGATTGTGCAAAGAGGAATGATCAAACATTCCTTTCTCCATATGCCTTAACCTTATAAAAAGTTAAAGCATATAAAAAAGAGCACTGTCTTATTTGCAAATTTCTTTATAGCAGAGGTACAACAATCGTGGCACCAGTTGTTAAATAAAAAGATTTTTTTCCCACTGAATTAATTTACTCAAATTAAAGCTTTTTTTTTTTCCAAAACATTTTAGGGAGAAATCATGCTCTTGCAGTAAAAGATGAATTTCTTTGAAGACCTTTCACCAGGGGACCACTAATTGTTGAGGTTGCTGTATATTTTTACCTCAGCTATAATTGACCTGCTGGTTAAGCCTGCCTGTTTCTCCAAGATTAAAACTGTAAAAAGAAAGTCTATTGTGAAACAGAGACAGGCCCTAAACACACAGCAGGAAGGCAACATTTCTAAGCCGGTGTTTTCTTCCAGTCGTAGAACTTTTTATTGTAGCTAAATTTGCTGATTGATGAAACTGAACAAAACACAGCAGATTACAGAGGCTCGTGAAGCATTCATGTCATTATGATCCATTTTCATCTCCCTGTCAATTATACTGAATGATTTTCCACATATATGAAGGCCAGTCCTTGCTTGTCCGTTAGACTAAGGCTATGATATTGAAACTTAAAACAGTAAGTGCATGAGGGCGTCTTTACTTTTGCATTTTTTATATTTTCGCACATCAGCTAAAGTGAAATTAATCCAGACTTTCCATCTAAAAAAATATGATTTTGCATGTATGGTGATAAACTATAGAAATGTAGATAATAGCATTGATGCATCAAAAAACAGATGAGCATTAAAGCACCACAGGATTTCCTGTAAACCTCTTACGAACACTAACTGCCCGGCTGAAATTCTGTCCACTCTGTGCTGTTTTAGTGATCCTATTAGTCTTGAGAACCGAAAAATAAACCCGATGAGGTCATTAAATCTATTCAAAGTATCCAGGATTGAAAAGAGCTCATTCTAAATCTTGTTCTAATAAAACCTTTTGATTTATAATGAGCAGAAGCTGTTTTTAAAAGTGTTCAGTATGTTTATAGTTAATACTGATCAAGTTTCATTAGTATTGGCTGGGGATGCACAAAAAAGAAAACATTCTGAAATTTTAGTTTAGGAGCAGGAATCAAGGATAGTAAGTCCATAACACACTAAATAAACACTCTTTAAAGATTTGGTGACCTCAGCATATTACTATTTACTACGTTTCTCAAACAGCAAGCATGCAAGACTGTAACACACTGTGCATTGGAAAGACAAATGTGAGTCCTCATTCAGTGTTAATTGTTACAGATACAGTTGTTTTTAGCTCTTTAATTATTGCTCCGGCCACACATCTGATCAGCAAATTCCACACCTGCTAAAATTTCTTAAAGAGAAATGACCCTGAGGGCAATGCCATATTTATAACAGAGGAGACAGAAGGTAATTAGTACCTAAAAGATCCAAGAATCTCAAATAAGTAAAATATTAATTAGAAAAGTTCAGTTTCCTTTCATTTATAAAAATTAATACATGCCAGTAAGTTTGGAAACTAGTTATTTCTTATAAAGCAAATAGTATTTTTTAAGTGTTTGATTAATCTCTTGCTTTGGGGGTGCCAATACAAGTAGGCAGTATTGAAATAATGACATGTGTCAATGCTTTTCAGTTTCTCATATGCAAACGGTATATTTTATTTTGCTTTTTGGTGTGTATCTTTATGGTAAAACCTTTGGGGTCAAACTTTGTTTCTCAGCATGAGCCTGAAACTACAACAACAATGACTGACTGTACCTTTTACCCTGAGCTAAAAGAAAATTATAGTAACACATACAAATTCAGATAAACCAAAATATTACGGTTGTATGACTATCATTGGGCATGTTAGGCATAATCGTTGAAATTACATTTCTCCAAGTCAGAATTTTCTTTAGAAAAATGTCAGTTCTTGACAGCGATAATAACATGTTGAAAAGCACCACAATTGTAGGGGTTTGGATTAAAATGTCAAACTGGGAAAATAAGTAAGACATTTCAAATCTGAGGCATCTTGAATGCAGCTTCACAACAATTACTTATTCTGAAAAGTACATGCTGCTGTAGCTGCACTCAGGCACACTTTTTAAGACGTTCTGTATGAGCTGTGGTCAAAAAGCATATTAATTTTCACATAAACATCCGCCTTAAGATCTGAAAAAAGAAACGCTTTCAAAAGACATTTCTCTGAAAGGGGAAACTTCTTCCTGACAACACCACCAGAGTTAGAGAACAATGGAGAGAGCAACAGAGTAAATGGTAAAAGGCCATTTTAGTGCAAATTTATCAAATTATAAGGACATATCTTATAAAAAAAAGACTCAAATTACTTCAAATGGAGCCCATATCTTTTCAGACTCTCCATTCAGTCACTTCCATCCCATTAAGAATGCATGACATCATTTTATAATGTTTTCTTACTAACTTTCTTCTGAGTGTGATAAAGAGCCATTTGGTGAAAAAGCTGACCTTTTGGTTCATACAAACTGCAGAAACATGCTGCTGTCAAACGAAAACGACTCCCCTTATGGAGGCTGTGACCCCGTCAATCAGCAGCTGCTCGTGAAGAAAACTGAGAACAGAAGGCAGCATGTGTCTGTTATGTTCACAGGATGTTCTGTGGTTGTTCAAGCAGATGAGCTAATGTTACTCTGTCTGTAGTAGGTTAGGGAAAAAAATACAGTAAACATGACATTTCCCAAGAAATAACATGGCGGATTAGCTTGATAAATTACAACTGAAACTGAGATTAGGATGATTATTATAGTGTCACGTTGGTTTCTGTTGTCAATGTAAGGTTTTAAAAGTTATAGTAGTATTTTCCATCACACAGTTCTTATAGTTTAAAGTTCTCGAATGCCAGATAAATGCTATGTTTGCATAGCATTGCCTCTACCTGCCTGTTATTGTGCACAATCACCATCATAACGTGGAAACTGAAGGAGCACCACCCTTCATAATTAAGTGTTGTTTCATAAAGCAGTCAACTGCAGGCTTGCTACCAGATATGTAACCGTACTGAAAATTGATGATGGTTAACATTTTAAAGGTTTTATGAAAATGTGAAAACATATGCAAAACGTAGGTTAGTTGGTTCACTAACAGACAAGCAAACTGCAAACAAAAACATCAAAATCACAGTTATGATCAGTAGTAGTAATAGCCATAGCCTGAGCAGTAACCGTTTTATGTTGCATTTAAAACAAAATTTGACAATTGCTTTTAAGTAAGGTCATGGATAAATTAGTCTGCAGAGAACCAAACCTTCATCCAGCATGTTTTTATGAGTGAAAATAGAATGAAGATATTGTAAGCAATTTTACAGTCTTCATAATGTGTTTTCTGAAGTTCAGAGGGCAGAATATTCCTGCCCAAGGCTGTTATTGCAAAGGCTTCTACAAAGCTAAGTGGTAAAAAGTGCAACTAATCAAAAAAGCTCTGCAATAATTTTATTTATTGCAAGGTAGACTAGAAATTCACATCTCAATCATAGCATTGCTTGACCATGAAAAAAAATACCACACATCACTTAAATTCTTGTTTCCTGTATTTGTTTTTAGTTCAAGTTTAGCTGTGTTTTCTCTTTGTCTGAATTAACCAAGCCTAAAATATCAAAGGCATTTTTTGCCCTCTCAGGTCTACAGAGACCAGTCCAAACTAAACCAAACATGGTGAAATTATTTTCAGCCATCAGACTGCCAAGCGCTGATATCAGCTTTGCCCCAAACCATTGTCGTTTTTAAATACCTTACTTTTTTTAGACAATTTTCTGTTTTATCTTATTCTTTAAAATACTACTTAAACCTTGAATACATGAACTCTGATATCTTTGTTCATTTGACTTTCTGAGCTTCTTGAATAAACTCTGATTAAACAGAAAGAGTAGACTGCAATAAAACATATCTGTTTTTTAATGATCCAATATTAATCATTTCCATGACAAGAAAATTAGAAAATATCTTAAAATATTCCATTTTGAGTTTTAAAAAAGCATAGAAATGGCTGTCAAGTTACTTAAGTGGTGTTCTGTAAAGTTTACACAAAAAAACAACAAAAATTAAAAATAAAAAAACTCAAACACCATCTGCTCTCTGCATCAATATTAATATTAGTAACACTGTGTGACATTTAGCGTTGAAGAGGCGTTTGCTGTGTCGGGACGCTCCATGTGCAGAAACAGAAGCCTCCTCTGTTGCAGACAATGGCTTTGTGTGTCCAACAGAGCAAGTCTCTGTCTATTTTATCTACATGCCTGCCTATTCATGACAGTTGTACAAATCCATGTATGTCATTACAGAATGTAACTGGAGTGTGACTATTTGCAGACTCAGCAAAATTACAGGAAGCAGATACAAACTGTGACGTCTTCCCATGATGCCTTTGCCCCCTGAATCTCTGCGCCCCTTGTTCCAGGTCAGCACTAATGGTTACAGGTCGTATTAGTTCATTTATTCGCAACACTAATGCCACAAGCTGATTATAAATCCCACCGAGACCCAAGACCACTCACTGAGAGAGTTACAGCTGTCACACAAATGATGCACACAATTCTTCACTGTATATGTATATAAACTTCCTGCTGGCTCCCTTAATGACAACCTCATGGACTTTTGTCTGGACTGCATTATGGAAGACAATTTTCCTGTCAGTCACACTAAAAAGTAAGAAATGCAAAATTGAATTTGTGCAAGGACTCGATGTGAAATTGAGGATTTATATCAACTCTTTACAGCAGCTCTGGGGAAAAAACAATGAGATTATTTCATGAAGCCATTACCATGGAAAGAGCGCTATCCAATTTCATTTTAAGAATGAGCAGGATACTCTAAGAAAAAAAATTACACAGCTTGGCTGAACCTAGTTGGACCACAAATACTTTCAGAAAGCGATGTCTGCTTTTATTCGTGAGCCCAAAAACACAGCAACATGCATCAAACATAACAAAGACAAAGCAATCGAGACTGTGGCAGATAACAGTATTTTGCTGATAAATCCAGCACCCATACAATCACAAACATGCAGCATTTTCATAACTCATTCTCATGGAAATTGAGAATTTGCAATCAACACAAAAGGGTTAACCTTTCACCGGGAAGTAATCCATATTAATCCAAAGAATAATGCAGCCTGCAGACTGGGCCTTTGCACAATTTAAGTATTCATCCTCTTTGTTTATCATCTCACACCTAAAATGCTGAGACAGGAAACCTGTAGGTCCTCATGATAAAAGAGGGTGCTGTGTTTTTTATTATTATTATTTTCGCTGAAGCTTTATAATATTTTTATATAACTGTGCAGTCATTTCGTAACATCATGACATTTCCACACAAACTAATTTGTCCAAAGTACACAGAATATGCCTTATCGGTAGCAGTAAATTGTTATTAGTTCTGAATGAGTAATTCAGTCAACTGCCTGATGATTTTTTTTTTAATTGCACTATGCATATATAAAACATAATTTGGTCTGCCGGTATAGAGATTTACTCATTTATTTTTACCCATAAACTTTTTAAAATGTCACAAGAAAACAATTCCCAATTATGCACACCTTTGTTTGAATCTATCGCAAAAAGTTCTTAATGTATTGAAGAATGACTCTGAAGCTGTAAAATGTTATTAAGTTAAAATGCAGTGTTACATGAAGTTTGAATGCTGAAGAACATGTTCTTTCCTCAACAAAATCATAAAAACAAAGCAGCTTGATTAAAAGCTGCCACAAGCTGACATATTGAGACCTTCTCATAATATTCCATTTAAGCTGTTAAGTACATTGTTAAAATAATTGACAATAAGTGTAACATTTTATTATTAAAGTGTGACACCATCCTTTAAACCTTCGTGACCTTATCCTTTTAATAACTGAAGTTTCCCCCTGCTGCCTCATTATCACATACAACCAATTATCTTGAATCTTCCAGTGGGTGCTGAAAAAGCTTGCACAAATATCTGGAGATGGAACATGTGGTCATTAGAACAGGAAGGACTTGGTTCTAGATGTTAAGACTCAGAATTTGACCTTTCTGACCGCTGCGTTCATTAGCCGAAACACGACCCCCAGACGTGTCAAGCTGAAGCCTCTGAAGTCAAGCTGAGACAAAGCAAGTCTGTTCAGAGAGCAAAACAGCTGCACAAAAATCACACCTTCTGCACAAAGGTAGGTACCATTTCTACATCACTGGTCCTGTGTTTGTGGTTTACAAAATAGCGTCACAGAGTGAATTTGAGTTGTCATTAGTCAACACGTACTGTATATACAACATACACAAAATTATTTCCCCAGCAACAGCAGCAACAAATTTTTCCTCTTTCACAAAAACAAAATTCTGATTAAAAACATCTCAACCAGTAGCAAAGGAGAGAATAGGGGCAATGTAGCTGCTGTGTGAACGCATGGCAGAAAAACTAAGCAGAGCTCATTCAGCCACAAATCCCTACAGAAAATGCTCAAATGAGCGACGCTGCATTACACTGCATTACACTGCATTATACTGCATCCCCCTAAAAAGCATGACCACCTCATGCCAGTGGTCCGTTTAGATTTCAGTTTGTATGATTGGTGTTGATGAATAATTGAACTCAAAAATATCCGAAAACTGATTCCCTCTTAATCTTAAGTCCATCAGAGTCAAAAAAGACTAATAGTCTGAACTGCTCAAAATTTCTAACTACCTTAGCATCTAAAGAACAGTAGTCACACAATGTGATGCTACCACCTTCATGTTTTAGCGATGGTTTCGGAAAAAACATATAGAAAAAAAAAGAAATATAAATAAATAAACTTGCGATCAGAAATGCAATACACATATTAAAGTAAGTTAGTGGTTGTGCCTATGTTTGCTTTAAGCCTTATTTTAGTCTCATTTTTGACATTTTTGTCTTTTTTAAAATGTGACAGAAATGTCATTTTTGTCCTAAACACACTAAATAAAAATCTTTATCAGTACAGTTTGAATTGTTGTGCCTTCCCTGATACTGAATACAATCCTTCAAAATTTAAAAACACATCAGAATATCAAAACTACCGCTGGAGCTGCCAAGCCTCCTTCCGTTCATCCTTTCTTTCATATTAAGCTTTAACTTCTTTATCCCTCTCTCTGTAAGCGTCCTCTAAGAGGACGTTTTTATTCTGTCTGGATTACTTGTCCTACTTGGCGCTGGGCGTCCTGGTGGGGCGAGAATTTATTTCCTCTGGTGGAGTCTTGATTTAAAGCGCTCAGGTCAACTTGATTCTGGGTCATCGTCTCCCTTGTTGTAGCGATTCAGGGCGTAGGCTGCCTGCACGCTGCGTATCGAGAAAAGCAAGGTGCTCTGGCACAAACGGGATGCCTTTACTGACCAGTTGCCAAGGAGAGTTAAAACGATCAAATGATTACGTTTTAAAGCCCATAAGTATTTCAGCTTTAAAAATATGAAGGAAGAAGCTCAACTCTGTCATATTGACTTAAAATTACACGAGCTGACATGAGCTGTTACCACATACTTGAAGTTACTAAGGCTGTAATCTCCAATATGTCGTTCTCTACCAGGTCTCATCCGACAAGACCTACTGACCAACATAAGTGAGTCAAATTTTAGCCTTGCAGATCCAAACTTGCACTAATGTAGAGAGGATTTCTCCATGTTTGCAAACACAAATAAATCCTCACTTCATGAACTCATGTTTGAGGTCAAGTCTTTAGTATCACTGCTGTTGTTGGATCAAATGCTTTACAGCCCGAGTTCGGTATTTAAAACACATCATCGATAGTTGACGTTGTTCTACGTGGCTTCGTGCTCACAGTTTTAAATTCATGCATTTAAGGTGGCATTGTAATGGATTTTCCATTCACACGGTGCCATTTTATAGAACAATCAAGTAGTTATGTTGCCTTCCGATGTTATAAAAATGATGTCATTGTCAAACATAACTTTGAAATGTGACTTTCCCTTGACGGCTTGAAATTGGGCCTCTGTTTCTTTAGAAGCTCCTGCTCTTTCCGACACTCTGCCACCAGCATGTCATCGTAATGTTTCTCTATTTAGCCTTTTACAACCGTTCTTATGATCATTGGAATGAGAAGTAGTTAGTATGATGAGCTCTGTAAATTTGCAGGTATTTGCTCATTTCTAATTGTCTAATTTGCACAACTGCAAATAAAAGTTGCAAAAGGTCTGAAATATGTCCTTTAAATGTGAAAAAATATAAATTGATATGTAACATCATGGCGACAGTAACGCACCCTGCCATGACTCAGTGGGACACTGTGAATTTTGTGCCCTTCGTCTCAATAGATATGGATGCTTTACTATATGGAGGCACTTCACAAGCAGAACACATACTTCAAATATATAAAAGGACTTTGTGATCCATATGATCTTCACATTTAGACACATGTGACACAAGTTTTTCTATCCAGAAACAGGGCAAGATTGAAAAATCCATCCATATTTAGTTGGGTTTGTTTGTAACTAAATATAAATGGAACTTTTATTCCACCCTGTTAATGAATAAAATACCAAACAAACCAAGACAGCTCTGCATTTTGTGCCTGTGAGGATTTAACAGCTCTCTCTTCAGGACAAGCACAGGTGTCACCAGCCATTAACTCAAACAGGCCTCCAGAAACACTCTAAAGAGGCACTGAAATAACAGCTCAAATTATCATATGCCTCCAGTAATGGCCCATCTGCTCCATGATGGAGGAACATAAATTTTTAGGTGGCTGAATGATAAAAACGGCCAATGAAATCTGCTAAAGTCTGAATGCGCCATAATATCAGGCAGCTGCCACTGCAGTGGGCGATGCACAAGAAGCTGCTCAGTCTGCT
Organism: Poeciliopsis gracilis; assembly: GCA_911649635.1. Taxonomy (NCBI): domain Eukaryota; kingdom Metazoa; phylum Chordata; class Actinopteri; order Cyprinodontiformes; family Poeciliidae; genus Poeciliopsis; species Poeciliopsis gracilis. The sequence continues at coordinate 2,624,251 of CAJVRI010001403.1, forward strand.
GTTGGGCTTTAATAAACTATTAGAGAATAAACTACATTTCTAAATTCTTCCATCAAACTGATTTCATCTGCCACATCCATCAAGTCAAGCTGAAAATAAGACAGCTTCAAGCAAATAAATGCATTGAAAGCATTTGGGAGAGGGTAAGCTTTACAACAATGAATGTAAAGTTGCAGCAATAAAAATTCAACATAAAATGTTTTTTTTCTTTTGCGATGTAAAGTCACATTCAAATGGCTCATGATTGGATAGACCCCCATCACTGATTCTGCTGAGTATCAGTGGGTGTGTGAGGAAAATGTGATAAAATCAATAAAAACATTACATGACCCAAAACACACCAGTAAATCCACCACAGATTGGGTGATAATTCAGAAATGGAAACTCCAGGGCAGAGTCAAACCCCAGATCTTGATCTCATTAAGCTGCTGTGAGGCGACTTGAAGCAAGTAAAACATGCAAGAAACACTTTAAACATCTTAAAGCTGAAGGTTTTGCAGAGGACAAAATTCCTCTGACATATGTCGGCACCTCGGTGAAGTTATTTAGCTTTTAAAGAGTTACAGTGTCATTAGTTTTTCCTCAAACAGATTTTTGTTTTAAAGAATGTAGCAAAGTAATCTTTAAAATTAAGTCGTTGGATTTTTTTTACTTTTATACCTGAAATGTTTCTTTTTTTCCTTTGAATTCTGGTTTATATATTTGCTATATTTGTTAATCAAGTTGTAGAAATTTTGCTCCAAAGAAACATATTTCTAGCAAAAACAAAGAGAATAATGACAGGAAGTTCAGTGACTTGTAGAGTCTATTCTCATACAGAACTACAAACATTAGATTACCCTTTTCTTTTTTAATAATGTGTCAAACAAAACAAATATGAGATTTAAAATGGGAAATAATATCAGGATTAGTCTTAGACAGAATTCAAACAAGCCCTAACAAGCTTTGTTAACCCATCTGCAAATATACTTTTGAACACGGCGTTATCCAGCTTTATTTTCTGCTTTGTTTGAAGTCTTCTGCAGGCAAAATCCAAACAAAAGAAATGGCTAGAAGCCATACAGTTTGCAAACATTGCATCAAGAAGCCTAAATGCATTTGATTAATGTATCTGAGGAAATAAAAACATTTCTGTTTTCCAGAGTGGGTTAGTGGAGTTGTTTAGTTTCCGCTGTAGAAATGAGAGGCGAGCATAAACTCAATGGAAAGTGCCTGGTAATTCTGCTGTCAAACATTAAAGATAATCTAATTATGACTTTTGAATATTATTTAAATTCTGCAAAAGTCCATAATGGTGGTGAAAATTTGTCATTTTGAAATGTGAATGAACATAATTCAGGAATATTCTGCATTTTTAAAGCAGACTTGGTGCTGTAAGATGACAACAAGCTAATGCAGACCATTAAACCAACAAGCAATTATTTGACCACTGACTGCCATTCTTCCCTTTTCTGTTCTTTAATAATGAATCATCCTGAAGGAACAATATTGTTGCAGTTTTGAAAGTAATGTCATTATATTAGTGCAAACCACAAACAGGAATGCTTAATGCAACAGCTAACTGGTGCCAGTCAACAGACCACAAATACTCTTATTTTTTCTGTATATGTTTTAGGGCTATTAGCACACTGTTTTAATTCACATTCCTTAAGCTTTTTCCTAATGAACTGAAGATGTGTTCGGTGACAAATAGAATATGTCAAAACTACAATGATAATGGACAAGGCCAAGTACTCAAAGAGTTTTCATAAGTCATATATTTCTGAAATGAAGTGTGCTAATTGTGGATTAAAAAAAATGCAGTTTACAGCAGACACTGAGAGCAAAAGAAAAAAACTTTTTACTTTTAAAGTCCAGCAAATGTACTATTTGCTGGACATTAGCAGCAAATATTAATTTGCTTTCAAATATTCATAACTTATTTCAAGATAAGCCTTTTCAAATAAGCCACTAAAAGGTTTATTTCCTGAACTTCTCATGGTCATGAAATAAGCCATTAGTTATTTCATGCTTAAATAAGTAATGAAATAAAAACCTATATATCTTTTCTTCATCTGAGATAGGAATGTAATATGCTTTCCCTCTGAAAATTTGCACCACTTTGAATATTCAAACCCAGGGGACCCAAAGAAAATATCAGGGAAAGTTTTTAAAACTTGAGTTTTTAAGAATTGCAGTAAGTTCAAAACACTGATATTCTCTCTGAAGTAAGGGAGATGTGATAATTAAATCAGTTTTTTATTTTTTAAACATGTAGCATTTCTACCCAAGAGAAATGCTACATGTTTGTTGCACTGAACACAACAAACTCATGGTCTTCATCCGTCCATCCATCCATCCATCCATCCATCCGTCCATCCGTCCATGGAGCGTGGACAAATATTAAAGTGTTCCTTTCATCTCTGAACTCATGTCCAGTAAAAAATAATGCTTTCATTTTCATTTTATTCAACCTGTAATTAACTAGGAAACATTTGCAACTAAAAACACTGACTGATCAAATGATCAGCTGTGTTTTCCTTTGACTTTCTTCACCAGCAACTAACAGATCTGGCCCTCTAAAGTAAGCCTTCATTATTATTTAACAAAAACATTAAAGATGTCCAATAAGCAAATGGGAACTGTATAAACTTTCTGAATTATTCATCTTTATATGTAATATATTCCACAAACATATTATGAGAAGTTGAAGAATTTGTTTTCATTAAATGAATCAAAATCAATAACACCAAAACTTTTGTCTGATAAACAGCATCATGTACTGTTTTTTAGTTTAATAAAATTAGGCTGAGGCCCACACTTTGACTCACAAATGCAAATAATTTTGTAACTCATCCATCTTGAGCACACATTTCTTTCATATTTATGTGTCATAATCCTTAAAAAACTGAATCAGTCAAAATTGATATCAACCAGGAAAAGTGCATCTCAAACACAAATGACACACTGAATTAGCAGCTAAAGTCTTCAGGTCTGAATCCAGCTCTCTCCATTCCTGCTTTAGAGTCCATTAGGCTAACTCTAAGGAAATATAATTTACTTCCTCTCTGCCGCAGTTATGTTTTGACAAAGATTCATGGCTTGGCGTTGACCAAAAACCAGTTAATTATTCGTCTCATGCTACTTAGGTATATGTGATCTCCACTTGCATATCGTCGTCTTTCTTCTTTGCTTTGTTGTGGTTCCTTCTATTCTTGTGCTACTGTTAAAAAAATGTACAGCTTTTATTTCATTTGCTCCCACGTCGATTGCTTTTTGTTGCATCAGTAGAACAGCAAGCATGTCTGAGGGGGTTTGCAAAGGAAAAGACAAAGGCTTTAAGCTTTTAAAATGACATTCAGCACTTCCACAGTTGAACCTTTCTCAGGAAGACATCCCACTGACATTCTGTCCCTTTAATTGGACAGTTTGATGTGTGAGCATGAAAAATTGGACCAGTGTGGCGTCTCTGTACAGCGGCAGAAGAGCATGTGGCAAGGCTTGCTGTGCTGTCCCTGTCCTGGGTGGAGCCATTTGTCAATCTGTTTCAGACCAACCAGAGAGTCGTGTTTATGTTAGATGTATCTGTTTATTTTTTCAAAGGGTTTGACCACAGCACGCCTTGGCCCAGAGGTTCCAAGCTCTCCCTCAGAATCAGCCAATCGAGTCACTTGAGGAAAACAAAAGGTTTTATCTCATTCCATGTTTCCTATCTTCTTCTGAAAGGTTACTGCTCATCTTTTTGTAGCCACTGCACTACTCGACGTATTTGGAGATTTCTCCCAACATTGAGTCATTTCACTGCCTAATGATGGTTTGAGTCCTCAGCTAAGACCCAGTCAGACTAAACAAGACTTAAACACAGCCAGCCTGCAGTAAGTGTCACTTCTAATCCACTGCGAAACCAAGAAGTCTGCACACTCATTCCTCCACCATCCCGGTGTCTGCAGGCACGAACAGAGCAAGAGTAGGAGCTGAGTGTGCCAATTTCTCATTTCAGTTCTCAGAAAAACAAAGATGCATTTGTTACTTTCAAAGAAGCAAAGGTCGAAGCAATGCATGAGATTATACTGTGGATTTGCAGTCAGTTATTCCCACCTGAGCAGCATGATTCTCCTAAATGAGCATAATCTGACTGAGTTCAAAGAGCTACGATCTTGATGTCGATACTCAAGACTATGGATGCTTTTGCTGAAATGATATTTATTTTATAATTCCATAATTCATTGTAGAGTAAAAAGGAAGGTAACAGTCACAAGGGCTGCTACCATGTGACTATTGAATTCCTCTGGGATGGGAGATCAGATATCTGTGTATCAGATTAGGAGTTTGAAAGTCAGGGTTAACGTATTTTGGCTCTTTGTGTTGCCTCAGCCCACCATTGAGCATTGTTTGCAGTGTGTGCTGTAGGAGGCTGCTGCCATCTGAGACGGCAGCAACCACAAGTAGCATGTTTGGTCTGAAACAAAAGCCCCATTTTGGATCTGAATACCAAGTGATTTAACTTGTAGAATGTTTTTTTAGGAAATAAAACTTCATTTTCCATGATTAACCTCTCATTTATGAAAGTCTATCCAAAGAAAAATGATGTTTCAAAGAGAAGTAAAGCCATATTAAAAAGGAGAATGCTTCAAGTGTGTTGATGTACAATCTGCATAGGTGGTAATCTTCCAACAGGAAGTGCAAAAGTGACTGACGACATCAAGAATCCAGCAAAAACATTTAAATAAAGTTGCTCTCCTGCCACAAATACATTTCTAACTTTAGAAAGTTAGAAAAGCTACCCGCCTAAAAGTCAGTCAACAATTTCTATCTTGATCTATTTATTATGCATTTTCTGTTCCTCTAATGCAGCCCAAAGAACATTTCCTTTACAACTGGAAAATCTATAACTACTTCAGACTTCCTCTAAAAACTCGAGGCAACTTAAAACTATTTTATTAGTTCAAGCACCAACTATACCTTAAAACGTTATCTCTACCACAGCAGGTACAGTCTGCTCCTCAGGGTGCAGCCAATCAGTGCCAAGAGACATTAATGGTGTTCCTGGATTGGGTGCTTTGTAAACACTGGACAATGACGTGTCATATTGTATTGTGCCCATGTATTTTAGCTCTGCAACCTGCAGTTAAAAAAATAAAATAAAAACTTTAGTTTGCTGTCTGTAAAACAGTAAGAAAATTTGCAATTTTCTTTATGAATAACTTGTAGTTACATTCCACAGAAAAAACCTGTGAATACTGAACCATAAATAGGTTCAGTATTCAGATTGTTGCATCCAGTAAAAGGATGGAACAATCTGAGTAAAACTGAATAAAACTAGAAACAATCAACAATCAACTAGAAATCTGCAGCAGATTTCTAGTTTTGCAAAGCTTTGACGTGCTGATATAAACTTTAGCAGTTTCCTTTCCTTTCCCTTTATGAACTGGAAAATAATAAAGAGTCATCCTACTGTTAGGAGTTATTAGTGATATATGAGGAGAGGTGATGTTATCTGGCAGGCCTGACTGTAAAAGAGTGGCTATCTATATTAAAATAAAAATGAAGGTCAGGCACAATTAGTTTAAAACACCTCCAATAAGCTAGCTTTATATTGTTTCTTAAGAGGGGCTATAAAGTCAAGAATAGTTTCCTTTACAGAGTTTGATGAAGTCATTCTTGTTCAAAAATGTTGACATACATTTTACAGAGGTCCTTTAAACAGGACAAGAACAAAGTGGATTAAATTTGTGGGACTAAACCAAAGTACTGAAAAAATAACCACAGCTCTGTGTTTAAAGCCTGCTGGTACATTAATTTTTTATTTTTATTTTTATTTTTTTCAGATCAAAGCAGAAACATCCACGGTTACAGGTGGAGAGTGTATAGATATAAACACTGATAACCTATAAAACATGTTTGTTTTCAACAGGAAACGCACACATGAATCATAAACATTTGAAAGGTTCCTCGAAGTAAAATAAGATTTGGGAAGCAACAGCTGTCAAAGACGAGGACTCAGAAACCGAGAAGAGCTTTCATGGTTAACAGTGTGCATCTGTGAGGGGTGTGTACAAGGAGAAAACAAGCATTGAGCAAAGCTTTAAAACGGGGCAAAAGGCAAACAGGCAGTAGCTTCTTAGCTCAAACAAGGAGTATAATGATCTACAAAGAAGTAGCATCACGAGAGCAAAAACCACAAAAAAACCTTACAGAAACACATGCATTGCAACAGCAGCCTCGGCACAGCCAGGCACAACCAGGCAATGGCACATGCGGTCAGTTTTATACCAATGCGTGCATGGTGCAGACAATGAGGCAAGACAGAGCAAAGCTGACATTAAAGGGCCCACCTCTATCAAAAAGCACACACAGAGACACACAACACACTCACTCCTGGATGAATTTTGCCTTTGAAGCTCAACAGCTGTGTTCATCTAGATAAGAGGCAGTCTGCTCATCAGGAGAAGAGAGCCTTAATGCACAATGATTTAACTATACATTATACTAAAAGCAGCATGAATACAGTACTTCAGAAAGTTTTCTTCTGTATTTATCATAAATTCAATGTAGTAACACCAAGCTAAGCCAGACTGTCTTTCCTCTACACAATGTGAGGAAAAAACTTTTTCAACCCCCCCACGGTCAAACACCTTCCTGAACAAAGACTGCAAGCCACAATCTCCATGAAGTCACTTCCTCTTCACTAGCTCGCTTCGCTGACTCCCACTGGTGGCCCACTCTCTGCAGCAGAAACACACGTCGTGCTGTACACACAGCGCCAGGTCAGTATGAAACACTTTGATGCACTGAGGACAATGATTATGCATGAATCAAAGTTTCATTTTTGCCATAATTGGAGACCAACCAAGTTTTGCACGGATGTGAGTATGCAAAAATGGAGGTTGACAGAGCTGATACATACTCTTGTAGGAAAAACAGTTTCATCTTAAGTATGCTGAGGTTGGGATTTTACCGATTTCCTGCACTCTAAGCTACAACTCTTAATACTTTCCAAGTCTGCATATTTAGAAAAGAAAAAGCACTAGTAAGAAATGGGCTCATGAAGTAAACCTTTGCTTTATAGGATATTAGCCAGATGGTGACAAGAAACTGAATACAATTCAATCTACCCTGGATAGGGATGTGGAGCTGGAAGTCAAAATGAACCACCAATTAGAGACAAGAGTCAGACACTTTTCTCAGCAGAGCATCGAAAGTCACTCGAGGCAAATATAGGGCCTTTTTTAGAGACTCACAGTATGGGTGATTTTGCTGTAGGAAAGCTAACAGCTCTATTACTGTTATATTTGATGCTGTTTGATAGAAGCAACATTACTACCCATTGAACCTAAATGTAAGGTGAATATCCATAGATTGAACCATCCAAGGTGCTTGGTGAACTCAAGAGAAGGGCAAGACTGAAGGTCTAGAACAAGTTCTTCACCTTTTGAGCATCAATCTGCTTGGGATCACAGACCTACCATTATCTGCAGTGAATATAATTTAGATTAAGCAAAGTTCAGCTGTCATCATTGTTTTCACTTTAGTCCATCTGTGTTCTTTAAACAAAACCAAAGTCATGGCTTGGATAGATGTTGAAAATTATCAAATGGGTCTTATTAAACAAAAGCATCAATCAGGAGAATAATACAAAAAAGGATTTGGCAAAACATATTGAGTATCTTTCCACAATATTCTAGCAAAAGTTTGCTTAACCTATTCATTTCTGTCCACAAATCTTCTATTGGACTCCAATCACTTAATTTGTCTGTTGTGAATTACTCATCAGGAGCCAACAAGGCCAAAGCATCATCATGAAGAAGTTCCTTCTTTAATTTGTGCAGAAAGACATAAATTAAAGAAACCAAACAGTTTATATAGCAAATAAATGAAATATGCGATAATATGTGATGTTGGTAAACACAACAGACTTAAAATACAAGAAGGTAAAATCAAAAATGTGCCTTTTGATATGAAGTATGTAAATATCTGGTTTTCAGAAAAGAATGAATTACTGAAATTGGTAATTTATCAGAATTAGTTAAAAGACAAAACAGAAAGTGGTCAGACTGCCAAGAAGCCAACAGCAACACTGAAAAGGTTGGAAGAGTTTTTAAGTTCCAATTAAGTCATACATGTGACAACAAACAATCTTTGCCCAATAGTACATTCCTCCAAGGAAACCATCAAAACTTGTTTGTATTTTTTAATCAGATTTAGAGATTCTCCCAAAACCTTTAGGGAGAATCATCTATATGCAATTGAACTTGAACAACTCTGAAAGGTATGTCTGTTTGTACAACACTCCATCATCACAATTCCAAATCCACTATGAAGCAATGACTTCCTGCCAATTTCCCAACGAAAAATCTTCAGGTGGAGGGATATTTTTTTTTTCAGCAGCCCAGTGAGTCAAAGCATAAATCCAAATCAACAATGAAATAGTTTCTATGGAAGAAAATTATAGTTTGATGATGGCTTAGCCTGACTCTAGAAGAAAATCCAGCACAGAATCTTTCAGATCTGCTGAAAAAGACAGTCAGCATGAAACGTCCTCCAGTTTTGACAGATTAAGATGTTTTGCAATAAAAAGTTAGAAATATTACCAATTAAAATTCTGCCAAGTACAAAGACTGCTACATGAAAACATTGCAGACATCCACAAATTAAAGAAACCAAACAAAAAGCACTTTTTCAATAAACCATCAAAGTTAAAGACAAATTAACCACATCAGAAATTACCAAGATGTGCATTTTTGGATCCTCTTAGACCTCAGTAACGGTCCTGAGATTTGCCTGTCTCTGTACTAAAACCCCAGATTAGCAAGTCTGTGCCTCATCGCTGTCTCTAATCAGATTTCTGATCTACTATAATCTCTTTTCAATAGCGAGCAAATATATTGGTTGCAGGCCCCGCTTACAGAAGACTTTTTTAGCAGCAGGAGGTCAAGGAAAAGATTTTGCAATTCCTACAAAGGAACAAAAATGTTTGTGCACTTATTTTCACTTCTTTACCAAGTCTGCTAAACATCCAGTCATATTCAAAGTATTAAGAGACAGGCCGATGTCTTTTGCTGTGTCTCCGGGGATACTTCTGTTTCAATATTTTATAAGCTGCAGCCAAATCACCATGTTGGAGTAATTTAAAATCACTACGGCTACAAAACTACAGAGAATATATTACGGAGGCAGCTTATCAGTGAAGAGGGAGTAGTGAAGGAGAGCAGTGGGGCTCCTCAGAGATCAGAGGCTGCTCACTCAGACACTCAGAGGAGTCTAATTCTGTCATTACAAAATAGTTTAGAAAAACCAGTGAATTACAGCTTTAAATCAAAGCAAATCAAAATCAAATTTTATTTGTATAGCTCATTTGAGCAGCAAAGCATTTCAAAGTGCTTTACATCATAACAAACACAAAAACACAAAGTCATGCAAGATAGAATCAACAATTAAAACATTACGTTAAGTCAAGTGCCATCATTAAATTCATAATTGATTATGTTTCAAAAGCAACTTCAAACAGGTGGGTTTTTAGTCGAGATTTAAAGGAAGTCAGTCTTTCAGCTGTTTTACAGTTTTCTGGAAGTTTGTTCCAGATTTGCGGTGCATATAAGCTGAATTCTGCTTCTCCTCGTTTGGTTCTGGTTCTGGGGATGCAAAGCAGACCAGGACCAGAAGACCTGATCACAGGATCTGCCACATGAAGTCTGGAGGAAAGACTCAGTGTGATAAAAAGATATTAAGATTGCATTTGAATGTTAAGTTCTGAAAAGTGTGAAAAATGATAAATAGCTACTTTGAATCTATTTCGGAAAGACTGAATCAGGGTTTAAATGACTTGGAGAAAGAAAGTCGTCATCAGCACAATATCAATTTCAGTTTTCTTACACAAGCATGCATTCATTTTGCGAATGTTGCCACAACCCCCAAAAACCACAGGAGACTCTTTAAAAACTGTCCCTGAGTTAAAAACCGTATGCACTCTTACCAAATCTAAATGCCTGAGGAATTATGATGCTCTATTTTAGCTCAAAATAGAGCATCATAGGTCTGCAGAATGCTCAAAATAATTATCTGTTGATTTTTCTTTTAATATAAAAACATATGTGAATATGCTAATTCCTGGGTTTACCCCAGAAAAAAACTTGGGGCGCATTTGGGGCGCTCAGCAGTCATTCATCCAGCAGCACGTCATGCTTTTGAGTTAAAAATGTTTAAAGTTGAACATAAGTACATAAGCAATGTTAAGCCTGGTGGCCCGCCAGGCTTATCATACACTGGGGGAAACCCTCAATAAGCACACAAATTTATTAAAACTAAAATGATTTAACAAACATTTTCACATTATTCATGAATTAATTAATTTAATAACAGATATGTACATGTTTAGAAAAATAAAGTTGATTGATCTACTAAAAGTTTCCTGTGGTGTTTTTGTTCTGGTCCCAGAACTTTTTATTCTTTACATGAGTGATGCATGTGGAGTACCTATTGCTCTAAAATGTCCCTATTTGCTGAAGACATATTATATTGTTTGGGTGAAAGTCTGAAACAGCTTCTGTGTGGAGCAGAAGGAGAACTGATCATTTCAAAGAAATTATTTGAATAAATAAAGCTTAATTATAGAAAACACAATTTCTAATAATTAGTAATGGTTAGGCAAAAATGGTATTATCATAATTAATTAATTAATTAATTAATACAATAAAATTTAAACCAATTTGCCACCTTTGTTTACACAGGACAAGATCTGCTTCAACAGCATTTCAGACATATGGAGTGTTCAAGCTAAAATAACAAATAGTTTATTTTGTTGCCTTTGCAATTAGAGCTTCATATATCAAAGTCATAGGTCCACTGAAAACAGACCATATAATAAATAAACCCGGAATCTATGAGCGTGAAAACACGAAGCACATTTTTGACAGCAGAAGAAGATTAATGCAGTCGTAAACTATAAGTCTTCATACATTGTGATGCGAGTCTATGTGACATTTCAGGTATGTTTGCATGCATCAATGCCAATCATCAATGCAGTAAATATGCTGGCAGACTGCACGCCTCTTTCTCCAACAAGAACCAACAGCTGGTGTAGATGCTAAGAGAAATTACAGAGGGAGCAATGAGAACGGCTTAATGCATCAAAGATTTAAAAGGCCACCAAAGCCAGGAAGGCCTGCCACCTGCCTTAATTGAATCTACATCAAGGGGAACAGTAAGTTCATAATATGTCATGAATGCTGGAGAGTGAACAAAGAACAGAGCAAGATTCAGAAGTTCACTACTTAACAGACAATCAGAAGTGCTGAAAGAATTATGTTGCAGGTTCTAAAAATGTTAACATTTTTCATTCCGCTGGAACAGGCAAAGGATTTAAAAGGTATAAACAATTAAATATCAGATGAATTAATTCAAACAGATCTCCTGCTTTGATTCAGTTTTGCAACTGGTGACCTCCAGGCTCTAGGGTGTAAGCTGGATTAGGAAATTTTATTTAGCTCTAGAAATGCTGTTCTACCGCAATGTTTTCAAGATGAGGGGATAATTAGAGCAACCATCTTCCCACCCACAGTTGCACAACTTCTGTTATTCAAATATCAGCTGAATTTAAGTATGTGTGCAACATCAAAAAATCTTCAAAAGCAACCATTCTAGCACTGCTGCAGGTATCTTTGATTTAAGGCATATAAAAAAACAAAAGTCCAAAATAAATTTCTATTTAAATGTTCCCTTTTTCATGGCAGTGCTTCAAATAACAGAAGAAATTACTTTGCATAAAAACAAATTGAGGTAGGAACATTTTATAGGGCATTATTCAGCTTTATGGTCGACTAAAATGTGAACTAAAAAGGGCAATGTTTCAGACATCAAATCATCCATTCATTTAATCACTGCTCTTAACACTGAAATCACTCCTATAGTGATTTTGTTGAAATGGCTGCACGTAGTTGCTCACTGCACTTAAACCTTTTTTATTGAGCCTATATTAAGTTTAAATAGCTTCTACAGCACTGAAGTTGGCTGTCTGAGGTTTTCATGACATAACCTGCATGTCATAACTCTCTGTCAGGTTGGACCGTTAAGAAGCATGCTTAGGGTTGCTGCTTTGTAGAGTGGTAAAACTACTTACCAGAGTACAGAGGGTACACCATCACACTGTAAAAAAGAACACTTTCCGTTCTTCTCACATTGTTTTTCAAACTTGTTTGTCTTGTTTCTAGAAACAAACTGATGTAAGTCTCTTTCAGCAGCCAGCATTTAAAGAGATGCAGCTTTAAAACGCAGCCAAAAAGGGTCTGTCACACAAACCAGACAGACATAGACACTTATCCTCTGCAGAGGAAGTCAGCTCTTAATGATGATGCACAGTGAGTGACTTTCTTTATTTGGAAACTTTTCTGTTGAATCTTTATTTCAAGGAAATCAAAACACTCAACCCTATGATGTTCAATCATGTGTTGCAAGAGCAGAAACCTTAGACACAACTAACCTTTAGAAATAAGGTAGAAAGACACTGAAGGTCATGTTGATAGATATTGACAGACTTAAACTCTTCACTCAATTTATATCAACGTTTGTTGCAGCATCTCAGTGACTAAGATGTAGATTAGGAGGACAGACATAAAGGCCAAGAACTATCCATCCGGACGGCCAAATGTGTTATTGGCAAAATACTGGTTCAATGCACAGCACATGAAATATAACACTGTACCAAAAAACGGATCAAACTAGTTGTTTGTGTCCATTGTGATATTCCACATACTCACATTGCAATGACAGTTGTAATTTTTTTAACAGAATGCCAAAAAATAAGCAAATTGTACAGCAGAACTGTATAGATTATCAAATATCTATACAGATATTGGCACATTTACACATTTAACCATGTGTAAATGTGCCATTTACACATGGTTAACATTTTCAAATCGTGAATCATTAGTTTGCAAGCTCTCTGACTTTCAGAAGCAATGATTAAAAAAAAATCCAGATCCTAACAAAGCAAGATCTTGATGTGTAGTGGCAATACTGTCATGATAGAAACAAAACAGCAATGAGGGAAATGTGGGCTAAATGCAACCAATTTCATCATCACAACATTAAACGACCTGCAGCCCTTCAGTCTTTCTCGGATTTGTATTAAACTTGAGAAACGTAAGAGATTGCAAGACGCCAGCTTATTTATAAACAAAACATAGACAGAATGTTGCAGAGTAAGAATTGGGACATGTTTTTATTTTAGCATTTGACCAGCTGATCACCAATCAGACGCGGGGAAGAGGGATTGCTCGATATGATTGGTGCTTCTCATACTATTTTGAACTTACAGTAGCTTTTAGGTCTAGCTTTCAATTCCAAATCATAAAGTTTGAAACAAAAAAATAATAATATAGCTTAAAGTAGTAAAATCATAGATAACAGTAGGAATTAGATTAAACTTCAGGTGTTTGTCCCGACAATGCTCCTCCGTTGAAGATCTGATGTTTGAAAGCAAACAAAACAAACATCCAGTTGATGAGCATCTTAAAAAGTCAACTATTTGTGCAGCGCCAAACATTTCAAACAGCGATCCAGCCGCCCGGAGCCCCACAGCATCAGGGGGAATACTGTAGTTGTTGCAGACAGAGCCATGTGTAACAGTACAGTGGCGTAGCGGCAGAATGAAGGAGGAGATGTAAGAGCCGCTCTGCTAATCTCAGACCGCGCCGCTCAATGTAACAGGCAGCGGAAGCGGCGCTTTTCTCCGGCTTAACTACAGGTTGATAAACCGTTTGTTTACCCACGAAGGGCGACAAAGTGAGCTATCCGAAACTGTTTCCAACAAGCCGGACATGCCTCCCTCTTCCAGCCTGCCTTCCTCTGGAGAGAAAGAGGGGGTGGGGGGGGACCCACAGCTTCTTTCCTCAGTTATAACCAGTCCGGAGCTCAGCCCTTGAAAAAAAACAAACTGGCAGCATGTTTGAATTTCTGCACTCACCTCAGTCCGGGTTAAGATGTTCACATTGGACGGGCCGAAAGGACGGCGGTGTCCAACAGGGTTAAACTTGTCCCGTTAGAAAAGACACGGCATTGCTGGCAAAAAAAAAAAAAAGAAAGAAGCTCAGAGTGTGTGTATGCGTGTGTGCGTGTGTGTGTGTGTGTGCGTGTCTGCAGGGTCGCTGCCTCTCCTCGTTTCAAGTCACTCCTAGGGGGCGGGACTGAGAGGGAGGAGGAGACTGAGGAGCGGCTGCAGCTCCAGAGACGCGCAGGGACGCACCCAGAGGGGCCACACGCCCCTCAGAGAGACCCAGAAAGAAACAACTCACACAATCTTTTTTGTAATTACTTCTTTATGTTTAGGTTTGAAAATAAAACAATAATAATTACAAAAACTCATCTATACTGACAATATGCAAGTTAAAAAAAATAGTTAGGGTCAGAGTAATTACATTTTCAGCGACCTGGATGTTTTGAGATTGGAAACAAAACTATTGATGTGTTTAAAGCTACATCCCATTTACGTCAGAAGTTGAATCCCAGAGCAACTTAGGTGACATCCAAGTTGCCATTGTTCGTCTTACCTCTAACAAGCAGCGTTTGATTTTAGATGTACAAGTATGTGTCGTAAAATAAACATCTTTCCACCACAGCGTTCTGTTGTTGATGTGAAGAACGGCCACACAAGATTTTAAAGTCAGCATTTGAAAAATTCTCAGCCTTTCCAAGTGAATAGTTTGACTTCAGGGAGGCTGTTCCAGTTGACTTGTTGGAGTCAGAAGTCAGATTTCCCAAGTTCCTACTACAAATTGAATATAGCTGACTGACCACTGGTTTCACAGCAATGTCTAGTGAGATGGGTGTGTGTTTACTCTGAAAGTCAAAGTCAGGGGAAGTTTGTGAAATTCACGGATGTTTAAGGAACAAAGCCTGAAAAATGTGACCCAAATGAGTATTATCTACATGCTGCTATGCCTTCTTTCTTGCAAATCTTGAATTTGAGTGATTTTTATTTGTGCCTTGTAAAATAAGCCATATGAAATCATAAAATATTACTATGACTGCAGGAGCTTCTCCATCTCTTACCACAGAAGGCTGTCAAAAAATACATGGGTGATTTTATCTGTTTTGCAGTTAAAGTTATCGGACTGCAGATGAGTAGGGTATGGCTGCATATAAAGTTTAAAAAACCAGAAATGATGATGATCTGTTTTAATGTGAAATTTGACAACGATTTTATAAACTAAAAAACACAGAAAACTGATACCTTAGAGAGCCTCGGACAGTTTAGAAATGTGTGGATTATGGGATTTCCTCAAATATAACTACTCAAACCAAGCACTTTTCAAAACAGCTGTATCAAGATAGGAAACAGTGTGGCATCATATAGGTTAATAACAATACATTTGGGGACTGGGGGATGTTGGAACGTCATCATTTGGGAGGTCTTCAAGGTGTTTTTCCAACAACTAACTTATCTGACTTTAAGTTCAAATGGAACATATGAGAACAAAACAACGTTAACTTAAAGCCAAGAGTGTTGCAAAACATTTTAATAAGTACCTGGCTGGAGAACCCTCAGATTAACTCCTCCCTGGTATGTCACAGATAGCAGGATGCAACTGTTATGATTGTTGGGAAATCAAACTACTTTCAGTTTGATGTGCCGTTACAAAGTTTGCAATTCTGTTGCTTTTATTTTCTTCTTCTTAAAAACAATTTACCATCAAACCAAATACGGCAATTAAATGCATCAAAAGTGGTTGTTATAAAGGAAAACAGGGCAAGATTTAGTATTAGGAAATGTTCTCCCACTTTTAGAGCTGTCCTTTTACTTATATATGTCTTTTTCTTTATAAGTACTTTATTTTAAACAGATTTCCTCCCATTTACATTCTCTTTCTGGTAATACATCAGTCTAAAGCCAGGGATCACATATGAAATCATATATTGCTCAGCTGTGTTTCTTATTTAAAGATAATGTTTTAGGGGGATAGTAAATGTACTTATTTTATTGTAATTTTACAAAGTAGGCAGAGAAAATCACAGATATGGTGCACAGATATGGCATAGTTTAATTTCCTTTCATTTCTGCCGTAAATTTCTTACAGTAAGTCCATCTGATAATACTCCAGGGCTTAACAGTCCAGCCCCCCCTTCTGCGAAGAGGAAGTTTTCATTGGAAAGAATGATCTTTGATCTACAAAGAATAAAATTTTTATACTCTCTGAGGCGGCATAACTGCCCTCTTCCTTTCTTTCTCTCTTGATTATTAATCATTTAGTGATTTCGTGCAGCTCTGTAGAGATGAATATATCAGAAGTGTCTGTCTGAGGACTAAATGAAGGTCCTAAAAAGACTTTGAAGGATGACTCCACTATGTCAGATATCTATGAATTTCAGTATCAGAAAATTAAACATGAGCATTCAGCAAACAGGAAAGTTCTCCCATCCTTCACTGTGTGAGTTAAGGTGTATGTAAGTCAGCTGTAACAGTTGATGAAGTAACATAATTGTTCATATGTGTTCACCATCTCCTCCTAAAGCCTATTCCCAAGGTGCCAGAGCAGTTGGAAGTGGTCTGCGGGTTCAAGACTTTTATTCCTACATATTTCATGGATTTGCACTTGGCCCACTTTTCTCCAGGAGCAGGAAAAATTTGGTTAATGTCAGCACAAAGATTTGAAGTAGAAGATATTTGAGATTTTTTAATTTTTTTAAATCCTAAACAGAAGTCATATAACTGCTTTGTTTTGCTCAAACACCAGTGGTCATCACCACACAAACATCAGAATAACTGGAGAAAAGTGGGAATAATGGGTATAAATACATAATGTTCCAATTTTTCAAACTAGTTAACTGATCATTTCACTCCAATGATTAGACTAACTTCTAGTAACTATTTTTTAAGAAATAATAATCACTCCTTAAATCTTACGGTTGGTTGATTCTGCTTATACGTGCTTGATCAAAATCACCACAAAGTTATGAAATGAGCTTTTAAACGGGAATATATTCAACACTCAGAGAGAAAACAAGATGAAAGGTTTCCACAATGCTGCAGAACTTCTGTTTCAGGGGCTTTTTATGAGAGATTGACTTCAATTAATCAACTTTAATTCTGTGATAACTTTAACTTTAATTCTATGAGACACATCTGTGTATGGCCCTATTGATTATTTATTATAAATTGACTGTAGGTCCAGTGGTGTAGTTTCATCTCTGCACATCTATGTAGGAAGTCATTTTTTGCAGTAGTAAGTGGTTGGGAGGTAAACTTGTTTAGACTATTAGGCCGTGTTTACGTTACCTTTTATTTGGTTCAACTCTAAAACACTTTCCTCAAACTAACGGTTTAGTTTTAATGCTATAATATAAATTAATTTGACTAAGCATTGGTATTTATGCATTGCACTGCTGAACATTTTGATGCCAACAATTTTTATTGATTTTTCTGCACAAAGTTTATTGGTGAGCAGTGTGATGGATGGATGGCCCATAAAATATAGTACTGACATGCGTTAACAATTCCCTTTTCTTCCAAATGGGCATTGGTCCTGGTTTAGTGTGATATGTTGCTGATTTAAAATGTTAAGGCTTCATCATCTGTGGCATATGGCATGTCTTATATGAACAAATGGCCGCTTTTCTGCTTTCAGCCTCAACTTTTTTTCTTCTTTAATAAATATTTTGATCCAGGAATCAATATTTAGTCCATCTTTCCACATGCAGTTTCATAGACTACACTATTTAAGTATTTTATTACCATTAGGTCTAGAATCAAAATTGTTTTTGAGTTTCTTTGCTGTTTGTTTAGTTTTAATATTTTAAGTCATGGTTTTGTTAAATTATGTTTTACTTAGGGATTCTCTTCTTTTCTACTTTCTGTGTGTTTATTTTTCTTCAGATTCTCTGTTTTTTTTCAGCTCCCCATTCTTCACAGCTTTTCTCTGTCTGTTAATTAGTCCCACCTAATTCCCACTTTGTGCATGGAGTCACAAAGTTTTTCTGTGAGAATGTTTTTTGTTAGATTTAACTGCACTGAAAACTATTCACTCCGCTCATTTCTCTCAAACCTGGTTACTTAACACTTAACATGTGTATTTTTTGATGCTGCTAAAAATTCCACTTGAAAAATAAAATTATTGTGCACTTTTCAGCAGCCATCATTGAGTCCATCCCATCCTCATCCATTACTCTCTAGTCTACTGCTGCAAATGTCAAAGATAAAAGGATGCTCCAGTAGTTCAGCTGGTTCCAATCTGCCTTTCTTATGGGACCTTTAACTAAGACTTTATGACAGTAAAGAAAGACTGAGGTTGATCCCCCACTGTATGGGAAGAGCTGCTTGATCTTCTCCCAACTGCTGAGAGGCTGAGGCCCATCAGAGTCAAAACTACACAGCCTGGGAGAAATCACAGTTTTTTTGTTTGTTTGTTTTCAGGGATTTTTAAAAAAAATCTTTTTGCAATTTTTAACAGTGTATTTGACAGTCCTGGCAAAAATGTTACTTTTTTATATTCAGGCTATATTATATTGTATTATCATTTATAGCTTCATTCAAAAAGCTATGAATGATATTTTTATTTCATTTTGTGTACAAATCTTGAATGCATATATATGTGTGTATTTACATTTGATATTGCATTATGAAAATGTTGGCACTATAGCGTAGCTGTTTATCTGCACCATCCACCAAAAGCAAATCATACAGCTGTAAACCGTGACTTTGTATTTTGAACTTATTTATAAAGCTGGAAAAGGAAAATTGGAAAAGACAAGAAAAGAAAAGACAAATAACAAAATTCATTTTCATTCTGAAAAAACAAACTAGGCAACCTCCTCAGATATGGGCAGAGTGAGCTTGATTGGATCAGGTGTAATTGATGACCAGCAGTCACCTCCATGTTTTACCAATCTTATTCTTATGGGTTTGTTTAGAATATGAAAGCATGTACAAAGATACTGTCAGCCAGTATATATCAGTCAGCCAGGTTGTGTAACCAAACATAAAAAAAAAATTTTTTTAAAAATTTAATTTGAAAATATAGGTAAAATGTTGCACATCATAATTCATTACAACCTACAATGCAGGTTATACCAGCAACGTTTTTGTGCCCAGTTCTGCACAACAATCAAAATAAACAACTAAGTTTATCATAATAAACATAATGGCTTCTGTTTTATGTGAGAAAGCACTTTTCTGCTTTCTATACTTTAAGAGCACATTAGTGTCTGAGCTGTAATGATGCAAATTTGACAGCTGCAGATGGCACACTTTGTCATTTAGCTCCAATGGGGGACTATTTTCTGCAAGAGTTTGGTTTTGTTTTTTTTTTAGTAGAGAGGCTTCAACACTTAACTGTGAATGTGCCAAACTGAATGAGCCTGGAGAATAATTGATTTCTGTTGTGGTTATATTTATAATTTATCCAGGCAAAAGTTTAATCAAAATCCAAATAAACTTTTTTTTAAATAGACCTAACCAGTAATAAGCAAAAAACATGCAACAAATAGCCTGAATGAAAAAAGAATCACCTGAGATTCAAATTATCCAGATATATACAGTAAAATTCATCAAATAATTTGCAGCAATAATCATCAAAGTCACAAAAAATATCCTTGTAAAGTGTTCGATTATTTGTTCATAGAGATGGAAATTTGAATCTCTGAATTAAAACTTTATCAATTTATCAATTAATGTGGAAAAACTTAATACATTTATTTCCTATAAGGGTGCACAGTAATTGACTTTAATATCTCGATTCATCTGGCTGTCAAAAATAATTTTATGAAAAACATTCTGTATATTGTCCTGAGCACAGAGATCTCAGTATTACGCTATAGTGTGAGTATTTTCTCTAGAAACATCAGTATGTTGCTGGCATACAAAGATAGAAATTCAGATAGATAGAAGACTGTATCACAGTACAAAAGCTTAAACTTCAAATGAGCAGCACAGCTGGAGAATTGCTCTTCTTCACTACCTGCAGGCTGTATGTATTCAGTGTGCCTCTTTCAGATTCTGCCTCTTAAAGAGCGTTTCAGTGTCTCTTCATTGTGTTGCAGAGGCAGTGATTACCCTTGTACCACGTGTCACGCTCCGAGGAACAACACTGCATCTCTGGAGAAAATTTAGTTTTTATTCTCCTTAGAAATGTTTTACTGTAACCCAGATTATGCGGTGACATTTTTTCTCACTAACATCAGCCTTCCAGTTTTACTGTGATTCCTGTGCAGATAATACAATAACTTAAAATATATCACCAGTGTTCAAAAATGTGGCAATACACTTTCAAAAGTTTGTGCGCTGAATTATCTTTGGGAATGATATCAAACTTTAGATGGAGTTTGGGTTGTTCCAACGCTCAATAAAGCTTTGTGAACTTCCCCCGCTGCTGAACTTGGAAGAGAAAAATTATTTTAGAGAAAAAAGTTGTCTTCATAAACTGGAAAATGATCTCTATGAGTTCTTTAGTTTATCCAACTGGCTTTAAAGTCAAATCCGTGTATAGATGTACATATATGCATATATACATCTATACATGTAAATGTATATGTATATACATGTATGGGCGTGTGTGTGTTTGTTATAACCTATCTTTATTTACGCTGTAACAAGCACAAAGTGATGAAATGACTCTCTCTGCTGGAGTTATGGTGAAATTACATGCAGAAAATTTTACATTTTGTTTGTTTGCTTTGTAAAACTGGACCCAGGTCGTCTGTTCGTGTCATTTAAAGCGTGATGCAAATGCTATTGTTTTTTTTTTTTCTGTCTGATCTGGCGATTCTAACATTTGAGGCCCTTTCTTTTTTCTTCTTCTTTCTTTTTTTTATATAAAAACTACAAACCCCGGTTTCGATATCAACTGCAGGATACACACTGAGACAGAAGAGGGCGCAAGTGTGACGTTACAACACAGTACCAAAATTTGTAAAGTTGTACAGATTATTATTGTGTGTCTCCCAGTTTTTTGCCTAGCAACAACTGAGCTACCGTTTGTGGCATTAATGCAAAAACTTTACATTTAGCCTTTACTTTAGCATGAGCGCGATTAATATAAATTGTATTCAAAGCCTTTAAAGTTGAAAACATTAGAGCATAAAATTGTAATTTGTAATTTTAGGAGCAGCTAAATGAAGAAGTGTTGGTGTATTGTCTATTTCTAGAAAAATGTCAATAAATCATCTTTCAAAAACATTTTCTGTTTTACCTTGCAACCATGTCTTAAAATACATGGATTTAGGTGTTCTCCCCCTCGTATGTATTATCTTGCAACACGTAGTTAAAGATTTCACCTTATAATAAAAAGAAAATAAGGTTTAAGAAAGGAACTCTCTGTGTACCAATGGGACCTGATGAGTTCATAGAAACATTCTAAAGTCTATTGGACTGGTTCATTATTCTTTTCTACATCGCTGTGAAGTCATATAATTCCCTTTTCAAATGTCAACACACCCCGAGGTGCTGAGTTCACATTCCATCAATGCTCTTTGTGGCCAGTTCAAATCAGGGTTAATCCCACTGTGGGATATTGCTCTGAATGAAAAAAAGATTTAGTTAAATATAGCAAGGATTGTTTGCACAACTTGAATGACATCTATTGTGTGCATATTTATGTAAGTACCCTTCTCCCGGTAAGCCTCTTGCTTGTAAACTTTCAGCTTCAAAAGAATCCAAAGTGAACGACAAGCTGTCAGAGATTTTTTCCTGAATGCATTTATTTCTGCTCTGCAATTTACAGTGAGGCAGTGAGGAGTAATTTATGTCTCTGAACAAAAAGCAGCTTTTACTACCTATTGTCAGTTTGTTACAGGCTTCAAATAATATTTTCCAACTATAAACATGCAATAATCACATGAGACAGAGTGAGCTAGATGACAGATGACCATTTCCTGGATTGACTGGTGCAAAACTGTGGACTGCAAGGAATTTAAAAATCCAACTTAAAGCACATATAATCCAGCATTGGCAATTTCGCAGGACTGCAAATGACCCACTGTTTTCCTGATTGTGGCATATCTGTGATTTATTGAGTTTTAGAACTTGACTGTTAAAGAGCCTGACTATGAGCATGGGTGAATTGAATATTTCAGGTAGGTTTTCAGTCAGCTGACATCTTGGTTTTATGATGGCACATGTCAGAACATTCCAGTGCGTAGGCAGGTGTAAACCAGTGAGCTGCAACAATAAAGCTACACATTATAAACCAAGAGGTTAATCAAGAGATGAAGTGTGAGCCCACACACTTAATCTCTCCTTGTTGTTTTCAATCCCACATGGTGCCATCATTTACATCTTACAGAAGTGCCTCCCTGCAGGTGACTCGATCATCTGCAGGCATGTTCTCCAACTCCATGGCAACACACAGCTGTCGTAGGAGGGAATGCAAGCTGAAAGCTATGGCAAGCTAAATCATAATATGTTAGTAAAAGTAAAAAAAAAAAAAAGGCTTGTCTGAGCAAAGAAATAATGAACAACTAAATCATATTATGTGTGAGATTTGAGTATTTTTATAATACTTCATGAGAGAAATAAACTGAGATGTAGCTGCATAAAGTTGTCATAAAGTATTATTGATTAAATTTTAGCTTTAATAACATAAAGATTCATAATTTTTAAAGTTTAGTCTGTAATACTTTTAGAACAAACTTATGTCAGATCATGATTCCTTGGTTAATGACAAGTTTTCATAACAAAGACATTTTCATGACTGGAAATAACTAATATGTTTTGGGGACAATTTCATTTTTGATCTCTAAAATGGTCATCAGGAATACCATTGTTGTGTTATTGTATGCTACACTGGCCTGCCATACAGATTTTCAGGAGGCGTGGCAAAAAGGAACCTCTTGAGGGTCAGTGGGATGAAACAATGGCAGGAAAAGAGTAGGATGCTTTTCTGGCCTTCTGTGATCTTTACTTGTTGAGTTATTTTTTTGTATGCCTATCTCAAACACATACATACATGAACTGTAGCTAACAAGACCCTCTGTGAGAAGGCTGTGACAACAAAAACAGGATGTCAGAGGGAATTTATCTGTCCAGGAGGAATCTGCTGGACAGAATCACCTAACAGCTGCAAAAAGTAACAATGCGTAGGAGGTACTGAAGAGTCACTGTGAGCTTTGCAGTATGTGAGGAATGAGATGTCTGCCAACAGCCATCACAGGTGCATGAGCATGTTTCCATGATGAGTAGTTTACTCATTGAAAAAGTGAAACAAATTCCAGGGCACAATACTCTGAGTCAAATGGAAACACATCTCGGTGCATAGCATTTTTGTGTGAAGTAATGAACACCCAGGTTCAGAATATTTTACATTTTGTCTATTCAATTTGTGTTCTAATAGACAATAGTCTAGTGGTCTCACCTTTATCCAACATCAGCATTTGTCAACTGCAATTCTCAACTTGAGTCATAAATCTCTTGACTAAAAAGTAAATCATGCTTGAATCAGACGTAGGTATGCATTGTTTAAAGATAATCCTTGATCATCAGCAAACTTGTCAGTCAGACAAAATGGTATTCTAAAAAATTGACAGTTCCTGGAATTATTTAAATATTCCTGCAATTCATAAACTCCATGAGAGGATTAAACTCCATTTACAAATCATTTTTAGTTTTGTTTATTTTTCTGTGAGCAGACCTTGCATTTTCCCACCCTGACATTCAGATTTTAAGTGGGAACAGACACCACGCTTTCAGCTCCACAACTCAGCTGAATTAAAAGTTGATCTGCACTTGATTCAAAGCTACTGGGAATTGCATTATTATCATTTTATCTTGTTATCATTTGTCTTTTACATGCAACAAAACGACACAGTTCTACACACTGATGCATTGAATTCAACAAACTGTTTGCAAATCTTCTAATCACCTTCCTGTTATATTATCAGTAGGAGTACTGATACAGTTATATACCACTATATCATCAAAGGTTATTCAAATGTTTTCATTTTACAGTGAAATGCTCAAGCCTTGTAGTCACAGAGATAAAATCGGGGTTTAATTTGCTTAAACCATACGGTACATACTCTACTAACGTATATTCATATAAATGTCCAGTGAGACAGCTGACACCAACAGAATCCTTTCTGCAGAGTCTGCTGCATAGAGCAGCACAGATTAATGTAAAATGAATTAAATGTAAAGCTTTACCAGTGAATCTTGATTAAGAATAAGGAAATAATATGGAATAAGGAATAAGAAAAAGAAATAAGGAAAAAACTGAATAAATGAAGTAAAAGTTTAATTGACCGAATGTCATATGCATGAGAAGAACGTGCAAACTCCATGCAGAATGAACCCTGATTCAAAGCAAGGACCTACTTGCTGCAAGGCAAACAGTGCATCCAACGATTCCATTGTAAAGCCATAGTAGTTTTTCCTTTAGGTAAAACTACTATGATAATAATATGTTTGTAAAAATATGTAATATGCTTCTGATATGAAGGTATAATGACACTCATTATAGTGGCAGTTTGTACTGGAGAAAAAAAGAGAAAGAAAATAACGCATCAGTTTCATTTATTTAAGTTTATTTATTTATTTTCCAGAATGTGCTGCATGCTTTATTACAGTGCTAACAAGAAAAAAAAAAGTTATTTTATTCAGTTTAATAACGGAATACTGCTATAGAGCACGGCGTCCTGAGTGACGTCAGACGTAAAGGCGTGATGGATCAGGAGACGTTAGCGGGGAGCAGAAAGCTTTCTCATCTCCTCTCAAGTCCATCTGGTTGCTGTCACGGCTTTCTGCAGGACTCGTCTCTGTTGTTAAACCTCATGGAAAACGTTTCACTTCGCGCTCAGTCGAGCCTTCACTCACCGTTTGAGAAGACGGCGTTTTTCCATGTAAGTAAGCTGCCATATAGACGCTTCTTATTTATAGTTTTCAATGTGTTTTAGCACACATTTCTCAAAGTTAAGTTGTTATTTCAAAGTTGCATGTTGTTCTGTTAGTTGTTGGTAGTTTACGATGGACTAAATATTTTTATTTTTGGGCTAATCTTACCGTTTTGCATTGTACTGCTCTCTAGGCGTTTGTGGTTGCTAGGATGTAAGGATTTGTTGCTAGGGGCGGTGTTTTGCGCCTGCACGTGCATCTTTACAGGAGTGAGAGGGTTCAGTAGCAGAAAAAAATGTGATATTATATTTTACTAATATATGGAATAAAATTTGTATTTCTTTCATTTCATATTTCCTATAGTCTATGTTTTTAAATATATGCAAGGAAAATAACTTTTAAGTATTTTTTTTTCTTAATATTTTTCAATTATCTTTTGTTTTAGTTTGAAGGTAGCATGTTTTGATGCTTCAGAAGGGCAATGTCTGTGTTCTTCTCCCCAATGCTTTCAGTATAAATTAATTTTAGCTTCCTTTATTTTCTAATTTAACTGTGATCTGATTCTGTACCTGTGCTTTACAAAGATATCACTTCTAAACTGCCTTAAAACTGAGTGGTTTTAGGTCTCGCACTTTGGCCACTTTGTACCTGTTACACAGGCTGGATCACGTTGCAAGAAACATTATTGCTAGTAAATTAAGGGAGTGCTTTCCAGTCATTTCACTAGCAAAATGTCATTGTAACCTACTACTATGACTAATTGAAGTACACTTGGTTAATGAACTAAATACAAGGGCATAATAACAACATTAATGACCTTAGCAACAACAAGACTATGCATATTTCATTTTGACTATTTTTAAGTAGTTATAAATGACTACAACTAATGGAGGCCTGCTGTTAGCAGTCATTTTAAAATTAATTTGTCCTCTCATTTAACATTTCTTGACCCACACTTGTTACGCTAAGTATAAGAATCATTCAATTAGAAAACTGCTACTTGTTTTTAAAAACCATCAGTGTATCTGAACAGAGAGGCCAGGCCAAAGGGTGTGTGATTCAAAAAGTAAAAACAATCAAAGTCAACGCAAATCACTGTGTGGTTGTAATCTACTTTATCTCCATATGGCACGAGAGGAGAAGGTTTCCCAGCTGTCATTAGTACCTTAAGCCCAGCAAAGCTCAGTCAGGCAACTTCTGCGATACTTGTGTCAAGGTATTTACGTGGAGACAGTTGTTTTTGTTTTGATTGACGCAAGGGGCAATCTGTTTGCAGAAGAGAGACACATTGACAGACCGATCTGTTAGTTGGGCTTTTTGGCGTGGACAGCATGGCTTATTACCAGGGCATAATGAAGGAGGTAGTATTGGGTATTTGAACTGATAATCTTTAGTTTATATTTACAAAATATTTGTTTTAAAGTGTTGAATTTGAGCAAAAATTCAAGCAGGAATAAGGCTATCTCATACTGAATAGCTATTTAATACAAAAATGTAATGCATTTACAGTGGAAGCCTGTAAATGCAATTTACAGGCTTAAATTAAACCTCAAAGCAATATGAGGATAATGCAGCAGGCCTGATAGCAGAAGCCTTTGTCCAGTGGAGGTTGAATGCTGAAGCTTGGATCAGGGATGTATAATTAAAATAATGTGCTGCAGCTGTGGGAAAAATGCTGTAATAAACATAAATAATATACAGGGAAACTGCCGGGGGCACATGTCCAAATCTAAATACATGTAATATCAAAGACCACAGAACAAGTAAGCAACAGGAATCTCAAAACGAGTTACCTTGGATTGTTGTTGGGGCAGGGAGGGATAGGTTTCTGTCCATGTTCTGCACCCTCTTAAAGGAGCTAACTTTTATAAAAAATATGTTTTTTACGTATTTGTAAAAGTAATAATGCAATACTAAGACTACTTTAAATTCAGAAGATAAAGCAAAATAAAAACATAATTAAAGTATAGAGAATACAATATTTCAGAGCTTGCTCTTTTAAATGTAAAGGCAATTAAAGGGTGTTGACAGATGACTTTCAGAGTTTGTGGAAGAATGCATTGTAAAAGATATGTTTCAAGGAAATTATTGTCTTGATCAGTACGAGAAATTGGGTTACACACACCTGATCCTGTTCCCATCCTTTGTTGGTATTTCCATGGAGGTGTAAGATTTCAAGAGAACATGCTCATCCACTGTTTATTTGCATGACTTTATTGTTAAATTGTAAGTTAATTAAAGCTCAACAGTAAAAATGGAGGAAATTCCTAATCAAGTGTTGAGACAGGAGCTGATCCCATCAGACCAGAGGGGTTATTATATGGATCAACCTGGCCTGACTAACTTTGTTATCAGACCAGAAATCCAAACTGTAAGTTGAACAAGATGTTTAATCTGTCTTTGTTTGAAAGACATTAACCACAGGTGACAGTGTTTGATGGGACTTAGCTAAATAAAATAAGATAAAATGTTGAGCTTCACATTGCAACATGTTCAATGTAAAATATGAGCCAAGTTTCTCTTCATTACAGTTCCCCTCTCTGCTTCCAGAACAAGTTCAACTACTTCTGGATGAATGAATCAATGTGTAAAACTTTACTGTCGGAAAAAATGATACAAGGACACACGCATATCATTGTAGGTGTGTTCCAGAAAATAAATTCCTGCAACGGAGTGTTATCTTTGAGTACGTATGCATTAGAAACGTCTTGTGCTTGTCATCAAGAGTCTCATACTCATGACTCATAAATTCACAACATTTAATTTTCGAATATTTTCTGTTTGCATTGGCTGTCAGATGAAAAGCTTGCTTGTATCAGTTCAATTAATTTTATAATTTAATTTCTCACATTTTATCTGTTTCAGTGAGTTTTTTATATTTGTGAGCAAGTACTGTACACTGATGTGTAAACAAGCAATTTGCATAAAAAGTGACATTTGGTCATCATTCTCACTGTGTCACCATTCACTTGCTAATCAGACCATCTGGAGGTGTTCAGCCACCCTCTTAATATGATGCATTACTGCTGTAGTTTGGTATGTGTATTGAAACCTGTTTTTAAGAATAAAACACATAGTTACTGGCCCAAATCACAAAAATAGAAAGCATAGAATTGGTATTGAAAATAATCTTTAAGAATTATTTGCCTTGTTACAGATATTTGGTTTAGCTTTATTTCTGTCGTACTAAGATTTTTCAGATCATCACATTTAATTTCATATAAGGACCAGAGTAACTTTAAAAAAGCTGCTTTCAAATTCAAATTTTATTTATTAAGCAAATAAAGACATCCAAAACTACCTGACCCAGTGTGGAAAGCAAGACTAAGAAACAAAATCATCAACTTCTATAAGTCAGGGTTACAAATCCATTTCTAAGACTTTTGGGCTCCTGCAAACCAAAGTGAGAGAAATTATCCGTTAATGGAGAACACTTTGAACAGTAGTGGAAGTTCCCAGGAGTGCCTTTCTTGACAAAAATAATCCAATAATGCATTGACAACTTATTCAGGAGGTAACAAAAGGATCTAGTACATCTAATGCCCTGCAAACCTCACCTGCTTTATCTAGGATTGATCTTTATTATTCAAAAACAAGGCAGACCAGGCAAAATGACACCAATAGGAGAATAGCTAAAATAACTGCTGACTAAAAACAAAACAACACCTTTGATTGGTTCTAGAAAAGGTTTGTAGTGGTCTCTTGAACCTGATTGAGATGCTACTGCATGACTTTTTCAATGTGGTTGAATAGAAATAACTCAGTAAACAGTGAGCCTAAATTCCTTCAGGCTGAGGTAAAATATCTACTGCAAATTACTGTAAACAGTTGGCAACAGTTGTTGCTGCCAACAGCGGCACTAACCAGTTCTTAGTTTGATAAGGCTATTACTTTTTCACATAGGGACAGGTTGGTTTGGATAGCTATTTTCACCCTGTGTTTTACCTTCAGTTAATGAAATCATTGTCAGAAAACTTTTTCTATATTTCCTCAGTTTATATTTGTCTGATAATGCAACTTGTTTGATGATCTTAAAAACAGATCAAAACGCAAAGTTGACAGAAAAGTGGATAAGTGGGTTTTGAGGGCATTTTTTTTTTTTGTCTTCTTGTGGTCACATCCTTCCAGTTCTTGAACCATACTATACTTATCTTTGATATCACGGATCTTTTTCTGTGAGCTCTATTGCTTGCTTGTCTACTCTCCTTCCTTTTAATTCCACAAAGGCTCTGCTTGCCAAGAGGCGGATGAGCAGGGCCACGAGACTGAGCGAGCTGTCACATGCCATCTGCAGGGTGACGTGAGGATGTGCCCTCACGTTCTGCACTCCACTTTCCCTCTGAACGTCTTTGTGAGCTAAGAAGGATCGCCAGATAAGGCCAGGAGGGGCCTGCCAGGGCAGAAATGACAGTCAGAGAAAATCCCAGAAAAAGGGGAAAAAATGTTTTGGACATTTGTGAAAGGCGAGAAAATAGCATGTCTTGATGTGGCAGTACAAGAAAGAATTAACACTTAGTTTAAAATAGAGGTATCACATTGATATTTTGACTAATAAAGGAGGCTACTTCTACCTATAGCTGACCAGTAATTCTTAAACACAGACAGAAACAAGATATTGCAAATAAAATGGGGATTTGTCAAATTGATTGAAGGATGGGCCTTAGATGAAGTAAGTAGTACTTTAGTTTAGGCTGAAGCACCTGGTGAGGATGGCAGTGTCCCAAGAGGTATCCTGGTAGTCCATATAATCTGTGCTGATCTGGTCATTGGGAAAGTACCAAGATGACAAACAGGTTTATCAGTCCTACCTGACGTCTCTCTGTTTGCAGCAGAGATGGTATGATATTGATGGTTGTAAAAAAAAATAATCACCCAGAATATAAAAGTGGTCTGAGTGACTGATGATTTCTTTAATTTTGTAAAGCAAAGACTCACATGGTGCAACCTTCACCTCTTGTTGTGTACTGCCAGTCAGCCAGGTAAAATAAGGTTACATTTTTCATTCACTTACCAAACATATTTGGCTCTTTGGAAGCACCTAACACTGGTATTAATTAATGTTGTTTTAAAACTACAATGGCAAGTTTTGAATTCCATTTCTATTAAGCAGGTAGAGTGAGCTACCTAAACATACATTCAAGCTAATTACAATGCAAGCAGTTACATCATTTTGCACATATTTGTAAAGATGTTTGTGAACATACCAAGATGAAACTGGAATTTTTGTTCAGGGTTGTTCTGTCAGAAACTGTCAAGACTTGTCTCTGTCATGCTTATGCGTGAAGTTAGCATTTAACATTTCAAATTATACAGTGTTTTGTGTTAGGAGGGGGGCATTTACTGTATCATTGATTGTGATAAATTTCTCATCAAGAAAATAACTTTTTTCTGACAGTAGTATTTGTGACTATTATTGCTGTCATTCAGTCACAGTCATGAAGTTGCCTGAAAAAGAAGTGTTACCACTTTTAGGTTTATCTCAATAATACAAGAAAATATCATTAAATGATTAGCTTGTCATGGGCATTGACCTGAATTTACAAAACAATTTTTTTAGAGGAATATTTTCTTTTCTTTGCACATTCATATCCCTATTTTTTCCTGTTCTGGGCATATGTCTATGTTCACAGTAAAGAGTGAGAAGCAGGTAGATCCTGAGCAGTGAGCTGCTCCATTTCAGGGCCAACTCAGACAAGCAAGAGTGAACACAAATACATTCTTTACAAAGGGGAGTTCTAGAGTCAATAATAACATAACAAATGTCTTAAGACTGAAGAAAGCATCTGAAGTTCCTAGAGGAAATTTACCAAGTAAACATTAAAAATCACAAAAAGACCCCTGCTGAGATCTGAACCTTGAACATGTCAGGTTTGAATCAACAGTGCCTCCATGCAGCCCTCTATCACTAATTGTTTGAAATGACTTGACGTAAAGAAACCTTTAAACACAAAAGAGTAGCAGATACGTAAAGGAGTAGTGTCACAATTCACTGTGTTTGTGTCAAACTATCTGAGTAAATGCATCAGTAAGAAGTGGACTGTGTGTTAAACCCCAGAAATATATTCAAAAATAACACCTATCACCTTTTCCTTGCAACAGAATATAAATAAATTATTTTAGCAATAGTATAAATAATTGCAGCTCATTACATTACATAATGTTGTCATTTATACCTTTTGGCATATGCCAAAAGTTAATTTATAGTCTAACAGTTCAATACAGTTACAAAAATTTGCTTCCTGTGCAGAATGTGATAGTTTTGTCAGTCTGCTCTTTCTAGAGTAACTCATGCTGAGGTTAGCTAGCTATGTTGTTGGGATATTGGCTCAGACAGAGATCACGTGATGGGCTGTTTAACAAACAAAATGGTAGTAGCTTACTAACTGCAGTTTTTATCATACTGACAGTGATGTGCTGTACTCCTTCAGTTTTTCAGAAAATGTGGAATTTTTTATGAACAGCCAAATGCTTTTTTGTAAGAAAAGAAGTGTTGGAGTCTTCATTTAGACATCTGACAGGCAATGCCCAGCAACAAGCGCAGCTACACTATGCACCTGGAGCAAGCTCCAATCATGTCAGCACTTTTTTTGACATCTCATTAAAAGCACTTTAATCGTGATAATATATTTTGGTATGTTTTGGAACCTCAGTTTTTTGGGGGTTTTTTTACTTAGAAGTGTCCTGACATTGGCAGCTGGCTTGGATATATAAATACTTTTTATACACATATTCCTCTTGATGAAGCAAAGTGCTAGAAATACATAAGTAATCTGGAAAAACAGAAAAGGGGCCTTTAAATGGTTACTACTCTACTCGATCTAGTGAATTTCCATCCCCACTATCAGTTATCGATTATTTCCCTCTGTGTGACCTTGCGCATCATCAAGTCAGCTACTTAGTTTTTCTCCCTTTTCCAGCACCCTTGTAGACCTCCTTTCCTGCTTCAGGATATGATGCAGTGACGTGCCTGCCAGCACAAGCAGACTGTCCTTGTTCTAAAGTGTTTGCACATAGAAGAGATTACAAGGAAACAGCTTGCCAAGGGCAGGCAGCTGCTGTTTCCTCCAGTTTTCAACAATCTGGGGGGATAACTGCAGGATGCCATGGGGAAAAAGTGGCTCGGCGGCTCTGCTGCTGCTCGCAGGGAAAACCCTCTGGCGGGCAAAAGCCAGGTAGGATCAGGCATTATGTGCTTTTGTGGTCTAACAACCAGATTTTGATTAGAAATTACTTGGACAGGGCTTTGGTTTGATTGTCTCTGTTATTAATGTTAGAAAAAACATTGTTTGGAGGGGAACCTTTATTAAAGTATATGTAAGACTGCTTTCATGTTTCTGAGCCATAAAAAAATCATGGATTTTGTGTAGAACCACAAACTCTGTGTTTGTGGCTCTACACAATTGATCAGAGTGTACATATGCTGTGAAGAGTTGAGGACAAACATTTTGTTAATCTTGTTTGTGTAGTCTTAATTGTTATATTCTCTCAAAATTAAGAGGCTTTGTTTGTAATTCATCCACTAAGCTTAGTCTGCTAGACAAGCTGCTTTTGCACATTGTTTGCTGCAGTCCATAAAATTAGCTGTTTGTTGTGGTTACCTTTTGTTATTCCTCACTGCTCGAAGTATGAAGATGGACAGCGTTATGTATGTCCATTCTTCTCGGAGTGCTTGGCTTCCTGTTGATTCTTTGTGTTTCTGCAAGGTCCATTCAACTGGAAAACAATCCCAAACACATTTTCAGTAGTCCGTTTTATTAGTTGGTGTGGAACATGTGCTTTGTTTTGTGGCTCATGTTGATATAGATTTATATGTTGGTTTAATTTGCTGCTGGAGCGCCTGAAGTTTAGCTCAGTGTTATGTTTTTGTTTGTTACAGCTCTTACAGAAGAGTTTCAAAAGTTTCAAAAATCTGGCATGTTTGGCATGCGTGTGTGTCTTTCTCCCGTGAGTCAACACCTTGTAGAACCACCTCTGACTGGATGTTTAGAGCATTCTTCTTCACAAAAAATTTCCAGCTCAGTAAAACGGAATGAAAGATGTCTGTAACGGCAAGTTTAAGTCACATGACATAAATTGATATAAACCCTTTCACTGTAACTGTAACACAGTAGCTGTATATTTAAGGGCGTTGTCTGATTGGAAGATTAGCTTCTGCCCCAGTCTTAAGTTTTTTGTGTCCATTAAGAGTTTTCCTCTGGGTTGACCTTGTATTCTGCTCCACCCATCTTTTTATGAACTCTGGTCAGCTTCTCTGTCCCAGGATAAGAAAAAAACTCACCAGCATGATGCTGCCACCACCCCCATGTTTCACAAAAGAGATGCATACTCTCCATTGTAGGGGTTTGATATGTCTCCTAAGCAGGGTGCAAATTAAAAATTTTCTCCACTAGCTGTAGTGGCTGGTGGAGAAATTAGAGACTTTATTTGCTTATTAGAAACTTCTGTAGGCAGTTGGATGTATTAGATTTGATTTTGTGGTAAAATCTTAATATAAACTGAATGAAACAAAATAATGGTGTATAATTGCACCACAATGTAGAGGAGTAAAATGGAAATGCCCTGGTGCACTTTTCAGTTTTTTTTATTTGTAAAAGTTTTGAAACCAGGTAATAGATTTCCCCCTCACAACTCCTTCCTACTTTTTTGTTGGTCTTCCACATCAAATGTCAATAAAACATCTTAAAATTTCTAGTTGTAATGCTTAATTATTTATATTTATATAATTAAAAAACTAAAAATAACCCACTGGAATCAGATATGTCAGTTTCGAGCTCAATTTCAGACATGAGCTGAATCAGAATAACGGCCACATCTGGAACAAAATGTCAAAGTATGACGGTTACATTATGAATACTTTTATAAGGAAATGTTGTTCCAGACAGGGTTGAACAACAATAAAGCATATACATTTTATAAATAGTGTAAAATAAAAAACAAATAACAGGTCTTTTTCTGAGTTGGTAGGAATGCATATCTGCTGAAAAGCTCATCTATGGGACAAGTGCTGCAAATTAGCTTTTGCTATATTCTATTGCTATAAGAATGGAAAATAACATAACTAGTGAAATGTCAGCGGTTTGGCGATGTTACAGAGAACAGCAGTTTTCTCTCAGGCAATGTTGACAAACCCGTAGCACTTGTGGAACTTGAGAAACTTTTTCTTGCAAATGTACCTCTAACGGCTTCATGGTTGTTTACATACATAATGTGGACATTCCGCTACCTTGGAGACATTTTTCTGTTTATTTAGTTTCAGGTATGAGATTGAGCAAGGATATTTGCATGAGATCATAGACTTAGTACATTGTGTATCTGTCTGCATATAAGGTAACAATTTGATTCAACTCATACCATGGTTAGCTGTCACCCTTTAGGTATGTGGATTGTTAATGTTGATTAGACATTTCTCAATATAAGCTTCAAAAATTATGAAAAGGTTTTTGCTAAGTCCTCTGACTTCATCTTTTGATCTTTTTGATAACTGATAACATAAAGTAAAGCATTGTTCCCTTTATGATTGAGTTCATGAAAAGCTGTCACTGAGAAAGACTAAAAACCTTCTTGAAATCCCAAACATTAAGTCTGTCAGCTTTCATCCTTGTTTTGAGATAGTTTGTGGTCATTCGGCTCAAACAAGGCTTCTCTTTGTTGTGCTCCAGTCACAGAGTTTATAAGGAGGCCGGTTACAGATTCCAGTTTGAACCAGAGAGCAAACCAGAGAGGGCGTGTCTCCACTCAAAGTGGCAGGGGGAAGGGACAGGTGTGAATGTTTTCATAGTAGGAGGCTTGTCACTCGCCCTATTGCATTCCAGTCTGCATCACTTCATACCACAAACCAAACCAAGCCACTGGCAGATGCAGATCGCTCTCACATGGTGCCCAGTCAGCGACGCTGGATAAAGCTACATTTTGTACAGATTGTAATTCCTGGATTGCTTTGGCATTGTGGATATGGGAGGCAGAGAGGAGGTAGTGCCGAGCCGAATGGAGCCCAAGATGCAGTTTTCACACACCAGGTTAAATCGTTTCAAGTTTGGGCTAAATCATGACATGAGGGGGAAAAAGCGCATGAAGAAGACAAGCAGCAAAAAAAAAGCCAGGTGGGTGTTTTAAGGAGAGTTATTTCTGGAGAATGTTAGGCTAAATTTATACATGTGTTTGGTTTGGTGAATCTCTGTTATATAAGTAAAGTTGCATAGATGATAGCTGGGAAGATGTGTCATGAAGCAAAAGCAGTGCAACATGAGAAGAAAGCCCAGCTGTAATGTTCAACATTTTAATTGTGTACTCTGTTTTATCCAGTCTTTTACTTAAATAAATGACAAGTTGTTGTGTTACATAATGGTTTCAGAGGTTATTAGAGAATTAGTATGATCCAGGTGTTAAAACTAAAACTTCTTTGGCGTTGGGGGAGGTTATTATTTTTATGTCTGAGTTTTTTTGCATATTGGTCTTTCTTTTATATACAAGAAAATATACTCTGTTACCTTAACTATCGCAGGAATCATAATAAAAGTTGAGAAAACACTCAACTTTTAAATCTAGATTTAATTTTGGATTATAATTACTTATGACTATGTGTCTAACAATTTAATCATGCAAGCATGCATGTAATTTAAGTGTAAAGAATGTGACTGCGTTTCTGCTGGTCATCTTTACTTATTGTAAAGAGAACAATAGTGTCTAAAAATAGCATAAAAATAAACTGAATAGCTGGAATGACTATTATTTTTTAAAAAGTTGAAGTTATGAACATAATGTAGATTTGTTTATAAATAGATAAACAGATACATTTTACTTTCAATTAATTTATTTTAATGCTATGATTTTTTATTAATTTAACAATCATAGCACTACAAAATTAATAATTCTTGAAATAATTACTTAAATCCATTAGCTGGGTCAGTGTAATTGCTACAAATCCGGTTCATAAAAACTGCATAATTTTTGCAGACTTTAAATGTTACTTAAACAAAACCTCAGTTATTTTTAATTACTTGTATTTAATTTTTTTTATTATTATTATTATTTAAATAGATATGATTAGATTGAATTGTGTGGCTTCATTATTATAGTTACGACTAAAATTTCTCTTTGACTGAAAAAGTAAAACTCTATTTATTGCTGATCCTGTGTCTGATCAGGAGGTCACATTTTAATGCCTGGTAATGCCCCATTGAGGGGTGCTTTTGAAAAGACCCTTAATTTAGCAGTGCATTTGTTAAAACAAAACACTTAAGCAAATTATGTGTCTACAAATCCTACTTAATCCTACTATAAGGTTTCAGCTTATATTATTAGAGTTTCTGTTGTGGGGAAATACGGGTGTAAGATGGAAGGGTGTGACCTTAAGGACGGCGATTTCATGTTGTTACAGTGACATCTAGTGGATTTTTGTGGTACTTTTTCCCCAAGCCACATTTTGCAAGAACAATAGAGATCCCCCCTTTGTGTCCGCTCTCGCCATCTCTCTCCTCTCGCCGCTCCTACCTTTTGTCTCTCCATCTTTCTGGTCTCTCCAGGCTAATCCATCTTCTCTTCTCCGCCTCTATCTCTTCCATTTCTTTTGTGGTTTTATGTGCCTTAGTGTCTCAGCTCATTTGTTTGCATGCATGCGTGTGACTTCTTTACGTGTGTGTATGTCTGCACCAGAGATCCCAGCCCCACCGAGATGAGCGTGGAGCCCTGGGCCAGCCCGCAGGACCAGGCAGCCGCTGAGCACACTCGCAGCAAAAACTCACCAGCAGCACAGGAGCAGGAACAGCCGGATAAATTGTGCCTGGAATCGTTCTGGAGCGAGGTTGAGACCATCCGACAGGGGTGTGGCGAGGCGGATCTCGACCCCACCAGGAGAGACTCCAGACAGTCAGAAGGTAATCACTGTGATTCTGCTGCAGTCTCCTTAAGGATGGAGAGGAAGAGGAGAAGCAGGCTATATTTTTTTATTTGTCAGCATTGCAACGAAATGGTCTTTCTGAGATCCTCTGAGCATCCATATTGTGCATTTACCATGGCAACGTAACAGGATGTTTGGCTCATATCGGTGATGAACACGATCAAACACACTGAAGAAAAGGAGCATTCAAGTAGAGAACAAATGGCCAGTCACAAATGCTGTTTTAATTAATGTAGATTTATATTATCTATTCAAACGATTAGACCCATTTTTTGGCTTTCAATTTTTTCTTTTCATGTTGAGTTTTTACTGATTACTACTAAGTTAACCTACTGCACAAAAACACTCAGTTAGTATTTTAACTGAGGTTAAACTACTTTGTATACACTGAATTTAGACAACTTCCTATTTACATATTGCTAGTTTCAAAGAATCCATGAACAGTTTAATACCGGATTCTTAAATTATTTTGCAAAAAGACGAACTGTTTATTCTCACTATTTGGAGACATTTTACATAATGTTCACATGATGTGTACTTGTATAAAGTAGGCACAGGCCAGTTACCTGTTTACTAAGATTGGAATTTAAATTGATTAATTTCAGTTAACTTATAAAGCTCAAAAGTATAATGCAAACTAATGAAATAAGATGTATTATGCTAATTGGTCAAGTTGTCTATGGAGCTTTAGACATTGTCCTGTTGCATAAAGGGTGCTCATTTAAACAGTTACATTTTCAAAAGGACTAATATTTTTATGTTGTTTCAGTAGTTTCTGATGCTTTCAGTAGTTTTAAATGCTTTTAGAATGAGGTGCTGGAAACACTTAGCTCATACTTACAAGACATTTGGCAGTTTGTCTGTATTTTGATATCCCAATCATAGACATGTCCTGGTTTAGAAACAGTCAGAGTGCCAACAATCACTCCTATTAAGATGTAAGCCACCAACTGGAGGTTGTGTAGCCAAGCAGAGAGTCAGTTAGTGTAATTTTTTTGTACAGTGAGTGTTGTTTGTACTACATTTTTGCTTAACTCCAAAATTAGTTTTATATAACATTATCACAATAGTTAGAATAATTATGTTGTTTCATGTGGCAGCAGGAATAATAGTTGCATGTCTGTTTTAAATAACAGCAGTTAAATAGTTTTCTGGAATCTCATACTGTACAGTGCCTAATGTCTTTCATGCTCAAACATTTCTTCATCCTCCTCATATCCATTTCTTTTGGAATGCATTTACATTGCCATGCCTTCTTTTTCTCTGTGTCTTAGAGGGGGAACAGGAGGAGCAGTGGCTGGCCGATGCTGGCTTATCGACCCTTATCAGCGAAGATAGCGAGGATGTAGACAAGGCCGTGCTGCTCTCCACTCTGACCCGGACGCAGGCGGAAGCTGTTCAGCGTCGCCTGGATTCCTACACCTTATCCCGCCGCAAAAAGAACAAGCTGCCGCCCAGAGACGTTCGGGACATCTTCAGCTCCCCCATTGCTCAGGTAACAACGCAGAGAGCATTGAATAAGTGGAGCACTTCTTCTGTGCTCCACATTAAAACACTCACACCCATGTCTATTTTCAGTGTTACTATGAAAAGTATGATATCAAAGCTTTTAGATTTATGGCACAAGAAAGCCTGTTTGTGTCAGAGGCAGTAACACAAAAAACAAGCTGAAAAGAAATTGTGCATCTAATTTTATCATTAATTGTGAAGCATCAGAGACTTTTTACTCCAGTGTTTTGTTCTGTACACCAAGACTGACCTATAACAATAAAGGCAAATTGCATGTAAAGGCCACTCTTTGTCCTCTAGGCTTTCTGTTCAACAGAGGGGACAGGAACAAGGTTCCTCAGATCATTATCAGTGCTTTATCAAAGGAAACACCCTGTATTCCTGTGTGCATTTACTTCCCTGCAGCAAACCAAGTAATGCAGAGTTGATATTTAAAACTGTGGATGAAGGCTTTTTGTAGTAAGTCAAACCTCTGTCCTTCCAGGCCCTGCTGCCAGAGTCTCAGAACAGCAAAGACCTTCCTCAGAAAAGTATGGCATCAGTTGCCAAAATGCCTTTCTCAGGTAAGAACAATTATAATCAGTTGAAGGGGAAAAAATAAGATGTTTAGTCCATTCAAAAGGATGTACCACCATGCAGATGTCTTACAAATTATTCAGAGCTTCCTGAAACATTTCAGTGAACTTAAGGTCTTCTGATTTCACTGGTTCAGATTAATCCATGTTTGACCTTTCAAGGTTTTGTGCCTGTGATGGGAAAAATACTTTAATTATTATACAATCAATTTATTATAAAAAATGACTGGCATGTAGTTCATACTTCCATCTCTTTTACACTTTGTTGTTTTTGTATGATGAATTTTTCTTCCTTGTACATCCTTGTATCACACATGCAATCTGGGTATTTTTCCTTTAAGACATTACTGCAGCAGACTTCCTGCACTAAAATAATAAACCAACATGTTTGTGTGTTTAGCAGTGACACCAGAGCATCAGCGGGCTGCCCCTAAGGAGGAATTCCTCATCACTGACATTGCTTACTGTGAACAAGCCGTGATTTTCATTAAACAGGCCAATTTTCCACTGAACAACATCCCATACAGGAAAGAAGACGGCACACTGCCTGTGAGCTTGCTTTTCATTTTCTTTGTAATCCTTTGTTTTGTTTGTTTTAAGGAAGTCTTTTTAACGTGTCATTTCCATCTGGAAAGTTTACCTGCTCTAATTAAATGTAAGAAAAACAAATACTTTAAAGTAAAACGTCAACTGGAAACCATGACAAGTACTGATGGCTTTTAGCCAGGCTGAGACCTGTGTTTTGAAAGAAACTACTTAAAAAGTAATAAACTTTAGCACATTATACCATTATGTACTACTGCACTGTTTTCACTGGCTCATTTTAAAATCATTAAAAACTAAATATATAACATCAGAATGGGGCTTTTAAACCAAGTTTGTGCAAATTGATTTAATTTATTAAGTGTATGTCTGAGCTTTTTTAAGTTAATGTTTGGTTGGGAGAGCTACTATTTTTGTGCTTAGTGTTAATATATTAACATTTAAAAATTTAAACTCAGTCTGAATGTTTACTATGTCTCAGTCAAAAACCTATAGTTTAAGATTTGTATGTTTTTGTTTACTTCAAAATCTATTTGTGTCTGTTTAGCTAAACTACAACTCACTAGTCGCTATTAAATGTATTGAAGAATTGTATTTAATTTTACAGAAATTACTCTGGGCCACATTCCCAGCCTGGATAAATGGGATTTTGAATCATAAAGGGTTTAAATTCTTATGCAAATTTGACAATAATATTCACAAATATTGCTGCAAGTAATTTTTAATCCACCCCCAGTCAGGATTAGATAATGAGGTTAAGCTCTTACAAAATTAGCGGAAAACAAAGGCAGAGTTGTTGCGTCAGAGTCCAGTGGATTTATGTTTTTCTATTTCAGGCTAAATAGATTTCCTCTGAGACCGAGTTATGGGCTTTGATTAACTGATGGTGTTAACTGGATTCCTCTCTTTTTGTCATTTCTTATTTTTTATGCATTCTGTCTCAATTTTTATTTTTCTTTCTTTGCGGCCACTTTCATGTCTGTAGCGGGTGATCTGCCCTAAGTGCCGCCTTGGAGTAACTCGTATTCAAGATCTCTCCCACGCTGACATGAAGAAGGTTCGTCAGTTGGCTCTTATCGACATGACGGCGCTCTGCGACCTTTTGGAACTAGAGGTTAAAAGGCACAAAACTGGAAAAAGGAAAATCGCAGGTATGACAGCTCTGCTGAATTAAACGCTCACAAGAAACAAACATTGAACTTGGCATTATAGATGGGTTTTATCCTCTTTGTTTAAAGATAAAATCTTTGTGTTTTTAGTTAGATAGTTACTTTTAGTAAAGATAGTTACTAAATATGAAAATATGAAAAGTAATAATATATAAGAGAAAACCCAGCTCACTCTTTTCTTCTGCTGCTGTGGACTAAGGCTTTTTTGTGCGAACCTCATGGTTGATGTTTCAATCTGTTACAGAGAGCGCACTGTTTGGGGTACCGCTGGCCACGCTGCTGGAAACTGATCAGAAAATCAGACCAAACACCTCAATTCCTCTCTTCCTGCACACGGTATGTGTCTGTTTACTGCTCATTCATAACTCTGCTTTTCCCTTTGTTGCTTTGTAAATGAATAATTTTTGGAAGCAATTTGCCTCTACTGGCAAACAAATGAACCAGAAAACTTTAAAAATCAGAGTGATCTCTGAACATTTAGTGGTTTGGCCACACCCTGTTTGTAGAGGCAGTTACTGACTCTGACCAGTAGAGGTGAGCAGGAGATTCACAAATTTTGATGTCTGGTTCTGCTGATGTTTTTTTGTGCAGCTGCTGTCGTTTCTGGAAAAGAAAGGAGTCGATTCAGAGGGGATCCTGCGGGTTCCAGGATCTCAATCTAGGATAAAGGTACAAGTTCTCACTTGAAGTGACCCTCGTGGTTGTCAGAACACTGATTACTTCTATGAATCGTCAATAATGCTTGAATGTCAATTGATTTTTCAAAGATTAACTACATTTGACATTTACCGTAATAGGGCCCAGTAAGACAGAATCAATTATACTTTTTTTAGCAGCTGCAGCAAAGTGGCCCTTTACCATCCTGTACTTATTTTCTCTATTATAATACAGCAGTTAAATGAGACCAGCCACCAGAGGGCGATAGTTGGCACTAAATCACTGAAAGACTACTAACCTGAAAGTGGATTTGCAAA
Organism: Poeciliopsis gracilis; assembly: GCA_911649635.1. NCBI lineage: Eukaryota > Metazoa > Chordata > Actinopteri > Cyprinodontiformes > Poeciliidae > Poeciliopsis > Poeciliopsis gracilis. The sequence goes on from CAJVRI010001403.1 coordinate 2,665,707, forward strand.
CAATGCTGTCTGATACATTTCTTAATTATAAAATGTTTTATTTGTACTACACATCATTGACTAAACTCAATATCTGATATTGTCCCTGTTTGAAGACTACTCTTTATGAGCCTTCAAAACTACACAAAAATAATGTAGTTAAAGTTGTTGCCATTTTAGAAGAGTTTTCAAAACTAGATATTAAAAGATAGTTTTTATAAAACTTTATAAGAGAAATCAAATAAGACTGTAAACTTTCTTTATATTTAAAGCAATTAAACCAAAAACAGAAAAAGCACAGACTGATTTGCAAGACATAACTTTACCTACTTTACCTACACTTCTCTGTTTATTTTCATATTTCATGTTTTTATGATGCTGACATCACTCGCTGTCTGCAGCTGCTACAGCAGAATCTGGAGGCCAATTTTTACACAGGCCGTTTCATCTGGGATGAAGTGAGTCCAAATGATGCTGCTGCCCTCTTGAAGAAGTTCATCCGAGAGCTTCCTGACCCGCTGCTCACTGCAGAATACCTCAACACCTTCAGCGCCGTCAGAGGTCAGGAGATCTTACTATGTCTGTTGGTTGTATATTTATAATTCCTGTTATGTTCCTTTTAAGACCATGAACGGTACCAGAAAAAGTAAACACTTGACATTTTATTTGATAGCGTCTCATATGTTACTGTATAATGTAATAATATGCAATATTTCTTTTCACTTACCTGCACAATAATCTGATGGCCACATTTCCTGACTTCTGGTCTGGGTTTTTGTAATCATTTGTGTCTCCTTTATTGTGATCGTTATCCTTTGTAGTCCTTATCTTTTCTGTTTCAGCTTAGAAATCAATCTTAAGATGGACAAGTTGATATCTTTAAAATATATCCAGTTCCCCACAAATACAAAAATGCACAGCATCTTCAAAATTCGGCTTTTTTAACTTTAATAAAAAAACACAAATTAATATTAATTTCATCTGACTGATGGCAGCAGAGCTGTGGTTTGTAAGCAGGATCAGTGCAAGTGATAAATGACTCGTGACCACAGAGACATAAGCTAACAATCCTAATGGCTGCCGGTCACAATGCCATTAATCTCTGGACATCCCATTACTCTTAGTCAAACACAGAGGAAATGAGCAGTGCCTGCATGTGTGTGTGTGTGCGTGTGTGTTTGTTGAGTCTTTCTTAACGTGTTGTTTTGTTCTCCAGACATCACAGAACTGAGGCAGAAACTGCACATGTTGAACCTGCTCATCCTGCTGCTCCCTGAGCCCAACAGGAGCACTCTGAAGGTAAACGCATCACAACTCCTGAAGACTTTGATTGATGACTTCACAAAGAAAAACACATAACATTTGTTCATTCAAGCATCGTTCTTTTGAGATATTAGTTTGGTGCTGTCACAACATCTCTAGACCTACCCTCCTTTTTACATTTGATAACTTGTAAAGTTCCTAATTTGAATGTAGCGTTTGCAGCAATAGTAAAGTGTCTGCAGGGAGTAAAACAGTCTCAATTTTCCTTTCAGGCAATGACTGCAATGTGAACTTTTAACAGTAAATAGGAAGTATGCTGGCAGTAACCCACTGCAGTGTTTTTGAGAGAAACATGACCCATTTAATCAAAGCATGTTTCATAATGCTCCATTCTGTTATATAATGTTTTACATCTGTCATGACCAGTTTTTACTAATCCAGCTGTGCAGTCAACTCTACGTATAGCAAATGAGAGGAGCACAAATGCACCTGCCCCAACCACTTCAACTCTACTTGAAGCAGCTGAAAATAACTTATGCCTTAACAAACCAGTTTAGCAGAGTTGATGGGATTCCTTCTCCTAAACAGTTCACTGTAACATCATCCCTGCCTCATTTAATTGGGCTCATTTATGTTTCGTTTCTGTCAGGCCCTGCTGGAGTTCCTCAGTAAGGTGGTCAACAGAGAGAAGAAGAACAGGATGAACCTGTGGGCCGTGGCAACCATCATGGCTCCCAACCTCTTCCTCCATAAGGCCGTCCCGAGCCGACTGACGGATGGGGCAGAGAAAGGACAGGCGGAGAAAGCAGCTGATGTGATGAGGCTTCTCATTCGTTACCAAGACCTCCTCTGGACAGTAAGAAGAATTATTTTTATTAGCCATGATACACCGGTTGTGCAGTGTGATCATCATTGATATTACAAACTATGCTGGTGTGAAACCTACCTCAGAGTAGAAATGTGGTGTCATCTGCCAAAAGAAGCACTTTTTCTGCAGATTTGTTCTCTACATTGTTGTTAGTAAAAGTGGAAAATTAAACGGAGCCTTGGATTAAGCCTAGGTGGACTTATTTTTAAATGTAGATGAAGTATTTGTAATCTTCATGCAGTGTTTATTTGTAAGAATGCTGATTCATGTTGCCCTTCTCTCCTCAGGTCCCTAACTTCCTCATGAGCCAAGTGCGTCGGCTGAATGAGAACAGTAACCGTCGCTATCAGTTCAAGAACCTGCTGAGAAAGATTCAGCCGGACAGCAGAGAAAAACCAGAGAAAAACTCCGAGGTGAGCTTGTTTAGCAAAAAACATTGTTTAACCATCTGAATCCCTTACGTTTAGGTTGTACTCCAATGTTCCATCCAAGGTAAATATTTGTTTCTGTTCCTTAGCCACGTCGTACTATAAAAATCCAGGTGGGAGATTTGGTGAACGGCACGATGGAGTTCCAGCTCAACATTAACTGCAGAACCTCGGACCTACTCGCCCAGTTTTACCGCCAGTTCCTCCGCAGCCCAGAAAATGGAAAGGGGAAAATGCGACGGTATGAGACTTATTCAGATTTTAAATTACACCCTCAAGTCATCGAACTCTGAAACATGAAATAGAATCTAAATCTTCCTGTTAAGATTTAGATTGTTTTTGTGTCTTGTGCTCAGTCATCATCATGTCTGCCACCCGATGTTTTCTGTAAGAGTTTAACTTGTATGCATTATATAACACTTTACATAATTGTTTTCTGTTAACAGAAATGGCTCAGTGGGATACCCAGACTGCGCCCTGTATGAAGTAGGAGGGAATATTGGTGAGTCGGTTTTTTTGTTTGTTTGTTTTTTTCTCAGATTAAGAGTAACACTGACATTTGCGTGTCTTTCTGCTCACTGAGCTGATGAGAGTTGCAAGGTGAATTGTTCAGGAGATAAAGAGACATGAAGTGTGTCTGCAGTCATCAGAGCAGATAAATGCTTATCGGCATGTCTGTGCATTCCCATAAGTGTTATCTGTGCGACAGAGAATTTTTTATTACTTTTATTGCATCAGAAAAATCTTTAAATTGAATTGTTGGACTCACTTGAAAGAAAAAATAAGATTAGGGGGTTTTTTTTGTTACTGAAGATTTTAGATCTATACTCTAAAATAAATAAAAAATTATTTTTTTCCATAGTCGTGACGATGTTCAGCTGTCTGCAAATTCAGTCAGCTATGAATTTGTAATTTGTGGTAAGTGAAGTTTGTGTTTATCTGCAGGAGAGCACTGTTTGGACACCGACACGCATCTCCTGGATCTATACAACAGTAACCCGGGAGGAGAATGGGTCATCAAAACGAAGCCCAACGGAGGCAGAGGGCAGTGACACGGAGCCTGCTGGACAACTGATGGACAGATCGAGGAACAGATTTCAGAGGAGAGATGAAGGCCTCTTCTTAAAAGCTCCTCACAGCTCCTGTTCTTCCTCTGAGCAACAAGCAGGAAGGGGGACAGATGGAGCCGACAGAAGCATTTATCTGCCTGGAGCAGAGTTGAGAAATTCTGATCCGTGCGTTTTGTTTCTGTCTCTGCCTTTCACTTCGCTGTGTTCCATCTTCTCCTCCTCCTTCCTCTCTTTGGATGATCATTTCATTGGTTGCTGCACTGCTGCAAGCAAAAAGCTGCTAACATGACTCATTACTTCAAGCGGAGAACCTGCTGCACAGAAAACAAAACGGAGCAGCAAAGAGACAGCGGGAGTAGCCGGACAGTTGGCCGTGACGTGTTTTCTCTGAAGCTGTCGTCTCCAGCTACAAGCGAACAGATGGGGATGCAGAGAACCTCTGGCTATCCTGAGCCCTCCATTCGCCTCAACTTCACCTCATACCAGCTTCTGCTCCACATACACGTTTTTGTGGCTTTATTCCAAAGGAAATACAAGGATATAGGGGTTTTATGTATATATTTTAAACAAAAACAGGAACCAACTACCCAAGATGTGTTAGTATTTAGTTTAGGTGAATATTTTAAAGAAAAGCAGAACAAAATAATCTTCCAGCAGATGGAGATAAAATTTTACAAAAAAAAAAAAAGATACTGCCTTTATTACTAGAGATGCACCAATATTTAAGTTTGAGATCTAAATCTGACAATTTTTTTTCAGTCAGCTATTATTGGAGGGGAGCTATTATTTCCCCTCCATTTCATTTAATGCATAAAACTAAGAACTTCTCCTATTTTTCATCTATAAATGTGTTAACAGCAAAACTGTTCATGTTTCTTTTTGAGTTTATAGAATGAAAATGATGCATGAAAGAGGAGTTATGCTTTGATGCTTAAATGAAGATGATCTCATCATTCCTTCATTTTGTCAGTTTCTCTGTAAAAGAACCTGCCACACATTTTTCTCTTTAATGCACAATATGGAAATACACTATTGGAAATGTTTCCAATTAAAATTGGTAGATCAGATATCAGAGAAAATGTAAAATTGGTTTTGGCCAGGAAAAGTCTGACTGCTATTAATTGACTTTATCGTTCTGCTCCTGCAAAAAGGTAATAATTCAGATCATGTCAGAGACAGTATTGCCTGTCGTTGTTCATGATTTAGAAACAGAAAACCCCTGTGTCTTTATTTCTTCTTGCCAAGCAGGACGAGAAAATGCTAAAGATGGAGGGCAGAAGAAGAAAACTATGAAATGCTCTTCAGAATCATCCAGATCAATTAGTTAATTAGCCTGATCGATCGCTTGTATTTCTCAGCTCCTTTTTTGATCTGTGGCATTCAAAGAGAGGAACTGACTGAACTGTCACCTTTTATCCATGAAGCTGGCTCAACTTTGGACCTGAACATGATTTTGCCTCGTCGATGTGATTGGTGACAGATTTTGCACCTCAAAAGGGAGTTAAGGACACACTGAAGCTGGTCTTCATTTGTCACTTTTGACTACATGAATGAAGGAAAATGGTGCCGAAGTGACTCTTAAGGCACACTGACACTATTATTATTACTATTATTATTATTATTCATATTATTTATATGATTGTAATACAGTTGTTGCTTCATTGTGAGTATTGTGTTAGATAGACATACTTGAGGAAAGCTGGCCCAGACTCAGTGTGGGATCTTTCATACTTTTTAAACTGATCTTTAAAGCTGTAAGTTGAATGCTTTTTCTGTGTAAATATGCACACTGTGCCGTGATGAGAAGCAGGACTGTCGCTTCTTGAAGCTTTTCCAAACACACACAAGCAGCAGATGAATGTTTTAACATTTTGTGCCGATCGTCAGAAGGTAATTGTTATTGCAGCCGGAGCCATGTTGTGTCTCCGCGGCCATTTTGTACGGGGGGAGTGTCTCTCAGGCTGCACTCGATAAACGTGGTAGTGACAGCAGGCCTCTGCACCAAAATCCATCAACGCCCTCTGCTCCATCTCTGTCAGCTCCCCATAATGGACCATAATGACGGCATCAGAAACGCACAGAGGAATCGCATCTCTCTGATAAAGCAGAGGGTAATAAATGGGTGTTATAAATTCTTCCCCCAACATAGACTCAACGACAGCACTCTGTTTGTGTGTGTATACATGTGTGTGTGATGGGCTTCATTTCACATGTCCAACGGACCAGTCGCTGGTTCCGCCCAGGCACAGCTCGTCGCTTCGGCACAAAGCGAACTGATGGGACGGCCTTCTGCTGAACGGCATGGACAAACCACAAAGTGGTGTCACCTCTTCTCAGTACAGGAAACTCTTGTTGTCTTTGTATATACATGAGTGTGTGTATATATGTGTGTGTGTGTGTGTGTGTGTGAAAGAAGCTCTGAGACAGTATTACGAGCAGAAAATTGAATGAACTTTTTGCCGATTTCTGGTGTAAATCCTAGACGTCAGCCAGCAGACGTCTGAATGTATATTTAAGCTCTTGTTTTTAACTTGTCTGTGAAAATACTTTTCTGTAGAAAGAAAAACTTTTGAAAACTGTTTGATTTTTGGCAATAAATGTGAGCCTAATGCTGTGCTAAACATGATTTATTTTTTCATTATGAGCAAAAGGGTATGGTGAGAAGATGATATCAGTGAAAACCTCATTCATCAACCAGAGTTGCAAGCAGGAAAACATGGATGTGTGAAAACGAAGAAGATTTAGAGTGAAGTATCGGTTTATTCCTCTTTAATCAATAGAGAAATTAACCTTGTAATGTGTTTGCGGGTGGAGCAGCCAGAGCTGCTCAGGTCTCTGATTAATCATCAGGAGCTCTCCTGGAAAAAGAACATTTGTGACTAACTGCTTCATCAACTTTGATTATTCAAGGTCTCAGGCCGTCCATGCATGAACCAGCAAGACAAAAGAGCCAAAATGATTGCATCATTCAGCTTTATCCTTACAAAGTTTTACATATTAAATAAACAATATCTTTAGGCGTTTATTTTACAGATGTGTTCATGTTCTCCCTGCTTGTATGCTGCATTCTTTCTTTTGCCTTATTGAAAGCAAACCAAATTGCATCCATCTTCAGCAGCCAGCCTGCCAGACGCAGCCCCCTTCGGCCTGCTGCAGATTTAAATTACTGTAATCAGTGGATGAATAGCAATCAGCAGCCTTGTATGAACTGCTGGCAGAACGCCTGACCCCCGGCTCCCTCCACCAATCAGAGAGCAGTATCCCATTCATAGCCGTCACCGCGTGTGCTGAGAGCTTCGCCACTTACGTAGCTCACATGTGACGGAAAAAGCTCTTCTTCTCTGTCTTTTTGTATTGTTGCTGACCGGATTGATGGGGGATAACGTTTTGAGAAGAAGCCTCTTCCTGTGGTGGCAGAGTGCCGTCTCTGAGGAAAAGAGTTAAAAATAAAGATCTTATAGTTTCCTTCTCCAATTTTGAATGTTTCTATTAATCTGATACGAAGGATAAAATGTTAATTGGTGTTTAGATTCTATGGGTTTTTTTTCTGGTACTACTCTAGAAGTTTTTCCTGTTGCTCAGGATGCCATTAGGTGATCACATGGGCAAGTCTTAAATAAAAAGGCTTCTATTGCATTTTTTCATGTGCAGTAGGTGAGGAGTTCTCATGTGTTGGCATTAGAGTGAGCAGGTTACCAGGCCAGGCTGCACAGTGGTTCCTCCTCCCACATCGGGGAGGATTTCCTGATTGTTTAATATTTCTGGGCTTTAGGAGGCAAATAGTGATTTCAATCAAACTAGCAAGAACCACTTCAGTGCTATGTTGAGCAATGTGCAAATAGGAAATTTCAAGAAATCTGCATAGACGGTATCAGTATCTGTTCATGTTTACGTCATGAAAACAGCCGTGAGGAGGAGAACAGGTAGAGCTGGGCAAGAGGCTTGTTGGTTGTTGTGATATGCGTGTTCAGTGCAGTTTTGGGTCCAGCTGGAAGATTTGAATTGGAGGATGCTCTGAAGAAGGCAAAATATCACTGCAAACAAGATCAGAGTGCAGTCCCACTCAAATGATTTAAAATAGGCACCTGATTATAAAGTAACAAGGAGGTGCAAACTCCCCAGTGAATCCACACGCATGAAAGCATTTCAAAACTTGCTCAATACACACCCAAAAACAGAGGAATACTTTTCATTTATCCTCTGACTGTATGTGCCTCTTTCTAATGCCACTCTGGGCATTTGCCAAAAACATATCATGAATATGAAATTTGATCGTATTAAAATCAGACAGAACAGCAGCTGTGGCTTGTTTTAAACAAACATAAATGCAGACGGGACAAAAATGTATTTAGCACAACTGAACATAAACCTTGCAAAATGTTGTTTTATATTTATATTCTGAATTTTAAAAGAATTAAGATTTAACCCACATCTGGGTGAATGAAGTGGCCAACTTTAGCAAATGACAGATAAAGAAAGATAAGGCATGGATGGGGCAGCAGTGGGGGGTACAAACCCGTCCACCATGGCTGGCGATGCCTCTGCGACTCCCTCCCTCCCTCCATGACAGAACCAGTCTCTCTTTCTTACCCCCTGCCTCCGCCCGACTCCCACCCGCATTCTCCTCCCTGCCAGGGGTGGATCCCAGCGTTTATCTCCACCATCCAGCCCCAGTGTCTCCTAGCAACAGAACATGGATCATTTAACTGCTCCAGCATCCCTCGTTTTATCCAGCCAGTTCAAACATGCAATATGCCAACTGCCTTTCATCCACGTTTTGTGCTTTTATTTCCCGTAAATTCTCCTCTGGGTCTGTTTTGTTGGTGTTTTTCTTGTTCTACTTGTCTCCCAGGCAGGCCTGCGGCCCTCAAAGCATATCAGTGCCGCACTTGAGGGCAGATAGACAGCCAGGAGAGGCTTTTCTGTCAGGATGTGTCTCTCCAGGAACCAGCAGGTGCACACACACATGCACACGCGCACACACACACACACACACAATCAATGGGGAAAGACATGACTTGGGCATCAGTCTGAAAGGCCCTCGCAGAATCAATTAGCATTGAGATTAATGAAGCGCGTAATGAAGAGAGTGCTATCGCTCCTGCAGACAGGCAGAGAGATGATTGTGAATCTGCGTGAGGAAGACAGACGCTGAAAAGGAACATCAAAGATATTCAAATAGCCACTTTGGCCTTTATGTTTTGCAAGAAAAGACCCGAATCAAAAGCAGCACAGTTTTAAATAAACCTGCAATATGTATGTAGTTTAATATAATCACATTTACATATAAAAAGTGTCATTTAATAAAACACATAATTAAAGATAAAATGATTGCGTGGAAAAAGGTTGTTTTTATCTCTCGGTATCCATCAGTGCTAATATGCTGGAAGGAGATTGTTTCCGGAGCAGATAATCCTGAGTGATCCTGTCAAATAAATTTAGCATTTAGTTAAATCTGACCAAGAAGTAATACATTTACATTTTTAACATGAAACCAGCAGCGTCATCTGTACACAGTATAAACAAAAACAATTTTATGTAGCTGAAAATGCCTTTGTTGATGCTCCATATTGTTAGAAATGACACTACTGTCATTTTCAACAACATGACTGGAGACTGGAGGTGATCTTTTGAATTTTTGCTCCAAATTTCATATTTAATTGAAGGTAATTATTCCATTAGAAGTTTGAGGTTATGAGTCCAACATTTAGGGAATTGTTCCTTTAATATATATATGTAATACAGAAAACTCCTCAAAATCTCCGACTGCATCCTGGGTTACAGTATTTTGCAGAAATCACAAACACACACTCTGGTTCATGCTCACAAAGACAGATGCTCCACACACACACACACACACACACACACACACACACCCCCCCACACACACCACACACACACACACACACACACACACACACACACACACAACACCACCACACACACCACCCCCAAGTCTCACACACACAGAGACACATTCATAGTGACAGTCTGTCTCACGTCGAACAAATCTGACTGAGTCGGCACAAAGCAATGCCTTCACACTTCAAAAGAAGAATTGAATGGGTTATGTGTGTTTTTGCATGCCAGCATATCATTCTGAGACACACACACATACACACACACACACACATACACACCTCATCACTACGGCACAGTGACAATAGACAGCTTTTAGCCTGAAGCGGCATGTTGGTGCAGCCTTTCTCTTTTCAAAAATGCCACTAAACGGAAGGAGGAAGAGGAGGAGGAGGAAGAGGAGGGCTCAATATGACTCATGACTCTGGACCAATGCCCCCCCAACACACACACACACACACACACACACACCCCCACACACACACACACACACACACACACACACACACACACACTGCAAATGCATCAGTACTCTGACAATCCTACAACTTGATTACTCATCAAACGCACCCACTCCAAACCCTCCAGTTTTATTTTGTTGTTTCTGTTTCTTTCCGTTTTTATTGGAGATTTTATTCGAAAATGAAAGACAAGAGAGAAAAAGCCATGAAAGAGTAAAACTAACAGTCGAAAGGAACAATGGGAGAGGAAAAAAGGAATGAACAGAAAAGAACAGAAACGTAAGAAAAACGTAAAAGAAAGGAAAACAAGGAGAGAAAAGAGAAGAGGAGAAAAGAAGAGACAAAAGTGAAAAGAGGAAAAATCAAGATGTGGAACTAAAAAGCAGTTCTTGTGAAATAAGACAAGAATAAATAAAAGAATATAAAGAGAAAAGGAAGATTGAAAAGGACAAAAATGAGCATAAATATTAAAGGAAAAGAACAGAGAAAATAAAAATCGAGAGAAAACAGGAATGGAACTGAGAAAGCACGAGAAAAGGAAAAACTAAATAACATCAGAAGCTGCAACTCTGTCTTTAAAATTTCCAGGTTTTTTCCAACAAAAATCCTGATCAAATCTCATGAAGAACCACATCCTTTCCACACTCATCGCTTCATTGTGTCGGCTATCTCATTATCTACAACATGAGTGCAAAGAAACACACGCGCAGTAGCGCCCCCTGCTTTTCCTGACCGCGCCTTCAGGAGGTTGGGACAAGATGTGGGTGGACAGCAGAGACGACGGCGCCGCGCCGGAGGTTAGAGTCCGTCTCAGATCTGTGTGTGAGTCATAGTGGGGGGAAACCCCACGGTTTGATGATGATGATGATGATGATGATGATGATGATGATGATGATGATGATGATGATGATGATGATGATGATGATGATGATGATGCAGTGGTCTTCATCAGCTTTTGAGGTAAAGCAAACAAAAAAAAATAGGTCAAATAAATCAAATGTTACATTTATGTTTAATTAAGCACCAAAATAAAAATAACTTGTGACCAAATACTGCAAATACTGACAGAACATAAGAATCACATCACTGACTGGCTCCCATGAGCAAACATTAGAAAGTGGAGTAGAAAATGCAAAATCATTTTTAGTATGTCGTTTTACAGCTTCAAGTTAAAATTGCAGAATCCAAAAAACCCAAAAAACATTTGATGAAAATTCTTAGCATTTCCCAGAGACCTATTAACTAGTAATATTTACCCTTCAGCTTAGATACATATTATCAGTGTTTTTGCAAGAAAATTCAAGTGATGCCTTTCTGTAAGAGTGAAATTAACATCCTGCCTGGTCTACAACACGAGGATGTCCCATCAATAATATCCTCCTTTATGATGTCATTAATCATCTTTGCTATCGCTGTCTGTCAGTGATGGATTTAAATACACCTTGAGATGGTGGGAAAACAAACTTGTTTGCCTCACAGTGAAAGAGGCGGCAGGATCTGGAGATAATTAGGAAGTAACAGCAGCTCTGCTCCATCAGTAACTGTCAGTGTTGCCTGCAGATTCAGAGGTTTGAGGAAAAATTTAAGCTTTTTCTGCATTTTTGTTAAGACAGAGGCTTTTACCTGACTCAACATTACGATCATCATAAGAAATCCTACAATATGTTTTTCCATAAAGGTATCCCATTGCTCCATTGCTAATTCAGATCTGACTTAACATGATGATGTCAAACTTACTGTGCTTCCTTGAACAGGTCAGGATAAGTCAACATTTAAACTCAGATGTGAAAATACCTGCAAACAGATGTGCAATTATGCAACCGTAGATATCTGAAAAGCAGAAGAAGAGTTTCTGGTACAACCAAAAGGAAGGCAGCAACTGGATGTTGCTCCTCTGAGGGTCATTACTGATTTTCAGACCTTTGTAAGGACTATATGTTGTCATTTAGGTTTTTCCACATTATTGTTCCTCTGTAATTACACACAAGCTAAATAGTACTGGTGATAGCAAAGCAGTAACAAAAATGTTATTGCTATTGCTTAACGTTGCAAGTTAAATTGAGTCTTTGTGAGCAGAGCTCAGCATCTGGTAATGTAATACCATTCCCTGTTGCTAGTCTGCAGTGTAACATCAAGCCTCCTCCTCTCAAAGTCAATCATTCCCTTTCTCTGATTCTTTCTTTGTCTCTCGCTGTGTCTCTGTGTCTGCAGACATGAGACGACACCTCACACACACACACAAGAAAAAAAGCATTCACACTCCTCTCTCATTGCTCTGCCTCCCAATTTTCGTGACCATGGCAACTATCTTGGAATATGGCCTGTGGATACGTTCACTATTACCAGGTCACTGCCTCACAGCCTATCTGTCCTCCATTCACACACATGCACCCCCCCCCCACACACACACACACACACACACACACGGGCTCCTTCTAGCCGCTGTCGGCTCTAATCATCGGCCACTGAGGAGGCACAAAGCTTAAAAGAGAGACGAAAGAAAAACTACCATGGCAACAAATTTGAGGCAATTTCAGTAATAATATGAATTAGACTCCAAGCTGAATTACGCTTTGCAGGAAAGGAAAAAGCTCTTTACTTTTCTTTTGAAGCCACGTGAATGTAAAAAAAAAAAAAAAGAAAAAACCGCTGTGCATCTGTTTGTGTTTGTTTGCTGTTAATGCAGAAAAACTGAGTTTGATTTTGTCTGCAAGGCGGTTCAGATGAAAACATTCTGCTACAAAATGACCCTGAATCTATTCCAAGATGTATCCTACATTCATCTGGCCAAAATAGGACACAGACACCCACACACACACACACACACACACGCAGATACATAGAGAGTAATACACACACATAGTTGCTCATTCAGAATTAATGTCTGAGCATAAATGGCAGCTGGCAAAACAGGCTTAGTCAAGCATGAAAATCAGCATAAATTCCCACTCGGCTGGAGCTCGATGCCCCGATGTGGCGCTCGCCTGCGACCTCGTGTCCACTTTCCCCAGACACCTCTTCACACGGTGGAGCAGAGAGACGCGCCACTTCCTGAGGCGGAAATAATATCCGAAAGCTCTGCAGCACAACAGAACGGATCTGAGATGATCTAAAGTGGAAGACTGCAACGAATCTGAGATACAGATAATGACATAATATCTGTCTCAACTGTTTGCAGCCTTTAGTTTTTCAGTCTGAGTGTGATACAGGACTTATGAAGATAAATTTAGTAGACAGTAATTAACCTTACATGTGCAAAGTTTACATAATTTACTGCTTTTCTGGTTAAAAACATCCTCTGTCTTTATAATGTTGACATTAAATTTAAATGATTTTGATTCTCAACCTCTCAGAAAAATCAACTGCAGTTAGAATTATATTACACCCTTTGAAAATTATTATTATTATTATTAATATTATTATTACAAATTAAAGCATGAAGTAATTCAGATGGATGTTTTTAATAACAATTTTTCTGTGTTTCAACCTGTCCCTCACCAAGTACTAAAAATCATGGATGTTTTTTTATCAGTAGATTGAGATCCTCATCTTACCAGCTACTTTCAAGCTGCTTTGTTGGTGTAATAAATTGAATTGATGTAGGACTCAAAGAGAAGTTGTAGGAATAATAATTTGAAAGTTTGAAAACTTACAGAAATTGAGAATCAATTAGCCAGAAGAACAAAAGAGCTACAGGAGGGACAGAAAGTGTGACAACATCATGGTAACAACAAGAGAATCTGGTGACAAATGAGTAAATAAGAAAACGATGCTGCAAGGAATGATTGGTGGAATCAACAGGCGAGCCTAACTGGATGAATGTGCTCCAGCTGTGAGGGTTTATGAATTGAGGGACTGAGATTACATAACAAAATGGACTCAGGGAAACACAAATCACACAAGAACAGCTTTTTTTAAAAGTACTTAAAATTCTGTTTTCATACAAGAGAATAAATCTCCAGCAATGACATTCTGTGACTGCGGGGATGGAAAAATCAGTGACAAGCCCGCATGTCTCTGCACTGGGCTGCAGCCTGCACTTCTTCCTCTTGCTCCCCCACTGAGGGATGGATGCAGGTGCATTATCTGTTGGTGGGCGCTCATGATTCCCACATGAGCAGGAATTCAGCCATCAGAGACACGCGCTCAGTCTGAAGCAGAATAAAATGCCAACAGTTGTGTAATCATCTCACATCAGTGAATCATCTGTTGTTTTTCCTCCCCCTCTGACTGCAGACGGGAGCATCAGGGCTGCAATCTAAACACACTGCGCTGCAGGATGAAAAGCGGCAGAGAGGAGGAAATCTCTGACTTCTCCAGAAATGTTGTCAGCTCTGTCTCTTTTTGATCTGAGGTCAATATTGGCAGGTTTATAAAAAAAAATTAAAGGAGCATTGCTGTTAAAAAAGGAAAGTTTGTGAAACAGCTCAAATTATAAATAAATTGCAATCTCTGGAATTTAAGTTTATATGTAAAGAAATGAATACCTCATGAAATGTGGGCACCATGCAGTGGCCAGTGTAACACCATCGTTTTCTCCTGAAAAAGAGCTCCACTTATCTTTAGCTAATCCAGAAAACTGCACTCGAACTTTTCTTGCTCCTTTCACCCTGATGAATGCAGCAGCTGCTGGAGAAAGCTGACAGAAAGCAGTGGAGAGGAGGGTAAGAAAGAAATGAAAAGAATGAAGGGTGATGCCATAAATTCATTCTGGTCATTTAGAAATATACAATGAAGATGAAGATGCAGCTGTTGCTACAAATGAAACAAGTTTTCTTGGGTCAATGTTGGAGGATTCAGAAAACCAGAGACAAGCAGAGGAAGAGCCTCTGGGAAAACTCATAAAGACTGTGAAGAAGAAGAGTTGTGGAGGACCAGCAATAATATCAAACATATTTGAAAGACAGAAACATTCTGATGTACAGTAGATCACCATTTAGTAATGAGTCCAGTCCAGGTGGCAACTTCTGATCACTTGCACAATTAGGTCAGAAAATAGCAGTGTAAAACCTTTTTTATGATGAATACATATTAAATCTTGTGATTGAAACAGAAATATTCTGCATAGTGTGAAAAATAGAATTTAATGAGTGAGCCACTTACATTGTTTTAGTATTTCATTCTCTTTCCACTTTTCATTTTGAATCAGCCTGCACTACCATTCAACTTTTAACCTGACTCATAAATGTTCACATATAGGCAAAAAGAAAAGAACTGTAAACTCCAAAATCTTTAAGTTTGCAAAGTTTTGTTTAAAGTTATTATACACTTTAACTGTAAGGTAAAAGTCTAAGCAGTTTGTGTCCAGGATGTGTGGTGTCTGCACAGATGTTGCCCTTCTCATGACCCTAGAGCTGTACAAGTCCTGGATGTAGAAAAGGTCAGCTCTGATGACCTTTTCCGTGATGACCCTCACTGCAGACTTGAATGTTGTTGCTGTCTGTCCCTGTCCCGTTCAGACCAACAACTGTTTGTGGTGTTTTCCACAAACTTCAGGAGAGAGGTGCAGTTTACTGCCATGAATGAGATTTAAAAAAAAAAAAAAAACAGAGTGAGGAGCTTTACACACAGAGGAGGAGGAGAGATAGTGGAATGAGATGAAAAGTGAGGCAGCATTGAGGGCAATAGCTGGCTTGTGTGTGAGGAGAGAAAGGGTAAGGAGCAGATATGGAGCTGTTTAATATTGTTTGATGTTTATCTCTATGAAACAGAAGCACACAATAGAGATGGTATCTTCATCCACCAGTGGGAGAGAAACATTTCAGATGATGATGGAAATGCGATAAACTACATTTAAGATTGAATTGCAGGGATATCTGCTGCAGGATGGGCGGCAGGAGGAAGGTGTTCCTGTTTTTAAAAGAATATAAACAAACAAAATCAATTAAAGACAATATTCCCCCACTTCACACATTAACAAATCTAATTCTACATTTAAAAAAACTCTGATGCAAAAGTCTGTTTTCTTCTCACACTTTTATGAAAGACGCAGTTGAGATGAAATGCAGTGATTAAAAGTTTCTTCTAATGTAGCCAATTCTGGATACTTATATTCAAATATGTAGCTCTTTTTCAAACCATGAGCAGGACATCCAGAACCACTGCCAGATCAAACCGGTTCTGAATGTACTCTTTAAAAGGGAGAGGCACAGGCATCAGAACCTTGATGCAATTTGGCTCAGAAAGAATAAACAGCCCATCAGTGAATCATTCGCACCATGAGTTTGAAACTGAAAGCTGACGGATCGTCCCAATTTCAATGTCTTCTCTTAAATTAAAATCATGGAGGTTTGAATTGGTTTGGATTAGATTTTTATTTTTATTTGAATACTCTATAATCTGTTAAAATATCCATGTTCTTCCTTACAGAAAATATTAATTTTGAAAATAAAAGAAATCTCTTCTTTGTGATGTGCAGTTTTCTAGGAGGTTATGAAGATATTAAAGTTGCTCATCTCCAGGAAACAATATGAATGCTCAATGTGATCATTGAGCATTCATATGTAATGAGTATGTGATGCAGTACTCAACATACTGCATTATATTGAGTGTGTAATGCAATACTCAATGTGATATGAACTACATTCATTCAACTGTTCACTGGAGACCTAAGCGAATGCTGTGTTTGGAGAGGCGGGAGGAAGCTGACAGGAGCTGATTTGTGTTTCTGTCAAACCTCGAAGATAGACGACCTGGAGAAAAATAGCAGCAGGGATGTAGCCGACCTCATTTGCATATCACAGTTTGCAGTTATCGGCGAAATCAGCCTCTTTCTTTACATTTCTCAGATTTCCCTCAGGCATACAATATGTTTTATCTGGGAACATAACCTGGGAAAAATATTGTTGTGACCTTGGATGTAGGAGAATGTGTGTTTATGTGTGCGTCTCATAGGTGTGTATGTGTGTGTCTCCAGATTGCCTTCTGCAGTCATGCATGTGTTCCTCATTGTTCTTCTGAAATAGTACATGAGGGAGAGCAGAAAGCGACTGGCAGTGGATTGTAGACAGGCGGCTCTCACTCAGGGAAGGCCTGAGGGACGGAGTTGATTTGAACCTGAGAGGTTCTGTTTATTGACAGGTTTGTACAGGACGTTCTTCTGCAGCCGCCCTTTAGGAACTAGCTTGCTATCACACAACAGGAAACAGCAGAACAAAATGACCTCTAATGTGTCATGAAACTGGTATTTACTCTGTGATTAAATTTGTTCTAAATCTGCTATTTGAGTCTGAGTCATATATTAGGCCTAAATCAATTTTTGTTATTCATTTGTACCGCTTATCCTTTGCCTTGTCTTAACTAGTAGCAGGTGTTAGTGCAACATAAGATTAAACTACTGAATAATTAATTTAAAAAAACAAAAATTACATTTATTTAATTCATCTATATGTCAATGTGGAGTGAATCAACCTTACATAAAATTATGTGCAGTTCATCTGGTTTCCAACACCAGACCTGTCTGGATGAAAGACATTGGCCAAAAAAATGGTATTTGCAGTTTTTCACAAACTGTGTAGAGAATAAGGAAAAAATTTGGAACTGGTCGAAATGACAATTTGGTCAAAGGACACAAAAAATAAACTTTTTGGGGCTGTAAAATGCAGTGCATGGTGAAAAATGTAAACTTAAACTATCCACCTATCTGATATTTTCCAAAGACTTCATAATGTCTGTACACATAAAATCAATCAAATCTTACTGAGCTATTTTATCATTTCAGACGGCTTGTGTGTGAAAAACTGTTGGAGACATTGTCCAAGATTTTAAACACTTTTCCATCAAAATTGCCTCACATAAAAAGAAACTGCTGCAGAGCGTATTGTACCTGAGCCATCAGTTCAATGGATAATCAATCATTTCAACATGAAAGGTTCATCTCCAGGACATCAAAGAGTTTCTCCTAACCACCTAAATATGTCTTCCTGAGGGGCTCCGTCACTGAATCATGCAGCCACCATTGCAGAGTTTGTGTGACATCAACAGAATCTGGTTAGACGTGGGGGAGGTTGGATCAAATTGCATCTAATAAAATCTTTTGGTGCCACAAACAAGAAAGAAACAAAGAAAAGCAATTTAAACATTGAGAACCGACTTAATTTCTGTAGGAAGCACAACAATTTACAGCAAAAGACTAGTGTAGAGAGATTTTCTTCATCAATTTTTGACATTTGAAAACAGTCTGAAGAAGTAGAAGGGGTGCACTACATAGGAATAGACCAGTTAGCAAAAAAGAAAAGAAAAAAGGTAAAGTGCAGCACGACATTTTGGGCTAGCCTCACAAAGACAAATGTTGATTTTAAAAAATAAAGTTTATATCAAACCCTAATTCCATTTGTGCAACTGTATTATCACAGTTCATGATTCCTCCTTCCCCTGTTTAAAAACAAATGTTTTAAATATTAATACTATCATAGAACTGACAGATGGAAACAGCTCACACAGGAAAAGGAACTAATCCAACCATAGGACTTAGCTTTGTCACTGGATATTTTAATCACATTTCACATGTGATGATACTGACCTATTGCAATAGTCTAAAGCTGAACGATTGCAGCTCTTCACAGACAGAAGCACCTTTTGGAGTCTCCATGGCTTCTGTATTTGTGCAACGTCTCACACATCAGCCAAGAAATCAATCGTAACATCTATTCTCTGTGTGCACGTTGCGTGTTGTTTGTGTGTCTCTGTGTGTGTTTTGTGTGTCTGAGATCATGATAAGTGCCAGAGTATTTTTCCCCCTCCTACTCTTGATTGTGCTGCTGACAATAGCAGTTAATGACAAGCCCAGAGTGGCTGCACAGTTCGACTGTGGGGGGAGGAGGACTGACGTGGAGGAGGGAAAGAAAAAAATGCATTTTCAAAAGTAAAGGTGTTTTTTATTCATAAACCTGTGTGCAATGTGGCCAGCGGTTGCCTTCATTAAGCTCTGAGCACTCACGGCGAGTGCTGCGACTTTCAATTAAAGCAGAGCCGTTTGAAGGCCCCGCCGACATCACAGCAGCAGAACAAAAAGCTTTCAGCAGGTTGTGAACGTAGTCAATTGCAAACAAGATGTGCATTTCAATGAATCATTCAGGCTGGATGGGGAGAGGAAATGGAGGGGTTACACTAATAAAAACACAGTGGTGCATGTGTTGGACTAAACAAAGACTTGCCGTTATTTCTATGAAAGGGATTCCCTGTATTGGTCCACTAAACGTGTTTCATCCTTTGATTAAAAAAAATAACTTCTGCCAGAAGAAGCACATGAATATTTTTAGAAATATAAAGAGCATCAGTGAAGCATGTTATACAGAGATATGTTCTTTTTAAATGTACCCAGAAAGATTATTGAAATGTTTTGGCTTATTTTTGCTCAGATCAATTTAAAACTATATTGAATTCAGAGTCACAGTTTTACTGTAATACCTAATTTTTATACTTTATTTTACTCATTAATTTGTTGAAACTGCATGCTTTTTTTGTTGGAAATAAAATTAAGTATTCTGGTTAATTTAGCAAAAATGTAAATTATTCAACACAAATATTGCAGCATATTATTGATAACTTGTTTCGTTTGAGACTGATGTCAAAAGATAATGATATTCCTTCTCCACGTTTAGTTTAATCAGTTGCAAATTCTTAACTTTCAAATGTGGCTGAAGAGAAGATTGAAAATAGGGAGTATGAGAACTGAGGAGAGTGATTGCTGACTGAGGACAGGTGCAGTGATTGCTGGTGGGAGACAGGTGGGGGCTCTGAGGAAACCAAGAGAATTTACAAAAGATATGAACTGACTCAGACTTTTTTAAAGACTAATTTGTTAAAATGTGCAGTGTAAGGAGGTACAGACGGACTCGGCGGCTGCAGGCTTATAAATCAAGATTCTCAGGCAGAGAATCCCTGTGAGAGCCGACAAGATGTCACTGCTTTCATGACATCAAACTTTAATGAGAACAAAACTGTAACACATCAGGAGAGCAGCCTCTAAGGTCTGCTCCTCCATTGACTCTGCTCTCTGCTCACACATACAAACATCCTCCCTGTGCACCTCAGAGTGTGAATACAGAAAGGAGTTCTTAGGAAGTGGGGTAGATCAAACGTGATGGGTATTGATTATTTAGCATCACCTAAATCCCTGATCAACACAGGAAAAGTCGATATTTTGTTGATAACATACATGCATTTCCAAATTAGGCCTGATAATAGCAGGACATGGTAATGAACATTTGAGTCTTTGAACGCAGCACTTGAAAAACAATTAGCTCTGTTTCCTGAAACGTTTCATCAGACTGGCCTGCGGGCTGGCGTCAGATGTTCAGCAGAAACGCGGAGACAAACACATCATGCATGTTCAGATCAGGTCTGTGTTTGTTGACGGCTCTGATTTGTTTCTTCTATTTTTTTTTTTTTCTTTTCTCCAACAGCGATGGCGGCGGTGAGAAGCGGTGAGAGTGAAAAATCGATGGCAGGACTGTGTGCCAGCTCCCGGGGCCATGCGGGTCCCAGCGGACCGGCTCCGTTTATTGTGCTCAAAAAAAGGCAATTACAATGTTAATGTGTCGCAGCAGGAGAGTGGACCCGGGAAGGAGGACAAGAAAGGTTGATGGAGAGAGCAGAGTCACTGTGGGTTAACAGCAAAACGGCGTCTGGGGAGCGTTTCAAAGGAATGATAAACTCACAGTGATAGATAGATAGATAGATAGATAGATAGATAGATAGATAGATAGATAGATAGATAGATAGATAGATAGATAGATAGATAGATAGATAGATAGATAGATAGATAGATAGATGGATGGATGGATGGATGGATGGATGGATGGATGGATGGATGGATGGATGGATGGATGGATGGATGGATGGATGGATGGATGGATGGATAGATAGATAGATAGATAGATAGATAGATAGATAGATAGATAGTTATGTATCATTGTTGGGCAGACAGAAGCCACCATGCAGGACTAATTCAAACCCCTTTCCAGGAACCCTCTCGGGAGTCCATAATAAGCCATTAAACAGACGCATTAGGAGTAATGAAAAGGCTCTGAGTGGTTTTACCACTGCGGGCCACCTGGATTTGTCTCTCTGTGGAAGTGGGCGGTGGCTGTGATGATCTGATGACTTTGCGGCTGTTGCAGTGATGGGATGAGACGAAAAATGTGTCTGCATATGTCTAAAACTGCAGTCTTCTTTAACAGCACCAGCGGGGATGTGGTGGGTAGAAAACTCCATGGATACGTTTAGATAAAAGATTCAGTTTCTCTGGAAACGTCGCTGTCACACAGACTCAGCATACCTTTGATTGGCTGTTTTTTAGAGGTGCAACGATAAATTGCAACTTAGTTAATATAGAGTCTAATGTTCAGACCTACTTTGAACAAATTTCTGTTCATTGGGAACAAATTAAACGTTCTATTGAAACTATTAAGGAACACTGATTGTACTGGAATGACAGCTTTTTCAGTTTTTCTTCGAGAAAAATAGAATAGAATAGAATAGAATAGAATAGAATAGAATAGAATAGAATAGAATAGAATAGAATAGAATAGAATAGAATAGAATAGAACAGATATTTTTTATATATCTCAATCCAGGTTTGCAGATCAATGGATGATCACCAAAGTCAGAAGGAACAATAAAATAAGTAAACGATTAATTCTGTAAGTCGTATCAGTTATTACAATGCGCTTCACAATGAGCCTCCAAACCTACTTGAAGTTTCGCGTCTCTGGCGCAACCAGACTCTGTCCAAGGTGCTGAATATCAGTCCGCGCTCGCATATTTCTGAAAGCACTGAAATCAGCTCAGTGCAAACAGCGCCCTTGCAGCCGCAAGCACTTCACTGTACCTGTGATTGTGATGCAAATGTTAATGGACTCTGAGGTCCTCTGATTAGGCCTGATGTTGGCTAATTTCCCCTCCTCTGCGCTCCCCAGAGAGCGCAGAGTGCCTTTTCAGCGTCCCCCTCTCAATTCAGGAGCGTTGACTGTGTTTTCTGCCTCGCTGAGCTGATGGATGGGCGCAGCAGCAGAAAGACAGGCAGGTGATCATGGGTTAAATGGCACATAATGTGGTGCAGTTTCCAATAAAAAAAAATTAAAGCGACTGCATCGCTTTGTGTGTGCATTGTTTTACTCAGCTCCTCTTGTTGTCTTTTGTTGGCTGTGTGCATTCTATATAACATGCACCCCGAAGTCTCTTCTCGCTTTTACCAACGCAAAGAGATCACCTTGTTATACCTTATCTTGGAGAAATCTTTCAATGTCTGGAAGGAGACATAAGCGAAATTAGTCGGGGAAGCTATGGGAACAAAGCCATTATCTACCGAAAAAAAAGGCCTGTGTAATGAATGTTTTCCTTTTATTTTGCTCTGGTCTGTGTTTTAAAGCGGCTTATTCAAAAAGGAAATGCGGCCAGAAATCGAAAATGATTTTGTGAATTTGGGGAAAACATTGGGGGCGCAGGGGAGCGCTGCAGGAGTCGTGTGGAGGATGGGGAGGGAGCCATTGCGAGAGGGCGGAGAACCTTGTGCCAGCTCACCCATGTGTGAAATGCGAAAAAAGAGAGTCAGGGGGCTGAAACTGAGGAGGAGAAGAGGAGGAAGAGGGGGAGATGTGCCTGTCGGACCCAAGAGAAAATAGATTTGACCACAAATCCTGTACACAACATAGTATTCCGGATTCCCGTCTGTATCACCACCGAACATGTGGGTCAAACACAAAACCGCCCTGACAGTAGCGATAAGGGGCTATGATTGGTCATATTTATGCTGACATGGATGGATCCTCCCGGGACTTGGCACCCTGACCCTTCAGTGACACCCGGCGTGGGTGATGGACAGCAGGAAGCATTTATTCCTTGCGTCGTTTACAATAAGTTTTGGCAATGTGCATCACTGAAATGGTCGTGATATTTGTGTATAAATCTGCTATTATTATTATTATTATTATTATTATTATTATTATTATTATTATTATTATTATTATTATTATTACTACTACTACTACTACTACTACTACTACTACAGTGGGTGCTGGGAAGCCGCTGCAGTGACCTTCGGGCTGGTGGTGTCAGAGCTGCTCTTTTCATCCTGCGGCGCACTCCATCAGACAGCTCAGAGCGCAGATCTGAGCAGGTCTGCAGCCCGCTGATAACAGCTCCGTCATTAACTCTTTCATTCAAAGCAGCAGCCATTTTCGTTCCCACGTAGCGGGAAAACACACACTCGTTCGCACACACAAAGGACAGGACGGACAAAGCAGAGCGACCGATTTATTGGCCTTGTATTCGTAGGTTTTACTGGTGATGCAAAGGCCGGATGCTGCTGCCCCGGTAGCCTGGATGCGTCGGAGGTGTAGTTTGGCTTTTGTGCGTTGATTCTACCCTTCAAATATTAAATTGTGTTGACGTTAAAACAACATTTTAGTCGAGAAGTTTCATATTTACTGAACTGAGGACCAATGTATTGTTAGATAGCGCTGTTTGCTTTGATCTAACAATTTAAAAAGGCTTAAAAAATTAAATAAATAATAATAATAAAGCATTTACTCAGACTAGTATTTTATGCCAGAATCGGAGATTTAAATATGACACTGTGTTATTTTTACCAAGTTTAAAGAACAGCCAGGTTGCATCAGATGCAGGTTAGTCTGTGTTACTGCAGGCTGAAGTGGCGCATCGAGTCGAATAGGCCGCAGCTTGGTGTCCTGGTGAGACTCTGTGATTCTGCAGCCTGGAGGCAGTCTGAGGATACAGAGAACACAAAGTACTACTGACAAGGCACCGCCTGCAAAATGATTACAGGAATGTGGGTCTGTGTTACACAGCAGCTCCATGAATGCGTATTTCAATGAATGGGATTACGAGAGTGTTTTGTCATATCTTTTAAATTCAGAAAGAAAATATTTATTTTTACTATTATTATTATTTTAGTTTTGCATTAAGAACACAAAACTGGTCTTTTTGGAATGCGATTTTTTTTTTAAATAAACAAATAAATAATTATTCTAAAAGATTCTAAATGATTTAGAGAGAGACAGAGAGAAGACAAATCTACCTCGAACCAGGACGAAATTTTACATTTCTCAACTCAAATTGTCTAAGAAATTAGACAATTTGGTTTGTTCCTCCGAAGCTGGAACATTTTTTGCAGATACTTCAGAATTGCATGCGCCCTGAAACGAAAGAAGACAAAGTTTCCATTCATTAAAAAATATTATTCTTTCAAACTGAAACTGCCGTTTTGATTTTTTTTTTCTCCCTAAAATTTCACCAAAAACAAAGAGAAATCCCTTCGAGCATCAACAAACCTAACGCCGATCAACGCGGTCCAGAATAATCCCATTGATGCTTCTCTCTCCTCTTCGCTGAAGATACATTTGGAAAACTTTTACAGTTATAAAATTGAAAAGCTTCTAGATTTCTGTGTAATATTTTCTGCTCCAAAGAGTCGGGTTTCTTCACTTTCACACCCCCCTTTATACTCGTAAAGTTATGCAAGATTTGAGGCCCTCGGAATGCCATTGGATGTTAAGATGAGGCATAATAGATTCTAGGTTGGGGGAGAGCTGGTCGGGGTGCAGCAAGCACCTCCCCTAGAAATGCAGCAAATCTCTCCCGTTTTCTCCTGGTGGGGCACTGGGAGGGCTGGAGACGTGCTTTGCATTGGCAGGCGGCTGAGGACACGTGTCTCGTCCCTGCCTCCCCCTATCCGGGCTCAACGGTACCGCATTGGCATCAGTAGAGGCACCTGAACTCCTGGGGAAAGCTGCCTGCCACCTTATAGCTACCCCCTAAAATAAAGAACCCACAGCTCAGTCCCCGCAGCAACCTGTGGCTTGACTTTTTTTTCTTTTTCTTTTTCTTTTTTTTCTTTTTGGTCGTGCGTAAAGCTTTTGCGCACAGCGCCTCGGAGACTGAAAAGGTGCGCTTACACTGGTCGAGCGTCAGATCGCAGCGCCAGGATGCAGAAACGGAGCAGCGACGTCTGAAGGTGACATGAACCTGGGGATAGTCAAGAGCATCAGCCGCACACACAAGAAGTGGAGATAGCAACTGAAAACCGTCGTGTCTTGAAGCCAAACTTGCGCTTTTCCTTTTGGTTTCATCTCATGCTGAGATTAAGGAGCTGCAGAACACAGTAGCCTCATTTTTCATTGAGAGACGGGGAAAAGGAAGAAAAAACATCTAATTAGTCAGTGGACAGTTTAGAGTCAACAGAGGAGGAAAAATGGCGACGTTAATAAGAGGCAAGATATCTAATAAACTGTCAAACGCAGCCACGGCTGTGTCCAACAAATCCACGGCAAAGGTGAGCGGGATGTTCGCCAGGATGGGCTTCCAGGCCGCCACGGACGAGGAGGCTCTGGGCTTTGCCTCCTGCGACGACCTGGATTACGACCACCGTCAGGGCATGCAGATGGACATTCTGTCCTCCGACGAGATCGGAGGAGAGGGTGGCGGAGACGGCGGCGGGCTGGAGGGGGACAGCCACTACCAGAGAGACGGCACCGGTCCGCCGCTCTCTGCCTCCAAGGACGGGAGCTCGAACAACGAGTTGTCCGAAGTTAAACCAAAAATCACCGCCTGGGAAGCGGGCTGGAACGTCACGAACGCAATCCAGGTAAAGACTCGGTTCTAATTGGTTAAAGCGCCCGTGGTGTGGCTGTGAAATATAAGAATAATGCATAAGAATAATGCTCACCTGAAAGGAGATTGAGAGAAAAAGAAAACGAAAAATAATTTATAATTTTAATAAATTTGTGACTTTTATTGATTTTGGCTTTTTAATTATTATCAGAGGAGGGCATTGATTTAGAATTGGCTCATGCGTTAATAAAAGTGAAAGGTATATGATGTCCTAGCACCGTTAACCCCCCTCCCCTCCCCTCAACACACATTCTTTGTCTGTAGTAATTTCAACTGTCTATGATGTTGATCCTGATAATTCTTCAGACCAATAAGGCAAACAGGATCAACTCTTTCTTTTTTATATACCAAAACGAGCATATTGTCCTGTTGGAAATCAGAATTAAGGAGCTATTAGAGCATTTAAGACTTAACAAAAAAAAAAAGTGGGGTGAATTCCACAAGGAAAATCACAATTTTATTGAATAAAATAAATTATTAAAAAAATAAAATAAAATAAAATAAACACGTCTCATTGAGAGACAAAAAGCTGCAGAAACAGGAGTAGAGATTCGTGAGTGCGCACTGCTGTAGGAGGCTATGCGACAAAAATTCCTCCATCCACGCAGTTCCTTTTTATGCTGTGTTCATGGTGTGACGTCAGAGTGTGTCTCCTCAGTCTGCGATGACGTCAGAAGCGGGCGGATGCGCTCAAAGCCATGTGGAAAACCCACAACATGAAAAACATGACAACTTCTGTATAGTCACGCTGTGCAGCCGCACATACACACGCTGCAAGCGGACAGGGCCGGCCTAAGACAGCATGGGGCCCGAAGAGATGCTTTAATTGAGCCAGTTAGCCCCGTTGCCCACCAGCCACAGCACCTCTAAGTATTGTCTAGTGGTTTATAGGATCAGTAAAAAACCATTAAATTAACTTTAGCACTGAATACGTTTTTCTTGACTCTCGCTTCTGTAACTTCATGTTATTATATTAACAAAAAGAATAAGGGAATTTTAGAAGTTCATTTGTTTAATGTATTGCTTTTCCAAGCAGCAAAAGAAACCTATATACATATATTTATAAACTTTAAAATACGATTATGAATTAGAAACCTCCTCTTTTTTTAACAGCAGAGGTTCATCCACAAATCAAGCAGACACTAAAAAACATCTAAAAGAGTATTATTTAGAACTTGACATTTATATTTATTTCACTGAAAAAAATTTAAACAATCTTGATCTTCCTTATCATTTTTTAAACAACATAGTCATTCGACTTATATGTTCAGGTAGCAAAAATCAGCTGACAGACATTCAAAGAAGAGATAAACATGATGCACATTGATACAAATAAATGGGCGTATAATCTTATCAGTGTTTGTCCTTTGGTCTCTTAAATGTAAGCTCCTTTTGGATAGATGAAACTACAAATCCAAAGTTTTGAGATTTATATTATGTGCAAGTATTCAAGGGGTCTTGAGGGTCTCCCTGCTTGAGCCCTTAATACTATGGCAGTGACGTCACTTCCTGACTAATGGGAAAATTTAAGAGAAGAAAAGACAAAGTTCAACAAGTTGCAATTTAATTGTTTATTTGTGTAATTTATATAAATATGTTGTATTTCTCTATCTTTAGCTCCACTTCTTGAATGTCTGTCATTTATCCCTGATACTGTTTTATAACAATGCAGAAATCGCTTAACATAAAAAAAATTGTAGCATCATGGTATGATGGTCAACATGACAGCATCAGCTAATTTAGTTTGTATGCAGGTAGCCTATTGATCTATCTGTGTATTTGTTTGTTTGTCCAACTTAGCTAAGAACCATCAAAAAGCTCCTGAAGTTCTCTTGTTGCTTTTGGCTTTGGTGTAGCCGCCCCAAAACAATATAACTGCCCCCATCTATTCACCACAGCCAAACTTTCTGGATGCGCCCCTGAGGGTCCGCTCTGTACAAGCTGACCACAACAGCCAATGTTTTTGTACTTTCTGTTCCCAGGGGATGTTCGTTCTGGGCTTGCCCTACGCCATCCTGCATGGAGGATACCTCGGACTCTTTCTCATTATTTTCGCCGCCGTGGTGTGCTGCTACACGGGCAAAATCCTCATCGCCTGCCTGTACGAGGAGGACGAAGACGGGCAGCTCGTCCGTGTGAGGGACTCCTATGTGGACATTGCCAACGCCTGCTGCGCGCCCAGGTTCCCAACTCTGGGCGGTCACGTCGTGAATGTAGCTCAGATTATAGAGCTGGTGATGACCTGTATTCTGTACGTGGTCGTCAGCGGGAATCTCATGTACAACAGCTTTCCCAACATGCCCATCTCCCAGAAGTCTTGGGCCATCATCGCCACCGCCGCTCTGCTCCCCTGCGCCTTCCTCAAGAACCTGAAAGCCGTCTCCAAGTTCAGCTTGTTGTGCACGATGGCGCATTTCGTCATCAACGTCCTGGTGATCGCCTACTGCCTGTCCAGGGCGAGGGACTGGGCCTGGGACAAGGTCAAGTTTTACATCGATGTCAAGAAGTTCCCCATCTCCATTGGGATTATCGTGTTCAGCTACACCTCGCAGATCTTCCTGCCGTCCCTGGAGGGGAACATGCAGAAACCCAGCGAGTTCCACTGCATGATGAAATGGACTCACATCGCTGCCTGTATCCTCAAGGGCCTGTTCGCCCTGGTGGCCTACCTGACCTGGGCAGACGAAACCAAGGAGGTGATCACAGACAACCTACCACCAACTATCCGAGCCGTGGTCAACCTCTTCCTGGTGGCCAAAGCTTTGCTGTCCTACCCGCTGCCCTTTTTCGCCGCCGTGGAGGTGTTGGAGAAAACCTTCTTCCACGACGGGGGCCGCGCCTTCTTCCCGGACTGCTACGGAGGCGATGGACGCCTAAAGTCCTGGGGACTGACTCTCCGATGTATACTAGTGGTGTTCACCTTGCTCATGGCGATCTATGTGCCGCACTTCGCTCTGCTCATGGGCCTCACCGGCAGCCTGACGGGCGCCGGGCTCTGCTTTCTGCTACCCAGCATCTTCCACCTCAAGCTCTTATGGAGAAAGCTTCAGTGGCACCAGGTGTTCTTTGACGTGTCCATCTTTGTAATAGGCGGTATATGCAGCATATCCGGTTTCATCCACTCCATGGAGGGGCTCATAGAGGCTTTCAAATATAACATAGAAGAATAGAGACGAGTCACTGGAGTACCGATGCATCTCAATAAATTAGAATAGAATCATAAAGAAAATTTATTTGACTAATTCTGTTTATTTTCTAGTAAGTTTGCCTACACGAAATGAAAACCCCAAATTCAGTTACTTTAAGAAGGAAAATATTCCATAGACCAATAAAAAGATCAGTTTTGATACAAATATGTGATATTATCACCATAGCAGTTTTCAAGTCAAAACTGTTCATCAGACAGTCACTGGCATCCTGAGCAAAAAGAGCAACCCAGAAAAAGTTCATTACTAAAAAAGCTGGTTGAAGGTTGAAAGTTAAGTGGAAGGAAAATTGTGGAAAAAAAAAAAAAAGAATTAAGAGAAAATACCGAGTTGATTGAGCACTTTAAATCGTCATCTCCTGGATGAGTCAGAATCTAGGTTAACATATGTCAACAAGAATGGTGAAGCAAAACCAGGCTAACGTTTGCCAGGCGTGGAAACGTCAGAGCTTAAAAGTCAGAGCTTCTAGAGCCACCACACACAGAACTATCCAGAGCATGGATCATAGCTGGAGTCAATGTCAGAATTGTCTTGATTAAGGTAAAAATAAAAGCAACTGGTTTAAGTGATTCAAAGTTCTCTTGCCTGAAATAAAAGTTAATTTTCAATTTAATTTAGAAATCAATCCAAGCCTGTGGAAGACTTTTTTTACAATCCGAGTTGTTTGAAGTCCAGAGGAAAATTTTTCACATCCAGTGAAGATGTGAAGATTCTTGTCATCTGCTCGTGTTGTGTTTTATGAAGTCCAGAATCAGACCTTCTACCAAGAAAAGCTTAGATAATCTCATGCTTCACTTTATTGACCATTGCGTCACTATGCTTGACTGGCCTGCAAACTCTCCTGAGCTAAAAGCCTTTGAGAATATTTGTGGTTTAAAATCCTTTTTACATCTGGTCCTATGTAATAGGCTATTCTAACTTTCTCAGAAAGTGAATGTGAGGTTTTCATTTACTGTTAACCTTATAGACGCAATAGATGCTTGAAACAGCGACGTCTCACCGCCTGCAACGAAAATATGTTTCACTTTTATTTTTGCTGAACTAAATTGGCTTTTCGGTTATATTTTAGTTTATTGAGATGCACCTGTACTCGGTAACTGCAAATTCCCATTTAGTGAAATCATTAAAAACACACAAACACTAAGCGGCGTGCTCTCCTTCCCCCTCTGCTTGATTCATGCGTAAAAGCGCGCACTGAACACACACACACACACACACACACACACACACACACACACACACACACACACACACACACACACACACACACACAAACACACACATTTGCGCACTATCTCTCATGTATTTTACACACACAAGTCTAACAGCAGCGATGGAGTCTAACGCGTCTGCGCAGTCGATACGTGTTGTATACATATGCGAACAAAAGAAACACAGACATATTTTCCAGTGGAGTGAACGTTTACAACATTGACCTTAAGAAAAGTTGCAAAAAGAGGGCAGACGCTCGTGTCGCTCTTGCGGTGCTTCTTCCCCACATGAGATCGCAATGATCGAGTTTGAGAGGCTCGGAGAAAGAATGGAAGAAAAGTGATGATTCAATTCAGTTTAATCTTCAGCGTGACTGCAGGGGCTGACTGTGGCGTTAAAGCCCAAAACAAGCCCGAGGAAAAGAAGCGGCAATATATATAGTTTATATATATATTCCAATTTTAATCCGATTTTTCTTAATCTGCATCAAAGTCGAACAACGTTTTTGTTTTTCAATAATAATTAAAAAAAAAATCTGGACATGCCGGATAATAAAAGTTGGCGGTGTTAAAACATCAAATAGAAGAGAGCAACTGTACAAACTATGCATTGAATGTATGATACAGGCTACAGAAAATGGGACATAGATACAAATAAAAGTTAAGTGTTCTGGTTCAGTGGCGTGGACGTGTTGATGCTTTGACAGGCCTTTTCCCCTCCACAAGACTCCTCTTTTTTTTTTTTTTTTTTTTGTTTCTGAGCTTATCAACACGCAATAACAAAGTCCCATCTTAACTTGTTCCCATCTAGTGGCCTCCCTCCCGCAGCCCTCTCCATCCAGCCCCGTTTCCTCTCAACGTGGGAGCTCCGAACTGAAACTGCACACCGGATTTAAAAATAACGCATCTAGATCCACACATGGCCTGTTTATGAAAATTAATTTGATACGCTCCAGTTTTAAAAATTTCGATGTCTAAAAATATGGGGAAAAAAATGAAAACCATAATTAACACAAGTGAGATTATCAAAGAGGAAAATGTGCATACATTTTTCATTCTGTGCAATCCAATGGGTCCTGTGGAAATGTTATTTAAAAAACCCGTATGTGTAGTGTGTTATTGTGGTTTCAAAAAGATGGAATGTATATCTCAAAAGTGGTGATCATATATCGTGAAATTAATATTAAAGAATAAAGAAATAAGTGAAATTATATTGTAAAAAATGTGTGTGGTTTTATGTAAAAGAAGAACGATCAGAACATGTATTTTTTTTCCTCTATAATAAAACACAGAAAATGATGGTGATGGTAGGAGTCATACTTTTTAAAATTAGACTTTAAAAAAAAAAAGGGTTTCCAAGTTCATTTTCTATTCGAGCTGTAAATTGGTCTTCATTTCACTCGACATTCGTGTCTTTGGAGAACTTAAGAGCCAGCATGTTTGCGCTTGAACAGTTTCCTGCTGCAGGCGGGCATCAGGCCTTGCTTTTAATTCACTCTGTTGATTCCCTCCTGAACATGCGGGTAACATCTGGACGAGCCGTTCATTTATTTCCGGGTGGCTTCATTTGGAGATGTCAGAAAATCACGGCAACTGCAAACGAATCTAACGACCAGATGGGCTCCATCTAGCAGATTTAAGAGCCTGTTCACATGCAAAAGGAGGGTATACGGAAATAAACAGACTTGTACTTTTCTCTGTATTTAGAGCGATCCCATTGTCCTCTTCTTTTATGAAAATGTTCAGAAAATCCCAAAGGGGGAAAACGACTTAAGCAAAATATGCAAAGAGAGCCCTAACAGCATTTAATTAATATAAACTGTTAAATGAATTTTTAAAATCATGTGTTATTACAGTCTGCACGCCCAAATAACAGAAAATCCCAGATTTATAGCAGTCATTTCACTTCATACGTTCTCCTTTACTTCTCCAAATGTTCATAGGGAGACACCTACTGGACAGAGAGATTACACACATAAGCAGAGACGACTGTGGTTAGTCAAGTATACAAATCATGAAAGTGTTACTATCAAAGTGTTTGTCCATTACTTCTTGTGCTTTTGCTTTTTTGGAACACTTGAATGTTTCAAATCATCAATTCCAACATTGGATGAAGATAAAATAAAATTTTAAGTAAAAATATATTTTTAGAGGATTTTTTTTATTATTATTAAACTAAGATTGGGAAACATAAAAACCAGAAACTGCCTCATGAATTAACATGGTGGTGGTGATAATCGTTTTCTGGTTTCTTAAGAACTGGACAACTTTTCATAGTTGATTGAATCATGTTTGATCTCTACCAGTAAATTCTGCAGTTACAGAACCTTAAACCCAATCACTTTGGTTCTTCAGGAGGAGAGTAAACCAACACACAACAGCAAGGCCACCTATGAATGACCAAAAACAAAATAAACCTTAGGACTGGCCTCCCAGAAGCCTGTATGATCTCAAACATGCCGTTCAGACTTGAAAATTGTCCAAGGTAACTGAATTAAAACATTTCTGCAAAGGAGAGCACTTTTCTTTTTATGGAACCAAGATGCTTGACAAGGTTGATGAAGTTATCAATACTTCTAAATGCCACACAGGTCTATTCAAAAAATTAAAATTGTATATATAAAAAAATCTGCAATAAAATTGTAAAAATATTCTTTTCACAGTACCTCAGGGAGTGCAAGGAACCAAATCAACAATAGAATGACTTAAAAAAGTAGAATATTAGCTTTGGCCCAGAGATACATTGAAAGCTGAAATTGATTCAGCATGTGCATCAAGAAGTGCTGGTTTTTAATCATTTTCCTTCAATAACTGCAGGAAAATTAGTTTCTTCCTGCAGAGGTACTGCATCTTCCATCAAAATAAATTATCCATCCATCTTAAGTGGAATTATTCTAGACTGCATCCGGTGCTGCTGTACAGACCAGTATTTAAACACGAGAATGCTACACGTATGCAAAGAAAACAGATGAAAAAACAAACAAGAATGTTTTCCTGTGCCAGTTAAACGTGTTAAGAAGATGAACATTTTGCTTTAGCCCCAGCTCCCCCCCCAATAAAACACTTTGTAAAACCCTCTGATGAAACCATCTTTCATTATGTAGATTTGTTTTTATTTCCATTTCGTAAACAAGAAAAAGGTTTCTTTCAATTTTATCTTAAAATAAACCAACTCAAACACAATTACAATCCAATATGTTATTTAAAAAAGAAAAACAAACTCAGTTTCAGTGGTTGCGTGGCGCCCTCTGCTGGGTGCTTCTGGTTACAACTATACTTGAATTTGATCAGCAAGTGCAAGTCCTGGAGACTAAAATGCTTGCACCCAAGAAACATCTCATTGCTTAACAAAAATGTTTTTGCTTCTCAATGTAAATTGGATGGGAGAAAATGTGTTCCCATTTCAAGTAACATCTCCCAAAAGCTTTAGGAATTTTTCATAATTACTAAAAACAATGACATATTTACAGGCAAAAGAATGCCACTGAGAAGAAACTCAGGATAAGATAAAGGGTGACAAAGTGGCTCAAGTATCTGCAGACAAAAAAAAAAAATCCTCATTTTGAAGATCTTTTTAGAGTCAAAGCAGAAGAAGCAGATTGTGAAAAATCAGCTGCATGTTGATGTTCTGCAGAACGGTGTAGGCACAGTCAGCTGTTGGGAGTGCAGTCACTGACTGGACTCTTCACCGTTCAGAGTCGTGGGCTTCTTGGTTGAGCATTCAAGCACCCAGGGGTGGGAGAGGACTCCCTCAATGGGCAACCTCTGCATGGGGTTGTGCTTCAGCAGCTTGGCCACCAAGTCTTTAGCTCCGGCACTAATGGAAGAATGGGGCGGGTAACTGTACTCCACCTACGTCAATTAAAAAAATAAAATAAAAAACATATCAGCTGGTTTGTTCGCCTAAGAGATTTTTATTTAATTTTGGATCTATGTGCTCCAAAAAGTCAAAATATTTGTATTACCATCTTCATTCTAAAACTTCTGTGAAAATTAGGAGTTGAATAATTGTGTGTATTTTACACAAAAACCACTTCATCAGAATTCTTACCCTTGAAATCCTACGGTAGGTTTCATCGTGAGTTTTTGCTTCAAATGGAGGTTTTCCGACAAGAAACTCATAGCAAAGGACCCCCAGACTCCACAGGTCCACCTTCTCATCGTGAGTTTTGCCCTCGATCATCTCTGGGGGAAGGTAGTCTAGTGTTCCACACAGGGTGGACCTCCTGTATGGGAAGAAAAACAGAATATGTCAGATCTGAAATGACTACAGAGCATACTAAGACATGTCAACATGCACATACCTGGAAGATGGAGTGTGAACAGACCAACCAAAATCAGCAATCTTCAGCTCCCCATTAGCTCCCAGCAACAGGTTCTCTGGTTTGATGTCTCTGTGAATCACATTCTTGGTATGACAGTAGTGCAGCGCATCTGCCAGCTCCATGATGTACTGAAAACAAACAAAAAAAAAAAAAAAAAAAAGTATCACATCTGTGAGCTTTAAGTAGATCATAAGCAAGTTCTGTAAAAATTGTCCCTGTCTGGTATATTGGGACAGTTACTGTTGCAGTTCTGTCCTCAGAGAAACTCCCACAGCGCTGCAGCTCGCCGTACAGCTCCCCTCTGGGTGCATATTCAAGGATGAGATACACACGAGAAGCATCGTGGAAATAGCCATAGAGGCGAAGGATGTTGGGATGTCTGCAGAAAAAACAAATAGATTCAGAACATAATTCAAAGTTCTGCAGACAACTTAAAAACAGAGAAACTAATGTGAGCTAAAATGCATTTTTTAAGATAAAACTATTGATTTGTGCAATAAAGTGTGAAAATGTAGACAAACCATTCTGCTTAACTGTTTTAGTCAACCTATTGGTTGATATTTCATTATAAGCACATTGTACCTTAGATGAGATTGGATCTCGACTTCTCTCCTCAGCTGGTGCTCTACCCCTGCCTTCTCCAGCTGCTTCTTGAAGAGAACCTTCAGGGCCAAGATGAATTTGGTCTGGCGCTCCCTCGCCAGGTAGACGTTGCCAAACTTGCCCTTTCCCAAGGGACGGCCAATGTCAAAGTTTTCCAGGCTCCATGGTTTCCTGTTTGAAAACAGGATGTAGCTCTCATCTCATTTTAAAACTGCATAATGCATGAAAAGTATTAAAAAGTATTTTACACTTTACATACTTTTTTGACGAGGCCTGACTGTCCTTGGCAGGTTTGGCTAAAACAGCAAATACGTATTTTAGTATTCATTTAAACCTCTGACATTTCCTGCTCCAGCTCAGCGATGCACTCACTCTGCGGCTTGTCCTGTTTTGCTGGTTCCGACGGAGGCTTGGACGAGTCCGAGTGGCCAGCTGGCACATGAGTCTTTGGCTGGTTATGCTGGGAAATGGGTTTTGGCTGTGGTGCTGGAGTTAGTTTCACAGTGGCTGGGTTTATATTCTGGTCAGCAGGAGGAGGGTGCTTGATAGCTCCAGAGACATGAGGTACTGGGTTCTGCTGGCTAACGGGCCGCTGGATACGCTGCGGCCCGTTCGACATGCCCAGAACCCGCTGATGCTGAGTCGGTGTGACTGCACCCTTCTGATTGGCTTGTGAATGATGAGACACGGGAACCCGCTTCGGTCCATTGCTGTTTGACTGCAATCAAAACAAAAATGATTGCATTGAAAGCAATAAGCTTAAGTACACAATTAAATGTGGTTAGTGAGAACAATTAAGCAATAAACCCCCCTATTTCTTTATGTAAACAGAGTCCCAAAGAAAACCCATTTAAAAATGCAGGTCTCTTTAGAGCAGTATCTGTGTATTTAGCCAGTGACATTTTTTTGATGCCATTTTTTGTTACCTTTTAAAAAGAAAATTTAAAAACACTGGGAAGAAATTGTATTTGTTTCCTAGTCATTAGTCGTTTTAATAAATAAAAACTTTTGACCACATTGCACACCCCTACTTGGAAAATAAACAAGAGTTCATATTTTCAATCACAGGAACTTGTAAAATGCTTCCGACACTATGCTTGATTCAACACATAGTGTCCTTAAGTACAACACCCATAAAGCCAAATAAACTACTATACCATATTTCCTATTTAGCAGCTTAAATATCATTAATATG
This sequence comes from Poeciliopsis gracilis, assembly GCA_911649635.1. Lineage (NCBI taxonomy): Eukaryota > Metazoa > Chordata > Actinopteri > Cyprinodontiformes > Poeciliidae > Poeciliopsis > Poeciliopsis gracilis. The sequence continues at coordinate 2,701,808 of CAJVRI010001403.1, forward strand.
CATTACCATTAATTCTGGCCTTTGTGGTTTCATGCCCTTTATCACTTTGGACGACTCCATCATCTGTTAAGAAAAGAGATGGTTTGATTAACAAATTATTAGAAACACAAATTAAAGAATCTAGTGCCTTTAATTTTATTATTTAATAACCCTAAACCTTATTATGCAATTGAAATAGGCACAGCAGCCATCTTTGTGATCCGTGACTTGCTAGCTTAGCGGCAAACGCTGAAAACACGATCCACAGAATACATTTTAAGCATGCCGTCATTACTTACCTTAATGTATTATTGCACAGTTTCCGAAAGCAACCGCAACAGGCTGTTGTGCAGAATAAAAACAGCTTTAAACCAGGTAACCCGACCCAGGCTACTTAGCAGCTACATCGACCAGCTAACGGTAGCTTCTGTTTGAGCTACATAAACCAGGAACACGTAAAGGAACGCTAAAATACGATAAGCTTTACTAACAAAATAAAATAACAGCCTTTGTAGCTTGTGTGTTATAGAGAGGGAAAACAAGCAAACGAACTAAATCCACAATCCAAGAAAGCGCAAATTGTAGCTGAGAGAGAACACGTCGTTTAAACGCAGACTGTTTGATTTCAAATGTCCCTCGGTTCCAAACCTTTAAATAAACCCCAGCTTCTGATAGGCTGCAGGGATGCGATATGCTTGATTTTCATTGGCTGATGCAGAATGCCGGACGGGTGGGGTGAGACGTCATTACGACTTCCAAAGGAATCTTCCAAACACGAGACGGCAATGTAATGCCCTGAGGCTTAATTGAAAGCCCTATTCTAAAAATCAAGCATGTGAACCCACACATAAATATCTTTATTATGTCTATAAAAAAACTCAAAGCTTGTTCACCCTTCTAACTAAACTTAAACTGATATTGTGTGCTTCACCGTTGGTTTCTTCCCAAGAGAAAGTTGCAAGTCCCTAATTTGGCCGCTTGGTGACAGCAAATAGCCCTATGACGAGAATTAGAGATCATCTTTCAGAACATAAGTTGGTCCAATATATTTTAATAAGGTCAAAGTTCTCACTTCACTGGACTGTTAATATTACATAAATTGACTTGATGTTAAACCATTAATAAGTGAGTAGAGTTTGAGTTTTATAAGCAGAAACAGAAGATATCAGCTCCTTGCATCCCTAACTCTTCTTTTGACTCTACTTTCCATTTAAAATGCTTGAATAAAATATTTTGCGAGTAGCCCGTTTCTTGAGTTTTGACCCTTAGTAAATTACCCTCCTGGCGAAGGACATTAGTGACTGTCAAGTCAGCAATATTCCTATAAGCTGTGTAGGCCATGAGAGAACGTTTCTGTAATCAAATTCATTTTTGAAATTTGTCTTACTGAGCATTCCAATTATCTCAGAAATTCCATTAAAGGATTTGAACAGTTGTAAGTTGTTGTCAAAATTACCACCTCTATATAAATCTGTCTATACAAGTTTCCCTTTTAATCCCTAAAAACTCTAAACCCTAATAAGAATCAAGTCCTATTCAACTACTTTAAACTTTCCAGAGGAAAAGAACAAATATTTTAAATATCTAGGCCTCTTTATAATCCAGATTTCTTATCTGAAGAATTGACACAAAGTAAAACAATTTTACATCTCAACTATTCAGGCAACACACAAAAAGCACAAATTGCAGTTTTTAAATAAAGAAATTTATTACATTATTAATAAGACAAAAAAAATCCTCAACTCTCTATAGAAGAAACTAAATAAATAACTTTAACAGTTCAAAAACATATATAAAAGGGCCATAAATCAATTTTATGACAGAAGACCCTGGAATACACCAACAAAAACTGCTCCTGAATTCACATAGGAAAGGATCTTCCCATCATCTCAAAGTAATAAATATAGCAAGTTTGATCCCCTCATAAGACAAACATTTATAACAAGTTATTAAATACAGTCTAGAATCAGGTTTGCACATGGTGCCCAGTACAGAGTCCCAGTATTGCTGCGGTCCCACAGAAAAGTGTTGAGAAGGTTTCTGACCCTTTAACCTCCTCATTTACTCCAACATTTGTTCATAAACATAATTTTAATGGCACTTTCACAAGTAGTTTTCTGCTATCACAGGTCAATCTAAGCACCTACAGTCTCTTCTGAATTTCAGCAAGAACTGCCTCTCTTTACAGCTCATCTTTGTAGGAAGCTGAAACTGTGACAGACAATGACATTCTGATATCTGCCGCAAAAATATCAAAGCACATCTGGCAAAGATAGGTGTGAGAGAGACTGGACAAAAAACAACGTCTGCTTTGGCACTTTTTCTTATGTTTCTGGTTCAGCCAGTTGCGCCTGTCAGTGGTGTTTAAACCTGTCCCTGAGTGTGCCGCATGTTTCTCCAGCTGTCACCCACATCAGTGCTGGGCTGCCCTGGAAAGTCTGTTCAGAACCAGCTCATGCTGCAGTCTGCTGCTTTAAATGCATCTAATGTAGATAGTAAAGTCTCCAAGTGTACCCTTTGAACAATACAGAAAGCCCAGAGCACCAAATCAGCACCAGAGCGCCATAAAAGGAGGCTGGTGGTCTCGATGTTCAGTCTCTTAACTAATGAGGCAGGTGTCATTTCTCTGTGACTGCAGCAGCCATTGGGGTTCGTATGCTCCCTCGCGCTGTGGCTGCCAGCTCCTCGATCTCTGCATTCAGCCTCCTTATAACCCATTCCATGGCTTCACGGCCCTGAGCAATGATAAATGTATATAAAAATTTGTTGACAAAACTTAGAAATTATATATTTTTTACAAAATTACAGAACGATGAAAGTTATAATTGTTACAGAATGTCTAAAGCATGAGGCAATAGTGATCATGCTCATAGCAGAACTTTGTGAGACAAGAGCAACTAGCAAAGACATCTGAAGAATGTTATTGTGGCTGTTCCAACATTCAGTCTTTAGATGACAAGGCACATTGCCCACCCTTGCAAATTCCTTTCTATTTAAGTCATTCATTTTGTTAAGAATTCAGTAAAACATTCCACAAAGGCTGCACGTGAGAAGAAAACCTACAGGGACAGATTATTGTCCAATAACTTGAAAACTGAAACTCAATCAATTTTAATTATTGTTTATTTAAAAAAAATCAGCAGTTCATGTTGAATCAAAATGTAAGACAATTAAACTGTTAGTCTTTTCCTGCATAGTTAATGTTTGCGCTTTGAGAACAACTTAAGAGGGCTGATCAGTCCTCTAATGTTTGCAGTTAGTATGAACTCTGAATGTTCAGACAACCTATAAGGGTTGTCTGATGCAAGATAAAATACAATGAAAGAGAAAATACATTGTTTTGTGGTTTAACTGCACCAAAAAAGTGCAGTTAAACCACAACTGTTTTTTTGTGCTTTTGTGTAATTTCAAAACAGGGTGTAACAGTGGTTTAAGTGATTTTATTGCTCTCCGTTTGGAATTTTAAATGAAATTCAGGTAGTTTCAGAAAGCAAGAAAATCTTAATTCATTTCCACATGTTAACATTAGGTATAAAATGCTTTTGAGGTACTTGTAAACAAAACAAACAAAATTCCCCCTTTGAAATCTTGTTTCAAAATTGAGAAGAAACCTGATCTCCAATTGAGAAGTCACAGATCCATATTTTGCAACAGGCCTAAAATAAGTGTTTTACCTTTCCAGCATTGGTTGAAATGGTGTTGGCCATGACCCCTTCCAGGTAACTGCTGAGACTGACTCCTTTCACTGAGATGATAGCTTCTTGAGTCAATATTGTCCTAAAAAGAATGATAATTTGTAGGAAATCATAGAGAAAATTTAGTACATCATAATTCACAATGAAAAAAGAAAAACTGACAGAGAAAGATGAAACATACTTTTCTGGATCTTCAGGATGTGGTTTGTAGGTTAATTTTTCATCCACAGACACCATGTTTGTGAAGGTAATCTGAAAAGGACAAATCAAGAATTCATTTTAGTTAACACTTAAAGTACGTGCAGCTTATGGAGTAATTTCCACACCTAAAGTTTGAACAGTTTGACAAGCCTCCCTAAAGCTCTTAACAATTGTACTTGAAACTTCAAGAAGACTTGAATAACAAGTACAACCTCATTCAAAGAATGAGGTTGTACTTGTTACAGACATGACAGACTGTTCATGTCATTGAACAGTGTGAACTCATCCGGATGAAAGTAACACAAACTCTACCTAAACTGGGTGTGTCTGTTTGAGACTGACACAACCCAAAGACAATATGCTTCGTCACTGCTTGTCATCGAATGGGAAAGAACAACAACAAAAGAAAGCTTTAATGCTGTCACTCTAGCCGATATTAACATTTAATATCTTTGGCAGACCTTGAAATCCCAAACTCTACCAAGCATTCAAAAGAAAAGGATGTTCTCATTACTCACATTTGAAGATTGAAGTTCAAACATTTTCTCTTTGGGATCCACAATCGAGCTCTCCTGAATGTAGGTGCACGTTCGTACATTTCCAATGAGCTAAAGGAAAAACAGGAAGACATATTACTACACAAAATTCCCTGTAAAAATTGTTTAACACCTATTATGTCACTGTATTTTGATTAAAATAAAATGATATCATGCAAAAAGTACTGAATGATACTTTTCAGTATCAGTCATTACTGAATGATACCGGGTCAATCATTGTCATTCAATTTATAATACCTTCAATTTATAATATTTCATGGCTCAATGGATGGATGGATGAATGGATGGATGAATTAATACAAATGTGTTATTCAAATGTGTACTGTTGCTCAGAAGTAGAAATTATGACACCACATTGATTTAATAGCTTTCCGCTTTAGTCCAAATATTAGAAATTAGATTTTTTTTAAATTCTTTAAACCATAGGGAAAACCCTCACATAATACTTTGCTAAGGATAAATAAAAACTGTTTCTTACATGATAAATGATACTGGGATTATAAGCCACAGCTCCCAAAGAGCCTTCAAAAGGGGCCAAAACTCAAGATATGAAACATGAAGTTTATACACACAGGAAGCACAGAAGTGTTTTACTAATTCAATGATGTGTAAATAAATTATAAAATCAGGCAACAAAACTTTTGGTCTTAAAAAAATAGAGTCATAATATTACTAGAGAGAACAGACATATCCTCATATATCTAACCAAGAGTTGTCAGAAAATGCTGACATAAAACAATCTCAGACAGCTGGAATGGCACAGTATCAGTTTTCTGCAACCTCATCGTTCCAGAGTTCGGATTACAGAGTTCAGTGAATCACGGTTCCCATAGGAAGAGTTCAAATTACACAAATTCCAGAGGGCTTCGTCACTGCTCTGCTTTCAAGTCACCTCTGGTTCTGACCGAGCTGACACACAGATGGAAAGTTACATCACACAGTGTCAGGGATCACATCTGAGCAATGATGGATATGGGACCACCATGTCCCGTACAGCACGAGCTGTGGCACACCGCCATGAACTAGCCGTGGCTCCCACAAGAACCTATTTCTGTTACTATTACTGGACAGAAAAGCCTTGCTTGTGAAGGTCAGATCCGAGCATGGAAAGTTAACCATGTGATGGACGTATTTGGATTTTTGTAATCCATTTTATCACGTGACTTTTAATACAAATATCACAATGTTTTCCATCATTGTCTGGAAAGATTATGTGTTTGGGTTTTGACACTCACAGATTTTACAATGGACGGTAGGCCCCACTCTGTGCTGAGCAGCCTTTTACTGTGGAGGCGGCCTTGTTGGTCAATGTTTCGGTCTAGTACATCCACTCCAAACACACTGGGATTCATGGGATTTGGATACTTCTGCATAGCAGCCTTGGTCACCATCTCCCAAGGATGGCTGTGGGGCAAAAGCAACAAAAATACAGAATTTGATAAATAAAAGTCACACACAAAACTACCATTTTACACAGCATTCCAGAGTTGAGTGAATCTTTTTATTCACAATTATACATTTTCCTAAATGCTACAATTAACAGTTAAACAAATTCCTACTCCTACAAACTGTAATTGTTTCCTCTTATTAACATTTACTCTCAAGGTTAAATAGCAAAGCTCTAAAGAAACTCTTCATTGTTTGTAGCTCATAAGGTGGCTTCAAAAGTGCAGAGGGTAAATTTTAAATTGAATTATATTTCATTTAATTTACAGTTTTCTATAATATCGGCATTTAACTAAACTAAAATATTTGAACTGTAATGCAAACAAAACACTGTTTGCATTATTTCATTCGAGTGTTTTACTCGGTCATTATAATTATAGTAATTATAACATGACTAAAATAAAAAGAATAGACCTGAATTAAGTAGCTCCAGCTTTGATAACTTAACAAAAACATAATAGTTTTTTTAAGTAATACGCAAAAAAAATGCTTAAAATATGATATTACTTTTCAAAGAGCGACGGGCAGGATTGCTAGCTAGCAGCAGTCTAACACAGACGTTTCCATGGAGACATTTCCGCCACTATTCAGTGACGTGTGCAATTACGACAGCACGTACGGAAGAATGTAGGGGAAAGGTTAAAGGGGCTGCTCGGATCTGACCGGCGAGTTACGCAAGCCGAAAAACTGCAGAGACTAGTCAATGACAGCGTCTTATGATCAGTTTTATTCAATTTCTTGACCGCTTTAAGAATCTTTTGAGTAATTTAGTGTTATTAAAACCAAAGCAATCACGGTACACTATATCAGTGTACTTGACACGCTCGAACATGTTATAACAAAAGAAACCGGAGTTTATATATAGAAACATGGTTATTAAAAACAGTGTTCAGTGGCCTAACTTTGCATATGGTATATAACACAATCAAAATAAAAATAAAATCAGCGTTAATAAAAGCTCCGGTCAGGAAAATCTGTTTAAATCTGCAACCAGCAAACAAAACACACATTGCCTGGATGGATGAAATCTGCGCTTACTTGAATATGTGCTCCGAGGTCCAGATCTTCATAATTTAATAGTAAGCAGCAAAGGCTGTGAAACAGCTGTCGAACCGGTAGGAAGACGGTCAAACTGACAGATGTAAGAAAGCAGCACATGAAGTGAATGAAGAATCCTTCCGCCCCATCCCAGCGCAGCCGCAGTCACATGAGTCCATTACGCATTTCCGCCTCTTGGGTCATAATGCAAAATCGAAATATGCCATGTTTTACACTTAATCTTAACACTCACTGTTATATATGGCATAATATAAAGTCCCCGGGGTCTTAATATTTATTATATTTTCTATTACAAAATTGTTTGATTGATTGTTTAGATATTTTGACATCAAGTGCAGAAAAAACAGAAAAGTTTTAAAATATTTTTTCTAGCACATTGTATAACTGCCCAGTCTTATCTTGCCTCAAACTTTTTAAATGTTGGAATAATTGTCTGTTTTGCAATAGACGTGTTTGTCTTTTTTCCCCCAATTCATTTCAAAAATACTTTATTAATCCTAGAGGGAAATTAAATGTTGTTATTTATACTAATTTTCTTTGACCCACAGATATAGTTTTGGGCCTCCATGACATGGTTATCATCTTTGTGCCAGATATGACATTTCTAGTCAATATGACAGGAGTATCTGTTCCTGTAATATTTAATACATTTACTTAAATTCTATAAATGAATCTGTATTTACCTGTATTGTAAACATTTAAATACTCCTTATGTCTGTCTGAACACCTAAGCATAATGTCTTTCATTGAAAATGTTTAGTTAAATGTTGATTTCACGTTATATATGTTGCTGCTTGACCTTCTCTTGACCTTACAACCTGTCCTGAATAGAACTTTGATATGTCTGTTGGCACCGTGACCTATATTACACATCACCTCTAATTTGTCACAGTACTGTACAAGAGTTCAGTCAACTGTACTGCAGAGTGCAGGGGCATCTGAAAGTCAAGTGTGCTTATCTAGAAGTGGACATGCTCTGTCCAAGTTATGCGTAATCGCAGGGCACCAGACTTGTGCAAGTGGGAGGAAACAGTCTGACAGCCTTGAACTGTATCACGGGTAGTGTGGTATCAGAGTACTTTCCAGTGCCACAGTTTGCCTCAGATCAACTCCAATTCATGAAACCTGCTGTCAGAGGACAAGGTTTTGAAAAAGCTTTTAATACATATTCCATACACAAAAACAAAATAATGTTTAAACATCAATATAATATTTGTTTGAAGTTATAGATTATACAGAAATGGTGAAAAAATCATTCATTTAAACATGGACAAAAAAATCCAACATTTCAAAGAGAAATAAATCAATTATAAAATTTGGTTAAAAATACAAAAACATTGTTTGCATTATTTCAAAAGTACATTTACATACAGGGCTGACATAGTCTAACATAGTCAAAATGCATGCTTCTTTTTTCCACATAATAGTTTTTTTTATAAATGCATTAAAATATAATACAGCCCATGGAATGAGAAGAAAGAATGCAATATTATTCACTCTTAATAAATTAATACATATTATGGTCATTACTTTGAATCAGTGAGCCACGGGTTTCATTTTACAATAGTACAACAAATACAAGGACATTTATACAAGACCAAATAGCTGGATCAAGTCTTATTGGTTTTTTGCTTTGGCCTTCACTGCACCCAGGAAGTAGTTGTTTACTATAAACTGTAACATGATGTGCACTTCTAGACATCATGACAACTCAGACTACAAAAAGGGTGAATGGTATACTTGTTCTATAATGTTTCACTATGACTTGCTGAATGACTTCGCCTGTGAGAAACAGAAATGCAAACTACAACATGAATTAAAGCTCATTCATTGTGCTGATAAAATCACTGAAATTTTTATTGCTCTTCCAATCTCCCAACACACAGTTTCCAACTATTTCTATAATAATAAAAGTAAGTGCTTAGCATTGATTGTATATGCAATTATACAACTGGAGTTCCACATAAGGGGCAGTTATGTAAGAACTGTTTCTGGGTATGGCAAAATTTGCCTCTTTCCAAAGAATTGTTTATGTTACAAATACAATTTATGTATGGCTAAAAAGCTTTTTAAAAAAGAGGCATAATGTACATGTGCATAAGGACTCCAGACTCCATGGATACAAATTACTCTTAGATTAGTTTAGTGGAGCAAAATAAAATCTCAGCAATAATTAGAGTAATTACTGTGTAAAATTACTTGTTAAATCTTAAAACAAATATGCAAAAACAAACAAAAAAAATCTACTTTCTGGCTAGCAAGTAAATGTAAACATAGCTTTAAATTGCATGCTTACAACTGTGTCTAATTGTCAGGTTTGTCTATAAGTCAATATCGTGATTATATTTTTTAGTACTACGACTCATCTGTCTTCTGGAGGAGCCTGGGCTGACATTCCCTGACTGAAGCATCCTTTAGCTCACCTTCATGTACATCTGAAGCATTCGCTGGTCATTTAAAAGGAAAATCTGTCTAGTTAGTCATGGGTCTGCTGTTGGCATAACATGTCTTAGATATTTATTTCAAATAACTGCTGAAAGATTTTTTCAAAAGATCAAAAGCCCTAAACATAATGATCAAAGTCTTGAATCCAGGAAAAGGTAAAAATAAATATAAAATTAATGAAAAAATACAAGCAAAACAGCTTGACATAAAAAAAATTGTTACCAAAGAAATTCACTATACATACATCATCTCAATTCTAGCCCAAAGAGTCCTTGTGTGAAGCGATATACCCCATCCACACTACTCATCTACAGTTTCTTTGTTGGTTTCTACCACTGTTTCCAGTATGGTTTCCATCTGAGACTGAACCTTTGTGATTCCTGCAGACGAGGGTCCTTCCTCTTCTTCTTCTTCTGCTTCCCAATCTAGATCAGCAGTTGCATCTTGGTACTGCTGGTACTCTGCCACCAGGTCATTGAGGTTACTTTCAGCTTCTGTGAACTCCATTTCATCCATACCCTCTCCTGTGTACCAGTGTAGGAATGCCTTCCGTCTGAACATGAGGGAGAACTGCTCGCCTACCCGACGGAATATCTCCTGGATTGCTGTGTTGTTTCCAATGAATGTGGAAGCCATTTTTAGACCTCGAGGAGGGATGTCACACACAGCCACCTTTACATTATGGGGGATCCAATCGACAAAGTAGGCACTGTTTTTCTGTTGCATTGCAAGCATCTGCTCATCCACCTCTTTGGTGGACATCCTACCTCGAAAGACACCAGCTACTGTGAGGTAGCGCCCTCGCCGTGGGTCGCATGCTGCCATCATGTTCCGGGCATCAAACATCTGCTGGGTAAGTTCAGGTACAGTGAGAGCTCTGTATTGCTGGCTACCCCGAGGTGTCAGTGGGGCAAAGCCAGGCATGAAGAAGTGGAGACGGGGGAAGGGCACCATGTTGACAGCCAGCTTCCTGAGGTCAGCATTGAGCTGTCCTGGAAATCTAAGAGAGGTTGTGACCCCGCTCATAGTCAAGGAGACCAAATGGTTGAGATCCCCATAAGTCGGTGTGGTCAGTTTTAGGGTACGGAAACAGATGTCGTAAAGGGCCTCGTTGTCAATGCAGAAAGTCTCGTCTGTGTTTTCTAAGAGCTGATGCACAGAGAGTGTAGCATTATAAGGCTCCACCACCGTGTCTGAAACTTTAGGAGAAGGCATGATGCTAAAGGTATTCATGATACGGTCTGGGTAGTCCTCTCTGATCTTATTGATGAGGAGGGTACCCATGCCGGAGCCTGTGCCTCCCCCCAGTGAGTGAACCAGCTGAAAGCCTTGGAGGCAATCACAGCTTTCACTCTCGTTCCTGACCCGGTCCATGACATGCTCCACCAACTCCGCTCCCTCTGTGTAGTGGCCCTTTGCCCAGTTGTTTCCAGCTCCTGAGTTCCCTGCACCACCAGATTTATAGACGTTAGGTTATTTATCCACAATAGATTACAAATCAATAACTTATCTCTACAGAAATTACTCCAGCTAAACTGACAGGGTTAAAGTATGTCTCTACACCTCTGACCCTTCTGACCACTATCCTTAGGCAAAACAATTTTAGTGTTTTGCCCAAAGACAGAGTGACAGAGTGGAGATCAAACCAGCAACCCTACCAAATGCAGAACTCCTGCCACCATTGAATTTTAATAACATGAATATTGTGTTTTTCTTTTCAGTCGGCCTCACCATGGATGAAATTGTCTGGTCTAAAAAGAGCACCAATGCGACTTCCTCTGACACTGTCCATAGTGCCGGGCTCCAGATCCACAAGCAACGCCCTGGGGACATATTTACCACCTACAAAGAGAATCAATAAGTTTTGAAAACATAGCTGGGAATGGGGATTTTCAGCCAATATCTTTCAGTGATTTAATGCCCAGTCCTATGCTAAAAAACAAAATAAGTAGCAGACAGCTGAGCTCAATACACAATATTTGTGGTAAAGTATTTGAATAAGCCTAAGCAAGCGAATTAACTCTTCTGGTACCGTGTGCCTCATTAAAGTAGACGTTGAGCCTCTCCAGCTGTATGTTGCTGTCTCCTTCGTAGAGGCCTGTTGCATTTATTCCATGTTCTTCACTGATAACTTCCCAGAACTAAAACAGAAGAAAATTATCAATACAACACCCATAGTAAGTTGTTCCTTAAAAGATCCTCTTTATACAGTAGTTAAGCTCCACTTCAATTTTTAATGTTTAAAATGTGACTGTATTGTATTGCACTTAAGGAAACTATTTATATGTGCCTATAAATAAATCATCTAGTTAGTATCCATCTACAAAAAGTCTTGAATTATTCCCCATTTCTTCCTATTTTCTTTCCAAATACCAAGTTTCTCCTTAAGTCTCTTAAAAGTTCAGTTAATCAATCATTTCAGTTAAAAAAAAAAAAAAAAAACTCATAAAATACAAAGTACTGAGAAATCAAGATTCTTTAAAAGTTTTGCACAGTATGTTAGGCATCAATTAAATCATTATTGAGCTGGAACAAGCAGTTATCTATTTGTCTCATGCTTTTAAATAAGCTGCATGCAGAACATTGAGTGTACATAATGTAAAACGGATTTTTAGGCTGGAAGTAACCTGACTGTTTGGAGACTAATACAGCCTAAAATGTCAAAAAGCAGCATGTGTTACCAATTTTTATCATTTTGTTCTTCCCCGTTCTTATTTTGTGTAAGCCATGATAAAAATGTCCCACCCATGTCAGTTCTACTTTGGTCCTTATCTTTCAACTAAGAGCTTGACAAGGAACACCCTGTGTCACTCACAGTGAGTGACAGCGCACAACGCAAAATAATCACCACAAGAATAAAAAAATACATGCAATTTTGGACTACTTTAAACATGTTTTCACAAAATGTATTAACAGTAATTATTATTCTTGTAACTCTGCTAGTTAATAATGTTCTAAAAATTAACCAAGAGTTTTTGATGCAGGTTTTTTGACACACATCACATTTTATGGAGGTGATAAATTAATAATTGTTTCTTTGCATTACCTTGGAGCCGATCTGGTTGCCACATTGTCCAATTTGCAGATGTACGATTTCACGCATGGTGATTGAGAGACAGTCCACCGAACAGCTGAGGGTCCGAGATAGTACTCAGTGCTCTCATCCGTCTTATATATGGAACCAGAAGTGATGTCATCAGTGACATAAGGAAGTCTTCTGTTTAAAAAAATGAGAAAGACCCAGAAATCACAATAAAAACTAAATATTCTGCTGTGCAAAAGTCTATGTCCTATTAGTTATTGCATCAGAGGGAGAGTTTTGTGTGATTTTTAAAGGACCAGCAGTCTTGCAGGCTGATTTTAGATTGGTTTTAAATTTGTATTTTTTTATTTTATTCATCATATGTTGATATTTATTAAGCTGCTCAAGCTGTAAAAACTTCAAGAGGACACAAGGTCTGTAAACCCGAGGGACAAATCAGTTTGGTGTCTTTACAAAATAGGTTATGTGGTTCATCTATGTATTCACTGAAAACGGTGAATATAAGTCTGAATGGAATTTTACCACTAAGGTGGGTTCCTCATGGATATTAAGCTATATTAAATAATACTGTTTTGGTTAAATCTTACCTGTAAATTTATTTAGCTGGAGAAGACATAAAATGCTGTATTACTAAATGATAATATATATATATGTATACTGAGAGAGAGAGATAGAAGATATATCTCTAAACTCTACATCCGACCAAAAACAGGAAGGAAGTTTAGTGCAGACAAAATAAGGTGGCTCATTTCATTGCTCAGTGTCTCATAGCATCTATAAGTAACAACATAGGATCCCAGATATATAATTATGTAGCATTCTATTTTGGTATTTATTATATTCTAAATAAAATAACCAAGTTTCTATTCAAAAACACTAAAAAGGAACTTCATGGACTTCTCTGTGCTCTTGTGTTGCTGATAACTGGTCAGATTGTGACGGATGCTACCATCTAGAGGATACAGGCGGCAATGACACTTTACAAGTTCACACCTGAGTCTTTATATAATTTTAAAGTAATTCAAATTTCAAGTCGAACTGATAATTTTTAAGGTTCTAGCGTAGTTTTTAACTTGACTGTCTGTGCCTTGCTACAAATTCATTAATACATTTAATTATCATTTGGGAACAGTTTTTTCCATTATCATTGTCTTAGATTAAAGTTCGTTTGATCTTCTGAATATTTAAGTGTGATTTAAAAAAAGTAAACACAGAATAAGTCAGAAGAGGGGAAAACTTTTCCATAGCAGACTGAAATGTATTTGTTCTGCTTTTAGGGCTATTCTTGACATCTAATCATGGTGAAGAGTTTGCATGAAGTTTAGTTCTTACTGAACTTACAGTATGTTTGAAATATTTCTCCATCTGAGAAACACTGCCATGGTGAAAGAAACTAAATGAACCACATTCACCTGACTGAGAGAAAAAAGAAAGTATCACTCTGAATTGAGCTGAAGTGAGACGACCATTTTAAATCCTGGGATTCATCTTGTAACTTCTCTGATTCCAGTCATTAGTTCCACCCTCTGTTGTCTGTTGGGGTTCATTAAAGAGCCACAACAGCATTTAGTTGTCACTGATGACCTTTATGTGTTTTGCCCTGAGCCTTTTGACGCATTTATGGTCGGAGTTTGTTTGTGTGTGTGCCAGTTTGTCTGCTGTTTATGAATCATGATGGAATCTGTGTTTATGTGTGTGCGTGTCAGATTCAAAAGGATTAATTAAATTCATTAATTTAAAGATTTAAATGTATTTAAATACCCCGATCACCACCAAGTGAGAAAGGATGCTACACCGTTATATTATCTAAATTTCTTTCAAGAAATCTCATTGGAACGTTATAGGATGCAACCGACCTTTAAACTGAAAATTAGCAAGACTGTGGGAGATAGATAATAGTTAACAATATTGTTGTTATTCTATCTTGTAGATCACCTACTTTGGTACAAAAAAAAAAGTATTATTGATGATGGCTTCTTATTTTGGTACACATCATTTTAGAGCTGCCCAGTCATTAGTCATTTCAAAGAGATAGTTCAAATTTTTTCAACAAAGTGTTCTCTGATTTTGATTAGTTGATCTCATTTTCCAGAAATTTGTTCATTTACATCCATTAGCTAAAGCCATAGTCAGCTGACCAAGATGATCATTATGATCTCTTAAGTCAAAGGTATCAGTCAGAAGAAGGGTAACAAAAATTCCATGGTATATTTGCACAAACTTAACACAGTAGTACAATCAAGGCAGGTATCAACGTCGGGAATAATTGCTACTGATTCCTTCCAGGAACAATGTGAGAGAAAGGTGATATTATAAAATGGATGAGAAATATTTCATTTCTCTTTAGGATCAGTAAAGCATTTTTGAATTGAATTAAATTGAATTGGAATGAATTGTTTTGAAGACACTAGTCTGAGATGCAAAGAGGCACTAAAGGAGCTGCTGAAACTTCTTGCAAGTAATGCTTGAATTCCACATTTGTGTTAAATCTAAAAATCAGGAAACACAATTTTTAAGTTATTAAACTTTTTTCTAATAAAAAAGGTTTACCTCAGACCTATTAAAAGCTTCCCAGAACATTAGGGTAAGAGGTTGCAAAGGTCCAGTGCAATCTGAGTTA
This sequence comes from Poeciliopsis gracilis, assembly GCA_911649635.1. Classification (NCBI taxonomy): domain Eukaryota; kingdom Metazoa; phylum Chordata; class Actinopteri; order Cyprinodontiformes; family Poeciliidae; genus Poeciliopsis; species Poeciliopsis gracilis. Next base: position 2,716,853 of record CAJVRI010001403.1, read on the forward strand.
AAAGTTTGGACTTTAGCTTAAAAAGTTTAATCAAAAAATGCTTCAAAAGATGCTGCCTATTTTTTAAGATGGATTTGTGCAGATATAAATAGAAAAAGGTTGAAAATGACTTAGAATACATTATTTCCACATGACAAAACCTTGCTATTCTGTCCGACTCAAAAATAAGTCAATTTCAACAACAAAAAAATATTATTACTATATTGCCTAATGTGACAAACTTAACAAGTTCTCTTTTGCAACAAGTAAAATTGTTATAGACTTGTCCAGGTCAGGTATAGAACCATCTAATGCTGATTTTTTTTCTTTTTTTTATTATTATTTTTCTTTTTACACCAAAGTAAAAAAATTTGAAAAACAAACAAGATATTTTTGGGATAAAACATGTTTTCTTAAATTGTCTTTTGTCCAATACAATTAAAATTGTGACCTCTTTTAGCCTCTTTATAGAACCTCAGGAAACCTGAACTATTCTTTTAAATCTTTATTATAGAACTAATCTACTGAGTAATTACATAATCCATTGCTAAAATTCTGGTGATTGGTTTACACTTTGCACAACAAACCTATAGGACTAAAAGAAAACCGTTTCAAGTTTATAGATTTTGAGAGATTTATTGAAACTAATTGCTAATATATGTTCTACCTTCATATTAGTAACATTGTGTGACTTTGCCATGCGGTTGTCCAACGTTCTAAAGCTGTAATTGCTTAAAAGTTACCAGCTGTCATTCTACAAATAGCATATCATCTTTTTATGTGTTTGGAGTGGTTTTTTATTTTTTATTTATTTATTTTTTTTATAGCCTAATCAATAATCTTTCAGTTATTCATGGAGGATGGGTAGGCTGATGATCATTTTTGCTTCAAAGAGGGCGCCTCTCCCCTTCTGTACCTCTGCTTCTTGACGCTCCGGGCAATCATGTGATCCAACCAAAGACCGACGCTGCTTTAAAGACCAGAGTCAAGCGGCAGTAAAACGGAAATCAGCAGAACCTTGTTTGCCATTCAAATCAAAAGCATCAAACCTCTCATTAAAAAAATAAAAAAGAGATTAGAATAGGATAATTCATTGACAGCAATTCTATTAAGAGGTCAACTTTTTGTGCTCCACAAAGATACTTCTGGGGAACAACTTTTTCTTTCATAACGACACTGAAATAACTATTTCTTTTATGCAGTTGCAGCCAGTGTAATTGTAAATGTTTGCAAACAGAAAGGTTCTTGTGCTTGAACAACTCTTAATGGCTCCTGGTGCTTTTATCAGTTGTATATCACAATGTATGTGTAAATGGGCCTATTTAAAACCACAATTTCTTCTCGGCATCACTGAAGACAAACTAAGTTCTACCAGCCTACTCGGACCAAAATTTGAGAATTATGACTCAAACTGAACAGGGCTTTTGACATGTTTTGTAGACATTAAATCCAAATCGATTTTTTTTCCCCTATGAATTACCATTATGAGTTGATGTATTTTTTATTGAAATTATTCAAAACTGTTGGTTTCAACTTTGTGAATAAATAAGTAATATAAGTACAACAAATATACCAGTTATCTTTGGCCAGAATTGACTTTTGATTAAGAAATAAAAACTAATCAGAAACAATACTGTTGCTGATTTTTTTTTCTCCCACACTTTGATAAAACTTGATAAAAACAGTCCATACATAACAAAACAAAACAACAAAAAAGGTTTACATTTGGAATGGGGGGAAGGAAATAGCCTTTATTTGTTTTCTAAAAAAACAACAAAAAATATCTGTAAACTTTATTTTTTGACATCAGGATTAAATATGAAAATCTTTAAAGAATGTGTTTTCTGTTCATCTGACAAATATGAAGCACAAAATGAAAGAAATAAAAATATACCACTAGACTTTAAGACATTTGCAGGCATTTTGCGAATGTGGTGCTTTTTTTGCTTTTATTATGAAAGGTTCAACAGGAAAAAGAGTCGGTTGTCATGGAAAACTTGACACCGCTTCTTCATTCCCAGGGTTCCGTGAGAGCCGTTTGCCCCACCCCACCTCTTCAGCGCTATCTATCTCAATGTACAATTCTCTGAGAAAAAAAAACGGGGGCAAAAATAATTCAGAGAAACGCCGTGAACCGAGCGAGTCTCACCCACCAGACCGGCTCACCGGAGCGGCCGCGGGCTATCGGCGCCGAAAGCAACTGCCTGTCTCCGTTTGGATGAAGTGAGTGAAAAAACCCCCACCGCGGTATGTTCATGTATCATGCACATGTAACCATTATCTGCCGTACGGATTCAGAGGGAATACAAAAAGGCGAGAGACTTGACAGCGGACTGTGCTCCTGCTGCTGCTTGCGCCAAAACGGGGGACACAGCGGAGGATTTCCACGAATATCGCCCGGATATTTGGTCGCGGAGACGGACAGCCAGCTGCCGAGAGCCGCCTGTGTTCGGTCGGAGAAGATTTCCGATGTGAGAAGAAACACAAATTAACGCTACGGAGAGAAAAAGGACGGACTAGGGGCCTTTTTCCTTTTCTATTTTTTTTGTTGGTCAAACCCTCCTTAAAAAAAAGACAGACACCCGCATCTATTGACCGAAGACAGGACCGAATTTTTGGCACAGGATATCACCAATAAGGCTGCTGATAACCTTCCTGATTAAAATAAAAATGTGAGAGATTTTGGAAGAAGCCCCGGTGTAGCCTGATGTTTCACATGCCGTCATTTTAAAAGGAAATATTATTTTTTTTTAAATAGCTCTCCCTCTCGTCCTCTAATGTTCTTCTGTTTATTTGAAACTGAATCGCAATCAGTTCGATTAAACCTAAATCTATATTTTAAACAAGAATAATTAAGAAAGGGAGCCTGAAGAAAACAGAAGTCTGTTTGAAATGGATTGAATGGCAGTGGGAGTTATCGGCCGAAGATGGGCTCCTGATGGGGACATTTGCTGAGGAAATATAAAAGTATTTGTATCATCACAATAAAAAATATAACAAACAATCAAAAAAAAAAAAAAGAGCAAAGGCCGGTGTTTGAGATCCATACGCCTTTAAGGAATCTGGGGCGCAGAGATTCATTCATGAGCAGCCAGAAAGCTGGAAATTCCACATCCACTCTCATATCAGCGTTGATGACTTCATTGCGGATTTACAGTGAAAAACACGGGAATCAAGTGTTTGAGAGGGCGGGATCGTTTGCTCCACTTCTGATCTCTCTCTGCTGATGGTTTTCCAGTAAAAACCCACATCCATAATAAAACGCCTCGGCGGAGTAGATCTACTACCTGAGAGCTGCTGCTGCTGCGGAGACATAGATGTCACCAAATTTGAGCCAGATGTTCCTCTGGTGGTCCAGATCAAGAATTTAGGATTCTTAAAAGCATCCAGCCATCCACGCACCTTACAACTCGCTTTGAGCCCACAACTGGATTTTTTATCTTTTTTTTAATATATTGGGAAGATGGGCTGTCTTGGGAATAGTAAGACTGAAGACCAGCGAAATGAGGAGAAGGCTCAGAGGGAGGCGAACAAAAAGATAGAGAGGCAGCTGCAAAAAGACAAACAGATATACCGGGCAACTCATCGACTTCTTCTATTAGGTAGGTGATTTTTCTAACTAAAATATGTTTCAATAATTGTTGCTTTTGCAGCAGGAAAAAAAAATGCTCTAGAAACCCTTCTGCAAGGCATAAACAAAACGATGCGTTTGATGCAGTCTCACGCCACCAGTTTAGTGTTTTGACACAGAGCTCTTGGAGGAAAAAAATCCGGCTGGCCTGCATTCTGGGGGTCATTATGGAGCCTGATTACTGAACATGTGAGAGACAGGAGAACAGACACCACCATCTGTGTGAAGGCAGCACACTCAGGCACCACGCAGAGACCGGGAGGCCGCTCACAGGCGTTCCTACATGCTCCTCTCTCCTTTCCAGATACCACTTGCGATCTGGTGTGTTTGTGTTAACAGTTAGCATTCTGGATGCCTTCGCTTTGGCTGTCTTATCAAGTGAGGCGCTCAAAAATAGGGGAACAAAAGTCTGATTGACAGTTTAGCTATTTTTGGCCTTTAACATTTGTGTCTTCTCGTTGAAGACTAGTATCCTGTTAAACCTCTGAGTGCAAATTAGGATTACCATTAGGATTAGTAGCTTCCCTGAAACGTCTGTCGGGCTCGTTTTAATCTGAAACTGATCCCAGATTTGTGCACACACACATTACACCTCTAAATAGCACTTTAGGAATATTGTTGGCTTCCTAGGAAACACGGCGAGCTATTTCTGATGCCAAATTCATGGTCAGTGTCCTGACTGAGATTCAGAAATACTATTGGTTTATGTATGATTTTCTCTGACCTTGTTTTGGATGCTGAGGCTCCTATAATAAGCTCAGCTGAAATTAACTCTGAAAGTTCTCTGTTCTTCCAGATGTCCCTCATGTACACTGATCAGCTGGCTTTAGTAAACGCCTCTAAATGAAAATACTGAACAAAAGTGTGCTATCAGAAAGTACAAGTTGCCATGTTAGCAAGAACTCAAAGGAATTGTTTTTTGCCTGATGTGATGTCACCAGAGACGAGCTTTTTTGTAAGGGGGGGATAGATTTCTTGTTTTCTTAAGTAACAATTTGCAACAAAACAAACAAAATCTGACAATGAAATGTTGTTGTATTGGCTGTTAAGCTTTAATTTAATACAGCATTACTGATTTTGACAAAAAAAAAATATATAAAGAAATGGTTGAAGGTAGTTGAGGTTAGAGTCTGATCAAAGTAAGAAAAGAGTCTTAATGCCATGTAGTCCTGGTGCCATAAAATATTTTTAATGGGATATAGTGAATGCTTTAAGTAGTTTATTTTTACCCCTTTAGTTGTCCTGATATTTAAATGGGTAAATTATTCACACTTGAAGGATTTCCTTTATTGCAGGTGGCAATACAAAAAGCTCAATAGTTGAGCTTTTTGTATTTGTTTTTATCAAGTGTTCTTGTCATGTCAGCCTTTGTTGTGTCTAACATGCAGTACATCTGTAAAGATGGAGGACAGAGATTTAGGGTCAACTTTGAGAAAGAAAACTCTGAAGTTCTTATCATTTACATGTGAAATCTTAGTTTTTAATCTGATTTTCATCAGGGAATCAAATCTTGCTTTATCCATGCATTGTGGATTCATTAGTTGTTTTTTGTTGCACAGTTCTGCTTTCTTTTCTCCTGACACTGTTCTGCCTTCACTACCAGGTGCCGGAGAATCTGGGAAAAGTACAATAGTCAAGCAGATGCGAATATTGCACGTGAATGGCTTCAATGCAGAGTAAGTGTTGTTCCTTTTCTCGCTGTCTGAACTGTATCACACCTTTGGATACAATTTATCAAAGATTTTGATAATTTTTGGTGTGAATTTATTTTCCTTCTGGAATACAAGCAGTACCACAACATTATAGGAAATTTGTTTGGTAGACAAGAGATTCTGTACTTTTTAGACTTATATTAGTCAATAATTATTCAGTAGAAAATATTATTTAAGGTGTGTTATGTTTTATTTAATGTAGGAATCATTTAGTTTACACATAAATAATCAAAATTTCAAAGTATTTTTGACTCAGAACACTTCTGATCAAATCAACTATTGATGAATCAGTTTCTAACAGCAGGAGTAGCTGAAGTATTTGGATCAGTATCCACATGATGCCGTCTCAGTTTAGATATTAATAACCTCTGTTTATTAAGACAATATCTTAAACTATAAATACACCAGTAAACTGACCGGTGAGCTTGAGGCCTGCTCTATAGCTTTTTAACTTAAAGGATTGTGACTGGTGACCAGATGGGTGGAAAGTCAAAAATACAATCTTTATCTGATCAGTGAACGCACCATAAGTACTAGCAGTAACACATCAGAACAAGACTCAATGTTAGTACACAATATGATGCTAATAATGACAATAAGCATGATTTACACAGCAGGGAGGGTTATACATTTATGATATAAATCTAAAAACAAAATAAACAAACCAGAGACAAGAAATTGGTTACCCACAATAATTTGTTGCTTCTCTATGTTGAACCAATTTTAGAATTTTTTTTGTTTATGCCAGAATTTGAAGTAAGTTGTTGCCTTCTTTTAAGCTGCAGGTTCTACATTTTTGGACAATTTGTCTGTGTATGTGTGTGTGTTTTTATTTTTTTTTCTTTCAAATAAAGCTGGAAGGAAAACTGCTTAATTACATTTTTTGGGGTTTTTAACTTCATGGATGAAACATTTATTTAGTCTGTTTCATGTTTTCATTGATACATATTACCCTGGGTGCTGAGCAGCCATCCTTGTCTTGTGAATTTCCTAAAACAGTTTTTTTCCTAGAAATGGTTTCTTTTGGGGGGTGGAAGCATCATCATGTGGTTGTTTTCAGGTCACATTGAAGCTTGATATCCTGATGCAATAGCAACACTGACCCTCCAAGTTGGGTCAATTTTAATGCCCATTTCATGCATTGCTTTTGCCGGTGGGTTAGGGCAACATTAAAGATTAGTTTTATTATTTAAAAATAATCAAAAGAATAACACAAACAAACAGACTTTCCAAAAGTTTTCTTCTAAACTTGAATTGAATTTGGAAGGGATTATCAGGAAGCACATCAGAAACACTTTTCAACATTTGAAAGGAAACATAGTGGTGCAATGATAACAATATTAGCAGAATGAATAGGAAGCCTTTCAAACTGACTATGTGGGAGGATTTACAAAGAAAACACAAAAGTGAAACTCCCATATACTGTCTGGTAAACCTACAAAAGGTTAAATGCAGTGGTCACCAACTTAAATCAGACAAAATGCATTCAAGCAATGAGAAATATGCAACATAAAAAACATAAAAAACGTTAAATAAACTTAAAATGTTAAAAAGACATAGCCAGGCTTTAAACTCTTAATTATGTACATGTTAGAAAAACAAATGGGTAATTAAATGTATTTCAACAGAAATGTATCCATTATCATTTAAAAATTAAGGAAATATATTGTTCATAATTCATCATTCAGTTATAATTAGAAAATTTAAAAAGAAATAACTTGCTAAAAACCAAACCAAAAATGTTATTTTGTCTGCTATTTTTCCTGTGCATTATTAATTTAGCTCTTGAAGATACATTTTGTGAAAAGGTTCAAGTGAATATGCTTGTTCGTTCTGAATTTATTACCACAATATGCAGAATACAGATAATGTATTGTGAAAAAAAATTCATCTTAATGTTCCTGCTGTCATTTCTTCAAATCTGTTAATAGATATCTTGGGTTTTTACTTTGGATTAAATCAGATGTTAGAGAGCACAGCTTATTCCAAATATCTTGTGCTTTATGATTAGAGTATTTTTCAACAATCAATTTCTAACATGAGTTCTGTAACGGTGTTTCTAGTCCGATTTATTAATATTTAACTAAATATAGATAATTAAAAAAATCTACCTTAGATACAATTTGCACATATTCTTCATCATGGTTTAGTGTTTACACTGAACATGAAGTGTGATTTTTGAAAAGTATGTGACATCATCACGCACCTTGTTTTTGGATGCCTGTTGCTAAATTAGACACTAAATGTTAACCCATTAATAACAGATTAATGTTATTGGTGTTGGCCACTCTTTCTTTAAACTCTTAAAATGTACAAAAGTTATTGCTGGATGTTATCTTTCATATTGTTTTATGCATTTAATAATGGAAAAAAAAGAATTTTCAGATTCTGTTATTGATCAGAATAACTAACACATTTGAAAATAATCTTTATTTCTTACTTTTCAAATGGTCAAACCTCAAACAAAAATAAAACACTTATCTCTTTGGAAAATTGTACATGGTGGCATCTCGAGACAAAATCAAAACTCTCAGTCGTCATATATTACATAAAGTCACTGTTTGTTTAGCAATATATAAAACTGACTCTTTTGAGCCCACTTAGTGTTTATAATTTAAAAAGCAGTTAAAACCACCTTAAAAGATGTAGTAATATTCTCCTCAAATGTCCCCCTTCAATCTGTTTGTTTTTGTGTGGGTTTTTTTTTTTTTTTAATAAATGTGGCTGTCAAAATTAAGGCCAAGTTCTGCTGTTCTCATTTTATGTGAGCAAACACAAAATTCAGGGGTTGCTCTTGCTCAGCAAAATAAGTGTCTGTGCGTCTGGGGCAGCCATAACACTGATGTCAGGTATAATTTTCCTCCAGGCTGGTGAGGAGATCCAGCAGAACTTTATATTATGCAGCACATTCACACTGAATCCTGCTGGCAGTAATATAAAAAGAAGCCAAACATCATTTTACAGTTAGTTTGGGACAATTTTTTCTTTCAAGCTGCTGGTTTTGTAGAAAACAATATTGTGTAGCACTTAAATTTTCATATTTTAAGGTGAAGTTTTATTACCATGTAATAAAAAGGCTAGTTGTCTTAATGATCTGGCTAACCTTTTGAACACGCTGAGTTCTTCGTGTGTGATGCTTTTGTAGAAACATAACTAAAAGCTCAAATGTATTCTTTGTTTGGCACAGAGAGAAAAAACAGAAAATTCATGATATCAAAAACAACATAAAAGAAGCTATAGAGGTAAGAAATGACTCTTTTTGTGAGAGATTCACATGGATCATTTGTAATGTGTGTGTTGTATCACAGTGTAAAACAGCTCTGATTTCCTGCCTTTCTTCTGCTCTCTCCATCCAGACCATCGTGGCTGCCATGAACACACTCACGCCTCCGTGCCAGTTAGCGTGTCCTGCAAACCAGTCCCGGGTCAATTACGTCATGAGCCTAGTAAACCAGAAGGACTTTGATTTTCCTTCCGTAAGTTGGTAAACTTTCTAAAATGGCATATTGTCTAATGGCAGTCTTTATGGGGCTACCTGATGAAACAGTTTTCTCATTTATTAGACTTTGTTTTGTTGTTAAATTAAGAAAAAACATCTGACACAGATTTACTAAAGTAAAGATACAGATTTATTCTGTTTTTGCATTTTTGTCAGGTTTAAATATTTCAAAATAAATTCATTTTGATGTCAGATAATCTGAAGAAAAAAATAGTTAAAATCTGCAAATACTTTGGTTCACCTTCTAGTAATGCTTATCATTGCCTACCTTAATGGTTTATATTCCAAATATATGTTTAATATTCATTCATAAGCACAGTGGAAACCTTTTGATGCTAATAAAAAAACTAATATTAAAAGGTTTTCTTATTTCTGCTCTTTGGGACACAGCCAATCAATGACAAGGAAAATGAATTGCCTGCCTTGCAAACGCCAAACAGTACCCTGTCAAGTAGCATTGTGTCTTTTTATTTCAGCTTCCCCAACCTGCATTTTAAACCACAGTTCTGCCATGTTGATGGCACAACTTGTTCCACATATAACCAAATGCACATTTAGCATGTTCATTTAGTAGCCAAATGAATTATGTCATGTCTGGAATGAAATGTTTATAAATTACCTAAATCAACTTGTTTCTGCTTTTTCTACCCTCACAACTATTTATGATATTGGAGCAGCCATCAGAGGCTGAAAAGACTGAAGCTAGAACCTGAAAGCGCTACCATGTGACGATTAAAATTGTTCTGCCAGCTTGAGATACACAATGGGGAAAAAAGAGTAGGCCAGAGCTAGTCCATAATTGTGGCGTCTGGTATCTATATAGATGATATGAGGACAAGTACCTCTTAAAAACCTCTAAAAACACATCTGCGGCTGAATGCTTACAGCTGAAAAGTTAGTAACTTTCTGAGACCTCACTCCGGACGTAAAATGTCAAAATTGCAGTCGGGCTATTTCTAATACAATAAGATGCTTTCAGTTGACAATTTGTAACTGTAAGTGTACCTAAACATTATTTTTCACAAAGTTTTAGTGTATGCAAGATATTAACATGTAGAAACAAAGTCCAGAGTATGAGGTCTTCACTGCTGAATTCTGCAGGTGTTCTGCCTGGTTGTGCTGTAGGTAAACGTCTCACACCTTTTGTTTGTGTGGTGCTTCAGTAATTAGCAGGTTTGCTTCCACATGGGAGGCTTTAAGCTGAATGAGCCTCTCACCTGAGAGATCCGAGCCGCTGATTATCTCTAATAAACTTAAATATGTCCAGAGGGACGGAGGTTACAGAGACACAAGGACTCTGAGGAACTCACCTGAGGAGCCCTCAGCTTTCAGGTTCCACTGTTGAGCCACATGTTCACTTTCTCGTTGGTAAATGTAAGCTTTTATTCATTCACAAAAAATATCTTCACTCCTGGATAACTATCAAAGAATCAAATATCTATTGCAGGTAAAGCAGAACAAGTGACAATAGGAAGTGGTAAAACTGACACATAGTTGTATCGCTGTTTTTTATTAGGTTTATTTTAATGTCTTCCTTGTATTTTTTATTATTTTTCCAAGCATGTCTGCTTCACCTTTAAGCGACTGGCTTCTTTCTCGTATATTTTTGTCATTTACAGCTGAGCTTCCGGTGAAGAGTGAGCGTGTTCGTACGCAAGCAAAAGGAAGTTTCCTGATATTGCCTCTGTTACGTCATGGCAAATTTATTATGTTTGCTTGTCTCACCCTGACTCTCCCCTCTGCCGTTTGTCAGTTGGTCAGCAGATCTTTGCTGTGGACCAGCAGAGTGATGATTGCAAGGAGGACTAGAACTAGAAGTATTTTTCTTTTGTTGCTATTTTAGCACTGATGATCATAGCAGGTATAAAAATGATCATTCTACTAAAGTTGTTGGATTTCTGTCAGTGGTATTAATGATCAAAATAACTTTGTGGCCGTTGAGGGAAGAGAATGAATCAGAAACTGTGATAGGCGCAGTTCCTCCACCTCCTTCTCATCTGTAAACTTCTCTTCCCGTTCTCTCTTGCTTGGCCAGAGGGCATTCTGGAAACCAGTTAAACTGGTTGGCTCTGCCTTCAGCAGGGGTGGAAGAGAGGAGAGCCTGCAGCACTGTAGCTCTTTCACATACTTGTAGTCCTCCTTTAAATTTCCTTGGAAGCTTTCAGTCCAATCGATAACCTTGATAGTTAATGTGCTCATCTGCAGGAATTTGATATCGTTTCTCTGGTAAATTCAAAGAAACATGCTATGTGTTCATAAATTTACCTTGAGGAGATGATCTATATTTTGGACAGATAATTACTCATTTTCTTCTTGGCTCTGGCTCCTTCCCTGCATACAAAATAATGCAATCACAGATTTAAATGCTTCTGGAAATTATCAGGTAGAGAAACAGCACAGACAGGTCTTGCACATGTGTGTACAGTCAAAACTCTGACATGGTACATTTTGTACAGCAACAAAGTTAGTAAACTTTCAGTTGGTTGTAAGAAATATAGAGGGTCAATTAAAAAACACAGATTCTTGACAAAGATAACTGGAGGTGTGTTCATCTTTTTTTTTTTTTAAAGAGCATAAAAGTAGAAATGTCACAATGATCAATTGTCATACCTATGATATTGAAGGCGTGCAGATTATGTCACTTTTAAATAATTGTATCAGAGTTTCTGACAAAACTCGATTCTCATCACTTGTGTTTGTTGTTGGAGTCTTGTGATTTTTATGTTCATTGCACCCACAGTGAGATGTGGGAAGAAAATTTTAAAGGATTAAAAATTGTGAACAGTCTTTGTGCCCACGGCTCGTAAAGCTGTTGCACAGAGTGTGTGTGTTTATTTTATCATTGTTATGAATCTGGATTTTTCTTCAGACTAAGTGTTTTTGCCTTTTACATTGATGTTCAAAATGAAAGGGACACTGTCTTGGGCTTGAGGTTTCCCCTTCTGACTGGGTCATGTGACTTGTTGTCCTACCAGATACCTTTTGATTTAAGGGAGAGTTGTCTAGAGAGCATCTGAAACTTCAGGTATCAAAAGTTATAATCACACCAAAATGCCAACTTTATGAACCTTTAGAACTACAGTAAATTATCAGTCACATCAAAACTGAGATTAAACATATTAGAATTATCATAGCACTTTATTTTACAGAGAGCATCATGAGTCAAAGCAAAAAAATTAAATTTGTGCAAAATGTAGCATGTAACTGTTGGATCAGTTACATGCTTATAGAGACATGGCTATCTTGTAGAAACTCATGTCAGGAGAAAATGTCTGTTGCTGTTTAGAGGAATTGAGATGGCAGCGTCTAGAACGTTATTTATAAGAGAATGGGACACAATCACTAATGAAGGTCATGTAGTAGAGGTTTGGTGTGTTATTTTACTACTATTTTACAGCAACTGAGTTTTAAGGATCGCGCATATGTGAGCAAACAAGAAAACTAAGAGTTTTTGCATCATGAGGCCTGTATTTAGAAATGTTCATACACTTCAGAGTTACTAGTATTCGTGGTAATTTTTTTCTTTGATAATGTACAGCAAAAAGGTTTGGACTTACCGATTACTTGATTTCTGGTTGAAACAAAATATAGCTTCATCTTCTGCCACTTATAGTGAATGTTTTTCAGAGAATTAATTTGCTGTAATAAATCGAAGGTTTTCGCAAAATTTGTTCAAGTAAAGTGTGTGTGAATATTCACACTTTCTGAAAAATGAACAAACCTGAAAATACAAAAATGTTAGTGATGGTTATTAAATACAACATTTTATTCTCTCGCTGGTCTTTAAATAGTTTTATTTTAGTTAGCATCTTTATCTGTTCATTGTATTTAATAAATCATCAAACTTTGTTTAAGAATATTTCAAACGCTTCCTTACCACTTAGGGACTGTTAAATCTGAATTAATGCTCTCTTTTAAAAAAATTTTTTATACTCATAAGCATCAAAATCATTTTTATTTCACTGGAAGAAAGAAAAACGTTATCTGCTAGCATCACTGCTTTAAGTACAACAATTAAAAATAAATCATGAATTGTAGGACATGTGTCTAGAATTTAAGGAAAGTATTTACAAACTTTAATCTGACTTTTTGCTGTTGCTTTTGGAGTAATAGTTCTTCCTCTCAGTGTCCTGCCAGCCTCTGTGGGTACAGGACTCGTTTTGCTGTGGATAATGATAATGACACACACTGACCAGCCTCCACCTGCATTTTCACATGAGCTTTTGCTTCTGGGATTGATTCACAGATTTGACTCAAAAAAACCGTTTGTCTGCAAGAGACACAGCCTTTTTCTTTTCTGCGTAGTTTTTCAGTTATGTTTATAGGTTCATCTAATTGATTGAGTGAATGAACATGGCACCTTCAGGCATCTGGGAATTGAACAAGAACTAGACATGCGGAGGTCCACAATTCACTCTCTGAACTGATCAGACAGCAATAAAGAAATGGTTGGGTTTTTGAATGCAATATGTTTAAATATCTGGTTTCAGTTGTATGTTGAGGTCTTCAGAAAGTCAGATCATCTCTGTATTGTTTTTCCCCCCACTGCTTCTGCTGCTTATTGCCCTTTTATCACACATCCATAACCTTTAGAACAAATAAAATGACAAATTATTATTTTAAGCTCGTCAATTTCTTTTTTTACTTTATTTGAATTCTACAATGGGATGCTGTTCATTCTCTGTTGCTTAGCAGAGTATACTGATTAACTGTATGGCTCATAATGGCTTATTTTTGCTTGACTGACCAACAGCAGATTGTAGAGATAGGCCTCTGTAGTGACAGCCAAGCCTTTTGTCAGTACAAAGCTCCCCGTTTCTTCATGAACCCGGTGAACCGCTCTGTTTCCTGCCGCTGCCAGAGCCGGCTCATCTGCTGCTCCTCTCCGAGCCGACCTTAAAATCCAAAGTTAGCTAGGGAGTGTATCTTGCCTCCTGCCATCTGTCCATAAACTCTTTCAACTATAAAGGAGCTGACGAGAAATACAGTTATAAGCATGGGACTCATAAACTACATAAAGCAGCCCTGTGCAAATGCGTTTTATTGTAAACCTTGCACTTATTTTCTCAGCTGGGTTACATTTGACCATTGCCTTCATAGATTAATGTAGTTTTTTCTACTTAAACCAAAGATTTTCCTATTTTTGCAGAAGACAACAAATAATGTCTTCAAACTAGTAATTATTGGTACTTTTTCAAAATTTCAGTAAATTCATTGCAATCATTTTCTTAATAGTTGCAACCATTATTGTTTGGGATGTAATCTCAGGTTGTCACCTCCTGTTTTAGTTGCTGAGAACTTTATTCAGATACTTTACACATACAAGTCAAAAGTCTTTTGTCTCAGACCCATATTTGTGCTTTCAGGAGTTTTATGACCACACAAAGACTCTCTGGCATGATGAAGGTGTGCGGGCATGCTGGGAAAGATCCAACGAATATCAGCTCATCGACTGCGCCCAGTAGTAAGTCCTTTTTTTTTCTTTCTTTCTCCTGCAAACCTTTGCTACTGTTAATGGACACAACTGCATTTTCAGTGATACATTTTGTGGATTATTTCCTAAATCTACAGGGAATGATTGCATGTAACTTTAAATGTTGCTATACTACCTACACATAACAAGGTAATTAAAGGAATTTGTGTTATTTATTATGTTCCTATGTTTCAGTAATGCTTCTTTGTAAAGAAAATGGATGTACGGGTTGATAAGCAGACGTCAGTATGTGTATCACAACTAGAAAAAACTCTTTTCTGCCAATGTTACACAGCTTTTGGTGGAGGCAGTGTGATGGTGTGATGCTTCATCTCTTTGGGTTGAGAATTTTCATCACTGAAGGCAAATTAGGTGCAGAGAAATATTGGGTTGAGCTTCCATACCTCCATTGTTAATGACAGACCTTCATCCTCCAAGATGTTGGTGCTTGCATCCACGGAGCCTGCTTTATCAGGGATTACTGCCAGAATTTGGGGATGTAGAGGGTGGAATGGCCTGCCTACAGTCCTGACCTCACCCCCATTGAACATTTATGGGATTAGCTCGGGTGTGCTCTTTGTGCTTAAATGACCAGCACAGCAACATTGGCTGAATTGGCTACAAATGCAGGTTGAGAAATGGGATTCTATCAGACAGTAGTGTGTGACCAATCTTGTGACCAGCTTCAGGTGGAAGTGGTAGGCTGTTTTTGTTGTGTAAGATTCTCCAGCAAATAAGTCGTGTTTTCGTCCTTTTGTCATCCATTGGAATAAAAGATACGAAACAAGTCAATAGCAGAATGAGCTATTGTGGATTTTAGAAATCCTCAACTGTTTTGCTCAGCCCAAATTGAACCAAATTTTGGTTATGCTTATGCTCAAATTATTTTTATTTTCAACCTGGATGGGAAGACTGAAATTTTTTTTTTGACCAATGTTCTAATTAAAAAAAAAAAAAAAGTCTTTTTAGCTATTTTGTTTGGCATAAAATACTGTAATTCCATGATGTATAGCCTGAATATATTTTTTACTTTTTATTTACTCCAGAAAGTAATTTTAATTTACAAAGGTAATAAACATTTCTTGTAATTGTACAGAGGTAAAATTAGGTCAAAACAACTCTTAATGAGCATATAATTAGCCATTCGTCTCTAACATTAAATGGAAATGGCTTCTTAATGACTTTAAAAGCAGCACTTCTCTCTGTAGTGACACTGAAAGCAGCATTGAGGCTACCATGACAGAAGTGTGTTGCTGGATCATAGTTTCCCTCTTTTGAACCGTCTGATTCTATAGATTTCTGTTGTATTGCTGCTGTTTTCTATATGCTGCCTTTGTCCATTATTTGTGGTATATCATTGCAGAGAAATGGCTTTGATGCTGCTTGTCTGTTTGTGTTAATTAACAGATTGCTAAACTCATCTTAGATGGCTGATGTAAAACAACAAAGATTGGTGGCTGATCCCATTTGATTTGTACTTGCTGTTGGAATTTAATGTGTTTTATCCATGCATTGTAAATTTGCTTGCTGGGTCACATCTTCTGCAGATCCTTCTAAAAATGTTTATCATGGCCCCACGATCATGGGATTCTTGTGAATTTAGCAATTCACAAAAATCTGTGAATACGCGACTTTTTGTTCCTTTGGTCACATGTTTCTGCAACTTGTACAGGTAGAGGGATGTTTCATACCTGCCTTGGTAATATTGGCTCATAATCTGCTATAAAGGAAAATGTATTATATGAGTCTAGTAAATTGTATCAGCAGGTCACAAAGTGTTGTTTTTGTTTTAAGGAGACGTGTCATATTCCGGCAGAGTTAATTTCCTCAAACAAGAATCAGAATTATAAAAATAAAAAGACACCAATAAAAGTTTTGAAAATTTTATTTCATTAGCTGTGCTATTGGATACTTTTGACTCCATACCTATTTAGTTTACCAAAATACCTAATTACGCAGAAAAATAAAATGATAAACCATAAGTGTATGAGTGGGAAATAACAGGAAATGTGGGTACATATTGGTGCAGGAGAGAACAAACCTGGACTGAGCAACTTGTGTGACTATAAACAATGGAGCTGTATGAAATAAGTTGAAATTGACATAAATTAAGTTAGCTTGTGGGGTTTTTTTTAAAGTTTTTGAACATGTCTTCCTTGTTTGAAAGCATTTTCAGCTTCCTCACTGCTGTGTGCTACATTGCACTTCTTTGCTGGCAAACAAGTTACATTTTTCTTTCATGTGGCTGAAGAGTTCATGCTGCATGGTTTCAGGTTGTTGACAATAAGACTGGCATCATACGAGCGTGTTGTATAACCTGAACTTTTAGTTTAAAATGATGAAGCGCAGTAGTATGTGTGCAGAGAAGAGTTTGAAAAATGTTCTTGTTTTCTGCTAGTGGCTGTGTGACAATAGCATAAGTATAAAGATCACTGTTATTTTGGTGAGTGATGTATTGTACTTCTTTATTTGAGTTGGTTTAGCATTTCTGTCAGTAATATTGAAAATATATAAACATTGCCTTTCTGCTGAGTGATGCAACTTTGCTTCACGTGACTTCCAATTCAATAATCCATTCATATTTTGTAGATATTAGTTGGCGATTTTTTTAAAAATACTTTAGACTATAGACTTGTTTAGTTTGTCCTTAAAGGAAGGGCTTTTTTTTTTATCTCAACAAAGGAAATTGCTGAATTTGTCACACAGTAGGAATGACCTGAATCGATCAGATGACATTACTTGAGATGCACCAGTCGGTTTTATGACCAATTTTAAATATCTTTTTTTTTTTTTTTATTGAAACATTAATCTTCTAATATTTATTTTAGTAAATGTTTGTCTTTTGCATAGCTTGTTCTTCCTTCCTCCCTGAGTTTTTATTATTCATTTTAGAATTGGAGAGGATGGATGAAGGGATTTTGCCAGTAGCACAATAAGTGGGTTTCTATTTGTTTCAAAAAGTTGTCCAAGGTTACCTGTCAATATTTAGCATTTTATGTCTTGTCCTTTCACTTTAGTTTTATCAAATGACAAGATGTCAAAATTTGTGATTTGAAACTGTGCTGCTGTGTTCAGTGGCAAAGTCTTAAAAATGCCTCTATGATTAAATGTTAAATTTATTCAGTGATGCTGAATAAATGACAAAGGAATCACTTTGATTTGGGAGAAATTTAAGTTGCATGGTATGTCGAATCGCAGTTGAATCCTTATCACGAAATTGCAAATGCAATGGTCTGCTTGGGTTTAATATTAGCTAGGATGTTATATTTAAAGTTAAGGCATTCAGGCTCTAATTTCCCTTAGTGTACCCACCAGATGTATATCTTTAGTGTCTGAGATGCCAACGCTCAGACTCATGTTGACATTGTGTAAAACAGAGTAAGAAGTCTGGTTAGGTGAAGATTTCAACAGCACCCAAAATACTGGGGTAACAAACTTTATTAGAAATCAATGCATTTTAGCTTGTTGCCTTCATCAGAATTATGAAAGAAAGAACCCTGAGTGGAAAATGTGGATTAATTGTTCTCGGTAACGTAATTTATAGTTAAATTGAATATTTTCCTTAAATTGTGGAGCCCTAACACCAGCCCTAATATCCAGTTCTTTTGAAAATTTTACTTAAGTAGCTGGAAGATGCATTTCTAGTTTGAGCCCGTGTAATTAATAAACCTGGAAAGTTTCTTTATTACTTATTTTACATTGGCTGTTATACTTCTAAGTGAACTGACTGAACAAATTAAACATGTTGATATACATGTTGGACCGAGCTTGGGCAGGTATTGATATATTGAAGTGTGTACTGGTACCGAGTTATCACAGAAGTTTGTCATTTATTACATTCATGTCTGTTTTATCAAAAAGAATTGTTTTAAACCAATGCAGCTGTTTTTCTGTATCGGATCGGTATCTGTTGACTTCAGATAGTTGCATCGGTATCAGAAGTGGAAAATAGTGGATCGCTGCATCCCAAGTGAAAAAGTCTGCTATGAGTCACACATGGGGGGAAAAAGTGGGTTGAGCCACATTAGCCTGTGTGAACATAGCATTACACTTTGGGGGGGGGGATTGCATTTTTTTGTGTCTGTCCCTGACATGTTGCATGCTACAGGTGTCTTAGCCTGTGTGAACATAGCATTACACTTTGGGGGGGGGGATTGCATTTTTTTGTGTCTGTCCCTGACATGTTGCATGCTACAGGTGTCTGTTGGTTTACTGTTTACTGGCCTTCAGAGATGTGATAGCTGAGAAAGTTTAGGGCAGTTGACAAGTGCAAAGGACTGAAAAGGAGGTAATAATCAGACTCTCCTCTCATGTCCTCTCTTCTCCTCATTCCTCCTCTTCTCTGCTCCTACTCTCTCCTCTCCTCGTTATGGATCAGATGCTGGGCTGGGTGGCCAGACCGGAAGTGCTCCCCTCCCCCCGCCGTATGCTTATGTAAACGGAGAAACGGAGAAAAAGAGAGGGAAGAGCTATTTTTAACCCAGGCAGGCTGCAGAAGGAGAAAGAATGAGCGAGTGTGTTAGGAGGGAGACAACTTCAGCATTATTGATGAAGGTTGTTAGCATTAAATGGAAATGTCAACCCTGAATCAGCACCGGACAAAGTCATCCCCCCCACCCTCCTTTTTTTGATTATAAAAGGTGAATGACATCGCCCACTTTATGCCATAATAAAAAATGGGGGAAAAAAAGGGAGAAGTTGAATGTGTTGTGATGCTTTTTCATCTGTGTGATGAAGAGGAAGTCACTGAAGCTTCCCTGCCTGCCTTTTTGCTCAGTCATCCTCCTGTGTGATCTTGTTGAATTTTTTTTTTCTTTAGCAAGCTGTGTTATATGGCATCATCTTGAATGGTGTTGTTGCAAGGATGGTGTTGCCTTTGATTTCACGAGGATGTGTTGAGTTCAGTTGCTGTCGGTGTAGGCAGTTCACATCCAAGGTCCAAAGAGCGTGACAAGACTGAGGCATGGGTTTGTTTTAACTTGAAACAAGGCCTGATTGGAAGTCAATCTTTGACCAAAACAGTCTCTGTGCTTTTACTCAATAAAGTCCATGTCTTCTTGTGTAAAAAGCTTTTTAAATTTTTTTTTTAGCTTTCAGAAAATATGAACAAAGCAGATAAATATCCTTTGCATCAGCATTGCCTTTAGAAAATGGCGATTGTGGCTTTAGAAATTAGAGTATTCCCCATCATGAGATTTGAAAAAGCCCCAGCACATATTAGAATTTTTTTAACTTGTTGGAATAAAAAAAGCAAGTCATAAAGATGTTTCACCTCGTGAGCATGATTCGCTGGTTGGCAGATTTAGTTAACTTGAGACGGTGCCAGACGTGCCGCCTCTGTTTCCAGTCAAACCTGACTGCACGTCTCTTTTGTGCGATGTCATCAATCTTCCTCGTTCATTTCTGTGTGACTGCTTCATAGCCAAATTCTGAGCTGTTCTTTTTTTAAATGAGAATAAAGGGAAGACATTTGTGGCTGAAGTGAGATACAAACAAAGGAAATAAATGCTAGCACATGGGGGCCTGAAGGAGCTTTTGAAAAGCAAGCGCATCATGGGATGCTGCTGACCTGCCGCAGACAGGAGATATATTTGGAGCGGCAGACAAAGCTGCACAAGACATTGAGCCATTTTATTCTCTAGGAGAGTGTCACCATGTTTACCTGATGGGTTTTGAGAATGATTAGCATAAGACAAAAGGGGTATGTCCCTATCTTTGGATTTGGCTTTTAAAGTATTCAAACACAGAACATTGCAAAAGTATTCAGACCCCTTTTTGGGATGTATGTGATTCATTGAGATTTTATGTGATGGGCTGATACAAAGTACTACATAATGAGTTGAATATAAGATGTGGTTTTCAAATATTTTTGCAAATTTTCAAAACGGTGACATTCAGCTATAATTTTTGTGGACTTTACTCTGATCCCCTTAAATAAAATTCAGAGTAGGATTGGGCATTTATTGCATTGCCATTTATCGTTTTGATTTATTGTTGTCACATTAATCCATAGCAACCAATGCCTTCAGAAGTATCCAAATTAGTAAATATAGTCCACGTGTCTATAGTATCAGTACAAATATATCTGTACAGTGAAGATTTTTTAGAGAACTTTAGTCAAAATGTTGAAGTAGAAACACTTTAATATGGTTATATATGTTATAAAAAATACTTCTGAAAATGTTGGTTCATAATGGGCTTGTACTTTAAATATGTGGGACAAGTAAAAATGGATAAATTTATAACAATTAGTGTAGCCTCTGAGGCCCAGTTTGTGCATACATTTGATTTTTATGACTCTTGTGACACTTGATCATTAAAAATGCATACTGCACATGTGCAGTTATATAGTGGGACATCAATTAATTGTATTTATAAAGTACCCTTCACACTAAGAGCAGCTGAAAGTGCTATACAGAATTAAAAGCAAGAAACCCACAAAATAAAAATAAAAATTCCAACATATAAATTGAGTATAGAATAGATATATGGATATAAGCTAAAATGTGGCTTCATTCATTTCTTGACTCTAAACTGAAATTTGCTTAATTATATAAAATAATTGTGAAAACGTTGTTTCACATAATAGACTTAAAAAGAAAAAAAAAAACAATTAGACATTTTAGATTATTTAGTTTAATCTTCATGTATAAATAAACACTAGAATACATGGGATAAACGCTATAAACTATCAAAGCATTCTGACTTGCTTATGTATTTAATTTATTGAGCACTGAAATAAATTATTTTTAAATGACAAAAAAAAGCTTTTTAAGGCTTTTGACTAAAACAAATTGTAGTTATGAACTTTTCAGGAACTTTAACAGAAAATAGTTTTATTTTGCTTTTGATCTTGTTATAACAGTATAGTTAAAAAAAATTTAACTGCAACATTTTTGGTTTATTAAAGTTTTTCTAAATATAATACATGGATCTTGAAGAAAAGGAGGAATTATTAGCTAGGTTTGGACGCTGGTGGAGCGTCTCGGCTGAGTTAGTTATCTGCTCATTGAAGTCGTGTTGCGGCAGCAAAACACTGTCGGCGTTTTCCCCCGATGTCCCTCTTCTCTTCACTCTGTCCTTCCTCCGCTGAGTCTCTCCCTCACAGCTGCATGTGGCGGGTCAGAAAATGGACGTGTTGAGTCTCTGACTGGTGGGGATGGGACCGCAGCTGAAGTTGGTGCGGAGTAGCTGTGTAATAAGCTCAGGTGTGTTTGAGATGTGACGGTGTTAGCAGATGGGGAGCAGAAGTAGAGTTACAGGAGATGTTCGAGGAGAACACTTTTGGAAACTTTTCTGCCATAGTTTCACCTCTTTACTGCCAGTTTCTTCCCCAGTTGTTTTATGTTATTCTTGGCTTTCCGTTAATTCACTGTAGCTTTTTTTTAACGTAATTTCCTAACTTGCTATTAGTTTTCAAACATATATTAATTACTCTTGCATGTTACAGAATTTCAGGTTTTTTATCTTGATTTTATTTTGTAAACTTCTTTAATCGTTCCGTCTTTACTACTTTTCATCTCTTTTTTTAAAATGTTGTGAGTTTATATTTGTCCTTCAGTTTCTTCATGTTTTACGTCTTATTTCTAGTTATTTTTAGTTTCTCGTTGCTCTCGGTTCCTCTTAGCTTTCTTTTTCTAATTTTCAGATGTACATTTAATCTTTTTGTTGTTTTTTTCCCCCCTCATACGTCTTGTGCTCTTTTTCTCTTCTCGCTAACCCACTCCATTCCAGGCATGGTTCTCTCTCTCTGTACCTCGTTGTTTCTCGCTGTATTTCCTCCTCTGTCTCTTTCTCTCTCTCCTGTCTCTACTTCTTTCTGTTTTTCTTCTTCTTGTCTCCCTCCCCTGTAGCTTAGTCTTTTCCTCCTTCTCCTTCTTTTTATCTTTCTTTCTTTCTGTCTCTCTCTCTCTGTCTGTCTCTCTCCAGCTGCACAGGATTTGGAGCTGTTTCTATTTTTAGCACCTATGGTTCTGTCACCATGACAACCAAGCTGGAGGCCAGGGCGCCAGGGAGCTATTTTTGGAGCAGCGCTGTAATGTCAGACACAGCCTTCTCTCTCCTTTCTTTCCTCGTCTTTCTCCCACTCGCCCTTTCACAGGATACGGTTTGTGTGTGAGAATTGGGGTGAAGCCTTTGGTTGCGTCGCCTCGCAGGTTGAGGTGTTAATGTCCAAAGAGGCCGTAAAGCCCCTGGAATCGCTCCCCTCTTCGGGCCATGCTCGGTCTTTTCTCCCCACTCCTACAGGAAGCGCCAAGACCATTTTCTGACCGGACTTGACGCTATAGAGATGTGCGTTTTAGTTTTGATCTGTGCAGAAATGTGTGTCTTTGAAGCGTACCGAGTTTTAAAGCCTTTTAGTTTTTAAGGGCATAAACTTCTTATTTTTTGTCAATTACCATCCATGTCTCTACTGTCAAGTATTGATACCAAACATGTTTGAAAAATAGGAAGAAATTAAATCCATTACAGATTAGAAATAAAGTGAACAAATTGTACTTTAGTATAGATTAAACCTCTAATTTCGTGTGATATATTTCATAAGAAATTCTGTGTTTTGCTGGACTTAAAACAATTTTGGCTTACTCTGTAATTAAAAAAAGTAAACAGTACACAGTGAATAAGTATGTAAACGATAACCAGTTAAATAAACAGCTAGATTAAGATATATGCAAAAAGCTAATTCATTGCTCATTGTAGTTGACAGAAGCATTGTGAAACAAATAAAACTCTTTTGTTTGTCAGAGGAAAATGTTGCAAATATTTAAGCAATGCCTTGTTAAACTTTTAAAAAGCCAGAAAATGTAAATAGTTTGGGGCAGATGTGGAGAGAGGAACTTTATACGGACACGGTCCTGCCCGCGAACCTGCCTGTGTGTGAGTCCGCCTGCTTGTCACACAGCGGACCGCGCAGCAGCTCGGATCCGGCAACGTTTTCCAGATGTTTTGTGCTTGTGTCACGCTTATACAGTCTGAGAGAAACTTTGTTTAATAAAATTACAAAAAAGTACATTTTTGAATGTAATGGTTTTCCTAAATTTCTATTAATATTTCCCTTTACATGACATTTAAAAAAATAGTTAACCTTTTCTTCTGCAGTTTAGTTTTGCAAAAGCAGTTTTTAAAATAAAATAAGAAATAATAAAAAAAAAAAGATTTTATGCTTTTGAAGTAAATTAAGAAAAATGTTATTTTCCCATGAAAGTAGTGTGTTGGCCAGTAGCAGTACAGAGAAGTTAAATCTCATCTTGAACTGATGGTCTGGTCATAACCGAGTAATCCTTAGTCCTGATTCTCCCCTTTTAATAAGTTAGATGCATTTTGGGAGCGTTATTAGCTTTGCTGCTGCTGCTTTTCAGCACGTAAAAATCTGCAGTTATCAACTTAGAAATGCAAAGTGGATCCTCTTGAAAGATGCGGCTGTTCTGGAAATATTTTGACAGCAGTCCGTTCCTAGTTAACTAAAACATAAAGAAATTAAAAATGGCTGTTTAAGTTTTCTTTTTGTAATGATTCAAGCTTCAGTTTTTTGCATCCACTTTTTATAATACAGTAGCAAAAACAGAAAAAATATCAGTAAAAAAAAAAAAAAAAGCACATGGAACGTTTAAAAATAGGTGTGTATCATTTAAATTTAGCTTTCTAGGAAACACTCCCTTTACAGCTGTCTCACCTTCAAATTAGCAACAAAATGACTAAAAAACCAGCTGTTATCTTTTGTTGTAAATATTGTGCTATTTTTGCTGCCCAGACAAGTGTCCTGTGTGTATTTCCACGGTTTAAGTTGGCCTGTCTGCTACCCCAGAATAACCCTGGCAGGTTATACATAACACTGCAGACCTCTCTGTTACTGGGGGCAGCCACTTTTATTCAGTTCAACTTACTAGACACGGTTATTATTGGCACTTGTCCTATTAATAGGGAGAACTGCTAAAAACCGAGCTGTGTGTTTGTGCTGGGAGTGCCGACGCCTCAGAACAGAGCCGCGTATAAACACGAGTTTGGCTCGGGAGGCCATGCTAGCTCTGTCATGATTGGAGCGGCTGTAACGTTCAGGTTCTGTCACATCCAGCATATTTATGTCGCTGGGAGTTCTGGAGGCGACTGTTCGGGGAAGGCAGAGTTGGATGATTGCAGGGGATTAGGCGGTGGATGTGAAGCAGCACGGCTCCACACGGTTCTCCACTTCTGTGTGGGAGAATGAGCCTCGTATCTCTGCAGAGAGCTAGCGGTACCTGACTGACTGCCTGATAAGCAACTTTCATGTGTGTTCTGCATATTTGTTCTCTTTTATTCTTCCGCTCTCTTTCAGTTGCGTCCTCTTTCTGAACTCACCATCTCGTGGTTGGTCCAGTAACCCGTCCAGTATTTCAGCTTCCGCATTCCCACCCCCTCCCCGCTCTGCTCTGTGGGTTACCTGCTGCCCTAATGTCACATTTCACCCCTGACTGCCACATTCCTGCTTATCTCAGAAGGGAGCTTACATACCTGATCTCAAGGAGGCAGCTCCAAACTACCTTCCCACCTTTCTAGTCGTCAACAAATCCAGCAGGTCTAGAGTCAAACAAAGAGGGAAATCTTGCTGTCTGCTGCCTGTTTTTAGTAAATACAATTTTTCTTCCAAACTTCTTTATTATTCATTCTTGAAGGTTTTTCTTTTTTTCTATTGAGCTACTTTTTACTATAAAAACTGTTTCCCGAAATGTAGTCTCTGCAAATTAATACCACCTGGGTAAATCTTCCAATTGAGTTTTTGGTTTTATTTTCAGAGTTTATTTTCAGGTTCTTAAAACTCTTGAAAATGCTTGGATTTCAATTATTGTTTTTAAAGTTTGAGAAGTGCTTGATTTCTATATAAAACCTTTAAGTGCTTGACATTCAAACAACATTTTTGTAATAAAGGGAAATCCAACAACTTACTAATCTGTTTAACTGAAATAAAGATGGTCTTATTGTACATTAAAAGTATAAGACCATAAAAGTATAAAACTATTGAAATTAGGTGATTTATTTTGTTAAATTTGTGTTTTGTTTAGGTGCATATAGTGTATGAGAGAGATAACATTTATAGTTTACTTTTTTCTTACTGTATAATGTAAAATACAAGACATTAATAACTGTAACAAATGAAATAATTTTGTAGTGATTAGAAGCTGTCGTTTTTAGTGAATATTTTTTGTTTTCATCTCTGAAGTTTGATGAGGGAAAAGTTTGAAAACTTTGAAAAGGGCTTTAATTTTACCATAGAAAAATGAGTTTTTTATATATATAATCTCAAAGACAAATAAAACAGAAATATACTTCAATAAATTAGGCAGCAGCACAAACACTGTAAGCAAACTATTACCTAATTAGCATATTGTCTCACTTAAAGCATTTACTATTAGAAAGCTGCACCAGTCATGGAATTAAATGGCCAATATTGATTTCTGTCTTTCTATCTAATTTGCTGATTATGACTTTGTTCAGTTCTGATTCTTTTTAAAATTACTTTAATGCAAATGAACAGGATTCAGAGAGTTTATTTGTAAGGTTCCTTGACAAAGGTGGACAGAAAATGAAGAAATTTATTATGAACTGTATCATATTAGTGATGAACACAAATTGTACTAAAAATGACAAAATATTTTCTGTATCAAGGTATTTGTCTCTCACCTTTTACTAAATTCATAGTACATACTGTTAGTCGATGAGTTTACAGACCAGAGAATGTAGGAGTTTTTAGCTTTTATACATTTGGTAAACTGGTTAAGATTTTGCAGCATTTTACCAGATGATTAAAGGATATGTTTTATCACTGGTTGACCCACTGATGCAAAATTTAATTTCTTAAAACTGCAGCCGTAACAATACAAAAACATGCTCACTTCAATTACATCTATGTAAGCAGCAAATATGACTGTTTACTGCCTTTTAAATTTAAAAGAAAACATTTTAGGAAAAATATCACTTGTTCATGTTTATTGTATGACAAAACGTGCATTTTAAAAAGAACAAAATTTCTATTCAAAATACGTAAACATTATATGGTTACCTTTAAATTAATCTATAAGGCTTTATGATAACCTTTTTTGTACTTTTAATGGAAATTTCAACCAAAAAGAACACAAACTGTATGCATACGGGCACCAAGTTGGCTAAGAATGGGCATTTGTCTTTTATGAAGCATCTGGCACCTGCATGTTGCAACAGTGTTTTAATGTTATGGTGCAGTAACAAAATTCACACAAACATCCTTCCACCTCTTAGTTCAAGGACTTTGCACAGACTTCCATTCATTTTAGTAACTGCATTTGTGCCAAACCCAGACATTTCCATAACCCTAACCTACAAGTATATTCCTAATCCTAACCTTTACCAAAGTTTTGTTCATGCTATACCTCAAACTTAACTAGGTTTGGTGGATCTAAACATCCTGAGTGCAATGTAAATGTGGAGGAGGTTTGTATGGTGATGTGAGTCGTGACTTCTTCACACTTATATGTTAAGCTTGAACGATGTCTGTGCCCAGTTAATTTTTCTTTTCTTTTTTGGGAGGGATAATATTGTAATTCAATGGGGGACCCAGAAAATCTTTGGTATATAATTACAAAGGGCGAAGTGAAATATGTTTAAGTGCAAGGCATGATTTATTTGTATAGACAAAGTTTTTTATTTTGAAGAATGCTTAACAGGATCTGGTTCTGTCTTTTATCACTGTCTTGCCTTCTGTTAATTTCGGTTGCTAGGTTACGAACAGTTTTTGCAGTTATCAGCTGTCATGGTTTTTTGTTAAAAAAAAAAAAAAACTGAACAGAAACATTCAGCAAAAGATATGTGAGCCTCCGTGGTGATTGAAGAAGCCTTCACTCTGTAACATATGGTGGCGGTGATCAGATTTTATTTTTCTCAATTATGTTCTTCACAGAAAATATCGGAATCCAGGCCAATGAGTCTTGTTTGAAAAAATCAGTATTTGTATTTTCTTTGCTATAATAAAAGTAAAAAGTGGTTCCACAGACCCAAGCAACTTACCAGGGTTAATACATTTGTATTTTTTCTTAGACCTCTACTGTATTTTTTAATGCTTTTGCTGTAGAAATGTGATTAATATGTTTATTTCTTTTGATTCAAGT
Organism: Poeciliopsis gracilis; assembly: GCA_911649635.1. Taxonomy (NCBI): domain Eukaryota; kingdom Metazoa; phylum Chordata; class Actinopteri; order Cyprinodontiformes; family Poeciliidae; genus Poeciliopsis; species Poeciliopsis gracilis. The sequence goes on from CAJVRI010001403.1 coordinate 2,744,262, forward strand.
CACTACTACAGCTTTTCGTTATCCATTATCTCGTGCCTTTCCTGTTGATGTTTTTCATCTTAATAAAGTGTTGAGAAACAAACTGCATGAAGGCCAGACTTCAGAGTAAACTTGAGACTTCTTGCAACCTCAGACATGTAAACGTGTCTGAGCGCCTTGTGACTTAAATTACTGTTGCTGAATGTGACATAATCCTTTGATGGACTATTTTTTGTTAAAATCTATATAAAAAAATAATAATGAGAAAGAGTAGACCTTGTATATAATTGTATATATTCTCCTCACTGCTGTGCATTATTGTGTTTTCCTCAGTTTGTAAATGATTCCTTTAAAATACACGCAGGCAGTTTGGTAGCCTGTTGATTGATTCTTTGCACACTGATTTCTTTCTTTTTTTTTTCGGAGGGGAGTTTGTTGCCACAACAGTTTAAAGATTTCCTCTCAGTATATCTGAATTGACCTCAGTGTTTCCTCACTGCCTTCCCGGCCCTGACTCGATGGAGCAAACACCTCAAAGCAGCTGACTCCAATTCAGCCATCCAGAAGGCGCGAGAGCAACTCGCACCTTGAAAAGCGCCAGCGCTATCACTCAGTGCAGCAAAACAATTAACATGCCTCTGGGTGGGCAGTCTGCAAATCTGAATGTGCTGTGGGCCTGCATACCCACCCACGCACATACACATAGCCGATTCCACACGCACACACACACAGATCCACACTTCTCCTCCTGTACTCCTGTACTACTACAGCAGCTCCATTGACGAGGCTCCTCTGGTCTGACAGAGCCAACTGCTGCTGGTGACTCAGACTGGCTGCCTCTGATCTCACGGCAGCTTCAAACACAGCGCCCCCTTGTGGCCGTTCAGTCACAGCCACTCCAATCCTTCTCATGCTTTTACTATTGACTGTACACAGACTTTGTACATGTTGGTCGTGCATTAGCAGAACATGTGGGGAATTGTAATCATAAAAACATACACAGCTGCCTTTGGGTGTCAATAGGTTTTTGTGATAGTTCAATTCTGATTGTTTTTATTTGTTCTGTTTGCAGCTTCTTAGACAGGATTGATGTGGTGAGGCAGAACGACTACACCCCCACAGATCAGGTAAGATCTTCCAGATTTTCCGCAAACATTAATCATGCACCTTATTTACAGAACTCAACGAGGAAAAGAGTGATTTAATTTAATTAGTTGCTTTATTTTGTGTGCACGGGTACTGAGCGCACCAGCTCCGCTCGCTCACGATTGTGTGTCACTTTACAATCATTTGTTTTCATTACTTATAACTTCACTTCCCCTTACTGTCACTTCATTTGTTTATTGCTTCATGGTGAACAAGTACAGATTTATTCCTCTTTTTTATTTTATCACATGTGAATGTTCCAGATTATTAACTGGAACATTTACGTGACATTTCAACCTTTATCAACCCATTTCAACCTGAAAAAAAAAACAAACAAAAAAAAAACTATCATTTATTAAGTGGAGGAAAGCTTGAAACAACCTAGTCCAATGTAGAAAAAGTATTCACTCCCATTATTAAATAATACATTTATCAATCAACCGCATTTATATTTCAGTTTTTAGTCCAGATTTGTTGTTTGTCTTATCTGTGAAATCAAGCAATCATTTAGAAAACCTTTCTGACCACAAGGGGTAGGCAAAAATATGTCATAAAGCAGCAACATCCACAAGCCCGCAAATTTAAGAGCAGATCTGAATCAAGGTCATTGCTACCTATTATGTGGCTATTAAAAATATTCACCCATTGGCTTTTTTTTAAATCCTTTTTATTGCTTTTAATAATTAATCATAATTAACTAAATTTGGCCCTTTGACACAAAAATGTGCAAATAAATAAATAAATGACTAAAGCTGAAAAAACTTTAAAGAAACAGCCTGTTTCTGCACTGTCACTGTCTCAGGTGATTTCTATTCCACTCATTATGAAAATACTAACTCTATTTGGCTGGACCTGCGTTAAATTAGGTCAGTCACTTTAAATGGGACAAATATATAAGCACTCACTTATTTGATGTTCCACATTTTATTTATCATTAAGGTGTAGAAGTCAGTTTGCTCGCATCTGAAATCAGATGCTAATTTGTAAACCAGTTTAACAAAAACCTGTTTAAATTATTTTCAGTTTGTTTTTAATCACGACTTCAGTGAGAAGCAGAATTATTTTTTCTGCTTTTATTTAATGCTTCTTATTTATTATTGTTTTACTTTTTGCAGACAGGCACCAGTCATAGCAATAAAATATAACATTTAAAAGAGGAGAAAACATCCATTCATGTTTTTTTTTCTGCAGTTGAGTAAAGCTGCAAAGCTTTAAGTCTTGTTTTTGTTCAAAGGGGAAAAGATATTGGAAACTTTTTTTTCCCCACCAGTTCAGTTCATGCAAAACAAAGACTGTTTAATAAAAGTCTCCCATATTTACTGCTTGCTTTTCCTCCTCTCTTTCAGGACCTCTTGAGATGCAGAGTTCTGACATCTGGGATCTTTGAAACCAAGTTTCAAATCGACAAAGTTAATTTCCAGTAAGTTTCAAACTCGACTTGCCACAAATATTGGGTGATTAAGATCATAGTCAGAATAAAAATGACTTAAGTAATATTTATGGTATAAATGCTTCTTTATTCAACAGTCAGGCTTTTATTATCACTTGATTGAAATGAAATTTTAACTTCCTGTGTGTCGCAGTATGTTTGACGTCGGAGGCCAGAGGGATGAACGCCGGAAATGGATCCAGTGTTTTAATGGTTAGATTTGATCTTTACTGCTTTGACAAAATGCAGATTATTATTCAGAGAAAATTTACTATTTCATTTGATATAGTTTTATTGCATACAGGCACTAAGATCTGAACTTGTGCTATAAATGTGTTTTGGAAATTATGGTTGAGAACAGAAACATGATTTTTTTCCCCTTAATGTCTGTGTTTTAACTCTTGCCCAGATGTGACAGCCATCATCTTTGTGGTAGCAAGTAGCAGCTACAACATGGTGATCAGAGAAGACAATCATACCAACAGACTACAGGAAGCGCTCAATCTGTTCAAGAACATTTGGAACAACAGGTCCAGCCAGGGTTTTTTGGGGGGTTTCTTGTGCTAGATTCAGTAAATAGTAAATTTAAAACAAGCAAATTCTCTTTTTAAATGTGTTTCTCTACACAGTTCTTTCAATACACAAAGTGAAATTCACTACTTATGACTCCATTGCTTTTTTTATGAATGCATTTTTCGTCTAATCTAAAACCCAATTTCATAATTTTTCTCCACAGGTGGCTACGGACGATTTCGGTAATCCTCTTTCTGAACAAACAGGATCTTCTAGCTGAGAAGGTTTTGGCGGGAAAATCTAAAATCGAAGAGTATTTTGGAGAATTTGCACGCTACACTACGCCTGATGATGGTGAGTTACCAAACTTTAAGTCAGACATCTGACCTGCATTTTATTTTTGTCTGCACATGTTGAGCTCCGTTCCAGTGATGATGATACCCACTAAATGTTGAGAAAATAAAACAAAACAAAAAAATAAACAATATATTTTCATGTTAAAATATCTTCTCTGAAACAAAACCGATGCTTTTAATCAGTTGATGGTGTGTTCTCCATATGTGAAAGGCTGACTGTACTTTTTCTTTTTCAACAGCAATACCAGAACCAGGAGAGGATCCCAGGGTGACCAGAGCAAAGTACTTCATACGGGATGAGTTTTTGGTTCGTGCAAAGGTTGTTTTCTTGGTGACGGGTTTTTTTTTGGTTTTTTGTTTTGTTTTGTTATTTTTAGCACTTTAAACAATCAATTTTCAATTTATTCACAAAACTTATTATTGATAAAGTAATTATATTGTTGTATTTTTGTTCTCATAGATAAAGGTACTGCATGTGCTCCAAGTTTCTTTCCAAAGAGAATCCCATTTTATCACCTTTCGCTTATTACAGCCGACGAAGCCTGAATGTATCATTCAATCCCACCATCTCTCACGAACAAGACACTAAAATGGAAAGATTTTATTTTACTGTTTAAAATGTCTAGTCTTATTCTAAATCAGCATGTATTTAAAAACAGTTTGAATGTTCAATAGAATTGAAAGATAAATGTGTACTAAAGCGAATAAACAGTTATGACTGTCATAACTGCATCCAACAAATATTTGGCAATTAAATCTTAGTAGAAAATAATAATCTTTTTATGTAATTAGGATTATTTTTCTTCTGGTGTTTATTGTAAAACTTTTTCTGAAAACATGTGACCTACTTTTAATAATTTTAGATTTTAGTGGGGTGCATTTTCTTAAGCTTGTAAATCAGCCCAACGTAACACAGTAAAACGTGAAAAAAAATACAACAGAAATGACAATGAAATAGTTCAAATGTTCAGCTTCTGCATCTCCAGGTGTTACTTTTGCAAACAGAGGATTGTTTTATCAGAAAGCCCGTTGCACTTCTGTGTGGACTCTCAAGATTCATCACTACTAACCTCATCTTTCCTGTATGTTTTCAGAGGATCAGCACAGCCAGTGGGGACGGAAGGCATTACTGTTACCCGCACTTCACCTGCGCCGTCGACACGGAAAACATCCGCCGCGTCTTCAGTGACTGTCGGGACATCATACAGAGGATGCACCTACGGCAGTACGAGCTCTTGTGATGCGCAGCTTCGCCAGGCCCGCCCTACCTACCCAACGACCACCCGCCTCACTACGACCAGTTAGCCAATCACCTCTTCACCGTTACCAAATTCACCTAAACGACCGATAAGCCTGACTCCTCCTCTCCTCCACAAGATCCTCCTGGTAATCCAACACATAACCACGGAAAAGTGGGAAGACTTTTTACCATCGGCTGTCAGCCTCTCATTTATACAACCACCCGCTCACAGGTACACACGCACTACAGAATAAGACATTCAGACCCTTGAATATTGCATAATCATGACCCTCTCCAGCTCTAATAGTTAGCAGAGGGGGGGAATCTGCTCACATGCAGGAGTTTATTCACCGCGTGCTGAAGAGAACAGATGGACTCAGATGGTGGCAAGCTGAAACAGAGGAGTGGCTGTCAGCTGTTTGTTTTTTTGTTTTATTTTCTCCTGTGCCCGGCATGGACAGACTAATTGATTAATGGCTGCCTGCGGACGTGAGCGTGACTCTGAGATGAAGCCTGCTCTTCAAGAAAATAGTCGAGGAAACACAAGCAAACAAAAAAAAAATCATACAATGCATAAGAATCATGCATACCAACGAACTTAATGCAGTGCAAAAAAAATCCAAGCTATATATATAGATATTTATATATGTGTGTATATAAATATGTATATATATATAAATACATATAAATATAAATATATATTCCTGTAATAACACAATTCAAGTTTTAAGTTTTTGTTAGTTTTTACCCCATGTTGTTTGTCGGTGTACACAGTGTGTGAGATCTGCCTTTGTGCACCATTTAACCCCCCCATTCTCCTCCCACACACACACACACACACACACAAACACACTCATGCACCAACATGTTACTCTACATCCTTGTCCCTATTTACCCCTGCTGCTATTTGTCAACTATTTAACGTGGAAAATAAAGAACAGGTTTGACTTACTGAGGATAAACGGCAACAGAAAATCATGACGTTAAAGATTTGCAGAGACTGGATGCAACGTTTTATAACTGGGCACACACACGCATACACACACACACACACACACACACACACACACACACACACACACACACACAGATGATCCTCATCGTCAGATCCCTCCTTCTTCTCCCCTTGTCTTGTTCTGTCACCTCTTCCTCCTCCCTGCCTGACTCTAAATGCGTCTGTCTTTTTATTTACTGCTGGACTATTATTCTTGTACAGACTGTAAAATGTATTATTTTGTACAACTTTATTGAAGAAAAGAAAATAACTTGTAGAAGATCCCTGTGCCTTGATCACGACTGTACGTGTGAAAAATGAGCTAAACATGTAAGTTATGTTTCACTGCGCTGTACATCTGGACGGGTCGGTGCCGCCACATCCGGACCAGCTCACCCGACCCTCCGTCCCGCTGCTGCCGCTGACAGAGATGCGAATGGGGAGGAGTGTTCGGACGGGGAGGAGGCCTTTCGTCTGTTGGTTATTTGCATTGTTTTTCCACATTTTGTTTGTTCATTGATTATTTTTGTTCTGCTTTGACTCCTCTCTGGTTTATATAATAGGACTTTTAAAAAGTTGAAAAAAAAAAAGAAAAATCAGACACACCACCTTAATGCTGTGTAGTGACAATACTGACTCCTAACACAATTTAATATATATATATAAAATATATTTCAGATTCTATATTTTATATATATTTGCGGTACACCTTGTGAGCTGGTGCCCAGGTGGGTATTCATTTTTTGTTTCTTAGTTTTTAACTCTTTTGGGGGAGAGGGACATATCAAGTGGGAAAGTTTTTTTTTTTTCTTTTTTTTACATAAAACAAACTGTTCTTTGTCTCAAAAACAGTTATTTGGTTGAGTCCACATTACATTCACACAAAGGTTAAAGCAGTTTTAGTAAAACAGTAAAACAATTTTATGGTGCATTCTAGTTGCAGAGTTTCTACTCCGTCTGGACCTGTTTGGTCTGATTTAGGGTTTTATTTCCTCACCTGGACAAATATGGAATAAGAACATGATTTTGGCAGTAGTATTTGTATCAACACATTTTCCTTATCCCGTTGTGTAAAGGCTCCTGCTATCTGTTTGTCTATTTAGAAATTTCACGCATTGTCCAGAGGTGTGCAACCTTTACAATCCTCAGAGCTAAATGAGACTTTAGATTCTCAAATGTAACATCACCTGTCCAGCTAGGTGTCATCTAATCTTTCTTTTCATCCATTCATATGCTCAGTTTGCAGGTTCTGTTAAAGAAATTGTTTATAAAAGAAAAACTCTGGAAGAGAATTTCTCCTCTGCCAAGGAGCAGCAAAAATGTAAATCATAGACAGGATAGGAAAGCACAAATCTAAAAATAACAAGCATCCCTCTAAACACTAAGTCAGATCGCACATGAAATCATGAATACCCCTTTAAAAAAATCTGTAAATACTAAGTAAAGAGTTAATTGACCTAGTTAAAAAATAATCTTGTAAAGGTGAATCAAATTAAGATCTTTATGCATTTCTGTATTGCTGCAGTCTTAACTGCATGAACTAAATCAGAAGTCAGATTTTATCCAACTTTATCAGCCATTTTGCTGAAAGGAGGATCATAAACAATTACTGTGAAAAGAAATCAATGAACTGCTGCTTCTTGTTGCACTTTGGTCAGAATTTGTTCAGATCAATAACCCGGTTGTTCTTCATCAAATAAAGAGGCTCTAGAAGAGCTCAAACTTCAGATGCCAAACATTAAAGTGCTTTAATATTAATTATTTGACTTGTTTCAAACCAACACATTGCCAGATCATCTGGCTAGCTTTAGACTCAATCCACCATTTACTTTTGAAAAAGTTTGGAATTTGATTTCAATATTTTCCAGATCTGGATAAGACTGGAAAAAGAAAAGGAGGATTGTCAAATATTGGTATTTTCAAATTTTAGTCCTTGGCCCACTGTCTGAAGGTATTGTCTTTTTGTGTTTTTGCCTTTCTTCCTTGTAGCCTTCCTTCTTTTTTCTATCCTTTCCTTTTATACTTTCTTGTCCTTCCTTTCTGTCATTTATGTCTCAATTGTGTCTTCCCTTTGTTCTTTCTGTCCATATGTTCTACCTCTGTTCCTTCATTCTCTTCCTCCCTCCATACTGTGCTTCCATTTTTCCTTCCCCTTGGCATCCTGTTCTTGTTGGAAACCTTCTTTCTTGTTTCTTCTGTTTAATTTCCTTCTGTAAATTTTGCTGCCTTTAGAAATGTCATCCACATATATGATGTGGATTACATAGTTCTGTATATCATCTGCATCAGATATGGATGATATAATGTGTCATCCATGACATAATGAATGTGAAGTTCATCTTTCAGTAAGTCCTTTCTTTGCCACATCCATAAATCTGGAAGCTGATGAAGATCATTTATGTTAGTTCAGTCCTCAGTTTACTCCTGCTGTTTTGTAAAAGAAAACCATCAAGAGGTCTGAAAATATGAGTTTAGCTGCTTTAAAAAAACATCAGATCAGGACTTTTCTGGCAGCATAAAATGCATTAATTGATCCGGTGATTCCGCACCACCTATTATTAAAAGAGCAATGTTCATCTTTCCTCCTGTTCTAAGCAGCCTGTCAGAGTGACACAACTAAAGCACTTTTGATCAATTGCTATATTCACATTTGTGAAAGCAATTGGACAAATCTTGGGTTTATTTGTTTTGAGACTTCAAGTTTAGTTAAGTAGAAAAAAGTCAATGTCAATGTTTTTTTTTCTCAACCAGTTTATATATATATATATAATCATTTCACCAGGAATTCATTGAGATAAAATCTCTTTTTCAAGAGACACTTGGCCAAAAGACACGTTTTAAAGTTTTTACTGAACGTTTATGTGTGGATTACTATTTTGCGTGCGATTTATACTTTCCAGATATTTTAACAAAAACTATATACAAATACTGCTTTTCTAACGCTCTTCGTCAACCGCTCCGGTAGAGGGCGCTGCAGCGCAAAAGCGCATCCAAAAAACGGAACGACTGAATAATGTTTCCTTCAGCATAGCTCCGCCTCTACTTTTCCATGCATTGGCGCGCTCGGTGGCCGTGGCTCTCTGGCTCCGCTCCTACCCGGGTAGCTGAACTTTCCATAGAGGGCTGCGAGCCTAGACACAGCAGGTATGAGTGCAGCGGGTGACGGTCGGGCCGTCCCGGCTGTCGGACCCGTCCAGCAGGGATTGAAGGAGGCTCTGATTGAGACGCTCACGGCCATCCTGTCTCCGGTGCAAGAAGTGCGCGCCGCCGCGGAGGAGCAGATCAAAGTGCTGGAGGTGACAGAAGGTGAGAAGTGGCCCGGTTATAAACTACACCAATGTTAAACATTGAAGTGTTTTAGTGTTTTATTATGCTGGGCGCTGGTTTATTCATGGCTTCAGTGAACTAAGCTAACAGCCGTACTGGACGGACTCTTCCAGGCAGCTAATGTTAGGCCATGTTAGTGGAAGTTATTAAGGACCGAATTGGTATAAGAGCTTGTAAATGTGCTTGTTATTTCTAGGACTTGTGATCGTAGTTGTTTTTAGCCTAACAGATTGAAGCAGCTCACAGCTAGCGTTGTTACAATGTAATCATTAGCGCGACCCTAGCTTGAGTAAGATACGGCACATGTGAGCGAGGCTGAAGTTGGTATCCAGTTTGGAGCGTTCACTAAAGGGTAATTTCACCGCTTTTAAAGGGTCTGAACCGCATTTATTCATTTAAATTTGAAATAATATGAAATTGTAATCGTTTTTCAAACGGACTGAACTGATTATAACTACTTGAGAACAAAACCTTATGTTTTGGTGAATCTTTTATTAATCATATTCCACATTATAAGAGATTGGTTAAAAGCTGTTCTTTTCATACTTTCCAGCTTTCAACCCACAAAATGTAATGATCTAACTCTATTTTTGGAAATCAACCTTCTTAAGATCAACAAGGCATTTAACTTCCCTTTTTGTGTTCTAAAAATAGTCAAAGTTTTGCAAATCCCAAACTGTTGAAACAAAAACAGTTTGGGATTTGCTGTTTCCTTCTGTAAATTCTGCTGCTTTGAGAAATATCCACATACATAATGTCAGTGCAGAACATTTGATTTCAAAAAAGATGGCGCATTTACATTATTATAGTTTTTAACATGGACCCTATCTATTTGTGTCAGAAATGTACAAAATATATTGAAACCATCATGCAAGATAACATTTTTCAGTTCATTGTTGACTTGTTGAAGAACAATCGTTTTAAAGCTTGACCACATCAATGGCGAACTAAATGCTAAAAATGAAAATGAATATAATTTTATGTGTATGTCTTTAAAATTCCAATACAGGTAAAGTGCCCTTAAAGATAATCTAATCAGAATAGATGAAATCAAATTAGGTCAAATCAGATTTACTCATTCTAATCTTGGTGACTTCCAAACAAGATTAACACGAATTTAAATAATCTGCAGCCAATGCAGAACAATTCAGTTTAGATTAAACCTTTCTAGGTAATTGTGGCTTCGAAGGTACACTTTATCAAAGGTGGTTTAAATTTCAAAAGTAAAATAATAACAAAAAACTCATAAAATAATGGGTTCCTCACACCAAATTATGTTTTAAGTGACCTGTAATCTGTGCAGAATAATTCAATTTATCCCTGACTTGTCAAATAACTGCTTTTTAAGTTAGTTTAAATGCCAAAAAATGAAATCGCATATTTGGGATTTTACGGATGTGTTGGAAGATTCCATAGTATTTGAAATTATTTGGCATCGTGGAGTCTTGTTCAGGTTTCCTCAATACTTTTTTTAATTCGTTATTATTTTGACCTCAAAAGTTCTCCATATTGATTAAATGTGAAATCAATTGAAGTGGAAAAAAAAAAAAAGATGAAGCTGTGATTCAGAGGCTAACTTCAGTCTCGTCACATGTAGAATCTGTGGCTGCGGTTCACTGGAGCAATGACGTCACTGAAAGAATGGTCAGCGCTTAAAATAAGCAAAGTTTTCGTTGGTATTTGTTATATGGTGACTTAACTAACGTGTTCAAGCAATTCTATAATCCATAAAACTTTTGCTTTATGGATTCTACCACTAACTGACCGTGTTTAGTTAACGGTCAGGGTCTAAATGAGCCATTTAGATCCTTTTGACAGATTTCTAGTCAGCTTCCAGTGGAAGGGGGGAGGTTCCCAAATATCCCGTCTCTGAAGCTCCCAGCTTCCTGCAAAAGTCTGAACCTTAGTTCAGATGCTTCACTAGTGAGATCACGTTTTAAATCTGTCATTGTGACCGGAGAGGTGAAATTGTTCCAGATTTTCTGATGAATGTTTCCTGCTTAAATTGGTCACAAATTATTCTTTAATTTTCTCCTTCAGCTAGACAACCTTAATGTATTTTTACTTTTACAAAAACCTGTTTATCAGTTTACCGGTTTTATTTATAATATTTTGAGTTCATAAATCCATCTTCTTAAATAATCTTCCATCATCGGGAAGAGGAACAAGCCCACGGCATAACAGGGTTCCCACCACGCCTGTCACAGTGTGCATGACATGTTTTGATATATGTATTTGTATGACATTAAACCCACCTCAAGTGTTTGGTGCAAATCAGCACAACACTGGTAATGGTACAGTAATATATGTTGTAAGGTATCACAGTAATTTTTATATTATTTCCTTTGTTAAAACACATTTTTCTGCTGTTAGTTACTAAAACTAGTCTCAATGTAAGATTACAAAGTAATTTCTATTTTAAAGCATTTTAGCCATCTGTTTCAGGGATGCCAACAAATTTGTCATCATCTGTAGAGTAAGTGTTTCATGGTTAGTAGCTAACGCTCTCCATCTGACCTTCTATTGTCCAGCAGTAATCGTGCTGCTGCTGAAAAGTTAATTGAGCGCGCAGTGAGCGGGCGCTGCAGCAGCACCGACCCTTTCCACTGGCCTCTCTGCGGCCGCAGCTCTGCAGGACTGTCAGCATTAACATTGTCTTCTGGTGCCTGATGTCACTTGGTGAAAGCCAGCTAGAGGTGGAGCTGATGAGGTTCATGCTCATCCTGAACGGCGCATTTTTCTCTTGTTCTGCATGCTTGCAAGGCCAGGTTGGAATCAGTCGAGTCGGCTCTGCAACCTTTACAACCTGACGAGCCATTTCTCCTCTCAAGTTAGCCTAGACAAAAATAGTTTAAAGCTGCAATTCTCATCTGACGTTTTGAAAAAGGACGGGAAAAAGAAACATAATTTTAGATGAACATTTATTGTATAAGTAAATTTGGTGTCACTTTTAGCAAAACGTTTTTTTGTTTGTTTGTTTTTTTTTTCAGTTTTTATTATTTAAAATAACGCTGAACATAAAATTTTGCATGAAGAGGATGTTTATTTTTTCTCTGTTGGTCTTAAAATGGTGTGAAACCTAAAAGCACATAGATTATACCCAATGAGAGGAAAAACAGAAGAAAAACCTTTTTGGGGTATCAGTGTGGACATTCAGTGCAAATATTTCAGGAAAAACAGTTAAAAACTTGCAATTGTCATATTACCTGTAGTTAAAAATATTAGTTTGTTATTATTTTAACAAAAGTTATTAAGAGCCATTGTAGAAGATTCAGGGAGCCACAGGTTGCAGATTGTTGCTTTTAGGTACTGAGCTTAAACCAAGCAGTAGCAAATGGTGCACATCTTTAATTTCTGTACAAATTCTCATAAAATAATCTCACCATGTTTAAATCTTTATAAAACCTGTTGTTTAGCTTTTAGCTTAACAGAATTCAATTTTAGTTGATATTTTGAAAAGATAATTCATCTTGGTGTCAAAGCAGATCTTTGTTGCTGCAGTGGGACGTTCAGTTAGTTACATTTTCTGCATTTGTGTAAATGTTAAATATCATAGTCTGTTTGACCTTCTGCCTACTACATTTCCTGTTTGACATGGTTTGAAACTAATTTGGTCTTATTTATAAGAAGTCAGTTTTACCAGCAGTGTAAGTGATGTTTTTATATTTCAGAGTTTGGTGTCCATCTGGCAGAACTTACAGTTGACCCTCAGGGAGCGCTCGCCATCCGTCAAGTGAGTACAACTAAGAAATAAAGAGAAGATGCTTGGATTTCTTTCCACATGCATGGAAAGTTCATATATTAAAATCAGGTCTTGTAGTCTGTTTGTTATGCTGATACTGATTCGCTGTTTCTGTTTCCCCCTATGGGAACCTTTTCAGGTTAACACGTATTGGGTTTGTGTTTGCAGTTAGCATCTGTCATCCTGAAGCAGTATGTGGAGACTCACTGGTGCGCCCATTCAGAGAAGTTCAGGCCTCCTGAAACCACAGATCAGGTAAATGTTCAAAGATGGATTAATCTTCTTCAGACTAGTTTCAGCCCTTATGTAGATAAGTGGGTCGATGAAAGATATTGCAACGTATTACATTAAAATCTGACTCCTGAGCGATTTAAAGCCAGATCTTGTGAAGCCCGTCTCCTTTCATCTTGTCCCATCAGGCTAAAGCCGCCATCAGGGAGCTGCTGCCCAGCGGTCTGCGGGAGTCCATCAGCAAGGTCCGCTCCAGTGTCGCCTACGCCGTGTCGGCCATCGCCCACTGGGACTGGCCTGAGGCGTGGCCACAGCTTTTCACCCTGCTGATGGAGATGCTGGTCAGCGGAGATGTGAACGCTGTTCATGGAGCCATGAGAGTCCTCACAGGTATCCTACAAAAAATATATATATTTGCACAGTCACAGCTTGGTTTAGTGTAAAATCTCACTGGCTTGTTAATTTCTTCAGGCTGATTTTATTGTGTTTGGACATTATGTTTCTTTGTGTATTCACTTATTTTGTATTTTTGTCCCTTTTGTCAGAATTCAATCTATACAAAATATTTTTTAATGATGATACCAAGTATTTGGAGAGCCTGTCATTGAATAGGTGTTGCTAATAAAGCATTACATTATTTATAATAGTGAAATTCCAAAACTGAGGTTTCATTTAGAAATTAATCATTTTTTTCTTTAGTTGGATTTTATTTTGAATGCCCTCTTTTCCAGAGTTCACTCGCGAGGTAACAGACACTCAGATGCCTCTGGTGGCTCCAGTCATCCTACCTGAGATGTACAAGATCTTTACCATGGCTGAGGTGCTGCAGCAGTATTATCATTTTTATTAATGGAACCAATAAGCTAAAAAAAATTATCACCTGCCAATAACCAACTGTTCATATCAATGTGTTTTGTGCATCTCTAACTTCTCCCTCATGTTTGCTAATAATTTCAGGTTTACAGCATCCGTACTCGTTCCAGAGCAGTGGAGATCTTCACCACATGTGCAAACCTCATCTGTGCTATTGAAGAGCTTGAAAAGGTTTCACATCAACACCTGTCTGATTGATGAAACATCTGTTTCAAATTATGATTTCCATTCTGCATCATGTTTTAGAATTGTTCTGTCTTAATAGTTCTAAAACATTCTTGTGGCAAATATTTCAATCAACCCGGTTTCTTTGCTTTTGTTTTTTCTGAAAGTCACCACAGTAATTAAGCCAAAACTAAAAAAAAAAGATCGATTTTGCATTTAAGAAAAAAAAAAACTTCAGGTGTAAATATGTCTCCTCAAATGGGAGTTTTAGTTTCACCTGGTCCAAATTCTGTTGAAAAACAAATCGCCTATTAAGTATCTTTAGCAGTCCAATTATTAATCGGTTAGTCAAAAAAAATTTTTTTAAAAATCAACAGATTAACCCTACATTTCACTGCGTGAAGCAAAAAAGACTTGAGTTTTTTCTTTACATATTTTAGATTATTTGCATCATTTTAAATATTTACAATATTGTATAAAAAGGAAAATCTTCAGACTGCCACTTATTTTTCAATGTGGTTGTCAGAATAATCAGCATAATAATCATTTGTTGCAGCCTTACATTTTTTCATATACATATTTGTTTGTGAATGATGATAACTCTGTGTGTTTATATTTAGGGTGCTGCCAAAGCGTTGATCTTCCCGGTGGTGCAGCAGTTTACAGAAGCGTTTGTGCAGGCTCTGCAGATGCCTGATGGACCTTCGTCTGACAGCGGTCTCAAGATGGAAGTCCTGAAGGTGAGGGGCTGAGAATGGAAGCCTCTTTGTTACAGATGTTTGTAAAGGCTACAAGAAAGATATGTTCACGTTTTTTTGTTTCATGTTTTTACAGTAGAGTTTAAGATGTTTCTTTGTTTTGCTTTTTTTTCCCCACAGGCTGTAACAGCTTTAGTGAAGAACTTCCCCAAACCGATGGTTTCGTCTATGCAGCAGATATTACCCATCGTCTGGAATACACTGACTGAAAGTGCATCTTTATATCCTTCACATCACCTGATCTATGTTAATTACTGGTTATAGTTTTTCTGCTAATAAATCTGTGCTTTTTATTATTATTTTAAAATTTTAAATCAAAACATCTAAAAGGTAAATACTTTTTCAGTTTGTTATTCCTTAGTTTTTAATGCACTTATGTAAGAACTGAAGTCAACTACACTGAGGAAGTGGACGACCCTGTTGACTCAGACGGTTAGCAAAATCCGCCTCCATAAATCCAGTCTATTATTTATGTTTCCCTATTTCCTCCCTTCACAAGTAATTCTTTATCAACAATTTTATCCTGTACTCATTTTTCCAGGAGAAGTTTTGGGCTTTGAGAATCTGGTGTTCAGCATCTTTGAGTTTGTCCACACGCTGCTGGAGAACAACAAGTTCAAGAGCACAGTGCGGAAAGCTCTGCCAGAGCTCATCTACTACATCATCCTGTACATGCAGATCACAGAGGACCAGGTGAGGAACCACCAACATGAAATTCTGCCAGATCCTGTGAGAAATCATTTTGTATTGACTGAACGCTTTCTATGATTAGGTCAAAGTTTGGACGGCAAACCCTCAGCAGTTTGTAGAGGATGAGGATGATGACACTTTCTCCTACTCTGTCCGGATCTCTGCTCAGGACCTACTGCTGGTGGGCTTCACATAAAACAAAGAGCTTGTGGTCAGCAGTGGTCGGCTGCAGTTCAGCCTGTCCATAGGAACAAATTAGACTCAGATTATGGACAAAAAATAGATGTTTGTTACATTTCTCTTGGCTTCTGTTTCTCACGTATGAGGTAAAGGACTATTCTGCATAGGACTGAAACAATTATTTGTGATTAATTGATTATTGAGACAGTTGTCAATTTATTTAGTAATAAATGAATCATTAACTGTAGTATACAAACTCTAAAAAGGCAGTATTGCTGAAAGAACAACATAGTCTGAGCTGTAATTAAGCTAAAACTGCACAAAAATATATAGATCATGCATTCCAGATTTTAAAATACTTTCTTTGTTGGTAAATATGTTCAACCTCACACTCCACAAGTGGCATAGTTTTATCTTCACCTGGATCTGTAAGAATAAATAATAAAAATGAAATCTCCTAAGCACCTTTTTTGATCAGGTTATTAATTGGTTAATCCAAAAATAATCAATAGATGAATCCTTCATTGTATTGAAGTTAAGTTGAGGAGAATGGGTTGAGCTTTTTGCATGTTGAAGTTTTTTTTTTTTAAGCTGCAAATGATAAAGCGTAAACCCAAAAAAATGCTATGTTGTTACATTTCAGTAACAAAATGTTTTTCTTATTTTAAAAACAAAAATATTCTTAGTAATACCTTTGGAATTTATTTTTGAAAGATATTTCTAATATTGCATATAAGTGATTAAATTAAAAATCTGCAAAATGTGCCAATGAATCGATAGAATAATAAATACATTTATTATAGTAGCTACTCCACAAGAGAGCATTTCGAGTTGTGTGTGTGTGTGTGTGTGTGTGTGTGTGTGTGTGTGTGTGTGTGTGTGTGTGTGTGTGTGTGTGTGTGTGGTGCGTGTGGTGATGTGTGTGTGTGTGTGTGTGTGTGAGTGATGGTGCTAAAGGCTCACTTGTTGTTGCAGGCTGTAGCTGCAGAGTTCCAGAATGAGAGTGCAGCAGCGCTGGCAGCAGCTGCAACCAGACACCTCCAGGAGGCAGAACAAGCTAAAAATGGTGGCAATGAACACTGGTGAGGGGAGGACAGCGACTCAAATGGCTTTTAGTTATGAAATGTATTCAAGTCATTGCATTCAGGTAGAGTAAGGGAATTTGTTGTTCATAGGTTCTGTTTTTTTTTTCTTTTTTCTCTCTTTCTGTTTTCCTAACTAGGTGGAAGATTCATGAGGCCTGCATGTTGGCCCTCGGTTCGGTCAAGACCATCATTACAGAGAACGTGAAGAATGGTCGGATTCAGTTTGACATGCACGGTTTTCTGGCCGGCGTCATCCTGGCTGATCTTAATCTTACCGGTGAGAGAGTCAGATATGCGCAGACACAAAAAGATGCATAACATTTTTGTCATTTTGTGACAAGAAAATAACTTGTTGCTCTGTCAAAAAATAAAGAAATGACTTAGATCAACTGATGTGCTCCTTAAAGTTGGTTTTGTTCTTTTTTTAATTGTTTAGTCTTGTTTTTAGTCTTTTGTTTTCTTGTTCCTCAGCTGCATCCCCGTTCCTTCTGGGCCGCGCTCTGTGGGCGGCCAGTCGCTTCACTGCAGCCATGTCTCCTGAACTCATCCAGCAGTTTCTCCAGGCCACAGTCAGCGGTCTCCATGACAGCCAGCCTCCATCTGTCCGCATCTCGGCGGTCCGGGCCATCTGGGGGTGAGCTCACTGTTTACTGTGGTTTAGCTTTGGATGAGCTCCTGATAACATCCAATTACCATCTCTGACTGGACCTTGTACAAGTATTAATATCAGAATTATAATCTCTAATGTAGTTCACAGGGCTTTTTATGTGATGGACCAATACATGGTAGTGCATGGTTGTGAAGTGTAAAGAAATTTAAATCTTATGAACTATGTACATTTTTATTCATGCCTTGTTTTTTTGTTGTTGTTGTTTTTAGTTACTGTGACCAGTTGAAGCTGTCAGAGAGCACACACGTCCTTCAGCCTTTCCTCCCCAGCATACTGGAGGGGCTGATCCAGCTTGCTGCCCAATTCAGCTCAGAGGTGCTCACACTTGTCATGGAGACGCTCTGCATCGTCTGCACCGTGGACCCGGCCTTCACCACCAGCGCTGAGAACAAAATCTGCCCACTCACAATCGCCATTTTCCTCAAATATAACAACGGTACTTCTGCAGCTCCTTTGACTAGAATCACTTCCTGGAATACCTTCTTCCTATACCAGCTTTATCTCCAGTACATGCACTTTTTATCTTTATTTGAGGCTTTAATCATTTAGAAGTGACCTTTTCTCATCTTTCCACGTCAGACCCCGTGGTGGCCTCCCTGGCTCAGGACATCTTTAAGGAGCTGGCTCAGATCGAAGGCTGTCAGGGCCCCATGCAGATGCGACTCATTCCCACACTAATCAGCATCATGCAGGCTCCACCTGATAAGATCCCCTCTGGACTCTGTGCTGTATGTGCAACATATCATTTATATTATTTACCTGCAGAGGTTGTGTTAAGCTAATGTCTTCTTTATTTCTGTTTTTTGATTCATTGGTTCTTTTGATGTTTCGATTCCATGGAGTTGCACTCATTTATTTCTTTGTCTCTGCAGACATCAATAGACATTCTGGCCACAGTGGTCCGAAACACAAAGCCCCCTCTGTCAGAGCTGTTGGTGTGTCAGGCCTTTCCTGTGGTAGCACAGTGCACCTTACGAACTGATGACCACACAATAATGCAGGTAATAAAAGCTTCATATATTCAGATGTATGTAGTTTTTTTTTCCCGCAAGACTTTTCTGTCAAGCAAAAATTTGAGTTGCATGTAGAGATTGTCAGCTTTACGTTCTGAGACTTGAGGCAGTTGAGGCTATCTGTAACTAACTTCTACTACACTTGATAGCTAGATAGTGAGATTTTTTGCTCTATTATGTGTACATGCAAATTTATCACCAGTTTCCTGGAAGACGTTTGTTTTCACCACTCTCTCACTCATATCGTCAGCCAGTTCAAGGCGACGTCCATTTTGTGCAAAAAACTTGACACTGTGGGTGTTAAGGAGGTAAAGAGCCAACTGTGGTGTGAAAAGCACGAAGCTGCCGGCAAAAACACAAACAAATCCAGAAAATATCCATTTTTGCCATGCTTGATTTTAATACAGCAGGATCCTCCAACCACACCTGTTTTTTTTTTTTTGGGTGGGGGGGGGTCTTAGATTGCATTCAAAGTAGCATTAAAAGGTCTTAATTTTGACTTTTTGAATTCTAGTTTTAGAAGTTGAAATGATGAGTAATCTGGAAATTTTCTCATGTTTCTTTCCGTCTTGCCAGAACGGAGGCGAGTGCCTGCGAGCGTACGTCTCTGTCGCCCTGGAGCAGATTGCCCAGTGGAGGGACGAGCAGGGCAACAGCGGCCTGTGGTACGTCATGCAGGTGGTCAACCAGCTGTTGGACCCCCGGACCTCAGAGTCCACGGCGGTCTTCGTGGGACGGCTGGTATCCACTCTCATCTCTCGGGCTGGAACGGAGCTTGGGGACCAGCTGGATCACATCCTCAGAGCCATTCTGAGCAAAATGCAGCAAGCCGAGGCTCTGAGCGTCATGCAGGTAGGGAGCAAAGATGGAAGGAAAAGCTAATCTCAATAAATCAGAATCCCAGCAATTCAGCTCAAAACCAGAACTCATAGGTTGATTACACCCAGAGCATTATATTGCAAGCATTTTGTTTTCATCTTGGTTGTTATGGCTGATAGAAAGTAAAACCAAAAATAGTGCTGCACAGACAAAATGTAAAATGTTACAATAAGCATATTTTTGGTTCAGAATGATCCTATTGTGAAGTATTCCCATGTATTGGACAGTAATATTCCTCTGTTTGCAATAAATCTTTCACTCCCTGTATTGAATTACTGAAAAAAAGAAAAAAAAAACTTTTGGTGATTTTCTCATTAATTGAGATGCATCTATATTGGTAGACATTCAGTTTTTTTTTCTTGGAGTTGCCTTATTACTTAATCTGTCTCCCTTCTCATCCTGCAGTCTCTCATCATGGTGTTTGCCCACCTGGTCCACTCCCAGCTGGACCCTCTGCTGGAGTTTCTGTGCAGTCTGCCAGGTCCGACAGGAAAACCTGCCTTGGAGTTCGTCATGACAGAGTGGATGAGCAGGCAGCATCTTTTCTACGGACAGTATGAGGGTAAAGTCAGGTCAGACGACTTTCTTTTCTTACATATGTTTAGGGTTTGTGTGCTGAGACTTCCCCTGCCTCCCCTTGCCTCCCTCAAACTGTCTCCATCTTTGTGCGTTTATCGATGCAGCACTGTGGCGCTGTGTAAACTTCTGCAGCATGGCATAAACGCTGACGACAAGCGACTTCAGGACATCATGGTTAAGGGAGAAGAAATCTACAACCCAGACGATGGCATTCGCACTCGCTCCAAATCTGCCAAAAGTAAATCTAAACTATTGAGAAAGTTGAGGGACAATAAATTTTCATTTTTGTGGCACATATTTTTATTTTTGGAATGTAGTAAATTAAATATATTTGTTTTTGATGGATCATTTTTATAGACCCAGAACGCTGGACAAACATTCCTTTACTGGTGAAAATCTTTAAACTGATCATCAACGAGTTATCGACGGTGGTGGAAGCGAATGCCAGCAGGGCGAACGTTGCTGACTGGAGCCAAGGTGAGGAGTAGTGATGAAAATAAAAACGGTGTTTAGAGATTTATGTGACAACATTGATGACACAAATTGCGCGGTCATTTTCTGTTCCTGTCTCAGATTCCAGCGGCATGTGGGACGACCAGGAGGAAGGGGAGGGAGAGGATGATGAGGAGGATGAAGGATTAGCAGGGCAACTGCTCTCCGATCTCATATCATCTAACAAATATGGTAAAGTATTTCTGTTGAGTGTCTTGGGTTTTACCTGAATTTACATTTCTAATACTCATATTATTTTGACAGATGACGATTATTATGAAGATGATGAGGAAGATGATCCAGACGCATTGAAAGACCCCATTTATCTGATCGATCTGCAGGTACCTACTCACTTTTTAGTTAATTTGTACTAGAGATGCACCGGTCCGGTATTGGTATTTACATCAGTTCCGATGCAAATACATCTTTTGATTAAAAAAAAAAGTAGATCGGGTGTTTGTGACAATATGCCTGATCCATAAGCACAGATCTATTTAATCTAATTGTGTTCTATGTTCTGAATGGATTCATGCTTTATTATTTATTTTACATTATCTTTAGAATTCCTGGTTGACTTTTTGAGTCGTTTGAAAGTTTTTTTTCTGTTTTTTACACATTTGACCAAGATAGTACACCTGTTGTTTTTGTCAATATCTTTTCTTTACCATTGGTTTTCCATTGACTGTTAAACTCCTATTTGGAGTATAACAGTTGTTTTTACATGTTTGACTAAGCTTGTGAAGCTATTAATGTATTTAATTGTGCTGTTCTGGTGGAGAGTCATCAAATAATTTTGTAATTCAGTATATTTTGTCTGTATTAAAAAAAAAAACATTTGGTCTGTCAATTCAGCTGTTTTTCTGTATTAGATCAGAATCAGCCGATTCTAAACCTCTGATATCTGTATCGATATCAGGAGTGAAAATAGTGGATCGGTGTAGCTATAATTTATATTTTTTTTTTCTACTTGTCTAACTTGTCGTCCAGCCATCCAGACATTTTTTTTTCTGATTAAAGTATTTAATTTTGACCACAGTAAAAGTGTCTACCAATGATTCAGAGTGGACTTTAGTATTTACACTTTGAAAGAGCCCATTTAAATTGAAATTTAAATCTGCCGAGACAAAATTTTAAAATTAAAATAGTTTTTAACAGAATTTTTTTTCTTGTACATAGTTGTTGTTTTTTTAATCTGAATTAATAGTTATTAATTCAGATAACCATTTTTAAAGATTTCTCTTTAATGCTCCACTCTTTCTCCCCTCAGGCTTACCTGACAGACTTTCTGACGCAGTTCGCTCAGCAGCCAGTCTACAGCATGTTCTCAAACCACCTCAACAACACGGAGAGACAAACCCTGCAGTCTATAGGCCTGTAGACATGCTGTTTGATACTCCAACTCATCTTCCATCAACACCGCCCTGAAATGTCCCTCTATTGCCCTGTGACGTCACTCATGATGAATTTAAGACTTAAGTGAAAGGACAGAAGGACAAAGATCGATAGAGACAGGAGGGGCACAACTTGGAAAAGAACTTGTGCACATAACTTTGACTTCCTTTTTTTACCTCATGTGAATGATGAGATGAAGGACCTTGCCGATGCTAAGAGGCCGGACAAGTCTCATTCTAAAAGGTCAACATACTCTTGAAGACCTTCAGTCTGGACAAGAAAAGGGACAGGTGTTTGCTGAGAAGGACTAATGAATCTCAACATCTGGGGCAACTGTTTGTAATTTAGCCTATTGTATTTGTGTTTCTATCAGCAGTGGAAATGCAACATGGTACATTTTTCCAAAAGACTTTACACTGGCTGAAGGAAAACTAACATTTTAGTGAGGGAGTCTCTGGTGGCCTTATATTCCAGAAAAACAGTGACTGTTTGACAGGAAATGCAAAGCTCTTAGACCAGCTGTCATATCTCGGGGTTTGGTGGGAATTGGGGAAATCACACTGTTGCCATTTTGGATCAATGCCTTGTCATTTCATTGTATCTATTGAAGTTTAGAATGAAAATATTTCTAAATAAAAGTTCCTAGCAGGAGTTTATTATGAGTTTTTTTATGTTAGACTCTGAAAGTTGTAAACTTGTATCTGGAAAAATATGCAGTTGACTGAATACAATTACATTTCATGCTATTTCTAGCTGTTTTAACATTTTTTGGAACATTTCAAACGGTCATTAAAAAAATTTACTTGGTTTGTCAATGTTGTATTGCCATAAAACAGCAATATATGTCTGATACAACCCTTTAAACCCCTTTTGATCAATAGTTACGCAATCAGGAAGGTGTTATCTACCACCATGTTTTTCATTGAATTCTTAATTTGTCTTTATCCCATATTTTTAACAGTTTATATTTGGCTTCACAAGAAAGAGGGTGTTGTGGAGGTAAAAATTAGACTGCTAAATCATCCGTGAGGACGGGGTGAGAAAAGGGAAGATGCGTTCAGGATAGCTCGAAGTCGTCAGCTACACATAGCCATTTAACATTATTAACTAAATACATTTAGTTAATAATGTTTTAGAACAAGCGTTATATTTGTGAATATATTATAACATTTTTCTGAGACATTATAGCTTTATTCATATTAAATGTCCTAATAAAGGGTGATTTAGTGGGGGGGCCTTGGGGGTGTGTTGTTTTTGGGGTTTTTTACGCAGACCGCGAAGGCAGCGTCCGACTGCTCCTGGGGAAACAGCGTCACCATCGCGATGCGACGTTTACATGGATAAATCACCAGCGTTCAACTCCGTCCCGTCACACATGCTGAGCTGCCAAACCATCCTGGATTATGCCTGAGACCGACCGCTAGCCGCGGCTGTTTTTGTGGGGTTCTACCGAAGAACTCCGTAGCTGTTCACTGAGACGTCCAGCTCCGCACAGTTTCACGATGGAAATGGTGCTTCCGACGGGCAAAATGTCGCCCATTTCGGTGACTTTGGCGCTGCTCGCCGTCGTCTCCTGCACTTCTCCGGGTAAGATTATAAGCTTTGTGTACAGGCCGCACCGTTAGCTAATGGGAACTCCTCCATGGCCGTTATCTAGCTTACCTGCTAACCACTAAGTCGGACTCGTCCTGTCTTTTCAAGTTTTATAACGGCTACTTTACAATGACTTAATATGACATCATTTTAATGTTTGTGACAATCATCATAATGAAAAGTTTCAATCTGACATCAGATTGTCTCTTCTAGTGAGATAATCTTATATAACTGCACAAAAATACCGTTGAAAATGCCAATTACTAGTAGCTGCTCGTTTTTACGTTGAAATGATGGCAACATGTTAACTGACTTGGTGGCTATTAGCTCAAATGCTCACATATTGTTGGAGTGATTTTCTTGGACATAATTTATTTTATACGCATATGAACACTATAAGAAATCCATATGTCAGTTGAAGAAAAACAAACTTTTGATTAAATTTTTGCTCGCCAGTCACCTCTTGATGGTAAAAATCTGTTTTTGTTTTTTGCTTCTCGTTTCATTAAATGCATCACACAAAAACTCCCACTTTTATTGTTGAATTCGGCCAATAAATTTGTTTTTGGTTGATTTTTTTTATTTGGTAGTTGTTTTCAATAGCCTACTGATCTTGTCTTGTTAAGAGTCATTTCTTTTTACTGTCCCCTCATTCTTGCTCAGGTGTACACATTTTTTCCAGAAAAATGACTTGATACAACTGATAGTGTGACCATTTGTAGAGAATATTTCACCTACTACCATTAAGTTTAACTACATAATATTATATTGAGGGTAACACTGGAGAGTATTTTTGGAGGGATTCAAAGCTACCACAATGTTCAATAACCGTATTTGCTTTTTCCCCTGTAATGAATTAATAAAGTTTTTATAGACTTATTTGCATAGTTTGCAGTTTTAAAAAGCAAATTCAAAGTTCAAATCAAAGCTCAAAGGAAATGTAAGCGGTTTCGACCACCTAAAAGGCCTGATTGGTGCATTTCTAGCCTCCAACTACAGCTTTCAGCTGCATCGTTTGTAAACAACATCAAAACAGAATATTTCTCTCTTTGTATTGGCAGTGTTTGCTGCAGATTTTAACGCTTTGATTAAGTTTTATGCCTATAATGTATGAAACTACAATATCTGTGTATAGGCTGCAGTATTTTAGTTTATTAAAATTGTGCGTCAAAGTGAATAGATTTTTCTTGCTGTTGAGGCGAGCAGCTAAAGGTCAACGTCCAAATTTAGTCTCACCAGGTTGAAGAAACAAATCATCGAGTGTCTCAACGTCTGATCCCTACAGCTGTTAAAACTGCATGCAAAAACAACTCCTGGCTTCATTTCCTGAATATAACATTATTTTTAAGATGCTTTACGTTACATTCCTGTTTTCATGATTACGTTACATTCCTGTGACATGAAAGTAAACATATAAAGCACTGAGGCTGTATGGCTGCTGCGGCATGCTGGGATTGAATTGTGCCTTAAAGTTTGTTTGCGAGGTGTCCAGTTGATGTCTTTAAAAGATCTACAGGATCAATTTTAATTCCCTGTTAATAAAGTATTGTGCTAAGTCTAGAGATAATCATGTAACTTTATGTGTAATTTGATAATTAATGCATAATAAATTAACTGTGACTGCCACATAAAGTTTGTTTTATTTAATCATATTCATTTAATACTCAATACCTAGATATTTTTTTTTCCAAGGAAAATGGCAAAAGCTCCATCCTTGTTTGCTTATCAATCTATTTATTTAGAATGCAAAAGACATATTTTTGTACAACAATAATATGCTTTCTGGTCTTTAAATTACATTACTTTGCTATCTTGTCTGACCAAACTTAATCCAGCTACTTTTATGGGAGAACAATTTGGAAAGGACAAATTTCAAAATGTCAATTAAATCTTTAAACAGTTTCGTTTGCTGCATTCTAGAAACTTAAGTTACTTGAGCCTGAATCGGATTTCAGAGCCTTCCAAAGGAAAGTGTTGAATAATGCACTGCAGCTCCTGCTAACAAAAGCAAGAGAGACACACATCAGCTGTTTAAAACATTTATTTCTTTTGGTTTTGGAGGCAGAACAAAATGAATTCTGTAAAATGAACATTGAAGATCCCCCGCTGTGATTGTTGTCATTTCGCCTCATGCCTCGCTGTTGCTGTCGTTTCGCAGTGAGTGGGAACGAGGATTGTCTGTGGTACGTGGATAAAAATGGCACCTGGCACAACGGCTTCGACTGTCCTCTCATCTCATCCTGCTGCGGCAACTGCCACCGGCGTTACTGCTGCATGGATCCCTTCAAGATAATCACAGAGAGGGAGCAGAAACGATGCATGCTGTTCCAGTTCAGGTGGGGACGCCTGCTGCAGCAGGGTTATAATTTAATTACTTACTAATAATTTAGTAAACACCATGGTCTATTTGTTGATGTTCCAGGAACTTTTTTTAACTTTTGTAATTTTCTTTAAGGAAGCAGGTCTTTATTTTGTTTTGATATTTTCACAAAAATGACCTTGCCTGAAAGCTGTACCATTTTTTTCTTGGTTTTGCAGAAAATAAACATCATCTCCAAAGCAATAACTGTTGTGATACTAATAAAAATGATTCCATTGATTCTAAAATCCTATCTATATTTTTAGAAATGACATAAAACAGCTGCAGTGAATCTTCTTCAGCTCAGTGGTGTCCAGAGTCCAGCCTGCAGATTTACTTGAAATATTTCACAAGTAAAATTGTCTTGAATGAATCAAATTTAGGCTGAAAATAAATCAACAACTTAGCAATAAATCGAACCACAAACATCAAGCAGCTTTTGCCCCGACCTGATTTGGGTCATGAAATCAGAACACAGTTCATTAAATTATGTTTAGTTTGTTTTTGAGGAGATAAAAATAAAAAACATTTACAAGAAATTTAAATTTTGGTACATATATATATTTTTTCATTGTAGTAGCCAAAATGTGCTTTCAAGGTGACTATTCTGCCCCCCCACACAGCAAAACATTTGTAAATTAATTAATATGATTAATATCTATTGAAGGGCAATTTTTTTACACAGATTTTATAATCCATTTTATGGTTTTGCTCTCACCCTGCCCCTATTTTTAATTGCTTTTGGTCGTTTTGTTTTATTTTTGGATATTTAAAATGACTTCCACGACTTACAACTTATTACAATTTAATATTATAATCAATTGTACGGTGTTGTGTAATTGTACAAAATGACAGTTTGTTGGTTGTTGAGAGGGTGAACTTGCATTATAATGCCTCTATCAATGTATTATTTGAAAATTACCTAAAGACAAAAATTTATTGCAGTTATTGCAATTTCATCTCTTGCAAATAACTTCTTATCATACAGTAAAAGGCCTTTTTGTAAGTTCACTACTAAAGTTCCATGTGAGGGATTTTGGTCCTGCTGGATTGTTCCGCTGTGTACCTGAGCGGCTGCAGCACAGCAGCTTTCCTGCTTATTTCTGGAAGCGTTCCTTCCCAACCTGCAGGTTTCACCCTGCTGGGAATCAGATCAGTGAGCGTCAGAGGCTGAGATGAAATTCGGAGCGGTTTGCGTCGTTTACTGAGCCGTAAAGTCGGGGGCAGTTGTAGGTGACGGTTGTGTGTGTGAATGAAGGCGTCTGTCATCTCTCCTTTAATCTACTCAGACAGGCAGCAGATCAGGAACATCATGAGGATGGGGTGATCAAAGTGAGAAGTGGAGCATTTTGAAACTCCCTGCTGTTTTTTCCTTCTTTCTCCTCAGTCCCAGCACTTTAATCGGCATCGCGTCATCCATTCTGCTGTTCGTGGCCATCATTGCCACCATGGTTTGCTGCTTCATGTGCTCCTGCTGTTACCTCTACCAAAGGAGGCAGCAGAGAGGCAGGACACCTTATGATGGTTAGACCTTAAATATTTACCTCCATGTGAGAAAATTGTATTTAATAACTGGGCTATTTAATTAATTAATTTTTTTTAATTATTATTTTTTTTTGCCCCCCAGTCCAGCACATCCCCATGGCCAGCTACCCTGTGGAGCCGATGCGCGACGCGTTTGGAAAACCTCTTGGGCCTTCAGAGTATCCACATGCAGGCTATCCCATGATGCCTCAGTATGCTGGCATGCCTGTTCATTACCCAATGATGCATCCAGGACCTTATCCATCTCAATCAATAGATCCGGCATACAGCCAAGGTAAATCGCATCCGAGCATTTCTGTCCACAACTTTTACAGTTCTTTTAAATCAAAGCCTTTTTTTTGTGTAATTTGTGCTCAAAAATGTGAATGAATTTTGTTCGTTGTTTTAGTGGTGAGTCCATTGTTTGTCAATCCAAACGTCCTATGTCAAAAATCAATGAGTCAGCGTTTAGATATTGGCAGAAGAAATCCAATGTCCAAACTCTTGAAGGCTGCGTTTTGCAAGTTGTTTATTCAGTTTAGCAAGCAATAAACAAAGATCCACCTTTCTATTGTTTAGCTTAAGCAATGCTTGGAAATCAGGAGCATTGGATTTTGTGGGAATGTTCTTAAGTTTGTAAATCAGTAACTCTGAGATGTCCAACATTTTCAAATCTAACTTGTCCAGTGAAGAGAAGGGTTGATTGTTCAAAAGGACAGTAAGATTGAGTCTTCTTCAGCCAGTAACAACCCACGCAACAAAGTGTGGTTGCTATTGCAGCCTGGTAACATTTGGTGTGATGCGTTCACTGATGAGAAAAATAAATTTAAATAAAAATTTGCGTGCTTGACAGCTGGGTCGCTGGTCAATGCCTAACAAGTTGACAATGGGTTAAATTTGTGACACAGACTGTCTTAAAGCCTTTTGCAAAAGCAATGATAAATTAAAATTAGCTCAATAATATCCATTCTGATGTTTAACCTTTTTTAATAGAAATTTTGTTTACAGATTGTTTACATTATTTTTGTTGTTTTTTTTTTTCATTTCTGTTTTATTTAGTATTTTTACTTGTTTAATTTTGAATGTTTAAAATATCTTCCATTTCCAGTGTTAAGTGTTTTTCTAAATTAAATATGCCATTATATAATATGCCTTCAATATATTACTTGAGAATGGTCTCAGAACAATATTATTGTTAATTGCTAGAATTACTGGGACAATTGATCGTCCAGCAGAATGTATGATGACATCCCTAAACATCTTTTTTCCAGAACTCCGCTTCGATGACAAATCCCTCAACATCCTTTAACACTTTTCTTCTAAAACTAAAAACAGCTAAAGCTGTCGACTAAGTGCTGTGTTGTTTTTGTTTTTTACTCATGATTTTCTTATTTTTCCAGCCCCACCACCTTACTCTCCGCCTCAGTATCCTGGTCACTGATGGGCTCATCTTCACACATTAACACAGCTGAGAGAAATGACTGTTTGGAAAGGAGAAGGCAGTCTAACACACCCGTTAAAATAAACCTACAGCTCAAAAGGGAGTGGTTTCAATGCGGAGGAGGAAAGGAGACACTTTAATCTTTACTTTGTTTGCTGTTTGTTTGCAGCGTCATCCTACGTTTCCAAAATAGCAATGTAAGTCGTATTCAGTTCTGCAACCTGAATTCACATTTTATTTTGCCGATTTTTAATTTGTTTTTTCACGTCATAAAATTAACGGAGAATCTGTCGAGGCATTTTGAGTTTTGCTCTAAGTGTCACTAGAAGACAGTTCTCCCTGGCTTACAGAAAACCAAAGTTGAAGAACATGACTTGTGAGACTTGTGATGCACTCTTTTAGGTGTTGAAGGGAAGAAATCTGTAACTTTTCTCATGTTTGTTAAATTTAAAGAAACTGCTGTGTTTCTGTTGAACAAGTATTTTATCCCGATCCTGAAGTTTAGCGTCTTTCTATTTGTGTCTGGGGCTGAGGTAAAAAAGCAACAAAAAAAAAAAAAATGCAAATGACATGCATGTTTTGATGATGAATTTTATTTGAAAAAAAAAAAAAAAAAATTCTTTCACCTGTTAGTTCAAACTCAACCTGATCTGTTTTGATATACGTGTCGTGCAAATATTTCTGGACATGTTGTAAGTGATGCCATCTTAGCATCATTGTGCTTCCTCCGTTAGGATTAGCTTTCCTCCTCAGCTGTTTTCTTTTATGGTTTAAAATAAACTTTAATATTAGACACACTGCCAGGCAGGAAAACTGCAAATGTTGCATTTTTTATTTTCTGTAACTTATGGAGTTAAGGGAATCCTACTGCTTAATTTAAACAGTCTGCACTACACATTAATAAAACAAGAAGAAAAAGGGAGAATATTCATTACATATTTTGTAAAACTGTCCCCTGGTTTAATATTGTAACAAGTTGTTTTAAAACAGTGTAGTGTGATTGTAACAGAGGACTCTTTTGTTGAGTGTTTGTCATTACTGAGGTTACCTCTTACTGTGAATGACTCCGTTCCATCTGGACTCGACTCCAGAGCCAAAATAAAGTTGTTCCAAGTAGAGACGCATCAATCAGGCTTTTTCTGCGTGGACCTGAGCTCTACTTTTCTTTGAGGTCTAAGCTGCTGAATTCAAATTTTATTGGGTTTATCTTGTGTTGCCAGAACTACAACACATAATTTAAAAATAGATGCGCTGCAGGTTTCTTGATAGAATTAGAACTTTAAAATTCATTACAGAATTGAGGAGGTGGGATTATGTCCATCCATGCATCAAGCACCTGTCCCTTTACTTCAGCAGGGGGGTTTTTAGCTCAAAGTAAGCGCATCAAAATTTATGCATTTGGAGACCAAACATGGTAGGAGTTCTTTGTTCTAGTGAATATTTGATCCACCACCTCCAATCAGAGTCCATTAAAGGAAATCTGATTGACTGATTGGTGCATTTATACTTGAAAGGGTTATCTTGGTATTTTTGAAAATCCTGTTTATCTGCTTGTAATATTTTAATTCTTTCCAAGTTCAAATGAGAGGATTTATTTAAAAACTCTTAGTAAAAGCAATAAATAAAACCCAGGAATTGCCTGAGTGAAAGTAAAATTTAAGAAGTTTAGGAAATTATCTAAAAAATATATACAACGCAAAAGTTGTATTTGTGGGTTTTAAACATAAAAACTGGCTTTTTTGCTTTGTACTCAGTTATTTTATTGTGTATTGATGAATTCAAGAAAACTGAAAATAGGATAAAGGATAACTGGGATATACAGTAACACAGGCCAATGTAAATTTCATTTCTATCACAAAGTAGAGATGTAATTGAGACACAGATGCATTTACTGCAGAATTATGAAAAGCTGAGAGGTAAATAGGCCAATGACATTGACTCACCTCTTGCAACTACATGTTAATTCAATCAACAGCAAAGAATATGCAATACTTTGAGTTGATAACTAAGTTTTCCCACCTAAAATTATATGACTTCTCACATCTGGATTTAACAAGAGATTTACTAAATGCCAAGCTGTTCATTAGTTATGTTCAGATATTTTACGTTAAATTTCCTGTTGCCCCTGCAGATGACTTCCTGGCTGCATTTAGTTAGGTACGTTTGTAGTAAATGCATTTAGAAAACACATCTGATCAAATGACCGTCTGAGATTTATTCTGTATCTTATCTGTTGATCTTTTCTGTGAACTAGGGAATACCCATCAGTATTTTTTTAGTGTAAATTACCAACTCCTGTGTCCAACTGTACAGATTTGTTGAAACTTGAGAACACTGGGATTTTCTCTGTTCCTTTCATAAGTGGTTTAATAAAATTTTTGCCCAACAATGTTAATGTTTGTTTCTGCTTCTAAACCAACTCCATGAGTGTGTTTTAATGAAACTGATATGTAGATGGAGAAATGACATGTCTATGGCATTTGTCTCTTGTCTTATGGACAATATGACATTGTAACATAAATGAAATGAAAATAAATTATTTATTAATAAAAACTTTAACTTTGGATTGTAAAACATGACAGTGTGTTGTGGTCTTTTTATTCTTTGAATTTTGTTTGCTGAACTTGCTTTTATATGA
Source organism: Poeciliopsis gracilis (assembly GCA_911649635.1). Lineage (NCBI taxonomy): Eukaryota > Metazoa > Chordata > Actinopteri > Cyprinodontiformes > Poeciliidae > Poeciliopsis > Poeciliopsis gracilis. The sequence goes on from CAJVRI010001403.1 coordinate 2,775,550, forward strand.
GACCTGAAAACAGGATTATTGTGCATTGACACATGATTGGCCAGTAGGTGTCCATGTTGCCCTGCAGTCACACAAAATATGTCAAGTCTTGAGTAAATAACTCCCATAAAGCTCTGGCTTTAAATCTCAGGAGCCCCTCAATTTTGAATTAAATTTTAAACATTTTGATGCCAGCTTACGGACATAAGACCCTGAAAAACACATGCTCAGTTTAACTACAAGAGTTTGATAAAAAGTTATTAGACAGGAAAGAATTTATTAGAATCTGAGTTGCTTTAAAATTCACAATTATAAATTACTTGCTTGAAGCTCAACGTCATTGCAAATACACAGTTCCACGGAGATATGTAAAAACACCCTTAAATAGCTGGTAGAAAATACAAACCAGTAAAAACAATCATTTAAGAAAGAATTTAAGCTGAAGTTTTATTATTAGACTAAGCTGTAGATTCTGTCCATATGCATGGACATATGGACAGAATATGTCATTTGGGCAATTTTAGAGAAATTGCCCAAATGAAACTATGAAATTAATGTTAAAATTGATTTAAATAAACAGTGACTGGTCTGCTGTGTAAACAGAAACTGTGTTATAGGAAGTCCTAGAGTCTGCTCTGTAAACTCCAGCCCTTCCCATTACCTTTAAAGGAGAGTGTACCCTGAACTAAATATGGACATGCACTTTAACTGGATTTCGAAGAATGTCCCAGCCTCACAGTCTGCTTTGATGATGGGAGCCTCTTGCAGTCCATCACTGGTACCCCTCACTGCAGCACTGTGAGTGCAGGATTGATGCCTTTGCTGGCTTTTTGGTGATCAGGATCCAGCAGGACACATTGGAGTATTGTAGAAGAGCACCATCCTGACTGAAGAGTAAAAGATTTCCCCTCTGGTGCATTAAGTTAAGAAAACTCCAGGCCAGAGATGTCCAGGCGAAAGGTGAGGGGACTGACCTGCACAGGTCGGCAGGTCAGTGAGGACCCAGATCTGGACAACCTGCTCTCCACTCTCTCCCCTGAGGAGATGGAGGAGCTGGACAAGGACCTGATGAGTGTTCCAGACATCAGACCAGAAGACGGGAAGATCATCATCACCCAGGAAATCCACCCAGCTCTGAGCAATAACGTCCAGGACTCGACGAAACAAAGCGACCCCAAAGAGAGGCTCGGGCAGAGAGAGCAGTCATTTGAGGTAGGAGGGAAGTAAAAACTTTCAAATTATCCAATGTGAATTTAAATTTCAATGTAGATTGGTTTAACTTAGGCAATGTTTACAGTAAGATGGAGTTCTAACGGTCACTAATCTAGAGGCAGCTGGACCTCATGTGTCCTGAGTCCATCAACTCAAAAATAGTGATTTCCCCAAGGTGACCTGTGTGCCAGGAAAAACCGTTCCCTCCTCTGAGGCTCGTTTGCATCCACACTGCGCTCCTTTATCATAACCATGACCAGAAGAGCAGACCTTGACAAAGTTCTTTTCCTGACAGCTACAAATATTTTTGACAGCTACGGAAGGTTGAGGAGCTGCATTTCTGTCAGTCTGTGTATTTAGAGAAGGACTTGTCCAGTCTGTGACACTGCGGAGCTTCCCAATCCCAGCCTGATGGAATTCCTCGCTTGATTGCTCCTACGCTCGCTGCCTTTTAAGGACACGTTTGCCAGGGCCGCGGCCGCACGCAGCAAAGCACTTAGAGGCTCACAAATCAAACCCTTAGCAAGCTACTTGCTTCAAACATGTTCCTGCACTGTAAAAAATTGCTTCCCTGTTCTTTCGCTGAGTTGAAACACATCCCCTGGGTTTGAAGGAGTGTGCGGATGGAGAGCAGCTTTGAAAGCGATCCACAACTGACCATCTTGCAAACTGTGTGCACTGAGTGGGAAACAGTGCCTGACAAATATTTACTCCATGAACCTTCTTGCATTTTGTTGCAAATCAATCAAATACTTCAAATATTATATTGGGATTGTATATGAAGAATCAACACAAGGTGGTGCATAATTGTGATATACCACTGGTTTTATGTTTAGGGTCATTGAAAAGAACAAACCCAGTTTCAAATCTTCAGCTTCTTCCATTTTTCTTGCGTATTTATTGTCATCATCGAACTTCCCAATAACTCTTACCTGATTCTCTGACCCAGTTGAGAAAAGTGATGGTGCCACCACCATGCTTCAATATGCAGGGTTAAGTTACCTCCAAATTAGTGGTGCAATAAATCAGCTTTGATTTCCTTAATCTTGGGAGATCTGTGATCAGCCGATACTTACATGTGAAGCCTGTCTCATCCACTGATCTTATCTTACTTGGCAAAGGTCTAAAAATCTAATCTCTTTTTCTCTCCCTTAAGAGACGGTTGACAGACAAACCTACCAACCACGTAATGTCTGTACATTTGCAGTTAACAATAATCACCTGACTGCTACCAGCGACTTTCTTGCTACATTTAGCACCATTTCAAAATTAGTATCAGCCAAAATCGGAATCTGCAGGTTTAGGCTTTTTATAGATTGGTAATTGGTTATTGGCCAGATAACTGCAATCAGAAGTATACAGCTCGAGTTTGGACAACTTTTCTCTTAATAATATTTTTATTTTGTGTGACAAAGTTCCTGTTTGAGGAAGTCTTAAGAAATCCTGTTTGCATTTACCCAGATGTCAGAGGCAAAGGGAAAAAAATCAGAAGAGGTCCATCTGGATTTGACCAAAATTAAACTTTCTGTCGTACTGTGTGTGGAGAAAAACTGACAAGATACATCAACCTGAACACACCGTCACCATGGTTATGAATGTTCTTTCCTTCAGCAAGGAAGATGATAGGAGCTAAATGCAAGACCTGATACATTCTTCAAAAAGTATTGGCTCAATGTATATGCATGCTACTTGTTCCAGACTTTTATTTGTTTAAAAAACACACTTGTGTCGGTTCATTGCATAAAATCCATTGAAAATACATTGAAGTTTGTAGTTGTAATACAACAACTTAATTTAAAGTTTTTAAAGTTCAAAAACTTCAAATTAATTTATTAGGTTCTGCAAATGCAACCTCAAACTCTAAATCAGTGACAAGTTATGCAATTATTTCCTTTGCACTCACTGTTCATCCTTCTGCAGGGAGAACCAAAGAAAGAGAGCCGGAAGCAGGAATACCTGAGGAAGATGGGCCTGAGCCAGGAAGGTGACGATGATGCGAAAGTAGGAGAACGAAGACGGTCTAGTGTGACGACTGACAGAGATGCCAAGGTGGAGGACAGAAACAGCAAAGGATCTGAAAGTGTGAAGGAAGAGCGAAGCTGGCGTTCAAGTAGATACAGCAGGAAGGTCGAAAGTGATGCAAAGGAGGATCTGAATGAGAAAGAGAAATGTGAGGATTACAGGTCAAGAGACAGGAGGGAAAACAGAGAAAGCACAGGAAGCAAGACAAAGGAGATGATCTCAAAATTGCAGGAAAAAAAAGATGAGAGCAAAGAGAAGGAAAAGAGAGAGGACTGCAGGAAAAGAGATGATAGCAAAAGATATCAATATCTCAAAGCTGCGTGAAAAGAGCGAGAAGGACGTGGGAAAGGAAAGGGAACGAAAATCCGAGAACATCCGGACACAGGGGCTTGTCTCGAAAATGGTTGAGAAACAAGCCAAAGCACCTGAGAGCCAATCCCAAGAGACTAAAAAAGCAGAAGGGAAAAACAAGCCTGAAGCCAACAAGCTAGCTGACAAATCTGAGGAGCAGGTAACACAGAACAAGGCAGAAATCAGAACAGACAGGGAAGAGCTGGTCAATCACAGTGACCATGTGAAAGAGAAATACAGAAAGATCAGCATTGATATGAAGGCCGAAGAGGAGAAAAAGGAAAAAGATGACGTTAAAGAAAGACTTATTAACGCAGAAGAAAAACCAAAACTTGGAAACTGTGTGGCCAAAAACAGCCCAAGCAGCAAGACGAAGCAGGAGGAAGAGGAAGATGAAGACTCGAGCATGTTCGATGAGCTGATAGAGCAAGTCCGTAGCAACGACCCTTCCCTCACCGAACTCAACGTAAACAACTCAGAGGTCATCAAGGCAAAAACACTCATCGAGTTTGCACAAGGCTTGCACAGCAACACCCATGTGAAGACGTTTGCGTTGGCCAACTGTCGAGCAGACGACCACGTGGCTTACGCCATCGCCGCCATGCTGCGTAGCAACAAGACCATCACCAGCATCAACCTGGACTCCAACCATCTCACCGGCAAGGGCATCCTATCTCTGATCCAGTCACTGCAGTACAATGCCACGCTGACGGAGCTTCGATTTCAGAACCAGCGCCACATATGCGGCGGGAAGACTGAGATGGAGATGATCAAGATCCTGAAGGACAACACCACACTGCTCAAACTGGGCTACCACTTTGAGTTGGCAGGGCCGAGGATGACCACCACCAACATCCTGAGTCGCAACATGGACAGACAGAGACAGAGGCGCCTGCAGGAGCAGAAACAGGCCCAGGCCAACGGTGAGAAAAAAGGGACCCTAGAAGTACCCAAAACAGGAGGTGGAGGGTCTTTGAAGAGTTCACCAAAGTCTTCCCCAAAACCCTCTCCAATTCCTTCACCCATGCCTTCCCCTAAGCTGACTCTCAAAAAACGAGCTGGAGGTTCTGCTCCTGCCCCACCTCCTCCTCCTCCTCCAGGTGGTGGACCACCTCCTCCTCCACCTCCCATGATGGATGGAGACCGCTCTTCTGGTGGCAAGAACTCAAGGGACCAACTGCTAGCATCAATCAGAGGAAGCAACATCAAGCAGCTAAAGAAGGTAGGAGCAGTATGACTAGTTTATAGATAGATCAGCTCATTCAGATAGACTCACATCTTTTTCTCCCCACAGGTGCCAGTACCAAAATGGCTGCAGTAACACTTCCTGATGGAAAAATTTAGTGGACAGAAAGAAAGGGAGAACACACATCTCATCACAGGAGACAAACGTCCTTGATGAAGAACGGTGCATCAGGAAGGAGGGGGAAATGTGAGCTGTTTGCCCTCTTAGAGATTTCTCCCCCCAAACACTGGACCAAAGGGACTCTGTGGAGAACAAGTGATGCAGGTCTCTACAGAGAGTGCCATGAAATGTTGCCTTTTCAGTTCATATTGATGCTTTTTTTGCACTATATAAAATGATGCTGATCATATAACATGTTGGTGTGTTCAGTGGATATCACAGGTTTACACAGCCTTATTATTAACATTTTATCTTCTTGCAGAAAATAAGAAAACAATGAGAAATCATTTCAAAGTGTTTTCCACTTTTATTGTGGCATAACAAATAAAATGAAATCAAACTTTGGACAGAATATGGACCATGTTTATAGATGTTTATGAAATACTAAATAAGTACACACTAAACAAAAACAATATACAAGCAGAACTTATTTTTAAAATTTTCCTGAATACAATTCAAGAAATTATAAATTGAGAGCAAATCCAAACAAAATCATTTTTGAGTTGGAGTTGACAAATTACAATACAAACATTTCCAGAGGGAATCTAAAACGAAAATATTGATCTTATCATGTTACCGATCCAATACTTACACTGACTTGGTATCAATATTATCAATACTTTGCATCAAGCTGTACACCTCTATTGCAAAACTTTAATGATCTAGTAGATTGTCCGCAACCCTCTTGAGGTGAGCTTGCAGAATTTTCTGGAGAAATTGATCTGTAGAAATTGAGGCCCATTTTATTAGCCTCATAGCATAATTACTTAAGACATATTTTGGCAAAACTGCGATATCTGCGTAATGTTGATCTCCTCACACTGATACGTCACCACACTATAGGTTATAATTGATCAGACCTTTAAACATTTTCTCCAGACAGTTTCATAAGGCAGGACCACATGGCTTATTTGAGGAAAATGCTGTCATTTAGCTAAAGTACTCCCTAACACTGATATATGGTAACATGTCACATTAAAGGTAGTAAATATTTTGAACTGATCCATCATAGTCTCTTTTTTCAAAATAAATCCAATGTATATGAAGAGGGCTCTGTAAACCTCTATTTGATCCACTGTATATGAGTTAAGTTGAGTGAGGTGGGAGCATGGGATGAGTTTAGTTTCAAATAACTATAAATGTATTGCTTAAACAAAAGTTTATCACTGATGTACTGAACATTAATTTGACCCCTTATTTATTAGTGGAGGACCCACAGCGGTAGGTGTGTTCAACGGGGTGGAAATATCAGGGAACTAACAAACACAGAACCAAACTTCAGCAAATCTGATTACTGAAACAAAACCAAACAAAACAAGATCATGAACACCTTTTTATTTTTTGTGTCATGTCTTTTTTTTTTTTTTTTAAAACATCTCAGAAAGTCCAGAGAAATCCTGAAACATAATGAGGGATTTTTACAATGGAAATAATTGCATATTGCCATTTATAGGTCAGAGTGAATGGTCCTATAGTGTCTGATATATTTTATAGAGAATCATTTGAGCCTGGCTGTTTTGTTATCTGACTAAACTTTCTTTTAAAACTGCTTCATGTCTTAACCTTTTACTGATTTAAACTTTAATCTAAATATCAGCCTGAGCAGAACTTGATACTGTGTGGCGAGCTAAAATCAGAGCTATCTTAAGATAAACACACGCGTCTCCTTACACACGTGTCTTTAACAGAGCCTGTATGCCTTCATTAAAAGATTCTGGTATGTTTGTGAGTGAAAAATTATGTCTGCCTGATGTATGAAATAAATATGAATGAATTTTGTGTTAAGTGTTTGATACATTTGACCTGTTTTTTTAGTCTGCATGAATCTGCATATTGCAAAACCTTGTATCTATATTTTGTCACATCGCAGCAAGAACAGTCTTTGATGCTACATAAAATTTGGAGACAGAGCAACTCAAAGTAGTGCTAGATTCATAAGTCAAATGACTTTTTTTTCATAAAGGGAAATATAAAAAGCATGCCATTTCTTAATATTCAAACATTTAAGTGAATATGTTTGAGAGTCCATTGTATCTTTGTGGAAGTGGAGACTAATGTTTAAACATATTGGATTTGTTGGAAAAATTGTTGAATATCCCATTTGAAATCTTCCCACACATTCTCAATTGGATTTGGGTCTGAACTCAGATCATTTGAACACATGTTTATCTCAGCCATTCCGCTGTAACTGGCTTTATGAGCTACTGTTGTTATTCTGAAGTCACATGGATCCTCTGAAACGTTTTCTTCCAGCATTGACCAGTATTTGGCTCCAACCATGTTCTCATCAACTCTGTATGATGGCCACCTTGTTCCATATTATATTCTTTGTTTGGAGACATCGGGTGTTTTTTTTCCATAAGTGTGAAATGGAGAGCAACAACCTTGAGGGTGCTATCATCAATGTTATTGTTGTGTGCTTAAAATGAATTCACAACTCTTCAAATTTACTGCAATGCTTTAAAAACTGGCAGCAGAACAAAATCAATCTTTTTTTCCCCTTCTTCAAATAAAGCAAACACATAGTCTGCAGAATTGGTCTTTAAGTATATTTACAGCGTGTCTGTAACACTCTTCATGTCTTCTGTAAATTGCCAAACACTAATGCATGACATTTTCTCCTTATCTTGCTGATTGTACCTGTCATGTAAACAGCATGAATTATTTTCTGTCTGAAATATCTGAAATGATGACCGTCATCCAGAGGGCTTGGAGGAGAAGAAAGGAACAGCAGCAACAACAGCTCACTTTATCTCTCCAAACCTTGCCTCAGCCTCTGTATCCATGAATTGACCGTATTTGGTCATTTCTCAATGAGGGCTCGCTCCTTAGAACCATTCCTTTCCCCCTTTCTAATAGTGGGCAGCAGGCCAGCTGTGTGTCTGGGCTGTGGCTGCTCCTCTGACCAGCAACGCTCATATCGGATGGAGGAAAAAAGGGGAAGGAATGAAAATGTTGAGCTTACTGACTCAGAGCAAGCAGAGGGGGTTCCAGAAAATATAGTCATCATTTAAAAGGGGTGGAAAAAAACTTAGCTATAACCACAATGCTACATAGATGTAACTAATTGAGGTTTGACTTTGCAAATCACATTTATGCTTTGTAAAACACTTGAAAATTGATATGAACAATAAGCAAATCAATGATTATGTGTAAAAACATGCATCATGCTTATCTAACTGACCTTCTACACTGCTAAAAATGAGTTTAAAAAAAACAGGAAATGCATGAAAGCATTGATGATGTGCGTGCTGGATTGAATAGAGTAGCTTTTCAAACTGATGCAGTGAGAATAGACCTGGTTAACATTAAATTATTGAACCTTCTCACCTCTGCAGTGTGTTTTTAATGTCTTAATAATTTTCAGCAGTATGAATCCTGATAATAAACATGATTGCCAAGGTAAGCAGATCCCAGAATTTAATTATACTTATATTATGGACTGACCAATGAAAACCAGTTTAAATACAAATCATTTAAAGTAATGAATATTTTAGTTCACATTCTCACCTATAAATCATTCAGATGCAAAGTAAAGATATGTAAAAGATCCTATTTAAAAACAGCTCTTGAGTCACTTTCTTACTTGTAGTCTGCAATAAAAACACACCGTGTGTGAATTTCTTTAAAAATCTTATACAGAAAAAGCTCCAACAGTTTTTACAAAAGCAGAATGATATTCACAAATTTCAAATATATACTATAAGGTGAAAAAATAGCATTTATCTGATGAGTCCCTGTTTCTATTAATTCCTGTGTTATGTTTTTGCTGAAAAATATCACAATCTACAACTCTGTGAAGATACTTAGATAATATGAGGTCCGTATATGATACGGGTTTCCCTTTGGGATAAATAAATTATTTTTTAATTTAATTAACTAGATTTAATTAATATGTATTACTGAGATACACTTTCTGAAATTAGTTACAAAAAATATCAACTTGCACTATTTTCCATTTTTCTGAGTTGACATCTGCAGAGTGAACCTGACTATATCTATATTTAATCGATAGGGGGCAGTATTCAATTTCAAAGTTGGTTTACGGTTACCTAATCAAAATAGAAAAAAGGCGAAGGAGAACTTACGTCAGGGGGGAACATCGAAAGAACAAAATGGAGGAGTATGCTAGAGAACCATGGTGAGTTTTAAAACAACAAGAACACTGTTTTAGTAACGTTAGGTAAAAAACCCACGGTAGTGGCTTACATTTGAATAGGGATCTTGTTCTGTGTCTATCGTTGTTGACAATGTTACCGTCTGTAGGATATTTGAAACATCTCATCAGCATCGGTAAGCTGGCTAACATTAGCTGGAATGCTAACACCCCATAGCAAATGAATAGGATGAGTATGCTAACATCAGGTTTTATGGCTAGAATCACGTTGTTAGTGACCTTGTCGGCTTTTTCGCCCACATGTCACTGTAAAACATTTAGCGACTAAAGAGTAACAGAATGTGAACCAGAAATTGCACATCGTTTGCTTTTTCTTGTTACCGCTATCATAAAAGTTGCTGTTTGAGTTAAATATTTCAGTTATTGTTGATTTAGCTGTTAGACCAGTTAGCTAGCCATCTCCATGCTAACGATCCACGATTACACAATGTAATGTAACAGGTTTATTTTTGGTGTATACTTGACTGGAATGTACATGTAAAGGGAGGTTTAAATCCGGATTTGGCGTCGTAGAGTTTTTAGGTTACCTTTATGTAGAGAAACGTAATCATAGTTGTGCAAAACCTATACTGTTATCAAAGCATGTCTGATGAGTTAAAGGTTTATTTCCTTAAACTTTTAAAATGAAAACGATTATTTTGAATTTTATACTTATTTTTCCTCTATGGTTACAGTTTATAGCTACTAGTTTAGAATGAAAAAGCTTAATGTAACATTAAATGTTCGAGTTAGATTAGGTGATGTAAGATTAGATATTGGCATTTCTAATCAGCTGCCTGTGTTATTTATTACGAATCCATAATTATTTTAAATTCTACTGGTAAAATAAAATGCTCCAATCAAACAGTAACAAACAAAATTTTCAATTTTACTTACTTTTTGTTTGTTCTTTATACAAAACCACTAAGGGCATCAAAATAGTTATATTTCTGCTCTCTGTGGATTGAAATGAAATCAAGCTTGTGTCTGTGAAGGAATTTTGCTTAAGATTGTTTTAGAAAGTGGAAGAGCAAAACTTTGACTCAAGCTTTTTGCACATTATTGCCCCATTGTTATTATTGTTAAATAATTGTATTTAACAATAAAATTGCTGTAGCATAATTTCCTATTATTGTGCAGCAGTCACTGTTGTCTCTATTTAGCCAGTGTTATTATGGTCATTTTGGATGTTATGCCAGTAAACTTTGAAATCAGAAATGTATGAATTGTTGTATGCTGCTCACATAAATGGTTAATTTTCATGCATTTTAATTTGATAGAGTGGTGAGATTATGCTGTTGGTATTTTTAATCATATTCCCCAGAGTGTCTTCATGTAACTGACACACAAACGGCATCTCAGAATTTTTTTAAATGTGACTTCAGACTCAGGATATTTTATATTTGTTATAATGCTTACTTTCTTTCCTTCTTTCAGCCCCTGGCGAATTGTGGACGACTGTGGTGGAGCTTTCACCATGGGAGCCATTGGAGGAGGAATATTTCAGGCAGTGAAAGGTTTCAGAAATGCACCTTCGGTAAGTTACCAAGCCACAGTATGTTACAGACTTTTTCTTAATCACACACACACGTTCAAAAAGCCAGCACTGGCATCAAACACACTGACCTTGTGGCTCTGCGGCTTGTTCAAGGACACTATGATTTATGAATGGGGCCTTGATCTGTGTTTATTTGAATTGAAACACGGTCATTTCCACTTACAAAGTTTTGTTTTTTCCATCTTTTAGTTTTTACCGATATGAGCTGAGAATAGGTTTCCACTAATCAGTGTTATTGTTGCTCTTGTTTTCAGGGGATGAGCCACAGAATGAGGGGGAGCTTAACTTCCATCAAGACCAGAGCTCCACAACTAGGAGGTAAGAATAAATACCCCAAAACAAGTTGTTCTTTTATAAACATTGTCTGCAATCTAGTTTCCTTTTTTATCACTAACACATTTACAGTTAAGCTTTTCTTAATTGACCTCATTTACCTATTGTCTAAACTACTTTAAGGTTTTGCTTTTTGGTTGCAATCATATAAACAGTCAGTCAATGCCTTCAGTTTTCTCTCTACTACTTTGTATGTCTGTGTTTTTCAGGTAGCTTTGCAGTGTGGGGAGGCCTCTTCTCCATGATTGACTGTGGTTTAGTAAAAGTGCGAGGCAAAGAGGATCCCTGGAATTCAATAACAAGTGGGGCCATGACAGGTGCCATCCTCGCTGCCAGAAGTGAGTACATTAAGCGGATATTTTAAAAATGTCAGAATTTTTTTTTTCGCTTTTAATTTTATATCGCATAATTTTTTGTGCATTCTGAAGTACAAGTTTCTTGTATGAAAGCTGTTTCTTGTGTCCACAGATGGACCAGTAGCCATGGTGGGCTCAGCAGCGATGGGCGGTATTCTGCTGGCTTTGATAGAAGGTGCTGGGATCTTACTTACACGGTTTGCTTCTGCACAGTTCCCAACTGGTGAGTAAATTGTTAAAAGTGCTTTTTTTTCATTAAACTCTCCAACATTGCTTAACATTGTGTGTAAAATCAAGTTTTAGATGTGAAAATACCTGACTATGAGCATCTGTATAATAATTAATACTTGCTTCTGGAAGCTTATTTTGATGTGAACTTTAGAATCACTTCAGCTTGCTTGAGCTAAATATGGAGGATGTTGTTTGAATTGGCAAAGGAAAAAATGTTGGCTGTAAGCCAGTTTTACTTCTGGTTACTCATCACCTGACATGTATGTTTACTTTACTGTAACAGAGTTAGTAACGTCCCTTCCTGCTGATATGGCTCAAACAAAACAATCTCTCGTCTCCAGGCAAATGGAAACAAATGTTATTAACAACAGGTTTATTATTAGAATTATGTGCAATGTTCTAATTTAATCCATGGAAATAAAATGCCGGCCAACCAAATATTTGATTTACTTGGTGGGGGTTAAAACGTTGATAACACTGTGGAGTTGACAAACCCCAACAAACTAAGGTTGAATTATTCCAGCAGTAATGTAAGGTTATGACAGTATTATAAATTGGAGGGAAGACAAAACATGAGTTAACTTCTTTGACAAATTTTCACAAAGAACTTTTTAAAAAGGTATGGTTATTGTTGATAGTGATACATACTATCACTGTATTTAAAAATAAAAATTTCTTTCTGAATACATTTTCAAGAAGAAGAGTTAGTTTTGTTTTGTTCGGAAAAGTGTCTGTAAGTTAAGAATTTTTATTTTACAGCATCTTTTTATACCAACTTTAAAAATGAAACAAAGCAACTGTGTCATTATACAAATATTGATAATAGCTGTAGCATGTTTCCAAACTTGTTAAGTATTATTTCACAGTAATGATATATACATATATTTCAAATAACAGCAATTTTGAAAATGAGAAATTAAATAAACTTTATTAATAAGAATTTGAAAAAGAAATTTAGACTAAAATAGTCTAAAAAAAATTCCTTTTTCTTTTTTTAATTTCCAATATCTCAAGTACAGAATGAAACAATCATGCAATATAGATTTGATGAATGGTTTTGACATGCAGTGTGCTCAAACGTCTGAGTTGATGTTTGTTGTTTCAAACTTCCAGTCGGCTCCCACATTACTCTCATATTTATGTTTGTTTTTCCTCCTCAGGACCCCAGTTTGCCGAGGAACCTTCCCCCTCTCCCATTCCCACCTCTCCCTTTGGGGACTACAGACAATATCAGTGAGAGGGGCACACTCCCCTCTTTTATCCACTAGATCTTTTTTAATTCCTTGCTGAAGATTAAAAGAAGGTTGAAGGTGCAGACTGTCATCCTGTTTTTCTGTTCAAAACTATACCCACTGTCATGACCTCATGATCTGTTACGGGGGAGAGAAGGACAGAACTCATCTTCATTTTTTTTTTCTTTTATGAGACGTACAGATCTGCCTTTTGCCATTCTCAGCCTTTTTACGTGCATCTGTGTTGCCCGGAGCAGCGTTAGGGTGAAAGCTGTTTATTTGTGACGATGAGATGCACTTTCTGCTTTGGTGTGACATACATGTCCTTACAGACGAGCTGTGATGGTGTTGAATCTCAGAAAAACACGTCACACATGAAACATAATGACATTTGTAAAACGTAAAAGAAGTTTGGTTTGTATTCATTTGTGTCAGTTTGTTTTTGTTTTTTTTGCCTTTTATGTCATATGCTTGACAAGGCCGGCAATTATGTGCTGGCCTTCCTCTTTTATTCGGTAAAATAAGAAAACTTCTTTCAGAAACAGATCCATTTCTGAAATAGTTTGTTTTTGGGTGAATTATTTATTTTAGATTGTAAAGAGTTGTATCAAATTGTTCTGTTTCTGTGATAGTAATTTTTCCATTCAACACAGTGCGAGAAATACTGCTAAGGGTAAAGAATGGCACCGGCAGTTCATTTCAAGAGAACAACTCAAGCAAGGGATTGACTTGTAATGTATTAAATCTGTACAACAGATTGTACAATAAAGATATTAATTGTTAAATGTTTGCTCTGCCATTCAGTTTTGGGTCAAGATTCTGTTGTAATATGTTAATATTTTGGTCTGCTGTTTAAGCAGGTTTCAGTTTATCCACTAGAGGGAACTCTTCTAAAAGCACCAAGACCAAAATCTCTCTTTTTCCCAACTGGGCAGCTTTCTCGTAAAAGTTGTACAAGTGACACATGAGGGAGCACTTCACCTGCCTTTTTGCTTGGTTGTAGTCCTGCATTTTGCATGCAAAGGACATTTCAAAAAGCGGATGTTAAATGATGGTGGTTAGTGTCTGAATCATCAAAAACAGAAATGCTTTATTGTGAATTTGTTGTGCAAATCTTTACTTGTGGAAGATGTATTTTTGTCATGAGAAGATAAACTGGCTCATGATTAAAGGTCCATTAAGCATTGAAAACCACAACGTGTTTGATGGTATTTAAAAACTATCTAGAATCAAGAAATTTTGAATGAAAATATCTTCTAAATAGTTTTTTGAAATATAAATGGATATTAATTTTGCCTAACAGCATTGCGAAGAGTACAAGTACAGTGCCAAGCAAAAATACAAATATAGCTTGAACTTCTTGCTATTTTGTCATTTTAAATCCATTCATTTTGATGTATCGTAAATGATAGACTAATATAAACTTTGTGTTTCGGTGAAGTGGAAGCAAAATTGTGCACTAAAGTGTACATGACACACTTCCCAGAAGATTATTTATAAAAACTGAAAAATGTGTCATTTTCCCTTCTCTTTATAATCCTGTTGGTCTATCAGGAAAAAAAAGATCAGAGTAAACTATGTTGAGGTTTGTGGTTATAATTTGTGAAAATGTAAGCAGTTTAAGGGCTATAAATATTTTCAAAACACACTGTCTGCTTAGAAAAAGTAAATGTTTACCGTAAAAAGAAGACCTGAGACTGCTGATACTTGCTGTATTTCAACTGGATAACCAGACATCGGTTCAGAGTAGTTCTGGAAAATTTTATTGGTATTAACCACAACTAAAAATAAAACAATGTGATGTAAATATATTTTAAGGACAAAGTTTTTGCATAAAAGAAAAAAAAATCTGCTTAGCTAAAAGTGCATAAGCATAAAAGAGGATTTGGCTTCAATAAATGTAATTAATACCATTTTACCACTGGATTTTTTTTTAGAGTTCATTCTTTTTTTCATTGATAGAAACCTCAGTGAGTTTAAACAGATTTTTATGCAGATCCCTTCCAAAACCAGTTTGGTGTATATTTTGGATCGTTGTCCAGTGGGAACATCCAACAGGGTTAAAATTTCCATCTGCTTTGGATAATTCCCCAGCATCGCTGGCAGAGAAACATAGCTTCATCATGATCCTGCCACCACCATGCAGTTTGTACTATTTTTTTGTCATTTGCTTAGCACTTTTTAAAACATTAAATTAAGTTCTCAGCAAATCTATAGAGATTAGCTACACAAAACATGCAGGTTTGTCTTCCATAACTTTATACCTGCTTTATCCCCGGCTAAGCATGACACTGCCACCCACGGGTTTATGCCAGTTGCAGTTCCATGTTTTTTCATGCTTACTAGAGTTGTTCACAAGTAATATTCAGACCACCCAACACATACCTAACCATTTTATTATTAGGTAGGTAATGATAATAATAATAAAATAATAAAGTAACTCATCCTATCCTGTTTTCTAAACAGGGCTGATCTGTGCACGCTAAACAAAAGTAAAAGAGAGGTCATGTACATTTCATGTTTTCACATGCTGCTAAAAATGACTGAGTTATTGTGTGTGTTGGTGTCGGCCCATGTGTCATGCCCTTTTAAGAAAAACGAGAAACGGTCCGGGTGACGTTTCTCGCTGCCTGCGCTCTCAGACGCCGCCGCCGCTGGAGGAGAACTCACGAACTGACACTTGCGGAGCGGCGAGAGACAGCGAGCCAGAGACGGTGAGTTGCGCTACCAAACTTTACTACGTGGTCAAATAAGCGGTCAAATAAGTCGCGACGGAGAGCGCGGCGAGGACGCTTGCAGGAGCGGACGCGTTAAAGCGAAGAGCGCTGCGCGTGTTTCATTTTGTCGAGGGCTAAGAGAGAAGAATTGTCTTCAAGTAAAAACCGGAGTGAGCACTCCCCATTTTAGTCAAGGCCAAGCGGAAGGGCAGGTAACGTTAGCTAATGGTTTATGTCATTTTCTGGGGAAATGTAGAGCATTTCGGTTTGATTAACAACCTGCTATGTTTGGTTGCCGTTTGAATTATTAAACGAGCTCGGGCGCCGGACATTTCTGACAGGCTTGGATGTGTTTTGGTAACACTCAGAGGAAAGGAATGTGTCGGCTGGTTAGCTCGGCTGCTAACGAGCCGCAGCTAACGGTGTGAGCAGCAGTCAGTTAAGCTGGCTAGTTAGCGGCATTTCGCTAACAAGATTCATAACGGGACTTAGGCTGATTGCTTGCCTCAATCTAGATTGCCCGTAAACAGATGTTGTCCTTAATTACCTAGATTGAAGATTTTAGTGTTGGGTAGGATTTAGCTGTAAGCAGGCTTATGAGTTAAACAGAATTTGATTAATTTTATGGTTAAATAAAGCGACCGATTGGTGTTTTTCGGCGGCTAATGTCGTCGCCGAGCTTGAGGCTTTTGCAAAGCATATTTGTTTGGTGTCAGCCAACATCTAATTGACCACCATCCCTGGGATAAAGGCAAAAAAAACACAACAGTTTCACAATGGTACCTGCATCACGTAGATTTCATAAAACATAATGAACTTATAAAGCAAATAAACCAATTTGGACTCTCCAAATTAATAAATAGAAATCTAGTTTTTCTTTGATGTAGAAAAGCAAAGTCAAGCAGCTTTTCAGATGAATCTAATCTGTAAGTGGTGAAATTGTTCGTTGATTGAAATCCATAAGGCAGATCAGATCTGCAGAATCAGCAAATAACACTTTTACACGTTTTCCTTCATAAGTAACATTTTCTCTCTTTTCTTAATATGAAAGGTTATTACAGTAAGATCTTATTGTTTCACAGGTTTCTTTAAAGATTTGCTTAATATTAGGCTTATCTTCTTTTTTAGTAGACCAAAGCCCCCCAGTAGGCAAAACAACATTTAGCTGTCCACAGATGTGCCTGGCTTTTAATTTGTTCAGTCTGCTCAAGTGAGGTGGTAACTAATTATTGTTTTATAAAGAAACACCAATCTTCCTAATAATAATAACCTAATAGAAAGGAACCAGATGGGATCTGCAGTGTATTTTTCAGGACGAACCTGGCATGAGAGCAGCACCGTAAGTTGGCTCTGGTGATCAGTTGGTCCACCTCTACTAATCATGTGTTGTCGTTGTGTTAGCTACTCCTCTGTGGTGTTGTCAGAGCCACAGATTGCAGGGATTTAGCATGACCTGGAGTGATAAGCATATGCCGCAGCCATAAGCAAATTAGGTAGAGTCACAGTGAGATAACTCAAGTGCTGCAGCGGCTTTCTCTCGTCCAACCCCAGGGTTTGTGTCAGTCTGTTGCTAGGTGTCTTGGCAGCGGCGACAGTAATGTGAAACAGGAAAGGTGTGCACATTACTGTGAAATTGTAAGCACACGGGCATGTCAGCTATATCACATATGGGCTTGTAAAGCAGATTTCTCTGGGAAGCAGATCCAAGATGACTTCTGTGTAAAACTTCAGTGAGAGAAAGTGTAAACTTTCTGATTCAAAATCTTTGTTTCCCTACATTCTGTCTCTCATATCGTTTACGCTAAAGCATATATCATCTATCTCCCTTCTTGTACCTGCCGTCTTAGTCTTGCACAGGAACAGTTATTATTTTAGCTGATAGCTACTCCTTTTCCATCCTTTCAGCATGAAACTTCTTGTGCTTTGGAAAGAGGATGTGGTTATAGGTCAGTGCCCCAGACGCTCAGATGCATTCAGTTGACAGTTACAGGCCTTTGTCATAATCAAGCCACAGCAAAGTTCTTTGGTGACTAGGTGCTGTTTTGCTCTGAGTCATCCTTACATAGTGGATCTGAAGGAAAAACACAAGCTGCTTTATCACAATATTTAAATGCATGTGCAGAATGAGTAATTTAGTCCTTCAGTTTTAGGGGGAGATCAGAAACATGTTGTTAGTCAGACGCTTGTGTTTCCTGAATTTGGACAAAGATAATCTACCTGAATTTGCTGCTATTTAGAAAGCACTGCATTTCTTCTTTCAGAGCTGCTTTACCTCTGGTGTTAATGGTGTATTTTATAGGCTTGTAAATTCTCTCCTTCCTGGGGATTTTTATAAGAAAGAACAATGAAAGTAATTAGAGTAAATTAGACATGGAGTTGAGTTAATTTGCTTTAATTCCAATTAAAAGGCTCAGTTAGTTATGGACTAACTAGTATAATATATAGTCCTATATGCAATAAAGCTGAATAGTATTAGAAAACATTGCTGTGATGATTATATTGGTAAATATTGCGACGATATGATAAATATTCCTATTTTCACCCTTCCTCTCTTTCTCCTGTGCTTCCATCATTCTGTGACCTTTAGCCTTTTGGGAAATGTCGTTTGTGTCCAGTGTCAGCATCTGCTGCTGTGGGACTTCATCCAACTGACTAAATATTACTTTGTCATGCAAAATGCAAGTTCACAACACTTGAATATTGGCCTAAAGGTTTTTTCACTCCACTGAATTTTGTGATATAAATATTGCACACACTCACTTTGCACTAACGATATTTCCTCAATCTATATTGTGCACCCCTATATTGTTATAGCACAAAAAAACAGAGAAGAATGTGTCGTCCAATCACTGCTTATAGTTGATCTATGGAGAAAAAAGACTAACATTTTAAAGTGATGTTAGAAACAACACTGCATTCTTAGATTGCTGAAAATTAATATGTTGGTGTTCTGTCAGCTTAATCATAATTCAGTAATTGATTGTTTTTGTTCTGTGTAATCCAATTAATTTTGGGTTTCTAGCTCTCTTTGAACCAGCGATGTGAACTGTGGTGTTTGTGGTAGTAGCAAGTAACGACGCGCTTCTCTACAGCTGCAGCTACTAAGTCAAGCCCAAAAATATTTTTTTTCTCATCGGCTATGCCCCTTGTTGTGGCATGTGGGTTACCAGGTTAGCATTTTCACACAGGAGTTGTCTGCAGCGGATGCCTACATTTCCACCATCAGCTCTGTGGAGGAGATGCAGAGGACAGCTGCCACTCATCCCATCCTGCTGAGTCAGTCGCACTGACAGCTTCCTTACGGTCTGACGGGCCTCAGCGCACCCGGAAATAGCTGCTCCTGAATGTTAAGAGTTAAGTCGTGGAGTCTCCTCCTGAATGTTGAGACTCTTGCTACCAGCGCCACCTAATCCAGTTTCAAACCCTAGATGGACACATACCTTTAGGTCTGGCTGGGTGAGTTGATGCAGTGGCGTCTCTGTGGAGAGTGTTTTCTATGACACGCGGCTTTCCCTCGCTCCTTATTTGCTGGGGTTACTACTGGAGCGGAGGAACGGCTATACTGTGTTTGTTTTGTTGGAGATGACAGTGTGTCATTGAGGTTACTGAAGAGAGAGATTTGGTTTGAAAGGCTGTTGTCCTTAAATGGCTCCGTGTGTATTTGTGTGTGGTGAGACGGTCTCAGCAGGCAGATGAAAGAGATGAGCGATTTGTGTGACGGTTTTCCTGGTATGAATGTTTTTATGCAGATGAAGCTTCAGAAGAAGAGCTCTCCGATGGCTTTGTTTCTCTGTGTTGAAGGACAGCTTTAACTTGGGTGGGCTCTAGAGAAAAGCCAGATGAATATGAAGTTGAGTTAATTAAGGTATCGCATCACAGTTCAAGGTCAGCTACTTGAACGTACTTCCTACTTCATGATCTTTTCCTCTCAGATTAATTTCAGTTACTAAGCTGCATAATCATGTTCATATCAAAAGTCGAGATGCATTCTTGGTTTCTCTCTAAACTGTCTTAATACAAAGACGCAGAGACAATAGTAACAAGAGGAAGAAGTGGTTTTTGAATCTTGACACCTGGGTTACAATTTTCCTTTTTTTTGTTGTATTTTTTTAATGAAGTCAGCATAAAATGATGTATAAGGAATGGTCACATCAATATCAGTTCTTCTTTCAGAAATATTGACTTAACATTTAACAGGGAGCTCTTTATAATCCAGAGTAAAGAGCAACTGCAGTCTGTGAGATTTAAGTTCACAGAGAGAGTAATCTGTTTGACCCGAGGTTACTCTCTGTTATCTAAACCAAATACTGAGCAACATTTTTACATTGGGAATCATTTCAGTTGGAGTCAAAATCAAAAGTAATCCCAAGACTGAAATAAAATGGAATAGACAGGAGTGAAATGACCTCTCTATATTAGAAGAACATGCATTAGTCAGAAATTGGTGGTCAGTTTTTGTGGAGCTCTGACTTACCAATATATATATTTTTTTAGCTCATTTTGTTTATTTTTTAATATAATTAACAGCATTTGAAATATTTATTTTTAGCCTCGTTGCCAGGAGGTTGTTAAATATTTATATTAGCAGTGGACAAAGTACCAATCAGGCTTTTTATAACCTTTTTATGGCCAATATTGATTTGAGGTTTTACCTGAGGTTTGATTTTTGGCTTATTTTTGATCAGAAATAGAAAAAAAAAGACATTTTGTAATTTCACTGAATTTAAGTAATTTTAATCAAAGGTTACGTATGCTCTTAGATGATGTATTCATAGACCAAAAATGAAAAATAATTCCTTATTTTGATTAATTTATTGAACAGGAAATTAACATTTTATCTGCATTTGGCCTCATCAGGCAAAATGTGATGATTGTGATCTCTGGCATGATGACTGGTGCATCTGTTGGTTCTACGTGTGTTGCATCCTGTGTCTGATAGAGCAGATGTTAAAAAGGGGGGTTTTATGAATACACTCCCCTTTCTGTCCACACAAATGATCTCAGTAGTAATAATTTATTTCAAACTGAATGGGTTTGCCTCGTGTGCTTCTGTGCCAGATTAAGATGCAACCTTTTAAGGATGATGGATTTTAAACCGTTTAAATGCATTCTTCATTTAAAATTAGCATAGTTAGTTTTGCTAATTGTAAACAGTAGTCTCCTTGTGTCGTCCCTAAAGAATGTAGATACCTGCCTCAACTCTGAGATTCCTAAAGCCTGCAAGCATTTCCAGAGCTTGCATGCTGCATAGAGGGGTTAAAAACTCCAAAGAATAAAACAGAACAGCTTTGCTATAACTTAAGACATCCTGTTATCTACTTCGGTCGGCACTTGGGAAATTTTTTTTTTTTTCACCAAATCAACCAAATGATTTGCTGAAGCTGCTTCTCATATCCAGAAACGAAGGCAGTGTAGTGAAATGACCGCCACCTGTTAAAGTCTCACTCTCTATTGTAGCAGGCTGAATTAGTAGAAAATACAGTTTCCTTTTAAATAGATTCTCACATCTCAGAAATATAGTGCTGTGGTGTCGAGCACCACATACGACCGATCGCTCAGGCCAAATAGCTATTTCCATTTAAGCACATTCACAGTTTGCAAACCAAGTCCATTCAAACATTAGACTTTGCTTTAGTTTCTATGTCAAGAATATTAAAATAAAAAACGTGGAGTTTAGGTGCACTCTTATGGGGAGCAAGCATCCTCCGTGACAGCCTCTGACGTTGTTGAATTATAATCCATCACCAAGGAGACCCCTGACATCATCTGTCTTAGCAAGGGTCAGTCTGCAGCCTTAAAACAAGAACCGTGACATGCAGATAACTGACAAGTGAATCATAGCCTAAATCTCAGAGTGACATTGCTTTTATGACATTTGTGAATGTGACGCTGTGCACACACTTGACTCTGAGCGGGAGAATTTACATCAAAGAGCAGCAGTGTGTGCGTCTGCTTTGTTTCTCCATCCAGCTGCTCCTCCCTATTCGTTCGAGGAGAACATCTCTCTATGCATTGAGGATTGGAAAATATGACTCATTTACAGTTTCAGTTTCTTATCCCACTTGGTCACTGCTTGTGATTGAAGATGGAGATCCTTAGTCGTTTTTGCCCCCCGCTGGGAATTTAGATGCAGAAAGAATGGTGTAGCGGGAGAATGGTGTTTGCTCCTGAATGGGTTATGATTAGCTTTTGATGCAAAAAGGCGTTGATTATAAACTGGAAATGTGGCTGTTTTTGAAGCAGGATTTTTTAACACAAGCTACTTTCTGATTTTCATAGCAAGTTTTAATGCAGATGAGCTGATCTGGTCTGCTTAACTCAGGTTTGTCTCTACATGAGATAACAGTTCTGGATTTTCAGCACTGTCATTTTTATCTAATGAGAGAGTTTTTCCTTGGTGTCTTATTGAATATTCAGCTAATACATTGTATTAAATGCCTAGTTTCTTGTGGAGTCTTAAAGTTTGAGAAGATATGTAATTTAACTTCATTGTTTTCAAAGTTCAGGCAGCTGAAATAAGACATTTTAGGACGGGGAATGATTTTTTTCTATTTTCTTATGCTCTCAAATAATTTGTTTGAAATGAAAGGTACCTTATATTGGTTTATATTTGGAAGACGACTTTTGTCTTTTAGCAACAACATTGAAGCTTGTCTGACTTATTGACCAGAGATAAATACACATTAATAAAAACAAGCTATTTTTTGGTCTCAAGGCCCTACTAGTTCAGGGTTTTAATCTCAATGGTTTCTATAAAAATAGCACAAACATGTATTTTTTTAGCAGGAAACAAAAAGGTAATAAAGAGTACAAACTGTAAATTAAAAAATCCATTGTACAAATCCATTGTAAACAAAGATAGTCTAAATTTGTACAATAAAACACTGAAAATGTCTTGTGTTGTGAAAGAGGAATAAACACAAAATTCAGTCTGCAAATGATAATTCAATAAAGAAAAGGGGAAAAAACCAGTGACTACATAAAAAAATTACATTATCTTTTTTCTGAATTAAAATATTAACAGATTGAGTTCAGTTTCTGCTGCTAAATACATTGCGTTGCTGATAGACGTGAAGCATCACAGAATCACTTGAATATAACTTTTCTGACAACAGTAAGTTTGTTAAAATACTTCAAAAAGCAACACATTGTTCCTTTTGATCTACATACATTCAAGAGTAGATGAAACAAAGTCCAACTCTTAATAGCTCAAAAAACCAAAAATCCAATATAGGTTTTGGGTTGACCTAGTCAAAGGTTAGACTTAAATATGACCATTAAACAGACGTTTCTTGCTGGAAAACCCTGCTGTTCGGCCAAATTAAAACAATTACTTTAACAGTGCTGTAAAACTCTTCCACAGCATTGTGAAGGCTCATTGTCTCTTATTACAAAGACTGCTTAGGATAGATGTTTCAATATACAATAAAACAAGTAAAACAGTTTTGAAAACTGTATTTTCTTGTCTTACTCATGTTTGTCTGATTTATTATTGTTTCTTATCTGAAATGTGACAAAAAAGCAATAAAAAAAAATCTTTAAAGGAGCAAATACTTTTTCATAGTGCTTTATAGTGTCACCACAACATTTTTAGATGTTTGTAATAATTCAAAAGTTTAGAATTTTGTAAAAGATTAGGTGTTGGAAAAGAACTACTACTATATTGCTCTTTTTTTAATCTATAGCCACAGCAGAGATGAGGACTCAGAAATCCCGGCTTCGCCCAGTTACTGAACCAGGGCTCAGCCTCTCCGTGTCTCTGTAACCAGACTTGTGCTGACCTAGTTGGCTGATTCTCACTCTGCTGTGAGCCACTGACATCAAGCCAGTCCGTCCCTTAAAGGGGTATTTTGGTGATTTCACAATTTCCTCCAATCTTAGATTCCACTTCCCTCAGCTGTTTTCTTTCAACGCACACGGGAGACAGGCACCATATTATCCTGTCACCCCAGAAATGTGTAGACGACTAACATTTCTGACAGCAGGGTGCGTTTCAGTATGTGAGCGCCAGATGATTGTGTCATTTGGAGGAATATCTGCCTGATCTGTGTGTCATCTCCTCCAAGGATCCCAACCCCCCACCCCCTTTAACTCATATTCACCACAGCTGGTTTGTGTTAGGGAAGGATCACATAGTCTTCACCTCCTCCACCCAGATGCAGCTCTACTTTTGGGTGTTCCCTCCATTGTTTTGTTTCTTTTTGTCCATAACTTCCAGGAATGACTAGAATCTGCTCTCGGGAATAGAACAACTCACAGAACAGATCTTTTATGTTGTGTGTGTATAAACCTTCTTCCTTTGTTTAGTTCTCTCCATATTTAACATTTTCTTCTTCTTTTGTGTCCCATTTTTGCTTCTCAACTGCAGACTGTTGGGCTCACCAGTGAAGCAATCCCGCCATGCGTGAATACAAGCTAGTGGTTTTAGGCTCTGGAGGTGTGGGCAAGTCCGCTTTGGTAAGTATGTCCTACTGGTCTCCTTCCTGTCTACCCAGCCTCTAGCTCCTCTGCAGGGTGCTTCCTTAAAGACTTGCTAATAAAACAGCAAGCTATTTTGACTGACTTTTTTAAGAGTGTGGTGGAGATCCTGTATGGCAGAAAGGAAAATTACATTTTGCTTTTTTTTCTTGTTTTCTGACTTTATTTGCATACATTTAAGGGTCTTGTTGGCTGAAATTAAACATCTGGGCTAATCTTAAACTTTACTTGGATCTACATAAAGTTAACTGAACACATTATCCCCCCATGTTCTTTGAGAACATCCAAGTCTCTAAAATGTCGAGTGCCCTGCTTAGCTAGTTTCAACCAGGTGTCAGTCAGGTTAATCCTCTGAACTGCCCGGATTAGGATGCTAGCAGGTGAACCTGGTCAACTCGAGGATGTCAAGCTTCCTCAAAGGACCAGGTTTATATTTACTTTACCAACATATTTACATGTTGGTAAAGCCAACACACCTCTTATTTGATTGTTTCTCTGAAAATATCACAATTCAAACAACTCCCGCATTCAGGAGCTTCCAGCCGTCCTATGGAGTTGTGATAACGCTGCGCATTGATTTGACTTTGTTTTTGTGTCATCTCTTACAGACAGTTCAGTTTGTACAAGGAATCTTTGTGGAAAAATATGACCCTACAATAGAGGACTCGTACAGAAAGGTGAGTCTCCTGAGGAGCTTAGGCTGGGCTCATTGTTTGCATCTGTTCTGCAGATTCACATCACCATCATGTGACGCCTCCTCTGTTTCTTTGCTGGCCTTTAGTGCATGCATGTTTTCAGTCTTTGCTGAATTGATGAACTGTATGCATGTTTAAACAGTGAATGCACTATGTGACCCCACATGAAGCTTACACTGTTGCTATGTTTTCTGTTACCACAGCAAGTGGAGGTAGACGGGCAGCAATGTATGCTTGAAATTCTCGACACAGCCGGCACAGTAAGTTGACATTCTTCCAATCAACAACCATCTCTGCTTTAAGTACTGAATCAATTTATTGAACATGTCACTGAAAGTTATTAAGAAGATACATTTGTACAGAACTTTAACTTTAAAGGAAGGTTTTACTGGACTGTGTGGATTTGTAAAAAAAAAAAATGCTAGACCAGAGAAAATTATTTCAGATATTTTAATGAACATCTAGAATACAAATGGTTGTTGGACTGTCTTAGGCAAATAACCCTCAACTTCTAATCGTCCAATAAATCTTAATGCTGGTGTGTACAGACACCGGACTGTTTTCAAGATGAACATCTGGCTGAGTGGTTTCTGATTTGAAGCCTGTGTTTACTCAACAAGAACAAGAAATTGTACTCTCTTTTAGATCTCCTCTAGTTCTTAATCTTAACTGAAAAATTGTTACAAACAAATTCCTTTGACCATTGAAAACTGAGAACTTTAAAATTGCATTTCACTTAATCTGACAGACAGTCCATAAACCACAGATTTCATTTATTGCAAAACTTTTAAACTAGGTACATCTGTTCAACTAAGAAATGTTATTTAGTTTTTTTCTGCTTTTAAATATGCCTAAAATGGAACTGGTAGAGAATTACATTTTGTGTAAAGATCCAGAGCAGGTTATTCCACTCTGACTTTGGTCTTGTCAAGGAAATGTTAACACATGTGAACTGTATTTTGAGTGACTCCTGATAAATTCTGTGTTTTGAGCTCATGGCCTTTCTTTCTTTGCTTTTTTTCCTTTTCCCCATACAGGAACAGTTCACAGCAATGAGGGACTTGTACATGAAAAATGGCCAAGGCTTCGCTCTGGTATACTCCATCACAGCACAGTCTACCTTCAATGACCTCCAAGACCTGAGAGAACAAATTCTACGAGTAAAGGACACAGAGGATGTGAGTTTATCGCAAGCTTTCACCGATTCTTACATGAACTCTTTTAGTTTCTCTGCTATTACATCTCAAGTGTCCCAGGTCTCCAGGGTCGGTTGCACAGACGGTTTATTTCTGTTTACCAAAGCGATTCTTCCTCTTTACGTTACCACATAGTGTGTGTCCATGTGCTTTCAAGCCTGCCTCATAGCTTGGGTGTGTAACTGAGAGGAGAAAAAAAAAAAAACTAAGATATTTTGTCATTATTTTCCTAATTTTTTTGTTTGTCAGCAGAACATTTCCATCTCTCAGTATCTCTGGCAAATTTCGAGGCGGTTGCAGTGAGTAAGCCCTCCATCCCCTTTCTGGTGAAGCAGATAATGCGTCAGCAGGATCTAAGATGCCCTTTTTTGGCGATCTCTGGAGGGAACAAATGTTACCATAACCCTCTTTCTTACTCTCTCCCCATTCTCTCTAGCCGTCTCTCCTTTGAGCCATCTATAGCCCAAGCTTTGCACCTTTTGCTGCTCCTTTCTCCTCTACATCTCTTTCAGTGTTCTTTGTGTTTTCATATTTAATTTTAATTTTCTACATTCTCCCTTTAGCCTATTATTTGTTATTCTCCCACCCCCTTTTCCCTGTGGTCATACTGTGGTTTGGCACTCTGGGTGATTGAACTGTTAGAGATGATGTGCAGAGAAAGCCCCATCTCATCAGAATCACACAGGATTGTGAGGCTGTGGAGCTTCATTAGTAGTTTGTGGTTTTGGAAAGAAGGCTAGCCTTGGGCTGACAGATGGATCGCAGGATTGGTGGCTCCTCAACTTGCAGAAAAGCAGTTCTACATCTTATTTCTGGTAGGATAAACTCCTCCAGCTTCAGACTTATCTAAGTGTTTTGGCCACTCATAACAAAGGTGATTTAAGCTTTTACCTATGACAGCTGTGACATCTGTTTATCACCAGTTAGGAATGCATGACCAAAGGAAATGTTCAGCATATTTTCTTGTAATCACCCCCAAAACGTCAGGATTTTTCTCATTTGGACAAAGCTTCTACGCTGCTGCAGACTGAAGGCAAAGTATGTGGTTGCTGCAGCAGCTGTTCTTATTTTCAGCTCCGCCACGCACCATTTACTTCAAAGATGGCAAAAATGTACACATACATTTATTGCCAAGCTCAAATAGGAGCTTTTTACAAACGTGCTTTGAAGAAAGCGAGGTTGCATTCCTCCTCCGTAGCAGAGCTAATTCAACAGAAGTGTAAAATGAAGTGAGCGGTCACCAGCGTGATAAAAGCTGGCTTCTTTCTACTTCCTTTCACGGCTGTTATGTAAGAGAGGTCTTGTGACTTCTCCAGGTCATCTCCAGCTCTGCTTATGTGACTTCTAACTTAATGCTTGTGACTCATTGCTGCCCAGTGTTTAGCATGCCATTCTCTGTTAGACAGGACCTGTCTCTAGCATGTTGACGGCAACTGAACAGATTTTCTATGGCTTTTGTGAATTCTTCAATTAGTCTAATGTGGGCTTCTGTTCTGCTGATGCTAAACATTTTCTTTCACTTTTCTGCAAACCTCCATCCCTTCTATGCTGTTTCGTTTTAACCCCGCTTAGGAGGGCATACCTCTGGTTCTCTCAGGACCCCTGGGGGAAATGTTGCTCAGCAGTCCGGCGTGAGGGCTTGTTTGGATATCAAGCATCAAGCAGCAACCTCTGCACAGTTAATCTAAACATCTAGGCTTCCTGTCGCTTGCTCAGAATAGTTAGAAAGGAGGAGTATAAATTAATTGCCTCGTTTTACATTGTCATGTGACGCATCTCGCTGTAAAAATTGGGAAAACTTCTCAACAACTTCATGTTAAACTGCTAACCTGTTTTTTTTTTTTTAAAATAAATTTCCTCCAATCATGTCTGTGTGCTATTTCTACACCAGAAGAAAGTTGTCATGGCAGGATTTCCCAGCCTGATTAATTTTTTTTTTGTATCACCCAGAAATAGATTTCCTCAGCTGATTTTATTGGCGCCTCATGTGCTGCTGATTGTTTGCGAAGTTGGAGCACAAACAGAAATATCCTGTGAATTGTGTAACAGAAGCTGATGTCGTCTCCTAACCCAAAAGATGAATGTCTTTCTGCTCGCACAGTAGTACCATTGGTGCTTTAATCAAAATATTCCTACACTATCCCATAATTCCAGAGAGCAGCTGGAGCATGGAATCCAGCTGAAGTGTTCGAAAACATTCAGGAAGGAAAGCGATGTTATCCCTGCTGGGCGGAGCTGCCTCGGCTTCCTCCGGGCCTGCGTTCTCCCTAGATAGCCAGTCAGGAAACATCAGGCAGGATGAGACGCATCCCGACTCCCGCACTGTTCCCAATATCTGCCTGTAATGTTTGCTCTTCCTCTCCAACCTTTTTTTTTTTAAGTTCTTGCAAGCACATTTAAATGCAAAAAGGAAGAAGTGCTGCACATCTGGGAGATTCCACATTCAGTTGAATTTCTTAGTTTGCATTTTTAGGTTGAGAAATCCTCAAAGAAACAAAACTAAAAGCAATTACGGTAGTAGCCTAAAAAAGTTTGGGAACTTTATGAAGTTGCTGGGTTTTACTTTCACTAATGGCTTATTGACTTCCTCTTTATTTGATTCTAAATCAGAGAGGAAAAGTTGTGAACATGTAAAATTTATACTTGTATGATAGTTTCTTTCATAAATATAATTGTCAATATCTATATTAGAGGCTTCAAAAGTTCCAAAAACTAGTGGCTTCTCATACAGACACTAATTTGTGTAGTGTTGTTCAGCAGTGATTAAAGAAAAACATTAATTTCAAATAATAATTATAATGACTTTCTGCTGCTTTTGCTTTTTTTCAGTTGTGACAAACGGCTTTAGATTGCTTCCCACTGAATTAAAACTAACACTAACTATATCTGTAAAGTGTTCCAGATGTATTTGTGGTCGGCCTTCATATCGACCATATCAAGTTCTATAGTGCTTTGAGTCTTGTAAAGCACATTCTTTCTGTTTTGGATCCTGTATTGAACCTCTTCTTCCCCTAAGATGCATTTATAAATAAAGCTGTGATGTGAGTGAATTTATATTATTCATGATGTAGTGCAATTGTCCTTGAAGAGCAAGAACCTTGGGCCATATTTTCAGATCAAAAGGTTGTCATTAAAAATGCATAAATATTGCCAATAAATCTCAAACCGGGCTGTTGAAGGACAAATGTCTAATCCTATTTATAATACAATTTAATGGGTATCGTCGTCTCTCTCCTAGGTGCCGATGATTCTTGTAGGGAACAAGTGCGACTTGGAAGACGAACGCGTTGTGGGGAAGGAGCAGGGCCAGAACCTGGCCAGACAGTGGAACAACTGTGCCTTTTTAGAGTCCTCTGCTAAGTCAAAGATCAACGTCCTTGATGTGAGTACACAAAAACAAAGAACAGAGCACTACAAGCATTTCCTAGTGGCACACATTTTCCTAAATGTTGTAGTTATTGCTTAGGGATTTGCAAAAAATATTGTCAATGCTTGCAGATTTTATTGCTGTAGCTGCTCTCTAGAAATAAACCAATTTCAATTTGAAAGGTCTATGTTTGACTTCAGACTAAGTCCTATATCTAGTCATCATACATGTACTCAAACATTTGTAATGTTAATTAATCTTGGCTAAAAAGCCCTTTGAATTTTCTATTTTTGTTATGAGAAACTTTTACATGTGTACCTCAGTAAATCAGAATATCAACAATTGACCTTTTATTTTAGTTAGGTTACTTTATTTATACCAAAATCTTTTAGTGATTCAATTAAAGTGACATTCATTACATTACAGCTTGTATACTTCAAGCAATTAGAAAGCGAGGTCACGTCATGGCCCATGTAGTCAGACTGCTGACTTGCCAGTTGTTGAGCCGACAGTTATTGGCTGTCCCCACAAGGAGGGCAAGCTACAAAAGGTCATTAATAAAGCAGCTGGCAGTTGTGTTAAAAATACTGGTAGAAAGTTGAGTGGAAGAAAAAGTGGTGACAACCTTGTATGGTTTGAAACTGATTCACAAATGTACCTGTAAGCATTGTCTATGATGGATTTAAGGATATCAGTCATTATAAATTTTAAAACACAGATCAAAATTTTGCTTTGCTTGTCTCATTTCACAATAAACAGTCATGTAAAGAAAGCGTACCTTGACTTCAGCAGTTAGAGAGCTGTTTGTGTAGGAATCAGCTTGCCCAGCTGCTGTGTGGGCTGACTGATAGTTGTGGACTTTCTGTTCTGTTCAGAGATCAGTGTGGCAGGATTAGAACAACAATTTCTTTATTGCTGTAGTTGTGTTGAGATCTGTAGAATATGCGCATTGTAGAAGGTTTTTCTGCTTCAGGAGTCTGTCCAACATTAGGTCACCTCTTAAATCACTATAGAATAATCAGAAAGAGCCTGAAGATTTTATTTTGTTGTCATAAGCACCCATGATTTTAAAACCTGACTCAATGTTTCTGACTCTAACAAAGCTTCAATGATTATTTCATTTTATGTTTTAATAATGAAGCTTCATGTCATGCCTTAAACGTACAGCGGTTTCCCAGGGCTGCTCTGACTGATGGAGTTGTTTACCAGTGGAATCAAGCTTATTTTTATTTATTTATTTATTTATTTTTTGTCTCTCTCAGATCTTCTATGACCTGGTCAGACAGATAAATAGGAAAACACCAGTGGAAAAGAAGAAGGCAAAAAAGAAATCCAACTGTGTCCTGCTTTAAAGCCCCCTTCGGCCCCTGCAGCAGCTCTGAGCCAGGTGAGTGTGTGTGTGTGAGTGTGTGTTTGTGTGTGTGTGTGTGTGTACACAATCAGAATATGCCTTTTTTTCTTTTACTTAAAATCTTAATGATGTTGTGATTCATAGTTAAATATGTGAGATTAAATATAGTTCCATGGTTCAGATCGTCCTCTATCACATGATTGCTGATTGCATCGGTTCTAGTTAATCAATCATCGTTGTATTTTTGAGGTTTCTGTGCTGCAACTAACTCAATTTAAATTTATTTCAATTGTACAAATGAGCTGTGTAAACGGGAACCGCTCCTTCTCAATGTTTGGTCACAAATTTAATAGAGATCATAGAGTGATCGCCTCCTGTTGGTAGCAGAGAGTACAACGAAGGCTTAATGTGGCAAATGCATTTGCTTTTCTAAAAAACAAAATCAACATATGCAAATGAACAGAGGAGTTGTCAACAGCACCAGTTCTTTGACTGCTTGGTGATTTATATATTTGTTAAGCAGCCTTCTTATAGTCATGAACTTGTTTTGTGATAAAATGTGGGTTAATAATAGTTGTCCTCTGAACAAAACAGCTTTTTCTGACAACAAAACAGCTAATCCTCAGTAATTAATTCTCTGACACGTTTGCCTTTAAACGTCTACAATTCTCACGCTGCAGTTTCTCAGTAAATATTTTCAAACTTTGGTTCATTCCTTTCGAAATGTGTAAAAAATAAAAAAAAGCTTTCATTAGCATTTGCTTTTCTGTTGAAACATTGAGTGAGCGTAAGTTTGCTTATTTTAAAATGCAAACCTCAGCAGACTGCAGCACCCGGTCATGTTAAAGGAAATCCTGATCAGTCATCATGTCATGTCCCAGAAAATATGAACCAGATTGACTGGCAGATTTTCTTTTTCTGTCTAGGCGGATGTGGGTAAATGTGGAAATAAGAAATCAAGCAGTGTGAATTAATCCGTCTGCTTACTTTCGTTTATCACTTTAGCTGTTTTTATAACAAAACTTTCTTTCCACATACAAAAACAAGAAGTTGTTTTGCATATTTTAAGGGTTCTACACCCGTAACAGTTCTCAAAAAGGTTTATTGAAGTGTACTTTCATAAAAAGGATTTTATTCTGGTTGCAATAACTTGTAAATAAAGGTCTTCTATCAGTCAATCTTTGCATTACTAATAATACCAGTTTAGTATCTGCTTGTTTTGCCTTTTAAATATTGACCAGTTTAGACCCAAATTGGAATCAACACGTCATAAAATCTAACCTATTTATTTTGTCTTTTATATTTTGAGCATAATTTTAATGCATGCTTTGTATTTTTTTAAGAAATGGTTTGGATTTTTTTTTTAGTTCTAGTTTGTGTGGAAAAAAAAATGTTTTCCATGTTTAATTTTAAATTTAACCAAGAAGTTCTCAATAAAACTCATTAGTTGCTATTTTGGACGTCACAGTAGGAATGTTTCCATTCCAGTGTAGAAGGTTTTCTTCAGCCAGTGCTATTAACTTTAATCTTTTGAAGGAATCTTGTGTGGTTTGATGCGGACCAGCCTCATTTGGATGTAACAGAGTTGGGGCCTCAGTGGTTGCAAATACTGGTGGCAGTGAAGCATGATGGGTTCAACATTCTTAGAACAAATTAGGTTGAATGTTGTTTCATTTAAATCTTTGTTCATGGCCCAAACATTTCATGTTTAAATTGTAATCTTTAGCCAAGAGCATAATGGTGTGATCTAAGGAGCTCAAATGGAGGCGTTAACATGAATGAACATACAATTTTAGCCCAGCAAGTTTTGAATGAGTTAGTTGGGCTTAATTTGTGAAGTTACAATATTTTTGTTTTGATGCTTCTTAAGTTATGTTTGTAGTTTATACTGAAGGCCTTTGAGACTTCTGCTCACTTGGCACCAAAGTGTTCTCTTTAATGACAGTAACTAGTTCAGGGAAAAAACGGCTATTAAACTGCATCTTAACTTGTCACAGATGTTTGTCGGGAAAAAAAAGCTTTTGTATCTGTCTAAAATTGACACAGGAACATTTTTGGCTTAAACTCATCTTATTAAAATGCCAGAGAAAGTGTCTAGAGTTTTCTCTGTTTTAAGCTAAATGTATCTGTACCCCAATGTACCCCATCTCCTCTACCTGTTATGGAGGACTATCAGTTAGTCTCCTAACAATTACTGGGTCAACTTATTGTCCAGCAAAATTCGGTTTTGTAACAGGCTTAGAGGTATCCACAATTTGGAAAGCCAGGAGGATTTAGCATTGGCATACTTTACCAATTTCGTAGTTTGGCTAATCAACCAGAAAATCTGCAAAAACTTATGCTTTGTGTGACTGTTATATTGCTTGGAAATACTAGCAATAATCCCATATTTTCATTTTGTCTTTCACCCCTGTGTACATCTGTTTAATTTTTTAAAATGTGTTCTCTAGCTCTGCATTTTATCTCACTACTTAAGACTAATGTAGAATTGAATATTTGATTTTTTTTAAATGTTTTTTTAAGAAACATTTTGAGCTGAAAGAAATATTTTGTGAATCGGTCTTACTAGTGCATGAAAAAACATGGCTCATCACAGACGCTACAATATCAAATGCATAGTGGGATAATGCTTAAACATGATTAAATTACAGCTGCATATCTATCATAATGACACCAGACAGATATAAAATATCATTAGAATAGAAGAAAACAACAAATGTGGTTTTAGCAGAGGAGAAATATCCGATTCCAACTTTCCCCTTATGTACTATATTTACAGAGTGCCACGGTTTTTGTGGAATTATTTACTAGCATGATGCTAAATGTTTATTCAACAAAATATTTAGCCAAAAATTATATCTCGCTAATTCTAAAACGCATAAGAAAATCTCTGTGAATCACACAATAAACCGGTGTAACTTATTGCTTTGTATTTGTGATTGAAGCTGTGGTTTAGATAAAAGCAATGTCAGATTTGAGAAATAAAAATTAAAAATGGTGGTAAAGAATTTGATTTAATTATTGTGAAAACATTCAAATATAAGCTGTGAAAAAGTGTTTAGTTTCAGTGTCATGGCTTTTTGTTAGATATTGTAAGTTTTGTTTTGTGTTTCCAAAAACACAGGACTTTTTTCACTGTTCTGTTCTGTGAACCCCCTTAGAGAGTTTTATAATCTGTTTACACAATTAGTTCAGTGTTGTCAGAGGAAAACCTCAATGTTGGCAGACCAACAAACCTCAGTAGAGTGTTTTTCCATCTGCTTTCTCCAGCTACCGTAGCTTTCAGAATGTGGGAGTAAATCTTTAGCATCTCTGATAAAGCTGGATGTTTTTTTTTAAACGAACAGCTATCGTTGTAGTCACCCCAGACATCGGGGACACGGCACCACCCACTGAGTTCCTCGTCTGTATCCATCTGTTTTGGTCAGTTGGAAGGCCACAGTGTTTGAGAATGGGGCCTCAGTTGGTTCCCCCCCCGGGCGATGTCTGCACCCCCATCCGACGCGGCTCGCATACTGGCCAATCCATTGAACCAGTACTAATGGGATTTTAGGTTCGCTGTTCCACTCTTCACAATGCAGTGCGATCGATAGAGAGGTTACAGTGGCAGCCGCAGAGAAAAAGCAGAGTTAATGAAACTTTTCACTTTTGTGGTCCTGCTGACTTTATTTGCTCTGAACCTCGAGTCGCATCCACTGAGAAACTCAGTGGTAAATTGAATTTCTTCTTTCAGTGGTGCTAGTTGGACTTTTGCTTCGCTGAAACTGCATATCTTGCAAATCTGGACATACCCTTAATCTTTCTGAGGGGAAACTATTGGAGAAGGCCCTTTTCTTTAGGCGACAGTAATTTTAATATCTAAGAGTTATTTGCCATTTTTTAACTGTGATGCCTGTTTTGGGATTTTGAGTAAAAAAAGCTTAAAAAGCTTGAGTTAAAGCTTGCATTTACTATCTAGTCTTTTTTTTATTTTTTTACACACTGAGATGATTTAAAAAAAACTACCCCACCAAGAACACACTTCAAAGGATTTGGATAATTTTGAGATTATTAATTTTTTTTATATTGTAAGAAAATTAATGTAAGAACAGCAATATCTCCCAATAAAAGTCCTAGTCCAGCATCTAAAGCAGCCCTCTATGAATACCAGCTGGTATCACCTTTAGTTTTAAACCACAACAGCTGGACAAAAGTTTAAAAACAGAAGAGAGAATGGGGAGGGTGTGAGCAGCATGTACACAAATATGACTAACTGTGCTAAGACCCTCCTCCTGGTCATAGTCGATAATAATCAATCAGAGGATTGATTATGACCAAGCATAAGTATAATTCTGCAGGTTACAGTCGGACCACAGCAAGGAGACTGAGGTGCTCGATTACGTCTCATATTGTACAACATAGAGACATTTTTAAGAAATATGCAATAAAAAAATATTTTGTGAAAGTTACATAGTGCAACTTCATCTAAGTTGATGGGTTTTCTTGCGTACGCCATTATTTATTTGATCACCTCTGGCTAGATAGGAAGCGCTAGTCAGAAATAAGGAACAAATATTCAGTGACATCATGTTTAGGTCCAAATGACTGATTGCTTTATCGTAGCAACTTTTTAGGTTTAGAAAATATTTTTCTGAACAATAGTGCTAAAAGTCAGACTTGAAAATTGAAATTGAAGAGAAAATTCTGATCTTGCATCAAAATGTACATAATGTCCAAAATTCCTACTAAATAGCTGATTGTGCATGAAGCTGTAATGTCATTTAACGGCCATCAGAGGGCACCAGAAGGTTGGAGTTTTTGTCTCATTCATGATGGATACTGTCTTGCAGAAATGCTGTAATGAAGAACTGTTGCCCTGATTGGAACGTGCCAGCATTCCAACAGCCCCGCCCCAGACCCCCTCCCTCCATCAGCCATAAACGGTGAATCAGCTGACTGAACTGCTCCTATCAAAGCCAAGGATGACCTACAAGAGAGTAAAGAGAAAGACAGTTAGAGAGGGGAGAGAAGAAAGAAGACTCTTGTCTCTCGACTGTGAGGACGTCCCTTTGTGTCTCAGTGTGAACCCTGAACGGACAGCCTCCACTTCTGCATCAAACAGAGCCACAAACTGATGATGATGTAAAAACGCAGCAGAACCTGTGAAAGTTAATGGAAAAAAAGCAAAGTGTCCATGAGCCCCTTATTTTCATTTCTGAAAATGACAGTTGTTGAGAAGAAAGTCAAAGTTAGTACTTGGATTCAGTATTTTTCATCTTATTTTCATTATCAATATTGTATTTGAAAGACATGGAAGATGATCTCTTTAGTTGTATGATTATAAATATTCTTCAGAAACAAGCATGAAAAAATGCATCAGTTATTACGTGTAAATGTTCAAGTGAAATCAAGTGGAAAAGTGAGAATCTTTTATAGCCATACACCTATTCTCCATGCCTGTCATGTTGGTGATACTAGATCAAGGTCCATAATATGTATTATTTTTTAATATTATAATTTTTTTTCTTTGTTCGCCCTGTTGTTCATGGACTTCTCTTCTGCAAATATCTCTCTCTGATGTGACTTAATTTTATACTCGGTCACTGGGATTTCATAGCTCCCATAATATATTCTGATGCCATTTTTTTTGCATAATAATGCGCCAGAAAAATGGGTCTTTTATAGAAGAAATACGGGGAAAAATAAGAATTGATTTCTATGTCTCTTGAAGCTGAAATATATTATACTAAACCAACTCTAATGCTTCTGTGTTTTTCTGTCAACAATGTTCCAGCTTTTATGGATTATTAAAATACATTTTAGTACATTTTCATTATACTGGTCAATGTATTTTTGTGAATTAAACTTTTATTCCAAGACCATTTGATTCATTTAAGAGAAGTGGGATTAAGTGTGTCTGAAGATGGCCAGAAGAGATGGGTGAAATATGAGGGTTCTTTGTTGGTTTTAGTAAATTACTGTATTGATTGGCACACAGGAAACTGAAATTAAATAATTGGCTAAATGAAAACCCTGAATTTAATTGATCAAAGTGGCCGCTAGGTGTCAGTATCTCAACATAAATGTGCTTTTACATCGGGAAAGAAACGGATAGATTATTTTGAAAAGCATCAAAAAACATTTAAATGTCATAAGAAAAAGGAAGGAATTAAAGCCTGCAACAAAGGAATCGGTGGACTAATTTAAAATAATCCAAAATCTGTCAGTTTAATTATTGCCTCAATAAGTTTAAAATAAAGGTTTCAGCCTGCCACAAGGAATTGGTTGAAACATGATTATCAAAACGGTTCATGAGAACATTTTATTTCAAGAATCTTAGCCATTCAAAATCTGATTATCTGTGACTTTTTCCTTTAAAATAGTTTTGCCACATAGTAGCATGTTGGTGTTGCAGGATTTGTTCTTGCAATCTTTCAGTGTGCTGGTGACTTTTTTTTGCTTAGGGATGCTTTTTAAATGTTCATGCTAATGAGAGGCTAGGGGAGTGCTGCTCCAAATCTGTCAGCATCAAAGGTAAAAGAAGCATCAATTTGTGAAGAATCAATCATTTTTCTCAGTTTTTATTAGGAATTTATATGAAAAATGGTAAATCGTTGTCTCCTTTTTACTTATATTTGATACAAGCGCCTGGCTTGGACCCTTGCTTGGATCCTGCCACATAAATATCTTATAAACGAAGAAAGGCACAAAAAAGCAGCCTGCAGGCCAGAGGCACAGGCACTTAGGAACGGGAAGAAAGTGCTGCATCATTTAAGCTCCTTATTTCTTTGAGGGGGACATGTGTGTAAAAGCAAAGAAGGAGGCTTAAAGTCCACGGGTGAGGATGGAGGGGAAGAGATTAGAGAGTGTGACTCATATTTTTCTTCTTGTTTTTGACTCTTATCACATACACTGCAGCCTTGATCAGCCCCATAATCCCTTTAGTGGATGAGAAGCAGAGTAATACAAAAATCACCTCTGCTTCCATTTACCTCCTGGTGACCAAAAAAAAAAAAAAAAAAAAATCCCTGCTGTCATCCTCCTGAGGTTTCTTCAGCTTTTCTAGGTCCCCTTGGAAACATAGGACGGCTGTTTGTACCTGCTGGATTTGGATCAAAGTGTTTTCTTTGGGATTTGTGAAGTGTGACTGTTTTCTCTGCGTACTGTACGCAGCCACACTTCTTTGCAGCTACAGCTTTAAAGTGGTCTTGATCAAGGGTTTTCTGTTTACTTGTCAGGCTTTGTATCCGACATGACAGCAGGTTATATCGTTTGTTTGTTTATTCTGATCGCCATTAACCATCACCATGACAGCGGCCACCGTTAATTGCTTTGCCATCTTCTTCACACTTTTGTTTTCTTCCCCTTCTGCTTTGATATTTTTTTTATTAAAATATAGTGCAGCTAATAATTTGCAATAGTAAAAAATTAAACAAAATTCACCTCAGTAGCAGCTTCAGTAACCATGATAGCTCTGGAGGAACTGCGGATCAGTTCTGCGAGACTGCATGGGAGACTGGCAAAAAAAACAAAAAAACAATAGACAATTAAAAACTACAGCTGAAAGAATAATAAGAAATTCTGGTTAGTGTTTGGCATAAAGTAGAAGAGGTGTTCTGTTTAGATGAGATCATGCGAAATGCTGTGTGTAGAGAAAAATTTATGT
Source organism: Poeciliopsis gracilis (assembly GCA_911649635.1). Lineage (NCBI taxonomy): Eukaryota > Metazoa > Chordata > Actinopteri > Cyprinodontiformes > Poeciliidae > Poeciliopsis > Poeciliopsis gracilis. Next base: position 2,813,834 of record CAJVRI010001403.1, read on the forward strand.
ATCCACCTTGAACATGCCATCTGAACAGTGATAAATGACTGGCTGCAGGGATACTTTTCTTTAGTGGGGATTTGCAGGCTCATAAGAGTTGATAGGAAGATGGATGGAGCTAAATAGAGAAGAAAAAACCTGTTTGACTAGAACATTTATGTTCGCAGGTGCTCAATAAACTTGATAGAGCTTGAATAATTTTACAGAAGAAGAACAGGTGAACATTTCAGGCTGTAGATGTGCAAAGCTTATAGAGACAAACCTGCTAAGTATGTTTGACAACTAATGCTTGCCACACTTATGTCATTTTCATTTCGCTTTACAATTTTACATTCCTTTGTGCCGGTCTATCATATAAAATTTAAATATAGTATGTTAAATTTTCTGGTTTTAATGTGACAAAATAAACACGTCACACATCTGAAAGCTACACACAAAGATAAATAAGTCAATGAGTCAAACGTCTAAGAGGTTTCAGACAGCATCTTAAAGGAAGGACTGCAAACAACAGCAAGCTCTCACTCACTCACGGTTTGCAAACACATTATAAGATATTAAATATTTCTTCAGGATTGTCATTCCATTATGAACGCCATAACTCCTGAACACACACACTTCACATTTCCCTTTGCCAGATCAATTAGCAGACTGATGCTGTGTGGGGAAATGATTGACTGGGATAAGGTTTGTGTCTAATGGATTTCGTGGAGAGGGAGTGAACATGATCTCCATTGTCGGGGGAATATTGACAGGTTGGAGTGCAAAGTTCCGGCTTCCCTCTGAGGAATCATTCTGCGCCATTTCCTGCCTGTAATTTATTTATTTTCATGACGTGGTCTGATGCTGTATTGATTTTCACTTATTTACTTATTTTACAGCATCCATAAAGCAGACACTTTGGAGCTGGACTTGGACTCAGAAGTGATGGTATTGTGGTTGCATTGTTATAATATTACCTTCATGTGCATCATGCCTCTTTTGTTTTGTTCCCTCATCAACTGGATCCTTTTCTCTGTGGCTTTACTTTAAATTTGCAAAGCAGCAAGAAGCTATTTTTCAAGCCAAACTCCATCTGGATTTCTACAGGAAGCCAAGCTGCCCAGTCTCTTTCTTCATTTACACACAGGGACACAGTTTTTCTATTTATATGTCCTTTGTGTTTGGCCACAAGTGTGCTTCTAAGTTTAGTTCATAGCCCATCATTTGAGGCAGTGTGAAGACACCCTGTGGTGTTCTCACTGTCTGCATGGAGCTTTGTTTATGCAGGTGCATCTCGGTTTGGGCCAATGCTGCTGACTGACAGTGGGAATGAATTACGCACAGACAACAAAGAGCTTACAGAACGTCTTCGAAAACGTTTTAAGTGTCAAAATGCAAAAAATATATAGATTTGAAAAAAAAAAAAAAAACCCAACACATAATATTTAGGATGTTTCAGTTCAAATATGGATATTTTTGTTCATTTGTAAATATGAATTTGGCCACATCTGAAGATTTGTGGTTTTAGTGCATCAAACCACAAGATGCTTATTCTATTTCCAGTTTCTTCACAACTACCAACCTTCTTAAAGAAGAAATGGATCATTCAGTCTTTCCTAATATCTTTTTTATTTTTATTAGCATTACACAGGAAATAAGGACCCTCCATGGTTACAGCTTACCCTTTGGGTGTCGAATGTGAATAACAATGTGACTTATCACCAATTCACACAATCATCAAAATAGCATTACATATCTTCAGAAAACAAAAGCTCTCTGTGGCAGAGTTAGAGGAAAAATAGCAAAGCTAATAATCAAATGTGTTTTTTTATTGGCATACAAGCTAGCATTAACACTGTAGCAGAGCAAACTGCTATAGGAATTTAGAAAAGCAACACTTTATATCTTAACTGAACTGTTTCAAAAGTTTCAAGGACTGCTTATGCTTCTATTATTGATATTTACCATCTATAAAGATTATTTTAGATAATTATTGTAGTTACAGTGGGTTGAATGGGAGTCAGTGCAATCTGGGCTGTTTGGTGCAATAAAAGCTGAAACGAGGGGATCAAACATCTTTTATTTGTTTAAGATTCTTGGTTTTCATGGCAACAACGTTAAACAAGAATATGACGCTGCTTTCAGCTGATTCTCAGCATTATGTTGGACAGATGTTGAAATATTGGAACAAGCCTTTCTCCTTTCTCCACTACATTTCATATCAGTGTCTTTATTTCTCATCTGCATTGTTTATTTAATCCAAATTTCCAGTTTATCAATGAAATATCAGTACTTCCAGTAAGAAAAAGGCAAGTGATAGAAGAGAACTAAATTCATCTTATCTTTTGATATTTTGAAAGGGCTGGAGTGGCTATTTAATGAATATTTATGCAGAGCTGGTGGAGCTTATTGCATTTCTAGTGAGTACTGAGTATCTAAAATAAAGTTCAGGACATATAGGACTTTAATATGTTGCTTCACTTGCATTTCCTAGAATAAATTATATCAGTGGCTTTAAATGAAACATTCAGAATCTCTCTGAAGTGAGCAAGCTTGATTTTAGTTGGAAATAATCCATCAAAATTAAAAACAGGTGCATTTAGGCACCAAAGATGACTGTTAATAATGTCGTAATAAATGGAGTTGTGTCCAAATGGACAAAGCAGATGAAACTGAATGGAAAAATCTGATTTTCTGTGACACAAAAAGATGTCCCAACCAAAGAAATAAACTATTTACTGGTATTTAAAGCACCATAATTTATTTATTGACTTTAATACACAGGTTTTGCTTTTAAATGACTGTACTTTCAAATCTTACATGAAACATTTGCCTAAGTTCAGGGTAAAGTAGCTCCATTTAGTGTAGCTCTCTGACTTTTAGCCTGTCCAGTATGTGATGACAACAGCAGGCTGAAAAATCAATGGTAATGTGTTTAAAAGCCTAACTGGCGGCCGATCTTCAGGGACCATCCTGCGTCTGTTGGCTTGAGTTCCAGTCAATTACTCTTTGGTTTCAGCAGCTCTGCGTGTCTAACCGAGACGAACTGAGTCGATGGATCACAGCTCCGGAGTGACACTTCATGAAAAATGACTCAGGGCAGATCAACCTTCATGATAAGGTGTCATTACCTGCTCAAGATCATATAAAGTTTTCTTAAAGGTAAAAATATACCTTTGTGACGTAAAAAACCTGTTGGTTCTATAAAGGAGCATCTCCTCTCTGAAATGAAGGCCGCAAATGTTTAAATCCTTTAACATTTACTTAAAATCTTGTGCTTTATGTTTGCTTTAGGAATTATTAATGCTACCACTTTTCCCCTAAGGAAGACAGTTAAATACAGTGTTTTAGGTGGCAATGCAGAAGTGGAGGATTTTCTTCTGTCTTGTGTTGCAAACAGATGTACATTTATCAAGCTGTGAATTGTGATAGCGCCCTACAGAGCTTCAACAGTGAAAGATCCTTCCAGTTCCACAAATTATAGATCACAGCAAGTAAATGCTGTAATGCTGAGAATGTCTTTTTCTCTGTTGTCTTTTTGATATCCCCAGAAAGTCCTGTGTTCATATTGCCATGCCATGCACTCCTGCAAAATAAATAGGAAGAAACTGAGATTTCAACATCAAACATGTCGAGTGCCCCTGAGGGTTCATTTGCTTGTTTTTACTTCCTGGTTTATTGGAAATCTTGAGTTCACGGGTGTTAAATTCCTTTATTCATCTTTAAGTACAACATTTCTGTTTATTTTTCATTCTCTGAACATTGGCATAAGAGTAACTATATGTATGGTATTTTTTTTAAAGTCAGCATCCTGGTATTCAGATGTGAGGCTTGTGGTTTGCATGTAAAAAAGGAAGCTGTGGATAAAGATTTTCCATTTCACTGCTTCACCAAATCCTTGCGGACATCATAATATAAAGTTCAGTATGAGTCTGAAATGCTATGAGTAAATAAATGAATTAGAATGGACATTTCAGTCGGAGCTGAACTGACAGAACACAGCAACACAAAGCCACAATGTGATTGATAGCATCAAAAACATTAGATTTAGGAAAAAGATAAGCCCCAGTATGTACATTAAGTTTTGATAAGCAGGAAGACTTTTGTAATGAAACAAAATTGATTTCCTGCAATCCATGCGTTCTGTCCTGTCCTCTCATTTTCTCAGAGATTTCTCATCCCTACACTGTTATTTCTATTTTATTGATTGCTCTGTAATTGAATTCTTGCAGTCTGACCACCAGCTTTTGTCTTCATCGTGAAATATGATCATTTTCTATTTTTGTACGATATTCTGCTATTTTCCCTCCTGTGATTAGCTGTCCAATTTTGTACTATATTATTAAATTTGAACTCTTCAGAACAATCGGTGTTGTCTTACTGCGTCCAGCTGTGTCTCCTGTCTCTCATCGTCAGAGAATGTCAATAGCTCTCGTTAGATGAGCCGCTCCTCACTTAAAGCTTTTTCACCGTTAACTCATTCTCCCTTCTGGTCACTGTCTCCCACATGTTTGCAGTATAATTTGCGTGCAGGTGCTTTGATGCTTTGTGCATCTGTGCCTGCTCGTCAGAAAGGGGATAGTGATATTTTATTTTCAATTTGCTCCAAGGCCTGACTCCACGATTTTCTTTGTCTTGTTGCTCTCAGCTGCTGTGACACAATGGAAAACTTATGGATGATTTTTTCTTTCATGGCAGTTTTCAATGGCATGTTTTATAATATTGAAAGTGTGAATGGTTGGATGGAAAATGCTTTAAAATAAAGGTAGTTAAATTCATGTTAGAATTCAGTCTACAGGTATGGAGTATTACAAGCAGCTGTAGAGTGCGCTCAAAGGATTCGACAATAACAACCCTAAAAGGATCCTGAAGCAACCAACACAAACTGGCCTTAAAATAACACTGGGGAAATTGAAGTGACAGAGAGTGTAAAGGCTGCATCCTGCAGGTCTGCAGCTCCTTGTGCTCATTAACTTGCTATTATCCTCCTTGAACTAGAGTCACAGCTGCACAGCTCTTTGACACTGGAGTAAAACCCTCGTTTTTCAGGGCAGGGTATTTTTCCTGAGAATGAACACACATTAAGGGGATCCTCTCTCTGGAGAAGGCAGCTCTCGTCTGAAAATGAAACTCAATATCGTCTGTCTTACTATCTAATAGAGCAGATGTCCATCCACCTGTGAGTTACCAACTTCACACAGTCACGTTTTGGGTTTATATGAGAGGGAGAAAAGCTTTGTGGGACAATGGAAAAAATAAGAGTGGGGGGCTGGGATAAAATGGATTCTCCAAGCTGGGAAATGCAACTTGAAGCATGAAATCAGATCCACTAGAGATTGCTGCCTTCTCTTTGTAGCTGTTCTGCTGACATGGGAGTTTGTTGCTGTAATGAATATCTTCTCTAGATTGTGTGGGCTTCCCTGGGCTGCTCTAAATTCAGATCCCGCTTTACATAAGGTAGACTATTTGAGCTGGATGATTTGATTGTTTTTTCATTTTCTTCTTCTAGCCTGTACTTTGTGATGAAATTTACTGCTTTTTCAAAATGTGCTTAATGTTGTTCTGGCTGGGTTTCACAATCTGCTCTCAGTGAGAAATCATTTTTAGCAGTAACTGCTGACACACACAGACTTGCCGTTTAGGTACACTGCATTTTTGGTGAAATGAGAGCAAAAATTACCAGTAGAAGGGCATGCTACATTCTGGGTATGATTGGTTAAAGATTTAACCAAGGTTATAATTCACAATTAATCTGAGAATATTGCAACTGCAGGCTGAGGCTATTTGCTCAACTGCAAATACACTTTAATTTGTACTGACCTTAAACCAGTGAGGTTTTTCCAGACTCAATCATCATAAGAGCAAAACGCCTTTCTTGCTGCTTGCTGTTTTACTTCTAGAATGTTCCTCTAAAGCAAACATTTAGGTGAGACAAAAATGCTCATTAAAATGGCTTTTGTTTTCTAGCTCAGGACTAATAAACTAGGAGGACTGGCAGGCACACCAGTCAGATATGTTTTCAAGGGCATTTACCTTTACAAGGCCCAATTAGGGGGATTGGTGGTTCCTATTTCAATTGGTCATTGGCCCAGAGGCAGTACAGCCAACAAAAACACATGCACCACAAGTATCTATGCACACAAACTCTGACTAGAGGGTGATTTACAGTCATGTTTTGGTGTGTAGGAGGAAGCTGGAGTTCCAGGACAAAACCCAGAAATTCAAACACGCAGAAAGACCCCAGGCTGGGATTGAAACATGGGACCTTCGTGCTACGAAACTGTTACATTGACAGCGGGCGGCATGATGTCTCTTTACAACGCCAATACTGAAGACTGATCACATTATTTAGATGGTGGTCTTCTGCTTTCCACTGGATGAAAAACAAGAAAGGTTGATAAAATACTCTTCATAAATCATGGTCTAAATTTTGTTTCCTACATTTTGAAGTTGGAAACAAGAGTTTATGTTGAAATAAACTCTTGTTTATTGTCTTAGATCTAAGACAATGAAAATTCACCCTGAAATGATACTTTTCTATGACATTCCATAACCATTAGCTGTACTACAACCATAACATATGCTGTTTTGTTCTCATGACGATAAGTTATGGGGTTATTTTTTTAGTTATTTTTTGTGCTTTGTTGTATTTAGCACTCAGATCATTAGAAAATACTTATGTTCAATAACCTCTAGGGAGTGTGCAGCCACCATTCCTCATTTCCTAAACTAATACTTATGTAGCCTATACATAAGTATTATGTATAGGCTACAAAATCCTAAAACATAAAATTCTCTCAGTTAAGTGAGTATGCCCAGTTAGAAAACTGTACAGAAAGTTAAAATAGAGACTCAAGTGTTTTTAAGATAAACAAGACTACAGTTTTTACATAACATACTGCAACAGTTAGACTTATATCACTTAGATCTACAGAACCTGATGCAATGCTAGCGCAAGAGGTTGCATAACACTGATTATGGTGTTATTGGAAGCAACTGTCCCTCTGTAGTTCTCACCTAACGTTCAACATCCAGCTTTGATGTTAGAGCCCAGCATGCAATCTGAGCACTTGGACACACTGCAGTGGAGCACAAAAAAATCTGCTTTCACGGAGCCAACCTGCTGACATCAGAGCCCCTCACTGGGCATATAACAACTCTAGAGATCCCTGCTGTGATGCATGACTGCGTGTGCGAATGTGTGTGTATGTGGGGGAGCTTCAGGTAAGCTTGCTGCTTATTTTGGGTTACTTGAAAGTTGACAGAGGCTGATTTGAGCTGCAGGGGTTGCTGTCAATCTGTCTGCACCTATCATATCTTTATCCTATAATGATGAGTTATTGGACCTGTGCTGGCTGCAGCTAATCTAATGTATTCATTTATTCCATCTGACTGCACTCACACACAGCCAGAGACCTGAATTCATCCATAGTCAGTGTGTTCTGGTCTCATTTAACTGGCCTCACACTGATGGTTAACTGTGACGTTTTGCATGTTTGAAAATCTGTAAATGGTTGGACGGAAATTAATTTGGACAGAAGGACACAGAGCGCTTAGTGGCTGATGAATAAGCAGTCTGTGTAAATTTTTACTGCCAAAAAATGGCCAAAGGTAAATAAGTGGGCCTTGCTAATTGTTGGATTTTTCCAGAAGCTATTTTCAAAGTAATACATTCACATAAAATCATTTGGATATTAATAATGGCCATCATATTTTCATAAATTTGTAATCAGACACGATTGATTAGACATGCTAAACATTATTTAATTGTATAAATAATAAATATCAGATGATCTAATGATCTGATATTTACAGACAAGCTAACAGATCAGCTAACAATCTGTATCGAAAAACAAACAAGCACAGAGATTTTTATCAAATATTTACAGGTTATTGGGGTGTTTAAAGAACACTTAATATTAAATAATCATATCTACTAAATCTGAAGAGAAGAAAAAGAAAAAAGATACAGATCTGGTGAGTTGGTTAGATGTCTTGAGGGCTTGTCCCTCAAGACAAATCCCTTCAGATTTGGCAGTGGATGTATATATCTGTCTGAAATTAGACAGACATATAGCAAATTGAACAATTGAAACAAAACAGTTTATGCAACAAAATCTCTACATGTTGGTCAGGATTCCCATTGACTTGGTCAAGTGAAGTATTTTGTTGGCTTAAGTTGTGTCTGTATTTGTCTGAGAAAGACAAAAAGTAACTGTGATAACGATAAAAGATTATTCTATTTCTATTCTTGGGCTTTTTGTGCATTTGAACTCACCTTTCAGGGAGTGCACATCTGTCTGTTGACGATGTTCTGGTGTTTAAAACTCCGTCATCTGTTAAAATCCTCACAGCACACGCAAAAAAAAAATCTTTACTGGGAACATCATTACTAAGAGAGAGTCTAAATCCTGTCCTTGAAATAGAGTGATCCACTATCTGGTTCTTGAAAAATGTTGAGTCTTTGCCAGAATAGCCACGGTCATTTGGAGCTCGCCTTGTTAAAGAATAACTTGAGTGAACATGAAAGAGGTTTGGATGAAAAACAAAGAAGTACTTAGAGCCCTCGTCAATTTTCTTTGAGCCTCTGGGTTTAACATTTATGGACTGAGTGTCTGCTTCGTAAATAAACACAAACAGGCCCGGGTTGGCTTTTACCTCACAGATGGGAATATGTTCATCAGTGAGTTTAATGGAAGAGGAACTTGCAAGCAGTGAAAAGAATTTGAGACTTTGTCTGAATCTAATTGATCCAGGTAACAAATGATATCTATTCACATTATTTTTATTTTTTTTTGCCATGTAACAGGTTAGGGCCTGAAACCGGCTAAATATGGCATATTTTTCTAAGAGTGTGAGCCACTCTGGACACTGGTTGGGATCGTGTGTGCATCTGTCATTCATTAAACAGCGACACAGCTCAGCTGCAGCTGCGAGGAGGCGACAAGGCCCATTTAATTCAGACAGTCAGGGTTAGAGGAGCGCAGGGGGGGATGGGAGCATCCACTATGCCTTTTTCTATTTTTTACAGACTGTCACATGTCCTCTGTGCACCTTGTGCTGCAGTCTCCTCAGATTTATTCTCTGGGGTTAGAGAAGACCAGACACGAGCTGGAACGCTCCATCTGCCAACACATCTAAATATAACACACAAGAAAGTAAACAAAGGACACGTCAATTCTCAGCTTTTGTCACATACATTTATATTCAGCAAAAAATACTAAGCTGAAGAAATTACATTATTTAATTATAACATATTGAGAATGATAAGCGTGTCTGCAATGAACATAGGATGATATCAGTGCTGGATGCATTTAGATCTGTTGACAGTTTTTACAGTGAGTTGAAAATAATTCAAAGGTCAGCAGGAAAGAGTTTAATAAACCTTTTTTTTTTTTCTCGTGCTGAATTCACTCAGGCTTGAAGAGCACAAATATTTATGCTTTTCCCCACGAAACCCCTCAAGAAAATGTTTACACAGCTTCAGTGGTGCAAATTTACTGTCAGATTGGGCTGTTTTTGTGCTCAGGTGTGGAATTTAGTAATTATATGCTGCCATGAGCCATGAGCTAAAGGGCTCCAAAGGCTTATTCAGTTTCTCTCATAAAAACAAAAATAACACACTGTAACAAAGATAAACTTTAAGAAAAATAAATCTGAAAAAGCCAAAATTTCAAAACGTTCAATTAATCTGCTTTAATTTTAAACAAATTTTTGAAAAATGATTTGAACCGGCGAAGGCTTGAGGTCAGCCGTCTTTAGAGGCTGTGTCTGCTGAAAACAAGCTGTTGTGTTTACATGTGACCCTGAGGAGTAAATGGTTCATAAAACCAGTAAGACAGTCTGTTACACCAGGAACCCCCAGTGGGAGGACCCTGCTCGTAATACACTCCCTGACCTTAGCTGGAAGCATAGAGACACACAAACACACACTTTCCTGCACATTTTGTTAAAAAGTGCTGCTGCAGGTGGATTGGAGATGTGTATATCTAGAGCTTTATTTGCTTCTCTTTAAATTTATAGTGATATATTGGTATAATGAGATAATTTTAAGTTTGAACACTTGTACATTTGTTTCATCAAATACGTCATGTTCAAGAAAACTAAACATAAAACCATGTTTTTTTTAAATCTCAAAACATGGCTTTATGCTAATCAGACATAATGACAGGTGCTCCCAAAAATATTGAAGCTTCTCTTAAAATGCGCAACGTGTAAAATTTCACTAAGAGAAGATGCTGCGTTTTGAATTAATAAGTAATAAATATAAACATTTTTACACCACTACTTCTGAAAGCTTTCAAATGCCAAAATTGCATAATTTTGACAGATCAATATTTAATAAAGGTAAACTAAGTTGGTAAGTAGTTAGATTTCAAAAGACTGAGTTGTATGAACAAATAAACTGCAATTAAACATTGGAAGCACTAACAACTTCTTATTATGGCTATAGTTGCCTGATTCTGATGTTATTATGCACATTAAATAACTACATCGCCAACATTACTGCCTCTCCAGTACAAACTTTGAAATTTAAACTTATTAATTTGAGATTCTGAGAAACTGTCTTATGCTCCTGGTGGCAACAACAAAAGCAGAAAACACTGTAAATCTGGCCATGAGCAACAACACAGAATGCATGACTGATTTTCTTGCTCAAAAGGGCAGAAGAGACCTACAGCTGATTTAAAAAAGCACATTTGTGACCGAGATATAAATACTAACAGGCAAAAAGCAAATAAGTGAGTAACATTTTCCTGTGAGCCAGTCACACAGCATTAGAGCTCTGTGATACTACAGGGACGCTCCCTTTGTGCAGAGCTCGTAACTGACCTTAATTTTCTGTTTGACGCGTGATTACATTTTTTTCTCTCATTTCAGTTTATTGCTAACTCTCAGAGTAGCTCTTGAGTGTTTTATGGTGAAGAATGTTTTGTTTTAGTGACATATTTTAAGAGGAGTTTCCTGTTTGGTTTTTTCAGACAATGCTGTCGTGGGCAGAGATAGATTGTACACCAGCTGAAGTCTGGACTTGTTTCCACTCCCAAAATTGAATAATGAACATGCCAAACTTGGCTACTGAAGCCTGTTTGCTTTAATATTAAAGTGCGAGCATTTGCATACAGCTAAAATATCTTTATGCTGTAGCTCAGCTTCACAAAGCCATCAGCCTGAGTGTAGATGTTTGCTCTGAAAATATGAATAACAATCAAAATTATATAAATTGTACAATGTATTTTGTGTTTTCATTCTTTTGGGAGCTGGTAATGTTCAATAAGAATAAACTCCTGAGAAGGTCATCTTTAGTTAATATGTTTGGGAAGTTGTTTAGAAAAGTCCTGTCACTGATATGCAGTTGTAGATATCAAGCTGCTCCTCCACTGTCAGGCGGAGTAACATCTCTGCTCTCAAACACAAACTCACCCATCGACCCATCTGGGACCCACTGGCATGACACAGAAGAGTAAGCTGTGACACAGAAAAAAAATTAAATAAATATATATATATATATTTATAAAACTACAGAGATTGGAGCGTAATAGGTTAGTGTGCCTTTCTGCACCCAGAGCTGATGTGATGTAAGTCTACACAACAGCGGCTTTAAGCCAGCACAGCAACATGCCCCGGTTTGCCTTCACTTCCTCATGAATGGCTAAGGTCTTTCTGCATATTCATGTGCTGAGAGACGAGGATTTTGTTGCGGTGAGCAAACAGAAGAAGTAGAAGGATTAATGTTTGATCAGTGCAGTTGTGGTGCAGTTGTGGAAGGACTTTTTTAAGCTTGAAAAGAGTTTTTTTTTTTTAAAAAAACAAAAGCATCAGAAATATTTATACATAATGAATGTAATATGAAAAAAGAGACTGAACTATTTGTGATGACTGAATATATGTGGAGAGTTTTTAAATACTCTTTGTGTACTTGCATTTCTCTAGTCAGGATGCAGGAGTTGCAGTTTTGTGTGAAAGACAATGTAAATATTTAATGCAGTAACTGTAATCCTTCTGTGTTAAGTCCACACTCCACTTTATTCATGTTTTCTTGATTTCAAGAGGATTGTGTTGGCAGCTCATCATGTATGATGTACATCAAACATTTAAAACAGAGATGCAACTCTGCTACAAATGTTGAACATTTATTTTTTAATGTAACCAGAGAACTTTGCTGTCCAAAAGTGAAGTGGCAACGAATAATACATACAAACACATATAAAGTACACAAAGTACTTTTAAGTATATCTCAAAGTTTTTTGGAGATGACTGTAACACAAATTCTTAAAATGTTATTTAGATTTTTGCATAATTAAGTAAATGTCTGATAATTATATGGATGCATTTAATAAATTCTGTGGTACATTTTGTTGTTGTTTAAGGATAGTCATGTTAAAATTACTTTGCTATTTACATTAAGTTTCATGAAAAGTAAGGGAAAATGTATTCAAAAACCTGAAGCACTTAAGATAGTTCAATGTCTTAATGTGGACGTAGACATGGACTTGATAAACAAATTACAAGAACCATTTGAAAGAATAAGAGCAGAATAGTTTACAATCCTTACTGTTGAACAAAATATTAATTGGATCTTTTTTTAAAGTAATCCATATTCCTTTCACTTTTTTTAAATAATTTTTTTTAAAGAAAAAAATTATTAAATTTTTTTTAATAATGTAAAAAAATTTAATTTTTTTTAAATTATTAAATTACTAAATTTAATAATTAAGTAATTATTAAATTACAGTCTGACATGCCACTTGTATTTTATTATACAAGTGGCATGTCAGACTGTAATTTGTGATTTATTGTATTTTATTGTATAATAAAATACAAGTGGCATGTCAGACTGTAAAAGCAATTCAGACAAAATGTTCTTCCCTAATAATACCTTCAGTTTTGTGAAGTTTGCCAGTTCACACAACATAATGCTGCCACCACCGTACTGCAATAGTGTTTCCATGCTTGCAGTCTTACCACTTTTCCATTCCATTTGTGATGATGTGGCATTTTGGGCAGCTCCTCCAATCTGAGTTTCTTATCATACCAGATCCGAGTCATGAGTGCATTTTCAAACTATAATTGCGTATTTCATGCAAGTTGTGGAATAATGGCTTCTTCTTTGTTGACTGGCCTTTCACCTCATGTTTTGGTACAGAACTTGTTTTGTTCTGGGTAATGTGACTGTCTTACAGACAGCATCTTCACAAGATCTTGTGTTTTTTTCCTGAGGTTGTCATAGACACTTTGTATCAAAATGTCGGCAACACAGATATCCCCCATGCTGTTAGGGGTTCAATAGTTTGAACAGATGACACCTTCAGGTGTCTAGAAATTTTTCCCTAGGATGAAACAAAATTTTGCAGATTCATATTTATCTTCGTAGTTTCTGATTTTTAACTTTTTTAAAACTGTAATGACTCAGAAATGCGTGAAACAAAATTCTGTATCAAGTTAGTAATAATTTTACATAAATGTATGCCTTTTTTATTTTATAAATGAAATGGCTGCTATTTGACCTTTTATTTACCACTTCAAACAAATTCTTCCACATTTGTCAAAAGAAGCCAGAAATGCTTTCTAAAAGAATTTTCTGCCTTTTCGCCACATTTTGACCACATGATAGAGTGGAACTGATCCACTCCTGGGGAGCTTCAGCTGTAACCTTATTTTGAATTTGCTAGACCATTCAGCATTGAGGCTGAACCACAGTGATATTTTGAGGGTCCTCTCCAGCTGCAGCCGGTTCTGATCCGAGTTTCAGGTTCACCGCACTTGGCGCTCTCTAATTGCCAGACCACAAAATCTGCTCCGACTTTGGGCAAAGAGAACCATGCTGAGCTGCTTCCCAGGGGTTAAAGTTGAAACTTACATCTTTAATTTAAACTATACGATGGGGAACTAATTACAGAGTCTGGAAAAGGTCATGTAAAGGCCACTTTTATGCATGATGAACATGTCGTGGTTGTGTGTTAAAACATTCTTTCCAAAAAACCCCAAAACAAACTGTCTTTGGTTCTAGACAGTGTCTGAATTTGAGTTCATAAAGTCATTAGAATATTTAAAATGCCGTAAAGTTACAGTCACACACGACTCATAATGTTTCTGTGTCCTGCTGCTCCTCCCCAGGGATTTGTAGTAAATGTCTCATCTCATTCCATCACCCCCTCCTCCTTGTTCTCCCTCCTCTTCTTTCTCACATTCAGGCTAATATAAAGGGCAGATAAGCTCCTGATTCTTCCCTTCCTGTCCTCCTCTGTCTGCTTGCAAATTCCTCTTAAACTAAGCAGACTTCTGTGAGTAAAAGGAGTCAAAATCTAAAGACGGCACTGTGTCAACTCCTTCATTTTTAGGGAAGTTAAAGCATTTCAGACGATTTCACATGTTCTCTGGTGATGCAACCCAAAGCCTGAGTTGGTGAGATCACTCAGCCTGACTGTCTGCTGCTTCTGTCTGCAAGGACGGCTCTATTCTGAATCATTGAGGACAAAGAGCTTAGAATAACAAGCAGAATGCAGAAGGTCTCACGAACATAGAAACTGCTGGGAAATGAATGCTTTAGCACAGTCTTAATGATTTAGGAAAATAAAGCAGTGTTATACAGGGCCATGCAAATGATAAAAAGAGCTATTCTTTTAATTAATATTTAAATAATAATCTGACTAAGGTGGCGTGAATTTGTATTCCCACTAAGTAGATGCTTTGTAAAACAGCTCTGACTGTACGCTTAAGGTTATTTTTCTCAAACGTTAGCCACAAACTTTTTTCTTCCTCTAACGGGTTTTCCTTCAGGATCATTCTATACTCAGCTGCCTCCATTTACCAAACGACTCTGTCTCTGCTGCAGAATTTTGGACTGCTAATGTAATAGCTGTCCTATCCACTGTTGATCTCTGCAGCTCCTCCACAGAAACCACTGGCTTCTTGATTGATTCTCTTAGCAATGCTCTCCTCGCTTTGAAGGCCACAACTTGGATTATAGAACTACATTTGAAGTAGTTCTATAATCCAAATTAAAGGCAGATACAGTGATACTTTTAGTGTCTGATAAAGGTAAAACCCAAACCTTCCCATGTACCATAAAATAGCAAAAAAACAAAGAAATGTTGGTTTAAAAAACTGAATCTTCACAAGTTTTCTTTAATTTTAGGAGGATGTACAGCACCAATGTTGCATAGTGATTGTTTAGTGGACGTCTACAGATCTATTGAACTGCAACCTCCTTTCAATCTACATCTTCATCCATCACACAAGAGGAAGATCAAAGAAGCTAAAGCCAGTAAATAAAAAATTCAGTCCCATTTCCCATACAAGTCTATTTATAGAATCATTGATTATTTATAGCCACTTCCCTGAAAGAGTGTATTGTATTACATTTTAATATTATAATGCAGAGTGGAGAGAGATAGAAAGAAAGAGACATTTAAAAGTGGCTTTATCTTGTATTTGTTTAGAACTTAAAAATTTGTATTTATGCTTTTATGTTTCTTCTATCCTCCCCTTCTTTTGCTATATTTTTTCCTATAAATTATTTGGATACAAAACCTAAGTCACATTTCACTCTGCAGTTTTGTCTTTGAAAAAAAGTCTAATCTTATTTTTTGTGCAAAATCAATAGGAATAGCTGTGCTGAGAGTTAGTGACTGACTAGCCGTGACATTTCAGCTACCAGAGCTCATCAGGCTTCAGCAGAGATACTCTGAGTGTTTTGTTTTGACTTGAGGCGACTCTGTGGACAGAATGGTCTGAGAAAACAGACACAGACCGGTAACGAGAATTCAAAGGAAGATAGAGTTAGATAGAGATGGAAATAAATTGGATAGAGAGACTGTGAGAAACAGTTCAGTGACAGAGCAGAGAAGAAAAAGACATATTAGTAGTGGAGAAGTTTGTTTTATGGTCCTGTCAAAGTATGGAAATCCTTTTCTCCTTTGCTCATTTATAAGTCAAAAGTTTTTTCCTTCTATTATTTATTGAAATCACATCTGTAGTAGAGGCCAGACTGATGCAGGAGGCTGCATGAATCTGGGTCACTGTGAGTGAAAGTGCTGAGTCACTCTTATCATGGTACCTCACACTAGATTTACACACTGCAGTTAGTTGATGTCCCTAAAATATTTCATTTTCAAACCACAAATGCTTTGAGGAAAAATAATAATGGTTTTCCGTTCAGAAAGTTGGCAGAAAATTCAATGTTCCAGCTGCAGGGAGGAGGAAGTATCTTCTGGACTACAAAATTATACAATGAAACTTGACAGAAACAGAAATGAGTTCAGTGAGTCTCTTCCTTAAATGCACAAAGAGAACAAGACAATAAAAAAACTGAGGTAGTTTATTTTAAATCTAGCTGAATGTAATTTGTGGTGAAATGCAGATTAAAACTTTTATGATATAAACTAAAACATTTATATCATGTGCTGCTGTAGCTATTAAACTTTTGCTGATGACTTTGGATTATTTATGTTTTATTAATACTATGGCATGGGTTATGTTGTGAGAAAAATGTCTGAATTTTGTGTTATAATCTTCATATAAAGAATTGAACATGGCAGCAGTAACAAATATATATAAGCAGCCATGTTTATTGAAATAGAGAAATAATTAGGAGATTTTAACAGCTTTTTCTTTTTCACAGAAATCACTGGTATAGTTTAAGCATCTCTATGATTGTGTGGGTCTGATGGGCTTCAGTGAGTGTAATTAGACAGGAAACAGGGAGAAGGTGAAGAGCAGCAGCAAGAGTCTCAAGGTCAGGATTTGAATCCTTTGAGCCCCATTTAAGGACTTCCTTAAATCCAGGATGTCCTTATCTGCAGCAAAAACAACTGTAGCTTTTGCTGCAGTTTATTACTAAGACAATAAAAAGTTCTATGCAGGATATTAAGGCATTAGCTGACTGCTGCACAGCAGCTTTCTGTGTGCTTATATTATTTTCAAGTTTCTACAATAGATTGCAGAGTGTTTGGAAGAATGTAGAATTGGTCTTTTTTTTTATTTTAAAAACTAATTTTATCTTCTGCAAAGTTTAAGCTCCAATAATAAAACCATGCAGCAGTTTCCTATTTTGGATACACCAAAGGAAATGACTTTTCTTCTTCCTCAGACCTTCAGATGGGAAACACATTAACTGAAGGAGCAAGTTTTTGACATCTGGCTTCTCTTCTTCCCACTACTTTCTTTAAAAACTGCCTGGAGGAAGGTGACAGATGTGAATGGGAAGAGACAGCAAGGACAGTCTGGATGGCCAAGATCACTGGGACTGATTAAAATGTCAAACAGATGAGATAAAATTAATACAAAATGGCTAAAAGAGCACATCTGAGTATGCAAACTATAAATTTGATTTACATGCACATGTTACAATATGCATGTAAAACTCATTTATATTAACATAACCCAGATAAACTGACTGCTGCAGATGACTTGTGTTGAGCAGCAGCATGCAATCTTAAATAACTGTGTGAGTGTGAGTCAAAACTAGAGATTTGGTTTTAATCTGGATTAATGGTGAGAAAGAGGCCCCACTGGGTTACAGTTTATGACTTTATGATAGCAGAGCCCCTGAGGTGCTCTCTCATCTTCTTCTTCTCTTTGTAAGTGTGTGAAATTAATAGAGAAGATGGCAAAGAAGAGGACAATGTGTGTACTCTATCTCTGCACTTGAGTTTAAATGGGTGTTTGTATAACTAAGCATTTCATGAGAGCAGTGACCTGCTGAGATAAGATTGGCTAAAGGTACAAGATTCAATTATTTATCGTCAGAAGGCTTTAAAAAAAGAATTGAAGGAGTGTCATGAAAATGAATTTGAGACTGTGGCCTCAGGGTCACCTCCAGTCTGATTAAATGCTATATTGTGGATGGAGAGATTTTTCCCTCTGACTGTGACTGGCAGGAGTAAAACCAGCTCCTGGATAAAGATGCCAAATTATCTGACACAGTTGAGGGAAGAAATCTGTGCTGCGTCTCTGCAGGTGCTCCGATTTAAAGTAGCTGCTTCGAGCCGAGCTCCTGAATCTGCACAGGGATAATGAAATGTTGTGTTTCTGTCAGTGTGGGAGGCCACAGGCTTCATGCTGTGTGCTGTTGACTCAACTAGAACAAGTTAATTTATTGCTGTCATTTCTGCTCGCTGTTACACTGTTGTGTGGTTGATATTTCACAGCAGGCATCAGCAGCTCCAACTTTAGCATCCACCTGGGATTTTAAACTGGATAAAGCAGGAAGAGGTGAAGAAACAAAGGAAGATGTAAAAAGCACTGCATGCTTTAGACACTGTGGGCTAGCAAAAGTTTTTGTAGCCATCAAAAATGTTATCAACAAGTATAAGGAAACTGATGAATTCTTGTCAATATATATTTATATGTATTTTTAAAAATGTAACAGTCTTTTACTGCATATTTTGTTTGGGCTGTGTCTCTACCAGCATTGTACATCTAAATGTCTTGCCACAGTTCCTCCAGGACATTTAGGACTGAACTATGACTTGGCCATTGCAACACATTGCAACACATGATGCTGTGTTCTAAACCAGAGGTACTCAATCCTAGTTTTCAGGGCCCAATACTCTTTAGTCAAGCGTTCAAGTAACAGCAAATCCTAATAAAATACATGGAAATTAAATTGTAGCTCAAATGATAAAATGTGTGGCAGGATGTACTGTAATAAAGTAAGCATAATTTATGAAAATAGGGTATTTGTTTTAGATTCTTATATTTATATATGGTAGCTCTTTTCTATAGGGCGAAGAACAAATGTTGGACATTAATTAACCATAGAGGCCTGAGCTAATTTTGAAATGTCTTTTTTTTCCCTTTGGTTTCTGTCTTAAAAATGTTATTTTTCTTTTGCTTTGTGTGAAAATGTGTTGATGTTTTAAAAATGACTTTTATCTCTTTTTTCCACAGTCAGCATCTTTAATGTTTGATGTTTGAATATTCTTAATCCATGCTGTACATTAAGCAGAGGGATCAGCCTGTCAGTGTTTCTGTTTTCACCCCACATGCAGACACCATGTTCAGAAAACAGCAGGAGGCAGAGAGCTGAGAGCCCTGAAACAACAGCCTGACGGCACTTCTGTCAGTCAGCTGCAGGGACGTCTCGCCACATTTGTACAAGCACACTTGAATTCCTTGGATTGAGAAAAGACTGGCTGCCAGGGAGAAGATCAAAGTGTGGAAACATTTCTGTCTGCTGGGTTCACCTGTCAGAGGACCTAAAGACATCAATCACACGCAGCTTCAGAGGAGGGTGGTCTGCAGGGAGCTCTGTGCTGCAGTCTTGACTTCAAACAGAAAAAAGAGAAAAAATTGTTGGTTCGTTCTGTCAAACTAAAATATTCAGCAATGCCGGAATCAGACTTTTATGTTAGAAAGCTTCTTCCGCTCACAGAGATCATTCGATAAGATTGTATTTGCAATAAATCATAAATGACAGTCAAAATATCAACACTGTTCTGGCAAACAATGCAGGAACACTGTCTATTGCTGCAGCTCAGCAATAAGGATGGACGATTTGAAACCTGACTTTAATTAATCTAAGACATAAAACCAGTTTTACTGCTGTTGAAACCACATTCAGTCTTATTGTACCACTTCAGATTATTTTACCCTGCAAAAATCTAATCTAAGCAATTTAAATCCTGTTTTATCAATTATTTCATCACTGCAACTAATTCAAAAATGAAACATTGTGTTGGTAGAGAAAAAGAGACACTGTTGGCCAATGAAAATGGAATCTTTTTCTTTCTTTCTTGTCCTGTAACACCTCTGCTGTTAATCTTCTCATGATCCAGGGCTAATCATGTTTAATGTAACACTATCTTATGTTTTGCTGTTGTGCTTTTTATACATTAACAGACTAACAGAGTGTGAGACTAATGGTGCTTTACTGCAGAGCAGCCAGATGTTAAATCCCAAATAATTCTCCCTGGATTTAACTCTTGCATTTATCTCCCGGACAAATCTGTCCCTGCTTTGTGGCTTTAAGATGTAGTCTTTCATTTGTAAATGTCTGTGGGGGGTGTTCATGTGTGACTACACATGACCTCTGGTTTCTGCACAGTTTTAGCTGGCTGCTGAGCGTGCACATATGAAGTGGTCTCGTGTTTCTTGTGGGAACCTGCAGAAAGCTGCGCTGGGCGACGATTGTGTACTTGTAGCTGCCGTCGATTATAAAAAGTGAAACGTGAGCGCATTCCTGAGGGCCAAGACAGAGCCCTGCGGCTGCACAGCTGAGGGTTTATTGAAAGATGAGGACTGAGCAGGAATTTAGCCTGCAGTAGGATCCAAAAGTGCATGTTCAAACACCACAGTCCCTTATCAGCTTCCTTTACTAATACAGAGATCCTTTGTTTTCCTGTAAACGTTACACATTTTAACCAGGCTTTGAACCCAAGCAGATTCTGAGTCAAGCCATGACCCTGTCTTAATGCTTTGCAAAGCTGCAGACTTTCTGACTTTTAAAGTTGTGGCTCTGCTGCGTTCAGGAATTATGTGTGCCCCAGATTTGTGAAAGGGAGTACAGAGTTGTGAGTTTGTGGGAGTGTGACAGCTGACAATCTGGGCCCTCGGAGAGGAGGGAGGGAGGGAGGGAGGGAAGGAGAGAGGAGCTGGAGGAGGATGTGGTCAGACAGCGTCCGCTGCTGGGATCCCTGGGGAAAGTGAGCCATAGGAGACGAGTGTACATTCACAGCTGTTGTGCAGAGCACAGAAGAGATTATAATTATCCCAATCCACATGAAGCCGGTGTCTTTTCATATCCAAAATGCTCATTGACCTGTTAGCAGAGTTATATAAATCATTTAAATCTTCTAGGAAACAGAGGGAAAACTGGGAAATCTTGTAATCAAACCATTTTAAGCTTTTATTCATCTTATGTATGTATGATTTTTTTATTTTTTTTAATTTATTGCTTTGCTATCTTAAAAATATACATCTATAAACTTTTCTTTCATCTTTTGAAAAGGAAAACATATCAAATTCACAGGGAGTAAAACTATTGCCTTCTGGTATACAGCAACTCTTATTATACCTGAAAAATGTAAAAATTTGTCTCTGTACATTTTTTTGTCTTTTGATCTTTAAAGCTGCATTAATAGTCTATAAACTGAAGAAGACATGTTCTTCTGATGATTGTGACCCTATTAAGATAGATATATATCTCTCACACAAAAACATAACGATTTGAGAAAAAACAATAGTAAACTGCCCAAATTGTAATGTATTTTCACAAGAAAAAAAAAAAAAAAAAATTAACCAAATGGATTGTAAATGTAAAGAACCCAGAATTAATTAATCTGGAGACGAAGTTAAACCTATGAAGTCGGGTTCTTCTGTTCTAATCTCATGATCTTTGTACTGCCATGTCTTGTTTTGACAAAGTGCTCAGCGTAGAAATATAAACTGACTGCTGTGGTTTGATGTTTATCTCATAAAAAGCATCTTCAGGATTGGATGTCATGAAGTGGCTGTGATGAACTGCCAGGCTGCAAAGTTCATGTTGCTATTTTATTTATAAAAGTCACTGATGGGGTTGTGGGACAGATTTAGAATCAGTTTAGTGCACAGTTGATGCTCTGCCTGTGACTGACATGCTGGCTTTTACTCGCGATGAACCTGTTAGTCACGCAGCAGCGTCGTTCTGCAGAGCAGACACAGGCTAAGAGCTGCATCTAGTAGGAGGAGATATGTTAGGATTTCACATTAGTTCTTTGGAAATGTGAGCTTTTCCAAGATAGATCACACAAATATGCATCTATTTTTAACTGATGTTCAGAAGGAATCTTTGCAAAACTTGAATTAAATATTAGCTCTTGGGCATTAATCAAGATCTTCATTAAAACTGTAAAATTTGTAGAGATTCTCAGCTCAGGGAGGAGAATTTGTAACCATTGTATGTTTTTCACAAATGTGGCCTTTATAAAAAAAATATCATGAATAAATTAATTGTTGAAAGAGAATCTTAAGGAATCCTATTTGCGTTTTGCCACAGAGCATGTTTAACATGCATAACAGTGAAACTTTAGTCAGAGTTTACCAGAAGATTGAGCTAAATACTTTTTTCAAGAAACTGTAAAATTGTAAATATAAACTGTGTGTGAAAACAATAAATTTACTCTATTATTTAATATTTTTAATCTTAGTCTTAAAAACATTTTTTTTTCCGCATCAAAGGTGTTTGATGCAATATGAATTGTCCTTGCACTTTCCAAGATAGATCACACAAATATGCATCTATTTTTAACTGATGTTCAGAAGGAATCTTTGCAAAACTTGAATTAAATATTAGCTCTTGGGCATTAATCAAGATCTTCATTAAAACTGTAAAATTTGTAGAGATTCTCAGCTCAGGGAGGAGAATTTGTAACCATTGTATGTTTTTCACAAATGTGGCCTTTATAAAAAAAATATCATGAATAAATTAATTGTTGAAAGAGAATCTTAAGGAATCCTATTTGCGTTTTGCCACAGAGCATGTTTAACATGCATAACAGTGAAACTTTAGTCAGAGTTTACCAGAAGATTGAGCTAAATACTTTTTCAAGAAACTGTAAAATTGTAAATATAAACTGTGTGTGAAAACAATAAATTTACTCTATTATTTAATATTTTTAATCTTAGTCTTAAAAACATTTTTTTTTCCGCATCAAAGGTGTTTGATGCAATATGAATTGTCCTTGCACTGACTGAGGCATTAAATTTGATCTCAAACGTAAAACTTTTACCACAGTGAAATTACGTAATGTTGATCTCATCCATTGTATTGTCCCAACCCAAACCTGGCAGTTATGTTTTGTAAACCTGAACAACATTGTTGAACTCCAGTCATGCATAACACAATAATGATTGACTGCAAAACTGAAAAGGCATTTAAAAAGCCATTATGTCTTAGCTTCTTTAAGGAACTTTAATATGTAATTAAACAAATGTTAGTTTACATAATTTATTTCCTGATTGTCATAGTATTAAAAGACATGGGAAAAACCAACAGTCTAATTTTTTTATCTTGTTGTATTTGTAGCAAACTTGTGAAATTGCTGAAAATACCTCAGACGAGAGCATAGTTTACTTTTAAGTTGTACTGTCATAATTCTCCCTAAGCAAAAAAGTAAGAACACAGAGAAACATTTATTTCTGTAAAGCAGATTTAATTTATGAAAGTCAGTGACAGATTTACAGCACACAGGACACATAAACACTATAAACGGTTCGCAGAACCCCGGTGAAAAATACCAACAATATCACAAAAAATTACATGGAAGAACATTTTACCAAGAAGAAAATTACAAAGACAAACTGAGTGATTTAACATTTCAGACTGCGGCGTCTTGTTTTAGCTAAATTTGTATGTCTGTGTTGGACCCTCTGAATGAGCAGAATGTATTGACCTGAATACGGAGACTATACGCCATATGGATCTTCTGGCCAAGACACTCAAAAGACCTCTGAGGCCTAATCCCTGCTGGCTGAAATGGTTTGTCTGTTACCCCACTTAAGACACACAGAAATAAAATATTCTTCTTCAACAATAAGTAAAGAACATCAGATTGTCCTTGCATAACAGTGGTCCTCCATTATCAGCAGAGTGTTGTGAGTGAGAGTGGGCAGTGTGGCCTGTAATCCTGAGGGGGATTGTGAAAAAAGCTGTTGATGCTATTTAGGAAGAGTAATATCTGTAAATCCGAGTACTGTGGCATTCTTTACATGCAATGTTGTGACCGTATTTTAAATATTCATATCTGCACAGAATAATGAAAATCATGCAATGGCATATTACAGTAAGTGCTTCTTATTGCTGCTGTTTGTTTGGTGACAGCTATGTACAAATATCTATACACCAGGTGGATTAAACTCAACTCGCTTTAATGACTGCTGGTCAATTTTTCCAACCATCTATTATTTCAGCTCTGTTACAGTTCAGCATGTATGCAACATGTAACACCACCATTTAATCCCAATCATTCATAAAGCTTTGGGATTAAACAAGCTTGTTTGCAACTTTTTCAAGCTACAGACATGCTTTTAATAACGACCGGGTACCAGATGGCCGCCGGTTAGTCAGTGTTCACAATTGGCTGTGCCATCTTTTGCCTCCTCCCCCTTACTGTGAAGCAACGCTGTCAGCAAAACTGAAAAGAAAAGTGATTTTGTCCATTATGAAATCAAGCTCAACAGCTTTTATTTAGTGCAGGCTTTAAACTGAACATGCATCATACTTGTCTGTCTGAGCAAAGGTAGATCCAAGGATCTACTAAATAAGTTTACTAGTTATATTTGTTTACTAACTTATATTTGAGACTGATTGAAGTGTGGCAGTGTCTACTTGTATTTTTTCAGTTTTTAATTCCTGAGCAGAGTGAACGAGGCTGGTCCAGTTAAACCTGACTTTCCAAAGCCTTTTTGGAAACAATAGGAAGCTCAGGACTTTTTAGTGGCAGTGCATTCGGTTGAAGCTGTAAACAGCTTCATATATAGAAACTGTAACAATGCAATTTGACTCCTGGTGGTCGCTATATAAAGATGCAGAGAAGTAATGTGAGTCATGTCAGAGAGTGTCACAATGAAAAAATGTCTCTTGTGGCTTTTATAAAGTTTCTGGTGACCTTCTGAGAAGGATGTTTATGGCAAAAGTACCATCTTCTGGGACAACCAGACAATCCGTGTGCACGTGTGTGAAGACATCTGAAAAATACAAAACTTGAGCATAAATCCTGAAAAAGACTCAGACACACTGCAGCACATTTTCAGTCACTCACAGAACACAAGGTTCTCAGATTGTCATACAAAATGTTCGAGACTCACTGTTGGACCTGATAATCTCTGAGTTGCAAGAGGAACATGTGCTGGAGGTGTTGGAAGTGTACCAGATCATTTCTGAAAGATGTAATTATACCCCAGCCTCTTATTCACCCGTCCATTCACTCCTTCCATCAGAGCTGCTCGTACCCCCAGCACCTGTCTCCTAGTCAGTCTGGCAACATAGGCAGCCTTTTGGCTCGAGACTCACTGTTAGACCCACACAGCTGTGTTATAGTCAAACAAGGGTTGCCTTTTCTCCAGACCCATCTCTGGCTGCCTCCTGTCTAGATAAATTCCTGGGAATGGTTGCTGGTAGAACTGGGGGAAGGGCTGGTACTGTTGCTGTTTTCTTTCGGCTTCGGCTAGATGCGGACATGGCCTGCCTTTGCCCTGCTGTCCGTTTGCCCAGAAGGGCAGATAAAAGCTGCCTTTTGACGCCTTAGGAGCTGCTTTCTTAGGCCTTTTGAAAAGGTCACCCTCAGACAGCTCTGGAGCCATCCAGCCAGGCCTCTCTTTAAGGAGTTTGTCCCTGTCGGGCCGAACACTGCGCAGGAACTTCTTGAAGATGTTTGTGGTAAGCGAGAACTTCTTGCAGATTTCCTGCGAGCGGCTGAGGCGAAGAGGGTGGGCTGGTGTGTCGGGTCTATCCTCCCCTCCTTCTGTTGTCCTTTCCTCTCTTTTCTTCCTCCTTGTTTCTTGTTCTCCATCCTCTCTCTCCACCTCAGGCAGGTCAAGCCAGTTGCCTACAAGGTCTGCAAATACATTGTCGCCCAGCACCAGGGGCTGACGGTTGCGGCTGCGGCTCATGAGCGATGATGTCCAGTCACTGGCATCGTCTGCGCTGTCCTGGGAGTAGTCGCTGTCCAAAGAAGGTCCCTCTTTGGAGAGGCTGTACAGGATCCCAGGCAGATCCACCACCTGAGCATGATGAGGAGCCTGGGAATGAGGGTATAGCTCTGGCGGCGGGTTTCCCACCATTGGTCCGTAAAAGTCTACCTGAGGGGCAGTGTAGCCAGACCACCTTTTGGGTATTGACTCAATGTTGTTTTCACTTCTTGTACTTGTACCACTTCTTTGACTTTCACTCTCACTCTCACTCTCCAGACTGGAAGCTGAAGAAGAGAAGAGTCCTATGCTGCTTCTGTTTCTTGATGAGGTCTGATCATCCCTACTTAAGGAGTTTCTACTGTCCAAGGACAGCCTCAGACTTGGCACTGGACTGGTGCTGGGTTCCTCTGGCATGGTTGGTCCTGGGACAGACTCGTGCTTTTCACTTAGACCCAAAGCTGATGGAGCTGATAGCTGAGTGGTAGTTGAAGCAGGATGTGGGATTCCCCGGTTAATCGGACGTCCTGAAATGTCTAGGCTTTCCAGTGCTGTCTGGACCTGAAGGAGCTTGAGTTCTTGAAGAGCTCCCATCATTGAATTCATCTGAGCATGGAGGCCATCTCCAGCTTCTCTCATAGACAGCTGCAAGAAAAGAGAGCAAAGAAGAAACAATGTTGAGATGTTAAAAACAGCAAAGACTTAACTTCAACCTTTAGTAGTTACAGAACCTTGGCATAGGATTTCTACCTCTAACCTTTTCTCATTTTGTCACATTACAAAGACAAACCTCAGCACCAATTCACACATAAACCATGGTCATCTTTGGTAATCTCTTCTTTGACAGGGAAGCTGACTAACATTGGTGGGTTGATGGTAGTAAGAATTTGTCAGAAATGTAATGCTATTGTATAGAGGTACAACAACTGTAAACATACACCTAGATCTATGGTTTAGATTGTTCTTTCACTATTATAAGATATTTTGTATTGGACATTGTCGTACTGTGACAAAATCTGAAAAGGTTCAAGTCATGTAAATATCTTGACTATCTTACAGAGTAAAAACAGGTAAGAAAAAAATACATTTAAAAAGACATTTAATCAATAAACATTAAAAAATTGTTAGACATTACAAACATAATAATTAAATACTAAGAGAACAATATTTTGAAACCACCAGATCAACCCAGTGCTCCTCATTTCCAGTTAAAATGTGTGGTCATGTGACCTAGTTTTGGATGACAATATCCCATATGGCCTCAGTATGAGACGACCCAACCAGTGACAGCTGCAAAACGCAGCAGTGTCTTTGTTTTCCTCAATTTCTTTATCTTCATTTTCTTTTTCTCGCCTTCCATCTGTTTTACCACATATTCGCTTGCTAATTTGAGCCACCTTTGTTCCCTCTACTGCAGCACTAATAATATACTTTTATTCTGCTCCCATGTGCTTCTGCCATGTGACTTAGACTAACCGTCTTCTCCTGAAGGCAGATAAAAAAGCCCAAAGGCAACACTCTGACCGGTGTCTTAAAATGCTACAAATGTCCTCAGCGAGTTAGAATTTCCCTCAAACTGTTGACACAACAGGTTTATCTTAACGTTGTGAACATGCATGCACTGCCCAAAGTAGCAACTTGCTGACGACTCAG
The DNA here is from genome assembly GCA_911649635.1 of Poeciliopsis gracilis. Taxonomy (NCBI): domain Eukaryota; kingdom Metazoa; phylum Chordata; class Actinopteri; order Cyprinodontiformes; family Poeciliidae; genus Poeciliopsis; species Poeciliopsis gracilis. Next base: position 2,841,068 of record CAJVRI010001403.1, read on the forward strand.
CCTGCAGGTAGTCATGCCCCACTTATTAAAAATAATAAAAAGTTGGTGGGAAGAAGAAGGTAAGCATGCAAAGAATTGCAACAACATGCCAAACTATGTGGGAAAAGTTAATGTGAAACTTGTGAAGCATGCCTACAAACTGTCATCCGCATCAACCAAACTGCCAAAGTAATTACTATCACTGACAGATATCTGAGGTAAGTAGCTATTGTGAATGCAAGTAGCTGAACAAATTCTAAACTTAAGCTTAGAAAAACACAAAAACCCCACCTTACCTCACCAAATAGAAGATACAGATAGCCCTGCCCAACTACACCTCTGTCAGTCAGTGTTGCTCATCATTCAAACTGATCAGTCTGCCCCCATATATAGTCATCCCCATCCAAAACAGAGACGCCGTTGGGCTTCACAGCCAATCAGCTCTGCCCGTCTAGACTATAATCCCCATTCAGAGGGCGATGGAGGTGTTGATCAGTCAGGCAGAAATGGATTGACAATGAGATAGGGTGGAAGAGCGACAGCAAGTGAGAGGGGTGGTGAGAGTCAGTTGGGTGATCAGCAACAGAGAGAGGTGGGGCTGATGGGAAAGGATACCTCACCATATGTTTGGATGTTCAAGGGAAAACTGTTGATGGATTCAATTATGGACGACACCATAAGAACACCAGGGGATGTAGTAGGGGGGTAATATGGTAATATGGGAACAACACCAGACTGCTATAGACAGAGTGGAAAGAAAGAGAAAAACCTTAAGGACACGGAGAGAAAAAGAGGCGAATGGTGATATAGCTTCAAATTTCTTAGGAAAATAAGAAAATAACTTAAAAAAAGGTTAAAAAAAATAAACTGACATAAAGTTTCCTCACCCATAAGTTAGTTAGTTTTCTAACTGTAGATCTATAATTTTACATTCATCTTGCAAAATGACATCATAAACAATATGAGGTTAGATTTAAAAAATGTAGACATTTTATTTTAATTTTCCAAATAGAGCAAAGATTTCCAGTTTTGTCAACTCATTTGTGTTTATTCTTCTGGGTTCAAAAAATGCTGCCAAACATTTTACTAATTTTACCAGCAAGTTGACTGCAACTGAGTTTATTCATGATAATATTCATGAACCATGAAGATTATCAATTTAAAAAAGCTTTGTGAAAAAGAGAAAAGATTCCTGTCCCAGAAAAGTTAGAAAAATTACTATCATTATAATCATTATTGTGTACATTTTAAAAGCTTAATAAGCATGTAAATCTTCTTGTTATTTAACCTCAGCTTGACACTTAAACAATGTAAAGATCTGGTTTTAACACTCTGCCTGCCCTCTGGCATATGCCACATGAGTGGGTGCATGAAACACCTCGAAGATCAGATAATAAGGCCATTAATGCACATGCTGGGAATAAAAGCCTCCCAGCTTCCTGCTGGCTCTCTGAATTAGGTAGTAAAGGTACATGTAATTAGCACAATCAAGCTGTCTCTTGTCTCTATGCCTTCTACATATGGCTGACTTCATTTGCCGTAATTGTCTGTGTCCTGGGAGAGGCAGAGAATCAGCAGATTATCATGATTTACTTTACTCCACATCAGACATCAACAAGACGAAACACAAGATGACAGAAACAGCTCTGTTCAGTTGGATCCGGGGCAGAAACGGGGCTAAAGTAAAGTTTATACATGGAGCAGGGATTACTGAACTCCGAGCTGCCGGTGAAACCACTTCAATTTATTAAATCTGTTTAGGAAATATTACCTCAAAAGCCAACTGTTCTCAGGCGGTCTAAAATAACCTCACCTGTTTGAAAGTCCAATCTGGAACACTTCCATACAGCCATAGCATTATCCCCAAAATGCAAGTATTACCTACAAAAACTCAAACTTTGTTTACTGGCAGCTCAGGGAATATTAATGATTCATGCTGAACTATGGGGAACAAATAGAAAACTAAGTCCCATTATGCTGACTAACTCTCGGCCCTCCTCTGCTGCCATTTCGGAGCTGAACTTTCTGGCCCAAATATGTCAGACTTTTCAACCTGCATTCTGATATTTGCTCAAGAGGCTAAAAAGGCAACTTTAGAATAATATCCTGCAGCAGTTTCTAGTTTTAGCATGAATGTCACAGACATTTTCAGAAGCCCTTATGATACAATGTGTGAATCAGCTAAGGGGCCTATTAGGAACAAGACATAGAAGACCTGACACAACCTACAGAAGTTGCTGTAGTAGAAAAAGACACAGAAATCTGTCAAAGCTTATTAAATAAGAGAAGTGGAATGAAATTGGGCTGCAGGAAATCTCACCCAGAAATGCCTGCATCAGTCTTGCCAAGTTTAGCTAAGAGTTCTTTATGTGCTTAAGCCTCCAAGTATTTTAATGTTTTAATCCATCAAGCATATATTTCAATGAGATCTCTTTTTAGAAGCCCAGTCAAGCCAGTCAACCCCCACGCTTTTCTTCTGGCTGCAGTGGAGTCGACCAAGCGCACATAATTGCCAATCAAGAGCAGAATGCTTCAGTGTTTAAGGACAAAGGCCGCCAGAGTCAAATTAGTGCAGAATGAAAGCTTATTAAGAACTTCTGAAACATTTTATCTAAGAAAACAGTGTAATATTTGTAGTTTTTTTGGTAAGAAGTTGGAATATGTGTATAGATGCATCAAATTCCTGCATTTGGTATGAATGCAGGAAGTATAAATAAAGCAATACTCTTCCTCAAATACTGAGCTCCAAACATGCTCAAACTTGTCCCATTTCAGTGAACTCTGTCTCTTCTCTTTAAACCAGAATGACTGCATGATGGTGTTAGTGGAAAACAGAATGAAAATATATAGATGTGGAATCAGAATTCTTGTTTGTGGCTTCACAATAAAGACTTTTTTCTGCTGTTGCCTGCTATTGGCTGTAGGGTGGGTAAACAGAGGCCAAGGTCATCAGCCCCAAATAGGTCTCGATGTTTGAAAGGCGCTGACCAGCAACCACGTATTTAATGCTCTCAACCCTCCCTCCAGATCCAACCAAAATTAAAAAATGAATGGCAAGGCTGTGTGGGTCATAAACAGGAATGGATTGCCCGTCTGCGGGATACAGAGAAGGTCTCTGTGGCTGTGGACGGGCCTGAGGTTATGATGATGATGAGGCACAGGAGCAGAGCTGTACAGCATTCAGTGAAATAAAATAAATTACTGTGCTAAGCATAATGAATGCCTTTTTGGTGATGAAGGCTTTTAGAGTGATTCTGGTGAAAATGCCCTCAGGGGCATCAGTCAGGACAGAAACAAGCATGAATCATTTGAGCAACAGAACATAGGACATAAATGTCTCTTCCACGATGTCATGACAAATTTTTGTTAGGAATAGATGGTATTTTTATCCATGAATATCTGCTGGGAGTGAGCGTTGAACAAATAATTTTTATTTTTATTTTAAATATCTACTTCTTGTAGTTTCAAAATGATTTCAACCAGTGTCTGGCAACTCTGGGGAGTTCAAACCCAGTCAACATTTTCACATGCATCGAAGAGCCTTAGTATTGCTGCTTCTACACTTTTTCCTTCCTTAGGCCACTTTTATAAATACTTTACTTTTAAAAATGCTCTGCAGTTATCTATTTATCCCAGCTTCACTCTTGTCAGAGTTCTTATGCTTTCTCATTTTTCTTGCTTCTAGCACATCAAGTTTGAGGGCAAGATGTTAAATTGGTGCCAAATATGTCCCACCTTCTAACAGGTGCCTAATCATACACAGAGGTGAAGCCTTAGCTGTTATTCGGCTTGATCACATTCATTTACCTGATGTGAAAATAGTAGCTGCAGCCGAGTATCACAGAGAAAATTATAGAGGTGGAAAATCTGAAAAGCTCTTTAAGTGTAACATAAATATAATTTTAGCAAAAGCAGCCATTGCAAACCTTCTGCAGAGCCTCCTTTTGTCTTAGTAGGTGCTGATTATGCATAATTTATTCTTGCCCTGCCCTAATGTAATCAATTACATATTTGATATTCAATTTAAGTTCAGTTTTAACCTTTAAAAACAAACCAGAAACAATCATGTTGATTTGATGTAACTCAGCTCAATGTTTATCTGGGGATGTAGCCACAGTAACTGGGACACAGGCTCATCCTGATGCATTTTTAAACTGTAGCTTTTTAAAGCAGTGAATACCTCCTTTCTACCTGGGTAGAAACTACAGCACCAAAGCAACCAAAGGGAGGCTAGAAAGTCACAACAAATAAATCAGTTCAGACCTAATCTAAAATTGCATCTAGAACCTGCCGCCCAACACTTAGACTCTGTGACGGTGTTCTCAGAAACAGGGAGGTGGTTTAATGACTCGTTTCCTGTGAGAGCTCGTTTATAGCATCAGAAGTGATGCTGCTGCTGCTGCTGCTGCTGTGGGAGGCTGGCGATGATTAGGATCCGTATCATCTTCTTAGGCAGATAATATGTGGGGAGCAGGGACACAGTGGGACTCTATCTGTTGTCTTCTTGGCTGCAAATCTTCACTGGAAGCATCAGTCCCTACGTGGACCTTTGATGGCGCATCAGTTGACGTCAACGATGTGTGTGTGTGGGCTGTAAAATTTCTCAGCCCCCTCTCACATCAAAAGGAGTGCAAAATCACAGAAGCACTTTCTGAAGAGCGTGGATGTGACTGCTGATGACTTTCAGGATGAAAAGCTTTACTTTTCCAGATGTTAGGAAGCTATTACTGCTGTTCAATTTGTACTAAACATTCCAGCATGCCAAAAATGTATATTCACAAATATACAAAGTAGTTGATGTTTGTTATTTTGTATCATTATACAAATACCTTTGTAGCACTCCTTTAAAATCAGATGAAGAGAAAATTCCTGTAAATATGTTATTTTCTCTTACTTTGTGATACTTCTTTGAAGATGTTGAGGGACAGCTAAATATTTTTAGAAGATGTGATGCAAAGAATTTAGCATCTTAACTGAACCAGAAAGTATTGTTGGGATTTTTTCAAAATAATAATCCATGTAAAACAAACACTCTGAATAGAAAATGTAAAACATTTCAGGCCAGAGTAATCAGAGTAGAAAAGTAAGGCAGTGAGAAATCAAATGCCGTTCGTTCGGCTACTGTAACATTTTTGCTCAATAGACCTCCATTGACATTTCTTTTTCAGTGTGATTTATCTTTATTAGTGAATAATCGTCTTGCCTTTGCCTTCCTACTTTCACCAACAAAGTATTTTGCAGCAGTAGAGGAAAGTATGGTTCACTGCAAATGGTGGCAGGGCCTAAGGGGAGCACTGCAGGCACTCCAAAAAAGTTACAAGTTCTCTATGGCTCATTTGTATGTGCAGTCAGTGGGAAGGAGGCATCTTGCTGTGCTGTGTGCAGTAATAGCACTGTAAGAAATAAGTGCCGTTTACTGCAGCTGGAGTTGGTGACTTCGAAGATTTACATTTTTTTAACTAATCTGGACTTTACTGGATTATCTGTTTTCAAAATATGAAAACTGGGGATGATTTACAATCCAATCTAAGATTTATTAGATCTTCATCATCTGTGTCAAAAACACAAAGACAGAACAATTTAATTTTTTTTAGCACAAGGACCCCCTTAGAGTGAGACAAATCTAAAACTCTCTTTATAAACCTTGAATTATCATTTTAAATTACAAATATTGTAGTCACTCCATGACTTCACTGATTCAGTTGATTTTTCCATTCATATTTATTGTTTTGTCCTGCAGCATGAAATCTCAGTCAAACCCAATGGTATCAAAGAGCGGACATAACTACGGACCTAAGAACAAGAGGGAGGTTCAGCTGCTACATTCCCAGAAGTTTTGAAGACAAAAGAAAAAAGAACTAAAGCCGATGCAAATATTACAGGGGCTTCTTTTACCTGCAAATCAGACAAAGTTTCAAATATTTCTTCACGTTCACTGCTTTTTCTCAAATTATAGCTGCTTTAAGTAATCATGCAGCGCTTCCAACTTAGTAGCTGAAAAATTTTAGCTATTTAGCAGTATGGTGATGCAAACATGTACAAGGAATACTGCACTAAACCTCAATGACATCAGAAACCCCAAGAAATGAAAGGACGAACTGGACTTAATTATGCACCATGTGTGGCCACAGCAGCAGCATAATTACACGCTCAACTCCCTCAAGAAAAAGAGCTGAACTGTGGCACGTCTTGGATATGGCCATTCAAGTTTGTGAGCCATAAAAAAAACCCAGGTTATGTACGCTGGCCCGCAGTGATAAACATGCTTTGTTACAGCCTTGTGGCTCCGTCTCAAACACAATGATCACCCAGGCAAAACTCACAGCTGCCACACAGAGCTGGGCCAATTTCAGCCGAGGGGAAGGAAAGGCAGAACAGGAGCCACGAGGGAGGAACAAAACAAACGGGCTTAGAGTTAAACCTCTACCTTGCTTTGTGAAATGTTTTCTGATTCAACGCCCAAACGTAGCAAAGGTGAAACTTTCCAGAAGGTTCCACAGGTTTCTGCTGGTGCTTCTCTTAGATTAACGACTTTGTGTTTGTTGGCTTTGGTGTTGAATTTCAGTGATAGTTGGCTTAGAAATTCCCCTAAGGCATGACAGGAAAAAAGATGATAATGAATATAAATCTATCACAGCAGTGCTGATAGTGGAAAGCTGTGATCTGTGTTTTGGTGTCTTTAGTAACATTGTAAGACAGGTATAAACCCCATGTTTAGACAACATGAGTCAAAAACATGTCAGTGTTTGTATTTTTTATCTTTGAGTAGGCAGGAAAAGCTTATGCTTTATTTTTTTAATGACTCTTTGTCTGCTATAAGAATCATGATTCATGCATGAGTGTGAATACGTTTCATTCCTGTCTGCACAGTGAATAAGAGTCTAGTTAAAAGAACAAAGTGATGTTGACAGACTTTTCTCAAGAAGAAAGAAGAAAGACGACGACACATTCCTGACTAGAAAATGGATTTGTAAGAAAAGGTTGTTGGCAGCTTGATTGAGCCAAGAAGTTAGGAAAAAAATAGCCGTAAACCCAGTCGGTGTTAGGGTCAGATGTCTGAGGATGACCTGACTCTGACCTACACAGACTGGTACTGCTGACCCTTTACAACATTAAAGCGCTTTTATCTAAAGCTAAAGCTGTGAGTTTCACAAGGTTCAGCAGGACTTTAAATGCCATTCTCACATTTAAATCTGGTATTTGAAACTGCAGACTTTACTATAGTGACTTTACTATAGAATATATCAGTGGACCTGCTCAATAATAATAATAATAATAATAAAAAGCTTATTAATAGCTGCTTTGGTTTATGCTAAATTTATTAAACATAAATACTAACTAACTGAGTTTAGAAACACAATGCACTTCTTGTTCTTCATTCTTTTATGATTAATAAATTAATTGTGTCTGTTTACAACTAAAGCTCATAGTGATACAAAATAAATACAAAATAAATGAATGTTCAGCCATTTATCATTAATCTTAAAAGGTATTTGTCCATGTTTTGGTATGTTTGACACCTTGACTAAACTTTGATATGTTTTTGTTCACACTCTTTTGCTATTCCCATTCAGTTTCACACAATATGCCAATACAGGAGGATTCCTCCATGGTCAGTCGCGCAATAAAATATATGTTTCCATGTATATACAACATTTATCAATTAACATTACATATCCACCTGTACTGTATGGTTTCGTATTGTTATGTGGACAGAAATGAACTGAACACAAGTTGCTTTTTTTAAAATAAAAAAGCAATTTGTTCTTGGATTCTACTTAATGTCTTCCAGGATGGATATATCTCTCCCTGCTGCTTACTGCTGACAACATCTCATTCCTCCTCCCCGCATTAAAAAGAGAGTATAAAGGGAGAGTCAGTAATGAGCTGAAACTAAATGACCATTCAGTCTGATTAACAGGATGCTTCCTTAAATTGTGAAACCCCCTTATTGAGAAATAAACTACATTGGCTTCCTCAGCATAAAAGATGATACTCTTGTAGTGCAATGCAATCAAATGAAGCTGTTTTGCAAGAACCAGAAGGTAATCAAGCTGAGAGGCATGTCATTTAGTGGTGAATTTTGTCCAAATCAAAAACTCCTTTCTGGTTTCACACCTAATAAGATGTGTCCCTAACCTTCTCAGGTAAACAGGAAATATTTACACAGAGGTTTAACTGGCAAGGAATTTTCAATAACTTGCCAAAATGTGTAAAGTAAATGTATAATGCTTTAAAGTTGTATAACAGTCATGCAGAGCAATAATTCACTATCCATGTGAGCTGTAAGTCTGTTATCAGATTTTTTGACGCCTATTTTGCAGTCAGAGCATAGATTTCTTCTCGAGTATTAGATGGATACCAGTCGCTGTGGAGGAAACACTGCCAAACCTGGCATGGACACCCTTTATTTTCTGAACAACAGATTGCACCCCACATGGTCTGCTTACTGGGGACACTGCCTCGTTTTTAAACCGGCATCTGCTCTCTGTTCTTCTCATTTGATACTCTGCATGGCACAACACTTTTTTCCACAATGTTACCAAACTGGGATGCGACAGCAATGACACAACACGTCATTCTGGCATCAACGCCACCTCAAGTGCCACTTCAGAGACGTGGGACTAATTTGGAGCTGCCAGTAAAGAAGATTAAACTTAAAAAAAAAAAGAAACACACACAGCCATCCAAGGATTTTCAGCAGGCTGGTGGCCGACCCAAGATGAGAAAGAGGAAAAAAAATCAGTCTTTGCTTTGAAGTGGATTCCAAATGAAATCTGTGCCAGTTAATGCTCCTTTGAATCTGACTCCACAGCACGTCCCTGCCAGATGATTCTGGACGCAAGGGTTCCTCTCACAGATTTTCATATCAAAAAGAGGAAAGAGTTAACAAAACTCGAGCTGAGATCAAACATGTCCGGTCGCCAGTGGACAGATGTTAACACATTGAATAATGGAGTCTAATAAATTCAAATCAGGACATGAGGTTGTGATGAAACTCAACACGAGTGCCAGTTTCACTCACACCTCTGAACTCGCAGGAAATCAATCACATTTACTACAACATGTGCGAACAGCATGAAACATATTTTAAACATTCAAGAATTTATAAACCCTTGCAGAGTAAAAACGACTCCTGCTGACAGGGAAGAAGGGGCAACATTGAGCTCATTAGGGCTTGAAACATCTGCCCCAGATGTGCAGACAATGAGCGGGGATGTGTGCACATGTCTCTGATGTTCTCAGTGCCTTAAGCATGCAGGTTAATGCATTCACTAAGCCTGCATGCATTAGGTGCACATGCTAAATCAAATAATAACAACAGCCACAGAAGCATAAGAGTTTGATATACAGGACTGTTTCAGGAAACAAGGCAAAAATATTAAATCTCAAATTATGGTTCAAAGGCAAATGATTAAATTGTCACGTCATTTTGATTACATGTAAGTTAAAATAGCTCAGTTGTGAAAAACAAAAAAAGAAAAACACCAGAGGTGTATTAACCAGAACCTACCAGTTCCTGCTTGAGTCTTCTCAGACACGCGTCCATATTTCTGGATTCCGGTTTGGAGTTCTGCTCTTCCATTTGACTTATTTTTGTTGTTTCTAATTTATAAGTGTCAGATAAAATGCTTCACCAGCTCGAACATGTCTGAGGAGCTTTTTCCCTGTGCAGAGATATTTGAAATGAGCAGCGGACTGACTGGAATTAAAAAATGCGCAAATCCTGCTGAGGAATGTGCGTAATGACGCGATGGCCGCTGATGACGAAAATGTGTTTACTCCAAAAAATGATAATGAGGTCCGTCCGTGTTATGGCTGCGGTGGTCCGTTCCTCCTCTCCCGCTATAAAGCTGATGGTCTCCCTCTGCCAGCCTCTGTGTATCTCCTTTTTCTGTTTCTCCTCCTCCTCCTCCTCTCATATTTTACCATTCAAGACAGCCGCTTACGTTACCCATCCAGTTCCCTCCAATGAGAGAGCCTCTGAGAGCAGAGCGAATCTCATTCAAACCAGGATGAACCAGAAATCCATCATTTATCATTGGCGGGCAGACTTATCCGCTCTGGCTTATACAGATTTTAGGGAGCTTTAAGTAGAAAAATTAAAACCTCTGGAAATATTTTAATCAAATATAAATATGCTATGTAATTATAGATTTACAGATTCTGCTGACTCTGTTGGTGTAGGAAATTAAAGGAGGAAGTTTCCAGAATAACTGTCATAAAAGGAGCTGTAGGGACAGTTTCCTGGCCACCTTCTCTGCAGACTCTAAAGGGAAACACCTGATCCTCGAGCTTTTGTTTCACGAGCTTGGACTTGAGATTTTATTGGCAGGGAAGAAAGAATTGTATATGCAGGACAAGAAGTCTGGAAGATGTTTATCTTCACCCAGTCAGCTGAAAAGATTGCATTGGCAGCATATTAATTCTTCCCTATTAAACGTCTGAAGGAGATGTTTAATAGAGGAGCTGGTCTGTCCGGTTTACCCTGAAAAATGCTGAGAGGGAAAAATGCCCAAATGATCCAAGCAGTTAAAATACACTGCCATGCAACATTAAAACCCTCTTTTCATCTGAAACGCGAGGTAACTCTGGAGGAGCAGCAGAGATTCACAGCTCAGGTGGGTGAATTTAATAATGATTCTATGAATCTCTTCTTCTCTTTGGAAAAATGGCAAGAGAAAAACAATTGGACGACAACTATTTTTATACAGAATATACTGTATTCAGGTTTTATGGGTCTGAAATAATATTCTAAATGTCACATTTACATTGACTGTAAGTGAAAAAAGATCATAATTAACAAAAAATAAATGCCTTCAAGCAATCTCTTTGTAATTAAGCGGTAGAACGTGTTTCAAGTAGTGACAAAGTTCCCAACATAAATGTGCTTTTCAAACATATTCTAATTTATTGAATGGGTCTGTGCATGTGGAAGAAAGTGCTCTGGCCAAATCAGACCAGTATAGAACTTCCTATATAATGTGTGGTACAAACTCAAGTCAACACATCATCCTCCAAACAACATCCTTGTGGTGAAACATGGTAGTTGTTGCATCATTCTGAGGGTATGCTATTCTTTAGCAAAGAAGGAGAATATGGTCAGATCTCTTAGGAAGATGGATGCAGCTAAACACAGGATAATCCTGGAAGAAAGCCTGTCAAAGGGTCGTCTTCCAGCAGGATTATGACACATTTATTATCATTAATCTCTTCATTGTCATTGTATTAAAGTAAATTTATGTTCAAGCAAACCTCAGTGAAAGTCTAAATCTAAATCCAAATGGGAATTGGATGAAAAAGTTAAGTTTCTATGTGTGTAAAGTTGGAAGAGACATTTCTCAAGAGTTTTGCTGAAATTACAGCAATGTGGTTCTATAATATTGACACCAATATATATCTACCTATGTACTTTTTTTTTTATTTATTTATTTATTTATTTTTTACATTATTAAATATAACTGTATTCTGGGTATGAATCCTTTTGCAAAGCACTACAAGTCACACTAAAATATTATATAATGATTACTCTGCCCCTAATTTCTTATCTTATTTTTCAGATTTGTCAAAGAAATCACTCTTTGCTGCAAGGTTTGTCCATTTCATGTGCCCCCTTAAAGTAAAATACTGAATGAAGTTTCACAGGTGAACTAAAGAACACCTAATGAGGGATACTTTCAGCTTTCAGCCTTCCTGACCTGATTTTTGTCATCTGTAAGTTTTAAAATTCAGCCCAACGATCCAGATGGACTGACCAATAAAGACGTCCTGACTCTGCTGAGCAGATGGGGAATAAATACAACATCTAGAACTGATTTTGATCCTGTCAACTGTCAGAAACATTTAAAGATCTTAAAACTGACATCTTTCTCTGCATTAAACTGGGTCCATGTCTTTTCATTTGTGATTAGCAACTTTTTATTACTTTTTATTAGGCTGTTTTAATGATAATTATTAGGACATTAAAAATAGATGAAGATACCACTAACGTTTAAACAAAATGGTGACCCTTTCAGATAAAAGCTGGAGAAACAAAGAAGAAGGTTTCTGGAAAAATAAAAGTAGCTTATAGAGAAAAGAGGTGTGATTTATGCAGGTGACTGGAACAAGATTGCGATCAGCACATAACCTATTTACTGCAAAGCTGTAGGAAAGCACAGCCTTCCAGAAACAGGAAGCAATTTTTTTCACTTTATTTATTCTAACTTTGAACCCAATTCCTTCAGGAAACATTACAAGAGAAAGACATGAACAATGTTTACAGCATATTTCAGATAACAATTTTCCTCTAAACACCAAGTTTCCCTTTTCCCCTGAGCTAAAGGGTCAAAAATAAACTCTGTTGATGAAACAAAATTGAATAAGTGTTTATTTACAAAGGTCTTCAACTATAATGATCTTCAGGTAATCAAACTTTCAATGTCTGGAATGACAGAAAACTGAAGTATTTTTGATTTCTTGTTTATCAAAGGTCTTTTCTTTGCAGAATGAATTTGGTTAACCACTTGTAGACCACAAATGTTTATAGTATGAAACTCTGAATAAATTCTTCTGACTGGTATTAAAAGTTCAACCCCTTCAAAAATAAACACTGAAGGTGTTAAAACTGAGGTCAGGCTTGGTGTTTTCTTTAACACTGAGATGGTGACATGATTACACCTTTGTACACCTACCCACATCCTGTGTGTTTTGGCATTAAACAAAACTAACAAAGGAATTTAAAACCTGTAGTTACTGGTTTCTTCACTGTTAATGCGGTTGGTATCATCTCTGAGTATAATGCATTTAACAAAAGTAAATCACTCCATGCCGACAAACTGATCAGTTTGAGACATTCATTTTGAGATTCATCGTGAGTGATTCTTAATTTAATTATTCAAAAATTTGAAGTAAAGAAACAGAGTTTTATAATAGAAAGAGAGACGCCATGATAAAGTGTTTACTTTATGAACAGGATGACGTATGATCATACTTTGGACATGAGTATCAAAAACTGTAATGACGTAATGTCTGACAGGTAGAAACACAGGTAGAAATCACAACAGAACAGACAAACTGACAGGCTTTTTGTTCTTATTCCATTACCACATAATTCTCCAATTGTTTTGTAAAAGAAGAAGAGCAAAATTGCACATTTTACCTTTAAAGAGAAAAGGTTGAGATCTTTTAGCTTTGAGGGCTGACCGGCTTTTTTAGACATGTTTCCCCACATAAAGGCCTGTCACATTGTAGTGAAAGGGTTTGTAATTGTGATTATTTGTGTAATACATCATTTAAGTTTAAAGAAAATAAAGTTTGTCTGGTAATGTTTTGAAATAGATGTGTGTAACTCTTTTATTTGTCATTAGTAATTCCTAGAATTCCTTCTGATTGATTATTTCCTTGTCACATACTCTTCTGAATTTGAAAATAGCAATTGCAAAGTTTTCAGATTTGATTTTGTGGAATCAGGTGTTAGTTGTTAACTCCAATCAGTTAATATCAATGTCAACAATATTAATGGTTCTTTCTGCCAAAGCTGTTACTGTGCTGCCATCTAAAGGTTCATTCTACTCACTACAGAGCTAACAATGAGCACATTTTTCCATTTCTTAGCATAAACTTACTTAATTTTATATCTAATCTTTAAAGCTGGTTACATGTCTGTCCCTCTTATAACCCTTATAGAAGTGTAATTTTCTAACAATTATGTCAAAGGACAGATATTTCCTGGGAAACAAATGGTTTTATAATTTTATCTTGAATAAATTTTAATATAACTTGAGACAGAACAGACAAATAATAAAGCAACCATATTTAGACTATTCATATAGTCTAAATATATGAAACATGAAACACATTAAGATCAAAACAAATTACATTCCATATTTTTTTCCAATCTTACTTTTGTGTGCATATATGTGTATATAATGACAGATTATACAGCAAATGACTAAGACAGAAGACAATGTTTTCTCTATCTGACTTGCTCCTTGAGCTGCTTCTCCTTGGTAATAAAACTGATTTGTTTAAAGCAGCCTGACATGTGCGTGTTTGGCTCTCAGCTGACCTAACTCTGTGTTTGAGTCATCTCCTCCTGCGTGTGATGATGTCTGCCAGACAGCCACTAATAACAGGGTTCAGGCTGCAAAGAGATCATCAGAATCACACATGTGGTTCAGAAAGCGCGTAGTCAGTACACCTGGTTCCACACATGAAAGAGTTTCAGAAACATAACGTGTCTCGGACCTGGTGCATCATTTCACCAGGTATGAGTTACTGCAGTTACATTTTTCTTCTGTTTGTAAGTTCATCTGCTCTGTTTCCGGAGAGTGTTAGTCATCCTCAGCTCTGGTTAGGATGTGTAAAACGCTATCAAATGAACTAAAGTCCTCATCCAGCTTTGTTTGAGACAGGTATTACCTCAATAAATTTGAATAAATTGAGATTTTCTCATTTGATTTTATGGACAACATGTACAATTTATCCAGAGTCACCAAATTTAGTAGGAGACCTCCCTCTTGAAAACCTACATTTAAAAAATAAAATTAAAAAACACAAAGAAATTATCGCAATCAACAGTTGCAGTAAAAGTGAAAATAAATTTTTTCCCCTATCCTGTTTATTTTACATGTTGATAGAGCTGATGACAAAGAAATTTCAACAGGATCTGTTCTAGAATAGATTAGCTGGATGTATTTATAGCATTCATCAAACTCAGAGTCATGATCAACTTTAGTCATAAAAGACAGTGAAAAATAAAATTCCACTATATCAAGCTGAAAAAATGTGACAGGCGAAGAAAATCAAGATTTGATTTCTGTGACAGATTTTAATTTTTCTCTGGCACTTCAAAGCTGTTATAACAAACAAACAAACAAACAGACACAATCTTGTATACACACCAAAAGGACAGAAAAGTTAAGTTTGAAAGAAAAAAATATAAGAAAACACAAACAGGAGTGCCAAGACTTTTAAAAAGTGACCAAATGATGCGTTTAAAGGTTAACTTATCAGAGAAGGATGAATATCATTAGTCACTTTAACATGAGGACGACACTTTCCCCTTAAACTCTTGAAAGTGATGCAAGATGTTACAAAAAGCCTTAATATGAAGATTTTGTTCCACTTGTGATCTTTTATGTCATGACTCAACTGACACTTAATATTTTAAACATTAACAATGTCAAGAAAAAACATATTTAAAAGACTTTTAATATTGTTCAAAGTGGCAGAAGAACTTAGTTTTGTTTATTTTTTTCTTTTGTACAGAAGGTAGGAAAGTGGTCAATTTTGGCACAAATTTTATCTATGATGTGGCGGAACACAGAAAATTAACATAAAATACACCAACACTACAAAAACACTTTTACTTCATGATTGATCTGATACAATAAATAATTCAAGCAGCATTTTCTACTGCAAACCAAGCAAACTTGAAGGTGAATTAACACTTTTTGAAACAAATAACTGCATCACAGTTGGCAAATATTCACAAATTAGCTTAAACAAAAGCTCAAATGATCATCATTATGCAGCATGTTGATATGGAACAATCCAGGAATTTTCTGTCATTTTCTTCCTGTGTTGTAATATTTATATTCTGTCATCCGTCGGATTATAAATCAGTGTCTTTATATGTTTGATATTGTTGAAATCCAGAGTTATTTATTGGCTTTTTGCAGCACAACCAGCATTGAGATCTTCAACCTGCTGCACTTGGAGAATTTCTTCTTAACAAGTTGAAATGAAAGAAAAACTAGGTGAAAGCAAGGAGTGAATTTTAACTTGAGTCTCCTCTTTCCCAGTTCATTTCATGTTCAATCTTTTAGCTCTTCAGGTGTGGTAGAAGGAAAAAAAAAATCCTTACATAGACCAGAAAATAACACATCAGACTTTAACATAAACATTTATGTTATAGTTTTGCATGGTGAAAAGTTCTTGCAGTGACACAAATGTTCAGCTTTTGTGATGAACAGTCATCTTGTGAGCACGTGTAAACTTATGAAAGAGCTATAATTCTCTGATCAGTCTAATCAATAGCATGATTGTGACAGAAGAGGGGAAGATGAGTGATTGAAACCATTGTCTTACTGCGTTACCAATTACCTCCAACAAACGACATGTTCCTTCATTCCTCTGCCTTAAAATATTGCTACATGTAGGAATAATTGAAATAAATGTTTTCTGAAACTGTAGTGTGAGAAGTGCACTAGTAAATAAGACTTCAGGACATCCATGAGTGTCCAAAAGCACCAGAACCATTTCCTCTTTTGGAGGCGTGCTACAAAAATGTGCTGCCGCCAGCGCAGAGCTCTTCTAACACCATCAGCAAGTGGGGGTAAGTGGATCTTTACACAGCAGTACCTAGTACTGTTACAAATGATTTGGCTTAATGAAAACTACCACAATTATTGTATTGTGCCGACGTGGAAGCATCTTGACGATCCATTCGTGTGGGTGCTTGGCATTCAGGGAAGTGGATTTTCTTCCAAACCTCCTGAAAGTACTGTCATGAATAAAGAGTATTATTAAAATGTCCTCCATGACTAATCCCTCCTCCAGCCCAGGCACATTTTGGTGATCTCTGCATGATGGAGCACAAAGCCCAGAATGTAAATGGCTCGATAGCAAAAAGCCATCAATGTGAAATAAAATCTAAGCACTAATTAGTCTAGAATTCTTCATTAATAGTCATGACTTTGTCCAGGATTAGACATCCAGCATGAGACAGAGAGCTGAACAGCTAC
The DNA here is from genome assembly GCA_911649635.1 of Poeciliopsis gracilis. Lineage (NCBI taxonomy): Eukaryota > Metazoa > Chordata > Actinopteri > Cyprinodontiformes > Poeciliidae > Poeciliopsis > Poeciliopsis gracilis. Next base: position 2,857,777 of record CAJVRI010001403.1, read on the forward strand.
TCTGTGGATAGTCCTAAAACTTAAGAGCTTCTCAAGTTTTTAGCACATAAGAGAAACATGTAGCAAAAGAAATGCTGAAGTCATAAAATGCATCCTTTGTGTCACTGCAAAAATGAAATAATAATAAAAAAGAGTCTGAATGTTTTTGGTGGATGTTTATGTTGTAAGGTACTGAAAAGAGATCCTACAGAAGTAATTATGAACCTTTTAATGTCCATAATTTTATTTTAAATATTTTAGAAATTGTTTTTGTTTTTGATTTAAGTTGGATGATATTAATAAATCTGTAATCTGAATTTGATATACTTATATCAGGGTATAAATCACATAAACGTGCTTCTCTTTCAAACCTTCATACATCATTAGTTATTTTGTAACTACAGTGTTTACGTGAATGACTAATTGCAACCACAGCATTATAAAACTTTTAAATGTTTGTGCCAAATATCCACCTCAATCCTTTTCTTAAAAATATATAAAATTTTCATCAAAAAGAGCTATGCTGTTGAGGAAAGGTATTGTCCCTTGTATGGATTTCTTCAGTTTCTTCTGTGACACTTCAAGACCTCACTGACTGACCGTAATGGATGTAAAAGAGAAAATTATGCAGCCTTAACCTCGATATCACTCTGCAGCTGAATTGTCCAAAACCCCCCAACAAAATAAAAGCTTTTGTGTGGCTTAGTCAAAATCCAAACTTAAATCCAATTGAGATGCTCCAGTGTACTTGAATTTCTTGAAGTTTCTCCACAGCGATGTGAAAGACTCAAAGCTTCATAGCAGTTGTTGCTGCCAAGGCTGAAACTAACAGTAAATAGATTAAGGTGGCAATTGCTTTTCATATTTACTCACGATACATGATACTTAGGTTATCATGAGTAAAATTTGTTTAAAATGAAAAATAGAGGAAATTGGTTAAGGGATGAACAGTTTTTCTCCATGAATGGATACTGTAACAATTTCTTAGACATTTCCTTGAGTTTGAAAAATTTAGAGTCCAATCCAAGGCAACAAAACAGCCAGCAGCCATGGGGAATGTCAATTGAAAGAATAAAGAAAACTTCTAATACATCTTTGAGGTCAAAAGTACTTTAACACAACAACACAAAGCACAAACAAGAGCAATAAAATTACAATAAACACAATCAACATCTTTATCTGTCTTTAATATTTAAAGTCAGCAAGTATCATTGTGATGATTTCATTTTAAACTTAGCTTGTGTCAGCCTGTGCCGAGGCTCTAACTGCACATCTTTTGTTCCTTTTTTTTTTTTTTTTTTACCTGTAAGACATCTGATTTAAGAAACTATTAGAAATGCGGCAAGTCTCTCCGTATCTACAGTACATACACAAAATGACAAGTGCGACATTCTCAGTTCAAATTTCTAAAGTCCACAAGTGATTTCTCCTCAGTTCTGGAGCACAGCTCTTTGATCGCCGTCCCTGTGAGCAGGGGACACAGTGCATTCAACAACAGCTGTTTTGTTACCTCCTCTGTCCCTTCTCTGCCTCCTGCTGAGTGACATCAGCCTGGCTGGGAATCACAAAGCTGAGACTTTGACGATGTTGGTACCAGCAGAGCTTGTTGTGGTCTGAATGCTGGGAGCCGCCGGGTGACCCAGAGGCGGCGGCGGCCTTCTCTGCGGCGGACCGTGGAGGCCGTCGGCGTCAGGGGCCAAAGCGGGAGGCGTAGGGAGGCTGATGATGGCCGTGGTGATGCGGCCGCTTTTGCAGTTGATTCTTTTGCTCTCATCAGTTCTCAGATTGAGGTTTGAGCGGCTTTTAGAGAAGAAGGAAAAAGAGACCATGAGTGACTATTGCAGAGTTCAGTTAGAGTCAAAGTTTTGATTTTTATTCAACTTCAAATGTAATGTGTTTGATAAATAATAAAACAACAATCTAAAAACTCACATAAACTTGGTATAGTAATATATATGTAAAATTTTCAAGTGCTTGTTAAATTTATCTTATAAAGTGGTTTTCCATCCAAACTAATTCTAAACATCTGGAAACAACAGCACCTTGAAAATAGAAAATAGGATGTTCTCCTAATGTGAAAGGCGGGATTTGCTTAAAAATATATATTATTTAACCTTTATGCTACCAGCATAAAAACCTCATTGGGATCAAAAACTTATTTTTCAACAAAAAAGAGGTTTGACTTGAAGCAGCAATAAATATGACACAACAAGTTGTACACATAAAAGAAATGAGAGGATATGAAAGACAGAAAAATGTCTGAATCCACCTCAAGAACTTTAGTAAGGTTGTATAAAAGCAGCTAAACAGCGTCCTCCAGTGGATTGTTTTGCAATTACAACCCTTCGCTTATTTTTTTTGGAGTAACGACCTAATATTCATTCTTTACTACCCAGATATGCATTTATGTTCAAAATAAATCCTGTTTATGAAATTAATGCCACTCTGAACCTCTTCTGGAAAATTAAAGGCACAAAATAAATGTTAACACTGACACATAAGTTCTGTCACAACTCCAATATTAATAAATTACAGATTTTCAAATATTTTAAAAGTCTCTTACAAATGTTCTCAATTTAGCATCTCTTTGTAATATGTATGACCTATGCAACTTTCCAATAAATTATTATGACCAATTAATGTTGTTGCATAAAATAGACTTTTAATGAAGTGAAAAAAACCCCCTCAAATTTATGAACGTGAGGTCTTCATGCCCAGTCACCAGAAGTAACACAGTTGACTCAACATCCTCAGACTTAAAACCCGGCTGACACTTTCAAGCTTTTTCTGCTCAATTTCACCTGCTTGTGTGTGACAGTGGGTCAGCACTCTGTATGTGAAGAGCGCTGAGCTCCTGCAGCGGGCCCCGGTGTGATGGGACTGGGTTCGCAAGGGGCAGGTTGGCATTGGGCAGTGGAGTATTTTTCTTTCCAGTAGTGCCGCAGCAGGTCACCGCAGGACTGTCGTGGCTGGCTATTGAGGGACTGTGTGATGGATAGGTCTGCAGTGCTGTTTCCAAGCAGTTCTGCTCGTACACCTGCTCATCCACAAACTCATGGGCCTGAAAAAAAAACAAAACAGAGCACAATGTCATATGTAGTTTATTTTCAAATGGAAACTTTTAGAATGACTCTCCTCTAAAATATTTTTTAGCTTATTATTTTGGCTCTTTGACATAAAGTGTAAAAAGTGTTTGGCCCCTTACAGATTTCTTCTGTTTTTGTTTGTGTTCACTCTTGGTCAGCACACCTGCAATATTTTGCACTGGATTATGGCTGCATAACTATTTTAATTCAGCCACACTTTGAGCATGAACAGCTAATTTCATCTTAGGCCAAAATATCTCCATGAGTTTTTTTATCTGGCCTTTGAATAGGCTACTCCACAATCAGAATGTGACATTTTGGCTATGGCCTTATGTTCTCTCAGGATTTTTTGCTAGAGAAAATTAAATGTGGTTAATTGCATTAATGACAGGGGCATTATATTCACAGTAGGCTGGTTTGGGGAAACTATTAAAGTTAATAAGTAAAATTGTAAATTCAGTACTGCGTTTTCTATTTACATGGGCAGCTGTTGGATATCAGAATGTGCTTATTGATATGAAGCATTAAAATGGCAAAACCAGAAAAAATTTCTAAGGGGGGGAAACATTTTTTACGTCATTGTTCAATGTTTTAAAATGTGGTTTGCGAAAGTAATATATAACTTACTTTCAGTGATAACAACTATTGACAGATGCTAAATTTTAGTGTAAGAGACCTATGACAGATTGATACTGGCCTCTTCCAGTTCGTTTCTGTCATTTACTCCAGATTTAATTGAGAGAGGACTCCAGACTACCTCTGCTCTCACAATACGTATGTTGCAGTACATTTTATGCAGCTTCCCCAACTAAAGAAATTTTGAATTAAAAAACTTTGTTGGTTTTCTATTCTTTCCCCTCAGTAACCGCTGATAACATGCATATTACACACATTTCTTACTGCACAGCATAAGTTCCTACCACTTTTTCTTTTCCGACAGCCTCGCTGCATCACATGTTCACTGTCAAACTGACATGTAAACATTTTGAAGTATTTCTGCCAACACATTCTTTTCTGCTTCTGACTTCGACACTCAGATTCAGTGAGTGGGTTAACTGTACTGTCAAAGTGATAGACATATCTAACAGCAGCAAAACTCCCTCAAGTTTTTTTTTTAGATCAACGCTCCCAGCGTCAGTCAATGTCAACACTTCCAACAAGGTACCATTACATGAACAAAAACTGCTCACCGCCTGTCACAGTGAGTCACAGTCTGCAGTGCAGCTGAACTGTATGCCTTCTATTTTTTTTAAAATAATAAATATGTACTTTCAGCTTAATTATTTAACAACCTGTTACTGAACAAGGTGTGAATAAACGCTTGAGAGAGTGTTTAAAGTAAAACAGAGAGGCGTTCTCACTGTAGTTTTCTCCAGACAGTGCAGCAGGTGGTGGTGTTGGCTCTCTAACAGGGAGGTGGACTTTATCAGTTTCTGCTCATCTTCTTCCGAGCCCTGTAACACCACACAGACAGTTATCTTACCAAAATGAGTCAAATAACATGCCACAGTCTGGATAATGTTCCTAAGAAGAGGCTTTAATAATTACTTAATCAAAAATATGTAGAAAGGAAAATTATGCTTCCTTTAGTCTAATTTTTTTTATAATGAGCAATAACTGTGCTAATGTAAATAATTACTATTCTGCTTGAGAGGAATTGATGCGTTAGCCATAGATCTTACTTTTTTGAGTTTTTTAAAAATACTTTCCACTGTGCTTCCTGTGGTCCAGCTACTTAAAAAAACCGTCAAAACAATTTCCACTTTTATTTTATTGAAGAAAAGGCATTAATTGTAAAAAGGTGTTATTGCCAGCTTTCTCACTAAATTATTGATGTTCCCCCTGAGTGTTATTAGATGTTGCATTCAGCTGAATAGTTATTGATGTCTAAAAGAGAGGAAAATAACTGTTGGAATGGCTAAAGGAGATTTCTCCAAACAGCACTTGTTTTTGAGTCAGCTTTGCCTCAATATAATCAGATTTGGCAAAAAACGAAAATACAAAATAAATTAATTATCTCCTTGCAGCTTGCATTGTTACTCAGGAGGATTTGGGTAGGAGTCTTTTCAGTCCAAGGACTCTTATTCACATTCCAGGAACATGAACAATTCAGTGACATGGACTGCAGAACAAAACTATTTGTAATCAAGTGATGATTTGTGGCGCTGTCCTCTAAACACAAAGGTTTAAGACTAGGCGCTCCATCTGCAATATAATCCAGATCACAGGAAAGTAATACCTTTTGCTGGTAACTGTTTGGATTTTCATTCTGTTTGCTGGTCAACTTTTTTAAAAACTTTTTTCATTTTATTTAACTAGAATGGAAACTGAGTGCCCCATCTGCTCAAAAGTCCCACTGTGAATGCTGGTGAAGTAAAGGTTCAGTTTGGCAGTCAAGTTCACCAAGCAGTGATCATCCTCTTTATCAACCGTTTGTTTATCAATCTTGTTATTGTTGAACAGAACTAAAAATTACTTCAAATAAAGACCCAAATGCCAGGTGTAGGGAAAATAATTTTATTTCTGAAAAAGAAGAATCCATAGAAGTAAACACAAAGCTAGCTTCACAGACAAAATGTCATTCATGGTACTTTCATTAACTGTTTACAACCTGCTGACGGTGAATAATAAAGCTTTTCATCTTCCTGTATTTGTTTGTTTGTGTGTGTGGGTGGGTGAGGGCGTGCATTTGTGTGTGTGTGTGTGTGTGTATACAAAGGACAAACCAAGTTATTCTCAATCTTGTTAGCTCTTTAACTAACAGGCATCAGCTATAGCTTGCTGCAGGAGACAAACAAATGCGTCATATCTAATTAAATTCAATTAAATATTTTATAAAATTGGCCATCTTTTTTATTATTTATATCATTGTGAAAATTCATGAATTTAATTTAATATAGGGTAACTGGATGAGTGGATATTTTTTCCCATTTATTATAAATCTTTGCTTACTAACTCAACCACAAGGTGATGTGCTTAGTTCCCCTGAGGGTTTAAGTTTATCTTTCAAAGTACAATATATGCCATAAAAACAATAAAAAAGAGTAATAAAAAGCTCAAAGTGATTCCATATTTGCTTCTGCAACGTTGCTGCATTGGGTCTTAAGGACAGATAATAATTGGCCCAAAGAATTGTAAATTAAGAGGGCTTCAACAAAGATTTATAACATGTAAATACATATTAAAGCTGAATTTAGGCTAATTTGCAAAGATCTAAGGAGTTAACATGTTAGTCTCTTTACGTACAAAAGTGGTAGAGCTGAAAATGGAGATAAGATTGGTTCAACAAATTTTTGACTCTTGTCAACAGTTGCCTGAAATCAGATGACTGTCTTAAACTGGCCAAAATAACACTTTAATTTTTTTTAAATGGGGCACTACCTGTTATAATGAGGTGGTGACTTTAAGAATGAATAAAGTAAAGAGATAAATAAACAAAAGAGTTTCACCAAGAGGGAGTTTCTGCTTTCATCTCTAATTGAGACAAACAGGGAACATGTTTGGTTAACATTAGATCAGCGAAATGATTGCAGCTCTTAAAGTATCTAATCACCACTCCTCCTTACTTCCCTGAAACATCCTAATGATCTGCCTGCTTCCAAAACAAACAAACAAAAAAACATCCATCATGATGAACAGAGCCTTTTGAACTAGCTCAGAAACAAACATGCTTGTAGCATTTGATCCATCAGAAACCAGGCTCCAAATGTGAACACAAAGGCAACTGTGTCACTCCGATATGAAAAGCAAATATTATGGTATCAGCATTCAACTGGATAAAGCTGTAATGGCCTCCTAGAGAGGTCATCATCCAGCCTGACAGCATAATCGATAAATCTCCCTCTGAGAAAACGAGCTCCTGATTTGTGTAACCAATAAACCGCTGTCAAAGTATGAAATTACCCGAATGCAAACAGACCTGCTGTGAACTTCTAATCTAACTATAAGCTGTGAGAGAACCAGTCATTTTGTCATATATTCAACCCTCACTTTCACCCCAGACCCATGAAGCGCCACTGACTGACTGTCAGCAGTGACACCACTGTAATTTGATGCACCAGGACGCTGGCAGCCACATCACAGACCCACACAGAGGGATAGGCTGGTTTGCTCAGCACTCACAGATGGCATTTATATGATAATTCCAACCACTTCCAGACACCCAGGAGCTTTCACACTGGACTCGATTAGATCCAAATGGATTTTGGTAGCCATCTGCAAATCACAGAGTATGTCACTGAAAGCAGGAGTGACGCACTGGATGGGAAGGATATGGGCAATTTGCTCATGCATTACCAAACACATTTTTTTTTTTTCCATGGTGGTTGTGAGTTTTTTTTAAGGTAAGCATAAAAGTGAAAAGGAGCAGGGATGAACATCTGCTGTACCAAAAAACAGGTTGCCTGATATGTGCAGGTGGATACCGATTCATTTAAAGCATATGGAAGAAATAGTTTGACAGCTTAAAAACTTTCAGAACTTCCGTAGTGCCATTAAACTCCTTCAAAAGTGAATACAGAAGTGATTTGAATTTAAAGAAACAAACTGGCTTTGTTTAAAAACTAAAGATCAGGACAAAAATGACAAAACTTCAGTTAGAGGGATTTATGTGTGACATAAATGTAGTGACTTAAAACTTTGTTTTTCATTCATTATAAAAATGTATAAAACTAATTTGCTAAACATATATAATAAAGCTTGATTGTGATTCAAACCCATCGACTCACCGTCGATACCTGTTCATCCTTGCATGCTCAAGAGGCGGGGTATAACCTGTACATGTATTCATGTCCAAATCAGAAGGTGATTTGGACGATTCTTCCAAATTACTGTCTGCTATGATTACAGATGAACATTTTCAGGTTGGATAGAGAACAACTTTGAACAACAGTTTCGAGTCTTGCAACAGGTTTCCAATTGGCTTTATGTCAGAACTTTGACTGGGCCATTCAAACTATTAATATTTTTTTTATCTAACTTCTCTCAATGTATGCTCAGGGTTGGTGTCCTACTTTACAGTGAACCTCAGCCCCAATCTCAAATCATTTGCAGGATTGTAAAGGCTTTTTTCTAGCATTTAATTTTATTTAGCTCCATTCATCTTCCCATCAGCTTTGTCCAGCTTTCCCACAGCATGATACTGTCACCAGCATATTTCATGATGATGATTGTAATGATGATGTGTTCTGGGTGATTTGCAGTGCCGATCTTCTTCTACACAGAGCATTCTGCGTGTTTTCTAAAGTTTACTTAACTTTAGTAGTTGCTATTAGTGGATTTTAGTCAGGATTATCATCATAAGGAGAGTTGAATGCAAATGCATGCCACAGTTTACAGATTTTATTTGTTAAAATAAAATAAAACACAGCCAAACCATACAACCACTCTTAACTCCAAAGTCTTTGCACAGAATCCTGGTTGCAAATTCATGGTGGAAGTTTTTCTTGTTTTTCTTGTTAGTTTTACCATCAACAAAATAAGCAAATACTAAAACATTGTACTGTCTTCAAACTACAGTATTTCTTCATCCTTCTGGCTCACAGGAAAAAGCTGTGTTTCCTTTCCTTCTGGTTGTTGGTTCATTCTTTGTCAGAGCAGCCTGTAATCATGGTGAACATTTTAGAAACAACACTGTAAATTATGACTGACAAGCTAATAGCTCTTTTGAAAATAGTTAACACCAAAGAATCTTTTTATCCAAGTCTGGAAAAGCAGAATGCTCATGTTTCCAGAAAGCATAGGGTCGAAATGAAGCTCCTCTCTTTCCAGGATCACCTTGTTCAGTTCCAGATTTATTTTCACATTTTCTATAACCTTTTATTGTGCTAATCATTTAATTATCATCAAGAGCTCCTCAACAAGCAATACAAAACAAATCCTATTCTCATAGTTCCACACAAGGGGATTAAATCAACTCTCTGAAAGGCAACAAGGAAAGGCACTCAGTGTGATTATGCTGATAACACAGACCACAGAGGATTATACACATAACTCCCTTACTATCAGCCAAGCCCAGTTTGACGACAAGAATTTAATGACTTCTGATTCTGCTGCTCTTTTATAGCCTCTAAATTACTTTTAAATTACTCTTTGTTTAATTGTGGCAATAATTGTTGGTGTTTTGCTTGTGTATGTGTTTGTAGTTCATATGTGAAGCTGTTGCCTCCAAGCGATTGAGTTGCAATGGACTGAAATAATTAGCAGAGGGTTGTTTAACCAGGAACAATAATATTAATGTCTAAAATGGAAATACAATCTGCTGGCACAGCACATCAGTTTTAATGAAAACATCTGAAAATGCCTTTTCTTTCTTTCTGTTTCTGTGTCAAAGAGCATTGGAAGGTTTTCTCACCGTCAGCTCCAGCAGTTCGTTGAGGAGGCCGTTGTGCTTGCTCTGGAGGAAGGCGTTGGCGCTGCCAGACTTGGCTATTCTTATCCTGGCCAGCCTGGCTTTCTGGAAGTGGGAAGAGAAGGAGGTCGGATGATCAGACAAGGTGGGCAGGAGGTCACGGAAGATGACTAAGGCTTTATTTAATGAAAAGATTCTGCCAACTATTCACCAAAACTGCATAGTAATTTTCACAGCTATCCAAGAAGTTATGTTTGCTTTTCGTTGGGGTTTTTCTTCTTTCAGTGTGATGAAAGCTGTTTCTGCAGCATATTGTGTCTGGAGGGGAATGCTCACTAAAATCTTTCAGAAAGTATGTGGTATCCAACATAATTCATCCATATGGGACTGCTGAGCATTGCCTTTTGAGTCCATAGACATTTTTATGTTGTTGTAACAGCATCCTTTTGCTACTTTTCACTTTTCTACAGACACAGAGACCTTGCAGCAGGGATTAACTTCCATTAAACCACAAGAGTAGGAGTGATGTTGGGTCCTGAGGACTGGCTTATCCAAAATGAGTTTTAGAGAATGTCTTTGTGCAAGCAAAAGCGAGAAAAAGAAAATTCCCTCACCCGGCAAACTCGGAATAATTTTTGAATGGGGTGTATTCTGGGATTCCACTAAGTTATAGCAAAGTGTTGCCACTGAAAATCGTCTCAGACGTCTGAAACGCAAAACTTCAGTGACTGAGGTCAGCCCATAAAAAAACAGCCTTAAATTGAAGGTACAGCTTGAAGCTGAAAAAGAAGCATTACTTTTCCTATAGCAATATGTTGTGTTTTCATCAAATTAGTATTCTGCAACTTCTAACAATTGACAACTTCTAACTTTGTCAGCAAGAAGATTTATGGTTTTAACCCTGATAAAAGCAAAAGCAATGCGTCCATTAGTTTTGGCCTCTTCTATGGAAGAAATCCCTAGAAAGATTTTATTTTGAATTAAATGGTTCAGATCATCAAATTTTCTCATGAGACAAAACTAGTCCGAGAGAAAACAAAAAGCAATTCTCAGAGGATAATTTCTTTAAGAGTACAAAAGTCCACCTCAAATGATAATCTCAGAGTGAAAGTCCAAATTTGATATTCACTGAGATTGTGACATGACCTCAAACGGGCCAATAATGCTCAAAACGAGGATTCCCCAAATCAAATCTTTCAGAGCTACTATCCTGAAACTTTGCATTCCTCCGTGAGCATACCAGAATTAAATGAATCGCTCAATACCGGGCCTCATCAGAGCAGAATGACGTGCTGATAAGGGAATTCTGTCATTTGATACATATGAGACGGAGAACGGATGAATCTAAAAATTGCAACCTAGTAGCTCTCACTGACAGTTCAAAACCCCTCTATGAGGAAGAACTGAAAGCACTTCAAAAACTGCATTAGCACAAAATTTTACAGAGAAACCAGAGTAAATGGGGTTGAAAACAGATTCACACCAGATATTTTAGATTTTTGGTTGTTAAAAGATTTGAAAACCATCTATTATTTTCCTTTTGTTTTTTAATCATGCCACATTTTTTCTACCACATCAAATCTCAGTAAAATACACTGAAGTCAGTGTTTGTCATTTGATAAAATGTGAAAAAGTTTCATGGGAAGAAATACATTTCCAAGTCACTGTGTGTGTGTATTTTACTACTTTTGTTTCTGTCCTCTTATTGAAAAAGTTTGAAGAAATCCTAACATTTAAAGTTTGTCATTTTGAGTCTGTCGTATCAATAGATTTACCAGAAGAAAAACCTGTTTCAAAGTGCCGATGTGACAACAGACCAAAACAAAAGAGACAGACAGGAAATAAAAAATTTCTTGTTCCATAGATTTAGATGATCATTCTTACTTTCTGCTATTATTTCATTATTTTATTGATAATGTTGTGTTTTGATGGCGATATATCATCTGCCAATTCAATACCCAGTCTTAATCTGCATCTATACATAGGGATTGCTTTCATGAGGGATTACACAGGAATAAAAAATTGGACCAGGATTATTACCAGCAAACAGTGCATCAACGTTTTAAATTTGTTAGACTATATTGTTTGTTTCAGTGATACATAGGTTAGCCAAGAACAGCTTCAAGTGGTTTTCTCAAAATAAAGAGATATTTCTCCACTGCATGAAACTAAAAGTGATTATTAATCACAAGATGATAAAACTATGAGATATTTGCCTGGGAAAATGTAACAGATGAACATAGTTTGAAATTCAGTGGGGCCTGTCTTCAATTAAGCTTGATCAACAGTACTGGCATAATTAGGCTAGTTAATCCACGCTTGGACTCTTAGACAGTTTTCTGTGGCCACATATGCAGATGGACTATGATAGCGCATAAATACCACTTGTAAATGACATAAGTGATTTAAAATCCTATAAAAAAATTCATCCATCAATGTTATTTGACTGTAAAAACAAAAACCACACAAAAGCATTTAGAGTAGGAACATTCATTGTTAGATTTTGGAGCTGAGCAGACATTGATGAGAAACAGAAACAGTTTCTGAAATCCACAACCAGAAGGGCATTACATAATTTGTTTTTGATTATGTATATGCACCAAAGCTTGGCAAGTTTATGTTGGTGATCAGCCATAACACACATTTTGCAGCAATTTATGATCAACTCTTGCGATTTTTGAAAATGTGCAAACGAAGTGCTGTTAAAAAGCCCTCATCACTCAGTTTGACATTAGGAAAGCTGGAGCTCCCTCTGTGCTGCATCAGGTAGCAAGTCAGAGTGGAGATTGGAACTTGGACTTGATTTGATTAATTTTTTGCACTTTTGGAGCAATTCACAATTTCCCAGAATTTTTTTGTGAAGCTAACAAGCAACCACAAAACTTTAGGGAATAAAAATAAAACCTGTCTTGTTTGATTCACAACTATTCCAGGTTATCTTTATTTTCTGATGCTAGCAGACTATTTATCTTAAGGAGGAAATCATAAGAAAAAGACACGTCTACAAACTTGGTGTGGTGCTTAAAATATTTAATCATCCCACTCCATTTGCTGATGTGGACATTAGAAATTGATTTTATTTTTCTCCTCTTTCAAACATATCACTTTGATTCTTAAGGGGAGAAAAATATGTGTTTAATTTTTTTGCATAGAGCTTCCTGGTTCTGAGTTCAGAAGATAAACCTGTTTTAAAGTGCTGATGCGATAAAAGAACAAAGCAAAGGAGACAGACAGGAAATGAGAGAGGAATAGCTTGGGCCATTTTTTAAAATGAAGAGGATATTAGGGTGACTTCCTCTCCAGCTCGTGGACACATGAGTTGAGTGATTTCTTTAACCTTGTCCTGCTTGCCCCCTCATTCCACTATAAATGTATTTTGAAAGTGGGAGACAGACGGGGCAATTTCTTCTTCCAAGACTTGAATCAAGAGTGATGAAATAAGTTTGAATTCTTCAAAAGTTGCCAGTCAAACTCTGGATTCAAGAAGATGTGTGGAAAGCTGCAACCTGAGATGTAATAATACTGGTAGCGTTTCTGCGTGTGTGACACATGAAAATAACGGAATGAAGCAAGATTAATCATTCTTTCTTTGTTCATTTAGCTAAAAGCATATGATGTTAAAAGTGAAAACTGTGTTTTTTGCAGACTGTTTTTATTTTTGATCAAACGCATCGCCTGAAACAAAAAAGAGAAATATTATGAAATAAAAATTAACTCTGATGCGTAAGTGTGCGATGTCTGGATTTGATTGTAGTGATGTTTTTCTGAGCGCCCACTGAACCAGTGATCTCAGAAGGAAAACCTTCCTATTAAAAATCTGAAGAGTTCAAAGGCAGCCTGAAGTACTGAGGCATGAATATGTCATATACAGTCCCTGAATGGGTCTTACAGAAACATCAATGTAATCCACTGTCCAATTTGCATGAATTATTTTCCAATTGAGAAATGAACATTTATTTTTTATATAACCCAACAGCCAAATTTTCTCAAAATCTCAATGAGTAAGAGTCTTTAAATTCCCAAAAGACAAAATGGTTTGTAAAACTGGAAAAACAAAACAAAACAAAAAATATCTTACATAAGTATAACATTTTAGCTAAGGTAAAAATGACTCCTAATCGAGAATGTTCGTCAGCCCTAAGCACTTTGGGGACTGGCAAAAGAAATACTTCAAGAGAGATGTTACTTTTATAGGTAAGGTGGTTTATTCCAGTAAATAATCATTGTGTTTTCCTGATTTTAATGATAGTCTGTACATCCAGCTTTAATCACATACAGGCTAGTTTATTACACGTTGTATGTAATATTGTTTATCAAATTAAATTCTATTTACTCTGGCAGCAATTAATTTTTAATTACTTTCTGTAGATTTGTCACTTATCTAAATAAGTTGCTCTGGGTTAATTTTTTTTTATTTTTTTTAACTAGATCTCATTTAATTGACGTTGTTTATTGTTCACTATTCATCATCATTTTGTCTGACCTCTAATCAAATAAACAGGCAGCCTCTCTCCCAGACACCCATACTGGCATTATTTAAATGTATGCGTTCCAAAAGTTATTTTTCTGCCTCTGAGTGTAAGTGCCATATGATTGATCATAAAGATATTCATGGCTGAAAAGGTTATTTTACATAAATCAGTATACAGACTGTTAGAGGTAAGATTATGTAGATTGATTTAGGTGATAATACTTGATTTGGTTGACCGAACAGAAAAAGCCTGAACTTTCAGCTCCATTATCACCAATCGCAGACCTGAAGTCGGGCATCCAGACTGCTGACTTTGGAAATGTTGCCCTCTTACTTAGGACTACTCTATTTTCTCTTCTCATAAGCCAGTATAATGGCTCTCCGTCATACTTTCTGTGATTTCTTTGTCCTCTCTGTGTCCTGTTTTTTGCTCTTTTTCAACTTCCTTCCTCTTCCTGTCTTTATCCTGTAGTCTTCTTGGTTTGCCCTCACGTCTCCTGTCTTTTTATTATTATTTTTTTCTCCTGCTCAACAACCTGCCAGGTTGCAGTGTAGCTCCACTTGACTTTGCTGTCCCATTAGGAGCGTGACCTCAATCCATTTACTGCTTCGACACTCACCATCACTCTGATGGTGAGTGCTGCACGACTGATTTATGCATGAATAAAAGAAGAAGCCTTTCTGAAAGCTTTTTTTACTTATTGGTAAATTAGGACCAAATATCAGGGTTTGTTTTCATAGGCAATTAAGTCCTCAGCAGTTTTCTAAATATGAAGAAAGGATAATATGCTGTGAAATAAGTCACACACTGACACAGTTAGCAGACAATCATTTTCATTAAGCTCAATTTCAAATTTTCTGAAAGACAACAATTACTATGTGAAAAGAGCTTTTTGTGAAGTAAAATTTCTAGACGAGTGCATAATTGTAAAAGGTGCCTGCAGCAGAGAGTTGTTATAAAAGAATGAAGACAAATGAGACTTAGAGAGGATGGAGAGGCCAGGAGAGCAGCAGAAATGGAGGGCAGAGAAAAAGACGAACAGAGTTAGATCTCTCCCCCTCCCTCTTTTCTGTCCTCAGTCTGTTTCTTTAAATCGTGACGCAGACGAAATACAGATGGCATGTGAGGGGAATGTTTGCTCAAGTGTGAATAAAAACAGCTTACAATAACCCAGTAATTTGTTAGTGACCTGTTAACATTTTGAAGTTGTGAGCATTTACCAGATAAGTATACGGTCACAACAGAAAATAGAGAGCACTCCAGATGAGTGACTCGTGCTTCATGTTTTTCTCAGCATCTGAAAGTGCTCTAGAGGGAAAATAAAGTAAAACAAAAATAGACAAGCAAACAGACAAAAAATAATATTACATTGTTTAACATTTTAAGTGAGCCAAAGAGCTAGTTGCAGACTTCTGATCCAGCAGACGAAAACTGGGCTGAAACTCAAAGTGCAACTACTTCATTCATTGCTAAAAACACTGTTAAATTCAATTTGTTCGAGGGACCAATTATTTTCAATTTCTCTGCTGGAACATATATTCATAGGAAATTGATTTAGTATTATATCCTCAGTACAGGGCCCACCACCAGTTGTTACAGGGACCCTGGCCCCTGTCTCTAACCGCCCATGCTGGTCCTCCTAAATCAATCTCAGCCCCAAGGCCTTCACCAGCAGCATGAGGGAATACATTGGGGATCTGTACAGAATATTGCTCACTGCTGAGGGTGATATATTGCACAATAATTTAACCTGGCTAGACTTAACCATACTATAGAGGAGTACACTACCTTGCTCTTATTTTGCTTTTCAATAAACATTGTTTATAGTTATTACAGGAAATAAATATAAAATATTTGTGTTCATAAATTTGAGAAATATTAACATTTCTGTGTTTTCTGATCTCTTCCCTTCATCTTTACTGCCAGTCAGATGAATTATACTTTGAGTTCACCCTTATTTATTTACCCAAGTCTTTTTTTTAATTTTTCATTTCAAACTAGTAGAAAACAAGTAAACAGTAGGATAAGAGTAAACATGTGCATACTTAACCAAGAACAAAATAATGATCTTCCAGCTACATTTCTGTTTGAAAAAGAGCAGGATGAAGTGAACGCTTATTTATTCCAATCTCCTCTCTCAATTAATGGAATAATTACTGACTCTGTAATCATTGAAAATATATAATTAAAAAAACGTTGTGGTATTCATATACCATTTCAATTTCTATCCTAAAGAACAACCAATAAATTGCCCTGTTGGGAACCACAGGCTGAGTTCACCTTCACATTATTGAGTTGCAAGGGAGGTCAGTGCATTATGTTTGAAGAGGTTCAAATCAGAACATTCATTAATGTGGATTCAAATCAGACATTCCTCTTGTCAATTAGCTATCAGTGGCTGCTCCCCAACTTAATAGCGCTCTTATCTAGACTTGTGGAAAGGTCAAGCCTACAGAGGAACTGTGGTGAGTGGCTGAGTAATATTTAGCACTTCGAACTAAAGTGTGGATCTGTCTATGTGTCTGAAAGAAAGGAATTGTGCATGTGTAAAGCTTTTAAATTAGTTTCCATGTGACAAGCAGCAAACAAACTTGCAGCCATTGGGGTTGTATAGTACAGTATATACTGAATTATTCTGAAGGTCGTTTTTGAACACATAATGTTTATACAAAAAAAAAAATCTCAATCTTCCACTTAATCTTATGAGCTCAGTAGATATTTATTCCTGAAACTTTAGGCTTTCTAAAATTCACAACCTGCCTTCCCTTCAAATTAGGTAACATGCCTTTTTAAAGACAGTAAGCTTCACCTTCTGAGCTCGACGTTTGTCTGCCCGCTGGTTCTGGTGGTAGATGCGGCTAAAGTTGGAGACGATGACGGGGACGGGAAGAGCAATCACCAGCACGCCGCTCAGGGAGCAGATGGAGCCAAAGATCTTTCCAGCAATTGTCTTCGGGACCATGTCTCCGTAGCTAAAGGGAAATGAGAAGAATTCAATTTAAAGCACATACAAGTATGTGAAGGAAGTGTTTTGTTCCTCACAGATTTATTCTGTTTTTGTTTTTTGGTTACCAATGAGTTTTATTGTTGCACATAGATAAATTGAGTAAATATCACATGTAGATTTAATTGAATAAAACAAAAAAAATCCTTTCAAACTAACTTGGACAAAGATGAAAAAGGAATTGGTCCTAACTAATAAC
Organism: Poeciliopsis gracilis; assembly: GCA_911649635.1. NCBI lineage: Eukaryota > Metazoa > Chordata > Actinopteri > Cyprinodontiformes > Poeciliidae > Poeciliopsis > Poeciliopsis gracilis. The sequence goes on from CAJVRI010001403.1 coordinate 2,874,866, forward strand.
TGGTTTTGACACCTGTGGCAGCAACAATTGCCATCAAGCATTTGCAATAATTAACTATAAGTATTTTACATTGAAATGTTTGGCCGGCTTTTTTTTACAGAAATCTTTTAAAGCAGCCAGATGGAGAGTTTTTGATCTTATGGTAACATTACAACACTTCAATTGGATTTAAGTCTGGAATTTGACTAGACCACTCCAAAACCTTTTTGTTTCTGGTCATTCTTCTGCTGCTCAACACAAATGGGTTTCAGCAGAAGAGTCAAAACCATCTATCTATTTAGCAGATCTAGACCACCATTTTAACTGCTGTTGTTATGATGTTCTTATGCCGAAATGCTTTGTTAGTTTTATACCAGATGAAATGGGACAGACAGTTTCCAAAAGATTATGCTTTAGCCTCCTCAAAAATAAAATAAAAAATTCCCAAAATGTTTGTATGCAAATGAAAAATGGGCCTTTGTGTTCCTTTTGGTCAGGGTTTATTTCACCAAGGAACTCTCCCATTGTTGACATCTACTCAGCTTTTTCTTATTGTTGAACAATCAGACAGAGACCAGGCGCTGACCTTAACTAAGGTAAGTGAGGCCTGCAGTGCAGTAGATGTTGCTCTGGGTTATTTGGTGACCTCAACTATGAGTCTTGGATGAACTGGAGTAATTCTGGTTGGCCTGCTACTCCTGGAAGGGTTCAACTGTGTTCCATGTTTTCTCCACTTGTGGATAATGGCTCTCGCTGTTCTTTGCAGGAGTCTCAAAGCCTCAAAGAAATGAGCTTGTAACCCTTTCCAGCCTGGATTTGAGTCCTTTTTTTTATGTTTTTGAATTTGTTTAGATCAGATCATAATAGGTCGCTTTTTGAATTGTTTTAGTCTATTTTGTGTAGTTAGACAGGTTTAATATAATCTTTTATTTATTTTTTTTACTTAGGCCTTGTTTACTTAGGGTTTGTTTGGATGTTTTTCTTAAGTGTTACAAAAAAAAAAAAAAAAGCAAAGAGAAAAGACCATGGAATACATTTTCACAATCCTATAGATTCATGGCTTTATACAAATTCAGTCTTTGCTCCTCACAGACTGAAGTGGTTATAGTTTATTGTGTCTTTTTTCTCTGAACACAGCCATGATGAAGAATCAGAAAACTCTTTGCATCTAAGCTGATATAAAAAGCAGTATTACAGTGCAGGGGCAACACATCCCCCATCACATTATGGGCTCTGTCTCTGCTAATGCAGATAACAGAAATTCATGCTGTTTCTCCTCATCAGAAGTACAAGAAAGGAACAACGAAAGCAGCAGTGACAGAAAATGCAGTGACAGAAAATGCGACCTCAATCCATCAATTTCTAATCCAGACAGGCAGCTATGTGGAAGATTAAATGCAAAATACCTGATAATACCATCACAGACACAAACACCGAAGCCACTTGTGGGCTTGGAATCTTATCACATCTTTTTAATATAAAAATAACTTTATCAACATTTTTATCTTTCAGTTAAAATCTAAGTTTACTGTTTTCTGGTTGCCAGATTTGCATAAAACATGCCACCACACAATTACACTGCGAACACAATTTCCCGCTCCACATTTTCATTTCAGACTACAAAGGCTGAATTATCCCAGCACCTAATGCAGTGGGGTTTTCTGAGAACAAATTCTAATTTGAATCATAAGTTATAAGGCTGCACTCATGGGCAGGAATGCAAAATAGTTTATGAGTTTGAGACAGTTTTGATTTTGAAGGTCTATCCCTGGTACTTTTCTGACTTATTTGTCATAACAAAACCCTAGGATATATATGTATATATATGTTTCACCACCCTTGTATGGTGAAACATATGTATAATTTTGCATAAGTTTTGCCCTTTTCAGACAAATACTCCCGACACATTAGTCAAGACAGAACTAGAAAACAACAGTAAGTTCTGCTCCTCCACAAAATACATAGTGACCTTGATAAAAATCATCTTGTTCTATATTTGGATGACAGATTGATGCTCGTGAGCAGAAATGAGTGGAAATGCTGCTCCATGTTCTATTTGCTCGAAGTCAGTACTCCTTTTAAAGCTGTAATTGAGCTCTGAAAGACATTTTGCAGACGTAACATTACTGGGTCGTAAAGTTTGCACCAACATATGGATTTTTTTTTTTTTAAAAGGAGGTTATTAAGCTCAAGTAATATGGTCACAGTCTGCTTCCCTTCTGGAAACAAGAAACAGATACACAATGCAAACAAAACACGAGCATAATATCACATTCAATGTCACAGATTTTCAAGCAATTTGTTTAGATAACCTGATATATTGTTTTAATTCTTCAAAATAAAAATGCTTTAACTATATTTTGAGTTATAATCTCCATGAATCTGAGGAAAGATCTATATCTTCATTAGTTTTGCACAAGAGTTTCAATTTTACACTTCTATAATAATTCAGTCAGGGTGAAGAATTCAGCAACGCTCACAATATGAGGAAACAATCTTATTGCCACAAGCTGAAACAAAAAGTTGAAGTTGGTCTTCAAATAAAGTTGTTTCCTAGACTTTGAGAAATGCTGCAGTTTTCACCTTTGACCCTCTCCATGCACTTAACATTCTAACTTCATCAGGGTTGTTAGAACCTCTACAATTTTCCTATTAACATTCTTTCTCCCTATTTTGTCAGTTCATATTTTAGGGGTGTTAAAAAAATTTTATACTGCAATTTATCTCTCCAGAAAATAATTAATACCTTATATTACAAGATAAATATGTTTCAGTTAACAATGAAACAACTTTGCTGCAAAACATCAGCCATTCACATGTCTGTAGCCAATCATGTTGAATTAAAATTGGGAGAGCTACTCATTAATAGCTGAGTGCTGCTAACTTTGCTAAAAACTGAACCTTAAAAGCATTAGCTCAAATTAATGAGGTAAAAGTGGTAGTCCTGCAGTTTAAATCACGCTGCTTTATTTAACAAGAAATATTTTAAAAACTTGCTGCATAAAATGGGATTACTATTTAATATGGTTTAATGAACAAATGTGTTCAAGGTGATAAAACGTCATTATTTAGTCGTAAGCTGGAATGTCTTTGTGTTTGGACGTATTTGCTGCTGAGGGATGTGAGTTCTTCCTTCTGTCAGCTTCATAGAAGCTACTGGGAGATTCTGCCATTGACCTAACTGGAACATAACAATATTATGTCTTTATTTTATTCAGTTTATCCTTCAATTGAATAATTCAAAACTAAGTTCTAAAACTACATACTACTAAATGTCTGACATCAAATGCACAAAATCAACAACATTTACCCAGGGGACCTAAAAACAAAGACAGAACATCACTCAGTGTATTACCTGGGGTTTGGTGCTGGATTGTAAGATGATAAATCTTTCAAAAGCATACACTAAAAAAAATCAGAGTATGCCATAAGGACTAACGTAATCAGATACATCAATTTATGTCTTTGTTTTAATAGCTTACAGGGTTTTCACTGGAAATTAAAAAAGCTGTTTCAGAAGCAGTGTCTGGAAAATGGGTAAGCGACAACATATACACAGATTTTTGTGAAGTGTAAAATGTAAAACTACATCTAATTCATCATAAATGAAATTGTTGTTTTGTTTAAAGTGGGCAAACCACAGCTGAGCAGAGGAAATCTGTAAGAACTGTGTCACAGGAGAGGATGTTGGCGTTACTTTGCAGCATGTCTGCACACGGGAATGAATATAAAGCAGATCGTTGAAAAATACAATGCATGCTCTGTGTGTTTTTGTAGGGTAAAATAAAGGTTAACAAATATTCACACTTACAGTTTACAGCTTTTTCAAAGATGGTTGTCTCTCTCATACATCATCCTCTCAGCAACATTGAACCTTAATTTAAGTTGTTTTATTCATCCTTTTTTAAAATAAACTCTCAGTAGTTTAGACCACTTTCAGCAGCCCTCAGTGGCAGGTTAGTTTGCCCTTCGTGTTAGCTGTCCCCTGCTGATGTAGCCCGGCCTCTAATTTAAACAGGAGCTCACACAGGTTATGATGGATGGTGCTTTCTTTCCAGTGGCAGCAGGTCACACAAACTCATATCCCACATCTCTCATATGCCTTTCAGTGTAATAACAGACATCAGATTGTTTCTTGCTGTTTCTTTTCTGTTTAATCCCCTACCACCCCTGTTTTCCTTCATTCCCCCTCTGGTTTTCGTTGTTATCACCCCATCCCCTGCTTCGTCTGCTTAGAATAAACAAAGGTCAGACAGTGTGTCTAAAAATCAGCTCTACAACTTCTGCACACCTGCAGTCCCCCAGGACAAGACGGTTAACCAAGTACTCTTTTTCACTTTCTAGTAAATTAGGGGAGCAGATTAGTTTGAGGTTCACCAATGAGAGTTAAAGAGGAGGTCAGAAAATGACAAAAATGAGGGAGTAACAAATAACAACTTTAACACAGGAGACATTTTTGTGTCCCAGAGAAGCAAAGCTTTTAATATTTTATGTGGAGTTCAGTCAGACTTTGTATTCTCATCGTAATGTGGCATTGACAAGATTGGAAAGAAAATAAAAATATTTATTTCTGAACATGCATCACATATGTTCATCTCATAAACAATTTTTCTTCCATGTTGGGTTGCATAACTTAAAATTTTATTATACAGAATAATATGATTAAATATTTAAATATATAATATTGAGAAGATCTGGGCTCAGCTTGTAAAAGGTAAATCTAAATTAGGAAATTGATTAGATGTTTAAACAAAAGATAACAATTAACAATAACCTCAGTATTTTGTTGAAAAGAAAGGAGTGCATCATCAGTAAGCTCCAAGAGCTACACATAATAAAGCAAACACTATAAGTTGAAGCATCCATCTTTTTTATGTAGTTACTGCTTTACTGTCGTTTAGAGTTAGATTTAATCTAGGAGTAGGATGTAATGCCACTGCTAGTTTCAGCTGGAAGGTCTAAAAGCCTCTAGCTGATATATTAATTCCTTTAAAATATTTTCATAGGAAAAATCTTAGAATATGCCAATCAGGATCTTTGGTAGATATGAAAAATCTAGTACCTCTGTATTTTAAAAGAAGTACAATGAATAAAGAGATTTTTAAGACGATTTTCTCTCTGAATGAGACACAGACACAGAGGCTAACAAACAAAATCCTTTGGATTTGTTCCAAAACTAATAGTTACCATTGGTCAGCAAGCCTTTTAGTGTTTTCAAAGAGCGAGCTTGTTTTGTTTGACCAAATGTTCAAGTACCTTTTAGAGAGGACTGGCATTCTCCAAACTCCACAATTGAATCTACAATGACATCAATCAACAGTGATTCAAGCATCACATTGCAGGCCACAAAGGTTCAGGGGAGATTATGTAAGCACAATAACAACATTTTGCAGACCTGCAGTACCAAACAGCAAACATGTGTATGTGACCAAACTTAACGAGGTATGAAGCTTTGCGAATGTACAGAGCATGTGTATACACCGCTAAAACTGATTCCAAATTCATGGGAAAAGTGTAATTTCTATTTCAGCAAACAGCCAATGCTTGATCAAAAACATTTGAGAAAATGTGATAAACTGTTACCTATTTGTGGCCTGTTAGTTTATAATGAATTGAAACAGATGGACAACAGAGACCTTTGTAATGAAAGCATTCATGAATAATAATATATGCAAATGTGGTCCAAGGGCAATATGTGTGGTCGGTTTTTACCCTTTGCTTTCCTCCATTAAAATTTAACCTTGTATAGACTCTTTTAGTATAAAGAAAATACATATTAATTTATATTTAGATTTGCCCCAAAAGTATAAATAAAAAAAGCTATAACAATTCAACACTTCTCTTTCAGAAGGTTTTGTTATGACTAACGAAATTGTGATTTTCTGAAATTGCTTCATGTGATAAGAGAGCATGAGGTTCTGTCTCTTTTTGCAGGTGTCATACGCTGTCTCTGTTTGTTTTTTCATATTGTGACTCAACAAACATTTTTTTGTTGTTTTTGAGCTTGCAAAGTTTTCAAGTGAGTCGTAAACAAAAGCACAGTGAATCAAGAGATTTTAAGTATAAACATTCATATCACACAGTATTTTTTCAAGTAAAGTAGAACTTTGTATAGCTTTATATTAAATTAATACATTTTTACAAAAAAATAATCGAATAAAATAAATGAAAAATGACAGCTTGAGTCAAGCTAATGAACAATAAAGAATCCAAAGTCCTGTTGTGTCCTATGGTTGGTCTTATGATCAGATGGTTTATGTGCTCTGAATTGCAGCAGTAATTCAATTCTAGCTGTCTTGACTCACATGTGTTTAAGTTTGTCTCCAATAAATCTGAATTTAATTTGCAAGTCTGATTACTGTGATTCCATGGCAGTGAGTCTGTTTTATTTGATACTGAACTCATTTCTTTCAGGACCAGGTTTTTCCCATTGATGTTGAATCAGGAGCAAAGATTTATTTAATTAATAGAAAAACAAGCATAAGACAAAAAAAACAAAACAAAACAAAAAAAAAACGATGTTCAAACTTGCTAGGTTTTTGGTCAATGCTTTTTGTTATTTTCCTTTTTTTTCTCCGATCCAACTACATTGCTATGTTCCTGTCTGTGTGCTATTTAACAGCTCTCTTGACATTTCACTGAACATCTGTTGTTTATCTGTCATATTAATACAGCTTATTTATATACTAATTAGAAAAGGTTAACAAACAATAAGGCAAATCCATTAACTGTTAGGAGATGCTCACTTCTAACCTCCTTCTTTATTAATTACACAACTCTGTGAGAAAGTTTATAACTTTATTACATTTCACCTTGCAGCTGTCACTTTTTCTCTGAATTAATCTCTACCATTATGTGCAGATGCAAATTTAAATACATTTTCATGCTAATTTCAGCCTTGAGTGTTGAATGACTTCATAAATAGGGTAGAAGATTCTAAGCAAATGAATACTATACCAACATAATTTGTGCTTAACATGCAATGAGTTTTGAGGAAATATAATATATAGATGAATAAAAATATTAAAAAGCATTTACACAAATGGCAAATAACATTTTAAATGTTATTTAATGGGACAGTCTCAGGAGGTCCAAAATGTTAGACTTTTAACTGTCAAAATCAATACTATGTTGTTTGTCTATCCTCAAATGTATATCTATAAAGATAAAAGATCTCCATAGGTATAACAGCTGCAAAGAGTTTGTCTACATCTCATAATCCAAGATAGCAAAATATGACAATCTTAAAACTGCAGTAAGATTGCAATATGGACAGTTTTAATAGATCAGATCTGAGGTAGCTTTCGGTTATTCTGCCATTGTCATTTGCTCATGGCAGAATAATGTCTAATTTTGCTTTGGATATATCAAATTTATAGATTAAATCTGTATTTTAATCACAGTCTCCATTGTTCTACCAGCTGTGCGAGGGATCGTTAAGCATTGGGACTGTGAACAACACATTTGGGAGAGATGTTATTGGTGCAATACTAAAACACTTTGCTCATGCAACAGAATAGCATGGTACGTTATTATCATGGTAGATATTCCACATTTGCCCAAGTAATTAACCAAAATACCAGGTAAATTGCACCAGCTTCACCTTTAACACTTTCTACGTCTTTTTCTGGCGAACACAACCAGTAATAAGTAAGGTCACTGCTACTGAACACTGGCAACATCCGGAAGCTGTGCTTTTAGAAATTATAATCATTTTTTGTTGGAACTAATTCAATTACAAAAAATAATCATGTGGTTTGTTCACTGCACAAAAACCTTTCTTCAATGTTATGTATTTGAAAATCATGTTGCTGCAAAGAGAAACATATTGCATTTCCTAATATCACAGCCATAATGATGTGTGACATATTTTAAGGCATAAAAAAGAAAACGCCAGGGAGACATCTTAGAGAATGTCATCTTTCATCAGCTGACAGAGAAGAGAGCAAACCATGGAATCATTTGTCTCATCATCTTGCAGCCTGGAGTCAGGCTCAGCAACAATAACAACTAACCCTGTGGTCACATCTCCATCGCTTCATAATAAAACTTCAGTTTTCTGAGTCACTGCTGCTTGAAGCATACAACCTTTCTGCTATATCAAAATTTTCCTCAAATAATATAGGAGGTGTCCCTTTGGTTTGGTGTAGGGAGGGTAATAGAAATGCACTTGATGCATTTCTACCACAAGAAGTCATAGAAATACAGTACATAAAGATTCCAGTCCCTTCAATAAATAAATGGAAACATATATTCTAATGTTTTAACATAATTATTTGCTTGCTTTACATTTTCCAGCAGATTAAATGGTTAATCTTACTGAGGTAACAAATAGCATAATATATTTTCAACTCTTTAATTAACTGCAGTAAGCATAATAGTCATTGTTTAAACAGATTGTTTGGTAGGTTGCTCTAAGTGCACCACCATACATGTTAATAACTGTTACATTTTACATCTAACATAAGTAGAAACTAAGATCTGGAGATGATATTACTCATATCTAGAGCATAAAGAAACCTAATGAATTTGCTAATTTTGGTTCAAACTTCTATGCTTTCCCTCTATTTTAATGCATTTAACCACTAAAGAACTACATTCACAGACAGAACATTGAGCATCAGTATATGTGCCAGTGATGACATGCAAAAAAGAAGGTATAGCTGCAACTTTCATTATATGTTTTATGTTCATCAGCCACACTAGGTAGTGAATATAGCTGTATATGACTAAAGTCAAATTTCCAAGTATAAATTTTGACTTCAGGGCGCCTTTTTGGTTTATGATTATTTTGGGAGTACAAATAACAAACAAACTGGAATTCCCAACATTTTTCCTGGTCTTCAACAATGTCCATATTTATAGTCAAGTACAGATATGTGGAAAATAGTCACAAAGTAATAAAAACAAAAATGTCTAACTCAAGACAGGTTCAGTAAAAGTAATGTAATTGAAAAGTGATATAATAAGGCATAAATTGTTAATTAATATTAAAGCACTAAGACATAAAAGTAATTTTCCAGGTTTGCTAGTGCAAGCTAATGCTAACGATAGAGAAAAGAGACTGCAACATAAACTACAGTAAACAGACAATTAAAAAAATCAAGTTAATTTAGATAAGTAGTTTATTATGTGTAACCATAGTTATATTTGTCCCACTAACATTTAAAAACTGTTAGAAAAGATAACAGAAAAAAAAGTCAAACTGAAATGGTGGGGATTTTGAAAAATACTTTATATTTTATAGTGTAATATTTAACTGACTTTTCTCAGTTTGAGTAAGTAATTGAAAGAGAAGTTGCCAGATATCATGTTTTTGGTCTACTTAACTGCTTTATGTAAATAATGATGGTTTGCATCAATTGCATGAAAAACCCATTTGGAAAGAAGTTTTGATCAACAGCCTATAATTTATCTTGCAAATATTTACAAAGCAAGGACAGAAGGCTGTGTTTGTTATAATCCCTCCTCTCTTCAGTCTAAGGGAGGAGAAAACAGGAGGCTTGTATAAGCTAGCGATTATACAGCTTATTCAGTGGAGCGTTATGCCAAAAAAAACATCATAAAAATAGAAAGTCAGAGAAAACTCTTGTCTGGGCAGGTAGAAGCTCTTAAGAAGCTCAGCGGTCACTGCTGAATTGGTTTTATCTGTCAAGATAAAACTGCGAGAACGCAGTGGAGAGGACATTGTATATCACCAAAAAGGCCAAAGAGTAAAAAAGACAGCGAATATAGTTTTTTTTTTGACAAGTTGGGCCCTGATCATTAAAGCCAACACATCAAAGTGCTTAACCTGGATGTCAGCAGCCTCTGCAGGAGACAATTTCAGTGTCTTTTCTCACCAGCTTACAACTCATCCCAGAAGTTTGTTTTGAAATCAATTTGTTCCACTACACACCAGGATGACCCACAGTTTCTGCCAGTGAGTCCAGCCTGGCCCTCTTCTGGCTCTGGATCGACATTGTTATGCCTGGGCTTAACCACAAAGATAAGGCCTGTTTGTGGGACTAAACTCAGTAAATCAACAAAATTATTCTGCTCCAAAATTGTACTTGCAGAATTGTGCCTACCTTCATTGGTACACCCAGTCGCCAGTCCATTCAGTACTTGCTTTCCAATATTTGTAAATAAAAATACCATTAAGTCATTTTGCAATGACTTAATGGTATTTCAGATGCCACCTACATCATAAATAGTCCATCTTTTAGAGAGGTTTGAAGGACAGTTAGGTTACAAAACAATCTCCCAGCTCTGCACATCTCATGAGGCTCTGTTCAATTCATTATGGAAAGCGTAAGACAGAATTGTCTTAACCTTCAAAACAGGTGTGGCAGACAGAGCATGAACCACAGAGGAATTTCCACATTTCCTTCTAGTCCAGTTATACACTACCATGGTCACATTGGTGTTGGAATGAAAGATAGTGAATACTTTTAAAAGCCACTACAGGTCTCTCACAATTGCAAAAGAAAACAATGGATGGACGCTGGTCAAATTTTCCTCCAAACTTTTATTCTGAATATGTTGGTGGTAAAGAGAACTTCCTTCTAGCATGAGACATCAAGCAGAACCAGAATCTGACAAGCTTTCCATTTCCTTCTGCTGACTTGAGGAGTAAAGGAACATTAAAAGGACACAAAAAGTACATGCATTTCCAATTTCCGCTCCTCCCAGATGGAGCCTAATTCTGAATCATCCTTCTCTGTTCTGTACCTCTTTCCAGTCATGGTTGTGCATGCTTCTTCATAGAGTCTCTCCATTCTTTCAGATGTGTTTCATTGACAATTTCAGCTACACAATCATCAGAAGTAATGAAGCATAGCATCCTGAGGATGTGACAGGAAATTCATATTTGTTTTTTGTGTACCAGTCTGCTGCAGAGATGCAGTGACATTTGCAGCAGAACATTCAGAAACAATAGCATATTATTAGTGGGCAATGCAAAAGGATTTATATCTCATTTTTCAGATTTTGATTAAACAAAATACCGCCATGACAAAGTATTAACCATGCTAAAAATAACGAGCTTCTTTTCCTACATCATTCATATGGCTGTGCTCTAAATCACAATTTTCCTTATGGTGAATAGAATGTAAGCTACATCATATGACTACAGGGAATAGCAGACATTCTAATAAGACCCTAATGATAAAAATTCTGAATGCTAGGAATATTTCATGATGAAATATGGAGTAAAACTCATTAAATTCTTGCAAAGACTCAACATTTTAATAAAAAGCTAATGCATCAGTGTGCCAATATTTTAAATCATTTCTGGTGAAACATCATAATTTCGGTTAGCTCCTTTTATCATTTCACTCAGGTACAATATTTACTTCAAAAAAGAATCTAACTTGTTTGATCAGTAAGTAAATGAAAAAGACAGAAAGAAGAGCAAAAAGTCTGCATTTATGCCGATATTGCAAAAAGACTAGGGAAGTAGTTTGTACATTTAAGGTGGAATAGCTTTAAAGGAACAATGTCCCAGGGTTTTAAAACCAGCTTGAGGAATCAAGTCTAGCTCTGGTTTGGCTGAACTGAAGGTTGGAGTTCCTGGGTAAGTATTTACAAGTCTGATGTATTATCAGGAACTTGACCATGAAAAGCTGTGAACGTTAACATCTAGTTTTTACACCAAGTGGTAAAAACTCACTGGTATCTAGTGAGATGTGAAAACAAGAGTGATACATGTCCTTCTATTGACTTCAATCAAAAGTCTAGTCCACGTTGTGAAGTGAAATTAGTGGGTAAATTGGATGACAACACATGTGTTTTAAAAGTTTAACAGAGGGTAATTATGATGTAGATTTTCCTTAAAGTCTAACAGATAATTTATGGGGTTCCAAGTCGTTAAACAAGCAATACACCTTAATGTCATTCACATCAAAGTGGTCAGAGATGTTAAATTTATGCATAGTGTATTCAATAGGGACTTGACATTAAAGGGTGGCTGAATCTGTTTGGCTTGATGACAGAAGGTTCTAGTTGAAAGGCATCTATTGAGGAGTGCCAGAAATATCTCACCACACTGCTATTTTTCTGCCAGACCAAAGTCTCATTTCTGGGCAGACTGCTTGAGAAAGCAGTTGGTGGCCACTAGAGTATCAAATGATTAAGGCATTTAGGATCACATTTTTACTAGTTTGCAGAAGACCAGTGTTTGGAACACTGTTAAGGTTTTCCAGCTGTTTGTTTGTGATAGCAGCCCTTATAGATCATCTTTTTCAACAAGACACGTGTTACCACTATGCCGATGGATGAACGTTAGGAATAACAGTTCTATTCTACATTTGGCTCATAAACACAAGGAATGTTTCCACAGTTAGAAATTATCTTCCCAGAGCCAAGCTGGTACAGATTAATGCTCACTGTGAACATCAGAGAATGTGACATCAGGAGGTTTCTATGTTGGAAAAGACTGCTATAACTGCAGTCAAAGATTTCACCCAGAACCAATTAGTTTTTCATGTCTGCTTCAATTCTGTTTCTGTTCCCATTGACCTTAATCACCATTACCAGAGGTGTGTCTAAAAAGAAGGAGCTAAGGTTCTTGATACTTTGTGCTTGAATTTTCTCCAACTATGATGTGACTGAATGCCACACAATTAGCAGAGGATCTGGGGAACTTGCCTCCTGTGTCATATCAGGGGCAAGGAAATGAAAATGTGCCAATTAATAAGCAGGAAGTCCTGTCCTGTCATTCTCTCCCTAATGGGCCAATCTGGTATTCTGTAAATGAGCTCCAGCACTGCAGCTACAAACTCTTCACTGACTATGCAGTTGGATAGTGGATCATGCTAACAAATGACTTGGATTCTTTTTTAAGTAGGTCAAATTTAAGAGCATTTAGAAGGTCAAAATATTGATACTGAACAAAGTTTTTAAAAAGCTGTTTTGTGTTACTCCAGTTAAGAAATGTTGACTCCTCCAGTTCAGTTAAATTGAGCTCTGGCCCATTGCAATTACAAAACAGAAAAGCAGTGTACTTTCTGCAGTACTATTTCTCACCACTGATAAGCAGTTTAGGGTTGTAAAAATAAAACATTATATTGAATTATTTTTCTCACAAAACTGATTCTTTGAATGTGCAGTAGAAAGACAAAAAGCTGCTCTGAGAGTTAACCCCTCTCAATCCAATATCAACATGATGAAGCACTCTCAGATCTCAGAGATATTTATTGGGAGAAGCATTTCACCATGGTTACAAATTAATCCTAATGTGATAGCAGAGCCAGTCCTTCTTTAAAATGGCCTCTTAGGTTGGATGTTCATGCAGGGAATTTTGATCTACAATTATTTTATAAAGGTAACAACAGACAGTGCAGTGGTACAATTATTTGCACCATGATCTCACAAAGATGATATATCTAGAATGGATTTTAATTGAGCAGAAGTCAAGACTTTTGAATTTTGTCCTTGCTTAATTTTGGATTTCCTCTGCCTTCCTTAGACTGTGAAAACGTGCATATCATGTCTTATTGCAGTGCATCTGGAAAGTATTTACAGCATTTCACTTCTCTACATTTTGCTACATTGCTGCCTTGTTCCAAATTGCATCAGACCAATGTCTTTTTCCAAAATTGTATTAAAAAATGCTTCCATTATGACATTGTGGAAAAAAGATTCTTGAGTGTTTTCCAACGTACAAAACCACAAAACTACATTATGTAAGTTTTCACAACCTTTGCCATGAAGCTCAGACTTTAACTATCTCAATTATATCGACTTCACTCGTGGTAAATCCAACTAATTGGACTAGATTTGCAAAGACACACACCTCACAGATGACATTGCATGTCAGAACACAAACACCAAGCATGAAATCAAAGGAATTGTCTGGAGATCGTGAAGACAGGATTGTTTTCAGGCACAAATCTGGGACAACTGCCTTTGCTGGAACCCACCAATCATACCTGTATGGTAGAGCACCCAGATGAAAGCCACTCCTTAATAAAAGGCACATTGAAGCTTTTTACCCAAACTGAGATTATTATCAAGCAGTGTTTCACATGTATGTGTTATTACTTTCTGTGGTTCTTGAACTAGAAAATACTGTATTTTTAATTAAAGGAATTAAAACAGAGATTGAAAGACTTTTTTTATTTGTTTTGGATGGCTGAATCTTTGAAAGGGGAGGAATATTGGGGCTGTAAATCAGCATTTTAGGGGCACTGAAGTGGAGATGAATCTGCGTAGAAAATGTGCAAAAAGTGTGTGATAATTTTGTCAATGGAGTTTTGCACAATTTTGCTTTTGACAGTCAGGATTAAATTAATGTTCTGCATGTGATGACTGAACTTGTAGACAAACTATAAATGGAGAACCACCTGCTCACTATTCCAACTTTTTAACAGCTTCCTCCAGACCTCAATTTGTTAGCACACAGTTCTGTGGTAATCCAGTCACACACCTGTGCTGACGTCCTCCACACATGTCCACCTATATTTACTGTATACCCCTTATCCTCCAGTCAGCTGTCTTTCCATCTTGCTCCATTAGAAAGCATGAAATGAGAAAAGAAATGAAAAAGCTTTCTCTGGGATCTTTTTAAAAAGCCTCCTAAGTAGGTTATGTGAGAAAGTAGGCTGCCTGAAAGACTCAAGAGACCCAAGGAGCTACTGTTGTATCACTCAAGAGGAGAGGCATCCCACTTCAGGAGTCCACACAAAGGCAGGAGGGATAGCAAAGGCCAGTTGTGATATTTGTGAGGCAGCATGGTGAGCAAAATTGGCCTAAAATGCACCCTGCAGTACAGGTGTCATTCAGAAAGGACACATTGCCTTTATATGGCACCTTCAAAACAGCAGATATATTTGATTTTTTACTAAAACTAGTAAATCAGTGATCCTAAAATCAGCTATGGCAAACAACCACTCTGAACTCTACCTGAAAGAAACAAAAAAATCTGTGATACTTATTTTTTAAATTGAGGCTATTTAACTTAACCAAAAGCATTTCCCCATTTCATCATAACACATAATGACTCCAAATTAAATCACAGTAAGGCATGAAATTCATATTAATCTGTTCTATTTCTGTGAGGGGCAATAAGCAACCTAATACATCACAGAACCGCAAGAAAAGGCATATTTATTCAGAATAACCTACGATTCAAACTACATGAGATGCTCATCCTCCAAAGACATTTTTAGAAAAAATATATTTTCCTGTCCTGACCGAGTAAATGATTGAAAATGTAGCCACAGCTGAAAGGTAGCTTGTGCACTTGTAGGTATTTACACATGTAAGATGTATGGGTACATTTAGGGATTTTCGTGATTATACTCTATTGATTGTGGTCAGAAATTATGAATTCAACTTCAATAAAAATATTCCAAGAAAGTTCCTTAAAAATACCATCATGTAATAAAATAAAAAGACCTTTCAAATCTCTTCGCAACCTTCATGGCCTGTTAGAGCATGACTGGATCATGGCGAATTAATAAAATAATTACTTCAGCATGAAGGCAATCATTTACTTCCTGCACTTGTCTAATCCTTAAAAGATGCTCTCCTGCAGTCTCATTAATGATCTTACCACATTCTGGCACAGTGGCACGACTCATGAGGCCGAGACTTAGGATGACTCACTTAGACCAAAACTATAAATTAGAACACAACAATCAAAGTGTTGCCACTTTGTTTCAATGAATCCATTTAAATCTGCAGAGCTTTCCTAATTTTTGTGGTTTTCTAGACTTCCATCATAAAGATCAGCCTCTCTCTGGACACAATAAGCAAAATCTGAACTTACACTAATCAGCATCATGCGCAGGTTTGGGGTTCAGGATGTTAATTTTTTTCATCTTATAACTGAAGATCCTAAGTTATGTTCCTTGTGAATAACTTGGTAACTAGGACTCATGAACTCTAGGAAATCTAAAATGTCAGTTTATTAAGTTTGCTTGTCACAATAAACAAATTATAATAAGGACAAATCCCTTTGTTGCATTGCAGTTAGGTCAGTTCTCAGAAAACAAGGACTACAACTTTATATTAAATTTTTAAGTGCCCCTGCTTTTGCTTTCTAATTGACTCCTTCATTTCCTGTTCCTCCTATTCTTTCCAGCAGTAAATGCAATTATATGGTTTTCTTTGACAGCCTAACATTAGTAAATAGTGGATTTAAAGAGCAGTCTGAAAGCTGTCCAATATTTTTCACTGTACAAGCCTCCAGCGCCGCTGGGCCAGGACACAATTCGGAGGTGACCAAAGTTCTGCCCATAAAGGTGCCCTAATGCAGCAACAAATGCATTACCACTCCTATCTGCAATGTGCTGGAGGGCTATTTATTGGTACAAAGGGGATGTCGATTGGATGTTACAGCTGCTGACAACAGTTCAGCTGGAGAGTGGACCTTTCCTTTTGTTTGAAAGCCCCAGTCAAAGGACACACTTTGACCTGAGAACGCTGAGAGTTCTGCCAGCAGTGTGTCAAAAGGTCACAGGTTTGGCATGAAGTTAGTGGGTCCACTCCCATTTGAAATGATTCTCCTATTATTCTGCTGCAGCCATCAGACTCATCCATGCTTCACCTGTAGTCTTAGTCCTGAAGAGGCCAGCAGGAAAAACCAAGCTTATCGACAGGATTCTTTATGACACGCGCTTTATTCTACAAACCACACAAGAAAAGTCAGCAACCCAGGAAAGATTTGGTTTAATGAGATATAATTAAAGTCTGGAGAGAAAGATGGAATCTAATTAAATGATAACAGCATACACTGTTTTGCTACCTTTTATAAGGGACAATTCACATCAAATTACAAACAGCAATCAAGCAATGACTCTACAGAAAAGGTATTTTTATGTAATATTTTTTCAACAGTGGTTTTGCTCAGGTTAATGGAACAAAGCTATTGTTTTTGATCCATTAAATAATAAAACAATAGTAAAAATAGATTTTTTTACTAATAAAAATAGATTTAATAACCCTCTCACTTCAGGATTCCAAATTTTGGTCCAGAATATAAAAAGAAAAAACATACATCATTCCAAACCAAAATGCAACATACATGCACTTCTAAAGCACATTATCGCCTAGAGAATGAATAAAAGTTTGTTTCTTAATATGTGTACATATAAAGATATTTCTAGGATATCAATAGGAATGTTCCTCTGCTATAAATTTCAACTACTTTCTAGTATTGCAGCTTAATAAAGACACATGCCTAACCCTGAGCTATCTGTTCAGCTCATTCAAAACTCCAATGATTTTCTTGCCTCTGATGTTTCTAATTAGGGAATCTGAGCTACAGGAACTTTGATTTTCCTTATTGGTTCAGTAAAGCATACCCCTAGGCTGACTAAATTATGACGGGCTGATAAACAGAGCCGGTCTCCTTCCATACTTTGAACACTCAGGAAAAACACTCAGACTGTGAACAAAAAGTGAAAAATAAAAAACGTATTAGTATTCTGAAACACTGTTTGACTGCATTTGCCTGGATCTCAACTTTTTTTTTAATTGTCACTCTTTAATATTCATCTCTACAAAGCCTTGAGATGAGGATTTCTATTATGGCTTATTTATATATGGGCTTTATGTTTTCACCAAACTGAACCATTTTGGTTGGTAAAAACTGCATCACATTTTCTTTTCTGAAAATCTAGATTTAAACTTTAGAAACAGTGTTGCAACTATTCCTCTCTTTTTCTTTCCCCTAGTAAGTTTTGTCCTGACCTTGTAATTAATATAATTTGCTCAAGACCTTTCATTCGTTTAAAAAAAAAAAAATCAAAATCAATACAATTAAAATTAATAAGCTTGTTTTTGTCTGACGTGAAGACCAAAAGAGAATCAGTTCATTAGTCAAACTCAGTGCATTCTTTTATATTTTGAGGTGTGATTATTATGAGTGTTAATGTCACCTATAAGCTCTGCTGCATTATTTTAGAAGTGATTATCGGTACAAAGGTAAAGCTCTGACTGATGGGAGTTTGGATAGAACTAATGAGCTAAATATTTTTAAATCTTTTCTTGCTTAACATCCTCATCTGCTGCAACCCCACAGACAACATCTACATTATCTACAGGTACTAAAGCAGCGAAACGCCCTCTGGTTGCTTTCTCAACTGTCTCCACTCACTGTTCGAAGCTCATAAAGCTGCGGAAAAAGATCTTTCTATCACTGTCACAGTACTCCTGTCTGAGATGCCCTGATGTGTCAGCTTACACTTGTGTTTTGTTTTTAAGAGCACAGACACAGTGATATAGAAGTTTTCTAATCCTCTTACAGAATAAAATTTTCTCTTCTATGCTGTGCTGTATTTCTGCCAGAAAAATGGATTTTACACTGCTGGACTGACAAACACTACAGGTGAAGTTGGTGTCAAACTCAGCTTCCTGACAGCCTGCATGGATCCCGAAAAGGCGGGTTAGTCTTCCAACACCTAAAACTGTGCACCCATATAGCCTTAACAATGGCGGCTTTCTCTATTAACATATTGTTAAGAGTCTTTAAGATAATGTCATTCTCTCAGTGTTTCATTAAGCATATAGGAAGCTACTGAGCCGCAGCAATTTCCCCTCCGGGTTAAGTCTGAAGATCCCTCTATTCAGAGTTTATACAATGTAAATCAAGCAAATAATAAAATAAGATCATTGTTCGTATATTGAGTTCTTAAGACTTCTGTCTCAAATATTGTACAACTTACCCTTATAATTATGTTTGTGTTCTACCTTGAAACTATATTTATGCACTTAACTTAAATGCCTTTTAAACAACTACTTTTTCCTTCTGTTTACATCACTTACTGGATTCATTCACGCATAGCACCAAAGACTGCAAGCTGCCAGAAGTTAGACATGTTGCATCGCATTAATGTTTGCTTAAAACACTTAGTCATGCACACTGTTTAAGAGGTTGGTGAGTTAAACAAGTGTTATTTCAATCATTTATTTTTATAGTGCTAAAAATTATTCAGAGAAAGAGGCAAATATTTAGAGAAAATATCTGAGAAAGATGTGTTAAATCTTAATGTAAATATATATTTTTAGGGAGAGCAGAACATATTTATGAGGGTGAAGAATTTTGAGATTGAGCAATGCACCATTCGAGGCAGAAAATGTTAAATTTCAAAATTCTTTTCAGTATTAGAGAAGGATTTTGGATTTTCAAAGATAGTTAGTCATTAAAGCCTTTGGAACACTTTTCTTTAAAATTAAAGGAATTAATTATGAACTTTTAATTAAACCAAATAATAAAGAGTGAAGGTTTCACTGGTGTTGGTAAGTCAAAACCTTGTTTTTCATCCTTCAAATCAAGCATTTTCATTTTGAAAAGCATGTTAAAAACAAGTTACACTTCCATGGCCAAAACAAATGACAAAATTAATAGTTTCTCTTAGCAAGAAAACATGAATTAGGAAAGTTGAAGTTCAGAAAATGTGAAAAACACCTATATTAGTGCATCAATATTACTTTTTTCAGCTGATATTTCTCATACAAGAAAAACATAAGCAAGCTCAGTGACAGCAGAACAAGAACTTTGGTATCAATTTTAAGTTTACATTAAGTAATTCAGAGACTCTTAATTTTTGTTTGTGCATATCGCTCTACATGCTAAGACTTTAAACAAACACTATTTACTCTGCTGGCTCGGAGCAAACAGCTGCTCAGATGTGATAGGTTTTAAATATGAGGCAGCTAAGCATCCCAGAGCTACCTGAATAAATTATTTTTGACATTTTCAATGAGGGAGATAATGTAGGGAATTTCGGTCACAGAAAATTATTATGTACGTTTTTTGGTTACATGAAATTGTATTGTTTTTCCCCAAACATCTCTCAAGTCACTTTTAAGGGTGTCTATACATTACGTGAAAACTCAGATGTGTGAATTTTACAATGTCTTGACTTTGTCTCTCACCTTCTATTTCATTTCAGTCTCTTTATCTCCCAGTCTCATCACTCAATCCCCCAGTCTTACCTCTAAGCCCCTCCATCTGCTAGAAGAAATGTGACCAGTGTGCAATAACATGGAAATGGGAAGGACTCAACAGGGAAAGATGATCTGATCCATGGCTCAAACAAATACAGGTTCAGACGTTCTCAGGTTTCCTGAACTTACTTGTCCCATGCTATTTCATAAGTCTTTGGTGTATTTAGCCTCCAAGAAGATGAAAGAAAAGAATAAAATGCAGACTGTGGTATTAATTATTATGTGGCAAAATCTTTGACATATAGGTCCAGCTCAATAAAATGGAATATCATCAAAAAGTCAATTTGTTTCTGTAATTCAGTTAAAAAACTGGATATATTTCAGGAGTTTATTTATCTTGTGTTTAAAGCTGTTGAATTTATAGTTGTCCAACAGAGACTATTTGGTTAGTCACAAGCAAGTATTGCTAAAGAAGATGGCAGTTCAAATAAGCGTGTATATAAGAATAATATTGGAAAATTGAGTGGAAGGAAAATGTAGAAAAAGGAGCACAAGAAGAAAGAATAACATGTTGCATGTAAAGGAAAACAAGCGCACGATTATGATTTGTGAATACTGAAAGATTTGTTCTTTGCATTTTTATTGAATTGACTGAACTGGGTATATCTGTTCAGGAAATTGTTGGGTATTTTTAAACAGTTATCAAAGTGCATAAAATCCAATTTATATCATGGCAAATAATTTTCTGTTATTTCACTATCAAATAAAAGCCACTAAAGCCAATAAAACAAAACAAAACAAAAAAAGGAAGAAATGGCTGAGGTTGAGATCTATATTCAGTTGAATATAGATCAACTGAATATAGAAGAAAGCAAACTATAAAACTGGTCAGGTTAAAAAGCTGAGAGCAGGGATAACAAAATATGGTGGTAAATCAGCCCTTTAATAGCTGGAGTCTTACTGAAGTCAAACACATAAATCATGGGATCTAAATAGAGTAAAAAATTATAATCAATGCATTTTAATGTCTCAACAAAATAAGGAAAAGGTAGCATTTGTGTATGCAAGGCATTTCCTCACAGTTAAAAATAAAACCAAAGGCAGGGCACATCAAAAATTTGCCGTTATCCATTCTTCTGAAGCTCTACACTCCCCCTCATTCGATGTGTCTTCTATCATTCCCCAGCTTTCATCTCCTCGGTGCTGGTGTTGGTGTGAGAGAACAGAACGTGCTTGTTCTATTCAAAGCCCTCCACCCACCGTGGTTCTCTGCAGGAGAGTTTATAGCCCAACATACCCTCACATTTCACTCAGGCTTTGAGGCCTGAGCTCCCGACCTTTCAGCGTGACCTCAACCTTTAGCGGTACGCAGACTTCAGAAAGATTAACTTCCAAATGTAGGTGTGGTTGTTGAGAGCAGGATGTGTTTTAGAGAAAGAGAGAGATATATTTTGTCCCCTTAATGCAGCTGTAAAGAAATGTTGCATGTTTCCGAGTATTTGTCTAAAAATGTTAATGGTTTCTGAAAGGTAGGTCTGAAAAACAAACACAATTGTTCTTACACTTGACTGTTGCAGTGTTTCTGGGAGCCATGAACCTAGTAAAGGTTATAGATTTTAAATATATCCAACAATGACTAAAACAGGCACGGTAAAGTTGAAAAACTATACCATTCATTGCATGTATGGTGAATGGCCTGCATTAACATAGCTCTTTATCAAGTTGAAGGACTCTAAGGTATTTATTTATTTTTTTTACATCACATTCAGTCATTCATCCATTCATACACACAATGAAAAGCTTTCACTTGTTTTTAAACCATTCAATGTCTGTTAGTTTCTGAAGTTCAAATCACTGAGCACCAGAAATAAAGTAGATCTGTGAGATATTACCTATAGTAGATGATCTGAATATTTTGGAACTGTGTTTAGTGGGATTTTCATAGTAAATAAACTCTTGTAGTCTTCACATTTACCTGATTTTAATCTAAGAAAGCAAATGTGAAATGTTCTGCATCAAACTGCTTTTGTACCATGACAAATATTTTTAACATTATGTGCAGCGTATTTTACACCTTTGAACACTGGGTAGTTTTTAAAACTACCATTTTAAAAAGTTTAAAATGTGATGACAGAGCAATTGCTTTGTTTAACATACAATGTATGAGTGTCTGTATGGGAAGTTAAGGCTGTAAATTCAGAATTTTGGAATAACAATCGCCGCTTAGAATGACAAATGCTCTAGATAAGTGACTCAAATCTAATTTAACTAAGTGGGAAACCAATAATTTAAAACCAGTAAATGTAAAGTTCTTAATGTTGCTGAAATGGAATTACAAAACCAGCTGTTCAATGTTGCATTTGTTGACTTGTTGACTTGTTTTCCTCCTATAGACACAGGGACTGAAATTAAATAACTCATTCAACCTTTGTCACTACATGTTGACACTGAGTGCAATTCACCTGCAACAAGGTTCTGTAATCTACAAATCACCTTTGTTTTGCTGTCTGGGGGCGTCTTTTGTGTCCAGCTGTCAGCAGTCAAGAGCGAGATCGAACGCAGCGCGAGTGGAGGCACTGCAGACTCCACCAATTACATTCAGCCACTTAGTGGTGCCTCTTCCACTGCTGGACGTGTGAAAACCCAGCTTCACAGCGCCTGGAGATCAAAGCTGGATTGGACGGAGAGCACAGAACGAACTTTTCTTTTCTTGTATACACAGGGAAAAGGAAATTGATCTGAGAACATAATGTACAGAGGACATAGAAGTCAGAATGAAAAATTCTTTCCATTTTGTTTTATCAGTCCACTTCTTTTCTGAATTCTTCTGTTAATGCCAACAATGGCTGTAGTAAACAAATATTTCAGTAATTGAGTAATCTATCGATTGTTCTTATGATTAATCGAGTAATCAGATAAAAATAGATAAAATAAAACATTGGTAAATCTAACATAACAGCTGTAGTACTATCGCATATCAACATCAGTCCAATTTTTCACAGCAAGTAATGACCCGGCCGTAACACAGTTTATTAAATAATAAATGTACTCCATGTACTCGAATCACTCGAGGAATCGTTTCAACCCTAATACCTACATGTATTTGTGGAATTTTAGCATTCGTGAAGTTACATTTCTCAGAGAAATAACTTCTTTTAATATAGTTTTAGTTTAAATGTTATTACAGATACCCTCAGTTTTGCACCACAATGGGAAACCACGAAAAGCTTAAACAACAAAAGTATTGAAGCGTTGACAATACAAGCATTAGCATAAACAAAGCAAACAAAAAAGATTTGGTTATAATAAAAACTGTTGTCATACAGTCAACTTGGTCTTACCCTATTCAATCAATTTTTATAAGAACACCATTTTCTTTTTAATTTAGTAGAAACTAATTACATTTGATTTCCACAGACTATGAACTCAAAAAGCGAGATAAAACAATTACTGTCCAGAATTTAATTTCACATTGATCCTCATAATTGGTCCCTTCATAAAGAGATTTGTTGCATCCTTTACCTCTCTCTAAATATGCCATAATCAGTCAGTTTAACCGCAAATGCAATGTCTTGCAAAAGTATTTAACTTTTTAACTTGTCATGTTTCAACAAAATTTCAACATGTCATGTTGAGTTTGCAACATCTTGTAGAAAACTGTTAAGATTGTCATTATCCTAAAGGGAAACAGTAAAACTCCAAGCATACCAAAATATGACTGTCCAACAAACTGACAGGCCAGGCAAGGACAGAATTATTCACAAAAGCAGCCAAAAGGCTTATGGGAGCTCTTCCAAAATTGAACTTCCTTGCTTACAATAGAAATGCTACATGTGGCGGAAAATTAATACTGCGACATGCATCAACATAGAGACACTGTCCACATTGTTATACATGACAGTTGCATTATCGTGTTGTGGAAACTTTTTTCAGCATGAACATTGAGCTTGGTCAGTTATGATGAGAGGATGGATGCAGCTGAAACAGAACAGCCCTGAGACTAAACCAGTTAGAGGATGCAAATGACTTGATTCCTGCTGGAAGCCCTCCTTCCAGCAGGACAACACAAAACACACAGGAAGAGCTACAATGGAACGGTTTCTGTCAAAGTTTACAGATGGCTCAGTCAAATCCCAAACCTAAACCCAAGAACTAAACAATCTGTGCCAAGACTTGAAAAACATTTATTAACTGAAAGTATCCACCCAATTTGACTGAGCTTGAGTAATTTTGCAAAGGAGCAGAAAAGGAATTTTGCCTAGATGTAGACAGATCATAGAAAAATACCCCAAAAGATTTAAACCTGTTATTGCAGCAAAATGTGCCTCTACAGAGTATTGACTTAAAGGGCCTGAATACAAATTCACATTTTCAGATTTTCCTTAGTAAAAACATGAAAACCATGAGTCCTTTTCTCTCCACTCTTTGAATACACAATAGTCTTTGTTAATATTACTATATATCAACTAAATGCAGTGTGATCAGTTCTTTCACCATTACTGAGCATATAAAAGATTTGGCAACTGGAAAGATTTTATATCTAAACAAACATGAAAATGTATTTCAGCCTTTGGTGAAAACTGTAATGCCATAAAAAGAGTTGCAATAAATATGTACTACATGCTGTTCACGTTGTTCTGCAGCTGAAGCTTTTTATTTTCCTTTGCTGTTCTGTTTTCTCTGTGAAAACTTTGTTACCTTTGAACAGTCAACTAATTCAATATGTGAGGTTATCTGTAGACACTTTTTGAAGGCATTTTACTGATTTATAATAATCTGTCAAGGTCACGTTCTTGAGCCCAATGAAATACTTTTACTCTAACAGAGAATGGATAGAAGCCTTTTAAGCTATTGAGCTGGATGTTGATCACCAATGAAAAAGCAAAAGTAATTTTCTCTTCAGTCTCTGTCAGATCAACTGTAAATTGTAGTTTAAACTCTATTAAACTTTTTAAACAATCCACTACACAGTTTGAAATGAGTATGTACAGTATCCTACTATAATAAACTGCCAAACATTCTTTGTCTATATTTTGTCTTAAATCTAAGAATGAATTTGCATATTTGCATGCAGCAAAAAATAATGAGATCTAGAACATCAAATTTCAAGATTCTATACAATTTAAAATTCAGCTTGGCTTCTATTCAGAAGTAATGAAATAAAAATTGATTCTGAAATTAGAATTATCAAACTTGCCTGGCATTCATTTTTTGGCAAACTACTTTTTACTTATTTCTGAGTAAAACTATATATTGAAGTGATGCTACTGTTACTTGGGTTCAATCTTTGGCTAATCTACAAACCTGTGTTTAGAACACAGTGGTTTCCTTATAAGCATTCAGGAGCAAATATTGGAGATGTTTAAACTGTTCTTCTTAGTCATGTTCAGTCTGTGTACAATTTTTGCAGCTTTGGTTGCATTTAAAGCTCATGCAGCTGTGTGAAATTACAGGAAGCACAAGTAAGAGAAAACGCGATTAGGAAACTAGTTTCACGTTTGATGTGATTACATGGAGTTTGTGAATTCTGACTGCACACAGTTTAAGGATTCAAGGATGAATGCACATGAAAGTCAGACCACACTGAACTCAGTCCTCATGGAGGCTCCCGGAGGGCCACGGAGCAGCGTGATCAGGCCCTCATCTGGCTCAGCTTCCGCCTGCAGCTCAGGGAACTCAAGCCTTGTTTTAACAATATGATGGCACATGTGTGCTGCAGAACCAAAGAGCTAAACTCACTTTAACAGATGGCCTATTTATCTGCAGTTTTTTAATTAATACCAGCATGGTATGTTGATGAAACATTTTTTGTATCTTTGTGTGGGTTATCTTTTCATTTTATAGTTTTTAAATTGTTTTTGTTTCAGCAATTTTTAAATAATTTAAAATTTTTTTTAGTCAATTCATTCCTTCAAGAAACCACCTTTCACAGCAGTTACAATGGGCAAGAGTTTTGGGGTATATTTCATTTAACTCTGAGTAGCTAGAGTATTATTTCTGCCATAAAAACAACATCAGATTGGAAGGTTCTGAGAACATTATTCTTTTATTGTTTGCCACAAAAACAGAAGAAAAAAAAAACATCCCCTCAACACGATGCTGCTACCACAATGTAGCAAATCTGTTCCCTCATACAGGACTCAAACCATAGAAGCACATCTAGTTTTTAGTTCCATTGTGTTAATACATTCTCACATCTGAGACCTATATATTTAATGTTCAAATGGATTATTGAATTACTTAGCAAAACCCCCCTGAATTACAGAGAAACACTGTGTTCTTGACCTCGGATTACAGAAAAATATTGTACCAATGCAATGTTTGTTTTGGTTGTCATTTACCTTAGACTATAAGTTGTAGTTATAATGATTATTTTGAGACAAGTAGAACATACATCAAGTTTAAAAATATGTGCGATTCATGTAAGATGAAAAGACATGTAAAAAGAGGGAAAAAACAATACATATACTGAATATAATGCAACATAAAATCAGGGAAAAAAATGGTCATAGATGACCATGAAGACAACATGCACAATTTACAGATCTGAGAAAAATCTTTTGCTTGATAATTCTCTGCTTGGGGTCTCATGTCATACACAATTCAATTGCATAAATATGATACCATATATTTATGTAAGGAAACTTTAGCATCCCAGGTCGTGCGGTCTCAAGGATTTATGGGTAATTTGGTGGATAAATGTAGCTGAAATCTTGTTGGATTAATCTTTTTGTTTGCTTAGTATATAAGGTATGTTTATGCTCTTATGCTGGATCTGTTGTGTTGGTGCAGTGTTGAAAATTGTCATACTGTGAGTGAGGAAGGTGTCACAAATAGGAAAATTCCTGGCTGGGCCAACCTGTTGTTCAGACCCTTGAGAATATAAGAAAGTGTTGTCAGGAACAATTTATTTTCTAGAAATATTCATCTCAGTCGTTTGTGTGACAACTCATCCATTTCCGTTGTGAATTGACAGATCAACTAAATACACTTGTGTTAAAGTTTCCCTTTCTCCAAACTGTTATTTCTTTAATACACTATATAAACTGAATTATCTATTGTCTAAGCAATGCATTGCTGTCTCACCAGTTAAAAGTGCATAATGTGATAAAGATAAAGAATGGTAAATATTAAAAAATATATATAATGCAAACTAAATGATGATGATGACTACTCGGTTATGATTTTGCCCAAATCAAATTTTACTTTAGACCTCACAGCTTTGGACTGACTCGGGTTTATGTTATTTGCAGTGTTGATATCTCAGCACAGCTCATCAGAGTTGGGATGTAACACAACCTTTGAGCAGGAAATAAACAGTCGGGCTGGAAGTCAGCTCTTTGTGCTCTTTATCAATTTCAGTCAAGCACTGTTTTATTTGTCCTTTATTGTGTTTTTAAAACCTAATTTAATTAGCTGAAATTGCTGTTGCAGTGTTTTCTACCATCATTAGTTGTACACCCTGATTGCATTTGATCTCTTCTTTGTTTCATTACACTTTATGACCAATTTGCTCTGTTTATTTTTTCTTTGTCTGTAAGATCACTCTGAAAGGGTGTTATGCATGTTTAGGTTTGGACAATAAAGAGCTGCTGTGGATTCTGGTTTGAGAACAACTGACATGCTTTATCTAAAAAAAAAAAAAAAAAAATTTACATCCTTTACCCTAAAATAATGCAGGAATATTCAGTTTGACAAAAAATGAACCTCTGATACATGAAGGATACACAAAAAGCCCTGAACTACATCAGTCTGAAGGCAGAGCAGAAAAAATGCCTGAAACCCATTGACATCTGCCATACTATTCATTTAATAAGTTTTTTTTTTTAATGATTTATAGGCATATTTTCATCCTTAACTGAATCTGTATTCAAACTAATGCTCACAATTAGAAGTATGGGTTTCTAAGAAAACATTAATCTATTTATGAAGCTGAGTGCAGAGCCTCCAGGATGCCACCTGTTAGCACAGGTGCAGATACTTATCACTGATGCTGACATGTAAACACAGTCATTAATACCGTCCCTGAATGGCTCCCATAATATAAAATATTAGGCACTGCTGCATGCATCATTTTTCTCAAGAAAAATAAAATCAAGTAAAATTTTGACACATGTTGCATTAAGAATATATTGCAGTGCTTTGAATATGTATTTTCCCCCCTTGAACTTTATCACATTTTGTCAAAATATAATCTCAAACTTCAGTGAATTATAATGGGTTTTTATGTTATTTCTCAACAAAAAGTAGTGCATAATTGTGAAGCAGAAATATACATGGTTTTATGTTAAAAACTTAAGTTTAGTGAACATTTATATCGTGCTTTTGAGTGAATATAAGATTTTCATGAATATGATTTTATCTAAACAATTCTATTATATATTTTTTTAATTTTAGCTATGAAGTTAAATCTCTGCTTCAGTCTCGTTTTGTGCCGTCTCTAACAGTTAATTTTTTTTCAGGATTCCCCTGTGTCTAATGTCATCAGTCTTCCTATCAACCAGCGCTAGTGTCACTGCTGAAAAAAAGCTTTCCCACATCATTTTGCTGCTACTAATATGTTTCAAAGTGACAATGGTGTTTTAAGGGCGATATGAAACATGAAAGATCTTGTATATACTCATATACATCGGTACACTTCACAATGTGCAGAGCGTGCACAGAGTCAGTATGGCTCACAGAATATGCACAGCATTCTCAAAATATGTGGGAACCTTAACTCTAATTAGATTTGTTGTTCCATGACAAAACATGGACATGATCTGTCTAATTTCTTCCTGCATCTAAAGCTTCTTGGAGAAATAAAGAAATAAATATTACACTAATTGTTCATCTCATTATGGAGATCTTAGTTTCTTTAAAAGTTAGCATTGGTTATTTGTTGCTTTATATAGGAGCCTTATACTGTACTTTGTGAAGTGTTGAATGCCAGAGTTAATGTGTCAGTTGCTTTATCTCTTCACCTATTTGCTCAGAGACTTTGCCACATGAGTGTGTAATTATGATTTTTTTTTTTTTTTTTTCAGAGATGATGCTTTATTAGATGGAGTAAAATTGGGAATTAATGTAGAACAGAAGTGGGAGGGAGAAAATGCCAGAAAGATGGAGACAGAGACTTTTGGTTAGAAGTATAATAAGTCCTTTTCTAAGCTTCTTTCTTTCATTGTGCTCCACTGGTTATTCTGTGGATGAGTTACACAACCATCAACCACTTAATCATTATTACTAAAAATACCCTGCTGTTTCTCATCACTGGGCGCAGGTGGTTCAGTATCTGTAAACCACAGATGTTTTGAAGCACAGAGGAAAGATGATGTATTTATATATCTCTCCGATTTAATTAATATTGGTAAGACATACAGAGAAAAACACCTTCACTTTTGAGCTCTGACTCTATGAAACTCAATATTATGGGCTTATTGGATTCATACTATCAAGTCAAAAACTAGGCAGGAAAATCTGTATTGAGAAATAAGCTGGTAGAAGCTTCAACCGGTTTCAGTAAAATTCCACGTATGTTTGCTAATTTCTTTTTCAGAAAGGACAATGGTATTTGTTTTGGCATTGAAGATAACCGAGCCGAAACGACCAAAGTGACAATGCTTTCCAGAAAAAGCACAAAGCAAAACAGCCCATCCATTGTATTGAAGACAGTGGAGGAACACATTCCTGACAGCTCAAGGGAACAAAACATTACTCTGCCACTTCATTTGAGGAGACAAAGACAGAAGAGGAACAGCCAAAGGAGACTATTTAAAAGGAATCAGCTTGTCTCTATGGTGACTCTTCACACTGAGGAGCTGCACTGGTTCCTTCTTTACAGTCTTTCTGGTTAGATGAAATACCAATATTTTTAAGAGGAACTACAGAGAATTCAGGAGTCACAGTAAAAATCATTAATACCCATTTAAGGAAGACTTCTGCTTGTTATCATAAATAGTGAATCAGCCAGTCACGTAGCAGTAGCTCAATATATTTGCCCTCTTGATTGAGTGAAGATGGCTTGATAAAGTTCAAATTGAGCATCAGAAGCTAGAAGCAAAAGCCAGATGGCAAAGCTTTTTTTGCCTAAAAAGTCATCTAAAAATGATACATTCCTCAGACTTTGTAAATTAAGAATAGTTCTTCTCCTTAATTGAATTTCTGTACCTTAACTTTCCCTAAGCACCAACAGCTTTCAGTTTTCATAAGGAGAAACATCCAAAGAAAGTAAAGACTCTATTGAGATGTCTGAGACATGACGGAAATTGCAAAGCAAGCTTTAAAGTATGGAATCAGCTTTTCTCCTGCTGTGTTTGTAACAGTTCAGACAAATGCATCACCATCAAGAACTGCAGTTTATGAGAACCGCTATACTTCTAAGGCTTTGAAAATGCTGAACTTCCTTTGAGCTCAAGTTAAAGGACTAAGACTTCTTCCCTGCAGAAATTTTTTGCCACATGTATAGCACCATAAATAAAATGACCTTTGACATAAAAAGGACATTTCACTACCATATTACTGTAGTAGTCTATGCCCTCTAACAGAATTGATTTAGAGGCATTTTAAAGGTCAAATAGCTACAAACTGTAGAGATTGTATGAATGCCATTTGAGAGCTGCAACCCTTAGTGTCGACACACAACTTAACGATCTCTGCTTTCAAGGTCACAGACAGTTAGTGTCTGTCTCCAGTGGTCATTGAACAAGAGGCAGACAACTCCCTGGGCAGGTCACTAGTTCATTACAGGACATCTTAGGACTAACAGCCATGCATACACTCACACATAGGAGAAATTTCGAGAAACCAGTTAAGATAAGAGCTATGCTTTTAGACTGCATATGCAAACTCCATGTGAAAATATCTCAGGCCAGGATTCGAACCGAGGACATTCTTGATGGAAGTGTGCCACTGTGCAACCCCATCTTAAATAATGTTAAATTAATTTAACCTATGATGTGTTTTATTGACTTTGTCAACTCTCAATTACAATAAAGTCAGACTGTATATAAGGCATCAACATTTATTAATTGTACAATACAGCATGGATCACACAAATAAATGAAACTCATGTTATCCGCTAATCCACCTTAGCTGTTCTGCATGCTTAGAAGAACTGGACATTTTGCCATCTTAATGTTCCCATTTGAATCAGCAAATTATATAATCTCAATTGATTAAAAGAAATTATGTAAAAGATGTAAATGATTGCTTTCTGGACATCTGTTTAGTCAGCAGTCTAACCCATGATTGTTAGACTCACTCACACAGAGTGAGTCCTGGTTAAAGGCTCAGGAAAACTGAAGGTTTTTCAGTCTAACAGCTGATTAGGGTGAAACACCATGCCTTTCAATCAGTTACCTTTCTGACAGTATTCTAATGTTCTGACACACTAATCTTTGGGTTTTCATTATATGTAAGCCATGATCATTAAAATTACAAGAAAGGCTTGGAATATGTCACTATGTGTAATAATTCCATACAATATATGAGTTTGACTTTCTGAGATGATTGACAAGAACTATTGCACTTTTGCTTTATACTTTATTTTTGTAGCTGTACTAGTAAAAACTTTTAAACATTCATGTGTGCAATATATGTAATGTTTGGAGACACATTAAATGGTGTTTCATCTAATGTATATTATTATTTAAAGTATTAAAGTTTCTGAAATAAACAGGCTGTTAGGTTTGTTATTCTAATCTTTTGAATGAGCCTGCATATGTAAAATATAACAAACGACTGCTACAGGTGAAAGGTTTTGCAATTTACTGTTACTCAGCCTAAGCATTAAAAAAAAATCTTGGTACTTTACATGAAAAGCTGTAAAAACTAACATTTAGTCATTTTCTTTTATGCGGAAAATGAATATGACTTTGTCGAGTGCTCAGCTTCACATCTACCAACAATAAATGGTTAATGCACTACAAATTTTTAGCTCTTACTTTCCTTGTGATCACTCTAAACACTTACTCAAAAACTACATTAATCCATTCACACACACATGCGCTCACACAAATCCTTTTAGTCAATACAATACTTTCTCTACAACACCACTAGACCCACACACTAAAAAATGAATTTGTGCCACAAGACACAAAGATTTGCAGTCAGACCCATGTAAATGTGGAGATTAAAAGGCTGAAGAAGACCTGTGGTCACAGCATTTTGATTTACAGATTTGTAATTTTATTATTAACAGAACAGCATTGTGAGACAGAAATGATCCTGAACTACATATTTTAAAATTTTAAGCAGTTTTCAACAAAACATTCTGTTAAAAGTGAAACCCTCTAAATTCACAAAGAGTAAAAATAAAACTATTTGCAAAGTACAATGTAAAAAAGGAACATTTAAAACTGAACTTTATCTCAGGAATGTTGATCATAAATATTTCTTATATCATCATATCATATCCTATATCCATGAATTTCTGCTCATTTGCTGGAAAAAGAATGTATGAGACAGCATTTATTTGCTTCTATTACTCTCATTAGTTTTTTTTTTTAAAGAAGCAGATAAAAGATGGAAGTGGTGTTAATTCTACACTTTTTCTTATAGAATTACACTGCAGGAGTGCTTGCCAAGAACCAGAGGACAGGTTTTCTGGGACTGTTTACATTGTCGGAACTTGGACAAAGTGGATAGAAATCTGTAGAAATAAATAGCTCAGGTACGAAGTTAGTACATTTCAGACTTCAATAATTTCCTGATTTAACCTTCTCCTAAACAACGGTCAAAAAAACTAACTTTTTCTATACCAACAGAGAAAAAAAATCCAAGTCAAAGCATCACAAATATGTTCATATGAATTGTATGCCTTTTTTTTTTTTTACCATCATGAATTCATGAATAGCTGAATAGAGAATTGAATTAACACAGGCCATGTACTATACAGGTTTATTATTTCTACAGCAAAAATAAATTGTAGCCTTAAGTTTTTGGCTCTGTTAGTTTATCAGCCATAAAGGAATACCAGTACATGCAACATTGATCAGTTCTCTTGACTATAGTGAAAATTTCAAATTGGGTGCAGTCTTTTTGTTCTGTTTTTAAAAGATGTATCAGAGCAACAATAACAACAATTTGCAATGTATCGATTAGAATTTGAAGAGTGATAAACTTAACTGCATTTAATTTAATATGATGAGAGCAAATGAGATCTAACTAAATAAGACATTGTTGGATTCATGGAAGAGTGCAGTAAATTGGATTTTGTTTGCTTTTGCTAGTAAATGATAAACTAAATTAGGCAGTTTATATAGTTTAAATGTTATTTCACATACAAACAACAGTAAAATAGCATTTTTAAAATACAAGTAAGGAATTTGAACACCCATGAAGCAAAGTATCCAAGCCCATCAATATTTTATTGTTGTTGTTCTGCTTCAGGGAAAATCTTTCAAAACAAACATTCTTGTTTTGCTAAATATTTGAAATTTCATGCTATAACCTTTTCACATAGATTCCTTTATGCCACACAACAATATTTTAAATAAATATTTATGCTTTATAAAAAAAACTGCAAGAGAAAGAAAAGGAGAAGAAAGAGCAATATCAGTACTCTATCAGGTACTCTAGTTTGAACGAAAAGAAAACAAAAATTGGCAAAAAATAATAAAAAGGATTGATACTGTGCCATTTTTATACCTTCAAACTAAAAACATCTGTTTAACCTTTTTATAAAAATTCATATGAAGAAGTGACATCTGTCAAACAGAAAACTTATTGCTCCAATGTATTGCTCCTTCCATCATTCTAAATCATTTTTTCAATCGTAAAGGAAGAGCTTAAATAAAACACACAGGACTGCGCACACTGGAGGATTGAAACAAAAAAAGAAATCAATAGTGGCACTCAGATGAGGACGACTAAAAAGTAAACAAATCCAGGTTATCTCCTGAAACGTCTCATAAAAGATTTACAACAGTAATTTGAAGGTGAAGAAAAAAATGTTTTTTGTAACACACATCAACAACACAAAGCTGGGTCCTACATAACAAATGTATTTCCATTGGTTTTCAAAGAAGAGGAGAAATTTTAAAGATCACCTTTTTAACATCTACAGTGAGACCAGATATTTACCTTCATTTTGCGATGACAACATAGCACTGCCCTGTCTGTAATGTCAAAATATACTGTTTTTTCAACAACAAATGCTTTTGTAAAGGGAAACGTTTGAGGTGATGTGACCCACATATCTGGGTAGGATGTGCTTCTGGGCCTCCCTTTGTAGGTTTTCCAGATTTGCCTGAATGGAAGGAGACCCTGTGGAAGATCTGAAGAGCCCATATATCACTTCTGCTAGAGAACACTTTGGGGTTACCATATAATGAGCTACAGAGTGTTACTGTGCAGAATGAAGACGTGATTACCTGAGACTAAATCTTGGATAAGTGGTGGACAACTCATGGATGCATGCGGGGATGGATTTTTATCCACTTCTTGGCAGAACAGAAAACAGACGTAATAAGCACATTTGCTACAAACATCCGATATACAGAAAACATGGGTGAGCTCCATGGAAGGAAACATTGATGTGTAGGACAGCTTTTGTCAAAATGTTGGGATGCACAGCAGGCTGGTGTTTTTCAATTGGCATTATGAGAAAAGAAGAATACAGTCAGATTAAGCGAGCTGGTTTTCATGTCTGTGACCGATTAAAAAGCAAAAATCTGGTCTGGTTGTCATTTGCAACCTTTACCACAAAAAGGAATAACCCTGTGCATTAAGATTAAAGTGAAAATAGTTACTGAGAAAGAGAGATATCTTAATGCTAGTGTTAAGCTCCTGTTAAGAAGTACAATACATTCAATTTAAGTTTTGATAGGAACCAAATCATAGTCATTTCTATGCAATGAACAGTTAAATGAATGATTTACCTCTGAATGTTTAAATCAATATAAACAATATTTCATTCAAATTTAGAATGACCATATAGTTTATGCCACAGCCATTATTGTAAAAGGATTGATATTTAAAATTGATTTATGTCGCCATTCTGTTTCACATCCATCACAACTATACAGCTCTATGCAGCAAAAACAAAAGTCCTTCACTGCCCCATAATGCATAACATGTTTTATTTTATTGCCTGTGTGGTGTTGAAATTGATATATTGGTCACCCACTGCACAATTATACTCTTTAGAGTAAAACCAATCTGTCCATCCAAGCTGCTGCTTATTATGAAGGGCTTAGAAAGCAGGAAGATCCTAAAAAACAAATTTGATGGTGCAATTTGCTTAGCTGATTTCCCTAGTTGGTCACATTTAGTGATCATGTCTCATTTTATGCTCTCAGTCATTCAATTACTTCCTCCAAGCATTTATTTTCTGTCTTTTTTCCAAGTCACCTTTCATTTCATGTGGTTCTGAAAATGCAGACTAACTGAAGAAAGCTGTGTAATGTAAAATACGATAAAAAAAAAATGTTTGCTGAGGTTATGAAGCAACCTAAAATGAGCATAAATCACTTTTGAATATTCAAAAGTGAAGAAACATTCACTTTTGAATATTCAAAATGCAGTCATTTAAAAGATTTTTTCCAAGAGAATACGTTTTAAATTTGCATCCCTAGAATGAAACATACAGCATTTTCTGTGTTTTCTCATCTGGGAAAGAATAAAGCTACATACTTTCCAATGAATATAGATCTTTTGTTTATGTGAGCTACTGACAATTAACATGATGGTGCTGCTGTGAAGCTACTGGGTTTAACCTAAGCATAAAATCACTTATGCATTGTATTTTAAAGAATTCACAGTAAAATATCAAGCAGGAAACACAAAGAGACACATTTGTAACATTAATTTATGAGGTTATTCTAATTGGTATAGTTGTTCAAAAGACTTCTCTATTCCTGAGGCGTTATTATTCAGCTACAATATGTATTTTTGAAACTGAATCAACCTTTTCGAAGTGTGGATATCAATCCATTAGAACCTTCATACAGCTCCACACAGCAGCTACCTTAGCCCTCACATGTCTGCAAAATTGGCATCCAGAGCAGCTGATTCACTTCAGCTGAGATGTGTCATGTTGACGTGTCCACTCCTTGGCAGGATAATGATTCTGAATGCAGCCTTTCATGGTTGCTTAGACCCTGTTAGAAAAGCAATGAGTCTGTTTACTCATCTCTCAAGGCGAGAGACAAGGCACAAGTACATCTTCTATGCCCTGTGTCTG
Organism: Poeciliopsis gracilis; assembly: GCA_911649635.1. Lineage (NCBI taxonomy): Eukaryota > Metazoa > Chordata > Actinopteri > Cyprinodontiformes > Poeciliidae > Poeciliopsis > Poeciliopsis gracilis. The sequence goes on from CAJVRI010001403.1 coordinate 2,910,888, forward strand.
GTTTTTTTTTTTTTCTTTTTTTTTGCCTCAACAAGATTGTAGAAAAATGATTTTGGCATATTTTATGAAACTTTGAGATAGAGGACAGAGCTCTATAAGTACGTCACACTTTAATCAAACCCTCAATGCAGCTGTGGAGGTTCTGGAGGCTCTCCAGTGTAGGTGATGCTAACCCCAACCCCTAATCCTTCATGGTTTAATTAAATTTGACAAAACATTGACAAAACAGCGTGAAAGCAACATTTTAATTGATTAATATAATATAAATATATTTATTTTCCCAATTATTCTGCAGATATATAGTCAGCAACCTAAATCTTAGCTTCACTGAACATTAACCTGAACATGTTTAACGTTGCAGGGTGTTGTGGGATGCTGGTGCCTATCTCCATCGAAGAAGCAGGCTAATACTACGACTACTGAACATGGCTCCAAAATTTGAGGACTTTGTTCTTGAGCAGATTTACACACTACAATTTGGCTTTATGTATTGCTTTTGAAATAATGATTTCTTCCTCACTGATTGATTTTTCAGCCTATATCAGTAGAGAACTTGTTTCACCATGCAAAATCACTTTCTCCTCCCTGCCAGCATCTACACGAGATCTGTTTATTCTAGGGTTGATTCATATATTTCACATCAAAACACGTCAATCTTGGGGACATGGCACCCACTTCCTTCTGTAACAGTGTATTGGCTGGAAATTCACATATTGTTTGTACTTCACTATATTTGTTTGAACAGATTGAATTAATGACCAGAAGCTAACAGAGATACTACCTGCTATACGGGCTTTCCATATTTCCAAATTGTTCTCTATATTGCTGACTCCAATGATCATAGCATTTAGAAAACAGAAAAAAAATGCAGCTTTGAAAGTAAAGGAAGTATGAAATGGTGAGGCTATAATGATTCTTATCAATAAAGTTGTGGAAAAAAAACACATTTAAATATGTGTCAACTAAAAAAGGAAGGAGCACAACATGACAGAAAATCAAACATGTTTATCTGCTCAGAAAATCTGCAGAGAAGCAAACCCTGACCATGCAACTAAATCATACAAATTAAACAACTGCAAAACACCCGTGTCTGAGGCAGCATTTCTAAGTGATTTTTCTCACAACACTAACATCAAAACAATATTGAACATCATCTATTCTTCAGTCCAACACGTTACAGGTAATGAACATTAGGGTTGATTCATATATTTCACAAAACCATCTGACTTTATCATACACAACAGCAATCTAAGAAACCTATCTGTGCAGTTTTGATGGGCCTTTCCTCTTCCTGTACATGTTGCACTGTCACTGTTGGCTCCACTTTTGACTCAGACTTTTTTATTAAACACAGCTGGAGACATTAAGCAGAAAAATCAGGTCAGGTAGTCTGACTGTGTTCTTCCTGCCCTTTTATGGCCAGCCTTAATAACTGCAGTTTGTGACGTTAGGCACTACGTCAACTCAGACATCCGACTTCTACACTATAAACAATTAGCATGCTTTTGTTATTATTAATATTATATTTGTACTTATGTATACCTATACATATTTGTACACGGGCTTAGGCATGTACATAAATATACCCTATAAAAAACTTTACAGCCACCTTCTATCAAAAACAAGAAAAACAAACAATCCAGACTAGAGAAAATATTTTGCGTACTCTGGGGTGTACGAGTGCATACATCTAAATATTTCAGATAACACTTGTAATAATTTTTGTAAGAAAATCTCTTTTTTGTGACTTTAAGAAACTGATAACCACTATGCTGAAAGCTGAAGCTTAGAGCGCCTTCTCCACTACATATTTAGAGGAGAAATACTCCATAGCTGTAAGTTTGACTATAAGCCAAAAAGTCAGATTCTCCCTGCCCCTGCTTACAGCCTCTAAGCTGCATCTCAAATCATAGTTATCCACCGAAACACCCAAATGTCCTTAACCTCCGCCTCAAGTTCTTTTGCTTGTGTAATTTTTTTCCCCTATTAAAGGTCATCATCTTTTTTATACTGTTGATTTTCAAAATCAAGCAATTATTTTCCCATAACACCACCAAATCTTTCACTGGCTCTCTAAATATAAAGTTTTACGAATCATAGGCAGACTTAACAAATGCAAAGTTATTCCAGTATTTCTACTGATGTTAATACTCAGTTTTTCTGGAAGGATGAAGTGTAGAAGATGAGTAGGAATAGAGTGCAGCCTCCAGCAGTGCTCCTGCTGCTAACCATCTGCTCAGGCAGACAACCTGTCAATCTAACAAACTGTGGTCTGTTGTGAGGTGGTCAATGATCCAGGCAGCTGTGAACACACACATCTATTTTCTAGGAATTCTAACTGGAAAAAAAAATATCACACCGCAGGAATATAATCTTGAGAGGAATGGGACTTTCAAAAACAGAACAAGATTGACGAAACAGGAAAATTACTTATTATAAACCAAGAATGCAACATGCTTATTTGTTACTTTGAAGAGACTAAAACGTGTCTTTCAGAACTTCTTTGGTGGGTTATGTTAGCAAAACCTATTGAGGGTCTACTTATAAGGATTATAACAAGACAAGGCTTCTCCCAAGGTACTGTAATCTTCTCAGACTCAATTGTAGACTAAGGAAGTACCATTTAATCCCAGATGTCTGTAACATTTCCACAACCTTGGGCTTACACCTTCTTTGCCTGCAGCGTTGTTCTTCACTGCTGCTTCTTTACCTGACTGCTGAGGACAGACAGTTGGGATGATGAGACATAAGGGGTTTCAGTGTTTCATAGCACTTAAGGACGTTGTAGTGGTCTATGACTGTGGTGCAAAAGCAAACTGAAGGAGCTGTTGAGATTCTGGTGTCCGTTGCTGCAGGAAATAAGAATACTGAGCACAAACAAGCCTCACTAACTCTAAGTTTCTATAACCTTAATCCCCCTTAACCTTGAAAGCTGTGATCTTCTTCATCCCTGACCATACACCCTGCGTGTTATTCTGCTGGAGATTGCCCTCCAGCTTTTCCCTGTACACCTCTTTGCTTGCTCTCAGCTTGAGCTTAGACAAATTCTTCAATAACTCTCCGTCTCCCTCTCTGGAAGCTTTCATCTTCATGTTCAACATTTTTTTCAGCCCCTCTTTCAAACAACTAGAGATTCATGTATCTTCTGATTTTTTTCCTTTGCAAACTTGTCCATCTCACTGCTGCTGCTTTGACAGCTTTTTAAGAGCCGTTGCCATGCTGAAAGGTGAGCTTCTGTCCGCTCCAAATTCCCCAAAAGGCTGAAAGTTACTTTTTTTGAGAAATGGGCCAGTCTTGAACAGCATTAATTGTTCCATCAATTGTGAACAGTTTGAGAAAACAGAAATAAAATATATCCCTCCAGCAGGATGCTACTATCACTCTGATGCTTTCCAAAGATGATGCATTCTGAAGTTCAAAATAGATAATTAACTTTCTCACCTTTTTGTAAAGTAACACTCATAAACGTCTTTATTTGTAAAGTGATCCAAGCGCATGTACGTTGACGATAAAGACATTCTTCTTCTGAGCATTGCTATCTTCTGGAGCCTTGCTGAGGTTTGTTTGTTTTTTTCTCCATCCACTTTCCTAACAAATCTGATAAGTATTCCTGTCCTACTGGACAGGAACAAAGTTTACTATTAGCATGATGCTGCCACAACCATTTTATCAGGGAGGATGGTGTGTTCATGGTATTCATTTCCCATCACACATTACGTTTTGCTTTTAGTCTAGAAAGTTTAAATTCCGTCTCAGCTGGTGTTGCGCTTTGAACTCATATTGTTTCTTACATATTGAACTTTAAGTGAGAACAGGTCACCTTGATGTTATTCCGAAGCATTTGAGTTCGGAATTAACCCAACATGTAAACAGCTTTTTTCAGTAGCAAACTTTGGATTTTCCATGCAGGAAAACACCACAATATTTTGCCTCCAAGATGCAAGTGATGGCTGCTCTGTTTGAACTTGGACAGCAGACACAGGTCAATACACTCTGGCTGTTTCTGCAGTATTTGTTAGGACCTGATATTGATTATTTATGTTTCTTTTCTCACTTTGTACTTGACCATAATACTTTGAGCCTCACTTTAAATGTAAGAGTATTTACTGATGGCTTATTGGGAAAAAAAAAAAACAGATGTATGGCATGTCAAAATTTACATCTAAATATACGGTTTTAAATTTGACTTAGGACAAAATATAATAAATGGAAGAGAACTAGTTTATGTTGGCGTGGTGAATTTACTTCAGATTGTTTAGGTAATGTGGTAAGTGGTGGTGAGGTTGACACAGAGGACCCAGGTTGAAGTGAATAAAGATGATTTAAAGGTGAAATGCAATTCCAAAATCCAAAAATACAGCAATCAAGGCAACACCTGTCTCAGCAAAGCTCAGAGCTGATAGCAACTGGAAAACGACTGAACCAAATGACAGACTCGACAGCAGACAACAAGCTAAACGAAATGATGACCCGACAAAGAATGTGGAACACAGGCAACATTAGATATCCATCCATCCATCCATCCATCCATCCATCCATCCATCCATCCATCCATCCATCCATCCATCCATCCATCCATCCATCCATCCATCCATCCATCCATCCATCTTCCGGTCACCCTTCTCCCTAACGGGGTCGGGAGGTGCTGGTGCCTATCTCCAGCTGCGTTCCGGGCGAGAGGCGGGGTCACCCTGGACAGGTCGCCAGTCTGTCGCAGGACATTAGATATACAGAGGGTAATCAGGGAACGAGACACACCTGGGAACAATCAAGAGGTAGCCAGGACAACATGGAGACTCAATAGACACAGAAACCGAAAATAAACACAAAGGAAAATCCTCACATTCATCACCTAAAACACGTCTTTTGGTTGGTATCTTTTGTTTCATGAATAAAACAAGATTATTTTGTGCTTAGGTGCAATTACATCACTTTCTTTTCCATAAATAGATAAATTAAAACTAACATTAGATACGTTTCTGAACACATGATAAAGAACTAAAAACTTACAAGAATTTTCTCTTTATTACTACAGGTGTGAAAACTGTGACCTGGAGGACCAAACACAGCAACAACTGAGAAAAACAAACTCATAACATAAAATAAGACCAATGATATTATTTTTGGAAGAAGGAACCCAATAAAAGACCACAACACTCACATTTCATTTTCAAGGCACATGCAATTAACCTTGGCTGTGCTCTCAGACACTGTTTCACTTTCCCTATCTTAAATGTGCTGTGAATCCTCCTTCACAGCACATTTAAGGTTATTAGTGCATTTTCTTTACCTTTCTCTGTGCCAAATCTTTTGCCAGCTGTGTGGTGAGATAAGGGTAAGGGCATCTAAAAATAACAGTCTCTTTCTGCGCACAGAGCATCTCATGTCATTCAAGGTGCTTCTTTGTGCCTGGATACAAACATCTTGAGATAGTGTGTTGAAAACTATACCAGATAGCATTGCATCTTCTTTCTTCATTGCTGACTGGCTATTTTTTCTCTTTGCTTCATATTTCTCACTGCTGTACAATGTTCTGCTTTTCTGTCGTACTGTAGAATATCTTCCAATTTCCTACTTTTGTCACATTGTTAGGACATTATAATTGTAAATGGAAAATTTCAACATATTTAATTGTTTCTTAAATTCTAGATTCACTAAACCTAGCAATACTTAAACATTAGGGTTTGAATAAAAGATGTGATAAATACGAAAAAAATGAGATGCACAAATCTGAATAACTAACATTTTAGTGGATTGGAACTAGTTTAATACATAGCCTTAGTGTGTCCCCACATACACACTAAGGCTATAAGCACATCTCTAGGATACCATTATAAACCAACGGTTCAAGTGAGTAGTTTGGTTTTTGCTGGTTAAATTACAGTTTCAGAGCATTGCCCCAGCCCAATAAACTTTGTTTACAAATGTTATCTAAAACACTAAAGTTTGAACACCAGCCTCACTGTTTTCCTGCAGCATTTTGGCATTCATTCATACTAATAGTGTGTGCAATACACTTTTCATTTTGGAGCAACTCCAACAAACCGTTTTTTTTCTCTGCAAGAGAAGAACCACACATGATGAGTATTTCACATTTATTTGCATCTTTAAATGTGGATCTTTCAAGCAAGGAGTCTATTGTGCCCTTGTGTGCTATGTTCAACTTTAATTGTGATGTACACAGAAAATGTGCTTGGATTCATGCCTATGCGCAGTTCCATACATCTGAAACTGTCTGCTTGGAAACAGCTTTTGATTTTAACCTGTTGTACATTTCGCTTTAAAATGTATGCATGTCTTTGTAAATAATATCCAAACCACAGATGGGGAAACTACAGTGGCAGTTATGTGATTCAATTACATCATCAGTGAATATCTATAAATATAAAAATAAGTCAGACCTTTTAACCAATTCCTGATTGGCATCTTAAAAGTAATGCTTTTGTTTGTTGGACCTTATTATAAAAATAATCATATCAAAAACTTTTACAAGGTGGTCATCTATGAAGCCAACCATCGCTATTTTGGTAAGTCAGATTTTTAATTGTCAAGCATATATTGAAAATTGATGTTCTAGCACTCGCTAGAGTGCTAGAACATCAATTCTAGCACTCTAGCACATTAGTTGCTCACATTTTGGCTAATGTGAGCGACTAACTGTAAAGAAGGAAAAATATGAAGTGCATTTTTATACTCTTAGGGAAAATATGAAACATCGAAACATAAACTTAGGTGCAAAATAAAACAGGGATATACCAGGGAACTGTCCTGGGAGTCCCTCTTTTTCTCTCCTTTCAAGTAGACAGGAATCAGCTCTCTCTTTAAAAGAGTGAGTATAAACAAACAAAACTGCTTGTTTTTACAGAAATATTGACTTCTATACATGAGAGATACTCTGTGTGCTTGATGTGGAGAACGATCAGACACTGGCAGGGCCTGATTAAAGCAGAGATGTTTTTAAGTGGGTTGACATGAAACAAAAATTCAACTCAGTTGTCTTCACACTGTTTTTAAGACACAGGAGTTTAGAAGACATATTTTTATATCACACTTGTTTCCAAAAATTGTTTTAATGCCTGATTACTGTCTTGTTTTCTACAGTTTTTAAAAATAGTAGAGATAAAATTGGCACAAAACACTTCACTCGATATAATTTATGAAAATGTTTTTACCAACTAGAAGCGACAAAATACCAAAGATAAGTGTCAAGCTAATGTTTATCTACAAAACTGTTATTTGACACATTTATCCATTATAAAACATTCTGAACCCATTAACAGCTTCATATAAACATTTATTTTGCTTTGTTTGAAGCTAAGTGTGCCCCTCCTAGACCCCTGAGATCCAAGTCTGGCTTGCTGGTTGTTTTCTAGGTCAGACATTGAATGTTCAGTTTTATTTTTTTGTAACTAAAGATCCAGCAGAAAAGATCACAAAAAGCCAAGCATTTTAGGATGTTTCTTGATAGTATGTGTCCTCATGAGTGCAACTATTTATGGGAGTTTTTATGTTGTTGTTTTTATTAAAAATAAATAAATAAATAAATTTTAGGTCTAAAAGGCCCCTTTTGACACACTGATATCCAGTTGCTGGACAAATAAAAATATCGAAACCTCTCATTGTATGTCAGTTAAAAACTCATATGTAAGTGATTATTTCGACCCAATTGTAAAACACACCGACAAAGTTGAACAATTGTTCAGAGAGAATATTCTAATCACTTCATTCTGCTTTCATTTGCAACATTCTCACCATGAGTGAAGTTCGCTGAACAGGAGTTCTCAGACTTAATGTTCAACAATTCAACTCTGATTTCTTGATGAGATAGAAGATCTGAAACAGCCACTGATGATGATTTTAATTAAATTAGTTTAACATACAAGTTTATAAAGCTGTACTTTAAGTCTTCAATTGTTTGTGACCTAAAGCTGTCCTATTTTTTGACAATAAAACATTTGAAGAAACTCTCATTTTTAAAGAAATTGAATATTGACTAAACGAATTAGACTGTCCTTACATGCTTATGGCAGCTTTTTACACACAAGAAACAAAATCACTGAACCTAAGATGCATTAAGACAGAGTAACATTTCAGTATCCGAGGTTAAAGTTACCCTTACCCAGAGACACCAATAATACAACTATAAAAAAAATGCTTTTGCTTGTCTTCAGTAAGTGGCATTTTATAGGGGCCCATAATTTTTTTATTATCAAAATTAAATGCATAAATTCTGTTAGTATGTTATGAAGACCGCAATATCTTCTGCCATCATTTGTTGAGGTAGTAGCATCAGACAAGGAGCCAACAACATTAAAAAGCTAATCAACTTGATAAAGACAGGTTATTCTATCCTGGAAGAACTGGAGATGATGGTGCAAAGGATTTTTCATAAAATCAATAAAATTACAGACCATTATAACAACCCTGAATATCTAAAAACAGTTTTCTAATTTTAAAAATGACAAGCATTGCTTTTTTATACTATGAAAGTTTCAGATGTGAACACAATTCTTCATATTTCATTCACATTACAAAGTTTGCAATAACTTTGTGCTTCTGAATCCACCTTTCTCTGCCCTAAAACAAGGATAACTTGGTTTTATAAAGCTGCAATAATGTTAAATCAACACGTCATCTAAAACATTTTTCAGCTTCATCATTGATTTATAAGGGACATCTGACTTAGTATATACAGCTACAAAAAGGAATCACTCAGTTCTTGCCCTGTTGCGGATCCACATTGGAAAGTTTGCAGAAACTTCAAGCTGGTGTTAGATCTTCACTCTGTTTTGAGATATGCCTTTGATCATTTGGCCTGCAACATGTTTTGTTTGCAGTTTGCATGGAAATATAAAAACTTTCTAAAACCAATACACAGATTGGTAGGCAACTTGTTATTCAGTGGTTGCCCAAGTAAACTTCGACATGTGGTGGAGAAGGCTGCCAAGTCTACAACCATATTTACAACACTCAGCAGGGCACATTCTGGCAGAATGTTGACTTGCTTCAAAAGATTGCACTGGGACTCATTGCTGAACTCGCTACACATGGCTGAATTGTTCAGTTGCTTTTGCACCTTACATGAAAGTTTAGATATCATTGACAAACATAATAAAGTCATGATGGGTGATTATTTGGGAATGCATCTCCAAAGCTAAGCGTGAAATTATGACACAATTTATCTAGTCAACTAAAATTATAAAAAAATATATTTGACTTATTTTGAATTATTATGTTTTTCCAGGCACCCAAATTAGTAATCATTACTTATTAAATATAAAATATAAATAATTTGTTTTTAATGCCATAGTAACATGAACATTTTAAACATTAATACTAAACAATGGACAGTGGGACATTTCTGAGTTTATATGTGAGGCCTAAAAGAAGACCCAGATTCTGTCAGGGAAATCAGCTATTCCACAACAACGATTTTCATAAGTGAATCAAATTATTTAATTTCAACAGACCGCCATGAATAATGATGGAACAGGGTATGAAATGCAGTTCATGCTGACATGCATTCCTCAGCTCAGAGCCCTTAGTACAGCAAATACTAGTTTTGAGTAGTTTACAATGCATATTGTGTTTTGCAAAATAATGACAAGACTAGTAATAACAACTTGACTTGTTATGTAAAAGAAAACTTGGGTTTACAGTACACACAGTGACTCTTCATAGCAAAATCAATAAACTATGTTTTATTTAGCCGTTGTGAAAACATCATCGCAACAGTGCTTCTCCATGTTCTCCCATAAAGCCTTTTCCAACTGTTCTTTGGAGCTCTGAGCAGACTGCTAATTGCTGCTGCTGCTAGTCTCAAGGATTTGTGGGGGAAGAGGGTGGATGCTCTCAGGGCACAGCTGGACACTGAACCCCAAAGGCAGAGCTTTGGGGAAATAGGTGAAGCATTGCAGCTGCAGGTATTAAGACAACCCCAAATACAAAGTTCAAAGAAGTCAATTTTGCATAATATTAAACACCGTATGCTCCTAATTTTGAAAGTCACCATTTAGGAATGTTTCACACAATACAGATTAATTAAAGCTCCTACTGGTGAAATCAAAGTCCAATTAATACCTACACAAAAGAAGGTACTTAAATGGTATAATTAAAAGATAATGATGATTCACAGGTCCACGAAGTACGTGTTTTCTGAAATCCTTTTACCTGAAAGATAACTTTGAAAACTGAGACAGGTGAGTGCGAGACTCTTTGCGGTGCTATCTCAGCTTGTCAGTGTGACTGCCCTCCTATAGAGATGCCACAGTTACAGCAGAATCAACCCAGTTTGAGGATTTGAAGAAGTGTCTTCATTTTTCGTTCACAAGCTGTGCTGATGCTTCACCTTGACAATGAACTGACACAAACACTGCTGCATCTGACATGCTGCACAAACGCAAACACAGTGTTATTGCATTATTAGGCAGCTACTCCACCATCCAGTTAAAGATGAGCATATTAATTGGTCATTTATCTGTTTTGGCTTAAGGTGCGTCTTGTCTACATCACAAACTGACATAAAGGTTTGGTCATTTTACAGCAACCACATAAGAAACAGCCAGAGAGAGCTGAGGTCATTAAGCTTCCCAGACACCTTTGCACATTTAATTCCTTTTAAATTAGTTTAGGTGTTAAATGAACCTGTGTTGGAGCTAAATTAAATTCCAAAGCTATCATTAAAAAGGTTTCTATTAAGGAGCCCCGGGTTGGGAAATTGGCTCCAAGAGCATCTTAGCCCGATAAAGGCAAGAATATTTCTAATTTCCAACCCCCTGCACTCACTTTGACCCCAGGGGGTTCAGCAACACGACAAAATACCCCATTAATTCCATCTGAAAGCTGGCTGCTTATAGAAAACCACCACAATCTGTGACCTCTGATGATTTGTGTGAAAGAACATTACCACTTACAAAACACTGCACTGCTTTCCAGTTCTACCTCAGCTTGGCACAAGGAACCTGAATTATTAACAAAACGATGCATGCTATTCCAAAATTAATTACTAGCCTGAATGTCAACCAACGCTTCACTAATGTTATCAATAATCCATTATTAACTGTAAATACAACTTGCAGCAATGAGATACGAGAATGTAATGGTTTGTTTACCTTGTGAGCATATCAAAGGATAACACAATAACAGACAGCTCCATTTATAATGAGGTACAGGAAATGAAAACAAAAACCGCCACTTTAAATGTGTTCATCTAAAAAATACAAAAAAACAACAACAAAAACAAAACAGATTCACTTCCTAAAGGTGTTTGGTTCTGTTGTGTTTTAATCACTTCTTTTAACTTCATGAATGATGAACTGAGAAGGCAGCTAGCAATGCTTCTTATCAAAATGGGGTTGAATTTAAAAAAAAAACTGTGAAAAACAAAGGACAACAATTTGTTCCTGAATGAAGCTTCTAAAATAAAACAAACTGAAATACAGCTAAAAGCAAAAATGTTTTTTTATCCATGAAATTAAAACAAGAAAACAAATATATTCTTATTGAACATAATAAAATGAACACCGTTTTTTCATTAGAAATGTACTATTAATTTCCTAAATATTTTAGGAAATTAATATTTCCTAAAATATAAATTCTAAAGTTTTTGTGCAGTTAAGAGCTCACAAAATTACGGCTAGTTCAACAAGATCAACACTAAACTATAATTTTTAATACTCTCAAAGACTTTTATTTAAAAACAAATTTAGTAAGAAGCAACAACTCATGCTAGTGTCTTTAGGAGAGACAGAGCAGGAACTTGAAGCTCTAAACTAATTGCAGTTTAATAAAACTGCAATTATTAAACAGATAATAATTGAACCAGTCACAACATCTGCCATATTTAATTCCCCACTGTGTTTAGAGTTGATCTTGCAACTTCTTCCAGTGCAATATTGTGTTTCACAATTGTTGAAGTAAACATTCAATGCAACATGACTTTTTTGGCTTAGGATACTCTAAATGTGATATGTACCTGATTTAGCGCCACCTTTGTGTCTGTCTGACATCTATTGCTATTGACAAAGATGTCAAGTCAGATTCTGACCATTTTTACCTGCTTATGAAACTAAACTGTGTGATGGCGCGTCTAACCATCGCTGTACAGTGCACAGAACTTCTGTGAACCTGAAGCCCAACTCGTCTGACTTCTCTCTCCTGCCTCCGGCCCCTGGGCCCAGTCCACTTTGTCTAATAGAGATGTTGAGGAGAGAACGCAGAGGGGAGAAAGCTAAAAGTCTCTCTGAAGTAAGAAGCAGATTATATATAGCCACTGATTAAGGCAGAGATGGGAACATGACCTACATGCATAACAACATTTTCTCTCACTTACTGCTACAGAACAAGCCTCCGTCCAGGACCAGGACTCCACAACTGGGAGAATAACTCTAATTATAACACCGGAGTCGGATTTCAATGCACACCTCATTAATATTTCTCTCATTATTGGGTTAATAATGTTTTTAGAGGTGTGAGAGAGTTGGGAGAGACGGCAGACTGCCACTGAACCTTTGTTTTTAGTGCACCTGTAACACAGGTAAAAATGACCACTGTCATTTTTTGTGTCTGGATCATGCATCAGATTATAGCAGAAACTGCTAACTCCCTTTCACACAAAAAGCCAGCTTTCTAAAAATAGCTTCTCCACTGGAAGACTCACAGGGAACGAGGGGGAGAATGGGGAGAACAAGACAGTAAGAGAGAGTGAGAGAGGTTTTTCTCCTTCCTCATCATCAGATCCTGTCCTTATCATGCCAGCGACCGTGTATCCGGATGGCTCCGACAGCGCCGGCGTCGGCAGGCGGCCTGGGAGAGCAGACCTCGCTGAGATTGAATCCAGGTCTTTTTTATCAACCACCTGAGGTTGATTTAACACCCTTTTTCCTGGACAGTGAAAGAGGCTGATTACAGAGTCAGACATTCCTTCTCCCCCCCTCAGCTCCCTCAGCTGCTGCCCATTACCAGAGCTGCTGCTGCGCTGTGCCGCTTAGGCTCATACAGACACCGAGAAGAGACACAGAGGCAGGTCAAGAAGTCCAGACATGATCAGGGGAAATCATTATGTGTGAGAGTAAATGCAACTTTGGATGTTGAATGATTTTTACTATTACTGTTGCACAACAGACTGACAACTTATTAGACTAAAGGAGGCACATCAAGGGTAAGGCTTCACATGTGTACGTGTTTTGATAAAGGTAACAGGCCCAGATTTCACTTAAGTGTTTTGCATAATTGTTTCCATGCAGTTGAAAAGCAGAGCTTAAATTAAAAAAGTGATTTTGTGTTGAGTTTTAACAGCTTTGTCATGTAGTCTGTTATTACATATTTGTATTATTTTTGCTGCTGCAGAGTTTATTTTCCCATGCTGCCTAAACATAAGCTAACACTTGCTTGGCAGTGTGACAAAAAGTGACAGAGTCCTTGATTTTTAAGTCAAGTTTCATTTTGAGGTAAAAAAAAATACTTGGCTTCTACAAAGTAAACTTTTTTCATTGTAGGTTTAATCCAACTAGGAATCACCTTTTAAATATTTAATACTCAAGTTCTCCATTAAATATCTTCTCATTCAATCCAGTAATATCTACATGAATAACACAAAGAAATCCAAGCCTTTTCTTCCTGAGTCCCAGATTTGCATGGACAACAACAGTTGTAAATTGCCTTTTCTCCAAAATAATTTCTCCATGCATGTACGATTTCCCAGCCCACTATCAAGAGTCAGTTCAGAAATTAATTATTTATACATCAGAAATATCTTTCTATTCATGTGGGGATTCTAGCTGGGCTATTCCAAAACATTAAAATTCCTTCTTGTCGAAAGAAACATTCTGTCAAACTCAAAATAATACTATAAAGGATGGTGGGAAGAAAACAAGAAACAAGGACAAAATCAAGCAATGGTGAAAAATGGTAGAACACAAGCAAGGGAGGAAGAAAGGAAAAAGTTATGGACACAAAGAATGGGACCTGCAATGAAGGAGTGAAGGAATGTAGGACACAAAGAAAAGCAAACTAAGGACAGTCACAACAGATATAGAACATAAGAATAAGAGAGAAAGGAGAGAAAGAAGAAGGAAAGCAAAAAGAACATATATATATATATATATATATATATATATATATATATATATATATATATATATATATATATTTTTTGCAATTATTTCTTTTCTTTTCAGGCATTCCATGCAGAGCAGAGCAGCCCTCAGCCCTGTCCTTCATGTTTTACGTGCGTCTCTACTGCTACACACCTGACTTAAACAAATAGGTGATTAAAAGCATCAGCAGCAACAGAAAGCAGGCTAAGGAGTTAACACAAAAATTTGAATCAGTTGTGCCAGGGATTCACACATCTAAAACATGCAGGACACTGGGCCCCGAGGACCAGGGTTGGGGAGCACAGCTATAGAGATTCTGCTTGCCTACATGTGCCAGATTTTATTAAAATGTATTAAATCTGGACTGCATCCACATTGCTGTAACAGCAACTTGTGTTTGTATGACCTTCAATCACCTCTGTTACTGGTGTACAGGTGCGTGTGTGTGTAGGTATGTGTGTGCGTGGGTGTTTGACGGTACATGTAGAAGTAGGTGTGGGTGTTTGTGAGCAAGTTTGTCACTTGGAGGCAACACAGTTGTTAGAGAGGTTAGAACAATAAAAAGCCTGTACCACTCGGCACCCAAGAGCAACAAAGGGCATGCGGGCATGACTCTGGAAGGCAGCAGCCGCCCCAGGAAGACAAACACACCCCCACCTCCCGCTGCACAGGCCAAACGGACCGGTGCCTGCACACATCCCCAACATTTCTTTCTTCCTCATTACTTTTACAGAACTGTAATACACTGAAATCAAATTCCAAACTAGTACAGATTTTTCAGAGCATGTAGAGAATGTAAAAATCCACAAACTAATTTAATCTGGATTTAAATTTGCCTCAGAAAGTATTATAAATCTGTGTGTAAAGGCTCACACTGAAGAACCAGATTTTTCCTTTACTTTTTTTAACTCTCAAGGAAAAAGTAAGTGTGCATGATAATTCAGGGCACTGTCTCTGTTTGTTGTTCAAAAATTGAGTTCGAGGCTTATGCATTTAGTTTCAACAATTAGAAAAGTATTCCTCTGCAAAGTTGTTTTTGCTAGGATACTATTGTTATAAAATAAAGTGAATGTAGAGTTCCCATTTGTTTGATAAATTCTCACACTTTTGTGATGTTTGTCTTGATTTTCATTTTCAAATTATTGCAAAGTGAACCAGGTGCGACAACAATTATGTTCCCCTGTAAAGAAACTATGTTCATATGTTCAGCAATTAATTTCTGGCAAAGATCATTTGAAACATTTGCATTTTAGGGATTTTGTTTTCCTGAAATATAAAAGAAAGTAGTACCATAAAATTAATTAAAAACAGTCAAAATTCCAAGTTATTGTTTGAGATAACATTGATGAGTTGTGTCATAATCTGAAGATGTGACAAATTTACGACTCGTATATATTGGAATACAAAAAAATCATGACTTCAACTTGAGATTTCTATTTTGTTTTCACTCAGAGATCACAAAAACATGATCAAGAGGAGCTTGTTTTGAGTCTAAATGAGATAAAAAGCTTCAATCATCGTATAAAAAAATTTCCTTCATGGCTTTTATGTGCATTGACAGATGGGTTTTACATGACCTCATCACCTGAGCATGTGTTTCAGCAGCAAGTGAAAGGATTGTTGGGAAAATGCAGTGCAGACCACCGAGCCTTTTCAGAGATCTTATACTGTTTACTTGCTTTTGCAATTACATGCACACTAAAAACCATTACTGAACATTACAGAGCCTGAATGGGATCAAGCAACACATATATTTCTAGGTTAAAAGCAATTAAATAGTTTTAATTTAGTCAAATGTAGGAGGTTTAATGGATCATAAGTTACACAGAATATGCTTCATTCTAGGGGGAAGAAAAATTAGCTACTATAAAACAAGATACTGATGTCTGACAAAATTTTAAAATGGTACTTCTTTTCTTCCCTCATTCTTTGAAAACTGACATTGAAGGCCAACAATTTTTATGCTTGCCAGATAAAAATTTTCAGACAGGCAATTTTGACTTTTTATTTGTAGAGTAAAAGCTTCCTGAAGGAGAATTTATCTTTGTTGTTATTAGTCTTATGGATCTTACTATATGTTGAAAAGGCAAGTGACAACCTATGTCAGGTGTGGCCATGCTCGGAGATTGTTTTAAGATTGTCATGCAGAGCAAAACAGGATGTAAAACACAAAGATCAACAAGGTTGACTTTGTTGGTTACATTATGGCGCTGAATGTAACCAAGAAAATAAAATTTATTACACATTTCTACATTTGCTTTAAAAAGATTCAAAGTAAAACTTACAAGTTCAAACTATGTCATTACAACTGTACATGGCTAATATTATGTCTTTACTCTTCTTTCATTATCACTCACTGAATCCACTACAGGACATGAGAGAAGAACCTCAGTAGGTGTTGAGGTATGTCTACAACACCAACATAATTTAACAATCTTATATGATGTCTGACCAATACTTGACCATAACTCATTTAGTCATAAAGTGAATCTGACTGACAACATGCAATAACAACTGGATGAGGTTAAGTACTTAACTCCTTTAATGACATGTTCTATTAACCTCAAAACCTCCAACTGGTTTTTAGGGAATAACCTTAAGACCATTTTAACTGTTTTCTAGATGGAAGTAGCAAATAGGATTAGTCAATTATTGTGCGACCACACAGTTTTTAGCGACCACACTAAAAAGTTTTGACTATCATCCACAGTGCAAACCAGTAACAAGCAGCAATATATGGCAACCAACAGATGTTTATTACTGCTGTAAGTGTAGGAGATTCCATAAGATGTGGACAGAGAAAGATGTAAATATACAGTGCACAGACTTCAGCTACAATCTCTTTTAATTCACGTCAGATTTTGAGGTCAGAGTTGGTGCCAACACCCCCAGGTTTTGAGAAAACTGGAAGAAAGAAATTCTGTAAACATGTTAAAAATGAAGTAGAGATCAGACTCTGAAACCACAGGGGCAGAATGACTGAGCGAGAGAGCATGAACCAAGTTTACCAAAGCAATTGCCAGAATCTGCCAAAGTGTGCTGGGACAGAGATCATAGCACTGCATGAAGTGGAGAAGATTTCAACGTGTGAAGTCTCTGTTCAATTTTAAAACTGAATCACACTCTGGAAGGAGATGGAAGGAGACACTCTGCTGTTATAGATAAAACATTTGGAGATCCATTTCTCACCCCTGGCCCTGAGCAGCTATCTACACCAAAACATGGCATCTGTCTTTCTTTACATTTTGTCTGGATCATTACATAAAGGTTCATAATTGTTTACAATAAATTATAACTTTATTTTTGTCAAAGTAATTGTGGATTAGATTTTGATGATAAATTCTATTAAATGTAATGCAGCTGTTGTGTTGCACAAACACAACAGCTGCATCACATTTAAACATGTATGAGTTTAAAGTATTTGTGATAGCTGTGTCCTTGGTTGGTGATGAGGATCGAATTGTCCAAGCTGTAGACTCCCAGTGCTGCTGCCTTTTGTGTGTCTCCCATAATGGCTCTGTGCTCAAAACACATTGTTCAGGTTTAAAATTTACATAATGCTTTCACCTTGGCATTTCTGTCTTTTTGTATCTATGATACAAAAGATAACACTTGCAATACAACACACATACGCACACAAATACAGTTGCACACATCAGGGTCAGGCAACCTGTTCAGCTCAAACACATTACACAAACTAATAAGAGCTATTTTGGTCACACGTCCAGCTTTTCAATGTTTTTTTTTTGTTTGTTTTTGTTTCTGATTTGTACAAAAGGGACAAATTTGAAACACTGAGCACATGTGAAGAAGTGAAAGCCATTTTCCACAAGTCAAAAACAATTGATATAATGCTAGAAGAGCATTTCAGGTCTGCCAGTGATACCTGACATCCTAACAGGAAGAATATACTTGGCTCAGACAAAAAAAACAAAACAAAAAAAAAAACACTGACCATCGGATCATTTTGTATCTTGTTATGGGTCAAATAAAATGGAGTGTGACAGCCCACACATTGTCCTGTCCAGAAGTCTCAGTGCAGCTCATTTTTTATAATGAACACCTAAGAAAGTCATCTCTCTCCTTTTTTCTAAAAAACATTTCAACAATTCTTTAAGGCTCCATGCAGCAGCAAACAGCCATCCTCAATGTTCTGTTGGTGTTATAATGATCTTGCCAGAGCATGCACTTTCTATCTCCTATTCTATCCTCATAAGTGTTTTTTTGCTCCAACAAGGTACCCCAGCTGACCTTGATTATTTGAATATGTGAGTCAGAGCAAGCGAAGCTCTTCATTTTCTTCTCTTAATAAAATACACTCTGCAATTTGACAAGACTCACAAAAAAAGAGGAATAAGATCAATATTTTTCTGAGTTAAAGAAACTCTCATAAATTTTTAAGAGGCTCCTCTTAAATCTTTGGCTTTTTTCTTATATTCATTCTCTGTTTGTTTTCATCTAAGTATCTGCTGCCAAAGTGCAACATGTTACTTTATCCCCCCGCAAGAAATGTAAATTACACCCAGTTATTAATAAGTTCTGCAATTTTAAAAAGCTACTGAGCACTCTCATAAATATTAAATTAAACCTTGTAGAATCAAACAGCAAGAAATGCTTAGTTAGAATTAGAAATCTAACCATTTGTTTCATGTTCTTAAAAGCCATTCGTCACAATGTGACCTTTGGTTAAATTGAAAAGTCCATGGGGAGAGAGAAATTTAATTTTCAAGAAGAGTGATGTAAAACTCATACATTTTTTAAACTAATCTTGTGCACCAACAAGCTGGTTATCTATGATCATGGCTGCTGATGGTGGGCCAAATGGGACGTGGTAGGGGGAGAGGGACAGAATTTGACCCCTCAAACATTTATTTTAGATAAATGTAGAAATAGTTGTTTTTTTTTCTCATAATTTACAGATCAAACTAGTAATTTAAAAAGAAATTGCAATTACTAGTGTTTGGGTCATCAAACAGATTGCACATTAAGAACAGTGTGTTAACTTAAATGCATTACATGCCACAGATACAAATGAGATTTAACATCAAATAAACTAAATTAAGCATAACTGGCCACAACTTTGACTGCAATATGCAGACAAAATGCTTCTAAATTGATGCTCTTGCTTGTAGAACATGTAGTAACATATTTTAATGGAATCAAATACACCAGTAATGGCTGGTGGGATGTTTGTGAAGAAGTAGCACTTGTTTAGAGTTGATACATTTAAAGCATTAAATATTCTGGAATAGGTTGCAGCATTCAGTTTTTAACAAGGCTGTTAAAAAACCATTAAATAATGCCAATGATAATATGTTTGATTTCAATTAGAAAGTAAGTGAGCAAGTTTTATTTATACATAACTTGATGCAACTGATGATTATGCTAATGAGAAAACATGCAACACACAACTTATTTTTGTTTAACTGTTTGCATTTTTGTGTTTTGAATGTGTGCCTATGTAAAGACTTGAACTTTGAGATACTTAAATTGGACAGAAAGACTTTTGTGTTTGTGATTGTAAATCTCATGATTCAGTAAATAAAAACAACAATTTCTTGCACTCATTCAAGCCATTTGAAACTGAAATGAGTTGCAAGCGTGTCATGGCATTTTTACCTCTGTCATGGCATTTCTCACAATGCTAAAGTGAACAATTGATTCTTAAGGAAATTATAATTTATAATCTGTTCAAATCCTTTCCTTCTTCTGAGCCCAACTACAGAAACCCTTGAAATGAACTATAAATTCACCTTGCCATTTATGTCATAGATTCTGAGTGAGCATGAGGGAGCGATTAGGAGCAGTGAGAAATCATTATAAAGGTGACCGAGCATTTCTCAAGGGACACCACCTTCAGACATACAGAAAACTCTCACTTTGTAATACAGTGGAGCAGCTTACACAGAAACCAGCTTTGCACAAAATGCTGCAGCAAAAGATAATATTTCACCACAAAATATAGAATCCTTCTGAGTGAATCTTTCACTTCATCTTCAGATATAAAATTTGCATCCAGATCAAACAACTGAAGCCAAAGAAAATCTTGGGCTCTTATCTGATAAATCTTAACATCAGCTTTAGTAGGATCTTTTCATTGTAAGAATGTTTAGAGAGTATTCAACCACTGTCTGATTAAGTAAAACAAACACCACACGTGTATCCTGATGGATGCATACTATCAGAAGCACACACTGGCACTCGTAAGTAAGCTGTGAAGTACTAAAGTACAGAGGCAGGCTGCCTCAACACTCATTTAAAAGTCAAACTGGTTTTCATAAATAATTCAATCAGTCAAAAACTCAAAACAAACTCATCTAGTGAGTTTATTTAACTCATAAATATTAATTTGTTTTGTAAATACTGTGTATTTCTGTGTTCTACTTACCCTAATGTGGTCATGGTGACAATGGTGTACCAGAACGAAGCTGGGATGCTGGTAAACTTGCTGGAGCTGGAGCCCTTCTCTGCATAAAACATGACTGTAGCGAAGATGATGATGGCCATGGTGAGCGAGAAGAGGAGAAAGCCCAGCTCCGAGGCACAGCTCTTCAACGTATAGCCCAGGATTCGAAGCCCCTGGGAGTGGCGGGAAAACTTGAAGATGCGAAACACTCGGAAAACTCGCAGAGTCACAAAGGCGCCACTCACGTCCTCATTGTTGGTCATCACAAGGCCAATGTAATATGGCAAGATGGCCACCACGTCAATAATGCTCATCACAGAGCGCATGAAGCGGTAACGGCTGGGTGCAGCAAACAGGCGCAGCAGGTACTCCACTGTGAATATCATGACGCATGCAGTGTCTATGCAGAAGAACGCAACGGTGTAACGTTCACCGCATGGCATGTCTTTTTGGTTGGTGGTAGTACCACAGGGGACAGTCTCTACCACATTGGTGATGACTGAGATGGCAATGAAGAAGCCAGTGACATAGTAGAAGACCAGGGCCAAAGTGGAGGTGTGAGGATTCTCAAAGGCGCGCCACATAGTCTCTCTGAAGTTCAAGTTGGGTTGCTTCAGATCTTTGTTCTCCTCCTGGTCATCCTGCAGCCGCTCCAAGTTCTCCCTCTTTCTGTCCTTGTACTCTTCATAGCAGCAGTCACCGATGATCTCAGGTATGATTCCGAAGAATGTCAACTCCTCGTCGTAGGCCGAGATACATTCATGACGGGGGTAGTGGAGCTTTCCTGTTCGGTAGAAGTTAAGGATGCTCCTGAAGGCATCAGGGTCTCGATCGAAAAAGTACTCCTTTGTTTCCTCATTGTAGAAGAAGTCCTTCTCTGAGCTGCCCAGCAGAGTGTCGGGGTATCGATCCAGTGTTGTTCTCCATGTTTGAAAGCGTCGTCCGCTAACATTAAGGATGATCAGCTCATCTTGTTTTCTGCTGTTGTCTCTTGGAGCGATGGGCATGGGACAGTTGGCCACAGGCATCCAGCCAATAGCTGCAGCCCTGGCAAAAGGAAGCCATGCAGCTACTCCGGTTGCCATTATGAAGCAGAAAGTTGGACAAAGGCTTCCTTTAGATGTGACTGCTCTCAAAAAGAACTGGCATCTAAAGAACATTTGTACAGAAGAAAAGAAACAAAAAAAGGTCAAAATCAGCAGCTGCACAGCTGAGAAAATGATGATTGCCGCTCAAAGCTGCTGCTGCAAAGCTTTATACTGAGCTTAAAATCAGTTCACTCTATAAAATGTCTGACCACTCAGCACACTTTTGTTCAAATATAACAGAAAAAGTTAGTACCTTAAGGACCCACCATGACATACATCTACAATTCTAATGCTCTGAAAAATTAATAAAATCAAATTTTATAAATATTTTAAACTATATTAACCATGATGACTAATTACCTACCTTTAGAAATTGTGTATTGTGTAGGTTTGTGATGACATAAGATTAGTTCAGAAATATTAAGCTGTTTCTGATCAGTGACCATGACAGAACCAGCTGGTTTTCAAAAGGTTGAGTTTTATCAAAATAGGTGAAATTTCACATTCACAGCTGCAAAAACATCAGTAACTCATTGTTCTTTGCATATTTAGAATATTTTTATCATGAAATTCGTCAGCCATGAGAGTTTAACTGCTTGCATAAATTATATAAAGTTATTTTTTTATTATTATTTTTTTAACTTCTCAATTGCATCCTCGTTAATTTAGCATGCCACTTCAGGGACAACATACTGGAGGTTTTTGTTTGATTTTAATTTAATTTAATTTAATTTATTTTTTTTTCAAAAATGGGATTAATGCGGTTAATTCAGTTTCTATCATATAATCCTTTTGTCTGAAACGCAGCTAAACGGGAGGCTGGAAGATAAGGGGTTCTTCAGGGTCTTGTTTTACTTCTACAGTAGCTTCGGCTTCCAAGACAAGAAACTACAAATATAGTAGTGTCTCAATCACCTCAACAAAATTTAAACTAATAAATATTAACATATCAGCCTCTGGCTGCACCATTACTATTTAGCAGCGCGGAATAGGGAACTGAATCAAACCTGTTGAATATGAACAACCTGCTGAAGATTTAAACAAGCACCAACATGTTTACGTTTTTAATTCGGCACCGATCTATATTAGACTAAAATGCATTTTAGATCAGTCAAATCAATTTCTGCATTTTCCTTTGTAACAACGCGTTTTTATCCAGGACAACAAATAACTTCTCCAACTATTTCGAAATTTGCTCGTCTGAAATACAAACATTTAAAAATGTTGATGTTGAAAAATCAACGTACTCACCAAAAAGGAGATGAACTCCCTTCAAAGTCCAAACATGAGAGTTTTAATGAACACCGAGTCCGCAGGTGTCAGTGAGAGAGCAGGAGCCCGCCTCCATCCAACGAGCAGCGCGTCTCCTCCAGGATGGACGGATCGATAAACTCCCGTGGACACGTTTCCGAAGCGGAGCAGTCAGTGCCTGGATCACTCAAAGTAGAAACGATCTGGTCCGAGATAATGCGAGTGTTACCTGGTGGAGTCTACATGGTGGCTCCTTTGTTCTGCCGTCAGTGTTTGGAAAGTGAAATGTGATGGAGAGGAGCGGCGCGCCTCCTTCTCTCCTGCTCAGAGTACAATGCCCGCCTCGCTCACTGAGGCAGCTCCGTGTGAGTCCTGCTTCTCCTCTCTGCCTCATTTTACTCATCTCAGACAGACCAACCTGTCACTCACAACTACTCCAACACCACACTGCTGCTTTTCGGACATGTCATATTAGAAATAACTAAATAAGCTACATTAATTCAGAGTTAGATCTCCAGTGTTTCAGGGTGCTGATGAGCCTCTGCTATACTCAATAAGTAGCCAATATATATTGCATATATTTTTATTTACCAATATAAATACATATTTAAATTTTGTTTAAATAATTGGTGGTTTATCTTGTGTCATATGAAATGAAAATACAATTTATGCATTTCTCTTCATTCTTCTTTTTTTCTTTTTTTTCCTGTACATCTACAAACACTGAAATACTTTAAAATGCTATGGATTCATTTATTTCCCTTTGCTTTGATGTTGTTTGTCTTAAAAGGCAGAGGGGTTCTTGAGAGGTCTGTGAGATAATGATAGTTAACACTAGAAATCCTCTGCAACATCAGATCTGTGAGACTCACTTCAGGCAACACTTTGCAACCAGGAGTAAACAGGACCCCAGAAACACATCGCTATTTTATTCAGCTAGTTTAAATAATACAAATGTATTTATAAAATATATATTTGTTTATAATTATTTGAGTAGGTGTTTTTCATAATAAGTGGGATTCACCTGCAAGGTGGCAGAGAATGACAAAGAGAATTTGTGGCATTTCCAAATTCAAAAGGAAAAAATGGTAATGGAAATCAAACCAAACATTGTGATCATTGTTAAGCAGCAGAAGACAGCTGTTATGATCAATGTGGCCAATCCAAGAGATGGAAACATCAGGAGAAAGGGACATGAGACAAAATAAAAATATGACAAAGTCAGATAACGCCTAGAAAGAATCTGACAGGTAAAAGCCACTGTAGTCCCAGAAAAGTGACAAGAGCTAGCTTACTTTAGTTTTTTCTTCTGTTGAAGAAAATCAAGTTATCATGTTAAACATTTCTCGTAAGTCTTGGGGATTATCCAGATGTGTTCTGCAGAATCCAGGGCAGCCCTTTGTATACTTAGATCTTTACCATGGATATTTATTTTACCCACTCCCATTGTTACTGTGGAATCGTGAACTTATCTAAACTGAGGCAAGTCTGGTCTTCAGTGAGTTCTTCTGGGTAAAGTTATGAATGAGTTATAAATAATAATATTAATAAATCTCATTTAGAAGTGCCTTTCAAAGCACTAAAGGCACTGTACAAATCAAGCAACCTAACAAAAAAGGCTAATTAATAACGGTAAACATTAACAATTGCAAATGTATGTAGTTACAGTGAGTAAGCAATCTTAAAAAGATTGACTACTGGTTGGAACAGAGGTAGAGAATCGATATAGCTAATGTTTGGAGGAAAAGAATTTGAAAGTTTGGGAGCAAAGTGGAAAAGTTCTGCATCCCACGATAGTAAGACAAACAGAAACAATAGTGAGATGAAGAGAGGAGGAAGATCTAAGCCTGTGGGAGGAGGTAGAAATATGAAGAAGATCAGAAAAGTAGGGAGGAGCAAGGTTACAAATAATCTTGAATGTAGAATTTGGAATTGTATTCTGAATTTGACAGGGAGCCAGTGGAGCTACAGTAAGATTGGGGTGATGTGGTGAAAAGATGGTGTTTCAGAAATAATGCAAGCAGCTGAATTCTGTACCACCTGAAGCTTATGCAGGGATTTTTGAGGAAGACCAAAGAAAAGAGAGTTACTGTAGTTGATGCAGGAGGTGACAAGGTCATGGACAAGAAGACTGGATGTGGAGTGTGAGGAAAAGGGAGGGACGCAGAGCATTAATAATGCGGAGATAGAAAAAAGCAGAATGGCTAGTATTGTTGTGCGAGGTGAACAGTAGAGTGTTGTTGAGGATGACACATGGTCTCTGAACCTGAGGTGAGGGGGAGAGTGTACAACCATCAAGTGAAAGAGAAACACCTTCAGCTTGGATAATGCAGATTTGATTTCTACAAAGAGGATCTCAGTTTTGGTGTTATTCAGTTAAAAGAAGTTGGAAGAAAACCCAGATTGTATTTCAGATGAGCAGGGAGAAAGGAAAGAAGGTGAGTGTGGGGAATCTGGTTTAAAAGAATGATACTAAAAGAATGCTGAAAAAGAATACTAGAACATTTTTCCTAGAGGAAAAAGTTAAATCACAAAGAGTAGGTTTCCCAGGACAGAGCCATGGGGCATTCTGGTTGCGACATGGGAAGAATGGGAACTAAAGAACTTGAGATGAACAAACCTGCAAAGTAAGAATGAAACCAGTCAAGGAGCGTATGAGTGATATCAAGCACAGATAATCAGTGGAGAAAGATGCAGTAAGACATTGCATCAAAGATGATTTTGATGATTTTTCTAAGGGCATTTTCAGTACTGGGGCAGTGGATGAAAACCAGACTAGAATTGTTCATCTGGTTATTGTGTGTTAAATTGCCATAAACTTAACAGGCAATTATCTTTTGAGTACTTTGAAGAGATAAGGTAGATTAAATATGGTGCAAAACTATTGTAATTGTTGAGATCTGAGCCAGGTTTTTTTCTATATAGGAGTGATCAGAGCTTTTTCTTTTTAAATAAAACTAAATAGTACAAGCTAAATGCTATTAAACATGGAAAAATGATTTCTATATTTTTTTTAATACTTGGTACACAAATAATAAGTTTTGCTCTTCCTTGTGTTTCAGTCTACCTCTATTGTGAATGTATAATTAAACTTCTTAATTTACTGTAAATTCAGTATTTGTAGCTGATGCTACATTCAAATATTTAAACTAATAAGGAACACTTGAATACCACACTGTTCTTCAAAATCTTTTTTTTTGTTAGCTGCTCCTACAAAGGTAACATCAGCAGCCATGATGTGTTATAATATATAACAAGATGCAAGCTAATTACAAATTATGCTAATGACAACAGGTATGTTGTCATTAGCATGACATGCTAGGAATTGTTGGAATTGTTGATATGTTGGTATGGAAAATATGGAAATATGCTTTGGGTCCCAAAAAGATTTGAACCGTCACTGGGAGTGACATTATTTTAAGAGTGAGAGTGGTTCCAGAAGTGAACAAGGAGTGAATGATGGCTCTTATGTAGAGAAGAATAGCATGAAGGTAGATTTTGACCAGGGTTATTGGGATTGGATCAGGTATGCAAGTGGAAGACCTATTATTATGGATGGTGTCAGGGATATTAGAGATACTTGGAAATTGAACACTGGAAAATGGCTGACAAAGAGGGAAGATCTCAAAGAAAAGCAAGGTGACATTTTAGGAGAATAAAATTATTAAATCTTGTGTCTTTACTTATTAAAAGCCTGTATTTTAGTAATATAGTGGAGGCTAAAGGCAACGTGAGAATGGACAATACTGAACTCTGGAACAGAGGTCAGAATGTTATTTAGGGAATCATTTTATTGAGATTCACTTTCAACTTGAGTGGTGGAAAATGTGGAGTCAGAGAATTTAAGAAGAGATGGTGTCCATATTGAAATCCTTAATTTTCTGAAATGAGATATGCTGTGGAAATTTTATTAAGGCGAAACAAAGGGAAATTTTGAAGGAGATGAGGAAATTATCAATTATCTGAAGATCATCAGACGAACAGTTGCAGGGGCGAGACCAGAGGAATACATTAAATCCTGTCTATGACCTTTGATGTATGTGGGAAAGTCAGTGAATTGACCAAATCCAAAGGTTTCCAGACATGATAGGGACTCTCTGGTGAGGGGAAAGTTATTATTTTCCAGATGTAAATTGAAATCCCCCAGGAGTATTACATTTGGTGTGAGCGAGAAAAGGTGAATATAAATAAATTCCAGAAACCCAACCATGCCATAAGTAACCTTGGGATGTAAATGCTATGGATTTTAGCCGATGAAACTGAACCAAGAAATATGGATAACAGCATTTTCTATGAATATATTTTCCCATAGGGCCCATTTGGACCTAAAAATTAAATTATAATTTAAAAATATAATAAAGCTTTGAGCAGGCAAACACTTTTTTAAAGCATCATTCCCAATAAGATATAATTTTTTTTATGTTTGTGTGCAAACTGATGTTTGTGTGCAAACCGATGTTTGTGTGCAAACTTACAATATAAATTGTGATTCCCTTCATTCTAGTTGTTGAAACTGTACAGTTCTACATGATATCAAATTAAATTTTGAGCATCAGAAGAAAATACATACAGAAAAAGAAGTGGAATATCCTTGACTTACAATGAACTAAAACTTCATTTTTAAAGGAATGTTATTGTAGTTATTTGATCAACTCTATGAACCACAATTTTTTGGGTCGTTAAATTGAAACTAAATAAATAGAAATATCTGTAGTATTTCTAGTTAGTCTATTGAAAGGAAAATAGCTTTGCAAACGATTTTAGATAAAAGAAAAAATTGCACACACACCCACGCGCACACAGCTACCAACACACATATAATTTTTAATGGCCAATAATTTAAACAGTATTTTAAAGTGAGGCAAATTTTGTTCTGTCTCTCTTCTCTCCAGGAAATATCATAGAAGCAGCTTTTCTAAATGTCACACACAAAGCAACATGTTTGTTTACTTTTTTGTTTATATGCTGTAGAAACACAAATTTGTATAAATAGGGACAATTATCAATACTCTACAGTGATTGATGTTCCTGATAAAAGTTTGTAAAAAAAACTTTATGAAAAGTAAAGTTTTACAGTAATAAAACAATCTCACATTGAAAGATTTAAAAAGAAAGTCCACCTTTAATTAAGTTAGTTTATTCTTTATTTCTCATTTTAATAAAGATTTTTTTTCTTTTACAAAATTGTATGCCACAATTTGTATCACACCTAATATGTCCTATTGAGTTAATGTAACTCATACCTTTTAGAAATTCAAAGAACTTTTAATCATTGATTCATGCTTGTGAAGTCAATATGATGATATTTCCATTGTAACAAATGGACATAACAAATGGACAGTCTCTGCCCTGTGCAGAGACTGCACAGGGCAGATGTTTATTAGTTTTATTAAGGAACTGGAACAAACAAGGCCAGATGAGGAGCTCATTTGTAAGTGCAGGGCAAAAAAAATAAACAGGCTTGCTGGGAAAGAACTGGAACATACAGGAGAATCATGGGTACAAGTCATCGATAGCAGTAATACATTTATTACTGATAAATATTTAGATTTAAATATTCATTTATATTTACATAAATGTTGCTTGCACATATTTTTTTATGTACTAAGTTAATTCACTTTGCTTTCCATTGGATGTTAATTACCAACAGCGTTTATTTGATACCAGTTCTTGTTGGATTATTTTTAATCACTAATCCTGTTTCATAGCATAATATTTTAACACAATCCCTGGAACAGCCATTAACACAGATTCATTCCCTGCCGATCACAACCTTGTAAGGACAGCTGTTCCTGTTTGTGCACATTGCATTGGCCGTGGCATGAGTTTTCTGCTAGACTTACTTCTAATTATGCCAGCTTCATGTAGGTGTCACTTAAAATGTGCTTAGACAATGATGACAGATGCCAACTACCTTATTTGTTTTACAGCTGCTGATACAAATCCCTCCCAGATATTACTGACTTAAAAAATAGTTACTCTAACTGCAGATTTTTTTTAAAAATGTAAACAGCAAAACTGTTGCAATATTATAAAAAAGAAGAAATGTAGTTGACACCACAGTTGTAAAAGAAATACATAGCTAGGATTTATCAAAAGGATCTGTTGACAGGGCAAACATTCGTCATGCACTCAAATCTCCCCTTCATATAGAAGAGTGGTGAGACTAAAGTCAATTCTAAGAGACAACCATAAAAAGTCCTGTGCAGTTTGATACAAGTCATGTAGGGGACAGAGCAAATTTTTGTTCTATTCAACCAAAAGGAAACAAAAATGGAACAAATGCTATTCTTGTTAGAAAATGAACACTACACACCACCTTAAAAATTCCAGCATCAAACAACATTATGTGGCAGTATTATGCTGTGGGGAGGCAGGGAAGAAAAAGCTGGCCAGAGTTGATGTATGATGAGTGAATTTCACATTCAAATTCAGACCTAAATCTGGATATTTTGCCACATTTTTCAGGCTTTTATTTGTAAAAAACTAAAAATAAGACCATGTTTTCATTTTGGTATCACATTATTGAACTAATTTGTGTTAGTTTAGTTTATATAATACAATCCAAATAAAAATAGACTCAATTTTAGGGTCAGCATAATAAAATGTGGAAGAAGTTCAAGGAATATAATTACCTTTGCATGGTTCTGTATCAGAAAGAAGTTCAAATTAAGCTGTACCAGCTGTGAAACATCAAAGTCTTTCTCTTCTACGCAGTGCTGTGTGACCCCAAGGCAATGCAGCGCTTAGTGGTCATTTCATAAACTGATGAGAGATCTGGCTGAAAATATCTGACATTCTAAAGTTTCTTTTAAGCAGTTGCTGAAGCACCGCAGGGGTCCAAATGCAGTTTTTAACTTTTTTCCCTTTATAAGAAAAAAACATAAGCTTTAACCAGAATTTAATATTCAATTCCTCATATAATTTCTAAAACAGGCCTTCATGGTGAGTCTTTGAACCAAGAGGAGAGTAGGAATCAAAGGAAACCCTGTAGAGCCCAGTCAGTAGCGAGGAAGATGCAATGAGCCTTCTTCAATCTCACACTTCAATCCCAGGCATGTCAGCGTGTACAGAGGCACCTCAGGGGACCACTGTGGCTGGATGAGGAGGGTCTTTGAATGGAGGGCCTTGTGTGTGGCCAGCAGACGTGGGAGAAATAAAAGGGGAGATAAAGCGAGGCTGTGTGCCTTCAGTGTGCAGACAGGCAAGGTATTGATGGACTTCAGTACATTCTGATGTTTGGATAAAGTTTTGGAACATTTTAATAAAATATGAATCAAATAAGTCTTTATTTAGGTTCTCCTTTCACTAACTTTTTGTTTTTATTTTTATACATGAAATCATCTCACTAAGTAGCTGAAAATGTTAGGTTTATTTCCCCCCTTTAAATCTGAGTCTTCTCTGCAGTGCAACGATTTGTTCTTTCATGGAAGAAGTGTTTGTTGGTTGATGCATAAACCCACTCTGACACAATTTTATTAAAGCAGCAGTCATGACTCACAAATTCACACTTCCCCAACATTTATTCTTACATCACTGCCTGCCCTCCTTTCCATTGACACAAAGACAAAGACAATTAGTGGATGCATCCAAAAGCACGCTGAAACAACGAAGCGTGAAATTTTCATACTGTCGTCACCGGCTGCAACAGAGCAATTCTTGTATGCTGTGATTTTTTTAAGCACTTCACCACAAAATGCTATAACTTTCTGTGTGTTACAGATATTTTTATACAGCTTTTGTGACAGAAAGGTTTCCAAACATTCAAAAGTGCATTACATTTTTAAAACTGAAACACTCTTCATGAAGAGGAATGAGAAGGTGAAATAGTTCTTTTAAATGCATTTTTCCCCCTTAATTTTTTAAACAACAAAGACAATAAAACAAAACCTCACTTCAGCTGAGAAAATGATTTGAAAAGAAGACAAAAGGAGAAGAGGCAGAATATTCATACAAAATCAATTATTGATAAGCTTATGCACATATAAAATTTTACTTGATACAATTCTATACTAACATTTAAATAGGTGGAAGTATTTTCCCAGCTAGTCCATCATGTCCATCACGGAGTTAGAGATTTGGAAAATATATCCAGAGAAGACACCAGTTTTAATGAGACTGACTGATTGAAACACCTCAATGACATGGGACACAAGGAGAAAACAAACAGCTTACATAATTACTATGTTCATTTTCATGATTTTTTAAAATGTTTTTTTTTGTTTTTTGTGTTGGTTTGTTGTTTATCGCCTCAATTTATTCTGGTTTACTGAGAACTTAGCAAAAACAGAACGATTTTCCAAAGCTGTCAATGTTGTGTTGTCAATTTTAGATGATGCAAACAGATAATTCATTACCTGTTTAGTCTTTAAACAGTTCCCAAAGTTTTTAATACATTTTTCCAAGGATATTTTTTATATTTCCTTCAATGTTTAATAATATTAAACAATGTCAGGTTTCTGGAAAAAATCTAGTGTATGAAAACAGAATGGACAAGCCTTTGGACACAACTGACATTTAATCCTTCAAAACAAACCACATTAGCAGATGTGTGAACAGGAAAGCTGACAATTGTTTGATAAATCATGGCAGATGCAAATAATTCAATTTCATTCATAATTCACTCATGCAGACCCAGAAGGCTTTTTAGTCTTGAGAAATTAAATCTTATTTGCGTCAAGTCATATTAGGTTTAAAAGAAGCTTTATTTGGCATGACAGAATATGTACAGAAATCTGTTTCCAGATACTTTTTGAAAGAAAAGAATAACATAGATAGGTTACATAAACTTTCTTAAAATTATTTATCATCTGCAGCACCGAGTCAAAATGTGAGGGACAGTGGTGACATGCAGTTGGATTTTTTTCTCTCAAAGATCATTTATAATCCTAAATCATTAAAACACAATCTTTGAAATATCATTTATAGGAAAACAAAATCACTTTAGAACAAGATACTACAAAACTTCACTTTGTATAAATAAATTGTATAAATGGAGGCCGAAGAACTTGCATGAATTAAACTAATCAATCAGCAGCATCCATAATTTAATTTGGCATTAATTTAGATATTCTTATATTTCTGTGTATTGTTACTGTTTGGCAAGTGGATGACACTTACTTTTGTACATAAATCCATAAGAATATAAAATAACTTTCTATCACTGCACATCTGAAATTCAAATTAATTAATTTTCTTTCCACTAGGATGTTTTAGATGATGAAGTTTGATTAGTGTGTCAAAAACGTTCAGGGTTATTTCTTTGTCACCATCCCATGTGTTTTCCATGGCTTTGTGAAGCAAAACTTTTGTTCTCTACATTTCAATTACAGCATGAGGTCCTCTGAGAAAACAGAATATTTTCAAGGTTTTAAAGCAGAGAAGCCAGTTCATTGTTAATGTGCAGCACAAAGAAGGTACAAGAGAAGCATAACTTCAACTGCTTTATTTGCAACTTAAACAATGACAAATTCATTTGTCATGAATGAACTTTTACTGCTGAATGACTCCTTTAAAGTGAGGGTCATTCAATTTTGTTTGTTTAGAATTTTAATTAATTTCTTGCAATTAAACCAGATTTTTTTATGGTAGATTTTGAAGACAGAATCCACATGAAACAATAATATTTAATACACACCAGGGTCACAGCTAAGCAAACCTGCCACAATGGAGAAAATATGTGTACTAAAGTCACTGAATACAACTCACCTTTTACACAGATTTACTTGGTTCTGTACTTCACTCATGAAAGTTTTCTTGGTGTTAGATGTGTGCATCATTACACATGGAGGAAAAAGCTTAAAGCCTAAAAATGTCATCCCAACTGTAAAGTACAAGCATGGATGCATTATGTTTTAAGGGTGGTTTGCTGCAGAAGGAACTAGTCCACTTCATAAAACAGATGGATATTTAAAGTGGGAGTAGGAAGTTCTGAGATAATTGTGGACTTACCCTGAAAATTTGAACACACACTTCTTTCAGGCCACTCTCCCTCTCTCTTCACAACTCCTTCTCCACAGGAGCCTGCCATGATCATGAAACGTTGGTGGTTTTCCTGTGAAATTAGGCTGTCTCTCTGCCATGAGTAGTTCAGTAGTAGTAATCTTGGGTTTGAATGATGGTGCATGCTGTGAGAAAGGAGGGATGTAAGCACTATGTAGACTGGTAAGACTGACACTGCAAAGACACTCCTCCTGACGAGAAGCGGTGCATTTCTCCAGATGGCAGTAGAACCACTGAGAATGTACAGGGTACCCTAAACTTACCTAGTCCTCTAACTCCCACCACAAATGTTAACACAAAGACAGAGCGAAGCAGCAATGAGTCAGTTAGCCAGCCAGGGGGAGGAGGCCTCAGCTCCATAGGCGAACATCTTATGCAGGGCTTTCTTGAGTCCTGATTGGTTCCTTTCAAACCCATGGGTCAATCAGGGGAAATTAGCACCAGATTTCTCACTGGACTTGTGGAGAAACAGAAACCAAAAAGGAAGGGAAAGAAAAGCACAAACAGTTTTTTCTGCTATGACAACATATGAATGCTAAAGGTACTTATTGATTAATTTAAAATTGGCAAGTTTTGCTTATGCGAGTCTTCATTACAACCTGGTCCATGACATTTAACAAATTATATAATAATCTAAAAATAACGTATGTCTATGCAAAGACAGCACTTTCATATCATCTGTTTCTTTCGATTTGAGGAGAAAAAATATTAAACTTATCAAAGTGTGTGCTTTGAACATAATCAATGTGATCTGAAGCAGAACTCAAAATAAACACCATCTGACTTTTCAGGTGAGACAGGTAATTCTGGCTGTGATGTGAAATGGCAGGCTGTGACTACACATGTAGTGCAGTGTTTACCAGCTGTTTTGTGATTATCGCTGCCCAGACATAGTGGTTCAACAGCACAATCAGACCAGTTCAAGTGGATTGTTTTTTATATGTCTGCTTGGCATTAGGTGTTTTGGTGAAATGGCCGTTTTTAAACTTAGGAACAGACCACTGTTTTTCTATTCAATGGATTTTTCTGGCCGTGTCATAAAACTTTTTTGAAAATCCATCACAGCTGATGCTGTGAAATGTTGGAAAACTTAAGAAACGTTTTCCAAGCAGATTTGTTTCAAACACATATAAGTGTCCTATAATAGCAGAGGGCCGTAAAGGAAATAAAAATGTCTGTAGGCATTCAGATAAAATATTTTACTCATATCAATCACATTGCAAGCCTGGGAGAAAATTGGACTCCGCCAACAATGAATCCAGTCATTGAAATTTTTTTATACTTAATCATATTTCCCACAAATCTAATTTAATTGGAAATTAAAGCTCCAGAATAAGGTTAGTGACAGTGTTTTATGAAATAAAATATATTAAAGGCCAGGAATAATGGAACGATTAAGCTTTGTAATGGTGCTTTGTGATATTAAAGGTGAAATGTATCTGAAAAAAGAGTTGTTCTGAAAGCAACACATAAATATTTGAATTATATTCAAGATGTGTGATTAATTATTACTCACCTAAGATAAAACCTATCAGCATCAGATTTTTTTTTCTTCATCTTATAGAAGTAAAGATATTAAAACATATTTTGTGGAAGCAAATTTTCATGGTCTCACTGGTCTAGTGGCATCAGTTTTGTTTTCCAGGGATGAGGAAACATAATTTGAAGATATGTATTATTTCTTTAGTCTGTCTCTCCTTTTGTACCAGGAGATCTCCTTACACAACAAATAAACATTAGCTTTGAAAAAAAAAAAAAAAAACAGTCTGGGCCTATGGAGGGCATAAATTTTGTTTGCATTAGTTTTAAAAAGGGCTGCAATAGGGGTGCAGTTGGTAGCACTCTTTCTTTTCTTCAGAGCAATTGTCCTTCAACCAGTTTTGGAGATTCAAGAGAGACTCATCTCCAGTTTCCCCAATGATAAAAGGTAACAATCAGTCTTGTTGGCACAACCCTATCAGAGTTGTGTCTTGAAAATGGAAGCCCAGAAAATTCTACAAATAACATAAACTAAATCAGTAAGACATAGTCTCATTCATGCTTGTAATATATTTGTAAGCTCAGTATTGCATCATCCAAAGTCTTCAATAACATATAGAAAGACAAAGAGAAAGTAATGGAACAAAATCAAAACTAGAGTGTACATGTTAAAGCTAGCTGAAATAGCTACATTCAAAAGGAGAAAAAGGGCATAATTAATTTCCTCCCACCAAACATGTACCACCACTTTAAAACTAAGATGAGCCACAGAAAGTTTTAGGGTTTTGTTTTTGAGATCGCAAATCTACTGCAACTTCAAATCACTTAAACTTGATCTCTCAGTTGGAATAGAGTGACAATGTTCTTAGAGTCCATCAGGTTCAGAGAATGTAGACAGCTTTAAAGGTGAAATTAACTTTGTCTGTGAAAATATCACCTAAATGTCATCAAAACATAGCAAACCTCAAATCTCTTTGTGAGTGACACTGCCACTGACCCATGACTGACTGGCCACAGAGACAGAGTTCATGCTTTACCTTGTGTGTCCAGTTACTTTGATTTAGCATCCTTTTGTTTTTCTGCCTCTTCATTGTCTTTCCATTCAACTTTTTGGCATTCCAGTCAGTCCATCATGAAGGTTGTCTTCTGATGAAAAGGTTAGAGTTAGTATGTTTTTTCTGTATAACTTCTCAGCCGTTTTGATTGCTTTTTGATAACGCACAGGAATTATCACTGTAATCTGACCTAAAATATATTAAAAAACAATCAAAATAAATAACAGTACCTTTTTTTTAAGTAGTTATCCTTTTGAAATGAAGATCATCTTGAAAAGTCTTACGTTTTAAACAGCTGATTTTCCATGTTGCGTCAACTTACAACATGGCTTAATGTTGCCTCTATCACATAAAATCTGATGTCCTGTCATTGTGCCTCTGCACATTGCTCTGTCAGATAATTATCTTTTTATACATACAACACATTGTTTATGTGTTTTTATGTCTTATGTTTATATCTTATGTTATGCAGCGCAGATTTATAAAGAGCCTGTTTGTGAGTGCTTGGTGAGGTGGCTTTGAGGTACGTCTGCTTGGGCAGTTTGAATTGTTACACAAGATCAAACACCATAAAGATGTAATAATTTGTTTTTGATGCATGAATGGATATCGGCAGTATTTAAAGCTCCCTTGATAAAATTTCAAAGTGAAGCAATAATTTAAAATGGCGAGTTTTGTGGCTTCTGTGAACAGCATTGAAGCATGATTTGAGAAATGCCTCATCTTCTGTTTTGTTTGTCTTGGACTTTTCAATGTAACTACAGAAAAACTGTGTAAGAAATATTTCAATTTCACCTTCTGCACAAGGTCTATTGCTCACAATGCCACACATTTTCCCCTCTATTTTCAGACAGGAAAATGTCTCCTGAATGTTGGCATTCAGGAGACATTGAAGTTCAGATACATAGATTTATTTTTGCTTTAAGAACAAACATACTGTTGTCATTATTACATGGCATATTCTGTTCTTAAAATGATTTCAAATATCTATGGTCACCATAATCAACTGAAAACTTCTGAGTGTTGCCATCAACAAATGATATTGACAGAGCTACTTTGGAGTGCATTAACATTACAGCTTTAATGTATAATTGCTTGTTTTCTTTTTCATACACTTGTGCTCTGGGGGTCAATTTAGAGTTCAAAAATTAGTTTTAAAAATTCAGTTTTAAAGCCAAGTACAACTTTGTCTATGATAATTTCTTCTTCCCCTGAATTCATTTAAATGTGTTCATGTGTGCTATTATGAATTTCACACAGTAATTAATGTTTTGTGTGTAAATGTGTGTGTGTTCATGTTAATTTATTTGCTTTGCTATTTAAAGCCTGAGAGGTTCAAAATGATCTCTGTAAGTGCCTGACTTTAACAAGTAGCTAGCTGCACAACAAACAGTGTAATGATGTTAACATGCAGTAGACCCATTTTATTTCTCCCTTTTTCTAAAAAAAAAAGATCAGTTCACAATAGTTTGGATTCATATGTTATTCTGTTTGTGTTTTGGATAATGAAAGCTGGGCATCTATCTTTTGTATATGTCTATGAAAGACCACTACTGAAGCACAATCAATACTACAGGCTTTTATGTGAACTCATCAATGTGCTCCCACACTGTTTGTTTGGCTTTGTAGTTTGACACAGAATGATCTAAGCTACTTTTTGCGGTTAGGCTTCACTGTCAGCCTTTTTACGTTATGAAGTCTCACACTGCGCATAAATAACTTTCTATGATATTGTGCCTCTTAGAAACTATGCATCTCTACTGATGTATGTTCTGTTGTCTTTCAAAAATCACATGCTGTAAGTAGCAGGAAAATGAGTGATGGGATGTCAAAGTTTTTCCTTAGTAAAAATATTTTTGTTGTGCCTACCAACATTAAAAATTCACCCCTGACATCAGTGATAACCAATATTTCTGCACATACAAAGAAACCGCTCATGTGTGGTCAATGAATGACAGACAGAATGAGTATTTGCTACACAAAAATTTATTAACTATTTAGGCAACTTCAACTCTTGAAGGTCCTGGGGAAGTCTTCTGTTCACTTCGACGTTTAAATTTTTCAATAATTTCTTCAGTTGGATTCCAGTCAGACATTGGGATGGGTCATTTTCGCAGCTTTATGTTTTTTCCTCTGGAAACAATAGAAAATTCCCATGGCTGTACGTTTGGTATCATTTGTCTTAAAGAAAAATCTTCTTTCAATTCATCTTTAGATTCTTCATACAAATTCTACATTCCTCATTCCTCTCGTCATCCTTCCTGGTTATAAGAAATTTGCCAATAGCATATGTTGAAAAACAGCCCACACCACAACAACATTGGGTTTTTTTTTTTTTAAATCTCCAAAAAACAACAATGTTTTAAGGTCATGCCTAATAGACATCTGTCAAAAATATTTACTTTGACTTGTAAGTCTAGTGCAATGACTGGGAAAAATAATGTACAGTATGGGTGAAATCTTGTGTGTCTGTACCCAGAAGGGGATTTTTTTTTTAATGAATTTGTGTTCTGTCACTCATGGATATGGTGTGTCATTGATAAGAATAAATGTAATTGATTTTAAAACTCTGTTTGGGAATGAAATTAATAAATTTATTTTGTAAGACAACAATGATTGTAAGATTGTGCTATTCAAATAAACTTAATCAAATTGAATTGAATGTTTTTGTTCTAAAGCATGTAAAACTGTATTTGGATAAGCTGCTTCTCACTTTAAGGAGACAAAAACCAACAGATCTCCCTGGATAATTTTCTCAGATTCTTGAGTTACATTAAATAATCGTTGTTAACAAGTGGTAGCAAGTGTAAATCAGTTGTTTTCTTGAAGAGGAGGTAGCAAAGATATAAACCTACATAGTTGTTCACCTGGACAAACATCTGGACTGTGAAAACCCACTGTGGTTCTTATGTAGAAACAAATGACTTATTATTCAGCCGCTCCGTCAGAAGCATAATTTTCCTTGCAAACACAATTTTGGGAATAAAAAAATTGTTGGCTCTATAAGGTCTACATAGAAACTTCTATTGTCAAAGGAGAATACTGGACAAGCTGAAGGGCAGTTTTTGTGTACTTGTTTACTTTGAGCAGCAAATTCCTTTCAATTTTGGTTTACAAACTAATTTTTCACTTTAACCTAATTTAACTATTCACTAAAAGCTCCTAACCTTTGCAAGGTTTTCTTAGCGTGCAATGGCAATTTTACACATCCAATTGTACTCTACTAAACAGAATTACAAAGAATTTAAATCATCCCCCTGTTGCTGCTGTAAATTGCATATCTGCTTTTGCAAGAATAGAAGACTGACAGGCAGAACAGCAGTGATTAAGGGGGCTGAGCTTAGCAAATTGTCAATTACTGAGTTTTACAAGGAGGCTGAAGGAAAGCACATGAAGGTCAGTTTCGTGGAGGAGCATGTAACAAGTTTAAATTTAATGCCGGGCTCTGGCTTTCTATCATTCATAGTCCATCAATAAAAGCTTATGACTGTGACAAACATATTAACAATGTCCAAAACCTTCAGTGCTCCACCTACTTTCAATGCACATTTTGTGTTTTACAGTTATATGAATCTGCTAATACAATCTTTAAATGTGAGAGTTGTTTTCATCTGTGTTTATATTGGTTCAAACACGTCAAGAGGTTTGATGTTTTTAATAAACAACAGCTCAGTGCCTCACAGCAAGAAGGAGGGCTAAAGTCTTTCTGCCTGAGTTTGCATGTTTTCAGCACATCTATGGATTTAATTTCAAGGTTCTACAGCTTGTTTCTCAGCACAGCAACATGTGAGTTAGCATCAACTAATAATTTCAGATAAGCTTCATGTGTGAAGGCTCTTTTTAAGGACAGCTAAACCTTCCAGACTGTACAACTACAAATCATCTTTGGGAATAAACATGAGTCTGTGCAGGATTGAGCAAATGACTGAATTTGTGTTTCAAAGGTGTATTTTACACACCTTAGTGTGTAAAATATTGTTTTTACACACTAAGGTGTGTAAGTTTGTTGTCATATAGTCACTTTCAAAGCTTCCATACCGGCTTTTTTCTTTAATAAATATCATTATATCTTTTTGATAATCTTGTTAGGTTCAGCAGATAAACTTCAGTAATCTGTGGGTGCAGAATGGCATAAAGGACCACCATTGACATCCAATAATTCTCCTATTATAAACACTAAGTAGATAATCAAATTCTTTCACTTAATGTTCATTAAGGTTGTGCAAATCCATGCTCGTTCGCCTTTGAATTATTATATTGAATCTGTTGAATATTATTTTCCACCAGTCATAAACACAGTTGTCTTAACTGGAATAAAACAATTGTACTGAAGCCCCCTTCATTAAAATTCATCCAGCATCCTTGTTAGAGAGGAGCAGACACAAGAAATTAGACTTTTGGAGAGCGTAAAAGCCATTATGTGATTAAATTACCATTCATAATTTGGCTATCTGGTGCGTTTGGCCTGGATGGCTGCCTACGTAAACACCCAGCATCTTCCAGCACAGATATGCACAAGGCTTATGTTGATTTAAATATGGTTCTTGAGTATTAGTTGATAATCGGAATGAAACACATTTGCGGACTGCTACGGTAACTTGCTCTATTTATGCTTTATATTTATGTTGTTGAAATAAGTGATTTAGCTGCCATGTGTGAAGGCTCAGTGTTTCTTCAGCTGAAGAAATATTGTAAATATTTTCTGTTTTTGGTTGAGTGCATGTATTTTCAGCAGAAATATTTAAAATTAGATAATAGATCATGTTTCCATGTTTATGAGTTGCTTGGTTGGAGGAGTAGTCATAAAACAGAGGAATGTTTTATTTTAGTTTAAAAAAGAATAAATAAACCTTTAGCGACAAGCTAAGGTGTATTCATCTCAGACTGGAAAATGATTCATGCCTGGTAATTATTTAGTTTGTTATTTTTAAGTCTTGATTTAAAAAATACACACTTTGTGGACATTAAAATCAATGACACTGATTTGCCTAGAGAGAAACTAGCCTGGTTTTGTCTGGTTCAAATGACTCAGGATGCTTGTAAATCACACCTACCATGATCGACTTGTTATTCCCTCTTCTTCTCAGGTAAGCCTGTGATTTGTGGCAGGTTTTTTTTTTTTTTTTGTCAGCTCATTCACAAGAAGAAAGAAAAATCCTGACAAAGACATGGAATCATAGCTCTAGGGAAAATACTCAAGAGATGATGCAAAATGTCTTCCTTTAAAAATGAGATTATTCTGCCACC
The DNA here is from genome assembly GCA_911649635.1 of Poeciliopsis gracilis. Classification (NCBI taxonomy): domain Eukaryota; kingdom Metazoa; phylum Chordata; class Actinopteri; order Cyprinodontiformes; family Poeciliidae; genus Poeciliopsis; species Poeciliopsis gracilis. Next base: position 2,951,512 of record CAJVRI010001403.1, read on the forward strand.
ACAATATTATTCCAGGGGCGAAAAAGTTCAAGTTAAGAAATAATATGAACTTAGCCAACTGTGATGAAGGGGTACAGAATGAGCTTGCAATAATCACTTCTCCAACAATCACACAATTTGAAATATGCAAATGATAACATGTTGCTTACAGGTGTCTCTGAGCTGCAACATCTAGTTTATTGAATGGGAAACATGGCACCAACAAGACGACTTTCAGCTGAAACAGCGAAGTATTTAGGGTGTTTAGGATGGTGTAGTAACAATGAAACATAGTCAATTTAAAAACAGAATGTTTTCTTCTGTCATTCTAAAACCAATGACCAGAGATGAGAATTGAATTTTAGATATAAAAAAATTCAGCTTAAATCGAGCACAGCAAAGATCTGAAAGCCTGATTATATGAAAATTGAAACTATTTTCCAAAAGCTTCTGCTGATAAAAGACCCTGGGAGAATGAATGTGTTAATTACTTCTGTAATACATGCACAGCTGGAAGTTAAAATGTAGGACACTTTTCCCATTAAAACAAAACAGATCACAAACTGACACAACATTCCCAGGACACTGTCTTTGTCTCAAATCAACTGACTTTTCACTTTATTGGGAAGAAAATAGAAAACAAATCTCTGTGTTTTGAGTGATCTGAAGGCTGATCAGTCAGCTGTGACAAATTATCTTGGAAATCTGACAAATAAAGAATATCGTTTTCATTACTTAATTTTATAGCTCAGTGAATTGAGGCTAAACGAGTACAAAGATTTACACATTTGATTTTGTCTAGAGTTCAGGTTTGTTCTAATAATTTATTCCTTTCATATACCATATAGGTTATCTCCAATATTTTGAACCCTTTGATTTAATTTAGAGATTTTTTTGGACTACAGTTATAGTCTCACTGGCCGTATTATTAGATACACATTAATAGTACCAGTTAGGACCTGTGTTTGACTCTCAACTGTTTCATTCCTCCATGTCATAGATTCAACAACATGCTAGAAATAGTTATTATTAATAAAAAAATATTAATAAGGAGTAAAAAGGACTGTATTCTTTTTACTGCACATCTACAGTGTGGAAATGTGAGACTCATCTTCTGCTGCTGTATCCAATCTACTTTGAGGTTCAGTGTTCTGAGTTTTCAGCGATAGATGTACCTAATAAAGTTGCCATCACAATGTTTAACAGATCAAATATAGCATTTTGTAATATCTGTTTTTATTATGTATGAAACAACACATAAACTGTGATTGATTTAGTTTATTTTTCTCTCTCCAAGAGCTGGATCAGGGACAGTGTTCTTGAAAAGCTGAGAGTACTTAAAGTTAATAAACAACATAAATAATAAAGCAATGTTGGGACAACAAACATTCCATTCACCTGCTCCCACATGATAATAAAAAAAAAAAACCTTTATAGGTAAAACTAGACAAATTTATCATGTTTCAGGACACAGAAACCCACTGGTCAGATGAAAATGATTAACCAGGACTACTTCAAGGTCAGATGCAAGTAATTTACATATACTATTTTCCACACATTGGCAAAACTAATCAATGTTCAAACCTTTAATCTTTTCATGGAATCAGATCTGCTGAGCAAAGAAGACAAGTGTAACAGTGCCTGACTGACTGACTGACTCACTTAGGGGGTTTTGAGAGGCTACATCTACCCACACTTTTGAATACATCTTCTGTATGGGGAATCGCATGCAAAAAACCTGACAGATATGGAGCAATAGATGAATAACTAAACCTCCACTGAACTGGGTGCCAGGCAACAGATGCTGATAACTGCCTCAGATTAGGTTTGAGATTGTCGCCGGCTCCTGCCAGGACTCTGATGCTATATTTACAGCTCCCTCTTTCCATTCTTCTGTGTGATCGTGTCTGTGCCACAAAGGTGTGTCACATCCACACTCTGTCTGGCTCCGATGATGGAGTACCAGGTGTGAAATAGAGATGAAATATTCATTTGGCACACCACTTAAACAGGGAATAATACCACACAAGTAAGACAGATTGAAGTTTTGTAGTTGACATCTGAGACTAGGGTCCCAGATGTTTGGGGATAACTGTGATTGTTTGGGGTCTGGGAGAACTTTTTTTTATGTGTGCTCATGATGGAACCTGGAACTATCACAGCTGATGAAATAATATCCCACAGGAAAGATTTTCTTTATGATTTAAACCATGTTTTCTTTTCCAACCTTAAACATCCTTTTATAGAATTCCCTGATGTGCTGAGCTTGGTGTGGCAATGTACTGATATTCTCTTTTGAACTGGATTCAGACACTCTCTGAAACCCAGGACAGCTTTGTGAAAAAGAAAAGCTGTGGACTTCACAGTGAGAGATAACATTAAAAGAGATGAAGAAGAGCTGGAAGACGTTTTGAGTGAACAAAAGTAATAGAAAACCTTAAGACAAACCATAGTAGAAAACAATCTATAGGTTTTTCTTCCCAGGAGGATTTGTAGATCTGTAGGAGTTTATGTGGGTCTTCTGAATTGCTGTGAAAATTGTTTCCCCCTTACAAATTTCCTTCTGTTTTTTTTTTCTTTGTTGTCCTAAATGTTTCAGTTAATCAAAAATACTGTAACTCTCACACATAGTTCAAGACTTTTATATATATTTTACAAGTTTGTGTGTTCAGCTTTATGGTTGTTAAATAAGACAGAAATAACAAAACAACAACATTTGAGGGTTTGTATTTTAATACATAGATGTTTGTAAACACTGATGTTTGTGCTACTTTTTCCAAAAGTTTTTGATAAATAATTGATCTGCTCTCAGCTTTCTCACTCATTTGCTTCACCTCAAACTCATGGTCACCAGATCTGTATTATGGTCAAAAGCTTTCTGAATTTATCCTTCTGGGAGAAGACATTGGGGCTGACCTTTGAACTCACTTATACTTCATATTCCCATTTAACCGAGAACACCTTGGGATCACTAAGAGTGGAATTTATTAGATTTTTAATCTCAATTGAGTTTTCCTGAAGAAATAAAGGTTAATAAATAAAGTGAGCTGGAGGACATGTGCAAAGGGATGCCTTTGCCTGAACCTGTTACCTTTGCATCAGATCAGCAGAAGAAAATGAATGGATGAGGTTTCATAATCAAACATAAGCTAGAATCACCATTTCAGCACAGCTATCTCCTGCTATTTTTCTAACTGCAGTAAGTTAGAAAGAGTTTAAAACTAGCACAAGTGTGACTCAAAAGGTGTGACTAGTAATCATGCTATAAAATTCCTTATCCAGCTGTTACAATCTGCCTATTCAAAAGCTAATTAAATGATATTCCACATACTCCAATGTTCAAGTAATCAGATCTCCAATACAAAAATCTGTTGGTTGCCTGTGTTTTCATGATTGTAGAAGCAGAATTCAAGCACATTTCAAAGAGGGACACCAAAACTGCAATATTGAAGCAAATTACACTTTCATATCACTTCTTACAAAACCAATTTTCAATTCTAAAAGAAAGCACTGCCATTTCCATTTTCCACACAGCCTTCCCAACTCAATTATAAAGTCCAAAATGAAGAAAAATTATTCTTGGTTCACATTTAAGCCACAAGCATTAACAACTATTTCAAACTGAACAAAACGGAAAACCTTGTTCAAACAGGTTCACAGTGGAACCTGTTTGAAAGGGAGACAAGGACATGTGACAGTGAATGTAAGGACACTGATTCTCCACAGCAGCCAGTCAGCAGGCTGAGCAGAGCTGCTTAATTGAGGAGCCTGAAATAGAGACTCTTATTAGTGCTGAAGAAGCGGCAAGCAGCAGCAGCCAATCAGGAGGGACAATGCTCTGACTTTGCACTCTGCACATCCTCAAGATGAAAGAGAGGGTGAAAAAGGAGGACAAAATAATCAAAAAGCACAGAGGCCTCTTTGTGTAAAGGTCCAATATCCTTATAAAATGGCAAAGCTAAAATGCAACTGAGATTTCCTCTTACATCATTGTGCCATGCTATTAAATAGTGCTTTAAAAAGAGGGTTTGTGGTCCAGGAAGACATTTGGATAGCAGTGCATGGATCCAGCTTTTGTCCCTCACTATCACTATATTTATTGTGTGTGTGCTGACAAAGTAACTGTCAGCTATTGTCCCAGCTAACTTACGTGAGCATTGCACTCTACTGGTTGTTGTTATGTATTACAGAAAGAATACTGTGGGAAATTGACACAATACAGTGTATTTTCATAGATAAAACACCTAGAAACACATGTGTGTTGTCCTTGGTAACTGCTTATGTTGCTACTCAGATATTATGTGAAATATATATAATACACGTATTATACATGTATTATACATATATATATATATATATATATATATATATATAATATATATATTTCATATATATATATACATATATGAAATGCCTTTGAAAAAATGTGTTTTACAGAAATGAGGACTTCTTTCTTCCTTTTAGATTCTTTAAGTCAGAAGACAGGAGTGTATTTACAGGTTTGTTACATTCCTAACACTTTGTTAACATTATAAAACATTTCCAACACAATCTTTTAACTTTATTGTCTGCTGCCAGTATAATTTATTTCTTAGAACTTCTGTTTTCAACTGGAGTGACATGCAATAATCCATCTATCCATCCATTTTCCGGTCACCCTTCTCCCTAACGGGGTCGGGAGGTACATGCAATAATGTACAACCAAAATTCCAGTAATGCTTGAATGGGAAAAAAAAAAGGATTTTACGGTGTTGTATTGCCATAAACAGTTAGTTAATTAACAACAATTGTTTTTGGGGGTAAAGTAAGGTATTAATGCCATTTTCAGATCTAAGCTTGAACCTTAGAGAAAAGTGAAAGCAGCATATTTTCTATGAGTTTAACTGGAATATTTTCTATGAGTTAAGCTGGAAGATTCAAATGAATCTTCCCTGGGCTTCATTAGTCCACTCCTGGCTCAAATCTTAAAAATAGGAGTTTATATTTTTCTTAAATGATGTCTTTATAATGAACAAGGGTTTTTGTGTTGCTCAGCACATTTGGCTGTCTAATTTTGCAGATATGCCCCAGAATCACACCCAGTGTTGATTACATTAGGAGGGAAAATCTTTCTTTAGGATGATCTAAAAAGATCAGTTTCATTTTGAAAACTTTTATAAGGGAGTTTTAACTTCTTTATATACATATATAATGCTATGCTTCTACAGATTTTGGTATAATCTTTACAACTTTTCACTCATTACACTCAGGGCACATTTGTGTTAAAACTGTTTTGCGCAAGCAAAATTAAACAACCAAATAACTACTGGCATTAGTGAACACAGACATGAGACCCAGGCAACGTTGCTGTTACTTCAACATCTACCATGAAGTTACAATTGTTGTGGAGATGCGGGATCTAAACTTTCTACTCTATAACATTCTGGCTCCCCAGTAAAACTTTTCTTCAGTCTTTAAAGCTATTTGCGAGTCTCTGGGAGACCCTTTTAGAGGCTGGCACTACAACCTAAGAAAATCCAAACAAAGAAATCAGACCAAAACTCAAACAGGCGGAATTTATTTCGCTCCTCCTATATTCCCATCACCACATTTTTCATTGGCCAGATCGCGATGCCGCTGCTTTCCTATTGGTTGGTTGAGCTGCTCTTCTGGAAGTCACTTGGCCTTCTAGTGTTCCGCTGCGTCGGGATCGGGGGACGCAAATCAAGGGAAACAAATCGTCTGGCAGAAGAAAAGTTCATGCTGGAGTTTAGAAACGTCTTTGAAAGACACATGAAGGTAAGAAGTGAAAATGACAAGTGGTTTCCGTGACTACATGAAGAAAACCTTCGACTTTTGATCGCGCTGGTTGTTTCACATGAGAGCAGAAAGACAAGAAGAAAAGATTCACTCGAGCCTACTGGCCAAATCGTTTGACAAAAAAGTATTAATTCGTTTTTCTTCTTACTTTGAGTTTTTTTTTTCTTTTCCTTATGAGGTTAGTTTTTATCTCATCAGTAAGATCGCCTGTTGATCTCCGTGGATGCGCTGAAAGATTTTACTTTGCAGCGACTCCAGTTGTTAAATAATCCTTAATTAACTGAGAAGCCTCCACGTTTACTTTGTTTATCGTTTTTATTTTAGGAGTGAAGCTGCGTTGAATTGGGTAGAAAGCCGAGTAAGGCAAGTTTGTGGCCTGTATAAAAATTGGGTTGGCAAATAAATCCAATTTAGTATCCAGACATGCTGCATCTGCTGGTGAGGGAAAAGGAAACGCAGCAGACCTCTCCTGCTCTGTTTCCCCTCAGCTGACCCCCCCCATCTCACGGCTGCATGGTCTGAGGTATTTGTGCAAATGCTGTTTTTTTTTCTTCTTCTGTTTCTTTTCAGAAAAGTCACTTGAAAAATAAGAAGAAATATTTTTTGTGCACAAATGAACACTGTTAACCACTTTGCTATCTTGATTATTCTTTAAAAAAATTTGAGTGCACTCCAGATTGCTTAATGTATTGGCAGGAAGGCTTTTCCTGCCATTCAGCCTGAGCTTAAGAGCTTATAACCTCTTCTGAGACTAAAAAGGGGAATAGTTAATGGACTTTGATTGGATTAGGAGAAAGGATTTTCTTTCTTTGCCCTTATATTTTACAATCTGCAGCAGCTACACTCAAACCCAGAGTCTGCTTGGTCTTCATATATTTCACAGTGAAAGCTGCTTCATGTTTTACAAAGATATTTACTGCTTTACAGGTATCGCAAATGGGCTGTTGTCGTCCGACGTGAAGCTTTGGAGGACATGTAGAATTTGTATTTCCCATGCCGTCATCTTTGTATATGTCATGGTTAACTGCTCCTCTCCCAGGGAAATAGTTGTGATGTGTTTAAAAGTGACGCCAAGCACGATGGCGCATGCAGGCCTTGGCAAGCCCAGACACTTCTCACAAAACGTGCACAGCACAGACTTCTCTCAGTGATTATGGTGGCCTGTGAAATTAGCAAGCAGGCCTGTAAAACAAAAACTAAAGGAGGGCATGTATATGCTGGAGTTTAATTAGCGTTTTACACTGGTGGTCTAGCCACAGAGTGCTGCTACAAAGGAGGACTAAAAACTTCTCAAGCATATGCTGCTTGTGGTTTTTCTTCTTCTAGCTTCTGCACACTGCTTTGCAGAAAAATGAGCTGGATACAGTTAGTTAAGGCATCTTACAAAAGTATTCATGACGTATGAACCAACCTTATTGTATTTTTTGATGATGTTGTGGAGTAGAAAGCACGCATTTGGATATATTTTTCATGTACAAGGAAAAGGACACATTTGTTTCTTTGTAGTCAACTTTTAGCTTTTTGCTTTGCTACCCATAAATGAAACAAGACCTATGGTAACCCCAAAGGAGCTGCAGGGATCCACTGCTCAGGTGGACAACAATTATAGAAGAAAAACTAAATCCACTGCTTAAAGAAAGTTATGAGAAATTAATTTTGGAGCTGACCACAATCCATAAAGGGAAAACACCAAACGTGGAAGGATGGTGTTGGGAACACCATGGATTGTTTTGTCCTGTATTTAAAGTCATACCATCCCAGTATGGGAATGGTATGATTTTACTTTTCTTAAAAAAGACTCATTGGGAACAGATAATGTGCAGAGTTGATGGGACAATGGACAAAGCTAAATTAAGGGTGATCCTGTAATAAAACCTGTTGGAGGCTACCAAAGACTTGATACTAGTTCATAGGTTCATCTTCAAGCAGAACAACAACTCTAAGCAAAGAGTCAGAGCTGGAATGGAATGCTTTAGATGTATGTTCATGTGTTTTTAATGAGCCAGTCAATTTCCAGACCTAAATGCTGATGCAAATCTGCTACAGGACCTTCAAACTCGATGTTCACACAACGTCTCCATTCAACTTGGCTACACTCTATTTCACAGAGCACTAGGCATACAGTTTGACTTTTATATGAGCAAAGCTGGGACTGATTTACTCCAAACCTTCAGTTGTTAAAGCAAAAGGTGGTTCTGTATAGTATTGATTTAGTTACAAACAAAAACACGTTATGAATTTTATTCTGTCATTCTCCCTCGACTTGACCCTTATGTACTATTTTCTGTTGGTTTACCATATAAATGCAAGTAGTATAAATCCTTTGTAAGGGATTCTGCTAAGAGGAGATCATTTTGAATATATTTTGACTTTGACTTCATCATGACTTCTTTTCTCATAAACTTGTGTTAAAACTCAACAACCTCTCCTTTTAGACACCATAAAACTCAGATATGGTTACCACAGATTGCTTAAAGCAGAATCCTAATCCATTCATGGATCACAGCCTTTAAGGAAAGTGGGAGATTTTTCAGATGCTTCAGCCACTTAAATGGTATTTCTGTGATTCAAATAGCAGTGGATGTGTGTTATTAAGTAGTCAGTCAGTCAGTGGGGTGGAGATCTAACCCACACGATGAGTCTCATAAGAAAATAAATGATGTTTAGTGTAGTAACATGGACAGCTTTGATCTCGTTTCAAAGTGAGGCCCGCATGTTTTTACTTGGGCAGAGTGCGGCTGGATGCTGGAGATGTAGACACCGCGGGGCTTGTCAACAGAACCAACACAGCTGGGAGATTAAAGCACAGAGACACTACAAAGGGGCTACTTCTCATTTCCAACTCTGAAATAACTGTCACAGCACCCATTAGGGTTTGAACTCTTGGCAAAACAAAAAGATATTTTAAAGTTTTGTGACTTCATCAGTTCGATGACTTTTGGACCTGAGTGGGTAAATGAAAGTGGAAAAGTTTGAATATGATTTTTCTGCAGCCAGTACCGGTTGCAGACAGATCAGATTCCACTGGTGGCGTTTTAATTTGGCAGAGTTTAATTTAATTCTTCTTCTAAACTAAACCTAAGATATCAAGGTTTTGTTTCTCATTTATTAAATAAAATCTTCCTTGCTCTACTTTGGAAAATTACTTCATTCGAAGATAATAACCACATGTCCACTGAAGGCTCATAAATAAGTGGAAGAGATTAGATGTCTGCCTCAATGTCTGATTTCTGGGAAGTGGAAAACACAGGGCTTAATATAAAGAAAAAAAAAACGACATGCCTTAAAAATTGTTGTACAGTCACAATGAGAAAACTGATGAGAAAGAATTATGGGCTTTTCTGTGTTTCCTGTTTTAGACTTGTTTAATATTTTGTTCAACTAAAGAAATGTCTGGTGTAGATTCATTTTGTTCTGCCTTTTGTCTCAACAGACCAAAGTGAACATGGAGAGCCTGAGCAAGCCGGAGTTGCTGATGCTCTTTAGCATCCTGGAAGGAGAGCTGCAGGCTCGGGATGTTGTCATTGAAGCTCTAAAGGTAACAATAATCAAATAGTAAAATCCTTCACAGCTCATAATGGCTTTTTCCTTTAAATCGTTTCTCATTATGACAATCTCACCTAATTAAGTGCCCTGGATGGGAGAACTTAGCATATTGAATAAGCATTCTTTGGATTTTATTTGATAAGCTTTTTCAGAATACACAAAGCAGAGTGAGGTTTCTTCAACCATGGCAGAGAGTAAAAAGAAATTTTGGCAAAGTGAAATCTTAAAAGCTTGTGTCCTGCAGTGAGAGGATTCAGCGGCTCTGTAAAAGCCCTGGGGTAGCTTTTTACTTGTGGTGGTTTGACTCCAGTTTTCTTCTTTGAAGGAAGGGATCTCTATAAATTACCATGACTGATCACATTTACCTGCTAGTTACCACCATATTCAACATGATAGCAGCTTCATTGCCCATGTTTGTGGTCCATGTTTGTCAATTGCGGACAGGGGAGGTGATTGAATGAGTTGCTGGGAGTGAAAGTCATTGTTCCATGTAAGAGGATTTGGACAACCATTAAGGTGTGTGAAATTGTCAAAAAGTTATTTTATGAAAAACTGAAAACCAGAATCTTGGCTTGTGTTTGCCATAACAGAAAAGTGACAGAAAGTGCTGCCATTTCCTGAAGCGGGTTAAAATGTAACTTTCATAACCGTCAAGATAAACTGTTGCATATCTTGATTGTGCCTGGAGTCTTAGTTCTCATCATTAACATCCAGGTTTTGCAGCCATTAGAGCAGAGAAAGAGCTGCCGAATTTTTTGTGTTTATGTCTGCACCACATTCCTTCTCCTATCTTATATATATATCTCAGTAGGCGCCTGATGACTTAATGTGAACAAAGGCCAGCGTGAATAAACACTGGACTTAAGTGAACCCTTAGGGAAATACTTTTTGAGAAGAATTCATTTTCTAAGCTGTTGAAATACAGATACAATGAATGGACACAAAACATTTTTCTTGAGTCATGCCAGTTGCAGAACTCATTCGTTGGGCTTCGTAGAGTTGCAGATGTTTTTATCGGCCTAAACTGATGGATGGAGTCCTACCTTGTATTAAAGGTAGAGCATGTAGGGGAAGGAATTTACTTTGGGTTATCTTTGGTTTTATTTTAACACAAAAAAAGATAATCATCAGTTAAACATTGTCCAGTGACACAAATGTTCTCTTGAGAAACTATAGATGCATTTTTATCAAGTGTAGATATACTGTCTTTAATTTTGTAAAGTATCGCTTCAGACGTGTGTTATTAATTTACCAGATTATATGAAATTTTTAAAACTCTTGAATTTGGATGTTTCCAATTTCAAACTAAAAACCCAGTATTGGTACCATCAGCTGCAATCAGCCTTTGACTCTGTGGAAGAAACACAGAATAATAGCCTTCAGCTTGTCTTCATTGTGTGTTCTGGTGTCTCTTGTCTTCCTGTTTTCTAACTTCATTGATCCTCAGTTTTTTGGCCAGTGTCCTACTGGTAAATGTAATCAGACCCATAAATAATGTGAAACATGAATTTCTCTGCAATTTACTGGTACTTGGCTGCTCAGACTTTGGTCTTGGTGAAACACAGAGGATCAACACCAGCAGATTACATGGATACCCAAATCATTACTGACTGTGGAACATTCACTCTGAACTTCAAGCAACCTTGCTTATCTAATCTTTCTCCAAACTATGAGACCTTTATTTCCCATTGTAAAGCAAAGGAAGTAAATGAAGGAAGAAACGGCTGATCCTGAGGTTGCAGGCCATTTGTGAATTATCACAATGTTTTCTGATCAGAGGCTCTCACTGTTATTTGTGCACCATCTTTTCACCAAACTCTCCAATGATTTTCTTTGATGTAGCACTCTGTGAACAACCAGCTTCTTACCTGTGTGGCTTACTCTACTAATGAAGCGTATCAGTGACTTTCTGCTTCATGGAAAAGTCAACGATATTTCACATGACTGTGTAGTCCATAACATGGTATTTCTATACATGTTTTCTAAATTGTCTTATGTCATATTCAATTTTTTTTATCATACTGAATTTTTGGATTTCATTAGCTTCAATCCATAAGTCATCATAATTAATATAATTAAAGGCTGGAAGTACATCCCTCAGAAATATCTCCAGTGTGGGACAACAAAACATATTTCTATTCTATTATATTCACAGAAAGTAGCAATGATTTTGATAATCATTTCAGGTTTTAGCAACATTCTCAAGTTGAAATTTATATTTTTGTATATTAAATGATAATTGAAAATAATATAAAATATTATTGAAAAGCATTACATTTAACTTCTTGTAGACTTATCAAAAGACAAACAACTGCATGAGAAGTTGGTCTAGGCATGCTTATCTGAGTCATTGTGGATGTGTCACATCCTTGTCAGTATCATATGAGAAATATTTAAAATAAACATTAATCACTATGGTAATAACACAGTGTAGAAAAGAGTTGTTTTAGTAAACTTGTCATCAAACTTTTTTTTGCACATGTTTTCATTTACAGCCCTTTTCTATTTCTGGCTAAAAAATAAAACCCTCGAGTTTTTATCCACACATTGTTATCAGTGCTTGTCCCCATGGTGAAGTGTAGGATATGAGATATGAACCAATATGAGTTTTTCCTTTCTGCTTTTTTTTTGTAGCTTTTTTCTTTTTACTGATCTCTAAATTTAATTGTGCAGAGCTATCAATGGCATGCGAACTAACTGCTGCGTTTTTTCCTCCCCTTGTGACTCACTTCTACAGCTGCTTTACAAAGTGTGGCTTTCAAGAGGAAGGAAGTGCTTGGCAATGCTTATATTTGGCACTCAAAACTCTGTGGCGATCCAGCAGTCACTTTGGTTTTGGGAAAAAAATAACTCTTTAGGTCCAAATGGGACTCAAAAATGAAAATGAGCCTTTAATTAACCGTCAAATTCTCATGGTGTGGTTGACTGGAGTTTCCAAGCAGAGCTACTTCAAATAACTTTACCGTCTGCTTTGCTGAAAAGCCAGTGTTGAAGTAGAAAAATGAATTGTGTCTTTAGGTCTGAGATTCATCAACTGATTAGATTGAGTGTCATCGATGAGAAATAATTGCCTTTTTATCTAGAGTTGGTACTAGATAGCAGTTTGGCCTTTCTCTTGCAGAGAATACGAAATACCAACACTGGCATGATGGAGCTTGAAAAAACAGCTACTGCAATATCTTGGACTGTAGACTAAAAATGCATCTCAGCCTCTCTTTTTGTTTTACACAGATCTTGTTCCCACCGTTGCACATCTGAAGGATTCCAGGCATGTGTCAGCAAAAGATAAGCTGGAAACGGTACAGCTGCGGCTTGCCATTCAGACATGCCAATGTTGCCAAGAATTGAAGCCAACAAACAAAGCATGAATAATGAGGCTAGCCTGTGATGACTGAACGCGTATGGGTGTTTTACTGTGATGTAATAAAATTATAATTGTGAGTGCTAAGTGTTAGGTGGCATTGGGGAAAGTTTCCTGAAACCAATGTTTTTTTTTTTTTTTTTATGCCTCAGCACCACTTTCTGAAAGTGGAGGGTTTGTGTGAAGAAAATTCAGCATTTCTTTGTGTTGTTTAGCTGCACAGCTATCTGTGCACTAAAGGAGAACTGAGGAGGGTGACAGGAGAAACACAGTAGGGGTTAGGGTTAGATATTTAAAGATATTTATATTATTTATTTTTAAAGATATTTAAAAAATAGTTAGCTCTAACCGTGAAGTGACACATCAGACAGTCACTTCTGAGAACAGGGAGTAGCCTGTTGCCAGGTTACTTGACTTTAGGAATAACAATCCTGTATTAAACTTTTATCAGTGACATTGAACCATTTTTAGCTATTTTTTTTTGCATAAGTCAACATTTGCATTTTAACATCTAGGAGTCCTGCCCTGAATAGGACATAATCCAGTTACTGAGGTTCTGAGTGGTCATGTGGCTTTCTTTAATGCTCACATGTGAGAGGCATTTTTGAATACTCCTGGGTGCGGTGTGTTTTCCTGCTTCATCCCTCTCTGCCGTTTGATCCGCCTTCACACCATCCTTGACAGGCCAGTTAAAAAAACGGCAGCAAAGCCTCCAGGCCGTGCCCTGCTCTTCCTGTGCTGAATGAGCCAATACTGATGATGTAGGAAATGACAAGCCTAAACCTTCTGATCTGTCTTGAACTTTGGTTCTATGTCAGCGCTAATTCATCATCCCTCCTTGCACTTCCCATTAATCAGCAGAGCTCATATAGCATCACTGAGTTTTTGGTAATTCATTTTAATCTGATTTGACTGGACCTTTTAAGTTTCAAAGCAACAGTCAAAAAGCAGGGTTTTAGCTCAATTTTACATCTCATTTGACTTATGGAACAGAGCAAACCCTGATAAAAGATATGTACAAAACCCTTAAAGGTGGGACGTTATGTAAAATAGAATTCCTCATTAAAAAGATATTTAGAGTGTTTCTTTGATTATTTTCAAACATATTTGAGGAATCCTTGAATTTCCCATGGCAGCCATAAAGGGTTGTATGCTTGCTTTCACCAAAAGCTGCAGTCTCCAAGTTGCCCCTCTGAACCTTCTCTGCTAAGCTCCTCCAGACTAGCGACAGCAGCAATTAGCAAACACCTGGTAGAACTGGCATCTGCTGAGCTTATTATACAAAGCACCTCTCAGTCACAATGCACACTCTAAATTTAATGAAGGCACTGATACTAGTGGGGTTTTTTCTAAAATGACACATCCACATTAAGTCAAATTTTTAGTGTCATTTTAATTCCTCGTCGACTCCTGTCATAATTGTGCTTTCAGCTAATGAATTGCAGTGGAGTCTAGAGGATTGTGTAGAATGAGTCCACTGAAAACAATCCTTTATTGAAGAGAGAAAAAGTAGGTTGGTGGGTAAAAAAAAAACAAACAAAAAACATTCAGTTAAAGAGCTGAAATGGTAAATATTGCCACGCAGAGATGTATCTAAATTATTCTTGAACCCAGGTTAATTTCTAATGTCAGCCTGGTATTCTTTTGGAACGCTGCGATTCCCTCTGCCAAGCAAGATATAGTGCTTTCTCTAATCTCCTGATCCTGCTTTGTTGAAATCTCACCAAGATATAGCTCTTCTATTGGCCTAAACCATCTTTCTCTCCTCACTCACATGCCAGCCCCCCCTTTTCACAGTGGGCCTAAAGGCATCTGCTGAACTTGAAAAGTCTCGCCGCCATTATCTCTTTTTTTGTCATGAGTTAAACAGACAGCAGGTCTGCTTTGGACAAAGGCCAGAGCGGAGCAGCTGTCCTGCTAAAGATAGACAGACACACACCATCTGTTGCTCCTTCCTCCACTCAGCACCATTTTTCTTGTGTTTTTGAAGTGTTTCCTCTCTGTTCCTCCTCCATTATCTGCTGCTTTAGATCTGTTAAGTCATTTGATCATGCCGTGCAGAATGCATAATTTTATTTCCTGTTTTAATGGAAGCAAAGCAACAGCAGATTCTGCTAACTCCAAGTAATAACTGGATTTTTTTTTTTATTGTCAAATAAAATTCACTTGGAAGAGGTTAATAGGTATGTCATGCAGTTTTGCAGTCTGAAGATTTAGATTTAACTGGTAACTACAAATTCATTTAGTAGCTTCTCAGACACTTTCAGTGTAATACATCATGTCAGCACTGAACAGATTCATAAAGTTTGTGAATTTTTAGTCTAAAACAACTCCATTGATTTAATCTGTTTTGATAAAACTGTGCTGAACACAGGTTAGATGTCAGTCACAGAAATTGATAAAACTCAGTCTGAGATGAGATAATTGAGACTTCCCAACACTGAAAACAGCCTGATTAAGCTATTTGCAGGTAATAAATGCATTAAAAAGAATTGCCATGCTGGTTTAATTTTGGGAAAAGCAAAGAGGTTTTACACAAGGAAGAATTTTCTCCCAGCAGCTATCAGACTTTCTATCACAGAAATATTTACTCTTGTAAATATTCTGTTATTGCATCAAACACAATATGCCTGTAGTATTCTTTGTAATTATCTTTTTCATGTGTACACATAAACAACATACAAGTATTTCTTTTTTTATTTGGATTTAATTACATGCTAGTTTAGTATGCTTGTAAAACACCATGTAATTATTTTACAATCACATGCACCACAATTATAATGACTCACTTAAAATGGTTAATTGTTCGACCATTTATTTTTTTTTAACTTTTGAATGTAAAAAAGTCATTCTGATGTGATTCCACCTGACAGATGTTCTTAAAAGTTTTGGAGGAATCTTCTACATAACCTGCAATTCTCTGTTACTTTAAACAAAGAAATCGTAAAACAGTTTTCCAATGAGTGTGGCTGAAGAGATGACATCATTGACCTGACAGAAATTGGTGCACATTACTCCCAATTCCTGAACTATAAAGGCTTTTTTTTTGTCTGTAAATACTTAGTGCCATCTGCTTTGCGAATCAAGCGCAGAGATTAAGTAAAGTGCAAGCAAAACATCTGCTAAAAAGGAAGAGATTGGAACGCTTTGTGAATTCCCTCCAGCATGTGTTTAAAAGTTTACATATACAGTTTAACTCTTCCCTCTGGGTCTGAGACACAAGAGCCTAAAAGTAGAATCACACAGCATGACCGCGTTAGTAAATCTCTGCAAATAAAAGTCTGACTCCTCATTTTGTCTTTTCCTCAGGCCCAGTGTAAAGAGCTGTTTATCCAGGAACGCTATGGTAGATACAACCTCGGTGACCCCTTCCACGCCTTGCAGAGAGACAGTGAAATTGTTGGGGGCCCAAATAAGGAACCTGGTCGCTCTTCCCCCACTTCCAATCCTCTGGTGGTTCTCAAACTGGTGGTGAGCCACTGCAGGAAGATGCAAGAGAAGATGCTGGCCCAGCTGGCTGCAGCTGAGAGCAGGCACAGGAAGGTGAGCCCCAATACTTGTACTTTAAGAGATTCAAACCAAATAACTGATGTGAAAACGAAAACAAATAGATCACTGACGCTTATTTCTATTTCAAACAAAAATCTGTGTGAAAGCAGTGTAGTGCTTATGTGTGATGTGATGTGAAAAAGATTGATAAACCTGTTCATTTAGCTGCAATATTTTCACATTTATTAAAGTAAATCTCACTCCCATCACAGTCTGTTGGGTTTTTAGGAACATGATTACATACACATTTATGTTTTCAGCGCACACACACATTCAAAAGATATTCGCTGAATGAAACAGAATAAAATATTCATTTTGGATTCAAAACCTAACTTGAGTAAATGGCAGATATTTTTAGTCAGTATCTCGGGCACTTGCACTTCATAATGTATACAGTGTTTTGAAACAAGATCAATTTTACTTTTTGATGCAGTCAACCAAACTCACTGGCAGGCATGGGCTAAAATGCTAAAGGTTTCCATCAAATCTTTGCTTTTAACCCTTTACTGCCTGAATTTATTTACAGTAGTATACAAAGCATTGTTTGTCTTTTTACACCAAACTCATTATAAGTTAAGCAGAGATTGTTAATGTGTGCATCATACACATTAACAATTCCTTCTCATTTTAAGTAGGAAAATTTAATTAAGTTTAATTGTGTATAACGCCAATCATTATATGGCAGCACAGGGTCTCCAATACACTCCTGGGTTCAGGTGCATTAACAGATATCAGTGGTTCATATACATCACCTCAGCTATGTGATGCTTTGTGGGGAATTTGTGACACTAATGTACCAGGTATTAATGAGAGACACAGATAGAGTTACCAGGAATATCTCAGGCTTTGTGGAGCATGTCGGAGAGATGTGTCCCTACATGTCGCTGTGAACTTCCTGCCAGCCAGTTGACAAATTCAGACGTAAATGTTTCCAGCTGCAAAAAATAAAAGGAACTATGTAGCATTCTTCTTAAAGTTCTGCTATTTCAAGCCAAAGGTTTACTAGTTTACTGACGTGTGTTAAGCAGCAGACTGCAGGCTAGCTACCTCAGGAGATAGCCCAACTAATTAACCAGTGAAACTTAACTAAAGATTCATAATTTTGTGAAATAAAACTTTCTCAGATGTCTTATTTTAGCAAATATTTACTCTTAGTTTAAAGTAATCCCTGGCGTCCAAATAAAAAAAATATTTGTAGCTTGATTAATAAATGGGTTAATTAACAGTTGTAAAAATAATTGTACTCTTCCATATATAGCAAAAGTAACTTTATTAAGATTATTTTAAGGTTTTTTGAAAGCGTTTACAACAACAGGTGTTGAGAAACAGGTATCAGACCTTCAGAATATTAACTTGCCCTATAACAGGGATCTATAACCTTTACAATCCAAAGAGCCGTTTTTGCCCTCAGTCCAGCTTCGTAAAACTCGTTTCGGGCCACAAATGTTATCTGACATTTGAAGAAAGACAACTCATAATTTCTGATGTGTTTCTACAGTAGAATATTTCTGTCACTATTACTCAGTTATTATATAATAAAACAAAATTTAAAACATCTGTAAAAAAAACTTGCATTTCTTATATCCCTATTTAAAAGAATTAGTCCATAATATATCAATTTTATCCAAAGTTATTAAGAGCCGTTGTGGAAGGTACAACGAGTGACTGTGCAACTCTGGAGCCACAAGATGTAGATGTCTGGTTCAGGATGACTTTTTGTTCTATTTTGTGTTTGCTTTAGGTTATTGCAGACCTGGAGGAGGAAAAGAGGAGGCATGCTGAAGACACAGCAGAGGGAGATGATGTCACCTACATCCTGGAAAAGGAGAGGGAGCGCTTACAACAACAGGTGCTTTGTTTCAAAGACATTTGCCTCAGCCAGAAACTGAATGACTGACTCAATGTTTTACAATATGAACTGGGTTTAGACAGGAAACATAATGTCTTCCAACTAATGACAGTTTCTTGATGGCATGTCTTGTCTTTGCTTGCAGCTGGAATTTGAGCGGAGTCAGGTCCGCCGTCTGGAAAAGGAGCAGAGACGGATTACTGAGCAGCTCGAAGAAGAACGGGCTCAGCACAAGCAGCTCTCCTGTGCTCTGGCCAAAGAGTGCAAGTGGGCGAGTGCCAGAGCTCTGGAGGAGGGTCACCGCCTGACAGAACTGAACCGGAAACTTGACAAGGTCCTAACATTTTGAATCCAAGTTCCTATAAAAATATCCTTTTGTTTCTATTGTAAACAGTTGACTTTATATAATTAGGAAAAAGATGCTTGTCAGACTCTGCGAAAGGAGCTGGAGGAAGAAAGGATGCGAGCCCTGAGGATGGAGGCGAGGGTGGAGGAGCAGCTTGCTGAGTTTGACACAGAACGGGAACAGCTTCGCTCACGGCTGAAGAAGGAAGAAGCTCATTGCTCCGATCTACAACAACAGGTGTGAACACTTTGACAAACTGCACCATATGGTGGTGCCTTTTATTATATTACTTCATCTCATGCAATGAATTTCATTTATGATAAGGTGGAAGATCTGAAGAGGAAGCTGGAAGAAGTGCAAGAAGTCTTTGCCTCTTCAAATGAGGCAACAGGAAGAGATCGGGTTAGAAAGGTTTCTGCAGGGAGCTTATCAGTGGACAGTATTAAGGTTGAGGACATTGAAGAAGACCATGCATCACGATCTTACTGTCCAGGGGAGGCCAATGGGTTTCATGTGTCAAGCATACATTCAGAGAAAACGTCCTGTCAGAATGGAAATGAGACGCAAACATCGCTTTCTCACTCCGGTGCAGTGTTTCCGTCTCAGTCTCATTCCTCGCCCTGCACTTCGCCTGTTCTTGCCAAACGCACCACAAGCAGTGTGAGCCAGGGAGGATACCAGTCTCCATATCAGGCTGGGATCAACCAGCGTTTCCATGCTGCTTGGCACAAGTTCCAGAGTTCCTTTGAGCCAGATTCACAGTTCCAGCCTGCTCAACCTGTCCCCTTGCTCTCACCGAAAGAGCTCTCCCCTGTGACCAGCAGCTCGTCTCCTGAGCCCAGCCCAGTCAAGCAGATGGCCCGGAGCACAGTCACTCAGGTTCTGTCCCGGTTTACCTCCGTCCAGCAGAGTGGGTCAATGAAACAGGGCACACCAAATAACTCCCCGTTTGGTACAGACTACCGTAGCCTTGCAGCACCCCTGTCTCCTGCCACTGGGAGAGCCACAGGGGCCGTTCCACAGGGGGTCCGATCACCAACCATCTCCAGGGTGGAAAGGGGAAACCCCCCGCCTATTCCTCCGAAGAAACCCGGTCTGGCCCAGGCTCCTCTTTCTCCAGCAGCCGTTCCAAAATCTGGCAACCATTTCTCAGAGAGCCCCCTGTCGGGTAGCTGTGGCCTCAGCTCAACCCAGGAGGGGGTCAAAGAACTCGACATGGTGGTCTCATCAAATTAACACATTCTTCAGCCTTCAGGTACTCAATCAATCAATCAATCAATCAATCAATCAATCAATCAATCAATCAATCAATCAATCAATCAATCAATCAATCAATCAAATACATTTTATTTGTACAGCACACTTCAGCAGCAAGGAATTTCAAAGTGCTTTACATCATCAAACACAAAAATTGCGGGATCATCTACTGGTTAAAATTGAGACTTAAACAAGTCAGGATTTAAAACAGTTCTTTAACAAAAATCCCCCTCATGATGTTATATGTATTTATTAAATGCATTTTAAACATCAATAGAGGCACTATTTTAGGTGTCAATAAAGAACTTAAGTCTAACCTATTAAAAAAAGGACATTCACACTAATGAGCTCTCATTTGATCCCCGTATGAGTCTGAAGTGTTTTTCTGGTTAATGTATAAAAAAAATCATCATTGAATACTACAAGTTTTACAGATGTTTATGTGCTACCAAGTCTTATTTTATTGTACAGTCTTAGTATTAAAAGTTATGAATGTTTCAGAGTCTATTAATCACACATTACATCTACATTGACTCTTTGATATTCTCTTTGCATAGTAATGTTTATCAAAGAGAATGATTACATGCAGTTACTGTTGGAAGAGATTTTAAAGTTGAATGTTATGCCTTTGTCATTAGCGGAATCCTGCATTACTTAACTATAACCTTTGCTATAATTAGTATCAGGGTTCTTCTGCCATGTTGATTATTTCTGCCTTTATCACATGCTTTACATGCTGGCTGAAAAGTGACATATTTAATAAACTGCTCTCAAAGTTAAAGTGTCTATGTTTTAATTGACAACCTTATAAAGTTTGTGTATATTTCATAAAACAACAACAGTGATGTGGTAAACCATTATGGCCTCTTTTGTATAGAGTTTATAAGTACTTCAATTCTTTACCTGGGCATTAGAGTTGTGACGGACTTATTATTGGTCCACTGAGTCTGTGTTTATGACAGCTGGGATAGACTCTGAATCTAGAAGTTGGGAAACATTGAACAGGACAAAATGGGCAATTAACATGCTATTTTTTTCTATTTTTAAAGTGGAACGAGTTGGTTATCTGTTTAATGACTAACAATAATTGTGCTGTCCTTGAAATTCCGCCAGAGGTCACTGTTTCATATGTTTTTGTCCGGTTGACTTTTTTCATCATAATGCAACACTATTTCTTTAGTTTTCTTAGAATTACATTTTACTTATATTTGACATATTTATTTTGTCAAAGAATTCAGTATGTATACTGAATTCATACTGTATACATACAAAACTCATTGAGCCAATGAGTTTTATGCTTAACATAAGCTGGAGAATAATAGATATTTGAGTTCAGTTGAATGTTTTAGTTTGTTTCAGCATGGCATGGTCAGCTGCACATGAAGTAGTTTTTCCTGTTTGAAATCTTTCTTTTACTGCAAACATCAAAAGCAGCTTTTTGTTTGCATGGGAAAGTTGTGAAATTTTACAAGTGGACAGAAATGTTATTTTGTTTTATACCCGATGTTGCTTCAATCAGTAAACAGTGCTTGTGTGGTACGCTGTGAGAAGTGAAGCTACTTAAGAAAAGAAAATTAAGAGAAGATTAGTCAGCAATGTCAGAGCACATATTGTTTCTGTGTCTCCTTCACACACACACACACACACACACACCCACACAGGCACTTGCTGACTTGGCTTTTCCGACACATTGAATCCCCCTCCTGGCTCTTGGGGAAAAGGGTTAGCTGGTTAACGGAACGGGTCACCTCTCTTTCATTCAGCTCACCTAATTAACATTCCAGTGTAGGACAGAAAAGCTGCATCCTAAATCCAGAACAGGCACGCCTCGTCCTTATGTAAAGCCTCATCTTCTCAGCTTCTCTGGTCTCTCTAAACACAAGCTCACACTGATGAGGTGTAAGAACTGCTCTTTGAACATCTCAGAAAATATATTTCACATTAAGTCTATTTGCATACAACAGCAAGTGGACATTAATAAATGTTCGTTTACATATGTGTTAGGGTGCAATATCGGAGCACAAGTAGAGGCTTTTGTTCACAAAAGTAAAACACTGCAGACACGTGACAATAGCAAGAATCTACAAGAAAATAATAAAGAGGAGATATTATTTGGTTAGTTTGAACATTCTAGAGTCAAAATATAATTAAAAGATACAAGCTTGTGATATAACACTTTACAGTGAAGTCCAATAAAAGTTCAATAGAACTTAATGTTTAAGGTTTTCTCACATAACAACCTCAATATATTTAATAAAGATTTTATGACAGCATAGCTGTCATATGATTTAAAATAGAGGAAAGGTAATAAATATTGATTCAAAATGTGAAAAATATTGTATGTATTATAAGTAACAGGCCACCTACCGCTATATGATACTATATAACATACAGTGTAATTGCCTTCAAAAGTGCTATAGTTGTTAAATATGTTCCACCTGTGTGTAATTTTAGAGGCCTTTGTTGAACAAACAGCAGACAGACCAGAAGTCAAATTGTGAAGAAATTAAAAGCAGGTTTAGATTGTAAAGCTATGTCGTAAGCTTCACATGGAGCACTGCTTCAGCCATCATTCAAACATGGAATCCAAAGAAACCAATGAATCCATCGCTGGAAGAACTCCAGTTAGGAGCTACAAAACACAAAGACAAAATTCTGTTTACAAATATGACAAAGTGCAAGACACATATCTTAAAGGACATGTACGTGTAAATGAAATTGAAAAAGAAAACATTAATGAAGTATGAATTACTCTATGTCTCTCACATGAAATCCTAATAAAATACTTTGAGGTTTATGGTTATAACAGGAGAAAATATGAAAGATTGAGGGGGCATGAATGAGTAGATCCATAAGTAAATGAAGTTGAACTTGAAAATGACTGCTGCAGACACATATTTATTTAGTGTAGATTTCCCAAGTGCTGACTTGCTCTACAACATCAAGCTGACCACATAGCTGCAGTTCCATGTTGTGAAAATGTGATTGTGAAACTGAGGTCAAGGAAGGAGCACATAACCTGTCAGGAGTTAAACCATAAATTTACAGCCTTCTTTTTAAAGACTTGCCTCAAGGAAGAACAGAATACCCTACAAATGTTTTCTCTATGAACTTGATGCTGTCGCTTCTCTTGACTTGCAGGAAATGATAACTATTTGTCATTATTTTGCCCTATCAATTTTCTTCCTTTTGTCTGTTTCAATCTAAATTTATCTTCAGGCATTTAATGGACCCAGAATAGGAGCAAGGACCCCACACACGGCCCCTTATAGACCACAGCTGGAGCTGGGTCAAAGCGAGTCACCAGTAGAGGGTGAGCTGGATGATGAGTGGTATGACCACCATCACCTGCTGCCTGTAAAGCAATTTGTTATAGAGTTGTCACTGTAAAATCCATAGCTCGTCTCAGAGTAAAGAAAGCAGGGGTCAGATGTAATGAGGATCCCTTTTTGGCTCCAAATCTAGATCTGACTACCAAAGAAGGACAAACAGCTGGGCAATAGAGAGCATGCTTGGTGACTGCGCTGCACAGAATGCACGATGGGCCTTTGTTTTAGAATAAAGGAATTTTGGATCATATGGTAACATATTTCATAACTACATCCAAGCTTACAGATCAGCCTTATTGAAGTGGCTGTCTGAGCTGAAGTATTTTTAGGCAGCTGCATTGTTATTGACCTTTACCTAGATCCAGCACTAACACCCGTGGATTTGCACTGATTAAAATGACCTCTCACACTTCGTCTGCACACACCAGGAACATCGTATCTCTTCTCTGGGCCTATCTCTACCTGTCACATATACTTAAGTGACTCACTGAAATCTCAGGGACATGAGCTGAAAATGTCCTTGAGATGGGTCAGATGTTTCCAGACAAACCTGTCTCTGGACTGAGACTGTTGATATGAGCTGAACTACAAACATGCACTCCAGTGGCATTACAAGAGAGGTTCAAGTGCTTGGAACTGAGGGGAGGATATTTTACTCCCCTCTCCCTGCAGCACATGGCATGGAGGCATCTTCATTGACTTATTAATCATTTTCTAACATAGAGAGGCTATTATGGGCATAGGACCAAACATGGGAAAACTGAACAAGATGAGAAATGACAGAGATAAAATGTGCCAAAAGACACCAAAGATGCCACATTTATGTTTTAGAACTGTCAATTTAAATAACCAATTTAGGTCTAGCCTTTGACTTAAGTGAAAGATTCAAATTTTTATTTCTGTTAATTCTGCTCACCTGTAAAGTTTTTCTGTGGAAGAGCCAGAAAATTATTGATTTTGGTTTAAGTATCTTTTCCTCTCTCTTCAGAAAAATATATTTAGGAGCTTTTGATTTTGTGAAAGAAATTAGCTTAAAATTCAGGCTTGGCACATAGTCTGAGCTGTTATGCCATTAATACAAAGAAATACTTCCATATGGGTGCAGTATTATAAAACACAAGTTTTTTAAGCAAAGTGATTGTTATAAATCAACTCCTGTAGAATTGCAGTCATGGTGAAAACAAAACATCCTTTCTAAAATAACCTAAATTTAGTCTCACATGCACCAGGCAGATTCCCCAATACCACTATTTATGAAAGAAGGGTTACACAGAATTGAACAGCTTGTAAAAAAAACCCAGCACCCTCCAAACCCTAGATAAATATGAAATAGCTAAAGCTTTTTTGTTTTAATGATAATGGGTTATCTTATTTTCAGTTTCATTAGATCTTTAATTAGTCATCTGAACACTGAGCTGAAGAGGAACAGTTTTTGCCTCAAAACCCTCCAGTGTCTACTGGAACAGTAACGGTAAAGACAGATTTCTTTCCTTGGATCAAAGTGGATCTAACATAATATTGTTGTTACATGTACAACAAAGCCATTACTGGGCAGAAAGTCCTGCAACTCCATTATTGCTGTCGGTATCTTTAGTGACTGCTCCACTAAAGAGCAACTGTCTCTACGTTCATTTTGGAGAAACGTCTGGTTTGTTTTGTCCCATATTTCCTTAAATAACTGATAACTGCTTTAGCTGTGCAGCGTTATGCATAGAGCTGTATATTATTTTTACACTGTTTTCCTGATAAACACATTTGTACAATACAATGAAAGAAATAATTCACAACAGCTTTTCATTGCCTGATTCTGATAATACAGAGGTAGCCCAAAAGACCAAAAGCTAGGAAGGCGAAAAAACAAAACAAAACAAACAAACAAAAACGAATAGAAAAGAAAAGACAAAAAATATGCTTCATTGGTCAGTATTATGCTTCAGTTTTGCTCTTTTTTTTTTTTTTTTTTTAATGTATGCGTTTGCATTGTTGTAATATTAAAAGTCTGGGAACAATCCAATCTCTGGAAGGATGCGTTCATAGATAAAGTTTGTGTTGAAAACAGAATTTTGTTTGCAAAAGTTCCTCACACTTTAAAGTGATTTTCAGTTCAAATCAAATTTACAGCCGCTGTTTGTAATTTGTGAAGTCAGGGCAGAGTGAGGGAAGAAGTGAGGGGTGGCGCACAGCTGACGCTCCAAAGCGGACCGCTGCGCCTCTCTGTGCGCATCTTCTTTCCAGACTGCTGGTGGAAAGGCGAGCACTGGATCTGTCCCAGTTTCAGATATTCCTCCCACTGGACTGTGTTATTAGTTGAGTCTGTCGATTTTGAGTCCCTCCAATTTTGCTGAACTTCATCTTGAGGCGCAACAGGGAAACTAAACCTAAAGTTATCCCACATATTGGCGACGGTGCACTTAAATATCACACATTACGACCAATTTCCAGTGCCAATGAAGGTGGTTACAGATGTGCTGATCCGAACTTCGCTCTGATTATAGTCTTTGGAAAGCTAATGGAGACTGAAGCCACTTTTTCCTCTTTGTGAAGTTCTTTTTATCCGCCGATGATGGACGGCGGACAGTCGCCGGGGACTTTCACATCTGATTGTACGTCTTTTACCAACACATGAGAAGAAGAAATATGATTTCCCCGATGAACACCAGGAGCTTATCAGACAACAGCCGCGCGATGGCGAATAGAAATGGGTCAAAGAGGCAACATCATGCCAAGCCCATTTTTATTCTGCTCCTACTCATTTTCACACCCAGAGTTGATTCATCGTGGTGGTGAGTGAGATCTTGAAGCATTATTTTTGAACTAATGGAACTGGAATTTACATTTTTACTGTAAATTAAAGTAAAAATGAATGAGTTATTTATTATTTTGAGTAATTCAATTTCAAATTAAAACTTTCATGGCACACATATTTTAAATGTTCATTTACATGATCATGGCCTGCAGCTAATAAAAACCTAAAATTCAGTTTATCAAAAAATGTAAATATTGAATAAGGACAACAAAGGTCAAAGAAAATTTCTGGTCAATCAAGCACAGTGACACTGTGGTCATTACACCAGGAGTTAGAATGTTAGGCAGGATAAGGTGCCAAGTCCAAGTATGATCACATTTTATTATA
This sequence comes from Poeciliopsis gracilis, assembly GCA_911649635.1. NCBI lineage: Eukaryota > Metazoa > Chordata > Actinopteri > Cyprinodontiformes > Poeciliidae > Poeciliopsis > Poeciliopsis gracilis. The sequence goes on from CAJVRI010001403.1 coordinate 2,977,660, forward strand.
CAATTTTCCTTCCACACAACTTTCCATCCATGTGCTTGGACACAGTCCTCTGTTAAGAGTCAGCTTCTTTAGCAATGAGCTTTTGAAGCTTATTCTCCTTGTGGACTGTCTTCTGGATAACTGTCAAGGCATCAGTCTTCCCCAGGATTATATTGGTTGTATTATGGACAACCTCTATGTCCATGACACATATGTCCATTATATATGTTCATGTTAGAAAAAAATATGTATACATTTTTTTCTAAGATAAAATTGTGTCAGAAACATCTGTATGGTGTTATGTAAAAGCCAAATAACCTATAATATTATCAAATAAATACTTAACATATGTATATAACTTTGTTTGTGAAATTCCATTGATTAGCTATTAAAACTATTCCCGTTCATCTACATATGTGCACTCTCCCATGTCTTTAAAAGATCTTTGACTTTGTATAGGAATGTCTTGATTGTGTTTATGTTATTCTTCTGCATGTCACTGCACACTGAGATATTCCCTGCAGCAGCGTTCTGAAGATTAATGGTGTGAAGACAGGTTCCCCTATCTGCCGCTCATGCTCAGAGTATAGGTGGCAGGTGCAGGCAGTGGTGCATGAGTGACTGCTCCTTGAAGATTTCTCTTATGGATTTTAAATGCCCTCAAAAGAAGAAAAAAAAAAACCTGGAGAATAACCAGCACCTTTAATCCAATCTAACCTGAAGTCACACCTGCAAGTACAAGATGGAATTTGATGAGATTTTAGTTTTCCTAATCTCTTTTCTGTTATTTTAGTGAAACTTCGAGATTCCTTTTTTGAATAGTGTTATTGTTAAGAATGCTGAATGATAATGTACAGGTACAAGAAACTGTTCTGTTCTCAGTTTCATGCAAACAAACCAAAAGTGTGTAGCATTTTTAGTCAGTTTTCTTTGCCAGGATCTGCTTTCTGTTGTTTTAACAACTAAAGTAATTAAGACAATTAATTACTATAGTTTCCCTATAGGAATGGCTCCTCACTTTCTTCTTCTCTATGTCCTCTTGGAAACACTCGGGGCTCTTTCTGTACATAACACAATATAAACACAACAAGCATAAGTCGTGCCTCTGTTTCGTTTTATTGCTCTGGCAGATTGCTCATGGTCAGAATGGAAAAATACAGCCATAACAGGAGTGGAAACAGCCCGCTTGGTCTGTTTCTGTTTCAGTGGCCCAGCGACACAAATGGGGCTGCGATTAAGCATCAGGATGATATCCGGAAGCAGAACAGAGCTTAAAGGGGCCAAAACACGGAGAGAGAGGAGAAGGTCATACGGTTGAGCTGAGCTCTCACTTGTACTGGAGGTGGCTGCCCTCCAGTCCTGTTGATAAAAGAAGCCCACCAACAATGCCAATGCCATACTCTTATGGGCTTCTGAATATGCTTTAAATATTTTAATAAAGAGATTAGAAAATGTAGGCTTGCTTCTTGTAGTCATTTCCAGATTTATGAAGATACATACACTTGCCTGGCTTGGTATATTTTCTAACCTTTCCCATTTTGAAGTGTTGCTAAAACAAGTGAGACATCAATTCATGGAAACAAATGATGAAAAACTTATTCTTACATGAGTGGTTTTGTTTAAACAATTATTTCACAATGTTGGAATAATTTTCTCTTTTGAATGAATACATTTAAAGGTAATGTTTTTTGTTCTTTCGGTGTAAGATTACTCAAATGCAATGAAAAATGAATTTATTATTATGCCTTTTATGTAGCTTTCCCAGGATTTCCAAAAATGTGGCAGGTGTTGTATTACATAAGAGTACAAGCTTTATTGCTAGAAATTAAACCTGCAAGCTGAAGTTTGAAAACATTTGTCCTGATCAAATTTATTCATAATGAGACTTCTGTGTTATTACTTGGGATAGAAAACTTTGACATAAACAAATCATATTTCTGAAATATGAGTAATGTGTCCACCCACCCATCAGACATTTAAGTGACTCATAAGTTTGTTAGGTAGATTGCTTGCCATTTGCAATTTACATCATTTAAAATATATTAATTGTTTTGTAACCCAACATCCAAACATTGTTGTCTTAGCCAACTCAAAAAAGAAAAGGAGAAAGCAAAACGTTTATCTGCAGCAACAATTGCAACACTGCTCGCTTTTCATTTGCGTTGTCTGTGTCTGCAGGTACATCGGAGCACTGGGAGCTCGGGTGATCTGTGATAACATTCCCGGCCTGGTGAATAAGCAGCGGCAGCTTTGCCAGCGGCACCCGGACCTGATGCAGTCTATTAGCGAGGGGGCCAACGAGTGGATCAAAGAGTGCCAGCACCAGTTCAGATACCACCGCTGGAACTGCAGCACGCTGGACCGCGATCACACTGTGTTTGGAAGGGTGATGTTGCGAAGTGAGTCTGAGAGTTTTCTCTTCCTGCTGTGTGTCAGTGGTTGCTTATGTAGATGACGCTTGAGTTCCTTTTCCTCAGAAAAGCCGCATGAGTAAAGAATAAACTTTACATCAACTTTATCTTGGAATACAAACAGAAGGACAAAGTATTGTGGGGCTATTTTACCATCTCTGGAATGAAGGAAGATTGGGAAAGTGAATGTTCTCTGAAAACAAGAAGCAGATTGAGAGATCCACACTGGTGATGTATAAACAGTAATAGAAGATGTAAATATTTGGGTAGATGTATCTGGCAGCCAGACAAAGCTTCACTCCCTGACATATCGCCTGTGCTTTGCCTCATTGCGTGAGCAGGAATGAGAACAGGAGGAGGGTGGAACAGCCAGACCAAATAACCCCCAGAATCTCCTCTTGTCTGAAATGAAAACACAGTTCAGAGACCCAGAAAGCCCCTGTCTGTTCAAATTGGAAAAAACAAAACAAAACAAAACAAAACAAAAAAGAAAATAGAAAAAAAATAAAAGAAAAATTGTTTGGCATAACACCGTAGCCACAACTTTGTCTGGTCCATCTAGAACAAATGGACTGATAATGGCACTCCTACTTAAAATATACAGAGGAAAGGTTCCAGTATTTCAAAACAAAATACTAAGTAATCCAAATTCTAAAATAGAACAAAATGACTAAAGGTGATTAGGGTAGTAAAAAGAACATTTAAAAGACAATCAGATAAAATTAAAGTGCTGTTTTTCTCTAACGCTGACATTTGTTTCTCCCTGCAGGCAGCAGAGAAGCAGCATTTGTTTACGCCATTTCTTCAGCTGGAGTGGTCTATGCCATTACAAGGGCCTGCAGTCAGGGCGAGCTTAAAATCTGCAACTGTGACAGTCTCAAGCGGGGCCAAGCAAGCGACGACAAGGGCTACTTTGACTGGGGGGGCTGTAGCGATAACATCAACTATGGCATCAAATTTGCCAAGGCCTTCGTGGATGCTAGAGAAAAGATGGTGAAGGATGCACGAGCGCTGATGAACCTCCACAACAACCGATGCGGTCGGATGGTGAGCAGCAGCAGTTCTAACTTTAGAATTACAACTTTTGATGCAAGTCAGAAAAGAATTTATGCTTCCTAAGTGTATTTAGAGACAAGTCAAAAACTTTGAATATTGTAAAATAATTCAATATTTTTTCATAGGCTTCAGATAAGACAAGTTTGTTCGTCAATCAAGCAAAGTAACACCCTGGTCATTAAACCACTGCCAAAGTTACCATACCTCAACAGTGGGTGCAGGTGCCAAGTCTTTCTGGAAAATGAAATTAGCATCTCCATGAAGCTTGTCATCCGAAAGAAAACATGAAGCGCAATAAAATATGCAAGTAGATAGCTGCGTTAACTGTGGACTTCAAAGACAATGGACCAAAACCAGATGATAAAGCATGGCAAATCATCAATGTCTGTGGAAACTTTACACTGAACAGCAACATGGATTCTCCAGACTCTGGGACCTTGATTTCAAAATGAAATTCACATTAATCTGAAAAGAGGACTTTCAATCACTTAGCAAATGTTCAGTTCTATTTCTCTTCAGCTCAGCTAGTATGAGGCGTCTGATTTATTCTCTAGTTGAGGAGTGGCTTGACATGAGAAATGAGACATCTGTTGCCCATGTCTGTTACCCACAATGCATACGGTCTGAATGTGCTGACTCCAGCCTCAATCCATTCCTTGTGAAGCTCTGTCTGCAATTATCTTTATTGCTGGTGCACGTTTTTCTTCATAGCTCTGTGAACAACCAGTTTCTTTAGCAATTATTTTTTGTGTGGCTTACTCTCCTTGTTGAGGGTGTCAATGACTGTCTCCTGAATATCTGACAGGTTTGCAGTCTTCCCCATGACTGTATAACTTACTGACCTAGAAAGAGATCATTTAGGATTTTGTTGCTTTGAGTTTATTAGGTTGTACCACCATGAATGTCAAATACTGGACTTTTCCACAATATTCAAATTATATTAGACTCCAAATTCTGAGTTTTCATGATATACAAGCCACAACAAACAAATATACAATAAATAAAAGTTTGAAAAAGTTCACTCAATGTGTGATGGATCTATAAATTACCCTATTCATTTTAGAAAATTAGCATAAAAAACCGGACATGTACCAGTACTTGTATATAAAAATAAGTGAAAGGAACAAAATGGTTGCTATTTAAAAGTTAGAGTTCTCAATGGTTTATTTTGTTTAATCGTTGAAAATTCCTTCACATCCTCTGTAGTCATTTTTCATAACACATTCCTGATTATAACTATTAACATAAGTAACAATTTTGTCACATGGCTTGATTAAAATAGTTGAAATTATGTCCAAAATCACAAATACTCCTTAACCTAACTTCCATAATGAGAATGTAGGAAATACTGTGTGTATATATATGTACGACTGCAGGCTAAATTTGTTGATCTTTTAAGATCCTAAATGTGATGTTAAAAGATCACATTTAGGATATAAATTCAATTCTAAATAGAGTTAACAGCAGAGCTGATTGCACCAGCCAGCAACATCAACAGCTTAACACCCTGTCACCTCTGACCCATGCTCTAGGCAGTGAAGCGCTTTATGAAGCTGGAGTGCAAGTGTCACGGGGTCAGTGGTTCCTGTTCTCTGAGAACCTGTTGGCTGGCTATGTCTGACTTCAGGCGAACCGGGGACTACCTTCGGAAGAAGTACAACACGGCCATCGAAGTGACGATGAACCAGGATGGGACTGGCTTTATGGTGGCTGACAGGGACTTCCAGGGAACCACCAAGAATGAACTGGTGTATGTGGAGAACTCCCCAGATTACTGTGTCAGGGACCGAATGGCAGGTACGTGAATGAGTTACAATTTATTGGAATGTTTTTGATGAACAGTTTTTGAGAAGGTTGGTTCAAAATGGCCAAATTGATTTAAAACAACTATATTCTGTGATATTAAAGTCTCATATTTTGGGGATCATGAATTTATTTCAGAAATTCAATTAACTCTGATTAATATATGGGTTTCAGTTTTTTTTTTGTTTTGTTTTTTGTTTTGTTTGTTTTTTGTTTTTAATTTTATTCTATGTTGACACTGCTGTGCTCCTTGTTTATTTGGGGTGGGTTGTTTTTGTTTACTTTTGTTGATGTTTACATATAGTAAAAAAACCAATAAACAAATATAAAAAAAAAACAAAAAACAAAAAAACTGAAACCCATATATTAATCAGAGTGATATATAAAATAGTAATTTTATGTATCACTACATATATGGATTGCAGCTTGTGAAAACTAAAAAGCTTCACATGACTGTGGAAAATTTCTTAGAAAATCTGAATATCACAAAAAGCCAAGAAGAAAAATATGACTTTTTATGGAAATGTCTAGCCTACTGAAACATATATCCATTTATTGTGCAGTTTATGCATTGTAAAAAGGAATGGAACATCCATTTGCAAAGAGGATGTTGAGGCTTGCAACAGTCTGGTTTCTTTTCTCCTTAGCCCAGAACACCTGTGAAGTGTCCTTACTCCAAGGAATGTGTCATCCATTGCTCATATTCTAGCTATGTCTGTTTATGCATATTCTAAAAGCACAGACGGTCTGAAAAGCCCGAAAAAAAGATTTCCCTGGATCTTTGGTGTTTCTTAAAACATTGGGAAAGAAACAAAATCTAGATTTTCTTTAAAACACTATTTTGAAAAATTACAAACAGGTGAATCTGCACTACTTAAAAAAAATGGGTAGAAATCCATCCTCTCAAGTCTTGAATTCCTCCACAGTTTAAAGTTCAATAATTTGACCTCTCACATCTCCTTTAATTCCTGATGTTTGCTTTGCCTGGTTGTCAGGTCCATCCCCTTCACCAGACCGTGACGGAGTTCACTGTTAGCAGATTAGATGAGGTTAGCATGTGCAGGGGACGTGATGGCACTGATCTTACAAATTCCTCTGCTCCTTCCAGCATTTAGCTTGGTTGCACTTTGACTCAAAGGGACAGGTGGTCTTACCTTGTAACAAAAAGTTACCTCAATAGTGGTCTTTATTACCGTACCTATCTCATGCTAAGATTTTCCACTTTAGTATACGATCACAATCTGAAACTATTCTGGTTGGTAGACTGAACCGTCTGGAATAATAAGGGAAAAGTGGTATTTTGGTTTGGCCAGCTGGCAGGATTACTTGTTAAGTAGTTTTTAAACATTTTATTTTTTGGAATGGCAACAATTCCATGATAAATAAATGGTGAAATCTATTCAGAGATATGTTACATTTAGTCATGGTTGTTGATACAGTGATGTATGGATGGTGGCACCGCTTGGATGTAGCCCAAGCACAGGTCTGTCATTTGTGCCCTGACCAAATTAATATTGTTTTTTTGAGCATGTCCAGTCAAAAGGAAATTGCTGCAGAATGAACGCTTTGCAAAAATATATATATATATATATATATATATATATATATATATATATATATATATATATATTCAACAGAGGGTCAAATGGGGTTATAGTTATCTGTTCTGTTCTATATCTCATATGCTGTTCTCAGCTGTCAGAAAGATCCCACTTTGAAGAGAATTGGAATACTATTGAGTGCTTTCTTCTGCAGAAAATGATCAGTGGAAACTATTTAATGTAACCTCTTTAAGTTTAATGCTTCTAAATTATTTGGTCATTATGCCAAATGAGGCATTTATTCTCTTCTCGTCACTTGACAGGCTCTCTGGGGACAGCTGGCAGAGTGTGCAACAAGTCCTCTAGAGGCACAGATGGCTGTGAGGTCATGTGCTGTGGACGAGGCTACGACACCATGCGCGTCAAACGGGTTACCAAGTGTGAGTGCAAGTTCAAGTGGTGCTGCGCAGTGGAATGCAAAGACTGTGAGGACGTAGTGGACATTCACACCTGCAAACCACACAAGAGGCCCGATTGGTTGGACATAACTTAGCAAAAAGGCAAGGCCAAAAACAGCCGCAGTAGGCTCAAGAACTTGCTCTAAAGATTTCCTATAAGTGGGATCTTGTGACTGCAAAGGCTTTGTCGTTTAATGCTTTGATCCTTCTTCATGCAAGGACTTCTTAAACCTTGAGAGGAGAAAAGAAACTGGAAAAGAAGTCCTTTGAATAGTTTACAACAAAACCATTTATGAGACACTTTTGTTATTAAATGGTTGAATATATTATAAAACTATTATATTTAGATCTTTGACATAATGCATTCTTATCTGAAGATGGGACACATAGCCATAATGACAGAAATACCAGATCTAAAGTAAAAGAAAAAAAGTGCTGCTGACAATGTCTCATTTATAATTGATGATAGACATGCATGTTGTTTTTATTCTAGATACATGAGAATTAGAAATGCATTGGTTGGCAAAATACCTTACACGGGGGCAGTAATTTTATCTTAAAACAAAAATCATGTTTAGACAGTATTGCCTTTCAGAGATATTGTAATTAATTAACAATTCAGGCTCATATGTTGCCACAGCCTTATTCGATCCTGAGTAAGTAATGGGAAGATGATTTCAGCAAGTGGCCAAAATTTTTTTTTTGTGGGAATTTCTTGTTAACAATTATCAGGGATCTTAAAGACAAGAGACTCTGAAAGACTATGCTTTTGGCAGAAAATAAGATTTCTTTTTTTTCTTTTTTTTATCCAATTATTAAGACTCATTTGAGAGAACAATGGTGAGCCCATCTTAGATGGTTTGTGACAAGCCTTATGAACTCAGTACTTTACAAAGAATGGATTTGTCATCAGTGACTATTACAGTTCCAAAGCTGAGTAAGTTTAAACAGTAGAGAATTTGGTGTCATGCCTTTAAGACTGCCTTAAATAATGTCACAAAAATGTGAAACAATAGATTCTGGGATTAATAACTGCTGTTCAGGACAGTAGAATAGACTGAAAACTGGTACATTTCCAAAATTGGAAACAACTTATAGTATTATTATTGATTATATAGCTGCTTACCATTAAACATTTTTGCAAGTAGCTCCCAACCAACTCAAATTGATCTGATACAGGCAAATTACAAGGGTACTACTGATATAATGTAGCACATACCTTTCACATTACCTCTTATGTAAACAGAATTCTGAAATAAATAAATTATAATATTTTTATCCATCCAACCATTGTCTTGTCTGAGATTGGGTTGCAGACGTAACAGGTCAGAAGATGCATACCTCTCCATACCCTTCAGCTTATTCTATGAGGCCACAATGTTGCTCAGATGACTGAAGGATCACATTTGTCCTCAGATGCAGGTACTGCTTTGGGAGTCTCCTTCAAGAGAAAAATGAACTGAAAACTTCAAAAAGTGCAATGCCCAAGAACATTGCACTGAGACATCTGAATGACTCCTTTTTAAGTGAAGTAACAACTAAGTGGTTTTCTTCCAGGATTGTTGTGCATTTAGCACCGTCCACCCTCAGCTTCCCTGACATGCATTCCCACAGCACGATCCTGCTAGTTTATTTTACAGGTCTTTATGATACTGTTAGTTCTGTAATTTTAACAAAACTCTCACAATTGTATTTATACTGAGAGCAAATGACACATGGAGGTATTCTATTTACTAATTAGCTCACTTCTAAAAGACCGTTTCACAGAAATTACAGGCATCAGATTAATTTGAGCTCAATAGTTATGTAAACCAGACTTTTCAGATCTTTCAAGTTGTTGCATATGAAACTTTTCAGGTTCATTATAATCTTGTGTATGCAACTGTGCTTTTAGTCCAGTGTACAAGCACTTAGTCTCATACTGCTCCTTGACAACTTACAACTTTCAGGAAATGAGCCAAAACATTACAAAAACCATAGTAATGGCTCAAGATCTTAAATATGACAGCCTAACATCTGGTAAAGCAGCAGTGTTAGGCCTTCTCAGACACAAGCCTTTAGAAGGGTTTATGGACCTAAATGATGTTGACAACAAGCTACAAACATTAAAAATGAAGAAATTGTTTCAAGACCACGCAATGCGAACAACAGCCAAGAGAAAGTGCTTTAAACAAAGCCAAATGATACACCAAGTCAAAAGTCAATTACAAGTAAGAGAGTCTGTTTTCAATTTCTTTAGTAGTCTGAGGTGGGTTTGTTTTTCTTAAAGATTAGAAAGGTGAAAGTTGTAAGCAATAACTTCTGACTGATTAAAAACGCTCCTGGGTTTGCACTGATCTGTATTAAAAGTTCAGCTGTTGAACATCTTCATGAAGACATTTTAAATTTAGATATTTTGTCATTCAGCAAAATTAATTTTATCTGATGATGAAATTGTTCAGGTTGGACTGAGGCCAGATTCTTTTGTCCAAGTGAAGCTTTGGGCCAGGAGGAAATAGGGGAAAGGTCTTGAAGTATACCAGACAAGTCTGTATATTTCGTCTGGGTCTCTGTGAGTAGTGTAGTTGTCTTGCGATCAGAAGGTTGTAGGTTTAATTCCAGCTTCCTGCTGCCTCGTATTAATATAGTACTGGGCAAGGCACTTAATCCCAAGTTGCTGCATATTGGTGTATAAATGTGACTCTAGTTTAAAGTGCCTTCATTTTATATGCAATTTACATTTGCAAAGCTCATCTAAAAATATTTGACTGATTTTATACTAGGTCACACTTATTAGAATAGTCTTTATTACCAATAAAGACCTCATGGTATCCTTAAAGAAACAAAGCTCCTTTGATACTTTAGCTTTGTGACTGTGGCATTCAGAGGACAAGAATAATTACATTTACTGCCTTGATTTATTGTTTAAATGGCTAAATCTTGTCAACAAAGAAACAATACTAAACTATTACTCATACTTAAAACAATTTGTGTGGTGCTTTGTCCTCCACATGTGATCCCAGTTGAAGTCTGTACATATAACAGGAGTGGCATCAAAGGAATTCTCCGCCAAAAAAGTTATATCAAATCAGCATCTCAGTTTAACAACATCGCAGAGCTAAAACTGTCCCAGGGGCACAGAGTTTTATGTGGACTGTTTACTGTCAGAAGAAAGAATTGTCATTCATCCTGAAAAACCTTTACAACTCAACAATATTTTCTCTGAACCCCGTGCACTCAACATACAAATGTCCTCCTTGCTTGAGCTATTCTTATTTAAATTAGGAATTAACTAGAAAAGGTTTCAGTCTGAACACATAATCTCTAAAGTGACATATTGAGTGGGAAGCATCATGTGGTAGGAGTTTTTCATCAACAAGGATAGGGGAGCTGATTCCACTTATATATATATAGAAAAAAAAAGAAACATCACACATGAGAGGGAAGAGACATTTATTGTAGGGTTTTGCTGTCAAACCCATTGAAAGGTAATTACAGTTGTGAACACATTCTCCTGTCCTCAGCATGCCTTGCTTTATTTCAGTAGTACAATACAGATATTTTATCAACTTTTAAAAATCAGCTTGGAATGAAACATAGTCATCGGTCACCATACATTTGATCAATTTGTGTTCAGGGTTTACCTCACCTCCCACTCAATGACCATTAGTAATAGGCCCCAGATCCCCACAACTCTGCACACATAAACTGGTGTAGCTAAAGGATGGAGAATCAATTTGGAAAGGGCATACAAAGGATTAGTAAGCCATTCCAAAGTTCATTAAACTCGTTAGCAACAGAATAATTATTAGTTCTGTTTATATGTTTGAGGAATCATTTGTAATCAAACTAGATGTGTTCAGTGGCATAAAATACTAACAAAGGCACTTTATTTCAATAATGGTTCTTATGGAAATGTTCCCAAAGTGAAGATTTGTCAGTATAATTTACAACTGGACAAATTAGTTCTGACAATGTAATAATTACATTCTGAAAACAAATTCAATTTTTATTTTAAATGAGACTTAATTTAAAAGTCTTTGTGGATGAATAAGTCTTAGATTTCACCTCTCAGTAATTTAGAGTTGTATTTTCAGGAATACGTCTATTTTTAACATCAGTTACTGACTGCTTGACATGTACATTTTTAGCTAAAACAGGGAAAGTGATACATTACATGGCACATCTAAGAAGATGCATCATATTAGAAAGTACATAGTTTCCTTTATGACCTTTTATTGACACAAACTTAATGATTAATAGGCATTAGACATGCAGATGTCAATCATTTCATTTAACAGTAGCTTTCTGATGAAAACTAAAAATCCCTGAATTTACTAATACAAACAACATGACAGAATAATTTGTTCTAAGTGGTATTCACTAAATTAGTTCCTGGAAAACCTCTGTTAACTGGAAGCATGTTGAAGAGCATCTTAGAAGTGTTTTTGCTGTGTTGATACAACTCTGGCCAATATAATCAGTAACAATGCAGCAAGTGGACAGTAATGCTGAAGACAGGAGAGCAAACACTTTTTGTCCAAGAATTTTGAGTGAGATTGGTGTTTATGTGTTTCCATTAAGTGTGTGTGTGTGTGTGTGTGTGTGTGTGTGTGTGTGTGTGTGTGTGTGTGTGTGTGTGTGTGGGGGTGTGTGTGTGTGCGTGTGTGTGTACATGTGAATGACTGAGTGAGACATAGATGAGGTCAAATCCGAGTCAGCTGGTGCCAAAAACTGGACGGCATGAAGTTTTCCATTTTGTCTGCAAAGAAGCCCAGCGGTGCAAAGAGTGTGCTGAAGAACTGAAAGTGAAGGAAAAGCAACACCAAGCCTTAATTCATTGTGCCAAAAACTCCTGGGATTTTATGTCAAGGAATACCAAAATATACTGAAAATATTACGCATAGACAATCAGGCAAGAATGAGTCAAAAACAGCTGTATTTGTAATGACACTAATGGTCTGACTTCAAAACAGATGAAGTGACAACTACATTTTTATCAACCATTTAAATTCGTGCTTCCTGTTCTGTACTTTTAAATAAATAACGCAACCTAAGTGCTCTATAACTTTTTTGGTTCTGAAAAATAGGCTGAATATGAACAGTTAAGGGTTAAGGTCCACTTTCTTTAATCAAAGGCAATAAAATACAACAAAAAACAATAATCAAACATGTGGGGAGCATGTTTCATAATTCAGACCATGGAAGGCAATAAAGAAGACCCATATATCATGTTTTAATATCGTTCCTGAGGTATTGTTTTGACTCATTCATGCATGTTTGAAGAATCCTTGAATCTCCCGTGGCAATCATTTAGAGGTTCCTAAACACCTGCTCACACAATGTGCTACCTATTTCCACAGAACTACTCCTTGGAGCTTCAGTCAGCAGCTGAGCTTCCACCACACTGAGCACCCCTCCCCAGCATCTCACCCACTGACTAGTGGCAGCAGCTATTAGCAAACACCTGGTGAAACTGTGCGTCTGCTGAGCTCCTGAGAACGCTTGCAAAAGGTATTGTGGAAAGAATGGTTGGGATCACATGTTGAAGGCAGAGTGTCGGAATGCTCTTAAAGAGACAATTTCAAGGCTTCGGATACACCTATGTTGTGAAGTCAAATTTCTAATCAGGTTATATTTGATATACACACCATTTTCATAGCATTTGAAGGTAACATATTTGCATGATCGTGCTAAAGAATGGAACTACGTGTATGGAAAATACATAATAACCCCCTTTAATTCAAAATCCATTCATACTTGTAAAGGGATCTCTTTATATAAAAGCTGGTTTAGGAATAAAAATGAAAAAAAAAGAGAGAAAAATAAAACCAAATCCATAAAAGGCCCTGGAAAAGCACAGAACATTTTCTCATAAAATTGCAGTATCTTGAAGAGTTGCTGATGGACGTTGCATTCTTGATTAAGCTACTTAAGTAACTTAATCACATAAATTATTTATATATTTGACACATAAATAATTTAAATAAAACAGTAAATCACCTTGTAAAGCCAATCCAATTTAATAAAATAAAATAATTCAACTTATTATGCATGACAGACACCCATAAATAATAAAACCTGCAGACTGCAAATACCACTCTGCAGTCATAGCAGCAGCTTTACTAAAATCTGTTTCTCCTCAGAAGGCAGAGCTAACCTCTGAATTCCTCAGTTTAACAGTTTCATGCTTTCTAAAAGAACATTACTCAAACCAGGCACCCTGGGTGTTGAGTAAAACTCTGCCCTCGAGGTTTAACGAAACAAAGCAAAGAGCACGACATGTTCTCTATGGCCTTGTTTCTGTGACGAAAGAAGGCCCAATGAGTCTATGTAGTCAGACGCAATAAACAAGACAACCATAAACAAAAGATTACCCCAGAGTACAGAGTGTGGTTAAAAACAGTTAACATTTCTGTAACAAGAATCTAGTCACCCATAGCCTTTAAAGGTTAGGCTGCCGTGAAGCTTCTGGTACTGGCAGACATTGAAGACAGAAGCTGAAAGTCATGTATTTTCCACAAAAAGCCCATAAATTATCAAAAGTGACTAACTTCTAAATAACTAATTTAAAACATTTAAAATTAGTATCAATAGATATTCATAATATGACAGTGTTATGCAGTAACAATACTTACTGCTTTGGCAAAAACACCCATGAGCTCAGGAAACTGATGTGTGAGCATGGCCAGCATGGCAGTGAAAGAGCAAAGACCTGCTGTGAAGAGTATGAAGAAGGGAAGCTCTTTCTTTGGGTATACAGACACCTCATGAAAAGCTGGAAGAAAAATAAGAGGAAAATACACCCAGAAAATTGTTATAAAGGGAAAATAATAAATTGCCATAAATTGCTCAAAAAGGGAAGATAAACCCTTCTAGAGCAGGTTGAAGCTGCTGAAACATACAGGGGAGCAGCTCTCTATCTGCTGTTTCTGTGCATCCTGGGTAGGGGTAAAATAGGTGACCCTTTTCCAAGGGATATGGAATTATCCGGAAGGCTGAAATGACAGACACTGGTCATAACAAGGATTTATCCAAGACATTAAGGAAATATGAAAAAAAAAAATGTGACAAAGAAAAAAAGGACACATTTCATAGAATTAGATAGTGGTAAAGCAAGAATATAAAAAGTAATACATACTGCCCTCCCAGGTGCAGTGTAGCAGGTTTAAGGCTCCTTCTGCTCTCTTCCAGTGTTGCAGGTGGAAGAAAGCGTATGCTACTGCCTCACTGTCACCCCTCTTCAAGATGTGCTCTGGAGGCAGAATCAGGCTCTTCATCTCTAACAAGTACTACAGATGGGGAAATAAAAAAATGATAATGTTAAATATTTATCTTGCATAGTCTCCAATTCATTTTGGCATCAGAGCACAAGTCAGAGTCATATGATGCTTTGCAAAAAAAAACAATACGTCTTGAATACTGCCACATTTTGTCCAAAGCACCAATGTGCCTTATTTGTAATTTATGAGACAGACCAACATAAAGTAATGTGAAGTGGAAGGAAAATTATGCATAATTTTCAGACATTTTACAAGTAAGGAGCTGAAAAGTGTGGCATATAAACTTCTATTTAGCATTTTGTTTTGAGTGTTTCTGGGGAATATCTCTACTAAATTTTAACATATTAAGACTTAAACCTATATGTAACTATTTGCCAAATCCATCTTCTCACTAATTCTACACATTTTTCCAGAGAAAAAGCCTTCCTACAGCATGATGCCATAATCACCATACATAAAAAATAGACATTTATTTCAAGAAAACAAAACTGATGTAAAAAGGCAGGAGAAAGACAAAGCAGATGGGAACATTACCTATGTATTTTATGTGAACACAGGATGTACATATTTCGACCCAATTGTAAATTAAAGTTGTACAATCTTGTTTTCAACATTATGCATTAATTTATTTGATGTGGTGTAATATTGTATGTATTTAAAAAGTTCAAACATTTTATAAATATGAAATACTTTTATGTAGTTTTAATAGTTTACTTTTATTCCACTAAGTATCTGAAAATATATTTTCATCATGTGAGGGATTTGTGTGGTATTTTTGAGAGCCGTGTTTTGCAATTGTAGAGAGGGGGAGGGGTTGGGTGTTCCTAAGCTTTCTGTTGTTATTGTTACAGTTCATTTTATGAATGTGTAACATGCCCAGATCAGCCCTCTACTCTTTACCAACTGTAAGTTTGTTCAGTGAATTAGTTTTGACCACTGGGTTGACAACAGCTGACTAAACAGGCAGTCTGCCTGAAATAACAGATGACAAGTTTCTTGAAATACAACTAAAGATGTTTTGTTGAATGTTTTTACGTTTTTCTGTCATATTTATTAGTTACATTATGCAATGTTAAGAAAATCACTATTAGCTGCATGATGATGAACCTGCCACTCTATAATTTACCTCTGTGGTGCCAAGTGTAGCAAGGGAGTCTGCAGAACAAAACCCCTGTGCAAGGCTGGGGGCCCCCTGGGCTGGATTCCCAGGCGGGCAGCATCACAGAGCTCTGGATCTCAGACTGACACTTTGGGAAGGTTGGCCCAGACTTAATCCTGTCTAATCCCCTCCATGGTCAGAGGCTCAGCCAACCAGCCTGACCATGCTGCTTCACCCCTCGCCCCCTCGATCGCAGCCTGCCCAGCCAGACCAGGCTCATCCTCCTCTTTCTACAACTTCTCTTTTCATTTCTCTCAGTTTGACAGACACACAAGTTATACGGCCTCTCATGTTCTCTATGTTGTCTTAATCTTTCACATGGATGTGAAAGAATCAATAAGAATGTGTAGCATGCACATAAGACAGTTTTCAAATATTGCTATGAAAAGTATTTTTTGCTGTCTTCGTTAAAGCACCGGAAATAAATATGTTCTCCCTCTATTTACATCTGTTTTGTGTTTCAATGGCAAACAACATGGCTTTATGTAATAATGTTCAAGCATTGCCTAGCATTTGACATGGCAAGCATACACAATTTGAATTACAGCAAAGCCAGACTGCCAAAAAACTATTTGGACTTGCCAAAATATTCCATGACATCAGCATAGAAACTATGCTGTCATAAATATCATACATGCCATAAAATCCCATAAATATTATTCATACAATGTGGGGGAAAAAAATTACCCAAGTACCCAATAGCCAAAATTTCACCATTTCCCATTTATGACATGACCTCATTCTATATGAATCTTGTGCAGGCATTCAGTCTGCACTGACTGTGCATGTTTCTCTGCATGCTGAACTCTTAAAGTAATGTCAATCTGGTCTACATTTTGATTCAATTAACTGATTCACCCTTTCTTCTTGATAATTAGCTGATTATTAAATATGAAAAAACTACATGAACAAAAATAATCCTTTTAAAAGAAGCATACTTCTGTCAGAAGTGCAGTTTCCATCCCAGCATACAAGAACTATACGATCTTCAGTGGGAACATAGAGGTCTTACAATCCAAAAGGTGAGTTATTTGTGTGGGTTTGTAAGTAGGATTGGGTGAATCTGGCTTAAATGTAAAGCGCTTTGATCAACATGAACAGAAAAGTGCTGCCTACATTAAATCCTTATGTCATTTACAAACATAATACACATACTTAAAATATGAGAGACCCCATATAAGTCTTTTAATTTTCTGAAACTTTGACCCAAATAGTATGTTGTTTTAATTCATCAACAAACATGGAACGACAGCAAATTGTGTTAAAGCAGCTTTTAAAATCTTTTCAATGTGAGGAGTTGCGTTTCATAAAAATCTTCCATCATTAATGTAGGCTGCATTCATCCATTGACAAAAGGTCAAAAAGCATAAAGAAAAATCCATTTAAAAATAACAGATGAGTTACTAATGACTCATCTAAAAATCTATTTTGCATATTTGTTTCTTAAATAACCACTACAAAATACATTTTGAAATCGACACATAGAAACAACCCTTGAGAGAAAGGAAGGAGAGATCAGCAAATGCAAAATCTTTCTGTAACATAATCTACTTGAAAAAGTGAAGTTGCTTTTTTCCCAGCTTTTACTTCTGTCTTTAACCAAACTGAAGTATTGTTGATAACAAGCGGAGAGTATACAGCAGACACACAGGCCTGCCTCTTCTGTGTTTTAAGATTAACCATTTAAAGAGCCGCTCAGCTGTTCTTCCTCATACCATGGCATTAGACTTGGTGACACCTTAGTCACACACCCCACCACCACCACCCTGTTCTGAGGTCTGGCTCTTTAGTCCTAGCCGCCTCTTTGATGAAGAGATTGAGTTTCATGTGTTCTCCTTTTATCCTGGGGCACTCATAAGCCCAGAACATAACCCATAAGCCTCCGTCTGATTTTCTTCTGTGGCTCTTTTTGCCTCTGACATACAAGCAACAATGACATCAGCTTTGTAGTTGCTGTATGATTGATGGGCATGCACTTTTGAAACTTGAAATAAAAAATAAATAAAACCTAAAACTCATTAGCATACAGCTTTAGCCAATTTTACTACAGGAAGGGAAAATACAAGAAACCTTGCAGCATTTAGGTAAATCTGAAACTACATGGCAATTTCTATAGCTGCTCCATTTTTGCTGTGAAAATCAAACCTCATGCATCTTTTTTTCAAACTAACTTAATCCTGTTTCTGTGAATAGCCTAGTTTGGTGGTAACATGAAAAGTCCATATTTCAAGCTCTGACAAAAAATCTTGATCAGAGAACATTGACCAAAATATGGTGTGATGAAAAACTGCTGTTGAAGTAAATTAGTAAAAAAAAAGAAGAAAAAAAAAGACTGGGAAATTGGATCACCCTGCAAGCTTAAAAATGAATGTGGATTGCCAAACAGGGTTGTAAATGTAAATGTAAAGGGGATAAAGGTAGAAGGGACATGTAGATGGCTATGCAACCATTTAGAAAACTGTCGAGTTTCCAAAATACCAGTTCATACATTGGCTAAATAGAATCGGCAGACAAATGGAAAAAAAGAAATGAAGATCAATAGAAGATGACAAGAAGAGGAGGAGCATAAAATAGAAACCGACAAAGGAGACCTTGAGGCAAGATAGAAAACCTGGGAAGAAAAAGGGAAAGCAGCTGTGCGCGAGGACAACAGTGTTTAGCCACACACTGCATTGTATGAGGCTAAAGATTATGTGTGTGGACTTTATACTGGCTTTGACAAGCCTGAATGAACTCAAATTATAAAGCTTTGAATAATTCTCCCCTCACACTCATCATATATAAACCACTTTATCTTTAATTAATTTATTCGTCACAAGAATTCTTCAAAAACATCTAGTTAGGGCACCATGCTGATTCTAACCACCAAATGTGTCAACAATCACAATTTCAGATGGGCTGTTAGCCAATATTCTAATCCTTCTGGATACTCTTTAAGGTCAATGTCAATTTCTTTTTAAGAAATATAATCCAAAAAGATATAATAGAATTCAAAATATTTATTTCTAGTAATCCTACCATCTTTCACACACATGTATTACATTAGTAGTGTAGACTATGCTATGCCTAATCAATGAGAACACAATTATTTAAAAAAGATAAAATTGTTACAGTGCTTATTAAAAATTAGCATCATTAGGGTTACTAAAATAGTTGTCTTAATTTTCCAGGTCTCTTTAGAAAGGCTGTAAACACATTTATTTTTGTCTCATTTTAAAATCATAAGCACCATTTGACACCTGGATACATAAATTCACACCTGGAAATCTATCCAATATAAACACCCTGATGTGTTGAGCAGCTACTTTTGAGTAAATATGTGTTGTTGCTGTAGCTGGGGGCTGTGCATATCCAACTGCAGGAAATAGTGGAAAGGCTTTTACCAGTTTCTTTTTTCTTTCAGACATACATGTGCATGCAAACTGTACATTTCTTTTCATTTTTGAAAAGCCTCTCTAATTTGTTTGCTTTACTTGACTGCAGCTCTGATATTTAAACCAGACCAAGTTGTTATTAAGTCACTAAAGCAGTGTTTTCATGTAAATCTGATCTGAACAGTAACAGTCACACAAAAATACACCTTTATCATAATAACAAATAATAAACTGAAATCATATAGGGCTTTTCTGCTCATATAGTACACTTACTTTACATTAGGGGCAGATTCATCTATTCACAAAGCAAATTATAAGACAACTTTGAGTTAAGTGTCTTGCACAGGGACACATCCAGACATCTGAATTCAAACCTACAAATTTCAGCTTGTGAGATGACTACCATCCCCTCTGAGCCACAGTTGCCACAACAAAAGGACCCAGTGTTTGGGAGATTAGGACTTTACTCCTACTGTCAATATCTGTTTAGTTGTTAATATAGTTGTTTTAAGTCTAATATAAATATTTTTTGTGTATTATTTTACACAAGAAATGTAATTATGGCAAAAGAAATTTATTTACATTTTGGCATGAGTTTTTCAAGACTCATTGATTTTTAAACCAATTTCAAATTAGTTTTCTAGAAGTGACTAAGAGGTGTGATTAGAGTGTTTTGGATCAGAAACTGAGAGGGGACTACACATCAGACAGAATAGTTACAAGGCATCTTTTGTAGCTCAAGAGATGAGAACATTTCTACAAAAGGCAGTTACGGGTGCACTAATTCATCGGATGTTGCAGACAGCTCCAAACAATACCTTTTCCTCACTTTGTTTGCATTTTCATACCATACACTCTTATATGAGAGAAAGGGAGCATGTAGTAGAATTCCAGGTCAAAAAGTACATTTTGAACGCTCCAATATGTCATGATGAAAAGTGGGCTCAGTTTTGGATAAAGATGAGGTAAGGGAAGATAGGAAAGCAAAATGAGGGTATGTGTTGAGGTTCCCACCATCTCTCCTCATCTTCCTTCCCAGGACAGGGGAGGAAGATGAGGACTCTCACTTTAAAATGAAAGTGATGTGGAACACAGGAAGAGTAGCCATTGTTACAAATAAACAAACACAAAGCATGGATCCAAATGATTTTTGTTGTCACTATTCATATGAACTAACACAGATTCTCGCTCTCTTCTCTTTAGAACACGAGGATGTGTGACTGTGTATATTTCTGTGATATTTAATCACAGACATAAAACTGATGTAAGATTTGAAAGAGGCATTCAGATACAATTTTGTTATCTTCGGTTCAATATAAAACCAGCAAAACTACTCTCTTCTGTTATGATATGATATTTTTTAAACAGAATACTTAAAAAAAGAAAACTATGCACAGTTTCAAAGGATTGTTAATCAAGCATGAAATTAAAAAAAACATTTAGAACAGATATGTCAAAGAGTTCAACAAGGCTTGCTGAACTGAGAATATGCTGAGATTTTAGTTACAATGACCCACACTGACATCTGCTGGTGATTCAGCAGTATGTCAACACTGTTGTCTGCAAACAGTGTTCTTGATTGCTTCACTTATTGTTCCATCTGATGTAAAAAAAAAATAAATATTGTTATTAAAAATGTTTCAGGTATTTCAAAATATAAAATTTTCAGGGGGTACTTATTTTCATTTAGGGTTTATAAGTAGGACGAGTTACTAAAATATGAAGTCCACCCCATTATTTCATAATTATATATCACATACTACATTGATGTAAGGCTTTTTGATGTAATAAGTTATACTTATTACTGACCTTTGGCACATGTGGATTGAACTCAACAGCTCTGTGTATCGCCTCCACAGCATTCATCTCTGCTGTACTCAGCCCTCGTCTAGATGCTGCTTCTGGAGAAAACCTGAAAAAAAGTCACAGAAAGTAGGTTTAAATGATATAGACAGTAGATGATTTACAAGATTAGCAACTACTTAGTAAAGACAAACAGGGACATACTTATCTGAAACTGCCCGTGCCTTCAGCAGTGCAGATGTGTAGCAGATAGTGGCAGATTTTGGCAAACTAATATCTAAAATATAAGCAGAAATAGTTTTGTGTATGTTTTACAATTATTGCAACATCTGAGCTGCTTTCTACGACTAACTGCAAAATTTTCAACATTCCGATTAGTCTTACCATCATATTTTGCAAGGACTGCTTGGACATCAGCATATGCCTGAAGCTCCAATAGTGCCTCCAGGAGATTTTCATGTATATTTAGCATTCCCAACAATGGGAACTCTTTCATTAACTGAAATTAGATTTTATATCACATTAACACCAAGTATTCTGAAATTTATTTTGTGTGTGTGTGTATATATATATATATATATATATATATATATATATATATATATATATACACAATTTGGACAGATATGTGTTTCTTTGAGAGAAACTCACATCTCTCATCATTTTTACTGCTTCTTTAATCCGTCCCAGTTTACGTGCACACATCGCCAGTCTGCGTTTAATGTAAACCAGTAGATTGATATCTTTCCCAGCTGTAGGTTGCAAAGAAGATATATGTAGTATTAACGGAGTGTTATAAAATGCGGTACATTTTTTAACACTTTGTAGGATTAAAATATGCATCAAGTAAACGGAACAAATATAGAACAAGCCGCTAATTAGCAGAGGTCTAAGTTACAGCAATATATCATGGCACAGCTCTTTACAGAAATAATGAACCAACTGCAGACGAGAGTAAATACTTTACACATTTGAGAGCATGCAGAATTATACATTACACTTGACTACATCCATTACCATAGACAATTAGTTTGCTGAGCATCTTCACTAACTTTGTGGACTTGCATTTTAATTGATCAGCTTTCAGATTTCAGGAATTTGTGCCCATCCTTACCAAAACTCAGTGCTTTTCTAAAGAGGCGTTCAGCTTCTGTGATGGTTGTGGCTTCCTCTTCTGCTAGTAGCACGTAAGCAGCAGCACATCTGCACATGCAAACATGCACAAAAATGAACAAAAAACACCCAAAATATCTCTTTTGAATTTAACGTCTAGAGACTACTGTTTTTTGCAGACATAACCAATGTAAAATGGCATAATTTATAAGAAAGGGAAAAGACAAGTCATCAGAAATGCAAACAAGCTCCTATGAGCACTTCTGTGTGTCTTACAACAACCTTGTACTGTTATTAATGACAGTTATCACCAATCAAGTAATTAAAATGCACATATTTTCTCTTCAATAGCTTTGACAGGTGATTTACAGGTCAAATACTAATGTACATTCCTAAAAATTATGAATTTATGTTGTGATTTTTTAAAGTTTCAGGAGCATGGTCTGGGACATGATTGGCAGATGTGAAAAAGTAGAACTGAACTTACTCATGGTTCATTTCTATGGCCTGGTAAGCAGCTCTGATCCTGGCCTGAGGATTTCTCTCTCTCCATGCCTTCTGCATCACTATGGGGATATAATGAGCTAAGGTTTATTCTCATGGCCCTGAGACCTGCTTTAAAATGATTATTCTTTATAATTTGAGCAGAGAGAGTTATTTAACAATGTAACATCTAACAAACCTGCATCCTCTGGCCTTAACTGTTGAGTATCTCCTGTGAAAAAGGTCTGATGGTCTTGAGCAGAAAGGTTCATATCGTAGTAGGTCAAAGGTTCCTTCCCTGTCACCCAGGTGTACCTGTAGTATGTATATATTTCACCAGAAACTTAACCAGAATAAGTACAAATTCTCACTCAAATAATATATTTAATAAAGTGTTGTTCCTGTCATGAATTATGATGTTTTAGAAAAATTTAAAACAGCAGCTAGTTGTTGTCATACATACCTGTTGTATTCTGCTCCTCTGAAAAGGTTTAAAGGATTCCTCCAGACCTTGCAATCTATCAAAAGCAGGACAATTTATCAGAACATGGAGTATTAAGATTCCTATTGCTTTTAAATACACGAGGTTCATATTTACTTACCAGAAACACTGGGTCTGGAATCTGCCTCTCCATTAACTGATGAGAAGAGACCAGTTGACGAGCTGCTCTCCACTCCACCCAGCAGAGGACGCAGGTGGCTCACAGACACTTGCTCAATAAATGACGTGCCATATTTGCGAAAATACCACCACTCAAAAATCTGTTTCAAGTAAAAAAAAAAACATTAACGAGAAACAATTACAAAGCAACAATTATATTTTTATGCCATTATAAACGCTAACATTAAAGAGCATGCCAATAATTCTAAACCTTAACAATGTAAAACAATCAATTAAAAATACTTGTTTAAATAAATTTAAAACGACACAAATAGAAAGTGGTATATGAAGGATTAAAGAGAAACAGCAATGTACCAATTTATGTGAAAAGAAATTGAACATTTGTGAGTCATTATTGAACATTTGTGAGTCATTATGTTGAGCCGAAAACAAAACTTTTTCCCAAACTTTATTTTTGGCTTTTCTTAAATAAAGCTTTTTAAACAATTAGGAGGTTGTTTAAAAAATATTGACAAGTGTTTAAGGAGTTAAATTCAGACAGAATGAGACACTTTTATAATTGTTTTGACTAACTGAAACTATCATTAAGGGATCATGTTTCAAAATTGGAATTCCATTACAGATATGCAATCACAGTAGTTATTAAAAGTATTGGTCAAATTACAAAAAGTCATAAAAATGTAAATGTGGCTCTGTAGATGTGCACACACTCCTATATCTGGGTATTTGGCTTTGTTCATAATTAACCATCACATTCAACACCTGTCAGGATGCACAAATTTACCATCAAAGTGCTTATGGTCAACCCTAAATAAAGTTCACCTTCTCGGTTTGGCTTTTCTTGATATTTTCTTAAGTTGCATTTTAAAGTCAAAGTCAAGGTCCACTGACAGCTCCCAAAGCACCACCAGAGTCAATTTCCCAAAAGGTGCCATTGATAAGATATGAACAAAATTATTTTCAAGCCATTAGCACTTTCCACCTGACAAAGGAAGGTAGGAAGACAGTGTGTTCCAGAAAAAAAAAGTCTTATTCTCTTTCATAGGGTTGTTTCTTTTTATATCCACTAAAGATGTGCAGAACAAAAGCCCTTTGGATGGCGATGGTGCATCCTTCAGTGAGTGAAAAGTTAGTACCGGGGTAGCATAAATAAAAAGCTTTAATAATCGAGTTGGAAACTTACAAGGATAAGTCCAGAGATAAGGGAAGAAGTTCCGGTGAGAGCCACGTAGAATTTAGGAGTGAGAGTGTTCAGAAACACTGAAGCTGAAAAACAAACATGAAGTAGAGCAGTGAGATTTGTGCATCCTAAAGCGCATAAATGTGCTGTTCCGTGCCGTTTCTCAATATGACAATCAATGAAAGTTCAAACAGAACTACTTTTTCTCATTTATATGACAATAAAATATCCGCTGTCGCTATTTGACGCTATTTGGCTAATTTAACCGACTAATGTAAAGAGCATAATTCTAAAATAATTAAATATCCATTAAGAATGGGAAACATGTTAAATATCACATGATATAATATGACTAAAAAGACAAATTCCGCACAAAAGACCATCTTTGTTCGTGTACCCACCACACAAACAACGAGCTGTCAAAATAACGGCTGCTGAGATAAAAGCTACAAACCCGAAGGCTAACAGCAGCTAGCATCAAACTGCAATAATTTACCTGAAGTAAGAGTTTCCTGCAGTTTCAGCGGACTCCACACGACATATACCATAATCAGCACCATGCCGAACCAAACGAAGCATACGTAAGTCCATGACCAGGAGAGCCAAGACTTCAATTTCTCTAAAAATCCGAGAGATGGGGGATTACTGCCAATGGTGTCCTCCATGTTTCTCCGGATGTCTGTAAACAGTGGCGTCACGTGACCATCGAAGCCAAACTGCTTTTATTTTGTAGTTGCAAAGTCAATTTCCGGAAATAAAATCAAATTCTGTAAAACATTTTCAAGTCAATGCCTCCTGTTGTGTGACGAATTTAATTGACGAAGTTAAAGGCCGTCCAGAATTTTGATACACTTCTGGACGTAACATCCATGACGATCATGAATACAACATTCATGATCGTCATGAATGTTGTATTCTTTTTGGGGGTTCTTTGTGTTTCTTTGTTTTTTAAATGAGTTGGAATGATTTTAGAACAACCAACTTAAACAAATTTTAATAAGAAGAAATTTGTGACAAAAGTTGGAAATTACTGTTGATTTTCTTTCATCCACATAATTAAATAACCCCTCTAATATCCTGATAAACTTTGCAGAGGAATCAATGCCTCTGTAGCCATCAACACAATTCTGGAATAATTCTGGATTGATATTTTACCAAGCCAGAATTAGGGCAAAATTTGAAACTGCAATGTCTAATTGTCCTCACAATTCTTTATTCAGTTCATTGACATTGGTTATTGCATGATCATACCAACTCAAATAAGAGGGGTTTTTTTTATTATTAAATGATTAATATACAAAAAAATAAAAAATAACTAGAAATGTTATCAAAACTATGGTTGGTTTGACATTTACATCATTAACATAGTGTTTTTAGATAACTTTTATAACAACATGACGCAAAATAATGTAACTAAAACAGTAGCTTCTTTTTACTATATTTGGTAAAGCCTGAATAATATATTTATAGAAATATATTTACATAATACATTAAACAGAGGAAAGAGTTTAGTTTTATTTTATAGAAGAGTCTCATTTAAAAGCAGTTACTTTTTTATAAGAACTGTCTTACAGTGTATATTATTAACATAAAGTCTGATTTGTAATTCAACCTTATATCAATGCAATATTTAATCATTACACTTTAGTGACTGTTTGAAAGCCAGAAGTTTTAAGAGTAATACTCAAACCTGACATTTGCTGGTTTGAGCAGGCCCTAATACTTGTTGATGTTCATCGTTTATTGTGACTTGCTATACAACTAAAGTCCACAAAGGGGAGCAATTGGACTGAGATACGTTTAACTATAGCGTCTTCAACTGCCTGCAGGTGGAGACAATTCAGTGTTGAATCAATGTTGTTTTTATGCAAGTACTTTAGAAAATAATGTCTGCATAAGTAAAAGCTGATTTGTTAATTTTCTAAAATATCTAGAATGCAATTTGTAAGTTAGTCACACAAAAAGTTTACTGGAAACAGTCTTCATAAATTGATCTTTATTATAAGTCTGAAGCAGCTGTATCTTTTAGTTCCAGAATTTACCTAATCAAACATGCATACACTCTTCAGACAAATTGCTACTCTCATTTAGAGATGTGTTTGTCGATATTACATAGTAGCAGTTCTCAACTTAAAGATAGATAGATTTACTCACATCACCAAAACATTCAGGAATAAATGTGATTTGTAGGACTGCATTCTAGTTGGAGGTTACAGTCAGTGAATGACAGAGAACCAGATTTGGTCCTGCTCACTCGTGCCCTTGGGTGTTTTCTGCCTGATGCTGATGGACAAGAACATGCGGGGTTAAAGGCCTGTCATATAAATCAGGTACAATCACTTTAGAGGTGAAAACATGCATGATGCTACTGACAGGGAAGGAATAGTGGGGCAGGAAAAAAAGACGATTCAGAGAGGAAAGGAAAAGGGAGCAAGACATGTCTGCAAAAGTTATAGATTGCAATCTTTCAGTGAAAGTATTTTTATGTGAAATCATATTCCTAAATGACTTCTGCTTTGTAACCCAGCCCAGAAATGTAGCTTCAAATTGCATTATATTTTCAGATTTGCACTGCATCACTCATATTGATAAATATCAACACAGGTCCATTACCAGCACCATTTAGATGAATGCACATCGAGTTACAAAATTCCTCCCTGTAATTTGATCATACTGTACATAACCCTTGAAAAATGTTTATCCATAACCCTTTGTCAAATAGGCAGTTTAATTTATTTAACTATTAAATAAATAAAACTGCAAAAGTAATGCATAGTTAACATTGTTATAAACCTGCATACAAGAGCTCCTACCTTAGTATACAATGTGGTAGACCCTGTGCACGGTCAGCTAGTGTCCAGCCATGCAGAAGCAATATCCCTCATCATTCTGCACTCACCTGTATACTTAAGGTTCATTTACAATTTCACATCTGGTATCCATCCAGCCATTCTGGACTTCATGTTCTGTTTATGTAGTTTCTTTCTCTTCACTCTCAAAGCTTTTAAGAGTCCTCTAATCATTCATAATTAAACAGGGTTTTCACTTAAATGCACTGCATTTCTTTCTCTCATTATAACTTGAGAGGATGTTTTTTCCAAGACTTGAAAATATCTGCTTTTCTCTGAATAAAACTGGCCACAAAAATATGTGTTTATGCAGATAGTGCTTATTTTTCAAACCAGGTTGAAGCAAAAATGTAGTTTAAAGTATTTAGGAATACTGGAAGTGCTTCACATTAGTTCTTCTAAATATCAGTGAAGTATTTTAATGTAACCTAAACAGAAATGTGGATACAGTGTGGTTTAAGTGACTTGTAAAGTTCAGTTTGAGTTATCTGGTGCACTGAACAAGTGCATGATTTTTGACTGGCTGTTTGTCAACTGTGCATTTGGTGGTCTCTGCTGATGGAAAAAGTCAAACTTTATGAAACTGCTCCCTGTCTCCCACACTACTTTCTCTCGCTGAGTTTATATTACTTGTCTCCATTAAGGGACTCTCCCTCCACAAGTCATTTCTCTCAAAACACTTCATTTTCAGAAAAGGCGTGTTCTTTTTTTGCATGCTGTTTGACCACATCAGAAGGCAAGCATGCCGCAGAAAAATGACTTCCTCCTTGACAGACTCAGAGGCCAATAAGTAACAATTCAGCATTTTTCTTAATAAATCTTTGAGCACAAGCAGATCTCCAGCACTAAAACAGGAACTTAAAAATCAGCTTAGGTATTACATAGAACCTCTTCTGCTTTGCTAAAGCATAAAGACTTTAACACATTTAGTAAAAAATGTAATATATTTCAGACAAGACAATATGGCAGACACCAAACACTGCACATCATCAGAAACACTCTCCTGAACTTTCGACTTTTGCAGTATCCTGCTGTGAGAATGCTTCTCGCCAACAGTCCCTCGAAGGCTTATAAGGCAGGAAGGTCAAATGAATGCAGAAAAATATAAGTTTGACTATTACTACAATATGCACAGCAGCTGTAAAGGCATACAATTCCAAACAGATCTGACTTAAATCTTATAATTTTTTTTCTAGGTTCAAAGTTGTTTGGGGTCTAGATTAGTCATAACTGGAATCAAAGACTAGGATGTCAGACAAGTGATTTTTTTTTTTGTAGCATTGTTGAAAAGGTCAAGGTACAAGGAAGTAAACTGAATTTAGCATTTTCTAAACAATAAAGACCAATGCACATTTCCAGACAAAGTCAATTTCTATTCCTTAACTGGCACAATGGCTTTTAACTGATACACTGAGTTGTGGTTCTCCTCTAATAGGATAAATTTCTTTGTGAAGTTATAAACCTCACAACAGCCACACTGATTCCTGAATGTAGTGGTGTAGTGATGTGGTAACCCTCATTTTAAAACTATCAATATCTTAATGAATGTATATTTCACAAAGTTTATTAAACTAAAAGGTGAAATAACATAACAACACTTAGGTCTCTGTGGTTTGAATCCGCCATATCATTCAACACGACTGACTACAGTTAGTGCTGATGAGAATCACTCAAACTTTGTGGGATGGTTTCAAAGATGTGTCACAAACAAACTAATTTCAGAGAGCGTGGAGCACAATGATTGTCGGATGTTCAGTATACATGGAAGAAAGAATAACCTTAAATTTAAATGCAAGTTGTAAAAATTTGGAAACTGTGACATGATTTGAACTATTGAGTTTTTATTGAATTTAAGATATGCAATCACTAAATGGTGTAAACTAAAACTAAAACCACTCTTTATAAAGTGTTTATAACCACTCCAGACCACTCAGAAACCTTAAGTGGCCTGGAGAGGGGGCACAACAACAATTGGTCTACAATTTATTATTTAGCTTCTCAAAATTCTGCTACGAGATTATCCTTTAATCCTAGAAATGTTCTTCAGACAATAGATTGCGTTTATGTGTCTTAAATAGGAGACTTCTGTCAGCTCTGATGAGAAGTTACCTATTGAAACAAAAAAGTCCTTGTTCTATAGATAAGAATACAACCAGTTAAATATTGGACTAGACAGTCTGACCCAGCTCCCCAGTCACTTCAATAATATTCCTTGGTCAACCATGTAAAATGCCCGAGGTAGATGATAATGGGTTTCTCCTTGATACTATCAGCACTCTGGATACAATACAAGACTGCTGCTTGATGCAGCTACAAAATCAAACATCACACTGGACCCAGCTAGTTTCACTGGTGAATTTGTGACCTTTAACAACAAAATGAAACTTGTTAATGTCACCTGAAGAAAACCCTGTTGATGAACATGACTGCTCCCCATATCCTGACATCACTTTAAATCAACATTTGTTGGCCATTGGTATTTGTACTGGTCAAAAAACTGAATCAGATTTTAGAGGGAAAAACACAAATTCAAATTGACTGCAGGAGGGAGGGAGGTTAGCGCTCATAATTGTGGGAGTCTTTAAACATGAAACTAAAATCTGGGGCAACCCAAAGATCACGCTCTTCAAGACTTGAGATAAAATCTATGTGAAGAGACTCAGAGCTAATCGAGTTTTCCTTTGCTTGCTCTAATGAAATATTATTGCTATCTTTTCAAAGCCTCTTGCAAGATGATTTAAAATGTGAGCAGCATTTTGAAAAGTATCCCATTAAATGAGACTTTTGTGTGAGAACTGCATATGTAAATTTATATATACATGCACGACATCCACAATTTTTTTTTAACCCATCTTAACATTGAAACATATGTTTTCTTCAAACACCAAAACAGAGGCTATGCAATGAGAAGGCTTTGCCAGTCATCTGTGCAGTAATGCATATCTTCCTCAAGCTGACCTTCCAAAAATCTAAAGATAATAAACAGCATGACTGTTCTGGAAGGCTTCAGGAACATGAAAACATATCATGAAGCTGTGACCATGTGGTTTAAAGATTAATAACAATAATGATCTGCCCCATTTAAGCTGCACAAAGCTGTAGCCCATTAAAAAAGTGTTAGAGAGCAGAGCAGAGCATGAAAAAAAAAAAAAAAAAACAGTAAAGAGTATAAAGTCTTTGAAGTGGCTTTTTTTTTTCTTCTCCTGTGCACATTTTGAGAATCATAGAGGCTGCGCATTTCCAAATTCCTTGCCATCTGTGTAAATGTGATACCTCTTCTAAGTACAATGAACTGAAAATGGAAACTGTGTTTCATATAATCCCCAAATCCATCCAACTCTCACATCCTATCATGCAAATTTGGTGCAGTTTGAAGAGAATCCAGTCTCCCAACCATATGCCTGAGCCATGTAAAAGATACAACTATTTATTATGCATGCATTGCAGCAAGCTTATGGTAATGAGGTATTAAATTAGTGCTGGACATTATTGCTGTTCTATATCATTTTTGCTGAAAGAAATTTTGTACAAGTTACAAAAACTGAAAAGGGATCAGAATGTTTTCAGTGATTTGTGGGTGAGCTGTACCTGTATTTCTTTTTCATTAGAATAATTTGCTTCTGCTATGGGATCTTTGTGCCACTAGTAGATTTGCAAATAGACCAGGAGATGTTCAAAAACAGTTATTTGCCACATTTTCCCAAAGCATTGTTCTGCTCTATTTGAGTAAAGAAATGTATTTCGTACAGTTTTGTAATGCTTAAACATTTGTGCAAGTTTTTCATCATAAAATGTAGAAAGAACAATAACAACATGCATCATTAGGTCTATATTGTGACCCGCCAATATTAGGCCAATTCATTCTCAACAAAAGCCAAATCTGTATCCATTTTGGCCTGGTTAAGATGAACTGATTCATTTTCAGAGTTCAACACTTACAAATTCTGAGCTAAGAACTTGTTTATATATTATGTTTTGTGTAGAGTCAAATGCATATGTTGAAAATAATATAATTCACCAGTTAGTATATTGATTTTGTTATTGTTTGGCCTGGGTTAATGTTTATAAATTCAATTCAAAAATACTCTATTGATACTAAAGGGAAATGATATGTTTTAACTCTCATTATTCAAGGTTCTTCAAAGAGTTGTAGACGTTAATGACTGTGGGCATGAAAGATCTACTGCAGCGGTCTGTATTGCAGTGGTCTGTACTGAACAGGCCTTCTTTATCAAGTTATTTAGCTGTTTTAAATCACTGGTTCTGATGCTGCTAACCCAGCAAATGATGTGAAAAAGACTCTCAACAACAGACTTCTAAAAGATCTGCAGTATTTTTGGTGAAGGACCTAATCTTCAACAAGATGTACAGCCTGTTTGTCCCTTCATGCAGATGACTTAGCTGTTGAGTCTCCAGTCCGATCTCTTGTCCAAGTGAACACCGAGGCATATTTGTTTTCCTCAAGAACTGCCGCTTCTTTTTCTGTGATGAAAATAGGGTGTGTCCTCACCCTGTTTCTTTTGAAAGCTACAATCATCTTGTTTACGTTGTTCATGTTCAAGATAAGATGATTAATAACAACATCACTAAACAACAAATTTGGGCTGAAGAAAGAAACATTTCTAAATTACACTTTTTTGTAAAGTAAGGCTTTTGAACCCAATACTTAGGCTAGGTATTATGTCAGAACAAAGAAGGTACTTCGAGTGGTAGTATCTAATGTTTACATATTTACTTGACCTCCAAATGACTCGGCAGGCTCAGCAGGTAGAAAATAACATTAGAACAATGGATCTTGAATACAAACAAGAAATCTCTTACATAAATTGTAAGCTCAGCCTGTCTTGTACTCTTGTGGTTAACACGTGCCTGCTCTTCTACTCTAAACAGGTAAGAGCATTACTTCGAAATAACATTGATCAAGCAGAAGTAAAAAATCCAAAGCAACTACTCCTGAAAGTATGTTTTAAAAATATAAACTATATATACTCAAATGAATGTCAGTGGCTGACTTTAGCTACCTCCTACCCATATTTGGTCACTGAATATGAATTTGTCCATATAATTGGACAGTGCTTGATTGATTTCTATTAACTGGTTAAATTTATCTTGAAAGGTATTTTGATATTTTTGTTGTGAAATGGTTTTATACAATGAAACAAAATTATGCTGAGTAAAATAATAATGTGTTGTATAGAATTTTCTCCCTGTAAAGTTTTCTTACAATGTTGTGAATGGTTTAGTTTTCTTTCATTTTCTTCATTTCAACACTCACCAGACTTTTGTTTGAAAAAGTCTGGTTTGGTTAAAAATGAATCAGTCTGCTTTTCCACAAGCCTACAAAATCTAAACATTCCACGTTTAGATTGAACAATGGAAGCAAACAGAAAAGCAGGCAATTTTTGGGAAGCTTTATAGTGTCGAACTGGGAATTTACACGTGTCGTAGTACAGGGACATTTTAGAAGTCAGGTCACAGGACAACATCCTCATACATTAGAACAAATGCCCTCAGATGTACAAAGACAATAGTGTAAAACAATGGTCTGTTTTTTACCAGGCTAGCAGTATCCATAAAGAAGCAAAAATCATACCTTTTCAAACTACAATACTCTGACAGAAATTTTTTTTTAATGCTTATGGAAAGCAGTGTTTATGTCTCACTACCGTGAACATGCAAACCAATTTTCTTCTAAATATGCTTGTGGTGCATTTTCCTATATAGCAGGGGAAGCAGTAACAAACAGATCAACATATAAAAACGGTTTATGGGTAAAAACCACCAAACTTTTCTATCACTAAATCTGTTACCTTGTTAGACTGTTATGTGAAAAAAAAACACTGATGTGTGATTTCTGCAAGTTTCATATTTCACCTCCACTTTTTTATGAGACATGCATGCCAAGGGTGTGTTCCTTGGAACAAAGCAACAAAACGTTAGCTCTTTATTTTGTCAATAAGGAAATTGATAACAAAAGTCTAAAGTTTTAGTCTTGCCAAAATAAGACATGTAATTTGCAATGCTTTCATCTGCACTCACCTTTTTTGTGACTAATTATTTAGCCAGATTTTGCTCAGTATGAGGCCACTCCTAGTGTTATTTTATTGCATGATTCTACAAAATGTGAGAAAACACCCACATGCTCTTTAGTGCCTGTAACACACTCTTTTCCCCCCTTTTTAATCACCAGTGCAATCAACTACCTTGAAAGATGCAGTTTCCCACAATGCTCACACAATGCAAATCAGTGCAAGGCAATGTTTTAATTACTAGTGCAATGCAGCAGAAGTATAAATGCTGTCACAGCTAATGCACTATAAGATTCTGGTGCAGGTATTGTTGATGTTGTTTTCGTTATTTCAAATTATGGAAAGTATCATTTGAAGGCATTCATTTGTATATTTGTATATGATTTGTATGATTTTAGCTCATCAATAAGGAAAATAATATTAGGGTTACAGCTGCATTTGTGAGGAAGAATGATAAGGAAGGGTGTTTTCTAACTGTAATGTACAACAATGTAAGCGGATATGGCACAATGTAAGTGGTGACAGTCATTACTCCCTCCGCAGTCAAGATGATTAGGAATGCTACACATAACTAATTTGTCCCAGTGATCTCATTGTATTCTGTTAGATTAAATTGGAGACTAATAAACATTTTTATGACTAATTAATCTTTAACACCTCGCTAACTCCTCTTTTTCTGATTCTAATTGGTCAAAATAATCATGCAAAAGCTAATTAGCATAGTTAGATGTGCTGTAAAGCCACCACGGGCCTGTGAGGAGATTCAAAAAGCTTTTGTTTTTGATTCAAACACAAAATTAGTCAAGGGGTGGTGAGCGCGAGATGCTGAAGCAAAGTGAAACACAATGCAAAGGAGTGTGTTCTTTTGTTATGGTATTTACAAGACTGACAGCCATATTCATTCAAAAAGCAAATGTGCACCGCAAGTGTATGAATGTAGTTGACTGTGGCTGCCAGACAGATCGGTGCCATGTCCTGAAGATATAAAGTAAAAATGCCGTCCACCAACACCCAGAAACATAATGGCACATGGAAAAGCTTCCAAAGCAAATCTAGCTTTAGATTTGAACAGACATATATTGTTTGAGATTTTCTCTTTGAATGCTTATTAGTCAAGGTGAAAAATAAAAGTAACTTTTTTTAGTAGTGTTATAAAAAACTATGAAAATTGACATTGATAACAATCTAGTATTCATTATTTGTAATACATCATGTCCATTAAATACTTTGTCTTCTCCTACAATTGGCCCTACAAACAGAAGTTATAACAGAATAGAATAGAATAGAATAGAATAGAATAGAATAGAATAGAATAGAATAGAATAGAATAGAATAGAATAGAATAGAATAGAAAGGGGAAATTGCTTATTTGTTGAAAGCTACTCTATCTTAGGTAATAAATACAAAGTTTGTAAAATATAAGTTAAGGTATTCAACCATAAAATAAAATTGTTTGTTGTGAAATTTTAAAAAGAATGCAATGTTTAAGGCTCCATGTCTTCACCTAGCACAGCCTGTCATGAATGATCAAAGTATTTGGTATGGCCACCAATGACAGCAGATATCACATTTCACAGAGCACATGAGATTGCTAGACAGTGCTAAGACACTCCTCCTGGCTCTGATTGGTTGTCTTTGGCATTTTTTCAGATGCCAATAGTAGATCAGAAAGGAGGTGGAAAATATCAGTCTTTTCACAGATTGTGTCATAATATACACAACATGGTGACAGTTTCAACAAATGTAAAAAAAAAAAGGATATTTTATATAAAAGTTCTGTTCTCCACCTTTAAGAATCTTTATATTCTCACAAAAAATATACAAACTAGATATTAAATTGCTTTAAAATTTGGAAGACAAAATTATGAGTTTCCATTTTTTTCCCCCTAATCTCCAGAATATTTCCTCACATAGCTCTTATCAAATCTGCTATTATCACATCAGTAAGAAAGAAAAATACAATAATTCAGCAGATGTTTCAGCAAAAAATATGGCTGACTAATTTCGCTTCACAAGCTCAAGCTACAGATAACATAATTATAGTGAGTGGAACATCACCCTGGTAATTTACTGAGTTTTCTACTATTGCTCATTTCAATGGCCACCTCTGGGGTCATGATCTCTTGGACTGACTTGTCTTTGCTTAGGCCCCTGATGTCTTGATTCTTTATGGGCTTTTGCATGTCAGTGCAACAGCACTGGAGAGACCTGTTAGAAGGAAATGAAGCAACCACAAAGACGTGTAAGAGAGGATTGAAAACACTAACACTGTGGTTCACTGACCTCAGAGGACGGAAAGTGACAAAGAGACCGAGTGGTAGATGCAGAAGCAAAGACAAAGAAAGAAAGTGACTGTTTTGTAGGTGGTCAAAGGGTCTAAATGTCAAAGGGTGGCAGTTTGGAGCATGAATGTCAAACTGGAGCTGAGAATGTAGTTTCTTGCACAAATACAGTTGTGTCTCTCGTGCATGCTCAAAGTGCAACACTGAATGAGAAAACATTATAAAAACACTTGAAAACAGGTAAAATAATGTTAGACAGCTATGTGATGTGAGTCTAAACCTAACAGTATAAATCTAACAGCTGCTGCCAAAACATTTGATTCTAAGTAAATCAGATTAGTAGCTTTAAACAGTTTTGGTAAATGGAGCTTTATCTGTGAGTCAGGGCCATTAGCAGCCCTAGTTTGAGTTGCCTTGGGCTCTGTAATTAACTTCGCTCAAGCGCAGCTAAACATTTTTGACATTTTTCCTTGTCCAGAATTAACTGTCACAGCAGAGGGAGAAAGTAACCATCTTGTCACATTGCGTTTGTTGGTGGGTTGTGGAACGTCGTCCTCCTCAGTTTTGTTCTCTTTCTCATTCTCGCTGCTTCTCTGTCCCAGTAACACAAATGCAAACTCTCTCACAGCCTGGATCTTGTTTCAAGTAACATTTCATGACGAAGAAGATGATGGAAAATTTGAGTGTACATATCAACAGCATTTTTTGGGTTTTGCCTTTCTGTATGACACGAGATCACAGCAGCGTATTTAATCTACAAATTGAGAAAATCCGACCTTCATTGTAAAACTCCTTTTTTTATTATTATTGGTGAAATACTCAATATAATCTGCAAGAGATTTTGTGTTAATTAAAAGATAAGTTATATTTTCAAAATGTAAATTTACCTTTTTGAAGACATTTGGTGTTAAGGAATGGCATCATGATCTGTTGTATTTTGTAATGCTCTGCTAGTTCTATATCCCTCTATATAAACTTGAATTTGACATTTCTCAAGTCAATTTCTTTGACTTGAATAATTGAAGGATATTCAACTTAAGTCATTGAGAGCTTTTGTTTCAACGTTTTAGTGTATCCTGTCTTCAAGACATCAACGTCAATTGACTGGATTTCTATCAGGCTTATAGCAATCAGCGAATTGGAGAGAATTAAGCCATTTGGTGCAGGTGTTTTTGGAGATGGGAAAGCGACTCTCAAAAGTTGAACGTGGGTAACCCTGCTCTTAATTTTTGTATCGCCCGTTTTTGTCCTCAGTGCCCATAGATATTTTGCCCCAGTTTGCTTAGTGTTGCTTCTATCCTGGCTGCATCCTTGCAGTATCCTCTACAAGCAAAAAACGTATATATTTCTTTTTTGCCCCATAAGGAGCAGTCGGTCCAGTAGAAGGAAAATGGTCCTTACTTTGTATCAAATACAAGGACCACACATACACACATATATGCAAACACACCTACAAACTTAAGTTTTACAAAGCAGCATATTTTTCTTATTGGTTTAGCAAGGAAACTGAGAAATGAAAGGGTTGATGTGTTTGGAAAGGCCCAGGCTATGGTAAGTATGTTGCCTGCAAAGTGTCAGCGTCCATGCCATCCGGAAACTGCCTAGTTTACCGCAAATAACTATTTTTTCCTCTGCATAAAGACACACTTGCTATTTAATGTGCAATATGTCATGAAGAAGTAACTGCAGTTTCAAAATAAATTACGCAGGTGATCCCAAGATAGAAATGTTAGAATGTGTACATTTATGGGAGGTAAACATAACAATAACCTGAAGTGATAAGTTTTAACCCCAATAACAACCTATAGCCCATGTTTTAAAAATAAAAGATCAAAATAAAAATTAAAATAAAGACTATATTTATTTTAACATGCATTGTGATTATCATTATGATTTATGTGTGCTATCATTTGTTGTGATTCTTTAAATTAGTTTTCTTTCATTAAAATTGCAGCTTGTAATATGGAGCATAAATTTCTGAGAATGGCAGTTAGCAATGTTACTTGCATATCTCTCTTGTTGAGTCTTTAATGTTTGAAGTAGGACACAATAGAAAAAAAAATCTGTCACATCTCTTGTCAAGCAGATGGTGAAATGAAAGCAGCCAACAAACTGCAAAGGAAAAAGCAGTTTCTATTTAACCGGCTCAATTGCATAAGAGGGTTTCCAGACTGCTCAAAAGCCCTTTAATGATGGCAAAGTTGAACTTAGACATCGCCCACACAAATTACTCATAATTGACTATTTCTGCTAAGTTTCATTTATTGGGAAGACCAGGTTTTCAGTCATTTCACTTTGTTGGATGGTCATAATGAGTCGGGAGGTTATGAAAACCACACAACTTAACGTCTGACAAGCACAACTAACATACCACCCAAGGAAAGTCACGTGTCAATAAAGTGCAAATTCCCCTGTGATGAACATGCATCAAACCCATCTTCACATGTTAGCATTTCAGTCCTTCACAGGCCATTACTCGACTGGTGTAATTATACCACATATTCCATATATAACTTTTAATGAAAGAACGCCAATTATAGTCTTTCACTCTGCCTTTCTCTGTGTTAGTTGATGCCTCCATAAAAGTCTGTGATTAAATTAGTCAGGGGAAAGTGCTTAGATTTTATATGACAACGCCTGATGCATCGCTCAGCAACAAATTCCCCGACCAGCAGTAAATCTTCTAACAGGCTCTGACTGTGGACAGGTGCGTCTAAATGGCTAAGAAAGACAGGAAGACAAGTCCAGTTCTAAAATTTATGCTCTAACACTTTGTCCATTCCTATAGATACAGATCATTCTTCTCTCCACTATCTGAAAGAGCCTTTAGGATGATCTTTACTTTTTTTTTAAACATTTTTCTCTTTATTTTAAGCTGTCAAGTTTAAAGAAAAGCAGGACTTGACATGCTGAAACAGAACTCCATTTTAATTTATGCCTGCAAAGCTTGCATTGCACATGAACACATCAGATTTGACATTTAATCTTATCTTTTTTCCTCCGTTTTCCAACAAAATAACTTTGCCAAAGCCTTTGTCAAGTCAATGTAACTTATTACTTCAGAACATAAAGGATTTTATTACCTTTTATGTTTCATCTTTTTTGTGTGGCCAATCGGGTAACAAAACTTTGTAAAAGGAGGAGAAAGCAACTCAGAAAACCCAAAGAAAAACCTCAATGCAATGTTAAAATGAATACAAAATTTCAATAAAAACATAAAAATTATAATACCACATAACTCAAGCACAAAGTTTAAAACGTGTTAAAATAATCATAAATCAAAATGTTAATTCTTAAATTTCAAGTGAACTAAAATTCAATAAAGTACTGCTTAAAAAAGTGTGGGAAATGTCCTCAACAGTCACCAGAAGAAGGTCTAAATTTGGTACCTGGTGGAACGTCACTTACAAGCCCGGATAGCCCATCTGCACTGGAAAATTTGTCCAAATCCAGGGACTTCACAACTGGCATAAGGTGGGTTCCACTCAATTCTGTGCCTGTGCATGCTGCCTGCTGCCACACCAGTATTTCCCTCCTCTTTCCTCTCTCTTTCTGCTGCTTGGTTACTAATAAGTCCCTACCCAACACCTGTCTATTAGCAGCTGATTGTTCCAGCCACCCTGTGACTCTGTAACCAAATCAATTGCATTCAAAAACATCTTGGTATCCTACAGAGGGAAACAAAAACTAAAGAACTTCAAAATATGGTATAAACAAATTATGCAAAGTAAATGGACCAAGTACATAACATTCCCAGTGTAACATTGACTTTTTTAAAATGTACTTTCTTTTAGAAATTCAGGAAATTTTGAAATGTGGAAATAACCGAGCACTTGCATTAGGTCCCTGACGGGGGGCAGTGCAGCAATAGGAAGACAACCCCGCTTTGAACATGGCAGCATCAGTGCTATTATTTTGTACTTTATTTATCAGAAACTAAGCAGTTATAGAGTGAACTTTAAGTACATATGTTCTGCACACAGAGTACATACCAAATGTTCTAATTTGCTACTCCAGTTCCCAATGTGGAATCTGACCATAAAAAATAAAAACGAAAATTTTAGCAGTAAAGGACCAATATCACATGAATAATTCAATGTGCAAATGCACACCAGTGCATTTGTGTGAGCATGAAAAATCTGACCCCATTTAAAGAGGCATAAATGTAAAGGTGGGTAAAATCTTGCTTAATTATAGCTAATGCTTTAGAGGTAAAAGTTTCATAGTCTCTAATGAGTTTTAGTTCACTGGGCATATTTTGAAAGATGGTTCCTATGAGGGAGAATGCCGACTGTCTAAATGCAGTTCTGCAGTGGAATATTTTCTAGATTAAGTATTTCAAGAATAAGATAAACAGAAATCAGTTAACCTTTCAAAATTCATTTATATTTTTTTCAGACATGAAAAGGACTTGGATAAATTGACTTCTTAACCACAATCTGAAAGACCTTGATCACAAAATGGATACATATTTTATTTGAAAAGCATGTGCCCATACTGTTGGAAGGAATTAGATATGACTAAAATTATAGAGATTTTATAAAGTGAAGCTGTTGTTGGAGGACATCAATTCCTTTAACAACAGGTTACAGTTGAGGTTTATACAATTTTTTAACATTGTATAAACATTGTATTTAAATGTAAGTTCTGTTACTAGAAAAATTCCTAGAGTGTCCGTACAAATTTTAATATATTCTAACTTTTTCCATTGTTGCTTATTAGCTTTCTTATTTCAAAATCATGTAGAGAAAGCCTTTTTAGTATTTGAAAACACGATTTGAATGAGCCACGCTTACATATAACCCAGAAATGCAGACGGGGCAACATCAGCCCGCTTCAGCGTCTCAGTAACTGGCAGATTGCAGCTGAGCAGTTTCATGTCTGGCCCATAATGACAAAATGAGGAACAAGCAACCACGTTTTGACGATTTTGAAATGTCTGTATCATGTTTTAATTAGGTGCGTAATAAGTAGATACATATATATATATACACTTACATTGGTAGACAGAACATGTAGTTCTCTACTATGGAAATTAGGCATAAATTACTCAATTAAGAACTTCAAAGATGTTAATTTGGAAAAAAAGTAGGGCAGAATCGAATCTGAAATAGCAGGCTTTCTTTTATAAAGGTAATAATGAAGACAGTTGCATCCAGAATACCACAAGGACAGGCCAGATATTTTATGGTAAACGCTTAATAAACGTTAATTTGGAGAAGTAGAAAGATGTTTGTTTTGGTCTTATTTGAAATAGAGATGGCAAAACAGATAGGAAGCTCAAATTGACTTTTGAAGGATTGTTTAACTGATTTAATTGTTAAGTTGTTAAAACAATTGGTATTTGAACCTTCATTTAATGTTGCTCAATCTGACTTCAAAACAAAGTGCTGTGCATGTGACTGTAGGGGCTCTCCAAAGAAAATCATAACTGAACGGAGCTGGTTCAAACTTTTTGTTTGAAGTAGTTTTGATATTCACCACCAGCATTCATTCTGTGCTGGATACAGTTCAAGGCTTAAAATAAATGTACAGTAAGCACACACTCCTGCATGTTTTACTAAGGCTGAAAATTCCCTCATTTAAGCTGAGTAACTGCTACAGACTGCACTGATGCAGACCGAACAAGTTCTCGATGAAATAAGCCTTTTCAAGGCACAGAAATAGGAAAGTAAGACCATAACACATTACTGATAGTTTATTTAGAAATTTTCTTCCACTTTTCATGAACAATAGACATTTTAGACAGCCAGTGTGAATTGTTGGGCTCTCGAAGTTTTACTTGTATTTCACAGCAGAAGGAATTCAGAAGTTGTTCAAGTCACGCTACAGTGTGAATGGTGAGTTCTGGGAAGAAAACGGTGAGACAGAAAGAGAGGTCCTTCTGACAAGGGTGGAAACCTTCACTTGTCAATCACGGCACTTCTCTTTCAATAACTGTTTAATCCTGTGCTGAAAGCTGCTAGACGCTGGATCCAGAAGTAGACGGGAGGCTAAAGGCTAGGTGAATGAAGAGACCTCCTCCT
Source organism: Poeciliopsis gracilis (assembly GCA_911649635.1). Classification (NCBI taxonomy): domain Eukaryota; kingdom Metazoa; phylum Chordata; class Actinopteri; order Cyprinodontiformes; family Poeciliidae; genus Poeciliopsis; species Poeciliopsis gracilis. The sequence continues at coordinate 3,019,090 of CAJVRI010001403.1, forward strand.
TGCTCCTAAAGGCTTTTTCCATTACTGGTGCATGTCAGGCTGAAAGGTAAGGTTTCTAATCATCTCATTGTTTTTTATGAAACCAGACATCTGAGCTTTTAATATCAAAGCTGTAGCTCAGCAAGTCACAGTGATACAGATGAAAGTGATACCGAAGGGGAAATGCAGACGACTGTTATCAAGTTTTGCAGATGGCATAAAATGTCTCTGCCAGAGAGCAGATCCTTAATACCTTGCTAACCATTTTGAAAACAATACAATGCTTTCTGCAGTGCATGTCTGAAAAAGACAGGCAAAAAATCAATTTATGTTTAAACTATGTGGGTATAAACATGAAATTATGAAATGAGCACAAAGAAGACAATACACTTGTTTTGTACATAAAAAGATTTGAGCTTATGTAAGCCATCTCCATGACAACAGCTTTACTGGTAACATGGAGACAAGTTATTTGTGTACAGCCGCGACAGGATCTTCCAATTGAATTAGGCTGCACCTGTGCACATTATGGATAGGAATAATAGACTGAAAGCAACTGTTACAGTAAGCCTTTTGAAGGCGAGATATGAGCATGAGTTGGATTTTGAGTTGCTTTGTTCACCACTGAGAAAATGCTTTTGCTCATGAGAAGTGATTTAGGAATGTTTTGGGAGTGAAAGTTTTATTTTATAAGCTATTTTTATATTGAAGCTATTTTTATATTGTTTATAAAGCTTTAGTGACCTAGACATTTGTTTAAAACTTTAAGTTATATACACTGGATGAAAAGGTATGGTCTGATATTAAATCAAACCAATTATGACCTATTTTAGGTCAAACAGGATTGACCTAAAATAGAAAATACTAAATTCAATAATGACAAACTGAGTTATTACAAAAACCAGTTTTCAAATAATAATTTACTGATTAAGGGGGAAAAGCTGTTCAAACTGTTTCGACTCTCTGAGAAAATTGCAATTATTTTGGTTTGAGTTGTGCAAGTCAATCCAAGAACACAGACTAAAGACAATTATGCCAATGGACTGAAATGCCTCTTAATTCTGGCTGAAACAGCAAAATGAAAATGTAAATTTATGACCCAATAATCACTTTACGGCAATATTAAGGATGCTCTGACTATCATGATGCCTCTATAAATAATCTCACGAGAGTTTTCTGCTGTGTGTGGTGTGTTCAAGAGTGATTTAGTCATCTCAAATGAACGTCGGGATCATTATGTATATCAGGGATTTTAAGCATGTGGGGAGAGTGTGGAGTGTTCCCCGAGGAGAAACAAGCACACAGTCTGTTCAATGTGTTGACAATCAGAAAATGAGGTTACGGAAAAACGGAGGGGAATCAAAAACACAGAAGACAAAACAACGGCAATAGCCGGTGGACAAACTATCACCATTGCTTCTTCCTCATCATGCTCATTTATTCTGAACTCATGTTTCATTATAAGATTTATTTGCTGACATCTGAATTGTTTTTGAGAGGAATCTGTTCACTCACAAGCAAAGTGAAAATATAAGTCAAGTAAAATAATTCAGTCCTGAGAAGTGGGCCAAAAACTCCAAGAAAATATTTCAAGAAGCTTGTGACACGACTCATACAGATTAAAAGGTAATTTTATCAAACAGTATAAAAACAAATGTAAAATTGTGCATTCAAAGTAGTAAAGAAATTCCAAATAAATCTGTTTTTCATTCTAGTAATTATCCAGTCTGAATTCTTTTGAAATCCTAAAGTATGCAAAGCATTAAAACTGTATATTAACATTTAGTTTTAACTGTATGTCTGCTTATATTGTTTCCCAATCAGAAATATTTACACCACCTTACAAAAACTAGGCCAGGTCACAAGATTACAAAACCTAAGACTTCAAAAACTTTCAAATTTCCATATGTGGGTTTTAAATGTAACCAAGGTCATTTAACATAAAATTATCAGAAGTTTTCAAAGTGAAATTTTAGTCTTTTCTTGTCCTATCCACCCACCCCTGTACTTCCCCTCCAGCAAACAATGTGGTATCACAACACTTTCAAAACCAAATGTGATACTGACACAAACAGAACACCATCTATTGATTTCTCTCCAGAGACAGTTTTGTTATTTTTGGGTGGGGTGTCTATAAAAAAAGGTGTTTGGTGAAACTGTCACAACAAAATGTTCTTAAAAAAGAAAAAAAAAAAAAAAGTCAGACTTTGGAGATCAGAGAGATGTGGCAGTAAAAACTGCGCACCGTAACTGAAAGGCTAAGGAGAGAAGCAAAAATCCACTTCTAAACTGATTTGTTTTAAAGTAGTTTATTTGAGAGCATCTTGAGTTACCTTGTGTTTCCATACCAGTCAGTCTTGTGAAATTTAAAGTAAACAATCAACCTAAGAGTGACGCTTTTGGACTATGGGAGGAATTCAGGAAACTCAGGAGGAACTCATACGTGCATGGGGAGAAACTCCAAGCAAACTTCATGCAAAAAGACTGAAACCCTGGATTTGAACCCAAGACTTTCTTGCTGCGTGGTGACAGTGCTACCAATTGTGGTATCGTGCAACTTGTAAAAATGTGCTGTTGATTTGATTCCATTGTCTTTGGTTTTACTTTTCCATTATCTTTGATGTAAAAATAAAATGTCAGACACTGCACAGCAATACAAATGAAAGTGAGGTTAAAACAAATTAGAAATGCTTGTAAATACTGTAACAATAAAGGCGTACAAAACACTTTTGATTGTGAAGATGAGAAAAACACTTCCTTTTTGTAGATGCCAATCATGTTGAAGGAGGGAAATGAGATCCATGAATTTATGTGACTGAACTGAGTAAGATAAGAGCAAAACCATGTAATGCACGCTGGCAAAAGGCTCACATCAGGCCAGGGAAAAGAAATGGTAAAATTGTGCATCTAATAAAAAAGCCATGTTTTTTTGTCAAATATTAATGAGTCTATGAAAGGGTTTACTCATAGCAGGCGCTACTCGGAATTTATAAGAGGCCGCAGTACCATGGAACTGTGATAAATAACTTCTGCCTCTCACGACCACACCCTCTGTAACCCTCTGTTTTTAATAGATGGGAACACACCAAAAACAGTGATGTCTGTCTCCCTCTTTTATGCTCAGGGCATTGTATGTACGTGTCCCAATGCACATGCAAGCTTTGTGTTGGTGCAGCTCTGACTTATTTTTCACTTTTCCCTTTAACTTCCTGTGAGTCACCAGCAGTAGAGGGGTGAGGGGGAATACTTTACAGCTGTACCTTTATTTTTATGTGAAAACACTGCTTAATGCACACAGAAAACAAAAGCAGGAATCTGGTACAATGTTTTGCTTCACTTGTAAATTCCTGTGCTCGTACCTAACTTGCTTTGCAACTCAATTGTAAAGTGCAGTTATAGAGCTGTTACATAACCTTGCTTATTTAAGTATGTCATGAGCCTAGAGTGGCTTATGTAACTTTACAAGATAGTATAAATCTGTAGATCCTCTCTGCTTTCCACTTATCTAAAATCCAAGATACATCTTATGTGCTGTTGGGAACTGCTTTCAGAAAATCAGTGAGAAAGTGCCCTTGATTATACTGCATGAGATTAGTATTGCTAAGGCGCTGGTTTCTCCACAATTAAAGTGATGTGCTGCAGTTGCAAATGCTTCCTGTCACAAGTGAGATACAGAGAGATGAAAGTGAAGATTATTCACGTTCTTCAAATGTTCATAATTAATGTTTTCAATTCCACAAAGGCAGCAAAAAAAAGTATTTTAACTATAGAGAATCATTTTTGACTAATGGAACCGGAAGATGAGATTTAATGAACAGAACAAAAGTAACTTGTAAATGTGTCAAAAACACATCAAAATTAAACTTCTGTGTAACTCTTCCTCATAAAATTGACGTTGGAAGGCTTGAGAAACGTTGATTGGAATGTGTGTGAATTCAATTTTTTCACAACTGGACTTATGTAAAAACTTTTTTTGGATACTGGAGCAAATGTGGCTCAAGGTGTAGCATTAGATTTAATTTTACTCGCTGTACCACATAACATAGAAACAGCAAATAAAATTTCTTCAAATTTCTTTGAGATTATACTGCCATTAGAACAGACACAAGAAAAAGCACTTTTGCGTCACCCAACTTCTCAAAAGCATCCCTTTCTTGTAAAGTTTAACCGTAATTCTCCAGAAATGGGAGTGATGGACGAACACTTGATTTAGAATTGACACTTCTACTCCATCTCTGTCTCTTTTGTTTTAGCCATAATTTAAACACATTATCTTGTGACAATTTTTCCCTTTCAATCTGTGTCTAATTTTTTACTTCCAAGAAGCTTTCAAATGCTGTTCGTCAAATCAGGACGCAGTACGCTATTTTAAATATCATGTTATATCAAACTGGCTCGCTGCCTGAGTCACAGGTCGGCTAGGCAACAAATCTAAACTCTCCAGATGGCTGATACATTTCTGAGCATGAGCTAACAAACCTTTCTGATTATCACTGAATAGCAAATTAATTATCATTTGTAAAGTGTGTCTATTCTTTCTCCTACCCAGATCTTTCTTATCTTTTCAAATTCTTGGCAAAATTAAATTTGAATCGAAGTCTGACAAATTAAAAATGGTAGACAATTGGATTATTTGCTTGTTGTAGACAATTATAGACAATCACACTACCTGTCCCAGAACACAATTTGTCCTTGACATATGAATATGCCTCTAAAAAGTAATTATATCTGAAGGTTTTTATAACTCAAAGATGTTAGAAAATATGTAACACTGTAATTTTGTGAAACCTACATGAAACCAGTTGCAGTTGGTGGTTTAGTGATTAAATGTTGCTTAAGTTTCGATGGTGTGTAGGTGATTTATGTTAAAATCGTAACTATACTGTCATGAGAACAGACACAAAAAAACACTTTTGCATCACCTAACGTCTCAAAAGTAGGCATTTGCTTTGAAAATCAGCTTTAACAGTATGAGCTGCTACTCATTAGCAACAATTTATAGTTCGTTATGTGAAGTATTTGACTGTTATTAGTATTTTTGGAAACGTTCTTACTATTTGCAACTGTTCAAAAATAAGCTGCAAAATATTCAACTCTGCACTGACAAAAAATATCTAAATGCAGTCAATTTAACATTTGTAATAAATTATTTGCATTTACAGTGTAAGTTTAATCTGACCTTCAGAAACTAGGTCACAGCAGAAGAAGTAACTGAAATGCTTTGATCTATTTTTGGAGCTATGCATTTATCATTTCCTTTCAGTAGACCATGCTCAGTATTTACAGCACCTTGCAAAATATTCACACACCATTACATTTTCACATTTTGTCAAAATGTATTATTTATTTTATTACAAAGAACGTGATATAACTGTAAAATGAAAAGAAAAAAATACATGATCTCAAAAAGTGTGGTAGGTAGGCATTTGCATTCTCTGATTCTATACTTTGTCAAGCCACCTTGCACTTTGCAAAGCATTGTATGGTTAAGAACCTTTCCACATGTAATTAGCTGAAGTGTTATTCTGTGCCAATATATTGTGTCAATACTATTACCCATTTTATTACATTCAAAATGTACTATTCATCTGAAATGATGGACATAAACCATAAGTCATGCTAAATTGCACAACTGGCAGCATGTCTGTATTTACCTCAGAGTGTAAAGTGTGTTTTTACTCTTCTCTCCCTCGTTTGAACAAATTTTCTGGATTTGGATCGGAGCCCTTGTAGTGAAACCAGTGTTTATAAAACAGATGCTAAATCTAAATTAAGAAAAACTTAACTTGACTGATTTACATCTAAATATACATTCTCTATGTGCTATCCATTTTAAATACTACATTGATGAGGACACAGATGTCTCCCTCTTGTAAATGACTTTAATTCTGAGTGAAAAGGCATCTACAATCATAAAAAGGTGATAATTTTGTTTTGTTTTTTTACTGCTTGCATTCCAACATTGAATGAAGGGATTGGCAGTTAAATAGCCGACTCTCTTTTCAGAGGACGTGAATTATATGACAGAGCGTTAATTACAGTGAATGGAAATCATTTTTATGGCCATTATTGCAGAGGTTGCATTTTACGGTTAACAAATAACCACAAATTATATTAAATTACAATATTTCTGACTCCAAAAGTGGAACAGATGTTAGCACAGGCATGCAAGAAGAGTGGGGGATTATTAAGGGTTTATGAAAATAGCCAGTCGACTGTACTGCAGTGTGGAGTGCAGATCTCAAATTCAAGAGCAGACAAGAAACATTGCTGAAGTGTGTTTCTCTGACTCCTGTTTTTGCCTTTTTTCCTTCACATTCAAATGACCTCTGAAGGAGACCACTGGGATTTGCCTGGTAGATATTACAGTATTTTGTCTGTGTCTGCTCAGTGCAAGACTCCACTGCTACCCTCCCCCACAATCTGAGCTGACCTTTCATATTTAATATACCGTGTTGAGGAAAGGTCACTACTGTTTTGGCTTCTCTCCGCTGGTTTTGTTTTGTGACTGGAAAACGCTCACAGGCTCAACGATATCTAAATATTTTCATGCTGCTGTCAGAAACATGTAAAAAGGGCAAGTAATCACATTACATTTTCAGTGAGAAAATTCAGAGAATTTCGTCCTCACCAGGCTGATCAGGTTGCAACTGAATGTGCACAACTCCATAATTTTCGGTGACTGTGAACTCCCATGAATTTCCATGAATTCTGTTTCACTGTCATCATCTTTCTGTTCCTCCCACCTAAGTGGGAAAAGCTTGAAATTGGGATAGGTTAAGAGGAAAATATGATACTTTTTCCTTATTAGGAAGTGCATCACCTCTTCAAAGCATTAAATTGTCAAGTTATGAATATGAACAGAAGTGCTAAGATGGTAGATTTTCTTACATTTAATTTTTAAATCCAGTAATTGCATGTATGGCATGAGAGGAGCAGAAACACGTACAGCATTTTTGTGAAACCATATGCATCATTTGCCACAATGAATGAGTTATTTAACCACAAAAAAGGCATGTTGTATACTTTATTTCATCACTGTCTTTCATTCTGTCATCGTCTGTCTTTGTGCTGGTTCTGTTTTAAGACTTTAGATTGTGAAAGGCTCCAGTTAAGTCGCCTTCCCCTCCCCTCAATTTTGCAATGAGATGGAAACATTAATCAATTAGGTTGGCCCTTAAAGGATCTGAAGGAGATGAAGCTCCTCTCTCTCTGAAAATGAAATGCCACAGACTTTTTAAATCCAGTCAAAGGGCATTTTTCCCCAATCTTGCTCTCTTCTCTTTTTCCCCTCCAACTCCCTTTCATTCCCCACTCTCTGTTTCATTCATCTTCAGCCCCATCCCCCCGCTTATTTCTCATGTGCAACATAAGTAGAAGGTTGGGGAATGAGAGGATGATAAAGAGGAGGGTTTATTCAAGAGAGGTATGGAAAAAAATGAAGGCATAATGGATTTGAAAATCGTGAGTTAAAATGACCATTTCTGTAATTAAAACAGGAGAAGCTGGATTTTGTGACAATAAAACAGAAATTGTCCTCTGCTTTATACTTGATTGTGTTAGAAAGTTAGATTCAAATTACAAAGAGTGGGATTTTGTTGAAATACATGTCACATAAGCAAAGTTACACCATAAAACATGTTTCTATTTAACAGGATTATCTATCATTGGCAACATATGCTTTATAGTCTAAGATGTAAAGCACTTTGAAATGCCATGCTGCTGAAATGGGCTATACAAATAAAATTTGATTTGATTTTTGATTTAGGAAAAATACATTCAAAATCAACAATAAATAATGAATTTAGTTGGTTTTCATTCAGGGAAAATTAACTTCAGCTAATCACAAATATGGAAAAGGGTCATGCAGAGGGTGGAACACAGTCCATGAATGACATTTGTTTCAATGGACGATTGTCCAAAGGAACAAGAGACAACATAGTCTCATTATTGAATGTCAGTTGCCAGAAAAGGTTAGCAAAGGTTCAACAGTAAAAAGCCCTTTGTGGTGTGCCTGCCACAGCCCCACAAACTCTTTCACACACAATTTATTCACACAAGGTTTGATACAAAACTAAACTGGGCTTTAATGAACAGAACTGCAAATTCTGCAAAGTGTTTTTAGCTACATAATTGTTGTTATTTTGGAACAACCTGTCTGGTAACTCTCTTACTATTAAGTGTTACTCATACAGTTCATGACAAAAGCATGCATACATCGAACTATCAACAGTAAAGTCATACTACATTTTGTTCCTGTCAGTGTGGACTATTGAAGCAACATGTAGCTCAAACAGTTTTTTATATGACTTGGGTTGTAACACTTCCAGTCATGCAGTAGATTTGAAGTGAAAATGAAACTGAATCATGATCAAATTCAGGAAGGGTTAGCTGTGTTCTTCACTGTTCCATCCACCTGTACAATGAATCCACCACCGCCACTGACTCCCAAACAAACTCTCACCATGATGCGTGACAGCTAGTACAGTGTTCATAGATGTAAAGCCTTTCCTTAAAACTGAAGTATATAACTTTTACAGAAAATATGTTTTTTACACCTTGTTTAAAACTGTTGACATGTTGAGACAGTATGGCATGTGACGGATAATCTGTAAAAAAAAATAAAAATAAAAATCAAGTTCTTCTGTCTCCTCTCTGTGGTCCTATTGTCATCTGTCATTCTGTTTGGTCAGAACCAATTAGAGGAGGGTCTTAGCACTGTTGTTCATGCTTGTGTACACACTGCTCATACAGTACAGATTTCAGACAAGCATCAAGAATGATTTTGAAGCAGTTTTTTTTCTTGGTCAATACTAAACTGCTTCACTGTTGACTGTGGTACTGTTGTTTCAGGATCTTGAAGACTATGACAGACTTGAGCCTTACAAGGTTGTTACTGCACAAGGTTGTATATTCCAGCAACACAATGATTCCAAATCCACATCAAAGCTAGTTATGGAAGGTTTCATTAAAGCCACTCTGAAAGCCTTAACCTCAACCTCAGGAAAAAATGTGAATGTTGGTCAAAGGCCAGGTCTCTGCTAGGAAACCAACAAATAAACTCCACACATTCTAACAAGAAAATAGGCCATGTTTTCATTTAGAAGTGTGTGGTCAAGGTACAACTTTCTCAGCATCATTTATTTAAATGATGTTGGGGTAGTAGGATGTATATGTCTGAGCATTTACAATTAATTTTGTTCTTGTGTGGATTATACAAATTCATAATAAATGTTGTAATTGCTACTTCTTGCAGCAATCTATCAATAAACCCTGTGAAAAGAACCATTTCAATCCATTACTAGTAGACCCAATTTAATTCCCATCAATAATGAAAGTATGAACACATCTGACCAGAACTCAACCTGACTTTTGAAATGAAGAAAATACATTACATGTCACTTTGCACAACAGTCCTTCAGTTTTCTCTATGATGAAAAGCAAGGAAGATTGAAAAAACACAAATGTGTTGAGACATAGGTGATTGGATCTGGAGCAATAATGGTACCTTGATACCCAGAATACTATCTCACTAACCCCTCATGTCGTCATTTGTGTTGTTTGTCTTGACAGTTGTGGCCTATTTAAATAAATTTTGCCATCCTCTGTTTATGATCGTACCTGCGTAGTTTGGAAAAGATAAACAGACATCATTTTACGTACATGGTTATGGAGAAAAAAAAAGCCAAATTACCGACCTGGATGGGCTTATATTCATGTTGCTGGAGCTGAGTGGAAATGTGAAAGTGGAAAATTAATCACCTCTGCACCACTCTGATGCAGCCTAAATTGGCATAAAGTGAAATTCATTGTATGAGAGGCAAAGTCAAAGGCAAAGTCATCCATAGAGGCATTTAAAAAGCCTGTTCACAGGCTTCTCTTTAACAAAGTGATCCACACAACACAAATGACACAAATCAAAACAGGGTGAATCTTATTTTAGCATAAACTGTTTCCGAGTGCTTTATTATTTTTATTATTTTTCCTTCTAACAGGCTTCTTCTGTGTAACATGGAAAACACAGTGTGCTTTTTTTGTTTAAATTCAGGTCATTAATGACTCATCTCTCTGCTCAAGTGGACCTATTGAACTATTTCCTGTTTACCATCAGTTTTATGTTTGCAGTGCTCAGGACAGCCTTATATGGAATAACTATCTGTGGATCAAGGCAATGTAGTTGCATTACCAAGGAGAATGCTAAACAAAATAAAGGAATACGGCTTAAAATTTATATTCCAAAAGGTATTAAACAAAAATAGACAATACTGACCTTGTTTGAAAAGAGAGAAGTTGATTCATGAAAGTCCTGGTGGGATTTTCTAAAACTGAGAGCTCTGAGTTTTTTAAACATTAATATTTTATTTAAAGTGCTCAACAACAAACATCTTGTACTTTTGACAAAACCACACCTTGACAGCTTCACTTCCCATAACTACCAGGGAACTGATGCTCTTATTATAGTGACATTAAATAGCACTTGCATAACTCATTTGTTGCTTATTTGTTACAGATGAGAGAGTAACCTAATGTGCTCTTCTTCATACAGAGGAGGGCGAAATCAAAACCTCTGAAGTATGGATGAATTCATTTTATAGTAGAAAGCTTCATTGATATGGATGCATCTCTTTTTCTTTTTCATATTTTGATCATTTTGAAGAAAATTTTTTTTCTCTTTTCTGAAAGACTTAGAGTTACCAACTGTCCTAGCTGGTATGGATGCTGCACAGATGGTTCATCCAATCACCTGCCAAGAATTTTTCTAAAAATCTTTTCATTTTTTTAAACTGTTTCTGCAGATGACTTCCCAGATGGTTTGGTGAGTCAAACGATCTGGTTTTTCAGGTTAGTTGCAATCCCAAAAACAGCACAACTACTATCAGAATGAGAGTAGGTTGGCTAATGGGTCCACAGTACACTGAACCTGAACATTTGACTTTGCTTCCTGTTTTAAACAGATTGTAACTTTGTTTCTTTTTCGATTATTGTTCCAGTCCGTTTCCTGCAATTTTATTACTGGTGACAAATAGGTCCCCCTTTCCCTGTTAATGACTACTCCCAGACTAAGGTCTATTTGTTCCCTGAGATATTGTAGATCATAAATTAACCAAGGTTCTTTATGTTTGTAATTTTACTGAGTTTATATGGAAAATCAGTCATCACTGAGGTACGTGCTGCTGCATTAAAGGATGAGTGGTAATTTTGGGGGCTTTGTTGAAAATAAAAATTCAGATAAATAGAAATAACTTAGTGAGTGAGACCAGAAGGGAGAGTTTGTTGAGTACTTTCATATTTTGCAAAGTCACAACTTTAAACGTCAATGTAACTTATTTGGATATATTAATATTTATTTATTCTTACAAATAAAACCCTAAAATATCCCATGGATCTGTATTCAGCTCCGTGAGTCAATCCTTTGTAGAAGCTGCTTTAGTTGCAATTAAACCTGAAAGACTTTTTGGATGTCTTGTCCAGCTTTGCACATCTAGAGAAAGAAATTCCCATGTAAGATTCTTATTTAGATTTAGTTCTGGATTTTAACATGGGGATATTTAGAAAAAGAAATTTAATTTCCAAGTGGCCTTTATTGAGCAGTAAATGGACAGATACTAGTGAGCAGAGCGAAAGGGAAGACAAGCAGCATATGCCCCAAGATCGGAATCAAGCCCTGGACAACACCATGAAGCACTGCAGCCTCTGTACATGATGCACACACTCGAGCCAACCAGTGCCTCATCTGGCCTATTCTAACATATGCTGTGACTTAAGGGTCATTATTCTGAAGGAGGATTTCTCATTACATATCTCTTTCTATTAGCTCAGACCAACATTTCACTATCTACAGAAGAAACATATAGCATCTAACTAGCATGATGCAGCATGTTAGGTAGAGGGTGATGATGTTTTTCAATTGATTTTTTTTTTTTTTTTTTCACCACACAGAATTTCTCGTGAGCAGAAAACTTTGGAGCGTTCTCGCTATGGTTTCTGCCAAACTTCTTGACACTTGACACTCATTCAATATTTTTCCTAATTTTTTTGCTACTCTTCCACACAGCTGCCAGATTTAGTATGGGCTCTTGGCTGCTTTTCTGATTATTGCTTTCAATCCCCATTTGAGATGGAGGCCATGGCTTGTTAGCTTTGTAATACTCTATTCATTTTTGGAATATGGATTAAGTAGCATTTCCTGAGAAGTTCAAAGCTTGGGATCATTTTATGACCTAAATCTGCTTTAAACTTTGCCCCTGGCCCGTCTGTCTGATGTGTTTCTTGGTCTTCGTAATACTTTTTGTTTCCTAATTGTTTGGGCATTCACAGAATAACCTAAATCACACAGTCAATTTACTAATTGGCTAACTGGCAATTGTGGATTTTATTTAGAGGAATCAGAATAAAGGGGAATACCAATGCCACTTGTTTTCACTTCACAGTAATGTGAAACTTTGTGTTGTTTTATCCCAAAAAACCTAGTAAAATAAATTTAAATTTGTGGTTGAAGCAAGATGAAAAATGAAAACATTCAAAGGAATATTAGAAAATAGATACATGCCATTGTGTATTGATGATACCTTTCAAACTGAAATGTCAGGAGCTCCTCAAAGGCAATTCTGTGAAAATGGAAACAATCAAAAAACTCTGGTCAGAAGGATTTGTTTGCCAAGTAGGATATTTCAAATAAAAACTTATAACTGTATAAATATATTTTAACAAGATAGTTAGTTTTTTTAAATAATCAAATTGTTCAAGTTTTTTATTGCTTTATTATCTTTGACAGATTTCTATTTCATATCCTTTTAACAACAGACTTTCTGGCTTAAAAAAATACGTCTGTGAGGGGAATATTTACACATTTGTGCTGCAATGACAGAACAGGAAGTAGATAAGCTTGTACTTGGTGTATGAGTAAGTGTAAATTTTGTTGAAGACACATTCTTGAACTCAAAGAGTGTGGCTTTTCAAAAAAATAATTTGCTTTTGTAAAAATAAGTACGCTTTTATCTGTTCTTACTCTGTGTGCAATTCCCCCCCCAAAAAAACATAATTTCTCCATACATATGAAAATCATATTTTTAGGGCAAAAATAATATAAAGTTTCTTGTAAAGTCAGCTCTTGCTGGCATCATCTAATTAGTGGCAGAGTAATAACAGTTAACAGGAAATAATGCAGCATATTTTCCATTTCTTTTTTCATGACATAGCAGGGATGTTTTCCATAACAATGAAAACAGTTTTTCCTCTAATAACTTTGAACAGATGACAGTATGCATTGAGAGAACTCTAAATAATATAACTTGCATAAGACAATGGGACATTTTCTATAGACTTACATGACCTTTCCTCTGCCAGTGTTATTCCTTCTATAGCCACGATAACTGTACTGTTGTCTAATAAGTCATTGCATCTGTGTATCATCTTCCTGCTGCTGACGGTGTCTTTTTCCCTGTAACTAAGGCTCTTTTCTTTGCAAGTTTTTGATCCACAATTTTCTTTCGACATGGCACAATTTCTTCTGTCACTGGCCACTGTTCAAAACTCCACAAAACTAAACACATTCCTTTCCAATGAAGCAACAAGTCTACATGTGCCAAATACCCCTGTGTACTGTATCTTCTGCAGTAACACAGAACGAGAAAGTGGAAAAGAGGGAGGTTGGTTGGGCAAGTGACACTGTGACAGAAAGTGACAGACAGGAGAGAATCACTCAAACAGCGAATCATAGACAAAAAAAGAGAGAAGAAATCAGTGTCCTTGTGACGGTTAACCTTATGAGCTTGGAGGTACGACAGCCTGAACTGGCAGCTGATGGTGGACCACAACAGCAAGCCCATGGTGCAACCCATCTGTGCTTTGCATTAAAGCAGGCTCACATCCCAAGGCCAAAGCCACCATGCCGTGTAATAGCAACATCCACCGAGGCTGAGTCCTGAGGGGGCCAACGAGTCGCCCACTGGGATGACAATGGCAGTTTGGTTAACACATACAGACTATCACACAAAACCAAAGCATGGACCAAAAGCAGAGGAAGAGAAAAACACACACACACACGCACGCCCACGCCCACACACGCGCACGCACACACGCAAACACACGCACACACACACACACACACACATATTTTGTCAGGAGTGTGTAACTAACATGTAGCTCTGCTGTGCAAAAACACTTTAAAGACAAAAATGACTGAGTAAATAACACCAGCCTATTCTTAAACCCAGTGTGAGACACTTTTCTCTGGGAGTGAGGTTATATTTTTCCTTTCAATACCTTTCTGCAACTCTGGTTGGACATTGTTCTGTGTGCACTTCCTGTTGTGTTGGCCGCTGTGTGAGTGTGTTTTGTAATCATCCAGGTGTGTAAATGTGATTGTGTGCGCAAGGGTCAAAATTGAAGCAGAGTTGCAAAGCATATTATCTAAGATACCGCGTCTCTTCTCAGCATGCATTCTGCTGCCTGCTGTCATACATTCATACAACAAAAGAACAAGCATAAGGAACATTTACAAAATAGCTGTAAGGCAAAAATGTTTAAAACAATGTATCAAACAGTGCTTTGCAAGAGCCTTGTGTTCTCTATTTGTGGTACACAAAATATGAACATGTAACGTAATAGGAGATTTTGATACGACTGCATAATACATTTTAATATTTTTTTTTTAAAATATACATAATGTTTTTCTATCAGGAAGATTTTTTTTCTATATTTAAAGGGTCATGCTTTTTAATAAATATGTAATTTTATTGTTATGAATGTCTATTTAAGCTTACCTTAAGCTTGAGGTAAGCTATATATATATAGCACAGCCCGGCTCGGTTTTATATATATATATATATATATATATATACATATATATATATATATATATATATATATATATATATATATATATATATATATATATAAATCTTTAACACAGATTAAAGATTGTGTTTGATGAATTTCTTTCATCAAAAGAAATTCATCCTTTTGATGAATTTCTATCGTTATAAATTCTTGGCCTACAGCAAAAGAGTGTCTTTTGCTGTAAACTAACACTGAACTTAATTCACCACACATCAGTATGGTGAAGCATGGTAGTGGCAGTGACATGGGAGGTGGGTACTTTTCTTCAGCAGGGAACATGGCCACAGATGATGGCAAAATTAGTTTCACGTAATGCAGAACTCTATGTTGGTATATTGTATAATAAAACCTAATAAAATACACTGACGATTGGGTTTAAAAAGTCAGAAGTTGAAAGGGATGTGAATTATTTTACATGGCGAAAAGAAAAACCAAGTAAAGCTATTGTAAGATTGTAATTTTGAAACTGCTGGATACTGGGAACATATTAAAGTAGAAATATTCAGCTTCATAGCATTAGCTTCATTTAAGCACATTTCCATTGATTGCCTTTTAGATTTAAGTAATTATTGGAGTACAGGTGATAAAGACATTTTAGAGTCAATTATTCAGCATAAAAGAAGCTGAGTAAAAGTCTTTAAATCAGACCAGCTATAAATTAAATTAAGATAGCTTTTTCGAGGACTTAGCAAATATTGTCCCATCCTGGAAATTGCGAGCCAATTTTTTGTCCATCCTAAACATTCAATTAATCCGCTCATGCTCATTATGTTTCTTCTCATTTCTGACCGGTAGAGGTCGCAGCCGAGTAGCAGTTGAGTGGACGGGAACGCATGGATGCGTAAAGAGCTTTAGAGCGCTCCCACATGACGAAGCTTCAGAGCGTCTGGAAAGCTGGAAGGGAGAACGGGCGCTTTGGGAGCGACCGCTGACAATTTCATTCTTGCATCTTTACCTGCAGCACAGCCCGGCTCGGTTCGGCTCCAACAACTTCACTAACTGTCCTGCTTTTTAGTTTCTGAGACCACTGTGACGGCGACGCTCCCACCAATTCCTCCATCTCCCTGAGTGAACTTTATAGGGATGTTAGATATCGTGCAGCATCATTGTACTGAATGTTCATGTAGTGCTGAAGTATCTGTAGAACGGATATAGAAACTGAACGTCTGGAGAGAATCCTTTTTCTTCCACTTGTCGTACTTTTTGCCCGGTTTGACACACAACACAGAAGGGTGAGAGACCGTTTGTGTGTGCGTGTGTGTGAGAGTGTGCAGGAGAGAGAGACATTGCACAGTTTTTTTTTTCCTTTGGAGCTCCGCTTTCATGCCGTCAGTTTTGCGCTCTTTGAGATGGACGTAAGATTCTATCCAGCTCCCCCTTCCAGCGTGGGTTCATGTACGTTACCAACTGACTCCGGGCTGGACTATTATCATTCCAACAAGGTAAACAATTCACTCTATTAAAGTCGACTGAGATGTGTCAGTTTCAAGTGCAAGCGCGCAAACGTGCATTGGTTACACATGGCTGTGTAATAAGGCACTGGGCATTGAGGTTGGACATGCGCTGCACTTTTGTTTCCCTGGGGATAAACATGCCATGAATCCGCAGGCTGCAGCAAGCTTTTATTAAACTTTTTTTCCCCCCCGTTTCATATTTGCTGACATTGACACCTGCTCTGAGATCGAGCTCATGCATTTTTCTTCATCTGCAGTTTGTTTTAATGCCGTCTTTAGTCTGTTGTGCCATGGAAGCAGAGTTGGAGCGCACCGCTCTCTTTCAGGCACTGTTTCTCTGATCAAACTGAACAAACCATTGGATGTGTGTGCGATTACGCTTTAACGGATATTATTCAGCTTGCAAACTTCCCTGAATAATTATAACTTATCTCATTCAGTTGCGTAAATTATACTCATATCTGCCACGAGCGAGTTCGCAGATGGCAATGATTTGCGCACAGTAATAAACAGTTACCAACATTTCGAAACGTGGTATGTTTTGCATCTGAGCCGTATGAAAAAAGGTTACAGTTGTACGGCTTTTTAAAGCTGAAATCTGTTAGCACATTCGTGCATATGTTTATCAGAACTTTAGCAGAAAAACAAAACCAAACGCACAGTGGTTAATTTTTTTTAAAGAAACGATCCAATTTAAGCGGCCAATACTGAGATTTTCCTTTTAAATCAAGCTTCTGTATTTATATTGTCAACAATTTCAAAACGTCTCAAAATAAACAGGTTTTACACAAGATATTCAACTTAAGCTCAAGAATAATGATTTTTTTCCTCTATAAAAGAGTTACATTAATTTTTCCTACATTCTTTTCTGATTGTATAGTTTGTGAAACTAAATAATTTGCTTAGTATTATCCATACAAAAAAAAACAAAACATAGTTGCACACCAAACCCAGAAGTAAAAGTCATTTAAAGGCTCCTTCAGTTTTGTGGTCAAGGTAAAACTTGTGTAAACAGCTATTAAAAGGTATTCTGGGGAGAGATATCCACAGCCATTCATAAGAATTTGCTTGCCTTAGGACCTGGGTGGAAGTCAGCAGGCCATTAACATTTGCTGATGACAAGGTGATACATGTGAAACATTATAGCACCGTGTAATATTTGGATTGTTAATCTCCCCTATTCATACACAGGGTCACCTGCCTGGATACATACAGTTGCATTCTGTCATTCACACACAAACACTCATGGCGAAGAGGTTTTTGATTGCTTTACACACTTTGTGATTGGATTACTGACACTTCCTTACCATCCATAATGCCAACCCCAGTCATTAAATAACAATATAAACCTACTGTGATAAAACATCAAAAATGTGTATTTTTAATACGTGGGACCTGAATGAACATTTGACTTATTTTTAAATTTCAACATTCAGGCAGGTTTATCCAAGTAAGTGAGGAAGACATGCTCTTAAAGTGGCCATACACAGTCTAGCAGCAGATATATAGTGTCTTGCAAAGTGTCAATACTTGTGGAACCTTTCTAGTTGCTATGTTTTGTGACATAGCAACTAGAAAAGTGTATTTTATTGGAATTGTATGTGATAGACCACCATTTTATAGTCTACACTGGTGAGGGAATGAAAATCATATGTCTAATTTTCTGTTTTCTCAAAATACTCTGAAAAGTGTGGCCTGTTTTTGTATTTACTTTGTGAATATTAATCTTCAAGCTTTGGCATAAATTCTGTTTTAGATTTGGATCTAGGCCAGGCTATTGAGGGACTGACCGCATGTTTAAGGTCAAAGATAAAACTATGACCCACTCACAGGAAAACCTGTATCAAATGACAGGTTTTCCTCCTGGATTGACTTTTACTTGGCTTTATTTACCTTTCCATCAACTCTCACTAGCTTTCTTGTCCCTGCTGGAGAAAAGCACTGCAAAGTGTGATGTTGTCATCCAACTTCTGTGACCGGGTGGATAGTTTGTTAAGGGTGATATTCCATATACGTTGTTCTTCAAAAACTGAGTTTTCCATAAAAAAAAAAAGTTTTTTGCTATATACAAATTAATCTGTATATAGCAGACTATTATTATTATTATTGTTGTTGTTGTTTTTAGAAAATGCTCTGTTGGATACATTGCATTTATCAAATTACAGAAGTGAAAAAGTTTGACTTTTAACAATTTGACAGTCTTGTCACTCATCCATAGTGGCTGAATTTGATAGATAGTTGAACAAATTCTCCTTTCTGAGCTTCTTGGTCTCTCCAACTCCTCCTGAGTCACCATTGTCTGATTATTGCTCTCCTTGCACTGCCTGCCAGTATTGGTGGTGATCTATGCTTTGATAGGTTTCAGCTATGCTTTACTCATTCCCTGTTTTGGTTTTGTGATTTTTAGAAGATTAAAGTTTGGAATATTGTTTTATAATCCAAATGTCATTTCCATTTCCTGACATTTCTTATATGTTCACAAAATTTGGAAAACAGAAAATAATTTCCTTTCCAGTTTTTGGTCAAATGCATCAAAATCTTACTACAAAATACACTACAGTTGTGTTTATAACTTGTGTAAAGTTATTAATAGGTGTTCATCATTTTGCCAGATACTGTATATTTATGTTTTCAGTGAAGCCTGGCGCTATGTAACAAGATTTGTGCTTAACATAGTGAGCTGTCCTGGTTGTTATAATACAGCAAGAACAGAGCCCACAGAAAGACATATAGCACTATCATGACTAAGTCAACACCTGTGACTAAGATGTAAAGTAGCACATTATTGCAACTGTACTCTTGTTATTACACATTACTAGTAAAATGATGCAGGAACCTTTTCTTCACTTATGTGGTAAATTTATTTTTAGAGCTGTTCTCTTATTAAGCATACCTCAGCTACAAGCAGGCTTGTGATGGCTATAAAAATGTGCTTTTCTTATATATGTTTTTTTTTTGCTTCATTACAACTATATGTTCACTGTTGGATCATATTTTACATCTTCATGGAAGGTGTGAAGACCAGTAATAGCCCAGTATGTCAAGGCACAAATCAGGAAGTGTGCATTGTACTAACAGAAATAATCAGTGTATCAAAAGTCACTTCCTGTTTCTTGCTGTATAAAATCATTTTGTGGAAGACTTGAGTTGTTTGCTAGATATAAATATATACATGCATTCATGTACTGTTTTTGAGTGTTGAAGGAGTTAATAGGAAACAAATGTAAAGAAAGCTGAAACCAGTTTCAGCTGATTGGCCACATTCAAGCTGATGGTTGATTGATGTGTGCCAGGAGTATGGATCACTCTGACATAATGATTGAGCACCACAAATGCAAAATGTGCAGTGAATTTTGAATAAGGCTCTGCTCACAATTGGACATTAAACAATCACAAAAATGAAACCTACCATTAAAAAACACAGCCATGCAATAAATTTTACTTCCATCAAAGGTTTCATTTTGAGTCGCAATAAGTGGATTGTTCTTTCAGTTTGTTAACCTAGTTTCTTCAAATAAATAAGGATGGAGAAAATAGGCAACTGTATTCTGTGGTAAAAATGTTGATCTAGCAGATGTTTTTTTTTTTAAGTTTTTTTTGTTTTGTTTGAGCTGCTTACAACAGTATTAATAATAATGTAAGAACTACAGCATAGAAAATAGAAAAAAATGCTGCAGTTCCCTCACAGAGGTAGTAATTTTGAATTCAATAGAAAATTAAGGAACTGCAATATGTTCCTCATTTATCCATCACAGTATTTATGTACCTAATCTTTATGCTCGTGGTTGATGTCATGCCCTCAGGTGGTGACAGTTCTTTGCTTTGTTACTATTCAAATTAGTAAAATAGAACTTTTTAGTGTTTCTTTATTAAGAAAAAAATGGCTTGTTTCACCTTTGTGCAATTAATTGGTGTATCCCTGATGCCAGTTAATTTTCTATTGGAAATTGTTGCAGGGAAATAATGTCATACTTTGTCAATATACAAGAATTTATATATAAAAAAATAATACAATCATGGCGAGATCAAGTCTTTTCTTTTCTCATACAAACAACCTATGCATTCATTGTTCAAAGCAATGCAAAGAAAGACACATGAGAAGAGCATCGATTTGTGTATGGCGAAGAGCCCAACGGCTCTGTTGCTCTTCTCAACTCTATCCTGCTCGCATTGTCCTGCACTTGCACAATCAACCATGAGTCATCTTTACTTTTCACCCAAGATTTCTCCTAATCTTTTTGAAGCCTCTCTGTATCTTTTCCCTCACTGAGTGGGAGGCTTGTTTGCTCAGCGCACACTCAGCTGTGTATACCAGCGCTGAAGGCCACTTCTTCGCAAATGCCTGTTTTTAGCGGGAGACTATTTGTCAAATGCATTATGACTTGTGCATACCCTCGGGCAGGATCACTCTGGTGAAATGAAGTTAGATAGATTGCTGTAGATGTTCCACTTTCTCCTCGTCCCTCTCCACTCTAATTGCACAGTGCCCAAGAGAGAGCCTCTCATGTAATTACACTGTAGTTATTCTGTAGGTTTATAATCCAATGGGTTGCAGATGTTTTTTTCTTTGCATAGCAGCCATCTGTTCCAACTTACTTTATGTTATTTATATACCTTTGCTTGAGTTTTTATTTGAAGGACCACATCAGTATGTTTATTTTCAGCACTGTACATCATTGCTGAAATGCAACAAATGAGTTTTAACTCTCATCTATAGATGTGACATTTTGTTTTTTCATCACAACAGAAACAATCTGCTGATGTGTGTCCATTCAAAAGCAGCGCACGTAAAACCCCTTCCAAAGTGGTTTGTTCCATTTCAAATGCTGTCCAAATCACTGTATTAGTCATGGAATACTTCAAAGTATGGTCAGGCAAAAAATAAGAAAAAAATCTATGTTAAATTCTGAGAATGTGATTTTTTTCTCTCTCTCTCAGAAACATAATCGTAATAGACACTGAAAAAAAAAGTTATTTCTGTAGTACCTCATTCTGTACACATAGAGGAGTTAATTACATGGAGGCAAGCATTCTTGGGTCGACAGCATGGACTTTGGGTTTTTTTCATTGTGCCCATTCATAACATTCTGCTGACTGGCCGGTCCGAGCTGCAGTATCCCCGCTGTTCTCACTCTGGAAATGTTAACCCATGCATGCCTCCACTGCACACCAAATGCAACCCAAGTGGCTGGAACTGGGGACTCTCTGAGTTTATTGTTCTTATCCAGTTCCAGGCAGTTAACTCAGAACAAATAACCTGGAGTGGAGACATAAAATAGACATTTTCTCTTCATAAAAATAACTACACCAGTGTGTAGTGTAACCATCATCTTATTTTTGTTCTCTTTCTGGTTTTTTTTGTCAAAACACTTTCTGGCACAACTCATAATCAAGTCTCCTCACTTCATCCCCTCTTAGTGTCTAACTTCTTTCTCTCATTTACCTTCCTAGCAGCAATGTCAAAAGGTTATGCAGGGAAGCTGGATCGCCCAGGGCTGATTGTGTCTCTGAGTTAATGATAAGTAGCTACAGTGCTGTACTCTGGTGCAATGGGGCTTGTGGGGTTTTTGTTACAAACCATTACAGTAAAAGGAGAAGCAGTCAAATTTTTTTTTGTTGAAATTTATTTTTAAATACATAATGGAGTTAAAGATGTCAGGAATTATTGACTGAAATCATGCAAAACATACCTTTTAGTTTATGTTTCTTGAACTACATTGTTACATGTAGAAATAATTCCAAATGTTGCCACATCTGTTTTCATTTTGCAGCTGCAACAAAGCGTAGGCCAGTTAGTAGTACATTAAAGTTTTTAAAAGTTGCAGTTTTATTACTGCTAAACTCTTCTGACATTCTTCTTATATTATCCAGACCTTCTAATGAGACTCTAGAGAAAGTGGAAGTTTTCTTTGGTTGTATGAAACAGAGAAATTCAGGCGTGTCCCTCCCCCACTTCTTGCTGCATACTGCTGGACAGCTGGCTAAAAAAGAGGCTAATAATACTCAGATTAATTTTCTGATTTTTCTGTGAAACTCCAAATTATTCATGGAAAATTTCATTATTCAGAGATTTGTTTTACCATTTACATAAAATGTACCTTGAGAAGATAAACTACCTAGGTGCAATGCTACCTGACACATTATTAGCTGGTGTGGCAAAAGAACCAACCCAGGAGCGACACTTATCGTCCTCTGTGCTGAGTGGCTGTATGGCCAAGAGCGGAAATAAGAAGGATTGTCTGTGTTTGCTTCACAGTAGTAGTAATATTAAGTTTTATTTGGTCTGTGAAATACCCTAATATATTAAAATTGGCAGTAATAATAATTTTTAGAGGTGGTCTCAAGGTTTCAACTATTTGCCAAAGACAATGTTCGTAAATGCTTGTTAATACCTGCGTATAAATATAGACCAAATGTTGCCATTTCCATCTGAAGCTGTGACATTTTGCTGACAAATATCAGCTTAGAGGAAAAGTAGTGATTGATTCTGTTGTTCATAAGAATTAATTCCAGTGGACTTCAGTTTACCATGCAGTTTACAGTGAAAGTAACAAGCTATGCTCTGCTACAGTTCCATCACTTTGCGCTGCGCCTTACTATCGAGACCAGATACTCAGAGCTGGTAAAGGTGTTAGGAGGGTCATAAGTCACAAAATGACTGAAAGTAGATTCTATTCATTTGCAAGGAGGGTCTCTAAAGTCAGAGACAGTCTATTTATGTTGATGTCTTGTTAAATGAGATACTAAGAATTAAATAATGACAATATATTTTGAACTGTTTCTAGCAGAGGGTGTGATGTATTGCAGCTGTGACAGTCATCTCTGTCATCACACTGTAATCTGTCACGTGACTGCTATTTACCAGAAATTGTCAGTCTTTTTTTAGACTGAAAATTATTGCAGGTTCCCAGGCTTAACAGAGAGCACAGCAAACTGTAAGCCACTGTGGAACATCACTACATCACAAGGTGTCAGAGTAATTCCAAATTTGACGTTGATCAAGAGTTGAAGCAGTCCAACCTCGGCCCGGCTCGCGCCCCTCATTAAATCACATTAACCCTAATTTTCATCACAGCTCCTTGAAGCCCAAATGTTACTATCGGGTTTTGGCTCCTGGCTGCTCAGCTGGATGTTGGGTGTGTGTTTCACACACTTGTGATTTGTGTGAGGTCAAGTCCAGCAAGCCAAGGCTGTTTAAACTGTCCTCACCTCAGGAGGCCAGTGGTTCCTCAACAGCATTTGCCTTGACTTGCCGTCTTCTCTCTCCTGTCTGTCTGCCTTCTCCTCTACCACCTCCCTCATGCAGCCCAGTTTCCTTGTGCTGTTTTATATTCACTTCTTGATTGGTTGGGGGATGGGCTGGGGGAATAGTGTTTGAGAGGTTAGTTGGTTAGAGCTGAGAGGGGGAAGTAGATCTGGTGTGTGCATTAAGATAGCGAGAAAAAGAAGGCAAAGGGGTAGATGCCAGAGGGAAACTAAAAAAAAAAAAGATTTTTAGGGGTACTTTATTTTTCATTCTGCCATTGAGTCTGTAATGTCATACAGCAATGTGGAAACCAAAATGAGCATTGCCACCAGATGTGTTCCAGTCCAGATAGCAACTTGAAAGACAGGCGTTTATTGTTTTAGTGCATTTGGTGTGGTTCAAACCCAAACTGCATGAAATGCTGATTGATGGATTTCACTGAAGAATGTGTGTGTATGTGTATGAGAGCAAGGGAGAGAAAAAAAGTGAGAGAGCAAGAGACGGAGAGAGAGAAATATCTGCTTTATCTGATTTATTTAACCATTTTTCTGCACTGCTCTGCACTGTGTCTGCTGATGAAAAGGGAATACTGACTGTATTTTTCTCACTGCTACAGTAGCTTTTCAGAGCAGATTCATCTGCTTTCCATCACTACTGAAATATGAAAAAATACAAGCATTGATTCACTTCTTGCCGACCTCATGGCTTGTCAGATAAACTAATATTTTATTATGCACACCGGGATAATATTATTATTTCTATCAAGCATGTAAACAAAATAAAATAGTTCAGCATGCATCTTATGAAATGAGCATGTTCAACATGCAAAAAATTATTGGTAATTGTCTCAGTTTTCACAAGAAGTTAATGTTGTTATTAATATTCAAACTACTTTTACGTTGTGTTGTGCAGCATTATGTATTGTTCTTGCTGACATTTAGCTGCATCCACATGCATGTGGTTTAGTCTGTAGGTCAGGAAGTGAGCACTTCACTCTTTTTGCAACAGTTTTAGAAGCCTAACTGTTAACTGCATGTTCCTAATCATCATCCAGTAACATTTTGTTGCTGCTGTTATTTTATAATTAAGGTATCAGCATGCCAACATGGAGGCACCAAAGACAAACCATTTTCAGCTGCAGGTTCCCAAGCAAGAAAGAAAACTAATCTTCATGAGAATAATTGCTTGGTGTCATTCATAAACAAGAAGACCACAAAGAGCTCGTGCTTGATGCTGGAGATTATGAATGCTGTTATTGGCCTTGGTAGATCTGTGTGTAAAGCCACTTTTGCTACATAAATTAACAGAACCAGTGCATGAGAAAACTAAATTAACATTTCAAATAAGCTCAGATGGAGCTTATCTTTTTACACTTCAATAGTTTGTATTTGTGCAAGAGGAAACACTTTATCCAACTTTTTTCTTTGGCTCATCTCCTTGAGAAACATATGGGTGATATTTTATGTGTCTGGACTACTTAGCTTTTTTATTTTGTTATTTTTTGAGTAAAGGTTCAATCTAGAACAAGCTTTGGTGAAGAAAAAAATCAGAGTGGATGAGAAGAGTTTCTAAAAGGATTTTTGAAAATCTTGACAGGTCAGGTTGTTGACAGGTTGTGCTCTTGGGAAATTAGCTTTTGATGGGATGTAAGAGACAGGATTTGTGAGAACATTAGCAAGGTCTGGTTAAAGACTCAAATGTTTTTAAAATGATTTATAAATAATGATATACAAACAAACAATAGAACTGTAGAGTATACTCTCATTGCCTTAAAATAAGAATATATTAATTTTTAGTACACTTGGAACTTTTTTACACCACAAACCTCCATGTATTTATTTAGGATTTGCTCAATTTGACTGAATTAAAGATAAATAAGCAATTATTTAACACTTGTCACAGAATCTAAGTCTGAATTGAGTGGCATTTTTTTCTTATAAGACATTGTGAATTTGTTTTTACACAGCATGTGCATGTAGGTCAAAAGGCTTAAATTTATTTAATCTTCTGACCAAAGTACCTTCGTTCACATGTGCCCGATGTCCCCTGGATCACTCAAACAAGCCTTTTGGTTTTCTCTCAATGATGCAGGTTGTGCCTCTAATTCATCAGTGTTGTAATTTAACACTTATGAAGTGTACTCTTAGTAGTAAATTATATAATAATTTTGATCATGTCTCCAGATTCTTTGATGTGAGGTGCAGATCTCTGCAGCACCTCCAAAGTTAACGTTGGCTTTTTCTCTAATTAAGGTTTTGCTCTTCTGGCCTTTATATTTGGATGGACCATCATGTCTGCAAATTAGCTCTATTCTCTAAGTAAGTGTATTTTAAATACAGTTTGTAATTGTTACATTACAGCAAGTAGTGTCTTTGTTCACCTATTGATATTTCACCATGGAGTGTGCATCACTTGCATCAGTGATATCTTTCTATGTAGTCTGCCTTACCTCCGCAGTCCAAACACAATGTTACCTTCAGTTTGTGTGTGCGTAAGTGATTGTTTGCCCAGCGGCTCTCTATGTGACATGTCTAGCCTGCACCCCACCTGTTACCCGTCGACCACTGGAACCAGGCAGCAATATAGAAGGATTAAATGGGAGTAGAAAATTGTTGGATGATTGCACCGGGTTTTATTTAGGGGTAAATGAGTAAAAAGGAATAACTCCATATACATGACAGTCTTTCCACACTTTTTTGTCATGAACAAATGTGTAAACATTGTAGCTCTTTTCAGTTTGCAATTTTGCATTTCCTTCTATTGGTCAATGAGCAAAAGTCCCCAAGAATGGGTCGAAGTTTGCGGTTATAAAGTGACAACGTGAAAAAACAGAGATATAGATACTTCTGCAAGGCAGTACTAGAGCTGCAACGTTGCAACCTGTTAATTTGTGAGCACATTAATCCTTCTGTTAGGCACGCTGAAAAAGCTGTAATTTAAAACAGGTTGCAGAGGAAACATGTACAAAAGCAATGTTAAAGATTGCAGCTGTTGAGTGTATTATGAAAGGCCCGCAAGCCAGGGCAAACATGAGCAGTTGTCTTAACTTCCTGAGGCATGTCCTGTGCAAACAGCACTAGAGACGGCTGGTTCAAATCCACATTCAAAGACTGCAGGACCACTGAGTTCATACTCTCCAATGCACATGCTCCCTCGCAGGTAGACACACACACCGTTTTGCATGCAGATGCAAACATGCCTGCACTACTTTACCATAAATAAACACAAGTGCACATGTGAGCACACAAACCACAGAAATGTTATCATGTTGTGCACCAGCAACAGCGCAGCCCGCAGATTACTGTACCTTAAAGTGTGATGTTCAGTAATTACCCTTTCATCGAAAGTGTAATTGATTAATTTTGAATCACTTTTGGGCTTAAAGGTTTTGTCAGACTGCTTTTAAGAAAAGAGAGCAGTTTTCTTCCGATTTAGCTCCATTTTATGTTTTTTTTTTCCTTTTTTGCGTAAGCTTTGCTTTTTCTCCAGATGTTTTTTTTTTTTGTAAATATGCCATGACTGAGTTAGTTCAAGGCTGTAGAGACAGTTAGGTTTGCTGGTTGGGTCACCACGGATTGGTCCTCTGTTGTTTGTTTCTGTGCCCTTAGCAAAGTGCGTGTTCACGTGTGTGTGTAAGTGTGTATGTGAGACTCCCTTTCCTATCACTACAAACCCACAGTCCCCTTAGGCCCCTCTTTGCCTCAGTCTTGTAAACTACCTCTAGCACATTTGGGCTTTGTTCGCAATATCCTCACTGTAGCTGAGTTTTACTTTCCAAGAATTTCTTTCCAATGTAAGTGATGACAAGAAGAGGTGCCTCTCTCTATATATGTGCATTTAACTGCACTTTGCTCTTTTTAATTTTTTACATTTATTTCTTTGCATATTATTGATATGCAAATATTCATACCACAGTAGCTGTCTTTCTAGGCCTTTGGTATGTTGACTGGTATGTGATATGTGGGTGCAGCTGAATTTGAGCGGCTTCGCTGTACAAACACAGCATTGCTGGCACTCCTGGTTTCACTTAATCTTCCACACAAAGGCATTGGCATGTGGCACAGCTCTCAGACTGTTTCAGTGACAGTGAAGGAGAGCAGAGCTGAGCAGCAGACTGTGTAAGAGCATATGAACAGTCATAGATATTTACGTTTTAAGCCATTCTACATTTGTTATCTCCTAAACTGGATGTTGATTTGCCTTTTTAAAAATTTCTTCAGGCTTTGGAACATCAAAGATATTTATTAGTCCTCTGTGAGGCAAATATAAGACAATATAATAGATTTGAACTTTTGCTTGGAATTTTTGTCATGTCAGAACTTTCATTCTGGGCTGAACTGTAAACAGACATCTAAACATACTGCCAGTCATGGATAGGTAATTTATTTTCCCATCCATACCATAATTACCCAACGGGTAAATGGGAGGACTCCTCTGAGATTACAAGGTGTTTTTGCATCAAAAAAAGAAAAAACGTTGTAGAAAGCATCTATTTATGTTTCATTTTAAACTTGGATATAAACTGCATTTTGAAAAAATATTCAATAAAAAATTTTAAATTGAATTATTTATGAATTTTTTTTTTAAATGAAATGTTATGCGTTGTTATGTTTTCTTGGTAAATTTGAACCTTCTTCGCACCACAAACATCTTTGCAAGGTTTCATATCTTTCAAGTGCAGATGGATTGCAGTTTATTTGTGGTGAATTAATTAGTTTTTCTTTGCAGAAGGAAGAAAGAATTTGAAGAATAAAGTGGTGACCTTTCAAACAGTTTTGCTCATTTTAGTGGTGGCTAATCAGTGTTGTTGTTTGGGGTTTTTCAGAGAAAACTTGCCTTTCCAGGTACACATCATCTAATAATATTTTAATTGACTTTAGAGAAACTGAATCAAGATACGCTGATGAAGTTACAAACTGCCTTAAGCCTTTAACTCTGATTGCCAGATCTCCTTGTTCCTTTTTTTTTGTTTTTGTACTTTCTGCTGCTCTGCATAATGACAAGGGTGGAAGAGTGGAAGATTCCAATTACTCAGAGAAAGTCAAGGGGGGCTGTTGAAGTTTGAGAAATACAAGAGGAGCTGGTTGCTGTGCGAAGATTGCGTACCCATTTGGAATGTAATTAAATTGCTTTGGCTGCTTGCCAGTTAAAAAAAAGCATTTTTTTCCCCCCTCTCATCTCAAATGAAAATGTATAGTGTTTTGCTAAAAAAATACCTGCGGGGAATAGTAGACTGTTGAATATTTGTAATACAGCTTGCATTGTGCAGCTGAAATGAGTTTTGAGATGAGTTATACGCTGTGGTTTCCCCTCTGACATTTCAAAGGTATGTAGCTTTTGAACCATGGATTTACTGTAATCTATTTTTTCTATTATCGATGTGTGGTTGAGTTATAAACTGTAGATTGGCTTCTCTGTCATTTTGCTGGATTTGCCATATCACAAAATAAGAGACTGTGCAGGTGATTCTGACTGTATAATAATATTTATATGCAGTCACATGTAAACCTCCAGTTGTTCCTTCCTTTTCGTGTATTAAAGTGCAGCAGGAGTTAGAGTCATCTCACAGTGTATATCTTTTTAAAACCTGCTCCGTTACATCTCAGAGTAACCAGTTTATACGGGTGAAAAGAAAACATGTACCCAAGTATTGTCACTAACAGGGAAGAGTCAATGTTCCGACAAAAATTACAACCGAGCTTTAAATGAAACACACAAGATTTATTTAAGAATACTATTTGTTTTTCAACAAGGAATTTTATACCAATACAAACTTTTGACTAGCACTAATACTGCAAAAATATTTTTTCTTTACTTTTGTAAAACTGCTCTTAGTTATGTGGCTATATGTGTTGGCAAATTGAAGAAAACGTGGATGTCTTAACGCTAGAAAATTTGTTTTTTAGGTCACTGCTTTAAATAGTGTAAATGTATTGGAATAAATAATATGAAATTCATGCGTGGATTGGAGATGTTACTTTTGACTTGACATCGTCCAGTTAAAATTTTTTTTCTGAAATTCTGAGACTCAAATGGCGATGAAAGTTCAGCATTTTATAGGTGTCGCCAAGCAGTAAAACAATTTTGAGCACATTTTTTCCAGAAAGTTGGTTATGCTGTTCGTCTCTTGTCTAGTTTGAAGTATCTGCCTTTTTGAGGTGAGCAAGTCTTCGTCAGCACAGGCAGAGGATTTACATAGTGTTATACGAGGTTAAGTAATGGTATAGATGGGTTACTATTGCATCCAATCAGTTGTTGCATTGATTCATTGGCAGACGAATGCATGCTGTATGAGATTTTTGGACACATGAAGAATATTCAAGAGCCTGGTTTATCTGGTGATTAAATCATGTATGTGACAGTTCATATTGTGACAGGAAGATAATGAAGAACAGAAACAAACTTTTGAGGGCTTCAAACAAAATTCTTTTAGAACATCTTAAAACTTAAATAAAAAAAAACAGCCTGCAAAATTTAAGTATTTTGTTTAAGTTTCGACTTTTGTGGGTTTTGCATAACTTATGTAAGTGAGTCTCAAAAATAAAATAACAAGAGAGACTAAAGAATTGACAGATCTATAAAGCACCATAAATATTACGTTTGTTTTGTGTTTCCTGGGTGGTATTAGACCAATCCAGCTGCCTCTATTCTATCATTCCTGGACCTATAAATGGATCGAGCTGTCCAGCGGCACCATGCTTACTACAGTTAACCGATGTTTCCTGGCGTCATAATAGGTTTTTCTTGTACGTGTCCTGTCAAATCAACTCTTATGGGGCTGTTTTAGGGGTACTCAAGCAATCGATATAAGAAACGGCAAATTTTGTGTTTCACCACTCTTCCTCCTAAGACTCAGTTGAAATATGCCTGCAAGTCCAGTCTCATAATGTTTGACTGTTATGACTCTTTAGGAAATCTTTGAAACCAGATCCATGAGGCGAGGCAGAGAGGTGCTGAGATGATGATGAGCTAATTAGTTGGGTCTACAACTGCCGTGCTAATGACTGTTTGTGGGTTTGCGGTCCTTCCAGCATGCATGTGTATTCTCATGTTGTACAGATGCCTAGTAGAGGCTTAATCCAGTATGCACATGACAAAGCCTGCTAAGTGAATGAAAAATTTATGAGTGCAAACAAGTCTTCTTATTGGGCCTACATTGACAGAAGCAAGGATCACAGAAATGTGCAGTGACACCGTAAGTTAATTAGTAAATGCAAATAAGCATTCAATTTATAATGTCTTTAAATGCTGTTTTCCAGTTCACCATTTAGGTGTTAATCCATACTCAGGAGATTCATGGTTAAGCTTTCAAACAATGTGTGTTTTCAGTTGTAGCTCTGTAATGGTGCAAGCAGCTACAAAAATGCAAGAGTGTCAAGAGGGAAGAGGAGGTGAAAAGATAGCGTGATAAATCTTTGTCAGAAAGAAAGACAGAAAGATAGAAATTGAGCAATTCTGCAAACCTTAAAGCAGAGATAAAAGCGTGGAATAAAGTTGATGTATACCACAATTTGCACATGCGGATAAACACCCTTCACAAGCATGCACGTGCTGTCATGATACCAGCTCTCACTTTCATTTGTAATCATGCACCTGCTGGCAATTACTGTTATCATCACTAGATTAAAGGGAACATTGTCCCGAAGTGACACCAAAGTTTATTTCTTGATCACACAATAAATAACATATTTCTATTTGTCAAGATTGATCATTATGAAGCTCTCAGTCATCTAAGCTGGTTATGCAGTTAGGTGTATGCTATTGTCATTAAGAGATCTGCAACAGAAATAGTTTGTGTGCTTTACTGAATGCTTATATTAACAACCAGGCTGAAGTTTGGAGAAACGAGGGAGGTCACCCGTGATTTATGCCTAAAAATAAATGTCTTATATAACTACAGGAGGGAACTAAACTAAAGATAGACACCAAAATAACTGGGTGGTAGCAAGAGGGAAGAGGAAGGTTGGATGATCACCAACATTTTATAAACCAGAGTCAAATCACTGGACTCCAGCTAATTAATCAATAAAACCTGTGCTGTCATCAGTTAAGACAAATTATTAAAAGTTTTCTACTCATGACAAACAATATTTAAAGGTAATATGTTTATTTCATTAAGCATTTCAGATATAAAGTTTTTTCTTGTTTCATATAGTCTTAATTGTTAAATGTATCAAAATTATCTGAGTATGAATAAGAAAAGGGTAAAAAATGTACATTTAATTTCTTCATCATACCACCCTGTACAATATCATCATAACTACATTATTTTCTACAAATAAATGTGTTACAAAGATACTTTATAGAAGAGTAGCAAGAAGAAAGTTATTATGGAGGAATAAAAGGACAAAGTCTCATTTGTGACAAGTGAAGTAGAAACCAAAAGTGTAGAAGAAACGGCTCTGGACAGATGAGACATAAATCAAAACTTGTGTCCAATGGAATGTTAGGGGGACATCAACACTGCTCATCTTTAAATGCATTGCCCCCAAGAAACCTGTTATTACAGCACCATGCTATGGGGAGACTTATATTCAGTAGGGAGAAGTAACTGGTCGGGGTTAATGTGAGGACTGATGGAGCTAAATAAATGGCAAATATGTTCTAGGCAGTGAGACTTGAGTATTGGGTGAAGAGACACCTTTCTGTTGAACATCTGCCCTAAGGAAACGGTCAGAGTCACAAGTCTATGCTTTGGCCCAAGAGAGATATCCATTTGTTGGAATGGGAGAGTCAAAGTTCAGGCGTGTGTAATAAAATTTGTTTGCTGTTCACAGATGCTCGCAATCCTGTCCTACTAAATTTGAGATATTCTGCAACTATGAATGCCCAAAGAAAGTTGGTTTCTATATATGCAAAACTGGTAGAAGCGTAAAGCACTTAAGCAAGACTTGGAGCTGCGTTCGTAGCTGATTTTAATTAGCACAAAACACAACTAGAAATAGCATTAAGTTGTATAATTTGTTGATTACATGTCAGCGTGTGTTGATACATTCAAGCTTGTGTTTGTAACATGAATTGTGAATGGTTTTGAAAGGAACTGTTCCTGTGAGAAACTGTGTATTTGACCTGATCAGTGGATAAAATCAGCAGCATCAAGCTCTGGCATGCAGTAGAGATCAATATAATTTACAGCTACACGTTGATACATGCTTAATGTATACTGCACTCTGTTAAATGACCTAAAAATAGTCTATGTTTTGGATGACTCAGGGTCGTCTTTATTAAAAGAGTGGTGTGGTTAAACTGTAGACTGGAGAACATAAACAGTAAACCATTGCTCTGCCCCATTTTAAAACACATCCAGTTTTCCACACTTTATAGTTGTTGTTTTTTCTTTTCGTTTTGCTCTCTCTTACAGGACTCCACTTCTTCCTGCTCTGGTTTACCACTTTATAAACTGAGTTTAAAATGTGGAGATGTTTGCACTTTAATTGCATTTTGCTGCACTTATCCTTGTTTCTTGAAATCCTGTATAATTAAATGAGATTTTCTGTAGTTACTCAGACTTGTTTTGTGTCCCTGACAACAGCCATCGCTAAGCTGTACAAACAAAGCAGAGCAACAAAGCAACACAAGGGGTAAGCAGGTCTCATGTATGACAGAGGTGATGGATGAGCTAATTGGGGATTAACTGTTATTAGCTGGAAGAGGGGAGACAAGTGCCAAGCCCCCCCTCTTTCTCTGCCAAACATGGTGCAGTTATGTCTTCCTTCCTGCCTCAGCTAAGCCATGTTTTTCACCTGGCATGCTTTTGTTTCCATCTCCATGGGTTCTCCTCCTCTCTGACTCGCTTTCCTTCTTTCCTCCCTTTCGCTGACACTTTCGCTCTCTCATTGTGATTCTCATCAGCTTGTATTAGTCGCAAATGCAGAACTAAGTAGCTGTGACAACATTCTCAGATGCTCCAGCTGCCTCAGATTTATCGAGTTATTAAAGTAATGTACTGTGATTAAAAATGCTAATTTTCCCTAAATCACATGCCAGCTTGCATTGTGTTTTTTCAATAGCTGATTTAATTACATGGAAAATGAAACAAGGGCTGATGATTCAATCTTTGCTGCCAAAAGCCTCTTGATACGAGAATGAATTACCTCCAGATACAGAATTATTGTTTGAGCTGCAAAAAGTCTTTCAGTATTGTGCAAGCTGTAGTGAATACAAAGGCTTAAATTTAGCCATCGTTTTGTTCATATCTGATTTCAGGTCACACATTCACAGATTGTGTGTTGGTGCATGCTCACGTGCGAGCTAGAAATGTCCTAAACAGAACAGGCAGGCAGATTTGCTTTTAAATTACTTCTGGCCATGATATAAAAGCAAGGCTTTGAGTTTAAAATCCCCATTTTCCCGTTAAAGCATGCTTTCTTGGTGTAGAGTTGTTATGATTTTGCAGTCAAAGCAAGGATTTTATATTATAAAAAAGGGAAAAAAAGTTTTTGTTCCAAATATTGTTATGAGTTGTGTCCTCGTCTACTCTAAATAATTTCCTCTCCCTTGAGGGATTTGCTCACTGTGCTTTGCTTGGCTCATTTTGGCCTCTGATTATGCATTCATTTATTCCTTATACAGTGTGCAAACCTGCAGCTACATTGGACACATCTCTAAGTCGCTTTTGACACCATCGTGCACAATAAATAGCATTTCTTCTTTTATTTTGGTTTTTCTTCTTTTTCCTCAAGCAGCTGGTTTTTCCTACTTCAGTATTTTGCAAAACATGCAGACTCTCCTTTTGAACATTACAAGGCATGATTGTTTTGTGCAGCTACTTAGAAAGAAGTTGTTCTTTAAACAATGAGATGAAACAATTTAATCTCAACAAAAATCTCTTGCTATACATTTTGTTGCTGAGCTGATTCCTATCCTTTAAATTCTGCTCAAGACTACCAGAAGAGCTTTAGATATTGCTTGGATCATTTCCAAATTACTCACCGTGCACTGTAACAGATCCTCAGCAGTATCAGTGCCACTTTACAGCCCTTTCCTCTAAATAGGACTTATAGGTGAGTGTGTGAAACATCCATGACCATGTCAGGTGCTTTTTTTCCCCCCTCTCTGGATTTCAGTAGGCTGAGCTTCACTGGCCTTCCAGATGTCCTGGGCATAACAGTTGCATGTCAGCTCTATAGCAGGGCTCTAAATGGGTCACTCTACTCAATATCACACAGCTACTTCACAATGACACCACTGTTCTCTCGATATTATGGCACACCAGGTGGCTCACTATCAAAGTCCTAGTCCTGGCAAATATGGATTGCCTGTCATTGTGGGTACTGGACAAAAGCAAATAAACATTGGTCTGTTCTTTTAGATTTCTTGTTTGCCTTCAGTAAAAACATTAATCTGAAAATTAATCTAATGAACTCCTGAATATTAAGTGCTTCAATATGAATATTTATCTATCACGAGTAGGTAAATTGGTGCCACATCAGATCATGAAATGAGACAATACATAATATTGTCATCCCCAGAATGAAACAACTCAAAATTTTATGAAAGTGATTAAATGTTTCATGAATTATTATGTGTTTTAATCTGTAATAGGTGTGAGATATTCTAATCCAGGTGTGTCTAATAAACATTTTTTAGGTTTGACTCTTTGCTTTTTGTGAATTTGATTTAAATAAAATCCAAAGAAATACATCAAAATAAGTTGTTAGCTTATTTTGCTAACTGAGTTACTGTATATGGCTTTTAGCATGTCCCACTGGTTTTCTTACCAGCTACAAGAACATGTTTAAGTTGAGTATGATACTATTTACTCATGTATGTTTTTAATTTAAACATAGATAGTCACTAACACTTTTTGGTTCCCTGTTATCTGCTTCAATTTAAACTTAGTCTTGAAATACTCTCCAATCATTTTTGAGTAGTTCCTGTTTAAAGTTAAACTCCTGTTTTGCTTAAGTTAATCCTATGTTTATGACATAGGCTTGTTGATCCTGTATCACAGTTCAATATATATTTTTTGTACTTGCCATGTACATATTTTAACATCAAATTTCTTCTAACTGTGTGTCAACAAGTGTCAACAATTATCGTTTTTCCACTGTTTGAGAACCTTGTGTCTATAGAAATCTGTGTTGATGCATCATGAAGGCTATCAGGGATAATAAGCAATAAGAAAAGTGAACCAAAGGGAGAAGTGGGTTGTAACCTCAGTGATTTATGATTTATGGTTTGATTACAGTTCTTGCATCCTGCTGATGTCTGGCTGCATCAGTCTGTATATTGTGAACTTTTTTTCTCTTCTTCATGGCTTTGGTCACGCAGCAAGCTCTAACTCGATCTGTTTCTTGTCAAAATGAAGCCCACGTTTGCTCATACAGGGACACACACGGCCGCAGGACGGCGTTCAGTCACACACTCACACAAGTACACTGATTGAGAGATAAAATGGAGAATAGCTCTTTTAGTCAACGGAGCAGTCTCTCTCTTCCTGCATCCTGGCAACTATTCGATGCAATTTACCCCCTACAGGAAAATAATATTGATATTCACAAATGTACTCAGTAATAGGACACACAATAACCCCCCCCCCAAAAAAAAAAACTAAAGCAGTAAACTATGAAGTGTGAAGCAAGCGCAGGTGTCCATCGTCTTATATTCATGATATCTCACTCAGAAAAATTAAAATCAGCACATTTATTACTGGACGTATGAATGAGAATTCAACGTGTTTTCATCTTGAAAGTCAATATTACTTTTGTGAGTAGCAGCCTTGGAAATTAGACAATGTACCTTTTTTTTCTCCTCTGTAGCAGCCTGAATGTTTTCTATTGAGAGCTGAACTCCATTCAAAGGAGAATTCAGACCTTGACGAGAAAGAAACTCTGTAGCTAAGTGTGTTCACTTTATGTGCCATTTGTGTTTTTACTGAGCATTGATCCATCTGTCTTTGACCATGTTTGAGTATGAATAGGATGAAAGCTCCTGTGAGAGCCTGTCACCGATATTATGTCTTCCTTTGCATTCTCTGAGCTTACATTTGTTCTTCTTATCTAAATTCTTTCTGAAATAACTTAAATGGATCTTATTTAGTTATTTAAGTTGCTTACGGTTTATTTGACTTGATTTTATAGCTTTCACAATCTGAATAAGCTTATAAGGATTGTGGTGATGCCAAATGTTAGTGTACTTTGTTAAGGGGTTCATACCTTTTGGAAACTTTCACATTTTGTCATCTTACAACCACAGACTATAGTGTATGTTAATGATGTTACATTGTGAAGCAAAATTAAATCAGCTGTCCCCATTTTTGCAAACATGGATTTTATTTTCAGGCTTATAAAATATACAGTGAAAAAGTATAATTTTGGCTTCCGATGATCAAAAGAGCTTCTTCCACATTTGTTTGTTGTTTGCGCTACAGGGGTTGAGATAAATTGTAACATGGGCTTAATGGCTTTCTTCTTACTTTTCTTCACAAATGTTCTCTAACAAACATCCAAAGCTTTCACAGAACACTGGACATAACACTGGAATAAATTACTCACAGGTTATCTTTGGGTAATTTCTGAAGATAATTTGTTGCACTTTTTGTGCTTAGGGTTATGGGAGTAAATGGGGATGAAACCTCAACAGTTTTTCAGGTTAATAGATGTGAAAACACTAAAA
The DNA here is from genome assembly GCA_911649635.1 of Poeciliopsis gracilis. Lineage (NCBI taxonomy): Eukaryota > Metazoa > Chordata > Actinopteri > Cyprinodontiformes > Poeciliidae > Poeciliopsis > Poeciliopsis gracilis. The sequence goes on from CAJVRI010001403.1 coordinate 3,056,227, forward strand.
AAACTAATACTTTGAAGTTCAGGGAATGCAAAAACTTTTCAAGGCAATGTTCTGTTGAATCAGAACCTTTAAAATTCAAAATAATCCAAAGCAAAGGGAAAGCTACGTAATATTCGTCTTGTGCATGAATCATCACATGCTTTAGTTGGTCTGACAGCAACAAAAAGAGTGGAACTGATTGTCTCTGGCAGCTCGCATAGAGATCTGAAATTAACACCTTCTGAAAGCTGATGTTAAAAACCAGTGAACAGGATTTTTTCTTTAAAAAAAAAAGCCCAACCCCAGTGATCTCAGTGCTCTCAGCAGCTCCGGTGTCGGCAGGTACATTTGAATATGAACGGTCCCCGACTGAAAGGTTATGACCCATAAAGAGGGGGGAACGATCTGAGTGAAGCGTGCAGAGGGGCGAAATGTCAGGCTGAGAATGGCAGGAAATATGTTAGTGACAAGGAAAAAGCTGCCCCTGGTATTCTAGAGCCCCAATGAGTAAAAATAGGGCATTGGGCAAGAAGGCAGGAAACCAGCAGAGCGAGGCCTCTAGTAGGAATTTCTTCTGGGGAGGAGAGATAAGGGACTTAACTCCGTCCTGTCTGGGCAACCGACTTCGACATGCGACATGTGATCACAGATCACTTATGCAGAGATGGACAGAGGAAGAGGAGATTGAAGAATTGAATAAATAATTGAAGCAATGAGTGATGCGAGCGCCGCTTGGTGTGTGTCTGTGTATGTGCAAGTTTTGCGATGACTTGTCAGTTATTTAGCATTGACAGGACATTTTAATTAGGTCAGGTCTCGTGATGAAATGCAGGGACCACAGCATGCACGAGGGCTTTGTCACGCAGACACACATTTATGCACGCAAACACACACGCACACGCACTTATGCACATGCTGAAGTAATGGTAAAGTAGTGGAAAGTACCGTGTCTGTGAGTGTGAGGTTCTTCAGGTTAGAGAGTGGAAGTTAGACAATAAACAGTGGCCTTATCAGGCTGGAGGCAGAGCTTCCAACATGATCGCTCTGACTCTCACAGAGAAATATGGCCCACTTACTCAAATGAATAAGCAAATTCTAGAAACAAGACCCTCAGTAAAAAGTTAAAGTCGTAAGAGTTAAGCCTGTACTTCCTCACTGTCATTTTAGCACACTGATCATGCTGCTTTATTGAATTTGCACACAGTTGCATGACACATCACTGACACAACATTTATCAAGATTTTTTACAAATCAAATTTTCAGGCATGTAGTGGAACGTGAGATTGATGGCCTGAAGGAGGGAAGCTAACAAGATGATTATCATATCATTGATTACAGTAATTTGTACCTGGGGACGCAGTGGTTCATCAGATGTGGCATTCATTGTCAAGTACACAGTTGACAATGTGGCCACTTCTTATAAACTGTGGGCGAGAAGGGAGTTCCTGATGTGTAGGAGGAAAGTCAGCGTTCACCAAACTTTTGCTCAAGAAGCTAAGAATAGAGCACAGCTAAATTAATGAAACAGCACAAGAAAAAAAACAATAAGAAAAAACATTTTTCACACCCTTATAAGTATATAAAAAATAATTCCAGTTGGCAGAGGTAAAGGATACACACTTAAACAGGGTTTTGTGTTAATGGCTTTTCAGATCAGGACCAATCCTAAAACACGTATGTTTTAGTAGAAATGATTAGACATTCATGTAGAACTTTTTTAGTCATTAGTGAAAATGTCTATGTTACAAGTCACAGTCACCAATTCATACTTTTGTTCACACTTTGATTTCCAAATTCAAACTTCACTGTGTTCCCCCAAGAACAATAAACCATCTCTGTTGAGCTGTTTTCTTTTTTTATGATAGTTAAAACAAATGGTATCTTGCAAAGATTTTAATTTCATTTTTACATTTGGATCAAGCAGTTATTATTTATGAACAAAACTATTAACCAGTAGAATGTGTTTCACGTGAAACATTCATGGCAGAACATTGCGTGTTAAACATCTCATGCAAAAACAATGCCTGTAAACTAAACATGGAATAGTTAAACCTGCTCCTTCTGATAATGCTTTTTACATGGCCCATTATTAGAAATGGACCACAGACAAAAACAACACAGCTTTTTCAGTAAATAACCATCTAATACAAATTTGATAATAGTTTATAATTAAATTTGCGCCAAGTTTATAAAATCAAAATTGCATAATATTAGCTCTTTGTTTAGCTTTCAGATTAACTCTTATCCGTTTCTCCAAATTGAACTTTATAACGTAAGTGTGACACTGACTATTAAAAATAACTAGCAGAGACCCCAATTGAGAAAAATCTGAACTATCCCTTTGAACTATGTGAACATTTATTTTTTATTATTTTTTTTTTATATATATATATATATATACTTAAAAAGATGCTTTATTTTAATCCCAGCTTTGGCAGGTAAAATCTTCAGGGAGAGCCTGAACTAAAGCATTAGATAAAAGGCAATTCTAAAGAAAGACTTTAAGAATTGTGGAATATGATCATTTATAGTTAAAATTTGGATTTTAAAGGCAAACATCATGACAGAAAGTGTCCTTATGTGTCCTTGTTGTGTCACTTTGCTTTCAAATTGAGGACACTGACTCCCTCCAGCATTACTGCTGTGGGAGACAATAACCTAAATACCTGTCAAATTTCTACCATTCTTCCTCTTTGCTTTTCCTTTCCTTTCTCTTTCTTGGTGATCTCATTTCATCCCTACTTTCTCACTCTTCTCCTTTTCTCCTATGTGCCCCTTTTACCCGCACTCCCCCATGGTCACTCTCTTAAGTGATTGCTACATTTCATCTCATGGTAAATCGGCCGTCAGCCCAGTAAGCTATCATTATGCAAATGATGGGCAATTCAATTTCAGTTGGTCGGAGGGGGAATTTCTAATTAGGGTGAGCCACCGCTCTCAAGATTGAAAGAAATATGTAAAGGCAGAGGAAGAGAGACAGTAAGGTGGAGAGGGGCTGTGAATGGATAAGCAGAGGTAAACGAAGAAGAAGAAAAAGAGGCCTTGCGAGAAGCAGCTGGATGAGAAGTACTCATCCACAAAATCGACACCTGCATCACAATTTTATTCTTCAGCTGGTTTTGAGTCTCATATCTGCTTCTCTTCTTTCTGTTTTTGCTTATCCAGTTTATTTCAGGTATTTTTATTTATTTATTTTTTTTTCAGCAATAGGAATATAAAAGATTTCTCAAGATTAAAGCAGGGCTTATAAAAATGTCTTATATTTCTCCATGGGATCCTGTGAACCTATATTTAAAGATGAATATGATTTGTTCAGCATCACTGTTCACCAGATATTGTGGTGAGCAAAGTTCTAAAATTAACAGAAGAAATGTCTCATAGGGGAGAAAAGACTAAGCTTAATATAAACTATAACTATGAGTCATCTGGCACTGATGTCACCATAGGTTTCTCATACTTTGTCATAAGTGTGACACACCTAAAATCAAAACCTGGGTCATTTTCTGTTACCTGATATATACTTGGACTTTCCTTGTGGTGAAAGTTTTGAGTTCTGAGTTTGATTGAAGCATCAAGTTCCCTCTTGACATCTTTGAGACAAAACGCTCACTGATGGCTAGTAATCAGCTAAATCTAAACTAAGAGTGATTTAAGGATTGCAGCCTAAAATACAGTATTTATAAATGCAGAAAAACAGCCACAAGATACATTAAAGATGCTTGAAAAAAATCAATTTTACTGAAAATCATCAAGATGATTATCATAACAACACTGATTAGTTTCTCGCTATGCTGATTGAAGCAGTCTGAGGATTGTGTTTAATTCTGTCTTAAATATTTTTTTTCTTGTACTTTTACAGAGCATAGACTGACCACTTTAACTGTATCAGTCTTCATGTCTTTAAGTTCCAAGTCTGAAAGAAAGCTGATAAGCAGAACAGAAGACCAATTTTCCAAAGATATTTTATGTATTTCTGTTTTTCCTTCAATGTCTTGTTAGATTTAACTGCAAATGCATTTTTTTCTAATTATGTACATTTATAATTAACCTGTATTTTAAAGTAATCATTACAAAGCCAGACAAAAGGCACATAAGTGTTTTTGTTTCATTAGTATTCAAGCCGGACCTATGTTTTCACCCTAATGAGCAATGCCATGAGTACCTGTTAAGTCTTACCAGTGTACCGCTACCAATTTAAACTAAGTTTGAATAAAATAAAACAAATAATAATAAGTTCTCGTAACTACTGTTTCCTTTTTTCGGAGCATTTGCAGTTATTGAGAGGGCCAGGGTAGTCAAGACAACGTACAGACATTCAGTGGAAAATGGACAAATTTGAACAGCATATCTGATGGTTTCTAGATCTAGTTAAGCTTCAAACTGCAGTTGAAGCTAGTCTTTCTGTGTAAATCAAAAAGGAACATAAAGTTAGATAAATCACTTTGACTTCTAAATGTTTTTTAATCATCTAAAAAAATTTCTTTAAACAAATTATTTTTTACAATAATGTGTTATTCATGTTTGAATAGAGACCTGGGAGTTGGCTATTCTGGGTGCAAATGGCTTGGGGGAATTGCACAAAGGGGATCACCCAGATCACCATTATGTACCAAATGCCACTGCATAGTGTACATACCACATCCTGACTGCAGTCATTTTAAACGAGCAGTATATCAATAAAAACACACACAAAAAAGGGGAACATATCTGGCTCTAAAAATAAACTAAATAGTTATTTATCATGGACACATTACGAGTGATGTGTGTCATCATGTAGTTTTGAGTGTTGATGTAGACAAATATGAAACTTTAAGATCTTTCAGGATAATATTTACTTTCCAGGGTGATTTCTTATCTAATCTCAAATCATAAATAACACCCAGGGGCCATTTAGCTCTGTGGCTGAGATTTCAAAAGTGGAATGATAATGAAGACCAGTAGCAAAATATTTTTATGGCCAATGACCATCATAAATTTGCACAAACCCACAAACAATCAAATATGGTTTTCTTATTGGTGCAATTTACAAATGAGACACTTTTCTTACTTCAAATTAGATGAGCATAGCAACACAAACTTACCTCTACATCATCTTTGTGTATTGACCATAAATTGACTACTACTGCTGTTTCACAAAGCTAAAGAACAAAAATAGGTAAAGTCTTAATGAGTGTGGCCTCCTGATCTGATAATTTTATAATTCTTTTAGATTTTGTAAAAACTATGACACTAAAATATCAGCAAACCAAATTTCCTTATCTTCTGTTGCAGTATTTCATGAACATTTTAATAAGCAATTGCAAGACTGCTAAGATTTCTTCTGTTATTCAAGCATTACATAGCTGATGTAATTGCCTGACTTTCAGAATAATAATGACTCATCAGTTTCAAAGAACGCATGTCCAAATCTTCCAGGTGCCAAATTAAGTGTAATTATTTTTTACAATAATGACAAAACGTAAGGGCAGTTATTCACACCATCACATTTTTCTACATCTGACTGTTTATAAAATCCTTTTAAAGGAAATAATACGCTCAGAACTAGTCATCATATTTGTCTGCATGTAACAGGTTATGGGGTACGAAAGCACTGGAAAAAATATTCACTAAGTGCTTTTTAGAACCATGCACGATCACTTGAATAACAACACTGTGGGATTAAAAAAATGGATGTAGATACAGAGGCACAACAGTGCCATCAATGGCCAATGTGGGAATTACTATTTTAAATATTACCATAGGCATGTATAATACATGTTATAAAGCTTTACAGTCCATTGGATTGTGCAGGTTTATTTTTGATAGAGTGTCTCTTTTCCTCCAGTCACTGTAACGAAGCATTGGGCTTGTTTATTTCTTTTTTGTTGTTTATTCAGCAACCCAGAGGGGTAACTTGTTTCCTACAGGGAGAAGAAGACAGGAAAACAGGAAAAACTGCTGGTCAAACTTTTCCATCATGATTTAGTGAACATGATGTGAAAATCCTTCCTTACATATTCAGATAATTTGCATCTCTCTGTGAGCTAAACCTTAGCTCATAATTTTTGACATTACCATTTAATTTTCTTGTTGATTGGTTTTCTGTCATACACATGCATCTGGACATGTGCAGGTGGATGGATGTGTAAGCTATGAAGAGGCACACATGCACACAGTGAGAACAGAGGATTCGGCTGAGATCAGCAGCTCACCCTCGGCTGTCAAATATTCTGTCAGCACAACCCAAGAATCACAATTGGACTCTTTGGGAGGCATTAATTCAAAGCACTGTAACAATGCTCTCTGAAACCAAATCAACTGCCTGTAGTCAGCAGATCAACTCTCAACTCTTTATCTCTCTATCTTTTCCTCTTTTCTGGCCTCCTTCTCTTCTGTTCCACTCCCTTTCTGTAATGGCTTTTTAGGACTGTATTTCTCTATCTTTCTCACTATGTAGTTGAATCTTTAGTTATGTGTCCAAAGGGGACTTGCTTTGTTTGCTGTAAAGATACTGATTATATCTGGAACCTGCTGTTTATATTTATTAATATAAGATGCATTTGCAATCAGAGAAACAACTGTTTCATAAAATTTGTCTTTATTAAGGAAGACCCTTTTTTTTGGACTTAAAATGTCAAAGATAATTCTGTTTAAAGCAACACATTGGTTCCCCAGGTCACTCTCGTTTGCATGTTTGCAAGAATAAATGTGAAAACATAATCACGGTGTTTCATGATAATAATAAATAAAAATGCACAATACAATTTGTCATGATTTTGAGAAAAATATTAAGATTTAGGAGTTATAATTGTTATTTCAGCCATGTTTGCAGTATGACATAAAATGCTGAGGTCTTGGATAGACAATGACTTCACTGATGATAAATCCAAGACTATTTGACGTCTGCCTTTTGATAAAGGCTTGCACTAGTTCCATCAAATCATCATTGTTTTCCTAGATAAATTTATTCTGAGTTTTATTTTTTCTTATCCTGCAATAAATTCAGCTTCTTTTCTCAGATCAATAACAGTAATGTTATAATAAATGTTGTATTTGTTTTTAATTATTATTACACTAACGCCCATAGATTTCCCCTTGCACAAAAACTTAACATCTGTTAGTTTCACTCTCCTCAATGACACTGATTAATTTAGGGGGGGGAAAAATCTAGCTTATTTTTGTGTCCTTGGCCTTTCATGTATGGCTAATGAAATAAAAAATTCTCTTAGTTAAAGCTTTTCTCAACCATCTGGTTTCAGCTTGTAACAGGCTACATCTTGCCAGAACACAAGAAGAGCCTCTGCTTGTCAGCTGTTGGTACAAGTTGTATTGTTCTGCCATATTTGTTTGGTCTTCAGAAAACAAGCTTGTAAAGATGAGGGGTTTAAAAAGATAGAGGGAAATAAAAGAAAATGAAAAGTTTCTTCTCCTTCTGCGTGTCGGGCAAAACAGGGGCACTGACTGTACCTTATTAATGCACTCCATCTTTCCTGGTTTTGTGTCAAACTTAATGCAAAGGGCAGGTGTGTGTCTGCAAAAGAGAGAAGGTGACTGAACAGAGAGAAAACACATTTTTACCATCAGGAGTTATTTTAATTCATATTATCCTTGCCAAAGGCTGGACTCTAGAGAAAGGTCTTTAGAGTTTTTCTCTTGTGTTCAGCTTTACTGATGTAGATGAAACCAAATTACTTTCTTTCTGATTTTAAATAAAAAAAAAAAAAGTTGAATAAATTCCTGGCATTTATTCAGCATTTCTCTGTGGAGATGTAAAATATATCCCACTATCTGTGGACCGCATAATGTTTTGGTACATTTTAAAAAGCACTGTTGAATTTTCTATCACACCTGCTTTCCACCACATGCAATCAAGCTTTGCATTGTTGTTCAGGAGATACCAAATCTGTCACCAAGCAGTGTGACTGGAGACATGAATCCAAGTCAGAAAAAAAGTATAAAAAAAAATTCGTATGTATTATAAAAGTTTGAGAAAAACCACTAAGTCAAAAAGTAAGGACAGCAAATATCATAAAAAGATACAGTACTTTATGTTCAGTATACTCAACAGTCTCCTTTTAGGTAAAGTCACCCTTTTTGTCGTCAGATAAACTACTATTACTAAAATATCAATGTTTTAATGATTGATGGAAGTGTGGAAATTCTGCAGCTTTGCCCCCCCCATAAACTGGGATCTGTGTTGACTAATGGAAGAGAAACTATTGGAGAAATGTAAACACAAGATACATCAACAAGAGGAAGGGTGGAGGATCCGAAAATACAACCAAACAAAAGAAGACAAGAGAAAGGTTTATATAACAGCAGAGCAAAGATGAATACAATTCAATTTAAGATTAAATGGTTATTATATAATTACTTTCAAAAAAGGCATGCATGTGTATGTGTACTCACTTATTTTCAGGTGGATTAAAGTTGCTGAAATGCTAGATCTTGCTATAAATAGAATGTATAATACTAATGTTTGTTGGATATTTCCAGCAGTATGACCAGTAGCTTATGTGTCAGTATTGGCCCGAGGCAGGTGGCCCCTGGCTTCATGTTCTGGTTACGCTTGAGCTGCTTTGGCCACAGTTGACATCTCTTTCACGCATAAAGAGATCTCTTTTCTACAGCGTAGCAGTTCTTTGAAGTACAGCACTTCATTGAATCTGAATGACAGACAATATACTTCATCATTTTTAATACATTTACATACATGTTCAAAAAGTAGTTGTGATCTTATACACGTTGCTTAAAAATATGATCATTTTTATATTTCTATGTTAGAAGCTTGAGTCTTAATTTTTCAGTATTTCATTTTTCGGCATAATTCAGAATTTCCCTTTGAAACAAGCAGCATTTTTGCACTTCACATTCTAGAGGCTCTAATCCACAGAGATTAGCAGAGATAGTGTAGGAAAATTAACATCAAACAATGTGTGTAAATCCCCCTTAACACTCTATAAAGAAGAGTTGGTTACATGAAACACAGAAGCCTTAAAAATATCAAAGGACGTTCTACTAGGATTTGGGTGTAAATACAACCTTCTGAATCCTGATGTCTATACATCTTTCTGCAATATAATTCTTCAGTCAGATGTAAATAGCCCAGATGCAAAGTATATTAGAATATCATGCATCACTTCTCGTCAGATTAAACTATATCACACTTATTACTAAATACGTAAGAAGTGATTCATCAGAATGCAATATGTAAACCAGTGTAGCAGTATACATCTGCATCCCTTTGATTAAAGCAACTATAAGTTTGTATAGACCACTGAAAAAGTGATTCACAGTCTGTTATTGACTGTCTGACCACCACAGCTAGAATATCGACTGATGCATGTTTGTGATGCTGAGCTCATTACTTACTATCTGCAGATCTCTTAGCAAGAGGATGTTTACAAACAGTAACAAGTAAAATAACTTTTATTTCTATGTCATTATGCTGGCATTGTATAGTTCAGGTAGAAATACCATCCTTAGAATGTCTACGGTACATACATAATAGGTGTGCACTCACTGTGTGTGGATACATTGAGAACATCATATGCTAGTGATGAGTTCTATATGGTAGTCATAGTGTTTCCCTATAACTCTGTCTGGAACCTGCATTCCTCTCATTGCCAGCGTGTGATGAGTGCAGCCTTTCAGCTAATCTGGGAAGAATGTTGGCCTCAGTCGCACATGTGTTCCATTAAGACCAGATCTGTGTAAATAATATAACATGCAACAGCTAGCATTACAGCAGGTAACTATAACCCCACAGCTGCGCCTTTTGGCTTTACGGTGCCCTAACAGCCCAGCATATAAAAAGGCAGAGCCCATCTTGATTTTTATTGAGAAAATGTATGGCACAACCCTATGTGCCTTTAGCAAGCAGTTGATTCAAAGAAATTTTCCTGTTATAGTAATTATGGTTTGTTAGAGAAAAGAGCTTTTCTTTTTGGGTGGCTGTATAAAATAGTTTTTGTGGAAAGGTGATGGAATAAAAACATTTATCTAACACCTACATGAAGATGGACTGATCAAAACTTTGGGTATAATTTTCAGTCTTCAGTTTTTGTAATGTTGAAGATTTACAAAAACTGGTGATACCAATTTGAGACAATTCCAATTTTCTATTAAGAACAATAACCAATGAACCATGGTAGTGTTCTATAAACACTACCATGTTTATAGAAAATCGATTAAAATAGTTTAATCGATTTCTGTGTTTTCTCTGGCATCATTCTTAAACACTTCCCTGAGAATTACATTTGCTAACTTTGAGTCATCCTTACTCAGTAAAGATTTCACACTAAATAGCGCAGTGGTTCCTGCAACTGTAGCTATTTGGTTTGTTGAGTTCACTGATGGGCAAAAGAAAATGTTCACTTTCTGATAAGCTAAAATAAAATGATTGTAGTTATCAGCTGATTTCTCTATACATGTCTGCATCTAAACAACATATGTTGCTTGGAAACTTAATATGAAGACATTTTACAGTAAAAGTAAAAAATAAATAAGTAGCTGAAAAACCTAAGGCAAACAAACCCATTATTTACTACTTTATATTGATAGAGTAATGAAAACAATATGTTTGAAATATGGCCAAACCCTTAGATAAATAATTAATTTGAAATCTTTCATTTTTTTTGCATAAACAAATGAAAGATATATATTTTTTTTTTTACACAAAATTTAAATCTTTCATCTTTCATTTTGATGAATTATTCTGTGCATCAGAATAATTGCTGTCATGTAAACTTTTGTTAAACCATAAAATATTGTCACATGGCTGGGGTCTGGCAGCAATGTGTATCCCTCCCTCCATTGTTAACAGCCTCTGTGTTCAGACAACTCTGATTGGCTCCTTGTGTTTATTGTCTGATTGACTCGGCCTCCGCCGGGTCGGAGGACGATTGTTTGCTTTCACCGTCTGCCTGGGGAAGTCCCTCTTCGTCTCATACAGGCCCAGTTACAGTATGTAACACAAAGTTCAGAGGATGCCCGCACCTTCCTGGTGTGGTGCTGCATCTTCCTGTCACAGATCACTAATGCTTGTCAGAAAAGCAAGTCAGTTATTTATTCATGTGCAAATTTACTTTCACACATAGAGCAACAAGTGAACTCTCAGAGCTACTCTACTTTGGTGAGAGCCATGCTGGGAGTGTGCTAGCCTAAGAAAAGAAAGAGGGGTTAGATGGAGCATGATGTCGAGTGAAGATGGCAAACGACTTAGAGCCGTGGTTTGGCAAAATTATTACAGAAGCAGGAAAAAAGTCAGCCAAACAAGTGAAAGAGAGGTGTCACGGGGCGAGAGCCAGTGAAGTGAGGCCTCAAAAACAAAAGAAAGCGTCAGAGAACAAGTGTTCCAAACACTGCTTCTTGCTCTTGTGAACTGTTGTGAGCCAGTGAGGAAATGTAAGGGAGTTTGGCCATTGCTGTTCTGGTTGCCAGGACTCCTAATGAGTCTGTCAGGGCCAGTTAGCACAGCCAGGCCTGCTTGTGTCTCCTCCAGGCCACAGACAGCTGTTATTAGCCCTGTAATGCAGCATGCCACAGGGCTAGATTAGGCTGGCACACTGGAAAAATATCAAACATTCACTCACTGTGGCCTCTGTTGATTAAAGTGGCTATTCTGTTTGGCCTTCATTTAGCCATTTCTGACCAGGTAACTAGCAAGGTTCCAAAAAGAAGCAGAGAACCTGAGAGATCAGCTACAATATATCTTGTTCAAAGCTCTGAATGTGCATCAGATACTTTGAATTTTTTTAGTTTCAACATAAGACTAATAAAACATTCAGGGAAAAGAGCCATTAGTTCAAAAAACACTTTTACTACCTTTACTTAATTGCTTGTAGGAACCTTGCAGGGTTGTATTTAATAATGCTGTGTCATCATTATGCAACCCATATCAATGCTTCTTACTCATATGTTTTTCATTTCATAATGAACACAGGAAATCAAAATAGGGCACAATGCATGCCCTTTGTGTTATAAATTACATAGAGCAATGCTGGAGTGGGCCAATAAAGTAATTTTTTTTGGAATTCAGCTAACATATAGTCGTCACTTAACAAAGGAACTATTACAAAAACATTTTCAATGAAACACAATAAATAAATTCATAAATAAATAATTCAAATTAATTTAAAATTTAAAAAGGCCTGGTCCTAAATATTTCATAAATCTAAAAATACTTAGAAAAAAATGTATACAACTTTTTTTAAAATCTAAGCTGAAGTCAGTTAACTAATGTGCAGAGAATATAAATTATGCATTATAAATTAGAATCTTACTTTCTGTGTTATGAACTTCTTTCGTACATGGTATGTTACTGTGTGGCTTCGTGGTCATCGTTTTACATTAGACACTTTAGACACTATCTCTGTGGGTTTTTGTCATTTTACTTTTAAAGCTGCATCCTGACATACTTTCTTTTTTACAGTAGAGGTGCTTAAGCGTCTGTCACGTGATTGATCAGAAGTGAAAGGCAAGGTCAAAATAGCCAGCTCAAAGCTGTTTGTCTCACTTTGCTGTTAAAAATATGTGAACACGTTTCATTTATTTGAAATATGCAAATGTGTTCAGTTTCTTGTGGTTTTTGTGCCAAAACACTGGATGTGTTTTGTGAAGTGAGAAGGTGAATCTTTTAGAAAGGGGAGAGCAGAAGTGATGCATGTATGACTTAAAGTAAAAATTAAAACATTGTTCTAAATTACCTGTTTTTTGTTTGTGCACATTATTTTCCAGTTTGTTTTGGTCAGCAGCGGAAAACACCTTTTCAGTGTTTGTTTTAACCAAGCAGCAAACAGAAGCTAAAGCTGTCCCCTGAGAGGAAAAGAAACATCTAATTTTTGTCAATTAACGTACAGAACAGGACACTGCTGTACTGCAAATCAGGTGAAAGCAGTTGAAAAGGAGTGAAGAGCAATGATAATGTGAGAATAACAGAATATCAAGGCGTCTCAGAGGTGCAGTGAGGTGCTCATATTTGAGAGGGAAGTGAGGAGCGAGATAATGACAAAGAAACGTGATAAAGGAGGTGAGATTTGAAGTGAATCCTGGGAGGTGCTCATGCTGTGGCTGTGGTCCTCGTCGTCAATCCCGCTGAGCTAACCACATCTTTTCCTAGCAGGAAACATTGTTTTTTTTTCTTTTCTTTTCTTTTGTTTTTTTTTTTCAAAATCATTAGCTTTCCAACAAGTGAGGGCCTTTTGCCCCAATTCTGTAGGCTGAGTTTTATAGCAGAAACTCCACATGTGGAAGTGCAGGGAGGAGCCAAAAGAACTAAAACCCCCTTCACTCTAATTATGGGCTGTGCAATATATAGAAAATATAGTGGACCCAGCTACCAAAAACACAACAGCTTAGTGAAATTAGTGCCACTGTGTGGGCTGAACGTATGCAGTTATTATGCATGGTAGATCACCACAATCTGAGTGGATTTAGCATATAGCCAACGTGGAGGCTTTTGGACTTGGTGGAAATCTAAGAAGCAAGTCTTCATTAACAAACTAATAGGACTGACTTGTGAGATTTCATCATACCTAGTTTAATTTAAAAAAACAAAAAAAACAACAAAATAAACGTTTGACTTTGTCAATAAAAATAGTTTAATAATAATTTCTGGATTCTGCTTAGAAATTCAGAAAATTTACTAAAATTTTTCTTTTTCTGCTTCTACAGAACAGATACGCTGCTGCAGACAGAGGCGTGAGGCTCTACAGTTCCCTGCCCATGCGCCCAAACCCTGATGGCAAGAGGCTGCCCTCTACTGGGGTATGATTCATCTTTCTCACCCCAACCCACCCCTCCACCACACCTCTGCACCCTCACCACCCATTGGTCTCATGTTAACATAAATATCGCCTAATGCAGCACAATGCTCCTAGCAATAAAAGAGTGCGCTGGGTTTAAAAAGTGTGAATAAAAGTATTGGAAGTTTTTTATTTGGAAATCTTGATCTTAGATGAGAAATGTCTGAATCGCCAGTATTTAAAAGAACAAATTATTACAGCAAAGTGGAAAACATCTGAACAGGACTTTGCAAAAACTTTTCATATTTTGCTGTTATACGGACAAAATTAAATATACTAGAATTTGATGCGGAAGACCTATACAAAGTAGTGCATTCTTATGAATTGTAAGAAAAATGATAGATTTTATACTCAAAGTTCTCAGCTACCCAGAGCCAATACTTTGTAGAACCACCTTTTGCTGCAATTATCGTAGCAAGTCTTTACATGTCTCTGACCTCCAGGCATATATAGAGACATACATTTTAGGCCATTCTTCTTTTCTGGATAGCTCCGTCTCACGCAGACTGAACAAAAAGCATCTGTGAACATCAATTTTCAAGCAATGTCAAAGAAGGATTTTCTTTGCCAGAGACAAGAGAGCTGATCAGAGTTGATGAGAAGACTGAGTGAGCAAAATACATGGAAATCCTGTAGTAAAAATGTAAAGGCTAAAAAAAGACGTTTGTGACAGGAGTAGGGATTAACAGGATAATTACCCTAAACATAAAACCAGAGCTACAACTGAATGGTTAGAACAAAGCCCAAAATGGCACAATCAAAACTTGAACATTGCTGTCTTCTGATGGGACCTATCCAGTCTGACTAGGGTTCAGTGTTGTTTCTTTTTTCTTTTGCACAAAATAATTGGTTACAAAATCAGTCTGGAGATTCTGGAAGAGACATACCCTAAAATGACAGCTATAATTTAAACAAAATGTGGTTTACAAAGCATTGACTGAGAAGGGCTGAAAATGAAATACATGCCATATTTCTTTCTGCATAAAAAACAATTACACAATTATGCACTATTTAGAGTTGGTTTATCACATACAGTCCCAAAAGCTTTGCGGTTGGTTAAAAATGTCTAATGGGAATGATTACTTAAGGCTTTGGATACTTGGATATTTCTTATCTTGCAGAAGGTAATCCCTGTTACGATCCTCACATTGCTCCTGAATGGTCTTCTCTGTGTCATGTTACCACTTCATAACTACAGTGTCTAACTAATTCCAATGAACTTGATAGTTTGCGTTGTAACATTTCAAAAAATATTCGGTAAATGATGAATTGCTTTTAATTACCATCATTCACAATGTAAAAGGATGGAAGAGCTTTTGAATAAAATTCTGTTACCTCAAACCTGTTTGTGGTACAAATTCTAAGGACAGGTAAATGTAGATAAAGCATAGTTATTTTTTCATAATTTCTGGTGTTTTGCAAAGTATTTGCATTATAACAGCACTATTTGAACATCAGTGTCTCATTTTCAGTTGCTCTAATACATAAGTGTTCACAAGGATACTATAAAAAATGATTAAGTTTATTGAAGTTGCTGCACTTGCAACTCTTTGACTTTGACAAAGTGCTGCAGTAGTCAGCCTACTTTGTTTGTGAAACCTCTCTTTCATTTTTTTTAAATATGTAAAAAAAAATCTTTTAACGTTGTAAAAAAATCATAATTAGAATCTAGCTCGCCTTGCTTTTATGCATTTATGTAACAAAGGAGAGAAAATGAAAGAACAATAGAGCAAAAAGAGAGAATTTAATTTCCTCCATTTTTTCATGTTTCACTCCATGCAAGTGCTTTTTGAATTATCTCCTGGGTGCTCCAGGGCTCAGCAAGAGGAAGAGTGGGTGAGTCAAGGGGGGAGGGAGTGAGAGAGAGAGAGGGAGACGGAGAGAGAGTGAGAAGACAGGCAAAGTTAAAATAAAGCAATATAATATTGTTGTTATGCACCTTTAATTACAACCAAGATTATATTGATGTCTCTGGCCACATGTCCTAAATCATTTATCAAGAGAGAGAGAGATTGCTAACAAAGCATTTCTAAGAAAGCCACCCTCTCACAGGGGCTGGAATCATATGTTATCTAAAGTGAATATTGTTAATGCTTTTCAGTGAAGAGACCTACTTACAAATCATGGGAATGAGCTCCTTGTCAGGGCATGCGTGAGGCAGTGAAGATATAAATCTACCCTGGTCTGATATTCTCTTGTGCATCTAAAACTGAATGTAGGAGCTGTTTGTGAAATGAACTTATTGGTTGAGAAAAAAAAAAGAAAAAAACATTTGTGCAATGCAACAAACACGTCTAAATTGTCTTTACAGTTCAGAACTTAAAGATTACATCTTTTGTGCAGATTTGCAGAAGGAGACAATGTGTGCTATTTTCTTCCTCACACCCCCCTTTGGTTATCTGTCATTTCCTTTTGTCTGTTATTACCTGTGTGTAAGAGTCTGTACAGTAGCACACTGTAGCTACAGGGCTGTATGGAGAGGAGGAGAATATAAACCACTTAACATGCAGGAGGAAACCAGACATTTTTCCATTGCACTTATCAGGTGCTGCGGTAAGAGCAAGAGTCAAGGTGCAGTAGGTCCCTGCCCCCCTTCACCTACTACCCCCCTCCTCACCCTTCCTTTCCCCCCCCCTCGCTCCTCCCCACTCCCCGCACACCCCTTTTATTTTCCCTGATTTCTATCTCTGTGCCCCCTCCCCTCACTTCATCTCCACTACTCACTACATTCAGTTCAGTTAAAAGTGGGCTTGGCACTTCCGCAGCAGCCAACTTCCCCCTCACCTCCCTCACCACCAACACCACTTCTTCTCTCTCTGTCAAACTAACCTCTAACTCCTGCTTTTCACCTCTGTGTTTCCTGTCAAGGTGCACTGCCCACCTCCATATAACCCAATCCCCCCCCCCAACCTCCGGCTCTGCCCCCGCAACCTTTGCTTTTCTCTCTTTTAACATCTATTACAGCGCTAAGTGTCTATAGTTTACTTTCTAAAATGTTCAGCGTAGAGGTCATGATCTCCACAGCTCTGCTGTGATCCGTGCAGAAAGGGAGTTGTTCTGCTGTATGAGTGGCTTTGGATTAAATTCTTTATCAGAATAGAAACATTTCAGACTAATAAGTGTGCAATACTTTAGACACAATGTTTACTAGCTATGGGTCAGTTACCAAATATGGTGGTGTTCCAAGACTTTAAAACTGAAGTTTCTGTCAAACTATTCCAGTTTAAATTTCTTTAAATGAGATCCCAGAGGAAGTGTCAAGGTGACTGACTGCCGGATCTAGGAGAGCAACTTTAGGCCTACCCTACCTGCTTCAGTGGCTTCTAAACCTTTATTTTGCTTATAAAAAAGATAAAATCCATTGTTTGGACTTATATACAGTTGCAAAAGCATAATTTTAAAACCACTGTTACCAAGTTACCAGCAGTTTGGCTGAAAAGCAGTCAACTGTCATAATAGTTTTAATCATTAAAAAACATCTACTATTAGTGATTTTTTTCTCTTTATACTTTTTCTTAGTCTATGTAATACTGGTATTATAATGTAAAAATCTGTAAGACAAACATTTTTTTGAAATAATGACATAAATGTTTGCGCATTCTTCTTTGCAAAGTAATTGAAGTTTGGGTGGCTTGGGTAGATTTAGATTTTTTTAGGCTGCGTCAAATATTAAGACATGGACTTTTACTGAGTCATTTTAACAAATTAATCTGTGTGGATATAAATCCCCCCGTTGTATCTGTGGCTGTATGAATGGGACGTTGTCCTGTTGGAAGTTCAACCACTTCAGCAATCTTAAGTCTTCTGTGGATCTCGTTGATTTTGAAAAGCTCATTTTGACTTTCCAGTAGAAGTGCATTCCCACAGCATGATGCTGCCTCTGCGATGTTGCACAGTGGAGATGGTGTGTTCAGGTGCATCACTCAGCATTTTTTTCTTAGGCTTTCATTTGTAAAAAAAAAAAAAAAAAAAAAGTAAAAAACATACTGCATATTTTCCATTACAGTTTGTAATTTTGTACTCCACTACTTTGAATTCTCATAGTAATTAAAAAAAATACATTGTGGAAAGTGGTTCCAATTTGTATAGCTGGTGACACATCAAGGGATGCTCACACTTTTTTGGCACTGTAAACACAGAGAACATTGATTTGTATACAATAAAAACAATCTCCACTTTAAAAGTAATTAAACTTTGCAGAGTTAGGAAGGTATCATAGCACTATATATGGTATGTGCAAGTGTTTGGAATCTTTCTTAATCATAGAAACACAAGAGTCTTAAATGGAGAAATCTGAACACAAAGTTGGTTTAAACTCCAGATGATGTAATGGGGGTCTAAGGAGATGAATCTAATAATTAAACATACTTGAAGGGGGAGGGAGGGTTTTACTTTACCTGATTGTGAATTCTTTGTAGGAAACCAAATTGTTTGAACGTCTTCTCCAGCCTTGACTGTAGCACAGAAGGGTGAAGGTTCAGAATCTGCTGGAACACAAAGATGACAGCATCGTTTCAGAAGTTTACATTTTTCTCTCTCTCTCTCTCTCTCTTTCTCTCTCTCTATCTTTTTCTCTCTCTCTCCATGCTGCTTTGTCTCTCCACATGTCTTTTTCTCTTTCTCCAAGCTGATTTGGAGCCTTGCATAGTCAATTATGTAGGGAGTCAGAGTCGGAGAGGGGGCTTGAGCTTCCATATTTTGGTGTGATATTAATATTGTATGAGCGCTATTCTGTAACGATATCTAAGACAGTGCCTATTAAGGCGGCAGCAGGAGAAGAATGTGACAGACACAAACACACTCACAAAAAGAGCCTGCGAACAGGGGTGAATCAGTTAGGATCAGGCGCAGGTTGTTCTAATTAGTGTTTTCCTGATTTAATATGGAGGAGTATTAAGAGCAACTCATTTTCTTGTTTAATATGTCATGTTTGTTTATCCTAACATGACTCACGTCATTCTGTAGAGCTATTGTGTTTGATGTTACTGGGAATTGACTGATGTTCACTGCATCTGTGCTAAAACTGGAATATTTTAACCAGCCCACTGGAAAGAAATTTAAGAAGACAACTGTGCATTGTATAAAAATACTATTAATAATTGTAATATTACATCTTTCGGAGCAGGGAGGTTCTGACAGCAGCCTATTTATTTTCAGCTGCTGGATGGGTATCAATGATGCATGCAGTATATGTCAACAGTGACAGGCTGAGAAGGACCATAGTGATGACTGAGATACTCAGTGTGGACACTTATTTCTTTTTGGCTGTTAAGTGGCAGTGACATGGTGCAGTTTTTGCAATGACATCTCATTTCATGCTACAAAAAGCTTATATATGCATCTGAGTTTTCAGCTGTGACGGGTGCAAATTCTGCAGAGAAATCAGACTTTTAGAAAATATTTATTTGGCTGCAGATTTTAAATACCGGTAATTACAGAAAATTTATCTTTGTGTTTGAAAAGATATATTATCACATTGTTGAAAACACAGCCAACAATTCACCAGCAACATGTGAACTGTAATGGGATCTTTGCAGATATAATATTGTTTAATAAAAAGTGTTTCATTTTTTATCACAAGCTATTTGAACTCTAAATAAATAAAGCCAAGTATTGCCAGCCATTATTATTATTATTACTACTGCTATCTAGGCAATAACCATCACAGCAGGGATCTGTTTTGATGCAACCGACTTTAATAATGTACCAACTACCATATTTAAAATTTGGTAAACTATTCTTTTCTAACTGGATGCTTGGCTACATTAAAGTAACACTAATCTTTGCAAAGTGAGAGAAAAAGAGAAGCAAATTATGGAGTGTGAACAAAACAGCACATTGTCATGACAAAAGCACAAACTAAAGGCTCAAAGTGCTACTTTTAATAAACACCATTTTGTGATCATGGACATTACTTCTATAGTAATTGCGCAATTGATCAGATTCACAGGTATCAGCAGAATTTCACAAAACCTTTTGGAGTTTAGTAAAATGAACTAAAGGGATTTGCCTTTATGGATAAACCACCATAACCTTTGAAAGTGTTTTGTTAGGTTGTCTTTTGTTTTCCAAATTATTTCATAGTTTTGTTCTGCACTCCAACATTAGATATGTTTGTAAGCTCTTTACTGAGCTACAATCTTCAGTTCCAGTTCTCTTTACACCTAAGTTTATGTTTTATTTTGAACATTTACTTTTACTTGAAGTCTTTGTTCTCCTCGTGCTCCTTTTTTTGTGATTCTTTGCCACATTTTGAGTTGAATTTGAATTATTTCTTGTGTTCCTACTTTTAGCTCTCTCCGTTCAACTTCATTGATTTGCCTTTCCTCACAGATACCCCTTTATAGCTGGTTATTAATTAGTAAACATGTTCCTTATTTACTAATCATTTCTCTATTTCAGGTAGTCAGGTCTTGGCCACATTCTCCTTTTGCTGCCAACATCTTGTGTTCCTGCTGTGATTTATTTATTTATTATTATTATTATTATTGTTATTTTTTTCGTGGGCTTAAGTTTTTGATTTTCCTAATTTTTAATAAAAAAAAAATATATTTTCAATAGCCTGCCTGTTGCTTGTTATCTGCACTGGGATATTCCACTCTACCCCTTGCTTCATAAATGAGCAAGTCTTTACTCCTTGTAAAAATACTCAGGCTGAATGTGAACAGCCTGAACCCATGGACAAAACTAGTTGCCGTCCGCCCAGCACCTGCTGGAGTTTAATGAAGTATTTTTAAAAATCACAGCTTCCACGCCGTATTATACCAATGCCCATGCTGCAAAGTGTCTGGATTAAGACCTACACTTTCCTCTCTCTAAAATGTAACAATTATGTGTAAAACATCAGAGCCACAGCTAATGTGGAGGAAACAGTGTGGGGCGCAGTGGTTGGTGCAGAGGGGCGACAAACAAGTGAGAAGGGAAGCCAGGGAAACTCAACATCTTAACACTTACCAGCACCCCTCCCTGCTTGATGTATGAGTGTAGTTGTCTTTCTCTGAAATTCAAATGGCAAAAGCAGATGAAAAACAAGAAGAAAAACCTTTGACTTTGGAATAGGACTGTGAGGCTGGAGGGTGGAGGGGCTGAGAAAAAGACCTGCCATCTATGTATTAGTGCTCTGTAAATATTACATGAGCTCCACATTCACTCAGTTGTTTGGCATTACTTCCACTGGATGGGTATATTATTTTAGAAACCATGCCTTGTTTATGGAGAGGTATGACCTACTTCCAGACACTCCTCTCTTTCTCTCTGGTATTTTTTTTCTTTTTTCTTGCTTCTTTCTCTCACTCCTTTTCTCTCTAACTCTCTTTTTCCAGTCTCAGACTGCAAAAAATCTCAACTGCTTGTCCCTGCTGAACAATTACAAGGCAGAGAGACCCAAATGGAGATGTTTGTAGAAAACAACATGTGTATAATTAAGGTTTAATGAGCTCTTGTCAGGGTGGAATGTGCAATTAGATTGGTAATAGAAAATTCTGCCTGAACGCTAGTGGCAGAGGCTGGATGTGAAGTCAGCATGGCAGCGAATGAAAGAACAGCAAATTATTTCGAGGCCCACTGACAGACGAAGACAGCGCTTGGTTGCTGCATTTAGATTTAAATACATGTTGAGTTTTCAAATGCAGAAAAAGAGATTTTTTTTTTTTTCTGTTCCTTCTGGTGAAGAATCGTGTTCTTTCAAATTACTGTACTTATGCTTACCAGGTTGGTTTTTTGTAGTGAAAACAGACCACTGAGGGTGAAAGCTTTCCTTCACTTCAGTAGGATGAACCAAGACAACGATTGAGATTTGAATCGATAAAATCAAGAATGCAATTTTGTTTGAAATGTTCTGTATTTCTTGAAAACGTTTTTCATGAATATTTTTGACAAGTTTGCTTCAAGAACATTAAAGTGAACTTTATTTTGAATGAAAACAAAATGCTAAAGTTTCTGATCCTGACTATCGAACCAGTTCTATGACTTCTAAATATGCTTCCTATATAGCTTTGGCCTATGTCCAATGGGCCAATTTTGAAAGAATTGGACAATTTGAACTAACCATAAGAAAAGATACTGATGGATGTCTGGTGCTTGGATGTTTTGGTGTTTTATTGCAAGAATAATTAAAGAAAATACTTTAGTTCTACATTACATATATATATATATATATATATATATATTGTGTGTGGGCATGCGTGTGTGTGTGTAACACTCTAAATAGTCAAAGCAAAATATCGCTCTATTTCCACCAATAATCTTTTGCTCTGTAAAATTACAAAATTGTAAGTATGTTGGAGTAGGTACACACACTTACAGAAAAAAAATATAATGTTTGGCTTTTTATGAATTAGTTTACTTGTCTCTGAAAGAGAGGCCTCTTTGTTGGCTTCCTCTGGGACTGCCCTTGAAAGGCTCCTATTGTGCACTATAAGCACTATGGCATAATGCAAGTGGATTTAATAGATTTAATGGAACGACCAGACAGAGTTCTCAGGCCCACATGTGATGAGAAGTGTGCTGGTTTAAGTAATCAGGAGGGACCACAACCTAAAGGAAAGTCAGGTATGGGTCAGCTTTCATTTGCTTCTAACAATAAGCTTTATTTTAAATTTTCTTAGATTTTTTGTCCATGTTGATTTATTTAAAAAAATGCTTTGCTGTCTTACTTGTCATATGTTGTGTGTTGTTTGAATATCCATATCTAGGTTCCACCTGAGCTGCTCTGTAAGTCAAGGTTAGGCAGAGTGAGCAGAGTTGAATGTCAGCAATGTGTGAGCTTTGTTTTCATTGTGTTTACAGGGGCACAATGGTGCGATTATGTGGCCATCTGAAATCCTACACCTACCAAGAGCTTTGGGGGTCAGAGGTGGGGGAAGTGTGTGTGCCTTTAGCCCAATGAACCATGCATTAAAAAAAGCAAAGTGATAGTCTGCATCAAATCAAAACAATTCAGAATCACTGAGTCACTCACAGACACAATATTCTTTCAGCCTGCTGATACACATTTTTTAAATATATGTACATGTTTTCCCTTTTACCGCTCACACCTCGCTGCCATTGTTGCTTTGTAATCTGGCATGCATTATTTTAAGGTGCTGTTTGGAAGAGTGGTCTGCCTCTTAAAGTCCCTCAGCATGATTGACAGGACCATAAAGCTGACCAATAAACCCAAGATTAATGTTATATCTAGAACCTGATAGATGCAATTAAGCCCATCATAAGCCAGAGAGGGAACAGACTTCCTTTGGGACTCATTCCATTGTGTGGTTTAACATGATCCTCAACTAAACACCTTAATTCATTTCTTCTCATCGTGGATCTTAAAGTCAACCACAGATTTAGCTTACACACACACATACAAACCTACAAACACCTATATATATATATATATATATATATATATATATATATATATATATATATATATATAGGTGTTTGTAGACAAAAGTACTAGATTTATATATTTTTATATATATATATATATATATATATATATATATATATATATATATATATATATATATATATATATATATATATATATATATAAAAAATATATAAATCTAGTACTTTGTCTTCTATGCCCTTTTGTGTCTCTTTCATGTGTCACTATCGTTCTCTTTTTTCCTCCCTCACTCCATTTTGGTACATTTGTCATGGCAATGCAAAAAGAAATCATAGCTGCTCCAATTCATTTTGTGCTCTTTCAGTCGAGAAAGAAGGGCAATTCTGTTTCCCCTCGCTAGTTTCTGTGTTGAGGTTTAAAGGTAATGAAGACCATATTTCATCTGCATGGAGTTATTTGACCGGGCGTGGCAGACTTGGTCTGTTATGGGAAAATAAATATTATGGAAGGTCTAACTTTGTTATCTTTATCACACTGGAATCAGTGCATTGTGTGCGTGTGTATGTGAGTGTTATTATTCAGAATGCATGACAGAGACACATTGGCCAGAATGAAATATGTACAAATCCAGATCCTTTAACATATTCTCAAGCTGTAGTTATATAGTATGCAAACATGTATTCATATTAGCAACACATAAAGGGAGACTACATATGCAGGAGCAAATTTATGCCCTCATGCAAAGCATATCTGCTTTATTGCTAACCATCCCCCACTCTCTCTGTCCTTTGGTTTAGTCTGTTTGCGTGTGTATGTGTTTGTCTCTCTCTGTCTGTGTGCCTGTCTATGAGTCATTGAGTGCTCTAATGACCACAGTCCTGACACAGGTATTTTGACTGCTGCCTCTTTCCATCGCCACATTGACTGACATGCGATTAGTTATGGTGGGCTGAAAAAGCCGGGGAGGGGCGGGCTGCTACCATGAAAAAAAATTGAGGAAGAGGTTTAAGTCCTCCTCTCCACGCCTCTCCTGCCTCATCTTTCTTTAAATCTGAAACATCCCCAGCCGCAGCATCCAGCTCTTTGATTTGGTAGTCAGTTCATACAGCAAAAAACAGCTGGATTCACATGAACCTTATGAGAAAATCCTCTTCTCCAAATCAGTACTGCTAGCAGCACTACGACACAGAATGCAAAGCGAACTTGTGCTCTGCAAGATTATAGACATGGTCAAAAATGTATATGAATATGACTTTTCTGAGTCAATTAGGCATTAACCCAACCCATCCAATCTGCTCTAGATAGATGGCATATTCATCCAGGTCAGTTCCAACATTAAGCCTCCACAGATTAAAGAGGAGCAGTGATATCCAGTAAACACCAACTACTTTCTTTTTCTTTTTATTGGTTCAAAAGATGCATGAAATAAGATGCCTTTTTTGTACATAAATGATTTTATTTAGTTTCTTGATAAAATGACATGTTCATACAAAACAAATTTAGCATGCCAATAAAAACATTTCCAGTACAGTTTTATCTGATCAAATTAAGTGGAATGTAGTCAGCACATACACAGAGGTCCTAAAGCAAATTGTCATGGTACAACGTTTTAAGGAAGGAATGTTAAATAATCAACACAGTCTGTGGGGGTTTAAAATGTTTTTGAGTTATGCTCCCATTTTATGTTTATGTCATGGGTTTTTGGATTTAATTGTTTTGGGATCCATTCCAAGCTCATAAATAGAGGGAAAATATTTGATTTTGTAAAGTCAGTCCTTTGAACACACAATCACAAAAATGCAGAAAACACTTAGTACTCCACCAAAAAAGAAAGTGTTAGTGTTGCTTCTCTTTAAAATTGTATACAAAGCTCACTATTATAAGATAAAACTTCATTAAACTTAAGAATGGAAGCAAAGGAAGGCCAATTGAGCAAACAAGACAATATGTATCAGGGTAGTAAAAATATGCCAAAAGCAGTTAGTCTTTATTTGAAGTTAGACATTGAAGATTACAATCGTTGGTAGGGGAGTATTGTGTTTTTTCTAAAACATTTTCGACTGTAGAAGTTTAAAATCCACAGCACATGCTTTAGACATTATATAACAACACAAGTATTGCAACTATGCTATGCACACCAATTATGACCTTATAAGAGGAAAGCCACTGCTGTCCAAAATGTACTTTTTGGATAAATATGTGAGTACATGGACAAAATATTGTTTAGTGGACAAGAGTGTCACTCTAACAAAGTTTTGGTTTAATTTAAAGGTAGGTTAGAAATGAAAGGTAGCGTTTCATTACAATAAGATTATTTCGGTGGCGATTATATTGTGGTTTGGTTTGCTTCACTAATTCACCATCAATGATTATAATATAAATGTTTTTTATACAAGTAAATCCCCTTGTTCATATCCAAGCTGAATTTTTTAATATTATCAAAGAGAAATCATATGGAACTTTGTCTTTTCAGGGAAAGAAAAGATACTGTTCTCCTGATTCAATGTTGCAACAAACATTACTCACAACAACATAACTCACACCAGACAACAAGGGTAAAAATGGAAGATAAATATAACATTACGTTATCTAAAATAGTGACAGTATTATTGGCATAATTAGAAGAGCTAATATATAACAATGTATTATTATTTTATTTTACATACCAAACTATTAACATAAAAGATGCATGCTACACTTGTATATCCAGATGATGTACATTAAGAATTTAAACGATTTCAAATGTTTCCTGTGCACTGAATAAAAAAAAAAAACACCCAGTAGAGCATATTTTGAAAACAAAATGCATTTCCAAAACATTTCTGAGATTGTTTTGAGTTCACTGAGAATTTCTCAGTGAATGGATAAAGGCATAATAATTTGAAAGTGTGAGTCTCAGTGAAAGCATGGAGAGCTCTATATAGCTGATATGATCTAGTCAACTGTTCTATAACCTCAGTGACTCTGTGTGCTTCCTGTATCAAACTGACATTGGTTTGGCTTGACGGAAAGATATTTCTAGCAGTTCTTTGACTTCATTTTGTTGCTCCTGTTCTCCTTTTACTAAATTTCTTCCTCTCTCTATTTGGGCTTTTGCCACACTAAACCTGTCTGGTGTCAACTGCATCAGCTCCTCAGACCTTCTTTCCACCTTTTTGTTTCCAGGCTGCAATCTATTTCTAAACTCCTCACTGTCTTTCACTCTCCTTCATCTCACCCCTTCTCACCTCCTCTGCCTCCACGCCAACCAACCTCACCCTCCCCCATCTCTGTTTTCCTTTGCTCAATTGTTTTGCTGTAGATTTGACCATGATTAATGACCACAAACCCTCAGGAAGGCAAACATGGAGAGACACAACATGCTTTCTTTTCTCTTATGAACCTTTCTTTTTAATGTCATAGGTCTGCCTGTATACTCACACTGAACACACTGTGACTTGGGGTGAAAGAGCTACATATTAACAGAAAAGAGACTTTTAAATGTTTTATTCTTCTCCTGTTTTAACATTTTTTTCTTATTAATGCCCTAAATTCTCTTTCCATCACATATGTCTTTAAATTTAATCGTTTCCCGTGTTATTAAATGACCCCAACAGGTTTACATAAGAATTCTGGATCAGATGTTAGCAGTATCAGTAAAACCATGTAGAAATTCAAGAAAAAAATATGCCTTGGGAATATGTACCCTTCAATAAAGTTCATTAATAAATATTACAAAGAATTCCAGTTTCTGCTTACATAGAATACAAAACTTTAGTGAACCTATTAATCAGCTTCTCTTGTCGGTTGAGAAAAATAATAATTGTAAAGGAGCTGTTTACTGTGTTGGCTTATTTTCTAGCAGATCGTTAGCTAACAGAGAAAGGGTAAAGTAATCAGATTGTGAATAAATAATGCTGAGCAAAAATCAGAATCCATGTTTTATTTTTTATTTTTAAATGCATTCAAATACCTGTTTTTTTTTTTTCAAAACATGGAAAAAAATCGTCATTCTGAAAAAAAAAAGGATGAACATGGAATAAATTATAATATAGTATAAACAGACTGATGATTAAAGATTTATCTTTCCTGTGAATCACTGAGCTAGTCATTTCTGGATAACCGCTCATTCTGAGAACTTCTTCACATCTGTTTTATATGAAGTTGACTAACTTGTTTTCCTGTCCAGGATGATTGGACAATATTGCATGATTCTTCTGCTTCTCTTGCTTTTTCTTACCCTTGTTTGTCTTATTCTGGATCAAAGGCTGGGGATTTAACTGGCCAGTCTTTTTTGTTTGGAGCCAATATGCTGGTTGCTTACAGATGCGCATGGGGTCATTGTCATCATGGAATACCCATTTCAGGGGCATTTCCTCTTCAGTATAAGGCAACATGATATCTTCAGGTATGTTAATGCATTAAAAATAATCAATGATCACTTTACGTAGTAGACATAAGAGTTTAGCAAGAGAGAATGTAGCCACACCTCTTTTGTCAGTGTTGTTATCTTAATGATGGACATTTGTGGGGGTCTTCCTGCTGTTCACATACACATCTTCTAACTTGAAATGATCTAACTTTTACTTCCATTTAACTGTAAATGTGCATTTTCTAACATCCTTTAAACTGGAGTTGGACAATTAGTCATCCTGCAGTACTAACAATAGCCTCTGTTGATTATGTTTACAGACCCTATTAGGGTCGCTAAAGCTTGTTTTCTAATGTCAGTTTGATAAGGGCCATAATCACAGGGGCCATTCAGCCATCAATCGTCTATTGCTTTTTAATCGTCTATTGCTGGGTTGCAGACAGGTGACCCGGATGACGTGCAAAATTCAGATGGAGGTCCGGAAGTGGATTTCTCCGGTTCAAACCCAAGCAAAATGTCTCAAAAGTACGCTATTGCCCTAAATTTCGAAAAAATCCGCTTATATTTCGGATATGATCTGTATTATCTCGATAAAAAAATACTTCTCATATAATCTTGAGGATTTACCCGGCATCGAGGCTATCGACATAACTAGCTATCTGGTGCTACAGACCTCATATTAAACTACGAGCGAGAAGAAAGTTTTCAAAAGCCTGGAGAATGCAATCATTTAGTTTCAGGTTGAGTCAACCATTTAGGATCAAAAGAAGCATTACATGGCTGCTTCTTTCTGCCGGCTGAGTGGTGAGTTGTGCTATTTTAAGTCATTAATCTACGATAGCAATGCTATCGCTAACAACAAACTATGAGCTTGGATCTCCCGGTAAATAATTTATGTGGCTTCTGTAAACCCAAGTTCATGCTGGGGTTGTATGTTAATGTTGAGTCGCTGTAGGATGCTGGATGCAGGTTGAATGCAGGTCAACCATTAGCGGTGATCTTCAGAAACCCCCATGTTCTGTCTGGCCAGGAATATATTCGTGAATTATACTCAGTTCATGGCCAGGCATGGGGGAATAGTTACAGCTCACTGTGACTTTATGGCTAGTAGGTTATAATTTATTCATTTTTTTTTGTTTGTTTTAGCATGAAAGTCCCACTTGAACAAACATATTTTCTGTCTGGGACTCGACACTGAGTTAGCTGCTGCTAACTACAACACTCTGAAGACAACCAAGCTACTTAACTTACGCTTGTCTTTCTAAGTAACTGTCCAATAAAATATCTGAAAATACAATTTAAATGATGCAGTCGTTACCTGTTAGAAGTTGGTTTATGCAGGTTTTCACACCGCCCGTTTTTAGCTGTACATTGTTGGTCCACTTTTCTGTAAGTTTAAAAAAATAAAAATAAGTCCTTTGTGACCAGCTACCTTCGAACCGCAAAATAATGTTAACTTTACCTATTAGAACAGTTACAGGACACAGATGTTAGGCATTTTGATGCAGGATCAACAGAAATAATTAGGCTGCATTTACTTCCTGCCCTCCATCTGCATTGGGTGACGTTGGTGCTATGTCATCTGAAACCCGCTATCCATCCAGGATAAGTGGGCATGGACGATAAATGACCTTTGTGCTGCAAGGCAACAGTGGGAGCAACTCTCCCACCTTGCAGCCTACAAGAAATAGTTGTTCACATTTCAAAGTATGATTGATGATTTTAATTTCATCACGATGTTAGTGACATTTACTTCTTTACTTGACAGTTCCAGTTATCAAAAAGCAGTATACTGCATGTTTAATAAATTTATCTTTATGATTGATATGATTTGGTTATAAAGAATTGAAGAATCAAGGAGCCTGAGGAGACAAGTCAGTCACTGGTATCATTGTGTCGGAATGGGACACATCTAAAGCATACAGGACATTGGCCCGAAGGGACCAAAACTGCACTCTTCTGCCAAAACTGTACACTGTTAGAGATTTGTTGCCCCCCAAAAATCTGTGCTGGATTCCAAGTACTTTTCATTGTCTCTTTTATCATAATTAAAGTAAATACCATAAAATATATTGTGATGACATTTTAAGGTTGGTGTTGGCTATGCCTAGCTCAGATCACCTTTTACATCCCCTTCACAGCATGTGCAAAGAACATTAAGATTAATTGAACCTTTTTTGGACCACATATAGGGAGAAAATAATTTTTACCTTTCCCCTTGATATAAAAGCTGTTTGTTATTCTAACTAGTCTGTCCTCTGTGACTCCCTCCCTTTGTGCTGCAGAAGCACTGCTGCAAACCAGCTTAAACTTTAATACCCTGTTTAATTGCTTCATGCTTAGCCTATTTTGCCAATCGAGATCTGGTTCACAGGTGTGAAAATGATTTTTTTCTAAGACACCAACACATTTTTCACATTAGGGCATTATGTAAAATCATTTTCCAGGAGTCATAAAGACAGTAATTTTCATTTCCATAGGAGAATACAATGATTGGTCCTTCTAGTAACTAATAGTGCTGTTAACAGAAATGACTGCACTCAAAGTAACAGCGCCATCAGGGGTTGAATGACAGTGTTGTGCTTTGAAATGCATCATTTTGAAAGTAATTGCCATTTTTACTGGAGCTGTTGGGATTGTGTCATTTTCAAAATAGACATAAAAATGCAAGACAAATTAAGAAATGAAGACAGTGCAGAAAAAAATAAATAAATTTACCCATAAACATTTTTGCATGTTCATTTATTACATAAAGGTAACTTTACAAAAATTATTTCCTTCCTGTATTTTCTGTCCATGAACAAAACTTGACAAATGTCTTCCTGAAGGCACATATCTATCCAGTTATTTTACCCTGCACTAGCGCCATTCATCTCAGCCTCTACAAGCTGTCTTGAGGTGTGTTTTGTTTTCTCATAAAGGGCTACAACCAAACAGTATCAGCCAGAGAGGCAGGAAAGGTCTCCGAACGTGCGTGAGCGTGTGTGTGTGTTTAAATGGCTGTTTCTTTCAAGCTGCGGTCTCTGGCTCTGACCCCAGTGTTAATCACTCTACAGCTCGAACAACCACAGGCTCTATCGTCACTGCTGCTGTTATAGCCGTTTTCCTCCCCTCCTTGGTTTCTCTTATTCATGATCTCTGCTAACTCTATTATTTGTTCTCTACCTCCTCATCCCCCCTTCTACCTGCACTGTCTTTACCTACTTCACCTCCCACTTAAATAATAGTTCATTAAGAATATATTTTTGCCTTTCTCAGATTGTCATCTGCTATAGGATTCCTAAGTCTGGAATTGCTAAGATTTGAAATAGACAACTACACTGTCTTTTTTTTCTCTGACATTTTACACCTCTTTGAGTCTGCATGGTGTCTCATCAGCTGGGTAGTTGTTTGGAATGGCTGACAGAAGCAACAGTTTGTGCCCAGATATCATCTGTGTCATGGATTGGATAAATTGATTCATTTCATGTATTATATTTATGGTCACAAGCTAATAATTTAACAGTTTCTATCCTTAATAAAAACATACAGTGATTTTTGGGGATATTCATACTTTGTCAAATTATTTTAAGACATTTTAAGCGTAAGGTCAACATACAGTAGTGCATAATTATAGTGCGGGATAAAACAACCACTTCTTACTGTGGTTCTTTAGGGAGACAGCTGTAGATGTCTTGCTACTAATTCTAACAACGATAAAACCACTCCCATGGTTTTATCTAAAGTTCTGGATGATGTTTTGGTCAATTATGTTGCTGAACAGTGAACCTCCAAACCATTATCAAATCATGCACAGCCTTTAAAAATTGTATTTCTTCATTTAAACTGGATTCTCATGTATGTATCTCTTATCTATTTTTCAATTTCCTGTCCCTTTTGAAGGGAATCATCCCCACAGCATGATGCTGTCACCACCATGTTTTACAGAAGGAACTGTGTGGTGGTATTTTGAAAATTGGCCAAACATTTTGTTTCAAGCTGTTTTCTGCTTGAGCATAACCTTCACACACATTTGCTGTTTTCCCTACTTGATTTGTGATATCTATGCATCAACTATAATTTACCATTTGCTAGCCTTCTATTGAGACCAGATATGTGTAGTGTACAACTAACATGCATTGGAATATTTTACTCATGTTTGGTTTAAATTTAATACATTTGAAGATCTACATTACAAATGTAGAATTTTAGGAAAAAATAACATGCCCTCCTACTGTTCAGAGATTATTTTAAACATTTGTCTAAAAGAAGAAAAAAAAGGTTCCCAGAAGTTCTAGCAGACTGCCTGGTATCACAGACCGTCAGTATCTGGGTCAACGACCTGAGTGACCTTCTTGTCAAATGCCATTTACATACTTTACATAAGTGTTGCTCATAAGTCACTCTATGAGTCTGCAGAGTCTGCCACTGAGGTAGTGCATATCCAGAAGCCCATATGGTAGCAATGGCGATGTAAATATGATGCTGGATGAAAAAAGTATGATCTTTACTTTTCTTACTAGTCAATAAGCATGTAGATGTGCTTATATCTGCTAACTGCTAATATGGCAGCAAAAGAAACACACTGTAATTTTTTAGGATTTAATATGGTTCTCCCTTAAAAGAATAGGTGACTGACCGAGTTTCTCATTCATTGACTCAACATGCTATGGCAGTGAGCGCTGAGCTTTCACTGTTGTGATTATCACTCCACTGGCCCTTTGTTGGCTTGTGACACCCTGGGAATCACAGCAGTTAGGTGTGTGAGTTTTTATGCAAACACGCACACACACAAGCTGTGGGCAAGCAGAGACGAAGAGTGTGAGTTACACAAGCGTTGGCAGGGCCTAATTATACATGGCTCTAATGAACTGTAATTACTGACATCCACCAGAGCATTGGGGTCTATAAGCTGAGGACTTGCAGACATTAGGCTGTGGTGTTTCAGTGTTTAGTATTTCCAGTGACTGACTGAAATTTATGTTCTTGAACAATTTTTTTCTTTCTCTTTCAGTTTGATGGTGAAAACATGTACATGAATGAAAACAACCACGAGTTCCTCCCTCCAAACCACGTGAGTTTATATTACTCCTACTTAACCTGATGATTTTCACAAATTTTCTATTTTGGAGCATCTTGTGGTTAATAAAAATAGTAAGATGAAGTTTTTAGATAAATATTTAGGTACCTTTAAAAACATATTGGAAAAAACACAATGTGGTGTCAAGTAAAAGATGTTTCATCTTCACCAAATAGTAAGTAGGTGGGGAATAACTTTCGTTTTCTGGTTCTCATATTTTTAACATGTAACTAATGCTCCTGAGAATTTTAACTTGTCATAGGTCAAATGAAGCAAGGAGTAGCCAAAATTTTGGTTGGAACATATCAATACATATGATTTTGAAGAATGTAACCATTTAGATGAATGCACATATTTTATTGCTTCATACTCATCACTGCTTTTGAAACAAAAAGGACTTTCACACAGTTCTTACAATGAAAAAAATATAATAAAAATTAAAATTTTCTTTTTTTCCTGTCTTTCAGTTATTCTCACCCTATTTTTTACTTTGATTCACAAGCCAGCATGGAAATTGTTCTGGCCTCATTGCAAAATATTTAGTGAGTTGGAATGGAGGGAGAGTGCAACAGGACGTGGCAACATTTCCAGAAATACTGTAGCACAGCTGGTCATGAACAGCTGGGAGACCATATGGTTATGTTTGGACAGGAGGATTTGTGGAGTTTGGGAGTAAGCCCATCTGACAAACACAGGGAAGCAGGGAATTTGTCCCTGTCAATTGCAATTATTAGAAGCCAACCTGTAGACCACAGTGGTTGGATTCCTGTTGTGCTTCTTCAATTTTTTTTGAGTGTCTGAATGCTTTTGTTTGGCTCACAGCCCAGAGTGACATACAACAATGTTAATTCTGACTATAAATTCACTTTTATGACTTTAAGAACATATGTCTTCTACAAATGATTTTCATTTATTTTTGGCCTTTTCCAAGTAGATGGCTGACTTTTCTATGAAAGCATGAAAATGTTACCTCTTACCGCCCATTGTATTTCAATTCATTAGCTGCCTCATTACCTGATTAAAAGTATCTTTTTATGAATAGGTATGTTTCAGTGTGGAATGGCTGAATAGAACATTTGGGGGAAAACTGACATTTAATGTTTAAAGTGGCAAGAGAGAAAAAGACAGAGAGTGAAACAACAGGAAAGGCTATGATGGGATGAGAGACGATTTTGTTTTGGTCCGTGTTATACTTTGTTTACTCAAGATCTTCTCATATTTGACATGTGCCTTGCTCTTTTCTCTGCTTCACCAGGTTTAGCCTCTCCTTCTGTCTGACAGCTCAAATCAGGGAGGCCTTAAGGGTGGATGCACAATCTTTCACAACAAAACACAGGAAAATACAAAAATAATCACTGAGCTCCTCCTTCTTTTCTATAATGATGTTACCAAAGTATTTTAAACTTTTCGAACAAAATAAAAGCCCTAGAAATGTTTATTTGCATACTGAAAGTGACAGAGAACTAAAAAACCTAAATTCCATTACTGTTATTCTGTAAATTTTGTTAAAAAGGGTGAAAAAAATTATATATATATGTAATATATAATTTGAATTTGAAAGTGACATAATAAATATCTAAATCTTGCATGGTGGCCAGGGAATTATTATAGAGACCTAAATAATTTCCAAAGCTTGCTTATGTCACTGGATAATCCGCTCTGTGTTTACGTCACCCCACTGCAAAGAATTTTGGAGATAATTATGTAAAAATAAATAAATAAAACAATGTGGTCACCTTAAGTAATTCTTCAATAACAGTACAAAAGAATGTACTTGTATGTTGAACAGAATGCTTGATGATAAAGTTTCAGTTAGAGAAAAAAATGTCTTCACCCACCATAATGCAAATTAAAACGCTTTCATATGGTATATTAAATGAAGGACAGGGCAGGCGTATGACTGATGTGATTGGTGTCTGTATCTCTTAATACAAACCTTTCAGTTGATTGAAAAGTATATTAGGTCAGGTTATGATTTATAAATGCCTCGGGGTTTGCCAAATCAAAAATATATTAAGAAATATATGCTCATATTTTTAGCTAGTTTTGAGATAAAATGTACTTTTAGTGTTGGAGACAAAGAGACACAAATGCTGCAGGGCTGATTTTTATTTCAAAGTGGATTTTTTATTTTATTTTTTTTAACAAATCCACACTGTTGCCACATTATTCTCAATATATTCATTCTTGAATGAAAACAAATCATATTGCCTAAAGCTGATTTTTCTCTGCTCACTGCTTTATTATCTCTCTTTACTTTTTTGTATATTTTTTTCCCATCATCATTTCTGACTCCCCCACTTTGGCTTCTTCCCTCTCTATATCTCCATTTCTTTCTCATATCGCCCATTGCATTTAAATGTATTTGGGTCAGTGGTTCTGCTCTGAAACTTTATGAAAGCGCTTGTCTGTATCTAGCTTAGGTTGCTACATATAATTGTTCTCTTTAATGTCACTCACCTGTTATAAAGCTCTTTATATAAAATGACTTGATGTAGGTCATAAGCTTGGTGCTGTTGGGTGAATTTGCTGAAGAAACCACATGAAATAACACTTAGATGGGTATGATCTGCTGATGAGTAACAGGAAAATGGGGTCAGTGCTATTGTCATATCGATGTTCCCATGAGCATCGTTTTCTGACTCTGTAGTCCTCTGTATTGTTTCATTTTCTAACCTCCTGCCTTATTAGAGTGACAAAGTGTTACTGATTCAATGACAAGACCGGGAACCTTGTTCTTGGCATCAACAAGCTCTTTGTCTATCCCTGTGGGCACTACTGACTAACCAGCCGAAGCGGTATTGCAAAGCTAGTAACCAGCGATTAGAAGGTCTAGTGCTGATTTTCTCTGATTTGATGAAATTAAAACAATAGAAAATACATCAACACCTTACAGATTTCTTAAATTTTTACTCTTTTGATCAGATTGTCAAGACATTTTTAGTACTAGACACTGACAATCTGAGTTAATCAAGCTGATGAAACTTTTCCTGTGCACACTTCACTGACAGACCCGCAGAATGAAGAAGACACTATAGTCGCACAATGAATTTGTGGATTCATTATGAGACTTTTTAAGAGTTAAAAGAATTTTAAGAGTTATAGAAATAACATTTTGGGACACAAAAATTACACCTACAGTTAAACGTGGTGATAGTAGTAGTGTGATGATGTGGGGCTGGTTTGCATTTTCATAACTGATGGAACCATAAATTTCACTCCAACAGGAAATTCAGCAGATAATGCTGAGCTTTTAGTCTGTGACCCTAAGTTCAGCACACATGGATTGTGCAGCAACAGCAATACAAACATCTAATGCTCACAAGCACACAAGTTCCCCTTTAAATAGCAACAACAAAAAAAATATATATATATATATTTGCTCAGGTTATCTTTGTCTGATAATAAAATTTGTTTGATGATGTGAAACATTTAAGAGTGACGACAAGGCAAAGACATTTGTAAGGGAGCAAACACTTTTTGACAGCAATATAAATTCCTGCTGCTGGTTTTAAGCAGAATAGCACACATCACTACGATCAAAGATGTGCACTGTGGAGATGTCTTCTCATACCTCCACATTACAGCAAAAGAAACTTCATCAGCACTTTACCTTGACAATGCTCTCTTTTGATGTCGTTCTCCCTGACTTATGAATTAATTTAGCAGAACTGCTGTTTGAGAGAAATATGCCACAGAAAAAAAGAGGGGGAAACGAATGGTGGAAACCAGGAGATGGGGTGGGGGGATGGTAGAGACGGAGAAACTGCACAGGGGAATAATTCGACTAATGGAGTGACTGTTTGGATATTCAGCAGAAGTAGAAACGAAGATTATGATCTCGCAATTAGCGTAACAAGGTTTTATTGATTGGCTGCTGCTTAGTGTCTTTGCTGCCAAGACGCTGCATGTGGTTTTAACATGCACAGTGTGTTTGTGGTGGGTGTGTGAGTGCGTGCAGCTCAGTCAATACAGTCATACTACAACACTTCCAGAGTCAAATCCAGCTCCGCGGGATCATTGGGCCGTGGCCATTTTATGATCATCAAAGCTGAAATATTATGGATTGCTCAGTTAAAGCAGCCTGCTGGATGAGAAGTGACAAAGTGGAGTACATTTACATTTTTCTCTCACTTTTGAGATAATGCATTGCTCTTCAATCCCTTTGCATAAAATGATAAAAGGTCTGTACCATAAGGCATTTTCTATGCCTCCTCGACCAATTTTAAAAACAATATTTTACTTTGTCTAGACATTTGTTGGAAGTCGTTTGAGGAAAAGATTATGGCACTTGTGAGTTGTAATTCCAGCTTGGTTTTTTACAGCTTGTGAGAGAAGTAGAAAGTTTTGTTCTTTAAAATGAAGCAAACACCTGATTATAATTAGATTTCTGACTCAAGCTGAAAGACTGGGCTATTGATGCTGGCTATTTCTGTTAATCTTGCCATTACTTACAGATTTAGTAGTGTGAAACCTCTTGCTAGCAGATTTGAACAGATATATCACATTGTTCATGTGCCCACCTTCTTGAAATTCTGTTTTTATGAATTTAATTATGTACTGCGCTCCCTGGCATCGCTCATCTCTCATATGTTTTTGATGAGCTATTGTAGAACATGATCTGAGAGTCTTTTATGTTTAACCTTTTGACAAATCTATCACCTCCTCCCTCTGTGCTCTGAATTAAAGAGCCATTCCACCTTTCCTGTTTGGATGAGTAATTCTCTCGTTTGGCCACGACCCAAAGTTCAGCTAGCAAGTCTGGGAGCTCGATGAAGCCTAATTGGTCAGGTTTAGTCGGGTGTGACTGACAGGAAGCCAGCTGATTGGAGGAGACAGTATCTTTTGACTGTTACACTGATTAAAGCAGAGGGCTGGCATTTTGTAAACTCCTGCCGTTCGAGGGTCCCTGCGCTCACGCCATGGCCCTGCTGGTCTGAATTACAGCTTGGTCACATTAGTCTGATTTACAGCTTCCTTGTGGTGTTTTACATTATAGAAGGTACTGGAATGGTAAACTCCACCCCTATTCACTTCCTCTTGCCCTCTCTTCGTATTCGTCACTCCAAACATTCAGTCATCCTCCATCCTTTCTTCCACAGCTCCCTTTAACCTCTGTTCTCAATCTTCCCCACTCACTTTAATCCTTCCATTTATTTTCCTACATGTTCCTCCAACCTCCATCAACATCCCTTTACCTTCCTCCTCCTTTACCTCGCTCCCCCCTCTTTCTGCCTTCTTTCACTCCCGCACTACATCTTTTGTGAAAATGAAAACAAAGAGCAGCGTGCCAGAATATTTCTATAGCCTGTTCGCTGACGAAGCATTGAGCAGAGACAAAGTAAAAAGATGTGCCGGCATATTTGTCGCAGCAGCAGAAAGATGGAAAGCTCTTTCCACCGTTGCATTTTAACAGCCGTTTGGAAACTCTTCACCTTCAATACTTCTACCCTGTTTTAAAAGTGTCATTATTGGAACACTCCCCCAACAGAGCAGTGTGTAAATAAATGTAGGTATGTATATTTGTGTAAGGTCAGCTTTGCCATGCTGTCTCTACCCCTTGTTGCCTGAGGTGAACAGATAAAACTAATGGCCCCTTAATGTGTTTGTGGAAGCTTTTTGACCCTTTCCATAAAATGACGAGAGACCAACCTTTCACTCTTTTCCAGACTGAGTGCCAGAGTTTCATAAAAGAGATAAAATATACTGCACTCCTTATATTGAGCCAATTCACTGCATCAGATGGTTTCAATTTCTTTGGAAAAGCAAGCCTTCCTAGCTTGTCTTGAATAGTTTTTCCTTAATTGCTGTGGAAAAAACTACCTTGATGGTATTGGAGGGCATTACACTCAGCCACAAAATGTTTATTTACTTGTAATGCTGTTTTTTTAAGGTGTGAAAACTACACAGACTTAACAATTCATGCTGATTTATTTCCTCCGTTTTGATCAAATTCAAATGAGGTTATATAAATTCCCCTAATAAAATAGTTGAACAGCATGAAGCAGAGGTGTTGGGGCTTGGAGCCAATGAATTGTACTGTTTTACATTAAAAAAATAGTTGCAACTTGGTATTAAAGCAGCCCACCATGTAGAGAAAGTGAGGTGTGATGTACCTCATAGGAGTTAGACATCTATTTAATTCTACACCTTAGTAAAAGTACCACATGCTCGCATGTTTTCAAGGCAGCCAACATTGGCATGGGGGTTTTCTTTGAATGAGAGTGCTAACACATTAATGATGACAGCAATGGTGTGCAGATTTTGAATTGAATTATTCATATCAAAGTTTAATTAGTGTGAATACTATGAAAAGATAGAAAAAATAAATGCTGAAATATCAGAGTTAAACAATAACTGTCTTAGACTTGCTTCTAGCTTAAATGCAACAGGGCACGTAAGGCAAATCTTTAGTAATTTCCAATTGCAAAAAGAGAAGTACATGTAGATGGTGCATTTTATATAGCTCCTATATGATGGTAGAGAACCTTTGTTTAGTATCTGAACTCTGGATTGACAAAATATGATGTTCTATCTATGAACACGTTCCTTCTCATGTATTAATATTAAAATGTTCAATAAAAATGCAATAAATCATCTAATATCGAAGAAATATGTTAGTTCTGTCTGGTAAATTTATGCAGAGCAAAATTGTAAAAAGGATTTGATTTTGTAGTATTTTTGTGCACACGGTTACAAGAATAAATATTAAAAAAAGCCATCTCACACCTGATTGGAAGATTACAACTCGAATGGCCTGAGGTTATTATAACGCATTTCTGCTATCAAACACACCCAAATCCTTTACACAGATTATTACCATGATTTCCAAAACCTTTCAATTACAGTCACTTGAGCAAGTATTTAAACTTGTTTTCACCTAATCAGATAGCATCAGGTGATTTTGCAAGTTGGAAAAGTTTGTGATTGTTATTATGGAATTATTATACATTTCTATACCACTGTTTCAGTACTAAACCTCACTAAAACCAAAACAAAAATTATATTGGAAAAATGCTAGAGGTCTTTAAAAAAATTGTCAACGATAAATTCCTAAATGACCTAATGAATGTCGCTGCGTGGTTTACAGAAAAAAGAAAACCAAAAAACAAACAAAAAAACCCTCACCTTTATCCAGATATTTATTTTAGATGTTCCACATCTCTGTTCTGGGCTCAGTGTGGAACCTTTTTTCTGACACATAAAGTGCAAGTTGCAGCACTGAACCAGTAAGAGACAGGGATGTTCATTGACACTCGAGAGCTGTCTCCTCCGTTCCCCTCCTCTCACAATCAGCCTCTTATTAACAATGGCACCAGGAGTGCAAGGGTCCAGATGTTAGTCTCCTGCTCCCACCAGCTGTGCCAGCCACTGATACACAGCCTCATTGACTCTGAAGCAGGCACACAAGAAGCGCTGACATCACAGCCACACACACACCCATACACGCAGATGCACAGATAGGATGCACTGTCTTAAAACTGGATTTTATTTGAGAAAAGTAGGTATGAGAATGAAAACATTGAAAAGTAATTGCACAAAGACACATTCACCATAAATGCACAAACTGGATCCACTTTCTCCATCCACACACTCTTTTACACCCTTTTTCTCCTGGGCTAGAGTTATCAGCAGCATTATTTGAGGGTGACAGGATCCTAACAATTACCAGAATAATGCATGTTTGTTTGGATGACTGCGCCATCAGCACTCCCTTTGTCATTTTGAACATTGTGACAGTCAGTCAGTACTCATCCACCACCCTTTATTCTGCTGTTTTTGTCCATTTACTTCTTCTTATAACAATAATTACTTTTGTCATTCACACACAGTGCCACAATTGTCCACACACTAATGGTAATTTCTAACGGGGGGCACGGACAGACGACAACTGTGCAGTCGAGCTTACCAGCTGCTGTTTGTTGGCCTTGTTGTACTTCTGTCAACTCATAAATCAGCAATATCAGTAGCTGCTATTTAGCATTCCAGAAAAGGCAATGAGCAAGGTTTAAAAGGCTTTCCCCCCTTAGCAAGGCATGGCTGCTCCCAACAGGAAGAGACAGAGGAAAAATAATACTCAAGCAACACTGTAATTCTAGATTCACCCTGTCAGGCAATAAGTTTGATTATGGTCCTCATTTGAAATGTTGGATATGTCTCTTACATCTTCCCCCACCCCTTATTTTCCTGCTCCCTCTTCTCCTCTCTGTCTCTGCTCCCCCCTTCCTCCCCCTCCAGCATCCTCAGCAGTGTCAGCATTGGCATCACTCTGACTCTGGATCACTATTGGGAAACCTGAGCACCCATGTTTTTACCTTTCTCCCCCAACCACATTGGAGGAGATCATGATTGTCACTGATATTGTTGGATCTGCATGTACTCGCAACCACGACAATCTGAAATCTTGTCTGTTGAAGCACCGCCTGATTAAATATCCATACAAAATTTTACATCAGTTTGGTGGAGAGTCTAACCTTGCTCTAAAAATATGTTATCAGTGCAGTTGTTGCAGCTGACAGAATTAAGTGCGACTGGCGACTGGAAGAGGCAAACGAAAAGACAAAAAAAGCAAAGAGAGCCTGTGACATATTTTCAATATACCCAAGTGGAGAAAAAAGAAAAAAATAGGAATAAAAGGAAGAGATTTGTCAGTGAAGGCAGGTAATATTTAGTCACTTGCATCAACTTGCAGATTTAGAGAGAAAGCATGTGTGAAGCAGGGAGTAAGAGGGAGGTTGTGTTTATTATTTGATAAAGCCTCCCTTATAACCTCGGCATGTTGTGCAACAGCTCTGGCTCTCCTTCAACTCTGCAGTGTGCCATTTCAAATTAGTCGCTCGTGGAGAGGGCCTGCCCCGTCTTTGCAAAATGCATTAGTACACCACTCAGAACCTCGTACAGCCTAGGGTTAAACACAAATTATATCATTTCTGTCATCCAATCAAATCACACTGACCCTTGGATCTGGGAGATGAGTCAAATGCATAATGAAATATGACATCGCACAAAAGCTCTGATTGTAATCTGTTCTGACACGCGATCAGATGGAGATGACCTCTTGACCCCGACTGACAAGTGAGACGAGTACTGGGAATAGGATACACAGCAAAGAACGAGGAAAGGAAACATGAAAGAAAAGGTGGGGTAGGGAGGTAAATGCAATTATAAAGGCTGGTTTTAGTCAATGATGATTAGTTAGTAATCAGCTGAGTATCTGGGGGTGAATGAGGCCATTTTCAGCTTTTGACAGCAATTATACACTCCATTCCCTCCATATTTTCACTCCCGCTGGGCTTTATGTTCTTGAATGAGTGCATCTCACCAACCTATCTCCCTTTCTGTTCCACCTTTCTCTCTCCCAATGCACATTTTCACAGGACATCCCTTTCACCAGTGCTCTTTTTTTTTCAAACAGCAAAATAGTGACAGATAAATAATACAATTTGACTACTTGAGAGTGAGATTTGTTGACAGGAAGGTATGGTGACAGTGGAGTAATCGGCATCAGGCTAAATGCTGTGTATGGACCAAACTGGCTTGGGCTTAAAGGGGA
The DNA here is from genome assembly GCA_911649635.1 of Poeciliopsis gracilis. Taxonomy (NCBI): domain Eukaryota; kingdom Metazoa; phylum Chordata; class Actinopteri; order Cyprinodontiformes; family Poeciliidae; genus Poeciliopsis; species Poeciliopsis gracilis. Next base: position 3,098,287 of record CAJVRI010001403.1, read on the forward strand.
AAAAACTGGCCAGTGTTAGACCAGCTGAGAGAAGAGGAAAAAATTGAGGTGTAGGATGGCTGCAACTGGATCCTCGGCATTCTCCCCCTCCCATTTGTTGGGCTCTATGGTGTGTTGATACCCTCTAACTTGGTATTGTAGTAGAGGAAGAGCTATGGCTTTAATTAAGCCTGAGATGATGGACAGAAGAGATGGATAGATAAGGAGAGAGATGATGAAGAAAAGAAGTAACAAAAGCAAAGCACTCATGCAGTTAAATTTAAAGATATTTGTAGTCAGACAACAACTATATGTCTTGAAAACAAGATCTGTTGTAAAAAGGACAATTCACAAATGTAAACTGCAGTCTTGCTTGAGAAGAATGAATGAAATGAATAAAAATGATGAAAGCTTTTGTAAATCATTCCAAACATAAATCAACAGTTTTCTTTACAATCACTTGGGAAAAAGAGATAACAAGTCTTTACTCTGAGTGCAGAGGGCTGCATAGTGGAAATGGAAAAGTGTTGGAACGAAGGGTGTTGAAGGTGATGGAAATGGTGGTGTTGTGTGAGGGATTTCAGGCATAAATCACCAGTGTGACAAAGCACTCCAATAGGCAGATAAGTGCACATTAGTTGTAAGACAGATATGTCATCATCTTCCTTCTAGTTGTCTTTTCTACCCCTGGGACGACTCTAAGCTCTTTTTCTCTGTCGAAAATAAGAACCAGGTGTGACTATGGAGCTCTTAAACTCTCATTTTGCTGACTCATTTTCCATTATATAAAAACATTCAAAAACAGTGTTCCAACCTTGAGTTAAAATGCATTGTGCTACAGAAGGATTCATACCCCTTAAACCTTGTCTACATTATGCCAAGTTTTGATATTTTAGTGCAATACAAAGTAGTGCATTGCTTTTTTTTCTTTTTAAAAAATATAAATATGAATAAAGGGGATTAGTTATTCTGATATCCCTAAATAAATGTCTGTGCAGCTAATTCCGAGTCCATTCATTAAGGAATAGAGTTCACCTTTGTGTCATCTGTTTTCAATATATATACAGTTGCAGTATACCCCCCAAAAAATATTTTCAGGGAACATTTGTGAATTTACTGTATCATGTAGTCTACAGAACATAAAATCTCCAGACAGGCCACATCTGATGTTGTGGAAAATTTTAAGGCAGGGTTAGGTGATAAAGCAAGCTTTGGACATCTCAACAAATCACTTCTCAATCATTCACAAAATAATTTGAAGAGTCTGCCACAATTGGAAGGCTATCAAAACATTGGTGTCCACCTGAATCGACAGCCTAAATGAGAAGAGTATTACCACGGTATCTCTGGAGGAGTCGTGTTCAGATGGGATGACATATTAACAGGAGAGCCAATTGTCTAAATTCCACTAATCTGGACTTTATGAAAGAGTATAAAGAAGAGTGCCATTAATGGATGAAACCCCTCTTTTTTTTTTTTTACAATTTGCCATGAGTCACATAGATAACACAGCAAACATATGGAAGGAGGGCTCAGAAAAGGAACTGTGCTGATAAAATAAAAACCATGAAAAATGAGAAGTACAAAAGCAACATGAGAAGTAATCTTTCGTTCATCCTGTCACATCTGTTCTGCTTCAAAAATTATTTACTTTGAGCAGTGTTAAATTGCATTAATGTAAAATAATGTGCCACTTAATTTGAAGAAGTTCTGGGTGCCCTAAACATTTGTGGTTAGTGCACCCTAATGGCTCGCAACAACTCTAGTCATTAACTACTTTTGCAAACGTAAAAGCCTATGTCACTCATATGCTTTACTGTACTATCTTGGCAAGTTATTTTTTATTATCAAAATCCCCCAAAAATGAAATAAAAAAGTGATTTAAATAACTGATCATTTTGTCTTCTGTCAGACTGATATATTACCTCATATTTACCGTTCACAATGCAACAACAGCAAACCAAGATTACGTTTCTTACTTCCATGAAAAGGCATTTAGCTTTTTATCGTGCAAATTAATTATATTTGACAGCGGAACATTTCTATAATAGATATACAATTTAATATGAACTGGATGATGTCCTAAATCCTGATTTCTACAGGCACCACAACAATAATCTAATAATAAGAAGAATATAGAGATAATGAGCCATTAGCCACAGTCAATATCATCTCCAGAAGGCCTTGAGTACTCAGGCAGTGTTACAGAGGGAGTTGGAGATCTGTGCCAAGTAAAAGACAAGCTGGAAAGCTCCCTAATCAATGTTTTTTTTTCCTCTCTCAGTCCCAGACCAACTGTCTATTCATCTGTTTCTCTCGAAATGAAAGGTGTGCTGGTATGCAACACTTACAGTCGAGAGATCTGTGTCTTAATTAAATCGTTGCAGATTGTGTTTCTCTCGCTGTGCAGACAGCATACTGTGCGTTGGAAACAATGTTCCCTATAGTGTCTTGCAAGGAGCAGATGAGGTTAATAAAAGATGTTTCTGTGTTGGATTAAAATCTGTGTAGTGACGCTTTTAGACAAAGTGTTTGCTTTATAATTAAACTCTGAGGAATATCAAAAGAAAGAAAAAACATTTGTTTCCAAAAACATGCCATGTGACACACTATTTGAATTGCATTTGTGTGGATTTGACTTTTAAAGAGGACTAAAGTATACACAAACCAAGCTGTACATGTAGTTTTGTGCTTGCAATTTCATTCTGAACAGTGGCATAATGAATAATTTATCTTGCCACAATCCAACTGGGAATGTCCTTGGTATTTACATTTTATCATCAAGGGCACTAGATGAACCGTCACAGCAATGTAACACATGACACATCTCCACTCCTCGTCCTGTTTGCACAATCAAATGCAGCAGACAAGACACCCACTGAAAATATCGTTCCAGACCTCTACCATTTATTGATAAAGGATGAGGGAAAAACAACAGTTTGATGAACATGCTTTGTGATGACTCAACATGATTTTCCTTTAGATTACCTGGTGCTCCCACACAGCGAACATATGAGTAAACGATGGCTAAAAGGGGGACACACACGAGGGAGTCAATTCACACAATATAAACGGTGTTTACAGCAGACAATTTAGTTTCCTTCCAACAATTATGAGGGGAATTGAATCTCAGGAAATGTTTGTTTTCTTGTCCATTAGGCCACACAATAACAGCATTCCCAAAGGCTTACAGACACATCTGTCTTTAAAGGACAGTTCAGTAAATTTATAGAAGCTTGCTTTCAGTCTATTTTAGGACAAAGTAAATCAGATTAAGGCGAGAACAATAAATTCTTTATGTTTTTTTTATTTGTGTGTGTTATGAAACATTTGGGTAAAAACAAAATGATCTGCATATTTGATCACTGGAATTAAATGATTGATTGCCTGCGATTCAAAGCACTCTCTGGGAAGCTGGCTTTAATTTCACAAACACTAAACTGAGATCTGTAGAATAGGGATGGGTAGTTGTAGGGAGGATTTTCCACTTAAAAAATTAGAATTTTAATTTTAAAATTGAACTTGCATTTACTCAGATTTTCTGAAAGTGTGTCATACTGCCAACTCAGAAAAAAAAATACTTTGTCTTGGTACTGTACACAGAATGAATACCTGAATGCACAATGCAAAATGGAAAAAATACCCCCCAAAAAACCAGGACAAATTAGAATTCAGTTTAGTTTGTATTTCTGGTATGCCTGAATGTGTTTATATTTTACCCTTTCCTTATTCTAACCATGAAGCATCTGCAAACTGCAAGTTTTATAAATTTTTATGCTACTTGCCAAAAAATACATTGTGAAACAATATCGAGTGAAAGAAGAAAAAAGTACCCTGTGTCCTCTCTCCTTTTCCTATCTCTTCATGGTCCTTATTTTCCAAAAGTATCTGTTTGAGAGATAAATGACCACTCTGCTGCCGAGGATGACAGCCTACACAAAGATGATATTGAATTGATTTCAGAAATGTTGCAGAACTGACTGTTTGATGTATACCGCTAGACATGAATCATAAAAATTCTATTAAAAACCCCTTGAATGGCTGACACCAGAATATTATTTGTGATGATTAATTTGACTCAGTCATTACAATGGGAGTCAAGTTGGATCGTCTCAGACAAAATTGCTTTTCATTCCCCGTTGAATTTCCCTGCTATTTTTCTTTTCTTCCTGCTCTGTGCAGGACTCCGATCTGATTGGACTTGTAGTGTTTGAGCAGCAGCTAACACATGCATTGGTTTTCTTTATCACCAAGGTCAGGCACTCTGTGTTTGCATCTAAAATTAGATGTTTGGTTGAAAAGATTTGTTTTATTTATTTATTTTCAAGAAACAAAAACTTTATTATGCAATTTATTTAATCAAATAAATTTGTAAATTAAAATAATTCAGTATTACTTAATGTATCACAATATATGCGTTAAGGATCTACGCATATATTTGTTGTCTTTTCTTTCTTTGAAACAACTAGAACACCACATTTGATTAAAAACGTATTCTCCACTTTTACCATGTGGCATATTTTTCTCTCATAGGGATAATCATCCAATGTCTCAGATATCTAGCTCTTGCTTTAGAAAATTTGAAATCTTCTCTTAAGTTTCATACGACTCTATTTGATCACATGATTGTTTTCTCCTTCTATTTCTCGCTATGTTTATCCATCCTATCAGAGCTACACAGGCCAGACGGGCAGCAGCGGGGGAGGAGGTGGAGGAGGCGGTACCTCAAGTGGAAACGGGACTGGGGATGAAGACTATGAGATCCCACCAATCACTCCACCCAACCATCCCGAGCCACCTCTTCTTCACCTGATGGAGCATGACTCTACGGGTTACCTCTGTCATTCGCTGCCACACAATGGGCTCATCAACCCATACTCATACACTGAGCTGCCAACGCTCATGATGTCGAACATGTTGGCACAGGACAGCCACCTTGTCTCCAGTCAAATGCCCTCGGTGAGTAAAACTACCTTGATTTTGCATCCTGTAGTGGGCTTTGGTAGGATCCAATGCAAAGCTGGATAAGAGTATTACTTACAGATGTTTGAGCCTATTTAATAATAATAATAATAATAATAATAATGATAATAATAAAAAAAAACTCTAATTTTTAACTCCACTAGCTTTTATTTGTAACAAGCAAATTTACTTTAAAATAAAGTAAATTAAAAGTACATTTGCTTTATTCTTTGCAATCTAAAGTTCACAGAACACCAGAACCTTCAACATTTAAAAACAAACAAAAACATGTGAAATTTTGTAATAACTAATGTTTGAATGATATTGATGTTGATGAATGATTTCTATAGTGAAACAGATCATGCTCCAAAAACGTTAATGTAATTTTCAAGACAAGTAGACGTAGGCCAAGGGGAGGGAACAGATGATTGTTCAGGGGCTGCCTTGTCAGCTGTAATGCATGGAGAAAAGGATTGTGGGTAAATCCATCAGCATCATATCTGCCTCGACGGCATGCATCGGTCAATCTGTCAAGCCTTCAAACATGAATACATGCTGATTACTCCCTCAGCTCCAAACACACACAAAAAAAATGCTCGTCTGCAAATTAGCATCTCAAAACCGTAATTGCTTTTGTGGGAACTGCTGCAAGAAGCAGGTTTCTATCAGAGAAGTACAACAATCTGTAAAAGCTTTAAGTATGAAATGTAAACGCACATGCTGCTATCTTTATTCCTATGCTGCAGATGCAGCATTAAATATGTGATTTATGGTTGAATTTGAAGGTGAATTTGAAGTTCAAGTTATTCAGATTATTCTTTTGTTTGTCACTGTGCAGCAAATATGTAAGAGTTTGTCTAAAAATTATTCCTGCTAAGTTTGACAGTGTCAGATCTGAATGCATCCATTTGGAAGCAGAAGGCATTGATGCTTTTTATTGATTGCAGCACTAAGATCGCAATCAAATTACATGGTAAACCATGTTAACATAAAAACATATATTCCTCTAATGTGGAGGCTTATGGTAAAGGAATTCATGCCCTTGTAATTTACTGGATAATGACAGAGATATCATAAACTGGCACAGAAATAGTTTCTGCCAGCTGTGCCGTTTTTGTTATTTTTATAAATTCCTCAAACCTTTTTGGATAATAGCTGTTTCTCATTGGTCTTTGTCATTACAATTATCAGAGATTCCCAGAGTGTTTTGGAAGTTTATGAAGCAGGTAAGAGCATCTGTTTTATACAGTATACTGTAGACATACACAGATGCATATCAAGGTCAAGTGTGATGTATCATGTTCATCACAAACAGAGGGGAGAAGGGTAAACAGCAGTTGAAATAGATCTTCATAAAGATCTCAAATGCAAACATCTTATGCATTATATATATATTGCAGAAATATTCCCCTGATGTATTAGCTTCACTTGTCATCTATCTTTATATTCATTTCACATTTTGGTCATGACCTTTACTGTGGAGACATTGCTTGATTGGCCAGTCTTTCACTCCACCGTCAGTGTGTGTGTGTTTGTGCTAGAAAGAACCACGCTTCGCTTTTAATGCCGCTGAATACAGTCGGCTGCACAATAAAAATGCATGAGATTCCAAATGTGCAGCGAGCACAACATATCGAACAGAAATTTGAACAAATAATCTTGAATTGCAAGGGTTATTTCTTGTGAGTACTGTTTTGATAACCCTGGATCATATAAAGATTATTTTTGGAGACGAGACTGAATGCTTTGCCCAGTTTAAATTAGGTTCTGAAAGTGCCACGTTACTGTTCTAAACAGTGTACATTTTTAGATTTGCAAGTGCGAGACTAAAGCAAAGCAGCACATACAGTAATTATTAAGATGAAAGAAAATAGTATATTTATATTTTCATTTGGCCCTTTCTAAGTTTATAAAAATCTGAAATTATATTCAATTTAATAATAAAGAGGAAGGCTCACAAATACTAAAAAGTATGTATACTCCAGCTTTTTGTTTATGTATTAATCTTCAGACAATTTAATAAATGAACTCTGACCTTGCCCAGCTATTTATAGCTTTTGAGTTCATGTTAGCAACGGGATTTGACACCTTTGTTTTTCACACACAGAAACATCTACCATATACGTGCCGCCACGATGCACTTCGCCACCTGGTTGTTGAAACTGGGATGATATTAAATAAAATTTCTGGTTCGTCCATAAAACTACGCTTAGGTTAATAATCTAATGTCAGTCTATCTGCTCAGCTGTAAAAATACATCTGCAGCGTTCTTCCCTGTTGTTCGCTCTGAACACCAGGCAGCAGAAAAGACTACCGAACTCCAGGCAAGGTGCCAGTCATTTTAAGGATGCTTATTGGTCCCCCGAAAAACGACAAAGACCCAGACATAATCACCGATCAATAAAATCCTCCCAGGCTGAACTTGAAAATTGGAGCTTATGCTGCTAACACTTAGCTTTCGTCAATAACTTAGGATTAAGTGAGAGCGCTGTGCAACGCAAGTAACAACCCGGCCGTAATACTGTGCGCTAATACTAAAATACTAAAATATAATGTAATGAAGCTTCGAGGCAGATGCATTTTCCTTGAGGAATTTTAATAATCGAGGTACTCGAATCACTTGAGGAATCGTTTCAGCCCTACATTATTTGACAGAGATCCTGTATGTAATTTAATCACAGTATAGATGGAGCTGGTTTGCAAATTGCTCAGAGATTTGTGAACCAAGATTGGAGAAAAAAATAAAATAAAAATATCCTCAAAAAGCCTCAGAGTACATCTCACAGTTCACCGTTCAGTTTGCCATCTGAAATTTGGGAAGTATCTTACTTACAAACTACAGAAAAGTAACATATCACATATTATCCCCATGATGACACATAGAGCGGGCACCATTATTATGTGGGGAGGCTTCGACGCTCTCAATATATACATATATATTCATAAAGTAAACTTAAAAAAATCTTTTCATTTCAACTTTCTCTAAAAGAGGCATAGCGATCCTTTTAGTGCCCTGCTTCAACTTCACCCTGAAAAAAGGAGCATATAAAGCAAACTCTCTCTAAATCAAATACTCTGTCTGGCAAAAACTACCAAACCGTAGCGGAGTTTCATTTGTGCTGAGAACCGAGTGTCTATTAAATTGGTGCCTCACCTTGTCACACTCTGTTGAACAGAGTAATTAAGCAAACTCTGCAGTTCAAACATGAGATGGTATCATTATGAATTCCTCACTTGACATGGGCGGATAAATAGTGTTGGTTAACTTCACATTTTTTTGCCTGTTTAGGTTGCATAAAAATACACCATGCAAAATATCTGCTTCTCATGTTGACATTGTACTTCTATGTGAGTGTCCAAGTATGTTTATTTATACATTTCTTTGCCTTCACTATAAACAATATCTCTGCCGTTGAAATGGATCCACTACATCTGGAGGTCAGGCCTTATATTCAATCTTGAGCACATTGAAAAAAAAAATCCATTAGGGTTCATCTTTCCTGCATCAGCCATTCTATTGTGGTGCTGCAGTGAGATCTGTTTTCATCAAGCAGATTCAATACGTGAGCTGGGCAATGAAAAGAGTGCAATAGAGTTAGATGAGGAGAGGAGAGGTTGGGGGTGACACGGTGAGGTTGGGTGGGGGTGGTTGAGGTTGTGGATAGAAAAGCAAGTACAAATTGTAAAGAAGGATAAAAAAAAGGTAACTCTTATTCAAAATGAGCATATAGCTCCAATTTTCTGTACCTCCTGGATTTCATTATTTGATATTTTAGAGATAATTCGGTTGAGTGAAATGAGGTTATTCGATCTCAACGAAAAGCTGAAAGGTGTAGTGTTTTTCCAAATGCGGCTCCATTTCAATTGAAGTATGCATATATTTGAAACTACTCCAATACAAGTGCAACAACATAAACATATAACAAGTAGCCTGATTGTATAACTCCAAGGATTCAGACAAAGTAGCATTTTGCAGTGGTTGATCATAGTCACAGGGCTTACGGTAAGAATTGATAAGTGGCTTTGCTTAATTGGTTATTTTTTTGGGTGCTTTGTTACTGGCAGACTGATACAAAGACGATTTGTTCCCAAATTGTGTCTTTGAGACACAATTGGGTGCATGTAAATGCATCATCGTTTTGATGCATTTACAAAAGCATGGCAAAGATAAACCATATTGACAGAAGTAAAAGAGGAATTTTAGATCTGAAAGATGATTCTGAAACATTTCTAAGCTTGTCAAGGATGAATTGATGGATGACTCATTTTATAACATTATTTTAAGGACATTTGTTTTACTCTGTGAAAACCACCGCTTAAAAAAAGACCTTGAAAACAGTTCAAAGAAAACCTAACAACTAAAGCTACACATCAAGTAGTCATTTACTGGGGAGCAAAATACTTTTTCTTAAGACATTTTTAGTCTTTTTTGCCTTACTTTCTTTTTAATTTTATTGTGTGGTTTGATTGAATATGTTAGTTTGATTGCATATGTTAGCCCTGTTAAAATATTACTACATTTCAGCTTAAATGTAGTAAGCTGAAAGAAAGTGAGGTACTATTAACTAACCATATTTGAGCCGTCTCTGATATAGAGTTTAATAATCTGTATGGAGACAAAAAGCTTCCCAAAGAAGAACTTAAAAACAACAGTTTATCTGTCTTTCAGATCACTCTGTTGGATTCTTCAAATTCACCCACACTGATGCTTTTGTCCACTTATTTGTGATTCACTATCTAGATAGTGGCAGACTGCACTGGAGCACCAACCAATCATCTGTTGCCCCTGGAAGCAAAGTCATTAGACAATAGCAGACAGAATCCCAGACAAGATTATGTCTGCTGAAGGGCTAATGGGGACGTTTAACTGAAATATGGTTTTATGTTGGTCTGCTTCAGATGTGTTGGCATCAGTTCAGTTAAATTTGCAAAACACAATCATCATCAAGAACACTATATGTTAAATAAATCAGCCCAGTGCTGAACTCAGTTAAATTTTGTAGGGTTAGACAAAGTACAATTTTAATTTTAATTTTAATTGCCATGGTTTCCTTAGAAAATGTTATGTTTTATTTTAACATCAGCAAAAATATGCTTGTGATGTTGAATTCCACCTGCATGTAATATTTAATCAGGCAGTTCCTCAGAGTTAGTTATTCATTTCTACAGTCATCACATACTTGCTCAGAAGAAGGAGTTGCTGTGAATTTAAGAACTGAATGCAGTGTGATGGGCTTCCTGCATTATAGTGCAGGACAAATGGTCCTGCCACCCAAATTCTCTTTACTCATAAATGTTGTCTAATCCTTATTACTATATAGCTATAAATTGATTTTGTTTCATCCATTTGTGTTCTGTATTTGCTTGATCTGATCTGATTCAGCTTTGTAGAGTGACTCAATTACCAGTCACACTTCATCTTAGAAACTAACAAAGCTAATAACCTTAGGGCTGAAAGTTGCCAGTTAACCTGACGTGTATGTTTTCAATTGTGGAATAAAGTAGTGGAGTACCTGCAGAAAATGCATGCATAAAAACATGCAAAAATACAAAACTCCAACAATTGCAAAGAACTTGTGACACTTGACCCCAGAGTTCAATTCAACATTAAATCCAATTCAGTAGAGAAGAAGAGAAAAAGAAGACAGTTTATTGTACTGGTATTTGAAGTAGTTGCTGTCAATCACTGATGTTCAACAGTTACTCAGATGCAATTTATTAAAATATTAAAAAAGGGAAAACCTGAAAATACTTTAAAATATATCAGCAGCAGTATCTGCATCAACATAAAATTAAATTTATTTATTTATTAATTTGTTTATGCTTCAAATTAATTCATCAAGTTTCTTTAAAACATGTTTATTTATTTGTATTGTTGGTAATTTCTTTATAAGAACACTTTGGCTATTGTTATCTTTTAGTTAGTACACAAAACCATCAATTATCAGAGCTATACAAATATTCGACACAATGTTTGCTAAACCGTTCCTCTTGTGCTTGTAGTGTTCTAGGAAAAATTGATTTTCTTGGTTTAATCCACTCATTCATAGTGGAAGTTAATTGAAAATGTTCTTTTTTTTCTCTAGTCACAACATGAAAGACATAATTAACCACTTTCCTAATTTTGCAAGGAGTACATTTTCAATAGTCATTGTCATTTCTGCTAGTTATTGTGTTGTGGTCTGAAATTGCTCCTGGACTAACTTGATATCTTTGAGAGAGCCCTTTTTCTCTGATGCTCCACTGCACTTGGCAAAGCCTCTCCCTGCTTCTCTCCATTAATGCCCTGACTGTCATAGCATCTACAAGTTCCAAAACACATTAGAAATTTAATAGCCTTGCTCAGGTTGCATTGATCTTATCAATGCAGCCCCAGAACAGATACACATCTCTTGCTACCGGTGAATAATTTTTTGGGTTCACGAGCAAAGTGGCCACATTGTAGTCACTTTCCACTTTCAAATACACCTGAACTTGCTGAAAGCAAAGCTGTTTATTCATTGGCTTAAAAACCTTGTTCTGTGTGAGCCTCACACCTGTGTGCCTAAAATATATTTAAGGAGAAAAGGCCTATATGGTGTTTTAAAATGCTAGCAGCTGGAATAAATTATCTTTGATGAAGTTTTTTGTGCTTCATTCAGAAGGAGCCATCATCAGACTTGCTTGAGTGTGCTGTTTTGAATATGTAATAGATGATGAATGTATAATCAGGAAGGTAATGTTATGCATAACAGCAGAGTAAGAGGAGAAAGAGCTATATGCACAAACAACCCTAGCTCCATCAAAGGTATTATCTCATCATCATCTCAAGTTTTTCTTGAATATAAAATGTAAATTTAGCAGAATATTGGTCAGTGTATTGCTAAAGAGCTGCTGGCTGCATTCATATTCAAATCTATTCTTCTAATTTCTTTTGTTACATTTTAGAAGCGTAATTTCCAAACAAGCTCCTTATCTTCAGCTACTAAGGTTAATTATCAAGTATTAATCCCACCCTGACTGTCATGTTAACTTGGACGGAAGCCTGTGTTTTCGTCTCATGCTTTTGTTTTTCCTCACAAGGTATTAAGTGCTCCTGGCAGGTGCTCGCTCCCCAAGCCTGTGTGAATGAAATATGAGCTGCAATGTCAACTGAACTTGTCACAGACAAGCTGGGATGAATAAATGATAAGAGAGTAGAGGTGTGTTTTAATGTGTTCGCTCGCCGACGGAGGCTCCCAGCTAGGGTATTATCTCTGACTGTACACCTGCTGGTTTTCTGTGTAAACCTGGAACAAAAGGAGATACTTTGGTAAAGATGCTTTCAAGGAAGAAGAAAATCTCTGTAATTCTAACTTTGTATAAAATATGACATTTCAAAAGTCCTGCCGTTAAATGTGTTTACAGTTCTCGCCAATATGAACTTTAAAATTGTCTTTTAAGACTTTCTGCTCTTTGGAGCTTATACTGTACCCCCCATTCAGATGAAGAAAACCTATTTCTCCTCTGAAAGACCTTCATTTTCAGGCATTTTTAAAAGGGATTACAGGGTCTGAAAAAAAAAGAAAATTGATGGAACGTCTGTCGCTTTTCACCACAGCTCAACAAGCCCAGTGATAGAATGGGACTTGTATTACTTATTCCAATGTTTATTCGGGCGTAGATGATTTTGAATGATCAATGCCTCTAGTGGAACAAAAATCCCTTTTGCTTGTTTGATGGCCTCTTGAAGTCATCAGCCAGGAGAGAGGATGGTTTCTTTTTAAACTGGTTTCCTTACGTTTTTTTTCCCCCTCCACTTTTTGTGTGATTGTTTATTTTCAAATTGTCCCTCAGGTTAATGTTCCATTTTGGTATTTCACACCTCCCTCTCCCATAAATGAACCATCAGCGCTATAAATCACTGGACAAACAGAGACTTGTGCAAATCCTGAAAGGTTCAAAGATTTATGTAACACATTCATGTTTTCCACTTTCTCATTTTAGTACTCCACGGGTAAAGCCGAGCTAATAAAAGGTCCTATTAATATTTCCTGTTGCTTGGCAACGGCAGGCAGCAAGTAATAGCATTCTGCAGAAAAATAGATGACCGATAAGGAAAAATTCAATTCTTTTCTCATCTCCTGGGAGAAAGTGCCTTATTTCTCTGGCAATGTGATATGAAACTGTAGTTGTATATTAAGAAATATTTTAAAAGAAGTAGAGGTTACTTTCCAATTTCACCATTTTAAAGAGATTTTTTTTATTGCATGCTTGAATGACAACTCATCTATTTTCTCCACCTTGATAAGGTCAATTAACATTAATATTGTCAAAGAATAAAGTGACTTAATTTCTGCCTATTAATTAAAAAAAAGAAAAAAAAAGTGATATTTCTTTTCATTCACACTGGAGGCGTTTTTAAGAGAACCGTTTTTTTTGCAAATAAAATCTTTTATTATAGTCTCGCTTTTCACCATGATCAAAATACAAAGAGTAGCATCTCCCAAGTGGCACTTTGTAATCATATTTCTGAAGCAGAAGAGTAAAATATGAGCCATCATATTTTTTTTCCCCGTGACTTTATCCACGGTAGATGTAATCAACAGTGGTATTCAAGCAAAGAACAGAAGCTAAAGAAAACACAGCTTCAGTCACAGTAGATAGACAGTGTTATGAGAAGCTGATACAAAGATAAGGAATTTTATATTACACTTAGCCACGCACCCCCGCTGAGATTTATCATGGCATGAAATCATGTCCATATTGCACCGTGCCCCATCTCAGTCATCCATCAGGTTATTCTGCCTCTGGTGGCAGGAGTGTTCAGCCACAGAGGCGGGGGAGAGCTGTGTCGTCTCGCACTGGGACCCCTCTCCCTCCCCGCCTCACCTCCTGCTGTGCCACCAGCCACCACTTCAAAACAACGCTGCCACTCTGGTTGGTTAACGTGCTCAGGAGTGGCTTGAGGCAGGGTGACTAAAAAGACACTTGGTTTATTTGCTTAGAATGCGGGCTGAATTTGGGGACCACAGATGTTTTATCACAGAAGAGCACAGAAGGTAGTTTAAAGATGTCTTAAGTATGAGAAACTATGCCAAAATTTTTATAACATTAAAGAAAAAAGTTCCATTATGACTTCATGTCTTCTTTTTGTGTCATCAGCAATTATTCTGAGACCTTAGAAAGTGATCTTAGTGTTCCCGGTTGCTGTCATAGATGTGGAGAAAAAATAAATCAAGAGGAACCTATTAAACAAGTCTGTGCTACAGGTTGGTACTTTTAATGGCCACAGTAATCAGTGGTTGATTTATTTGGCATTTTGCTGCAATAATAGTTCAAATCTTGACGATAAGGTGAAAAAGGCCCCTGTCAGATGTGTGAAATTCTCGGTGTGTGTGTTTTTTACATACTCATATTATTTTGACATGACCTTTAATTGCATGGCATATAGAATATGGTGTGCTTTTTCATAAATATGTGTGCTCTTTGTTGTTTTGTGTTCATTACTTCTGCATTTTTTCTGATGCCCTGAGCACACACACACACACACGCAGTGTGTTTGACACGGCAGTCAGGAGTCTCATTAGTGGCAGTGGAGGAGCCTTGCCTTCTGCTGTCATGAGTGTGTGTCCCCGCCGCTCCTCACAACCATCTCCTACATGTCATGTCAGCCAAGGCTCTGATTCTCTGACGCTGTGCTTTGTGAGGTGAGCTCAGAGACACACCCGGGCAGAGAGGGAGCAAGAAAGGGGGAGAAAAAGGGACCACAAGAGAGAAAAAGAGAGGGGGTGGAACTGTGGAACAAGAAAGAAAACTAGGGGTGGTAGTGGAAGGGATTGGAGGGGGGATAAAAGTAAAGGAGGTTCTATCTCACATTATTGGTAATGAGGAACATGGAGGATGGTGCCAAGGGGGACATCATGACATTACTATCTGCAAATCAACCTCTGCTTTTTTCACTGCCAAAGATTCACTCTGAAAAATGTTTAAGGGGCTCACAGTTCTCACAAAAAACACCAACTTCTTTCTTCAAATTATTCCTCCTGGGCTATTTTAATACTGTCTCCCATAATTTTGTTTTTAGACTGAATCCTGTGTTTAAACAGGTTAAAGTTTCTATCTGATCTATTTGAAATAGATCATTTTATTTTATTTTTGGGTGAGATATATCACTTTAGAATAAATCCTGAACAGTAAAAATAACAGTTATTTAACCTGAATGGCTAAAAAAGAAATGGAAGAAAATTATTAAATAAATCTAATTTATAAAATGGCTCTTAAGTTTATCTTTTACAATATAGGAGTTTCCTTATCATATATAGAGAGCAACATGTTTGACATCTTTAGTAAGGCCAAGTACTCAAGTCACTTAATAACATTGACTCATAGTTGGGATAATAATTCTGCTGTGGGGCACCAAACATGAAACAGAGATTTTAAAAAATCTACAGATACCTGAATATATTTAAAGATACTCACTAATAACACATATTTGCTATAACTGTTGTAA
Organism: Poeciliopsis gracilis; assembly: GCA_911649635.1. Taxonomy (NCBI): domain Eukaryota; kingdom Metazoa; phylum Chordata; class Actinopteri; order Cyprinodontiformes; family Poeciliidae; genus Poeciliopsis; species Poeciliopsis gracilis. The sequence goes on from CAJVRI010001403.1 coordinate 3,113,699, forward strand.
TAAATATAAAAAATTGTTCTAAAAAATACTAATTGATTTTGAGTTTTCTATTTTGTCAATATGACCACAGCTCAGTTAGTTATCTCATTTATTAGCAATACTTGTACTGAACAGTACACAAGAGCTAGTGTACTCCCTGATGATATATCAGGATGTCTGAGACAATTTTGCTTACTGACTTTGGAATCTTATTATTGTGATTATGATACTTGAATAATTTTGTTTTGTGTAGTTCTAACCTTTAAAAGTAAAAATTGCACATTTGTGAAATTATAAATCACAAATAATTTGTGATTTCTACAAACTACATGTTGACACTCCAGGTCGAATATATGATTTTTACGTTTCAAAAACATGTTTGAAACTTGTTCTTTATAGCTTATGACATCTATTCATCTGTTTATTATCTTTTGGAGTAGCTTCCATTTAAGTTGTTGATATTTTCCATGTAAACTTATTTTGTAATCTCAGCTGAGCAGAGAAAGTAGAGAAACATGTGGCTTAGAAATTTGGCTTGGAATATTATATAGATTTGTTGCTGAAATGATCAAAGTAATTTGTTTTGACAACACAAAAGGAGCTCTGTTCAAATAAATACTGAACAATAATATTTTTCAGTGCTTTGCTTAAAACAACATCACTGATACACTTATTTTTCAGTTTGAAACATCAGGCATCCACTGTTCATCATATCTCTTTACTTAGCATCTGTCTGATGTCACAAGAAGGCCGACACAGCGCTTTGCCTTTGCTTTCATACATAAGCAGCGTATGATTCATGAATCCACTCTCTTATTAATTCTCTTCAGCTTGTGTAAATGACCCTCCAGGGCATCTATAAGCTTGATAAACCAAAGACACGCATGATAGGAGAGAGAAAGAGACACAGAAAGGAAGCAAGAAGGAGGAAGGAGGGAAGCAGAGGTGGGAGGCTTGAAGGCTCTTTGCGGTACAGAGTTGTTAGTGCTTTGCCCTCGGGGTAAATGAGAAGTAGCTTTGAGGGCTGCGAGGAGCCGGGTCTGTTCCCAACCTAAAGGCGTGTTTACCACCTTGTTGCGCGCCGGCTGTGCTTTTGAAGGATCAGTCTCGAACGCGCCTCTAATTAAAGCTGTCATGGCCGGGTGCCTGCAGGGATAATGTTCTATTATTATAGTCATTTGTTTCAATTAAACGCTGGCTGATTTTACAATAGCAGCCGTGAACCTGTGTGAGTGAGCCATCACTCCAAACAAGATGGCTCCAGTCAAGCAGTGAGTAGGAGAGGAAGTCTTTGGAGTCACAGAGGCATCGATCACTGTGCAGCTTGTTCAAACAGGGCAGGACGGGATGGGGAAACTTCTGATACTGCTGATTAAAAGAGTCAGCAGGTGATTTCTCTTTGAAAACCAAATTAGACAAATATCAAAGAACATTTAAGGACAAGATGCTTCATCATTTTTATAATTTTATTTATAACTTAAAATTCAAAGGTAAATTCTCTTCATATTTTTAAAGCACTCAATCATTTTTTTTATATCTATTAAGATTTACAGAATCAATAGCATAATGGACTAGTTTTGTGATGATGCCAGTGAAATAAAATTGCATACTCTTATCTGCATTGTCAGAGTTATGGTAAATGGTATAATAACATTAGCAGGTAAATCCTAGAGTTCAGTTGCTGTGCTCAACTGTGGAGCATAATTCTCCTTCTTTTCTTATAGCTGTGTATAGGACTTTCTTCTTTTCTTCTTACATCTCAGTGCTGGTGGTCAAATCTCTTTAGCTAAATCAAATGGTGCAGGCAATTGGAGTGGCCATGAAACCATTTTGAAGGTAGGGTCAGAAGGAGCAGAGGGGGAACAATGCCTTTGTGATATTCCATCTCTCACACATTGTGCTACACATAATTGGAAAGCCTTTGTTATTTGACTCCCATTTGACTATGATGTACAAGATGTGAATACAAACATGACAGGCGTAACGAAGGCAGAGGAACGAGCTCACACCGAGTTTCCTGGCTTTACATCACACTTTGGCTTTGCCTGGCTGCCTGTCACCAAAAGTAAAACTCAACTGTCCCATTTCTGACTTTGGAAAGGCATTATGTATATGTATACTGTATATATATCATGCTGTGGTATATATTATACCTTTTACCGTGTTTTCTAACACCCTTGTCCCTAGTGGGTTTGGGAGGTGCTGGTTCCTATCTCTAGCTAACATTCTGGACGAGAGGCGAGGTGCAGGACCTGGACAGGTCACCAGTCTGTTCCATACTTTTCTCTACTTTAGGTTTTATATTTTTATTGTGTCTGATATTGGCCAGAAAATAGTATCACATTCTTATTGATTCTGATAAATAATATTAAATGAAAATATGTTACAATAAATTGTTCTAAGAGCAAGTAGATCACAATCCTATTGTTAAAAAAACAAAAGAATGCAGAGCCCACTAAATGATCAGATCAGTAAATTTTGAGCACAAAATCTATTTCAGAAATATTGTAATTGTCAGTTAAAACACTATGGAGGCACCAGACAATTTCAATATCTTTCTTTACAGAAATGTAAACAAAATTAGAAGAAATAAACTTAAGTATAAACACCTGCTTGTCTTAACTGGTTTTCAATATTTAAAACAACTCAAACTGAAAATAATTAAATCCACAGCATGCAAGATCATATTTTCTAGTAATAAACACACACACTTTCCCACTAGACCACTAGAAAATTGATATTGTTTCCAAATCACCCTTTTACCTAGAGTTATGGTATTTCTGGCTTCCGGCTGTTTGTCTCATCAATTATGACTTATCAGTCTGCCTCATGTATACTAAGATGGATGTATACTGGGATTTTGTGAATGTCACATGTTTGCAATGACATCAGATATATACCATATTATTGGGAATAAATTTATTGCTTATCTTTATTTGCTAACATACACAGCTGGCTGACTAGTAGCATTACTATCAGCTCTATAACAGAAAATGCCAAACTCTGGTATGTTAATAAAATTAAGTTTTTCCAAATCTTGAGTTACCTTAAAACCTTAAAACAACTTTATCTGTCTGTCTTTACTTCTAGTGAACAGAATCCAGCATTTTGGATGTTGCCTAATCAAATAAGTATCTTTTTTTTGTTTGCTAAAAATGCTGCAATTTAGAAGTCACAGGTACCCTCCTGTTTTCAACGTAATGTTACCATCAGTTAATAAAAAGAGCAAAGACCAATTAAATAGAGTTGTTCTTTGTGCACTTTTACCTTGCAATTTGAAAGACACCATTAGGAATTAGCATACAGTACCTATGGCAACCGGCAACCTTTATCTGATTCTTTCATAATATTTGCACAGCCGTCTGCAGCCAGTTTTATTTAGCCCAGGTTTGATGCCACTGTGTGATAACCTCTTGCTTTTTCTTCCTCATACAGGTGAAAGCACCAATTAAAGCACTCAGTTGCAAAAAGAACACTGGAATTATTATAAGAAATAAATTATTATGGTGACAGTACTTTGAGCAAGAGGCAAGAATTCAGTAATATGACTAAAAGTTCTTTTTTGACACTATGATATTTTTAAATAGCTTTGCAGTTGTGTTGAAATAACTTGTTTACTTATTTTTTAGATTGCAATAACCTCATGAAACAGGAATCAACACATGCAACTTTATCACAACAGCTGAAGCCACACACATAAAATCAGTGAAAAGTTATACTTAATGTAAAAGATGAAGTCTTTTATTTAGTGAAAATAATTTCTGATATTGCATCCACAAGAGATAAATAACAGATTTTTGTCTGTTGAGCCATTTATCTTTTATTATTGCTGTTTTGTTATATTTGTATCCAGATACTAAGTTTTTCAATATAAAGCATTGCTCTCCTTTTCCTGAACTGCTTTGCATGTCTCTTTCTTGTTTATATTAAACACGGTGTGACTGAGATTAAAGGGTGACAATTTTGCTAGGAGGCTGTTGCTATGGAAATGCATCTGCCACAGCAATGATAGGCCATTCTTGTTTGATTAATTGTTTTTTCTTCAGTACTTCTTGGGTAGAGAGAATCCTTCCAAGTCCATGGAAATGAAAAATTAATAGATTGTGTTCTTTCTTTTCTATCCATTTCTTTTTTTTCTCCTTGGTTTTTTAGAACAACTTATTTTGCCATCACTATTTTCTCACATTTTCAGTAGTGTAGTAATGATGTTTTAAATTAGATTGGAAGTCTGAGATTTCCGTGGATGGGGGAGGTTACAGCTTGGTTATTTGAAATGCAAAAGGAATGTCTTTGTTCAGGGCTGGCTTTTGTGAGCAGCTGCTGAGGCAAATGCAGAATCTAATGTAGTGTGAATATTATGAGTTTTCAAAGCAGGCCAGAGAAGTGCAAAACATTTCTTTGTAGTCCGTTTTTATTCTAGCAATCTTCTGGGACCAATTATGATTAGAGAATCAAGCCTTCATCTCTGAACATCACCGCGTGTTTATCAAGACCTCATATGCTGAGGCCCTTTCAATTTGATCTTTTTAGCACTGCACTAATGTGTTATGTATTATTTAACTCATAAATGTTTAAAAGAACTAACAAATGCAAGCTCATCACTTTCTGATCTGTAAATTACCAAACATTCCCATTTATGCCTGCATTAAAAGCATCCTTTGCAAGGTGCTCATGTTATGTTCGCAGGAATCTTGAAGAAGAGCTTTTGATCCGGTTATTATTGGAGATTAAAGATAGCTAAGTCCAGAACTTTGTGAGAACCTGATGCTGTAATTATTGCAGGGTGTTCTTCATGCAGGGTTCTCTCTCCAGCTGTGAGCACCACTTTTGCTTCTATTTGTGATTCGAGTTATTGCGAAAAAGGTGTTGTTTGACGTGCCACTAAGTAATTTTTTCTTACTTCACTGCACACGGTGAGCATAATGTACCTACAGGGGGCTGATGGGGTTGTTGATCAATATCATTGGCTCAGTGATTGCTTCACCAGGTGCTGAAAGCTCTGGCTTCTCAAGAATTTGTTTTCAGCTGCAGGAACTGAAGTCCTTCTTCATAACCAATTAAGCCTGAGAACTGCTGCATTTATTCCCTCAAGAGGTCATCGGAAATAAGCAGAAATGAAAGTAAAAGAGAATGGCTTCAAAAATTACATTTCATTTTAAGGGATATGTCGTCAAATAAAATAACATTCACATTTTGCATTAGGATACAGTTACTGAGTGACTCATTGTGGTGAGAAAAGAAACTGAATAGCTGAAACTAGACATTAAAAGACTGGACATCTATATTTTAATATGTTTATTGTCTATTTACTTCCAAGTTTTGTAGTTTCAGCATCATTATTTAACTTTTACTGAAATGTAAATTGTGCACCTGTCAGGCGTTTCCACCCAAGTGGTTACATTATTTAACCAAAGCTTGTACTAGAGCCTGTTCTTTACTGATTACAAACTATTACATAATGGCTTTTATTTTCCACATCCAGAGACGTAGCTTAGAGCAGCACCATTGCATCACTAAGAAAATGCTTTGGACTCTTGATAGGAGATTGCAGTGCATATGTATATATATATGTATATCATAATATTTATTATTAATATTGTTGCTGCATAATCTGATCCAGATCTTGATTATCGACTATGACTAAGAAAAAAAAAAAAAAAAAAAACGAAGCTTGTATTTTTTTCTTCATCACAATGTCCCAGCAGTCCTTTTGAGCTTTAATATCTTGGCCACAAAACAATGTATTTATATCCAGTATGAGGATTGAGGGCAAGTGAAGTCTACGCAGCAGGTTAGAAAATTATTTGCTGGATAAATTAGCATTCATGGCACTTAAAATATGCCCTACCAAATATTTCATCTGAGCAGTTCATTGGGATTGAGAAATGGCATGCATTGTTATTGTGATATTTTTGCAGGTCTGCTTTTTATGATTAATGAAGGTATAGGTTTAAATGTTTTATTGTCATATATTTTACAAATAAAAAGCAAAAATAACTCACATTTAAAGAGTGCATTAGTCTCCACAAGACCACCCTCTAAATCGTGCACCTCTGTGAACGTCTATTGTGGCATATATCCTGGGCAATTTAAAAATGTGTTTCTTTCCTGGACTGGTTTCAACTTAATACTAACATAGAACCAGTAAAACAGGGCCAGTGTTTACAGTAGTTGAAACAGAACTACTGCCAAAAAAGCACTATCGCCAGAGAAGCTAAGTTTGGTGAAACAAAAACTCAGACTAGCACTGAAATATTGTTGTTTAGTGTTGAGAAATATTTTCAGTGATGGGATTTGGCTGTAATCATGTCAGTCAACAAGCTAAAGATGCTAACTGCTCAGTTCTTGATCGGTTAAACTCTACAAAAACATCAGTGATTCTTTCAATACAGTCTTCTGACGTATTCTAAAACATAATCATTAACTGATTTATTTAAAAAGAGGAGAGAATCAGAATAAAGCTTAAAGGAATGTAAAGAAGCTCATTCCAAGGAAGATTGTAGTGGTTCACTTCAACCTCTGTAAATCATGAACAAATTGCTGATATTAAGTGTAAGGAAGTCTTCTTTTGCACCACCATCACCACTAGCAGGACGCCCAATGTTTTGTTTACAAAGTGCTAGTTCAGCAGTGGTTCTGCCTCACCACTGGTCTGCCTGAAGTGAATTTCAACCTGTATAATTGTACAGTCTGGAATGGATTTCCTCATGGCTTTTGGCTTGACTTCCTAAGCTGACACAACCCCATTACTTGTAAAAAGAGTTCTGACATCTTTCATTGAGTGTCATACAACTGAAATTAACAACATTCCTGTGTTAACTGGACCTACTATCAAATTAGATTAGACCCCTGGTTGACTGCTTTGATATGTTGATGCAAAACACCAAACTTTTGAAGATCAAATGTGGATGCCACAAAAGCAGTAAGATAAAGCAAATCTGAGTGTGAGGAACTGAAAAAATAAAAAACAGGCACAGGAATGTAAAGAAGGCACAGAAACCAACAAGTCAAGTGAGAAATCAAAAATAAGTTAGTTTTTTTGGTCTAGCAGGAAGCTTCAGCATTAATGGGTGTGTGTGACGCCGTTTCAGAAAGAATTTGTTTTATGTGTTTTTTGAAACACATAAAAAAAACTTGTTTTATAGAGGATAATAGTTACTTTGATACTTTGTAACTCATTACTGCATTCTGTTTCATTCAACCCCCCATAGAAAATAACATTTCAGATCCTTGGACAGTGCTAGATCATTTTGCCCCCCAAAGGAAACATTTTAAAATTTTAGAATGTGCAAGTACCTATTAAAGGGTTCAGGTCTACATTAGTTCCGTGAGCGTATTTATTTATTTTTTTCCCCAAATATTATGCACACTATATCGCATCAAAAATGTCATCTCCACCTAAAAATATTTACACATTTGGCTAATTGGCAACATTTATTGCTCTGAGCAGAGAAGATAGTAAAGCTGGTGTTCTTCTCTCATCCCAGATGCAGGAGATGGCTTTGCACCACCACCAACAGCAACACCATCACCAGCACCCTGACGGCGCTCATTACGATCCTGCCCGTAACCACCACATGATAAACAGCTCACCTCCGATACTGCCCAACCCCATGAGCGCACTGTCTCAGCTAAACCCTCAGGTCAGCCGGAGCGCACTGCTTCATGGTTCCCCCTCGCCTCCTGGAAGTAAATCAGCCACACCCTCTCCTTCAAGCTCCAATCAGGAGGAGGAGACAGATCCTCATTCAAAGGTACTGATGTGGCTTCTTTAGTAGAGGCAGGGGTTTGTCTGACATGGTTTAATGGCCAGCATAGTGAATAGTTTTGGATGAATTAAGAATTATTTTTGAGTTTTTGATAGTTTTGCTGGAGCTGGAGTTAAAATTATTACACTACTTTTTTGTGTGTAATTGCTTGGTAGTTTAGCACCAAGTTCAGTGTTTTGCCACGTGTGGTTCATTTTATGAATGTTGAAAACACACTCTTTATAAATCAAAAAGGGTGTGCACAAGTTTAACTTTCATAGGAGGAAATGTTTACCCTTTAAGAAAAACAAAACCAATTAAAAATTTGCCAGAAAAAAAACTAAGACAAAAAAACATCCAAAGTCAAGACTTCTGGAATCATGCTTTATTGGTGAAATTAGTATAAAATCTAATTATCCAAACACCAGAGCAAGTTACATGTTTTACATAAACCAAACATAGCATGCCAGGAAAAAAAGGACACACAAACTGTAAGGCATAAGGTGGCTATGTCATGGCTTGGGAACGGCAGGATCTGGCGATCTCACCATCATGGTATTGCGCTTTGCTCAAAGGCTGCTTGAGGAAAACTTAAAAACATTCTGTCACAAAATTCAAGCTGATGTAGAAGTTGGCTGAGAAATAACAAATGGAAAGTCTCAGAGTCAAGCTGAGATCTTTAGAACAGCTATGAAATGGTAGGCTGTTCGAACTTTTTGTTTAGCTAGAAAATATTTTCTGTAAAGAGTAACACAATGCACACTATTTTGATCATCTGTGAATAAATTTATTTTTTCCAGAGGTAAAATTGATTAGATATCAAAACATAAACACTTCTCTATAAAGAACTGACTACTCAGTGAGGTTTCCTATTTTTTTTTTTGATACTTGAGTAATATTTATGTCTGAAAATCATACACATCATACCAGTTCAGACCTCTGGCGCTTCTTTAGTCATGTTCAGGTTATATCTAAATTCTGCTCTTGTTGAAATGGTTTTCAACAAAAGCAGATCTTTAGCCTGATCCTGTTTATGCACCGTAGCCACAATCCATTTTTACTGCTCAGTTTTCATCAGGAGGAATGCAGATGAGTATATAACTGACTTTGCCTCCTCATCAATGTTTCAGATTCATCTCTTTTTAGCCGGCAGTTCGTAGTGATACAGTATAAGTAAAGGGGGATGCTTTGGTTTAAAAAATATATTTCTAGGCCTATACATCTCTGCCGGGCTTCACAGGGCGCATGTGAATAAAAATGATTACCATCTCTTCTATCAGTAAGTAATTCCATTTGCTCTCTCCAATTCATTCTGAGACCACATCAAAGCCAGAGCAGATACATCAGACGATTTAAAATTCCCTTCAGCCCAGGCATGAAAAGTCTGAATTTATGACTTGCTGAGCAACTGCAAAATAAAGATTTGAAAAGGTCTGATAAATTCAACTAGCACATGATATTTCTGACAAAGTGCTCTAGGAGAGAAAAAAGACAATTTCTGTCAACGTGTGAAAGTGTTTCTGTCAGTGAAACATTGCTGCAATATCCAAATGTTGGTTATTGAACTGAGTAATCAAATTATAGAGTTAATTAAGTTTACATGCTTCACCAAGACCCAGTGTTACAGGCATTCATCACATTTACAAATATTCATTTGGTGAAGTTTCATTTTTTTCTTTTCTTTATACATGTAAATGCTAAAACCAACTTCAGTATCAATAAGCATATGTTGTGTGTGCACTGATTGTCTTCCAGATGACGGGTGAGAAACGGCCATCTTCAGAGATGATGAAGCCCAAACCCAAGCCCCAAAAGAAGAAGAAGAAGAAGGATCCTAATGAGCCGACCAAGCCGGTGTCAGCCTACGCTTTGTTCTTCAGAGACACCCAGGCAGCCATCAAAGGACAGAATCCAAACGCAACCTTTGGAGATGTTTCCAAGATAGTTGCCTCCATGTGGGACGGACTGGGAGAGGAGCAGAAACAGGTACACAAAAACACGCATGTTCAGTTGAGTAAATATGATTCAAAGGTTCAATGCTTTGGATGTCTTGTTTTCACGTATCACACATGGAATTTCATACTGTGGTTTGTTCAGGCCACATGATGTTCACTGATAGTTTTCCAACACACACCATCACTCTTCATACACACATCTGGTCTTGGTAGGATTGCAGGAGCGCAATAAATTTTGTGGTTTTTGATCATTTTTAAAGCTGTTTAATCACTTCAGATTTTTCTCTGTGCAATAAATTTTAATAGTTGTATCATTTGCCTTTCATTTCAAAATTATGGCCTATTTTATCTTGTACATAAAACCTCGCTGAACTATACAACAGTTTGTGGTTGTGAGTTGTAAACTGAAAATGTGAAAACTTCAAAGTCAACTTTTAGATATGGTGAAACAAAAACACTGGTTTATCTAGCAGATAAAATTGGATAAACATTACAGCTTGTTCCCACAAAATATACATTTTTTGCTTGTTAACCATTCACTGCTATCGCTGAATCAAAGAGAACTACAAAGCTTACGGTACACTTTCTTTTTTCCCCATAAGCATCCTTATTAGCATGTCTTTGAGCTTCTTATTTGTTTGCTTTGTGCTAAACTTACACAAGAAAATGTAGTTTTGAAGTAGTACAAACAAACAGTATTTGTACAGATTAAACAGATTTTATAGGCTTTGCATTAAAACAGCTTGGATGACAGGGAAACGTGACACATATATTTATTTACAGTCACGTTTGAAAAGCTTTTAGTTCTTGTTTCATGTTTACTTATGGGCTACACATTCACAATCAGTACAGAATTAAATGTGTTTATTGAAGGAAGTGAAACATTGTTTTTAGCCATCAGTGGTGTAGATGTAATCAGCTAAATTTGGTTTTATTACACCCCGACCTGTGCGTATGAAACCGCCTTAACATTTACTGCAGTTATTGATTCCCACAATGGAGCACAGTTTCAATTTCATTCAAACATTCCAGACCAACAGAGCTGAATAGGTTTCTGTGTGTTTTGTGGTAACAAATGATAGTGTGAAATGAACGGAAAATGAGACAGTCTGATGATCGTGCGCAGACTCATATTTTTAGAATATCCAGTCAGAGGCACAGCCTATTGGGTGTCAAATAAAAGCACCTGTCTCCATGACAAAGTGCAGCCTATTCTCCGTAGCGCCCCTCTCCAGCATGTGTCTTTTTCTTTCCCGTCCGAACCTGCTTTATACGCTGGACTTTGGAGGCCGGCTGTCCCTTTTATTTGTAGTTAATTTTTGCCACCTTCACCGAGGCTCTTCACCATGAATCTTCATTTCGCCACTGACACCCTTGAATGTGAATTCCTCATTTCCTGTCCTTTTATTTATATCTGTTGCCTGGTGATTTGATCATGCTGGGAATACAAGATTAGCAATTGCCTCGTCCTTGCTTTTCCCTCAAGGACATCTGCTCCAGAAATGTTATTGTTTGTGCTTCTTAACCCTTTGTCTTCTGGTGATTTTTTTTCACTGTTTAAATTTTCTGTTTCCCTCTTACACATTTCGTATGCATTTGTCCTTCACAGTGGGACCAGGAAAACAGGAACACAACTAACAAACTAGTAGTACAGCAGCAAAATTGCCCCATTTAGTGTACTACTCCACAGCTAATTTCTTTATTTCTGCATCACGTGTTTAATCAGACGTGTCACCTCACAGGACACATAATTAACTTGAGTTAATGATTCATTATCGAATGAAATGTAGCACTCTGTCTGGGCAATAACCCCGTGATTGCTTTAATTAATACAACAGACTACCACTGTCATTTATCTTGACAACTTCATGAAATAGCTCAACACAAAGCAGCATGTAATTCTGAAGTGGAAGGAAAATTATGCTTTCAACGTGTTATTACTTTAAATTTATTTTGAAATAAAAAGTTAAGAAGTATGTTGAGCATGTTGTCAGCTCCAATGAGCTAAAACTGTTTAACGACTACATTTAATCACAACTACAGCTATCCAAAATATCTCAACCTCAGCCAGATGTCTTGTTGCAATCTGCAAAATGAACTTTTTAGTCTTTTTTTTTTTTTAACAATGGTTTTTTCGGCTTTTTCGTAATCACAACATTTGTGGAGAGCAAAATTAACATATGCCCTGTTGACAGATTCTCACACCTGAGCAGATGAACTCTGCATCTCCTCCAGAGTTGCCATGGGTCTTGAGTGCTTCATTGCCGTCTTTTAATGATTTCAATTCTAAAGAAAAGGATTTAGCTTGTCCCTTCCAATTTACAATATAACATTAGTTTGTGTGCATCTACCAAATGAATGCCAAATAATGTACAGAAGTTAATGGTAACTAAAACCCCCCCAAAAAATTCAAAGGGCATGAATAACACTTAATAAAGTCCTTAAAATGTCTCCTCAAAAGTCCATAACTATAAAAAAAATATCTTCTTTACTGTAACTCTGGTAAATCGCATCTATAAGGAAAGCTGTTCATGCCGATTTCTCATTCCTGAAAACATTTTAAACATACAGTTTCAATTTTATAGTTAACTCTTCCTGATCTGTTTACATACACACCACTATGCTTTTTCTTCCAACATGCGGTTGTCACATCATCACTGTTGAGGTGTATTCTTTAATGTCTCAGTCAGACCCTCTGGAGCCTTGCAGGAATACCAGAATGTAAACACAACCCTTCCCCTACACACAGGTTTGTTTTAACTAGATCAGAGCTCCTGTTTCCAATTATCTATAGCGCTCCTCAAACATACCATGCAGCAAAAATTCACATAAATGCAATAAAGGAAGCACATTTTCGACCTTTGCTTTGGACAAAATCAACACTTTTTCACTGTTATCATTTGGGTTTTTTGGGGGATCCTTTTTGTTGAGCTTGATTCTTCTGTGTTATCCAAAGGTACAGCAGAACAAAGACATGTTTATGTTAATTTTTTTGGCCTTTTCATTAGAATTATTTCTAGTTATGCAGGTTCCAATGGCCTGTGCTTTAAAGTGTAAGATCAATGAGTTATTTGGGCTGCATTATTCCTCAAGGTGCCGACATGTTACAGTTTCCCCAGAAACATAAAAGAACACTTTCCTTGTTTTTGTTATTTGAGATTAAGATCAATTTTCAGTTTTTACAGCAGTGAAAAGGGGGGTAATGATAATGGATTTGCGTTGGCGTGAGGGGAAACCTTAGCTTTATTTAATTGAGTCCGTGTTTTGGATATGTGTGCTTTTGAAAGGTCAGAGACCCCCCCAAAAAAAGCAAAAACAGACTGTATATTAATTTAAGCTGTATGTTTGGATATTAAACTCCTTGTTTAAGCTCAGATTTTGTACACTTTTATTATGTTTGTTTTTCTTTCCTCTCCCCTCCTTTCACCTCTAAGATTTCTCATCCATTTCTACTTAGTATGTCTTTCATCTGTTCCTCGGTTGCCACCAACCCCACCCTTACTTCTGTTTCTCACCGATCATTCGGTTTTACTTTCGCAGGGTAATCACTCCCATCGGTGTCAGCAGGGCGCAGGGTTATTGTCTCCTGTAATTAACTGGTTATCAAACAAGAACAATTCATTAAGATACAATTAGGGGGCTAATTCAGATGGGACACCTCTGTACTGGGATTACGTTGGAGGCATATGCTATCCCTCCTTGCAGCTTTGTTATTTTTAATTCATACTGACCTGCAGCCTTTGACGGCTTCAACCACTAATGAATCCACTCACTTTGGAATAATTAGACATCCTTAGGCATAGTAATTTGCTTGAATGTATCTGTCGTTGCATAGATCATTAGCTGTGTTAAATTAATTTGAAATTAAGGCTGCTGGGAGTAGTTTGAGTTAATAAGAGCCAAGAGTTTGAGTCTATAAGATGCAAAGAGTGACTTAAGAAATAATTTCGGGAACTTTCCTATGAAGATTAACAATATTTTCCTATGCTTGCTGCATAATGTATGGACATTTATTGACTTGCAGAAGTGTTTTTTACATTGTGCTGCATTACAGCTACATACTTTAATTTCTCGTATGAGGATTTTGCTTGATAAAACAGCACAAGTTAGTGCATAACTGTGAAGTGGAAGGAAAATGATACCTGGTTTACAGAAAACTGAAGTGTGGTATGAGGTTCTCTTCCCTCCTGGCTCAATGCTGTGTAAAACTAGTGCAACATGTCTAAGTGAACCTTCACTAAACTAATTTCCTTTGGAGCCCATGGATGCGTTTCTTCTAAAATTTTCCCTTTTTTATCTTCTAGCTCTTACCTCAGACTGCTCATCAACATAGTACTGCCACCACCGGGTTTATTATTTGATTAATTCTGATTGGCAGTGTTACTTTGCATGATTATTTTGCAGGTAGGCCAAAAGGTTTATCTTTGATCTCCCCTTAGCATCTTTGTCCACAGGTTAGCTATTGGTTCTACATGGCTCATTTGCTTATGGCCACTTTAAAAAGGAATTCTTAAAGCTTTTTTTCAGCCATGACTTCTTCTTACCACCAAGGCTACAACTGTGGAGCACACAACAAAATATTTTCCCATCAACAGATTCTCTTACCAAACCCTGGATCCCTGCAACCCCTCCAGAGTTATCTTACGATTGATTCTTGGCTGTCTTTTCAATTAATGCCTATAGTTAATGCTGCATTTCCTTACAACTGAACTGTTCTCTGGAAAGTGTTGGTGTAACATGACAAAATGTGAAAACAGGGGTATGAATACGTTTGGATGCTGCTCTATATCAAGGTAATAATGATAATATTGTAAATATGGATGAGTGAGAGGATAAACATCAGCTGTTTGAGCAAGAGATTGTATCCGGCTTCATCCCGCTTTGTTTGCTGTCTTGCTTGTTTGCTTGTTTGTTTATTGAGTGTGTGCGTCAGCGGCTGCCAGCCTATGCTCACTTGGCAACCCATGAATGCTTAATGGTTATTCTACCCCACCTCTGAGAAGAGATGACCCTGCCCATGTAGCCACTGACAGTATCTCATAGAGGATCAGTAATTACCCACTGCATTCACTCACGCAAAGAAGAGTGCCCTTCTTCATATTCAAATGCTGAGATCTGAGTCTTCTCTATTGATTTGAGAGTGGACTTTCTGACACTTTTTTTACTGCATGAAAAAGGCAGCAGCAGCTGCACACAGGCCGTGAGTGACATGTGATGACATTAACTTGAATTCCCTGTCTCAACGCATCATTTGAGGTTCATTCAGACAGTTCAAGATTGCCTTTTTGCTAAAGCTGTTTTGAGTTCTTTTATTTTTTCTCTCTCTCTCTCTCCCGCTCCCTCTCACACACATCTGAGTGATTTGCTGCGACATCAGCTCTGATTAAGAGATGAGCAACAGCCTTAATAGAGAAGAACACTGAAAAAGAAGCACGCAGAGCGACAAACAGGCTTTCGCTCCTCATTTAACTTCTATTTTCATGTTATTGTGCAGAATCTTTCTTGACATTTCATTTTGAGCTGAATTGGATTTTCAAGAAGCAAATGGTTCAAATGCATCAGCATCATGCAGATGGGCAAAAATCTCATTGACCTGATAATTGTGCAGCAAATGCATGTGAAATGTTTTTGTTTTTTTTTTTCATCTCAGCCTTGACTCCTCGAATCTCACCTGCATCAGTCAGTGTGAAACGGAGGGTCATTGCAACCTTTAGTATCGGCTCGTAATCAAACATTGTTGTTGTTGTGTTTGTTCCTGCAGAGCTACAAGAGGAAAACAGAGGCTGCTAAGAAGGAGTACCTGAAAGCCCTGGCCGCCTACAGAGCCAGTCTGGTTTCCAAGGTAACAGTGGGGGTCACATGTTTGATATACATGGGTCAGCTGCAATATAAGGGATGATAAATTAGACAGAATTCCTCTCTCAGTCCAAAGAAAAGGTCAACTAACAGCAAAGATGGTTTAGTATGTCTTTATGTAGACATATAAATGCATTATTATAGAGTTGAATAACAATGCATGTTTCAATGTTATCATGTCAATATGTAAATGTATTTATGAGTGGAGGTAAAAGAGAAAGGCTGTGCGTGTGCTCCAAAGAAAACAGGGAACATTAGGCCTGAAACACACTTCAATTTGTAACCTGGGGAGAAATAAAAAGTAATAGTGCACGTCTGCGAGCCTGCTCATCAGCGTGCATGTGTAAGAGCAGGAGTGGACATTACCTGTCATTTGCCGTCCTCCTGGTGCTTGGTTCCTCCCCGGTGGGCTGCTAATGTGCTGGCTGAGGTTTGCTCACATCCACTGCCCTCTCTTTGAAGCAGTTTAAGTCCATACCATTACCATTTTTTGACTGATCATGTTTGTGTAAAAAGAGAGAGCTCATGTATGAAGCTTAAGAGCAGTTGTAGCACTGTTCCAACTTCATTTCATATCTATCCCCACATTGTTCTACATATTGAGCTCTAAATTACATTAGCATATGCCAAGCTCCTCCTCCTCGCCCTCTCTAGCCCTCCTCCCCCGACCGGGATGCCACACTTCCTCTCACGCTCATGTGCAGAAAACAAGCACCTTGATTAAGGCATGAATAGTTAATTCATCAGCCTCTTCACTGTGCCATACTTTCTACTCAAAAGACTATTCTCATCTCTTGTCTCTAGTGCGATTACACATTCAGGGTATCCTATGCAGAGGCTTGATTGATGCCATATGATGGTAGTTTGAGAGTCAAAAGAAAAAAAAACTGACAGACAAAAATAAACCTGCAAACCTTCGCTCTCTCATTCAGGAGGAGCCAATCTGAATGCAGGACTGAGCCTCATCCTTCAAAATGACTCTTATTTTTTTTTTTTTAATTACAGATGAAGGAGTCTTTTCAGAGTGAATTGGGGTGGGTGGAATTGGAGGTAATTGGAGGATCATTTGAAGGATTTACATCCTGTGTGTGCACCTGTTGCCCTTTTGTTTTGTGACATTTGTCAGTTTATGTAAGACGAAAAGAACAAAAAGTTTGATTGCACCTCTAAATAGCGTTGGCCCTTCTCTTGTGTCTGAAAATGAAAATGTAAAAAAAGTTTAAAAGACAAAATGTAAAGCATTTACTAAAGTTTAAAAGATAAGCTGTCTTTTCACAAAAACCATCTCCACTCCATCTACTGTAATACATCCTCTTTGACTATCCACTTAAAAATGAGCTCCAACAAATCAAATCCATCATCTCACTCTTCCCCTTCTCCCTTCACCTCATTTCTTCCTTATTTCATTTTCCACTTGACCCCTGCAAATGTTCCTGTCCCCCTGCTTTATCTGCGCCTTCATATCGTTCCATTGATTATTTGAGGGATTTGGCCGGCTGGATGGGAGCCATTACTAAATAACAGACCACCACATATCATTCTAGTAAGTCTGACAGTTAATGAGAAAGAATCCTTGTGCTTCATACATGCATGTGCATCTTCCCCAGGGAAAGAAAGGGAGACTGAGACCTGCTGAGTGAATGTTTATAGGTGTAGATGAATGCAGTGGTGGGCGGATGGGTGGGTGGAGTTGATGAATAAATAGAAGATGAAGAAATAACCAGAGTGGACACAAGTTAACATACTCTAAGCTCTTTAATTTAAGGTAAAAATGTCACGATGTGATTAATGAAGGACCCAAACGCAGGGACTGATGGTGACTGAAATAAGTAGAGTTTTAATAATGAGATAACAGAAGAACTTACAGCAGGGATCAAAGGCAGAGCAGGACAAGGAGCTTGGGCGGCATAACAGAATGAACCAGCAACAAGTAATGAAAATCAGCGAGCTTATATATAATGAGACAAGGAGAAGGGTATTGGATACAGGTGAGCTAATCGAGAAATTTGTAACAGCTGTGGAGAGCAAAACACAAAGACTGAGGGAAGGTGAATAACACAGAGGTAACTGAACTAAACACAAAGGAAACTCAGTGTTATCCTCTGCTGTTTACATGTTTATCTGCTTTGAATCTTATGAATAAACTAAAATTAGGCCAATTTAATGCCCTTGAACGAAGGGATGCACTAATCACAGTTATACTCTAATGTGTGCCCAATTTCCCATTTTATTTTTTATGAACTGCAAAATTAGAATTTTCTGAAACAGATTTTTGACAGTTTTATATTCTCATTAAACACTTGAATGAAAAAGATTTAAGGCATCTGTGTTTAAAGAAAGTACTCATCTTTTCTTCTCTCAGTTATACTCTGCTCTTTTCAAATAAATGATTAGCAGTTTAAATTATTTATGGCTTACAACACTCCTGTTTAAAGAAGTTGGGATGTAACACAGTGGCAAACATCTTTAAAGCCAGCTTGTCATAAAGGAAATCAAGGTTCCTCAGTTTTATTTATTAATCTGTTTGAAGCTTGGCACAAAGCTGAGCAAATTCTGTTTACATCACAGCTTTTTGGCATTTGTTCCTGCACAGTTACACTCACACTAATAAACATATATAGTAGGTTTTGTATCTTAACTTAGATGCCGCTAAGTTACGATAACAGATTGCAGATATAATGATAGCATCAAAATAGTAAGGGGGATAAACTTTACACATTTGTAAAGCAGTATCCACAGAAAATTATATTTAATAAAATAAAGTCTGCTTAATCTGAGAAAAAATTTTTTTACAGTGAGATTAATTACTGGTTTGTCCTGTTGTTTTGCTTTTAGACGTATAACGACCCTGGGGAGAATAAAACTGTCCAAACGAGCCAGGCCTCTCCACATATGATGCCAACCAACTCGCTGTACAGTGTGCCACCTCCCCCACAGCCGTCATCGCCATACCTGGGACCCGGGGCCTTCCCTCTAACCGACCTGCAGAGCTATGCAGGCCACGCCCCACGCCACGCTCTGTCACAGACCCTCAGCCAATCCCCAATGCTGCCCAGCATTAGTGCCTCCCCACCTTCCTCCTTCCAGATCAGCCCGCCGCTTCACCCCCACCAGCAGCTCTCCCTGCACCAGAGCTCGCTTCTCAACCAGCCCATCCGCATGCAGCAGGTCCAGTCCCAGCCAATCATCTCTCACCAGATGGGGCTACAGGCCTCTCTTCACTCCCCACCTCCAGGGCAGCAGGTACAGAAATAAACTGAGACAAATCTGATGATAAGAATGTAATGAGGTTTCTAGTCGGGGCTTTTGCTAAAAGTTTTTGTGAATTATCTCCTTTAGGGTTTTTCTCACCTCCAGTCAGAGTACCAGAAGAGCATTGGGGGTTCCCAGTCACCAGGAGCTCCTGGCTCTGGGCCCGGTCCTGGAGTGGCTCAGACCCATGACTGGGATGGAGAATACTGCAATCGGGAGTGCGGCAACCACTGCAGGTCAGTGTATACACAGTAATTGATCAAAGTTACAGTCTTACAGCGATCCACTTCAGACATGTTTTATACTATGGCTTAGCATCGTTTATTAGAAATACTTAAGTTGATTCATGTTTGGTGTCAGATTATTGGACTATACGACAAGTTGAAAAACCAAGTCTTAAAAATATGTATCTTAAAAATATAGATACATTGCAACAATTAAGAAAACTATTGAAAAGGTAATACAATAATTCAACTCAAAAAGTGAAAACTTTCATATTATATAGACTGAAATAAATCACAGTGTGTAGAGACACAGTTTAGTTTAGTTTTTCAGAAAATTAGAACGTTCCATAAAAGCAAATAAAAGACATCCAACACTTAGATTTTGTATTTTATTTTAAAGCTTAAACTTCAGCTAAAAGTAGAACAGCCAAGTCTGTGATAGCAAGACAAAAAAAGTATTTTTACATTGTTTTGATTTTTTATTTTTGTTGATAAAGTCAGCAATTCTTTGTTTGTTGAATTGATCTTTTTTGTTGTTCTTGTGTTGCAGTGGAACCATGATAGGCAGGGACAAGCCCCTCTACCTCACCTGAAACTGAAGATTATCCTCTGCAGACAAATGACGACACCGAGGAGTCTATTCTCATCCCGCTCTGTTCTCCTCACCCAGCCCCGACCTCCTTCCTCTTACATCATGTGTACACTTTACATACAGCCACACACAAACACATTCAGATTCCTGAAACTGTTATCATCAACTTGTTTATTTTTCATTGTTAATGTAATTATTATTTCTTGCAGTTTCTAGAGTTTGTGACCAGTTTTTTGACTAGATGACTACTGTCTGTACCACTTATTGTATTAACAGTCTTCTTGCTGTTTAAATTTGCCAAGCACTTATAAAATCCCTCCCTCCCTTTTCCTTCTCTTCTTCCTCCTCATCCTCCTCCTTCTTGTCCTTCTCCTCCCTCCATGCCTCCTCAGTTATATGTCTGAGCCCTCTCTGATCTGGGCTGTGGAGTGCTCCTCTTGTGTGTCACCATCAAAAAGACCCCTTAGGGATCCCATTCAGCTTTAAGTAGAAAAAAATAAGTGTTCCTCCTTTTTTCCACCCTATTTTTGTAGGTTTCTTTGCTTTTGTTGGTGTTTCTGTCTTATTTATTTCTTGCTGGCTATTTTGTTTCTCTATTTTTTTTTTTTGTATTTTTATTTTTTTATTTTTTTCTAGTAAGCCCTGTATCATAGAGAAATATTAACTCCTAGTATGTTGAGCATAGGCCTTGATGTTATGGTAGCTGTGCTTACGGGCCAGAAGATTAAAGGCTTTTTGGGGAATGAGACAGAAAAACAAAGCAAATCTTTTTTATTATTAATAAAGACCTGTAGAGGTCTACTGAGCTGTCACAGTGTGATTGTAAATATCACTTTTGTGGAATCAAATTGGGAATTAAAAGTCCAAATAGATTTGTTCCTCTAAAAGTACATGTATGTTAATGTATGTGTGTGAGAACGTCAGGACGTTAGAATGTACCCCATTCATGGCGTGGTGTGAGTGTGTGTGAGCAGAGGACTAGCAAGTGTGACTCTCTGTGTTTGAGTCTTTCCTGTGAATTTAACAATCCCGTGCAGCTGGATTTCGGAGGAGTATTTCACACTTTCACTCTCGCATTAAATCTGTGCTCACTCGTGTGTTGTTGTTTTATTCAGACAAAATTCAGCCTAAAACCGAATATACAATATATTTCCTGCAGACCATTAAACAGAAAGAGCAAGGAGAGAGACAGAGAGCACAGAGATGGAAAAGAAATGCTGTGAGATAAAATGAGATGTAAAGTTTCAGATAGGGGAGTCAGGGGTGGGATTAATGCCTCAAAACGCTCACTCCTCCCTTCTTTTGTTTAGCTATCTGACCAATATATCCATGTTGTCTCCTCACCACTCAGGAGGGGGAGACCTGCAACGTGAACATACACATCACAAGTAATTTTTATAAGTTTCTGGTTCGTGTTTGGTTGTGTTTTTAACTCTTGTGTGATTAACAAAAAATGCATTTTGCTGACAAAACATCTCGTTTTTATCTCTTTTTGTGTAGCAGAATTTCAGTTCTAGTCGCTGCAACACAATAACATTTTAAGTTGTGTAAAAAAATACAAAACAAACAAAAAAAACTGCCAACTGTAGTTATATTATTTGTAAAACAAGTAATGATAAATATTTGAAATGGTTATTCCTACATTGTTCCTTTTTTTGCTAGTTACCCATCAGCTGTTTGACAGGTTTTCTTATTTATAAAAGAAATGAGATCAATTTTGCTTCTTACAATGGAGGTGTATTTTTATTCTTATTTTATTATTCTCTGCTTTGGTTTGATAAATAATGATGATGACGATCACAAGGATGATTATTTAGTTATTTTTTTTATATATATTTTGGATGCTGCCTTCTTTTTCTTTCCTTGCCAGCAGCATCAATTTCTGTCATAATGCTTCTTTTATTTCAGACCTGCATAATAAAGAAAAAAGTTCAAAAAGTGAGCTTGACACATGTCATTTCATTTCCCAGTGGACATATTTTCATCTTCTGTCATCTTCTCCAATTAGATGATCACACCTTTTGTTGAAGACTTTATAGTAGCTATCATGAAGGCAGAGAAACACCCCCAACTCTCTCTTCTGCACTTTCTATCCACACTTTAGAGGGGTCACATGTTTTGTTTCCCATATTTATATTTAGTCCCAGTGGCATTAGCTAATTAACCATGGATGGATACAGTGAGCACCAGCCAGCATGGATATTGCCAGTAAACTATCTCAACGAACAGAGGAGCAGATGCAAGGAGACGTTTTGCTTTTGCTTGTGAAAGTAGTGCATCGTGGGCGTCTAGTGTGAGATAAAGAGTACAGGAAAAAAGAATCCAATGCGCATACAAACTCAGGCAACCGTCCAAGTGCTGATTTTACCCCAATTGCAAACACATCTTCTTAGAGACTTCATGAAAGAAGTCTAGAAGAGATTGAAATGAAACTGTCACAATCCTCACATTCAATGTTTTATTCATTTAACGCCTGCCTGCCGTTTCTTCTACGGTGGCATTGAATTGGCAAATAGATCATTATTGGACAATTGGGAAACCTGCCACTTTGTGATATGACACACATTATACGAAAATCACAGTCATACATTCTTAATGCAGTGTCAGATAAAAGGGAGTTTGGGTGCAGCCACACAGGCTTGGCTCTGTGCCTTTTGTGTACATAAATGAATATCATCCTATATGAATCTAAGTGTGTGTTTTCTGTGCATAATCTCTGTTCCTGAGCTTTGTGCTTACAAAAACAGTATTGTGACAATGAGAGCTCCCTTGTTTTACAAAAATATATATCGAGTGCACTCTGCCGTTAGACCTTTATTGTCTATAGTAATTCTGTCACAAATACTGCAAGGGGACAGCATCACTTTGACACTCCTGTCAGCACCTTTTATCCGATTCCTCATCCCTAAGTTGAAGTCAGGAGGCCAACGGTAGTGAAAAAGGTTTTCTTTGTGATCCTGTCAAACTCTGACCATTTTAGTTTACATAACTTTACGTAGATTGATATAGTGGATTACAATAATAAAAACATGTTATCTGTCTAAAGGTGTAATACTAAATCTCAAGTACATGCAATACATTTCTATCCAAGTCCATACATTTTTTTTACACACTGGTTTGGATTCACTATCAAATTTATAAATGTGTTGAGCTGCATTAAAAGCCAAAAAACATTGTATTACTAGTCTTTAATTAATATTGATGGAAAATTTAAGAGTTCAGGGGTGCATAGCTTGTGGGTGGCACGAGCACTGAAAAGAAGTTAAATGTCATCAGCCAATTTTTCTAAACAGGTTTTCTATTCCTTTTTAGCATGTCTAGTCAGTGGGTAGTGAGTGCATACTGTGTTGTGCATATGCAAGTGTAGGAAAATGATGACACACTTTAACTAGCTAATGACACGAAAGTTTGTCTCAATTTCAGCTTCCAATCTGGCAGTAAAATAAAGAACTTTATCATCGTTTTTAAGGTATCTGCACTGCCATTGGTTGTTCATAGTTTAAAATGTAAGATATCCACATTAAACCTGAACTGTGTGGTTCAGACTGCACTATGTAACATCTGCACATGGTGCAGAGGTTATTTAAAACAATTTGGGATTTATGGAAGCTTTTATTTCTATTTCTGAAAACTGGAAGACTTGCGAAAAGGACCACATTAGACTGAGTAGGAGAAGCACGTTTTTTAGACTGGTCAAACCTGGACATTTCCATTTAATGTATGTAGGAACAGATGTATGTGGTTAATGTATGCAATATCTATCCACTGGGCAGTGAATTAAACCCCATATGGATTGTTTTGTTTTTGACACACCTCAATATTGTAGATCATTTAAGAAATTTTTATATTTTTTATGACCAGAGAAAAAAAAAATGGAACACATTTTTTTATTGCCCCTATGTAAAAACATCAGTGGCCATTTTATTGATCTTGTTGTTATAACTTTGTTGGCAATAACTGCCATCAAGCAAAAATACTTTTATATTGTTAGGAAAGCTATTACATCACTCTTGAATTGTTTTAAGTCCACCACATTTGAGGATTTACAAGAAGGAGCAGCCTGTTTAAGACCAGCATGCTGTTGAGCTTAAGATCCCAAACTGACTGTGGACATCAGGGCAATAGACTTAGACTTAGACTTAGACTTCCTTTATTGTCATTGTACAAAGAGAACACAAGGTGAATCTTGACAACGAAATGTCGTTACTTGGCTACCAGTGCAACAGAGCTAAAACCTTATACTACACAATAAATACAATATGGCTGAAAAATATATAAGAGCTGAGAATAAGGTGCTATAGAATCCACAAGTTCAGTATTGTAAACAAAGCTAAAGTGCGTGTGTTGACCATGTCCATGGGGGGGTGGACATGGTCAACACACGCACTTTAGTTTATACAAGAGAAAAAGACACACTCAGCTATTTTCAGTATTTTTTATTATCTGTAAGACTTTATTATTAGCACAGATAAATGTTGATTTTAGGTGATCAGTGTTTAAATTGTTATACCTAACTCAACTACATGCTGTGAACTCTAAATGCACCAAAGCTGTCGCATTCATCCAAAACCTTCTAGTTGCAACTTTGTTGGCGCAACAGAGAAACAAACGGCAGGAAATGTGGGCGGTTTTGACAAGAAACGAGTTTCGCTTTGTCTTCAGAATCAGTTAAGGTTTCTTTTTTTCTGCTGACTGTACAGCACATAATTTATCAATTTCTCATCAAATGATCCAGACGCATTCACTCTGATTACAATTAATACCTTTTCTGTAATTCTATTAACAAAATTACCATAATCATTATGACATTACAAAAAAAAAAATTATAATAATGACAAATTAGTGAAAACCCACTTTCTAAAGAAAAAACAGTAATTAATTATTTATTGGAGTGGTTTTACAGTCTTTGTGCACATGCACCAAATAATGTAGCAAACAAAAAGAACACAACAAAATATATCCTCAGGGCAGTGCCGTGAGGCAAGCAGCACTGTGGTTTCACACTTGTAGATATTGACGTAATCCAAGGTACCTGCGATGTAAACTTTGAAAACCATTATTTGCTGAATGCAGTGGCCAAACAAAACCAGTTTCCTGTTTTAGTGATAGAGCTAACAAATAACATACAGACTTGTTGCTGCACCTTCATTCAACAGTCAGAACTTATCTCTTTTTCTTCTCCTCTTATAATTCTTCATGTGAATCATTTTGAAACATCAGGTGATGGAGAATTTCTCTCTATGACTCCATTAAACCAAATTTAAATTTCTCAATATCAAACTATCAACAGTGCAAGATGAGTTCAAAAACTGTATTAAGTGTGTGTTTAGAGTCAGGTTTCTGAGGCAACATGTGCAAAGATTTCTCAGTACAAAAACTGTTAGCCAAACACATCCGAGTTCGGCTTTTTGGTGACATATTTTATAGGATGTTTATATACCATAATGTCAGTTTCCTCTCTAGCAAGACCAAACTGTAAATAGATTCAAATGTTTTTGAATTTCTTGTCGATTTGCTAGGTTGTGGATCTGGACATTAAAACAATGGTGACACACAGATAAACTTGTTAATCAGAAGTGAAGCCCCCTCTCTCACATGACCCCTCATATTTGCCTGGCGGCTTTATGGGACATGTGTCCTCATCCCCCCTGACAACCTTTTGACTAAGAGCTAAAATAAAGAAGCCACACTTTTCTCACACCTCAGCAGTTCTTAAATCTTGACTTGAAGTGCAGATGAGTCAAAACGAGAACCACACTTATAACCATTTTCTCATAACCCCCTTCTGTCGTCTGTGAAAGGCAGGTCTCGTTATGCACTGAATCACCTCAGAGTCGAGCCACAGAAACACGACCGGCCATACGTAGTCATTTTAGATGTTTGTTAAACACCACAGCTGCTCTGTTTGAGCAATATCGCCCACACACGCTGCACCTCAGATCCTCTGATAACTGCGTGATGGAGAGAGTTTGTGAAACAAACGGTTATGTTATTGAAATGAGGTTCTGCTCCAGATGTCTGGGATTTAAAAGTTTTTATGAGATAACATTGTAGTTACTTAGGAAGTTAGGTATTCGTCTCTGTCATGCATATGGCATGTAACAGTGTTTGAATTAGCCTGAAGATCAGATTGGGAACAGATTCAACTGAATGTAGTGCAGCATGTTGGCATGTTGTATAATAGACAGTCCTACCATTTGGCTGGCAAAAAAGGTCCTTGTTCTTAAAAATCAGTACCATAGCAACCAAGCTGTGGAACAAGCTTTGCCAATATACAGCAAACATAACATATCAGTCTCACTCACATTACTTTTAATTCAAGAGACACTATTTGAAACAGTGCTGATTAGATGTTCTTCAATATATTTTAAAATGATAAACAGTAAATTGTTATTGAAATTGTTTAATTCACCAGATGGATTTTTATATGATACACTAACATAACATAGCACATCATTTTGGCATATAATATACCAATTTCCTGGTTTTAAACGTGTTTTATGAATAGAAATCTGAAGAGTGTAAGCATTTGTATTTCACTCTGAATGCACCGTTTTCCTCTTTCACTCTAACACCCACAAATAAAATGTTCTCCCTTCTTCATTAATAGCCAAACCAGACACAACATGACTTCTACTATAAGCATGGAAAACATAGAAAAATGTAATTACTGTCCAGTGTGTGAAAGGTCCACTCTTTTGGAAAAATATATGAAAAAGAGCTTGCAATTTGACAAAGTACCAAAATGTCTCACTTGAATAGCAATGAAAAATGATGTTGTCAAGTGTCTGCTAGGAAGAGCCTGACCTCACTTTTAAAAAGGAAAGTATCTGTCAATTGTTTGCGTGTAAAAAAATACCTTTGTTTTTATTCTCCTGAAAAACAGGGAAGATTGTCTTTGCTAAAAATGGCCAGAATGGAAAATCGAGGCCAGGACTGCTCCTAACTGGTATAAGAGACCACTTGAACGTACAATCAGGCTTTTGACCTCTTGGACTGTCTGCAACAATTTCTTGATTGCTGAAACTAAAAGACCATCTCTAGCAAATGAACAATATTGGTAAGTCAAACATTGAAGATTGTTTGACTTCAGTACAATCTGGGTAAAGCTTTCCATACATGGCGAGTTAGAGATGAGAGAAACAACTTGTTTCACACTCAGTTTACAGTTGGTAATTGAAAATCATCAGTTAGTGTTCCTTTTTACCTTTATTTTCATGTATTAAAACATATTATGCACATTAATCATAATGAGTTTTGCCACTGTTTAGCAAATGTGCCATAATAGATATGGAGACTCATTCTCATCTTTAGCCCCTTTCAGGTAAACAGCATAAAATAACCAATTAAAAAATAAGAAAAATAATGCATCATGTTTTATAAAATAAGAATGCAGTATCTAGGGAGAATAAACTAGATTGAACTAGTGACAAGCCAACTCTGATAGACTCCAACCATATTTTTCTCTGAAAATTGTTTCATATTTTGTTATTGCTTTGCAAAATATGACAAAAGTAAAATCTTTCATTCCTGATTTAGTTTTGAACTCTCCCAAAGTTAAAATGGAAACAAACAAGATTGTCTTGTTTGGTCATTGTGAGCTCCATTGTTTCTGACACATGGTATGTCATGCTCAAGTAGTTTTCCTTCCTCGTCAATTACAGTGTTTATGTACCTCCAGAATCCAGAATGCTTGGTGCATGATTGTAATTTTCATATTTCAAATCCAATAAATTGCTTCATCTTTAAAGCCCCTCATCTTCTATTTAGGTCTTCTTTTTTCCTCCCATGGGACATTTATTTTCGTCAGATGCATCTGCATTCATTAGAATCAAATCTACCTGAGTGTTTTCCCTCTCTTTGGTTTAGTTTTATCCCTGTCTGTGTCTCTTCTAAGTAATGATACTTTCTATCACTCCAAAGTGTTTTCAATCAGTCTCCCTGGTTTTAGAGAAATTGACTTCAAAGACATGGAGCGAGTGAAAAATGAGGATTGAATTCTAACTTGGGATTAAATTTGAAAAAAAAAAAATCATCCTGGTGAAAGTCATTCACGGAGAGCTCCAGGTGCCTCCATACAAATCCTGATGAAGGTTACACTGTGAAAAGTAGGTTGCAAGAGCGAATGTGATGAAAGTGTTTTACTTCTGTTTTGTCAATGTTGTAGTGGATCCCCTCAGAATGTGACAGGCTCGGCGATCATTCGCAGCAAGAGTAAATGAGAAAATGAATAAGATTTTTCTCGTTTTGTTTTTATTAAACATTTTTCAATCTCTTTTGGTTCGGCCAACATCTGAGAGAATTATTTTTGGAAACATTGTTTTGATCTCAGTTGTGAGGAAAAGGGCAATGACTTCAGTACAGTTTACAGTTTGCATTGTTTGTTTGAATTTTAACAAGAAACAAGTGGTTTTTTTATATATTGAAATTGAGATGTAAAGCTTGAAGTTAAATCCAAGTCAGCATGGATTCCTCTGAATATAGTGTTTTATGGTATATAAAATAGGTCTAAATACTGGCTGCATTTCTGCCAGTTATGAAAGCAAATAAAATCTCGGCTTTGTTTTTTTCAAATTATTTGTAACACTGCTCTGATTTTTGATTTGCTTATACTTAAGCAAATCAATAGGCATTTGCTGAATTCAATTCTCAAACAATTTAACAAAATATCATCATTAAGGTTTTGCAAGGTTTTTAAACAATACACAAAGTTCATTTTGAATACTCTTTTTGTTACTACAGCAAATCTAATTTGAAAAAATACAGATAGAAATTATAGAAGAGACTACTGATTTCAGTCATAATAACGGATATTCTACTAATAAGTAATTACTATGGAACTGAGCTCACTTATCCATATGGACTGTTTTAATCTGAAACACTAATTCACATTACTGCTCCATTTTAAATCTTCATTAGTAAGTTTAATTACATTTGTTAATTATGAGCCATGTAATGACTTAAATCCCTTTTTCCCCAACATCTACATACATGCAGCCTGCGGCCTCTGCATTCTCTGCTTGTCAGCTTCAGATAAAAATACAGGAGAGTTTTCAGGGGGAGGGGTGGAAGCACATTTTTCATCTATTTCTTTTGAAAATGGATTATCAAATTAAAGGAAACTGCTCAATAACCGCTGCAGAGAGGAATGCTTCCCACTTAATTGAATTAGGGTTTTTCATTTCTGTGATTTCTGTGTTTGTTTTTTGGCAGCTGCCATCTGTTTGCCCGGGACCAGCTCTATTAATAAGCTATTCAGATTGAGAAAGGGGCTTTATTCCAGCAACTGTTTCTCACCTCCTCTCTCTCTCTTTTGCTCTCTGTCTCTCTCCCTTTCTCACTTGCTCACTCACTCAAACGATTGTCATGGAAATCATTAGAGGTGCCAAGCCGCAGACAAAAGAAAGAGCTTTGACACACACCTGAGCCAAAAAGAACAGAATTGTAGTCTAATTATGATGGGAACAATTAAGACTGTGCATATTTATTGACAGGGGACTTCACACAGTAGCATATGCTCATGAATACTAAAAAATAAAAAAATCAGTCAGGGAGGGGAAGGATGGCTGCAAAGATGCATGGTACTGAATCTGATTGCCTCTTAAAAACGGTATCAGGATTGCTATGGAATAAAGCAAATCTATATTTGAAACTAAACTACAGCTTGTTTACTTAGAACTGTGAAGAGAATTTGGCTAAACATAATTGTAGTAAATTAAAGAAAAAGGGGAAAAAATTAGAAATAGTTGTCATTAGCCAATATAATGACATTATCTTTCTTTCTTTCTTTCTTTCTTTCTTTCTTTCTTTCTTTCTTTCTTTCTTTCTTTCTTTCTTTCTTTCTTTCTTTCTTTCTTTCTCTCTCTCTTTCTTTCTCTCTCTCTCTCTCTCTTTATCCTCTCCTGTCTCCCTTTCGATGTTCCAAGAAGAAGAAAGTCCAATGTAGTCTTTGTTCTGTATTCTGATCACACGTCTCTCTCCCCAAGTAATACAAGTCTACTTTAAAATTCATAACTACATTTGGAAAGAATAAAAGGGTACCCTGATGGAATATTTCCAAGGAGCTTACTTGAGAGGAAATACTATTCGCTTTGGGATATTTAATAACCTTAACCTAGTCTTTAAGACATACAGCAGTAATAACATTTACAAAAATAGTGGTGACTGGAAAATAAATAAATAAATCAAACTATGGCTTAGCATGAAATGAGCAGCTATAATTCCTGCCTGCAGGCAGATGATGAGAGAAAAAGTGAGAACGAAAGTAGACAAAAGATGGTGAGAAACCTTGTCAAAGTTAGAGAGTCGGCTCAAGTCGACTCTCATTTTCTGCTTTGCTTTTCCTCTCCCCTCTTCTGCCTAGGAGGGAGTTTGAATTGAATCAAACAACCTAGATTGATTAAGCTTGGAAGAATGACTTTCCAATGACACAGGATTCAGCAGCAGCCTCAGCCCATCCCTTCTGTACAGATTTGACATGGTTCTATTGAGAAAGTGATACAGGAGTGATTGCAGTTTGTTCCTGTGGATTTTGTTTGAGCCTGAAATGTTTTCTCATTGTACTAAGTGTTGTCACTATTGTGCAGTTCCTTAAAGGTCCCATTTGATTCATGTTGAATCCTGCTTCGGCTCGAATGCCTCTCCGGAAAAGGAGCACAATGGATGAGTGTGAGAAAATAGATAACATGCTTCTCCAGTTTTAATATGAATTGCTCAGAGAGAGCCTCGGTATTAATCTCTTGTCCTCTTTCCTTTCTCTTGTTCTTTTGTGTTTGTGGAGAGGGTGTTGGGAAGGCGGGGTACAGTTAGGGATATTGTGGGATGTCCTGCTCGGGATTTGGTCAGAACCAATCAACGCTGTAATGTTCTCAGTCTCTTTTCTCTTTTCAACACCACCACTGTCTTTCAAAATATTCATTGTGGAGACACAGAGACCCCTACTGTCTGTACAGCCCAGCAGCAGCACTTTTCCTCCCATACCTGATACTCTACTGCCACCTGCCAGCTATCAATACAATGTGATGCACCAGTTCAGCCTATTGAATTGTCATGATGATATAAAGATATGTAAAGTTTATATCAACTGAAGCATTTTAAGAATGAGTGCTTATTAAAAATCTATGCTAAACATGAATGTTTTTTCAATGTGAATTAGACGACTAAATGCTTACAAATTGTGTGCTTTTCTATCATAAGAAAACAAAAGGCTTTGTTCCCATGATTTCATAGCTTGTAGAACTGCATTTATGAGGACATAACTTAAGTTGTCGACTGCCTGAGATTACTCTGTGGATATATTTTATCCCATTCTTCTTAAATAAAGTTTAAAAGCTGATGTTTGCAGTTGATCATTTATGCAGAGTGTTATGAATATCCTGCCTACACAAGTATTCTGTCAAGTTTTATGAAATAGTCACATTCTTCTGTGCCATTGACAGATCTTTTTTGTTCAAGTCTTGCATATTTAAACAGTTGAAAACGGCTCCACATTTATATTAATTATTAAAATTATTCTAAATACCAAAATAAGAAAAAAGTATGTGAAAGAGAGAGATTATTTTCACTTCATTTTAATTCAAGCTTTGGAAGCTTCTGATAGAAAACTTCACAACATTTGATTATAATGGAAGCACATTTGTGGATGTGTTTCCACACAGCACCTCAAAGAAACTGCTGCCTTGTGTGACATCATGGAAAATTCTGGTAAGATGTCAGGAAAGCAATTGAGGATCTCCTAGGGCTGGATGATATGGTATTGATAATTGTCAATAGATAATTATTGATTAATTTTCTATTTTAAATATATGTGTGATCTTTTTGATTGTATCCAGTTTTCATTCTATGTCATTTATTTTTAAGCAGTTACAGTGAAACCTTAATGTGCTGCTGTTTCTCAAGCGCTTGTTGCTAGGTAACCAATGAGAGTGTGAGTTGGTTGATGCCACCCACCTCGCTTAGCTCATCTGAGCAACTAAAGCCTTTCCGCTGCTTACATCTACCAGAATTCTGCCTGGTTCTGGATCAGAGTTCAGTGAATATTCTAGATATTGAATATCAAATATTCCATCAGATTTCTTACCTATTGACAGTGATGATATGTATTTCACAATATATATCATTATGGATTTATTGTCCAACCCTAGGATCTGTGATTAATCCTTGGGAACAATCTTCAAATCACTGAAGCTTCCACTGTTGTACCCGTTATGCAGTTCTACATCCCCGAGACGAACATGTTTTGATGTGAAATGTGTGCAATAAACCAGAAGATCTGCAAATACACCACATTGATCAGAGTTTCTTGAGTTAATGAGATCAAAGATGTTTTGTTTATAAACATAATGCACAGCATTTTATTATGAAATTGTCTAATCATATCCCGGGAAAACAAAAGTGAATTTGAGAAGCATAATTATGAAAATAGACCATAAGTGTTGAATATTATGAGAACTTTAAGACAGATTCTTTTTCTGAGAACTAAAAACAGTTTCAGGTGTTGCCTCAGTCTCTTTCACAATAGAGTTCACTTTATACTGCTTATACTGTGTATCTTACACTTTATTTGCTGATTCATTTCTTGAGATTTTATTTAAATTTATTTACATTTTTGAATGTTTTGATGTTTTTTAGTTTTTTTTTTTTTTTTGTAGAGTGATCTGTTTTATACGTTTATGTCTTTGATCTGTTTGAGGATATGTTCAATTTAGGTTTAAGACATGGTAACTACACTACATTCACTCATTCACCTTTCCACACATATATTTACTCAGTGGCAAGCTACTGGAAAAGCAAAGATTCTTATTGAACACATTTATGTAACCACAACATAATGAAGTTAATTATGACAAATAATCTCAATGACAAAAGCATGAAAACAATATGTCACACTTTGAGACAATAAATGGGTTGAACAACAAGAGGCATTGCAAGGTCAGAAAACACGTGAATGCGTTACATTATTGCTAAATCTTGACATTATATTCAGCCTATAGACATATTTTTAAAATTTCTGTCTACATGTGAAGTTTTTTCATGCAGAGGTTTTATTTAAAGTCTGTCATTGTCAATTAGAAAATATATGTTCCCTGTCTTATTTGGAAATATATTATTAGCTTTCCAGAATTCAACAAAAAAGATCCCAGCATTTGTGCAATTTCATGCAACATCTTTGCTCCTTCTCCCCCAATGAACATCATATTTTGCTATATTTTTCTTCCTTTCATCTCCGTCCAAAGTACCCTTCCACTCCTGTTAATCAAAATATATTCACACTGTCTCCTCCCTTCATACCAAGTGAATCTGAGGGACTGATTGGCAATTTCAAGAGCAAAACCATAGTTCAGTGAAATAGAGATGGATGCCGTGAGGATGAGTGTGCCCTGCTGTTACTATGGCAACATTTCAACAAGAGGGTGGGGGAGAAATGACGATGGGACATGATCAAATATGAACACTGTATACTGATTTGTTATCCAGTTTGTGCTGTTATTACTAAACTACCCTGCTTGTATTTGCTGTTGTGGCACACACAAACCGAAACAGGCATTTTTTTTTTTTAAGTACATACAAAGGCTGACACAGCATCTGCTCCTTACTGATAACACTGCTTAATGGCAATAAAAAGCACATGAGAGCATAGTCTTTGTTTGCTCCTTTTTACACTGGCTGCAAGTCTGTTTCAATTACCAACCCTGCTGACTTAAGCATCACATCATCATAGTGATCATCGCCATGCCCTGTTCATTCTACAGATCTGTCTGGACTTTAGTGAAATGAACAGAGCACCAACTGGGACTATTAAATAAAAACACCAGGCATCAAGATCTGCTCCTCGAAGCACCACCGAAGAACCTGTTTGAAGCGGCAAAAGACTTGAGACTTTAGCAGAGAGTTACCCTCTGGCAAAATAATGACCCTAAATATGAATAACTGCAATGGAAAGGTTCACATAAAGGCATATTGACTGGTTGGAAAAGCACAGTCATAGTCCAGACTTAAATCTAGGAGAACAGTTATAAGAACATTAGAAAATTGACATTCCTAGAAGGTCTCCATCCAGTCTGATTCAGCTTGAGTCGCTGTGTACCAAAAATTTAGCAGAGTATAAGTCAGTTGTTGAAAAACACACTTAACACCACTTTTCTTCCACTTCACAGTTATGTGCTACTGTGGGGTGGTTCGATAAAATCCAAATAAGACACATTTGAAGATTGTGGATGTAATGTGACAAAATATGAGTCAGCAAATAAGAATTATTTTGTAAGAATCTACAACAAGAGTAGAGGGGTCTTTAAATTACAAAGGCAAATGCATCAATAAATAAAAGTTAACAAAGTTTATTACATGTTTATATACAAACAATCTTGCAAGGCACACCTTTGTTTAAATAATATACAATACATTAATTTTCTTGAGCAAACAGTTTTTAGAACATATATTACTATATGCGGGTTTAGTGTTTAGATATTTGATATTAGAGAAGGCCCCAAATGACAAAAAGCGTAACATTGATGAATAAAATAATCACACACTTTAGGATGTAAACACATTTTTATATTTCTAATTCAAACTAATAAAATACATTTTGAATATGTGACATAAAATATGTCTTTCCTGAATATAAATAAAAGTTACTGTGGCATTAATATTAGCTTCTTTTTATCACTGGGAGTAAAGGTTGCAATCTCTTGTATTTAAAAAAAAGTCATTAGATTTTCAGCTTGTAACATTACAAAGATATGCTTATTTCTTTTTATAGACCATACCACATTGCTAAAAAAGAGAACTAAATCCAATAGGTTAATGGAAAAACTTTGAGCAACAGCATGTCGGTTTAGTTGTTCTCTGTTCAGCACAGGCTATTGATCAAGTTACAATCAGCCACGTCAATCTGTCACTCCTCTAATACTGAAAAATGTTTGTCCAACATCAGTCAAGATGTTCATGAAGCAGAGATTGAAAGATGAAAAGATGTGTATGACAAAAGCCTCCAATGACTCATAAAATCAAACTAAAGAAAAAAATGGCTGCGACTGTAAGCTTAAAAACATTAAGAAACAGGCTGTCACATTCTTTCAGTTTCTCATCATGAAGTGGCCTGACCTACTTAGACAGCTTTGACAGATACAGACCCCTTAAATGATTGCTGACCTGAAGTGTCTGTAAAAACATCTTTTATCTAACTACAAATAAAAAATAAAAATGTCCATCAGTGTTCCAGTTTTCTCTTCATTTTTTGTTTTTTAAATATGAGACAGCCTGACCAAAAACGATAAGGCTTTAACGGCTGAAAAATGAGCCTATCAGCTTCACTTCCCCGGCTCTTTTGTTGAAGGTCTTCTGGGGCTGGTGTGTGTTTCACTGAATATTCCTATTTTGATGTTATGGATAGCTGGCCTTTATCATGCCAGGAGGCCAAGTCGCTTGACCTTAGCAGAAAGAAAAGAGTGGATGATGAACACTAAGGTTTTTGGGCAGCAGCGAAGGTCCAGTTTCTAAGAGCAGAGAGAGATGAGAATAAATCAGGACGTTTGTATATTGATAGCCTTTTACAGGACTGCATAAAATACAATGGTTAACATTGATCCTTTACCCACCTACTACATGATGACCTTGGTACAGAAAAAAAAATAAAAATAAATCAATAATATATATATATATATATATCTATATATATATATATATATACTTTTTACAGAGAATTTTGGTCTAATGTTTAAGATGCTCTAAGTCTCATTCGACAAAAGTTTGTCGCATATGTTAAAGTTACAGTATGTTTGTGGTGGTAGGACAGAAGAGCTGCTTTTCAAGGCCTCTGGATATAGATCAGATCTTATACTTGTGTTGGTGACTTGATGACTCCAACATGCTTTTCAGTGCAGTTTGTTGAGAGTTTGAATATATTTTATCTTCTTTACAATCTCTGCTGATTGAGCAAAGACAAACTTTAATCCTTGTAAACAGTTTTAAACGTTTAGTTGTTACTCTGATTGTAAATACTTTTAATCAAGTAACAATATTCTTCTTATATACAAATCCTAAATGCTGTTGAATACAGTAATTGGATAACTTACATATTTTAAACTGACATATTGTTCTGAGTGATTATGATTAATTTCCAGATATATTTTACTAAAAAAATCTGTCTCTTCTTGTATGTTTTTTTTATTAACCTTGTTGCTTCCTTGCACACAAAAGGACAGTTCCTTTGACATGCACAACTTTTCCATGTTTGTGTTAATCAATTCAGCAGACTGTCCCCAAACACAGTCCTGCTTTCATGTTCGACACATTCAATATATCCTCCCACACACAGGAAAGTTTTTGTTAGTAATTATTTAATACAACCTATAAAGTGTTTCTTACAATTTCAGCCTCCGGGCCTCCAAAGTCGAGGAACATCATACGGACTCCATCATCTGAGGACATTCGGAGACGCTCGAAAGGCTGCTGGAGGAGAATATTTTTCCTGACACCCATTTCATCTGTGAATAGCGTGAAGCCGTCGTCAATGTGCACTCCCAGCATGCACTCTTTTCCATTCCAACTACAGGCTGCACACACACAAAAAGACAGTTTAAAATCTGACCAAGTCCAGGGAATGTTAATACTGGACAGAGATTTAAATCTTTCCTGTAGTCTTTTTTGACTGTCACACCTTGATATGCTGACAAGACAAAAGAAGCACTCAAGCTTTTTACTCCCATGAAATCAGATTTTGTCTAAATTTTACTTTATGTAAACATTCATTTACAGATTAATTCAAAGTCCATGTCTTAAGGCTTTCTGCACCACCCAATATTACCACCAGATGGCAGTGTAATGATATTACTCCATCTGGTGATGGAACGCAATGTGCTGAGTGTGCATTAGGGCACTGTTCAATAAGTCAGTATCATACTTAGACTAAAGCAGTGAGGATGCTTTATAAAACCTTAACAAAGTAAGAAATATAATTTAACTGTGATATGTTAATGTAAGAACCAAATCAATGAATTTCAAATACACAGCAGGGTTGTATTTTTACTTTAGAAGAGATCAGCAACTGCTCTTTACTTAGCAACTATAAAAATAGACATTGATATATGTGGTCTTTTGAATCTTTTTACCTGCTGTGACCTCCTTGATGAGTTCTGCAGCATTGTGGCAACCCTCGACCAACAGATGAGTCCACGTGGACAGCTCCTTGGCAGTGTCCACTCTGAACACATGAGTCTCTACACCCTGCTTGGTGCCTGAACGCAAGCCGAATGACAACTCAGAGTCCAATAGAGAGGAACTTTTTCCAGGACCAGAGTGGACCAGCCTTTGGGGAGAAAGAAAAAAATATCACCAGAAAGATTGTAATTAGCAATTATAGGATAGACTGTGACTAAAGATGAAACTGCTACCTATGTGGAAAACAAGGTGTGGAATCCACAGCAGAGAGAGTAACGGAAACATACATGACTCATAGCTCCAATGAGGACTAATGTTTTCCAACTAAAGCTATGGAAGTTTTGACACAAACTGTTCAGTGGTTCAGTTATGGAAAGTGTGAGCAGGAGCTCACAAACCAGTGGAGAAAAAAACAAACTGATCAGGCCGAGGCACAAAGCGTATGTATGACAGTTACTTTGAAAAGTGAGCATCTGGTGTGTGCGATGTATAAGAGAAGAGAATTCTGAGGTTTCTGCCACATGGGCAAAACTCAGCAAGTTGAGGGTACCAACTGGTCACAAAAAAATACATTTTTAAACACAAACATAATTTTTG
Source organism: Poeciliopsis gracilis (assembly GCA_911649635.1). Classification (NCBI taxonomy): domain Eukaryota; kingdom Metazoa; phylum Chordata; class Actinopteri; order Cyprinodontiformes; family Poeciliidae; genus Poeciliopsis; species Poeciliopsis gracilis. The sequence continues at coordinate 3,151,059 of CAJVRI010001403.1, forward strand.
TGAAGGCTTTATACATTTGTATCAGCTCGATGTTAAACTTAACATACAATATAATGAGAAAAGAAGTTAGATTTTTGTTGAAAAGGGTTCAATAAATTACTGAAGATCTGAAACACAAAAAACAACAACTCTATTCTCTAAAATTGAATGGGATGTTGGTCTTGGCTCAGAAACCTCTGCTATACCCAATTAGTGTACCCAAATCTGTTGTAGAGTAAAAGCTGCTGGATGTCTGCGGCTGCATTTACTATGTCATTTAAATGAAAGACATGTGGTTAATAAAAAACAAACACCGCGATGGACCTAACATTTTCTATTTAAATATGTGCTTAAATAGAACTTAAATTTCACCTTAAGAATTAAAAAGATGTCTCCAACTCCACCAAACATTTTTATAAGGGCACCACATTTGAACCAAGAGTCCCCAGTAGCCTCCAGGATGCACTTTGGGTACCTCTGATGTAAAGAAATTAGAATTTTAACCTGGTTGTGATGAGGGTGTGACTCTTGGTGGGGTTCCTTAGGCTCTCTTTGCTCTCAGGAAAGGAGGAATACAGAAGCAGGTCCTTCTCTGTCAACACTGCAAAGAGAGGTTTCTCTGGACCCTGGGACATCTGCACACACAGGCAATTATATCAGACTGAAATTAAATGCCCATCACTCTTTCAGGGTACATACAACAGTCCTTAAGTTAAACACCTTTTAAAACCACTTTACTACCTTCTATTTTTTTTAAACATCACAGAACTTCTTGCATATGTTAATCCGTGTGACCTTTGTAACTCATGAATTACTGTTTCCAAGTCACACCCAGAAAGGAAAAGTTTAACTCAAGAAAGGAATCTGATTATAAAAGGACAAATATTTTACAGCTTTGCAGAGCTGTGGAAACTAAGGGCTGCATCCAATTTTAAATTAAAATATCTTCTGCTATTAATAGCAGGAGTAGTAGCAGGCTAATATTGGTTGCAGTAGTTGTATCACTACTAAATTACAAAAGTTAATTTTAAAACACTTCTGGTGAATTGTGAAGGCAACCCAAAAGATATGCAACTCTGTAAAAAAACGATGCATCAAAATTACTTTGATGGCACAAAGGGTTAAGTTCACACTACTCAGGGACACCAAGTTCTTTCCTATCAGATCTATTTTGATCAGCTGCAGGGGTGTGAGGGCCTGGAGGAGCTGTCGGTGAACCAACCACCTCAGTAAACTCTTTAAATGGTAAACGATGCCTTCAACAAGGTGTTTTTTGAAGAACATTGCTATTCTGGTTATGTAACCAGTTTTGTCTTTACCACATGTGAATGGCATTGCAATATCAGAGCTGAGGAACATTTCATGATTTACATCACTTACATTAAGAAATTTAATTACTCTTAAAAGGCACTGTATTTATGACATTTGATGAAAACATCAAGTTTTTGAAATTTTCAAACTTATCTTAAAGTTTAAGACTTACTGTAAGAATTTGGGTTTTTCTCTGTGTTGATTTGAGTTTTTCTGTGTGTTCATTTTGAGTTCCTGTGTCTCTGAGTCTCTGTGTTGTCCTGTCTCCCCTTGATTATTCCCAGGTGTGTCTCGTTCAGTGATTACCTTCTGTGTATTTAACCCCACCTGCGTTCTTTGCTCCTCATTGGGTCCTTGTCTAAGCTGTAGTTTTGTCAGTCCTGTCTGGCGTTTAGTTCTGGCTTCTGCTCAGCCATCCTGCCTGGTTGTTGGACTTATTTCATCATTAAACCATCATTTTTCATTTCAACCTGGGTCTCAAGCATCTGGCTCACCATCTCCTCACACCACTTCATGACACTTACTATATCTGAAAATTTAAGACTTTAAGATAAATCTTACTTTTTTTTACTAGCTTGTCTCCAATGTAGAGAATCTAAGAGTTTTCCACAACCAAGTACAACTGAACTAGAGAGTAAAAAGGATAAAAAAGTACAATTAAAAGATTTAGAAAAGAAAAGCAAGTCCTTTCACTCTTTTCCCCATGTACCCCAGTATCCTTCCATACCTGCTCTGTAAGCCAGCCCAAATGTTTGACATCCATGCCAGGTTGCATGCTCTTCATCTCCTCCTTCACTTGTGGTAAAAGGCTGGCGGCAGCAACTTGGATGGCATTGTACCACGACTGAGCCATGGCTGGGTCTTTTGCCCGCAGGAACATTGAGTTCTTTCTGTTGGATGAAATCACCTCGAAATACCTGGCAAGTGTGATTAAAGGAGGCGGGGGAAGGAGGAAAGAAAATGGAAAAAAGGGTCTGTTAAAAAAAACAAGAAAAACCTCAAAGACAGCAAAGCTTCAGGCTGAGGAGGAAGTTTCATATATTAAAGAGAATATCAAAGTAAGACATAAAAAAAAAAAATCTCTTTTGCGATAATCTTTAAAAGTAATTTTTTAACTTGTCAGTCAGCCTCAGCTTGGTTCATTAAATATGACATTTAACTGACAGATGTTTAACATGTAGTACCTGTTCTCTGTGTCTGGGGGGCACTCTTTCCGTGACACCTGGCACATCTTCAGTGGGATGATGCGAGGCTCTTTCACCTCAGTGGGGAAGACCTCATTGCTCCTCAGAGGTGTAGAGGGGGGAGAATCCCAAGGGAGGTTTGCTCCAGGGGAACCGGAGCTTTTAAAAAATGCAGACATTTCCTTGATGTATTTCACTGTAAAAGAGCCAAAGCAGAGAAGGGAGAATTGGGTAATGGGCAAGAAGAACTGCAAAAAGAAACTATAAAGATTTTTTTTTTTTTTTTCAAAATGGATCCTTCAGGTTTGTTACAAACCAAAAAGTACCACACTTAGGAGCTGTTTTAAATAGTCTCTAAACCCATTTTTGACAATTCATAACAGACTCATTGCAGCTTCTGTTGTAAAAACAACTTAAACATAATGAAAAGTAGATGGTTTTATCTTAATTTTCTCCTTCTTATAATTCTGGAAGGAGGAGATTCCTTGAGCACCAGGTGGGTATGTAAAGGGTACGTAATTCACTTTAGTTGTACATCAGCACAATGACATGGGTCACCAAGCACAGCTGGTTCTTTTGGGAAAGTCATGGACCATAGGGACAGGAGTAATAAAGAGGATCTCAACACTCTACACCCAAGATTATTCACTCCACTGAACAGATGCCAAAAGGCTGCAGTCACTTCACACCTTTTTAAGAGTCAGTTAAGCTAAAATCTATATGGGAAAACCAAAGCAGAGAAAACCATAGCAAGCATAGGGGGAAATACAGATCCATGTGTGGTATAGAGTGCTGACAGTAAGTCTTTGATGGCTGATAAATGTCTTCTGTTTATTTTTGCATTTCATGGCCTCATTAAATGCTTTAAATTAGTGTATTCAACACCAATCCCCATGGACAACTTTTAGATGTGTCCCTGGTCCAACACACATGAATTAAATGACTTTACTCAGTATTCAGTCAAGTTCTAATTATTTAATTCAGGTGTGCTGAAGTAAAGACTGGGGTTGAATAATCCTGCTTTACATCGACAAACATAGATATGGAGGAGGTTTTGCCCTACTGCCTCCATAGATTGTTTTCCAATAGCCACATTAGGATAATCTCCCTCAGGACTTTCTGCTGGACATCCTGAAGCAGCAAAGCAGCCCAATACAGCCCAATGTTTTGTGACACACACCTTCCAAAAAAATCCACTGTTGCCTTTTGTGTTTACTCAGGTTCTACTGGCCTGGCCTGTCTGCTGAGAGATGTATATAAATGTCAATGAAAACAAAAAGACCCAACAAATTGTGAGTTAATTAAGTCACCCCTGTATTTGGGGATTTTTTAAGCTTTCCTCAAGAAAGCAAAGCCGGGCAGTAAATGCAACAAAAACCACTGAAAAAACATTTTTTCCTCAAGTGCAATAATGCTACTCAACTGTTGACCATTATTCAGATCAGAAGCTGTGTCTGTTGTTGGTTTGGAACTTTATGATTTTATAGCAATCCTTTTTTATCGCATATTGTGATCATTTTCAACCACCATCTGAAGCCAAAAGCAAATTTCCACATATGTGGACAATAAAGTTTATTATTATTTTCAATATTAACATCTGTTTAAAGATATAAAATCCACATTTATGACAAAAAATAATAAAACTGTAAGCGGGGAAAATATTTTCTCACAAGACTATATACTTCACACGGCAGGTACATCCATAGTAGAATACTTTTTAACACCCCACTGCTGGCTTGAGTTTGTTTTGTGATTTTATCTTCTTGCTTGTGTTCCACAGCTGAACAATCAATTACCCTTTGAGAACAGACACAGCCGTTCATTGACTTAATCTGATTTCACGAGCACGGACCACACCACAACAATGTGAGTCCACTGTTTCAATCAAAGAGAAGAGAGGATAAGAGAGGTCTGCTGAATACAAGTTAGACACAGTTAGCAAATGACATGGTAAACCCCTCGAGATGGTGCTGTGGAAGACAGAAAAGTACAAATTACAAATAATGCACACAATGGATATTATAGGGAACAAGAGAAAACTATTGAAAGAACTGAGTGTTGTTAATTGCCACTTGTGGTTTGGGTACAAGCAGCAGAAAAGACGCCATAAAAGAGAGATTTGTAGAATGAATTGGATGAAAAGATTAGTAAAAATCAATAAATGGGATCGTCGCAATAAAGCAGAGCTGTAAAAAAGAGGCGGTTTAGTGAGGAAGTAAGATGAATATGGATAAATAAGGAAGGTGGGATAAAGAACCCCAGTACAAAGTGTGATACATGAGTGAGCCAGCTGTAATCGCTTGCCAAGCGATTAGAGGGGCATTTAAGTTGGTCCTCAACTTAAATCCCCTTTCAGGTCATGTTGACATTCTGATGATGCAAATAGATTTCACGAGACCACAGATTTCAATCATACCTTGTCCCTAAAAGTTGTTATGGTTTTGTGACCACCTGATCAGAGGCAAATAATGATGAATCCCCATCCCATGTGACCTTTTAGCTGATTCAAGATTTTCATTTAACTATAAGTCAGTCAATTGATCAACTGCTGGACGCATGTTGTTTAGTCAATGTGAGTTATCGCTATACTTACATAATACATGACAACACTCATGGGTCAGTTTTTGGATGATAACTTACCATAATTTGAAAAATGCTTCAGGGACCTTTAAAATCTTAATTCGTAGGTATTTTATGTTTCTCATGAGACTATACCTCATGATCATCAAAAACATAAACTAAATCCTTGTAATTTATATATATTTTTTATAATTAAGTACAAGCAAATTCAATTAGGAGCAATTCTATAGACACATTTTGTTACAATTAGTTCAGGCACACACCCATGCAGATACACCTACACACCACCACCACCACCACAGTGCAGCTCCAGCTCAGCAGGCTGTGGTATGGGTTCAGCAATTGTAGCCTCTGCTTGAGTAAAAATAGCCCTAAGGACATGGCAAGTCAGGAGGCTGAAGGTAAGGCTCTGGTTTCACTGGGGAAGTGTGAAGTGCTCTTCGTGCACAGTACAAGAGGCAAGCAGCCAGAGGGCAAGCAGAGGAGTCACAGGGCTGGACAAGAGCAGACAGAAGTGTACTGTATCTTTTTTTTTGTTTGTTCTTTATCTCAAATTCAATTTTGTAATCAATTTTTAAAAAGGCCCATCTCTTTGACTAAGACATCGTTATCTGGTTATGCTTGATATCACCCTAAATTTAGCTATGATATGTGGTGTTGGCAGATTTATGGAGTAACAAATTGCAAGTGTTACCATGTTACTTTTGGAATAAGTAGGTATTCAACGTTAAACGACCTGGATCTTTGGTGGGGACAAAAACATCAGGAAATCCTCACAAAATAATCAAACAAAAACATGATGAGGTTGCTGAAACGTCTTGGGACCACATCCTTAAATCAACAATGCAGGGGAAAAACGACTTTTTGCATAATCCAAACAGCTTTCATTTCACCTACTTCTGAATGTCAGTTAGCCTACCTCAGCAGTTTGGGAGGATAATTGTCTTCATTATCAGTTTTAGACTTGCTTTCATGTAACTCATTGAAGGTATTCTTCCCACTGGCTGCTCAAACAATGTACTGCACAAATAAATGACTGTGAATTACAATGAGAAGGAAAAACTGTGGGAAGAGTTGATCAGTGCAATTCAATAAGAATAGGCATGGCTTGTTTTTGCTTTAAGGTTTACTGATAATCTGATTACTTTTGTTTCACTGTGATGCAGTTGCTTATATTTCAGTTGTACAGCAAATGTATTTTTAGATCTGCTCTACGACTGAATGAATGAAATGATAATTCTAAATTATTTCATTTGTAACAGTTCGCATGAAGTAATAATATATTTTAGCAATTACCTTAAAATAAAGTTTGTAGATATATATTAATATTCAAGTCCAGTCACATCAACTCATTCTGAATGGAGTGATATATCGACTTAACAACCATAACATGCCAAAAATGACTAAAAGTTTTCTAATCTTAAACTGACAAGAAAGAACTTATCCAAAAGATTTTTTAAAAATGATCATAGGAATTCAGAGACTGCAACTCATATCTGATGATATGAGGAATAGATTAAGGAGAAAAAAACTGTCACTGACAGTAACTCCTCCTCAGACAATGCTCAGTATAATTGAGTCTGTAACTCTTCTTTTGGAAATCTATTCTTCCTTAATAATAATGTTCTAGATGCTCATTCCATCGCTGATCTTAGTTTCTGTCTACCCACTCACAACTGAGAATTATGTTATAAAAAAGGAAGAAGAAAAAAGCATTACTGTCACTAAAATGCACAAATAATAATTGAAAAAGATTACCGGTAGTCCTTTTCCTCCTTTAGTTGTGGAATAGCTTCCTGTTTCGCTGATTTTAAAGGATTTTTTTCATCAATGGTCCACTAAAAAACTTTCTTGCACCATAAAATTCATACAAAATTGTGATTTTTACATTTTGAAACTCCTCCTTTTAGAGTTTTGTTAAAGGAATAGGTTGCTATAAGAATAAAATAGTAAAAGTTTGCAAATGATCCAGCATATTCGAAAAAATAATGTACAGCTCTGTATGAGTATTTTCCTTGTCATCATTTTGCAGTTAAATAATATTTTTTATTATTATTATTTTCATTATATCAAATCCTTCTTAATTATTTACATGACTCAATCAAAATGAGCAAAATAAACATTTTAAACAGAAAAAGGCATCTCCAGACAAATTCCTACTAATTAGGCATGTGTAGACTGGGAGCATGTATCAAGCAGTCAGCAACTAATATCAACACTTTTTGAAGTAGCTGTCAACTTGCATATGTAATATTTCATGGAAATGAGCTTCTGTCCATTAGTTCTTGTGCCAGCACACTTATGTTTGTACCATGAGAGAGGCAACTGCTTCTTGTTTCTGCACTGACATCATTCAATATTTATGTACTCAAGCTCCTTGCACTAGGCAAAAATTTGAAAACAAGAATTAAAAAATAAATTGGATTGCTTAAATCTTTGCTTGAAGTTGAATATATCACAAAAGATCATCATAATCATCACCAACTATCAATTTGTGACAGTGTACTTCCACTGGTGACATCAATCCTCCATCCTCAGATCTGATTAAATGAAAATGGAACTTCTTTGGTCAATGAGTAGAGAGAGGTACACCCTGAACATTTTGTCTATCTATAGGAGGTTAACATAGGATAAACAATAATTCTCTCATGCAATCACAACTAAATGTTTTTTTGCAAATAAAAATTGAAAAAGCATGCTCTGCATTTGTATTCATCTCCCGGGATCTCACCAAAAATGGTCTTAAATTTGAAACAGGGTTTTTCTACGTGGAATTTGCACCTTCCTCATACGCATGTATCTGTGAACTCTGTGCACTCACAGTCCAAAAACATAGTAACTCTCTATTATACTGACCTTTGGAATAAGTCTGAGCATGCAATGTTATTTGTACTATTTGTATATTGATAGGGCTTCTGACTGTGGCCTGCCTCTGGCCAATAACAACAACAGCAGTGTACAACATGGAGAGGAAAAACTAGATTTTCCATCATCACAGTCTGCAAATTTAATATAAGATTTGTTTTAAAGATTTAAAGAAGATTTTTACAAAAAGCTGCTAATGTGTTTTTCTTTTGAACATAATTGAGGCATTACCTTCTCAATAAACAGGTGCATTAAATAAAGACAGATTAGTTTCTTTGACAAATCTTCACAAAAAAGAAAGAAAAAAAAACATGTTTCATGATGCTTTTTACAGTAAAGCATAAGATTGAAAAGTATTTCACAAGTCTCAAATGCGCACTTAGTTGTAAAAATTACAACTAGGTACAACAACCTTTTGTTATGTTTAAAAAGTTAGCAAAATGCATTTACCACAGAGAAAGACAAGCAAAGAAGAAGAATAAAAAACAGAAGAGAAAACTAACACAATAAGAGTTTCCAGAAACCTATGCATTCTAAAAAGAGCTCAGACCAGATGCCATGAAAAGTGGTTTAGGAAAACACTCTCAAGAATTTGGGCAGACCAAGCCAGAGTCCAGACTGAAGCCTAAAATAGCAGCTTAGCTTTGAACCTAAAATAAAATATACAAAAAAATACAAATAAAACAAATGTATTCTACGTGAAGAGATCATCAAACTATATCAAATTTTCAGGGTCAATTTTCAGAAGTACATTGCTAGCTTTTTAATCACCAACAGTGAGATGAAAGGTCTGCAAATATCTTAGTCATTGTTGCAAACACATGTAGAAAAATATTTTAGTGTATTTTGAGTTGCTGCAAACCAGAGAAATTTGCATAATTCAAGTAGTCTATAAAAACCTTTGCTACAAAAACCTTTACCCAAAGTTTGCATCTTTATCCACTTGTTTTAGTACGAGCTGCTTACACATCTTTGTCAACCAAATTGAAATAATTTTTGACTCAGGTGAATCACAATTTATAACTCAATTTTCAATTTAGCCTCGTAGGAGGGAGCAATTTTCCAGTTTGTAAACTGCCACTTTTTGTACTAATGCATTAAGATACATTTGGTGTTTGAACAAATAAATTAGGCCTGAGGGGGCCTCAGGTATTTGGAGGCTTTAGCTATTTGTGGAAGGAAGTGGTCACGAATCCCCACAAATACTGAGGGTTCACTGCATTGCAAAATTGCACAAATCTTAAAAAAAATAACACACAAAAAAACCCATCAAATATCACATATAGTTTAGAATAGAAACTGAGGATTCAGGAAATTTTCTCTGTAGCTACTACATTTTACAATGAGAGCTGCTGCAAGCCTTAAGTGACAGTAGACTCAAGCATTCAGAGCAGTGAATATTTGCAGTGTGTCTTGATAGATAATGGTAGGCAGGTGCAGATTACCAAATTTCCATCAGGTAAGCTTGACTCTTGAGAGGCCATTACAAATTTGAGCTTAAACTGAGTCAGTGGACACTAAATAGTGTGTGTCACAGTTGTCATTAGTTTCCTCAGTTGATGGTAAAAAAAAAAAAAAAACACAGCAGAAGAAACAAGTGAACACATCCAGTATTTGTAAAAGACTTAAGGTGACATGTATTTCTATCAAGTGTTTGGTATTAAACTAAAAAGAAATTCTTTGAATTGTTGAAATTCTACATGATGTGCATTAATTATGGTCATATGCAAAAACTATGAGTAAGGACCTACTCTACACAAAAAGAAATAATGAACTGGAATGATTCCAAAATTAAGGCAGTGTAATTCACCAAAACAAATTAAGACTAGAAAAAAAATCAATCAATCAATCAATCAATCAATCAATCAATCAATCAATCAATCAATCTATCTATCTATCTATCTATCTATCTATCTATCTATCTATCTATCTATCTATCTATCTATCTATCTATCTATCTATATATATATATATATATATATATATATATATATATATATATATATATATATATATATATAAATATAATCAGAATGTGAAAACTAAGATGGAAAAAACAGGCATGCAGAATACCCTGCCAAACTCAGCCAGAAATGTTGCAGTGAATACCAGTGGTGACACATTAAATACAGAGCTAAAATTAGCTGAGATGGAACTGTTATTACTTAGCTTATCTGGAAGCCAACGAAACTACTTTTGTACTGTGTGAGAGTCAAGGAGTTTCTTGCCTTCCTATGCAAGGTATGTTAATAATCTTTTCCTGCTCAGTTCTCCACTATTACTATTACAGTTAACATCAAAAACACTATAAAGATTTTTTTTAGCAATTTAAGTTTAAAAACTATTCACTAAAATACCAGATTTTTTTTGTTGCTTGGTTCATTTAAAAAAATTTTTTATTTAGTTGAACATCCAAAAATAAATTAATTTTTTCTAATGCAACTAATCATATCAAAATCCATAGTGATTTTTTTTTTACTTGCCCCCAATCTGCAACACCAAGTACCAAACAGACTCAAACTCTGAAGACCTTGAGCTAAAATTTCTAAAACACGTGAATATTCAGTACTATTACAGCCCTTACGGCTATGCAACATTTTGCAAACCAAAACAAATCTTGTTCAATCTCAAGGATGCACTGTTCTACATTGGCTGCATAATTTCTGCAGTCTGTAAACCTTCTGCTCTCTAACCAGAACAACATCAACTTGTTGAACTATTTTTATTTATTTTTTATTTTTTTTTACACATTTCTTATTTCGATGGTCAAAAAGAGGTGCTGGTTTCTTGTACAACAGTCATTGCAATAAAGATGAACACCAGCCGTTCCTGCTCCCACCACTGGTTACTGTGGGAGTGGATGGAATTTCAAAGTCCAGCCAACTATCAGAAGCATGTTGTTGGCTCTGTAATGTATGTCAGGAACAGAATGACCCAATGTCACATCTCTAAGGCAAGATGTCTGGGGCCAAAACAAGAACATAAATAACTGTACAAAAAAAAGAATACTTGTTGTCAACTGATGTCAGTAAAAAAACAGCATCTATCTATTAGCTCTATAAGCCTAGCAATTATAAACATGTATTTTGATCATTTTTGCTTTCTATTGGGCAGATTGAAAGCCAATAACAAAAAGCATTTATGTGTGTAAATATGAATGTTTGTTTGCTGAGAAAGTCTGATGCAACATGGATATTTAATTAATCTGACACCTTCAATATTACGGTAATCTTCTTTTGTTGTAGCTACTTTTAGAATTCAAGCACCACACATAACCATTAAAACAAAGACATTATGGAATAAGGAACAACAAAAAGCCATTTTGATTACTTAAAAACTTTAGCCTGTAGTGGTATATGACCATTTTAATCAGCAGAACTCAGTGTAAATGCAAATAGATTCACCTTCATTAGCAATGCAAGAAATGAAACTATTACTGGTGCTTAACTTTGTATTTGAATTCAGCTTGTTTTCAGATTAAATCTGATCTGTTTCAGGAAGGTGAGGGAAACTTTCATTGTATTACTTTTAAAACACAATTAGGACACATATAGCACAGGCTCACAAATCTTTGCAAGGCTGTGGCTCTAATGATATATATATATGCTATGACATTGACCAGGTGGGTGAGCATCTGGTGACTGCAACACCTGAAGTAAAATAATTATTTATATTGGAATTTCTTTAACCTGAAAAAAGAGTCTAGAATATGGTATTTATAATTGTCTTGTGCTTACTGAGCTGTATATTTATTTAGTCATGGTTTATACTGTTATTGGAAAATGGGACAAACACTGAAACTTCTCAAAAAATGTATATATCTCAAACAAGACAAACTAGGCAAATGATTGATTTTATCTGCCAAATTCTCAATCATACCTGCTCACAGTTAATAATGGGGACTGGGGTTAACAACATCAATGAACAGCCTTTGTTAACATCCCAAGAGAGCTCATCAGGCAAGGGGACAAACTTTGAGGAAGGTTTTTTCACAAATCTTGTTTGCAGAATGTTAGCATTCAAATAATCTCATCTTTGTTTTTCTATTTGTTTGGCATCATTAGAAAGCTTGGAATCCACACTTTCAGAATATGCAAACAACTCCATTAATGCTGTTTATCACTGAAGTTTGGGCGCTTGGGCATACGCCAGCTGAAGGTATCCCCTTTGTTTTTCTTATGAATATATGTCTCTTGGTGTATTTCTGCCAGATTTTCTCTTTTCTGTATGATTTAGATAAGAACATCATACATCAATCCTGCAGCCCGACTACTTAGAATCAGGGATAAATGCCAACCTTTGGGAGGGGAGGAGTTGGGGGGCTTTGTGAGGGTGTGGTGTGTGAGAGAGAGAAAGAGGGCAGAGACCAGTGAATCAGACTTTTAGGCTAATTCATATAGTGCCAAAGCAGAGATTTGATTACTTTGCATAGTGTGTCAGGAGAGTTAATTATCCTAATTCAACAAAGTGAAAATGAAGGAAACTTGGACAGGATCTGGCAGAGGACAAGAACAGAGAGGGAAAAAAAAATCAGCTTCAGACAGTTTCACTTGACTTTGCAGCATCCTCTTTCCATTTGGTTCCAAAAATGAAGAAAAACAATTCTCCTTTTGTACATTTGTAAGTATTTTTCAGTAGGACCCAAAAGAATTAATGCTGATTGCAAATTAGGAACATCATTTCCATATCAAATTTAAATTGTATAGAAGAAAGGGAGAACAGTTAACCAGTTAAAAAGTAAAGTTTGAAAAAGTTACAGCAAAGGAAAGCTGTCTTCTATCTACACTGTATGAGACTCAGCAGCAGAAAACTGAGACAGTTGAGTTGAATGTGAGTCAGAGTGGAAGTAAGCATTGGCCACCAGTTTATCAGAGGCCCAGGATTGGGGCAGAGGGGTTCAGTTGGGGCCTTATTAAGATAACTAACAGCCAGACACTGTAGAATAGCCTGAGGAGAAAATTGTGATTTAATAAGCTGTGGTATTTTATGGGTTAATCGCTCCACATGTGAGCACACAGAATTTGTTGTTCTACAAAAATAAATAAACAAATCTTTGTGTGCATAAGGTTGCAAATGTTACAGCAGGGATTCCTATAGTTATTGCTCTTGTCACATCAAACTATATGATAAATAAAAAACATACAAAAGCCCATTTAAGAGTAATAAACACTGTCACTATGCTTGAAACAAAACATGTTCCCCTGGCATGATTCTAACACTTTTAACACAACCAACACAGCTTCATATAATTTTTTAATAATTTGACAGAGAAAAACAAAGTTTCCACCAAGAAAATGAGTTTAGACTAGACTAGATGGTCATCGACAGGTGGAAATTACTTCTAGGAAATTGTCAGATTGATTTTTAAAAGCAAACACCACATTGTATCCAGGCAACAGTCACATATTAAAGTCCATAGTACAGTTTACCTATACAAAATTAAAGAGATCCATATACATTAGAAGAAAACAATATATTCTGATGCCAAACATATTATAGTGAAAATGTGCAGCATCAAATAATAATCACAAGTTTTATATAACACAAGTTTTCCTAATGCTTTACAAAACTGATCATTTGTAGTTACATCTTTTGTGAGTTTTGATGTTCTTTCTATGCCCACATTACATATCAATAAATTCATAAAAATGGAATTCATTAAAAAAATAAAAGCTCATTCAGTTGCTTAAATATAATCATGACAAGTAAAGTGAACTTTGGATTGTTCAAAATCAATTCAAGTCAGTTGGTTCACTGGACTGGTCTACAGGCACTTCTACAAAAAAGACTACAATACAACTTAAATCACACACACACACACACACACACACACACACACACCCACACACACACACACACACACACACACACACACACACACACACACACACACACACACACACACACACACACCACCCCCCCACCCCCCCCACACACACACACCCAAAAACTTTAATGTCTCTCCTCTTATGTATGTCAGTCAAAGAGCTGAGGAAGGAGAAAAGAGAAAATTATCCAACCATTAGAGTTTCTGAGGAGATGTGGAAGAGAGAATTGAGGAAAGTTTTAAAGGTAATAATTATATTGTCACAAAAGGAAGAGCCAGAAAGACTAATTATCATATAAAATACATGCATGAATCTGGTTTTTCTTTTCCACACGAAAGCAGTCATACTGTCATTTTAATGCAAAAGGCAGAGTTTACACAGAGAAATTATGTAGAAGGTCTTGTTTTCAGCACTGACTGGATTCATACATTACCATTTTGCTTTCTTACCCACAAAGAAAATAATTTAAAAAACATATAACACTCAGTTTTACTGCATTTGTTTACCAACAAGTCCTAAATCATGTTTGCAGTTTTAAACAAGAAATATAGTGGACACTCTACTTAGTTGAGACAAATGATTTAGCTTTCACTACCCCTGCAACAAAAGTTGACACTGGAGATTATTCTAAGAACAGCATGGCAACCATACAGTAAGGTGATGGCCCCATCATGTTATGGGGATGAACTTCTGGAGCAAGAACTCAATTGAAGAATAAGTAACACGAATCCTGGAAAAGGACCTGTCACCAAATTTAAAAAGCATGAGGCGTAGGTTCAACCAGACAAAACTCAATAAAAGGCAGAACTACAAAAAAAGGGTGTGGATCAAAGTATAACCTTGGCTCAGGCAAGGTCCAGATCTAAATCAAGTTGAAATCTGTGGCAAGAGTTAAAGATAAATCTCCACAAATGCTTTCCATTAATGTGACCTTGAGCCATTTTGAGCCATTTGAAGAAAAAAATGGAAAGAGTGCACAGCAGGCAAACTTGCACCTAAAGACTTTCTGTCATGAAAAAATTTGGATCTACAAAGTATAGATACAGTAAGTTTTTATGCATGCCATACTTGTAATATTCCTTATTCATTATCAGTCTAGAAAACCATCATCATCTATTCACAAAGTGACAAAAATGGTCAAGACATCAAAATGCCTTTGTAAGCCTCTGTACTACATGGTACAGTCTTTCATATAAATTACATTATATCATTATGTGAGCATCTGTATAGGTTGTGGCATGTGCTGTTTAGTTTTGTTGTTGTTTTTGTCAAGTTTTTCTCTTATACTAAGAAATTATTGAAGATGTTTTACTGTTCTGCAATCAGTTTACCTCTCCTGCCTGTGTCTGGAGTCTCCCAGAGATGTCTTTAACAAGAAAGGCTATCAGACTTGATTAAATCACACATTCTTTTGAAGAAAATGTACAGAAAAAGATCTGCATTCCTGAACCTACCAGCAGCAACAGATAAAGAAACTACAGGGCATCTGGGAATATAATTCAAACATCAGGGCGATGCTGCTTCTACCTCCGCCCACCAGATCAACAGATAAACTGATTTACACAAACACATACTCTGCAGATCTAAACCTCCGCCTCCCCCCAAAAAACAAAACAAAACACCTCAGAGTTTCCAGTCAAAAACTGTGAATTAAGAAAATTTCACTTGTGCTGTGTTCAAGTTGAACCACAACATGAAGCAAAATGTAAGAGTCCAAATGAATGTGCAACTGAATATGCTAACATACATGAGGACAGTGTTTTTTTTTACACATGATATGTGTGAGCAGATAGCAGGAGAGAAGCAGATGTTGCTGTTGTAAAAAATCAGAATTTAAATAAAATGAACTTTTGACAAAAATTAATACTGCAGACTTAGCTAGCAGTATGCTGTATGTGTCCTTGTCTGTAGCTTCAAACTCGGCTCGCTGAATTCATTATATTCCATAAATCCCTATTTTAACCATATTTGAATCAGTACAGGAAGATAGAGTGAGAATATATCTCTCTGCTAGCCTTACTTTAAAAAGACTCTAAAGTATGTTTCTTCTTTTTAAGGGCTATATTCACACATGTCCTTGAAGAGCCTGATTTGTAGATAACAAATAGGAGTTCTGGTCCTAATTCAAACTCTGCCAGCACTATATTTAATTGATCTTCTCTTAACAGAAATAAAGGTTTCTTATTTAAATTTCTGTATTTTTAAATGCTTATTTTTATAGTTCATTTTAAAGTAGGTATAATGAAATCATCATACTGCTTTCTATCTTACTCTGCCAGGATAAACAATCCCTGCCTTGATAGAGAAGGCCTTCACTTTTATTAGATAAAAGACCACGAATCAATACCATTGTGCATTTATTCAATTATCGTACATAGCACATTGCACAAAATTCCACTTCAACTGTTATAGAGGCACTATTTTTTTATAATAGAGCAAGGTAATGAATTAGATGAAAACATCAAACTCTATATAAGGCAGAGAGGTAGAGTATGCCTTATTGGTTAGTTGACAAAAGCATCCCAGACCAACACAAGTGAAACCATTTAAATGCAATCTCACTACAGATGGGGAGCGAACATCATGGGCACCACAGAGCATATTTTCAATGAACTCACATCAACTGGTGCCTCTTACACACATTGGACAAGTCAAGCTGAAATGCACCAAGGCAGGACATGATAGTAGATTCCAGCCTCAGAGAGGTTTTATAGAAGAGTGAAATCTTCTTAATGGAAGAGGTTCAAAAAAGATTGCTCAGTGCCTGGTCTTGGTAAGTTGGATGCCAACCAGACAGGTAGTGTTTTTTTTTTTTTTTTGTTTGTTTTTTGGATAGAAAACTAACAAGGTTTATCATACAAAGCACATGTGTTGTCCTTAAGGCTCCTGAATGGTGCTCTAACATTTGGCTGGTTTCAACACAATGTTACTAATCTAGGAATGATTGACAATTATATTTCATATGATATTAAATATATATTTAATATTTTATGTCAGGAGAGACTTCATGTTAAGAGATGCAATTTAATGATTCACAGTTTCCAAATTGATCATGAAAAGATCATTTAAATAGAACATCAGATGATGTGATAGAGGTTGACCTCAATAAAAATCTATCTTCTGGTTACTGGAATAATTGCTACAGTTGAATCTGTATGAGTAAAAATTGTCAACTGAAAAAATAACAATCTTTAATATGTTGGCTGCATGTTAAAGACTGAGTATCCTTGAGATAAGAAACTAGCTTTAAGGCACAGCTGACTTCAGCCTTGAAATTTGTATCTTACTTTTAGTCAGTATGTTACAAAAGTTTACAGTCAATTCTGGAACAAACCCCTTTTAGCCAATTTTACAATTTAAAGGTGACATCGGGGACAATTGATGTGCCTTACAAATCACTCCCTCCCCAAATATGCTAAGCAAGAGGAACTCTGTGGCCAAAGAGTTTCCTTAGCTAAATCTAGCTAATCCTTGTGTGTGTATGTACCCTGAGCCTGAACACAAGGAATTTAATGAGCATGACAGCATGTACCAGAAAAGTCCACAAAGGTCTTGACTTTCTCACAGTTCACCAATTGCTCTATCTTGTGCAAACCTCATAGTTGTACATACACACTATGAATTATGTTTCTCCAAAGATTTGTGTAAATTCTTCGGTAAAGAGCACCAATATGATTCTAAACCCAGCAATAACATCAAAGTTAATGTGTGATTTCTAATAAATGCTTTAACTTTTCTTGTACAGACTTGCAAATGATGCAAAATTTGTCTCTTTTTCAAGTTCATTTAATATTTTATCTATAGGAGTGAACTTTTTTTTTAATTTTACTTCAAGGGTAATTTCTTGCATTATATGTTACAAGTTTCTGTGAGAGACTTGCAACATTAGCAAACACCACAAATGTTGCAATTAGAAAACACACATGAAGACCAGTATAAAGTTCAGGGGTCAAGTTGTTGAGAAGCTTAAGGAGGTAACAATAGCACAAACTTTCTAGTGGAGTACTGTCCAACTTGTCTTCTGAAAGTGGAAGGGATATTGAAGAATTGATTATTGACCTAAACATTCAGACCAGACAAGCAGAACACTAATCAGAGAAGCAGCCAAAAGGCAATTTTGGGAGAACATGTTGGAATATCTCTAGTCTACACACTTGGACCTTGATAAATCTCATATCTATGGAAGACTAGCAAGAAGAAATCCATAAAAAATCAGCTAAAGGTCATGTTTATAGTACACAAACAGAAATGTGAAAGAAGGTGTTCTGGTCAGATAAGACAAAAATGAACATTTTGTGTCAATTTGTTCTTTTTTCCCCTTTCTGATTAGTTGCCTGTATTGGCAGATGCTGCATGCAGTTGCAGCATTCTGCAGACTGGCTCCACTGTGGGAACTGGAGGCGGACCTCTTCCTGATTATTGCTTCCTATTTGAAGCCTCCAGCAGAAGAAACTGGAACATCAGCTGGTGTGTTGACCAATCCCAGAAGAGGTATTCTTAAATGCTGACTTCCCCAAAGGAAATGCAGTTATTACTTTTGTTTGAGCAACTTGCCTCTTGCTTCGTGTCTTGATAGTTTTGACTTGGTGTTGGATTTTGCCATCTTTATTTTTGCTGTTAAGTTCTGTTTTCTGTTTTTTTGCTTTATTTCACATGTACTTCTCTAATATTCTGGATATAATTTTTGTTTATTATAAATTTTCACCATTGACTTGTAAAGAGAAGTAAACAAAAAACATCTTTACTGTTAAACACTGTTAAACCACTAATAACTACTATTTCTCTTTCACTCTGGCTGAGGTGGATCACAACAGTGGTGGAAAAATAATACTGGTCATCACTAAAAACATTTATGTATAAAAATTTAACACAATGTGTTGATTTATCAATTATTCTCTACTTTGTATTGCAGTACACAAAGTGTGCAATTAAGTTCATTTTAACATGATAAAATGTGAAACATTTTCAGTAATATAAATATTTTTTCAAGGTTCTATGATCAAACTTACACAAACTCATTGTTTGTGCTGACTCAGTTCTGATGCTTTCTCGCCTTGATCTCTGACTCAGCAGCACAACAAGCATGGAAAAGGCCAATGATTTAGAGGGGAAAATAAAATTTGGCATGACTTGTCCCATTTTCTTCCTGGCTGTCCTTTTAGATTTGTTATAATAGCTAAGGTCACTTTACTAAATAGGTGCCCTTCATTTTGTCCATTAATTTGGCAAGAGAATGCACAATTATTCATGTGCTACAAATATTGTGTTCCAGAAGGTGGAAAGATGGGACAAATGGACATCAATCAAACACAAACATTAAAAAGTGCATAGAAAAACTCAACTTGGACCCTAATATGCACACTTACTACAGTCTTCCAGTCCTCTTTTTTAAAAATTGTATATTTCCCTCCTGGGAATGTTCAGTGCCTGAGAGATATTGAAAACATATACTTTTCAATAACATTTTCTCTGACTTGCTTGGAGGTTTCTTTTGTCTTCATGTTGTAACAGCAGCTAGCAATACTGATTACTTACAGACACCCATGTCTTTATACTGCAATTACCTAAGACATACTTACTGCAATTAGGTTTTGTCTATTTCATTGGTTGTGAAGCTACTAACTAGCACAAATTTGCTAAATTTTTAAATCACTTTAAATAAGTGATTTTAAAAAGTGATTTATAAATGATCAATGATTTGTAAAAGCAGAAAAAAGGGTAAAATATACAAGGAGGTGAATACTTCCTATGGGCACTGTGCAACAAGCATCCCAGAGCTCCCTTCTATGCATTTCATGAACACATGTGCACATGCACAGTTTTATTGCTCTGTTACTGTGGATTTAAGTGTGTGCAGAAGACAAGCAAGTTTTGTCTTGGCTTGCGAACTGATTACATGAGCTCCTCAATAGGTTAGATGAAAAATTCTCCCTATAGTTTTTCTCATTTTTATTCAACTGAAGAAAAGGTTTAATGAAGACAAACTAGAAGCAAAAGCACAAAAACATAGCATGGACACAGAACTTGTCCTCACAATCACATATATCCACACACACACACACGTGCACACATACATGCACAGAGTAGGGCAGTAAATATTGCTGGGCGGAAATGGAGGTTTTATGGTTTCATTTGGTCTGTTATATTTATCTGACCCTCCATGTCCTCTCTCTTACACACACATTGATTATTCCATCTCCATTTTGATAGAAGGTGTGACGTTAAGGTCAAAAGGGATGCTGACTGGTTTCCTTTCGAACCAAAAACAAAATGTAAATGGTAAAAAAGTTCACAACATTTGCATTACACCTGAGAGCTAGTCAGTACTGCCCTTTCCCTGCTCTTCTGGCTGCTAAGCAACCATGAGGCACATTGAAATCACATGATTTAGAAAAACTCAATAGTGCACAATGGTTAAACTACTTCCAGCTGTGTCACATATGTGGAGTTGGGAAACCTGAAACCTCACAAAATATCTCCCTGCAATATTTCAAAGTGATGCAAACAGACAGCTCAGACCCTATGAATGTAAGACAGTGACAGAATGAAACAGCTATTAGGCAAAGATCACAATTCACATAACATGAGAGAGACAGAGAGCTCAGCTTCTTTCCACTGCATGAATTGCTGAAAAAATGGATTAATATATGTTTATTGCATCATTTGTCTCCTGGCAAAAGCACCAAACCAGCCAGCCTAATTTATCT
This sequence comes from Poeciliopsis gracilis, assembly GCA_911649635.1. Lineage (NCBI taxonomy): Eukaryota > Metazoa > Chordata > Actinopteri > Cyprinodontiformes > Poeciliidae > Poeciliopsis > Poeciliopsis gracilis. Next base: position 3,171,513 of record CAJVRI010001403.1, read on the forward strand.
TCCTGAAAGCTCTTATCAGATATGTTTAAGTGCTACTATTCACACTTCCCAGATATTTTAATGTGATTGAAGAAGTTTCACCTTCAACTCAGTCAAGGCCATTTGTGTTCAGAATTTCACAGAGCACTGACAATTGCCTTGAGGGCAGCAGAAGTAGTTGTTTGTTGCTGGACGCATAAAACAGATCTGACCTTTAACACTGCAGCAGTGCCAAGAATGAGTTAGATTCAGAAAATCTTGAAGAAATGCCAAAAAACAAAGTAGAACGTTGGATCTGAACTTTTTCTCATCGGTATTTATACATATTTTTGTGATTGTCTAGTAGAGATAAAATGGTAACCAAATCTTCAAAGTTGCACTTGGAAATGTTATAGGCTGACAAGGTATAAAGCAAAGAATGCTATTTCTGTAAAAATCCACCCAAATCTCAGTTTAAAAATCCACCCAAATCTCAGTTTACTGATAGACATCAGATAAACCTGTCATCTCCAGGTCAGACAGACATGTCAAAACATAAAAAAAGAAGAAAAAATGAATCTGGGTTCAAACACTCCTACACAACACTGCCTCAGTTAGCCTCCAAGCTTCTTTTCTCTCTTCACTCCACTATCAGGTCTTCTGGGGGGGAAGGGAAACCCATGAAATGATTCCTGACACTACAGATCAGAGAGCAGTGCCAGCTGAAACGTCTGATATCAACACTTTCCTGCTTGACTGTGAACATGTAACGTAGGAGGATTTCCACTAATTTCTGCTGGCAGGAACTCTAACTGTGTCTTGTCTGCACACTAATGCTGGCCCACAATAAAAGTTCACCTACTGAAAAGGCTGTGACATGGTAAACTGATAGCTCTCCATTCTGAGTTGAACTAGACTGACATCACTACAGTGTAAGAATGTATAAATCGCACATTTATTGCTACTGTAATCACTGTATGAAATATGAATGTTGCGAGGAACTGCTTGGACTGCAATAAATCTTAGCTAATCGTTTAGGTATAGTCAGAATTCAGATTCTGACTGCCCCTAATATATTTCTGGACTTCTGTTGCAGAATTTTTAGAAAGTAAAGAGGTGGAGCTGGAAAATTCATCAGGAATGAGTAATAATGCTCCGGATAAGGGTTGGGACATTTTAGATGCAGTGGAAAATCTCTTGTGGCCTTCATTTAGTATAAATCTAGATGACTTGACCCTGCAGGCTGAAGCTACAGGCTATATAAGTTAGGCCAAGAAAAAGTAGACTTCTAGTGTTCTAATCATGTAGTCAGTTAGTTATTCTGACCCTAAAACTTTTTTGAGATTAGAGGGGTTTAAGACCATACAAGTGTGCTTTGGCCTTTCAATAAAGTGAAGACATTTCTGGAAAGAAGAATATGGGGATTTTTCTAAAAATTACAAAAAGAATTGTCTCTGAAAATTCAATTTTCTGAAGGATAAGGCTACTCAAAAATGTGTTGCAGTTACTTCAGCGTACTCTTTTGTTTCTTCTCAGTATGCTTCAAAACAAATGAAGTGGAAAAGCAAAAGGAAGCAGAGTCAAAGACTTCTTTACTTTTTTCTGTCTGCAAATAAAAAATATGTTACCTTCAAGGATGACTTCTTTTCCAGTTTTTTTTAGCGCTTGCACAGCCTCGTCGTGTGTGGCCTCTCGTAAGTCAAAACCATTGACAGACAATATGGCATCCCCGACGTAAAGTGCCTCTGTCTGGTCAGCTGCAAGGCCTTTAAAGATTTTTGAAATGAGAATGGGCATTTTGTTTTCCTTTCCACCTGTGTGAGAAAAGAGAGAACATATTGTTACTTCATTTTGAAAATAATTCAGGAATACTTCGAGTAACTGCCCAATAACTTTGGCACAGTACAACTAATAAAAACTTCAACAAAATGATTATATTAAACTCTTTCATATTACAAAATCTAAGTTAATATACATATTTTAAAATGTCCTTAGTAATTAACAGTGAAGGTGATAAAATCGCAGAGGGCTTAGTTGTTAACTCACAAAACAAGGATAATGAGTGGCAAGTTAGAAGCTGAAATTCTAAATTAAGCCCCGTCCCACAACTGCTATTACTCTGACTGCTGTACTCCTCATATTTAAGCCTCTAAATTAAGGGTATGTACGTGAACTGCAGTTAAAAGCACACAAAGACAGACATTTAGTAGCAATTACTCCCAATGTACTAATTTCAGCAGCTTCCTATTGCACTCTCTCCCTCTTTTTCTCTCTGTCGTTAAGCGAAGGTCAGGTAGTACGTCAGTGTATCTACTTGTTGCTGTAGGCTGCCACTCTTCACGAGAAATGTCACTATTAATGTAAGATGGCACTGCAGCCTTCCAGCAAGTAAAAAATAATCTAAAAAGGGGATTAGATTCCATAAATTTTTTAATACATCTTGAAGAGGTTGTGTCTTCAGGGTTATTCCTTTCAATTTATTCCACAGACTGCAGTGCAAAAGTTTTAAATCATCCCTTCTCTCTATAGATTTTGCTTCAACAAAGACAAGCTTTCAAATACAGTAGTGTGAAAAAATGTTTTGATGGAATCATCAATTCTGATACAAAAAGATACTAAATGAGCAATAAGATACTAAGTGAGTCATGCTCACACATGAACACTTGGGTTTTTCAACAAACCAATAGTCCAAACAACACTAACTACCAAATCTGCCTCTGAATGGCTCACGGTAGCCAAAATAATGGTTTGATGTAGTCAAAGTCTGGACCTCAATCCAACCTTAAACTGGTCATTCAAACACCTTTAGTGTTCCTGAATAAAATCAAACCTGCAAGAGTATAGCCAAGATTTCTCCATGTAAAAGACATGGAGAAATGTTATAACACATGCTCTACAGCAGTCCCTGCCACCAACAGCAGTTACTGCCACCAACGGTGGCACAACCAGTTATCATAGCTAGGGGGCAATTACTTTTACCACCTCAGGCAAAGTTGGTTTGGATCACTTTTCTTTCTTTAAAAGTAACCTAATGATTTCAAAACTGCTTTTTATATTTAGTGAGGTTATATTTGACTGATAATCATAACGTAATTGACCATCTTAAACTTGTGAAAACAAGCTAAAACAAAGTAAAATTGCAAAGGGAAAATATTGATCAAGCTGTAATCTTAATAGGCCTCGTGCCAAATCTCTTTATGTTTTCTTAATGTTTCTTTTTTTTCATCCTAGTACCTGACCCTTTGTTATTGTTGTTATTGCTTAGTTCAACCACAACACTCAAAGGAATGCAGCTGAAGCTAATGTAAATGAGTGGGCAGTTAACAGTTGGGGAAGGCACAGCTCCTTCACACAAGCTCAAAACCACAACGAATCAGAATCAAAATCAAAAGAGAAAATTCACATTAAAATTAAATATTTCAATACATAAAAACTTTCACGCACATCAACAAAATAGGCAAATTTCTTGTATTTTGTTTTTTCCTGGATAAAGCTTTGCCACAAAAAACGGGAGGCACAAACAAAAACCCAGGGACAACTAAAAAAGACCAACACTCATATCTACAGCTAGATTACGATTAGAGGCACATACTAATGCATGTCATAGAACTGTTGTAGGAAACTGGGGCAAACAAAGAAGACTTGCTATTATGCATTCACATTCCCCCCGAACAGTTCTTCCCTTTGACTGCCTCACCCCAACAGCAAAAGTATGAAACAATACTGTTGGACCAGATGGTCCATGTTTAAAAGAAGCACTTCACAGCTGCAGTGTGGGAACATTTTGGGCTAGTGCCAAATGAGAGGGGAGAGTTACACAGTCCTAAATCAACTATAAATAAAGATAAAAAAAAAAAAAAAACTGCTTTCTTATACTGCTTAAAAGATATTTCATGGCTTGAAAGTGACTATCATCATACTACTTGAAAACTGAAATTACAACAAAATAGGTTGAAATTCACAACAAAAAAACCCAACTGAAAACACTGTAAGGAAAATGTCTTGCTAGAATGTTTAAATGTTAAATACAACTAAAAGGTAATTTAACAGATTTCACCCACATCTGTAGTACATAATTCCGTAATGGCAATGGAAATGTTACATGCAAGGCCTTAAAATTTTAATTGCCTGGCACCCACATTTCTAACCTTTCACCCCAATCAAAGCTGCCTCAGCCAACTGAAATATAAAAATTTGAACACGTTCCTTTCATAAGAAGCGCCACTTACCTTGAAATTACCTTTGACCCTTTTTGCACCACTGTCACCTAGACATAATTTGACAATTTCTCATATTTTACATTAGGCAACTGGTTAAATAAGAACAACACTCAACTTGAAAGAGTGTGCTGCAAAATTTGAAGAAAACAAAATACGTTTAAATTAACTATGTATGGATTTTGAACTTTTTATTATGTATCTATCTTTTTAATATATTTAAATATTAAAACTAGTAGGCATAGTTTTGATTTGTTTTTTTTTCTGGTTCAAAATGTAAGTAAACCTAGATAAAATGACATGTTAGTATAAGTGAAAAAAGGGGGTACAAATAGACTAAGGGGAAAACTGACTCAGAAACAGCAGGTGAACTCTGACATTTATTAAAGCTGACATGACTTTGGGTCATCTTATGCCACTAGAGTGCTAATCACAGCACTTTGCCAGCTGCACTTCTCCTTTCCTCTGGACAAGTAGGAAAACAGAGCCTTGCTCCTTTGTCAGCAAGAAGATAACAGTGTAAGAAGTATCAGAGTGACAAGGCAGTGCCATTTGTGGCAAAATAATTTTACAACAGCTGTTAAATGAATGCAGGTTCAAATAAGACAGTAGCTGAGGTAAATAAAGGTGAAAGGCAGCATGAGGTAAAGTCTTGTAAAGTATTCTCACATATTTTACTCTGTTTGGTCAAAAGGTTTAGATTTTCAAAATAATTGTAATATCAGACCTGAATTACTGCAGAATGCAGATATCAAAAGAAAGTAATGCCTCTAAATGTAATGACATGTGGTGCCACCCTTTGGCAGCAAATAATTTTGTGACATCCTTGATAAGCTGTCAGTGTCCTTTTGGAGAAAATGTGTTAGGCTGTCCCATCCTGGAAAGCTTCAACAATTTTACATTATATTTTCAGCATTTTAGGCAAAGGCTCTTCCCATTCTTTGCTGTAGTCCTAAAACCTTAAAAATGGCAGTGCACTCCTTCAAGCGTATGACATTATTTGACATTAGTCCTTGAATTAAATCTGACTATTATGAGTAATATGTCCATCCCCATATTCAAGGTGTAGGTGGCTACTGACATTTTACTCATCTGTCCAAAACAAAATGTTGTTAATCAGTTATAGTTTTGATTTAAAAAGAGGGTCAATTACTTTTTTGTTTAAGGTCAGGTGTGATAATTTTTTTCTATTTGTAAATTTTGTTTGATTGTCTGAAACATCCAAGTGTGCTAAATAAATCTGTAAGAAATCTTCTGTTTTAATGGCACTGTTTACACTTTAACCTTTTCCTAGCTTTGTCATTCATTTGTGTCCTCTTGTCATGTACTTTGATGCTTTTCTCTAGTCTTAAATATAATTTACTGACATGACTGGTGAATAAATAGCTTTGACATATTTCAGTGAAAATAACCATTATTATGAGCACCACATTTATCGACTTTGCATGTTATTGCTTTTCTTTCTATAGCTTTTCATATCAAATACTTCAGCGCCTTCAGGCTGGCGACCTGTCAGTCAGCTGACAGGTGGGTGGCAGTTGTGGAGATAAGGTGGAGCTACTGGAGCTACTCATGACAGGTAATTGAACTGTATGACATGCACAGTACTGACATGGGCCTAATTAGGTAATTTTGTGCTAACAGCTCGCATGTTGGGAGAGTATTCCTGTCACAACCGTTGCATAGTCAGCACTTTCAACTTTATTGGACAAGTTTCTTACAGACTAATGAAAAGCAAAGCAAACATCAAACAATGGGTTTAAGACAATACTTCCAAATATTATGAAGCAGCCATTGTTTTCTCCAAGGTCAGTAAAACAATGACTAGGATAGTTTTTTGTGTGATGTTTATGACTTTGGCTTAGCTTTTATGTTCTGTTGCATCTTATTTTGTTGGGAAACCCCTTGTCCTGAACATGAGAAGCTTACAACAACAGAAAAAAAATCCCTTAAAAGGTCAGCAGAAACATTTTTTCTCACTAAGAAAAGTGCCCTGATCCAGAGACCAGAAGTCTAGCTTCCCAGCCTCCCCTCTTAAATTTAGACATGCGAGTAAAGGTTGCCTCAGTTCTCTTCTGCAAACTGGGGTGGGCTCCCTAAAATTAACACCAGTGGAGTACTCCACTCCCAGCCACATAGCTTTCATCTTAGGCCAATGACAACTGACTGCTGTGGACTGCTCAACTCAGCTGTTCACAATGTGGTGTCAGCTAACCCACAACAACTTCTGCCCTCTTTCATTTGCATTTCCCTGCTTCAGTCTGACACCTTTCCCAACGTTTTTCTTCCTTTCGTTCTTTCTCATTTCAGTTCTTTGGCTTATTCTGTACCCCATCTAATCTGCAGTTGGCTCTTTGCGCAACTTTGCTGCACTTTTTTTTCTTCTTCTTTGCGTTGGCGCAGCCAGCATCACAACAATGCCAAGCCAACAGGCTGCCAGCTCTGACTGCATCTTAATAACATGCTGTCTCATTTTCATAACCACCCATTTCTGAAAAGACGGACATTGCATTTATGTCACTATGGCCCAGATTTGTTTTGTTGTTGCTGACAAAAGTAGAGGAGACTAAACGAGTATTTTCACAACGATGAACCATTTCTGCAGCATGACAATAGCACAAGTTTACAACAATCCATCAAGAGGACTCTGTGCATCAGCCGACACTCAGCAGTCAAATGATTACCCATGAAGATAAAGTTTGCAAGAGGAAGAAGTAGTAGCTTACTCCAATGCAAGTTCAAACACATACTGCGTACAGTCAAGATAAAAGTAAAACATTTCTTATCACACATTTACTGCATTGTTCGACTACTGCACACACCACTACTTAAAGTTTCTTGGCACAAACAAATCACAGACAAAGACACTGAATATGCTGAACTATTATTTAGTGGAAAATAACGGTTTTGTGCTAAATAGCACAAAGTTGTAATAAACTCGCAACAAAACACAGATTTTAAACTTCTGGTCCCTTTTTTATTCATATTGTTTTAGAGAGTGTTACAATTATAAGATGCTAACTTCCAGGAAAAACAATTCAAATTAGGTCTGCCATAATAAGTGACAGACCATAAAATGGGGCAATTTATTGCTGAACATAAGTTGTTGTGATAAATGATAACATTGTTGCTTAGAGACCATTTTCAAGTGATACAATGTTAATGGCATAATAATGCAAGAACAGATTAACAAAGATCAATAAACCTTAAAAACTAATGAATATTTCACACTGGAACTGGAAGACTTCTTAAATATCCAAAATAAATGGACTTTGTTGAGCCTGTTTTAATTAATCATGCTATTAATTGATTTATATTAGTCTATTATTTCATCATTTATGTAGTCTTCCAAAGTTCACTCCTTCATTCTTCTTCTCGTTGTGATCTTGTCTCAAAGATAATGCAGATCGAAGAAAAAGGATGATTACAAGGTTTTTATTGGCAACACAGAAGAAGAATGCTAGCTTTCCTATAGAGAGGTCAGTCTTACCTCAGAAAAGTTAAAGATGGAACATTGATGTCACTGTGATGTGCATCAGTAGTCTGTGCAGCTGCTTCTATCTTTTTGTTCATTTTAAAGAAACAATTATCTGCAAAAGGCAAATAATGGCTGTCCATTTACTGTGGAGATAGCTGTTTATGTCATGTTGTTAACCAGAACTTAAAAAGGTGACACTTTTATATGTGACTGCTTTAACAATTTTCTACACAGTAAAGTGGTGCAAAAGGGAAGAAAAGGAAAATCATCTTCTGTTTACAAAAAATGAGAAAGCCTTTTTTTCATCTGTTTAAGGGAAATTACTTCCATTTTTAGCATTTACAGCTAAATAAGAGAAGACTTTTAAAACATCAATGGCAAAAATAAAGGTGTGTTTTCATAGGTTTTTGCTCTGGTTAAAAAATATATCATATCTCCAGCATCCATTTTGTGGGAAGGGCCAAAATCTGGAATGCAGCTACCAACTTTCTGTTCTCTCTTATTTTTCCTTTTGACAGAAGATTCACTTGAACCAGAGATTCTATATTCGACTTTGTCTCTTTTTGAACAAAGCTCTCAAAAAGAAGCTACTTCACCCAATAAATAAACATATTCTCTAAAGTTGAATGTGTGTAACAGTATTTTTTTAAAGAAGAAACTTGCAGCAGTGCCCATATTGCCAACAAATTAGTGCACCATCTTTATATTTCCCATTGAAACTACTTCAGGACTAGTGCTTCTCTATTACAAATTAATTGATCTGAAAATGAGTTTGTAATTATGACTGAATTGTGAATTCTGTGTCCTTAGTTGTCATAAAGACAATATTAACTACAAACCTTTACAAATGCAAAGTGTAAACAGCTTCCCAGCCTTTCCCTTAGTTGAATTTGACTTTTATTTATTTATTTGTTTTGTTATACATGTTACCCAAGACTGGCCCAAGGCACAAGTAAGCTTAGGAGCTGTTTAAGGCTACCACACAAGCAGAGGACCCCCAAGAACCTCACAGATATCACTGGGATCAGGTTTGCAAAAGTGTATCTCATCAGCACACACTCATTTAAAAACGTTCATCCTCTCCTTTGCAAGTATAAAACATTAAGAAGAACTATTTTTTGTAAAAGCAACAGAAAAAATATTTTAATTTTCTTAAACATATTCAAAAATATAACTCTCCAAGTGTCATGAGTGAGTTTGAAAGCAGGAAATGTGAAATAACTTGTGAGTTTTTTGCAATTAAATGTTCAGTATGAAGTTAAATAATTGATTTCTCGTTTTGTTTACTTATTAGTGTATACTTTGCAGGGATTTGCAGGACCCACTGCCGTCCAGGAATGGCAATAATCCTTGAACTTTTAAGAGGGCTTGTAGCTGCCTGTTTTTGTAGTTCAAATATTAAATACTTCAATAGGCATAAATCAAATTTTAGATTAGACTACCTTCAGCGTTTTACAAATTGCAGACAGAAATGCGGGGGGAACACTGCTCAAGTATTTGAAAAAACTAGGCTTTTGAGTCAAAAAAAAGAGTTCAATCAACTCATTTTGAAAATCAAGTGATTCTGAAAAAATATGGACATGCAAAGAAGTATGCTTATAAAAAATTGATGCTGAGAGGTGTGTTTAGATGTCATTGCTAATATAATCAGCTGATCTAACCTGCACATCCCTGCATTTGTTTTACCTCAAAGACTAAGTCTTTGTAAAATTAGGGCAAACATGTACTCTGTATAGATTGCAGATCCCTGATCCAGCCAGACGTTACAGGACCTGCTCGCATGTTACTCTGGGATACTGAAATGGTTCCTCTGTCTAGGTGAGTTAAGGCTTAAGAAAAATCGCTAATGTCATATTTATTCGCACACGAATACTTGCAAATATAGCTTAACTTGTAATGCAAAGGAGTAGCTGTGCTTGAAAACTCCTAAAACATGTGACTTGTGTTTGTCTGTAGGAGTTAAGCTGAGTTTGAAGCTGTGTTCTTCGTCGTTACTGAGTGCTCTCAAACTCCAAGTCAAACTTACTGACAAGAGACAAGTAAGTCTCTATTACGAAGTCTTCTCTTAAAATGATCCTACCTTTGATACTAATTCCAAGTCCTCCCACATCTTGTTTGGTCACTCGCACGGTGCGCTTCACGTTGGTGATGGTTTCCGGGACCGGGGATGAGCTGAGGTTCGGAGGGTCTCCGTTGACAGCACCTGCGGGATTCGGGTTGGGCTTCGCGGGCTCCTCGGCTCCCTCACCGGGGTTTACGGTGAGAGTGTCCTCGGTAAGCGTGGCCAGCACACGGATCCAGCGGTCCACGGTCAATCGAAGTTCCAGCAGTCCCGTTTTCTGCGCCTTCATCGCGGCAGCCATGTTCAACGCATTCCTGGAATAACTCTAGACGGGCTGGCAGTCCTGTAAAGAGGGGGTGGAGGGCTGGGGTAGGGGGCATGTAGACACGCACACACTACCGCAAAGAAACGCTGATTTCACCTCCTTCTCTATTAGCAACGAGTTTTCTCACACTGCTACAATTGCAAAAAGAGTTAAAGTTCGAAGAGCTGTTTGGTTTGTTGCCCTCAATTAAATGTGAATCCATTCTGTCGTTAATTTATTTGATCTATTCAGCCACCCCTTTTTATTTATTTATTTATTTATTTTTTAATATAAACTGTTTTAGTTAAATGTGTGCCATTTGCGCGCCACGGTGTTGGATTCACATAAAGAGTTCTTGGCATATGGCTCACTACCCAGCAATAAGCTGGGTTCAGCCCAGAGAGCGCCACAAGTCTTTGAAAAAGTCAATTGCGTAAACCGGTTTATTGCCTATTTGCATGTGCACCCCACTATGATGCCCAACTGGAAGCAACTTTGGTTTACAGCTGCATTGTAAACCAACTGTAATTGTTGTTTTACAGTGCAGCTGGCTACTCATGCTGACGGTAATTTTTGATTTGAAAGTTTTAATTCAGAGCTTAATTAATTGTGTTTTATCATCACTAGTATAAAAATCAAATGATATTAACTGATCAAACCTGAATTAGATTTTTCTACATTGAACAGATGTTCTTTAACATACTGTCCTAGATTTACAGATTATTATTCCACCCAAAGGGGAATTTATTGGGATTTTATTCCATGGTCAGCAGTGTTTTCTGTTAGAAAAGCTCATTTCATAAAAACAAAAGGATAATGAAAACATAGGAGTGAAGAGTTGTGTTTAGTTTCGTTTTAGATTAGTTATCCAAAAACAATATGTAATAAACAATAAAAAATAGGATTCATTTAGATACTAAAACACAGTCTTCATTGCCAAGTCAATTGTCCTGGGTTCTTGAGTCTTCCTTCACATTGATAAGTCTTGCACCATCACAGTGATTCAGCAGAGGCCCACTTAATTGTGCACAGTTGAAAACAAACATGAGTCACTGATACAAACTGATGAAGCGGCCCACCGTTTCAATACTCTTTTGCATCTGCAAGTGATCTCCTAGCTTTTCAGCTGAGTTTGTGTACATGTGTGGCAGCCTGAGTTGCATCTGCTTCACAGCAGGTGAAAAAGCAATGAGGTTCCAGTAACTAATATTAGAAAGCACACTTCTGGGTGGGCCGGTTTGAAGTCAATTGCTCACTAAAAGAAAACAAGTTTGGCTCACTGACTGAAAATTGCTTTAAACATTTGCAGATGGTTTACAGGAGCCCATCTCTTAGAATGATACCTTCATAATCAGCTTGACCTTTACCATTTTTATTTTATTTATTCAAACTGTAGTGTTCCTTAAACATTTTTGAGACAGACCAGGCTGTACACATTTTTCTCAATCTTTTGTCTCCCTCTAGTGGTTAAAGGGCCATATCATTTTAACAAAAAATGCACTGAAGTGTTGGCTTGTGGTGTTTTGATTTGTTGGGTTTCATGATGGCCAAAAAAAAGAACAAAGGTAACATTAGTTAATATAATGCTAAATTAATAGAATTTTTGTACAATCCAAGATTGTTGTAATACAATATTATTTTAATACTCAATGAAAGCAACAAGAAGGACCTTACCAAAGAAAACACTTTTTGCTGAACATAGCAGTTATTCAGACTAAAAGGGACAAAAGACAGAAATATAATTTTAAATATATAATTTCATTTAAAGGTGATGAAGCCTGTTGGGACTTTACTCAAAACAGGAGTTAGACTTTTGAAATTTACAAAAAGCAGTACAGAAATTCAAAATATATGTTTGTAATAATAATAATTGATAGAAATATTTTAGAACTTGTGTCTTTGATTAAATCTAGACTTAATCTTGACTATAATTCGCGGTAATAAGAGTATTTAATGATGTGTTCAACATAGGTTTGACTGCTGCTGTGCCCTCTAGTGGCCATATAACATTAAGTCAAATCAATCTATTGTTTACTGTTATTTGTATACACCATTTAATTGTTTTTTTTTTCATATTTTTTTTATCATTTGTATGTACCCCTACAAGCCTTAAACACGCTATAAATAGTTCAGTATCAAAGAAAAAAGGCATTGACACCAGTGCTTGACGTTAGCAGTGCATCTATTTAATAATGTTCCCCATTCGGACAAATGGTTTGTTGTTATACATCTGTCAGTCTATTACTTTGTGATGTGAGTGGCAGGTGGCTTGGCTTGAAGAGCTTTAAAAACATTTATGAGGATTTAAAAACATGTTGTGTATAAAGTCGCCCTATCAATTTGGTCATGCTGGAAAGTGGGGTTTTTTTTGTTGTTTTTTTGCTAAAAATATTGGTAGTCCTCTCAAAAGAAAGCATGATCCCATTATTTTAGTTTTGCTAAACATCACCTGCCTTGAGTCTAAGTATTGTGCAGGGATTTAGTCTTTAAGAGGTTTTCTTGAGGTGTTCGGCAGTGGTAGTGTAAGGTATACTCCTAAGTGCTTAAGTAGACAGCTGGAATTCTGTCTTGTTTCTTGAAGACAATCTATTCTACATAATGTGATTGTTCTAGTTCTGATTTTTAAATTGGGAATTCCCAATCCACTATCAGAACTAAATAACACATTTTGGCTGACAGGGGAAAACATTTTTAAGGAAGAGATAATTAATGTGCTTTTAATTCTTCTAAATTAGCACTTAAATCAAAACATTTACTATTGAAAATTTTAACTTGACTTAAACACCCTTCTAATATCAATGTTAGCTTTTTCATACTTCATTACAAATGCTTTATATATAGATTTTTATTTAATCCTTTGAACCTACCTGCGAGAAAATTGTCTTAATGTCAAAGCTCAGACTTTGATAAGTGGAGTAAGAGGGGCATACATGCAACATCCATAGAGAACATCAATGAAAATTCAATTAGCATAGGACTAAGAAAGTATTTTCTTTTTCATTTTAATGTATTTTTTTTTCAGTTTAATGTTTCGACTGTAATCAGAGAGAGCCATAAACAGGTGGCATGTGACAACTTTGATTTAATAAAAAAAGTAGTTGATATCGCCTTAGTCCTTATGGATTTAAAAATTCCTTTAATACATTAATTAATACATTGGTATATAAAACAAATACATTTATTTTTTTTTTTTTTTTCTGAAGAACAGACATTAGAGATAATCTTAGACTTTACATATGCCTGAGTTGTCTGTTCTCTCTTCCTAGCTTATTGAGTCTGAAATAATTAAAGAAAGACTGAAGTACCTATGTTCTGCATTCAATCATAGATACTTAGTTGCGAATAAAACAGAAATATAATGTATTTTTCCAACAGTAGATGGAATTAGGACAGTCAGTCTGAAAGCAGTATGGTTGGGTACAACCCCCCACTTGTTTTTTCCACACTCTCAGTTCAATCAGCCACATGTATGCATGTCTAAGCTCCCCAAAGACAGTGGACAGTTGGGGTGGCCTGCTGATTAGTTTCAACCTCCCCTCCTGCTTCCCTAAGCCATCCTCCAAACATCTCTGCTCCATCCATCCTTCCCTTATCTGTGAAGGCAACAAGCTCCAGAGGTCTACCATATGGGCTAGTGTCTGAGCGGCTAACTGCCTGCCACCCGCCCCTTTCCCCCCTTCCTTCCTCTCCATAGTTTGCTTGCGTGTGTGTGTGTGCGTGTGCGTGTGCGTGTGTGTGTGTGTATGTCAAGCCAGTCCTGACTGTTTAGTCTGCCCCACCTGTTCTTCTGTAACAACAGACCAGACCTCTCATCCTCAGGCCTGCTGGCTAGATGGATGAGCTGATAATGAATAAAAGGAAAACAGACTAGTGAAGATGTGAAAGCAAAGTTAAGCAAAATTTCAGTCAGAGTTTGACTTTTTTATTCATTTCAAATGAAAGAAATTAGTGAAGAAGGAAATAAAAGTGACGGGTAGAGGTTCAAGTTTCAAAATGTTGATGTAATTGTAAATCATGTTGAGGGTAATCATTTGAAACATTGTGATAGATTTGGAAAAGCTTGGAAAACAAGGAAGGACATGTTAAGCAGGGCCAAAAACAAATAGATGGAAAAATTGGAAACAGAAAAACAGATAGACATCACAATAACTGAATGAAACAATTGCAGAATTAATTCTAAACATATGAATGACAGTGCTCAGAGAACAGACTGCCTCCCGGACACTCGGGGACACTGGATAATAATGAAGGAGAACTTGAAGGGTGATAATGAGAGGTCAAACTGATGAATCAGTCTCAGACGTGTACACCTGTGGCCCACCTTCTGCCATCCAAACCGCACCGTGACCACGGTTTTAACCACAGCAGTCTTCGGTTACTCATTATACCCTTCTGAATAATGTAAAGGTAGATATGCATGAGAGATCCAAGCAGCGGAGAGGGGACAGGGATGAGGGTGGAAGGATATACATAATAGGGCAATCTCTCCCTCCATCTGCTCATGTCTTCATAATCTTCCCCTCCTCCTACTTTATGCTGATCTATCTGCTTGACACAGACGTCCCATCCTCCAACAATTTAGCCCTTTATAATAATATCGCTCCTGCTCCACAATCCCGCTTGAGGAAAACTGGGCATATGCGTTGACGCGATTGCAGGCGGGTTCATCTTTATCTGTACGATTTCAGTGTCCGTTTGCATGAGCTGACGTGAGCGTTTGCAGCCCCAGGAGAATTAACCAGGCGTCTGCCACCTGACCCCGTTGACTCTGACCGTCCTGCGCTCAGCTGATACGCGTGCCTTGTGGCCCTGACATGAGGAAGACAAAAAAGCATGAGGAGTGGGAGGAGTACAGGGACAGAAAGAACAGCAGGCAATGAATGATTATGATGACTAGGGCCATCTTGCTGGCCTCAGTATCGAACCCCCCTCTTCCCAATCTCATCCTCCACCCTGGCCTTGGCCCTGGCTCTGGCTCCCACATGGACGAGTGATCTGGCTCAGGTCGGCGTGTGTCAGTGTGGGTGAAGTGTCACCACCAGGCAGGGTCTGGTCTGTCAGCTGTTGGGGATGACTGAGAGAGAGAACAGGACAGGAGAGGAGAGATGTGGAGAGGATGGAGGAGGAGAGGAGTATCTAATTGAGAAATTACAGAAATGTGAAAGCTGTAAAAGTAGACAGACAATGAAAAGATGATCGTTGAGAACCTGGAAACTTTCAAAAAAACAACAGAAGGGACAGTATGGAAAGCACACAGAGAAAATGGATATTATTAGAAAGAAAGAAACAATGGCTAAAAAGAAACAGGTTTTGCGGAGGTGTCATATCTGCCAGGCCTTATGCAACCTACAGAGCACACGCAGATGGCACGACTGCTGGGAAAGTAGGGTAAACAGTCCTGGCTAATGACTTGCCCTCTCTTGACTTTGTACGGCAGAGTGAAAGAATAAACAATTGGAGAAAACATTCCCACATGGGGATTTAAAATCTGTCAGGTCATCCAGCGTGCAGCGATGATGTGAGCACCGTCATGCAACATGAATGAGTGACACTGGTTCATTTATTCATGGTTTCTTTGCGAGGTATTGTTTGCACTGTCATTGTACACCAAGATAGCTTCTGCTAGAGGTGAGTTTTACATGCGTGGGGTTAATGTTAGAGCTTGTTCTCTACAATGTGTCTAAATGGTTGAGAAAACATCAAATGAATTGGCATTGATTCTACGTGCAGATCATTTTAACAAAAAATCCTTCCCACATTGTCTATTCCCATGTGTCTTTCTTAGCTACTGTAATATCTAACTTGTTATTAAACAACTGTTACACTCAACCACTAGAATTTGCATTCAAAGGGGCCGTAATTCCTCATGGCATGGATTCAACAAGATGTCAGAAACAAGTCACACAGATTTTAGTTGTGAATTGCTCTTAATCACCAAAAAACTAAGAAAAAGAAAACTAACCTAAGCTATCCATGGGCTGCTGACTGGCGCTTAGATGATGCATTGTCCTCCTGTATCCAGTGGATAAACGTTTGAGCTTCTTATGATAACAGAGTATTTACTGATCTTGCACACCTACAGCCTCGAATTGCAGTACAGCCACAAGGCTCATCAAATTGTTGCAACAATTGTGGCAATAATCAAAAACAAAAAAACATTCTGTTCACTTATTGAGTGATTTCATTTATTTGCATGTATCATCCACTGTGACTTTCAGGTATTACCCCAAAACTCATAAACCCCTAAAATGTGGACCTAATGTTCTATACGAACATAATAAAGTCATACAGTTGGGGCAGATTTGTGGGCTGCATATTTATTAACCGTGTCTCTCTTTGAGACACGGCAGGATACAGAAAAATGTGACATGTATTAGTGTATATAAAGAGAACATGAGAAATTTTTAGCAGCTCAGCGACAGCTGCGCTGATGAAGAGTAGCAGTAGAACACATCATAGTGAGAAATAGTGGCCACATGTCCACCCGTAGCCTAAGTCAATAGCAGCATAACTACTAGATAATTTAGGATAACATTCTCTGTGCAGGACCACAGCAGAGTTGGTGCCTTTCTCCAGATGTCATTGGGTTAGAGGCTGCAAACACCTGAACATCTCGCCAGGCTCTCAGGTCACTTCATCACACACTCACATCTAATGGCAATTGAGAAAAAACAGTTAACCTAACAGTCATTTTTGAACTTTGGATATCCAGAGAGAACCCATGCATGCATGGTGAGATTATGTATACTCAAATCAGAAAGACTGTAATTAAAAATCTAATAATTAGAATTCATCAAGGCTTCTAATTCCTTGATTAGATATTCCTTGAGAACAGGCCTGTAGTCTAATTAACAGATTGTATTGTCCAGAATTTAAGGATAAATATTGCTGAGGTTGATCAGCATAACATTGTACCCTGCTGTTCAATACTTTTACCAAGTGAAGCATATAATATACAACTGACCTAAACACTAATAATGTGGATGTGTATTTTTTGTTTGGTCCATCACATTAAATGCTTACCTTATCATCAGAATGTTAAAGCTAAAGTTGACACCCATCAAACCAGACATGTTAACAATATTATTTGGCCAATTTTGTTAGACCTGTGGGCTCTGCAGACTCAGTTTCCTGTTCTTAGTTGACAGGAGGAGCACCCAATGTGATCTTTTGAGCCAAAATCCCATCTGCTTCAAGGTTTGATATATGTGTTCGGAGACAGTAGTCCACACACGTTGGTTGTATTTTGTGGTTATTCGAGCTACAGTTGGCCTTCTGTCATCTCAAACCAGTTTACCCATTCCTGTTTGACTTCAAATACAAACAAGGTATTTTCCTTGAAACAACTGCCACTCACAGGATCTTTTCACTTTTTCATTCAGTCTCTATCAACCAAAGAGGTGGTTGTTCATGAAAATCCCAGTTAACAACAGTTGCCAGACTATCTGGTTTTATGTCACTTAAATCACTATTATGCATTATTCTTCTGCTTGCTTTCGATTTCAACAAGCCATCCTCATTGCACTTAGATTCCAAAATGTCTCCCAGGTGATTGACAACTTCAATATTTGCGTCTACCAGCAATAGAACAGGTAAACCTCATAAAGAGGTCTGGAGGTTTACAAAGGTAAATGATAACTGACCTGCACAAGTAAAATGCTTTATCTAGTTCAGAGGACCCCAAAGTGTTTTACACTACATTCAGTCATTAACTCATTCATGCACACATTATGATAAACAACTATATTTAGCCACATCTGCATCAAGAATCAAGAAGTTTCCAAAGTTTCTTGATATCTTTAGAAATCTCAAAAACTATTTTCTTACATACATGCAGGTTGCAAAAACAGAATATGGAAAATGCAAGTAGCTGGTAAAGCTTTGAGATGGTAAAGGTCTTACACATGAAAGGCTACTTGAGGAGTAAGTCCAGCTAATAGTTGAAATTATTAGGTGAAATATAAGAAAGAAATTTTGTGACACCTCTGTGGATTACACATTTTGATTGTCATTCAATCATCTCATAGGTCAGGTCAGCTTATTTGCTATGTAACAGCCCTGCTGGTGTGATTAAAGAGACTGTGACAAAGACGCTGAAAGGCAACAAAGGGGGGCAATGGCCAGCTGTCACACAGAGGGACCATAATGGCCACTGGAAATCCCACCATCATCTGAGCCTGTTACTTCATTGACTTTAGCCTCCTGCTAACTGACAAGTCATTTCTTTGTTAACCTGTCAAAGAGCTACTTGACAAAAGGAGTTATGTTGTTACAAAGAATTTTTCCAATAAATTACTTAGTATGTTTGCCTATACTTTGTGCTGTTAAGTTAAATTAGAAAAGTTATAGGAACTAAAAAGCAAATCTAACTTTTTTTTAAAGGTTTCCCGTAAAACATTATCAGGGTGAAATGGCTTAAAAAATATTGCCTGTATAAGTTATTCACAATTATTTACATGAAAGATGATGGTCTTATTTTTGTATTATTTGACATTTTCTGCAATCCCCCAATAAAAAGACGCACCTGCTAATTGACATCTCATTGGACACAATCTCTATTTTCACTTCCTCTGGAAACATACAGTAGGCAAAATGTAAAAATTTCAATTTGATCAATAAAGGGAGTTTAATTTATTTCATAGTATGTATTTAACATTCCTAAAACAAGGAGACTACTTTTTTAAAACTAACACTGTTTAGGGTATTTTAACAAAAACATGGCAGCACAAACAATGGCAATAATTGCTTTTTTAATTTTTAATTCAACAGTTTTTAACTGTTGTGAGCACCACAATAAAAACAGCCAGATTAAATTAAGTTTTATTTGTTGAGATAATTTCAAGACCCCTAACTTGGTGTCTGATGATCCATAGTGGGACTCGGATTTTAACTCTAGGAAATTATTGGCCCGGACCTATTAAATATTCCAATCATTAAAACATTTTTTTGACAGACTCTTTATGCATACTTTAGAAACAATCATTTTGAAAATGCTCATTATTCTCTGCAAGAACCATAACTTCTAAAAGGGAAACGTATCTTCAATTCATGCTGTAACTTTGTAATTTTTGAATACAGATTCATCTAAAGGGATGAATGGTTGCTTAAGAGTAATGAAGAGAAGGAATATACATGCCAGTTGCATACACTCATATTGACTGACACATCCCATTGAACTCTGAATGATTTTTGGAAGGGAGACATACAAAGGTGGTAGCTGATAGCTCCTCATTTCTTCCCTTGCAGGAGTGTTAGGTAATGACTTCTGCCTGCCACAGTGGACCTTAATTTGTTATTGTAGCAGAGCAGCTGTGCGGCATGCTGCAGATAGCAGGTGGCAGCCTGGCAGGAGTGGAGGATGGGGGAAGCTGGAGGGAAGAGGAGGAGGGGGAGGACAGGAGCATGTGGCATATGTGGGTGGCTGTAGGAGGGGAGGATGGAGAGATAGCACTGTGGACGGGTGTTTGTGTGCGTGTGTATTGGGGGTGCTACAGCTCACAGTGTTCTTTGCCAGCATCCAAATATTATGCTTGTAAAGAAGAATAACACGTGAGACTCTGGATGGAATCCAGATCCAGTCCGACTGTGTGGGCTTTAGGGTTCTGGCTCATTGTCAGGAGCAACAGATGATACACCACTTTCTTTCTCTTTTGGTTAAACTTAATTATTAAGCAGTTAACAATTTAAATTGGTAACAAAGATTTTTCTGTATGGGTTAGACAACTTTTAGATCATATACAACAGTTGCAGTAAAATGAACAGTTTGTTGAGGGGTTTTTAGTTATAGTTTTAGACCATGAAGAATAAAATCAATATAACAACAAGTTAAGGTTATAAATGACTTTGCTGATGGCAGTCTTATGGGAGGATTACTGAGCTGCTGCCACGCTGAGGGAATCATGACAGACACAACATTGCTTGTTGTTGCTTGTTGTTGCTTGTTATAATGTTTCGATGACATTATAAGCTGTCATCGAAACTGGTTGCAGTTCATTTTTGACTACACAAATATTATCTTTTCCTCTTCATATATATAAAGTCTAATCATTAATAGAACTAAAATGTCTCTGTGAGACTGAGATGGGGCTCTATCTGTTACTTTAAAGGAAAAGTGCTTCAGAGACTGTTTATGCCAGGGCAGCCCAGCCAAAGAGAGAAAGCGAGAAGAGAAAAAGCACTGAACAAGAGCTTCACAAACAAACAAAGGCATAGTTGGAATGCAGAGCGCCACAACTTGTGAGTAACGTTTCATTATTTTCTTTGATTTAGAACAAATTGAAGCATTTAGATGACCATTTAATAATTGTTTGCTACAGATTTGATGTGTAGAATTTCAATGATTTATCTTCTTAGTCTCAATATTTCCAGGAATCGGGAGCCACCATCTGTGTTTAAGAGATACATTTTCCAGTTTGGTAATGAAAATATAGCACAATTAAAATAAATTTCATATTGTGTTCGGAAAGGTCTATTATTTCCAGAAATATCTCCCTCAGGGAAATCTACCAAAAAAGAAACAAAAACGTTTAATATGTTGCATTCATCTCATATCAAGTGAGTATAATGGGCAAAAAAACCTCTGATATCCATTTATCTGCAAAGATCTTACGCTCATTACGACCTATTAAGTACCAAGAATAAACTATGCATAACACATACTTTATTATAAGCATTATCCCTTATATAGTCCTCACACAACAGCTATTGTGCTCCTATTTGACTGAATAGCAGCTTGTGGTCTATGTGTCTTTTCAATAGAGGATTTGGAGCCCTTAATCCACCAGGCTAAGTTTTTTTTCCTTTCCACCATCTGGAGTTTACAGCCTTTCAAGACAAAAACACCAGGCGGTGTGAAACCAGGCTGGAGCTGATGCTCGATGCCAGGGGAATTTTTTTTCTCAGTTTTTGCCTGTTTTCCATCAGGGGTCAATAGTACAGTCCTGGGACACAAGTGAGGTCAGCAAGGCCTGGGGGCTTGAAGGTGGTGTGAGGACATTATTGTCAGCTAAGTATAAGTTTTAAGGGGCTAAATATGTTTAGCAAAAACAGATTTTTAGTGTGTACAAATGGGAAGTGCAGCAAAATGTTACATTATTTGTTTACAGCAATAGGGGATGAAATCAGAACTACAAAAAAATTGTGAATTTTTCAGTTTTAGTGGGGTCAAACCCTTAAAACTGGTTACTGCAGATGAAACCTTTTACTGAACCAATTTTTTACCTTTAGAGAGATGATGATGATAATGATGATGAAGATGACAATGCAATGGCCAGCAGGAAGCAGCTATGTGAGCTGCAATATAGAGCTATAAAGACCAACTCCAGTCTTTGGAAACATTGGCTCCAACTACGAATCACAACAGATCAAATATGCGTATTCTTCTGTTTTACGCTGATTTCGCCTGAGTAATTCAACACAGAAAGCCAAATAGACTGCTGGGAAGCATGAATCCTCTGCGCTCACTAGGAGAAAATGTGTTAGAGGGCCTAGCAGTCCCAACATTGCTACACAAGTCAATCAGTACCATTCCCCCTTGATTCAATTAGCTCTACTCAAAAACATGTGGACAATTTGGAAGCCCCAATAATTTTTCCTTTTGCCTTCTTCTTTTCTTTGGGGTGGGTTGTAGACCCGGATTCCAATCTGCTGACATTAAATGGGGAAATAAACGACAAAAGGGCCCCTGCAGGTTTGCATTAGAGTCTTAATTGGTTTTGGCTTGAGAGGGCTGCTATCGTTGCCAGACGTTGGCCTTTTTGTGTTTTGCCATGTGGGAGAATTTCCCCTTCAGAGGTAGAGAGGTGTTTCAGATCTATTCTGAGTCACTGTTGCACTGTTTTTTGTTTTCACCGGCTGTTTGTAAGGAGGAGTATGTGTTTGTATGCATGTGGACAATGTGCAGATAAGATGAATTTGTTTTCCCTGTTCGCCTTTATGTATGGCTATGTGTCATGCATGAGTTTGGCCATGTTTTCATAAAATGTGTGCCTTTGGCTGTGAGTTTGTGCGTGTCAGGCTGGGAGCCCAGTCTCCTTCTCACTCCCTCTGGTCTATGCGTGGGTCTTTTCCACCATCACTACCACCTGTTAGTGTTTTACTCAATCCCCAGGGCTACAATGACTGCAGAACCTTCCAGATTTTCTCATCAAGCTCATCAGATCGGCTCCTCTACCTAAAATCTGGCTCCTATTTTCTACTGTTGGATTGATTTGAGATGAGTTTCATTCTGCAGTTTAGCTAAGTCAAGAGTATGTGTGGATGGACAAGTTGAAGCATATATTTTTATTTAGAACTCAAGTAAAGTTTTGTTCAGTGTGCTAAATGGCTGGATCGGGCTTAGTTTGGAATATTGCAGTTTTGGTTTAAAGTTTTTAAGACCTTATTTAGCCATTCATGTTGTTGTTTGTTCCTTTGAAATTCCAGTAATGCCTTTTGCATTATCTAGTGTAGGAGTGGGGCTATAAAATCAAACTTGCCCTGCCTAATGCTTCAACTAAAGCAAAGATTTTAGTTCCATTTTAAATAATACCTCAATGAATGTGATTAATTTTGAGCAGTAAACACTGGTGATAATTAATGGGAAATTAGAGATGCACACTATATTGAATTGCAGTCTTTATCAATTCATGCAATATTGCAACTGTATTCTGGATGCAATATTTAGTTGGGTACTATATTTCGAGTCACATTCTTGCAGATGCTGCGTGCCAATCATATATTTTGCCTAGTGGCTATTTATATTCCTACACTTGATGTATATTTTTAGTGACTAAAGCTTCAGTATGTGGACTACACATTGTAATGTAGGAAAATAAAGAAAAGGGTGTGTAAAATTGCTATCACAATATGCAACAATAGTATTCATGTAGTAACTTTGCCTGATCTTGTTCAATCCTGTGGTAAAGTAAAAATGTATAGCATAACTCAAGCACTGCTGATTGGGTCTGGTTTGAATTTGCCCCTTTACCAAACGTGTAACTCTTTTAAAGCTTTGACCTGCCATTATCATATTTAGCCTATTCTAAATTATCCTAAAGAAGTTTATTGCATAGCTTTTTAGATATGTTTAGCTTTCTAGGTTTGAGAAGTGTGTAACCTGTAGAATAAGGTTACACAATTTTAAAACAAAGGCAACATGATTTGGAATAGAGAAATTATAACAGTATTTATTACCCATAGCTGATGTTAAAGCAGTTAATAGCAGTATCCTCATCTATTTCTTTGCCTTCTTGAGATTTTCTTAAGTTAACACTGAATGTTGTGACATTTCACTGCATTTAGGGGAGATTTGTTGCCATGTGCTATTATCAACAAAAAAAGTTTGTGTGGCTGCACGATTTTTTATGGAAGGTAAATGATTTGTGTATTTTTATGCAAACCTCCATGCCACATTAATTTTTACACATACTGACTTGTGCATGAAACATTGCACTACAATGGTGTTGTGTGTACATGAGGCTTTAGGTGTCAAATCAGGTATGAAACATCCCCAATTCACAGACAATTGGTACAAAATGTCCTGTGAAGGCTTGCTTCTTTTGGCATTCAAAGTTAGTCTAATAAAAACATTTCAAAACGTATGATATGTTGAAGATGATGCAAAGACCAGATCTCCTGTTGTTCAATCCTCATCCAAAAATACTTCACACAGCAGAATGGATATTTTAAAATAAATAACATTCTCTTTTATGTTGAATATTTTTTAAGACTTGCTGTCCTAGTGTCTGTTTCTAATGTAATGTAATCTGCTCTCCTGTGTGCATTACTTTGACAGTACATCAAGCTAAAACTAAGCTTAAATTTGAAAAAGAAAGAAGTGACCAAACAGTCAAAGGAACAAAACAATGAAAGAATGAGAGTGAAGGAATTAACTGTCAGTAGAAATGTGAGGCTAATTGAAGCCAGTTTTGCACAGCTGTTTCTTGTTGCTTTGCAGTACTGTGCAGAGCGGTTGCAAGGATAGGATCCAGATGTGATCGCCCTGGAAATGCAAAGTTCAGAAACACCAGTCATGCAGGAGACAGATGACATTAGAGCGTTCCCTGCTCGTCTGCCCCCTCTGAAAGATAACCCAGCTGTGCTTTTCACACTGGTTTGCAGATCTCAGCGTGGCTTCTGAGAGTTGTTAACACTGTCATTTTGTTATACTGTCTGCCGCTGCCACGACCCTTGCATTCAGGTGTCTTCAAGTAGCGTAAACATTGCTTTGACACATTTGAATGTTCCGAAAAGGCGGCCTGCAGAATTTGAGAGTGGTTTTGCATATTTGTCATATGGCTTTTGAAGCATTTGACAAAGAGGGATTAAAGCTTCTTTTGTGTTAAAAGTGTTTCAATTTGATCATCATGGAAAAAGAAAGCATGTATATTTGTTGAGATTGGTTGGTGGGAGATCTGTTGGCTGTGTGCAGGCATTTATTCGCTCATGTTGTTTAAGGGAAAATAAAAAGATTGTTTCAAAGATCTGCTCTTTAAATCCCCATTCCTCTGTTCCTATTTCTCATGCCTTTCACCCCTTTCTATCATTTCCCATTTGGCCCAGACAAAGAGGAGTTAGCATTGGTTACCCTTTTCTACACGCCTTCCAGGGTTACACCAGTGCTTCTTTCTCACCTCCTGTTTCTGTCTCATGTTTCTGCCTCCCTCCATCCATTTTTCTTCTTTGTCCCTAGTACTCCCATTTTATATTTCTTTTCCCTCTCCTTTTCCTTGTCCCTTTATTCATCTTTCCAAATCTATCCTTGTCTGTCTTGGCGGCCACACTAGTATTACTGCAGCTGGCCTGTCATCGAGGAGAGGAAAGCCGACTTCCAGCTGTGTATGAGTTATTATTGAAGAGTCAGTGCGAGAAGTCTCAGAGCCATGTAAGACAAGATGTAGACAATATGACACCATTTCGAAAGAGCTTTCCTTGTTCAGCTTTCTGCTTCTTTTTAGACTTTTATAGAATTGTTAATGAGATATATGTAAGAAAAAAAAGGTAAATTATCACCAATAATGAGTTCTAATATATGTAGCTGTTATGGAAAACACATGTGACTGACATAAAAGTCCTCCACATCATAACAAATAAGTAAATAGAGATGATGTATGGTCTTGTTGATACATTTGACATCCAAACAAACATTTTTCAGAGACTTCTCACTAAATCCAATATGGCTCTTCTTTCTCTCTTATGTCACTTGTGAGTTTTATGACTTTAGTCAAGTTCACCTCATCTGTCCCCTGTCTTATTTCACCCCTGCTGGGCTTTTGCTGTCAGAGACAAGAGAGTCTGCTCTCTTTTCTTTCCACAAACAAACATGCATTGCGCATACTGGCTGCTCTTGCTCTCAGCATGGATGGTGTTCTAGATGCTGTTGTTTATGTATCTTGTTCCCAGCTGGTCTCTCAGCTTGTTGTCTTTACTTGTTTGTCCAAGGAGAGTGCTATAGCAAGATGTCATGCCAGCAGTGAGAATGCAAAGTACCAAAAAAGGCAGGTGCTTCCAAAGTGCTTTGTTGTTCACTTTGATGGACTTACTCTGTAACAATAAGCAGGTGAAAGA
Organism: Poeciliopsis gracilis; assembly: GCA_911649635.1. NCBI lineage: Eukaryota > Metazoa > Chordata > Actinopteri > Cyprinodontiformes > Poeciliidae > Poeciliopsis > Poeciliopsis gracilis. The sequence continues at coordinate 3,197,078 of CAJVRI010001403.1, forward strand.
TTGTTTCTTTGACAAGGTTTGTTGTGTCTCCAAATGAAGGAGAGAACAAGTAAAATTGCAAATACCTATGCACTCTGCCACCATTTTTCTGTAACTGCTGTTTAAGGATTGTTCTGTGACACACTGACAAGTCCAAACACTCCTGAGGCCTAACCTTGGGAAATGCCAACACATGTCCCTGAATGTGTGTGTGGGCGGGCGTGTGGGAGCAAAACCAGCCGTTATCTTCCTTCAGCTTCAATTGAAATCTTCAGAAATCCCCAAAACTCTTTACTTTGTACACACACACACCCACACTTACGTATACACACACATGCATGCAAAACATAAAGCCTGGAGGCGCTATCTCTGCCTGGCCAGGTGTTCCTGAGTCTGCTGCCAACTGAACCACCTGCAGATCGCAGGTGTGGCTTTTGCCGGGGAAGAGAACAACACAGCTGCTCCTGCAGCCTCAGGCAGAGGAAGAGAGAGGTGGAAGGTGTGAGAGGAATTGACTTATGGAAGCAAGAACCTTTTCAGATCAGGCAAGAGGAAACAGTGTAAAGTGACATGAAAACATAGGAGGTTTTCGACAACTTTCACTGAAGACAACTTTCGTTCTTTCAGTCAGCTGGCAGCTGCTTTATTGAAGCAGCTCAGTGTGATGTATTACCCGAACGAGGAAGCTTTGTATCCTGAAACATCCATGAATTTAGGTCAATGCATTTGTATTGTGGTTTACAAAATATCCCAAAACAGAAAGAGTCAAGACAAACTATAAAAAAATAAAGCCAAAGTGTTACAAAAGAGAGAGAAGAGTCCATATATTAGTTACTCAGATACGTGGTACAGAAACACATCATTCAAAGTCAAGATGAACATCAGCTTTTATACATAAGAAATAAAACTTTTATTTTGATTCAGTGAATTTATTTGTGCTGGGTAGAGGATTGAAATTGGACTCAAATGTATGTAGTGACACTTCATAATAATATTACTTAAGTGAAATTATCAAGTACTGTATAGTAAAACTCCTCGTAGTTGTCCAAGTAAATCTCAAGTAAATTTAGTAAATGTAATTAGTCACAACCCTTCTTTGAGACAGATTGAAAATGAGTAAAGCTTTTCTCAGTTTGATGACAGCTTAAATGATTGTAACTTTTAAAACTAGTTGCAAAGTCACATTTGTTGTTCAACCCAAATGTAAACAAATATGGAGCATAACTGTCCCTCAAGGAAACCTTGTTGTTATTAAAATAATGGCAGTTCCAGTCACTCCCTAGTTGTGTAATATCTGTGTGTGGGCTTGTCAGCTTCTTACTGAGTATAAACTGTTTTAACACACGACGTCTACCAAACATGGAGCTGTTTATGAGAACTATTTATGTTTATGTGCCGTCAATTGGGTGAAGCTGGCAACGTAGAGCAATCTGTAGTCTGCAGTATCATTTTCCACTTAGCAAAATTGCGGCAATCAAGGGTTTAACTGTGAGCCTTGTGGATGGATATCCCGGACAATGTATCTGCTACATAAGTTAAATGAGGGAGCGGCTGCAGAGACTTTGAAAAGTGAGTGGTTGTTGATAATCGTTTAAGCGGAGTTATTGGTGAGGAGGATTTGGCGTCTGGCTAAGCGCTTGGCTTCGCTGTGTGGAAACTTAAGGAAGATGAAGCCAAGTGAGCGTGTGACCCACCGCTCATAAATTTTAAGCACACATGCAGCCACTTTCTCATGCCGACACACTAACACTTTCTCACTCACTCTCCATCTCACTTTTGTACATGCTTTTCCCATTTTTTATATTTGCTCATCTATTCATTTGGCTTGCATATAAAAACCCACTTGTTGCACCCAAAGAGCACCCGTGTGTCTTCCCTCCATGTGCACAGTGTAATAGGAGATCTGATGGTTTTCCGTGGGTGAGTAGGCGGGTCAGGCTTTACTTAAACTAATGGCTCCCAGCAGTGTTGAATAGCCAGACACACTGGAGCCGAGGCCTGAGGTTTTGGAATGCCACTGCCGGCTCAATGCCTGCCTTTCATCGGCACCGAGTGAAGGAGGAAAAGAGGGAGAGAGTAAGAGACAGCGAAATTGGAAGAAAGGAGGGGGACAGAGAAAGAGGAGGAGAGAGAATTAAATACGGGACTCATTTGTTATGGGTGATATGGGGATGACTGAAAAGGAGGGCACAATAGTGGGAGGACAGAATGGGGTGAGTGCAGGTTGGTAGACTGTGGGGGTGAGGCTGGGGTGAGGCTGGGGTGAGGCGTGTTTCGGCTTGTGAGATGTCAGGAGGGGGTAAAGTACCAGTCAGTGGTTGTTTTGTGTAAGAGCACCGTGGGACCCCCTGAGCAGCCACTCATTTGTTCTTAATGTCTTTGGGATGAGCCGTGAATGAGTCTTGTGGGAATTTGAGGCTTTGAACTGAAAGCATTTTCCAAACTAATAAAACACTTTCAACAATGAAAGTGTTGATGCAAACCTAAATTATGCATCTTGACAGAAATGAACATGATTGAACACATATGAAAGTTTGTATTTGCTTTGATCCTGATGTCTTATTCTGTCAGTTATTGACTACTAAATGAAATTTCAAACAATTGTTTAATGATTTAGTTTTGATTCCTTCTCAGTAGTGGTTTATTCTCCTAGTTAACACCACTAAGCATTTCACTTTATTGCTATGCCAGTCTTAGCAATGCAGAATTATACATTATTTGAGTGACTACAACTACAAAATTCACACAGAAGCTAAATCAACTCTATCACACTGATCCCTGCCCTGTTGAATCTGTTATGAACACTAGAAAAGCTCTGGAGAATGTGTAGAGCACCGTGTCTGGCCTTTCTCTGCTGTTTGTTTATACATGCGCTTCACAGTGGGAGAATCTCCTTTGGGAATACATTCCCACAGCAAAAAATATTTGTGGTGCCTTGATAGTTCACTATCAGACAATTCTACAACATAAGACTGTGTTAGTATTTCGGTGATCAGTGGAAAATGTTGCAGTGAAGACATAGACTGCAGCATAAAAATGTATTGCCACATAATGTCATACTAATTCATTGTATGTAAGGACATGTATTTGACATTCATGTTCAGTGATTAATAACTCGATAGTTAATTGGGCTCATTTCACCACAGAGGGCAACAACAAAATTTGATGAACTTGAACAGTGGTTAGATGAGGATGTCATGATGCACTTAGCTTAATCTAATTTATGCAAGAAAGTTAATGGTTTCCAGCACATAATAGAGATCCAGTTTATATTTATTTAAATCAGTGATTTAGTGGTACCATCCAGTGTCAATAACATGCTCCTTTACAACTTGGCTACATGAAATGATGAAAATTATGATGATCTTGGTGATTAGTTGTATCTCTGACCACAACAAATTACACAAATAACCAAATCACCACTGTCTCCAAGTTTAAGTAGAATACTCTTAAGTTCAGTGTGACATAATTCCTGCATCTGCAACACCTACCTGAAGAAATACACTGAAAGTCAAAGATTTAGAAGAAATACATAGACAAACCTCCCACAATCTATAAAATTCAAAAACACATTATTAAGCAAGTTAATATGTAGCCTGTATTAGCCTTGGTTTCAAACTTTTGGCCTGCAGTAGATGACAGCTGTCTATAGCTCGAGAACTGTTCCACTGATTTTCTACAGTCCTATTAAATTTCTTCTTTCCTGTCACTTGGAACTTTTTTTATTTCATTTTACTACATATAGATGTTGAATGCAGCTGATTTCTAGAAGATCTATGAATTTGGCTGCACAATAGCACAGTTGTTCCCTTGCAGCAAGAAGGTCTTGGGTTCAAATCACAAATTTCTGCATGGAGTGGGCATGTGTGCGTTCTCTCTGATACTTCAGCTTCCTCCCTTTTTTCGCAGTATGTTTTTTTCTGCCTAAATTTTAGTTTTCTGAAGGAAATAAAATGAATTCAGAAAATTCAGACAAAATTAATTATCTGAAAATAATAAAAAATAATATTTCACAGGACCATTTTCACTGTTTAAGCTAAAAACATAGAGTTCATAATGCCACAGCTATTAGCACTGTTCTCTTGCATGCTACCTGAAGTGCTCACTCTGTTTTGCCCTGTGATTGGCTTCCAGTCTGTCAGAGAACTGACTTGTCTTGGTTATTTATAGCTGGAGACAGGTGCTCACTCATTGCGATCCTCCAGGGAAGAATGAAAGTTAGTACATATTTGGATTGTATGAAAATCTTTGTACTTAGCTACTTGCTGCTTTTGTTAAAATTAGATATGTCTGTTAGAAGCAATATATGGAAAAACCTCCCACAATCTATAACACTCATAAAAGCATTATTAACTTATTTAATAATGCTTTTATTACCTCATGCTTGTATGATTGCCATTTTTAGTTTGGCCAAGTATGACAAGCAAGAGTGTTGGAAAAATATGGTGTTTTTTTTGTATGTATGCATTTGTACAGTAAGAGTACAGTAATAGTAAGGTAAAGTGGTACTACTTTGCAGAAGACTGATGTGTTTGGTTTGGAGTGTGCTCCAAGTATTCACTGAAAGCCATTAAGACTCTTTGCCTATACTAAGGCTGACCAAAGCCAATATTTTAGACCACAGGAGGACAGAAATAAATAGAAATATTTCTGTTTGGAACTTTGGCTGGTTTGACCCACAAAGTTGGTGGTTAGAGTGTTATTTTATGTCTGTGAAATTTATGCAAGAGCTAATAGTAGCATGCTATAAAACAAAACACTAAAGTAAGCAGAGACAATCAGGAGTCACATCCATATAAATATACATATACACACCCAGACACAAAGTGAAACACGTTGCACAGATTAATAACAAACTAACTGATGTTTTTAAGCGTTTAATTGTGTTAATTAGGGTGATTTGGAAACATCAACCTTTAGGATGGTAATTTCACATCAAATCCCCGAAAACTAACTGTTGCCTGCTTAAACGTTACTGTTTTTAAAAGGTACTTTTTAATCCAAAAAATTATTCTTAGAATGTTAGTTGACGGTTAGTGATTTAACCATCAACTCGCATAAGAGGGTAGACACACTAATGATTATAGTCTTGTTCAGTAGAAAACTCTTTTTTTAACTATAAAGACACCAAATGAAAAGTTTTCCCCAAATAAGCTTAGGGCCTTACCAAATACAATTCCACCTAAAGTGCATGAAACATAAAAGTTCTGCTTTTATGTTTCATGCTTATATTGTGTTTTTAAAACATGTTTATGGGTGGGATTTTCTGGGAACTTCATCGTTCTCTTTAATTTTCACTTACCAGAACTAAAATATACAGTGAACAGAAGCCGCTATCTGTTTTCACATGACCTATTTTTTTTGACAGAAGCTGCACAATGAAAGAAAAAAGCCCTCATTTCACCCCTAATTATCACCACAAACCATCTTATTTGATCTGAAAGATTCAGAATTTTTACAGTAAACGATCCACCAGACAGATCTGAACTTGGAAAATGACATGTCCCGATTAGATAAGTGTGCTCTAGAAGATGTAATGGAAAAAAGGGTCATGTAAGATCAGAGACAGAAATCTATTGCTGCATCAGATTAGAAAACATCAAGAGTCTGAACATTGATCAAAATGACCCTAAAGTGGGGAAGAAGAAAGAGGACGGGAAATATGTCGGTAATATATCCAGAAAATGGGGGCAGCAATAATAAGGTTTGGAGGGGAAAGTAGCAGCAACAGGGATAATTACCTAAAATAAATAGACTCAAAGTGAAAACATCTGTTTATGTAAGTATTTAAAGGGTCCTTTTGACCTAATATTTTCCATTATAATGTGTTGGTTGCTGCTGATACTCTCAGATGACATTACTCATTCCTGTCACTGTGCAGTCCAATCTTGTAAGTCATTTACTCTGCTTCTACTATGGATACAGGTGAGAAAGATATGTCAGTTAATGTGCGGTAGCACATTAAATTATTTTGCTTTTAGATTCAACCATGTGCCATAAAGACATGTTAGCCATAGATGTCAGCCACAGATTGCAGCCTCATTTTCTTCCATAACAGGTCTATAAGTTGCTCTGTCCTTCTTGTTTTCTGTTTTGTCAAGCTTCCATGCTCTGCAGATGAAAAACATGTCCATAGCATGATTAATCATGGTTTGGGATGGAGTATTTTCAGTGTGTGTTTTCCACCACACAAAGTTTTATTTTGGTGTATTTTGTTTTATTTTGGTGTATTTTGTTTTGGTGACAACAAATTCTCCTACCTCAGCAGTGGATCTCTGCAGCTAGAGTTACTGATTGCCTCTTGGCTGCTTCTGTTGTTTAATGCTCTCTTTCCCAAGGCCATGTCTTGGGAAAGAGCAATACTCCGTCAAGCTTAAGATTGAGTATGGCATCTCATTGAAAAATATACAAGATATTCCATGTTGTATATATATCAAGATATGGTTTTACAAAATTTTTCATACCACACCACAACTTTACCTTTGACCTATCTGGTGTATTCCTTGACTTTCATGATGGTGTTTCTTCGTTTCTGTTTTCTAAGAAATTTCTGGATTCTTCACAACTGTATTTAAACTGAGATTAAATTACAATCTGGTGCACACTACTTGATAATTTTGTGACTCCTGAAAGGACTTGGTTGAACTTGATTTTATTCTGGTATAAAAGTGTGAAGATGGTTCATCTATGCCACAATATATTTGATTGATTTGAAAAAAAAAAAGAAGTAAAAAATTAAATGTAATTTTTCTTCCACTTCAAAATTAAAAACTTAGAAAAAAAAACATGAATAAGTTAAAAAGGTAATAATGGTTTTGAAAATCACTGCAATAACTGAATTAAACTGTCTATAATACTATGAACCTAGTATTCTTTGAGTTAATATTATTTAAGTCTCAAAAGCGTTAAACATTAAGAAAACTGACTGGTGGCAAAAAAGCTGCAAATTCATTCTTTACCTAATAAAGATCTTTGCCATGTTTTTACAGCCTCAACTATTCCATTGAAATTTAATCGCTAAGGTTACCATTTCAAACTTTCAGAGTGATGAAAACAAAATTGTCTCACCATGTGTTAGTCGCATTGCCATATGAAAATGAATTCAACAGTACTAAGGAATCCAACAGAGTTTCTGGTGGGTGTATTTATTTATTTTTACTCACTGTATTCAAAGCTGCTTGATATATTAAACAATAAAAAGAACATTTCCAAAATGTTTACTGCTATCCATTGAGCAATTGACGTTGATACAAGGCAGGCACTAGTTAGACAGTGTGTGTTGGAAAGTAGGGCATAAAAGTCAGTGAATACTTTAATGTATAATGCTACTATTACTACTACTACTAGTTTCTTTCTCTAAAGACTGGACCAACGTCTTAGACAGTATTATTGTGATATTTCACATCTAAAAGGTCTCGTGTCCTTTTAGATGCGTCCCCACTTCAATATACCTGAGTCAAATAAAGAAGTAATTATATGAATATTCTGTCAAATAATGACCTCTTTGACCACTAACTGAGGAGGTGATTGAGCCAGTTGACTCAGATGTTTGAGACCAGGAACATATTCAATAATTACAGGTCCCGTGCTAAACACTAACAGACTTCTGTTAATTGAGTTTTCTGTAATTGTGAAAATGTCCCCCATATTATGTCCCTTTGATACAGAAAAATGCTTAAGACTAAGTTCGGTCAACCATAATATATAGCCTGTATTAACAACACCATGATGGTTAGAATTTTTTTTCTAAAAATGCCACTATGAGATTCGATCCAATTAAAGTTGTTTGTACCATACTGTCTTAAAATGTTAGCTCTTAGAGTTTTAACTTAATGAAAGAGCAATGGATGTTCTTGTTCATTTCAAATGCCATTCATTTAACAAGCTCAACAACATGTAAATGAAGAAACAAGACATAGTAAAGTAGAATTTTCATTTTACCACTTTTGACAGACTGCTTATTTATTCACTTATCATAAAATCCCCATGTCTTCCACAATAAAAGCCTTCTGTTTACTTTTTATGAAACTGGAAGTTTGGACAGGGAGCTTGTGAACATTCACATATGCTGAATACTCTCTAGTTCTCGCCCTCTCTCACGCCTTATCTTTCACACACATGCACACAATGGCAAACAGCTGTATGCAGCTTATGTCTTTACAGTAAAAGAAGTCATTCAGTATGAATGTGTGCAGCATGCCTGAATTCATTACCCAATCATATACTTTATTACAAAGGGTTTTTTTCTGTTTTGATTATTTTCTCCAATTTAATGAATTGTTATTCTTTTCTTACGTGACTGCTACCAAAACATCCTAGCTAAATGTCGATTACAGATGACAGAGTGCAGAATGTGAAGTTAAGTCCTCACCATAGAACAGATCAGTAATCAGAAATCAACAGCAGAACTGAATTTAAAAGGCCCAGATGTTGTACTACATGTTCTATTTAACTTATGCCACATGTGAAGAAAATCAGCTTTCAAGTTCTAAAGCAGGGCCAGAGAGATACAGCTGGAGTGCCAGAGCAGGTTTGTTCAGCAAAGACAAAAATTGCTGGACCAGTCATGCCAGCAGATGTCTGATAAAGACATGGAACATTTAAAATGGATATGTTTGTCACATTAACAATGCTTAGTACTAAATATTGTATAAACAACAGAGTTATCAAAGTTCAAGTGGAGAAAAATAGCTGATAAATCAATTCTTTAGGTGGTTCATGTTAGGTGTGTTTGCACCACCTAAATTATTTTGAATTGTGCTGAAGAACATACAGTGCAGACATTACATTTATAATATGTAATATTAATATCTATAAATGTATTACCAAATCAGTAAGATTAAGATGAAGAAGAGTTTAACATGGAGAATCAAAGAGTATAGTTGGTACAATGGCTGTCATGTCTTGTGTTTACAAGCCATTTTAAGTTTTCTCTGCCTGAACACAAGTTTATTTAGACCTCAGTGTAGGCCAAGTAGACCAAAGCTTTTTATGGTATGCATCAGACACGTTGGCCATTGAGTCAGGTCCTAGTATTCATCTACTATTTTTGAAGTAGAGATGTAAAAAGGAATAACTCTTGTTATTTTGTTTTACTTTATTTTTTGAGCAGGAAACTGGCTTAGATGGCATACTTATAGCTATGAGTGTTTATCATGCGATTGGTCGCCTACAGCTGCGTCCATCAAAAAAGAACATTCAGTAAATCACATTGGTTGTGTTGCCAAGTGAAATATTTTTTTAGAAAGCAGCAAACATTCCATGTTCACCATGAAAGCTATGAGAATTTCCATGCTTCACTCAAATCTGAGAATTTTAAGTATTATGTCTTCCATGAGTATGTTGCTAATTGGAATTTTGTCTTAGAAATAGCAGAAGTTCAGTGCATAAATCGAAACTCATCTACCGGTAGATTTGTCTGTCACTGAGGCCCGATTTCCACCTTCTATGTGCTCCAATAGCAAGTTGGTTACCGTACATATCTACAGATGCTAGGCCGTCTGCGATTTCCCATCTTTTCACCCTCTTTCTTACTCCCCCTCTCAGCCACCTGGCCCTCTCTCTGAGCCTGCTGACTGACCAGATGCACACTGAATGGAGCAGACCTATGAGAGGAGAGGCAGTGATTGTTATTGATGAATATTCTGTCAAATGCAGACTGCTACAAACCTGTGCAAATAAAAAACAAACAATAAATTACTTTGTGATTGATTGAAATCAGTATAAACCAGTAAAACCTGTGCTATTCATAATTGATGTTATAATTTTTTTCTTTCAATAGTATCACAACTTACTTGAATTATGCTTCACCCATGTTATACATACTTTCTTAACTTCCATTTTATCCTTGCTTTTTTAATTTCATACATGTGGAAAAAAAACATGAGATATTAATGAGCTTAAATTACATCATTTTTATTGTTGTCAGATATTTTCATGAGTATAAAGATACATAATCAACAGCATTCAGATCTCCTGTGTAAATGAATAATATTGTACATTTTGATCTAAGAAATTGTATTACATTGAATTCCCATTTATTTTGGTTTTGGTCAATAGTTTGACTAGAACATAGAAAAAAAAACGTAGCAAAAATGTGCCCAAACAGTAATGAAAAACTACTAGAATTGCAAAGGTATAAATGGAAAAGGGCTGAAACGAACAGTAAGGTTAAACATCATCTATCCATCGGTCTGTCCCTACCTTCTTCCTCCCTTTCTCCGTCCATCCATCCATAGATTGTCTTCTTTTTTTCTAGGGTTAACAGATCTAGAAAAACTCAGATATTCTTTCCCCAGCAAAACTCTCAAGATCACTGTAGGGCATCTGACCAGAAAGGAAATGTGGCACCATTGTGTCTGCCACTTGTGCAAGAAAACCAAGCATAAATCAGTTGGAGATTTAAGTGTTACTTAGCAAAGACAGAGAGCAGTGTGTAGGAAGCAGAATTGCTCGTTTGTGTTCCTCAAGTGTCCCCCCTTTTGCTTTGGCTGGCGATTCAAAGCCGAGTTGATGCATTAAAGTGACATAAAATAACATCACCTTAAGAAAGGAGACTGCATGGACGGCATGAAAACTATTTAAAGGGAAATCTGTACTTTTCTCAATAGAATAGAAGGGAGGGTAGAAGGGAATGGACGGGACTAGAGAAGACCCGCCCTAACGCATATGCAGATGCATATGCACACACACGCCTATGATTGTCTCCCTTTGGCACAGCTTCTTGTTTAGCCTTTAGGTGCCAAAGCAATTAGTTATGTTAATTGCGGGGTCCATCGCCGGTGAATGCAGGTTGAATGGGGCCAGTCTGTATTGGAGGATTGGCCAGAATCCATGTGGAGAGTAGGAGGTGGGGTTCAGTGGGAGGCCGTTTGTGACGTCGTTGGAGCATTCAACCCATGAAAACAGGGGAGAGAATAGCATGTGGGAAAAGTGGGGAGGAGCTTGAGCTGAAAGGCACAGAGTGAGAGGAGAGGGAGCTCAGAGCTTGAGTGAGCCAGCGTGAAAGAGGAGGCATATTCAGGGACTCCATCAGAGAGAGTAACTTAGGTACAACAGACTGTGTAACAGGAATAGACAGTGACAGAGAGCTTTGCATGAGAAACATCAAAATCTCATGGACAGAAGGGAAGTAAGCGAGAGTATTTGAATTTGTAGAGTCCTGTGTTTGCTGGTCTACTCGGTGATCCATCTCCATCTGGGTGCCATCTGTGTCTCTGGCTTTGGCCTTCACTGCGCTGGAGCTCACATATGTGGGAATGCAAACACATGCCTGACATATGAAGGCGTGGAGTCACAAAAGAGGACAAAAAGCAGAGCACAAGAAAACTCTGCCACTGCAGCTGACTTTCTTCAAGGACTGAAGAGTGGACTCTACTAGAGTGGAGGTAGGAGCAAGTGATTCCACTTTACTTTTGTATTGCTATGGTGTGTATTTATAATATTAATTTGTCTCAGTAGGAAAGTAGGTGAGAGTTTGCTGGCAAATAGTTCACTTTGTGTGTGTGCTTGTGTGCATGTATGGGTGTTCAGTCCTAATTCCCAAAGCTGGTCTGTACTGTGCAGATGGTACATCATCCTCTCCTCTTTATCTCTTCATCCTTGTCGACTCAGGTATGAGGGAGGCTTTCTTAACTTGTGCACAGCTTTTGCTGCCATATGGTGAATAATATTAATTATTACATAAAATGATCTTTCTGAAGTTCAGAAGATTAATTTTCTGCACTGAACTTGCTAAATGTAATGTTTTAATTCAGCAAGATTTCAAGGAATAAAAAAATCCACCTACATTTCAATGTCTTTCATAATGAACAATTTACTTTTTGTGTTTTTTTTTCTTTTATGTTCTATATGTTTATTCTTTCTTTCACTTTTTGAAAATTGAATCAAATCAGTAATTTTGTGATGTCTTATGTGCCTCATCCTCAGCTGTCATTTAACCAGAAAGCAATCAATTCTTCCACATGACAAGCAGAGCAGAAGAAACTAGGTAAAGAAAAGATGTGCATCTGTTGTACAGTATCCCGGGCATATGGGAAGAGGAGGGAAACTGCTCCGTATGACTTTCATGCTCAGTCTAAACGTGGCGCCTTGACATTAATGGGATGTGGGAGCCATTGTTTGCTCTCTCAATGTTACCCAGGTACACCTCCATGCTCGAGAAAGCAACTTTCTGTTTTTTTTTTCTTTTTTCAGTGCAATCAGACAGGCTTGTTGTGGGAAAGAAACAGACAGAGAAAAGAAAAAGGGACCTGGCCAGTGTCATTTCAGACTTGGCCAGGCCATCAGGGAGATACGAGCGACTAACTGTCGGCTGCACAGCCTCAGAGCAGAGACCCCTGTCTGGTCTTCTGGATTTGATCATATTCCTGGCAGCAGGCTCTGTTCTGTACTGAGTCTGAAAATGTGCTTGCATGGAGGCCATTCCAATTAATTTTATTTTTATTCAGAAACCTTATGTTTACCTGCCTTATTTTTACCTGCCAGGCCACTGTAGTCTCTGATACTGACTTGCATTGACTTGCAATAAGAAACATTTGAAGTTTTGTATTAAGCCCATGATAAGCTCATGTTTGAGTTAGGCAGTGAGTGTTCCTCCATCTGTGAACCAGGTGTACTGCAGATATTGTGTCTGCTGTGACTACAATGTTACTTGTCTTATAGCTTTCTTCACCTTTTTTATCTTTTTGACCTGAATCCCCCACTGTGAGTTTGTCTGCTAAATGTGTTGGAATAAATGGAGAATAAGCGCACAATGACCCCTGCCCAGTTGCTCTAAAGAATTTGTGACAGATAGCCCCCCCTCAGTTTCATCATGTACGCACACAGAACAGAGCAGCTGCTTGTGGAGTTTGCTGCAGGAAGTGCTCTATTAGTTCCATTGGCAAGGGCGGTGATATGTTGCCCCAGGGCTCAGCAAGAGGTTGTGCATTTGAGCGGAACATGTATTGGAGCTTACAATCTGATTTTAGCATAAACTCCTTATATAAAAGTGCTTAAAATGTTTCACCATGGGAACTGGTAAAAAGCGATATGTTTTGGTTAATGAAGGTGCACATTAGTCTGTCAGCGTTAAAATTTCCCTCTTTCTCGCTCCTCCTTCCTCTAATATTTAATTATTTTTTTCTTTATTTAAACTGTATGAGCAGTGGGTTCATCGGATGGGCTTACTGATTCTTCACTTTTCCAAGAGACCTGCTGGATGACCCAATGCAAAACTTTTATTTTCTGGTCATGTAAGTTTAAGAAGTCTAAAAGGCTGGGGAATGAGTTTCATTCAGTGGTTGACTGATAAGAGGTGTGACAGGGTTCATACTGTCTATATCTTAACTAGAAAATCAAAGTCCAAAGTAACTGTCACATTAACATGGTAAGGTTTTTGTATGCGGTGCTATGTTTCTGTAATGTCAGATCCACTCTTAAAATCCCTACAATGCAAAGAATATTAGTCAGCAATTTCCAAATATGTTTGATGAAACAAAACTAATAACACCACTGTTCATGCTCAGAAGAACTAAAAATGTGTGAGCTAATTTGCAAGGTGCATCAGTTGAGAAGAAATTGGTGGTGTTGTCTTTCTCCACGAATTGCTTGCTGAAGTCATTCATTTCTCCAACCTTCTTTTGGCCCATATCATTGTGAGAATTATATGGGCCAAAAAACCTTTTGTCTAAACACAAAAAGTCACATTTTATAGGCTCTTCTTCCCCCCCTTTGATTTACCATATAAACACAAAACTTTTGTCTTTTCTAAGATTCCATCAGCAGTGTTTTCACGCTTTAATATATTCCTCCTTTTGGTGTGTTTTGTGACATTTACAAAGAAATCGTAGGCAATCCCCCGACATTAAGCAGCAAAGGCACCTAAACTCATGCGAAACAGAAACTTACTCATCCTCCACTGTTCTTAGTGTCTCATTCTTCACATTGTTCTGAGCACAGCTGGCCTCTTTGTTTTACTTATCTGTCTCTCTGAGTGGTTGTTGAGCACTGCTCTTCCATACAGCTGAGCTCTGGGCTTACCCACAGCTTTGTTTATGTACTCTGTGAACCAAATGTGCTGTTCTGCCTTGCTTTAATTCATTGCATCAACAGAGCTAGAGTGTGTTAAATCAGGATCAATTCTTTGTTTAAGTCTGGTATTGTAGACTTACCTTGTTGGAGCATTTGTCCCGCTCAAATAAAAATTCTCTTGAGTCTCCAGTATGGAGGTGGCGCGTGCTGATAGCAACATCTGTTTGGACCTGAGCCCAGTCAGTCAACTCGGCTCTTAAAGCCTGTCACACCTGGTGTAATACAGGCCAGCCCTATTGTTAGCTTTGTTTCCTCATGTCTGGGGCTTGCACTTTGTTTTATGGACTCCTGCAACAGACTTGATCAGTTGGTGTATTACTATTGCCTTAGAGAAAAAGTAGCATTTATTTGGTAGCAGGTTAGATTTATGGTCTGTGTTTACAAGATTCAGGAGACACTCACTCCCAGCCCTCCAGAAACACAAAGGCATGTACATAATCAGCATTTCCTTGATATTTGCTTGATGTATTTGAAATGTGCAGAAGAAAATGGTCAGTAAACCAACATTGTTGTAAGATTTCAATATTTTTCAGTTTATCACCCGGATTATAACAGGAACCAGGAGCTAGCCAGTCATAGACCCCAAGATTTGTTGTCCAGACAGACAGATAATCTGCTGATGTTGAGTAGGTCTGAGAGCTTGGTTGGTTGAAATTTGAAATGTCCTTGTTAGATCGCTGCTTAAATTTGAGCTCAAGTGTTTACACATGAGCCAGACAGGCTTTAAAAAGGGCGTATTTGTTACTGAGTTGCAACTGTCCTACAAAATCAATTGATGGCAAACACAAGTCTTGTTAAATGGCATCTATTTTCAGTTCCTTAAGTCTTTGCCCAGCTTTACAAGTTCAAACTTATTTCTTTATGATTGAGCTCAAATTTGAAATGTTTTCAATTATTCTAAAAGTTCTGATAATACAAAAACTACAGTTGCCATATAGTTTGGCTATGCATCAATACTGAATTAGAAATACATATATTGTTTGAAAATAAGCTTTCAATAAGGTATTTCACGACACCAGAATAGATAGTATATTATGATACTGTATTTTACACAATAAAATAAAGGACATTTTGAAAAATTAAAACCTTTATCAATGCATTCATGAAACCGAAAGTGGAAAAATGGTTTGAACAGCAAAAGTAACAATCTTGATCATCATAATGTCTGTTTTGAGGATCTACAAATCATATCAGTTTATTGTTATTATCAGATGATGACTAATTCCTATGATTTTTTTTTCCAATAGCTGATAAGATCCCAAATCCCAAATTATAGATTTTGTAGGTTAGTGCATTCAGACGCTGTCCCGTCATTCTTAGCTCAGCTACATGACTTCACATCCACGTGGACACTATGTGTCCAACATCTGCCAAACCTCCCGCTCCCTCCTGCATCACATCACCAAACCTCTTTTTATTGCTCATTCTCAGTTTTATGGACAGCGTCTGTCTGCCTTGCCGTCCCCTCTTACGTTTTCTTTTTCAGTTTGCCACTAAGTACATTTCCATCCATGGGTTCTTTTTTTCCCCTATGTGGCATGCTGGATTACAGCAGTGTTTTTGTAATTATCTCACTGAGAAAAAAGGTTATGCAAGGGCTTCTCCCAGCATTACTCTGTCACAGGGACATGTGAGGAATTTATTTCAGGGATATTACTTTTTCACATGCATACATGACAGCCTCGGTTTTTTCAGATCTGTTTATTATCTTCTATAGTTGTCCATTCCTCCCATTTCTGTCACTGTATATACTGCTTTTTTGCTTTCCTTTTACTGTCAACCTTGCCACCTCCCCAATCGCCTGCCTTCCTCACAGAATGTTGACATTGGGTTTTATCCAAATATGTAGTCTACAGGCCTGGAAGGTGGTAATGAGAGCCAAGAAAAACAGCCTGGCTCTGAGTCTGACAACCAGGCTTGTCTTCCTGATGAAACCAAATGAAAACAGTATTTTTTTTCACCTTGTTATTCCCTCCCATCCTCCATCTTTACCTCACAGTTCAAATCCTCCCTTCGCCAGCTCTGGCGCCTTTAAATTGATGACTAATTTCTTCATTCCTGTCAGAGCTGGGTTTGAACTCTGTCAAGGTCTTAAAATGTTTCGCTGTGATAACAGTAAAACCTTGTAGTTTTTAGGAAACTACACATAACTGTTTTTGAATATACGCAAAAAATTCAGGAAAAATAAGCTTTTCTGTCTCACATCATATGTTTCTAATTTAAAAATTGTGTTTGTAAGTTTTAAGTTTGGCTCAACTTTGAATGGCTGAGAAGTCATGCAGTCCCAGAGGAGAAGTAGCTTGAACTAGTAAAGTAACCAAAGGACACACGTTTTAGAGATGTTTTAACACCAAGCTATTTAACCTGTTATTTATCTTCTAGGTTACAACAATTGACATTTGGGGGATCATGCACGCGCTGTTGAATTATTTTTAATGGGTGTGATTGTGTTGCTGCCTCTTTGCGTGTGTGTGGATGAAGGTCAGCAGGGAGCGCAGGATAGAGGAACAGATGTGTGCTGTATTGTGACTGTGTGCGTGGACGGACGGGGACCAGGTGCAGCCTTTGTCTCCCCAGCATTTAAGTCCACTCGCTCACATTCAGCTGCCTCGTGCCACCCCTCCCCCTCTCTGTGCCCCTCCGCCTTCTTTGCTTCTCTCCGTTGATAGCAAGGCAGAGATGTGTATTTATATGTGTATGGGTGGATGTCGGCTGGGGCTGCCTTGGCCTGGAGGAGGAGGCTTCAGCAGCCCCTTATGCCTTCCCCCCTCCCTCACAGGTGACTGTTGGAGGTCCCAGCTGGCTTGCTCTTGGCCGATTAGATCCATATGGTACAGGAGGAGGAAAGAAAGCCTGGTTAATGTTCAAATCAATCGCTGCTGTCTGTGCTTTTTGTTGATTTTATTTTTCATAGCATATTATGTGAGATCCATGCATTGGAACAAGTTGAGAAATAACCAGAATTTTGAAGAATAAAATTATTTGCTTTTATCAATTCTATGCAACACATATAGAATATTTAACCAGTTATTCTCAGTATAAGTAAATGGTTGGTGTTGAATAATACCACAGAGAAAATATGGATTTTTCTGATAGATTTTGTGCTCACTGTAAAGGTTAATAGCCAGTGTTCTAAAGTCTTCAAGTCTTGCTCTCTTATTTCAAGTTATAATTTGAACAACAGATGCCACTTTCCTGTTGAATCTAGCAATGAGCTAGTCAGCGGTATCAAGATGTTCCACGCTTTCAAAATTGCAAGCATTTTCCATATACCCATATGCAGTTCAAAGTTTTTTTAATGCTCAAAAAATGCCAGACAAGAAGATTTCTCAAACTATATGTAGCAAAGAGTGTTATAGCTCTACTCCTCCCTCTCTTGTAGCTAAATGCTGATGGTCAGCAGCGTGAAGTGGAGATGGATGGATGGATGGATGGATGGATGGATGGATGGATGGATGGATGGATGGATGGATGGATGGATGGATGGATGGATGGATGGATGGATGGATGGATGGACATTATACTGTGAAAATCTAACACAGGGTCATGCCTCATAACCAAGTATGGGTTTTTCAAGTTTTGTTTAAGACAATTTAGAATTTATAATCAAAAGTAAAATATCAAAACACAGCCAATAAACAATGTAAAAATACAAGAGCGTACCAATTAGGTAAAAATTATGGTATTTCATTGTCCGTAAAGGAGCATAGTCATTTCATTTAGTTGAAATTGAAAATTTTCTAGGTCAGAGAGGAGTTTAAAAGAAGACAAAACAAATCTATATTTATGCTGTTTATGTCACTCGAAGATGGAAACATCAAAGAGTATGACATTTCAGTTAACAATTCTTAATACTCAGCTTCATGACTTTTCCATGATTGTTCTGTATTTTCTCCATCTTTCCATCAACAGTGGTTGTCTGTGCTGTCACACCATGTTTTTTGTGGGGGTGGTGTAAATCATAGATTTGTAATGTATTACAACCTGAATTCAACAAAAATAAGTGATCTCATGAAGTCATAGTATGTCCGCTTCTAGGTTCAGTGTGCGTTCGCTGGTCTTATTAGTTACAGCTGCCCCCTTAGGTGTAAAGCATTTACTGCTACTTTTGACTAAATTCGGCTACATCCTGATGTCTAAAATTAGATTAAAACATCCACTAAACCTTCACAATCAAACCAACTCTATCCCTTATCTAATGAAAGCATGTCCTGAGAAGTATCACTTAGCAATCTTCCAAACTGAAAAATACTCTCTGGGTACAAACTTAACTTGGATAGTCATTTTCTGCTACCTTTCATTATCCAGTTAATATGCTCTAAAGTTTTTGCTTGGATGATTCTAGCTGTGTACTTTAATGTTTTGTTCACTCGGGTACTTTCTAAGTCACTCCACTAAAAAGTCCCTGATTTTTAAGCCAGACTCCTGATGCCAAACTTGATTTTACAGTAATGCCAAAACAAGTTTAAACTTTAACTCATTACTATGGTGTGCATGTGCACATGCTAAAATTTCTTTATTTTTATTCTCAGTGATAAAGTAGCCCTGTATGTGTTGCATCTTCTCTCACCTCATCTATTTGACAGGACAGAGATAGCAGAGTGCTCAGCAGGCCAACACCTCACAGCTGCCAGCCTTTGGAGTTTAGTCTTCAGAGTTCTTCAGAGCAAGATACACACTAGTGCTGAACATATGCATTTATATATGTCCAGGCATGATTTATGGTTATCCATGCATAATAGGTTGTGCACCCTCTTATTTGACATGGAATAAGTTATGGTTTTTATAGGATCTTATTCTCTTTTTTTTTCTTGATTTCAGCATATTCACTCCATATTGTAGTTTAACAAAGGTAATTGCTTTCTCTTTCTCAGTTTTCGCCCCATTTCAAGTCATCGGCGATGGAAGCAGAGGCAATTAACGCCAGCTGAATGTTTTAATGGAGACGAGTGTCACCTGAAGCTGAACAAACAAGGAACACCTGGCTAGCAACAGGCATCACCATAGATGCGTTTTTGCTTTTCCATACCTCCAATAGCAGTTGGTATAGAAAGAAAATATAATTTATATTTATGTCTAAATAGGCAAGGGAGAGAAGAGCAGCAAGGAGTGGGAGAAGAAAAGGAAAGTGTTTTGTTTACAATAGCCACAAATCTTAGTGTCAGTTACATATGCTAGGAAATTACCTTAAATTATGTCGCCATATTTTTCAAAATGCATTTTATTATGCCCGTGTCCATGTGTGCTTAAGAGTTGTATGTACCTTTCTTTTATTCCATTAGCGTGAGGATGACAGGTGGCATTTAGACCAAACACCCTACATCCTCCTTTGAGCCAATATTCACCTGAGTTAACATTGGACCACTTTACACACTCAGCGCTTGTGTGTTTTGTGGTTGCAGTGACAGCTGCATCCCCTCTGAAAGTCCTACGTCCGTATACGACAGACCTCAGGTGCTTGCAATCCAGATGAAGTCATCCAGCTATGTGCGGCGTCTAATTGACAAGCAGAGGCAATTCTCTGTGGGCTGACAGCAATACATGCACACACACCTGATGTCTCCTGTTTAGGACATTACCTCTGGCTCATGACAGACACTACCATCTCTTAAGATTGCATGAACACAGCTGCAACCTCATTTCCTAACTCCCTTAAAAAATAGGTCACTAAAAATTTGTGTTTATTTTCTTTGGTATTATAAAGGCATTTCCATCAAAAGCAATTAGCCATTTGTGAGAATATTTAATCTTAACATAATTTTTTGGGGGGAGTGAAGGCGGGCTTCCAGAAAAAAAAAAATCATGTTTTTCAAAAGATAACTTTTACTGCAAGCTGGGAGTCAATATTGGATATGTGTGTTGTAGAAAATTGTTTACATGATAACAATGTTGACACTAAGGCCATATGCCCCGTTGATTCTGTTATTGAGATGTCAGTCTAATTTCCTGGCCATACGGACAGAGTGTGCAGAGCTTTGGAACCGGTGTGTGTGTGCGTGCATGCTTGCTTGCCGCAGGCTGCTTCCTGCGGTGTGCTGGCGCATGTGGTGGATATGGCAATCCAAATGTCTGCGTAGATCCCTCCTTCCTGCCCCCTGTGTCGGTGAACAGGTGGAGCGATGGCAGGCAGGCCAGAGGGCTGAACTGAGAGAACGGGGAAAGATGGAGAGGAAAAAGAGGTGGAGGAGGCCTGGAAAACGAAGGATGAACAGTCAAAGCTGTATAATGAGTTGAGACCCAGGCTGTCAGATAGAGAATTTGCAGATAGGACACAAAAAGACAAACAGGGCTAAGAGTAATGTTAAGAGTTGAGCAAGGTTGCATGAAATATATTCAGAGTGTCTCAGTTTGAAATTTTGTTGATCCTTCGAGCAAGCAATTTTGCAAGATTTTATACCATGTTTATTAAAGGCTTTTAGATTTTGCTTTTGATAGATAAACCCCTTCCAACTTAACCCTTTATAAACTGGAAAGCTATAGCTCAAGGCTATCAAGAGTTCATAGCTGTGAAAAACATATAAAGAGCGCTATTGAAGCTGAAGCCCTAAAACCATGAAACCACTTTTTAAAAGCTGCTCTCCCTTGACCTGTGACCCATGAGACCCTGCTTGTCTATTAATTGTCAATTCTTGAAGCAGTTAGAAAAGTCTGATCCACTCTAAAGGGAGACAGGACCGGGGCTTCATGAATCTCTTCGAGACAAAGACAGCTTCTGATCCCACGTACCCCCTTCTCCAACTGCAACCACGCCCCCCGTTACACTCGCTCCAAACCCCTTATCTGGTGGTCTTATTCACAGTCAATAGCATATTGAGAAGTTGGGTTTAACATTCAAAAGCTTTGCCGATCTTGTTAGTAAAGCGTGAAATGGCTCCGTCCCTTTCTCTCCACATCTCTAGGCTCTTTCTTTAACCCCCCCCACACACAGTGTTTAGTGGGGTTCTCAATGAGGGGGCATTCTACTCCCACACAATAGATTTCTTCAGCATTTCTTCTGCTATTGATCTGAATGGGTGAGAGTGAGGGTCTAAACTTTAGACATCTGCTTCTTTGATGGGGGCAGGGTGGTTGGTGCCCTGGCAGTATGTGTTGTATGATGTAAAGTGGGTTTAGGTGTGTGTGCGTGTGTGTGAGTGTGTTGTGCAGTGGTGGTTCCTTCGCAGCTAAACACTTGCATTCATTGCATTAATATAAACAGTGAGCTATTAGGTGATCTAGCCTTTTTGTTTTCTTGTTTGCATTAATACTCTCTTTCCTTTGAGCTTTCCACTTAGATGGTTTTAGCTGAAGTCTGATATTGCAGTTTTCAGAGTGTTCAGTATCCAATTATGTACACTACATCTTTATATCTTCTTGACATATAAGTTAATTTTGAATATCTTGTTGAAAAAATTGTCTTAATTCAAGAGCACGTTTTGTAATTAGGCTCTGACCTATAATGGACCTCTTGCTGTCCTTCCACAGACAGTAGAGAGAAGAAGAGTCCTGCCATGCCCGGTTCGCCTGTGGATGCTAAGACTCATTCCAGATCAGCCCCCAGCAGCAGCGCCAGCTCCACAATGCCACCCCTGCCTTCTGTCAACCCCAGTGGCCCTCGTCCGGCCTCCTTTTCCACCACAGCATGTAAGAAAACTTCCAAAATCTCTATGCATTCTTGGTCAGTTGTTGCTTCAAGTTGGCTTGTCATTTCCCCCTCAAACCTGATTTATAGTCTTAAAGTAGAACGGCTAGTCCAGACTTAGAAAGAAGGCTTAGTAACACAAATAATTTTAGAGCATCTGGAACCACTTATCGGAGCTTATTTTTACTTCACCTCTCCTCCCCAGTGACAAATGGGAATCATCATTCCCCACCAACGCTGAACGCAGTGCCCTCACCACCACAGCGTTACAGCAATGGACCATCTTCTTCTTCATCTTCATCGCTGGCTAATCAACAGCTGCCGGCCACCTGTGGGGCTCGCCAGCTGAGCAAGCTGAAACGTTTCCTGACCACACTGCAGCAGTTTGGCAACGACATTTCTCCCGAGATCGGAGACAGCGTCAGAAGCCTAGTTCTGGCCCTTGTGGTAAATCCTTTGATGTTTAAGAGAAGGAAAAAAGGCAGTATTTTGTAGAAATTCATCTATTCACTGTTTTCCTACACTTAACTCTGCCTTTCTCCTAGAACTCAACAGTTACCATTGAGGAGTTTCACTCAAGGCTTCAGGAGGCCACCAACTTCCCCTTGCGGCCCTTTGTTATTCCTTTTCTCAAGGTAAACATACCTTCCCCCTACTTACTTTCTGTCAGATTATTTCCAGGTTTTGGTTGCAGGCAGCAGCTTTATTGTCTTTTCCAGTTAAGCAATGTATAGTTAGCCTATTTTACTCCATGCTGTCAAATTAACTACCTCAAGAAAACCCAGTTAGAAATTGATCTAAACAATACATGAGAAAAAAATTACTTCCCAGGATACAGTGTAACAATCAGTGTAACCTTGTTGTGTAGTATTGATGACTGCATACATTTCCTTGTTAATGGTTTAAACCAATCAGGACTTAATATCTGACTTGACAAGTAACAGATGAGTTCTTGTCAAACAGCCCCTTGAGGCTCTTTGTACCTAGTGAGTTTGCAACAGTATACCTTTTAAAAGCTCCCCTCAGCAAAGCAGCCCATAAATCTTCAGTCAGTTGTAGCGCTGTTCTTTAAACACTCAAAATCTCTTTTTCTCCACACTTATTTCTGACTTACCTTTGGAATCCCTCCATCTGTCTTCCAGAAAGGAGAATTCTCTGTTCTCTGTCTTCTACTAATTTACTGCAGAGGAGTTGTCTCCCTCCTAAACGTTATTCCAACTCTTTGAGAGCTTTGCAAGAGATGGGACTGATGGGGTAAATTCTGTAAACAAGGAAAAGAGAAAGAGGTGGCTCAGGAGGAGACAGGGAAAAGTGGGAATTCGGAAGTGTGAAACATGCCCATAAAGTGTTCCAGTCTCTTTTTATGGTCTGTACTGCGCCATATGGAGCCGCTGTCCCTTTTTAAAAGAGCATTCAGCTTTCAAGGCGCCGCCAAACTAGCATCCGCCTCACTGAACCTCAGAGAGCCCCTACATGCAGCACATGTGTCTGCTTTCTGGGGGCCTCAGGGGAAGAAGGGATGTAGAAAATCCTGATAGATAGGCACAGGGGCTTTGTTGATGATCGTTCAGGTTTGGGGTGCAGATCTCATGAACTTCAACTTCAACAAAGATGTCATATTCAAAGGGAAAGAGGTGCAGTTTAAAAAAAACTTTAAATACCATTTGGGAGTGCTCTGTGATAGGATGAGGTCAATCATAAAATGAGAACGCAATGGTTATTTATTTGGTTGCTCAAGAAGAGGGAGCAGTGGGGGTGAGGAAGTGGTGTAATTGCAAACACACTGGAGTCTGTTCCCAATTAGGGAAATACAGGGAACAAAAGCAAGATGGAAAGATTCAACAGACAGACACGGATAAATATGTACATGTGGATGTGAAAATGGACTGTGCAAGGGAGGATAAAGAACTGGAGCTTGTGCATCAATTGTTTTGAAATGTTTTGAAGCCTTGGTACCATCATACATAGTTTTACTGTAACCAACACAGTCTAAGAGTGCTTATCCCTCCTGCTGCGTGGGAGGTTAGCAATCATCATCAGTGGTAGTGCTGCCATTTTTTATTTGAATTAGGAAAGCCACAGCCACTATGGAGGCAGCCACAGAACAACACCCAAAGCCAGCTATACAGCCAAACCTCAAGAAGTTGCGCTCCCTGTTCTTTGTTTCCTCTCTCTGGTGCCAGATCTTTACGGGAACTCCTTGGCCAAAGTCATGTTATCTTGTTCTGTAAACTGATGCGTTGTAGAGTATCCAGTTACTTTACAGTTATTTTTCTCCTCATAAATTAGTACCATTGATATTTCTCCCACAGTCTCTATTAAAACAAACCTAATATGATGTTGTTGTACTCTCCCGTACACTTTTGGAAATCTGACTTTTTTGGTGATGCAAGAATTTCATCATGTATGGCTTTGAGTTTGAGTAGATGTGGTTTCCATTAATCAGTGCTTAACTCTGTTACTGTCAAAGCCAGTGGACTAATTTAAAACAATATCATTGTATATTTTATAGGCAAACCTTCCGCTGCTGCAGAGGGAGTTACTCCACTGTGCACGAGCTGCCAAGCAGACCCCCGCTCAGTACTTGTCACAGCATGAGCACCTCCTGCTAAGCACCACCATGACTTCCTCTCCAGACTCCTCTGAGTTGCTGATGGAACCTCCTGAGGCAGGGATAAAACGACACAGCCCCAGCAGGTTAAATAACATTAGCATGTATTCTTCTAAAATGAAGCTATTTAATAGGTTGTAGAGAGATGAGTTTACTTGAGTACCACTTTTTTGTGTTTAGGGCAAAGGAGAACGGCTTCCACGAACGTCCTCCAGTAGCAATGGAGCCTGCAGCAAAACGGATTTGCACCATCAGCCCCGCTCCACGACACAGCCCTGCCCATCCACTGCCCCTCACTGCCCAGCTTCACCCAACTCCTCCACCCTTGCAACACTATGCCTTGGATGACATAGCAGCTCCACACCTCTTACACCGAGAGCACAGCCAACGTGTCCTGGAGATCCGTGAACTTAAGGACAGGCCACGACTCCCTGGTAGGTGACAGACATGATACTTGTGATACTTGTCACAGTGCTTTGAAACATTTGTCCTGGAGAGCATTAAAGATACAGTGTGTGCCAGCTTTAAAGTGCTTTTATAGTGTCAGCTTGTGAATGAATGAAATGCCTTACTGTCTCTCAACAACAGTCTTATATTTCATGAGGATCAGTGGAGACAGACACTGTTGTTGCAGACCAACAGGATTTTGATATGACTGGCTATATAGATATCAATTTGGATAAAAGACAATCAACAATGGTCAAACCCAGTTAATCCCAAACATTGCTGAAACTGAATGTTAATATGTCTGTGCAAATGATAACGTAAACAAGTCACTGAAGGAACACGAGCATTGGAAAGTTGCTTTTGACAAGTCCACATTCCTTTTTGTGACATTTGAACCATTTTTTTTTTTTTTACTTAAGCACATAGATAAATTGAGTGAATAGATAAAGCTAAATTTACATTTTTCACACTGGCATAGTTTTAATTAGTTTGCCAAAAATATGAATCAATATTTTGTGTACTTTTTCTACAAATGTGGACACTGCTTCCTTAAATCTATTAGACAGTAAGGCAGGCATATATTGATCTAATATATCACTTTGCTATAATCAGGAAAATGTAGAAAACAGTCCTCCTTCCTTCTGTTTAGCTCCTGCAAGTAGCTAAAAAATGCATTTTGAAAATTGTCACTAAAACAGAAACGCATACATATCATATTATAATCTGTACGCAGGAATGGGTGGTCTATGTGTTTGTTTAAAATCTTGGTATATCTCTGGAATCCAGATATGTGTATAAACAGAGCTGTACTGTCCAGGCAGGGGGAGTTTGCTTCTACTCTGGTGTATATCTGCCCCTCCATTTGGAGCTTGTCAGCACTTAGTGGAAACAGCAGTAGCTCACACACACATACATGCAACAGCACATACACACCTATGTATTCGGGGTAGAGGTGCCGTGTTTACGAGGCCTTTAGTCTGTCTGACAGCCTCCTACCCGCCTGCCGCCACTTAACTCACAAGCACACACACACAAGGATAAACACATCAGTCACCTCCCCTCCCCCCCAGTCGTAGCTTTGAACTGATGAACGCTGATGAGATCCAGAAGTTGGGAAGATTTTTGGGAAGGCAAGAGCGTGTGTGTGTGTGTGTGTGTGTGTGTGTGTGTGTGTGTGTGTGTGTGTGTGTGTGTGTGTGTGTGTGTGTGTGTGTGTGTGTGTGTGTGCGTGTGTGTGTGTGTTTGTGTTTGAGATTGTGAGTTCATCTATTGTCTTGTTGCCCTTTTGTTTTTTGAAAAACTCATATTGAAGAGATGGTGATTTCCATCTTTGTATGCTGTGCATGTGTGTTTTAATGCAGTTCCTATGTTTGTGGACATGGGTTCAAGATGTTTTTTGGCTCCTGCATGAGCTCTACCCCATGTGTGCAAACTGTTATTTCTCTTCAGTGTATAATTAGATATTGCCTAAGTCGAGCTACGATGGGAAACACATCCCTGTGTGTATGTGGGACGCAGGGATCCACAGCGAGTGTCAGAGCGGCTGGTTGTGTTTAGGAGTGGAGCCACTCCACTCAGCCTGAGTGTCTCCCTGTTGGAATGCCGTGCGCTACAGAAGGGGAGGTGCTGTGGGAGTACTGTGTGTCTGTTTGTGTGTGTGGTTGACAGCTGACTTCCAGATGTGTGCAGGCTCTGCATGCTAAGGGTCTGTTTTGCATCATAGGTTTTCCCTTTCACTCCACCTTTGTTGCTCACTGTCCCATGCTTCTTTTTTTTTTGTTTTATTTCTCAAAGCAGTAACCTCAAATTGCTGCTGTCAGACTTGATATTTTATGAGCTTCCATTTAGATTTTTAACTTATTTTGGTTTTTGAGCACAGTTGGTACTGGAAAGATTGTTGTTTTGTTTTTTTGTTTTTTTTTTTGCTCTGACATATATTCATGATGAACGAACAGTCTGAAAGTGCATATTTTTTGTGATATTTTATATCTTTCACTCAGTCATTGTCACTTGTGAATAATCCTTCATTCAAAGGAATGTTAATCACATTAGTGCGCTATCTCTCTTCTGTGTGTTCTAATCAGGCACTAACGGAGGCTATCGTGAGGAGCCGGTGGACCACAGACTGACAGACAGAGAGTGGGCTGATGAATGGAGGCATCTGGATCATGTAAGTCTGCAGGCAGGCACCACTGCTGTTAATGGTTTGTGATATAGCTGGAATGTAATTTGTTTTACTAAGGTCCTGAGAAGAAATGTTTCAGTTTTCACAATCTTGACAGTGAAAATAAATTAGAGTGACACTTCCTGATAGACATAAAAGCTACATTAGGTGTAAATATGTTTTTCAGCAAAGACTAATGTATAAAATGTTTAAGGGTTCTCAAGGTGTTTGTTAGCTGTAAATGTAGGTTTTAATTGTTGAAATGACCATTTATCATGAGCCAGCAACCTTTTGGTGCTCCGCATACCACCACAGTGGAAGACATTTTGAAGAAGTAGTACAACGGGAACAGTAGAAATAAAATACATTCTGTATTATTTGAAACAATTAAATTTTTTATCTCATTAAATCTTTAACAGAATACCTTATCATTTAATGAATACATCGCTGCAGTGCTTGAAAGTACAAAATGCAAAGTAATGCATGGTGGGAATTGAAGGATACAATAGAGCCGACTAGATTTCATACCCAGAACTGAAACACTATTTTATTTTCAGAGGTAAGTCTAAGCCAAAGTCACCAGTACATGTTGATTCACTCTCATCAACTTCACTTTGTACTGGTACAATTTTCAAAAGCAAAAATCCCTCCAAAAATGTAAAAAATATTAAGAACTCAACATTCTTTGCCATTGTTTATCAATAGTCTTATATTAGTTATTTGTTCATAGTTACCTGACACTAAAACTTTCTGATTGCCAACAAAAGCAGACAAAGTACTTATGAACCAGGCACTGGACACTGTAAGTCTATTTAGTTCATCAGATCATTAAAACAATTTTTGTGTTTCTGTGTGTATACACATAAATGTTTAAATCACTGTTTAATCACTTCCTTTTATGGCTGCAGATCAAATAACCTATCACAATCCAAATAAAATATAACATACATACTGTAAATAGAAATAACTATGTTTTTAGCATTGACAGAATCTTGTCATTATATTGATATAATTCTTAGTGTGTGAATAAGCTACAGGATGGGATCAGAGCATAGCTAACGCTCAAGCATCTGATTAGGAAACCTCCTGGATGCTTCCCTGGTGAGACCCACGACACGAAGGTTTCTCGGTTGTCGTGGGGACGCCAGAGGAGCTGGCCGAAGTGTGGGAGAGGAAAATCTTGGCTTCTCTGCTTTGACTGTTGTCCCTGTGACACCACACAGAAGATAATGGATGATAGTAGATGGATTAAATGGATCAAATTTATATAATTTTAATGCTAACAAGTTAGTTATGAGGGAGTTCACTTATAAACAACTTGGATAAAATGACAATTAGCTTTTAATTTTCCGTGGAACAAAATTGTCTACAAATGTATGTGTTTTTTTAATTTAAATTCTATTTTGGTTAAATATTTGAAAATGAGTTGTTGTCGAGTAGCAGATGAGTTCTTTTTCACTGTTAAAATGGGCATTTAAGAATATTTATTTTGAGAATGTCAATAAGCTATGCCTGAAAGCAATCTTGGACTTTAAAAGTATTGCATCTTCTTCACCTTCTAGGTGCTGAACTGCATCGTGGACATGGTGGAAAAAACAAGGAGGTCGGTAAGCGTGCTGAGACGCTGCCAGGAGTCGGATCGAGAGGAACTGAATTATTGGAGACGACGTTCTAGCGAGCAGGAAGATCCTCGCAAAGGAGGCTCAGGGTCCACTCCATTTTCCAAAACACACAGTCCGCTTTCTGCAGAGTCGGGTAAGGTGCTTTTTGTACTGTAATTTCAGGTCAATTGTGTCAGCATGAGTCATTTGTTGTCTTTTCATGATTGTTGCCTGTTGCTATTTTCCACAATTTTTTTTGCCATGGCTTTTGTGACGAAATAAATCACTTTCTCTGAACCTTTATACTTTTATTTATTCGTGCACACAAATTTTCCCTGTTTTGAGATGTTGCCCTGAAAATTTCTTTTTTATGTAAATATAAAATTAAACCTATTTTTTCACTGCAAGTTTTAGTTTTGAATGCTATTCTCTTCTTGCTTTGCCTATCAAAGTATTCTCAAACCTTCTGGTGAATGAATCCACAAAAAGTAGCTAAAAATACCAGTAAAACAAATAGGAGTCAATTTGGATCCTTAAAAAATGAAATGACTAAAAGAGGAAAATTCTGTTAGAAATTATTACAAACTGCTTCCAAATGTTTTCTAAAATTTGGACTTTCTCATTTCTGCATTATGAATTAATTAAAAAAAAATTTTCTTTTACATCATCTAGTGGCCATAAATAGAGCTACACCCATGAATTCAGATGTCAGTGTGAGTCCTTCCACAGTTAGGCCCCCAGTCTGCTGTGTACTGGCAGTGTTCTCTCTGTGTGCCAGCCTTGCCATCCCCCTGCTGCTCCATAGTCACAAACAGGTGCCAGGACTGGCCTCGGCCATATCGGCCACAGAAGGGCCGTCCTGCCGTCCTGCAGGCTCAGAGACCTAGAGCTGGCTGACTCGCCAGCGCGCCATCTGGACCCACAGCCGGAAAGCCTGCCTGCTCGCCTGGGCTCGGGCCGTCATAGAGGGGGTGTATGAAGGCTTGTTGGAAGAGAGAGGATGGAAAGGAAGGGAAAGAGAAGAAAGAAGTAAGGGGAAAACGGACGAGAGAAACTAGGGAAAAAGGAAGTCCGCCAGTCAGCAGAGCTGGAGAGAGAAGTGTGTTGAGATGTAGGGAGGAAAATTTGAGGGAACAGTCTGAATATTGACACAGCTTGTTGGTCTGCTTTTTCCTCCAAGCCAAACACATTCCTTTCTAAAGCTGTCAGATCCCGGATCAGTCCAAGAATCTGACAACCAACAATTATGTTGGCTGCGTACCTTAAATATGCAGACATGTTTGCATCAGTGACTAAATTAACGACTTGATGAAAAAGAAACCATCAGTGTATAGCTCTGAGGACTTTCTTTCTACACACCTTTAACGTTGATTGTCCTGTCAGTCAGGTTTTTGTTATCTTAAAAAGTCAACGTATTTTTAAAAATTTTTAACAGGTGCTTATTCACTTTTTCTACCTTTCCCACAGACTCCCAGCGGGACTTTGGTCCACGGCCAGGTTCAGCATATGTCACAGACGAGATCTGGAGGAAAGCTGGTAAAAATTTCACTCATATAAATTATTCAGGCCTAATTACAAAGGTTATTACTTTCAGATTATATTATAATTTATCTACTAAGAGTCTTAGACCACTGTATGTTGAGCTCTTGAAGGGAAGTAAACTAAACACTTGTTGTCCTTCATGTTCAGAGGAGGCAGTGAACGAAGTGAAGCGTCAGGCCATGGATGAGGTTCAGAAAGCAGTGGCAGAGGCTGAGCAGAAAGCTTTTGAGATGATCGCTGCAGAGAGAGCAAAAATGGAGAAGACTCTAGCCGAGGCGAAGAGGAAGGCTCAAGAAGATGCCATCATGGTCATCAACGAACAGGAGGATTCAAGTGAGGTGAGCAGAGATCAGGGTTTGCCCGACGTATCACAGTTGGGCAGAACTGTGATATTAAACACCAGGTTTGCATGGTTACAGTGAAAGCTATTGTGAATGCTATAAGCATTAAAAATGTACAGTGCAAAAATAATGTTACCAATTTGGGATTAATCAACTGGAAATTAATGTATCACTCTCTTTGTAAGTAAATATTCTAGATATTCTACTAAAGTAACTGAAAAGTACATAAGTGAAAGCTTTATTAATGTTAAAGGTGCTGAATATGAAGTCCAAAAATATTCATCTTCCTGGCAGATTTAGATTTAAAGTTAAATCAAAATCCAACAGGAGTTTGCAATTTAAATCTAACTGAATGCCTAAATTGATAACTGCAGCTTTAAAACTCATAATTTGTCTTTATGAATAAACCATTAGCAAAGTTACTATGAGGTGGGAGAGATTTTTTAAATTCTAAGTTAACTAACTTTTTGTATGTTCTCCCTGAGGAGAGTGATTGTGAGAATACTAAGAAGGCATAATGAATGTCTCGAACACTAACATTTAAATAAAGGACTGACTTGTATAAATTAGATGGGCTAATTGTGTTCATCCAAAATTTTTATGTTGAAACTAGAGCAAAGAGTTTGTATGTGACACAGTGATGAAATGTCAGTCACTCAGAAAGGAATCCTTCCAAGGTAAAGGGTGAAGAGCTCAAAGTCTTGGATCAGGACAACACAAATTTAGAAAAAAAAAGTGCTATTAAATTATGATTTTTACCCTTTTTATTTGCTAGTTTTCCTTTTTTTCCCCCTTCTATCCTGAGTGCAAAATCTCCCTCATAAACCAGGCAGCCAATGAACTGATTGTCTCGGTTGTGTTCGTTTCTTCTACCCACACACTGTTTCATGAGAAGCTTAGTGAAGAATAAAGTGGAACTGAAAACTGCATTGCATGTCAGCATAGTTTAACACTCATCACAAATGATTTGTTTTGCTTCTTTTCTTGCATTTTTAGTGTTGCTGGAACTGTGGCCGTAAAGCCAGCGAGACATGCAGCGGCTGCAACGCCGCTCGTTACTGTGGCTCCTTCTGCCAGCACAAAGACTGGGAAAGGCATCACCTCATCTGCAGCCCAGGACTTCAAGCTCAGCCTAAACCAGTCTCTGCTATCACTGCGAACAGGGTCGCTGCCGTGACCGCAGCGGCTGCAGCTGGGATGTCTCCTATCGGCGTAGCCGGGGTCAAAGCTCCTGACAGCATGCCTTCGGCCTCCAGTCCAGGTGGCGAAAAGGCTTCAGTTGCTTCTCGGTCCTCCACTCCCTCAACCCCTGCCTCAGCGTCTGAGACCAATGGACATTAAGGATGCAGAGGACTTCAGAGCTTAACACAACGACTGTCCTCTTTGTTGTTGGGGAAGAGTTGAATCAGCAGCATGAGGAAACTATTTGTGGGTTAAGTTAGGATAACAGATTTTTCATCATACTTTGGCAGATAAATAAAGACAGATTATGGATGACTGTTGTGAGTGATGCGTCAATTGGGACTTTGGCTTTGGCGAAGAACAAAGAGACTTGTTTAGCATGCAGTCATTGGATGAACAGATCTCCATAACAGATGGAAACGTCTTTCTGGTCCAAAACCCCAAATCCAGGATCTGTGCTGGAAAAATTTTTTATAACTGATCACAAGAGAGGAAGTTTTTAAAGGAAAGCCTATAACTCTCCCACCCACTAAACAATATCACTGTTTATAAGTGTAAAACTAAGATGAGGACGTAGGTAAATGTAAACAGTGTAACAGTACCAGCCCTGAAGAGTCTGTCTTTGTTGTTCAGTAAAAAAAACAAAAATCAAATCTGACAGCCAGCCACCTGAATGCCACCTGAATGCAGTCAAATACGTAAATATTTGCTCACCAACTTGTCAGTTTTTCATACGTGTGAATGAGTCAAATGTCGTGTTGTCAGTGAATATTGTAAAGCATATGACTATTTTTGTTAAAGCAATATTAAAATGAAGTGTTCAGGTATTTCAAGCAGTTTTTTCATCACCAGAGTTTTCTGTTGCTAAAGAAAGTCATTTTCATGGCCAATAAATGTCTTTTAGGAACATAAAATTCTAACATTAAACTGGGAAATCACTTTGTGTCATTCCTGATTGTCAGAAACTATTCAGCCATGACTTTCATTGTTATTACACTTTCAGTTTGGTACTTGTTCGTATCATCAGGGTCACTGCAAAATCTTTCATCATGCATCATAAGATTAAAATTATTGTTATGAATTTTACTTAGCTTAGTTATGACATAACCACAAAAGGAAAGTGTCACTGATCCGTGTATCGCAGTGACAGCTCTGTCTCACAGAAAATCTCAGGAGTATTTGTGTGCAAAACTCATTCTTCTTCTTTTCTCACAGTTGGGCTTAATTTTAGTGATAACCTTTGATTTTTCCTACTCTGCTGTTACACCTGAGCTATCCCTGTTTTTGTTTGTTGTAAGATGACTTTGTAAAGAAGATTATGAGAGAAACCCTTTATTTTGAGCCACAGTTCCCCACTTCCTTCATTCTATGAACATGTTCTCTTGTTATGATGCATAACTTCATATGAAAAACTTATCTTGACATGAAGTATGGAATAAAGAAGTAGAGCTACTTCAGAATTGCTTAATTAATTTCGTGTCTGTTTATTCTGAGAAAGAGGAATGAAATAAAGGTAAACCTAATGAGCTTAAAGCCTGACCCAATAATTTAGCTGATAAATACATAACAACATATCCTCATGCTGTTTTTGTTTTTGTTTTTTAAATCTTGCCAGGCATTAAATTTATAGAGTCTTGAATTTTTACAGTCTATGCCACTGCATCGTCAGGAATTGAAATCCCGAAAACCAAGAGATTATATTTTCAATATGTCTAATTTTCCTGTAAGTGCAAATTTACACAAACATATAAAGTGGTTCACCCAAACTAAAAATCTTTGCTGGAGAAAAAATATTAAGGTTCTATAGGAGAGGCATTTCAGCCAATAAAAAAGAGTCATGAATATCAAAATAATCTCCATCATAAACTAATGCTTTTAACATTAAGGTAGCTTCATTCAGTTTCTTTTAAGGATTCTTAGTGAAGCCTCTAGATGGTAAAGTCATAAATGAGAAAAAACCAAAAGAAAACTTAAGACTCAAAATAACTGCTGGAATCACAAGTTGGAGCAAAGACCTGGCCACAATGGTAACTTTATGGAAGGAGCCAGTGAGGAATGAAACAAACTGAAGAGCTTAAGTACTGAATAAGAGAAGGAAGTGACAAAGAAACCAGCTGATCTGATGAGAATGGAAAGCAGTTGAGAGAAAGTGCAGGCAGAAGGAAATCAAGGGTAGGCAACAACGGAGGAAGGGAGCAAGGCAGCAGGCTGATGGAAAGCTCAAAATCTAAGGAAACAGACAACTAAAGGAAAATAAAACTCTTAGTTACCAAGACAAAAAGTAACTTTTAGTGACTTTGAATTCCTGGAATGTGAAGATTTTTTGTAGACTTTAACCTTAGTAAGATAAAAGTCATACAAACAGCACCTTAGGGTTTAAACTTTTAATATGACAAAATTTTAAGGGCAAGCGAGATTGTCTTTTAGTGTCTTAAGGAGGTGATAAAATAGAAAAAAGATGTGCCTTCAGCAGGCTTTGCTCCTCTGTCTTGATTTGTTTTCCATTTTACATACCATAGGTTGTTTTGCCAGATCAAAAAGAAACAATCTCAGTTCCTAGAAGACATTTTTATCAAATGGCAATAGTTTTCACGATTCTAAGTAACCTAGAATAATATAAATTTGATTGATTTAAAAAACAAATACACATCTTGCTTACAATTTGACATTTTTGTTGGTATCAATCTAAAAATAATCATTTTTCAGAATTAAAAAAAACATTCAAATTGCGAAGTGTAAAATGTTTCAAAAATCATTGCATCCTCCCCATTCTTTAAGCAGTATGCAACATTTTTAAAATCATAAATTCATTTTTTTGAGCAGATTTCTTTAAAAACAAATTTAAATATTTTAAAATGTGTGAGATGACAGCAGCAGGATTACACATGGGGAGTATTCCAGCGAGAGCTTAAGTCAATCTCTAAATTTTGCAATGTTTTGTCCTCTTATTGTTGTTAATAATTTAATGACTACTAATTAAATATGCAAGAGGCACTTTAGAATTCCATTAGAACGAAGTGAGGACATTCTTGGGATAGCAGAGTTATCTCAAAGGCGGTAAAGATTATTTCCAGGCAATTATTCATATATTTCCATCAATATTAGTGTACCTCTTAATTAAAATAAAAGGGTTTGTGGTGAGAAGATGTATTGT
This sequence comes from Poeciliopsis gracilis, assembly GCA_911649635.1. Classification (NCBI taxonomy): domain Eukaryota; kingdom Metazoa; phylum Chordata; class Actinopteri; order Cyprinodontiformes; family Poeciliidae; genus Poeciliopsis; species Poeciliopsis gracilis. The sequence continues at coordinate 3,231,793 of CAJVRI010001403.1, forward strand.
TATGCATTGTACAAAGTGGAAAGTGTCAAAGTATGCAACATGAAAAAATACCACGAGGTGGCAGTATAGGCTATGTGTTGAGGATGAAGGCATATTAAGGTAAGGGAATCATAATGGAAATTGCCATCAAAGAAAATTAAAGCATTTTCTTTTCAGTGGTTGCAATAATAAATACCATGACAGTATTACTGTTAATGTTGCCAAACAGACACCTTTCAATTTGAATATAAAAAATGCAAAACATGTTCTATGACTTCTGAATTACTTTAAATTGTTCAGCCATCATATCAAATGACGCCTCAGAAATGTTTTGTTCAAAAGCTTTAACTGCAAACAAAATTACATTTCCAAAACATTAAATATATTATACACAGAGGGCACTTTTCAAATAGAAAATAATTGTCTAACATGGTAAACTAAATATTTGTTGTCCTAACAAATTGTCTAAATGTGATACATGTATTTGATGGTTTTGGTGGAGTGTTTTGTTGTTTTAGAAACAAAATGTGCTAAAGCGCACACTCAACTCATAGTACATGACTCACATTGTAGTCTCTTCCACTGGAGAGTTAAATATTGCATCACAGATTGTTCTAAAGTTGCCCTTTAGAACAATTTTCTTTTGATCTGCAATATTTTTTTCCCCCTTGTCATGCAAGAAAAATATCTCTTGGGTAATTACTGCTCTACTGGATGTTCAAACAAAGTAAAACCTATTAGTGTTAAACTCCAGCTAGAGTTGGATAATAGAGGAGATTATCATTGTGAGAAGGATTGGCCTACAGAGACTGTCACGGTTGAAGGACATAACAAAAAAGTAACTCTAGAAATAAATAACCCTACCGGTGGAATACTGTTAGCTGTTATAGGAAGTTAGAACAGTGCAATGAGCCACAGTTGCAAAAGTAGAGAAGTTGTATCTGATTTATCCTTTTTCTTTGCCATATGATAACCATGTTGACAGACAATTATTGTGGTGATAGTTCTTAGCCTTAGTGTTCATTTGAATTTGCTTTTATTTAGATCATAGCAAGGATAAAAGTCAGGTGCTGTTAAATAAGAATGAAAAAATTATGTTATATGACTTCTTATTTGAATCTTTCCTTTCTACAATTTTCATTACATGTACAGAACATCCACATAATCACAAAAAACGTTGGTTGCGTTTTCTATTTTTTACTTAATGTCCCAGGTTGGTGGTTTCCTGTTTCCTCCTGTCACCACCTCCTTTTTGATCACCTGAGGGCAGGACTGCCCAGCTGCTGCCTACTGCTCAGAGTTCAATAAAATATATACAAGTAATCAAAGCTCCCCTTTTGTGTACTTTGGTAGATTTTTTTCTTCTTATCTTGTCTCCTTGCATTTCCAGAACAAAATGCCTGACCATAAGTTCAAGCCCCATTTGGAGAAATACCCAGAATTGTGAACTTTCACAAACTTAAGCTAAAATGAAACCTACCTAAATTATTCTGCTGTCTGTACATAGAAAATGAAGTGATGTTGATCATAAGTGGATGAAAACTGAATTGCGACTCATCTGTTCTCTGGGCATAATTGTAGCAGAGGATTGTGATTCTCCTTTGGTCAATGTGGAATCGCTCTCACTTCCATGTGGCCTCTCTTTGTTTGCTTGTTTGGTTCTGCATTGCCAGTTTGAGTTCAATGCTATTGTGCCAAAAGACTGATCACACCAAAAGAGAAGTCAGAAAACAATGTGTTCATCTCACATTGTGGTGAGCTACATTTAGTTCTTTATATAAAAAAATATTCCCACAATTTCATTTTGCGTCAGGTTTTGTCCTAGCATCTTGTTAGAGGAAGAGCCACTGAAGAGACCTCAGCGTGTCCTTGTTTTCAGGGCTTCTAATAAATTGATGGCTAAAAATATGCATACCAGCAGCACTGTATGAAACAAGTCTCTCCCTTTTCACCTCTTTCTTTCATTTCATTCCTTGTCCTATTTTTTTGTGTATTTTCTATGTTCCTACGGTATCACGACTGAGAGGCTAAAGGAATGAGTCATTTCAAAGAGAAAAAAACAGAAAATGATGTGGTTTTAAAGCTTTTCTGGTTTTATCTTGTGTATTCTAAGTTTACTTTGTTCTGTGGTGGCAAGTAATTGGTTCATGGTTTGAGTCATTCCTTGCCCACACAGTAACTTTTTCTTAAAGACAGAGATAAATATAAATGATGTGAAAATCTCAAATAATGGGGTTGTGTCTAAAAGCCAAAGATTGTGTGGTCAGAAAAAAAAAAATACTGTCAAAAACAAATGAAGACTATTCTACAAAATATATATGAATTCTTTAACTTTGAACCGACTTTAGTACTTTTATTTTTAATTCCTGAGTGATCAAAATGTAGACGATCAAGGTAAAGCACATAATACAAACAAACAAAAAAGATCATATCCATATCTAGCCCAGGGGTTAATCCTGGTTCTAACTTGGGATTTTTATGGGTTTTTTCATGTTTCCTCATGGGTCTCTGAAGTCAGCGAGATCAGAAACTGGCAGTTTCCAGGAAAAGAAACCTGTCTTCAGCCAACCTGAGGGGGACATTGGTGAACACATGTCAAGGTCCAGCAAGATAAAAAAAATTATTAAAAAAATACTTTACTTGCAGTTGTTTTTCTAGCACATTCATCAGTCAGACTTGATATCAAGAATTACATTTTTAAAATTAACATGAAAGTACTTTTTGTTTGGTTGTTTTTTTTTTTTTTTGCCAACTTAAGAAATGTAGCTATTATCATTTTCTTTTGATCTATTTGTCTCTCCGTCCTTCTTTCCATCTGGAAAATACTTCTCTCATGTGAAGCATAGTATTGTCCTTCATTGTGCTTCTCTTCTTTCTCTCATCTGTTTGAGGTACACCAACATTCCCATCTGATTCCCATCTGTCCTCTACCTTCCGTCTGAGGGCTCAGCTGTCATTGCTGGGATGAAACAAAATGCATGTCTGCATAGTTCTCAGCAAATATTTGGCTGAAAACCAATCTTGCCACCCATAGAGTCTCATAGAAACTACGTGTGCACCAAAAGCTTTCCTTCAGTGGTAGAATAGCAGTCTCTGATGTTTTCGGATGTTTTTTTTTTCTTCATATTGTTGCATTGGCATTGTAAATGTTATGAGAATGATCAACTTTTTAATGATGTAAACTTTATAATTCTGAATAAAATCTATGGGTTTTCGTCATTACATCTCAAAGCTGATCTTGTTTTTTTTTTGGCGTCAGCTGTCAAGAGAGTCAAAAGTAGTCAATTTGCCTCTCTTACATCATAATCTCACATCAGAGAAGAGCCTTTCTCTTGGCATATTTTATTGCACTGTCACTATCACTGCCAGCACTCACTATCTGATAGTATGTAAGGATCTGTCACAGAGAGGAAAGGAAGAGATTTTACTGTTAGGACCTCATATGATGTTAAATCCTCTTGAGATGATGAAAGTCTGCTTCATATCTCACCCTACTTCACCCAGGACAAAATTAACAAATCTTATTTGACAGGAGACTTTTATAACCTAGAGCAGCAGCTACATGAAACATTTATGACATTTATTTCAAAGAAAAGATAAAAAAAAGCAACATTAAAACCACATACAGATGTAAACTATACAATTTCAAATGGAATAGTCGTAGGAAAGTAATGTATTTTAATACCAGTACAGCAAAGCCTCTGTCTGTATGAGTCTGTAAACCAGCAAGGACAAGTGACTCAGTAAAGATGCCCTCTAAGCATGTCACCTCCCACACAACTGAGGCTCCAACTTTATAAAAATACAGATACTGAGGCTTGGAACAAGACAACAGCTGTTGCTTTTCTCACCTTTGACCTCTGCCTTGAGAGTCACACCAGGAAAACAAAGCAGATTATTATCTCCGCAAAGAAACAAAGCATCTTTAATTTTGTATTACCTTCAAATACTGAAACTGAATGTCTGACTTCATCTGAACATTGAGATTATTTTTGTATACCTCGCTCAACTTTTGCTTTGTTTTTCAAGCTTCTCTTAGTTATTCAACATAAGAACATTTAGCAGTTTGATGAGGTTAGAATAAAAAAAAAAACGGCTCGCTGAGAATGTAATAGCACACCAGATGCAGTTGGGTCACCCTGGGTGTTGGCTTACTGAAGTGATGTCCTGTGTTTTCATGTGTCATGGCCAAGGACACCTACCTGAACGTGGAGGAAAAAAGTGCTTATGCTTTTTTCCCTCTTTCTCTGTTGCCTAGAGGGGCGGTGCAGAGAACCGTTTTGTTGGTGTTTTGAGAAGTCTATGATTTGATGTAAGCAAGGAAGGGTGACCTTGGCTATTCATACCTGTCTCTTTTCTAACTGATAGAAGAAGAAAAAAAAATCACAGTAATGAAATGTAAAATATTAAACCAAGAAATAAAGAATAGCTTCATTAAAATTAAACATCAGATGCCCATCCGTTCAGAACTGTGTGGGACCAAAAAAGAAAGGAGGAACATTCTTTCAGAAATTCTAATATCCTCTCTAGGGTGAGTATCCTCAGAGAATAATACATTCCACAGTGGTTTCACCCATCTCTCCACGAACACAACACACAAAGCCCCTGCACTGTCTATAAAAATGGAGTAAAGACTGAGTCAATCCCTGCTATATCTGCAGCACAGAGAATAAATCAGGTGAAAGAGTGTATCTTCAGTCTGGATATTGGAAAACATCAGTGGTTTGAATTTTGAGCTGTAATCTTACCATCATAAGAAAAACACAATGCCGTTTTTCTGAATGTTGATTCAAGTTTTAAATATGAATATGAACTAAACCAGTGTTACTGGATGTTTTAATAATGCAACTGGAAAAAATGCATTTGAAATTTGAACAAAAGATAAGAATAGAAAGTTTACACAAGAAAACAAAATGTTGATATTATTTAAGTGTTGAGATTTCAGTGCTGTGATTTATTTTAATATTCAGCCACGTTGGACAGTTTTTAAATTAGAATAGTTTGTTTAAAAATAACAATTTGTGACAAGACTGTTGAGACCACTTTTTTTACACAAGTTATGCAAACTTGAGTAATCAAGTTCAGGGATTTCTAGTAAAGTTTTGTCTGTTATAAATTATTTCTTCTGAAATACCATGTAATTTGCTTGATAAATACAACAGGGTGGACACCCTCAATAAAATTCATCTTCATATTTTCCCAATAGCCTTGGGAATATCATCCCTGTAACTGCTGTGGATGCTAGTTTAGACATGATGATTACTAACTAGTGGAAAGTCAGGCCTTATGTGCTTCAGAAGAATTTCTCTGCTTTTTCTTTTTTTTTCTTTTGTGACATGCCAGATGAGTTGTTAAAATAATTTCGGTAGGTCATTCTCTGACAGATTCCCCATTGTTCCATGTTTTCTCTGTTTTTAGTTCATGGCTCTGTGGTTAGCTGGAGCTTTAGAAATGGCCTTGCAACCCTTTTAAGACTGATGGATTTCACTGACTTTCTTTCTCATCTATTCTTTAACTCCTTTTATATAGCAAAATAAGCTGCTTTTTAACATCATTTTATCCTACTTCATTCGGACACACAGATCATGGTTAAATTATTTTTTACTCTTTGTGTCAGGCAGTAATCATGCCTGGATGAGGCAAGACAAAATTAACTCAGCTTTTCAAAGAATGTAATTAATCCCAGTTATTACCTGATGAGTGGATCAATTACATTTTCAAATAGAGCAAGTTTTTGGATAGCTTATATTTCCCTTATAAATGAAATCATAATTTTGCATTTCATCCTACTCATCTTTTCAATATAATAGCATTTGTTTGATGATCAGAAACATTTAAGCAAAACCAAAAGAAATTTGAAACAAATCCTTTTTACAACGCTATGTCTCTGACATAAAGAACTCCTCATTCACAGTCCTGTGTTTCTTGGAGTCGATTTAGCTTTCTAAAAACTATGGACAGAATTAGTCAAATTTTTCCTTGTATATATTCTGCTGGGCCAAAAGCCAGTCTGAGAGAGGAGGTGAGTGGATTTTAGTAGCTTGCATTAATTATGCCATCAAGTAGTCTTGCCATGCCAATCAGTGCAATTATTTGCCTTCCATTTCCTGTGCAGTTTGTGAGTAATTGCAAAGTTGAGCAAAAAATTTGAGCAGCTTTACTATTATGCTTTTTCATCATAACAAACTCACTGCGTGGATGAATGAGGACCTTCATTGAAATTCAGAGCTTGTTCTGCTTTCACAGCCGAGGCACAAAGAAGTCTTCGGCATACAATTCCTATGAAATCTTTGTGTCATCTTAGTTGAGGTAACAATACAAACATCACGATTCTCACTGCACACATGTCAGTGCAATGCCATTTGTTTAGAATTGCCGATGAGAAATGTCCAATTCTGTTTATCAGTGAATTAAAGTGTTCTCAAATTACCATAATTGTGTAAATGTAACACAGTCTGAAGTTAATCTACAGTCGTATCTTAATCAATGTGATTGAAACTAAAAAGCATCTGAAAAAAGTAAAAAAAAAACTAAAAAAAAACTTCTCCATAGGGTGATAACCTTGAAGCAGCAGGAACATCCAGTCTGATTTAGAGAGCAATCCAAAGTTGCCTTTACTAAATAGCACAGAACATAATAAAGACCAAACAAACTACTGATGACTTAGCTTAAGGGCAGGACGACAATAAGACGTTTCAGTGCAACTTATTTGTGAATCAAACATACTCATTGTTATTGAAAACTTTTACTGTTGCTTTGGATAGCTCTTCTCCTTTAATACATAAATATATATTTTTAGAAACTGCTTTTTTGATTATAAAATAAATTGGTGATGTAAAACATATGTGACAAAAAGGGAAAAAGAAAAAAATCAAGAATGTAAATGGGCAAAACAAACAAAAAAATGTCATAGCTCTTTGTTTCAGTACAGTTTACCACAATTTACCACAATGTATCTACAGTGCTTTACCTGTGGTTGTCTTCTACTGTTGTTCTCCTCGTAAATACAAAGTGATGGAAGTCTTCATCACAAATTGGTTTACAAGTGACGCATCACTCATCTGTTATCTGTTTATGTTTTCATTGAAGTCTGATTACACCTGCCTTCATATACAAAGGTCTTGTGAGCTTTCTTTGCTGGGGTGTGTAGTTGATATTTTTCTGTGATGTGACCTTTCTGTGATGTGACCTCTGTGTGTTGTTTTTCCTTTTCAGTTCTATATTTCCCTTGCTATTTTTGAGTTCACGTCTCTTGTGCCAAAAGGGAGCTGTGGAGTCAGCAAACATTGACAGAGGTGAAAAGCCAGGGGTGTGAGGTTAGTTAGTTTTTTTTCTTTTTCTTGGCAAACCTTGAACTAAATTTATAGCAAATTTTGATTGTTTCTTATGAACTCTAACATTTTGCTGACCGCATTTCTACATTTTCTTCTCTAGACACTTGCAGAGGCTACAGATGCAGAGGCTGGTCTTAAATAAAATGAACACTGAAAACAGGCAAGGCAGATAGTACAAGGTATCACTTTTCTTTCATTTCACTCTTACTCATATTTCTCATTCATATATTCCCAAGTTGCTACATTGTCTCAATTAGGAAGATACAAAGACAGCATCATTTTAGTAGAAATAAAACCTAGCATATGCTTCTTTCTTGCTTGGATAACTATACCAAGCACACATTTTTAGCTGGTTATTCTAAGTAGAGTGCATCATATTTATACATTAACACAAATAAACAAAGGTATTTGAATATTCATCATTCACTTGTGATGAATGATGAATTTGCCATATGTAAAAAGTTATCAGACAGAGCCACTGACATTGTCACCAAAGAAGATCATGCAACAAAGATGACAGAGTAAAACAGTTCTCTCATTTTGCTCAGCATTATGAGTCCTTATCCTCTCCACATTGTCAGCAAAGCTCCAGCGACATCAACGAATCTGGATAATTAGTATGTAACCAAGCCTTTGTGTTGTGCTTGTCAGTGTCAGCTGATTAACTTAGAAAGAGCTAGCTGATCTCTGAGCAATCTCGACTTCAATGTGAAGTATCAAAATCACAAATGAAATTCATTGAAGATTTTAACAGATTGTTTTGCATTTAAAAACTTGTAATTCTCTGAAACTTCTATTAACACGTTTCTTTAGTGATGAAAAAAATAAAATACATTGTTTAAAAAACAATGTCATCAGCTTGTAGTGCAAGTACCAATTAGCACCATAAAATGAGCAAAGGTCACTTGTTTTCCAATTTGCAACTGGAATATTCTGGGTGACGTTATGAGAAAGATGTGAAATATGAGCCAATGCTGGAGCTACTGATGTCTCAGCAATAATTCAGAGACATGATATTTTTGATTTGAGACACTGGGTAGTTCGCCCACAGATTCATTGAGACATATTTGGTTTTCCACACTTCTCCCTTTAGCTAAGGATTTTACCATGTCAGAATAATCCTCAGCTATATTTCCCTGGAACCGGCAGAACCGGTTTTTTTACTTGACGTTAGTAAAAAATTGTCAGATTTTTTTATGGTAGTCAGCAACCTGCTGTCCTTCTGCAGGCGCATTGAGCAGACCTACTTCGAAAACAAAAAGCTTATGAAGGACTAAACAAACACCGCTCTCTCTGCCGACTCGTCTTGTACACTCTGCGGCTCCTTCTCTCTTTCCCTGTGCCGTAGCAACTGCCACGCCAGCGTCTGTGCTGCTCGCTTCTCCTCTTGTGCTTGTTCATTTGAGCAATGTACAAGCTCAAGTTAAAAAGTTTTATGGAAGTCAAGCTTTTTGACCCTTCAACTTGACTACTGGGTCAAATTCACCTGAACAGTATCTATGTAATATGTAGTTTTATGTTTGAGCAAAGGAAGATATATTGATTGAGTTCTTTGGAGCTTTATATTTGAATACCATCTCTTTCTGTTATGATGCAAAGCAAAGCTGCAACACAATATAACATTTTGCGTAGGAGTGGTAATGGCTCATTTAGTGAACTGTTCTATTGTTTTGCTTTGGTAAATCAATTTTATTTTTAAATTGCCAGTGATTGGAAAATATTGTTGTCTTCTGATTGGATTGGATTTTACCACATTGAACTCGATTTGAATTGTATTTTTTTCATGTATTACGATTAATGTGATCTGAAGTACAATTAAACTAAAATAATAAGGAATGTGGAAAATCTCCTAAGTCCATTAGTCGTTCAACAAAAAGTGCACTATTAATGTATCATAGCCAACATCAAAGACAAAAATAGGGTGAAACCTTTCTTTAATTCTTTTCAGAAAACATTTTGAAATTTTAATACTTTTATTAAAGTTGCGTTTCAGTCATTTGTCTCTGTAGATTTCTAAATCAAATAAAGGGGGACTCATACAGTACAGTTCAAGAAGTCTGTATATACAGATACAGTAAAGTCCACCATGATCAAAATAAATACATCATATATTTGTTTCTTTATTTAACTCAACAATACAATGCAATCTTAGCATTTAACCTCTTTTATATGCACATTTTTAAATATATTTTTTGCATTTTAAGACATAATATGACTCATATGGACAGTTAGATATTAAGTAATAGAGTACGGGAACACTAGAATATTTAGAAATAGATAGAGTATAGCAGCTATATCAACAGCTTGTTTGGCATTCTGTGCACATAACAGCAGGTTAGATAAATGAAAGCAACAATATCTTACATCATGTACAGTGGGAGGAAGCCACATCGGCATGCATGTTTAAGATGCAACTGTCGCTGGTTTTTCATTAAATCTGTGTTTAAAAACATCTTCATATACATATAACATTGCAAGACGGGTTTTCAACTAAATAGTGCTCATCTCTCCCTGTGTTGTAGCTTGTTCTTGATTAGAATAATATATCAGGCAAACACTGCAGGAGAAAGGTGGCTATCTGGCAAAGGAGAAGGGTTATAAAATCATTAAATGGCTTTTCAGTTGCAGAGAGTTAGTTACGTTTGAGTTCACAGGCCACTGAATGCAGATATGCTTTTGGATGTAAGTGGCAAAAATAATGAACGGCTGAAGACTGGAACATTAGAGGAAGCAGCCGTAAATGTGCAGACAGGGTGCTTTTTTGTTGGGTTTTGTTTTGTTTTGTTTTTATCTTGGGCTTTAAAACATAAAACAGCTTTTGCTCTGCGCGTGTGTGTTAGAGTGCATGTGGGCAGGTGGGACTGATGTGCCAGTGTGTCTTTCTCGGTGAGACCATGTAGGTAGTCGATGTGACATTCCAGATTCATTTGTTAGTCATAATCCACCAGGAAGCTGAAGAAACATACATACAGAAACACAGAGTTAGATCCATGCATGGAAGAAAACTATATTGCACAACTTATGTTTACATTACCGGGTACTATCCATTAATCTAATGGTTAATCAATCATCTAGTTTACATTTCATTAAGCAACAATTTTCCAGCTTAGGTTCTTACTTAAATATTTGACAGTTAAATGCTAAAAGTGACAAATGATTACACATTAAAGTGTACATATATATACAAAAATCTATGTTGTCAGTTCAGAAAACATATACTTCGCAGTACTTTCAAATGAATTTCAAATAGATACAATGAGCTAATATGTGTTCATAGGTCACCATTTGAGTGTACAGTCTCAGAATAGTTTTTTGAAGTTAGTTCCCAAGAGCTTCCCTCAATTATTCTCCTAATTTTAATGCATATTAATGATGGTGCAAAGCGGTGATACACAGCAAAACCCACTGGGCCTAATTTGGATTTCTACATTAGAGTGGTGTGTTAAAAAGTAAATATTTCTGTTTAGAAGCTGTAAAGGTTTCATTTAATGTTGCAAAGGAGACTTTCAATTCCCAGAACTTACACATTAAAAATAGCACTTTAGAGAGACACATTGTTTCCAAACACACAAAGTCAACTGGCAACAATAGAAGCTTGAAATGCTTTTAAAAAGTAAAGTATTTTTAAAATAAATCAACATGTGAGATATGCAGCTAGTTTATTGGGCCTTTTGTACTGTGACATCCTGCAAAGAAATTCAAGCAGAAACTATCCACAAACTCACATGTTCAATGGATGCAAGAATTGTGCAGGTGATACCAAAGAAAGGGGCCTTTGTTAACATGTAACACCATCTGTTAAGATGTTTTCGATTGAAACAGTTTTGATTTTAGTACATGTGACCACTTAATGCTGTACGTTCAAAGAATGACCGTTTGCATTTCTTTATAATCCATAAAATGTTTAGAAAATCTCCTGTGCATAATAATTTGGAACAGTGCATTTTGAGTTTTCTATTTTTGAAAAAAATACTGTTCTCATGGGGAGATTTTATTTACACTGTAATAGTTCATGACTTGAAAATTATACTGACCATCATTTGCATTGACCATTTAAGAAAATCTGAGAAAATATCACTTGCAAAATAATTTGGAACACGGCTGGACAATCACTTCTCATCCACCATCATCATAAACACCGGAGTGCCACAAGGCTGTGTGATGAGTCCCTTCCTCTACTCTCTCTTCACCCACGATTGCAGACCTGTTCATGGCTCTAATGCCATCATCAAGTTTGCCGATGACATCACGGTGATCGGCCTCATCAGAGACAACGATGAGGCCGCCTACAGGGAGGAGGTGGACCGTCTGGCTGAGTGGTGCGACAAGAACTACCTGCAGCTGAACACCGAGAAGACCAAGGAGCTCATCGTGGACTTCAGGAGGAACGCTGACCTCCACCCACCCATCCACATCAAGGGAATAGCGGTGGAGCGTGTGAACAGCTTTAAGTTCCTGGGAGTCCACATCTCCGAGGACCTGACCTGGACGACCAACTGCTCCAAACTCATCAAGAAGGCGCACCAGCGGTCTTCTTCATGAGGACCTTGGGAGGAAGAACCACCTGTCCTCAGAGATCCTCACCAACTTTTACCGCTGCACCATTGAGAGCATCCTCACCAACTGCATCACAGTTTGGTACGGGAACTGCTCTGTCTCCGACCGGAAGGCGCTGCAAAGGGTGGTGAAAACTGCCCAGCACATCGCCGGGGCATCGCTTCCTGCCATCAATGACATCTACAGGAAGCGGTGTCTGAAAAGGGCCGGCAAAATCACCAAGGACTTGACTCACCCTGCACACACACTCTTCTCTCTCCTGCCCTCTGGGAGCGTTACAGAAGCTTACGGACCAGAACCACCAGGCACCGGAACAGCTTCTTCCCCACAGCTGTTACGCTCCTGAACGCCTCCTGACACAAACTATAAGGACTGTCCCCCCCCCCCATCCCTGGACTGTTCCCCTCACACACATACACATACAATCTTTATATAATCTGTAAATCTAATTTCCCATTATTTATCCTGTATTATAAAACAACTAATATATATACAATCCATTCTTCATATTCCTGTATATTCTGTATAATCTGTGTAATTTGTATAGTATGTACATAAGCTCTCATCTATATTTATATTGTACAAAACATTTTATTTATAGCACGTCAATATTATTCTGTTTATATCTTCATACATCTGTTTATAAATATTTATATCATGTATAGCACTTCTGGATAGATGCAAACTACATTTCGTTGCTTGTACATGTGACATTGCAATGACAATAAAGTTGAATTCTATTCTATTCTATTCTATTATTTTTCTATTACTGACCACAGAGTTGATCTGGTCCTACTTTTGTAACGTGGATAAATAAACCAGCCTCTCTCTTCCTCACAGTGAGGACAAGAATCCTTGGCAACCAAATATCTTTCTGATGTAGCGTAATTCATCAAACGAATGAAGCTGTAGTGAGTATCTCACTGATGTTTAATAGCCATTTGAGAAAAAAAAGGTTTTACAGTGTTTATAATTTCATAATATAATTTATGTTGTTCCTACTATACCCTGGAAGGTGCAAGACTATTGAGTTTATGTTTGAAGCAGTCAGCATTCATACATGGGGAAATCACAGATGTGGAAGTAAACAACCACGTAAAGTAACCTAGCAACTAGCAAAACTTACACCACCCACACAGCTAAATTAACATCGCCTAACGAACATGCAAAGAGGTAGACACATTAACTACGACAGGTTCTCAGTATAGGTACATGGAGTTCAGTCTCGCCAACAACAAGTTAATCAAATGTCAAGATGGGAGAGTCACGGCAGTGGCCTGGGCTCGCTGTGAATCATGCTACTCTGATGGCTACTGTGAAGTCAACGATGTGATAATGAGCAGAGTGCAGAATGTGTGCGCGTCATGTAGAAGTCAGTATGCCAAATATAATTAATTTAAAAAATGTATAGGAATGTGGAGAGATGTTTGAGTTTGTTGTTGTCCCAGAATGGAGTAAATTATAAGCTTTGCTAGGACAGGTGTTTTCCTCAAGGTAAATTAATAATAAATGAGAAGTTTGCAAGATTACAATGAAACATTTAGATCAACAACAAAACAAAAAAACACCCCACTATTTAAAAAACGAAGGGCCTTATTGTTATGATCTCATCATACCAAATCAAGAGGGAAGCTTCTCTACTCGTCTGTCTCACAATCGGAAGTTATATAAAACTGAAAAATATGTTGTTGTTTTTTTTTAAATATCTCTCATGCTGTTCTTTAAGTTATTTATTTGTTATTATAATTATCTATGTTGCTGTTTGGTATTTGAATTCCACAGATTTTCAAGCTTATTTTATTACTTTACCTTAATTCATCATTGGCATCTTACCAAGATACTTTCTTGTTACTTAACAGACAGTGAGGTAACCCCCTTATGAAACTATGACAGCCAAAGATAGTTTGTCTTTTATTAAATTGCTTGTGAAAGTATTAAGTATTAATATTAATATTTTTTGTAGGATAACCACAATCTTCATTTAAGTGGTGACTCTCAAGTCTGAAGCAGAAGGAAAATACTTCATTGTTTTCAAAATATTTGGCACATAACAGTCTGAAAAATGTGCTACGACAGAGAAGAGCACAATGTTGCTCTGGGCTTATTATCGTTTTCTTCCTGCTACTTTTTCAGATGTGTGGAGGACATGAATAACTGTTTGTGATCTCTATCCATTCTCCCACCTAAGTTGTGCATCTCTTCAACTCATCCAGATGTTACCATGGGAATCCCCAACTCAGAAACACTCAGTATGTCAGTTTAGGTAGAAGTCGTGTTACTGCTGTGTCACAGCTTGTGTGAAAAGCGAATCCTACTTTAAACATTTGCACAAAATGTAAAAGTTTAAAAGGTTATAAATACTGGTGTCAACGTATTTTTCTTCTTCAGGAAATGTAGAAAAAAAAATCCAATTACTCTATTTAGGGTTGACATCATCAGTTTTTTGAAAGGATGTGTTTAAAGTTTTCTTCAACACTTTTACCACATAATTCAGTTAGCTCTGTGCATAAACAGAGTTGACTAATTAGGGAGAATATTTACAGCTATATTAATTTTGTTATTCAGGCATCTCGATTTTTTTTATTAATTTGTTTTAAAAATTCACTTCAATACAGTTAGTGTTGGACACACAGGAGGAAAAACAAGCCTGCTTGCATGGTGGAAAGCGACTCTGAAAGCACCAGAAATGTGACTGATCTTAGAAGTAATGAGCAAATTAGCTGATAATGAAGATAGAGCGGCTCGCTTCCTCTCCCTGAAAACTAGAGCTAGAGTCTAATGTGGGATCACTTTAAAAGAACCTTACATGACAGCACTGGACCTATGAGTCATACCAATAAGCACATAGAAATGTCACCATGTCTGAGAAGAAAAACCGTCAGAGTTTTCAGGCTGTTTTATATGTCTTGAAGTCACCCAAAGCAGTATTAACAGATCATGTTTACATTGGAGAGTATAATTAAAAGGGGAAAAGTAAATGTCTGATATTTATAACTGTTTGGGGTGTCATACTATAAATGGACATCAATATCAAAAATGTCCTGTGTGTTCATCCAAGCACATAATGCCTTCAGTGTGACTTTGTTGAATCTAATTCTTATCTGAATCTAATGCTCTTTCACTATTTGTTTTCTTAATTTTGCATAACAGTAAAGCTTATGTTTTTCAAGGTCTTTATAATGTTAGCACTCCTTATTTTCTAAGGACTTCATACTAGATCATATTTCTATGGATCTCCCCTTAGGAGGGTCAACTCTTATTAAATGTGACTTCTTGTAACTGTGATATATTTTGAGCAGGAAGACAGTAAACTGTCAAAAGAGATTATCATAACTCATTATATGTTGAAGTGGGTGCGAAATGTTCCCAAGGCGATTCTAAAGTCTTTATAGAACCTGTGGTGGAGTGTTTTTAACGACTCGGGATGTCCTCAAGCATGGGTAATTTATTGTAAAATTTCATTTTATATGTTGCTGTATAGTGGAACAATGGATGCTCAAACATTTTCATGCTAGTCCCACTATATCAATTGGATTGTGAGTCCAGAATAAGTTCACTTGCCATGCCAGGCTGTAAATTGTATATGTAGGATTGTGTCAGTGTGGCGCAGCAGAGAAAATCAAGCTGTATCAGACCATGTTTGTCCATACTAAAGTACACACCTTCACTATTTTGCAAGGGCCAGTTGTCTTTACACTTAATGTTCCCAACCCTGATGAGCTCAGGCTATCAGAAAGTATGGCTTTATTCAATTGTTTTACTAGGTGAATAACAAATTTTTATTTCTCGAGAGTTTGCTTTTAAAATAGTACACAACATTTGCAAAAATGTTTAAATGAGTTTGTATGACAATTACTATTCAAGTTCAGTATTTGTTTGTTCTGTTGCAATGCTGCTACTTTAAAAAAAAAGTGACCTATTTTCATTTATACAAAACACAGATTTTGTGGAGCAGGTCATCAAAGTATAAATGAATACAGTGGTATGTATCACTGCCAGGATGGTATTTAAATGTTTTTTCTTTCAACCGATAGATTTATCCACAATCTATTGTTTGTTTCCTGTAATATGCTAATCTGCAAATCACACACTGAACTTACCTAATAATAATTCCTATACCCATATGAAGATCAGTTGAGAATTGAGACTCACAGATTTTATGTATACAGTCATGTCCAAACAAATCAATCCATTTAAAAGCAAAAAAATCAAAGATATTTTGAATAAACTACAATCACTTTCAGGAAATGTCACAGACCTGGCAGCAACATGGTAGAAACTATCTCAGCATCCTCCATTAGATCAATGATACAGCGTTGGAAATCTTTGCTGTTGTTGGTCTGCAGATAGCTACAATGACATCAAAAAGATAAAGCACTGGTAAAAGTCTGTCTGCAAATAACTGAATTAAATATCCATCAAAGCTCAACACATCAATGTGATCTGTTGTATATCTATTGACACAATTTAGCACCATTTAAGTATCACCTTTGTGACTTTCTGTGTGTGTGAGTTTGTGTGAGAACAGAGTGACTGGCCATCTGCTCATCCTCTCTGGCGAAGGAACATTTCCATCAAAAAATTAGCGGTGCCAAATTGCGAGCCAATATCTATTGCAAAAACACAAACACTCTCTCGCTCTGTCACACACACACCTACACACACACACACACACACACAGACAAAAGCAAAAAAACACATATACACTGTACTAACCTCATCCAGGAGATGCGATCTTGCCAGAACTCATACATTATGTAACACGACTTTCCTGGGAGCTTCTGAACAGACACACTGGAGGAAAAAAGTAGAGTGGGTCAAAAAGCAGAAAATAACAAAAAAGGCAGTTGCAAGGAACAAAAGTTTTTCATCTTGGAAGAGAGATTAACTTGCTGAAGGTAATGTAAAAGGCAAGACATCAACTGAAATGGAAAACATTTTTATAAAAAAAATAGGTGCTTATTTTCATGAAGTGTCCAGAATCATTTGTAAACTAAAATGATGTATGTGGAAAAATGTTTATCATCATCTAATTTTGGACATATCAAAAGGCTGCATATGTGTGCACTCTCAACGGATACCGTATTTCATCCTCAGAAAATGAATCAGTTAATAGAATAAATCTGTTTTTATGTACATCCGTCTTTGGGACCTCTGGCAATGTCACCTGCTCATTCAGCATTATTCAGGAATTTTAAAGCTGCTTCTGTAATGGGAAGCTGTGTTTAAAATAATTGATTTAGAACCAAGCAAGGTACTCACTGCAAGTTGTCAGAGTGAGCTGAAGTGGCATCGATGTAGCTATTGAGAACTTTCCGGAAGTTATCTAGTTCATCGTCTATGACGGACATCTGCCTCTGAACCAGCAGGATGTTCTGTTGGCAGTGAGACAAGAGACAGAAGGGAGAATGTGATGAAAACAGAAGTCTGTGTGTTCTTTGGAGGATGGATCCTTGCGAGCGTGGATCTGATTTTCACAAGGCACATTTGTGGGTACTGATGATTTAGTGAGACTTCACCTTCTGGAGCATATCCAGATGATGTTTTGAAATGATTCACTGAAAATGGACAAGGGTATATAAAAGACATTTATAGACAACGGTGAGATTCAGGGAAAAGGTAATAAATTAAATAGGTACTCCTGAAATTACCAAAGTAAAACAAAAACATGTGTAAGAGAAGGCACACAATTTCTTCTCTGTATAAGTGTGCAGATGGAAACCCTTCTTAATTCCTAAATAAAACACTTAAGATCGGAGTTGTAAAGCGGTTTATTCTTGGTGATTTATTAAAACACAGTTATAATGCTAATAAAGGTTATGTGGTATTAACTACACTTTTAATAACAAACACATAAACATATATAACATTACAAAATGAGTAAATACAGCATCCTGGAAGGGAACAGAGTATCAGTGGGTTTAGTATCAAATGCTAAATCGCATGTTTTATGTGTCACTAAACGAGAAATAAAATTTAGAGTTAATTTGCATTCATGTCCACTAGTATCTGAACTTTTAAAAAAAAAAAGAACAAAACTGAAAAAGGCATCTACTTTTCTGGTGATAAGGTCAATAAAATTCAAACAGGAAGAGTTTAAGCTGATCTGTGTGTCTTGTAATAATTTCACAAGTTTTCAGAGCTTTTGACAATGCATTGGTAATCCATTCTCAGAGTGATGTGGCAAGACAGATTGATTTGAATGTGTGAGAACTCTGAGAACTTTGAGAAGAAACATTGAGCTGAGACCAGATTTTGATCACTGAGAGAAAATTTCAGTGCTGGCTCATTATAAAGCTTCTCATGTGTTGTTGTCATCTCAAAAGCTCAGACAAATCTGAGCACAGAGAGTAAAACTAAAAAAGGAGGATTCTAAGACCTTAAATTTCCAATCATGGCAAGAGGGGAAGGGAAACAGGTATGAGAGCGAGGGGATGCTCCGTATGAGAAAGTCCTTGAAATATCAGCTTTTGAAAAGGAGATTTCAAAGTCTGATCCAGCCACCAGGTCTAAATCTCAACAAAAACTGACCTTTTGTGTCAAACCCTCTTTGCAACAATGTGTCTACATTTATATTTGTCGCATTGAAAAAAATCCAGGTTATAAATATCCAGGTTATTAATATATACTTTGATTAAAGTTTAATCCACATGGTTTATTGTGTCAGTTCATCACTGGGAATTCTTTCAGGTTTTTTACGTGAACTTTTAAAAACATTCAAAAGAACAGGTAAACACAATGCCTTCACAGCTGTATCACTTCTCTGTGTTTATCATTTCATGTCTATTTGCTTAGTGGAGCATGTGATCAGAAATAATTTTACAGTCATATTCTCAAGAGTGGAAAGTAACTAGTTTTGGTTTTTGCTCCTTAACTCCAAGTAAAACATGGTTGGTGTTTGGTAGCTTTTTAGGCCTAAAAGTTTGAGCACAGAACTAAAAAAAATGTAACAGACATTTTGAAGTAGGCTACACCAAGTAAATATTTGGGTTTAAACTTTAACTGCTTCTGCAAAACGCCAAACAACAAAAAAAAAATGAAACTTTATTTTTATATATTTGTGTTCCAGATGACAGTGCTCACTTACAGACTTGTATGTCCCGGCGAGCGTATCCTCCTTGAGCGGCTCCAACTTGGGACCCTAAAACAGGAAAGTAAGAAATATGGGGATCTGTTGGCTGAGAAAAAGTGTGCAATATCAGAGGATGTGAGGTGCCTTGTTGCATGAGAGTCCATGTCTACTTAAAAATAGAAAATCTACATGGAGCTTATTTAATTTTCATCATTTTCCACTTTTAATTATTTATATTCCAAATGCTATAAAGTATGTCGAAGTTTAAACAATAGTTAATTATAGAAATTCCAGGAATTCTAAATTATGAACTTATAAATATAAAGTTTATGACAATATTTATGTAGTAGTATGTGTCCATTTTTACATAATAATAATCATGTGTTTGTGATCCGATGTTTTTCTCT
This sequence comes from Poeciliopsis gracilis, assembly GCA_911649635.1. Lineage (NCBI taxonomy): Eukaryota > Metazoa > Chordata > Actinopteri > Cyprinodontiformes > Poeciliidae > Poeciliopsis > Poeciliopsis gracilis. The sequence goes on from CAJVRI010001403.1 coordinate 3,251,142, forward strand.
GTGTAGTTTGTTCCAGTTTTTCTAAAGCCGAAACGTAAAATATGGTTTATCACAGGAAAATAAAAATGGCAACATTCAGTCAAAAAAAACGACTATTCAAAATGTTAAAAACAGCCGTATTAAAATGTGATGAGTCAATCACACACACACTTTGTTTGGAAATGAGATAGGACTTCTGTAATGAAAACATGTTGAAAGCATAATTTTTTTTCAGTTTTGCAACCAGTTTTTTTAAGACTCTTTTCTATATAGAAATTGCATATAAAACCAAATCAAAGTGAAAACATAGAGCCAGCCTTTTTCAGGCCATAAACTCATTGTGTTGAAATTGAGAGCAGCAAACAGAGATAGACAGGCAGTATGTGCTGATGGTGTCGGCGTTGAGGTGCAGGGATGCATATTGCACTCTGAATATCCTGCAGGTTATGAATTGCTTTGATATTGCACTCTGAGTCCCTCTGGTTTGACAAAACAGATGGATGGAGAGAGGGGAAAAAATGGTTTCAGAGCGACTGAAAGGAGGAAAAAGAATAAGCCTCAAAAGGTGGGAGTAACCAAAGTTAATAAAGGGAAGAGCAGACAGAGGGAAGAAGAAAGAGCAGGAGAGCGTGAAAGAGGCTCGGGGATGTGTGGTGAGAATTGGTCACGGCATGAGAGCCGGAGAGGTGACTGCGTTTGGTGTTTGACAGAACCACAGATCTGCAGCGCTCCATTTGAAACAGCACCCACTTTTTTCCCCACAAGTATATTCTGAACCCAGAGAGAAATATAACATACAGCCCAATTCTTCAGACACTACTGTGTGAAGATACTCAGAATAAACTTAAGACTTGTTTTAGGCATCACTACTGAAATTAAAGAAAGATCATGCCCTATATATATATATATATATATATATATATATATATATATATATATATATATATATATATATATATATATATATATATATATATATATATATATATATATATATATATATATCATCTTAACAGCAGGGGATCACAAAGGTATACTCAGAAAGCAAATTCATGCTTGAAATGAATTTGCTCCTCCACAATGTTTGAAGCAAATTTCAAAAAGAAAACGCACAAATATGGACGGAATATATCTTTAGGTGAGATTTTTTTTTTCACTGATGCAACATGAAAGCTTTCTGCCCTCAGCAATTATGGATAAACTGTCATTGACCTTTTGCAGTGAAGTGCAGGGAAACAAATTTTAACTGCCTTTGCCTTCTCATTAGCCCTGAGTGTTTAATATAATTGTTACCTTTAAGCTGACTGCTAACAGAACCAGAGACTAAATGATGTCGATTTTCATGCATAAATCTACATAGCTGGGATGTTGTTGGTGTCTCAACTCTGTAATTGGATTACGATGGCTTGATGAAGAGGAATTTAAGCCATAAAGACACAACAAAAAATCATAGACATACAAGTTCATGGATTAGATTTAAAGTCTTTTTGATTTAGAGTGAAAAAGATAAATAATAAAGTGGTGAATATTGAAGAACGTGACAAAAAAAAAATCTTTGCACCTGACACTCCAGTTTATCCAAAAGTAGTTGCAGTCGGTTGATCTGAGAGCACCAGTTTTCTTCATCTTCTATGTTGATGCCTGCAAACAATCAATGGACCGATTAATCAATTAAACAAGTATCTAGTTCACGCTTTAGAATCCACAAACAAACTGAGTAATTCTCTAACAAGCAGGTTTCTGTCTTGCCAACAGATCAGCCATAATCAGATAGATTACAGATTCCACCATTGCTTCGGTAAAAGACTTTATTCCTCTTAGCGGACAAACAGAGAGAGGGTTTAAAGAAACTGCAGCCATTAAGGAGCAATTTGTGCCGAATCTTCAGAGAGGAGGATCCTTTTGAATTACAATTTGTGTGATTAAAATGAACTATATTATGTGAAAATTCACCAGCAGACATGAGTTTTTTAGCTGTTTTTTTTTTTTTTTTTTGCTGTGGCTAAAACTGACAAGTGCAGGGATATTCTTGCATAAAAATGGCCCAGCTGTCCTCTGAATGCATGAATAATGCTTCCTTCAAACGTTGACAAGCTGCATCAGTGCTCTGAAAGGCTGTTTGCCTGGTGGCACTATTGTCTTATTTTAGAATTAAACGAACCAACAATTTCAGCCTAGCAAATATTTAGCACTTGGAAATAGCTGTATGAATGTGGCAGTCAGTTCAACATAGATTGCCAGGCAAAATTAAAATCTTTATTTTGTTGCTGTGCGACTAAAACCTTTTATGAACCAGTTTGTCAAAACAGGCAGCTGCCATTAGGGACTTCTACGTTTTTGAACAGTGCGCTTGGTCAGCAACCATGTTTGAGTGGGTGGCCTGTGTCAAAGTAATACACAAGAGATGGGGAAAAAAAAAGATTTCAAGAAAAACTCTCCATTGAGAATCACATTCTGTCAGCTTGTCTTATTGCATCCTAGCACTAATAGTAGTTTTAAAAATTAAACCAAATTTTAATAAATAATAAAAAAAAAAAGCAAAAAACAAAATGTTATTTGAGGCTGACACCCACACAAGCATCGGATAAAAGATTGAGGGGTAAAGTATAAATAAACAGTGTGATAAGGATTAACATTTAATAAGAAAAAATGAAACTCATTATAAAGACATGTCTTTATAAATGAATGTCCATTTGACTTACATATGACTTACCTCATATGTTTAAATATAAAAAATCTATTCTATATTCTCTTTACCTGTGTTTGGCATCCTAGTGCAGGGATCTGATGAAGACACACCCAGGTTGTTATGGACCCTGCGACCACACCGCCTGCCATTTTTCTGTATTGCTGTCAGCTCAGGAGCCTTTACCTCCCTCCTGCCATGACAGCGATTGGAGACCAAGGGAGACAAACATCAGAGAGAAAGACAGCAACTGTCAGAGGAATGTAGAGGACACAAACTAAAGATATGGCAGACAGAGGTAGTCACAAGGTTGCAAGGAGAAGCTGATACAGAGTTAAATTAGGGGGCTAAATGAGGATACTGGGAAAAGAAGTGTGAGAGCAATGCAGAGAGAACAATAGTGGAGAGAAATCAAGAGGGACGGTAGGTTAATATGAAATTCAAAAGTGAGAGATGAACAGTGAGTGGACAGAATAGAAAACTTTGTGAAGAGCTCTTCCAAACTCAAATTATCACACTTATACACAGTATTGGACGCAGTGAAAAGTATCTGTCAAAGGTACTTACAGTGTGTAATTTTAAACACTTACACCTTATAACAAATGAATGTGAATGCTTTAATTTTATTTGTGTATTTCTTTGCAGAGAAAAAAACACCTCTGCACATTTGTGAGGCTTTGTTATAGTGTTCCCATTTTGCTTTCCTTTGTTGGACCTTTGTGCATGCTGGTAATTTCATGTGTGTGTATTCAGCATCCTGCTGACAGCACAGAGGGAGCATATTGCCAGGAGGTTCTCCTGCTGAGAACCTACAATCCAAAGGCCACAGGAAAAGCCACAAATCTGCCAGTCAACATATGGAAAGAAGTTTCTATACCTGTCTTCATTTTTCTTTACCTTCGTTTCTGAAAATCGCACCCTGTCTTCCATCAGCTCAAAGCTTGAACTGGTATTTGTTGCTTTTAAAGTCTCTTTGGTGGTTTTTCTTTTCTCTTTTGAACTCATTGTTGTGTTATTTATCTGTGTGAATCTGTGGTGAATGCTTTGTCATCCATTCTGCTTTAGCTCCTTCTCTGCCTCCTGGAATCTCCTCTCTATAATTCACCTTGGCTATAATCGGTTTGCTATTTCCAATAATACCAGTGTGGCACCCAGAGGGGTGAGCAGAGTTCTGCTGAGCCAGTTCAACAGGCAGACACTTACTGTTTATATACAAAATGTAAAAAGAGCATGGCAGTTGATAAATATAAATGTATGACTAGTTGCTGTAGTATAATCTCGCAACTTAATTTTAAAAAAAAAAAAAAAGCCTTTGGTAAGATTAAATGTTTTCACTTTTGCTAAAATGTTTATTAGTGAATCATGCATGCCACACATACAGGCACCCAAAAACTTCTATAAAATCCATGCAACTGGAGGCTTAATACTTTATTCTTTTAAGTTGATCAAATTGTTTATGAACTTTTAAATAATAAACTGACTTGACAGCTTTTCTCCATCACCTCATTCTCCTCTACCTGTGCTGTTCCCACTTCTATCTGATTAGCTCCTCTGTTTTCCCTCTCATTGTTCATCATTTCCCCATTGCAGAGCATATTATTTTGTGGCTTCAATATTCTTCTCCAGCTCCTTCTTTTTTTTTTTTCTATCTTCACATTTTCCTCTCCACTGATGTCCGATGTTCCCTAGCCTTGTTGCAGTCCTCCTTCTGGATTATTTATGACTCATAATGACAGTTGTATAAAAGTATAAAAATTATTGAAGAAATTGTGGAGTTTAAACATTTTTAAATTCAATAGATTATTAAAAAGAAATCAAAATAACTTTTTTAAAACATTTTGGTAAGATTTGTTCTGTTTGAAAGAAAAAATCTAGTTGCCACAAGTAAATTAATTATCTTTTTTAATTTAGAAAATCAAAGACTTCACTCTCAATGTGTGTGTGTTTTTTTAGAGCTTATCAGTAGTGCTGCAGTGCAGTGAATTTTTTTTTACTGATCTCCCCCTTTACTCCTCTGATTATAATCATTATCATTCTCCAGTTGTTCTTATTCTGTTCAGGGAGCACACAGGGTTTAAGGGTTTTTGACAAGGTCAGAAGAGGGCAAGGCTCAGTCCGCTCTCCCACATCAAGCAATTCTTTTACACATTAAGCAGAAGGTGGAATGCCTAATTTTCAGTCAGAAAATGGAAAACCAAAATCTTTTTTGCAAGTAAGCCTTTAAGTCTGTGTTGAGAAATAATTGAGTTAAAAAAAAAATAATATAAGGAATAGAGATCTTGTGGCTTGGAATGAAAAACAATTGTTAAAGGTACTGTTACTGTTAATTTCTGCTTTGACACTGTATGGGATCATTATTCTGTTTTGACACACAAGTGACAATTTTAGAACTTTTGCTTTTCAGCAAAGTGCTTATAAAAAATACTGTTTTCACTACTGTGTGGACAAATGTTGCAAACGGTTAAAACAGACCCCACAAATAAGACACAAGCAGACATAAGTGGAGCCATATTGCAGAACTCACGGAGCTGGGCTGCTCTGCTCCTCCACAGCCTCCATGGCACACTGAAGGGAGCTCTGTAGGGACAACAACTGACTGGATGTCTCTCTTAGCATGAACCTGGTGACGAACTGACCCAACACACTGGCACCTTGGTACTCCTGAGAGAAAGACAGATTTCAACATGTGTCAGGGTGAAAAAAACAGTCAGAGAAACATCAAAATGCATCCAAGCTCTGGAGCAAATACATTGTAGTTAACTGGGTTAATAGACACACTAAGGTATTCTGACCTATGTATTCAGATTCCAGGGTGAAAGAACTTAAACAGGAGCTATAATTGCTGCTTGAGTCTCCAAACATGAATGTGATTAGATATTCCCAGAAGACTCTTGAAGCAAAGCTGCAGAGCCAAAACAGTGAGACTGATTTGTCATCTATCCAGAATAAGCATCTTGGGATTATCAGTCCACAGCAATGACAGACCATAGCTGCTAACTAGGACTGAACAATCCTTTGAGGGTTGCCTCACCTTAGCAGGAGCAGAAACAGTGGAGAAAGGTGATCTAATTAAGACAGGATGCATAATGTTTCAGAACAGATCCTCTCCCTCCTTCTCATTTAACATGCATGTAATTCAAATCCCCGATTTAAGGTTGTTCTCTCAAAGTAGCTTCAATCAATTCAGTTAAGAGATTGAATTGTCATTACTGCAGAATAAAATGGGAAACTGTTTCATTTTGGTTCTACTAAGGATAGAGTTACATATCTGCAGACCCACTGCATAAAACTGAATATTATTAAGAAGTTAATTTATTTTGGTAAGTCAAATCAAAGTAAGTTTGGATATCTATGCATAAACTCCTCAACCTGGTTTATAATACAGTTTTTCTTGAGTGGTTTGACCTGCTTAAAGGAACTGGGATGTACTCAGTTTTCATTGTTACTTTATCAACAGAACAGAAGACATCTCTTACAAATAATTTCTCATTGATTTGGCACATTTTCCCTCATCGTTTTTCATAACAGTTATCATAGATGTCAATCAAGTGGTCTAAACTCTGCTCAATTGTTCTAACTGCAGAAACCAAACAGAAATTGGGTGTTTCTAACTATTACAAACTACCTAGATCAATATTAAATCAGGTCCTATTTTTTTTTCTTCTTATTCTGTAATAGATTTTATTTTGTTTCATACTTATAGTATTTTCTCTAATATTTACAGTATTTCAGTCTTCAGCCAAAGCGATAAAATAAAATAAATTATGTAATTATTAATATTTGCATCAATGTATTTCTGATTCTGGATCCAGGTAAAGTTGACACAGCATTTGGCAGTGGCTTAACAGCTCCAATGACAAGCACAGAGTCCTGTACTTCTTGTTATATATTATGTAATGATTAATTGAAAGAGTCCATACACTTAGAAATGGCATTCATTACATATGGCATCATAAGGCATTATGTTCTTAACCATAATGCCTTATGTTTAAAAACTACATTTACCTTTTCAAAAATATGAGTCTTATGCTACTGATTAAAAAAGATCACTTTAACACTGCATAAAGTTAGACAAGTAATAGTAGTAATAGCAATTTTAACATTTATATATTAAGAAAAGGGTTACATTTTTGTATCAAATGTTAAACAACATGGTGTTTTTTATCTGTCGGTTTGGTGGCAGTTTTGCATATGGGAACATTTTATTTAACTCTCAGCTACAAAGCAGCTTTCTTAGAGCAGCTCATCTGTGGTGGAAAAATTTAGTCACTGGTTGAATCCTAATCTGCATATACTCTGGACTGAACACAGTGGAACCTTTGAAGTAAAGGGAGCAGATTGAGTGGCAGCCACTGGCTGTTATACTAATCACCATCTTTGTCCATCTGCAGCAAGACGAACAGCAGTTTCAACAGCAGAGAAGTCAGAAGTGGCTCAGCTGCAGAGGAGGGAGTGGAGAGGATCTGAAAATGTTTCCCAGATGAGCAGGAGGCAGAAGACGAAGGTCAGGAAACCAACCCTGGCTACATAATAATGCTGGAACATTTCATGCAATATAAACTTGCTATGACAAAATAAGAAATTTGTTTTCTTTTTCTCTTTTATGCTCTGAAGGAATGACTTGGTCTATGTATGATGAAGAGGTTCACGTGATTGCTCTGAAAATCTAAGCGTGTATCCAGGAGATATACATCCAGCATGGTATTTGGATCATGTCAGGCATATGGCACCATGTAAAAGTGATGACACCTCTAAACCTAGTAACTGATTGTACCTGGTGAGAACAATGGACATCAAGTATTTAGGATAAATGGTAAAGAGTCTTTTTCATTGCAGTGGAGAAACTTTTTATGCCCATCTTCACTGAAGAGAAGAAATCCTCACACTGGATAGTGAAGCATCAGATTCAAGTTCAAACTTAGACTAAGCCACACCAAAAGTTTTGTTTTTGGTATTTTTAAGTCATTGTGTAGTGGATTTGCCAAATGTACTTAAAAATTCATTGTTCCATCAACTAAGAAAAATTTTCCAGATTCAGAAGCAGAAAAGCAGCCTCAAACATTATTATCACTGCATATGATGCCATTCAAAAAGCACCTTTCAAAAGCTTTTTGAAAAGTGCTTTCAAAAAGGTGCTTTCAAAAAGAAATTAATTTTGTTTCATCAGTCCACTGCTCAACGTCCAGGGTCATGCGTATTTTTGGGTTATTTTTACAAACGTGAAGTGGACCTTTGCATTGTTTTTGACCAGCAAAATCAAAAAGGGAAAAACAGAAGTAGCTGTGCTTTTTCACAGCACTGAACGTCCTGGTTAACTCCGGAGAAAATATCACACATCCAATTTTTCTTAACATGAACAAATAGATAAAGTTTTTCATGCAATGTGCGGAAATCTTACCTCTTTAGTTTTATCCATTGCTTTTAAAATGGCAATATTCAGGCTCTCCAGAGCTGAGAGAACATTTACATATTCTCCCAGGTGCTCAGAAAAATAATCTAACAGAGAAAAGAAGAATACATATTTGAACACTTATTGCAGTTAAAGCCAAATGAATAAGTAATGTTCTTACATGTTCTAAGATTCTAAAGAAGTCAAACAATAAATAGTGAGATTTCTAATACAGTCCAATAGAAATATTGATGTAAGAAGAAATGGCTTTGTTGGAATTAGACGGCCAACAATTTTTAAATGTTTAAATTACCGAAATCCCTAATAGCGAACATGAAGGATGATGCATGCAAATTTCATTAAAAAACTCCTACACATTTTTTTTGTAAAAATTTATTTAAAGAAAAAAATATATATTTTTAAATTGTTACCATGCTGAAACAATTTATCAAATGTGAAATTAAATGGTGCTTGTCTTAATAAAAAGTCTAATTTTATTCAGTATATAGTCAACACTGATCCAAGGTTAATGGATCTTAGGTCTCAAACATTTTTGTTCTCTCCTGCTTTCAAAAGCAGTTTGTCAAATAAGTTCTTGTTCAATAAATGCTAACTGTTTATAGAACCTGATCTGTGACAAAAGTTGGCCTCTGATGTGGAAAACAGTCAACCTCCCTTGACGTCAAATGGAAAGTAACCCATTCCCATTTGATCAATTATGCAAAAGTTTTATTCTGGGCAAAACTGGTGTTTACCCATCTGCGTGCCCCATTTCTTAGCTTTATTCAGGGCACACAATCCATTTAAAGATGATAAAAGAGCACAATTGCTTTCAGATTTAGTGAAGGTGAATGGTTATGCAATGGTTAAGAATTCAATATGGGACATTATTAGTGATTTCAGCAGTAAATAATTGAAGGAGTAGACATAAATAAACTTTTTCATTTTTGAAAAAGCTGCTGAAGATTCAAGATCTTGCCTGATGACATTATGAGACATCAAAATGCATATGGCCATAATCTTGAAAGAGACAGAAGTTCAACAAAAATTCAGTACTTAAAACAGACAATATACTTTTTTGCCAACCTGATAACTTGTCGGTGTCCAGATTGCTGCAGGGCAACATGTAAGAGGAGATAAATGAGAAGAGTTAATTAGGCATAAGCACAGAGTTGCTGCACTTAATTCCTTGAGATATATACATATATATATTTTAATAAATGGGAATATTGCACAGTTATCCTAAAGAACACATGGTGATTGCATTAAAACTACCAAGAAAAGATTGTGTGAGTTTGTAAATCCTACAGTTTTTTAACTGACGTGAAAGATTGTACAGCATTTGTCCTTAGAAATTGTGAATATGTCTTTCTTGTAAAACTGTTTTTCAGAAATATTCATCCATTCAACTGTGATATTGCTTTCTTTTATATTTTCTTTTTACATTTAACACACTGTAGGAAAATCCCTTTCTCTTTGTTTACCACTCACAAAAGATGTCAACACACTGGATGATGTAAACAGCTTTTGGTGTCACAATTTAAAACAACAGCACTGGACTGTACAGCTCAGAACATTAACCTTTTGCTTTAATGAAGTGTTAAGGGTTATTTTCATAGCTTGGTGAAAAATCAAGCCTGATGTTGAGAGAGTGTTTACCATTACACTGAATATAGCTTCATTTTTACCATCATCAAGAAATTGAATTTTTCTAGTAATATTTTGCAGGACACAATACATTTAATCTGCCATTGAAGAAAATCTCATGCCAGCTGCTTCAAAGAGAAAGAGTGAGGAAAAAACTGTGGTGAGCTTCTACTGCGGCTGAATACCCCAGTGATTTTCAGTAATGAAAAAGTCCTTGCTAAGTCAGCGTTACAAAATCTCATCAAATCAGTCAAATTGTCTTTTTACCTGGCCTTAAGCACATAATTTAAATTAGCATTTTGTAAGAATGTAGTTTTCTAATAAAGGCAAATTCTTGATCTTCAAAAAAATATTAAGAAGCTAGGCAGCTGGGGTGAGTTCAATTTCCACTACCAAGCATGGACTTGTGCAGAAACCCTCCGGCTGGTCAAGCCGATTGAGTTTTTGATGTTTCTGGTGCATGATGTGCAACATGATATATATATGATATTTATATTCACAGGATGTGAAGTGTTACTTTTTGAAGTCTAGTTTCAGAGGCCATTTTCTTTACTAAAAACATCTCCCCAAACCTATTTTGTTCAACCTGCAACTGATGATTTGATTAAAGAACAAAATTGGTAACGTTTCCTCATTATATTCTTCTTCAAGTAACAAAAAAATAAACACTCACTTATTCTGTCGTCCGTCTATGGAGTAAAAAAGTTCCTGAAGCTCTTCAGTTGTCAGGATCCCATCAGCAAAGTAAGCATTGAACTCCTCAAATGACAACTTGCCATCATCTGAAAATCAGTGAAGGAACAGATTTATGACAGAATTACTCAAGGTTTCCTAACCTGCCAGAAGGTGGTTCCTTTTTCCAGATGATTTCAGACTTAATGTGTCTTCTAGTTGTGGCAAAGTATCTAATACTTAGATAACCTAAGTATCTAAGATACTTAGATACCGTAAGTGTCTAATATCTACATGTTTTTGTAAGAATTTAGATATTAGATATTCAGACCTGAATTAAATTCAGGTCTGAGGGAATAAATCAGTCACTTGTAAAATAATTTAAGCACTGTGTTCTAGACATGTCAACATACCACTCATCACATTTTAATGAATCAAAATATTTATTTCTGTGGTCTTGCACAAAACTGTGCAAGGCCACAGAAAATTACTGATAAATGACATGCAACAATTAATAAATGAAAAAAGATACTTGTTCAGCAGTTTGGACTTATTTCCTACTTCAGCTCGTTAATTGTGAGCACAGTTTGTTGTGGCAGACATTGCACCAAAAAATCAATAGCAGAGGATGAATGGCTGGATTGTCATCTGTGAAGAAGAGCTTCTTCGTGAGCAAACTATCAATCTCTCTGCTAGTACAAACAAATCAGGGTGGCCAACAGTAAGCTTATACCGGTGAAAAACTATGAGAGATTTTCAAGCCTTACGAATTAGTACAGATGAACAGATTGTGCAAGCAGTACTCAGCAATAACATTCAAGCACTTGGAATTATGCCAGTGGGAGCTGGACTCTGTTAATCAATGTGAGTAAAGAACATGTCAAGATCAGAGTCAAAATAAACCAAAAAAATGAACTTGATAGTGTTGAACAGAAAATTATATGTTAGAGATTTTTCGGTATTATCATTTTGTTATTACTACTGTGATTTTAAGTTTAAAGTGTTCTCTCTCTCTTGTGTGTGTATAAACTGACGACTGTCTTCACAGAGGTAGTAAAACTTTTATGGTTCTCAGACTTTAAATTCTTCTTGTGTGTTTATCTGCTTACTTCCTTAATTGCTAGTTTGACCTAGAGCTGAACTGGGCTCAGATGGTGGGTCAGATATCACACCTGGAACTGAGTTGTTGGTCTGTTTGTGTCAAGTGTTTTACGACCTCTGTTGTTTCCTGACTGAACCATGTGATTGTTTTTCTTTGACAATAAAGAGGGAGCTCACGTGAAAGCAGATCAGAACTCTCTGTGGACAGCTTGAAGAAAGTTGTTTATGGAGACTTCTCCTTCTGCAGAAGCCTGACCATATTTAATTCATATACGTTGTCTGTGGTTATTTATGTAGGTTCGAGAAAAATACCTTACATTTATTGGTGCCGAAACCCGGGATCTCTCAACCCCCCGCTGACAGGCAGAGAAAGACGCGCTGAATCCGTGCACGGCCAGAGTCATTTGGGACCTGGAAAGAAAGACCCAGGAAGCGAATTCTTTGCTGGGCCAGCGACACATGTCCGACTTTGTCTGCCAACGGCGGAATGACGAGATCCGACTGGACAACCCGAGAACTACAGAAACGTAGGTGAATTTTTAAATATGGTTATTTTAGAGGTTTGAGTATCCTTGTTAAACGGCGTTTTAACTAAAACTCTGAGGTTTGAGAATCCTTGTCAAATGGCGTTTTGACTAAAACTCTGAGGTTTGAGAATCCTTGTTAAATGGCGTTTTAACTAAAACTCTGAGGTTTGAGGATCCTTGTCAAATGGCGTTTTGACTAAAACTCTGTACTCAGGAAAAGCAGTTAAATTCCGCAAGGATGACGGAGTCCTCTACTTAAGTAGTTAAATTCCGTGGGACGGCGGAGTCCCCTGCTACAAAAGTGCATTGCTGGTTTGTTTGCTGTCTTGTTGATGTGTGTGTGTGCGTGAAAGACTGATTGGAGGTTTAAATACGGCTCTGTATTTTACCTCATATAAAGCAGTAGGGTTAAGCAGCCCGTATGGGGATTCTCTACACACCTGCCGCTGACAAAAGGAGCACGACGCGCTGAAAGCTACCGGTAGTCAGGTCCTAAGACCTGATTTGAAAGCCCCAGGGGGTAATTTCCCCCTGGGCCAGCGTCTTAGGTCACCTCCTTCTGCCAGCAGTGGATTGCCGGGACTCGAACAGAGACAGAGCAGGAATCAACCAAGTACTTGACTAAATAGAAGAAAAACGTGGTGTGTAAATTGGAAACAAGCGCCAGTTCGAAAAGCGGTACCAGACAACAGAAAACTATTGGTTGTCATTAGAGCCTAACATAAGTTTGAGATATCTCTTTTTAAATGTGCACATTATTTAAAACAGGATCCTGAAGAATACAGTTTAAAGACAAATAATAAATTAAAACATGAAAAATGTTAAGCAAAAATATTGGAAAGTTCCTGAAGCTTCAGTAAAATTCAGTAAAATTCAGTAAAATTCAGTAAAATAAAGAAAGAAAGAAAAAATTTTGCTAAATTAATTGAGTAAAAGAAAATCATGAGGACAGTCTGACAAACTGTGACTGATAAAATTTTGACTGACTACAGATCTGACTAATCGTTTTGTGTTTTGTGTTTCTGTTTGTGTTCATGCTGGCGTGAAAAAGTTGTGACTGTTGAGTGAGTGGAAGGAAATTGGATGCTGCTAAGCATTGCAGTTTCATACCAAACGCAGCAAGTGCGTAAATGGTGACGTTCTGTGGATGCATAGGCAAGAAGGTTCCACTTGAAAAAGTAGAAGCGAACCTTACCACAGAATAGAATTAATCACCATCTTGCTGACATAAAATCCAGTTAGAACACCCTAGGTGTTACCCAACACTGGACTAAAACTCAGAAAACAAAATGGGAAAAAAGATCACTTTCTTGTGTGATTATGGTGCATGTAGAACAATTTGTAGAGATTCACTACTAAACTTAAATAAAAGTTATGATTAAAAGCAACTATAGAAAGAAGAAAGGGTTGCAAATAAATAAGAAAATAAAATAAGAACAAAACAGAAAAGAAACAAGTATGTTTGTTTAGACTAGAGAATAATGAAGCCTCAGGGAGGAGTTGTAATCTCCGTTTACAGCAGCAGCAGCTCTGTAACTCCTGCCCCCACTAGATCCAGTTGATCACCATGTGAAACCCCTACCACACTAGCCTATGTTGAGAAGAGTAATAAATTTAGAGGTAAGCAACGGAAGACTCCCAAATTTTAAAATTAGATGAAATTGAAACAAATTCTGATACAACTCTAATGGAGCAACAGATCAGTCTCCACATGTGTAAGGTTTTAATCCTATATTGTAGGGAAACAGAAGAATTAGGAGTTTCTTCAGAAATCCTTATTAGCTCTCTTTCCTGCCATAAAATCACCCCCTCCAAGAGGTGAAAGAAAGTTCATGAGGTGGAGGTAGAGATTTGTTTTGTGGTTTGACAATAGAGATTACTCAGACTAATGGAGTAACCTTAAATCTAAATTGTGAAAACTAAAATTGCAAAGGATCTAATAATCTTTTCCCGTAAGGAATAGAAATTGTTTTTCAATTCTATAGTTTTGTTCGAAACCAAAAGATATAGGAAGTTGTAGAGATGTCACTTATCATTACATAAGGCAGGTTTTGATGTAGTTGTAGTTTCTAAATTCAGGGAGTTGGACCTGTTGAGAAACCTAAATGACCTTTCTTTTAGACAAAGGCCACTCTTAAGGAGTTAAGATGCAAAGCGGCCACAAAGTTCATTTATTGATTTCTCCAAAAGACATCACAGCTCTTAATGTTTTTTATTTATGTGTTTGAGTAAGCATATGATTTATGTGGAATATAAAAAAGGGAAGTTTTAAACATTTCATAACTGCAAAGAAACTAATGATGTTCTTTAAGCTATAAAGTGAGCTGACATGCGGCTAAGTGATGAAAACTATATATATATAATAAAAAACAACATTTAAAACAACGTAGAATTATGCAAATGCTGCCATTGGAATGAAGACTGTGTTGCTTATTAACCTGTTCACATACAGGAATTATTAAGTCAACAAAGAACTATCCCCTAATAAAATACTTTAGTAAATGACCAGTAAGATCCACTTTGTTCTATAAAGGTAATTTAGACTGGGCTGTTAATTGACACTGAAATTCACTGTTTGATTTGCATCAAAAGTGATTTATCCTACATTAATATACCTTTTTTTTTGTTTGTTTTTGGTTTCACTGCAAGATCTGATAAGATAAAGCTGAGATAAAAGTATAAGTATAAACAAGCGGATAAATTGACATAACTCTGAGGACTTCTACATAGATGGAAACTCATTTGCAGCAGCATCTGTACTTTTGACTGCCTTTTTAGAGGTCCCACATGTATGTTTGTTTAAAGCTGATAACAAAATGGGGAGATACATTCCCCCCACTTAAAGCAGCAGAAATGGCAACTGACTTTCTGCCCTGCCCCCAAAAGACAGGCTGGCTGTGAAGGCTACGCACAGAGCTCTGGGGAACGTCGTAAAGACTTCTCTTTGATGCAAGAGCCAAAAGGTACACTTAGGAACAAACCAGTGCTTCCTAAATCTTTATTTAAAGCAGCAGCAATTGTGACACATGGGCGCTGCCATGTGTCAACAGGGGGGATGGAAACCATAATACAACAACGTCTCACAACATATGGTTTATATGGTTTAAATTCTTACTTAAAAAAATTTTTTTGTATTGTCTGTGTGAAATATAAGGCCAAAATGAAGCAGGTTTCCAAAACCATCTTATCCATTTCAAACCATGCATATGGATTTTATTTGAACTTTCACAAAGTGGGCCATATAAATATTGTCTAGTGATGATTGATGCTTTTTCTAAATGGGTTGAAATAGTTCCAGCAAAGCATGCAGATGCTTTGACAGTAGCTAAGGCTATTTGTAAAACTAGTACCCCAACACATGGCATCCTGCAAACTGTGTATAGTGACAATGGACCACATTTTGTAAACCAAGTGATACAAAACATGGCTATTCACTTGGGAATGACATTAAAGAACCACTGTGCCTATCATCCACAGAGTGCAGGGTTGATGGAAAGAACGAATGGTACTGTGAAAAGCAGATTAAGAAAATGCATGGCAGACACTAGCCGGCCCTGGCCAGAGTGTTTAGATTTGGTGAAGCTCTTTATGAGGATCACACCGACAGCTGATGATCTAACACATTTTGAAATAATTCATGGAAGAGCTTACAGATTGCCTCTGTTTGCTCCAGACTTACAAAAAGCTGATGAAGAACAGACATTAGCAGATTATAATCAGGACCCTTAAACTGAAGGAGGTGTCCAGTGCAAAGTTACTGCCTTTTGATTCTCTTTCTGCACAGGAGGCCGCTCCGATAGAGCAAGGTGACTGGGTCTACAAAAAGTCATCAAACCAAAGAACTGGACGAGTCCACGGTGGGAAGGACCGTTCCAAGTGCTGATGACCACACCAACAGCTGTAAAGATTGCTGAAAGACCCATCTGGATACATCTCAGTCACTGTAAGCTGCAGAGAGTGTTAAATCCCTAAAATCGGAGTAGAGAGGAAGGAAAGCTCTTTTGAGAGCTTCCGGGGTACAAAGGGGAGCTACATTATAGTTGTAGTTCGTCTCAAACCCGGTGAAGAAACGCTAAGATTCTCACTCCTTTAGTTTGGGGGTTCTGACATCTCTGTACGCCGAGCAGCAATAGGGACTCCATATGCCAGATGGATCTTCTACTGCGCTGTGACTGCTGTATGTTTGATGTTTGGAGAAGGAAGCGACTCTGAGTTCCACCCACATGACCAATCTTTGGTGGAAACTGATGAACAGAACTGCTTATGAGGGACATGCTGTGAACTGCTACGCGTGTGCGCAGCTGCCGGTTTCCATTCACAACTCAGGTCTCCGACCAGGTAACATTACTGACGACAAACAGATGTGTCTCTATGTTCTAAGCACCAGACCGCAGCACATCTCACTTCCAAGGGGAGACAGACCACGTGTGAAGAACTATTCAGCCGACCTCCAGATGGGAGAGGCTGTGCAAGGACTGTTTCGATCTTTAAATTGTTCACTTGCAGACGATGTACTGCCTTTTTCGTCATCTCAACAAACTGGAAAATACCAGAGATCATTTTGTTGGCAGGAGCCAAACCAGGATCTCTGAGGAACTGTGTTTATGATGATGGACATGTTGTTCTAGGGACGTTGCCCTGGAATTTGTGTAACAGAGTTTACACCTACTGCGAACCGACACAGGATTTCATCAACTGCACAGCCTGCAGGGGTCAAAGGGCGACTCCACACTGCAAAGTCTGGAAGGACAACGCAGACTGTGACAACTTGCTTCAGGAGTGAAGTTTCAACATCACGCATAAGACAAAGAGGAGACAAATGACAACACTGTGCAGCGCCATAGTGCCAGGAGATTATGGCTCACGGATGTTAGCAGACTGGAAAGCACAAAATGATCTACACACCCGCTCCAAGCGAACAGCTATGCCAGAGGTCAAAAGATGGGGAGGCCTAACAACCTCACTGCCCCTCAGGGAGGGGTCTTCAAAATCATTGGCCCAACATGCTGTACTTTTGTACCTGATGAAACAGGAACTGGAGGAACTATTTCTGACGCTCTATACGAGCTGGAGGATTTAAAACAGTATGTGGAGAGTGGAACACGCGGCTCACCCTCCTTTGATTTGCTTTCATGGCTTACTGCTGGACCATGATGGTCCTTGCTGTTAAAGCTTGTGACACCTGTTCTGATTGTGTTAGTTTTGTTTTGTCTTTTTACAGGATACATTATTCCTTGTCTACAAAATATGATGTTTAAAACAATTAACACGACTGTTATCAACTATCAGCTGACAAAGGCATCTTATGAGACAACTGAAGATGACTTGTTCCAAGTTCCTGACGATTTTCTGAACAATGATGAATTTCTGTAATCAATAAACAGATGAATTCACTTGCTGAATGACTCCTACACCGAAAATGTGAAAACAAGTGGTGTTGGGATGAGACAACTGCATTTGATTTTTGCTGTTTCTTTTTTTGGTTTTTTAGTTATTTCTTTATATTATTTTATTCATTGTGTATTCTCTGTGTCTAGATTAGTTTTTATTATTTTCTTTTATTTTCTTTTCTATGCTTGGCTTCTGCATAAGAGTTTATACACATAGTAAAATGATAAAAAGGGGGGAATGTTAGAGATTTTTCGGTATTATCATTTTGTTATTACTACTGTGATTTTAAGTTTAAAGTGTTCTCTCTCTTGTGTGTGTATAAACTGACGACTGTCTTCACAGAGGTAGTAAAACTTTTATGGTTCTCAGACTTTAAATTCTTCTTGTGTGTTTATCTGCTTACTTCCTTAATTGCTAGTTTGACCTAGAGCTGAACTGGGCTCAGATGGTGGGTCAGATATCACACCTGGAACTGAGTTGTTGGTCTGTTTGTGTCAAGTGTTTTACGACCTCTGTTGTTTCCTGACTGAACCATGTGATTGTTTTTCTTTGACAATAAAGAGGGAGCTCACGTGAAAGCAGATCAGAACTCTCTGTGGACAGCTTGAAGAAAGTTGTTTATGGAGACTTCTCCTTCTGCAGAAGCCTGACCATATTTAATTCATATACGTTGTCTGTGGTTATTTATGTAGGTTCGAGAAAAATACCTTACATTATATTAACATAAAAAAATCTCAGTAGAAACGCAAAAAAAAAGAAAAAAAAAGAAAAGGGAAATGTTTGATCATTCTTTGATCAGGAGAGGTCTGTTTCTATATTTATATTCCAGAAACATAAAAAGCAGCTGTATACACATCACATCAAACAGGCCTTTTGTCTTTTTGTTAAATTCAGCATCATGTAACCCTTCCAGTGTCTCACAAAATACCCATACTTGTTTTTTGTTTTTCATTTTGGCACCTTGCGGTGTGTTTCTATGTTTTCTTGCCCTGTGAAAACCCAGGAACAAACCAGACAGGAATAAAGTTGAGATAAAATTTAATTACCTATCAAATCACTAGTTTGTTTAAAATGAATATTCTTTAACATCTAAATGCTACAATCAGGTCTTAATGGTGTCTATCAAGTACAAGCAAGGTAGGGTGACAGTGAGTTCCTGTCAGCTGACTACAACTGAAGAGCACAGTTCAGTTCGAGCCTTTTAGTCATTTTTAAAAAAAATAATTTCCATTGACTGATATGTAGAAGGTACAAGTCAAGATAAAAAAAAAAGTTATCAGTGCCACATTTGGTAATTTTCATGTTTTTAGACTTACAACATAATTAAAAAGACACATACACAAAAAATGACATACACTTAACACATTTGAATAAATCCACACAAATATTGATGGTTTTTGCAAAAAAACTGACACGTTTTGTGAGAAATTAGAAGTCAGGGGATCTTGGTAGATCTCTGATTAAGTGAAGATGAGCGCTGGCTAGACGGTTGGACGGACGAATGGAAATTAGAAAACAGAATCAGTGTCCAACATTTATCTCAGTCCATCCATTATCTAACACACTTTTCCTTGCAGGACCAGAATTTTATTCTTTTGCAGTGTTTGTTTTCTTAGCAAAACAAATAGACATTTAATGTGAAGCAAAAGAAGACATTTTATTATTCACAAAGCCCCTCCTTTTTAGATAAATATGTAGCACCGGACATTTTCAGTAGAATACTTTCACACATTACTTTCTAACTTCCCTGTCTAGCATTGTTTTTTCTGCCACCATTTATGCACAGTTTGTGCTCATCACTTATATCTTTACACCATCTGTACTGTGGCTTACAGACTGTGAAACCAAAGATCTCTCCACATGTCTCTCCTTGTGTCATATTTGGAAAGATTCCTATATTTGGAGTGCCAAGATAGACAGACAGCAAGATTCTCAAAAGTGACACTCACAGGAAGCCTTGACAGTTCTAGGATATATGTCTTCATATGTCAAAAGGGGGAGGTTTCCAGTAAGAAAAATATGCAGAAGCACCAGTCTTCTTCAGAATTATTCTTTTTATTTTTTATGAGTCTATGATTTGGTACAAGGCCTCAAGAGGGTTACAGCAATTAAACTGGAATAAAAAGTGGATTGCGAATGTGTTCTGGCGAGACATGTCCACATCAACTTGAGGAAAAATCCTGCTTTTAAATATGCTTGAGAATAACAACTGAAGAGTGTCAACATCCACAATGAAACTAGCCATATAATTACATGATCTTAAATGACATGAAGGTCCAAAAGTAGCATGAAATGTCAGATTACATTACATAAATAAAGACTTTCATTTTAGAATTGTTCCTGAGGTTGATGGCCTGCCACAAATTTGGAATTGGAAAAGTTACATAATACCCAGAATTTTCAGTTAAATGAAATAATTTTTGTTCTTGAGGTAGTATTCAATTGTCACATCCAGAGGAAATTCTGTATTTCTTCTAAAACAGAAAGAGCAGAACATATTTTTTTTTAAATACTGAAAAAGATAAGTTCACTGAAATGTTCTTTGCTTTCATCATATTAAATCTAGTTAAAGCAAACTTGGGGAGGGAACAGATTCACATTTCAAATACCAGCTGATGCCTTGAAATGAATAAATCATTCATGCGTGACCCATTGACACACGAGCTCACCAGGTCCAAAAACACTCACAGGCAGGCCTCAACATGACTTTTGACGTGACTTTTGTCATTTTGAGGTCATTATCAACCTCCACTGAATGTGATATTTGTTTATGCATCCACAACACAAGACTTCCTAAGAAGCAAACATTCTCA
The DNA here is from genome assembly GCA_911649635.1 of Poeciliopsis gracilis. Classification (NCBI taxonomy): domain Eukaryota; kingdom Metazoa; phylum Chordata; class Actinopteri; order Cyprinodontiformes; family Poeciliidae; genus Poeciliopsis; species Poeciliopsis gracilis. The sequence goes on from CAJVRI010001403.1 coordinate 3,271,347, forward strand.
ATTTGAGTTAGGATGGAGAAGATTGGTCAGGGAATTAAAAAAAAAAGAAAAAAAATCAGCCATAGAATATCACAATTCTATGGCTGATTCACAATTCATAGTAACTTAAAGTTTAAAAAAAATGGTACAGTAGTACTTTTTAAAACAGTCATAGATGCTCTGACCATGAATGTAGCTGGGAGTTTTCACTGTGCATCACAGCTGTGCAAAATCTGTATGAAGCACCATCTAAGCATCCTAGTAAAAATCCAACACAGGAATTTGCAACGCCCTGTTGGTTTTTAAGCAGAGACCTTGTGTGGCTTTGCACTCCTAAAGTTAAAAAAGTTGGATTACTTTAAAGAAATATCTCAAAACCTTTGGAGTAAACAAGAATCAAAATAAGAAAGTTGTGATGTCCTGCAAAGTAGGTCACAAAGTAGGCCACGCTGGTATCCTTTCAAAGGTTTGTCCCAATGCAGGCTCTCCTAAGTGGTTTATAAATTCCCCACAAACGCTTCAGTAGCAACCAACATTGCTAAGAGAGATGGCTTTGGTTTTGTTATGGTATGCTTCTATGGATCTCTGCATACTCAAGCTATTACTGATATTCTTAGCATCAATGTCCTATTTGGGGTGTTTCACAAGCCCATCTGTAAAAAAATCTGAGACAAATTTTAACTTTCCTAAGCCTCACTTACAACCGTGTGCTACTTTTACATTCTGTTTTCAGCAATCTTTTATACTTGTGGTCTGAAGCTGACTGGCCTTTTTTCTTCAGATGAGAGATAGTATAAGGTGAGAAGAAATTTCAGCTTTCATATATACACTTGTCTGTTGAACCCTACTACCTGCTTGAGAAAGCAAGGATGCAGAAAATCTTAAAACTGTTAGGTTAAAATAGTATCAGTTTACTGATCCTTGACCATTCAATAATTTTGGGCTGAACATTGACTGATGAAAGCTGATTCTCTGGTCAGGAATCTATATGAGATTCTTATACTAAGATTTTTTAAGTGGTTAATATACGAACAATAACAGACGTCATATTAGTCCTAAAGCTAAATCAATTACTGAACTGGTATGCAAATAGGTCACTTGCACTAACGAGTGAGTATGTTGAATGAAAAGGCTGTAACAGATGCTGTTTACTGAGTTGCATGCTCTCAAAAGCCCCCCCTCTGCAAACGTAGTTACTGGGAAAGTTTTATCTTCCGTAATTGTGAACAAAAATGTTCATGTATATCATGCATGAACTGATAAATACATGAAGCATGATACAGAATGTTAAGACCATTCTATTACCTAAAGAGGAGGAATTTAATTGTATCTCAATCTTTCTGCGAAATTATTGTAACATAACATCTTCTTCTTGTGAACTCACAAAAGTTATGCACACAGTTTCTACACAAAAAAAAGCATATTTTTTGATCCAACCCCAATCCCAACTGGAGTTGGGGCTGGGGTTGGGGTTGGGGCTGGGGCAACTGTTGGGGTGGGGGTTGGGGTTCAGTCTAGGGCTATGGTTGGGGCTGGGGTTGGGGTTCAGGTTAGTGCTATGGCTGGGGTTGGGGGCTAAGGTTGGGGCTGGGGTTCAGGCTAGGGCTAAGTTTGGGGCTGGGGTTGTGGCTGGGGTTGGGGCTAAGGTTTGCTCTAGTGTTGGGGCTAAGGTTGGAGCTGGGGTTGGGGCTAAGGTTGGAGCTGGGGTTGGGGCTAAGGTTGGTGCTGGGGTTGGGGCTAGGGCTGGTTCGGCCTGGGGTTGAGCCTGGGGCAGGGGTTGGGCCTGGGGCAGGGGTTGTGGTGGGGGCTGGGGTTTGGGCTAGGGCTGTCAATCTCACAGATTAATTGGATCACTGTTTTGAGGGAAAATCAATCAATTTTCTTTTACATTATATTTTTTGCGTATTCCTAGTCGTATTTAATACTGAGGAATATAGACCATTGAATGTAGAATGATACATTTTTTGTGTGTTTTGCTTTTAGCATTCATGGTCCTCCTTCCCTTTCCTTTTTGTGCTGCTTGTTTAGTGATGACAGTCATCTCTGCTGAGTTCATTATAATAAAAAATCGAACAGTGAATAAATTTGGTTAAAAGAATCAGAGCAATGTATCATTCCGAATGTCTTTCTTAAACATTGTTAATACTGTCAAGAAGCAATTGTTGTTTAAAGGCACAATGATTACAGACTCTTTGAAGTGTGAACAAAACAATGCCCCGTGATGACGGCTACACTTCCCTTGCCTTGATTTGCTTTGGCACCCTATTTTATCAGTTATTAGAGATGAATAAATATATTTCTGGGTGAACCAATATTGCACAACAAAAGCATGGGAAACAGAATGGCTCTTACTACAGCAAGAGATTTGTCTACCTATTTAAACTGATTGCTAAGAAAAAAATGATGCCACACTTTCTCCTGATTTAGTCACAGTCTGATTTGATATCTTATGCATCACACATCAAAGCAAGAAAAAATATATCAAGTGTATGACCCAATAACAAACAAATTAATTCAATTTACTGTGATCTATTGTGTTCAGTAAATTCAATTTCATGGAAAACAATTTAAAAGTGTGAGAGAATGACATAACAAAAAACTAATGTTATTTCAAGAAAACTCACAGACTTATGATGTAAAGCAGTGAAATCATGTACAGGGTTTACTGAGACAAAATGGTTGCTATAGGAAACTTCTGTACACTTTGATGTGATTGCAAGAAAGTCAAATGTCAGGTGCAAAATGTCTGGTCTTAAAAATTTACTGAAGGGTCTTGGGTTTGGTAAAAGCTTTTATGGTGTTTAATATTTATTTTGATCTCAGCATGGGATTTGACATTAAGTAGCACCAGATATTGCCAGAGACGCCTCCAGAAAATGTTCAAGCGAGTGTCTAGATGGAGACAGTTTACAGTTTTGGACGTCAGATTAGAAATTTTTTAGGCTGTGGTCACAGCAAAGGGAGACTGGAGGCAAAGCTTGGAGTAAATTATATGCAAGTGTGTTTGCATGTGTGTATGTGTGTGCATATTAAAACTACAACACTGGATTTAGCATGAATAACCTGAAAAGAACACTAAATATGTAATCTACTTTCTACAGAAAAATTATAGATCAGATTAATAGATTAGTATTCTATAAACACATCTGGAAGTATTTTATTTTATGAGACAATCCTTCAATCTTTTCCACTATAGGCTTAAATCCACAACCTTAGCTAAATTTTAATTGGATCAGCTAGCTGATTGAAGCATGAGATGAATAAAAAATGTTACTGTGTGTCATTCATGCAAACTGCTCGTTTCTCCAACTTATCACTGAGGCTTTCTCACAGGCTAAAAATCTCAGAAAAATATTTCAGATAATTCAAATCCTCACTAAGCATATTTACTCACCGTTTTTGTCAGCTCTGCGGAAAATCTGAAAAAGCGGAAAGGATAAAGCCATTAGTTTTAGTCAAGGCTCTTTAAGGAATTTTTCCACTAAACAGTTATAAATAATCTGGAAAAATGTAATGCAAAGTTTGATATTGACAAAATATTTGCCATTTAAACATCTAAATCATTTATGCAATCATTAGAAGGATTACCAAAACAGGAACATTTACATAAGCTTTTATAATGACTGTGCATGTGAGAGTGTGAGAGTGAGTGAGTCATATTTAATGGCAATGGCAGCTGAAACAGAGAATCTTGCTTAAAATGGGACTAACAATCATCGCATCTGGAGTAAATAGTCATTTCAGAGGCAGCACAAGGCCACAATGAAGCAAAGGGGCCATTTGCTTTTGTCCTATTGGTGCCTCAGCCTTAAACTGCCCATATTCAACCTGTAATAAGATGCTGCAGTACTTTGCCACCTGGGGAAACTGTTGAAATAACAGCAGGGATATAAAAAAAACATTAAATTTGAGTTAATTGGGATAAATTATAGTAATTGAGTATAACAGCTCCTGGGAAAAAGGATCTGTGAGAATGTTCCTTTGTGCACCTGGATGTAGCTGTTTGTCACTGATGCAGCTCTAATTTCTGCAATAGCTTCAAATATAGGTGGGTTACATTTTTAGAGAGCTGGTCTTTATGTGAGCTTATCTATCAATGTTCTCTCAAATGTAGATAAGCTGCTGCTCCACTGTAATGCACCATATAAAAAAGGCTGGTGCCACCAAAGAGTCAAAAGAGGGCTTCAGGTGCACACTATGCACCCTTTCTGCAAAGAGGATAAGTGTTGAGATTTTTTTATAGATGTTCACCTGTCAGTGTGTTGGGTCTGTGCCTGAAGAAATCTATCACAAGCTCCTTAGTTTCCATTAAGGTGGCACCAGTACACAAGTTCTGTGTCCACTGGCTGTACTCTAAGTTTTCCTCACCAATGATTAAGCTATGGCAAAGTTATCACAGAACTTTTGTAGATGGTAGCCTGGGGAGTTCAGGGAGAAGTCTGCACTGTAGAGGGGGAACAGGAACAGTGCCAGCACATATCCCTGCGGGTTCTCTTTATTGTAGACTAGCCTGTCAGAGACACAGCCCTCTGTTCTCACATACTGCAGCCATACATTTTAATATAAAAGAGTAGCTTTAGCTAGGGGAATTTGATAATTGGACATGTTATTGTACACATATACAGTGTATGCTTAGACACTGTAAGTAAGCTTGCGGCTTCTTGGAGCAAACGCCACATGGTTACAAAAGCACTTGTAAACTGGAAGAACACAGGCTGAATGTCAGTTCTGGAACCATGAGACCGTGCACACTGTTTCCTCAAGTGTTACAAATAAATTCAACAGCGGCATCATTGGTTTTGCCAATTACATAAATGTGTTTTTCCTGATGTGGAACACCAAATTGTCAGCTTTGGTGCAGTCAGCCCCTTTTCTGTCTGTGCTACTGTCTGACTGAAATGTTAATAGACAAATGATGTTTTTTGATTAAAAAAAAAAAAATATCAGATTATCCTTATTATTTTTACTGTAAAATTGTGATCACGTTTTATTATGAATCCTCCACATTGAATCATAGCTCTTAAAAACATGCAACAATTAATTTAGGGCCATAAATTTGTGCAATTTTGCCAAACTATACAAAAGTCTGTCTCAGATGTTCAACATTGTCTCAGATGCTTAAGGCAATATAAAAATGTATTTTAAAATGATAAAAATGTCAGCAATAACACCCAAGTAAAAGCACTCCTGTTTTTTAAAAGGGATGCTTTTATTAAATTCAATTAAACTGAAGGTAAACAATGAAAATAAAATGTGTGAAACTGCAAAAGAGCAGTGGGGAAAAAAAGGCTAGAATCATTCCTATATAAGAGTCTTTGAAATTTGTTTCATCCTTTTCCAGATTCAGTTTCTCCCAAATTATTTTTCTGAAGTCTTTGTTTTACAAAGTCAGCACATTCTTAAGCTGAAAGCATCCAGTTACACAATTTTAACAGTTTAACAGAAATACAACCTAAATTCAATAATTAATTGTTTTTGTAAAGCAAAACAAAACAAAGGTTTTGTTTTAAAAGCAACAATATAATTTCTTCATATATTAACTTACAATTATGTAATGTCCTATCACCACTTTACCCTTTGTAGCTCATTTATTTCTAAAGGACTCTATGACTTATTATGGCCACAAACTCTTCAATATTAGTAAACAGCTTATATTTCACTGGTAACTGGGAAGCTGTAGCAGCCAACACAGTCTCTGTTTTACTGCTCTTTCATATGTCATAATATCATTAATATAAAGAGCGAAATATACTGAAATCGTTTGAGAAAATCCAGATCACATTCACAAAAGGATGATTTCTACAATATTTAATTTTTTACATGAACTAATTATAGTTGAGCATCAGAATATATTTGGCAGTTTCCACAATACAAACCGTATTTGACCTGCATATTGGTGAAATCGCGATCTGAGAGATTGACAGTTTGTTTCAATTCTTCTTATTTTAAAATGTTGATGTTAGTAACCCTATGATATGCTATTTTGGGTGATTTTTTGAATTAATAAATAACCTTGTAAATAAAACAGACTTGCACAGTGTTTGCACAAGTCTAGGTAATTTTATTCCAGATGCCTTAGTTTCTCTTCACTCTGTTCCCATTGGGGGACTCAGTGGTAGAATGCTTATAATTAGCAGCAGTGTGTGCAGTCCTTCAGCTGAGTGCTTTTTTCGAAGAGAAAAAGAGGCTTTTTAAAGAGTAGAATGATTGTCACTTAAATAGATCCATCATCTTAAAAAAACAGAACATGCACATCAAAAACTTTTTTTGAATGTCTCTGTGTTTTTACTTTCAAGGTTCATTTATGCATTGATTTATATTTAGAGTAAGGCAGTGAGACATAACTCAGTGATATTTGCATACAATTAGACAGTCTTTCAAGATATTTGTTGCCACAAAGAGACTGTCGATGTAACCACTCTTTTGCTGGTCAGATATTGGCAGCGATTATTGCCTCTATCTATGCAGAGTTAAGCAAAGCTACAGTTCCAGCATGACTATGCAATTTGTCTGGACTGTTGTTTTTGTTCCAGCATAAAATATTGACTTATTGGCCAAAGCTCGTCCAATTTGGCAACAGTAATAATGCAGTGTCCCAACTCCTAGTATTTTATCATTGGGTTTTTTCTAGTTGGCAAATAGCATGGTGGCGAAATTATTTCCGCCTTTCTTGTCTGCTGACCTCTGCAGTTACCTTTGGGCTAAAGCCTATACTGGGGATCAGAGAGGAAATCATAGAATACCAAGGCCAGTTCAGTTTGAAGAAGCACATGCCAAAAGAAATAATGACTCTGTCAACCTCATTGTCCAGTTTTGTTTGGCCAGAATAAATAAGAAAAAAATAATAATACCGGGTATTATTTTTTCCAAATCCATGTCTTTAAAAGTCTTTTTTCGTTCGCTATTATGTCCATATGGACTCAACTGTCTGATGAATGTTTCAGACACGTTGTTGAATTTATGTCTAATAATTAAGGAAGTCCTAAAGGCAAAAATGGGTCCAAATGAGGACCGGAAAGGTGTATTCAATACAATGCTGAGTCTTGCCAGGAGAGTGAACATACATTATAAATACATAAACAAATGTAATGTTACATGAAATATGTAATTTCCTCTTCTTTAAACACCTCCACCCATTGCAGCATCTGAATAAGTGAGGCTTTTTAAAGATTAAAGATAATAAACTTGCTTGATGGATATCAGCACAAATCAGCTGGACAGCTCCAGAACAGATGAGTCACCAACTCTGGGAAAGCTACTTATTGGCTCCCAAAAGAAGATCAACAATATGCCTCACTCTTGATCTTGTAAAAGTTGTTAGTCAGCTGCTTGAAGAAAAGCCTTGGGAACAACAACTGATGCTGCCCATGTTGAATTTAGTCAGTTTCAGTCATCTGTTGCTTAATTTTCCCTCCCTATTCATTTTGTCATTGTTCCTTCAGCTAAAGGCTCCCTGTGACTTTTCTTTCAATTTTCTGATTTTTTTTCAGCTTGTGTGCATCCAATTTCCAAATTAGTCAGTCAGTATCCAGGTCACCAGTGACTCTAGTTTCCTTTTACAGATCTGCATAGATCAGTTTTCATTTTGTTTTCCAGTGAGTTTGATATTGTCTTTGTGCTTGTTTAAACTATGTGGTGCAGAACACGTAATTGAAAGCAAGGAACACAGTACAATAGGCGCTAAGAAGGAAAATATTCACGAAGAAAAAAAAAATACATATTTGACACAAATTTAATTTGTGATTAAATTTAAGATAATCACAAAAAACTAAAAAGAAGATATGTTGCTCTAAAATCTTATCATTTTACATCACTGCAAATGAGATTGTACTTCAGTCAAGATTGAAGAAATAGAGCAGGACTGTCATAAATAAATGAGACAATGCTTTCAAAGAGCTTACACCACCAGACGAGTTCATTTAGAAGAGGTCTTGCTCCTTAAATTCTGATTATACAGATCACAGTGCATTTGATATTTTCTCAGCTATTGATTATGCCAGAGGTCATGCCTGACAAGCATGCCAGGCATGACCTGTAAGTTATTAATAACTCCCAAACCTGCACTTCACTTTCACTCTCTATAGGTCAACAAGCTCAAACTCTGGACTTCTGCCCTTTGTATGTCAATTTCTGACTTATAACAGAATTCAGGTAATTTCCAACCTCTTCCCAACACACTAATCTCACTATTTTTAACTTATCTATCTAGACAGATAAATACCTTCAAAGCAGCTCTCTTTTACTTAATCAAAGTTATTGTTTAAACAACATAGTGGCATGATAATATGATCCCTCTTCAGCTATTACATAACTTTAGGTGCTTTTCCTTTGTGCATCCATTTCTGTTGTGTGGATCTCTTTTTTTCTTTTCATTGTTTTTTTTTTTTTTTTTACCATCAAAGTGTTCCTGTCTCCTGTTCAATTAAGTGCAGAACAGGATCGTTTAAACTTGTTTGTTGTGGCCTCTGTCTTTGGGCTTTCAAGAGTCAGGAGTAGATAATGCATCATTTACAGCAATCCCAGGAAAAGGTCAGACCTGCTTCCCAGTGCGCTGTTGGTTTGATGCTATGGTGGCAGGAATTAAGACAGTGGCTTCTCACAGGGTCTTCTGTCTGTGCATGGCTTATGAAAAATAAACAGTTCTGAGCAAAAGATGAATGTAATGAGGACTCTGTGTCTGATATGCTCCTAAACTACCATGAAAAATCACCAACTGTAATAGTTTTACTGTTTCTCCACCACAGCAGGAGAGATGAACATCAGAAGGGGGTAGGAAAAGGGATGTAAGTGAGGGGAGAAAAGAGATGGCAATCTGCAGCAAACCTCAGAAACAAACCTCTTGATGCAGAGAATTATTAAGAATGACTAAACAGCCTACGCACACCAGCATCATTCATTGTTTCTGGCCTTCAAATACGGCATTTTTGAAGCAAAGCATAATCTCTGAGATGCTATAATTCTTGCATCCTTGACATTAGTAATTGCTCATTATCATGTAATTAGGACTCAACATGGACCTACTGCAGATGGTCTTATCACATTTTAATTTGGGGAAATAAATATTTGTGTAAGACAGAGTCAATCATCCTCGCAATCAAAATGCTTTCTGGGGAAAACATGTTTTTTTTTTTTTCCCATTCATTTACACCAGTGTATTCTGCGGTTCAATCATTCCCAGTAGTGTGTCACCCTCACAACAAATCCAAGCATATCACAATAATTCATCACTAGAGACTTTTTTGCTACTTTTACTGGAGGGATAAAAGGAATTATACTCTCAGCGTATCTCACAGTCAGGTGAGAGTCTTTCTCATACTGAGCGATTTGAAAGGTACAACAGCAAGAAACTGCACAGTATGCTTTCAAAGCAAAAACCCTCTCCCGAATCAAAATCTGACAATCTGACTGTGGTTAATTTAAAATAATTGGATACCCAACAGGCAAAAAAATATTTCCACTCGAGAGAAATTGTTTCTTGTCACAAAAAAGCCCACCATTAGAAATTAATGCATCAAACCCTACAACAAATAAGATGGGCTAAGCTAGGAACAGGGAAATATTATGATCAAAACCAAGACAATTACAGCAGAATTTTATTTTTGCAATAACTCACAAAAGAACAGTGAAATAGCTTCACACAGTCAAGCTAATTCTCCAGAAGGGCCAGAGAGCATTGGGCTCCTAAAGATAGTAAGGACCTTGCATGTTCTGAGAGGTTGAAAGCATAGGTTGCAAATTAAAGGAACAATGGTTACCTCACCTGGATGTGGAGGAAAAAGAACTTTTGATGCCAGTTACTAGACTCTATCAAGCCCCTTGTTTGGAAAGGTGTGAATAAAGTCCGCAGCAGTCATTAAAAGTGGCACTTTGTTTTGGATTATAAGAAATCTTTTAATCAGAGGCATGTAGACCAATGTAATAGCTCTTACTTAATTTGTTAGTTTTTATATTTTGCTAATAAATCTAATTTTCAGTGGAGAATTAAGATATTTTCATGTTTTTTTGTTTTGCATTATATCCTTCACAAGCTGGTATCAAACACTTCAATCACAATGTTTTACAGAGATGAAAATGCCTGATAAGTCCAAAAGCTGCCGTGGGTAATGTCATAATGATAGACTGGACTCAAAGCTGTCAGTTATAGTAGGAGTTCAAATCTAGAAACATCCCTGGCCCAAAAACCTTTAACAAGATGGACGGTTTCTATGGCAGCATTGCAGGTTAATCTAGCAGCAGGTGATATTTGTTTAAGCAGCATTTGAAACAGGATTGTCTATGAATATGTCTGTGCATGGCTTTAATTGGAGGCTCCTGGGAAGAGCAGAAACAGGCGATGATTGTATAGCATTGACCATATGACAACATCCTCCAGGGAACCATTAAATTGGGTCAGAAAACTTCTTCCCTAAAGAATTTCATGAAACATCGATTATAACTTAAGCAACTTCATTTTGAGGTAATTTGGGTAAAGCCTTGCAGAAAGCACAAGTGTGACAGTGTGTCGAAAGGGGAGAACCTCTAGCAGCACCTAAAACTGTCCAACTGAGAGCTTAATTTATCATGCAGAGGCAGCAGCTGCAGCTCTTCCTTCGTTCCTATTTAAAATTACACGCACGCGCACGTGCACACACAAGACCCTCCTGTTTCTATTTACACTATTGTAAATAGAAACAATAGTGTAAATATATATACAGTATTGTTTATATCTATCTATCTATATAGATATCTATATATGTAGATATATCTATATAGACATATATATATAGACATATCTATATAGATATCTATATCTATATAGATATGTCTATATATATAGATAGATATATACATATAGATATCTATCTATATATGGAACATAGTGCAAAAATATGGACTTTTCACTGTGGACGAGTAAATCTCCACTTACATCGTGAAAGATAGTAAGCCCCTGTCCGGAGCTGTGCAGCGGCTGCTGTTGCTGCTGAGCTCGAAGATGCTTCTGTTTGGCCGACTGCAGGCACATAGTGATCATCTCGGTGCAAGCTAACATCTTTCCAAAGGCTTCGAGACGCACTTCTTGAAGGCTTCAGTAAAAAGTCTCGCAGGGTGGAGAGAAGTGGAGGAGATGCAGCGGCGGAAGAACTGGCAGGTAAGAGAGGAGTCAGACAGAGAGGCAGGCGGGGACTAAAGGATGCTCTGCAACTTTGAGATGAGCCGGTGAAATGAGTCGTCAGCCCCTCCTGCTGGAGCCGCGGTGATTGGCCAGTTTAAGTGCGACGTGCATCTGGATTCGATACCTTCAGTAAAAAAAAAAAAAAAAAAGACAAAACAAAGAAACAAAGCAAATACCCTCTTGGTTTTCTGTTCTTTTGAAAAAGTTAAGCTCAGTTAAATAATCCCAGATTGTTTTGAAATATTTTAGGAACCTTGAACTTTTCACATAATCATTGACATAATTGTATTGGGACTTTATATAAGAGACAAACACATGACCTGACCAATGGGGAAAAATACAAAATCACGTAAGTACATTGATACACATAAACACATAAACAATAAGGCGGGAGAAGCATGTGAATCACTTAAGAAATGTGACTGAGATTACTTTGCAGAGGACTGTTGAAACATTTCATTCTCAAGATGAGCACTTGCAGTTGTAATTAAAGGGAAAATCCTTGTAAAATATACCAAAGGAAAAAAAAACCAAAACAAGTGAATAACATTGCAATGAACAATAGAAAAATTCCAACAATGTGTATGTTTGTGTTCCTTTCTGGCATTTCCCAAAATACCAAAAAGGATTTACTTGCTTAATCGGTTTGTTTTCATTTTGAGTTTTCATTTTTACTCAAAATGTATCATTTTATGCGATAATTTAATCTCTATCATTTTAAATTTTTTAGTGATCGTTGCTACATCTCAATCCTTTTTACTTTTTGTTGTTGTTGTTGTTATTGTTTGTTTTACCTTTACCATAAAACAGAAAAGTTCATCAGTTGTTGTCAAGTACTTTCCAATTTAGAAGGATGCTGCCATCTGCTGGATTTTTAGTAGCCTCTCCAAAAAAAAAAAAAAAATGTCAATAACATAACACTGGTTTTGTTTTCATTGTCTGTATGGTTTTAAAATTCTGTTATTGTTATTGCTTGTTTTTTCATATAACAAAACCTCAAACCAAAGAGAAAGCTTAAAGAGTGAGCCGTGGGAGAAAGGCAGATCCCTTTAAATGTTCTCTTCCTGAATTTGATCCAGTTTCACTTTCCGTTCAGATGACAGGCGCTTAGAAGTAAGATCGTCTTAAAGGCAAAATCGGGCAGGAAGTGACCCATGTAAGCCCCCCTATATTTGCTTCCTCTGTGACCTGAAACTGGATAAGTGGAGGAGACTTTGGACGCTGAGCTAACAGCGACAACTCAAACTCTTAAGGTTGGACACTACTAAAAGTTTCTGTTCGGCTTGTGAAGTGTGCGTCATTCATGCGTTATCTGACGTCTGGGGGACGATAATGGCTTCTGAAATTTCACTCAAAAGGAACATAAAAGAAGGTGAGTTTTGATTTGATTTTCCTTTGATCATTTAAACCTTTATTTATTTAAATTCTTACTCTCCGTGTTGTTGCTGTCCCTGCTTGGTATCAGTTTATGATTATCGACTTATTTTCACTGCAGTTTGCGTAAGTATGATAGATCAGTCGCTACAAACTGATCTCCATAGCTTCGTCAGCCCTTATATATTCAGCTTTCTTTTCAGTCTATGTTCATGAAGGGTTGTGAAAGTGAAACCTATCTGCACAGAGAAATCTTGGACAAAGCCTTATTTCAGAAACCCATCTAAACATAAATAAGTCACGTAACGTGTTAAACTCTGGTTTTGTTTTCTGCAGCAGAGGCGCTGGCCCTCTCCTTGGGTGAAGCCATCAGCAGTGGAGACTCTGAAGAGGCAGCTGAGCTGTGCAAAAAACTTTCCCAGCTCTCTGTTGAAGTGTCAGTCAACATCAAGAGCCATGTCTACCCTCAGGACTCCTTCAGGTGGGGGATGCAGGAGTGCAGGCAAAGGACATTCCCTTTATTCCCTGTTCTTAGAATTTAATTTGGATATTAGCATCATGCCTTGTCTTGTGTTTTCTCTCTAATTGGACAGAGAAAAAAAAAACATGTTTAAATAACACTAAATTGATAGAAAATTACATCCATCTCATAGAATATACTGTGTTTTTTTTTTTGTTTGTAGATTGAAGATTGGTGTGCAGGATGCGGAGTCAGAAGACTATATCCCAGTAACCCTTATTGTTTCCACTGGCATGACAATTGCAGAACTTAAAGATAAGGTGCAGTAAAGCTTCTTCCTCATTATTTTCTTTACTCCACAAGTCCAAAACTGCACAAAAACATAGCAATATTACCATATGATCGACACAATGCTGCATTGCTTTATATCCCTTGAGGTATTTTTTTTTTATATTTCACAGTGAGGATGGTGTGTTTATGGGTGGAAATAGTTTTCCTCCCATACCTGTCATGTTTTGGCTTAAAAGTTTTAATTTTGGTCTCATCAGACCGGAGCATCTTACTTCCTTGTTTTCTGTGTCTCCCACATTGTTTATGGTTAACTGCAATCAGAGCATTTTATAGCGTTCAATCAGCAATGCCTCTCCTACTGTCACTTTTCAATGCAGGTCAGATTTATGCAAGGCACCACTGATAACTATCCTATTTCCAGATTTTTCTACCCAAGTTCTCTCTCTCCAGCTCCTCCAGAGTTAAATCAGGCCTCGTGGCTGATCTTAAAATTTCTTCACAACTTTACTCCTAATGTATCTGGTGTGTTTCTTGTCCTCATGATGCTGTTTGTTCACTGATGTTCTCCATTAAACTTCTGAAGCCTTCACAGAGCAGTTGGATCTATACCGAGTTAAATTCCTGAAAGGCACTCTGTACTGGGAACTACTTGCACTGGATTTCGTGGCATGCATTCTGAATTGAAAACAACATGCATACTCATCATAACAAAATATTGTGATGATGGCTCACAAATACTGCAATAATTTGCAGTATTGTAATAGAAGCATATGCAGTATTTGGTTAAGTATCATTTATTTTGTTTTTCTACATTTCATGCTGGTTTTGTTTTTGTTTTTTTACATTTCCAGATCAGTCAGGACTTTGGGTTCCACCCTTCACTTCAGCGCTGGGTGATCGGTAAACGCTTGGCTCAAGATCAAGAGACATTATACAGCCACGGCATCCGCAAGGACGGAGATCAGGCTTTCCTGTTTATCCTCTCTGCCAATGCAGCCCAACTTACACGGCAGCAACACAAACAGGACCAGGAACAACAGCGCATAGCTGGTCGGTACTGCATTTATAGAAAACAGTGTCTTGTCTTCTATATTGTTCATGAAATTTATTTATTTATTTATTTTTTTGTCAATAGTGTTGACAATAATGTGGCTGACATAAAACAGCAGCCAAAACAGGCAAATTATTGGTGCATTGCTAATCTTTTTTTGCTCTTGCTTATTGTTTGGAATGGCAAACACCATATGCAGTTTCTGTGGAGACTTCCATCAAGTAATTAAACAAGAAAAAGAAAATTGAGCTTATCCAACCAAATATTGATCAAAAAAATACATATAACTTTAATTTTTCTGTGCTTTGACTTGCACTGAATTTCTGTCTTTAGGTATTGTGGAATCTTTGCCATCACTGCAGCTTCATTCAAGAGGCGCAGGCAGTGGCGACAAAACAGTTCCTGCTCCTGTTCCTCCTAAAAAAGTGACTCCTCCCAAACCTGCTCCTAAACCTCGGGTGAGAACGTAGATAATGTAAAAATCAAAGGCTAGATAATGACTTGCAAATACACTTCTGTTGAAACTTTTACATACACAGTTCATGGGCATGAATGTACTTAATATTTAACTCAACCATGAGTAACCTCCATCCATCCATCCATTTTCCGTCACCCTTCTCCCTAACGGGGTCGGGAGTTGCCGGTGCCTATCTCCAGCTGCGTTCCGGGCGAGAGGCGGAGTACACCCTGGACAGGTCGCCAGTCTGTCGCAGGGCAACACAGAGAGACAAACAGGACAAACAACCATGCACACACACACTCACACACACTTAGTTGGGAAGAATCAGCAGTAATGTGGAACTTGCTTCTCTGGAATCAGGGAGCCTGGAGTTCTTGAAGTTTCAACATTACTTACTTAAACCTTGATCTTTTGTTCTTCGTGAATGTTCTAGTGATGCTGGATACTCATAAAAATTTGTTTCAGACTAAACCAAAGCAAACATTTAAATTCTGACCTCAAGCTTATTAATGAGTTGGTGAATATGATCAAAAGCCCTATTTATGTCAAAAAACCTCCTTGTCCAGCACAAGAGAGTCGTTAAAATATGTCAGAATTATTCCAAAAGACCAGTAGAGCAATTTTAAATAAGGTATTGATAAAGTTGTTTTTTTTTTTTGTTTTTTTGGTTGATTATTGCTCCTGCCTTTATCATTTTGATCCTGTTTGAATTAGGTTAATCCACAATAAATTCAACTTCAATTCAACTAAGCAATTTAGTAAATAGCTTAAAAATAAGCTATTTACCTAAAGCCTAAAATGAATTAATTCCATGCCCATGTAAAGTCTGTATTAATTTCCCAATGAAACTACATTTGAATCTTGTTTAAAGTGACATTTTCATCATTCTGAGAATGATCTAATGACAAGACATATTATTATAAATTATTTTGCACATGCTAACCCTTATTACATTTTTAGCAGTGGACTTATTTTGTGTATTTGTGTTTAGTTGGGCTGGCCCTGCGCGATGTGCACTTTTCTCAACAAACCAACACGCCCTGGCTGTGAGATGTGTGGAGCAGAAAGACCTCAGGACTATGAAGTACCAGACGTCTATCAGCCAGATCAGGAAGAAGTCTTGCGCATTCAGCAAGAACAACTGGCTTTACTGCAATATGAACAGGTATGCAATGCTGATTAACTGTCTAAGCAATACCCATTATATGATTTAAAGGGATTAATTGGTCTGAATTACAGCCTGTTCACTTTTGTTAAATCAAGTAAATGACAACAGTAATGGTTGATATAAATTATGTGTACTTGCTGATCTAAATCCATGTTTTGTTCATTTTCTCCTCTGTGATCTTGTAATGAAGGCTCAACAGCTGGAACGTGAGCAGAACTATTTGTACCTGTTGGCCACAGATGACCAAAACCTCATCACTAACACCACAGAGACGGATTGCCCCATCTGTTTCTCTGCTCTGGAGCCAGGAGAAGGGATTGTGCTCAGAGAATGTCTGCACACCTTCTGCAGGTTAGAGAGGACTTTTTTTTTTTGTAGTTTAAGAGGTAAAAACAGACTACTAAAATCATGTATAATCTTTGAATTGAACAGTTGAACATGTTGTCTTCAGGGAGTGTCTTAAAGGGACAGTCATAAACAGCCAGGATGCGGAGGTATCTTGTGCAGATACGGATTGCGAGAGCAAGTTATTGGATCGAGAAATTAAAGAGGTGAGCTAAAAAACATTCAATGCAGAAAACCCAATGACGCATGTAAACTATTTATAATAAATAAGGAGGTCTTTTTCAACATTATTGAATCTAAATTTAGTAACATTGCTGCTGCAGTCAGAACCCACCCATGGAATAATCATTGTTGCAAAGCACATGCACCTTTAGACATTTGCTCAATTGTTAGTGTGCCATGCAATTTCTAATTGATCTTCCTTGACCATGAGGAAATATGCAACCTGTAATTTTGCTGCAATTTCTTGGTCAGCTGCTCACAGAGGAGGAGCACCAGCGGTTTCTGGAGTTGCGCTTGAGCATTGCAGAGAGTCGCTCCGAGCACAGCTTCCACTGCCAGACCCCCAACTGTCGAGGGTGGTGCATCTATGAGGATGATGTCAACGAGTTCCACTGCGACCTCTGCAATGAGACCAATTGCATTCTCTGCCGAGTAACTTTGCAATTTTGACTCAGAGGAATAATAGATCTTTTTTTATACATTGTAATATTAAAAGTATAATAAATAATTGATTTTGCTGACTTTGTTTTAGGCCATCCACAAAGACATGAATTGCAAGGACTACCAGGATGACCTGCGCATCCGAGCAGAGAATGATGAAGCAGCTCAGAAGACAAAGCAGATGCTGGAGGTAGGATAGCCTAGAGCTGAGTGTGGAAACTGTTACTTTTGTTGTTTTTTTTATAGCTATTTTTAATCTCTTTTGAAGTCTTATTTGAATGTGTAGTGCTATGAAAAAGTACTTGCAAACAGAGAGACATATGTTTCTGTTTTCAAAATTAAAAATTTCTAATCATGACTGCACACACACAGACTAAAGCTAACACATCTAATTCACCAAGATAGTGTACAATATTGCAATTTCTGAGGCACAATGTTCAGTCTTTGGGGTGGAACATTATATTATTATTTTTCTCATTTTAAACTATTGATCTTTATTAAATTGGATGAATGTTTGCTGATTGATTCAGTCCCCCACTTTGTGTGTAATTTCACTTAATCCTCATAATTTGGCTATTGTGTCAGAAACGCTTGTGATACAAAACTTTAGAAAGTGGCATTTAGTACATGGCCTATGTTACATGGCTTTATTGCTAACTGAGTGTTAAACAATACTGTGATTGTAGAACATGCTGCAGAATGGAGAAGCCATGAAATGCCCACGGTGTGACATCATCGTCCAGAAAAAGGATGGCTGCGATTGGATCTGTTGTGTGATGTGCAAGACGGAAATCTGCTGGGTCACCAAACAAGCCCGATGGGGACCAAAAGTAAATCTCATTGCACAATACACAAGAAAACGAAACAACACAAACTTGTGTAGTTCAATATTAAAATGAAGGACTGTGTTGTTGTTGTTTGAGTTACGCACTAACTTTTTTTTTTTGTTTCTTTTTGCAGGGAGCTGGCGATATATCCGGTGGCTGTAAATGTCGGGTCAACAATCAGCCTTGTCATCCCAATTGCCAAAACTGTCACTGAGGCAAACAAACTCGTAAGCTCAACAATCCACTCTGTCACTATGAACTGTTTCAATTTTATTAAGAATCTGATGCATTAAACTCTTGAACACATTATATTTTACACTTGTGTAAATGTTGATAGCGCATTAGCCAAAATAGGAGAAAATGTAAAGTATACATCTATCAACAATTAAAGATGTCATATTGTCAACTCTAGGAAAAAAATACCTCGGAGTTCTTATGATAAATCTGGTGATTAAGTCATATGTTGTTCCAGGTTCTTTCAATGCAGGCCCTTTACAGTGAGTTTGAATTGTCTAACAAAAGTAAAAAAAAAAAAAAAAAGCCTTAACACCTAAACAGCTTCAATATATGGACCTCCCTTTATGTTTCTCCAAGATAGTTTGTAACTATGTCTTAATAATTCAATAATTTCTCTGTCACTTTCCGACTCATCAATACTCAAAAAAGCACCAGAATAATTGAACAATGAAGATTGCAATTGCGGGAACCAATGTAATGCAATCAAAGTTTAACTGAGATTAAAGTATTTTGAAGTTGTAATTCATGTATGTTGTTCTGTTTTGCATACAAAACAGAATAGAACAATCCTAACAATTTTCGGGAATTTTTAGGATTATTCAGTCTTTTGTTCAGACTGGGGTGAAGGATGCTGTGTGTACCGTTTACATTAATTGCATATTTTTTTTATATGTAAATCTCTTTATTTTGATGCTCTTGTAGAGAAGTAATGAAAATGTATAATAATTTCTTCATCTTAAATATTCACGCCTGAATAAGTGCAGGATAAAATGTATTGCATTATGTGATTTGTATCTTTCGGTGTTGGTCTTGTTACTTTGAAGGTGTTTTAAATCTCTACTCGGGCAGGAAGCACACATTTAATAATTGAAATTTAAAGTCATTGTATCATTGTATTTTTACAAAGACTTAGGATTTTTAAGTAATTAATTACCTTGTAAAAATTTTGTTACAATTATAATTCTTTTGTTCCCTTCCCACTGAACTGCAGAATTGTGCTGCCTTAGAACTTCCAGTTCTAAGGCAGTATCTTAGAACCAGAAGTTCTAAGATACTGCCTTAGATGCAAGGCATATTTAGTTTGCAGTATCTAAATATGCCTTGCCAAGTTGATATTGAAAACATATCTACTGCAGAATATATACTCTAATTCTAATAAACTGGAATCACTTGAAAAACGTGTGATTGTTGTAAATTGAACCTCACAGAGGCTTATAAACTGAGATTCATGCATAGGTCTACTTTACATTACACTATACCCGCATAATGACATTGAAAACGAGAAATAAATGCAGAATGTGGATGAGCTCGCACAACTTTGGTTCAGTCAGAGAAATGAACAAGGTTGAATTGAATCAAAATGCAAGCTCAAAGCAACATGATATACTTCAAATTTATCAGGTGAGACTGGGGAGCTCAAGAGAAAGAGAAGCACACACACCTCCAAATTGTGCATGTAAAGAGATTACGAAAGGTTTAAAGTTCAGTCAGCTGCAACATAGGTTGGTCTCACTGTCAAAGAAAATATTTAGTAATATGGGTAAACACAAGTAGCATTTCACAACATTGTGATATATGTACAATTTAGAATAAAAACGTGTAAATCATTTAAAATCAGACATTTGTTTACTGTATGGTTTCCATTACAAAGATACATGCTCAGCATTGTGCTATAAAATATTTCTGCATACAATGGCATGCTAATGGAGAGAAAAAATATTATTCAAACATTTTTTGGAGTCTTCTTCTGCAGCAAGGTGCAGAATCCTCTTATTTGGAGGTCATATTCACATATTGTGAGACAAATCAGTGAAATGAGCATCTGGGTTTTTAATCTTACTGGAATCTAGTTTCATTCAACCACTCTCCAAAAGAACATAGGGTGGTATTCAGAAAATACCTTTATGCATACTTCAATATATATTTTGGAATTTTTTTACTGTTCATGACTCTTTTCATTTGTATTAATAGATTAAACTTGTTCACTTTTAGTATAAGGGCCCTGAGATAACTTTTTTGAAATGATGCTGCACAACTATTCAAAATTAACAAAACTTTTAAAATGTTTCATCCTCTACAAGTTTCAAAAATGAAAAGCTATTTCAGCATCAAAAAATCATATGTTTTAACCGAATAAAGAATACAAACAAATACAGCAAACACTTTCACTCAAGTTTATTATCAATCTATAGTACAACTTAACATTAGTATACCAGTTTTATTATAACAAAATAATCAAAAGGCAGATACATCATTTAGTGCAATGAAAATAAATTCCACTGAGTGGCATCTTATGTAACTAAGTGATCCTTTATGATACTGATCAGCAGGTGTTTTCATAAAGAGATTCCTTTGTGTCAGGTCATCTTCATTATTGTTTAGGGATTTAGAGTCATTTCCAGTTGTGGCTCATAATATGGGTTCTTAATTTTTTTTAATACAATGCAGATACAGAGTGATAAATGTTGAGTTCTCTTGTGAGTTGCTTTACTGAAGCTTAATTAAAAGAACAATATGCCATAAGTATGTAGGTAACTCATCTCTCTCCAGCCATCATTTTTATAATTAAAGGAAAAAAAAACACATTACATAGATCAAGAAATATACCAACTTGACATGTTTCTAATTTTCTGTCAACACAAGTTCTTATGTCATTTCCAGAAAGGAAATGACATAAAATGACTATTCACCTTTTTAAAAAGGTGAATAGAAAAGCTTGGACAACATTAATGCATTGCACAAACTAAATTTACCAAGTGTCATGTGTTCAAATAAAGCTTACGATATGTTTGAAAGTGAAATTACATACCAGAAATCAGAAGAAAATCTGTTCTGACAAACCAGAGATCAGACAAGTAGTATTTGTTTTTCCATACATAAGCCATTTTTGAAATGTCAGTACAGTCTGCTTATAATTTGGCATGTATTTGTCACACCCTTCTGTGTTCAGGCACACACTTAAGTTTCATACCCATAGCCAAAGAACAGCATGCTGCTCATACCCAGGTTTTCCAAGAGATATAAAAAAAAAAAAAACCCTCTTAAAATGTACTACTGCGTTCTGCAACAAAAAGTTAACATCAAGTGTGTAAGCTTTCTCTAATGAAGTTGGACAGATGTAATTCAATCAATAGTACAAAGCTTAAATGTAGGGATTAAAATGCTATTCTGGTCAGGATCTAAATGTGCTATGATTTTGTCATCAGCATTTCTGCAACATAATTCAAGCATTTTATTCCACTACAAAGAAAAAAAGTGGCACTTTACAGGTAGACCAGCGTGAATGTTCTAGCCACTTTAAGAAATCATCCTTATTTACAGAGGAGGATTTAAAGATACCTCGCAAAGACATTTATTCTTCTTCGTGTGCACTTACCCAGAAGAAAAGAGAGACATAAGACTGAATAGCTATTATAGGGCATGTCTCAGAGGAACCATTTTACAAACTGTTTTACTAAATATTTGGGTTTTCTTGCAACTATTTGCTCATTGTTTATTTCCGAATTGTAAAAGCCATTTCTATGATCTCAGCGTTGACCTTCAATAAAATTATTGATGTATGTTAATTAGACTACTTTGCTTATACCCATTTGTATGCATTTCTATATGAAAAGTAGATAATCTTAGCCACAAACCTTAATTAAAATGCACAATGAAGAGTGACATTTCTGGAAGATACTCCATTTACAGAAAAAGATCCAAATTCTACAATTGAAAAACAAGAGAGGATGAAGAAACTAAAACCCATAAAATTATGACTGTAAAATGGTTTCATGTTCTAGTCAAACTACTAACATCCCTCAAATTTTACAGTTGTGTAAATACAGGGGATCCTCAAGTTGGTCTCAGAACAGGTATCAAATGCGTATAACAAATGAGTTGCAATCAAACACACACATGCACACAAACACACATTCTCTCATTCTTGGCAGCAAGTTTCAAGTGTAGTGAGTCAGGCTTTCAGCATAAATCTCAGTGAGCGAAACACTAAATCAGACATCCTATTACAAAATATAAATAAACTTTAATTATGACACAATTAACAACAGTCCTTTGAAATATTTTCTTCATTTTAACATGGAGAATTTCTTCATTTAGGAGCACCAGCAGCTTTTGAACCTTTTAATGTTCAAAAGTGCCATGGACTTATGAACTCCTCTCAGAGCAGAATGTTTGGTCGCATCCTTGACAACAACAGAGGAGTGTTAAGATGTTCAGCTTAGTTAGCGCTCTCCAGCCAGTGTTAGACTCCAAAAATGTTCAGAGGGTTCTTTTCTGACCATCAGTCAAGGTCAGAAAAGATGTCATGTTGGTTTTAGGGACGTTCAAGGAAATAAGTCCAGCTTGGGGGCCCACTCCAGAGCTGTGTTAACCACAGCAAGAGCTGCTGCCCCTAAAGCTACAGTCAGACCCATGACTGCCAATCTGACAAAGCGCCGGGCAGTTGAAGGCTGTGCCACAGTCATGACAGGGTTCGCTGTCGAGCTCTCTGGAGAACCCTGCTTTTGTTTGTGTCTGCGACGGGGAACTGTGTCCGGCTTTTGCTGAGTAGATGGAAGCTCAAAGTCCTTAAAGGTAGAAGATGCCGTGCTTAGGAGGAAAATAGAGATGAAAAGGGGGGAGAAAAAAAAAAGGATGTTGAAGAAGTTGATAGAAGAACAGCAAGTTATGCTTGTTGGTGAAAAGCAAAGGAAACTTTAATTTGTGCTTTATATTAAAAGAAGATGCAAGGGAGAGAAATAAAAGATGGCACAAAAATTGTTTACAAGCATCAGCCCTAAGGACTTAAGTACCTTTCATGTGCAGCTGCCTCTCTGGCCAATTCAGAGGGAGGAAACTGGACAAAGAGGTCTCCAGCTCGGCTGATCAGGGTCTCATATGGCAGATCCTGGGGAATCTGAGACAACAGGTGATGGACCATTGCCATGTCACATTCACAGTCCAACACTTCCTCCTCCCGATGTAGCACAATCTGCAACAAATAAAGCACGCATTTCTCAAGGGCCATCATAACAAGTGCAAGCATTTACTGTGAGTGCCATTGAAAAAGCCTGCTGTCAGGGGTGTAACAAGCTGCAACAACATTTCAGACAAAAATCGGGCTTGCCAAACTAGTTGCAATCTCGAGGAAAAAAAAGAAAAAAAAAACATGTCGAACATCAAGATGTGACACAGCTAAAATGACCTTTCTCATAAAGGATCAATCACATCAGCATTCAACTATTTCTCTTTCTATCAAAGATGGGGGTGGGAAAGTACCAAATTATAAATCTGATTAAGTCACAGCAGCATCTCAGTAGAGTAGAATTTTTTCCCTTGTAAATGTAATGATTATGGCTTAAAAAAAAAAAAAAAATCTGTTTATTAAATTAGAATGTCCCAAATTGCAACAGAATCCTGGGGAAGACGGCAAATCTTGTTCAGTTGTTCAGCAGACAACTATTGACATCTTACACATGAATAATAAGGTGTGAAAAGTAATTGCTGTACCTGAGAATAATAGTGGAAAGTTAAGTGGAAGAAAAAAAATGTGATGGCCTTCATGCCACGCTGCACAGATATAGTAATCCATACATAAGGACTCAAACTAAGCACTGAGTGCATTTACTATATAGTGCATTCCTATTTGTTTCATATTACTGTATCAAAACTATTTTCTCTGATGAAATATTCAGTGAAGTAGACATGAAAGGAAACTTACCACAGCCGCAAAATAGATTGGCATCAGTGGATGGCAGGCCAGAAAGAAGTCATACAACCGTACAACATGACGGAAATCAGAGAGCACATGGCCAAACCAGGTTATCAGCCAGCTAAGAGCAAAGACTGTGCCCACTTCAGCCCTGAGAAATAATAAAAGACTTACAATGAGCTCAACTTACAAACAAGCCTGAGATAATTCACAGCTTCTTACCCATTAATTTGTTTTACCAATTATATTCATACATTCATTTTTTTTTTTTAAACAATAAGATATGATCAGAAATCTTAGGTTACATGAGGAAACCAGACAGAGCAAGTCAGTTCAAAAGGCCATCAATGGAATCAGCGCGCCAAGCAAAGGACTTAATGACGTGCTGTTTACAGTCCAAAGTTAAGCTATCATAATAGGATCAGTGTTCTGTTAAAGAGTGCAGAGACTGCATTTAAAATCTTTTATCTGCAATGTTTGTGAATATTAATGTGAAACATTTATGTGAACATTGCTTCTGGGTTTTTCAGAACATGTTAATAAGAATTAATATTCAGGGATGCCTGCGACAGACTGGCGACCTGTCCAGGGTGTACCCCGCCTCTCGCCCGGAATGCAGCTGGAGATTGGCACCAGCACCTCCCGACCCCGTTAGGGAGAAGAGTTGCCGGAAAATGGATGAATGGATGGATGGATAATGGATGCAAAATTCCATTCAATGCTAATAGATTTATGTCCCTGTAAAACTTGTGACTGTCTAAAGTAGACACAACAGTTTTGTTGTGCTTTTTAAGTTTTCTTCTCTTTTAGGTTAGACATTTATCGTCCTTCTCGTTCTTCTTATACCATGAACATTTTAGAGGATTAGTTTTTTTAATATCTCCCAGAGCCAGCATCATCAATCATAGCTGTGTATAAAATAAGAAGAAATCCTACTGCTGCATGAAGTCCTGCACCTCAGGGTTGACCCTTTCAATAATAGGCATCAGATAGTTAAGAATGTGTTTTGTGTTGTCCATGGTGGGGTCCATGAAGTCCCTGTGATAGAGGGCAAAACAAAGAATTCAGATTTAAGTCTAATCTAACCTCAAAAGATAAACTTAACAGAAGACAAACTGCTGACCAATTTGCTTTTGGCATGTACCTGAGGTGATGTGTGGAGAGTTTTTCCACTAAAACAGTTGCCAGGCGCTCCCCCACGACCAACAAGAAGGTGACAACAATGTCATGGTATCCCTGGTAATAGTGCAGCTGGGGATTACGTTGCAAGACTCTTAGGATTATGTCAATTAGTTCTTCCTGAAGACCCTCTCTCTGCTCATCTGGCATACCTGCACAAGCGCATTGAAGATGAAATGTTGCTGTTAGCTGTTATATGTTTTCAGTGTTGCTGCTTTTTAATATCTTAATATATTTAAAACATCAGGGCAACTAAAAATAAAATTGATATATTCTAAAGACAGACCAGTCAAAATCTGTTAAAGCTAACTTTTATAAAATTTTTTAAGAGAAACAAATATGTTTTAATAATATTCTATTTATATAATTAAAAATAGCATTTTTGAAATAGGTTTTGAGGCTGCATGAATAGTGAAGCATTTTAACTTTAATACTGAAAAAACTATTTAATTAAACAGGGCTGTTCTTGAATAAAAACTTGGTTTATTAAATAGGATCAATTTGAAATGTATGTATGTAATGGACTTGGAATTTGACTGTACCATTGATTAAATCAACCTTTTTTGTAAACGTGCCTTCAGACAACATTGTTGTGAGCAGATGCTATATTAATACATTTACTTGAAGACACATTCTTATTTTAAAATGAAACTTTCACTTGCATACCAACAAATACAAGTAATGACAGGTATTAAACTTTGCTATGTGATTGACAATGCCACAAACTCAGACTGGTGGATATTAGACAATCCTTTCCAAGACCAACTAACATAAGCACAGCATTTCACAACCAGTTCCTACTTAGAAAATAACTTGTGAGAGGGGTTGGCAAATTTTTTGTAGTGCATAGTGCATCCATTAAAAACGGCATCAGTGTTGACTGCCAGCTGAACCCTCCAGGTCAGTATTTAATTAAACAGGGCTCACCCTGCCAGCTGACCCTCCAGGTCAGCTGGCAGGTTCCGCAAGTAAGAGTCAAAAATTTATAAGATTGTATTAATTTCAAGAGAATGTTTATTTTATTTATTTATTTTTAGTTCATCAAGGTGTTTTGTGAGCAGAATATAAAAATGTTAAAACCTTTGAAGCATCCTACAATCAAATTCCAATATGATTCTCTAAAACGAATAAAAGGTTTTGTCTCTTTCATTTAAAAAAACAAGAATTTCCAGCACCTTAACAGTAATTTGCATGAGATTATGACATCTTCCTAAAAAGGCTCCCAAATGTTGGACATACTGCAAAGCAGTGAATAACAACAGTTTGTTATGCAAACTACTCACCAGGTGGAAACCTTCGTAGAGAACGCTGAACATCAAGCAAGACCTGGTTGTAATCCTTATTGTTTTCCCGCTCTACTTTTTCTGGACAGGACAAATTACCATTAGCACACAGTGTATGCAAGGAGAAGTTGCACCTGAGCAGAGTGTGAAAATAACTGCCATCATGCTAAATAAAAAAAGCGGAAGTTTGATCATATATATATATATATATATATATATATATATATATATATATATATATATATATATATATATACGCACACACAAATAAATGCAAGAAACGGTACCGGGTTCTTGATCCAAAAGGTTTGGGGGGATGTTGAGGAGCCAGGGCCAGACCTGACAGCGAATCTCATCAGTCAGCAATCCCCCCTCACTGATTGCCATCCTCCTCAGCGTTGCTACGTCCACTGGATCCACACTCAGGGCCTGGTTGATGTCTGCAATTTTCCGTTTCCGTTTGGTTTCCCAGTCTACAAGAGGGGAAAAAAGTGTCTATTCTCAACGTTACAGTTAAAAATCAATAGTAAAAACCTGAAAGCAGAATTGAGAGATTACGTTTCAAAAAATTATGAACCAGTGACTTATAACTGTTTTCGTGAGTAGTCGCAACCTGGCAGTCTTTTTAATTAACTTTGCGTGGTGCACTGTTTTCCACGTACCTTGCCTTCCATTCATCGGCGACGACGAGCGATCACTTCTAGCCGTCATTTCTCTCCTCTTCTCGGTGAGTTCTTATTGCAAATCATCTCTTGACATTTTTCGGTTGACTAACCCCCTGTTACGGTTCCTATGCTTGCTCTAGTAGATAGCCGTTGTTTTAATTAGCAACGGTAGCCTTCATAAAGACACGGCCCCTGATAGTTGTCTTGCTATTGTTTTAGCTAGTAACCAAGCTGGCACCACACTGGTCGGGTTCCGTTAACGATACTTCCACTAAAAGAGCCATCAGTTCTTTAGACCGCTAGCTAAAAGAAATATAACGTAAGAACCGCAGAAGCCGCTACATGTTTACACTGGCGGAAGTGATCTGCATCAGCGTTAGCTTCCCTGCTAAGAATGAATGATGACGTCTGCTCCAGCTGAGTAGCGGAGTCGGCTCCTTACCAGTCAGCCGGCGAAAGACCCAGCTGAAAGTAGGGCGGAGGGCGTTCTCTCTCTTTTTTCTTTTTTTTTCAAAACAAAACGAATCAGGGTTATGTATTTCAGTTCCACTGCATGTTATGCAAATTAAGGCCACAACTAAATACAAAATGAACAAAGAAAAAAGTCAACAGATATATCAGAAAAAGTGTAATAATGTCAAATGTACAACTGGTTACAATTCAAAATGTTAAGTATAATATCCAATGGTGTAGTTTTCCATAAAAATACACAATAAAGACATACTGCCTTATCGTATTTTACCATCATAATTTAATTTTTACAAACTACAAAGTTTTCAAATAAACACATACATGCAGTGACACCAAAACAAAAAAACTCATCAAATAGGAACAAAACTAGTTCCTCCATTATAATCTGCAGGACCATGTTCTCTTTTATGTTCCTGCTGAAGTAACATAATGTGCAGGATCTCAACACACACAGCTCTACACATTGCTGAGAGGATGTCAACAGGAAGTAATGTTTGTTTCAGTTTCCTCAGAAACAGTCACTCCTGTACTCTGTTTCTCTATCCCCGTGGTGTTATTCAACCACATGAGATTATCAGATTTTCATGTTTCGAGGAATTCAATGCAGATCACTTTCTCTACTGAAAGGCTGATCATGCTGGGAAATGTATGCTCATGACTTCTGGGCGGCATTCATCCTTATATTCATTTGATCCGTCCTGTGCACTTGGAGCTGAAATATTTGTTGGGCAAAGGGGAGGAACAGTATTATATCAAGGGCAAACTGATCAAGCCATGTTATGACTGATCATGCAAATGATCATATGAAAAACATACAAAACCCCCAGACCACCTGCTGCAAGACCAGGGCTTAGACATGTTCAGAAGAAGCGCAACTATGTGATGTTAAATAAAGGACCGCTGTTAAAGAGCGCGGTGACAACAAGGATAAATGTGAAATTGCAGCAAAGAAAGTATTTTTTATCTAGGTTTTATTTTACATTTTGTATCCTCAAATGTCACATTGCAAATGTATGGATGTAATGTAAATAAAATTACAATCATCCTGCAAATAGCACCAGTTTGACATAAACATGTCCGCAGAGCCCATCGCAGCGTCGTCTTGTCATAATAATCAACACTGTCCAACTTGTCCTTAAACAAACTCTCAACCAGTCAATCACCAGGATCCAGTCAGTACCATTTGATTCAGATGAGTCACTGTTTCTGCCCCTGCAGCGTCTCTGTCTTCTAGGCGTGGTGTAGTTCTGATGAAACGAAAACAGAAACTCGGAAGTATTTATAAAGCCGCCTACAGCTGGCGCAGTCAGATAACGGACGTCTAGCGACCACACCGGCAGAGCTGACTGAACCTTTTTAGATTTCGACAACTTCAGTGTCGTAGCACTGTAACATATTACTGAGGACCTTTGAATAAAGGTGAGTAATTTTCATTTTAATTCTATTTGGTATATATATTGAAGAAATTTATTTAATTACCATTTAATAAATATTTCATTTAATTTACGGTATAAAATAATATCCTTAACTCGATTACAGGTATACCAAGAACTGAGGTTGGTTGTATATTAATACATATAGATCGTTAAGTTAATTCTTATTTAGGGAGACGTTTGTGTTGGGGGTTGCTAACATAACATACTTTGTTGTTGTCATAGCCATCACCGTTTCCAGAGAAAGGAAACTTACACCACGCAGGAATGAAGTGACTCCTAAAGAGGGCGCACTTTCTTCTGACTGAAATTCATATTAATGCAACGAGGATTCTAATTGGAACTACTGCAAAGAAAATGTTCTGGAAAGACCTTTTAGATTGATTTTAATTACTTCAGTATTGTACGGGACTGAACTGTACACACGCATTTTGCTCTAAAAACGGAGAAGGACAAGATATCAGAAAGTTTGCTTGAATTTCCTTTGAAAATTACAGCAAATTATCTGAATTATCTTATCTGACTGCAATCATTATTTTGACTTTTCAAATTCCTGTTGATTCTGAGTGTGAAGAAATACATGTGATCTGTTTTCTTTGAGTTTAACTTTTGGGTATGCTCAGGTATTTTATTGTGTTTAGATATTCACTTGGATGTGGTGTTTATATCTGTTTTCACTTTATTTTCTGTTTCAGAAATATCCTGTACAACCTGCATAGAAATCAACAACTACCACATGAATTACCATGGATAGGCTGGCTTTTAGGTCAGACAGAAGAGGGACTCATAATGGTTAGTTATTTCCATCAATATGCCTGTCAGAATAACACATACAGTGGAGTGCATTGAAGCAAGTATTAAAACCCCCTCAAGAATTTCACATTTTGCACAAACTTCAATGTATCTATTTGGATTTTAATGTTCAAACTCAAAGTAGTATGGAGTCTATGCAAAACAATATTTGGTTTCCAAAATATTTTATTTCATTTATAGCTGTAAAATTTAGTCATATTCAATGTGTAAAGTCTGTCGCTATCAGTTTTATTGTTTTAGTGCAGATTCTCAATTGGTCTTAAGCCTGGACTGTAACACTGTGCCACGCATTGCTCTTAACTGTTTCATTGTAATTCAGGTTCTTCGCGTGGTGTCATCTTGTTGAAAGTTTTTTATTTTCAAGATTACCATGTGTTTACCTCCATCCAGCTGCCCATTGCCTCTAACCCATCTGCCTCTCCTTGTGGAAAAAACAAACATCACAACATCCTGATGTAGTGATCACACCATTCTCATTGGAGAATTGTGCATTCATAGTCACAGTCAATGTGTTTTTTTTGCTTACATTGAGTTTTGCATGAAGGTGATAAAGTTAATTATTAGTCACACCTGATCTTCTACCACATATTTGTTGTTTTCCCCATAGCAAACTGCAAATTAGATATTGCATGGCTTTCTTTTAACAGCAGCTTTCTTCTTGTTCTTTAATCATTAAGGCAATATTTATGGAGTGTGCAGCTATTAGTCCACTTGTCAATAAATTCTCCTGCCTGAGACGTGGATTTGGGGCACTCCTCTAAAGTAACCATAGGCGTTGATGGTGCTTGTTGTTGTTTTGTTAGTAGGTTTACAATACTCTTTCCAGTTTCATGTGATGAATTGGGCAGTGCTCTGTGAGATGCTGAAAACTTTAGATAGTGTTCTATAAACCTTAAAACTTCTTTGCAACTTTATCTGTCAGATCACTAGGGTATTTTGATTGTTATGATACTTTATTGCTTATACTCAAACAAATCTCTGAGGTCTATATGGAACAGTCTTAATGATACAAAAGTAGAGTTCATCAGGTAATTAGACTTTGTTTCATACAATTTGATTTAGGGGTATCAGAGTAAAAGGGGATTAATAGTACTTGCCTACATTTTCTGATTATAGTGAATATTTTTGAAAACTGCATTTTCCATCTGTTTCAAAATTGTGTTCTATGTTGGTAAGTTAATGTAAGGTTCAAGGAGAATGAATATGTTTGCAATGCACGATGCATAGACCCCCTGTTAATTGTAAAAAAAAGAAAAAAAATCACTATGTTATTATTATTCTTCTCTCAGGTCAATATGAAAATGGCCAAGATGGACATGGACATGGACATGGACAAAGAGGACGAGGACGAGGACGAGGAGGGTTGCAGGGAGACAGAGCGAGAGAGCAAGAAGTCAGAAGAAGACCACAAAGTCAGGGGCATAGTCAAAGAAATGCAGACAGACAGAGAGAAGGAGCGAGAGGAGGATGGAGAGGAGGACATAGAGGAGGAGGTGCTGAAAGGCTGAGACTTGGAGAAGGCAGAAATGAACAAGTAATGAGAGCAGGGGCAGCAGGAACAGGTGCAAGGAGAGGAGGATACAATGGAGACAGAAGGGAAAGCAGGGATGAGAACAGAGATGGGACAGATCCAAGTCCCCGTAAACTGGGTTATAAAACACTGGAAGACCTCTCCAAACAGGAACCCTCTGTTGTGGCCATTACACTCTCCTCAAATCCTGGCTTTCGAGTGCTTCTTGGTGAGACACAAATGAGACCAGACCTTGTCCAACTTATTTGCTTGGTGGTGAGCAAAGCCTTCACTTCAAGGACAGACCGAGGTACCCTGCAGCACCTGGCTAACATCATAAAAGAGTCAAAGTTCTTAAGCATCACCCTGCTTCACTATGTGGGAGGCATGATGTCTGACTCCAACCAGACCCGCAGAGCACAATTCCCACAGCATCTGGAACACATCACAGCCATTCTTTTAGAGGTGACTATTGCTTGAAATAATGTACCATTTGCTTAAGAAAATAAATTTTTAGCAATAGTAAATTTTCCAGTGTATTTAACAGAATAAAATACTGTTACCTAATGAACTGTTTTTCATCTATGTTTCTTAGGTGCTTAGTATCTTCCCCGCAAGCTCTGTCAGTACAGTGAATATGGTAGTGACTTTGCTCCAAGCCTCTATAAACACCCTGAGGGCATCAGGTGTTGCCTTCCTGCCTAAAGTAGAGGAAAAAATGGAAAATCTCAAGGGTCTAATAGCTCATCTCCAGGAGAGATCGAGGAACGGTACCCTCCGTACAGATAAGGACACTTATGGTCTTCTGACTAATGCTGATGATAACGAAGGTCAGGCCTCCTTAAGATATTTGTAGTCACATGATTAGCTGTAAAATATTTCTCTGTGTTTAAGTGCTTACATTTCTGCCACAGGTGAAGAAGGGGAAGATTTCAGAAACATACCACTCTACCCAACTCCTGAGGAGTTCCATCAGAACCACAAACCATTTCTCAGACCTAACCTTACTTCCCAAAGATACACAAATACCCACCTTTACCTCGATACACACTTCCGGCTGCTTAGAGAAGACTTTGTGCGACCGCTTCGTGAGGGAATTCAACAGTTGCTCCAGAACCAGATGGCCATGGGAAGGAACGATAACCCATTGAAGATGAAGCACTTTGATGACATTCGTGTGTATTATGCCACACAACTGGTGGTGCCCAAGTGCACGCACACTGGTCTCGCCTACATTGTCCAGTTTGATGTTCAGCCACTTAAGGTGAGGCTCTGGATTGATTTCATAAGTCTTCCATAAAAATGAAGAGATTTATAAACAAGTTTGTTAATAATGCTTTTATTTTTGTTCTTGCAGTTTGTGCGCTGGCAGAACTCTAAGAGGCTGCTCTTTGGTTCCCTGGTCTGTCTGTCATATGACAACTTTGAGAGCTTCTTGTTTGCCACAGTGACCGATCGGGACCCAAAATACTTGGAGAAAGGGCAGGTCCAGATTACCTTTACAGAGGAAAGCAGGGTGAAGTTGGCCAGAATACAGGTGGGACAGAAAGACACTAGGAACATAACTTGGTTTATATTTATACTGGGTTAGTATCTGTAATATAGATACTATGTCGTGTCTTCTTTGTTGTTATTGTTAACAGACAGATCAGTTGTTTCTGATGGTTGAGACGACTGCGTACTTTGAGGCTTATCGATATGTTTTGGAAGGCTTAAAGGAGCAGACTGAGGATGATTTACCCTTTCAGAGGTAATACTGTTTGTGCATGTGGAAGAGTTTTGAATTCCATTGTGCTTTTAAAGCACCTAGGATACATTGGATATGTTTGAGAATATTAGGTGAAAAATAATATACATTTGTCATGCTTTGCAAATTAACTCTTTGGTAACTCTAATTCTCAAGTGCCCTGAATGTAACCTGAAACTTTGTGGAAGCTGTTTTTTGCAAACCTTTTAAATGGAATTTAATACCATCTTAAATTTAAAAAGCTTCTGCAATAATCTTGGTTCAGCTAATCAACAACTCTACTAACTAGCATTGTACAGTAATACAAAAACTTTACATTGCAGTTTTATTCTATAACACCCAATTACACAAATTCTTCCCATTCAGAACATTTTTCCATCATACAAACTATACCACTCTCTAGGAGTCTGGAGAGTGGTATAGCCATTGTATCTTGGGCTCTAGGATCTATATAAGGTATGAGTATAAATAACCCTAGAAGTTCATTAAAGTGGTTGAAAATATCATTTGCAAGCAGAGTTGCATCCAACCAATTCTTTTGCGCATTTGAAATTGCACACCTAGATGGTGTAATGATAATTGTGATTCAGTGCTACATATGCTGACCTCTATGACATATGAAATCATATAATGTTGCTTGCCCCCCAGGTATTAAATTCATTGGCCATTGTAATTCTTGAATTACAAGAGCTTACAAGAGCTTGTTTTTTTTTGTTGTTTTTTTTAATTCAGCCTATTTATCTGTTGTTTTGCAAACACCACTACTATTTTATGTTAAATGTATACATATCCATTAGCTCTCTGGATGGTATATGGAATTTATTGTTTAGGTCATTGAGTGCAAACAAATCTTTAAACCATTTGGGGGAAATGTCACTAAATTGCCTTTCTCACAAACCAATTTAATCCTCTACTTCAGTATATTACATGTTTAATAATTACATCTTTCTCCTAAGAAAGAGCTCTAAAACCTAAGATTGATGAATAATATTACTTAAAATTGGCCAATACTGCACCTGCAGATAAACAAAGTGAGAGAACAATCAATAAGAGCATATTTTTAAATGAGTGTTAAAGTGTTTTTGTAGCTATTTTAATAGAAGGATTATAGTTGTGGTCAAGATAGATCTCCTTTTGTGGTCTGTGCTCTAGCAGATTTGAAGAAGCCTAAGAGGAATACTTAGGCTTATTGGTGTTGATTTTATTTTATGAATAATCCTTCTCAGCACAATAAACTCCAGAATAGTCCCCAGTTAACTTTTAAAATCACTGTTCCGAAGCCGCTACCCAAACTGATAGCTGCAAAGGAGACTCTTCTCTTTACTACAGATTTATAGAAAATTTGCAACATCTTGCTACACATACCAAATGAGGCAGTCTCTTAGCATTGTCCTGTTAATGCGGATATGCTTGCTTTCAGATACATTGTGGAGTGTTCCACTGATGTGCTACCACCAGCATACCTACAAAGACGAGGTGTTTATGACCTCTCGCATGTTGCCAAACCAGAACACAAAAACAGCATAAAGCCCTTTAACAGCCTGGATATAGATGCTTGGCCTGACATGGAAGAATTGGGCTTGGATGAATCTCAGATGAAAGCCTTTCAGCTTGCCCTTACCAAGGAGTTGGCAATCATACAAGGACCACCTGGCACTGGTGAGAAGCCTAAAACATTTTGCTTGAGCCAGAATCTATACTGCCATTTTTTTTTAATTCTAGGAATTAATCAGCTGATTTTGTATAAACCCAAAAACTAAAAATATATATATATATATATATATATATATATATATATATATATATATATATATATATATATATATATATATATATAAGCTCTGGTTTTATCCTACTTTAAAAAATGTTATATCCTTCTTACAAAAGTTGTTTTCAGGATGCCGCTTTGCTGTGCTAATTAATACTGTTAATACTGGAACACAAGCATGTATCTAAATTGGTGCATTCTGTGTCTTTTCTTACTTTCAGGAAAAACCTATGTTGGCCTAAAGATTGCTCAGGCTCTCTTGACCAATAAGGATCTGTGGAACAACAATCATTCAGCTCCAATGCTGGTTGTATGTTATACTAACCATGCTCTGGATCAGTTCCTAGAAGGTAAGCAGTCATAACGGATTCACACATACTTTCCTAGACTGCTTAAATCTACCTGTAAAGACTAATATCAACATAACAAATAAAGATAAGGCAAATATACTTGACATCTATATAATATATATATATAATTAATGAGGAATTGACATTTGAATCACACCTTATGTAAAACAATGTTTAAGAGTAATTCATCTGGCTTGCCTTTGCATCTTAGGAATTCACAAATTTCTGAAGGATGGCATAGTGCGAGTAGGAGGTCGCAGCAACAGTGAGATTCTGAAAAAGTTCAACCTGCGTGAGCTGAGCCACTCACAACATTTCAAACGCACACTTCCGCCACACCTTCGTACTGCGTACAATCAGGTGAGATTTCAAATGTCCTCTGAACTGTTGTGTGAGGAGGTAAGGTGATTGAGCTAAAGAAATAACATATTTTAGTTGTGATTTTTTCTTTTTTGCTATAAGTTGTACTTCTTATTTATTTTTAAAGATCTACAGGCAACTGTGTGAAGAGGAAAGTGCAATCAAAAGCCATAGCTTGAAGTTAGAGTGTTCTCTAAAAGGTGTGATGCGTGAAACCTTCCTCCAGAGATTTATGTTAGACAGACATTGGACGAATCTCAACTCCCCCCCTGTGAGTCAATAGAAAGTGAAAACATTTTTTTGTTGTTTTTCTTTTACACATGTGAAAACTGAAACAAACTCGATTCAACATTCGCATTTGTAACGCATTCTCATATGGGAATGTGTTACAAATGTCTTCCTTGTAATGATTTGCAGATGGAGGATGGCTTTGAAATGTGGAGCAAAAAGACTCCCAATCTGATGATGGAATGGTTGGGTTTGGGATCGACTCACTTCCAGCAGAGGGAGTCAGAGACTGCAAATGGAAACCAAGGTAGGTCTTTTAAACTGTGAAAATAGTATATAGGTTTTTGGTAACTGGCATTACAACCTGCTAAATTAAATCGAGTTCCATAACATTAAATTTATCACAAAGTCATCAGAAGAATTCTGTTTGACAGCAAAACAAAATAAGCAAGCTTGACAATGTCTGCATAATAAAACATACAACACATAAATATGAAAATAGATGTTTAGGATATTTTTAATGTATAACTCAGGGGTCCCCAACGTCGGTCCTCGAGGGCCGGCATCCTGCATGTCTTAGTTCTCTCCTTGGTGGTAGTAACAACCTTTTCAGCATGTCAATGTTCTTCTTAGGCCTCTAACGAGCCATCATTTGATCCAGGTGCGTTAAATCAGGGAGCTAACTAAACGCAGGATGTCGGCCCTCAAGGACCGACTTCGCTTGCTCTTTAAGTACTTTTGTGGTGGAGCCTTGTCATTTACATTATATTGCTTTGTTCAGCAATATAAGTCATTAATAAATACCTATTATTTTATAGCATTACATTGCTGCCCAAATCGAATATTGTTTTCCTGATTCTCATCCAATATTTTGTTATTGTATCCTGTATAGCAGAGGAAGCAATAGAGGAGGAAGAAGACCTCATTGAAATTGAAGAGGAGGCTGAGTTGATCCAAGCAGAGCGGATGATTGAAGATGGCTGGACAATTGGTCCCATAGCTGGCAGAGATGACAAGAAGAAAAGGAACATGGAGGAGGATGTCAGGGAAGTGGAAGAACTGATGCTGGCTATGAACCTGGACAACGTCGACATAAGGGCTGAGCAGAAAGAAGAAGAATGGAAGGTAACAATACCATACATATACATATATAAACGTATACATTATAGCTTACGCTCTACCATTCACTCTATAATGAAATTGTATACACTACCGATTTTCTCACCTGACCTCAATGTAAACATTGGAGATACTGCAAAAATCTGCTGATGTCTGAATGGCTTCCTATAACATCCAATCAGCCCAAAGAGCTGCTCATGCTCCATTCAGATACAGCAGGTACACTGGGAAGTCAAAATATCAAAACAACTCCAAAATAATTTAAACATGTTTTATTTTTAGCTACGGGCATATTTCCTTTTTTTAAGCATTATTTTTGTAAGCATTATCAATTTATTCCCATGGTTATCTACTTGCGTTCTTGTTAGTGGAATTTTGAAAGTATCTTCTCTTTGAAAAAAATCCTCTTGCAGGAGTGACTACGTTTATGTGAAGTTCATTGTATTTTCATTCTGCAGGAACTTAGGGAGTGTTAAGAGATAAGGATGAAGCCATCCTTTATGTTAAAGATCTTGTCAACATCCTATGAGTTACAATCCTGCTGATCCAAAGCAGAAATGTTGGATCCTACACTCTTTGTCAAAAACATTGAGTATAAAATGGTAGTGACTGTCTAATTAGAACGGAGAAGACCTGTTGTCATTCTTACAAGATTTTACAAAGTGCTGTTTGTAAAATCAGTCGCCTATCTCTGCTTGGTAACTAAGATTGACAGTTTATAAGGATACACGCTTTTGTTTATAATTTTGTTTTTATTTTATTTTATTTTTTAAATTTACAATAATCTATAAATCCATTGGCTAAATCTGCTCATACTTCTAACCAGGCAATTCTTAACGTTGTACTGTTTTAAGTTTTACAGCATAATATATCAAATTAATTAAAAGAAATAAAATCACAACACAAACATATCAAACTGTGGCTTTATATGTAAAATATATTGCTCAATGGAAAAACAACAACAACAACAAAAAAAAAAAAACAATTAGCGTAGGTATTAACCCTTTTGCATGCTTTAGAGGTGTGCATTATTGTATGTGCTGTCCTGCTCTTTAGCAATCCCAGCAGTTACAGTCCACTCAAATGATCTCAGTTTAACCATCATTCTTCAAGCTGCAAAACTAATCATTATGTTTAATTTTAAAGTTTATATGCTTTAATTGAGTACATCACTTAAGTGTGGTTATTAATGGAAATGACTGCTGCAGCATGATTTACTCGAGCAACTTTATTATTCCAAGTACTCCAAATAGGATTCCCTCTGTCAAGAAGATTCCTATGTATAATTTCATCTCTTCAAAGTTATTATAGCTTTTGAAACTGTTCAGCACAAAGCTATTTCAGTTAATCAATATAAACAACCACATAATCAAGTTAATAACTTAACTGTAATGAACTGAAAGTATGATGATAAAAGTTTCTCCTCTTCTTATCTGTCCAGGTGCAACCGCAACAAAGAAAAAAGATGAAGCAAAAAGTCAAACACGAGCTTGGGAAGAGCTCGGCTATGACTGACCAGGAGGAGGAGAATGTTTTTGACGTTTGGAGTCTTAATCTGAAAGACAGATGGAGACTTTACCGGTAAATCTGCATTTCTAATTACATTTCTTTTGTTCACCATGTAACTTTACTTACTTTTAATCACCTGCTTCTGTTATTTATTCATTTATTTTTATTTAAACTGCCCTCCCTTTCAATTTGTGCAATGTCCAGCTTTGCTTCCATTACTTTCTAACCAAACTTACAGAATAATTATGTTCCCAAAGTGTATAATTAAATCAAATATTATGTAAAAAAAATGTGTCACACAGAGCCAAGTTGTAACTGCAAACTTTTAAAAAATGACTTTGGAGTCATAATGCTCATTAAATCCAACATCATTCTGTAATTGTCTAACTAATATTTCTTTGGCAATTGAGAGTATGTAATCCATAAAAAAAAAATAAAATAAAAATACACAATGATTTTTGCCCACATCGCACCTAGTTTTTACAGTATGCGATAAACTACCCAACTTAATTGCATAGACTTTTCACCAAGGCCACATTTCATAGTTCAAGTTGATATGATTCCCAGTGGATTAATTTGGAATTATTCACAAAAGCAATAAACAGGAGTCACATTTTCTGACTTTCATCTCTAATTACAAACAGTGAACATGCACTTTTTCTTTATGTAGGCAGAAAACTGCTACAAGCCAACCTCTGTAGTTTGCTTTCAAAATCTATTGTTCTGATCTTCTGTGGTAAGTATTTAGTTAAAAGTAACTAAAGTGATCCTAAAAAAAATATGTATTGTTATTATTAACAATGATGTAGTAGGATTTCAATTCAGTCATCTGATAATAAATATTCCTGTATCATCAATATGTGTCGGTTATTTAGGTATGTATAATGGAATGAATGAAAAAGGCTTAGGGAGGATCACATGCTTATTTAAATATGTCTAACCTACTTCCTCGTTACCAACAGATACAGCCCAGGAGGACAGAAAACCTAACAAAAGATAATTTACAGCTTTAATCATAAAAAATTACTTTCCTGGGCAGTCTTTTGAAAACCAAAATCTTATTCTTTTGTACCTGCTTCATTACATAATTTTACTACAATTTGGATTTCTTTTTGATACCTGTTTTTTTTTTTTTATTATTTTTTAGCTTGTTGTACAGCAAACTTAGCCATTTTTCATACCATTTAAAAGGTATGAAGAAAAAAAAAGTCTCATATTCCCTAGTTTTTTTCCCTACATCTTGATATTTGTGAAACTGTTGAGATTATAAATATTTTTGTCCATAATTACAATATCCTGGATCTCCTATTTTTCCAGTTTCTTCAATAATTATCAGTGGTATCAAGTCATCTTTGATTTGATATGAACTCCTTCAAACCATTCATTATGTTCCTGCATCATTTCTGTAATTTGGTGTTCTGATGTTTTAATTCAGCTTAAGATAAATATTCTATGAACTATGAATACTAAAATGGCTTCTGATGTTTCTCTCAACATTTTTCTTTCAGCATCAAAACCTCATACAAAAAATACAAAATAGCAATCTTTTTAATTTTAAATATTATACGTAACTATTTTAAAAACTTGGCATCATCATTATTTACCTTCTTAAATTAAACAGTGTACTTTGTTGCCTTTTTGTATAATCTAAATTAATCTGCAGAAATCCCTCGTAGTTCGAAAAACAGCCATATTATTTTAACTAACACATTGAACACTGGTTCAAACTGAAAGTTTAATGTTTTCAGGTGTTTTATATTGTGTTTACCTGTGCTTACAGGTTGTGGGTTTCGCGCTACAGAATAGAGGTCCGTACCAAAGCCCTGGAGTCTGAGGAGGCGTATCAAAACGCAGTGGACAGAATGACTGATGTTAAACGACAGGAGAACCTTCATGTCCTTAGGGAAGCAACGGTACAGAACCACTTGATTGTGAAATAGCTCAAACACAATTTTTCTGTAGAAATTCCGACACACCATATGAAGGTTATAGAAATAAATGTTTTTATGACCACAGAAGTTAATTGTATTTAGCTGTGTGATTTAATAGACTTAAACCATTTTTATTCTAGGTTATTGGCATGACAACAACTGGGGCAGCCAAGTTCCGTAAAGCTCTGCAGGAAGTACGTCCGTGTCTTGTGGTTGTTGAAGAGGCTGCAGAAGTTCTGGAAGCCCACACCATCACAACACTGAGCAGAGCCTGCCAACACCTCATCCTCATTGGAGACCACCAGCAGGTATAAGCAATTTCCCAAACAATTAGTGATCTTGTTTCTAATTAATCTCACCACCACAGATTTGCATTTACTAATGCACAGTTTTATCAAGATGCTGTTACATAATTGAAGTCATCCCACTTAGATGTCTGGATAAAATTTGTATTCATGGCATTGCTGTAAATGACTTACTGTGTTTGTTCTGCAACCTATGTTCTTTGTTCTTTGATGATATGGCAGAAATAAAATTCCAGTGGAAAAAAAAACAGAAAAGAAATTGAGCAAACCGTCACTGGAGACAGAAGAGATTTGTGAGGAGTGATATTCTGGACATCAGTAGACTATTATACAACAACTTGTCAAGGCCTGCCAAGCACATATGGACAGGCAGCCTGTCTTGCAATCTGTGGCATGTGATCACAACTACACACAGTTCTATCACATGTCTAAATATTCTGTCCAGATCTCATCTTGCTGTGTAACTTCAGTCAGCTGTAACCATTACTTGCATATATTACTCAGTTTATTCATGGATTTTCTTTTTCAAATTGGAGTTTATCTTCTCTGTCTATGGGTTTAAACTATCTGACATCATCTGCAACTTTGTGTTAGCACTTTTGTTTTTGCAAAAACCAAACCTGAATCCAAGCATGTAATGGAAGTAGCTGTCTCACACTTTCCCAGTAAAATAAGTTTTGGCATTGTTGTGCTATTCATTAATCACAGGTTTGGTGTTGAATCGAGCAGAACACAATGCTTCACATTTTTAACTAGAATTCGTCTTGCCTCCTCCACACCCCTCCCACATACTGTACTGGCACAATCACACGCTGTCCTCTAGCTAAATTAAGTTGCGATTGCATATACAGGCACTTAGATTAACACTCACAGGCAAAACAGTGGAGAAAAGAAAGAGTTGAAATAAACTTTTATAGTTTTTATATTGCTTTTGCTGTCAGTCCAACACACAAAATACCAATAATATCAACTCTAGGATTAGTGCACTTTTCACTTGTATTCACAAAGCTTCAAGCAAGTCCTCACTAAAATCTACTGTAATGTGATCGACCACTTATAAAAGTCATGGATGGATGGAATTATGTGTAAGGTTCAACTGAAGATGCCAACTGAGTATATTAAATTGTTCATGTGGATCTTATCACAGCTGACAGGAGAGGCTTAACTTGATTTAAACAAAATCAGTTTAAGCAATCAGATAAATTGATCCGATTT
The DNA here is from genome assembly GCA_911649635.1 of Poeciliopsis gracilis. Classification (NCBI taxonomy): domain Eukaryota; kingdom Metazoa; phylum Chordata; class Actinopteri; order Cyprinodontiformes; family Poeciliidae; genus Poeciliopsis; species Poeciliopsis gracilis. The sequence goes on from CAJVRI010001403.1 coordinate 3,312,932, forward strand.
TATTCTAAGAATAGTTCCCATAAAAAACAAAGGCATGGGACATTGCATGGCTCAGTGCTTAGAGCAGATACCCCATACAGAGGCTACAGACCTCAACGTGGCCATCCAGAGTTTGACTCCCATTCTTTCTTCCTTTGCTGCATGTTCTTCCTTCCTTCTCTCTGCCCCTTTCCTGTCAGATTATTGTCAAATAAAGGCCATTGGTGCCAACAAAAATCTGTAAAACAAAAATATGAAAGCACAAAAATAGAGATAATTTAACAATCACGCCAGAAAACACAATACTATGTTAAGAAAAAAAAAAAGACAAATGATTTATAATTGTCTTATAAACTTTAAATCGTAAGGCAGTCATTACTATAATCGGGGAATGCAGTGGCAGACCTAAGAATGGCAAACATATTTAAATTATACTTTAAAAATATATTTTAACAAAGAACAAATCAATAAAGTGAAACATCAAATTATATTTGGCTTCAGACAAACTCTAAAATACCTGTACATATCAAATATAAAAAATAATTAGTGATAATGGGATGAAAAATAAATGTGGAACAGAATCCACCTAGAAAAAAAATCTTAAATTTGATAAATAGATCAAGAGGAGATATTTGAATGGAAATAATACAGAACTTGTCAAGTTTAACTAAAAACTGAGAAGGAAAGATAGATAAAAACCCTTGAAATGTCAGGAACTTGTGTAAAAAGAGTTCAAGATAAAAATTTACAAGTTATTTTTTTTTAATCTTTTTCTAGCTGAGACCCAGTGCTACAGTTTATGAGCTTGCTAAAAACTTCAACCTGGAAATGTCTATGTTTGAGAGGCTGGTGAACATGGGACTGCCTTACGTGAGACTCAACTATCAGGTTTGTTTTTCTCACTTTATCATTTCATTTCTGATGTAAACAAAACAAAGCTAGCTGAAAAAAGCCAGCTGAAGTTGATTTTCAAACGGTTTTCAATACATGTTGCAGTATGAGCTGAATTTTTGTTTGTATTTTACTCTTCAGCATCGTATGAGGCCGGATATTGCTCGTCTTCTGACCCCACACATTTACTCTGCATTGGAGAACCATCCCTCTGTATTTGAGTATGAAAACATTAAGGTACTGAGGCATTTTTCACTTACATTATTTTCATGCTTAGTTGAACCTATAAACATATGAGCTCTCACCCTCATGAATAAAGATACCTGTAATTTTTAGGCATTTTCTAGAATTTTAAGTTGCGTGAGACTGATATGCAATGTGGTGTATACTGGGGTATATTATAAAATTCACTTTCCTTTTAATTTAACAGGGCCTGAACACAAATCTATTCTTTTTGGAACACAACCACCTAGAGGAAGAGATCAAAGATGGGAGAAGCCATCAGAATATTCATGAGGCAAAGTTTGTTGTTGCTCTGTGCCGGTACCTCCTGCTCCAAGAGTACAAACCAGAGCAAATTACAATACTTACAACCTACACTGGCCAGCTTCACTGCCTGCGGAAACAAATGCCTGCTAGTGACTTCTCGGGGGTCAAAGTACATGTGGTAGACAAGTATCAGGGTGAAGAAAATGACATTATTCTGTTGTCTCTTGTACGTAGCAACCCACAAGGAAAAGTTGGCTTTTTGAACATTCCCAATCGGGTCTGTGTGGCTTTGTCACGTGCTAAGAAAGGACTTTACTGTATTGGCAACAGTGAGATCCTTAGCAGAGTTGAACTGTGGAGCAACATTTTCCACACCTTGAGGGAGAAAGAGCAGGTTGGGAGAGCTTTGACGCTGTGCTGCCAGAATCATCCAAATCGACAGATCAAGGCTTCTAAGGCGGATGATTTCAAAGATGCACCGGAGGGGGGATGCACCCAACCTTGCCAGTTTCGTTTGGATTGTGGCCATGTTTGTACTAGAGCCTGTCATCCTTATGACCAAGAGCACAAGGAGTTTAAATGTACCAAGAAGTGTGAGAAGATCTTATGTGATGAGGGACACAAGTGCACACTTACATGTCATCAAAAATGTCCAAAGAAATGTCTAGTGAAGGTTGAGAAGATCATACCTCAGTGTCAGCACGTACAAATGGTTCCTTGTCACCAGGATCCAGGGACATTTATATGTGAGGAACCTTGCCTGAAGCCCCTTCCCTGTGGACATCGCTGTGATTCAGTCTGCGGAAACCCTTGCAGCACTAGGTGCATAGTGACAGTCACATTAAAGCTTCGTTGTGGACACAACCAGCAAGGGCCATGCTTTTACAAAACAAGCAAAGAGCAGCCTGAATGTAGGGTACCATGTAAGCACCAGTTAAAATGTGGGCATGACTGTCGCGGTACATGTAGCAAGTGTTACCAGGGGCGCTACCATGTACCATGCTCTCGGCGATGTGAACGTCTTCTGATCTGCTCTCACAAGTGTACAGAACCTTGTACCCGTGATTGCCCACCCTGTCGGAAACCCTGTGAGAACTGCTGTGTCCATAGTGAGTGTAAGAGGGAGTGTGGGCAATCTTGTGCTCCTTGCATTGAGCCCTGTAACTGGCAATGCCCTCACCAAAGCTGCAGTAAGCTTTGCCACGAGCCATGCGATCGTCTACCATGCACTGAACCTTGTAGAAAGACCCTAAATTGTGGCCACCCATGCATTGGTCTTTGCGGAGACAAATGTCCAACCAAATGTCGCATATGCGACCACGATGATGTCTTAGAGATTTTCTTTGGTACTGAAGATGAACCCGATGCCCGTTTTATTCAGCTGGAGGACTGTGGACACATCTTTGAATCCACAGCTATGGACCAGTGGATGTCTGAAGTCAACCAGGGACCTGAAGAACAGCAAGTCGTAATAAAGCTAAAAGAATGTCCCAGGTGTAAAACTCCAATTCGCAAAAATCTACGCTATGGATCACATGTCAACCGCTGTCTGGCTGAGATAGAGATGGTAAAGAAGAAGATAAATGGAAGAGAGTCTGATATTGAGGAAAAGAGAAGGATTATTGAGGAAATGTGGGTTGAAAGTCTGAACATTTGTCAAATATATATGCCGAAGGAGGATAACGAGATCCAAGAAAAACTTGAAAAAATTTACCTCACTGCAAGTGATCTGTGGATCCTGGAGAACAAGATTGATTTTCTGATAAGAGTTGCAAAACTTCTAAAAGTTGCAAAAGAAAAAATGTTAGCCACTGACAGCTGCGAGTTTCAACAGCGTGTCAATCAGTTCATGTCCTGGCTCAATAACACAAGCCAGAGGTTCACAGATCAACAAGTCTTTGATTTGCAGCGAGAGCTACAGAGACTCAACTTACTGGCTGAACTCAATGTCCGCTGTCACATTTCAGACACAAAAGACCAGATGAGGAAAATGCAGTCTGAAGTTCAAGACATCAGACATGCCTTAGAAATGCCTGGTCAGTTCACTGAGCAAGATCAGCTAAATGTGAAAGAAGCCCTGAAGAGTCTGGATGAAAGATTTCCAGCCACAGGCTTAGGGATCAGTGACGAAGAGCGAAAGATGATTGTCTCAGCAATGCGAATGCCTCCGGGCCACTGGCACAAATGTCCCAATGGCCATGTCTATGTCATTACAGAGTGTGGAGGAGCTAATCAGAGATCAAAATGTCCTGACTGCAAAGCATCTATTGGTGGAGAAAACCATACATTGGACAGTGGCAACGAAGTTGCCACAGAAATGGATGGGTCCCGGCATACTGCCTGGTCTGAAGCTAATAATCTTCTGAACTTTGACCCACGTGACTTCTAAAAAGCAGTCATAAACTTCAGATATTGTATTTGCTCAAATGAGAAAAACTAGTCAATGAGTAATTCACAGTCTGGCATTATTCTTGCATGTAATTTATTTCTGAAAAAATATGTCTTTAGGTTTAATATGTTTTAAAATCACAAGAGATGCATTGGGTTGCATTTTAACATTTGCTCCTGCAAAATCACAAGATTTCTTTTAAGAATATACATTTATATAAGTTGCTTAACAAGAGATGAATGAAACATTTAATGCAGGAGTGTAAAGGATAATTTTTACCATGTCAGTAACATCTGTTATGTACCCAAACAATAGGTGGCAGCAGAATACTGTGCAACAAAAAATGTATACATAAAGGATTGTTAAGCATGTTTGTTCATATGAAAGAGAAAAAATATGATTCATGTAATTTCTGTTTTCTTTTCTATGTATTGTGTTCTTGAATAAAATTATTTTCTGAGATGTAGGTAATGCAATTCCCAGCAAGAGTAATTTTTTTCTTCATCCTTTTTCTAATATTTCCGTGAACTAGTTGGAACGAGGGGTAAAACATTTGTGTCTTTTCCTCAATATCATTGGCAATGAAGCCAAAGAAATAACCCTGAAATAACTACCGTTCCTCTTCACTATGCACGACTCATATTCGCTGAGTTTCATTTTGGTGTCTTGTACCAGCTTGCATCACTTTATTATATGATGAATGTGTCCCTGTCACAGGCACAGCTACGGTGCAAACTTTGCTATCTGAAGGTGGGGGACAACAAAAATGTTGTCAGGGTAGCGTTAACAGTGAATAAACTTTAAAAGCTGGCCACTCTTTTAGTATTTATAGTGTTCAAGCACAGAGTTGAAGGAAAGCTGGATGAAAGGCGACGCTGGAGGAAAAGGGTAATATCCTACAAGGTGGACTGACTCATTTATCATGCCATGTGGCCTTAAATATGCTGCTGTCAGTGTCCATGGGTGTGCTTCTCCAATAATAACTATCAAGTTACTCTAAACCTACAATTTTAAAGCAAAATAGGTAACATTCACCTTATACTTTAAAAAAAAAAAAAAAGTATAAGGTGTTTTGAGTTATGAAAAAGCACCATTAGGAAAGCACGCATAATGTTGGTGCTTTGGTAAAATTGTTATACTTTTTTTTTTTTACATTTTCTCATGTCACAACCAAAAAGTTAGATTTATTTTCTCAGGATTGTACGTGCTAAGTAGAATACAGTTAAGATTTGAAAGAAAAATGATACATTTTCAAAACCATTTTGTACAGCATAAACTGAAAAGTGTGATGAGCATTCAATACTTCTAACTAAAACTCATGATTAATTATATAAACAATTCTAAGTGTTGATCATTCTTTAGAGGATTGTTAAATTCTGTAAAAATCAAAAGGAAATGACAGAACTGCAAACTTGCACTGTACTTCCAGTTTTGCATTATTCTGAGAAGAAGTCGAAAGGCATAGGGTAAGTTTGAAGGAGTTGAGCTCACAGCTCAGAAGGGAGACTCGCCATATTTTAATGATATATTCACAAATCCAGCCTTCATGTGAGTGGCAAGAAGAAAGCCATTGGAACAGAGACAAGGTAGTAGAATTGGTTGATGAGATAAAGCTAAATGCAGATTATACAAACTATACATAGGCTGTAGCAGGCCTTCTTTGGACTGAAAAAAAAGTGTGTAAATAACTCAAAATGCCACAAGAGGGACTTGTTCCTGGTTTTATCATAGTCACAATAATTGATATGTTTTTTTAAGAATCTTTATCGCTAAGCCACAACCACCCAGGGCAGGAGCTTGTCTGGAGGGAGACCAAATGGCAACAGGAATCCAGTAATGGCCAGGTAGCCAGGGGAACCCAGGTAGAGACTATGGAAGTCAGCCCTGAGGCTGCAGAAACCACTCAAGAGACCTTGAAAGCCACATTGGGGCCATTGGCATCCACTGAGGAACTTAAATAATTTTATCCACTAAAAACAATCCAACCAAATTTCCAGTCAGCTCATATTGTTACACTTAAAACACCTTACTGTCACTTTGACCGGTGGAGGCTCTGTGTTTAGGAAAGAAGCAATGCAACAAAATGTAGTCGAGGTAACTTTATTTGAAGCTGCAGGTCACACCAACACCCATTTTCACAGTGAGATAAAAAAAAAAAAAAAGCTGGCTTTTATACTTTGGGCAATTCCAACACTCATACCAGGTAGAGGGGAAAAAAACAAGAAATAAACAATAAATGGTACCAATAAATATTTACATGCATACAAATCATTAGGTCTAAAATAAGATCAGTCACAGAATAAATTTAACTTAATAACTCCTGAGAATATTGTCCCTCCTAGCTGAAAATGGTATGCTCCAGGAGCTTTTTAGAAGCTTTTCTAAAAAGCTAAATGATTAGACACAAACAGACATTTCCAGCACATTCTCCCTGTATAGGAAGGATGACTAGGCCACTCAGCCTGAAAGAAAGATTAACTGTGTCACAATGTAACTGAAATAAAGAATTGAAACAAAGCATTTGTTCTCTAAATTAATTAAACATAAGATAATACCAATTTTCATTTATTACGGATGGAACCCCTGGTCTCATCACACTTAAATTAAACTTAATTCAGATTGAAGTTAAAACAATCCCACTTATTTTTATGCGGTTTTCTTTCCTAAAGCTAAAATCTAAGAACACATTGCACCATCATTACCCTATAATATATTATGTATATTTCAAAATAAAAAAATAACATTCTCTAAAAGATGTTTCCCTCCCATTATTCTGGCATACTGGAGATATAAATAACTTGGGTTAATTGTAACTGACCTTATTGTCACTTATTGTCAAGCTGTGGCAAAAATGTGTTGAATATAATTTTATGCAGTAACGTGAAAATATAATATGGTTTCCACTATGCATTTTCTCTGTCTCCTCATCACATTTGGAAATAACTGTAAGTCTCTGTTATTCAGATCCAGCTTGTTATTTAGCTGAGTCTGAATAAGAAGTAAATGCATGCATAAAGATATTCTCAAATGGATGGCTAAAAGTTGTAAAGTGTGTCTCTTTTGACAACCTAGAGTATTGACAATGATCAGAAAACAATCTAAAAGGTTACATGCAAACATGAGAACAAACAGAAAAAAATAGTTTCTTTATGAAACTTTTTAAAAGTGAAATGATCAAGGACTAATAACAAGAAAAGTTCTGTATGTGTTACATAACCAACAGATTATCTACTGCTAGTGGTGCATTCACGTATTTGATAAAGTTTGTGTTTATGTTTTAATCATGTTGCCATGGTAATAAATTATTAAAAGATAAATAAATAAAGTAATATTTTTCTTTCTAACTATTTTAGATTTTATCAGTTTCACATGTTTTCATTGAAAGTTTCAGCCAGAGGTGAAAATGGTCTGTACTGCTTTCTTTGTGGGGAAAAATCACCAATGTATCAACTGAAACGTTGGTATTTCGCTGGCTAAGGATAATAGGTTTTTACTATCAGAAAATTGCTCATTAATTTTCTCTTGGAGGATTTTCATCAGCAAAGCAGTTTGCAGCCCAATGTTTCTTTGTAGCAGAAGCTGCATTTGATAGAATGTCTTACTGTAGCTGAAGAAAACAACAACTTTGTTTTTTTTTCTTTCTTTTTTGTCCTTTGGTTTGCCAAAAGATCTGAAGCAAAGTTACAAAAACATTAGCTTCTTGTATCATGCAATACCTTGAAGCTTCTTCATGTGCTGCGAACCATGTCTCTATGTTAAATTATAAATGAGAGGTTGTTTACATGGTTGTCCTCCAGAGAAGTTATCTTTTAACTTAGTTATTGCACTGCAATAATTGCAGCTCAGCTCTGCATGAAAATTATAAGATACGTTTTACAAATGAAGGGAATTAGATGTTTTCTTCAAATAAGTTTACCAACTGCAGCTTCCCGTATCTCATCTTATCATTTCAGACAAAAACTGCTCTTTCAAGATATGTACTTTGAAGTCTGCACAGCACATTGCACTTCTTTTTTTCTAGTAAGCACAATAATTCAACAAGCTCTGATTCAACCTGGAGCTCCGTTTGGGGCCACTACTATTCTTGGAACTAAAACTTTGCTCAACACAAGTTGTGATGAAAGGAAAGACAGCAATCACAGCTTCATTAAATATCACAACACTCCCACTGGCTGTAATTTTCTCCTAAATTTGTCTACAACCTCAGGAGCTAGTTTCTGACTGCGCAGATCTCTTGTTTTATTTTCCCTTCATAACCAACAGTGGACATCATTTAGACACAACTGGCCTCCTGTGTTAGCTGTGGTCATCGTTCCCACAGGGGCTTTGGCCTGTTAACACACTGTTCATTTCCCACTGGATTTGACTGATCTTCTGATCATCTTAAACAGAGAGACACTGCGAGCCACACAAAGAGACACAGACAAAACAAGTAGAAACTATAGGCACACCTGCATTCAGAAGACAGAGTCTGCAGAGACTGAGATAAAATCATGGGGAAAATGGAGAGATTGGGAGGGCAGGGGATGTAGTAGTAAGATTGACTGATCTGTTTTCAGGCCACAAGAGACTCTGCCGATATAGGGAAGAAGTCCAGAGTTTGAGCGAGATGATATGAAGAGAAAATAAGCCAGATTTGATATGATGTGAATAGAGTACTTTGACTGATCCTCCTCTCCACTGGACCAGTGAATTTGATGTGGAGCGAGATATTCCAGCAGACAAAAGGAGAAAAATCAATATCCAAAGAAAAACAAAGTAAATGGTGAATGGGAGATAAAATGTAAGAGAAGGTTAAAGCAAGTAAACAAAAAAGAATTGAAAAGAAAAGAAGTAAGCGTGACATTTCAGTTTCAAGTTGTCAGATTCAACTACTTTGTCAGTCTTCCTTCACACTTTTACAGCCTTGGCTGTACAAAGACAAATTATTTGTTGAGGAACATTCATAACATAGACAACTGAATTAAAATTCATATTTCAACAGAAACACATGTAATTCAGTGGGTTTTAATTGATTATTTGCTACTGCAGATTGCATTATTAATTCAAGCTCGAGAGGAAAACAGGTTTGTTAAGATTTTCAGACCTGCTGAATCCTGAACTCACAAAGCCTTATCACTTTCGCAATGAATGCCGTGCTTCCTCACCTCTAAGCTGACTTTAAATAACAGTGGGATGAAGTAAAGAATGTACTAGTCATCAAAAAGCAGCAAAATGTAGTCTTTTGTTCTAAACTCTAGCCTATTTCTTTACCCAGAATGCTGGGTTCATTCTTTCTGGACAGACGTTAGACAGCTTTAGTCAAAAATAGTGACCCAGTTTGTAGTGGTAGAGGGGAGACTCATTTTTAACTGACCACCATTTCCAACTACAAGTGCCTGGCTTTGATGTCAGGATGGCACTTCCAATTTTGTTTTACAGTTCTTCACTGGAAAAATAAAGTTATTTTGTTTTTTTCCATTTTGATGTGCTTTCTGTAAAGCCTTTCCAAAGGATGAAAACAGAACTAAAAATAGTCAAATGTCTTATATAATTATACATAATAAAATAATGGCATGTGTTAATAATCTTAGTGCACACAAGAGAAAGTCTGTTGATATAACTGCAACATTTTAGCTAATGGCCTGATCTACAAAGATTCTAGATGAGAAGCACTAAACTGTCGGCCCAAATTATGCAAAATTGTGCAACGCATTAATAGTGAAAATAAAAACCAATCAGAATAAAGCTCTAAACAGCTATATTTAGGTCCATTACCTCCCCCTAAGCTTTCTCTTGCATTTCACATGCAATGTTAAGTCTATTAGCTGCTCTGAAAGACCTTTTATGTGTGGTTCTATGGGTATATTACTCTCTCCAGGCTGTTCTTTCCCATTGTAACCTAACCCCATCCTTGCTATCTCGTGAGGATAAAAATAATTTTAATCAGTTATGAGTTATTTATGTATAATTATTTAGTTATACCTGATACAAATTAACCCACTTTTTGAAATTCATAACCCAAGACTGTTGCTTTGAACGGTATGCATTGTATGCATTCCATAAATTACTCAACCTGGACTGTTTTTCACATAGTAGTTTTAAGAGTGTAGATCTTGATGGTAACATGCTTGATGCCCAAATTCTGCCAGTTTCTTAAGATTAAAACATTGCCCTTAATGGTCAGTGATCCATAAAGGACAAGACTTCTAAATGAAGTTTAGAAGCATTGAAAAAAGTTTTAAAGTCCATCTGTGTAGGACACTGCTGGTGCTTTTAATTGATGTGTAATTGCAGTGTGGGTAGTGAATTAATACCTTATTACCTTGGGATTCTCTTGAGATACTAGCCAGGAACCTCGGTATGGGGTGGGTGTCATCACATCCAAGCCTTGATTAAGGCAGCGGGGAGAGTACAGACCCTGATCTCATTTTTGCTCACATTCCAGACTGAATTAAATGTCAATTCATTTTTATTTCAGCTCCTCCCTTCTCCACAGTGTCTTGGTAAGTGAGGAGGATAAGGAGGGAGAGTTTTGCCAAGGTAAGCATATTTAGGTTATGGGGGTTTGATTCTAAACTAATTTAAATAACTGTGTGGAAGCCAATTTGCTTTAATTGAGCTCTGCTCCTATGAACACCTGCAACTAGATTAGTGACTGACATTAAGTTGTTTTGCTGCACTGGGCCTCCAAGTGTTGCTCTTGCTGCTTCATAACTCTGGATTTACCTCCAAATTTTTAATGCAAGACCATATGCGTGTTGCAGAATATGCAATGAGCCTGGCTTAGTGCAGAGAAGCAATGAAGTATGGCCAAAAAAGGGAAAAATAATACCCAGGCTAATCCATTCTACTCTAATGTGCCTGAGTGGTGTGACAAAGGTGTTTTATTGCTATTACCATCACTATATTATTATCGCTATATGTTATGGCATCTCAACATCGAGCAAAGCCCCAACTGGCCATGACAGGAGTAAAACAAACTATCTTCCTGCTCCATTGAGAGAAGACATTAAGCAAAGATGTACTTCCCCCTAGGCTCAACCCCAGCACAACTGAAGCTGCCAGAATAGCTGAAGAGAAATTTGTGTGAGCACAAACTGACACTCTTCCCTCCCCCTCAGCTTTTTGTTGACCTGTGGAAATCATCTGTGAAAGGCCAAGCCTATCGATCCCCTTTTACTCAAAGAGACACCATTAGGGCAGACAAAGCTGCAGGTTTTACTGCTCTGCATTAGTTGTCATAACATAATCTACTTTAATGCAAGTGAAAGGTAGAACTGACACAAATGGAAGGCACATATTTTAATAAATGTGTATTTGAGATTAGAGATGTATGAATAAAATTAAATTAAAGAATGCAATAAGATGCTTATTCTTTGCTTCACAGCCCAATGAACAAATAACAAAAATACACAGTACAGCCGTAAAATAAAACCCATTTGAATGCCTTTATGCTGCATTTTGTCTGATGTCCAGTAGGGGGGAGTTGACTTATTGCAGTCTGGAAAATAACACTCAAGCCAAAATAAAAAGGAGTAATTTAATTCAACACTTTATTGATGCCAGAGGACTATGTTTGTATCTTAAACTATTAAAATTTCTTTCAAAAGTCTTACTTGCTAGTTTGTTTTACTGTGGATCTGACTGATGCAACTCTGCTCCAGTTCCAGAGTATTTCCAAAAACTGCCTTGTTTATCATCTTGTTCAGTTTCTGCTGTTACAACAGATGTCAGAAGAGACTGCACTCCCAGAAACAGACCCATGCGAAATACTTGAACCTTATAATTGACAATGTAGGTTGGTGGATGTTTAAAATAAAATGTAAAGATTTAACATCTCATCTTAACAGACCAAGCTATTAATTACTTCACTTAATTTTAGAATTACATTTTGAGAGTCTATTGTAATGGGCTTAAAAACAAACAAACAGAAAAAACAGTATATACAGGATGTGGCAAATATCCTATATCCCATAATGATTACATCATTATCGAGGCAGTAAACAAGTAAAGTAAGCTACACTTTTTACCTGCAAACTGACAGTCATTCATTTGGAGCTTAGAGTGCTCATTTGAAATGCATTTCTCACTAAAAATATCACATGGCAGCCTGCTGAATAAATATAAATAAATAAATACTTGACTTTTAGACCACAAGGGCATAACTTTCTAAGATCTGTAAAACCAAAAATTGAATAGCCGACCACAGCTTCCAGGACACCAAGCAGCTCATTTGACTGTCCATGCAATGTCACTCAAACAGTGACATTGCTTAACAACATCTGTTGTTACAAATAATATTTTACCTTCAGTTTACTTTAATTACATGTGGTGTTATTTCAGGCCCAGTGTTTCAGCCCAATCCCACTGTGCTTAATTAGCACAGTGCCTAGAGTCTTAGGATGTATTGTGTTTCAGCAGTTATCCAAATTTTTGTTATTGCACCCTGCATTGTTCCAGGACTAGTGACTGTTCAATGACATTAGACATAATTGAAATACTTTTTAAAGGAGACATTCCTCTGGACAAATAAGTAATGATTTGTTTCTAAAGTGCACCTACCGTGCCACTCAGACACATCTTCAGTGATGTACTCTTGGATCACTGAGTGTTTTAAATCTCACAACATCACATACCCTCCCAGATGACTCAATCAGAGTTAATCCGGCCCTGACTGTGTCACCAACATTTCCAGATCAGTAGCTTGTGTGTTACCACCACCGTAGGACAGCACCAGGTTCTTTACCTTTTGCTTTGGCATTTGTCTATCAGCTCCTTCTATGTTGCCCTCTTCCTCTCAAGGGGCACCTCCATTGCTCTTCTCAGGGAACAATCTGTACCAGTATTAAGTCTTGCTTTGCCGTTTCTGCCACTCAAACAGATCTGGCCTATGTGTTATTACAACAATGCTTTCTGAAAATTTGAGCCATCTACCTAGATCAACCTTTAGCTGTCAATCTTGTATTTAATGGCAGGAGGCCTTGATAATGACTTCTGCAATTACTCTCAGCAGTCGAACATGACGCCAGCGATAGTGGCCATCTCCCAGTGCTCTCACAGCAGCTCAAGATGCACTTCAGCAAGCCTACTTTCTGGCCAAAATAATGATTTTTGGAGTTATGTTAATTCAGATTAAAAGTGTTACAGATCTTTCCATCATTCTTTACAGAAAACACACCCTTCTGTCAAGCAGTTTTTGTTAACATGAAACTTGGAGTTGGGAAAAATCAAATAAAACGTCCAAAGCAAAATTCCAAAAACAAACATCAGGCATCTTCTTCCTCAACAAACTCTGAGCTCAAATTGAACAAACAGTGAAAATTGCAGAAGAACAATGTTTATGTGTAATATTAAACCAGTCATATGCAATCTCTGTTTGTGCTTTGTCATTTAAATCCATAGAAGGGATAAAGTATCTTTTTGCACTCATAGCAGTCAGCCAGACTGCTGAACACAACACTTAGCCCATTTTTTAAACTTTCAGCTGCACAGACAAGATTTGATTTGTGTAACTTAGTTCCTTGTTCATGGTGGCCCAGCTTTGAGCTAATATTCCAAGGTAAAAAAAAAAGAAAAAATCATGTGGTTAAATAGCAAACAATGCCTAAACTGAATACCGCTGGAGTTATGTTGATGGCAAAACTATAGAGATTTTTTTAAATTAATGTTCTTTCTGTTTTTGATATGACAACATATGTTGAGGCAAACAAATGTGCTTTATTGCATCATAATTGTCTAGATGTATAGGATAACAGTCACTCAGATCATGTCAAATACAGGTGTGCAAATGCAGAGTCAGAAAGCCTGCAAAAGAAATTCCTATTTGTTAAATTTTTACAATTTAACAACAAGTCATTTCTTGCATATTTCTTTGGGTTATATAAATCAGAATACCTGATGCTGTAGTTCACTTCCTGCTTTTGGAGCAGTCACTTGTCTGTTGGATATTTACATATGTATTTGAACCACACTAGTTTGGTTCAACCGAACCATGATCTAGGTTTTTAGGTGGACCAGTGTAAACTTTTTTGGTCCCCAGCAGAGTTTGATTGCACTCCTAGCCTAATGTAGCAGTCCTCCTAAGCAGATGATTTTTTTGATCGTCTGCTTAGGATTAAAGTGTATTAAGGAGGGCTGGTGTGAATGCACCCTTAGAAAACCTGCATGACCCAAGGATGATTGACCAATTTGAAGTTATTTATAAGCACCTGATGGAGCTTCACGAGTTGGAAGTGGTTTAGAATTTATTCTTCATAATCAGAATAAAAGAAGAATACCGAGCTTGAATGAAGAAATGAGAAAAGCCTCAGAACATACCCTAAAACCTTACTGTCAATGGAAAGCAGTTGGCTTTCTTTACTTTCACTGGCTACCGATACAAAAAGAAGAGCAGTAAATTATTTAATGTCCATGGTGGCAGTGTGAGCAGAACTTCAATCTTAGAATTGAAAGATCTTTCTGCTCCATGGATAAACAAACTGGATAGCTGGATAGGATTGATTTGGATAGCTGTAAAGGCATTATGCTGCAACAGCAGAATGGTGGCAAAAGTCATAAAAAAAAAACAAAAAAAAACTGTCAGGGTTTCTAGTGACAGTACAGCCCCTAGAGGGACAAGAAGCTTGAACTCGCTACTGGAACACCATCAAGGTGACATACAATTCCTACTACATTCCAGTTGTGTTGAAAGATTAAAAAAATCTTTCAATACTGATTTTAATTCAAAACTGAGAATTTTGCTTTTGTCACCATCATCCCTGAACTTGGTGGAAATGTTTTTATGTCACCAAATCAACGGTTTTGGGAAATTTGAAAATCTTGCCCTGAATTAAAAAAATGTAGTAGTATAAGTTGTAGGGATACCTTTAGTTTTCTTAATCATCAAACTCAGCGCTAATTTTTTGTACTTTTTGTCTTGTGTAACCATAGAAAATTGTGTATTAAGTTAAAACATTTGCAATAGAAAATATTTTGAAGGTGGAAATAATGTCATATTTTCAGTTACTCTAAATACAGTTGGTTTTTGTCAAGTAAATAAAAATAAAAAGTTTCATGTTTCTTTTGAATAATTATTTTGAACAGTCTTTGATGCCTGTTTATAATGACAATGTGAAGTGGATTCAAATAATGCTAATCATAAAAACAGATTGATAAAAACAGATTTTGTGTCCTGTTAATTTTAACATGGGAACATTCAAAGTTAAAGGGCACATATTATGCTTTTCACAAATTTTCCCTTTGAGGTTTTGAATGTCAAACTCAGGCATCTGTGCATAACAGTATCTATCCCCAGCATATTCTCAAAGTCACTGCTGCATATCTGTCGATCCAGATTACACATCAATATCCATATATGGTACTTACTTCATATTATTAAGAGAGATGTGCCCAAGGCCTTTATATTGTTAAAAAAATACTTTTAAAATTACTTATTAGCTTTGAAGAACAATTGATTGGTTATTATTTTATTATCTTTCATTGCTTTAAAAATAATTTTTCATGGCTTTAAAATATATGATGATCTTGACCCTTGAAAAATTACTTTAAGGGCCTCCGCCTTCTTGTTTAGTTAAAACGATGTCTAAGTTTAAAGTTTGCCCTAAATTAAAGTTTGGATGAAATGTCCTGCTCTTTTGTTGAGTATTCATCTTTTGGAGATGAAAGGTTTTCCATTTTATTTTTCAGTAGAAAAACAATTACTCAAATCAGACAAATATCTGAAAAATGAGCAAATTAATTTTTCTTCAGTATTACTGCAATACTTGCAAAAAACGTTTTTTGATTTTGGTCAGAACAATGTGGAGTGGAGGGCTGTAGCTTTTCATCTAGTTTCTATGAATGGCATTCTTATGAGTACATTTACCTTAAATGTATTTGTTCTTTCCAATTAGATTTGCATGCCTGCGGCCAGATACACCCACATTAATTTGGCTCTCTGTTCATCCAATCACTCAAAGGGTATTCAAGAAGATTTAAGGGCACTGGCATCATCAGAGGTGTAGAAACAGCAGAAAATGACTGAAATAACTTCTTTCTGACCTCCTTGTACTCTGGGTTAATTGTGATGTGCTTCGAAAAAAAGAGGGCCACATTTGTTTGAGTCCAGAAGTAGCTGTGAAGGGCTTTATGTACCACCTAAAAAGTACTTCAATTTTCTCTCATCTTAATTTTTCCCTCAACAGGGAAAAGCCCTTTTGATCCATTGGCACGACACACAGCTGAATTTAAATCCTCACAAGAAGTTGAAAATATTCATTTCCTCTTGAATGGTTAGCAAATTATTAATGAACATGTCAAATTTCTTAGAAGATTAATACCAGCTGTAAGCATAAAGAGTAAATTCCCTTTGCATTAGACAATGTTCACCAAATAATTTGGGCTGTACACACCTGACAAACCCAAACCGAAACACTCCGCAAAGTACCAACTTTGCAGAGTATACTCTGCAAAGTGTACCAACACTTTGCAGTTCAGAGAAGTCAGATTGCATTATAATTTGTATCTAAATCTTGATTAACATGATTCCTGGTTTGCTGAAGGTTGGTTGAACTTTGTTTTTAGTTCTTTACTTATCTACAGTTATTTTCAGTCAAGCAGCTGTCCCTTTTAAACCACTTTATCCTAACCTATGAATCATTCAGGCATAAAATGGATCCTAAAGTGGTGAACAAGTTCAACACATAAAATATGTCACTTTCCAGGATTTTTTTGGGTCACCCTGCAGAATAGGGATCTATCTATCTATCTATCTATCTATCTATCTATCTATCTATCTATCTATCTATCTATCTATCTATCTATCTATCTATCTATCTATCTATCTATCTATCTATCTATCTATCTATCTATCTATCTATCTATCTATCTATCTATCTATCTATCTATCTATCTATCTATCTATCTATCTATCTATCTATCTATCTATCTATCTATCTATCTATCTATCTATCTATCTATCTATCTATCTATTGCTTCCATTTTATTTATGGACTGATTGAACTACAAACTCCTGCATTCATTGAGATATCACAGATGAAAACTCATAAGAAACTGAGATTTGCATACATTCTTTCAGTCTGCCTACAGAAGTTGTCTGAAGTGTCTTCTACAACTAAAACAACTTCCTCCTTTTTGCTTTCTGAACCCTGCAAGGCTTTTCGATCCATACCTAGCCCATCAGCTGTGGGTTTCAGTTGCCTGCCAGACAAAAACAAGTCTTTTTTTTTTTTGTCCTTAGTTGAAACTAAAGTGTTGAGAATATTGTTGGTAATGTTTCATTCCAAGATGCAAATATCACTGTCAAGAGAAATAAGGCTGTATTTCAATGTTCCTTGAAATACAATTGTAAGCACGTGGTGAAAAGAACAGTACGCCAACTGTAGATTATGCCAGTGGCGCAGAAATGCTTGAGAGCTGCTTTGCTTCCTCTGTATCTAAAAAAACTGTAGTACATAAAGGGAGAATTGGATTCAGTCAAAGATCAGAAAATCTGGGACAAAATGACATAACACCTATAAGCAAGTTGAAACTTGCCTATGCTTGGTGTCAGAAACGCAATTGAAAAGTTATATACTCACCTTGCTTGAACTTGACTAAAAATATCTGGTGGGATTGGAAAAAGGTAATTACAGGATGCAAACACAAGAAGGCTAAGGAACTGAAGGCCTCTGTCCATGAAGAGTGAATGAATAATTTTTGGAGTATCAAAATACTCCCTAGTTCCTTAGTTCGCCTTACTTCTGCAGCAGATCCTAACAGGAAAATGGAGAAGCTGCTATGAAAAATCCAAGGAACGTCATTCGGTCATGCTTTGGCCGAATGATGTTGAGACTACAGTAGTAAAAGTAGCATTTTGTTTTTCAATATGAGAAACCACTTTTAACCGAAGTTGTGTTGCGATATTAAAATTCTAGTTAGTTTATTTTACCCTCACTCCTCTCCAAAAACTCATTTACTAAAGGGGCTTGAATAATTTGAGATGTATATTTCCATTTATCCACACGTCTGTCTGTTGTCATTAATGCAGCAAGCCTGTAGTGAGTCACCTCTGCCATCTGCCTTGACATGAAGTAATATCCCAAATAGAATTCTGCTGACTCAGCACACAGCCACTGAGGCATTGTGGAAGAAGGGGGGTGGGGAGAAGTTAAGCAGTGCAACAGATTAAAAAAAATCCTGTGCCCAGTCTGAGGGTGAAGGTTTTCCATTTTATTTTTCATTTTTATTATCTGTCTGGTGAAAGTATAAATGCCAGGAGGATTAGAGAAATTACATAGGCTCTTGCGTTTGCTGCCTGCTGCTTATCCTCCTTTCTGCTCATCTCTCTCCCTTCCTCTTCCTCTATCTTTATTTGCTGCACTTCGCTTCACTCTCTGTTTATCCACAGTTTTTCTGCACTCTGACGTCCTATCCCCTCCTCTTTGGCTGTCACTCTATGTCACAGCTGCTCTTTTGCCCTCCTCCAACCCCATCTATAGTGGCATAACCTTGTTCATGTTTTCTCATCTTCTCCTCTTTATGTTAGTATGCCACTTTTACCGTTTTCCTGGCATTTCTTATGTAGCTCATGCTGCATAAGGAGTAGATGAGCTTGACCGGGGCTAACCCCTATGGGTTCTGCTGACCGGCTAGTGCTCAGTGAAGAAGTGTCTTAAGAAGGGTCCCCTTAATCCTTAAGATCTATTACAGATAGCCAAACTGACACAAGCGACAGAGATTAGAGGGGGCACACACTGACTGTATTGATTGGTCCTCTCATCCCGAGGCCAGCCCAGCAGCTTGCTTGTGTAATAGTACGCTATAATGAAATTCAGTCAGTGAGACAGAGACAGCAGCACTAAATGCATAAAGACTGGAGTGAATTGAGGTACACTGGTGATGCTATAGTGCCATACTGACAGGGTAGGGGACAGAGTGTTGCTGGTGTGCAATTTAAGTGGAGCTTAGCTTCTATGCTTCAGCACTTTAAATATGTGCTTGTCCACAGTGGTGCAAATTTGCTGAGGTATAAAACCACTCTCTGTTTGGACCCATCGAGGATATTTTTTTTTTATAGTTAATGTAATGTCATGAACTTGTGTTTTAGTAGTGTTTGTTTGTTTCCAGGCAAATGGAAGCATGGTTCTGAAGCCAAACTAGACCAAAAAAAAAAAAAGAAAACATATATATATATATATATATATGCACAGATGCTACCAAACTGGAGCAGTGGCTACAACAGATCCCAGGAACAACATCAGACATCTCAGTCCAGAAATGTGCAGTCCTTGGCACAGCCAAGATACAAGATACTGCGCAGGACCCTCAAGTTTCCAGGCCTCTGGTAGAGGACCCGAGCTCAGAGGATAAGAACCACCCGAGGTGGGTGAGAAGGGAATTTTAAAATTTTTTTTTTATATATATATGAAAATGTTTCATCCACTCACTCTGAAGCTTATTCCCTGGGTTTCCAAAGCCAAAGTCATTTAGTGTTTGGCTCTAAAAGTTGTCTAAAAGGTGTCTTTTAATTTTGGAGTTTGATAAAGGTGGAAAGTGCCTATGCCTCATTGAACCTGACAATAAAGAAATATGTCATAATACTCTGATATCACATTTAGAATTAAGATTGATGATGGTCTGGCATACATAAAAGTTGTGACCTTAAAATACTGCCAAACACTATTTTAAAGGGAAACACAGGGGGAAAATATCATCTATCTTTCTAAGCATTGTACATACAGATGATCTGCATGAAAACAACATGCATCAGCGGCAACAGTTCTTTTTTTTATTTTTATGTTTTTACAAGTGATAGTGAGAACCTTTAATTAAAACTAATGTACCATCATGTTTATTCTCCTCATCCATTCTTTCAATTCCTAGAAGTTCTACACTGCATACAAATTGATTACTGCACACATTGTGTCTTATAGGATTTTTTTGGCACTCTCTGCCAGGACAGGTGCAACATGACAAGCTACATTTTTCAGCAGCTTGGTTCAGAGAATACTTAGCAAACACCAGCAATGCAGCAATGTGGAATCTAAAAAAACTACAATGATGTTACTTTCAGTGTAAATCTATGTGCGAAACATTGTGAAAATGACTTTTTCTACTGGAGAGGGATCTCAGTTTTTCTCTTTAAATATAAAATACAACATATTACAAATTGATTATAGTAGTGATTATATGGCTCACTTGGCCATGTGCTTTGAGTTAGTCCTTATATTTTGAGGTTGAATCTTTCTTGGGGTTGATTTGTAATGCAGTGGTTTTTCTTTGGTTTCCTATATTTCCTTGTATGAATTCTGTCATTTTTTTTATTTTCATGTCTTTAATGGCAGATTATGTTTCCATTTTAAAGTGCACACCACCACCTATGGTACCTGGACACAGTCTGAAATGATATTTCACAAAAAATATTTTAAGTCATCTCTGAAACATTTCTTCAGTTTCCTCTAATCTTCCACACTCTCACATTTGCAGTCTCATATATATCTGTATTACAACTTTCAATCACCACTCTGAGATGTCTGCTAGTTTTCATTAATTTCTTCTTACTTCTTCTTATAACTCTGATAGTTTTTTTCCTTTTTCCTTCACCAGTTGCTATGTCTGTTTACTCCAACACTTTTACTTTCTATGTGCCATAATAGTGTGTTGCCTCATTTGCCCTTTTTGCTACCAGTGTTTATTTTTTACTTGTAACTTAATCTTTTCACTTTCAATAGATTCCCCTGTTAATGTTTCTGCCTGCCATGTCCCAGTGTTTGGATTCAGCACCTGATTGAACTAAGATATCATTTAATTAAAATTTTATTCAAGAAAAAAATATTACCTGTAATGTTCACAAAGTTAATGTAATGGTTTAATATATATGATTAAAGAGTTACTTTCAAGCCAGAAGAATTATTATTTTGGATTTCTTTACACTTTTCATTGTAACATTAATAGTCTACTTTCACTTTTGTAACCTAAGAAAATTAGTGACAACCAACTCTGAAGGCTCCTACATACTCTGAAAAATTGTAGGTTTTCTGTCAGGCACGCAAACTAACCGCAAACTGTCCAAGAACGGTTGAGATTTTATAGTATACTGACTTCCAACAATTCTCATTTCAAATGTTCCCTGAGGTATTTCCACTTTGCTCAGCAGAGTATGTTATCTTTATAGAGTGTGAGTTATTTTCTCCAACATATTTTTTGTTCCCTCAAAGACTTTATATTTCCATATTGACATAGCATACAAGTTTCTGTATTTCTGAAAGTTTTCACTCAATTTGACTCCATTTTGTTCACAAGATGGCGCCGACTCTCAGCTTCATCAGCTCAGTGTTTACACTAATCTGTCAGAAAACATATTACTGTAAACACAGTTTTCCATCAAGTAGATTCCCATGCAACAGTTATTAAAATTGGCATTCGCGTGGATTTGTCCAGCCTTCTCATCCTTCTCATAAATATTTCTAGCATTTTGGCAAACTGTTCTCCTTGTTAGAACAATGCTTTGCAACTACAATCTTAGTGAATGCAGACATTTGATTCACCTTTGATTCACCTAGCATTATTTATGCTTGGAGATCCATGAATAAAATATGTTCAACTTCCCAAACAATTCTTTTTAAATCTATGTGCAGTTGTTTGAATGTCAAAAATCCAATATTTTTACATTATGAAAGTCCATTTTCTCAACCCACTTAAGTACTGCATTGTAGGACTGCATAGTAGCTAGTGTAGCTCTCCTCAGCAGTCAGTGAGAGAGATGTTGGAAACATCAAGGACAGGTCAACAGTCTATCACAGATCAACATAAAGACAGACATTACAAACAGAAGCTCAAACACACACACACGCCCACTCGCACACAGATGCAAACACACGCACTCATATGCACGCATACAGATGGATGTCTTTGGACTCTGTGAGGAAGAGTACCCAGAGAAAACACAAACTTCATGAAGAAAGGCTTGGGCCTGGCTTCAAACTCATCACCTTTCTGCTATGAGAGTAGTGTTAACAACTGATCTACTGATGCAGCCCAGTTAAAACTGAAGTAGAGAATTTTGAAAAAACATAGAAAATTTGAATAAGCACATCTTATTCAACCCCGCCTCTCGTCCGGAACGCAGCCGGAGATAGGCACCAGCACCTCCCGACCCTGTTAGGGAGAACGGTGACCGGAAAATGGATGGATGGATGGATGGATGGCCATCTTGCACATCCTTGTGCTCTGCTGCGTTTTGTTTACCTGTCTTGATTTAAGGACTGCATTGTATGAGATGTTAAAAAAAAACCTTTATTTTGTGTCATTATTGTACTAACACATTTATATTTTGACTTAGCATTGATTACACCTAATAATAATGATGAATATGCTTATGTTACTTACTTGCACACACACCCTAAATTACAATGTCAGCTGGCTCAAAATTTTTCACATCATTTGCAGCCCAGTCTACTCCATTTCAGCATATCATTTATAAAAGCATATAGCACTAATTATATGCCACTGCATAACTGTCTATCAAGTTAAGCAGGTGTAAGCAATTTGCATACTTCTGCATCAGATGAAAGTTGTCCACAGAACACTGTCACAAAAGTGACATAGAGAAAGAGGAAATGGTATCCTTACAGAAACTGCTCTTTACATAGGCGATCCTGAGGCGCTCCCCAAAACTCTAATAACACCATATCACTGTATGAGGGAACGGTGATGTTCAGCACGACATTTTTCAAAGGAGTATGTTGATATTTCTAAAGCACATCTTAAGATTGCTAAAAGACAGTGAAATGATTCTGCATATTGCTTGATCACCTCAGTTAGAAATGTATTTTTGAATTGTGCATGCTGAGCTTTCCCATAAAGAATTCCAACATTTGTGTTTTAGAATCCATGCATTTTGTCTTAAAATAACAATAATAATAATAATAATAATAATAATAATAATAATAATAATAATAATAATAATAAACAGGTGATGATCAGAATGATGAGAGTGAAGAAGAAGATTGTCCTAAACCCAGTTGCATTATGTTGTACTAATAGTGCAATAGATCACAGACATCAGTGACATTTGTCTGTTTTTTAATTGAATAGCACTTTATAGCAACATACAATTTTAGCATTAGACCTTAGATTAAATAAACATCAGAATCACAAGAAGTTGTGAACACTAAAAGAGTTTTTGGGCAAACATCTTCTATTCATCTGATTTAAATGCTCTGCCTTGCTGGTTTCACTCGTTTGACTTGCTTCAGTTTCTTTCTCACCTATCTCTCCTCCTCCTCAGGCTCTCATGCTTGGAAAGAGCAGCAGCTGTCCTGTCCCCTGGGTTTAGCATGATGCAATGGATTGCCAACAACACACTATAGCTACAAGGCCTCTGCTAATCACACTATTGATCCTGTAATTCCCCCTATTTGAAACTCTTTAGCTCAGTGGGCGGTATCAATGAATAACGTCTAAGTCTGTGTTTCTTCCCTTGTTTGTCGAAGCACCTGGTGTCTCTGAGGAGGTGACTTAGACCTATGCGCCTTCTCCAGATCACAGCCTTTCTACCTCTTTAGTATTCAACTGCCACAGACTCCACAGGAAAGTCTGTCACGTTGGGAACAAACACAAATCAAGCATGGCTGATCAACCTGCCTCCCTTTGAGAGTTTCTATGCGGAACTACATTGTGTTATGCAATGCTTTGTTGATTCTTTGCTGTTGTGCATGTAAGGATTTTTTACCTAAGAGTCAGGGGCCACTATCCAACAAAGAAGAAGCTTTGGAATTTGAACAAAAAATAGAATATCAATATACAAAGTAATGGCTTGTTTTTGGGAAGGTTTTGGTTCATTGTATGTTATTTTAAAGATGGTGTACAATGAGCAAAAACTGACAACTACTGACCTGTGTTAGCCTTGTGAATGTCCATTATGCTTATTTGTATTTGAGAGAACCGCTGACTAATCTCATTATTTACACTTGATCATGTTAGGAAAAAAATGCAAAAATATTATTCTTGTCTTATACAAGTTAAAGCTACAGTACATAAGCCTTATGAGAATATTGTAATGATGGGTTCTAGTTTTTTTACCCACATACAGAACACCACCTGGAGAACAGATAATCAGATTTATTTTAACAATGATGAAAAATTGGAATGTGTGGTTCTTGTTCTTGAGGATGGCAGCCGGGGTTGTCTGTACTTTGAAATGCAGATTATCTTCCACCAGGGGAGTAACACAGTGGTTTCCAGGGTTTGGTCTCCTTGTGGCGGTCCTCAAAGTGGTCCAGGACAGGTAAGTTCAGGTGAGGAGGAACGAGGAGCAAACCAAATGCCAGGTGGGAATCCAGGAACAATTTATGGTTTATCTGCAGAGGTGAAGAAGGGACTCAAGCAACCAGTGGGTAATGATCCACGGCGTCATGAGGGGAGAAATCCAGGAGCCAGGAACTCTGGCTTCACTGGGGTATTTCCAGAGTGTCACAAGGAAACACCTGAGAGAGAGGCATCAAGAACATATTACTAGAAGCAACTTCAGAGAAAACACTAAGTGCTAGCTCGGAAGGGCGCAGTGTATTATTACTGATAAACACTCGGGCATTTAAGTGCTGGCAGCCTGCTCCTCACATACTCCTAGCTGATTAGATGATGAATCACAGGTGTGTAGGACCCAGTCACATCCTCCAGGGGGAGCAGCCTCTTGGCACTACCTAGTGTAAGGAGAGGGAAGCAACAGGCAAACGAAAACCCTGACTACAGAGGACCAAAAAACCTGGTTCCCAGAAAATATGTTTTTACATATATGTTAAAACTGTCGTCATGTTGCGACGATGTAATATAAGACAGATAATCTGTGAAAATATTGAGCTTCTCCTCCTCTTCCCTGAGATACCTGAAAAAATGCTCTGCTTTGCTCTGAGGCATAAACAACCTATCACATCCAGAAGGAATGCCGTTTTGCTGTCAATGAGAAAATGTGTTAATGGTGGAGAAATAACTTACGGTTCCAGGCAAACCATTTATTTGCTGTCATTGGTGGCCATCCTAACCAGCCTGAGCATTCAGGCCAGCCTCTATTGTAGTGAACCAGCTGTAGCATGGTGGGAAGTGCTTGTACTGGCTCTGATTAGTTGTTTCTGATAGAATGGTGTGTTTGTTCAGATGACAGCAGGTCCATACAGTTGGATTTATTCACAAATTATCTGTCTCGTACCAGAATGACAGAGTGCTACTTTGAGTCAAGCTTATTTTTCTCATTGTATTTCAGTTTTGTTCTTTTTTTTGTATATCTACAAAAAGATGAAATTAAAGACTTTATACAAAAGTTACACATCAACTCCACATATGAGGACTTGAAAATTTCATCCACAATCTGAGAGGGGCCTTGTTTTAAAATAGCTTTTTGTGTGACTTTGCACTGAGACGAGCTTTTCATTTCATTATCTCATATTTGCTTGTCATATCTATTGTACCAGCATGTTAATATGTTTTATATATTTTAACTTCATTTAGTTTGCTTTTTGTGATAACCACAAAGTAGTTTTCTGTAACCCCTCAAGGGTATATGAGGAAAAAACACAAGACTCCAAAAATATGTTCCCTTAGTTAAAAACTGGTGTGCACAAACTTACAATTCATCGGTTTTCATTTGTGTATGTGGCTTTGCAATAATATGGATGCACTGTGCATGCTTTGTTTAACCCATTTTCAGTGTCAGTAAGAGTGTAGACATAAAGAAGGAAACTTTTATAAACCCAAGACCAGATGTACTCTATTTCAGAAAACATTTACAACATCGAGGTAGAGAATCTAGTAAAATCAGCAGTGTTGTCTGAAAGGTCACCAACATTTCAACAGGTATTAGGAAAATGACTTTTTATGTCTCCTATTGAGATGATTTCAGCAGTTCTTACAGGAAATTTCCCATCAGCAACATTTTAAGTATTTTATTTTATTTTATTTTAAGATCTTAAACACTTTAGCTGTTTTGCCCAAAAGAAGTTAAGATCATTTTCATGAGCTTTCTCTTTTCAGTTCTGTTTTGGATCCAAAACACAATTGGGTTCAATCCTCAAGGTATTTTAATAAATGTATCTTATTGTATCAGACCTCAATATCAATAGTTTATTGCAAAGGGAGTTACTTGTGCAGAGTTACTTGTGCATCCCTGTCACATAAAGACTTTTTTTCTTTATCATGAGGAATTCATAAAAATGTAAATGCTTGATTAAAAATGACACAAAATCCAGATTTAGACATATGTAAGACATCTTACAGCTATCATCTTGATGAACTCATGTCCAATCTATTTAAGTTTTCAATAATTGGCCTTATCTATTTTGCCCGATTTACACTACGGTTATTATCCCCCTGAATGAAATGCAATTTCATAATCAGGAGACAATTTGAGTCTAAATGTAGTCTCAGTATAAAGGAATTCAAATTTATAAACCTTCTTCTTTATATTTGCACTCAGTGTTGATCAGTAAATCCTCTATAACTTTCATGGCCATGACCTATGCAGACTTCTCACCGGAATAGTATCAAATTCATTATCCTTCTCAGCATTCTTCAGCTCCATTGGCAACCACTGCCAGTCAGAATAGTATATGGAGAAGAGAGAAAGTGGCACTTACAAATTCAGAGAGAGCATACTACAGATAGACCTGAGGATTATAGAAATAAGACTGACAGAAAAAAGAGAGGAAGAGGATTTGCATAGACTGCAGTTTCTGAATGGATTTCAAAGAGAGACCATATCTGATGGATTTGGAAGCACGCCTAGGTTGTTAGAAGAATACATAGGTGAATTCAAAGTAATGTTGATCCTAGGATAAATGTAATACATGAATTTGGCTATATTCCAAAATGAAGCAATAGGATTGGACATCTTATGAAATACATTCAGTTGAACCACAATTATCATGCTTTCTGACTTTACCAAACTATTATTAACAAGGAGCCTTGCAAGCTATACAAAGTATCTTGCATATTTTGTATGCAATACTATTATGCATAGCAATACTAGTTTTTTTTTTGTTTTTTCTTTTAAAAACCTTTGTAGATATCTTTTAACTATGGAAGTAATCAATAAATAATACTTTTTCAATGTAATGGTGGAATATAAATAATCTGAGTCATATTTTATAAGATGAGAAAATGGCTCACACATTAAGATCCACACAAAATATTAGAACTGAAAAGTGAGACAAAGACTTCTAAATAAAGTTGTTTCAGTGCCAAACTTCAAAAGGTAGATGAAATAAACTTCAAAAGAAAACAGGGAAAGTGGTAAGATGACTTTAAAGAAGTTAGAAATTTGAAATCTGGAGGAAAAGTTAATTTAGATGAAAAATAATTTAGATGAAAGCAAGTCAGTCACCAGTTTCCAAAGATTCCTAAGATTTGCACCACGTTTAGCAACCATTTGTAAACCAAGTTCAAGAGCTCCTTGCGTTGTTTTGTAGTGTGTTGCTGACAGACGTGGATGACATGCCAACATTATCTCAGTACTTCATAGCAAGCTTCCAGCTGACTTTTTATCCACCCAACTATTATTAGCTCTGAAATCTCACAGGGACCCCTGGATGATGAGGGATTTCCATTGTTCTGTCTCTTACTCTATGGTTCATGTGCTGCTTCTTTTTCATTATGGTCCAAAGAGATAATACCACTCAACAAACCCTAACTGCTCATCCCTTCATTTGCTCTCATCATTATCGAAAGTAGTGATTGTGCTGCTGTGGCCCCCTCCTCCCTATTTTCACCCGCAGCTCCTCTTTCTCTGTTATAAGAGGCACTCTTTGCACTCAGCCACAGGCCATTAAGTTGTCCCACAGCAATAAGCCTTTGTCTGTGCGACCAAACAGTTGATGCTTGATAAGCGTAATCCTGGCTTGTGTTTTAGCCCTCTGAATATTGCTGTGTGGGCTGTGAGGTCCTTCACAAAGCAGCCAACACTAAATTGCTCACTTTTGCTTGCCTTTTGTCTCCGTATTTTTGAAACACTTTCAGCCGCTTTGCAGTTCCTCGAGCAATGGCCTCTGAACGTTGAAGTTCACTGAGGGAAGGATGTGTTTGGTTGCTGAACTGACCACATAGAAGAAAGACATAGTGGAGATTTGTTTAATCACTTTTCCTGCAGAGATTAATCTATATTTGACATTATAAATTTCAAAAGAACACATTTGACATACAAACATTAAAGTTATGTAATTTTTAATTACAGTGACTTTAATTGATGCCTTATGCAACAGTGATAAGTATTGAAAACAAGCATATATTTCATGACATTTTTCTTCAATTAGGTTATGGACATGAAACTCACACCAGATGTTGATTAGGCAAGCCCCACATACAGAAAAATTAAAACAAATTAGCCAATAAAATGCTGAAATTGTTTAGTAAATGAGAAAAAAAAAACTTCCCTTCTCAGTGCAAATGGATATTAGCTGGTTGAGTCCAATTTTTTAAGTGAAAATGTCTCTTATTACCAAGCATCTTCAAGCAAAAGGCTCTCTCAAGAGATTTGCAGCCTTATTGTTGAGAAGCATACTGATTGTTTTCAGACTTCATTGGGTTCATAATCTTGGGTTCATAATCTGGAAAGAACATATAAACCATACAAACCAGCTACATCAAGGGCTTCTTTGAAAGAGATCTGATGAGGGAGTCTGAAAATAATATGAAAAGAGTTGGCCAAGAAGTGAGGGCCTGTAGAAAAACCTGAAAGCAATGACTAATGGATCCAGGGAAGCACATGAGACTCTACTGACAAAGAAAATAAAGCTTATTTATAGTTTTCTGTCAAAGTTTGGAGAAGCTTCAGAAATACTGAAAGACTACCCTGGTTAGAAACTTGACTGTGAAGCGAATGTCTCTTTGGAATGTCACTTCACACACTTTGTGTAGAGGAGAAATGGCATTGTACAAAGCACTGATGCTTAGAGATGAGAAGAGCATGCTGCCCCAACAGGAAGTGATACTGAAGGACTTCATGTAACTGAAGGAAAAATTCAAAGAAAAACTTACTGGAACATTCCATATCAGAATGTGGGCGTGAAACATGTGTTGATATTTCAATCAGACAATGATTTCAGAATAACAGAAAAAGGAAATGCAACTGGTTTCAGAGTGAGAAAATAAAGCTGCTAAAATGTCACTTTGATGTCTATGGAAAGAACTGAATATCATAGAGCATAAAAAGCATGCTCAAGATTTGAAAATGGTTATTTTGGAAAAAGGGCAAACAAAATCGCACCTTAGCAATGCATATACTGTACATATACAAGATGTATTTTATGCACAACTTCTATCCCCTGGCAATAGCATGATCACCCCCATTCTGCTAGGTTCAGTCACAATCCCATTATTTGAATTAGCACTCAAAGTGGGAGCAGCCAAGTTGGATTAATTGGCCCACAATATGCAAAGAAGGAACAATTGAACAGAAATTCAATATTTAGAGGGGGTGATTAGTGATTGCAAAAACATCTCACTCCTTTCCCAAAGTTTAACAAGAAATAGTATCATGGTAAGAGGTCTGTATTTCTATGTGGTAATCTCTCCTTTCTTTCAGCATGAACTGTCTTGGTTTCCAGTTTACAATGGCTTAAATGTCAGTGCCTTGTTTTTCTGTTTGAGATGTCAAAAGATGTTAACATTCTATGCCTCTACTCACCTCCTATTTGTGCAGGCTTGGGCCAAGCTATTATTTCCATATGTCCCCCCGGGGCTTCCATATATCAGGCTTTGACCCACAGTAGAGGTTCAGGAAGGAGGAATCATTCATTATTTAAAATTTAAAGAGGGTGAGGCAGGGATCCTCACAAGGCATCTTTTTTTTTGACTGCAGCAAAATATGCGAACAAAGGGAAAGAACTGTTATCTGCTGAATATCTTCATTCTGACAATTGCTATGCTCACTCCCACCTGGCATGGGAACCAAGGATCAACCAGTTTTCTGAAATAGCTCAAAGGTGCAGCTCATAAACTATCAAGTGGTAAGCATATAGGGTATGTAGGGAGAGGACAAAACAATGTTACATTTCAAACAATGGAAAGGACAAAGAAGTGGACAAGGTCAAATGCGGCAGTCCAAAGCAATGCTAGTTTCTATTATTTCAAAATCATCAGGCAATAGTGATAGAGTTCCTCAGAGCCTTATCTGCATTTCTTAATCCCACTGAGAATTTTTTTCTCAGCATGGCCCCAAAAGGTGGCGGAAAAACTATTGTTACAGGAAAAAAGAGAAGGTGTGAGCAGCATGTACACAAGTGTGACTGATAATGCTAATGCTTTGTCGCATACAATACTGTCTCGACATAGTAAAAGTTTCAACAAATATGTAAAAGATGTTGTTGTTGTTTTTTAAGTTATCTACCACAACTTTAACTTAGTAAAAGACAATCAAAAGGTTGCAACTCCTCATCTCTGAATTTAAGAGTATGAATGAGATGGAATAAAAATGCGAAGGCACTGTTCTTTTTCAGTTTTGACACCATGTTCCAAATGATTATGCAAGTGATATTTTCTCAGATTTTCTTAAACGGTTGATGCAATTGATGGTCAGTAAAATTCAAGTCATGAACTATTACAGTATAAATAAAATTTTACTGAACAAAGCTCCCCATGAGAACAATATTTTTCTCAAAAACAAAAAACTCAAAATGCACTGTTCCAAATTATTATGTACAGCAGATTTTTTAAACATGTCTGGATTATAAAGAAATGCAAATGGTCATTCTTTGAATGTGCAGCATTAAGTGGTCACATGTACTAAAATCAAAAGCTATTTCAATCGAAAACATCTTAACAGACTGAGTTACATGTTAACAAAGGACCCTTTCTTTGATATTACCTGCACAATTCTTGCATCAACTGAACTTGTGAGTTTGTGGACAGTTTCTACTTGAATTTCTTTGCAGGATGTCAGAGTACCTTCCCAGAGCTGCTGTTTTGATATGAACTGCATTCCACCCTCAGATCTTCTTCTTGAGGTCAGAGGAGGATGGTGACCACACCATGAGTTTCTCCCCTTTCAGCTGTTTTCTTAATCTGATGAATTTGTCTAACAGAAACCTTCCTCATTGTGCCTTTATCTGTACAAAACCATCTTTGTTCTGAATCAGCCACAAGTCTCTTCACAGTACGATGATGCTTCAGTTTTTGTTAAATATCTAATGTTTTCACGTCATGTTTATGGCACTACACTATCTGATGATTTTCTTCAGCAGAGAAATCCTTTCTCTTTCCCATATTGCTTGAAACTTGTGGCCTGCTTAATAATGTGGAACATCCTTGATTGAGCTTATCAGACAAACTAATCAACCCAGCTCTCTGAAATTATTTATATTGATTCAAAGAGCCCTAACACACAATACCATCTATAAATTTAAAAGAACAACAAAAAAATTTAATCTTTATATGAAACTGAAGTCCAATTTTTATAATAATTTGGAACACGGTGTAAAATGCTGCAAGTGTGCAGGAAAAAAAACACAAAATATGCTTTGTTTCCTTCTAAAATAGTAAGTGGCAGATGGGTTTTTTTTTTGTCTAAGTTAATGTTCTTCTGAATGTGCTCCATACCAGGATGAAGGTTTCATGTGAACAGTGCAATAACCACAGAAGTGTTTTGGTAAATGATTTCTTATGCATCACTTCATTAAAAAGTGCCAAATTTAGTAAAATAAGTCCTGTCTCTGACCTTTTGTTAGTCTTCCATAAAGTACATTCAGGAACAGCCAGGGGGAAAAGGTTCCATTGAACACAACATGTGAAATAGGTGTGCTCACACCACTCTCAGAAATGACAGCTCACCTTGTGATATTGCTTTTACTTGGCCTGGTGAATCTGTATCCAAAGAAATTGTGCAGACTAAAAACAAACTTGTCAACTGACACAAGACTTTTGATTTTTTTTTCTTTAATTAATTTGTTTGTGTATGTTTAAATAGGGCACTGTTAAATTATTGAGAAACATAAACACATTTCTATGAAATGTAAACAATTATAATTTATAAAAAAAATAGTTAAGGTTACCTGGAGGAAAAAACACACATAGAACCATACTTAACAAAAATAGAACACTTTTAGCCTTTTTGTTTTTTACAGCCTGACATGTGGATTTCTAACATATGTATTATAAAATACTGAAATTGTACTGGGTTTTCAATATGCAGGAGAACTGTGCCCCCTTAGAGAACAAATGGATAACAACCCACTCCATAACTTAAGACTCAGGCATCAGGCCTGACATATCTAACTAATTGAAAAGTTGGAACTGCTTTCCTGAAAAGATTCTGAAAATCAGTAGCCAATTATAACCCATTTGTACTTCTTTTTGTACTTTAGTTATGATCCTGGCAAATCATTACTATGTGAGACAAAACTGGAACCTTCTGCGATACCAAATGGGCACAATTGAGTTTGAATTAACTACTGAAGACAAGTAGAAACACACACTTGTCTTCAGTATCCCTGAAGAAGAATATTTGTCTGCATTGTTCCTGAAGAGGAACTAAAAAATAAGTTGTAAGCTGAAGACTACATTCAAAGTCCCACCTAGGCAGAAAGAAAGCAACTGCTTTAATATACAGTACAAGCTGTGTTTTTCTAGAGAAACCAAACAAGAAGTAGAACCCAACAGTAAACCTGTAAAATGTGCTTTTACTTACTGTATGCTAATGTGTATGTTCAAGGAAGATTTTTATGCTTGAGAAAGAACCTTAAACACTGCCAAAATTTTACTAATGCTTGACTCTACAAATTTTCTCTAGCAGTAATATTTTCCTGCTATTTTCACATATTTAATCTGTACACTGTCAAATAGGTAATAGGTAATTCTATATTAACTCTCTTTTTTAAGTTGGCCTAATTTTTAAAGGTAATATTCAAATTTTTGTCGAGGTGTGCATAAGACTAACACCTGCCATGAACATGAAGAAGTCTTTATGAATGGTCATGACTGTTGTCATGAAGCGTGAGTCGATAAATAATGACACTTTTAATGCAAAGTCGCATTAAAAGTCCCAACTTCGCTTTAGTGCAAACATGACCATTTTAATGGAATATGGAACTAAGCATCCCATACAGTTCAATTAAATATCATTGAACTGTATGGGATGCCTATACCATACAGTTGAGAAATATAATCTGCCTCTATCGATCCGTTCTCACAAACTGAGTGACCGAGAAAGAAGTAGTGTGACAGTGTGAGAGAGACCAACAGGGGACCTATGACTATTCTAAAGGGTTTTTAAACTTCAACAGCTGAGATGAAGAAACTCTGCATACAACATCTGCAGTCCAGGTTCTTTGCCAGTCAAAACATTTTGGGAAAGTGTTCAAACCAGAAGCTATGTTTGGTGGTCACCAAAATCTGGTGAACATCATTGTAAACAAACTACTGTGAAGCACAATGGTGGCAGCATAATGCTGTGTCCTCACATATTTTGCTGACTTCATTTCACCATCTACTTCTCAGCTATAGAAGGCTTGTAAAACTGGAAGGTAAAATGAAGTCAGCAAAATATCAGAAAATTCTAGAGAAGAATGTGTTTCCATCGTCCAGAAAACTCTGGACGATTTATTTTCCAACAACAAAACAACCCAGAGCATCCAGCTAAAGGTAAACAGAAATGGATTGAAGACAGCAAGGCGAGTGTTCTGGAGAGGTCGACTAAAAACTCAGACCTCTGTTCCATAGAAAGATTGTAGCTGGACTTGAAAATGCTGTGCACAGCGGGTCCCCACACAACTTGACAGAGCTTGAAAAGTTTTGCAAGGAATAATGGAGTAGAATTGGACCATCCAGATGTGCAAGCCAGATTGAGACTCAATCACACAAACTCTGTCCCTGTGATCGCAGCCAAAAGTGCATTTACTAAATGCTGACTTAAAAGAGTGGTTATTTATGCAACCATTTATGTTATGGTACCATTTTGCACTCTGCCATCTCTTCCTATATCTTAAAGAGAAATAACTAATAACTAATATCTACACTGTACTCAAAAGGCGACCTAAACATTCACCGTGGCTAAATATATCAATATTAATTTTTTACACTTTCATAGCATCCTTGTAAGTCTGAGGTTAAAGTTTAGCTGTGGAGGAGAAGAAGAAAGTTTGCCGTATTTAGAGTCTCCTGGAGTCTGCAGAACTCTTCTTTTTATTCTCCCAGGGTTTACTGAGTGAGAACTATAAAAAATCCTGCTCTGATAAGAGGCTGGTGTGCAGACCGAAGGGCAAAATAAGCTAAAAGTATTTGATCTTCCCGCCAGCTGATTTACATTTGTGATTCACAGCTCTAATCTTCCCACTTAAACCACCAAATAAAAGAAACGGGATAGGCTAAAGAGACTGACAGAAAGTCGCTTAAGGTCCAGTATCTCAAATATCCCTCACTGTTATATTTTTTCCTCTTATTTTTACTGGCTGGATGAAAGTCCCTATTCCCTGCTTCGCCACTCTTCTTTCTCTTTCAACATCTACACCATCACTTTCTGGTAACTTCACTCTTCTATGCCAACTCCTCTTCTCTTTCCCCTCTGTTCTCATCTCCCTGAAGGGTCTCCATCTTTACTCTGAGATAAGCTTCCACAGAAAGGCATGGGTCTTTTGGGATGATGGATGCAGTTTAATGAAGCATTTGCTGAATGTGTTTAAGCTTGTGCCTGTGAGTGTGTTGTGCCAAATTACCTCTTACTTCCATGAATACGCAAATATTAAGTGAGACACACCTCCTGCTCACTTGATAACATTATAAATCTCTGTAGTCCTTGAACCATAGAGCCCCGTTGGACTTAACATCAAATAGCTTCCTGTTAAATTTATTCAGCAGTTCTTAATGTAGTGGATATCTCTTGTGTGTTAATCTCGTGAGATGTAGTGCACTCAAAAACATGCTGTGCACAGAAAAGTGTAAAAAATTCATCTTAATTCTGCTTGTATTTTCTTGCTGTCCTCTGCATAAATAAAAGGAAAGATCATTTTATTTCCTGTTTTGTTGGCTGTATTCCCACATTCTGTAAGATCTTCTCATCCATCACCCCGTTCTCCCCCTTATATAACAAACCCACACATACAAAGGCACCCACCCACACAGGCACCCACATGCACTCTTGCTGCCTCCGTTTGTTCACCCCACAGGCACAGGTGGTCTGCTCCTAACCTCATGAGAAACTCGCCTGCCCCCATTGCCTGTGAGATTTCCCATGAGCCTCCATGTTGCCATTCTTAGTGAGACAGGAAGGAGCTATGGTTCAAAACCTGATCTCTCATGTTCGGATGCGGCCGCCCGCTGCCATCTGGCTGCCCAGCATCGCGTGGCATTACAATGATATGTGCAGATGTATGGAAATCTGTTTGCTCTTTTGCAGGTTGTTTGCTTTTCTGTGGAGTGGGGGCGGGGCTGCAGACTGACAGATGTTAATAGTATGCATGTATGCACATGCAGTGCAGTATATTTAATGATTCTACACCTCCAGTGGCATATTTTTCACTGGGTGTGGGACTTAGTTGACATGATGATGCATCTGTGTATGTTATGAATTATTGGTGCATAGTTTTGCGTTGCTGCTGAATGTGCAACTATATCACAGTGCTGGCAAATGGTCTTCTTGTCACCCCTCCTCCACCTCACATCGCCCACAGAAAAAGGTACCAAGAAAAAAGTATCCAAAGAATGACCAACTGTTGTTTTCATAGGTCATGTGCATGTGTTTGGTTACAAAATATAAAATCAGACTTTTTATACATTTAACAAGCATACCTTAAAAGATGTTCACTAGAAAAAGGCTTGGCTTTTAGTGGGGCCATACACTTTAAATGTATGTATATTAATTCTATTTGGAGTCATGCAAATCAGTTTCACAGAAAATGTGATGTAGCATTATCTATGTAGGACAGATGTGTTAGGAGCTCTACTGTACAAATTGTCTATAGTCTACAATTAGTTCTAATTTAAATATATTTTGCACATTAATCACAGTGTGGTGGCTTAGCCCTATAGGACTTTAACAATGATATTTTTGATACATTTTTCTTGAATTTTATGCTTAAAATGCAATCTGTAATACCTTCTACATAAATGCTTTCTGCAGCTCTTTGTGTTGTAAATTGAGGATTAAATAAATAGTCTTATTGAAGATACTACAGAGGCATTGTAAGGTCTTCCTGGCCTTAAAAAAAAGATTTAATGGGTAGTTATGCTTTTACAATGCATCACAGTCAATGGCACAAATAGAATTCACATGATGTTGCGCCTGCTGTAATCAATAACCTGTAAGCTAAGGATGGATGGGAGGCTGTTATGCCCATAAAACAAGGAGCTAGTTGTATTGACATGGCCATCCATACTACTCTGCTTGCTCTCGTTTAAAGGGAGAGGGGGATTCTTCAACCTCTATTTCATGTTTGTGGTCCTATGAAAGCAAGCTGAGTTATTGTTAAGCTCTGAAAAAGGTTTTGCTCTTGCTCTTATTCTTGTTTTGAACATCACAAAAATCGTTCATAAATATTGACAAAATTAAAAGACTTTCGAATAACTTAAAAAGAAAACATCACTGCTGTAAAAACAATTGTTTTGACACGTAAATGTGACAGATTGATATACTATTTTATTATTATTATTATTATTATTATTATTATTATTATTATTATTATTATTATTATTTAAGTATGTAAAACAATGGTCTCATTTAGACTTACATAATCAATCATAAATTTGTCTGAATGATGAATCTTGGATGACTAGAACAGTTCCATTACACATTCAAAGAAGTGAAAAGATTTTGAGCATTTAAAGCTAAACCTATTAAAGGTTTATCAAAGGCTTATTCAACTGTTCTCTGGAGTTTTAAGAATAAATTACAGTTTAATTTGGAGTTCAAATGCCAAAGGGTAATTTAAGGAGGCAAAAGTGGGTGGAAGATAGAAGTGAGATTCAAAGAAGGAACCATCTTTGGGCCTTAAGCTTCTCACACCAGAACAGGGTGTCCTTTACCCTGTTAGATCCAGGGGGAAAAATCTCTTCTGAAAATCTAAGTCTATGACAACACAGAACCATTTAAATGAGAAATACTTTAAAAAGTGCTATGTATTTTCTAGGCATATAGTGACATTTTGTAACATAATCAAGTAACTGCTACCTTCAGTTGGTATAAAAATGTTGTCAAGGATAGCTGAAAATAAGTTTGACTTTCCAATTTTAGCCTTTAACCTGACCTCTTGCTTTTTCTGACATGCTTCTTTCAGCACTTAATCACAGCAGTGTCACTCCACAATGCCAAAACCAACTGATCTAAGGAGCTTCGGACTGAAAAGTAGTTTATATTACCTCCGCAGAACAGCAGTCCGTGTTGGGCCATTCAGCAAAGCAGGAGTTTTGAAGGATAAGAAGCAAAGTGCAAAACAAGGGCCTGAGTTGATGAAATTAAACCTGTTACATAATGCAATGTAAAATTAAAATGTCTGTACAATTACAGTGCAATACATAGTCTTGAATTGATTCAGCATTTCATCTATTTTACCCACTGATGCCACAATAATAAACTACCTACATGCACTTTATATATAAAATGGTTTTATTTGTAAAAAAAACTTTATAAGAGCTACAAAAAAAATCCTGTGAGGGAAACAGATCAACTGATTCACTTCACAGAGTTTCCATGCAGCTTTGGATTATTTTAGATGTTTTATTTTTTGACCATGGAAAATCTACTCTTATAAAATGTTAACCTCTCTGTTATTAGATATCCCTCCGTACTCAGACAGGTAACATTTAATTAGGCCTTTGTCCAAAAGGCCTAATTAAAGTTAAGCCCTGTCTAAAGACACCTAGCCTTCGGAACCTGTGTGAATTAAGTCTGTTGTTTCAATAAATTAAATTTTACTTCTTACATGACACATAGTGCCTATAAAAGTGCTTATACTTGCATTTTCCAACGGTGCTCAATTGCAAACTTTAAGTACATTAAAGTTATTAAAATCAATGCCACTTTGTCTGCTGCATTTGCACCCTGTCAGTAATGCTTTGTGGGTTTCCATTGTGAAGTCAAAATGTGCTGCACAAATAATAGTTGGAAACAACCTTTTTTCAATATATTTTTTCTTATAATAATATATCAGAATTCCAATAATCTGTTATGCAGATATTTAAGTCAGAAAAAATATATTTTGCTTAATGCTTTTTTGTATCAAAATACATATTCTGAACAATAGCAGTGAGGTGTTACACCAAACAAATCCTGCTGTTGTTTGTGTAATAGTATTTTTTTTGGCCCACTAACTGTGCTTTTATAGTACTGTGTTGATGATCACATTGAAAGATGTCAGGAGAAACTGAGCTGGAGACTGCAGCCCCAGAAAGGAGATTTGTGAAAAAAGATGGTGCTTTATCAGAGCAAATGCTCCCAAATGACTGCAACTTTCTTTAAACATGGATGAAAGCAACACTTCAAATTTGATTATGATGAGAGAATGACATTATTACATGATAAAAATCTCAAAAAAGTTTACATTAAATAATACCTCTAATTTAATATTTACTGTGCCAACCTCTGGGAAGATTGGTTTTTGGAAATTAAAAAAAAAATGCTTAAAAGTTTTTATTTTTTTTCATTGCGTCAACGCACATCTGAGTCCTTCAGATTACAAACATTCCAACACTCCAACTTTAACTGGAGATGGCTACATACTAATTTAAAACATAGTAAAGATCATCCATCTAGTTAACTTGCTTGTTCTTGCACAGTACAGAGATTGACCTCCATCTGCCAAAGGCAGGATATATATAAAACACATGATGCAAAGAATGTGTTCTTTTTGTGTAACAAATACTGCAGGGTAATTATCGCCGATCTGACACTTTTATCGCCGATCTCAGACTTATCCCAGAGATCTCCAGAACACCGGAGGCGGCCCACTTCCCTCCACCGGGTGGAAGTGCACGTAGGCGGAGACGAGAACGTAAACAAAGGCGGGGTAAGCGTGGAGGGGTGCGAGCTAGGCTAAAGCTAACACCACACCGGCTCCCTTTACCGAGCATTTTCCTCGCCAATGTCCGTTCTCTGGCCAATAAAATGGACGAGTTACGTCTGTCTATCACTAGTGACAGACGGATTATGGACTCAAATGTCATGGTTTTCACCGAAACATGGCTAAACAACAGCTACCCGGACAATGCTATCCAGTTAACTGGACGCCATACATACCGAGCCGACAGGATAGCAGATGACTCCGGTAAGACCAGAGGCGGAGGTTTGTGCATTTATATCAACAAAGCTTGGTGCACAGACTCTGCTATTACCGAGAGTCACTGCTCACAGAATGTGGAGTTTTTTAATGATCAAATGCAGACCTTATTACCTCCCAAGGGAATTCACTTCTATTATCATCACTGCTGTGTACACCCCCCCGGATGCTAATGCCAAGCTAGCCATGAAAGAACTCTATGCGGCCATTAGCAAACACCAAACTAAACACCCTGAGGCTGCTTTTATTGTTGCGGGTGACTTCAACCACTCCAACTTGAAGACAGTCCTCCCCAGATTCCACCAACACGTCTCCTGCCACACCAGAGGAGACAAGACCCTGGACCATGTCTACTCCAATCTGGCTGGAGCTTACAAGGCGACACCCCTCCCCCACATCGGACAATCAGACCATCTCTCCCTGTTTCTCACACCGCGGTACTCACCACTCATCCAACGTGTGAAACCCACTGTGAGGACAGTAAAGGTGTGGCCAGAGGGCTCAGACGCTGTGCTCCAGGACCAGTTCAGGAATACAGATTGGAATACTTTCCACCACACAGACTTGGATCAGTACGCCTCATCTGTACTGGACCACATCTCCACCACCATAGACTGTGTCACCATCCACAAACGCATCACCATGTACCCCAACCAGAAGCCCTGGATGAACCGAGATGTTCGTCTCCTGCTGAAGGCCCGTAACATCGCCTTCAGGACGGGGGATGCACAGACCTACAGTGCAGCCAGGGCTGAGCTGAAGAGGGGAATCAAGCAGGCCAAACACCACTACAAAAGGAAGGTGGAGGATCACTTTTCCAACTCCAACCCCGACGCATGTGGCAAGGCCTTCAGATTCTCACAGACTACAAGAACTCCAACACCTCCACTGCCTCCGCTGATGTCTCCTTCCTCAACGAGCTTAACAACTTCTATGCTCGTTTTGAGAGAGGGAACACTACAACTGCAATTAAGACAGCCACCACCCCAGATCAACATCCACTGACTCTCCTCTCCTCTGATGTAGAAGCGGCTCTGAGCAGGATTAAATCCAACAAGGCTGCGGGTCCTGATGGCATACCTGGTCGTGTCCTCAGAGCGTGCTCTGGGGAGCTGGCAGGAGTGCTGACGGACATTTTCAACCTGTCCCTGGCCCGCGCCGTGGTACCGACCTGCTTCAAGTCTACCTCCATCGTCCCAATTCCCAAGAATTCCAACCCGACCAGACTCAATGACTATCGTCCGGTAGCCCTCACTCCCATCATCACCAAGTGCTTGGAGCGGCTGGTCCTAGCACACCTCAGATCCTGTCTACCCCCCACACTGGATCCCCACCAATTTGCATACAGGCAGAATAGGAGCACAGAGGATGCAGTCTCCATAGCACTGCACTCTGTCCTTTCCCACCTAGACAACAAGAACACTTATGCCAGAATGCTGTTCTTAGACTTTAGTTCAGCATTTAACACTGTCATTCCATCACAACTCATTGCCAAACTCACAGACCTCGGCATCAGTTCACTCATGTGCAACTGGTTGCTCGACTTCCTGACCAGTCGACCCCAACACGTCCGGGTGGACAATCACTTCTCATCCACCATCATCATAAACACCGGAGTGCCACAAGGCTGTGTGATGAGTCCCTTCCTCTACTCTCTCTTCACCCACGATTGCAGACCTGTCCATGGCTCTAATGCCATCATCAAGTTTGCTGATGACATCACGGTGATCGGCCTCATCAGAGACAACGATGAGGCCGCCTACAAGGAGGAGGTGGACCGTCTGGCTGAGTGGTGCGACAAGAACTACCTGCAGTTGAACACCGAGAAGACCAAGGAGCTCATCGTGGACTTCAGGAGGAACGCTGACCTCCACCCACCCATCCACATCAAGGGAATAGCGGTGGAGCGTGTGAACAGCTTTAAGTTCCTGGGAGTCCACATCTCCGAGGACCTGACCTGGGACGACCAACTGCTCCAAACTCGTCAAGAAGGCGCACCAGCGCCTCTTCTTTATGAGGACCTTGAGGAAGAACCACCTGTCCTCAGAGATCCTCACCAACTTTTACCGCTGCACCATTGAGAGCATCCTCACCAACTGCATCACAGTTTGGTATGGGAACTGCTCTGTCTCTGACCGGAAGGCGCTGCAAAGGGTGGTGAAAACTGCCCAGCACATCGCCGGGGCATCGCTTCCTGCCATCAATGACATCTACAGGAAGCGGTGTCTGAAAAAGGTCGGCAAAATCACCAAGGACTTGACTCACCCTGCACACACACTCTTCTCTCTCCTGCCCTCTGGGAGGCGCTACAGAAGCCTACGGACCAGAACCACCAGGCACCGGAACAGCTTCTTCCCCCACAGCTGTCACGCTCCTGAACGCCTCCTGACACAAACTATAAGGACTGTCCCCCCCATCCCTGGACTGTTCCCCCTCACCCACATGCACATACAATCTTTATATAATCTGTATAATCTGTGTAATTTGTATAGTATGTACATAAGCTCTCATTTATATTTATATTGTAAAAAACATTTTATTTATAGCACGTCAATATTCTCTGTTTATATCTTCATACACCTGTTTATAAATATTTATATCATGTATAGCACTTCTGGATAGATGCAAACTACATTTCGTTGCTTGTACAAGTGACAATGCAATGACAATAAAGTTGAATTCTATTCTATTCTAATTCTATCAAACATTTTAACAATAATTGTGAAACCTTTAATAGCAGCTCACATATGGGTGTGAATTAATGCAAATTACACTTGTGTGAAATATCTCCAAAGTAATCCTATAAAGAAACTATACTGGAAGTCTTTGGTCTGATTCATTGCACAGTCTGTGATTTAAATTGTTTGCTGATTGAGTTTGCACAATGTAACAATATACTGAGGGGTCTAGAGGTTTTGTTTGTTTGTTTTTTTTCTGGGATGTGATGTCAATAATTCAACAATTCACTTCAATAAACTGAAGTCTTATAAGCCTTTAGACCACTTTTCATGCCATTTATCACACAATAATCCTCAAAGACAGATGTTACCAGCATAGCTCTTCAGAGATTAACTGCTATCAAAGCATACCCTTGCACACAATGCAGTTTAGAGGAATATGCCATAACCAAAGCATTTTTACTAAATTCTTTTCTGGCAGTTTTAAAGACAGAAGTCACAAGAAGAAAAAAAGTAAAGGAAATAGGATTACAAATAAATTTATGTTGTGTCAAACAATATGTATTTCTTATGACAATATTGTCATAAGAAACACATTCCCTTACTCGCATTACTCCATTTTCCCTCTCACCCACACACACAGATACTTGCATGAATCCATGCTCAAAAATGTGCACACTCACATAAGGTAAACATTTTTAAGAGAGCTGTGAGGTGGCAAGAGATTGAAAGAGTTTCTTTGAATTCTACATTTATTTTTTTGGTGGTAATTTAAAAACATATTTTCTGACATCTTTTGTTCAGTTTCAGTTGAGCGATAATTTTACCCCTTCATACCAGCATTGAGTTGATTAGATAAGAGATTATCTAATTGGACAGAGAATTATCCTTTGTGGACTCCACATATTAAAAAATATTATGAAGGGGACCTTATGCATAAAGAAAGATGTTTTTCTAATTTTTGCACAATAATTTTGACAACAGCCATAAAGTTACTCCAAAAATACTCTAAATGCTGCAAAAAGTTTCATCAAGATGGGAGTTCCGTTGGAAGAGATTAGTATTGATTTTCTTGTAAGTTTGTGTGGCTTTTAAGATATTACTTTCTCAATTAGGGCATCAGCACTGAGCCATTAAGTTAAGCGTTGGTTTACACCTACTGTATTTTCATTACATGGCAGCTAGATGATAATGGAGCAATCTATCCTTACAAATATTTAAGAGTTTCTCATTTATCCTCAACTAAGAAGTTTGCTGAGAGAAATGATGGTTTCACACACTTTTTGTTCTTGTTAGGCTATTATGAATTCTTGTTTATGACTTGAGAATGTTGAATTTTCATGTTGCAGCAGTTTTAAATCCTTTTGGATGCCACTGTAATTTATAGTCAACGGTTTCTGTTAGTCTGTTTTCAGTACAAATTTGCTGCAGGTGCCTGCCCTAAATTAATCCCGGTCATAAATCCTAGTGATTTAGGGCAAAATTAGGGGAAATTTCAGG
This sequence comes from Poeciliopsis gracilis, assembly GCA_911649635.1. Classification (NCBI taxonomy): domain Eukaryota; kingdom Metazoa; phylum Chordata; class Actinopteri; order Cyprinodontiformes; family Poeciliidae; genus Poeciliopsis; species Poeciliopsis gracilis. The sequence continues at coordinate 3,356,065 of CAJVRI010001403.1, forward strand.
GTATTTTTTAATGAATGTCTTGGAAGTGAAATACCAGTTTTTAACTAAGATTAGCTGAACTCATACTTTTTATGTATAAAATCTATCTGAAGTTAGAAAGCACTCTCAAGAAGAAAAAAAGGAGGAATGGACAGATGGATGGAAAACACATCAACATGATAATTTTCAGACATGCCAGACAATTTAGAAGGTAAAATACTGTAAATTCTGACACCACAATAAAGAGCTTAGCTTGGCCCTGCTGTTAGTTGAAAAATTGCCCCCACATGGGATAATTTTATTATGACTGCATCCCTTGGCAAAATGTTTATTTGGTTAATTATCATTTCTTGTTTATATGCTACACTGCGGCTGTAGAAGATATCTGGCACATGCAGCCAAGCAGAGCCAGTAAAAATCTTTCTGGAAGTGTAACCTAGAAGCAACTCTGCCTCCGGGTCTCTTAATGGTCTCTCTCTTTCAGTACAAGTTCAAATGTAAATTATTGAGATTTTTATTTTTCAAAACGGCAACCTGGGGAACAGTCAGGGGCAGCTTTACAGTGAATGCCTATCTCAGCAACAGTGGCCCAATATTGCAGATGCAAAACCTTATGACCATGATACCCCTGAGATATTGTAGCACACAGAACAAGTATCTGGGCTGCAATAAAGGAAAGACACCTCTAAGTATAAGGTGCTGGATGAAGACAAAAGGCAACCCCACTTCAATCCCTGAAGAGCTTCCAAAACGACTAGGGGAGAAAATAGTCATTTTTACATCTTAGCTATGACAGTCCCATTATCTCACACTAACATTTATAGGCTTTCAAAATGTCATAACACTCAGTTAGATTGCCTGGCTTGTTAGTGAATGAAATGGCCAACTTAGTTTATAAAGGACTGTTCAAAGGACAGGTTCCATGAAGATTCCCACCAGGAAAGAATCACCATCTACCTTTGCAGAAAAGAAAAGAAAACAAAACACACAAACCTACTATTTTGAGACTGAGGAAATTCTGAGTAAATTGTCATTCATAACTTCCAAACACAAAGGCAAGTTATGCTCTGCTCTCTGACTGGGCACAGAAAGAAAAAAAACAAAGAAGAAGAAGCCAAACAACAGCTTACAGCAACAAGACATCCCCGAATGCAAATTTTCTTTTGCAACCATTTTGCCTTCAGCTAAGACGATTTTCAAATTTTGTTTTATTTATTAAGAAAAGTCAGTCAATTGCAATGTTTAGGACAGTGAATTTGCCTCCAAGATATATAATTGGTACTCTGACAAAACATTAGGGAGAATACTGCATTTTAATTTTAAAGTGTTGACTTTTAAACTCAAACAGCAGTTTGGTATTGTGTATTAGAAGTAGTTTGATGAAGACTCAAGGATATGAATAGACCAGTTTATGGATCATTTTATTTTTTAGTTTTCTATTTTTTACATCCATTGACCTTGGTGTATATATTTTAATTTATTTAATATGTGCTTGGGTTGTGAATATGGAATGACCTTGCGTTCTGTAGCTTTTTTTTTAGATTTAGAAAGACAAACTAAGACATATAACCAGGTTAGATTTAAGTACACGATATCCAGGTTTAATAATAAGAATGTCACAAACCCCATTTCTTAATTATTTACTGGCTTCTGCTACGTTCTAGAAAACTTTTGTGCATGCCTCCCATTTTAAGAGCTGCGAGATGTAAAGAGTTGGGCACCAGTTCTTTTTATCCTCCTTCAGGTCACCTTTGAGAGTGCCGTGTGATTGCCCGCTCAGGGCCATATTTTCCAGTCTATGAAACCTTTTATGAAGAGAAAAATTGGCAAAATGGAATTTACCATATTTTTTCTGCTTAGTATCTTCTCAAAAGAAACATAAATCAGACCTTTTTTTAAAACATCAAGGTTGAGAAAAGAAAACTACCATTGAATAATCTGCCCAAACCATCGGATAAACATGGTTTTCAAGACTGGTGAGATTTTCAAACATTTAATTTCTACTAGTTTAATTATTGAGCAGCAGCACTTACCTCAAGATTTCTATTAATTGCACCATTTTGTTTGTCAGATTCATATCATGTTTGTGGTTTGATTCATCTTTGACTTTTTTTCTCTTCAAACAAAGAAGGTATTTCATTAACTACAAATAGGGCAAGAAGGGAGGAGGGAATGGTTAATCTACAAGGCTGTAGATCAAAACACACACTTTTACAACAGAAGAACAAAAGTGATAAGGACAAAAGAAAATTAAGAAGATAAAGGAATCTTTGAAGGGAGTTTTAAAAATTCTTTAATGTTTTTTATTCTGCCTACAAAACATGATAACTATGATTAAAATGTTCTTTTGAATTTGTCCTTATTTCACATTTAGTAAAAAGTTAAACTCAGTTTTTTTGATCAGTTTTGAAAAAACTACTTTTTCAAAAGAAATGGTTTGTTTTCTCTGAATTATAGCTAAGCAACATGAAGTTCACGGTGTTTTGTGTTTTTGTTTTTTTTCATCTGCTTTGGTGTGCACTTTTCCAAATAGATTAACACCTTCATCACTCGAGGGATTATGACCTTTCACAATAATGCAGGATTGACACACTGTGGTCAAGTCTTTAATAAAAAGCACATAGCATGACTGCATGCTTCAGCAATTACCAAGGTGTAGTAGGCTCACCTTAATGTTGAATTTTTCCCTTATTCACACAATTGAATAAAGTGTTTCCATACACAGCATAAAGAGAAACACAGCTTTTTGGTTCTCACTGTCTGAGATTTTTGTCACATGTTATATGTCTCATAGTGCAAGTTTCAACATATACGTGTAAAATATATTTTTTAGAGTAGATACTGCAACTTTAAGGTGTACGCTACAAATATCAGAGAAAAGAAGCAGTTTTCACCTGGCAATTATTTATAAAAGGAAAACAGGCAAACAAATAAAATCTAACTAAAAGGGATCAATTCTTAATCCACTCCTCTTCATTTTAGTGCTGTTTTAAAAGTTTATGATCATTTTACAAAAGAAAAAATATATATTTAGCATTAACATTGACACTGGAAAAGCCAAAATGCCCTTTACCCTGAAAACAGAACCATCACCACATCAACAGTAGAGCCTACAGGGCTAAGGGAACATAAAATACAAAGCACATGAGGAAAGTTAAAAGATAATATAATAAATAATCTGTGCTGCTATTTGATGCTCATTAGAAAAAAATGTGTCCATAAGTAATGGATGCTGGTAATTTGAGTTAGTCATAAGGATTTTGCAGGAGACACCATTAATTTCATATAACATGACCAGCAGATGTTAACTTATAATAATTTTCCACCACAATATATAAAAAAGGTAAGACCTCCATTCAATGCCTCGGACCTAATTCTAAGAAACACAATGTTTCCTGCAGGCTCAACCTGCCTTTTTATTGAACTCACATTTGCATTCATGTCAGAGGTTGACCATGACTTTCTGACAGGCAGTGGTGTGAGACTTTGTCTTTTACATGACTGCGTTTCCCATGTGTATGCTGTAGGATTTTGCTGTTGCTTCCAACCATCATCCAAAGGAATAATGTGCTCTCAGATTTAATTGACATGGGCTTAATGAAAATCCCCTCAGAGTATGTAGTTTTGTGGGAATCCTTTCCTCTTTTGATAGCTTAGCGAAAGGTCCACCTTCTTTATGATGAATTCACCTTCATGACTATTTCATTGACACTGGATTGAATTCTTGAACTGGATTTACTCAGATAGTGTCTGTGCGTCTGTATGTGGAAGATGCTGAATACTTCCTGATTGCTCTGTTTATCGTAATGGACTGGAGAGCTAGTCTCAAGTTTTTATTTATGTATATTTATTTCTGCATGTATCTTTACAGCTTTGCTTTTTCTTGCTCTTTATGTTGGTGTGTTTATTTAATCTATAATTTAATCTTAAACATGTTTTGTTTTTGCTTGAGATAAAGAAAACTAAGTAGAAAATGTTTGCACAACTGAGTTGTGCAAACATTTAATGCATTAATTAAATTCATGCAAGGCACTGTGTTTTACATTACTCTCTGTCTAGAATCATTCTTTATTTGATTTATGCAATTCAGAAATAACTTGATGCTCTTATCCTGTTGTTTGTTTGTTAAAGACAAAAATATGTCAATTTTAAACAGTTTTCAAAGTTTATAGACATCTCTGGACACTCAGACATTTTGGCCTGCAGACTGACTAAACAGACTACTGGCTACATTTACCCAACTTCCATCCAGACCTTAAAAGCAGCAAAATAAATGAGAAAGACACAAATCTTCATCCCACGTCTCTGCTTTGAGGTGGCTGTTTTAAATAACTCAGTTGCCTTGGATCACATCGTCAGATCCTTAATATCCCCTCCAGCTTGTAGCGTAGCTGTTCAGTCCCCTAAAAATAGACTTGATGGATTATTCTTCCACCCTGACAGAAGGAAGGAATTCCCTGAACTAGTCCCGACCTCTACGTACAAACCCACTCTACACATCAGCAACACCAAACTCTGACCCCTCTTGAGACCAGTTAGCAAGTTTCAGTATTTTGACAGCCTTTGTTTAGTGTTGCTCAAATTTCAGACATTACATTCAATGACTCCTTCAAAGGTCAATCTATCTAAACATTCTGGGCACAAAACAATGAAAAAATTTCCAAACTAAAAAAAAACAACACTTTTTCCATGCACTCACTTCATGTAGGGAATGAGAGTGCAGCCGTTTAACCTGAAATAAGTAATGCAGTGTGCTTATGAAGACACTATTTCACCAATTCTGCTCCTCTTCACTCAACACCAGCATGTTGAAAGATATTGATCAGGCAAAGTTCTCTCAAGCCAAAGGCAAATATCCGCAGTTTAATACTTATAAATTTTATGTTGACATAATAAATAATTCAGAACTAAGCTGTGAAAGCTTGACTTGGAGCAAAAGTAAGGAGCCACCTACATTTTTGCAGCTCTAAGTCTATTTCAACAGGGAAAACTCCTGATCTATCAGCAATCCTTCTAAACTGAGACATTTGTCTCTGTTGTTTCTGTACTCTTGTCCTGCTTTGAGCTGAGTAAACGTCTTCAGCTTGCTTTGGAACAGATGAAGCCACAGAACAAAAAATGACAGCCTGTAGAAGAGTATTTTGGCATAACATCACTTAGAGTAGGACAGCTGATCCTTCTTTCACGAGTCAGTAGGAAAATTGGAAAACAGAAATGGAAAAATACACAGTCAGAGATAAAAATGTTGCTTCTATTTATCACCCCACCAAAAAATGGCAAAATAAAACATACATTGTACTTATGGATTGAGATGCAGCTCATTTCCACTATGCATGTGATAGGAATGATTCTCTTAATCTCTAAACCATTTAGGTGTGTACTGCATAGTGTGGCAGCTTCACTCTATAATGAGATTCCCGATTACTTTAAAGTAGCGCTGATCTCATCAGTATGGTGGAGCCCCAGTGATGTTTCACTGGCTGATTATGATTGTGCCTTGGTTTTATTACCACCCAGAATTTACCACCAGCATTTCTCCCTTTATGAATTTGACAGTTTTTTTTTTCTTAAATGGTGATGGAAAAATTGAAAGGTCTTATGTCAGATTACAATTTTCCAGATTACAATTCTTATCTCTGATCAATTGGTGTAGATGCATAGACATTTCCAACTTTACACTTTACATTGTGACACTATATCAAAAACAGTTTGAATACCAGTTAAGCTATGCTGCCACGGAATATGTGAAAAGATTTCACAGTAAGATCATGCAACTTCTGAGATGCTAAGTAAAAGCCATGCCTTCCACAGGGTATCTCTAAGATCAACTCACATATCGTAGCAATGATTCAATTACATGCTTGGTGCTTAGTGTCATTCTGTACTATATACACACCCTTTCTATGCAGATGAAGATTAACTTGCGTAGTGATCAGACTACTTCCATCTGAAATAATCTTTCTGTTTATTTCATATAATAGTTATTTATTTCCAAGTAATTACTAACAAATTTGAGTAATTGTACGTAAAGCTCCAATAACACTACAAATTCAACAGATTTGATCAAGATAAGCATGAACTACATGAAATAAGTAACATCAAAATACTTGAAATAAGTGCCAGGACTTGATGTTACACACAATGTGGTTTGTTTATTTTATGTTTGGGTCTATGCTAAAACTATGTTTAGATAAGCCAAATCTACATACTGAGACAGGAAACAGTGAGAGCAGTTTTAGCTTGAAGTCACTCCTTATTTTTGCTGCTTGTAGAAGTCCAGCGAAGGTACTTATAATTTTTTTTTCTCTCTGGGGCATTTTTTCACAGAGGCCTTTGTGATTTTCAATAGGTGCATTTTGTCCCTAAGCTCCAGAAATGTCTACATTGTGCAACCTTCGAAATGTAAAAAGAGCACAAACTGGCAAACAAAATAGCATCGTCTTTTATGGAACACTTGATTAAACTCCACTGTTTGGAAAATGAAATGAAAATATAAAGAAATATAAAGGTAATGTCAGCTGTCATGGTGAAGAAAACATCTACATAAGTTGTTCAACTGAAGTAGTACCCATTTTGACACCCTTGAACTCCTGGACATAAAATTTCTCAACAACTGCAGCCAGTGGGCAGCAGTGGCTATGTTCTGGTTCCTGGACTGGACTGAACAGGAGGAGTATTGGGAATGCTGCTGGACTATCAGGCGGCATACAGCCCTGCCTGTGACGGCCTGCCGTCTCATGACTGGCATCACTACACAGACTGTGTACCGTCATCAGATGTACACACACACACACACACACACGCACACACGCATACAGACAGTGTGGCACAGCTAACAGTCACAGTGTAAAATCACTTTGTAGTCAGTGTGCATCACACCCTTGGGGCGTGTGTGTGCGTGTAGATGTGAGTGGGTATGAAGTGCTGTGTGCCCTTGGGCTCCTGGGTGCAGAAGGGAAAGGTTAAGCTGTAGCCAGATGTTGGAAGACACCGCTCCAATAGTCCCCAGTGTGAGCCAAAAGGATTATGAAAACAGCTTTCATGACTGTTATGTTGTTTTGTTTATTCAGGAACTTGGCTGGGAACTTTTACAGAGATGAAAAGCAAAGAAACAAAATAAGGTGGCATCTACTTGTCAGCGTAAAATACAGCTGACAAGTACACCTGCAAACCCCAAGCCCCATGGCTTGGGGTTTAAATGGATTCTTTAATGGATTCTTTAAACTTTTTTGAGGTGGGGTTCAAACACATTATCTGCATTAAATATCATACCTGCTGAAGACACTGCTAAGAGGTGTTACAGTTTTGAGAACCAGATGGAAATGTGTGGCTGTAATGTGACAAAATCTAAAGCAGTATAATTCCTGCTGGAAAACACTGTACTGTAAACCTGTCTGGGTCTTATAAGCTCTAAAATTGTATTTGCATGATGCTATGTACTTCATTTCTCTTTCGGTTTTTTAAGTCAGTGACATCACTGTCTTAAACAGTGAAAAGTCCTGTGAGGAACATAATTCTTACTATTTGAACTGTTTTACATCTTAGCCCTCTGGGTAGTTTCCTTCCCAAGGTGCAGTGTGATAAGAGAAACTTGGCCAATGGGATTGTCTGACCTTTGCTCTTTTCTCCAGCTGGGTAGATCAACTCTACTACTTCAGTAGCCCTGAGGGGCTTTGATAAGAGACCAAATTTGCATTCGTGTCAAAAAATAACGGTGGGATAATGTGCCACCGAAATACCTTGTTATCAGGATTTTAAGACCCTTCTTTGTGAGTGCAAAATGCTAAATCAAAAGATTCCATGAACCTGTTGAAATGTTGTTTTTTTCTAACATCCTCCAGAGAGATACCTGTGGAGACAAGGGTTAAAATTAAGGTCATTCGAAACTCCGCCCACTCCTCCATGACAGTGACTTGAAAACAACCGGTGCTCCCGTAAAGCCTGTCAACAAATGCACAGTTCTAGCCTTTTATTAAATTGATTTCGCATTAAAAATGGTCATATGATGCTGCGCGGTCGGCTGCACAAACAGACAAGATGCAAACCAAACTTGTCATTTTATCGTATAACTTTTAATGGGGAAAGCAGCATGGATAGAATCTGTCAATCATGAGAGTCAGCCCTCGGTGTAATCGCGGATTTGCAACGGACAGTTTTTTTTACAAGGTAAGAAGACTATAAGTTTGATTAGGAAGATATGAAATGTGGCATCATGGAGCAGGTACTCATCTAACCATTAGGAACAATGGAAACAATACCACACCGTCATGTAGCCTAGCATGTACGAAAATAACCGGTTAGCATCTCGTCTTTTGTACGTTTTAAGGCTTCTCCGGTGAAAGGGGACCTGGCGATATAAACTGTGTGGCGTGACTTCCGGAAAAGTCGGTGATTCGATCAACACGTCAGGAGAAAGGAGGTTCCTAAGCTAGCCGTTTCCAACTTGTATAAATCCCGCTGTCTATGAGCCCCAACCAGGCGTGTTACGTTCAGAGACAAATTAGTTTGACTCAAACAAATAGAAGCCACGAAGAAACCGTAAAAAAATAAAATAAAATAAAGCAACAGTTTTAGTTGCCCTGTTCCTCACTTCCGATGTCCATCATGGCGCCTCGAATTATTAAGTGACTTAGTTGCAAAGGGTCAATGAAACATGAACAAGCTTTCATTTTTGCATCAGTGAATGCATCAGTAATTTCTCTTGTTCTCTTACGGAATTAAGGTGTGACCTTACTTGATTTGACTTATAACTTCAAAATTCCAATTATTGATAAGAAATTGCTAAATATGTAGCAGGTGGTAGCCTACATTGATTTTTCCAAATGCACATAAAGTGGACAAATGATTCAAAATCCATCTAGACTTTTTCCTTTTTTTCTTTCTTTCTTCCTTTCTTTCCTTCTGTCTTTCTTCCTTTTCCAAACCAGACATGTTTTCTTTAAATTAAATCTGACATGCATTTGATTAAAGACAAACCCCTATTAAATATTCTGCTTTTTCTCTGGACTGGAGAACTCCACAGTCAGGAGGTTTTTTTTTTCTCCCATAAAATCTACATCAAAGTTAATAAAGATTTATCTATTGTCTGCAGTAATAGAAAAGTGTTAATAAGCAGACAGCAAACTACAACCACTTAAAGAAGATAGAGCAATTTCTCTCTATTCCAATAATAGATGGTGACAGGATAAAAGATAAAAATCTGGCTCTTGCTTCAAGTGTGGTGTCTGAGCTGGAGGAGCAGCTGACTATTTGACAGTGGATGCTGAAAGAAGTTAAAAAAGGAACTTTGATGTCACAAACTGAGTATAAACAGGGAATGTCAGAAAGCTTATAAGTGGCAGCCAGAGAATTTCAGGACAAGGTTCGCCTTACTTACATTTGCCAATTTATTTCTTGGTCAAAACAAACAAAATTTGTGTTAAAGTGGCAGTATGCTAAATGTCCTCATCTTTATAGGAATGCAGGAGCCACTATTTTGTTAATATATACACACATATATGTTGCCAATATTATTGGCAATATATACATTACAATGAGTTACATATTGACCTTTTTCAATCATATATGGGTTAATGTAGCACAAATCAAGTGAACATTGCTCTGCCTCATAAACAATCTAACCAGTAACCAATATTCTCATCAGCTGTGTGTGTCGCTGGTCTTAGCCGGTCCCACAGGTGGACGATCCAGATGTGGTAATCTTGTGCTGGAGTGTTCACGAGTGGCCGACGAGGATGAGGACGTTTAGTAGTGTCAGTCTGTTGGGAACAAACTCTTAAACTGCCTATGGTCCAAAAATGGACAATGAGCCATGCAGGTACTGCCCTGGTGGACATCCCTGCATCCAACATACCAATGGCATGCTCGCTCATAACATGCAACATCTGAGGCATTATGACTTGTGACAAAGTTTGACATTTTCCGGTGGCCTTTCATTGTCCCCAGTCCAAGGATTGTCCAGTTGTTTCTCATTTTGTCTGATCACTCACTGGACATGCATCACCCATCTAGTCTTACACATATTGTGCCTGTTTTCATCAGATGGTTTTATTTTAAATGATTAACTTCACTGTTTCCTTGATTTTTAAGATTTGGATCAATTTTGGGTAATTACTCATTTAAGTTGTTAAAATGAAACACATGAAAAAAAAAAAATTCTTCATCAAAAACAGTCAAAGAATTATTGGCATTAGAGTAAAAGTGTTGTATAAAGAACTCATTTCCTTACTTGATTCACATCCGCAACCAGTGAAAAATAACAAACAACTGATATATTCAGCAAATCATCATTCTAATGTCACTTTTGCAGAACAATTTATTGTTTTGACCCACACTTTGAGTGTTAACAGGTTTAAACGCCACAGCTCTATTATTCCATACAGTCACACACAGATAGGAAGAACGCAAGAGACCCAGGCTGAAAGAGACACAATGAATATAAAGTAGAAATGCGATGACGATCAAAATGGAGTTTTTCTCTGTTCCTTTCCATCAGCAGTGGCTCTCAAACCCTCCATCTACCAGCGAGCCATGATCTTCTGACAGTAGCAATCACAACCCATTGAAAATGTCCCTCTCATCAGAAAATGGCAGCATGGAGAAATCTATAAAAGGTTTTAATGTTGTGAGCCAGCCATGATTGCCCAGGCTTTTTTCTCTTATTCACCAGATCACAGTGTCCCATTCCCTCCTTGCTTCTCTCTCTGCCAAGATAGGCAGAGAACATTATGTATAATGGCAGCTCCATTGTTACAGGTAGGAAGCCCATATGTTATTAATACTAATTGTACTTGCTTGACAGTGATTGTTTTTCTTCGGTTGGTGAATGTCCTTTTGGCTTTTTCTGTCAGGATTAACCAGGAAAAGAGAACAGATATTAAGAGACTTTTTTTTAATTCTTTGGATGCAAAGATGAATTTTCCCTTATACCTGTAACTGCATAAAATGCAAGGGGGCTGATCGTAACCAAGGTATTAATATTTTCAGTAATCAAATTCATGACAAGACTTGTAATATTAAGCAACATAAACAATAACTACATGCAACTGGTAAAAGGAATGATGGTTGGCTGTGGAGTTGCCTGTTAAAAGATATTAAAACTGATGTTTTTATTCATCCCTTATATGGATCTTTTTTTTTCACCATACCCAATGTTGCAGTGATCAAAAGCCCCACACCGTCCAGTCCACAGATAATAAAGGAAGAAAATTATTTACCTCCACTAATGAAAACCCACCTTGAGAGCCATGCAGCTGCATTTTAATCACTCACTCAAAAGTCCAGCAATCACACATCAGGGAAATTTGGGGGTAGGAGGTTATGTTAATAGTTTGCAATTCAGATTGGACAGACATTCAGTTAGATATTCGCTTCAGATGTATTCATGCTTTACATAAATTTGTCTGATTATGCTTTCATATTTTACACTGACAAAACCCTAATTTTGACTGCTTCTAACTGTTTGGTGAAACATTTAGTTCCATGGATTTTTTGCAAAACACTCCAACCAGATATTTCTTCACTTCTGGCAGCAGTCGGGGAGCTGAATTGCTCCAGGGCTGAGAGAAAGCATGCTGTGCTGATGGCCAACAACCTCTTGTTTCCAGAACAGCATGTCTGTTAGACCTGCCTCAAGCCAAGTAGTTAAAGAGTATATCTTGTCACTGATTTGATCAAGGAATTAACTGCTCTCCAGAAACAACAACGTGTCCTGCCAAAGTGTCCTTACGGAAACTTAATTTTCATCTGGTCACTCAGTAAAAATCTTTCCATCAGGTTGACAGTTAATTCTCAAACATATGTTGAGAAAATTGTAATAACATAATCTTTAAAGTTGGCTTCCTGACCTCTATTCCAATTATATTTTATGTGTTTTTCAGACTTGCCTCAGGCATTGATGGCATTCCTGCTCAAGTGAAGGTGACAAAGCATCCCTGGAACTGTGTCCCTAATCACAGGTACAATCATCGTCTATCATCCTACGGTTATTCTCAGTGGGCACATATGAGCAAATGTAAGATTTGCATGCAGAGGTTCTCTGACACTCAGAACAAGATAAAAATCTTATGCTGACAAAAATTGCACTTATTAATGTTCAACTGTCACATTTTATATAAAGAATGCAACCATAAATGTCATAAGATCCACAAAAAAGGATACTAGACAATCAGTCAGCATGTCCCCATTCACCACTAAAGTCAATATTTATAGATTACTGTGCTATATGCTGCTTTTCTCTAAACCCCAGCAAACATTTGTCAGATGCTTTCAGAGCACTATTTCAGTAATGCAAGAACTGCATCCTCCTGCGCTATTAATACACAAACTATAGAGGAAATTCATCATTTATGACAATATTAGTTTCTTTTAAATACATAATTTAGTAGTTTTATTACCTGAATGTAGGTTAATTATGTGTATATGTGCCATACCTGAAACAATCAGATGCTTTCAGAGCACTGAAAGTGCTAAGCAGGGACTGGTAGAGATTTTGTGATTATTATTCATACAGGATTAATAGCCATTTTAAAGACTACATGATCAGCACTTCATGTGCTACTCAGTTCACACCCTTGTCTTTAGGATTATCTGAAAAATATAAATTACACTACTATCTGCCTGCAACAAGCTAATTGACTGTCATAATGTACCTTGAACGCCTGCTTGAAGAAAAATATAGCCTACCTCCAGACTTCCCGAGCTCCAACATGAGATGTTTAATTAAAGTGTTTTAGTTTAGTGGTGCTCTTTGCTTTATAGCTCGTTTCCAGAATATTTGTCACTGAACAGCAGTGGTTAAGGTGGAACTATCTGAAAGCTTCTAGGTGACAAGGCTTGTCACATGAATGATCAAAAGTGAAGTGGGTGAGAGTAAAAAGGTTTTGTGCATATGTGCGCAAATTTTCAGATTGAACACTGTAAAACTCAACTTAAAACTTACCGTCAAATAACTGTTGAGCTCTTTTAGTGCAATTTAATAGAGCAGACCAGCACAAAGTATACCTGAGAAGTGGAAGAAAAATTAAGTATAGTTGTATTTATGTATTCTGTATAATAATGTGAAAATATTTAGTGCTGGGTCTATTTTGCTACCTTCTATCTGACACCTTTAAATTAAATTTTCTACATTTACTTGCCTTCAGAAGTCACCAATTTCATAAATAGTGTCCACCCATGTGGAATTAATTTCATGACCTATACAACACCTTTGTGACATCCTCTCTGATTACATTATTAGGGAAAAACAGCATTATGAAGAATAATCAAGACTGCACATGTGTCAGAGATACATTTATGGGAAATCTGCTCTTCATAATAGAGCCACAGAGATATAGCCAATGTTGTAGTAATAATAATAATAAATAATAATAATAATAAACTAAAAAACATCCTGTTTAAAGTTTGCTACAAGTTTTTACTAGATGCTAGAAATCATGAGGATTTTGGTTCATGGTTCAAATAGGACACATGGTGGGAAATGCAAAATGCAATATGTAGAGGAAAATTAACTTTATGCATTATTCTAAATACATTATTGCATCAGTCAAACACAATCATGACATCATGCTTTTTGAAACTTTTTCTTCATAGGAAAAGGGAAGGCAGTCAAACCTGAAAGGAAGATGGGGCATGGTGGTGGCACCGGGGTAAAGTGCGTGACCCAGATGGAGGCCTTAGTCCTTGACACAGCTGTCACAGGCTCGGTGATAGTGACGGCAAGTTAACCTTCGCCACATGTCTTCCCCCTCTCTCATGGCCCACGTTCCAGTCCAACCACATTAAGCCAAATAAAACCTTAAAAAAAAGTTGAAGGGCAGATGGATGGTGCAAAATATAGAAGAATCATGAAAAGGCTGCAAATGACTCCAAACTACAGGAGAGGTTTACCTTCCAGCAAATGTTGATAACCATCCAGTGCACAACCTGTTTTATGCTACTGAAAAACCATAATAATGATTTCTCCAATGTGCATTGCTCAATTAAGGTATGTGTCTGTCATGTCTTTATATCATAGTAACTGTGACAAACTTGCACGTATAATGTATTCAGTGTTAAATATTATTTGTTATTTGGTGTCATTGTTTTCTTACCAAACAAATGCTTGGTGTTCAATGTGCATACCAAATTCAGTACTGTCAAAGGCAAAAGGAAAGAACTGCCAAAAAGTAATAGAAAGTATATCAACCAATTTGTGAAATATGTTAAGTTAGGTTAGGAAAGTTTTTCCTTCTGGAGCTATTCCACAACATTTCTTAACTGTCCAATTCAATGCTTCTGTAAAAAAAAAATAAAAAAAATAAACATATTGTAAATGCAGCCTTCACCTCACCCTTACATGTTGAATTTGACCACTTTTTTCTCATTCCAGTGATAAGGCGCAGTCTGTAACCCTCTGTTGGAAATAGGTAATTTGTTTCATTGTGTCTTAAAGTCTTTTCTATAAGCACACTTCATCTATCGTTTCACAATAAAAACATTTGAGGTGGATTTAAACTTGTGCCTTTCACCTGTTATAAATGTTGCTGTGTTGTGTAGGCTTTTTAATCTACATTTCACCTGAAGAGGTAGACCTTCATGTAAGCTTTAATGCAGAGCATCATTTTATAATTCAACAATGTCTTCCAAAAAAGTTTAATTGCACTCAACTTGCCCAAGGTACAGGGCAAATATAAAAGATAATCTGCAATCTTTAATTTCTAGCTTTTGGGAGGATGGCAGAACGTTGAGAGGGAGAGAAAGAAGATGAGAAGCATAACCTCTGTCAAACTGGCTGAGCATCGAAAATGGTAGGCTGCTTTTTTTTTCTTTTTTTCTTTTTTTTTTTTTTCTTTGGGGCCTGATTCCCTTCCCTGCGGAGCTGTACCAATGCTGGTCTTTGAAGTGTGCAGCTGGGATGTTTGCATAGACTCATGTCATTGCAGTGTATGTACAGAAATATTCCATTCACGGTGAGATTTACAGACACACAGAAATGCAGTACGCTGAATTAAAATTTCCATGAGAACTGTGCTTAGTTTACACTTTATGGTAAAACTGAAAGATTATATGCTAATGCTTCTGATGTGCTCTGTGATGTGTTAGTGGGAATAACTTTTCAATTATGCAAAAGAAACAGCTGAAAAGAACTGTCATTCCAACCACATTCACATTTTTGTTTCACTTTAGCAGGATTTCTTTGAAGTAAAAGTGCTGGTAGATAAAGAAGTACTCTAGCCACTTTAATTGTGAGATATTCTTGCATTACATTTTTACTGTGATGAAGGAAGTTTACTACCATCTCGCTTCTGTATTGTTAATAACATTATATGTGAGTGTGGTAATCACAATATGTCACTTTTTTGGTTTGGAGTGTGTCTACAGACAAAATTAAAATTTGTCTTTATCTCTTTGGTTCTTAATTTCCTCAAGTCAGCCTTGGCCACTCCAGTATACTAATCATCATACCTGTTTAACAGCTTCCTATGAAAAACGAAGCATTAAGTGAAAAAACTAAATTCCACTTAATAAGGTTCATCCTCAGATTATTCGGTGCTTATTAATAAGCCTCCCTTTACCTTGAAACCTCAAAACTTCCACTTTCCCTCAATAAAGCCGTCTGAATATTTAAGTTGCATCACTTCTTTTAAGACTTTCTTTGCACTGGTCACTCATGTCAGTGAGTTACAAGCGCATACTTTGCTAATATGTACTTGATGAGGGTGGAAGCCTCTGAGAAGTGTGCACAGTCTGAGTTTAGTATGCGTGAAAAACAGAATAAGAAATTCTCTTTCATTTATTGAACATGTTCAAGAGGCATGTCATATGTATTGCAAAGGGTGGCCAAGGTGACTTACAACAGTAAGTCTCAATGGATTTTTTTATGCTGATAAAATAAAAGTAAAAAAAAAAAAAAATACCAATTGGAAACCATATAATATACACATTTTGGAATTTTTCGGGAAGCTTTGAGTTATTCCAATCTGCAATTCAGTGTAATGAAAATCCCGGTGATAAAGTAACAATTGAGTGTAAGTTCACAGGTAATCTAAAATGTAGTGTCCTATTTTCTTGTGTCTGCCTCAATTCTTCCATTGAAGGATTATTCTAATACAAGTTAATATTGGATATTTTACTTCATATTTGCTTCATGTCAAGTCTTACATATGACTAACGAAACACAGCAGAACATTTCCAAACAAGAGATTGTGTTTATAATTGAGTAAAGGGTCAAGGAAAGGACATTGAATTCTTTGGTCATTTCCCTGCAATTTTATTCTTAGTTGTTGTTTTTTTCCCCTCTGGTTAAAGCCACAAAAACAAGCAAAAAGGGAAGAGAAAAAGTCAAAATGCATAACTGAATTGTTGGAAATCAGAATTTCTGACTTTTGACTTGCATATCTAAAAAAAGAATGTTCAGATAAAATTTTATTTAGGTCCTCTTATTTAAATAGCTTACAATACATGTCATCTCGACATTTCTATACATTTCCGATTTTTAACCCAAAATATGTACTGGTAGTCAAGTCAATCTAATCATATACACAAATTAATGTTATGTAAATATGAAAAGTGTAGCCAAAATGGTAATAAAGCAGTACAACAGAAAGATTCATTTTAATTAAATTAAAATGACAAAATTAAACCTTCCCAATAAATGTCTTTTAATTGTTGTGATACTTGTTGAAATCAGTCCCCAAAAATACAAATATAGATACAAATTTCAAATACCTCCCTTTGTCTTAAACTAGATCAAATTGAATGTTTATTTGTGAATGTCTAGTTAGTCTATATGTAAACATTTACGACTGTGTTTCAAATACTGCTGTGCCTGTGACATTTAAAATCAATATAATCATTTAACACTGAGCTGGAGAATTATCCACTTTCATCATATTGCAGGCTGCTCATGGAAGGTTACCGTGCATGACATCTGTCTGGCTCAATATATTTAATTAAATTTTTGTAATTCATAATAACTGCTGTTCAGCAGCAGCTCATTTGAAGTGACAGATGTGTTGAGAGCTTCACTAACGGCATTTGTCCAATGCTGACTATTTAGACCATGAGTACAGTACAGATGGGGGTCAACACAGGTGGTTCTCTATGTGATTTGACAAATGTTCAACTGCATGCTGATGTTCAACTCATTTTAACGTGGTATTTGCTGATCCACCAAAGGCTACTCACTGTACCACTGGAGCAGAGAAGTAGATCACAGCTCGGAACAGCTGAAATGCGTACAAAAGAATTCAACACAACAACAGATGTGAATAAATTGTAAATCACCATAATTGTGTTCCAGGAGGCCTAGAGAAATAGATGATGTCATTAGGGGCACAGCCGGTGCCTGGTCCCAGAAAAGCCTCTCAGGTGGAATGTACTGCAGTCCCACTATTCCCCTGTCGTAAGGTAATGTAGAGTCCAATATCAGCTCTATACTCATGAGGGGGAGGGTGCTTTCTCGTTGAATAATTGAGACCCAGATAAAGAGACCTATGTTTTTGCGTTAGACAGCAGCGTGGCCTCATTGGCTCTCAAACTCCTTTCAAAAGCTGTATTTGTGCACATTTTATACAATCTGAGCTTTTTTTTTTCAGTCTTTTTCTGAGTTCTCGTCTCTCACACACAAAAACAGACATATTGAAACTACTCCTGGGGGATAATTGTCTTCATAAATAATTAGGCATTGGTCTTTCTCTTGCTAATAGTTTCTCCACCATTTAGTTAGGCATGCTTTAGGTCACCGATAGGGCTGTGCCTTAAAAGACAAATGGAGGTAACTCTGAGGTTAAAAGCTATGCAGACTCATCCGTTTGTCCTGAATGCCCAAAAAATTGCAACACAAAAGTTTTTTTTGCCGGCCACAATATAACAGGGTCAAATAAACTGTCCACAATTTTTGCAGCTTGTAGTGGGGGGTGAGGGGTGATTTATAAAGAAACAAAGCACTTGCTTTACAACTACATGATGGATTTGTTAATGAATAGTTTCTATTTTTGTAGTAAGGTTTTTGGAGTGTCTAAAATTTTCTCCCGAGGTCAGAATTATGCAAACTGAGAAAGGTTCAGGTCTTAGACAGAGGCTCTACTTGAAAAATAACACTTTATAAGAGTTCAGATTTTTAATAATACAAGCTGTTTAACCAAGTCTATGCTAAATATATGTACAACCTGTCACTCGTGCATGAGAGTTTATTACTATAATGCTGCCAATATTTCCTCAAATAATTAAGGTATTCCTGCTGCTGATAAGCAGCAGGAATACCTGCTGCTTATCAGCAGGAGGTGTTTTATTTATCAGGTCTTACTTTTAGAATATATTTTTAAAAAGCGGACTCTTTTCTTAAAAAGGCAATTGCATTGTGATTGTGATCTAAACCAATGAACTGGTTTAGATGCAACTGAAAAGCAACCAAGTTCCATGAATCACACCTGCTTGTTTTCCTTCCTATTGTATTTTAAGTCTGTGTTTCCTGCTCACTTGTTGGCTGATCATCTGTTGTTATCATCTCTGCTTCCTGTGCTCTTTGGATGCCGATTATTGTCATCTGTTCATTAAATGTTCAACCTTCTTTAAAGCTTCTGCTGATGTCCTTTTACTGCTTCAGTCCTTCACCACCACTCACCATGACAGTACAACCAGTTAAAAAGAAAACCAAGGTAATTAAACTCAGAATGTCTCCATCAGCAGGCAGAAAAGAGCGTGCGGTTGTGCACAGCTATTCAATTTCCAGTTTTAGTCTGCCATAAAATAAATAAAGCAGGTCAAAAAATAATTCAGATAAATTAGTTTAACCTAAATCCTTTTGGTCCTCTTGAAGCCATAATTCAGTAATTCTGGATAAGCTGGTGGTGCTGGGCATAAAATCTGACTCGCATTGTTATAAGAAAAGATTTAAAATTTTCAAAATGGATTCCATTTGAACCACTGTGTTAAAACCCTCACTGGTATTACAGCATTCCCACCTTGTTTTCACCTTTAAAACCCTGTGGGACCAACCATCCTTTACAGTAGATGGTTAATATCACAGATCTGACTGATGAAAGGCCACACCATGGTGTGAGGTATTTAAATTCACCACACTAATCTAGTGTGGGGCGACTGACTGATGAAGTAGCCTATGGCTTCTCACAGGACTTATGAATAATTTAACAGTGGTTCATGTTTAATAGGTTCCATTATAGGAAAGGCAGAGGGGTACTACTTATGATTGTCGACATTTGGTTGCAAAGCTTAAGCCTTGTATGACACTTTTTAAAATATTTTCACAAAAAGATCTGTCTGTCTATCAATCTAATTGATAGATAGACAGGAGGAAAGTTTATAGCATATACAATGGGGGCTTCCTGGCTTTTGGAACCAGATGCCATTGTGGGACCATGGTAAGAATTTAGTGCTTTGAAAAGCTTATGTCATGTAAAGCAAAAATTTTGTATATTGTGAGTATTTTGTCCATGAAAAAGCAAGAAGAGATAAGGTGTGAATCACAGGTAGCTCTGGGCAATGCACTCCAATAGACCTCTTATCAAATGGGAAAAAATCCTTCAGGGAAGACTGATTTAGCAGTTTGAAGTGGAAGCAACATAGATGGGCAAATGGGTTAATTTACGCTTTCAACCACTTAAATTTATTTTTCATCTGATGCATGCCAAGTATGAAGAGGAAAAACTGAAACATGAAAGGAGAAGGCTATATGGTTTATTTATGAAATGCAACCTTTTTGGAGAGGCCAAAAAGCTTTTAAATGTCTAGATTCTGAAATGTGCAGTAAGATTTTTTTTTTCTAATATAACATCAGAAAAAAAACCCTAAAATGTTTATCATACACTGTTTTTTTTTTCTGTAAGATTTTAGGTTAATACTCTTTTTGTGATTACTTATTTTATATATCACAATATAATTTTTCAGTTAGATACTTATATTATTAAAAAAAAGCCACAAACAAATTTCCATCCATCCATCTGATACAAAAATAGAGATACAAAGTTGGTGCCTATCTACAGCAGTCACATGACAAAACAGACAGAAGATAAAGAATGAGGCACTCACACACTCCTAAGGAAACATATAGCTTGATTAGTTAACCTAGCATGCAATGTATATATATATATATATATATATATATATATATATATATATATATATATATATATATATATATATACACACAAAAAAAGAATTTGACTCCTCATAGACTTCACCTCATATCTCTAGTCTTGTGTGACAAACCCATCTCAACTATCCTACATAATCAAATAGAATATTTTAAACAGGATAAGTGTATGGCCTTGCACTATTTCTTTTCATCATGTCAGTGTAGGATGCTGCAGTGATTCATTTTTGTTTGAAAAAGATAAAGGTCACAGATGTGTCATTGTCTGTGCTCCTGTCCAAACTCCCTTGAGGCTTTCATGACGCCGTGTGTTATATCCAATCCACAGCATTTCTCTTATTTTACCTTGAAACATGATGTTGCAGCACATTTGGGCTGCCCGCACATACATATCTCCAGAAATTTGTATTTTGTTTTCTCCTGGCACAATGTGATCATGCTTTATTTCACAGTAGAGTAAGTTGGATTCTGACTGAACTGACTCAAACCTATCTTAGTTATTTAGCTTTTTTTAAAAGCTAAATAACTAAATTAAAGCTTTTCAAATATCTAACTAGAGCAGAGTGGTTTTTAATCTTTGAACTGTATAACGGGTTGAGCGAAACTGGCACCTTGTAATTTTTAAATAAAACGCTCTTCAACTACATGTTTGGATTTTCTTTTCTGTTTATTGCTTGTACTGCTCACAATTTGAAATATATTAATGACACGTTTCAGCTGCAACAACCACAAGAAGACAGCAGTCATTGTGACCATTCATCACCGCTAATAGGTTGTAGTTTAGGCCTTGACATCGAGCATACATCAGAAAGACTAAGGGGACTGGATGAAAAAGCTTGACAGCATAGCAAAGGGCTGTTGAGATAAGACTGTGGCACTCAATGCACTGACTGACAGAACACATAAAAATAACTAGACAAATACGAGTGTAAAGCTTTACCATGAAGAGTAACACTGAAAACCAGTCATTATCCTGTTAAGTCGTGAGTAGATCTCTAACGAAGTACTTGGGAATGTTTAGTTTTAATCATTTCAGTTTCAGGTTTCAAAAAGGCCCAGATGAAATACAGTTTTACTAATAATTCCTGCAATTTTTTTTATTTCAGACATAAATGCTATATTTTGTAGCACCTTCATGAGACCTCCAGAATAAGGCAAATGTTTTTTTATTTATTTTTTTGTCAAATTGACAAGAAATTATCACATTGGTAACTTTAACCTAACAGAACTACAAGCTTCTTGTTAAGTTAATTAGCACTCTTGCCAAGGCAAAGATTGTTAAATGTTGGCCTGCACTACTTGCATTTCATTCAATGACAAAGTTTTTATTTTTATTTTGTTTCTTTTTTCAGGGAGATATGATATTAAAAGAATAGAAATAAAAGTATAACTTATGAAACAAAGAAGCCTCTGTACTTACATATTTTATTTCTAAAGCTGAAAACTACTTATACCCTCCTCAATTATCAATACATAAACCCTTATTGGCATTCCAGCATTATACACTTAACCAGCTTTATGCCCATGTGATTCTCCCTGCCCATAGCCATCAGCAATCTCAACAACTCTTTCAAGAAAACTGTACTGTCTGAGAAACAACATTTGACTTCCCTGTGGAATTCAAAAAGTATTTTTTTTAATTTCAACTGAAATAATTTTTGTAAGCTATTCTGAACCCCTTTCATGTGGAAAGATATTGGTAATAAAACTGTTTACCATTCAAACTGCATGGCCAATGTAACCCAGGTCTGGCAGTATGCAAGTCCAAGTGATATGTTCAAACGTTTGAATTTGAAAAAAGTTATAGAATTATCTGAAAGAAATCTATCTCTCATTATTCTTGCATTAAAACTTCAACTTTTTCCCTATGTTGATCTGTAAGATATGCAGAAAGAGATGCCACGTGTCACATGTTGTGGATAGCTAAATACGGCCACTTATAGCCTTTATCTTTAACTACTTGGATGACATGAAGAAATGCCTGTTCTCCACCTGTGCATCTGATAGCCTGGGAAGGCAAATAAGATGATAGGCTGTGTAGAAAAATTCAAACTTTAAAATTGACTTCAAAACTGCCTGCTTCACTGGAAACATGTGGAAGATCACAGAGAGACCTACCTTGGCAGGGGACCTTCTTTCGATCCACAGATTAGAGATTCTCTGTGTTGATGACTGTCTGAGCCCTACTTGCATTGAAATCCAGACAGGTGGCTGTGTGTCATTAAGGTTTAATAAGACTCACCATAAAGTTCCTCATTAATAGCTGCCCACAGGGCACACTCTGGACCTTTGAATAGAAAGGGAACCGAGCAAGGGAGCAGCAGAGATGAGTGGGTGGGGTGACTTGAAAAAGAGGGAGATGGCACTTTCATATGGCTTTACTGATAGAATACTAATCAAGCTGGACACATGTCTGTGCATGCACCCGTACCTCACATCAATAAAGCCAAAGGAATGTCCTTCTTTGAGCCTCCCTGCTCTGTGTGGAAATCTACTGCTGCCTATGAAATTTCAATTTAAACACAAGCCAATTACTTCAATTCAAAAGAGTTTTTGAGACTCTCAGCCTAAATATTTGAGCTGAGGAAGTAAGTGGGGTTTTTAGGAGTAAACACTCTTTTTCAGCAGACCTGATACTGTCAAGGGTGTGCATGTACATGCAAGAATGTGCTGTGCATGTGCGAAACTTAAAAATAACTCAAAGATTATATGAAAGCAGAGTTGTAAGTCTATCCTCCAGATACTTACTTAAAGCTGAACACTTAAAAACACTTACTCATGAGTAAAAATCCCCTGCCAAAGTCAAAAATCTGTTGATTATGCTCATGTGTTTGAATAAAGTCCAGTTATAAACCATCTAGTTACAATTTAGGTTTCTCATAGAAACACCCACAACAAAAACTTCCCATTTGGGTGCTGCACACTGGGAGACCATCTTTGATTGCAGGGTGAAGAGAAGTGTCTTAGGTGTAAACGCATTTCAACTCAGAGGGGGAGCACTTAAAAGGCTCTTCTCTTCAGAGTTTGAGATCCGTGAAGGGTAAAAACATGTTGGGAAACTGGAGTGCTCAAGTGTAATAAAGACAATTGAAGGTATGAAAATGTCCATTTAAAATTCAGAGAGAAGTAGATGAAGTGGGTACATCCCCTGTCCTTCTAATATGCATGGAGGATTGTCTTTCCCTAAAGCATTATAAAACTATTCCTTCTAATAAAGTACAGTACCTGGTTAAGGTTGTCATATTCCTTTAATGTTTTTTTTTTTCTTTTTTAAACTACAAACTTCAAAGTACTTAATCTGGATTTCATATGGTACCAACACACCCAATTTGATACAATGGGGAATAAGGCTGCCTACCATGGCTTCATGAAAAGATGAAAAGTAAAAAGGTCTGATTCAATAAAATACTAAAAATACTACAAAAAATAATTTTTCTAGAAAAGATGTAGTTTGAAAAATTCTAAATAGGTTTCAGTTACATGTAGAACTTGAACAAATTGTTAATTACATTGAACAGTATTTGTCTGCTCCCTGTTTAATTACTGGAAAAGAAGTCAGATAATCCAAACACTTAAGGCACTAATAAAAATATATAGAATTTATCACTGAACAGATTATAATGAAATTCAAAAGTATCTCAAAATCTTTATAATCAGGTAAACATATACTTTTGATCACAGTTTTTACAGTTTAATATGTATCATTTACTGTTCATCTTTTGGGATGATTTGCTTTTTAATTATTTAACAGCCAAATGAAGAACTGTTTTATGAGATAGGTGGCAATCCTAATGTAGAACCACCTTTGGGAATGAATACTTTGCAAGTCACGGGTTAGGACAAATAGAAGGGAGGTGTGCTTTATGATGTCAGTAGAAAGATTCTTCATAAAATATATGGATTTAAATCTGCTGCCATTGAATTTAATTTCTCTACCAAGATGTGTTACATGGAATAACACATTTTCACAACAAACATGTTTTTACAAATTTGTGAAACAAAATGAGTACTTTCTCTGTTTTTTTTTCCCTCTACGCTTAAGTTTGGGAACGTCATGTTACTTAGATGTGTTGCAAAAATGATGAAGAAAAGATAGCTCCTGAGTCTACAAGCTAAGAGCTTCAAAACATCACAAATATGCCACTTGTTATGAAAGGCCTAACCTCGTTCTCTGTTCATGTCTGTTCTTTGTTTGAACACTTGTTTTTCTCTAATTTGTAAACACATTTAGTTTAGTGTGGAAAAGTACAAAAAATAAAAACATAACAAAGATATATTACACAACAGAAAGTGTATATAAATAAATAAAAAAAACTGAGTTGAGTCTCTCTTTAATGCATAGGCTTTTGCCTATTCAGAGGACAGAGAATAGATTCAATGCTGTCAGACGGAGCTGAGGCTGGAACATGCAGTCTGTGGGCGTGTGAGAGTGACAAACCAGAAACGGCTTGTTTTTAAACGTCCTCTCCATCTCGCAAACTGCGTAAAATATAGTGGAATGATGGTTCTGCTAAAAAACAAATAGACATCATGGTTTCACTATGCTTCACAGAGTTGAAAGGAGAAATGTCACGCACATAGCTCAGGTGAAAAGGCCACCAGTATTTCATTGCAGATGTTTTCACTTTGGAATCATTTAGTAAGATCATCATTTCAGAAAATGTCTCTTTGACAAGGTACCAGTGGAATACCATTGTATTTACTGGCATTTATTTTACTTTGTGTCATTTTTCTGATATTCTAATGATTCTTCTTTCATTCATTCCCTTTTATTTCATTCTCCAGGTATAAAGCTTTCTATTAAAATTAAAGAAAGATTTGTATTAACAAAAATGAGAATGAATTTCAATCTCTATGAAATCTCAGTCAACATTGTGACGAGCTCTCAATTGATATTTTCTTTTCCCCATCAGTTCCAGACAAGTGAACATAGTAGTGGAATACTATTAGGTTTTTACAAAAGCAAATCAGTCAGCAGAATTAATTTTCTTGAAAAATATGAGCCTGGGTAAAGGGAATTAATATCCACAGTGGAGCATTATGTTGATGCTGAATTTTCAGCACTTTTGCTCTGCCTTTCCTTCATGTGTGGTGAAATCTGTCTGCTGTGCCAATGTCTGGGTGTTGTTTTTTTTCCATCTGAAGTTCAGAGGGAATTGCAATGAGGAGAAATTTGCAAACATAAATTCTCTTGAAAGCTTGCTTTTTTCAATCAGAGCAAAAGCAAAATCTAATATTACAAGTGCAAGTTTATGCTTCAAAAATAAACTCCGTATTGAGTATTCATTGGTAACAGAGGACAGAAAGAAAATAAGATTTCACAAAAAGAAAAAAAAAATCTACAAAGCGTCTGGTTAAGAAAACATGTTATTCATTCACACACACCTCTACTATTTGAAAAAAAACTGCAAAGAGGCAGTTCGATTTGTTTTTTATCTACATTTTTTATCTATTCTGTTAGCAAGTAATGGAAACTCAAAGTTCAGCACGACAAGCTACTTTTTACATCTCAAGTTGTCTACAAAGGCTTCCATTGCCATTTTTCAAGGCTAAAAAAGTAAACAATATGTTTGAAAGAAATTTTGTGTGTTTACTTGCACGAACATGAATTTATAGTGGTTCTCTGAGCTCTTTCAGCTGAAAACCTTATGGTTTTATAACAGGTTAATAATAGGATCATGTTCTATTTTGATGATGAAAGCAAAATAATTTATAACATGTAATGATGATATCTGCTAATTTTCAGACAAAAAAAATCTGATTTAGACGTATTCTACAGGAAGTGACTACCAGTTTAACATAAGTCGTCTGTCATTGATTCGCAAGAGTTTTGACAGGCAGAGAACAGCGTGTGAGGCCTGGGGAAATCACATCTGGCCGTCAGCCCTTTTACCCCACAGGGATGTGTCCCTGTGTCCACTGCTCTTATCACTCTACACCACGGAGTCTACCTCCTAGGACCCAGTTGTCAAACTCTTCAGATTTGCACATAACCAAAGATCACTCGCCCTTTCCAAGATAGCAAAGAGTCTGCAATGAAAGATTGAACAGCTAGGGAGACACAAACCCTGTAGAGATAATGTCTAATTCTATAGGAGAAACATGAAGACTGTACCTATTAAGGCCCAGTGTAAGAACATAATTTAAAAAGTGCTTGGACTCATTTTGAACAGGGCTATGTCAGGAAATTACTTTCTCAGCAAAGAAGTTAGCAATGCCTGACACACAATTTCAATACTACATTCACTGAGTGTGCCCTGTGCACATCAAATCTGGTTCTCAACAGCTGCATGCCAGGACAGGAAAAGACTGCAATAGACAGTCAGCACAGGTGAAAGAAATCTCAGGCGTAGCTCTACCTTCCCTTGTGAACCTTCACTCTTAAAGAACCAGGAAGCAGCCAGGAAGAAATATTGCTGACTGCACACACCTTCGACATACATTTTTTAGAATTCTATTTATTCTGGCAAAAGGAAAAAGTACAGCCTTACGCACCACAGAGAACTAACTTCTGTTCCTCTTTAACTGTACACATTAAACTGCGCTGTAATTTGGATGTTACTAATTTTAAAGTCATATTTACAAATATATACAAAGCATACCTTTGTGTGTATAAGCCGTAGAGTCTTGAAAATATACAAAGCAAATGTGTTCTGAGTTTCCATAGCATGGCAGTTTTATAACATGAGATACCAGAAAACTACTTGGAAAATGAATCTTTGTTTTGAAATGAAGATGCTAGTGCCTGATTCATGGTGAGATTTTTATGTCAATTTTGAATCCAATATTCCCCTTCCAACAATCTTAAGGATACGCAGATTATCGTGATGGCTCTACAGAGAGTTGTAGGAGATCTTCCTGTTGTGTGTGGTGTGTTAAGAGTGATCTAGTAAACTCGGAATGAAGTCAAGATTACTCCGCCTGTGAGTTGGGAATTTTTAACATGTTGGATTGCATTGGCCCAACAGGTGTAGAACCTGTTGAATGTGATGTGTTACAAATCAGAGCGAGGTGATGGAAACACAGAGGGAAAATCAAAATACAGAAGACAAAACAACTTTGTTAAAAATAGTCCAAAAGCTATCTTCCTCATCGGTCATGTTTGTTTACTCTGAACTCAATTGATCTGGAGAGGTTTTGTGAAATTTCTCATCTGACATTGACATTCATGTGGGTGTAATCTATTTGTGTTTAGTGTGTTGTCTTTGTCATGTGACTGTACACCATACAATTTAGGACCAAAACTACTTTATAATTTTTATCCTCTCTCTGCTTTTCAAGATCAACTGACAATTTTGAAATCATTAGTCAGATCCTCACAAGATAACCCCACATAGGATCATATAAATAACTGCATCTTGGCTAATTCGATTGAACATTTTTGTTGTTTCTCAATTTAGAAAAAAAAAAAAAAAATCAAGAATGCAGTGCATATAATACACATTTAGGCTGTTGCTAATCCAATAAAGTGAATTGTCATGTAATTTGTCTCCATCTCTCATATCAAACCAACAGACAGTCATGCTACCTGATGAATATTCAACACATACCAAGGACCATGCTGGATCCACTTTTCATTTTAATGGTTCTGGGCTTTTTCCAACTGTAGTAATCACCCCATCCTCAATTATTGCCTAAGTTTTGTTACCACCATCATTTTGTCCCAAACCTTTTCACCCTTTTACTTAACCAATGTATGTTGTTACTTCTTGATAAAACTTCCATTTTTTGCTATTGATTATCATTATCCCTATTTAAGTAACTGATGCTTATTATCCCCATTTAGGTTACCTATATATTGTTTGGCCAACACTTCCTAACATTACATCAATATATAAGGGATAATTACTTATCAATGCTTGTCAAGGGTAATATGAAATTCCCCAAAAGCAAGCATAATCTTATCCATACTAGGTGGTTATTTTTATACCATAAAGGATGAAAAGATAAGAAAGGGAAAAGCATGAAATGTCAACAAACAAAACAAACAAACACTAAAAAAAAAATTGATAGGCATGTGTCCGGTTTTTGTACTGATAACATACCACAACATACTGAGACACTGGAGAAAAAAGTCACAAGGACAAAAGCCACTTGACTCATAATTTCCCTCATTGTTTTCAGAAGAAGTTGAATTATCAATCAAAACAGGCTTATCTTATCTACAGGGAAAGTAATTGAGGTCAGGTAGTGCAGTGCAGTCAACATTTCCACTTCAGCACATGTCCCCAATTTTTCTCACTTCAAGCTCTGACTAGCAGACGACGGAAAACAAAGCAGAAAATATTGTACCTGAGGTCAAACACATTAACAGAAAGACAATTTACAGAGCAATCTGCATAGGTACGCATTGTTTAGGCTTCAGGGATACTACATTGCTTTCTGATTAAATGTTCATTTCCACCTTTATATATGAGCATTTAGCGTGCAAGTTATGCTGATGCCATTACTGTGGATAATATGAACGAGATAACGCTACATTTGCATTCAGCATGTGCAGATATTCTTGTATGTTTAACTTCCCTTAATCACCCTAAAGATTTATGTGAGCACACTTTGCATGTCTAGATCAAAGAATTAGACCTCATGTCACACAAAACCAAAAGGGGGACCTTCTTAACTTCTCAAGGTTGAAATAATTTGTCTCTTATGACTGTCACTGGCTATTGCATACTCCCTGAAGCCAGACATCCAACTGAAAAAAGATTTAATGACTACATTTACATATGTGCAGTCTGTATTGATCCACCTAAGATCTGCAGATCTGCAGTCAGCACATTCTGAATCACCACCATTAACATTAGTGTCATAACAAGCCAGTTTTAGAGGCAGGTCTGTAAAAGCAATGCAAGTAAGTTTATTGCACAGTTAGCTCTTAGCAAATTTCTATCAAAAGCAACAATCCATTTATGGTAAGTATATATGTAAATTGTTTAGAGATCTCTTTTTATTTATTTATTTTTTTTTTTACTGAAATTCATTTTAACTTATCGAATGATGTTTAAATAGTAAAGTTCAATTATACCAGCCAATATTAATGTTTGCGACTTTTGAAGTTTTTAATTCTATTCCTGCTGCCACAAAAAAGAAAAATAAATAAATTTTATAGATCCAACTTTCACTTAAAGCTGAGAAAATGAAATTAATCCCTACTATGTGAGAATTAGAGTTTATGGATAAGGCAATAGAGGTGAACTGTGTCTGTAATTACCACATAATACTGAAGCATGTCTTGTTGGCAGTGAAATGTGAAAATTGCCTGGGCATCATTTTTCTCTTATATATGTGATTTCACGCAAATGTTCAAAAACCCTTGGAAAATGGGTAATGGCTTGGATTGTATAATGACTTTTTATGTCACAATTCACTACAACTGATAAGAGGTAGCAACTGCTTCACTGGCCTGAACACCTAAATGCCTAAAGGCTGTAAATGTTTTAAGACCATTCTACTCTCTGCTTTAGATAGAATAGTTAAAGGTATAAATGCATGAAAATTGTCCAGCTTATATTAAAAAAATCTGTATCGAGAGATAGGTAAATTATTAAAATGACTTACAATCACCAATCAAAATAAGATGGTGTTCAATAAATTTTTGGTCCTTCTTTGTATTAAATTTATCAGTTTTAATTTAACAGTGCTATTTTTCTCAATCATATATGTTCTCAGTACCACATTTGCTTTCTATTAATTTTATTTATTTCTGTATTCTAGTCATTGTTAGGACTTCTCGATGTCAGCTACATGTTCAGTTGTTCGATCACTACGTGTCATGCAGCAACTTGTCTTTCTATGATGCTTCCTTCTGGTTTTTGCTTGGGCACACTGGGTTTCTGGTGCGTGAGACAGTCATTTAGTAGATAAATCAATCAATGAAGGACATCTTCGCGGTCACTAGACCTCCCTTCCTCTTCAGGATGCTAGATTTGTGAGGGGCCTCTTTGTCTTGATATCTATGGCTTCTATCTCCTCCTTTGGTTATGATGGCATTCAGGCAGGGAATCTGATGATCGGCAGATACCCAGATTTTCACATATGGTGAAAAACCTATGTCTTTCACCATTCTGATTCTTGGCTCAGCTAACAGGGGAATCACAGCATGGGAGCCATTTTCAGGCCAGAAGGTCATTCTGTGACATGAAGGCAGCAGCTGGCTTATCTAGTCTATGTTGCCGTGTGCCTTGTATGTTGTGTTCAGTAAAGAGAATCAATAAGCAGTAGCGAGAGAAGCATTTTTAAGCTTCATTAAAAGTCTTAATTAAAAATGATAAATAAAATAAGAATAAAAAAAATTCACTTTTCTCAAACACAAAACTATACTTGCTTCAAGAGTTTATAACTTGAATTTCTGTTATACTATCACTACTGCCTCAAAACTTCAGCAAAAACTTTTTACTTCTCAGCTGTTGAATTGGTACACAGTAAACTTATTTAACTGTCTTAGAAAACCAGTCAGTCCTCAGATGTGCCTGAAAAAAATGCTATAATTCTGAAAGAAGACCTTTTAACACTGCAGCTGGATTAAATGCTATAGCTTTTTCTTTGCCAAGATTCCTTCAGCCGAGGACAACTGTGTGTACTACATGCTCTACTCCTAAAAACAATCACAAAAAACCATACGGCTGGTTAAATAGTATTTTATTTAATTGTGGAGTATTGAAAAGATGGCTTTCTATTTTCTTTGCGAATAGAAATTCAGCTCCAAAGACTTAACATAAAATAAACATTCATGAGTTAAAATTTAAATTTATTTATTTTATTTTATTTTATTTTTATTATTTTGAACCGACAAGAAGTAAAAATAGAAAAAAATAAAAAAAAATATATATATATAATGATTATGTCAATGGGTCCTAAAAATCTAGAGTGTCTTTAGTCTGCAAGGTTTTGCAAAATTTAGAGCTACATTTGTTGAATTATTTTAAAATACAATATTTATATTTGTTTCTATAGATGGTCCTAAATCTTGTACATGTCTCCTTAGCAACCTTGAGAGTAAAATAAAACAGCTATATTTAATTAACAGCACATTTTCTAAAACATCCCTGCCTTTTTCAGGAACGTCCCCCTGCTTTGGTTATTTGTCAGGTTGCCTGGTCATGTCTAACTGTTGGACAGCTGTGAACCTGTAAATGACTGATCATGAGCCGAAGCGCATAGAGAAAGGAGTTCCTGCCAAAGTACACCCCTCTTTGGGAAAGGCAGGAATCATGCATTTCATTCAGAACTCACTGTGATCTTGTGATCACATCAAAAGACACACCTTTGTAACACAGCAAACGTGGCAGAGGCCTTTCGTTGCTCCTGGAGGATTTTACACCTCATAGTTGATCAAAGCAGCAGAGACAGGGATCATTTTGTCTCTTAGCTCCACAAATAAACATTTTAATAAATTTATAGTACAAAGGGGACAGTGTTGTATGTACACCAATTATCAATGTAACAAAATTTAAAGGAGTCGCTTAAAAGTCACAGTGTTCAGAGGATTTATTGTTCTCAGTTATCACATATACAAACATATCAGAGATACACATCAGTGGATGAAGATTTTCAGTTACTGAGCTTCTGAAGACTTTCACACTGCTAATACTGAAAAAAAAACACAAAACTGTCACAGATAAACCCAAGTGAAAGAAATACAACAATGTTGCTTGGCAACCAGTACATTTTTCTTCTTTGGTGGATACTTTTTTTTCCCTCTTTAAACAAAGTCAGATATTTCATTAGTATGAAAAACTAGTGAAACTGAAAGGTTGCTTTTAAAATTTAATAAACACAATCAGAAGGACTCAGGGATTTGTTGCTGGTTTGTGCACCTTTATGTGAAGCTTCTGTTTTTGTGCCACTGAAAGTGTTTCTTAAAACCAACTGGAGAGGTTAGTTCTGATACTTTTGGGGACTTGTTTGTTTCTGAGGCCCCAGGGTGACCAGCATCAATTTAAACGCTAACAGCTACATCCTACAGTCAGCAACCAGATAGTTATTGGATTCAATTTGAGAAGGCAACAGTTTAAGGCAGCTGCTACCTCCAATGTGCTTCTAAAACTTGAAAATCTAGAGGTAAATCATACGAGACATTCTGACTTTTTCATCTTGTGTCCTACACATAGAGATTAGAATGTATATTCACAAACACACACAGACACACACCCCAGCAGATGCCAAATAATATCAGATTTGTGCATAACGGTTGCTCCTATTTCAAAATCACATTACATAGCCACTGAACAAATTAGGTTTGTAAGAAAATTAAATAAATGAAATGTCTTTGCTTTACTGAATTGACCTAATGAGGGACTGACAAGCCTAAGCATGCAGTGTTTCTCAAAGGTATTCGTGTCTGTTTAACTTTTTTTTATGTTTTTTTTTTTGTCATGGTACAACTACAGTTAGTTTTTTATTAGGATGTTGTACAACTGATCAAGTCAAATAAAGCATAATCTTGAAATAGAAACAAAAGGATTGATTTCAAAATATTTCATGAATGTCAGTCTGAAAACTGTGCTTGAATTTTTTTAGCCTGTTTTACACTGACAGTCCTAAATAAGATGCTGGGCAATCCATTACCATTAGACGTCATTGTTGGTAAATAGAGTCCACCAATGTTTAATCCAAACTCAGTTTTCTGTGAAAGACCTGATGGGTTTAGTGACATTTGTGAACATCACTTTTTTTGGTGTGCATATTAGCAATATGTTCCCCATTTTCCACCCTTTTCTGATAGAAAGAATTTTTTTTTTCTATTTGTTTAAGAAATTGAGCACAGCAGAGCTGACAATGTGTAAAAACAACTGTAACATTAGATGCAAAACTTAAAGCATGGTGTGTTTAACTGTAGTAGCACTTTGTTGAAAAAAACAGACCAAGAATAAATAAATAAGTTCATATAAATCTATCTTGCATGGAAACGAAAAAATGAGTCACTCTGAAGGACGAAAATGCCATTTTTTTTTTCTACAATCTTCACTACACTTTGTCGTTTCCCCTGTTAAGTAAGCATTCTTGACAGGCATTGACTTATGCTCTATTCAAAGTGCTCCATCAGCATGGACATCTTTGAGATTCAGGATTATAACCTTGAGTCCTTGTAGGTGAATGATGTATTCAAAAATGTGGACTTTCTAACTTTCTGAGAAAAAAAAACAAGTGTATCCTTCCAAAGTACAATGGGGGTGGTAAAAAAACAGAAACAACCACTGTTTTGGATCCATCTAGTCATGCATAAATGTTACCCGGACTTATAAAAGCCTAACAATATGCACAAGCCAAAGAGAGGACTGCTGCAGATTATTGCGCTTTCTCCATTTATAAGCCACGGCTCTGCAGTGAAATTGTTTTAGGAACACTAAACGCTAATATTTCATCCTCATACATACTTAAGATCTTGGTGAAAAACATGCCTGTGCTATAAATTGCCTCTGCATTATGAACAAACCCTTCTGTTTGCACACACATACAGAATGTAATGCAATGCCTAGGTAATACTGTATGACTTGAAAAACTCTCTTTGGGAAAATAACTGGATTTTAGCCTCCAATATAATGTCTCTGAGGGGCGCAGAGAGAGATTAATGTGGCAAATATGAAAGACTATTTTTAGGACTCCAGGACTGTTTAGCACTGAAAGAGTTTTGTTGCTGCCCCACCACTATGGCAATGTAGGATTAAATATTTTGAGGAAAAAAAAACACTTTTTCTGCCATGTACAGTAGTTACAAGCTTCCTAAGCATTGTTTAAAAATATTAGGGTGAGCTTCAATCACTTCTCTTTTACTTTCTGTTTTTCTGCTGTCTTTTGTTGTTCTGAAAATTATATACGGTAAAGAGTTCTTGTAACACAGAGTCTGCAGATAGTTTCAGTCATTCAACTATCTGGGTTTCTTTGAAGGGGGTTCTTCTGCCTGCTAGTAGATAGGATCAAATCTGCAAAGATTATCAAGCCACGGTACTTTGCAACAGCTTCAGGTGGATTTTGATCTAGCTTTGGGCAACGGCAGTCTCACTGATATCTGATAGTCTTTTCTCCCTTTTATGCTGGTGAGGATGAACAGCTGGATCAGAACTAGTGTACTTTGGAAGTCTTGTCAAAGAGGTGAGAAGCCTCAGCTACAGACTCAGTGAAACAAAGTAAGTGAATATCTTAATTTTAGAATCCTGCACCGTTTTCTGCACAATTGTGCTTTTGCTATAAAATTTCTATGCCTTCTGTTTTGTAAAATAAATTCTTACAATAATCTGGTGTTCCCTTTTGTAAAATATTTGGTTAAACTCCCTACTATATCCATTATGCTGCTAGATTGACCCACACAATTCAAATTTGATCACAAGCAGGTAATGTGTTTGGATGAAATGCCTGTTATTATGACTTCTCAGACAACAAAAAGATGAGATTTTCCATTTACACGCTACTTATTTTTACTAATCAATCTTTAGGATTGTTTATAAACTGAGGCATTTTGACAGTTCTTGTAATTCGTAGGGTTTTACTTTGACTTTCTGCTTTTTGTTTTTGTCTGTTTTTTTTTGTTGTTTTTTTTTTACATTTTTTGCCACACAGCACACTGTTTATCATTAAATCTGCCTCCTTTCATCGCTTTTGACTTTGCATCATGTAACTGTTGCTCAGATTTTCTCATTTCCTATCATGGAGCTTCAAAGCTTTGTTTCAAGCTGCTGAATTGAGCTTTGGTGTTTTACGTTGCTGTGATCCATTACCTTTTCTTTTAAAAAGACACTGTCAGTGTTTAGGATCTGAGAAGACACACTGCTGTGGCTTTGAAAGCAAAATGTTTTTCTCTTTTTCACCTGATCATATGATTTTTTTGGTCGCTCAACAGCTTGAAGCCGCCTCTTCTTAAACAGTAATTTGCAGTTGTTTTCTGTTTGTTTTCCTCAGGATTATTGAACAGTCCTCTAGCACATAGTTATTTTCCATTGTCACACTGTCCTATTTCATGTCGAATACAATGTGAAGTTGTTGTTTTTTTATTATTTGCTAGTAGAGCTAGATGGGGACATAGTAGTTTGCAGTAACGTTTAGATTTTGAATTCCAAGTTGGCCCTTTTTGCATGGTGTTATCTTGTTCTCATATTGGGGTTTCTCTGGAACTTTGACATTCTTGAATCCAGAAATAAGCATGACAGGTTAACTTGTCACAGTACTTTGGCCTTAGATTTGAGTATGTGCATGCATGTTTTACTTAAATTTCTCAGTGTTGCCTTGTGGACCTGTGACTGATGGAAAATCTGTCCAGTGTGTACCAGCACAGTTGCAAAGATTAGCATACAAAATGAATGAAAGGATTGATTAGTATTTCAAATATTTGTGCATCCCTATATTTTAAAAGAGTTTGTTATGGATATAGATGAAAGACAAGCTCACAAAGCTGACGGTTCAGTTTCCAGGAGATCATGCATGTATTTGTTTGTTGAACTCAACCGTCTCTGACAGTATTTAACAAAGTAGATTTTATTGGGAACCTGATTTGGTTATTTTTTGAGTGTAATATAGGAAGTTACAGTGGTTGAAGATAGCATAGAACGAGACACATTTTGCAAGAAACAAAATTTTGCAAGAAATTATAATACTTCAGACGTGTATCCATGCAGGCGACAAGTAATCATACATTAACTTCGCAGTATATTTTTCCACCATAATGCACACAATTTATTTAATTTTTTTATTATTTTGCAGATTTGCCTTGGAAGCCCATCTGTTTTCATCTGATGATGTAGTATCTAGGGACAGCAGCCGATGTTTGGGGGATTCCAGCGCTGCCAGCACACATCCAGATAATGAATGAAGGATAACCAGGCCAAGACTTCCTGTTCCATGTACACATGCTGGTTTGAATGCTAATCATTTTATAAAAGGAACAGGAGCTCAATTATCAATAATATTTATGAGGAAAAGGAATTATTGTAGTTTTTGAATTAGTTCCAAAAACTGTTCCCAATCTATTTTGATAGACTGTTCCCAGTCTAGTTTGACAAAACTTTGAGACTTTCAGCAAAGCATATATAAATATGTATGTATATATATATATATATATATATATATATATATATATATATATATATATATATATATATATATATATATATATATATATATATATATTTTACAGTTTGATGATAAACTAAGTTGATCAGTATGTCAGGCCCTTTATTTTGACTTTTTGCATAAGCTTCAATAATTTTATACATGATAAAATTATTTAAACAATCATATTGCTTAAATATGATTTTACCAACATGACCACTAATATTGGGGCATGAGTTTATAACAATGAAGATTCCTCAACTAGTTCATGTAACTGGTGATGCAAAGCTAACCATATAAGTAATGATGAGTCTATATATGTTTTTAGTGAGTGTGTTTGCGCTAGCTACAGGCTGTGCAACAAAATTATGCAGGATTTAGTCCTCATACCTGGTGATGAACAAGACAACATGAGTGTGATAAATGATTGAAAGAGAACAAATGCAGAGAAAAATAAACTTGACTGAAAAACTGTAGGAAAGGTAGTGATGATATGGATGTCTGGTTGCTCATCTCTGAAGCCCCAAACATAGAAGTGTATGCATGCAAGGTGATTTAAAGTTAGATTCTAAGGCTCACTTCAACGTTGCTGAAAAGAAAATTCTCCATTGTATATAAAGCTGGATCTGAAAGAATGTCATTAAAACCACAGTAGGCAGAAGAACATTGCTGAGGTTTGAAGTTGTCATTGTAGGCATTTGAACAAAAACAAAAAAACAATTACCAATTGTTACATTTTTGACATGTTTATTTTACAATAATTACATTTTGATACATTGTTTATACTTGATGATCACAAATGTGTTTTCATCTGAAGTATTTTCTGTTGCTTTGTCATGATTTAAACTATTCTGTAACCCTAACTGAGCCTGTATAGTTTGAAGGATTAATGAAAACTAATCACTTATAGTTGTAATGCTTAGTTATTTAAAGCAGGTATTTGTGACTCTGTGGGGCTGAGCGTTACGTGAATTGGTAACTCTTTATATTCATTGCCAGTGTGTTGTTTTAATATATTTTTATCCACCATGAAAACATGCCCACAGGGATAAATGAAGTTTATTGGATTAAATTAAATTGAATTGAAATGGCCCTGCAATGGCCAAAGTGAACCTTCAATGAGTCAAAGCTGCTCTAATTTGACACACAGCACAGACAAATGTTTATTAAATGAAAACAGCAATGTCTTTGGTCTGCACTGTTGTTTTCTTGGGAAACGGAAGCTCAAGTTTTTGAAGCCTGGTGTCTTCTACTTCAGGGGCTTTTATTCATATGGCCTTATTAATTGATTTTTAGTTTTTGTCTGCTGGGCATTAATGTGTCCAAATTGTATTCTAGCTACTTTATTTTTCAGTGGGGTTTTTCTCTGCAAATTGCCTTCTACCAATTTTGCATCAGAACCTTGTGCACTTCATGTCACTTAATTGTACAGTATTCTAGAACCAATTGCATAAATTGAATTCTAGCTTAGAGATACAGTGCCTTTGGAAAGCATTTCTAGACCTCAAACCTTTTCATTTTTTGTCATGTTGCAACAAAAACCCTATGGACTTTTGGAATTTTGTGCGACACATTTTGTGAAAATCAAACAACACAACAGACAAGTCCGGGATTAACTATAGAGACAGTTCAAAAAGAGAGATAATAACACAATGTCCCTAGCTCTAGATATCTGAGAGGGAAGTGTTCTGGTACACATCAGAAATACTAGAGAGCATATGGTACAACCTCATTCCTACCACACATATGGCCATTCAACTGTCAGGGCAATTTTAAATACTTACTAAAACCTGCCAAAACCCTCCAAAAAACTACAGATTGAGGTAGAGGGTCATAGCAGAACCAAAATATTACTTTTGGTTCTAAAGTGACAGAAATAAAAAGTTCATGAATATGAATACTTTAGTATACTAATATAGCAGGTTTGATTTATTTCCTTCAACCCTCATAAAGCATGGACATTGAAATGTAACCCTATCATTACTGTTCATGTCTGGTGTACGTTGATATTATTCATTTACTCAGCTTCCCAATGACATTTTAAAAGAGAAGGGGAAATCTATGTAGTTAGTTTTTGAAAATTGCTTTTAAACTTTTTTTTCCTCACACAGTGGCCACCCTGAGGGACCACAAAGGGGGAAAAAAAAGAAATACTATCATTTCTTACAGCTCTATGGTTTCTAAATAAATCAATTCTGTTTGGTGAATTCCGTCTGTATGAATACCTTATGCAGCCCATGTTGTGGATATGGAATCATCTTTAAAGTTGCTTTTTCATTTTGAAAAGATGGGAATATGCCCAGGGGTCTGATATAGGATCAGTTTCAAAGCAGCACTTCTCTTAATTCTTTTGATGAAATGAGGAATTGTCTGGGGGTTGGGAGTTGGGTAGGGTAGTCGGGAATGTTTGGGGAGTTTGTGGTTGGGGTTCTGCAATTGAATCTCCTTTGAAAAAAATCTTCTCTCCAGTCAACTGCAGGAAAATGACTAACTTTCCAAGGTGCTGATTTTTGGATCAGTTTAGAACGAGTTATTTTAGAAAGAGTAGCTGTCTATGTTGAATCGAGTCTTTCCTAGTTTTTCAGATTTAAATAGACATTTCAAAAAGTTGTTTCAATATTTTCCCTTTGACAGATGTAAAGTTTTTTTTCCCCCTCTTTTGAGACAATCAATGTCAAACAAATTTATGAGCAGATTTCATATAAACTTTTTTCAGTTTAAAATGGAAAATTATGCACTGTGCTGTTTTGGGATTTGTCCTGATGTAAAACATGCATCTAGCTGAACACAAACATGTAAATACACAGTAATCGTTTGAAGTTTTATTCCTCAACAAAATTCACAGTCTGCTATTTGAGCACTTACAACTAAACACAAGTTATGCACTATTTACAAATCTCATATTATAGCTGAGATTTTACAAGTTAAAACTGAAATGCTTGTCTGACATATTTTCTTCATTTGATCATGGAGATGAAGTTCATTAGTTTCATGAAAACACAAAAAATGTGATTTTAACTATGTATTAATCATATTGTTTAAATGCGATGATTACATTATCATTTAAAAGATAATATATATTTACTAATAGAAAACCAAATCTTTCAGTAAGCAATTTTCGAGTTAAGCTTGTATATGACATTTTAATACTTAAGATATGTTCATCTAGGTAGATCTTAATAACCTTGTGGTTAACACTTGTAGATGTTTTTTTTTTCTAATTCAAAACATCCCACAGCCCTTTTTTTTCCTTCTTGCCCTCTCTTTCTCATTGACGTGTATTGATCTTTGTGTGGTCACACCTTGAAGTACGATTTTTACAGATATTTATGTTTGTAGCTGCAGGCCTATAGATCCCATTAGGGGGTTGAGCAATAGGCATGGGCTGTGCTTCAACACCTTGCTACTGAAGAAAAATTTAAAATTCAAGAGACTGGATCCTTAGTCAGCACTTTCACCCCTCGAGCTGGCAATGTAAAATGGCCTGGGATGGCCAGCACACTGAGACATACTGTGAACACTTAGAAACAAGAGAAAATATCATTATGTAGCAAAAATGTTTATATATTCAACTTTTTAGTAACATGACAAAACAGTTTTTTTTGTTCTTTTTTCTTTTTAAGCAACAGACTTGACAAAATAAAGGAAATCCAGGTTTATGAGACAAGTTGCACCATTAAAGAATTTGAAGTTTATGTAGAAAGTTAAACATTTCAGAAGTAAACTTTACATGTCCAAATAAACAAGAGCATTTATTTTCAGATAATCATATTACTAAAAAAAGTTTACAAAGAAAAGTTGTGATCATTTGTGAAACAAGCACAAGTGATGAAAGGACAGGGAAGCAGTCCTTTCATCCATGCATTAGGGCATAGGGTGCAATAATAGGGCAGCTTCTCTGCTCTTATGGCCATCAAGAACAAAAGAGCTGAGTCAGAAAGTGAAGTTCTCAATTTGCTAGTTGATGTACCTTTACCTTTATGGATCAAGTCCAAAAGACAACACTGTTGTCAAATAGTTCTCCTTTAACTTTTGCAGCTTACCCACTTGAATAGGGATGAATATATATGTATATTTATTCAAAAGACCAAGCAGTTTTCTTCATTTATCCTCCATTCATTCATCAGTGTCAGGATGTTTCTCTTACAGTTGGTCCAGAAGAAGGTAAAAAAACAAAACTTTTAAACAGCAAAAGAAGAAATAAATAAATAAATATTACTAACCTGTATTATTTAAGTTTACAAACATTAATTTTACTACGACTGCATAGGAAATACTAATCAAACCACACAAATAATACTAAGCAAACCAGTGTGAATCAACCCGCAAAGTCAAAGAACAAAATAACTAATTTAAGTTGTTTAACTTTAAATCTCAACATTTCAGATGAATATTTTCATTTCAAAAGTTTACTTTTTGATATCAGTCATGAATATTTATTTTACAATAATTACATTTTCTAGTTATTATTTTACCTACTTTAAATTATTTAATGCTTAACTAATAAATTGTTTCACTCTTAACTTCATCAAATCAATCAGTTAAAAATCACAAAACAAAAATCATTCAAACCATAAAAATCATGTCACCAATTAAAATGCTAAATTTCTCATAGTATTTCAATTCAAATTTAGCCAACATCACAAGTATTAACGAGCCGTGGCTAGGCTAAAACTAAGCCAGAATGTAGGGAGTCCAGCAGTGCGATTTCACAATAATACAGTCTTGCTGGCTTCTTCTGCTTGTTTATAAAAGTATCTGGCTCTGCACAGGCCCACAACACGAGCAGAGCTTTATTCAAATGTGACACCAAACTCGGACCATTTTATGGTACACACATTTTATGGCCATGTTTTTTTATGATTGTCCATTTTTTACAGCGAGTGCATGTATTTTCTTAATTAATATTTTTTTTCCCCTTCTCTTCTTACTTAGCTTTTCTTTCTTCTCTTATACCTTCTCTTATTCTTTTAATTTTACTTCACAGCCATCTGAAATTGGCTCCTTATGTAGGTTGACTGCGCTCACCCCTGAAAAAGAAAATTGTGTGAAGGTAGGAGTAAAGTATCTCTTCCTTTACTCTTAAATGAATTAGTGGAGGTGGTTTGGGCATCTGATCAGATTACCTCCTGGATATTTGCCTTTGAAAGCTTTCAGGGGGTATCCCACTGATATGGAAATGTAGAAACTGGGAGCCACAATGTTCAAGATATATTACTTCTGCGACTCAATCACAGATAAGCAGACGACAATGATGTGACTTCAAATTCGGTTATTTACTTGGTCTGTCTGTCACTTTGAGGTTGTTACATGGGATTAAGATCAAAATATTTCTTTTACCCCTAAAAAAAACCCTTGCCTCCTCTTAGTCATTTTTGTCCCTTTAAATCTCTGTTCTTCTATTTTTCACCTCCCTGTGTTCAGCTTATGGCGACAGGCTTTTAAATCCTTGTTGGTACATCAGCTTCCTAACCTTCCTAACCTCACTGACTGAGCTTCAGAGACTCTGTGTGACGGTGTGTAATCTGTAGTTGGACTTCCCTTCCTCTGTCTTAGCTTTTCTCACTCTGGTTCATTCCAGTCCGTTGTCACCAACTGCATTTCTCACAAACACACACACACACATGCAAACACACTCTGCGATTAAATAGGTAAACCACCTCATCAAAGCAGCTGCACTAGAAAGTACACATTTTTTCCCCCTCACTATAAATTTCAAGCAGACCCATTTGTTGTACTTAAGTATTTGAGGTCATAGAAATGCTGTAACGTTTTATCATTGTAACTGGAAAGCATGCTTCTTTTGTTTCTTTCAAAAGAAACAACATACTTGAAAGATGTCAAAGACAGTTAAGATCTTTACTGTTCTTTGAACGTTTTACAGTGGATGTAAGTCATTCAGGGGATAGAAGTGATGTCTTTGAATAAGAAGTGGAAACTGCAACATTTCTTTAATGCAGCCAGTGTTTGGACTTTGTTTTTGCCATATGAATGGGCAAGATTACCTATAATTCTCATCTCTCTGTGCCCCTACAAAAGGCACACAATGCAAAACTTCCATAACATTATGGCAAATTCATCAGGACCTTGTCCACAAATCTTTTTTTTTTTGTTGTTGTTGTTTTACAAGAAAAAAAAAAGCATTTTTAAAGAAGGGTAGACGTGATTTATCAAACATTTCCATGATGGACTAAATAAAATGCCCTTTCCTTGTTATTTATTCTATATTTAATGGTTCTGATGATTCCCCTGTCCACCCCACCTCTTTGCTTTTCTTCTCTCTCGTCCATCTCATTTGTTGCTTCCTTCCACCACCACCAGGGGCTTTCCACGCCGCGTCGTGCCGACAGCAGGTCTTTTTTCCCAGTTCTTTTACCCTGCGCTTCTAGGAGCGGAGACTCCAGATGAGCTGCACGGTGGCAGACAGGGCGCACAGAACTGCCAGTCCCTCTTATTCCCATCTCCCGTGGAGTCGCATAGGTTGGATGCCTCAGAGGAGCGAGAAGTTAAATACCGATCACTTCCGTCCCGCTGCAGAGCGTCAAGTCAAAAAGCGTTTGTTTCTCCTCCACATCGCATCAAAGGTAAGAGTTTTAGGATGCTGAAATTAAATGATAAAGTTCATAACGTGTTGGCATGCTCTTGTAACCCACATATGGGCTTGCACCTTGCTTTTCGGTGCTGATTTGTTGCATTTCTGCTGCAAAAAAAAAAGAGAGAGAGAGAGAGAAGAAAGAAAGAAAAAACCGTAATATTTTGAAAATAGAAAAGGGTTGCATTAATTTTCTCGGTTTTTGTGTGCTGATAGTTGAACCTGTGCGAAGGATGAAATCCTTGGCGTCATATCGAGACCTTAACATCTTTTTTTTTCATGCCTGAAGAGCTTCACCCGCTAACTTGTTGCCACTTGTAACTCATTTAACGTTTGGTTAGTTCTGTAATGAGCGCTGCGCATAATTTAAGCTATAAATGACCTCTTGTACTAAAGCAGGAAATGCTCTCCGATTGACTTATCCTTGTTATTCCATGACTGTTCATGTGTTCATTCGTAAATACGAAATGCATATTTTATGATAACATTTTTGCAACTAGTTCCAGAAGCAAATCTGCGTGTTCATTTCAAATTTCAGCCTCAATAACTTTTGAAAAAAAAGAAAGAAAGAGAAAGATGGAAAGAGAGAAAAAAACAACAACAATCTTGTTATGTGCATTTGGAATTCTCAGCTGTTTGCACCTGTGCAGGATGGAACTACATAAAAACAGTATTTTATTTATTTATTTATTTAACGAGGAAAATTGTTGTAAGACGAAGAGACGCGCCTTCTGCTCGGTAAAGCTGCTTTCTAAAGACTGCAGCCACTTGATGCGCCAACAGGATGCGTTTGGGGAAGTTGGATGTGTGCCACTGTGCTCTGAGGCCATGCAGTTAAATAGATCCTGACATAAAAGCAGACAGTGTAATCGTAAGTTAGTGTGATGGACTTGTGTTAAAACATAATGTAAGTCTTGTAATGATTCGCTTTTAAAGATATAAGCATTTGTTTTTACACAAAACAAGGACGACATGTTATTGCCTGTTTTCTTCTTTTTTATTCACATTACCATTTACTCAAATGGGACTAATGGATATTCATAAATCAAATTACCAGGAGAAGCAGCTTCTTTCTTGTTTCTGAAAATGTACATTTCTTTCAGGAATTTGTAAAAACATTTTATGATGATGGATTGCAGCCTTTTTTGTTTAAGTGACTGTGCATATGCATTCTTTAAACATGTTAAAGACTGCTTTCTCTTCATCCTGCATTCTGTGAAATTGGAAAATGGACAGAACTCCTTTTCATCAAAGGTTAATATTTGTTCTGAGAAAAAAAAAATATCTTTGTGCATTTCTGAAGCAATGATAATCCGTATGCCACCGCTGCATGTTTCTTTGGTTTCAATTAAACAATGTGGGATTACAATACACTTGGAGCTTGGATATTACTCAGTAA
The DNA here is from genome assembly GCA_911649635.1 of Poeciliopsis gracilis. Taxonomy (NCBI): domain Eukaryota; kingdom Metazoa; phylum Chordata; class Actinopteri; order Cyprinodontiformes; family Poeciliidae; genus Poeciliopsis; species Poeciliopsis gracilis. The sequence goes on from CAJVRI010001403.1 coordinate 3,400,168, forward strand.
CCTTAGCTGAGGGTATTATATTAGTTATTAACTTTTTTCTCCTTAAGAGAGTCCCCTTGTAACTGACTGTAACTCTGTGTATTCATAGACAGTCAGGATTTGACTTGTCGGTGTTCACGAGATCTTGTGAATATCTGTTTACCACTTACCTTGAGCTAATTGGTGTGTGGAAGAAGTGATAAAAATGTGTGATACCGCAGCAGCCCATCAATGGAGTCCATCGATGCTATATTCTCCAAATACACACATCTTTCCAGGAATCCGTCAAGTAGAAAAAGGACTGTTAAGGACTGTTAACTTTATTGAATCTGGATTACAAAATAAATATCCCAATTGTACATTGTGAAATAAAATAACTTCTTTTTGAAATACTTTAAAGGGACACAAAATCTTAAGTGTTTTTCACATACTCTGAAGCAATGGTTCTTAATTCAAATGTTATAATGTTTATTTATCTGTACAAAGATGTTCCAATCTACTTTTTTTTTCCACTTCTGATACCAGTACAGATAACTGAGACTTAGTGTCAGCTGATACAGAAAAAATTGCACTTTTTTCCAAAACAGACATAAACGTACTGAATAACAAATTTATTTGATAACTCTGCACCAGTACGGCACACTTAAATACAACAATAGCTTCACAAGCTTGATCAAACATGTAAAAATAACACTTTGTTCAGTCAGTTCAATTTGGAGTATAACAGTCAATGCAAAAATAATTAGAAAAAAACAAAAACAATAGCGTAACTGTCTTGGTCAAATATGCAAATATAAACTGCTGCAAACCTTCTATCAGTTGGTCCAGAAAGTACACTTAGGAATGTTAAATGTAAACAAAATAATAAACTAGGACAAAGGAAGGAGAATTAATATTGCAAAATACAAAAACAAAAAAATTTCTTCTGTACCATGAAATCTAAAAATTATCACCATTTCTATCAATTGTATTTATCTATTGTATATATTCTTGATTGAATCCTTTTAAATTAAATAAAAATAAAAATAGCTGTTGACATGTGTGCTTATAAGAAAGCTAAGTCATAAAAAGCCACATTTCAAAAGGTTCTTTCTTTATCTTTTCTTTTAATGTCTTTAACATGTATATGAAAAGGCGATGTAGCAGTAACCCTGTTGGCAGTCCGGGTTGATATTGATCTCACTGAGACTCAAATTCTACCTTTCATGGCAAAGAGCTGTTCAAAAGAATCGAATAACTTGTGAATGTGTTACATTGCTACTCTTTGAATATATCTGCCCTTATGAATTGGGCACGTTGATCCCGTTACCCGATCAATATCGGTGCCGATACAGATATTAATATCAGACTGGTCCATCTCTAGTACAAACCAATACTGTGTGCATAAAATCAACTTATTTTCAAAATAGAATGATAAAATGCACTGCAACTAATTACGTTAAAAGTTGTTGCAGATGACATTATTGTTTCAGTCAAACTATTTCAAATTTCAGTTTATTAACCTAATTTACAACATTAATCAAGACTGCTTTGTCTGTCATTCACAAAAGAGATTTTACTGGGATGTTCATTTTTAGATGCAATTCAGTGACATTTGAGATATAACTGAGCATTAGTTACTTGTCAGCTTCATAAGTATATTCTTTTCATATTACCTTTTTGTGCAAAACATGTGCACCAATATTGCTTATATTTCATCTTAGCATTAGAGACGGGAAGTACAACATTTTGTTCTCACGGTAAACCATGAAGGCTTTGCTGTATTTCTTTATTTTTTTCTGTTGCCTACCAACACTTGCTTTACTTGCGTCTGCAATTGTTTTTCTATCCATTGTTACAAACCTCCCCATCTCTCCTCCTCCGTCAGCTCTATATACTGATGTGATCAAATTCATTAATTTATTTCTAAATAAATCTATGACTCAGATACAAACTCTCTTCACAATCTTGCAAGAACTATACTGTACTATACTGTACTATACTGTACTATACTATACTATACTATACTATACTATACTATACTATCTAACAACATAGGTGTTAACATTTATTTAATGCACAAGTAACCAATTCACAATTTATTTACTCTTGTTTGAGTCATCAGACTGCTCCCTGATGGAATAGCATGCAGCACAGTAAGCTATATCACCCGTATTAAAATTGCTAATATTTGCAAGCCACATGTCTGCACCATTATAGAATTTTCATAGCATGCTGGCATATTAACAGTTCTAAATCTTGTCTCTGTCAAACTAACTGTTATCTGAATCTTATATGAAAGTGATTTCATAATCCAAGCCTTACATTTCACAGTTCTTTAAATATTTATTATTCGCTCCTACAATATTCAACTATATTAACACAAACTGAAGTGTAACAAAACATTTCCTGCATCAGACCAAATACTTGTATACCAACACCACAGCTTTAAAATCATGTCATTCAAAATTTGTTGAGGTAATGAGGAGTCAATTGATCAAGTTTCTCGTGGCACATCTCACAGACTCATTTTACTCCTACACCGCTAAAACGTTTTAGGGTGACTTCACTGTTTCTATGTCTCTGAGAAAAGTTTTAGTCTGCAAAACAAAAAGCAAAAAAAGCAAAAAAAAAACAAAACAAAGTGAGTGGAGCATATCAATGTAACATTCGCTTGATGACTCAAGATTTTCAAGCGAACTTTGCAATATTATATGATAATCAGTGAATCAAATGACCTGTCAGTGGACTGCTTGTTGGATCAGCATAACCTTTAAGCCATTAGCTGATTTAGAAATTCACCGACCAAATTCCCTCACAAAAGGTGCTTTCTTTAACCCGTCTTTTAATGTATTTTATGTATGTAGCTGCTTTGCATCCTGCTCTCCTCATTTATTCATGTGGTGGACTAACTAGCATGTACATTACAAGGGCCATGTAGCAGTAACCCAGATGGCAGTCCAGGCTGATTGTGATTTATGTACCTAAAGCAAACGCATTACTGTGGGATTCTGGAGTTGGTGCCAAATCCAGGCAAGCATTTTTTTTTTCTTCACACATTTTAATCTTCACATCTCATAAATGCAAAACATAAAAGTTTACATGCATAAAAAAAGCTTGGGAGAGAACTGTAAAAAGCATATCGCTCCCTTTTTGTTGTTTTTATCCTGTCTGCCTATATTTCTGTGCTTGCCCTCTCTTCGTCATACACATATACACATTCACGCACAGCCTCCATGAGAAATCGTTTAGATGAAACAGTGCACCGTTGTGAGACATTGATTACCGTTTACCAAGCTGCCGCATAAATGTAGTGTTAAAGGAGAGATGACTTGGACGGATCCCGGAGCAAAGAAGAAAAGAGAGAAGAAATGACAAGCTGGAAAGAGAAAGAGGGTTGATAGATTACAGAGATATGGCAGTAAAGATGAAATGTGAGAAGGGCAGACCTGAGGATTTTTACGGCTAACCGCGAGGGGAGTGATTAGGCCAACTAATTGATCTGGATTTGTGGTGAGGCGACTAGTTCATTCTCATGCTTATCATACTCTTCCTATCTCTTCCACTCTATCTCAGAGACACACATAAATACACATTTTCGCTGTCACACTCCTCACACCTGACACCCGCCGTCATGTCGGTGGTCAGAAACGATCTGCCCCTATAGTCACTTTATTACCACCTAAGGGCAGGAACTGCATCAACCGTATTAGTACTGGAGCTTTATGGGAGAATCACCAGGTGGGAGGAGACAGAGAGATCAAGGTGGTGGACAGGCTCCATGGTTGATTTTTCAGCACTGTTTGTGCTTATTTCAAGGTGAAGGTTTCAGGCAATTCTTTGATGAAACAATTTGCCAGTATCTTTGTTCAAAAACATGCAGTTTTTCCTTTTTAGATTAAACAGCAATTTTAGACATTGTTATCACAGTTCCCTTTGAAGAAATGGGCTAGTCAGATATAAGGTAGCATAAAATTGTAAAGTACAAAATAGACGTTTTTACTGATAAGATTTTGGAATGTGTGGTGTATTTTTGTATTCATCCCTTGGAATCAATACTTTGTAGAACCACATTTTGCTGCAGTTATTGATGCAGGCATTTTGCTGTCGTCTACCACACATTTAGACATTGAAAAGTCTACTTATTCTTATAAAGTAGGTGAAATTCTGCTAGAGTGGATGCAAAGTGTCTGGGAACATAATCTTTTCAGTCTTGCCACAGATTCTTATTTGGATTTATGTTTGGACTTTTACTTGACAATTCTCAAACAAGACACAACCCCATGATTGTGCTTTGATCTAAGCTATTCTTTTGTAATCTTTGTGGTTTGTTTTGCAAGGACATCAACTAGATGGACTGAACCTCAACCTTTGCCTCAGTCTTTGCCTCTAACAAGTTTTTCCCTTCATTGCCATGTAGCTTCACTTATTTCCAATGCACTCTAGCGAGTTTCTCTTTTCCTCCGAAACAAAAACATGATGCCACCAGCATATTTTACAGTAGAGATGTTCATTGCAGTAGAGATGAGTGTGTTCATACACTATATTATTAGTTTTCTTCACACTAGGGAGGTGTTCAGGACTCTATAAATAAATAAATAAATAAATAAATAAATAAATAAATAAATGTCTCTAATTTACAATAAAATACCAGCAGCTGTGGTTGCAGCTACGATGTTATAATAAAATCCATCCACTGCAACTGGCTCCTCTTGATAGGGAGTAGCAGGGGCTCGATTCTGAGCCACTCCTGAATGGCTTCTCACCTTCTCTCGAAGGGCTGAGTCCAGGCATCCTGCAAAGAAAACTCATTTTGGCCATTTGGGATATTGGAACTTCTCCAGTTCTTTCTTATTTTACCTGCCTGGCGTTTATGGTGCTGCATGTTCACTTATATAATCACAAAAATCAGCTGTATAGACACTGTAAATCAAATTACACACTAATGGAGTCTATTTTGTTATTTGGTAGAAAGGTACTTTCACAATTGTTCATGTTTTTATCTGTTAATTATTGTAAAAGTTTACTGCTTTTTCATAATTATGTGCTACTCTGCATTGGTGTATCACACAAATCCCAATAAAATAAATTGAACATTGCATTTCTATCATGCCAGGCTTTGAAATGTTATATAAAGTGTATGTATATGTTCAGAGCACAAAAATGAGAAAGAGAAGAAAATATGGCTTTGTTAAATAAAAAGTACACTGGTATTCCAAGTCTTCACTAAATATAGTCTACAACATTATAGGTTGTTTTGTAAAATAAGCATTTGCTCTGAAGGCTTTAAATGTACAATTATTTTAAATTTGATTTTAAAAAAGGTAGTACATTTTTTTGCAATAAACAGTATTTTTCTGTTGTAGAAAACTTGCACTTCAAATATTTATTGTCCAATTCACATTTTTGGGAAACTGAGGGCCACTTTGGCACCAATAAACTCCCCTTTGTTTGTATAGATATGGCTTATCAACTCAATGCCTTCATATTTTTTTTATTTGGAAACAGTGTAAAGTCCTGTTGTCAGAAAGGCCAAGCAGCTCGTGTTAGATTTTTACATCCCACAAGACCTATTGTGTAGCAAAATCCCCAATCTAGAAAAAAGTAGGAAGAAATAAGCAACAAGAGGAGAGAAGGAACACTAACAACATACAGACAGCTGCCGAGTCCATCTGTCCATTTGATGAAGTAAAATCTGTTGATATGGGAACATTCTCTAAAGCCATTTAAAGCCAATGGAGAACAATTGAGCTGAGAATTCAGACAAAAAAGAACAAAACAACAAAAAAACATGCTTTCAAGTATGCGTGCATTCAAAATAAAACTGTTGTTTTTGGAAGGAAGATAAACTATTATGCAGGCCTATAGATGTGTGTTCTCATGGAAATGACTTCACTTGTTATTGCATGATAGTAAGAGTAAATGACCTCTGTCTTGTATATTCCAATGGGAATTATGAAAGCAAAACCTTTTTGTGCTTCAAAACCAGAAGTCTTGTAAGTGGTAAAGCTAAAAAGAAATAAAAATAAAAACATAAACATTGTACAACAAAAGAAAAAGCTAGTGGAATGAACACCTTCCCCTTAATGTACAGAAATTTGCCAATAATTGTTGAAAGATATTTTATAAACTGTTCTTTGAGGGTGGTTTTAAGATGTGTGTTCTCCTGGAGACATCGGTTTTATCTCTTATGATGGAATCCATATGTACACAATCTACATTCATTCTTCCTCTGCCAGCCTATGTTTGTACCTCCTGCACTGGAGTGCGAAGAACAACTGCTTTGTAAATAGGCAGTTTTTCACCTGGATGTCACGGTTCACAAAGACTCTTCCTCTGAGTCTGGCATAACCCCACTGGCAGAGTTGATGCGGTGGTGTATTTCTGCATCAATGTCGGATTTAGAGGGATGAAGGCTGCCAAGGTAGGGAGTCATCCACGTTTTGAGGTTGATATATTTGATATGAATTGAGACACACTAATGCAGTGACTCACTACACATATATGCTTTCATGTGCACATGCATGAACACCCAGGCAGATATATAAATATAGCTGAGATTAAACTGAACAAAGGATTAGACGAAATGTGGAAAATAGTAAGTTTTTGTAACGTTTTGTTTGCAGTTCTCAGATTTATTCATGCAACCAGTGTGAATGCAGGCAGCCAAGATCATTTTAATAAGTAAACAGTATACTCACTACTATTTCAGTTTCTTATTTGCTCAGCAAGTGGCTGTAATATCATTTGAGTTTTATTCAGTTTGACAGGGAATGTCATGTTTTCTTAAGCTTGTGCCTCATCTCCTATTATGTGCAAGCAATTTAAGGCAACCTTTTTTTAGACTATAGATACTCATTGATGAGTGTCTTTGAAATTAGATTTATGATGGGTTGTCAGTTTTAAAGACTTAGACTGATTCAGGTACAGCCCTAATTGAAAGCATTCTATAGTTCAGATGGCTAACAGGGCCATACAAATTTTAATGCAACTGCTTATGTGATAAGTTTATTTGGTTCAGTGACTTAAAAGAGGAATTCTTTTCAGAAAGAGACATAAAACATTTTTGCAGTTGAAACCGTATCACGGTTGTATGAAGAAGGAAAAACGGGTATTTGCATGTAATTGGAATTCATGCAACACAAAAGGTGAGACATTGCTGCTTTGTTGTTAAAATTGTTGTTAATTTACTTTCTGGGCTGATTAGACAGAGCAGACTGTCCACTGATATGAATATTAATAGTAATGTCTGTCTATGTCGATCAAACAAAGAACTGGCAACTCATCAAATATATTTTTTCCTTCTTCTGCTGCAGCCTGCAGTCTGTGCTTAGATGAGCTCTGGTACACTCTGACCCTCAATAGAAGTAGTAATGCAGCAGATGAATGAGAAAAATACCAATTTATGATTGCGTTGCTCTTCAATATTACCTCTAAAACAAGATCATTCAAGAGTTGATGAGCAGCGTTGGGTTTAGCCTTGTCATTTCCTTCCTACACAATTCTGCTCGATTCTAAACTCCCTTCAGGGATACGTTTCAGCTTTCTCCCATTGAACTGGATTTCTCCAGTTTAATTTCAACCAGGGTAATCTTAGAACAGAAGATGTTGTGAATGATACTATTTGTTTTTTTGGTTTTTTTTTTTTTTTTTTTGCACTGTGATAGAATTGCAAAGCGACCTGTAGTTTTGCAACGGCAGAAAAGTAAGTGAACGATGGCACTTCTGAACTCTGTGAAGGAATAGTAGAAAGTCTGGAGCTTCGCCAACCGGGGATGACTTCATCAGTTATTGAATTATGCTGAGTCATCTCGTTCATTGTCAAACTAGCGCAAAATTTTTGCCTCCATCCCTCTTATACCAATTTCCCTGCACAACAGACACATTTGACTACTTAATCACTAACAAGAAATATTGAAAGACAATGCTCCCCTTTGAGCTCTAGTTTGTTGATTCGTCTCATCAACATAGTGCTAAGTGTAATCTCGTGTTTTCATTTTGCAAATTTAAGTTCAAAATGTTGTCAAAAGCTACCAAAATAAAAACCCATCCAGGCTACAAAGATGTCACTGTAGCTCAATTGATACTGCTCTGTATGACTACGCACCTCAAATCTATTCTGCAACATCAGTCCTGCCATTGTTCTCTTACAGAAGGCATCCCACTGTGGGTGAGTCACATGTTTGTTGCTCATCCTGCCATTTAGAGCATGAATGGTGTAGCTGTTAAAGATGTATTGGGATATTTAGCAGATGCACTGTCATATAAATATGAGCTGTCAGGACAATTATTTGTGACCACTGGGCTAAAATAATGTTAAATAGTTCACCTGAGATACAAAAGCCATAAAAAAAAGATTACACTAAATCTTGCGGTAATATAATCTATGACAGTTGTGTCATAGCCAGACTGAAAGAGAGCAGGAGGTGTGTGGTAAGTGGGAGCTTTAAGAAATGTGTCTGCAAACTGCATGGATATGATTTCCTCCAGGCAAAGTAATAACACTTATTACCGTCCTTTTAGGGACTCCTTCAGAGTGGAACCAAGTTGTTTTCCAAGTATGACTCTTTGGGCACCTTGCAGCTGAGCGATGGAAACTGAATCTTTAAATAATTGTGTCTTACATGATACACAACAAATGGAGCTGGAAACAATTTCTCTCAGCTTTTTGGAAAAAATATGCCATTTTAAAGTATATGTTGCAGAGATTACTGTTCGGTCTCTTTGAAAAGTGGTAGATGATTGAATGTTTTAGGTATTTTCTGATGCTGTTTTCTTGTACCAACATCCACAGCCTTCCATAAACAGACTCCAAAAAAAGATACACTTCTTAAGTTTTTATGTGTTTGCTAAATTATGTATTAGGAACACAGTCTTGGGAGAATATCTACGCTTTTGCTAATAGAATTAGCATTTAAAGCATGTTTACACTTTTGGTTTAACAAAATATGCACAAACATGCACCAGCAAGCACACATATAAACATGTAGGATCCACAAGCATGGGATAGCATATTTACAGCATATTTCTTCTTCATAAAGCATTTTTAAATTTGAATTGGAGGGTAGGGAGCTCACTTTTTAAAATAAAACACTTATTGGCCTTAAAGGTATTTTCCTGCAAAAAATTGTGCAAGAAACAGATTTGTTCATATGAGTTCTTAAAGGATCCTCTGTGCACCCCAGGGTCAGTGAGCATTGGAGATCTGGGATGATTATCATCAAGAATTCATCAATTAAGTTGTCCGCAGAGAACTTAAGGCCTCCAGGTACACATCAAAGACAGATAGCCAATAATACAAAGTTATGACTCATTTTCTTCATTTTGAATGGAAAAAGCAAAAGAACTGCAATAAGTCCTAATGTGATACAATTCAATAATAGCCCTGCACAGTGAAAAAAGCTATATTATTAAGAATTGAAAGGACTTTCATCAAAACCAATGGGTTTCTTGGAATCAGACAATCTGCAGCTTATGTAGAATGTACATTTGCTTTTGTACTCAGTAGCTTGCTCTATAATCTTGCTGTGCATATTGGAATTGTATAAATTAATATGAATAAAAATAATGCTAAGTTTGCTTAAAAGTCACATTAAGTTTAACTTAAAGGAGAAGGATGAATATTTTATCAGATTTTCCATACAGGTGACCTTTAAATCTGCAGAAATTTACTATTTTGAGATAAACATTTAGTTTCTTACCGTTGGAACTATTTTTCTGTAATTTTCTGTTTTAAAATAACAGTGAGGGTTCTGTTCCCCATTCTCTCCTCTGCCTCTCCCTTTATTTTTTGAGGAGCTTACTACCCTTTTCCTGAGCTCTCCATCTTTCTCGATTTCATCTTTGACGTTTCTCATAATTCTTTCCTAATTCTCCCTCTTTCCTTTCTATCTGTATCTGTGATTCAGTGTCTGAGCTGAGATGTTGGAGTTGAAGCGTTTCAACTAGATGAAATATAGTGTGTAGCTCTGTCTAGTTATTTTTCGTGTAGAATTTGCCTGTTCTTCCTGTGAGTATGTTGCTCTCTGAAGGTATAGATTCATATTTTGTTGTAATCTTGTCGCCTAACTCGTGCTCACCTAAACTGGAAGTTTTTAAGGATTTTTTCTTAATGAGTCTTGCTTTTGCTTTTTTTTGGTCTATCTTTTCTAAAATCCCAGTCTTCTGGGATCCTTGCACCATTTCTTGGTGTAAGGACCACTGAGCTGCTACTTTGAGTCATAACAATGAATTTTGAGCTTTTTCAGCTAGACCAGTTAGAACAAAATTTACATTGACAAAACAATATTAGCATTTCTATTTCTTCCAAAATTCAAGAGATGCCAGAATGACAACCACCACTTGTAAAATAAGTAAATAAACAATTTAAAATTATTTAAATGGTGACCAGGACACTTCCACAGTATGAAGGAAAAACAAAACAAGAAAAATTGGCAGGAAAAAAAATAACATTAAATATGAAGCTTGAACGAAAAGCACAATCAAATCTCTACAAGCTGATTAAATATGAAGCCAGGGATTGGAGGAGAGGAGTTACTACTAAGCAGAAGTAAGCTTGAGACGATGCAAACAATTTATAATGATACACAGCCAACACTCTATTTTTCTGAACCAGATTCATACAGCTCAAGGGTATAAAAAAATGTCAACACTATCATTTAAGTAAAAGAATTTCCTTACTTTTTCGTACGTTCAAGATTTCAAACATGTAATCATTCTACTGAATTAAAAGAGAAGTTCAGAGACATGATTCGATTCATTAATCACTCTTTAAAGTTAATAATCATAGGTAATAATTTATTTTCTGATTTTTTTCATTAACAGCATAATGATACTGATATTTGAAGGACTCTCACATGTCTTGACAGCCATTCTATGAGTATTGCAAGGGCTGCACAGTGGCGCAGTGGGGAGCGCTGTTGCCTTGCAGCAAGAAGGTCCTGGGTTCGATTCCCGGCCTGGGGTCTTTCTGCACGGAGTTTGCATGTTCTCCCTGTGCATGCGTTGGTTCTCTCCGGGTTCTTTGTCTTCCTCCCACAGTCCAAAAACATGACTGTCAGGTTGATTGGGCTTTCCAGATTCTCCTTAGGTGTGAGTGTGAGTGTGTGTGTGTGTGTCTGGTTGTTTGTCTTTGTGTTGCCCTGCGACAGACTGGCGACCTGTCCAGGGTGTACCCCGCCTCTCGCCCGGAACGCAGCTGGAGATAGGCACCAGCACCTCCCGACCCCGTTGGGGAGAAGGGTGACGGAGGATGGATGGATATATATATATATATATATATATATATATATATATATATATATATATGTAATGAAGATTGATGCTTCTGAGGGAGTTACCAGATGAGTTAAATGAGGTTAAAAGTCACCTCTGTGTGGTACACAACTCATGCAGCTCATTTTGTGAATACAGAAATCAGGCCCTCATGCTTACATAATGTTGACCCATGTTTCTAAAACCACCAGTCATCATGGCTGACCAGCTGAATGAGGTATATTTGTTGGTAGAGTTTGGGATTTCAACACATTGTTTACATATTTGAGAATTCGCTATCCTTGCATTATCTGTCACAGACAAATTTATACTATGAAGATCTCATATCTGTTTTTAATGTTGCACAGCTGCATGCACACATATCAGTAATCTGGAACGCACACAGGGATTTGTACTGATAATACACATCTTTGCAAAGATTAAACTACTATGCATACATGTGTCAGTGTGTGTTGTGTGTGCATGTAGCGTGCATGCTAGACTAACTACACTTCTGGGCCTCTGTCTCCTTTTTCTTTTCGGCAGCATAATGGGCTTTGTAAGATAATACCCAAGAGACAACAATACTTCTGAGCTAGAGGATTGGGAAGCCGTCCCAGTTCACAGCATACATTGGTTTGGCTCAAAGCATGAGCTATGATTGGAAAATCAGGGAAACCTGAATTTACCGACAATGATATTAAGTGTTGTCATGGTTCTTTTTACCTGATCATGTCCTTGCTTTCAGACTCTTTGTTTGTTGTTTTATAAGCTATTTTTTGTACCATTGTTATTTGCTGCTAACAATGAGAAGGCTAACAATGAGAGTCATGGCTAATTCTTGAAAAAGTTTTTTATTACTGCAGAAAAAGAGGGGCTTTGGCAGGTGTCAGTTGTGCTCTAGTTATGCATACAGTGTTTTCTCTGCCTTCCATCGGGAATTAATTTGTCACAGGTGTTTTGTAAAATTAATATTTAATAATTGTAACAATGTGGAATCACTGAAGATTAATATACATTACCAGATGAAAAAAAGTTTAATTAGATTCAAACTCTGGTATATTTGATAAATACAATAGCCAGTGCATTTCATGATTTAGTTGGTTTTACATAACCTTTAATTCCTGTCAAATGTGTAGAACTATTGCATTGATTACTGTCTTTCTTTGACAATCCTGGCTTAACTGAGATGCACCCTGTGACTAATATAAAAGGCAAATATTTTCTGGATGCTTCTTTAGAACATTATTTCTCAAGATCTGCAAGTGAACTAGATAGAAGGGTGAATCATTAAAATAAAATTAATGAGAAAAAGATGTAACCAATAAATATTTTTAGCAAAATTATGCCATGTGGTATTTAAATCCATGATCATAAGATGCACAGTATGGACATCCTACACACAGTGAAATAAAGGGTACACAGGTACAATAATAATAAAAAAAACATATTTAATGTAAATACATATTCTAGAAAGTATGTTTAAATCCATACAAACAGTTTTGGATATGGTGCAAAGAATGAACAGCGAATCAGCTTTTTACAATAGTGTTGTAGAAAGGATCTAAGTTTAAATGTATACATGTATTTTCTTAAAGGTATTTTTTATTTGAATAAAAGCCATGCAATTATTTGTAGTCATTAAGTGAAGCTCTCCCTGTAATCTGATAATATAAATTTCAAGAGAAACTCATTGACCTTCTCTTTTTTATACAGCTTCTGCATGATTGTATTATTTACTTTTTTGGGGTCTTTGGTTCTGGTTAAATTCATCATAATCTTACTAATGTTTCCATTTGATATTGATCAAATTTTAATTTATAAGAAAATAGCTACATTAACAGCCAGATAAATTAATGAAATAAATAAAAAACTCACATTAAACACTTAGAGGTAGAGATATTATAGGGGCATAAATTATGGCTTTGGCAGTGAAGTGTATCAGCTCTCTTGGTAATTGCTTTGGTGTGGGAGATGTTGTGTTGTGGAAGAGATTGAAATAGATAGCATAATTCACTTTGTGAGGGATGCACTGTTTATTAGAGATCTATCAAGTGAGATGGGGGTATTGCACTGTAACTCCACAGTACCTGGGCTTATTTATTGCCAAGGCTTGATGCCTCTAGAAGGTCTGTAATGGAACTGATAAACAGAACAATTATGCTTGGAGCTGTTTTAGCTAGTATTGATAGAACATTTGCCACTAAACCGTAAAATGTCTTGCCTCCATTTTAAATGACAGGTTGTAGTTCATGGTGTCCCACTTCCTTTGCCAGTTTGCTTATGCAGCCAATTAGGATTGTACAGAAGAAAAACAAAGGTAAAATCTCAAACCTTTAGTTGCCCAGTTAGCATTTTATTTTTCAATTTTTTTTTTCATTTACTGCATTTTATCTTTCAAATAATTTAATTAGCCTTTATTTTTTTCTCCCATAGAAAGACCAGCTTTCTTTCTCATTGATGGCAGCAGTGACAAACACTGCCACATCACAGTTTGCTTTGGATTTCAGTAAATCCTGTCAAGTTTACAAAGTCTGTCAGTCAGAAAAGCCATCATTTTGCCTCAGAAGTCACAGGACTGATTTTTTTCCTCTTTTGTAGTTGAAGCATATCATGGGTTTTATACTGTCATTCAATAGCAACTCAGGGATGGTAAACAAACAGCAGAACTGGCAGCTGACATTTTCAATCTATCTGACCTAACTTTTAACTTCTGAAGTAGGTTTGAAACAAAAACTTTTACAGTAGCTTTAAAGTATTTATAAAAAAGAAAACATGTTACTTTATTGTTTCAGCATTTTCTGAACTAGTTAATGCATTTTTTTAATTATATCCTGTATTTAACCTTGTAAAACTCAATTGAGATTCAGATCTCATTTTCAAGAAGAACCTGGGCAGAAATCTGCAAAATGTCAGGGCAACGTTTGATACTAATGAGATATCTAAAAAAATTAAACATTTTCACTCATAATGCCACCTCTGTTGCCCTTATATACTTGTAGTTTGCAAAAGTAGTTTATCTGTAATCTGTGTGGAGCTTCTTCTCACTTCTGTGTAGTGTACCAGCTTTAATATGGTAATACAAACAAAGCAGAAGTAAAATGTTTTATTGCCTTTATAGTTACCACATGAAATTTTAAACTCTGTAGGCCACAAGCTTAAAAATAGATATTGTACTTCAGATGTGCTAAGCTCAAGACTAATGTTGAGAAATCATTTTTGCCTTTTATCCTACCTTCTTCACTGCGACATCATTTTTAAAAATGTAATTTAACAGAGCCATATGAGCTTTTGTCCTCCTACCTGCATACTCATGGGGAATTATATGACAAGGCTGGCTTTATATTAAGTCTCAGAAATGAGTTCCTGACACTGTATCTGCATTTGTTTGTGCGTGTCAGTGTATGTGCTTCTGAAAAATTCTGTCGACTAGAAAATCTAGATAGTCTTCCAAACATTTGCCTTAATCTCTGAATACAGGTACAAGTCCACTGCAGTGTTGGAAATGGTTTGGGCACAGTTGTAATTATTAAGTGACTATAATGCAAAAACAAAACAAACAAAAAAATACTGGCCTTCAAAGAAAGAGATAAAATAAAATAAAAAAAATAAAAAAAACAAAACAAAACAAAGTGGTTCTTTTAAGATGCTTTTCCATCCATCCATCCAGCCAGCCAGCCATTTTCTTCCATTTATTTGGGTTTGGGTCACAAGGGCAGCAGCCCAAAGTAGGGAGAGCCAGAGATCCACCTCCAAATGGAGGTGCCTTGAGGCCAGGGGAGATTCAAGGATTTCTCAAACATGCATGAATGAGTCAAAGGGGATGAGCTCAAAAAAGTGGATTTTTCATAATGCCCCATTTTAATGTTTCTAAAGATGTATTTTTATTATTTTTTTTCAATCTGTAGCTGTTAAAGAAGAGATTGGAGCTTGGGAAGCTGAAATACGTAACGTCACATGCAACTTCACATGATATTGACTGTTTGCAAAACAGCAAATACAGGAGCGGCATGAATTTTCCAATTGCCGATTGACTGTGCCCCCAAGATAAAGAAAATCTAGTGACATTAGCTTCTTCAGTGATGGCAAGAAAGCTTCTATTTTCAAGGTGCATGACATTGCATACTGAGGTGTATTTGGTGTTTGAACTAATAAAATAGGTAGTTATAAGTAATACGTTTTTAGAGGGAATCTCAAGTATTTACAGATTTTAGCTGTTCAGAGCCAGCTGTGGTCCCGAGCCACTATGAATACTGGGAATACTGGTGACACAGAGGGAAATTTATCCACTGAAAGTAACATATTGATTGGTCAGAACCTCTTAACAGCACTTTATTTTTCATTCAGATGCTTCTTGTAACATTACTGTGGATAATACATGTACAGACATTTTGGCATCTATTCTAATCTGTAGGCACCATAAGTAAAATGTAGAAACAATCTAAGTTTTTATGCTGGTCATTTTTCTACACATTGTCACCTTCGTAAAATAATGCCCCAAGTAATTTTTTGCCAAAAGTTTTCTTTTATTTTTTTATTTGCCTAAAACATCTTTTGGAAAGAAAGAGGTGGTAATATATTCATTTTTTATATTTATTTATTTATTGCCAAAGTCATATTTGGAAAAAACAATGGATTAAGTCATTAGGAAGGTGACAATATAAGACATGAAAATGGCAGAAAACGAGGAAGGCATAGTCATGTCCTCGCATATCAGACTGATACGGATTATAACACTGCACTTAAACATTTCACTGCCAAAAATGAGATCGTTCAAATTGGTTTTAAAGATAATCTATGGCAATGTTTAATGTATATCAAAACATATTTTTGCCATTTATAGACTGTCTTCCATAAAGTTTGTAAAAAAACGTGATAAATCACATGACCAATATCTCAGTTTTGCATTATTTTATTTATGCAATTATATTTTGTATGTATTCACTTTACATGCTGTTTAGTTTACAAACTGCTGTAACCAGACATAACACGCTCCTTTTCAGTGAATAATATCAGCACAGTCTGAAATGTAAAAAATTGCAAGAGCTTACACCATGCCTGGTCTTAAACAATAACTTTCTCCATCTATAGCCAGACATCTTCACTGCCATATTATTTCATCCTGGTGCCATGTTCTTTTTCTTTCACATTATGACAAAAGATTTTCCTGAGCAGTGACATTATTACTGATAATGATTTTGTTTTTTTATTTTAACTGCAGTCATGCATCTATGTGGGAATAAGTTGAAGTGAGGCAATCATTATTTGGAATACTGTTCCTTGCTTTTCAAATAAATGCTGTGTCATGAACAACTTTAGTATTTCCAAGATGGTCCCTCAGGAGAAAAAAAGATAAAAAACGGGATTAATGCTGTGAAGAAAATGACAGGTGAAAGCATTGGGTGATGCAACCTCTCTTTCAGGAGAGAGGTTGGATCACAAATCATTAGACTCCAACAAACTCCAACAGTACAATTTACATTTACACTTCTTTTTAGAATTTCTTTGTCATAAATGAGCACAATTGGATCAATGAGAGCCACTGGGAATTAAAAAGAATTAAGGCAGATCTTTCATATTTTGCCCAAAATACTTTAATCTGAGAATGTTTTTCTTTTTGAACCAAGTATTACATTGAAAAGAAACCTACCCTCTTGAAAAGGCAGTATTATGTGAAAATCACTTTTTTGAACTGCACATCATCTTATATTATTCCCTCATTAGAAACATACCTGGAGTGTTGCCTTGATTATTTCATCAAATCTTGAGATATCGTTCAATCTTCAATGGCGACCTTTGAAGTGTTCAAATTGATCGGTGGACCCCAGCACCACCCTTAAAGACAAAGTTCCTCCTCTGAGCTTTGTGTTCTCCTGCAACTTCCCCACTACTGCCCCACTCTGTTCCTTCAAGTAGAGGCAATTAGCAAACACCTGGCGGAAGATCTGCTGAGCGACTTCTCAGTGCAATGCTGGTAAAACATTGTTGAAGGCTCAATAGAGGATCAATGTTGTGATGACTTCATGATGATGGAGTGTTGGAAAGAGTAGGATTTTCTTTAATAGTCCCAATTTCAAACCATGTACTAAGTCAAATTTATTTCAAATATACAACATTTTATAACAACTGAAGGTAACATTGTTGTCAGTTGTGCTGTAAAATAGCACTACATTGTATTATTTCTCTTTGTTTAATTGTAAATGTTCTATCTCTGACACTAGATCACTGATGTAAACATATTTGTTAACAAGATTCATAAAGAGGAGTCATTTATTGCTCTCCACCCGGAACATGTTTTTTCTGCTCCTTGTGTCTTGTTGCTAGTACTTTTATGAATCATTGCTTGTTAATGGAATATTGACTATTCCAGTCACAGCTGCAGAGGGAAGGGGGCAGCTGGAAGTCCCAGGGAGACCCAAACCCGTGGTAGATCCATTATTCATGGTTCACCATGGGCTTGTAGTGAACACTGACATCCGACCTGCCTAAATCAAACAGGGCCAGTGAGTTTAGTGCCCCCTGGGAAATGTCAGGTTCAGGTAAAGGTGGGGGTGACTGACTATTGTAAGGCAGGTAGAGTAGAGTAGTGTTGGTGATTGTTAGATCAAAAGGGGTGGGGACGGTTTTTGTTCTATTCAACTGGCTTATTTTCTTCAATTATTTTTTTCTTCTGTTTTTGTTTTGATAAGAGATCAAGTCAAGCTCAAAATGCATGCTAGATGCTTCTTACTAAATGGTGTCAAAGTCTAACAGCTTTCACTGTGGATGTTTAATGTTCAGATAAAAACAGCAAGGCCATATTAGTGCCTTGTCTCTGTCAGGGCTATGTAGATGTGTAACAGTAACAAGGCTCCATTCAGCCCATCAGACAGAAAGTGACAGTGAACCGAAGCCAAGTGCTATACTGAACAAGAGGCTAATTGCCTTGGCAACAATAGCATTGAAGTAAGTTAAAATCACAGTAACTATTTGGAAACATCCTCTGCTGTCATGTTTCTAAAGTGTTTTGGATGAATAATTTACTATTCTCAAATAGTAAATTATTATGTATGATTTCTCAAAGGAAATCATACATAAAGCAAGCCATATATTGTCAGGAGCATATATTTTTTTAAATGAATTACAGAGAGAAAAGTAAATATTAAACATTTTTCCAAAAATGTTTGTAACGGACTGATTGGCATGAAATTCACATCGAGTAATCAAAACAAATAAGTCAGTTAAGTTTTATGTAATAAAGGCACATATAGTAAGCATTGAAAATATATATTAGCAGAGCTGTATAAAGGTTTTGAAAGACAACAAAATTACTGATATCTATTGATATTTAATATATTCTGATTTGGACATGATTGGCTTATAAATAGTTTCTCATTACCACAAGAAGCATTTCATGATTAGTGAAAGGAAAGGGTTCTCCAAAGACCTGTGCAACCTTATCATTGGAAAACATATTGATGAAAGTGAATAGGCTTTATGTTCCAGTGAAAACCTGGAACATTGATCTTCAAAATTCCTTTGAAGACCTATGGAAAGAAAATCCAAACATTGTGCATGAATTTTAGAGAAAGTTTGCGGGTCTACGACAGTATCTTAATTGGCATCGTGTTCAAATTGCTTAGTCTTTGTTTAATAACCCAAACTGAAAGTACCTATTTAGGCAGCCATTCTTTACCCAGCTTATTGGCCAAAGCCAACAACAACACTATTGTAAACAGAATTCAAACGGTTTATCCACACGAAGCTTAAATGTTCTGCTGACTCAAATTTCTCTGTAAACAAGCTGCATTCAAAGACAAAGCTTAATATTTCAAAACCTCTGAAACTGCTACTTCTATCACAGCTTGGTGTCTTCATAACCTCAGCCAGAATATTTAGCAAAAGTTGAAAATTACTATTGTTTCAGAAATTGATGGTTTTCTTCTTTTTCTCATTTTCCTACTTCTGCAGTGGCATGTTACATATGTATAGCTTACTTCGATTGTTGCCAATAGCTAGTATGAATTTCACCAGAAGAAAAATGACCTCCTCATTGAATATTTTCTCTAAAGTATCTGCTATGTTATTGAACTTTACAATTTTTACCTGTAAATACTTTTTCAATGTAAATTGTTCCCCATAATAAGCAGAACTTCAGTGCAACAGGTCCTTTTTGCCTTATTTCTGCATACCAGCTCTTTCTTGGCTTAATTGTAGGAGATCAGTGGAATGTGAAGTTGTTGCACAACAACATAAGTGGTGTAATAGTTATTCTTTGTTAAGATATGAAAACTAATGATCCAAGAGGCTGTTTTTTTTTTTTGTTTTCCACGTACATGATGTGTTCCTCATTTCCAATAGACAAAGAGGCCCTAAGGTCCTTTATAATTACCCAAAGAGATGTTGAGTTCTTGGGATGCATGTTTATCTTCTTTGCTCGATACATCCCATGGGCAGCTGCTTTCCTGTTCCTCAAAAAAATCCTTAGTAATGCGGCGCATATTTTTTGATCCTTCAAGCAATTAAAATCTGGGTGAAATTCTCAAAACTATTTATTCAGATGACAATGAAGTCGTTTACATATAAACAAATCCTCCAGTCAGTGTAAGCATTTCAGGGCAATATAATCCCACATATACATTTCTCTGCAGATCTATCAGTTGTAATACATTGATACGGCTTCTTTCTTTCTTTTCTTTCCCTTCTCTTTTTTCTTTTCCTCCTTACCTTTTTTTTCTTTAGTTGCCTCCTTTTATTTATTGCCATGCTTCAGATTAATGCATTTGACAAACCAGTGAACAAGAAAGGACATTAACAGCTACTTAAAGCAGAAAGCTATCATGGGAACCCTTGTTGTTAGAAAATGACGTATCTGTAAAACCCGCAAGGCAGTATGCAGGGATAACAGTATTCTTCAGCGCTCAGTGTCTTGGCTAAGCCTAAAAAGAAAAAAAGTGCCGTTGATTTGCTCTTCAAC
Organism: Poeciliopsis gracilis; assembly: GCA_911649635.1. NCBI lineage: Eukaryota > Metazoa > Chordata > Actinopteri > Cyprinodontiformes > Poeciliidae > Poeciliopsis > Poeciliopsis gracilis. Next base: position 3,420,335 of record CAJVRI010001403.1, read on the forward strand.
TGCCAAGACAAGGCAGGCTGAGGTTTGGTTGGTGGATGTTACTGTTTCCTGGATGCAAGGCTAAAGACCTTTGACTCTAAAATGGCTTGTCCATAAACGATTAACATTCGACACAATTATCCAGCTTACAGTGACAAGTTTGTAAATTCTAGTTTCCAGTAACTTTAATAGGTTTGGATTAATTCTCTTGAAATAACCACAACATGCTGCAGAACTTATCAGTCCACATGCATAGGATATGTTTGACAACTTTGTAAATGTCAACATGTTTTTCTCTGGTGGTTTAAAGAAGCATTGACAGTGGTGACCTTGCTCTGAATTTTCTTTTTTCCTGCCTTTATAGAGAAGTCATTAGTAAAATGATTAAAAAAGTAAACTGTTTCAAGTGCATGACCTATTCAGGAAAATTTGTAAATTAAATTCTGGTTTTCTGAAAATTAAAACAATGCTTAGATTCTCTGCTTTTTTTCCACTTTCAGACAAGCTGTTGAAATGTCCTTTCTATTTAGACTAATCTTGTTCTTTCTAAATACAATTATGCATGGACCCTAAGAATATATTTTTTAACATTATCCCATTATACTACACTATAATTGAACACCAGTGCAGTTTTCCTGTTTGTTAGACATAATCTTGGTAAATGAAGCATGTATTTAATATTTTTTGTTGTTTCTCTGGGACACAATGACAAATTCTTAAGCAGTCATTGTTTCCTTTGGTCTTTAGAGGTTAATATAATACTGAGAAAAGACAGAATACCAACTCAATCATGCACACTTCACCAATACCTGCCACTCTTCTTTTAATGGTTGCTAATCTACTGTCTTGTTTCTTCCTTTCTATCTGCTCCTAAACCTTTATGTCGATCTCTTCCTCCTTTTTCACTCCCGTCTTTTATAACACCACAGCCACAGCTGACACCATTCTTGTATGCTATTTAACAGCAACAATAATAAACTTTATAGCACTTTCACAAAGAATTCAGTGTTGTAACAGCAGTGCTATATATATATATATATATATATATATATATATATATATATATATATATATATATATATATATATATATATATATTCAACTTAAGATAAACGCTAAAGGCACAGGAAGTGAATTACTCACATTATTTGTATTGTTCCTGAGCTGGTAAAATAATTTATACATATTATGTATATTCTGATATGTTTTCTTTACTTTGAACACAGACTTTCCTCAAAAATGTTCCTTTGCAATGAAGACACGTGTGCCTTCTCTGGTCAGTCAGTATAGAGTGATTTTAATTGATTAAGCAGAGTAATCATTTGTGCATTTTGCTCATAGGCTGCCTTGGATGTGTTCTATGTCCCCTGAACACATCCAAAAACACAAACATGATACTATGCAAAAACATTATATTAAAATGAGTTATTTTCAAGAGGCATATTTTGTCTGGTAAACCAACTTCATTGAAGTGCTTTGTTTCACTTATTAAATATGACACTATCTAATGAAGTACAAAGAAAACTTGCAGTCAGTACTCCTCCAAAGGGCAAAAAAGAGAAATGTTGAGGTTCGGCTCAACAGGCAGAGCAACAATTATTAATAAATAGTTTGAAAAGTTTTCGTTTCAGCCTCTCTGTTAGTCCTCTTCTAGTTAGAGGATTTTAGGTTTCACACTCTACCTGGCACCCGTATGTTTCTGTTATTTTTTTAAATTATTTTATGAGTAAATGGCTTTTTGGAACATAGATAAAGCTAAAAAGGCAATGTCTACCTGTATCTTATTTATTTAATCCTTTATCTCACTGTCCTACTGGTGTGTTGACAGTCTGATTCCAATGGTAACAGACATTGGACCTACACGGTGTAAGCTCTTATCCACCACTAATCCAACGCAATTTTTCAGTCTACGTTCTATCTTGAAATCCATCAAATCTCAAGGTTCCTAATCCTCTCCTGTAAAATGAACTACACACATGGTTGAATTTAATAGCAAAAATTCTGTCTGTTCAGCTAGACAAAAAAGCATCCATGCAGGTAGCTAACTCTGTTATCATTTGGACCAAAAAAAAAAAAAAAAAAAAAAATCTTCATCCTTTAACTCTATCTTGCAGACTACCATTGTAGATTCAACCAGGCTGAAATCTTCTTATGACTGAAAGTTACTTTAAGCAAATTTTATCCTCTGCATGTTTAGTCTGTGCAATAACAAATATCACTGTTGCAAAATTATTTATGGGAATATTTCTTGCACAGTGAAACGTTCTTGGATATGTGTATATAAATAATTCATGAAGAATAATTTAGTAAGCTTTGGACTTCTAGAGTCATTGCTAACTGCAGAAATATTTACCACCAAATCAAACATGTCTTATCTTTTGCAGTTGTGGCTATGTGATTTTTTTTAGGAGGATAAGAAGATACACCACACTGGCAGGAGTACACAGACTGTGAAGGGAATGATTCTTAAGTCATGTAAATTTAATTGGAATGCTGGGAGAAGGTGATATCAGGTAACTGCCAAGCGATGTTATTTTTAATTGACTGGAAGAAATCAAAGTTGACCTAAAATCTTTAGTGGGATGCAATCTTGCACAACCCACTCATCCAAAACATATTGTGGCTTTATGTGTTGGACTTTACTCTTTATTCTTTTTTTTTTTTTTTTATAAATCTGTATTATTCAATAAATATGAGTATTATTGAAGTCATTTATTTCAGTAATTCAATTTAGTGAATATAAACACATTTGTTAATTTTTGATAATTAGAAAGAATGAAGTTTAGAAGCCTTTATTTCTGATAATGATGATGACTTTCTGCTCACAGCCAATAAAAACACATTATTATAAAAATTGTACATCAAACTAATCAATATGGAAATGTGAGCGTAATGAGAAATATATTTAATACTTAAGATTTTCAAAAGATACTTTAAATCTGATACCATTAGAATCTTCTAATTTATTGAATATCACTGTATAACTTTGGCAGTAAAAAAGTGGAACACTTAAATTCAATGTTTTAGTTTTACTGTGGTGCCAACCTGAAGGCAACACTCTTAACAGCAGTGTGCTAGATGTTAAGAGTTTGCAGCAAGATTAGCTGTCCTTTCCCTGACTCTAAGCCTGTGCAAGTGTGATGTGATTGTTCATTTCACCCTGGTCATGTCGTGGTTTGTGGTTGAATCAAAAGCACACAGTGACAGATGAGCACAGAACAGACTGAATGATGACAGAGTCGACAATAACCGGCAGCTCCAATTGCATGTTGTACTTGTTAAGATGTTGGAGGAAATACAGTCCCTGCTATTCTTTATTCTGAACAGTGTCTTTGTAGACCCAGGTTCTAAGAAATTGTGGTTCCTTGAAACTGGAACTGATCCACAGAAGGATCTGTGTTGTTCACGATGGTGACGGGAAGGAGTGTGAGTTAGTTCCTTTTGATGCGTTTTATGTATTTTAAATAAATAACTAAGTTTACACTTACTTGACCATATCAAAAAGCGATCACATATGAGCTTTGAATATTTAAATATTTAAATAAATGCTTTGTCTTTTTAGATGTTTTTGTTTTGTATTATTTGGGAGATGTGTTGCAATGACACTGAAACTATTTAGGATTTGTGATGATGATAAGTTGATGTATTCATTATAATCTACAAATGTCTGATTTTATTCATGCTATTTCATTTCTCCAAACTCCTGTATATCTTCTACTTATTTGTTTTGCGATGGTGCTTGTATTATTGTATAATTTTTTTTATTAGATTTCAGTTGGTGTTGCTTTAATCATGTATGACATTTTGGTCAGTTTAGTATCTTTGTAGGAAATGTTTTGGTGATTTATTTTGGTAAGTAATATTTGCCACATTTTTCAGTTCACATTCATATAAACTTTACTTTATATATGTATTTCTGCACACGGTGTGAAAGCCGATATAGTATTTATGCATTTTATGAGCTGTATTGATCTAATCTAAACTACACATTTTGTATATTAATGAACATTTAAAGGTTTGCTCTTTTAAGTGATATGTGCAGACAAAATAAATCAGTTATAAAAAGCTCATTGCCAAATATACCATGTACACTTTTTAATTAGCATTTCATTCATTTTACTGTTTTATGCAATAGTTATAAACATATTTATATTCTCAAATACACTTCAATTTATGTATGAGAATACATAAATTATCATACATGCGTGTCTGTGTAAAACTACAATGTGAAAGAAAAACATTCAAAGCTAAGAACTTAAACCTTGATTGGAATGGCTTTTGGGCATTTGGCAGAGTTGAGAAAATTACTTTTCTGTTTGTATGAAAATAACAAATATCCCAACATGTGTACACAAATCCTATGACAAAGACTTACCAATATCTATACCCACAAATACTAAATCAACATATTAACCTGGGTAAACACACGCACACACACGCATGGACACGCACTTCCGCATGTAAACACAAATCCCGGCACTGATCTGACAGGTGAGAATAGCTTACAGCTAGGTTAAAGGGGGAGCACACTACAAATGCAGGTCACCTCTCATGGGACAAAGACATTTTTTAGCAGTGCGCTAGAGAAACAAAACACAGAAATACACAGAGTAATTTAATAATTGAGTTCCTCTCGATAATCCTTTGGTTGCCTGATTGTTTTCTTCTTCTTTTCATCTCCATTTACATTGCAGAAGCAGCTTCTTTGTTTAATCCCACCTGGATATATGTCAGCAAGTAGTAGATAAATTGCCCTTCGTTTTTGACAGATTTTAACACTATTCTGTCTTTTTATGCATCAATTTTAATAATATTTTTTCTTTTTGTACATCTGGAACTATTTTGTAACAATATAACCAAAGACTTCACTGTATTTTATTGGACTTTCATTTGATTGAACAACAGAAAATAGCTGGTAATTGTTTAGTGTAAGAAAAATTGTTTGTGAATTAAAAATTATTTACTTACAAGAATTGTGTCATATAGTAGTATTCGATTCCACAGTGTCAACACTTTCAATTTACTTCTACAGTTGAAATATTTTGTGGTATATCTGAACCACTTTTGCAAATCTAGAGACATGTCGCTTTTTTTCTTTGCAACATGGCTGAAGCTGAGTTAGATTACAGTTTTCAAAACTTGAAATATAAATTCAGTTTTCTAGAGCAGTTTTCAAGCAATTGAATTTGCCTTAATCTACCCCATTCCTCTCTGTGTACTATACGTGTATATTGACTATTGTCTTACTAAAAGTGAACATTCAAATTAATTTAAGGTCTTTTGCCACCTTTTATACTGCAGATTTTCTTATTATTGCTGTGAATAACCTCTAACCTGTCAAACACATCATGTTGCTTTTGCCACCACATTTCACCTGTGGTACATGTGCAGTGTTACGTTGCTGTTGCCACAGACAGCACATATTTGCTTTGTCCTTAAGTGTAAACTACAAACAGGATTTGACTTTCTTTCTACAACTGCTTTCTCATTTTCCCACTTATAGAAAGGCAGTCCGCAACTGGTAGTTGTCATGTCAACAAAATCTCCTACCTGAGTTGTGGATCTTTGCAGCTCCTCTGTTGAGGTGCTATAGGTGCCTGAATGCTTCTCTGGTTAATGTTGTGCTTGCCTGTCAGTTTAGGCCTATGTCTTATTTTGCCTTTGTATGTCTGCTTTTGTTCCCTTACCTTTGTATTTATTCAATAAACCTTGAATAAAAATATTTATTGAAGTCTGAATATTGTTTTACCACATAATCTTTTGTTAAACTTCAAACCACAAAGAAAAATATGTATACTTAGTATAAATGACATACAATATATACCTTTTTACTGCTTAGAAGATTACTGATGACAATGGTTGATTTGGATAATTTTTAGGAGTTTTCAGACTATATACTTTAGATCTTTTTTGTACAATAAGATGCAAACTATGACATCAAATTTTATGAAATAGACTGAATTTATTAGCTCTGGCATGACAAAACAGAAAAAGCTTTTGTTAGGATTTTGTGTAGATTGATTTGATTGTAGTTTCATTATTATTTTGTGTTCCTTAGAGTGGTTAGAACAGTCTTGTTCTTGTTTCTCTTCAGTTCAGTGCTTCATTAATTATTCCAGCTCATTATGTTTATTTCTATGTGTCTAGTTACTCTTAGTTACTCTAGTTTTAATATTTTAGTTTGGTTTACCGCTAGATAAACTTTCTAATCCCTTGTGTACTCTGTTTTGCTTCCTGTACCACTTTCTCTGTTTCCTCTCTCCTCAGTCTCCCTTCTGCTCTCCTCCCTCACACCTGCAATCAGTTAGCTAATCAGTCCAGGTTAATTGTTTTTGCATTAAACCTTCCAGTATTTAAGCACATCTTTCTCAATCTCTCCTCACTGCTTTCCTTCCCTGTCTATTTTTGTAATTCCTTGTTGGCTCTTTTTGCTGTGGATTATGTTTTGTTTCTACCCTGCCTCACTGTGGTTCTTGTAAGTTTTGTTAATCATTTTTTTTGTATTATACATTCCTCATCAACTCTCTGATTCTGCTGCTCTTGCATTTGGGTCCTACTTTAAAACCACAGCTTATGACATTTTTAAGCAGAATCAAAGCCCCAACAATCTTAGCTCCATTCTTTTCATCCAAATACACACACATATATATATATATATATATATATATATATATATATATACATACACTAATATTTTTTTTTCTTTAAGACTCCAGCTGTTTAAGATAAGGACTCTTGAGAGTCAAAATACTATGTGTCTGCTGTTACTAATCTTTTTTGAGGATCTTGAATAGATGTCACTCATCAGACATGTTTCTTTTGTTTTGCAATGTGTGCACAAGTGGATAACTCTAAGTTAGAAAATGGTTGAATCTTTGGGACTGTCTGAAATATGTTTTACAATACATCTTTTTTAGACTACATGAATCATCTTTGCTTATTTGGTTTAATTCTAAAGAATGTTTTCATTTGGATAAGTCAATTAAAGGTCACCATACCAAAATTATTTCCCTTGTCTTTTTTTAAGACAAGGAAACCTGAGTTTGTGGTTGAAAAAAATATTTCTTTGTCTGTACTTATTACTCTGAGAAGTTAAAAACCAAGTGAATGATGTGTGATGTATTTAATGTCAAGGAGAGAGAGCTTCCTTGACGTTCTGTTACTCAAATTGAAGGGAGGTGACGCTAACTAGAAAGACTTGGACCCTTTTAGTGTGTCGAGTCTAAAACACTATACAATCAAAGTGTAATTATTTAATTTAAGTCATCCACTTATTCTGACCACAGACTCATTACAAAAATATTTACCACATTTTTCTGAAAAAATGCCCAAATCTATAAATTTGAAGAAGTTTCACCTACAACCTCAGTTTTTTCTCTGAACATATGGTTTTGCTATTAACGAGCTTAAGCTACACTAAAACCAAAGATTAAAACTGAAATAAGGTCATGCAGTTAAATATGCTCATGATTTTCTGCAAACTTCATCATTAATGCACTTTCCACACACCCATTTGTGGATGTGTCAAAGGTGTTTGGTTGTGTCTTTCAACTATATCTCAAGACATGGCACCAAAGCAAACAAATTTGCTTCTGCCAGCATCTTGGCAAATCACAGATTTAGGAAGAAGGAAAAAATGAAGCAGTAAAAAGTTCTGTAAACATCTGGTCCAGCTGCTTTTCATCTTTTCTAATCATTTTGTGGGATTACAGCAACATTTCAAAGATAAAGTATGGCAAAACAGCCAATTAATTAAAGTTCCACATCTGTGATCACTATTATCCATGGGAACATGGAGATTGTATTTACATCCATCTCATTTTGATTTTAGGCTGATAGAGGGCTGAGGGAAAACCAGAAAACCCAGAAATAAACAGAAGTACTTTGACATTTAAAACCCAGTGCTCTAATGCGAAAAGGAGAAACCGTTAACGACTGCATTATTTTGGCCTTCTTTTTAGCTGATTGAAGTGTCATGGTGTATGACTTGTCATTTCACTCTTGTTCTCTTTTTTTGACAAGCTATTGTATCAAACCTTAGAAAAACTATATGGTAACTAACGACAAGAAGGACATTTATCTGATTTAATAAATAGTTTCTCCTAAAATCCATTTCATCCTGACTAGTACTCCTTTTCATAAATATCTTTCCACTTTCTTTAGGTTTCAAGAACAAAAACAGCCTCATTTAAAATTATGTAAGCAGGTTCAACTGAATTTGGACTCTGGTATAACTGTGCTACTTTGTTTCACCATATTTGGTTTTGTTTTCTTTTTCAGTTGTCAGTACAGCACTATTTCGTACAGGGCTGGCATGATATGTCGGGTGGATTTAGGGACTGAAGGTAGGGCTAATGGCAAAGGCTAAAAAGTGACATTCTCTCATTAAGTTGGAAGAATTGCTTGAGTGGCCAGTCAGGTGGAGGACATTAAACAAGGTCAGAGCCTCAGGCTGCCATGAAAAAAAATAAGTGAAAAAGGAAGACAGGCAAAAGGACAAGATATTTGCTGTGCTTGGAGAAAGCTCTTCTCTCCTTTGACTGGCAGAACATCATAGGAGAAGAGTTTGAAGTTTGGACTTTGGTCGCCACTGCGCTTGAACATGAATCTATTTCGGTCCTTGGCAGTGTGTGTGTGTACTTAAAGAGGACCACTTTCACAGTATTTAGTAACAAGGGGAGGTCATTTTAGGAAAGTTAGAACCTTTTACTAGTTCTTGCTTTTTTTTGCAGGTCTTTTGTTCTCTATTAGTTAGCTTTAGAAGTATGATGTGAATTAGATTTTGGTTAATGTTAGGGTTAGAAATAGACTAGTAATAGTTAGGGTCAGTAACAATGTCTGCATTGGGCATAAATTCAGTTCCTAAAATGAATGGAAGTCAGTACAAAGTCCTCAGTCTGTATAGAAGTACAAGGATGTGTGTGTATGGGCATGTGTGTGTATGGGCAAGTGTGTTTAGTATGGTTTGTATTGTATCTATTGAAACTGACTTTGCTGACCATCACCATGGGGCAAAGTGAATAGTCTCTTTTCTGGAGGGCTATGAGAGTTGCTAACAGAAAGGGAAATCAATAATGTCAATAGGATGAGCATTAGGAAGGCCAAGTGGCTTTAACAGCCCCATTGTCATTCTACTGTTTTTGAAAAGCCGTTTGTGGGCTGTTCTCTTTGCAGTCTTCAATTTTCAGACAGTTGAGGAAGACAGACAGTCATGTAGACAGGGAGACAAAGATGGAAGGGGATAGACAAAGGAAGGAACCTTTGCAGATAAACAAACTGGAAGGCCATTCTGACACATCATCAGTTCGACCGCCTTTCACAGAGGGCTGAAAGATGTTGCTTTTTCCAGGCCATCAACCTTTTAACTGAACTCTAGTTGTTTACTTATCAGCTTTAAACACTGCACAAATTTATCTTCATCAAGGAGGCTGGTCTTTCTAAACCTTCATGTGCTATTAACTTCAATTATTCCACATTCATTGCGCCATTTAAAATGCTTTTTCATTTAAGCAAATTCAGATTAACCACATCTCACTGAGGCTTAAGCAGAACTCTAATGAGCATTACTCTTGCAGTGACAGAGGAGGTAATGGTGCACAGGTTTCAAAAAGTTTAGTGTCACATTTGTTGCATGCTGAATTTACAGTATTTTAAGTCTGATTGTTTGAATGTGCCTAAATATCTAGAGAATCTTCTGTGTCTATCTGGAGTTTAACTTGGTCTGCAATCATACATAAAATGGGGATGCCTTTACCTAATGGCTTTAGGTTACTGTAGAGGATGCTGGGAAAATTTCAGTAAGAGGGAGCTAAGCCTACAAGACATATTACAATAAAAGCCGAAATGTAAAATCACTCGGATTTCTGAATATGAAGTACATATTCTAGTTCAGGATTTTTTAAATTGTATTTCTGTTCGCATAAATTTATCACATTTACCATTTTAATTGATTCCAAAACAGAGATAATCATATTTAGCTGTTGCAGCTATACTAACCAAATGCTTCTCAGTCAGTGGCATAGGTTTGAATTTCTGCACTGAAGCCCTGCTCTACCCTGTTCTTTATAGCCCTGTGTGCATAACTATTTAACTCCCTTGATTGAATTCAGAAATCCCAATTTCTTATTATGCAAGTATGCATTCTTACCATTAGATAAATATAAGAGTATTTACTGGCTCTAAAGAAAATGGATTCATTGTCACTAGTAATATTTCTTAGCAAATGTACAGTAACTGTTTTAAAGGTCATCTTCACAATGATGACTTTGTTCATCTCCTTATACACTATTTGTGTATTCATTGGATGCAAGACAATTAAGCTTGAATAGAACATTGTCTCATCACCAGGCCTTGTCAGAGAGTTTACATGAATACAGTAATGTGGCGAGGTGACCTTAGTTAATATGCAAGAATCTGTAAATATGCCAATGGGTTGTGGTTTCTGTTAAATTGTTGTTACTTAGTTTTGATTTGGAATAAGTAGGTTTTATTTGTAGATGGAATTTTAATCTCTGTGTTAAAGGTTTGCCTTTAAAATAGGCAATAAGCTTTGGTTGCCCTCCATTACACTAACTACATCGCTGGTCTCAGCGAGATATCAACATTTGCCAAGAGGCAATGTGGCTCACTTTTTGGGTCTTCTGCAAATTGCAATTATTAGGTCTTTGCATTGGTGATAAATATAGTTATTTTCTGGGTTAATAAGTAGGATTTAAAAACATGTATTTTTTGGGAATAAAATGACTGAGTGCAACAAAGAAATACTAAAATCAAACAGCCCCCTCCATGTTTCACCATTGGTAGTTTTCTTTTCAAGTTTTTTTTTCTTAAAGAGGAGATTTTATGGCTTTTCAGCAAGCATTCTGGCAAATTTCAGTTTAGCTTTTTTGTAACATTCTGTCTACAGAAAGTTAGGTATTCAAACTGCCATTACATTTCCACCTAACTCCAAATGAGTAATTATATCTTTCCACACAAATTTCAGTGCACACTGACATTAGCAGTTGAGAGTTCAAAGCTCTGTTGTGACCCTAAAATGTTGAGTTTGTCTGTTGTATTGTTCACTTGTAACCTAGCCCAAATTTGAGAGCTTAACTTATTAGCATAGGCTTACAAATAAACGTATGTCCTTTAAGTCACCTGCTGAAGTCAGATTTCCTTTCTGAGGCTGAGCAAGTAGAGCAGAAAACAGAGATTTTGGCTGTTAGGACAAGTTTTGAGGCTTAGTCTATGGATATATTTGAATATGAATGTATAGATACAAACATTACTCATTAGAAAACAGTTTGCACATGCTTTGTTTTATCACGTTTGCACATATACATGTAATCACACACAAATCCACACACATTGAGTCATAACTTGATGTGTTTATAGCCATGGGGAAGTCCTTTATGCACATAACTAGATTATCTCACAGTGAGCTCTGATCAGCTTAATTTGGATTCAACCTACTTAGCCTTCCTTCATCTGCCTGACTGTCTGTCTGTCTTCAAGTTTCTTTTTTTTTTTTTACTGGAATTGCAAAAACGATTACTTGTATGTGTGCATGTCACAAACAAAATCTTTTTTTTTTTTTTTGACAAGGATTACATTTAAAAATACCTACATTTTTACTGTGTTTTTTCTTTTCGTGGTAACCTAGACCATGTCAAGGACAAATTCATGATGAAGTTTGAAGTAGGCATTAGCAAATTGGTGCAAAGCATCTACTTAATTTAAAATAAATGTCACTTCAGACTAAATAATGTGCAGATATACCAATCTCACTGCCTAAACATTGATTTTATTGTCTTGTATAAACAAGACAATAATTACAGTAGCAAAAAACATCCAAATGAAAGAAAAACATTTCAGAATAGAAATTTGAAGGTTAGACACAAAAGAAACAGTGTGTCCTGATGAGCACTAAACCCTTTCATGCAACTCACATTGAATCTTTTGCTTTGTGTCAAAGCGAATGACAGAAGCAGAAGTACATTTAAATTTGCAGTATCCTCTTGTTTTCTCTAGTGTAGGAATTAGGCATCCCTTGTGCTCATAAATTTGTGATCAGGCTCTATGTACTTATCATTGTGACATGCAATGTGATTAAAATTGCATTCATTTTGCAATTTGCTCTCATGTGTGTAGATACATCAGGTACATGTTCTCTATTTGCTCATTTACAGAAATTTGCTAATCACTAATCATTGGGACCAAAAGAAATTTCATCTAGCTTTGCTTCATACAGGGTTTGAACCCTCGGTTACTGAGGAACAATTGATTAGTGGAGGGTAATATTGACATTTTCAATTTTACCTAATCTCTAACATTTGGCTGTAACAGATGTAATGCTTCTCTCAAGCCACTGGAAAGAGAGAAGTGCTGAGTTGAATGAGATGGGTGTTAATGTGCAATGGAAAGCCTAATTTTCATCTGTAGTGATTTTTTTACTTAATATTTAGATGGAAATGTATCTGGAATCTGTGAGTGGTGATTGAATGGCAAACCCTGAGTCCTAGAATTCAACCTTTGGTCATGGATGTAAGATTTTAAAACATGTAATTTTTCCCCTTTTGGGTGATGAGCTTCAAGTCTAGTTCATTACTGAGGTTGAGCGAAAGAAAAGATGAGGGCAAAGTATCAAGAATGGCAAAGACACAAAACCAAAGGGAAAAAAAGGATAAAGAGACACAAAAATAGCAAAGGAAAGGTAGGGACAAAGAGCCTACCAGAAAGCATGAAATCCTTAGCAAAAGATGTGGGATAGAAATAATGAGGAACTGAAGTAAAGTGGGGATAAGTGAGGAATGGAGGAGAAGGAGGGCACAGCAAAGACAGAAGTGAGTAGGGTTGAGGAGGCACTGGGCCTGGGGGATTGCTGCGCATTTATCCTCTTCTGCAGAAGGCTTCAGAAGCACTACCTCAAGAAAAGACTTAAAAGCAGGGTGGCGGCTGCTCAGTGCTGATCTGTTAATACCCACAGATACATGGGACTTCGCCATAACACTCTGGGGGTGGGGTGGAGTGGCATGGTGTGTAGGCGTGAGTATGTGTGTGTTTTTCCTCATGTGTTCCAGGATTGTATCATATCTCTGCAGAAGATTTTTCATCCTTACCCCTAGCTTGGCCTATCTCACCCGGAGACATGAAGTAACTGAAGCGATTAAAAGATTAGATTGGACTATCATGTGGTTGTGTGTCAACGTTGCCACCTTAAGCTACTGCTGCTGTAAGGGTGGGTTGGGATGTTGGATGAGTTGGACTACCCTGTTTTAAGATCCTGTATAAATAGACATTTGCCTCTTGGGAATCAGTGTAACACACCCTCAGAGTCTCAATATGCAGCAAAAATATACGCACTGGGAGGTGGAAAGGCTGCACGGGATTTGAGATGGATGTTGCAGAGAAAACCCTGTCATGTGATCTCAGAGGTTGTACATTATTAATTCAATAAATGTAATCCAGAGTATTTTTGTAATGTGGGACACAGAATTTGAAAGATGTATTGACAGCAAAATAAGTAAAAGTCTGATTTCAGAAATTTCTGAAAGCCAATCAGATTTTCTATAATCACCCAGCACCCCATACAACGTACTTTGGAATGTAGTTGCAGGCTTCCTCCAGGTCCACAAAGCACATGTAGACTGGAGAAGCGTACTCATGTGAGCCCTTTAGCAATTCTGTGAAGGAAGACAAACTGATCCCATTTTCCACGGCCATGACAAAACCCATATTGCTCCTCCCGATTCCAAGATTTTATTGTCAGTCAGTCTCTCTTTCTAACACTCCTGAGTAAACTTTTTCAGAGATTCTAAAAAGTCTGATTCTCAATAGGTCGTTGCACACATCCTCCTGTCCTGCTTCTTGTTTTGTATTTTTCTAGGTCGGTACTACCATTTTAGTCACAATGTCCAAATTCTTCAGCATTTCAGTCCACATATTATCCACACCTGGTGTCCTGTCTTTTCTCAGGCCTCTGCCAGGGTGATTGAATCTCCTTCTGTTGGGTCTTCAGTATGTACCTCCTCCAAAGAGTACATCGTGACTGGATTGACAATAGTACTGGGCAAACTTGACGTTTTTTTTTTTTTTTTGTCTACATAAGCTTTGTCAGAGTGGTTTCAGATGGTGGTGCCTGTGGGTAGGAAAGATATCCTGTAGGTTTCTGTATTACAGTAGCTTTGATGAAGCCTCAGTTTGAAGAAAGTCTGTTGTATTATAGTGACATAAAGTAGGTGGTCAGAGTTTTCTATTATGGTCTTCATTTTAGGGCACATTCTTCAGTGAACAATCAACCCTGAAGGCTTCCAGAGCATTCCATAGAACAAAGCTTTTTTTTTTAATTTTTTTTCTTACTTGCTTGTGTAGTTTTTTTAAATCGCTGGCTGCTCAGATCACCAGCAAAGCCGATCTATAACATATGTCACGGGCATGTCAACAATTATGCATTATAAGTGTCCCAACTCTGAGAAGTGATATATGTTAAATGCAACATATATCACATATAATGGTCGAGTAACACAACAATTAAAAAATAACATTGGATATTTTGAGGATGCTGTGAAAGCATTCTGTCTAAACTGATTAAGATATTCTCCCTCCAAATGCTAGACTGTTGGACTGAGAGCATCTCAACTTACTTTCTAATTAATTAGGTTAATTATTACTTGATCAATCATAGTAATAAACCTAAGTGAACATCTGGCTTTAAAAATGAGATAAAGACATATGCGGATATATGGGGACAAAAGTTATTTACCCAATCCTGACACAGTATCACATTGTACTTTGCACCTTCATCCTAATACACACAGATGTGACAAAATGGGAAAAGAACAAAAGTAACATACAGATTTGAAAGTCAAGACAGGACTTAATTTTCCACAAAAATCCACTCAATTTCCTTATGACCAGGCGCACACATACCACTTTTTGCAACACCGACATTCTAAACATTTTATTTTTTTACTTTGCATGTTTGTATTTTAGATGATTTCAGAGTTGGAATAACAAAGATGCATTTTTTTATTCCTTATTTTATTTTAGGAAGTAAATAATACAGAATCTTAACTGTCACAACATAGTCACACTTTCAACAGAAATGTTAAAAAAAATGATCAAAGTTACAGACTGGAACTTTCAGACCTTCTTCCTACTTCATATTGGTTTAAATAGAGTAAACAAATGCAAAAAGGTGTTTATAATATCACGACAGCTAAATATAGGGGGAACAAATTGAGCAAGATGACAAACAGGTTTAAAAGTTAAAGAATTTCATACCCTGCAAAGGACCTGCACTATTCCTCCAAAACTTTCTTAAAACATCATAGCCCAGAGCTGCTCAGCAGAGATCTCCAAAATATTTTTTTTTGTTTTTGCATTAATTTTATTTACTCTTTTACTTAAACTCTAAGAATTCCAGACATTTGTTTACTGAAAAATGTAGAAACCAAAAAAACATTATTTGGGGAGAACACAGGGTAGACAATTTTAATGCTAAAATTGTCATTACTTTTGATAGTTGGCCTGTTTTTAGGCAATAAATGATCCTGCTCTATATAATAACACATACACCCTTTTTTGGACACAAAGGAATTTCCAGTGATTTTAAAAAGGGCCTTTTCTTCTCATAGCAGTAGATAATCCATAGCCTACTTTCAACGAAGCAGAAAATTATTTAATTTGATCATGGACATTTATGAATGATGAAGAAAAATGGCATGCACTTATGAAATGTTTTAATAACCACTAATGTAATCAAGATGATCCTTTATGTCCAACAACTTGTTTAAAGTTACATCTTGGGCACTTGTCCCTTATAAGGAATCTGTATCCGTTAGCTACACAAACATTCCCTGTTAAAATGACCTCTATTCCAGCTCGTCGGGAGATAAATCATGTTCCACTAAATTAAAAGTCCCAAATCCCTCAGTTTCATCTTGCTTGCAGAGTTTCTGGCCTATAATCTAGACTCACAGCACAGCTGTGTAACCATGGAGTCTTTTAAAATATCATCATTAGGACAAAAATTTTGTGATTAGACTTAAGTTAGATAGTAATTAACAGTCAAAGAGCTACAATGCAATCTCAAGGGATCCCTTGTATAAAGGGCTGGGAGGAGGGCGATGGCAGTGGGTGTGTGTGTAGGGGGGGAGAATGAGTGGGAGGGGGGTAATTAAATGAGGACTGCAGACTCCACCTCTACCTCATTCATATCCATTCTGAAGCATCCCCTTCTCAACCCTGTATTGCAAATGAGGAAAGCAGTTAATGATTGTGTTTGTTTAAACCACTTTACAGCCAGCCCTATAACTCACTCTTATTTTCTCCAGACAGATCTAAGGTGTCTTTTTTTTTCTCACCAGTTTTATTATCCCTTTTCATCCCACCATTTTTCTACACATTCCATTAGCAGATTGTCTCCCCCTCCCCTCCTCCATCCGCTCACCTGCTCCTTAACTCCCATTAAAATCTAACTGGGGAATTTATTCACTTTAACTGAGAAAAAAACAAAAACAAAAAAAAACAAAAAAACAAAGAAGTTCACCCTAGGGTATGTTTCATTTATCTTTTTAGAAGTTGAAGAAGAGTGTTGGAGCAGGAGTAATGCTGAATGACAATGTACAGACAAGCTGAAGGACCTGAGAGTCATCATTCACGCAGAGTGGCAGCAAGGTCATCTGGCTGAGGAACGGTGAGTCTGTTATTTGCATACACCATGGTCCATGGAGTACTTAAGGGAAAAAGGGTGACAGGAAAAACATTATTAATCTGACCAGCAGACTAATTCATCTTAATTTCTATTTTTATGCATGCCTTAATCTCTCAAAATCAGAGTAGCGTAATTTTGTTACATTGATCAGTTGGCATTACAACTTTTAAACATTTGATTGTGTAGCATACAGAAACAAATGTCAAGCCACAAGATTATTGCTCTTCTAGACTCATAGATCTATGCCTGGTAGAAATAAACAAAAAATCCTCTTCATAGACATTAGTGTAATTTCCAGACTACAAGTTGTTTCTATTTCCACATACTTCGAACACTGCTTTGGGTTAATATTTGGCTTTTTACCAATGGATTTCAAAAGGGCCGACTCCTGAGAGATGAAGAGGACAGCAGAAACTCAATAATGAAACATAAGTGACATTGAGAAAGACAACAAAAGAGAAACTAAGGAAGAGCGTATGAGGCCAGGGATAACTGCAGGACATTATAGCAGAAAACACACAAATGTAAACTAAAATCAGCACAATGTACCTGACCCATACATATGCAAGCCGCTTGTTCTGATGCACATGGCATTCAGGATCAGCAACAGTAGACTGTTCACCTGACAGTTCCTGACCACACAAATATACTATGTGAGCATAATATTTGGCACACATAAACAGCATATCTACACAAGGCTATGTACACATATGGCTCCATAGTGTATTTATTACAAATTGCATTAAATACTAAAAAAGACCTACCTATTTAATGAGAACTCTTCTCCTGGCGGTTCCTGGGCTCACGTCCTGTGACATCCAGAGGTGAAGAAACAGTTGCTTCATTTCTACTCTTTTTGGTTTCGGTGAGATTGAACTGTTTAAAAGACCACAGTTTTCATTTTCTTTCTCTGCACAATTCTGTTTAATAGTAAAGAAAGAAACAAAATGAGTCAAGTAAATATAACACATTTAAAAAATAAAAGAAAATTCAAGGGAAATATCTCAGGGACCCTCAATGTGAATGCCTGCAACTTATAGCCAAGATGTTTATTACACTTGACTATAAACATATGTTTTTGGCTTTTCCAAGTTGGTGGGTGCTGCTTAAATTCAGGTATGTGCAATAGTTCAGAAATTACAGCAAAGTTTTACTCTACGCATTCTAGGCAGGTCCTAAAAGCCTTTAATTTTTAAATCAAATTATATAATTATTCCATTGCATTCAGAACTCATTTGTGTGACAGCATTTTATCCTGGGTAATCTGTTCTTAATTGGCATGAGAAAATAAACAAGTTTGTTGGTGGGACACATGAGATAAACATTTTTGTGTGTGAGCAAGAGCAAAAGAGAAATAGAGGGAGGAGGATACATGCATGTATCCATTCCCCTGGATTACCCCACTTTTGAAAACCCCTGAGTCAGTAAGCTCACTGGCTCCACAAACTCCACTTAATATGTCTGGTCCTGTGTCAGGCCTTTGATTATCAGAGTTAATATCTAACTGAAGGATCCAATCTCAAGATTATGCATGTTTGATTTTGTTTACACCATCTGCTCTCGTATGTAATTGAATGTACTGCATGGCATAATCTGATAGATCCGGTGGGGGAAGTGCTAATATTTTCCAGCTGCTTGTATTTTTGCATGTATGTATCTAGAAGAATCCAAAGAACTTGTCAATGTCCATCCATCAGGAATAAATCTCAGCCTTCTGGAGAATTCTACTCTCTTAGTTAAAATTGAAAACACCAAATAATGTTTTGCAATGAAAGATGTTGAAAAATATGAGGAAAAAAAAAAAAGCCAGTGCTTCTTGCTTTTGAATCTGTAGCTAACAATTAAAAACCAAGCACAGCACCAGGAATAAAAATACCTCAATTAAAATTTGTAGCTCTAGGTACAAGAGATGCATCAAAGAAATAGAAAAACACATTTCATTACAAATATGGTGCCCAGAGTTAAAATACCTGGCTCAAGGTAAAGCCATTTTAGCATCCTAAACCATGCTGTATTATTTACCAGTGCCATTGAAAATTCTTAAAAATGAGTAGCTGTTCAGGAATGGCAAACAACTTTCTTCTGAACTAAGACATATAAAGTATATACATTTATGTAAATATATATGACCTTTATGCAAGCATATAAAATAGAAAATATTTAAAAAATAAGATTTAGAGTTGACTCATTTTAAAAGGTAATATAACACTGCAAACAAATTACTGAACACAACCATATTAGTTTAGTTTTATAATGTATATTAGCCTACATGTCTTTAAAGATGTTGCTTTGTTTACATGTGTTACTCATATTTATGCAACGACTATTCAAGTACTTAGTTATTGCTTTTGGTTTTTGGACAGAACAAAATTATTTTGATCTCAAAAATTCTAATACATTTTTTTTTTTTGGGAATTTTGTGTTTACACAATGTTCTGTAACAAATTAGAAAAAAAAAAAAAAAAAAGGTCAAGAATTAGACCGCAAAACTGTAAGCCAAAGGATACAAGTTGTTTAAAAAGAAATTATTGTGCTTTTCCTTCACCCAGACAGGAGCGACAGTTCAAAGAGTTGGAACTGGGTAAAAGTATGTCACTGGTACCAAGCCAGGATGAGGTATTACTTGCTTTTAATCCTTCAGCACTGATCAAAACCAGACTTACTGAGCAGACTGAGAGTACTTCATGTACACACAAGCTTTGATCACTACAACTTTCTGCACTTATGCTGACCTGGTATAGTTTCCAGGCCACATGACAGACAGCTGTAGACTTACTGTCTAGTGAAGGGGAATAATTTGATGTCCCTCTGTTTTCAGTCTCTGCATAATATATCTATGTGGTCAAACTGCAGCACCAGCTTTAGCATTGATCATAATGCATCAGTAAATAAGTTTGAAATTGAGAAATACTGTTTTATTGCAGTTGCAGGTATTTTTTTGTATTAAACTATCTAGCAGAATATGGTGATCTGTTTAATTTATTTCTATATCCATTATAAATGTGTATCAGTAAGTAAACATTAAAATTTAATCTTTAGGAATAGTTTGCTTTAGACTAGAAAATCTCTGAGGCATGACAAGTCGAGATCCGGATTAACTACTTAAAATTAAAATATTAATAATAAGCCAAAATGCATGTGCTGGAGGATTGGAGAATCTCTTATAGGCTTTTAGAAGTCTAATTCCCAGTTTAGGTCAGGTAATGTATTATGTGCCTCC
Source organism: Poeciliopsis gracilis (assembly GCA_911649635.1). Classification (NCBI taxonomy): domain Eukaryota; kingdom Metazoa; phylum Chordata; class Actinopteri; order Cyprinodontiformes; family Poeciliidae; genus Poeciliopsis; species Poeciliopsis gracilis. The sequence continues at coordinate 3,440,230 of CAJVRI010001403.1, forward strand.
TTTTAAAGTATACCATTATTTAGCACGTCAATATGTCTTGCCTTTATGAGCTTTCTCCAATTCCACTCTCTGTGAGGCTTGTCTGTATAACTATGTTAGACTTCCGGAATTTATTTGCTCATGCTTGTGTGCTCACACGCCTCCATATGTCTCATAATCCAAGAGACTGGCACACATCATAGCATTGGGAGCTGGGGAATTCAAAGCCATTCTGCCGCATTCATCAGTTTAAACAAACAAGAAAACTTATGTGACGGTGTTTTGTGCATTACTAAAAAATAAAGACAGATTTTCATTGAATGAGGAATCCATTGTGGAGTTGTTTCAAAGGGGCATTTTTATACCATTCTCTGAGCAAGAAAGTGAATGGGGGGATGCCCACTGGTTAGAGAATGCCAGATGTTACTCAAGGGAATCCATCTGTAGCAAGACTGACCAGGGATAGAAGGATTCTGAATTGGCTCTGGACAATTTGGTTGAAATATTACAGTCAGCTCTCATAAAACACCTCATGTTTTTGAGATGTGTACCAATTTAATTCAGCCTTTGTGTGTGTTTTTTGCCTGTCATGAAGAACGATTTCAAAGCGAACAAAGTACACGTTGCAGTCTATACAAAAATACATAGATTAGAAACATCACATATGGAGACGTTTTAAACCCATCCATCCAATTAACTTTTTTAAGGAAAATTACATTTAAGATGTGCCCTTTATTAAGGCTACACAGCCAGTCTCTTTGCTTGGACAATCTTACAGCAGGGTTCTAAGTAAGTTTAGGGTATAAAAATAAGTTACAACAATAAAACCTGAAACAACTAAGATGCATTTGAAAATGTCCACTGGTTTCTGGTTGCAATAGTGCAAAATAAAGCTACCTAATTTCATACTGTCAATCTAAGATTGTGGTTGAGATGGCTGATAAAAACACAATAAAAACATTGCCAAGTATGAGACTCCTGTGTGTTTAAACCCTGTTATCCATCTCCAGAGATGCTGTGATTTTGTGACAGATGGGAGAGGTGAAGGCAATAGCATAGCGTACACTAATCATTAAAGTGGGAAAAAATATGTGTTTGGGTGTATATTTGTTCTGTGTATCCTCCATGTTGAAGCAATGTTTGGTCCAATCATTTGGTGTTTTAGCTCTGACAGGTGGCTGGCAGTGAGGTGGGCTAAACCAACTCCTCTTGTTTATTGAGCTTTATTTTCTAAGAAATAACAGGTAGACATTTTCGTTGTCACATACTACAGGATTGTTTTGGGGAACTATACATGATAGGTTTGTGAATATAATATGCCAATTGGATATAAAATTAATACGACTAATATTTTTTAGCCTTAAAAGCAGAAAGGTTTGACAATGGCCAGGCAGAGATGCCTATACGACTGGGTCACAGCATCTTCACACCTACATCCCTTGTTTGGGATGTAGGTGTGAATTGGTCATAGGCACCAACCTATGCTAACCATAGATCACGCTTATAGCAAAATGTGATTCAAGCCTGTGCCATATTTTGACACAGGTTAGTAAGCTACTTTCCTATGCTGGAAATGATTGATACAAGGAGAGATTTTGCTGTTATTGAGCAATTTAGATAGTGCAGTCACATTTGCACACAAGAAGAAACTCATTGTACAGGAGTAGAAATTAGTCTGATTTGGCTAAGGTGGTTGTCACTGATCTGGCATTATATTTACTTTTTTACAAGCTCACAATGATAAGATGTCTCTCTAATACATTTAAAGGAAATTTTAGTGATAGCAACTTCACACAAGCACTTTTTGTGGTTTTGGGAGACACTCCTTCAAGGATTTGGTGTGGCACAATCTCAATGATCAGAGCTGTTTTACCAATTAAAGGAAGGGCTAACAAAAATGTAACCACATGATCATAATTTTATGCACGATAACTGTATTTTGCTACTTATATTAAAAACATTTTTTAAAATTCTACCTCAAAGAAAGGATATGTTGAATAAAATGCCTCACAAACTGAACATAATTCAGTCCCACTGGTATTATATATATAAAATTAATAAATGATTGTAAGGGATGAATAGGACGGCACTGAGCTCTGCCATGATTATTGCATTTAGAGTTCCCGTTAGTACTTAGATTTTATTTCAAAGGATTTTGAGCTTTCATCACCTCTTTGACTTACTTTGCTACCATGTGCAAGCCACAGACATAAAACCTGAATGTGAATTCTTTTAAGCATAGTCACCTCCTCACATGTGATGGTGAACTGAGCTAAGGGATCTTTGAGGAGGCAAAGGGACTTTTAATGAACAAGCCCATTATTGATCTGTGGACAAAACAGTCGTTAATTATGTGCGGGTGGGCATTTAATTGAGGGAGTGAAAGGAGGTCTCTGCTTGCTAAGGTAATGCATGGGCAAGAATGAGGAGAATTTGATTGAGTCCTGTGCCACAAGGGTAAAGTATGGGACACAAATGATCACTGAGCCAATGCCTCTGAATCTTTCTCCAGGCCTCTGGCTCTTGTCTTTTTTTTCTCTCTTTTTTTACTGCTTCTTTTTGTATTTGAATAAGTGGCACTTGTCTTATTTCACCATTATATTGCTCCTAAAAAAGGAGAAATTCCCCTTAACTAATTTTTCGGTTCTCTCAATTGTGCATCACGGTTTGTCAAATTCTTGAATTTTATCCTCCTATATGCAGTTCTAAGGAGAACATTTGGGAAGAAATCAGAGTATGAAAGGCTTTCAAATCAAATGAATGTGTGCTATGACTGTATTTCTGTCATATTTACTTTATGTTTGCAACTTAAATCACCTAATTAAGCAGCAGTTTTCATTCATCTTTAACTGGCTACTTTTTATGCTTGATATATTCAAGCACAAGTCTTTCACATCTTTGCTATCTCAGGTAGAGTAGAAGCTTGTTTGATAAAAAGTCATTATTCTGTCCTCTTATTAAGACCTGCCCAGGAGACTTAAAAAACATGAATAGAAGATATGTTTTGAACTCTTGTTTAACCCAGTCTGAAAGATTGAAGCGTATTTTATTGCTCCTTCGTGGAACATTTGTTAGCAATACGATAATATAAGCAACCGATTAGGTTTGGTGTGACACATTGCACACTTGTAACATTATGACTTTAGTTACTCACACTACAGAAATTGAAAAGCATGAAAAGTGGAATTTAACTCAATGTCTACATGGTCTAATCCCTGCAGTGGATAAATTGTGTTTCAACAGCATGAGTATTTAAGCTCAGCACAAATTAGATTCTCATTAAAGGAGGCTTATTTTATCTCTACCCCTCCCAAAAAATCATGACAGGTGTCTACAAGTCTTTGAGCTGGCAGCAATTACCATGCCCATGAAGTAGCTTGCATAACAACTGTTACATGTTTTAGGAATGTGCAAAGCTAATGCTCGCGTTCCAAAGATGCTGTAAAAAAGAAATTATTTCATAAAGGATTTATGCCAGGGGATAATTTTCTGCCCAAGGGAAATACATTAATGATGCAAGGTATTATTACATTGCTATATCTCACTTTCAGCAGAAAAAAATAATTGCATATTATCAGCATAGGTTTAAAGCTTACCTATATTAGTTTGGCACCAATAACAAATAATTTTTTTGAGAAATATTTTATATATATTGGTTATTTTCATCATAATGTCTGCTGACAAAATCTTTTACATTATTGTAAAATATTTATTTTACAATCTTAAAATAAAGATTTTAAGATTATATTGGCTAATATAAAATATTAGCCAATATTTTATGTTAGCTATATATAAAATAGCCAATATTTTATATTGGCTATTCTCTTATGAGTAATTTTTTTGAATGTTTGTGCTTAACCTTGTTTATAAAGACCCATTTCATAAATTGGAATGTTATTGAAAAACATATTTACTTTAGAAACATATTGTATAGATAAATTTCACACAAATGGATGTTTGAAAGCCTTTATTTTCGTTAAATATAATAATTTTAGACTTGCAGGTAATGAAAACATGACATTTAAGATTAGAGTATTACATAAACATAAATAAGCCTTATGAAAAAAAAAAATATATATATATATAATGTTTATAGAAATGTAGGCTTAGTGAAAAGTGCTCAATACCTTCTTAAAGGTTATAATTTTCAAAAGGTACTTTTAATCTAAGAAGTCTCTTATCACATATTCTAATTTAATGAATACTCTTTAGCCTTCACTGTTTTCAAATTTATTTAAGTTCCTAGGGGTAATTATGGAATGCTTAAAGAAATAACGGCAGTGATCCTATATGATGAAATGCAAAGCAACTCGTTAAGTACGAGTTGAGTTTAGCATATGAAAAGTTAAATCCATCGTTAAGCTTTAGCAAAATTGTATGACTTTATTGTCCCAATTCAAATGTTTACCTTGTGACAGAGTGTGACCAAAGAAAATTTCTTTGCTATTGTTTCGGTGACAAGCCACAGCGCCCTGCTGTTAGTTGGAGGGCTATTAAGGCAGCAGGTTATCATTATATGGCTAGCAGCTGTGACTATTTTTTTTCCCTTAAACTCCCTTTGGCCCTTGGGTTGGAGTCTGTGAGTGAGCAAGAAAAAGAATAAAGTACACAGACATTAGTTTGAGGCCTTACAGTGTATGTGTGTGGGTTTGTTTTTCATGCATCAGCTTTTGTAGAAAGTGTGTCCTTGTGTGTATCGTGTGTGTGATCCACATGGCTCTTTTCTCCTAGAGTCCATAACATCCCATTGCTATGTGATAAATGTTTGCTACTGCAGTGCACGTGTGGTCCTAAAATGAAACGACCAGCTGGCCCCCCGCGGGAGCAGTTCATTCTGCGGTTAGACACATCATTACGGGTATGGATCCATTGATGGTTTGCCTTTTTCCTTTATTCTGTTTTGTCTACTTAATTAGCCTTATTTTTACAGAAATTAAACATTAAAATAATTATATTTTCTAAATTCACATCATTTACACGTTTGAATCACAAATAATGTGCAATGTTTTCTCCAACATTTTGATTCTGTTACAAAATACAATAAAATCCAGATTCAGTAAAATGTAATAGAAAATTATCACTTCATCTTATAAGAATCAACAAGGCCAATGCAATGGCACAACTAAGACTGTTTTTACTTTTATTTCCAACACCCACAAAATATTGATCCATCAAGACAACAAATGGCATAAATACTCAAAACTTACAAATAGCCTTTTCTCATTATCAGTTGTATTTTTATTCTTGAGTAATATTTAGAGGAATGAATCACCTGAGGATTACAGCAATTGTTGTTCCTTTTAAGGAGTAAGTCTTATACTGTTTGGAAGCCTTTTTATTGAATTTGTTATAAAAATGTACTTGCAGGTTGAGCAGTAAAGTTGAATATGTAGGTTGTGCCAGTGCTGATCTTTTGAGTAAGACAGCGTCATGATGTTAGGTGACATCTCTGCAATCTCAAAGAAGTGAGAGATCAATGAAATTTTGCAACCACTGGGGTTCCATTTCCTAACTCTGTCCTCCAAAGTGACAGTTACTCTTTACCACCAAAGAGCAACCACCTCCAGAATGTAATCATGGAGAGGAATGATGTGCGTACAGCAGGGGTGGGCAATCTTGGTCCTCGAGGGCCGGTGTCCTGCAACTCTTGGATGTCTCCCTGGTCCAACACAGCTGAATCAAACAATTGAATCACCTCCTAAATGCAGTCAAGTTCTCCAGAGTCCTGCTAATGACCTCATTATTTGACTCAGGTGTCTTGAAGTAGAAACGCATCTAAAAGTTGCAGGAGACCGGTCCTCGAGGCCTGGAGTTGCCCTACAGTCTTCATCCCAATCCCATTGGGATAACGTAGAGCATGCTGTTTATACAAAAATGTCCAAGATGACCACATTACCTAGTCTTGCAACAAATTCTGGTTCAAGAGTAGTATCCTGTACCAATGTGTGATCAAGCTCATGACCAGCTTGAGGAGGGGATGCCGGGTTATGTTTGTCGTCTATGGTTCTCCCACACACTACTGAAGGCCGGGGATTGTTTAATCAATAAATTGATAAATTGTCAACATGTTGTATCTCCTCAAACATCAGTCTTCCAATCCAAATAAGAGTCAAGAGCACTACAAGCTGTTTAGATTTGGCAGAAAGGATTTGGTGGGTTTTACATTAGTACAGCATTTATAGTCAGATTTGCTGCATTTTCCTTACAAATGGAGTACCACTTAAAGGAAGTAAACATTGTTAAAAGAAATAAAAAAAAAAATTCTGAATAAGTACTTTTAACAATAAAAATGATCAACCAAACACAAATGTCCTTACTCTTTAAATTTTGTAAATTAACAGAGTACAACAATAACAATTGCTACAGTGATAAAACAAGTAAAAATGGCATGCTATAACGTAAAAAACAATTTTATTTTTCTGGTTATTTTATGTTATGAAAAATAAACCAAATGCGTAAAAACGGTAGTTGATGTGTTTTTAGACATAAAACATTCATGGTGAGATTCTGTTAAATTCCTCATTGTGATCATTTGTATTATTTTTCTCCACAGTTTATTGTCTTAGTCATCAGTTTTGCTGTCTGATTGGACGCTTTGTAAATACAATTTTTTCAGTACCCAATGTTCAAAATGCATGTAAAGAAGCTCTGAAAAAAGAATGAAATGTATTCCTGTTTACCTAGAGAAGGTTTTACAGCTTGCCATTGATAATTAAATTAGCTTGCCAAGTGTGGAAATCTAACCTCCAAGCTACAAATGAGGACAGCTACTGCCCACATTAGTTGGGCATTAATTATCTTTCCTTATAATCAACAATAATTGATCAAATTAATTTCATGTCCCACTAAATTGTGCAACATGGGGATTCTGTCAGGTGCGTCATGTTTTCAAAAGCAGCCAAGCACTCTCAGGCTTTGATAGGAGAGTCAACCTGTACACTCGACAAACACCTGAACACTTTCAGGGCCTGTCTTCATATTAAGATTGTTAATTTGAGCTGATTAGCCTGCCTATTATTCTCAAGATTACAGATAGTAATTTAGGACTGAGAATATTTTTTTTAGCAAAGCACAAACAGAAATTACAAGGTTGTGTGAACAATGATATCTCAGATGCAAAGGTTGTTGCATCCGAGATAGAAAATGTGACTGAGATTCAGAAAGCAAACTTGAGTGAAATCCACCAATAAATAACTGCAAAATGAAACGTATAGGAGAAAGAAAATCCACTTTCGTCAATACAATAATCTTATACAAAGAATTTTGAACTTGAGAAATAACTGGTCTATGGGAATATTTGTACAAAGTTAAATCTAACTGGATTTGTAAATACAAACAGAACAAAAATATACATTTAATTACAAGAAAAACTTTTTGGGGTTTTCAACATGTTATTGTAGTTTGAGAGAGTGCAAGCAAATATAGTCTTGTCAGCCACTTTCATTTATGTGCACTATTATCTGATATATTTATCTTCCATCAAAAAAATGAAAAGACATGTTGAAAAACTTGGCAACATATTTTCAATTTCCAGGTGCAATCAATACTAACAACTCTGACCTGTCAGGATATATGAGGCCATCATGATTTGTAGAAACAACAACAAATAAGATAGAACAAAAGTTCCATGAGTTGTAACAGCCAAAGTTTCTTCTCTTTGTGTAATGCTGTCTCAAATGTGTTTTATCTGAAGCAAGAAACAACCAAATTGCAACATGTTATTTTGGCATGGCTGCATGATGAACTTAGAGTACACTGATTGCTTGGGTCCTCTTCTCTAATGCCTTAGTTAATTCTCTAATAAAGTTGATTGCTACATTCGGATGTGCTGGTTAGGTTAAAGAGGAAAACCATCAGCAGTGCAGTGATGAGGTTCTGTGGTAGAAGACTGTCACTTTAGCTGCATGGTTGCTTCATCTCTTGTCTATCTCTATTCCTCTTTGCCTCTCAACCATTTTCTCCACTACCTTCCATCCCTCAGCTGCTTCACATTACGCTTTAGGAATTAAATTAGAGCTTTCAAAATCTTCAGACATGCTTATTATCCGCCTGGCATTGTTGTAATGTTACTGACCTTGACCTGTTAAGGATTAATCCTCGCAGACAGGGCTGAGCAGGCTCCCCGGATGATTCTAATGCAGAGCACAGACACAGGTTGTGTTTACCAATCTGAGATAGACAAAGAGAACAAACAAGTACCACCTCCTCACTCTGTGAGAGCAGTACAGACTCGGCTTACTGTGTCACGTCAGACAGCAGGAGACAAAATCTGTGACACCATGTGCGAATGTGTGTTACGAAAGCAAAAGTTCTAACTCTGTTTAAATAGCTAGCAAATCATGCATTTTTCCCAAGGTAGTCATGAAAGGGTACAGAGTCACCTGCTGTACAAAGGCAGGATGTCTGTGTGGGCCACTTTAACAGAGGGATAGTGCTTTATTGCAGGTAAGCAGGTCATATTTGCCAGATTTAAAGATAACTTTCTAGTTCAATTATACTTAGAAATTCAATAGAGAAGGAAGTTCTGGAAAATGCACAATCAAGGAAATATGGCATTTTCTCAGGTGTCCAGCAAATTTTGGATTTCTGCAAAGTCCACCACCCATCCATCCATCCATCCATCCATCCATCCATCCATCCATCCATCCATCCATCCATCCATCCATCCATCCATCCATCCATCCATCCATCCATCCATCCATCCATCCATCCATCCATCCATCCATCCATCCATCTTCTCATACCCTTAACCCATTGGAGACAGGAGGGGTGCTGGTGAATTTCTCCACCTGAGTCACATAATTAAAATTTAAAAACTCTTTGAGCCCAAAGCAAAATTAAATAATTAATACTGATGGCCCCGTTTGTGGAAGACTCTGCCAGAGAACCTGAGGGCCGCAGAAAATGGCCCTTTAAAAGCATCGCTTTAAAAGCAGGCTCAAGACCCATCTTTTTAACTGTATTTCCTGATTTGGATCTTTTCTGTGTAGTTTGTGCATTTTCTATACAGTTGTATGTTTTTCCATGTGGGGTGGGTTGTTTTATTGATCTATACAGCATGCTGAGCTGCTTTTAGTATGAAGGGTGCTTTATAAATAAAATGAATGAATTATTAAATATTAGGTCTATCAGTAAATCCTCTATGCATTAGGAGGTGTTCAACCAGATAAATTTTGCTGGATAGATATACAAAGTAAAATTAATTATTGCAATCTAAAGCAGCTAATTCAAATGGCTATTTTAATTAATCTTCCCATTGTTTGTACAGTGTGTTCACTCAAATGAAAGAAAAAGGAAAATAAAAAAGCTACACCTGTCTGTTTTGTTGACAAACTGTAGGATGTTTCAGTTTTGATCTCTTGGCTCAAATAGCCTTGGGCTCCAATTACTTGTGCCTTCACAGCAATAAAGTGGTTAGAATCAGGGAGGTTTTTAAGTTCACTTAATACTGAAGTGGAACAATCAGCATTGCTAATTTAAATTTGAGAAACTATTTTCCACGGTAAGAAATAATACACAGAACTGTCATGTGGACATCTTGGTGTACTTTTTGCAGAGAGAGTGTTTGGGGGAAAAAAGGTGAAAACAACTCAATGATTGTGGATAATGTTCTACATTTATTGTCAAAAAAGGTGAAGTGTTAAGAAAATTATGGCCCGTAGATGACTGTTTTTAAGTGAATTTGAAGAAAACTCTGACTGAAGACACTATGGCAGACAGAAGATTCTTCCTGGTCACAGTCATCACCATCTACAACAACTCTTTGAAGGACCTTGAATAATTTAATTTCCCTTTGGGATCAGTAATGTTTTTTGTTTTTTTTTTTAATTAAATTGAATGAGACACAGTTTAAAGAAGGATTCGATCATTTAAAATATGATCAAAAAGAATAATAGTATGGCCAGACTGAAGAATCTTCCAAGACCCTGGCATTCACCTTGACTTACTAGCTGAGAAAGCCAGCCGAGAGACCCAAAATACATCTGGAGGAGCTTTAAAGATTTACAATTCAGGTGGGTAAATTTGTAGATATGACAACAATCAGTTATGTTTCACAAATCATTATTGCAAGAATACCTCAAGAAATTCCCTTTGGTCAGGTGACACCAACCTGACCCGACAGATCACCCTGAAGACATTGTTTTTATTGTGAAACATAATGGTGACAACGTTATTATATTCTTCAGACTAAGGCAAGAGTTCACACTCGTATTGATTCAGATCAAAGCATATTCTACTGCTGCGAATCTGTGGCAAACCTTGAAAACCTTTGTTTCCAGATGCTTTCCAAAAATTTTAACAAAACCTCACAAATAAAGTCAAATCGTAAAAATAAATAAATAAATAAAAAATAATTAATTTCTAGATTTCACTGAGGTCACTGGCATAAATAGTTGGATGTTTGGGGAGTTAATGAGTGGCTTTGAGTAGGATTACTTCTAGAGTGACTGGCAAAAAATAGTTCAGGTATTCCTATTATGTTGAACATCTACCACAAAGCACAGCCACTTCTCTTTTCCACAAAGAAACCCCTAACCCTGCTACTTCTATGTAGTATTTTTTTCTTCGGTAGCACACAATGAAATCAAGTTGCAGACAAATCTTATACACAATGTAAAGTGCCTGACATTAAAGATAAACATAATTATTTTGTGAGTTTAATTTTTATGAGACTTTTGCTGTAGATTGAAAAATGTAATGGTTTTAAATGAAGCGGTAGTTGAACGATAAGATGCTTAGTTATCAATATTAGGCATTAGCTAAACAGCTGAAATTATGTTTTGATTGCCAGCTGATTAAACACTTTTGGTTAATGCATTTTATAGCATTTAGCTGTTTTAGCAGTTCCTGTTATCTTGATTTTGTGTACACTTGCAACTAAATGATATGATTGTCTCAGCAGGGGCTTCATTACTGAGACTAAGATCATTCTGTAAGCATTTCATTAATACTACCTTGGCTCAGGTCTGTGTTTCCTCATGCCGATAAATGTTTATCTTCATATCCACTTGTACTACTTGTATTATATTACAATATTTCTTCAAATGTTTTGCATGTTTAAGTTTTTATTGCGTTCAATGCTTTGGTTTATTCTGGCTCCAATTAGTGCAGCATGTTCTGTGTGTTTGCAGTATTCATTTTCTTATCTTTACCCCAGACCTATAGAAAAGGAAAGAAAAAAAAGAATTATCTCCTTTTTTCAGTCATTTCCCCAGAAGCAAGTAAACCCAGCCTTCAACCATATTTGGACACTGATTTAGCCTCTATTAGCCCTAAAAGCCTTTTAATCTTTGTATCTTTCAATGTTTTTTCATTTTACTTTGTTCTTTTATTCTTTTTGTAACTGCAGCAATTAATCCACCCTGACTTACTTTCTCGCTGGTATTTTTTTTACCTAGGTTTCTGTGTTCTGGCGTCTTTATGCCCTTGTCCTTGTGCCGGCTCCTCTTTTCTCCCCCAGCAGTGTTTTGTGATTGGCAGCCGAAGCCTGACTGCGGTAGAGTTAATAGAGAATAGAGAGGAATACCTAGAGGATTTACAGCTGAGTGGAGACGCACAAATAAGATAATGACTTGGGAATAACAATTTTACTGCACAGTTTGGGAACGCAGTGCAGAGTGAGGAAGAGAGAGAGCAAGAAAGAGAGAGAGATGCTTAGTTGAAAAATCAAAAGGAGCATACAAAAAAGTCTCAGACAGACAAGAAGACTTGGAGACAATGAGGCAGACATAAGTGAACTGATTCCAAGCATGAATCAATCTAAATATGATAACTTTTTCAGAAAGCATCTCCATTACAGATAATGGTTTTGTATTTTTAGACAAACAGCTGATAAATTAAAATAACCATTTTCATTTTATTGCATTTGTTTTGATGAGTTGATTACTGACATTTTTTTTTTCATTATTGAAACATGACAAAGTGTTTCAATATCAACACTTTCTGTAGTCTGAGTGTTTTGGGTGGGCTGCCCTTGCATTTGTCTTGCATTTAGCCTTGTTGTGATGTTTATATTCCTCATCCAAAACAAAGGATAAGTCCCAATATAAGACATTTTTATCCCACAGTGAAAGAGGCGCCTGGTAAGGGGAGATAACCCAGTAAAATTTATAATGCCCTAGTGTTCCTTTAACTTTGCCAAGCAGGAGCAGGTCACCCATCAAAACCATAATTTGTAGTAATTTTGTTGTTGGTTGAGTTATAGTGGCTGGCAGCATTTAGAAGGCCTTCTCAAGGGACGGTAATCTCAGAAAGAAAACGAGAGCTCTTGGTGATATGATTTCCTTCTCTTGCTTCACTGCTCTGTCCCTCCATCATCTCTTTGACATCACTCAACGCTCAACAAAGTAGCTAATGAAGCAGAGGAAGAGAGAATATTTGCCTGGTAATTAAGAAAAATGAAAGGAAGTGGGGTTTGAAAGCTGACACGGATGCACTCTGTAATTGTCCTCTCCTTGATGTGGTATTGAGGGACAATCTATACTTTTTCTGTGTCCTCCTAATAAGTGTTTGCAAACATGAGTTCTTTATCTAGCTTTTAGTTTCACTCCATCAATGCATTGATGATTTGTGCGTCATTTTGCGACACCCCTGTTTTCAGCTTAAAACAGGAGTGTCAAACTCCAGGCCTCAAGGGTCGGTGTCAGACAGTTTTTAGATGTGCCACAGGTACAAAACGCTGGAATGAAATGGTTTAATTACCTCCTCCTTGTGTAGATCAGTTCTTTCTGCATGCACAGGGAGAACATGCAGAAAGACCCCAGGCCTGGAATCGAACTGAAGACCTTCTCGCTGCAAGGCAACAGTGCTACCAACTGCGCCATTGTGCAGCTCGAGTAGATGAAATAGATTTTTATCATTTGTTTCCCTCTCTCTATTAAATAAGACTAAACTTTTCCTTGCTGTATGTCAAATTCATTGACATATAGACAATGAATTTGTTGTTGCTGAGCAACATTTGCTCAAATACTGTGAATTAATGAGAACTTTACAAGGCCATAACATTATCATCTGAATGTTCTTAATTTGTTTAAATGCAAAGTGATACTTGTGTCTATGAACTTATTTTGAAAACAAGCAATTAAATATGTCAAATCTCTTTTTCTGGCATTTAGCAATACCAATTTTATCATTCCAACTAAAGTAAAATGGGCAACTGTAGACCTACCATTTAAGCTGCCTGCTGTAAATATTGACGGTTTGCTGCATTCAGGTAATTTTCTAAAGCAGTCCAAAGCCACCCCTAATTAGGCCACTGAGTTCAAACAGTTCAGGTAAAATTATCATTTTAAAAATTTCAACAACATCCCCAGAAAAGGCTTATTTTTAAACCTCTGGTTATTATGGCTACATTGTGTAGAGAATCCTCCACTCTATGCTAAGGGGTGTGCTCAATTGCCTCTACACAGTATTGGGAATTTCACTGTCATCTGTAACGCTGCTGGAGGTTTTGCAAAACTGTTTGGAAATTTGTTATTACTAAGTTGGCCCCAGGTACTACATTTTCACACTATTCCCTTACAATGCTGGGTGCCCATTAGCTACAGCTTCATTTCATGCCTCAGACACATAAACTCATATAAAAGTAAGTGTACTGTAAACAGGGAAAGCAGTGCAATAGGTCAACTCGGCCCTGGAGCTTTTTTAACTGTTGGCATTTTTGCTGCGTGTTTCTGTCTACATATAGAAAATCAAATAAAATTTCACAAAAGGTAAAGGAATTTCAACACAGTTTTTTTTTTTTTATGTTTTGTGAATGTACATTTCTAAAATATTAACGATTTTTATGAAAACAATGGTTTGTGTAATTTATACACATTTGCACATAAAAGCAAGCACAGAGTAGTTGGGTTGGGAATATATTGTTAGAGGATTCTGTGGATATTAAATTTCAACATACATAAACACAAAGTCTCCTCACATTGTGTATTATTCTGGTAAATGTTTGTAAACTAATGTTAATGCACCACCGACATTCATCTGGACACCCATCTTTCCCTTTTAGCTTGTTTTAGTGTTGGTCTATTCACTTATTGCGATCAATACTAATCTTGTTCCAGTGTCGATTATGTGTAGAGTCATTGCAATGTTTGATGTATTTTATAAAGGTCACCAATTTTCGCCTAAGATAATGTATTGATTATTTTGTTTTTAATTAGCATGTTGTTTTTAGAGTTGTGTTTTTAAAACAATAACTGGATGGGATAGTTCAGAATAAGCAATCTTGTTTGCAGTTGGTTAATCAAAGTAATGAACCATTTCTCAGCAGATTAATATAATCAGCAGGGAATTATTTGGCATTGTAATCCTCATTCTGACGAGGTTTTTATTTGGATGACTAATTCTTCAGCAAGTGTCAAATTTGACCTTTAGTTTGCACATTAATTACCCAAACAGTCACATCCCAATTTAGTCATTATTTTTGATAATTTCTGGGGATCTTAGAGTGCAAATTCCATTGGGTATTTTTGTTTTATAAATAACCTAATAATTTAAAGTGTAATGGCCCTTTGTTCTCGAGCAATAAATAATTTAAGCTCTTAATTTAGTTGTAAAGTTATCTATTTTTATTTTCCACATGTATTTGTTCAGTCTTAGACTTTTGATTTTAAAAAAATCAATTGTGAGACCAATCCATTTTTGACACCTCTTTTTAATTGATACACTGTGACTAATAGTATTTGCATTCATGGCCATAATCTAAGACGCTAATTCTGTTGAATTTCAACCTCACACTTTCACCACAATTGTCCCCTTTGTATATCACCTCAGGTCCCATGCTGGGATTTTGATTTACTTCTGATGGACATTGTTCTTTTTATGACAGTAATAATAACTTCAGTGCCATCTAAATGGTGGTGATCGTAATGCCGAGAGCTCACAGAGTGCTGATGGTCGTGTGGCATCCTCTGCAGGGAGTGTGTGAGCTGACTTCAAAGGTGTGATTTACCTCACAGTGGAGTGTGGGACAATGCAGCTTTATGTGGGCAGCTGTCATTTTTCCACTGAACTCCACTTATTGGATTGTATAGTTTAGTATTAACAGTGCTTCCTTTAGGAAGGAAAACAAAAACCTTTTGGTGTTCAGAGTTTTTTTTTTCCCCTTCCCATTTTTTAAACAACCATGTTTTTTTTTGTTTGTTTTTTTTATCTGTTGTCTATTCTGTGTTACCATTTGTGCCATTTGGGACATGAACTTTAATGGCAGTTTGAATTAGACAAAGAAGGAAAGTTGAATGCAACTCTTCTTGATAACATCTTGATTAATATTGATCAATTCACCAGCAAATGCGATTACTTTACTCAGCTGCAAATTGAAACCTAACACTCATCCACTCTCCTCTTCTCTCCTTGGAATGCATTCTGCAGCATTGTGCCGATTTTAATGCAAAAGCTGGCCTTTTCTGCCACCAGAAGAACACAATGAATAGATTGATTAGGCAATATTGTAATGGGGATAGGATAATGAGCCTGCCAATCATGTTGTCTTCAGAGAAAAAAAAAAAAATATGTCCAGGCAGTGAAATTGGTGTTTTGGGATGAGTCAAATAAAATCACCATTACAGATACTCTAAATGGAAGGAAATATCTTTTAAGCAATACTTTTAAGAGGTCTCTGTAGGTTTACAAAATACCAACAGCGAGTAACATTTAAAAGGTTGCATTTTTATCTCACGATTAGAAAAACCCTTAAAGGATTTTAAACTCAATATGTATGGCTCCTGCTTATTATCTTAAGTTTACCCAACTACTTAGAAAGGTGTGTGATGAAAACCAACAAATCTTTATCATTGTACTTGTGTGAAAATTAATTTGGAATAATTAAAAAAAGAGAACAGATATTTTGCTATAATCTTTACTATTCGCTGGTTTTGACACAATATCTGGACTAGAATTGCAACACAATATTCTACTTACTTTGTTAATATTTGATGGGCAGATTTAAGGATAACATTTGTAGGGATCACAAAGCCATACTTAGCATCTTATGTTTCTTATATTTTAAAAATCAGTTTTAGTGTGCAATTCCAACTTCAGGTTCTATGATTTAAATTAACTACATATAAGAACGAGTAATTGGCAATTGTGAGGAAGAAAAGTATGTTCAACATTAAATTATTTTAAATTAATATTCCACGTCACTGCAAAACAGTGGTATAAAAAAAATGTAGCAATTTTTTTCCAAAAGTTTCTAAATCTAAACCTAAAATACCTATGAAATAAACTATCTCTGGCATTCCATCTGTATTGCTGCTGGGCTTTGAGAGAAAATTCTCTTGTTTCTGGCACTAAAGCAATTTGTTTTATTTGTGTTTCAGCCCAATAAAGTGTCAACTCTTGTTCTCACAAACTCATAAGACATTTTCAGCAGAAATAAAAGGAGGCAATGTAAAGAACTTTGCCAGAAGAGTATAGATATGACTGTGATCTATGATTGTGTTCAATAACTTTTGCTCTTTTTGTCTTTTGGGACAACATGGAAGTCTCTACCTCTGTATCATAAAGCTTGTCCCTGTATATTTCTTTTGAGGGCAGTTACAAACTGGTAGCATGCAGCCAAAAATATCTAGTGGACTTCAGAAAAGCTATTACAACATCTAGGACACTCTAAAAGCTGGTATTCCCAGATAATGGTTCTAGCATCGGTTTGCCTGTGTGTGTCCACGTATGCTGCAGAGAGACATCGAAACACTATGGCTTTCAGTCTGTGTGTGTAACTTTGAAGAAATGAATGTTCAGCCAGCTATTGATTTTGGAAAAGGCTCTCACTGAGATGATGAGGAGGTGTGTCCTGTGAAGTGGCTATTATGTGAAATCAGTTGCTGTCGGCTGATTTCTGCACACTCTATATTCATTGCTTCCAGCTCTCTAAAATAGCCGAGGCTGCATCTCCTTAACATGGACTCAACTTAATTCAGGTTTAATGAACACTCAACTGACTGAGGATGGCTTGTAGGTATAGCTGCAACTATGATTTTTAAAATGATATTCTTTAAAGATATATTTTATTTCCCAATCATTTTCAAGATTTCAAATAAAATAAGTGTAAAGTGATTGAATAAGTTTTTTTGTTTCTTTTTACATTTGATACATAGTCTGTACTTGATGATAAACAATAATGATGTTCGTGGTATCGTCTATTATCTAGTCTAATAGATTACTCTCTAATCTATTCTAGTTTATTCTATATAATTTAGTAAATACATAATTAAGATGAATGCTTGGGCCTATCTACAGTAGTCAGTACGTGTATGTCATCAGACTTTCCATGGTAATTATCATCCCTTCTTGTCATGACACTATCAAATGGAAGAATGTGAATATATTACATTATATTCACATTCATGAGTTCTTAATCTCAGTGACATTGTCCTTGGTAAATGAAGGTTAAATAAGAAAATATTTGATTTTTTTTTTTTTTTTTCCTATTGCCTGATATTGTTTTTTAAAAATTGGAATGCCATGTTTAGTTAATTGCTACATTGTAAATCACCAAACAGTTGTGAAAAACACTCTATTAACTGTCCACATATAACTCTGTTTCCTTATTGCTTTCTAACATTTTCTTTTTAACTGCTTGGTAACAGACAGAAAAAAATAAATAAATAAAAACTATGTAAACATACAGACATTATCACAACTATGATAATGCATTTGGAATGCCTCAGTTAACTAAAATGTATATGTTTCAGAGTGAAAGCCAGAGTAAACGGAGCTAACCAGAACCATTCATGGGGAACATGCAAATGCCACACATAGGGCCCTAAGTAGAATAGAACCCAGACTCTCATGCTAACAACTACTCTAATGTGTAGCTGTAAGGAACAAAGTTTAAGGAAATACTTTACCCATGTAACTTAGGTCAACATTGACCTTTGAAAGCCAACTGATGAGGATTCAACCAGCCTGTGTTCCGGCTGTTGACATTTGACATGAAATTCCTTCTAATTCTCGAGCAGCTACATAATAATTACTGCAGTTATACAACCTGTCCTGAGGCTTGGAGCCTTGACCTTTCTGCAAATAACATGTTCATCTCCCTTAATGCGAAAGCAGGCATGTCATTTCCTATTGTGCCTCCAAACACAGCAACTAAGATGTCATCTTGCATCAACTTGCATATACTTGTACTACTCTGAGGGCATGTACTGTGTGACAGATTAGTTTTGTTGGTTTTTATCTCTAAAGAGGTTATCCTAACTGGCAACATCAGAGAGAATAACGGGGCTAATCAATATAGCTTGCTAGCAGTTCTTAGATGTTTATGTTTGGTTCCAACTTTTGCTTTCTACCTCCCGGAGTTTTGAAAGAGATTGATTCAAAGAACTCCTCGCACAACAACTTTAATAACACTAACACATAAACACTCTACCATTAGAGTTGTGAAGGGTAAGAAGAAACACAGATTCAGGTTCGATCCCCTCTGACCAGAGTCTGGCCTAATGGGAATCGTATGGCTGAGTGCACCACACAACACACAGCGTCAGGATGTATGGCCACCTAGTGAGAGTTTTCCACCCACAAAAATGAAACATGCTGAGAAGAAAACTGGCTATGTTGCTGTTCGACATTCAGAGAAAGTATTCAGCTCTGGATTTCCTTCACTCTTCATAAAGCACAACTGTTAAGAATTACCGTATTTTCCGGACAATAAGTCTCTCCAGAGTACAAGTCGCACCAGCCATAAAATGCATAAAGAAGAAAAAGACGTATATAAGTCGCACTGGAGAAGAAGTCACATTTTTGGGGGAAATTTATTTGATAAAATCCAACACCAAGAACAGACATGTCATCTTGAAAGGCAATTCAAAATGAAAATAGAATAGAGGCAACAACAGGCTGAATAATTGCTAATGTTTCATGACGCATAACAAACTGAGAACATGGCTGGTATGTTAACATATTAAGTTATTCAGATAACTATGGCAAAAATAACATGCTAACATGTTTACCAAACCATCCGTGTCACTCCAAATCACTAAATCTTCATCTTTGGTGTCGCTTGTAAACAACTCCGCTAACTCTGGGAGGAGCTTCTACCACACACATTATCAACACAGGCCTAGAGCGCCCTCTTGCACTTTGGTGTGAAAATAACATGTGATATGATATAGTAATGTGTTAATAATTTCACACATAAGTTGCTCCGGAGTATAACTCGCACCCCTGGGCAAACTATGAAAAAAAACTGCGACTTATAGTCCGGAAAATACGGTATTATAATATCTATAATATGCAGTGACTATTTTAAATAGAATTTTTTTCTGATGCAAATAATTGGATTTGTGTTTTGCTGGAACTTAATATGAAAGGAAAAGGGTTTATGCAATATTAAAAAGAAAAAGTCCCTGAAATTGTAGTTTGCATGGATTATGTTCAGCAACAGTCCAAACTTTACATTCAGAAACAATTTAATGTTTAGATTATTCCTAAAAATGTTGCAACACATGATAGTATGCATATTATCACACCACTTTCTAAAATCTAGTGCAACCAATTAACCTAATATTCAGATTTTTAGTTCTACAACAATGTTGAAACATGGACAGTTTTCTTTTTCCTCTATGCAGGGGTCTCAAACTCCAGTCCTCAAGGGCCACTGTCCCGCAGTTTTTATATGTGGCACAGGTACAAAAACGCTGGAATGAAATGGTTTAATTACCTCCTCCTTGTGTAGATAAGATCTCCAGAGTCTTGCTAATGACCTAATTATTCTATTCAGGTGCGTTGCAGCAGAGGCACATCTAAAAGTTGCAGGACACTGGCCCTTGAGGACTGGAGTTTGAGACCCGTGCTCTACAGGTATGAGCTATACTTGATGGGATTTTAGGTGAAAAACCCATCAAGTATAGAAATAAATAATTATTCAAACTCATTTAACAAAAGGACTTGAGTTACAGACAAAAAAAAAATCTAAATAATATGTATGTATATTTCTATATATTCAGAATAACAAAGTGTTTCACAAATGGCCTAATAAAACTCAAGTATAAACAACATTATACTTGAGTATAGTGTTGGATATAGGATATTGTAAAATATCCTATTACAATAGGATATTTACAGTTCAGTAGGAAAATTATATCTCAATCACACCTTGTCAACTCAAAGACAGTTTCATGCTACTACCCAGACTCCATCAAATGGGTACGGTGATTTCAATACATGTTGATATTTATGACAATATCATGAAAGAAAATGTGCAAGAACCCAAGAGGTTTGATGACTGATTATTATTTCTCTACTGTTCTGCAGTATCTCAGCTTTTTTGGATTGGTATTTTGGTAAATATGCCATAATATGCTAGATTTTATGGCATATTAAAGTCCTCCTTTAATGATTATTCTTCTGAATACACTTTAGTATTTGAGGTTGCATGTTACATAATTGTAAAGAAAGCTGCTGGGGTCTGATCAAATTCAGGTCCAATGTAGATAAAATACCAATGCATATTTAGAGAAATATATAGAATATGAAAAGCAAAGCACAATGCAAGCTGATGATATAAGTCTAGGGAAATAGTAGTCTTTTATTAAAAGCAAAAAAGCAAAATGCTAGGTAGAAACAAAATAAAAAAACTGTTGTTTTTTTTCTGATTCTTTGTCAAAACATAATTTCCATGGCACAGCATAATTAGGTGTCTTGTTTTTCTTTCCTTAATATTTTTATTCAGAAGCATAAATTAATGATTTATGTAATCTACATCAACCTCACTTCCAGCCTCCGGCCTTGGAGTGCAATCATGCAATGCTGCATGAGGCATCCAGCCTCCTTTCATTAAAAAGTGTGCAAATAGCCCCGACACATTTCTTCTGATGGACTCAAATCTAGTTGGTACCGTGGCAGTCCATCTGACCCGCTTGGCTTTGTATTAGCATTAGATGGAAGCCGCTTTGAAAGGCACGAGTGGTCTCTTGTTATCCTCAGAGGGTCCCACATATTCAGCCTGGAGCTAAGGGCAGAGGCAGAGCAGTGTCTTGACAGACAGCACCACTCCTCCACCATTCTCCGCCCATGAGCACTGACAGCTGTCAGCTACCTCGGCCGTCACCTGTTTTCAGCTGACATAGGCATGCACACGCGTGTACGTAAAAATGAAAGAAAGAAAAAAAACACGAATGAAGTCACAGAGGAGCAAGTCAGTTCAGGCTCTTAGCCCAGTCAATCCCTGATTTTATGTGGTTCACTCTTATGCTACCTCTCTCACTAGTTTTTCTCCCTCTCCAAAGGCCGGGGATACTGAGTGTCAGCCACCCGTGAGATGAGCGATTTAGTAATTGTGCACTTGGCAGCCCAGGCATTTGGGCCTCTGCAGTACTAGTGGACATCGTGTCATATATGGGCTGAGAAACAAGTCAGCAGGGAGAGAAGGGAGAATAAAACGAGCCAAAGAAAGGGAAGTCTGAAAAATAAGTCTATGGAAATGATTGGACACAGAGATTACTTTAAAAAAGAGTGGGTGCAGTCCCATCTTGATATGTAGGTGGAAGCTTTTCAGTTTTGAAGACTAACAGCAGTATTGGTTTTAGATGGTGGGGGGATCAGGGGTGAAGAGAAGAAGAATAGAAAAAAGAAATGAACGAAGAGATGGGGGTGGAAAAGCAGCAATTAGTGTAATTAGAAAACAAGCTTTAGCAAGCCACTGACAATACGTCACCTCTCATTACAAACCATAAGCAAACAGAGCACTCTAATTGAAGGCAGCACCCATTCTCCAGACAGTTCCTTGTGTCAATGCAGATTTTGTTCTCTAAAGTCATGCTTGGCTGCATACCATCGACTTGCCAATACAACACACAGTTTAAGATTCAAAATAAAGAGTCCAGTTGTGAATAGAAAGAAAAAAAGAGATAGAGGAACCTCGTCAGGAGCAAAGTCTAGCTAGCATGCCGCTGATGGAGAATGTAATGTCTGGAGGACGAGAAGAGTCTTGTTCAAATCCTTGGTAAACTAAAGAGGGACTGATTAATTCACTTGAGGTAAATGAGTTGGATGTTTGCATAGTGGAAGTTTGACTAGAGAAAATAATGTTTGGACAAGTATAACATGACAGCGCCGTTATTTTCTTCAGCAATGGGAAGATAACATTTGAATACTGTGAGTTTTGGCTTGCACAAAATATCTATTTTTTTCATCAAACACTACATCACTATAGTGAATATTATGAGTTTATGCTTAGAAAATATGTTTTCAAAACTGAAAGGTTTCGAACATCAATTATTAATACTATAGTGAATCTTATTGAAGATGGGTGTGTGCAGTAGATGTTTTAAAATTTATTTTTAAATGCTTGCTTGACCTACATGACTCATTTACATTGTCAAATATTTACACTTTTTCTAGTCTTGTTTTCATGGGAACTTAACTGCTTCTGTGCTGAAGGTCTTTTTTTTTTTTTACCTATTTTTTTTCGTCCTCTAGCTATTCAAATTTCATCACTGCAACATCAGCAATTTATAGAAACTGACATGTTTTCTCTTGCACAACTTGTATATTTTTTTATTCTTTTCAGCTGAGTGTTACATGACACGGGTATGATGAGCAGTGTGATTATAACAAATCGGATTGCAAATGACAAAAATTGGCTAATAAGCATGGTTGAGGAACTGGACTCTGGTGTTGGGTTCACTTGACTAAGCAGACTATTTGAACTCCTTGTGGGCCCAGCTTTGATGGCAGCTTTCATCCATCTGATGGCAGATTCTGGCAGGAAAGAGAGTCATATATGGCTCACTATCTGCAGTCTAAGTGTGTTACAGTGTCTGTGTATTGTGTCTGTGTATGTATATGTATATTGCAGAGGATAATTTTAAGCAAATGCAAAATCACTCTTTGCACAAATAAATCTTAGGCACAGATAGACTGCCGCGAATGAGTGGGCTCACGGTGGTTAACCATGTGTTAACCACCGGTTATTAGATGGCAAAACTAAACTTCTCTTCTCACATACCAATAATTTGTTTAATATTTATTCAACTTTTCTTTATATTTATCTCCATAGCATCTGAACACAGATTCTGTTAGATAACAAAGCTGTAATGTTTCCTAATGACAGGTTCAGTCAAGGTTGTCACTTATTCTCTTGTGGGGGTGGAAAGAAATTTACTTGAATGTGATCGTAGTTTCAGCAGTACATGTTGTGAAGCTGAAAGTAATGACTGTTTTAAATACAGTGGTAATGAACTAAAGATTGCAACAATACATGCATGGCATGCAAACAATCTGTTTTCTATACAATTACAAACAGAAGAAAGAATTGTGTAAAAGATCAACAAACACATATGAATATAACAGAAAATATTGGGAAATATTGATTTTAAAAAGAGCTGAGCACACAATTACTAAAAATAAAGGGTAGTTGTCAACACAAAAGGTGACATTTGGATGTAATTTTGTAAACATGCAGAACAAAAATGGGTATGTAAATAAATTGACTTGCAAAAAGCTGACACATCTAGAAGAGGCACCAGATGAAATGAAAGGTGGCATCATTGGAAGTGACATGGTTATCCTTGTTTTTTCTGATTATACAGCAATCACTCAGAAAAGTGAAGTGGTAGTCCTTGCAGTCACTCACTTCAAACACTGTGACAGTCACAGAACTAGCTTCGTGTAGTATCTCTAATTTATATACCATTAATATAAGAGCAGAAATTATGTTGAGTCTAACTGTAACTGGGCATCATGAAAAGGAATAAAGCTGTGTTATATCATGTCATATATGAGTCTGTGTACTATATCATTGCGGACGGTTATGCATACGCATATGATAAGAACAGAGGCCCATTCTTGTTTATGTTGTGCAAAGTGACACTGGATATAGTGTTGGTAGCATGCTGTGTGGAGTTGTAAGATATGTCTTCAGGTCATCTGAAACAGTTACATTGAACATTTTTTTATTTTTTATTGTTTTAACAATGTACGCCCGCTTATGCTTGTAATGTCAGTTTCTGGTTTGAAGTAAGCAAGATGTTTCATTATTTTTCCCAGTTGAGGATGTGTTGATTAATTCAGAGGTTACAGTCAACATGGGGCAAATTTGACAAATCTCAGTGTGGGCTGACTTACCACAGGAATGTTGAGGTTTTTTTTAAGTTGCTTGAATTTAAAGGGGCTAATATAACAAAAATCAGGCAGGAAATAGAAACTAATGTCAGAATAGACAAAATGTTTGACATAAAAAATGAAGACTACAAATGTCATGACTATGAAGTAAAATTAGTCATAAAGAAGGGAGATTTTGTGTCACTGAGAGATGCGTATAGCTGTGTGTGCACATTTGATTATGTGAGGCTCAAACTTAAGTATAACCAAAGTCAGTTGGTTGTACTTATGGTGGCACACATTTTCTGTGCATTTGTGTTAGAATATGTATTTCCAAGTGTTTGCATCTGTTCATGCATTCATGTTTTGTACTCTTTTCAGAATTCTAGGAAGAAAGGAGTGTCATTCATACAAGAAGCTCTTTAAGCTGCCTTCAATCTAATTCAGACTATAAATTGTAGCAAGATTTCTGCATAAAACAGAAAAAAATCATTAATTTTACCATAATTGAATCATAACATTTTATTACATCCGTGAGACAAATTTATTTATCAGCAAAATTGGCACCTTTAAATTGCACATTTGGATTTTTGTAGCTTAATTTTTGAATAGAGGAAAATTGAATGTCTATTTTGTGACTGAAACTACAGTTTACAATTAAGTTGGCAGCCTTACTTCTCATCCCATCAAATAACATCTATACTATGGTAATTAACAGCATTAAGACCCTCCTTCTGGTTCTGATTGGTATTGACCACATCAAGACCCTTCTCCTGTCTCTGATTGGTTGTTTCTAGTCCAGCTGTGTATTTCTACAGATGACTGTTGGTCCACAAGGAGGAGGCAGAGGATTTGATTTTTTTCACAGATTTCACATACAGTTTTAGCAAATATGGAGAAAACATATTGTTTATAAAAGTTACATACGGCAACTTTAACAATTTGAACTGCACCCATGATCTATAACAAATCATTTACTGTGAAATGAATGCCATTATTGGCACATATTTCAGACATGTTGAGTTTCTGTTGTGTGAATGCTACTGATGGTTTATGGGGAACATAGGTCACTCGGGTGGACTGTTCTTTGTGCTAGACTTAATATCTGTAAAATGTTTCCTTCTAAATGGTTGCTTTCATGTCATTCTTAAACTACATGAAAGCAACAATTGATTCTCCATTTCACATCCCTCATGAAAACTAAACCTGTGAGGTTGTACCTTGCCTCTTGCCCAATGACTGCTTGAAGTCATTGGGCAAGAAATATTTTTTTTGACAATATTCAAGCTGTCAGATATTTTCACATGACTGTACAAATATACAGCATATCTTCTTGCATTGCATAAAATTTGTGTTTACTATTTTGAAAAATTAAAAGCATAATAGATGCATCCGGGAGACACCAATTTAACAAATGTAAGGGAATCAAAATGTAATCACTTTTCTCACCCAGTTTAGTTCTTTGGCCAAATTTAGACTTTTAATGCCAAAATCGATCCACATTGTAACAGTGTGAAATACACTTAAGTAAGACTCTCAAATTACACACAACATGGTATTAGCAGGTGAACATAATGGGACAAGAAGGTATAGATGCATATCTTAAGCAACCAAGAGTCAACAAAGTCAAAGTCAATTGTTTGATTCTAAACAGCTTGTTTGAGATGGCTCAAAAATACATCCTTTTTGAAGTTACTAGATTTTGTGGGACTCTAGTGCTTAACATCATGTTATTTATTTTTTTCTTACAGGCATAAAGTCTTTGAAAGTACAGTTCAAACAGTAAATCCTGCATTTCTTTGCATCAGAAGAAAGACATGGTTTGTTACAGTCACATGGATTCTTTTTTTGAGAAAAGAAAACACACTACAGAGATTTCTGGCCCTCTTCCTGATCTTTTCTTTCAGTACATTTAGCAATCTGATGAGCAGTATTTAGCTCCCTGCTTTGCAAGCTTCTGTCACAGCCACAAAGTCTCTGTTTGCAGTAACTGGCACTGCCTAAAATGAAACAAATTTGATCTGATGTAGATACAAGTCACTGGGAAACAGTACAAATCACTACTAAGACTTATTTTTTACACTGAGTTGAAAGGTGTATACTAAAAGAACCAACTACGTAGAAGTCTGCTGTTTTCTACTAAGTTATCCACAGAGCAGCTTATACATATACTTCACACATCTCTCTGAACTTACATCTTATCTATGTGGTCAGGGAAAGCATGGCAAAGAGGACAGAAGGTTAATGGCAGAGCAGTGAAGCAAAGATAGCAAGTTTATTCGAGTGAAGAAAAAAATGAAAGACTGGGGACAAAATCAAATAATTCACTGCTCAGTTAGTTGTTTTGTCAGCCTGTGTTCTTAATGATCTCAGTAGTTGTGCTTTCTTGTTAGCCACTGTTGTAGCCGCATGTAACTAAAAGCAACAAGCTAGCAATGTTTTTTTGTGTGTTTGCATGTGTGTTAGTAAGATTTAGCCATATTTAGTTTCCTGTTGTTCATTAGGGTTTTATTATTAAGTTCATTGCTACTTATTTATTTTCATATTAATTACTGTTCATTTGTTTTAGAATTTTCACTTTTTTGTTTGTAGATACTTGTGTCTCTTGTCCAGCTGCATGTGTATGATCTGTGTTTCTTGGTCCCCTACATCTGTTTCCCTGTTTATTCTCCTCTAAAAGTTGTTAAGCAATCCTGATTAGACTCACCAGGTTCCCATATTATCAATCAAATCTCCTTTATATTTAAGCTCCTGGATTTCTATAATTCCCTGCTAGATTCTTCTGTTATGCGTGACCATGTCTCATGCCCTGGTCTTCTCATGTTTTTGTAAGTTTTCTTTTTTTGTATTAAATTGCTTCACTGCAGTGCGGTTTCCATTCTCCTGCTTAAGCTTTGGCCTGGCATCTTCACTCATCATGGCAGGAATGTTTTTAGACAATACTCATAATCGCATTACACTACACATGCACACACACACAAAACTTTTTCATTTTTTCAGTCTGAAGCCGTTTCTATATACACTCTTGTTTGCTTTGCAGAAAATCTCCAGTGTGCTGCTTGTACTCCTTTTTGCAGCAGCTGTCAATAATACAACCATATGACGGTGTTGCATCCACCCTTTTGGCCCTAGTTGCTACCTTTTTTTCCTTTCCATAAATTACAGCATATATTCATGTCTTGTGTAAAACAGTAGATGCAGTGCAACTTGTTCAAGTTATGCCATCAGCAATACGGCCTGTATCCTAATTATTTTTGTAATTGCTATTTATACAAGCTTAAATTTGGGTGCAAATTTCAAGTTCTGTTTCTCTCAAGATCAAGATAAATTTATTATCCCCAAGGAAGAACTGTTTTGCAGCCAGCAAAGAACAAATGCAAAGAAACAAATACCTGTTTATCTACCTTCACCTTCAATAAAAACATTCAAGATACAAACACATTACACGGCATGATTGCGTGTCTGTGACTGTGTGCATGTGTGAGCGCATTTATGAGGGAGTGTGTCAGAGACAGAGAGGGCTGTCTGCTGGTCATTGGCTCTATGCCTATCAGTTTGCAGTGATCAGTCTTGCTTGGTTGTCGTCTGTCCGCTGCCAGCTGTCAAAGGGCTTGCTCAGGGCATGCCCACTGATGAGAGGCTGCAACCATGCTCTAGGATCCATCCAGCACTCTAATAGGTCACGAATGGCTGCACAGGGCTTGCCAATAGCCTTGGACTGGAGAATGACTAGAAGAGGGGCAGGAAAGAGATAGAGGAAAAAGACAGATTTAGTAAGATAAATATGTAATCTAGAATTTTTGTAAAAACAATATAGCCATTTATCTTTCATCCATCTAACTCATATTTATATGAGAGAATGTATTTTTGTACAAGTTTCCAAAGTACTTTGATGAACTGCAACTGTCACATTTTGGTTCTACAAGAAATTTGTAAAGAAGTGAAAAGAGATAGATTTTTATGCATGGATCTTAGCAAAACTAAATAGTGAGGTCTCTGAATCAAAAATTAAGTATTGCTTAAGATTCTTAGTTGGATTTAGGTGTGGGTCTTAATTAGGCTCCGTCTGTCTGTTAGGCTTTATTTTCTCGCTAATGATGACTTCAGCAGAGATTCTTCTAGGATTTTCACAACATTTTTAGAAATGAAAAATCTATAGACACTTTTCCAAGGTACTTTAAGCAAACCGATGGACGTTTATGTTCATGGACCATTAAATAGGGAGGTAATTAAAGGAGTGCAAACTTTGCTTTTATACCCTAAAAAGTTTTACTTTATAATCAATAACTTTTGCTAACGAAGGCCATTGATTTCATAGAAATTAATCAATTCAAAGTGGCACAATTATGTAGTCTACTGTAAGGGAATAGGAGACATTTACATTGGCAAGAATAGTTATATTCTCCTAATGCTTTATATTCCTGGAGGCACTGAGAAATAAACAGTATGCTTTTATTTCTTTGAAGTTATCACTCCATATTTCTACCGGAGTTAATTGGGAACTTAAAAAAAAAAGCACTTTGGATCAGTATGTCAAGCTTGGAAGTTTAGATGAGTTTTCTTTATTACTTTTTTCAGCGCGTGTCATTCATTATGCCAGAAGGGAGTCATTTCTTTTTATCTGACTAAATGCATATGGATCATAAGCCTTAATTTGAACTTATGTACATCAGTTGACTCCAATGAGGCATCTAGCTGAAATTACATTTTTTAGAGTTGTCTATTGTGACTTCTCATTAATTGCAAAGACATGGGTGTATTTTTTTTTTTTACCTGAAAAATCTGATGAACTTAAATGTTTAGCATTATTTTTAACACCTCTGCAAAATAGAACTATGCTAAAGATCCTCAATATACCACACAAGTTTAGACAGCAAAATAATATATATAATAATTGCCATAAATTTGCATTTAAAGTATGTCATATTTGCACATGTTATTTCAGTATAATTTCCCGAATGATAATAGAATCTGCCTGATATGCAATTTTTGTTTTTATTGGCTTTTACTTTGTTTCTGTACATTCAAACTGCATTTCTGTTGCTGAGGGTTAGTGGTAAGGAAAGATGCTCTTCATTAGCTACCCATTGTTTCTGAGAGAATGATGGAGGAGCAGGACACTGGTGGAATAGTTTTCTAACCCAAGGGTTTTTCACTTCTTTTGCTGGAGGCAATACAGCAGCCAGCTACCCTGTGATCGAATGTCCCCTGTTCAACAAACAGTCACAGTGTTGACTGAAAACAATTGTGAGTCATGAAACTTCCAAATGTGCAAACTTACTTTTTCCATACCATCACAGCAAATGTTGCTAAGCTCAATTCAGTGTAGAATAAAAAAAAAAAAATCTTGTCTACAAGAAGACCACAAGATATCGTGGACGGATGAAAGTACTGAATTGTAAAATGGAAGATAGAAAAAATTCACAGAAGCTCAAATGTTAATGATTAAATATTTAAAATGCTGCCAAGCTGGTGGCATGACCATTCCCATTGTAGCCACAGTTTTTTTTTTTTTTTAATTTTAAGAAATCATTAGGCACAGTGGCAAAACCTGACTAAATTAAAAAAACAAGTTTGTCAGCTGTTTGTTGCTAGGCAACCAAAGAGCGAGCTAGTTGATGCCACCAACCTTGCTTAGCTGGCCGAGAAATTGAAGACTTAGTCTTTTCTTATCCTGCATCACCAGAATAAGAATAGGAATACTGTGCAGTTCTGGATCGGATTGCAGTAAATATTCTATATCTTAAATACTGAATAATGATCTTTCAGATTGGAAGAAAAACTTGATGAGCATAACTTTAACAGCCAAATTCCTTTTCTGAATGGAAGTCACGTCTGATGATGACAAAGCCCTATTATTTTCTCAGGGCGCTCTGAACACTATACAGTTGTTGTGACAGTTAGAAAAGAAGGATTTATTTCATGTTTTCAGTTTTATTATTCAGATTTTTTACATAATCTAAACACAACTGCAGGGTAATACACTAAATGCAGATATACCATTGAGACTTCAATGTTGTTTAAACAGTAAAAGTTATAGCAAAGTATTTTTAGTTCACATGAGTTTTTGCTGAATGTTACAATAATTTCCTCAAAATATAAATTGGATCAAAATCCACCTACATGTTAGCATATTTTGAACAACTATTGGTGAATGACAAATGGAATTGGGGGAGGAGTAATCTTTTAGTATAAGATTAAACTCAAAAAGCATGTGTTGAATATTAAAGGAGAATCTAAGAGCTTTTCAAATCAATTTCTGTTCAATGTCCATTTCCCTTTTAAATCTTGCATTAGAAGCTTTTTTTCCCCAAAGATCATGGGTGCATAAGCAAAGGATGGAAAATCTCTAGGATTATAGTTGTCCTGCTTCAGATTATCAGAAAATCCTCCACAGGGTGAAGCTTTCCACCCTGTGGAAAGCTGTTGTACTTTGTCTTAATCTCAAAGTTATAATCTTAAAAGCCTTAACACAAAATTTTTTAAACAAGGCCTGTTTACATGTGAAATATCCTGGGCTTGTGCTGTATTAGGTCTTACAATCCAGTGTTTCAACAGTACTGATGAAATCACAAAGTTTATTTTATTAAAATACCTAAATGGCTATTAGATTGTTTACTTTATATGGCCCTGTCAGAAACTGTTGGAATATCATTCGTAATCCAATTACTTTTATTTTACCTGCAAAATACAGCAAAAATCTTTGTCTAATCCTTTTGTTAATTTTACAATTTCTACTGAAACAACAGTCTGTCACTGTAATTTAAATTCTTGTTGTAGGATACAAGCATTTCACACAACTCTAAGAGTAACAACTGTGCTGCAGTGAAGAGTTAAGACGTCTGAGCTGCTTAGGTTTCTTCTGAATTGTTTGCTCTGGAGACTGGACAGCCTTAGAGCAGTTAGTTTCCAATACCACGGACATTGCCTTGACCAACAGTCTGAGAAGGAATTATTTCCGGAAGCTCCAAGCTTACTAGCAGGGCAGAGGGAGAGTGAGATTAGAAGTGCCTACAGAAATACAATAGGTTAAACCACCTGCAGGCCTTTCTTCAGCCTGTGTTGATATATTCCTTTCTTTGGATTGTAAGACCTCATTTTAAATGTTTCTTATCCTTTTTTGTCATTAGACTTTTGTCTTTGAACCTTTCAGAGACTATTAATCAAAGTTTCACACAACAGAACAGTCTGTTTCATTTTCTTGTTTCTCACAAAACTCTTATTTGCTTCTTTTTGTTCTTGTTTTGCTTTGTCTTTCTCCTTTAGATGCCTATCATTTGAATCATGTCTGTAATGGGTCAACTTCACATTTGTGCCTATAGTCTGTTCATGTTTAACATCAACAAAGTATATCACACCTTTTTGTTCCCTCCTGTGTTTATCTGAAGTATTAGGGAGATGTAGCCTCAATGGATGGAATTAATTGATTAATACGTTCATCCAATTAGTGTTCTCTCATCCATTTAATCAGCTAGCTGAGGTCAAAGCTGCAGTCAGATTAAAGGCAGACAGACGCTTTTGGTTCTGTGTGAAATGAAAACTGACCTCTTGGATTGTCTTTGCAATTCTCCCAGCAGGGTTCTCCAGCTCAACCATTAATTTTAGAATAACTGTTGAATATAACATTCATCAAAACTCAGCTTATCCTAGAAAATCATAAACTCACCAAGTCTTGTTAGGTTTGGGGATTTAGGAACACTGAAGTAAGAAGAAAACAGAAAAATTAAGTTATGTTTTTATCATTCTGATTATACATACAGTAAAACTACACTACGTTATTTTTGTTTGAACCAAATAAAATGTAAGTTTTTGCTATTGGTAAAGTAGAAATGAAAATTATTCTCATCAGATAAAAAAAGCAAATGTTTGATTCAATTTGGAAATAAGATGCTGGGGTCTGGATGAAAAGTGTAGAGAAAACCAAATCCAAAATAACATGTTTATGTAGATTCTAATTTAATTTTGTAAAATGTCTTGGCTCATGCACAAACTGGCAATAATATTTGTAATTGGTTTTTAGACTATGCTTTTATTGTACATGATTGATCAGCAAACCTGCCTGACCTGAACACCACAGAAAGCAAATAAGGCATTGCTAAGAGGAATATGAATGATACCAGCAACCTGGGTTTCTTTCGTACATCAGCAATGCCACAGGGTTCTCATATTCATGTTGGTTTTTCCTTAAAAAAAATTATTCCTAAATTGGCATGAAAATAAACGTCTAAATCGGGGACTGTCAACTCCAGGCCTCGAGGGCATGTGTCCTGCAGATTTTAGATATGTCTCTGCTTCACCACACCTGGGTCAAATAATCAGGTCTCTAGCAGGACTCTGCAGAACTGAGAAGGTAATTTAACCATCTGATTGAGGCGTATCGAACCAGGGACACATCTAAAACCTGCAGGTTTTTATCCCTCAGGGATTGGATTTGTGGAACCCTGGTCTAGATTGACCGGTCTTTGCAGATAAACACAGGTGCTGCATGAGCATGTCACACTCACAAGATGTGAAAGGCAGCTATTACCAAGAAGAAGTAGATTGTTTGCTTGTTTCATAATTGGTGACTGTATGATGTTTTTATGATGTCAAACCTTTTGAAGTAACTTGTCACTGAAATGTGCTATACAAATAAACCTGACCTGACTTGAATTGACTAGAAAAGGAGGCAGTGATGCTTACTGGTCGGTGGTCATAATATGATTGAAGATTGATGGATGTGATGTTTTATTTTTATTGTACAAATGTCAATAAATAAAACATATGTAATGTATATGCTCTTAAAACAGAATTTTGACAGTATATTGAGCAAATTTGCTTTAAATTTGTCAAACGTATTGATTTATTAGCATGCTCAAATTCAGCCTAGGCTGTAGCAAATGATCCCAGTTAACAGCTTTTTGTCTTTTCTGTCTTACAGATTTCTTTCCTGGCTTTGGATTACTGATAGACCTGTCATAATGGACAAAATAATTACACAGGACCTTTAAAGGATGAGCTCTTCAAACCAGTGGATTGCTCTGAAGGTCAAAGCCATCCAAGATCAAATGTAATCACCAACAGTAAAATCATCTGGCCTTTTCACAGTTCAAGATTTCTGCTTCTGCCATTAAAAAAACTGTTAGAACTATTCAAGGGACTGGACTGTAAAAAAAAAAAAGATTTCTTTTTCAGAATAAATTTAATCTGGGAATTTTCCCTGGACTCTAAACTACCAGTGTGGAACTGAATCCCCTCACGGTGCCGACTGGATGTGAAATGGGTACAAGTGCTGTTGGAGGCAGGAGAGTGAAGAATGGTTGGAAAGCATCAATGTTGTTCTTTAGCAACATGCTTTTCAGTGCCCCTACAACCTTTTTCTCCCATAATTTTGCAACCTATTACTGAGCAAGTCTTGTCAAATCTGTTGTTTCTGTCACCATCAAATCTTTTAAAGGTATTCTTTCATTCATTGGTCTCACTGCCACAGATTCCACTTTAAAGGAATACAAGAATCTCAGTAAGAGGGCAGGGGAAGTAGTCTGAAGAATCAAATAGACTGGCCATGTGACGATACAAACATGCTCTCACCGGGCGGTACAAACCCAATATGCTCCATGACCTGCCTTGTATTCAGCAGATAACTTCAGATTGATTTGTGATCCCATGGATTAACTTTCAAGTTCTTTCAACGAGACCTTTTGATTTTGCCCTGGTGGACTTGTTTTTTGTATATAACTACGAGTGAAAAATCTTTTGTGTCTGCATCTTTGATTTTACATGTAGACACTGGCCAATTTCTTTTTTTTCTTTTTTCCCAACAACATGATTCCCCTTTGGACAGCAGGACCGTGGACACTATTGGCAGCTCTGAGTCTTTTGAGCTGCTGCTGTTTTAAGTGGTCTGAGGCCTCAAGGACTAGTGGCACAAACTCAGGAGGGAGTGAACAACATGAAGAACCTTCATCTCTTGAAAGAGTAAAGAGAGGATGGGTGTGGAACCAGTTTTTTGTGGTGGAGGAGTACACAGGCACAGAGCCACTATATGTAGGAAAGGTAAGACATTTATTTCACTTGACATAAATGTCTCAGGAAATTAATACGCCAGGCTTAGGGTTAGTTATGCTGAATAAGTGTGCCTAAGGACCTAGTTAACATTAACTTAAAAATAGAAATATTTCTGCATGTTCATTGTGTCTGGATGAGTAAACTATTAGTAAAAGGTTTTCTCAGTCACAAAATATAATGAGCACTTAGTTTATGTTTGTTTATACAAATCAAAATACAAAATATTATTTAATTCAATTCAAAATACACCTCTTAAGAAGTTCAGTATTTTTATAAGACAAGATATTTTTGAATAACTCAGGATGGAGACAGATGATTGTTTTTGTTTGTTTTTCCCCCAAGTGAAAGCAACGGATGAATTCTTGACCTTCCCAATAACTGTATAATTGTATAATTCATTAAAAAAATATTAAATCTCTTTCAGGAATAGTTTTTCATGGTATTAAATCCAAAATTAATTGCATTACGTTTTACATACAGAACATTGTATTTGTGGGTGTGTGGTACATCCATAAATATTCTGCACAAACCAGTGTTGCAGTGATGGATGACAAAGCTGTTTCTTTCTTATCAAGGGTTGATTTTTTTTTTTTTTTTTTTTTTTTTTTTGCTTCACAAGGAAAAGACTATAGTTGCTGCCCCATCATCAAAAGTATTGGGATGCGGAAAAGACTATAGTTGCTGCCCCATCATCAAAAGTATTCGGTGATATCGGTCAATAAATGTATTCATTAATTCTTGCCTAAAATGCCACCTTAATGCAAAACGTGTTACAGCAAGCATAGACATCCCAGATGCCAATATCAGTGTTCACAATCCACGTTTCTAAACAAGTTACATGAATAATCAGGGGTTCGTAAAACACTTTAAAGCTGAATTACAATTCTTTAATTCAGCTTTTCACCAGTCTGATGGCTGACTACTTTAAATAATGTGAAATAAATAATAAATATCTTAGGCTGCTGTCCACCCATGTCCAACCCCGACTACACGGAAGACGATGTAATGGAATATGTATATATGGTTTTTCTTTTTGTCTCAACTTTATTCTTTTAATAAATAAACCAATCTTTTTAGAAGAAAAAGTTACAGTTGTAGGATAAAAAAAAAACAACTTCTAATGTCACAGTGTGTGATATTATGGTTTCAAACAAGCTCATTGACAAAAAAGTAAACATTTTTCTGCACAGAACTGAACTGCTGTTTTACAAATAAACAAAGTTAAATTTCTTGTTTAAAAGTGAAAGTTTGGATTTCCAAAGCATGTCTCTCTCTAGTATGTAATATGTAGTACTACATACTAGAGATAACAGTGCTGTCATGCCATCAACACTGAGTTGCCTGCTTTTGCTGCTTACGTCAAGGTAAAATAACATTATATATTTGTAACAGCACACAAATGCATATTCCTTGTAATTAGTTGAAATTGAATATTTCTGTTCACCATATTGTTGGATGCTGGTACACAGTAATGGAACATAATATATTAGGTTTTAAAAGCAATATCTTTTCAGAGTTAATGTCTGAGAAAGATGGTGATTGTTGAATCTAAGATGCACTTGAATTCAACAGTACTAACAACATTTAAGTAGACTTGAGAAAGCCAGCTCTTGTGGATATAAAATCACAGATGTAGACTGTTCATTCTAAATAATTCATTCACCTTCCAGCTGTGGACCTGAAAAGCTAAACTTACACTCTCAGGATTATGCACGCTGGATGATGCAGTTAAGTCTGATGAGCATGCAATCTTGGAACAAGGAAATAAATTCACCAACTAGAAAGCTGTTGCAAATGTGTTTTTCCATCAGTCTCTCGTAAAAGTTTGAAAACTGTCAGATCAAAACTGAGGCAACTGTTATCACTGTACTTTAGCAAAATATTTTTTACTACTCATGGTGTCAGTTTGATTCTCCAAGTTCTTACTTATCTGACATCTAAAGTGCATCACTGCTCTATGGTGTGTAATCCCAGTAAATAGGAATAGTTATTTGACAACAACTTCCCCTTCAAGTGTTTTGACAAACCTCATTGTTTTAGGCTCACTACTGGTGAACCTCCTAAACAGCTTGTCCATTCATCACAAAGCTCACCTTGAAGTAGAAGTTTAAATTCAACAAGAAAAAAAACAAAAACAATTTGCCAGACCTACTTGTTACGGTTTAAGACAATTTTCAAAATGTATTTACATTTTGTTCATCAACAAAAGTCTTGTTCTCTGATCTCTGCTGTCAAAAAGTTTAGCTCTTGTTTAACTCCTCATACTTCACATGAGAAGTTGTTCAAAGATGACCTGCTCGAGTAGCCTGTTATGAAACTGCATCTTAATTTGTTTTTTACATTCTTCAGAGAAAAGTTTGCAGAGTTTCAAGGTTTCAAATTACTCCACAGCTATTTGAAGTCAGGTGTTCCCGAAGTAAATGGTAACAAGGCATAACAAGGCTCTAGACTTTTTGCACCAGCACACCTATATTTTATATGTTAGGTGCACCAGCAAAAAAAATAGTTGTTCCCAAATTTTCAACCGCAACACACCTAACATTGCAGTTCAACAAGTTTATTATTTGTTTATCATTGTGTATAAAGACAACATTGACTTGTAAGTGATTAATTGACAGTGTGGTAAACATAAAGTTAATTTGAAGTGGAATTTTACAAGACAGGTAAAATTCTGAAAATAAAAAATGTTTTAACTCCTTCAGTGAGCTGAAATTGTAACCTAAAAACAAATGAACATAAAATTATTAAATGGATAAATTAAAGAAAGAATGATTGAATAGACTTTAATTATTTCCTGTATTTTTACATGAACTATTTTTTACCAGGTGCACTAGTCGCATTTCTGAAATTGGTCGCACCCTAGTGGCCTGTTTATGAAATCATAAAAATCTTTAACCACTTTTGAACTAAACTATAGCATGATGAACAAAATAAACCACTTTTTCAAATGATTTGAATAATATTAGGTTTTTAAGAAGTTTATAACTATTGGGGTCTCCTACATAAAATGCAGTAAGTAATGCAGTTATCTTAAAAAGAGTTCTGGTGCATCAAGAAATTGAATTCCTCTTAAGTTTTAATAAGTAAAACAAGCTTTACATTTTTAAAACACATTTTTAGAATCTATCACATTTCAGTAATTTGACTATAGAAATGTTTTTCTAACTTCTATGTGTTCTATTCCTCTAAGCTTGTATTATTTTTTATTTATTTTTTAATTTTCATAGTTTTATAAGTCCATTCATATTTGTGCTGAGAGCTCACAGAAAGAATTACTGGGTCACCCTTTCCTGAAGGTATTTCTTAACAAATTAGTCTTAGACAGTTATGACAATTCCAGGAACATGCTTTTCCTGAGCAAATTGTCAAATATATTTGTGACCACTAAATGGTATGTTTGGAATGCAAGTAAAATCATTGATTGAATTATTTTCAATCAGTTTAGTTTGATGTCTGTTGTACATTTGGGAATATTTTGCCTTCTTTTTGCCTTCTCCCCATTCACATTCAATTTATCTGCCGCTTCTCAAATGAATCTCATGAGCTGATGAGACTGGACAGTGTGTGCGATTCAATTGCTTTATACAGGACGTGATGTGAAAAGAAGAAACATTAGGGCAGACAGAATGAGACTCAGCAATGAGTCACACACACATCAATCATGTGATCCCCTTGTTCCTAACGATTTAGACATGGCAGTTGACCAGCTAATATTACATCTGCATATATTGATCTCTCCATTCTTACAAATGAGTGGGGATGTTCGCTGCAGCATGCAGGGCACGGTGTTACAAAATAATTATCCTTTGGTCATTACTTGTCTGCTGTTGTGATCTCTGATGTGTTCCTACTGGCTAGACCAACAACATGGCCAACAGGCATCACTGACTGAACAGAAGTGAGTGATATATAAGCAGACGAATGTAGGAAGAGGAAAGACTGGATGTGAGACAGAAAGGCTTGAGCCTCATGTGCGTACTTGTGATTCACTACAGACTTGTGTGCCAAGGAAGGCAATGATGCAAAACTGCTTAGGGCATCTTACAGGACTGTCACAGCAGGAGAATAGAGCTGATTTTATTAGTAAGATTATTATCGCACTTCATGTAACTGGAGTAGTGGCCACTGCCTTCACTGTTAATGGTCTGTATGAGTGTTAAGGTAATCGTGTGTAAATCATGCTCATTCATAGACAGACATACACACTCTTTCTCTGGCTCTCAGATTTTTTTAAACACTATTCTAAATATATAATAATGTTAAGTAGTGTTTTTTAAGCAGAATAACAGCATTAAGTATTCATTTTGCATTTCCCTTTAAATACACAATGTTTCCCCATGAAATTGTGCAGCCAAAATCTATTTTAGTCAATAGTCGATGCAGTAAAAGAGACAATAGATTACACTGGGAGGATAAAAAAGATGTGCACTTTTCAAGATCTGTTGGATTAAAGACTGAACCAAAAAACCTTAAAGATTCAGAGTAGTGCTAACTATATGCAGATGCCCACACAAAGTGACTTGGCTTGGTAAGAAACCATGTCAAAATTACATAAATAAAGACGTAGGTTAAACTTCACAAAATGCATTTATATTTATATTTTAGCTTGGTAAGAATGCCCAAATGAGAAAATTCTGATTTGGGCATTCCTACCCTGAATGCAAATGGTCCTCTGAATTATGTTCATAACAAAATATCAGCATCCCAGAAAAATAGCATTAATTATGTTCATTATATTTGTCTGATGGTTATTTTTACCCAAGTAGTTTGCAACTTCCCCTTTTGTTGTCATTTCGCAGGTTTGTTATAACATTTCAATATTTACACAATTGTTGACAAGTCTCATTCTCATTGTTTATTTATGACACTGTTTAGCTAAAGCCATGGAAGCCTGAAAAACTTTAGATTATGTTCTCTCTTCTTCTTAGTTCCCCTGGATGAGTCATTTGTGTGCTCTTGGAGTAATTTTGGGAAGACCGGATGCCCTTTAGAAGACTCAATCCTGTTATGTTTTGTCCTTTCATGTATAATGGCAGTCACTCGTGCTTTGTAGAAGTCTCAAAGCCTTAGAAATGACTTTGGAATTTGTTTTTTCTTAGATCCTGGCATGACGTGTTGATTTTTCAGATCTTTGGGACTACTTAACGTTGCTCCTCCATATTCCATTTATACAATTACTTGTTTACATAGGAGGGGTGTAATAACGCATTGATCTATATTGATATATTTATCAAATAATTAATAATTCAATTTTATTGATGCAAAATATAAATGTAAATGCATTTTGTGAAGTTTAACCTACGTCTTTATTTTTGTAATTTTGACATGGTTTTTTTGAGTGCTCCATACCTGTAAGAGCTTCAAAAGAAAATTATCAAAAAATATTTTAGTTGTTTGATATAAATTCCAGTGATTGTGTTAGAGAGGTATATGTTGTTGCATTTTGTTGACAGCAAATTTGTGAAATACATTGAAGTAAAATCCTTAAGTATCATACTTTGTGATATTGGCAAACATTGTATGATAATCCAAACAAATCAATGTTGTGATAAAGTAGGTGATTGGTCCAACTAAAGCTAGATCTGGATGTTACTAGAAAAATGGTCCCAGTAGTTTGCAATGCTCCAACGTAGGTTACCTAGGTTAAAAAACATTTATCTAGGGTTCTGACAACATGTCACCTAAAACAGATAAAGCTTTGTCTTTAGTTTGTGAAGCAGACTGTTCAGATATAGACACAATGTTCAAAGAGCCAATGTTTTCCTCCTCCTCACTGCTTTTACACTGATTGCTTTTACTCACCAGCATGTTTGCTCTCTGTTTTAATATATAGTCTGTTGACGATGGGTCCATAGCATATTTTAATGCAGTTCCAATTCCTGGTTTGAAATTTCCAGTTATAGGTTTGAAATTGTGTAGCTCTTTTGTAACCTTCAGTTGGTTTTGCAACAAAAATTATTTGACATTGTCAGTTAATCAAGTGTGGACAAAATTAATGGAAAAAGTTGTTTCTCTGCTTCATAAATTTGGCTCTTATCAGGGAACGCCATAAAATTTGAAAACAGCTGGATTATTCACACCTCTCTTCCCTCGCAGAGGGCTGTCTGGGGAAACTGAACATAGTACAAAGAGCAGGTCACATGACACAAACAGACCAGAGGATGCAGCAGCATTTCTCCGTTTGATGTGAAAATGTGGGTAAAAAAATGTCTAGATTTAAGAAGAAAATCCAAATTGATTTGGTCAACAAAATAATCTGGATAGTGAAGACATAGCTTTGCCTGGTATGCACAAAAAATATGTTGTGATTACAAAATTTAGCCTTGCAAAATGCAGAATCAGCATGCCCTACTCTGAATGCATGACTTTTGCTCGACAAAAGTTGAGCAAAAGAGTACAGATTACAGGAGTTGGGTCACATCAAAGAACCAAATGACAATTGTTTAAAAAATTGCAATACCGTATTTCAGCTCACACTGAGAAATCCTAAGGCAATTTTTTGAAGAATCAATGATGCAGTATGCTTTAAACTATGAAAAACAATTGATCAGGTATGACAGTTTTTAACTGTCATTTTTGATAAAGAGAAATAACTAAATGGTTGTTAAAATACGATTTTTTGTGTAACAGGTTGAACAAACCTGTTACATATATTTGTTTGCAGATAGAAGTGCTGGAGACCGTAGATAATCTTAAATAGTTGACCCATTCCACTTCTCTTGTGGCTTTTTCTTCTATTTTGATAAAAATTGCGAAAGATAAAACTATTCTTTGCAAGTGCCCACTATCTGTGCAAGACGGGCAGAATATGGTAGATTCCTATTTTCTTTTATGTCCCTGCAACAAAAAGGAGCATAGTTCAAGGTTTTTGTGCACAGTTTCAAAAGGCCTTTATATCCTTCCAGCACTCTGATGTTGATGCATGTATCTGGCATGGATTTCCTTATTTTGTCTAAGCAGGAACAGAGTGAGGCTGCCTCTGCAATCAATGTTCAAGTTTCCTTTGTGTTCCATTTTGAATATCTGAGCCAGTTGAAACAGATGGAATCATATCTTATACTGACTGAAAATTCTACTTATTTCTGAATAATATAAGCCTGATTTATGGAGTATCACTTTTATGGCTCTGATTTTTGGCTACAGTCCCATTTCCATGGTGTATAAAATGAAAGAGTGTTTTAAATTTCTCACAGCCACATGTAATAAAAATAAAGAATATGTGAAAAGAGAAAAAGAGACTCTTAAGTGTTCTACATTTAATTGGTGTTGTACAATGTTTTAGAATAATAATTATATAAAATTTAAATCAGAAGTACCTTTCATAGCATTCAAGGTCATTTTACAAAGAATGTAAAAACAACAAAAATGCCTAAGTCACCTAAATAGACTCTGGTGTATCAGGTTGGCTTGGGCAACTGATTATTAGTAAAAAGACTAAAAAGAGAGAATTGAGTCCATTTTCAACTATTTAAGGGGGTGGTTGTTATGTAAGATCTTCTATTTGAGCTTTTTTCCATCATGTCATATTTCAAGAAAAGCCACTATCTCTTCTGTCACACTGCATTTATACAAATTCAACCATATAAAATACAATTATGTTTGTGTTTGGACTCTTTTTGTTAGAATAGATTTAAAAATATAGTGATAAGATAAATAATTTAAATTAGTCTCATCTCACTGTCCTCTGAATTATTAACATACATCTCTGATGAAGCACATAGAGGAGTAATAATGAATTTAAAATATCTATCTTCACCTGTTTAGCAGGAGAGGGGTTGTCGGAGGTTAGCCCAGTGGAATTAGAGATGGTATGCTGCATCAGTCAAGTCAGTTGGTGAACCTGGGGGTTTCTGAGGCTTGCTAGGCATTTGCTCAGATTTTAAGTGGAGTTTTTTGCTGATGATACATTTTCTTCCCATGCAGACATATAGTGGACACTAATGTTTTTGTCACCGAGTCAGTACTTCCAAGCATTAAATGCTGCATAGTCATGCTGCATTCTCCCACAATAATCGCCTGCTTTTTTTTTTTACTTTGGATTCACATGTCAAGTATCTGGTTTTCTTGTTTCTGTTATTGCCAAACTATGTGTCACATCCTGGACTGGAAATACATAATCTTGATTATGTTTCATCACATTTACATTACTGCAATACGGTATCCATGTTTTCTTCATAAGGCTTCTAACAAAATCCTCATTATTTTCACAAGTGACTCCAATCTTGATGTAACTTGATTTATTTCAGATAGCACTTCAAGATTTTTTTTTTCTTTTTTACTGATTTGGGTAGCTCTTCACTGACAGGTGCTAGTTTTTTCCCCAGAGGATTTCTGCATCTATTTGTCCCTGACAGATCCCTCAGGTCATGTGATGAGGGCTTGATGATGGTGCTCCATTCCAAGTTGAAAACAGAAGAAAAATCCTTTCTAGTGAGCCCAGACTCTGAAACTCTAATTTTCTGTGCATGAGATCAGAGTGGACTTTGGGGGTTATTTTGAAAGTAAGAAAAACATTTTTAAAACGACTTATTAATTTTTCTTGTTTTTTATGCATTGTTGTCTTTTAGGCTTCAATTGATTCATTGTAAACCACTTCTTTATCTGGAATGGTTCTATGGGAATAAAGCTTTGCTTACTTATGTACCCTCTTGACATTTTGTTTGACATTTTCTTTCCTTCCCACCGCTGTAGCAGTCATTTATTCACTACTCTCATCTTGAGCTTTGTCTCTGTCTCATGTTGTATGTACTTTTCCTTTTCATAGCTGTCTCCTACTAGGCCTCATCTCTGATACAGTCACCTTGTTAACACTTTAAAGCTGTTAAGATCAGAGAGCTTGACAAGCTGTGGTGAAATGTGGCAGGCCTGCAACTGATTACACAGACTTAAATATAAGACAGCCAATTTGCTCCCAATTTGAAACCCTCAATAAACTAAAGATTCAGTGCATTCCCTCTGCAAATGTAAAACCCTGCTCCACAAATGCATTGCTAGTCTACTTTACTTGATTTGGCAGT
This sequence comes from Poeciliopsis gracilis, assembly GCA_911649635.1. Classification (NCBI taxonomy): domain Eukaryota; kingdom Metazoa; phylum Chordata; class Actinopteri; order Cyprinodontiformes; family Poeciliidae; genus Poeciliopsis; species Poeciliopsis gracilis. The sequence goes on from CAJVRI010001403.1 coordinate 3,483,318, forward strand.
AGAATTTTATTTTAATCTAATGTTTTTGTCCTAACAAAAAACATCAACTTCTGCAAAAAAAAAATGCAGGGACTGGAAATCCTCAGCATTTCCAGTCTCAGTTTTTATGACTCAAAAACGATCATGTTAAGCTATCAACCTTGGTCTCAGGGGAGACCAAGGTTGTTGATAGCTTGGTTGGTTACACATGATTTAATTTATTTTAAAACAGGCAATAAACTTAACTGTGGAAATAATTTTTGAACCCCTCAAAACATATTTATTGTATCAGAATAAAGAATCAAATGATATTAAGTTGAAGTTACATGATTTTTTTAGAGAGCAAAAACTGACAGCAAAAAGGGCTTCCAGGGCAACATTTGTTGGAGCAAAGCTGACACTTAACATACACTACTCTTCAAATAGCAGGTTCAGTAGTGCATGTTAAGTGTTGATCAGTATGTTTAGATATTAGTGCAACTTTCTTCTTTACATAATAAGCTCTGGAGTAATAAAGAGTGAACCCCAGCTGTGAGGCAGCCCTCATATTCTGCTCAGTTTTTTTTGACTCACTGATTTTCATACTGTTACCTCAAAGGATTTCCCACTGGGAAGTTACATATATTATCTACCAAATAAAAACCCCAAAAACAAACTAACAAACCAAAAAAAGTAAACATTTTAGGTACAGGTCAAAAATACTTTAAATAAGTCTGTATAGATTCCTGTAAGTAGCCCTATTTACCATTTTCTAGTTTTGACTGTTTCAGATGGCCTCCTTATATCTGCTGCCCTTTATCTCTTTTTAATAGTCTGTTGGTTATTTTTTACTCTGCCCTAATTAAAATGGTTGTAAAGGCACTTCATCCAACATCATGCCAGAAATCACTTTAGCATTTCCTACCGCTCAGAAGCTTATATGTCCCCAAATAACTCTGCAGCTGCAGATGACAGCTGGACTCCAGGATGCTTGTTGTTGTAAATTGTGAGCTAAGGCCACTGCAGTGATTTGGTGCAATGGACAATGCTTTTAGATACATAACCCTTCAGTTTTGCAAACTGATCTTTTTGTTAGGTGGCTATGAAGGTTAATACCTGAAATTTTCTGGAGTGTTTCAGATGACAGCAGGGAATGTAATGTTAAACATTTTGGAGAAACAAACTGACACAATCATTACAATGGTACCTATTGATTTTAGTGAAATGACTGTGTTCACTAAATCCTAAAAGTTATTGCAAGTTTAACACCAATGACAATGGGTCTTATAAAGAGCTCACCATCTGCTCTTTTATTTGTGGCGACTCCAGTATCTCCAAGTATACACTTTAAATTCACAGAGGAAAGACGCATTAGGTGGATCACATTGGTATTGTAATAAGATAAAGTAGCCTTCCCACCTTGGGAGTATTCTCTTCACTATGGTTGGTGCAATTTTGTAGAATCACACAAATCTATTTTGTGCAGGACACTCAAGCGCTGACTTAATCTGAAGCTGTAGCCCTTTGTTTCAGATAAGTCTGGTGGCCCTACACACATTTGCTGAAGACAGGCAGACTAGAGAGGAAGAAAGAGTGTCTCTTGTTAGTCACAGTGTTTGAGTGGAAATGTGGGATCCTAATAAGATGGAAGAAACGGTTAGATCAAGTTAGGGTGGGAGGTCTGTGTTGCTGAAGTGAGTGAAGCAGAATACAACAGCATCCTAAACCGACTCTGTTGGAAAACAAAGCTTAAGTGCTTCTTTCAAAGATTCAAGCAGTATAATCACACTTCTTTCTTGTTTTCTATTCAACCTGTACTATATGAATGTGGGTTAAAGCATTTTGTAGAATCTGAAGCGTTTATTAGGCACACTTTTTACCTTCAAAAGTTGAATATATTTGACATTTGAAGCAAAATTGCTTATGAAGGAAATGGCAAGGCTAATCTGACGCTGAAACACAAAATATGTCATTTGATTTACTGATGGTCAGTGAGGGAAAACATTTTAACTTCATGTAAAATATTGAAAATAAACATATGTTTACACTTATGCTTTGATAGGCATAAGGAAAGCTTGATAGTTTTATTACTTTTATTTTTTTCTGTTTAGTTATTTATGTCATATTTGCACCCCAGGTTATGTTTTTGCGGTGCAAGAGACTTGCACTCTCATTCTAACCTTTGGTACTCAAAGTACACTTTAGCTAAGTTAACTTAGTTTTTCTTTCAGTCTACCCGCTTGAATCACACCAAGGAGGATACACTGACAGAAAGATGGGTATAGAAAGCCTGAGGGTGGAAATTAATCCAGGAGAAAGGAAAACCCACAATGTTTTTAGTTGTGTGTGGGGGTTTGTGAATGAGCAGGCACAGTATGCTGTGTGTATGTGTGACTTGGAGCACATGTGTAGGTAGAATGATGTTTCCATAGTTCTAGTATTTGTGCAAGTGGATCAACATTTAATGAGAACATATCCCAAATGCACACACATTTCTACACAATCTAATTTAGAAAAATAAAGGCTGAGTAAGCGTGAGTGTCTGGAAGAAAAAAAAAATGAAGGAGTAAGCTCACTTTTATTGGATATCTCTGAGTCTGGACCAATGAAACTTTTTTATTATCCTAACTGAAATATTGATACCTCAAAGTACCCAGCAGTATATTTTTCCCCGACTGTTCTTGTATTTCTCTTCCAGATGATTCACAATGGTGGGAGAGGGCAAAAACAGACAGACAAAAGAATGTGGGAGAAAATGAATGAGGGAGGCAATATCAGAGTACAGGCATGCGTTATTTTGCAGTTTTACGACAAATACTAAATGAAAATCCCTGCAAGGGTATTAGAGGTCTGTATTTAATTAAGCCTTTATAAAATATTAACCAGGAGGACAGGGCAATTTCCCTTCTCCCATGGTTTCCTCAGTGGATTGAACTATAGTTACATTGCAAAGACAGTTTTGAATTATGATTACAGAGAGAAGGTGAATGAGAGTGAGAAAAAAGCATGTCCAAAGTGCCCACTAAAGAGCCAAAGGGGATGTTGGAATGAGGGACTGATGCTCCTCTGACCACAACGTCTGGAAAGTCTTCAAATCACAAGGAGGAACAACGCTTCGATTTATTAGAGGTCGGTTAGGGTCACTTTTCAGCCCTACCACCTCTCTGTCTCTTCCTTTTACAATCTTTGAACATACTTTGATTTCCTAATTTGAGAGTCACATCCTGTGAAGGGTGCATTGTATAAAAGAGGTGTAAATTTGAATCAAAATAGAGTCTTCATCAGGTACAATGATGACAGTTTGTAAAAAGAAGTGGAAGCAGAGCTAAATATGCAGTTCCATTTAGAGAAAACGATAAGGGAATTGACGAAAGACCTACTGCATTCTAATTTCCTTTAGCCTCATTTGATGACTAAATGTAATTTGTTTGACAAACAATCCAACAGTCTGCCTGATGTTTGCAACCAGACAGGCCACAAGCTAATCAAAAAGGCTACTTGCAAAAATATTTTTGCAGTTGTAAATGCACTTTATGGCAACTAATCCTCAAAGGAAAAATACACTTTAATCTCCATTCTTGCTGCTTTATCTATACAAAAAATATGATCTCAATATATGGAAGAGTTTAACACATTTTAAAAACAGATACAGCTGGAAATAGAAAGTTGACCAAACCTTTGCAGTAGCTGTACCAATATTTTTATTTTTAATTTTATGTATTAACTGCCAATACCACACAGATAATTAAATTAAAGCTTTGTATTCTTATTCAATTTTTCATATATTTCTGTTTTTCATTTCACTTTATTTATATGCATGGGTCCATTGGTGCACAGTTGTTCTTGATGCTCTTTCTCCATGGTTGGTTCACTCTTTATGAAACTTATGCAGATCACTTGACCATTTTCTCAAGGCTTCCGCTAAACTCTATGTCAATACAGAGTTTCCTATCATTCTTTTCCCTAGACTTATTTTTTTATATGAGTCACTCACATTATTGAAATTTTCTGAGGTACTGAATTTTGAATTTTTACTGTCAAAGTCATACTCATTAAAATCAATGCTTGAAATATTTAACTGTATGTTTGATTAATCTATTGTATGAGCTCAGTTTTATGAAATGAGTGAAACAAAAATGTTTTACTTTTTCATATGTCTTTTTACTATACTGGGATACAATTTTGCTTGTATGACATGTTTTAGCACTATTTTTCACCTCAAGAGCATAAGAGATAAGAGAGATTCATAGAGCACACATCATCTTATAATCAAACAGCATTTGACTGTTACATAGATGTCTTAAATCAAACAGTTTATAGGTTATGTTAGATACCTTCAGATTAAAATGTGCTCTTCAGCGATCCTGCATGACTTAAATATACTGCAGTTCAACTAAATAAATTCAACTACCTCTTTATTCCAGAGATCGTCATCAATCCATCTACCCCTTACAATTTTACTGTCACTGCCTTAGTGATCTAATATCTGGGTGTTTGTCAGTTTGCTATTTTATGTTTCCATTTTCCTTATCAGTTATAAATCAATTCATAAGTACCATGTAGACATTTTGTACCAGCATTGACAACTAGTAAATCAAAGTTATGTTGTCATCAACTTAGAGGTCACTGTAAGGAATCGGAGTTATTTGATTTCTATAAATAGTGTATCAACTGGAGGTTAGTCAGAGTTCTTATTTTGTTGTTCAGGAGTCACATTCCTATTGGAATTCCAATTCCAATAGGAATTGGAATTGCAATAGATTAAAATATGCTGTAACAAATATTCAGGAAATAAGTTTATAGTCAAGTTGGAAATGAGACAGTACATAACTACAGAAAAAAACAAACTCATATGAAGTAGTAAATGAAGGGGTTATATATATGTTTAGACAGAAGCAAGATGGTGAAATAATATGTGTACATGGAATAAAATACAGAAAAGGACAAATTAATTCATGGGTAAACGTGTTGGTCAGCAGTAAACACAATCCAACTGTATATTCTGCCTTCGCCATTTGAAATGCAACCAGACAGTTCAGCTAAACTCTTACTTGATACCAAGACTCTGAAGAAAGTTGGCCTTTTGTCCCCAGGTTTATTGAAACGAAGGGAGTGTGAAACTAAAACACACAAAAGAGGATACATCACTTTACATTCTTTTATAAACATAAACATGCATTTAGTACACCAAATGAAACACTGAATTATCAAAGTAATACAGATTTACAATACGCATTCAAAAATATCTAACATTAACCTCAAAACCAGAAAATTATGTAAAAAAAAAAAAAGAAGATGTATATTAAACATAACATACCCTCAATGGTTTGTCAGGGCAAAGATATATACAGATTAAACTGGATTGACTGAATACATGGATGACATGAAATCTAACTCAGCTTTGCTTCCTGGCCAAAGTCACATGAAATGCAGCCGGGCTGCGCCTCTTAAAGGGAAAGCCCCCTCACATAGACACCCACAAAAAATTCTCAACAACACTATGTACACACACACACACACACACACACACACACACACACACACACACACACACACATATATATATATATATATATATATATATATATATATATATATATATAACACTTGCAAAAATCAATAAACTTTGTAACAGCACACAGAACCACTATGATACCCTGAGTCTGCTCTATCTGATGTGGTGTTTTGGTTTTTATGCTGTCCTATTTCTGGTTATTTATTTAAATAAGTCCATAACTAAACTACTTTGAAATTGTGGTGTTGCAGTGAAACGAACTCTGTAGGGTTTCTCCTGTTTTGAGCCTTAATTTGCATTACATCTGTATCCAATTTCAGATCCATACAGACTCAGATGAAGGTGAGGGCAATATCAAGTACACCATCTCAGGAGAGGGGGCAGGCTCAATCTTCATCATCAACGAGCTTACAGGGGACATACATGCTACAGAGAGACTGGACCGAGAGGAGAAGGCTTTTTACACGCTTCGAGCTCAAGCCCGAGACCGTCTCACCAATGCCCCTCTAGAACCGGAGTCCGAATTTGTCATCAAGGTCCAGGACATCAATGACAGTGAGCCCCAGTTCTTGGAAGGCCCCTACATCGGCAGTGTGGCAGAACTGTCACCTACAGGTAAGCTACAAGTCTTGCTGTGGAGTTAGGCAAGTGTCCTCTGAATGAGATATTTCAGACTTTGAACACGGAATGGCTTCAGGCTGTCTGTGGTGTGTAGAGATTTTGGTTATATAACTTCTATTTAAACTCTGCATTAGAGGTGTGTATACTGTAATGCTACTTCCTTTGATCAAAGAAAGCCTAAAAGGTCTCTAGATGACACAGTTCCTCCTACAGTATAATTGAACATCAAAGGAGAGACCATGTTAGAAAGTAGAATTTAATTTAAGTAAACTGTGCAAAGTGATATACAGCTTTAATCTGTTGGCAAGAATGAAACTGAAAATTAGCGTAATAGAGCAAAGCTGAAAAACCTGATGAGATTTGGGGTTTGTTCTGACAAAAGAAATGTTTTTAGGAAAGTGATGTTGAGCAAGAGGGTTCGAGGGAGGTACATAAAGTACAAGCGAGGTGCTGGAGAAAAGGAGATGATTGTGACAGTAAACCCCACTGGTAAAGCTTTTAAGTGACACAATACTGCTAATCCTGACAAACGTGTTTTTATTGTTAGCAACCTTATTAGCAGAACCCCATGGCTGCCTAAAATTCTAAGTGGAATGGAAAAGAAAGGTGAAAGTAGGGTGTATGAGGATTCATTAGCATGGCATTAATGTCACAAACAGCTGATGTTTAATAAACAAAATTCTCTTTGGCTGCCAAGTGATATCACAAAACCATGTGTGATCAGCATGTTGTGCTTGACACTGCGTGTGTGTGTGTCTGTGTTTATTCACATGCAGTAGAGGTTCAGTAAACAGGGAGCACTTTTTTGTTTGAATGACTACAGGAGTGCTGCAAAATGGAATGAGTCTTACCCTATTCAAGCCTGATTGGAATTAATTCCTGCTTCCTCAGCATGATCCAAACCATGGGCATTTTCTGCCAACAGTGTGCTCTAAAACTGAATGGGGTGGAAGAGTGAGTATGTGTTACCATGAATGAGAGAGAGGCAATAAGATAGGCCAAGTAAAAGGTAAGAAAAAAAGGTGAAATAAAAATAAAAAGAAGCAAAAAGACAGTTCTGGAAACTAAGCTTTCCACTTTAAGCAGACAAAAGCAGGCCTGTTGCAGAAAAGAAACATGGTCTAACAGAAGCTTTGCTTAGTTAATAGTAGTTAATGCACTTTTAATTGCCATGACCCTACCACCTTTGTTTGACCTTGTCTCGCTTCAGTCAAATTACGCACTAAATAGGTGTGGAGTTCATGTTTTAAACATGATTGTGCTGTATTCAACTAATGAGATAACATTAAGTGCTTAGTCAAGCATTCTTCTGCCCACCCCCTCTTTGCTTCAGTTCTGCATTATTGAACATCAGTAAAGCCAGTGAAATTTTTTATATATATATTTTTTGACATGTCTACAATAAAGTCACAAGGACAAAGACAATAAAAGAAGTGAACAAAAAACACAAAAGACAATTTAAAGACAATTGAAAACCCATGAGCAGTGTTGCGGTCCCTGCAGTAAGGATTGGTAGTGTTGATGAAGATGAGTGCAATCCTTCTGATTTCTGTACTGATTCTAGTAACATTGTTGAAAAATTATGTTGTCTTTTAAAATAAAAGATCCAGTAACAGCGGTTTAGACCAGTTTGATGATATTCAGTCTGTAATGTCATTCTGTTTTCCAAAAACAAAGTGGGTTAATATTTCTTTTGAAAACAGCAAAGAAAAAATATTTTCATGTTGACGTAACGGTAAACTATGAACAAATATGCATTCTTAAAGTGTAATGGTTATATTGTGATTAAAGGATAAGCTTACTTACAGTTAGCGAATGTCTTGGCATCATCCACAGTTTTTTTTATAATTTATTCCAGTTGTCAGTGTTTTTGTAGTTTTTTTCTGCGTTTGCAGATAATTTTTGACTTTGTGAAATGCAGAGGGTGTAAAAACATAGTAACATGTTGTGTATTTATGATTTTGTTCTTTTCTTGCATGAACCCAGGATATGCTTGAAACCCGTTTGGAATCAGCAGTTTTTTATAATGTAATTTTGAACACGGCTCCTGTGATGTGAAGCAGGGTTGCATTTTATGCTGTGATTTGAAGCAGGTTGCGAGCATTAGCCACACCAGGGATTTGCACACTATGCTGTTTTACTGCCAACTGTATAGGCAAATTGTCTTGAAACACACAAGGCTGTAATAGTAGGAAAGTAATCAGCAGTCAGCTGCCTAGGGCATATTCGTCTTTACTTATCACTCCTGTCATGTCTTCCTATGCCATTCTTAGTGATGGCGTCAAAGCCCTTGATTCTGCCTGTCCCTTTTCACACAAGCTTTCTGTCTCTTTGACTATCTGCCTATTCAGCATTTTTACATAAATAACAATTGTGTGCATTATGTTTTCTCTCTATGTTACTGGAATAGAGTAAGTAATGTGCAGCAATGTTATCCACATGAGATGAGATTCCCTGGTTAAAACTTAAATCTGAATACAGACGATAGCCAATTGCCTTTCACCCTTAACCCCCCATTATTAGCCCAGCAAAGTCAGATTAGGAGGTTAGCATTCTGGTTGTTTTGGTGAGTTAGGGGTAGTGTGAAGGGGAACATCTTCATTTACCTAAAAAAATAGAATATTCTTGAAAACAAAAAGATAGGGGTTGCTAAGAAATTTGTTTATTTATATTTTTTTGGTTTGGTTCATTTTTATTTCATTTATTAACATATTTTTAAATGTTTAATGACAGTTGCAATCACTGTAATGTGTAGATGAAGGTGTTTTGGTTATTTAGAGTAAGATTTGTTATTTGCAAGAACATTTCTCAGTTTGATCTGTTTTGTATTTCTCAACAAGCAACTAAGATCCAGTTTGAATTACTCTGAAGTATTACATTTTATAATTTTGCTATTCATCAATTCAACAACCAGAAAAAAAAAATGTATGCTGATTTCTGCTGCAGGATAAAAAGTGCCTATAATTAATTAGTGGAATCCCACAAAGTATGAGCTTAAAAGCAGTGTACAATTCTTCAGTGGATTATTGTAACCACTACCTGAATGAAGGACCAAGAAATTGGAGGAGTATCAGAAATCCTTCTTTAATTTAAATAATCTATTGTTGTGTCAAATATGTGATCTAAATTGACTCCTAATGGTGCTTTTGAGCTAATATTTTACCATTTTGTGTCATTTAGATTTGTGTTGTATATTTAAAGATCACAGTGGAATCATATCACAGTATCAAAATATATCCATTGCTGAATATTTTGAATGATGGCTACTTACTTACAACTTAATGGTTTTATTTCTATGTCTGTTCAATTCTTATTTAATTTCAAATAATGGACCCATCATTAATGCAAATCATCCACAATGTTAAAAGTTAATGTTGCCTCATTTTCATTTAGTACATTTAGTACAGGTCTGTCCATTTAAACACCCATTCTTCTATTATGAATAAGATCCAATCTATCTTTGGCAAAAAGCCATGAGCCATCCCTTTGGACCCAATTACAATATGAAGGCTACTTAATGTCACATACTAGGAGAAGATGCAAAATTAAAAAGTTCCATAACTTTTAGTGTTAGAATAATTTCTGTTCGCTGTGAACAATATACAATTGATATAAATATAACATTGTACACTTACTCTTATGCAGAACGATTCAAAACTGCTGCACTTAACAACATCTTGATACCTTAAAACATATGTGTAAAATATATTTCATGGAAAATTGCTACGAGGTACTTCATCTACTAAATGTCAATTTGATTCCAAAAATCTAAATGTTGTTTTCACACAAAACAAGCATCTCCTAGGTTTTGTGTACCTTTTCCAAACACTATATTTAAAGGTAAAAGAGAAAATGAAACAAAACACAAACAACCCAAAATTTTTTTGAATAGATTAAAATATTTATATTTGCAAGTTTTTTGCTCTGCCATTCTAAAAAAAACCAAAAAAAACACATAGAGTGGATATAGAAAGTCAAAACATTCCTTTTTAAAATGCCAGGTTTATTTAAGATTAAAAAAAAATGAAATTTTTCCATGTTGAATTTCTGTGTAAATCAACTGAAATACAAGTTTCAGTATTTCATACAGCTATCATGAATGAGGCAATTTGTTTATTCTTTAAAAAAGTTCAGCAGGGTCAAGGGGACAGTCTTGACAATTTTAGCTAAAACAATAGCATGCATAGAGTTCAGTCTTTCTGTAGTCTTAAGAGATGGGGTCATCTGAACCTAAAAAGTTTTTTTTTTATTCTGTACATTTGCTTTTCCGAGATTGTTTTGTGTGGTTTTGGGAAATGATGGTCTGATGGAACAACTCCCACTTCCTCGCTGTCTGACAGTGACATTTGCAACGCTCCTCCTGAGCATCATGCTAAGACTATGGAGGGATCAAAGGGCTCATGAGGATCGAAGTGTACACAAGCACAAGTAAAGAAAAGGGTATTAAAAATTCACAGCCATTATCATATCACAGTAAAGTGATTCTGATTTTAAAAGAATATGAAAACAAACCTTACCAAGACTAAAGACTGATAAAGACGAGATTCACTTTGGTCAGGAAGACTACAAAGAACATGGAAGTAACGCAGGAATTCTTAGTTCGTACTGTTTAAGTTCTGCGTACAGAACTGTTTGAGTTCTGTACGCATCGTTTCCTGTACTCTCTTTTTGTCTGGAATAAGGAATATGATGGAACAACATAATCTATTTATTCCAAAGAAAACATGTAACCCTGGCTTAAGGTGGATTTAGCACAAGAACAAAACAACGTATTATGTAAGGAACAACATGACAGCATTGATCTCTTGGGTTACTTTCTTAAGATAGACAAACTATAATGTACCCAATTCTTTTTGGAAAGGTGGAAAAAAACATGACCCAAAAACTTGAGACTTCTGCTTAAAAACTAAGAAAAACAAAGTTGTTGTTTTTTTTTTTTCTTTTGTTTATCACCACAGTGAGTTTAATTGATTGAGAGACTCCTGAACTAAATTTTATTTGCCCATTTTTTTTGTTTTAAATGAATGACATATTTTAAACATATAACGAGAAGATTTTTGTGCATTTCTTTATCTTTGATATAATGCTTAGATGTAAATGCAGAGTGGTTAACACTTAATGAGATGTTGAACTAAGGTTGGTGCTTCTCAAGGGTTTCTCATTAATATTAAATTTGATGCACCTTTGTTCTCCTTTTGTTTGCCATCTTTAGTAAGACTTAAATATTCATGCAGCTATGAGCTAGGCTTTAAAATAAAATTATAGAAAAAAAAAGTGGGTAAAGTAAACTGTATGTCATGGGTCTGATCATCACAAAAGTTGTATTAGGCAGTGAAATAATTGAGTTTTTAGTTCTGGCACATATAGTGCAGATACATTATTGGCAGTGGCACCCTAAAGCTAAAGCTTATATGCTCCTCACGGCCTGCTAATATTGAAGTAATAAAGACAGGCCTTTTCCAATTTAAAATCACTATTACACTGTGTTACAACTTGCATACTAAGACATCCATCAATCAGTTTTTTCTTCTTTTTTATGTGAGCTGACTGATAAAGTACTATAGCACATTTTCTTGGGTATGAAACCATTTAGTCTCTGAGATGTCGTTTTGTTTTTTTTCCCCTTCTCCATTGGAGTTGGATAAGAATGTATCGAAGTGAACAGCTCATGGTGTAAAAAAAAAAAAAAATATCCACAGGATAATCCTGTGATTCATGCAGGTTCCATCATAAATGACTTCAGACTTGTTGAGTGGCAGAGCTATACATAACATATGTGCCTTGGCCCTAAACTTGAGGACACACTGACTGACAAGTCAAATTGTCCAAAAAAGATAAATTAATAGGTCTCCAGTTTTTTTGTGATAATTGCTATGAATTACTGAAAATCACATTTGTTTCAAATGCTACTCAAATTTTTTTATTCTAAAGCTCATTTATAAAACTATGTTAAAGAGTTTGTGTAACTGAACACAACATGTCTAATCACACATTTAAATCATAATTCCATGTTTATTGGGGATGTTCAAATCAACTGTGCTTGGATTCGTACATGCACACAAAATGTATTTGCTCAACATATATTTTGATACATGAATACTTCATGATTAAAAGAAATTGATGCAAGGCTATGTACCTGAGATCCCTCATAATTTATAGACCACATTTACAACTGACAATTATTCCTTTTAAATATGGCTCCACACTCAAAAATTGTCTTTGTAAGCACTCAGCATTTTTCAAACTCAGATTACAAAATACAAAACAAACCAAGTAAGTCTTTGCTTGACTTTTTATGCTCTTGATCTCCTGACCTTTGTCCTACACCGCCGTATAATTACCATAAGAGATGGTCCAAACTCTCTTCATGTAATGCAGAGATTCCAGAGGGGAATTTATGTCATAACCACAGTTCTTGCTTCTCTGGTTTTGATTGGTTCCACAGAACAAATCTCATAACAATAAACCCTTGTCATACTAACAACAGAGGAGGTATTTCCAAACACTGGTACCACTTGAGAAAGGACTGCGGCAATGCAGGAAAGTTACAATCAATATATCCTCCCAGCTACCTTTATGTATATGACTAACAGCATGCACAAATATGCACTCAACCACACCGCCTGACATAATTGATTTTGGCTGATCTCAGCAGGCAAGGTCATGCTTTTACATCTTTGGGGAAGAGGATAAGCAACAACGTGGTAATATGGGATTCAGTATGTAAAATTGTCCAACCTTAAAGAAAAACAGCAGCATAATAGATCTGCAATTGTGATGCACAAGATTGAAACAGTTTTATAGAACTGTAATATAGCACAGAAGCACTGGCAATCTTTTCCAAACAGTATACTGGACTTTTCAACAATGAATTTAATAGTAAGCAACATAACACACATGCAGAGTGGGTTAAGAAGTTATACATGGAAAAAGTTATATGCTGGCTTTTGTGTCTTTGATTTTTGTGTTAATCGATAATACTATTTTTATTATTTAACCCACACAGAAACACCCAAAATAAAATAAAAAAAATGCAAAAAATTAAAGCTGCTGTGCCACACTGGCTCAGAACACTGTTTTGCAAGACAAACCATGATCTGATCTATTAAAAGACACAGGTTCAGAAGCAAACAAAGATTAGATTTACAATATCATTCAGTAGAGATGAAAAATATCCCTAAATCCTTGTTGAGAACTGAAAGAGGATCAATGTAAGCAGACCACTGGCTGTTATGACATCACAGATTTTTCTTCTCCTTAAACCTCATTCACTCTCACCAATCTTTCTCTGCCTTACTCCCTGTGCCATCCCTCTCCTGGGGCATTTATGTGGATGAGAGAGAAATGAATCTGATTTGAAGTAGTAAAGGAATAACTTTTCATGTGAAAACATCTCAGCTTTTATGGCTTTACTAAATGATCCATAATGCGGGCAGGGAGCACTCAGTCCTGCAGATTAAGGTGGGTCGAGGCAAGAGAGCGGCTCACTGTTGCAGTAGTTAGACCCCTCCATTGAAGCCTGTACCAGTATCGCACCAGCTGAGATGGGCACAAATCTCTTTTACGAGGCTGCCTCTTAAATAGCTGTCAGTCTAGTGTCTCACACGTGGCTCACTCCTCCTGCTCCCTTTGCAGTAATTGAACCATCTCTCCCAGAGTGCTGAAATGGTGTGGGAAGCCATTCCGACAGCCTGTGTTGATACCATTAAACCAAACTCATGCATAAATCTGACTATATAGCCATTGTCACTAATCCCCCAATGAATCCTCCACACCCCAGAAGCAACCCTCCTCCTTGTGTATTGTCACCTCATATGATTAGCTTTTTTTACTTGAATATTATTTGCACTACTCATAAAATATAATAATATATATATATATATGAAAAAAAATCCATCCCACACTCACACTCATTTGCTGTTTCCTTACTGTAAATTCTAACAAAGACATGTCATAACTATGTTGAAATAATTTTGAATTCAAGGAAACAGGATAGATTAGAAAGGTTTCAAAACTGCAAAAAAAACAATAATTATGCAAACGGTTAGCTCTTTTTTAAATTTATGTTAATCCCACCCACCCTTGGGAAGTGTAAGTACTTTACAGAAATAAATGACACAATTATAGAAATATTAACAAAGAATGTGGACAGAGATTGAGATTAGTGATTTATTTCTCCCCCAATTACTTACCCACTATGCTAGGGCATTTAATGAATAACAAAGCTGTACCCTCATTAATGCTGCAAAGCAAAGAGCCATTGCAACTCTGTCTAGTCCTTCCTGCTGAGGCAAATCATGGTGTGATACATTTCTAAATAATTTTGTTCTACTCAACGGTCCTTTCCTGTTACAAAATTGCATAATCTGTGACTAGACAGAGTTTTAATAATTTCTGATGATAAAAAGGGTCCCAAAGTTTAGATATTCCTGTGTTGCAGATATTAGTTCTGTGATCTGGGAGGGTTCCCTCTGAGTCTTTCCTGTAGATCATACTGTGCTCTCTTGTGTGCTTTCCTCCTACCATCCAAAGGTCAACTAGCTTACATGTTAGGACAACTATCTTATTTCTTTTTTCAAATTGAATATTGCGTGTAATGGTGCATGACAGTCTGCGAGTGTGTTAGCCTTGAGAAAGACTGGTGATATGTTCACAAATAATAAAAATATTTGCAGGTTGCACATTGAAGTTTTACTTCACAGTAACACTGGACTCGATGCATATGTTTTGTTTGGGTTTTTTTTGAGTGGAAAATATTTTGTCAGAATGGTCAAAAAATGAAGATATACAATGTTTCACTTAGAAATGCCTTAATTTTTAGGTGAACACACATTTGACTGACCAGGCTTGTTGTGATTGGACATGTATTGAGTCAGGCATATGCAATCAGTTGTTCTCCAAAATCACCGTGGGAAAGTCAGTGAACACCAGTATTGTTCCCAAAATCTTGGTTTGCTTTGTAGGCAACTAAGGGCACCATTTTGTTTAGAAAAACATACAATGATACAATGATTCAATATTAATTTCTTAAAGAAATCATACAAGTGGTATTTGGCCTGTCTCTTAACATTGGTATTGCAATCCAATGATGTACAGTCAGTTACTATTTTTACTTTGTCGTCCCTGAACCAAAAGAAAAAAAAAAAGTTCAACCAAAATGTGTTTAATCATCTTGAAAAAAGAAATCCCTGTTTTGTTTGTGGTTTATTTTAATCATTATAGGTTAAATACACACTGCTTTATCTCAGAGAAATAATTTCTACTACTGCTGTGAGAAAAGCCTACATTTAAATAATGAACCCCACTATAGACATGTTTCCCTTCTGTATGTATACTCACCATATGCAAAAAAATATATATTCTGAATTAGTTCATACAAGTTCATAAACATTTAAAATTCAGTTAGTGCTGCCAGCAGATTCTGTAAGTAATGACTTTCCGTGCATAAAATTTTCTTGAACCCTAAAAGTAAATAAAAATCCAATAGCCAAACTAATTTCTTTCTGCAGTTAATAGAAACACATCAAAGAAACATTTACATTTCTATAGTTCTTTCATACCATCTGACGCTGCTGCCAGCAGTATCCAGAAACAGCTCGATGTCTGAGTGTTACCTGGGAAAATTAAGATAAGCAAGTAATCCCATGAATAAAATGGCTTTGTTGGACCCATAGCAGCATGGGCAGAATAATCAGCAGAGTAAAAAAGAGATACATTTATGGTTTTTGCCAGAATTGAAAATACCTTACCTTTTGCAGTTTTATATTTCCATTAAAATATGATGCCTCCCTAATCTCTCAATTGGAATGCTACATTATTTTTATATTTTTCATAATTTATGGTTCAAATGCAAATTAAAACCTCTTTCCACCATCTTTGAGTAATATTTTAAAATAAATTTTCCAAGTGAATCCAGATTTTACTGAAGGTCTCCCAATGCATTTGGCAATACAGGCCAGAAAGTTCATGCAAAGCAGCATGCAAACTGGAAAGCTCCATTCTACATACAGTAGAGTACAAAAAGGTGGTTCAGATGGCACCTTGGAGTGGTAATCCAAGGCATGTGATTTAATGGCTTGCTTGACCTTAATGGTAATCCAGTGCCCCTTCCCCCTGCTCCCCTTAGGAACTCCATTCAATGACAGGAAACAAACAGTGCTCTGACACTTCCTGCTAATTAGCATCATTAGCATATGGTCATTATGTAGCTGGACAGTAGCATGACAGGGCTCTAAGACGGGTTACAATGGTGACCTTTATTGGACAACACCAGCTGCCAGTAATTACCCATAGAATTGGCCAGATGATTGGAGACAGAGACGGACTCTGTGTCCTTTAAGACCTATGACGTCTCTAAACATCTTTCTTCTTTACCGTTTTTAACCATCATTTTTCTTTTACAAATATATTTAGAGGCAAAAAAAAAAATAATTGCTCAGATGGGAAACAAGTATGCAGTC
The DNA here is from genome assembly GCA_911649635.1 of Poeciliopsis gracilis. Taxonomy (NCBI): domain Eukaryota; kingdom Metazoa; phylum Chordata; class Actinopteri; order Cyprinodontiformes; family Poeciliidae; genus Poeciliopsis; species Poeciliopsis gracilis. The sequence continues at coordinate 3,499,872 of CAJVRI010001403.1, forward strand.
ATTTCTTACCATTCTAATTAGGAACTTAAAGTTTACAAAGCTCAGGGCTGAGATTTAACTAAAATGTGTGACTAAATGGGACGATGTGCCTGCATATCTGTTGCCAGAGGCTTGTGCATGCACACTGGAGACAAAAATATCGCACTGAGTGTAAAATAAAGATGGGGGAAAAAAACTATGCCACACACCCTGATGTCATGTACAAAAAATTCTGCTTTTTTTTGCCTAAGTGCTGGTAATCAGATGTTGTTTGATCCAAATCTGTGAAGCTTGTGATAGTCTTTGAAGATGTTGTCAAAAAACTCCATGTTTTCTGTCCTCTGTGAGGCCGTCTGTGCGGATGAAAAGAAAAATATATGTATCTTAGTAATGTTTTGGCTTACATGCATTGTGAAAAGGTAATTTGAAACTTCAAAATACTTGTAAGGGAAATTATGTGCAGAAAGGCTAAATTTGTTTACTCCTCCCATAACCCACAAATGTATTGATATCCAAAATATGAAATGCTGGTAGGATTACAAAATTAAACACATTACTTTTTATTTATGTTAAGAGAACACTTTTTAGCTCTCAACTTTTGCTTACCATAAATGTTCCACCAAACATTGACTTAAACCAAACTAAGCCTTAATCATAGCTTAGTTTGGTGTAGTAGAGCTGAACAGCTCTACTTCGCCAGTGTGTTCAAAAGTTTTCAAGCCTCCATTTGTCCTCACAAAGACAAATCTAAAACAAGTTTGACTCTAGCCTGTACTGATTTATGATTCCAGGACTAGTCCCTAGTGGGTTTCCAACTCTGGAGCCTCCATTGCCGTTTTTATTTTTACATTATGCTGTCTGTCTTCTACAGGAACATCTGTCATGAAGGTTACTGCTTCAGACGCTGACGACCCTACATACGGCAGCAGTGCAAGAGTGGTTTACAGTGTACTGGATGGAGAAAAGTTCTTCACTGTTGATAGACATACTGGTAAGACGAAACTCCTACAGCTGCTTTTTATTATTAAATTTTTTTCTGTGCTGGATGCTTAAGTATCAGCTTAATTTTCACAGACCAAAATGTTCAAGATCATAGCCTAAGCCATAAAATAAACTGGTGATGCATTGCTATACAATTCTTGCCAAGAAGGTCCATTCCAGTGACTAGCAATACCATGCTGTATAAAATCTGCAAAATGTAACACCATGCATGTGTCAATTGTTTGATATGCAGTGGAAAATTATTTGATCGGTATAAAATTAATCTGTTTTTGCTTTTTGTATTTAATGTTTTAGGTCACCAAACTAATTTTAAGCTAAAAAAACAATAATATGTGTTTATTGAAAATAATGCATACCTGACTGTATGCATAAGTCACAAATTAACTGTCATTGTTCAAATTTCTTTGGTTCAGTTCATTTACCCACACCAGGCCCTGTTTTAGTGCTAGACTGGTAGGGTCAGGATAGTGCTTAAATTGAACCTATTAGACAATATCAAATTGGCGTAAATGTAACAAACAAGATAATCTTGACTTGAATAAAAGAAAATATGTTTAAGAACAAGTCAAAAACAAAGTCATTGATATCTACCAATCTGGAAAGGGTTGCAAAGCCATTTTAAGGCTTCGAGACTCCAACAAACAGTAAGAGCCTTAAAAGCTTCCCAGGAGTCATCAGCCTTGCAAAGTTATATCGAGGGCAGTCCAATGACTTATTCAGGAGGTTAGAAAAGAACCATGAACAACTAAAGCAACTGTGACCTCACTTTCCATATTTTAGGTCAGTATTTATGCTTCAACAATGAGAAAGAAAAACAAAAAAGCAAATGTAAAAATGGCATACATGGGAGAGTTATAAGGGTAAACTTACTGACAAAAAAATGACAAATCTCAAATTTGCACAATAAACATATTGACAATCCCTAAGAGTTTGTTGAAAAAAAATCTGTTTTTTGAAAAGACAAACAAAGAGGTATTTTGAAAGTGTGTGCCACATTTCAGCTGGCATAAAACTAGCACATTATTTTTCTGTCCTCAATTGAAGATGTATGGAAAAAAACTCCAACTCTGAAAGTTTGCCTCTGTCACGGTTTCTAGACTTGAAAGTTGCTGGAGTCCTTTACTCCCCAGTTTTCGGCTTTATCTCCTACAAACCTTATCTTCAAATAATGGTCTATTAAATACACATTGGAAGTCCAAAACTTTTTTTTTCTTTGTAAATCTAAATTTTATTTGAACTTTAGAAATGAATTATTTAAGCAGATTGTTTGAGATACTCTACTAGACTTGAACTGTGTTGATCCCACAGTGAGAAATTCACTTGTTATGGCAGCATACTCAGAATAATAAAATGGAAGTGAATGACACAGACAATAGAATAACAGAAATGAGTGTGCAAAAGTATAAAATAAACACAGATTCCAAAAGTGAATTTACAAAACTCCAATGAAATTTTCAAGTATATGACCATAGCTTGGAGACCCCTCTTATAGCTTGGCGATATGGACATATGTAAAACCGTAAAAAATGTTACAAGGTGAGTGGTTTAAGTAAACATTAAGATTACATTGAAGTCTACTATTCTACATTACTGACTATATTTCTGCATTTATTTTCAGTTGATGAAACATGTCTATATATGGAAAATTAGCCATTTCCCTTGAGACCTGGAAGTTATAGATCATAGTAAGATGGTCTATACAGACTTGCGGTTGAAACTTTGCATGGTGCTGCTTTAGAATACCCTCCCGAGGGGAAAACTCTGAAGTCTTAATGATTCCTTTTTTGGTGTCCACTACTTTGATTTGGTCCACCTGGGTGCCTGGATGATAAATGACTCTACCTTGGTGGGATAAGCTGGAAGACTGGATGGTTTGTTCCACTTCCCTGTTCACAACTACCATTCCACTTTGTCACATCATTTAGACAGACATGACTAAATTAGCTGCTTGCTATTAAGAGACAAGATAATGATCAAAATAAAGGTCAATATTCATACAAGTAAAATATTGCTGTATGAATCTTCAATTTGTTTCAACACTATGAAAGACAAGAAACTGCATAAAAAGGAAAAAGTATGCTCTGTTTATGTTTGAATTTTTTAGAGGTAAATGAGTTATCTCAGTTTTCTCTAGATTTGTCTGCTGCAAAATGGCACTGCCTATGAAAATGTGAATGCAGCAATACACTATGGATGGATCATCAGTTTCTATGCACAGAGGCCAAAGTAATGGTACTGTGACAGCCATAAAAGGGAAGCTGACATCTCAGTCTTAAAACTGCCTCTTTTCAATTTTTATATTGGCTGTAAAAGCTCAAACTGCAGAACAGCTGTAAGAACATGGAATTAGACTCTGTTTCCCTGATGAAAACAGACAATTGAAAAGAGAAGAAAAAAAGAAACATGATTTTTTTTCTTCTACGTTATACTACTGCATGTACTTTATCTTAAGTAGTAGTATGATCATGTCCCAGCACTAAAGGTGGCTGGCATCAGCTAGTTGCATGGCAAAGTGTATTTCTCCCCTCCCCAACAATAAAAAAAATGTTCTGGCTTAGACTCCTATCTAAAACTCAACTCACCCTCACTTATCTTTTCTGCATCCAAATCTGTGCTGTCCTGTCAGTGGTGAAGGGTTAGAGTACAACAAGGAGATAATGTTAGTTGATTACAGGACAGGCACACATAGATGTCATCAACTGTACACAAAAACTCACACCAAAGGGCATTTTGAAATTTTAAATTAACATGCATAATTTTGGACTGTAGGAGGAGAAATATCCTGAGAAAACCCACGCATGCACAAGGAGAACATTCAAACTTCTCATAGAGGCCCAACCTTTTAAGAAACCAGTTCTAACATCACACCACTGCACAGGCTGGTCTTAAATGTTTCCCCAGTATTAAAAAAGTACACTATATTCCTTGCACGCTTTCTGGATATTAACTTCTTAGGCATAAGTGTGCTCTTACCACCACAGAAGAGTTGTAATGCCATTCAGGATGGAATTGCCATGCTTTTATTCTATCCATATATATTATTCATTTTATTACAACTAAGTCATAAAATGGTTTATGGGCAAAGCGCCAAATGTGACGAGCCCTCTCCCATTCAGCTTATCTGAAGAATAACTGAGCTGCTTCAGCACTTGTGACTGACCATGACAAAACCAGGAACAAGTTATTTACAGATTATGAAAGTGTGGATTCTAAGTTTTCTAAAGATGTCAAACATAAAAAACTAAATGAACTGAAGAAGACATTGCCATTTGAATGTTGGCATGAAAAGTTTGTTTCTATTACCTGATGAGATACCCAGGGATGTTAAGTAAGGCTGTTCATTCACATTATTTTGTTATAGCCCCACACCACAGCATTGACTGTCAACAGATGTGATTGGGTGTAGACACCTTTTCTTTTCTTTTGACTGGCTTATATGGTTTGGATTTTATGATTATGGCTTATAAGTTTTGAGTTTTTTTCCCTTTTTTCAATAAGGCTATGAGCTTTTGTCTTGTGAGCCTTTGTCATGGGGTCATTTGTTAACCCTGAACTTCAGTGTAATTAAATCATGCCTAATCTGAATTACAGTTTCACACTAAGTCCACAGGTGGTATAAGTATATTGCATTTGACCCAATTCAGCACAGATACAGAATTCTTTTTTTCATTTTTTGGCCGAATTGACCCTGACCTGAACCGGATCAGAGTCAAAAGACTTTTTTTTTTTTTTTTTTTTCCAAATGTCAGGGTGGGTCATGACCCCTTCATAGTGCAGAACTGGTCCATGTGCAGTAATCTCCTCTGAGTGTGATGTGGATCTGATGACTGGTACATGGATTTTGCCCATATCTGAATGCTGTCTGAGACAAGACCTGCCTGGTCCCTGTCATAGCATACTCAGCCTAGGTGCAGTGACTCAGTGCAGGGCTGGGCAGACCCTGATCTGTGTGCCGGTAGTGTCATGCAGAATTTTACGCTTCATGTCACAGGTTACATGTAGAGTGCCGTGGAACAGACTTAACCATGCGATGGACAACAAAGCCTTTCAAATCCATCACATAAGTTTTAAGTATATTTCACAAAACAAATATTTTGTGTTATGTATAAAACAGAAAAAGTTCTGAAAGTCACTCCATGGAAACTGTGAAGTTTTCCTGCAGACTTAAAGTGCTTCCGGTCATCTAAGTGGTTCTACTATCTGCTACTCTTTTTCTGTTTCTAAAGAATGCTTTGTACATAAACTCTGGAGACATTTTCCAGCTGCACAACAGTATACCAACTGTAAAATTCTGTCTTCTTCTCTCTTAGCTTCCAATGTTGTGTTTGATTATTATCTCTTCCTTTCAAATCAGCAGCTTAATGGCCAAGATCAATAGGAAAAGCGTGTGACCAGCCAATCAAATATGGTATGTGGGTTTCCCCGACCCTGCAGAACAGTAAAAGAAGTTAACATTTAAAAGACCACTGAAACCGGAATGGTTTCTTCATGACTTTATATTTTCCAATATTCAAAACTGATGATTTTCTCAGAAATTTCTGCTCTGGAAACTTGTTCTTGATTTTTCTGTTGTACATCACATTTTTTTAGACAAAAAAAATAATGGCAATATTTTAATCAAGGTTAATTAAGAGCTGTAGCATACTAAAATAAATTGCCTGAGAAATAGATGTCTTTTTCTGTATGAAGCAGGTCTCATTTGCTTCATAATTTTGACATAATTATATATTGACAAGGAGAAGATGAGCAGAAGCAGCTTTTGCAGCTGGTGGCTCAGGATCATTCTGTTTTTTAAAATAATAATAAAAAAAAAAACATTCAGTAAAACAAATTTCCAAGAATACATGAATATATTCTTCAGCAAGTCTTTGCATCAACTGAGTGCAAAAACACAAAACCATTTTCACACCTCACTTAAGCTCACAAGAAAACTCCCTGCCCTCAAATCTAGATTCAGACCAACAACAGAACTACATTACATGTCCTGCATTTACAAACTTTATATTTATAAGCCAATTTATGAACAATGTAGTTTTTTTTTTTTTTACAATTAACACATTCATTAATACTTTATCAAAGTAAATAGATGCCCCTTAAAAATCAAAGAAACTAATTCCTCACATACCTACTTAAAAATAAAAGTATTTTTACCACATCAGGTTTACATGTCCATAAAAAAAAATAAAATAAATAATATATATATATATATATATATATATATATATATATATATATATATATATATATATATATTTTTTTTTTAAACACCCCAAAAAAAATCCATAAACACCCAAGCAACTCTAAAGGCCTGCACTTGAGAAGCTATATTGCATACTATATATACCCTCTTGAGATTTATATTGTGATTAGTACATCTACATATATCATCAAAATATTGAACATTTTTGGAAACCCATGACTGTAAGCGTTTGTCTTTCAACATATATTAAATCACAAAAACCTCAACCCTCACTGGTACCCTTGAAGTGTTACTGTCCAATCAATTTAAGACATAAAAATTTTGATTGGTATTTGGTGTTATAACTATGAGTGTGTCAAAGAGGACAGATGAGTTTTGTACATGGATTGATACTTTGTATTTGTTATCAGAGGCTTACAAACACTATAAATTGAATCACAAATATATTTTTGTTAGACAGGCACATGCATTTCGACAAACTTACAAATCCAATTTGATTCTAAGGATACACAAACCTTAATTTCTTGCGTACTTCTTAGTTTGAAATGTTAAATCTTTTTGGGCCCGATGTTTACATCTTTTGATACACAACTGAGTTAAATGGATACTCAGACTGACCCCCCCCAAAAAAAAGAAAAAAACTATGACATGTTATTGCTTAAGCTAACAACTAATGTAACCTTTTCTGGCCTCAGTGACTAACTATTCAACTTATCCCTCTGGCTTTTGCTTTCAATCTCTCTCAATCATTAGGAATAATCATGACAGCAGTGGCAGATTTGGACCGTGAGACACAGGATCGTTATGAGTTGGTCGTCAAGGCAACAGACATGGCAGGACAAATGGGTGGTCTCTCCGGCTCCACCACGGTGACCATAGTGATCACAGACGTTAATGACAACCCACCACGCTTTCCACAGAGTGAGTGTTTCCCGCACATTCTCTTACTTTAGACTTTAAAAGAGATGGTCGTGTAGGAGGAGAAAAGAAAGCAGTTGGAAATAGCTGACTGACTTTTCTCTGGAAAGAGAAATGAGAGCATAATAAAAGACAAATAATGTGCAAACCAGCAGGCCATTGACACCAATAGGTAGTTTCATGAGGGGCCTGGGAAAATCGCTTAAATTAAATTTATGGGCCATTTCAGCCCTACTAAAAGGTGTCATATCAATGGTGGAGAACTGATCGGCAGCACTGCTTATTTATCTATAAATTTTTTTAAAAATGTCGGGTGCAAGACCTTTGCGAAATAGTCCTTGAACTATTTCCTATTTTGTGAAACCACTCCCAAATCTTATTGGTATTTGGTTTTGAGTGTTCAGGATGAAGAGCACTGTTAATTTAATACATAGATCTTCTCATCTTCGCCAAAAGTTTAATTTCAGTCTCATCTGACTAGACTGTGCTCTTTCATAGGTTTTCTGTGTCTACTACATGGCTTTTGGCAAACACTCCTAGAACTCCTACTTGTTTTTAATTTTACTTTTAATTTTTCTTCTTTCTCACACACAGTTAAGTCCAAAATTATTCATAATTCTGGTAGAGAGAAGTATGTTTTTTTTTCTTGTTGGACAAGAAAGAGAAAAGATAATCAAATAATGTATTAAAGTATTTACATTTATCATTCTTATCTTTTCCAAAAAATCAACAGTGAATAATTTAGGGCTTACTTGTATGAAGAGAGCACACTAATAATTGCTCTACTAACAAACTGAAGTAAGTACTGGATAATGTGAAGTGCTTATATTAAATTAAGTTTTATTTTTAAACTCAATAGAAAACCATTAATCATTTTCCCTCTACTTCATATTTAAAAACTACTGTACTTTGTAATCACCTACAATGATAGAATTTAAGTGCCATTATCTGAATGTGCTCTCAAAATGTTGTCATTTCATATTTTTAATAAACAAATCTGAGTTTATTGGTAAATAATATGTTTATACTATTCACTATAAAATTACTGTTTTATACACATCAATATATATTTATAGACATGTACAATTGTAGAAGCAATGCAGTTTTCTAATACTGTATATGTCTCATCCTTAAAGGAAAGAAAATGCATTTACCAAAACATTGTACTTTTCTTTCTGGATATTATGTAATTTATTTTACTTTTAAGATAAAATCACACTTTAACCCTATAAACAGTATTACATTTGATTAAGCCAGTGTGTAAGCAGTTTATTTGTCAGTGAGTGATATGTATTCACACACCTTTTCATATTTGTGTATGAATCACTTTTTCATCTCCGTAAATCATATTTACTCAGTCAGAGTGATAAGCCCTGCTGCTGGATGTTAGGGAAACAGAATCTGGAATACAGTTCTATAAATCAGTTACACAAAAGGATGACATATAATGTATGCAAGATCTCAGATGTCTAACAATCATATTTCATCTTCCTACTGTTTATCTAATTCATAATGATCAGTGGAAGAAATTATGAATTTTTATTGCACACTCCTGACATTTTAGCAGAATTATTGGGTTTAGTCTGGCAAAATATAAAAGCACATTCTGAAGCAATTATTTTATAATAGCAAATGGAAACTATATATGACTGGTAAAAAAAAATTGCCTAAGCTAAGTAAAGCTTTAAGATGGATGGAATTAACCACATTTTTTTGCATGTCTTAACATGTCATTGCTATGATCCTATTTTCTTTCTTTTCTCAGTCATTTTTTTCTTATTTATTAAAGCTATTTACTCCCTCCACCAATTACTCTAATAGCCTGCCTGTGGCTATCAAACTCTTCTAATTCTGGTGCTTTCCTCTTCATTTCTGCGTAACATTTGCACCTTCATTCTTCTTTGTGGTGTTTTATATGATGCCATCAATAAAAGCCTTGTATGAGATGTTTATGCTTTCTCCCTCCGGCGATCTCCACCATCTACCAGAGATGTACCAGTTTTCGGTGTCAGAAGGGGCAGCTGTGGGGACACCAGTTGGAAGCGTCATTGCTACTGATGCAGACATGGGGGAGAACACAGATATGAGCTATCTGATCATTGATGAAGGAGATCTCTTCAAGGTCACTATGGATGTTGAAACACAGGAAGCTGTTGTCTCCATCAAAAAGGTACATCTGAATTAAAGCAGTTCTGCTTTAGTTCTGAGTTAAAGCAGAACTCCGCTTTAACACAGGCCATTTTAGTACTGGTTTTACCTTAAATGAAAGGAACGTGATGTAGGTATTTTTCACGTGTGGTAGTAAAATTAATGAGAAAATTCCTATTAGTTGTAATAAGTCTTATTTATAGATTATATTACATAGGAACATGATTTTATTCACATCCTAGTGATATTTCTGCATATAGTTGTTTCTGCTAACAATATCATATAGGAAGATTTTTTTTTATTTTTTTTATAATGTCTTATTCTTTATTTGCAAGAATAGTTTTGCACTGGGAGAGGACAAAATAAGATGTGCAGTTACATAAACAACAAACACTATGTTGCTTTTAAATCCTGCGTCTATACTAATGTTATTAATAATATACACAAAGTACACATTATCTTCACATGAATAAAAGAAAAGCAACTTACTAATATTACTGAATTAGTAGGAGTCATTATCTCTAGAAAGGATAATGGGAAACTGCATGTTCCAGTGAATCATGAGAAAAGCCCAGACTGTGTTCAATACATTATGGAGCAGTATCAGTTATAAAGCGTATAATATGCTTACTTCAGGGGTTTTTTGCTATTAAACCATTAACTTTGAACTAGATTAGATATGTTGCCGTGGGCATTACCTAAAGGCAAAAAATGAGCTGTATGCATTGGTCAGATACCTTAACAGGGGTAAAAAGGCTCCCCCCCCACACTACTGGCACAGTGCCACCAACAGTGTTGATATCTATGCTAATTCCCATATAAAAATTAAAGTGCTGCCAAATTGAATGCCATCCTGATGACAATGTGTAAAGGCCTTCAAATAAATTATCATGCAATAGCAAAAGTTTTCACATAATTTTTTTTAAATTATTTTTTGACATTTAAAGTAATTGTAATTTTTTTTTCATTGGTAACGTGGGTCCAGGTAATTTTATTTTATTAAACATCTATACCTGTGATATCTTTGAAGTAGGTGTGTGCTCCCACTCAGCATATTGCTTTTAATTTTAGAACAATATGGTTTAATTCACTTTTATTTTTCTGCATCAGGATCAGGTATTTTAACTGTCCATGACTTCATTACGTTCATGTTCTCCCTCTGCATACCTGGGTACTCTCAGAGAACTCCAGCTTCCTCTCAAAGACATGACTTATTGACAGAAACACAATATATTTTGTTAAAATTATTTTTATGACATGAAATCTGAAGACATAATGAATATAAGTCATATTTATTTTAAAAAATATTTTGACATTGTTCTGCTTCAATAAAAGACTAATTTATTTTAAGCCTTATGCACAACTTTACTGTGGGTGCTAACAATGTGTATTGTAGTCAATCAGTTTTGGAAATCATTTCATTTTTAACAATATATTTTGATGTGTTGAACATGAATTTTTTTTAAATTTGTTTTTGTTTTTTTTTGTTTTTTTTCAGCCGCTGGACTTCGAGAGCAAGAGGATCCACAGTGTTATTGTGGAGGCAGTAAATAAACATGTTGATTCTCGTTTTGTTGACCTGGGCTCTTTCCGAGATCAGACAATCGTTAAAGTCACTGTGTCGGATATTGATGAGCCACCCGTCTTTGTACCAGCGGAAGGTGTAGTCATGGAAGTCCGGGAGGATGCTAAAGTTGAGTCTCCCATTGGCGTTGTCAATGCCACGGATCCAGATGTGATGAACAAACCTGTGAGGTATGAAAGAGATAATTCTCTGATGAATTTTCCCTATATTTATTACATAAAGGACTGAGTAATGTACAGCAGTTTTTTTTTTATACTTTTCTTCTTTAATATCTTAAGTGCCAGCAAATAGTTTATACCTACTACTTGCTGCAGCCATATTGTGCAGCAAACATGAGGCTGCAGAAAAACCACTTACTTTCCCAGAATTCTAATTTAAGGGGTGTTCTTGTTGTATTTTCAACTCTGATCTTAAAAAATAAAAATCAAGAACATACAAACAGCAACTGCTTCTTTTCAAAACCCCAACACCCAATTTCACACACTACATTTTCTAAACAACCTTCTAAAATAATTTATTTTGTAGACCAAAGGTTTATATACGACCAAAGATTTCTGCCTGTTAAAAATGTTATAGGTTCCACTTAAAGAAATGTAATTTACTGGATGAAATTATTATGAATACAATTATGCTTAATTTCTGAAAAAACAAAAGAAAAAAAAGAAAACTTGTTTCTAATTTCTCATTATAATAAAGTGAAAACAGACGTTTTTAGCTATTGAAAAGTGCACCGGTATTCAGGTTTTTGGTTTCTTTGTCCTTTGAACTGTAATTGCAATGTGAGGAGAGGCTATAGATAAAGCTCTAACAGTCTTATTAATACAACATAAACCAACACACAGGTCCCTAAGCATCACCTTGATTAAAAATGCATGACATCCAATGTTCCATGTGTAATAGAGCACCAGGCGATGATACTGTTAAAATAGCTCTAGCTGAATGTATTTGGATAATATGAGTACACCTGTGAGCTCATGTGTTGGAAAAAAAAAACTAAATTATGAATTAAATAACTAGAATTTTGCAAGTTACAGAACCTGCTCTTTGGGGTTAGGCGGCCATCACGTTTATACTCAAAACAATAATCCGTTCAGAGGGCAGTGTTTTATTAGTTATTGTTTGAAATAGCTAGATAGGGCTTTCTTTAAAAAAAAAAACACTGTTATAGACTTATGTAGTTGTAGAAAATAGCAAATAATTACTATTGTAGATAGAAACATATTATCTCAATATAGAGTTCTAAGCAGGGTAGCAAATCAGCCAAGTCTGTTCTTCTGGTAAGAATTATATCATCCCTTCAGCTTTGATATACAGGCACATAACAAGACCTTAATTTTTTCCAAGAAGGAACATTGTGAAAAACTAGTCACTTTAAAATATAGTAGCACTTTTACTGCACAGTTAAAAATAGTTTGCACTTGCCTTACATCGTTATATATATATATATATATATATATATATATATATATATATATATATATATATATATATATATATATATATATATATAAAACGCTCGTGTTCTCCAAATGTAGGTGCAACCCATTTCACTGAGTAAAAGTCACAATGCACTTAATTGCCCTCTCCATGAAGCATGCAGCAGTTAAACTTATAATGAGAAGATGCATTTTTGTGACATAGGTCAGACAGGTATTTTCTTCCTTGTAATATTGTTTACTGTAAATCTGGAAATAGTCCTATGTAAACATAACTACTGTATGTTTCAACAGAGTGTCTATGGAGATTAATTAAACAGACATTCGGCATGCTAAGCTAAATATGCTACCATCAAGCAATGTAGCGTCATACAGGTTGGTCTCAACTCAAAATAATAGTTATATAAACCATCTCAGAAAGAATTACTTATGTTTGTCTATGCAAATAACTCAGACATGTGGGAAGTAAATTGTTCTGCAATGACTTGCCTTCTGTCACTTTGCTTTGCTTTGCTTTGGTGGGAACCTGCAATTCTGGGGCCAGAGTCGTTGAATTTATTCTTTTATTCAGTTGAGGCCAGTTGCTTCTGGTCTCAACTATGTTCTATGTGTAGAATTATATAGTAAAGACAACCGTTATTGGAAGTGTTGAACTGAGAGTAGTTTGTATAATGAGCTTATTCCTATCTCCAGTGGGGAAGGCTCATGGGAGGAGAAGCTCAGCTGGAGACCGCAACTCCAAGGAGGAATTGTGTGGAAAAATGCAACACATTGTGAGAGCAAGTGTTTATGCGCTCTGAATGGGGGCCCCCGGAGAATCAAGGATTTCTCAAACATGCATAAAAGAATTAAATCAACTCTCTGGATATGTTTTTGTAGAGGGAACAGCATAACATGACATAGAGCTCAATAATGTAATTTTTACATAACATCCCTTCCTTTAATGCCTGTGACTGTTGCTATAATTAGTTGACTTTTACATAAACTTCATCATGGAATTACCCACCATGATGTTTGTCTTTAGCACATTAGCTTTCATGTGGTCAAAGAAAGAAGTTCAGATCTGCAGATTTTCTGAGTGTCTCTGATCCATTTTCCACATAGAAAAAAAAAAAAAGGTTAATCTCTCAGTGTAACCTGATAGTTCTAAGGTTTGAAGCTTGTGCCTTTTGTTAACATATTTATGTATGAAGCAAAGTTGAAGGTGGAATAATTAAGATGGAATATTTTACATATTTAGATATTTCAGTGCATATAGCCTTAAAAGTACATCACAATGTTTTATTTGCTGTTTCAGAATGTGCCACCACATTATTTTTCATTAGCTACATTATGAGAGCAAAGCAGAAATTTTCAGTCTATTTTAATGATTTGACATTTATAAGTATGAGTACAATCTATACACAGACAGAAATTATTTTGTTAACACTTCTTGTTTTATGATCTATTTAAGACTCAAAGTCCTGTGTTTTTATCTCACACTGCCTTAAGATTGTATCTGCATCACTTAGTTCTGTTCTAATGAAACCATAAGAATTCTGGCTGACATAAGCCATAAGAACTGATAGAGCTTGTAGTTCTTTATTTTTACTTTATGGGTGCCCAAAAAAGCCATTTACATGGACACATCTTTGTCAGCCTGCAAATTGCTTTGCGCGCACCTGCGTGTGTGTGTGCTGTTGGGGAGAAGAACTAAGAACAAAGCAACCTTTCAGCATTTTTTTGTTTATTCACCACTTTTCTGAGAGCAGCCAGTAGCCCATAGAAGGAAACATCCATTTATGGTTTGACCAGAGTGCACAATGAAACTTTTATATTTTGGGCCTCCCTCAGAAAGTGTGACTATATGGCCCAACGGACCTTATTACATTATCGATGCTTCATTAGCCAATTTTCTGCATTTTGACCAACATGTTAGCTTGATTATTTACTTTTAAGGACAGTCTTATATTTTTGATTCTTTAATATAGTTTTGTTGAAACAAAATTATATAATATTAAGCATATTTAGCATGTTTGTCTATGCATTATATTTTATCACCTTTTAACTAATTGAGTAGAAAAACCGTAGAAACCAGGTCCAAGCATAATAAATTTGAGCAACCCAATTGATTATTTTTTAAAGTGCTATATCACTTTTATTTTCAACCTTTTATGTTCCAAATAATTAGTAAATAACAAAAACTTAAAGCATATGAGAAGTCTGTTTCTCAGTTTTAAATTTTAAATCTCTACATTTTAATTTATGCCTTTGTTTATTTATTTTTTTCTTTTTGAATAAGGTTTTCCATTGATCCGACAACAGACCAGGACATGATCTTCCATATTGATGCTGAGTCTGGTGCCATTACGTTAGGGAAGATTTTGGACCGGGAGACGGCAGGCTGGCACAACATCACTGTGAAGGCTGTAGAAGCAGGTACATGAAATTCTGTTTTATGCATCTTTATAACATTGATTGTTAATCACCAATGGCAAATAAGAAAATTTCAAAATATATAAATAATAATAATAATAAGTCTTCTGGTGGAATTATTTCCATAAGCAGCAATATGACTAAAACATATTTTTGTCTATTTATTATATTACATATAGATGCACTTACCTAATTAAATGAGAAAAAATAAGTAATTGATAAAATCTGAAATTAAACCTTTACATTATTGGGACACAATTTAGTTTAGAATAATTTGAAACTTCAGGGACATGATTACAAAACTATATCATTAGTAAAGTACAGAAACTACCATCAAATTGTGTATAGTATGCACTTTATTTGAGATGCAATGGAACATACTGAGTTGTTTGGACTCCTTTTGATGAAATGTCCACACTGTTATGAGCCACAAACACAAATTACAAACATTGTCTTTAATCTGTACTAGCTAGTTTCAGTTTCTGAAAAATATGGTCATCACAGGTGATGATGACCATATTACGAATAACATGGAAATATGGTCATAATCAAATCAACACACCAGTGATGCATGTGGATGTATAAATAACATAGCGCTTGCATGGTATGCTAATTGTCTTTTAAATCAAAGCTCTTGATGTACTCACGAGGGACGCCTTAGTTGTTGGTGTAGTCGTCCATACACTTGATTTTTTTTCTTTTTTTTATTCCAGTGGGAAAATAAAGTCATCATTTTACTCTTTCAGCTTACAAAACACAATACTAAAAATGACTGGAGAACATTTCTTTTTTCATCTCAATGGGTGTTTAGAGAAATAAAGAATGTAATAACTTATCTAGCAGGAAAGTTATTACTATGCCATTAGAAGAAAACTTGAAAATGGATAAGACCTGGAGTTTCTCTCTTTTTCAATCTTATTCAGATGGAGTGATTTTGGGATTGTTGTGATGGCTGAATAGATTGGATTCTGCATCTGACAGAGATCTTACATCACACTGAGAGGGACAAAGGAAACAATGCCATAAACAAGACAAAATTTAAAAATTCTTTATATTTGTTCCTGCTTTGTTTCTCCCCAGAATCTCTTTTCTTCAATAATCACTACAACCAAAACCAAATTGAATGCAGTGTTACCCTACACAAATGTTAAGGCAAAACCTAAGCATATTGAATCCTCCTGGACTAATTGGTTTCTTTTTGTGCATGACACTATGGCTTAGGCACATTTAAATGGTAATTGAACATTTAATGTTGGCAAGCACCTTTCAATGTTTGACATAAACACATGCCTGTGCTTGAAAGATAAAGCTTCTTGCACTGACAACCACATCTACATAGACAAAGTCTGTGGTCAGTGGCATTAGAATGCCCACCCAGTATGTTTCTTTATCGCCTGTTAGCTCACAAAGTCTGGAGAGCTCCGACACACAGACAGGGAAGAGAAAGAAAGGGGAAAACATAGACACAAAGAAAAAATAAGGTCACAAGAGAGATCGAAATTGGAAGAGGTTTTGACTGTTTATTCTTTGGAAGAGGCTACTTGGAGCATTTAAACAACTAACTTCATTTTAGCCATAATTATTTTATTCTTTTTTAGGACTAAGAGAGCCACAAGGTCAGGTTGTTTGAAGACTTTGTTAAAGACTTATTTCTGGCATTACCCTCAATTATTCCAGGCCATTATAGACCTTTGAACTTCTTTATTGTATGTATATCTGTTCTGCACAGCAGAAAACAGCTTCCTGACAGTTCATATTCAGTGAATATTAATGTTAAGATTCACTGAATTTGATGACACATTTAGTTCACCCTCAAAGTGCACTAAATTTCTTGTGCATGTAGTCTTAGGAAAGTTACTTTTGTTAAAATTCAAACACATATCTTGCTAATCCTAAATATTTGCAAACACAGCATGTTTTCAACTTTGCCCAATTAATAGTCTTCAGCCACGTCTGCAGACACTGGTACAATGAAAGATGAAACAACCTCTCATCTGTATAATTTTTCCGGAGTGCAGTACCTTCTGAGTACAAGAGAAGCATTTAATACACTGTCACTAGCAGAATACTCAAGTTTCTTGGCAGTCTCCTCTATAGAAATGTATCAGGTTAAGTTGGAGTGACATATAATTTTCGAGAACTGATAGCGAGTATGATACCACCTTGCAAAACTGCTTTTTCACCTAGACAGGTAGGTGGAAAAAAGAGCTTCACCCTGAGGGCAAAAACATACCGAAGATGCTGAAAGTCTTTATCTCTTGCTCTATTGCATGGAAAAGATGTTTACCATTACATAATTTCCCTACATTTGCTGTCTGGCAAACACATGCAGACCTTTTGACTCTTAGAATGTTTGAACATTATCCCTTGTATGTCCAAACGAATCACACACTGTTGGGAACACATTGAAGGCAGATAAAGAGGTTCAGGGATGTGAAATATGAAAGGAACATTAAACTGAAAAGCAAAACAGTTTTATCTGCAAAATATATGCAAATCCATAGGTGAAATTTAACATGGAAGCAAAATTAGATTAAATTTAGTAAAAAAGAGCAAATAAGGGAATCTTACTGTTTGCAGGTAGCCTAATGCACAACAGAGTTTAATTTGTCACATTTGAATGAGCATTGTATTGCATTGCAAAGCGCCTGTTAACTAACATGTGAATATCTAATGATAGAAAATCTGAGAAGTTTAGTTTTGTTATTACTCAGTCAAATATTTGGGCACAGCCATACTATTCATATGCTAAATGTAGGCGATAGGAATAGAAATAGAAATCCCATATAACATATTTTAAAAAATACCGTTGTAGAATTACAAAGATTTTCTTTTCAAGTTATTAATTTGAACTGTCATTAAGAGATTTTATAATGTATTTAATGGGATTAATAGTAATCCTTTTCTGTTTAAAAAAACTGTCAGATCAAGATATTATAACATGTTATTTCTGTGTCTCACAATACTGTGAAACAGTCTTCTGCTTGAGCTTTTCAAATATTCACCATGTTAGCATAATCAACAAAGGTCAGGCATAGGGTTATGGCTAATTTAGAGCTCTCTAAATTAATTCCATTGCAATGTAGCTATATTAAGTACAAGCAGCTGCATAAGTTATTGTAACCACTATGTTGTTAAATGAAAATAATTACTTTCTTTGTTATGAATGCATATTACTATCAAGCAAAAAAGTACAATCTTAATGTAACATTTTTAGATAAGAACAAAATTTTAAGTTTAATCAGCTAATCTGTCACTGGTTTCCTGTTGTGAAAGATATTGACTGCTACACTTTGATTTATCGTCCGCAATTAAGGGGCAATAGCGAAGAACAATAACTCTTGATTGTTCAAAATAACCGAATAATTTTCCACAGATTAACAAAAATCATGTTTTAATACTTTTTACTTACTGGAGAGTGTTTTATCATATGACTGTTGCATTTCGTACCATCTTATTTGTAACTGGTTAGGTAAAAAAATAATCTTCCCTTTTAAAACAAACTTATGTGCAATAATATTCAATAATGACATGTTTCCCAGCAGCAACAGTTAAAGCAAAGACATAGACTGACAAGGAAGGCTGAATATCAAATCAACTTACACTCAAACAATAAATATGACATACTGACCAATTAAATAATTGGTAACATGCATTATCAATCATTGTGTATAGTAGGATTGGTTAAAGTTGCTGATAATCGTAGCATTTTGATTAATATTTTGTTAGGTTTAAGCACCAAATAGTTAATCAGAGGCAACAATTTTTGTTTGGCTAGGCATAGACAAAAAATATCTTGGAAATAAATTGTTGTTTTGGGCCCCTAAACCAAAACTCCAATAATAAATAAAACTTCAATATTTTCAACTATTAAACTAAAATGTTGATTGTGATCACAATAAGTACCAGTCATCAGACTAATAGTCCAACACTCCGGTCTGACACATAAAGATAAATGTAGGAATGTTTGTGTAATTTCCTCAGTAAAGAAAAAAACTTTACAGTTTCACTGGCATGGTGTTTCACATGGAATGTAGTTAAACATGTTCACGTATTAGTCTGCAAATTGTAATGTTTCATTTGGATTCTTTTGTGATGGAGCAACTAATCAGCTCTCAAAGATGTTCATTTTAGGGTGCTTCATGGGTTAAGAAATATGAATGACTAGATGAAGTTTCTAGTCCGTAGATTTTGCTTCTTTTGAAACAAGGAGCAAAATATTGAAGTTTGTCATGTGGTATGATCAAATATAAACACATTTAGGGATAATAGTACTTTTATAAGGAATGCTGCGGACTGGAAAATGTATTTTACTCTTGTGTTTCTCTAACACACAAAGCCTGACCTATATGCCAAATGTAGTGCTGTCAGTGCCTCAGTGACTGTAGGCTCACCTGTTAATTTAAGCGATTCCAACATCAAAGGTAGGTATACATAAAATTACTCTTTGCTCTCCAACCAAAAATGTTGCATCACTACATATGAGTAAGGTGTGTTAAAACAACCTCAGTGGAGTTCATCTGAAGTGAGAATGTTGATGCATACCTTTAGGACCTTATTTCATTAGAAATGGTAGTTTGTGTGCAGGTTAATGTTTGTGTCTCTTTTTTTGCTTTGTTTTTATCCAAAGGTAAAGATGTGTACAAAATTTGGCAATTTTTGTATTTGTCTTGAGATTTATTATGAGTCTGACCAAAGTTTCTCCTTCTTCCACATTTTTTGTGTTCACTCCACACAGAAAATTAAAAAATAGATTCCCACCAATATTCTGGACTCAACTTGCCTGCCTTGGCTCAATGGAGAGACCAAACTCAGGCGCAGTCGAGTACATTTGTATCTTCATTTTTGCTCCTGACAAAAGTGACACTTTAAACCAAACAATTTCCTCCAGCAACGTTGAACCATTTGGTCACAAGCTCTATAACACCCCAAATGCCTACTCGCATATAAAGACAGACACACCCGCTCACATCCTCTATCTGTCTTCTTGAAGTAATGTCAGCATAATGCAGTGCCTGAGAGACATTCCCACCGTATGATTCTCGACAGCTGGTCTGTGTGGCAAAGATACAGAGCATGCCAATAGGCTGTTGGAACCCTTGTGTTATTATTTTTTCCCCCATATATCTGAAGACAGATTTGGAACAGTACCACTTCGTTCACATGAATGAACTTGTTTTACAGATTTTTTTTTATTTTTTTTAGTTTAAATGGTAGATGGTCCATTTTGTTTCAATTTGATAAAATGTTTGGATCTCTTCAAGTTAAAATCTAGAGGGTGTACATTTTAACATTTGCTGGATTGTATAGTGAGAACCTTAATAGAAGCAGAAACAGAAGAGTAGAGCAATTTGGCAGTGATACTCAGAGTATTTGTTTCTATCCAACATAAACTAGTTTGTAAAAACCTTGTAATTATGTGAAGTTTATGCTATTTGTCAGATCTTGTATTACACATAGTTAGATTTTTGTGGTGAGAGAGTGTGAGAGCTTGAAAACCCTTCACTAGCACACTAAGTCTAATTGCTTTGTTTTACTGTGTTTGGTGCATCAAGCCATGGTTTATTCTCAATTAGTCTGTGGCATATTTATTTTTGTCTTATTTTTCTGTAAACAACCAATTTGTATTATTATTTGAGTTTGTTACACTTGTCTCCCTACCAATGTTAAGCAAATTTTATACATCCAATGTAATACTTCTAGCAGTAGAAGTTTGTGTGAATTATTTTTTATCCATGGGTAAGCTGTTGCTGCCTTTTCTGTGGGGTGCCACTCAAATGGGTTAGTTGTGCATGCTGATTTATTCCTGGGATGTGTATTCTAATTAACCAGGATACCCACACCATCGCTGCAAGCAACCAGATCGTTCATTAAGCTCCCACATAATGTTCTCCGACTCTTTTTTGTTTTGTATACAAACTTGTATTTTCACGTATCCACACACAATACACATAGATGCATTCATTGACCCTCCAGCTTCTGTCCTTATTGTACACAATGTTTTGTGAGCATGACTGAATCTATATCAAATATTATCGTATCATTAAGGATGAGAATTACGACTCAAACAACAATGTTGCTAATTTGAAATGAGTCCTAATTGTGGTAATTACAAAGTCTTCTTCATTTTTTCATTCACCTTTTTAGTCCATTAAGAAAATTGTTTTGAGAGTGTATATATATCTAGAAAGCACACTAAAATTCTGGGGTAAAGTGCATTTATTTAGTCATTTTCAGGTTGCACTTACTCGCACCCAGGCCATTAAATAGGTACAGAAGTTGTGTCATCAATGGCAGAGATACAGAGACCTTTCATAACATTTTTCTATCAATCAGCACTACCAGAAAATGTTATTCAGCACTTTGGCACAATTCTAAACTGACTGGTCACTTCCTTGCAAAAGGATACACATCTCTGTGATATCTCATCAATGCTGACTTTTGAAAAGTTATTTATAAATATCTCTATTAATAGAGTGTTATGCTTTATGCATAGTGCATTCTACTACTAATATGCTGCTAAATCAGGATGTTGGCAGTATTTTAAAGCTACTGTCTTTGTCAATTTTGGCGAGAATACAGCAAGGTAGGTACATCTCTGTTTTCAGAATCAGCAGAATTTTAAGTTGCATACCACTGCATCAGAGAATAATGGCCTCCAAGAAGTAAAAAAAAACAAAAACAAAAAAAAAACATTAGGTTATATTTACATATGTAAAGAATGGTGTGCAGACAGTTACCAATTAATTTTTTTTAAATTAATATTTAGTTATTTAAAAAATCAGTTTTGTAATCAGTACTATTTTATGCAAGTTTCCTGCATCAAAAGATACAAATGCAAATTCGGGGGTAACTGGCTTCTGAACTTCCTTTATGTACTTCTTAGGATTTTAAGTGAGATTTTCAAAAATTTTGTAAAATGAGATCTGAATACTATGCACCAAATGTGACACATTCAATAGATTAGAGCAGGTATTCTGATGAGGTTTGTTAGTCAGATTAAAAGTAGCTTCTGAAAATAATAACCTATGCAGATATTAAACATACTTTTCATTAAGCTCACATTTCAGTATTCCAAACATTTCAGTCAAGTCCAGTTTATATAGAACATTTTAACAAGGCAGTTGCAATATACATCACAGTTATTGATCAATATTACACTTATTATTGATCAATGACAACTTTAAAGATGTGAGGTTTTAGCCTTGATTTAAAGGCTGATTTATTGGTCTGACTCTAATCTTTGTAATATTTTGAATGTAAAAAACAGAAATAATAATAATAAAAAAAAAAACATAAGTCTGTGCTTAGTAACTAATTTGTTTTACTTACTGAATTACTAAACTAAATTAACTATTTAACAATATTATAATTTACTGATTTGGTCTGTGTACTCCAGGACTTCTTATGTCTTTTTTTGTGTATTTTCTTATGCATTTATCAACACAACACTAATACTGAGCCTTGTTCCATTGGAAATTTATTTCTGTTAAAAACAATTTATTCCCACTGTCACTACATACTTGCTCATAAGAAGGGATTGCTTTTAAAGTGAATGACTCATAGCAAGTGGTTTGCACTGGCATTATTTTCTTTGCTGACCTTGACTGTACTGCATTGCAATGTCACCATCACACCATTTATCATAATGTTTATGAATACTGTATTTAGGTAAGAATTGGACCTGCTAGCCTTGCAGCTTTTTGACTTGACATTTGTTCTGAATTGGTGCAGTGAAGAATTCCCATGTCTAAATACTTTCTGGTTTGCTTTTCTACAGATAACCACACAATGGCATCCTTTTCAACCATTAGTATTCGGATCCTGGATGTAAATGACAATCCTCCTGAACTGGCTACACCATATGAAGCTGCTATATGTGAAGATGCTAAGCCAGGCCAGGTATGATTATTTATTTATTTAATCAAAAAAGATCTAAATATATGTTAATTGCCCAATTTCAAACAAAGCGCATAACACTGAACATTCACAGGCAGCACGGACCAGTTGCTCTCAAACGTTTAGCCACTTTTGTTAAAATACCAGGTATTTGTGACATAATTTTTTTCATATTTAATCTAATAAATATCTTGTAAAAAAAAAACAAACAGACAAATGCATATATAGAAAGAAAAATACATATGTTTTTTGCATGTGTTTGCACACTCCTAAACAAAGTTTTAACTAAAAGTATTAAATCTATGTTAAGAATTTTACCTTTTGACAAAACATACTTTTTTTTTCAATGACTTAAGATGGATTTCATTAGACTATGTTATATTATCCAGCAGGGGTCTTTATAGGACTGAATTTGTTTACTTCTTAGTATGAAAAATACTAGAAATTGTTTCTAAAATTTCTATCATGTCAAATTTAACCCCTTAATGAAAGAGACACATTGTTAAAATTATTCTGAACATGAACCAGTTAAATGGTCAACATGACTTGCAGGTATTTGCTTTTTAGAAAATATTCTTGGAAATATTTAAATGAATATGAGATTATTCCACTATAATAATAATAATGATGTATAAATGTCTTTTTTATAAAAGTGTGTTCTTTAGGCTATAAAATTAAAACTCAATTCATTTGCTTATTTGAATTGAACAAATAAACAATTCAAATAAACAACATAAACAAATAGAAAACCACTGGAATATCTTAAAAGTCCAAAATTATTCATAAGTTTAGGGCAAAGGTCAGTTTTACCATGTACCAACCAATCAGTGATGATTGATTGGACAGGCCTGTCTGAATAACCGAGACAAAAGGCACTGTTGCCTTCCAATCATATAGAGGTCCAGGTCTTTCAGTTGATAACGATTGAAAAATGGACAAAGTAATTAGGGAGTTTTATTCACCTTACACCGCCAACAGGCCTTGGGCAGAGCTCTGCCCAATTATCATTGGCAGAGCAAAGGAATAATTAAAACAGCTAGGCTTTAAAACAGGGCCCCCATGTTGGAAGCTGCATTTACATGTGTAATGAGGCTCAGGCCTCCACTCTCATTGATCCATAGGCTCTTAACCACTTATAGCCCCCTTGTGCCTCTGCTATACTACCAGTCTAAGCCTCAGCTGAGCACTGTCTGGTCTGATCTCTCCCATTCCCAGCTCCTTTCCCCATCTGCAAAAGCCCACATTAACCTTCAGCTCCTAATCACAACGAGATGATTAGTCTTCCTGCTAAAAAGAAAATTACATTTTCTTTTGCTCTCACAAGAGAGATAAAGGCAGAAACATATTTCATGTTATTATTGTCAAACAATACAAACAATAAACTATGGCATTGAAAAAATCATATGTACACTTTTGTTGATTCTTTAGTGCTGTCTTACCATGTACTATATGAATATGCAGGCAGGCAAATCTATGCATTTTTTTTTTTTATATATATGTTGCATGTATTTCCATGAATTGAAATACCCAGTCAGCAACTGGAGTTGCGAGTTAGCTGTAGCCATGTACTCACAAGTGACATGCTTGTTGTCCTCTACATTTGTATACTTTGTCCCTGCTAAATAAATTTATAGATTAAATGGTGAAAATGCTTAACCAATAAATCACATTTTTTTCATTTTATTTTATTAACATCTTACTTTCATTTGTACATTTTGAGTAGCTGTGTTGTGGATGATCACACAGTGATTACCACTTACCATTTGGTTGCGGTAATCACTGTGAAACCGGACAACTCTTAGCAATTTCAAGCAAAAAGAGTCACAACAATTCGCCTCAAAAGAAGAAAATTCCTTTTTGGATCATTATTAAGGAAAATGACCTGTTCCATTATTCTGTTCAGAGAACTAAATTATAACATAATTTGCAGGATCTCTAGTTAAACCACCATTTTGTCATATGAGCCATTTTACAGAACATAAATACAGTACCCACTTGCCAGAATTTTCATCAGACTTTTACTTTACCTGTAATTTCGATATCAAAATCCAAAGGTTGCATTGAACTAAAGGGTTGTTGTCTGGAATACTGTAGTTCTTTGAAGTCTACAGTTAGCAAAGATGCAATTGTTTGTTCAGTAACAAAAATGAAAAAGCTGCCAAAAGAATAGCCTTGGGGTATGTACATTAACAGACAGACTTTGTTGTTGTAAAATGAGATTCATTTTGTTCTAGGCCCCTTGTATGTTGTTGATCAATTTGGAAGCTTGGCAAAACCAGTAGCTTTCAGAAATGGCTATAATTAAGTCAAATTTACTTTTACCTGGAATTAGCAGATGCTAGTGTGCGTCCCTCCTTTGCCTAATGCATTTCTCTCTGGACTCACAGAATGTGCATGCTAGTCAGTGGCTACATCTGAGTTAAGAACAGGTTATGGTTGCTTTATTCACCGTTAGTTTAAGATTAATTTAGCTCACAGACAACCTGGAATTATCTAAATGGACTGATTTTAATTGACCAGCTTAAGGTTAAGATGCAAAACTTTCAATAAGAGGGGTGGACAGTAGTTGATTTTTTTTTTTTCCATGGTGTGCCTAAAATCTAGTTTGAGCCATAATTCACTGTACATGATTGATTGCTTAACTTTGTTCTTACTAATTATAGGTAAGCAGTAATTATTTTTCATAGACAGTGCAACTTGGCTGTCAGTATAACAACGGGACAGATATCATCTATTTTATTCTTTATCCCTTGTTGCATCTCAATACCTGTCTCTGTCGAGACATGCAGTATAATAAAGGCTTGCAAGAACACCTACCACACTCACACATCCTTTGCTGTCACACTCTTGATATATCAGATCAAACCCTGGTTTACTAAGCTAAAAAGGGTTGTTCCATTGCGGCCTGTTTTGTGTTGTGTTATCTCCCAGTTTTGTTCACAAAGTGTCGGATTTCTGGCTTAGCTCTTGCTTTTAGTGGAACCACAGAGAAAATCAGATTTACCTAAACCTTTTAACTGCGGTTGTGTTTGATCCTATTTGAGGGCTGGCAACACAATCATTTTTGTGTTTAGAAGGAAAATACACAAGGGAAGAGAGAGAGGTTAGGTAGGAGCAAAATAATAACTAAATGACATGGGATAAACATGTTTTCATTGTGAACTCTGCTTAACCTGTGACCATTGAACACACAGAGTGTGTTTCTTAGGCCTTGATTAATATATTTACATGACAGACAGATAGAGCAGTATACGTATTTTTTCCTTACTTGTGATGGGAAATGAAGCAGACATTTTCAACAAACAGTGACACAATATGCAAGAGGTTTTATTTTTAAGTAAAAAGTAAGAAAATCATCCCCTGCTTTTCATTTATTTAATTGTCAGCAACAATAGGGGCGTAGATTTGAATTTTCTGGCTTGCTATGTCACCATCTAAACCTTTGGAACTTTTTTTTTCTTAGTCTTTTAATTACTTTTTCTTTCAACAGCTGTTTTACATCTCTATCAAAGGTCATGCTCACATAAATTTTAGCAGTAGCAAAAACAATGTCACTCATTCACTGGTACAATAATTTGGCATGTAGTCCAATTCTACCAGAAAATTAGAGGTAAAATGTGACCATCTTAAGAATTAAAATTGTTTTTCATTTATCTCATAACTTTGTAAGCATGTTCAAAGTAAGCAGCATCAACAGTTTCCATAGTGACAAATCCTGATTTGACTTAAAATTGCTCCTGAATTTTGTAGTTTTATATTTATTAAATCTGAACTACAATTTACATGGTCAACCCATTCCTGATCCTGTGGTATTTTCCTGACAAAATACAAAGGGACAGATATCATATAGTGCAATGTGAACAAAAAAGGGCTGTTTGGACAAAGCATGGCCTTGGGTAACAGTGGCTTGTCAACTTCACCGTGTTGTCTCAGCTGATGGATTGGGTCACTGCGACAGATCACCTCAGTTTAGCCACAGTACTGCCAACCTCCAATCCCCGGGAGACATAGTTAAATGTTAAGGTTGAAACATACACAGACACACACTGATGATGCTCATGTATGCAACACTCACTCACCTCATATACATGGAGAAGAAATAGAAAAACAAACAAGACACATTGGGTATATGTAGTAAAGTTACAGCAAATCAGACAAAAACACTGTCTAACTTCCGGACTTGCTAGACATTCTTCCATGTGTGGGAGACTGTATGAGTCATTTGTCCTACTTACCAAATGCATCGTCCTTTTGTTGTGTCTAAAATATTTAAGACGGTCAGATACAATAGCAGATTTCACACCTAGATGAAAGCTGTACAAGTATTCATTTGTATCAGTAGTGCATCAATAGTGTACACACACACACACACACACACATATATATATATATATATATATATATATATATATATATATATATATATATATATATATATATATATATGAAAGGGGGCAAGACATGCAGCAAAGGTCATCAGGTCGGGAATCAAACCTGTGACAGCCGCGTCATGGACTAAGGCCTTCTTATGGCCTTCTTGCAGCACCCCCCCATCAGTGCATGTCCTGTCTCTGTCCCTGGTGAAGCTTGCATCATGATGTCAGACATAAGATATGAATACAACATTGAACTTAATTGTTTCAAATAAAGTAAAAAATTCCTTTCAGGTAAAATTTGTAACTTTTACTTCAATTCAACACAGCAGGACACTACTGAGCCACATCAACAGTGTTCAGATTTTTTCTGAAGAAATAAAAATGCAAAGACATAAAGTATGTATGCATTCTTTAATCTGAGATTCTGCATTAAAAGCTTTATAGCGCTTTGGCTTTCCTTCCAGGTTGATGCCTGTGTGTCCCTGCCCTGGAAAGAGTTTGCCCTCCCCACTTTTATTAAGAGACTAAAAACGTGAACACCCACATTGCTCCTTAAAAGCACAACATGTTCTCCTTCCCATGACATCAGAAATGCTATTTTTTAAACACCTATAGAAGCTCCCAAACATGCAAAGGTGTCATTTGGATTCTTTCCCATTAAACACAGTAATGTCTGATGCTAGGAGCAAGTGTTACTTTGAAAACAAGTTTTAACAGTTTCCTTTGAAAGCAACAAGAGTGATGATAAAACAAGCAGCAAGAGACTACACCATTGCAAATTCTGATATGTGTCTTTTGTGAATAGGCAGTTAAAAAGCAGCAATTTCCTATTTTTCTTTCTAAATATTTGAAGGAAAATATTTAGAACATTGTTTTTATAGAGGGACTGTGGAAATTATTTCTCATGGCATCTTATGGAGGCGACTATGGTTGTTGGAGGCGACTGTGGCAGAGTAGTCGTATTGCAATCGGAAGTGTAAAGGGCTTTGAGTGGTCAAAATGACTGGAAAAGCGCTATATAAGTTCAGGCCATTTACCATTTAACTGCAAAAGGTAGAATTGTTTTGTTTAGGGAATTGAGTTGAACTGTAAAATCAGTTAAGTTATCCGCAATTCAGAAAATGGGTGACAGGTGGTGGTGCATCACTGTGTCCTCACAGCTTCTTGAAGTATGTTTTTGCACTCGAAGACAACATGGCTTGAATGATAACATTTTGGGACATGTGCCTCAGGTGTTGTTTGATACCATTTAGTTGATGTTTTCATATTCCAAGTCTGTAAATACAAAATTAGCTGGCAGTCATTGTGATGTCTTCCTTTCAGCAATCAAGCTCTTTCCGCCCACCAAGTGTTGTGCAACACTTTTATGCCATGTTGCCAAACCCATGGCTTAAAAGTTCAAACATGCCTTTTTCAGAAAATATATAGTTCGCCTTTATGTACTGTAAAGCCAAAAATTAGATATACCCCTGGCAGTTTTATATTTGAAATTGTTTTCATTCAATGACGTCTGTTTTTAACTAGAAATGAACCAGGTATGTCTGAGAAGAAAAAAGGCAAATGCAAAATGAAAGAGCATCTTTTTTTCATCTCAAAAAATGGCATATAAAAAATTATTTATTCTCTTGTCAATATATATATATATATATATATATATATATATATATATATATATATATATATATATATATATAATTTTTGGTTGGAGGGCCTTACTGTCCCACTAATATTTTGGTCCTTGTGAAATTTTGTTAAAATTACCAATGTTCAAAAGGATTTTTAATGACTCTAAGTTTGATTTTAAAGTCCCTTTTTGACAAAGTTGAGGCAGCTTTTAGCGCTTTGTTTTTACTACCAGTCCGCAATTATAATAAAGATTTTTTTTATTCTAAAAGGAAGCAACAAACTGATTCTGTACACTAATTATTTTAATCTCCTCTTCACTTGTAAGTTTAGAATAAAGTAAATAGTTTTCTACAATGGTGCTATAGCACTGTGGATGCTTGTCATGGTGGCCCTGCTTGAGCTGACACAGTACAATATACAATAAGCAATGTGTGCAAGATTTACGCGAGTCAGAACCAAATCATAACTTACCATTGTATGGGACAAATACCAACAGATAGAAATGCAATAGTTTGAGACTTTAATACTCTTCAAATATGAGATGAAATGAGATGTTCTTAATTAGTATTCAAAGACCTTAGTAAAACATACAGTATTTACAATACAGCTCGTTTTATCCTTTTATAAATCATATTGTCAGTATGAATAATGTCAAGAAAATGTTAATTTCTTATCCTCAGGTGAAACAAGACTGGGACACATTTGAACTTTGGCAACTTCCACATTTATTGTTATTGCTGTGAATCTCCTGTGTACTCCAGAACCAAGAAAAAAAATAAAACTAAACGAAAAAAATCAACTATTTTAATTATCTGAAGGGCACAATAATATGAATATTCACCCTTCAAAGTAATGGAAGAATTCAGCTTTCAGTGATGAGCCTCCAGCACATTTTAGGTTGTTTCATGTTTATTTAGGTATTCATTACCTTTCTGGTTTGCTGATTTTGACTGTGAATAAGAAAGATGCCTCCTTCTCACAACCTTCACCTTTTAGACACATCCAGTGCAAACGGGCTCCACTTTTGGGAAAGTCTCCCCTTCTAGCTTTCCAAAGATGCAAGAGATTTAAGGGGGTCAAGAAAGGGTACAGCGAGATAGAAATCTAATTAGGTGATTTTTGCTAGAGGGAGCTTCAGTTGGCACTCCATAAACTCCCACACAGTCACTTTCCTTCGTGCTCGTTTTTCTCTGTCTCAGCGCTCAGTTTTCACTCACCCTGCGACGCTCCCTGAAAGTCCCCCGCTGAGGGCACGTAACAGAGAGCAGATCATGGTTCTTTTGCAACAACTCAATCGGTGTTCATATTTTTCTTAAAAAACTTAGATTTCCTCTTAGTTGCTAACTTTTTTGCTTACACATTTTTTTGTTTTTGATTTTTTTTTTATCATTGCTCATTATTGTTGTACTTTTACACTAAAAAAAACAATACATGACAATGACAGGGCTTCAAAGAGCGCTGTGAAAAAAAGATCAATTCTGTTTTTGCATTTTTCACAGCCCACTCAACTGTATTTTTTAGACATCTTTGTGGGTGAGTAGACATGTAGTATATTCTACTTTAGTTTTTTTTTTTGTCTTTTTTGCTCGAGTGTACATACAAAAACATGTCTTGGATGAATATTCAAACACCTGATGTGTCAAAGATTAATTTCTTTCACACAACAAACCTGCTGTCCTTTTATATAATTACTTTGTCATTTTCTTTTTTTCCTAAGATTTCAATGGTTTGTTTTGTTGATCCTTCTTTTGTTGATCTACTGTTTTTTGGACAATTTGATTCATAGTCTGTTAAGTGTGAAAGCAGTACAACAACAGACTATTGATATTATTTAGCTAAGTGACAAATATGGTATTGCAAACTTCTGATTAACTTTTTTTTCTCTTTAAGCTCTTGGTTTTATAACCATCATTTGGACCACTGAAATAGTCTACATTAAAAAAGAGATAAAAGAAAAAAGCAGATAGCAATTACTCCAGGGCCCTTGTTCAGAAAGCGGGATCAGTGAAGACCCTTATTAAATTTTAGAGTAACTATGTGCATACTTGGGTTTTCAGTTTCAGAAAACCAGACAATCCTCAGTCAATGTACTTTCACAACTTACTCTGTGAACCAACCTTGCTTGGTAGTAGGATTGTTTAAGAAATCCTCAGTTTGTGCTGTGGTTTTGCTGAGACCTGACCTAAGGGAAGTGTCAGAACTGGCATGTCCTTTTCTGGGAAGATGATGGAGAGCTAATACTCTCCAGAAATCTCACTCAGAAGTGGGTGATCACACTATGATTAGATGTTTTATCATTCCCGGATTAATATATCTTTGAACATTACCGTTTTTTGGCACAGTCAGTATATCTGAAATTTCAGCCCGCACATCGCTCTTATGACTTAGCAAGGACATTCTTTGAGTTGCACTTTATTTTAAAGCCAACAGGATTCTGTCAGGAAAGTTACTGTAGCACCTAAACTGTTAATGTAAAGCAGAGGTCACCTATGAGAGGTGCCTAATTTAATTTCCCCCTTAGCAAAGTGGGTGCGTATCTTCACCTCTCAGGTGAGACACTGGGGTTCAGTTCCGCTTAAGAAAAGGTCTTTTTTTTCTCTCTCTTTTATGCTATTGGTATCAATGAATGTAAGAATGTTGAGGTATTTTTCTCTGAATATTTGTACCTAGGGTGTTTTTTCTTTACATAACTTTTCAATAAACGTCTTCCTCTTCTCTCCCCTCGACAGGAATGCTTCTAAGTGTTAGAAAACATAAAATTTTTATTCATCTTGCTTTTGCATTCATGTCTCTCCCAATTTTGTTTTCTGCTGTTCACACAACCAAGCACTGTGGTTGTTTTCTAGGTTTTCTCCGGTTAAAGGGCAGGAATCGGGGACAAAACAGCACCTGCTGAAGTAACATTCCACACGTGTGCACGTGTGGAATGTTCCACATAAGCGCAACTGAGTTGCGCATATGTGGAAGAGACGATATTGTCCATCTTAGAGAAAAGAGACTCATTTTACATAATGATTGGATTTATTTCTCCTATTTCTGGTCCAACAAAGTATGGCATAATTAGCAGTGATGGTGAATGGATTATTGCCCAAAAGTATTTGTAAAGTGACGGTGGTGTTTAATTTTGTAAGAAATGTCTCAGTAATGACGGTCAACGTGAATGTAGATGGATGTCAACAACTCACACCACAATGTGTTTGAAATCATTTGCAAACCCTGTACATTATATTTTGTGGTGCATAATTTTAGTGAACCCAATAAAAGAAATGTATAGAAACATGGTTGCAAGATGTCTTAAGTCAATGGAATAAGGTAACAGACAATGTCAAATAAGTCAGGGAAACATAGATGACTACTGACAGAAAGATGAATGTTGTAAAATACAACATCAATAAACAAAAAAGCAGTAAGCCTTTATGCGGTTTATGCAAATATGCAATTTACTGATAATTTCTGCTAACGCCCTGTGTTTGACCTGCACTTAGGTTAGAAAAACATGCAGAAAAGCAACTTTAATCAAGAGCAATTTGATGTGTGATTTACCCAGTGGCTTTAAAATCACAAATAAGAAAGTTATTCCTCCTTTTTTATGTTAGCAATCTGAGCATGGCTGATAAATGAGTGATTATAAAATCATAACAGCAGTAGAAACCAATAAGGTTAAAACCTATCTATTTTGACACCTATTGCATCATTTAAAGTAAGCATTGTAGTATTTAACAATGTTGGAGGTGCCTTCGAGATTTTAAAGTGAAAGTAAAATTTGTAAAATGGTCAATTCTGTGGTGCATTATCTGGTGGTAAAAAATATACTATCTCCTTTATGTTCATAGGACAGAATATCTGTTTACAGGTGGAAAATATTACAGTAAATGTGTTTGGATTTTCCTGTTATATTGAAACTCTATAGTACAAACGGAAGCTATCACACTCTATGAATTACAGTCAGTTGGAATAACTCCCAGATTTGAAATGTTCTGATTAGCAGGGACTGGTAATCTGTCCATTCTGGAAACATCCAGACTGGTTGTCCAGTCCATCATCAAAGTCACAATGAGTGCCTCTGACAGCAGGGGAAACAGCTTTTTTTAATTGTAGCTGAGGATGCAGGTGTCTGTGCATTTCTTGAATGCATCACATGCTTATTCGCAGTGCACCATTAAGACACCGTATCATTTACCATGAAGTTATGCCGCAGAATTTGTAATTACAAACTAAGCCACATTGTCCCAAATAGCCTCCTTGAGCCATGGGTATGACTAAGCCTGTTGTGTATCTGTGATGCAGCGTTTGCCCTCAGAACCCATTTATTGTACAGATACAACTGTGTCCTGGAAGTGTGACTGTAATCAGCTCATACCCAGTAATACCTAGGTTACATTCGTTGTCATAATTTAGTGGTGTGCAAGCCACAAAGGCGGCTTTCACATAAACATAAACAGGATCGTAAACATACCACTAAAGGACATGTTGGGCTTCAGAATTGCCATAGTGAAGAATTAGATTATTTAGGAGTCAGTTCACAAATGGAGAAGGACTGAAGGATTTTGGTCTGAAAATACCTGCTTTTGCCGTGACACATCATAAATTTTAAAATTAATAAAAGTAAAATGAACAGTAGTTTTCCAAATAATCAATTTGGAAAACTCAGTTATAGAAATCTGTTTCCAGGCTTTTCGTTAGATTATTATTATTATTATTATTATTATTATTATTATTATTATTATTATTATTTAATAACTTATTTGTTTGAGATTTGACAAGAGGTTTTATCATGAGAATATCATATTGTTACCTTCTCTCAGTTATGCTTTAGTAAAATAAAAATAAAAGAAAACAAAGTACATCTCTTCTCAAATCAATCAACCTTTAAATTGGCGTAGCAATATAAATTCCCCCAGGCTCCATATGGGTTTATCACACCTATTTGTATGCACTTTGTCACTGCTTGCCTGGACATAAAGTTTGGATGAGGGCATATAACACTGCCCAACACTGTGACTGTTTGGTAACATTACAAAAGTTCATAATGGGCATTGCAAAACCCCACATGCTTCTGGCAGTTCTAAGGATCACCAAGAAACCAATGCTTCACCACTGAAAGAATAGACAGAGTTTAAATATAAAAGTTATTTTAAACAACTGTGATGAAACTGTTGTTATATAGAGAATTTATGCTTGTGAGGAAAACTAACAGAATTAATTTGAATTGATTCGATCTCCAGTAATTAAATATGTTGTAGAATGAGAGTGAACCTTGAAGTTGGGGGTGGTGGGTGAGTGTTAGGTGTTGACACAGGGAATGCTGCCGTCTCTGTGTAGAGTGGGCATGTCGATGATGCTGGGGGTGGTGGAGTAGCATCTGTGGCAAATGAGGTGAAGGTGGGTTATTGTTTGTTGGTCCCTCTTGCTCAACCTCATGCTTCTCCTGACTGGTGCCTGAGGGCTTGGGGCCCAGGAGGCTGGAAGTTAAAAAGCAGCGAAAAAAGAACACTATAAAAAGCCTTTTTTTTTTGTTTTAGTGTCTGACTGTGACTGTTAGCTTATAAGCACCTGGACGACTTAGCACCACATTATTTTAAAGATCTGCTGTTTTTCTATCAACCTTCCAGATCAGCAGCATTTACCTCCTATGCACCAGAAATCTGGAATAAACTTCTGTTCCTTTAAATGAAGACTAAAAACCTACCCATTTAGAGATGCTTTTGAACAATAATAAATGGAACAATGACCAAAATATATGATGTGTATTTATGATTTTGATTATGGCACTCCTCAAAATGTCATGTTTGTTATTGGTTTTCTCAGTTTATTGAATGGCATTTTTTATGACTTTTGTGTTTTATAATGTAAAGCATTTTGAACTGCCTTGTTGGTGAAACTGATTGATTTGTCGCAGTAGACTTCACATTTATTCTTCTGAATAGCACTTCAATGTGATTTCATAAATAGAATAAGGGTCTCTTAAATTTCAAAATAAAAAAGGAAAATCTGTTTTCAATGCAAGATTATCTGGTTCAGACTTTGAGTCTTTTATTATTAACTGCTGTAGAGATAATCAAACACAATCCAGAGCTATTTAAATTACTGTGAAATAGCCTTTTAATTTAAAGCGGGGAGGAAGCATCATATCAGATGTCAACATTAGTGTTAGTGGCTAATGGTTTGTTGGAGGAATGAGGTCAATGGTTAATTATATGCTTCAACATCTCTGTTGCGTTAACATGACTGCTATTTGGAAGGATACATTTATGGTCAAATTTAGTTTTTGTTTTGTTTTCTTTTATGGACTTGCTTTTATTTATTGTCCATGTATTTGCTTTGATACGCTTAGTGCCCCACCACAACGACCCTGAACTGAACAAAGCTGGTATAAAAAATGAATAGGGAGAGGAGATGGAGTAATATTGGCATTATATGTAAGTATTATCCAACCACAGCAGTAGTTAAAAATATTTAACTACTGCAATTTATAAACTAAGCAAAAATTTACATTTGTTTTTCTCTCACTTTACATAAAATCTTCCTTTAGAAAATAGATAATTTGGGTAATTATTGGTTAAATATCAGTAATCTTATTCAGTTACTTTGGATTGCAATAAGTGTGCATTAAATGAAAAATGAAAATATTAAAACTGCGGATTTATATATTATGTGGTGGGAAAGAAAACAAAGCAGACTAATGTGGTACAAAAATAAAATTTATCAGCTTGAGGTTTGATTCTGGCTGCAGAGTAATAGTTTGAGAGGAAGACGAATTGTCGCTGAATGCTGTGCACTAAGGGGTAAACATCTCCAGGGGATGTTTGATGTCTATTCAGCTTACTTTGAATCCTACCTCATCTCATTGTTTCCTCATGAAGCTCTCAAAATTACATCATTTTTTTTTATTTTTTTTATGTGAATCAGTATTATTGCATTACACCCACCAACAGCCTTGGTGCATTTTTTTTTCTGTTCCGCTTATCTCGATCATGACTTCTATTTTTCTTAGAGCAATTCGGCCAACCCCACAGAGGATGTGTCCTTTTATGTTCACAACTGCACTGTATGATACTTTCCAACACTTGGGTATTTTTCATAATGCTGTGTCAATTCTCAGGCAAAAGAAGTTTTAATCTCTTTGTGACTATGGCCCTTTTGAACTACTATTTCACAGCAAGCCTTTTCAGTCTGTTGCATTTCACTCCACCTTGCTCCCTCCCTGGTGAAAAAGGCATTTGAAACGCAAAGTGGTTTTAAATGCATTTCTTTGTTCCCATTGAGGAGATCAGAGTAGAAAATCTAACCTTTCTTTCTTGTCCTCCTATTTTTTTTTCCTTGCTGCTTCTCTGCCCTTAGTTAATTCACACCATCAGTGTAGTGGATAGAGATGAACCTCAAGCTGGACATCGTTTTTTCTTCACACTACCGTCGGAGGCTGCCAGCAGTCGTCACTTCACCTTGTGGGATGTCAAAGGTAAGATGGACAATATTGTCTCACTTATTTTTTTTAAAACTACAGCTGTCATCATAATAAAATGTCAAACCTCTAATAGTGAAAAAGAAATATTCTTTGAGGAAGTTAGGGGCATATTTGGTTTGAGTGGCGCCTCTTAAAATGTATACATTGTCAGTCAAACTAAGAGAAATGTTCTGAATCTGGATGGATGTCATGAAAAAGTAAGACCTCTAAATTTGTCCAAAAGTAATGGTAAATGTTAAAATGACACAAGCTGTGCATTCCACATCACATCCATTACTTTTTTGCTCCAGTTAAACACCCTGAGCCATATTTCTGTCACTGTCACATGACCAAAGAGAAACTACATGGTCAACCCGCTTGTCTCCTCAAACACATACACAAAGGGCAACAAGATGGAATTGAACAGTGCTTGTTTATAACGGCCCAGTTTTTCTCATCAGACTGATAAAGATACAAATTATTAGAAATGTTTCACGATGTGGTCCATTGTCCTCTTTATTTTCTTAGAAATCACAATATGGTCATCCTAGCCAATTGGATACAATTAAGCAGATTCATTAGATGCTATCATCTCATCATTTGCAGTATTTCCATAGTGCTTACAAATCATTCCTACTGTCTATCAATTTAAAACTTTCTTTTCTTTGCCAACTACCCAAATTGCTGCCAGACTAATATTTAAAGTCTGGCAGTGCTTATGTCACTATATACTTATTGGCTGACTCTATCATACAACCAGATAACTACTTTCTGTCTTACTTTAAAATAAAGGTCTTGAACATAAATACAAGATCAAGGTGAAAGCACTGACTTTATAGCTGTAACTCATAATAATAGCTGGGATTAACACAGAAACTAGGTATTGCTTTAGGAGATGTACGTCATTTTGATGACAAATATCATTGGTAATTACTGTTTATTTATTTATTTTTTTTTAGTTTTTATGAAGTGATATTACTGGATAAATTAAACTTGAGTATGCTTGGACAACAAAATAAAAAAAAAAAGATCTTATGGCATAAACCTGAGCACTAACTGCTTGAGTACATATTTTTTTAAATACAAGAGATTTATTTTAGAAACAATTTTTTAAGCAGGTTATGTTTTTTCAGTTGCCATGGCAATTGTATTACAGTTAGCATTGACGTGTTCCAAAGGATTACAAAATTCAATGTGCACCCTGGCAATAAGTTTGCTTTGTCAGGAAAATTACTTTTTTCATACTTGTCAGTGTTTTTGCATGCATGCTGGCAGATCCTTCATTTAGGGATGTGTATCTAAGTAAATGTGACATCTGGGTAAATCAAGATTGATCTGACACTAGGAAAATGTCAGGGGAGCATTGCAAGCCAGGGAAATGTCACTGTGTCAAGGCAGAAGGGTCTCCTGCTGAACCATGCATGTGCATTTGAATGGAAAGGTGCATAACTCATGCCTCTATTCAGGATACGTGCACATATTCTACTGGTTATGCATATACTATTTGGATGAGCAATGAATAAGTAAAAAAGTATTTTTCTTTTTGACGCCCTAAACTCTTATCTTTTTTTTTTTTAAAGAAGTACATGAAACACAATAAAGTAACCACCAAAATACACTTTTTAATGTGAGTTTAATGCCTGCTTTAATTTGATTTTGTCATGTAAATGACAAAGTAGCCTGGAGAGTAATCATAACTTATAAACTATTCAATTTGTGCATACAAAAGCAAACATTCATATATATATATATATACTATTTGTGATGAAACCAACCAGCTGTATTGTGTATACATATAAAGTGGTTAAGGCAAACAAAGCACCACACATACTTTAAATCCGCCTACCTCTCTTTTTTTCCACTCTAGTGTCTTTTTTCATGGACACATTTGTCAAACTGTCACTTTCAATCTGTCACTTCGTCTCTTGCTCTTCATGCCCTCACATTGCGTTCTGTCTCCAGGCCTTGACAGACAATGATGACAAGGCATTTTTCCCATGTTGCTAAACTCTTTGAAGTCTTGCTGCCGGTCCGTAGAGGAAACCCCTAATCTCACCGTACAAAGTTTCCTGCTATATGAGACACTCACAGCCATTTCTTTCTCGATATGTGTGAACATCATGCGTCATGCTTGGATAAAAATATTATGAAATCTCATGATACAAGGTTAAAAAAATTTTGGTGATAAAGCTCTGGTAAAGTGATTTGATAGTTCTGTGGATTAGTTCTTTGTGTTCACTTGAAATTGATCATTAATTTCAACTGATAAAGAAACTTTATCTTTTAAAAAGTGGTTATAGTAAGGTCACTTTCAATATGTTCACTTGTCTTATTTTTAAGATAGAGATCTATAAAACATAATGTTGTGTAAAAGTCAAAAGGACAAACCCCTGACCATAAACGATTATATAGAATTTGCTCTGCATGTGCCAGAGGAGTTCTTGGGTGACAAGGAACACTGATAAATGTTCTGGGAGACAGATTACTTCCTATTCTCTAAACGAATCTTTCCATGTCTCACCATGACTTTATTTCAAATCCGTATTCTTTACATTGTGTTGCATTGATCTAAGGTTCATGCAGAGTCCTCATATACACATCTCTAAAGTTTAATTTCAAACAGTAGTGGTCACTTTCATTTTCTATTCAGCTTTTTATTTACCCAGTGTATTCCTGGTCCATTACCCTCCTCAGTTTTTGGCAGACATGATGAAGCCTTGAAATTATTTTTAAAAAATTAGTATTAGCTTTGTCTTAAAATATATATATATATATATATATATATATATATATATATATATATATATATATATATATATATATAGTATTCAAAAGTTTTAAGTCTATAACAGAAAAGAAAATGACTCACTGAGCTGAGCATGTGAGGTTCTTCTAACATACAGTGACTCATGTGTAATTCTCTGCTTTATCTTATCTGTCTGACCCCAACACACCCCTGACTAAATCGCATCCCACATCAAGACAACACAGCTGGCATCCGTACCCAGAAGTCAAGCTTTAACCGCCATGAACAGAATGTGTACTTCCTGCCCATTCTTGTTGTTGACAGCGGACCTCCCTCCCTGAGCTCAACGGGCACCCTGACCATCCATGTTTGTGGCTGCGACACAGGTGAGAGCCACTGCGGGGGTAGCACCATTACTAACATTAACATCACTGTCACCCTCGGCAGCAGCAGTGGTGCAATGAAAAGGTCAACGTGTCATTGTTTTGCTTAGCAAACATTTCTTCTGAGTCTATATTTATGGAAAGCAAAACAACACATCACAATAAAATCTGTCGACAAATGGCCTCTTACACAGATTTGATATCTGTAAATATAGACATGGTGAAAAGAATGTTTTTGCTTTTGAGAAGTTAGTGGCTGACCATTTAATTGACTTAACACCAGTGTCAAATATGTTAGCAAATGCTTATTTTTTTTCTCTTTCTCTCTAAATGCAGAAGGAGCTATCCAGACCTGCAATGCAACAGCCTATGTAATGAGTGCAGCTCTTAGCCCTGGGGCGCTCATAGCACTACTGGTCTGCATGCTCATACTAATAGGTAAGCAGATAAATGTCCTCATGGATGATTAGTAAATTTAAATTAGTCTGAGAGATGCATAAATAAAGAGATCCTTCTAAAAGTATTTTGTTTTGAATTGATTAGTTTTGCCTTTTTTGGGGTAACACCAGAAGTCAACTTCAGTTGATCCAACAGAAATAATAACTAGTGCGTAGGATGTTCTGGAGAAAAGTATAAATACTGCATCTGAGGTTTAAAATCTTTTTTTTCTCAAAAATCATGTGGCCAAGTGCATTTTAATGAGTTATTTTTAAAAGTCATCCATATTTTACCAGTATATTTGCACAGGCACTAGCAAAAATATTGAGATTCATGACATCAAAATACAATGCACTTTTGATCTTACCATCCTGTTCATGTCGGACATTTTGTATCTGCTTTTTATGACAAAGAGGCTTTTGTTTAACAGGGGAGTGCAAGTTCTACCTGGTCTATGATTGATATGAAAACACTTTGATCCATGGAACACAGGCAGAAATAGAATGGATGAGAGTGAAGAGCAGGAAGGTTAGAGAGCAAAAACAGGCAAAGTGCTTCCTCAGCACTTGTGTCCCTCTGCATGAGAAGCTTTAAATAGTCAAATCTCTCCAGGCAAGTTTAGATTTTTATATATATAGACCAGTATGGTAATATACATGCTTACACTCTCAAATACCAAAGCTGGCTAATATTGAAATATTTAAAATATTTATGTGTTAGCCTTTTACTGGCCTCCACCGCTACTGTAAGTCTTTGCATTGCATTCTTTACTGATAGCAAGAAGCGACAATAATGTCAGAGTGTTCTGTCTCTGCTTTGTGACTCTACAAAGTTTATACAGTGCAGGGAGGGAATGATGGATGAGGTGACATGATGTTGCTTTAACTGTGACTTACATTGTTCTCTTTTCATTTAAGAGCTTTTCTAATGAATGCTATTAAAAGTGTGTCTCCATTAACGAAACAGTGAACTTGAAAAGCAGAGCATCACTTATTCATTGTAAGGCTTTGTAACATTCGCAGTTATAAAGCCTCAACAAATCTGTTATCTGCAAACCTGAAGCAACCCTATGGACATAAAAAACCTCTCTGCAATGTGTCATGGTTTTATTGTTGTGCAAAACATGGGCCCATCATCAGCACAAGGTGAAAACTAATACTTCACCCTAGGAAAGAGCAAGACTTTGTGAAAGAACAGATGATTTTTATGCTGTCCTTGGTAACAAAACTGTACACAACATTAAGTTGTACACAATCTCCAAATATTTCATTTGCAAATGATTGCTTGTTGAAAAGTGGTGCAGATTGCACATAAGGCTGTATTATAACATGGATCTGCCTCATAAAATACTGTAAAGAAAGTTTCAGAGGTGAAGGAGGGGGGACAGGTCTCTTGTGCATGGGACATTTTTTTTGTATTTGTTTATCTTCAGTATTTCTTTGGCTCTGTGATGGTTTTTCAGTCTCGGGTGGCATTTAATTTAACTCTAATTGTGGTATTTATTTTGTTTTGGCTTGACTGCATAAACATTGTCAGCAGTCCGGCTGTATTCATTTGTCCCACACAGACATCTTTTGTCTGCACAGTTTGTGGAATATGCAGCAGGCTATATACACAGTGTTATGCAGTGCATCAAGACATAGCAGTGTGCTGCCATGAAGTGATGGTACAGTGGAATTATTTGGTAATCCTTTAGTTCATAATTGGCATTGCTGAAGGCTATTTAAAATCATTCTCTTAGTGTTTATATTTTACATTCTTTAAATATTTCATCAATCAATCAACTCTTATTTGTATAGCACATTTCAGCAACAAGGTATTTCAAAGTGCTTTACATCATAACAAACACAAAACACAAAGTCATCATGTGGGGGGTTCTTGCCTTTGCATCCACAAAATGTTTACTGGTAACACTCCTGCTGTGTTATCTGGAACAAAATACCTATTGGTATTAGTATTGTATTATAAATATTTGACAAGCATTGTCTTTTGTCATTGTTTCTATGTCTTCCGATTATCACAGTGACCATGGACATTTGTTTGTGGCAGTTTACACCTGGTTTTCAAATGTGCTAGATGTAGATGCTTAAACAGCACCGAGCAATCTGGTTCAAGTTTAATAAATCACACCGCAGGTGGTAATATTAGCTAATCCTCAGTATTTTGCGATTCCAGATGATCATCATCTGTTTTACACATTCATGAAGGAAAACATG
Source organism: Poeciliopsis gracilis (assembly GCA_911649635.1). Classification (NCBI taxonomy): domain Eukaryota; kingdom Metazoa; phylum Chordata; class Actinopteri; order Cyprinodontiformes; family Poeciliidae; genus Poeciliopsis; species Poeciliopsis gracilis. The sequence goes on from CAJVRI010001403.1 coordinate 3,541,683, forward strand.
CTAGATTACGCCTGCATCATTTTGTTAATGCAAATCTACATGCAAACCTTTAGAAAATCAGGCCCTATTTGTTTTGTTTTTCTACTTAAATGTATCCATATTTATTCCTCTTACAAGAGTTGATATGTTTTCTGTCAACTTCTAGCCACCATGACGGAAGAAAATAGTAGAAATACCTAACAATACTTTTTTTTTTTCTTATCAAAGCATTGAACAACTTGTTTAGCTGACTAAGTTGCAGCTCCTATATTCTGCTAGTAATCTTGCAAGTCAATTAAATCTCTGGGTTTGTCAGGTCAGGATCAATGGACAAGTAGTGTTCTCACAAATATTGTGCTATGAATAACAACATTAGCACAAAGCATCTGACAGTAGCCTAATCTTATTATCTCAACAATAGCCTCCAACACTTTTCCAGTTACTTAGTTACTGTACCACACGCATCAAACTGCAAACTGCTTGAGCATGCAGCCCTCATCAAAACCCTCTTAACAGCAATACAATCTATTTATTTTATGGTCTATTATTGTTTTCACAAGTATTGTTTTTTGTTTTTTTTTTTTCTTGCGCACATGCATGCATGACCTCTTGCTGTGCATACAATGACTAATCAACTGGCCAACACTCTTTCTCTGGAGGCTGGACCACCTCTATTGCATCAATTGCAGGATGATGAGAAAAATGAAAACAAATTTCTGCCTAATTACCGTACAAACAAACACTCCCTCCATCGGCTCTTATATAGGCCTGATGTGATGAATCCATTTCATTGCGTCGCAGCATCTGCTTGCATCCATTCCAATTACCTCCCATCTGCTTGTAATGAACTCCCGCGTGAGGGCAACCAGCGCAGCCCAAGGGGAAATTAACTGTCTTGTCAGGAACACTTATCACAACATCTGTACACATGGGTATCAGCTTTGTATGTATAGGGGACGGCTAAACACAGGTACATAAGCTTCCAGCAAGAGTAAATTCTGGACATGGTGAATATTGACATTTTCAAAGGTGTGCTAATTGTCAAGGTAAATAGGCTTGCAGAGTTTCACCATCCAGGCATCTACACACCTAAAAGTGAGTGATACTGCAGTCTGACAGGTTTTTGCCTTTTCATTAGACCATCCCATAACATCACAGATTCTTTAAAAATTTGTATAAATCTGGTACAAGAAAAGAGCTCAGAATGGGGCATTTTCCCTCTCTTTCAATTCTCTCATTAGGGTAGATTTAGAATAACTGTCTTAGTGCGTGTTTAGTATGCATGGAAGTATGCACCGCAAAATACAAAAAAAAAAGAAAACTGACTTTTTTTCTTTTTTTTTTGGCCTGATGGCAATTAATTTGCTCCATTCATTGAAGAGAAGAATAAGACAATGATAACAAATGCTGCTTCCCCAATGATGCCCAGCAAAACAATGTGAGTGGAGAACAACGCGATCAGTCATAGATTCCATATAAAATCCATTGTAGATCATAAAGAGCTTCTTCGTCTGGCAAGAGATTTACGGTTGCAAAGGGATATATTTTAGTCTTACTTTCAGGACACGTGGAGTAAATTCAGACAGTTACAGATAATAGAAAAAGGACATGATGGAAATTATTTTAAAGCTTTTTTTGTATTATTTGCCCTTTAAGAGGAGAATAGTTCAATCAGAGACCATTTAAAAGAAACCATCTGCCCACAGGGTGCTTTCTACGCATACAAAATGTAGTTATCTGGGTCCATGTGTGATTTACATGTACACACTTCATGAAGGACCAATAATAATACCTACTGTGGCAATAAAAGAATGTAGCCATATCTCGTTTTATAGCAAACAGATGGCTGTCGTAATGGGCAAACCAACAACCCCCAGTATAAGAGAAAGTCCTTTTTTTTAATCTCTGATAGCTTGTTGATTTTGGCACGTTGTTAACTGTTCTTAAAGATTCATGGGGTCTACTTTTAACTAAATCCAAATAACTCTTTGCTTGTGTGTTTGTTTTTAAAGCAGCTTCCCTCTGTGCTGGTTTAAGGGAGGAAGAATTACACTTTGCATTGGTGGTTTTGTGTTGTCACAGGCAATAGCTGACTCTTAGCTATAAAACAAGCTGACAGACTAAGATGTCTTATTTTCTAAATTATATTTTAGAACTAGAAAACACTCTTAAGTAACAATGAATATTTGTTTGGATCTATATAAGCTGCCAGAGATTATTGTGATATGTCTGCACAAATTACAAATATACAAATATTCATAAACAATATCAAAAACTGATATGGATTGCAAGTTAATTTACTTTTATTTGTCCTACTTGAAAGTCTAAAATTCTGAAATAGTTTTGCAGTAGCTCTCAATTTTCTTTCAGTTTGACAATTACTTGTGAAACCCCAACATAGTTGTGATCTATTTGTAAACAGTTCATGTAATTGACTCATTGCCTATGATAAATGTTTTAAAATTTTAGTGAAATATGCAAAATAATGAAAAAATATGTTACTCAAAATGACCATTGCATCATCATTTAAATAATTTACTTGACTTCATGTCAATGGTGGTAAGTGAAAGGGGTTTAATGCTGTAATTTTACTACCAAGCTATCTAAAGTCAACTATCTATTAGCGACCATTGTTGTAAATTCAAATGGGGTTTCTCCTTTTTTTTATTTACCGTAATGGGTATGTATCATTTTTTAGTACCACTCAAATCATAAGATATTAATTGGATAGTTTTTATTTGAACACATTAGTCACCATTTGTTCATCAGTGCTGTTTAGGAACAATCTCCATTTGACATCCTATGTCGATATGTTTCAATAAAGAGTGTAGGACCTCTTTGAAGCTTATTGTGCTTAGTCATTTCTTTAAAAAGGACTGTATGAAGCAATTGTAAATGCATTTACTTGCTAACATAGCTCTTAGTCAGCCAATTTACAGCACAGCACTGTTTTTTTCTTGTTATTGTCTCTGTTTCTTCTTATGTACCTAGCTTATGTACCTTATTTTATTAATTTATTTGTGTTTGCTTATAATTATTTTGTGGTCAAATAACATGTTGGGAGAAGACATTTATGGTCAGAGAATCAGTTCGTGTTGTTTTGCTGAATGGAAATAAAGATGATCTCAATTTGAAGTCAATTAGCAGTAAGAAAAAGAAAAGGCTAAACTATAGCTGTAGAGATCCATAATAAAAAACCACTGCAATCCATATAAACACAAATGCCCATTTAGTGTTTCCTAAAAACCATCATGATGAAGCAATATTCTGTAATATTCTTTGGACTAACAAGAACAAATGCAATACCAGAAACTGATGAACATGTTGGTGGGATTATGTTGGTCTAGCCTTCCTTCATCTCCTCATAACCTGGAGGATTTCCTGTGATTTACCATGAATTCTGTTCTCTATCCAGACGTTGGATTTGCACCTTACCTTTGCAGGTTTAAAGAGCCAAAGTAAAAGTCCTCTATTGTGGCTGCATTAAAGTAGTTTTTCTAGGTGCACCACATGACTCAGTGGTAGAACAGTTGCATCATACTCAGAGGCTACAGTCCTCAACACAACTGTCTCAATTCCTGGCCCTGGCCCATTTGCTGCATGTCTTCCTCTTCTCACTCTGCTCTTCTTGTGTAATAAATGCCACTATTGCCACAAATTTGCCTTATAAAAAACTGTTCTTCAAAATGGCTTGGGTCAGAATATCTCAGTTAATTGAAAAATATCACAAGAACTTGATAGAAGTGATGTTCAATCAGTATATGGTGTTAGGGGCAATTAAATTCTAAATTAGTTATGTTCGATAATTATCATGGTTTAACTGACAAAAAAGCCAAGAAAGAAGAAATTTGTCTGAGGACAAATACTTTTTCAAGGCACTGTAAGTGTAGATATCAAATCAAAAAACTGTTTTGAATCAATCAAAATAATCAGAAAATAAACTTTATCTTCAGCAACAAACATTAAGCCTTAGTTTTCTTTTGAAGCCTTTTTGTGTCCTAATCCATCTTATTTTTAGCTTGAACTTATATCTCTGATGTATTGTCTCTTTTGCTGAATGCTTACATTTCCAAGTTTAAAACCCAACCATCTCGATTTTATTAGACTTGAATGAGTATTGATGTGATATCGGGCACCATTAGGGCTTTTTGTAGCAGATTTTTTGTAAGGCTGTCAAAGATGCGAAAAATCAATGCTCGTGTATTTGAAATGTAAAACTTCATCATGCATTACCTTCAGGTAAGATAAATCAAAGTTATAGAGATAATAGGTACAAACTTTAAATAGTTTCAAAACTATCATCCAAGGAGAAAATTTGTCATATTTTTTGGTATCACATGTTGTCATCATTGGAGTTTACATTTTTAAGAAAATTATGAGGACTTATTTTCTAATGTTTTAGCTTTTTAAACTAACACTGATTCATATTTCACAGAGCATGTCACTGTCAATATCTTGTACATTGAGCTTTTAAAATGATTTCAGTATAACCGTGCATCATCTTTTTTTATGTTTTTCTACAAGTGAAAGTATTTTGAAGATTTTATATCTGTAAATATATCATTTCAAAGCCTTAATAAAGCAGTATCTTCTTTTGCTTTCTGCCATTTTCAGTTCTTGTCTTGCTGATCCTCACCCTTAAACGCCACAGGAAAGGCCAAAGGATGGCAGAGGACGAGGAGGACATGAGGGATAACGTCATCAAATACAATGATGAAGGCGGAGGGGAGCAGGACACTCAGGCATATGACATGAGTGCACTGAGGAACCTCTATGACTTCCCAGAGGCCAAAAGCTGTGACTCTGGACCGGACATCCGCTCGTTGCCTCAGTGGATACAGGCAAACCGAGTGGGAGGTGGGGTGGACGGAGCTATGGCAGCAGCAACAGACTTCTCCCTTTTCAAAGGCTACATACGAAAGAAGGTGGAGCAGGCTGACGCTGACCTGTCAGTGCCGCCATATGACTCATTCCAGACATACGCCTTTGAGGGCACCAGTTCACCTGCGCTTTCACTCAGTTCAATCCACACACTGTCCACCACATCTGAGCTGGATTTCTCCTACCTCAGCGACTGGGGGCCACGCTTTAGGCAACTGGCAGGCTACTACGCTCCAGGAAAGACTGAGGAGGAAACATCCTAGCACAGTTTCTTATCTTCAGACAGACAGTTAAACACTCCTTTTCCTCGTTTTTTCTGACTCCTCACCCTCTGGCACTCTACTAAAATCATCAGAGCTAACCTTGTGTGCTCATTTCAGTCAGAGTGCAACCTCTTCATCTCATTTTGGAAATTCTCCAATGTAGACTTCGAGCTCTGATTCAACATCAATTTTAAACTTTTTTGATTTTTCTTGAAATATTTTTAGGCTAAAAATATGGGGGCATAAAAAGTGCTATTTAGTATTTTTTTTGTTTGTTTGTAAAGGGATTATTTTTTGCGCCCAACATGCAACTCTTTAGTTAAGGATACTATATCACACTGAGAGTGACAAGAATCATTATTACTTGGGTAAAACTTAGTAATATGGAAGCGCACAGTTTGAATGACATATTTAAAAAAAATGAATATTCGTATATATATTTATTTTTATTTATTTATTTATTCATACGATGGTAACTCTTAGTGTTGAATACAAATTAATGGAGAATGACTTCGCTAAAGGAGAAGAAAGAACGGCAGTGCCAGATCATTATACAAACACAAGTACCGAAGTGATATGTGGGCCATCTAAAAATTACACACTGGAAAAATGGTTTATTTTCTTTGATAAGTTTTGTACAATAACTCACAGAAGACAAATACAAAACAAAAAGAATGCAGTCTGGATCTTTCAGTCTAAAAAAAAAAAACATATTTTTTTGTGGTTTATTAAAAGATAAATTTTGAAGGTGAGAAACTGAGGACAATTGCGTGTTAACAGTGTCTTTTTCCTACTTTCTCTGCAGGCATTTGTGGGGGAACAAGGCACAAACTGCTGCAGGGTTTCACAAGAAAATTTAAATAAAATAAAAACAAATGACTGTTTTATGAAGCAGGCTGGTGGTCAACTTTGTGACAAAAAAAAAAACAGCCAGAAATTATTTCCTATTTTTTGTGAGTGTGTAAAATATGTTGATTCCATTTTATAATCAAATTGTTTTATTTTATTTTATTTATTGTTGGGTTGTTTCGTTGGGCTTGGGGAGGTTGTGGTAACACATGATCAAATCGGATCACATCGACCTTTTATCCCAAGTTATTCCATATTTACCTTAAATTGCAAATGTATGGAAAAAATTACAAAAAAGAAAAAGACCAATAAATATTTAACTTTTTTGTAAATCAAATGTGTGCAGTGGTGTATTGACTGTAAATTGCTCATTAAATGAGATGCCAGTGATAAAGTGAATAGAGCCCCCTTGTTAACAGTTGTTTTGTGTGAATAGTTTGCTGAAGACATTTTCTGAATTATGAATATTTTCAGAGCTTGTTTTTATTTACACCAGGGATAGATAGAAAGAATAGTTTTGGGTTTAAAAAAAACACACCATATGAGAGGATCCAGCCAAACAAAGAATTTCTACTCAGCACATCTCCCTCATGACTGTCTTCTGCCAAACTACTGTAATTGTCAAAATCACCAGAGAATGCCAAAGCATGCAAAGTTAATTTCATCTGATTTTAAAATGGCCTGTAAGACAGTAAATGGGATTCACATTCACCTGACAATACTCTTCTTCAAGTAAACTTGTCGAGAAATTATGTTTGATGAAGAAAATAATTTCAGCCTAGCAGCAGAGCATTTATGCTTTAAGTTTGGGATCTAAGAGAAACATCTTCATTTAATGCTGTTGCAGTTGGATTGTTATTCTTGTTTTATTATTCTACCATAATAGCAATTCATAAAACAATGTTCTTTCTACATTTTAAGGAAGTACTTTTTAGCAACCTTTTTACTACAGAGTATGTATTTGTACTACTGAATTGTTTCCCCATTTATGTGAAGTTATAATTAGAAACTTGATGTATGTGTAATTTTATTTGGATTTATTGAGACAGAAAACACAAAAAATTGCATAGTTTGAAGTAAAATTAATGCAATTCATATTTGTTTTAATCACACATCAACAGTCACATTGGATTAATTGTGAGATTAGTTTAAATTCTGCCATTCATTCTGAATTCGCTTTAGCCTGGATTTTGGTTTTCTAACTCCTAAATATAAAATTTTGCTGTGAAAAATTTCATTATAACTTTGATTATATGTGTAATGATATTCCTATGGAAAAGCTTCAGTAATATGTCTTTTGCAACCTTTAAAAATATTGCTTTCAGAATGACCCCCTTAATCCCTCATGCAGTCCTAAGATAAGGGGTCCATTGAGTCCTGCAAGCTTTTTACCTTGTGCGCAGTTCCAGTGGGTGGCACTGACCCCACGTGCTCTTTTCCAATGCCTTTTTTGTATTTGATTTTGAGTTTTAGAAAAAAAAAAAAAAAAAGAAAAAAATCCACATTTCTAAGTAAAGAAAAAACAGCTGGAAAACATTTCAGTGAATTGTTTTGACTTCAAACTCAGAAACCAACAATTATAGGTTGAACACTGCATTAACTCAAACAAATTTACAATGTGAAAGCAATTTAGATTGACTTTACACTTTGGATCACCTCTTGCATTTTTTCACCAAAGTGCTTCAGACTATATTCGGTTGTACTGCATAAGCTCCCTAGTGATATGTGTATCTTCTGGAAGAAAGGGTTTGGCAGGCATTTATTCACTGCTATCCCTGACTCTTCAGCGTTTTCTGACTGACAAAGGCTACAGGCTTGTGGCCATAGACTTTGTAGATCATCATGAGCTTCAAAGTCAGTAGGACTGGATATAAATACAAGAAACAGAAGAATGCCATCCTGCTGAGTAAACTTCATGTCATATGTCTAATTCTATAAAATATCAGTTTTCTTCAAAAAAAGCAGAAAGTTCCCAGTTGTGCTCATATTTTTCAGTTGTAAAAGAGCATCACCTTTATCACTGCCAAGGAACATGTCACTCCTTTGTGATGACCTACACATGTGAACATGAAGTGTGTTGTCATCAGTCAGAAAATCCTCCCCCAAATTCCAAGGGCAATAAGAAGATGGCCATTAGTTATGCAGATAGAGCTTTGGTGATTGACAGTTCTCAAGGGGATAGTGGAGAGCACATTAAATCTTCGCTTCTCTTCTCTTTGTACTTGACTTGGTAATGACAATTGATTAAACATTGGTGGTGGGAGGGGGACGTAAATGTGAAGTGCAGGAAATATCAATCATATGTTGCCTAGTAGCTGCGTAACATTAGTTATTTAGTTTCAAGGCATAATAATAATAATTAAAAAAAAAAAATCTTTTAGCAAGTCAAAATGAAAACTGTTTTGATTAAAAGAGGCCGCTTAAACAAACTTGTCCTGCATCACAAAACAAATACTGTTCACTGAAAAACCGAAATGTTAAAATGAGAAGACTGTTATACTAAAATGTCCATTGAGTCTTTATAGAAACTGCACTCTGACAGAGATTTTCAGTGTTTCCTTTAATCATAAAATTACTTGTTTTTATCGCACTGACAAGTATTTTGCTGAAAGCTGGGTGAAAGTACTTTACTTCTTTATTGTTATTTTACTAATTTAGCAAATGTTTGCTAAAATGTTCAATTTGTTTTAGGAAAATAAAAGAAAAACACAAAGAAAAAACATAAATTGTTAAATTACATTTACAACAAAAAGTTTAAAATGAAGACAGGTCCAGAAGATTAAACACAATGAAGAGAGAATAAAGGCATCAAATTATAACATGCATCTAAATTGTAAATCACTTCCCCAGTGTAAGGAGACAGGGAGGCTTTGCAAGGGCCTGAGGCAGCTACATTACAGACATGGCCCTGGTTTGCATTACAAATGCATGGGAAGTTGAAGAGACTGTGTTTTAAATTTTACACTTCTAGCCTTCCATGATCATTCATGTGCCTACTATGTGGAAGAAACCTACTGATTATTTGACTGAAAAGTACTAAATAAGCAAGCTAACTGATGATTAACCTCCTCAGAAAAGCCTTTAAAACACAAAAGAGAGAATGTCTGTTGCACATACCTACCAGTCCCTCCTAATCCCTCTCCAAAAAACACACAAAAAATAAACAAAGACTCTGTAGTAAATCTGCTATTGGATCGGAGCAGAAAATTCCTGCTAGTATTCAAAGAAGCCCTGTATACATGAACACAAATTATGAATTAGTACACAGAAAAACAAAGTAATTTAGCACTTCCGCAGTAAAAGCATCACTGGCACCAACACATGGAGGTATCAAAGAAATTAATATAATGTTATTGATTTTTGGTTTGCTGCTTCTTTTGTGCATTTTCTGTAGGTGTTAAAAGCAAAAGGTTCAGTTAATCCTTCTGTTTGTTGAAGGTTCAGGGAAAGACACACTGGAGGATCTGAGGTTTTGCACCAACACAATAAAGGATAAATAGTTTTCTTTACAGTCAGGGAACAAACCAGGTGTCCTTTCTAGGTGGCAAAATCTAAATTAAAGTATGCAATTTATTAATTATTTATTGATTCACACAAAGCATATACTAACCATGAATTGATCCATACCCCAGTTGATATAGCACAATTCACAATTATTAGCAACCCTGATAAAGATACAATTAATCTTATTAGTAAGTTGGTGTCATGGAGATTTTGCAATTTCCATGTAGTTTTCTGCAATGTTTAGTGCTGCAATTCTACTGTTGTACAATCGTACTCACTATGCATGATTTCCAACCAGGCTTGTTTGACACAGTTCTTGTAGTTTCCTTACTTTTGAACATCAATGCATGTCTTATATAAAATAGATTTTACAATTGATTTTTCTTCTACTTTAATAAATGCATTCAAATTAATGCTTGGCTGGGATGCCACATGTTTCAGTGGTAAAGCAGGCACGCTATAGATGGAAAGTTGTAGTTTTCAACACCGCTGCTCAAGATTCGATTCTTGACCTCTTCCCATTAAGACTCAGGCCTTATTCTTAAGCTGTAAAAGAATCAATTCCACTACAATATAAAACTAGGTGGTTGATTTCTTCCAAACTGCTAAGTCTGAGACAACACTACTGCAACAAAAGATTAATTAAAAAAAACCCAAGGATACTGATAATTGTGGAAACTGTAGTATGTAATCCAACACAGATTCCTCCTTTATAATCTGAACATGGTTCAAAACAACTTAAAGACTTCAACCATGCAATACCACTTGATGCTGCCACATCTGTACTGCTGATCCTACTAGGAATCAGTTGTTTTATGCCAGCCTCTTTATACTATTATTTGTTTTTGTGGTTTGATGTTTCTCACTTTTAGTCCCTATAGACATCACAACGCCCCCACATAAAATTTTGCTATCACAGTAGCTACTTGAACTTAAATGCTTGTCAAAACGAGACTTATCTCTCTTTGTTCTAAGTTTTCCATGTCCTTGTCCTTCTGGAAAGTTTGATACTTTGTGCAACAATGTTTTTCTTCATTTTGACAGATTTTTCTATCCGTTTTAAGGCGTGTGTGACAACGTGTAAAAAGTTTCACAATGGATCGGGGTGAAATACAGATCTTTAAATATTCCCATTTAAGAAGGTAAAAGTAGTTTAGTTTCTTGGTGTTATGGGGTAACTAGCAATTACAAATAGAAAAATGGTTTTGTAATAATCTGTCTGTTTAGAACATTTATTTTTCGTAATTATAACCTTCTTTTTTCTACATCCATCCATCCATCCATCCATCCATCCATCCATCCATCATCTAAAATGCTTAGTTAATGTTGACACCATTGACAAATGGTGGCTGTCTCCATTTGTCAATGGGCCGTTCGAGAGGTGGGTACCTGGACAGGTCCCCAGCCCTGAGAGGAACAAAAAACAGAAAGATTAAAAAAATAGATCACCATGACAAAGGTTTTAATTAGATTTCAAATGTTCAAGTTCCTTAATAGCTTCTAATCATATTATGTTTTAATTCATTTTATACTTTTTCATGATAATAATTAGTTTGAGGTCTTCTGCCAAACTATTCCAAAGCTTAAAGCCAGCAACAGAGAGACATACTTTTTAATAGCATTTATGCATGGTTGTTTTAAGTTAAATATCCCTGTTATCTCACGTCTCCCATTCCATTCCTTAAACAATTTCTGAACATTTTTTAGTAGCATCTCATTTTTTATTTCATATACTATGCGTGCAGTCTTAAAATTTTACTAACTCAGCAATTTTTAATACTTTAATATGTGGCTGTGTGTTGATGGAAAGTACAGTTAAGGGATTTGCCTGAAACACAAAGCTCTGAGTAAACCTTCTTGATGGCTCTTTAGTGTTGTTGTCACCAGATGTGTTGGCACAAATAGCCTCCTCTAAGCATTTTAAAATTTAAACCTACATTTTACCTGAATAAATTATGATTTATAAATATTTTAGACACTTAAGGGTTTGGCAATAAAACTCTTTGTCATGATGTAAGAGGATGATGGCTGGAGAGAGGATCCAACCACAGGACACACAAGGAGTAAGACGAAGGAAACACAACAAAAGCCTTGAATGCACTTACTGAGCTGTGTCATGTTAAGTAGAACAGCAGTTTAAATAGCTATAAAACTTTCAGACATTTAAAACATTAATAAATTCCAACTTTAATAAATCCAATTTCCTTTCTATAAATAGGTCTTTTATAACACATTTACAATAACATGCTTGGTACACCATTGTATAAACTGTTTAAAGCTGGAGAAAATATAAAAACAAAATTAAATATTCAAAAAATATTACTTTGTCTCAATAAAGTACTCTTGCTGGAGAAAAATATGTTGGCACAGTTGGACCAGAGCAGCAGGTATATCTTAGGTAAGCCCCTTTTCTATTTTCATGAATGAACTATTTATCTTATGAGCTATGTTTTTATGGCTTGCCTTTTTTACTTATCAAATTAAGAGTTACTCTTACACTTTAGAATTCCAGATGAAACAGGATTTTGTGCTTTGTAACGTTTTCTGAAATTGGTTAAAATAGCTGTTAATTAGTGAAGAAATAATTAGGAAATCCTTTCAGTTTTGCCAAGCTGTTACGTGAAGCAAAGATAAGATATTTTCCTGCTTCTGTGTCTAGGATATTTTTGTTAGGCAGGTGATTCTTGAAAATGATTTTACAAGGAATGAGGCATTTTTATTTTATTTTTTTTTTCTAATAAAAAAAAAAAAAAAAAATCAATATATAAAAAAATTTATTTCTCAAAGCAAAGTTTAAGGAAAAGCTACTTTAGTTACCTTGGATACATTAATAGAGGGCTCAATTGTGTCTCATGTTCTCTTTCTTTTTGGGATTTATATTAACATTTGGTAGATATCTACATTTCATAAATATCAGAACGCAAAGCTGCTGGAAATAAATGGCACCCTTTCCTGATATATACAACACAGAATAATTAGATGAGTTCCTTTGTTGGAGATTGCTGAGCATTACCATCATAGCAGAAATGTAATTAGTAATAACACCTAGAAAGTGAAGACAGTCACAAGGGTTAGCAACATACTAATTCCCATCAAAGAAAAAAATTAAGTGATTAGACCATTTGTGGTTTTGTGAGGCATGTGCAGCTTTGAATGAGCCTTTACAGCTTTGTCAAATGAAATAATATGAACCGCCTATCTGGGTATTTTTGTACGTGCTGGAATTATGGGTTTATTGAAGCTGTATAATTGCATTTTATTGTTTCTTTCTTTCAACTCTCCCTTTCTCATGTGGCTCCTACCCCATTCGCCCTCGGAGGAAAGTCCTTTTTTTATTTCTATTTTACTTCTGCATGGCAAATTTGATCGTCTTTCATTATGCAAATCAATTTAATTCCAACAAAACCTAGCCAGAGTGACTGGGGGAGACTTGAAGATGAATTAGCAGAGATCAAATGGAAAGACAAAAAAAATGCATTTAGAATCAAGCTTTGGATTTGCCTTGATCTAATTTTAACAGATGAAACCTTACTTTCTTTTTTTTTTCAGTTGGGCCTTTTTATGTATTAAGAATTCCAAGTTGATTGAGGTTGGCACCTGTTTGCCCTTAAAGAATTGCACTCTTTTTCTAATGCTGGAGGGTGAGAGATAGATTGCGCTTTGGGACAAACTGTGTCAGTGATTACCTTCTGTGTCTTGTACAGTAAGTCAACATTATAAATCTCAGCAAGGATGGTAGAGCACTATCAGCCATCTCTAAAAGCCAATTACTCTCTCAACGACCTGACTCATGTAATATTTACAACCATATAGTGGATCCTACTTATTTCAAATCTGTGAAACTATGTTGCTGAAGAAATTAAATCATTACTTTAACTTTCCTGTACTAGTACATTTTGCAGGAGCTCCTCTGAGGCAAGCCATTCAAAGATGAAACATTTCAAATTAGCTTTTTAGTTTAATTTGTTTAATTTTATCTGTTCAGTTTTATCTCGTATTTCTCTTTCTTGAATTAGCTTTGATGTTGTTTTTCTTTTAATGAAAATCATCCAAACACAGAGTTTGACATGTTTACCAAACGCTGTTGTTGGATTTACTGGTGTTTTTAACCTTCACTAACATAATTACTACAACCAAAGAGTTTACCATCTCTTTGGTGAAAGCCTCGTCTGTCTTTCAACAAGGTTGCATCTCCTCTCCTCGTGGACACATACTCAGTAAATATGGCCCTGCTTTGAAGAACAAATGCGCGTTTGCAAGTAGGTGTGTGTTTAAGTGTCTACATGGGACCAACCAGATGCTGGGGTGTGTACAAGCTGTCTCAGCTGGCCTAGTCTATGTCTACTCCAAGCAAACTAATGCTCTACTCACACATACCTATGCACACTCATAACACACACACGCATACAATGAATGCCATTGGCAAGGTTATTGCTCATTCTCATGAGTCCTTATAATCCCTGTTCTCCATGTTTTGATCTGTAGTCGTTTTGTGTGAAAAATAATGAGGACCACATAGCAAATACTCTGTCCAACGTCATTGCCATGAATGTGGGAGGATGTGTTTTCAATCTCAGTAAAACAAACAGTTGAAGTGCCCGGTTACATGTAGCATTAGTCATTTGTAATCCATTGATTCAGGTGTGCTTGCTAAAGGATGTAGTTCTGGAAAAAATGAAATACATTCACTATTGTATGTCATGGTACAAAAAGAAAAACAATTCCCTTCTCCCACCCACAAAAAAAAAAAAAAAAGATGAAAAAAGAAGTTGTGTTCTCACCTGACTGTGTGATTGAGGAGCAGAGATGTTAATTGATGGGAAACACATTAGAAGCATTCTGTGCATGCAAGGTGAGCAGGTCTATTGGCAGCAGATCAAGTCCAGGTATCCACTCGATGGTCTTTCTTAACAGGTAGATAAAGGTTTTCATGCTGATTGTTGCAAAATTTATTTTCGACTTTGTTAATGATTGCCAAACAAAATTATTTTGGTCTTGCCTTAATTAAACTTAATTAAATCCATCTCCCCTTACACCACTGTTAGAGCTACTTCAAACATATGTTAAAACATAACTTTTTTATACAAAGGTATGCCTATATAGCCATACACCATCTCCATGTTTTCCTTTTTTTGTTTTTCTGTGAGATGGAGGAAGGGGTCAGAGAGCTGACCTTGGTTTGTCATTAAGTCTTCTGAAAATTAGCCAGTAACTTAACTGTTTTCTAAAAAAAAAAAAAGTAATCTCACATTTAATGCTAGACTTTTTTTTTTTTTTTTTTTTTTTTAACAATCGATGAAGTGTAAAAAATTATATGCTCCAATTTTCCTTTCCAACCTGAAAGTGGGTTAATTTACTCATAAATGCACCCAAGAAGCACACTACCAAAACCTCTGCTTTATGGACATGCTCATGTCTTTATGGAGCTACTTGTCTTTTTAAGTTCTGAGGATGGACTCATTTTCTAATTTGCATGCACTTTTTCCAGTAGAAAGAGAGAAGTAATGATAACCTGTAGAGAATCATAGATTTTATGTAAGTTGGTATGTAAAATTTTCACACTAAAAATGGTGTCAATGTCGAGGTTTCACAATGTAATGATGACCTGTAGAGAGTCATATATTTTATGTAACTAGGTATGTAAAAAATCCACTCTATAAATGGTGTAAATATCAAAGTTTCACAATAAAGGCTTACATTTTAAAATGAAAACTACTTTACTTTTTTGACATCACTTCCCTTTCATCTTAACACATATTAAGATAACGTACAAGGCAGTACATGACACGTCATATAGATGACAGTGTTGTCGATTCACAGTGATGATTTGGTGAAAAGCATTTATAGAGAAACTGGAAGTCAAACAGCCAAAAACATTCTTCAATGGTCATTTGCACAAGTGAGTTTATATAAAATGTCAAGTGGTTTGTTGCTGAGACATATTTGTACATGAACTGTGTTTATGGTATTAGTAGCCTTAGCCTCAGCCAAGAACAAATGCTGCCAACTCCTGATGCTTGGCTTCTGCTTAACAAGTCTCTTTGCCCAAGGCTTTTAAGCAAGCCGATGTGGTGCTCCCAAATAAAGGTGAGACTTTTTAAGGATCACATATGCACTGTAAAACCTATTTTATTGGAGTGTTATTCCCTTTGACTTATGGTTTGACAAAAAGTGTTTTGAGGTAATATGTTGTTAGAGGGCAGTTAAATATGTGGCCAACAAGAAAGAGTCTTAAGAATATAAGATGACATGTACATAAGCAGATCATTTAACATTTTTACAAATCACAGTCATGACTTAATGTGATTTATTACGTATATAGGTGACAATATATATTTTAGTGATAACTTTATGTCTACAAAACTCTCCACAATTAGTTAATCTTATTAATTAATTGTACCATTTTGCAAAACTTACAGGTGAATTATAATGCTGTGTCAGGAAAGTGCCAGAAAATTGAAGCAAACTCTGGTTGCACTTTCAATTTCAGAGCTGTTTGTGTCTAAGAGGAAGACCTAAGTGTATAATGTTTGTTAAATTTTATCTTTAACGTTCCTCTATTACACAGGAGTGATAACCTCTAATTATTTTGCAACATATATTCCTTACAGTTTGAAGAAACTTTAAAACAAATAGGATTCTATAGGAACAATGACACACAGCTATTATGATATGACAAAGATTTTCTTAGGTTAATGTTATGTACTATTTAATTTACTATTGCTTTTTCTTGGTTGGTTTTCCATCATTCTGACAGGGCAAAGCTGCACAAATCTAAAGCTCCTGCACAGATCAAGACTTTCTGTTAAGGATTCAGTCCAAATTTTACATGAACTTTACTTATATGCCATTTGATAAGACTAATAATTTACACGTTGTCATGAATAAAATGGTATTCGATTTATGAAAATTGCATAAAATGATGTAAGTAAATGTTCCACTTTTAGCACTCTCAGAGAACAAACTACTAGAAATAGCTGTTCCCTTACTTTTGGGCTTAGTCTGTGTGAGACAAGGTTCTGAGTAGTCAGGCCTTTTGTGTTTTATACTCACCATGGTAAAAACAAACAAACAAACAAAAGAAAACCTTAAAGTAAATTGAAAATCAAACTTTATATCTACCCTGAACATCGTCCCTGTCACTACAATTTTTAACATGTATTATTTAACATTTGAAAGCAAAGAAGCTACATTTAAAATTGTTTGTGATTACACTTGGTTTTATTTTGCTGGTTGTAGTTGAGTTTTAGAAATAGCAGTGGCTAATGTTTCATCGTCTTGTTGTTGCTTGTAGTTGTCTTCACATTGTAAATCTAATTATGCAGTGTACACACAACAAGCATTTGCAGTTTTTACCCTTTGCCTAGTAAGCTGGTACTGTGAGAAAGTGCACGTGGGCTGCACAATTAATTACCAGGGTTTGTACATCATTAATTTATATTAAAGCCACTGGGGAGTGTGAATTTAGTGCTTTTCTTCATGCTCGAGTAACAGAGATAAACAGACCATTAACTATTTTCATGTCCAGAAAGAGAAAGGTTTTCTTCTAAAAGTTAGAAGTAAATTGATCAAATCCAAGCAATTTTATTTAAACAATATTTTCTAAGTAACTTTGACAGGTAATAAAGTTAGGGAACTTTTGCAACTGGCCTCAGATAACCAGTAATAAAACTGAAGTAAATAAGTGTTATTTTCTTGGCTAAACTGCATGTTAATCTCAATATACTCCATAATCTTGACATCCATATAACAAAAACAATTCCCCTAATGCATGCATGATTATTGATATGTTTTCTGTTAGTAACTGCTAATTAAATCTACAATTTTCAACATAAAGCACTTTGAGCCCCACAAATACTACTAGTAATTATGTTCTCTGAAGGCGACTGACCACTTACAGAGTGGCAATGTATCATTAGTTTACTGCTGTTCTTGAGGTGTTGGAGAAGCTGTTTCTTTATAATGCAAATGGATTTTTTATGGCGTACTGATGGATCATCTGCTGCAGAGCAGGAATTCATTGCAGTATGACATCCAAGGTATAACCAAGATTAAATTCTTTGAATTATTGCATTACAACCCTCAGCGTGTGAAATGGTGCCAACTCGATCTTTTACCACAACTGCACCCGGGACACCTACCTGCAACATTCTCTAACCCTACTGCTGTACTTGTTTTCACAGTAATTGCTATGATAAGTGCAAATAAGTGCAATTAACAAAGCATGGAAATGCGCCTCACCTTTACCCTCTTTCTTGTTGCTATTCTTTCATTTTGTCAGTATTTTTCTAAATTATACTTTAATTTCGCTCCACCAGTCTGTTGTAGATTAGATTCAAGGGAACTCTGCGACAGCAAAAATAAACAATGGTCATTAGAGCGTCATTACCTAACAGAGTATAGAGAGACAGCTTCCATGTTCCTTGCAATGCAGAGCCTACACAGTCCCTGGTCATTCAGGTTTTTTTCTCATTAAGATTTATAGATGAGTAAAAATAGGGTTATGAATTTGATATATCACAACAAAGCTCTGGCTGAGATATTTTTGCCCAGTGCCCATAGTCCTCTCAGGAGAGCTTAATCTGGCATCTGGCCACCAGCCACTCCTTCTTCACCCCCTCTTTTTTTGTCCCACTGTGATTTTATGGTTCTGGAGAACTGAGCTAATTTCACTAAACTTCTGAAGAGCTGCATGTTAGGAGATAAGGTTGCAAGAGAGGAAGTTATACAGATGATGAAATGTTTTCCTGTGCCACAATATTTTATGATCCTCTGATAGTGTTTTCTTTTATTTTGAATAAGATTTCATTTGATTTTCATGTCTTTTTTATTTTATTTGAATTTTTTATTTATTTTTTTTAAATTTAATCTGATAAAAAAAAAAAAAAAATTAAAAGAAGTAACTGTGGCTAGTATATCTCGTGGAGAGAAAAAAAGTAAAAACGTTCCCAGTTTTGCTTCCTGAGGCATCATTTGCTCTTTGTTCTAAAACATTTTAGTGAAATCTAATTGAAGTGCAACATTTTTTCCACAATATATATATATTTTTTCATTAGTGTATATTTGTCTTATATAGTCCAATCAAAAGTAAATGGGGTGGGGACGAGCAGAAAATAGGACAGAATATAAATGCATAAAATCAGAACAGAATACTCACACTTCAAAATACTTCCAGCTGATTGGTTAACTTCATGTTAAAATCTTCATTTCCAGTATTATCTTTATTTCCACTATTTTTAATTAACTTTTCCTTTGTTGAATGGCAAAGGAACACTTCATAAGGAACAATTCCTCATAAGGAATTAAAAAGATTGAAAATCATTATCTTATTCTGATATTACATATTAAAGAACTTAAGTAAATCCAATAGCATATTTTCTTCCATGGTCTTGGAAATGTATTTGTCTTTTTTTTTTGTCAATTATTTAAACTGTCTTAGTTCTCGCCCATGTCAGGTTAAATTTAGTGATAAATATGACATATAAATTAAATTTAAGTGGAATATTATTACTATCCATCCTTTGTGGAGATTGCATATATTTTGGGGTGAGAATGCAACGTGTAGTCAAGTGTTTCTGTTGGGTAGCCGCGCAATTGACATGCAATCCATCCAAGACTGCTAGATTAGCCACATTAAAAGAAAATATAACAGGTTAATAGAAAACCTCAACTATAACATTTTTGTTGCTTGTGGTAACTACAAAGCTATTGGTGTAAAAAACTGCTCTATATTAATTTGTTCACATGTCTCTTTCTAATTTTTAACAAGACTGCACCACTCTTTTCTTATTGAATTATTTATTGTGTATAGCAATTGTCTGTGTTAATTGATAATGGCAAACTATGTTTTCAGTAACTGTATGTTACTGCACAATAAAACACATTGAAGTTACCTATTAGATCAACGCTATCCTGACCATTTTGAGATGTGATATGTCCAAGCAGCATATAGGCTATGTTCACCCAGCAGTGTGGGCATTCTGAAAGTACCAGGGGTGAACAATATGGATTTCAAGTTTTACCATTACATTTTTGTGGCACTATTGTGATGACAATAAAAGTCACAATAACAACTTTTTTTTTCTTTTTTTTGTTTTGATGACTCTGACTGAATGGCTCCACAAACATAAATACTGCTCTTGAGTTTTTTTTAAATTCTTTTGAACAACAGTCACATAATGAATTGTGCGTAGTATATATGTCATTATGCATTTAATCACATTTTTAAGTTTATTAATATTTATGGGTACTTTCAGTGAAACAACTGGAAAACAATCCCAAATCCCTGCTTCAAGGAACCTACAGTAACTGGAGCATTGGGAATACAGTTGTATGAGCATGGTTCAAGTCTCAAGGCTAATAAAAACTTGAATCATTCTTTAAAAAAAGCTCTTAAGGAAATGATGTTTCATGATGACTACATCTTTGACTTTTCTGTGTTCTGAGCTGAATATTTACGGGACGAAAGTCCAGTCCTTGAGATGCTATTTGTGTTAATCCTTTGCATGACTGTGAGTGAAACTTTATTCAAACGTTGATGGCAAACACACTATTTTTGCATATTACTCTACAACAACTGAAGGCTTACTTTGCAAGCACACTTCTAGGATGAAACTCAGTAGTTCAGTATTTTAGTTCCAAAATGTACAGGGAGCTTAATGATGCCTGAGCATCAATTAATTGTCATATTGCATCACTTTATCACCATAACCTATCTTTAGGTTTCTTGTTCTTTGCACAAAAGCAATCTTGCTCCTATTACTCTATCCATATTTTATGATTTTTCTTTTCTTTGAACAACTGTCTGATATGAATTTCACTTAAATAGAGGCAGTAGAGGACAAAAAGGCTTAAATATTAGCAATGAACCATATTATTACAATTTTTCGATCACTGTGAAGACTGACATCTTGGTGGAAAAGTTGTTTCTCTTTCTGCCTCTCCCTCTCGTTCTGCTCTTCAGGTTTGTCTGACTCTTTAGACCCATGAAGAGGCTGGGTGGCCCCTCATTAAGCACATTCTGGATTACAGCTCCTGGCTAGAGCTATTTCCAACAACATGCTAGTGCATTGTAATGAGCCTCTCTGTGTGCTCCGCAAACACACTCAATCTCCCACTTTAATCACTGAGGAGGAGATAGGCTACTCCTCAAGCCCTCAATCGGCGCAGTGGAAGGAAAGGGGGATTTTCAAGTTTCTCCATCCTCTGATGACAGATAATCTCCTTGGGAGATGAGTGTTCTGTCGCATAGCTCTGATTGACATGTCTAGCATTATGATAGAGTGAGTTAGACGTGAAAGCTGGAAGAAATGCCACAGCCAGGAGAAACGAAGCAGAAGAAGCATTTTCAGTCGGCAATGATCCTTTAGATGTCTTGTCCTTCTATTTCAGATCATAAGACAACAGCAAGGATATTATGTTGTTATCTTTTCAAAACAACAATTGAGTGTATTCAAAGCATAGCACTAATATAAAAATATAGACCTTGAGTAAAAATAACAAAAAACTTAACACATCATCAATTGAGAAAAGCAAATATAATTCAGAATTTCAAAGATTCACTGAGGAAACTCCATAAACAAAGATAACATGTGGAATTTGGCTGATGAAAAAAAAACATATGTGCATCAAACTCCTGGACTAAAAGATTCACAAGTGTAGATATATTTTAAACAGCCTGCAGGTACACTGTCTGCAAGCTGACATGATGCAATGATGCAATGGCTTTGTAGTACCTGAGCCAGTCATTTAATAACCGCATCTCAGCATTCATTGCCAACACCCAACATGAAGCAAAACTCATTATATGCCCCGAAGCGGCAACACTTAATGGCATGGCTGAAAAACAGAGGCAGACCCATTGCCTGTATAGAATGTTTAGACATTGAATATATATGCATGTGAATTGCACTGGTCCTAAAAAGCCAAGTCGGAGAACACTGACATATATTTTTAGAAAAAATTACAACAAAATTGTTCACGTAAATAGGATTTAGGTATATTGAGGTTAAACAGCTGATGTTGCAGATTCACAGCCAGGCAGCATAAACCATGCAGCTTGCAAGTGAACAAAGTTTTATAAAGGGAGATTTCATTGCTTTGTTAATGAGAACAAACATTTTGCACGAGGGACTCTGGGAGACTACAGGCTTAGTTTTTAGCTATTTACGTACAGAAACAGCCATTGTGCATGCGCACATGTGCATGTGTTTGCATCTGTCCGCATGCATGCGTGTGTGTGTGTGTGTATGAGACTCCCTGTGTAGGGAAAATGATTTCAGAGTTTCTAACAAGATTCCAAAAGCTGAGTAAGTGTTTTTGATGCATTCATTCATTTAAAGACAGAAAACCTTGAGTAGCAGTTTGACACAAACATCACACCAAATATGATGTGCTTCATACTGATACACAAAGTTAAGTAACCTATATGCTCGCCTAGTATTTAACTATAAGTTAAAACTTTTCTCCATATACACCTAAAACTTTAGATGCTATATAGTAAGGAAGAGTTGTTCAAGTGCGAGTGAGCAGTGCTCTAAGTCCAGCTGTACACTACACAAAAGACACATGGCAGAGAGGCTTGCAGGTCAAAATTACAAAAAAACGTAGGGTAACATGGGGCAAATCCAGAAATGCTACCTTGGGCCACACACTCTCTACTGTCAAAAATAAAATAAAATAAAATAAAAAACAATCTCAGAAGGGCAGTTCTTTGTCCACAGGGGAAAAGGGAGACACTCTAGCCCACCTCTGTCTATCTGTACATGTCCCTAACTATTAACACACTCAATATTGGAGATATTAGAGGGAGCATTTCCAAAAAGTTTCGCATTTGGAAAATAGCCCTGTTTGATTAATAACCTGTTGCTGATCATTGTGGAATAAATAGGTAAGCAGTCAAAATTTAATTTACACCGGTACTTTTTATACAGTGGTATGAAAGTGATTTTTTTAAAGCGACAGTTTAATATAACATACAGGAGCCATTTAGCAAACTGCTAAACATGTGTGATGGCACAGAGTTGGTGAAATAATCCCATAGTACCAAAAAAAATACATCCTTGCATAGAAACTTGACTATTGTATAAAAGAACTAGAGATTAGAAGAAATAAATAATGAGAAAGGGATCATGCTCATGTCAAATCCAATATGCTTTTTCTATTGTTGGCAGCATTTGAGTTCATTTACAGCTGGTTATGATACAGCACAGAGTTGTGGTTTTTTGTGTTGAGAGGAGGCCAATACAATCTGTCTTTCAAACAGGGAATGGCACATGGAGGAAAGCAACCACAAACAGGTATGCAGGATGGCTAACCAGCAGTTGTATTACACAGTGCACAGGCAGGACCGATGATAGATTGATTCCAGCTGCAGAGAGGCAGTCCTGAATCAATTACAGTGAGTTTATGAAATAGAACAAAGGTAAATCCTGGGTGGAGTGGTGGGAAGATGGGGTCTTCTATCTCAAAGTACTTTGGTCAATTTTTTATAGGTGATAATAGACTGAAAATTAAATTAGTTTTGAAAACAAAACTAATTTATAAGGTTGCCATTTCAGTTGATTATGAACTTTCGTGTTGTTTCTTAAAGTTACTGAAGAAATGATGGTGTACAATGTAGATTCATGGCAATGGCATTATTCATTAAAGTCGGGAATAAACTAAAAGTTATTTAAAAAGTACAACTTTAGATTCCACTTTCCTCATTTACACAGCTCCACTCCCTCCCTGCCCTCTTTGCCCTCTGATAAGAACATAACATTTGATTGGCATTTGTTAAGGTCAGCGGCTAACTATCAGTAACTCTTCACCTTTCATTACGCATCAGTGGTGTTATGTACATCCTTACTTGCACAGGACCCCAAATGGTTTGACAACATTTCTTATGCAAATTGGGGAGCAATTATCTTCACAATCATTGATGCAGGGCTTGTTTGTTCCTAACAATGTTTGCGATATGGAGCATGTCATTAAGTCCTTCCCTGAAAGAATCCTGCAAGGTGACCAGCCTCTCATTGCCTCTCTGTCCTCCTGCTCTGTGCACAGCCATCAAAAGAGCAAAGCCCCCACAGAGTCAGTGTTTCAACAAAACAAAGGGAGACTACAAATTGTGTACGTGACTCTGCTGGATATGGTCACATATGCCAAACTTGCCAATTTTATGAGCACATTACAATCAAGAGAATAGGGTCTCAATAAAAAATTATTGTGAAGGATACAAATTTGAACACCTTCCAATATAATGAGTTACACCATCAATGAGATTAATTATTAAACAACAAAATGTTTATAATGTTTATCAAACAATATAAATCTATCTGTATATATCTAGAAAATACATAAGAAAATACTGTTGGGTCAGTATTCACTTGTAATGTACATTTGCATCACATCTTTAACTTCCTGACAGATTGTCTCTCGGGTTCTCTTGATTGGATCTGTCCTATTTTGTGCAGTAAAACAATCCCTTAATATGATGCTTCCACCCCATACCTCAGTTGGGATTGTTTTCTCAGACTTGGATGCTTCCCTCATTCCCCCTCCAAATTTATCAATACTCAGTATGTCCAAAAAAAAAAAAAAACAATGCTTCATCAAGTGTTACAGTTACAGTTTGTGTCCGTAGGTAAATCTGTAAATTGTAATCTGAAAGCCTATGCTGTCTTTAATGTCTGTTCAGGGATTGTTCACTATGGAAAATGAGACGCTTTCCAATTTCAATCAGTATCTTCACAAGGTATTTCCTTTCATTCTGTAGTGGATATTAACTTTTTGTGGAACAACAATACCTGTCACCTTCCTGAATGATTTATTTATTTTTGTTGTATTTTCCCATTATGTCACATAGTGAAGACTTGTTTGAGGGGTGCCTTAAAATTATAAAACAAATAAAAAAAGAAGTTTGGTCATATTTTATGTCAAACTGCAGAAAAAAAAATGTTTTGTATGATTAGATGGGCATTTAATTTTGTTTATTTATTACAAAAAAATCTATATGGTTAAAAAATACAAACCAAGGAATAGAACTTTTAAAAAATGTGTGTAAAGTACAAGAAGGTAATCCTTTTCTCGTGAGGACTATATTAAGACATCACCAAGTTATCTCCACTTATAATGGCTAAACTTAGGCATTAAAGTACATCAAGTGTATGAGAAAGTTGTTACTCAGCATTTTGAAGAAAATGTAACATGTTGAAGATGAAGTGAGAGTGAACACTGCAGTAAGATTTAAATAGCTGTCTGGGGCCTACAAATAGAAGGCAGTAACAGCTTTTAAGTCTAGTAAGGGATTTAATGTGGTCCCAAAAGAAATTGAAATAACTATTCCACTATATAGAATATAGTCTGAAGTAGAGGACTTTAAAACAACTGCCGTGTCCAAAAAAAAAAAATCACCCTGAAAGTGGACAACAAGGTGAAAAAAGAAGTTAACAAAAACCTTGAAATGTCATCATGGAACCTGCAGCAAACCTTTGCTACTGTTGTTATGAAAGTGTATGCCTGTACAATCAGAAAGAGACTGCACAAGTCCAGCTTTCATTGGGGGCATTCAAGATACATGTGCTCTGTAAGAAAAGCATAATGGCCAGACTAAAGGTTGTCAGAGAGAGACAAAAATTGTGACTTGAGTTTGAGTCTCTGACTT
This sequence comes from Poeciliopsis gracilis, assembly GCA_911649635.1. NCBI lineage: Eukaryota > Metazoa > Chordata > Actinopteri > Cyprinodontiformes > Poeciliidae > Poeciliopsis > Poeciliopsis gracilis. Next base: position 3,566,805 of record CAJVRI010001403.1, read on the forward strand.
GACTTAAGTCACAAAAATAAAACACCTCAGACTTGACCTAGACTTGTGCCCTAAAGACTTGACTTGTGTTCTTGGTCTGAGACTTTATTTATTGTAACAAGTTTTATATTTTATCTCTAGCAAAGAAGGAAGAGAAGACAGTATGTGAGGCACAGGCTGCAGCACTGAGCGGTGCTGAGCTGCTGTGTTGTATTTGTGTGGAAGAATGTGCTTGATTGTTAGCCTGTGACAGTGGTGGACAATAACCAGGCTCATAATATGTTCATGATAGCTGCAGGTTCTCAATGATTCCCACATAAATGTCTCCCCAAATGAGCATTGTGCTAAACGACTTTGAGTTATTTACGAAACAAAATAAAACTAACTTACTTTTGACATGTTGCCACTGTTAAGCTTGCTGCAAAATTATAAAGACACTTTTGGTGAAAATGATCAAAATACATTTTCTGATTTTCATTGAGAGAAGCTTAATACTCATTCATCCATGTAGACATTGTCTCATTGATTATGTTGAACTGAGAAGTAGTTTGTATGATGAGCTTAGTAAATATGCACTTCATTTGCTAATTGCTGCTGCTAGTCTGGTGGATCTGTGTGGGGAAAATGTGGGGTAGGGGTGTTTGATGAGACAGAAACAGAGTAAGCAATAATTGAAATAACGATGGTAATAATACTAATACTAACACTACTACAACTACTATTACTGCTACTACTACTACTACTAATAATAATAATAACAACAAGTTGTTTATCAGTACAGCTTTGATAAATTGACAGATATTTTTGAACAAGTTCAAAAAATAATTAGATAGCTCCTGAATTACATTAATGTTTATAGGTTTTTAAATCACAACAATTTTTTTCAAAGGGAGAATATGTTTGTGCTGTACTTTTAGCAATAGAGAATATTGATTTTATTGTTTTTTTATATGATAATAATATAATAACATATTGTCTATCTCCCAAAGGCAATGGGGATGTGGCTGGCTAATTATAAATGCCACTGCAGAATCCTACAGAGCTTGCCAAGTTTATGAGAGATCACTAAGCCCTCAGCAGAGATGGGGCAACACACATACAGCTCTGAATATAAAATGTTAATTCACGCTGCAGGGAATACTGAATTGGGTGAGAGAGCAGTAGTATAGCCATCATCCCCCACCCCTTTCTCTACATTTCATTATCTGCTTGTTTCTTTTCAACTCTATAAGTGACTACATACAGTTCTGTTTTGGCAGTTTGTGCTAATTCAAGCAGGCGGATGCATTTCCTGTTTATTTAGACATCGCCGGTGACCCAGTTCACTGCTTCCTTGCCAGACTGCTGGGCAGGCCAATGAACCCTTTAAATCCTGACAGCAAACATCTGCAAAAAGCTACAACATTTCCTAAATATATGCATGTACTACACCACCAAAAGGCCAAACCTCTTGGTGAAGTAAAGAGGCCCAAAGATTCAGGCAGTGATTGTCAAAAGTGATCATCGTCCCAACAGGAATCCCATCCTAATTGGGAATATGCAGGGAGAAAAAAAACAATACTAGTTTAGACTTATATGAGGCCTGTTTTCACTACAATAAAATACAATTCTACAACCAAAAGTGGACTGCATGTTTCACCCATGTGCTTTGAGATGTAACTTTTAACATTACCTGGCTGCCAAACTTCACATTTGAAACATACTGACCCCATTTGATTATTTATGATTATATTCCAAAATCATAAATAAATAAAAAAAAATATATATATATTGGCCTCCTGTTTATCTCATGTGAATAAATGATTAAAACACCCCATTTTATATTTTACTCGCTCTGAAGAAATAGTCCCACTCTTTAAATCTGTCTCTAAAAACAATTTCATCTTATTTCTGATGCATACAAAAACATAAACTTGTTTTACAGATTAAATAAATCATCCTTCCTTGTCGTAGCCCTTTACAAGTCTGACTTTAGTCAGGGGAAATTTCCCCCCAGTCCTTACTTTAAGCTAAGTGGTTTGGGGTGTTCTTTTGGATGTAAAGTCAGATTCAAGTCACCATGCACTATTTCAATGACATCAAAAAAATCAAACAGAAGTTAGTCAACACATGTAACCTGGGATTATCATGGCAAATGATGCTCCCTCTAAACCTACCATACATGAATGTATGAATTTGTGACATGTGAGTGCAAAGAATTCAACTCAATCCCTCTGGAAAATTGCAACCTGCTAGACGTCAGTGGAAGTGAATTTCATGGTTAACTGTCTGCCAATCTCACACTTCTTTCTCCTTTATGCAGCTTTCAAGAGTGATTGAGCCAAGTCATCCATCCCTATCCTACATCTCTGTTTGAAGGCTGCATTAACCTCTGTTGCAGTTGTTTTGTCCAGCACAAGGTCATGTAAATTTAATCAGAAATGTATTTTTAATGCCTGTACAAATGTAATGTTCTAGATTGTGTTTGTTAAATTATCTACATCATTTTTCATATTATGTATAAAAGACACACTTTCCTTAAACAACATTAGCAACATGTTTGTTTGGAACAGGATTGGTTGTTGGTTTAGTGTCTATTTGGCCTGGCCATTGCCTTCCTGTGCAATTCCCCTCAAAAGAAATTCTCACTTCCAGTACACTCTGGGCAATCTCCCTTGATTCACACTCTCTCTGGTCAATTTTTGACCTGGCCAATCAATGAAAAGAAGAAGTTGTGAACAATGATGTCAATTTTCTGCACTGATTTAGAACGGTAGTTTGTTTGTAATTTTAGCAGTGGCAGTGGAGGAAGTCAATGAAGTCGTTCAGTCTGTGTTAGCCACTCTAAAAACATTGAACTAACATTAAAAGCTTTCTCGTTTGGATCAAGACTTCTATCTTTGCAGTGGACGACAGTTGTTTACAGGACAGGCAACTTCTGGTTAGCTTCTTAGCGCACATGTCACAGGCAAACATTAGCAACTGGGTAAAATTTAAAACCTCAACACAAGCTTCCCCTAGGAAGCAATCTTTTCTTCCTGGAACAACAAAGCAAAATGTAGTACAAGGGGCTGGTTTTTACCAGGCTAGTTTCTATTATAATCCCAATAAGAAAGACTTTAACATAAACATTATCCATATTGCCCAAAAGACACACTAACTTGAAAGTGACGAAGTGTTGACACTGCACTCTTCTGACAATAGTAATCAGCAATTTGCTTCTGTGTAAGGTCCATAAATTGCATGTATAGAGAAATTGTATTTGTATCTGTGAAGAAAAGGATCCTGTGAAATTGGATGAATGCACCTGTATTCATTCATCTAGTTTTATTTGTATTAATAGGCTTGTGTTGAGAAGAAAGAATTAGCACTGAAGTGTGCTCAGTCTCATAGCCCTCTAGGTCCTGCATTTCAACTACACTTTGTTTTTTATCGCTAATCAGCTTATTCTTCAGTTTATATACACACACACACACACAGACACACAAACACACCCACACACACATATTTATATATGTGTGTTTGGACACACACACACACACACCCACACACATATATATATATATGTGATTTTTCATCACATTATTTAAATTTTTTTTGATGTTAATAAAAAAAATTACACACACACAGACACACACACACACACACCCACACACATATATATATGTGTGTGTGTGGGTGTGTGTGTGTGTCTGTGTATCAGCAACGATTGATTAAAATCAAACTATCTTGAGGAGGAAACAAAAATTTAATAATCTACAAAAAATGTTAAAGCCAAGATTCCACAAATGTATGACTGTATTCTAACATAATTAAGACCAGTGATGCCAATAAGTGCTACTTAGTAAACCATTAGTCTCTTTTAACCCCTGAGTAAAGAGTAATCTAAATTGTTATTATTTCCAAACCAGTAATTCCAGGGTACAAATCCAATTCACGGTTTGTTACTATTTTTTGAAATCTCTACTACATTTACATTACTAGTGGTAGCTAACTACAAAGGTTTTGTCACCTAAACACAACCTAACTCCATCTGAAAAGAAATATAGCAATAGCTTGATAAGAGCAATTATTAGGGAGGTAATCGTCTCATAATGAAACAAAACCACAGGCGTTCGGACAAAAGTCTTATCTGAATTCATGTTTCGCCCATGTCGAAGCAGGGGACCTGGTTTTCATTAGTATTATTTCCATGGTGCCTGCACATAATTTCAATACTGTGCGCTTGCACCACATCATGCAGCGTTAAAGATATGATGGTCATCGCTGGGTAACATGGATTCTTGTAGAACAGTGCGATTTTAATTTATGTTATAAACCTTATACTGATTTTGTTGCTTGCACAATATTTCTGGTTATTATAGTAGTTATTATAAAATGCTGTCATGAAATATGCTCAGTAGAAAAACAATACAGTATACCAAATAATGAGCTTTCCTCATCCTCACAGTTTATTCTCCCTATATACATCTGCCTTTTTGCTTCGCTCATCTTTAATATTTTTATCTTGTTATTTAAATTTTCTTCATCTTTCTGCTTTCTTGCTCCTTTGCTTCCCTCAATATTTTCTCTGCTTTTCCAAACTTCCATTTATCCTCTATTGCCAACCTTCCCCTGAGACATTGTTGTCACTTCTTTTTAGGCTCGCTACTCATAGAGGCTGTGCAGCTGTAATAGTTTTAGATTCCAGCGAAACCTTTGGCGAACAGTGATCAGTGAAGTAGGGGTGAGAGCAGGGGGAACAGGCAGAGAGAGAGAGAGAGAGAGAGAGAGAGAGAGAGAGAGAGAGAGAGAGAGAGAGAGAGAGAGAGAGAGAGAGAGAGAGAGAGAGAGAGAGAGAGGTATGTGTTTGAAGGCTGGGCAGTTTCAAAAAGGCAATTAATGACTTTTGTCCCTGACCCTGAGTTAAGCATACTCCTTCTGAGCAACCCTTTACCAACACATTTTATTGTTCTTGCTTTATATTTTATGCAATTACTAAAAGGACATGAATGCATTTGTTGAATTTTTTTTTATTTCTTATCTTATCAAATGAAATGAATTAAGGGCACAGTAGTATTTCTGCCCTCTCTCTCTTGTCTTCTTTCACACAATATTTTCAGTGACAGCGTAGGCCTCCTTACAGTTTTGCTTTTGGACATGATGACTTATGAAAGAGCAAAGTCTGAATCATTGACTTTGGCCTCCAGGCCTTGGGAGGTCGTCTTTAGAAAGTTACCACAATTGAAAGAAAATACAAAAATGGCTTCTTTTTAATGTGATTTTCCTTTTTACATGCGACCTTCTCAAATGAAACTCCACCATTCTAAAAACCTTTTTCTGAATTCAAAAATTGATCTGTATTCATAAAAATATATTACAACGTTATTTCTTTTGTTTTGCTTTCATGACAATGTTTTTTGTTATCATCTTTATAGTATCCTAACCCTAATTGAAATCATGATACTTTCAACATATCTTTTAAAAAGAGAAACAGGAAAATCCCTTTGGTATCTTGCATTTTCTTAGCTTGTTTCTGCATTACCTAACAGAAAGCCAAATTTCTTCCCAACTGACTTTGATTTTGGATCAAATATTTATTGATTATTGTGAAAATGAAATGTATTAAAACAATAAACTAGATTGAACTTGATTTAGACCGATTAGATTTTATTTAAAGTGCTTACAGAATACTTTTCATTGGGACTTATTAGTATAAAGATAAGACAAATTTAATAATAAATAAATAGCAGTTTGTCAATAATATTTGTTAAAAGGTTAGCCAACAGTTAGCCAACAGTGTCATATAATGTGAATACTATGAAAATTAAGGAGGGCAATAAATTACTCCTCCCATCAAAAGTGAGAATATATATATATATATATATATATATATATATATATATATATATATATATATATATATATATATATAGAGAGAGAGAGAGAGAGAGAGAGAGAGAGAGAGATAGACATATAAATATATATACTTTTATATTTATATTAAAACATATGTTTTGATTTAAAAAAAATATTATTTTCAGAGAATACAGAATCTTTGCTTCATAATTCCCTGTGCTCCTGGAAAGGTTTGAGACCTTGCTAAGCCTGTAATCTCTGCCTCCCACAACTTCACAAAAGTCAATATGAAAGACCGATTTGTATAAATGCACCAGATTTCCTCCTGTCTTGTAAATACTGATATTGACCCAAAAAAAAACATGATAAATATAAGAAAATGCTAACAACAGCTTTCAAAATTTTAGAGAAACAGTAAATTATCCTTATTGTTGAAGTCATACATTAGATTCTATTCACTGTTTTACTACTCGGGATCAATATTCATGTGAAATAGTTTAATAATTAAAAAAAATATAGGCCCTATAACAATTGCATTACATTGTTTTCTTACTTGCATCTTTTATTTCTCTGTCGACGCCCCAAAGCTGTTTAATTAGGAAACGCAAGCCTCACAACCCACTTGGGGCCCTTCACTAAACTCTCTCTACGATACAATTTATATATCACCTACTACGAGAATGCCTTCACTATTACTGTTAAAGTAGCTGGTTGCTGCTCCAAGCATTGTGTGCAGAAAAGGTGGGAGGGCCCCAGGGGTAAAATCAATTCAATACTTTAAGGCAAGCAGAGCTAACAAGGCCTATCTAGTGTTGGACTTTGCTTCTAAATAATGTCAAGGGCAATGCACAGGTTCTCACAGGTGGCTTATCATATGTCTAATGAAGTATATTTGTGTAGTTTTGTATCAATCATAAACTCCCTAGGATAAAAATAACAATTATGGTTGTTTTGTCATCATAGAGAATAGAAACATATGGAAAAGACCATTAAATAGATGGAAATTGTTAATTTTACTCTCACCCGTTGCAAGGAAGACACTTTTGAAATGACCTAAAAATGACTTTGAAATGATTTCAATCAGGATTATTATGAGCAAAAAATTGTTATGTCTAGTTTTTACATTAACCATAAAACATTAAATTATTTTTTGTTGTACTAAATGCATAACATTTTCCGTCCCTCAATGAAAAAAATTTGAAATGAATGAAATGTAAATTAATGAAAAAAACTTATGAAAAAAAAAAAAACATCAGAAATTGCATTTCTGTCTGATGAACTGGCAACGTAAATGGGGTCTGGAATTGCCAAATGCAGTAAACGGTATTTATCATTTCACCTTTTGGTCCCTATCAGCTCAGCAATCTGTCTCATACAGTTCTGTTTTAGAGGGGTAATCTTGCAAAGTAATTAAGACTGTAATTTTCTCCTGAATGTATTCAAATGTCAAATTACAAAACACTTCCAATCCTCCATTTATGTTGGAAATGATGGTTGCAGCTCTACGTTCATCTGATTACCTCCTGCAAGCTTATATTTTAATACACAACGTACACTTTAGATGTGAGTTCTCAGTACTAAACCTTGAATATTAAAATTTATATTTGCAGGGTTACACCTTTAAAAGAACTTCAACATCTGCATGTGAAAATAAACAAGAAACTTCAAAGCAGCAAAATAATGTTTAATCATTTGAAATCTTTATAACTTGTGTTTGCTACATTTATTTCTGTTTTTGCCTTATCAGCATGTCTGCTATTGCTTTGTTCAATTTGAACAATATAACCCAAAATAACCTTTCTGAAAATATGGTTTCACAAATTAATTTAAGACTAATCATTTGGTAAAAATCTGCTTATTTAATTTACTAGTTAATATTCATCCTGCAACAGTTATGTCAACTACACAAGATAAACAAATATGGCTAGATATTAAATACATTGATGTCTCTCTGTGTGTTATGTTCATAAAAAGGCAATCAAGCAGTATTAAAAGGTGGTCTTCATAGACTAGTTTGTCTTCATGCAGGTTATTTGCTCTGTGGAATTGGTAAAAAAAAAAAAAAAAGATTTTTATTGGAACTGCTTCTGCAATGAAACAGTGAAACTGCTAACAAATGCACAAATCTACTGTTTTATTACTGTTTATTGATGTGAGCTAGAAATTTTTGCATACTTTTCACTGCTCGTGGCATTGTATTTTCATAATTTCTCGTTTGATTCTGTTTAACTTGTTAATCTGATTAGAGCAGTGACACAGTGAAAGTTTTTATCTGTCAGATGAGACAAATGATGCTCATAATGTTGAAGCTTGTAATAAATGTAAATGTAATCATAGATTTTGTATTTAGTAATTGATACAGAGAACAGCGTTTGCACATACATGCTGAAAAATAAAGAATGACTTCAGCGTCTGCAGCACACGTCATGTCCATACCTATGGTCATATCACTGTTGTTACCGAGTTTAAATCTAGTGGTATTTTCCATTCTGTTAGCATAAATGTTTAAACATGATTTGTGGGTGGAAGCTTCATCTGCAGACAATAGAGAAGAATAACTTTTCTGCTTGGCTGATTAGGCCACAGCCTGCTAACCCGGGTCTCTTGTCAGCTTCTGAGTGCTGCATGTCTTGTTTATAAAGAATGATTTTTGAGAAAATGATCTCATTGAAACTTTTGACAATGCCACTGACAAAGTCACTCCTATTGACAAGCTTGTGGCATGAATAGAAAATAATGTTTTTTATTGAGATAGAGTGCCAGAAGCGTGACTGTGCATTCTGAGAATCTGTACCAAGGTGCTCATAATGACCTATGCAAAGTGTTCACTTATCAGACAGGATCATCTGTGTCATAACTTGGACTCCTAATTCTAAATCAGCTTTGGTCTTTGATGTAATTAATGAAACTGTCTTAATTATGTAATTGTCATTTTCCGCTTTACACAGGAGGTTGGAAGTGTTGTGACAGACAATAATATAATCTCATAATGTGTCTGGAAGTCCGGGTGAGAACATTAGATATAAATTCAATAATGGAAGATTTGTGCATGGACAATTGGATTTTGATTGGCATAATTGACAATTACCATTCACCAGCATGAAACACAGTCCATTGTTTATAGTATGAGATTTATTTGTTGCGAGTACAGACAAGAGATTGTGGAACAGAGCAGTGACAAACATCAGAATTGTCCTTGATTACGAAGGATGTCTAGCCAGAATGCATTCATCATCATTAGCATTATGACAGGTCTATAAAGGATGCTGAATATATTTAAAACAACAATGTCCTAAGATACAGCATGCCTGTCACTTTATTAAACACACCTATATATATATATATATATATATATATATATATATATATATATGAGCACTTTCTTTCATTCAAAGACAAAATGTAACAAAAATACATTATCTTAACATTTGTTTTATGCAGACTCAAGCTAAAACTAAAATTAAGTTACTATGCTGTGCAGCGTCAGACAATGAATAAATGAATGAAGAATCCAGAGCTTGAGGCCATTAGCACCAACCAAAAAGTGGAGACCAATACCATGCCTGAAAACTGAGAAATGATACAATATTATATAATTCTGTAGGATTTCACAACCAAAAAACTGTTTCCTCACACAGTGCAGCCACCAAATGTGAAAAACAACTACATGTCCCAAATGAATCCTTTGGTAGAAGTGGATTTAACCACTCAAAATACTTAAATAATACAAATTTAATTTTCTCAAAAGCTGTTGTCACACTGTTTACAGTCTTGACATTTATGCTGGTATGTTGACAAATACATCTTGTGAGTCTAAAAATGAAGAAATCGAAAGGGTTTTGTGGAATATCCAGTCCTGTCATGTCTGTAAGTATGTTTGCCACTTTTTATGCACTGCTGTTTTGAATAATAAAAGTGTATTGTGATGAGGTGTTTCTATCTATCTATCTATCTATCTATCTATCTATCTATCTATCTATCTATCTATCTATCTATCTATCTATCTATCTATCTATCTATCTGTCTGTCTGTCTGTCTGTCTGTCTGTCTGTCTGTCTGTCTGTCTGTCTGTCTGTCTGTCTGTCTGTGCATATTTGAACATCAAATAACTGAAAATGAAGATTCAAAGTTTTGTGTCGATGCTCCCAAGTGGATTAACAGTTTTTAGCCTAATAAACAATATAATAGAATAAGCTGCCAATTTAACTGTAAAGCAATAGAGGCACATCAAGTAAATGCATCTTCATCAGTGTAGCAAGAACAGTGAAGCATAACATGAAATTAAGGGGTGTTATTATTGGAAGCTACATCCTACATAATTGCAACAATTGTGTAAGATGGCACATGTTCTCCACACTAAAGTGCTCCTAGTATAAACCTCTATGAGACTGACTGAAGGACCATGGACACATGTTCTGTCATTATGAGCCACTGTTATGTATACAGGAAAATGTCAGACCCCATTTTGTGGAAGACTGACTTCAAAGATGCAAAGCGGGTTTGCAACCTTTTCTCCTTTTAAGATGTATAATGAATCATGTTGCAGAGAATCACACAAGGTCAACCACACACTGCTGGGAAGCTGAAATATTAGGCAAAATATACCATTTGAAAGTGTTACACAAGGTCTGGTTTCTTCTAAGTAAACTATAATGAGAGGACACTTTAGGCAATAGTGTATGCACTCTTTTAGAAAACACTAATGTCTCTTTCATGCCCGGTTATTTCCATTACTTTTGCTTTTATCTGTCAACATGCATTAAGAAACCAGAAACCAAAATACATCTCTCACTATACCTAAATGCATTGTGTTCGTCCTATGCTTGATACTATTTTCTAAAGCTTTAAGAAAGAAGAAAGCAAGAAAGCACAACTATAGTAAATTATACACACTGGTAAAAGTTAAATGTCTTTAATGTATATTATATATATTTAGATATTGATAAGAAATCGTACCTACATTCTGCCTTAATAAAAAAAATAAAATTAAGCACTTTGAATTGCCTTGTTGCTGAAAATGTGCCATGCAAATAAAATTACCTTACCTAACATTACCTAAAATATTTTAAGATGAGCTTTTTTCCATTTTATCTGTTGATTAATGCTAAGAAACTGTGATACAAAATGTAATAGAAAATTTATAACTTGACATTTTTGTTTATTATTTGATCAAAAACTATGGTAACTGAGAAAATAGTTATAATTTTTAGTGTAATGACAGCAAAAGAATAAACTGAACTGAAAACATTTAGCTGTCAACTTAATATTAACCACAACCCAGAATTATATTGTTTATGGTTTTGGCAACACAAATGGGAATTGTTCATAAATGCTGACTGTTGGCTTTTGAGTGTTTAGTTTGTGTTTCATGATTATTCATACATCTAAAAGAAACGCATCATGCTGTTCACATGATCAATCTGGTGAAAAGCAGGATCATATACTGTAAATAAATAATTGACTTATTTACTTCTCACCCACTATCAACTTATTATAGAGGTTGCTCTACCCCTAACCTGAGGCCACTTGGCTTCAGATTGGATTTTACCTCAATCTTTGTTCCTTTTATCCACATGCTACAAAGAAAGATGCTATCTCCAGAGGAAATGAAAGTCATCATCACCTTATGCTTGCATTTTGAATATCAAGAGTGAGACTTCATCAGTCATAATGACACTGATCATCTATAACAGTTTGAGATATGATAAAAACCTATGCTCATGTAGAAATAAGCTATTTTTCAATTCTAAGTTCTATAGATCTCCTGGCTTTAACCTTGACCAGAAACAGATAATAGGGTTGTCATTGCAGAGCTTCCTCCTTCTCACATAAAGAACCTCTAAAAGAGATATATCTCTGGCCACATGCTGATGAAGTCTACAGTGTTAGAGGATTATATCTCAATTCATTCTCATTTACCTTCCTCCAGGTCTCTAATTTGAATGACCCTGACAAGATCATTAAAGCAGAAGTTATCATCCCTGCCTGTAGATAGGAGGTGTCCTTAGAGACACTAAGAATTGGCCAGGTTCTTTGGATTTTATATTTACAAGGTGCCTTTTAATTTATTTTATTTTTTTTTACAAACTATTAGACATGAGTGTCCTCACAAATAAAAAGTTTTGTCTTAGATTATTATTATACAATTTATCTCCCCCTCCCCACCACAAAAATAAAGCATACGTATCTTAATTCACTTTAAAACTGGTACATCACAATTAAGAAATGACATTTAAAGACTTCACTCAGGAAGTAAAAGCTTGGGCACAAATTGGTCTTTTAATAGGACAATAACCATAAGCATAGAGCTAAAATGTTTATAAAGTAGTAAAACACAAAGTCAGTTTTTTACTGTGGTTATCTCTAAGCCCCAATCTGAGTCCTATGGAAAAGTTGTGGGAAGTTCTGAGATGGTGTGTGGGAGTGAGGCAGCTTATAAAATAGACTCTGTTACACCAGTTTTGTTTCTGTCAGCAAAGTTGTTCACTGTTTCTAAATGATGAGAGGGCTTGATATGTAGGTCTTCTAACAAGTAACAGTAAAGACCTTTCCAGCTTAACTCCATTACAGTGACAATACATCATACTGACAGGGAATATTGGATTAAAGAGTAAGGATACAATGTTTAATCTTCTTTTAATTGCTCAATCATCTTTCGTTAAGGAGTTTGAGATTATTTTTTTTTTGTCTTGACTGAAGGTCAGTGTAACTGGATCTCTGACAAGAAAATAAAACTGAAGATTTTATGTTTACTTTTCTAATAAATACAATGTGGGGAAAAATATGATTTTCATAAAAATCCCTTGAGGTCAGAGCTATAAAAAACATACTCAAATTTTAAACTAGCTCAATAATGTTAGTGTGAAAACTGGTAGATTTTTCTCACCACAATAAAGTGCTGTGTTTAAAGTCATCTGAAAGCTCTGTCTATTGACTTAAGCAACACCTTCCCCGTGTCAAAGCTGACAGTTCCTGGCTATTTGTTTAACATTAGATCATTAAAAAGTATGGTGATGCATTAACAGAGCTTTTTTTTTCTTTTTTTCAAATTAATTTTAAAGGGTGTAATGCTTTTTTTTTTTTTTTTTTGCAAGATTTAGAGGAGTAGGAATCAGATTTTCTATTCCCTTAGATGTCTTTACAAGTTGTTTGCAATCCTCCCAATTAGATAAATGTTTATGTGCTGGAGGTTTTGCCAATTACCTCAGAGACAAAGCACAGACATTAACAGGAGATCAAGTGCAACCAGACACCAGTGGCTGGAGCTGCAAGTCCAAATACAAACCTTTGAGGAAAGGTCATAAAAGGTAAAACTGATTAATTACACTATATGAGTGGAGATAACAACACTGAACAAGAATTATTACACTATTTGTGCATTTTAATGAATGTAGCTGCAATTAACCCACAATGTCTCTCCCCAAATCATTTTCTAATTAAAGATAAAATTAAAGATTAACTATTTGTCAAACCAGCTCTGCTCAGAAACCTGTGCTACCAGATACTGTTTGAAAGACTATAGTCTCACATCATTAATTATGATGATATCTTGAAAGCATAACCCTGGGCTATGCTAACATTTGCTAATGTAGTAGGATGTATACCCTGTCGATGAAAGTAGTTAACATATAACCTACAACATTTGGCATGTAGCTAATTGGTAAGTGATAGCACACTTTCAGTTCTTCTTCTTGTGGTTATAGTTAGAAAAATTGTTTCACAAGTGCAGGTGTACAGAAAAATGCTGTAAAAACTATGAAATTGTTATTGTCTTGTGTCTGCATTTTTAAAGTGGATTGTAAAATTATTCATCCCCTTTAAACTGATTCACATGTCATGGTACACAAACCATGGTTAAACACATACCAGAGGCACAAACTTCAATCTGTTTTATTAGAATTTAATATAGACCAATAAAACACATAATTGTGAAGTGAAAGTAAAAAGACACACTATGTTCAAAAATAAAAATGTGTTCATATTGATTCAGGCTTCTTTAATCTTCAATGTTCAAAAGCAAAATTCAGTGAAACAATGGCCTTTGGCAGTCATCTAATTTGTAAATAAAAAATAGAAAATACATATTTTATTTACCAATAAGTACATAAATGTATTTATTTATGTATTTATTGTATAAAATCATAAATACATGTAGTTTTATTTCATTTTATTTTATTTTTTGGAGGGTTGGCGGGGAGTGACCTTCGAGATCCACAGCTGCTTGCAACTTGGGTCCAACAAGACAAAACCTGAGAAAAGCTCAGAAAGGAAACATACCTTTTTAAGGAATTGTATACATTTAGATTCAATTCAGCTGTTTCTATTTTTTAGAAAATGGCTTCATTATGGGCAAAATTAAAGGTAACAAATGATTCAGCAATAGGATGATGATGAGTATATGAATTAATATCTGTATTTTTAGGACTAAAGCAGTCTTACCAATGGATACCTGCTTTTTGATGAAGAATATTACTGTAGTCTGTAGATTCATGTCTTAGCTGGTTGGAAATAGTCCATTTGAATAGCCTCTACATGTCCTTTACCTTAAAACATAATTTTTTAAAAACTGATTGTACTTCAAGTGAAAGTTAAATCTACCTCTTCACATTCATTCAGATTTAAATCCAGGTTTAAATGATCCAGTTTATTCCAGTCCCTCCTAAATCAACACATTAGATGTGTGTCACGAGGTTGGTAACAGAGTTGAAGACACAGTGTACATTCACAAACACAGTGTGAATGTAAACAACAAAACATATGTCTATAGGAAAAAGATATAGAACAAAGACTTACAGTGCCTCATTTTCTTCATGCTTGCATTTGAATGGATCTAGACGGGTCATTGGTTTTGTTTCCTCATGGCTCGCCTGTCGAGTTAGATATATGTAAACTGGCCTTGCCTGCAGAAGCCTTTAAAGCATATCAGTTTGTTGGAGAGTGAGAGCAGGGTGGGTGGAGGCCCAAGTGAGTGAGTAGTCGAGGATGGGGATGAGAGACAAGAAAAGTGTAGTGGGGTATTACATCCCCCAGATTTAGCAAAGTGCCTCGGGGTCAAATTTGCCTTTTGAATCATATGGAGCATTTCCAGTTGCTTTTTCTCTTTAGATGATACATATACACACTCCTGATCAAAGTTTTAAAACTAGTTGAAAAATAGCAAGAATTTACACTTTGCATTGTTGGAGCTTAACTCTCCTGCAGTCCTAGCTCAAAGTTCAGGAAGATTGAGGCAGATGTTAAGGTTAGACAATAAGGAATTGATGGGGGCGTCAGCTCTCTCAGTTCCCAAAATGATAAAAAAAATAAATAAAAAATAATAATAATTCATGTGGGGTCAGTGCAACCCCACAGGAATCAAAGAACGAATATTATTCTTTGCACTTTTACAAAGCAAACTTAACAATCCCTTTGAAACCACTTTGAATCTCTTAATGTATCACCTGAAATTATTGAGACAGTTATAGTCGATAACCAATATGTTATGTGGCAACCAGGCCCCACCTCATGGGATTATGGGAGAGTTAAAAATGTTCTAAGTAAAACTTAAAAACACAAAAAGAAGTTTTGGTACTGAGACAATAAAAGGCTGTGCAAAAAAAATATATTACAAATATTAAACTGAAAGCATTTTCATCAGCTGATATCTCCTGATAGCAAAGATAATTTTAAAAAATTCTCTCATTGTATGTGGTCGGATTGTTGAGCTGCATAAGCATACACTGAATGAGGATTCATCACAAATGTACTGAATGCCATGAGACACTCTACATGAGGGATCATGACAGAGTTTTTAGGGTTAGTACTAGAATACATTTCACAACAGATTATGATAATAAAACCTATTGAAATGATTATTTCACAAGAAATAATTATTTCCACACATCATGTACCTGGAAAGATACAATATTTGTTGATGTAGAGAAAGTTACAAAAGTAGCTTTTATTGAGTGCTAATACTACAGCATGAATTGTGCTCTGAAATGGCCTGTGAGCTTAGACTGCAAAACAACTGTTACTGAAAGGTCATGAACTCTTTATGACCTTCGAACATTCAACAGAGCCTTAAAAAGTTGTGTTTTATTGTGCTTCAACTGAGTGCTGTATCGTTTGGGCTGTAATATATTGTATGCTGGTGAATGTTTTATTGAACCTTTGACCCTTCCGGCTTAAGTGGTTGCTCTCTCTAAGCTTGGCTGCTCTAACTCTCTAATTAGAGTTGCCAGTCCTGACAGAAATCCTGTCACAATCCGCCTGCTCACAAATGGCTCTTGCCTGTTTGTCAACCCTATTTCAAAAAGTGTGAAAAACTGGATAGGTGACAAATTCTCACCATCTCAGTTCGTCTTCTTCCCCTCGCTCCCTTCCTGTGACTGTGAAGAAAAGTGGATCTTAAGGTGAACTTGACTGAATTTGGAGCTCAACTAGAACTGCAATGAAAAGCATCTGTACATTGACATCCTTTGGACTTACAAATTTATGATAGATTTAGCTTCGGTTGTGAATGTGAACTGATATGGTTTATAAAGTCACTTATTTTGTTGTCTCCCCTAAGCTGAGTGATATCTTTCTAAATTGAAAATACAAACAATGTCATCTTGAAATAACCCTGCAGTTATGATAACAAAAAGCAATTTCTAAATGTTTTCATCCTACATTATATAAAGAAAGTGCTCCAAGGAACAAGCAAAAGCACAAACAGCATAAATATAAAATGCTCCTCATTGCATAAAACATAAGTGGTGCAGACCAGTAGTGAGAATTGACCACCAAATCGTATGGGACCAGACCCTAAGAAAAGACAGGATGTCATCATTTAACTACAAATTTAGAGAAAAAATTATGGACGAAAGAATAGGTACGCTATTCTTTTTGTCTTTTTCAAAGACGCAGTGTTTTACAATGTTATAGAACAGTATCATATTTACGTAGGTAATAGCACCTACTTCAGACTCCCCCTGAATCCCTTTCATTTTGTGGAGCAAATTACTTGCTATTGTTTTTGCCATTTTACAGAAATTTCCCTTTCGTTTCTTTTTTTCTGTCGTACCATGTGTTTTTTTTTTTTTTTATTTTGGCTCCTATTTTCTGTGATCGAAGCATTCTTGTTTGCAACATTTTTTTTTTATGTTGCATTTGTCTTGTGTGTGTTTGTGTGTTTTAGAGTTTCCATCATTGTTTGTCTGCAGCCTATTTCGCTGTTTGCTGCATCTTTGTACCTGTCAGCCGCAGAACATAGTTACATAAAAACAATAGTTTTATTTAGCTATTGCTGATGTGTGTGCTGCTTAGATAGCTATGTATCAGAGGTTACTTAAACATACATGAGATGCTTGAATGAAAAAAAAAATATTCCCACAAAACCCTGATAATCAAATGTAAAATTATTATTGTTTTTCTCTCCTTTGCTTTAAGTTGATTTTCTTGTGCAACTGAAGCTCTACATCACACAGACATTTCTTCCCAACTGAATCTCTTTTTGTGATAAGCAGCCTGCCTGACCTTTACTCATACCCTTCTGCCAGAACACTAAAAGCACACAGCTTTGCTGATGTAAAGCAGAGGCTTTCAAAGTTTGTTCAGGAACAGCAAGTCTCTTGAGGAGATGTATGCTTTTTCCAAGTGAGAACAATATCCAAGAGTAATCAAACCATCCAGAAAACTCACATTTGTATAAACAAAACAGCACTTTTGTGAGGTTTTGTGTATACAAAGGGGCTCTGCACACTGCCCAGACCTCTGGCTTAGCTGATGACTCCTCATTTTACTTTTTTGCATAACATTGAGCAGATGCATACAAATTCACATTTAAAAGTCAGGGTTTCTCCTGCTGCACTGTTAAATGTAAGTTTTTTGTTTGTTTGTTTGTTTGTTTTCCTTAATTTGTTTAATTTAGGAGTTTTGGTCAAATTTTCCAGCCTCTTTAAAAATAGAATTAATTTCTCATTAACCATAAAAGAAACATGTCATATCCAGTCTTAATAAAATCTGGACTCAAAATGATTCTGGTGCAAGGTCTGTTTAGATGTCTGTATTTTACTGTATTTATCATTTACTCTGTAGCTTATTTCTTTTGCAAACTGAGAATTCAAAATGATAATTTTTTTCTAGACACAATTTCAGGGAAAAAAATCCATCAGCATGTGCACAGATATATAGTATGCTGTAGAATTGTAAACTTCCCAAAACTAATATTTAAGAGTACTCAATGTTATCTTATGATTCAAATGTTTCTTAAGCACTTGCACAAAATCAAATTAATTGAATTAATTAGCAATGACTTAGAGAACATCTAATAAAAGGGTTTATTACATATTCCACAACAGTCTGAGAAAATGTCCAACAAATTGAACTATGTAAATAAAATCCAAATGAAAAAGTAGGAAAGCAAAAGAAAAATCTTGCTGCAATGACCACATTGTTATTATTTTTGTCTTGCTTGACAACTGGTTATTCTTGCCCCTAGCCAAGTGGAGAGTACCTGTGGTATTGCTTGGAATACTTGTGCTGCTGTGACGACACAAATTTAGAAGTAATCAATCAACCTTTGTGTTGCAACACAAAGCCTGTCTTGAGGTTTATGGAAATCTAACAGTGATACTGTCCTTGAACAGAGTTTTTTTTTTTTTTTTTTTTTTTACTTTCCCCACAAGATATGTAAATAATTGTTTTTCCCTGCCAAAACCAACTCCATGTTAAGCCACTGTCATGTAACTCAGGCATTTCTGATGACTGACTTTCTCTATTGCAGAGTTCAATGGTGCAAAATAGATGTATCTTTGATTTTTACAGACAAGTTCATTTTTCACAAATATCCCATATTATAATATCTAATAACAATTAAAGGAGCTCATTATAACCTTGGTTGAATTAACAAACTCTATGTCACACCATCCCAATGCACTTCATTGTATATTTCTTAGAGGTCTGAAATGTAATACGGCATTTTAAAAAGAATGAGTTAATAAATGCGTTTTTTGACCTTGTCTATGCATGCTCACATGTGCATGATTATTTTACTGTGAATAAACTGGAATACTCAAGTCAAGTGTGGTTTGTCCAAACAGCCCTAAATTACAGTCCTCTTGTACTAAAACGCAACTCTATTCTTTGACCCTGAAATACTTTACACATGAAAAATGACAGTAGAAAGTGTAGCATACACACAAAATAAAATGTAATGAACAAAACCAAGCAAAACCATTTTAATTTGCAAATATACAGAGCACATGTAAATTTATTTTATATTCAAATGAATTAATTTTTAAACAAAATTAATAAAATGTATCTGCAGATTTTAGGTAGATTGGAGAAACATTTGCATTCATTCATTGAATAAATAAATGATTGCAATCAGCTGATTTATTGCTTTACTGAATCTTGCTATTTTAATATTGGGTGCTTGGTTCATTTATGATTAACATAATTAATTATATTTAATAAATGCCTGAATATTGTGAAAGTTAATTACCTAAAGTATTTTTTTTTTCAAACTCAAGAGGTATGCATACATTTCCTTACCTGTGACTGTAATTGACTAGGGTCAAATATCTTCAACTTCTTGCTTGATGTTTTGAGATGCTTCTTCAATATTTCTGTGCAGTATTGTTTTCTCATCATACATCATTGAATCTAAATATCTGTTGTTAGCTGGATGTTTTTAAAAACAAAATTTAGTGGAAAATTTATCTTCCCAATAGTTTTTTGTCTATTTTGTGAATTATGTCACTCATAACGATCTGTCCAGGGTGTACCGTGCCTCTCGCCCGGAACGCAGCTGGAGATAGGCACCAGCAACTCCCGACCCCATTAGGAAGAAGGGTGATCAGAAAATGGATGGATGGATGGGATGTCACTCATAACATCCATGTTGGATATTAGTATTCATACAATTCTACCTTCTAATTTATATATCATGCGACTGCTGAAAGTATTACTCTCACTTTAATAATTCCATATCTATTAGTCTCCTTAATATAAGATCATCCAATCAATATTAAGAAACTGGCATAAATACAGAAGAAAAAAATGATGAAAACAACAGACTGGATTCATTCAACTGTCAAGAGTATAAAAACAGATTACTGTAATCTAACTTGCAATTAACATAGTAATAAAGTATATTTTTGTAAATGTGAGTCATCTAAATGTAACTCATAGGTATTTGATTTAATTTTGATAAACTATTTTAAATAGTTGTAGTGGTTCTTTTGTATTCCTGTTAAGAAACCATTCCCTTCAGGTGACATGTCTGCAGTGAACAGGGAAGCGGTATGTGCAAAGTGTTTTATGAATTTGAGACCTAATTTAATACATTGATTTCCATTACAATTATACTTTATACTTGGCAGTCAATAACTCATTACAAATGATACTAACAAAAAGAGTGCACATTTATTATTGTCTTATATGGACTGTAAATTCAATCAGTTTTTTTTTTTTTTTTTTTTTAGAAAACAACATTTCAAATGATTTATTGCATGAAATGTTGAAATGTGTGAATCTTCTCCAAACACAAACGTCAACTAGTGATAGATCTGAAACAAGAGATTTACCATATTTATCTTATTTTTACTGAGCAATATTACCAGAACATTCTGTTATCATGTGTACATCTTTGACTAGATAAATTTAATAGTAGTATTTGCACAAGAGATCTCTGTGAAGGTAAAGCCTGGAATTATGCTGTGAGATGTTTAAAATTCAAAATGTTTTGTTCCCACAAATATATTCAAGATATTATTCAAAACTAAAACAATTAACTCAGACATTCATTTGTAATCATCTGCATATAAAACGTTACCTATTTATGAAACAAATACATTCATGTGCTTCTCTTTGAATGCAGAAGTATTTTCTCAGTTGTCATCTGACTAATGCTGAAAGTTGCATTGTTAACTTGTCATAGTTGGAAACTTGGCAACAGAGCCAGCCCTAATCAGTCAAAGGCAGCAGTTGGCCTGGGGGAAAAAAATGTCAGGATCCCCCCAAAATACGTAACAAACTCAATGAAGGGGATATTTTTTTTATCTTTAATTGTTTGTCCAATGTACTGATTGGTATATTTGAAGGGTATAGCTGAAAGTACAGTGTGAATGCGAACTACAGTTCTGATTATGTAACAAATGTTGCAATTTTAGTCCCCAATCAGACCGAGTCTACCAGACTATCCAGTATTAATACACCCTTAAAAAGTAACTCCTGAAAGACAGAGTTTTATCATCACACTCCAAGACAACAGCTATTGAACCAAAAAGCTATTAGAAATGGATATTACTTAGAAGAGCTCAATTGTAGGATGAGTATCTTTTTATTGCCTTGAATCAAAATGGAAATGAGGATGGTGACCTTCAATAGGCTGCCCAAATCAAGTGAAACAAACCAAATCATGGTTATTGTAGTGATGGATTTTTTTTGAGCAGCAGTTTCTGTTTGTTATGATGCATAATTCCCTCTTAGATGGACTGGAGCTGTTTATGTTTTGTACTTTAAAATCATGCAACTTTCACTTTGTTTCTCCATAACACAATTTCTTACGATAATGAGGAGATGACTACAGAATCCATTAAGAATTTTCGATCATCTGATTTATAAGCTAACCGGCAGAAAAGTGAGATTATAATACCAAGTCCTGTTCAGTTTTAGTCATTTTTATTCTTGAGCATATTGCATGCTTTATTGTTTAAACGATGCCAAAAGCATTCTAAACTTACACAGGCATAATTTGTGAGTTAAAAATATTTCAAATATAATTTAATGGAAAGCAGAGTCATATTTTGACATACATCTGTTTAAAAATACTGTTTAATGAAAATGCCGACTTTAAATAAACACCCAAAAATCAAACAAACAAAAAAACTACTTTTGTGCAGAGAAAAAATTTTCATGTTTTTATACAGAAAATGAAAAAAGAGTTCACATTTCACATAGAGTTCACATTTCTTCTTTAAACATTTCTACCCAGGAGTACATTCATGTTGAAGCATTTATGGTTATGTTGTGTCACTCATTAACATAGTTCTTAAATTAATTTATCAATGTAAATTAAATTAACAAGAATTTATTAATTCTTGTTTTCTCATAGATGCTGACATCCAGGGTTGCTTTTGCATCACATAGAAAGCTGGGTTAGCTAGCAAGCAATCAACTTTCTTGCTTAGTTGCATAGAAAACAGTAGAGATGTTGACATCTTACAAAGTCAAGTTTTCACACATTTAAAAAAAACTTATTTTTACATTCAGACCAGATATTCAGTTGAATTACTTGCATGTCAAAAATAGCAAATTCACAAAGATTGTTGCAGCTTTTCAAATGCTATGAGTGACACATTAATAAGCATCACTTCAGAATTTATTTTAATTGTGACCCAGGGGAGTAAGAGACAAATGAAGAGTGGCAACATGCTGAAACTCTGACTTTGTAACAGAAAAACAGGGATGTCAGTAAGGACACAACTGAACTGTTCTTTCCAGTCTTGTCTGTCCGACATTGTTATTAGATTTTTCAGCAAGTTGTCAAGATAAAGTCATTTCCAGTTTTCTTTTTTGTTTTCCATTCAGAAAACAATACTTCAAATGGAATTTTTTGCCATGAAGCATCTCACATACAAAGGTATAGGACGTGACTAAAAGATAATTAGCAATGTAAATAATATCTGTCCTTGACTCATTTGTCAGAACATGATTAAGATTCAGGACGTTGATCAGCCCCACTCAGAATCATTTATTTAGCGCCAAAGTCAGGATGAAATGACAGTCAAGTAAAGAACATTTTTTCTTTTTCAGACTAAATTAATGAGTTTTAAGATCCCCCACTAAATATTAAAAAATCAGAAATCAAAATAGATCCTCAGTGTGACATCCTTCTGATGCAAAAAATGTCTCCCTGAAATTTGTCAGTTTACCACCCTACCCTATTTCTTAGGACATCAACAGTAGTATTACAAAATTTTGCCACCTGATACAAAGGTTTTCAGGTGGGTCCGTTAGTATTGCTTTGTATTTTGTGATTTAGATGCTGAGACAGAGTAGGAGCAATTCAATTATATATATATATTTAAAAAAAAAAGAAATATAATGCTGAGATACAATGATTTGTATTATACATTTCCCTTTGCACCACCTGAAAAGCTTTGTGATGCATTCTTTTATTATTGTTATTATTTTTATCAATATTGATTTTGATTACAGGATCAGAAAAAAGACATTGAAACTTTGAAGCTTGAGAACCAATGAGAAATATTTGGGCTATGCAGCTAGACAACATGCATTGACCCTGATTAAGATACAATTCTAAAACAGGAAATGAATATTAAAGAACCTAACATAAGGTCCTGCATGAAATGGTCACAATACTTCCAAAAACCTTTCTTTATATCAGTTGCTTAAAATGCCTATTTTAAATGGGTAACACCAAACTTTTAGGATAAATATTTATTAGTTTTCTGTACCTTAGTATTTATATTATCTGGCTTCATTTCTATTTTTTGTTTGTTTGTTTTTTTCTGCCATTTATTTGCCCTGCTTGAGGGCATAACCTTTGACATAACTGAAGGAGCTCAGGATGTAACTCCACCCTTAGGAAACTCTTAAGACTTGAAGTACTTTTTCAGTCCCAGCTGAAAGTCAATAACTATGTATAGTGTCGGTTGATGTTTACTGATACAGAAATATAGCCTCCCATGTGTGCAAGGTTATCTTAAAAGGCAGCTGAACCCACAATAACTTGTTGGACTTTACTGTTAATGTTATGACTGTGCTTGGTTTATTTAATGTATGAAACATTTACCAATGCATAAATAGTACACATTGATTGGTACCTATAGCGTAGTACATTAAATAATGCTAAAATGTTTAAATCTCTCACTACATGACAGCATGTCTGTTGATGAGATAATATCTGGGTAGATAGCATTAGTTGCATGAAGAAGGTCAGTTTATTTTCAGACGGTCTGACTCCCAGCCAGCATTCCATGATATTTATATTTTATCAATTAGTGGGTATATTTATGGGCCATTTAAACTTGGCTTAAGCCTATGAAATCATTAGTGTTGGGTTGAGCAGTACTGGATAGAAAAAAGTATCCCTGTCAGTATCAGATTGCTTTCCTTTCCCCAGACAAAGCTGATCAAATTTCCATAGCAGAGTGACATTTGATTTATGAGAGAGTGATCAGGGTCTTCACAAGTAGGCCAAGATGGTCCCCTGTTTAAAGAATGGTATTTTGTTTATTGTGGAGCACAAAACAGCAAATGGCATTTATATGTCGAGAAGGGTAGGGTGAGGGGTGTAATCATGAAAATCAGAGACTAAGAAGCAGAGATGAGGGCCATTATGTTCCTGTAGTGCTGACACTTCAGACAAAATGATAACCAGAGCTTTGATTGACAGGGTAATGTTGCATAATATAGCTTCATTGCTCTACAAGGCTTCTTTACCTGTGAAAGATGAGCTGAAGGAATATTCATGCATACATTTTTAATTATTATTTATACAGCCACTGTCAACACCAAGTATCAATAAGTTCATGCAGTCACAACCCGTACAAAAGGTTGTAATACCATTTATGGCACATTTTTATAACATTAATAATTGTATTTTGTTCTTTTGGGAGCACACATAAGCAGATGACCTAACCCTAACCCAAAACTATATATATTTTTTTATTTTTCATTGTGAATCATATAGGTACCTCATGTACCTTTTAACCCTGTTAATTGTTTTGCACCTATACATTGCTTACTTTGGTCCCAGTCAGTTGTTGAGTGAACTTGTATCTTTTTCTGGTGGTTGAGTTTTTCAAAATTTAATGTTGACATAAACTTCTCACTACAAACTATCAGAAAAACGCCAATCTGTTTATTGGTCAGATGTGACAAGGGTGGGATGATGTATAAAATAAAGAATGCAATCCTCTTACCCTCTTTTTTCCCGGAAGTCTTTCAAGTAAACTTATGTAAGTATAATCACTGGAATATGTCTTCAAAGTTGCATTGGGGTTTATGCTTTAAAAATTGATGTGCAGCTTTTGTTTAGTTTGTTTTCTCTAGTGCATCTCACAATGCAACACAAGCCTGCCTATGGGAGTGTGTCTGACTCTAGCTTGCAGCGTAGCCTTCTGTTGGATCACATTCACACCATAAACAAACCACTGGAATTGGAAGTATGCAGAGACCATTTTCTCTAACCCACACATGTCAAACTCCAGTCCTGGAGAGCCACTGTCCTGCAACATTTAGATGCCCCTCTGCTGCACCACACCTGAATAGAATAATTAGGAAGTTAACAGGCCTCTATACAAGAAGGAGGTAATTAAGTCATTTAATTCCAGTGTTTTGTACCTATGCCACATCTAAAAACTGCAGGACACTGGCCCTTGAGGACTGGAGTTTGCACCCCTGCTCTAAACACTCGGTAATGGCTCTGATCACATGTACACAACTGCAAGAAGGTTGTGAACTGATTAAAGTCCTTAGGTGCAAAAACATGCAAAGATATGTAGACCTAGCCTCAACCAGAAGAGTTACAACTAAAATGTCATGCCATCTATCAGGAATAGTGTCCCTTGACTATATTACTAAAAACTATTGTTGATGATGGTGACTCTGAGAGCTGCAGAATATCCTCTGTGTCACTCCCCACTGATATTAACAGAGCATAATTAATCAAAGCTTTTCTTTTGCCTTTTAACCCAACTTCTGACTTGCCAGAAATGAGAATGAGTCTGACTTTGGGTTGAAATGATTCTGCATTATGCCAAAGACAATTATGTGCATGTCAAAAGTGTTGTATCACCATTCCTACTAATAGTATGTCCTCTTTCAGAGCCATGGCAGTCATCTTCCATTTCTTAAATACTCTGTAGACACAAGAAATGTGGGCTAGAGAGATAAAATGCAGGTCACTCTAAAGGATGTCCTACAGCTTTCAAAACGAAGCTCAATTATACGGTCAAAATCAGTGTAAATGTAATGGTAGGTTTGCATTCTCATCAGCAAAAGAACTGGGGTTTAAATTGTGTTATTGCATCAAAGTATATTTTAAGCCCTTTTAGCAAAAAATAATCAGATGTTATTAGAAAGGCATAGCCACATTCTTGGAGCACTTATTGGATTATTGTATTCCAGCAGTCTTTGTCTTCTTTTTTTTATTTTTTATTTTTTTGCAAGTAAATGCAATTAAATCCACTGAAATTGCAAATCCCATTGTTTCAGAAATTATCCAAGTGATACAGGAGGGAAATGGAGAAATTGGAACTACTTCAAGAATGGTTTAATGTATCATGAAAAATCAATAGCAATATATGTTAGTGGCTTTTTTCTCAGAAAGGATAATTTTCACATTCTTCTTAAGATCAGTTGTCACTTGCAGAACATTATGGATATAGAATCTGAATTGGGTTCTATTTGATATTCCTTCTTAGATCTTGAACTCAATTAGGGTTAACATATGTACAATTTATGTAATTTATGTGATTATTCATCTGTGTAATTTATTATAAATGCTGACAATGCAATGACAATATATGAGATGAAATGAGGGTAGAATTTTGCTACTTGGTGAAGTGAGTCAGAAATATTTTCAAATGAAAAGTGATATTGACTCATTAATTTTAACAGTAACAATTAAATATTTAGTTCAAAATAAAATAAAATTATATTAAAGTTTCCATTGACACTGCACTGACCTTTAGAAACTTGTTAAAGAAAAGTTTCAAATGACGAATTGAACTTTAATTCCATTTATCATGTTATTTTTGATCTGGCCTTGTATTACTTAACAAGACACAATGAGTCTGCATGGTAACTTATTTTAATCGAAATTGTAGTTGAATATTGAAACAAGTTCCGTCTTGATTATTAAATTTTTCCAGTCTGCTAAAATGTTCCACTAGTTCCTTTACACAAAGTAGTTTGTTTGTTTTTATTTATTTAGTTATTTATTCACAAGGCCTCTTTGAGAAAATTGTACTCAGTCAACTTCTATAAGTCTCTGAAGTGAGAAACATCAACCCGCTCAACCAATCTTTTGATCTTAGGCTGCTGCTCAACTATTTGAGATGTTAAGCTACTCAATATTCCCTTACAAAATAATAGCAGCTTTGAAGTTTAAAGATTGCATTGGCTGCACTTGAGCAACATTTTTAGACAAACTGTATCATTGTGCTAAGAACCTCATTGAATTATGTTTTGTGCTAACTGATCTTATTTGCAGCTTAGTTTACATAGTTCTTCAAAATGTGAAAAAAATATTAATTTAACTCACAAAACTATAAAGCTGTATAACTGTCAATCATGTAAATAATGTTTTTATAATAAAGTTTTTCTTGTACCAGTTATTATTTGGCACAGCTGCTGAAATATAGTCATATAAGTATCTGATATTATTTGATGCAATCTTTTCATTTGATAATATGTTCATGGGTCAAAATAAAATTCCAACAGAAATCAACACAATCTCAATAAGTTAAATAAATTACATTAAATTATGTCCCATCGATAAGACATGTCTATAACAAATTATGCACATGACTTATAAAACTTATATCCAGCAGTGGGAAATAACAAACTACAAGCACTCCGTTACTGTACTTAAGTGCAGTTTTCATGTATCTGTACTTTACATCTTGTTCCAAATTATTATGCAAGTGATATTTTCTCAGATTTTCTTAAATTGTCAATGCAAATGATGGCCAGTCTAATTTACAAGTCATGAACTATTACAGTATAAATCAAATTTTACTGAATAAAGCTCCCCATGAGAACAGTATTTTTTCAAAAATAAAAAATTCAAGACGCACTGTTCCAAATTATTATGCACACTAAATTTTTCTCTTCACTGACTATACCTACATATGATAGTGAAAAAAAAACAAAATCAAACAAAAAAAAAAAAAAAAAAAAAGGTAAAGAGGTTACTGTTATTGGCTGCTAAGTTATTTTCATTGAGCCAAAGTCAGATACACAGTTACAATGCCACTATGTCCACGAGGAGAGTGCCCTCAAGGTTTTGTGTGTCCTGGGAAGAAACATGCATATTTTATGACAGACAAAACAACAGAAATCATATATCAATATTTCTGGTGAATCAGTCAATTCAATTTTTTAAGAGATGGTTGTTTTTGTGTAAGTTAAGGGTTACATTACAGAGCCAACTTCTAAAATATAAATTTTTTCAAGCTGCTACTTTGCTTTATTTATAAACATGAACATTATATACAACTAATTATTTTGCAACTTATGGTCAGTATAAAGAAACATGTTACCTAGTGCCACTTTGCAAACCTCAGATTTTCACACACTCTCAACAACAAACTACATAAAAGACCAATGTACAGACATAAAGGTGTATATGTGACCAAGACTTTATTTATTACACCTTATTCAAACATTCTGTATTATATACCAACAATGGGACGCATCCAGGCCAACAAAAGAAATTGTGCTGTTATTGCTACATGACCTGTGCCACTCTGTCAAGATGCACTCATCCAATACACATTGGATGTTTTCAGCTCAGTACTCCCAACGCATGGACAAGAATGATCAATAAGGCTCTCTTTTGCTGCTTCACTTCACAAATGTCTCTCCTGCAGCTCTGGAATAGTTTGACATCCATAGACATTGAGGTAAACAAACCTAGAATGGGAGAGTTGAGTTTAAGAAGCCCGTTGGGGGACCTTAAAAATATTTATCTGTAAGTTCAGTTTTCTTCATTCCATTGTAAACTGTGTTTTTGGTTTTTATGATCTCATGGCAATGCAAAATTTTTCTTGAACATTTTGTTTCTTTGTATACTATTCAGTCTAATCTTTTTAGGATGATGTTATCGTTACTTTATGGCATTTTTTTAAAGATTTACTTTCTGTCTGTATAGATGTCCTTGATTCTATGACTTGAAACATTAGCCATTCTAGTTCTTGATTCTTAGCAAAAACAGTGTTTTTGGTAAAGCTTTATGAAACACTGCAAAATGGACTTTTGCATTTGGTGGATACCATTGTTTTGGATGAATAATTTAAGAATACGATAGGTATGCTTAATGGCATTAATGGTATTATTATTATAAGTCAACTTTTGAGAAGTTAGCATCCCTCATAGGTACAGCATTGGAAACTTTTCTTTTCAAGTCTTGAAGTTGCTGCATGCAGAAGGTAGAACTGAATTGTGGTAAAAATTGATAAGGGCAAAAACACCTTTCAGAATTTCTTTAACTGAGCTGTGAAAAAAGAAAGGTTGTGCTTTACAATAGTGCAGATTTGCTTCTGCAATATGAGGAGCAGAGAAAGGCAGAGGAACAGACATCTTACATTACAGATAAATGTGTTTCTAATTTATTTTCTAGTTAAAAATGTCTCAATGAAATTATTATGCATTTTTAAGATAACTCTGGGTACTAAGACAATTCTGCTTATCTGATTCAGTTGTTTTTATTTTTTTATGTCCCTATACATTTCTGATGTGTATCAATGTGTACTGCACATTCAGCTGATCTGTCAAAGGTCTTCTTTACATGGTCAAATTTCAGGACTTGATCAAATTACTAGATTGTCCTTCAATTTTAAATTAAATTTTCAAACCGCAGGCACTAAAAGAAAAGTCCCTGACATATATTCCAGTAATAAAAGTTATGCTTTTATTTTGGTGATTTCAAAATGTATTTGTTTTGATGAGTATTTCTCTTCCTCCAGCACATCTTTTGTACCCAGAACTATGCTTAATAAATATTATGGTCAATGTCACAATACCTAGTTAGCTTTCATCAGTGAAAAAAAAAATGCAACTCATTTACAAAAATATTTCATGCATGCTAGAGTTGTCAGAATCCTCAAGATGTCTATTTTTATGACAATAAATTGCATGTTTTATCCAATGAGAAATATGTCTTTTTCATAAATATACTTTTCACAGAACAAATTTAACAGTGTCCATATTTTCCAAATTCTTTCTCTAAGTTTGAAGAGTGAGGCAAGAGCAAATTCATGGCAGTTAGCTCATCTGTTTGAACAATTTGCAAGTCTGTTTTTTGTAACTCAGTCTTTAATGCATGCTAAAGCAGGCTTCTAGATTATCATCATAATCCAATATTGTTCACGATTCCATGTGGAGTTGTGCAACAGAAAGAACAACAATTCCATATTGTGAATTGGCAGAATACAATGCAAGCGTACTGTGGTCTGTAGAGGAATATAAAGTAATTTGTTTAGGAACAGCCAAGGCAGCTCCAGGGTATGGAACAAATATGTGTTTGAAGCTTTTCCATTGCAGTGCCTGTTATTGAAATATGGCTTTGCGGGTTTTGAAAATACACCAAAGCAGAAATGTACAAAGATAAAGGAATATGCTTTTTCTCACTTGAAACTGCAAAAAATATTTTCATTATCAAAATATGGTAGTATTGGAGTGATAGTTTTTTATTGTTCAGTTTGTTTTTATGGTTAAAAGACATAGATTTTTTTTTCTATTATTTTGAGTTCCACTGGGTATCTACCATGATCCAAACAAACAATTCTTCTTTTTGAAGCAATTTTATATCTAGCATTTTTGATTGAAGGGCTCACAAAAGAAGAAGTAAATAAATAAAATATTTCCAACTGACAGATGTTGCTGGCATAACTCAGTGGGAAAAAAGGGAAAGTGGTACTTCCACCATAGAAAGGGGAAGGCTTTCTGGAAGGCTGAGTGTGCGTATTTGTCAGTGTGGAAATTGAGAGCCAGACAGCTGGGAAGATTTTGTTGCCAGCTTTGGATTTGTGTATGTGCATGCACACTATACGCTTCCAAGCAATGTTTTGCAATGTAGTTGATCATGCATTTCATAATCATTAGGTGAGGCTCTGGTAGGGGCACTGGCCTCTCACAGGAGAGTTGCAGTTGTTTATCTGCTTGCACTCCTGCAGACAGCTGTAAATAAATGAAGAAATAGTAGCTCCTGGGGGTGTATGGGAACACTTGTGCTGGGATTTGCTGACTAGTATTGTCATGGTATACTTGGTATAGCAGTTTTTTCTCTCCCCTAATTTTTGTCCTCTTTGTGTCCGTGTGTCATTTATTCATTTATCATGCTACAACCACTTCCTACATTAATTCCTGTCATGGTAATAGAGTTTTTCCTGATTAATCTTTCACCCATTTTAATCTACAGCCACTACTGCAGCGGCACCCCACTTATTTAATTGAGAAACGATCACAAAGAAAAACTCAGCATAGCAAATGTCTTTCTCTGGGACACTTACTACACAGGTAGCATCCATCTTTGAGGAAGTACAAGTTGTACTAAGCGATCTGGTAAGGTGTTACGTGCAAACATGTTTCATGCAACACTGGACGTGGTCTTACTGCATGGAAGGGAATTTAACAAAGATGTTACATTTGTACAATTCATTGCTCCATTAAAGAGTAAAAAAATGTCCAATTAAAACTAAAAAGGGAAGTACCAAGAGAACTGTGTCATCAAACTTGACATTTACACTAAACAGTGTTTAAGAAAGCCATGAACAAATTCTTTACTGAGCACAAAGACATACCAACTACATTTGCACCCGAACAAAATGCAATTCTTCTTTCGACTCACTGAAAGGAGTGGAGTTGATGAGGATGTCTCTGGTACGGAAAAACAGAAAACCCTCATTCAGTTTTAGCTCCCACATTTCAGTTAAGCTTTGCATATTCCTAATCCTTATTGTCTACAATTAATGAGTTTCTCTCATATTGAGAAAAATTTAAATGGAGATTTCTGGTATGGAGACTGCAATTATGGAGGAAGCTAAGGGATATGAGTCCCTAATTATATGCTATCATTATTGCCTTGGCTACTTCTACAGTAGACTTAATATGCTAGAGTGGAAAGAGGGGCATACAATATTATGCAATACACTGGCTGTATAGGGACAAATAATAGAAGTATTCAAGACAAAAACAGCACAAAGTCTTGAAACAAATCTTTTGTTTCGATTTACATTGTTGCATAATTGTTTGCCACTGCATTTTAATTTTCAATATATCATATTAATATTCCAATGATTTCAAGTTACTCAGCGATAAACAACAGTCAAATGTGCATAAACCAGTTTTGAGTTAATTATCACTTGCAATCAATAATTTCATTTGAGCGTTTATTTTCTTAGCAAGATATTATCAGAAGGAGAGAATATGATGTAAAGGGTAAGGCTGTTGCTATGTACTATTTAACTAAATCTATCGGATAATCTCTCAGTTAATTGCATATTAAGATAAGTGTGCTATTTCTGCTATTCTCAACCATTTTTTCAAACAGCCCCATTCCTGTGAGTTCCCAATGCTTACATGCCCGTGAATATCGCAGCCCACCATTGCAGTCAATTTAATAATCTATTGTTTATATCACAGAAACATTAAAAAATTAATTAATTAATTAATTAAAACAAGACAGATTGGTGAAAAGAATGACAGTTATATAAAATGAAGCATAAAGATTTTGCCTTTAGGTTATTTTATAATTGAGTCATTGAACAATTGTTTCAGACCTGATATAAGGTAAAAATCAGACAGAAAAATGCTGAATCAAAGAAAATGTGCCATGGAAAAAGTGATTTGGGGCCACAACAGTGCTGCACAAAACACAATATTTAATTGTATAGATATTTGATTTTGTTCCATCACCTCTCAATCTTGAAAGCAGTCTCTGCTGTGGTGACAATTGCCAAATGAACACATACTAACTTATTCACAGGCAGTCTACATTGTCAGCTTGTTCATTAATATTAATCTGTTTTCATTCTCAGACAGATCCATCTCTTATTTCAAAAGAGCTAAGCAGGTAGAAATTATATTTTACTGATGAAACAGAATCATAAGCAGAGCCTGGATATTCAATCTCTTATGGACATTGTGGATGTAATGTTTAGTTGGTATATTGTTTATCATGTTCAAATAAAAGCAGCATGTCTGATACATATACTTTGCCAAATTTCTTCAAAAATTTGGCAAAAGGACCAGCATAGCTTTAATACTTTTTGATACATCAAAATAACAAAAGTCAAAATTCATTATTCTCTTATACCCGAGAATAATTTCCTCGGGTATAAGAAGAACTTGTGCTAAGCAAATTAAATTAAAACAAATTCATGCAGTACTCATATGTCATTAAATAATTGGCTGGAAGCATAACTTTGACTGGATAAATTAAATTCCCAGTAATTTGAAATTGTTTGACGGATGACCATGTGAGGTACCTCGTTAAAATAATGAACAATGACAGAATCAAATATAATTTCTTGAAAAGATGTTAAAGTTTGAACACTGAAAGCATGTACTCTGACAACTAATTTCAATGTGTTTGTTTACATGGAAGTTGCATGTGGTCACCAGCTTCGGAAAATAGTTTTATTTAGTGGTTTATGTGACATTTGTTTGCATGCAATTATATATAGCTTAGATTCAAAAGAATCCAGATATAATAATATATGCTCACTTCAATGAGATGTATTCTCATTAATTCTGGTTAATGATTTCCTCATTTGATATGTCATATTAGATGGACAGCCATATCTGGCTAAGTTTAGAGTTTTGCCTTTTTTTTTTATTTTATTTTATTTTTTTTTTTTGATTGATTGATTTTTTTCTGTTTGAATAATGGGTTAATCAGTGATGGATTTAGTGGAAGGTTCTAAGTTTACTTTAATATTTTATTATATGACCCTGCATGGTCCTCTATAGTTCCTCTCATTACTCTCTACCAAGGTTTTTAAATTAAATATAAATTATTTCCAGAGTTTGTCTGTTCTGAACTAATTTATTCTTAGCTGTGGTCAAGGTTCTAGTAGTTGTTATTTTGCTAATTTGAAGAAATAATCACAGAGCTGGCAAAATCTGAAAGCAATTTTTTGGTAATAATAGGTGAGCCTACAAGGGGGTTGACAAGAGTCCCTATGTGCCACATAAATGAGGGAAATAGCAGCTGTTGGTTGCCCTTTAATAGACCAATAACATTCAAATCAGGTGTTTACTGCCAGTCACATTCATGCACAAAGAAAGACTGCTGAAATGTAGGCTATGATTTGCAGAGAAATGAAGCCTCTCCATGGGCACTTTTAACTTCAATGTCATCCACGAACAGATTTCCCTCAAGGCTTAACTGATTTTGTAAATGGTGCAGTTTGGCCCTTTTGTACTGCATACAATGTGCCTTTGAAAAAAAAAGAGAAAAAAAAATAATAAATTCTACTCCCTTTTATCCTGTATTTTCTCCCCTTTGCTCACCTGGGGAAACGTATTACTTGCATGATAAGAAGAATATTGAAAGAGAATACGGATGGATTCAGTTTTTAAGCACATTTCTCCTCTCTCCTTTCAGTGCATTAGAGAAGAAGAGACTGAAATGTGTTAAAAACTGAATAAATTACATTTGTCTTTGGCAAAAATCACTTTTTAGTAATAAAGCCAAATACAACACTAAATCAAATGTTCACCTTTATTCATCTTGATATCATGGTGTGATTAAGCTGGTAGGGCCAGTCTCTAAATTCTATAACATATAATCACAGATGTAGAACAGGAGTCCAAGTTGTAATACTATCAACAGAAGCTTCAGAGCATAAGATGGAAAAGCATAAGTGTTTATCCATTTTCTACATCCTCTTGTCCTGGAGATGGGGGGGCTCATCCCAATCTCCAGTGGTCTTGGTGGGTCTCACCCTGAGAGAGAACTTGCAAACATGCAGACACACTTTCATACTTTGGGGCAAATTTGAGCTAACAGTTAACCTAACAGTCATGCTTTAGGACTGTGGGAGGAAGCCAGAGTACCAAGAGAGAATCCATACATGCCTGAGGTGAACAAGCAAGATCCATTCAGAAAGACCATTGTATGAACCCTTTTGTTTGCATGGCAACAGCACTACTAATTTTGCCACTATGCTCTACAAATATATATTCTTGTCATAAAAAATAAACCAAAAAAAAAACAAAACAATTATATCCAAGATAAATTCCCCAAGGTGTGATTTACGTTGTCATGAAGCTGTGTAATGCAATTATACCACAATTCTCACATCAGATCTGATATTAGGCAAGGCAAGGCAACTTGATTTATTTATATAGCACCTTTCAGCCAAAGTCATTTCAAAGTGCTTGTAAAAGAAAGTTAAAAACAACATACAACAAGAAGACAGTAATAATAAAAAAAAATAATAAACGATCAAGCAGATTAAAAATAGATAAAGTGAACATTAAAATTTTCAATATAGTGAATGAATAGAATGAAAAATTTAAGAATCGGCAACTTCAAATAAGAAGGTTTTAGAAATACTCTTTATGCTGGACCCTGCATAATCGGCACATTCCACCTACACTTCTACACAGACTCTCACTCACAGTTGCCAGGTATGGTGTCCTAGATGAATGGTAGGCCTCTCCCCTGACAGGCGTGTGGTGATCTAACCAGGGTCACACAGCCAGAGCCAAAGGATTACCGGTAGTTGAAAGCTGCTTTTCTATCACTGCTACTTTCAAAGACTGGGAAGTCATCCAGAACACAAGGACGCAGGATCAAAAGAGCAGAGGGCCCTTGCTAATTAGTTGGTGGTAATCCAGTTAATGCACCACAAACTATTGACCCACTCTGTCACATTACTGATAGACTGACCAAAAGCAAAAATAAAAGGATGTGGTAGTCTAAGAGATGAAAACAAGAGAGGAAAGTACAACAAGACTTGCAAGGACAAGATGAGAGAGGGGATATAGAGTCCCATCATGAACAGTCAATGTTCTGTGTGTGCTGTTTCTTTTTCTCTAAGTGAATGGCATGTGTAGGTGTGCACTAATCTAAACTGTGAATGCAAAGTCACAGCAACCCTTTCTCCTCACTAACAATCTTCTAGTAGACTTTCAACCTCTATTTCAGTGCCTCCTCTTGCAGTCTGCATGTGTTCAGATAACAAAGAGATTGAGCACTATCAAATTTATCCTAAGCGAAAAGCAAACATTCAGAGTATGGATCTTAATTTGGTTGTTTTATTGTTATGTTAGTGATATGGCATAGAACAGAAGTGAGAACACTTATGTACATTAGTTCACTTATTTTCAAAATCTACTTTATCCTGTTAAGGGAGTAATGTGAGGCTGACTGGAATATCCTTACTCTTATTCGTTAAGGATATTATCAAACTGGGGATACACATTGGATAGAATGGCAAGATATTTATTATGACAAGACTATATTCTCACACTCAGAGAGTTTAACAATTTAATGGTGCATTTACTTTCTTTCTTTGACTTTCCAACTTTTCTTCTTCATTGTATACCTTCATAAATTGGCAGGAAATCCTTCCACATTATTATAAAACGAAACACATTTTATGAAGAATTTTGAATAAATGGTGTGCAATGTACTTATAACCATGACTACCACTACTATGTTTGCAATTAGGCTAAGAAATATTATAAACTAACTCAAAGAGAATTATTTTGACAGACAGATGAAATCACCAATGTTGCTGTGAAAAAGGCTTTGAAGCAACAAAGGAATACAAAGGACCTGTGATTAGTTGAAAACTTAGAGCTGTGACATCTTTCACAGCTCTAAGTGTGAAAGATGTCACACTTACAGCTGTTACATATAGTTAAAATATACTCGCATTACTTTTTGTTTGAAGATTCTCATAAACATTTTTCTCTTCCACCCTGGCTAAGGGACCTTCTGCTTCTATTTCTCTTCAACTAAATCAGGAGATGCTGCAGCTCCTTTGCCTCCGCATCTCACCTGTCAGTCCATAGAAGACAGAGATACAACTGGAAAAAGCACGTTCAAGTATGAAAGACACACTGTCTTGTGCTGGTGCCAAATAAAACTTTCCCATTAGAAATCAACAACTATAGACTTGTTGTCCTGACATCTGCCATATGAAGTCCCACGTAAACTTTTGTGGGCATATATATTTCTAATGCAATCACATATTAGGAATGCCTTCAGTTTTGGCATGGAGTTGAAGACACCATTATACACCTGCTTCAACAAACCCACTGTCATCTAGACAAAGCAGTCAACACCATGAGGTTTATATTCTGATTTGTTTGAATAATGCAGTGCATTATAATCTCCTGAGGTCTTAGTGCAACACTCAGGAACCCTCTGCTTGTCTGGACAGCAAAAAAGCAGGAGGGCATATCACATTAGACCATTGGTTCCGGAAATCACACAAAAACACATTGCAAACCCCACGTGTGCACAGAAAGATTCTTCATAAAAGTAAAAAGTGACCCTCGGCATCTTCTTAAACAACAGTGTCTTCAGTCAAAGTTTTCTTCAGAGCCACTAATACAGACCGCTACCCACTGCCATCAGCATCTCTTTCACAAAAATGGAATACATTTCACTTATTAAAAAGTAGCATTCAAGCAATTACTTGAGTAAAAAAATCAACTTTTAAAAAGACTACTCAAGTACTAAGTACAGTTGAGTAACTAAGATTTATTTTATCTGAGGTTCAATATGTTTGGCACCTAAGATTTATTTTATCCGAGGTTCAATATGTTTGGCACCTAAGATTTATTTTATCTGAGGTTCAACATGTTTGGCCTGAACTTAATCCAAGGTATCACAGTAAATACTAAGTCCTGAGAGTGAACCAAAGAATGGTAGGACCAAGAAAGGTTTGGAAGAGGTCACACTTGGATATGACAAGACACTGGCTGATAAAATGACTCTTCTCTTCCAGAGGTCAAAGTCACACAAATTTCTCAAGAAGATAAAAAGAAAGTGATGACCTGGTCACATACAGTATTTCTCAAATTTAATAAAACACCTCTGGGGTATCTGAGAGATGACTGATATAACCCCTCTAACACAGAATAGCTGAAAATAAAACTTTGATAAACAGAAAAAAAGGGTCTCTTTGATCTAATACAGATCTTAGATCAAATTTGGAGACATATAGGAAATAATCTGAAATCCATTTCATTTCAGTAAAAACATGAATTTACTGCAAGGTATATAAAACTCACTCAGTGTGGTGCTAATGCAAGATTGTACATAAACAGGCAATTAATATTTGATTTATACTCTACTTTTTTTTGTTCCTCCCATGGAGCTACTCATCTTTAAAAAAATAAATATGTACTTTGCTGCTGCGTACTTTGCTGCTGGGTTGTTGCGAACAGTTCCTGCAGACAATACCACCGTTATGCTGATTTTTTGAGCAAGAAGCAGGGTACACTCTAACCACATTATCCATCACGTAGCAGCACATGGACATCCATGACAGGCAACCATTCAGAATGAAAATATGCTCTTTCCAAGTAGAAACGATATGGAAAAGATTTGAACTCAGTACCTTATTACTAAGCGGCAACAGTGCAAACAACTGTTCATTCATGCAGCGCTTCTTTAGTTCCAAAGATACATTTAAATAATTGAACACAATTCCCAAGAAGACACTAAACACATATAATTTATTTTGGACTTTTGAAAGAAATAGAGCTTCTACACCAAAATAATGCTAATGAAAAAAAACAACTACTGCCTATAAAAATAGAATTATTATTATTATTATTATTATTATTATTATTATTATTATTATTATTATTATTATTATTATTATTATTATTATAACAATAATAATACTCAGTTCTGCCACCTATTTTGGACCTTCCCAATTTGGAATATATCTCATTAAGTAAAATATTCAAATTTTCAGGAGACAATTACATCATTCATCCAGAGCGATCGATTCTGCCTTCTTAACATCATGTCTCCAGGAATTTCAGCTATAAAGTTGTGACACATTCACATGTGGTGTCAGCTGCTTTGTCCTAGTGAACAAAGCAGTTAAACTTGCAGTTAAACTTCATAAATCAGTTTATAAGAACTCGTAACACAAAAACGTGTTATGTCTGGTTCATTTCTCACCTTTAACCCTATCAGGCATTTCCCTTTACTAAAACAACCTCTACTCCCTGTGTTTAGCACCAGACTTGGCAGGTCACTTCTATGGCTTAAGAAATACAAAAATATTTAAAACCAAAGACACAACTGAAATTACAAAGATGTGACAAAAACACTAGGTGTGGTGTGTGCAAAAGCGTAATGTGACTGGTACTAAAAGTCCAAATTTTGGTCAAGCAAATTGTGGTTGCATGAAATGCAAGGTTAACAATATTTTCATTTAATGAATCCAAAACAGAGCCATCATTTTAGTGGGCACATATCTACTCTTTGCTGCTCTTGAAAGTATGCAAGAAACTGGAGAGACGTAATTTATTTTAATCTTGCTTAGCATCCAATCAGGAGTGGCATGTTTGAAAACTTTGTGTCTCATCAGTACATTTCCCTCACACTTTCTTCAGATCATTAACATGTCTGCGTACGTCATCGGTTTCACAGAACTGGACAAGTCAGTCTTCTAATTCATATTTATTTATTGGTGACAAAATTGACACACAACATCCTTTACTCTAAAAACACCACAAAAATTAAATCAACAAACAAGAAAACTACTGAACAGTTTTGGTTTCTAACAACCAGTTAAATGACTATGTGATTTTTCATGGTATTTAACCTTTATCTTATTATCTTATGACTACTCTTTTATTATTATTATTATTATTATTATTATTATTATTATTATTATTATTATTATTATTATTATTATACTTTTAATATATTGAAGAGGTTGGTATTTTTCTTTAAAACTGATGTGTGCTAACCTGGACCTGGGGTACTATTTTGATTTGCCATGGCATAATGGGTTATTTAGTGGAAGCTTAGTGTGCATCAATCATTCAAACTGGAAATAATGATATCATTTTTACCCTGTTTCACTCTGAATGTTGCATCCATATTCAAAAGGAATGTGTGGGTGTGTATAAAATTTTGGTTGGTAATGACAAGTTTAAGCAATACCCCTTGTGCAGTATATGCTCTATTCCACTCTGTTCACTGCATCCATGATTTCTGAAAAACACCACACATATAATGAAAAGGAATACAGGGTAAGACAAAAAACAAGACAGAAGTATCAACTTAGATGTTTCCTTTAGTTCATAAACTTCTCATTGTTCTGCTGGTCTTCATCAGTTGCGCTGATGATTTGTTTTAATTTGGTCTGACAGAATGGTGATTTCCTCTCTTGTCCATCTCTCATGCCTGGGGTATGACCAGACTGGCAGAGTAGCAGTGAGCATTTGTCAGCAAAGATTGACTTTGTTGCCCCATGAGGTGCAGATATGCTGCACCTGACAGGCCGCTGGCTGTGGGCAGTTTGCTTGCCTTGTTAAGTCTGACACTGACAAGGAGTGACTGGGTGAAAACTGACACAGAGCAAAATCCACAGCCACAGCAAATATTTGATAATGTCTTGACTTTTGCGTAACACCTGATCATCAAAGTTTACTTCTCTTTATGTTTCTTCTGTGTGCGTCAATTCTTCCAACAATGTTTATAGAGTTATCATGTTTATACAGTGAAATACTAATAGTATTGCTCATGAAATAGAAAAAAAAATGCCTGTAGTTTTCTTAAAGAAACAAGCTTCCAGTCTGATTAAAACTTTTTAACCCCGGCAATATAAATGTGCAAAAATATAATACAAACTACCAGTTTACACACAGAATATGAAATAAAATATATTTTGTTGATTCATTGACTTTAGTATTTCAGACAACCCTAAACTGAACAACCCCATTATTTTTATATCAATCATATGGTTAAAGTAAGTCTTCCTGATTTTCAGATACACTATTGAACACGCCACAGCTGCTACTCCATTGGGAATGGTGTACATAACATGCCTATATAGTGAACCAACATCTTCACTGTGGGATGAATGGTACCCACAATAAATGACACGGAATAAATACAAATCAAACATTGGGATTAGGGAAACTAACTAAACACAGTAAACACAGGGAACATGGCCAAACACCAGGATAATCATAAATCTAAGAATGAACACCTAAGCATCCTACCAAAAAGAGGTTTGGCTGACCTCCAAAATCCCATACAACTGATCCAATGACAACTAATGCCAGTCGACATAGACCCCACCCGATATCATATCTTTACTTGGATGTAAGATAAGAACGATAACTGTGCACATAAGATTTCCTTTGAAAAATTGAAAAGAGAAAACACAATATCTTGAATGAAAAATGATCAAACTGCATGGAAACTAAAGTCTGCTGTATCACAAGTAGTCATGAACAGAAGAAATGACAGAGAAACTATATAAGCTAAATACTATATGTTTTGTCTTTGAATTTGGGTGGTTTCAGTGGGAGTGTGAGACTGTAATGAAAAGAACTTGTTTCTAATTGAGATTAGATTTCTGTTTTATCTAGCTGCCACATCAAGGATCCTTTAGTTCCAGTCTGAATGGTGTCTCATTGAGGTCCATTATGTGGTTGATCGACCATGTTAATTTAAACTGCATGCCATCAGTTAGCTGGTGTAATTCTAACAGACTACAATAAAAATGGAGATAATCTTTGATTTTTTTTTTCTCTTAAGATTAAAAGAAAGAAACTGTGCTTTAAATTTGTAATTTGGCAATAGCTTTACATTAAAGTGTTGCAGTGATACAATTACATTTTAGAGGATGTTTACATTTACATGATGACCTTATGTTAGACAGTTTGTTTCCATGCCCTCCAGCCATCCTCACCTCACCTACCCATTCTCCCCACCTATTTTCCCCTTTTCCTGCATGGCAGGCTTGCTGAAAGTGGCTTTTAGTGCAATTACATGGGTTTCTACACATCAATTAGCAATCCAATTAAATCTTGATGTGATGAATGGCATTGAAAAGAAGTGGATGAACTACTGATCTTGCTAATAATGATCTTGCCGATTACGTTGATCATTCACTGGCTAAGCAGACAGATGTGGCAAGGTCATCAATTAACACGCAGTTAGAGCAGTATAGGAAAGATGCAAAAGCTGACATAAATTTCAACATTCTCCATTGTTTTATGAACAACCTTTTATTTTTGCATATGATGTAATATTAATGGGCATTTTTATATGAGAACCAGCACACTTCCATAGCTCTGATAAGTCCTGATAAGTTAACCCCTCCATGACAGGTAAATGAATAATAATCTTCCAGCAAGTCTCTGAGTTGATTAAATGAAAATTAATGTGCTTTAGTGCTTTTTTAGCATCTTAGTCTAAATATGTTCTGCAGCTCATTTGTCATTTTATACTTGGTGAGGTACTCTTCTTGTGTTTGTGCATTTAAAACGTGGAGTATTTATTTGCTCATCACTCACGCGTTATTCATTGTGCTCACAATTGAACATTAGCATGCTACTGCTCCTCCGTATCATATTTACTAGCTAACTAACCAACAGTAATTCAGAAAAATAATGCTCAAAACCTTTCCACGTTGATCAGCTATCATTTAGAGCATAGAATAATAAATAATTTAATATATGTTTTCTGGAAGTGGGAAAGCTGAATTAAAAGGATGAAAACATAATTATTCTCATTCATGAGCAAAAAAAAACTAGAGTTGTCTCAACCTTTTCTCCTTGTAGCACCTTTAGAGCGGTGAGCACCTTGCTAATATTTGATGGTTCATGCATACTTGGTTATTCCGGGCCACTGGTTAATTCTACTTGGGTCAGTGACTTTAATGAATTAGGTTTAATTCCTTTTCACAATTTCGCTTTCCACTCCATCAAGATCTGATTAGATATTTTAGGATGACACTCCATACAAAGCATGGTCCTGAGAATTAAATACTTTGAACGCAGGGTGACACAGTATGTTGTCTGAAGCCACATTCAAACGGGTAAGGGAATTTTAAATATAAACTATTGCAAAAATGTAACATTTCTTGTATTTCATTTGAAAACTTTAATTGCATCACCACTATGCTAAAAAGAAAAATGAAATAACTAACTTGAGATATCATGAATATCGTACCATTTCCAACAACATGGCATTTTTGGGTCAGTAGCACCACATTGGTTTTATAAGACACCTACGTATTTTCCTGAAGCCTTAAATGATTTTTCATCTGACTACTCAGAAGAGGAAGAGCAAAAAATGCAAAGAATCCGGTTGTGTCTCACAAATAATAAATTGCTGTATTTGTGTCCTTCTTGTCTTTGATACATTTATTATCCAAACAGGAAAAAAGAGAAATACACTGTGCAATATTTCTTGCATTTATCTGCTACTCACATTCTAAGCCATTTTTTTCAGTTGTGTTTGTGTTGGTTATGTTTCTTTGAACAGCAATCTTTTTTTTTGCTGTCAGCATGCACAACCTGTCACAAACACTTAAGTTGTATGTTTGAGAATTCTTTAGCACTCTAATGAGCAGCTCCAGATGACCATGAAAGAGTGACCTGGCATATCAGATCAGTGCAACTTCAAATATCATTTTTTTTTTTTAACTCTGAGACACTGCAAACAGTCAACAAGATTTACAAATATTAATACTGGTTGATTAAAGTAGAATGATGACCTATGTCGGCCTGCTCTTTAAGACGACAGCATTTCATGTTTCTGTCAATCGTATCCAATGACAATTGCAAAACAACCTGCTTTCCAACAAGGCCACCATCTTGAAAGGTTGTCATATTTTATTTTTATAGTGCACATTTGTAAAACAAACATTTTATATCAGTAAAAAGAAGTTGATAAAATGTGTCATTGCAGCACAAGAATGTGCCCCTGAAAGCTAAAATGCATTTAAATGTTCAGTCTAGTGGCATTGAAACAAGCAATAGTCACCCTTTTAAATATGCAATGAAGTTTGTATTGTCAAACTACTTTAAGCCTAGATGAGTGACTGTGGGTGGGGTGGTAGTGGTGGGGACATGTGCTCCCATATCTGATCAGTTGTTTTTATTGTATAATCTATGCTGATTAATAGTGTGTACACACCTGTCAATGTTGCATGAGACAATGAATTAGCATTTCTAAAGCTTTCCCTTTCCAAAATATATTTTGACTTTTATTCTGTATTATTCAAATGCAAAATTAGAGCTTTAAGGAAGGAAATGTAAAAATACAAAAATATCTAATCAGGTTACAAAGCATAAGCAACATTTCAACATTAACACACTTTAGCAAACACAACCACTTGAAGTTATAAAATAGAATCTCATTGAAAACATGGTCAGGAGAAAAACCAAAAAAGTTCTGAAGCATTATTTATATTGTATGTCGCAAATAAATAAGATAGGACGCTTGACATGAAAAAACGAAACATTTCATTATGGTCTGATGAAAAGTAACATGAGGTTTTGGGCATCGGTTGTTGAACACTGAGCATCACCTAAAGAACATCTTTTCCACAGTAAAGAAAAGGTTCACAATAACTTATAGGAGCAGGTAGATATTTTGAAAGTGTCTTTGGGTACTTGAAGTTCAGACTATTATCTTGTTTAAAGTTGATTAAATTTAAGGTTTTGTTTGCTACATAAATACTGTTGTCTGCCATCGCAATGTACTTCAATAAAAGTCCTGACATTTTTCATGTAATTCCTGATAATAACTTTCTCACAGAAGCAAATTTCATGTTTAATGTTTTTTTATGTGTTTCATGTTTTAATTTTTGAATTAAAAAAAGAAACTACCAGCTTTCAATAATCACTACCTAGTATTTGAGATCTTGTTGAAATATTTTGAAAAGACACTCAGTGATTTAATGTGATCCAAAGTAAGAAGTAGGGATTAATTAAAATTACATGAATTAGGTGATTGTTGT
Source organism: Poeciliopsis gracilis (assembly GCA_911649635.1). NCBI lineage: Eukaryota > Metazoa > Chordata > Actinopteri > Cyprinodontiformes > Poeciliidae > Poeciliopsis > Poeciliopsis gracilis. Next base: position 3,611,294 of record CAJVRI010001403.1, read on the forward strand.
ATTACATTTTCTGCTTGTGGCTCATTCTATAAAAGTCCATTCTGGATCATTTTTAAGAGTGAAAAATTAACTTCATACAAAAAGAGGCAGAAATCATCTTGGCTTGTTTTCAAGGGCAAACCCACAGAGCAGAATTCAAAAGCAGTGGGTGGATGTATGACTGCTTTTGCAGAGTGCTAGAACAGTTTCAAAGGAATAAAAGACATATGCCAAGTGTTTGTATTGTCTACAAGGATTCATGCATCTAAATCGAACCTTGATAAAAAATAAAAAAAATTCTTTAAGAGCTGAAGGGCACGCAGAATAGTAGCTTTAGCATGCTAAAAGTTATTGGATTTCCATTCTTATAAAGTTCCATGCATTCCTTCGACCTATGATCCTAAATTCATTCAGCTTCTAATGTGACTTGAGGTAATAAAATAAGAAATGTTGCATTACATTGTATGTTGTTTTACTTTTGTAACACCACCTGGTAACAAATCTTAAAGTTATTTTCTTTTTGGGCGGTTGGAGAAGAACATCTAGTCGGTTCTTGTAGGGCATAACTAAGACACGTACAAGTTTGTAGCTATTATTATTTGATTTTTTTTTTCCCCTAATTTTTGTTGTTATGTATTTTCTTTTGTCACCGGTAGGTAGTTTCTTTATTGTTTTCATTATTTTACTACAGAAAAATATACACAGATCAGCAACAATTTTATTACCTTTTGTACCTCTGGAGAAGTTGAGATACAATGCACCTGTACTGCTGCTCTATATTTTAAATCTGTGGTTTTGTCCTCGGTGTAAAGTTTAGATTTTTCCTTGTGCAGTAAGATTGGGTTAGAAACATCTGTGTTGGTGCTCTTTCACTGAAGTATGCATGTTATGGTGTGTAGACCATTCACCAGGGACACTACAGCTCCCTTTAGCATTATGTTTGAAAATGTTACTTGGCCCCACAAGCATGCTAATACCCTTCATTTATTCTGGATCTGAATATGCATGCAGACAAAATGTATCCACAATGAGAATCATTCAAACTGAAGTCAAAATTTACAGGTAAAATTCAAATAATCAAAAAAGACACCACCAGCCATTGCCCTGTAAACAACCCTGTAATTTACCCATAGTTTTTGATTTGTATTACATCTCTGTCTACCTTGGATAAAGTCAACACAAACTGTTGCTGAAAGCTAAAGGCATCCATCTTCTGCAAAATAGACACGAACGTCAGGATCCTCTCCAAGTCCCTTTGGGGTTGACCTTCTGTGTAAACATTAACACATCACCAATTTTGATCAATAAGTTGTATATGGCATGTTTGAATAACTTACTTTATGAACATTTTCTTTGATTATGATAGTGCCATATTGATGTTTGTGTACACATACACAACTCCAAGATTACAAGAAGATGGCTCCAAGAGATGAAGTGCTCAGACACTTAGACAATGTAAATTGGAATAGAAGGACTTGAAGGAACCATCATGGAAGGGAAACTCTTGCTTGTCATCATCATAGACAAATACCTGAAGTGGTATTGCCTTGGTATGTCAGTGATATTGCACTCCTAAAACCATAATGGCTCTAGGAGTGCAATGAGCACAAAACAAGGAGCAGACCTTGAGTACCAGTGCAATCGAGACCCAGGTCGACCACTGCACAACTTTCATGTCTAAACTGTACAAAGCAAGAATATAGCATCAAACAACAAGGTGTAAGATTTTAACAGGGAAGGAATACATGGCATGTCATTGCCAAGTGACTGGTATAGTGTATAAAAACATCTTGTGGAATACAAGCTGGAGACCCCAAGCTCAAACTTGGAATTTTCTTCCAAGGTGATGTAGAATGACCAAGCTAAGATCCTATGGGACTTCCTGATACAGATGGACAAAATGGTAATATAACCATCCCAAGTGAAGGAAACATCAGAAAAAAGGAACATGAGAAACTGAAGAAATACCTAACTTTCTGGGAAGAACTAAAAAGAGCTTAGTGGCTGAAGGCAGCTGTTTCACCAGAACACTCAAGACAGTGTCCCCTGCCTTTTAGAAGAGGTAGAAGTGGCTTATTTCAGTTCTATAAACCAGTAGTTCTAGTTTGGAGTCCCAAGGGGGAGTCTGCTTTTTTTACAGCTCTATCTAGTCTTTTTTAATTCCTTAGAAATATGCCCATCATAATTTGAGCTTGTGTTCCCTTGAAACCACATTTAAATTGGGCTCATTTCATGCTGCTTACATGTGCAGTGAACCAATTCAACCAACCATGAGACATTTTAATAATCTTACAAAGTGAATCTTCCTCTGTGTAGGAGATTTGCATATCATATTCAATGGTCTATTCTTCTAAATCATGTTTTAACAAAGGGCTTCTGAAAATTGAGGTGCAAATTTAATATTAGTCACCAAGGTTTACATGATGGTCCTGTAGCTTAAGACAACACATTATACTGTCATGCGAAATACACTACTGATTGTGTGAAAGTAAAATTATATATATTATGATCAAAATTTCTATGTTAACTGCATGAAAACACTGTTGCCATAGAAGTGGTCAGAGTTAGAAGCAGAACTATTGTTGAAATTATGAGTGAAGTGGATTTGAATATTCACATTAAAAGACACACCATGTTTCATACAAAAACTAAGCAAAATTACATAAAGCCTAAGAGCAGACCTACAAAATAAGTAAATAAATTATCAATATTTGGTTAATAAATGTATTATATTGGAATTTGATATGACAGATGAAAACAAAATATTATTGTTAAAAACGATAGCTGGCTTTTTGAAGTTATTTAAAAATGCAACCATTCAAAGTATGCATTTTATGCACTTACTAAGGCCTCAGAGATTTTTTGAGAACAATTGGTAACCAACATCACCAAACAGATCAATGAATAAATCATACAGGTCAGGGACAAAGTTGTGGAGAACTTTAAATCAAGATTATGCCACAAATTGGCTTTGAACATCTTACAGAGCAATGTTCTGAAAGAATAAAATAATATTGTAAGAGAGAAGAGTATTGATCAGAGAAGCAAACAAGAGGGTAAAGGTAACTGTAGAAGCTGAAGAGATTCACAGCTCAGTTGGAAGTATAACATGACACTCAACAAATCTAGCCATTTTAGAAAAATAGTGAGATGAAATCTATTGCTTTCTGGCTGCAGTGTAACAAATGTGAAGAAAGATATTTTCTCAATGAACTGTAAACTTTGGAAACCTTTTTATATATATAATTTAGTGTTTCCTTCTGTGTTCCTTAAAGTGTCACTTTTCTTTTTCTTTTTTTTTTTTTTGCAAAAGATCTATGAGGCTCTCATCCACAACTTTCACATCCAGTTTTCATCAAAACCAGCTTCCATGAATCCTCATACAAACCCCCTGATAAATCCTTCTCAATCATCCCAACTATCTTGTCTGTTAACAGGGAGAGAAGATCATATGGTCTAATTGACTTCAAAAGGATGAAGTTCATCCTTTTCAACTTCATCATATAATAAATAAAATCTAAAAAAGTCATTTTGAAATTGATGTATATTCGTCTGCTGAGCGTTGCCTTTTTCATATATATATATATATATATATATATATATATATATATATATATATATATATATATATATATATATATATATATATATATATTCGCTTAACAGGTTTTATAATTACTAAACACAGTCATTTGTTCCTTTGATTGTTGTTTTCTTTCTTCTAAAAGACAGCTTTGTTGTTGTTACTGCTAAATTCTGAACGATAAATGTCAAAGTACACAGACTCCTTGATTTTGCTAATACATGAACCACGCTGAATTACTTCAAATGTACAATAGCATAGCACAGTGTTTGTGCTTCCCCTGCATTATCACCATTGTGCCAACTATGTCAAGGTTGCAAAGTGTATGCTTACATGATCCAATAGAAAACTGACTTTGAATTACAGAAACATTCCCTCTTTCAGCATGGAATTAGATAGATTTTTTTCTTTTGTTCTGAATTAACTGTCCTACAACTTCCTTAAGAGCATTAAAAATTCGCCAATCCTTAAGTTTTGCATCCTAAATGTGTTTGCAAAGAGTGAAAAGAATAATGATAAATGGTCCCTGGCTTAATAGAAGAGGAAAGCAGACTTAATTTCCCATCTTCTGAACAGAGGATGTAAACAAAATGAAATATAATTCTATTCTAAAAAAAAATAAAAAATAAAAACTATTACTTATTATGCAAAGAAGAAATCCACACATGCATCTTAAATAAAGGCTTATAGCCTTTTGGTGGTGGCTTCAGATCATCTCACAAGCTTTACAGTCTTCTTTATGAGCAGAGTGGAAACAGCTGTGGCCAGTCAACTGTTTCATGTAGGGGAATGTTCAGCACCTGAGGCACAGGTGAGGCGGAACATACAGATTTGCACACATTCATAAACAGAATACAGTTTCCAACATCATCTACAATTTGAAATCTTACCCATTTGCTAATAAAATAGAGCCAATATATATATTTCACAAAGTTTTATAATGATTTAGAAAAGAGAATAATGCATGTAGATATTTTTTTTAATAAAATAAAATAAAAACCATGTTCTTAAAAATATGGAGAACCATGCATGTTTCTTAAGTTTAATAGTATCTTTAGAACTTGGTTAAAAATGTTTAGCTCTCTTTCTGATATTTGAAAGTCATAGTCTATTATAAGTCTGTGCTTTAGAAAAGTATTGCCTTTTTTATGTACATGGAAAAAAGAGAACATTTTTAAATGAATGCAGAAATTTTGACGCATCATTTCTCAAGGGCTCCTGCTCTCCTTCACTTCGTGTATTTCTGAACTACAAGTAAGTTCAAACTTTACAACTTAGCTAGAACTCTCAGTGGTCCACCATCTGAGTGGCAATCTACCAGCTCCCATCTGCTTTGGAGAATTGAGCAACTTCGCCAGAATAAGATGCCTTAAAAGACATCTCAGACTCTAGCTCAAGAAGCTGTCACAATGGGCCTCTGCAGGGGACTTTTTTTCTCACTAACATGCATTTCCCCTGTCGAATTGCTATTGTAAAGACACCCAAAGAACTTGTCACATCACAAAGGGGTAGAAATGAGATAGCACAGCTCCAGCTTCTCAGTTTAGCAGAGATTTTAAATAACAATCCCCATAAGGGCTTGGCAATATGAGTTAACTTTTCCATTTACTGAGCAATGGCACCAAGTCAGTTCACCCAAGGATACTTAGTAGTATCAAGAGACACTGTACAATGGAATTCTCCTAAGGGATCTCTCACTTCATAAGATTTTCAATATTATAATCCCCTGCTATCTGTATTTCCATATGGGATTCAGCAGCCACGTAGGGGCCAAGGCTCCCTGGTTACAGAGAGATAATTGATTTTGTTGAGATTTAAGAGGAGATGTAGCGACAGAGCAGAGAAAGAGCCCCCTTCAGTGATGCAGCTTTTAGGCTGTGAGGCTACATTATACCTGAGTCTAAGAGAATCTGATCTGTTATTCTTGTAAAGCTCTCTGAAGTGTTAGAGAGCATGAATAAGCAATGGGTTACAAGAGTTCTCTGGTCGCCAGCAGACACCGAGACAGACTTTCAGCTAAAGAAGCACAATATATGCAGTTTTGTCTTCCTCACTTTGATGGTTTAGTTCTGGGGGCTGGGACGATGTGTCTCTATGGAAATATCAATTAAAGAGACACAGTCTGTCAGTTAAATTGAAAACTAAAATGACGAGCCATTAGGAACACCATATCAGCGTCGAATGTCACAACAACAAGAAAGTAATCACAAACACAAAGAATAGCCTTATCAGAAACACAAAACATATCCTCTGGGCGATAGGCTTTTAGACTGAACCATCAGAAAGACTGGGTCTCCAGCCAAATGGAGTTCATTCCCCCCTGAGTGAAAGAAAGGAAAATGCCATCCAAGGAAGATGAATGACTGATGAGTCATTTCCATTTATGAGGTAGAAAATGCTCACACTGATCCGATGTCATGTCTGTCCATGATTAAAATGTGCTTGTGTGTGAGACTGTGTGAGAGCAACAAAAGAATGAAAAGAAAGAAAAGCAAGAAGTGTGAAACCAATGAAATTATTAATTTAATTATAATGCTTGCTTTTTGTTTGTTTTCACAATTGTATTACATTCAGTTTTAATAATTTTAGATATGTTGTTCCTTTTCAGAGTTGTAAACAACAACAACAAAAAAATGTGTGTGTATATCTGAGAAAAAATGAGTGATTTAAATTTGTCCAGCAAATCAGACCTTTTTGCTCCTCAATCTTCTAATACAAGTATGACTATGCAGATAAAAAGCAATCATGTAATGTAGACACAAAATGAGAAACATTTCATTATACTGTAGGCTCATACGTCCTGAAAATCTAGTAGTAAAGTTAAAACCTCTTATTTATATACTGTCTGACATTGAGACAGACTGAATTTCTCCTGTTTAAGGTCATTTGGAATGACCTATCTATCTCTCTGCTAAATGGCCAAAATAATTAGAGAGAGAATCTTTTGATAATTTCCTTTGAAATTAGATGTTTACGTGCATTCTGTATAATCTGTGTAATTTGTATAATATGTACATAAGCTCTCATTTATATTTATATTGTACAAAACATCTTATTTATAGCACCTCTGTTTATATCTTCATACACCTGTTTATAAATATTTATATCATGTATAGCACTTCTGGATAGATGCAAACTACATTTCGTTGCTTGTTCATGTGACAGTGCAATGACAATAAAGTTGAATTCTATTCTATTCTATTCTATTCTATTCTATTCTATTCTATTCTATTCTATTCTATTCTATTCTATTTTTAGTATTTGGCAGAATCACCATTAAAACTGTATGACATTGCAAAGATATTCAATGGGACATAGATTAGGGCTTTGAGATAAGAACTCCAAAACATTGGCTTTCTCATATTTAAAACATTTTAAAAAAAAATATTTGATGCTGACTATTTCTTCTGCTCTGTAAGTTGGACTGTGCTCTTTCTGATGTCTTAGCTAATTTCTTTAGAATTTTCCGTTGTAATAGTGAAGGAAGCTGTGTGTGTAACAGGTTCTTTAAAATGGCTCCAGTTATTGAATTGATTTACAGATAATACAATCTCTCTGTAAAAAGTCCTTGGATTCTTATATTTAGCAACCAAAAAAAAAAAAAAAATGTTTTAGCCCATGTCACCTAAGATTGGCTGTTTCATTTTATACAATTTATTTTATTATCCTATTTCAACCGTAGTTGTTAAAAGTGTAAAGTTGAGTCCTCAAAAATTGTTGGAACAAAATCCATCCAGTTATCTAACTACATGTCATAATTGTAACTTTTCTCAGACTTCACCAAATGTTTCCACATCTGCAGTGGCCCACAAAAGCCAGCTAATTAAATAGCTGGCTCTGTTTTTTTTTTGTTTTTTTTGTGCCCTCACACTGTTTTTGTAAAGTCAGTCCTCCCACTCCAGAGAGTTACCTGTTTGTGTAGGTAGGCGACTTCTCTTTGGTGTTGTCACAGTATCGTGCAGTACTTAAAGCTGGTTAATTATACACTCATCTAAAAGTTTCTCAAAGCTCAGTGTTTCTATAGTTACAGCAAAATGTCAGTGATGAACTCCCCATTTTGGATTTTGTAAATAAAATGCATTCTATAGGGAATATAAAGATTTAATTACCAGGCAAGCAGTTGCAATCTTCCCAGTCACCTGTCATGACACACTGACTTCTGTGGAAAGAGGGGTAATTAAACCTTTCAAAACAAGATCACAGTACAGCTAAAAATTTAATAAATAAATACAACCCCTCAATTCTCCCACCAAGCAAGCACAGTGACTGGTAGCTTGCCATCAATCTTCGAGCTCAAACTGCTAAATGTGTATTGCAATGTCCCATTTTTCAGTCCAGCCAGAGAGACGTGTAACAAAACGTGTTGTCTCCCAGATGGAGTGTGCAACCACTGCAGGGAGAGAGTGAGGACTTTGCAGAGGGGAAAATGTCTGAGGTGTTTGGTAACTGGTGAGAACATTTAGCATACTCCTTCGCAAACATATGACAATCCCACCTGTTCATTTGCCAGTCTTTCTGGCTTGTGTAACAACTTGGAGCTGACAGTGCCATCTGAGAGTTTAGCTGCTGCCTGACAGGAGATAACTTGAAACAGTTGCCTTGTCAAAACCTGCATCACAATCTTAAAATAAAAAAAAGGAACAAATCAGTAATGTTTTCTTAGCACAACTTTGCAACTATAAAAAATGCAACATGTTCCAGAGAGTGACTGATTTCAAAAACATGTTGAATAGGTTTGCTGTGGTCTACAGATTGAAGGTGTGGATGATGCTGTTCAGTATCTTACCACTGATGTGCAAAATACAATATAAAGTAAAAAGATTAAACACAGTCACCACTCTTGATTTTCTACACACTCAAGCAAAAAAGCAAACAGATTTTTTTTCTAATAAAGAATATTTCAGAAAATGTTTCAACAGAAAAGTCACTGAAAGATTAAATTATTTTTCTAGAAAACATCATTTCAGGTTGCAAATAGAAAAGCACAAGATTTTGATAACGTAATTGCAAACAAGATGCTCTCAGAAAAATGTGATTATAATTTGTTCTTATTTTGTTAATAAAACGTTGGTGTGCTTGCCAGTCTAAATTTCTTTCATGTTTATCAGATTTTTTAAAACTGTGATTATATTTAGCCATAAAGAAAGACAATACAACTTTTAGAACCTTCAAACATTTTCCAAATGACTTGATGGGACAGCAAAATTTTAATTTTCAAAACTTTACACCTAAATTTACTAATACCTAATTTACCATTCCTCATACTAATTTATATAGCTAAAACCAGTTATCCCAATTCAACACAGCTTGAACACTAGCTGGAGGAAAAATACTACCCATGTGGAAGCACACAGTTTGCACAGTCAGTGGTTTTTCTGTTGATCAGGAAGGAGGAGCGTTTTATCTCCCAACAATGAATGTGTTTTAACGTGAAATGTGTTTATCAATACCAGAATAAAAGAATAAAAAAATTAATAAAAAACTTGTGAAGATGCTGTCTAGAGCTGTCAGAGTGTTATTAGCCGCAGTGAAATGATATGGACTAAAAGGCCTTTCCGCTAATAAAGAAGTCACTACTCCAAAAGCAACATAAAATGCTAAATTATAGTTTTCAAATGCACTCAAGGACAAAGACCTCCGGTCTGAAAAAGCTAAAGTTGAAGTGTTTGGTCATAAAAAACATCATCACATTTGCTCCACAAGAAAATAGTGTGGTTCACAAAATAGATATTATAATAAGGAAAGACATTTTATTGGCGTACTAAAGTAACATTTCAAAACATCTCCAGAAAGTTAAAACTTGAGCATAAATGGGCTTTCTGAATGGACAATGATCAGAAAAATACAACTAAGTTAGTTCAAAAAATAGTTCAAGAACTATAAAGTAAGAAAAAAACATTGCATCTGTCATCATACCCTGAACCAGTCGTTCCCAACCCCCTGGCCGCAGACCAGTACCGGACCATGGACCAATTGGTAGCGGGCCATGCAAGAAAAAATTAAATACTTCTGTTTTATGTATTATTTGAGTCTGTAAGATCTTTTATTTTGAAAATCCTTTAGAGATGTAATTCTTTTGGTTACATCTTGGGTGCCCACAAGCAGCAAAATGAGTATGAAATGGATCAACTGTCTTTAGAAAGACATCTGATTTTCCTATCTTTTCCCCAAAGAAAAGAGAGGAAAATGGATTTATCCTGGGAGGTCATTCCCACATGGGAACCGATTCCACTCACGAACATCCCAATTCTAGAAGAAACGTCAGTAAACCCCTGAAATAACACACGGTAATTTAGAATAATCCAACATGAATGACAATCTAGAAACAGTAAATGATAGTTTGTGGACTCATTTTAAGTGATAAAAGACGTAACAAACAATATTTCTGCACTATGATTTTGCGGAGAGTTATGTTTTGTTGTAGTTAATATTTTTAACTGAATAAACATAACCACATATCATAAACATGTGTAAAAATGATCTTTACATATAGTAATAAACATTTCCACACATCACTGATGTCCACCGACTTTCAGTGGAACGGAAGATTCCCCTCCGTTCTTATGTCACCGCGCTTTCTGATTGGCTACCTGTCACATTAAACAGGTTGCATTCTCGCTCCCAGTCAGGGAAAAACACACAGGCTGTGATAATCGGACCAAGACGACGTTGAATATGTCCGATTTTCAGGCATTTTGAGCACACCACCACACAACACACCACACACTGCAGGACGTTGTAAATTGTCGTAAAAGGAAATTATTTGACGGTCAAATAATGCTTAATAAAATAAGCTAAAGTTTGACATTTCTTAAAATGTAAGAAGTGTAAATGTAAAATGTAAATTTATAAAAAATGTAAGAAAAAAAAAAAACAAGATTTCCAAAGTGATTTAAATAAAATAAGTTTCTTCAACTGGACACAGTAAAAGGTTCAAAGCAAATGTGATGATGCAAACCTAATAACCTTGTGTGGTCCATCCCATGAGCAAAGCTACAGCTGCAGTAAACAGATCATGACATATGGTACAAGACATAAAAAAACTGCATACTTACTTACAACTTGCAGACATTGCCAAATACAGGTGGAAGAACATGGACTATTTATATGTTGCTTTAAACCCGAGAGGCTCTTAAAATCCCACAATATTTCCTTTATATTCCACAACTGCACAGAATGTTCAGCCTAGTAAGCTTCCCAAGCCATATACATTACCCTTGTTGTTAACATGTGGTAGTGAAAGGACTGCGCTGTGACAGCAGTCTTCAGAGAATTTAACAACCTTGCCATCTGGATGCAAAGAAGTAGTGTAGTTGCTGATATCGATCATCTTTTTGGGCTTAAATCTCACAGATGGTTAAAAAAAGAACACCATCTGTGTGCAGGTGTTGGTGCTGAGACGCAGCCTCAATGGGATGGGGGGAGCGATAAAAGCATTCTCTCACCATACTTAAAATGTGTGTTTTGTTTTAAAATTATTTTGAGTATAAGTTAAAGAATATCTGTTGCAGTTTGGGTGTTTTTGCATGTGTGAATATGTATATAGTCTGACATTTCCACTATAGCAGCCTATTATGTTTTACTCACAAGTTAGCAGTTATTTTGTATTAATTTCGATTGCATTTATTTAAAAATGCATAAATTCACATAAATTCCAGAGCATACATGAATACAATTGTTCTTGTTTATGAAATTAGTTATTTTGACATAAAGTTCACATTTTGCAGCCAAGGATGGAGTTTTTAGACTTGTTCTCAAAACAGCAGACTCTCTGCACTTTTTCAAAGGATTGAAGCAAACTTTTGGATTTTGCTGTGTTGTAGAATTAAAGAATTAAAGATGGTATAGTCCTGTCCTTTCTAAGTTTCATAGGTATTTGAGAATTACCTCATCAGACTCATGAGCCACTGATTTGTCAAATCAGCGGTGAAGGTGGATTGAAACAGGATATCTGACTTGCTTGTTTGTGTCCACCATCTTTGAGAATGTAACTCTGACAAGCTCAAGGTGAAATTAAGTTGTTTTACTACAGGTAAGGAAGCTATTTATAATAAAGAGAGCCCTGTTAAAAAATTTAAATAAATTGTCAATAACAGACACATAAAATTCTTCAACATAATTTTGAAATGTAACATTTTCTCTATACATCCAACACAAAAATGCACTTTGCTCATTATGTTTTAATTGATAGTGCACAAGGCATGTTTATGCCATATTCTAAAGATACATATAGAAGAACATGGTATATTGATAATATAAAAATCCAAATGTCCAAGTAAAGTGGAGAATGTGCACCACATAACGTATGTAGTGAAATAGTGGACAATGTGAACATGAGCATTTACCAAGGATAAAGACAATTTAAAAGGTTCTTTGTTTAATTCATAAATAAATAAATCTTTAAATAGTGATCATCTTTTCCTATCATGCTGCCTTTTAAGATAAATGTACAATTGTGTTTCAAGTGGAGTAAGATGTACAATTTCAAAATAAAGCCGCAGATATTTTTTTTTTCCATTTTTTAATGCATGTTAAAATACTAGAAGATATTTATGACAAGAAACTGTCGTACATTGAGGACGAGATCCTAAGCAATGCAATGCAGACTAGATGGCAAAGATTTGATGACAAAATAGATATTTGTATTTTTGAGACTTAATTCATGCATCTAAAATAGATTAAAATTAATTTGGGAAAAGTGACTTATAAACATCTCTCGTACCAATAGAGATTTTTATTTCCCCCCATCTGGAAAGAATAAAACAGAAATGTAGAGCTAATTTATGTTTCTATACCTCATAATGCTGCTGCCATCATGTGGCTGTTCATTGCTGTCGCAATATGTTCTGGTAAGTTACTGGAATAATATGTTTATTTATTATTAAACTACAATATTGTTACCATATTTTACAATATTGTTTTTTTGTTTTTGTTTTTTAAACAAAAGTAGTATTCACCTGGGAAACCTCACAAGTATGCCATTTACTGTAGCAGAAAAAAAAAATGACATAAGCAGTTTGAGTACATGCACAATTTTAAAAAAATAATATTGTGAATGATTTAAATATGTATTGTCAATTCTTTCAGAAAGTGAATTATCTATAGTATAGATATAGATATATAGACACAGTGTATACAGATATATACTCACAGTAACAATTTATCGCTCATAAATTTTATAATTATAGTTTAGACAAAATTAAAACCCAAATTCAGTGTGTCAGAAAGTTTAAATTTTGTGTTGCATCATTGTAAGTTCCAGCTGTCGTAAAATAACTCTAAACCTGCAAATGTATTCTAATGAAATGTCAGGCTGGATCAATAGGCTGCTGGAAAGACTTTTGATATGAGAAATGTCCTGAAGGAAGTCCTTGATACCCTCAGAATGGTAACTATTAACATATTATTGTCAAAGAAGATGATTGTTCACAGAAACTACATATTCATAGAAAGTTGAGTTGGACAAAAAAGTGTTGTGAAGGTTCACCACCAGTGGGGTTTAATCTCAGCCTTAAGGAGATTGTCAAACAAAATTCATTGAGGAGTTTCACAAGAAGTAGACTGAGGCTGGATTCATCATAATGCAAAGAGAAATCCTTCATATGGGGACTACAAGATTCTTTCCTGGACTAAGGAGAAAATTTACTTTCATTACACCTCAGCAGTGCCACATGATGATCATTTCCATTCCATGCAACATTGATACTGTAAGTTATTAAAAAGGATGGCCAACCAAGTACTTTAATATAGAATATTATCCATAAGCCTCACATTTTTGCTTGAAATACATTTTTAATGACAGAATTTCCAGAGGGATAAAATGTTGGGTTTTCTTTTTGTTTAAACCAAATTTAGAAGAAAGAAAGAGTTTCACTTTCGGAACTGAGTAAAGAAAACTTGCACTTTTCACAAAATTTAAATCTTTAGATTTAGGTTGCCTGTGTCGCCACTAGATGTCACTGTTTACTGTTAAATGAAAAACACTTGGCATGCCAACAACTGAAAAAGCATCTCAGTCATAAATAAATCTGAAAACTGCAAAATTAGATTTTAAATTTAAAAAATCTTTCAGGATAGTGAAAAAAATCATTTCAGTATCCTATTTCAAATTATTTTACATGCTCCATCAAATTCATTGAGAATTCTCCAAAAGGGAATTCCTTTGAATTCCCTTTAAGAGAATTGAGTGGAAAAATTAGGTCCTACTTGAAAATATTTATTTTATATATATATATTTTTTTTATTATTTTTGAAAATGGGATAAAAGTATTATTTACGAGAGTGGAATCTAATCAAAACCAAATCTCTAATATGCATTGGCATGCTTATCCCAATTTTGTCATCAACGTCCTAAAATAATGGCCTATGCCATTTATCATGTATATGAAACAAGAATTCTCTGCACAGTTGGTTTGCTGATAAAGATTTTGTTTTATTTTTTATACCATTTATTTATATCTATTCTTTAGAAATTTCAATCATCATTAAGATAGAATCAGCTAATTTCAAATAATTGGACTGAGAGATTTTCAAAAGTAAGGATGAAGGATGTTGTTGCTGTCTAGCTTAAGATAAATACTTTGCTTATTAAATATTTTTTGGTTTGGTCAAAATTGGTTTAAGCCGTATTTGAAACAAGTTACTCAAAGTAATATTGCAATGTTTTACATGTTGATTTTATGCAGGACTCAGTGTTCCCCATTGGGCCAACACCTAGTCACTAATCAAGCCAGTAAATCCATAAATGGAAAAGGGGAGCTACTTTTGAGCCATTTCTGCTCTACATTTCAATATTCCAGTAAGCCCTGAAACTGAAGTTTTTTTGGTCTAAGATGATGGCTCCAGGCAGACCATTTAATACATTCACACACTTTCAGGAAGCGAAAAATTTCTCCATTCTAGCAAGATCAGATTGGTGGAGAGGTCACGTTTTTTTTTTTTTTTTCTTTTGTTTATGTTCACCTGCTAGGATTTTTACAGATGTGTGTGTATATATATATATATATATATATATATATATATATATATATATATATATATATATATATATATATATATATATATATATATATATATATATAAGTACTTGCTTTAAATTTAGAAGTAAATAAAAATGTCTTGCTCTACATTTTCAAAATATTTGGTAGAATTGACTTTTAAACTGCACAAGGTGTCAGTTTGTTTAATTTCACCCAAAAAAAACTCTTCTATTTATGGGTTGCTGGAATTGGCCTATTGTTTCAGGCATTTCTGACATAACTTATTTTTGTAGCGTCCCTTTTATAAACATTGCTTCTCAGCTAAGCACAAATTTTCTATTGGACAGATATTACGGCCTAGTGTCATTATACATTTGGAAAATATATTTAGGCCAAGGCTTTAACTTCCTGACTGATGTCTCAGAATGTTGCTTCAAGAAATGTTTTTTTGTTTTGTTTTGTTTTGTTTTCATTTTCATGATACCATTTATTTTGTAAAGTGCTTCAGACTTTGCTGCAGCAAAACACCCACAAAACTTGATGCTTCCATTACTTCTACTTCACAGTTGGGATGTTATTCTTGGCTTGCAAGCTTCCCATATTGTCTTCCAAAAGTAACTAGCTATGGCCACAAAAAGTTATTTTAATTTGACCACACCACAGGCCATGGTCCAACAAATAAGTATTTGTGACTGTGCATTTGCAAATATTACTCTGGTTTCTTCTTAGAAGAGTGGCCTTTCAACTCTTTTCACTTTCAACATGACTTTGTGATTTAGTTTTGTAAAATCAGGCAGTGAACAAAAATGTTGGAGATATTTTTATATTGTGTATATAGCAGATTTCACAAATAGTTACAATAAATCTTCACTTCCATGCTAAATTTCTATGTTTTGTTATTACAACCTTAATAACAAGATGATACTCCTCATCATCTCATTATTCTGACTTGACATTGCTCAGAATTCAGTTTAAGGCACAATGGAAAATGTTTCAGGGTGGCCTACGTGGTACAACAGCAACAACTGAATAAAGTTCCAGTGTAGCTCTCATTGCTAGACAAAGATGAACCACAAATGTGCGTGATGTTCACTCCTTTGATGCCAGGGTTGTTTACATTGCATAATGATGCCCGTGCTTTTGGTTTAAAACATTTCCATTGTCTCCATTCCTTCACAGGAAGACACATCACAGATTAATTAAAGGTATGTTTGCTGTTGGAAATGTATTTGTGATCATGGTTCAAACAGAACGTAAATTGCAAACTTAGACACTGTGTGTTTAATCTTGAAAACATCATAAAGATAACTATTGTGGATAAAATTTTGGCTTGGATGTTTCTGTATCTATTTTTATATATTTTTTTTACATTTCTTCTTTTTTTTAGACTTATTCATGGCATGTAAGCATACTTGCTGTAAAAGGGAAATAAACAAACTTTCTAGTCTCAAAAGCACTATTTTGAAGACTTGTGCCTCTATTTTTCATTCTTTTTTTTTGTAGTAATAATTGAACCTATAATGTGGAGAATAGATGATTGATATTTTAATTTAAAAAATAATCAGTCAAGAAGTTACCAAAACAGAAAACCTATTGGGAGTGGAAGAAAGAACAAAGCAATAACCTGGATACATGATGGTAATGGAAGAATCCAGCAAGGAGTGTGAGTAGAAGAGGCAGTTAAATACTGAGAGCTTGATTATGGGGTAATGGGTCGTGCTAATTTGGAAACAGGGTACAGCTGTACATAAGAAAAATATAAAACATAACATAAAAAAAAATAAATAAATAACATAGTTTCAGTCTGCCATTGATTAAACCCCGTTGTCCAATATGACAGGTGGGGACACTCACCTCTTTGCTAATAAGGACCTCATCATGTTCATGTAAGAGATGGGTTAACATCCACCTTGTAGGCACCTCTGATGTAAAGTAACAAGGGTTACATTAGCATTTCTGACAGCATTATGTTGACAATAAAACACTGTTGTGTTGCATGAATGATGTGCAGGTTAAAATTTTATTTAACCTGCACATGCCAAATTATTCATGAGGGAAAAATGCATTAAACTGAATTCAAGGCCTCATATTCCACCACTGCAAATCCATTTTCAAAGGTGTTACCTCAGTTAATCCTGACTTTGGACAGTTCTAGGGTAATTGTGGTTTCTCAAAAATTCCAGACTATTAAATTAGGAGTTTGGTGTTTTCTGAAAAAGTATGTTTTCTGAAAAAGTATGCACATTCAGTATTTTGCTGTAATAATTTGTGGGAAATGCTGTTTTATAATGGGAATAAATTAGTTTGAATAACTTCAAGAATAAAAGAAGTTTTTAGAGAACTTATTTTTTAGAGAAGTTAAAAAAGAAGTTTTTAACTTCTGCATACTGTAAAATGTATACAGTATGCAGTTTATACTGTATATTTGACTGAATATATCAAAGACACTTACTGAATGCATTTCTCCTCAGATTCATATCAGAGTATCAAACTGCTTTATCATTCAGTGTGGGTTAATTTTTCCATTAAATCCTTTGTCCATAAAGAAACAGAACTGTTTTAGACAGCAGAGACACTCAGAATGTTGTAACATCACCTAGTTTTGTATGTTATAATGGTTTGTAAATGGTGAGTGCTAATCTAATCATGATTATTACATCAGTTCATTACATGTTAATGAGACTTATGCCAGCAGATAATGAAAGTAAAAATAAGAACTCATCTACCAGGGAACAGATGCTAGAAAGCAAACATTTGGATTTAGTGAGTTTATATCTAGCAAAGACAAAAACCTGTATTTTTTAGATTAAAAATTCTGCTTAGTTTGCTGCTCTTCTGTAAATTCCCTGATATTTCTATAGTCATTTTCAAGGAATTACACTTATGTTTAAAAATGTCTTTCTATCAAAATTCAATGTCTTATTTTAATGTAAAAAAATATATGTTAATTTCTGTTAACACAAGAAAAAACATTTCTTAGCAACACAGTGGCAGTAACAAGAAACTTGTAGCTGAAATGGTGACATTAGAGTAATGGGTTACTAAGTAACACATTCCTGATTAGTAGATTGATCTACAGTTGTGTTTCTTAATTCCAGTCTCTATTCCAGAACTCCTGATTCAAATGATTACGTGAGCTCCTCTACATGTTATGAAGTGCTGCTGAAATCACCCATTTATTCAAGCCAGGTGTGGGACAGAAGGGAAATACCTAAAACATGCTGGCTTACAGAGAAAGCACTTTTTCCCAGTAAATACTGGGAAATACTGCAAAAACAATTAACTTTAATTAAAGGCAAGGGAAAATGAAAATAACTAATGTGGTTTTGGAGTGTGGAACTGTCCTTAAGAATACTGTAGTTTGCAACATCATTTTATGCTCGAGGGGAATTGATAGTTTGTATACTGGCTGCATCAAGTATATCAAGTCAGGCTAAGATCTCCTTTTCAATAAAACCAGATTGGTGATGAATGTCTTAATGAAGGCAGAATAAAAGCAAACAGAGTTGGATCTGGAAATTATGAGTAAATAAACTGTTTTCCCACTACATTAATTATCTTTTGCCTTGATTCCAGTTTTAGGCAAGTTCACATTGTGCAAGAGCAAGTTCAGAAATACAATTAGGTGGATTATGCACCTTTTCACCCTTTTATGAGCTTCTGTGATCTGGCAAAAAATGGCTATTGATTTTCATCCAGAATTTCTCACAAGATAGCTTGAACCTCAAGCTGTATATTGAACAGGAATGTTGACTTTTATAGCAATGCAGTATATTATGGGTGGGTTTTAGGGCAGCACTCCAGAGGAAGCCACCCCACAATTAACATCCAAAGTGAGTTTTGGTTCTGAGCTTAGCTCCCTTAGGCTATGTCATGCACTGGTTCAAAAACTGCCTTAGCTTGCACTATAAAGATGCAGGTTAGGGCATTTTGAAGAGCAGGGGTTTGCAACTCTAGTCCCAGAGGCCTGGCAGCATTTAGATGTGTCCCAGGTCTAACCCACCTGAATCCCATGACTGAATTATTTTGTCAGTATTCAGTTAAGTTCTCCAGAGGCCTGCTAATTATCTGATCATTTAAGTCAGGTGTGTTGAAGCAGGACACATCTAAAAGTTGTACAGCAACAGCTTCCAAGGGCTGGAGTTGTAGACCCCTGCATTAGAGTGTGCTTTCAATGGTTCCTTCTCATCACAATTCATGATGGTGGGGAACTTATGTTTATTGATGGAAACATGAATATATTTTGAAATTGAACTGAAAAAATAGAAACTTTCTTCAGACTTCAGGATTAATCTAACTTGCAAATTTAAGGGTATGTTTTTTTGTTTGTTTTTTTTTTTTTTTGACAGCTATGTGCATATTCCACAGGATGTGCAGCACACAATGATCTTTATGTTCAAGAAGCTCAGGAGTATTATATTTTTGCTTTGTTCTATTTCTTCTTTAAATTGTTTTGAGCTGCTTGGCTACATGCTTTTTGATGCAGTCAGAATAGTGTCTGAAAGCCACTTATTGTGGCATCTAGAGTGTCACAATAAACATCCGAAATCAGTGCCTACCCAGTATGGGCATGGTTAGGGTAGGTAATATATTTCCAGTATGCTTGCTCTTTTATGATAACCATGCCACACCTGTAGTGGATAAACTACAGGTGTGCTGCCACCACGATACTAAACCACTATGAGCGCATCTCTCACATTTTGTGTTCAAAACTGTGCTCTTGATGCACTCGACGCAACCCATCCATGCTTTGTCAAATTTTTAATCTTGTGATGCTTGTCTAGTCCAGTGCAAAGTTTGTGCACATAGGTGGTAACACAAAGCTCCAATTGGTGGATTGATTCTCAAAACACTTATGTAGCAGTCCAGTTCCTTTTCTCCTTATGCTAATTAAGAGGTCTTTTGATGTTGTATGTTCTTCAGGGGGGTTTTACATGGATAGTGTGACATTTGTAGCCAATGTCTAGCATTTATCTCTTTGTTAGCTCTTCTGGAATAGATTTTGCTTGAAAATCTCATCAAAGCTGTAATTCTCCCTATAGTGGGTGCACCTTTTCTTACCACCCTTTTTCTTTCCACTCAATTTTCTGTTAAAATGCTTAGATCCAGAACTCTGTGAACAACTAGTATCTTTTGTGGCTTCCCCTCCTTGTGAAGGGTGTTGATCATTGTCTTCTAGACACCTGAAACATTTGGTTCTTGAGCTTGAGATAATGGGTTAATGCAAGTTTCCAATAAATACATTTTTCATAATCTAAGATTAAATTATGTAATTTTTCAAATGGGCTCCTTTTATGAAAACACTAACAGTGTTTATTATTAAAAAGTATTTAGTGAAAGTCATGCAATAAATACCATGGATAAAAATTGAGTATACAAAAGATATGCAGACCACAACCATCAATATCTGTTCAAGTTTTCAACATTATTTTGAGGGTTTGGGATAAAGTTGTATTTGAGGGTTGCACCGCCATGCCTCTTCTCACATAGTTCAGCAACAATGTATAGTCACATTCTCTAGTTGTTCAGGTTGACGCATTGATACCTTCAGCTTTATAATTATACATCACATCAGATTTATCATCATCTGTGATTAAGGAAATTTATTACAGAAATTATATGAAAAATCTGCAAAAATTATCTTTTTATCAGGAATTTGATCTGAATTATTGTGATTTGGATTAGGTTTTGTCATCATGTAACTGCAAATACCATGCAGATATCAACCCACCCACATTTTCAGCCAATCCAAACTTTTGAAATCCACACACATCATTATGCTCACAGTTTCTCTGTGCCTCTACCCTGCAGCATGTCAGCTATCATACAGTGGGTGATAGGGTTAAACCTGCAGTTTCTGCTCTGGCTCCACCCCCCTCTTCTCATTGCTGTATGCCTGCAGGCAAATCGGGTGGCTCAGGGCTGATTCATGTCGTTCCAGAGATTAACACCAGCAATTTGACCTGTCAGCATGCTCATGAATCACCTGGATAAGGCATCATAACTCCTGCAGATTTATTGGAAACACATAGGCCAAATTTTCCTACTAAAGTAAACGGAGGAACGCCTGAGGTTTTAAGGATGTAGGTAGAGAATGTGTGGAGAAAAAGGGGAGATTAGCAAACGGGATGCTAAGATCATAATGGTGCTGATTTAAATCCAAAATTGTGTTAAGTTTATACCTGTATCCAAGCAAACCTAAAATCTCTGATTTGCTGTTTTACTATTAAAGATAATTATTATGTGCTTTCATATCTCACTAGATGCCATCATGATGTAATTCTCATACATCATTGAAACCAAAATCGGCTGAATAAATTTTTGAGTTTAAGGAATTCTTCATCATTTGGGCATTATGTATCACTCCTTGATGCATGTTTTAAAACAACACTCTTCAAAGTTTCTCAGATGATTTCAAAAGATTTTTGTTCCATTTGAATTATCAGTAAATTTTAGTTCCAATTTTACTTCCTGATCAACATTGACATTGGCTTGTAATTTTTTATTTTCATGTTTTTATATTTGTCCTAGTCGTAACAAATTGTGTTTTTGAAAAACAAGATACATAAATTTAGACTGAAAGAAAGTTACTTGTGATTGACAGAGAAGCTGCACAAATGCGCAGCTGAAAAAATAAGAAAAAAAGAGACAATGTCATGCATCAAACAGCAGCCATAAACATCACATAGATTAACATAAAGAGGCTGTCTTGTGTAGATGTTGGAGTGACAGAGTTTAACCATCAGACCCAGTCTGAGCAATTCCTGGATCCAGAAAAATCTTTTGTCAAGAGTGAGGTGTTAATTATTCAGATTCTTTACTGTCTCTCAACAAAGTGACACCCTAAGCTTTGAAAGTCCACGCACAGTTGATTTCAAAATTGAAACATTGACATGTTAAGCCAGTTACTGCCAGTAATAATGATTCATATAAAATGCTAATGCTGTTGAAATTTTTTTTTGGGCTCTATTGGCCTTTACTTTAAAGTGTTATGACAGGAAAGTAGGGCAATGGCAGAGAGGGAAAACATGTGGCAAAGATCACAAGGCCGAGAATTGAACCTGCGATGGCCGTGTCGAGGACCAAGCCCTCACTCTGTGCTCAACCCCTGGCTACCACAGCACCTCCAAAATAAAATTTTACAAGTACATCACTACTTTGAAGTTTCAAAAATGTTCATAGGTAAAAAGCAATTGAGTCTACCTAAGCTGTATCTCACCCTCAAGCCTTTGGTTCTCCCGTCTTCTGGAAAAAGTCCTTCAGTTGTTTAAGCAAGATTTCTTGCAGTCAGAAAATTGGAGCATACAAATAATACATTACACCAGGCTCTGAATATTTTCTGTTAAAGGAACATGCTGTTCAAATGAGGAACCAAATAGGTATTTAGACTAACTCCGCAAAGTTATATGTGTGTCTATTTTATTTGAGCGATATGTGTGTTGTTAACTTTGGCACAAAAGGTTTTCCCACAATTTCCTCTTACTTTTGGACCTATAAATTGCTCTGCCACACACCAAATAACAGAGTGCAAAAAGAGGGAGTAGAAGTAAGTAAAGAATCATAAATAAAATAGTGTTACAAAGAACCCAATAAGCTTGAGGCAGGTACTTCATAATGCTGCAAAATCACACGTCTTTTTTATGAATGTTGTGACTTTTAATGGGCTGGCAACGAGGCCGTTGGCTGCAGTTTCAGGAGTGACATAAGTTCAGCACAGAAAGCAAAGAAGAGGGCTTTAGAATCAGATCTTATACTGCCTCTGCATTGACAAAAGTAGCATGATATAATCAGGCCTATGTTAATGAGTAGCAAATCTTGAAAAAATATAAAACCCTAAATTCTTGATTTTTGGCCAGAGCAGTTGAAGAAGCCTATGGCTACATTGATAATTGTGTGGAATAAATACATTGTTTAAGTTGTTGTTCTTATTCTTATTTGTATTAATATTATTATTAAAGTTATTATTGTTGTTGTTACTTACAAACATAACCCAAGTAAAATGAATTTTTACATAACATAAATTAATTTATCAAAGATTTTCTCTTTTTTTACTGATACATCAGAGGGAAAAAAAGATGCATATGATTACTGAAATGTCACTCTGTCAACCCAGAGTGACATTTCAAAGATGGCCTCCAGTGACCTTTCAGTCAATTCATCAGTGTCAAAGTCGTGAAGCGATCTTCCAAGAATATGAAAAAAATGGAGGCTTACTAAGCCTACTAACATGTTACTGCAACATCATATATTGGAAAAAAAATAATACTTTCCCACTAGCCATGAAAATGAAACTCTTACATGAAATTTCTGTTTTTATTTTTTCAGCTCCAAGTTAAATGTTTTCCATCTAACTTCTTGCAACACTGTCAGTTCTGCTGTTGCAGTGATTATATTTGAGTAACTAAAGAAAAATACCAAAGTAATTGACATGTGACTGTAGACTGATGACTAAATTATAATCTGTTGTTCCCTGGCCAGATATTAAATGTGTCATTGTATTAGTAATCAACAGCATGTGCAGTTATTTCATTGAAAAGCAATATTAAAAATGAAAAAAGATAAGCAACAGAATATCAAGGAATGTATAGAAAGACAATTATCAAAACTGTGTTTAGCAACACCTTAATAAACAAGTTATAATTTGACAACTAATCACTTGACAAGTACGGTAAGAGAGTATAAATAACTTAAAGTCTTAAGACATAACTAAATAGGGACTAAGGTGAAAAACTATATCTAAACTTTAGATGACATGTTCTGTACAGATGGATAGCAAACTGCAATAAACATGTGCATTATTATGTTTGTAGTTTGGCAATAATGTCATTAGCCCATCATGATGGTTGTGATTTGTAAGTGAAAACATAATTCAATAGTCACCACTTCCTACCTGCTCTGTTGCTCCTCTGTGAAAGCAGTGCAGCAGTATAATTGCTTGTCTACCTGCAGGGTTGCCACACCTTTTCAAAAAGAAAAAAATATATATCTGAAGAGTGAGTTAGTTAGTTGAGCTCTTTCTGAAGTTTTGGAGTAACTTTATTGTTTCACATAAAACTGCCTAGTAAAGATATAATACATTTTTGTAGTATTGATACTGGGTGTGTTTTTACATTTGATATATGCTGAGCAGCACACCCCTTCGGAAATTTAAGTTATACAGTGGTCTAATTGATTCCAAAATGGTTACTCACCATTTTGGAATTAATTAGTGATATGGGATCAAATCCTTGGAAATGTGCCAATGTTGAGCAAGAGGCTTTCAACTGCCAGTTTCAAAACAGCTGTATTTAATCCCCTGAGGGAAATTTGAGCTTCTAATAAAAGGTAGGTGTTTTTGCTAGGTCAAACTTAATTATTGTCATGAAAAAGACATAAAAGGTTGCAGTGAATAGTGAATACTTGGTGAATACTTGGTTAACTGAGATGCTGTGTGAACTGTTTACAGACTGACATGAACAGGTTTGTCACCTTGTTAAATTCATCTGACCACACATAAGGTAATGTACAAAACATCCTATAAAAGAAATGCTTGTGTACTATTTGCTTGTGGTGTCCACAAATAATAAGAGACCATTTGCTGCAAAGCCCTCTCTCATAGAAAATTTCTGCCATGTCTTAAAATCAAAAATATAAAAAAGTAGCCTATTAAAGAGAAGCTTAATATCCAAGTTTCTAAGTAGTTAGTCAAATAAATGTCCACTACCCTCTGTTTTAACATGTAGGTGATTTTAAAGTTGACTGTGAGTCACTCTGCTCAGTCCTGTGTTAGTTAATTACTGAGTCAGTCATAGATACCAGCAGTAGGCCTTTGGGGTGTAAATCATTTTCTTTGTTCCTCCTGTCTATTTGTCCTTCTCAGGTTTTTGCTTTTCACCAGTTGAGATTTTTTGTCCAGAGGAACAGAAGTGGGTTAGCATACCAGTGTAATCCATTAACAGCTTTTAGAATAATCTGCTGACTGTAATTAAAGCAGGTATGTTCAAGTCACAAATCTTTAAACTAGAAACAGGAACAGATTCAGTTAAGGGAGAACAGATTGTCTATTTAAGTGAAGAAACAGACACATAAAAAATGAAATACCTAAAAGCAATTTTCAACATTTTTAAACATAGTCCTTGGTAAGTCTAGGGACTTAATTAAATTGGGGAAAAAATGCATTCTTTAATTAGACACAAATAACTTTATAGTTGTTCTCTTTCCTCTTGACAATTATGTTGGTTTATCAGACAAAATCAAATTAAAGTTGACGTTTGTGGCTGCAATATAACAAAGTATGAAAAAGTTCACAATCACAAAGCACAGTTTTGTAAGATGCCATTTTGTGCAACATTTCTACACAAAGAGGTAATGTCATAAAATGTACTCCTGCCAAGCAGAAAACTGGTAACAGCCATTCACACATGTGTAAAATCAAGAAAAAAATAGTTCTTATTAGTCACACATAGCTTTGCAAATCTGCATGGTTATTTTTAATGTGCTCATGAGCAATGCCACTGTTTAATTTGTAGACTCTTTAATGTCTTGGCCTTCTCAGTGATGTTTTACCCAGTTCCACACTTTTTTTTTTTTTTTTTTGCCCAAGGCACATGCTTTCAATCATTAGAGGGATGAAAAGGCTCAAGTTGATGGGATTTGGGATTCACACAGAGATCAAACTTGTGCTACATATCTCATGACTATACTGAACATAGCAAATATGTCAGTCAGAAGCACCCTATAGATTGTCACCCAATGACTTACAGCCCAGCTGAACATGTAATTTATTCATGTTTAGTGCTTTTCCACATTTCATGTTTTATTAATTGTTGTCCTTTATTTTATTGTGATGTAACATAATTGTTATGCAATTATGAAATCCAACAACAGAATCTAACAAATCTGTTTTCCTTTTTCCAAAAGAAATCTTAATATATTTCTGCTTGTCATTTAGTGGTAATTTGAGCTGTGTTTGGAGGAGTTTTGGTCTTTGTTAATTCTGACTTTGGGGATTTTTTCTTTTGTGATCACTGTCATGTTGTTTATGATAAACATAGCTGAGAGGTCTATCTGGATGAATGCATACGTTTGACAGTGCAGATTTTGATGTCTTTCAAGAAGAGAGAAGAAAGAAGTGGAAAACAAAAAAATAGGTTTGTTTTCCTCTTTGTGGTTTATATTTGTATCCTGCTGTGTTTTTCTTTCTCTTTCTTATTGAAACACAATGTTAAACCCCACCTCCTTCCTGCTTCATGACCAGTTTTGGACACATATTCTGGAACTGCCTCAGGAGAAAACCTTTAAATAAATCATCCCAAACCCTGCATAGGACACTATTGTTTTCTTGCACAAGTGCAGTCTTTCTTGCATTGTGCTTTCTTTAATTTTCAAATGAGGTATCTAAATTTCAAAGCAATTCTTACCAGATGAGCACTCTGCACGAAGACAAAGAAAGTGGCTGATTTCAATTGCAGTCTGTCATTTCTTGTTTAGCTTGGCTTGCTTGTTGGAAAAGGTGGGGGGCATATGCAAAATAAAAGTTTGCATAATATGAAAGACAGCTTTTTTTGCAACACGAACACTAACCCAAGATTCTAAAAGTTTGCATACAACAATGGCTATTCATATTTTGCTCAAAATTAATTTCATGTCCACTCAGAATTGTTGTCCAATCAGGTATAAATTAGTTTGATGTTTCTTTTCGATCCTTACAGTTGGCCTGAGTTCTCTGAAGTGGCTGACTGAAAGTTGAACCTCTAAAATAAAATAAAATAGTGATTGCTAAATAGTTACAAGATGAAATGTCAAAAAGATTCCTAAATCAAGAACTATTTCTTAAAAAATAAATAGTCATTTCTGAGAGGTCTATCTGGATGAATGCAGATTCATCCAGATTGGCTGGTAAATTATAGTCAAGGCGACAATCAAACACAAAAGTTTGATACAGGATTTTATTTATTTTGTTGACTGATAATTACATAAAGCACAACATTTTCCTAAATAGGTGAACAACATTTTAACATTCAACACCTGTGGGTTTTTTATTTCCGACCTAAACTTTAGAGTTGGAGGGAATATTGATTGCACAACTTGCAGTAAAACATTTTACAAAAATAGTTGTCATTCCTCCAGTGTTAGTGTAGGTTTGCATTTTTGTTTTCTTTTAGCATTGCACAATCTTTACCCTGCCTATTGTATTACAGACCTCCCCCACCAACCACCTACTATACACTTGCTTTTGTTGGTGCGTCAAAATATTGGAAGCCTGAAAGGTAATTAAAGGAGATGGTGATCTTTCTGACCTCACCACACCCAACACTTAGCCAGACATGTTTTCTGCATATAGCAGCCCTTCCCAACCTTGTATACATGACAATGGTAAGGGTCACAAAGAAGGCTAGGAGGGCCAGAAAGAAAGAAAGAAAGAAAGAAAGAAAGAAAGAAAGAAAGAAAGAAAGAAAGAAAGAAAGAAAGAAAGAAAGAAAGAAAGAAAGAAAGAAAGAAAGAAAGAAAGAAAGAAAGAAAGAAAGAAAGAAAGAAAGATGTTCAGAAATCTATAAATATATTGAAATTTATGACAACTACCACCACTGGAGGGCTCTAGTTCTCTCTAGTTTCTTAGCTTTAGGGCACCAAAGCAGAACTTCGGTGATATATATATATATATATATATATATATATATATATATATATATATATATATATATATATATATATATATATATATATATTGTTAATGTTACAGTATTTTTCACAAACCAATGACTCTACTCACTAATGTTGCCTGTAACTGTATGTTTTTTAGTGTACTACAGTTAAGTGCATTAGTTACATATGAGTACTTTCAGAATTTACAGAACCTACTTTTGTTTAGTAATAGTTTGATTAAAAATACACAGTGTGTATGGCAGATGTTTCCTTTATTTCTTTAAAGTGATCTGAATAGTGTATTACATGTATGATTGATAATAAAAACTGAAGTGTTACATATGGCTTTGACAATTGCTCTGAGCCATTTCCAAGCATCTCTGCAGAGTGTGTTAATAGATGAAATCTTCTAATGAATGGGCCAAAAGCATGCCCTCGAGTCTGTTTTAAAACCACAGGAACAAACTGAAGCATTCTTGGATTTGTATGTGGGATATCCAAGGCATCTAATGTGACTGACACGCAGATCCAGTTATCTTTGCAAAATGCAATCCATGTCTCAAGTATCGGTTTTCGTGTGATAGGCAGTTCATTTAAATCTGATTTGCCACTACTGAAGCAAATGGTGCTGGGCAGGAAATCCCATGGAAAATATATTAATTGAAATTACAACTGGTTATTTTCTGCTTTTATTTTCTAGGTTTCCTTTAGCAAATAGTCACAGAGTTATAATATGTGACTATATATTTTTTTATTATTATTTGGTGTGCCATTGAACAGTTCTGCTAAAATATATGCAGGTATTTTCAATAATATTTACTCCTGTAAATCTTCAACTACATTTAGCACAAGATAAACAGTACATTCCGCCAGCTGTAGATCAAAACATCTTAAAATTAACTAACCTCTACAACATATTGATAATGCATTCAAAAGCATATCCAATAACGATACTTACACCAATGTCACCAATGTGAGATTCCGGCATACTGCCAGGCAGTTCATATTCTTTCTTTACTCCCTCTGGCTCTCTTCAGTATGAAAGCATGTTGAAAACATTCCCTCTTTGAAATTCACATTTTCGGGAAGTGGGTCCAGAACTGAAATGTATTTCACCAGTTCTCATTAAAAAACTTTTTGTCAATAATGGCATTTATTTTTAAAGAAATCCAACAGAAAGGGGATGGAAAGAAGGTGGATGGGGGAGGACATGCTACCAAGGAGCCATGTTGCAGTCTTGTAGTCAAGACCACCTACCCCAAGACCAAGTCAAGACCAAGACCAGTACCCCATGCTACATGACACAATTAAATGTGCAATATGATCAAAATTGCTTCCCAAATTGATCTGAAAGATCCACATTCCCATAACAACACCTCGTCATTAAATACTTAGAATGGCAGCCAGTGCAGTTAGCAAGAGGTTGCGCATTCCAAGGTGAAGCCCAGGTTGCTGGGAAAATGCGAAAATTCAGTGATTTTGAAGAAAAAAATAATCAGAATTGGTTAAGCTAAATAAAAACTAGATACTTTATAATACAAACCACAGGGTGAAAATAGCAACATTAATTGTTTTATCATTATACATTATATTTCAATAATGCCTCAGGGTCACAGCATTTTCCCAAATATATGACACCTCAGTCAACACCTCCGCAAAATAATTCATCACATGAGACGACTTTTTTAAATTGCAGATGCAACATATGAGTCTCTGTACAGCTAGCTTTGCTAACATCATGTCTGCATAGGTCTGCATAGCTTATCTTTCTTTAAGCATCTTTTCCAAGTGACGCTCAAAGTTTGACAAAGCACTGCTGATTTTACATGTCGCCATATCTGATGATTTATGTAGAGGAATTGTATTACTAGAAAGTACGATTAGACAGACATCATCTCCCACTCAGAGAAAACCACTGTGCATGTCTCGGAGTGCCGCGTGCGAGTGAAAGGGGGAGGCGATGGCTGACTACAGACATACGTAATTAGTAAGTCGCATTATTGTTTTGATTTTACAGTGCCACTTAAGTTTCTGAACTTCACATTCTAAAGGGAGGGGAGAGAGAAAATGCAATGAGACTTGGATGTAACGAGTAACGCAACGGTTTTGTAGAAATGTAGTGAAGCAGAAAGTACAGATACTAACTGTAAAACGTAGTATCAATTATTAAATCTACTTAAGTAAAGTACAGATACACAAAAATTGTACTTAAGTACAGTAAAGAAGTATTTGTACTTCGTTACTCCCTACCCCTGATCTTTATCTTTAACTAAAGCAACATCCCATACAATTAATTCTAGAAGTTGTCAATTTGTATGGTGAGAGCCAGCAACGATAACTGTGATTGAAAAAATAAAATAATAATAAAAAAAAAAACCATGAATTTCACATGTAATGATTTATCCTTTCATGCCACTACGATAGGTGTAGTGACACCTCTATAGATGTTTTGGCCACTGCAGGAGTGTGGTGGCTACTACACCTTTATGGGTTAAGATAAATGAAAAGTCCACTACACCTTTGTGGGTGTAGTGGACTCTTTCCTAAATGGACAGAAAATGTTGTTGAATATATGGAAAAACGTTCCACAAAGTTTGAAAGTTTGCACATGTTTCACATATTTTTCTAAATTTAAAAGATGCTTTTAGTATGTCAAACATTTTGCTATAACCATTTTTAATTGTGTTTTAAACCAAGTCTGTAAGAATGTAAACTCCACATGATCACATGTTTGCATATGAGCCTAATTTGAAAATGCTCAAACTTAATTAAAAAAGAAACATTGTTTTTACATGTTATGTTTCTCTTGCAAAACACATTAGTAATTTAGCCTTGAGTGGCATCTCATTCTTACAGATGTGTCCAATATTTAGAAATGAACATATCAAAGTGATGTTTTAGACTGCATTGCTGTGAAAAAAAAAATCAAATACTAAAATTAAATTGAAGAATATTTGTCTTCTCAATTGTCTACTTGTCAGGGTTCATAGATGTATTTCTCTTCTACTATGGAGGTCTACATAACACAGTTGACCCCCCGCAAACCTCCAACTAAGTATCTGCTCGCCTTTGCATGAGAACACAGCAGCTTTTCCACCCTTATTAAAGACACTGCCAGAGTGACTCAGAGCCAAGAGTCCTTTATGTGAATACACCCGGCCTCTTTCCCCCGAAAACTCATCTTCTTTCTATCAAGAAACATCTAAAAGAGGTTAAAATGTACTATCAGCTGGTCTGCCCAGTCAGGTTCACTTAGCAGGGACATGGGGATCTGCCCTCTTAGTGTTCCACATAGATTCCAGGAACACCTGAGGCACTGGGGAGGAATTCTTAATGTCACAAATGAATATGTAAATACCACTGCGTGTCATAACACATGCATTAGTCATACTCTGATCTAAGAACAGCCAGGATGCCAAACTGCTATCGCTGCACAAGTAATGCCTGAAGAATCCAAGCTTCCCTGTGAAAGGGTGAGATTTGGAAACTTCCAGAACACAGAACACCATTTAAATACTTCCTCATTTCTCAGTACTATCATCCTAATTAAAATTATATTTCCATTGGAAACTTTGATCCAATTTTTAATCAACATCAAAGCAGTTCTTCCTTTGGTACTTTCCCTCTGGTTTAACCTTCAAGTGGAAAGCGAGCAGTTGTTACACATCTTGTGTAATTTCCTGGAAATGTTAAATTTCCAAAATTACACAAGATTTTCAGTTCTGAGCTTTATGTTCTTTGGACACATTAGAACGTAGGTGAACATAGAATTACTAACTCCTAGTTGGAATGATTATTGGGTAGAACATCTAATGTACATTAATGTGATTAATTGTTATCACAAATTAAATTCTCTAAAAATGTTAATTATTTTCCTGGAGTGCTGTCAATTTGTTTACTGTCAGGAAGTCATTTGTATTTAAGACTTTTTTTCATTTTACATGTTAATAAAATACCATAAGTTATTAAATTCCTTGACAGCCAGTGACAGTTAATGATATGGGTGACATGGGCAGCCGCCCAGAGAGGCATCTTGTCGGGGTGGAATGAGAGTCCTATCCCACCTTCCCACAATGGCTCCTCCCACTGGTCTCCTCAATACAAACTTTTGAGTGAAATTGTAGTTAATGTATACAATCGTGGCCAATGAAGTTAGTATGATTCTGATCATTATGGCCGTTTTACCGTTCTCTGAAAAGCAGAGCTAGATGGTTTTTTTTTTCATGCAGTAAATTAAGACTTACAATTACATTTAGTCATGTATACAAATGTGTGCCTGTGTGCATTTCTAATGAAACATGCTGCATTGCATACCTTCATAACTCCTCTCTGACAGAGACCTTTCATTAAATCACTTCTCTAAATGTCTAATGTAATGCTGTAGGGGCAAAGGTTGCACTCAGTCCAGGTTTCATCCCCAAGCCAATGGTCAGAAATTGTAAAGTATGTTTCAAAGGAAAAGTAAATGCACAACAGAAGAATCAGACATAGTATTTATAGTGTCAAAGTCTTATGCACCAGTACTGTACAAATAGATGGAGCTGTACAAAGCTAAGGACACACACATGAATTCAAAAACATACTCATTCTCACAAGTGGATGGAAATAATTAGTGGAGAACAAAGCTGAAAAAATGTGTGGGCAAAAAATGTTGATCACACAAGCGTGGTGAATGACCTCATAAACACCCAGACCCATCTCTCTTCTTTCCTTTCCATCTCCCTCAGTCACTGTTTTACAATGATTTCAGTTTGTTTTTTCCTCTGGTTTTGTTGTAAGATGTAAATGAAGAACATCAAAAGACTCTTTCTCTCCCTCTCGTAAAGCCCACCCCTCTCTCTTTCACCCACTGTCAGTCCTCCTTGGCTGCTTACTTTCTTCATCTGGTCCTCATATGGGCTTCATTCCCCCCTACTGCAATCCAGCCCAAAACTATTTCCTCTTTCAATTTCCAGGGGAAGTTGTTAAATGGTTTCTGAACCAAACAAGTTTTCTCCCTCTCTCCTCAGTTTTCTCAATTCTCAGCTATTTTTCAAACTTTTGCACTGTTTAGACAGCACTTATAAGCTGTCAACGAAAAAAATCTTAAAAAATATAAACACTTTCTTGAGTGAAATAATAGCTAATGTAATTAAACTTTCTATTAAGAAACAGATCTATCCAGAGGAGAAAATTTGAAATGAATGTTAACATGTAAATAGAATCATTACCTGAGTGAAAACATAGCTGTTAAGTTGCTTGATTGTCCTGTGGTAAAGTGGTAGACTATCTCACACACACATGCATCCACACAGGCCTTTTGTCCTGAGAATGCAGTCAGGCGGGAAGGAGAGCTATAGCTACAGGGCCAGAAAAGCATGCTCATCTGAAGGACAAACACTAACCAGCCAGACTTTCCTCATCCCCCGTCTTTCCCTCCTACCCCTCTCTGAGCCTACTCTATGCCCTCTAACCTTGCTACCAGTACAGAGAACAGAGAAAGAAGAAGATCTATAAATCCGACCCCCCCAACACCACCTCCCCTCTTCTCTCCACTACCCCTATTTGTCGTTAGCAGTGGTGAGGCAAGGCTGGAGGTGGTTGGTAGCAGGTCTTCAGAGTAAGCTGTGATGACAGGTGTCACTGAGTTTCATGGGCGGACCTGTGACGAGTGTCCTGCTCACTTACAATCCTCAGTTTGGCGCTTTTCACAAGTCACAAACTGATGAGTGCCAAAAGAGGGTAGCAGTATGCATCTGCCCAGTTTGTGTTCTCTTAAAGCTGGTATATGTTTTTTGCAAAGCATAAAAATACAAAGAACTGCAATTTAAAGCATCTGAAGAGCTACATCTCTCCTTAGTCAAGGGTATTCATGTGCACAGATGGACAGCAACATACACACACACCCACTCACACACACATGCATATACTCTCCCTCAAGCCTGGCACCACACACACGCCGGCTGCCAAGCCAGTTTAGTGTAGTCTGGAAGAGCTGCTCTGTCTCAGGGCAGGGACAATGCAAACAGAGCCTGTAGCTCCTTCATGAAGTGGGTAAAGTAGATTTGCCACAGGACTAGAAAGAAGAAACTCACAGACATGTCTGTCTTGTTTAACATGATCTGCAAAAAAGCTTTTGTCGGGTGGAGAGGTTGTTCACACTCCATAAAGTCTGCTCCAATGACAAATGATGACCAAAGAGCTTTAATTAGGGTTGCTTGATTTCTACATGCACATGGTCTGGTGTTGGATTATCATAATGGCATACAGTCAGTTTTGTGAACCAAATTAATTGTAAGAAAACATCATTGGCTTGTTTCTGCCACTTTAAGTGTCAGACACTGCTAGTTATGTCAGTTTGTGTTGTTGTCATGTGAGATCACAGGGTTTTCATGCTTCTTTCACACTTAGCATGTGATGAAGACAGGGAAGTGCTGGAGGAAGGCTGACAAATTCAGGAACAACAATCATCTTATTCCCAAATTAATCATGAAGATCATGACTTACAACTAAGAACGGTGTTGTTTGGGCAAAAATAAACATTTTGTGAGCTTCAAAAGTATGCTAGCAATTTTCCAGTTCTGATTTTCAGTATAAAAAGAAAAAAAATAGAGGGACAATCCTCTTTTCCCACTCAGCTCTCCTAGTTATGTGATCATAGCATAAAAAAATCAAACATTATGGCACAGGAGGAGATGACCATTCATCACATCATAAGTGCTTTATTTCCACTGTGCATGCACATACTGATGAAGACTCTCCTTTGTGTTTGGAGAAGGGGTTGCCCTACCTTCTTTTATCCTAAAGCCTCAGTTTCAAAAGGGTTAATGAGCACAAACTTGGAGCAACTATTTTCTGGCAGGATTGCTGCCACTCAACCTCTGACTACCTAGCTCTAGCACAGTGGATGTGCTAAAGCTTGCACATCCACTGGAGGCCCGTCCTGCAGTCAGGCAGCATACACACTACTCCTTACTAACTCTTTTCCCTCTGAGCTGCCTGTCCCTGCTGTGGCAAACAAACGGTCAAAGCCCACTTCCACCTTTTCACACTGTGCCGTGCTCAAAGGGAAGCTGGCAGGGGATGCAAAAAACGCTGTGTTTGTTTAAACATGCCTCTAAAAACTAAGGAGGGTGGGACCTGTTAATGGGAGGCAAGAAAGGCTCTGCTTCAGATAATGGAATATTTGGCAACAGAGCTGCTAGGTTGGGCCTGCTTCAAGTCTTAAAGTAACTGCTTACAGCAATTAAAAATTACATCAAAGATTCTAAAGAGCCCCAATGCTTCTCATTGAGCATCATGATGAATTAGAATGAAATACAGATAATTTGTCAATATTTCTGCTTTAATTACATTTTGTTGTTGTTGTTTATGGGATCTTGATCTGTTGTGGCCAATATCTTTAAATATCAAAGAAATTTGTGTTTTGAGTGACACATTACCGGAGCATTTATGCATTTATTTATTCATAATCGATAAATGTGGAGTTTTGTCAGTACCCTTGTTGACTTCTGAATTAAGTCTGTAGTGGCCTTTTACATATTAATTTGTGTCATTTTCTTGTATAACTGACTGTGAGTTAATACAGGCAGTGACATTTTCACAATTCAATGACTACAGTTAATTTCCATCTGTCTAAGATGGCACGCAAGTAGAACTTATATTTTTTTGTTAATTTTGCACATTTTTTTTATTCTTAAGAATGTTTTAATTTTAAAATGTAAAGATTTAATATATAATACAGATTATATATTATCTATAATACTGTATATCTTCTCTGTACTGTTAAAAAAGTGAGAATCTCATCATTCATTTGAGCAGATTCAATGGAGATATTCATTAAGAGACTTTCTTTTGTTTTTACTGTATAGGTGGAGCGTATGAGAGTAAGCATGTGTTAAGTTATTTTGCATGTCTAATAAGACAGTTTTTTCATGGTTGATTTTGTCCAGAACTGCAGAAAGACACAGCCCTGGTCTGTTTGTCGCGCCTGGATTCTGTCACAGACTTGTCACCGAATCTATCTGGCTGTTTCAGTGCCGGATAGAACCCAACCAAATTAGGTTAATTTGAAAGAATAATGAGTGTGTTTGTAATGTACTAATTAGACTCTAAACAAGAACCTCCAGAATCTTTTGTCCTAAATTATGTAATCTTTACTTGGACTTAAATGTGTATGTGACAATTAAATATAATTTAGAAAGTATTCCGTTTTTAGTTATGACTTTTAATTAAAAAAAAAAACTAAAGTTAAAACAGGCAATTACTACCTATTTTATTTAACACATACTTGTCATCTGTGTTAACCATCTCCCTACAACGAGACACTCAAGTAGGCTATTTGCATTTATGCAGATTAAACTAATCTGTTGATCTCCATGTCTGTCTAATGAAGAAGGCGTCATGGTGTGTAGACACAAATGTCTGTGTGCATGAAGAGGATGGGTTAATTAGGGAAACTGCGCTTGGGCTTCCCTAAAAGGTCACACATTGCCAAGGGCTTGAATACATTCGCCATTCTTGACATGCCACGAAGTGACAAGTGCAATAACAGGATTCGCCCCTCCACCCCCATTTATACATTTATTTTTATTTTTTTCTGCAAAAAGATGACATGATAGAAGGAGGTTTATTGCTTCAATGGCTTAATGTTCTATACTTTCTTTGTTCTAATTGCCCTCATTATTACATAGCCCATGGAGAGTTACTGCCTTTCTTCAATTCATTTAGGCCATTTGGTTTTGGAAACATCCCCCTTGTTGAGCCAGTGCAGCAATAACCTGCTTAGGACTTCATGTACCTTAGAAAACAACATGCCTGCCTGCATGTCCTGTGAGCATACTTAAATGTTGTCCCAGTCATGGCAAGTGTTAAAAACAAGACATACTTTATACAAAGAACACTGGTTTTGTCACAAGAGTCTGACTTTGCTGTAAAAAATGTTTCCTTGCTACATTTTCTCTTTAGCCACTTCTGGCATGGTCCCTACTTCTTCATCTCAACAAATGCAACATACCTGATAAGGTACATGGGTGAAATGTATTAAACCAATGTGGTTTCACTGAAACAGCATGTAGCAATAAAACATAATCTCATCCTAGTCTTTCAGAAAACAACAATAATAATAATAATAATAATAATAATAATAATAATAATAATAATAATAATAATAATAATGATAATAATAATAATAATAATAATGTGCTAATTATGAGTGTAGTGATAAAGTAAGGCCAGATTTTAGTGAAAGCAACTTTCTCTAAAAGTATTTACGATATTTTACAATAAAAGATAAAATTTTTAAAAATGCCTTTAAAAAACAAAAACAAACCCAAACAAAAAAAAACAAAGAAACAAATCACAATTTTCCCTTTGACAAACAATATTTACAGTCACACAACAAAAAAACTCAATGTTTATAAGACCAACTACAATACCATAATTTTTAGGGTTAGGGAGTCCATAATAAGACATAAATCTTATAACAATGTCAACTTGCATCAGCATTTTTAATTCACATTAATGTTGCAAAAGTTGTAATACTGATTGGTAGATTTGAATAGTGGGGAAATAAATGTTGTCAAAAACATTTACACCCTCCACCTTTCTTTCTTTCTGCAGAAAGATAGACACCACAGCGGAGTCTATCATCAATGCTCAGGCTTGTTAGCATGACATCCGATGTCGGCAGATAAATGTATTTCCGTAAGTTGTTTCTCTGCTATTAGCACATTTAGTTTTTTGTACACAAGGTTAATTGAAAGCACTAATACAGTCCCCCTGGCTCTGACTGACTGAGAGCTCTGCATTTCTTCAAATGGCATTAGTAGCACTGTAGGCAGTGGTGGAACTTTATCTTTTCACAGATTATTTGTCTGATATTACTGTCACAACATGTGAAACTTTTAATAAACATTTAATAAACAAATATGCAAAAGTTACATTCTGCAGTTTTATGCATCACAAATAAGATACAGCAAAAATCTGTGAAGGAGCACCTATTATTTCACAGCACTGTAAATGAACTTAGTGTTGATGTGAACTCACATTTCTATCAATCAGCTCCTGTACAAATAAGTCAGGACTTTTTAGGGAAGCTTCTAAGTGTGTTTGAAGAGTTGTTGGTCTATCTCTGGTTCTATCTCAAACATTCAAGGGTTTAGATACTAACAACTGGGCTGGTATCAACAGATTTCATACCACCTATTGTGGTGGACCATGAACTGGAATGGGCCAAATCCCAGTCTGGGACAACTTAACCAAACCATGGTATCTCACTTTGTTTGAATAATATAAAAAGAGAAGTTTTTTGCTGACATTGAAAATGACACAAAACAAACAAGCACCGTGTAAGTTAGACAACTGCTCCAAAAGACAAACATGCAGAACTGAATAAATGGATTACATGTTCCACTTGACAAAGTAGCTTTCTGCACCTCTGGGATTTTGCAGTTTGCCAAGTGTTGACTGCCACGCCCGGTTACGTGAATAGATTTGAAGGAGATGTAGGAGGAGAGTGCTGACTGATATTCAAAGTTTTCAAATAGAAACAATATTTTTTTCAGATTTGCAAAATATTTTATTATGTTGATTTTTATTATGTTGAAGAAAATAATGTTAAAGAATGTCTTTTTTTTTTTATCTTATAGCAAAAGGGCCACAGGCTTAAAGATTAAGAGTTTTTAAACTTTTCAGAATTCAGTTACCTTTTCTGCTGTTATTGAAGTTAAAGAGAAATGGAACATTTGGACTGCACACTAATCCTGGATCTCTTTTTTGGATTATTATAAATGAATACTTCCTAAAAGTAGCACTAGGACCTGCTGAGGTGGTAGCTATCAGTTACGCGCTGGCAGCTCCTTTCTGTATCATACAAACAGGGCGCGCTGCAGCATGTTTCTGTTACACATAATATTTTGAAAACTGTGGGAATTAGACACAGTATCTGCAGCTATGCAGTCTATTGCTTTTCACTCATTTGGTAGTTTGAGAGAGTTAAATTTCAACGTTGAGTGTCAAATTTTTATCTATATAAAACTGTAAAAGAAAATGGCCAGGGAATAAAGTGTTATTCTTGTCAGAAACAATGGATGAACTAAAATGCATAATTTTTTTTTGCAAAGACCAATTAATTAAAGTTAATATGCATTTTTTCTGAAAAAAAAAAAAAAAAAAAAAAAATCACACATGTCCAGACATACTCTAAGTTTACTGGGTGATGCCCCCCTCTTCCCAGTCTCTTTGAAGTTTTGGACCTTGCAGTAAATTCTCCAGCTCTTTTATGCTTGTTCCCGTTTTGATTAGTGGGGTTAACAAGCCGCTCCGGTTCAGACTAATGAGACTGTGCCGTGGAAAAGGGTCATCAGAGAAGGGGTGTGGATAAGAAAGGATGAGTCAGTCTCCTTCCTGTTGCATTAAATTGGATGGAGGGGAAATGTTGTTTGTATCTAAAGGAACAAATAAACTCAGTGCAATTAAAAAAAAAAAAAATAAATAAAAAATGCAAATTTAAAAATGGACAAGCCTGCTCTGTTCTGAGCATAATGTTGAAATAAGATTGTTTTGTATAAGATAAACTCAAGGTGTGTTCATTACAACATTGAGGGCTTTCTGCAGCCAATCCTGCTGTGGACAGATGGGAAGAGAGAGAAGTGGGGTCTCATTAAGACAGGATGTACCAGGATGCAGTAAAACTGCTACTTTCCTTCACTCTCATTCACTTTTTTTCCCCTTCCCTGTATTTACACACTTACTAGGAGATCGCAACCAGATGGACAGGAGATATTGTTAAAGGAACAATAACTCCTGAAATATTTTTATCTATTAATTACTTATGCTATTGTTGTGTTTATTGCACTGATCTGTTACATTTTAATGTCCTTATTCTAAAAAAAGTAATAGAAGGATTTTTGAAATGCCCTGTGGACTATGATACAAATTGCATACCAAACAAGACATTTAAATATATTTTTACATTCATGCAGTAATTTTTGTATGTAAAAATAAAAAAAAAATAAAAGAAAAAAAAAGAAAGAAAAAGATATGTGAATGTTCAATATGTCAAAATCTATGTCATTCAGTATTCAAAATTAACAAATTAAAGTCCTGGCCTTAACCCTAAATAGTCTTTTAATTATTGATAGTCTTACATGCCAATGGTTTGCAGTTCATGGATACAGTATGTTGCCCTCACTGTCACCATGCTCCACCCATAGCTTCAATAAATAATGATATTACAAAAGAATACTGCAGTTTATCAGTGCCATTCTTGATGAGCTGAACAAGATCCTACATACTTAAAACCATTAAGTATTCCCTGAGCAGAATGTGGATAGGTAGGTGATGTTAACACCTAGTTTCATGTCAAAAATGATTTATAACCCACTTACAAAAGTGTGAATGTGTGTGTGAATGAGTGAATGCAAAGGGGCTCAGTGTCCTCTGGACTTGATAAAGTCAGACCATTTACCATTTACAAAAGCAACTTCATATTTTATAACAAAATGGAATTTCAAATACACCCAAGAAAATCTAAAAATAAGTTTTCCAGTAAGTACTTCATATTTTTTTTATATTCCAAAATGTGTTGAATGATTTGTAAACCTATTGTTTCTGTATTGCAGGTTTTATTTATTACTTACTTGTTTAGAGTTGTGTAATTATGCTGAGAGAAACATCTGTAGCTTTAACTGACCTAATTTTTTATGGCTAGCCAGTGAATCCAGCATACAGTGTTTAGACAGCACTTTTTCCAGTTAATTTAGATTTGGTCTTGACAGTGCTTGAACTGACTTTTTTACCACAGCTACTGCTGCTCAGCAAAAAACTCAGCTGGTCGAATAAAAATACAATGAAACTCCTCTTTGCTATTAAATAATTTGAAAAAAAATATACTCATACATTGGGAATTTTGTGAATAATTACACAGATTTTAAATATTATTTACTATTTTGTATCAACATGTAAAAGTTACTTTTTGCTCCGTTATTTATCCTTATTGAATACGAGTATTCTGTTCATAGAAAGCCAGAGAGAGGGTTAAAAATGCAGGAAAGGACCAACACCATGCATGCTAAGACTGAAACATGGGCCTATGTACTGAAGCCATAAGTCTTCGTAAACAAGTATCCTGCTCAGTTGATGCAAAGCTGACAACCTCAAATTGTTTTGAGGTATAAAAACATATAGCAGAATAAGCATATTAGGACAAAACTTGAACAAACCAGCTTTAAAAGTGCTGATGGTACCATAAGATGTGCACTGGCCTTGACATAAACTTTGAAAACTGTGTAATAGAGCTTCATAACTTAGCCTTGGGGTTCCTCTTAACTACATAAATATTTTGTGGGGGTGATATACACCAGAGACTTTGTCTGTCATCGAGGTCCTACAAAGGTTAAATGTCTTGACCAAGAGGTCAGACAATCATTTAATGAACACATCCCATACCATCCTTTGTGTGCTAGCATAGCGATCTGCTTTGATGGCTGGCCAAGTGAGCAGACCAATGAGGAAATGATAAGAAGGGGGGCGGGGGATGGGAAGGCTGTCTTGTCTTGTCTTCAGCATCATCTTCCCTCCCCTGCTGTGTCTGTGGTCATCTGCTGTGTTGTCCTAATCAGGCCAGTCAGCACTGACACACAGCATACTGCACTGCAATACTGCATGGCTCTCAGTCTCAAAGTATTGCTGCTTCTGTCAGTCTTTTGCAAAAAGGTTTGGGGAAAAAAAGAAAAAAAAAAACAGGGGGGAAAATATCAACCTTTAAAACCTGAAAGAAATGTGTCACAGTGTGACTGTATCTTTTACTTTGCAATTTAAATCCTTGTTTCGTTATTTTTTTATTCTTTATCCTATAATCTACCCATATTTATTTTTCCAAATCACAGACAGTTAAAAGTTATAATTACTTATTAGAGGGACGTTTATTTTAAGTATTACCTTCAGAAATACTGTCAAGCTTGTTACCTGGAGTGATGTAATAAACATATAATTATTTTCTGTAAGGAAAATAATTGTATGCTTGAGTGTGGAGGGTGAGTCTTTTAATTTGTGTTATAGAGCTCCATCTTTAATTTAATTAGGCAGCACCTAAAGGAAAATAAAAAAAGTTAGGGGAGGGGTTAGCAGCACAGAAACAGTGGACATCAGGATCATAATGATAATTCAATTAAAAGGTTACTCACCTACTGATTCACTTCGGGGTAGTGGATGAATGCTGCTGCTAGTGATGTATCTTCCAGCTAGTGTAAGCTTTCACAACACTGCCCGACTGCAGCTAGCATTTCTCTCAATGTGTGTATGCGAGTGTAATGACAACAAAGGGGCCCCCAAACGTCTCCCAAGGCTCCACTACTAATTGGTTAATTAATCCTCACAGAGCTCGTCTGTGTAGCCAAGGGCTTCTTGTGTGGAAGAGGAGGGAGCGAGGTAAGGACAGAAGGCTGGAGGGATACGTGAGTGAGGGGGGACAGAACGTGTTTGACAATGATATCAAGAGAATAGAAATGATCCCTCAAAGTACCACATGTCTCCCATTATGTTGTAACCACTTTGTTCTTAAGAAGACATTCCAGGTTTTTTTTTTTTTGTTTTTTTTTTTTTTTCGTTTTTTGAAACAATTTATGATCCATTATTTTAGATTTGAATGGTGGGGTTTTGAGTACTATTTTTTGCTTGGTAAGTTTTTTCCCCCCTTCTTCAGTTTCTGCTTAGGCCTTCTTCTGTCTCAATTCTGTCCTTCTCTGTCTCTTTTGTCTGGTTTGCTGAGATGGGTTACAGTGGGCCAGAGGGAAGGGCAGCCAAGTATAGAGTTTGTCTTAGTGATACTCACTAAAAGAGACAAGAATGTAATTTGCCCTCAGCTGCACCACAACACATACATCATTCTTGCATAATTTGTTGATTACACAGGATTAAATTAAGAGTTTGAAATGTTTCAGTGTATTTCCACATGATATGATTTGCTTATTTTACTTTAAGATGATTTCTGCACCAAAGTGGGATATTTGAGTTTTACAAACTTTACTGAAGAAGGAAACAGAATTTAACAGTGTTTTACATCAGCTTACTTGGTTACTTTTAGTTCCTCCATGAAAGCAATAAGCAATAGCAGGCAGGAAACAAACCTTCCCAGACAATGGGAAAGCATGGCATCCTGCTGGACTTTTTCCCATTGTAACCAGACCTTGTGGGCTCGAGAAATCCCTCGTTCAGAGTCTTGCTGATATCAGATCACTTCAATTGGAAAAATGTTCCCTGATTTCAAAACATTGACTGAATGGTGCTCGTAACTCCATACGAGGCTGAAACCAACAGAGCATTGTTTCAGCCTCCAGATCAACATCAAAACTCTAATGATTGTCATCTGTCCCAGAGAAAAGTCTGAAACCTCGTGACAGTAACCTCTTCAGCACTTGACAAATTTGATTGAGCACAACAGGTGCACAATTTAGTTCCATGTGGATCAAGCAGAAGTTGTGAGATTGTGAATCATTCATAATTTAAGTTCTACTATTTCATTTTATTGTTTATGGGGCCACAATCAGTGATTTTTGTCTCTATGGAGAAAAGGTTACATGTATTCATGATGTGTGATGGCACAATGTTGATTATCTGGCTACTTGTTTAGAGTGAATACTAATTAAACTGAATGAAATTAAATGCAGTTGATTATTTTAAAATTGGACGAGTAAAAATTTATTGTGACTGGATTCTTTTTTTCAAACCAAATGGTAGACAAAGGAAAAGTTTACTGCTACCTGATTTAAATGTAAATACTTAAGTTAAATGTTTATAATTGAATAATAACTGCTGTGTGGACTAATTTGAAGTTTTCTATAATGTTTAACATAAATTTTAATAATCAATAGAAAAGGCCAAAAAAATTTTATTACTTATTGAAGATTAATGTAGTCATCAAAAGTCGTCTTTTTGGAACAACAGCAATGTCATATTTCAAATGGATTCCACAAATGTAAATTCACATGAGTTGACAATCATTTTCTCTTTCTCCGCCCTTGCTATTCTGGAGATTTATTTGTGCATGTATTCTAACAGTTCTGAGATTTTATGACTCAGGAAAGTGTTCATGGATTCTCATTTTTCATTTTTGTCAGGGACTGGCTTTCAGAACAAGGAAAATTGTCATGTTTTGGAAAGCATTAACTTCTGAGCCCTTACTAGAGAGCAATGCTCCTGCCAACCATACCTCCAAGGATTGCAAGTAGTATTACTGATGCTTTGTGAGTAAGTGTGCAGAAGTCTATTGCTCTAAAACAACATGATGCTGTTTACCACTCAAAATATCAAAAATGACTTCATATTCACTGACACAATAGGAGCAAAACACATGGCCCACACACAGATACTGAACCAGTATTTGTTTAAATTCAGCAAGGAGTTACAGCCATAAGCAAAGTTTGCTTTTCAAACATGAACAGACTTCAAAAAGATAGTGAAATCTTCTGCCTGGGAAGAGGTTCAATGATTACAGTTAAAAGATTTTGATGACTGAAAGAGAATACACACACATCCAATCCCCTTCACGTTGCTGGTAAAACAACCAACAGGTATGGATTCAGCTGCTTTGTAAACACTGGCTTTCTAAGAGTCTGTGTAAAAGTGCAGAAGTGTCTTAGTAAAGATCTTATGTGCATTTTCTCCCAAAGGTTTGTAATTGCTGTTTAAGCAGGCAGGATTACATCATATAAAGCTTGACTATATTTAGCTACAAAACCTATTGCACAATATGTTGGTATAAAAGTGAGTGAGAAACTTGAGACTGAACTTAGTCCAAAACCACCAAATTGCCCATCAAAAAA
Organism: Poeciliopsis gracilis; assembly: GCA_911649635.1. Taxonomy (NCBI): domain Eukaryota; kingdom Metazoa; phylum Chordata; class Actinopteri; order Cyprinodontiformes; family Poeciliidae; genus Poeciliopsis; species Poeciliopsis gracilis. The sequence continues at coordinate 3,655,261 of CAJVRI010001403.1, forward strand.
GCAAAACTATTGTTTGGATCCCTCACAAAAAAACTTCTTCACCCTCGTAGGTTGTGAATGTGACACAATAATCAGCCTGCCGACCTTGGAGTTCTCATCACGGACACGCTGCCACACCATAAATCAACCATCAACCACCAGCCGCAACACTGTTTTTAATTCCTTGCTCTGTGTATGGGGATTCTGTTACATGGAAAAACTTTTTGTAATTTCAAGTTTTGTTTATTTATGCATCTTTAAATCAGGGGAAAAAATACAAGCAAAAACTTCCTAAAAACTGTTTATTTTATTTTGGTTTTTACTATTAAAAGTAAGATTTACTTGCAGGTAGATGTTTAACTCAAACCATAAACTGAACATGACTAATTGACAAAAATGAGAGGTTACGATAAATCTTAGTAATAAATGTATTAATTTCTAAATGTCTGACAGAGGTTAAGCAAGATTCCCAGACCAAGTGTCTTCACTTTTTAAACCACAATAAAGAGGTTTGACTCTTGTTTGTGCACCATTGGTTGTCTGAAACCACAACTCAAGCCTTTTAAACTAAGAAGGATTTCTAAGACAGAAAATGGTCTCCATACCTTTAACTTCTGTCCTTAAAACTCTGTTGTTGCTTCTTTGTCATAAAATGTATCAGTAGCAACCTAATTATCTTGTGGACTGTCTGAGGTGGTACGCAGCAGGCTTTTTCTTCTGCATATTATGTCAGGTGAATTTACTGACCAGTCAAACACAGTAATGCTATCGTCATTAAAGCAAGCAGTTGTGCTATGTGGGCATGTCCCAGGTCCTATGGGAAAATTAAATCACAATCTCCATAAAGCTAAGGGACAGTTTGAAGATTTTGAAGGTTTTTCTGGTAGATGGCTGCACTGATTTTGGACATGGAAAAAACACTGTCTTGTTCTATCTCAAATAATGACAAGTGCTACATTAAGCAGACTGTGTGTGAAAACCAAGGAAACCCAAAATGATTTCACACTGACAGCCAGACAAATAGTTTATGCATGTGTAATTTACCAATTAGATGATGGATACACAGTGAGGCCCCCATTTCATGTAATCCTTGCATGTTTGTTTTTCAGATGTGTTTTCCCATGATTGTCCCTTTCTCAAAACGCTAACTAGCTAAGATTAGGATGTGAATAGACCATTTCTAATTCTCCTGCTTTGTGAGACACCAGAGCATCATATATATATTTTTTTCAATTTACCACTAGTAGACACAATAGTTGCCATTTGAAACATCTTGTCAAATTGTCTAGTTAATGTTAGGTTTTAAACAGCGTTTTCATGAGTGTTGTTATTGACAAAATTAATGTTGGTGTCCCACGTATGGCATTATGTGTCTTTGTCGCCTTGTTTCTTCAGACATCAAAGAACAAGGCGAGGAGTGTCAAAAGTTATTTGGCCACGATGGAGCCACACGGCACGCTGCCATTCACTTCGAATCAGCCCGCACACTGAGAGATCCAGCTCGGCCTGCAGGGTACTGCCACTGCTCCACACTTACATCCAGAAACAGGGAGCACACACACCTACATCACCCCTACTCATTTTGCCCAGAAGATTCACAAAACACAAGGCCCCTTAATAAGTCTCATAACTTAGCCAATGGACATCCCTTTTTGACCTGCTTATAAGTGTGTATCTCAAAAGACCTGTGCAGAAACACCTGTAAATCCCACATTAGCATAACAGACACTGAACCAGACGAGAAGTGTCTTTCCCATTGATTGTTCTTCTATCCCTCAAAATTTCTGAGAATTTCATCCTTCCCCACAGGCTTTACTATCTCTCCTCTTCCTTTCTCCTATCATCCCTTTTCCCCCTCCCATTCAGAGATTTCAGAGAAAATAACTGAGGGCCAGATTAGAGGTTGGCTGCCTCTTTGCATTACCAGCAAAGATAAATATTCCCAGGATGACTCCCAATGCCTGGAGGATGTAAATGTGAATGCATGGAGCTCTCCAGCCCAAAATACTCACATGCACACATACGCATCAACACATAGACACATATATGTAAGTATATGTGTTATAAAGCTGCTTCATTTCTGTTTTGAATAGAGTGACAGAGGAGATTGAGCAGAGGGAAATTACCAGCTATGTTTGCTTGTTGCTGGCTGTTCTCACCTTTACCTGTGTATCTGGAATAGTGAGAGTGTGTATGCAGCAGGTGATGAATGGAAACAGCTGCGTTTCAGTTTCAACTGTTACTGGCCACAGGAAGACAGAGACAAGGAAGTGTTGGTCCAGAGCACCAGGGACAGCTGCGTTTTCTGGATTACTTTATGTCTTTCATGTATGAATTATGATCCTTCATGTGATTGTGTCCTTTATGTTGATTTTCTTAAGGCATAAAAGAAAAAATGGGAAAAAAATATTGTAAAAATAAATAAATAAATAAATAAAATTCTAGGATTTTTTTTTTTTTTTTTCAAAATGATCAGTGTAATTTTCTCCGAAAACAAAGTTATTAATTGGAAAATGCTTTAGTCAATTACATAACTATTAACTACATAACTTGACATAAATTTTAATTTTAGGTGGTTTATTGACTGTATTGAGCACCGCTGGTGCCTTGTGACAAGCTTTACAAAACAGGGGGTAAACACAACATTCTGCATTGACAAAACACACTCCCCACAGTCACTTCACCAGCATTTTTGTTGCAAGATAATAAACAATGGGGATAGATTCCCCAAATGTATGACATTTTTAGAGAAATATTTCATAAGTTCTCAATAGTTTCTGTTAAAGCTTCACTCTGAAAGAGCGTTAAAAAATGCCAAACGAAGCAAGTCTTAAGGTAAGAAATAACTTTAGTTTCTGTAAATGTTTTACTCTTTCAAGCTTCGGTTCACACTTAAAAGGCTAGTTTCTTCCAAAGAGACACAGAACCATTTACACACTTCTTTAATCATCTTTTCTTTTCTTATTAGATGGGTACCACCAGCAGTGCAGGATGATCAGCTGCTATAAATAGGCAACTGGAGTAGGCTGCTAACCTACAAACAGATGAGATATATTAAACATCACAAAAAAACAATAAGTTGTTTTTTAACTTTGAGCAGTTTTTGAAATCTCAGTTAATTTTTACTTTTAACTTCACATTGAACAAAACAATTAAATTACCTGTATTGTAAACTGTGCATACTACTCTGTGCATGCTATTCTAGACTTGACAAATATATTCCAAAAATGAATTAAACTTTAGCTTCAATCATGTAAACTTTGAATAATTTTGTCCGTTTCTTACCAGTGGCGTCACGACGGAAGCTTTCAGCTGAAGCTTTGTATCTGAAGAGAGTTTATCACCTGATCAAGGTTTATTTGTAGATTTGTCGGCTGAGATTGAGCAAAGAAAGGAATGGGCGTGTTTGATTCTGTGTAAAGTGCACACAAATTGGGTGGAGATAGTGGAAACTGTCAGAGTCATCAGATTTGCTGGTTTAACTTGACAGTTTCAGAACTAACATAAGTTTTTTTGTTATGACTACTGAATACTGATGAGTGAATAACATGCTCTACTCGAGGCCCTTTGAGTATGTACTGGAATGTTGGTCCAGACGTTGTGAACACAATTCCTGCAAAGTAGCATAGGTTATAAGAATAATATGAATGCACCAAAATCTTAGAATATAGTGAGAGAGAATGACTGATCTAAGAGCTTTTAAGTTGATCCAACATTTAATGAGTCTCAAGTCAAGACAGGCAACTGTTGAGTCAAAACCCAAGTCTTAAACTTGGAATTTCAAGTTCTTTCTAGTCTTTTTTTTTTTTTTTAACAATGTTGCAATAATATGTTAAATGTAAATAACAGAACTTTTTTTTATCTGTATTGCTGAAATATATGCAACCTAACTTTCAAAGTGCCAAAAAAATTATTCAAAAATAACTCACTGCACTGCAGCTTGTACACGTGTACATACAGAGAAAGGAGAAAGGGCCTTGGTGTCCATTAAAATAGGTGAAATTAATTAATGGTGTGCACTTTCCAAATAATATCTGTTTTAAGCTTTAGATTTTGTGCAAAATGTCAAGTATTTTCAGGAAAAGAGATTTAAGTCCAATTCAAAACCTGACCAAAGGTGTAAAAGTCCAAGTTAAGTTACAAGTCTTTGAACATTTGGCTCCAACTCCTCACCTCTGGAAAGCGTGACAAGTACAGTCCATGTATCATTACCATACTGAAATGTTACATCTGAATGCAAAGCATTCTAGTTAACAGTCTGATTCAGCATTAAACTTGAAATTAAATCCTACACTGGTCTTTATAGTGTCACTACCACAACATTTTGTGGAACTGTAATTTATACTTTGGCATAATTCATGCATCTGTGGGGAAGCCCTGAGGAAATCTAACCTCATGATCTGAGCTGCCTTTGCTGCTCTGCCCAGAGAGAATCAACGTCTCTATCATGGCATTTCTTCAGAACACTAATTGCATGGAAGAAAAAGAGTTGGCAAGATTCGGCCATGAGCCAGTGGAAAAAAATAGAGAATATTTCATCCATTTTTGACTTTTCAAAGCGCTGGTGGGATCTGATCTGATCACAAGTCAGCAAGGACATGTGGCTCCACAGGCAGCAGACTGTTCAACAGTGTCACTGAGTAGCTGCCAAAATGACATGGAATATAAAATTTTACAGACTCAAAAATTTTTTTTTAATATGTATTAAACCAGTCCAAATATTTAAGAACTGCTCACAATGTATTGGTCAGATGAACTATATATAACTCTAAATGTATGTGGAAAGTAAGTAATCATATTCTCTTTCAAAATACTGCCTGAAGAAAAATAACTGCTGGACATGTAATATTATAACGCTTGCTTTAATTTACTGAAAGGGAGCAATGTATATAGATATACATGTGCAGGGGCCTATATATAAATATGTATACAGTATATATCATCAGTCTGTCTAATACATTCATCAACGCTTAAGTAATTTCCCGTGGAAAGTTGAGTTACTTAATTAAACTTTTCAATGAATTTCCAATGTATTGAATGGGTTTGTACATTACTTTTGCTGATCTTTCCACATATAATATTTATAATACATAAATATTATATGCAGAAATAAAATAAAACAGTTTTATGATTTCAATGCTACCACAAAAAATTCAGTACAAATGAATTTTAAACTCCATGAAAAAATTTATTAAACTCCAAGGTGAAATAGGCTAATTCTAGAATAAGATAGTATTCTAGAATAATATGAAGACCAATTAACACGTGAGTAAATTATTCCAGTTAAAAATATCAAGAAAATCACAAGTCAGCATAACTGGTGGCGTCATGGTTGATGTAGCATCTGACAGTCAATCAAAACAATGAGTGACAACATAAAGGATGGGTCCAAAAAATATGCCATACATCACTACAACATCATGGTGGTTGTATGTTTGTCTGCATGAGGCCAGGAAGTGGAGCTTATTCATGAGGACACTCATTTTGGGAAGGTTTGTACATATAATCTTATTTTTGGTCTTGTTTTTCTTTAATTTATGTTGAAAAAATAATTTGGGGTTCTTACCGTACCAACTGATTAAGGATGTATGAATATCTGAGTTGAACTTCTGGGTGGTTTAAGAGCTGCACAAAGTTTAAAGATTTCTCATCATAGAGTTTTTGCTTAGATAACAGCATGAATTTGATCATTTGGTGGCATAAGTGCTGCTACTGTCAGGCTGAGAGTGCAGCCATGTTTGTGTGCAGCAGAAAAATGAAGAGACGTGTCAGAACAAGACTGATACTCCCAAGCTGCACTTTTTTTTCTTCTGCTAGATACCAACGTTTGTCTGTTTGGACAAAGACCTAAATGAGATCTAAGCTCAGACACACAAGCAAACACATCGACATGAGCTCATGCATGCATACATAGCGACTTATACACTAACACAAAATTTTGTAATCAAACACTCATGGTCCTATTCACACTCATTCGTGCATGTAAAGAGAAAAAAACAAATATGCAGAAGGATTCGCTGCTAAGGATCTTTGACAAGTTCTATTCCTTGTTTGGTTCAGAAAAGATTTGTTGTCTTAATTTTAAAATACATTTGTGTTTAAACTATACATTTTTCTTCAGACGGTAATCTTTGAAAACATTCTGATGTATTTTCTCTTTTAGCATCTGCACATTGTCACAGTTAGTAGCACTGCTGCCTTGCAGTAAAACGGTGCCTGAATTGAATCCTGGTCAGGGATCTTTCTGCATGAACTGTTCATGCTTCCGCTGCCCATGTGTGGATTCTCTTTTGGTACTCCTGCTTCCTCGCATAGTCCAAACAACATGGAGAAGTGGATAAAAACAATATTTTTGGTTAGTTTTAAAATACAATGTAATTTTGTCATTTTTTTTGTTTGCCTTCAGCCCAATTTAATATTCTGTTTAACATTGATTATTAATGTCAGTATTAGTTTGAGGAGGTGAACTTGAGTGGCTAGATTGGGCAATGCATTTATCTTTTTTTTTTTTTTTTTTCATGACCATATAGTATTTTCTATTTTGAAAATTTTGCTGGATGTCAAAATATGAAACATTTAATATTATTCTATTTACTTACTGCCCCACTGTTTCATATATTTTATCATAGAGTATTTAAAATATATTTGTTTGGTCATGTAAATATTAAGAAGTTAAGCTCAAACTTTGGACATCTTGTGTATCTTGTGATAAAGAGTTTAAAGTATGCTCTGCTTCATACAGAGCTCAAAATTATTTATACTAGTGAAACGTGTAGATTTAACGTAATTGTCTTTTTATTTTTCCAAAATGGATCTTTCGACTGGATCTAATATTAACATTCTGTGTCAGTCAGCAACCCAAATTGAATCTGAATGAGTGTCTGTGAAGGGAGATCAGACTTATGGTTGAGACAAGGAGGACTTCCAACTTCAACTCAGGTAATGATGTCCAAATGTTTAAGAAAATATTCTCAGAAAAATAATGTGAACTTTCTCAAATGAAGAAAGTAAAAACAAAGTCTAAAAAAAAATGTATTCTTAGTATTTTGCCATTTAATAAATATAAACAATTTTGGTCATTGTAATTGATCTAAAATAGGAAAACATTGCTTTTGATTTAATGTAGGAAATTAAAAAGATATCTTATTAAAACAATCACACCTACATTAGAATTATTATTTTAATTATTTGAACACATATTATTATGAATATTATAACAATTACTAGTATAACAATACTAATTCTAAATTTGTATTAGACTGTACTATTCTCCAAGTAGCAATGTTGATTGATATCACGCAGTGTCCAAAAATGTGCTCATAATAAGTTGAGGCTTGGCTTAGCTTGAGAGCACTTTGCATGTGCTGCGGTATCAGATGCTTAGAAAGCTGATGCTGAAATGTAAGCTCTAAAGCTGTAAGGTAGATATGTGGGAATATCACTAGAATATTGTGCTTGTGCTCTCATTTAAAGATGCACTGAATGTAAGTGCGCTGGTAAAAGCTTCAATTAGGATTCTTCTCGGATCCTATGTCTTGTTTATTTTCCTTTCCTTGATTTCAAGGGTTACATTTCTTATCTGTTCCTGTAAAACAACTAAAAGGCCATCATTCCAGTTTGATATCATGCATTTCATCAGCTATAACCTCCATACATTCGGTGAAGCTTTTCAGTTATTTTTGAATAAAGAGTCCGTTAACAGGAAGATTTTATAAAAGAAACACCTCTGTTTCTCACCAAACAATCAGATAGTATACAGCAGCAGTTCTCTGAGTATAAACATGCTGAGATATGAGCTTTATCGCCCTCATTTATCTGACATCTGGGATCTCTCTTTTCAGCAGTGGTTGCATCAGCAGAACCGTTGTCCACAGCAGTCAAACCGCTTTTGCTTCCCCTCTTTTTTGTATCCCAGATGGGCAGGTGCATGTGTATATACAAACACCCCTCTGTCATGTGCTCACTCACTTTTTCTTTTTTTCTGTCTCATGCACAAGTATCTGTATAAAGGCACGCCACTGAGTACGGACTGCAGCATTCTTCACAGAATTTTAACCATTCTTTCCTTTTTCCAGTATTTAAAACAAGTCAGTCGAATGTTGTGATTTGAGAGGTCCAAGAAGCTACATTAAATTCTGCCTCAATCGCCAAAAGTCTAACAACAGAGGAGAAAATAGCTTTGCTGTTTCACTTTCCTCCTCCCACTGTTTCCCACTTTCTGTTGTTTAAAGGAGAAGTACACCGATCTGACAAGGGACACTGACACCTTTCATCACCCCCTTCCCTCTTTATGCAACAACTGCATTGTGGCCGGATGCCATGGGTAGGTACTGTAAACATCGCTGCCTTTTTCCCCCTCTCTCTAACACAATAGCATCCAACGTAATTGAGGCATGCAAGTTTTGTGGCTGCCATATGCCAAACACGGCCGAGATAAATTGCTTTGGAGGGAGGAAAGAGTAAAGTAGAAAACTGTTGTTCTGTGATTAAATCATTCAGGAGTAATTCTTTAACATTTTGCAAGACAAACAGAACAGTTTAAAGATTTCTTTTTACTATCAGTTGGTACTGCTACTGCAACTCATTTTTGGCTATAATTTGTAGGATTAAGCGCCCTGTCAAACTTCTTTTCAGTTAAGTGTGACATTACTTAAATGTGGGCTTTTCTTTTTCTCTGAAGAGCATATAGCCCTCTCTCTTTAGCCTATCCTGCACACTGCAAACAAGTCTGGACAGCTATGTATCTCATCCCTCTGCGGATAAACACAGGCAGGAAATGAATGCGGTTTTACAGTGATTCACTCCATACTGGAAGCATTTGTTGTCAAAGAAATACATTCAGTGCAGCCTTGGCTTCACATGTTTACTATTTTCTCCTGTTTCGGTAGATTTGTATCTTTTCAGTTGGCTGTTTTCTATGCTGAAGTTGCTGTGATTATGACATTCATATTGTATGGTAGTTTTACTATATTATATGTATTTTTTTGTAGTGAAAAATATGTCAGCTTCCTGAATTGTATTTTTGTGCCTTGACTTGTTCTCACACTGTCTATTGCTATTCTCTTTCCTTTCTGCTTTCCCAACGATCCCATACATCTTTATGTCTCCTTTTAAGCTTCACTATCTTTATTAGTCAAAAGTCAAAGTGCCTGAGGCCAAAGCTTAAACCACAAAGTACAGCTGGTTAGGGACTGTTGGAAAGAGTAATGAGTTTTACCTTTAGCTGAACCATAAAGGCTGGTTCCTGTCATTGGGGATTCCTAATCTGAAGTGAAGACAACACAAAAGCAAACGTACTTGCATACTTTAAAGCCCTATCTTCCTTGCTGTAATAACCACCATTTTAAAAGCTTTTAAATATCTCTTCTTGTCATAATTGACAACAAAACCTGACTTTTTGTTGAGTTCTGGAAAGACCAGAATTTTTAAAATTGTTACTTGATAAGTTATGTAAGATAAAATTTAACTCTCCACAGATGAGGTGTGTATGAGAGAGAGAACCTGTAATAGAAAGGGTTAAACACTTTTGTTTTGTTGTTGTTCTCTATCTATCTAAATCTTTTCATAGATATCTTATTAAAAAATAAAACTATACCAAATAGTAATACCGGTATTTACTAAAACTTAAAGAAACTGAGTTTGAGAAACTTGTAAGTAATCCAGTCACCAGAGTTACTCACCTCAGGTGACTGTTTAGGAATCTTTCAGATCAAACTATTTTTGTATTACATCTTTCACTTTTGCACTTCCCAACCCTGTAAAAGCTGTCACCATTCTATATTCTGGCCACAAATGTTTTCACTGTGAAAAGCAACCAGTTGGTGAACATGCATTTAGTAGGTATCCAACTGATTTTTCTTTTTTTTAATTTTGTCTTCTTTTTCAAATGGAAAGGATTGTGGTATTAATAGCAGATTTCTATTGTTAAGAAAACTGCTGCACAAAGACTTCTGCTACCCAGATTTTATGGTCACTGCCACATAGTTTGGAAAGGTTTTAACAGTGGATGTTATTCAGTTTTGGACTTGCATTTAAACATATTTTTGAATTGCTTTTCATCCAACTAAACAATTATATATACATTTTATTAGCATATATTAATATCAAAAGCACCTAAAAAGGCACCTTCTCCTTTCTTATCTAATATATTTTAATAGACGCAGTTATGGCCAAATGTGAAATCGAGAAAAAGAGATATGTGTTCGAACAGTTAATTTTTCTTCCATATTTTCAGCCTTGTTCATTCTTTTTCTGTGATCAGTTTTCTGTTTTTTATTTACTTTATTTTTGATATCTGTTTAATCAGGTGCAGAGTTGTGCAGGTGCTGGTTCCTGTCTGCAGCTGTCAGTAAGTAACAGGAGGGGTCTCATCTGGGCAGGTCTCTGGTACGTCACACAGCAACATAGAGACACACACGATGAACAACTCTTTAAACACACACCGATACTTAACACAGTTTCTAATCTCCAGTTAATGTTATGATTTATAGTAACAAGAATAAATAAATTTGGAATAGAGCTTTAATACTAATTTGACATTAAATACCTAAATGTAAATCAATATATATTTCTGCATTTAATAACTAATGATGATTAAAGCAGAAGAGAAAAATGTTTGTATCTAATGTTACAGAATAATTTGGATACTGAATTAAAATATGTAATATTTTATGGAGATAAAGACATAAAATGATTTAATTATGAGCCAACAGAATGATGCTGTCTGTATGTAAAATTAAAATGAGTCAAACAGAGCTACGCTGCATTGAAATTAACCTAAAATACCTAAACCATTGTTTGAGGGGTGAAGAAGTGGATGGGGAGGGTTAGGTTCGTGGAAAACGCATAAATTATCTTATAGATAAATATTGAAAATTCATTGATTTTTGCCTAATAAGTCCCGGTTATTCTGAAAGTTTTGGAAGTATAATGCAAAATAATTAGCTTTGGATCAAAGACCTTCACCCACCACATTTATTTGACAAGGTTGGAATATATTAATAACCTAATTGAAATTTATATTAACATTTAAAACAAGATTCAATATTCTCTAATATTTAAAAAGATACAGAGACCAAATTTGGTTTGTTCAGATATTACATAATTTTTCAAAAGGAAATCTCTTGTGTTTCATACAAATAAATATGAACTTTAATGACATACATACCTTTCAAAAGGGTCTGATAACTTTAAGGATATAGACCAGCAGCATTGCACACACAATGCACATTATTGAAAGATGTGATGCAGTAACGGCCACAGCTTTCTAAGTCTCTGTCTTTCACTACCCACCAACTGGATTCAGTTCCTCCTGTCACTCTGTCTGTTTTTTAGGCCACACATACACAGCCTCAATTTACTGTCCTTGGGAATCAGCCATATGTAGACCACAGATGATTAAATCCCAACTCTGGAATCCTGGACACAAAGACAGATCAATAACCTCGACTAAGCCATAATCCCATTTACAGCAAAAACAACTAGGAGGAGTATCGTAACTGTTTCTCCTCAAGACTTGTCTTTTGTCTTTTGATCCACGGAAACATTTTGGGGAGGCAAACTTCAGAGTGACCAATAAGACCACATGTACAGGGTCTTTTTATCCAACCCTTATGCTCATGATTTAGCCCTTGGTAAACCAGTAAACATCACTGAGAGTAAAATACAGTATATTTTGTGTTTACAGGCCTGTTCGTTTCCCAAACAGCTTGTTCTAATTACTGCACTGAAAACCAAAGTGAACAAGAACCGCTTGTATGGTGTTTTAGAGTTGGAGAAGCCAGATGCCTTTCATTAGATAGGATGAGCATCAGAAACTATATGTTACCATTTCTCTGCCTTTGTGTCAGTGTGAATGAGGAGGAAGACAGTGTTTTGATTCTAGTTGTGTTTGATTTGGTAGTCGGAAATTAGAGCCTTGTTAACTGCCAGGCTTTCTACAGTTTGCCTAAGGTGCTAGGGTCTATTTTACGAGAATATCCTTTTTTTTTTTTTTTTAGGTGGAGGGTTGAGGTAGAGGGGGGTCTTTTGCAGGAGCCCAGCATATATACACATGTTCCCTGAGAAACCAAGACATCTGTTGTCTGTGAGAAGAGAGCACCAGGAGAGGAGGTCTCTGCTGAGGGGTCTCAGTGATTCACCCACAGTGACTACAGGGCTGAGTAATTGGTAAGAAATCGACACATAAGATGTTAAAGGAAGGCGTGTCAAGTCAGAAAGGAAGGAAAACAGGCCACCTCATTCCCAGAGAAAGGAAAAAAAAAACAAAAAAAAACAACAACATGAATACAGAGCAGAATAGGAGCAAAGATCTTCATCCAGATCCCACTCACCCTCCTCCCTTCCCCTCTGTATCCCTTCCAGACCTAGACTCCAGACTAGCTTCATCCTTGTAATTTAGATTAATTTCTTCCACATTTTCCTCAGGGATTAGTCTGTACCTCTCAACCCCACCCCCTGCCCTTCTACCCAAAGCACCGCACACACATAAACATGCACAGCTCACCCCCTGCCACAGTTTCCTAATACTCTCATTATTAGACTACATTCCCTTTATGTCTAGCCCCACCCAGTCTTGACTTTCATACAAATCACCCCAGAAATGTAAAAAACAAAAATAATAAGTTTAGTTGAGGAAAGTCAATAAATCACTCCACTGCTAATGTCTTTTGTGGCATCCAAAGAGATTTGCTGTCGACATTAAAGTTAACTCAACTTCTACTGTTTAAATAAAGCATTCTCCAATTAGAAAGGGGGTAATCATTATTCTAAGTAGCTTGTTATGTGACAATTGAAAGAGTTTAAGTTGTTTGACCACACTTAACTCAGTTTTATTAACTATAAAAGTTTTTAGATCCACTAGCTTGGCAATAAATAGGGGTGCTAAAACTTGGATGCAGCAATTACTTTAGAATGAGCTTCTAAAACGAATAGTCTTATCGGGACACAAATAAAACTGATCATATTCTCTAAATATTGTGGGATACCACACACTGTGTTAATACCAACTATTTCATGTAACTGAAGAGGGGGTTTATTGTCAGTAAACCACTCTAAAGAAATACAAACAAAATTATTTACAGCAACAAGTTAACCAATACTGTAAAGCAAAGACATTTGGAGGGATTATCACAAAGCAAGCATTTACAGACCCATTCAGTAAATTTAAATATATTGAAAAGCTAATATATATTAGTAACTATGGCTTGCATGCACAGTGATATTTGTGTTACAGTGTGATGCAACAACTTTGCAAACATGACAAGGCTTGCTGTTTCGCTAGTATCAAAAATATGGTTTGAACATAACAAATTCAAAGGTCTTTAATATATTAGTTCTGAAATTATGAGTGTGAAACTATTGCTAGTTAAGTTAAAACTAACTAACTGAAGACGTTATCATATGTGATAAAAAAAAAAAAAAAGATAATGGCCAGATTTGAAAAATATTTTCAAATATTTTTCAAATATTTTTCAAATATTTTCAAATTTAGAACAAATTCTACCTTTAGAACAAATTCTCTTTGTTCTACCTTTAGCTGTTTAGTAGCAGCAGGAAACATTTGAAAAACTTTGTCCAAACAGCATCAATAAAGTATACAGAGAACGCACAGCAGCAATATTTTCAAAATTGAGAATTTCATTATTATTTAAATCCTTGGTTGTCAACCAAGTTTAAAATATCCTCAAAGTGGGAATGAATTGACACATGGTCAGTGTAAAACTTTTCAAAAGGAAAGTCTCGTTTTTCTGAGACAAGCAATTAGTCTTAGAAATCAGGGCTCCTTTTCAGACCAAAAAAAAGCACAAAGGAAAAGGAAAAGACCAAAATTGGCAAAGAGGCATAAACAAAACAGAACTATAATTTACAGACAATGCACTGTATATTTTTGTTGCTTTATGCTGGATTTTGATATCTAAATAATACCCTTTTTAAGACGTAAGGTGAAGTTTAAATTATACTGCACATTTCACAACTTCCTCAATTTAACTGACCTAAATTGTAAGATTGTTAAAAAATAATCCTAAACGCACTGCTTTGAAGAAGAAAGCTGTCACTTGGGGCACAGGAGTCAGACTACTGGGTGGAAATCATATCGTTTATTTCTCTTCACCACCGCACACAGATAACATAATGCAAACTTTGTTACTTTTTAGAACACACACTCCTGAATATCCTATTTTTGACACATACCTAAGTTTATTCACAGTTCCTGTACAAAACCACAAATTTGCAATCTCTTTTTTAACAATGAATGGCTCAAGTACAGCATGAGATGTGTCTGTTGTACTTCATAAAAAACATACATAACAAATTACAATTCCAGAGCTTCGCACAGAAATCAGCAACAATTTTCAACTGTGATTTAAAAAACTTCAAAATTAAATTAACAACAGAAAAAAATGTAATTTGGGTTAAACATGGACACAGTTGGTAACACCTTTGCCCTATTCTGTTTTCCTCTATGTACTTGCATGTTCTCCGTGTGTGGGTTCTCTCAAGGTACTCTGACTTCCTCCCACAATCCAAAAACATTTCTGGCATTCGGTCTTTCTACGTTGCTTTTAGCTATGAGTGAGTGTGTGTTGCCCGTTTTTGGATTCACAACCCGTCCAGTGACCCTACAAAGAAAAGCAGGTATAGGTTTTGGGATGCACAGATGGATGTTTTTACCAAAAGTTCATTTTATAAATTATAAAAATAATGATGTTACCCCTAATTGCACAAATTTGAATTTAAACAAAATTATTATTAATAGCTAAAATATTTTTAGCTTGGCTATTTCCATTACTGACCAAAATGCATTAAATTCCAAACCCTGACTACACTAGTAAATTTTTTGAGATCTCTTTAGTCATATTTTGTGATGCAAGCAAAAGCTATCTATTGTTTATAGTTCTATAAAAAAATACAAACAGCCATTTTTCTCATGAAATCACCATCCGCTGCCTATCTTCACAGAGCCAAGAGCAAGCTTAAAGCCACTGGTAATTTACAGATAAGAATCTACTACCGTCATCTTTCTGACTTGTCGTTTATGACTTGGGATGTTAGGACCATAGTTTAACTCATAAAGTGGTTTTGGTGGTTGGGAACTGCAAGCGAGCGATTAGTCAGACTGCAAACGAGCCTTAATGCATAACAGATTTCAAACACATTTCTTGAGACGAAGTGGTAGACTGAACGGAGAAGGGTAAAAGTTAACAGCAAAGTATCTGTGAATGTTTGGGCCAAACCTTTTGAAATTATTACAAAAAGAAAGAGGAAAAGAGCAATGACAGAATTCTTTCTATGTATCTCCCTGCTCAGAGATGATTGAAAACAATGAAAAATGTTTAGTGAAACACAAGATCATGTGGTAAAATTATAAAAAAATTTGACATGACATCAAGTTATTCCCATTTTGGCACATTTCTCCTCTGTCCTTTGAGCTTCATCACGTGACTTGCCATGACCTACATTAAAAGGTCATGCAGTCAGAGCTAACTTGAACTACAGCTACAGTTCAGTGACGCTGGAGTTGACAAGTACCCCAAGGCTTTCATAATGAAATGTAAAAATTACATTAACATGTCAGTTATATCTCCAATTAAGGAGGTTTCTGAGTCCCTCTCTTTGTTCTTAGAAGAAGAAGTGGTGAATGAGATCAACAAGCTCATGCTTGTCTCCAGTTCCCAGCTACCTTAGGTGTGTCATATGGGAATTGCTCACCCTTGCTCACAGTTTAGAGTTTGACCAGTTTTCATGTTGCCAAAGTTTTAGAAATCACACGAAAAAGGATGACACATGAAAAACAGGTGCACTCACAGTTTGTAGCTAAAATTTTTTCACTTGGTGGCAATGTTCCTAAGGTTTTAAATGTGTACCTTGGCTGCTCCTTTGGCAGTTCCAGCCAGCTTTGGCTAGAGCTGCCAATCTTTGATCTTCTATCAAACTTGCTGATAGAAGACTGTCTTTGCAGACAATAGACGATGAAAATGAATGGAATTTGTGTGTCTTCCAAAACAAGAACTTTCTCATGTGACTGAGTGACAGTCTGAACGACAACTAATAAGAAAGTGAACAATCAGTTCTGTCTGTTCAATCAGACATTTAGACTTAGGGAGGTGTTAACTCAACTTGTGTTCAAACATTTATCACAGACACTCAAACAGTCCTGCTTTTTTCTTCTTCCGCCTATAGCTTGCACCATCATTTGCTCTCCCTGCAATTATCTACTCTTTCAGGCCCATGCATACGGCATAACATGAATAACTGAAGGCAGTTAAAGTCAACTGCTGTGAGGGCTTTGAGCCACTGGGTTCAGGTTGACAGGTCTGGTTAGACTGGTTTCTGAGGGGAGCGGCTGATACTTGTCTTACTGCAAGGGATCTGCAGCTAAGTGCAACTGCTGCTTCTTCTTTACTGTGTAACATGTTGTTTGTACTTTTTTTTTCGTCAAAAATTGGTTTCTCCTACTGACCTCCATGGCCATACTTCTGAGAAAACTAGATAAAAATGATAACATTGCAAAAATAAAAGTAATATAATTTAAAAATATCTCTTTAAATTAACTGCAAAATGCTTTTCTTCTATCACTACTGCATTGGTATCATTCATAGAGTAGGAATAAATACATTAACAGATCACATGCATTCTGTCTTAGATGTTCAACTTTTCTTTGGTGCAGCACCTACTAAAATCAATTTTAGAAGTCTGTCCACTTTGTATCTGTCACTGATATTTATCAAACTGCTCCTGATACACATAGAGACAGTCAATATAGTTCAATGTGGACTGGCTGGGCAAGTGATGATTAAGCAACCTTGTTTCCTATGCAAGCTTGTCAACAGTTTTTCATCAGTCTCTCACAGACATCAAAGGTGCTCTCAGCAGTATGGGGAAACTTGTAGCAGTACACTGAAACAACAGAGTAGAAAAGGAGAGGCTCCACATTAGCTTGACAACATATTTGCTGTATCTTAAAACTGTAACTCAGGAAAACCTTCAACATTGCAAACCTTTTTTTGCAACATGTGGCTGAAGTATCAGATATTTTTATGTTGGTTTAGAGTTTTACATAAAAAGCAATGTGTATCACAAAGAATGAACTTATGCAATGTAACCAGTAAAGTTGCAGCTGATGTGATTTTAGAGACAGTGCATCTCAATAATTAAAATAAACAATCATTGCAATGAGTTGTTTATTTCAGTAACTCAATTCAAGAAGTTAAAGGACGTTATAAAAATGTTTTGCATTGAGTTTTATTTCAAGTATTCTATTCTGTTAATTTGTATAATTGCGGCTTTCAACTTGGCACAAATTTTTGTTTCAGACATTTCAATATTTGTCTTTGAATAATACCAATTACATAATTATTTTTATTGCACAAACGTTATGTCATGATCCATTAATAAATTATGCATCCATAATTGGTAGTTTAGTGAAAGGAAAAAAAGCTAGACAAGCAATAGGCATAAGCACTGCTAAAGAAAAAAATGTTTACACACATGGATAAGGAGCCTTGAATGCTGTGTAAAAAATAATTTTCAGAAAGAAAACTTGAAGTTTCATTTGGTGTGTTTTGCAATCATAAAATATAACATAAAATACACACTTTGAATAATTTAGTCTGTTTTCAGTTTATGCAGTTTATTTATATGTATTCAAAAATTATGTTTTTGAATTGAATTACTGAAATAATAATAAAAAAATCTTGTGAACAACAATGTAATGTATTACGATGAACCTACACATTGTCTATGCTTTTTGTCTTATGAAACACAATTTATAAAATTCCCGCCAATATACTTTAATTTACTGAAATAAATTAAAGCTGTTAAGAATGAGGGCCGTTCTTTAAAAGTAACTTTTGAAATCCAGATTAACATGGGAGCCGAACCACCTGAGCAACAAGAAACCAAGAATATTTCAGATAAAATCACCATCAACCATTTTCTTAGTTCAAAAATAAACAAGTCATTTGCCTGCTCTCCACAACACATCTTTGTCCCTCACATGATGCGCTGTTGAGGTCTACGCCTTCAATGAGCTACACAGCCTATTTGTGAAGCTGACTGAGAGCAAATAATGATGACTACTGTTCGTATTACTTTAGTAGGGGGAATTTTCTTTGGCTGTTTATCTACAAGGAAATCTTCCAACACATGACTTAACCATTTTCTGTGAACTATCGCTGAAAAAACTAGGCCATAAAAAAGGAAATGTGTGTTTCTGTGATCTGGGCAACATCACTTGCACACCGGATCTGGCTTCAGGCTTTCATTTTTTATTTGTATTTGATCCTGGAACTTTGAAACATTTTTTTTTTTTTTACATCTCTAACAAAAAAAGGCAAATCATGCCCATTTCCTAAACTCTACTTGAGGAAAAAAAAATCTAACCCATTTTAGAAAGTTTCTAACATCTTGTAAAAAGTTAGACCATATACCTCAGTGATGCTATTATTTACACAAACCCATTAAATTACGAGATAAATTAAAAAATATATATTTACATTCCAGGACAACAAATTGAATAAAATTCTATGTTTTGACATTTTGAATTTAATGTCTAGTTAAAAACATTTTAAAAGAAAGAAATATGTACAAGTACACACATTCTTACGACACGCATTCATAGTAAAAATGCTGTTTGGCTGATGTTACCTCATGCTTTCAAACACTAATATTGGAGAACAGAATTGTGTGAATGTTTGTCTCACACGAACACTTACGAGTCTTTTGCAGCATCTTTAAAGTCTCTGGTGTGTGAATGAGCACTGACTGAAAAATTATTGCCAGACTTGAATTGTCTCCCATTAAGCAAAGCATGATAACACTGGAGTCAGAACGGGATGTACAAAACAATAATAAAAAAAAAAAACCCAAAGAAAACAGAGTGTATTGTTGCATCTCACTCTTTCGCTATGTTGCTTCCTTTCTGTCTGTCTCTCACACATAAACACACGCACGCACTTAAAAATTGTCCTTTGCAGGTCCATTGAGACACAGGAAATCAGTGGATTTGCCTCCAGACTGAAGGGCTAGGGCAGGGAGAGGGGTGCTGAGAGGAATTCACAGCCATTGCAACTCATCTTAAAATGATGTCCACAAGAAAAAAAAAAAAAAAAACTGAATGCACTTGTTCCCATCCCCTTTTAATAAAACTGTAGTCGAGTTGGAATTGTATGGAACTGCATTGCTATTATTTGATGGTATGTTTAACCATCACAGAAGCAGCTCCCAAAAAGCCGAGTCCACAGAATTCCCTATTTGAAGTCAGCACTTACCGATGTGTAGCCATCTGTGACAAATCCAAAGTTTTGTAGAAATATACATTTACATCGGAAGCACACATACACATCCACATACAAAATAAGCTCTCAAAATGGTAATACTAAAGATAAGTTTCAAAAAGTCCAAAACAGGGAGAGGGCAGCAAGAATGAGTGTATTCTGCGATTGTGAAATTCAGGTTTTCTCCTTTTGAGCTCTCATTTCCTGTGCTTGTCCATTTTGTCAGTGGACTTGCTCCCGCTCTCCGAGGATCCCTGCGTTTCACTGCCAGAACTCAAGTACATCTTGTCCACTTGTTTGAGCGCCTCATTTAGGTAGTTCTGGAGGGAGGTCATTGCAGCGCAGATGGCTGGAGAACCAAATCCATGAGTGATGAGGCTGAAATGAGTCAGGCAGCCCTGGATTCCAGGCTCCAAGATGGGCGCCGGCCTTGAGTTTCCTAACGGTGACCGGTCCTGTGTGAGCAGGTCAGTAAATTCTTTGCAGATTTGCCTGAGGGGAGAGAAACCAAAGTCAGGATGGATGCAATAATATACTTGGCCTGAAAGCCAACCCAATAGATAACACAGTGGGTGTTTCAGTATGGTAGCTGCTCTACTGCCAAAATAACAGAGCAAAAACAGGCTTTGAAAAACGAAAAAAAAAAAGGCAAGTTGCAACCTGACTCAGTTACAAGTGAATAAATGCGTGCAAATAAGATGCAAACCACAAATTAGGAATACTGACTTAGCAGCGAGGAGCATGTTCTTGCGAGAGTTGACCTCGTTGCGCTCCACATGGGGCCTGCCCAAGTATTCAGCTATTGCCTTTGCAGGAAACTCAGTCTCGCATACATAACCAAAGTCTCTTGCTAAATGAACAGCTTCACCTGTAGAAACAAAAATGAAAAATCAGTTGTTGTTAGACACAGACACAAGACATTTCTTCTTCCAGACAACTCCCCCAAAACTACTCTAAAAATCACACCATATTCTTGCACACAAAGGGAAAACTTTATACTGTTGTTTAAAGAGTTGGATGAAAAGGAAACAATTCCCTCTAACTGCTACACTCATTCCTTCCAAAACAACTGCAGTAATTAGGGTGTCGAATTCTAAACCACGTAGAAGTGACAACAGTGGCTCTTCTGGTCTGAGCTCAACATAATTAACATGCACTTTGGTGGCATGAGTCATGTATCTTACACCTATTTAAGTTCTTTTAAAAGCCATGCTCAATGAGGACAGAGTCTATAAGCAAAAAAGACAGACTTCCAAATATTACTTCCACTGGTTCTGAATTGCACCTTTTTCCTGTGAATGTTAAGTTGAAAGACTTTACTCATAGGACACAAGTAATGAAAATGTGAAATATTACATTTAATTACATTTTTTCATCTTTGATCAAAATGTATGAGCAGTTTAAATTGGGTCAGACTTTTGTTTTTCTTTTCCTTATTTTTAATAAACATACAATTACTAGTAAAGAGAAATGGAAATATGCTTATTCCATATTTGTGCCCCTTATGCCAGTGTACAGTGAATATGTACAACCCTGTAAAATATTTACTAACATATTGTAAAGTGTTTTCCACACTGAGCCAAGAATGAAAAAATATTTTTGACATTATTATTTGTCTGCTTTTGTTTACTTGTTGAAAAAAATAAATGAAACTAAACCTATGAGGTTTAGCGAAGAAACCTTAAAGGTGCAATTAATTATTTTTGACCATTTTGCAGGAAAAAATGCTTTGCATGTCAATTAAATAGCTTCAAATGTGAAATAAAAGTCAAATAAACACTTTTATTCTTTCATGACTGGTTTTCGATTCTGTTGTCCAATTACCATGAAATGTGGATTTTTTGATCATCTCTTTATGACTAAATTGGGGTTGTTCTTATGTTACTGTCTCACACTATATGATATCAAATTTTCAAATGTGACTTGTAAATGTATCAAGAAATAATTTATCTATTCACGCAATATTATTGCCAACCCTACATTTCAACCTGTTGGAAAGAAAATCTTTCTTGTGGAAAACAAAGCCAGTGGAAGGAATTTATTTCCATCTTGAGGTTGCTTTGATTTGCACTATCATAACGGGCTTATGCGGATAAATGGTAATACTGAGGGCATAAAGCACCTCAAGCTATGCTTTTTTGATAGTCTTGCACATAACTAACAGGATTCAGGCAGATGTTCAGAAGCACAAGCTTTAAGGTCAGTAAGCCCTCCTGGGGAGTTGAACACAACATAACAATGCTTAATTCAGCTTTGAAGGTCTCGAAATAAAACAGGCCTCCAGTCACTCTCCTGCATAGAATCATTAGCCTTAAAAATGAATGGGAATCTAGAAAGGGAAAAAAATATCCTGCTTCAGCCAGCGGCAGGTAGGCGATGTGAAAGTGATACTGTGATCATATGAAAGTCTAACCGTATCAAGATACATCTGGCGTGCACAAGGTGACAAATTTTTATCTTGCCTTTAGCTCATGCTATGAAATAGTATTACACCAACAAAACTTGGTCTGATGGGATATTGGCTGGTTTGCATTAAAAAAATACAAAATAATAATCATGGTATGTAATTAAAAACTGTAAATGTCCTGTTTGGAAATTTGAAAACAAAAGTATTTTTTTACTAAACCATAACAAAACAAATATAAAAATAGATTTTACACTGAACAGAGAAGGATTCATTTCTGAGAGAAGTTTGCTTATTAAAAGTTTTCTGTCAGTCCATTTCTTTTCGGTGGATCCAGATAGCTGTTTATAGAGAATAAAGTCTGAATGCCTCATGGACATGTTTTTATTGTCTCAAAACAAAAGTAAAAAGTAAAACATTGCCATTGGCAAAGCTTTTCTTCTATTCCTATTTTGACCAACTGCAGAGGCCAATCATCCATGTAAGAGGTCACCTAATGCATACATAGTGTGAGCTACTTAAACACCTTTCTCAAGAACAAAGCTGGTTGACAGGCGGCTTGAATTGTTTTATGATTACGCTCTAATAAAAACACACTTTGCTGAAGACAATGACACTCGTACATTCCCACGCTATTTGAGCAGCATTCCAGCCGGCGTAAGACGCAGTATAAGTCAGAAAGGTGCAATATGCTATGAATGATGCGTCATACCTTCTACAAGTGAGGTAAGTAGAGTGACATTGGCTGCCTTCCTTCTTCCAGCAGGCAAATTAAGCCCAATTTTATCCAGCTTCTCTCGCAGAGAACGACCACCATTTTTTGACTTGGCTCTGCAGGATGACATAAAAACAAATTGAGTCCAACTCCTTGAAAGCAGCAACAGATTTTAGATGTACATCATTTCAGTTTAAGAAAAATAAATCTCACTAATACCATTAGTATAGTATTTTCTATTATTTTATGAGTTTTGGTGATTATTATTTAAGAAAATTGAACGTGCATTAAAAGAAAATAGTGTATAAAATTTTAGAAGTGTAGGAATATTATAGAAAAGAAGGTCTCCCTCTGTTTAATATTCTAAAATATAAACTGCTTCGCCTAACCTGAAAGAAAAAACAACAAAAAAAAAAATCTAATGATTCAAAATCAAAACAGATCCATCACTCAAACATGCATTTATATAGGCTCTCATACTTTTAACTTTCCTTGGCAGAGTCAATTTTCTGCATGGTCAGGCCAACATCTCTCCCTCCATATTGTGAGTGAGAGATCTTTAGAGAGGCATGTGCGACTAAATCCTCCCAACACCCCCCCGCACACACACACACACACACACCCCTCCGACATCATCTCAACACACTCCCCTCCAGCCCCGGTTTCTGGACTTACAAACCCCCTCCCTTAGGTATTTGACCTACATAAAAAGTGCTGTGTATGTCAGCATTAACAAAGGCACATGGGAAGTGGCAAACATGCACTTTGACAAAAAAAAAAATTACTCTGATCAGGGGTGTTAAGCACAAATGGTAACCCCACCTCTTTAACAGACTGTCACTGTAACATATGTGACAAAAGAGCAACTACTATAGCACAGATAAAATTATGCATCATGCAATCAGCAAACACAATCACACACTTTTGAGATTAACATGTTAGAACACGGAATGCCTTGTAAATTACACAAAAAGACCACAAGCCAAGCTGAACTTTAAAAAGCAAAGTATTTTCCATGAGCCACTGAGATTTGAGCTATGGCTAATACTCTATTGTGTTATTATGATTAATATCTAAGGTTTTTATAATGTATCATATTTATAACATTTAAGGTTGAAAGTAAAATCAGGTCAAGAAAAAAAAAAAAGTTAAATTCAATCCAGTTAAACTGTCATGATAAATTAATTTAAGCCTCGACCTGCGTAAAACTCCTCCCAGGAGTGATGCGTTCAGGCACTCCGGGGGTGACAAACGCCTCTGGACTTCAGCCACAGTAACCTTGTACTTGGATGTGGAGCTCAACAAGGAAAGACGGCCCGGTACGGAGCAGAACACCTCTGTGGGGTTTGATACCATGCCCAACAGTGACTCTTTCTGGAAGGGAAGGCCCAGCGTGTTGCCTTTCGGTAATGTGACAGGGCCTGGAGAGAAAGGGAAAAACCTACATTATGAACACAAAAAGAATTGTGGTTGGGCAACAGTGATTGTTTGCATATGCCCTTTTCCAGTGTATGTACATAAGCTCTAAATCCTTCCTTGAATGTCTGGTTTTTTGCATGTAATCACAAGAAGCTGTGCGTGTGTGACTGTGTGTATGCATGTATGATTAAGCAGCTCCGAGGAAACCAGTCTTTGGTGAATGAGTGTTTACAAGAAACATCTTCTTGGACCTTTCGAAATATTGTGTGGTTCTTGAAACATTGGATGCCTGAAGGTTAGCCCTCATTTTAAACACCATCCACAAATAGGTATCCACAAACAAGCTGAACCTCATTTAAACCCTTACTTTGTAAAGGACCTGCTCTCTTCTAAAAATATTTATAACTTTGTTTTTTATCACATTCAATAAAGATTTATTTTAATCAAACACAAAAGGACTGACAGTCTGCAGACAAACAAAAAAACAGTACAGCACACTACAATACAAAATACAGCTATCTTCATCCTCACCAGCAAGAAAGCCCCCCTGATAATAAGTCCTCTGTATGCGATCAAGGTTCCTGCCACCTCGTAGTCCTAATACTGAGACAGAAATCACAGAGTCACATGGGTGTTTCACTCCTCCTCTGGAGCACATGCCTGGGAATGACATGCCATTGTTTACAAGTGGGAAAACCTAGATTGCCGATAGCGTGTCCTTCAGCATGGGAACAACATAATGACCCATCACTGATTTCCATAACATCATGAAGATGGGATGCTTTATTCTGTTGCATAAATAGCTTTCTGCTTGTAATTGTGGTATCTATCTAGCTATCTATCTATAGTTTTATTGGACCCTGTTGTCAAAGCAGCAAAAGTTTCAAAACACAATTCATGCCCCAATAGATTACCAAACTGTCCTTCCTGTGCAACCCAAACGCCACACCCAACCAGAAGCTGGTCCTGCAAACAGCCAAACGCAATTCAAGATTCAAGACCAATTCCTAAATTCTTGAAAACGTGATCAAAAAAGATTTGCTATGAAGAGCTTGAAAGATGATTCAAAGCCTTCCTCCTCTGCTCCTTCCTCAACACTGCCCAGCTGCCAGATTGCCCAATTTTCCCGTCATGTTAGCTACAGCCTGCCAAATTTGAAAACAGGGATCAGCTCCTTTCCCATTGATGAATTCTTTCAAGCACCTTCATTAACACAATAGGTGGAGGATCATGTCAAGCTTAGATGAGTGCATCTCGTGGCTACATGTAGATTATCATTGTGCAGAGCAGTAGTGCAAATAAAAGACAAAAAGCTGCCTCCTTCTGTGCACCGAGTGCCCTGACATGCCATCAGAAGCATGGTATTTTTTGGAATATAGAGTGAAAAAACACAGTTCTTGTTGTATAATTTTCCATTCCTGTTAGTAATTACTGCATTGGCTGTACAAAGACTACAAAGGCAAATGTGCCCCAGGCAGCAAATTCAAACAAGAGCCCTCTTTTTCACTTTCATTCTCTTTTTGTAATTCTAACTTTAAAGAACTTGGGAAAACTTACCTTTTTTGATGACTGTCTGATCTGGCATAATAATACTGTGGTCATCTACATGCTGATTAAAAAAAACAAACAGAAAGAAGTAGATAAGGATATTTTGTTGATGCAACATAAATGAGTAAACTTGGATTAATTCAACAGGGTTTAACTTTATAGTCACCATTTGAGTGTAAAAAATGTGAAAATAATGATATTTAATCTGCATTATTGTAAATTTATAACGTATGGAAAATTACCTAAAATTGACATTTTAGAAATGAACAATCAGTGACTTTTTTATTTCTGAGAATAATCCACAAGGCTTTTAAAAATGCAAATGGGTTCAAGAATCTGCTTCGTTCATGTTCAGTAACTCCATAATATACCGTCAAGTCACTACATGTTGCAATTCTCTTACCTGAACGTCTTCCAGTCCAGGGCCCATGTCATGAATTCCCATATTATCACCAATAACAGAAGAGTCCAGGCTGTGCGGGGGCAGCAGCTCCGGCCGCCGGAACCCCTCTCTCCTCACCCCGGATGAGCCTCCCTCGAGGCCCATGATTTGACTCGCCAGTCCGCTCCTCCCGAGTCCCTCCTGGCCTTGCCGGCCGGGCCAGGACGGCTGCTGCTGGTTCGACGAAGGCGACTGGTGTATGGAGTTAATGTTGAACGGGTCGCTGAGGTGGGAGTATGGGTCGGTAGACTGGGGGTAGGAGATGGGCTGGTACGGAGGTGGAAAGTACGGGGGCTGGAAGTCTGAACCAGCCGAGTGTGAGAGGGAAGGAGGCGGGCTATAGAGGTGCTGACTGACCGCTGGCAGGTGAGGCAGCCGGGGGTTCCCATTGCTGGTGCCGTCATGCCTTTCCTTTGAGAGGGAAGAGACAAGACAGCTGAGAGAGATGGCAACTGGAGGGAGAGTGGTGATATATATCGCTTAAGGAAATTATAGGTGTCAAATACCTTATCTCTTGAAAGATTTCCAATAAAAATAATTACCAGTTGGGTGCACATTAGGACTGGTAATAGGATTTTTCTTTACCTATTTAAATAAAGGTGTATTTTAAATCACTTACCATAATAACTACAAAACAAAATATTCATTTAATATTATTATTATTACTATTAGTATTATTATTATATTCTTAAAGGGTTATTCAATTTTATTTTCAAGAACTGTGACAAAGTTTCAAAGTTGTAAATTATTTTGATACGTTTTGCCCAGCATTCCTGCCAAAACCTTCATTCTTATTTTTTTCTCTATTCGCACATGGAAATAAACACCAGCCCGCGCATTAATTCGTGTTGTTGAAAACCAAACTTTTCCTTCTCTTCACTCCAAGTTCGTTTTGAACGGTGGTAAATTATCAAAACTCACCTCACAGTCTTCTTCATATTTTACGTTGTCAGCTAGTTTCCACAACATTCTGTCCGAGTTTCTCCGTTGCAAAATAATAATAATAACGAGAAAGCAAAAGGAAGAGGAAGAAAAAGAAAACGTCGCCTTGGGTTAATCCAGGTGTGAAAAAAATGGGAGCTCCTTTGAGATCATGAACCCGATTGCTCTTCTGCTGCAGCAAACAGAAAAGTTGTGAGTTGAGGGCTCAAGGGCAAACTGACCCACGGACTGACGCTCCCACAGCAGACAGGCTATGAGCCTATGAGTCTCCGTACCCACTGTGAGAGAAACAGTCGTCAGACAATATTTCTCACCCCCCTTTCTCTCTCCGGTCAGTGTGCTCTGGAGTTGTGTTGTGAAAGTGGGCAAAACTGCTGCATAAGAAACTTGACTCCCTCTTTTGGACGAAACAGAGATGTTCAATCCTATTGGGCCGAAAAAAATTAGCTCTGTGTTATATCTGCACAGCCACTGCGAGAGGGCGTTACCCTGTCCAAGGATGCCGATGACAGGGTGGAACAAAAAATCCTCTGATTGGCGGGAGGATGGCCCAATCAGAAGCCTGTCCGTCTTTGCAGCCGTCTTGTGTCTGTGTCAAAAATTGAACCCCCCCCCTCCAAACTTTTAAATCACTTTTCGTGTGCAGCGATGGATAGAGCTTCTTCCCACAAAACTAATTAGGCTTCATCTGATTTTGGTTTTCTATTCAAACCCAATGGGTTCTTGAACCGAAGAGCTTGTGTTTTTGAAAAGACAACCAGATGTTCTGGATTAGAGTCCTTGTAAACCAACTGGGTCCGGTGTAAATCGTTGTGAAATAAATCCCCTTATCATTAAAAAAACAGCTTATTTTACCGCAAGCTGAACATGTTTCCTATCGATAAAACTTAAAGATGGCGTATTTAGTTCAATGTCTAGGGTGATTATTACCCGAAACCGACACAATGGGAATTAAAAGCGCCGCTCTGTTTAGTTTTTGGGAGTTAAAATTTCTACTTTCAAGCCAATAATTCCCCGCCTTATATGAGATATATAAAACAATATTTTTTTAATTATTTGATTTCATATAGTCTTCAAAAATTATTATTATGTAGATCATTTTGATAATTATTTACAACTTACACAATTTACTTGTTTATTTATTTTTTCTGGTTAAAAATTGGTACATCATAGATTTTTAGTCCTGGTCACCTTCTCTTCCTGCATCCCTGCATCAAATTACATTTTCAAAAGTCACAGCCATTATTATCTCTGATCGTACTAGATATTTTGCTCTTTTTTCACTGGTTTTACTGCATATTCCGAAAATAATCCAATATGTCGTTTTTTTATTATTATTTTTGTCTCCCGGAAAATGCTGTTTTAATTCATTTATTTTATTTTTTTCTCCTTCGGCTCTAAAGCAGCTTGGACGCCTAGCGAGTCTATAAACAGGTCAATGAGGTTTTAATGTTATGGTTTTTCTCAGTGGTCGTTAAGTGCTCGTTTCAAACCACAACAAACCCCAAAGTTTAGCAGATTATTTATGTCTCAAAAAACTATGATTTGAGGTCTAAGCCTCCAATGGACAGCCTTTTGTCCTTTAGGGGAAGAGTCTGTGGCGTCTATCCAGCAAGCTGTGATTCTCTAGTGAGTATGGGAACCACGGGACGTGAGCGACAGAGGATTATCCTCTTCTTTTATTCTTTTTTTTTCTTCTGCGTGTTACATCTTGGCTTGTTGTGATGCCAAGCAGAAGCAAAATGCACGTTGATTAAATATCCTCTTTAGCAGGCCTGCTGAGGGAAGTTAATCACGCTTGGCTGGACTGTATAATGCTTTGAACAATCTGAAAAGTGCAGCTTGGCATAATGATGACAGTGATATCTGACTCATTTGATGTCAGGTGTAAAGATGAACTGGATCTGTTCCCGGATACATTAAAAAATACCACACATGCCAATGAGCCTGTCCTGCCAGGTGATTTGTTTAATTTAACTCTTAGCAACAAAAATGAAAAACACATTTTGAAAACCTGGGTAATAGCTGAAAACGGATAGGCTTTAACTTAAAATAACAACCAAAGAAACAAGCAATTATATTTGTACAGTAGCCCATTATTACGTGGACATATTATTTACGGGTTAACTTATAGTATGGCTATAGACATGGTTGCAACTGACTATTTACCCCAAATAGGAATTGATCTTTTAAATAATACAGGAACATTAAATTAAATTTATCCCCAAAATTGACTACAAACCAACATTTCATACAAATTACATACAAATCAGACTGCGTGATTCTGACTATTTTTAAACGATAAGTGTTTCCGAAACTCATACAGCGCTACCAGATTAGAAATCAATGATTAAGGGGAAAATACAAAATAATAGGAATCCAGTTTGAACAGAAGAAGGGTAATAGACATAAAATAAGTTTTGTTTTTAATGAAATTAGTGGTGAGAGAAAGCCAGCTAAACACAAGCACACAGGGGGAGGAATCAACTCACCCTCCAGTCTATCCTCTCCAGCACAGACATCTGCAAGGCTCCAGTTGCAGCAATCCCTCTGAGACCGAGCGACTGACTGGAACCATGGAGTTTTACTTCACCTGATTATCGTGCAGTGCGCATGCGCCGGTGTAACAGATACACCTGAGTGGGACAAATCAAACGTCACTCATCCACGGAATCTTGCAGGTGCTTTTTTTTTTTCTTGGCTTATGGAATAAAATATTTGTTGAAAGTGTGAAACGAAGTCTAAGCCTGAAATAAAATGATGGTTTTGAAAATACATGCTAAAGCAGGGGTCCCCAACGTCGGTCCTCGAGGGCCGGCATCCTGCATGTTTTAGTTCTCTCCTTGGTGGTAGCGACAACCTTTTCAGCATGTCAATGTTCTTCTTAGGCCTCTAACGAGCCATCATTTGTTCCAGGTGCGTTAAATCAGGGAGCGAACTAAACCATGCAGGATGCCGGCCCTCGAGGACCGACGTTGGGGACCCCTGTGCTAGAGTAATGTGCGGATCCAGGAATGGCAATATACAAATGTAAAGCGGATTATTTTAAACCAGTCTCAGCATATTAAAAGGTAAAAGCAAAGTTTTACAGGTTGAGGATTAAAAGAAACCGAGAGAAAAAGAGAGGAATTTTGGGATGAGGTAATTCCTCCCCCCTTAAATGACATCGCCCCGGGCTGACCAGAAGAATCTCCTTTCAAAGGCAACTCAAGCTTTTTAAAGGCCAAGAATGGCTGCTGTTATCTGATCTCCACCTAAATGTTTTTTCCCCAAGTAAAACCAGTGAATACATCAAAGTTTCTCAAAATGTTGCTCAAAATGTGATTGATAAATCTGGTTAAAGGAAAAGAAGAGCGCATCTCTCTGATCCACGTTCTGACCTGCCATGACGCTGCGGCCTCATAAGAAATCTGACTGTCACTGAAATTTAATTTGGGCTAATTTAGATTGCGTCTCTTTGTAAAGGCACCATGAAGAGAATTACCAAATCAACAAAGAAAAGTTCTCAACATGTAATCAGCACCATACAGATCACACAGATAGCAGGTAGGATGAAAACTGCTTGCAATAAAGTAATTCAGTACTTTATCAGATTGAAAAGATTAATCATAACTCAAGCATTTATTGGAACTAAGCTGGATTAACCAATTTGCTTTTAATATTTTAGATTTGAGGTTGTTTTTCCATTAAAATATAGCTGTGCTACCTTTATGAATGAAAACATCCGGGCTCGACAAACTTAAACATAGAGCACAACTTTTGATTGAATTTTGTAATATTTGTTTTATAAAGTTACACCCTCCAGTCAAAGCTTCTTCGACATTTGAAAGACCGCAGTAGGCCAAGATGGATGGAAAAAAAAAAATCTAGTTTAATAAATAAAGTATTTTATGGTTCCCATCATTTTTTCAGCAGTGATGATTCTTACTTGTACCACTTAGGCATATACTATAATAAATGTCAATAAAGGCAAATAAAAAGGAAAACATTTATAGTGCAACTTTGTGCTTAGAAACCAAAACATCCTTGCATACAAAGTAATTATAAAAATTCATGAATAACGTGATTTTAATACATACGTTATCCGACTTAAATCACAAGCGCCACGTACGCTATGACTATGCATCTGGTGCCATCTTGTGGTTCAATCCCCTCATTACAATATCGAGGGTTTGTAGACTCTAGTATGTTTTTTGTTCCTCCTTTTTACTGACCAATATAAATCATGTATTGCTGTGAGGAGAAAGGAAACAAACACATCTAAAATCTGAAATGTGGAAAACGACATTGTGGAATCACCTTTTGTTGCAGAGCTTGTTAGAAAACCTTTGTGAACATCATTGTCCAAGCCTTAGATTCCCTCAGATTTCAGTTTTGACTGGAACAACATATGGATATGCTTCCATCTTCTAAACCAGTGGTTCTCAAACTATTTTCAGTGACGTACCCCCTTAAAATATATATATTTAGTCAAGTACCCCCTGACACGGGCAAAACATTTTTGGAAGAAAAAATTGGAAGAAAAAAGAGGTACAGTGCTGTAAAATCACTGTCTGATTTATTAAAGCCAAACAACTTATATCAGTGAACCTAACAATACATCCATATTGCAAACATTGCATGTAGAAACAAAAAAGAAAAACAGAAGACAGTGACCACCAGGAAGGCATAAAACTAGTCAAAACTGAAATATGCATCTGTGCAGACGCTGCTGCAAGATTTCCAGCTGATGGCGTTTTCAGTGAGAAACATGTTAACGACATTAAAAATGTCCTCTCCGGTTGTTCGCCCCTCCATTTCTTTGCAGAATAGGATGTGTTCACAGATGTCGTCCGGGTCAATGTATCTTACAAATACAACAAGTTGCGCATTTCCACTCACATCTGTGGATTCATCCAGCCGCAGTGAAAATGAGTCGCCAAGTTTCCCCACAACTTGTTCGACAATGTCTGTGCCCATGTTATCTATTCTGCGGCAAACGGTGTCATTAGACAGAGGCACAGTTTTTAATGTATCCGCAGATCTTTTTGTCCAGCATAGTTTCGGCCAATTCAACTGCAGCGGGGAGCAGCAGGTCTTCCGCTGTGGTGAACGATTTTTTTGGCTTTAGCAACAAACAAAGACACCGCGTAAGAAACCTCCAGGGCTTTGGCTGATGCAGTGGAGGCTTTTCGCATTGTGGCTTGTGATGACTTGAACTCAGAGAGTTTTCTCCTGAAGAACTCCGGTGGCTTACCAATGTGACATCCTTGTTTTGTGGTGAGATGCCGCTGGAGGTGTGTCGGCCTCATGCTAGCGTTGGCTAATTTCTCCCCGCAAAAAAACAAAACAAAACAAACAAAAAAAAAACACCGTGCCTGGGTGGGTCAGAGATTGTGGACGTAAATCCCATTAAAACATACTTTTCCATGTACGTTCTGAACTTCGTCGGCTCTGGTTTTGCCTTCTTTTTCCCCTTTATCTGTACTTACAGCAGCATTGCTGCTTCGCTTTAGCCACGTCTCCATAGTAACAGTGTAATCATGATAACGACAGGTTGTTGACGAGTGCGCTGGGTCCGTGAGTCAGACTAACTTGGTGGTGGGGTCCGTTTTATTTTAAAGGATATTGAAACTATATACTGAATTTAAATTCAGTGCATGAACACATATTTATGTTTTATCAAACATTTTATAAAATAATTTTTCCTAAGACTTCTTATGAGGAGCCTACTAATTTTTTAAAGATATTTTGAAAAGCTTCACGTACCCCCTGCAGTACCTCCGCGTACCCTCAGGGTACCATAGCGACCATCTATGTCGCTATGTATAGCGACATAGATGGTTTAGAATCTAAACCATCTATGTCGCTATACATATATGGTATGTATGGCTGTATCATGGCAGCTCTGGTTGCATTTTTCCAGGTTCCATCAGACTATATCAGTATCTTCTAACAGCTTTCCCAACCCTTCTGAGAAAAAACACTACCACAGCATGACTCTGCCTTCACCATCGCCCACCGGGTTAGTTTTCCACTACATGTAATGTCTTGGGAAGGAGGGCAGAAAGGTCAAATATGCCCAATGGCTTGTGACAAATCTGAGTCACAAAATTTAGTCACAAGTTGAGATAACTGCCAGGTCAACAGATTCCCCCATAAAATCCGTGGATATCTGTAATTCCCAGGTTCAGATTTCTATAGCGTCACATGGTTCTGAGGCGCCACCTTTTGGTGAAAAAAGAATGCGAACATCAAGGTGTTGACAGTATGGCTGCTTCAGACTTGTTTTGAGATGCACATTCATGACCAACGTAAGTAGTTCTTAGATTCTATCTAGTGCTCTTCTTGTTTTTTATAGGTGTGAGAGGAAATATTTGGGCTTTTTTTTACTATACTACTATGTGTTTATCATTAGCATTGCAGATTAATGAACAGAATGGCAAATAATCTGTTCTAAACATTTGCTTCCTGTTAATTGCACAATTTCCGAGTCACAGAGGCAACTCACAGTTTGTAAATTAACTCAACTAATTAAAGTTTGTGCACTCTTCCACTCTTAAAGCTTCAAGTATTCTATTTTATTTATTTTCCCTTTTGCTTAGTGGGTTAATAAATACAAATGTAAGCTGGGTATTTTATATCTTTTTACACAATTTCTTCGTATTGTGTTTTAGGACCACACAAAACCATCATAAATAGTTATATAAGCCAACTTAAATGGCTTTTATTTAAGCGATTATTCGCTCTGTTATTCTTCAAGAAATAGCTGGTTTTTGTGACGTGCGGAAGAGCCAATTCTTCCGAGTTTGATCTGATCTTAACATGTAGCCCAGAAACAACAGAAGCAGGTGAAGCAGCAGATTTTCTCACTTCCGCTTTGCTCCAGGGCTTAGATTGAGAGAGAAAACCCATGAGGGAGGGAGGCGGGGAGGGTGCAGACACCCATCCTGAAAAACTTAGCTTTTCATTTCTTATAAAATATACTCGGAAGGCTGAGGGGCAAGATTGGTAAGAAATAGTCGCAGCAGACGTAAAACGAAACAACCGAGGGACTTGCCTCTGGAGTCATTTGTCAATTCTTTGTTTTCAAAAAGTTAATACAAAAATTATGTCAATAAATTCATGTAGTTCGTCATTTTACACTTAAGTTTAGTGAACTGTAATTCTTGGCAGCTCCAAGAAAGCGGTTATGTGACAACTCCCACTGTAACGGTTCGCTCCACTAATGGTATGGTCCAATTTAGGGGTGTTTGATGTGAACTGCATGTATTAATTGGTCACGAATTTCTGAATTATACAGTCACATGGAAATTTATATTGAAAAAGAGAACATTTAAATTATATACATATATGTTTGTTTCTTTTTTTCTGCGATATAATTCCAACTTTTATCATTTCAAATCAGTGAAACACCCCTCCACACATAGACAGTACAAGACAAAACGAGGAGATTCATAATTTATGCCTTGTGAAGACACAGGTAAATATCACAAATACGACATATGACTTAATTTATATAACATTTTAATGAAATGTATTTTAAAATAGATTACACAAATTAGCTTCGTCATTTTGACTTTACATTTTTTTAAGATTACATTTTTTAGTTCCTGTTCACCCGTGAAAGCTTAAAGTTCTAATTTAAGTTAAAGCCTTCTTTGATTTTAAGATATTATTTCTATACAGGTGCGGCAAAATATTTGTAAAAAAAGATTAACAATAATTTTTAAAAGTCTGGCTGTGACAGGTTGTGGTTGACGATTCCTTAGCCGCATGGTTTTACTTTCTTTTTAGCGTATTCTGTCTTTGTGTGTCTCAATACAGAATAACTGGAAGTCATTTAATATAAGCAAGAACTATAATAATCTATGACAATGTAGCGAAAAGCCTATGCTTTGTTACTGTTGACATTCAGGCTACTTTATGTTAAAAATGTATTAATTTACCCAGGTGTAAATATTTCATGTCAAGGGATCTGTATTACAAATAAACTGATTTATAATGCCATGTTTTCTTGGCATTATTGATATCCAACCACGTGAGCATACATTTTGCTTTATTTTGGAAACAGATCTTGGTGTAGAGGGTACCCCTGACATAAAGGCTGGCAGATGGATGACATAGCGGAAATAATGAAGAGCAAGGAAGAGAGTGAGTCAATTGTGTAAACTTGTTGAATATGTGAAAATGTCATAATGAGATGGAAAACAAACGTCAAATAGTTACATAAATTAATGTCTTCAAAAATCAAAATTATACATATAGATATATTTCCCCAGTAAAGCTTCCTCTTCATTCAGTGTTCTTCCAGCCCACAGATGCATTGTAGTGTGGAAAGTGACAGTCATAGTCATAGTGACAGCTTTAACCAACATCTTCACAAGGTCTTTGGCTTTTGTTCTGGGGTTGATTTGCAAATTTTAGAGGAAAACATGTTCATCGTTGAGACAGAAAACCTGTCTTGATCGGTGTAATGGTTGGATTTCCCCATCACTTGTGTATAACAAATGAATACAGTACCTTTGTTTTAACTGTATAAACGTCTTGTCTCTTTGACCAGAATAATTCTCCTTATTAGAGATATCTTTGTACCCGTTACAAGATAACTGCTTTCAGGAATAAGTAGTTATGGAAGCTTACGTTGTGAAATTTGCCTCATATTTTTATGAATAGTATATTAAAAACAATTTTCCAGAACAGTCTTTTTGTTCTGACTTTGTGAAATCATCTGCCACATAGAAAAAAATGCTTAGTAAATAAATGTTTAGAAAAATCATGTATTTTCTATAAACTTCTATAAACCAGAGTATATAATTTGTAAGTAATTTAACAGAAGTTTTATCTACTTTTTCTCAAGTGCAACACTATAATTTGGTGTTGCTTTAGACTGGTGCAAACAACCTAAATCCAAACATGCAACACATGTAATAAACAGAAATTAAGCATTTTATTTCCCAATCTGCACAGCACAGAGCACAGGGAAATCATTGCAGGAAAAAAACAGAATCTGATTAAATAAAACTTATTGAGACAGATGTTCCCTTCATGCAATAAAATAGCTAATTTCCAAAAAGGCAGAAGAAAGATAGGGAAAAACAAAAAGACTGCTCAGAGATGAGTGTTAAAGATGTAACAGATTTTCACTTTTCAGAGCAAAGTTTCTGTCCGAAAGCTGGACATAAAGAAGGTTGTTGTTTAAAGAAGAAACTAATTACTAAACATGTTGATGCCTGAAAGTAAAAATCAGGACTTAGACAAAATACGTTTTCATATCACATCATAGCTCTCAATTTATGTTCATTTATGTATCAGATGCTTTAATATGCTTAAAACAATTTGAAGCACCGAAATGTTCTTAATTTAATTTTAATGAACAATGAAACAAATTGAAGAGCAATTACAAATTACAAATGTTTTGAAGACAAACAGCACAGTCTAATGTATTTCAATTGCATTAGACTGAGATTGAAATACATTAAAAAGTTAAGTTTTTGCAGTTAAGCATAAGCCGCCATGAGCTACTTTCCAAAGTCACATAAAAGACTATTTTCTGGTTAGAGTGAACTTGAATGCAACATTGTTTTCTATCAGGATTTTAAATCTGAAGCCATATAGATATGGATTTAAAGAGATAAACTCTAGATATGAGGGCACAGTAGAACAAACAAAGGAGGTAAGAGGTGACAGAGACAAATTAGTAACCTGAAAATACAGGAATACACGAGGGAATTGTAATAGGACACCAGGTTACAAACAACGTCAAAGTGTTTAGGGAAGGGTTCGTAAAATGTTCACAACATGTAAACAAGGAGCTACTGGGAACTGATCTAGTAAAAAAGGAATGAATTTGCACACTGGTGGCTTTATTGAAGTTCAGCTGAATGATGCATGTGTGGTGTTTACAGAATGAGGGACTTGAATTAATGAATTTTTAAAAAAAGGAAAGAAAAGAAACAACAAAAGAACATGTTTTCTGCACTGAGAAATAGCCGTTAAAAATGATAAGGTGTGTGAGTGACCCAGTTGGATGTCTGGTCTTTAGAGCGTTTAGCAGAGCTGTGGGTGGTGAAGAGAGATTTGAAAGCCTCAGACTTTTCCTCCATGTCTTGGATAGATCTCTTGGTGGCAGAAGCTGCCAAAGATTTGGAGACTTTTGTGGAGCTGGAGGCACCAGAAGTTCCAGCCACAGCTGGGAGGGAGAGACATGGCAAATAAAAGAGATATACATGTGTTGACAAAATGATATTCAAAAAGGATGGGACTCATGAAAATTTAGCATAATCTAAGCAGCAATATTTATTACAAAATAAGTCTAAAATTGCCTTTACTCATTTCTCAAAAGTACAAATTTATAAATCTGAAAATTAAAAGTTTTGTTAGGTTTTCTACACAAACATGTTTTAATAAAAGTTTAAAGTCATCAAGAAGACAAAACGTGATACAGAAGGAGTATAATCAGTCAAAACCACTTGATCACAATAAGCTGCTATTTCAAGGTAGGGAGATTTTTTCAGTCATACAGGAAGAATACTTCATTTGTAAGCATTGATTCAGTCTAAACATAAGCTCTGTCTCCAAGCCCTTCAGCTAAGTGTGTTCATCCACCTGATTGGCTGCTCTCGTTTCCATTTTGTTGTGATTTCCTCCCAGCTACATCTACTGGTGGAGACTGGGCATCCTCTGTGGGTGGGAGGGGGGGGGGAAATAATTATGACACAGAAACACATTGTGTCCAATATGATAAAAGCACTGTTGTATTCAGGCACTACTGTTGTTTAACACATGTTTTAAAGGGAGATAAGGATTCTGATAAGTGGAGGAGAATAGAAGCCCTCTGGGAAAGGTTTTTGTGCAATAACAAGCAAAGCCAAATAAACCCAAAAAGAGAAGAGCTGCAATCTGATTTATAATGAACAAAGATTTAAAACTCTGCAATCCTTGTGCTGTAATGATCAATAACTTTCATACATGCAGAACAAAAAGCTAGAATTTTAAGTTGATGGAAAAGTTTTTGTAGCTAGCCGCAATTGTTGTTTTGCAGCTAGCTACTTGTTCTCTAGTCAGATAAGAGATTAACAGGAAACCACGCCAAGATTCAGAATGCAGAGTATGACCTGACTCATGTGAAGTCCCAGCTTTAGTTGGGGGGTTTAACATTTCTTTTATAGTCAAAAAAATCACACTCAAAATAATTTTGAATGTAAATTAGTTGGACAGAAAAGTCCAAAGCTTTTTCCAAATGCATAACTGTACAGAACTTTTTAGCTGTATCAGCTAAAAGAAGAAAAAAAAAATCCATATGTGTAGTTAGACTTGTTTTCCCCGGTTACTTTACTGGGTACATAATTCTTTTGTCTACTCAAAAAGAAAATTAGCCAATAATATGCCAACAGGTCAATGCATTTTGACATTCAGCTGTCATTCATCTATGAAAGTTCAAACCAAGAATCAGCATGAAGGAAAAAATGGCCTTTTCCTTCACACTGTCACCAGACAGGCTGATTTGAATATTTTATAAAGTGTTGAACTTTAATTATTTTCATGGACACCAATCCCACAGTTTTAGAAAGCATGGTCCAAAATTATCTAGATCAGAATGTTAACATGTATTCCCAGTATTTCAGTAGTTTGTCTAAATAGTTGGCAGTAAACTTTAAATACACATCAACTTGTTTTTTCTTCAGCAGTTGAGTCTTGCATATAAAGTGTGCACAAAGGCTTTGTGGTTGAGTGCATTACCCACTGTTTTGATGCAAAAAAAACAAACTATTTGCTATTTCCAGATGTTTCTGAAACACCTTAATTTTATTTAAACTAGGACTGAAAAGATTAATAAAATGAAATAATTGTTAACTAATTTAGTGACTGATTATTCTTAAAGAGACTTAAAACAGTATAGAGACTCAAATTATCAGTCAGTCAAATAATAAACAACAAAAAAGGCAGAAAAGGCAGAGCATTTCACATGTTGACGTTAGAAGTACTTTTTAGCTGTACATGCATTCTTAGCTCCAAATGATCAGGCATATGCGAAAGGAACGTTTCTATTTCATTTTACACAATAAAATGTTTATTATCTTATTTAAAGAAATAGACTTAGTTCATTTGCATATTTTTAATGGACTTCTAATATTGTATAAAAAATCTGCAGAATGTGTCCATTTTTATCTGGTTAATCATCAAAATAATCAATAGATTAATTAATTACCAAAATAATTATTAGTTTAAGCATTAATTATAACCACTGTATTTAAAATGTGCTTCATCATATGTGATGTTGAAAATAAATAATTCTGTTTTCCTCTATCTCTTTATAATGGAGGCAGAGTTCTGAGGTTCAACCAATGTAATTTCTGAGCTTCACTGCACAGCAAATGACTTCTTATTAAATTATAGCTTGCAGTGTTGTACTGTTGTAATGAGGGACAACAGAATCAATAAAGCAGCTTAGGAAATTACAACAGTGACTGTGTCCCTTGGAAACTGCAAAATCCAAGTGTGTGGAGTACACAATAAGCTCTGACTAGAAACTAGGGCTGGATAGTAATCCTAAAAACTTACCACAATTTTAATGTTTCATATCAGTCATTATCAATAACTGTAGATTAATCTTTTGGTATCTGAAACACTGCCATTCTGATGGTATGACCTGTCCTGTTTTATCCATAGTTTTCACTCCACACCATAGCTTTTTACTTTTAAGCAGTTATGAGGCAAGGTAGCAAAATCTGAAACTGCTGCTGTGCACGTTGTTCTACAGATTGTTGCTTTGTAACCGAAGTTGAGGTTGAACTTGAATCTACTCCTTACCCAGCTTGTTTTTGCTAGATAACCAACAAGTGATTAAGTTAGTTGATGCCACTCACTTGGCTTAGTTGGTTGTGCAGTTGAGCAACTAAAGTCTTAAATGTGCCCTTAATCTCTCAGAATGCTATATGGTTCTGGATTGGAGTTCAAAGAATTTTCTATAGATTGAATTTAGAATTTTCCATCAAATGTATTATCTACTGATATAGAAACCTTAACCACTATAACTGTGCTGAGGTGAATCCATCAGTAAAGCAGATGTAGTATATGCAGAAAAGTCAGCAGAGTTTCTAATTTTGCTCGTTCTGCAAATGAAATGATGAAAACCCTGAAATAATCCATTTTAATTCCAGATTGTCAGGTAGTGAAATGTCAAAGGGAGGTGAATACTTTCACAAGGCACTGTAGTTAGCTCTCTTCTAAAATATACCTTGTTACACAAGCATACTCATTGAGTAACTACTGTATTTTGTAAACAAGGAGCCACTGACTACTGAGATGGGTTCTAGTACAGAAATGATAAATGTTTCTTTACACTAAATACTGCATTATTATTTTTACATTTATTCATTCTAATCTTACTTTATGTATTAAGGCAAAATTGTATGTTGCAATATAGTAATGATATATCAAGTCCTTAGCTGAAAAAATTAAACCCAAAAGAATTTTTAGTACTGGAAATACTAACAGGTCTACTTGACATGTAATTCCCCTTTAAGATCAGTAAAGTATTTTAGATTTGAATTTGAATTGAACAGTAATGAATCTACTCCATGGAGTAAACCAAAGTTGTCTAATCTTGGCTGTTGGAACATACAGTCAGAGTTTTACATAGGCCCCTGCTTTAACACTTCTGATTTAAATAAACAGGTGTTGAACAGGGTTTTGTAGACCTAATGGTGAGTCTTTATGGCTCATTAAGTAATTCTTTAGAATCAGGGCTACTGAGGACAAGGGTAGACATTTTTAGAATAAACAAATTGTATATTCAGTCAAGTTGTGGGGTCAAGATAAGCTATAAATCTCATCAGGCTCAAAGACAACTTGGTGATAGACAAGTCACACCATTCAAAGTGATATACAGCTTGTAAAACAGGGAAGGTTTTACAAGCTGTATAATTTTGCTTAAGCAAATCAATTATTGAATAACATAATGCCTCAGTTGGAATTTAAACAGACCTTTGGATTCAGGGGGTGCAGAGACAGTTTCAACTGCCTTGCTCTTCTTTGATTTCTGTAAAGAAGATAGGACAGGTTATGATCATAAAATAAATTAATTATCCCTATACACTATAAGCCTGATGCAATAATCAATCAATTAATCATATAATAAATGAAAATCAGCTCCACAATTTCCAATCTGAGACATAATATTAACCATTTAATTTGTGGCTTTGGTTGTGTTTTATCTATTTTATTAGTCTTTGTGAAGGCAAACTTGCATTATTATGCCATTATTAACATGTCACTTGAAAATGGTCTCATAACAAACAATATTATTGTATATCATACAATAATATTGTATGATATACAATATCATACAATATTACATTGACAATTATTGGTCAATGTATCATCCAATAATTTTTATTATTGTGACAGGCCAATGACAGGCCAAGGAGTATAGTTGCATTATTATGTAGCTATCATTATGTTAGTTGAAAATGGTTTTAATACAATGTTAAAATTTATTTTAATACTTTATGGAGCAATTTATAATACAGTAAAATGTGTTATCATGACAAGTCTACCAATATGGTCAGAAAAAACTCCAGTGCATCTTCATAAACTTCAACGTTAGAATTCACCTTGGTTTTTGCTTTGACTCGTTTCTCCTCCATCTTCTCCTTCAGCTTCTGGACCTCCTCTTTTGTGCCATTAAGCACAACTATGTCTTCATCTTTAAAAGGATCCCCACACTGAAATGCAAAGAAACAATTTAACACAATTAACATACAAAGAAAAAAAAGACAACAGAAAATAGAAAGATGGATCATCTAATTAGATAAAATACTGAAATCGTTGACTAATGTAAAGGATTAAAATAGTCCCAATTGAGAACCTATAACTGTTGCAATGAGCAGTTGAGCTCAAAATTATTCATATCTCTAAAATTTTAAGTGATAATCGTTCAACAAAACATTTTCAATTAAATGGAACTGAACCAATTATATGTCAAATACACCCTGAAAACAAGAAAATAGCCTCCCATATATATATATATATATATATATATATATATTTTTTTTTTTTTTTTTTTTTTTTTTACATACTTTAAATACTTATTTTACAATACTTCAATGATAAACTAATTTTTTTAAACATTTTGATATGGGCAGTCGCAGTTGTAAGAAAGGGGTGGGGCACCCAGTAGCTAGAAAATAAAATATATCTCATCTGTCAGTTGTCCCTTGAACAAGTTTGTTACTACATGTGTCCATGTATACTGGAGTTGTTTCCCTTATTTCCCATTGAGAACTAGGATACCACATTACTTATTATCAGAGTGTGATTGATCTGAAAAAATATTGTAATGCCAGCACAAAAAAGAGCCATTATGCTGAATTTAACAGAAACCAGAAAATAAGTTTGTCTACTGAATAAACTGCATTTGCTTTAACAAAAAACTACAAGTGTCTAAATATTTTAATATTTTCACAGTACAGACACAATTCACAAGGGCACATTTGATTCATATACTAGTTCAATAGGTATGTCTTCTAAGGTTAAATGAGTTTGAGAAGCACATCCAACAAGTAGTCCTGCTTTGTCCTGCTTTGTCTTGCAAATTAATTATTTGTTTAGGATGACTGATGGAAATCTGCAACAAAACCTGTGGGGGATGTGTGGCACTGATTAGATGGACAAATGACACAAATAGTAAAATATGGGAGGTTTTTTACACGTTTTCAGGGTGTATTCAGTTTACGTAATGAGACAATGAAGTCAATGTAGGAAAATTTAATTAGTTGTCCACACATAATAAATGACATAACACCTGTCATGAACATGGAGTCCATGAATGTTTACAATTGTTGTCATGAAATGTCACTTGGTAAATAATGCCACTTTTAATGGAAAGTTGTACTAAAAGTTGCATTAAATTACATTAAAATAATGTGAACTTTGCATCATTCAGTCAATAATGATCAAACTATGCAGTTTTAATTAGCGTTAAAGTTTTAATAGAACTTTAATGCAAAGTTATATTAAAATTTGCATTAAAAGTCCATTGAAAGTGTCAACTTTGCATTAAAAGTGTCATTATTTACAGAACAACTCTTCATGACAAAAGTCAAACATTCATGAGGACTCATGACAGATGTTATATCAAGTATATGACACTGAAATGTCAGTCATATGCACACCCCTTCAATATCTATATAATCTATAAAATCTTTTAAAACACTATAAACACTGTACATGCTTTCCATAATATAGTGACACAACAATAATGAAGCTTTAATTACATAGTTCTCAAGCCTTGCTACCATTACTATGGCTAGCAAATGTAATTTCTGCTTAGACCTTTTTTGGAAACAAATTTGTATCCATTTTCATGACAAACAAAAACATGCTACACTTAAAAGTATTTTCAGAGATTAAAAATCCTTCATGTGTACATGTCTGTACCACAAGAATAGAACAAGTAAAATGGCTTCCTTGTAATAAAAAGGAAATCACACCCACAAATATTACAAGGGGAACAACCAGCAAGAGATCTATTGTGTGATCATACCCCACTGTGGGTGTGGACTCTGGCCATGTGCTCTATCCAACAGAAGAGGGATAAACTCAGAAGCTGACCAAGCAGCAAACAACCTCTGTGCGTGTTGCTCTGAAGTCATTAATTCTCATGCTGCCATTACCACAGAAGGCAGACCGCTGGCAAGCAAAGCACTTTAACATCAGATCAACAAATAGGGCAAGTAGGAACCTGTTAGAGTTGATCATCTGCAGGAAGGAGAACAAGGGGGCTGGTATTTACCAGGAAGAGCTGTGTGGATGATTCATTAACTACGACCTAATTACACAAACAGAAAGGGGGCAGGTAAAACAGGTTGAGGTAAAATAGAGGAAAATGAAAGGCGAGGAAGAAAAACACAGCAACCACAAGTGAGAAGGAAGCCGTATGTGATGTGGGAGGAGAGTGGAAAAAAACCTTAGTGTGCAATGAGTGAGTCTGTTCCTGTATGTCACGTGTGTAAATCTGTGTTACTGCTGGTAACCAGGGAAGGACGAACCTTTTCTCACAGGGATATGAGGAGGAGCCACCTAATCAGCAATGAGTACAACTCGAGCATAACACCCACAGCTGGCTTTAAGAGACACTGACGCTCAGAGGACTCAGCCCCCGCCAGAGCACAACAAAGCGATCTTTACAACCAAATATAGCTCTGAAGTAGTGTACATATTTCTGCTGCTGTTCTTCTTGATGGAGCTAGTGGAAAGGACTATGTGCGGGATGTAGTCTGACAGCTCTGAAGAGCATTGAAGCTTGGGAGGATTGACGATTTAAAGGGTTATTTCTTCATAGACACAACAGACTGAACTGCCAACTGAAGGTAAATTAGCATGTTTTTGAATTTGTTTTTGACACAAATGATTTAAGAGATTGATATACGGTACACTAACTGCTTCTCGTATTAGCTGTCCTCAAGTGTTTTGAATATGTGACAAATAGAGTTTTAATTTTGGCCCACTCTTTGCATTATTGTTTCATTGCACACAAATTGGAATAGTTTTGATAAAAAACAAATTAAAGTTATGACACAGAGTCTTAATTAGATTTAAACCTGGACTTTGACTGGGCCACTCTAAAAAACTTCCAAATTGTCTATTTTTAAGGACTTCAGAAGTGAATATCGTGGATCACTGTTCTGCTACATGACTCAAGTATGCAAGAGTTTAAAGTCATAACCTGAGAACTGGAAAGTGCCCAGCAGGGTTTTCTGGTAGAGAACAGAACTCGCCATGCTTTCATTTACAGAAATTCCTCTGCTTTCCTAAAGCAGCAAAGCAGATCCCGACCACAATATCAAACCTGTGTTGGACTTTCAGTATGATCCTCTTTTTCTCAAACGTCACCATATACCTTCCCGAAAACTGTCCCTTTTATC
Source organism: Poeciliopsis gracilis (assembly GCA_911649635.1). NCBI lineage: Eukaryota > Metazoa > Chordata > Actinopteri > Cyprinodontiformes > Poeciliidae > Poeciliopsis > Poeciliopsis gracilis. The sequence continues at coordinate 3,699,896 of CAJVRI010001403.1, forward strand.
TCAGTCCACAAAATACTTTCCTTACTATCGTAGCAATTAAAACATGTATATTTAGGAAAATGGGACAAGGGACCTTTTTTTCTTTTTTTGGTCAGCAGTGTTTCTATTTATTTATTTTTCCCATTAAAGTCATTTTAGTCCAGTTATATTTTTATTTTTGAAACATGACCGCTGATTCTGCCTGGCGCAAGTTCGGGCTCATGATTGAGGAAGCAATTATATTTTTACATTAGAGATGCTTGGCTTGGATGTATTTTTGTCTTTTTACATGATTTGAAAGTTTCTTGTTTTGTGACAAAGCAAAAACAAAAAAACAGTAAGAGGCAAAACATATTTTTTCAAAGTACTGTACTCAATCTCAGGGCAGGAAAAAAGCTGTAAGGCATTTCCTATACAAGTATCTGCTGTTTCTTTTATCAAATCCACAGACCAACACGGCCACTGAGGAAAAGTATTTCAATAGAAGACTATAAATCCACATATTTCCTCAGCATATCACTTCCCTCTGGGAATTCAGCCGTTTTTGTTCTGTGTGGAATTCAACAAAACATGATTTTTTGTATCTTAATTTTTGCTAGTACATCATGAATGATCATAAATGAGCAAAAAAAAAATATTTGCTTGTTGAGGCAAAGGTTTTATACCATTTTTGAACCTGAGGTATGTAAAAACAACTCTGTCAATGAGCTGGAGCATCCATTTTAAACCATTCCCCCATTTATGTGAAGTTTTTTTTCCTCTAAGCTTTGTTAAGGCAAGTCTGTAAAAGAAACAAGAAAGATAGAAAATGTTCCAATATATGTCACAACAGCTTACTGAATAGTAGTTGCATAAAATACATTTGTGGAACTTTTTTTGTTCTTTCTTTGAATGATCAGTGCAAAGAATTATTTGCACCCTCATAGCTCCAACCTCAAGGGCACCACAAAATTTCACAATGACTGACAACAGCTTCTATATAAATTTCTAACAATTACAAGCTAACCAATGCAAAAACATTGAAGTGTACACAGAAGTAAAGTTTTCATTTAAATTCATACCGTTTTTCCACAATAACTAAAAAAATCTGACATCCACAAAAAAGGAAGGGCATGGAAATAAGAGTCATTTAGAGTTTGCTCAAATATTAAAAGTAATGAAATATTTATCATTTAAGTGTACAAAATTATATATTATAGCCACTACTATAACTAAAAACTAGCTGTATGATGTAATAAAACTACCAATTCATGTGTTACCAAGAGTTACCGAGCATACCAAAACTACAGACATGAGTGTTAAAAGCTACATATTTCCACACCATATCATCCCCCTCTGACAATGGCTTAGGTGGCTTAGTTGCAACTAAGCCACAGATGCAACTATGGCTTAGGGTGAAGAGTTTTTTAATAAGAATATTTTAGGTTTGATTCTAACTTCTCACGCCACATATTGATGTGCTCCTGGGCATGGCACTAAACCCAAAGTTGTCTATTGTTCTTTATGTCGGTACATGATTGTGAGCGTGCTTGTTAATGCTGCTGGGTAAATGTGGATATAGGGTAAAAATGCTTTCCACAGTTGATATGATTAGAGAAGTCTTATATAAATTTATTATATTAGTTATTTGCAATGTATTATCATTTAAGGGAATGCACCCTATACCAGAGACTTTATTAAAGAAAGTAGCTCTTCTTCATTAAAATGAATGTTTTTCAAGGTTTAAGGGATCAATGCTAAGCCTTTTTATACAGGAAGACATTCTTGTGGTCGAGACTTACAAAAGGAAGTAAGTCTCGACTTACATGTCGAGACATAAAAACATGTTTTATAACAGAAAAGTAGCTGCTTCATAATTTTTTTCTTCTGTTTCACATTTAAGCACAACTTACAATATTTGTTTGTGTAGTTATTGATTAGTTTAATTAATATAATGGGATGCAAAATGTATGATACTGTACTGTTGACCAGACTCTTTTACAGTCTGAAAAAGAAACTGGTTAATAAGAAGTTTACATGTTGTATGTCAGATATCCTCTTTTAGGGGCTAAAAGAGGATATCTTAAAAAGTGGCTTCATCAGTAAGATGTGACCTACATGTTTAACCTTATTTGATATTCCCAAACGAGAGATCTGTCTGGAACTAACCAATCTGGGTTTCTTCGTAGGAATAAGCTGTGGTGGTGCTGAAATACAAGAGCAAAACAAGGCTATTATGCACCAGCTCGGAGGCAGAAAATGTAGCTTCCTGTTCTGCCTGGGGGTTGTGACGTGTTCAATAATTTATTGGCTGAGTAGAACAAAACTAGAGGGGACGCCAACAAGCAGCAGACCTATCGTCACTGAAAGTAAGCCCAACCTGGCTGGCACTGAGAAAAGAGAAAATTACTGTCAGGTATGTATTTTCTATAACTGATAAAGTGCACAACAGCTTTAACATTCAATTTCATTTTGTCAAGGTAATAGTTACAAATTTACAGACAACTGATAACATTTCAGCAGTACTTTGTCTTGGCACCAGTATATATAACAATTGCATGTGACCGATAAAGGCAATAAAAGAAATAAATTATTAAAAATTAGTAATACAATGAACACAATAAAACAATAAATTCTGATCCACAGAATGGGAAACAGATCAACAAGTTGGCACTACCCAAAAATGTGAGTGTACAGTCTAAATAACTGAAGTGTTAAAAAATAAATAAATAAAATACCACCTCTGTAAAGAAACTGAATTAATATGCATTTCTTCTTTTCACAGGTGGGAAATTATATTCGCAGTACCAACCTGCAATGTTCAAATTTGACTGAACAACTACACTTTATCAACACAACTCTGAGTCGTGAAGAAGAGAACTATCCTCTGGCTTTCATTGTCACTATTCACAAAGAGCTAGATGTTTTTGTTCGCATGCTTCGAGCTATCTACATGCCCCAAAATGTTTACTGCATACATGTGGATGCCAATGCTCCACATGAGTACCAGGAAGCCGTACAAAAGCTTGTCAGTTGCTTTAGTAACGTGTTCCTCTCCAGTCGCAGTGAAAAAGTGACATATGCAGGATTTTCACGCCTGCAAGCTGACTTGAACTGCATGAAGGATCTCACTGCCTCTCCAATAGCTTGGAGGAAAGTAATAAATTTGTGTGGACAAGATTTCCCAGTCATGAGCAACCTGGAACTGGTGCAGTATATGCAAAGCACTGAATGGAGGGACAAAAACATGACACCTGGAATCAAACAGCCAGCCACTATGAAGCACAGAACACAATTCCAGCATCATGAGATTGTGGGGTCACATGTTGCCCCAAGTGTGCCAAGACACGCAAAACCTCCTCCTCCTCATAACTTGAAACTGTATTTTGGAACAGCATACTATGCTCTCACAAGAGATTTTGTCGACTTTGTTCTGAAGAACCAAATAGCCCATGACTTCCTGGAGTGGTCCAAAGACACATTTAGTCCAGACGAGCACTACTTCGTGACACTCAACCACATAAAAGGTAATCTGATTGTTGCAAACAGACACACACAATCTAATCCAATTGGACAAATCTAAGGAATTTAACTGACATGAGTTTAAAATGCTGAGAGGGATGACCCACCAGGAAACTCAAGAAATACCAAACATTTCAGCAGGATCAAACAGCTTATGTTCACATAATGTGAGACAGCATTACATCATTAATTGTTAGCGTTTTGTAAAATTTAGAATGCTACATCAACTGAATAACTGATGAGACAAGCATCATTTCATTTGTGTCCAAAGACACAAATGAAATGAGTCTTTGCAAAAAATAAAAATAAAAGAATAAATATATACAACAAACAGCAGATTTGCCTATTTAATAATGCAGTATCACATACATGAGAGATGCAGCTATTACCCGGCCGGAGCCAGCATATAAGCGACTTAATCTTCATTATAGTCTGTTATGATTGTTAATTGGTCTTCCTAAAGACCAATTAACCAGACAGTTCCGATCACTCAGCATACTGAGTGATCCAAACTAGTGTGGTTTGACCACAGGAGCATGAGATGGATTCTAACAAAACAGATTTGTATTATGAATTGTTCAACTGGAAAGGAAGTGCTGCACACAAGTGTTTTATACTGACACAGAACTGGAAACCTAACATCACCTACATAATTAATAAATGCTTGAGGATAAGCCATCAAAAGTTATAGTAAGAATATATATATATATAGCTGTCCCCCACTAGGGACAAATGTGTAAGAAAATGGATGGATATATATATATATATATCCATCCATTTTCTTACACATTTACACAAATGTGTAAGAAAATGGATGGATATAATATATATATATATATATCCATCCATTTTCTTACACATTTGTCCCTAGTGGGGTCGGGAGGGGTGCTGGTCCCTATCTCCAGCTAACCTTCCAGGTGAGAGGCGGGGTACACCCTGGACAGGTTGCCAGTCTGTCGCAGGGTAACACAGACCCTGTGTGTTACCCTGCACACAGGGTCTGTGTGCAGGGTCTGTGTTAAGAAATGAGTCTTTTTGCAAAGACTCATTTCCATGCACCATGTGTGCATGGTTGTTTGCATGACAAACAACCATGCACACAGACTCTCACACCAAGGGAGAATTTAGAAAGACCAATTGACCTGACAGTCATATTTTTGGACTGTGGGAGGAAGTCAAAGTAGAGAGAGAACAACCATGATGGACTATAATGATGATTAAGTCATTTATATGCTGGCTCCGGCCGGGTAACAACTTCAAATATGTAAGCTATGCTCCACTGTCAGCGAACATGTTTACTTTCGTAAACTGTGCACTTCTTTTTATGGCGGTTGGCAGAATACTGGGAACACTGAAGCTATTGCGCCTTCTCTTGCACATGCAGGACATTTTCAGGCCATTTGTCCGTTCAGATTGCAGAACACATACAGGTCGCATATGTGTGAAAGTGTGAACAGCTCCGGCAAAAGAATTCGATTTGACAATCGGGTCACTTCAGGCTGTAGTGTGAACGCAGCCTTAGAACGCAACAGTCTGTCAATGACGATCAGTGATGTTATTTAATTGTAACCAATCCCACCGCCTGCACTGGGACCAGAGGGCACATGGGCACAGAGCTGGCTTTCCTGATGAGCTCATCCATTTCTTCTCTGATGTAGATAAGCTGCTGTTCCAATATGCTACACAGACATAGAACTCCTAAAACTAGGGTGTGCATTTGCTTTTCAATATTTTTACAAGTATGTATGACACAATTTGGTTCATTTCTGCACAAAAGACTTTGGGACTTTAAAAAAGTTTTTTTCTGGAAGTTGTGATGCTGTGACTCTTGCTGTTGACAGAAAACAGTTAGTTAATTCCATTACTTGTCAGGAAGAAGATCATCTTTGAGAAATCAGACTTCCCTTTAGTCATACGTGAATCATATCACACGTCTCTGAGAGTGCAGAGAAATCCAACTGTCTTGGAAATACTTGTGCAATCAGAACTGTGACTGCCTGACATAAGCAGTGAAAAAACAAGTCAAATCCTCATAGGATGTCTTATTGAATTTTTTTTTGTTAAATATTTTAAATATTTTAGTTTTTAAACTTACAAATGAAAAAAAATATTTTCTACTGTCAGATGAAACTTTTAAATCTAAAAATTGTCAGTTAATGATCAAAAATAATTTATTACGTTGACATTTATTTAGTTATATTTTATTTCTAAAAACCTATTTAGATACAAAAGTACAGATTTTGATCTTACTTAAAAGTAAATTATATTTAAATTTCCTTACTTTCTTAAGAGTGATAACAAATATGCTACATTTTTTCTTTTTTAAATTTTTCTTCATGTTTTTCTGTGGAATAGAAAGTGACATTTTTTCTGAGATGATGTATGCTTATAAACGAAAGCTTTTATGTAAAGGTTCATGTTTTTCTCATGTTTGTAAACACACTTCTGTAATTTTGGTACAGCTGTTCATGTTCATATGGTCATGTTGCATGTAGAAGCTCCAGGCAGTCGTATTGATGGAGGTTGGGAAGGAGCTATCCGGGCAATCAAATGGAGGGACCAAGAAGGAAAGGAACATGATGGTTGCAAAGGTATGAAACTGTAAGATTATGCTGGTTAACCGCTGGTTTATAGCACTGGGTGTGAAACTTAAAAAAATATGCACAGTTCAGATTTTTCTTTAAATGTTTTTTTTTTCCTTTTTTTCCAGGGCGTTATGTACGGAACATCTGTGTGTATGGGATAGAAGACATTCCATGGATCATTGAGAAGAAGTGCATGTTCGCCAATAAGTTTGAGATCAATACATTTCCAGAGGCACTAGATTGTTTGGAGCAGTGGCACAGAAACAAAGTCCTGAACCAGGCAACTGTTCCTATAAATCCATCATTATGCTAATAAATCTATGGAGTCTCCCTAGCTGTCTATGTAAAAATGTGAATCCAGTGCCCTGAGTTGTGAAAGCAGCATAACTGCACTATTTATTAAACTCTTCCTTTCCTGTGATTATGTATTGTCTACCCCAATTAGACATTTTTGTAACACAAAGTGTTGGAAAAACAGTTTATTATTTATTTAAAACCATAGTTTCATATTGTGTACACCTTTAAAAGGGAAATTTTTATAAAGTAATTTATTGTTTTAATATTAAACATAATATATAAAAAATAAAGACAATGTGAAAACAAATGTTCACCTTCTAAAATAAACTGTTTTCTCTGTTAAATGATTTCATTGACTATCGCTACATTTGTTTCTGTGATGTGAGGTAAGCACTAGATTATTATTAAAAAGTGAAAGGCAAACACCTCTGAAAGTCTTACCATGAAACTAACAGATCAAACACAGCTGTAGGGTTGTACTGAGATAAATTATACCTTCATTTGACAAAGAATTGTTTAGGTGTTATGCTGCTCCAAGACACAAATACTGAGATATCAAGCAAAATCTACTAGCCATTCAATACAATGAAAAAATAAAAAAATCAGACATAAATCTGAGAAATGGTGCTATTTTTCTTATATATTCAGACCTGAAAATCAAATATTCCATTCCTAAGGTCCAAATGGAAATTTTTAGCTAAACATTCAACATTTTCTCGCATTCTCCAAATTTCCCAGCAAGCATTTTAACGAGTTCCTCCATGGAACGCAAAAGCACATCTAAAAATAAATCCTTTGCAGTCAGCCAGCATGATAGCCCCAAAAGATAATGTGTCACAAACCCATACAAGCTGAAGTCCCAGCTTGTATCAGGGTCAGTTTCTCATGAGAAAGACAGTTATTTTTGGTAGTTTAACCTTATTTTGATTAACTCAAAATAGCTATGGTCTAGCTGCCTTCAACATACTTTTACTTCAACAGAGACACCAAAAGAGATCAGCTTATATCAACTGCCTCATTCCTAAAAATAGCCTAACCTAGATAAATTGTAACCACAACCTTGAAGTTATATCAAACTAACTTCAAAGTTGACATAAAAGGTCAAAACCTAAAATAACTTCTAATTCCATTGCTGAGAGATTCCCAAACGGCTACAATTAGGTTAAAAAGGAAATCCAAAAGTCAAACTGAAACGTGAACAATGCATCTACGAAACATTGTAGATGCACGGGACACAACCAGTACATCTCCATATTATTTGCTGGGTCATTGCGCCACATTTAGCAGCAAACACTCCAATTGTCATTTTCTACACATCAGATGTGGATTCATCTTTTTAAGAAAACCTATCTGCAAATCATACTACAAGAAGTCTGGTCTTTAACTCGACCATTGAAACACCTTGATCAATGTTATTTTCAGTAATTCTGTTGTGGATTGCTGTTGTGTCAGGTCATTTATCCACTGATTAACCTGTTTCAGCCAATATTATGCTGTCACATTGATAGTTTCTCTCTCTCTCTACTGTAGAGTACTTTCATAAACAGATAGGTTTACTGTCATCAATGACTTCCACATACAGATCATATATAACAACAAAGGAAGCCCAAATCATCCCTCCAACACTATGCCTGGTAGTTGGTATCGGATGTTTATTCTGTGTTTGATTTGTGCTACATGTAGCATTGTGCATTACATAGTTCAGATAAGGAAAGAAAATTAAAAGGAGGACTGACATTTTTTTTATACATTTGGCTATGTCAAACACAGGATGGCACCAGATAATGAGCCATATATGATCAACAGTATCGTATATCTCACTGACTAAATGTCAGTGACTATTTAGTCACTGACATTTCACTGACTAAATAGTTATGTGAAATCACACAAAGACATGAAAAATACTTGTAAATAGCAAAAAAGGGAGAATAATAAAGTAAATAAATATATATTTTTTTAAATGCTTACCTTATGGCAGATCTCAGTCTTTATCTCCTTGAGGGCCCTGTCTGAAAACACACAACCACAGGTCTGCAAGTAGCAGAACCTAAAAGGAGAACAAATAAAGCACAAGTGCTTTCTCAGTTTTTTTTCCTAGTTTCTCAAGTATCTAAAGGTTAGTTCATGAACAAAGTAAACTTGTATTTTATTTTTGTTGACCAACCACTGCACCTTATAGCAGAGAAAAACATTTTAATAATCAAGAATACAATTCTGTTTGACTTTCAACATATTAAAAGTATTCCTCACTTTAGTGATGGTAAAGTTAAAATTGTACAGTTTTTTTAACTTTAAAAACTTTATAGCTTGGCCAGTATTTTTAAAAATGCGGTGATGAAAATTACATGACATGACAGAATTCCCAAGGTACCAGAAAACAGCACCTGTCTGGGAAGCATAATGAGTACATATAAAACAAAGAGTTGTGACAGAATTTCTATAGGACACAAATGTTTAGCAGACATTAATTACATCTGTAACAGTAACAGATTAGAGATGTGGCAATACACTAATCTCACGATACAATACGATATATGATATTCTGCTCATGAAACAATATATATCATAATATTCATCAAACAATATGATTTGATAAGATTCATTACATTTTAAGATTTTAGTGACATTTTGTGACTGTTCCACAGACTTGGATTGACTTAATTGAACTGATGGTGAAATACTGGTGTAACAATGTTGTTTTGGTTATATATTTGTTATACATTTACTTTGTTGAAATATTAATTCTGTGGCTTTGTGTATTTGATTATGCAAAAAATGAACCTTTTCTGTCTTATTCACTTATCTTAGATTATGTCATTTATCTCACGATAAATTATTAAATAATTATTTAAATAATTATTATTTAAATAATTGTGACTGCTTGTTTCATTACATGTCATTTTTAAGGTACATGAGCAACTGGATAAAAAATGTCATGTCATAGCTGTCATCTATGTGGATTGGACATAAAACTCAAAGTAGGATTTAATGTATCGATACTCACGGACCAAAACATTTTTACTTTCTGAGATAAAAAATATTGATGAATATGGTAGAATCTATAAAATTACACATTACCCCAGATAATATACTTTGAACCTACGTGAAAAAAGTTTGTGGCATTTTTTCAGGTTTTTATTATGCAATCTTAGTTTTAAGGCAAGAAAATACTATTCATTACCTGTGCTTTCCATTCATCTCTAGGCCAACAACTGGACAGATGAACATGCCACAGTGGATGTCCTCATATCTGTCTCCTTTTGTATTTCTCCTCTCTCCCTCCCATTCAGGGTTATCTGTCAGGTTGAGCTCCTTTATATCCTGTAAGGACAGAAACATTCCAGAAAGGTTATAAAATAAACAGACGCAGTCACTTGAGCTTAAGCTCATGTACAACAAAATGCACTTTTTTTACTTAATAAATATACCTTAATCCCACGGATGTGCGTAACAGCCTCGGCGTTTGGTCTTTCAGCAGATTTATCCAGGAGGTATTCAATGATAGCATCTTTGTTATAAAGTCTGGAAAACAACATTGTCAAATATTTCAGGTCGTGTAAATAGATTAATTTAAGGATTCTAAGTATAAATGCAAGGCCCGATCTCATGGGCCATATAATAATATATAATAACATTATTTATTATTGTTATTTTGTGTTGAAACAAAATAAAAACATCTTACCTGCCCAGCTCACATGAAACGATGGGTCGCCTGAGTTTCTCTTGGCTCAAGGCGCAATACTTCCACTTGGCAGCGAGTTCAGCATTCTTGTCAACCTTCAGTAATCAGAAAGGCTATTACTTTAAGTAACTAGTCTTGTCTTTAGCTCGTTAATAATACAAATACGTGTCTTCAGAGATAAACTTTACGTAATTTCTACTAACTCTGTGAGTATAAATATGTCTACAAGAAAAAAAAATGTCTCTAAAATTAGGCAAAACAACAAATAACTAACATGCGTATAACACGTTTAGCCGTTAGCATTAGCGAGCTACTGACTGCTTTCGTCAACGGCTTTACCTAACCATAACCCAATTTTAAATGAAATATAAAGAAACACTCACAAACCTTTTCAACTTTTTTTGGTCCTTTCACCAACTCATGTCTTTTTGGAATCGTACCACCATCACATCCCATCTTGAAAACTGACGTTTAGCTAAACTGAAGCTGTTAGCAAACACGGACAAAGCTGAAGTAAAGCTAACAGGAAGTTCTCGTGTTGTAAACAAACAAGGAGAGAACTTCAAATCTCGCGATAGGTGAGATTTATTGAATATCGCCCCTTAGTGGTACTAAATGCATAAATCGTCACAATTTCCCGGATTTTTTTGTCTTTGTTGCAATTAGTACGAAAAAACTGGCTTGCATACGAAAAACACAACAACCACCCACTAAAAATGGTCACAAAAATGGCATTTTAGCTGTTCACTGTAGAGAACACGATCTTATAAAGTGGGTATCGAATTTTTAAGTTCTACAGATGCTTGTTTGTTCCTTCGCCACAGTGTGGCACTCTTATTTCAATCATGAGTTCATTTGAAAAGCTATTATAATGGAGTGGTCTTTATGCGTTTTCAAATGCTTTATATTTCCAAAGTGTGAAATAAGTGTACATATACTGTGGTTATTATTGGCGGTATTAATGAATATTATAGACATGTTTATTTTGCATTTTACACCGAAAAGAAAATGCATTTGATTAAAGTATGACACGCACAAAAGCGAAATGCATAAAGAATTTATTTCAGGTGTTTAAAATGTTGCATAAGTTAAAACAGTCAGAAAACCTCAAATATAGCCATACACAGTACTTCAAACTATTGCTTAAGCCATGTTGACTGCTGCAAGAATGCATAAGGAAAAAAAAAAAGTAACTCAGGTTACTTCATTCTCTTACTGCTCATCCATCTATGAGACATTTTCAGGCACCCATTAAACTCAGAACTAGTAAGTGACATTAGTCTGGCTTTCAGGCCTGTTGTCAGAGTGGTCTAAAGATGAAAGTTTCCTTAGAAGATAGTTCAATGAGTGCTAATGAGATCTGTTTCCTGTGCCTCGCAGGCTGCAGATTAGTTTACTATCGACGGTGCTGTCCAAGAGCGACCATTAGTTTGGGGAATACCTCAGTGGAGACATTGCTGGCGGCATGACTAATAATTTGTGTGGAAGAACAGACTGAATGAAAACCAAAACTGGATTTCATTTTATAAGGGAAAATGAGGTTTTGGTCTCATCTCACATATATGCACACACTTCTCACTTGGGCGTTTAGATTCTGTCCTCAAAATTTGCCAAAATTAGCAAGCAGAATCAAAGAAACATCCCTGCATTTTGCCTGTCGGTTCGATTGCTTCTTCCTGTAATTTATAAATTATGTTATGTGTCTTATTGAATTTCCCCCCTTTCTCACACAGAGCTAAATGTTTAGTATGGATTTTCATTAGGGGCAATGGAGTGAAAGCTCTGTTAGCAAACTATCTTTGAGACAGTACAGCACCCCAGGCTGATGTGCAAATCAACAACACCAGGAACACACACTGAACAATGCCTGCTGGATAAAGGAGGCTTGGGACAATGATATTCTGTTTCCTTTGTGTTGTTACAAGTTAATCCCAGTTTTTTCTTGCTGTCTTTTCCTCAAGAAGGCCACACTTGTGTCATAATTTTGACATGACATTCACCTTGGTGAAATAAATAGACATTTATCTAGTCATAAAAATATGCTTATTTCACCTGCAACTGTTACATTGCAGTTTTTCTATTAAGATAAAATGGGCATTTTGAACATTTTATATTACATGTTAGTGGCAAAGTATGGCTAATATTATCTACATTTACTTTATGTTAATGTTATAACAAACAAAGATTTTACAACTAGATCTCTTCTAAATAGGAGCCCAACTGATACATATCCGGTCAGTGGTGTAAATAAGACTGCATCGAGGCCCCACAAATATTGTAATTTCCTGTGGATTAATAAAGCATCACCTAACATAACTTAAACCCCCAAGCTTTTTTTGTTGTTACATACATTCATTTAATCAATTAATCTATAAGGCAACGTTTGATGTAATTCAGTGATTAACTGTAAAATAGGTGTGTCATTTCAGATTTATAGTGGCTGCAGTTCAAAGTTGAATTGACTTATCCTCATTATATCCCCATTGTATCTAATTTACACAGCTGAAAAGTTGCTTCCGTTTCCTCAGAGCTACCCCCTCCTCTTAGAAACTCCAGTGCTCCCTAGTAAGTAAGTTGGGTCAGTCGATCGGACGATTTGTTCCATGGCTGACCCAAAGAAAACCTCAACCACCAAACGCCCATCCGACCTCATGTTTATACTTCCATGATGACTCCAGCCAGCCCAATCAGACTTCCAGTCACTGGCCTTCAACTGAAACTGTATCCATCTTAACCATCTCAGCCATTCTAAGCAGCAACTGGAGACTAAGGCCACATTAATTGCATGAAAAGGCCCTGGTATTGCACCGAGTCTAATGCATTTAGCGTTTCTAATTGGGAAGGAATTGCTTTGTTTACATTGGCACAAGTTAATAGAGCTAGATCCTCTCGCCCTGTAGCTAACTGGACTCAAGCTCTCTGAACCTTTTTATCTTGAAGCTTTCTTTTATATATATATATATATATATATATATATATATATATATATATATATATATATATAAATAAATAACGATTTATAAATATCACGATTATATATATATGGCTCAGATTCCCTCGATCTGGTGCCAGTAACATCTACACTACAGCAACCTTTTACTGACACATTCATCTCACTCCAGTGTGTTGGATCAAGGAAACATTGTGCCCTACAAAATAGTAGGGCACTGAAAACTTTAAGTTGTTCACCACCGCATTTCTTCGAAAAAGATCACAACATACAATAATAAAAGCTTAGTTAAACAAGTTAACACTTCTAAACTCTCAACTCTAACATGCATTAAGACATACAAAAGTTTAAATAACATACTGAGAAATCCCAACCCCTGGAAAGAACTCCATCACCAAAAACATGAAGAATGAAAAGAGTTAGCACACACAGCCGTCAGCCGCAACTGTTTATGTTGAAGCTCACATAGCTGAATTTATGTTAACTGGAAACAATGCCCAAAACTAACATTTATATATCCTCCAGCTCTGTGTCCAGCCTTTATTCTTAATCTCACATTGGAGCTGATGCCCAGGTAATTATTTTGTAAATTTCTCAATAGATTCTAAAAAAGAAAACAAGACAGAAGGTTTGTTTTTATTTTATTTGTCATTCTTATATGATCCGATTTAAACTCTAAATTAGACAGATAATTTTTGTTAGACTGTTCCAGACTAAGTTTTGAAACATCACAGATAGGTCACTTATCAAGGTTTGCTTGCATTGCTCAACTTTAAGTACACTACACTGCAAACATATGTGAGTCAGATTTTTTTCTTTTTTGCTCTAGTGATCTTTATTTGACAGTGTTAAGACAAAAAAAAGCAGATTGTGAGAGAGGGGGAACACATGCATCAAAGCTCACATTTCCAGGACTCAAATAGAGGAGGAAGGCTGAGGCATGAGTTGCATACTTCACCTCAGTCCCTCGATCTCTTCTGATTTTGTCACCATATATTCACAAAATCAACATTTTTTTAATGAATAGTTGAAGTAAGAGCACCACAAAAATTAAAACTCCAGAGGCAGTATTCAAACACTGAACCTTCTTATTGTAGCGCGATAGTGCCGCTGAAAACACAAATTGTAGTTTTCAAAATATAATTTTATCAATTTCCTTTACCTAAACCACATAACGAGGTGATGATAATCGATTAAAAATATAGAAAGTAAAATTTTACTGTGAATGCAACTATTTGAATTCTTCAGAAGCATCATGCAGTCCAAAGAACACATCAGACAGGTCAGAGATGAAGTTGTGTGAATGTGTAAAGAAGTATTGAGTTACAAAACAATGTCCAAAGCTTTGGAAATCTTTTTTTTTTATTATGTGCCATTCTATTGCACAATTAACTGTGTTACCTTCAGTTGTTATAAAAATGATGTTTATCAGTTTGATGCCTTAATATTGTCTCTTTAAGAATCTATTGCTCTTTCTCACACTCCGCTTTCAGCAGCTTATCGCAATAATGCTTCTCATTGTTGTGATAAGGGCAGCTAGGGCACTTATCACATCATGGGTGTGTCCATGAACTGTTGTTCATGGACACACATGAACTACTTTCACATGAACTACTGAGAAGTAGTTCATGTGAGAGGATCACCAGAAACACATTTTTCCCAGGTGTCTGCTGAGAGGGGCAGAGAAGGGGGAGGGAGGCTCTGTGACGAGGAACCTCGGCTTGAGACTGCAGCTTCAAGGAGGAGTTTTGTTGAAATAGGCGGTGCTTTGTGAGAGCAAAAGTTTAAGTGCCCACTTTTTCTATGGGAAATTCAGTGATCTCTCATTCATTCATGAAAGAGTCAAAGCAACACTCCAGCAATGCTTTACATTACGGAAAAACATTACAAAATGACATAAGGCAGAAAAAAAGTTGATTTTACATAATATTGTAGCCCCTCCTTTAACAGTGTTCAGTCAGAACTGAAGGGGTTTAACATTTCTACAAGGTACTGTGCTGAACAGAGAAAGATAATTATCCCAATGTTGCCAAGTCTGTTCCATCAAATGATTGCAGGTTATTTTCTCTTGTAACTCCATCCTACTATATGACATGTTTGACCCACTAGCTGCACTAAAGTGCACAGCTCATCGTTTTATTTACCACAGATTTCTGGAGGCATTGGGACCCTTATGTGGCCAGCTGAATTGAGACACAGTTCAGTTGGCCACATAACAACCACACACACATAGCTTACCTGGATAGGTTTTAGTCCTCAGCCAACCAGCTTTGTGATTATGTTTTCCACTGAGGCAAAACTATCTGAACACCCACAGACAAAAACCCTCCAACAGATAAATGGATTCATACACTCGAACTCAGCTGAAATACTGAGAATTACAGTCTGTACAAACAGAAAAGACTCACACACACGTGGTCCAGAGTCCCTCTTTGGTTGCTGGGAGTGGGTAAGGAAAGTCTGCGTACATCAGCAGCAAGTATTTCAATGGAAGAATTGCCTTTGCTCTGGCACCACACAGTCACAATCTATTAGCTTTGACGGGGTACCCAAAAGGATCTGACAGCCTCCTGGCTGCGACTGCTGTGGCCTGGGGTGATGGGGACATACCTGTGGCTGCCTTGTGTACTCTGTGGGCATGTGGGGAAGACTGAGCACACGTAGCAGCTGAGGCCTGGCTGCAACGGTAGCTTTGGCTCTGCAAGTCCACTCCAGCTGTTACCTCTATATATGTTTTAAACAACAATAAATTTCTCTCACTTCTTTCAAGCACGTTATTCTTGGCTCACACTTTCACAGCTTTATGCTCTTATTCACTTTCTTTCATCCAAATATGCTCAAATTACAGTGAAGTGAAGAAATTGGAGTAATTTAAAGGTCCAAAATCAGATCCACAAAGGGTGAGACAAAAAACTACTTTGGAATTTTGAGAGAACATAAGAATTTATTTTTTTAAATTAAAAATAAATATTAGTCACTATTAGTCTCAATCATTTTTATAAAGGCTATACCTAATATATATATCTTCTGAATGGAAACAAATATTAACATTTTGAAATGGCCCAGCCAAAGTTTGAGAAAAGTCATGATGTGACTCCGATAGATAATAAATGTAGGGAAATTAAGACTAAGGCATTGGAAAGGAATCCTTACAAACAATGTCTGCCGCTCTTACCAAGCTGCAAACAATACTCATTAGTTTGACTTTGTAGTAAAGAAATGTAAACACACACACATACGCATGCGCACACACACATTCACACACACACACGCACAGTAAATGTGTGGCACTTTTAATGATTTCATGTTAATCATTACAAGTGTATAAACTAGGGAAGAGTTGACTTATTCAAGTTTTTGCAATCTGTTTGCCATGTGATCTTTGTGAAGTTAAAAAAAACACATTCAAAATTTTTATGTATTCTTTCAAAATTATAAAATAATGGTATCTGAAAATATTTTTTTGTGAATACTTATGTTTTCCCCCTCGAAATGTTAGAAGTTTCCACTTCAAAGAAACAAACTTTCTTCAACGATGTGCTGAAAAAGAACCATTTGCAAAGTTTTACTTCTCTCTGAAGGGTCTTTTAGGAACACATGTTTTTTATAAGAGTCCTTTTGCCTGGCCTTGCATAAATGTTTTGCAGCGTTCCTCTTGCGAACTGGGGCCTGTCTTTACAGTGGAGGCTAATCAGTTGTAAATTCTGACTTTAAAAAGGAAACGAAGTGTATGGAAGGAGCTAATCTCCATTTTTTATTGCTCTCTCTGTCTCCCTTTATTCTGTTCACTTTTATAAGTCTATCTCATTGGCAAATGCTGCAGGTATTCTTTCTTTTAAAAAGTGAAAGCACCACATGAGGGCAAAGTAAAACAGAGAGAGTGGAAACGGCTTAGATAAATGATCTGGAGAATGGGTAGGAAGATTACAGGCTCAGAACCCAAGGGGGAAAGGAAGTAGGGCAGTAAATATTTTTAAAAGCTGTCAATAAATTTGCAGAGTGGAGTTGAAAGAGCTATCAGCAAGAGCTGAAGACATTGGGCTACTGGGCTGGGTGTGTCCTTACCCATAAAATCTAGTCAGTATGTAGCTGGAGACTTTAAGAAAAACTGGCAGTGTGAGCTTGGAAAGCACAATAAAAGTAGCAATGAAAAAGTTTGAGAATAATGTTTAAATAATGTTTTCAATTTTGAAAAATGTTGTGTGACTTTCTTATCGAAGGATACTGGCTAAGACAGCAAAAAAATATATATAAAGAAAAATAAAACAATGGACAACGACAGTTAAATATGTACCGGTACATAAAAATTTGTTAATTTCAGTTATGTTCAATTCAGTATCATTAATTTATAGGGTGCTGATTTACAAATGTTGTCTCAAGCCACTCAGGTAGATAAACAAATCCAGTTTGTATACAGAAATATGTAGACAATTCAACACATGTAACTGACTTTGATTCATTCAAGTCAACTGCATAGATTCCACTTCAATCTGAGTAAAAAAGAACAAAACAATATGGTCAAGTTTATTTACAGCAACTTCTGCTATTTTCATTTAGTTCTTAGTTCTTAAGAACGTTCTTTGGCTCATTTTCCCACACCTTTCTGACCTCGTTACTTAGCAGTGCATTTAAAGCTGATTTAAGGGTTCAGCTGCATGCCTATTGGGAAATATTCCCCATAGGGTTGTGCTTCTAGATGACTGATGGGTTGACGAGATAATGACAGACAGGCACAAGTCTCAACTACGGTTGTCTGTTAATCCACATCAACACATTTTGTCTCCTGCAAAAACGAAACCCTCCAAAAACTAGTAAAACAACATGACAGTAAAACTACAGTGAAAAAAAGCAAATGTAACTGTCAAAGCTTTATCAATGACTGTTAGATTACAAATTGTATCTAAAATGGGCTGTTTTTTTTTTTGTTGTTGTTTTTTTACCTCTGTACCTGTACATTTTAATATTAATTTTTCTCAATAAAATTGGAAAACTAGCATTAACTTCTTGTTCAGTGTCACAGCACAGGTTACTCAAATTCTAAAAATAAAATCAAAATTTATCTTTAAACTATAACATCTGTCTTAACCTTTGATTACAATGATACACTTTACGGATATTGGTTGTAAACATCTGCACTTTAACACTCTACTCATCTGAAATGTTTTAACAAAAATGTTAATCAACAAAAAGCAATCATTGCAAGTAATTAGTTTGACTAGAATTATAAAACCTGAGAGGATTATAACGCATTTAACCTCTTCGTTTCTATTTCTTACTCCTGTTACATCAAAAACCTTTGCATTTACAAGGCTCTAACAAGACGTATCAAAACATAAAAGGCAGTATATATTGACCTATTTAAGCAATCATTCATTTATCAGCCCAACTTCTTGGTTGGTTATGATTCTGATAGTTTATTTAAGCAAAAAAGAAAAAAAAAATAGCACGGTACACTAAAGGCACGGTTACCCAGAGTACTGTATTTTGATTATGAGAAGAAAAGAGAAATAACATGAAGATACTCATGCATGTTTAATTGTATTAAGTACTATCACAATAAAGGCATATGAAGCTGCAAAAGGATATATGGGCTGGATCAGTTGGTATATACTTTATTTAATGCTTTTCTCCTATAAAGCTGAACTTTCCTTTAGTTTTAAGAAAGTGAGACTGAAGGTAAATGGATTCACAAATATATTTACAGATATCTGGTGATCCAAGGCAGGGATGCAGGAGCAATATGAAGCAGCAGATGGGGTGAAATCTGAAGGACAAGATAAAAACTTCAAAAGTTGTTGAATGAGAGAAGATTACGCTGTCAATCACAGAGCAATCTAGACCATACAGGTCACACAACCATGGAAGCACACATTTTCCCCTTAAAGTCACCCTATACCTAGAGCAGGGGTGGGCAATCCTGGTCCTCGAGGGCCGGTGTCCTGCAACTCTTAAATGTCTCCCTGGTCCAACACACCTGAATCCAACAGCTGAATCACCTGCTAAATGCAGTCAAGTTCTCCAGAGTCCTGCTAATGATCTCATTATTTGACTCAGGTGTGTTGATTTAGAGGTACATCTAAAAGTTGCAGGAGACCGGCCCTCGAGGACCAGGAGTGCCCACCCCTGACCTAGAGTAATCATTTAATCTAGAAGCTATGGATTTAGACTGTGAGAGGCAGCCAGAGTGTGGCAAGAACCAAGGAATGGTTGAGGTCAAGAATGTTCCTACTGCAAGGCAGCGATGCCAACAGGGTGACACTATGAGCATTGGTGAAGGTAAATATTTAATGAGGAGATGACTGAAACACAGTTGTTTACTGATCATCACCGTAGCGTGGCAGGGAACAGCCTGGTATGCCATGGTACACTGACAGCAGAGACATATCATCCAACACCTGTACACCAGGAAATACTTCTGCTAATGGGAAGAAAGACTATATGATTCTAGATTTTTTTTTCTGTTTCTTTCCTTTTCAATACATATTTTCTATAAGATCCTATTTTGATCTTATCTGTTTATTATCTAAAGAAGTGACAACAAAAGGGATTTTGTGGACTGGTTTCTAGTTGATCTCTAATGTTTCTTTGTCTTGCTATGTATTGTCAATTTACAAACATGGTGTATCATTTATCATTTGCTATATTTATTTATGGACTAACCAATCATTAGGGTCATAAAGGTTAACTCTCCATCTATGTTCCCAAGTGGAGAAATAATTATTAGCTAAGCTAATCAGAAATTAGTTCATGTTGTTGCCTCTTTAACAGATTAGTATATGGCAGTGAGCTGACTTTATCTATGTAGACAGAGTGCCTGCAAAAGATAGCCTTGAGTAATGTAATTAATGTCTCACTGCTAAATTTCACACCAGTGGACTGCATCTTTCCTGTTCATCTCCGATTGGCTACACTCATGAAATTGTGGCGGCCTAGCTTAGAGGATGATCCAGTGGTGTATCTTTTTATAAGCGTAGAAAGATACACAGCTTTAAGGTATTTAAGGAACACCATGGACAAGGAAGGGAAATGTGTAATAGTGATTGAGCAGTAAAAACCTAGAGCCAAAGCTGTGTAAAATTGATTGTATGTCATAGTCACAGAACTAGTTCATACCTTGATATTAGAACATATTTTTAAATCCTGTTTATGCTATACTTATCTTGTGCTATTCCAATTGTACATTAGTAAATATCAAACAACCCCTTTCCTTTAAAAATAATTAGGCACTGCATTGAAAATGTTGTAACAGCATCCAGTTTACAAAGCACAGCAATCTTAACTTTAATAAAACACATTCTAGTTTGATAAAACATGAAAATACAGTACACTGTTATAAAAAACCCCAAAACAACAGCCCCTGTTATATCTGTTTATTAAAACATGTTGTGAGAATATGATGTTTTTACTGGCTTCATGTTAATGTCATGATACTTAGTAACTGGGTATGTATTTTCTATTTCGTATATGCTTTATGCACACTAACAAAAAGCTGTAATAAAGGCCCTGAGTATGAGGGGAAAGTGTCAGGATACAGATATTGTCTTTAACACCTTTCTCCTCACCCTTGGAACACATCTTCTTGAGTTTCTGTTTGATAAGCAGAGAGAACATCCTCCAGTTACTCTGGCTCTCCTCTTCCCGGCTGGTTCCCCGTCCTGTGGATAATGTTTCAGTAATTCTCGAACACAATGTGTTGCTGCTGCTTCTAACCTGTGGTGGTCAGTAGTTCATGACCTTAAAACCAGTTTAATTCAACAGAGTGATCACAGAGCAAATAGATACATGGAAAACTAATATGTAAGTAATGCAGCAGGATTTTTTTAAAATATCCAGTCAAAGCTATGATGTAAAAAGTTAAAGGGAACCCAATATGCAAAACTGTATTTTTGCACATGTACCGGTACTTCCATGTGGAACTTTACTGTTTCCAAAAGCAGTGCTAAAAAACATCTACGTAATTGTTTTGGCAATAGCTAAATGTTTTTTGGTGTCTGCAAAACGAGGCGTTTCAAAAACTTCTTGAATATTATGTCACAATTGGCAGGCACGTCCGTGTTAGCTACCCCAGCCAATCCCTTCAGCAGCCCAAGTGGAGCAATGCTTCCACTGATTTGAAGTCCCTCCGGTAGAATTTGAAATGGAAGAAGAAATTGTGAATTACGATGCTGATTTTCTGCACTGGTTTAGAATGTAGTCCGCTTGCAGTTCAATAGCACCGAATGAGGTGAACAAAGTTTTTCATTTTGAGTTAGTCAGGGTTCCAAATATTGAATGAACACTAACCGTCATCTTGTTTAGTTTGGCACCTCTCTCTTCGCAGTGGAGGATGGCACAGGCAATTTCCAGTAGGCTTCGTAGAGTTGAACTGGCACATTGCATGTGTCACAAACAAATGCCAGCAATTGGAAAACATTTAAAACAATTGCACACAGGATCAGTCTAACCTTTACAAATCGACATGTGGGAGTGGGAGTCGTATCTATATGCATTTTAAATGCCATATGATGCATGTCAAATAGAAAAGATATACAAAGAAGATTTCAGCAAGTAAGCTTGTTTACATAGAAAAAGTCTCATTTTTTTAAAACTGTCTGGGTGTGTGTGCATTTGCCTTGAGCATGCTTGATTAAGGCATGCTTATTCTTCATTCAGTGAAGTAAACTGAGGCATGTAAAATTCCAAGGAAATGTTTTCAGTAAGAGAAGAGTTATTTCAAAAGAACACAATATAGGTCAGAGTAAGAGTGTGATGTAATAAACTACTCTTAACAGACCATTTATTTAATTTACATTGAAATGAAATAAATGATTGTCTTTGCTATTCTTACAAATAAGGGAAAAAGAGACAATTATTAAAGTAAGGAAGATATCTACTGATTGTGAGCTAAGAAATTACAGTAAAATATCTATTAGATAAACGTGTCCATATCTACAGTGAGAGCAGTAATTAATGAGTTCAAAAATATTTAAACTCTCTCCAACAAGGTTGAACACGGACTCAATTTTACCTACCCGCACACTAGAGGATGGTAAAATTGCTTTTAGAGTGCTGCATAATTCTGTAGGATTTTACTACAAAATATATGTTGTGAAAATATCCAGAAGGAAGTTATGCCAGTCTTAATCATTCTTTTGTCCCTGTCTGACTTCCGTCTTTTTCTTGCCAGAAACCTCGGCCCAAACTCCCTTGACATTTATACGCCTGACATAGAAGCAGAAGCAGATATCGCTTTCAATCATCATCACAACCTCACAGTCCTGTAGAAAATCAGCAGCCTTTTGGTGGTCTCCAGTTTCTTTCCAAGCCTTCCAAACCTTGCTGTACATCTTTATTCTAACTAACCTGCAGTATCTTCTGCTTTATAAATGTATGTAACTCTAGCAACCAAAAATAGTGGCAAGAGGAATCATTTCATGATGTTTATTTAAGCCATTAACTTTGGTTGATGGGCAACTGACTCTAGGGAAAGACATTTCTGTAGATGAAGTCTGGCTCTGCTTGTGTGCTAAGTTTGGCTTGGCCTGAGTCACTGTGCTTGATGGTTTATTCATACTCAGTGGTGCAGGACCCTGTGCCATGAGGTTCCTCTCACACTCAATATGTCAGCAAAGAATTGACAGATAAGAATGTTTGGATTCTAGTTCCTCCTCATTTGTATGGCCAGATTATTGAGCAGTAAGTCTGCCATACTGATATTTAACATTTTTTTAGAGAACAATATATGGTTAGGAAATTATGAAGAGACAAATGTAATTTCAAAACTGTCTTTTCTTTACTCAGGTGTTGTCTCCTTAGTTGTAGTCGTTAATTAAGAAGCTACTTGCAATTCAAAAACAAACAACATCAACTTCCCCTGAAAAGCCCAGTCAAAACAAGCAGTAAAGCCAAGCTTGTCCATACTGCCCCCTCATAATCAAAGCCAGATGTCCCCTTTAAAAACTTTTTTCTCTCTTCTGCTCCCAGTACCCCTCTCCAATATCTCATTCCCCTTCTTTTCCCCCACATTCTCTTTCCTGTTTAAGATTGTATAGACGGCTGGTCCTAAGCAGACATGATTTGGCTCTCGTTGGCTTGGTCTTTTTCTCTCCGTCTAAAGCATTTCCTTCTTCTACCGTTTTTTCTGTTTCTAGAATCAGCATCTTGTCAAACAGGCGTGGACTCAACGTGAACCTCCTCAGCACTCACAATCATTCAGGGTGAAAAATCAGACCCACATGGCACTAAAAAGAAGAGGGTTTTGCAGAGAGACTCTCAGTTGCCAGCCGATTCAATGTTGTTGCACTTTTGAAATACATGCCACAACCTGCTAGTCTTAGTAAGAGTTCTGGACTGCTTTATGTTTATCTAGGCGCAAGCCATGTCCCCTTAGTTACAGCTCTTGAAAGAAAGCAATCCTGTGCCTGTCAACGCACCATTTTCAGTTTGTCATGGCCAGAACCAGACACAGAGTGATCGCTAATTTACTTTTCCACCTCAGTGAAGAGAGAAAACAACCTCATGCGGGAGATGCTAAACATTATAGGCAGTTCTTTTCTCTTAAATGCCCTTTTGGGGGGAAACCTCTGGAGCTTGTCCTACTACTACTGCTCTCAGGTGGCTATCTTAGTCAGCCTCTTTAATCTGAGAAGCAAATAGCTTCCAGTGTTGTCTTTGGAGCCTCGGCACAACTCTGGACACCTTAAATAGGTCCTTGGAGAGAAGCAATGAAAGCTCAAGTTGATGTGTTTGAAGTTTGCTTCATGATTGGCACTAATATCCTGGCTCTTTACTCCTTTGGGTTTTAGTATGAAATTATGTTGTAATGCATTGAAACTAGCCATTGCCTTCCTAAGCTATTCTGTTTGATTCTCATCTCTCTTCAGATTTCTGTCTTGGATTTCTCCCATTGAGCAAGATTTCTCCAATTGAATTCAAACTGAAGAAGTAGTTGTAGGTGATTGATGTTAAT
Source organism: Poeciliopsis gracilis (assembly GCA_911649635.1). Classification (NCBI taxonomy): domain Eukaryota; kingdom Metazoa; phylum Chordata; class Actinopteri; order Cyprinodontiformes; family Poeciliidae; genus Poeciliopsis; species Poeciliopsis gracilis. The sequence goes on from CAJVRI010001403.1 coordinate 3,723,838, forward strand.
TTTCTTAGTCTACATATATATATATATATATATATATATATATATATATATATATATATATATATATATATATATATATATATATATATATATATATATATATATATATATATATATATATATATATAAAATAAAATAATCATATTTTCATGATTATATCTAAATAATTTATAATCATGAATAATTATAAATTATGATGTATTTTTATATTAAGAAAATATAAGATTTTTAAAATAAAATGTGAATCAGAGGTGTAGTTTTTCTTTTTTCATAATATAAAAAAAAATAAAATGAAAATGTAAAACAAACAATCAAGATAAAAAAATTATTTGAGTTGCTTTAGTGGAAACAAAACAAAACACAAAAACAATTGAGCCAGTGCAAGACTCAACAACACTCATTTATTAACATTAATCCAGGAACAACAAACAAGAAAAAAGTCAGAAGAAACCAAGAAATAGTGAGCACACCGTGAAGTCTTTAGCTTCCCTCTCGTTGGATGAAGCCTGCATCAGCTTTACAGTCAGGTTGCACACAGATCCAACATAATGTCTGCCAACATGATGAAAGGAAATAGAAAAATGTAAGCAAACAAAGTTGCAAAACACAAAGAACATCTCTCACTGACCAAGACTGTAGTCCTACCTCTCATGGTAAAAAGCCATTCAAAAGAATCAAATTGTTTGTGAACATCACATAACTGCTATATAATATAGTGTTGTAGTTTTGGCAGTGGCAGTGGAGGAGTGAACAAAACGGTTCAGTATATCCCAGCCACATTTCCAAGTATTGAGCAATTAAAGTCAGTGCAAAAAGAAGGTATAAGACACTCCTGGCAAAAATGGCTTAACTTCCCACAGGATTGTTTCCAAAAATGGAGGAAACACGGAGCAGAGGTAAACCTTTTCAAACCTTTACAAAATTACTTAAGGGCACATTGACAACGCATCCAGGAGATCACAAAAGAGCCTAGAACGAGATCTAAAGCACGGCTGGCCTCACTTGCCTCAGTTAAAGTCAGTGTTCATTCCTCAAAAAATAATGAAGTATTTGTTAGTATTAGTTCCATGTTGTAAATCACTTCTGACCAAAAAGAACACAAAGTCCCATTTTGTCTTTGTCAAAAACATATTTTGATGATCTCTAAAACCTTCAGAAAAATATTCTGTGGACTAACAAGATGAGTATGGATTGTTTTTGCAAAATCATACTTTTACATCTTACACAACATTTCAGATAGTGAACATTATAACAACAGATGAGGGTAGATTAGTGATCTGGGGCTAGTTTCCTGCCTCAGGACTGACCATGCTTATTGGGATTATGAATTCTGCTTTCTGTGAACTTAAAGTGAATCTCTCTGGATTTTGTGTGACCTTAATCCTAAGGATGCGTTTTACGTAGAAGGAGAAATATCCGAGGTAAATCCACAAGATCTTCTGTACAGGGTTAAAAAAAAAGTTTTTCATGATCAAAGTTTCGGGTCAAATCTAACTGAGATGCAATGGCATGATCTTCAATAGGATATTCATCCTTGAAACTTTTTTAATATGGTCAAAAAAAATTCCACCAAGAAAAATAAACTTCAACATGTCATCTGTTTGGTTTGGAGAATAATTGGTTTACACATGATCCCAGGATTTTTGGATATATATATATTTTTTTATTTCACTAAGTAAAAAGAATTAAAATCGCTTGGATTGTCTTTGCCTGATATGACAATTGGTTAAACTGTGATTTAAAAAAAATAAAAGCAAAAACAAAGGAAAATATTTTTCTGAGCACTGTTCATTTGAAGCGCTAACAATAAAAAGTCACTTGACAAGTCTCTCAGAGGGATGCCGTGTCCATGACATCAATACCACATTCAACAAACCTCTGAAAAAAAGAAGCAGGAGTTTCATAAAAACGCACGTTTTTAAATCTCTTTTAGAAAAAACTATCAGTGGAACAATTTACTATTTAATTATTACCCCTTGCATTTAAAATTTATTCCAAACCAGAACAACTTAGAGAAACTCTTGAATGTTAATGAAAACCTTTGAATATTTAAGCATTTTGGATATATAAAGATTTTCAATAGACAGGAAAAAATGTCTCCCTTGCAGGACGTAAACTGCAGCTTCACTTGTATTGAAGCAGCAGTTGAAGCAGGATGGAGCAGCATATTCTTGAAGGGGACACTTGTGGGAAGAAAAAGGGTCTTGTTGCGAGAGATCAGCTTATGTAAACATTCAGGTTAATGAAGCTCAGTGGGCCTAATCCCCAACCCTCTTTCTCACTCTCCCTCACCCTGGCCTTAAACCCTGTCACCCCTCCCCTACACACCACCTGCTCCACCCCACAATTTTCCACCATAATCCCTAGTTGGGGCAGGCACTGTCAATCAAAAGGACCTCAAGGGAAGTTGTACGCATGTGCTCCTGAGGGTATGCGTGAGTGTGTTCGGTTTTAAGTTTGCATACAGTCAGTGTTTGCATGTGTTACCAATGAAGAGTGCTTGCACACATAAACCACAAACACCATGTACCTATTCAGATATGTCTGGGTTCTGGTTGCTTTGAGGCAAAAGTCAGTTAAGGGAGTTCCAACAAGAAAACCACAACACATTAAACTGTTTGAAATCAAACAGTTGAATTATGATTGCAGATCTTGAATTTGAGGTTAATTAGCAAAATGTAAACCAGTCCAATAAATAAAAGTCATCCTTTCTTAAATGTTTTCTCACAGCAATTGATTTCACTTACATACAGCTATAAATGAGTAGGAGCAAATAAAGTATATTTATTGTATATAAGTATACAAAAAATATATTTATATCCATATAAATATATTTATTTATATATTAAATAAATATATTTATTTTGCTAACACCTGGAGCCCTTTCCCTCACAATGAGCAGAATCCATGTTTGGTAGATGACCCTAACAGCCTGTACCACAGGTTTAAAAGGCTTTTATTCACACCTCTTCCACAATTAACCACCTTCCTTTCTTCAGACCCCTGAATCATATGTTTTCATACAGTCAGTGTTTGTATGTGTTACCAATGTTTGCATACAGTCAGAATGAACTGAAGATCTCCAAGGAAGATGTCAACAGTCTCTATGAATGTCAGAAGGTCAAGAAAGCTACAGGCGCTGATGACTTCTCCCCCCTCATTCCTGTGAGCCCGTGTTGACCAACTAGCCTCCAATGATCTAAACTGTAGAGTTTAAAGGCTCAATTTAGCATATCAAGATTTATGTTAGCGAACATACTATCTAAATATAATGAGACAGTATCTCATTATAATGAGATTATTTTTATTTATTTATTTTTTTTAACAGAGTGGCAGAAATGGTCTTCCATAGGTTCATTTTGTGTTGAATAATGACACAGCAGAAATATTTGTATTTTCCGGCTTTAATTACCTGAGATAGATGTAAGGATCTTCTTTCATATGACTTGATCTGTGACGTTCGAATAAATGTTTATTTTGTACTATTATTCTAAATAAAAACTCAAAGTGAAAGAAGGGAAGGGTAAATATTTAGAAGCAATTTGTTTGTCTATTTACTAACCTCAAACATTGTGCTTAAGGATTTGTTGCTATATGATGAAGCAACATCAAATTATGATAATTCACTAAAACACATAGCATTAATCTGTACTGAATGTGTTCTGTCATAGCTAGAATAAATTTTATAGTTAGATTAAATGATGGGAGTGACATTTTGCTATGCTAATATAATTGGTGTATTTAATTTTGTTATTTGATATATCACAAAAAGCTTAACATTTTAACAACATAGAAAACTTGTCACAGAAGGTCCATACATAAGAGTTTAAAAGATGGTTGGTGTTATGTCAATTTTTTAGAGAAAAATTGAAGCAATAAGATAAATAATGAATTAAACTTTTGACATAAGGTGCTTTTCTTTATATGTTTGGCTGAAAAGGCGCACATATAAAGAGTAAATTAGACGTTACTCCTCAAGGCATAATTTTGCTTATCTCTAACCAAATTAGTTTACCGCCTCAAGTGAAAAGTGCAACTAGCACATCCACTCTGCAAATATCTTTTAGAATGAAACAAAATATCTTTCTTGCTCTCTCAAAGCTCTTTCAGGTGTAATCGTAAAGGGACAGTATTATGTGAAATCAACTTTTTTGAGCTTTACATCATGTTGTCATGTTATTCCCTCATCAAGAGCATACCCAGAGTGTTGGCTTGATTATTTCATTCATGTTTGAGAAATACCTTTATCTCCCATGGCAACCATTTAGTTGTGCTAGGGTGGCCCTAGCACTGCCTATCGATACAGCTCCTCATCAGGGTTGCAGTTTCCAACTTCTCAAAAAGCTCCTCTTTCACAGTGACTTCCTCACTTAGAACCTTTGAATAACAATTAGCAAACATCTGGTGGAACAGTGCATCTGCTAAGCTCAGTATACAAACTACTTTTCAGTGCAACGCTGGTAAAAAAAAACATTGTTGAAGTGTTACAAACGGAGAGACGTGATGACTACCTGGAGGCAGAGTTGTAGAAAGAGCTGGCGTTTTTAAAGAGACAGAGGCCCAATTTTAAAGTGTAAAATATCAAAATAAATTATTTTCAGTCAAATTTGATATATATATAGTTAAGCGAGTGTGTGCATGATATTTTGAACAAAGACTCCTCTCTGAGGTTGACCAATATGCTTTACAAGTTTTTAAGCATTTTGTTTTGAGTCTCATGCCACCTAAATAATGTTCAAAGCACTTTGACTTTGAAATAATTTTGTGAAGGACATAAGTCACTTTATCTACTTATTTTTCCTTGTTGTAGTCGACAAAGAACTTAAATATTTATGTCTTATTACAATCTGGTGTCCCTCGATTACTTGCACTTATTAATTTTTAAAGTTTTGATGGACATATTCTATTTTGAGTTTTGCCAGATAAAAAAGGAATGTGCTGGTGGAATATTATCTGTATTTGCATAAAGCATACTTTTGTATGAGACACATAAAATCTGTCCAGAAATAATACTTATTTTGATTAATATAAATGAGAAGAAAGACAGGGATATCCATTTATGGTTCTGCTTGACTGGCTATGTATAGCGCATGTGGGGTAATTTTATAAGAGTATGGATGGCATGACTAATCACAGTAGTATTATCTTACTGGGTCGTTTTATTTTTTTATTTATTTTTTTTTTGTCTCTGTTCTTTTTCTCACAGTTCTCTTTTTTCTACCTTTTTATGGATTTTCTTTTTGGCTCCACCAAAGGTTTGGCTGCCAAATACTGATCTCTGAGTTACTTGTGATGATGGTGATTTATAGTCTTATACTCTATTTCTCTCATTTATTTTGACTTCTTGTGTTTCCATAAATCACTGAACATAAGTTTGGCTGCTCAAGGAACAAACCAGAGCTAAGGAAAACAGGGTCATGTGCAAATAACCAAAATATACCTTGATTTGGACAGATCATCGTACAATAAATAATTTTGTTATGTTTTGTGTAATCTGTATGAAAAGCAAATAAGCACAACTTTCTTGACCTAAATGTTATCTGTGTACAGTGAACTCTGCTATAACACGGTTCACTCTAGTGACACTGGAGTCAGGCCTCAGCATCATAGTCAGAAGCACAGTGAAATTTAATTTGTCCTACTGTACTTCGTATTGATCATTAAAATGATTATTTTATTGTAGTAATTTGTAATAAAAAGGTGTATTTGTTTTAAAAAAAAATTTATTGGCCCTATAAACAGGTTTTATTCTTTGGTTTCAATGTAGAGTATTTATGCTGTATAATAATTGTAAAAAATAAAGGTAACTACTTCACAGATTTCGCAACCACGAAATCAAGGGTTCACTGTATAACTATAGCAGTAATGCACTCTTCTTCATTTCATTTTCAGATACCGTTTCTATCCAAAAGTGGCAAAATTGCTCTCACACAGTGAGCAGAGAGCGAATACATATAAAGCATGTGGTTTTGTTATAAATTCGTACAACCAAAAAAATAAGACAATCAACAAACTATGGGTGTATAAAAATATTTTTGTATTTTCCCATGCAATAAATTAATAAATAAAACCTGATGACATTTAAATAGGTGCAGATTGACTTAGGATGTCACAACAAAAACTGAGTGATCTTTCCATTGTCTTATACTGGACATGGAAGGACCTGGTTCAGGAGGGAAATTCAGCCATTTTAATCTCCTCTCAAAGTCTCCCCAGCTCATCCTAGACCTAAGGTATTGTTTTGGAGAGACCAATCTAGAAACATATTGCACTCCCTCCAATGAGGCAGTGATGTCAGTAACATGTTGTCGGACCACTTCTTTCAGTAAGAAAGATGCTACTATTATAAAATAACTTGAATTAAGTATAGGCAAAGATCAATGTAATTTTCACAAGTGGCTAAGCGTTGTTGTTAGCAGCTGCTGAAAGTAACTAAAATGTTACTTTTAATGTAAATTAGTTACTTTCCAAATCAAGCAATCAGTAATCTAAGTTACTTTTTCACAGTAACTACGCCATCACTGGTCATAAGTTTTTTTTCTGTCAAAAACAATATATAATATGTCTTCTATGTTATTGGTTTACCCAGTGGAACATGCACAACAGAACCTGTAATGGGAGACTCCAATGGGCCACTTTGTTCAAACACCCACCTCTACCGATTCCTTCTGATTCAGAGGAAAAGGAGCTTTACATCATTGGATAACTGATACATTTGAATAAATACTTGTTTTCCTCCCATTTGATGATTGCATCCATTGTCTCCAGTACTAGAAAAATGGACTGAATTTCTGTGGTGGTTTTTCAGTCTTAACAGTCAAAGAGTTTTTCTCTAAAGGGACATTCTCCTAGCCACATTAACAATTTAATACATTCTTACATTGATAGAATTATTAGTAGGCAACTGAGGTAAAGACCCTTATCTGACCTCAAAATGACATGGGGCAGAGAAGGCAGCAAGAACAAAACCAGCAATTTTTCATCCTTTCTGCTTTACCAAAATCCCACCAAGAGATTGGAGTTCAATTTTGCTTAGAAAATCTTTTCGTTTTAGAAGAGATTCCACAACTTAAAGCAAATGTCAAAATTGTATTAATTTCTGCACAAGTTTAGCCACAGAACAGATGTTGTATTGATCTGTATCAACCAAAACTTTACCTTTACATTATAAATTTGCAGAATTAGCCATATAATCAGGAGGTGATACAATTCTCAGAAGCTGACAGTAGCATGGATTAATTTGATTTCTGCATTACCAAACCAAAAGAAAACACCATTCTGAGCTATTTGACATAAAAAGTGATGACATAATAAAATGAACATATTTTTGTTAATGGTTTGAAGACCAATTTGTGACTGTGGGTGAAATATATCATTTGCACAGTAGAAAATGTTTTTATTTAATTTTTTTACTGTAGTTACATTTGAAGACAAGCCTAGTTTTTTGTTTTCAAGCGAAATAACCAACATTGTATGTTTATAAATAAAAATATAAATATTTTAAGTGATTTTCACTTCATCAATGCCATCTTGACTTTTTCCACTTCTCTAAAGAAGTGGAGCAAGTGTTTTTTTGTTGTTGTTGTTTATTATTATCATTTCTATTTTAGTTGTCATTACTTGCATGTAAAGGACTTCTGAGAACAATCTTATTTATTGCCTCTCTATAGGTCTTTAGTGTTGAAACTGTCACTGCAATTTTTGTGGCAGGATTTAAAAGCATAAAAGGAGTACCATTAATAATGAGCAAGCAGTACATTAATGCTGAGTTGTCTGAGTGGTTCTGTCAGATGTCTGTTCACAGAGGCCAGATGGCAAAACGAGCGAAAGGGGAGAAAGAGACAGATGACAGGGAAGGCAAAAATGAGTAAGGTATGGGACGAGATGACAAACTGGGTGGTTTGGGGTTTCCCTGGCATTCCTTTTTCAGCTCAGAAAAACAAACCACACACACAAACACTCATGCACACATTTTCATCCAGCTCATAATACCAAAGTTAAACAGTTAAAGTTAGAATCTGTCCAGAATGTGTCCAGCTGTTGGCTCTGTTTCAACTTTCATATGATAAAGTCTTAAGAACCTGGTAGCAGAAAGTAAGAAAGAGTGTTTATGCCAAATTTCTTCATCTGTGTTATAGTTGTTGTTCACAGCCAATAAAAAGAGCCAGCAGCATCTCTCCGTCTCTGCCAAACTTGACCTTTTTTCTTTTCTTGTGGTGGGTTGGGTGTGTAGCCAGGGATACACAGAGGGCCCTTCACTTGACTGTATTGTCTCATCAGGATCCTTTTATTAGGAACCCAGCAGGCTCATTATTTTTATTATTGACTGCCTGTGTTTTTATCCTGAGGATGCCAGGCTTCAGTGCACACAGCTGTTTCTCCTCAACTTCTATGTTTTCTCAGCTTAAGAGGCATTTTTTTCAAAATGGTGTTCTGATATTTTTCTTGAGCACCCCGCTGCCCCGTGCCTATCTTTTCAGCAGTCTCAGTTGCTCTTTTTTCCTATTTCTTAGCCAGGAGTAGGCCAATCTGAAGAGGCATGTCCCTGGCGTTAGGCCAAAGTGACAAGCTGGTAAAATTATGTTGAGGACAGAGAGCCAGATATTCATTATGATATAAAATAAATCCAACTCAGCCTGGTTTGCCTCAAGCACAGTACATCAGATCCACTGAACGTTCATAATTAGAGTGAGAAAGCTAAACCAGGTTTTTCCTGTATTTTATTATTAAAGTTGTTGGTTTCAGCAGTAGAATTTGTGGTAATTCTGAATCAAATAGTTAAAAAACGTCTTTAAAAAGATGACCACATAATTTTTTTTCTTCTCAAACTGGTGAAGTTAGGCAAATTAATTTAAACACCTGATCTTTGTTTAAATGTTGAAATTCTACTGGGAAGATTTATCTGGCACCGTTATATCAATCGTTCAACACTCCCCCACTTCTTCTAGGACAGCTAGGGTCATAAAGTGAATATGGAGACATCAAGCTGTTCGCTAACAACCTGGAAGTCTGATCAATAGCTCATCTCAGGTTTCCTTGCTACTTCATAGAGAGAAAGTGATGCAGCAGCTGTTTAGAGCTTCACTCTTGAGATGAAGTGCCAAGCTCATAGAGTTAAGAGACATTCCTCAGTGAGGTTTGGACATATGGACTCTCTGTTCTGTAAAATATGGCACTTGGGCTAAAGGAACTATTTTTTAGAAGACAAAACACTAACCAACATATATTTAATATATTTGAATTATCATAACACAACAAAAATAATAAATGGAATCAAGTCATAATCTTTGCCTTCTCAGACATTACTACTAATCTGTTGGTTTGACTTGCAATCCCTGTAATTCAGCAAAAGTTACAGCAAAGTTGGAAACTTAATTTAAACACAAAGGAATCAGATAAATGGAATTATTTGAGCAACTTGAGCCAGAAGCTGCATTTGAAGGTGCTGGTTAGTGTGGCAAATACTGCTGTATTTATAAAGTCATAATAAAAATAAAGATGGATAGTGAAATCTGGAATTTTACTGCAGGATTTTCTCAGAATTATAATTTTTTTCAAAAAGTGTAAAAGGCTTCTTAATGCATGTTGTTTATTTTGAAGATGCCACACTAAGCGGCAATAATTGATGTAATCAAACAGACAGAATTTGAATCACTGTGAATATTATCATAATTTTGAGGTACTATTAGTAAATGCAGCACATATATAATTAAAAAAAAAGGGACAAATGATAAACTGGACTCCTGTTAACTTTTCATGAATCTTTGCAAAACTGAGATTATCTACTCTATTTGCAAGTCCTTTCCATATGCAGGAGTATCAAAAGGGAGTGCAAATTCAATGCACAAATATGCCAGGGCAGGATTTGAACCCAGGCGCCTTCCTACTGTGCTACCAAGTGCACCACCATACACACTCTTTCCATGGATCTACTAAATACTGTGATAATAAAGGTCAGATTCTGATTTTCTGGTGTGTAAATTAACCAAGATTAGCAGTAGTTTTTTTATGTTAATTCACTAATTTCTCAATTCCCACTGACTAAACTTTAACTATAATAGAAAAAATTGAATGAGGGAAATGGTAACCTGAGTCTAAACAAACGGGATACAATTGCTTTCGGAAAATCATTAACTTTTTGCATCTCCGGATGTTTTTCTAAGTTATTTCTCAATGTAATTTTCACCTGCTGGGGCTGCACAGTGGCGCAGTGGGTAGCGCTGTTGCCTTGCAGCAAGAAGGTCCTGGGTTCGATTCCCGGCCCGGGGTCTTTCTGCACGGAGTTTGCATGTTCTCCCTGTGCATGCGTGGGTTCTCTCCGGGTTCTCCGGCTTCCTCCCACAGTCCAAAAACATGACTGTCAGGTTAATTGGGCTTTCCAAATTCTCCCTAGGTGTGAGTGTGTGTGTGCGTGGTTGTTTGTCCTGTTTGTCTCTCTGTGTTGCCCTGCGACAGACTGGCGACCTGTCCAGGGTGTACCCCGCCTCTCGCCCGGAACGCAGCTGGAGATAGGCACCAGCAACTCCCGACCCCGTTAGGGAGAAGGGTGACGGAAAATGGATGGATGGATTTTCACCTGCTCATAAAGCATTCATTACAACATTTTTGACTGCAGACCACCACACATACAATGTATACTATGTTTTTAAAGCCAATTTAATGTATAAATTAAGTAGAACAAGCGATTTAATTTAATTTAATTTAATTTCCAAAGAATTGGTTTCTTGTTGGCTATAATCTCCAGCAAATCCTAAGCTTTCATTGTCGGATGACTTTTTTTTGGAGGTGAAGCTGCACCTCCAAAGATGGCTAAAGAGGTAGCCATCTAACCAACTTGATCAGAACTGTAAGATCTGCAGGCAAAATGACAAGTGCAAGGTTCTGTGTAGGTTTGACAAGAGCAAAACTGGGATGCTAGAAAACTGTCAGAGCATCTCTAAAATTGCAGCTCTTGTTGGGTGCTCCTGATTTCCAATATATATTAAAAATGTTTGCGAACAACAATTCATCATCTGCCAAAGCTTACTGAGGCACATAAGCAGTAAAAGGTTCCCCAGAGGGAAGGGTTAGATCCAGTAGATATGATATTGAGGTGTTGACTTTGTCTCCAGAGCTCCAAGATCCCAATCCAATCAATCATTATACACTGAACAAAAGGTTAGCTCCGTAGAGGCACTGCCTGGCAAGTTCAAGGACTTAAAAAATCTTGATATGAGTTTGTGCCAGATACCACAGCACACCCCAGGGACTAATAGACTTCATAGCTTAGTGTGTCAGTGTTACTGGGGTGAAAGGAAGACCAATATTCTAAAGCTTGTTGGATGTTACTTGTTACCTAAGCCTAAATATAAAATGCATAATCAGACTTTTTTTCAGACTGAACTCTGAGGATTTAGATTTAGAAAATAACGAGGCATTTCATAAATCCATTTGTTTTAGATTAAATGTAGAAAATCCATCTCCAACAATATATGTATAAAAATGGCCACATAATTCAGGATAAAAGCAAAGTGTTCATGAACTCTTAAAACATCTGAATTCAATAATAATAAGAAAAAAACAACAATAATCTGTAACAAGTACAAGTCATAAACTAGTAAGAGTTCAGATGCAGAAATATTGTTCACACACAGAGATCTGCACACAGCCCTGCAGCCATTATTTATTTTATAATTCCCAAAAGCCCCATTTTGACAGCCCTGCAGCCTGAACTAAAGCTTTATCACTTGGCACAGCTAGTCAGCTTTAATATCAGCTCTTCCACTGTGCTCATGTTTCTTCAGGAACTGTTAAGGCCTGTTGAAATCTTTTTAATTCTACCACCCTTCTTTTCAAGGAACACCAAGTCAGGAAAATATAAGGCCCCTATCTCAGTAAAGGTGATTAAAAGAATCTTAAAATATATAAAATTTATGAGAAAAAGGGTTGCAATAAATGCGCTAATTAAGTTGCAAAATTAGCACAGGTTCAAATGTTTAAAAAAAGCTTCCTTGAGGCCAAGATGTTGTCAGTTTGAATTTGTAGTTAGGTACTTGTTTTCTCCATCACCACATCTTAATGGTGCAAAGTGGATGAGGGGGTGGTGGTGGTGGTGGTGGTTGGAATGGATGGTATGTCACAGTATTGGTGTTAAAAAAAAACACTTAGTGTCCATTACTTGTTTCTTTTTTTTTTTTCTAACAGCTGCCTCTATTCCCTTGTGGTTTATCAATAAGATGATGACCTTAATAGAAAGACCGTTGCCTTTTACCAGTCTTCTTACTTGTGACATAATTAAATCAGCCAATACTCAGCCTGTTTTCAATCAGATTTGTGAATTATTGATAAGTCTTTGGAATCTTAAGAGGGACCCCTGATCTCATTAATAATGTATGCAAGCAATCTGCACTAATATGGATCAGTGATGCTGCACATCTATTCATGAAATCAATCTTTCACCCTTTTAACATGGGAATGAAGCATTTTTTATCCATCTGTTGAACGTGGCAAATCCGTTTCATGCTAGTTTTTATCTGGCACCTATGAGTATAAATAGTCATCTGATTTTGATTGCCTAAAATTTCCCTTAGTCTTACGCATGCTTCTTAAAACCAAGTCTTGTCCTTCAGTTTGAGTAATAACAGGGTAATGCAGTAAGTCAAACAGTCTTGTTCCAATTATGGGCGGTTGTATGTGGTGTTCCAGTGCCTGTCGAGCGCTCACAGACATGACCATAAACACATTGGCCCCACCACTCAGTGGAAACACAGCACAGCCAACTGGATATAGATAAATCCAATAAGAATTTAATGAGAAGAACAAATAAAACTTAATTTAAATTTAATGAGAGAAAAAAGAAATCTTCAGGCTATCCCTTTTAAAATTTGTTTTATGTAAAGGTGTAAATATAACTTTACTTTTCATATCAACAGCTTTTACTCTAGACAACCATTAAAAAAATACAAACAGCAACAAAACAGTAACTTTGTGAAACTTGATCAGAGTAACAGTTGCTGACCAGTTTTCTATCAAAATTTGTGGTGTCTCCCTGACAAGTGTGGTTATGCCTTTCATGTGTTTTTCAAAATGACACAGAGGGCTTGAGCTTTGAACTGGCATCAGACAAACAGCCCTCGACCAATGTTTGACCATTCAACATTTGCTGCATCCTCATATTTAAGTACTTACACAATTGTGGTTACTAAGGCAAAGTCAGACTTACATCCAAAGGCAGTAAAAGAAATGTTTATAAAGCCAAATGAATGATAGTTACATTGTTTAATTTAGGCAATTCATCAAACAGTCAAAGACCAGCATCAGTGACATCATATTAAACCTATTAAAACTCTCTTCTGAAAACTCTAAAAAGGATCTTCTTTTTGACACCTGGCAATTCAACACATTGCATAAACAAAGACCAAAACAACAAGAAATTATGTAAAAAGCTATCTTGCAAAACTGGACTGTTTCTTTTAGGCTTCTAATAGAGAAAAGAGGGTTGTGTTGTCATAAAGCAACTCTCATGTTAAATTGAATGATTCTTAGCTAAATGAGAATACAGTGAACTAGAAAATAACTAATTTGAATAAGATTATATTTCACAGAATTTATTTCTAAACTTTCTTGTATGCAAGCAGTTGATTTTTTTATAACCCTTCATGCAAATAAAATTTTGCAGCGCTTCCATTTGTCGTGTATGTGTTGTTATGTACACGTAGAATTATCTGAACTCATCAGCATCTGTTTTTTTTTTCTTAGTCAATAGTGAAAGAATGTTGTGAGCCTAATCATAGAGTGCAAAAGTTTAAACTCTGCTTTTTACTCACTGCCTTTCGATTGCAATGGGCGGAGTTTTCACACACTTTGCAGTGACAAGACAATGCGCACCAAGGTGAGGCTTGGATGAAAATCCACTGCCTGAAGCAGAGTGGAAAGGAAATGAACACATTGCTTCTTTACCTTTACCTCAACCTGTCCCCACCTCTCCTTTCATTTACTCCATCCCACTCATTCACCCCAGGCATTGAACTGATAATCTGAAAGGTCACCGATGGCCTCCTCTCCAACCACTCCCTTCTATGTCTCATCCACAATGAAAAAAAAAGACAAAACAAGCCAGAGGGAGTATCAGTCTTCATCACCCAGGGGTGGTTACTTTGGAAAGCGTCTCCTCTTCTCAGAGCATTTTTCTACCACATGATATCCATGTTGTGTGAACTCCCTTTCTTCATTTATAAAGGTGAAAAGTTGACAACGATTAGTCAGTGGAGATAAAATGCGAGCAGAGAAGTTATTTGTAATGTAATTAACAAGTCTAACAAGTCTGCTCTCTTTAGATTGGCTGACAACACAGTCTACTGAAGCAAGATAAATGTTGGTACTAACAAAAACCTCAACTAACAAGAAAATATACTTTGATTGTAATATTCCATAAACATAATGTAAAATAAAAAAAATAAAAAAAAAATCCCTTCTCACCCACCGCGGGTGGTTCTTATCCTCTGAGCTCGGGTCCTCTACCAGAGGCCTGGGAGCTTGAGGGTCCTGTGCAGTATCTTGGCTGTGCCAAGGACTGCACATTTCTGGACTGAGATGTCTGATGTTGTTCCTGGGATCTGTTGTAGCCATTGATCCAGTTTGGGGGTGACTGCCCCGAGGGCCCCGATGACCACAGGCACCACTGTGGTCTTCACCTTCCAGGCCCTCTCCAGTTCCTCCCTAAGGCCCTGGTATTTCTCCAGTTTCTGCTGTTGCAGTTCCTTGGTATTGCTAAATCTACCACAACGGCTTTCCTCTATTGTTTATCCACTATGACAATGTCTGGTTGGTTCGCCATTACCATTCTGTCTGTCTGGATCTGGAGGTCCCACAGGATCTTAGCTCTGGCATTCTCCACCACCTTTGGGGGTGTTTCCCACTTTGATCTCGGGGTTTCCAGTCCATATTCTGCACAGATGGCAGTAACCCCCAAACTGCCACTTGGTTATGTTGTTCCATGTACGCTTTTCCTGCCAGTATCTTGCACCCTGCTGTTATGTGCTGAACTGTCTCAGGGGCCTCCTTGCACAACCTACACCTTGGGTCTTGTCTGGTGTGGTAGATCTGGGCCTCTATTGCTCTGGTGTTTAGGGCCTGTTCCTGGGCGGCCATGATGAGGGCCTCTGTGCTGTCCTTGAGTCCAGCTTTTTCCAGCCATTGGTAGGATTTACTGATATCAGCCACTTGGGTTATTTGCTGGTGGTGCACCCCATGTAGGGGCTTATATATATATATATATATATATGGTTTACTAACTGCAGCAACAGTAAACCTCCCATTTCCAGAGAGGCGCCAAACACATAGCAGGCAATGTGAATCAGCTTATGATATAATCTGGTACAGCTAATCCTGTGATGACAATTATGTGTGAGCTGCGCACTCTCCCTTTTAAATGGTGTAATAGTGGGATGCATATATTGACACATGGTGTGTGCGAAATGCATAATGCAGAACTTTTCCAAATATTCAAAAAGTCTGTTCTAGCCTGGCTTATCTTGTAAGCAAATTATGTGTGTTACAGTGTTAACTCCCTTAGAAGCATTACTTACCTAAAGAGTTTATCTTTCTGCATCACTGCAAAGCAAGGCTGATATGACATAGATACTATTGAGACGAAGAGTACACAAGCTTCACTGAAAAGCTGGTAAGAAAACATTTGTTTTTTTTCTTTCTTACTCTGTTTGGTTATTTGTTCTGAGAAGATAAATGCAATATTACCCCTTACGATGTTTTAATAAAAATAGCTTTGAGTGGAAAGCTAACAGAGATAAAGGAAAGAACAGGAGCATGTGAGAGCCTGCGAGGTTCAACCAGTGTAATTTTACAGAAACGAAAAAACTATGTGGAGTGCTTAGAGCTCACGTGTGTATGATAAGCAAACTTTAACAGGTTTCCATCATATTGCCATCTGTCCTCAACATGGACAGATGTTGAGGACATCTGTTCACTGTCACTTATGTTGCAACTTGTTAAGATCTCATAAAAATAATTTTAATTATCAATGGCTCTACAATCTAAAAGTTGGTGGAAATATTTAAATGTTAGTTTCAAATTTAAAATTTTTAAAAACTGGGCAATGGGAAAGTGTGTTTAGAGTTTCTTCATTTTAAATAAGCCAGAACATGTATCCTTAACATGCTAGACAGGAAAAACTACATGCCGCACATGTCTAGTTGTGTCAAGTCAAGGAGATTTCCTTTTGCATTGCCTCAATTGAGAAATATGTTTTGTTTATTTCTTATCCCAAATATTATAGTTTGTTTAAGATTCATTGTGAAATCCCTGCACACTAAAATGAATTTTGAGAAATGCATGACTTACTTCAGTTTCCAAATTATAAGTGTCCTTAAATCCCAAATGTTTTTGCTGCTTCCCAAATAGTGCCTGTTGACCTCCGAAAGTTCACTTCCTTTTGCTGGCATTGATTAAAATGTTTGCTTGCTTTTAAATAAAAGTGCAGTAATAACCCAGACGTGCACATACAGGTTGTGTAATAAAATCTCACTGCCTTCAGCCTTCCAGTCATGAATATCCACCAAAACATAGACAAGAAATTGCATCATAAAATCCCCCACAGATCTTAAATAATCGCTGATTATTTAAGATCTGATTTTCATTGTATGAAAACACAAGCCACCAAAAAAAAAAAAACGTGTCTTATTTAAGGATACTGAAGTGCAACGTAAGAAATTATGTTTTTCATCAATCAAATTTTATTTGTATAGCACATTTCAGCTACAAGGCATTTCAAAGTGCTTTACATCATAAACACAAAATACAAAGTATTTTTATACAAATTTTGTATTTAAAAAATAATTTTTTATTAATTAAAAATTTATTTAATTAATAAATAAATCCTTATTTATTAATTAATTAATTTTTGATGGTTTTCTTTAACTAAAATTTCTACTATTTTACGGAAATTTTCCAATTTTGGTTTGCTGTTTTTTTGTTTTGTTTTTTTTTCAATAAACTAATTTCTTTTTTTGTTTGTAGTTCTGAATTACTTCAACGGTTTGATTTGTTTTTTTAAGATGCGTAAATTGATAAAGATAATTTGTCGTGACCAGTATGAATGTGAAGTAAAATGAGATCATGTAAAGAAGCTGTGTTATTTGGTCATGCTCAACTTTCACAAGGTAAATTGACACAGGAGTGACACAAACAACAAATTGAATATCGTGTGATATTTTAATTAGTCAAGTGTTTTAAATTACATCGTTGACAAAACACATAGGTGTGTCACTCATGGGTATACAATATTCATTTACGTTTTTTAGTAAACATGGGTTTGTTTCATGACAGAATGGACATGAGGAACAATTAGACCGCCTCCCCCGTTTCTTACTTTACATAAGAACTGTTAACTGTACTTTTCTTTGAGATGCACTTCTACTCAAACTGAGATGCATTAAACTGGATCTGACTCAGTGAGCCAAAGGCAATGTACCTTACCAAGGTCTACCCACAACCGACCTAGAAAATCTCACGTGGCCCTAAGTCTCACAAACAAAGCCTGGCAGCGCTTTGTTTCTATGTAAACATGGGGTCTTCCACTTGGACTCAGAGTATTTCTTATAATTTTTACTAAAGCCCTATTAAATAATAAGATATTAAACTCCTAAGATGAGCATCACTATTTGACATATATTTTTAAACTTACACTACTTCATTTAAAAGAATGCTTAGATTGACTTTAATTTACAACATCTAAACCAGTGAGTTATCCTTTCACATATTGACAAACATGAAACAAAACTATTAAGCTACAATATTTATATTAACCACTAATATTTGGATTCCAAACTTTAAATTTAGTTTGAAAAAATCTTCTATATTAAGTAATCCGTCTTTTTAAAAAAAGAAAAAAGCAACTTATAGAGCCATGGATAGTGACTGAGCTGAGTAAAAAAAACACAACTCAACTATGAGTGTTTTTATCTTTATTTTATTCTTTTTTTTTTCTTGGCAATTTGACAAAAAAATTCTTAACTTTTGCTAAAGTTAGTTTTTGTCTGGCTTACTCATTTTCTCTTCAGATCTTCCAAGAAGGGTTTGTGTTTGCACATTTCCATCTTGACTACAGGAATAGTTCCTTACATGCAAGCTCATCAACCTTGAGCTTGCAAGGTGTAAGAAAACCAACTTACACAGGCTGGTGTAAGTTGGTTTTCTGGTTCTGTATTGGCTTCACAAATAGCATTTATACCACCAAATACTGACAACTGTGTTTCAACTCTCCTTCCAGCATCACAACCATTTAACAGATATCCATCCCTATTTGCAACATCCAAGTTATGGTTCTTGCTCATACTTGAAATTCAGAAAAAAAAAAAGAAATGGTTATCAATTGACAGTCATGAAGTAAATGATTTATATTTATATTTAAACTCTAACTCACACGAGGCAATCTCCCACAAAACCATTACCTGAAAGAAAAACATTCAGAGAAGCATTGTCTTCCCTCAGCAATGTAACTTTCCAGTAATCACCAGGAAGCTGTAGAACATTCACTGTGAATTAAACAACAGGCCTTACTATTGTGGTGAAAATATTTCACCCTGTTTCTGTGGTCACATGGACAAAATGGTAAACCAATACTCTCAACTTGCCTTGTGTTTATCTGACAATGTGAGACAAATAGAACATTGAAAAAAAATCCCCTACGCTTCCAAGACAGTTTTTTTTTTTTTTTTTTTTAAAGGTCTGATGCTTTCCCTTATTTGTGGGAACTAGTAACAAATCTGTCTCACCTCTGAGCTTGTGCACAGGAAATGGAAGACTTGAAAGTGTGTTTTTGTGTGTCTGTTCCAGTTGTGGCTCGAGGCTTTAAAAAAGCAAAAAGTGCTGGAATTCTCTCAGGAGATCATCCATCATATGAGAGACTGCTTGAGGTTTTTCTTCATTTGGGTTCATAGGGGAATTATAAATCAAGAGAACTGAGAACAACTGTCAATCGCAACTGCCGTCATCTCAGCACCAGTTTTTCAGAAACATTTCTAGTCTTGTATTCTTTCAATTTATTTTTGTAGGTTTAAGTTGGTTCCTCTCTTTGCTTTTAGGTGTTTTCTGTTATAAATGGTAAATATTGTTACAGATGCAATTGATACCTTGTGAATATCTGTTGACTGACATGACATGTAATACATTGAGCGGAACTGTATGCACTTTTCAGTCGCGGATATGTTTGTTCACGTGGGAAAATATTTAGAAAAGTCAAATGAATACCTGCCCCAAAGGTGATCAATTTCACATTTTCATTGAGACACTCCTAAATGTTTAATGCTTTCTATTCTTCCTGGGTCAGGTAATAAAGGTGACATCCACAACATTTTCCCACGCCTGAAGATTGAAGCAAGCAGTGGCAAAAGGGAAGCGATGCACACCTTCTGACTCTTGTAATTAAATCACCAGATGACAAATGGCGTTGTCATGGAGAACTCCATGACCACAGATTTAATTTTTATTTCTATTTTACTGCATTTTTACATGACTATTCCCAAATACATGTTCTCTTGCTGTGCAAACATTTTATGCAGCCTATTAGATGAGTGGGCAGCTTCTGCCTGCTGGAGTTTCATCCTCTTGTGGAAACTAACATGTCTGAGGCTTTCAGCCTGAAACATCTGTTGTAATTTCTGTCAAATTGAACTTTTATTACCTGGTCATTAAAGTCCCTGCAATGGCAAAACCAGATGGGTTCTTGCTGACCTTACAACTGCTTCTTTTTTTATGGTGTTGGTGAAAATTGAACCAAAGGAAGCTGTGTGCTGTATAAAATTAAGGCAATCATTCCCACATTCCTGTGAGGAAGGTGAAGACGGGTGTAGAGCAGCAGGAACACAATTGGACAGCATTAATGCATTATGTGTGTGGCTGCGTGTGTGCGTGTGTGTGTGTGTGTGTGTGTGTTTGTGTGTGTGTGTGTGTGCGTGTGTGCGTGTGCGTGCATGTGTGCGTGTGTGTGTGTGTGGGGGGGGGGGGTGTGTGCGTGCGTGTGTGTGTGTGTGTGTGAATATCTTTTCTGGCTCTCTCATTAAAGACTCAAACTTGCACATTGACTACTCTTCGTCTTTCAGTAAGTCAGCCAACACTACACCGTCTGAGAATATTTATTTTTTTCTAAATAATGACAATGAAGGTTTATTACTGACAGTTGATGCACACTTACAATAGTTTATGAAGTTTGAGACTTGTCATTTAACTTCCTTTGCTGTCTTCACTCACATTGAATTATTTTCTAAGTTACATTCACTGATGATTTGATTTATTCTTATTTACTTCTTACATCCCTACAACATTGGTACACACCAGGGAATGGCAAAACAACACTGTCATCCAAAGATGTTTTTAAGAGGCAAATTTTATATTATGTTACGTTATGGTTCCCAAAAACATCACAAATGCATATAGGCCTATATTTTTGTTTGTTTGTTTGATTGTTTTACATTAAAATGTATTTTGTAGTGGCATTGTAATTTCTGATGTAATATTTTGATCTCTTGTGTAAACATAAAAATGACAACAACTGAAGCATTGTCATATTAAATCAAAAATTTTAAGCAGATTTATTCAAATGCTCCAGCTGGTGATTTTAAGGGTTCAGGGTTCTTCAATGCTTCAAGTGGCAAACTTCAGCCCTTAATTCTTTTCCAAACAGGCCAAAGCATTAAAAGAAAATAAGACAATACAATTCTACCATGATCCAAAAAACTTTTGAGTGCACTAAAGAGAAGTTAACTCCAGGTTTACAAATGACACTAAATGTCTGGAGGTGTTATTTGAGTCCTTTGGCCAATATACTGTAGTTTTGCACATTAAATGCATACATGCTATTGTCTCCTTAAGCTCAAAGATGGCCAAATGACAAATTACAAAGTGACATGCTGTAAAATGAATTTATAATCAAACAGCAGTGAGGAAGAACCAGCATGAACATGAGCATGAATATATGAACATAGTCATAAACTTTCAGAAAGTAAGCCTGAACAAGTGTTTTTTTTTTTTGTTGTTTTTTGTTTTTTTCTGACAAACTGAATAAAACACAACCCACTTCTCAAAGGTCAAGTCTATATTTGAGTTATTTTATCAAGTGTTCAATATATATATCTAGAAGAAAGACTTTCATCCAATCAAATATCCACAAATTTGTAAAGGGATACAAATAATGGTGCGATGATAGCAGTGAAGCTAAGATTTCTTGCAATCGGAAGGCCGCCGGCTGAAGCCCACCGTGTCCATCGTCATGTCCTTGGGCACTTCACCCACTTTGCCTACTAGTGATGATTAGAAGGGCTTATGGTGCAATGGAGCTGCCTTGCCTCTCAAATCAAATTTTACTTAGTAGAAATAGATATGTAAAGTTATTAGATATATTTCTGACATCTTTAGAGCAATAAAGAGAAAAAGGACAAAATGACTTTCCGTCCTCCTCAAGCAAAAATGTATAAAGTAACCATAGGAATTATTTTCAAAGGACAGTTTGGTCTCTGAAAAAAGACTAAATGAACAAATGGAAAACAGAAGAAAATCCAGATGCTTCCACCCAGGACATGAGGGGCCCCTGAATGTTGTGAGGAATACAACAGTGATGTGAATCATATGCAGTGGCATTCAGTTGCCAGACCCAAAGCAAACTGAAGATTTCTTGGGATTGTGGACAAATCTGTCAAACGGTTGCTTTCACCTCTATATTTTAGGAGAATGGTGCTCATTAGATCATGTCAAACAACTTTTCTGGTGACTGGTGGAAAACCAGCAGTTGGAAGAAAACCTCATTGTACATTTTTGCTACTTCCACTACTAATTCTTTATTTTTGTTATTTTGATTTTCTACTTGGTAATGCCATGTGTTTAAGTATGGTAGATCTGAAAGAATGCTGTTGAAAGAATGAGACAACGATTAATTACTTTAATGCCCTTTCTACCTTTAATATTATATATTGTCTGGATAATTAATTTTACCCTTCAGTCTTCTTTGGTAGGAAATGCTAAGGATGTACTCCAAATTGTCTTGGCTCCAAATTGAACGTAATTTAAACCCACCAGCTAAACAAATTAACCACAGACCATAATATCACTACCACCATGTTTCCCTGTCAGTATTTAAAAGTATTCTTTTGTTGATATGCAGTGTTGTTTTGTTCTAAACCTACATTTTGGAAATGTGACATAAAGTTGTCTTTTATCTGACTACATCCCTGCGGCTTTGGAATGTTTCATCCAAGCCTAGATTCTTTTCTTTGGAAAGAATAACCAGAAATTGGTCAAAACTAGTTACATTTACTGCTACATACTTAAAAACTAACATGTATGTTATTTATTCATTTTTTATTTATTTATTTTTTTCAAATTTTTGTTTTAATATTCAAAGTACCAGAACCTGCAGTAATTTTACCTTTGGACTGCATAATTATATAATTTCACAAATTATATCAGATTAAAGTACTTCTCAAGTACTTAGTGCTTAATAATACTAATACCTTATTTTAAAGATTTGGAAAATACATTTTGTTGCTGTCATAGTAATAATCTATTCAATACTTGGAACTTAGCTTACTTTTGTCAGTCATTAGCGCCAGAACGTATTCTTTTACTTGAGTTACTAGAGTGAAACTTTTCATTTCCCCTCAATGATAAAACAAAGTAAAATTAACTTGAAGATGCTCCACACCCTATCAAAAGGCTTTTCCACATGTATGTATTTTTTTATTTTATTTTTTATTTTACTTTAAATTCTGCTGACATTCAACAAACTGTGTTTCTCTCTGTGGGACAGTTAGCGAAATAACACACAATGGCAGTAATTGTGTGTCAGGAGATGAAGAGGCAGATATCTGAGACCTAAGGAGGAAAACAGAGACAATGGTGGGTTTTATTTCTCCACCTTACATTCCTCTCAAAAGGATTAACAGGCCGGCTTCCCCTCTTTTTAGACCAAACGAAGTCCAGTTCATGTCTGGGCAAACTGTACATTCCAAAGCTATTGTTATTGTTTCCTTTTATGACTTAATATCACATTGTTTTTATTTTTATTTTTTTCTTTGTTCCATTTTTTATGTTAGATATTGAAACATTTGGTACAAAGTTGCTCAGTAGCTGTACAGCCATTAAATTCAATCTTTGGCTATACAAGCTGCAAACCCTCTCAGTGCAACTTTTATCGAACCTCAAACTATTAGAGAAAATGAAAGCAGAAATCATTCTAGAACTGTCTAATTAGTATTGTAAAGGTTGTAATACAGGGGTATTTTTATGATGTTCTTTGTGTAATGGAAATAAGACACAAGTCATTTTTGTATGTTTACTGAATAAAGAGTCACTGATCTCTGATTTGCCTTAAGGGCTGTTTTTGTCAACTTTTTTTTATTTTTTTTATTTCCAACATAACCCAGTCTTTTCTGTAATATTTGATTTCAATATCTCAGCTGTCTGAGATATTGAATATTGTATCATTGGGATACACTCATATCCCAATGAGTGTACTTAATGAGAGCATAAAGACACTGATCCAAAGTACTGAACAAAGCTGATAACAACATAATGGTTTGTGCGATAAATGCATTTACTCACTCTTTAACGAAAGAAATTTAGTGCCGAGTAGGTTTTGTAGCCACTCACATTATTTAACATTGCATTGTCACCTGATCCAATGCAGGTAAAAACAATACAACAACCTGAAAGGAAAGCTTGTGGCCTCTTCAAGTCCAATTTTAATAGAAAAATTGGAGTGAGTAGTTTATGGAAACATTTTATTTGAACATTTCCTGTCTCAGGGTAAAGAGGGTAGACACGTGTGAGAACCAAAGCATTGCCTACTTTTATTGCAGATATAGTTTTGTAAAAGGATTAATGTGTTACTTTATCATAATGTACCAAATGGATTCCTCAGGTGTAAAATGGTTTATTATAAAATTAACTTATGAAACATATATTATTTTGAGGGTCAGACAGATATACTCTGCCTCTCCTGTGCTCTCTGTAGAGCCAAATCTTGTACTGAAAAATTGCATCTTGTGATATTATTGCAATGTTTTTATGTATCTGCAAATTCTTGCTGTCTGCAAAGCAAATCGCCCTTTGGGGACAATAAAGTTTATCTAATCTAATCCTACTTCATATATCGGCACTATCATTAAACCCAAATCAGAAGAGGCATATTTAAAGCAGATGTTTATTCATAGTAGTCTCAAAACGCCAGCATGGTTCACTCCTACAAAAATCTCTTTTGTTTATGAAGTTACAGGTTTCTACAGTCATTTCCTTCTACTTGCTGGTGGTGTTACCAATGTGCCAAATGAAACATGTTCAAGCCTGCTTGACGGGATGCCTGAAACAACTACTGTTAAAAACAAAATTTTTATCAAAGAAATTCTGGTTAGGGAAGAGTAAAGCAACAAAATTGAAGGTGTGGGTGGCAATTCATCTGAACTGAAAGTAACTCTTTATCTAAATTTGGCAATCTTTTTTTTTATTTTTATTTTACAATGAATCTACTCGGCTTCTTTTTTAGGAGAATTAACATGCAAACGTAGCTCCATGGATCAATACATGTTTAAAAACATTTAAAAATGTTTCAGCATAGCCATAGAGTTTAGCTGTTTTACTTTTCTGATTTCAAAAAGCAAACTACAATCAAAGAATTGTAGTTTGCGCCTATATTAAAAGGTCAGACATGTCACCACCTTTCCAGATGTGAAATAGGGCATGTGGGTGAATCTTCACCCACATGCCCTCACATATCCCATGACTGTGGCTGTGGGGATTACTTTAGCAAGACCATCCTGTTGTTTCTGGTAAGAAGGACCTGTTTCCTTCCAAGTCAACGTTCTGTGCTGTGAAACACTCTCTCTCAAGTTACAGAACATACACAGAAACAATGGCAAATATCCTAGTCATATATAAAGCAGACATGAACACACACGTACAGAGGATGACACACCTGAACCACATTTCCTCAGTTTTAAGGGAACCTTTGGAAATGGCGGTTGCACTAACAGACATGAGGCAAATACTGCACTTCCTGTTCAACAGGTGTTGTTTCTATGTGACCTGTTTTGTTAACCTTAAAGTTTCGGTCACATTTCCCAGTAGGAAATAAGTGACAATATCAAAAGGTAAGCTAGTAAACTAGTACAAAATTATTCAGCAAGAGACATAGCTGCTTATTTTTACAGAACCTTTCATATATTATGTCAAAGCCTTTTTACAGAAGAGCCACAAACATTGATTTATTCAATTAACTAAAATATGATATTCCATTAACAGCAAAAATATTATAAATGTTACATATTAAAATAATAAAATTTTAAACCTATAAAATATCAATAACATTACATCCCCAAATACTCTTTTATATTACAGAAAATATATTTTAATCATAAAACAGATTTTATCATTTCACTGTTATTGTCTGCATTTGGAGCCATAATTCTAATGTGCATGTAAAACCCAAACTTTATGAGAAAAAACTATTTTATGACACTATTATACTACTGGAGTTGACTTTCATCTCATTGTGTAGTGACAAACAGCAATAAATTCTAATTCTAAATTCTGTTATGGATAACAAAGCAATTTTTCAGTGTTCAGTGTTGTAAAATTTATGATAATGGGATGATATGGAATTTATTATGGAATTTGGATTTGTGTTTGTCTTTAGTGACAATGATGAAAATTAAGATGTTCTTATAAAGAGAACGATTAAATCAATATAACGGCAAAGATTAGGAAAATAAACTTAAATACAACTTAATCATTGTGAAACAAGCTGCATAAATATAGCGGGTCACAATGTTTAGGGTATTCTGGAAAGTAGACTGTAAACAAAATGCAGCAAAGACAACAACGTCTTGATAAAGCTGTCAACAGCTTGGAGTCACCGTAAGCGCAATGTGGGAAATCTTCATATCTGCAACAAACACAGATTGTCTCGAGCATCAGAGGGTCGCTGTGTAAACAGGCAGGGAACTCTTGACCAAACAAAAGATTTAAAGTGGAGATAAAGGCTGAGACAAAAAGGGGGCACGCGCCCACACACACAGCACGTATTCAAGCCGCGTGCTATGGAGGACGCGCACTCCGTTCAGAAGTAGTAGGAGGAGAACGAGGAGGAGGAGGAACCAAAAATCTTTACTTAACATCACTTCTCCACCGCCGGGAAAGCAAACACTCCTCCTGGAGCTGCAGAGGAGCAAGAAGTAAGATCGATGCCGACTGTGTGTCTGCAGAAAGCCGTCACCAAGACCTGCAGACCAACAGCGACTGTTTTTGAATTTTTTTTTCAATCTCTCCTGAAACACGTTGAGGGGCTCCGAGTCTGCAGGAGCGCTCCCTTTGGGACGCGTGGAGAAGTTTGCGGGGAAGCTCCTCCAGGCATGGAGCGGCAGCTCCTCTGACTGACGGCCGGTGGATTTTTCTTGCATTCTCTGTAAATAATGGTGAGTGTAAACATTCTCGACTTGTTTTCTCGCACAGAGAGTTGGTGGCGTCGTTTAATTTGGCGATTGCGTTTACACATTTCAAAGCGGGTTTAGCACTAGGCTACTCGTTTAAAATATGCTGCGTTGCAAAATTTGCCAAATTCATCTCCGTTTAGGACATAAAACTTGATTTACACACATAAATATAGAATGTTGGATTATTTTACATTTGAACTTTTCTTTTAAAGAAAAATCGTGATAAAACACAAAAACCTAAAATAGCCAGAGCCTTGTTTTTTTTAAATCACGTCACATAGCCTCCAAGATTTTTTTTTCTATATTTGTTTTCAGTTAAGAAATATAAACAAAAAACTATATCTGTGCCTAACTGAATTGTATTTTTAATGCCAACTTTTTCATATAAACGCTTTGTGAACCTTGAATATATTTTCAGCTTAAAATTAAATTTAATAAAACAAAATATTATTAATTATAATGATAGTGTTTATTAAACAATGTCATAGGTTACAACATAATTACGTTTGCCATTCACTCGGAATTTTTAAGAAGTGATTTAGAGGAGCAGGAAAACCCAAGGTTGGCCATCAGCAAACGGTTTATTTGTCTCCCAACGTGCTGTTTAAAGATTCAGGGTAAAAGTGCGTGAAGGGCCTTCGCATTTAATTGAACATTTTGTTTTTCTTGGTTCTGGTTGAATCAGTGCTACACTTTCTGCTCACTTTCTGCCTAACTACAGAAGATTATATCCAATTCACTGACAGGCCTCCAGCAGCCACGCAGAGACCGTCATTACAGGAAATTAGGGGAGCCACACTTAAGCATTTTTCAAAGCTGGTATTCATGTTTTTTTCTTTTTCAAGGACCCCTTCATGACTTAAGACCGAAAAGTCTCTCTGCCTTTTCTGCTTTTTTCAACACTCATTCCTTCATTTTTCTTTTCGACTACAGAATTAGAGCCGCAACCATTAAGCTGGTTACGTCCTTTTAAAGACATTATGAAAATACACTTTATGATATATGTAATGCAGTTGTATTTTCTGGTAAATGTTAGCTTTTTAAAAAAAATTGGGTTGTAATTGGAAACATTTTTAATCAGGGCTAAATACATTTTCATTGACCCCAGAACAAGTTTTTATCTGCATATATTCCTGTTATAAAGTAAAGCCGTGTAAATAGATTGTATGGCGGCTCATGCTTGAAAATTTCACTCTAACCAGTAGGTTTTTCATTACAGAGGCAATGCACATCTTTTCTTGTCAGTTTTAATTATCTGAAACAAACCTTCAGATAAAAAGAGAATATTAGTTTAGATAGCACCTATATCATGTTTCTATTCTCAATGGGCTGTAAATCCTACTAAATCTCCTGTATTTTAAGCCCCACAAATAACATCCAGGGGTCTGCTGGAGGCTGCCGAGCGGTGTGCTTAGACCACATACCGAACGTGTGGGCTTGACTGTGTTTGATTTAACACTGTGGTTCCTCTCTTAATAACACCAGGCCCCATTTCTGGACTGCCTCTCGATGGCTGACCCGAGGCCCTTCTCAGTTGATCTCCCCTTCTCTCCCCTCAGCCTTCATGGTTCTTATTACCCGGTCTGATAAATTGTGAATAAGCAGCAGCCTAAAAAGTCCTGGGATGTGAAGAATTCCCCATCCTGTACACTGAAGGCCCCCCACCCCTGATCCCCCCTAAGAAAACACAAATTAATTCCAAGCCTCTCTGTAGCCAAACGTTTCTGGAATGATAAATATTTTCATAGGAAGTTCTGCTCTTCCTGACTTTATCTGCCCCAATTTTATTATACCCCTTCACAGCTGCTTGCGTCTTAATGTCTCTCAGCTTCTGTGTATCCCTCTCTCTTTTCCTTTTTCTCTCCAACCCTCCTTGTTTCATTGGCTGGGAGTCAAACAATTGTACGTGCATAAATTCAAGGTTACAGAAGAACTTTCGGGCTAAACCAAATAGTTTACTTTTTTCTGGCGTGCTGCTCATTTAATTTTGCTCATTTCTGCTGCTGCAGAAGCTCAGATAGTTTAGTATTGTTTAATCTCCCGTCTTTGAGCTTTAACAAGTACTCTGAGTGTTGAGAAAATGTACCTGAACGTGGTTGTGGTTATTGGCATTTACTTGCATCATTTAGGTCATATTTGCATGACTGCTCCAACACTTTGTACACAATGTAGGATAAAAGAAATAAATTTGTCACCAGCAACTAGTTCGTCAGATGTTTAATGATTGCTTGATACAAAATGTAATCCAAACACTAAAGACAATGAGATTTAACTATACTTTTCAGTCAATAAAAATAATGACATTTACTTTTTGTTTTTTATGTCTTTTTTAAACATATAGTTGTTATTTAATTTTCCTGTCAACAGCACATCATATTAAAGTAAAAGACTTTAACTTAAAGTTTTGACTTATCAAAGGGTCTTTCAGTTATGACTTAATACAACCCATCTCCTAGCAACATTTTATTAAATAAACATACATAAAGACTCTGTTTTCCATTTAGACAACATAAAGACGTACACGAAGATGTCAACTGAAGTTTAAATGGGGTTGAAAAGCTGTTGAGGAAAAGTTGTTAAGGTTGATCAAAAGGGGCTAACTGTGCCTGACTTTTAGTAGCGTTTAAATTTTGTATTTATTTCAATAAATATATAAATATCCTCAGCTTCATTTCTTATATCCAGTTAGTCCCCAGAGAGCTCTTGGGTCTGGCTCAGAGGTGGTGCTGCGATTGAAACAAACCCTGTGCTGTGGGCACACAGCAGCTGTCCCCATTACTTATCGCTGCTCTCGTTATTTCAGTTTGGAAATAGTAAAGCCACACACAGACTTTGAATCACACTGTTTCTGCTTTTTTTATCTAAATAATTTTTTTGGGCAAGAAAATATTTTCTCAAATAGTTTTAGTTTTCTTTTCTAAAGATATTCTTTCCATCAACTACCTTAAATGTCAGTTCTTCTTTCTCCATGGACTTACTTGATCTTCAATCATGAATCTCACTCTATTTCATTCTTTCTGTCTCTTTTCCCCTAAGTCAGTTATTCATTAATTCTACTTTAAAAGATGTAATTGAACCTCACTGCGTCCGTAGAGCTTGTGAACCTCACCTACCAGATAGTTCTGTCTGACCAGCTGTTAGCAACTAGGGCGGCCAGTTGCCATCTTGTGCAGAAGAGCCTGATAGAGGGAGAACCTTTTCATCCTAATGACTAATAAACCAGAGTGTGGAGTGTGTGTGCCCCTGCGTGTGAGAGCGAGTTCATTAGCGAAGGCAGGAGCAGTCAGGCGTGTGTCACTTCTGAATGTGCGAGTGCATGTTTGACCACCCTCCCATCTCTGGACCAGATGTTTGTTACCTGGGAGCCAGACCACCATCTGACTGGGGTCAGCCTAGTCCTCTCCTACAGGCTGGTGGGAGGTCTGCCAGCTGTCTCTCTGCCTGACCCTCCGTCCCGGGGCACTGATTCTGAGGGAGACTGGGTCTAGGCCATGGAGTAGGTGGTCCCACTACAATTTTGCAATATTAAACAGGGACATTTTTAAAATATACTCTTTGTTCGTATTCTTGGACATAGAAGATGGACCCAGTCTTTCATAGGAGGCAGTATTTTTAAGGGAATTACAAAACAATCAAATAATAGTTGCTTAAGAAATAGAGATAAAGATTTCTGTAGCAGACGATTTTGGTTACTTAGAGACGCAGAGAGGGGGTCCCGGGACTGAATACGTCTTGTTGCAGAAGTCACTCAAGTGAAAAGAAAAGTCCATCAGGCCTGGGGGTAAAGTTACAGAGCGCAGACTAAGTCGACAACAGCTTCCCTGCTGCCAGAGATTAATTGGACCCCGTTGTTGAATCCCTGTGTTTCTGGAAAAGGAGCTCTGGTCTGTTGTTATATGTAGTCCGTGTTGACTAGATTTAGGGAGCGTTAGTCAGGTTTGTGTGTGTGTGTGTGTGTGTGTGTGGGGGGGGGGGGGGTGAGTGTATTTGTGCAATTATGGTTTTTAACCTGTCAGTAAGGATTAATCAGTCATGAAGGTCTTAAGTGGTCACTCATGTTTACAAGTTATATAGCTGGTAAAGCAAACATTGTATATCAGTCACTATTTTGGCACAAAATAGACCTTATTTATTTTTTACACAATTTAAAAATATATATATATATATATATATATATATATATATATATATATATATATATATATATATATATATATATATATATATATATATATATATATATTACCATGTAAGTTACTTAAAAAAAAAACAAAAAACAAAAACAAAAAAACAGGGGACTAATGTAAAAAGCAGACGAGCTTCAGTAGAAAATGTCTTAATAAATTAAGCATTATTTCTACCATCATATAACCTCATCTCTCTACTATGTAACTGCAAATAACAACTGTGTTTTCTTGGGATGTGTTGAGAATCAATTGCACACATCTACTGTTTTGACATAGCAGCCATAAAAGGTTGTCATTTAATCTCTCTGAATCAGAATAATTAAAACACAATCACATCTAAGTTTCAACAGATTAACATTTGCTTGAAAATGTTAATCAAAAAAGCTTTAGAGGAGCTTTTTTGTGCACACTTCAGAAACTCCAGACATGCACTCAAAGATTTTTTTTTAACTTGTGTAGTTGACTGGTTAAATTCCACGGTGTAAAATATATTCATAAGCATTACAATTATGTAACACAGTGTTGTCTTCAGACTGTTGCATCACTTTAAAATGAACTTTAAGGCTTCAGTATCTGGTTACATAAACATACCTAAAACAAAGTAAGCCGCAGTCCCTCATTGGTGGTGTTTCAAAATTTACTTTGAAATTTGTGCCGTACTGTCTGATGTTTTTGCCGTTTTTTTCCATTTTGTGTGCATTACATGGTACTTGTTTCCAGACATTAAAGTATATTTGTTTAGAACTAGGAAGTGTTTAGTTAGGACGTAAATTAAAAACATCATTACATTTATGCAGTAAAATACACATGGTTATGATTACAGCTGCTACTCACTCCTATTTTTACCCATTCTCAGCTTGCCCTGAGAAAGTTAATAATAAAGCATTATTCACTTTTCACAAAAAATGTATTTCAATTAAATTTAAGTCTGGACTTTAACCATGTTATTTTAACACATAAACTTGCTATGCTCTTAATTACTCTGCTGTGCCTCTCTGCTTTTGTTTTAGATTGCTTTTCTGCAGTTAGGTTATTTGACAACCTTAGTCTGGAATCTATGCAGCTTTTTATGAAAGATTCTCCCACCTGATCTGTGGATCTCTGCAGGTCATCCAGCTTCTTGTCTAGCCTGGCAGTTTAGATTTGCACATGTGTAATTTTTTTTTTCCAATTTCAGATTATGCATTGAACTCTCTATGAGATGCTCAAAACTTGTATTTGTTTTGAAACATAACTGTGCTTTAAAATTCTCAACAACTTTTTTCTTATTATTCTTGGTGTGTTCTTTATTATCCTGATGTTTCATTATACAACAGCGGGTTGATACTGACATTAATTACTCTTAGGCTGACTCATGGACACAATGGGTTTCACTGGATTTATTGTTTCTTTACTTTTGATATGAAATTGAAAGATTGATGAATATATATGTACTGTATATTATACTGTTTACAATTTCTTTTATTTTTTAACTTATATATTTTGTCTATAAAACATGAGTGGAGCTCGATTGTGTTGGCTTGCATGCATGTTGAATAATTTTCATTCTTTTATTCTACACTATCTTATGAAATTCATAGTGATGTAGAATTGTTTCTTCCATTTGTCTTTCCACTCATTTTTGTTTCCCCTTGTCCTTTTCTGTATCAGCTGTGTGTCAGTAATAACTAAAAAGAGCTGCAGATGGCAGATGGCACCATTCCCCTCCACCCCCCCCCAAAAAGAAAAAAAACTTAACAGTGTCCTACAGATCCAGATAGTGCCCTCCTTGTTATCAGCTTCTAAGAAGAGACATCTCTGTGCAACAGTGATTCAGCCCCTCCAGCTTTTCCCCAGGCACTTACACTGACCATCTAAATTAGGGGCTCCAGGTGGGGATCCATATGGTGTGATTATAGACTGGCAAGTCAGTTTTTCAGGCTGGTGATTGACTGTTTCAATAAGGGTCAGGCCATCAGACTAACATTACAATGTGTAATATGACTCTTTTGTCACATTGGGAACATATTTCAAATATTAAGATCATAAATGCATACTTAGTGAGATAAAGATAAAGACATAGAACTCATATAACTTGACTTGTGTGAATAATTGAAAAGGCCAACTGAGCCTTATTTATTTACTACTAACCACCAGTCAAGTGATGGCAGTTCCTCTGTTTTATATTTCTGGTATAAATAAATTATGTACAAAAAAGTATTTGTATGTATCAGTTTTTTTTGTTTTGTTTGTTTTTTCTAATTTAGCAACCAATAAAGCATACTTTATGTTTTATGTTTAAAAGTTAAACCCAAAATAATTTATATCCCTGGAAGTGGGGATGATGATGATCAAACCATTTATCGGCATTGTGACATGATTTCCAGCGCCGTTAGATTCATATTTATTATGGCAACAATTAACTACATTATGAGGTTTAGAAACTTCAACAACTAAAAGGATTGTTAGGACATTTATTTTTCTCTCTGTTGGTTCCTCCTCGGAAAGATAGCTGGAGATAGGCACCAGCAGCCCTCCCAAACCCACTAGGGAACAAGGGTGTACAGAAAATGGATGGATGTTGGTTCTATAAAACCAGCAAAAAGTGTTTTCTTAAAAAATTAAATGCAGTTATAGTATGGTGCTAAACCTGCAGTAACTAATTAATGTCACCAGTGTCCGGAAGCATCATATTAAGTAATGTGTAAATTATTTTTATTAGAGCAGTATTTGTGTTTGTGGACCAGTTACATTTAGTCCCTGCCATTCTATCTTATTACCAAGAAAAAATTAACAATGTGTTTTTTTAATTGTTTTTAATGTCACATATTGTTATTCCATTAAAAAACCCAAAGCCTATTCCTAAGTTAAAGTAACATTCACATTTTGGAATCAAGAAAACACCAATGGAAACAGACCAGCTTACCAGAACTAAAAGAAGGCTTGAATTGCATAAATACAAATAAAGATTTTTTTCCATTGATTAAGAAGGGTATAGATAATTTTTAATACCTTTTTCTAAGAGATACTCTTTTGACATGATTTTATCATGTTTTCATAGATATTTGTCTCCTATTAAAAACAAACCTTTTGGTAAACCTGCCAGGGGTATGAATACTTTTTGGCTTTACTGTGTAGCTCAGGGTTATCAGATTGTCTTATAAAACTGATCTAATACTGCCAGCAGTTGCCGTTTACACTCAGGAGGTTTCACACAAATTGGTGAAATGGGCATAACTTTTACAATGAAGATTTATAACACTGTGGAATGTATTGTGAAACATAAAACCCTTTGGTTGCTGAGGGTACTTGATATTCCGAGTTATGGAGAACTAACATGTCTTCTCTGCTTCAACTGTTGAAGTAGAAAAACTCATTAAAGTAAAAATATATGTCTTTTAATCAAGAGACTTTATATCAGAGTGCTTACG
Source organism: Poeciliopsis gracilis (assembly GCA_911649635.1). NCBI lineage: Eukaryota > Metazoa > Chordata > Actinopteri > Cyprinodontiformes > Poeciliidae > Poeciliopsis > Poeciliopsis gracilis. The sequence continues at coordinate 3,757,909 of CAJVRI010001403.1, forward strand.
TCAATCATTACATAAACCATTGAAGGTGCTTACGTTTATGAAAATATACTTTTTGGCAATTTGTGAAACGTAACAAGTTGAAAATGTTCTTTTTCTCCTGTATAAACTTTGCTAAGTTTTTTTTTCTTTCCTTTTTACCACTTTCACTTACGGATAAACAAATGCAAGATTATGATTGAATGTCATGAATCTCCACAATAACATTCTAACATGGTCACTGAAAACATCAATTAACTATTTTTTAACTGTGTTCAAAACTCATTAATTTCTGTTTAGTCATATTTTTATTATTAAATAGTTTACTTATTAGAATTCTCTTTGAAGAGTTTAAACTCTCATTTGCACTTAATGCATAACACACAGCATAAAAGCTAAAATTTGATATCCGTGAAAGAAGCAGCGGTCTAGCAGATCCCTGGAACCCAGGTGAAGCTGGTGGAACTGGCCTTGTGGCCCCCTGTGGCCCCGCTGAGTTTGTTTTAGCTTTAGTTTCAGACCTCGGCTCTCCACAGCTCTGCTGAGCTCCGCTCATCTCCCCTCCGGTGTCCTGTAGTTCCCATGGCCTTGGACGCCCTGCTCATGGGCCTCACCCTGAACAAGGAAGTCCCTCGGTGGTGACACACATAGTTCTTTAAGAACTATGTGCATGTGTGTCTATTTTGAAATCAAGACCATGCTAAATGACCATAAATTTCAATTTTGATCTGAGAGAAGTTCTAAGATATGCAAAGCACAATCATTGTCATTTTGTAGGGCAACAAAGTCTGCTCTGATAAAGACCACACCAGGATTTAAGAAAAAGTAGCAAAAAATTTTGAACTATTTCTGATTTTGGATAATTAACACACACACACAGGTCTTAAATTTAAAGCTTACACTTAACACTTAACATTTTTTTATAAAAAATAAGAAAAAGAAAAGATGCATAAATCTATGTTTGTCTTTTTCAAATACCACCCTGACTTTTCTTTAAAAACATTTTGCCTCAACAATTCACAATTGTTATCTCTCTTTCTGGTCATGTTTTCAGCAAGGTTAAAGTTGCAGCATAGCTATAACAGAGTGGCTCCAAGGCAACTGCAACAAGGAGTAAGACTGAATGCAATAAAAGAAGTAAAGAAAATGCAATACTGATGGAAATCCCAAATTAAATGTGACAGTTTTGTTTTAACATTAAAAATTGAAATATTTTGGCAGAATATTCAAAATTTTTAAGAAACATTAACTTTCAACAGCATGCTTTTTTTATTAGGGCTAAGACAAAACCTAATTTTAAAAGGGACAAAACATTGTAGTTGTGGTACATTTTAGGGAAAATATTTATATACAATGCATGATTTGCAGAAACCTTGTTCTGCAAATCATGCAGACTTCTTTGTGCAGCACAGCCACAAGAAAACATTGCCAGAAGCAAAGTTTTCTGGACAAAATCAATTTTAATCCAGTCCATTTGATGTGTCCTTGTGGGTAATTTTGTTTGAAGATGTTAATTTTGAAGCTCCTTGGGCGACTCTCTTTTATTGTATGACAATGTAAAACTCATTTCACCATGGACAACCACACTAGATCAGTCTTGGATTTTTTTCTGGTTTTCTTCTTTTATGACATCTTCATAGACTTTCTGGGACTGGGACTGTTATTGCTTTGAGTATTAATCAATCCATCTACAGTCAATTATGGTTGAAAATGAGTAACAAAGATTTGTCCTTGTCATGCTAACATAAATTTCTTTTACCGTTTATTTAAAAAATTAGAGGATATATGGATATATTTCACCTTGTATGCATAATTTTGAGCCTGTATATAATATAGATTATGCATAATTAATTAAATTGTATGCCATTAGTTCTAGTTTTTCCATACCTTCATTATTTCCTAGTAAGGACCAATTGAAAAATCAAAGTTCCTGACCAGTTCTCCTTACAATTGCATTACAACCTGAATTAATGTATAAAAAAAATCTAAATAAGTTTATATTTGGATTATCTAGTAAATTAAAATCTCAGTAAAAATATATTTTATATCTGACGTTAATCAGAGAGCCTCCAGTGAGTTTAATCCACAATGAGAAGGGCAGAAGAACTAAAACAAAATCTCCAGTCTTATCTTGTTTTGTTTAACAAAGCTCTACTGTTCGCCATTGAGACTAGCATATTAAAAAACACACAGTGCTGTCACTTGGCAGTTAACACAGCTTTGTTCTTGGTGTTTATCTTCCTTCTGCGGTTAGACAGCCTGAATATTTTCAAGGCGTCGAAAGTACAGGTGCCAGTCAGTAGTGTAAATCAACAATTTTCCAGGAAACATTATTTATAATTTGACTGCAACCAAATTTGCTAAATCTCTTCACACAGATATAGCAGTTAAGCTCCCATTTTTGTTCCATACTGTCACATTTTGCCTCGTGTTTATGGATTTTTTTTTCTACTTCTTTAGCTGCCAAAAATCTGATGAAAGCAGAAGGCAAGTCTTCGAGGATCAGTGAACTCCATATTTGGGCCCTGATTGTTTCCACAGGAGAGTTGACGTACTCAGAGGAACCTGATTTAAGAGGAGGGTGACAGGATAAAGAAGATACGGCTCTCTCAATAGGAGCAGGTAAGCGAGGAAAAGGAAAAGAAAAAAGCAGAAAGTCCCTGAAGTTATCAAACAGGTTTTGTGACCTTATTGTAAATCACATTGCCAAGAAAAAAGATCATTTACTTAAGACGTTTCCTTTGTTTTGATCAGTGAGATTTTTTAGCACATGTAATGTAACTATTTTTAGACCCAAAGAATCATCTACTTTTTTTTTTAATACTTTTTTTTATTAATTAAAAGTTTTGAGTTTTTTTCAACTGTCTATTATACTTGATTTACAGCTATTCTCATTGACAGCTTCAAATTCAGAGCTTTGGGACATCTGAATTAAACAGATTTATGATGCAGTGTATCATGTCTTCTCGTGTTTACGTAGAAGATTAAAATAAAGAATTTTGATTGTGAGACAAGTGCAACAGTTTTTGTGCTTTTTAGAAGCTCTTTAAAGTCAGAGGTAAGCAACAGCTCAGATTTTTGTCTGTTGTTCTCTTACTGAAAACAGTTCTTCACTCCATAATTAAATTTCCCAAGAACAAATGTTTTGCTATAACAACCTTATTTTATGCCTTCTGTCTTGTAGGATCAAAACCATGGCTGCATACGGACAGACTCAATACAGCCCTGCCCTTCAACCCGCTGTGCCATACACAGCTTATACGCACCACACACAAGGCTACAGCATGCCCTCTTACAGTGAGTACAAACAAACTCAGTATTATGTTTGAAAAATCTGTTATTACTGAAAAAAGTTATCTCTGCGATCCCAGCTGAAAGGGTAATAAAAGCCTGAATGATAGCTCAATTCCGTATCTTTTGGAAATGGCCACTATTGTTTCATCAGTCCTCAAAATATTTTCCCCAAAAATGTGTTGCTTTTATTTTGGAGAACTTTGAGCAGACATTTCTGTTGTTTTTGTTCAGTAGTGCTTTCTACCTTTATTCTAACTGCAGTATCATAAATGCTGACCTAAACTGCGGTCTTTAGTTCTTTAGATGTTAATCTGACATAATTTGTTACCTCCTGGATGAGTCATGGATGTACCTTTAAGAGTAATTTTGGTAAGTCACTCACTCCTGGGTGGGATGTTTTGTTTTTTCTTCTCAATTTGTGGAGAATGTTTCACTCTGGTTCTCTAGAGTCCCAAATGCTTTGGAATTGCTTTTGAACTCTTTCTAAATTAAGATATGTAATTTAAGTTTTTATCTGTTTTTGAATTTCAGTAGAAATGGGGCCAAGTGTGTTTCTTTTGAAATATTTTAGGATACTTCATGTTGTCAGGAAAGTTCTATTTAAGTAATGTTTTAATTCTGCATATCTGGAGGTAATCAGCCCTTGATGAAGTTGAACTCAGCTGTTCAAAATGTGTGATCCTTTATGAAGTTCCGGAGGCTTCTTGTTGGCATTCTGAGATTTCAGATTTCTTGGGACATGTTAGTTGTTGTAACATGCTTTCATTGGCCAATAGGATTACATGGTTGCAAAATATAGCCTAAGTTTAGACACCGGTATTCAAGACTAATGATTAATCCCATGCAGGGTCGCAGTTCAGCTCGTGCCTTGTAGTGCTATACAGTAAAGCAATGTTTATTGCCTTGTGGAAATGTTGTCTAATTCAAGAAATGATCACATAATTTTTTATTGACTTGGAAAAGCAAGAACCATGGCTAATTTATTGTCTAGATTTGTCACATCCAGATAACTTGTCATAGTTTCAGCTTCCAAAAACAAATGGTGGAACTGTTTGGTGTAGTTAAACGGTGGCTATTGGTAGTAGAGATGAATAGCTTAAACTCTTATTGTACTGTAGTGGATTCCTATATGTTTTGTGTTGAATATATCATAAATGTTGTGTTGTTTTTATTTTAGACATAAAAACAGAGGATGGTTTGAGTCACTCTCCAGGACAAACAGGACTCCTGGGCTACTCAAACTTCAGCGGCACCCCTCCGAGTCAAAGCCTCTACAGCTACTCACACACACATGGTCAGTTTGAAACAATGCATTCACTGCATGTGAAGGCCCCTATTTAACTACAGGAGCATCCATAGCTGCTGTAGTACTCCTTCTATCTCCTCTCCTCTCTTCTTTTTTCTTCACCACCACACCTGTTCTCTATTAGCTGCGGTCTGGGCTTCTGGCGTCAAAAGTCTATTTACCCCTCCTCTTTTCTAGGGGTCAGGCCCCCTTTCTCCACTCAGACCAACAACACAGCATGCAATCGTTTGTTTCTGTTTTTCTGAAGGAAGAAGGATCGAATATTATGTGCACACAGAAGCAAAGAAATAAAGTAGACAGATGGGGAAAAAAACACAATATTTATGGCCATAACAAAAGCTGGGCAGAAGTACTTTCTGATAAAGGCACTTAGATAAAGATGTTTCAGCCCTTGGAGGGTGTGCAGCTCCCTGCATGTCAGCATGCGTCTGTGATTGAGTGCAAGCGACTGTGCTGGACACATTCCTCAGTCGCCCGGCGCCCAAAGCATGACTTGCTCAGTGCGACTTTATGGCTTTGAAACCAGCATGAAATTGACCTTGTGTGTGACAGGGGAGAGGTTAAGGGGCATTTTATGGAGGGGTGAGCTGGTCTAGTACTACAGACGCTACACAAGCTGTTCCCACTGTATGGAAGAAACAAAGGCAAGAACAAATATTAAAGCACCAAAAACAGATTATCCTTTGAGGTTATTCTCCATCCCTCATAATGTTTAAATCTGTCTCTGTAAATTCCAGAAATCCAAAAATGGACATTTTAGGCTTTGTGCAGTGATGACGGTCGTTTAGAAGTTATTTGGTGATGTTTCAAAATGGTCAGAAAAAAAGCAGAGTCTTGCACAGTTTTACACAAAAACAGACAAAAGTGACTTATTGTATGATGCAAACAAAACTGTTTATTCCAACGAAATCCTCAAAGGTTATAAGCCCTCTTTGATCTAGTTGGGAAAATCTTCTGTTTGGATCCTGAGGTGCATCTGAAGGACCTTTGAGAGGAGACATGAACCAATCAGGGTTGGGGTAACGTGAAAACTGTCATGTTAGACGTATGAAACTTTCTTTAGAATACTGAAAAGAAATGTCAGTAATTCATTGATGTAGCCAAAATAATATTTCTTAACCAGGGTTGCGCTTAGTACCAAAGTTTCAAATAAGTCAACATTATTGAAGTTGTGTCAAATTATGGATTATTTCAAATATTGTCAAAGCATTTTTGAAAATTTAAAATGAGATTATTCATTTAAAAGACAATTTTATATGTATTTAAAGCTATTCAGAAAAAAAAAACTGATTTTAAACATAAGTATCATGAAAAAATCCATATTGTGAATATTGCGGATCGTCACCAGTGGTAACACCAAGTGGTTTGTGCTGACCATCGAGTCGAGTTAAAAGTAAGGCCAAAAAATAATTAAGTTTTGGATTGCCTAATTAGACTTATCCTGACTACTAAGCTAAATGATTAAGCACACAATTATTTTAGTTAATGTGTTCATATTATGTTCATAAGCATTTTTATATTAATTAATGTTGGTCATAATCAAAGCTGCTCTTATAATGTAAATTCAAATAAGTGACTCAATGGCAATGTCATAATATGTATTAAAGTACAAACCTCTTGTTGCTCTTATGGATGCAATTTTTGGTTGTATCAGTTACTGAAGGAAAAGCTGACAACTAAGCTAAATGTTTTTCCCAACAACCAAAATTCTTGTCCAAATAAATTTTTCTTCTCACTCTTTTGATAATAAATTTATGTTACTTTGTGAGATATCCAGCTCATGTGACTGTGAAAATGTAAATATTTCTAAAGATCCAAGTGGGTGAGTATCTAATTGGTTTTAAATTACTTGCAATACTGCTTTTTTTATTTGTCCTTGTTCATCTTTTTCTCTAAGCTTTAATATAACTCCCACTTCCACCAGTGAGTGGTTATCGTCCTTGTGATCTTTTAAAGAGTTAAGTTTAAAACGGTCTGCCATTACATATGAATGACACGCGTAATCATTCTCCAGACATGATTTAACTCCTGAACTGCTATTTCTTATTCCTTTGAAGACAATACATGATTTTTGTATTATTGTACTTTCTCTTTTAAGGAATATTCAGATGTGAGACATTACAGAAGAATGTAAATGTTTGTATAAGCAGGCTTTTGAAGGAACCATTTGACAAACTGCACAGCTTTGTTAGAGCACTGCAGTTAGACCAAGAAAGAAAATTTTAACAGTGTAATTGGACTTTGAAGGACAATGTTCCTAAACAAAATAAATTTGTTTGAATATTCTTATGTATAAATCATTTACGGTAATAGATTTACACAACATTCAAATAGTTGATGAATTTAGAAAGTTTTCATCATCCATTATACTGCACACAATACACAACTACACACAAAGATAGCACACACACACATGCACACCCACACATCCAAAAACCTTGCAAAAGCTTATTGTATGGAGTGTACACAACTAAACCAAATGCAGGCTTTTCTGTGTTTACTGGAGAGACCCCTTCTATTTTTCTTGTTGTCAGTTTAAGGGACTGTTGTGTTGTCTGGGAAGATTTCTGCCCCTAAGTCATAATGTCTCTTTTTTTCATCTTTTTGGCTTGGGAAATATATGGCACTCAAGAGAAAGCTGTAATAAATCATGACCTAAAAGGCTTTTATGTTATGAAAACCTTGAGTAAAAGTACGGCAGTTTGACAATATACTCTACTTATACAAAAACTTTAATCTATAGAAACAAAACTTGATATACAAATTTAATTAAAACAGAAAAGCAACTAATTCCTGCTGGTTCTAAAAGAATATAAATGTTACAATGTCTGAACCAGTTTGTACGTGACTTATGTGCCCTGGCAGCTTGCTAGGTGTGAAGGGTATTTTAAATTGCTCTTTGACCTCTTGAGCAGGCAGGCTGAGTAAATACCTTCAGTTTTGCTCAAAGGGGATCTGAGCTGATCCACTGTGCTGTGTTTACTATATAAAGGGTTGGAAATTCTTAAAGAGACAGAAGCTAATTTCAAGGCGTAGGATATAGCTACAATGCAAATTCAAATTTCCTTTCAGTTATTTTTGACATATGCAGGATTTTAAGTAAAAACTGAAGGTAACATTGTTACTTGATTAATATTGCCCCTTCGAGAACATTTTCAAACATCTGGATGAGTTTCACATCCCTGGTGTTTTCTGAAATGTCTCAGTCTGGACTGATGCAATCTACATTGCATAACTTAACTAAATGTCATTAGAAGCTATGTTCAGTTTATTTCCAACTTTTTGTTTTCAGACCAAATACCTGCAAATCTAAATATCAAGATTAACATATCATGAAATTAGTGGTGCTTGTATGTATTACTAATAAGACAGTATCCAATGTTGTAGTTTCTAGTCATTGAACTTGAAACTCAGTGAGAAAATGCACTCATACAAGGGTTCTTTTTGAATAAATTCTATGCCATCAACCTTTTGAACTTTTGGTCAAATTTGAATCTTCGGGGTAGTTTTTTTGCATCATATTACATCCCCAACACAGTACTCTTTTCTACTTGTTTTATGTTCAATAGCTCATGTGTTTCAAAGTGCCATTCATTTCCAGTATTTATTCAAATTAGTTTCGATTCAAGTTTGGAACAGTTAGCCACATGCTAAGCAGACTGACTAAAAAAATAAAGGTGAAGATGTTGTACAGGGTGTTGGCTGGAGATAAGAAAAGTTAATTACCTGACAACAGTCTATATAGACTCAACAGGATGTTGGAGGTGAGGGGAGATTGCTTGGAGGAAGGCATTCCTGTCTTAGCTTGATCTTATTTGAAAATTCCCACAGCACTAAGAAGCGTAGGAGCTGTAGACTTTCCCACCTGTATTGCCATGTCAGTCATAAATCCCAGACTAAGCTCCTGCAGCTCTGAGCTGTCACCAAGGAAAGAACAAGAGCTACTTCCTCCTGCACACAGCAATACAAATCAGATGCAGGACAGTTACAGCACAGCCTTATTCTTTCACATAAGATGGAAAACAAATAAACACTACCAGTGCATCACTCATACTTTTACAATTATAATTGCATCATTTTAATGGAAGCTTCCACTTTTTTTCCATTTCATATGATTTATTTTCTTCTTAGGTGCTGGTATTTCATCTGGAATTTTTCAAGGTACTCATGCAATCTCAAGTTCAACCCCATTCAACCCAGCCCAACAAGTGAGTAATTTACCTTAAGAACATTTATATTCACAGAAGTTCCTGTGTTGTTGAAGAAATTATAGTCTTAGGAATAATTATTGACCTACTAATTGTTAACATTTACCCTTTTTTTACAACTTGATGCAACCGATTAAAATTCTTGTTTTCATTGTCAGGAATTTTCTGCATATTCCAGCTACAGTCAGAGCCAGTACTCTCCCTATTATAATTCACATCACTACAACAGTCCCTACATAACCAGCAGCAATATCAGTCCTGCAGCAATCACAGCTCCTTTAGCCTATCAGCACCCAGAGCACCCAGTTATGATGCCCAGTCACAGCCCAGAGTCACATACAGGTAAAGTGTTATTTTCTTCTCAAAATCTCAAAAGTCTTTGCTTATTTTTGCTTTCTTGTTTCATTCTTCTGTGAACTACTTTTTCAGACCAAAAAAAAAAAAAAATTGATATTGCACTTGTGGATGGTAAGAAGCCAACTTGAAAACATAAAGGCACATCAAAAACAACCTTAATTTAGCCAAAAAAGCATAGTTACTTGACATGAAACTCTGCAATAAAGAATAATTGACTTTAAAAATGAAACTTCTAATTAAACCAAAATTAATCAAAACAAGAAAAACATGTTGATTTCAAGCAACGTCAGAACTAATTCAAATGTTTCAGAGGCCATGTTGAACAGTTCAGCACCAATATGCTGTTTGATTGCAGGTTGGTGCTGTGCAGGAGTGTATGATTTTTCTTTTTATGCACCTGTGATTAATGTTGATTTCTCATTTAAATGGAGATGATTGTTTAATCGTTGCACTTAACTGAGCAATAAATGTGTATATCATCGGCACAGAGATGGTTAAAAGCACAAAATGTACTTAATTGTTTGTGCAAATTGTAAATTATTCTTGAAAGGACAAAAAAGTCAAATCAAAATCAAATCAAATTAAGTTTTATTTGTATAGCACCTTTCAGCAACATTTTAAAGTGCTTTACATCATAAAAACACAGCAATTCAAGGACTTCATTTTGTAAGTCCTTATCAGATGAAATTAAATGTATGTAGAATTGCTGAATATCCTGATTTTGCTTATGAAAAATCAAGTAATTCATGTTAGTTTTTGTTCTGGGACTGTTGTAAAAGTATATGTCAATTTAACTATAAATTTCTATTTATATAATGTGGTGTTGCTGTTAAAAAAATTGGAATAAATGTAAAAAATCTTATAGATTTTAAGGGTATTTTCATTTACCAGATTACAATCCACCACCCAGTCCGCCAACACCAGGTAAAGAAGAGGGAATCCCAGGACGGAGGGGATCCGACAGCAAGTTGAGAGGAAGAAAAAGAGTTATTGAACCCGCTCTCCCTCTTGACTCTGATATAGAGGTAAACACCCTCTCAAAACTAACAAAACTATTGGCATTTCTCAAAAACAATATTTATCTTTCTCCCTTTCATGAACACACAAACTGTCATGCAGCTAACATATCTATTTCACTGCAGCGTGTGTTTATCTGGGATCTGGATGAAACCATCATAATTTTCCATTCTCTCCTCACTGGAACTTTCTCCTCACGGTTTGGCAAGGTAGGCAACTACTCTTCACTTTGTCATTTAGCATAAGAGTCATGCTCTGTGACAAATCCCAGCCCCACAGTAGGCGATTATAGCAAGCAGACAGATTGTTTGCTTAGACTCTTCACGGTAAACACATAGTTCTACTTTGCGAAACACTCCCTTTGTCTCTCTAGTCACCTGCTTATTTGAACAATGGTTGAAGTCCATAACCTTTAGGTCTCATCTCTGAACATTTTCACACGCTGGCCATGTTATGCCTTCTGCCCTCTTGTTTCTTTTCATAATGCAGCGGGGTTGTTTGGCTATGCTGACAGCCCGCGGCGTGATTGACAGCCAGCAGGACCTTTACATAAGAGACCGGCAGCTGACAAGGGGCGGACAGTGGTGCATTTCTTGTTTTTGGCAAAGGCGCCGTGTTTTGAATTCTCACGGTCCCCCTGCGGGTTGACACAAGGCTGATAGGATTTTGAGAGCAGCGTTGCAGATCATTTAAGCTCCCTGGCAGGCCTTGTGTGCCGATGTTTCTTTTTCTTTTCTGCTCTGCCCCAGCAAGGGTCTGAAGAGACAGAGTTAGGAAGAAGTAAAGTGCTAGTTGGGCCTTGCGGATGTGTTGAAATGTGACTCATGTGCCAAAAATTCCTCCCACCACACAAACACCCCACTGCTGGATCCAGGGGAGCTCGGCTGGACAGATTCTGACATCAAAACTCAGACATGCAGCGGAGGAATTAAATGAGTGACAGCAGAGAAAACAGCCCAGTTCTCTGAGGCTTCTTTAAAACCTTGTAAAACCATAATTAACACCAAATTCTTACAGCAATCTCATGTATAATTCATTTTGCTCAGTTTATACTGTTTTTGCTTATTCATAACTTCACCGACTGAATAAGTGTGAATAGATTTTGAGAACAAATGGTGGGTTTTCAAGGTAAAACTGGGACCTGTTCTTGGAAATATGTGGGAGGTAGGATGAAAGATGCCAAATGTTACTGGAGAACCTCTAATATCATCTCATCTATTATCTCATTCATCATGCAACACCTCATCCTATCCTCCACAATGTGAATTCAAGTCTCTCAGCTGTCTTTCATATTGGCAAGCCACTTGCATAAGAGTTAAGGTAAAAAATTAGGGGATTTTTGTATCTTTTCTTGTTTTAGGAGTATTATTTTTATTAGTTTATTTTTATTTTTTTTCTTATTTTGTTTGTTTTATCCTTTTACTATGGGTGTTTTTGGTGTCTGAAGTAAAGATGATGATGATGATGATGATGATGATGATGATGATGATGATGATGATGATGATGATGATGATAAATGAAAAAAAAAAACAATTCTGACTTCGGGTAGCAGATCTTGTTTGAAGAATTCGATGATTGTAGATTATGATTTTAATTCTCATCCAAACGTAAAAAACCCCCAAAAAGCTATGTTAAACATTTGACCTCTTCCTCTTCTAAAACTTCCTCTGTCTCAATATTGATCCTGTTGAACTTTTTTTCACCCTGTCGTTCTATGTTACTCTCATTTCTCAGGGGGTGTACTATAATTTCCTATTTGTGTCATCTTTTGCCCTACTTGTGGCTTGTAATTGTAAACCAGAAAAAAGCCCCGGCTTGTCACTCAAAATACTTTAATGAGATGCTTACCTTTGGCTGACACTTCTCCCTTCTGGCTTGTCCCATTGCCAGGGCCGCCAGTAAAACAATGTGGCACACATAACTTAACACACCTGCTTTTGCAGTATAGAATTACAGCACAACCATGGTGATAGACTCTGGATTATGACTTATAGGGGATTAATTGTTTGCTTATTAATCTAATAACTGAAGTTGGTGTTGTGCCACACCAGGATTTTTATTTTTATCAGTATGGAAAGCAAACAGGATGAGGATGTTCAGCAGATATTCAAACATTTTTGAAGCTATTTTATCATAAGTAAACTGATGTGACCTTAACTACTCTACTTTATTAGATCCACTTTTTTATTGTTTTTTCTTTCTTTGATATAGCAGGGGATATAAGTGGCAAATCTGTCTACTTTCTTGGCAAATGTGAATTTGCACATCTTGTTTTATCTTCAGTTTCTGATTCAGAATGTATCAGGTCACCTCTAAATTCATCCTTTAATTTTACAAGGCCTACCTGTCCACTGTGCTGTGAAACGGCCCTACTGAATGGCACTCAAACCAGCAAACTTCACTGTTGATATGGCAGTTTTGAAGTGCAACACAATTCCTCCTCCAACGTGGCTTTTCCAAATGTTCCGCAGCAAACTTCAATCAAGCTTCAACATGCTTTTGTTTTGGCAACGGAGTCTTGTGCAGTTAACAGGCGTAAAGGTTACGGCAGTCAACTGAATTACTTATTGTTTTATCAGAAAAGTTCAACCTGTTTTTCTAGGTCTTAGTCTCACTGAAAGTCATTCTTGGCTCTTGAACAACTCTTCTCAATATAGTTTTGATGTCTGTAAGTAAGTCATCTTGTGAGGAGCACCTGTTCATAGCTGGTTTTTGGTGAATGGAAGTTTTTTTTAAATATTTGGCTTTGTGCCAAATAGTAATCACTAGACCTTTTAAAAGTTTATAAATATATCGAAAATATGTTGAGTGATAACCTGGTAAGAATCTTTAAGGTTTAACCACTGGGGCTTAACTAATTTATGTTAAACAGCACTGATAGGGGCCAGGACTGTCATCTCAGTACAGAGAAATTCCAGCTATTTCCTTGTCTTTCCGTGCATTTCAGTACTTTTTATTTTGAGTGTTCAGCACTTTCTCACTTTGTCAATGTGCTTTGTGATGCATTTCTTCATTTATGGACTTATTCTATATGTGTATGACATGAATTGTGGCAGATACCTCATTAGAAATATAATACATTGATAAAACAAGACATATCCGATGGTTATTTTTACCTCACTGTACATTTACAATTTGCCTTTGTCATTACATTAAAGTTGTACCTACTGTACAACTGCATGAATGTGGGCAAGACTAGAAAAATTCCTGTTTATGCCAGTTACATAGATTTTTAAAGAAAAGACAGAACTAACACATCTTTCTTGTTTTGTAACTTTTAATCTGATGTTCACTTAGTAGATCAAAACTCTTTAGTGGACAGAGAGAGCGTTCCAGCAGAGATGAGAGAAAAAAAAAATCGTGTCTGTCTGCGAGACAAAACTCAGGTGGAAAATCAACAGTAATGAAAAAAGTTTGGCAGGCGGTATGACTGACAGTAAAATATTCACACTTCTCTCTCCCAGAAAACTGTTTGTCAGTGTAGTTGATGAGCAGGAAGTTAATAGAGAGAGACAGGCAGCTGCACTGACTTGACGGCGGGAGTAAAGCTGTTTGCTAATTCAGTTTAACTGAACATTTATTTACATAGCTTAGACAAACAATTTCAAACAAAAGAACAAGGTGATTTTTTCACCTTATTTACATAATTTAAAAGTTTGTATAATGCTTGTTTGATATCTTTATTTTTTAAATATTGTTGTAAAGAAGGTCAAAGTATGTTTGTAGTTTCCAAACCCCTATTTTTTTTATAAAACATATCATAAGACATAAATATATAAATAAAGCCCACCAGGAGGCATTTCTTTTAAGTAACATATGTTATGTATTGTGACACAAAAAGTATTATTTTGGCTTAAGTAAGAGATTTCTGTCTTCCCAGTGAGATTATGCAAGAATTTATAGAAGGATTATATATCAGGAGTATTAATTTTCCTCCTTTTGTCTGTTGAACAGGACTCATCAAAGGCAGTGTCTCTGGGTTTGTGGATGGAAGAAATGATCTTCAATCTAGCTGACTCAAGACTCTTTTTCAATGACCTGGAGGTGAGTTCTAAAAGTTAAGCTAATCAGAAACAGATGAAGAACAAGCCAAAACTGAGAAAGTTGCAGATTTTTTTTTTCTCATCCGAAGTCAACTAAGTAGCAATCGCCCGCCCTTCTTGAGTCAAAAATCTTTCTTATCCACCCTAAAATTAGGTTCAGTGTATAGTAGATCTCACAGTTTTTTAACTGTCAATTTTTTTTTTTTCCAGTGCGCTAGAAAAAGCAATGTGAGAAACTTATTAAACTCTTCATAAAATCTTTTCCTACTAAATGGTTGAAAAAGTGTTAATGTAGCAATGGATTTTTATGGATTTAAAAGAAAATCCTTCCACACATCTGTGGTTTTTTTATTTTTTATTTCTTTCTCACAACATTTTTCCAAAACAATTTACACCTCTGGAATAAAATAGAACCAAAATATAATTTGGACATATTTGCTCAAATGACTTTCCCACAAATAAACCTAATATACTTACTTAAAGTGCAACTATTTTAATATAGGCAACTAGGCATTAACACAGCTTCTAAAAGCAATGACGCAAACAAAATAAAAAACAGTGTTTTAGGACATGCTAAAGACTCAACACTACATGTGTTTTTCATCACATTCCTCTCCCTTGTTCTGACCAAAGGGAAAAGATTAAAGAGGGATTCAGACAAAGGGAACAAGAACACTTCGCGTCATAATTACAGGTGTGTGTCTGGGCATCCAAGAGGAAAATTAGTCAAACGAGGAGAAGCAATGTGGAAGAGTGAAAGGAGCCAACAAAGCCATTCCCAAACCAAGTTTTCATTCCTTCTTTTGTAGTCGGGGCTGAGTAAATCTCCTGAGCCGTATTTTGGAGCTGGCTAACAACTCCTGCTGTCAAGTGGGGCAATTATCCAATTACGTACTTACTTGTGTCAACAGTGCCGCAGGTGTCACATGTGTATAGTTCACTGTTTGATAAAGAATTACATTAAAAATCTGATTTTAGGTCTGAATTAGAAATTGGTAAAATATCTTCCCAAAAGTATTCAGAATTTTTAAATATTTTATTATTTTGACATCTCATGCACTTTATTGTATTCTTTTTTAAATGTATTTAATAGACGAGCTCAGAGTAGTTCATAGTTTTTCACAAACGCAATTTCGAAAAGTGCAACATTATTCAGTCTACATGTTTTAATACTATACTAAACCCCTTTTGCTGCAGTTACATATCAAAGTCTACAAAATAGGTGTGTATTTATTTGTGACTAGAAAAAGACAAAAAACTATTGAATATAATGATTATAGTAATCCTGAAAAAGAAAGACAAGTCTTAAGCCCAAGTCAAAAAATAAATTACATTTTCTGTTATAAGGTCATCTACAATATGTAGTAGCTTTACAATAGTAGTTACTACTGTTGTCCTTTTAATCAAGAACTAAGATTTTATATTTCTTCGCTCTAAGTCTTAGTTCATATGCAGAACTGAAGTGATCATTTACATTTAATGGTCACCACTTACTTTTCTGATAAAGCCCACACCACCTGAGTAAAATATGGCGACCAGCCAGTGGGAACCAAGAACTGCAATAACGTAAGGAGGATGAGGTAGTGTCTCTGTCTGGGTGACTGAAATGTGAGAGGAGAGCCTGTCTGTCCTGGGTCATTTCATAACAATTACAACCTATTTATGGATTCTGTATATTGTGTAGCTTTCAGAGAAATCAAGGTATGCAGTTTCAGATTGTGAAAGATAGATGGTTTTGTGATCTTTAAGTTGGACTTTGGACAAAATCATAAAAACTCTTTTTTTGGAGAAGTTTGCTCTAATATGCCTTTGTTAAATGATATTTGTTGTGCAGTGTTTGCTTTTTGCTACTTTGCTTTCATACCAATTTTAACTCAAAGACAGTAAGACAAGAAAATAATGGACTGGTTTTAGTACCTACACTGATTGGTTGTATTATGGGTTTTCATGTCTGTGTTTAAATGTTTGTGCCTGATACTCCACCATTTTGCCACGATAATATCTGTTTAACTTTGACATGTCACACACTCAGAAATGAATCTCTTGACATGTCTGCTCTCGTTCTTATTTTCCAGGAATGTGACCAGGTTCATATTGATGATGTGGCGTCGGATGACAACGGACAGGACCTGAGGTAAAAATGTGGGACGCTGCCAGTGTTCTTCGATGTGGGACTCTGCCACAACATAGCATGTGAACCAGACTTGCCCTCTAAATTTTAGTACACCAGGTGAAAAAACATAAGTCCACAAAGGAGATGAAGCGAATGATAAGATGTGTGTAAATATGTCTATTCAAATTTGCGAGCTTGTCCGTGGCTTATTTGTTGTACTTCCTTAGCAGTATAGTATGTCACATGATTATCCGAGACTTTAATTTCTCATAAAAAAATATTTCTTTCTTTAAACAACATAATCATGCGTAAATACTTCAGGGTACTTTTGTAAGTAATTTGAAAAACAGACTAAGCAAAGTAATAAAATTTATTTATATAGCACCAATTCACAACAAATGTCGACTTGAGGCACTTTATAAAAAATGTTATTTCAGTTTAATCACACATATAAAAACAATGACATTTTTAAAAAATTGATTAAACATTGTCATTTTTTTTTCTTATCATTTTAATACTTAGTGCATATAATATTTTTTCTGACAAACGTTCATTGATGATGTTGTTTCAATTTTAAAGGTAACCTCCTGACCGATGTTCGGTTACATTGTAAGACATACTTCCTTAAAATTGACAAATGACTACTGTATTTTATCACCACAACTGACAAAAATTTAATGAATGGATGTATTTCAAAGGGACTCACCTTAACAAACTGATAAAAGTGAAACGAGTAAAAGTATGTGAACCAAAATGTACTTTTGAATTGGGTATTTTTTTGTTTGTTTTTTTGATGACCTGACGGTTTCCTTTATTGAAAACCTGCAGCACTTACAACTTTGGGTCGGATGGCTTCCAGAGCCCGGCAGGAGCAGGCTCTTTGTGCCTGGGGTCAGGGGTCCACGGAGGGGTGGACTGGATGAGGAAGCTGGCTTTCCGATACCGCAGAGTCAAGGAGATCTACAATACTTACAAAAATAATGTTGGAGGTCAGTCATGCTCTCATTTTGTTTGATACCTTTGCAAGAATGTGCTTCTACCTGTTGTATTAATTTAAATTACCTTCAAAACTGATTTTCCAACATGTTAAAAAATAAAAAACTAACACAATGTTAAGATTTGCAGTCCCACTATGAAAAATAGATTACTAGTAATAAAATGAAATGTGCAATCAGATTCACTGTGGTCATTATAGTAGAGTTGAAAGTAACCCTTGGATATTTACTGGAAACAGTGCAAAACAGAAAATACTTCATGTGATTTCAACGTTTTCAGAAGGCTTAGCAATGTACTTTTTGTTTTTAAACATTTGTTGCTTGAGTCTGTTTCTAACATTTTACATTGACAATTCAACTTTAAGTGTCTGAAAGGAAAGTTACTATATCTTTATAGGCAATATATTTACATGCAGATATGTTTCAAACTGTACTGGACATGTTTTTCAGGTCTGCTGGGCAGTCCCAAGCGAGAGGAATGGTTACAGCTGAGGAGAGAGATGGAAGTCCTCACTGACCTGTGGCTGACTCAAGCACTAAAAGCCCTGGCTCTAATCAACTCCAGGTTAGCCTTTCCTGCTCCACCAATGGGGGATGTTTTTGATTTTTATAAATCTTACAATATAAAATGGAAGGAATCACTGCTAAATGTGACATTTTATAATATCGTCACCATTCTTTCCCCAGGCCTAACTGTGTGAATGTGTTGGTGACCACCACCCAGCTTATCCCTGCTCTCTCCAAGGTGTTACTGTATGGTCTTGGCTCAGCCTTCCCAATAGAGAACATTTACAGTGCAACAAAGACAGGTGAGGAACATTTTTGGGAGCAGAACAATGTCCTAAGGCAGTGATTCCCAACATAGGGGAGAGGCAGCATCCCTAAGTGAGGTCCTGGAAAGCTCTGGGAGAGCCTGCGCTTCAATGCCAAAAAGACTGTTAGCATATTAAAATTTACAACCCACTGAGATTATATAGATATCTGGTTATTATGGTTGAAAGCACAGAGCAAATAGTGAATCATAGTGAATGACAAATACTGCATCCTGAGTCAGACACTACAGAAAAAAAAGTTAAAAGTTCTAAAATTATGTCACGCAAGCAACTTTTTGCGTTAATTTGTAACATAATCTGAGAGTAAATTAGGCCTTGTTTTATTGAGTTTACACAGAACCTGCTTCTCAAAGCAAGTGTGGTTCTCAAGACATAAAAAAATTATCCTGAAGCATATTTCTCCTAAGAGCCCTTCCCATTCCCACCACCCTCAAGAAGGAGAGCTCTCAGCTAAGACAAGACAGATGTGTTGATGTAACACCGTCTATATTTTAAGTCTAAATTTGTTTCTTTTTATTTTATCCAAAGACTTAGTTTTGTTATTTGATACATATATGTATGTTTCCTCTTTAAAGGAAAGGAGAGTTGCTTTGAGCGTGTATCTCAGAGGTTTGGTCGCAGAGCGGTCTATGTGGTAATAGGAGATGGAGCCGAAGAGGAGACCGTAGCCAAAAAGGTATACATTATCCAGTCTGTTGTTTTATGGCTGACTGCTGAAAAATGGTCTTCATAAAATCTGGTACACTATGAGAGTCTCTGTTTGCAAAGCTGTTTTGACTGTTTTTTTTTTTGTTTTTTTTTTGTTTGTTATATTAACACTAAGATGTTAGAATGTTATAAGGAATTAATATCAGTCAGGCACCATATTTACAACTGGTCCAAAGGCCTTCCCTACCTATATTATATATTTAACAACTACTCTGCATTTGCAGAAGTATCACTTACTACTAAGAGACATCTGCTATAATTTTACATACTAATAATTTGCTTTGTTTGTGTAAATAGAAGAACATGCCATTCTGGAGGGTGTCTTGTCGGGCAGATCTGGAGGCTTTGAGCAATGCACTGGAGATGGACTACCTCTAGAGGGCAGCAGCTTTCGACATCTGTGCTCTTTAATTTCTGAGTGCATTTGTGAACCAGCCTGTTGGGACTAATGTGGAGTCAATATTGCTGAGCACCGCAGCAGAGACATTAACAGCAGGCATGTGGAAGAGTGAAGAGTTTGAAGCCTAGTGCATAAAAGGACGCAAACATGAAGTCAAAAGGGCTTCAATCAAACTGTGTGGAAGAAAAAAGGGACCAAAGTTTAACTAATCCCAGGGAACCATGGTTAGTACTTCAAGTATTAAACAGAATATGAAAAGCAACTTTTTTTTCTCTCTTTTTTTGACTTCATCTCAAGTTCTTGGAATTGTGTCCCAATTGTTGCACTGAATGCAAATTCTGACTTTCTGTTTAATGAACTCAATGTTAGAATCAACATAGATGAAATGTCTACATTCTTCAAGCTTGTACTGCTATGTGGAGAGATCATTCCTTTGGACAATACTATTTTTAGACCAAAAAAACTTTATGCAATACACAACTGCTTACTTCCACTAAAATTGTTGTTAATTCGTATCATGTCATGTTAAATCATAGTTTTTCTTATATTTAGACATGGTCTGCAATTTGTCACCAGAATGATGGTTATTTATTATGAGTTTAAATTTACAACACAGTAAGTTAGTATGACGGTTTGTACGTGTGTGTTAACAAAATCATTTAATGAGGCTAGAGCTATGTTCTTGTAAAAATGTCTTGTAAGATCTTGCCATGCAGATGCTGTATTTTAGATTGGTGCTTGAAAACTTACCTTTGATTTTGGGTTGTAAATTGATTTCCTTTCTGCTTCAATTTCCCATTAACCTGTTTGTAATGTAGATAAACTGTTATGGCTATGGTTGTGCATGTGCTGATTACAAAGCCTGCGAGCTTAGTCATGGTTTGTATATAAGGCCTTATTGTCCATTTCTTCTGACATTTTAAGTAGAAATGATTAAAAAAAAAATAAATTAATTAATTGCATTTTGGGGGCTCATAGAGTTAGGAATTTCATTTTTTTTTTGACACAAAACTGCTCTTTCAAGGGATAAACAAAACAATAAGAGGTGATATAGAAAAATAATCAATCATGGTGTAAATTAAATTTTTTATTAAATTTATGCAAAGTAGAAATGCATTAATCACAGTTTTGTTCTAGTTCTAGTTTTGTTCTAGTTTTCATTTTTAAAATTCTCCCTGATAACTGAACAACTTAGCTAATTCCAATTATGTTCAAAGCACAATATGTTTAACGCCATTCAAAATACAAATACATCTGCAAAAAATGCAATATTGAATAAAAGTGCAATATCTCATGCCAGTCATCTCAGAAAGTGAAGTTCACATTATATAGAATCATCTTGTACTTGTGATGACAATGACTTGCAGATAATGAAAACCCAAATTTCAGTGTCTCAGAAAATTTTAATACTATGAAAAGGGACATTATTAGGAAAATGTAGCATCACACCCTAATCCACTAATTAACTTAAAACACCTGCATCACACCCTGGCCCTTAAAGTCTCACTATGGGCCAGTCCACAATCATGGGGAGGACTCCTGACTGGACAGATGTCCAGAAGACAGTCATGTAAGGGTGTCAATGACCGGCGTCACCAAAGGTCATTGCTGAAGACACCGATTACTCACAGCGTTCTGTATCTATGCATTTTAGCGTTCATATTTAAGCATCCTGTTTTAATTTGTCTGATGCAATATTCTAATATTCTGAGATGCAGCATTTTGGGTTTTCTGAACTTGTAATTGTTAAAATAGTACAAAAAATAATAGTAGCTTGAGATATTTTATTCTATTTGTAAAATGGTTGTTTCGTGTTCTGAGATAACTGGCAAGAAAAATTCCACTTTTACTAGACTATTTTAACTGTATTCTTATATACAGTTAAAAATAGATATTTGCTTGCTCTGTGTAAAAAAGAGTATTTTTAAAATAAAAAATACTCCGTTAATAATCCATTTAGGATTATCAAAGTTATTTTTATTTCAAAATCCAAAATCAAATAAGTGTGTTTCAGAGATGAACATGATAAAAAAAAACAACATAAAAACAAGCTTTCAAATAAAAAAAAACAATCTCAGTCATGAAAGTGGCATTTTGTTATTTTGCAGTAAATCTAATTAAGAAAAACCAGAAAAGTAGATAAAAGTTACATATTTTCTGCAGTATAAGTAAATATGTGGTTCCAGCATTTAATTGTGTTTTATTTCTAATACAATTAAACATGTTCATATTTAAATGAATAAGAATAAAGAAGAAAAAATATTAAATTGAGATTTCTAACATGTTTCATTACAAGTGGGTTGCACAAAAAGTGGAATAAGTATTACTAAATAACATTCAGTATTTCATAGATTTGTATGATATTCTACTTTGGCTTAAAGTTTTCTAGCAGACTGGAAACATTTTAAAATTCTGCAATTTAAATGTTAGATTATTCTTTTTATAGCAAGAAAAAACTTTTATGACAATGTTCTAGAAAAGTTAATAATGTCTATAAAGATGGTAAAGATCACACCAAATGTTTATTGTTGCAACCCAGATTACAAGCATTACTGGCCTTCTACTCAATGACCAGTTTATTCATTTAGGAAATGTCTCCCTCTTTAGGGCAAAAAAATTTGTTACAACCGTGTAACAAATAAAACTGCTACATGGTTTGATTTACATACGCATACATACGTATGCATGTCTGACATTTAAGTAACGAACGTTTGCATACTGTTTTAGTGTATGATTTTCAGAAGAAATACAATACATGCTGCATATATTTAATTTAATTTCTTTATTCAAATAAATCAAATGGCACAAAAACCTCACTTCAAAGTTCTAGGTGTAAAATAATTTTTCAAGTATCATTATTAACATTCCACAAATACATATATTGCAAAAAATAAATAGTAAAATAAATAATATTTACAATTTTTCACTCACTATAATACACAAACTAGTGGGAAGTTTTGCACAAGCTAAATACTGTTTACAGAGACCATCTTGAAGCTTCTGATTGTGATGTTAGTGTCTGAAAGCGACAAACTGGCTTGCAGCATCTTTACACCTGTAATGCTTGGGTTTAAGGTTATGGACTGGGTTGCTTTTCCTCCTGGACGAAGTGTGGGCATCCTGAAGAAATGAAATACCATATTAAATACATGTCTTGCAAAAGTTTGAAACCACGTTTCATTTCATTTTTGGCATATTGTTCTCCATGACTTCTTTCAAACATCAGTCACACCCACATTCCTTCAGAATAAACACACAGTTCTGTAATGTAGTTTTCAATGACACTCCTTTTTTGCAACATTCTCTCCTTTGTTAATATTACAATGTACTGCCAGACGTGAGGTTAAGCACTCATATGACTAAGTCATTAAAAATAACAAAACCAGAAACCTACCTGAACTGCTGTTTGCCAGCAATTATTCCAGCCCCAGCTACAGTCAATAATCCACTGACTGGGTGAGAGAACGGGTTGATGAAAGTCACGGAAGCAGTGAGCTCTTTGTTTGGCACAATGGCGTTTTCCTCTGCAACCTGCATGAAAATAAACAGTAGGTAAATCCAGAAAATTCACCAAAAATCTACTCTAAAACTTCTGAATTTTAAAAAGCCAAAAATCTTTGATGGGAACATTATAAGTACCTGGATAGTGAGGCCTGAGCTGGCAATATTGAACTCTTCAGAGGCAAGCACCCGTTCACTGGTGGCCATGTCCTCCAGGACAACTGCCAGGTTAATGAGGTCGTCTCCCACAACGTGTTCATACTGTGTTGGAAGGATATACTCCTCGATGACTTTAACTGGAAACAGGGAGAAGCCAAAGAAATAATTAGAGGGCGTGTAAAAAATAACAAGCAAATCTATCCACAATAGATTAGGGATGTGATTTGCACTATGTAGAACAACATGTAGCGATAATCAGATTTTGACACTGTTCACAAGGTAAATATGAAGCCAATTTAGAGCTTTAAGGTGAGCTGTGAAGAAGAGCTTTTCTTCAGTATAAAAAAAGTATATATATTATTTTTTAATTTTACTTTTACAACTTTGACTATGAAACTTAAGCGGTAACAGAATGTCCAATTTTAAGGGCCAATAGACACTTTTTTTGTTTTGTTTTTGTGATGACAAAAGAAAGAACAAGTCCAAAAGGACAGATATGTAGACAGGACGAGTAGACTATTTACCTTCCATTGGTGCCAGCTGTATTACACCGTGTTTTTCCCAGAAGGTTTCAGAGGGGCTGTTGTTGTACTCTTTTGCCTGAGCATTTAAATGCACTTTCATCATCTTGGGTATTTTCTGTTTGTTCATAATTTTCACCAAGCAGATGACTGGTTCCCCCGCAACAGGATGTTTAGCCAGTGTCAAGAAGATTATCACCCCCTTGGATGCAGTAGCTAAAAAATGAAGAAAACCAGTGTGAATTGAGTTGTTGTCCTCAAAGAATTAACTTTAAGCAGCTCTAATGAAACTTCTAGAATTAAAATGTACCTCTTCGTAGAGTTGAGTCATTTGAAAGTGTGGAGCTTCTTGATGAAAGTGTTGATGTAGGACCTGTTTTGGAAAAGAGTGCAATAAAGGGGTAGGTTAGAATCATTCTATTTCACAAAATCAGCTTCGGTGGAAATTTAATTGTGTTTTGTTTGGGATTCTTACTTTTCATCCATTTGTAGTCTCCTGTGATGTTCTGCACTCTAGGATAGCCAATGGCTTTAGTGCAGATTAGGGATCCAATTCTGTCTGTGTCTTTGCTAAAGCCGACCACCTGGTCATGACTTGACAAGATGATTGTGTGCACATCAGCGTTCACTGCAGCATAGACAAACGGGATGTCATAAATCAGGTCTGTACGTTGATTCCTGATTCCTTTGACTGGAGCTGGTCCACAGCAAAACACTCCTATACAGGGAAGATAAGAAAGAAAAGTTCAAAAAAAAGTTCAAAAAGCCTTAACACAGAAAAAGAGATTAATAAAGAAAATACAAAGCAAAACTTCTCACACACCTCCACTCCTTTCCTGTGGGGTTGGGTCAAGAACCTGCCAGCCATCCATCTCTGGCCCAAGATCACGGCGACTCATCCAGCACTCCACCCACACATGAAAGTTCCTATTCAAAAAGTGCAACATTATGGTGGTTAATTAAAAAGTATAGAAAGATAACCCAGGACATTTTCCAAATGTTAATTACAACTGACCATATGCTGTCATTGCTGCGGTTCAGCTTCTGTCCCGTTTCACTGTAGTACTCTTCAATCACCAGGTTGCCATTGGTGTCGTGAGCGGAGTTGAAGTTTGTGACGACACGGGAAGGAATGCCAAGAACTCTCATGACTAAAAGATGTAATAAAAACACAGACATTTACAGACAAGCAAAAATATTTTAACATTCTTGTCCAAAGACAATATATATTATGGTCCTTTTTTAATCAATTGGCTATAATTACCTGTGCACATGACTGCTGCGAACACCCAGCACTGTCCATACTTGACTGGGCTGTAACCAGACTTGACCCACAGTCTCAAGATGTCCCCACTTCCTGTCCACTTTGAGGGACTGACACCCTGTTTGAAGTCGCCAGCCCATTTCCCTTTCAGCACACCACGATCATCCTCAGAGTTAATCTAAAGTCAAAATACAAGATAAATTTTATTGCCAACCTGACTCTTTACGCTCTGAAAATGATGAGCAAATGTGGAAATGACATGCAGAATGTTCTAAGATAATTTGACTGCCAGTGGCCGCTTGATGAAAGCCATAATTACAGTGTACTGTGTCTTATGACGCTTTTGAGCTGAGATCTTGCCAAGATACGTGTGACTCTTTACAAGAAACACAGTGTGTCAATTCTGCACACACCTGGTTTTGTTATGCAAATTATGCCCTCCAAGCTGTGGGAAGGTACACTGTTTGGATGGGATTTGTACTTATTGTACTTATTGGCATGTTGTTTCTGAGGTCTGTTCACACTCACCATGGCAGAAATGACGCGGCTGAGGTAGATAGGGTTGGATCTGTTAATGTAGTCCTTCTTTCTGTTATTTTGATGATGGGGGTTGACTTTGAGCAGATCCAGACAAGCTTCCAAAACCCCAGGCTCATACTGTGCAGAGAAGGGGGAAGAAAAAAAAACAACATTTAAGAATTTGACTTTATAGACTCCTGAATGCTGCAGCTTGTTAACACAAGCTCTAGTGAAAGGCATTTCATTTCTGAGATAGTCTGAAATCTGTTATAAATACATTCTGATAGGTGGGAAGAGCTTACATACCAGATCAAAGGACCAGGGTCTTGAGACAAGGTTGTTTGGGGTTCCCATAAAGACCAATCCAGAGTCACTCAGGACATATTCCTCCCTCTGGTCCTCAAATGGAATATAAACTGCATCCTCTGAAAAACAGAAAACTTTTCATAAGAGCACTGCAATATCTGATAGTTCAGCTGGAAAAGTATGTTTGCCCCTATTAGGTCTGACTTCTGGTGCTGAACATTTGCTCAAATGATAATAAAGAAACATCTAAATATTGAAAAGTGTAACTATGCAGAATACGAGCTAAATGTTGCACCACAATCCCTGTGTTGTGGAAATTACATGTATGTGATATTAGAAAAACAAGCAAGTCACTATTTGTCTCTATTTTAAGTTTTAGTGCAAAAGAAAATCCCCTTCCAGAGTTAGTAAAACTCTGTAAGGAGTAATGCATACAACAAAAAAACATTCCTTTACCTGGGGGAGTGTTTGTGTTAAATTTCTGTTATATATATTAACATTTTGAAAAGCTATTAGTATTCATAAATTTGTGTGGGGAATGAATCCGAATACTAAGTGATTATGATGTTTTTAACAAAGGATAAATCTCTATACTTAATAGATTGGAAAAACATTATATTAGGACCAACTAAAAGTCAATTTGGTTCATTAAGGCATTTTTTTTAATTCAGAATAAATATAAGTAAGCTTTTAAGACTCATAACAATCTGTGCTTGTCTTTCATTTTACTAATTTTATTCGTTTAAAAAAGCTAATACATATAATTAATTAGAACTCTGATTCAATCGTAAAATAAAAGCTAATGGCTGATTGGAAACCACTTTCAAAGCCTTATTCAGAAAGATACGTTTGTAAAAAATAGCAAGATCTGTTTTGATTGACCTTCTCTAACTGCAACATCAACACCAGAACATTATTCAGTCTTTTCCAAAGAAGAAAAGACCTCTACTCACCAGAGCACCAGGGGTTGCAGAGCAGGATGAAATCTCCCACCACAAAACTCTTCCGGCCATCTTGAGTGAACACATACAACTGAAATTTGTAGCATCCCACTGGGGCAGAAGCAGGAGAGGAGACGGTGATGGAGAGTTCCTGGAGGTTGAGGTTGCTTGGGTCGATGTAGGCATTCCAGTGGGTGGATGGGTGCTTTCCGGAGAAAGTGACTGGCATCACTGCGTAAAGACGACCTGAGAAAGAAAAGGTAAAAAATAATAATAAATAAAAGCACAGAAAGATTTTTTTTTCTGCTTTTACCAACTTGTTGCAAAAGCAGATTTTTACTCACTGTCTATAATATAAGTCTTGTAATACCTAGTGTAATTTTAATCCTCAGAGAATCCGTCCGGGGGTTGAAGGGTCGACCCTTTAGCTTGACGCTGATATTAAATGGGGCCCCTCTTCGCACCACCAGTCCATTAGAGTTTCTGAAGCCATTCGTCCTGTGTCGCTCCAAATTTTCAGACAGCTCCAGGTTGACATGCTGAATGCCAAAGTCTGCAACAAAAACCACAAAAGTCAGTTAATAACTACCATAAGTGCAGAGTGCAAACAGAAATAAAAGAGAAATAGAGAGAGAGCTTTTATTCAGACAAATCTCACCTTCCATGTGTCTGTTTGTCTGTTTGTCTGTCTCCTCTCGAAACAATGCAATGTGCTGCTGCAGAGGCTTTCTCCCATTATATAGACCTTAGCTCCTCCCTTGGCAGGAAACTTCTTGGATATATCTTTGATTGTTGCTAAGGCTTTCAGGTCATGCAGTACCAAAAACAAGCCACAACATGACACTCCCCTTTGTGCAGTTGTGTGCCTTTTTTACAGTTTCACTTTGCAAAATACACAGACTCACCCATCTGACAAAAGAACATTGAGCTATATTAGTAGTTTGGCTTGTGTGAAATGTTTCTGAATGTTACAGTACACTGAGACTTAAGGCAAAGGAGTTTGTGTTAAGTGAAGTGAACCAAACATCTTTAATTTATTTTACTTTTTTTAGGTTTGTGAAGTCTTTTTATGCTTATTGACACCATAAGTGTGCTATTTTTGAGAAGTGTTTAATATATTGATGTAAAAATTGAAGGACTGATGATAATTTGTGAAATATACTAATGCTTCCAAAAAAAAAGATTAACACTGATTTTTTTTCTATTACATCTTAAAAGATTAAACACTAAATAAGCATAATATTTTAAATTATGATTTTTTTTATTATGTTTTCATTTTTAGACCTTCTGTATGTTATGTAGTTTAAAAATGTAGAGAGATCAATTAAGCTGACAGTTATATTCATCGACTGTGAGAGGAAGCGGGAGTACCCAGAGAGAACCCCTGTGCACACAGAAAGAACATGCAAACTCTAAGAAGAAAGACTTCAACCCCAGGACTTTGCACACCTCTTTGTAAATGTCATGTGTAATTTTGACCTTGTGAGGATTAGAGAAAATTTAAAATGAATTCAAACTTGCAAACTCAGTTGCAGTTATTGTGACCGCCATGCCCATTTACTAAACTTTAGTGGCTATTTTTAGACATCCATTGCAAGCTGGATGTACAATACAAGGTCAGTCATTCATACTCAGTATTTTCTTATCGCTTATGGAGCTATCAACACCATCCTCAGAGAAAAAAATGTCATGTAAGGACATTGCTTAGCACAAGCGTGGGAGTTTGATTATAGGTAATTGTTCAGTGACGCAGAGGCTTACCCTCCACAAAAAACACAAAAAAGTTAAACTGGTTTTACAAGTTTTATTTATGAGATCCAGTTGGTACTGCTAATCACGCACATTGAGAGGAGTGGGTTGCATTTTTGAACAAGGAGTGTCAACTCATAGTCACGCCATTCTTATGTCTCCTTATCACCTTATTGTGACATGAAACAAAGTATTACAATTGACATTATGTGAGTTTACTCCCAAATATGGAGCTGCAGATGACAGGATGTTTTAACTTAAGGAATGTCTATTTGAAAGGTGAAATAACTGTAGAAAAAACATAATTATGATTAGATCGCAAATGAGATGCTAGACATTTTGTAGGCTAATTTTAAATGTCTCTGCCACATACTCATATACTATTTCTTAATAACTGCTTAAAGTATCTGATCTCATTTCATATAATTGAGTTTTTGTTTTTTTAAATATTCAATGAGTAAAATGAGGCAAACTGTTTTTATTACTTGCTTTTATTTAGTTTCACCAAAAATTTGTTGTTTTTTTTTTGCATTTTTATTTTGATCAGTTTTAACTTTTACAGAAAGCAAATTTTCAATCAATTAATCAATCAAGTTTATTTGTATAGCACATACAACAAAGTGCTTTACATCAGAAAAAACAAAAAAAAAATCAACACTTGAAACATTGCAATGCAAAGTGCACTCATTACACATCAAAATGTGTAATGAATGAGGGAGGGGGCTAGACTACATTTAAGGGAACTCAGTGCTTTGGTTGTTTTACAACTTTCTGGACATTTGTTCCAAATTTGTGGTGCATAGAAGCTGAATGCTGCTTCTCCATGTTTGGTTCTGGTTCTGGGGACGCAGAGCAGAGCAGACCAGACCAGAACCAGAAGACCTGAGTGGTCTTAATGTATCATGTTGCTAAGCTGTTCAGTGACTCATAAACTAACAACAGTATTTTAAAGAGCTACAGGAACTTAGTGTAATGTCATAATTTATTTTAATGTCACAAGTATTTTTTTTATATATCCTAACAACCTCAAAGATCTGACAGCACTGATAAAACTGCTAACATTTGATATATCCGTTTGTAGGTCAAAAATATCAACCTAACTAAACTAACACAGGTGAGCAGAATAATCCTAATGGTAAAATTGTACGTGTCGTCCCTTCTGTAAGCTACAACGTACAAGTTCTGTGTCAAACGCAAGAAACGATACACTCTCATTTTCTGCTGACGTCAATGGCATTATTATTATTGGCAGCCAAACCACAACAGCCTATGACACAAATTTGATTGAGACAAGAAGTTCCAAATTCCTCTGATGACTTGGAAATGTTCCCTGTATTCAATGAAAAGACAAGTTGAACTGCTGTCGCAATCTTCAATGTAGCGGCAAACTATCTTTGAATCAGTGATCAGGTTGTAAAAGGCGATGCAGCTATTTCCAGAATGTACTCGCTGTGTCCTACATAATAAGTGTTTTCTTCCGACTTAGAAGCATCTAAGTCGCCCTGAAATCTCACAGAAGAACGTGATGCTAAATGCTACACAGACTGCATTTTCTGAGGATTCCAAAGTGTTTTATCCCACATTCAGCCATTTAATCAAACATCCACATACTGATGGTGGTTAGTTAAAGACAAAGACAAAAAAAAAAAAAACTGGAAGTTTTTGGTCATGATTCCAGAAGTTAAGTTAGGCACAGAAACAGAATTAGGAGTCGCCGAATAGAAATATCTAAGGTGGTTTAGATGGAACTGATGATGATGAAATTATGAGCATTCCCATTATTTTTCACTAAAAACCTTCAGGTATCCATTAGGAATATGGAATCGGAGATTAATTCTTTTTTCACCCAATACATCAATTCCAAAATTTTATTAAAAAATTATATAGCACCTTTTCATAGACGGATGTCATGGATTCCTCAACAAAGGTGAGCCAAGTAAGATATAGATTAGTGTACAATACAGGAAATACAACATTCATGAATGCCAATCATAAGTCTAACATACAGCTCATTGTAAATAATGCTTCTAGGTGTGTGTTAATGGACTCCAAACTTATGAGGGAAATAAGGGATACATCCCCAGTCTGGGTGAAAAATCAGTCACCACTTTGCTGACGTTACATGACAAACAACGAACTGAGAAAGTGCCTGGTATGTTAACATATTAAGAGTTATTCAGATAACTGTAGCATAAATAACATGCTAACAAGTTCACCAAACTATCCGTGACTCTCCAAATCACTAAACTCAATGAAATCTTCGTTCTCAGTGTCACTTGTAAAGAACTCCACCAACTCCAAAGGTAGAATAACACAGGTCTAGAGCGCCTGCTTGCGGTTTAGTGTGAAAGTAACATGTGATTTGATATAATGATTTGTTAATTTCCACACATAAGTCGCTCCGGAGTATAAATTGCACCCCCGGTCAAACTATGAAAAAAACTGCGACTTATAGTCCGGAAAATACGGTATGTAAGTCAGGATCTGATTCAAAAACCTACCTCTATAGCAGCAAGTGTTTAAATAATCAGAAAAATTGGTCAGAGCTTAAAGCCCTAGTTTAAGTCAAAAAATGTTTTAAAGAAATCTACCTGCAGTTGCTGAATTTTATAGCCATTTTAAAATGGTTGAGTTCCTTTTTTGACTTAGTCAGTGGTCTAACAGCCAGTCTCCTTTGTATTATATCAGCTAAGCAGACCATTTGTTGAATTGAAATAGTTATCTCAAGTTCAATTGTTACGTCTAATGTCAGACATGACAGTCTAGACTCTAGGACTATAAAGTGTTAGCTATGTCTGAGTTTAGCTCCAAACATTATTATCAACAGAAGAAAGTTCTCGGAAGGTAATTACATTATTATTTACTTTTTTAAACCAATGATACTTTAAGGCTAGATGCATGACAGAGTGGTTAGTGCAAGCCTGCAAAACAATGATCTAGGCTTTTAAAGATAAATACAGAACAGGTTTTGCTGAAACAGGATGTTTTTTTTTTTCAGGCCTCATTAAATACTGTACAAGCGTGACACACCTTCAGGCACTAGACAGAAATCTGTTCAGTACATGTGTTCCAATGCACACCCATTTTTTGAAGGCTGCCTGAAGGAGTTCACAGTCGTTGGGAACATTCAGTATTATGAGGACTTGTTTATGTATAAAAATTATGAGAATCATGCAAAATATGGGTTTATTAAATTGAAATTTAAATATCTTTTCGGTCTTTGTACAATGTCTAATGTGCAAAGATATATATGTTCAACTAAATAAGGTACTGTACATAAACTTCAGAGACTTCATAGCAACATGATGAAATAACACTTTGAAAGGAATTCCACATCCCAGGCTTCCTAAAGGCACTTAGATAAAAACTTATTTAAGGAGTGTGGGCTGATGGACCTGTGGAGTTTCTTAAGATACATTATTCATGGTGACATATCAATAGGAGTTTGAATGTCCAGACATTTTCTTTCCAAAAACAAGTACCTCACAAGATCAAGATAAGTTTTTCAATGAAAACTTTGTGTTATCACTTTAGAGACCTGAAATAAGCAGAAAAAAAAATAGCTTGAAAACTTTTAGTTATGAATTAAGTGTGTTTATATTTGACCAAAATATCCCAAATTGTCAGAAGCTGCAAACATGTTATTGCACAAATACATGCTTTCTGTGTAAAAGTTAAAGCACAAATCATTTCAGAGTCTGTGTTTTCATGGTCCTTAAAATGGCATTTAAACATCATTTTGGTTTTATCCCATTGAACATTTTGTGTGTTTTTCAGCAATTTAGTTTTTCAGATTTTTAAAATAAACCCCATTTCTTTATTTCCCATAAATAAATGGGGTCATTCATTTGTGACTGAGTCAGGTTATTTAATTTTCATTTTAGCAGGTTGTTTAATTTCAGAACAATACACTGTACTTTACAGAGTATTGTGTATGTGTCATACTTTGTATTTCACTCATAATTTTTTTTATCAAACATTGTATTGCTAAAACTTAATAAGCAAGGATCATCAATTAATATATTTCTTTTAATATTGTTGAAATTTGAAAAATTCAACAAATTTTGGACTTAGACAAAACTTCCCCAAAAATATAATCATACAAGGTACAGTGTGAATACATAAAATTAACATAGTGCTTTGCAATCATCATCAAATTTCACATACATCACAAAATAAAATAAAAAGGGTTAATTAAATGTCATAGTATGGTGTCATATCAAGAGTTAAAATGCAAGCATTAACAATAAAGTTTGATCATTAAAAAAATATTTATTCAATCATTATCAAAAAGACTAAAGAAATAAGTAAAGTGTCATTTCTAAGATCCAGCAATCCTTGGCTTATTATAAACAAGGAAGTCAGAGATGTCATGCCACACATTGCTGTCATGATAAAGATAATTCATGGAGGACTGAAGGGAAGGTTGAAGAGTGTGGGGGTAATACTCAAACAACCACAACACGATTCCCCACACCAGTGTGGCAAAGAGTGGGAAAGGGTCTTGTTTTGGTGCAGGGATGAATCCTTTTTCGACAGCCAGTCGAGACAATGCGAAAAGGATTCTGGACAGCAGGTACATGTTGATCTGAAGTGGTAAAGTAAAAAAATAAGAAACTGTTAAACACGGGAAATCAATCGGCCCCAGGAAACAGAAAGAATTGGTAACTTTAAAGGATGGGGAAAGGAATAAGTGAATCAATTCAAAGTTTGGTCTATATCAGTCCAATCATGAGTGAGCCGGGTGTATCCCATTGGGCTTAGGACATAGGAAGTAGGTTTTCTAATCTGTACATATTCTAGTCAGATTGTCAAGATGTCCAAGAATCACAAAGATGGCCTGATGGTCAGATCTTAACATTTCATGATAAGTATCATTATAATTAGTAACTATAACTTTTTTTAGGACTTGTGTTTGTCAATAAAAAGACTAAACAAGTATGTTTTTTTTCTCCCTCATAAAGAGACTTAAATATATTTTTCCTCTACAAGTCTAAAGTCGCAATTATTATGTTTTTGGTATTTCTACATAGATTTTTCATTTTTGAACAAGCTTTATTTGATACATGAACCCAAACAGGTGAACACAGAATGGCAGCTAAGGAAACTTTTATTGAGCAGATTTTAACAGTTGTTTTTTTTCTCCCCAGACACTCCTGAACTACAAAGCATTAAACTCTACCTGGCTGTTAATATTGTTGTTGTCTCCAAACACCAGCCATCCTCCAACACAGGCAGCGAGGAAGGAGTGGGACTGGAGACTCTTTCCTTGCATCTTCTGCTGTAAGACTTGCAGTCCTTTGTATGTGAACACAAAACAGGCCAGGTTCCTGGAGTGGGTGTATGTGGCTTTCAAAATGGCTCGAAGTTTGTCTTTTAAACTACAATGGGAATAAATTCAATGTGTTCACACCCAAAATAGACAACGTTGTAAGTAATTGAAGTAAATGTTCACATCAGGGACTGACCTGCCACTTCTAAACAGAAATGTCATGACCAGGGCATGTGGTGCTCTGATCTTTGCTCCATATCTGAAACAAACATGATTCTCTCAGTTGAAACACACCTGATTTTGAGTAAAATAATAAATAAAATAATAAAATAACAGTAACTACTCCTCACACATAATTTACTCAATATAGGAGGTATAGAGCGATGACTAAACGCAGTTAGGACTGCAGCTGTATAACTAACGCGGCTAAGCTAGCTAGCTAGCTAGCTGCTTGTGTTTTACTCACACAGCTCCGTTCCTGAATCCCTTCACAACAGCCAAGGCGGCTTTGTATTTCTCCTGTTGTAAAAGGTTATTGATCGTGTACAGGACAGTTCTTATCAGGTCAGGACCTGCCATGACTTTCAATCGAACCGAGAGGGGACACAAATAAAGGTTGCGACTTATGTGTCACACAGAAAATCGACCCCAGCCATGCCCAAACTACTGGTTCCTGAGTCACTCCTTTCTGAACGACTTACTTTGTGTAATCTTTTAAATGAGCTCAAATAATGATGATGATTTGTCTTTTAAATAAACTCAAATCAAATTGATTTCCATGGCAAATTTTACATTAAATCAAGCTATTCCTTGATCTTTGGTCTTTTAGGAGCGGTTTGAACCCAAATTATATTTTCAT
Organism: Poeciliopsis gracilis; assembly: GCA_911649635.1. Lineage (NCBI taxonomy): Eukaryota > Metazoa > Chordata > Actinopteri > Cyprinodontiformes > Poeciliidae > Poeciliopsis > Poeciliopsis gracilis. The sequence continues at coordinate 3,792,250 of CAJVRI010001403.1, forward strand.
CACTAGAAACTAATTTATTAGAAGACTTTCTAACAAACTTTTCAGTATGTTGACATTCCCTATTAACAATCACTTTTATTTTGGTCCAATCTATATAATTGTACAATTTTGGGAATAGCTGCAAAGTAAGATAATCAAAATTACCAAATAACTGAAATATGAAACTCAATGTGTCAAATCTGAGATTTACCTTTTGAATTGAATGAGGGTCAAACATCAGGTTAGTTAAACTGTGAGTAGGACATTGTACATTAATCAGTTCTGGTCAACAGCACATTCAATTCATGTTATTGATAAATAGAAAAATAAATAGTGATTACACAACTGACAGTGGATTACAACATTGCTGTCATTATAACTCTGATACATGATTGCATATTTCTACAGATTTCGGTCCCATGATTTGGAACATAGTGGTGATCAGAGAGACAAGTAACAAAATCAACCAGCTTTGTGTGTCAGTGTGCTGTAGGGTTTACAGCATGGGTAAACATTATATTAAACACTAGCAGTTGAACTGATTCACATCCAACACAAAAAAGTTCATTAGAAAAAATTGATTCAGTGAGTAATCATTGAAAGGTAATCAAAGAAATACTATTCTTTGAATGTAGATAAAGCATAGTAAAAAAAAAAAAAAAAACTATAACAAACTATGGCTAATGGGAGTAAATTCACACTTCAAATCCAAGAATCTTATTTGTTTTTAATGAGTGATTTTAAAGGGAAACAGCAGATATTTTTTGATTTTTTTAAGTAGAACACACATTACAATCACAGTCTTCAATTTGCAGCACAGCGCCAAATGTAAAGCTAGGAGGATTGCTAATAATGACATTACTACATAATTATTTTAAATCAGTCTGAAACTACCTGTAAAGCTGTTTACTGCTCGTTTTCCCTTCACAGTAAATGTGAGATTTAAACCTGTGTGCCACAATCTTAAAATAAAAAAATTGTTAGAAACATTTGAAGAAAGAAAATCCAGTGAACCTCAAACAGTAACACCAGTAGCAGTTTTAAATGATAAATAAAGGGTTATATTCAGATTCATTGACAAAACACTTTTTTCAGTTTTTATAATTATCTTTTTATATATTTGGAAAAATAAAAGCTGAAAGTTGTAGTGCAACTTAAAGTACAACACCTTGCACAATTATTGTCACCCCTTGAAAGCCTGTGAAAAGATAAGTTGTAAAATGTATTTTCAACAGTAGTATAATCTCACACAGATCACAGTAACTTCAAGAGTGATTTTTTTAATCATTATTCTAGATGAGCAGCTATTTTCTTTCCGGCTTTCCTGATTTATAAATCTAATTTCTACTTTTATTAAACTGTATGGTGTCTTACCTTGTCCACTTTTGAAGACCAGACAAACATAATTACCCTCTTGGTAAACATGAAGTCATTGATGATTAGATACCAATTATGGCACTGAAGATCTTATTAAAACTTATCCGCCCCCCCCCCAATTTATTTCAGAACCAAATGTTCTGAAATTAAAAGCTATATTTTCTGAAAGTATTTCAGTGAGAATGCTACAGCAATCTAATTCCTGTTGCCCTATTGCCCCCCCCACCCTGACATCTTTACAAGGTATGACAATATTTATGAGGATGCTGCAGATGCTCTTGTGAACTATGGAGAACATTGACATTTAAAGGTTCACAATTTTACTATTTACCTTTCCATATAGACTTGTTCTAGTAAAAGTCTTTAGTTACAATGTAGAAATCTGAGAAACTCACACCCTATAAAACTAGGGTTCTGTGAAACTCAGTTTTCTTCACTTCTTGGGCAATCCAGATATATTGATGGATGAGCTTTTTTATACTCACTAAGTGTATTTGTAGTTGAAACCAGATATTTATTCAGATGTATTACCTCTTGTTTTAGGATAAAAATAAGATTACCACTTTTATTGATTAGCAAAATCAAGTATATTGAAATATTTTAAATATTTTTTTTATTAAGGCCCTCAAATTCAGAAATTTATATGCATTAAGACTAAATTCATTTACATCTTTAAGTTTAAATTGCCTTTAAACAATTTGCAAAAGCCTAGATGATTAATGGCATGGCCTTGTAAGCATCTGATAGGATAGTTCACAATATTTGAGTTAAATGTGGACGTTTTTTGAGGTAAACCTCAATCACAAGGTTTCCTTGAGTAGCACTGAGTGGATAACCTAAAGAAATCAGTCAAAGTAGAAGGAAGAGAATGCCAGACCTCCACAAATCTGGTTTATCCTTGGAATAACTCCCACCCAATTCATCTGCTTCAAAAAATATTATTGGCAACTATAAAATGTTGAGCTGTGATAACATTCACAAAGGAGATAAGATTTGTGACGTATAGATGAACATGTTTCACAGCAAAATGTCCACATCAACCCCCCAAAAAAACTTGTTTTTGAAAGATGCTGACAGAATCTGGCAAGAGAGTGTGATACACCGTGAAACATGTACCAATGTGAGCAGTAAGGCGACTCGGCGAAGAAGTCATACCAAAAGTTAAAAAAACTAAAAACAAAAAATGACGCTTTCGCAAATGCACCTACAGCCAAATATGTTAATATTTTTGATATATTGTGGTCAAATAAAAATAACACTTAAATGTTTGTCTATAATGCAGATTATAGCAGAGGAGAACTTGAAAATCCATCATGCTGTGTGGATGTTTTGCCGTGGAAGGGACTGGTGCACTTCACAAAATAGATGAGAAAAGAAGATCGTGTGGAAATATTAAAAAAATATCTCATGAAAGGCAGAAAGTTAAACTGTGTGTTTCCATTCAGACAATGACCCTAAACCTAGTTAGTAAAGTAGTTACATAAGAATCAAAGTGAGTCAATGTTTCGGAATGGTTATCGCAATGCCCTGATCCACTCCCATAGAGAAAATTGTGGGCAGAGCTAAAAAAAAAAAACAAAACTGTGTGATCAGTTTTTTTTTTTTTATGCAAATTGCATAAAAGAGTCAGTTAGACCAGGTCTGATGAGAGGAATGGACCAAAACTCCAGCAAACTATTATGGGAAGCATGTGAAAAAATACCCGACACATTCAAATCATTCTATTCAAATGGCAAATATCTCAAATACTAATAAAATTTATTAAAACTTCTGAATTTGAAGAAAATGTGAGCAATCATCTTAAAATCTAATTATTCTGGGTCTATTTTAGTACGGTCTTATGTAATTGTTAAAAAAAACATATTTTTGAAAATGTGTGTGGAAATGTCTGGTTTCAACTGCACATACATAAGCAATAACAGTCACTTAATAAATGAAACCTGTAGGATTTTAAATCTTAGCTTTTCTTGGATTCACTCCGTTTGCAAAGCTTAACAGAATTCATCGGACACACCGTTGCTCCAGTTATGTAACTTGGGCTCTTGAGAACTAGCTGAGAACCGAATATCGCTCAGTTCGAATGGGACATCAGTACCAGCTTCGTTATCACAGCCTTCACAGTTTACTTCTTCCTGACTGAAACATTTGGTAAACATTTATAGTCTAAAATGCAAATATAACAGTAGCAGCTATAATGGGACAGCAAACCACAGCAACCATACAAAATTCAAAGTATGCAACAGATCTCCATGTTGTACTGGGGTTCAACTTGAAGGTAAAAACTAAATCTTAGAAAAACTAATCAAAGCCCTGTTTGAATGCGACACTGGCGAAATTATGTGTTCTACAAAACTATTGCACTTAAAAATAGCATCTTCTAATTGCAATCATAATCTCACTGCTCACAAAAACATGTGCAAACTAGTTGAAGATATTAACCTGTCACAACACAAGAAAGTATTATTGCAATTAAAGTCATCACATTTAGCAAAGTTAATAAAAAACTGTATATGTGCTACAGGATTCATATCAGTCACCTATTAGAAAAATATTAATTCATCCCACCTTCCATCAAAAGAAAGAAAACAAAACCTTAATGACCTCGAATCAAAAGGGACTGTTTTATCTGTCAGGAAATTAATCTCCATATTATGAGTCAAAATGTACAGACAAGTTTCTTTCCTCGTACATTATCAGGGTGCATAGGCCCAACAAAGTGGTTCTAAAGAAATTACTATGGCGCAGAATCTGTGCTCCACATGTAGAAACTGCGCTTACTCAACATACAGCAAGTGCAGGCATGCCAGAGTGAGAAAGGCGTTTCTTTTTTTAGTCTTTTGTGCAGCAAAGTGAGATTAAGTGGATCAGGGAGGAACAGATCATCAAGGTAGAAGACTCACAGATCCCTTGTTAAATAATGAACCTATTATGAAACATTTTTGTAATCTTTTGTGAATATGCTATTGAGACAGACAGAATCTACCACGTGAAAGCATTTCCAGGCTGCAGAGAGAAACTGCTAAAAGTGCTTCTTTCTAAAATGGATCCGGCTCATTCAAGGTCAGCAATTTTCTGTTGCATCCACAGGTTATTGGGATGAAAATCAGGAACTCCTGTTATGATTATTCCTGCCCAAATCCTTCCGTTTCCTCAATGGCAAAGATAAGTTTTTCCTTCAGTTGCTCATAGCTTTTATAAGGAGGGAGATCCAGACGATTGAAGCTAAATAGAAAAAACAACAGAGTCATAGTTACTCTTCTGACAGTTTTGTTGTCTTTTACTGCATATGACAAGAAAAGCTGAGGTGCCCGTTCATTTATGATATGACGTCATGTTGAGCAAAACAAAATAAATAAAATATTCTCACCACGTGTGACTTCGTGGAAGCCAGTTTTCTTTCCCCACTTTCTCAATGCAAAACTTTTGCGGACCATTGCTTCCTATTTACACATACAAGAAAATTGTATGAGAAAAATCTCATGACTGTGCAAAAGAACATCTGTTTTATACATCTGTATGGATTTTACGCACCCATCAAATCAGCAAAGCCACCCACAGGAAGCCGGCAGGTGCCGGTGACAAACTGCAGGAGTCTCATTCGTTTTTCGTTGTCCATCTCCTTCACAAACTGCGAAACAAGTCATTTATGTTACAATTAGTTAGATATTTCCAAATACATTCAGAAAAGAAAAATGCATATAGATTTGCACAACTATGCAGCGCTTCCAACAACACATACTTCCAGTGCCGTATTAACAGAATATTTTACTCTTTACATGCCAAAACAAATTAAAACATTATGAAACTGGCGTGAATACTTTACATACATGCCAGTCAGCCTTATCTCCCACTTTCTGAAAACTACAATCGATCTGAGAAAATAAATATCAAACTGTATCTTTTTTCCCAAAACATTTTCTGCTTTGCTAAGTTTGACTTAGTCTTACTATAGAAAAGAAAAGAGATTATATTCCAAACTGCTCCAGCACATGAATGTTCATAGATTTTTAGTCGCTGGGTATTTTTTTAAATGAAAAAGCATGAAGGTTAGGTACACCCAAGACCTGTGAAGATTTGATTCCTTGTTACATTAACAAATATAACAATAACAGAACATATATTTTCAGAACAAACCTGCCAGAACCAAAGGATTTGCTTGCTGCTCCGAGCATAATGTCTATAAATCGTGTTTCTCTGCCAGTCCACCAAGTCGATCTCCTGCATTCCACACAGCATTACCTAAAAACAAAACATAGAATACATTGAACACCTCACCACCATGACAGACTAAATTCAAATTGGTGTTTACGTTGCAGGAAATAGTACATTACTTTATCTTCTATTATGGCAGAATCAATTAATTGAAGATTTTATCAAATACCATCATTGTATGCAACTGCTCCCCCTAATGTACCTATTGTCTAAAGTATATATTAGGCAAGTTTTATTTTTAGGTCAGCATTAGTGTTTGTCGTAATCTGACTGTATTTGCAAAGAAAGGCCAAAAAATACACATTTTAAACTGTTTTATGTTTTATATATTTATCGCAATAAATATATATTATTTTAATCAGCAATGGATGACAAGCACATTTAAAACATCCTACTTTTTAAAGATGCCTGAGAAAAAACACCCATATAGCTTTGTACCTCCAACTCCTTTGCATCAAAGTACTGAAGGTACTGCTGAGGAAGAACTTCATTAAAGCCCTCAAAGAATGCCTGAGTCTGCTCCTCCACCCCTCTGGACAGCCTCCACTCTGCCACCAACCTGCATTAACAAAAAACACAAAAAAACCCCAACATAATTTACTTTCGTAACTGTTATATTTTCGAGGATGTAAAAACAGCAAAACATGATTAGTAAATAGGAAATGGAAAAAAGTGCATCTGTACCTGATGTATTCCTCCTTGTTGTCTTCAGTAACTGGAATGTTTCCTCCATCTGGTTTCAGCTCATGAGTGCTGACCTCTCCCAGGATTTCCTTATCAACAGAGAAGAACATCTCCAGACCGCATTCTTCTATGTTATTGTCCCTGCAAGACATAAAACCCACTTCATTAACCAATTCAGTTTAAATAACCGTAGCAACACAGTTGCTCTAAGGTTTTACACGCGGCAATAAAATGTGAAGGGTGAACTCAGTGGTACAGAAGAACCTCTGACTCATAAAGAGAAAATGGAAAACTTCATACTAAGCTAAGATTTCCAGGTTGATGTATTAAGTGCATGGATCCATTGTTGTAGCTTTTTTTTCAGCCAGAAATAGAACATGCTTCTTATTCAAAGAGGTTACAAAAACCCTAACTAGTTTCTTACCTGCAGAAAACTAAGCTGGAGATCATCAGAATTTATAGACTGAACATTAACATGTAGTGACCTCAAATTGTCCTCACTAATTATGAGAACCAACAAATGTTAAAAATATGCTGGTTAATCAAAAACTTGGGAGATATTAAATAGCAATATTTGTATGAAAATCCAGAATAAAGTAATAATGTCCTATTTGGTTCATATTCAACAGTTACATTTTGAAACTATTTGACCACTTACTATTTCAGAAAATCTAGGTTGGAATAAAGATCATATAGATTTTATGCCAAAATCCTTTAATTTTTCAGACTAAGTTCTTCTAGTGATCAGCCCTTATTTATATAATTTTAAACTTTAAATATAAAACCTCATTATGAATTTATAACAGACATTTTTACTGTGGTCAGGTGTTAAACCTGGGCCATCATTGCTCAATAGAATAAAACATAATCTAAAAATAAAGATAATTTCACAGTCTATTTTCTTTTTCCCAGACCTGGAAATTACACAAATTCTATGGTTTTCCAGATTATTACGTTCAATTGTACCTCAGACACACTATATACATGAACTACCTACTTGATCCAAATGAGTGAATTATAAAATTCAGGGTCAATGGACTCCAAGTCTTTAAGAGCCAGCGGTTTGTTCAAAATGCGCTTGTAGAAAGGCAGCGAGAAACCCGTGTCAATAAACTTTCCATGGAACAAGGCCTGAGGAAAAAATAGAGAAACAAAATACACATTTAGTGACTTTGAATGAAAGACATGCAAACTCAAATTTATTAAGCCAATAATTTATTTTAAAACCTATAGAAAAGGGTACCATAGCAATGAAGCGGCCAATGAATTTAAAGTATTTAAGATGATCCGGATTGATATAAGAAGCCGGGTTAATCTGAAGACAGTAGTTGTCCTTTCCAGCGTACTCGAACAAACAGTACATGGGATTTAGCACTTCATGGGAGAGCAAGAAGAACCATTCTCTGAAAACATCAACACAAATTACAAAAATATATTAGCAATCATAAGTGATGAAAAGAAGTGATATAATTTCTTGATGATTAAGATTTCAACGAAACATCAAACCTTTCATTACATCACAACTTTACATCAACATTGGGTGTTGTCAACAAAATTTGTAAGTGAGACTTTTCACACCCAATTAGTCACACCTGTTAAAAAAGACACACCTGTATTAAAAATTTCAGAAGAATTACCTGGCTACGCCTCCATAGTCCAAGCCCTCCTCTCCAGGGAAAATGATCCACAGTCTCCGCCTCAAATCTTGTGGGTGAAAACTCATGATCTTTGAAAGCAAGTCCGAAAATAAATCCACTTACGTCATTCATTTACAAACCAGAAAAGACCAATTGAATACCTCGAAACTTGACAAAAGGACAAGATCTTACCTGCTGAAATGAATCCTCAAACAAAGTTTTTCTGGAGACGGTAATCTTGATATGCTGAGGCATAGATAATTGCTAAAAACAAACACAAAACACACAAGTGTTCTCAGATCCAGTAGATTTTTTTTCCATCTCTGAATAATAATATAAAATATACATAAAAAAAATAGTAAAGCAGGAAAAAATCAATTAACAATCTGACTTGTAAACATACCTGACACCAAAATCTGAAGTATTGGACTTTGGCTTTAAAGTCCCGAACATAGGTGATCTGTGGCCCATTCTCGCTGTAAAAGTGGAACAACATTTTTGCTGCGACAAGAACGGAAGACCTGGAGGTAGATCTCCTTTACCAGCAGGATTCATTTAAATGTTATGAAAACAAACTTACAAGGAAGATTTCCCTGTCCGAGGGTCGATGTAGGTTGTTGTTCTCCGGTTGTGGTCTACAAAGTAGGGAATGTGGTCCACAGTGAACCGCATCTCCCACCCTTCAGGCAGGGGTTTGTCATTTAGAAGACTGAGTATCGCATGCAAAGAAAACACACAAACACACAAGATAAGAAAATAAGCATGCTTTACATAGAAGCTTAAATTTATTCACACAGTCACAGTCGTTTATTCTGACATTTAATCGATTTTTTGGGTGAATTAATTTGGAACATTCTGTAGATTTTCTATTTAACCACTAACATTGAGTTTATGCTCTATTGAAAAAGCACAAAAACCATTAATAAATAATGTTGTTTTTTTAAAAATAAGAAAAACATTGCATTGCCTAAAATGCAATCGCAAAGCAACTTTTTAAAAGTTGAAAAAGAAGGATCTAAAATGTTTCCCTTTATCAAGTTCAAAGTAGACCACATAAATTGAGCAACACATTGGCATGTTTCTGCTTTTCAGTGATTCAGAATGAACCCAGCTCTTACCAAAGAGATAACACGATGCAATATGTACTCACCCCTGTGTCCTCGGGTCCTCCCACTGAGTCGTTCGAGTTGGATGATGAACAAAATATACTCTCCCATTGGTGTCTGTTCTCTTCTCTAAAACAAAAATATTTTTGTACATAAATGTATGTCAACTTACAGCTATGCATTCCTTCAACAGATCTTTATCATGTTTCTAAAACTTCAGTTTCTTTAAGGTGAACTCTTGTGAAAATATATTTACCCCAGCCGTGTGGCAGTGGTCCCAGTGGGTCGAACTCTTTAGTGGATGTGGCTGCAAACTGGTCCTGCAGCTGAGCCAAAAAGAATATAAATTAATAGTCACTATTAATAAAATAGAAATATAAGAGTAAAATTCTGATTTACAAATAAGTAAACTGATCTTACTGAAATTCTTAATCCTTACCTTATTGGTATATACTAAAAAAAAACTTTTAGCTTATCTGAGTAGACAAACAAGTAACAGATAAATAATCAAACATGTTTTAAGAGAATAAAATAATTTAAAAAAAGGTCCATGCTGCCTTGTCTTCTTTGAAAAACTTAGATCACCCAGCTTGGCTCACAATTTAGCTATTGTACTAATATAATTTATAGAGTCATAGAAACCAATCCTTAACTGAAGGTGAAAGTAATTAAAGTGATTGTTCTCACCCCGTAAATGAACCTCTGGTTAAACTGGTGCATTGCTCCCTGGAGCTGGCTGCGCTGGTTCTGCCATTCCTCATAGTTGCGCACTGACTCCTGAGTGGGCCGTTGCCATGTTGTGGTTCGTGTTATGTGGTCAACATAGTACACTCTACCCATCGGGTCGACCCGCCGCTCCCAGCTGGGAGAAAAAGAAAGAAAAAAATAAATTTTTAAAATTTAAATACAGGTGTTTATAAGTATTTTAAATTAGACTAAAATATTTAGGATTTGCTGTTTGGTTGAACAATGAAGTCAAATTCCTTGTTTGTGCACACAATATGGCCAATAAAGCAGATTCTGATATTTCAGGATTCATTAAATAAAGCATAAAGCATGGTACCCTGTAGGCAGAGGCTCAGGTCTCTCCCAGGTTGTTCTTTTCTCAATGTGGTCCACATAATACACTCTTCCATTCTGGTCTACCCTTTGCTCCCATCTATAGTACAATAAAAAATGATATTAAACAAATTCTGTTGCATTTCCAGTTAATAAAAGAAATAGAAAAATCTTACAAACCTAAGATCCTGGAACAATGAGGGCTAAGGATCCTAAAGTTTATTAAGTTTATAACTATATGGTCCTAGCTGACAAAAAGTAATCAGTTGGTACCATTAAAAAATATATTTTTAATCCAACTGAGCTGAATTACTTAAAATCAAAACAGATATAGAACCAAAACAGGAAGTTGCTCCTTACCCTGGTGGCAGCGGGGCGTTGCTAATGGGGTTGACTCTGGCAGTAGCTGTTGTAGCTGGAGCTGCTGTTACAGCGCCACCTGGTTTGGGAGCACTAGCTGTCTGTGAGGAAACGGTCGTTGCTGCTCGAGCACCTGCGTCATCGGGCTGGTCTGAACCTCCGCTTGCAGATGCCTGAGAGGAACCGTCAGAAGCTGGTGCTTCACTCAGTTCACTGGGGGAAGAACTACTGGAAGAGCCTGGGACACAATGATGATAAGGAGCAGGGAAGAATAGCATATGGCATTCATTATTTTTGCAAAAATCTCTTTAACTGGCGACTAATACTCCCTTGGTTAGTCAACAAAAACTAATAAATCTAAAAGTAGAATATCTGTCATTTGCTTTCTTTAAATATGATATTCATATTTTCAGCAGCTCTTTAGTATATGAAATTGTGTGTTTTCCTACTAGGTGAGGCAGCAGGTTTTCGTGGCGTAGGAGGCGGCGGCCTGGCAGGCCTAGGAGGACGCGAGGAAGTGGAGCCCTCTGCAGACGGAGAGGGAGAACCTCTATCGTTGACAGTAAGACCATTGGGTACAATCACCCAGTCATCTGAGTCACTGGACGGAGACGTGTCCCGGCTTGATCTAAAAGTACATGTTTAAAAAATATTATCTGGAACCTTATTGGAGAAAAACTGGAGAAACAATAAACTCAGGTTTGGATTTTCAAGTAAAAGTTCACAAGACCTGTTGCTTGTGTTGCCATTTTGTTTTGCATTTCCATTTGTCAGAGGAGCTAGGAAAAAAAAGAAGAAAACTGTAACATCATGTATGACTGTTAGATTATTTCTGATAATGAAATAATCTGTTTCATAATATTGATAATATTTCAACTGATTTGCTTTCAAAATGTTTAATAGTGCTATTACAGTTGAATTTAAAAACTTGTTTTTTTTTTGGTTATATATTGCATGGCAGTCAAATTAAAAACTGCTATTTTAAATGCTTGTGTAAGCTGTCCTCAACAATTGAATGTATGAAATGCTTCTACTGCTCTCTGGAGGCAAATTAATGTTATGCAGATATTTGAACCTTGACAAAAGTCCCCTAAATTGATTAAGCAAAGTAAACCAGTTTAATCATTTATACAAAGCCAATATAGCATTGACATTCTAATTCAAAAAAGGAATTGTTGAAGTTCTCTATTATTTTTGCCATGACCTTGTTTGTGCTTGCCTTACCTTGCTCTCTCTCTGCCAGAGCAAAGGCTTCCGGGTCAACCTGCATGCCGTCCAAACAGATTGAGAGGTCCCCTACAATATCCTGAGGGTCTCTGTCGAAGGATAGCTGCAGCGTCTGCACCACCTCACACACTGGGAGTAGGAGAAATCACATCGCTAAGAAAATGCTTCCAACAGCAACACAATAGCAACACTCAGACTTCAACTTAGAGATCAAAGTAGAAAAAGCATACAATGTTCCTCTAAGTCCAAACTTTTACAAAAGAAGAAGATTGGAAATATGAAAAATGATTGAGAATGTTATCAAACCACAACAAATAATGAGTAGGCAGGCATGCCCTATTTTATAAAAAACAAAAACAGCCTCCATAGAATGTGCAGCAACATTTAACTATACAGTTCTTGGCCAAACATATAAAACATTCACAGATTAGCACGAGAAATGTCGCTCCCTGCTTGAGAAGCTACTTATTTTATCTTATTTATTTTACACTCGTTTTACTCAACATGTGTAAAAAATATATGAAAATTCAATTTAAAACATCTGATCCTACAACAAATTTATAATTTCACTGACAAATGAAGAAAATTTAAAAAGGTGCAATATTTACAAGATTAAAAAAAGAAGAAGCAAAGTTACATGGAAGAAATTTTCAAATGTATACTCACATTTAAGATCATTGGCTTTGAGGACCGTGCCGATGTCCAGAGTGGCCATGCCCAGTAGAATATCTGCTTTCAGTGTCTGATGACTCCAAACACGAAAGATGAGTTTGCTGACTGGAGTCACAATTCTGCAGGAATGCAGCACAGAGACAAGATTCAGTAAAAATCTGTGCTGAAGAAGAGGTTGACTTTATAGCTCTGAGGCATTCATTCAACCACCATTATGTTAAGTGGAGCTCAAACAGGGAGGTCCTGGACTGAGTATAACTTGAAAACATGTTGATGTTTAAGTTTCAAGGCTTTTTGTGGGATTGAGGTGTTCTAAACATGATTCAGCTGTTCTAATTGTGTTTTCAAGACTAATTAATTATAAATGAGTCAATAATCAATTTGTCTTAATTTTGGCCCCAAACTATCACAGAAACGATGCAATATGAAAGAAATGACTTCACTATAGCCTTATTTCCAGGGTGTACTTTATCACGTGTTACAATATGTGTAATTTCACTTTGAACAAAATAATATGATTAAAGTTGTTCCATAAGTGAGCATCCTTGTTAACAGAAATCCTAAAGTCGCAAGTATCTAAGTACACATTTTCTGCATCTACAAATTAGGATTATAAAACCCATAACTTAAAAATAGATTGTAGAGACATGAACTCCCTTTTTACTTATTATTATGATGGGACATCCTAAAGACATCTTGTGTTCATCTCAGAAACGTATGTATGAAGATACAATTGTATAATTGTATCTATAAGAGCTAGAATTAAATAAAAACTGGAATTCCACAACTTCTATTATAATTACATCAGTTTTCACAATTATATAAATACATGTCTAAAAAGCACATTATGTGTGCATAAAACATTAAAATATGTTCTTATTTTGAATCAATTCTATGCATAATCCAATAATTATTTACTTGAACTATATTAGAGAAAAATGTGTTAACAATTCCCAAGTTGAGTTCTAGTATTTTGGCTAGTAAAAAACTGGCTTCTGCCACAGAGACAAACAACATCAGTACTCACACAGTGAGGGCCTGCTTCCATTTGGGACTGTGGGTGTTGTTGCATTTTTCTGTTCTCTTTGACTGGCCATCCACAGCTACCTCAACATACGGACTGGGACCAAACCAGTTCTTTTTGTTTTCCTTTAGCTTAGCTGAAAGCACTGGAAAGAGGAAAACAACCATGAACTATAAAGAGATTGGAAGTAAAATTCTGTACATACGATCATACTGATTCAGAGGTTGTAATTGAAAAACATAGGACATCATTGTATTATTATTATTATTATTATTATAATAAATGAATATCATCATGTGAGTTCCAAACATTCAACTAAACAATTCACTGTACCAACCTTTGGCAGATTTTTTTCAAGTCCTAACACCTGTTACAATAATTTTATTACTATCTTTTATGTTAAATGTTTATTATTTTCATGTATAATTAAGCCTGTACATCCTGACTAAATGTTGTGTCCTAATACCTACTCAATATTAGATTATGAATAGTATTTACATTTGCATATTTTCCAACACTGCAACCAATAGGCCCTCATGAAACAAAGGTATATCATCATGTACTATAATGTTCAGCCAAATGTTAGAATCCTTATAAGATCACACTCTGATTAGTTTAATAGTAGCAAGTAGTTTTTATCTCAGTTGAGATACTTAGATGTTGTGAATTAAAGCTTACAAAGTCATCACCTGGGCTTTCCCTATCAGGCTTAAGTCATAGTGATTTTAATACATGTAAACTACTGAGTTGAAATCAAATAATATAAAGAACAATATTTCTTGATATTTTCTGATTTATCATATAATAGTTTTTAACAATTCAAACCAACAAATCTTTGGCCAGATTTATTGTCAAAGAGAAAATAAAAATATTTATTGCTTTCATAGTGTTGGTGAATATCTGGCTTCAAGTTTATTTGTGGCTCTTAAATTTGTCCAACAAATAACTTACCTGTGACTTGTAATTGTGCCTTCATGATTCATCCATAACATTTGATTCTAAGTTGCCTTTAAAAATGAACCTGGAAGCAGAGACAACAGGTATTAGTATATGACCCTGATTGCACCTAATCTGCAGTTTGATTAAGTTTATTAGGCTGGGGAAATAAAGCCCTAAATCATAAAATGTCTATACACAATTGATAAGGAAAATATGATGTTTGCTGCAGGTACATTTGTAGCTTTCGACTTCAACGTCTTAATTTTAAATGCATCACAATGCACCTCACAAGGTGACTTGGTTTAATCTCGTCTATTTCTAGAAGTCGTCTAGTCTCTTCCATAACAGAAAATCCCATCATCAACTAGTCGGACTAATTAGGTCTGACTCAACCTTCCTTCACTAATATTTCTTCTTTTGTATTGAAGTACATTGTTTTAGCTTCAACAAAATACCCGATCGTTTTATTGTTGGTGAGTTCAGTGTCTTAATAGCTGCTTTGCGTCGTGAGTCAACTGTCATGGTTCAATAACAGACTCTTGAGAGGGAACAAATGGTTTTAAGATATGTTTAAGATTAATTATAAATGTCTTCCGATCTGCTCGTTTCACAGTGAGTTCAACCACCATCAGGAACTTTGCTTCGAGGTTCTGACCGAAACGAGGATAAGCTAACCATGCCCTGGCTTTCGTTACAAACGCTACCAGCATCCGGGCTTTCAAGCTACTCCGATTGTTCAGAAAAACAACTTTTAAATCAAACCAGACCAAATATCTTTACCTGTGAAGTACAGAGAGTAATGGATCGTAAAAGGGCTTCGGTCTCAGCAACCCCAGAATTGTTGACAGTTACATTATCAGCCATTAACAGGGACTTCTGTATCACTAGCTAAATTCCACATTTCCGGTTAATGCCTTTCAGAATAAAATAGTGCATCCCTAAATAAAATGTACACAAACAAATAAATAAATAAAACTTCAACCCAATCCAATTATACGTACATTCATTGAAAACTTAACTAGCTATCCGGTTATGTTTCTTTTTAACAGTCTAAAACTTATTTTGTTTCGTTCTTATATGAAAGTAAAAAAGTTACTTGTATTCATGAACGCTTTTACTTTGAAGGTAATCATGATGCAAAGCTGATGTCGTCATTTCACACATTTTTTTAAAACAAATAATACTAAATAAGAATTGCCGTTTAATTTTAAGCATCCTTGGAAAACCAACTGTTCATTAATGTAATTTAATAAACAAAAATACTGAGGCATTATATTTAAGACTGTGCATAATTGTATGAGGAAACAGTCACGTGAGACATCCGAGCGTATCTCACGTGATAAGCTACATGGTTTCATTCTGATCCCTTGAACTTACTTTCCTTTATAATAAAAACAATCGTGAAATGAGTTGGCTTTAGCTAACAATAACCCTAACTTTTGCTCAAACAATATGTTGTCTCGCCTTCTGAAGGAGCATCAAGCGAAGCAAAATGAGCGGAAGGAGCTGCAGGGTAAGGAAAGCTGGATAGCTGTGATGCTAGCTCATGCTAAAAACAAATCTACAGACTTTAATGTTGAGTATATAGTTTATTGTTTGTTTCGCAGAGAAACGCAGACGTGAAGCGATCGCTGCTGCTACCTGTCTAACTGAAGCTCTGGTAGATCACCTGAACGTTGGGTAGGAAAAATTACCTCATGTCTTTCTTCATACATCTATTAAAAGACAGTGATGGTTACAGCTTTAAACAACTGCATTCCTATGATTGGGGTTTCTTAACTCATTACTGTCCTTTTGACACTGTATATGTTAGAATAAAATAAAAATATGTTAGAATAAAAATGTATTTGACTCGAACAAAGACATTTCAATGACCAATGTGTCATTGACATGTTATTTTAAATGTATTTTCATAGGTTGCTCTTTTTGGCTAGTCAGTAATTTTGACTCGGCAGTAAACAACTCTCTTACTAAACAATAACGACTTGCTTAGATTTTTACAGTGTATTGACAATCTTTCATGAGCCAGTTTCAGTTTTTTACTTGAAATAATTGACCACACATACAGTTCAAACAAAAGTAGCTGTTACTATTGTGAAAGATGTGAACAAACTAAGACAATCAGCTTATAGAGCGAGAGCAGGATTTAATGGCTGTTGTTGCACTAGTTCTTAATGAAAAAGATAAAAAAAAAAATTGGAACATGGTTGGAGGTAAATTAGCCAAGTATTCACTGAGTCATTTCCCTCTCAATGACTCAGTGGGTAGCTGATGGGCACAAAGCTAGTAAGCTCAGTATTTTTTCCCTTTTTCTCTTCAGTGTTGCTCAAGCATATGTAAACCAACGCAAACTGGATCATGAAGTTAAGACACTCCAAGTGCAGGCGAACCAATTCTCCAAGCAAACAGCTCAATGGATCAGCATGGTGGAGGGATTCAATCAAGCATTAAAAGTATGTTATACTGTCATATGTTTATTTCATTATTATTCTGCCATTAGCACATTTAGCCTTACACTGAATGCCTTATAAATCAAATATACTGCACTATCTAAGCCAAAGGTTCTCCAACTTTTTAATAAAAAAGTACCATGTTGGTGAATATCAAACTTTTCAATTACCCCAGGGTTTACAAATCTTTTTATTTTGTGGCAACATTTTTGTTCTTTTTAACTTTCTTCCCTCTCAAACAGGAAATTGGAGATGTTGAAAACTGGGCCCGCAGCATCGAGATGGACATGAGAACAATTGCCACAGCTCTGGAGTACGTTCACAAGGGGCAGCTTCAGTCTACTTGCTCATAAGCATCATCATGTGTTTTTACAGTACATTTCTTCCTGTATCTAAATCTACACATGAATGCACCCCTCTGAGTGGAGTGAGATTGACATTTTACTGACAAATATTTGTCTGTTGTATTGGATGATGTAGTTCAGATGCGTTTCACTGGTAAAGTTTTGTTTTTAGCTTGAAAACTGGAAAGAGTGAGGACAAAATGAGGCTCAATAATACATTTTATTAGGGTATTTCCTTTTTCTGTGTAAGTTTTTTTGGGAGGGATAGAACATGAAAGTATTTAATAGGCAGAACTTCTGGTAAGTTATTCTTTAAAGTATCTCTTTAAAAGAACTAATGACATATTTACATGTGCACCTCATCTCTCCTGTATGCACGTCTGATATAAGTGAAGATTTAATTTCAGTTGTTGCAAAGGTAATTTTCAAATGTGTAGCTTGACAAAATTTATTTTTTATTTTCATTTTCATTAGACAAGTTATAATAAATGGACAGTTATCATAAATAACAATAAAACAAACAAAAAATGATAGCTGAAGTTGTGTTTTCATTCTTCTCTCTTGCCAATAATAAGTACATGAAGGAAAAATGAAAAGAATAAATCTAAAAGGTGGGAAGAGTTGGGAAGTATTTAATCGCCTACCTGATGTTTATGTGTGTGTTACAAAAGTGAAACACTGGAAAGAGCCTAGATGTTTCTCTACAAAGTTTTGTAACAGAAACTCATGGGAACCACAATCTACAAGGACTGGATAATCAGTGGAATGTGTGACGTAAAAGCTATGTCCTAGAACAACCGGGTTCAGTGTACACTCACGTAGTTACACTATTTGGAAACTAATTAAGACTTTTAATCCTGCACTCAAGTACGAGCCTTCATGCCTTTGTTGTAATTTTACAGTTCTATATCTTTTTCACTAAGCAAATTGTAAGGTTTTGTTCATCTGCTAAGTAAGTCATTGTTTAAGTTTTTTAGAAACAAAAAAAAAATATCCTTCACAAACAGTGATGTTTGGAATCTACATCAAGTCCAGATTTAGATATTATGAATGTAGAAGTAGATATAAACCAAGGTTTTCCAGACACTGTAATAGTTAGGAAATAATTATTTACCACGCTCATAGTCCAACTTCTTAGTTTGTTGTTTCATAATTTTGGGACCACTCACCCAATAAAATTTAATAAGCACCCTTTCCATTTTTTATGGAAAAGAAAAAACAATACGAACAAAAAATTATTTAAAACATTTAATGTGACATATGCTGTGCAAATCAATTCAAAAGTAAACAAATCTGTTATAGTTAAACCCTAGTCTTCTACGTTTGCTCATTTCTATCATTTTGCTAAAGCCACAATTTTCAGAAATGTTACAAAGAATTTATTTATTTATTTTCAAATTAAGAAAGCTCTATGTTTTTCCGAGCATAAATTAGGGAGGCTGGCTAGAAGACAGGAAGGTACTGCATGATTTATTGTTCCTGCTATAAGTGACAATAATCTACAGTAATACCCTGAGTTGGCAAAACAGAAGATTTTTTTCTGTCCAAGAAAGCATGTAGACCTTGAATAAATGTTCCTAAAGTTTGTCTTGTGAATGTGTAATGGTCTGATGAACATTATGTTTTTGGGCATCAATACTAGAAGTTGTTTTTGGCATCAAAACCCCACAGATCTCTAAAAAAGAACACACCACAGGAAGACATAGTGATTCATTCATGATTTGGTGTTTCTAGAAATTGAACTGTTTTTGTCAAACTGAATAAGCTCATGAATAGTTCTAAATTACAGTCATTGTTTTGCCCAAAACCTTCAGATGTCTTCTTCAATGGTGATAAAGACATCTTCACATTTGATGCTGATTTTATTTTTCATCATCACAGTGAGTGGAAAAATACATCCAAATCAAACTTTTGTTCAAAATCATTTCTGGAAACAAATCTGTGATGTCACCTCAAGAAGGCTGTAAACATCAGATGTCCTCACTTCCAACTCATAGTTAATACCTAAAGAATATTGAGTAATGTTTTTGAATCAAAGGGCATTTACATGGTATTAGTCCAAAAGCATGCAGAGTTACACAACCAGGCTATTGCAGATTTTTTTTTTTCTCTTATTAAATGGATTTGCATTGTAGCATATTTGTGGATGTTTTCTTAGTCTTTTATGTTAGAAACATCAATCATTTCAAGCTATACAGTATTGACTGTTTCTAAAGTAGGTGAACCGAATGATCTCCTGAAACTAAATACTCTGACAAGTGGATTCGTCAAAACTTTTTACATAATCCTAAAACTTTTTAAACCCAAGTGTGAGAACAACTAAGTTCTAAGTTTTTAGTATCAAAACTAAAAAATACTGTTCTGATACTTTGATGTTCATGCAAAAAAAAATCTTTGGGGCTTAGTTTTCCTGCCCTGTTCCCCTCACAATTTTCCTCAAAACAATTGCAATAGTTACAGATTGAGGATTACTAATAGTGAACACGTCTTAACGGATAAGCCTCAAGGATAAAGCCTTTCTTTGACTAGCCCCTCTGAGCTGAATCAGAAGAATATACAGAAAGGGATAGGGAAGGGGGCTGACTGTGGAGAGCCGTCATTGACGAATAAGAGAATAAGGTAGGTTAAGAGTTTTGTCATTATTTTTATTCTCTCAAATCTGAATTAATGCAGTGAATTATTAAATGCTTATTATTTCAAGTTCACAAAGTGCATTGAATGCATGATATCGAAAACAGTCTTTAAACAGAATAGAATAGAATAGAACTTTAGATTCCCAGAGAGAGGTTTGAAATAAAATACCCATAAAAACAGCTTAAATTTGATTTAAATTCTTGGAAATGTTGACAAGAACATAATTTCCTCAAGCTGAATTGAATAATAATAATAATCATGATAATAATAATAACACTTCTGAATTGAATGAATTGCATTAATAATAATTATGTATGAAAACACAATATTTCACAGGCAATCATAACCAGTTGTTACATTTCCTTACTCTGAATTTGTGGTCATTGTATTTATTCAGTATTTAATTGCTATGGTAAATTTGATAGCTATAGAAGTTCTTTTGTTGTATTATTAATTGATAAGCCTGAAAATTCATTGGCTTTTTTGCCATAAGCCAAGCAGCTCCATCACAGAGACTGAAATTATACCTAAAAATAAAATAATCCCCTGCTTCTGTCTCACTCCATTACAAATTCCTTTCTTTCTTCTGTAAGAGTATTATCCAAAGATTCCTCATGTGCTCACACCAACCGCAACAGCCCTGCACTAAAAACAGGTCTTAGTAAATATGCTGCTTGTGTTCACTGGCTGTCAAGAATGTTCCACTACAATCCAATCCTATAAGTCTACTGTTAAATTGGATTTCAAATGATTCTCATTGTATTTATGCTTTAATTACTTTTGAAACATTTTTGCAGAATGTTTTTTGACCAGTTTCGAGGCCAAAAACAAACTCCTGAAGGCAACATGAATACGCAATATATATACGAACTTTTAGGGTAAGAAATTAAAACACAAGGCATTTTTTTTAATGGTTTAGATTTTGTTCTAGTTCTAGTTTTAGTTCTAAGAGCAAATTACAGATTGAGACATAATTTCATGATGTTATGTCTTTTATTTTTTTTTATTTTTTTTTTTTTTTAGAGAAAATGCCTTGTACTACATTGCAGCTTCCTTTGCTTTGTTGTGGATTCTGGTGTGGCTGTACAGAGACAGCCTGGAGATAGAGAACCTTTCTGACAAGTATGTCTTCGTGACTGGTTGTGACACGGGGTTTGGCAACCTTCTGTGCAAGAAGCTCGACCGTAGAGGTTTTCGAGTTCTGGCTGGCTGCCTCACAGAGAAGGGAGCTGATGATCTGAAAAGAGTGACAGGGCCTCACCTTAAGACAGTCCTGCTGGATGTGACCAGTCAGAGCAGCATCCAGGCAGCTATGGAGTGGACCAAGAAGGAGATTGGAGAGAGAGGTGAGATTAAATCACACAATAAATATATGAGAAATCAGTTTTGAAATTGTAACTTTACAATTTTGTTTTCTTTGTAGGACTTTGGGGTATTGTGAACAATGCTGGACGTTCCTTACCTATGGGTCCTTCAGAGTGGATGCGAGTGGAGGATTTCCACAGCACACTGAAAGTGAACATGAATGGAGTCATTGCCATGACTATGACCTTCCTGCCCCTCATTAAAAAGGCCCGTGGACGTATTGTAAATGTGGCATCTGTCCTCGGCAGGGTGGCTGCAAATGGTGGCGGATACTGCATCTCCAAGTTTGCAGTGGAGAGTTTCTCTGACTGCCTGAGGTAAAACCGATAATAGAGTAGAAAAAAAAAAAGATCCTTTATTGTTCCACAATGGGGAAATTCAAATTCAGCAGCAAGTCAAAAGTAAAGGGAAGTATTGATATTCAAAGTGAGGTAAAACAAAAATTACAATAGAAAAATAATAGAAAAATAAGAATAAGAGACAGTAAGGTTGAATTTGCAACATATAATAAATTATAATGCTGTGCAGTTATTGAAAATAGCACAGTCAGATTAAAGGAAATCTATGACTGAGTAGATCAATAAAAATGAACAAGATGACTGTATTTGTGCATGTAAAACAGCAACAGAGTATTTGCAAGAAATAAAAACAACACTGTGGAAATGTAAGGTCGTATGTACAAATAACAGCAAAGATGTGAACACTTATTTAACGAGAGTATTGATGGTTATAAAGTCTACAAATTATTGCATGATAGAAAATGTTAATTTTCCAGTTGTATTTATATAATAAATTTTTTGATGCAACTTGAGAGAAGACCATTTTGAATATACAAGCCTTACCTAACCCTCTTATGTTTTTGGCTTGTACTATTAGCTCTCACGAATGTACAACCTATAGACTGATTACAGTAAATAATGCATTTTATGCTATGAAAACTGTAGCAGTGTTAGAAAAGAGTTGAAATGATCTGTCAATTCCCATTGATCAATCATAATCAAAGCACAAAACTAAAAGTTCAGTGATAAAAAGAGGAAAACCTTTAAATGAACTTGAAGCATGTAAAACTGGATGGTTTCCATTTTCAGGAGAGATATAAGCTACTTTGGAATCAAAGTGTGCATCATTGAGCCAGGGTTTTTCAAGACAGCAGTTACCAATCTTGATCCCATTGAGAGGGAACTGCACCGTCTCTGGAATCAGCTCAGCCCCGAAGTGAAAGCAAGCTATGGAGAGAAGTACCTGGATAACTGTAAGTATAAACAGACTTACAGAGGAAGGAAGCTTTATGCGTTGCGCTATCTTTGGCAATGTGTGCTAAAACCGTACGTGTCTGTTCAGTGGCCGTTTTGTGGATGCCTAAAGCGGCACAGTGTTTGGGGCAAAACTAGTAATGAAAAAGGGAAAAATTATCCTTCATTTTAGTGTTTCTTGTTTCCAGATATCAAGATCCAGCGTTTGATCATGAATGCCGTGTGTGACTCAGACCTCACCAAGGTGACCAACTGCATGGAGCACGCTCTGACTGCAGCTCACCCACGCACTCGGTACAGCGCCGGCTGGGATGCTAAGCTTCTCTGGATCCCTCTCTCTTACATGCCTTCTTGTGTGGTTGACATTGGACTGAAGCTGGTGCTGCCTCGTCCTACCAAGAGTGTGTAACTCATCAATACTTGAAGAATGCCTTCAGAATTTTTAGCTTCATTATGTTATTGTGTCTGATGCAGTAGACCTTGCTGTCCATAATGGACACTGTCCATTTAATAATGTCCATTTAATAAAATATACACAAAATGCCTGTATGCATTTTGTGTATATTTTACTGTACAGTAGAATATCCATATAAGTTTGTATATTTGTGGAATTTGTCAATTAAGACTGGTCTAACCCTATTGCAAAGAGAAAACAGTTCTTATTGCTTTATTTTGTTTTTGTTTGTTTTTTGTCTGGGGTTATTTCTGTTAAATTTGTTATTTTGCAGGCATGGGCACCAGTACTTTGAGTAATCACAACCTGAATGAAGTTATATTAACCCCAGAGAAATATTAAAAACAAGCTCAGCTTTGAATCAGTAACACTTCATATCAATAATAAACACTGTCTGCATACTGTGTTACAATAATCTGCATTGTTGTGATGGCTGCCAAACCTTGTTAAAATTTAAAGAGGCCCTGGTTGTCATGTTGGGTTCCAGTTTCTTTACCCACATACAGAATACTGCCAGGAGAACAAATGATCAGATAAATAACGTTTATTTTAACAATGATGAAAAAAGTAAGATTGTGTGATTCTTGTCCTTGAGGTTGGCAACCAGGATTGTGAAAAAGAGATGGTGAGTTTGGAGGTTATTGGAAATTGGAACTTCAGGAAGAATTTGACTGACCTTAATTGATAAGAAGAAAAATTTCTGCCAGGGGAAAATACAGTGGTTTCCAGGGTATGGTCTCTTTGTGGGTGTCTTTGAAGGCCCTAGAGGACCGACTTTGGGCACCCTTGATCTAGTGGATGAAGCAGGAGGCAAACAGAAAAATCCCACAAAGAAGCCAAAACCCTGGTTTCCAACACTGTTCTCAACTTGTACATAATTATGAAACAAACCAATTTCTTTATTTTAAGATCAAGTCACTTCAACAAGTGTATTTGGGAAACAAAGCAGCTAAATGAAAATTGCGTCAAATCTCTAAGTGCTACATTAATACTACTAAATACTTTGTTCACAGACACCCTTTACTATGGGTGTCATAGTTCACCCAAGTCATGGGTGAACTATGACTTGAAAAATAATTCAATTAGGAATTATTTTTTATTGAGCTCCACTAAAATCCCATTTATGATTACTCGTGATGTTTGATCTTTTTCAGGAACATCATCAAGAAAGAGATAAAAATCTAAATGTCTCTAAATGTAAAGTTGCCTAATTTTTGCCTTATACATATTTCACTATGACAAACCAACACAAAGTAATGTGATAAATCTCACAATAAATTTAGATAATTACTCAACTAGTTCGATCCCTTTTATTTACAGATTTATATTTCTGTTCAGCTACAAGCCCAACAAATATAACTAGCTTTGTGAAAAATGCCAGATGATTTGTTTGTAACCTACATCCACTGCCAAATGCCAGACTTGGGAAATTCCTGACACAACCTGAAAGCAGCACAGCGTTTGCTCTCCTGAAGTCGGGAAATCAGTGACCCCAGCAGGACAAGCTGACTTTGACATATCAGCTGGAGCTTTACAGACGGCGCATTCTCAGCCAACCCGGCTCCTCTTATCCACTCCACGTTTGTCGCTGTCGTTTAACCATGCACTGCCTCAACGCGCTGCGACTGTCAGAGCTTCTACAAGTTATTTCCAAAAATACAAATACGATGAGGAATTTTCTCTCCGTACATCCAGCATGTTTGGTCAGAAATTCAACAACTACATTTCAGCGACGAACTTACACCCACGCGGATCATTTCTATAATAAAATGTAAGTACCCCTGTTTGGTACTTGTTGGTTATAGCTGTATAAACTTTTTATCAGTTGATAAATAACCTGACAGTAAGTTGAAGGCAGGTTCATTTGTCATAGCAAATACAATTTATCAATAGCTGAATAGAAAAGAATCTGAAAATGACACAGTACGTCTCATCTGAAAGTAAAAATATTAATTATTATATTTAGGAATATTTGGATAAATGCGGCTCTCGGCATCTTATGTTATTCATTTTAGTCCAAAAAAAAAAATAAATAAAAAAAAAAAAAACATGACTATATTTAATACTGGAGGTATTATATATAAACGATATCTTTGTCACTCGTATTTATTACAAAGCACAAAATAGCCAAGAATTTTTCCTAATTTTATTGTAATAATATGATTATAAAGGACTGAAGGTTATTCTATTCTGAGTAATGAAAATATGGCAATATGAATATTTTGTCTTATAGTCTTTACTTTTCATTTCAGGAACATGCATTCCACATCTCCCAGTTCTGGAGTGGAAAACATGCTTTTCTACACCATCACCGAAGGAAGAGATCAAGTGCCCATTTCATACTTTAATGCTGTAAATATAGCTTCTTTTTTTCATTTTAAGCATTCATTGATTCCATATGCCTTTTAGAAACAGGTAAAATTTATTACACAAATATTATCATATGGGTTTTACATCATCTCTCCACATAGCATCTGGAGAGATGATGAGGCTGATTTTATGTTTTCAGGCCCTGAGAAAAACTGGCCTTCAGCCCTCAGACCCTCGGCTCAGAGAGTGCATGGAGAAGCTTCAGCACGCTGTGACGGACTCTGTTGGTGAGGTGATGATGGATAGAGATCTTTTCCACAGGTGAGATAGTTTTAGCATTTAATATTCTACAGAATTTTCATCTCAAAACTGAAAGCAGAATTAGAGAGATACATTCCCAGATTGTGCTAAATACAGTGCACCAATGACGCATGCACCAATTGAGAAGTTTTCTTAATATTGTCTTTGAAATCTGTCAGCAGGCTTCGTCAGCACAATTCAAGTACTGTTGTATTTTTAAAGCATTAGTCTTGCCACACTACATGTCGTACCTCCATTTGATCTGATGAGAGTTGGGACCTCAGGCCAACTTTTAAATACAATCCACCCAGTTTTTTGCTGGGCCTCAATTTAAATTCCTACGATCTTTTAAAGCATCAAAATAGATGCAGGATCCTCTACAGCTCTTCACAATTGTATCTTTATCACAGCTCTAAGAGCCTCTTGGTGTTTTGTTTCCAATCATCACCAGGCTTCGGAAACCATGCGTCCAAGTTATTATTGGTCTGACCTTCAAACAATAATCCAATATTCCATTTTAATACAAGGTTTATGGTCTGTGTAATGCTGCATAATTACCTCTGCTAACTTCTCCTGTTGTATTTTTAACTACCCCAAAATTTAATGAGAAATATACCATAAATAAATTTATGCCATGTGATCTAATATGTTATTTGCACCTCTCATTCTCTGTCCTAGCTCTCCAAGGTGGATTTGTTTTGCCCATTTGCTAAATTATATGCCACCCTGCCCCAGACTGAAATTGTTTGTTTTAGTTTGTTCTGTAAAAATATTAAATTAACCAAACAAGAGATTGTCATAATGTTCAATGCTTGTTTTATGTTATGTATGTTTATTTAGTAAATATAATATAGAAGTGAATATGAATTTTAGCCATTATTGTCTTTGTTATGTTTCATTTCAGATGTGTCGGTGGCAACATTGTTCTGCTGATCCAGGCCTTCCGAAAAAAATTCATCATCCCTGAGTTTGATGTGTTTGCAGAGAAAATCAATGAAATCTACAAGACAGTTCAAGAACAAAGTGATGGGAAGGTAATTTTATTTTGATTGACTTTTTATTTCATCAGAATCTGACAAAAGTGTTGATGTTTGAAATCTCAAATTCAAAACTTAGCATGTTTATCTCCACTTTCTTAAAATTTGTCAACTGGGATTTTTACATTTAAAGCTGCTACATCTTTCATTACCATGCTCTGCTTTTCTGTTTTAAACTGTGGCTTCAGGTTGCTGACTACATTCCTCAGCTGGCCAAGTTCAGTCCAGAATTATGGGGTGTTTCTTTATGTACAGTTGATGGACAGAGGTAGGATTTACATTTACTTTTTCTGACCATTCAGAACTTAAACTAGACTTATTACTAAATATAATTTAGAGTAAGGTACATGTTGAATATCTATATGCCCAGAATTGAGGTGTTGAGCAAACATATTATCAAAGGCAATGGAAATATCTGAAAAGATGATGAACCAGACATTGCTTAGCAAACCACCATGAGCACACAAGTAGTCATAGGTCTAATGCAATCAAAAACCCCAGAAAAAGCTTAAAAAATGCCCCTAGTTAGCTAATTAAATATTTTTATTTATAATAACTATATCAACTATATTTGAGAGTGTTTTCCATCTTCTTTCTTCAGGCACTCTGTTGGTGACACAAAGCAGCCCTTCTGTCTGCAGTCATGTGTGAAGCCCTTGCAGTATGCCATCGCTGTCCATGAATCTGGAACGGAGAAGGTTCACAACTATGTCGGCATGGAGCCCAGCGGACTCAAGTTCAATGTTCTTTCTCTTGATGAGGAAGGTATGCATAACAGGTCATTATCACCTTGTTTCACTTCTAAAATCTTCATCACTCCGTCAGTGTATGATAATTCTGTATATGTACATGGTTTAAGTTTAAGCCTTAATTCATTCATATGTTTCCAGTTGTCATTCAGAACTCTTATTTAACTTTGTGTTTATCTCATTTATACTCTCATCTAGATAAGCCTCACAACCCCATGGTGAATGCTGGAGCCATTTTGATCAGCTCTCTTATCAAGGTGAACAGGTTGACTTTAATAGTCGCATTTAGGTCATGTGAAAACAACAAACGAAATTGTTTCTGGTAAAAATCAGTTACAGAAGCATGGAAAGTAGGTGTTATTGCTGCTTTAGAGATACTAAAATAGCAATTGTTATTTAAATTATTGTTGCTGGTCTTTCAAATGAATATCTGGAAAACGTTACATTTGCACTGGTCACATTTGAATAATGGCAAAGAGCAATGCTTATGCCCTGCAGATTGTTGAGTCAGCTGCAGTGTTGATGAGATTTTTAAAATAAATGTATAAATACACTATTTGAATATAGATGATTCTCATTGATGTCTTAAAGATTAATTTTACATATTTAAAACATAAAATCTAAAATGGAGCAGTTTTTCTAACTCCATATCTGTTTGAACTATTACCCAAAGTTGAGCTATTGCTGCCGATGTGTCCTTTATTGCACTTTATTGCAACTATTAGCAGGGTAGTACATTATGCAATTAGTAATATATTCTTGAAGCTGCTCATGATGTATAATGTGTAGCATGTCATAAATAAACTGACTGTTCCAATCAAAGTTTTTCTTCATTTCCAGCCTCTCTCAAATAAGGCAGAAAAGTTTGATTATGTAAGTAATATGCCTTGAATATCTCTTTCTTATGAAACCATCGTTTTAAAATTATTGCACAAATATTTATGTTTTCATAGTTGTATTAATGTGAAGAAATTATTATATTTTTTTGATTCCCAGGTTATGGAGTTTGTGAAAAAGATGGCTGGCCAAGAATATGTTGGATTTAGCAATGCCACGTGAGTTCATCATACCTAAACGTTTTGACTCTTTGTATACATGATCCAATAGTTATTCTGTTACACACATTATGTTTTCAGTTCTTAAATGCATTATTGATAACCCATTATTGACCCCTGCAGCTTGTCGTTCTCAGGTTTCAATCAGAAAAGGAAACTGGTGATAGAAATTTTGCCATTGGTTACTACATGAAAGAGAAGAAGGTCTGCTAAAACACATTAAGTGTATTTTCTTCCGCATTTGTTTTGGTGATATTTTTCTTTCAATTCATACAAGCTATGTAGAATTATAATGTCAAACCCTGATTTTTATGTTTTATTCACCAGTGTTTTCCTCCAGGAGCTGAGATGATTGATGCCCTCGATTTTTACTTCCAGGTAAGACTCTTTGTCTTCGTCAAAAAGGTGGTGCGTCTTCCTCTGTGATTTAAGATTTAGTTGAACTGTAATAGAAATTATTTTGGTTTAATCATTTGTGTCTTGGGGGACTCTTTTCCCTCCAGCTTTGTTCCATTGAGGTGTCCTGTGAATCAGGAAGTGTCATGGCTGCTACTCTGGCTAATGGAGGGATCTGTCCAATCACAGGCGAGCGAGTCTTGAGTGCAGAGGCGGTGAGAAACACGTTGAGCCTCATGCACTCCTGTGGGATGTATGACTTCTCTGGCCAGATGGCTTTTCATGTTAGTATGACTTGACACAGAACAGCTTAAAGTATGTTTTGCTGTTCAGCTGAACCATTCATGATCTCCTCTTTCAGGTGGGCTTGCCAGCAAAATCTGGAGTGTCTGGTGCAATATTGCTGGTGATCCCTAATGTAATGGGAGTGATGTGTTGGTCCCCACCTTTGGACAGAGTTGGGAACAGTGTTCGGGGAATACACTTCTGTCAGGCAAGTACAACAATATTTGTTTAATATAAGACATAAAAGCTCCTCTGCTTCCTCCCTGTGGAAGGAGGAAGCAGATTTTCTGTATTTCTGCAGTGTATATCTGCAGAAATACACTGCTTCAACCAATAATAGGAGGAATGTCTTAGCAGTGTCAACCAGGCTTGTGTATGTGCTGAACAATGTAATTGTTATCATGTTGTTGTAGATTGGATGGGTTAGAATGTGGTTGTTTGGCAGATTAAGTATTAGGTTAGTTTGTGCCAAGAAGATCAACATTTTTTGTTGCTGAGTTTTGCATGTGCAAAATCCACACTGACCTTCTTGTGCAAAAGTCTTATGTCATTGTCAAACTATGATCTTCCTCATTTCTGCCTGGGCTTAGAATGATTGCAGAGTAAACCATTTTTTTTTTGACAGAATATTACTCAAGGTTTATTTTGAGCAATTTTAAGATATGCTATCACTTTGAAGACGCACTTTGGCTGAAGGTTGAATTGATAAGACATAAATAATCAAAGGGCATAATCTTGTACCTCTGAGATTAAGACTTTCTTTATTATCATAATAATTTGTCACAAAGGCTAAGATGAATAATATAGGGGAATCTCAAGCTCTTAGACCTGAAGATTATAAAACAAAATGCTGTTCTGTTCTGCATCTGTAGGAGCTGGTTTCACAATTCAATTTCCACAATTACGACAACCTGAGGCACTTTGTAAAGAAGCAAGACCCCCGCCGGCAGGATGGAGATGACAGGGTAGGCTGCTTTTGCTCTGTGTGTAATTTCTGTGTGTAGATACATCACGTTAATGCTCATGCAACTTTAATGTATTTTCAGAACAAGTCTGTTTTCAACTTAATGTTTGCTGCCTTCAGTGGGGATGTGTCAGCACTGAGAAGGTACACAAAGCTTTGGCTTTTATTTGTCCTGTTTCTATACATCTGGTCTGAATAATAACACAACAATATAAGTAACAAATTGAATCAAGGAGGAACTCTGTTTACAGTTAGGAGCATGAATTTCTACCAGTTGTAGTTGGTAATCATTACAGGATAATACAACAATGTAGTAAAAAAATAACCTCTCTCCCTGCAGGAGAAAACTGTGAATACACTTTTTGTATTGGAGTGATCCAGAACAATTTCTTCTGATATTCATAATAACCCAACAATGTTGTAGATCAAACATTTATTCTCATGATTATATTCCCTTAAATTGTTCTTAATATGTATTGGTAATCAAAAACAACGAGTGAACAGTCAAAATGACTTATGTTTCAGATTTGCCCTTTCAACTGTGGACATGGATCTGAAAGACTACGACTCCAGAACAGCGCTACACATTGCTGCAGCAGAGGGTGAGCTCCTCCATCACCTCTCCTCTCATTAGTTATTTTTGGAATGAAATGTTCAGCTGTGTGGTATCCGTCAACCTATCTGTCTTTGTTTGCCAGTGCCCAACCAAGTACTCATTCCATAGACATTTTTTCCAGAAGTCTGACATTTCTGTTTAAAATATTTTTTTGAGTATTATGAAATACTCAGAATATGCAAAGATATTTAATTTGAAGTTTTCTGTAAACTATGATCATCAAAAATACTAGAAATAAAGAAAAAAATACGTTAAAAAAAAAAAAACTGAATCATTGTGAATACTTTCTGGATTCACTGTACCTGCTTCTTTGTGCTTTTATATATAGTCTCATCATCCTTTTAAATATAATAGAAAACGTATGGAAAATTATTATTTTTTTCTCAAATAAATAAAGCCCATTCTGAACTTTTGAAAAATGACTTGGTTGGCCGTAATCTAAAAGTGTAATTATTTCTACCTTTTTGTCCTCAGGTCACATAGATGTTGTAAAGTTCCTCATTGATACCTGCAAAGTTGATCCATTTGTTCAGGACAGGTTTGAATAATTACTTCTTCTTAATGTCATAGAGGCTATTAAACATTTAAACATGCTATCTATATCTGAACTGGCAATATTCTCCAAGATAATTATTTACACTTAACTGCAGGTGGGGGAACCTTCCAGTTGATGATGCCATGCAATTTGGACATGAAGAAGTTGTGAAGATGCTAAGAGAATATCAGCAAGACTGGAAACAGCAGGAAATGCAACATGGTGAAGCTGAACATCCCCAAAAACTGGATACAATCGAGGGCATGGTGTGATAGCTTTAAAACAGAGTGGTAGCGTGACAGCACATTTATGAAACCTATGTGAACTTGTGAAAGCTCATTGTTAAACTTGAACTAAGCACCAAATCAAAACATCCTATCTAAATGAATGTAATTGAACTATGCATACTGTAACAAATATATCAAGGCTGTAAGCTATTATATTTATACTTTGTCAAAACGTGTCAAGTAAAATATTTAAGGAAAATGTCAAATTAAAACTGCTGCAATTTAGCATCAGCCTGCCAGCAATGTTTTTGCTTAGATATCCACTTAAAGCTAAAACTTTCTGTATGATTTGTAAACATGTGTTAATAAAATGCTTTTACAGGCTTTACTCTCTGTATTTTGCAATTACATTTTTCTTACATGGGCTGTTGGATCATGTAAGGATAATTAATTAGTCATTTTTCTACACAATCCAGAACAGCCATTCCTTTGTATGGGATTTTCATTAGCCTTTGATGTTCACAGGGGTTTATTCAGAAATACTTCTGGCATTTGTAACTACATGCACACATGCAAACTCAAAACAAAACCACAGGTATTTGCATAAATTCTGCGTGTTTACAATACAGAATTGCAAATTTTGTATTTTGTTTAATCTTGAAAGTTTGAATACATGATAAAACAACAGGAAATGTGCTTAGTAATACTCTGTTGTAAATCTCATTAATAAAGAGATGTTTTTGAAGTGTTTTGATTTATAACAGTTCCTTAGCAGTTTGTCTATACACCTCTAGTGGCTCAGTTTTCAGTTACCGGGTGGCGCTGTGGCAGCATGAGACTAAACTTAAAAAAGATTTTGATGAGGACTTTATTTGCATGAAAAGAAACCTCTTGTGAACAACAGGTCCTGAAAGTTAAAAGAAAGTGCATAGCCAGGCTGCTGAGCAGACTACACAACAGCATCCAAAAATCTGGACTTATTAATGTATTTATTTTCTATCATTTTGGTCTGAGCAGCATGCTTCTGAATAAAAAGCTAAGCACTGCTAAGATTACAGGAATTTTGAAGATTAAAATAAGTAGTGAATTTAACAACAAGAACACTTATGCCAGAATGCTGTTCTTAGACTTTAGTTCAGCATTTAACACTGTCATTCCATCACAACTCATTACCAAACTCACAGACCTCGGCATCAGTTCACTCATGTGCAACTGGTTGCTCGACTTCCTGACCAGTCGACCCCAACACGTCCGGCTGGACAATCACTTCTCATCCACCATCATCATAAACACCGGAGTGCCACAAGGCTGTGTGATGAGTCCCTTCCTCTACTCTCTCTTCACCCACGATTGCAGACCTGTTCATGGCTCTAATGCCATCATCAAGTTTGCCGATGACATCACGGTGATCGGCCTCATCAGAGACAACGATGAGGCCGCCTACAGGGAGGAGGTGGACCGTCTGGCTGAGTGGTGCGACAAGAACTACCTGCAGCTGAACACCGAGAAGACCAAGGAGCTCATCGTGGACTTCAGGAGGAACGCTGACCTCCACCCACCCATCCACATCAAGGGAATAGCGGTGGAGCGTGTGAACAGCTTTAAGTTCCTGGGAGTCCACATCTCCGAGGACCTGACCTGGACGACCAACTGCTCCAAACTCATCAAGAAGGCGCACCAGCGCCTCTTCTTCATGAGGACCTTGAGGAAGAACCACTTGTCCTCAGAGATCCTCACCAACTTTTACCGCTGCACCATTGAGAGCATCCTCACCAACTGCATCACAGTTTGGTACGGGAACTGCTCTGTCTCCGACCGGAAGGCGCTGCAAAGGGTGGTGAAAACTGCCCAGCACATCGCCGGGGCATCGCTTCCTGCCATCAATGACATCTACAGGAAGCGGTGTCTGAAAAAGGGCCGGCAAAATCACCAAGGACTTGACTGTACAGAAAAGTCACCCTGCACACACACTCTTCTCTCTCCTGCCCTCTGGGAGGCGTTACAGAAGCTTACGGACCAGAACCACCAGGCACCGGAACAGCTTCTTCCCCACAGCTGTTACGCTCCTGAACGCCTCCTGACACAAACTATAAGGACTGTCCCCCCTCCCATCCCTGGACTGTTCCCCTCACACACATACACATACAATCTTTATATAATCTGTAAATCTAATTTCCCATTATTTATCCTGTATTATAAAACAACTAATATATATACAATCCATTCTTCATATTCCTGTATATTCTGTATAATCTGTGTAATTTGTATAGTATGTACATAAGCTCTCATCTATATTTATATTGTACAAAACATTTTATTTATAGCACGTCAATATTATTCTGTTTATATCTTCATACATCTGTTTATAAATATTTATATCATGTATAGCACTTCTGGATAGATGCAAACTACATTTCGTTGCTTGTACATGTGACATTGCAATGACAATAAAGTTGAATTCTATTCTATTCTATTCTAATGACTAATCAGTAAAATGTGAGAGGATTTTAGAGAACCCAGAATAACTGGGGGGAAAAAAATAAGGCTGACAAGCAGAAATTTAAAGTACATTTAAGTCTTAAAAATAATTGGGGTCTGGAAGTGTGTCATCTCAGGGAAACGAGTTAACCTTAGAGTCAGTATTTGCTGAATATTGTGTAACTGTAGCCAACACTGTAACAAATTTTTGCAGATGAGATGTATTTTATCAGCATATTAATTTGCTAATTTATCATGTCTCTCCTTTTTTTTTGGTTTAGCTTTATTGTGCTTGTCATTTGTGCTATTATATACACAGAGGTCTGAAATTAACTTAACATCAAGGTTTTGCTGAGATTTTGGCTCACTGCTAAATCATTTCACAGATTGCCCTTAAAATAAAATGATTCCCCTCAAATGTTTAAATCTTTAATTCATTAGATATATCTCTGATTTTCTTTTTCTTTGAATCAGGAATCAGATTATTAATTTATTTTTTATCATAAAACTTTGACCAAACATGACAAAGCAATTTAGATGCCATTTTGATGACTTTTATTTTGATGGAGTGAGAAAGGAATCCAGAATGTTCTCTTTTTTCCGCAGATATTGCTTTTCTTCTTAACCCATGATCTGCAAAAGCAAATAAAATTATCAGTTGCAATGTTCAAACACCAACCGTTACAATCTATGTAATTCTTGAGTTATCAAATACTAACGCTGTTCATCCAGCTGGTGTAAGCAGAAGCACGGGTAAAGACGGTGGGTTTCTGGTAGGTGTTACAGCCAAGGGAAGACACAAAGCTGGTCACTCCGTGGACCACCCACTGGCCGTTGACACTGCAATTCAGGGGTCCACCAGAGTCACCCTGCATAAGTAAAATTATATTTTAAAAAAATTAGTCATGAAAACTGGATGTCACTGACTTTATTTTGATTTCTTTTATTATTCCTGCAGCCTTGGAAAAGGATTCATGCCTCTAGAACTTTCATGCTTTGTTTTATTATAACAACAAAATTAAAGGAATAAGTAATAAGAAGTTTAAAACATGGAATGATTGTTAAAAAATGCAGCACAGAGCTCAGTTCAAGTTATTAAAAAATGGAGAGTGTGTGCAAAACCATCCATTAGTTATTTTCTAACTCACAATCATGCACTATTTTGTGTTGACCTGTGACATAGCATCAAAATATCATACACTAAAGTTTGTGGGTCTAAGCTCACAAAAAAAGTCAGTTAATAATTATTTATGTATCACTATCTGTTGGTGTCAATACTTTTATGTAGCTCTACATATCATTATGGACCTTATGATTGTCCACTTTTTGTTGAAAAGAGGGAGTTCAGCAGGTGGCTCACCTGACAACCAGAGTCGCTGCCACCTCCAGCACAGACCATGGAGCTCTTCACAGTGCTGCCCCACCAGCCGGAGCTGGTGCAGGTGTTGTAATCAACAACAGGCAGGTAGGCTTGCTTCAGCTGAGCAGACAGGCTACCACCAGCTGGGAAAAACAGCCAAACACATCAGAACCTATCTGAACGTCCACCATGTCAATCATGTTAGTGTGAAATTGTGTCTGACTCACTTTGAGTGCGTCCCCATCCAGTGATGTAGCAGGGGTGGTTGTGGGCCAGAACCTGACCGGAGGGAGGAAGAATGCCCAGCTGGACGTAGTTGTTGAGGACAGCGTCAGTGGACAGACGCAGCAGAGCAATGTCGTAACTACAAGAAGCGGGAAGCAAATTACAATTTTTTAAGATTCTTGGAAGGTGAGTTGTGAATACAATTTAACTCTATGAAGAAACATATTTCTTTGTTCTTTTAAAATAATAAAACCACCTAACTAAAATGTTCTTTTATTCAAAAATCCATTAAAACCATATTGTTCAAGAAATAGGTATCACATAACTTTTAACAGAAGTTAAGCAACAAAAACTTTTT
The DNA here is from genome assembly GCA_911649635.1 of Poeciliopsis gracilis. Taxonomy (NCBI): domain Eukaryota; kingdom Metazoa; phylum Chordata; class Actinopteri; order Cyprinodontiformes; family Poeciliidae; genus Poeciliopsis; species Poeciliopsis gracilis. The sequence goes on from CAJVRI010001403.1 coordinate 3,827,921, forward strand.
TTTTCTCAACGGTTACGCTAGTAATTACTTAAGTGATTCTCTTCCCGAGAAGATATAGTAACAACTAAAGAAGAAAACAGCATAAAATATATATTTTTTACATGGAAAGTATTATATATAACAAGAAAGCATCAGATTACACATTCTTCATGTTTTTAAAACTTAAGTGCAAGATTACTTAATAACATGTGGCATTTGATGTATAGGTTTGTCTTTTTTGCCCTGTACATATTAACAACTGGTGAAACTAAATTTTTACTGACCCTCCAGCCACATTGTTGGAGTTCCAGTTAGGGTGGATGTAGACCTGGCTCACGCTCAAGTACTGCTCATTTCCCTCGTTGTTGTTGATGTCATGATCTCCAAGAACGACACGCCAAGTCATGGATCTTTTGCCCATGCAGAAGAGACAAGATGTTTCTTTTAGTTATTACTGATACAAGATCATTCAAAAAAATAAAATAACAAAATGATCCATAGTTATTTGAAGCTGAATCTCTAACAAGTGGTATATAGTATATTCAGGTCTATGAAAATTGCTGCTTCTCTTGTTTTTGTTCTCTTCAGCTTTTCCATGATGCATAAGATTCCCACCTGTCCACACAGTGAGCAGCAGTCATGACCCATCCTCTCCTAACAAGAGTTCCTCCACAGGTGTGGTAGAAGTAGCTTCCGGATTGGTACTGAAGGGAGATCTGAAAAACGGCAAGAGACAGTTTTGCAAACACAAGTAAGCAAACCCCAAACCTTCTCTCCAATGTCTTAAAAAGACTTTCTAAAATAAGCTCTAACTCTTGATGGGAATGAGGAGATGCAAAGGAAAATGTCCAGTTTTGATTGAGAAAAGTGAGAGCAATGATTCCTGGACTTGTTTTAGAGAAATATTTAAGGAAAATATACTTTCATTACATTTATCAGTTGGTGTACTTGAGTTATAAAGCAGATGTGATCAGTTCAAAATCTGATGCTGAAGATTTCACATATTTAATATAAGCAAGCAAGTTCCATGAAATTTGCGTTTTTTCTTGTATTTTTAAATAACTTTAAAGCTACTTTCAGGCCTTTTTGTCTTGTCTTTATGGTGGTGATTGTTTTGTTAAATTTGCAACACATGGATTATAAGGTCTGAAAGGATTTGAAGTATACCTGCCAAGGCCATGAGTTAGGTCTGGCCACCTCTCCTCCCACAACTCTTTCTTCACCAACACCATCCTCCAGGTACCTGGGCTGGGGTTCAGCCAGAACTGAGAAAAGCAGATATCCAAAAGAAATAATATTAAATTTAAGTCCATATAGGGCTTCTGTGGAGAATCTTCAAAATAGAATAGGTGGTGCTTACCCAGGGCTGCAAGAGAGGTCAACAGAAGAAACCTGAGCATATCTGCAGTCTTCTTAAACTTTCTGTCCTGGAAACCTCTGTCCAATGCTCTTTTATACCCTCAGGTCAGCTAAAACTGATAGCGTTGTGGATTACGTGTCCAATGCCACCCTACGTCCACCTGTGCAGATCCCACAGTTATCGTCAGAGTAGGAAGTACAGACTGCATTTATTGAAAGACTAGTTGGTCCAGGGTGTAACAGTTTTTCTTTATAAGAAATACTGAAAGATTCCCTCTTAAACTTTGTGTACAAATTTATTTCACCTGCACAGAATATGTTTAAGAGTCAGAGTAATGATTCATGATCATTTCTATTTCATGAAATGTTTTCCTACTTTCAAAAGTAAAAATGCTTCACATTCATAGACTCATATATTGAGATATGTACTGCTAACTCTGCAAAAATATCTACTCAAGAGAATTAGATCATCTTGTCACAATGACAATTATGATAGCCATGGGTTAAATAAAAGCCCTGCAGCAGAGAAGACAAAAATACCGATGTGTGATAAAAATCTCTGAAACATTTTACACTTTCACATTATTCAATATTGCTCCAGTCTCACATCAGGGCAGAGGGTGAAGAGAGATGGGAGGTGGTATAATAGTTTCATGTCAGGGTGTGGATTGTTGTAACTCCACAATAAAGCCCTTTTTGCAATACACGATCTGGCCTGGCCCAGCCAGGCTCCGTTTGACCTTTTCTCATCAATACGCGAGTGTTTAGAGCGATGCACGCTCCTGCGACAGGACATGCAATTCTTGGCAGGCATGCCTTTCTCGGCATAACACCGTTCCTATTGGTCCTATAGCCCAGGTCGTTTTGCATTGAGCTGGATACGTCATGTAAATTGAATTTTTGCAAAAGCTACCAAGGCAATCTCCCCAGCCACCGCAGAACAGTTTCCCTCTTGGTTCTCTTTTCCCGCTCTTTCTGAATGCACTCATGAGCGAGGAAGCAAAGTTAATTTTTGTTCAAAATAACATTGAGTAGTTGTGAAAGTTTTAATTTAGAAATTAAAGTGTAAGAAAAACAAAAATGGAAAGCTTGTGTGTCATATACACACAAAAAGAATGACATCAAGGCAAAACTAATTAAGACATAATTAAGACATTATTCAGAGCTATATCTTTAAGCAGGTTAATCACATAATTAACCTTAGAGAGCAATCTGCTTTTTTATTTGATTTAAACTACTGGATTTAATGATAAGGATCCATCATTTGAGTGTGAAACAAAATTCTTTGCTCTAAAACTGACAATATTCAGGCATATCTCATGGCAATGATTTACACAGCTATATGTTTGCACTAAGAAGAAAAAATAGATGTGAGATATGTTTCTGATTTTAAAGAACTCCTGAGATTCATTGTTTTATTTGCATATATGGCTTTTTTTTTAGTTACCATACAGCTTGTTGGTGCCATGGCCATGAGTTAGGTGTAGCAGCCTCAGTATTTAACCTTCCATGATTGTTGTTCAGTTACCTGAGCTCAGGCTCCAGCTCAGCCAGAACTTGTTAGATCCAACAACATGGACAATCCTGTTATACAGTCATATTTTTAACTGCAGTAAGGTTAAGAAATAAAAAGCAAAGGAACTGAAAGACAGATCAGAAAAAAGGTCACTGTGAAGTTTACTGTCTGCGGTCATTGACTTACCCAAAGCTGCAAGACGTGTGAAAAACAGAAATATGAGCATCTTTGTGTAGTGTGAAGGGTTTTTATTTTAAATAATGGATGCGTCTGCTTGACTTTTATACCTGAGGCTGTGATGAAAATGTTATCTTTTTGTTCTTGACCTAGTTCAATCATGCACCTGTGTTTTTTCTCACAGTGTTATCAACGCATACCTGTTGCATATGTTGAGACCAGTCTAGGAGATATGACTTATATTGACTTACAGCATGTTGAAATGTATTTGTAAACATATTTTGTAATCTTTCTTAAGCAGTTATAGTGTTTGTTGATGCATGGTTATATTTTTTCCAGCCTGAGCCAGTTGTCCGATGTTAGCCTATCCCATTGATATCACAGTTCTACTGAGAAATAGTTGTGACATGGTGGAAATGCATGACTTTTTGATGTATGCTCAAAAATGAGTAAGCAGAGTAAACAAGTTGTTTTACCTTGCAGGTCAGAAAATATACACATGGACAAAATATGTTAATGACCAAGAAAGTTCACCGTGGTCCCTGAAATCAAATTAAATTGACTAAAATACTATTATCAAAATATATGACAGTTTTCTTTTGCATTTTTTTTCTTGATTGTAAAAATGAATATCAATTTATGAATGTTTTCACTGCAATAAAACTACAAAATAAGATTAATTTAAAAGCTTTACAGATCACAGATAAAAGCTGCAATAAATGTAGAACATTTTATTTTTTTTATGTGATATTTGGAGTCTCAGGGGTTAATGACATCCATTGGCATCTGCATCAGAAATGTAGATGGTTTTGAACTTTTCTAGAAGTCTTATGTGCTTCTCCAGTTCAGTCAGTTGCTCCTCCATGTGGACCTTGCGGGCTTTTTGCGATGGGGTGTACAGGATGAAAGGAAGGCCCTGATATTCATGATGCACTTCATGCCATTTCTTCTTCAAGCCCTAACAAGAAGAGGGGAACTTGACATAAGACATTATTCGATCTTTACATTCCTTTGACTTCCTCTGTCCAATTTTATTTACTTCACCGGAGGTTTTAGTTGTTAGATGTCTGTTGTTAAAGAAAACAAATACAGCATACCTCTATGGTAGCTTTTCGCTCTTCCTCTGACACTTGTCGTGTGGCCTGCATCTCCTTTTCAAGTCTCGCCTGGTCATCCCTAGCCTGCTGTTCAGCTGCACGGCGCTGTTGTAAGTACGTGGGTACCTGACCATAATCCTGCAGGAACGAAAAATAAACTTCATGTCCACCTAGAATTTGCTCAAATGTTCAAATGGCCTCCTACATGGAAAATGTGGCTGTTAACAGTTGGACTTAGGGAGGTTCTGAATATTATGTCATTTTCAATTCATAAAGTAGATAACATCCAAGTGCTGTTGGTCAGTCATTGAAAGGTTAGGGAGGAGAGAAATAGCACTCATGGCCCAGGACTTGTCAACATTAGCCACACTTTTCAAAGAGTGAAGTGACAGGATGAAGAAAAATACCTTTTTTATGATATATTTGGGGCTAAGTCCAGCGCTTTGGAGAAGCTCTTTGTGAGCCTGTGCAAAGTCTACACGAGAGGGCTTAGGCTTCGCATCACCTATGAGATCTCTCTTGATTGGAGTCAGTGGTTGGTTAGCCCGTATATGGAGCGGTGGCCTTACTTTAGTGATCGTACTGGTTTTATGGATGCCTTCAGTCCCTGTCCCTAAAGAAAAGCATATATCAGGTGGGTTATATTGACAGCACAAAGCAAATCCTCATGCAGTTGGTTGAGGAACTAACTCTCGGGAGCTTTGGGGCGCTTTGCGTTTTTCTTGAGGTAGTTCGACGGAGAAGGCAATTCAAGTTTTGCTGGTCCCATCGTCTTCCAAGCCTGTTTGACTGGCTTCTGCTCAAGCAGAATAGCTGCCAGGTGCTTGGGTACATACCTTTAGTAAGATATCATGACAGAATATACTCAATAACACTGGAGGAGAAAAATAACAAAAAGAAATAAAACAGAATTCTGAAATTTTAATTAAGTAAAAGTAGCAATACTTCATACTCATGTTACTCAATTAAAAGTAAAAACAATCGCATAAAAAAACTACTCCTAAAAGTTGTTTTATTTGTTTGTGTATTCATTTGTCTTTCAAAAAGTTAGTCAAGTAAATATAACTACTTACTAATCACCTCTGGTCACACATATAGCTTTAACAAATTGTTAAATAAATGTAACATTGCCTGGTTGTTGTAAGTTAGGCCCTGTTTACATGGTAATGATCCAACGAAAACAGAATTTTTGTTTCATTTCTATTAACACATTTACATGAAGACATTCTAATTACAATCTTTGTTTACACAGTAACGGTACACATCGAAAACGTGTAATGCTCTCGCCACGCCACTAGTTGGTGCTAGGTTCTTTGAAACTAAGAGCGCATGTGTTTAAAAAACAAAAGTTTTACTTGAAAGCACGTCGATTGGCATCTCCACATCAGATACCGGGGGAAAAACATTCACTACATGCAATCAGGTGCACCGGTTGGAATCAGCAACAACACGTTGCTGTTGTTTCAGCGAACGCTTTGCTGAAACACGTTGTTTGAGCTTTCACGGTGTCCGTAGTTCTCTAGACAAGAGCGCGGAACAAGCACACGTGTATTTTGCCACCTGGGCTTTGAGCGGCACACAGACGCTGAGGGAACCGTATCTGATGGGGGAACGCGAACTGTAAAAACAGCATGTCAGTAGTTTCTTCTTCTTCTGTGAATTACAGGAAGCAACTATGTTTTTTTGCGTCATACTCTGCATGAGCTAGGGATTCCCTGATAGAAAAGATCTATTTACTCTGTTTACAAGACAGCGGTCCCCTGTACGTTTCAGAACCATTGCACTCTGGAACCCGCTTTCAATCTGTGCCATTTTCAGAGAAAACATTCGGTGGGTTCATGTAAATGTGCTGTACAAACGCAACAAAACTTCCATTCTCACCAGAAATTGTTGTGTAAACAGGGCCTTTTGTCTGCAACGTTTCTGGAACGTTTCTCCTGATCGGGATTGTCTGTTTCCAGGCAGCTCACCGTGCTGCCTCTCAACACCTGACCATTTGGCTGGACTCAATATTCCCAGTGTTTTATTGTGTTTATTATTGATGCATTCAGTGTTTATGTGTGACAGACGTCTATCGGATATTTAGTACGGAACAGATTGCGTCCCGTGTCGGTTTTGGATCGGTTCGGTACTCAGTTGTAAAACCTGGGCTAAATTCGTCTTCGTTTTAGTTTTGAAGTGACCTGTAAAACTCACCTGGGTGGTTTTTTTCCGGTCTCCTTTGAGATCCAGTCTTGAACGCTCCCTTTTGCGTTGATCGCTTCAGACATCGCAAAATTGTGAACACACTTAAAAAAAAGTTAAAGCACCTACCTGGCTTGTTGCTAGGAAACTTAACAAGTCTTTAATGTTCTTGTGTTATTGTTATTCAAACATCTCAAATTCTGTCCAAAACAAAATGTGATTTATTTTATATTAAACTGTAAAATTCTATTATAATTCAAACACCTCAAATTCAGTATAAAACTAAATATGATTTATTTCAGCGTAAACACTGTTTGTAAAAATAGACACATTTATTTATATTTAAAATTATGGAGATTTGTAATCATTTAAATGGATGGATTAGCAATTAGGCAGCTGTGAATGCGGAAAGGAACTACTGAAAAGTGCTGTGAATGTTTGACCTCTGGATATTTTCTCTGACATGTCTAAATAACTTCTGTTCTCCAGTCTCAGTTTGGGGATTCACATCTTAAAAAACACACACACATAAAAATTGCTAAATAAAGATCATTTTATGAAATAAATGTGTGCTTGGCTTTCTACATCATTCTTAACATGTATATATGTAATGAAAATAAATTTTACTCATAAGTTCAATTTATGATTTTTTTAAATTTAATATCAAGTTTCATCTGAGTGAGAATTACATGATTGAGATATTTGTTTTCTTTATTCGACATTGAGTTTTCCACAAAAATACAGGCTAGCAGAAGATCTATAATAAACCATGAGTTTGGTAATGATTAGTTAAAGTGGCTCAACGTTGCCTTTTTGTTGGCGTCTTGGATGCACGTGATTGTCCTTTTCTCTTTGTTGCCCCTGAAGTCTTGGATTTTGATGGCTTGGTCGTATTTTCTGATCCTGTTGGTTGAAATGAACAAAGACTGAATTTCACAGTTAATCAGATATAAAAAATTACAAAAAGTGATATGCATTCATGATCACGTTTCACCAGGGGAACCCTAACTATACAGCCAGGGCTGCAATGGAAAAGTTTATATCAGGGTGGAAGAAAATTCAAATAATTTCAAATTTGAGTTGAGCAGTGATCCAGATAGATAATATAAGATGAACTCATCTAAATTCTATAAGTTTGTTGTCAACAAAATAAATGGTACCTTTCTTTGGACCTTTTCCTTTAGGGGATCTTTTTCTTGTTTGCGGTAAAGCCTTCTTCTTTGGTGATACTGCTTTTTGGACAGTCTCCAGCTCCACCTCCACAGGATAATGATCACTGATGTTTCCAGCCTTGGAGAGTGAAAACATAAAATTATAAATCTTTGCACCCATTATGTGCTCTAAAATGTCTGAAAGTGTCAACCATTTCTCTGCGATGCAGTATTGCTAAACGATGATGATGACAATAAAGCATACTTTTTCGTCTGTCAGCCCAAACTCCACTTGAAAGTTGAAAGACTTTGCAGAGTCAGGAACAATGGCATCCAGCATTTCTTCCCCATACACCACAATCCTATTTGAAGAAGATAGTTTCACAAAGCATTTTATTGGTGCAGTTTTCAACATACCTGCAAAGACATTTACACATTTACATTTACTTATAAAATTATTAGATAGAACGTTTAGCAACAGTAGACATGTTTTGCAGTTCATGATATGTTAGAGCTTAAAATTCAACCATGCAGATTCAGTCAGGTGAAGAAAGTACACTATTTTTAAGATTTAACTTTAACGTAGTGAGGCAGGGCACAATCCTAGAAGTCACCAGGGTCTGATACTAAATAACAATGAGGGGATATATAACAAAAATGACAAGATAAAAAAATCTATAAAAATCAAAGTAATTCATGGCAGGTAATTTAACTACTGCAACCTACCTGCAAACCTCAACAAGCTTAGACAAATTTGGAAATAAGGATATTGAAAAATCTTTCTCAAGCAAGATGATCATTTCAATTTATTTCAAGGAATTAAATATAAGGAATTTGTTATACAAAGTGTGCTAAAAATGTGCACAGTGTGTATTCATGACACACAGATGTGATGTAAACTCGTCATCTAATTCCAAGACAAAGCCATTTTTATTTTGTCCTGACTCATTAAACCTCAAGTTAAAAGTGGCAATATGTTTTATTAATGTTGTAGAAACAAAGATAGTTGTCCTTGGCAGCTAACATGTATCTTACCTGTCGTAGGTGTTGTCATTATAATTACTAGTCGTGGTGTCAACATCGTCATCTATCAGCCAGTAGAAGGGATCAGAAGAGATGCAGATTGATTCCTTTTTCTTCTTGGAAAGATATCGACCATCTGCGTTGAAGTCCCCCAATATCATGATATTCTGCCAAGGACAAAAAAAAAAAAATTAAACCACACATTACTAGGTACAGATAATGTGTGGTCACTACTATTTAAAGTAGTGATGATTGTTAGTGTTTGTAAGCAAAACAGCAATTTTACATTTTATCCTGCTCCCCCAAGATTTCTTTCACTGGCAGACTTCTCAGTTACTTTAGTGTTAAAAGACATTAAAAAAGAGCCCACTGACCTCTTACTGTTTGTAATAACAGAAAAGGTCCATAATAAATGGAAGAAACCATGCTGTTATTCAATGATTGATTTACCAAACACATTATCCAGCATCTCACTCACATTTTTAACAAGACAGTGACACTTGGAGTTTGAAGAGTTTCTCCTCTGAGTTACAGTGAAGAGATGGCTGAAATGATTAACTTCTGGCTGAATTTTAGCAAAGCTATTCATAAAAACTCTAATATTACCTTACAATTTTCAAGTTGCATATCTTTATATAGAATGTAACAACTTACATTAGTTTTCCACTTCTGTCTGACAGCGCTGACCACATCGTAAAGCTCATCAAGTTCCTTTTCTGAGTCTTCTGGCTTGGTGTGGACCGGAATCAGGACCAGGTCTTTTACAACTGAAAGTGGGCGTAAAAGCAAATAACAGACCCAGATCCACAGTGCACCTAAATAGATGTGAGCTCAAATAAATATTTAGATTTAAAATAAGTAGAGGCCTCAGTTCAGTGTTTTCACGTCATGTCAAAATGTCTCCTATTTTACATGATCTCAGTCCTTTTAAGCCCCAAATAAAACACAACATTTGACGATACATTCATAGCAGCAGATTTATAACAGTTATACATAAAGTATTTACTCTGCAAAAACTGCAACACATACCAGATTGGATGGTCGGATGGATGGATTATAATTGTATGCAGTAAAATAGGAATCAAAGTATGTGCATAAAAGTAGCTTTCATTTTCTTCACACAAACGTATACACATTTGGAAAATATTTAGTCAAATTCCATATGTTTCCAAACTGTGTAGAAGCCCTGTCATATCACTACAAAAATGACAGATGGTAATATTTAGTAATGATAAACTGCTCTCTCTGGTGCAGCACAGAGAGAGTATTCATTACTGGATGACTTTCTGAAAGCTCATTACAAGAACACTTTTCATGACTCACCATTAGATTTGAATGAAGCAAATGTTACAGGCTTATAAAGATAAACCACCGTGGTTTGACTGCAGTGAAACCATGACTTTGTGTTTTTGTTGATTTAAAAGAATTTAGCTGAGAATATCTTATAATATTTTATAACCTAACCTGTAAGTAAAACTATAATATTGTATTTTTAGTGTAGTGAGAGTAAGAGTAAGGGTTTCATCATGACTTTTACAGCTTATCTATCATAGAATGAGTCCAATGAAGCTGTCATAAAGAAAGGTAGGATATGAATACTGGCAAAAAGAGCCGTCATCATATCCTAGCAAATTGTCTGATGAACTGTTTGATTGTTTATATGTTAACTTGTGCACTTTGAGCTGACAATTCATTAATGTGGAACAGCACACACCTGTGGAGGGACAGCGGAAGCGCAGGATGAAGGGCTCTCTTGCGAAAGCATCTACATCTCCAACCTGATTATCTTCATACTGATACTGAGCTGTAAGCTCGACCTCATCTTCTCTGAAACACAAACAATAATAAGAATAAGAAAGTTTGTTACTTTATTGTGAAAACAATTTTAAACCTTCTTGAGTGCATGAGAAGTCAAATTTTTGGAGGGATATGTAGAGTTTTACTGCTCAGAGTGCATCAGAAACTTCATAAAATTGTACTAATTATTTATAGCATAGATTTAACAGGGTGTCAGAAATATCTCTCAAACATTTTGGTCAATCTAGATTTGTCAGATGTACATCCAAGATGAGGATCCCAGAATTCACAGCATTCTCAAGGTGTTTTATTAGATTGAGGCCTGCTCGCTGTAGAGCCCATTGAAGTTTAATGTTGGTGGCATTTTCAAAAAATCAGTTTGTGTTGACCTAACCTAAGTGGCATCACACATTATCCTTCTAGAAGTATGCACCAGAAGATTGAAAACTGTGGTCATCAAGGGATGGACATGGTCAGCAAAGTTGGAGGATAACACTCAGTTTATAATATGTCACTACTGCACCACCAGAGGCAGCTTTAAACATTACTACAAGGTAAAATAGATCAATGTTTTCATGATTTTTCACTCCTAATGGTGACCCTTCAATCTTAATGTGTAGCTAAACAAGGGGATGCTTTTTTAAACCAGCTATTGTCCAGTTTTGGTGAATCTGAGATTTATTGTCTGAGCTTCCTGTAGCTTGTTGATACATGATAAATGGTGTGGTATTTCGCTGTAGCCCATTTGCTTAAAAGGTTTGATGATTATCTGACCTATTGTTAGTTTTTTCTTATCCAAATTTTTGGGATAAAAATTATTTTTAAGTCAGAAATATGAGGAGATTTACTTTCAGCTGTTACTTTCTGTCCTATTTAAAGCAAAACAAAGGCAAAATTGCCTCCTCTAAAAAGGGACAGTGTGGTTTGCTTTTGATGTTAGTTAGATTTTGAATTTCTAAATCCTCACCACATGAAGTTGCTTATGTCATTCATTGTTCAATATAAGAAAGTATAACATTATTAGCAGTAAATCTCTCCCCACCTGTAGAAACAAACAAACTGCTCCTTATAGGTGTTTCTGCCCAGACTGGTGCTGCAGATCATTTTATATGGATGATCACTGTTAGATCAAATGTGACAAAAGAAGACATTATGATGACACATATTGCTTTTATGAGTGTGAAGGGTTTTATCAGTTGTCTACACTAAGGTAATTCATACTTACGCAGCGCAATTGAGTTTTTTAAGCAACATCTCCATGGCTTTGCCACTTTTATCTACCACCTCGAGTATCACAATTATGCTGTACTGAGAGATTATCTGGGAGAAACACAAACCAGGTAAACAATATATGTCTGTTAATGAATTTCATCATAATATCATCATATATTTCATTATTAAATGCTGTAAAGATGAAAATAGTTCCATTACCTTAGTAAGGTACTGGGAAACCATTTTGTCTGTGACTTTCTGATGTCCCAAGTTCCTCACATTAAAGGCTGCGACTTTCATTTTGACCTGTTAGAGACAAAAAAGATAACTTAAGTAAATATACAAATGAAACAAATGAAAAGACACAGACGCAGGAGGAATTTGGTGGAATAAGAACATAACCACAGAGAAGCTATGTGGTTAGGCTCAGCTGTGTTGTATGAAGTAACTGTTTCACACGGTCAAAATACCCCAACAAACAAGACACTGTGAACAGAAAACAACAAAAAAAGATGCTTGTTGTGTTGTTTCAAAAAGTCCAACACAAAAACTGATTTTTGATGCAGAAATAGTAATCTATTTGAAAGTATGTCGATATGCTGAATATTATTTGCACTGAACAGTAGGAAGGGGGACTTTTTTCATAAAATTCAGCAGGAGTTCAAAATGATTAGTTTGTAGCTTTCTATGATGTTCAGAAATCCCAGGTTAGTGTAAGAACAGCCCATCTGTGTGGTCTGATTTCTTACTCTTTCCTCATGATGATACCCAATAGATATGTGGTTTGGGTCAGGCCAATTTGCTGACCAACTAAAATAATAGTTAGACATTTGGGAATGTGCACAAGACTTAAGTCTTGTAATATGAATTCAACATCTCCATAAAGCATGTCAGGACAGGTAAGCATTGAAGTGATATGAGATATCCTGACAGTGCACACTTCACACTGGACATCCGATCAGATAGATGGATGTTGCTTCTCTTTGTATAGCTCTTAGAAAAACAGGACAGTTATCAAAACACTGCATGCATTAAAACTTCTCAGAAGAATAGCATCTGAAAATATGGAACAAAAGAACCCAGGGAAAATTTACCATTATTCTAAAATGATAATGGTATTTATTATCATTATTAATGCTTCTAGTCTTGTAAGCTCTGAAGCCTTTTTATCTATCAGTGAATTGTGGATCAGAGGTGACTGGTTTAGCAAATTAAAAAATTGTTATTTTGAAAAGCTTCTTTAGGAAAAAAATCAATTTTGTCAAAGTCCAAAGGGGAACTTTGAAAGTGCTTCAAAAACAAAGTGAACACTTAAACTAAAAGAAACTTTTAAAAGACAATTTTAAAGTAGGTCTTTTTGGCAAAGCATATTTGATCAAGTCAAAGAAATGGGTCATGTCCTGGAAATGCTGCCAGCTGTAGCTCACTGATAACTCTTATGGGGTGTTTATCTTAAAATAGAAGATAAGAAATGTCGTTAAACCGCCAGACATGTATTGCATGAATGTTTGTTCACGCAGCATTTGGATGTTTCTTTCTTCAATGTGTGGGAGTTGAAGGATGACAATAATTGATTGAAGAAGTAATGAATGGCAGAACAACTCCAAAGTCTCAACACTGTCAAAAGCAATGAAACAAAAGATGTTTTATTTTATAGATTCTAAAACTATACTAACCTCACCAAATGACATTTACTGACTAATAAAGGAAAGAAAAGATTGTGAACTTAGTAAAAGAAAGTTCTTACCGTTGGAGATAAATCAGACAACTTTAAAAGTGTGTTGCAGTGTTATGTGTCTTCAAACAGACGCTTCACTCTTCAGTAACCCAGGAAGTGTCTCTGTTGCCCACAACCTCAAAGCATGTGAACCTTTGCACGCCCAGCAGCATATATTTTCAGATGAAGAACAAGTTTCCTGCTTCTGTGCAAGCATTTAGAACCAAGGCATTTATCTGCATCACAGATCAGAGTGTCCAAAGTTCAACACAGGATGACTGAAGAAATATTCTACTTAATTAAATTTACTCCCACAAACTCCCACATGTGGAGTTTGTGTAGGTTCCAGGAAAAGCAAAGTTCTTTTCAATGACGATATTCTCCAATCTTCCCATTTTTAGAGATATTTCCATAAGGCTCTGTGAAAAAGTTCCTCATTAGAGGTTCTTAATTTGAAGTTGCAGTTTCCTCTGAAAATATGGTTTCATTTTTTTAGTGGTGCTTTGAAAGAGGAATGAGAGCAGATAAAAAAAGAGGAACTGAAGCAGCTGCAGAGCCATCAGGACATGAGAGATAAATACTTCCTCTTTTTCCCCTTTGTGTAATTTATGTGACCTGACATATATCAGTTAGAGCACAGTCCACCTGCTGTCAGTTTGTAAACACAGTTAGAAATTCATTAATAGTAATTCATTACCCACTTTGTTGCTTTCTTCTTTGACATTTTGACTTTTCAGAAAATCTTAACATTTAATGTTATTACAGAAGCTTCCTATTCAGATAAATAAAATCCCTTAAAGAAAGTAAAATAATAAATATCCTGTAAGTATCTTCTTCCAAGCACTTCTACACCAAAAACACAAACTTTTAAGAGACAAGTATTTTCAAAATAAAACTGCACAGCAGAAGGTTGACCACATGCATTTAGCTGATTTCCTGGTATGGCCATTTATCAGTCAGACTTCCTGTCTGGGACCAAGAAGAATGGCAGCAAGAAATACTGCAGCAAAGAAGAAGATCTTCAACTACTTCTAGACTGGTGGACAAACTCAGAAAGCATTGCAGTTTTCATTTTCCGCTGAAAATCAATTTAACTAAGAATTTAGTTGCTTAAATTAAGAAATGCAGAAAAAGGAATTTCATTTGAGCCAACAAAAACATCTTGTTTTTCACATTTTTTTTTTAGATTAATAATAAACATAATGAATGCAAAGACAGAAGATTTTTAACAGTTATTTAATTACATCAAATGTGAAAAACAATCTAATTTATTATCAGAAATCATAAAAGTAAAACATCCAAACTGCTTAGAATGATGTTGCATTCAATGGTGACAAAGCGCAACATATAGTTAACTTGTATCTGAAACTGGTTAAAACTTTTAGTCTTAAGAGAATAAGCCTAAATTTGGCGGTCTGAGAACACAGAGATCTGTTCACAGCCTGAAATAAGAAGCTGAGTCATCAGAAAACCAATGTAAAAAATGTGGACATGCATGAATATTTCTTTTCAACTCAGAGCTTATTTGGATGAATCAATCAACAGTGACTGGATTAATACAGGCTTTGAAGAAAACTGATGTCATCTGTGGGTTGATGATTCATTGGCAATGAAGGTGGAATGTTTAAAAACAGAACTACCAGGAGAGGAAGAGCAGAATATTTTTACAACTAAAGTTTCATCTGGACCAGCTTTCAGGAGGAAGTGGTGTGAGTTGGAGAAACTAAAATACTGAGATTGGAGTGAATGCTACAAAAACAAATTCTAAACCATGGTTGAATTTTTTGACATAAAAAAAAAAAAAAAAAAAAACATTTATTCTTCAATCTTTCTCGTATTGAAACATTTTTCTTGTCTTAGCAGACATCCAGGAGTCAAAAACAGATCCGATTGAGCTCGGTCACTCTGGAGAGCATATTGTTGTCAGTCCAAATGTCCAGCATGTTTGTTAATCCATTTCTTAAAGCTGCACTCTTTGCTGTAAGGTTGTCACTGCTCATTCTGCTGAGTGTCTGTAATGGTGGAAACTGCGCCCTGGCCTTTGCTGACATCACTAATACATGCCCATTGACCATCCATGGACTCCTTCCACAGCGTCACCTACAGGCACAAGAAGGCACACAAATCTTTACCTTTAGCTTTTAGATCTCAAGCACATTTATATTTGTACTTATCAAGACTCTTAGGAAGGTGATGGTATATTTTACCTTGTTGTCTCCACCAGAAACTGCCAGTATATTTCCGGTGATGGACCAGCTGACGTGCCAAACCACATCGTTGAACTTGTGGAGCAGTTTGACTGTCCAGGTGTTGCCTGCAGGGTCGTCACACGTCCAAATAAACACACGGCCATCCTGGAAGTGACATAAAGAAACAGATGTTTACATTTACAGGAAGAAACCCCTTCAATAACTATTTTTAACTTACTCAAAATGCATCTACACCAATGAAACTCATTCATTAGGTCACACTCTATTAGTGGTTATACTTAATTTAGCCCGGCCATAGAAAGAAAAATCTTAAAATAACTTTTTTTTTTAACCACCAACCACCAATAAAACATTATGGCTTTATGGCGCCACCTGGTGGTAAAAGTAAATAATTGAGTGCAAAGCAAAGTACTACATTCTCTTTAGTGTTTTATAAGGGATAAAAGAAACAATAACTATGTTTTAGAAAATTAGTCTAGTAAACCCACAGGGATTGACACATTAAAATTTTACCTGGGAGCAGCTAGCAATGGTGCTGGTGGGAAGACCGATGGATGGAGCCCAGCCAACGTCTCTCACCCAATCACTGTGCGCCTCCAGCTTCTGGTCCTCCTTCCACTGGCCATCTTCCTCTCTGCAGAGAGGAAGCAACACTTAAAGCATAACATATTGGGTTTTTAAGTGGATGCAAAAATAAATACTTGACTAATAAGTAATTGTTCATATAAGAATTTCCAGGTATAAAAAGATGTTGAAAGTCAACTAGTAGGACATATATTTGGAAAATATTAAAGGGAGTTTAATATGTAACAAAAAAAAAAAGCTTAAAATGAACCAAATATGAAATTTCTGCACTTTTTGTCTTGCAGAAAGAACTAGCATGTCAAAATAAATCATAAATATGCAAAAAAAAAAAAAATTTCCTTAAACATCAAACGCTTAGCATGAATCTTTAAAAAAGGCTTAAAATCACTATTTTAAGCAAAACTATCTACCTAACTACAAATTAAACAAAAAGCATCATCACTACAGATATGTTGGACAACAGAGACTCACTTCCAGAGTTTAACCAGGTTGTCACAGCCTCCGGAGACGAAACGTTTGACATAGTTTGGTTTCTGTCCAGATGGTTGATCGATCAGACTGCCTGGGACTACAGCAGGAGCCCAACTGACTGCATTACAGCCAATCTGCAGCAAACATACACCTTAGATTTACACTAAACACACTCCTCAAAATGAACAGTAAAGAGAAATAAACAAAACAACAGGAATCATAAACTACTTCTACCACTTGACTCACAGTGTGTGCATTACTAATCTTCTTGACATCCCACTGCTGATCTCCAGTAAATGTGAGTAGAGAAATCGCCCCATCTGAGCTTCCACAGGCCAGAATTAAACCAAATTCATATGGACCCCAGCAAACCGAGTTCACTGTGGACACAGAGGGATGGAGAAAAGAACAAGATCAACATTTTCACAGGATGTTGAAAATTCTCTCAGAACCAAATCATCATTAGACGAGTGATGCCTGTCATAAAATATGATCACAGGTTGCTCTAAAGGGACAGGAAATACTCCTATGTGCATTATTTTATAATAAAAAGCAAGATGGATTTAACACACCCTAAAACTTTTACAGTCTTATATAGAGCTACTGATTATATTAAATATACCCTTGGTATATGCCTGAACTTCAATTTATGAACTACCTTGCTGTTCGGTTTGGTATACATTAAGGGAAACAAATGGTCAGTAGTTGAAATATTAACAACAATATTGCAGGCAGACAAGGCTTGGTTTGCTTCTCCACAGAGACAGCAGCTAAGCAGGAGGAGGAGGAAAATAGATCCAAGGCTATCTACCAACCTGACGATTCATGTCCAGTGTATTCGTACATCTTGTCCCAGGCTCCATTCTCCTCCTTCCAGATGATGACTTTTCGGTCGTAAGAACAAGAAGCCAGAATGTTGCCAAACATCGGGTGAGCCCACGCTACTTGCCACACAGGACCTTCGTGCCTAAAAAGAACAATCATTGTAATTCAACATAAGAAATGGCTTCAATTACACTTAAGTACAATAAATTAATGTAACCTTTAAAATTACATAAAACAACTTGGCATAAAAGAAAAGAATAAATTGTGACCAGAGGAACAGTGGAAAAATATTGCTTGTTATTTACTTTTGGACCTTGACAGTATGTAATAGTTTTTCTTGGTGTTGATTTAGTCCTCCTGCTTCTGTTTCTTACCCCCTGAGATCTGCTACCAGAATCTGTCCTCCATTCCTGACATCAAAGATCTTGACAGTGCGGTCAGAGGAGCAAGTGGCAAGCCGAGTCCCATAATAATCCATCTGGGCATCATGCTGAAATGAACACAACCAGGAATGCTTCACTGTTTCATGATTGGTTACCAGTGAAACAAGCTGAAAATCTCAAAACATGAAACTAAAGAAAGGAGCACCAGTTTTTACCAGAACCAAATTTCAGATTCTGGGATTTGCAAAGACAATTCTGTATCTTAAACTACATCTGTATCTTTAGAGGCTAATCATAAAAAACTAAAACATAAATTGGTCTATTTTAAAACAGGCTCACTTGCACACCACTTTGCAAGACAATTTTATTTGCATAGCACATTTCAGCAATGGGGTAATTCAAAGCGCTAAAAGATAATTAGAAAAAAAAAAGAAAAAGAAAGAAAAGAACAAGCAAGCAAAACATTGTTACTATAATAATTTAGTTGGTATTTAGTTATTAAATAATTATGTTAATTTTCCTTTCATATGAATACACTACTTTTTAAATTGAATTAAATTAAATAAGACATGGGCCTTTGCATACTGGTACAGAGGTATAGAAAGTCTGTTAAAATAGGAGGTTCCATAACTACAGATACGTTCAGATGACTCTATGATATGAAGTTATTATGACTCTATGATATGAAGTTATTTTTAAAATGAGACAAAGTGCCAGAGCTACCCATTACTCTTGATGAAGGTTATTTTGACAGTCAAGCTGACTTTCAAATGTAGCTGATACACATTTTCTTAAGTGAATGTATTAAAATTAAACTAAATCATCAGAAAATTCTGCGAATATTGCAATTACAACAATCACTGTGTTTTTTGCTACGTGTCTATTTAAAATAAAAAGTAATACAAAGACTATATTGTTCGTATACAAAATAAATGCAGTTTCATGTTTCTCAAATAAACAAGTCTGTAAAATACAATAAGAACCATGTTCGGTAATGTGCTTCTGATAAACGTTTACAGTAAACAAATGTTCATAATTACTGTTATATGCTTTCTTGATTACAAAGTACATCTACCAAGTATTTTATAAGTGATAAAACCAGATAAATGTTATAAATGAGCCCCAAAACATAAAACAACGTTTCAATAAAGATAATCTTTAACACTAGCCCCTTATGTTAGCTTCGAGCAACAACGACATATTACGGGAATGAAAAAATAAATACTCACTATCATGTCCTCATGCGAGGTGTCCACTGTGTTAATAACAGAAACCTTTAAATCACAAAAAGATCATAATTAAGCACAAATCACTGAGAAATTTGCCTCCTGTCATTAGCCACTGTGCTAACGAATTGCTAACTATGCGAGGACGTCAGTCCTTAATAATGATAAGTATCATTGTTGTCTTTACGTAGTTTGAACAGCAGCTAAGTTTATAAGTACTCAAACTCACCATGACTGTTATTTAGTCCTCCTAAAATATTTACTCAAGTATATGTGAAATTAATTCTCCAGGTTCACCAAACAGTCCGACGTGGCAACAAGTACAGAAACCGCTTCCACTGAGTCCCACCTTCCTTATAACCGGGAGGAACAAAGAACGACGGAGAAAAGTTCCACCTAACAAGATAGAGCTTCAGGCAATTTTCTTCCAAGTGTGTCAGAACAGTGTGTGCGTGTGTGTGTTTGTTTGGGGCTAATTGGAGATTTTGCTCAGTTTGCTTGATTATAATCTGTAAATGGGTAGGGGCTGGCTGACTTTTGGAAACATTTATTAATATATTTAAAATGATTCACAAACACTGGACATAGGCACCAACACCCCTCCCAAGTCTCAGAAGCAGGTTGGAACAAAAATGTCTTCAGTAGATTATCCAGAGTATCTGGTTATTTGTGCTTACTAACAAGCTCCGAGTTTTAATGATGAACTGTGTTTAATTCATGGTTTCTGAAGACTCCCCTGTTTATCGAAAATGGCATTTTACACTTGGTGCTTGCAGGACTGGCCCAAGGTAACAATTAATGATGCACCTTGATCCAAAGCCCCAACAAGTAAGCTGGAGAAAGGTTTTAAGATGTACGCCTCGTTATGCATTCACAGATACTTAAATAAAGTATGTTTAACTTTGTAACTAACATTAACTTTAGCTTATACTAGTAGGCAATATTCATTTTTGTTGTAAAAGTGTGGCATTTAAGTATCTAAATATTTTAATCCATTCTAACAGACAATGTTTTTACCTTATGTTGTATTTATTTTCAAGTATATTGTGTGTGTTTGTTGTCGTTAATGTCAGAGACCAAGTTATGGGGGAGATTATGGTTTGGGCTATTTGCTTCAGAAGCATGAGGAAGCACATCCAGCCCCATATCTTAAAAGTGGGCCAGCACTGGTGTTAGAGTTCGAGTTCAGCTCACTGTCGAGGTTCAAAGTTGTTGCTTCTGGAAAAATATGGCTGTGTTCTTCAAGGTCTCCATGTACGTGCAAAGAGTTCATAAGAAGCTGCCTATTAGAAAAGGTCACCTTCCTCTGCTGAGAGAGAAATAAAACTTTATTACTTAGAGGCTTGTATCTCTGGAGTCAGACGCTCCAGCTTTATAGAAGAGCAGAAATATTTGAGTGTTTTTAGCTACAGGCAGATGATGAAAAAGACCTGAATGTCTCTACCTCAGCTGGAAAAGTCTGAGAAACTGAGTTCAGCTTTTCATTCTGCAGACCTTAAAACTGCAGGTTATTTTCTCTTTTACTTACTGGGAGACTGAGGGGGAATGGGAATACGACAGTTTGACCTTTGCCCTGTTTTCTTTAAATATCCCAAATAAATAAACAAAACAACAAAAAAAAAAATTATACCAATTAAACAAATTATGAAGTTTCTGGAAACAAAATAGTCTTTCAAAAATTGCTAGAGGAGACCAAATTACCAGACAAAAGACAGAAAAAAGGACAACGGTAAACATTGGGTACAACGCCATCGCTGACGTTATCTCCAATGTTTAACGTTGTCCAGGATCTTTAACATTGTCCCCAATTTTTAATTTCATCTCCAATGAATTTTTAATTTCATCTCCAATTTTATCTCCAATTAACATTGTCCTTAATGTTTAAGGATGTTGCTGATGTTCATCATGTCTTCTGTTATCTCTACAGTTCAATGTAATAGGAAACTTTTCTGGAGATACTGCTTGAAATCAGGGACAGTGTTAAACATCCCAGATATAATAAACATGGGCAATAATGTTAAACATCAAGGATACCGATAAGCACTAGACATAAAATAAATAAATAAATAAATAAATAAATAAATAAATAAATAAATAAAAAAATGAACCCCCTTAAATATCCTGGATAATATTAAATGCTAAACATCTGATGACTGTTCTGACAAGATGCTGCCCTGGGCAGTTGCTCATGTTGAACACACTGGAAACTGCCATGTAGTAGAAGTACAGATACTAGTATGAAAAAATACTCTAGTAAAAGTACAGGCCCTTATGGAGTTGTTATCATTGCAGACAAAAGACTGCAATGAAGCAGTCATTCAAGTAGAAGTAAAAAATAAAAGTTTTGAAATGTATAAAAAGTCACTTTTACTTACAAGAATACAAAATGACTTTTGATACGTCTAAAATACTTGTCATGCAAAATACATTATTTGTTTTCTTTTGCTCACAACATGCTCTGTGTTGGTATAGAAATAGTAATAATAACAAAAACTAATACGGTGTAATTTTTCCTCAAATCCCAGTCAGGTCAGGAAAATTTAGATTGCATAAAACAGCGAATTTTTTTACTAATTGTTCTTTAAGCCAACAACATGGAAGGCCACTTTTGTTGCGATTCGATGACTCCACGTCATTTTATTTTTTTTCCTTCATAGAAGTAGCAAGGGATATGTGAAAATGTGAGAAGAAAGCACAGGTATTTCTCTTAAACTTAGCAAAAGCAAAAAGATAAACACATAAGTAAAGTACAGATACCCGAAAAATCTATTCAATTAACTAGATACTTTTACTTTTTTTAATTTACAACTCCTCTATTCTTGCACATGAAAGACTCAGGTGTAATACATTTTAAGTCCACTTGGGGACGACATAACCCCCTACACTCTGACTTACCGTCTATTTTTATCTTTGCCCACTAGGTGTCAGGTTCCACCGACCGTTTGCTCTCCCTTCAGCCCACCAGCCTCGCCATGTTGTCAGGGTAAATCTTTTTGCTCCACTTTCACCGCTTTGCCACAGATCATAAGTTTCATAGGTTCGGTGTCAGCGGTTAGATTACCACCATGTCGAGTGTTTCGTACCACATCTCCAGCTTGTTGGAGAAAATGACATCAACTGACAAAGATTTCAGGTAAAGTAAGAGTTTGTCAGCACCCTCTGAAAGTGACATGACACATTTAGTCTGACTGATGTCATGGGAATGCCACTGTGTCCTCTTTCCAAAGTAAAACCTAACTGTTGGTGATTTTTTTTTTTCATATTTACCGGCTCTATGTGTTTCTCACACAACTCATTATTTACCAAGTCTCGTAATGCCGTTAGTCAACTAAATATAAGAGGAAAAAAACTTCAGGTTTTCCAGAAATGTATAAAAAAGTCAAATCAAATATATAAATTACAGAACTATCAAGGTGCATATTTAATGGTGAAAAATAAAGGCTTTACTCCTTGTTTCTCATTGGCAAACTTGAAATGTTTGCTTTCAATGTAATCAGAGAAACCCTATGGAACAAAACATTTCTAATAATTGATAACCTCTTAATATTGCTTCATATATGTTTGAGTTTTCTCTAAATACAGCATAGCTTTAACTTAGCTGGTTTACTCTCTCTGGTATTTCAATTTATAATTTGTTCAATAAAATATATGTCTTAATCTGACAATCTCACTTTTTGGACCTGTGTTTGAGTTTGTATTTGCTCTTTGGCATGTTTGTGCATCCAGGTTTATGGCCACCAATGACCTGATGTTGGAACTGCAGAAAGACAGCATTAAACTGGATGAAGAGAGCGAGAGAAAGGTGGTAAACATGCTGCTCAGACTGCTGGAGGACAAAAACGGAGAGGTGCAAAACCTGGCTGTAAAATGGTAAAACCTACAACAGATGTATTCCTCAATTGGTGTGGAATATGTCAAAAAATTATTCACTTAAACATAAACCAGTGTTTTCATACATAAGTTGTATGAAATTCATTCACTATTTACTTACTGATGAAAAATATCCATCTACTAATATGACTTTTAGATGAATGATTTAATTTTATTTGCATTTTAATTAACTTATATCAGAAGTAAAAAGTATATGAAACCCTAAAACTGTTTATCTGGGATAGGCAAACATGTATACTGGATGTCTCTTTTAATTTCAATGGAACAATGAAATAAGATATAAATGCATATGTCTGCATTAAAAACAAACTTTTGTGAAGACATAAACTGAGGTACAATATTCTGGATTTTTAGTCTGGCCCCTCTGGTGAGTAAAGTGAAGGAGCCTCAGGTGGAGGTCATGGTGGACATACTCTGTACCAACATGACGTCAGATAAGGAGCAGCTGAGAGACATTTCCAGCATGGGACTGAAGGCCGTGATCGCTGAGCTGCCACTGTCTGCCTCAGGTGAGGACTGGTTGGCTCTTCTGTGTGCCAATAAAGAGTTACATTTTGGATGAATGTCCATAAGATCTGTGTTTTGAGTTTAGGAATGATACCTCATCCTAAATTTCTCCGTGATGCTGGCAGGTTTGAGTCTCACAGCCAGTGTGTGTAAGAAGATTACCTCTCAGCTGATTGGTGCCCTGGGGAAACAAGAAGACATATCCGTTCAGTTAGAGGCTCT
The DNA here is from genome assembly GCA_911649635.1 of Poeciliopsis gracilis. NCBI lineage: Eukaryota > Metazoa > Chordata > Actinopteri > Cyprinodontiformes > Poeciliidae > Poeciliopsis > Poeciliopsis gracilis. The sequence goes on from CAJVRI010001403.1 coordinate 3,851,453, forward strand.
GGACATTCTGTCTGATATGTTAGGAAGGTAAATATAAGTGTCTGTTAAAAATCACATGAGGTGTTAATCAAATAAATGAAGCAGTATGTAAAAAGTTATTGAAAGTATGTTGCAACTGTTGAGGCAAGATGTCATTAATCAGTAAGACCATTTACGGTCTTACTGATTACACTAAGTGCTTAAGGGTAATTATTCTTCAATTATTGGTCACTCGCAGCAACACACCTGCGAAGCACTTTGTCTGCATGTTAGGCATATTTGATGCTATCAGAACAGAAACGGACAGATGCAAACAAACAGATAAACTAAAGCATTTTAAGCATTTGTTGTGCATTTTAAGTATTTCATTTTCCCCTGCAGGCTGGGTGGCACTCTGGTTGGTTTTCACAGCTCTCTCCTCTCCAGCCTGCTGCCTCAGGTAACAAATTGATGAAAACAAACTCTAACTGGAGTGTTATTTAAAAAAAACCGTATTAAAAATGTACGACAAAACATCCGTGCATAATAATAAGATTATTTTTATGAAACTGACCATTCTGCAGCCTTTAACAAGTTTCCTGTAGGGATTGTCTTGTATTTAGCTCAAGCCATTATTTCATCAACCTTGGTCATTGTCCATGTCCCTACTGAAGAAAAGCATGTTGCTACCACGACTGTATTTGACAGTTTTTGGGGTAATGAGAATAATTTTTTTTTCACCACATATAGCATTTCCTACAAAGGCCAATAAGTTATTGTTTGACCAGAGCAAATTTCTGTATGTTTTTGCTGTGTCTCATGCCATTCTTTCATATAGGTTAGATTTGTGAAAAATGTCTATGATTCAGGACACTGACACTCAAGTATTATCTATAGCAAAATTCTGGTTTACAGCTATTTTGCAAGGCTTGTCGTTATCCCATACTTCTTCTGTTGGAAAACTATCACTAAAACAGCGCTCTGTGATATGCAAAACTTGGGATATTATTTTATATTTTTGTCTTTATTTAAATCTCTGAAAATGTTTATCCTGACCTTTCTAATGTGTTGCTTTGTCATAATGATGCTGTCGAAGCCTTTGCAAAACAACTAGATTCATATTGAGATATATTGCATACAGGAGGAATCTATTTTTACTAATTATGTCACTTCTGAAAGCAGTTGGGTGGATTAGATGATATTTAAAGAGTAAACTGAAGCCTTGAAAAACATGTTCACGTTTGTCTTGACACTTCAATAATTTGTGTTGGAGTATGTCGTAAAATCTCAATTATATCCTCATGACTGCAAACAATTTGCAAATTTAACTTGTACACAGCAGTGTATTGCTGATTTAATTTAAACAAGCAAAACAAAATGTCTGGTGTACAACAAAGGGACAACAAAAGCAAACATGAAACATGGAACTAATTAAATGTTGTGCATCAGAGCCTTTGGAAACTGGGAAATAGGCCAGAAGAGGTTAACATTAAAGGACATACTGTTCAAATAAAGAATGTAAGAGATCAAGTATGCTCTGAGGTTAGAGCTGGACTCCAACTTTTTTTTTTTAAATAAAGAGTTTGAAATACCTTTTTGTTGCCTTAACACAACATAGATGCCCTTTTGTATTTAACAAACAAAAAATAAGTTGCACAACACTCCTCCACTTCTCTTTCTTTTGAGAGAAGAGTTTGTACATGATCACTTGAACATACAAAAAGATCTCAGTAACTTTGAAGCATTTTTGCAACAGGATAGAGTCCCCAGTTCCAGCCTGCCTTTTCACAACAACCCACTCTGTAAATTGAAAATCTATCAGATACTCTTTATCTCAGCATAAGATTGTTGTTTTTAGCGTGTTGTGTCTAAACAAAACTATTTGAAAATCTACAAAAACACAGTGGATGGTATTTTATACTTTTGTCTTGGAGTACATGTAACTCAATTACTAAGGGGACAAGTTCCACTGAATTTAATGTTGCAACTTCTGGTGCTGAACAAACTGATTATTATTTTTTATTTAAAGTTAGCTTTTACTGCAACACACTAAATGGTGCAGATACAGATGTAAATAAAGTGTTCTGTGAGTAGTGGCAGTTCATAATATGGGCCAAAAGTATTATTAAAAGCAGCTGAAACTGGGAAGACTACTTTATTATGAAATTAACTTATCTTCGTCTATTCAGCCGTTTATTCTTTACCTTCATGATCCAGCTTACCAGCTCCAGAATGGCGGTGAGGAAGCGTTCCATCTTGGCTCTGGGCCAGTTGGTGCCCTGCTGTAGCCCCGCCCTCTTCTCTCAGCTGACTGAACACCTGTTGAAAGAACTGGCAAAGAACCCGCAAACATCACTGATGAGAACATACATCCAGTGCTTGGCAACTGTTAGTCGGCAAGGCGGCCATCGAGTTGGTGAGAAATTTTCTCTTTTCTCAGGGTACAGTTAGTTTTCTTTATGACATTTTATATACTATAATGGGGATGTTTCAAATGTATTAACAACATATTTATAACAGTATGTTCCTATAAAATCTAATAGAAATGAAAAAATGATGGCATCTAATTTTCTGACTCCATTTTAGCACTTTTTGTTTTTTTCTTTTTTGGCTTCAGTGTACGTATTTGGGTTTTTTTTTTTTGAATGAATGCTAGCCTCTTTGGTGTTCCTCTGTCTCTAAACCCAATGTCATCCAAAACTAAAAAAAAAAAAAATGTTTATTTCACATTTATTCATTGGAATGGATGCATAGACATTATTTCCAATATTCAAAAGAGTAGCTTGTCTAGCAAGTGGTTGTGCATGTTCAGTCAATTACATTTACACATCTGGGTAATTAAAACTCACAGGTATATCACTAAGGTTTCACAAAACAAACAAATTAATCATTTGTAGCTCTTGACAGCCTTTACTAATCAAAAATAGCTAATTGTCGAAAGCCATCCCTAAAATGTTGCAATGAAAGTTAAATGCAAGTTCTATGATTCTATGGTATGCAAAGTTATACTTGCTCTCATGGCAACCATAACTTTTGTGGTTGCTGTAAAAGGTTTGTATTTTTATAACAAACATTTTATAGGCTGGTATTGCTGGATAAATTGAAGTGATGTGTCACAGTTTATTGTAACTTTAGATTTCTTTCCTGTTTTACTGCAGGAGAGCATTTAGAGAAACTGATCCCAATGGTGGTGAAGTTCACCAGTGTGGAGGACGATGAGCTGAGGGAGTATTGCTTCCAGGCCTTTGAAGCCTTTATACGAAGGTACAAACAAACACGTTGCTTCCTTCACTTCAGGAAAACATTATATTGAATTTCTCCCATCATTTCCTTTCCATCCATTAATGCTCCTCATCAAACATTCACCTCACCCTAACCCCAAACCACTGGGCAGATTAATTATCTGGGGAAATCTAGCCAATCTCACCATGAACAGAATAAATTACACACAGAGTCACAAACAAACAAACTGGCTGATAATGTGAAGCATTTATGTTATCTACAAGTGTGCTTCTCAGTGCACCACAGGTTAGAAAAGTAACCTGATCACCTATTTAGAAGAAGATGCATTCTTTGGCTCTGATCAAAAACGCTTTTGATTGGGTCACAGTTTTAGGTGTTTGTTGGTGAAAGTTCTTTTCAACAATCACATGAATTTTATTAAACATTTTTCATTCACTTATTTACATTGAATTGTTTGAGTTTGCATTTTTTGTTTGCCTTATCCTTCCGTTTTAATTACAGCTAACTGTCAGACACTGTGATATCTGTAAACAGGTGTTATTCAGAAAGATGTTCTGGAAAAATATCCTCCGTGCATTAGTTCATTCATAGTTATGTGCTTAAATACAACATAGTTCAAATACATGACAATTATATGTATGAATCATGATATCACCAACAAGTTTTCTTTCAGGGTTGCTCTGTTTTTGGCTACATCTTTCCCCCGGTCATCTATGCTCGGCTTCTCTTTTCTTGTTGAAAACCAGCATCTCTAGAACATGATGCCATCTTCTACAGTGGGGTTGATGTGTTCAGGGTGACGTGTTATATTAAATAAATTTGCTATTATTCTTTGACAAGATTGTGCTTTCAGAGTTAAGCTGTAATAAATTCAAATAAAATAGAACAAGAAACAAATAACATTGTTCACTGGGATTTAGAGGACATAACTGGAAACTGAAATTTATAAATTTAACAAAGAAGGTCTAAACTTCAAAATAAACCTGTTGATAAAGATGCAAATAATTCTATTTTGATGCCCTTTATTGTGTACATATGTACTTTTGTCTAGTACTCACATTGTATTTGTTCACTAGATGTCCAAAGGAGATGTCACCTCATGTTGCCACGGTGACTAAGCTCTGTCTGAAGTTTATGACCTTTGACCCTAACTACAACTATGATGACAACGAGGAAGATGAAGACAGCATGGACCTAGAGGATGGAGCTGATGAAGGTTTGTTATCAGGTTTTTATCTGTTATTTTTCTTGAGCAGAACATTAAGATTTAAAAAAAATATATCAAAATCTGATATTCACCAACATAAATTAATGAATTCTGTTTCTTTAAAAAAATGAAGATTCTGATTTGGGTCTTCAAAAAAGAGAAAAATCAGAGTTTTAATCAAAAGTTCAAATGTCCAAAACTTCAGTTCTCAGTTGAACCACTGGCAAAACATCACATTAGAAATAAATTTGAATAAATCTTGAAGATACTCTGAAGAAGCATTATGTTTTAACTTTTCACAGAATCAGATGATGAGTACAGTGATGACGACGACATGAGCTGGAAGGTTCGCCGCTCCGCCATCAAGTGTCTGGAGGCATTGATCAGCACGAGGAGAGACCTTCTCCTCTCCTTCTACTCCTCCATCTGCCCGGCTCTGCTGGCCCGATTCAAGGAGCGTGAGGAGAACGTGAAGGCTGATGTTTTTGCTGCTTTTTCTACTCTCCTGAGGCAAACACGAGGCGGTTCAAGTCATCACAGCCTCATTACTGCCAGTTCAGAGCCAGGAACAGAGGAAGAACCAGCGGTCGCTTTGCTGAAAAAAGAGGTGCTGAAAACAGATGTTAATACCTAAGGCCAGAAGAAAAATTTAAGCCTATAATCTGAGTCATGTATTATTGCATCAAACATTGTTAAAATTAAAATTACCATACTTGTATTGAAATTTGGACACAACTAAAATGTTTTAAAATTGTGATCCACAAATATATTCCTTCTTTATGTTCACAGTGGGCAAAAATGTTTTTCTTCCCCACTGTTTTATACCAGCCTCATTTGGTGTGTTTGACGCAGAAAAACTCAAACTTAAAATTATCAGATCAAAGCACACTGTTCTATTTACAGGCTTAGTAAACCTTAGAAAACCACATGGTTACAGTTGTAACGATAAGACATAAAAAGACTTCATTGGAAACAATGGTTGCACATAGATGGTGTTTAATAGTTGCTTGGTGACTTTGTTGACTTTAATGCTCTGCTGCTGATGGGATAATTTTGGATAGTTGATAGTTACCAGTTGTTTCACATTTATTGGATTATTACCCTGAATGTGGATATGAACTATAAACTAAATATAGCTATATCTTCCTGTAGCTATTTTTAGATTTATGGAGTTTAGTAAATACTTACTGTACATGAACAGCATGTTGTTTTTTTGTTTTGTTTTGTGAAGAATGGAAAAATAAGGTCTATGTGATGCCCAAAGGAAATAGAAAGACACGTTTGAAGGCAACGCAGTGAACTTAAAGTGTAAAGTAGAAATAAAATCTTTTTAGCCATGTGTATTATTTAGGAAATGTAAAGCACACAGTGACTGTTGAAAACAACTTTTCACTAGCATGGGATTTCCATCCCTGATGAATAATTTAATTTCAAAGTGTTACATTTCTAATATTTTAGATTGACATTATGCTACTGCACATCCTTGCCAGGGGTGCCACTAAATGACGTCAACAAGTGCTGTATTGTAGAAACAAAAAAATACATTTTACACTTTCTGTCAGAAAAGAAACTTGTATCTTGCAAATGGGTTCCTGTTTTGAGATATTCATGTTTGATATGTGTTTTCATCTCCATTCAGGTGCCGGTGATTGTGAAGGCTCTCCATAAACAGTTAAAGGAGAAGAGTCTTAAATCTCGGCAGGGCTGCTTCTGTCTTCTCACAGAGCTAGCCTACACAGTACCTGGAGCCTTGGAAGAGCATATATCCATCCTTATACCTGGTACACATACATTGTGACATAGGCCCATTATCTTTGTTAATGTGGTGTAAATCTCAAATTTATTGAAGGTCAGCTTATTTTTCTTTTTCAGTTTTTCACACTGAAACTATCTCTTTGTTCTTCTCTTTAGTTCACTTTCCTTTGCTTTCTTTTTTCTTAATCCCCGCTTTTTTTCTTCTTCCAGGCATTGTCTTTTCCCTGACTGATAAATCCACCTCCTCCACCATGAGGATTGATGCTCTTTCGTTCGTCCACATTCTTCTCATTTCCCATCATCCTCAAGCATTTCAGCCACACATGCAGGTTGTCCAAACCTCCTTTAATGCTTTGCTCAGGAGACTTTAAGCCAAAATCGTGGATATGCATTTTGTGGGAAGTGATCAAATTTGGTCAGAACAATCTTAGTTATCTTGGTATTGTCTTGGAAATCACTCTGAACCATAAACGGGTGTCTGGGCGTTTCAGCGTTTTCATAGTTATCTTCTCTTTCGATCCTGCAGACGCTGCTGCCTGCCATCCTAACATGCGTTGAGGACACTTTCTATAAGATCACCTCAGAGGCGCTGCTGGTCACTCAGCAGCTAATCAAAGTAATGAGGCCACAGGGACAGACAACCAAATCCTTAGGTTTTGACCCAAAGCCTTTCATTCAGGAGGTATATCCTATTTTTTTTTATGTTATATTCAGTGTACATTGTTGGAGTTGGCATTTTTTTTTTTTGTTTTAGGAGAGGAAAACCATCTTCAGTAAAAAAAAACAAAAAAACTGTTTAGTCAGCAAAGACATAATACTTATGATATAAAAGAATTTGATTTATGTACAGCAAACATCCAAATATATTTTGCTTATACTGCTTGTTAGACTCTGCAATGCTTCTGTGTTTTATCTTTAAGCACAGGGAAATCTAAAATCCTTACATAAATAAGTTGGGAAAGCTGCATTATTTGTGTTGAGTGGAAATTAGGTTTCTGCTTCCTCCAGAATATCAAAGAAACATTTATCCTTGCAGGCTTTGTTCCATTTCACTGATTATTTTCTTTCACTGGATGAGTCTGTTGTTTTTACATTGTTTTGTTCTAATTTATTATTTGTTCCTGTTTTGGTTCTTTTGTTTATTTGCCTTGGATTAGCTGTTGTTTTGCTCCAGATGTGTTTTATTTTGTCACCTGTTCTTTATTAAATCTTCTTTCCTCCAGGTGTTTTCAGTAACAATGAAGAGGCTCAAAGCAACAGACATTGACCAGGAAGTGAAGGAGAGAGCTATTTCCTGTATGGGTCATATGGTGTGTCATCTTGGCGACCACCTGGGGACGGAGCTGCAGGGAGTCTTGGGGATCTTTTTGGACAGGTTGAAAAATGAGATAACAAGACTGACAGCAGTGAAGACACTAACCCTCATCTCTGCAGCTCCACAAAAGGTTCAGTAGGAACCATTTTCTTAATGAATTTACAAAAATAAAACCTGACTTTCTTTTAAAATATGAAAGCAACATTCCTCGCTCTTCCAGATTGACATGACATCCATCCTGCCAGAGGCTTTGTCAGTGTTGGGGTCTTTCTTGCGGAAGAACCAGCGAGCTCTGAAGCTCAGCACGTTGGCGTGTCTCACGGCGCTAGTTACCCATCATGCTGCCAGCATCAAGCCAGCTGCTCTGGAGCCTGTGTTAAGTGAGATTCCTCCTCTGGTGGATGAGAGCGACATGCATGTATCACAGGTATTCACACCAACAATGCTCTTTCTAAGACCAGATGTTTTTTTTTTTCCATCTGCAAAACACTAAAATTGTTACATCACCTAAGTCAGTAAATATTTTTTAGATTAATTTGTCACAGTGAAAATACACCAATCAGATATAGCATTATGGCCACCTGTTTAACAGTTTGTTGCTGCCAAAACAGCCATGAACCATTGAGAAACAGACTTCAGAACAATACTAAAGTTTTACTTTTGTGTATTAGCAGCTTTAAGTCCTGTAAGTTGCAAGGTAGGAGCTGCTTGGATCAGACTTGCTTGTTCACTACTGTTCAATCCTTGAATCACACTGGTAGACATTGGTTAGGATTAGGATTTTAGATAAAATTGTAAAAACAATATTAATTATGCATAACCCACCATTTTCTGACTCTTTACAGTCCCAGTCCCAGTAAATTTTAGTATCTCAGCTGCTAAAAATATATCTGACTTCTGAGTTTTCAGGCCAGCAAGCCAAATGATAATTCGATGCTCAACTTTTGACTGATATGGGACAAATTTCCGATATTAATGTCCGATCGCGATATGGCAATCTTTTATTTCTTAATTAGAAACTTGGGAAGCAGTTAGCTAGTTAGTATGGACATTTGATTGTTTTATTTAAACTGCATAAATTTTTACTTCAGCACAACTAGGTTATGTTTTATAATCTATAAAACACATTGTAATTTATGACTGCATCTTGGTGACGCCATGATGATAGTGGAGAGTCGTTGCATTCCCTGTTAGTTTTCACTGTACTAAAGTTACTGCCAACTACAGAAAGTAAATTCAGGATTTGAACCATAAAGCATGACTTTAGGCCAAACTTCTGGAGCTGTTTTTTGCTGTTAAAATACTCTATGTACTTTATGCTTTCCTCTGCTTAGGTGTCCATTACCTTGTTAACTTGCATGGCCAAAGCCTGCCCCTCCTCTCTGGCTAAAATCAGCTCATCTGTGCTGTCTGGAGTCTTTAAGCTCATCCACTCCCCGCTGCTGCAGGGTGGAGCACTTCTGGCTATACTGGACTTCCTCCAAGCCCTGGTGGTGAGCAAGGCCTCAAACCTGGGCTACAGGTGAGCTGGGGAGGTCAACTGTCCCAACATCCAGAAACTAAAAGTGTCATACTCGGGTCAACACAGATTGATGGGAAACTCGTTCAGGACCAATAACTGCAAATAGTTTGCAACCAATGAGTTGTTGACTAACAAAGGTTAAAAATTGCAGATAAAAATCAGGTAATTTTAGAGCTGATGTTGCAAATGGATGTATCTTTTTGCCAGCTCTATAAAATTACAATCATGCCAAAATTTGGTGTTTCCCTCAGGCTTGTAAACAGCTGTTATTTCATCAGGGTATGAGAAAACCTTCCAAAACTTACAATGTCAAAGTCTCCTTTGCTGATTAGAAGCTATTATATTATACTGCAGAAAATAAAAACAGTGAAACTTGATCAGAGCTCCCCTCACGTCACCGGTCCAGATTAAATCATGTCTCCAGTGTGTGGACATCACTCTTGAGTCACAACTGAGTCAGGCCCGCTTTGTTATTCTACAAAATCAATAATGATGTGATTACTGTTTTCAAGGGGAACTCCACAAATTATGTTGATAAAGATCACTTCACTAATCACAGGCAGTAACACTGAGTCTGGTAAAACTGACGTGTAATGCCTTCTGTGGCTCTCCAGGAACTTTGTCAAAATTAAGGTTGTCCCAAGCTGACGCATGGAGAACGTTAACCAGTGCCAAAACTGATAAATGACCTGACTATAAAATATCCTACACTTAAACTTACCGCAATTGTTGGCCTTATGTGGTGGCAAGGAAAACTGATCTGCTGGTCGGAGGGTTCCAGCTTCTTTTGGGGGACATTTTCAGTGACATAAGGATGGCATGTCAGATGCAATTAGGCTCTAAAGACTTCTGTAAAACTTGTGTGTTAATCAGTGGCTCTGTTATGACAGGACAGCAACAGTCTCTGTTTGTGCAACACAAAATGGTGGAACTTATTTCCTCCAAATGACATCAACCTACTCCAGATAAAAAGATAAAAATGCTCTCATCTGTAGCGACAGGATGGAAGAAGAGGCTTTCCCATATGATCGACTCAAGGGCTACAAAGTTACCCATTTCCTTCCCCTGCAAAACATCATCAACCATCACCCACAAACACCATGCTTGATGTGGTTGTGGTGCTCATATGCTCTGCATGCTCTTCATTCACCATGCAGCTGGTCTAAACAACACTGTTCTAGTAATCTTGTAATTCTTCCAGATGCAACTTTGCAAACTAAAGTTGGAGTGCTATTATGTTTTGAAACCAAAAACGATTTTCCATCACAACCTGAACAACCTGCACATGTTTAGCCTTTCTCCCATCTGTACGGTAATAAACTTTCAAATGTAATATTATTTTGGCCTGTTGAGTCTGGAGCTTCTGGGTTTATTTAACTTAACAAGATAAACTTAAGGTGAATTTGCCACTCTTTGGAAGACTTTTATGTTGAATGATGGTTATACACAATGTGCTTCATATAATTGATCTCCCAAAACTGCTGCTTTTTAGAGGTGTTCATGATCAGGACCTGAATGCTACCTTTCCTGTTCATTACAAAAACAGCAGCAAGGGCATCCTGTGGTCTGAACTCATACTTTTTTGTATATTTGAAGTCAGATTTAAATCATTTTAGATTCTGTGAAAACCCATTTTTGTTGTGCCCCTAAGAAATAAAACTCTAGAACTGCAAAAGTGTCAACTTTTTGTCATTAATTTTGTTATTAATACAACACAACATAGATTATGTTTCATTTAGCAGCGTTATTGCACCTTGCAGTGATTTGTAATGTATCAACATTACATCTTCTGTACATAAGAACTGGCATCTGATCATACATTTCTTCTTCTTTTTACTCCTATATTTTCTTCTCTTCTTCAGTCAGTTGCTGAAGTCTCTCATGGAGCCATTTCAAAGCCCCAAGTCCTCTGCGGACGTCCTGCACAGACAGTCCTACCACTCTGTGGCTCGCTGTGTGGCTGCTCTGTCCTCTACTTCTCCAAAAGAGATGCCTGGCACTGTGACCTGCCTCATACAGCAGGTGTGTGACTCTTCTTTTCGGTTATATAGGAAAAGGTTTTCTCAAGGTATTAGATACTATTTGTTTTTGTGTCTTATACAATCCCAGTGAAATCCTCAGACATTTGTGGTTGTAATGTCTCAAATGAAAATGGATATCTTACTAATACCTTCTACAGTATTAACACCGCCCCTTTCTTATTATTTTTGTGAAACATGGTACCACTGATGCTTAACGATGTCATCCTGGGTGTTTGTCTTATTAAAGCTCACTTCTCTCTTCCGTCAGGTGAAGAACTCCAGCTCCCCAGAGTCGGCTCGGGTGCTGTCTCTGTTGTGTCTGGGGGAGGTGGGGAGGAGCGGCGGTCTGGCAGGGAGTAAGGAGGTTCAAGGAGTCATCTTGGAGGCCTTTTCCTCAGCCAACGAGGAGGTAGGACACAAATAATTAAAAATCTAAGCTTGATTGCTCTTCCAAACAGGCATAAAACAAAAGGACAGTAAAAATAAATAAATACTTCACACTCATTTCACAGTCATTGGACTGTGGCTGAGCTCACATATTCAGTGACAACACTGAATAAAAAAAATGATCCCATGGAGCAACTTCATCTCTGTTCTTCTGAAAGCCACAGCTTGTTGTTGTAAAAATATGCCAACACAAATTATCTTCACAGTCATTGAGGCATCATCCCTTCTGTGTTCCCAGATAAAAACAGCGGCATCCTGCGCTTTAGGAGGCATGGCAGTCGGCAGCCTAAATGAGTTTCTGCCCTTCATGCTGAAAGAGATCTCAGCTCAACCACGAAGACAATACCTGCTGCTTCACTCCCTCAAAGAGGTCATCAGGTGGGTGTTCATACATATACATTATATCAAAGATTTTATAAGCCAAACAAGTTTTGTCCTTTGAGGCCTTCATAGTATCTCTGCTGAAGCTTTTTTCTCTTTCTCTGCTCAGTGCATGTCCAGCCTCCAGTCTCTCACCTCATGTGGAGTCGATCTGGGCTTTGCTGTTTCAGCACTGTGAGAGTCAGGAGGAGGGGACCAGGAACCTAGTGGCTGAATGTTTGGGAAAACTGACCTTAGTCAACCCTGCACAACTTCTGCCCAGACTAAAACAACAACTTAAAGCTGGTACGGTGGGGGTTAAGTTCTTTTTTTCTCTCCTTAGTTCGTCATGTTGGATCTTTTTTGACCTTTAAAATTTAGACATTTAGATGCCTCATCAGTGGCATTTCCACTCACTGCTTGACATTTTGAAAATAAATTAACTTAATGGGAACATGTCAATTAAAAAGTTTTTTTTTTCATATGTACTGATGTTGGTTTGTTTCAGGAAACTGTAAATCTAAAACTTTTTTCACATCACACGGGTCACATGATCTCTTATTTTATGGAAAAAATGCAATTGTGAAATTGTTTTTTGACATTAGCAAAGTATCAACAAAGTTTTGCAGCTTGTTCCATTTCAAATGGAAATGCAACTACTGTGAATCATGAAGAGCTCTACCTATTTGTAGAATAAAAAGATAAAGAGGATGAAATTAACCCTTTTCAAAAATCTGAAGTGGTGTTCTTTAATAGCTGCACTAATGAAACTCTTATCAAGAAACATATCAGTCCAATATATCCTAGACGAATGAAAAAGATTACAATGCTTTCTCCCACAGTTAACACCAGAGCAAAATCTCTGTACAAATAAAAGGTAAGCATCTTGGTATCACTTATTAATAAAACATAATCAAAACACATTTCAAATGGCTAATTTTTGTATCCCTGCAATGCCCATTGCAACAGGGACACACATTTCTCTTAATCAATTTTTTCTGAAGTGTTTATGTGCTTATATCAGCAAATCCATGGAGTTTAACCTCAGTTATTTTAGTTCAGATCCCAGAGATGTAATGTTAAAAATTGGTTACTTTAAATATCTCATTTGTAGAATTATTTTTGGTAACTTGTAGAACTTGATCCACCTCATAAAACAGAATCAAGTTTTAACACTCTACTCTTACCTGTTGTCTTACAGGTTCTCCTCAGACTCGCAGCACAGTGGTGACAGCTGTAAAGTTCACGATTGTTGACCATCCTTCTCCCATAGACCCACTGCTGAAAGACAGCATCGGTAAAACGCAGCATTAAAGATTTCCAATACAAATTCTACAACATTTTACTGGCCATATGATTGCACATAAAAAATGTTTGTGAATGGACTTCAGAACAAACCTCAACATTCCTGGAAAACGTCAAATTTATAGCACTCTGTTGCCACTCAGAACAGCCTTGGTTATTTTCCAATGAGCCTTAGTTTCTGTTGATTTTACTTTATACAGGCTTAGTGTGAGTATCTGATTCAGAAGTACTCAAACTTGGATTGGGTACATTAAACAGACCCGGTGGGCACAAAGAAAACAAGACACACTGCTGTTTTGGACTCTTTCTGATGATTGTAGCCTCAGCTCTTCAGCTGTGATGAGTCTTATTCTTACTGAAGCCTCAGGCTACTGAGGTAGTCGTCTGTTGTCACAACCCATAAACTTCAAACACAATTTGTTTTAATTCGCAGATGATTTTCCAAGTAAATATTTTAGTTAGTTTTAGCCACCAAAGTGGTGAACTCAGCTACCATGATGTTTTCAAATTAGCATTCTGAATACATCATACTTTGCAAAAAATATTTATAATCCTTCAACTTTTTTATCATGTTTTTTCTCTGAAGAGTTTTTGTGGTGCTAGTGGCTCGTATTTTTGAAAGTAGGCAGACAGGAAAGAGGGTGAGGAGAGGGGGGAGAGGGGTGGCCCCTGCGCCACCACAGCACGCCCCATCCTTCACCTTTTTTTTTTACATTTGTTATGTTGTACTTACAAACATCAATGTATTTACCTAACTTTCATGAAAAAGACCAATACAAAGTCTTTTACTAAGTAGGAAGAATTACAACAGCATTTTGCTGCCAACACCATGCTTCCTTGTGAGGTTGTGTTTAGGATGATAGGTAATGTCTTAATTTTGACTCACATGTAGCATTTCCTTGAATGTCAATAAGATCCACATTTACTGTTTTCCTTTTGCTGCTTGTGGCATTGAAACTACAGCAGGAAATTCTTCTGACCTTTTTAAATAGTGACTTCCTTCCTGCCACTTTAACACAAAGATCATATTTAGAGTATGACTAACAGTGGCTCTGACTTGTCTGATGCCTTCTTTGGTCTTTTTGATAAATCATGTTTGCTTATGTTCTTTACCAAACCTTAAAAGGTGATGAGGGAACAGCTGCATTTATGCTAAGGTTAAATCACTCTGGTGGGTTTTATGTACTAAGTTTCTAAAGCTTCATGGTGGCGCTTCATTACCTTTAGGCAAAGTTGGATGAAAACAAATGTATGCATAGATATTTTTGTTTTCACGTATTTTTAAAACTGTGTACTGTTTTCCTCCAACTTCACAATATGTAGTAGTATTATTTGGCCTGTCCCATGAATTTTTAATGAGGGACATTGTTTGTGAATCTACTGTGATCTACCGTGACAAAAAAATTGATTTGAAGTCCTAAACCATTTTTAACACTCTTTAGTATATTAGTAGCTTTTCATCATGTTCGCTGAGGGTTTCACACTTTGTTAATGGTGATACAAAGATATTTTGTATTTTACTCTGACAGGTGACTTTCTGAAGACCCTGCAGGACAGTGACATCAACGTGCGCCGTGTCGCCTTGGTGATGTTTAACTCTGCTGCTCATAACAAACCATCTCTGGTCCAAGGTCTACTGAGAACAATCCTGCCTCACCTTTACAAGGAAACCAAGATCAGGAAGGACCTCATAAGGGAGGTGCGTTAGCTGATGGACACTACAAATAATGACAATCTGTGCAAATGCAATGCTTTGCATGTGTACTACAGGTGGAGATGGGACCCTTCAAACACACGGTGGATGATGGTTTGGATGTGCGTAAAGCAGCATTTGAGTGTATGTACACTCTGCTGGACAGCTGCCTAGAGGGGCTGGACGTCCTGCAGTTTCTGGATCATGTAGAGGAAGGACTTAAAGACCACTATGACATCAGGGTGAGCAGGAATATTATTTGAAAATGAAATAATTGTATCAAATAAATGTCAAGCTTGCTTCATAGAATGTATGAAAACAGCAATTCAGCTCTCTGGACCATTAAAGAACCTTTTTCTATCACTTCTGTTTATTCTGGGCTGTAGATGTTGACCTTTTTGATGTTGGCCAGACTGGTTTCTTTGTGTCCTGCTGCTGTTCTCCAAAGACTAGACCGACTGGTGGAACCTCTTAAAGCCACCTGCACCACCAAAGTATTGAAACACTTTAAAATTATTACTGAAATAGTCAAATATAAGGCATTTGTCCCAGTTTATTGACCTGATGCTTAACCAGATAGCCCACCAAACAGCATGGTTTACACTCTGTGGCATCTCCTACAATCTACAGGTAAAGGCCGGCTCTGTAAAACAGGAGTTTGAGAAGCAAGAGGAACTGCGGCGCTCAGCAATGCGCGCTGTCGCCGCCCTGCTGGCTGTCCCAGAGGTGGAGAGAAGTCCCAGCATGGCTGAATTCGCCAATCAGATTAGATCCAACGCTGACATGGCGTCCATCTACCAGAGTGTCCAGGGAGGGGAAGCAGGGGGCTTAGGCCCCACAGAGAGCATGGATATGAGCTAAGCACTCCTTTAGTGCCTTAGAAGAGAATATGGTGGTTTTTCAGTTGTTTTTTTTTTTTTTTTTTTTTTTTTTTTGTATTTTTAGAGCTTCAGGCCAAATTTTTGATCCAACATTTGATGTTTTGTTTATTGTGTGATTTTTTTTTTTCTGCCTTGTTGGATCTAATTAATTACATCCTGTCAACGTGAGCTGAATAAATTTTTGAAACATATACTGAAAATAGTGCTTTTTCCACATTAAGTTAAAATAAACTCTGCCGTTCAGCCATTTTAAACTGAGTTAAATGTGTTTTTACTAAGCCTCACTATAGAAGTGCCATTTTGCAAAGAACAAACATCTTACAAAGAATATAATTTTTTACTAGGCAGAAAATATGCCAGTTTGAGCTCTTTATGACCTGGAGAGAATGCTGCGTTGTTATTTAAACAAATTAAACTCTTCCTAATGTCCTGTTCTCTTGAATGTGTGTTTGTAAATGCACCTAGGCTTCAGAAAAGTTTGACTTTTATTTTTAAAAGTTATAATTAGAAAAGTGGCAAGACAAAAATTGTTTTATTAAATTCAACCTTTGACATCCTGGCATCCTTTGACAGTTCTTTGGTCTTGCCAATCATGGAGAATTGATTTGAGTGTCACTCTGTGGATAGATGTGCTGCAAACATTTAATAAATTAGGGCCAGGAATTTCTGTGTTTGAATAGTTCCTGAACCACATTTTGTGAGCAAAAATGCAAAACCTCCACGGGTCATGAACTTTTTACTCCACTAGTTTCCATCCTTTTATGAAAGACAGGGAGATATCTGAAGGTTTTGAATGATTTTAATTACAACAGTACCAGTCTTGGTTTTCTGTAGGGGGACAGAAACTGCAGTGGAGGATTACTGAATCTATTAGCATATTTGAAGCAGAGCAAGATTCCTGAGATGACAAACAAAGTTAGCTGATCTTGCAAACCTGACAAATACTTTACTTGAGTTTTACTTCTATCTGGTGGCCAGTGTAAAACTGTTAGACAAACTGGTGAGATGTGGCTGGAACAACCAGCCTTATAAGTTGTATCTTGATATTTGATAGGCAACAGGTGCTTCTCGTCAGCATGAAGCGCAGACTGGTGACGCCTCCTCACAAAACAGAAGGAAAGAGGAAAACACACTGAGGAGAAAAAGGGAGCAAATGAATCTGATGCCCTAACACACCCAATGTCATCTTTCCTCTAATCCTGACAATTTTTATTCAATTAATGTATAACTGTTCAGTGTAGAGATGTGACTTTTTCATTTTTAAGATAAAGACAGACTAAGACAAAAATAAATAAATAAAGCAAATCAGACAAATATATTTCAATAAGTAATAAAAAAGCAATGTACATACTGATGTATTGTGGTGCCATGTTTTTTTGTTCATAAAACCAGGAAGTAATCACACTAAAGATAAGCAGTCTTATGATCATAATTGTATAAAAATACACTAAGCAGTTGTAAAAAGAAGCTGTAAATAGCTTCCAATTGAAGCAAAACATCTTCAATTAGCTGAATGTTAAATAAGCAAGTTATAAACAACAGAACACGTAAATGTACAATGCCGAATTAGAACCTGATTGATTCAACATCAGAGAAATAAAGCTCAGGGCTGAAATACACGCACGCACATGCACAGGGAAGATTGAGTTCCAGCTGCACAAAGTAGAGGTGGGTTAAAGGAGCAGAGCTTCTGGGTCAGCGTTATTCTCTTAAGTGCTTTGCAAGCTGACAATAGAGTACGGCAGCAGGGCTGGCTCATTTGTAGGAGTGTTGGCATAAGTAGCAATCACCAGCTCTGGTAGTTCTTCATAGAAATGATCCTAACAGAGAAATAATATCAGTCTGGATACTGGCATGACAAAATCTATTTGTTGGTGCAACAACACTTTAACACAGAAAATGTTGATTTTAAAACTAACCTCTGTTGGATGACATTCTGCTGCTCTGCAGTCTGTGTTTTTTGTATTTGAACGTCCTTTTCAAAAACAGAAGAGTACAAAAAAAAGTAAATAAATGAAAACACAGAAAACTATTATCTAAAAATAAATACAAACATTCTTACGTTTGTATATAATGATCAATGTTGTTGTCCAAAGCAGAAGTATCACCGCAACTGCGATAGTGATCAGAATTTTCTTCATGTCACCTACAACGTACAGCCACAGTCTTGTTTCAAGCACTCATCAACACAGAGAAATTAATTGATTATTAAGCTGTTTAAGAACAAAAATACAGTAGTCTCTTACCAAATGAATTTGCAGATAAAGTTGCTGAGTTATCTAAACAAGTGTGGTGTGTGGGATAACAAAAAATGCAATATTAGTTTTAATTAGTAGCAAACCATAATCAGCAAATGAAAATAAATAAATGCTTGTAATGTATTAATCTCAGATTAATGAATTACAGATAAAAAGCTTTACTATAATACTCAAACATAAGGGAATGCACAAACTGGCTTGTGGCTCAGTGTTAGACGTATTATCAATAAAAGTAGGTAATCTAGGAATGTCTAGCAGTGTTTGGTGTCTTAATTCGATGTCTGAAAAACTATATGCTCACCACTTTACCTGTTTCTGCAGTAAAGGTTTCTGTAGTAAAACTACAGCTTAGATGTAGTCAAACTACACCTAAGCTGTCTGAATCAGGGTAGGAACAAAAGGACTCACCTACTTTCAAGGCTAACTTGTGAATAAATATTTTGCTGCGTTCCTTGTTGGTGTCCTCTGCTCCACACCAGTATGTTCCAGAGTCAGCTACTGTTACATTTCTCACTTCTATGGTGATGGTTTTGTTTATTTTGTTGTCCTTCATCATAAACCTCCTACTCATGTTGTTATTTATGGTGCTTCTAACATCCTGACATTATTTTGATTGTCTCCCTTACAGATAAATTTTGTCAGGTTAGAGACACCGTTTCCGTATTTACAATAATATTTTAAATCTTGTCCTGGAATTCTTGATCTTGACAACATTGTGATATCTGTGGAAAATAAGTGTTGTTTTAGCCTCGTTCAATAATTGGTGAAAAAATAAATATGTACTCACTTACTTTTAACCTCCAGCTGTATTTTTGAGATTCCAACTCGGTAACTTCCATTGCTTTCTTTCACTCCACACCAATAAACACCAGCATCGTTTAAGGACAAGGGATTAATTGACAAACGGAAGTCGCTGCTGGTATGAGACAGGGTGAATCTTCCTGTTGAATTTTTAGATGATTTTGTTGTTAAGATACTCTTACAAGTAAAGTTGTTTTCTTTGCAGATGAACTTGGACTTGGAGTTATCTGGGTAATCACATTTGATGGTCGTTTTAGCTGTTCGGTAAGCAGTTTGAGTGAGTCTCTTGCAGTGTGTTTTTTCTGTAAATAGAACAAGTCTCAATAAATATGTAAAAAGTTCCTGATATTTTATGATGTGACAGAGAGTTAATTACTTTTGCAAAGTTATATTTGCCTACATAGCCATGTAAGATGTTTTTACTTTTTTTACTCTGGTACTCTCTCCAACAGAATGCCACTTACCACCAGTCTTTACTTCATTCTTTTTTGCGTTTTCATCACATTTAAAACCATAAATTCCATTGTCCTTGGAGTTAAAACTCCATACCTGTAGACTAAGATATTTTTCCAATGTATCATGGTAAAAAGAATATTTGCCACTTTGTTCCCATTTGTTTGTCTGATTACTCTGTATGGTTTTAGATGGTAAAATCATTTTGAGTTTATTGTATTTTTGTTCGTCACAAGGATATTTCCATGTCATTTCCATCCATCCTTCCAGACATATTTTTATCTCTGTTGAGGCCTCAGTTCCTGCAGAAGAAATATTAAATTTATACGATTCCAGTTACCTACGAAACACAGAGAACTATTTCAAACCAGCTTATGGTATTAAAGCTGCAGTATGTAACTATTAAAAAATATATATTATTTTATATATTAGTTGAAAATGTCACTATGTCATGACAATATTGTATGAAACAGATAACCTGTGGAAGAAGATTGAGCTCTTTATAAAAGTTACATGCTGCAGCTTTAAAAATATTAGATTAGTTTGTAATTACATAGCAGATATTGGTCAGCTCAGTCTAAATTAAAACTTATATGCAACACTTTTCAGGTTTTTTGTAATTTCTTGAAACACAAAATTAACATGTAAAATTACATAGTACAAAACCTATGTAAAATGATAATTCTGGCTTTTTACATGCACACATCTTCAGTTTCCAAGGAACCATGCATTTCTGCAATCTTTGGAAATGAACTGTCTGCAGCTGATCCCATCAGGTCCATTCGGGATTTCATTACTTTACCTTCAGAGACCTTCTTCTGGAAGCAGTTTTACAATCCTGACATGAAATCCTTCCATCATTTGTTCATGGTTCATACCTATCAAGTACATACTGCACAATTTGCTGCCATGGTCTGGTATAAGTACTGGACTAAAAACCAATAACTCAACAGCCAAAGTTAAAGGAAAAATAAAATCACAGAAAATCACAAAAGCTTGATAAACTCATCTAAACTATTTATTTAGATGACATAAAAAGTGGTTTCCTTAATCAGTTTCAACATTTCAGCTTAAAACTTAGAAAAATTAAAAGCGTACATGTATGTATTTCTAATAGTGGGCTGAAAACAGATAGCTTCCTGAAAACTTAAAATAACTAATAAATGTGACATATTATTTTAAACCCTATTTGAGAATGGTCTGAAATCGGATGTAAGATGCAAGACATACAATTTAATCAAATAGAAGCTTTTCAAATACCTGTTATTAGTGGAAGGATAAGTAGAAAGACTCTCTCCATGTTGAAGACCTAAATGTCAGGTCTGATTTTGGTGCTTCCTGGTTGCAAAATCTGTGTCAGCGGAGCAGGAAGACAAAGATGATATGGGTGGTTTCAATTTTGATTGCACTGAGTTACAGTGGTTTATAATTAGTCCAATTAGAACACTGCTTAAATCATCTATTTGTCCAAGGGGCCCATGTCTACATTCAGTTTGTATTTTATATCTAAATCAGTCTTTTGACTGTGGTCTACTTGAGTCAGAAAATACTTAAAATATTTTTCAGTGGTTGGAGGTGGGGAGACATTTACTCTTTTAGCACATCAACTGTCAATCATTCTCTTTTCCTTTTCAGGCATTGTTAACAGACTGTTGGTGTAAACACGTAAAGTCAACATGGCAGAGAGGGAGAGTGACAAATTTTCCTTGGTAAGTGTGGGTTGATACATTTATTCAACAGGCCACAAACAGATGCAGACAAAACAGGGCTGCATTCACAAAATCCCTATTTCCTTAGGTTTTATCCTATCAGACATTTGAACCCTATTTTCCTGCTTAGGAGATTCAAGTGCACCCCAAGGGTGAATTCACACCAGTTCTGGTTAGTTTACTTTAATCAAACTCTAGTGTGTTTGTCAAGATTAATAATAGTTCATTTGGGGAGGTGTGTATGTATAATTAAACAGTGATGTAGACGTGGACCAAAAAAGCTAACTCTGATTCACCAAAATATCTATGTCCTGGTTTGATTAAAATTAACTCTGGTGCAGTTCAAATATATATGTGGATGCAAGCGAACTGGCTCGAAAAGCAAGAAGCAAACTGTAGCGCAGGGCTTTCTGGGTCAATAGAGTCAAAACAAATGCAAGAGTCTAACACTAGATGGAGAAATTGCTCATTATCTTTTACAAAAGACAAAAGAGAAATCATTTAGACGCTAAAATTTGTTGCTACTCCATTTTTGTTTACATCTTGTGAAGAAGGAAGTTGCCCTCATATCTTCTAAGCTTTTCTTGTTGATACCTGTGGTAGTTCTTCACAGTGCCAACACATCCGAGGTGTTGAGCTGGTTTATCAATTAGTTTGGATTTTTTATGACAATGCAATGTTTTGATCCTCAAACGAATCAAGTCTACTGAACTGTCAGGTTTGAAAATACCCTTACTACACTGTACTTTTTATTTTTTTACTAGAGTAATGTTATCATACTGTGTTGCTACTTTGATTTGAGTAAGATTTCTGGTTACTCTAGCCACTCCAAGTCACTACACTTTTTACCCACTTCAGAGTGGCGCTCACAATCCAAGTGTGCTCTGCACTTGGAAATAATTTGTATTTGCAGCTTTTCCAAAAGCCTGTGATTTGCCACTGCAAAATGAACAGCTTCCATGCATCAGTAAAGCTGCTTCACGAAGATACTAAATTAAATAGTAAAATCTTCAAACATGTAATTCTTTTAATCTTGGTCCACAAAATAAGACATTTTCTCTGAGATATTAGAAAAATTAGTTCAACTTAACTTTTGGCTCTTGTAGAAAGTTTATTCAGGGTTTCTGTCCTCATCAAGATCTGCTGAATTTCCCAGTTTCAATGACGTTTCTGGGCCTCCATCATGACTTTTAACATTTTCATGATCTTATCAGCAACCTGAGAGGATGCAGATAAAGGATTCTTAGGGAACCGCAGCACACCATTGAGATTGCAGTGACTCTTGGTTTACTGTCAACCCCAAAGCGTGATGATCATTTTCATTTTTAAGAGCTGAAGTTTGGGCCCTGAATATGAAATAAAGCTAAACACAAATTGAGCTAAGTTGTTATGCTGTCACAACCAGTAAATTGGAATATTATTGAAAAGTAAATTTTTTTGAGCAGCCTTTTTTCACTTGCAGGCCCTGTGTAATACAACATAAACCATAAGAGAATAAGACAATCAAACAGAATACAGTATTAAGAAAATAGTAAGATTACTAATGACACTGAATATTAATGGGAATAACCAACCAATACATTGTTTTGTACCTGTCATCACTGAGGAGACAAATAAAAAGATTTTCATTTCCATGGTTATGCGACCATAACTATCTGCATTTTCTGAACTTCTATTATAGATTTGCAACTATAGAGCTCATCAGTTCTGGAGGCAATGTTCTGCCAAAAAGTCTGTTTTAATAAGAATTTGTTAATACCCAGGTGCAGAACTGTTCTTCTAAAGTGAATAATTTTGATAACAAAATGAAAATAAAAGTTTTATTTTATTTATTTTGTTTATTTTATTCATTTATTGTTTAAAATTAACTTGTAGCATGTTGATATATACAAAAGTTTTCAATGAAAAAAGTAATTGGAAGAAAAAAGCCTTATAATGTCTACTCCTTCTCTCAGAAGTCAATTTCCAAAACCATAAGCATCCAAGTATCAATCAACCATCCATATAGATACATCTTTAAACACAAAGCAGGAAATGTATATAAAAAATAAAAATAAACAATAAAGATGAAAACATAAAACAACATAACAACAAGCATAACACACCTGTAGTACTGATGGTTTTCAAGTGCAACAATCATATAAAACATAAAAAAGTAAAATAATGTCACAATGCATTCTGTGATATGACAAATCTAAGGCTGAAGAGAACAGAGAAATCAAACTTTAATACTGAGCTTTATCATTGCACAGCAGGTCAGATGTCATGTATCATATTTTAAAAGATCAACTGATTCCAGCTTGAAAGTATTTACAATTTTTGCCCTGATCAAATAAAACTTAAGTCCACCAATCTCTTTCTTCTTTGTTTTCATTTATTTATTTCCTGTTGTTGCTTCTTTACTGCTGAGTAAAGCGGTTCGCCTGTAGATTTGGTTGGTGGATCTCTCATGGGAGCTAAGTTTTGGCTGGGCTTTAGGAAAGAATAGTGACAAGAGGATGAGGAGGGTTCCATGATCTGAACTTCTCCATCAGTGGTTTTGGGGTTTGGAAATTGATAGTACAATAATGCAGTGAAGCTGAGTCGTTAGGTGAAAAGTTGACTGTGCCCACGTTTGTCTGCAGGCCAAGTGGTATCTCTTCATATATGCAGTCCTTTTAGAAATAAATGTTTAAAAATTATATATTTTTTCCATTTAATCTAAATAAAATGAGTATTCAATGCCAACTATTTTCTCTATAATAATATGACTGAAAAAAGTAAACAAATTAAATACATCAATATTTTTCCATGTAAACACTAACCTCTCTGGGATGTTGCTCTGCAGATCTGTTTTCTGCTTTTTCTGAACGAAGACATCCTAAGAGAAACACAACAATAAACAGCACTTTGTCAAATCCAGAGGATCCCAGAACACTTCAAACTCCATTCAGTCATTCACTGTACCAGCTACTGGACTGTAGCCACAGTTGGTATTATTGCACAAAGCAGATTAAAATTTTACAGTATGATTTTCATGATCAGCAAAATCTGTAAATCAGTGAATAATCATATAACAGAATTTTGGAGCTAATGCTTTAACAAAAATAAACTGTTAAGTATAATTTTTTTTATAATTCATTTCATTTTCCAGTTTTAGACTGAAAGGAAATATTATTCCAGGCTGTTCAGGAATGATAAATTTCAGGTAAAATATTGTTTTTTCTGAATTCTATTTTAAAAATTATTATCACTGTCAAATAGGGGTGACAATCTTGACACAATTCGCCATGTTTTAGAATTAGGATTCATAATTACATTCACAGTTTGAAAATATTATTTTGTCTGTATGAGAACCTTTATTTTGTGCCAGTAAATGATGTAAATTCTTACGTTTGTACAGACAAAACGTAACTATCACCAAAAGAATCAGTGTCCCTCCAGCTGCTATCATAATGACTGATGTTTTCATCCCCGAACTCAAGCCACCTGAAAGAAATGCCATTGTTTGAAACAGTCTTAAAATGATTTCCCAATTTCTTTTAAAGAAACTTAAATATATTTTACAGAAACAAAGTAAAAATATTGTTAAGGTTGGTAAGCATGATGTTCTCCTACTAAAAAACCCCAACAACAAATAAATAAAGCTATGCATATAATCAATTCCAAAAACATCTTGTGCCCCATTATATATATGTCTTGATGTAAAGATGTGAGCTTACCATAAATACGTGAAGATGTAGTTGAAGTAGGAAGAGATGTGGGTGTTGCAACTAGATATGAAAAGCATGGAGATAAAACCATATATTATGATACATGTGAAAGGTTTTGAACCATAAATCTGTTGAAGAGTGATGCTCATAAACATGATTTTGTTTATCACCAACCACTGTCCCCATGTCACTCAAGCGTCCAGTTGCTTGATTGACACTCAAAATTTCTCTTTTTGCAAATTACTTTTCAGTTATATTCTCATGCTGAATGTCACTGATGTTTTCTTCTAATCATCACAACTCCTGTCTGATTACAGGAAAGTTGAAATAAAATGGAAACACTATTACCAATAACACTGTACTGCCAGCAGTGTGCATCCTCGAATGCCGATGTCAGATTGTGTTTTTGTTGCTTTCATTCCTCCCAATGTGGGTGTTAAAGAATTATAAAAAGAAATAGATACACATAGTTCTGCCTTTTCATCTAAACAAGTAGTTCTGGTGATTAATTAAAAGATCTGTGATTTAACACAAATGTACTTTGCCAACAGGAAATGATAATATTATCAGCACTTTAAAATCACATGCTGCGCCTGTGCTTCCTGTATTAAAGGCTGCTGAATAAAACCACTTCCTGTAATGTTTCTCCCTTTCAGCTCAGAAACACCACAATAATGTCACCAGCATTTCTTTGCTTATACGTCTAACCATCATTAGAGCAAGGTCCTTACCTGAGAAATTAAAGGAAATGATCATATTGATTAAATTGACCTTACAATCAATCATACATTTTTCAGTAATACCACAACAGGTCAAATCAGGGTTAGACTCACCTGCATCCAAGAAGAGTCGGCTTATGAATATTTTACTTTGCTGCTTCTTCTTTCTTCCTCCACACCAGTATGTACCAGAGTCTGTGGCTCTTACGTCTTTTATTGTTATAGTGATATTACCTTTCTTATTCTTCTGCATTGTAAACCTAGATTTTTTAGCTGCAGTTTTGGTGCTGATGACAACTTCACATTTGGTCGGCTTTTCTCCCTTACAGACAAATTTGTCTATTTGGTCTTTGTCATATTTGCAAAAGAAGTTGAGGTCCTCTCCAATAACTGGTGATTTGGTGAAAGTTACAATATCTGTAAAAAATAAGATTTAGTAATTAGGTTACCTTACCAGAATGAAATTTCAAAATGTAGGGACACAAGTACTATTTACCTGTAACCTTTAGAATGTGTTCAGGATTTTTTGTCTTTCTCTCTTCCCTTTTACAGTAAAGACCATCACTGTATGGACACGCTTTATAGATTGATTCTGTGAATTCACTATGTGATTGTGGGGAAAATTTGTCACAGACAAAATCCTTGGACGTGCACCTTAACTGGAATTTTGACTGGTTTTGATTTGGATAATTACATATTGTTGGGTTTTTAGATGTTTCAACTGATGAGATACAGCCGTCTGCAAATCAGAAAGATAAATATTTGAAACAGACAACATTTTATTCAGCAAATGCATTTCTTAAACCGTACACTTAAATACAGTTAATTGTTGCAATTGTTGCAAATATTTTTGCAATTTAAAAGTTGAATGTAGTTTACCTGCTTTGACTTCTATCATTCTACCGATGTGACGTTTTGTTAAAATTACAGTCAAACTGCAGTTTTTGGTTTTGTATTGGAACAGGAGGGAGTTAAATCTTTCTTCACATTTAACATTTTGATTGTTTTGCTCTGAGTTAATTGTGGAAATAAATATTTTCACATTTTTACTGTTTGGATGTTGGCAGGTAAATTCAGTCCCATTTTGTGGGCATTCTTTTGTTCCATCTGAAGCCTCAAAATCTGTAGAACAGACAGATAAAAATGTTCAGATGATACAACACAGGTCATCAGCTAAGAAACAAATTTAACACTACAGAATTGTTGTATATTTTTCCAATACTTTATAAATTCTAACGGTTTAAAGCAAAGTCAAAACTACCAATTATATGTGAAATCAAATGCTAGTGGATTCAAACTAATTATGAACAGAAATTGTGTTTGGTTACATTAAAATGGATTTGACTCATTAGTTTTCCGTAGTGGTCTGATGCTCGACTGAGATTGTAAGTGTAATGCTTCTTCGAGAATGTGAAAACGGTAACTAAAATTGTGCAACAACAATTTTACCTCAGATAGAAAAAAAAAGAACAGCAAAAAAGAGAACCCAAATTTTACCTGAAATCAGGATGATGAGTAGAAAGATGTTCTTCATTTCGCAAGTCTCAGACTGTTATGTAGTGAAATTGTATGATGTCTATTCTTCTTTCACCATTTCCTGAGTACGCAATCTAAATCTCCACCCATGTTCTTCCTTTATTCTCTTTGTGGTGGTGCTGTAGTGCGGTTGCAACAATTAACTAAAGACAAGACTGTAAAAACTTGCAGTAAACGAAACTATGCAATAAATTTTCTGAATCACTTATAAGCATCAGAGTTTGATTCTTACAAGTGAGCTTAATATGAACAATTAGCAAATAGCTTTTTTTACTTATCTGTCATCAGTCAAAAAAGGAATGAATAACACAATATTCTTCTGGCACTTTATGATTCAGAAATCTGTGAAATTGTTCTCATTCTGGAGACATTTGAAGTTTATGATTATTTTACTGCATTTAGCTCACAGTGCTTTTGAAGAACTGGTCCATGTTGAAGTCCATTTATTTTGAGGGAGAAAAGTTGTTTGGACAGCTCAGTAACGCACAGAGTAACAAATCACAGAAATATGCGTATAAATAAAATATATTTTTTGCAACAATGAATAAGAATTGAGTAAAGAAAATCAACTCTAAAAATCAAAACACGCTTAAATAAAAAAATAAAAATCATTCTCACCTACATTTGTTTTTCAAGAATTATCTACATTATTTTTTCTTTATTTTTGTTAATTTTTTTGTGTAATGTATGCATCCTTGTAACTTACAACTTTGCATATTAAGCTAAGTTTTTTTCTCAATTGTTTCCCATTTCAAAGTTTGAATGTTTTTCTGTTTTGTTTGTTGTTGCAGATTTTTCATTTGGCTGTCATGTTTAATGATTTCTCTTGCCCATTTTCTGACAAAAACTTGATAAGTGATTATTTTGGTCTTCTTGAGGTATAACATAACATGCATCATACATAAACATTCTCAAAAGAATCAAAGCATAAAGTTCAAGCTGCAAAAAGAAGATAGAAATCTTGCACGCTCTAACCATTCTTCTTGATCAGGAAATCTCCCCTCAAGCCATATCCTACTGAAATGTTTTCTTGCTTATTTACTCCACTGCTCTACTTGTTCTTTCTAATAAATAGCTGAATGTTCTTGGTTTTCATTCCCCTTTGTTTTAGGTCTGATACCCGCTACGCCAGTATAAAACATTTTTATGGCCCGCAACTTTATTATCAACACAGCAATTTAGTGAGCCATAATGACCTCAGATCCAGACTAAAATTAAGCATGTAATCAAACTATAGATAGACAGAATGAAAAAAAAACAAGTTTGTAATCCATTGATAAAATTAAAATTTTTTAACCTCTGCAAGTTTCAGTTTGTACCTTTAGCGATTATATCCCATTCCATTTGATGTTCTTATTTTGGTTAAATGATTCAAAACAACACAACAAGAAACTTCCCTGGATTTTTGGGGAAATTTCTAATAAATCATTCTACTGCAGTTAACTATATTATGCTGATTTCCTGCATAAAATCCTTCAAAAGTAAATCAAAGTCTGTGGTTGTAATGTAATAAAGTAAGTATTAATGTTGTCATTAAATGTTTAATGTTTTTACAATTTTTTATGGGAAAGATGTTGAAATAATAATCGAGACACAAAAATATTTACTTTTGTTTATTTATTTTGAAAATATAAATGTAAAAGTCATAAAGAAGAAAAATAATAAATAAGTTATGAGGATATTATTGAATGAAATTACTTGCCTTTTTCACACACCGTAGTTCTGCACCAAATAATTAACTGAATAATCATCAATCATCATGTTGAATGATCATGTTTCATTCAACATGATCCACATGTTGAATGAAAATTTTAATTCAGTATTTTAAGCATTGATAAATCATACTGTTCCTCAACATGACTGAGGCAGGCTAATTTTCAAACACTGGAAAATGAAATAAAAATAATATAAAACATATAAGTATAATGCTGTTTTGCACACTTTGAACACAAACAGCCTCACACTGACCTCCAAATACACCACCAGATTTTGCTGACTGGGCTGTTTTCTGCAATATCAAGCTGTCTGTGAAAACTAATAACACAAATCAGTGTTTCTAGCAAGTGTATGTAAGTATGTAGCCCTGGTGGAACACCAGCCTTGTGTTAAAGAGCTCTAATGGCTTTTGGCCAGTGGCTTTAGAGTCTGGTAACAGCATACACTCCAACTCAAACACGGACCGATGGCTCCATTGTGTGATTATGTTTTTTATACAATGTTTGCCATCAGCAAGACCACTGGCTAATCTGAAAAGAAAACACAGATAGGATAGAAATTTCATACAGTTTGGAGCCTTTTGAGCAGAACCCAGTGCTTTAACACATGTAGAGATGATTTGTGTTTATAAGACCCAGGGTTCAATCTATTGTGATTTATTAGATATTTACAGCGGAACATTTTCAGTGATGAATCAGTAAAACTTCAGAAAAGATTATGTTTAAATATCCTGGTGATTAAATAGGTAATTGTTTTATGGATTCCTTTTTCACTTTAAATAATAATTGAGGAATTTGTTTTTTTCTTGTTCTCATAAACATGTATGAGGTGTGTAAAATCACTCATTGGGAGCTGATGAGACACAAAATTAGGGAGATGTGAAAAAATCAGAACTTCACTTAGGCTTGATTGCAGGGAAAAGATTGTGATTTCTTATTAAATATCACAGAGGAGAGTTGGAGTTGCTAAAAAAGATATTAAAGAGTCAGTATTATGTAAAGTTGACTTTTTGGAGCTTTACATCATGTTCCAATGTTATTCCCTCATCCAGAACACATTTGGAGTGTTCCTTTGATTCTTTCATCCATGTTTGAGAAATTCTTGAATCTCCAATGGCAACTGTTCAGGTGCGCAAAATACCTGGGTGGACCAAGCGCGACCTTTGAGATGCAGCTCCTCCTCAGAGCTGCATTTTTCACGCTGTCTTGTTAGAGAGCAATCAGCTCCTTCAGAGCAGTCAGGAACAATTAGCAAACATCTGGTAGAACTGCGCATCTTCTGAGCTCAATATGGGAGCTACTTGTGAGTGCAATATATACTATTAAAGGGTTAATAGAGGAACAATGTTATGATGACTTCCTGAAGGTGGAGTTTCAGAAAGAGCAGGAGTTTTAAAAGAGACAAAGGCCCAATTTCAAGGAGTTAAATTACAAAGTCAATATGTTTTACACAGTATATAATATATGTAGCACTTTTATAAAAACTGAAGTCAAAATAGTTACTTCATTGTGCTATAAAATGGGACTATGTTGCTAGATACATAATATTGCCCCTCTAAAGGTTAAAATGGCAGATAGAAGAATAATCACAGGTGTTTATATTTAAACATTAATATGTTTAAGCATGCTTTATGAACTAAGGATTAGTATCAGCCTTTGTCTACTGCACATACATCACATAATATTCCTCTGAAGAGTCAGAGAGCATGTAGTGACTGATGAAGGTTAATCTTGCCTGGAGTTTGGGGAACTGTCGTGTTTTTACTCAGGGATTTAAAAGCCTGTCAGTAACCCAAGGCTTCAGTTTGACCTCTGACAAACTCTGCTCTGTTCTTGTCAAACACACATGCACTTCACCCCCAGATCGGTGCCTGGACAGACATTGGTTACCAATAAACCCAGAAGATATTAAACTGGTTAAATATGTGTTAAACTACTTTGTAAATAAATAACTAGCAATCATTTTGGACATGTTTTATGTCATACAGGTCACTAAAGGTTATTTTTAACTCTTATCAGTTTTTGAAAGACATTGGTGATACAGTCAGAATGAAGCTGATAATGTTGTATAAACACTATAATCTCTAATGGTGGGAAATCTTCCTTTTGGAATTTTTAAACAGCTAAGGCTTTTCTAAAAACAGATGTGAGTTTAAATTCTCAACATTATGTTTAAGCTTTAACTCCCTTGTTGAAATCATTCCTGTTTCATTTTCTTCCTTTGAAGAGAAACATGAAGGCTTTTTTTTTTTCATATTGAAAATATGTCTTTATGAAAATTACCAGCTGTAGGCTGAGATTTGCATTTTGGGGCAATACAACAGAAACCATAGTTTCCTGATTTTAGTCCCTGCACAAAGAAAATGTATTGGGACAAATATTTGGCAAATTACTAAAACTGTTGTAAACAGCAACTAAACAGTCCAAATTTTAACACTGCTTCTGAGGTGTTTAGGTGTTAAGAGAGTAAGTGGATGGCCTTTTAAAAAATTAAAAATGAGAAAATGACAGCCTTAGACACTCATCAGTACAGGAACTAACTGGTTATTTACTTACATGCAGTTTACCAAATGACTTCCTCCTTCACATATATACATTTTAATAAGTATAAAAATATATATTTATAGATTTTGTTTTACCATTTACTTTTCATAACTATTTTATATTTTAACCTCATACTGTTGAAAAAACACACAAAAAATATCTACACACATGCCAGTTGTTAAAATCCTCAACAAATATTTTATGAATAATTACACTTATTTTCCTATTACTTTACAGATATGTGCTTATCAATAAATTTGTTTTTGTATTTTTAAAACAAGTTTAATTGTTGTAAATGCAGATGCAAGTTCACACAGGGGTGACAAACAATGTGTAATCTGAGATTATGTAAACTGTAAAGTTTTAAATGGGCAAAAATTAAATTTATTAGGACATGTTCAGCTGTGCAGTCATTAATATTTCATATTGGCTCTTTATGCTAAAATGCTGACCCCCAGTGGTTAATTTCTGCAGAGGACATCAGTGTGCATTTCCTTTAACAATTCTTGTCTTTCCTTGATTCTCTCAGAGGAAGAAACGTTGAACTCATCAAGCCTTTAATATATGATACTCGTCCAAACAGAGTTCTTTGTCTGAAGTTGGAAAATTTATAGTTCTCATTTTTATGCTCTCTGTCCTTTAAAAGCTTTGCTTTGTCTGACCTTGAGATGCCTTGAGAACAGTAATTAATGTGTTTTATTTCTTTACTCTTGTTCCCATCATTGGAAAAAGCCTTACAGATATGACTGATTGTCCAGAAGCATTTTGGATCCTTTGAATACAGCACAACAAATCGCATATAGTTTGACAAACACAACAGAATTATGAATAATCCAACTTATTCTTATAGAGAATTACTTTGGTAATGAAATAATGATTAAACATTTTCTTGCTTTTCTACTTCTTACTGATCATTTCAGCAGTTACAAATATACATTTATGTACGAATCTGCTTTGAAAATTGAGACTGAGATATTTCTCTAATCTCTCCAATAGATCTTCTGTTTTTAAATGTAATTTCTCCATCATATCACTGTGAGTCTTAACACACTGAACTCTGGCACACTTTGTTATCTTAATTTAATTCACAGCCTACCCATAGGAATACCTGCTGGAAAAATAGTCTCTTAAAAGAAGGCTTTTTATGGCTCTCTGCGCACTCAGCTAAGAGCCATATTACCAAGATATCAAATTATATTTCTAGAAGTTGAAAAAGAAATAAATCTATAAGATTAAAAATATACAACCCTCCAGAGTATTATTTGTTTTCCAATAACAATGACGGAGTAAATCTTGACCCAATCTGTTTTTACAGCTTTCTTGCTGGAAATCAAATCTGCTGTGTCTGAATTCCAGTTTCATATAAATGAGTTGCCAGAAGGAGGAGATGAAATGCTGTGTGTCGCCTTTGGGAGAAATCACCTTAAGAGATGACAGATCTATAATCTTGTTAAAATAAAATCACATTGCATATACTAGGGATGCCCTCAAACTAGTTAAGCAGAAAGTTGTGTCAGAATAAAGGAGGTTTCCAGGCAGACAGAAAACATGTTTAAGCAAAACATAAAAGCTCCATGTTTTGCTCCAAAAGTCAGAGCTTAATGTTTATGGTGCAGTTTTGATGCCCAAAGCTGTAAAAGCATGTAACTTCCATGCACACAAAAAACCCCATTATTTTATTTAAAATGTTTTTTTTTTTTTTAATCAACTTCAGTGGGTAAAAAAGCTACCGCAGATTTAAGAGAAGTTCCTTATTTTTTTGTGGACCTCACATGCTACTGTAATCCCTTTTCTGTGTGAATTTTCAGTAGCCTCCTTTCAAAGTAGAAAGAAAGGATTAGGGAGTTAATTTGAGAAACTACTGCAAAGTGGCCACAAATGGATAGGAAGTGACATCTCAAGCATTTTTCCCTGTAATCCATTCTTTTACTTTATATACCTGCTTAATCCTGTTTAGGGGTACTGAGGTCCAAATATTCATTAATGGAGTGAATTAAGGCACAATTTGGGTCCTAAGAAGAGACAATTAAACATGTACAGATAGGCCAATTATCAGAAACTAAAACAAGTTACCATTCAGCTTTATGTAGCTTAATGTTTAGTATTAATACTAATAAAGTTAGGTACCTCATTGGGTTCCAAAAAAAAGGTACAAAACTGCAGGAAATGAACAAGATGATCCATTGAAGATTACCTTGAAAATAACAGAGTGTCTATTTAAAGTATCAAGTGTCTGCTCTCAAAAAATGTGTCTATTACTGCACAGACACAAAATATCCATTAATCCTGTCATCCCTTCATCCATTCACTCAGTTTGTTTATGTGAAATGATCTCACGTTACAACCAAACAAGTGTTTTTGCAGGTGCTGAGTATTAAAATGTGTAAGGAGGGTCATGCCCTCATCCATCAAAGTGCTGTCACACCATCAGGTTCTGATTTTATTCCATGTCAGAGGTGCTGAAAGTGATTGACAGTGACTGTGTTTACATATAGTGTTTACTATACTTCACCTACACTAAATACTGATGAAGATTCCCTGATGGATTTGAAGGATATGATGTCGAGCCCACAAAAACCTTTAGTTTTCACATTTAAACTCATGCGGCAGTTCCACTGAACATATCTTCTATGAAGTTGGGAAAGACTCCAACCATGTTTGCTTTTTTATGCATGAATGGTCTGTAGATATGAGCAAGCATTCAGCACAATGACTGTTTGGTAAATCTTCCCATTAGTGGTTTATTTTTAGTCAGGTTTTAAATAAAGGTGCCTGGGTCTAACATACAGTTGATAGTTAGCTGTGTCCTCCTTTCCTTTTATACTGGTTGCCATGTTTGCGCATTGCCCTAACAACCAAAGCCATCTGGAGGTTTTGTTTTGTGCAACTTTCAGACTTTGGCTGCATACTATGTGGTCACACCATCCCCCTTATATAACAGTTGAAGAAAGACAGCTAAAAGGCTGCATAAGGTGGCAAAAATCGGTTGCAGAATTATTGTAATGCTTGAGAAAAATGACAGAAATCAGCTTGAACTGAACTTTGATTGGACTAAACCATCTCATGCAAGGTAGGATATTTATGTTGTATGTTTTCTATTTATGTATTTTTCTTCTTCTTTTAATTATGTTGTGTAATCAAGTCTTTATACACAGCTGGTGTTATAGTGGTGAGTTATAGTACAGTCAAATTGCTTTACTGCTTTGGCATTTTGGAACAGAATTTATGTCAGGATAATGGTGATGTTCGATCTCAATGTTTTCGTATTATTACAGGTAATCTGCTATGCCTTTCTAGTTCTAATACCATCACAAATAAATGTTTCCTTCAAAGGTTTTTCTAGCTGGTGGCAGCACCTTTTTCTTTATTTTTACAACAGAGTTACAACAAAAATTAATTTTGTATTTTTAAACAAGTTCAGATGTTTTTTTTTTTTTAAATATCTCATAGCTGAGTGTCACTATTTGTTAAATGTGTTTGTTTAAAAGTTTGCTTAAAGTAAAACAGAACAATACAAACAAAAGTTTTCCATATTATTTTTTCTTCTTAACAAAAATATGTTTTATCTATTATGTCAGAATAGACTTTGCACAGTGGATGTTAGTGGGGAAAAACACAAGTCCTTCATATCACTAACATCTGAGTTTAATCAAAAGTGCAGCACATCTAACACTGAAAAAAAGTTGTGCATCCCTTTTTTTGGTACCTTGAGTCAGCTCAGTGTGGAATAACAAACCCAAAGCAGAATTTGATTTGAAGGTTCACTTGCCACCAACCACCCAGCAGTCACGACAGAAACTCTCATATTCGTCTGCATGTGTACAATTCTGTAACGAGTGAGCTGGCAATACGTTTCTTAACTTTACATTTTAAGAATTGTGTCTCAAGTTTGTCAAAAGAGAGAAATGTTCAGTGTTGACATAAAATGTGGAACATCTCCAATGTCATCCCTTTTTTTTCCCTCTTTGGGGATGTGCTGGATTCCACAGGCTGTATTCAAACTTGATCTGTCTGAGCCAAATGTCTTTTTTTTTTCTTTTTTTAGAATTACCACCGGAAACCTTGAGACAGGAGATTCTCTTCTGTGCTCTCTCCTTGTGTTTGTCTGTATGCTTTTAACCAAATCTCTTTCAGAAAATGGTCTGTCTCTTGTTTTTCCATTTTTTCCACTTTTGCCTGATTTCTGCAGTAATCCTTTTTGGATTGTTTAACTTGGAGAGGAATTATTGCAGAATATTCTTTGAAATTTAAAAACAAGTAAATCATGAAGAGATGCAAGAATTCAGATAAAAAAAGACAGAGATTAAGTTTAGAAAGGAGAAGAAAAAAAAACTATAGTTAAAATTAAATTCTGGATTAAGAAACACATCCTCATCTCCGTTGTCTGTTTCCCATGGAAGAAAGGTGAAAGGGCTGGTTCATGACATTGTTACTCCTGAAATAAAAATGAGATGACTGAGACCACCAACACTGAGAAATGATGAGGTCCGGTAACTCAGAGCACGTCAATCAAGTCTTACCAACATTTCATAAACATTCACACAATAATAGCTAGGATTCTGATCACATTTAATAGCAATTCTGGTAGTTGTATTAAAAGCTCAAATATGATCGTGTTCATGGATGTGAGTTTGTGTGAGACTTCCCTAACAGAAGATCTCTGCTGGAGGGCATGACTGACTTGGTGTAGACTGCACACCTGTCTGTAAACACCCAGTCTTCGTCTGATGATCTGTCTTTTGTTGTTGGATCTTATGTTGATTTCCACACCAAGCCCAGATCCTACAGTTGTTCCTCTCATGGTGACTCACCAACTTCCTGGTTGTCGATTTTAGTTCGTTTATCTCCAGTGGTTGCCTGCTCTCCAGATACTGTTTTATTTTATGTCCAGGATCTCAAACTTTTTGCTCTGGTTTTAGTCAAGTTCTTTCTTGCATGCCTCCACAGCCTAAAGACGGGATTTTGATTTACCTCTTTTTGCTCGCTTCAACCCTGGAACAAAACTGACAAACTCCTCATGATGGAACAATAATTTTTGTCTTTTTATAAATAAACCTTTTACCATATCCCTTCCCAAGTTTCCGTAGTTTCTACGTGGGGGGTCAGGAAATGTATTATGAAGCCCAAAAATACGTTTAGGCAAATTCAAGAAGCATAATTTCATGCTTCTGGTATATTAACAAGTGTGAAAATAAAACCTTTAGTAATATTTGTTCAGCAATGCCAAAAAAAAAAAAAAAAAAAGAAACTCTAATTAAACATTAAATAATCTGTACTACAATTATCAGCATAGGGTCACATTTATTCATCATTTTTAGAGGAATCTTTTTCAGAATGCATCCGGAGTCCTTGGTTCTCTCTTATGCTTCCACCTCTTCACCTCATCCCAAAGATTAATTCTATCACTTAATAGACATAAAAAAAGTAACATTTTTTTAATATATAGTATCTCACATGCATACTCCATGTATTCTCCGGCGTTCCTTTGCTGTGTTAAAGAAAAGAACGCCCTGCACACTGGACTCCCTGTCCGCCCCGTTCCCATGAGAATGATGTCTGTTTGGGGCAGAAGCCATCCACTGTGTAACCTCTCTGCTCACTCCCAAGGGACCAATTGACTAACATTAAGTCCAGCAAAAATTAAGATATATGCAGCAGCGGTAACAGTAGACTGAGGTCAGGTCGAGATGAAAATAAAATGGCATTTTGTCAAAATAAATAAGAGGAGAGGATTAGAAAAGCTTTTCATCTTCAACTCCTCTGTGACCAGAAGAGGATGAACCAGTAACAGAATCTCAAAACAGAAACATTCATTTTAGTCCTTTATTCAAAATGTCACTACCGGCACATTTTTAGATTATATCTCCTTGTGAAAATCTATGAGAGTATATCTTCTCTCATGGCTTGCATCAGATATTTTTCTGTATTTATGTCACTTAATTTCTGCAGAACATTTTATCACCATACAAATAAACTCTGTCAACCCGTATTGTCTCTCCACATGGAGAGCTTGGGTTTCATAAGGTTGGGGCCGAGCCATCTATCTGGAACTAATCTTTGTATGTATTTCCATGCAGAGGGAAGCACAGCGGGATGGATAAGAAACAGTGAGGAGATGCATCCTACAACAGAGACTTGGCCAGATTTTATTTTTTTCTTTCACCTGGACTTTGACGACTACATGGTTCGTCATAGCTGCTGATCCCCTGCGATGCCCCAGAGAGTAGTTGTGTTGAGGACAAAAGCTCCAGCTTTGAGTCAGTGTGAATGACCATAGAAGGCCTTGGCATTTACTTCAGAAGTGAAAGATCAGACAGGAGAAAGATTACAGCAACTACAGTACCTCTTTTAGATCTCTTTCTCCTGTCATTGACTCTGCCTTTCCTCTGTGTGTCAACAGCTAAAGCTCCAGTTCTGGCTGCTCTTTGTACTATTGGCCTGTCTTTCTCTTTACTTTTCTCTCTGTCCTCTTTCTTAGTCTGTTAATCTCCCTATTTTTCTGGTTCCTTCCCATTCCTTCTTCTCTTCCTTTCCTCTCGGCTTGCAAATACGAGGGCACTCTAATAGACCTCCCTCACGTCCCCCATCGTTTCACTCCTCCCCCTCTCTCTCTCTTTTTCTCTCTCACTCTCTGAGACTCTCACTCCTTCCCCCTTTTCTTTTTTCAGCCGTTCCCAGATAAGAAGGGGGGAGAAGTAATTCTCTTCAGTCACTTCTAAAACTGCAGCCACCAGAGAAGAGAGGAAGAAGTATAATCCAGATATTTACCATTTATGAGGTTTTGTTTAGTTTGTGGATATTTGAATACTTAAGAGATTTTTTTTTTTTAATCTTACATTTTTAAAATTTCATTTCTACTTAGGTTTTCTTAGTTTTCGCATCATCTTCAGCTCCTGTTTTTCCTTTTCTTTTCTTGTTTGGATCTGAACATTCAACTTTTGCTTTCATGAGAGGAGGAGACAAAACCTGAGGAACCTGCCTGGCATCATGCAGATGGATGAATTCATCTGAGAGAAATCTGACCAAAAGAAACCAAACTAAGACTCCTGTTGAAAAAGTAAATAGAGGTGGGCATCTGTGCCACCATCCAGTGGAGGAGGAAATTAACAACTACCTCCAAGATCAACAGGTGTCATTTTCTGCTGCTCTTTTGATTCACAAGAGAAGAGGAATCTTAAAACTGAAGAGACCATTGTGAAGGAAACAGAAAAACTGAGCTAATGGCTTCACTGTTACATTCAGAGGCATATGCAAGCTTCTTCCTAAGGTGAACTGGGGTCAACGTGTGAACAATCTTCCCTTGACCCTGTTAAAGGAATAACGTTTAAAATATTGAAAGCATTGTCATGAAAGGCCTGAATCTCAGCCGGTGGTTGCTGGTGCTGCTGCTGCTTTGGACCTGGTCCACAGTCAGTGATGGAGCCGGCGTTGGAGGCACAGAGCGAACGGGAGCTGGAAGAAGCCAGAGAAAAGGAGGAACTGGTGGTGGAGGAGGAGGTGCAGAGAAGAGAAAGAGACTTCATCGCATCCAGCATGGTCAGTGTAGCTACACCTTCGTCCTTCCAGAGGTGGACGGATGTCAGAGCGGAGGGTCCAT
This sequence comes from Poeciliopsis gracilis, assembly GCA_911649635.1. Lineage (NCBI taxonomy): Eukaryota > Metazoa > Chordata > Actinopteri > Cyprinodontiformes > Poeciliidae > Poeciliopsis > Poeciliopsis gracilis. Next base: position 3,890,184 of record CAJVRI010001403.1, read on the forward strand.
GTCGCAGGGCGAACATTACGGGGGCTCTCGTGGCGGGGCAAGCGTTGTGCAGAGAGACTCACCGCCCGTGGATGGTGAATGGTCGAATCAGAAACTGCAGCACCTGGAAAGCATAATGGAGAACAACACAATGTGGCTGCAAAAGGTAAGGGATGAACAAATTCTTCTTAAATGTATGCTATATAAACTCATTGTTTACAACCGGCTGAACCGTCAAAGAAAAGCATGCATGGTCTCTGGACAGATGTTTGTAACTTTCTAAGGGAGAGCAATACTCATCAAAGAAAAAAGGTAAAATTCTGTGAATGAATTCTGTTCCTTTATATCACAAATTATGCTGGATACCAAAGATGGTACATCAGTAAATGTATTACTCATTAAAAATGAAAAAGACGTGACTTACAAAATCCAGCTCTCTGGGACCATTTAACACCAAGAAGTGAAACTACAAAATAAGGCTTTTTTGTGAAACTATAACTATTCGCTTCTCCACATGCATCTCTGTTTCTGCGATAGAGCAAATCTGGACTGAGGCAGTTGTGAATTTCTTGTGTGGTAATTTGTGGGTTATGGATCAAAGTTTTAAATTATGGTTCTAGATGACTGGCAGCTGGTTTCAATCAGGAGAAAAGCACTTTGTCCCCCTGCTGTTGATCCAGCAAACTATTATTCTTCCAAAGGTAACCTGTCTTTTCTTTTCATTGGATTCTTGACTGCACACTGTGCAATAAAAGATGTGCAAAAGATAATTTCCCTCTGAGCCATTACTCAAAAAAGTCTCACACTGTTAAATAATTCAGGTCTGAGTCTCTAACAATCTGACTTCATGGCTGATTTTACAATTTTTTTCCTACAATTTAAAATGCTGAAGTTCTTCCAATACTCCACCTATGATGTGCAGCCAGTTCTTCTCACCTGCCACCCATGAATTTTATTGACAAGGAGTTATTTTTTTAGGAGGCCTTACAATCCCCTGCAATAAAGTCCAGACTAGCTATTGTGAAACACGTTTGCTTGTTTCTAAGTGCAGAAGTGAATTAATTCCTCCTCTTATACATTGTCTTTACTGCAGCTGTCACATAGTCCCTGAGTTTTAATCATCGGCTATTTTCCAGTCTCCACATTCACTGGTGCTTTACCTTAATTGCAAACAAAACAAGTCTTTAAACTGGGGAGCTACAGGAACTGTAAATGGTTATAGTGCTATAACTATTAAGCTATAAATGGTTATTTCATTTAATAATGGAACACATCTATCCAAACTAGCCTAATCCAAGTACAAATATAATAATATGTTTTGTTGAATTAATTTTGATTAATCACTCTTTTTAGAAAGACGAGTTCCTCAGTAGTAGCTATATGTACAATTAAAATATCACTGAATTACTTAACTGTCATGATGACACCAATGCACTCGTGCAAATGTTTTTGGGGTGACAGTTAAGTTGTTAAACATCCTGTTTGACAATATACAGTTGACAAAAAGACACTAAAAAGCATCTTGTCATGACAGAGGAAATGTAATAGTATAGGTGAAAACAAGTCAATGACATCTGTCAGTCTGGAAAGGGTTGCAAAGTCATTCCTGAGGTTTGGGACATAGGGGAACCATCAGAGAGAGCCAGAATCCACAAAAGGAGAATATTTGGAACTACTTTTTTCTAGGCTAACAACTTCCCAGGAGTTGTTAGCCTAGAAAAGTTACTTCAAGAGTGGATTAAATTAAAGAACACAAAATTGATTAGGAATAAATGGCATTTATGAAAGAATTACAAGATGAACATCAATAAGAACACAAAAGCCAGACTTACACATGTCAGAAAGACAAACATCTTGGTGAAATTTTGAACTAAAGCTGCCTTATGGGACTTTACCTGTTAGCTTGTTGTTGAGCATGCTCACAGTGAACAAACTTCAGTGCTGAACATTTGACACACCATTATTCCAAGGATTACTGGTTGTTACAATTTTGGTCCCAACGTTGCCTCGTCCCTGTCATAATGTCTCTCAGGAGAAACATTCATGCTTACAGTTTGTCTGATCAGTGGTGAAGCATTTTTTTTTTTCTTGAGCTAAAGAGGAATGAACAATTAAATTTTGGCCTCAAACTGCTGTATTTTCTGTAACACAGTTGCTGTGTGGAAAGCTATACATTTCTTTCTTTCTGTATCATTCTGAATAAATAAATTACTTCAAAGTGTGGAGCAATGAGAAACATTACTTATTTTCTATGGCTGATGTAAGCCACAAGGAATGGTTATATGGTTAAATGCTTCAATGTGGATGGAAAAAATATGAAAAAAATATGTTGTGAAATAAACATGTCATTATGTTACAGCAGAAGTTAAATTTATTGTGAGGTGGTAGAACTTTTAAGAAGTCTTGAGTAAATATGTGTCAAAACATTTCCCCTGACGAAGCTGAACTATTCAAGAGAAGGAGTGCAATGCAAGTTTTGCATAGAGTGGATGCCAGACAAACATTCAATACACTGAAAAGTTTGTAGGGTAGTGATGTAAATTCAAATATATCAGCTGGAATAAATGATGATGATCTATAGAAGTAATCAGTTTTATCTTTCATTCTTTTCCATTTATTTTTGTTATTCCTGCCTGTGAGGGCAGTTGGAGGGGATTAAACGAGACAAATAGACAGAAATCAGCACTATGTGATATGTTTTTGTGTCGCATAATTTCTTGCCACAAAAACACAAGTACACTGTGGCAGATCAAATGCCTGGACTTCAGCCAACTCCAGAGGAGTAATGGTGTTGACAGGAAAAAAATTAGGGGTTGTCACATGCCATCAATGAGCTTTCAGGAGCTTTCTGACCTTTTTTATTTCCTGTGTAACTCTAGGTGTGCAGAGCTGCACAGCTGGCTTCAGTGTGGCATATTATAAACTTCATTTGAAAGCTGTGAGCAACCAGACACCTCAGAGAACAACTCTACTTTATTGATAGCAAAACATATTTTGCAAAAGTTGCTTTTGTCACAGATTAGTTTGACGAGTGAATTGCTGTTTTTAAACCATGCTCAAAAATGTAAAAACAGAGCAATCCTTTTCAGATTAAGTGCCAATGATTAGAATTTGCTTTGGGATGATAGGTAAGCTCTGTCCTATCTAAACCTTTGACATCAAGGTTCTGTCTTTATCTTTACTTCAAAAGGATGTGATGCCATCTTACAAAGATGTAAAGAGTTCTCTGATGTCTAAAGAAAAAGGCTGTGGATGCCAAAGAGTCATGGAATTGCTTCAAAAGATCCCCTAACTATCCAACTGAAATCATTTTACTTTGAAATTATAGCATATTTGCCATCTTAGTGTTACAACCAAAGAGTAAAACGTTTAAAATAAACTAGAATTAAAATCAGTCTTGCCTGTGGGGTCAAATTAAACAACATATGACAAATTTTAAGTCTGAGAAAAGAAAACTTTCAACTAGATAATCCTCTAAAGACAAACCCAAAGGTCACAGTAGCCTGAGATCAGTTTAACCACAAATAAATAAATTGCCTTGTGGAATTTGACTCTGTCCTGTTTTTAAAGCACATTAGATTAATCACAAGAAACATTTCCACAGTTGATGAACTTTTTGCTTTTCAAAATACCCCAAAACTGTTTCCTTCCTCAGATTTCTCAACTGTTTTTTCACCTTTGAGACAGTGATTATTAGCCTTTGATTAATATTAAGAATATAAATCAAGTAATCACTAGACTTACACAAAAAGATGTGCACTATTCAAGCTTAATAGATTTAAGGGAAAATGGACAGATAAACAAACATCAAGCTCATAGATCTGTATTATCATCACCCCTAAACATTGGCAATAAAAACTGCAGTAAGCTTCTCCTGCTGATTTGCAGGTTGAAATGATTTAGTTGCAGCAGGTGTTATTGATCCATTAAATGAGATTTGCAAAAGAAAACATTTTTTAAAGGAATCTACAGGCGGGGAGCCCCCATTCATCATCATTAGAGTCATTTAGGTGTTGCAGATGAGAGCGGCAGCATGAATAATGCTCCTTTTTCAGAATCATAATTCTTCTGAGTTAAAGAGATTTATTCAGCTGCCTGAGCTTCCTGGCTGCACCTGTCATAGCTCATAGAAAGTTTACATCCGCTGTTAATTATGTGATGAAGGAAAACTCTGCAACTGAAGTTATCACAACACACATGAAGTTTAAACAGACTCCAATTATTGAGGAGGGGTTTTAAATTGCTTAAGCTTGTCATAAACAAGTTGTTTCATCAGGTGCCTTCAGAAAGTGTTAACATGTCAAATTTATGCCATAGTTAAGTCAAGTAGTTTAAAGAAACCTTTATTCGAACCCCCAGAACTTTAGATCTTTTGACACTGGAAACGTATTATTATTGTTTTGTAAACTGTCTGAAGAAAAATTTAGATTCTCATTCTGGTTTTGACCCTAAACATTTCTCTCCTTTTAGATACTTAGATCTTTCAACATGCCTGTAGGTTAAACTTTTCTTCTGATATTTTCATTCTATTTTTATATTTTTCTATAGGCAGGACATATGTCTACAATATAATGACCATATATTTGGTGAAACTAAATGCACAGCCTAAGAAATCAAAAATACACATTCAGAGTTTTGACATTAACATCTGTAAATTTGTGTTGTGCCCTAATTTACAGTGCAAGGACACACTATTTACTGATCTCCTTTACCAACCCATAGCTGCTCGTACTGAAATCATTAAAAAATAGTAATAATACAATTCCTACAAGTTGTGTATGAACACAGTTCTTTAAACTCAGATGTAGAAGCTTATCTCAATCCCTGGGATTTTCTCAGGAATGTTATCTGGCTCAGTCCTTACATTTCAGTCACCCTCTGACCATACTGTTCTTGTTTGTGGCACCTTAATGGGAAAGGGAGCTACCAAATGCTATCAGAGCAGGAGCATACATCTCTACCTTCAAGACTCCTCTCTTCAAAGAGCGCCTTATCTTCTACTATCTTCCAACAACCCTAATCTGTCTGACTCATAGTTTCTTTACACTTTCTTACATGTCCTACTTGGTATGTAAAGTAAATGGATGCAAAGCATAAAGAGGGTCTTTTTTCGATTGTGTGAGGTACATACAGTAGAGGAGCCACAATTATCTCAGGTTAGGACATTTTGATTGACGTACTGAGTTGTGGTTGATTTCAAACAACTGTTTTAAAAGTATGTTAAGTGCAAATGTTTAAATCCGCTGGATAAAACATAATAAACATTGGTAACTTTGTGAGGGAATATTATAAAGATTTTTGCTGTTTTGCAAAAATCATTTTCTATATGAATATAATTAAGTATAAAATTGTCAGTTATGAATATTTTCTGTTATCTTGAAGGGCCTAAGTCACTTAAATTAAGAGATCTATCTGACAAATTGATAACAGTTCAGCACTCTGAGGATATTCAGTACATTTTCACAAACAAACAGTGACTTCGCTTCTGGACGACTTCAGATAAAAAATAAAAACATACTGATAACTTCACAGAGATGTTCTGTGAAGTTACCAGTAGCTAAAAGGTACTTGGAACTGGACTAATTAAGTTTACCCTGAATTTATACTCAAAACACTCCAAACTTAAAAATTGTACACAATTTTATAGTTAAGTAAAATAAACTATAACAATCAATAATTTTCTTGTTATCTTGTTTTCAACTTGCTTGAGGTAATGATGCAATCGCTGCAATGCCCCAGGTCTTCAGACACATTCCCACAATTCCTGAGGTAAACAAGACAAACATTTGTCAAAAAATAACATTCAGATATTCTGTCTAAAACTTTATTCCATCAAAACTATGTCCATATCTTTGTATTATATTTAAACCCAACCTTTTTAAAGTGCAGATACATTTTTGCAGCATACAGAATATCTGTACTCTACAGATATTCCAAGTCCATATACAAATGTTGTTAAAGCAAAGTGAAAATACTGACAAGTTACTTGGTATTTCCAGCACATCACATGCACAGATGTTAATTTACCTTTGGGTATAACCTAAGTGTTAACTCAGCCAGATAATCAGATGGTGCAACAAGCTGTAGCAGGAGAAAAATAATAACTTTATATTTAGATTCTGAGCAATTCTCATTTCAGGAGAGCAGGAGTTGGAAACAGTTGTATTCATTTTCTTTATTTTTATTTTTTTTGACTGAATGTATATTTTTCCATCTGTTGCTGCTGTTCTGCCTCATTCACATTAAATACTTTGTAAAGCATCTGAAGTCTGCATCTTTGCAGAAGGAAATTATTTCCTTTGCAGAAGGAAATAAAAAGAAAACTTCCATGAACCACGTTTCTTTTTTTACAGTGGCTTGATGCCATTGTAATGTTGCAAATGCGATTCCATTTGCAACATTACTTGGGCTAAGATACATTCCAGTGTAAATGGAGTGTATAAAATTCTCATTATTCCTTCTGGCCACCCCTGCTGATTTCCTCATTGTGGTAGCTGAAGGAGGGATTCTGCTACTCTCTGGAAAGATTTTAATCTCTCAGAGTGCTTCGTTGGATTAAACCACCGAGATTTTACCAGCACTTTTAACAAGGCGTGCAGGAGTGTGTCCGTGTTGGAGCAATGTGTATACAAGTGTCTGCGTGTGAGCATGAATGTGAGCTGGGATGTAATTACCACCCACACTGTTAATTCTCAGGGGAGACGTGGATCAGATCCAGAGCTGATGTCTGCAGCATCCCGACAGGAGACAGAGGGCGACCTTTCACCTTTGGCATTTAGTCAGGGTCAGTCTATGAGTAGATAATTGTGTCTTTCTACAGAACATCTTCACCATCTAAACATACTTTTAATGCAATTTAGATCAAAGATAAAAGCTGTTGTCTTCTTTGCTTTTCTTTAGCATTGTTTCTTTTTCTCTGCTATAGTTTAGTTACATTTCTTACACAAATATTAATCCCCACAAATGTTAGCTACAGCATTGTGTCTTTTATGTAGCCGTAAATCACTCATATTTAATTTTTTTTTTTGCCTGTATTTACTTTGTAAAGACTTTAATTTCCGTTCTAATGGAAGCCAGGCTGCAGCTACGTAGAAAATGGTATCAAAACAATAAATACAAGAACACAAACCAGAAAACAGAAACTCAGTGTCACCATAAAAAAGCACACAAATCAAGCTGGGAGTTTGAACATTATTTCTTCTAAGTCTTAATGTGCATTTATCACTGTTAGAGGTATGTTTATGTCCATAATCAGGTGAATTTTTTCTTTTTGGATTTCGCATTTCAGCAATATTTCAGTGTCCAATTCTCCTATGTTCATGTGCAAACAAACTATATTTATTATCTGGTAAAAAAAACTTAAACTTTTTAATTTTAAGGAGCATTAATAATTTGAAGGGATATGGATGGAAGTTAATAAGTATTAATACAATTTTCTTTGTTTATAATGTGAAACAACAGCTCTGGAGCAGTTGTTTCGCAACTGGTTTTACAGTTTTATAATGGTTTTACAGTTCAAAAGCTGGTTTGTTTCCAGCTTTCCCCATCATGTTTAGTTGCCTCTGAGCAAGGCACTCAAGCTGTAGTTGCATGCTGCTCTGCATCTTTGTGAGTGTTGGGCGAATGAGGCTTTAGTGTAAACGACTTTGAATAGTTGTTAGGAATAACTATATACATACCAGAAAACAAATCATCAAACAATTAAATCAAATAGGCTTTTAATCATCAACTTTTGTTAATTGTTAACTATGAAAAAGTGAATAACATATCTTAATTAATGAAACAAATATTTTCAAAATGGCCTTGCTACACCCTGACACCTGCTCAGGGTGTCGCCCGCCTCTCGCCTGAAACGTTTGCTGGAGATAGATACCTGCACTCCTCCCAACCCTAATAGGGACAAGGATATACAGGAAATGGATGGATGGGATATTTTCAAAGTCACAGTTGCATAAAATTTTAGCAAAGGTAATTAGCTACAACATCTGAAAAGATAAGAATTTGGAAAATCCTTCCAGTAATGTAACTAATGTCAATATGTGTCATCCAACTCTATAGGCCTATAAACAGTGCACACTAAAACATTTTGCATTATTAAAAAATAATAATGCAAAATTCACACAGACTCACAATGCAAACTATAGACCAAAGAATTAATTAAAATATTACAACAGCGCTAGAAAATAGTCACAGCTGTCTCATGTCTAAGTCAGAGGTCCAGTGAAGTAATCCTCATTTGTTCCAACTTATTTTAGTATTTTTGTTTCTCATGTGAACACCCGTGGCATGTGCTCTCTCTCAGGGCTCAGGAAATCACAAATCAAAGATTTAAGCCGGGGTCAAAGTTTTGGTCCGGCTGAAACTAGATGGAGACGACTGTGGCATTAGTGAAGTTGCTTCGCACTGCTTTTAAGCTTTAAAGTAAAAACAAACAGTGAGAGGGTGAAAAGTGTTGAACTCTACAGCAAGCTCAGGAAGGAAAACAGAAGTAGTATCACTAAAAGAAATGCTTGCTGCTAAAGTAAACTTGTTCAACTGTGGCTTATTTATAAAGACTACTAAACCTCATGAGCATTATTTTTACGGTTGTATTAATAACAAAAATGTGCCTCTGTCTTGTTTTTTTAGATAATTAAAGTAATTTGCATATTATCTCTAACCTCAGCAGTAAAAGGCAATGTGTCTTTGTCAGCTCTTACCACTCAACCTCTTTCTGGCTTCACTGGGGTCTGTGGTCTCAGCAGCAGTTTGTGGTTTTTAAGACAGACTGCCTGTAAACAGCAGTAAGTGAGGTAGTTAACAGGGGGGCTGTTTAGTTTTCTGCCAAATGACTGACTTCAAATGGACCTGTTCCTGAGAGACTGAAAGAGGGAAACAGGAAAGTCACTGTGGTTGGATCACAGCCTGGCTATCAACCGAGCCGCTCTGATACAGTGCTTTGATGTGGTCAGGGGTTGTGCTGATGATAACCCTCTCTGAAGAGAGTGAGACAAAGGAGGAAAGACAGTGGCAGCTTTAGAAAGTCTGAAGGGATAAGATGAAAAAAGTGTTTTAGGGATTTTATTCACATCACAGGGTGCTTATTATATTAGTGTTCTTTGGCTGGAGCTTGACATTTGACCAGTAACATTTATAAAGAACTAAATACACAAATTGTGATTATGTGTCAGGTTAAAAATATTTTCCAAAGACATAAAGCTGACAGAGGAAACAAACTGATTATTGTTTAAGTGATTCAATATGAGATTAACTTGATATTAATCAGTATGAAAGGTAAAAACATTGCAAGTTAATCTTTTTTTAACTCATTAACTCATTTTATCAGAATAAATATTTTGCATACAAATGAACCAACTTTATTTCAGTAGCGGTATATAGATTTCAATATGAATTTTAAGAAAATAAATAAAATAAATCATGTTTCATTTTGTATGTTATTAAACAATTTATCGGCAATCCAAAAATTACAATTCACTTGTAAATAAACCATTAAGATCAAATATTTACATGCACTGTACAGAGGCCTAGCTTTTTTTTCTCTAACTGTCTAATATTAAATCAAGCTAATCTTTCCCAGTTTTAGTTAAATTAGAATTATTGAAGCTATTTATTTTTACAAAATGCCAGAATGAGGGAAGACCAAGATTATTTTTTTACTTACTTTAGATGAAAGGTTAACACACCCTTCTTAAGTAGTTTGTATAATGAGATTTTAAACTTTATGACCTGAGCCAAACATTTTTGGGTTTTCTTCCGCAAGCTTCTCAGCTTGCTGGAGTTCTGGCCCTTTCCACCTGACAGAACTGGTGTAATTAAGACAAATTTGTAGCCCAGTTTGCTTGCGCACACCTTTCAGTCCTCGGCATAAATTTGCAGTGAGGCTTTTGACAACCGCTCTAAAACATTGACCTCTGAAATAAACTTGGCTGCAGATGATGGTCATTTGAACATGATCTACGTAAGGATCTCTGTGTTCTTTCTCACTGTTGTATTGAGACACTGCTTCAGTATGAATATATGACCTTCTCTGGTGATAATGCCATCTTATTTGCAGGTCCACCAGTCTGGAAGCAAAGCATCTTTTTTCCTGGGAATATACAAATGTCCTATAGAACCAAACAGCTGATTTTGTTTCATAAGATCCCAGGGAATGTCTCCAAAACTTACATTTTTCTATTTTTCCTCATTACATTTGGAAACTATTTTATGTTGCTTTTATATTAATGACTTCTTCTTTGCAGAGTGGCCTTTGAGTTACAAATTTACATCATTGTAGCAAACACATTCTCAAGTTTTTTTGTGTTGGTTATGTGGGTTTTATGAACATTTAGCACTAAAACACATTCATATCTGGACATAGATGTTGTTTTCTTCTTACACAGAAACCTTACTGGTTTTTGCACATGCACATTATTGTTTTAGCGTGTAAACTTGACACCTTCACGCATCAGAAAAATTGTACTGAAATAAGAACTCAACTTTAGAGGCTCTTTTTTCTTGATGTCTTGGCTGAGCTTAAAATAAATATCTAAAAGAATGAATAACAATTCCTTTGAATAGACTTGCTGACTAGATCTCTGGATTCAAAGCATAAGTTATTCATGATTGATTCATCAGACTTTTTCCTGGACAGTGCTGATTAAATTTTTTTGCAAGGCATATACAAACATAAAACAAAAAGATAGGCTCAGTGTTCTCTAATTGAGGTTGTAGTTTAGAATTCAACATGAAAAGAATAATTTACAATCCCATTCCTATTAGCACATGAAAGCACATTTCCCTCAATCAGGTGCATTTAGTATTTAGAAGAAACAAAAAGAGCTTTAAAGTGTTTGTTGTTGAATTTTGTGTCTACAAGCCCAACATCAGGGGATTTCCTAATTTTGAAAAAAAAAAAAAAGAAATATCTGATTTTTAATTAATTAAAAATAACAGAATAAAAAATGACCTAGACTGACATATAACCAACTAATTAATTCATTTTGAATAAAACATTTATTGATTTTTAACATAAGTGCTTAAATCTGAACTGAATTTGATAATTAAAAAAAAAAAAGCTATCAGTAATGTTATTTAAATGTTGTAATAAGACAAATATTTCAAAGCATATTTAATGTTTTGGTCATATGTACTTAGTATATTTATTTAAGTAAGTTTAGTACTGTATATCAATCAATTTCCATATAACTCAAATTGAGTGGATAATTAAAAGGACAGCTTGTCCATAGGTTTTAATTTTCTGCTAAATACTACAAGTTGATTTCAACTTTAAGTCGATTTGAATGAAAATGCCTACATGACAACAGCTGGGAAGTTTTTCATGTTGATAACAAAATCTCACCAGAGAACTTCGCAGGAAGCTTATGAGCAGGTGGTGTTGATCATGCAGCAGAAAGCAATTTATGACTAGCTTTTTGGAGATTACAGTGTGTTCTCAATCCAACTTGTGATGAAAGGTAAGAGAGCTTCAGGATAAGAAAATGCTAAATGTTCCAGGCATAAAATCTACAGAATAGAAACACCTGGTTTGTGAGCTGCTCCATTCTCCGTCAACCGCCTCAGTAATACATCAAACGGCTCTGACTGGAGTAATAACAGCCTAATGACAGCCATTATCTAGCCATCAGCCTCCTTAAGTCTGCTGACACAACTGCTGACAATTCAGTGCCTATTTACTTACATCTGACTTTTGAATACAAATACAGGCCAGTGATAAAACTGCAAATAACTCTAATTATGAAAAGTTGGTCATTCATGTGTTTGTTTTATGACTAGTGTATTTCTGGCTCCAACACTTTGTGATTTAGTTTTACAAAGAAGAGAAAAATACTTGCTAAAATGTAGAAATAACTGAAATAGATTATGTTAAAAAAAAAATCTACAATCTTACAATTCACATGTGTCAAACTGAAATAAATGCATCCAAGTAAAGCTCTATTTCGGATTTGAGGCAAATTTAACAAGGGATTTTCAGGGCAAGTTGCTGATTTTACAAGAAGGAAGCTCCTTCATCCAGAACAGCTTAGGAAACTTCATCCTAATAATACTTGAACGTTGAATTCCCACTGGATGAATGAACTCATCACACTCTCTAAAGATGAGACCAGAACAAGGAAAGCTCTTTTCGTCCAGTTGTATCTGGGATCATATTTTTTGGTCATGATCCATAGCTAATAAACATGGATAAGTTGGAAAATTAATGGACCAGTAAATCAGTAGCTGCTTGGCTCAGTTCTTTCTTTACATGTACAAAGTGCAGCAAGACTCTCATTACAGCAGACAGGAATCCTATGTAGTCTATTTCCCATTAGATAAAAACACATGGCCATTCCTGTTGTTCATACATCAGTCATTTTAGTTTAATCCCTTGGTACAGTAGATAATGTTATTATTTTACTCACCCATTTAAGAAAATACAATGATTATTGGCAAGTAGAAAGACTCACTTGTACTTGGATAGATCTGTCTTTATGTCAATGTTAGAATATAGTGGAGTCAGGCTGATGCACTATTGCTATCTTTATTGACTGAAAATGTTTCACCCCAAATTTAGAAGAGCTTTAATATCATTACATGTGATGAAGCTGTTTAGGATTGATTGTGAATCTTGTCAGAATTTATGAAACTGAAACATGAATGTAAGTTTCACAAATACTAAGTAATGTGTGTTTTTGTGCTGGTTGACAGTTTGTATAAAACAAATTGCAGAGTGGCACTAAAGGTATTTAGATAGCTCATTTTTCAATTCTGTATCATTCATTGCATAATATGGAATACATGCCATTACTGTCATTACTGTGTGAGTAATGACAGTAATGTATTAACAAAATGCAATCCTTTGGCAAATTACTTTTGCGTTCAGTAACCTGCAGTTTTACTCCCTTATCTCAGTGAAGCAAAATCAAAGTTAGTTTTATATCATCAGAAAATGATGCACAATCGCAAGATTTTGATATTAATATTTGAAAGTCTGTTTGTGACTATAGAGAAATTTGTTACATTTCAACTGCATAAAACTTTTATAATACCAACTGAAGTGTCCTTGATAATATGACATGGAATAACCTCTACATTTTGTATGTGGTGATTTCCACATGTATGTTTTGAACCCCTTCAGAGTCTTGAAATTAAAGGCTGTAAATTTTTATTTTCAAGGATTTCTGTTAGTTTACTCCCCATTTGGGACTTGGTTTGAAATGATTATTGAGAACTGGAGGCATGGATAGGAATGTTTTAAATCCAGCCAAGTGTTTTATGGAGATATGAAGCACTGAGCTGGGAGTGCGTTGAGCTGGGTTAAACAAACTGATTTGACTGCCAGCTGGCAAATGGTCTTGTGGTTTATGAACTGACAATGAAGGACAATGATGGGCTCCTTCATGTCTTGACACTACATCAAGATACTATGATAAATGAACCGGCAAACATCATTTCAAAACACATTACATGTGTTTCTTACTGTCTTTATTGTTTCCCTGTATCTGTTTGTATGGAATTCAAATTTGATTTAATACAACATATAACATCTGAAATGATTTCAATAAATAAAATAAATTAAAAACGCAAACTACTGAAGGAACTGGTAGAACAGAGGATGTGCCTTTAATCAAGAGTGGAAGAGTGCATGTCTGTCAGCATAGTTCAATAGAGACTTGAGGTAATGTCTTCTGAACAAATATCAATTTGTTTAAAACACCTCAGCAATCAAAGTGATTTAGCGAGATTCCCTTTATAACCTATTAAGGTTTACGAAGTGTTCATGCTTTCTTCTTGAACTGCTGCTAGTGAAATCCTGTTGATGTTCTTGGTCAGTAGTACCATGAGCAACTTTTCCTGAAAATTGCCGTCCCCAGTTTTGCGTGACTCTCTGGATGAAACCACACACATACAAAAAATAAAAAAAGAGGAAAAGCACACACTCGGGCAATACGCCCCCGTCAGACTGCGCACAGCATAAAAAACTTGTGAGGTCTAAATTAGACCCATTTCTCAAAACCATGGGAGGGTTGAGAAAGTTTCTTCTATTATCTTATAGTGGTATCTTACCTTCACTCTGTGGTTGGAGGAGTCCAGTGCAGACTGGTGACATCAAAAACAGATTGAATTTACTGTTTGTCATGATTTGGTCATGGGACAAGGGTGTGAATACCAAAATCCTAGTAAAATAAAGTAGGACAGGAGATGGATGCTCTGAATGTGTTTTTGAATAGGCATGCAAGTGTCTATTCAGCTGTTGGCCAGCTGCTTTACAGAGCAGTGGAGGTAAAAGAGAAAAGGGGAGAGTTATTTGAGATAGTGCAGACACTGATAAGAAAATTTGAGCTCTGGTTTAAGGGGCAGATCTGCAAATAGCTGTTGGAGCTAAAGCAAAGGGTCTGATTATCCTCATTTGAGCCTGCAAAGGGTTAGCAAGCTTTAAAAATATGAAAACACCTGATAATCCTTGGTAACATTACTGCAGTGTGTGGATGTTGGATTATGACAGTACATCTTAAAGTAAAAAAAAATAACTTGTTCCATATTCCTTGCTTTTTGTGTCACTTGTTTATTGTATAGATAGGAAAAAATGTAAATGACTTTTTTATTTACACAACTTTAGTGAGCTGAATGAGAATAAGTTGAATTCATGAAATTATGATCTGCATAACCAGAACAAAACTACATGCCTTAGTCTATTTGGGTGCAGTTATATTGTATCAGTCTATTGGGACATTACTGTACGTGACTGACCACTGTTTGTGGAGAATAAAGCAAAGACATAAATAATTAAGGTTAAGTTGAAGTTAGAGGTCATGTTTAGAAAGTAGTTTGCAAGGAAATGAAGAGTAATATGTTTGAGATTCCCTGAATCAGTAATATTCAGGGAAACAGTTGGAAAAAAATTCCAATTGTGTTACCAATTTATTTATTTTTCTTAAAGGTCAGACTTTTGTAATTAGTGAAGCAGCAAAACTGATAGAAGCCTCTTTGTAGTCGTTTTATGAGCAGCTTCCTTTCCAGCGTGCAAAGACAACTTATTGTTAGTTTTAAAGCAACTCACATGGATTTAATAAAGAAGTCAGACACTTATTACTTAAAAATTTCAATGATTTTATGAAGCACAAAACATGATTAAAGAAAAAGGTTGAAGAACCAGTTCATGATTTGATAAAGGAATCTAATCAATCTTTTTTGATAATTCTCATTCAGCACCAACCTCAGTGAGCATGTTTTACATGCTTTGCATCCTGCAGCTGTGTTTTACATTGGACACAACTGTTTTCTGTTGTGGTGAATTATTTCGTCTACAGAAGGTAATTAATGATGACATATTTTCAAGTTTTTATTTATTTTTTTGTCACAAAACCTGGGCAAGAGGATCCGATCAGATGTGTTCTGTAAAAGCTGACAGGTGAATTAAACAAAATGTAAGATTTTACACAAAGAAGAAATAAAAGATGCTGCCAAAATCATATGGATTAAAGCAAGAAGAGACATCCAAAACAAGACCTGACATGAGAGAAATTATAAAGCAAACTTGAACAAAGATGAGACAAGGCTCTGGCAAAGAACATCTGAAAATGCCGAAGGGTATAGTTTGAAAATGATTCAAGCACAGCTGGGCCTTTCTTTGTGTTAGCTCACTCAACATAACGTAAAACTCAACCAAGCGATAACAAAGAATGACCGTTATTATGTATCTTTGTAAACCTCTACCTCTCTTTACCCTTTGTGCTTGTTATCAAAGAAAGGGGTGTATCTTGCATGATTTTATACTTTTTTTTGCACAAAATACAATTTTTACCTCAGTTGAAAAATCAGTGGAATCAATAAAAAAGAAAATATAAAAATGTGAATATACACCTAAACATTTCTGCTGCAATAAATGTTAAACAACAAAATGTATTTAGTTATGCTTTTTTAAATATAAAAATATAGACTGTTGTAATTTTTTATATATGTTAAATCCAATGCTAACAGTTATTTTTCTGTTCTGCAAATCCAGACATTCTTCACTCAGATGATAAAACTCATTATGTTTTATCTCATCACTGCTTTTCTACAAACATCCCATTGCCACAAATGTTACAGTTTGTTCATTTATTTATTTATGTTTACTAGTTTGCAAAAATCATAGCTATCAGGCCCTGCAATGTGTGGTGTGGAGCCACACATCAAAGATGACAAACCACACAAACAGATATAATTGACAAACATTCAGTCATCACACGGAAAATCTCTAGAAATCAAACATGAGTTGAGAGTAAGAAATCACGGCCAACAATGACAAAGTGCCCAGCATTGGCGTTTGGCCAAATATCAGCGATAAGCTGAATATTCCCGATTTGAGGTTGAAGAGGTTCCAATGTCCTTCTGGCTGGACTAGCTCGCTTTTAACACACCACACACAGCATACATATCTCATAAGATTATCTTTAGAGCCATCATGACAATCAGAGTGTCATTATGATTGTCGGAAGGGAAAGGTTGGGTCACAAATCACCATAATTATGTTGCTGTGTGACCCAGGATCTGCTATGTTCCAATACAAAATTTTATAGGAACTGATAGCTTCTGTGGCTTCAGTTGACTGCATAGCTGGAGAGAAAGACCAACAGACTGGACAACATGTTTACTACAGCAGCCAACAACTGACAAAAGGGCAGGTGTTCTCATTTGGCAGTGAAGTCTCAGAGTGAAAGGAAAGTAAAAAGCTTGAGGCTAAGTAGAGCTGGAACTGTGGGAAAATGACTTGTTGAAAAACTAGAACAAGATGGTCCTAACACTTGAAAAAATTATAAAATACAGAAATCAAACATCATAATAACAGGAACCAAATGACAGAGTGAACTCCAATGACTAACTCATTCTTTAAATCCCTTTTGTCTCTACATGCCTAAGTCACTGGATGTGCTTTCAGACCACATGTGGCTTGTTTTCTGATCTGATTGCAAAAGGATTTTTCTGCCCAGTCAAGAGAGTAAGAATGGAAGAGAAATGCACTTGTTTCTCTTTCATTCTGTTTGAGAGTTTCCTTTTAGTGTGAGCCAGGTTGGACCTCTGAACTGCTCTGGCTGATTACTGGACAGTTATCAACACAGTTAATCTGCTTGCCTGCCAGAGGAACACTTCAAACAGGCTGGCAGCTGTTTTGATGTAAAAAAGGAAAACAGGCAGAACAGGGAACAGAGTCAGATATTCACGTTTGCAAATTATTTTACAGCTGTCAAAACTCAGTTAAGATCCACACTGATTAGGCACTGTAAGATGAGCTGAAATATTCAAATACATTAGATGTTTTCTAAAATCAGCTTATCTTACAGCATTTGCTTGATACATTTAATTATCAAGCAAACAAGCAATATATATAAGCAAGGTTTATGTTCTTTCTTAATTAAGTTTATGATAATGAAATCAAAATTTGTGTATATTGTGTATAATAAATACAGGAAGTAACTTGTTCCCCAAAGGATACAGAGATGACAATAATGACAAAAAAGTTCAAAGTTAAATGATGCATCATCTAATAACTCTTCTTTTTTTACATAAAAGACTTGGAGCTCACAATAGGTATAATTTTGTAAAAAGCTTTGTGAGTTAAATAACATGAGTAATAAGCCACACCTTTGAAAGCTGGCTGATTACTTCTATGTCTTATTATCTGTTTTAGCTATGGCATGTACTGTGTTTTCATATTTCCCTTATTACTTTAAATCCAAGAATAAAACTGGTCCATAATCCTGGGGGAAAATAGTTTCTAACTCAGAAAAATATTTTGGGAGGTGTCTGTAAAAATCCAATTTGATTTATTTATGTCCCATGTATTAAAAATTATTTAGTTTTATGGCTCTGAAATAACAAGACATTTGCTAAAAAGAACAAGCAGAAGATCCTAGAAAAATTCTTCCATATTGAGAACGGGTAGTCTAAACTGACTCACTGCCAACAGAAGAGTCTTGGCTGCCATAGCAAAGACAAATGAGACAAAGAAATAAATAGGAAGGCTGGGAAAAATTGCAAAGATGAATTAAATAAAGAGGAAGACATGGCTCAACAAATCTGTCCAAGTGGCCATTTAACCCATAAATCAGGGCAATGAACCTAAGGAAGCAAAACCGGGAAGAACAAGACAGGAGTAAGCTGAGACAAATGGATGTTGAAACATAAGACAGAAGCAGAGAGAAAACACTAAAAGGCCCCAATGTAGAAAAATGAGTTTAATTTCTCAAACATTTTCGCTTTTCAATACTATTCAACTGAAGATAAAAGAGTTTTTCTCTTCAATGTCTTCAATCTCCATAAAATGTGGATATATTATACTGTTTCCTGTCAAGTATCTAATGCACTAGGTGCAACTGTTTTTGAGTGCTTCTATAAGTCTTTCCTGGTAAATCAGGCAGCCCTGAGGAGACTTTCTGAAAGTTGTGATAATAAAGCAGCTGCTTTAAGTGAAAAAAAAAATATATATATACTTCTGTTAAGTTTTATGAATATAATGCCAATTCTCCACACAAAACTGTTCTAGGGAAACTTTTAGCAAAGAAAAACTTGATGTGAGAGACATAAACCTTATAGTTTAAAAGTAAGATGCAATAGTCCCTGAACTGTCTGGGTTGAGTGAACAGGAACAGATAGAAGGTACACTAAAGAAGAGACAAAAATACTGTGAAACGCTGGGTAGTTTGTCTGAGTCAGGACCCACAGCTCAGTAACATGTGGCACTTCAAGAATGAAAAGTATTTACAGAAACCCTCAATGTCTCTAAAAGAGCTACCAATGAGGGTTTTTATATACATAGCAGCTGAAACGCCTCACAGATGAAGTAATAGAGAAACATAGAGTAATGGTATCTTTATCAAATTGTTCTGGCTCTAAACAAATGTTACGGGACATTTCAGCTTGTAAAGTGTATCAGATGTATTAAATTAGAACTGAAGAGAAAAACTATGAGATCTATTCAACAGTGCACAAAGGAAATGAACATGGGGGCTTTCTCCCTCTCAATCAATGAGTTAGACAGCTAGTGATTGCAGCACTTTACTGCAAGACATCACATCAACCACAGCCTCTTTATCTGCCGTGCAGCAGCTGCTTAACATCTTAGCTGTGACACACACACTCATAGTTCATTATCTGAAGAGGTGAGACAGAGCTTTTTATTACCCAGGAGTCCAGCTCAGACTGAAATTATTACCTTCTATTAAAGAGGATTTTACCACTTTTCTTTGCTCAATAAATTCCACCAGACTGTGACACAGTAAGACCAAGAGGCGGTCTATATGACTTTATATATTATAGCTCTCTGGGAACAAATTTTGAATGAAAGTACCCGCTAAGCTTACAAGGACAAATCCGGAAAAAGAAAAAGTTGAGATTTTCTCGAGAGTAAAGATCATATTCTGTTGAACTCAAGAATATAAAGCTCAATAGCGGTATATGCTCCATGAAAAGACTCTAGCTTTGCTCTTCTACAGTTCAAAAATCCTTTTCAAGACTTTCTAATTACCTTGTCAAATAATTTAACCTTCTGCATTTTACTTGAAAGCAAACAGAGAGGTTCTTGATTGTATTTATTGTTTTCATTAAGCCATTTTCAAACAGACACTTAACTTTGTTTCTTTCCTACTGTGTTTGCTTTTAACTACAAAACACAGCGTAAGCAGAGCCAGAGAGGAATGTCCCATTGGGTAAAACAAGGTGACATACTGTAACACTTTATAGTTAAGTAAATCACATTGAACTGCAGACATGCAGACATTTAGCTTACATCAAAATTTGAATGATTTTTTTCACAGTTGTAGATAGCATAATGTTTAATGTATTACTTCATGGCAATGTGGAAACATTTGTTTCATGTCTTGTCACACTCACTCATAAGCAGAATGAAGGTTACAGACAGATGTGCCTTCATCTGTTCACTGTCATGTCGGGGTTTTATACCCATCTTGCATATTTCCCACATTGTTATATGTTAATAATGAAAGCAAACTATTAAACCAAAGGGTAATAATGAACCTAACAGGCATGTCTTTGCACTATAGACTAAATTTATACTAACACTAAGGCGAGCACAAAATAAAAGGCCATGTCCTGATTTGAAACTCAGAAAGTTCTGGCCAGGAGACATCAGCTCTCACCACTAATCCCCTGAGCAGCAAATGCACATTTTAGCTTTAAATATATATGTAGCATCAGGGTATTCCTTTGTTTTTGAGCTGATGTTCTGCATTATTGTTCTATAAATCTTATTCTTGAGGCTTGGCTGCTTTATTGAAGAGGCAATGATTTTCCACTGGTAACAGGTGAATTTTTCCTTCTGGGACTCTGAGTTCCTGCCCTTTGCAGATTAGTTAATATATGTTGGTGTCTGGTTGACAAAATAATGTCAGAATGGACAGAAACTGAATTATAGTGGTGGATAGTTTCATTAGTTCTGTCACTGGCTCAGACAAAGCAGGTGAAAGCTCACTCATTAAAAAGTTGCAGCTCGCTGATGTAAAGAGCTGCTTTAGGGCTAATGTTTGGCTTAGGATTTTAGGAGCTCTGTATTCATTTTTAATGGTTTGGTTCTGGTCAATTGGTAACAAACTTAAACAAAATACATTACTCAATGGCAAAGTGCTCCAACATTGGATGAAAAGCAACTAAAATCTTTGTGTTTTTGCATGTGCATGCACTGCCTGCAACATACCCAGTTCATAATTTAATGCAAAGAATAATAGCTGATAATTATGTGTTGCAGGAGCCTTTTTTTGTCTGATTTTAAACAAATAACTGAGACCTTATAACAACATTTAAGTAAATCCAGATACTGAGATTTGTTACATAAACACACTTTTCTAATCAGCTGATCTATTGTGCAATAAATTACTGTGATTACATGCCCATATAAAAACAGGGTAAAACACTCAACAAAAGGTTTCTAACAACACACACATGCTCCTCAGTGATATGGCAAAAGGCTTCAGTTCATGAAAATTACATAAAAACATATCAACATAGATTTATTTCCAAAAGAAACTGTGCACAACAACACACACACTAAGATAGAGAAAACATCTTTGTCTAATCAGCTGCTGCGATTCTCTCTGGACTTTCTTATTTAATGGCTTCATTTATCAATTAGTTTTTCCCAGAGAATAGATGTTGTCAGCAGAACAGCTGTGAGAGAAATAAACACAGTCAGCAACTTTCTTCATTTTTGGCTTTAAGAGCTGTGCTGCATTCACATAGGTTTATTTGTATGAGGATAGGTTGATATGCTCTAAGTAGAAAAAAACATGTTTGTATGTTAGTACGTCCCTCTGCTGCATGTGCTTGCAAAAGAGGGAGCATAAACTTCCCATGCTTGTGGGTGGAGTCCTGATGACAATGACTTTCTGGAAAAAAATTTACAAGTCACTTTATTAGGGCCATCTATTAAATCGTTTGTGAACACAAATGATGAATAAATCATTGCATGGCAGTGACGCAATAAATTCAGGCATCTATATTTGGTGATTACACCCTGTTAAAGTCTAAACTGATCATCCAAATAATGAGAAAGGAGATCCATGTGCAGCTGAACGTGGCATGCGTGTTGGAGCAAAAAGAATTGGTTAGAGTATAGAAACCACTGATTTATTATACTAACTCTTTTATGCATGACTACCTCTCGGGTTTTACAGAGAATGGTTCAAAGATGATAAAATATCCTGTGAACAGCTGTGTGGACAGACTAGTCTCAGAAAAGTAGCACTTGTTACAACTGAGGTATGTGAAATACAGCTTATAAATATGTGTTTAACCTTGAAGCAGATGAACTACAGCAGCAGAAGACAACACATTTATGTCTGCCAAGAACAGGAAATTGGAGAGGCAGTTCACATAGGCTCTCCAAATTTGGACAAAAACAAATTAGAAAACTTGATAAGTCTTAATTTCAACTGTAATTACTAAATAATAGGGTCACCATGATCGATGGGTTAATCTTACCTTGTATGACACACTTTAGAATTCTTAGTTCTGACTGTGCATTGGATAAGTACCAATGCCTAACTCTTATTTCTCAGCATGTCTGTCCCATTATCACGATGGGAAACCTATCTCCTGATGCCTGCTTTTAGCAAGATAATGTACGATTTCACACAGCACAAAAAGCCTCAAACTGATTCCTTGATAAAGACATTGAGATAACTGCATTCCAAGAGCCTTAACAATCTGATCACCTTCTGGATGCAGAAAGGCAGAAGAATAGCATCATGGATGTGCAGCCAACAAATCTGCAGCAACTTTATGATTCTATCATGGCAGTATGGCCCAGCATCTCCCAGGAATGAGTCTGACTTCTTGTTGATGCTTTATTGCAAAGGACTATGCTAACAAGGTGTACTTCATAAAGTTTCCAGTGAGAAAAAATTAAAGCCAGATGTAACAATGTTAGTGGTCCCTAATCCTTTGTTTTACTTCCAGTGGTTACTTCTGTTTGCCCACATATACCACCTCAGTTTTGCACTGATAACAGTCTCAACAATCTATTTTCTACAAGCACCAAGGTTTATTTGTACATGTCACAAAACCAAGGACAGTGAAGTAAATGCATGTACACACTTCACCAACCTGGGAACAATTTTTTGTGACGCAGTTTTTATTTGCATGTTTCTGCACCACATCATGTAAGCTGAGATAACATGGTATTTGTAGGTATGACTGATTGTGGCTCAAACAGTTCCTTTGGCATTGGTTGGTGCTGTTGTTTTGACAACTGCATTGATTGTGATCATTTTTCTAGTCTACAAATATTTCATTCCCTATCTCCACAGAGACATTCCATACCATCACTGCGTATTAGTATTACTATACTAATACGCAAAACTGACAAGTTGGATTTTCCATTATTACATGTTGTCTTTTGCCACAACACACACAAAATTGGTTTTATTATTCTTGAGCCCACATTTGGTTGTACAAAGCACTCACCCACTGATGTTTAAGACAAGTTCTTTATCTGCTTTGACCAAACATAGATCTGCTGAGTATCAGCCAGTCAACAGCTCTTCTGGTAGAAGTGCTGTGACTTCATGTCAGAATTAAATTACTCAGTTTAATTTAAAATTAGATAAAGAATCACAGTTAGAAACAAATCCCCCTCTGCTGCTGTGACAGGTGGCCAAGGCAAACAAAGATAATACGTCATTTAGTCATGATTTACAGCAGTACTCTGGGTGAAATACATTTCATTTGATGCCGTAGGCCAAATATGTTCTGAAGAAAGGGAACTCAATCACTACATGTAATGATGTACAAGTGCAACGGTATCAAACACATGCTGCCTGCCAAAACTGGAGATGGACGCTGATATCTCATCAGTGGGGTCTTTGTGAAAGTGTGTTAATGTTGTTGGAGTAAAATGGTACAAGCCGTTCATGTTTATAATGATTATTCAAGCTGTCACTGAGTGCTTAAGCTACCGCTATAGGTTGAGTTCGCTTAGAGCCGTAAAACAATACCAGCGGCTGCAAACACTGCCTTTCTCCAACTTTTGTCAGCCCCAATTATCTGAATAGTAAATAATCATGTGTTTTTTTTTTTTCAAGATAAGACTAATTTTACTGATTCTCTGGAGCCAGTATCAGAGATTATACCATAGGTAAAGAGAAAAAAATGTTAAAGTCTGTGATTAAAAATATGATGTATACAAAATGTAGCACAGTTTGTAAATTGATCATTACAGGACATACTTTAGAAAATTGTTTTCTTAGAAAACCTTGAAGTGACTTCTCCAAGGCTGCAGATGGCTTGGTTGAAGTCTTTAAATTCCCCCAAAAGCTCCCATGTTCTCACAGCAAGAGTAAACAGCATAATTCCTGAACATATTCTATAAGCACTGTACTGGCCACTTGGCTTGGCCACCTGTAATGCACTGTGAAAAATTATGTTTTGATTATGGACAAGTGAAGAAGGCTGAAAGGCTATGTAAAGCTTATGATCAGTCGACACAAGACGTGCCACATAAACAAAAACATTTGGACCACAGTTACAGTTACATTGGAAAAGGAGCGTGGAAAAATGTAGTCATTATACATTTTTTTCAGTCTTTGTTGTGAAAGTGCAATACTTTGTGGTTTGGACCCAAGTAACTTATTACACGTTCGTTTGCGAAAGCATGTTGAATAAACGTTTTGTGTGCCAAAGCAAATCAGTTTAATTTCATTCGACTTGCAGCAGTTTCTTCTCTGCATATGTGTTTTAAGACAGAAGGTACGACACCACAGTTGATAGATTAAGAGAAACAATCGCTATTACACATGTGCAATTACACTTGTAATTAAAATTGCCACTTCATTAGTTAAACCTCTCTCATTACTTGTTTAGATAAATTAAGCTTTCACATGGCAACAACTCAATGCGTTCAGGTCCTAAGTGTAGTGAAGACGATTTGCTGAAGTCATCTTTACTATGCCTATTGAAGACTACTATGCCTTAAGATACTTTAATTTTAGCATGTTTGGTGTCGCAAGACTGGGTAAATTGTAAGTATTTCAGATATTATTAATAAAGTGGTATTATTATACATAACAATCTTGAGTTTACAAGGAATTTCCCAAGATAGTTGAATCTGGGTGTCTTTTTGCTGTCAAAGTTCAAATGAGAAGGAGTTGAACAGATGAAAAAAGACAACGGTAGTTCAAATAATCACTCATCCCAGAACTTATAATGGTTCAATCTTTTAAGAACATGGGCTACAGCAGCAGAAGACCACAGCAGGTGGCAGTCCTGTTAATTGGGAACAGAAAATCTAAGCTACAATTCATATAGTCTTGAAGAGACTTACTAAAATATCCAAACGTACATTGAGCAAAACGTTAAATTGTTCTGAGCTTTTATTTCTGCTAAGACTTTAAGATTTAAAGGTCAGCATTTGGTGTAAATGGAAGCATGAATCTATCCTGCCTTGTCTTAATAGCAGGATAG
Organism: Poeciliopsis gracilis; assembly: GCA_911649635.1. NCBI lineage: Eukaryota > Metazoa > Chordata > Actinopteri > Cyprinodontiformes > Poeciliidae > Poeciliopsis > Poeciliopsis gracilis. Next base: position 3,915,096 of record CAJVRI010001403.1, read on the forward strand.
ATTTCTGCCAAGAAGGTGATGGTCTCAATGTGAAGGGATATTTTTCTGACTGAATTTAGGCACCTTAGTGCCAAATGCATGTTGTCAGTCTACCTAAGTATTGTTGCTGACCATGTCTATATTTTTTCATCTCATATGTTAATTTACCCATCATCTGAGGGCTGAGGATACCGGATCAAATCAATCTGATTTCCTGAATTTGTTGTACTGGCCTGCAAATGTAAATCACCCTTTTTGCATCTGATGCAAAAAGGGTGATTATAAATATGATTTATAATCATATTTTGATGGGCAATTTGTTACAACGATATAATTTTAATATTTACGAAAGTATCTAATTTGTCCTACCTAAGAACAATTTAGAAAGTTCAGAAGGCTAAGGGGGTCTATTACTAACAAGCAATTCCTACTAAAATAAACCATTTCTTTCAGTATCTGGTTGGAGCCACTTATGTACAAACATCTACAATAACATACTGACTAAATTAAACCAGAAGATATTTCCTTACATAAACTAATATTTTCCCACTGAATATTTGACGGATGAGGTTTACAATTTAAATTGACCCTTTTTCTCTTTAATTGTTTTTTGGAAGGACAGTTTGTTTAGAATTATGCCCACTATTCAGACACAAGCTCTGCATTTATTTCTTCCTTTTGTGATCAGACAAATTAAACACTACAGTGGCTCTATTTTTGTTGGTCATGTAGGCCATGATAATTTAATCCTCTGCCCACTACATTAGTTCTACTCAAATGATTCCGAAAGTAGGGGTCACAAGAGGCCCCTATTATGTTTGCCAGATGACATGCACAGAATGCAAGCCCCAGAAATTTGCATTTACATTTAGGGAGAAGATTGTCACAGAAATGCTATGAGCAAAAATATCTAAATTTGTTGCCATTACTCTGTTCAATGAAGAGGCCTTAAGTTGTCTTCGATTTCTGTATGCTAGTTTACTTTAAATGTAAGAATTGTAGAGGAAATTCATAAAATCTGTCAGAACCTTTGTCTGCTTTTTAATTAGTGAAGAACTTTTTGTTTGTCTGTTAGGCCAATTAACTCTGAGCTATTCCTTTTAAACCTCAAAAGATCATCCAAATTCTAATAATAACTCTAGTAACTGATGTAGTATCAATGCATAATAAACAAGTCATTAATTTATAGATATAGACATGTGGGCACGTTGCTATCAGAAGCCTATCTCAGACACATCATTTCATTCCTATTTCTTCAGTTTAACTTTACCAGAGAAAATAATTTGTTAAATAGCATGGTTATAGTATGGTCTGAAAGTTTGTAAAATTTTAATAAAAAAAAAAAAGAAGAAGACATGGACTGTCTGAGCATTACCCATGCTACCAAATGGAATAAAAACTCTGTTCATCTGTTGTTCTTCAGAATTTAATATTAAAAGTTTATCAACCCCAGTTTTAGTCCAGCAAACAATAAATGCAGCTGTGGAATCAGTTTTTTTTTTCGTCCCAGATTTCAAAATGCAAAAAACTAGCTCAAGGTTTCACTCCTGGTCCAAACCAGCCTGAGAACAGCCTTGTTTAAAAACTATTCACATAGTTTACGGGTAAAATCAACTCAACAAGTGAAAAAGTTTTGTTCTTGGTCATTCCAGGGTGTTATTTCTAAAGAGCATTCTGTGTTCAGTTTGAGTAGTGACAAAAAACGCACGGAATTTAAAACAAACACAACATTTACGGTTTGAAGCATCAGTTTGATATATCTCCTCAATTGATCGTGAATCCATCAGTGCATTTGGGGTGTAGTGTTTGGCAAGCATGAAATCTGAACCCATGTCATGTTGCTTTCAGGATCTCCAGTAATGACAAACGAACACACACGGACTCAAAAGAAAAAAGTACTTGCACAGCCAACCATTCACTCATAATCACACAACCATCCAAACAAACCCTGGTGGGATCTGAAAAGCATTATTTTGCCATTACTATGGTTTTCTCAGGGGGTCTTCTGATAAACATTCACTGCTTTCAAAATATCTTCACCTCTCTGATCCAACGAAAATGTTATGCTGACTTGAAAAGAGACAGAGTGCAAACGGCAATACATTTTTAATCATATGTAAATATATTTCTACAATTTCTAAGAGTTCATAAATATGATTTATAATACACCTTTTCCCTTAAGATTACATATAAGGTTTTAGTAATTACATAAATTGATAAACAGTAATCCGTTGTTGACTTTTGGTGGTGTAATGTTTCCAGGAACAGGCGTTTCTTTCACACTGCTGGAGCTTACACGTGTGGCTTTAATCACGCTTTAATCAAAGATAAATCTCAGTTTGAAAGGGGCGTGTGTTTATTGAACTCCAAATACTATACAGGCACTTTGCGTTTGAGTTTACCATCCTTTACTTTGAAGTGTCCCACCCCACCACTTTCAGCTACCTCAGTCATGTTGATTTAGTGGGAAGTTTCACATGTTGTACATTCCAGTTGTTAAAGTGGTAATTTTCCCACAACCTCAGTGGATGATACATTTAAGTAGACTCCATTAATGGGATGCTTAATGCAGGTCCAAGTCAAAACTGTGACAATGCCACCTGGATTCAGATGGATATTATGGACTGTGAACCTTCCTTTCAGATACATTTCAGGCATTGTTCACATAAAAAAAAGAAAAAACATTTACAGCAAACAGTACAATTTTGAGGAATGTATTAAATATCACAAAAACACCAAAGTGACTCAAAATGTTGCAGAACACATAAAAACCACAAACCACATTACAGTGAGCAAGGAACACACAGAGAAGGTCAAAGTTTATTGAATTTTGTTAATCACATATTAGACAATTTCTTTTCTTTATTCAGTATGAAAGCCATTGTTCAGTATTAGCCAATTCTTTAGTTTTTTCCATATGAAAAAAAGATGGAAAAGTGGCTTTAGTTTTTAAATCTAAAACCACCTAAAACTCACAACATAGGAATGAGCATGTGTTTGTCTCTTTCTGTTTTCCTTCATGATGGAGGGATAATCTCTGTCTGTTTTCTGCAAAATGTCAGGTGGGATAAGCACTAGCGCTCCACGACTCACATAAAATGGGTTTTAAGGGATTACTAATGACATGTTCATGTTTTTGTTTTACAAATGAGACACTTTTGTTTTGTTTCTTTTACTTAAGTGAAGCAGCACCTCCGCCGCACTGTTTCAAATTTAACACAGCAAGGTTTAAAGCATGAAATCTCACTTGTACTTGGTTGACAAAGAAAAGGCACATTTCATAATCTTTTCACTCGACTGTCTTTGATGGATAATTTATAAATATGACCAAAGGATCGTACTTATAAGTGTGATTGTGGTTGAAGGTGATTATTCCATAACATATGTGTTATATATATGTATAAATCTCGACTAAGTTGCAAGACATTTTAATAATTATTTTGTCTCTACTTTTACAAGAAATAAATCATATGTATTTTTCAAGTCGGAAGTGTGTGCAAATCAAATCACCTGTTACCATTCACGGCCTTTGTTGGAAATTTTGATTTTTGGAAATAGAAGGCTGCGACACCAACTTTATCTGTAAGTTAAGTGAAAAAATATTTTGTACGACTGTACATTAGAAAACTGTGTTGCAGTATTATTTCTTCCAACACCCTGTGACCTTTAACATGTTTGGAGCTACTATCATACTATCATACATGTGCTGTTACAGAGAGTCTCCATCCATCAGACTGAATATCTCACTGGAATGCAGTGTGTATATTAACTGGCAATAACAGCTACCACATAATGCATTCCAAACAGTTCTTTGCAATATTATTAATGCACTCGCTAATGCTATAATGGTGGTATATGACTATAGGGCTATGTCTCATTGAAAACTCTGTCAGTCTTATGCTTTAGCTAATGTAGTAACCCAAAAGAGACACAATAGTGCTTGTCTTCAAAATAGCATACAATTCCTCAAAATAAAAGTCTTATCTTTGATTAAGCTGAATTTAACATCGATTGCATGTTTCTATTAGATTTTCTGTCCATGTATAGCCTGAGACAGTTAAAGGGCTGGTTTTGGCTAGGGAACGCTGTGGGGGAGTGGCGGGGGGGCAATAAATTGTAACTATATATGATTGTTTCTTTGCAATGTAGTTGCTTTTTTTGTTCCACTAAACAATACTGAAGCAAAGATTTAATTCAATCAGCCCTTATAAAACAGTTTTTTTTGAGTCCAGGTTAGATCCATTCTGTAAGAAAATGCATGCCAGAATTATTTTCCACTCATCTCTGATGCAGTTCAGAATGATGTTAGATGTGTTTCTTGCTGACTGCAGTGAATAGCCACTGTGTTAGCTACAAATGTTTAAAAAATTTTAATTTCTAAAAAGCAGTAAAAAAAAAAAAAAAAAAAAAAAAAATTATATATATATATATATATATATATATACTTCTTATTTTTTAATGTCGCTTCAGTTTATGTTTTTTTCTTTGGATTCCGAATGTTTTTTGTTTAATACAGTTTAAAAAGAAGTCTGTGAACTCTTTTGGTTCTTGTCACTTGATATTAAATAGCTTTGTAATTTCTCTAATGTTACTGCACAAGCAATGTTGTCATAGTAGCATCCTGTAATGGAAGTAAAGGTCATATTCATTAGAGAGCCTCCTACACTTAAGCATCATGTGGCGTCTGGCTTTAACTGGAAGTTTGCAGCAATCCAAAAGTAAAGAAGCAATATATCAACTAGGAAATTATTATGACTGCTTTAGCCAAAGTGTTGCAATTCAAGTTGTCTCCTTGGTACAGAATGTTGCAATAATAAGCTCCTAAAACATTATTCTGCAGGCTTAGGGTGTTGCATTATTAACAATTTTATGCTCAAACAAAAAAATGCATAATTCTGCCCAGAAGAATTATATGTCTCCCTCAGTCTCCCTCAGATGCAGGGAAGAGTATACAGCCAGTTGCTCTTCCTCTGTTATTATTGAAGGCCAGCCTTTTTGACTCAAAAGCACACTAAGACTGCACATCATCACTGACTGCATGTTTATTTTTACAATTTAACACACCAAGTTTTATTGCTAAAGCATTGCAACAACTCACCAGGATTCACACTGAGAAAATCTTTGCTGTAGAAGAAATAAACATGCTGTGAATTCACACTTATATAATGTTTAAATACAGTAGATGGAACAGAAAAAAACATTTTTTTAGTTTTATATCCAATTTTACTAAAAAGAACAACAAAAGTAAAATCTATTTGCTCGTAAATCTTTCTCCTTCAGTGCACTAAAGTATTCAATTCATACATTGTACTAATGGTCCTCAAATAGCTGCACAGTCACGAGTGTACACTGTGTACAGAAGAAGGTAATTGCCCCATATAGATTTCTTCTGTTATTGCCTTTCAATGTCACTTAAATCCTTCAGATGATTAAACACATTTTCTTATCAGACAAATAAAACCTAAAAATGGCAGTTTTAAAAGGATGATTTCATCCGACCTAAACCGACCATCTCTGAAAGGGTCATGTCCTCCCCTTCTTAAATCATGAATGAACTGAGATTAGTAACATTTCTTGAAAAGCTATATAAAGTTTCCCAAGCTACACCCAGGACTGGTGCCAGACTTTTATTGTTAAGAAATCACTTAAATAGAGCCCTTCTGAAAACATGACATTGAATAAAAGATCTCAAACAAGAAACAAAGAAATGTAGGACATATGCTGTCTGGTAAAGCCCCTGATATGTATCAGTCAGGAAATGATTACAAAACCATTTTTAAGGCTTGGGGACTCCAGTAAGACACTATGAGAGTTGTTATCCACAAACAGACAGAGCAGAATATGAGGAACCTTCTTAGGAATGACTAGCTTGTCAAAATATTCCCAGAGCATGTTAACAACTCAGGGACATTACAAAAGAACCCAGAGCAATGTCTAAAGCACAGCAGGCCTCACTTGCTTCAGTTAATTTCAGTGTTAATGGCTCAACAATAGGAAAAAAGCCAGGCATAATTGGTGTCCAGTGAAAAGTTCAAAGATGAAAACTATTGAAAAGAAAATGACTGATTAAGGCAGTATTAAAAAAAAAAAAAAACATTGTACCAAGAGCAAAGGTGTGGAAGATGTTATGATTGCCTGAGGCTGCTTTACACCTGCAGGACCAAAACAACTAAATTAATTGACAGAACCTAAAATTCAACTTTCTCACAGAAAAATTGGAAAGAGAGCGTATTATTATCAGCTAGAGACTTTAAGCTCTGCTGCACTTGGGTTTTTCAGCAGGACAATGATCTGAAGCACCTGCACAGGTGCTGTGAGTAGCCAAATACTTCTTAAATGCAGTACTTATGTTTATGAACAAACTATTTTTAATATTAATAATTACTTATAGTAGGCAGATGCTGCCAGCAGAGTAAATGCTTCTCACTTTTAATTCACCAGTTAATGCACACAGAACAAACTCTACAGATCAATAAATTAGTGCAAAATAACCAAATAAGAGAACAACTAACAGCAGCAAAAATAAAAAAATTAAAAAATATATATATTTTTTTTTGTTACAATTTAACAGTTTTTCCAATTTTTTAAAAACATTTATAGAGTAATTTAATTTAAAATTTAATTAAAAATAGATAACTTAACAAAAAAATTGCAAAAACCATGTCAATATGTAATATTTACTCTTACTTGGTTCATCTTTTTCTGGAGTGACATTTCTTTCATATTTGTCCCACTTGAGTTCTCTGTGCCCTGCCATTGGCCAGCCACAGCTTGTTTATGTGAACTCAAGAGAGGAATCTTTCCTTTTGGCCCGCTGCTGCTCTTTCCCTCTGAGCAGCTGGGTCAAAGCACTCAGGCCCAGTTTGGGGAAGCCAGCACCATCTGAATTGCAAAGAAAACAGAAAATCCACTTCAGGCTGAGGCCTAACTTTATGATAACACATAATTAATTGTTTGGAATCTGCTGGCGCAATCAGCTGTAGCCTTAACCTTGCACCTCTATGTAATTACCAGTTAAGGACAAGGAATATGAAGCATGTTTCGAGGATTGGGGGAGGGGAAGGATTCTGCTCGTAGTTGCACCACATGAAAAAACAACTGAGAGGAAGTGTTTACAGCACGTCTGGAGGGAGAATATTGTGTGTAGGATTTTTGTGCGTATTGCAGGATGTTTGGTTTGTTGATTCGCTTGTGGCACTTTCTATAATGAAAGCTTTTGTCTTGAGAGGAAACAAACACTGCAGAGAGTTCTAGTGTCTGTGTTTTACTCTGTGAGCCTCTCTGGGGGCATTAAGTCTGGAGAGAATGTGTCAGATTGAAGTGTGCATTCATCTGACAGAAAAGCATCACTACAGCCCTAAATGCATCCTTATGCAATAATTGCAATACACACAGGTGATTGAGCTAACTGTGAAATTGCCATGGAGTCAGATAATTAAGCTTTCTTTTCACCTTGTCACACAGGAAAATCTGAAACTGTCAAGTAAATGAAATGTTACAATTATATAGTTCATCTTTGTATTACAGAAGAGTATTTGTCCTGAAACCTCCTTCATAATTGAGGGTTCACAAATTCTTGAACCTTCAGGTTCCCAACCATGGTTTGTTGTCTGATGCTATCGGCATCCACCGAGCAGGTGAGGGTTCAGAAATGTTGCTTCGTCATTGGCTACTGTGGCAAAGCAAATAAAACTCTCCCTACACTGGCCTGAGGACCACCAACATCAAAAGAGTAAACCAGGAATAAACAAGATGCTTCAAAGGAAAGCTGTTTGAGGCAGAAGTACAAAGATAATAAAGGGATAAGTGACCAGTAAATTTCCTACTATCCACTTCAGTTCTTGGAGAACAGACCTACTTTTTCACATCTCAGACAAAGTTGCTTAAGAGTTCTTCTTATTAGACATTATTTGTAAGAATGTTTCTTAAAAGACAACATTCTAAGAATTATAATAAGTGTTTTCTCAAATACTCTATAATACAAACAGGTTTAGTTTATACCCAATTTTCCAGAACCCAGTGAAGTCAGAATCATATTTGATTAGATAAGCTCCAATGGAGTCCCAAAAGTTTTATCATAAAATTCTGTTTTATCCACCTTGGGTTGCAAGGACAGGAGAATGCTCCTGGTGCACCTTTGATGACAACAATAGATTTTTAAAATAATCAGAGAAGAACCTGTTAGTTTTTTTTTCTGTCTACTAGTCTTTATCTGAAAAAAAAAAAATCTTGCTTCTGGAAGCTACCATTTTTTTTTATTTCACTTGGAATAAAACATTTGCATCAAAACTGTCAATGGACATCTGAAGTAATCCTACCTAAAATTCAGGTTATTTATACAGGACATGTCCACAAAAATTATGAACATGACTTGATACTTTTGTGACTCATTTTGTATTTTTCCCTGCAGTTGAAATTAAATTAATTTATTTTATTTTGAAGTAAATAAACAAGATGCTTTTTCAAAGCTTAAAGGTTTTCCATAAACTTGTTAAAATCTCCTTTTTCTCATTTTTGTCACCATTTTCATTTTGATTTCCAGAATTTATTTGTGAATTAGTTACACGCTTTGAGATTCTTTTGGGCTACATAAATAAAGTTGTAGGATTGAAGCCACTGCAGATGAGTTAGTGCAAATTGAACCAGCGATGTTTACAACTAACAGAGCCTACAGGCAGATTCAGTAGTGAAATCTATTGCTCAGCAGGGGAGCTTTTGTTACACAATTGAGCTTGTCATCTGATGTTAATTAATGTGAGCAAATGACAGCAGCAATTAGAGGTTTTTGGTTGTGCAATGTACTAATAGATGTGCACTGCTACAATTGATTTCCTTACAGATATTTTATGTAAATAATTAGCCTGACTTTGATGGGTTTCAAATATAATTTCTATAATATTACAGAGAATTTAATTTGGTGAAGACTGATTTGAGATGTCACCTGAAGCGACTTAAATTGTGTTGGCTCCTGAATTAAATTTAATCAAATTAATTAAATTGAAGTGAATGGAGGAGAACTGAACTAAATAGAGCCAAATGGAACCAGTTGTTTTGTGCTATCTTCAGAAATTAGAACCAACAGTATCTAACCATATGTCAACCTCTTACTTTAAGTCAAATTGTAAAAGACTTAAATAATTATTATTATTTATTATTATTATTATTATTATTATTATTATTATTATTATTATTATTATTATTATTATTATTATTATTATTATTGTACAGAACAGGAGATTATTTAATCTCCTGTTCTGTACAGTCTCCAATGTCTTAGTCTGAGTGAGCTTCAGCTTTTAATCCGAACAAGAGTTTATCTTTAAATATACAGTGCACGTTGGCATGGTTGCTCAGCATAACATGAATTAATAAGTGAACATTTGATTTTCAATGTTTTTTTTGGACAAATATCAGAGTTAATATCTCAAAAATATGTAAAAAATTCAGAGGGTGACAGATATTGTAGCACATAATCATTTATCTGCTCTAGACCAAACACATTTTCAAATAAATACTTTGCTATTAACTTTTTTGAAGAAGTTATTTAAACTATGCATCTATTATTTATTCTCACTTATCCATGCATGATTCCAGGAGGTCTGATACCCGTTTCCGCCTGACAATAGGCAACATATGGCTCATTACAGCTGGACAGGTTATAAGTCCAGGTGGTGACCTGTCCAGGGCAAAATAGAGACACTCAGGACAGGACCATGTGTGCACAAACTTACATTTAGGGTGTGACAAATTTAACTACCACAGATATATTTTAAATCTGACAGCAATCCAAAGTATCCAGATGAAGAGAGAACATATGCAAAGTCTGTGCAGAAGGACCACTGGCCAGCACTCAAACTTACAAAGTAACATTGCTAACCTCTGCTCTACCATGTAGTCCCAGTTAATCCAGCCCTATTAATCCTAGTCAAACTAGGTGCCTCTGCAAACATTTGAGTGGTTCAAATCTGTCCTATCACTAAATCATTTCAGTATTTACTACTGTATCTGTAGCAAATGTAATTTTTCACAGGTTTGTGTGACAGATCCTGCAGAGAAACATCCTTCATGTTCTACTTTATGAAGTCATGAGTCCTGTTTTACATCCAGACTAGATCAACAGATGTCTCATGTTTAATGTGAGGACTCAAATGCAGATCAGCTTCCAAGTGGCATAAAAACAGCTGCTTTTTCTTAACATTTTTCAAGCAGAGTTTGATGACTGACTTTCATGGTGATCATAACAACTCTCATTAAGTAAACAATGAAAATACATGGAGGTAACTTTAAATGTTATGGACTGTGTCCAGAAATCTCTGTATCTCACATGGTTATATGTGCAGCTGTCAGCAAGATTTGTAGGATTTTGTTTAAAATGTCATAAAATGGAAGTAAAACATTATTTCACAGGGTAGAGGAATGACTTGAGACTCATGATCTCAGAAGATGGTTTTATGTTTTTGTTTCCTGTGTTCTGAAAAAGAAATGTAACACAGCTGGATTTTTACATATGACAAAACTATCAGTCAGTGCTGTGTGGTCTGAGTGCACATCATTTTCTGTTCTTGTCTCTCTGACCTGACTTTGAACAATCCAAAAGACTTTTTTTGTTATGCTAAAGAAACTGAATGATAACTGCTGATGTGATCCACAGTTGAAACCATATGTTTGCATACCTCATATAAAAATACTCAGAACTTTTTTTCTCTGTCTCCCATTAATATCAGAACGCCCCTTTCCTCCCTAAGGTCTGTGAGGCTTATCAAGATGATGAATGTCAGAAAAATGTGAGCGATAAATAGTTTTTGTAGCTTTTTTCAAATTCAGAAGTTTACATACAATCAGTTTTTAGAAGAGAAGTCCGTTTTAGTCCTTCAAGCTCAGCAAGTCAAAAGTCAACCTAACTTTTGGAGATCTACATATCCCTTCCTGGTATCATAGCTGATTTCTTTTTATTTTTTTATTTTTTTTTTTTCCCTTTAACTTTATGAAATTATGTGACTCTTACAATACTATTAAACCAACATCTCGGTTTTCCTAAAACCTTCATGTTCAGAAAATTTCTTTAAACATTATATTTCAATGTTCAGAATTTAGCAAATAGAAATCTCTTTGGGAATCTTTACAGACCTGAAAGAATGGAAAGCTTAGTCTAATACAATGCTTTGTCTTTACTTGGTACTGGAACTTCAGTGAGACGTTGCCAAAAGTAAAAGCTTTTCTAATCAAAAGCGGAAACTGCAACAAGTTTAGATGTTTCCTGTTCTAGTTTTAGCTAGTCAGTAAAAGTACCCCCAAGTTAGTTTGTCTATGATATATGTTTAGGGCCCCACGCCAGACACAGAGAGTCGGGACATCCGATGATAAATATGCAAGAAGAGGAAACTGTGAAAAAAGCTTGTAAGTGAGATTTATCTCTTGTTCAAAAGGCCACCAAATTTGTTAGTGCAGCAGACAGGCTTTTATCAGTTCGATGTGGATAAAGCACTCCTCCAATGGAATTGTGTGTGACTATGAGTGCATGTGCGGGGGAGTCAAACTAAGAGAATGAGAGTGAATTGTGGCTCATTTTGTTTTCAAATCCCAGTTTAAAGACCCATTTGTCACTCTGCAACTGTGAGCTGAAGATTTTAGTTGCCATGGAAGTTGACAGGCAAAGGGCAAAGGGAGGACAGTCTGATAGAGGGGCAAAAAGAGATGAAGAGAAAACCAGGGGTGGAGGGAAAGGAGGTGAGAAGGAGAACATTTAGACATACTTTGGGGAGATGGAAAGGTTAGAAGGGAGAATAATGCCGAGAAGGACTGATTAAACTTGGTAGGTGTCTTAATGATTGCAAAGACGGTGGGCATGGTTTTGGATGAATAACAGATGAAAGTTAGTGTGAATAGTGAAAGGGGTGATGAAAAGGATGAGTATGAGAGAGCAAGATTCCCAGGAAGTTCTGGTTATCCGCCAGTGTGGCTGAAACCACGCAAACTTTCTCATTGTGTTTTCTCAGTCTTTATCTCTTTCTCCTATACACAGTCGCCCACACACATTTGAAGCAAACATGTTCACAATTAGATGTTTTTCTATTTATATAATGCCCATCCAACAACAAACTTCATCACAAGGTTATCACGGCTAACACTGATGTTTTAGGCTCCAGAACTGTGTGTCCAGAGTCTGGTTTATCTGTTGAGTCACAGCATTCAAAAATATTTGTTTAAATCCAGTACATTCTTTGCTTCTTTTGTTGTAAAAGTTCTAGTAGGTGGTTCAAAAATAATTTTCAAAGTTAAGCAAAGTTCAGTAAAGTTAAGTATAGGTTCAATGTTTGCTTTAAACAAAAGGAGAAGTTGGGAAGATGTGCAGATTTAAATTGATAATGCTCCAGAGTTGCCTTTCCTTCCCTTACGCACTATCATTTGTAAGGTAATGTAATCGACTTCTAAGTTAGACTCCAAGCAATTATTAGAACAGTGGCTGATTAAAACAACACACATTCTTAATATACATAATATTTGCACAAGTTATTACCATCTACTGGTAAAATGTACTGTAAAGGCCTGAGGAATTCTCTGGAGAAGAGAAAATAACATCCATTTCAGAAATACCCAGACTAACAAACTTTTTAAAATCCAGGAGATGGCTAAAGCTTATTCATCCTCCACACTTAAGGCATTTTTAATCATTCATTCATTGTACCACATTTTCTGCAGTATAAGACTCTTTAAAGTATATGCTGCATCAGTGACAAATAGAAAACATGAGTCACACTGGAAGTTGGATTTATTTAGAAATTATCAAACTTGAGGGGTACCTCATCAGTGTGAATGATATGAGCCGGTGACATGTTGTGTTCAGTTGTGTTTCAACAAACTCAGAGAAAATATGTTTCAGTTTCAACATATTGAAACTGAAAGAATGAAACAGTGGCCAAATTGGCTCATATTTTCTGTCGTGAATTAAACTGTCAACCACAGAGTACATCTGACATCAGTTTGTGGTACAGAATAATCATGTGCAACGCAATGCCTCATTGTTTGTTTTCATTTTTGTGTATTTTCAAAATACTTGATGCCAGTTCAGTTATTGGTTGGGTTTTTATGTAGATTTTTTTTTTTAATAATTGAAATCATAAAAAATATCAACCTTATGCCATATTTATTATCTGCCAGATGCATGTTAAGCTAATTGTTCCTTAGAAATAAATAAAAAATAATAAGAACAAGTGTTGAGCAACATATTAGATGTGAAACAGTCCTTTGAGATCCAACCCACAACTTCACTTTAACTTTTCTTCTCCTTCTTTAGTTCTTGGATCTAAAACTCATCCCAGTAAGGATGGATGCATAAGTACACAAAGAGTCAGTGATGCTGGATTGTGGCCAAGCACCACAACCAGAGAGGGGCTCACACATTCCCCTTTTTATTGCTCCGAAAATGAGTGAACTTTACACTCATCTCTCCTTCCACAGTTCTTCAGGGACAGCAGGTAGCCAAAACCAAAAGCCTGATTATAATCAGACATATATAGTATGAAATTCGCTAACGACTGTTGGGAGTACATTTGGCAAGAAACAGGAAAGATGGGAGATCTGGTGGGGAAGCGGGGAGCCCTGGAAAATATTCAAATATGGGACGTTGTGCTTGTTTTATTAGCAAAGAACCCCCACACATACCATTTTCTTTTTCCTTTATAACCAAGATGTCACTTATAATGATGTTCTATCATATATAAATGTAGTTCCAGACCATCCTGGCTCTTCTAAATAAGATTTACCATCAAATGTTCTATGGGTTTCTTTTTCCTGTGGAAATCTTAGTAGCAGCCAGACATTTCATAACAAAAATTATACTTTTTTTTATTTGTGACAAAGCCCAGCAGCTTGGTGGTGGAAGATTTGAGTATATTACAATGTGAAAACATTTCCAAACTATAATCACTTCTTCAGTTTTATTGGATTCTTGCTACGCTATCATGGTGACAACTAAAAAACTCTGAACCTGTTCCAGATTTAGATTTTTAGTTGTAACTTTACCAAATGAGTGGCCACAGAAATGAGGCACAAATCAAACTTTGTTTATTGTGGTGAAATTAATACTCGTGGGGCCAGTGTTGTGGCTGGATTGCTTTTCCAAAAGGAAAAAAAAAAACAACAAAAAAAACAGTTTTATTTACAACAATCACAAAAACTGGCATCTTGTGTTCCAGAAAATCCCAAAGCTCAATGAAAAGAAGGAGTGACAACTAATGACAGTTTTGCTTTGATTGCCTTTTTCTGTTACTATAAAAATGAAATTAGGCTTTATGAATAGTGCTGCTGTCAGTTATCACTTTGTTTTCTCTTTTAGTTAATGAACTAATTTCAGCCATATTGTTTGTCACTGAATGACCCCATCATCACAAGACAGTGAGCCAGCACCACTGATATTATTCATTGTCATTCAAAACAGTTGAGGATATGCAGGTAAGTGTTGAAAACTGGTCTTTTAGCATGGAACTGCATGTTTTCTCCATGTCATTTATTTAAGAGTGGATGGATTTTTCCTGGCCACTGAGGGCTGAAAATCCTTTGCTCCAGCTTGTTTATTTATTCAGCACCTTTCCTGCAGCCATCACAGCCTGATCTCAGATCTGAATCGAGGCTCAAGTGAGTTTGGTCCCAATCAGCCAATTTTTCTGTTTTCATTTTTCTCCAGCTTATGTTTTTATACAAGAACATTGAGATCCTCAGGACAAGTTTCAGAGACTTTTTTCAAAGCAGACTCACATTAGGGCAGGTTATTGCCTTGAACCAGGGATATAATTTAAAATAAAACCTCTTTATCAGCCATCCATTACTTACCCCACTGAGTTATTTGGAAAGGCCTGCTAGAGTCTCAAGATTTTTATAAAACAGAGAACAACCATGCTTACCCTTGAAGGCTGCGCTGTCCTCTCGTACCTAAAAACCTTACATCTGCATAACTTCATCAACACACACACATAGGGACACGTACACACAGCCCTGTGTTGACTTAGCCCATCTGGTCCTGATTGTGGTGAGATGATTGAGATATTTGTTGTGGCTCATTTGTGGGGGTGTAGTGTTGACCCGGCAGGCTAACTGAGACACAAACACACACAGAAGTACATATTGTAGATGGATTTAGTGACATGCACCCACTCGTACGCACTCTGAGCATTAGGCAGCTACAAGGTCATTAGATGATATTATTTAGATTAGTGACACAGCACAGAACTGCTTTCGACAGACATAAAGAGCGTTGAAAAATTATAAATTAAACAGATTCAGGAAGTGTTTCTTTTATGTTGTTTTCTTTTCCTATCTGTTCACGTCATGTGCATATTTATGTGACAGCTGGACTACTTGTTGAGTTTTCATAACTGTGACTCATTCCCCAGTTAGAAGAATTTCCAATAAGTTGTTACCAAAAGCTTTTTTTTTTTTTTTTTAGGAAGATCTATTTTTCATCCTCTCTGACATTTGGATTTTCATCTTTTGTTGTTTTATCCAAAACTACCAACAGTCTCATTAGCTTAGCTCCTCCATAGAACTGTTACATGGACCTACGTTCAAGCGTAAAACATATCGTTACTTATATTTTTGTTTTATGTTTCAAAGTACCATTTAGTGGATTCGTTATCTAATTCATCTTAATGTGGATCTTACTGCTGCTCCAGTTTTGATGTAGAAATTGTGTGCTCTCTATGAAGATGCTGCATATTTTTAAAGTGTTTTTGCAAGTTAAATACAGTCTAATGGAATTGCTGGATTTTCACCAGATCTCAATTCTGCAAATATTTATAACTTGCTACTCTTTCCACGCAACTGTGATGATAGGAATGCATAGTTGAAACGATGTCTCAGATTCTATTAAGTGGGGTTCAGTCAGGTAGTAATTAATCATCTGTGTCACACCTGTACTAGGCAGAGGAAACGGTTGACAGCTAGCTGGATTGTGTTTCCTTAAAAGTTACAATATTTTTGACTAAAATGATTTTCTCCTTCACTCTATTTTTTGTGTGATCAACTCATTAAATCATTCATGGAACTGTTTCAGCTCTGACCATGAGGTAAGTTGCTAAGGCCTCAATTATAGAAACTCTTTTTCTAAACAGTAAATATGTTTCCCGATGTAACAGCTGTATGTGAAACATGCATGGAGATGGATGAAAGGTTTTTTTTATCTGTGGTTTTTGTGATGTAGTTATAAGTTTTGTTCCAACAGAACAAAGACGTTTTAGTAAACTGATTCAACAGCGAGACATAGAAACTATGAATCACAAACCATTTGTCCACAGATTTTCTTGATTCATTGTTTCATTGTTGCTGACTGTTCATCAAAAAATGTTGATTAAAACTTAGAACCATAAACACATGCTCTTTTGTGAACTATGTTTTCAGATAAACATTGGGATTAAGTTTAGAACCATATGAATGTAAGAATTTGGTTATTCTTTAAATATCAAGATACTTTCGATATTTCTAAATGTTTTTTTTTCTCTTTTATTCCATTTCATTTTTGAGTTAAAACAATGCTTAGACAAATTGGTTTGCATGTGTACAAGTGTATCTGAGAGAATGAGTAGCTACCTGCCTTTTCCCAGGATCTTTTTTTTTTCAGACAAGTTCTTTTCACTTTGACTTTTTTTCTGTAACTTAGATACTGACTATCTATGACTACCTCATATTCTCCCACTTTCAAATATCTAAGTGAGCGTTTAGGCAAGCTAAAAATTTCAAACAAATGGACAAAACAGAAATAAAATACGCTACTCAAAAGTTTGTCAAAATTGTACATGTGGTATTCAAGATATTTGTTCATTAAAAGTAAGTAATTTAAAATGTGCTAAAAAATGTGAGGTGCAGATGTAAAATGTTTTCTATGTTAATGCACTCTAGGAACAAATAAAACATTTGGAATGCTAAAATATAAAGTTACATCCACTGTGTGTTTGTGCTGTAATAAGAACTTCTCCAATAAACGTAGTTGTTTCATCTTCATTTACATCTTTTGAATGTTAGTCATTCTCTTTGCAAACTGTTTGCCATCCCAGGGTTTACATGGCTTATGAAAGCAGGATGCCAGCATTCTGCCTCTAGTGTAAAGCTAGAACCACCTTCCTTCCTTCAAAAGTCTTCACACAAAGAGAGGAATAGGATGAGAGTAAATGTACATTTCTGCCTTAGTTCTGTTTGTTTTGGCCTGAGATGCTGATCATCAAGAGTGAAACTCACTTCTTTTGCAAACAGCACATTTACAGATCTTTACCAGACTTAGCAAAAAGAAAAAAATATATATTTTTATTTGCTGAAACTCCCTTAATGCTAATTGGGAGTTTGAGGGATTATGTGTTTCAAGTCATTTTAATGGGAACTATTTGTGTTTATCCCATGGCTGGTGCAGATTCTTGGCATCCTGTGGGAACAAACTTCAAAATAACACAACTAACTTGGGTCCTCTCCACTGGTTTCCCACTCCTACCTCTTTCACAATTTTAGCCTTCCCAGAAAAAGATTTTAAAGACTCTACAGCTACAGGCAAAAAAGTGAAAGTTAAATTTACATCTGTTGTTTATTTTATTCTTTTTATTTCTCCACATGAGCTTAAAAGAGTCATTAGAACATATCCGTAAACAACATACCTGTTGTTAGAGAACAGATTGTTTCTAAATTTGTTACTACGAACAAAATAATTTTCAGACATTTGTGGGGAATCGCTTAGTAAAGTTTAAGTCATGAAAGCAAAGTGAAAACAGAGCCACTGAAACCACAGTGACTAAGGGTAAAAATGATGAAGCAATGGTTTACACTAAATTGGAGAATATGTTTGCACAAATGCACAAGTAGATGCTATAAAAGCTTCAAACCTCATCATTATACATGTTTAAAAATCATACACAATTGCAGTTGACACAGGTTTGTGCTCAGGGATTCTTGAAGGCTTGACAGTTTGTGCAGGTTGCCAATATAAACACATAATGGTTTGTAGAGAAAAAAAAAAAGAAAGGATGGTGTCACAGGGAGATTTTCTGTTGAGTGTTACCAAAACAAGTAACTATGTGGGTCCATGAAGTCTTTAAAAGGCATGCAAATGACAGCTGACAGAAAATGAATAGGACAACCTTGTTCTGTCACTGTTTGTTCTTTGATAAAAATCCATTAATATAACCAATTCTGGCAACAACACACAATGTGATTTTTCAAGGTATCCTTGTGATTTTTTATTAAAATGAAATTAAGTGAAACTGGTATGATACATCACAGAACTTACCATATCCACTTACACATTACTTGATGACAAAACTGTCAATTCTCATCAGTATAGATTGTTGACAATTATTACCAATAAAAAGTTCCAGTGTAGTTGGTATGGTTATTTTTTTTTTTTTTTATTATGTAGCTTTATGTTATTAAAACTAAAGTTAAATCAGTAATACTTTTATGACAAATTTATGTCAATCATGATTTCTTGGTTAATGTCAAGTTGTCATAACACAGACATTTTGAATAATGCCAACTTTTTTATTAAAAGTGTCATGATTTACCGAATGACACTTTATGACAACAGTCATAAACATTCATGAAGGCTTATTCATGTTCATGACAGGTATCATGTCATGTTTATGTCGATTTCATGCCAGTCTTATTCACAACCCGTCTAATAAAGTGTTACAAAAAAATTATCTTTCTAACGTGAAAATTTTCAACTTTGAATGAATATACTTGCATTAAAAGTTAGATTTTTCTAAAGCTGTAATTGTAAGATTGTGCTGCTGAAACAAAGGAAGAGTTTGTGTGAAGCCTTTATGAACATTTTTACTATCAGTGTCAAAACATTTGTTTGGAAATGTGTTTCCTAATTTCAACATGTGCAATGCATTACCAGTAGTGTTGTAAACTGAATTATAAAACACCTGACAGGAGATGTGCAAAAGCTGGAATCAATCGAAGAGAAATAAAAACATGAGATATATGCCTTCAGCTTACAAAGGAACATTTATGCTCAGCTCTGTATGTGAAAAAAAAAAAACATAGAACAGAGACTTATCAGAGCTGATGAGTCTCTGTTAAGATGTGAGGAATGTCTTTGTGGTTATAGATTTATAAGAGGGCATGTTGGATGCAAAAAAAATCACATAAAGTCATGTATGAATAGATTTCACGTCAAAGTGTTGGCCAAGGTCAGCTTGGGGTAACCTTGGGGGTCACTTGCACAATAACTTTATACCATAAAAATTATTTGCTGATGTGCAATGTTTCAATCCAACTTATCTCTCTGTCAGCTCCAAATCAAAATTAATATTTATCATATAACATTTGTCTCAGTATATTGATCTGCTGAACATTTATCTCATGAATCAATGTTCAGCAGAACAAAACTAAGTATTGTTTAGTTTTTAATTAAACAGAAAAAAGTGCAAGGAAAATATTTTTATTAAAACAGCCTTCATCTATCAGAACACTGAGCAGCCATTCACTCAATACTATATAAATTGAAATTATTCAGAAAGAGAATTTCCAATGTTTTAAAGATGATTTAAGTGGTGATATGGCTCATGAAACTGAAAATAAATCGTCTTATCTAAATTAGTTGTAATTTAGAGCAGCGGTTATATAAATAAGAGCTGTTTCCTTTTAAGGTAATCAGAGACATTATTACATGTTTAATAGGAAAGGAAATCCAAGTTATAACTAAACTTAAGACTTTCTTGTTATAGTTTCTGTGAAATGACTAATGGTTTCACCACTTTGGGGTTTTAGACTAATAGTTTGCAAAATGTAAGAATACGGTAAACTTTACAAAGATGAACATGCATATAAAATATGAATAAAGTTCCGATACTGGAAGTGTAAAAGCATATGCAGGTGCCTCACCCTCATTAAGTTTAATACTGTGCCATTTACAGATCTGGAAAAAAGAGCACAGGCTGTTTTGAAATAAAATTGTTGAAATATGAGAACATCTGGCAGGTTGACTACCTGGAGGTTCTGGTTTTTAACTTCATGTAAAACTACTTAAAACTGCCAACAATGACAATAAAACCTTGAGCTCCTACAGGCTGCAAATGCCTCTTGGTGACGTTATAAAGTTTACTGTTTGTGACAGTAAACCTTTTACTAAGTTTACATCACAAACTTAGTAAAAACAGGAAATATTTCACATATGAGATTGTCAAGTATCAACCTTTCAGTAGTCCAGAAATAGGAAGAAGCCTGAATTTTCTATATGATGAGCAATAAAAACTAAGGCAACCAACAAAAACTGAGGGCAAAGTCCTAAATTAAAACATTTTGACAGTAATGTCGCTTGGCTGTGTTGAGAACTTTAAAAAAGAGAAAATGCTCCCATAGTGGTATTGTAGCAAATCAGAAAAGCGCAGATAAAAGTGCACACAGGTCAGCACCGTGTTTAACTAGAATACCATACAAGGTCTTTTTCAGGAATAATAGTTGATCCACTTGAACAGGGTGAATCAAGCTGCACTAAATTAATGAGGTCCTATAATCTCATTCAGTGTTTATATTGGAACAGTTACTGTTACTCCATAAACTGCTTGTGATACAGCTTTACCACCATTTTATGTCTCTCTAATCACTTATTTAACAGACAGTCAGATGCTCAGAAACCTCCAGACAAACTTTTTATGGAATGCTTAACTGTCAGCAAATGGAGTTTAAAATAATTTGGTATGTTATTTATTTGTATATTGTAACATGTTCTTGAAATAAGTTTGAAAGCCAAATATTTTTGAGAAAGATGAGCTTTCATCTTTTTATAGTTCTACGCTACTGTGTTATTTTCCTGATATTATCTTTCCCTCCCTGGGGTAAATTCCTATCTCATTTTATTCCTTATCTGCACCATGTTTCTTTTCAGATGCACAAACGGAGCTGTGGAGCTTTTTGAGGAAATTAAATCCATCCAGACGATCTTAGGGGTTCACGTCTGTGTCAAAGAGGCAGAGGTTCAGCAGGTGTCAGAACCCAGAAACACACATGCAGAAAAAGAGCTTCACTCATCAGCCCTTCAAGCACACAGATCATCACAAATATAGAGAAAGGTTTATGCACATACACACATTTGCTGGAGTTTTTTTGAATCAAAGATGTACGCTATGTTTCCAGTTTTCAATCCCCACCACAAACTGGTAGGAAGACAGTTTCACACACGAGACAGAGAGAGTAAAGGTCAGGCAACAAGCAGAAAGATATTTCCCTTAAGAATAAAAGTAAAAAAAAAACTTTCAGAAATAAAGCTTAGGCTTGTGAGTGTATTCTCCACTAATCTTTAATCAAAACAAGATTGCTCTCCTTTTCCTTCTGCTCTCCATTTTTGACCTCTGTTAAATATGGTCAAAATAGAGTTTTACACCATTTTATAGCCAAATGGCTTCAGAATCCTATGGCTCTTCCAGTTTACAATGCATTTACTATCATGGCTACACACTATCAAACATCCTAAAATGCACAAACAGTCCTAGGTTTACAATAGCAGCTCATTATCCATCCGGATGTTTTTTAAACATTGAACAATGTTTAGGTTTACCATTATGTAAATCCTAAGACAGGTTTTCAGCCTTTGATTCAGAGGACAGAAGGGAAATTGGAAAGCACCAGTCATTTTGCTCCTATGGTTACCTACTCTGCGACTCTTTTTTAATGGAAGCATTTACAATTGGTGTCGCTAATGGTTGCTGTTTGAATGGCGCCCTTGGCGATCAATTTTCTGCTGTTTTATAACCGCTGAAAATGCAGAAAATCAACTACCATAAATTCGGTTTGCTATGCAGTCCTACACAATGCCTGTAAAATAGCCTTCCTATTGTTTGCAGAAAACAGGGACTGCAACCTCCCCATTGCACTGCACATGTATAAAGTGTAAGAAAACTCAAGCAACATAATAATAGATAATATGTTCTTCTGTCTTCTGGAGCTGCTGTCCTGGGCAACTGTCCATATGGCAGATAAACTGTTAAATCTATTGTGTGACTAAGGATTTCCTGTCGATAAGTATAACATAACAGTACTTTAGAGTTGTGATTAGTTCATTTGACAGTGAAGCAGCCTGCAGTTCAAGCTCCAGATGAACAGGCTGCACTCTGTAGAATTTTGCAATTTCTCCCCATGCAAGTGTAGATTTTTAGATTTTCTGGTTTCTCAAGTCCAAAACTACCAGGGTGGCTGGTTATTCAGGACATCATTGGAAACAATGTTTGGTTTTTATAATGATGACATAGATAACTTTACTTGACATTTTGTGATAGTTAGAAAAGTGAAATGTAGGTAAGCAAGCTTAAAACTTTTTGCATTATAATATTACAATTAAAAATTAAACTGAAGAATTATTTTTGTCTCCAAAATATATATGCTTTATTTGCATAATGCATAACACATTGCAAGAGAACACAGATGAAAAATACAAACCCCAAAATAACCTTCTTTCATTAACACTGCATTGGATTTATAAAACATATTTCTGTTATTTCATACTCCACATGGAATAGGAACAAGCATGGACATGTTTTCAGAGTCTAAAAGCTTGCTGGTGCTGTTTGCAGTCTGGAATTTGAAAATGATCAAACTGAGTTCAACAATGGTTACTGTCAGAACAAATATCAGGATTACTGTTACCCTCTACTTCAGTGGTAAAATTGCTATATTAAATTTCTAAATATAAAGTTTAACAAATATAAGTGTCAATCTGTTTACACTTAGAATCTTTTGACTTGCAGCAAAACACTTTTTCTGTAATTCTTGACCTCTTATTCGACTTCTATTTTGGTAATCATGTGTTGTTTTTAGCTGAAAAATTAAGATTTTTTTCTCTGTGTAGTTTACCAGCTTCATGGCTCAGATTCTGACACAGTCCAGTGACACACACTGCACTTGTTACCCCAGATTGATATCAGGGCTTTCTGCCTGTGCCTCTGTCTTGTTATCGGTTGTTTGCGTGTGTTAGGGTGTTGTGAGGGGGGGAGGACCAGGGGCGGAGCAACTTCCCCCCTCCGCTTTTCCTTCGACCCCTTCAGAAGTCACACAGATGGGCCGGATCACAGCAAACTCAAACCAACATGTGGTTTGAGTTAGCATCTCTCCGTTTTGCCTTCTATATGTGGGCTTGTATGCATACTCACAGAGCTTGTTGGTGTCTCTGAACTGGTGCAGTTCATAATTTCACTTTTAAAGCTAGGTGTGTTCTATGTGCAGATTTTTTGTGATTGAGAGAAGGAGTTTTAGGTATTGCACATGAGAGTTTCTGTTCTGGGTAAGGAAGTGAGGTTAAATTTAAAAGTTAATACAGTGTCTATGAAGATCCTGTAATTAAAAAAAATAAAAATGTTTTAATCTTTTTCTTTAAAAAAGCAATTATCCCCCCAGATGCAGTCAACACATTATTAGTTCATACTGAAAATATACATGTATGCTGTATATTTAGACGTGTCATGCAGCTTTTTTGTGCCCAGAATTCTTCTTCTCTGGCTGTGCTGGTAAAAAGTGCAGATGCACGGTCATGGTTTTTGACTATTATCAAAGTTTATCTCTTCAGCATCTCAGGAAGCAGAACAGGAGGGAGCAATGAACCAGCTCACTCAAGCTATTTTCTCCTTTTTTGATTATTTAAATAACCTCTTGCTGCATCACAACATCAGATCTTTTTCCAGCCCAATTTACTCACCCACACAACGTTCCTCAAAGTGGCCTCTTGGTTTTTCTGACCGCTGCGATACGCATCTCCCCACTTATAAAATGATTGTCTGATTAAGCGATGCTTGCTCAATGTAAATTGGACTTGAAGCAGACTAAACATAATAATACTTGAATAACTTTAATTGGGGAGAGAAAGTGAGTCGCAGTTCATCCAAATGCAGAAGTATAGATGAACACGATAAAGTTCATCAGCACTGAAAACTCTACTTGAAAGAATTGGACTGTAATGTTGTTGAAGGATTAATTATCTTTTGACCAAAAGCATTGTGCTTTACTGTTAGGTTAAAGGCAAACATTATGTTTCAAGAATGTTTCATTAATATGCACCCATAATTGATGCACTGTGTTTTCAGGAATGTCACATTTGTAGCATTCAGCATATTTTAGCAAATGTAAAACAAATTGGTGGTTTATTTGGTGATGAATTTGGCAGAAAAAATAAAAGAATCAAGTCTGTTTTACCAGAAAATCAAAAGCAATGTGAGACTTACTTCAGCATAGATTAACTGTATTTTAATAGGTTTTGGTGCTGACTAAAGTAAAATCCAAATTGACAAATAATGTTGGAATTGGATTTTCTAAGTTCATGAAAAACAATACATAAAGGAACCAAAATTGTATTTTGTGGAATAAAAAAAAAAAAATATTTTAATGGCAACAGAAAATATTGCTTCAAAAAGGAAAGCTGATAATTTCCCATTTTAGCCACATCGTCTTAAATTGTTGTTTAAAAACATCTGCTGACGTCTGCAAAGCAGGTGGAAACAGAAGATTTATTATATACAGTATAAAGATAACTGATATTTTGTTCCATCTACATTAGATTCAATTAACTATACTGTGCTGCATTTAATATCAACTTGAACTGAATGTATAAAATGCATTGCTCTGAATTTTTGTTTATTTTTTTCACATACTCCAAAATGACTAAGAAGAAATCGTTCAAAATTTTGCCTCCCAGGGACATGACTAAGTTTTTTTATGGTTGAGTAAGAACTCATTCTCTTGGGAAATATAAAAATAGGAATTTATTTCGAAAATGGATGACTAGATTTAATCTAAGTGCCAAACAACAGTTTGTTCCCACCATTGGTCTCAAAGTTATCTAAATACATTTGTGATAGAACGTGATAATCATTAAAAAATACACAATTAACTCTGAACCATAAAAAGAACAATCAAAAGACAACACCCACCTCCAATCTAAAGTCCACACAGCTGAGATCTTGGTAAAACAAACTGCTTGTGAAGTTCTTTGCAATGAGATCCCTGCAAGAAAAGCGATCTGCACCAGAAAATGTGGTCAGGGCGTTGAGACCTGAACTTTGCCTCATTGGTTAACTGGCTGTCCCAGTGGGACCAATCTGTTTGTTGGTGCAGCAGTATATTTATCAACTCTCTGTGCTTCTCAGTGGCACTGATATCCTGAGGATGTGGAGTCAGAGGCATGAATAGATGCCTGTATGGACAGATTGTTTATTTGCGAGCAGTTGAAGGTCGAAGCATGGCAGAGCGGGCTGGCATTGGCTAATATTCCCAGAGATTCTGTGACCTGTATCTTTATATACCAGTCCTTGTGATATGTTTTATTATGCATGATTGATTTGGTAAATTTGACGTGTTTTAATACATAAATCATATCAACTGGCTGCAGATTTTCAGAAATTCATTCTGTGAAGAAAATGAATATATAATCTCAACCTAATAGTATTTTTCCATTATATTCCTGGTTTTTAGCTTCAAGATTGTTCTGACAAGTCCAATTAATCTTTTCCTGAAGTACTATAAAATTGTCAAAGAAATAGGCAAAAAAATTATACCCTTTGATAAGTCCAGTGTTTTACTTTTTAAGAAAATATGAAATGTTCTGTACTTCACAAGAAAATGAAATTCAATAAATCTAAACTAAATAGTGCAGCAATTGCAATAAGAAGCCAAGTAGAAAGAGTAGTAGCAGCTATAGGTGAAAAAATACCAGCTACATCAATGAGCAGCTTGTGGAATTACCTTTCAATTTGCTTCATAAATTCAGTTTGTTGCTGTGACTGGAATCGTTTTTCTGCTGAAGGTTCAGTTCACTTCAACTGACAGATGGTTTCATATTTCACTCAAGAAAAGTTTGGTATGAAGATTAGTTTATTCTCAAAACAATCCCAAATCACAATACCTACACAATAGTGCCTAATAGGTGGTAAGAGGTGTTTTTGCTTTGCTGCGGGGTTTTTTTTTCTTCCTGTAACCCTTTTCCTGTTTGTCTTGATGGGAACTTTCACACTTGATATTTATTGCATTTTAAACAATCAACTTTTGGTACTTTACATGCCTTATTTTTACATCAGAAAATTGAAGGAGAAAATTTTTGTATATTTCCTACTTTTTTATTTCTGCAGTTGGAGAACTTCATACAGAAGAGTTTAAGGCGAGATGCTGTTAACATGCAGTCGCATGTTGTTAACAACCAAACAGCCACAATGTTGGAGATCGGAACGAACCTCCTTTCACAGACAGCAGAGCAAACACGGAAACTCAACGTGGTGGAAGCCAAGGTAAGGAGTTTTCATTTATCTTGATTTTACTTCAGTCCACAATTCCTGGGTGAATTATGATTCTGTTCTTCCACCAGGTGCTGAATCAAACATCAAGGATAGAGATCCAGCTTCTGGAGAATTCATTGTCCACTAATAAACTGGAAAAGGAGCTCTTACTCCAGACCACTGAGATAAGACAGCTGCGAGATAAGAACAGGTAATAAATGTTGGTATTCAGAAACATATGAATCATATTTCTGCCTCACTCTTCTTGTGTTAATAAAACACAAGAAGAAGTCAGAATTTGTTGGAAAAATGGTTCTTACAAGGTGAGAAATGCTAAAACATACACGCACGCACACACGAAAGGAGGAAACAATATGTGATTCCTGCTGACCTATTAGCAAGAATATTTGAAATCTAAGCAAGTCTGTGGAGAAATAATGGAAATGTGTCCTCTGTTGTTGCTCAGAGACTCACCACTATTTGGATTCACCATATTTTTGGTATTTTTCATTATGAAGCGAATTTGGACTATGCAGAAAGTGGCGAAACCCACAGTGATAATCAAGCATGTTCTCTGTTTACAGTAATTGATATAACACAAACAGAAAGGCTTGGACTGCACACATATGTGTCAGCATGTAAGGGATGAGGAAACAGTAGTTTCAAAGTTGGTGAGAGATTTCCTTTGTTTTGCAACCTTATAAACTCTGACACTTATAAACACAGAAATACACAATCCAAGTTTAGTGGGTGATATAGCTAGCACTGATTAGCAACATTTGTTTATAAAGTGAAATAAAAGTGAATGAACTGAATAAACTGTGGATGTTAAAATAAAACATAAATTCGAAGAACTCATAATATTTCAAGCATAACAAATGACCTAAGGTTTTACAAGAAATTTACAAACAATTACCCCATGGAGCAGTGTACTTGATTTGAACAATAAACCAAAACAGAATAAATCATCCATTTTCTTTCACCCTTATCCCTAGTGGGGTCAGGAGGGGTGCCTATCTACAGCTAACGTTTCGGGCGAGAGGCGGGGTACACCCTGGACAGGTCGCCAGTCTGTCGCAGGGCAACACAGGCACAAACACACATAGGGAGAATTTAGAGAGACCAATTAACCTGACAGTCACGTTTTTGGACTGTGGTCAAAAAAATATCACACATTTATCTGTACCCGGAGAGAACCCATGCATGCACAGGGAGAACATGTAAACTCTGCAGAAACACCCCGAGCAAGAATCGAACACAGGACCTTCTTGCTACAAGGCAACAGTGCTACCAATTGAGCCACTGTGCAGCCCAAAGAACAAATCATTCCTACTATTATTTTCTTTTGTTTTTGTCATTCTTTTTTTACCACCACTATTCCACAGATCTAACATGACAGATTTGCACAGACAATTCACCATGATTGGTCTCACGTGACATGCAATCATATCAAAACCAGACATGGTCTTAATGTCACTGTATAAAAGTGACATTAAAATCAAGTGATCCATTTTGTTATGTACATACAGAAGCTCAGATTTTACCTGTTACCTACAAAAAAAAACTTATTTTCTCCAGGTCCTATTAAAGTGTTTTTACTGGACAATCAGTCAAAATAACCTAATAAACTGTACATTACCTTCCTGTACCATACCAGTTTTTTTCTTCTTCTGTGATTCCTACATTATACTGTTTTGCAAATTTGAGGACTGTCGAAGCGTTGACATGCATCTAATGTAGATCCCATCACAAGAGAACAGGTCATGTGCATCAGTTTACATCTGGTGGTAAAAAGGTTGGTCCTGGCAAACCATATGTGAATGAGACTTGCTTCTTTGTACAAATAAACTTGTACGCTTCTTCACTCACAACCAGCTGTGGAGAAATGGACAGAACATCCTAGGTCTGCTCAAGTTTCTGCAACATCCCAGGTTAAGCTCAATGACCTGGACCATATAGTAGACCATAACATAACATAGCATTGAAGTCTTTGTCAAAATACAGCAATCGATATAACTCAGGCAGATCTTAAACATAGATTCTACATTAGAGACATGTACAAAAAAAAATTATATATATATATATATAGTTTATGTATGACAATAGAAGGTAATCTTTTATTTTTCCTTTTTTTCAGCTTTGATTTTAAACCAAAATTTAATATTTGGACATCGTTCTACAATATTTTTACACAGCTTGTTCAAAATAGATGAATCGGTTGAATATCCTATAATTTACAACAAATGCCAATTATAGACTAAATATGGTTTAAACTGTCTTCAATGTGTTTTCAGGTGAAGTCGGTTCTGTTGTATATAAGATTCTCAAAATATACAAAGTTTAAATGTGTTTACAAACAAATTGTACATAATATTTTGTTAGACCTGTTCAGTATTTAAATTTTATAATAATAATAATAATAATAATAATTAATAATAATAATAATAATAATAATAATAATAATAATAATAATAATAATAATAATGAATAGAAGCATTCATTTTTAAAAACAAAAGGTTCTATTTTGATTTGTTTTCTAAAAACACTTCCAAGTTTTTTCTTCAATAGCTTAAGTTAGCTGAGTTGCTTCTCACACCAGTTGCTGTGTCACAGCAATTCGACTTTGAACTCGACTGACTTTGAAAATTAAATAGATGGGCTTTGTTAATTAGGAATATGATTATGTACAAAATTTGTGCTGCAAACAATAATGTGCTAGACTAGTTTAGAATAGCTTGTCCACCTATCCAAAGTCAAATAAAGAACAACCTGAACAAAGTCCATGGTTTGTCTCTATAAAATTAAAATCGGACACATTTGAAAACATACTTGTTTAAGCAAAATGATAAGGATTTCCTCTTTTGAATTCTGAAATTTAAAATACAAACACAAACCTTTTTCTCTCTTATATTTTGTAAGTAAAGTAAATTAACATTGCTATAACTTTGCAACTTTGCAGAATGAATGAGCATTCATCCACACTTGTTTCTTTATACGTTCCTCAAAAACCGCAGCACATTTAAACAGTCAATCTGTCTCCATCAGGGTGAAAAATGTTTTCACATTTACGTGCACTTCAGCATGTTGAAGTGATCACAGCCAGGGACTGATCTTGGATTTCAACTCTGTTAAAGTGCCCAAAGTCTCATGCGTTCATATAATACAATATTATCCCAACTCATAAATGACCAACAGAAGCACAGAACGATGAGACATTTTGTTTACATTTTCCAGATGTTAGCTTTCATTTCTTGAGTTAACCTTTAGGAATGCAAATTTTGATTTTTAGAGACTTATGATGTTTCATAAACAAAATAAATTCCTTCCTTGCGACAAAACTGTGCATTTATATGCCACCAAAACAGCTCATATTCTGTATTTACTCATTTTTAAACCATAATTCACATGGTTTCAAATCATCACATGTAGTCATCAGTGTTTCTGCTGTTGCCAGATGGATTATCATGAACTATAGTTCAGATGATAAGCCTTCACTCTACGTTTGGGAGCTTCTTTTGCTACACATACCACCAATCAAAACCTGATTTCTTCCAAAAATGTCTTCAAGTATTAATTCAGGATAAATAACTCATATTTCAACAGAAAAACATTTCTATATAAATTTTCACTGGCAAAACCTCTGAGGAGTCATCAGGAATGTTGTTGAACTGTGAAAAGTTCATTTGGATGTCTGCACTTTTAATCTATTATGAGAATCCAGTTTGTACAAAACTATTGTAGCTGATCTCTTGACGGACGAAACCACAGTAACAAAATATGATTATAATTTAACAATGAAAACATTTGAATATAAAATATGTTTATTCTACCCACAGACAAAGATTTTTTTTTCTGTGAATGTATAATTGTGGATTTTGTTGATGCATGCATAATGAAAGATTGTCTCAATCTAAAGGTTGAGGTGAAAATGTAGTGCCAGTGGCTGCTCATGGTTTAGACGGATGACTTTATTTTTTGTAAGCAAGCCATTTTATCATCACATAGCTTAAACTTTAGATGACGGAGAAATCCAGACTCGGTGGAATATTTTGTGACTATGATTAATTGTATTAAATGCAGCATTGGGATCCAAAAGAAAAACAGTACATTGTTTCACCGCCACAGTTTTTGTGCTGTGAGGTGCTCTACTTTCTAACACTACTTTCTAAAAGATATAAATGCTTCTGAAAACTGGAAGAAGATGTGATTTCCTCTCATTATATTTAGCATTTAACAGCAAAAAGCCTGTTAAATGCTTAATGTGAAGGGATTGTTCAGGGTTTCTTTTCTCTCTATTTCTTTCAGCCGTTTGGAGAGCAAAGTTCAGTTGTTGGAGTCTCAGCAGAGAGGCGAGCTGGAGGACATGAGACTGGAGAAGAACCGGCTGCAGGTACAGTTAATGAATGGGACATCTGTGTGTTATTATAGTAAAGAAACATCATTGGCAGAGGACTGTTTGGACAGGTGTCTGAGTATGTATTAAAATTAAAATGAATCATGAAAGGTCTCTCAGATGTTTATATTCTCTTAATTATAATTTTAGCAAAGATTTTGACTCCGTAGAGCCACACTTTAGAGTTAAAAAATTTAAATTTAAATGCTCACGTTAAAAACTTGTGTAGTAAATGTAAGTCATCCACAAATATGCAAATAACATTTTTCCTCATGTTATTTCCTTTTAAAAAAAAAAAAAATCAAGTTTGGACAATAATCTCAGTTATTAATATTAGAATAAAAATAGTTAAATAATGCATAATAGCTTAACAATAATTAGCAATAATAAAGGCCAGCAAGTTGCTCAAAGAATCTACAGACAACAATTAGACATTAATAACTTTCTGATTTTCTTCAGTCTGTTATCAGGACTCAGATGGTGGCCATAGAGTCTTTAGAGAGGCAGCTGAGAGTCGCCACCAGCAACAACACGGCTCTACAGAAGCAGCAGGCTCAGCTGATGGAATCAGTCCACACACTCATTGACATGGTGGCCACGACGACCGGTACGTCCAAAACCACTAAGAGGTTATCTGGAAATAAGATCTTAACACTTGATGTTGATTTGCTTTATGTCATATGTTTTGCTTTCAGGGTCTCCTCCTCGGAGCCAGATGTGGAAGGACTGTGCAGATGCTTACAAGGCTGGTCATTCTGCCAGTGGTGTGTATCTCATCTACCTCGGTAACAGGACAGAGCCTGTACAGGTAATCACTTGATATTCAAGCAATTTTTAGCACTTAGATGATTTAAGTGTGAAAATATCGAATATGGGTGTTGTTGTTTTTTTTGTTTTTTTATGCGCATGAAGGGAGAGGATGGGTATTACAATAATAATAAGAAAGTACTAATATTTAGTATCTTTTTTTATTATTATTTTTATTTGGTTGGGACACATTAATTTTGTATGTGTTTATGGAGACAAGAACAAGGTAAAAATGTGCAATTTGCTCCCATTTTCATTTTCATTTTTTAGCACATTTGTAATAATGATCAAACATTACAATGTATTTGCAGTTGTGAATGCCATGTGAGTTTGACTTAAGTCAATTTCTGTTTTGTTCTTTATTTGGATTACATTGTGTCCCTCATATGAGTCAAATTTTTCCATTTTTCCTCGTGAAGGTTTATTGTGACATGGAGACGAGTGGCGGCGGCTGGACTGTCTTCCAGCGCCGTTTTAACGGCAGCGTGGATTTTCAGAGGAGCTGGAGGGAGTACAAAATGGTCAGCATGTTTTAGAATGAGTGCAGTTAAAAACAATAAAATTTTAAAGATAAACCATCAAGGGAATTAATTTACCATCACTCCTAATCTCCTTGTCCTCTCGACCTGCTGCAGGGTTTTGGGGACGTGTCGGGGGAGCACTGGCTGGGTAATGAAGTTTTATACCTGCTGACCAGTCAGGGTCAATACTCTCTGAGAGTGGAGCTACAGGACTGGGAGGGAATCTCTGCGCACTCCCAGTATGACCGGTTTACAATGGCCAGTGAAAGACAGCAGTACAGGTGACTCACATGCACACATGCCACCCTACTGAAAGAGAAAATATTTACCTCATAAAAAATAAATAAATTTAGATTTAACATTTCAATTCAGATTCAGTACCTTAACTTAAGCCTCCCGTACTGATCTGTGAGGTTCCAAAATTATTTACATTTAACCTCAAGTGTATAAAATACAAAACAGATACATCGAGCCAAAATAGAAAGATGTTAAAAATGTTGGCTAATTTACCACTTTTCTATGACATTGTACTAGCTAAAATGCTAATTAGCCCTAATCAAGCATTTTCTTGTTTTATCTGTGTTTTTTCTTCTTTTTTTTTTAACCAGCTGTTGATTTTACAAAATGTCTAAGTAAAACCAAATGTTCATTCCTGTTTTTTATGAATGAACAAAGTAAATCTATTTTTTTGCTAAATATTTTGCAATGTCCCAAGAAAGTAAATCAATGTTAAATGATAGATTTTATGCAGCTCATATAAATCTGTGATTTTCGATGCGTAGCTAAACACCCGAAAAAAAAAACTAATGATTAAATTCTGTGTATCTGCTGATTGGAAGCTTTTCATTTTTAATAAGCCAATTCAAAGTGAAGAAAACACAGAATGTGAAATACCATCTTTAATAGTCTCACCACAGTTTAGTCATTTTCACTTGTTTTAGTGTTTATAAGGATCAATGCCAGACAAAGTCATGATGATCACTGCTTTGTGAACATTAAGAATTCTGGAAAGTTTTTTATTTCTTTTTACAATGATTGCATGTTTATTGGTAGATGTAAAAAATAATGATTTATGACAATCACTAGCCATTGTTTTTATCTTGATAAGCCAAAACACAAAAATGTTATTCTGATTTAATTTGTCCATAGATCAAAAACTTTTAATCAATCATAAAAACAGATGTAACACATTCCAATGGCTGGATTTCTTTGAATATTTTAGATGGAAACTCTGGTTTTTGTCACCAGTTTATTTTCTGTCAAGAAAATTTACAAACTGTATCCCTAGACATGGATAAAACTAAATGCAACACAACTCTGACTTAATGTGTAATAGTGCACATATAGTGCACACGTTAGGAATGTGATTTTGAGATATTAATCAAAATGCATTTTTTAATATTTGAAATACTTCAAATGTAGACCACAACTAGAAGATATATAGTTATGGCTAACCTCAAACCTATAACTGTAAAATCTTCACTTTATATAGTTT
The DNA here is from genome assembly GCA_911649635.1 of Poeciliopsis gracilis. Lineage (NCBI taxonomy): Eukaryota > Metazoa > Chordata > Actinopteri > Cyprinodontiformes > Poeciliidae > Poeciliopsis > Poeciliopsis gracilis. The sequence continues at coordinate 3,948,525 of CAJVRI010001403.1, forward strand.
AGTATTTGAATTTAACAGTGAACTAAAGACAATAGTTAAAAATAGCCATTTGATATCCTAAAAGACAGAGCAAGAGTTAAACAATTTTTGTCCAGAGGAGATAGAGGAAAAAGTTCATTTTCCTGCTGGCCAAATAAAGGTAAAGGTGTCCTCATCTGTCTCAATTCAACAAAAATAACTCAGACGGCTGCAGTTCGTCCAAAGTGCTGCTGTCATACTACTCACTAACACCGCTGAGGTGGAGCGCATTCCACCGTTTCTTAAATCACTACAACGGCTCCCCCTGTGTCAAAGGGTAGATTTTAAATTCCTATTACTTCTCTAAAAAGCACTGAATGGCCTTGGGCCTAAATATATCTCTGATTTACTTCGAGATTACAAAACATTCTGATCCCTCAGATTGTCTGTGACAGCTTTAGTGAGTGCTGATGGAATCAAACTCAGTTTTTATCCTCCCTACCTGTGAAACAGTTTGAAACCAGAGAGAAGCTCAAAGTGTATGCTCATTTTGATCAGCGCAAAAACAAACATCCCAAACTCAGTGTTTCCTTACCTGCAAGCCAGATGTTCTTGCAGTCTTTGAAAGTCAGTAAAAGTGTTTTAGGGTTGCTTTTTTTTTAAGCCGCTTTATTCTAATTGATCAATCATTTATCTTTAAGGAAAGAAAGTTCAAGAACTCAATGGATAAACAAGTTTTATGTCTACAACTACCATACAATTTATATATAAATTATACTGTATTTTCTTTTTACAGAGGAAAGTTAGTTAGTTAGTTAGTTAGTTAGTTAGTTAGTTAGTTAGTTAGTTAGTTAGTTAGTTAGTTAGTTAGTTAGTTAGTTGTCATGTGTAACTCTCATTCACTCATTCATTTTATTTTGAAAATAAAATATGATAGTTTGACAATGACCTTTAGTTCAGAGACAAAAGGACAAAACTGTAAAAAAATAAACGGTAAGAATGAGAACTTAGAAAAACTTCCATACAAGCTGTAGAATAGCTCATTTAAACAACTTCAATAGATTAGCAAGCAAATCAGCTTAGTGTATCTATCGTAGAAAGGAATGCATTTAATTTTTTATGTCTGCAAAAATAGACAGTAAGGTAAAGAAAATGACAAATGCTTTACCGTATGTATTTTTAAAAAAATCTTATCATCTCTTTTCCCTCAGATTGTATCTGAGAGGTTACAGTGGTACAGCAGGAAGGCAGAGCAGCCTGATCACCCATGGTGCCGGCTTCAGCACCCGAGATCACGACAATGACAACTGCGACCACTGTAAATGTGCCTTGATGCTCACTGGAGGTAAACTTTCTTTTCTCCATAAATCAGTATAAATGTTTAAGTGCTTCAAGAGACACCTTTTACTAGTTAAGAATCAGAATTATTGGTATTTTGCCAAAAGGTCTAGCCAGTCAAACATCTGTCTCTGTCAATACACTTTCACCTTGACCAACCGCCAACACAAACAGCTCTTTGGGTCTCCTCAGCCTGCCCTCAATAGCTTGTAATCGCAGATTAACTTAATCGTTTCAGCTACAATCCTCCAGATCTCAAAGGAAAAGACTCCAGCAGTGACCGTTAGTCAGTGAGTCATTTCAAATCACTGCACTTTATAGAGAAAGACAAAGTAAAATAAAAAAGTGACTGAGATGGAAAGAGCAAAGAAAAGTAAATGAAAAAAAGACAAACAGAGCTCCATCATCTGTCCCCTCAGGCAAAAAATACATTTGCGCCCAATTTGAAAATAATGAGTACTCTTTGTGAAAAACAAAACAAAAAAAACATGTTGTTTTTAGAAAATTCAGCGTAATTTCAGACACGTGTCACAAGGTAAAGTAAAAGCCTCTCTCTGCCTGACTTTTTAAAAAGTTTATTTTCTTTTTATTTGCAACTCTATCTTTATTGTATGAAAGTTTATTTAATTTCATGTTTTAAGCTCTTACTTATTCTGTAAGGCATTTGTTAACTCTTTGCTTTTGGAATGCAAAGAGACAAGTAATGTGGCTTAAGGGATGCATTGTGTTTTACTGTAGCATCAAAAACTTGTATTGTCTGGTTTCTTTAAACTTTGTTGTAGCTTTTTTTAAAATATAAATTTAAGTGGGGCTTATGCAGTTGTTTAAACTTTGCTGGGCCTGAATGGAAAACAGAAAGTAGAACACTTGATTGAAGATCTGGTTTTTAAACATTCAGTTAAAAAGAAAAGCTTTGTGAAACTGAATCACTGGGGTGAAACAAGGACAGCGATGTAAACAGAGGAAGACAGAAAGATTCAATATTTGCAAAAAGTGATGCAAGAGTAAAGTTTTTCAGCTCATGCCCATTGATTCAAGATTTTATTTTACACTAACAGATTAAATGTCAGAGCCATTATTAGACTACTTCATCCAATAAACCTTTGAGATGGAGCCATTTGTTAAACCACAGCCAGACAAAGCTTTTATGGGGTCCTTAAGGAGAAAATGGTTGAGGCCCCCAAGCAGCACATAATAATGCCATGGGCACGCTTTGGTTTTAACCACTCACATCCATGTTAATGGACCATTGCAACTCCTGAGCTGCTTTCTAACCTAAAATTAACATGAAGACAGACATATAGGCCCCTGCAAATATTCCAAACCAAAATTATGTTCGGGCTGAAGCACCAGTATTCATGTTGTATTTGGCCAAAGTGCTGCACGTGGAGATTCCAGTACCCGCAGAAAGTTTCAGCTAAGGAACCACAATGAAAGAGATGAAGTCCTCGCCTAATAAAAACAATAATTCAGTCGAATTGAATTCCTTTCAGCCTTAATCATTTGTTCTTGGAAAGATTAGTACCCAAAACAATGCCATGCTGCCAAGCATGAATTACTCTTAATTGCTACTAATTGGACTTCTTTAGAAGTAAGCATTTGGGCAGGGTGGTCCTCAATAAAAAAGGTTAAATTGTCTCTCCTAATCTCTATTTTTTTCTGTCTTATGGAATCGAAAATTAGAATCGTTGCAAAAATCTTTCTTCTTTCTCTTTGTACCCAATTCTATTTATTATCATGCTCTTTCTCCATGCAGGTTGGTGGTTTGATGCCTGTGGCTTCTCCAACCTTAATGGGATCTACTACACAGTTGGGCACAACATCAGGAAGCTCAACGGCATTAAGTGGCACCACTTCAGAGGCCCCAGCTACTCCCTGCGTTCCACTTCAATGATGGTCCGACCCTACGACTTTTGAGAAGGTCCTTCCACACCCAAGACTCCTGATGTTTGGCAACAACTATACAAGCATATGTTCTAGATTCTACAAAAAATACAAAACAACTTTTCTTATAATGTTTAACTTGCAACAAAGCATCTCAGCTTCTGCCTCATGGTGCAAACTTGGTGCCTCCTGGGGATCTATAAAGTACAGTTCATGGCCAACAACTGATCCACCATAAAAGCTCTGCAGCCTAAGCTTTCAACTTATGAGATAAAATCGTGACTGTGTCAAGATCATGTCAATTTATTTGTATGTTGTCTTTGAAGCAGCAAGTGTTTGTCTACATTCCCAAAGACATGAACTGTGATAAATAAGATATTTAGTGATAAGAGAAAAATCAGTGCTAGTCTTTTACACTGATAAAACAAGTTGGACTGTTTGTTGGATTTCAGATTTAGAAAGATATTTTCAGTGTCCATGTACTCAAATTAACCATGTGTGAAAGGTTTGAGGAAGGCAGAATAACATCTTTCTGGATCTTGGTTCCTTGTTTCATGGTTTCTGAGCAAACACTTTATATAGAAACTATGTACCTCATTAATTTGATCAAAATTCTTCCTTAGTCTCTAATGAATCCAGAGACAGCATGTACCTTGTAAAATTATGAGCTTTTAATGTTATTGAAGAGCTTGGCTGCTAATTTATCTACCGCCTGAGGTCAGTTAGTTGAATTTTTAAGAGAAGCCAATTAAAGCATCACTGCAATAATGATGGTTAAAAGAGATGATGTAAAATGTGGTCTGATTTTTTTTTAAGAGAATGGGATGATGTCTTTCACAAAAAGCTAGGAGAACTGTTTGTAACAGAGAATGTGGTCCAACATCATGTTTGTTATCTACAAATGCATCTAAAAAAGATAGAATATCATCAAAAGTTAATTTATTTGTGTAGGTTAATTCAAAAAGTAAAACCTCTTTTTCTGTGAATTTTGTGATTATGGCTCACAGCTAATGAAAATCCAAATGTTTTCCTCAACGTCCTGCAAGAAAAGTAATTCGATGTTGTAACCTTTTTGAGCATAGGTTGACTTAGTATATCCATAAAACACAACACACTGAAAGGATCAAGGTCTCATTTAACAAAATTTCACCATTTATTTTTTTTTTTTTTGTTATTTTTTTTTCTCTCATCACTTTATAAAACCCCAAAACAATAACTATTGAACCTATCGTTGTTATTGTCTTGTCACAGTAGCATTCACTCCAACACACACTTTGGTCTCTGGTGTGTACGGCATTAAGTGTCTGTATGTGCATTTATGTCTAGTGAATGGTTCCCAAAGTCTTGAAATAGTTTTGCCAGACAATCCTCTCTGGGCTGTGACTTATCCCTGTTGCTTGTGTACTTTCTTTGACCTCATCTTTTTCCACACTGACCTATCTATAACAGACAGTGTGAACACCCAGCTTCTTTAGCTATGACCTTTTGTGGCTCACCATCAGTGAATGTCTGGTGAACATGAAAGGAAAAGCAATATCGTGGTTTTAATGTTACATTTATGTATTTAAAAACCTTTTTTTATTTGGTCCTTTTAAATATTCATTAGATGGAAGCCAGATCATTAAATGAATACTTGACATATATTACTTGGTCTGCAATAGATCTATTTAATATATGAGTTTCACTTTTGAAATTAACAAATTAACTTTTCAGTGATATTATACTTAACTCAGATGCACCTGTACATGTTAAAAGGAAAATAATGTGCTGGCAAATGCTGTTAGACTGTATGGGATTTTGTCAAACTGTCTTTCAATGTATTGAAAAAAAACTTTTCATAAAATCAAGGAGTATCTTACAGCAAAAGAAATTACTAATGGACGAAAAAAGATGTGAACAGCAGCATGAATCCGTGGCATTCTCTGCAAGTGATTACCTGGTATGTCTACAGTAAAAGTATACATTCATTGGCACCAAAGAGTTGTGGACAAAGTGTACAAAAATACTGACAAGAAGACTTGAGGCATGAGGGAAGTTAAATGTAGCTTAACACATCAGTAACAAAGAAAATGAGTCACAGCAATGTGGGGAGAGGAGAAGCTCACGTGGATCAAGCAGAGCTGATGCCATAACTTTAGGAGGATGCAACGGATGATCATCCAGCAGAAGGAAGTGATTCTTCAAAGATGTTCTCATTATGTGCTCTGGTTTCTTTCAGAAGGTGGCTGACTCTTATTGCCCTGGAAATAGAGCCAAATGAAAATCGGCAGGACTAAACGGGAAGTGTGTTGCTTCTCTTGAGACTCAAACAAAAATGAGAGCTGCTTCTGAGATGCCAAAAACACACTGATGGACAAATGTTAGTGCATCTCAAACTTTGATCATTGTGTACAGTTCCTGCAAAGAAAAGGACTTACAGACATGTTATGAATGAATGGAAACTGATCAGTAATTAAGGGGCGGTTTAATGTAAGTCTTGCAGCTGTAAAAATGCTGAGTATTATGGTTTTCACTATTGTTCAGAAAATAAAGGCACGCACACTGTTTTTTTAATGCAATTATCAAGTGATATGGCAACACTTACTGGACATTGATAGAAGGAAGGAACTAATTAACTAAATGCAAACACAACCGAAATCCAAATCAATCTTTTTCTTCTCTTGTTTTATGTTGGGTAGAAAATCTGGACAATGAAATGAGAAAAGAACAAATAAATGACAGATGTTGGGATTTGATGGCATCCAGATCTTGAAGGAAATAAATGTTGCTTTGATTATTTTCCTAATCCAAACAATCTGGACATTTTCTTGTTTCTTGCTGAAGTCTGCATTTTATTATGGCCTCTGAATTAATCTTTCATGGCACTCATTCCGAAAATAAACAAGTTGAAGAACATATTTATTCTATTCAGTGCACTGGTTTTATTAATTCTTCAGTAGAGATGGGTTTTTGCTCCTTTAATCCGTACACCTCATGAGTTTGGGGTTATATGATTATAAAGTGACACAAATACTTCACAGATCATTAGTGTAAAACTTATCAGTTCAGTGCAGTCAATTTTCAGTAAGCATGCATTATCATTTTTAAAACTCTATGAAACTAAAAGGTTGAAGCCAAAATAAAGGATTACCACACACAACAGAAACAGTAATAGGACAGGACATTTTGACCCGTGACATAAGTTTTGGGATGAACACCTTTTAAAACACCAGTTTCTTCCCATACATCAATTAGACTCTGCACTTTTCTTTGCAAAGAGGGAATACTATGAATTCCTGGAGATATCAAAACATTATTTTTAAGTGTCTGTGAAGACATTATTAATACAGCTGCAGAAATATGAGCCAAAACAAAATCAATTTTGGGGATTCCTTCCTCGGTGTGAGGCCCCTCTGTATGCTCATTGGTGTCTCCTTCACATGTCCTGCTAACCACGTCCTCCACAACCAACTGTTTCTAATGAGTACTTCAAGAAAACTGGATGTGGTGCTCCTTCTGGTTCCCACTTTTAAAATGTAATGGACCTAAAAAGAACTTGTGGCTCAAATAGGAATATTTCATTTTGGTTTCATAAAGCCTCATAAAAATGTTCAGTCAGTTTGTTAAGAGGACAAATCTAAGAACCAAAAAGGGCCACTTTACTCTGGAGCAATGGAAAGTTAGTAAAAGATTGATTGACATTAGTTGGAAGAGAGGCGATTCAATGTGCCTCTGGGCAAAATGATAATCCCCTTTCAACATGAGCATTCTTGTAGGTTGCATAATTTCCATGCTTGAGTTGATTTCAATAAAAACATCCGCAAAATGACTAAATTGTAGCTGAATCATATTTTCATAACCAACCCAAAATGTGCAGTATTTGTCCCGAGTGAGAATCCCAGCTGTGAGGAAAATGGTTATCATCATTCATCAGTGGATATGACATTTCTCCATGTCTGTTTGTAGCTGACAGCTAACCAAGAGTGCAGAAGTCAAGAGTGCAGAAGACTTGAAAAGAGATCTAAATGAAAGGTTGCAAAACCATATAAAGGGAAACAGTGAAAAGATAATATAAGTAATAGCTGCACTTTAAAACCAGCTTTATTAAAACAATTACAGAGCTTCAGAACTTCATATTACTGGCATCATTGGCATGTTTTAATCATAGGTTTAAGTATGTCTTTGAACTACATACTAGTATATAGTTCAAATAAGACATAAAGGAAACTCCGTGTTTCACATTAGACAACAATGCTTTGATCTCCTTACTGTCAAGTTTGCCAGAGCTGAAAGGCTGTCCATGAAAGTTTACCTACAACTCACACTTGGTTACCCACAGTCTGTTAAGGAGCCTGCCAGCATTGCAACAAACAATTAAAAACAAACAAACAATATATATATATAATATATATATATATATATATATATATATATATATATATATATATATATATATATATATATATATATATATATATATATTATATATATAATATTTCATTGAATATTTGAAATACTGCACACATTATTAAGTGACATAAAACAGGAAGCGTAGTCTGATTTAAAATCAAGAAGTATTTTGTTTAACTGCGTAAAATATATCGGGTTTAAACTACAGATTTTAATGGATTAAAACAAGAATACCAGGGGAAATTCAAACACGTCGATTTTAAACACAAAATAATGTTTTAGGAGAGTAACCGCATGTGTTAGATTTGGCGTTTATTTACGATCAATACTTCAATAGTTTGAGAGTGCCCTCTTTTGGTTCAAACTTTGTATCACAAACCTTTTTTTTTCTCCAGCTTGTGGAGATCTGTAAAAAGGGTAACGTTAATAAAGTCCCTACAGAAAAAAAGTATTGTGACGTATGTAGTGAATAAGCAAGAAATTAGGTAAGTAAGTGAATTGTATGTTTATTGCACCTATAAGACGGTCACCAAAATATAGCTTATAAAGACAAATCATAAAAATATATGTATATTTACGTGGCCATGAAAAAGCTTGCAAATAATATTTCATTGAATATTTGAAATACTATTTTATTTACTTGTGTTTGTCCTCTTATACTGACAGTAGCTCACTTTGCTTTTTAACTTCGCTCCTTTCTGTTCTCTCGCGGCACCCGTAGAGACTCTTCCTGATAGAGTAAAACGCCACTCTGGTTTGTTAGCGGTTTCTCTGAAGGTCGTCTGACTAACTGTGAGTATCTCAAAAATGTGTCTATAAAATACTTTTCTTCGTTCGGAGTTTCTACCAAATTGCTCTTAACAACGAGGCCAAACGTAAAGATCGTTCAGGCTTTAATTTAATTTAGCTGCTCTTTCTTCCTTGACGCGGTTGAGTTAGCCGTTAGCTTATTTTGACCTAGCTATCGTTAGCTTATCTTCCATCAGCTAAGTGCTAACCAAAAAGTGCATTGAAAATAAAACAACACTGTTAATTTGCTTTCTTAATGTTTATACATGCATATCAACTAGACATGTCCTAATAACATGGACTTGGATTGATCATAGTGGGCAAAGTTCTTGTTTCTCCGCAAGCAATTGTTAACACGAATCAACGTCTCAGTCAGATCTGATGAGTTTCACTGTATTTTTAAGTAATTTCAGTGTAGCGGTTTTATAGATTTTATTTTTGAGTAATTTGCTCAGAATAATTGTTGAAAATTATATTAATTTGTAGTTTAAAGACGGCATTCCAGATGTCAGTTGACGTATTAAGAGTGCTGACCTGACACGGCAACAGTGCATAATGGCGATCTGCCTAAAGTTAACATATTTGATAATCACTTCGTTTTTATAAAGATAATTTCTCATCCAAGGTCAATATTCAGTTGCACAAGTAAATTACTAAACCATGAATTATGAGGAGCGCATTCCAAGTAGTTTGTGACATTACTTTTTTCTATCAATACCAAAATATTGTCATCTGGAGTTGTATGTGTATGTGTGCCTATAAAATATCAGATGATTATTTCTAAATATGTATTTATATGAACTATATTATGAGAAGTAGAAGGCATACTATGTCGGTTTGTAAAATTAACATGTTACTTTTTGTGTTTGTTCTTTTTTTCTTCCAGCTGGTTAAACATGTCGCTGCCAAAGCCAATGATGAGGGGCATGTTGGCCAAGCGCCTCAGGTTCCATCTGCCTGTTGCGTTTGGAGTTGCAATATCATTAGCTCTAACATACAAGGTGAGAACAGGGGACATGTATAACCCCACTTTGACTAGTACTGTAATACAAACTGTAAGAAGACCAATTCAAAATGTTATATATATACACACATACAGTGTCTCTTAAAAGGAGACAAATATCTATATGTGGAGAATGTTTGTTTTGCTGGAGTCATAAGAGCATATAAACTCAAAAGGTTTATGAAGCATTCATTTATAAGTTAACGTTTGCTAAACATAGTAAAGGTTGTTTCATGTTTTAAAACTGAAAGCACATTTTCATTCATTAAAAAAATAAAATAAAAATAAGCTCAGTAATTGGGAATGCTTTATGTGCGTGAGAATGTGTCTGTTTTAACCATACAAATGATTTTTAGCAACAAAGAGTGGGAATAATCAGCATAAATAACTTAATTTTTAAACATCTTTAATTGCAAATCATTAGATATACATCTATAGAAGGAAAAATAACATTAACATTTTCTTAAAATGTGCAGTTTTCTTTTTTGTGAGACCTTTCTACCATCATTGTCTTACTTAAGTGGCTTATTAACCCTTTAATATGGGGAAAAGTTTGTAGATTTACCATGAATATAAAACTCATTATTTGTGTCCATGGGATTTGCAGTTGAGTGGTTGCAGTACAAGTTTGCAATGTGATCTTTTTCTTTAGGCTGGGCAGGGAGCAGTTTGATGGAACCTTTGTATTGGACACATTGTCTGTCAAAGTTTTATGTCCATTGACTTTGTAGCTTTAAATCTCAAAATTAGACTTGCAACAAAAGAAAATGTTACAACTTGCAAAACATTTATTAAAGTTATTTTGCATGTCTTTGCTCTGCAAAATATTAATGTAGAAGTTTAGGTCTTGCATGTGGAATTAAATTGTGCATTGTATTTTATGCCCAAGAAATGTCTTATTTTTGCAGATGTTTAGCCTAAATCCTGTGCTTTACCTTCCAGTTCTCAAGGTTTATTTTCCAGATTAGATTAAATAGAAAAAAATGTTAAATTCTCTTGTTTACTACAGTTTGCAGTGACTGAGCCCAGGAAGAAGGCATATGCTAATTTCTACAAGCAGTATGATGCTGTAAAAGAGTTCAACGCCATGAGAGAAGCGGGGATCTTTGAGAGTGTGCGTCCTACTGGAAAGTAATACATATGTGAGTCTTAATAATGAAAATAAATTTTATGCCTTGTACTACAAGCAATATGTTTAATGCTGGTACAAAATTCTCATAATTGAAACTAGCTGTATCTAATAGTTGTGCATATCCTTTTTCCAGCTTCACCGTCCTGTCATTCATTCCTGGCCTGAAGATTTCCCTTTGATGCTTACTGATTACATATGAACACTGTTCTGCTGTTTGTTCCTCAAAATAAACTATTCTATTAATGAAATGGTTTCTCTGTGCTTTACTTCATTGAAAAACAAAATATTTTCGCAGATTAAAGTGCTGCCAAGATTAAGTATTTATTATGTAGTATTTGCACAAATGTACTACACATGAGAAATCTTGCAGCGAATCTGGAGGTCTAAGCGTAAATGTTTTGTGTGTAGTTGTTGCCCCCTGCTGTTGAAACTCTGCATTGCACTCTTTGTTTGCGCCGCCTTCGCCTTCCTGTCCACTCCTCTCAGCACTTCCTGGTTTTCTCAGGTGGATGTTAGAGCGGCTGCCAAACAAGTCTAAAGTTGCCTAGGCATAGGGAAAGGATGTACCGAGCGGCGAGGATACCACAACCTGACTAAACGTTTTTATCGTGTGAACCCAGTCTTACAGAATGGTAAAGAAACGCGGCGTTTTTTACAGCAACCGAGCAGCAGCGGGAGGATTATCACCCGGGACGCTGCTGTGAAACGGCGCGCTAGCTGCCGTTGCTAGCAGACTAGCAGACGGCGACCTGCTACTGCTAGCATCTACTTGACGTTGACCAGCTCGGTTCAAGTTTGACTCCAGACCTGAATCAGAAGAGTCCGAGGGAACTGGAGGAGGCAACATGGAGAACAAGGAGAAAGTGCAGATGAGGAATAACCCTCGCAGGTAAAGCTAATAACAGCTTAAACACATGGCGTATCTATAATTTTTTTCATCTTTCTAAGCGTTAGCCTGGTGTTATGCTTAGATATGGGGTTATGGTCAGATATCAGTTGCCAAATACCCACCCACAGACACTTGGTGAGTAAGTCGTAGTCACTTACTCACCAATGAAAATTTTCAGCTCCTTTAGAACTTGGTGTAATATCAAAAAATGTCATTTTTGTATATTTTAGTTCAAATCATCTGATGCATTTATTATTGCCCAGTTGTCTTCTATACCAACATTCATTGATTTAAATCACTATTCCTTTGGTCTTTTTCTACCAGCCATGAGCTGCTGTTAATTTTAATTTTTTTTTTTTTAGACTTCGCTGATTAGTGAAAATAGACTGATGAATTATAATTGTCTTCTTTTGGCACATAAAGAAGAGTTTCAGAATTTGTCATTTTCTCATTTCAAACGGAAATACTTTCACAGTCCTCTGCTTGAACTGGCTTAGGAACCTTGCAATGATCTTGGTCTTAAATCTCAGGGCTTGCTGCTATCAGAAGCCCTTTAATCCAGTTTAATCACCTAACGCTATTTGGATCTTTTCCTAGCTGCCTTAATCCACGCTGGTTTAAGAGAATTCATTCATTTGCTCTGTAATTTGAAACTTGACTGTGAAATGTGATCCATGTCAGGCATAAGAGCACATATCTGGTTTTGTGGCAGAAAATGGGTCCAGCAGGTGCTGTTTATTTATGTAGTAGGTTAAAGTTGGTTATCTCGGCAGGTTTTGAATCCCTGTTGGGACTTAATTTTTTTGGTTACACTTTTTAAATGCTGCTTATGTCACTCTTGCTTCTAACCACCAGTTTTACAAACCACACCATTAAACAATTCCACAAACTTTCAGAGGTTCACAAATTTTGTGCTTAAGAGCCAGTCTTGTTTTAGACAAGTCTTTGCTCCAACGAACTTGAATTACGAGATGTAATCATTTCCTCAGCATAGATGCACATTCTCACCACCATTTATTTGACTCAGGTGTGTTAAAACTCAGAAACGTCTCAAACATGAGGAACATCATGGAGGAATAGAACAGCATCTCATTCTGACTTGAATTTACTGAACTCTAGTTAAAAGTAACTTACATTAATCTGTCCATGGATTAATCAGAGTTATATGAGGCTTCTGTCAATATTCCATATTTTTAATTTTTAGAATAAAATGTTGACTACCATCAGAATAATTATTTTGTCACTTCAGATCTTATGTGCTGCTATAATGCATGATCAGGTAACTTTTTTATATATATTTTTTTACTGTATCATTTTTCATTGCTTTGGATTGGGAATGAAAGGTTATCATATGGAATCCTGCTTGTGCTTCAACTGGATTATAGTTGCTAGCAGCATTGGGGCTTTGCCACTGCTCACTCAGACTCAACTGTTTTAGCTCTTACAACTGAACTTTTGTTAAGCACATTAGTTCAGGTATCTGAATTAGACATATTTACATATTTTGTAAATATGTTTCCATGCAACTTCATTTTGAAAGTCCAATTTTTGAAAATGTTGACCTGTTTAATGTGCATATCTACAGTGCATGTACTGTAGATATTTGTTTTTCATTGTTTTCAGTGATGTCACAGTGAAAAAGAGATTGTATTTGCTGCTGTAGCTTCCTTCACATTTAACATGTAGCAGACTAGCTGTGCTCAAATTATTGCTCTCTACACTGAAATGTATGAAGGCGCTAACAATCCAGCTGAAATGTTCCAAAGCTAAGTTTATGAGCTGATGAACAACCATCATCCACTCAAATAGTTGTAGTCACATTTATTAACCAAACTGAGCCACCCCTTAGCTAGTTATTACTCTGTTATTGATGTTTCGTCTTTTCACCAGCTAACCCTGGCAGGCCTACACTGCTTTTGCTGAATTTTTAATATAAATGTTGTGCAACCAGCTTATTAGCATGCTCAGAAGATTAACAGCTGAGTTAGTGTGTGAATGTAGCTGTTAATCTGCATTGTTTGCTGCCTGTGTGTACATGTGGGTTGGTGGGTTTGGTTCTGCTGACCTGTCTGGTGCCTTTGCCACATGGTCACAAGAGTTTAATAGTGACTAACTGACAGATACCAACACAAATCTAGCTCCCATTTTTGATGTCTCTCAATGAGCAGCTCAGATTGGCAGAAAAGTGTCTTTGCAGTTTTAAAAGAAGTCAGCCTCCTTTGCTCGAAATCCCTTAACCTTCATTTATAAAAGCATTCAGTATTATTAGAAGTTAACAGAACCAAACAGAAGACACTTATAGGTTCAAAGTATTTCAATCTAGGAATATTGTTAAGCTACTGTTATTTCTTAAAAAACTATCTTGATACTGCAGTGCAGTAGACTGTTGGGGTTTATGCAATTTCTTTTTGTTTTCTTTATGCTACTCAGCAGTGTTTAAACTAAGGCGGTGACTTTTGACAAAACTGTGTGGAGTTGAAGTGTTCCTTTCTTTGAGCAACACACCATTTTGGTTGATGCATTAATTTGTTTAGAATAGGAACCAGTTTTTAGCTTAGTTTGCAGAGTATGTTTGGCAGTAGGAACTGAGGAGTTCCTATTCTGCTCACTTATCAGGATGATGCTGGTAAAAACCCGCAGCTCTCTGTTTATCATGTCCTCTCCGTCATCAGCTGTTTCCTCATCCAGTCAATGCAAGAGTGGCGTTGGAAGTGACATGTTTTACATGTGTTCGCTTGAAGTTTGTGAAGTTTTTCAGCAATTATGAGTCTGTTTGACAAGAGTAAACAAGAACTAGAACTGAGACTGATTCACTTTAAAAATAAATAAAGAAATAATTGTAAAGCTACGTAGCAATTGCAGTCTCCAATTTGATTTATTATATTCCTGATGTAATAGTCCAGGATCCGCGCCAGTATATATGAATGTTTTAAAGTAATATTGTTGTTGGACTAAAAGGCATTATGCCTGATTGACATTATGGGATGTCATTTTTCACAATGTCAGTGATTAAATTTGCCAGGGTTCTACATTTCTGAATTTTATACATATTAAAAGTTCCAGGGGAGCCACAGGGTTCAATGGTAGAGCAGATTCTCCATATGCAGAAGCTATAGTCTTCAGTCCATTCATCAGTTGGGTCCCAGGCTCCTGGCCATCTGCTGCATCTCTTCCCTTTCTCTCTCTGCTCTGGAATAAACAGCTACTGGAAAAACAAAACCTTTAAAAACATCACACCTCCAGAAGTCCCATACTAGGTGTCAAGCTTCATCTTAAATGTAGCCTTTCTGAAAATGTACAACTGAATGTTTATCGAATCCAACAGAAATCCAGTTTAAAAATGGTTGTAAAAAAATTTTTCTGATTGTTTATTTGGGAGAACATGAACAAGGTGTGGCTGAAGGTACATGGCCCATTTAGTGTTACAGCCTTGTTTTTAGGAGGAAAATGGACATGACTGAAAGGTGAGGGGGGATGTTTTAAATTTAGAAAAATAAACATTCTCTTTTCAGTGGGAGTTCACTGGGTTTGCTTGAAAAGCAGATTTTGACTTTCTTGTGGGCTCCTGTTTCTCTGTTGTGTTTGGCTTAGAGTTCATACAGCAGCTTGACCTCAGCCTAGAATGGGTTTTATGAAGTATGAATTATGGTGCAGAGGTTTTATAGTACAAACAAATACGTACTGAACACTGATCTCTCTTTAATAAGAGAGTTATAGCTTATTATATTTTCCAAAAAAGGACTGTTTTGTAACAATTATAAAACATTGCAATTCTTCAAAAACATACATTGATGTTTTGGTCTCACACTCTCAGTTTAGAGTCTCCAAAAAGAGTGAAAATAAAACTGTCAGTGACTGATTAATCCCCAACACAGCAGACTCTTGAGGCTGGTGGGATGCGTTGAGTTAAGCAGGTGGTCTAATCTGCTCACATCAACATCACAGGAGGCCCGACTCAGCATCTTGGCACTGATTTTAATTTGATACTTCCTCTTGCTTCTCTGCTTTATCTGAAAATCGACTCATGGTCTGTGTCTTGGAAGTGTTCAGCTCTATTTTAGTCTGTAAGCTGAGATATTTTTATCTCAAATAAAGAGTTTTCAGAAATCTGCCAGAAGGACAACTGAACCTTTGTTTTAACTTACTTGCACTTAGAATTATTATTTTTTGAGCGTTTGATTATTTTCTTGGAGATATGAAGCACCATATTAGCTTTATTTTCTGCAGCTCTTCTCTGAAGGTCTTTAGTTTGAAAATGTCTGGTTCCTGATGTAAATTCTTGACCATAGATTCAGAAGCATAAAAACAATAGTTTTTGAAATAATTGTTTAGAGATATTTGTGGCAACTTGGATATCTGATTCTTTAAAACTGTATATTTTACAACTAAGATGAACTACTTCCAAATATTTTGAAGACATTCCTCAGTTGCTGCCCTGGTTTGATTGTTTGACTCTAATTTTGCCAGCAGTAGCAGCAGCAGCAGCTCTTCACCAGCATTTATCTCCCTCTTGTCCTTACAGACAGCTGAAGAAGTTGAGTGAGGCCAGTCTCACCAAGCAGCCGGAGGAAGTCTTTGATGTCCTAGAGAAGCTGGGTGAAGGGTGAGTCACATAGTAAGATGATAACTGATTACACAGGCCTGATAAACGATACTGTCTTGATGTCTAAATCTGCCTGTATTTAAAGGGGATGTAAGGTCTGCTGGCAATCTGCTTTGGTTTCCTATTTTCTTTTATACTTTCTCTGTTAGACACGCCATCCCGCTTGAGGTCTGTCAGTGTTTCTGCCTCATTTATTTCTCCCTCCTCGTTTGCCATAAAGCTCCTCCCTTCTGTTGTGCCTGTCAGTCTAAACAGCGCCTCTTCATATCCTGTTTCTCAACGGTCTTCCTGTTTTCAGCTGATCAACGCTGTGTCTGCATGTGTCACAACTGATGCCAGTCGTGTCATCAGGGAGGGGCAGAACTGAATGAATCTCAATAGAATCCAGTTTTTATTTAGTGTTCTGTTTCCTCATCTTTATAAATCAAATTATTAATAGCACATTTGTTGATGTGACCTAGGTTCATCTGTGGTCTGTTTATGCTTTTGCTTTTGAAATATTTTCCATCAGTTAAGAAGGTGACAAAAAAGAAATGAAAATACTTGTGTGTGTGAAGCGATATGGAAAAAAAAATGCAGTACAGCCGGGTCCTCGAAAGTGACAGATGTTGACACTGACAGTTAGTTCCTCATACCTCAAAGGCAAAGCGCAGCAAATATTTAGCAGCAGAACACACTAGCAAACACAAAAATGTTTGTACTGACTGATATCTTTAACTGCTCTAAATGTCATGACAACTTTTTCTGAGCCAAATTCTGTAGTTTTCATACATAAAAGGCAGAGGGATTAATCAAGTTGTATCATCTGATGTTGAAGGATGATTTGAAAGTGTTGATTACTGACTGATAATGTGGGTTTACTTGTCCAGGTGGTTATTTAAACGTCTTTACAATTAAGATCAACAAAGAGAATGTCCTGAATAAACTCTTTGTTTGCAGGTCGTATGGTTGTGTATTTAAGGCCAACCACAAAGAAACAGGAGAGATTGTAGCCATTAAACAAGTTCCTGTAGAGTCTGATCTTCAGGAGATCCTCAAAGAAATCACCATTATGCAGCAATGCAACAGGTATACATACAATGGATTGTGCATTTCACTGAATTAGTAACAGCATTACCTCTGTGACATAAAGCTACTTAATGAGATGATAGTCCATATGTATAAACAAAAGTCTTACAGCCACATTTCTGTGTTCAGTCCCCATGTGGTGCGGTACTACGGCAGCTACTTCAAAAACCGTGACCTGTGGATCGTCATGGAATATTGTGGCGGTGGATCAGTGTCTGACATCATCCGAATACGTAACAAGACGGTAATGTAACACTCAAGTGTTCACGCATACACACACAAACACACACACATGCAGACACCTGGGTTTTGTTTGTGCAACAAAAAGTGGGCATTAGTCTGCATCAAGTATCGGAGAGTAAAGAATGAATGTTTCATGCTATTAGAATTTTAATTACTTAATTTAGAAAGTTTATCTCCTCAGAAGTCCATTTTAATATTTAAGATATTAAAATGGTTGTTTATGTATTTGTGAAATACATAAACAACTGATTATGTATTTTCCAGGTACATAATCAGTTGTTATGGAAATGTTGCAAATATTGTATAATTTGAGCTAGTGAAAGCAATAATTATGTTTTAAGGTGGGTGTAACATATTTACAGATAAATTGATTTTTAATCGGAAATGAAAAATAATTTTTATATATTTATTTTAAGAGTTTTGGCTTAGATACTACCCTGTCTTTCAGCAATTTGAGTCTGTATATTCCAGTTAACAATTAATCAATTACTAAGTTAGTTGTCTAATTGATTCATTACTATTAATTTGTTTCAGGCCTACTTGTAATCACTCTTTGTGTTTCTTTATGCTTTACAGCTAACAGAAGATGAGATTGCCACTGTCCTCCATTCAACTTTGAAGGGTCTGGAGTATCTTCATTTCATGAGGAAAATTCACAGAGACATCAAAGCAGGCAACATCCTGCTGAACACAGAAGGTCAAGCCAAACTGGCTGACTTTGGAGTTGCTGGACAGTTAACAGTAAGCAGAAGCCCAAAATCATAATCAAATTAATTATATATTTAGCATTGGTTGAAAAAAAATATTAAGAAAATAAAAATAAGTTTAAATACATTTTAAAAAGCCTGTAACACAATAGTGTATAGCTTAAAACTATTTAGATTATGCAAAGTTTGTAATTAGACATAATGTATTTGGACATCATAGGTGATTGTGATTCTTGCTCTGATGTCACTGAACTTATTTGAACAATGTATTTTAATTTTACCGTAAATCTTTTCTATCTTGTTTTTGTCCTCTGTAGGACACCATGGCAAAGCGAAACACAGTCATCGGCACGCCATTCTGGATGGCTCCAGAGGTCATACAGGAGATTGGCTACAACTGTGTGGCTGACATCTGGTCATTGGGAATTACAGCCATAGAGATGGCTGAGGGCAAACCACCCTATGCTGACATTCACCCAATGAGGGTGAGGGTCTGTTGGTTTTCTAAATGTGAAGGAAGAAAACGCTTAAATAATAATTGGAACAAAAGGCATTTTTAATATTTGTTTTGCATTTGAACTTAGTATGAGGCTTTGAATAGATTTCTTAATACTTAATAGTCTTTCTTCTTTCAGGCCATCTTCATGATTCCCACCAATCCTCCCCCAACATTTCGAAATCCAGATCAGTGGTCACCAGATTTTCTAGACTTTATCAAAAAGTGTTTGATAAAAAATCCTGAAAACCGGGCAACAGCAACACAGCTGTTACAGGTAAAGTTATCTACTAATTATTGTAACATTCTAGGACCGGGTGACGTTATCTAAAGTTATGGTGTCACTCATTTGCAATAAAAATGCATGTTTGTCCTAATTTCTTTTTGTTAAGTCATCTTGAAGTGGCTTGGTAAAATATGTTCAACTACTTTACATAGAGTTGTCCATATAATTTTATATTTCACTTTTTGGAAATATTTTGTTGTGTATAATTATGAATGTTTTTGTTAAACATCTTTAAGATTACAAACAATGTCTTTTTGCTTTCTACAGTGACAATAAGCTCTTTCTATGGAAAACAAACATTGGATGAATTTCAGACTTGATGTATGTTTTCGTCTTTGTTCCCAACAGCATCCTTTTATCAAATCAGCCAAACCCAATTCCGTCCTAAGAGCCTTGATACAAGATGCCATGGAGATCAAACTAAAGAGACAAGAGGAGGAAGAACAGAGAGAACAAGACGCTGAAGACGATAACAATTCGGTAGAAGCTTTGGAAGAACTTCACTCCTACTGTTTTTGCTTGATCGTTCTTTTAAATGCAGTACAATGAACGTAGTTTCTGTTTATTTTAGGATGAGGATGAGGTTGACCAAGGGACGATGGTTCGGGCCGGAACAGGTGATTCAGGGACCATCCGGGCAGCTGGTTCTTTAGCAGGTTCGATTAGTGGTACAATGATCGAACATGAGGACACAGGAACCATGCAGTTGCAGCTTGGCACCATGGTTATCAACTCTGACGATGAGGAAGAGGCTGGTACCATGAAAAGTAAGTTTCTCTAAGCAAATTGTACTAACATACATAAAATTGTTTTTTTTTTGTTTTTTTTCATGGTTTATTTAAAAAAAATAAGTTATCAGCTTTTGGATATAATTTAAATTATACCTTAACTTCACCAGTTAATCTAATCAAGAAACAAGGCAGAAGAATAAAAAAATTTTCTTACATCAGCACTTACACACTTTCATAGATATTGTCTAGGGTTCTCATACAGAATTTGAGTCCCTTTGCAGTAGAAATAAGGTCATTTATCCACCAGGGGGCGTAAAGTGCCCGTGAACATGTTCCCAGTTGCTACTCTTCTTACAGGTAATTGGTCTATTTTAGACATTTGCCACAAGACAATCTAATCACTTCTAAAAATGTTTCTGTTATGTTTTATTCATAAGAAAATGGTTTCTAGAATGATAATGACCTGAAGGTTACTGTACGCTGTACTAGAGCTTTAGTGCTTTTTAATTGTTTATTTTTAAGTGCCTCCTTTTTTATTTTACTAACAACAAAAACGTGTTTTCTCAGGAACCTAACCTTCATTTTTTGTTAACATCTTGCAGTTGGAAAATCATCCTACAGTCTGTGAATTATTACTATTCCAATCATACTTGAACAAAGTTAGTTAAACACAAGAATGTGCGATTCCAGCCATTAAATTATCAATTTTCTTTTTTATCCTAACATGTTCCGCCTGGATTACCGAATATTTGTGCAGCATCAATTTGGAGTCTGCGGTGGGAGTGGGAAGCATTAGATCTCTTGGGTGCTTTTGGCAAGGAGGCTTTATAAGAGTTGCATTCTGTTTGTGTGTGCTGGGAGTCTGTGGGTGGACTTTTCATTTGTTTTTATAGGCATAAAATTAACCCCAATGAAAGCATTGCACATGTGAATGTGTGCAGTTTGACTAAGCGTGACTGGAGGAATACACGCTGTTGTTTTAAAAACTCAGGTGTAAAGAAAAAAAAAAAAACACAAGTTATTCTAGAGCTTAATGCTGTAATACAATAACCTCCTACACTACTTCCAATGAGACTTTTTTTATAATCCAGAAAAGTTTTGTAACACTTACCATTATAAACAGAAATGTGTTTCTTTTAGGTGAGCTGCAGAATGCCCAGAAATGTTCAGAGATGTGATGAGTTGATAACAGACAAACCTACTTCTCTGAAAATATTAATAAAGTCAGTTTTGACATCAGGACATGTATTATAATCATGGTCAATGTGATTTTTTTTAAACATTTTCTTACAAGCATTTTTATCACAGTTCCTATGGAGTCTTAAAGGTATTACATTTTATTTCAGTACGTTACTGACATGGATAGATGTAAAAAAGGAAATGGGAATATGCAAAAACATTTGTATTCCAAGAGCTAATTCCTTGTTGTATTTTTTAAAACTTTTGCCCTTTTTTCTATCTTGTGTTTTATGTCATTTTTTTTCTCCTGTCCTGTATTTCTTGCTTATTATATTTAAATTTTAAAGTGAAAACTGATTTTTACAAACTAAGTTTAGTGATTTTAAAAGCTATGACATATTCTTGCCCTTTTAAAGGGACTCATCTAATTTAATACAGGTCTATTAAATTAATGGCAGCAGTGCCACAGTTGGTGAAACAGACACTACCTGAGAATAACTGATGTGTATGAAGAGGTTGTGAAAACATAGGTTTCTAATTTATCAGTATTGCTGCTGCACCATGAAGACAAAATGGAAATCGTGGTGGTGGTAGCATCATTCTCTGGGGTTTCTTCTCAGCTGATGTCCCTGAAAAGTTTGTAAAGGTGATTGCAGAAAAATATTACCAAATCCTGGAGGATAGCCAATCTGATGTGCTTTCATGCTTTGTCCTCAAGTAACCTGGGACTCAGAGCTTAAGCTGTTTTGTGGAGGAATGGAGAAAAAAATGCAGTCTTCACATGTGCAAACTTGCTTGAGACATATCTACAACAAGATATGTTGTAGATTTATCTTGAATATCCTTGCTGTCATTTAGTTATTTTTATATTCTTAATTAATGGATATTACTTTGTCAAATTCTGTTTTATTTAGCAATTTTTCTTTCCAAAGACCAAGTTATTATATCAATATAATTTATTATCCAAGTGGTGGAGAGGTTTTAGAGGCACATAATACACACTACTGATGCAAGACATTTTAGAAATAATAATTTGAGACCAAAATGTCATTCCATTAAATACACGCCCATGTTTAAGGATTACCTCATCGAAGTTTCATGAACAATGACAAATCTTGAACTCATGCAAGCTCCACACACAAAAGCACATGCCCACTAGCTTCTCCAATCTGATTTCTTACCATTGTGTTAGTATGGATCCTTTCTACTTGCACTTTAAACTGCATTAACACAGGAACATTTAGGAAATCATAATCACATCAAATGGCTACATGCTGCTGTTTTGTGTACATCTCTCTTTTTTTGCCTCTGTAATCAGGGATGTTTCTTTATTTTTTGTGTTAATGTTGTGTGTGCGTTTGTCTCTGCTAAACTAATGACTCTGATTTGATGGTGCCGGGCCCCCGAGGATTTAGAGGATTAGATCAGAGATCGATTTTCTCCTAATAGTACTAAAAAAATAAAAAGCCTTTTTATTTACACTGATTAGCCACTAACCCTCAGACTGATTCATAAAAAGCGTTTTGCCTCGTCATCCTCTAAGCTTAGAGGATGACCTCAAAATTCATTACCTCAAAATTCATGCCTAAAATCTGACATTCTTTTTTTTTTTCAAAAGCAATAATTTAACGTTTTCATTAAGAAAAAGGAATAGCCGAGCAAACCCCAGAGGTGCTATTTTAGGTGTTATATCCTTTATAGTTTCAATATAAGTCTGTTTAAATACAGAATAATTTAGCTCAATTTATTTTTTGTTCAGTTTAGTGAAACTACAATTTAATCTAGTTATATAAATATACTGTATTAAATTTGACTGATCTGTCACAAATAATTGGATCAGTCTCCTGATTGTTTTTCATTTGCATTGGTCTCTTGAAGAGAACTAAATTGAGACTGATGATACGCTGTGGCAGCCCTTCAGTGGAAATGCTGAAAGAGATCAATCTGTTGAAGACATGTAAATTCACTATCTTTCTTGTTTTGATGTCAAGTTAAATGGCAATTGTTTAGCACAAGGCTAAATTGTATCATAAAGCAGAAAAGGGATCTGTGATTTGTATTTTCATTTGAAATCTAAATTTGGAGATAGTTTAATTTTCCAGGGCACTCAAAAACAAAATTTGTAGCTCATACATACATACATAATTATACATTACATTTCTTACTGTAAAATTCTTAAATGTGTGTAAAACAACCTCTACAACTGTTACGAATGTTCCTGAACAGTTGCTGATAAACACAAACTCCAAAGTTAACTCAGTTGTTGCTGAAAATAACCCTGCCAATGCGCCATGCAGGGGTTCTCATTAAAAAGACTGTAAAGCATTTTATGCTTCTCATCTCCAACAACTCTATGAAAGTTTAATGGGATTAAATAAAAAGGTTAGAATGAATGATAGCAAAGTTTACTACGGCTTTAACTTGTTTAAACTGCAAAACAATGTTTTTTTTTTTTTTTTTAAATTTTCTTAAATGCTCTGCGGTAATTGATGATGAACTTATTTTATAATGACAAGAAAGATGTAAAGATCTTTTATGTACAAAAGAAGTGATCCATGTTGACATACTGTAACTTTTGTATCAGAAAAGGCTCAACAGATGAGCAGAAAGAGGGAAAGATTCTTTTGCTATTCAGGCAAAAGACGTTGTGCAAGTCTTTGAAAGACATTTTGTTGCACATGATTGCTCTAAAACACTTTGATTCTGCTTTGATGTTTTTGCTAGAGAAATCTTCTCCTTATGTTACCACTATTCTAGGTTTTCCTCACAGTAACAGTAATAAGAGCAAAACTTCTCTGTAAAACTCTAAAAGGAAAGGATGCATTTAATACTGCTTACTAATTTGCTTCCCTCCACATTTAGTTGGCACAGAAAGGCAACAAAGCACAGCAGGTCACACTTTATAGGGCTATGAAGCTGCGACTGAAAATATTTTGGACAAGTCAGATAATTGCTGAAGTTACCAAACAGCAGCAGATGGTGAACTAAAGTTAAAAAGATATTAGATCATGATTTTTTTTATAGGGCTGACCTTCAGTTATCTGATTATTGTAGGTGGGCTTTCCATAGTTTCCATATTGGGAAACTATGGAAAGCTTCCTTAACTTAGGACTTTTTTTAAGCGCAGTGTCTGAGAATAAGAGAGACAAGCTCTTGTCAGACAGCACAAGACCTCAGATGTTTTTTGGGGGTAGGTTTTGTGTGTGTTTTTTATATTCATATGAAAAACGGGCTTTGGATGTATTTGGCAATAACATTGCCAAATACCAGTACTGATGCTGTACATCTGCACTGTCTGCTATTTATTGAGCTGCTGTTATCAGTTCTAATATTAATCATATACTGTATATGGTCATTTTATTTCAGCTGTGCATGGTGACTCTGATATCTCTATCACTTTGAAAATAATTGCTCAGGTTCAAATGGTGATTATCACGTCCATATTTTAAGGATTGGTTTTAGCATAATGCAATAATCTTTGCAACATTGTTTTCTGATCACACATATTCAGAGACACATCTTAAAAGCACCAGGTTGCTTAGTGGTATTTGTACTGTGAAGATTTATTTAATACATTTAAATTAGACTTAACTGCCACTATGTGATAAAGGACTTGCATTTCCCATGATGATAAAGTCCAGCATGGAGTAAACAAGAGATTCTTCAGAATTTATTTTAGATTTAGTCAGCAGAAAGCCTATATATATAACTATTAAACTCTTGTAATTAAAAGATGAGCATCATTGTGGCCCATGAGCTAGTTGAGTGTTGAATCATTAAAATGACTGAAGAAATATTATGCCTTTCAAAGTATTAATTTTCCATTTCTTTAATTGCTTTATTGATCACAAATTTGGTTAAATGCACATTCAAACTACCTGCAATTGTGAATTTTAAGTTTTCCTGTTCTTTCCAGTGGGATAATGCTATGTTGAAAGGTTCATAATAAAATATGCTTTTGTAAATTAAATATTTCATTCAGTGAAAAGGATTTCCAATGAAAACCAAATTAGTAGCAGAAACATAAACGGTTTTCACAACATTCACACTGTGGCTGTTTCTTTCTGATGATTTCAGGCCGTGGGAGTTTTCCCTCAATAACACCACAGCTTATTAAAGCCATGAGTCCTACATTGAACTACACTCACTGATTTGTTCCACTGGTGCACTCACATTAGGAAAATTTGTGACACACAGTTAGTGTAGCTGTTTTAACTCCCATACAACCAAGGAAACTAATATAAATGCATCCATGTTGGTTAATTTTTTATGCAACGCATGATTACATGGGATTCCTCCCATTTTTTACCCATTTACACACTTTTTTACAAGTTCAGTTCAAATTTTATTGACATTTACAGTTATTCAGACTTATTGAGTGTCATTTTTTGCCTCCATCTTTAGTTAATTTCTTTGAAAAAATGTGTTGCTTTAAAATGCACAAATAACCACAACATGCACAACATATAGGCATGTGGCCAACAGATGTTGGCTACTATTTAACATATGGATATTGATATCAAACAATGTTCTGTCTTCTTTTTTGTGTGTTTTTGTTCAGAACTGTTCAGTTGCTATGTGTGTCTTGCAAAAAAGAGGTTATTAATAATGATAAAATGTTATGACTGGCTGGATTTTCTATTCTGCCGTTCAATCACGTACATACTGTAGACAATTTGTTGTAGAATTTATTAGTTTTATCTGGTTTACAATGACGATGTTTTGTTTTTTTTTCTTGAAGAAGTGATAAAATCTGTTTTTTGTTGTTGTTTTTTCAGCATAATTGTTGTTTTTAAGACTTAAAGGTTAGGTTTTTCCCCACATTATCACAGTTGTCGTGATGCTTTACAGTTCAGTTTATTGCTGCTTTAATAATTTAGCATCTAATGGATCCCTGTGAAAGTAAATTGTCGTAAGTAGGAGCAGTAATGCTGGCTGGGTGAGCAGTAATCTGCAGCAGTTCCCTTAATCAAGGGATTAGGGGAATTGCATACAAGTTAATGCATGCAGTTAAAAGTATCAAAACTCTCAGCACTGTGCTGGCCTCATTTGTACGCTGATTCCAGATCTAGTATGTAAATGTATAGTGTTTTATTTTATGTTGATTACTATTTTTTATATCCAGGAATAAGTGTGTTTTTCAACATGATTTGGGGGGGGAACTTTGTGAAAAATATTAATTTAATCAGGTTTAATAATACTAGCTGACGTAGGATAATCATTCTGCATTAAAAACAGAACAATGTAAGAAATTACTTAAATGGATGCTATGTATTTATTTGACTACTTACCTGTAGTCAAATAAGTTGTTTCATAACAGAAATTGTGTCGTAATCATTAAGATTTAAAGATGATTATTGGAACAGAATGAGAATAAAAAACTTTTTACTGAATGCAACGGTACTTTCCTGTGCTAATTATGAGGCAGTACAGTAAAGTATTGTCTTGTGTTACTGCATCCAGATATCCCAAATTCATCTACTGTTAAATCTACTTTCACTTTAACTTCAAAATAGTGTGATTTATTTCTTTTTTTTTTTTTTGCTTTGTTAAGCAACAATAACCACATCATATGATTGAATTAGCATCTGGTCCTTTACGTTTGAATCAAATCCTCTTAAACCAGTTCTGTTGCCTATTGTAGCCTTTTTTTCTTTTTTTTCCAGATTTTCATTATGCTAATGATGCAAAGCAGAAAGCATGTGATATGTTGAGCACTGTTACACAGTCAATAAATGTTGACTTGGTTGTGTGCCATACAGGGAGAGACGAGACGATGCAGCCAGCCAAACCGTCCTTCCTGGAGTACTTTGAGCAGAAAGAGAAAGCGGTAAACAATCACAATGATGGAGGACGCCGTGGAGAAAACAACGCAGACAACCGCAAACTCCCTGGTGAAGGAGATCTTGAAGTGGTATGTAGGAAACTGACTCTTCAAACTAGAAGGGGGAAAAAAACATGGTGTTTATTGTAACTTTACCAAGCACTGTGTCCTGTGGGACAGAGGTGTTCTCAAGCTGATGGGTATCTGGTTGTGCTTTTATGATGCTGTAAGTTATTCTGGGAGGAATTCAAAAAGTGCAATCTGCTCCATTTTTGGACATTTTTTTCTTCCACAATTTGCTTTGTATCTGCTCTGATTTCACGAAGCATATTGCACCAAATGCACATAGTAGCAAATATACCCATCAAAATGAAGGGAATTATTTTTGCATCTCCAGAAATTTGCTCAAGTTACAATTGTCCAAAATATCAATAAATGTCCACAGACATTCCTTTACAATACCTCATTTAAATGTGGGCAAGCTTTATGTGAAGAGAAGCATTTTGCTTGGTGAAGCTCTTTTATAACCAGGTCTACATTTCTGCCCAATTTCAGAAATAAACTCATGTACTATCTCATGTTTATCACTCACCGATATGTTTGCAAATATGCCCAATGGTATTGGGAAACTTTTAAGTTACATCTGTGGTTCAGAATAGTGTGAAACTGATCCTGAGGTCCAACACCAGCTGTATGTGTCTCATATCCTGTCAGTAAGCATTTTGTTTGCTTTTGATTCTAGACTTTAAACTGAACATGTGCTTCAGCGCTCGTTAACTCGTTCTGCCTTTGGATGGCCTCTCACTGGGTCCAATTAACGAAAGCAATATGTTGGAGTTGATCTTATTAGGACTGCTAATAAATTTACTGCAATACAAACAGCAGTTTAATAGAATAAAAATCTTTGTCCCGTCTTAGAGAAATGTTAACATTTTAATTACAGTATTACATGCTGTTGGAGTTTTCTCTAGGACCAGACAAAACAAGCAGCTTTTGGCTTATTTAAAAAAAAGAAAAATGTTGGAAATGAGCTTTTAATTTGGTTGTAAAGCTCCATGCTTAGAGATTCAGAACAACGTTGGCTGGCAGGATGTAAAGCTGCCATAACTCATTACCCTTTTCTGCAAAATGTAAACATAAGTTGAATAATCTTTTTGCTTCACGTGTAAGGAATATAATGTGAATATTGTTTTTTTAATTATATTTTGTATTTTATAAACAACTTACTCTCCCAGGAAAATGTAGTTGGCACTGGGAAAAATCAGAGGACCTAAAACTTTTTCATACATTTCTAAAAAACATTGCTGACAGCTTCTTAATTTTCTCGGTAGTGTGGTCCATGCTCGTTTATGATCACTACTTCCTTTGTATCACAGCCAGGCGTAATGTCAACGTTTGACAAAATTAAGCTTTGCGGATGCTCGTTGATTTACTCCAAATCGGTATGGAAATGCATTTCATTCATATTTTTTCTTTTCTTTTTTTTTTCTTTTATTTTGGAACATTTTAAAAGTTAATTCAAAATTCGTGGACATTTGGATGAAAACATAACTAATGTATTTCAGTTATGAATACCTATTCAGAAGTTACTGTGAAAATACAGGTGGGGTTTGTCTTGCTCAGAGACATTTACACAGAGCAAGCAGCTGCTACTGGAATTAAATATTAAATACTTGACCTTTAACTATAGGATGGTTTCTCTAACTACATCACAGAACTGCCATTTCACCTTTAGATGTTCACCAAATTCTGTTTCTCACTCTTTCCTCTGCACAGCTTGAGTGAAACTATAATTTAATATTTGTGTTTGACTCAATTTTGTTTAAATTTCTTTGTAAACAAAAACAGGGTTACAGCAGCACAATGCTAATAAAAGGGGAATTAAACATAGAAAACATACAGGGATATCGTTTTTACAATATGTAATTGTATTTGTTTAATGATTACAAAGACTTATGGCTTTTTTTTCCACTGTTCCAGGCCATATAAGTTTGTTTCTAAAAACAGAACAGCCATCTTTGTGCGCTGGTGTAAACATGCATGTGTGGCTTCATAATTTTTTGATGAGCTGCCGGTGTGTGTGTGTGTGTTATACGTACCTCTGGAGGTTTAGGTCTCTGCTGCTTGAAGGTTTTCTGTTTTTGTTTCCTTTGCTGTCAGTGATGGGTAACTTGACCCAGATTTTATTTTGTTTTTCCCCGTAGATTCTCTTAAATAGATGCACTGTTTCACCTACTGTCAGATTTACTGTTGTTTGCACATAGCACCCTCTTAGTAACAGGATATTGATACTCTCTGACAGATGGTGTTAATCAGACCCCTAGATCAGGTTAGTATGAAACTATAATGTCGATTCCTCTTGACTGAATAAAAAATGGTAAAATGTCTAAATAGATTTACTGTTTGCTATTGCTACAGAAACGTCTTGCATATTTACATTGTTCCATCATAAATGCTTTTAATATACAGTATATATTTTACCTCTCAGCAAGTAATTGTCAGGTGTCACAGATGCAAGTTAAGGAAAGTGGGAACTTGCGGATTCACACACAGAAAGAGAGAAAAAAAAACCCCACTGTACAGCAAGTAAAAATGTAGAAAAAAATAATACTGTACAGTTATCAAAATGGCATACGTCGACTAAGCAATTTGCAGATGAGTGTGGTAATTTTGAGAAAAACTGTACAGTGTACATAAAAAAAACGGAAAGTAAAAAAAACAAAGGAGGAAGGATCTGTGGTATCTCTCCTTTGTGCACCTCGGATGCAGTTGTCTGTCACTGAAGCTTCATTTTTGGGATTTTAGCTGGACTGTGTCTTGTTTTCTCTGCTCTGGATCAATGAGGGTTATTCTAGGAAAGAATTGGCCTTCCTGATTACCTTTTCTTATATTGTACAATCAAAGTTTTATTTCATCCTGATTTTAAATTTGAAAAGCAAATAAATGCAGTTAAGTCGTCTTTTATCACCTCATAATCACTGACCAGCTGTTACTCTTTAGTCCAACCAGCTGTTTCAGGTGGAAAAGTTCATTTTCCAGGATGTAGAGCAAACTCCATGTCCACTGTCACTCCTCCTCTACAATGGTTTTAAATCTTGGTTAAAAACTCACTTCTTCTCTTTAGAACTTTGGCTTGTGAACTATGCGATTTTTGTTTACTGTGGATTTTAACTTATTGCTTTTCCAGTTTTTGTATCATGTTCTATATCTTAAAATTCTTAATCCTGTAAGTTCAGCATGTTGGTGTTAATAATGTCTTTTTTTAATGTATTGAACAGAACATGTAATGAAAATGTTTTTAAGTACAAAAACAAAGTAGAGAGCACAATAATCTTTGCTACAGTGTTTTATAATATTTTTGTTAAAAGTAGTTATTTTAGTCTATATCTTATGAAAATGGATGAAAATTATTAGATGTGATCGTTTTTGCAGCACCACAACTGTTGGTGTGTTAAAAAATCAAAAAGGCTTTACTAGTTGACATAAATCCTACTGAGTGAGACATATTGTTCCATTAGACTTGCAAATGAAGGGATTAAAAAAACATCCCATAATACATTAACACAGTCTGACAGCTTCAAGTTGGCCCTGTTTTATTTCAGATTTGTCAACTTGTTTTTGTTGTTTGCAGGGTTTATTTTTTTTATGTAGTTACCTTCTTGGTTGAAAATGGCATCATTTATTTTGAGGCAGATCTTTAAACATTTTAAAACTGAATTTAGAGTTTCTGGTTGCTTTAAGTGTATTTGACTAATCACAATCTTTTTTGTCATAAGATGTGTAACAATAGTAAATAGAACTTTAAGTTTACATCATATCTGCCCGGTCTTTATTTAGGGTTCTGTTTTGGTTTTTGGCTTAGCAGCTTTGGTGATGTGACAATGCAGCACAGAATATTTGGTTTGAACATTATAACCTAAATATTTCATTAGAAGCAGATGTAGCAGAACCAGTGTCTCACTCCTTTTTGTCCTCTTTACATCTATTTTTATTCTTCAATTTTCATGCCCCTCATCCCTCCGCTTCCCTTGCTGCTTTTTATTATTTTTTTATTGCTCTCTAGTCCGATCAACCCTTAAAACTAAGGCTCAGTGAGACCAGAGCTGTTTGTAATTAGAAAAGTAAATATGAGGATCAAAGTTAAGACTTGTTGAGATTATTTATTTAAACAATCGATATTGCTTATATATGAAGATTTTTCATTTTGGAGATTTTGCTTCTGTTAGATAATTGATACATCATTTAAGAGCAAGAAAAATATATATTTTTAAGTGTTTGTAATGCTGTGTTGGAGAACAGACTCAGGCTATGTGTTAAAAATTCATCAATCAGTTAAACAATCTATGAAGTGTCTCTTTGAAGGGCATGTGTGCTGGGAAGAGCACAGCAGTCAGCTACACTGTAGTTGGAATGATTTTAGTTTTAAGAAAAGTGAAATGAATGCAATCATAAGCAAAATATTTGAGAATAGAAGGAGTTTAAAGTGCCTGAAAAGGTAGCATTAACTAATGCATATAAATCAATCATTTACAGTTATTCTTACTTTGAAACAATTCTGTTCTATTTCAGAGTAAGTGTCTGACTGACTTTAATCCTAGTATTTTAAATCTTAATTACAATGCATGTTGTGTGGCCAAGTCACTGCACTCCAATTCAGATTACAAAAGCACACTTATGTATTGTGTGTACCGACACTCTTGCTTCATTTTGTCGGTATATAATTGCAGGGTTGCGCTAATAATCCTTCTGGGTTGGTCTTGGGAAATCTCATGCAGATACTGACTCTTCAGCGACAGCTAATTCACAAATCCTAGTGTTGCCCAGTCGCAGGACCTTCCAGTGTTTCTTCGTCAGATTCTGTGTAGTGGACTAGGACATCAGTGTAATTTTAGCTCTATTGATCGTAGGTAATAAATAGCTTGAGAGCGATGTGCTGCTGGTAAAAGCTAAGATTGGAAACCTTGTGGGGAAAGCTAAAGAAGGCACCGTTCCCGGTCACAGACCTGCAACAGAGCAAGAGACGCCAAATTCACAGTTACACTCAGACACCATGGAGTGGAGGGAACTTAATGTGAGTTGAGGAATGCTCAATCATATTAAGATTTCTTTTTTTTATTCATTGTTTTTTGCCTTTAGAAAGAAAGAAGAGAGATATTCTGTAAATCAAACAGTTTTTTATGTGATCAGCCTAGAACAGTTCAATCCAGGTTGACCTTTGTAAGCACATCAGTATTGATGAACTTCCTCTATTGTGTCTTTAATTCAAAACATTATCAGTCAGATAACAGATCACTAATGTTAACGCTCTGCTTAGTGTAGAGAAATCCGATTTGGGTTTAGGCCAATGTAAGTATTTTAGATTATAAACCATGTTGTAAAATCCTGTGTTCAATGGCAATTTGACCAAATATCAACTTGTATATATGATGCAGATTTCCTCTACATATATTGTAACAAGATTATCAGTAACAGTGAACACCTTATATTGTAGAGGCTAATCTTAGAAAAGGCAGATTACCAATAAGTGTTTATACTAGATGCTGCTTCTAAATTATGAATTAGATAGAAGCATATTAGATTTTGTTTACAAGTGTTCTCTTTTAAGTAAAACAAAAACATTTATTATGACCATTTACAACATACCACCTGAACATTTATTTGTGTTAGGAAGCTTTTGTTTAGGACAGTTGCTGCCCGCGAACGATGACATAATCAGTGAGTTGACGTAGTTTGGTCTTTCTGTGTGCAGGTCGGTACGTGGACAGTGGAGGAGCTGCGGGTGAGGCTCGCCTCCCTGGATCCTCAGATGGAGCAGGAGATAGAGGAGATCCGCCAGCGTTACCAGGCCAAGCGGCAGCCCATCCTGGACGCCATTGCGGCCAAAAAGCGACTTCAGCAGAACTTCTGAGAAGGATCTGCAGAGCTTGTCACAGGACGGACAAAACAGGATAGTTTTTTTTTTTTAACTGCTGTTTTAACAGATGTCTCCTCCTGATGGCTGGACATGCTTTAATGCAGCTGGATGTGACATCTGGGAGGCTGTGGATCAGGTGGATCTGGAACTTGATGTCAAACAAACCTCCAGCGACAAAATGATGGTTTGATTTGAAAGTATATGCACTCTTACAGCTCATTTAGTTAAAAAAAAGAGACAGTTGAAGAAAGAGCGTTTTACATCAAGACCTGATCTGGAGGTTTTATTCATCTTATTTTAAGCTTGCACGCTTTTGTCTGAAGTGACACTGACTTTTCTCAGACCATTCCTTTAAGTTTTTTTTTTTGTTGTTGTTGTCAGTGGGTACTTATAATGAGGGTTTGCTCTCAGCGCTGGAAAAACATTGTTGCTGCTAAATGTTTTAGTGTTTCTACCCTCAGACTGTGAAAACCAAGAAACAGATCAAATGATTTAATTTCAGCAAGAAAAAAATACTAGAGAGCAGAACAGAGTTTAAACTTTTCATCCATCATACGACTGGCCTCCCTTTGGATGCAGCTTGACCAGTTTACATCTTATTGATTCATTTGGATTCAAACCAGTTTGAGGCCTTCCCAGCCAGCTGTAGCAAAATTAATGCTGAGAATTAAAACTTACAGGCCAGGTTTATTTTTTATGCCTCAGCATAGTTTACTTAGTCACATAGTTAATGAAACCTCAGTTTCTTTGATTTGGTTCGTTTGTAGTTTTTCCTCTCAACTTTGAATGTAAAACTGGGTTTTTGTATAATACATAGGAAAACCTGAAACCCTTTCATTGTGTGCCTCATTAGATGACTGTTTTTTCCATTAATCTGTTGCTTTAAAGAAACAAATTGGAAAAACATTAGACAGGAGGCAGTGAGATTTTAAGGAATTTATTTTGCAGTTTTTTTTTACAATATGATTCATGCCTGAATAATGTTGGTTATGTTGTTTTGTTTTTTGTTTTTTTTTACTCTGCAGATTCATTATTTTTTAACTTGTAGGATTATGGCACAAATGTCTCTAGCTTTATGTTTTGACCGGAATTAAAGCTGCACAATTTTATGAAGACATTCGACTGCTATGACAATGTCTTAGTATTATCCCACTTTTTCCTTCTTTCCTATCTCAGCAATGTCGGCATCCCTCTGTGATTTTCCTCACTTCAAATTTATGTTCAGGATTTTCAACTTTGTATCTGAACCGTTTGTTTGTCCGCTGTTGCCTTAGTAGACATTCCTTCTTTCAAGAGTGATCTGAGGATCAGTTAAGACAAGACAAACACAAACTATTTTAAGAGTTATATGAGTATTTAAAAGCACAGAGATGGGGAATTTTCCAATGTTTACACTGCCTTTGGGCAATTTTAACTCAACAATTCTAGTTTAAATTGAATCATCGTACAGTAATGTTCTTCAAAGATTTACTTACACGTATTTCAATGATGTGAAAGTTTTTTCACATCATTTTGCATCACATTGAAATGTTAAATATGAAAACAGTTTTGTTTTCACGTCTTTGCTCTTCATTAGTGGCTCTAAGGGAATATAAACTTCATTAAGTGACGAGTCACAAAACTTTATGATTGTGTTTGCAAAAAAAATGTTTTAAGGGAGTTTAATGTAATAATTTTGCCTTTTTTTAACCACCAGTGCCCTTTTAATGTTTTTTTTGTTTTTTTTCCTGTGGTTATAATTCCAAACTAATCCTCAAAACAACCCCAACTAGAGAACTATATAGAACAGATTTAAGACAACCTCTTTTTTTTTTTTTTTCTTCAATTTGACTTTTAAACAGCTGCCAAAGGGCCTCAGTCCAGATCTGATCCAGCTTTACTCGTAACATTCCTAAGATTCGCCAGCATGTCATACATATCTGCTTCTCATCCAGCACAGAAGAGAAATAATTAAGTAAAGGGACCGAGTATATTTTTGTTACATAGGTTTAGCGTTGATACAGTCAGAAAGGAAGAGAACTTTTAGCAACTGTGTCAGAGTAAAACGAGCTTCTCAGGTCGTGGAACTCCTCAGGGGTGAAAAAATGATGACGATGAGAAACTACTGTAGCTGTTCAGAAATGCTCCACATGACGTCCGTAGGTACTGTATGAGAAACGTGTGGCTGTGTGCGGTGGTGCTGTTTTAGACAGCAGAGGTGCTCGGGTGTTTGATGATGGAGGGAATCCCTTCAACTATACGCTGTAATTAGCTGAGCTTGTTCTATGGATGCCATGACTTTTAAGTTACATCTGTGACTCATTTTCTGTTTTTGTTACAAGCTAAATGGATTCTTATGCTAATCAGTGGTATTATTCTGAATGCACTGTTTTGTTTTTTGTTTTTTTTTTTCTTTTTGTGACCAGTCCTCACCTTTTTGTTAGCAACAGCACAGAAAAAGGGCAAATCCTGAATATTAATGTAACCTTAATATTATTGACTTAGTTGGAGACTGGTGAGTACTGCTGAGCGAAGTCAAAATCACTGGAGAACAGACAGAAGACAAAGGTTGCTGTAAAACCTGTTGCAATGTTGCAAGTTTTTCTTGTCTTTTTGTTTGAAAAGCAGCAATTTAAGGAGGTCGGCTTTACCTCACCAGGAACTGCAGCTCCACAACCATAAAGAAAACTTTCTGCAAAAGTTTTCAGTAGCAGTAAACGTTTGATCTGTGGAAAGAGAAAATTAATTTTATTAAAGCAGATTGTGGGTTGTTTAATTTGTTATTTAAATTATTTACGTTTACAATTGGAATTAATTACTGTAATTTACAATGTGATCCTTCTGATGTTATGTTGCCACTATTCTGCTGGAATTGTTTCTTTTTCAATTTTGTATGTCTTTTCATGAACATGCAGTGTTTTTAGAAACGGTTTAAACTTCATAACTAAACATTTGGCAAAAAGGCTAAATTGTGAATAGATGTATTAGAAAGTGTGATGCCTCTGAAAGCAATGGCTCAGTCATTTAAAATCTGGCAGATTTTTTGATGAATAAATCAGGAGTTTAGAAGTTATTTCCTTTTTGGCCTCTAAGTACAAAACATCTTGTCTGCATGTGAGTTTTTCTCATTACTCTGAGGTGTAAATGCCTTAAAGTACAGCATGCAGTACAAGTCAAGCATATGGTTGCTATCAGTGGTATTTGGTTTGTGTATTTTGTTTGCTTCAATAAAAGAAAATGCATACTAAACATGATTGTGTTTTTCTTGCTGCTCCTAAACAGAAATGTGAAATAATTGTCTTGTAAAATTACCTGTGGTTGAATTTAAAAAGTGTGAGTTTACATTGAAGACTTTGTATATTTTACCCAGAAATATATTCAACATATTCTCTTCAAAGATGGATGTTTCTAAATTATATAAACCTGAACCTTCACTGTTTTTATTTTGTTTTTTGGATTTCCCAAATTTCTAACCGTTTATGTGTGGGTTTTAACAATTAGTCACTTTTTCCATCCTATAAGCGCATATTGGAATGTGTTTATCTTGAGAGAAAAAGATGTAAAAAAGGCCCTTTTTGGTCTCTGATGTTTTAGATGCTCCTATGGTTCCAAACACTTGAACCAAATAAATAACTTATGAGGCTTCTGCACCAGCTCTGAAGAATTGGATAATCCAAACAGCCTATAAAATAAAGGCTGGAAGCATATATTTGTCTTTGCATGAGGAGGTGTTTTCCTGTCTCTGTTGGTTCATTTTCTCCTCTCGCTTTAGCTCAACTTTGATCAACTAGGTTCCATGTCCCCTTGACTTTCTAAAAGCCTTTTCTTGTCCTAGCAGAACCTTTGAGACTCTTTCCTGCTTTGTTTTCTCATCATGTTGAGTTACATTTGGCAAAATAGTTGAAATTAATTTTTAATCATCCGTCAACAAATCTCATCTCACTCCCCATTGCCGTTCGGCGAGCTCTCTGCTTCTCTAATCCCTAATTAGATAGATGTGTGTACTTAGAGGATGAACACTTGTGTCCAAGTGAGTCTTGCTTGTAAGACCAATTTGTGATGTCCTGACATTTACTGGGGAACAATTTCTCTTTCTGATTCTTTTTACATCTGGGTTATATTTCAGTGAAGGGTGTCTTCATGCAACATTGAGAAGATTTAGCTGTCTGATCAGAATGCCTGACAGTATCTAGGAGAACATTCATTACAGATATAGAAGAACAAAGACTCAAGGAGATGCCATTACTTATGTTCAAATACTCTTATGAACTAAGCTTGCTGCAATAAGTAATTAATCATTTCATTGCATGATAAATAAAACTGAACTCAATTCTCTGCTCTGATTAACATTTTTGAAGGGCAATTTTCAAAAATGTGAACACACAACTGCACAGTTTCAGTTGTGTGTGTGGTTTTTAGTAAAGTCTTACTGATTTTTGACTGTCATGTCTTATTTTGGATATTTGAAATACCTTCCAGTGTTAAGTAATCTTTACAAAATTAAAGATGAAACCGTTTTACCATTTGGGAATGATGCAGCCACACTTCTCCTTTCTACATGCAGATATTCCAGCAGAGATTTTCCTTCTGAAGGCATAGGATAAAAACCTGCTGGAAGTTGTGCCACACTCAATCATCCCTGAAGTGAAACATAAGCTCTGCAGAAAAACAGCTATAATTTAATTTCTGCTTTTCAGACTCACTCAGGTTTCATCTTGTAGTCTTTCAAACAAGCATTTGTCTTTAGAATGAATCTTGGAAAGTGAATTTTCTGTGGTAAAAAGGGTTTACAAGACCCACGAACAGCAATCACCTGCTGCGAAGTAACGCTTCAAAGCTTTTTTGATTTCTAAATTGGTCATTTATGGCAGCGGCCCAAATAACAAATCTTACCATTAAACCCAGAAAGTTCATAACCTGTTCATGTTTTTCAGGACTTATGCCACTTGAGAAGATGGTGAACTTGCTTAGACTAGGCCAGAGGTCCGAGGTTGTCACTCTTATTAAAGATAATATGACCCTCCTGGTGTAGTCAGGCCTACATATGGTGAAATAAATCCAAATCATCCTTATTATAAACATAAAAGGAACATTTTCAGTAGAAAACTGGGCTGAGTAATGTATGGATGACTATTTTCAAATGGAGTCAAACTCAGAGGAAGAGTTGTAGTCCTCTTCATTCATTCCTGTTAAGCCCTGAACAAGACTGTGTCCTCCTCACCTACCCAAGTTAAATAAATCAGGAGAAAAGAAGCAAATCATGAAAACTTTATTAAAATGAAGATGACAACCTTCTTCCAGGCTTATCGGTGAGCAGCTGCCATCGGGTAAAAGGGAGTGTTGGCTTAAGGAAGAGAGACCACATTCAGGAGTAGAGCATTACCACTCCATAACCCTATTGCTCTGCTACTGGGATTTTCTGCAGAGGTGAAAATAGAGCTGCTGTGTATAACGCAAGAGGTAGTTTAATAAAAACATGCTGAAAACTCTTCATAATGACCTCCTAAAATTACATAGAGGAAATATATTAATTACATAGCACTGAATACACAGAAGTATGGCATTAGAAATGTTAAACTGTACCCCATAAATTAAAATAAAAATGCAACAATAACATAGTTCAACAATATTTGTTTTTAACATGCAAATATTACTTGAAGAATATGT
Source organism: Poeciliopsis gracilis (assembly GCA_911649635.1). Taxonomy (NCBI): domain Eukaryota; kingdom Metazoa; phylum Chordata; class Actinopteri; order Cyprinodontiformes; family Poeciliidae; genus Poeciliopsis; species Poeciliopsis gracilis. The sequence goes on from CAJVRI010001403.1 coordinate 3,986,604, forward strand.
TATCAGTGCTGATTGTGGCTGATCTATTACCTTGACAAGTTGTTTTAGTGGTGTCTGTGCAGCACTGCCAGTAAATTTAGGGTGTCCTGCAGGTGGATAATGTACCTGGTAAGAGTCAAATCCTTTTAATGTGGAGTTTTCACACAAAGAGATTGTTTTTACACAAGAGAAAAAAAGATTGCATTTGATGGTTTTCCTGTTCATTTTGTCTTAAATTTTGTCACAATTGCAAGAAAAGTCTATTATGTGCCCAGAAGAAACATGGAGTGTGTGCCAATGCCAAACCCCTTTTCCAGATCAGTGTCACCAAGAATTTGTGGTGGGGCAAAACCCATGCACTGTATGGGTCCATGGGTTTTGTTTGAGGAGAATATTCTGTGAGATAATTTTTTTTAGCTTTAAATTATGTAATAATGTAGAAGGACTACCATTGTCACTTTAATTTTTTCATGCAACATGTTTGAGAAATCATTTAAAGTCTCAAGTGGTACAAAATAAGAGTTGGTAGCACAAACAATTTGCTATTTTTTTTTTTTTTTTATGGAAACAACCCAGACTCTCAGCGCTACTACTCAAGAAAATGTGTTTTCCTTACAAATGTGACACCATTTAAATTGAATAAACAACTTTCACTGCAGTGAAAGATTTATAGTCTAAGGATTGCAACAGCAAAAAAATAATCAAACAACTGTGCTTGCTTTTTTGTAAAAAGCATATAGTTGAAAATGTTGAATCTTCATGCATTCAGTACTTTTTATTTTTCTTAATGTATCTTTGTTTGGATTTTCTGCTCTGTAATTTCTCTCGCAGGCAAGGTTCGCTGGTTTAACTTTAGCAAATTTAACGACAATTAGCTGTAGCTTTGGAGCCAAGAGCAAAAAAGATTTATATGGTATTTTTATTTACATTACAGGTCAGCATGCTTTTTCTCATACATTCAATTCTGTGTAGGCATTGACATTGATATTTTGTGCCATTTTCCTTTGTTTTTCCAATTTTCCACAAGGAGACCTACAAATCCAATGAACAAAAATTCAGTCCTGAAACAGCCCACATGCACATTCAGTGGCAGCAAAGTACAATAATTCATGGAAGACCCAAAAAGCTTGTGTGATCCCCTCTTACAGCCTGTCTCCATCACCTTATTGATCCTGAAGCATCAATCTAAGCAAAGCAGGGTCAGTTAATGTTCCCTTGGTGTATCAAGTCCATTACGTTTGAGTTGACATTATTTGCCACAAAGTTTCAGATCTCACAGCTGATACAGCTCCTTCTTCCTCATTGTTGATGGGTAAGACGGATGCTCCACATAGCTGTAGTTTATCACTCCTCCTTCATCCTCAAAATCAATGTCATCTTCCTCAATGTCATCAATATCATCATCGTCCAGGCAGCGACTGTCCCCGTCCGATTCCTCATCCTCTTCCACCTTACTCTCGCAGCTCACTTTGATCTTCTTGCGATTGTTGTTGTTTCTCACCGACGCCTCCAAAGCTTTCTGCCGGCGGTAAAAGTGGGAGAACTTGTTGAAGATGATAGTGATGGGCAGAGCCACCACCAGAGTGCCACCCAGGATGCATCCACTCGCTGCTAGCTTTCCGGCGACTGTGACAGGCACTACGTCTCCGTAACCCACCGTGGTCATGCTGACAGTTCCCCACCACCAGCAGGCCGGGATTGTGTCCAAGCCTACATCCTGAAAGAAAGTACAAGGTAGAGAAGGAGGTTTAAACAGAGGATGACGTATCATCCTGTTTGATTATGCTTGTAACTGGCTCTTCCTAGAGCCAGTTACAAGCCTAAAAGAAATTATCCAACTCTTTTAAATAATCTTAGCTCAAGGTCAGTTCTTGATTTCCCACCTTGCATTCTCACAACAAATTAGTTTTCTTATAAACTAAATTAAATACAGTATATTCACAGAACAGCTAGGGATTCTAGACTACTAAGCATCACTTAAACTTTACCTCTTCACATTCAGCGGTGTAAGCAATCCCAGAAAAGACAGACACACCGACACCCAGGTATAGTAGCAGTATTCCCACTTCACGGTAACTGTGCTGCAGATACAACACACAGAATCTAGAAATTACCCTCAGTAGAATAATTAGAAAAGATACTTCAGCAGAGGTTTTTCTGTTTCTATCACCTCAACAAAGTTTGATTGATAAAGGTTTTATATGTTTTATAAAACTTGCAGACATTAACAAAAATATCTAGAACTAAGACATTGGAGCGAAGTAATGTTTCAGATATACAGGAGATAAGGCTGTTTCATCAGACATAGTACATAAATAAAGCAGAAAGACGTCTTACATGTTGTGCTTCATGGAAGTATGATGGGAGTGATATTTAAATGACAGGATATCTGCACTGACATTTTATTAGAGCTGTCATGTAATCCAGTCTATCTCCTGGGAAAACACAGAACTTCCTCTGACAATTTGGTAAACTAAAAATAAAATACAGCCTGGACTCGTACATCACTTTGATGCAGTAATGCTACACCACTTACTGCTAAATATAGCTGATGGATTTTCTTATTTTTCCTGTGAGTGAAAGCTGAAGAATACTTTGAAGTTGCAAGGCTGAAGCTGGGTTCGATTGTCTTTTTATTGTTCCTGTGATGATGGCTTGAGAAAATAAAAACTATTTAAGTTAAATTAAACTCCCAACAATATCTGTTGATGCAGGTTATAAAGCTGAACAACTGATAAAGTTTTACTTTCTTTAAATTAAACCAGAATGCATCAAAATTGATTACGGAACATTAAGAAAATGTTATCTCAGAGCATTTAATATTGATCTTTCCTGCAGTGATGAGCCTCTCTTCCTGATGCAGATGGAGAAACCATGACTGTAATGTGAGCTACTGAAAACATCTTTAGAGTAAGCATCTATCTATACAGTAAGTTTTCTAGTGTTGCTGAGTTGTTTTCATTAAGGTTATATAGAAGAGTGACAGGAGGCATAACAACACTAATTTACAGAGATGAGAATTTTTTCATTAGGAGTCAATGGTTTGCACAGATAATTTCCAATTAGATTGATAAATTTGGAGAAAGTGACTTTACATATAAATTGTGGTATAGTATAAGAAATATTTTAATTTCAGAAAGGTTCAAATGAAACCGGAAGATTTCTTGCATAATTTTACATACAAATCATCCACTGCTCTAGCCACTAATTGGGGTGAGGAAAGAGCAGCAGACTTTCAAACAGCTGGGGTCAGATGAATCCATCCAATCTGTGAATGATTAAACCTGTGTACACAGGGAAGCATGTGCAGCAGCACTAGCCTTGTTTGACTTGCAGAACTGCGTGCATGTGAGGTTCTCTCATCTCAGTCAGTAATTACTGCTGCCAGTTTTAACTATGAATGGATGGACAACTGCCTGAATGACACTGAAAGCAACTACAAAGTCCAAAGGCAGCCAACTTATTTGGCTCCAGCTTCTTACAATCTGATCAAGAAAAAAATCATTTTGAGTGTGTCAGCTTGTGATCTCAAGGCTTTTCATTAAAATGCAAATAAATTGGCTCATAATGCTCGACTGAAACCTCTGGCCCAGTACCACAAAAGACTAAAATCGAGCTTGTTAGTGCCCTTAAAATCCTTTTAAGGGCATTAAAAGGAAACGGGAGAACACAAAGTTTCTCTCCAGAATGTTTATATACTCTCGTTTCTGGTAAAAACTAAAAATAGAAATAAAACATTTATTGTGTTTCCAATTTTATCACACTGAAATCTATGTAACTATTTAAACAAAATGAACTATTTCAGTGTTCATGCAAAAGGAGCTTTGACAAGTTGTTCAGCCCTATTCGTGGACATACATCTCACTAGGCTGTTGCTATGTAAAACTTCTGTTTTCTATTGGTCTTTTGTAAAGTTTGAATTGAAATGGAAACATAATTTCAGGTTATTACTAGTTATAATCCTAAATGAACAGAAATAGATGATTGAAACATAAAAATATCTATATTTTAGTATTACAGTAACAATGGCGCGAGCAACATCCATCTTGATTTTCAAGCTTAATTCAACTAACTAAAAAACAACTTTTCAATGTTACTTTAACCTACTGACCTCATTAGATATCAGACTTCTTTAAGAGCCAAATAGATGTTGTCAGTTGCATCTGCAAAAATATGAAAGAAGCTCACCCGAAGTGTTGCTCCCAGAGAGCGCAGACCTGTGGAGTGCCGGGCCAACTTCAAAACTCTAAAGATCCTCATTAACCTGAACACCTGGGAGAAATAAAAGCCTCGAGTCTCATAGAAAGAAATGTTTCTGTGACTTAAGTTACACAGTCATGCAAAGATGAACGACAGTGTGGTCATATTACAAGTTCCAGTACTCTACAGTTTTAACTATTTTTAAGATGTTTCTTTCAATGACTTAAAGGGACATTTAGAGCCAACTGTGGAGGCTGGTGTCATGTACTACACAGTCCAGTTCATTTTTACAGGTAAAAAAGCATGTTGGTTTTTGGACAGGTTGAAATGAACAAAAATCATTTCAGGTTGAAAAGCAATGATGCAGTTTGAATTAGAAGAGCTGTGATCACCTCCCCTTCCTTTTTGAAAGCAATCTCTCTATCACCTTGGTGATCCAGAAGGAAGAAATATTTTTACAGATAGAAACATGCCACCTTATTTTTCTTTACAGGTCTAAAAATGTTAAGCTCAAAATAGAATGTTTTCCTAACATTAGTCATCCAATTTGTTTGTACAGAAATTTGTTTTGTACAGAAATCAAATCCAACACAAAACTGACTTTTTTCTGTACTCTACAGTTTTAATTTGAGAGTGATGGGTGTATGCCAGTAACCTGTATTAGTCGCCCCAGGTCTCCCAGTTCAGACTCAGATCCCACAGTCAAGTCAAAGATCACGGTGATGTAGATGGGAACCACTGACACCAGGTCGATAATGTTGAGTGGGTGATGGAAGAACTTCTTCCTGTTTGGAGCGAGCAGCAGCCGCGTCACAACCTGAGGTCAGAAACAGACTGTATCTTTCGGTTTCTACCAGCACACATCACCTGCTTCACAAACAATTTTGTTTGAGTGTCCTCACCTCAAAGGTGAACCAGCAGGTACAGAACACCTCAAGAGCCTGGGTAGTTTTGTCTTCGATCAGCTTTCCATCTGAGTCAAAAGTCTGTTAAAAGCCATTGCCATTTGTTAAAGCATATATTCTTTTTCATTCACCGTCCTACCTAATAAACAGCATTCAATAATAAATTATACCATTTTATCATAGGGACAGCCTATAATCTTTGAAGCTCTTCTGTACCAACCTGATACTCTGGGATGCTGTTAATGCACATAGTGGCAATGGATGTGAGCACCACTCCGATGGAGAGCAGACTGAAGAGCTTGCTCGGGATGGAGTATCCTGGGTTCTCCAGTGTAAGCCACAAACATTTCTTGATGTTCCCGTAGCGAACTTCCTGGAAATGCTGCATGTCTCTATGAGGAGACAGGATGACAGTAACGTAAAGGTTAGCAGCAAAACGAGAGTTTCAGAGCCAGATTGAAAATTTACATATACTGCAAATGTCTGACTTGTTTAAATCAGAAATCTCGTCCACAGATGTGTCGACACTGCTGACATCACTCTCATCATCCCAGCTGCGGTGTCGACCCCTCTCCAACTTGCGGTCATGGTAACGATAACTACAGCAGGTGTCCAGGAAGAACTCATTGATGCCCCAATACTCTATCTCTTGACTTTGTGGGGGAAAAACACTCCAAATCAACGCCATATCTCAAATATTTGATATAGTAGGTGAAAACCTCAAAAAAAAAACTTGGTGAAGAATCCCTTTAAAAATTTGTAATTTACATTAATTCATTTGTAAAGTTTCTAAGGACAGGGATTTGCAACTTTTCTTTACTTCTAATCTGATGATTTTAAAGAAGAAAAGGTTACACAATAAACACATTAAGAGAGTCTTAACAGAAGACCAGCCACTATATTTGCTTGCAGTGCAACAAAATAAACCACAAATCCTGTGCATGTGCAAGAAGATCTCAATTACTGTAGCTAAGATTGCTTATGCAGCACCTCGCTACTTGGCGCCTCATTAAAACAGGTAAAATGTGGAGCAATTTGCAGGCAAATTAAATTAGCATGAAGGGTTTTTTTTTGTGTGACATTAAGGATAATGTGACAGTGAAATCAAACATACCTGAAGGAGAACACACAGAGTTCCTCCATCACATGAAGTTTGCCAGTCTGATAAAAGTGGAGGACATAAGGAAACAGTCCTGGATTTCTATCAAAGTAAAACTCTTTCTCCTGTACGTCATAGTCATCACACACCTAGAGGAGCAGAGAGAATAAAATGAAGGTTAAGTTCTGTGTCTAATTATTCTGAACTTTCATTTCTTAAAGAATTGGACCCACCTGCAGTATGTCTTCCTCTGAATCGCACGCCAGTAATTTTCCCAACCTGGTGTCTGGGAATTTCTTGAGTGTGCTGGAACAGAGGCTCCTCTTCAGACCGCCGACATTCACATGGACGAGACCCTCTTCAGAGTCCTGATGGATCCAGCTGGGCAAAGACTCCTTCACCATGGTGAAATCTACTGAAGCAAAACAGAGATTAAAATTAAATAGTAGTGGTGCCAACAAATTAAATTAAAATTACAATAAAGAGATGTCTGTTAAATATCACTTTCAATTCAGATATCTGTTTGCTATCTCGTATTCACAGAGCAGGTTTGGTGAGTGGGTGTGAAGTGGGGCGCAGCATGATGCAAGCTCCCCTCATAATAAATCCATATCAATGCAGGTTTCTTCCCAGTTTGAGGGTTTGTGTTTTGAAAAGACCAAAGCAGACTAAAGTAGGTTCTTCTTTGCAACCATATTGCATAACCATCTTATGAAAAATGGTTGGAAATTTCTGACCTAACTTCTGGTTTCACATTTAGGCTAACTGTAAAGTACATAAGCTATTTTAAACCAAAACTCTCTAAAAATGTTCAAAACTCAAAATCTTTTTTACATTTATAAAGTTAGCCCATTTTTGACTACTTGTACAAGGTCTGCTAAATGTACTGAAGAAATGCATGAATATTTCTAATGTGTTTTTTGGAAGAAAAAAAAATCAGAAAGACCTGATCCATTGATAACTTCAAAAATCAACACTAGTTAAAGAAAGCTTGAAAGTGATCAAATAAAACTGTCTTGGCTTGTAATTTTCATCAAAATGTAGCAAAGCATGGTGTGGGAAGTAAGGAAGTAATAACTGGAAAGATTATTAGCTGTGACTGAAATAGAAATGAACACTTTGCTATTGCTATGCGGTCCAATCATGAGTACCATTGCTCTGACTGCACTCATTTCAGAGGAAAAACATCTGAAAACAAGCAGGGAACCACTGCGATGGCGCTCTCCTACTGCATTTCTGGACACAGCAGCTCATTGTGATGATGAGACATTTGTGTGTCTTTCTTCTGGCTTTAAAAAATAACGAGGCAGCCATAAGATATTTTTGTTGTTGTAATCTTTTCTTCTTTTCATACTGGCAATTTAATGATCTTTTATATGAGTTTCCACTGCAAGTGATAAAGAACTAGAAACTTTAAAGAGCTGTCTTTTTTCATGTAGTTTTTCTGTCTTGGTTTCAAAATCAAAATCAGAAGGAAAGAAGAATAAAACAAACAAGCATGGGTGGACTTTCAGAGGAAAAACTCAGTGGAAGAAATGATTTACCTCTGAAACCTCACAGTAAGTTTGAATGATGGATTTTTTTTTTCTGCTGTCTGATATTAAACTTTGAAGTTTGCATTCACATTTATAAGGATGCCCTAAAGAAACCAAGGGGAATATTTTGAGATATATTACTTTCTAAGAGTAAAGGAAGATCAAGAATTGAAATGCTCACCATAAAGGTTTTCAAATATAAACATAAATAAAACCATTTGGATTTCAATTCAAACGTTACCAGGTGACACAACAAAAATTGAAGAGGAACAGTCGCACACATACCATAAATAATATTTATGTTGTGAGAAACCTTTATATTTGTATCAGTATGCTGATATAATTTTTCCATTGAGATGCAGTTACCAAGGAGCTGCTTTTAATACACAAACCACATTTCTCAGAGAAGAGTATCATGAATCTACTTACTGTTATCAACAATTTTCCAAATGTAAAGTTTTAATTATTTTTAATTATTTTTCAAGTTCTTGCGATGCAGCCAGGGGTTCTGTCTCCAGCTTCCACCCACAGACTAAAAGAATAATGTTTTTTCAATTGCTCTCCCGATTTTGCCATGTAGGTATGAGTTGTTGTGTGTATGGTTGTTTGTCCAACATGTCTCTATGTTGCCCTGTAATGGAGAAGGACACCAGCCAACTCCCCATGACCCAGCAAGAATAAGCAGGTAGACGATGGATGAATGGCTGAATCTTTGTATTGCAGTAGAAAAATTAATAGGCTATGATACGATTTTATTGTAAACAAAACTCTGTAACTTTCTCTAAGTGATAAGGTCACAAGAAAATTTTACAAAACAGTAGAAGCATCAGTAACTCCTACACAGGCTAATTTACTGCACTCCCAGTATAAACACCCACACAGTGAATACACTCTGACAGTGAAAACTACACAGTGAAATCTCCCACCAGATGAATTAATTACAACGTTCATATCAAACTTTAAAGCTGTGCAAAGGATTGTGACATTTTCACTCACTCGCAGATGTTCCTCCTCCCATTATTGCCTAAAATACTTCTCACAATGCAAAGTAAAAACTCTGTCATAGAAAAAAAGTAATTCAATTCAGTTCGATCAACATTGCTTAGCAACAAGTAAAGTTTCAGAGTCTCTGGATCTCTGTTTCAGTAGCTGGCTTTCTTACAAATGATCTAAGACTTCACAAAAGAAATACTTTGAAGATAGTGTGAAGCTAAGTGAGCAATAGTCTTACCTGAAATTTGTTAACTGCAAACTTTCTGTTATCAAAATCAATTATGTATTGCATTATTTTGCACATTTATTCTGTTACTTCTGAGTGATGTCTGATCAGCAGCTCCGAACGCCAGCACTCACAGGAGCTTTTCAGAGTCCACACTGAGGGCTTATAGCTTCAGGTAAAGTGCAGCTAAGATGTGATCCCGTAATGCTATAAAGTCTCTAATTGGTGAATTCGGAAAACGGCCTGAGGACTCCAGTGTAAGCGTAATGTGAGCGTAATGGTATTTTAGCCACAGTGATCTGACTTAATTCGTTCCTGAATCTTTCTCTTTCTTCCTGCTGGTATTTAATCAGATCTTCCTGAGTTATATGGTCACATGATCTGGCATCAGCTAACCATACTGACATCAGCATGTTGGTGTAAAAATCATGTGTGGGTGGTGTGTTTGTTTGAGGGACACGTAATTAGTTTTTAAAATGATAGATGTGAACAGTGGCTGAAAAATGTAACACCTTGCTTGATTTTTGGTTCTTTCTTATTGGAAAGTATTCATCTTTATTTATTTTTTTCTTATTCTCCACTTGTTTCAGTTCTGCATATTTTTGTTAATTAGCATTTTTTAAGTCTATTTTTTATTCTGTTAAATGTGTTTCATGTTCTTTTGCCTTCCCTCTTTCTGTTTACTGTATAATTCTTTGTGAAGTTTTGCTTCTTTGTCTAACTTTTAGAATTAACACAAATATATTAGAATTGACGTTTTTCACACAATAACTGCTTTCTTCTTTTCTTTAAAATGTCCTTGTTGTTTAGTTAGCCACAGCATTTCGCTCATCCCTCACCATTGGCTAGCTTAACCTCAAAATGTCACCATATTGATTGATCTGAATGTGAGCCCTTCTTTTTGTTCAATAAAACAATAACACGCTTGAAATGTTGAATTTAAAACAGCTGCATAGATAGTGACTTATTCAGAAAACTGTTTGGTGACTTTTTTCTCTCTCTATGCTAAATAAATTGCAAAATCAAATATAAAAACACTAAATCCTTGACTTTTATAGGGAAAGACATTAAATATTTCACACATTTTTCGAACTGCCTCTGGTTTGTCAGTCAGTTCTTCATGGTGATTCTTTCCCTGGTAGTTCGTAGAGAGGTGAGGTGTGTTTGGAGGGGCAGAGATAAAATATGCAACCAGAACCAGTGAGACATTTTCCTCAACTGAGCCATTGGGAGAGGCCTGAACAACCTGTCAAGATTTTGTAGAAATACATGTTTTTGTTTTCACCCTTTTTGCATTGCTGACCCACACTAGGCTGTGTTTTACCTTTGCTAGTGATTCCTATGTGAGAGAGTTATAGATTTTGAAATTTTGAGGTTTCTTTACCTTCATTTGTAACCCTTTATTTAAAGACCCGAGAGCGCTGTAAACTTTTAATATGTAATATTTTTAATCAATAAAAAATCTTTATGAACGTTCAATTCCCTGCTGAATAATTCTTCTTTCCAGCTTTTATTTCTTTCCTTTTGCCCATTATATTCTAGTTTCCAGTGTGTTCCTTCCAGTAGACATATTGGTTGTGGCCATGTCAATACCTTTTATTTCATTTACATTTCTTTTATTTTTTTTGCCAACAGTTAAGTATTGTATCCTATTTAAGAATTTTGGTGGGTCTTAATGAATTATTTGTTTCTATATAAAAGCAGATCAAAAAAGCAAAGACTTACTTTGTGCATACTCAATTTCACTTGATTTAACAGTTTCAAACAATGTAATTTAAAATATTTAATAAAATCTTTTGGTTTATATATAGTGAAAAGAAACTTACTCCTTATTTTTTGACCTAGCACTTACTCACCTTGACCTTCTGCACCAATTAATAGATCAGCAATTTCAATTTTCTTTTGCTCTGACCAGTGATCACCAGGTCAAATTCTTAAAAAACATTGGATGTTTTTCCTATTTTTCTCTGCAGTTTTGGTCCATTCAAATATCAATCGACAATAAGTTGGATGAAGTATTTTCTTTTTCTCTTAATGAAGAAGAAAAAATAAAAAACAAGTAAAAGGTTTGCAACAAATGCTTTAGTAAGTGGAGATAATGTTTTCTTCACTTTCTCTTAGAACCCCTTCTCTATTAATCTCTAAATAAATGTAACTTCCATTATCTATAAGACAAAGAAAAGTGTTGCAGTCTTTTTTTCAGCCAGCTTACTGGCAGTGTGCAGCAACAGGTGGGGAAGGAGTAGATCTGGTAAAAACGCCCCTGGTATTTTATTGTAAGAGCCCCATGACTTTATGAAACTGTTGCATTTTCAAATCTTGATATTGTTAACCAGCCTATGCCTGCTACAAACCAAGGCAAACTTGGTTTGTATTTATTAATCGTTCACATCTCACTGTCAGGATTTGTCCTGAAAGTCATTGAACAATTGCAATCTAAATTAAGCAATTGTGTAAAAATGTTTAGCAAAGATTAATCTTTTACTTAGCCTGAAAACATGTGTTGAAAATAAAAATTCAAACATTTTTGACTTTTTTTTCCTTTCATCAACTCATTTACCTAAAATCTAGAGTTTGTAATTTCTTATCTGTTATGCCAGTATTATGCTCGTTTTGTTGCAGTACTCCAATGTTGTGCCAAAGTCGGATTTAGCTTGAGAAACATCAAGATTAGTGTCTACACGTGTGTTGCTTTCATTAAAACTCAATTAATTTTATTCATAATGTATACATTATTGTTATTGACAATTGTGAAGAAAATGTTATTGGTTTCATCATAACAGGAAAGCCAACAAAGCCAATTAACTGTGGGGCAGTATGTATCTTCCTGAGTGCATGACTTGATGAGCTTATGCTGAGCTCCCAGTGGGGTTCAACATGATGAAAACAGAAATAAAGTTGATCTATAATTCAGCACTTCTGCTTGAAACTCAACTGTGCAAAGAAGCAGCTGCAACAACAAACTACTACAGGGTGGATAAGTGCTTAGCAATCACGGAGCCATGTTAATGATGTTTGAATGGATTGTCTTCAAAGCTCCTGGTTTCACTGAGAAAAAGTCTTTGTTACTTACTGCTGAGTTTCCTGACGACGCTCCTTCATCACCAGAATAACGTCCTCATCATCACGTCAGATTCACCCCATGATGGTTTAGTAAGTTTTATCCTTACTTATCCAAAAACAATCAAATCTCAAACAAGTTGGAAAAGAAAGAGTACAAGACGACTTGTTCTTCTGAGTAAAGTGAGCCTTTTCCTTCATCTGCAGCTAAAGACTCCTGAGAAGAGAACCCATTCAGCTGGAGGGGTGCAGGTTTCCTCCATCTGAACTGCGGCTCGTTCTCATCTCTCTCGGTGGCGAATCTTCGGCTTTTCCCGTCACAATCCGGAAAAAGGAGACCCGTCTCCAAAAGGCATTACCTCCCAAACTCGTAAGCTATACTTACGTTTTCTCATGGTGTATTGGCGACATCCAGTGGTTTTTAATAGAACTATTCCTAACCAGAGTTTTTGTTTTGCTTTGTTTATTCAGTCGTTGCCACTGATCATTTTTTGTTAGCTAAACTGATCAGTTTATTATCAGGTTTTGTTGTTGTTTAGTAAAACAACAACAAGTCATCTGACACTGACACTCATTAAACAGCTCAAGATGCCAGATTTATTTTTAACCAATTTTCACTCTCAAGCTAAAGCAAAACAGTAGGCAGCTCAAACATGTTTTTAAGGAGCTCTACTGGGTTTCTGGCTCTTTCATCCAAAATTGGCTTAGAAAATAGTTAAGGAATTTTTTGTCCTTTTTTTAGTTGTTTTTGTTGCTTCAATAAAGGATACTTTAGCCAAGCATTTAGTTTTTTTCATCCAGTAGATCAAAAGGCCACAATATTAATGTTGAATACAAAAATATAATAATAAAATTATATTTTAAAGTATTTAATAAGGTTTTAATACATCCTACTTGAATGATTAGGGACTGTTGAAATATCAATTTAAAAATTCTTTAATTTGTTTATATTATAACAAAAACAGAGGAATGATTTTTTTCTAAATAATTTAAAGGCAGAGAAACAGTGATATGTGCTTATTTTATAGATGCATTTACTAAAAATGGCCCATTTATTTCAATTTCTCCGTCAAAACAGAAGATTTTCTTTAATGCAATTTAATGAATCACTAAGATGATTACGCCATCTGGTGGCCAAAGTGTTGTTTTTCTCAACACCTCAATGTCAAAATGACAATTTATGTTCATATTTGAAGAAAAATATTTACTCAGTTGTTCATTTAAACACATACATAATAATTACCACCCATGCTACCAAAGTTTATGTATATCTAAGAAATTCCAAATAAATTCATACCTTCTCTTTTGTTCAGGAATTGGATAATTTTCATAAACACCAAATTAATAGTTGGACACTCATTTGTCATCAGAACTGCTGAAGTTTTTCGCAATATGGATTCTATAAGGATATTAATAGGATATTTCTAAAGACCATTATTTGCAATGGAAAGAAATGTCTCAGTCACCCATGAGTTTTTACATACTCAAAATTGGTCTTTGTCATCAAAACCATGCTATTTTCAAAATCAGAGTTAATTTCCTTCTTATTCTGATAACATAAATAGATGCTTAAATGCATTGAGCTGCTGACATGATTGATTTTACCATTGTACAAATAAGCAATTGAATGGGTATGTGATAGAGAAAGTGGTTAGTGCATGCTTCTTTTGAATTGCCTTTGAATTTGGTTATTCCCTGCTGCTTCCCTAGTGGTCATGTTTGTAATGAACAGTAGATTTAATTTTCAGAATGTGATATTAAATTGTACAAATTGTACTTTTTAATCATTTGAATTTGCTGATTCTAAGTTTGTATTCTGAGAATTTGATTGACATTTCTTTTGGAATTGTTTCCAACCAGCAGTTCAAAAAGACATAATAGTCAGAAATTTGAAACAAACAGATAAATCCTGGAATCACATCATAATTCACTGATTAAATGGTGGGCTCCATGCCTCCTACAGGACTTTATTTTATATACAGGCATCTTTTAAGGCTCCAGGTCTGACTCCATTGACCCTTTGCTTGGAACAGGACAGATACCGGGTCCAGTACTTCCTGAAAAGCTCGTCCCGGAACCCATAGATAACTGGACTCATGAAGCGAGGGATGATGTAGACGAGCAAGAAAAAGATGTAGCGGATCTCCAGGATGAGCTGGGGGAACAGGGAGATCAAAGCAGCCTGGAGGGAGGGAACCACGAAGGCCAACATGCACAACAGCAGCTGAACGTGAGGAAGGAAGAAAAATCAAATTACAAGTTGAGTTCATGTGTAAAAACAAATGCAAAGAAAGTTAAAAACAAAGTAATAAACTACAGTAAAATCCTTTTGATATCAAATGACATCAAAAGGATTTAATTTGTTATTTCTCTAACAAAATACCTGAAATTACAAACCAAACACATCACAATCTCTGGTGTACAAAAGATTTTACTTAATAACATTTTTATTGATTCTGGCAAAACAAAGCGGACAAATGAGCAATTTATCAAGCCGATGTTTATCAAACAAATTAGTTACACACAGATATACCTCAGTCATAAGGTCTTTTTGCATCTCTTCTGCAAGGACCAAAAAATGCAAGGCAATGTTCACTGACTGTTATTTTTTAATATGTTTTAACAAATATATTTGGACTAAACAGATGCTAATCTTGAAAGCATCTACATGGAGAAGAATCCTATACATTGGTCTGTGATGGCTGAGATAGCTGCAATTATTTACTAACTAAAAATTGAAATGTATTGAAGTTTGTATTTGTAAATTATAGATATTGAAACAATGTCTGTTTTTATTGTAGGTGAATGTCAGGTATTGTTTTGATCAGTGAGATTGAAACATCACCTGCACTCCATGAAGCAGCACAGTGTTCCTGGCTCTCCTCACTGACGCCAGGCTGGTGGAGGCAGCCTGTGCTGTCAGCATGATCTTACAGTAGGTGTAGAGCAGCGTGAGCGCCACGAAGGAGAGGTACACCCCATCAAACACACAGTTCTTGTAATAGATGGCAGGATCAGAGAAGAGAATGGAGTGGTCACAAAATATGGCCCTGTGGAAGAACTTTGGAGGCTCCTTGATCATGGTGATGAGGAGGTCAGTGATCGGAGGGGTGGCGGTGAGGATGAAGATGACACCAATGAGGAAGATGGTGCGGGGCACTGTGCAGATGTGGCTGTAGTGTAGCGGCAAGCAGATGGCGATGAAGCGCTCTACCGCCATCCCGGCCAAGATGAGAGGGGTGGAGCGTGTGGTGAAGACTGCTGTCATTATCTGAAGGTGGTGCAAACATTGTAGCTGTGGTTAGAAATATAGAACAAAGGTTAAAAGTACTGATGGTTTACATTGTTGATTTTAGCTACAAACATGCAGCAGATTTTAAAACTAGATATTCCTTAGTCCATATTAAAAGCCACAGTCAAAAGGAGTTTCTGTACTTTAACAATTATTTTTCCTGCCTGCTTTTCCCTTTTTGTTTTTATGTCCCTCCACTTATTTTAAAATGTCAAGCTTATGTAAAGAAAAGAAAAAAAAAAAAAAAAGTCTTTAAGTTTACTGTCTTATTTTAGACCAGGTTCTACGCAGCAGAGGTGATAAAAAGTAGCCAGAAATTACCAGAAGACAACAGATGGAGACGTGGATCTTCCTGAAGACATAGCTGACCACATAGAGAGTTGTTACCAAGGTAAGCTGTAGAGCATCATTGACCACCATGCAGATGAACATGATGTACCGGGAGTTCTCATAAAAGACACTAAGTTCAAAGGAAATGAGCTGAGAGAGAAATGGACACTTATATGTTCATGTTAGTTAGCAAATAGTTCCATGATGATCAATGTCCTGACTTTGTGGAAAGTTAACAGGTGAACTGAACAAGCTGTTCATTTGTATTTAGTTTTTCCATCCTTTTTCTTCATCTACAGTACAATCATAAGAAACATTACATAGCATGACAACAATTTTATGTCTAACTAAACATCCATACCTGTGTTGTAGAAAGGTGTATACCATGCTGCTGTTGATGACGCTGAGGGCCAGCCACACCATAACGGCAACAATGTTTTTAGCTAAAGCACTGGAGAAACTCTCTTTAGGTAGATCCACATTGAGCCCTGTCTCTGTCGATGTGCTGTTACTCAAAAGAAGAGCCAGTTGCATGGAGGAGGAGGAATTCATCACCGACATCTCCACTCTGTCTAAAGAAGTACAGAGATTTAATCTGGTCTTTAGTTCTTGGACTCTTGTTCTATTTAATGAAAATAATAAAGACATACATGGGATGATTGCTGATGCGTTACAGGTTCATGTTTTAATCATAATTAGAATTTGACTAAATCGTTTTTTTAACTAATCTTAATGCTGTCATATAAAAATTATTATTGATCTGTTTTAGAAAACATCTGAAGACAAATATTCAAGATTTATTGACAAGATCTACTGGATAGATTTTGCACAAATATATACCTTGTTTAAAGGTTTCTGTAATTCATATTAAAGACTCCACAAAAGAACTGAATTAGAAAACACACAAAACATCTGAATATATAACTGTTTTCTAGTATTAGTGCTAGAGACACACAAAATGAACATAAAATATTTTATATATGTGTTTAACTATTTTCACAGAATTAATAACAGATTCTCCTCTTGAATTACCTTGACTAGAAAGTTTTATAGACAAATTCGGTAAACTCACAAGGCAAGTAGAACAACCTTTAAGATATAACAGATAAGCAAATGATCAGTACCACTAATGTCAGCTGAATCCTAAAGCTATTAATTGAAACATAAAGTAATTTACTCACAGATCATAAACTGAAGACAGAGCACTGACATCATCAGAAGAAGAAATCTCTGCTTGCTCACTTATAAACAACCTGATAGTGCTTTGGTCTCTGAGTATGAATCAGGTATATGGGTTGGATGAAAGCTATGATGTAATAGGTTATGCTGTAAGTACATGAAATGAGCATGTGGACATATTTTGTTTTCTGACTATTAAAAAAAATCAGGAATAAGACATAACATGGTTCAGTTTGTGTTTAAACAGTTCAGCTTTCAATACTTGCCTTATTGGAACGCTATAGAGAGTTTATGGGATATTTATCACCAAGAGGAGAATGAGAGACATCAGAGCCAATAATGCAGGTGACCTGAAGGCTGCACCTCAGAAGAGTGACAGGCTGATCGCCTTCATGTCACACTGTGTTGAAGTCAAGTCAATGTATATACCACATTTACAACAATTTCAGCTAGACCAAAGTGCTCTACAATAATTACAACATCAAACATGATGACATAAGAATTACATTTAATTGAATTACATTTAATTGATTACATTTAAATTACATTTAATTGATATATTAACTACATTTAATTAATATATATTGAATGCAGTGAATAAACACATTTCTTGAAGTCCTTACAATTTTGCTTAAAACATGTGTAGGCCCAGATTTAACAGATCTGGGGCCACAAATGTTTTATATCTGATTTGTCCTTTGAAAATAGAAGGATGTTGTTTTTTTTTTAATCCTTTTTTGAAAAAAACAATGTTTTTTTTTTCTTTTCTTTTTTTTTTAACCCATTCTTTTCTTTGATCATTTCACAATTATTCCATTTTTGTGTGTGGCTCTTTCCTGAACAGTATGATGGGTTTTTCAGAAACATTCCCACTGTTTATGAAAAAGCCTACAAATTATGTAAAAACACTGAAAAAATATGTAAAGTTGGTTTCAATATTGCAGGATTATGCAAATATAAATATTTTGGTAGTCCTATTTAATCTATGACAACAATAGCAACAAAAATCTAATTTGAAGAAGATGAAGAAGATGAAGAAGTGCTATTCATCTCTTAATGAAGTGACTATAAAGTTCCGGTTTCAGCAATATGTCTTATACTTTATTAAAGTGTGTTATATTATTAAAATTGAATCTATAAAAGGTCCCTATGTTTGCTTGTTTTTATTCAATGTTATCTCTACATCAATGGTAGAATTAAATATAATTTTTCAAAACTTAAATTGTGAATGTTTATTATTTTTAGATCAATGAAAGTTTTATTTTTGGCAAGCATAATCAAAAGTCCATAATGCAAACATTTATTTATGCTGTTGTAAAAAAAACATATTTTCACATTCTGTCTTTGTTCAGTGGGACCACTGGCTTTCCTTTATACTGGCAGCTGCATCTCAGCGCATCCATCCTGAGATACTTCTTGAACGTCTTGTCTCTGGCACCATAAATTATCGGGCTCAGGAACCGCGGTAGCATATAAACAATCAGGTAGTTTGCAAATCTGATTTCTAGGATTCGACCCGGGAAGATGATGTGTAGAACAATCTCCACGCTTGGAGAGATGTAGGAGAGCAGGCACATGGCCAGCTGGACACCGTGAAGGAGGATGGTGTTTCTGGCTTTCTGAGCTGAAGTGTCAGCTGTGGAGAGCGCCCTGGCTACAAACAGGATCTTCAGATAGGTAAAGACCAGAGTAAGAAAAACACATGAAAAATAAATAATATCAAAGGCTTTCCTTTTCTGAGCCAGGATCGGATCTTTGAACACGTTCTCCCGCAAACAGAACACAGAGTTGAGTTGGAAAAAGCTTAGCGGCTCAGTTGCCAGAGTCACAAACAAATCTGTTATATCTGGGGCCACACATATAAACCAAATCAGTCCAATGGCTATATAAGTCCTCCTCACTGTGCAGATTTGAGAGTAACGCAAAGGTTTGCAAATGGCAATGTAGCGCTCTATGGCCATCCCAGCCAAGTTGACTGGGGTGTTTCTGGTGGTGAAGACCGCCACCAGGATGAAGAAGCAGCAGAGCGAGACGTTGATCCTGTAGAAAATGTAGCTGAGGATGAAAAGTGTGATAGTCACAGTAAGTTGAATGCCGTCATTGATCACCATGTGGATGAAGAGGATGTAACGAGGATCTTCATAGAAAGTCTGTTGGAAGAAAAACAACAGAGAGGCTTAAATTTGTATTTATGAATTACCAGATCATCAAGGATTATACTAAAATTAGATTTAGTGTCACATAAATCATGAACTAACAATGACCAAACATCAACATCCTGGGAAAAGAAAATGAGTAGAATTTATTTGAATCTGTAAATCTTCAACCATCTTTTTGATCAGTTTTGAAAAATGTTTGACAAATAAAAGAAAGTTGTGCTTCACACATACATTTGGTCTTTTCCACTCAGATACACCTTTCGGTTTCCTTTTCAGTAACAGAGAAATTGGTCAGAGATTAGAGTAGAAAAGAGAAATGACACTCAGCATACAGCCTGAACTACACTGTTATTCTTTAGACTGTTCGATAGTAAAATAAATCTAAAATGTACATTTCACAGGTTTCATAACATCAAATTTTTCATCTTGTCTGAAACCTGTAGGCAAAGATATTCTGCAAATGCAATTTTTAAAAACAGGTTACTGTTTTGAGCTGTAGATGTGGGTACCCGATGTCTAAAAAACGTGGCGGCCAAGATGCAGTTGATATAAGTGAGGACAAGCCAGACCAGCACGACAATCAGGTTCTTCACCAAGGCCATGGTGAAAGTATCTCTGTATAGAGCAGACTGGTCAGAAAAAGGAGGAAACAAGTCACATTAATTGCAGAGATTGGCAAACATGTCACATTTAATATCATTATTGGTCATCTCTCAAGCTTTGGAGACTGTACTAGATGAATAGCAAAACTATTAAAAAAGAAAAATAAATCCTCCCATAAATCTGGATATGCTTTACTAAGATCGTTTGGTCTGAAAATCATTATAATAACGCAGTTAGGTTTTCAAAACAACAAAAACAAACTCCACTAATATTTCTTAGTCTTTCTTTACACATTCTGACTCCTTATCTTTTCCCAAATCTTTCTTAAAATAAATAAATAAATACACAAATAAATGAAAAATAAATAAACGCTCCATTTGATTCATTGGAAAAATGTTTTCCACATGTTATATTTCAGTGATATTCTCTGTTAACACACCTGATAAGGGGAAGTTGTGTTGTTTGTGAGACTCAGTAATGAGTTCATGGTTCACTGTAACATCAGAAAGAAACTAATTAAAAGAAAGATGGCAGTAAATGTTGATAAAAGTGCATTCAAAATATCTTAAACATGTTCAAAACACAAAAACATCTACAATATTTGCATTCTGTATTTGCCACTAAAGACAGCTTTCTTTAGCAAAAGTAGATGATAAAATTTCCCTGTGTTAAAACAGCATGTTTCACAGCCACATCTGTCTTCCTTGGAAGGTCAACTGTACACTAATCACTGCACGACAAAAATATTACAGTGTAAATTTTGAAAAGTCTAAACTGTGACAAACTGGTTTAATTAAAACTTTAAGTTTTGATGTAAAATACAAATTCTTTAAAATCAGCTGATCTAAACAGGAAACTAAGCTCCTCACCTATACTTACCTGACTTCAAGTGAGACGGAGACAAAACGTAGCTGCCTTTTAAAGACACCTGTGTCTGGTAGTGAGCTGGAATATGTGATGGCAATAATGATGTAACTCGACACATTGAAACAATGATAATGATATCAGTTCCAAGTTTTCTCATCCTGTTATTTATTACTATATATATATCTACTATATTCTGTCATGAAATATATATATGCATATCAGTTTTACTCACGAAAATAATACAATTGTCAAGTGCCATTTTTACACCTCAAACATCATGATGTTTCAAAAGCAACTCTAAACAGAAAGTTTTTGGTCTAGATTTAAAGACACTCATTGTTTCCTCTGTTTTGCTGTTTTCTGGGAGTTTATTCCAGATTTGTGGTGCATATAAACCGAATGATACTTCTCCATGTTTGGTTCCGGGGATGCAGAGTGATGAAGTAATATACTAACAGGCCTTTTGCTGATAATTATCTTATATTTAAGATCTTATATTTAAGTGACTTAGTGGCAGAGAGTTCTTGAGATTGAGATTCCTTTAGATATAGGATGGGCCTGACATTTGATTTCAGATGTTTGTATTCCTGTTTTTCGTTAATTTTTCTTTTAGTGATCCGGACAAGCACAGTCCGATTTAGTACAGAGTACAGAGCTTAAAGTGGGGGATCCCTTGGGGAGTCAGAGACAGATGGTTTTGATGAAATAAGGTCTGCTACGTGAGCACTAAAAAGAGAATTACAGTATCAAGGAAAACTTGTGAATGAGAGACAATGGGTGAATGGCTGAATATAGTACAAAGTACTTCAGGGTTTTCTGGACTTCATAAATATCTATACCAGTAGAGACCATTTACCATATACTGTTTGATTGTGAGGCTCATTACATAGGTTACAAATGCAGTATATATTATTCTATCATAAAAATGAGTAAATGTAGTTTTAAAACAGGTTGTTTTAATTACTGGTAGCTTCTTGATGGTTTAATGGAAAATCTTAGTTTTAAACATGATTTGCAAATAGCTGCAGTGACAATGAGTGACATGATACTGTAATTAGATTACAATCATATTCATCAAACTAGCATATGTGCTGTCATGCATTTATACCTTTCAAAAAAAAAGTCTTTCAGCATATATTAAGGATATTTTTTATTAGGCTTTCAGATCTGGATGAAAAAACTATTTTAATTGGTCTCATGTAATATTCTAAACATAAATATTATATTTGCTATAAGCTGGAGCCATTATAAGTAACAGAAATAAAGGCCTGAAAACATCAATGGATGTGTAATTGGTCAATATAATGTGTTTCACTTAGTGAACTGAGTTACTGAAATAATTTACAGTTCAAATAATATTCTTTGAAGTGTAAAAACATATAAAAAAAAAACCCCAAGGTAGTTAAAACAATATTCATCGACATCTGTTGAAAAAGTATTCATTAGAGGGAATAAATTATTGGAAGAAAACATGAAACAAAAGCTAAAGTAAGACTTTACCAATTCCCAATTAGGAAAGAGCACATGTATAAGCACCACCTTTTCTGAAAACTTGCATTTTAATCAGTTTATTTTGTTTGACAAAATTAATTTAATCATATTGTGTGAAAATGTCATTAAAAAAGACTTTATTTATTGTATAAAATATTGAAGAACATAAAATAAATATAAAATTTTCAAAATTACATTATTGCGTATGAGAAAAATCAAATCTCTCTGTATCTTTCTCTCTCTCTCTTTATATAAAGAACATTAAGAAGCTCAATAAAAAAGAAAAACTGCAGAAAGTAGAACATTCCCTTATGTTGGCTTATTTTCCATTTTTTCTGGATTAAGTCTTGCTTTAGTTGAAGGTAAAAAGAATCGTTTCAGGTACTCTCTGAACAATTTATCCCTTATTCCATACACTATTGGACTGATGAGTCGAGGCGTGACTTGAATCAGCAAAGAGATCACAAAGCGAATGATCAGAGCATCTCCTGGGAAAAACTTTATGATGCCCTCAATCATTATACTATGAACATAACTTAGCATACACAGCAGCAGCTGGAAGCCGTGCAGCAAGACGGTATTCCTCGCTTTTTTAGCGTTTGCAGAAGCAGCCTGTGCCGTGAAAAGAATTCTGAAATATGCATAGAAAAGAATGAGCCAAACAATCACGAAATAAATAATGTTGGATATGTCCCTCTTCTTTTCAAGCTGTGGATCAGTGAAAATATTTGCCCACAAGCAGAAAATCCTAGAATTAAAATATTCTGTAGGTCTTGTTGCCACAACTACAAACAGATCTGGCAGTACTGTAAGAGAGCTTAGGAACCATATCAAAGAGATCACAATGTAAGTTTTCTTGACCGTACAGATTTGAGGGTGGCGAAGAGGGAAGCATATGGCCAGATAGCACTCTAATGCCATGGCAGCAAGTGTTAAGGGGTTGTTAAGATTTGAAGATATGGCAATAATAAGCACGATAATGCAAAATGATACATTGATTGTGAACAGGGCATAGCTCAGGAATATCAGGAGTATCATTAGTGCCAACATGATGATGTCATTGGCCACCAGATGGATGTAGAGGATGTAACGAGAGTTCATGTTGAAAACCTGAAAAGAGAGACATAATGTTCAGGAAATGAGGGACAATAGAAGAATGAACTGTTCAAGTTAATCACTGAGCTTGAAAAACAGACATACACATGATAAATGGTAAAATGACTGGAAGTGTATAATCTGAGCTGAAGTAACATATTTTTAAAATAAATATTATGTAGCAGAGTGGGATTAATTGTTTCAATAATTCTCAATCAGCAACCTGAAGACATGTGCGATTCATGACCAGGTGAAACAACTTTCTGTTTCTTTGAAATGAGAAATGCTACAACTGCAAACAACAATAAAACCTCTATCCCGAAAGACCCAGATCCTTCATGACATTTTATTGTTCGGCTTTTATTGTACAGCAAAAGTAAATATGTTTTGTGTCACCTATTGTCCTTTACTGACGCAATCTGAATGAGACAGAATTGATACCTGATGTTTTCTGAATATGTGTATGAGAATCCCATTTATGTAGATGATGGAGAGCGAGAAAACAACAGTGAATCCACTCTTAAGTATTGCGATGTGCAGGGGGTCCTTATTCCTGGTTGCTGTGGTATTCATGCCAGTACATGATGGGCTGGCTACTCATCTGATATAATCTGGCAACCTGCAGAGAAATATTTATTTATTAAAAGTGACAAAATTTTACACAGCACGTGAAGTTTATATAGCTGGAAAAGGAGTCACAAATCACCATTTTATCACAAAGCGTTTAAGTAAGGTGTAATTTTGAAAAACAGTGTAGAATTTAGTTCAACATAATTCACTTCAAACTTATATACACTTTCATTTGTCATCAGCTTATAAAAGCATGTCTTAATGAAAACTTAATAAAAATAAATTTTGATAAATATGTTTTTTTTATTAACTCATGATATATCTGAAAATCACAAGAAAGACATTTGAAAAATTTAGAGCTGAAAAATTATCTCTTCAGCTCCAGTAATGACAGCAGCAACAAGATTCAAATCAGATAAATCAGAAACATCTCTAACCTACGACTCAACAATAACCCTGAAGTTTCAATGTTTACACACAAGAACAGCATGAAGGAGACTCACCTTGTGATGGTTACACACAGTTATGTTTCAGACAAGTAGTCCGCTGTGCTTCATACGGCTCAATTTATATAGGCTGAGCAAAAGTCATGGGATCAAAAATAGTCAGGTGTGTCCGTGTGTGTATAACAACCCACATTGAATCTGTAGCACTTGCTCACAGATTCAAAGCCTGATTTCACACACAATTAATTTTAATAACTAGCATTCCCTACTAAAACCATTCAGACAACAAAAAAGCTACTACAAGGTGAATATGAAACATGTTTTTCCACATCAGACCAAAGGTACAATGTTGTTGTTCTTGTGACCTCAGCGTCAACTGAGCATTGTTTTTGATGACCAGATCCATTCCTTTATTATCACAGTGTACCAGTTTTCAGATGTCTACTTCCAGAAGGACAACAGACCATTCCACAGAGCTCAAATCATCTCAAGTTAGTTTCTTGAACGTGACAACTTGTTTTCTGTTGACATGTTCAGTAATCTTCTAGTGGCCTGCTCAACAGCCTGCCTCCATATGTACCTGAATATGAATACAACATGATGGATAAAGTTAATTATTTTATTTGTTTGTTTTGAAGATTTTGTTGGCTGTAGTGCCCTTTACTTGAAAGTGGTCAGACAGGAAAGAGGTAATTATTCCTATGTAGATGTACTTGAGTTTAAAGGTTTTAAAAGTCCATAAGGCCATTGGAATGGATGACTGGTATCAAACAAAAATGTAAATCAAATTGCAGTTTTTAGAGACTTACACAACCAAAACGGTGTATGAAAACAGGAGCTATTGTAAATCAAATAAATGACAAGTCTGTGAACTGCATGATTTCTGTTATTTTTTTATTCAGACAACGAAATAACTGACAAATAACAACCAATGTTACTTTTGCGGTAAAAACTTAAAAGGTGAAATTGATGCAAGTTTCATTGAAAACAGAAACAATAAAAAAGTGGAGAAAATTTAAAAATATGGACTGTAAGATATGTCTCCCTATTACCATAAACTTTTATGGCTCCCTAGAAACTATCCTGGGCCTTGAAAAAAGTACTTAAAATAGAAATATCTTTATATTGTTCTTTTTTGTACCTTTTTTGGATGAACGGCTGGATTTAAAGGTAACAGGTATCGTTTTAGGTGTTCCCTGAACATTTTGTCCCTTATGCCATATACCATCGGACTGATGAGCCTAGGCATGACCTGAATCAATAGTGTAATTACATACCGAATGGATAGAATGTCATTTGGAAACAAAATTGACAGGCCCTCTATTGATTTAAAATATACAAAGCTTAGCATGCATAACAACAGCTGAAAGCCATGAAGTAAGATATTGTTCCTTGCTTTCTTTGCATTTACTGAAGCAGCCTGTGCAGTGAAAAGTATTCTAAAGTATGCATAAAAAAGAATGAGCCAAACAATGACTAGAAACAAAATGTTGGATACATCTTTCTTCTGTGTAAGGACCGGGCTTGTAAAAATATTAGCCCACAAGCACAAGACACTGGAATGAAAGTACTTTGCAGGTCTTGTGGCAATAATTATGAACAGATCTGGCAATACTGCAAGAGAGCTTAGGACCCATATCACAGTGATCACAATGTAAGTTTTCCTGACCGTACAGATCTGCTGGTGACGGAGAGGGAAGCATATTGCTATGTAGCACTCTAGAGCCATGGCAGCAAGCGTGAAGGGGTTGTTTAGACTTGTGGCTGTGGCAATCATTAGCAAAACGATGCAAAATGAGACATTGAATGTATATATAGTGTAACTAAGAACTTGGAGGAGGATCATCATTGTGAGCATGAAGATATCATTGATTACCAGGTGGATGTACAAGATGTAACGAGAATTTGTGTTGAAAACCTGAAACAAAGGACAAGATTTTTTAAGAAATGGAATAGAAAGACAGACCAATTTGCTTTAATTTTGTTAGAGTGTGAAACAATCTGGACATCAATACTAAAATTGTTTCTTTTTCTTTTTAGACATTTAATTTGAACATTTTTTCATTAGTATCACAATCTCCCAAGGTCAGTAAAAGGCATTTATTGATGTTATTTAACCATTCTCTAATGATACTTGAAAGTCATATAATCAAATGTATGTTTTTATCTGATGCCTCCTGCTTAAGGTAGTCAGTCTGTAATTGTTTAAGGACTTAAACTATTAATGTTCTTGCCCCTTTATATGTACTTTAGTTTCACAAATTTAACTATCTAAGTCACAATTTATACAGTGATAAACAGATATTCAAATTAAAAAGCTTAGTCAAAACTGCAACTTGAAACATTTCATAGCAACAAGTTTTATCATTCATTATCATAACAGAAGGAGTAAAATTGATTTTCAAGAATTTCTTCTGGTTAAGCATTATACACTTTAAGTGGTCTCTTGCAGCTTTATTCAGACATTATTGTTAGAAAACTTAAGATTTTTTTTAATGCTTAATGAACCAAACAGACAATTGTAAATGAAAAATACAACTTTCAGAAAATTATAAGACAAAAACAATTTAACAAGTAGACTGTGTAATTGCTTGAGTAAAACAACCGTGTTGAGCCTAATTTCCAATCTTAAATGTATGTTTTCTGGAGAGAAGGCAGGTAACTCACATTTTACCTTACATTTCCAATGGCCTAATTTTGACTACTGTTGTCATATCTTTACGTAACACTGCAAGTACTGCAGCTAAAAAACAACAATTCTAAAATTTCCATTTAACTGAATGACATTTGAAAGGGGACGTTTTACAGCAACAGAAAACAGGGTCCATGTTACCTCAGTTCTCACATAAAAAACACAAATGCTTATTTTCAAAATGTATAAAATTGATACCTGATGTTTTCTGAATGTATGAATCAGAGTTCCATTAATGTAGATAATAGCAAGAGAGAGGACAACAGTCATCACATTCTTTAAGATTACCACATACAGCGGGTCCCGATTGACAGTAGTGATATTCATACCAACATTTAGAGGGTTTGGGGGGGTCATCTGACAAAGAATGCTGAACTGTGGAGAAATATTCAACAGATTATTGTTAAAACTGACTAAATTAGTGTCTTAGACAAGTTTGAAAAACAGAATTTAAACTGTGAGGTTTTAGTATCTATTAACATGCTTAATATTATTAAAAGGAATACAAAGAGCCCTTAATAGGAATTATATACAATGCCTCTTTACAAAGGATACCAACAAAAAAAGCAAAACAGAAATTTAGTAAATCACATCTGACATACCTTTTGCAATTTTTTTTTTAAAACAAATCTTTAAATAATACTAAATAATCATTCAATGCTTAAACTGAACAACATCACAGTTGTTCAGTTTGAGCAGCCTGTACAAAAACTCACCTGGTTTATGCTGCAAATCCATCAGATCTGCTGGACATAATCCAATATATAGTTAAAGGAGAAAACTCAAGGGAACAAACTAGTTGCCAATGACAGAGGTTTTCTGCTAATGAGAGTCATTAGGTTTTTTATAGATATTTCCTCATTAGCTGTAATTTTGCATTAGGTTGAATTAATTGGCTTTACTTTTTTACTCATAACAGTTGGAAAACACAAATTTAAAAGGATTACTGTTTATTTACTGCAGTTTTGAATATCACATTGTTGTGCAGGGCTGCACAGTGGCGCAGTGAGAAGGTCCTGGGTTCGATTCCCGGCCTGGGGTCTTTCTCCACAGAGTTTGCATGTTCTCCCTGTGCATGCGTGGGTTCTCTCCAGGTACTCTGGCTTCCTCCCACAGTCCAAAAACATGACTGTCAGGTTGATTGGGCTTTCCAGATTCTCCTTAGGTGTGAGTGTGTGTGTATGGTTGTTTGTCCTGTTCGTCTTTGTGTTTCCCTGCGACAGACTGGTGACCTGTCCAGGGTGTACCCCGCCTCTCGCCCGGAACGCAGCTGGAGATAGGCACCAGCACCTCCCGACCCCGTTAGGGAGAAGGGTGACCGGAAAATGAATGGATGGACATTGTTGTGCAGCTCACCATCAATCTGACAAAAACAAAAACTGTAAAGCTGCAGCTGAAGTCCACCCTAATAAATCCCTCTGCTATATGAAAGCTACTTTTGCTAAACAGTCAAAACAGTAAGGCCACCTTATTGTTTTTGAAAGTTATTAAAATTTTCTGCATTTCACCTAATTTCTATGTGGTCTCTTTTCTTCAAATCCTTTTTATTTGTCGAAAATATCTACTACTCTGCTGTTGGTATAACCAAAACTCAGTTTAGTATAGGAATAAAATCAGAGCTCTAGTAAATTAGACAAATCACAAGTGAGAACAGCATGATTTTTTTATTTTTTTTATTTTGACAGTCTATGATTAACCATTTGCATTTTGTTGATTAGAATTTAAATGGTGACTTCTCAGTGCGGCTCACACAGAAACAATAAAAAAATGGAGAAAAAAAGACACAAAAATGAAAGTCACAGTTAACTGAACCACAACTGAACTGAATCACAATTCTTGCACCGACACCTTTTATGATGTAATATCAAAAGTGACATTGCAAAGGCTGTTTTAAGGGGTAGACTTTGCTGAGGTATTCTCTTTTTACACTTTTATATGCAGATCAATACAAAGGATCAAAGAGAAAGACCATATTGGGCCTTTAAGAAGGTCATTGTCTGTTTATAAACATCCATATGTTTAACTTTTTTGAACATTTTCTGGATAAACATTCAAATTTAAAGGTAGCAAGTATCTTTTAAGGTATTTTCTGAACATTTTATCCCTTATGCCATATACCATTGGACTGATGAGCCTAGGCATCACCTGAATCAGTAGAGAAATTACATACCGAATGGCTAGAATATCGTTCGGAAACAAAATTGACAGGCCCTCTATTGATATACTATGAACGTAGCTTAGCATGCATAATAGCAGCTGAAAGCCATGAAGTAGGACAGTGTTCCTTGCTTTCTTTGCATTTACTGAAGCAGCCTGTGCAGTGAAAAGTATTCTAAAGTATGCATAAAAAAGAATGAGCCAAACAATGACTAGAAACAAAATGTTGGATACATCTTTCTTCTTTGTAAAGATCGGGTTTGCAAAAACATTAGCCAACAAGCAGAAAATTCTGGAATGAAAGACTCTGCAGGTCTTGTGGCAATAATTATGAACAGATCTGGTAAGATTGTCAATAAACTTAGGACCCATATCACAGTGATCACAATGTAAGTTTTCCTGACCGTACAGATCTGATGGTGACGGAGAGGGAAGCATATTGCCAGGTAGCACTCTAAAGCCATGGCAGCAAGCGTTAAGGGGTTGTTTAGATTTGTAGATACGGCAAGCATTAGTATAATGATGCAAAATGAGACATTGAGTGTATATATAATGTAACTAAGAACTTGGAGGAGGATCATCAGTGCGAGCATGAGGATATCATTGATTACCAGGTGAATGTACAAGATGTAACGAGAATTTGTGTTGAAAACCTGCAACAAAAGACAAGATTTTTCAGAAACAGTGATGAAAACATAAGTGTGATACTTTAGCAAGTCTGCCTTTAAATATTGATTTCTAAAGCTCATAATGGGGAATGGATCCCAACTGGTTAAATTATGTATTTGTTTCATCAACAGATTTACAGAAGTCAATGTTTTCCATAAATATCTTCTAAGGTCAATGTAAGAACTTTATTGATGTTACCTAACCTGTCTGCAATGATGCAAAAATTTAATAATCAAATTTATGTATTTACCGGACACATCTTTCTTTAGGAGGATCAGTCAATAAATTTTAACTTTATTTTCCATAGAAGTATTATAATGTAGCAATCCCTTTTTGTAGAAAGGCATTTTAAACCTTAGGTGGTTTATTGTGGTGTTACAGTGTACATACATGTTCTCTATTAAGACATCATTGTAATAAAACTTAAAGATTTTTTAGTAAAACAATAACTAAAAATACTCAGTCCATACAAACAGAAAACTACGATTTTCAAAAACAAAACTTTCAGACAAGAAAAGATGCTAAATATCTACCTGTCTGTCTATGTTAGATGGTAATTAGTGCATTTGTCTATATTTAGATTTACATTTCTTTGTTGCTTTAAAGTGGTAAATATAATTTTTACAATTATACAGTAAAATGGTTTGAATGGAATAACAGCATTTGAGCCTAATTTAATATTTTAAGTATTCTTAAAATCCATAAAATTGATACCTGATGTTTTCTGAATATATGAACCAGAGTCCCATTAATGTAGATAATGGCGAGGGAGAGGACCACAGTGATCACATTCTTTAAGATTGCGACATGAAGCGGGTCCCGATTGACAGTAGTAGTCGTATTCATACCAACATTTAGAGGACAATGTGCCAAACTGTGGAGAAATAAAGTTAAAACTTTAGAAAGGCTGGAAGATAGCATTTAAACTCTGAGGTTTTAGTGACGATTAGCACACTTAAAATGATTAAAAGAAATACAAGCAGTATTCAACAAAAAATTATGATTATGAAATACTAATAATACTATTTTGTTTTTAAAAAATTGTGTAACTTAGTTCATTTTAGTTCTTGAATGGTTCCTGTAAATTGTTCAGGTCATTATTTTAAACAAATTTACATTTTCACTTCAAGCTCATCAATCAAAGATCACAGGCAGCTGTTTTTTATCCTAAAAACATATTACATTTACTCACATTTTGCATTTTCAGATGCATGTTTTGTAATGATTCATTTTCACAGCAACAATATATGTTTTATGTGAAACATTTTCACACTACATTGTTATCTTTGACAACACTTATGTTGTAAAAGTTTATGTTTGATCAATGTTTTTTTTTTCTTTTCTGTTGCAACCAATGAGTCTTCAAACCAAAAAACATCTAAATACATATTACAATAAACTGTTATTTTTGAATGCAATGATTCTAACACAGAAGAAATTTTTTTTAAAAATCACTAAATGACAATTTACATATACAACCTGTCGCATTGTTTTCTTACCTAGAATTTTTCATTAATACTAAGAGCTCATCAACTGTTTAAACAGAGAGAACAGTACATACAAACTCACCTGGTGATGGTTATGTGGGGTTATGCTGCAAACAACGAATCAGGGCAGCTCCACATATCCCAATATATAGTTGATGTGCAGAAAAGTCATGGGGATAAAAAAATGTTTATGGGTGTGGGTGTGTGTGCATGCGTGTGTGTGTGTGTGTGCGTGTGTGTGCTTCTCTTTTTGTATATTGTATGTTTGTGGCAAAGGGCAGCTGCATGTTGGATTTGCAATAGCATTGGGATGAGAATGGAAGTTACTGTATTTATTTAAAGCTTGTTTTAAGTGCTATTTGCCATTACTCTTCTTTTGACAAAAATAAAATGTAAATTAGCTGTGACAAATACATACGTAAAACAGAGTTGGTGTACAAACTGGCCAAAGGACATTGCCATAGACTGAACATTTTTGATGGGTCTAAATGTGACAAAATAATTTAGACGTGGGATAGAAAGTCATGTAATGAGTGACACTTCTCATATGTGACATTATTTTATACCCAAAGACTAATTTTACAGATGCGTCATGACTTGGCATACATGCTACATTCAGTTTACCTTCTATTTTTACAGGCCTTTCAGAGGCTGATGTCTAAAAGCATACCAGTTGGATGATGCTGCCACCACCAGGTGTGTTTTTGGTGAGGTGCAGTGTTTGGTGTCTCCCAAATGTAGCTGAATGAGTGAAACCTGCTCTCATTGATCGAGAACAGCTGTGCATCCAATTAACTGCCAGCAGGTGTGCTGGATATAAAGGAAGACTATTTCCTGGTCTGACATGGCCACATCTCACCATGAGTTGTTGCTTGTTTGGTCAGCAGTGTGCACAGGAACACTGGGTAACACTCGGGCTGCTAATTCCTCTGCACTTCAATCATATAAAATTCTACTTATTCAGATAGTGACGCTGCTGCAGCTCTGGGAGATTCTGCTGTTTTTTCTCCAGTTTTCTCAATTTGTTCTAGTTTTATTTTATCTCTGTTGGCCTCCAGGGCAATTGGTGCTTTGGGAATGGCTGTTGTCTTCACTACTGAGTGAATGTCAACTAGTGCTTGACTTATTCATCTGTTCTGTCTTGGTTTAGGAATCAGTTCTCCCCATTTGAACCACCCTCAAGCTGCAATAGTAGCTGGAAATACTGATTAACCAGTGAATGAATTTTCCAGACACAAGTATTGAGATACTAAAATCACTTGAGACCCACAAACTGCTGGACATCTGAATTGGTTCAATCACTTTAAAATGGAATGAGCAGCTTTGCAATAACCAGCCCTTTTCACTTCAGAGAAATTTGTTTCAACAGTTGTGTAATTAAGCCACATTTTGTAAAAGCAACAAACAGTTGGCAGTTTCTTTACACAGTAGCACAAATATTGCATCATGTTTTAACTTTAAAAAATACAGTTGCATGAAGAGCCCTTCCTATGCAAATAGGCTAACATAACTTATGACAGCAGCACAGCAATTCAAAGCAGAAGTAGGTCATTCACATTTTAACATGAAAACTCACTGTCCAATGGACATTTGTGAAAATAAAACTTGAGTTCTACCTCCTAGTGGTCCTGCTGCAGAAATGCACTTCTCAGTGAAATGACCAATTAGAGCCATTTAAGACAATTCCCATCTATGTTAATGCAGTACAAACATAAATATCAACTTTTTTTATTTCAATATTTTTGAAATTCACATCTTATCTTAAACATGTATCTTCAGGTCCTAAGACAAAGGAAGAAATATATCTGTGAACAATTGCAATACACCAAAGTTCAATGGAAGTCTCTTATTTGCATTGAGTGAAAGACTGCACAGTGAATGAAAGTAGACAATCTTTCACTGATTCAAAGATAAATCTAATTTTGTTTCCTTTCACACATGTAGCAATGTTTATTTCAGGTCATTTTTGTTTGTTTAAATCAGAAACATGCATTGTCTAATTTTACACATAGCACAGTGTATGTTTTAAAATGATCAAATTTAGGATATCGACACCGACACAAGAAACACTTACGGATGTAGTTTGTTGGCTTTTCCGATGCTGCACAAAATATACTTTTTCAAGTATCGTCTAAATGTGCTGTCTCGCACCCCGTACACAATAGGACTCACAAGTCTGGGCAGAATGTGGATCAATATGTACCAGAAAAAATTTACTTGGACATATTGTGCAGTGGGCAGAAACACCAGAAACATTCTTCCCAACGGAGCTACATATGTCAGCATACACAAAAGTAGCTGAAAACCATGAATCAGGATGGTATTTCTGGCCTTTACAATTCCCTCAGATGAGTTAGCAGCATGAGCAGCACAAAAGATCCTGAGGTATGTAAATAAAAGTGTAAACCAAACTCCAGACAAAAAAACTATATAAGAAACATCTCTTTTTTTTATGCTTATTGGGTGTCGGAAAACAGTGTCTCTCTCACAAAATACTGTAGAGTTAAACAACCACAGAGGCTCTGTGGCGAGGATAAGAAAGATGTCTGGCAAAATTATTGCTGCACTTAAGCCCCAAATACAGCCAATGACAAAATATGTTCTCTTGATGGTGCAAAGTTCAGCATGTCGCAGTGGGAAACAAACAGCGATATAGCACTCCACTGCCATAAGAGCTAAATTTAAAGGAGAGTTTGCAGTAGTGAAACCAGCAAAGGTAACAATGAAGCAACAGAAAGAAGTATTAATTCTGTAGAAGATGTAACTGAAAACAAACAAGCTGATGGATGTAGTCAGCTGGATTATATCGTTCACTACCAGATGGATGAACAGGATGTAACGAGGATTCATGTAAAATATCTGAAACAGAAAAAAGGATATTTTAAGTGACTTTATTCATTTTGTATGATTGTATTCAATAATTGCCAAAGATAGTTAAGGAACAAATAGGCTTACTTCATGTTTTCTGAAGGTGTGAATCAGTGTTCCATTAATATAGTTGATGGTGATGCCAAGAGCCACTATGAGCACATTTTTGGTCACTGCAGTGCTGAGAGCGTCTCTATAAGTCCAGTTGCTTGACATGTTGCTGAAAGATGAAGAATTCATCTTCAATTTTTGCTTATGTCTATGAAAAGATGACATCAACATTATTTACATTAGTATAGTACAACATTAGTATTTTAAAGCAGATTAGACCAACAACTCCATACAGTTAGTCTTCATATGTTATGGCATATGATAATGACATGTCATGTACAAATGCACTGATGACAGCAATAATACAGAAAAGCATGCTAAGATTTCAGAGAAAATACATTTTTTAAAGGAGGTTGTTTTGTAAACCATTTAAAATCCTATCCTGTAAATATGACAAAGACTACATTGCTATAGCAAGATAATGTGAAAAGTAATGAAAGGTTAAAAACAGACTATAAAATATGATATTCCAGTTGTTATCAAACACAAATCTAAACAAACTGAGTTTTGCTCTTTAAAGAAATTTCACTATCTTGGCTACTACCTAAATATTTTCCATTCCACTGCCATCATGCAGAAAATACAATAATAGAAACAATAGAGCACACATGAGAAGTGTAAAGACGTTCTACCTTAGATGGGTCACCCTTGGCTGTTTTACTAGTCAGAAGCTCAGTATGAAATATTGCTTTATATGGCGGTTCAGTCCTACCAGAACTGAATGTACCGGTAGGTATAATTCTCTCCTGGGTATTACTTAAGTCATTGGAGGTAGTCAGATCAAAACTGTGCAAACTTATTTCACTAATGTTATTGCTGAGTAGTGGTAAAAACATAAATGATTTTCTTGTAATTTCTGTCTGTGTCTGAGATAGGATTACATGGGAGGTTTAAAGTTTCTCTTTGAGTGTAAAAGCTTTTCAGTCATTTTACTTCCCTTTCTTTGTACCTAATGAAAAGAGTATAATAAGCTATAGATGCTGAGATAAAAGAAATTTCACAGGAAATGACTAAAAGAAAGTATTAGTCACAAGAACTATGAAGAATATAGATGGTATCTTGACCAGACCATGTCCTTCCCTCATAAAGAAGGGTTTTAGGACATGTTTTGTTTCAACATATCTAAAATTATTGTTTCAGAGTGACAGAGTGGCTATATCAAGGCCAGGATTTTTGTAATTAATTTTCTGATGATAACCACTGGTTTCACAACAATGATATTTCAGTTTGACCAAACGGTGATTAAAAATGCTCTACTGGTGTTTTCTGAAGGTGTGAATCAATGTCCCGTTGATTTAGTCGATGGTTATGCCAAAAGTCATGATTATCACATTTTTAGCCACAGCAGAGCTGAGAGTGTCTATAAGTCAGGTTGCTTGACACAGGGAAGTTTAAAGATGAGGAATTGATCTGGTCGATCCAGAAAACCCTGCAGTGATATTTCTACTTATGGCCACTCTTCACCTTTAATGTTTACACATTCATTGTGGGATGTTTTCTCTTCAATCTTTTTTATTGTTATTTTTGCTCAACTAAAAGCAATGTTAAAATATTGATGACAATTCAAACTCTGTGTTCAAATAATTGCACTCCCTTGAAAAAAAGCCAGTGAGGTCAGATTTCTCTGATGCCAAAAAAGTCAAATCAGAAAGAAAGAAAACTGTGGAAATAATTAACATTTAAAATAATTAACATTTATGTAGCGCATATATTTAATAATATATGTGCTAAATTTATTATGTAGCACATATATATGTAGCACATAATATAATATATATTATTAAAGTGTGCTGCTTTCATAGTTTTTAATTTCATATCTTTATTTATATAAAGAACTATCTATGGTCATCTATTAAGCAAATACATCTTAGACCATTCACTTTTACGAAACAATTTGAAAAATATATTTTGTTTAGAAGACATACACAAAGTTTTAGAAGCTAAATATAAGAGCATTGGACACTCACAATGTATCTTAGCAAATAAAAGCATTATTACTTAGTTTTTCAGAAGAAACTGAACCCAAGCTTTTTCAGTGTTGAAAAGTTATTTAGTTTTTTTTACTTTATAAACTCAACCTTCTTTTTATAAAAGCACATTTCCCTTGCACAACAAAAAATATAATTAAAACTCGGGGAGAAAAAATACAGAACTGTACAAATGTTTGAATTTTTGCTTTCAACTCTCCAAACTTTTATATTTATCCTTATTTCTTTCAATTTCATGCATTTTTACTTGATCTGACCATCTGGGATGTTTTTAATAACTTATTTAATTTTAACTTACTAAGTCATTCATGGATAATAATTAAATCTATAATTACAAATTGCATAATTTGTATCTATAGCCATAGAGCAAAGATTAGCCAACTTAATTCACAACGCTGATTTAAAAATGTCTCTTGATTCTGTTCAACAGAATTTGGTACAACATTTCCAATTCAGTATAAAACCTAACTAAAAACAGAATATCATAATTTGCAAATCATTTTCAGCCTATTTTAAGTTGAATTCACATCAAAGACAATATATTTAATGTATAAATTGATAAAAAAAATTTATTGTATTTTGCAAATATCAATTCATTTGAAACCTGCAGCCAGTTCCAAAAAGGTTGGGACACAGGGACAACTTTCATTGAGACTGGGAGAGTAGAGGAATGCCCACACAGCACTTGTTTGGGCATTCCACATGTGAACAGGTTAATTGGAAACAGGTGTCATGATCAGGTATGAAGGGAGCATCCCCAAAATCTCAGCCACTCACAAGTAAAGATGAGAGAAGGTGCGCCATTTTGTGAACAACTGCATGAGCAAATAGTCCAACAGTTTCAGAATCAACAATTTCAATGAGGGAT
The DNA here is from genome assembly GCA_911649635.1 of Poeciliopsis gracilis. Lineage (NCBI taxonomy): Eukaryota > Metazoa > Chordata > Actinopteri > Cyprinodontiformes > Poeciliidae > Poeciliopsis > Poeciliopsis gracilis. Next base: position 4,023,473 of record CAJVRI010001403.1, read on the forward strand.
TTTGTCATTCACAGTCCATAAAGTGAAAAGATTTAGAGAATCTGGAGAAATCTCTGTCTGCAAGTGAAAAAGCCAAAAATCAATATTGGATGCCCAAAGGCAGCACTGCATTAAAGACAGCATCATGCAGCAACAGCATTTACCGTATGGAGTCAGAAACACTTCAGAAAACTGTTATCAGTGAACACAGTTTATCGCTACGTCTATGAGTGCAAGTTAAAACTTCTACCATGGAAGCAAATGTATATATGAACAACACTCAGAAGCTCTTCCAGCTTCTTTAGCTAATGTTTCTGTTAGGGTTGTATCTTTACTGCTTTTACTCGGAAACACATAAAGTACTTTTTATAGTACATTCTGAAAGTCTTATCTCGTAAACCATATACAACAGGACTTAGACAACGGGGAATGATCTGGATTAATACAAAAATAGCATTTTGTATGTAAATAGTCTGCCCAGGAAACAAGTATAAAAGGAGCTGCTTCAGTACCTGTTGAATATACAGAGTCATGCACATCAGCATCTGAAAACCATGAAGCAGAATAGTGTTTCTTGCTTTTTTAGCTTGTGAACTTGCAGCTTTTGCTACAAACAAAATTCTGAAATAAGTATAGAATAGAGTGAGACAAACCACCACCAATAAAAATATGTAGGATGCATCTCTCTTATTTTTACTGTAGCTGCTTCTGAACACTCTGTCCCTATCACAGAAAACTCTTGTTGTCAAATATTCCAGCTCTTCAGTTACAAAAAGAATAAATATATCAGGCAGAATAGTGAGCAAGCTTATGACCCACATAATGCCAATGACAATGTAGGTATTCTTAACTGTACATATGCTGTCATATCGAAGGGGGATGCAGACAGAGATGTAACATTCTGCTGCCATGCAGGCCAGATTCACTGGGGTATTCACAGTTGTGAGAATAGTCGGCAGGAGGATGAATATGCACACTGAGACATAGATGGTGTAGAAGGCATGGGCAAAGATGTAGAGGGACACGCTGAATGTCATCTGGAGTGTTTCGTTCAGCACCAAGTGGATGAAAAGGATGTAGCGAGGGTTGAACCTGAAGATCTGTGAAGAGCATGAGTCCAGAGTTAAATGGCATTTTGATAGAAAACACTAAATACATTAAAAATGTCATCTCCTAAGATGAATTTTCTCAGTTTTGATTCAAAATGTATGAATCAAAACATACATTTTTGATTCAAAAAATCAAAAAATTTTGAAAGAAAGCATGCATGACAATCATGTTAGTTTATCATGCATGATTATTTTTTTGTTTTTACCTAATATTCTCCTACATTACATGCTGTAAAAGGAGTGAAAATTAATGAGAAAACCTATAAAACCTATATTTAAACATTAAAAATACTTTCTTTAGGGATTTAACCAACACACTGATTTTTTTAATTACTAAAAGAAAATCCCTATTACCATTCATAAAATGATAAAAATTCCACTGAAATCACAGTTTTGATGTCAACAATAATTTTTCTTCTTATTTGCATATGTTCCTATATCATGTTGGGCAGCATAGAGTTGTTTTTTAGCTTTGAATATAAATATTAACATAATTTTCATTGTAATAGGTACAATTTGAAAAAACAGAAATGTGTGGGTGAGAAAAATTCACATCAATGACACATAAAATAACATAACACACACTTGCTGTTTGTTGAAAATGTGAACCATTGAAGCATTAATGAAGCAGGTGATGATGCCAAGTGAAATAACAACCACATTCCCTATAACAGCTGTCAAAGAAAGCATGCCCAGATAAACTCCAGATCCGGTCAGGTTACCCTCAGTAACTGTGAAATTTGTGCTGGCTGATGAAGAGGAGGACATCTGATAAGACATAAAACAGCAAAAGGCACAGTTTAAATCATGAGAAAATAAATAATGTATGACTCAGATTTCAAGCTTGTTACACACTAATAAGACTGAATCCTCCAACTTCCTTAAAAAGCAGACCTTAGAGTAGCGTCAAAAGTCATCTGTAGTGATGTGGTTATACTCTGTTAGGATTTATTTGGGTTCCTTAGTTAAAACACGCCCTCCTTTGGAGCAGCAGACCAACGATGCAAGAGTTTACTTTTTACCAAATATATCTTTCATGGTAAATGGGAAATAGAAACAAAAAGTAGCATTGCAGGAGATATTAATATAACTTAGTTTTGAGTGCATATTACTTTTTATAAAGTTGTCATTTAAAGCTACAGTAATAACTTTTATAAAAATGTATTGTTTGCATAATTGTGAAAGTTGTCATGGTGTCCTGACAGATAGATCATGAAAAGCTTGAGCTCCTCTGCCTCTTCCTTGTGGTCCTACTGCCATCTGCAGAAATGCACCGCTTCCTTTTTGCTAAACAAATAAGCTTGACTTAAACTCAAGCCATGGCAGTGTTTAAAAATCTCAGTAGATCAATTCTGAAGTAAGACCAGTCTGTCTGGCACCAATAACCATCCCTCCTTTAAAGTTTCTTAAACTCTTACTTATCTAGATGATCAGTTTGAAACTCAGCCAAGCAGAGTTTGTCCATCACGACATGTGATTACAAAAGAACACAAACACAGAACACATTGTAATAGAAATGAAATGTTTTAATAAAATACAAAAAACTACAGGTAAATGTAGGAGAAAACAGGTCATTGTCAGGTAGACAATGGACTGAGAAATGGAAAGATCCAGCGAAGAAATAGGAAAATCCAGGGGCTAATGCTGCATTACTGTTTACCTTGGAAGCATATCAGTGGTTTAAATTTCAGAACATATTGCATGACCACTTAGACTGCAGATGCTTTGAAAACTATTGGATACATTGCATAGGGAAATGGTATGAGGGAAAAAAAATCTGAAGTGGGTTGCATTCAACTGTTAAAGTAACATTAAATACATAAACTAAATAAGAAGGAATGAACTTGTCAGGCAAGACCTGATATGGTCTTGCAATAAAAGTGAGGAAAAAGCAGTTGAGCAATAATAGATCATTCCAAACATAAATAACACCCAAAACTCAAACACTCAAGTATTATGACTTTATTATGCCTAGAACAACACAGTTTACTCTGTCTAGTTGGCAGATTTGTCCTTTGTGTTAACAAACAATTTAGCAAGTGTTCCTCATGAAATGGTTGTTGAGATTGCCCTTAATAAATGATACATGAAAATGACATGTTAAATTGCACTTTGTTATATTCAAGTTTAACTACTTAATCACTACCCATTTTCACACAGGTCAGGTAACAGGCTTTGTTGAAAAAGCTCAGTGTATTTCACAAGACTTTTGGTTCTCTGTTAGGTTTGTACCCTTATTGCTTTTACTTGTAAACATATAAAATACTTCTTAAAGTACATTCTAAATGTTTTGTCTCGTATCCCATAAACAACAGGACTTAGACAGCGAGGAATGATCTGGATTAATATAAAAATAGCATGCTGTATAGAAATGCTATTCCTAGGAAACAAGTATAAAAGGAGCTGCTTTAGCAAAGATTGCATATACAGCGTCATGCACAACAACATCTGAAAACCATGAAGCAGAATAGTGTTTCTTGCTTTTTTAGCATCAGAATTTGCAGCTTTTGCCACAAACAAAATTCTGAAATAAGTATAGAACAGAGTGAGACAAACCACCACCAGAAAAAATATGTGGGACGCATCTCTCTTAGTTTTACTGTAGCTGCTTCTGAACACTCTGTCCCTATCACAGAAAACTCTTGTTTTCAAAAATTCCAGCTCTTCAGTTACAAAAAGAATAAATATATCAGGCAGAATAGTGAGCAAGCTTATGACCCACATAATGCCAATGACAATGTAGGTTTTCTTAACTGTACATATGTTTCCATGGCGGAGGGGCATGCAGACGGAGATGTAACATTCTGCTGCCATGCAGGCCAGATTCACTGGAGTGTTTCTGGTGGTGAGAATAGCCGGCAGGAGGATGAGTATGCACAGCGAGACATAGATGGTGTAGAAGGAATTGGCAAAGAGGTAGAGGGAAACGCTGAGTGTCAACTGGAGTGTTTCGTTTAGCACCAAGTGGTTGAAGAGGATGTAGCGAGGGTTGAACCTGAAGATCTGTGAAGCGCACGAGTCCAGAGTTAAATGGCAATTTGATAGAAAACACTGAAAAACACATTAGTGCTGTAACATTTCAGTTTGCATTTAAAACTTAAAAGAAAACTGTTATTTTGCTATACAAGTAATTCAGAAACCTAAACATTACATAATACATTAAACATCACACTGTAGTTAATTTTAATTATATAGCTCTACTGTCAACTATTATAAAATATGAAAAATAATATGCACAAAGTCTCTCAGTCTGTCACAATGTCAGTTTAAAATGTCAAAAATAATCACTGTTTATAGTCCTATGCTGAGCATTGAAACATAGGGGAAACATTAAATAATACTTTAAATAAGGAAAATATAAAGATAATTTGAATTATGTTAGATCCAACCTGTAACAAAAAAAATGTGTGGGTTAGAAAAAAAAGATGATGAAACTGGGCACAAAACACCTTTTCTATTCATGCTTGTAGAAATTCACTCTTCCACAGTAATCTTTCTACCTAACTACTGAAAAATGAAAAATGCACACCAATAACACGCATTATAAAAGAATATACACACTTGATGTTTGTTGAATATGTGAATCATTAGCATGTTAACGGAGCAGGTGATGATGCCAAGTAAAATAACAACCAGATTGGTAATAGAAGCAGTTACAGAAAGGTTGCCCAGATTAACTCCAGGTCCGGTCAAGTTGCCTTCAGTAACTGTGAAATTTGTGCCAGGAACTGATGAAGAGGACATCTGGTAAGACATAAAATTACAAAAGGCATAGTTTAACTGATCATAAAAATATATGTGTACGTAAATCACATTTTAAGGTCCTGAAAAACAGATAGAAATCCTCTTGATTAAAAATACAGACCTTAAAAGAGGCGTGTTGAGAGTGATCTGTGTTGATGTGGGTGTTCTCTATGTAATATTTAATAGGGTGCTAGCCTGAGCATGTATTTGTGCATCTTATTTAAAACATACACACCTATGTACCTAAGTAGAGGTGACCAATGATGAAGGACTTAGTTTTACCTAAGAGATCTTTCATTGTAAACTGGAAATAAGTTTACATTATTAGACACTTATGATTACATATTACTTCGTGATTATAGAGCTTATATTACATGATGCTCCCCCTGCCCCAAGACTCACTTAGCTTATCAGAGTTTAACAAAGAATCTATATTTTACATATTGGGGTTAAAAAGTATTTGCCCCTTTGTGATTTCCTATTTAGTTTTTTGCATTTTTGTTTCACCTAAAGTGTGGCAAGCAAAATGACAGTGGGACACATGGCTGCACAGAAAATAATCTTTTGAGGGCTTGTTTTCTAGTACTCTCCAGATTGTTTTTGACCTTAAGTTGGTTCATATAATATATTAAGTAAGGATAAAATATATTAAATAATCCATTTAGCTCTTAAAGGTTTACTGTTATTGCTTCCCTCCTCTTGATTAACTTTTTTTTTCTGTTGTTTTAATGCCAAATCTTCAGACAGAATCTACTTGACAGATTCAAATAAGACTAATACTGATATGCCATTCTTTCTAAAGTTTGGATGGCATCAGTCTAAGGGCTCATAGGTTTGCCTGTGCAGTAGAATTAGCTATCCTCTAGAATACCTCTTGGATTCCTATTGTGTTGGATCAGACCCACATCTAAAATTTGAAGGAAACCAGGCCTCAAAGCCTGGGTTTTAAGAACCCTGTTTCAGTGAGTATTTATTCATTAGAACTGAAATAGAACATTTCATTTTTAACCTTTTTTCATCTTAAGTTACTCAACTTTATTTCTTTATTTAATTTTAATTTTATCCGAATTATGATTGATAGTGTTTTTTGTAGATGAATGTTTTTCTTTAATATTTGCCACTGTGCATGAGTGAAAGAGCCTGCAACTATGAGATACTGATAAAAAATTAATGAGAAGTTTCTATTGGAATCCTTGTCAGCTTTCATTTCCTGCCATACATGTCTCATTTCTTGATAACAGAAATTTCCACAACAGGACACCTTATAAATGTATATTTACAAATTTATTGAAAATTAACTGCTGTGTTCTCTGTAAAAATGTTTTACCATCATTGTCATTTTCTGGAGGATTAATTGTAATAGAAATTCCTTGCATCTTCTTTTTATGTAAGGGCATAAACTCCCCTCCATAGTTTCCTCAGAGGACATCTCTAGTGGACTGTGGATTGTAATCATTAAGGCAAACTGTTGAGTGAGAAAAGCTGAAGCGGAATTCTGTTTGAGCTCCTATGTCACAGTGGAAGTGGGTTTTTCTTCAGCTGTTCAAAGGTGAACTTACTGCCATTTTTTGGATCATTGTCCTGCTGCAGAACCAAAGGTCATTTCAGCTTCAGGTCAAAAGCGGATAGCCGGACATTCTCCATCAGGATGCGTTGGTTGACAATGTCATTGTACTTTCTTTCTCATTTCTTCCTGAATTTCTTTGTATCTCTGATGTTGGTAGAGGCAGTAAACACAGGGCTGATAAACCACAGTTATGTTCTAATGAGAGGGGAAATCATTTTTCACACAGAGCCATATAGGTATGATTTTTTTTCTCTTTTAATAATAAATCTTCATTTTAAAAACTGCACTTTTTGTGTTGTCTTTGGTTAATATTTATTGGTTTAATGTTCAGAAGCCAAAGTGTGATAAACGTGCAAAAAACTGGAAATCTTTTAACTGTTATGTTTCAGGGTTAATTAAATAACAATTTGGCTCTGTATAAAGCGTTGTATGAATAAATTTGATGTTTACATTATGTTTAAATGAAGGAACAAATGGAGAATATAAATTAAACTTCTTGCGTCCTGTTGTTACTAAAAAGTCCAGTTTCCTCATAAATTCTTTAAATACATGTAAAACGTTTTTAGGGTTAGGGTAAATACATACCCCAATAATGTTACTCTGGGCTTATCTTACACAGTAAATATCCTTTTAAGTGCTTTCTGAATGTTTTGTCTCGTACACCATAGATAATTGAACTAATAAACCTTGGTATTATTTGGAACAATAAATAACAAGCAAACAGAGCATCTAAATAAGAACTACGAAACCGTTGCCACACCATATCTTTTACAAGGGGTTCTGCATATGTTGCCATACACAACAGAAGCTGAAACCCATGGAGAAGGATTGTGTTCCTCGCCTTTTTAGCGTCTTTACTTGCTGTTCTTGCTATGAACATTAATCGGAAATAGATGAAAAAAATAATGCACCAAACCAAAACCAGATATACAATGTAGGTAATATTTCTCTTCTCTATAATTCTGGGATTTGGAAAAACAAGTTCCCGGAGGCAAAACACACGTAATTTAAAATGGTTCCGTGACTCCGTAGCCAAAGTTATGAAGAGATCAGGGAGAACAGACACCAAGCTGGTGGCCCAGATGAAAAAAATCAGTAGCCGTGTTTTCTTAACTGTGCAAATCTGAGGGTGGCGTAGAGGCATGCAGATGGCGATGTAGCACTCCACTGCCATGCAGGCCAGGTTCAGTGGTGTGTTTTCAGTGGTGAAGATAGCAATCAGTATAAAGAAGCAACAGACACTCATAGGAAGCCAAAAGAAGATGTAGCTGGTGATGAAAAGTGCCACAGCCAGGGTTATTTGGATCATGTCATTGATCACCAAGTGAACAAACAGGATGTACCGGGGATTTGTGTTGAAGATCTAAAGGAAGACAAGAAAAAAGCACATGTGTTAGTAGTAAAAGTTATAGAAGTGAAAAATAATATATAATGTTGAGTGACAGACTACATAAGAAATCAGGTTTTATGCAATATCTTTGTAAAGTGACTTGAAATATGGTAAAGTTAGAAAGTGTGGCATTGTTCATAGAAACAGTACTTGTAATTAATAAATAATATGGGGTTAGGCATGGGTTTTAGAATAGTTTTTGTATTTAAGAATATAACTTTATAGAAATTATTGTTACATTTTGTGTGTTCTAAATCTAACTTTTGCTGGCTGAGCTGCTTCAACTCATGTTTAAATTACTATCTTCCTCTTTTCTGATTATGTTTATTTCATTGAATAACAAAAAGAATGCAATAAATTAAGGCAGTTAATGTTATTAAAAAGTCTGACCCGGTGTTTAGAAAAGGTGTAAATGAGTCCTGCATTGATGTAGTTGATGAAAATGCTGAGGACCACAACAATGAGGTTCTTAATCAAAGCCTTAGAGAAGGAATCCCCATATTGTACAACCACTGTCACATTGGCAGCAGACGCATTCATTCCTTTAGGCCTGTAAAGAAAAAAGTATAAAGTATTATTTATTTTACAGAAGAACTTTGTCAATCAAGTTTATTTACACAGCACATTTACAACCTCAGTTGACCAAAAGCTTCATAATAATTACAACATCATACATGGATATATTATGAAATAATAATTACAATTAAGTTGGTTAAATAAAATATGACAACATTAAAATGCCAATAAAGTAATAATATGAATAAAATCAAGACAAACTTAATTTCAGCTGGAGCAATTTCGCAAAAATTCAAAAAAAAGTACTTTTTTTTTTTTTTTTTTACCTGGTGTTGAAGGCCAGAGGGAAAAAAAGGGGTTTCAGTTTGGACTTAAACTGACTGACGGAGAGAGCTTAACACACAGAGACAGACTGTCCACTGAAAGCTGCCACAGTGAAAGCACTGTCACATCTTTTCTTCAACCTAGGTTTAGGGACAGCCAATAAAAGCTGGTCAGCAGATCTAAGGGCTTTGGATGAACTGTAGGGCTTCAACAGCTCACTTATGTAAAATTGCCCTATAAAGTTTAAACACTCATAAACAGTCTATAAAACCTTAATCGTAAGCCAAAATGCAACAAGGAGCCAGAGCAGGGTACCTAAAAAAGGATGTAATAGATTCACGTTGTAATTTTCATGTTTGTAATAGTTATGATTTATAGATTAAAGTATTAATGCTTTCTAACTTATACCAAAGTAACAAAAATTCTTCCCTCAGCAATTTAGTGACATCATTGTAATATAAGTCTTTTGAGCCTGTCATGTAAGACAAAAAATCAGTTTTAGTTTGATGATTTCAGAATCATTCATCTTAAGGCACAATAATATAATATGAGTTGTAAAAAAAGAAGGAGAAACAATTTAAATCCTGTTATGAAATATCACCATGTAATTGTGAGAAACAGAAACAGAAATTTACAGCAGATAGTAAAAGTTGCAGATGTCCTAAAGATAAAATAGAATCACTCACCTCAGGTTCAGGAGCTCCACACTGGATAAAGTTTTTTTTCTTCCAGCAAACTGGAAGAAGAAACTTCTTCTTCATGCAGGACAGTTAAAAATATATAAAGTAATCCATTTACCTAATAAAGACTTACTATTGTCGCTTTCATTAACTATTTTTGCTGTTGTTTTATTGACAAATTTTGGTACATGATTTACTTTGATGGATTCAAATGCAACTACTACTGATGTTCCATGTTTTATATAGTTTGGATAGCTTAGTCTAAGGCTCATGGGTGTGCCTGTGCATACGTAGAAATTAGCAATCCTCTTGTAGACCTCTTGGATTGCTGTTGTGTTTGACCAGGGTAACAACTAAAAGTTGGAGGAAACTGAGCCTGAAGGCCTGGATTTTAACACCCCTTCGTTGGTGTTTCATTAGTATGACTTATGAGTTCATGTTTACAAGTTTATTGAAAATAGACTCTGAAATTATGTTTTGCCATTTTTGTCATGGATTGTCCACAATAAACACCATGTTAATTATGGTGTCCATATGTGCTCTTGACACCAGGACACCCTAGGCACAAGTTCATTGATCCACTTTGTTGCAGTCTCATCAAATCTGTGGCCACATGTTTTCGTCACTCAGGTAAAGAGACGTACAGAGCTATCCACTGACCACTACCGGGCAGTGAACTAGCTCCAGTAATGGGGCAGGATGCTGGTCAGACCTGGCAGGCCCAAACGTATTATAAGTGTCTGCTGGGAACGTTTGGCAGTCTGCCTGTGCATTCGTAGAAATTAATAATCCTCTGGATCCCGGATGTGTACAGCGGATGTCCAGGTTTTTCCGAATGAAACATCCAGACTCACAAAACTTACAATAGATAGCTAATTGTGTAATTTATTGGACATCAGGACACTTAAAAATCACTTGATCAATTGCTTGAGATGACATAAACAATTCTTGCTTGTACAAACAAAATGAAGTGGTGAACCTCCTGGATTATTTGTAACTTCCCTGATTAGATTGATACTGTCTGAATCTTGAGTTGCTTTGGGTTCATTGTCTTGCAGGTGGCAGTAGGACCACAGTGAGGAGGCAGAAAAGCTTGAATTTTTCCACAGATTATCTGTTTCATGTTATACATGTTGAAAATGTGATGTCGTCACATTTTTAACAAATGTGTGAAAAACATATCTTCATAAAAGTTACTACTACCTCTGCAGCTTTATTTTTTAAAAACATGGTCACCTTCTTGATACCTGCACTAGACTCAACATGACATGTTTACTTATAGCTTAAAATTCTGAAGTGTAAATGGATCATGACATTCTTTTTAGGTATTGATTATTGAGGAGTTTAAAATATGACACATCACAATGACAGAGAAAAACAAAAAAAGCAAGAGAAGGCACAAAATCATATTCATTTTAATTTACTTTAAAAAAAAATATGGACAAACATTTGAAACTGATCACGTTCAAATGTTTTTGTTTTTTGTAATCAATTTGTAAAATGTTGACTTTCAAAACTAATTTTCATCTTTTTAAGACCAAAAAAAGTGGAAGGAAACCCGCCCTAAAGTGTTCTTTTTAGGTATTGCATATTTTTATTTTGTTTGTTTATGTATTTGGATCAAAACCTATTGAAAGGAAGTAGCTCTCAGTCAAGCAAAACAGAGGTGGCGTCAACAGGCACGTCATGCTGTCCTGTTGAAGGAAATTACTTTATACAAAGTTCATTTAAGGTTGCATTTCCAGTGAGCAATTTCTCTCTCTCTCTATATATATATATACACACACTCTATTGATTTCACTGTGGGATCACCTTGCATAGTAAATACCTCTTTAGGTGTTTTCTGAAGGTTTTGTCCCTTATGCCATAGATAAGTGAACTAATAGATCTTGGTAGTATTTGGAAAATTATATAACAAACAAACAGAGAATCTGAGTAATACTTAGGAAGCCATTGCAACACAGCCTGTTTCACCAGGTGTTCTGCATATGTTGCCATACACAAAAGAAGCTGAAAACCATGAAGGAGGACCGTGTTCCTTGCCTTTTTAGCATGTCTATTTGCTATTCTTGCCATAAATAGTATGCGGAAATAAATAAAAAAAATAATGCACCAAACTACAACCAGATATATAATATAGGTAATATTTCTTCTCTCTATAATTCTGGGACTTCGAAAAGCAGTTTCCCTCAGGCAAAACACTTGTGTATTAAAATAGTCCAGTGGCTCTGTGGCCAAGGTAATGAAGAGATCAGGGAGAACAGACACCAAGCTGGTGATCCAGATTAAAGAAATCAGCAGCCTCGTTCTCTTGATTGTGCAGATCTGAGCGTGGCGTAGAGGGATGCAGATGGCGATGTAGCACTCCACTGCCATGCAGGCCAGGTTCAGCGGGGTGTTTTCAGTGGTGAAGAGGGCTATCAGTATTAAAATGCAACAGACAAATACATGGATCTTGTAGAGGATGTAGCTAATGATGAACAGTGCAACAGTCAGCGTTACTTGGATCATGTCATTGATCACCAAGTGAACAAACAGGATGTACCGAGGATTAGTGTTGAAGATCTGGAGAAAAACAAAAAACACCACATTATTGTAGTGATGCTTATAGCAGTCAAGAATTTACATTTCATGTTGAATGGCGGACTAAATAATTGAGGTTTTTATGCAATACTGTTGGGAACTGACAGAAAATGAAGAAATCTTTCTGTTGCACTATTAATTTTAGACTTCAAATATCTGGTCTTTATGGAAAAGAGGCCTAAAGAAACCATTGTTTAGAAAGCCTGCAGTGAAAGATTGCTTTTCTAATAAATTGCTGGCACTAAATGGTAAAAACTTTAAACACTATTTATCATTTTCCTTCCACATCACTTTTCTATACTACTTTGTGTTGGTCTGTCAAATTAAATCACAACCAACTATATTGTGGCTTTAGTACGAAAGAACATGTAAAACTGAAATATTTGAATTCTTTTGCAAGGCACTGCATTTAATATTCTGCTTCAATGTAAATGTAAAACCAACTTTGAACATTACCATTAGTTTTATTTTCAATTTAATTTTGAAAGAACTGTATACTGAAGGCAGTAAATATGATTAAAATAATGACCTGGTTTCCACAGAAAGTATGAATGAGTCCAGCATTGATGTAGTTGATGGAAATGCTAAGAACCACAACAATAATATTCTTAATCAGAGCCTTGGTGAAGGAATCCCGATAATCTGGAACTCCTGTCACATTAGCAATGGATATATTCATCTTCTTAAGCCTGTAAATGGAATAGAAGAAAGAATTTTATTTTTTCACAGAAATCCAGTATCAAAAGTGTTTTTTTTTCTTCTGATTTTCATAATAGTTGATGGTCGAACTCTAAAACTTATAAAGGTGCATAATTTTGTTTAAGCACTGCTGATGTTGACAAACCCACTCTTTGCGCTCAGAAGTTAGGTTTTGGCATTTTTGTATATCAAGTTGTAAAATCCCTAACCCTAACCACACCACATTGTAGTTCCAAATGTGTTGTGGTGCCCATCAATAAATCTTTAAAAAATGTTATGACATCTCTTTTAATATTTACTCCTTCTTAAAAGAATGATAAAGCAACAATCATGGGCTCTTCTTAGTTTTACAATCCTGGCACCCCTGCTTTCCATTAACACCAAATGAAAAATAATTGTTGCATAAAAAACCTTTTTAAACTGTCATGAAAGGGAAAATAATCGATTTCAGCTTGAACTTTTAGGCCCTGAATTATTTAAAGCATATTACAAAAAAATGTAATGAGCTGGAAAAAAGGAGCCTAACTCCATAAATCCATTCACACCTCTAAGTAAAATCTGGGTAATTCCAGTAAATATCTATACAATAATAAACTTTTACATGAAGATGTAAACATAAGATCTTTTCAAGAGGTAAAATAGAAACACTAACCTTGAATTCAGGATCACCACATCAGCTAAAATTGTTTTTGTTTGTTTGTTTTTTTGGCTAGCTTTTTTTATAGACCTTTTCAGGAAGGTTCAAATGTGCTAAAGACAACTCAGTCAGCTTGCTATCATTGTGTGTGAAGATGATTTTTTCCCTTGTTTTAATGCCAAGTCTCCAGGATAGTTGACAGATTAAAACAAGGCTAATACTGACATTCTGTTCTTTATATAGTTTGGATGGTATCAATCTAAGGGTTCATTGGTGTCCCTGTGCATACGCACAAACCAGCAGCCCTCATTATTCTGTGTGTACATGTATGTTTGTGGGTGTGCATATTTTACCGGATGAAATGTCCAAACTTACAACACCTACATACATTATCTAAATATTTTACAGATCTGTCACTGGCACAGTTTAAAAAATCATAAATACTACTTCAGTTACTAGTTATAACAGAAGACTTTACTTCAAACTTCATACTTCTGTTCTCATTTCTGTACGTCATCCAATTTGTTCAACATGTCAGTTCTTATGTAACAAAAGCATTTTTTTTCTGAGATTTTTTTCAGAGGCCTGCTTAATAATATAAATTCTGATCATTTTAGGAAATATGCTTACATAGCTCAAAAACGTTTAATGTTATTGAGGGGTTTTGAGACAAACATGCTTATAGTACTTTTTGCATAGGTTATTTTTGCCATTAGTGTTTCTAATGGTTAGTTTAGGATTTTAAACAAGCACACAACTTATAACATTTCAGTAACCATAAGGTTTAAGACTTCAAAGAAACTTTTAGCCCTAACTCTCTTTAAATGTGCAATAACAGTTTTATGAAAAAGAAATATGGTTTAGATTTTTGTTGGCATTTAGTGAATTTAGTCATTCTAATTGTAAGCCCTGCAAGTTTAACTTTTTCTATTATGATTCATAAGTTAAAACTTCTTTTGAAAACTTGCATTGCTGTTGCACTCAGTTCTACTGGCAATACAATTGGGACATCCTGACATTTCCAGTACTCCTCAGAGTTCAAAAGGCAAGTCATGCTCCAGCTTGAGCAAACAAGCATCTCAATAACTCTCTTTAGACTCTAACTGTAAAGGTCGGGCACAGAGGGGTGGGTTGTTATTTGGGATTCAGTGTCTTATCCACAATAAAACGACCAAGGGGATCTACTAAATGAGCCTTCTGAGAGAGCTTGTTGTGAATGCTATTAAAGAATCAGCAAAGGAAACATTAAGGTGATTATTTACTTGCATGCCTGTCCCAATTAAGAACAAAGTTCAACATGTTTGCTAGAGAACACATGAATAAAGTTAATTATATTTGGAAGATAGTTTTCGAATAAATCCTGTCCACACAGAGTTTTTAATCAAATCCACTAGGACTGCAGCTTTGTTGATTACTTTGCCAACTACTTTTCACTTTATTTAGTTTATTTTGAAGGTAAGATGTCCTGTAACTTGTGGGCTGCCAATTCAAACCATCTCGCAGTCACTTTTCCACTGGGCACCATTGAGATGTCTATCGTCAGTGTGTCTCTACAGTCAGCCCCATGGGGGTTGAGAAGTTCTACCAGTGTACCAAATTTCAAACTTCTATGATGAAGTTAGGCTTTGTGACTTTCAAATATAAGAATTCTTTTAAATTCTTAAATTTATTGCACAAGTGTCACTTATTCAAAAATATTTAGGCCTAAAAAAACTTTTTCAAAAAATGGAACTAAACATTCAAATTGCTTTGGGCCTTTGGACAACTTCACTGCTCAAGTGAGTTTGTACATCATAGATTTATATATATATATATATATATATATATATATATATATATATATATATATATATATATATATATATATATATATATATATGCATAAGTTACGGGTGCCACGAGACCCATTTCTCTAATTGGCTGTGACACCATGAGTTACCAGTAGACGATGATGTGTCTAAAAGTGACAGGCCTGCTTGTGCCTCTCAACAATAGCATTTAGCTACCTTGATATTAACTGAGGTTTGTAAGATCCCTTCCAAGTCTAAACATTTCCCAATTAAACCTCAGGATAAATTTGCTAGATTATTTTCTCCTGTGAATATGTACTGGTTTTCCCTCACTTTTTCAATAAAATAATTGATTCACATAGCTAGGGAGTTGCTATGTAAGACTTAGAAGATTAATGGCCGATTCTTCTCTAACGTAATTATTTGTCATTGTTTGTCAGGCTATAGTGAATAGTTCATTTTTTTAAAAAAATATAATTATCTTTGAATGTAACAAAACTGTGTTTGAAAAAAGTCCAAAGATGTGGCTTTGAGTTTACATTTAGTGGACTTATTTTGGGTGATGTATTTTGTTATGATTTTTAAATGCAAACTCTTTTCCAAACTTAGAAAGTTATTGCACTTACTTCTTTTTGCAATACAGTTGAGATATCCTGACATTTCCAGTAATCCTCAGAGTTCAAAAGTCAAGTGATGCTCCAGGACGAGCAAACAACCATCTTGGTAATCCTCTTTAGACTCTAGCTGTAAAGGTCAGACACAGAGGGGCGGGTTGTTATTTGGGATTCAATGCATTATCCCTCATAGAACCTCCAAGGGGTTCTATTAAATAAGTCTTCTGAGAGAGGCTGTTGTTTTTGCTTTTAAAGAATCAGTAAGAAAGTATTAGACTGATTAGTTGAAATGTCGTTCCAATTACATAAAATAAAGTTAATGAGATTAGAAAGATTGTTTTCAAACTAATTCTCCCCACACAAGGCCTTTAATCAAATCCACTAGGAGAGCAACTTTATTGATCACTTGGCTGACTGCTTTTCACTTAGTTTAGTTTAGTTCACTTTATGAAGTAAACAGAAAAAAAAAAAAAAAAAAATCAAGATCCAGGATTTTAAAATACAATTCAACACCTTAAAATACAGTCTAATTTGTACAGAAATTGTTTTAAATTAAATCACAAAAATTTTAACCATGCAATTTGTTAATAAAATAAACAAGGAAGTCTCCTATTGAAAGTATAATTAAACAGCTTGGTTAATAAAAGAAACATTTTAGGTGTTAGATCTTACTCTGTCAGTAAAAAATGTATCTAAAAAGTTCTCATCTCCACCAACTACCTGTGCAAGCAACAAAAAGAAACTGATGTTGCTGCAAAGAGGATTATTTTGTTGTCTTTGGGTACTTCTGGTTACAAAGCATGACTTTAGGACTTCCTGAGGTTACTTTAAAACATTTGACTAAAATTCAATTTGATTACTGAATAAATGAATCCCCTTTTAGCCAGTATTGTTAACACCCTACAATTATCTAAACTGTGGCAAAAAAAAACATCTCCATTGTAAAAAGTAAGGATAAAAAAAGCAAAAAGTAAAACACTCAGCAGCAAAATGTTTAGTCATTTATTGCCCTCTTTGGTTTGATACAAAGATTCATTACAAAAATACAAAAGTAGTTATTAGAAAATATACAAAATTATACAGATATTCCAAAATTAAGGGCTATAAATTTATGATGGTATTATTGATACAAACCGAAAGAACTAAACACCTACGCTAACAGAAGAAATTCCTATCAATTTAGGATGAAATTTCTAAAATCAAATAATGTAACTTCTCAAATATATATATATTATATTTCAGAATATTTGATAAAAGCTGAAAATTATAAATATTTTTATAAAATAAAAGCAGTAAGTCCTTCAGCATTGGCAGATTTTTGTATTGAATTAACACCACAGCTTCAGTAAACATTAAGACTCAAAATTCGTTAAATTCCCTTTTATATAATTTAAAGCCATTTATACTTATTGATGATTTGGTTTGAGAATTTGCTCTGGGTGCAAAACAGAAAATATTTTATGTGACAAAAGTCAGAGAGTTGATAGAATTGGTATCAAGAACACATGTTCTTCTTTGTTGTCTTTGTGTTTCTGCTGATGGTTGAAAAATTGAAAATGAGAACTGCAAACTGCCATCAATGCATATTTTGTCAAACTGTAAAAATGGTTCAGTATAAACATCGCACTGAATGATTGTGACTATAAAGGAACCTGATAATTTAGTTGTGACCTGATGGCTCTTATCTACAATACACTCATTACACCTAAGATCTATGAAGTTGTTGTAAAGTCATCTGTTCAATGTGAGGAGTGTCACACTGTAGATCTCAATTGGTTAAGGTTTTTTCAGGATGAGTCTTTTTCTTCTTTTTCCCTCCAGTTTTCCTGCTGCCCTGTGTGGTCACTCTGTTTGACCACATCACTTCCTGGAGAGGAGCTGGTTCTCCAGTTGCTCCAAACGGGCGGCCATAGAAGCTAGTGGATATTGTATTAAGGAGCAACAAATAAAAGAATGCTGCAGTTTCTGCTGTGTTCTAGCGCTTTGCAAAAGTGTTCAGACTCCTTAAGCTTTTTCACAAATACTGCTTATTTTTCAGTTTCACTGAAGATTTCAAATCATAAATATACAAAAAGAGTAACATTTTCATGCTAAAGATTTGTTGAATTATTTTCAAAGGATATGTTTTTGTGTAAACTGATCCAGACTGTTCATGGTGGCCTGCTGGAACTCCACCAGGTTCTCACAGGCACATGGATCTTTTACTTCAACCTCCCCCTGACTCTCCGCTGCAAAAAAAAAAAAGCAAAGCAAAAACCATTCTGTTCTCACAAAGCCATTAGATTCTTTACTCATTTACAATTTTGAGATTTTGAAGTAAAGGTCAACCAGTCTGTCAAATTTCAGACTTTAAATCAACTTATATACGATTTATTGTAATTTTCTGTTGTCATATTTTAATGCAGTTTCCTGAAAAACTGTCATGTTATAAGTTTGCCAGTAGATGGCAACAAACAACAGAATATTTTCTGTTATTGAATCACAGTACTTCTGATGGGTGAATATTGATAACTGCACAGTGAAATAAATAAAACAGGTTCTTATTTTTTCCAACTCTTCACCTGATAATGTAAAAAGCAAGTGGCAGACATCTCACCTGCTTTGCTTTATAACTTCTGTTTTATCTGAACTTCACAAACAATCACAGGTGTTGACATTTCTGTCTGTTTTAAATTGATCACATTGTAAAACAAGATATTAAACCAAATATTTTTAGTAAATTGTTCTAAGAGATTTGTTCCCTAAATCTAATCAGTTATGTTATGTTAAGAACACACAATAAAACAGTTAAAAAATAAAAATAAAAAATCTGAAAACAAAGCAAGAAAAAATTATTGATTCTTGTTATTTCTAATCTTTGCAATGGTAATTTCATCTTCCTCCTCATGAGGACTTGGTTGTTTAGATCTTTTCCTCAATACTATGGTTGTTTCGTTCTTTTTTTTTTTTTTTTTTACCTGGGCACACATTAAGTTTGAGGTTGTCTGCGATGGTGTTGATGGCAGTGAAATCTGTTGTGTAATAGAAATGTTTTTCCACAGGATCAGATGCAATCTCACGCAACTCATCTTCCACAGCTTTGCCCACACCAACAGCATACATGGTGATTCCTGCGAGCATACAGATAAACATTAACTCAAAATGTATATTAAATGCATTAAATGTACAATGAAGTTGAAAAATTCACATGAACTCATAATAGGCATGAATTACATATTAGATTAAATTATTTTTTTTACCAGTAACTTTCAAAAACATTAACTGGGTGCACAAAACTTCATTTATTGTGAATTTCCTCAAGTCAAAATTATACCGACAGGCTCAAATATGTATGTACAGTAAATACACCTCTACCTATTTGGTTAAATGTCCAATGGAAAACAACATTTATTATTAATAACCATTAACAAGATTTTGGCAGAACTCAGGCTGGACATTTTAACCCTCTTATTACATAAAATGGTGGATTTTATTTTTAATAGTTGTCATGCTGACTGTTAAGAATAACCTTAGCGTTTTTTAACAGGGCTGAGTCTGCCATCTCAGGAAAGGACCCTGCAGAGGATTAATGTTGGCCTGTCTGTGTATCATGCTGTGTGCCTGGAATCAATATCTTGTTGAAAGACCAAACTGTTTCAGAGTTTCAGTTATAGCTGTTGATTTAATACACAGATGTAGAATATCAAGGTAGTACTTCTAATAGCGATGATGCTATCACTGCTAGACTTTGATAGACTTTCCTGCAATTAAAATATCATCTTCATTTTGAAAACACATCTCTTGTTGCTGTGGCTAAATAGCTCCATCTTTGGTCATCTGATTATTCAAAACAGCCTAGATGGTTTTAGAGCTGATAAAACTGGCTGGTGTATTTTATGATTATCCAACCCTGAAGACAAAATTTTCAAACTTATTTAAAGTACAAAAAATTAAATTAATGACCATGATTAATGTCAACCTTTTATGGATAAAAAATACCTAATTGGTACTGACCAGCTTCTTTAGCCTTTTTGGCGTATTCGCTGATGTCATCTTGGGATCGTCCATCTGTGAAAACCAGTCCAATGCGGGGGATGTTGCGACTGGCTGGACGGGCGCCTTCTGCTTCTGAGAAGCTGTATTCCAGCATGTGCTTCAGTGCCAGACCTGTCATTGTTCCTTTTTCCATGTAGTCAACCTAAAAGTATAGATGTTGCAGAGCCATTATACAATTCTGTTGTAATTATTTTGCCTCAGATTTTAGTACATAAGGATAATTTCATGTATTTATGCTACCTTCATGACTGCAGCTTTGATATCTTCAGCAGTGTGGTACATATTGAGTGGGAACTCGGTTCTCACCCGGCTGGAGTACTGAACCAGACCGACTCTGGTACCATGAGCAGACACGTCAAGAGAGTCTACAACCTGAAGGGTGTCAGAAAATAATTATGACATCAGCTGCCTCTTTCCATTTTTGTTTATTTTTTTCACTCCTACATTTAAAGAAAATCATTCACAAATAAAATATGTCAGAAAAAACAAATACCTGATTAACAAACTTTTTGACAAGCTCAAAGTTTTGAGGGCGGACACTCTTGGAGCCGTCAATCAGAAGCACCAGGTCGATGTTTGCAGACTTGCAAGCTGAAATAAATACAAATGTTAAGAAATCAATACAAACAACGGATTGTGTTTGCTCTGTAAAGGAGAGGACGTTGATTCTGCTCTATTTGTCCATTTTTATGGTATTTGTTAAAATTTAATATGCAAATGCCTCCAAAAACAACAGCAGTAAGGAAATATTAATCTTGAAGACAAAAACAATACTACAGTAGACAACATTTAGCAAAGTGTTAAAGTATTACAGCTGTTTCAGCATGAAAACTAACTTAAAAGTGGCAAAAATTGTAAATAATCATTATTCATAATTATTTGAAACACTTTTCTTCATGTTAGAAAATGTATAGATGACAGCTCAAACATTCAGCTAGAATTTTTATTAATTGAAAAATGAAGAGAATCCATCTAAAAGTGGTCACGTCCTGACAGGGATAGAACATTTTAAAGATAATCTGCTCAAGCATTGGGCCACTTTTTGTTCAGACATAGCTGAGCTGTTTTTCACATCAGTGCGGGTTCATCTTCAACATCTCATTTATCTTCATTTCAGCTCCAGGACATAGCTGGAACCGAAATGCTATTTCGGTTAGAATTTATGGTTACCACCATAAATCCTAACCCTTCTATTCTTTGTTTTCACCAATAAATGTTGCTCCTATATAATGTCACCAATTCTTTTAAGGGACTATTGTCGCTATTATCAATATCAATTCATCATAAAAATGTATTTCAAAATCAAAACTTGATTTAGATGTCAGCAATGCGTTCGACTCAAGCCCAGCAGCTCCATCACTAAAACGTTATTCAATACAAGAATGATTGTACTCTGTAGCTGAAAAGGTATATTTATGCATGTATCAGTCCCTATTATGCATAAATATAATATTGACTGGGATTGTGCAACATAACAAATAATTCTAATATTTATAAGAATTAAGATCAATGCAGTCACATAAAAAATATCACTTTTATCAGTATGTAGCTTTAGTATTTTTGTAAAGAATAGCAACATGCTACAGCCCTGTAAATAGGAAGCATGTATTGGTTGATTAGGGTTGTACATATGGCATTTGTTTTAATAAATAATAATTATATGTTATGGTTTTGCATATTTAAACTGAAATTCAAATGAGTGTAGAATCTGTCAAAACATCATTTGTATGTTTTGACAAATAAAATACATCTGATACAGTTTTTATTAATACTCTGTATTCATTCATGCATTTTCTTGTTCATAATGTTTGTAACTAATCAGGTTAGTATAAAGCATCTTGTAATAGATCTGGGTCCCTCGCTATAAGTTCCCAGTGTGTCAGGCTGAATTATAAAATAATTTCCATATCTATCAATCATGTTTTTCTCTAAGGGTTGGACTTACTGCCGCATGTCTTGCCATCATCCTGAAGCAGCTGTCCTTCAGGACAGATACAGTGGTAAGATCCAGGGGTGTTTATACACCGGTAGTCACAGCCATGCTTCACCGTGTTGCACATGTCCATGTCTAAAAATACAAATTAATTAACAATTAATCAACAAAAGACACTTAAAGAGACAAAACACATGTGGCATGTCATGTATGAGGGAAATGCTGTTGTGATAAATGCTGAAACATTGACAAATAAATCCAAAAGTTATAACAAAACATTGTTTTTCTACCAGTTTGTTGTGCACAGAAAGCATGCTTTATATTTATTGTTTTTACTACACAAAAGCAATGCAGTGAACACTAACTTTATCATGTCCTGTTAGATGATCCTCCTCAGACACATTTCTCCCTCATCTTCTCTGGAAAAGCGCTGCCTTTTTCTCAGTCGCACTTAATCATCTTATGTTTGGACTTTTATATATCTGCAGAAGTCCTTTCCTAACCTTACCTTATAAATTTTTTTGATTGAATTAAAACCTGGACTTCTGGCAGGTGGATGAATAACTACAACGTTTGCTGGCAGATTTTTCAGACAGGTGGGAGTTGTGCATAAATGATGTGTGACAACTCAACCTAACCTGGTGTGTCAGACGATGCCTAAGCTAATATATTGTATTACTATATTTCTTTAAATCAAAGTGTCCTACATTGATGTAAAGATTTATAAGCTAACTGGAAAACTTAATGGTTTTGTACAAATACTGGATGTCAAATTTATCCAGTGTTTCGAGGTCACTTCTGGCTATTAAAAGGCCATAACAATGGCACCCAAATGTCATTTTAAGATCAGAGGTGAAATTTATAAGTTCAGAGTTATATTGCATTAAGCTGTCTAGTCTCTCTGTTGATCAACTGTACACACATTAAACAGAGAAACAGAGAAGAGGTTTAATTAAGTTTTGAATCTCAATTTTCAGGACAGTTAAAAGAATATGACTTACAAATTGTAAGTCAGTGCTGCTTAAAACAGCAAGAACATAAAATGATTCCACAAATGAACTGGGAAATATAAAGGCAGAGAAACAGTAGTAATGAACAAATTACATTTAATCAAAAATGGTATGCAGAAAAAGCAAATGCAAAACAAGCGGATTCACTGACTTGTGCAAGTCCTCTTGTCCCTGTTGAGTTTAAATCCTTTGTTACAGTCACAGGTGAAGACACCCGGAGCGCTGATGCAGATCTGTTCACAGTCATGTTTCCCCTCAGCACAGAGGTCAATGGCTAAAACAACACAGACATGCACATAGATGTTTTTCCAAGTCAGAGTTAAAGGGCCATGCATTATGAGTTTCTTTGTCAGCAAAACCAAGGACATGGTGATGGCCTTCTCACCAGAGTTCTGACTGCAGAACCATCTGTTGTGGTTCTCCTCCAAAACAAAATATATTTTTAAGAAGTGCCAGGAGTGTCAGTCCTGCCTTATGAATTATAATTCATTTTTCTCTTTTGATTTTGAGTGCAGTTTCGTTTAACTTTATTTAGTTAACTAGAACAACACCAATACACCTCGACAAAATCCCTCCATAATATACTGGAATTAGAACAACAGCTAAATTTTATGTAGTCTTAAAGCAGGAACTAAACACATAGCATACATTCAGATTTACCCAACAAAGTATCTTGTAACACTAACAGTTCCATATTCAAAATGTGACACGAAACAAATACAAACTGATTTCATCTATTTAAATCTTATAGGAATAAATATTGCATATTTTAAAAGAAAAACCTGAGCAGCTCTTCTCATCCTCATTGAGTCTGTATCCCTTGTTGCAGTCGCAGGTGAAGATGCCTGGGCCCATGTTCACACAGACTTGTTCACAGTCATGTTTTCCCTCAGCACAGAGATCAATGGCTAAAATTAGAGACAATAATTAGTTTCAAGCTGTTGTTATTTGAAACAAATAAACAAATACATATGACTCCATTGGCTATTAAAAAAAGAATAGCCTTGTATAATAAAATATGTAGCAAGAAGCATCAAGACCAACGGTAATAGTAAGATTTAACAGAAAAAGCAAATGAAGAAGACAGGGGAGGATAGATTATTTTAGTCTTTTTTTTTTGTTTAGTGAATGGTAAAGTCCCTATAAAACAAAACAAGAAGGCAGAATAGAACTGTAGTTAGTGATGTAAAGAGTTTTCTACCAAGAGGGTGAAATTAATCTTATGATTACATTTAGAAAAATGTGGTTTGATTATTAAATGGAAACTTGGAAAAGTTTATGTTCAATAAAACCTCTTAGTTTTTGTAAGCTGTTGTCTCGGATGTTGCCAATCTTGCTAATCAATAAAATTATTGACAAATAAACTTGCATCAATGCTTTGTCTTATGATCATATATCTATGTTTTTATCACATTGCTCATTTTTATGCTCTAGTAAAAATGTGAAGGAAGAACAATTATATGGTATCACTAGTGACATTATGGTAGGTATTTTATGACAGTGGCAGTTTTATGTTTTAGATAATCTATTTTGTGCATTTTTATGGTCAGATTGAGCAACATTTTGGATAGTATACTTATATCTAAATATTTAATCTTGTATGAGGATGTAAGGCTAATTAAATCCAACATATTTAAATACTAGTGAAACAACTGATTTTGACCAATTTTACAAACATGAAATACTTTGCTGTTAGATAGATATAGTACCCATTGTCCTTGGACTTGTGTAAATATGTACATATGGCTCTGTGTATTTCTGTGATGGCCTGACTAACGTGAGCATGTCTTCTTGTCCCCGTTGAGTCTGTATCCCGCGTTGCAGTCGCAGGTGAAGACGCCGGGGCCCGAGTAGACACAGACTTGTTGACAGCCATGTTTTCCCTCAGCGCACAGGTCAATGGCTGAATTACACATATTAATTTAGTTAAATTTCCATCCATATCTCCTAAAGTTTCTGACAAAGTAAAATCATTAATAATCACAAGACATTTCTTACTCAAAACATGGCATTTGTATTTGTACAGTTTCTTTTTTCTTCTGAAGAAGCACCATGTTAACAAGACACAAGACAAGACAAAACAAAGAAAGAGGATCATTTATTCTGGGTTGCAAATAACAGCAGGAAAAACCAGACTATAGAGTTAGTAAAGTGAAGCATTTTTTATCAAGATGACTAAACCGATGCTATTTTGAAGACTGTAATATGAACTTAAAGCTTAATATTGTATGAGACTTTTAAAATGTCTCATACAATTTTTGTTGTTTTTAGCACACTGAGTCATGTTATACCAAAGCCATTGGACCCTGAATCCTTATCCTCAGGATGAACTGTCTGATATGTTTTAAATATGGCAGATTGTTACATTTTTTTAAAGGATAGGTCATAAATAAATTTCTGCAGAGCTTGATGGCATGCCAGAGCTTGCTGCATAGCAAGCTCTGGCAGCAAGCTCAGTAATATAGCTATTACTGAATATAGCTATTCAGTAATAGCTATATTTTCAGTAATATAGCTATTACTGAAAATTACCATATGCACCACAAACATATGGACTGAAAATAGGAACATGATGTGTACTATCCTAACAAACTATTTTTTTTTTCCATAAAAATCTTGGAAGCAGCAAAAAAATATTTAATACTTTCTTAAGAAAAAATGGAAAGAAGAAAGAAACTTTATCTTTGTTGTAAGACATAATCAACAAAAGGAATGATGTGTAGATCTGTATGTGTAAACATGTCGGTACATGTGTGTTTTTCTGTGATGGCCTGACTAACGTGAGCATGTCTTCTTGTCCCCGTTGAGTCTGTATCCCTCGCTGCAGTCGCAGGTGAAGATGCCCGGTCCCATGTAGACACAGACTTGTTCACAGCCATGTTTTCCCTCAGCGCACAGGTCAATGGCTAAATTGCACACATTTATTGAATTAAACTTGTTAATCATTAAGCATTATTTAAACATTTTCAAATTACTTGGAAATGTTTCCACAGTTCCAACAAGTAAAAACAATGTTTCCCATATGGTAATTTCTAACTTCCAAATAATCCCTGTATTTAAGTAAAAGCTAAATTAGTAGATTTAGTAAACAACCATTCGGAAGATCTCAAAAGTTCTCACTTCTTGGAAAAGTATTCCTACAAATTCTCCAAATAACTGGGATTATAATATTCTTGGAAGGATTTAATTAATAAGTAATTCTGAATCAATTTGTTTGAGAAAATGTAAAATTTGTGTTTCTAAATAATAGTAATAAATATATTAACGTATCCACCATTTGACTCAAATATGAAGTCTGTGTAGTAGCCTGATAGTAGACTTTAAATTTTATTTCAGGACAATAAGGGCAGAAGCATCTTCAACCTTGTTATCAAATTTAAACAATGTAGGCAATTCTTTGCATTGTCAGATTTTTTATGTAATTCTACAAATCTCTATATGTATGTATTTTTGTGAGAAACACAAAACTGACTAACGTGAGCAGGTCTTCTCGTCCACATTGAGTCTGTATCCCTCGTGGCAGTCGCAGGTGAAGATGCCCGGTCCCATGTAGACACAGACTTGTTCACAGCCATGTTTTCCCTCAGCACACAGGTCAATGGCTGAATTATACACAATAACTGAGTTATCTTGTTGGTCTTTAAAAACAACCAAAGTGAAATAAATATAACTGTCTTGCACTTTTCAAGTAAAAAAAATTTAAAATCAAAATTCAAGTTTGTTTTCTCAAGACACAGATCCAGTTTTGCCTATAAATAATGGGAGGTTGGAATTTTTTATACAGTTTTTCCAACGTTTTTTTTATCATTTTCATAAATAGTAAAAGTATAATATGTATTAGCTGGGCAGATAGTATTGTATAGGTTAAAATCTGAGGGTCGACTAACGTGTGCAGGTCTTCTCATCCACGTTGAGTCTGTGTCCCTTATTGCAGTCGCAGGTGAAGACGCCGGGGCCCGAGTAGACACAGACTTGTTGACAGTCATGTTTTTCCTCAGCACACAAGTCAATGGCTAAATAACAAATATTCAGTCAATTAAATAAATTTTTCTGCAGCTTTTTTATCAGCCTTCACAAATTATTTCTTAATATGAAATAATTTATGAAGGACTTGCTGAATCTAATAAATAATATGTGGTATCTATAAGCAAATTCCATCTTATTTGCAAGACAGGTCATTTACATAAGCTTGCATCAAGACATAAATCCCAGAGTCTAATTTGTGTTGAGTTGATAACAGTATCAGATTGAATGTTTTATAATTTCTACTTAATCCCTTAAATAAAGCTTACTTCACCAGGTGTCAGGATTTTCTATACTTAAATAAGAGATTTGCATTTGTCCTTAAATAATTGACTACAACTGCATGTGACAAGTTTTTCAGGTAAAATAAGTGTGATGTCTTTAAACGCTCCTGAAAAACATTTCAACAATTACAGTGACATGTGGAAGCTGTTCAGTGGCATATAGTTTAGGTTACAAAATTAAAAATTGGCAAAATATAAGTAAATTTAACTTTGTTATTGGATCCTTTGTATATGTGTATCTGTAAAAGTGTGAGCAGGTGTATTTTTGTGAGGGCTGGACTAACGTGTGCAGGTCTTCTCATCCCCGTTGAGCCTGTATCCCTTGTTGCAGTCGCAGGTGAAGACGCCGGGGCCCGAGTAGACACAGACTTGTTCACAGTCATGTTTTCCCTCAGTACACAGGTCAATGGCTAAATTGTAAACATTTAAGTTAGATGTACCGTTTATTTAACCATTTATTCCTAAAACCTTTAGCAATTACAGAGAAATTTCTTTACAATTAAATAAATATATTTTGCAGACTCACACATTATAGGTATAAGGAGGGTATATAAAGGAGCTCATCTAAATATTCAGGTTTTTATGTTTTTGCTAAAATGTGGTAGTCATTAATCATTATCTGGATGAAACATCCACTGAATTAGATTTTCTAATGCTATGGCGAAAACAGTTGTACTCATACTGTATTAGGATTCAACTGTCCTTAAAAAAAGTTGTTCGTTTTTTTTACACTAACTTCAATTTGTTGATTTTACGTGAGCATATTTGAATATCTCTCTATATAAGGATTGTTTAGAAATATTGACTAACGTGTGCAGCTCTTCTTGTCCACATTGAGTCTGTATCCCTCGTTGCAGTCGCAGGTGAAGATGCCCGGTCCCATGTAGACACAGACTTGTTGACAGTCATGTTTTCCCTCAGCGCACAGGTCAATGGCTAAATTGCACACATTTATTGCGTTAAATTGGTCATGTATTAAATGTTGGGGGGTTTTTTGTTGTATTTTTTTTTACTGAAAACACTCTGTGAGAACAGGCCTCAAACATGTAATCATGTGTTTCACGTATGCAATAACTAGTAACCTCTAAATATCCCCTGTACTCCAGTTGTTATAAATCAGAATTTTTGACAATCTGTCATTAAAAACACATTTTTCTCTTAAGAATAATTACATGGTACTCAGTCTTTGAAGATTTGTGTGACTTAAGTGTTGGGTTACCAAAAGGTCTTATATTGACTTAATTTTTCTGTCTGAATTATCCTGAAATCCAGGTGGTGTTTGCTTCACTGCATCTGTAAATGGGTACATGTGCAGAGGACATGCACATGAACTAAAACAACACTAGACAGAAAAGTTTTATAGCTGTTAAAACATTCTGTATTTTCTGTTCAAAAGGGTCATGTTGGTTTCAGATTGAATTGTATGTTACTTTCTTTTAATGAAGTACATATTTTCAAAAGTAATAATTGTTAGTACCATGATGTTTGTGACATGAGTATGAAAGTATATCAGATGTAAATACACTGGATTTCTTGTTTGTAGTATATTGTGTTGTGCCAAGAAGATAAATATAATAATGTTGTAATTAAGTTGTTTAATAAAGCTGTTTGATAATTTTTGTGAAGTGGTGAAAATGTGTTAGGAACACAAACAAATGCTTTTGGAAATGGCAGTTAAGCAGTGTTAATTATCATAATTTAATCTCACCTCATCAGATTAACAGGGACAGGGCAAGCACTGCTACAGCCTGGCATAATTCTGAGTTTGCATAAAGTTATAGCAAGAAGCAAGAGAAATTCAGCAAAGCATTTCTGATTTGCATAAAGCCAGCCAGAAAATGAATATTTCAGCATTTGATGTAGAGTTTTAAATCCATTTGATGTTTCAAACCGTGTGGCCCACTGCTAATTACAAACAAAATCCAGGTTTGGCTTATACTGGAACTGCTCTATTTATTGTCACTTTAGTGGCCAATAGAATAGAATAGAATAGTGGCTAATTTTAAAGCTAATTAAACTAACATGAAACTTCTCCAGGAGCAAATATAATCTTGTATGGTCAAGTAATATTGTAAGTATTCAGAAATTGATGACAATGAACTCAAATCCTTTTTTACAGTTCCATTTACAGAATACTCAAACAAGTAAAACTACCCAACTGAACATAACTTTTTAGCAAAACTTAGAAAATGTACCAATTTTCCATTTCAATAAAAAATAGTTTGACATGAATTCATGCAAACAAAATCTTGACTATTCTAAAAATAGCAGTTTATTTTGCATGTGTCACACTGGAACATGTACAGACAGTGAGGTTTGTGTGAGTGTGTGAGACTAACGTGAGCATGTCTTCTTGTCGTCATTCAGGTGGTAGCCTTGGTTACAGTCACAGGTGAAGAAGCCAGGTGAGCTGATGCAGATCTGTTGACAGTCATGCTTTCCCTCAGCACACAGATCAATGGCTGAGAAACACAAATACACAGAAATATAATGACATATAAAAAAATCAACAAGTTTGACATTTATCAGATCTTTTAGTAGAATAGCCAGTAGTACTTTCTCCAATAAATTATATTTTCTCCACTTCTTCAGTATATTACTTAGTGTGGCTTTATTCCACAGATGCAGGACAAATATAAAAATATTATATTTTGATCTGCAAAAACAAATGTGTATTTTGCTTGGTAACAGTTTTACCTGAACATGTCTTCCCATCAGCATTGAGCC
This sequence comes from Poeciliopsis gracilis, assembly GCA_911649635.1. Lineage (NCBI taxonomy): Eukaryota > Metazoa > Chordata > Actinopteri > Cyprinodontiformes > Poeciliidae > Poeciliopsis > Poeciliopsis gracilis. Next base: position 4,053,117 of record CAJVRI010001403.1, read on the forward strand.
TGTATCCAGGCAGGCAGAGGCAGGTGTAGGATCCTGGCGAGCTTTCACAGATATGCTCACAGCCGTGGTCAGACTCCAGACATAGATCTATACCTGCAGCATAGTTAAGGCCAAAGCTATGATAACAACTGAACTATTTGCTTTGCAATGCAGTCTAATACATATCTCTAATGCAAAATCTAGTGATGATATTATTACGTAATTATGAGGCTTTATTAGTTGAACTTTTGCAGTCACTGTTACAAAAATCTGGAATAGTGCTAATAAAATAATACTATGATAATAACTTTTCTACAGGTACATTAAGCACCTAATCAGCTTCGCTCTCCCCTTCATATATTTCTGATCAATCCCTGATCTATTCAAATGAATTGTTTCTATGTTACTTTCTACCCTTGTCTTCTATTTAGTAAAACTGCAATATATTTTTAGAGTAACAGTTCTGTTCAGAAAAGCTGATGGAAGTGGAAATATGAAGGGAAACATATAGTCTGGTATGAAAGATATTAAAACATTTAGCAGAGAGATGGGAATTTTTTATCTTCAGGGTAAACATTTATTGTTTGTCGATTCCATTAAGGTTATTTTGGCCCAGCTAAATCCATCTGCAAAACATTTTCACAATAGTTGGCTACAAGATGACTTCAGAAAACTGTAATCCATTTGTTGAATGAAATGTGAGGTCTCAGATGGGCCTTTTTATAAAAACATCTGAAATCCAGGAAAACTGACTTTCCAGAGTTCAGATACTTTATGACCACCAAAAGGAATTCAAAATTGTTCTGAGTCAGAGTTTTATATTCCAGGAGAAATATTTTTTTTACAGTTTATGCTAAGTACTGAAATAATAGGAAAAAATCAAGCATCAAACTTAAGTTGGTGAAGAGCAATTTAATGAACATTTTCTTGAAACTTCACAACTGTGCAATGGTTTTGTCCAGCAGTCTTACCACAGAGCTTGTCCTGAAATTGCAGTCCAAACTGGTAGATAAGGTCAAACCTCTCCACCAGGAAGACATGGTCTTCGAAGGGCGGGGAGGCCATGGCTCTTAGTGATGTCATATCGGCTCTGGCCACTCCCACTGCATAGATCTCAATGCCTCTTTCTCTGGCTTCAGCCGCCACCTCCGCCACACGGTCCTGAGGACGTCCATCTGTCACAATCACAGCCACGTTGGGGACCTAACAAGAAAGAAACTCATTAGCTTGCTACCGGTGTATTGACTATTAGTGAGTTCTCCTTTTCTAAAAGTATGTTCTGTTACATCACAGATATTATATTGCTAAATTTAGATAACATTTTTATGCCTTCCATACCAAAAATATTGATGAACTCCACAAAGTTTAGTTAAGTTAAGATTTCTAGTACTTTATTTAAAATTTGCCTGAGACATATAATTTTGGACTTCCTTTGTATCAGTTGTAAAGGTTTTCAACCGATCAGACTGTCAAATAAATAGGAACAAATTGACTTCAGACAGCAGTTTGCACACCTTTGGCCTATCTCCCTGTCCGGGACTGAAAGCTTCATTCATCAAGTATCTGATGGCGAGGCCTGTCATGGTGCCCTGAGCCAGTGGAACGATCTCATTGATGGCTTTCACCATGTTTTCCAGCTTGCTGTGTGTCTTGAGGGAGAACTCACTGCGGACCTGAGCACAAAGAAGGTGACTGTCGACAGCAACATAACCAAACTGTTCATAGTTTCCACAATTCTTCTGAAAGAAAATCTACACATTAAATAAACTACCAAAGAAAATATTTGTACACTATGAAAAAAAAATACCTGGAAATGATTTGGATGATGACTGCAAAAAGTACCTGGCTGGAGTACTGAACAACTCCCACTCTTGTGGTGTCTAGTCCAATGTCCAGTGTGTTCAGGATGTCGATCAAGAACTTCCTCATTGTCTCAAACTCATGTGGTCTTACGCTGCGGGAGCTATCGATGAGGAAGACTAGATCCAACGGGCCAGACTTACATTTCTGATTAGGACCTGAGACATGGGTCACAAGAAAACACTGTTAAGATAGTGAATAGAACAAATGACAAACCAATGTCTTGAACTTGAAAGCAGGAAATATGTGAGTACTCTTATTCTACGTGAGCACCTGCAAATTTTGACTTATATCTCTAGAGTCACTCTCCTGCCCACGTCAGCTGGCCAGCTTGATTTTATGAGCAGTAGGGCTTCGATATTAAGAAAACAAACAACCACACTATAATAGTTGAATGTTGTTATAGAAAGTTACAATGAGAATACTGTAATTAACTCATATTTTTCTCACTCTTGTCCTTATTTTGTAATTATCAGATTTCCTACCACCTTATGTGAACTTTTTTAACTGGAATCTGCTGTTTTGATTTTTGACATTGACTTGATGTTGGATTTCCATTTTTGTCAACAATTTGTCTCAAACTGTTTAAACAGATAGATATTGATTTGATTTGTGATTTGCAATAAGACTCTTTGAAAGAAGTTGCTGTTGCAACACCAGTAATTCATAATAAGACTTATTTGCAAACTAATCTTTGCTCCACACTGTTTGAGTCAGGTTTTATAAAACAATAGATTATTTTCAGACCAGCATTGGAAAGCTCACTTCAGCATGAGTCGTATCCTGAACACTTACAACACCTAACCTTACTTTTCCATGGCTCCAGCTTTCACTGGGCATCTGTTTTCATCTTTCAACTTTGACTCACTTTCATGTTGTAACATCATCATGGTTCAAACACACTGCAGCCATGAATGAGTTTTTGATGAGCCTGTGTTTTCGTAGCAGATTTATAAGCTGGAATGGGACTGTTTGATTAATGTACATCCAGGAGCTGAGCTTAAACTGGAAATAACAACCAGAGACACAGTGGTCAGTATAAGAAGCCATGTGGGACTAATGGAATCCTTCTTTAGTTTCGAACAGATGTGAATGACAAAGTATTTAAGCACCTCAGTGATTCTATTGTGTGGCGATGAACATGAAGTGAATAGCAGATGGAATATGAATTGACTGTTTAAAAGTCCCAATAAGCTTATTTGTTCCCACTGTGAGTAACAAAAATGTCAAAAAATTAAAGATGACACTCAGTTGATGTTTACAACCTAATATTTTCTCCTGGTAAAGGAAGACAGACCGACCTGCTTTTGGTCTGGCAGTGGTGAAGACGGCAAGAGTCAGAAAAATTAAGACACTCAGTCCTCTGAAGTTTTCCATCTTCACTCTGAAGGTCACAATTGTGCAGAAAGTTCACTTGCAGCTGCAGCTGGTTCCACTGGAGAGGAGCCAAACTGTAAAGATGAAAGTTGGTGGGTCAGTCAGAGGTAAAGCAGACAGACAGACACTTGAGCCAAAGTTTAAGATGCATCCTAAGCAGTCATTGTGAAATGTCAAAAAACTTTAAAAGGTTCAGAACAAAAATACCTGAATTAATGATCTAGGTTAAATAAAATGGCAATGTTGGCAGTAATTTCTACTTTAAAGAGATCACTACCACTACTACTACTACTACTACTGCTACTACTAATACTGTTTAACTTCAATGTTGGGTGAGTTAAGAATGAAGCTGTAACTACCTGCTTAAAACTTAACATAAAGACTGATAAATGCAGTCAACGTTAGAATATCAATCTATCATTCATCTCAGGAAAAACATTTTTTCGAAAGTTATAATTTTCTAAGTTTATTTCTCAGTTTACAGATAGTCAATTATAAATAGTAACCACAGAGAGCTTAGAAAGAAACTCTTTGTAAAAAGACACAAGGCCAAAGACAATTTTTTAGAAATGAGAATGTGAGTTTTCCAGATTTACTCATTGATGTTTGTTGTGCTCACAGAAATACACAAAACATGCAAACGTGCAAACAGAAGAGTTAAAAGCTGATGAGTACAATAGACGTTATTCTTTAAGATGAGAGCTCCTGCCTAATCAGTAGGGAGTCTGCTGCCTAAAACCAGCAGCGATAGAGAGAGTACATCCTGTGCAGATCAGGGTCTGTCGTAGAGAAACATGACGCACTATCTAAAACCATGCAGACACTCACACCTAAAATCAATTAACATTGGCCAGTCAACCAAACATGCATGCTCTAAAATGTGGAAGAAGGCCAGAGTATTCACAGAAGGCCCAGAACATTTCTCACACACTGGAAGAATATTTTTGACTTTCTTTTTGTGGCGATACAAACAAATTCACCCTTTAGGTCACCGCATTTATTACTCATTTTGTTTTTGCCAAATTCTTGATAAAACTGTGTAATTTACTGATTGTTTAACACTGTATAACCAGTGTGGCTATCATAAAAAAAGGCTCACATTTTAAAAGCACTATATTTCTTTGACTGAAAATTATGCAGCAGTGCATTATTTGAAGATATTATCCCGTTCTGCTTCATTTCATTCATTGGTGCTGAACACAGTAATTAGTGAGGAAAAGATTCCTGCAGAATTCCCCCCTTTGTGTTCCTAATGGCTCTGGCAGGCTTGTGTTGCAGTGGGACATTCCAGTCCTGCTCTATCATAAACCACTTGGCTGGAAACACCTGGTGAAGGTGCACAGCAGTTCCTGTTAATAGAAGGCTGTGGAGGAACACACACAAGTGCCTGACCTGCCTGTGTGTCTGTCAGTAACCCTGTAGGCTATCAGCTCGGCAGCAAAGGGGCAACGATAATGTCTGGAATGTGTTTATGTTCATGGAACCTGGTCAACTCAAACAGGCAGCATGAAAGCCACCTCTCTGTTTTTAGGTCCACAGAGATCCTGTGGGAGTTAATCTCTTTCAGACTGGTAGACAGAAACTGGAGTCATCCTGAGCTCAGAACAGAGTCATGAGTCAACAGATGTAGCCGAGCACAAAGGAACGTTTCTCTGCTTTTTGTCTCGTCTTTCTCTGAAGCATCTGTTCTTCCTCTCTGTGCCTACTTACTCTCTCCTCCTTCAGTCTTGTCATTATTTTTTATTTTTACAGGAGCATCTCTGTGGTTAATGGAAGGCCAGCCAAACATCTGGAGTACATTCCTTATGCTTTTACATATATGTTGCAACAGAGCCAAGTCAATGGCTGCATCTTCTATAAAGGGAAGCAGAATTAGATTTTAAAGCCAGAAAACATTTTTTTTAAAACACAAACGTCCTATCAAACCTGAGAAGTTATTGCAAAACATTTACATAAAATTTTCCTTTTGATTCCCTTGTAAAACTGAAACACTATCATAGAGACAATGTCACAGCATCTGCAGCATTGATGGTACATATTACAGCTTCTATTTTCTTGACAAAAAGGCCTTACTAACATTGAATATGTTGAACATGCTTCCTTTTGATGTTGATGACACTGAAAATACACAACAAAACCATTTTCTATACTAAGACATCTTTTGCACAGAATTTAATAACTGGAATCCTGAAGCTGAGGGATGAATTCATGCCATAATTACTATATTGATTCAACAGCCAGACCAATAAAACAACTGCTAGTGTTTCTTGTGAACCAGCAGTTACCAAAAACATCCACTATGTGGCAGCCTTGTAAAGCTCAACATGCAATCAGGAGGGCGGGGTGTTTGTGAACAGTTAATCTTAACAAGTGGAGCTAGAAGCTAATTTGACCACAGTTTGCTTAATAGTCAAAGGACAAAAAATCTGCAGCAGGATGAATATGAATGTGGAAGAGATAAAAAAAAAAAAATCCAAATAATTACAAACACCTGTCTTTCTGCTTCTTGTTAAGTTTACAATATGAAAAAAACATAAATAAATGAATAGTCTCTGATTTCTCTCTGAGCGAAACTTTTGGTCCAAACATTATTTTGCATGTAATCAAGACAGGCTGCAAACTGGAATGCTGTAGATGTTAGAATTGCTGCCCCAAGTTCCTGGGATGGATGGATGGATGGATGGATGGATGGATATATGGATGGATGGATGGATGGATGGATGGATGGATGGATGGATGGATGGATGGATGGATGGATGGATGGATGGATGGATGGATGGATGGATGGATGGATGGATGGATGGAAAGTTATTTTGTGACTTTGTGAAATTAATAGGCACTAGTGATTCTGTTAGAATAAACAACAGGAACCAGAAAGGATATTAGAAAAAGAAAGCTCATATTTTATGCTGTATTATATTTATCTAATAAGCCACTAATTAGACAGCTTGAGACTTGAGGCTGTCTAACCATAAATTGTGTGTGTGTGTTAAACAAAGACTCCTCAGTCTAACTTTCCCCTTACCCACCACCCCCACTCCTCCTTTTGAGTCGTCCTCTCACATTCACCGTTCAGTCACCAAACAATGACCCACTACAATCCTGCTGCTGCTGCTCAGCACCATTGACACTCAAGAACACACATCTCCACTGCCTCTCACAGGCCACCACATGTTCTATAAGTGTCCACAAAGAAGATCATTCAGCCCAGAGAAACATATTTTCTCTTCAAACATCTTATTAACTGGCCAGTGGTGAAAGCTGCAAAGAGTGCTGACAGTCAGTTATCAATGTGGCTTTTACTGAGATCCTATTTTCTTTCATTAACACTTTGCATAAATCACAACAATATGCCTCCTTACGTTCTTCAAAAATATAGCAGGCTGTCCAATTACTGAACATTTGAAAGTTGAAAAAAACTGAAAAGAAAAAATTTACTTTGAGTTTAAAATTAAAGCAAGCAGTAGTTAAATGTTTGTTAGGCAGTTTGATGCCACATACTGCAGCGCCAACCAGCCGTTACGTTTATAGATCTACTTCTGAAGAATAGCTGGGGCCCAAGTTGGCATTGGCATATGCTGGCATGCAAGTGAGATTACAACAGATGAAACATAAACTGTAATTTTTACATTTTGGCAGTAAAAACACAACGTTCTCTTTGTACCAGTCTATTTGCTCTTAAATACATGGAGCAGTACAAGTTTGGCTTTGAAACATTTAGTTTTATGGTTTTTTTTAGGCTTTTCCATTTCATTAATAAATGTGTCAAACTTCTGTGCATGCACAAAGTAGAACTGTTTTAGATTAGTTGCCAGAGATGGTTGACTCAGAAAACTTTTCAGCAAACTCTTTTGGAGTTAAGGACTCTGCTGAATTCTGAAAAAGTGTATTGTATATTTTTGTCTTACTGATAAGACCGTTGATGTGATATATCGACTAGTTAGACCAAATCTTGGTATAATTATGCATGTGCTAACACTGTTCTCTGTTATACACAGTGTACGGAGACTCTGTTAGAAAATATTCTCATATACAGAAGAGGTGAATGACTCTGAAACTGGTATCTGATTTTCCTAGCCTCTGAAATTAAAGGGCTATTGTTTTGCTGTTCTATTGTTATCATAAAAATTGATTATTTGATGTGCGGCTCTAGTACAGACTAATAAATATTATTCTACACTGATGAGAGGTTCTTTTAACTAGGATGGTAGTGTCTCACAAAATAAGGGATCATTCTGTAAACGATAGTTTGCCAGGTTAAAGCTCTGTCGATCTTAGTCACCTTACCATTCTGCCCATGTGCAAGATAGTTCACTAGTTTTGTGCCTGACTGACTGAATAGCAGCCTCACTTTTGTCAGTCTGCCCTAGGACAGGTGTGGCTATAATGTAGCTTATCGCAATCAGTGAGTGAAAGTGTGTTTGAAAGAATAAATGATGCTTTGGAGTAATCAGATTTGAAAGGAGCAATACAATTGCAGGTCATCTTCAGTTACTTGTATATCAGAAAAGAGAGCATAAATACTCAAATCTGTGAGCGAAGCAAGTGGAACAATTTTACAGCTTTCCCTGATGTCCACTCAAACTACACAACAACTGCATGAAACAAACTCTGAGCTGACCTCAACTTCAGTTTGAGGCTCCTGCAAAGTAAGTTGTACAAACAAGATGTTCAAGCTGCTCGATGTCTGATGTAACTGGAGATCTGGGTTGTAACTTACTCTTCTGATGGTATGCTTTTCAACTTGCTGATTTAGTAGTGACTTACCAATCTAACAGGATTTCAGAGGAGCACATTTAATTCTTTTCCATGTTATTTATATGAAACCTTTACCTAAATGGAAATTCCTGCACCTTCTGTCTTTAAATCTGAGGTGTTTCTCTGGTATTTCTTTACACAAAGTAAAATACTTTTACAGATGATTCTATAGATGGATTAGGATTGTAATTAATAATGCAAATGTGCTTTTTCACACAAACACTGTTATTTTGAGTTCTAATTGTTGCTAACTAAAAAATATGCTGGAGAAACTGCAGGAGATGTCACTCTTTAAGATGAATGTAAACACATGTGAAGAAGTTTTACTATTTACTATTGTTATTTCTTTGAATGGATTTGTATGCAGTACTTCAAAAATAAAGACTGTTACAGAGTTGTATAGAAAGATTAGCTAAAAGATAGACGTTTTCTGTTTTCCCGTCTATGGCCAGGTTTTAGATAAGATAAGCAACTTTTTGTTCCTATTTCTGTCCTGTTTGTTTGACATTTTCCATTCAAAAGCTTTCATAAGCAACACTTTTCCTCAGGATAAAACAATCACTTTTTTCACAATAAAATGCTTAAAAGTTATTTATTAAGCCAGTTTATTACTTAAACTGGCTTAATAACTATAAAAAACAGAATATTCTATTTGTAAAAAATGTAGTCTTCAAAAATGTTGTGTGTTTGTTTAAGAGAAAGGTGTGTGTGAGAAAGAAGCAGTTCAGGAACAGGTGATTATCTCTAGGCATACAGACTGAACCACACAAACACACACCACACACTTCTTACGCACTGAAACTAGATAATAAGCTCATAATGCAGAGCAAACAGACATACACGCTCACATTTGTTTTCCATCAAAGCTCCTGTTAGAATGAACTAAAATACAATACCATCACATGGATCATGGACATTTTGCAGAAATTAATTAATGCAGTTCTTCACACAGTGAGTATGGAATTTCGCTGCAGTGTTTGAAAATTCTGTAATTAGAGGAAATTAATCTTTGCCACTAGAAACTTTTTCACTTTAAATCAAAAGAATAGTTCTTGAACCAAGAAGTGGAAGAACATTTTTCCTCCTCAACTGATAGTAAGAGTCATGACCCAATTTTGCTTGGCTGCAAATGAATGCAAAGAATGATTGACTCTTGTATGCATTATTTTTGGACGGACACTTTCTTTATTTCCTTTTGATAATTACAGGGGATGTGTGTTTTGTACTTATAGAAGGATTAATAAATATTAGATTTCAGCAGACCATCAAACTGGAACCTAAAGCTAAGTTAAGTCAACAGCTGCATGAGTCAAATTACAAAGCCGTTGGATCCAGTGCAGCACAGAGAAGGCATTCTTTTTTCTGCCAGAATGAAACTTGGCCTGGCATACATTTTCCTATCCAACTACATATTGATATTTATGACCATCTCATAAACAACTGGGTCTGTACAGTTGGACTTGAAGATTTCCTACACAACCTTTGCCAACACAGAGAGACAATGAACCTGAAAAGCATCCAATACTAAATGAGCAAAGGCTGTCATGGACAAAGTGGACATCACAGATGATAATAGACAAGGTGAGTAAATGTTGATTTTGACCCTCTGTCAGACTGATTTGTGGGAAAATGCCAGTGGATAAGTGCCTCAGTTTTGTTTTGATTAAGGGTCCACAGAGTGGGATGTAATGGCATCAAGTGGCAAAGGATCATAACTTATCAAAACTACACAGACGTGGCCCTACAACACCAACTAATGGAAATATACGTATATTTAACTATTAAAATAATCCTAAAAGATATTACTAGTGGGTTGTGTAGCAAAAGAGAAAATATCAGAAGTAACTTGTGTATTATGTTTCTTCACTGTGTTTTCGTTTAATTATTTTTTTCTAAAAAAATAACTCAGTCAGATTGTATGGAAGACAACTTCCCTTTGTAATTTCTCAATTAGGTGTAGGTATAGATTTAGACTGGGGCATTATGCTTCACTAAAGTGCTCCTACAAATGTCTAAGCCTTCACAGAACAGATGTTCCTAATCTGAAATTAAATTATCAGCTGTTGTCTGATTCTTGGATGAAGTCCACATTTTTTAGATTGAAAATGACATAAAATCATGTAATTTTCCTTCAGAGCCTTTATGCAAATCTTTGAGTTTGTCTATCAGATAAAATGTCTGCAGAATGCATTGATGCTAATAGTTGCATTGTGACAAAATGTGGAAGAATTCCAGGGGTATTCAGACACCTGCAAGCCACAGCACATAACTAGTATATTAGCATCAAACATGCAATTATAAGCTTATTTCTTCATCTTTAATTGTTAAAGCAAAAGTTTCTTGAATGTTGAACATCCAATACATTCACTTTATCACCTGTATCACCATTAAGACAATCACCTGGTACCTATTCTTTACTTACTTACATTTAATTTGGCATAAGCAGGAAAATTAAACGCAAGTTCACAGGAAAACCTCTGCAATAGGATACATTGATGCATGTAAATGATTTATATTTTTCGCAAAAGCAGTTATAATGCATGCACTTACAAAAGAGCAAATACAGGAAGTTGTAAGCAAACTTAAACTGAGACAGAACCTAAAATAAAATCTCAGAACCACAAAGACTAAACAACACCGATGCTGCAATGTTGAATTTATATAGCCAGCTGTCAAAACAATTATGCACAATGGATTTTCAAGATGTTACAGTTGCAACAGGGGAATGTGCAATACTTTTTGCACATATGACAGTTTCAAGCTTGTCATATTGGACATTTCTCTTCAACTATTTGTTTTAACAGTGTTTTTCCTTGTGACTCTTAGACTTTAGAAGCTAAGCAGACACTGAAAGCCACTTAATTGTTCAATGGACAGGAGTGACAAACTTTCTTTATCTTGAAATAATTACCACATTGAATAAGTCTGAGCTTGCTCAAGAATCAAGTTATTCCTTTCCTAATATTATCAAAAGCCCATAAGTCACTGTCCATAAGTCTAGAAATTGTCCAATAAGAACTAAAATCTTTGGACAATGAGTCCATCAAAGTACTTCCTACCCCAAAGAAAATGTGCAACTTCCCCTGCAGAACAGAAGTGGCCCAATTAAAGGGCTTGGATTACATAAATAAAAATATAAAAATGTAACCATGATGGTTAAGATAAAAAATATTTTAAATGTAGGACCAGCTGTTGTAGATTGTACACATTTATAAGTGAGCAATTAATCTTAACTTTTATTTTATGGCCTTGTGAGTTGATGTTTGGAAAACAATTCTGACAATATTCTCCCTTGTTTGCCCACTGATTATGATGTGAAATGATCATCTCTTAAGTGGAGCAGAAATTAAAGCAGGAGTAAAGAGGATGAGATGTAGAAAAGAGAGGAACAGCATGTACAGATGAGTTGAAAAAAGAGAGAGAAGAGCTATACAGCAAATTCTGAATATGTATAAAATACAATTTCTCTGTAAATTTGACAGAGTTTGGAGCTGAGATGAAAAAGGAAAGCAAAGATGTAGACCATGTGTCCATACACACTGACGCAGAAAGATATTCTGACGTAATTGTGGGTAGAAGGAGAGATAGGAAGGAAAGCATGGACAGACTCCCAGTCACTAGACCATCTTTTTGTGATTTGGGATTTGAGTGACAGCTGGAGCGCATGCACAGAGGAACACACTGCACTTCTTGTTAGTGGCGTTAGATTGGAAGCAGATGTTGACTCTGCTACTGTTAGCAGTTTTGTTGACTGCCTGACTGTTTTACTGGTGCTCTACCAGCTCACCCACCTCACTGAAATACCTGCTGAGCTCATCTAGATCTACCTGAGCCACTATTCATACGTTAAATGTAGTTGTGTTCAGTGCCTTGTTTGAACCTATAAGGCTGCAATTTCCAAAAGCAAAAAGGTTAAGATTAAAAATTCCCTTCCAAGTTATTTTTGGTTTGATAAAAAAAAAAAAAGAGTTTCTGATAGCTTAACACAGCATCTGATAGCAAAGCCCAACATTTAATATTGCCTATGCTTCAGTTAGAGGTTAGAAATAAGGATAAAATTAGTTTGACAACAAATTTTACATTTGTCAAGTATCTAGTTGATGCAGAAATATATATTAAACTGCCTCAATTGCTTATAATGGTCAACACAATCTTGGCTCCAGAGACCCTTCATCTGTCTATGTGGGTGTAGACTCAGTTTCAGTTTGATGTAAAACTCGTTTATTTCTGTTTAGACAGGCTGACTAATCAGTCTGTCTTTCTGACCGTCACCTTCATGCTGCCTGTACACAGCGTCACCTCCAGGCAACCAGTGGGAACCTAAAGCATTGCACTCCCTCACTCACATTCATTCATTCAAACACAAACTTTAAACCCCACACAGCATCGTTATCCACTTTCAAAATTTTTAAAAATATCAAAAATCGATCAGCTTTTTACTCCCTAGAGCAAAACATTTACAGCAACATCATTTTGCAAAAAATAAAATAAAATAAAAAAAAAATAGGTTTGTTAACTTTATTTATTGGTCCTCAGATCGAAACATGAACATATTAAACATATGTAAAGTTAGTGGTTAAAAACAAAAACAGACCAAATAAAACGATATAACCACTTGACCTGCAATCGGCATATTCTGAAAAGATTCATACTTTTTTAAGCTGCACAAGATTTTCTCCTTGTGCAAAAAGCATTGGTAAATGATACTAACATGGTCTTAGAATGTCCCCCGTTTTTCAACAGATTATTAGCACAAATCTCTCTCGGTCTGTCAGAAACGTCCATTCAACAGGCGGCATTCTCCCATACAGACTCCTCTCTGCTCCCCACCTTCCCATTTCCCCCGGATCCGACAAACCCGCTGACTCACCTGGGGACCCTGATGCCAGGACACGACGCACCGCGGACCGGCGGATGGGACAGGTAAGCCGGCGAGCACCGAGGTTCTTCACCTCCGACACAAAAAGCAACTTGCACACAACAACAGAACGGTTCCCCGGGTCAGAGGCCGTAAGGTCGCGGTTCAGAGGATCCCAAACTTTAGTCAGAGGAACCCTTGCCGTGCCGTGAGGAATGAGCGCTTGGACGTGAAAATGCGCTCGAGGTCTAACCTCTCATTTAGGGACCGATGGAATGAAGGAGTTGAGTTGAGTTGAGGTATTAGGATGCCAGGAGAAAATTAGGGGAGGGGGAGACCGCACCCCCTGCTAAAATCCGAATATCAGTGAGAGCTGAGGAGAGTTTGGAGCAGAGGTGAACCAGTACACCAATCGCTTAGGATATTTAATCTTTCTTGTCCTCAAACAAAGTAATAAATTGAAATTTCTCTACGTCCTTACATCTTATTAGATTTGTGGATGCTGGCTTAAATTAATTCATGACAAAATATATCAAATTTATGTCATTTCAGGTCAGACACTGGTCAGGTTCTGGTGCAGACTTTGTTTTGGAGGAACATTATGGTTTTACAATCTGAAACTCGTCCAATTGAATTGCCTTAACATCAGTTGAGTTAAGCATGCTTGTATCACTAAAACCCCTGACTAGAGCAACAAGTGCAGCAGAATATTTGCTTTTTGGAGGTAGGGGGCTGTTCTCTCCCTCCCCCACCCACTTTGTTCTCCTGTGACATACCAGAAGGTCTGAGCTCCTAACTTACTGTTCTTTGACCTTTTGAAGAGGTTACCGTCACCTTGGTGACTGACAACACAAATAGCTACATCCACGCAGGTTTAAACAGGCTGAATGGGATCGCCCTCAAACAGGAGTAATATTTTGGTTATGGCTCAGAAAGCAAACATGTAAAGCAGACTGCTCACATCTGTCTGCTGGAATAGGGGAAAGGAACATTTCATTTCCTTTAAATATTAAAGGAAATTAAATGAGTCCTTATGACTTATGAAAGTCATAAGTCTTTCATAAGGAGAAAGACTTATGACTTTCTCCCTATGAAAGTCAGGTTGATGCATATTGAACATGTCAATGTTGTCCTACTTAGTGCTGTCATCTGCTCAGGTCTTGCTCTGTTTCCTTTTCTGTGTTAACATTTTCAGAAAACTTTGTGCAATATTCTGAGTGACAGTTTTTGGTGACGTAAATGCAAGAAAAATAAACTGTACCACACTGGCTTTTTGTTTTTATAAATATTTCATATATATCTTTCTTTGTTAGTTTTTTAGATTGTCATAGTTTTGTCATGAGGGATGGAAGTTACATCTACAAATCAACAATCATACAATTCAAATCTGTTTTATCAACCCTTCCTTAAAATGTGCCTTCCTCTTTTTGTGTTGACAGATTTCATTATGAGTCCCATTCCAGAGACCTGGCCTCTGGGACTGTTCTTTGCTTCTGCCTCTTCAATACTTTGTCACAGTGGAGAGAAAACACAGTAAATGTGACAGCAGCCTAACAGAACAATTTGACCCTGAGTTACTGATCTACTTGAAAATCAGTTCAGCAGAAAATCCACTAACTAAACAGAAAATCGACGAACAAATGGAAACCTTAACATCAATTTAAATTTTTTATTCTAGTGGTCAGCGAGAGTGCTGCTCTTACTGAGCAGCTCTTAGTGAGCAGCACTCTGCTCAGTCAGATGATTTACTGGTTTTGTAGATCTGAAAGAAGGATATAATTTGTGGTACTACTTAAGGAAGTCAAGCAAGACAGAAGTATGTGAGGGGAGACAAGAATGGTGGGGAGATGTGTGGTAGGTTTGGTAGATGGAGTAGAGGTGAGGGAGGGTCAAGCTCTGTGTCATTGTTTAATAGAACAAACAATGCTGAATCATGTGGAAATCTGAAGGACCATAGCGCTAAGCTAAACATTTTAGTGTAACATTCAGTTTGTTTATGCAATGTTTTGAAATTCAATTCAGTTTTCACATTTTATTAATCCAAATTCATGTCAAGATGACATAAAAAGACTTTTTTAAAAGCAATATAGTTTAACTAGGTTTAACTAGGTTTTCCAACATTAAAGTACTTTATTTGCTTCAGAATATTGGAAAGCAATATGTTTGCTTTCCAATATACAAATAATAGATATACAAATAATACACTCTGGGGCTCTATGTTACTGACAGCATTGTCATCCAATTAGGAGACTTGACCCAGGCTTTCAAGGCTGTCATCTTCTGGGTGGAGCGAGAGAGGCAAAAAGGGAAGCTCATGCAGACCAGAGCGTCACCATCCTGCACGCCAAGGTTGCTCAGAAGTCTTATGGCAACGAGAAAAGGTCTGATAATGTATCTCTGGTATTGAAAAAAACATTCTGCAATGCAAAAACTAACAGAAATAAAAAATACAATAATATGGCTAACATGAAATAATTTTGTCATTGTACCTTTATCTAACGTGAAGTCACCACACACTAGAAACTCTTTGAACCTTTTGGACATGTTTCTGCTTTAAATGGCAGGAAAATTTGACAAATAACTCTGCTGTAATGCTTATTAATTTTAGATTTTCAGAAAGAAGCAGATATAAGAGCAAAAGAAGAATAAAATGTCTGCC
Organism: Poeciliopsis gracilis; assembly: GCA_911649635.1. NCBI lineage: Eukaryota > Metazoa > Chordata > Actinopteri > Cyprinodontiformes > Poeciliidae > Poeciliopsis > Poeciliopsis gracilis. Next base: position 4,068,608 of record CAJVRI010001403.1, read on the forward strand.
TCACAATAAGAAATGAGAGACTGTTTAGTAAGGGCAGATTTACAACCTAAGAAAAAGTTCAGTACAGTTAATAAAATGTGCACAAAAGTGAACAAACTGCCTGTATATTTATTTTGATGTACATTTCCACATCCCCATTAGGTTTTTCTGCCCTCCACCTTGTGTTTATATCAGCGGTCATGGATGGAGAGTCATGCAGGATCATTTGAAAGGTGATGTGACGAAAACATTTAAATTAAGATATCAAATCATCTTCTTCAATCTAAATAATTTCCTCTTCTGTCTGACTTCCTATCACCCCATTATTTCCTATTTTTTCTCTCACTACTTGTCCTGCAGCGGGAGGTTATGGGGACTCAGTTTATCGGATATGTGGTTACATGTGTCTGGACAGCTCCAGTCAGTCACAAGCAGACACATTCAAACTGCTCTTTGATGAGCAACCAAACTCAAGGGTGAGAAATATGATCCTATGTTTTGCACAAATGTGGTTTTAGAAGTCATGTTTGTTTCAAAATACCTTTTTTGTTACCAATATTATCTGACTTCAACCATCAAAATAATTTTCTTCTTTTATCTTTTTTGTTGGCTCTAGTGGCCTTTATATGGTATTGAAAAGGGTTTTCGAATACTAAGGATATGTGGTTAGCTTCAAGAAAGTTTATTTAGAAATTTAAGGGCATGCTCATGGTTTTTGTGGCCGTTTCAGACGGCAGTTTGGGAGAGACTGTGAGGATTTCCTTAATCCAGTCACCATGTTCTCAGGAGGAGCAGAGGCATTTTCATCCTGACTCTGGGACCACTTGTCAGATCTTTATTCCTCCAGAATCACAGATGGATTCATGGGAGGTTGGCTGTCTGCTCTACATGTGTTTTGTGAATCTGAAGAAGGTTTACAACACAGTTCCCCAAGGGTCAAAGGTCATGACCTCTTGTGTGTCCTGGAGCAGTTTGCAGTAGAGTGCAAAATGGGCAAGTGGCCATTTACCCAACCCTGAAGCCACAGGTTGCTGGTTGGAGGTTAGACTCCACCTCAAATTGAGAAGTTCAAGTACCTTGATGTTTTGTTCATAAGTAGTAAGGTGTAGAGTTACACAACCCCGCTGTCTTGGATAGTTTTTTCCCCACACACCAAAATAGAATTAACAGGTGAGTATCAAGATTCAACAGAAGTTAATGGCCTGCTGAGGAGGTATCAAAGTCATTTGAATCAGGTAAACTTTGAGCAGCCCTAGCTTTTGCTAGAGGGATCATAAAACCTTTCTGGGAACTGTTTGGGATTCTCCAGAATGAGCTGGAGTCGGCATCTGGGTGTCCAGATGGATGCATGGGTAATTACAGCAGCATAAGGTTCCCTGAGAAAAAAACAAAGCTGTACTACTGCTTTTGTTTTTCTGGGTTAGAGATAATTGAACATTTTCTCTAAAAATAGTTTGAGACAGAATTATCCCAGTAAGTTTTAGTTTCTGTTTTTGTTTTTTGTTGTTTTTTTTTGTTGTTTTTTTTTTCATTTTGACACTGACTGTCTTTGTTTCTGCAGCAGTTGTTTGCTTGTGCAAAGTCCCTCTTCATCTCCGACCAGGACAAGAGGAAGCATTTTTGCCTGCTGCTGCGACTTTTTTTAGGCAACAGACAGGAAGTGGGTTCCTTCCAAAGCAGGATGATCAAAGTGATCTCCAAACCTTCCCAGAAGAGACAGTCCATGAAGAATGCTGACTGTGAGTCACGCTTTTCAATCCAGGAAATCCATCTGTTTTTATTTACTTTACTTTTACAACAAAGAAAAGTAAATTTCTGACATTAGAATGATGTACAATTTGTGCAGTAAACAACAAAGCATTAAGGTAGAAAGGAAGACAAGAAAATCAATATAAAGAGAAGAATTAACTTGAATTAAAGTTATTGAATTTAGAATGTATTCTTCTGTATAAACTCACTCTTAAATACTCACGTCAGTGTAAAATTGTGAAATAAGTTGCAGGTTAATTTGCTTAAAAGTTTGAACCTCCTCACTAGTTAAATCTGGATCTTTTGGTTAACCGGTGTAGTTACAAATGTACCGTTGGGGCAGTTAGCATGAACTTTGATTGTTAAGCAGTATTTTAGGGCTCTAACAGTGCACAATCATCATTATGGTCTGTTCATTAAACATGTCAAAATGTACATTCTTACTCTTTACAAAAAGTATGTAGTGTGTCTTACAGTGTGCCTTTATGTATTTCCAGTGTGTATATCCTCCTGCTCCAAAGTGGCTTTGTTCAACCGTTTACGCTCACAGACGGTCAGCACTCGTTACCTCTCGGTGGACAGAGGAGCTTTCATAGCGAGCGCCAGACAGTGGACAGCCTTCACCATCACCATGGGTAAATGTATGCAAGTGTGTGGCACTGATGGTGTACTACCTGTAAAGTATTTTCAAAGGTTTTTGGATTCAGATGTGATCATACGTCTTGTGTTCTGCCAAAATCTCAGTGGAGTCAGATAATTATCTAACTGAGAGCTAAGTTGTGACTTCAACAAGGAGATATTTTATATTGAATATTGGATGTACTACAAGGTTTGGGCAATGCTTTAAAATTTCACATGATTAGGACATGGAAAAAAATTCTCAAGTTCTCATTTATAAATCTCTCTGGAATATCCAGGGTCAAATGCTATTGTCTGTTTAGCACCAGTTTGCTGTAAAACGGAGGACTGGAGACATTAATGTTCATGGAAGAAGGTTGATAAGTCAATGGATGTACTCCAGAATGTACTCTAACAGTGTGTTACAGATGCTCAGCATCACAGGTCCGCATTGTGCTTGAGATACTTTGCCACATCTTCAAACATGGAATGTTTGTTTGGAGTAATCCACATGTTTAAATTTTTGATATCAGGACAGAATTTTGTTTTCCTCAAAATTCCTCCAATGCAGTAAGACGTTATGTAATTACCATCAAATGGTTGCAAAGACTAATTCGTTGTAGCAGTTTTCTATGTGAGATTTGAACTTTGTTATCCCACCAGTACCAAACCCTTTACCGTGTCTGGTGACGAGATAAACATGGGTCTTCGTCATTTTTATGCTTTTTGTATAGTTTATGTAAGGGTTGCCAATAAATGTAGGTGGTGAAATTATGCATCCAAAAGTTGAACAGAAACAAAAACAAAATAAAAAAAAACACAAAATAAAGATTGGATATGATAAAGCCCCAACATATATATTAATCTCCACAAAATATGTTGACTCTAATAGCAAATATCTCTTTGATAACATCAAACTTCTACCTTCAGTTATCAGACAGCTCACCTCATAATTCAGCCACCCTGCGTTAATAAAGATGCTGTATGTGTAAGCAGGTATTCATCAACATTTTCCCCCTCACAAGTGCGCTGGAGCCCACCTAAAGGTCAGGGAGGTTATTTATGTAGCACGGTGCTTCGTGAGCGCAGACCTCCCACAGCCAAAACCTCAGCCTCAAGTGGTCATCCATCAGCGCGCCTCACACCATCTCCACATCACTCCTACTGTCTGTCTTCACAAAATGCAGACAGTATCCATATAGTACTACTGTATGGAAATGAAAAATGTTTAATAAGAAAAGATTTATTCACGTGGTGGAAACATTTCTATGAATAGTCACACAAAGTTCTTGTGTGTGTTTGTAGTGGATGACCAGCGTGCTGACCAGGGTGGGATTGTGCTGAGTGAAGGCTTCATCTGTTATGGTTCTGTGGTCCAGTTCATTTGCACTGAGTCAGGAGTTGCCCTGCCACCCATGGTAAGACATATACCCACATACACGCACACACATACATTCAAGCACACGTGCAAATTTAGGGCATGGACCTCAGATTTGCTGTCATGCTTTGTTTCCTAAGAGAGAACTCTCACTTTAACTACTGCAGTGCAAATAAGCTACATGAAAGGTTTCTGAATTATTAAATTACCAAAATAGGATCAGTCGTATAGAGAAACTTGGACATATTTCAACAAGCACAGCATAGGGACTCTGAGGTTATGAAAACATTCATACAATGCAGAGTTTGGGATGAGACCTGCAGGAATAAAAGATTATTTAGACTAAACCAGGAAAAAGGGAAATTTTGATGTGACATGAAGAAAACAGCTGAAGTAACCAAAATGTCAGGTGTGAGGTGATTGTGTGCAAACATGAATAAGTTCATGTTTGGGATTATGTTTTGTCATAAACTCATTGTTAAGGGCACGAAAACATCATTAATGTCAGCTTCATGTTGTATTTAGAAACAATATGAATGTAACATGTAATCTGAAACACCGGTTCAGATTTTTTTTTCTTTGAATAGAAATATGCTAACATGATCATTTTTTTAATATCCTTATTTAGCTCAAATTTTCATCCAAAGGAACCAAGAGAAAATGTGTCCATTGAATATCAAAATATTAACCCCAAAGTTTTATAAGTAGCAATTATGATTAATCTGTAGTTTGGGAACATTTGAAGAGAAAAATCTGACTGTTTTTGTCCTTTTTCTATAATTGCAGAGCATTTAAAATAGATCCTATCCCTTCATCCTAACATAATATCAACTCTGACTTTTATGTGAACATTTAGTCCATAAATGTTTTCCATTTTCTCCCATCATCTAATTTATTTCATACTTAGATAAATGTCTGAACAGAGTCCCTCATTTTTTGCTGAACAGACCTTTTTCTCACAGCCCTTGAGCTGCTGACACAACACACTCTGCTGTGGGTCTTGTGAAAGTCGGTTAAATTATACCCTCATGCTACACCTCTATATGTTATTGTAGTCGATTCCTATTACTGCACAGTTTGTTTAAAGTTAGAGAAATTTTGCCTGCTAAGTTGTTAGCGTGACAAGAGTGTTGGCTTTGATTCCTTTAGTGGTTTGCTCCCAGATGTCTAAGGTTGGATGTATGGAGCATAAAGTTCAACCAGATCAGCAGGCTTAAGTATTAAAAAAACATTTTTAATATATTGTGAAAGATTCTCAACTTCTCTGTGGAGTCAGAGAAGTTTTAATTGTAGGCTGTTAATATTTACAATCTGGACCTAAAACATGAAATTACCAAAGTTAATTGACTGAAATATTTTTATTGATTGACTGCATTGACAAGCTTGATTTTGAGACTGTTATTAGATTCCTTAATAAATATTGACTGTTCATATTAATATGCATACATACATCGTAACTGGTCAAAATGATCAAATTAAGCAACGTGTTCACTACTTGACAACAACACCAACAACTACAGATGAGAAAGAACAGAGAGGATGGATGAGACACACAGCTGCTAGAATTACAGATGGGCTGATATGGTTTGGTAATTTCCTGACCAATCAAAGTGCTTTTATATAAGAGCTCCACTCATAACAATGCAGATCGATAGACTGCTCACTCAGCAACACATTGTCCTGCATCAGGGGAGGAAGCTGGCGCCAAGCTTATAAATTTTCAATTGCGATGCAACTATTACTCTCAGGAAGCCATCCTGCAGAGCTCTGTAACAAACCTTTCTCTTTGCTCTTGCCATCTGCATGTTTGTCCTCTTGATATTCATTATTGCCAGAAAATTCAAACCATTATACAAAAGGAAACATTTCTGTACAGCCATCAATATTCTAAAACATTTACAATTTTAAACTTCATTAAACAATCTGGGCCTTTTTGTGAAATTACTTGATATAAAAAATGTTTTTCTTGCTTTGAAAAGAGATATTGTCCTGCTCTGAGCCCTTTTGTTACTTAAATCATAGCATTATATAACCAACATGAGTGAATGGCCGCGTAAAAGCCAGCTTAACAGGCTGACTGTGATTATGCTTTGATTTTACTTTGCCTCAACTACAAGGATAATATGGGATGCACAGGCACCTCTCGGTTGTGCCTGTCAGAACTGTGATAAGAGCAAAAAACACTGCACTGACTGCTGTGTCTAATTCATTTACTGCAGCCTGTCTGACCAGAACAAAGGGATATTGAATTATTTCCATTAAGCTATGCTCAAGTCTGGGGGTTTCCATGACTTAAATTGATTACATTATTGTAAGATGTCCAGAATAAAATAAGTTAGCATGCTTTAAGGTTGAATATCGCTTTTTATTAAATAGCCCAGGGTATGCAGGCCCTATCCTGCCTAACATGAGTTACAGGATGCCCCTCTGCCCAGCTGTGAACTGGTGAAAGGTTTACTGCATGTAAATGTTTGGCTATAACTTTAATGCACCTCTAAAGTGTTAAGTGAGGCATTTCACAGGAATTAGAATTTTTTTTTTTTCTGCAGAAATGATCTTTAAGGGTCTGAAAACATTTCTGAGCTTTGTGATCCCTTCAGGTTATCCGGAAGGTCAACAAGCAGCACGCCATCTTAGACGTGGACGAACCCGTTTCTCAGCTACACAAGTGTGCCTTTCATTTCAGAGACAATCCCAACGCTTATCTGTGCCTATTGAATGATACCATCATACAGTACCAGGTAAAGCATCACCTCACACTATTTTCCTTTCTTTCTATGCTCCATCTATATTATCTTTAATGTTTTCATTCTCTCAATCTCTTCATGTCAACTTGTCTTCTGCCGTCTCATCCACCTTTACTCTGATGAGGCTCCGTCCAGCATCAGAGACTCCAGCAGGGTGGTTTTAAACGATGGTTCCTGCTGGACCATCATTGGTGTGGAAGTGGTTGAATTCACCTTTAATCAGGGTTTGACCTGCATTCAGACTCCAGTCAGTCCTTTTCCTGTTATTAATGGGTTAGAGGTGAGTTTGTCAGAATCTTAAAAAATATTGTGGAAAACTGATTTTCTTAAATCTGCAGTTCTACTTAGCCTAATATAAAGGGGAACAAAATATCTCATATAAAAATATATTCTTCATAAATTCTGTATGTTTTTGAAGGTGAATGGCGGAGGACATGTTGCCATGCTGGAGATCCATGGAGAAAACTTCAGCCCTCACCTCAAGATGTTGTTTGGGAACGCAGAAGCTGAGACGATGTTCAAGTGAGTTGAGTAAGGGGAAATCTAGATTTTGACAGGAGGGAGGTAAACAGAGAAACACTGGGTAAACTTTAAAATGGGGCAAGTCAGTGAAGCTGTAAAGAGATATTGTCAAAAGATAAGTAATTGCAGATTAAAAAAGGCATATGCAAAAAGTCATATTGGAAACAAGCAGTCATCTATTTTACATTACCAGAAGTGTAAAGAAATTTTAATACAATAAGCATCACATGAAGTAGCTCAAGTCAGCCTACAGGGAGAATCCTCCACTTCACTCTTCCGTGGGAGCTTTTAATTTACAGGTTGGTTCTGCAAAAATTGGACAGCCATCCATTCTTTTACTGAATCTCACAGAGGATGAAAGCAGTTCTTCTGACGCAAGAACTGACCTCAGATCCCACACCTGAAGAGCTGAGGAATCATACTTTAGGGTCTCTGGTAGAGGACAGCTCACCACGGGTTTCTGCCAGAAATCCTTTCAGCAGCTCGGTCGTATCTAGGAAAGCCTTGTTTGAATAACTTAGCCTTCCATAAAGTGCTGTTTGTATGAAAAGCTGCAGCCAGACAGCAACCTGACCTTTCATAACCACACAGCCCCAAAGTGTAATTTGGGGCTGTAAATGACATGACAGATGACTATTTCTTTGGTTTTGTTTATTTTACACTACTCTTGTTTCTTCATTTTGTCTGAAGCAATTAGAGAAAATTTTAAACTTAACTTTAAATAGATACACCATTTTAGTCATTACGTGACATTTAGTGCCCCTATCTACTTGTGGATGTCTACATTTATTCTCTTGCTGTCATTCTCATAGGTCTTACTCCTCTGTTTCTGTACTTTTCTCTCTTTAGGTCTCCCAAATCTCTGCTCTGCGTCATTCCTGATGTTTCAGTTTATAGTGACAGCTGGCGCTGCTTTCGTCGCATTATCACTCTTCCTTTGTCGCTCATCAGAACTGATGGCCTCATTTACCGTACATCCTACAGCTTCACCTACACCCCGGAGCTCCACCTGCCTGCATCCTCTCGAGGAGCAGCTGGAGGCAGAGAGGGAGGGGCAGATGGAGGCCAGGAGGACAGAGAGGACATCTTATTAGAGACAATTCATCAAGAGTTCACCAGAACTAATTTTCACCTCTTCATGCAGAGTTAACCAGCTTGTTTACAGTCCTCAGCTGAATTTAATATGAAACAAAGAAACAAGGCCTGCAGTCTGGTCCAGTTACATGAAATCACTCTTTGTAGTCCTTTATAGATTTCTTTGTTCTTGCAGAAATACATTTTACATGGGGGTGTCCAATGAAGGGTTTAAAGAAATAGCAATTATTTGTTAGCATGGCTCTTTCAGTGGGTTTTGTTCATGTTGCAATTTTCAAATGCAAAGGAAATATTTGGATTCAACGTTTTCTGCCATGCAGCAGGAAGTTTGTCTCCATTGAAGATAGAGAGAAACACTGATTTTCTGTGGCTATCAGAAAGACACATCTCGGTATGTCTAATTTAATATTACAATATTCATTGAAGAAGAAAAAATGTCTTGAACCGAAAGACCGTCTTACTGCTCTGTGAGAGGATGTTTTTCTGAAGGGACAGACTCACCTCTGAGAGCTGCCTGCGGAGAGAATAAACTCCTTCCTATTTGATCCATTTAGAAACAGCTTCCAACTTCACTTTCTGTGAAATGAAGGATGCAAGAGTGTAATCTGAGGGTGTACCTTTCTATGTTTGCATGCTAGTTTATGATCCAGCTGTAATAATTTCAAGTCATGTAAGACAAACATGGTTCAGTTTTAAGCAATCAGGTTAGCAGTGATCAGCAAACTGAGAAAGGGAGTTAGGAAACTAAACAAAAATTTGATCAAATCAGCTGATTTGTAGTGTATCACAAATAATATGTGCATATCATTCATATGGTGAATATTTACATTCTCGTGTTGGGCAAAGCATGGGGTCTTTCTCCAGACCTCTGCCTAGGGTGAGAGGCACGGTGTACAATGTTTGCAGGTTGCCAATCTGTCACAGGAACAGTGATGAACATTAACTGCATTTTAATACAGAAGTGCACCAAATAAACCTGCTTAAAGGTTCTTAACCTTATTCTAATTTATTGAAAATGACTTCTGAAGAAACCAAAGTACTCAGAAAACAACTTTACACAGAATTGCCAGGAAATCAACATAGGGCCTTGTTGGTTCGAGGCAACAGTATTTACAACCAAAGATCAGTTGAAAATGAACTGATCAAACTGCCTCTAATGGAAGGCAGATGCAACATATTGCAATTGTTTGTTTTTTAGCTACAGTGGCATTTTGGTTTTTACTGGAATTGGGTAAGGAGAAAACTTAGTTACACTTGGTGAGAACATTCAGACTCTACACAAAACGGCCCCTGAGAGAACTGAACTAGAGACCTTCTAGGTGTTGGCCAAGACCGCTGACTGTGCTACAACAGCGTTGACAGCCCGACAGACCCAAGTGTTACTTTGAGAGATTTGTGCCTCTTGCAGAGGTTCTGTTATGAAAGACAACAGTGCCATGTCACCAATGCTTCTAATGTTATTATTGCCTCCTTGATTTATCCAGCTCATATCTGATTATTACATTTTGGGTCTGGACTGCTGGTTGAGTTCATAGTGACTCATTATTTAGTTGTGATCTGCTTAAATCAGTTTTGTGCTCATGAAAATTCTGGCTGTTTTTTGTTAGCTTTCTATCTGACTAAACAGTGCAATAATTGGTGGAATAAAGTTTTGTCATCAACATATCTACAGTATATAACAACTTTGCATATTTATGTAGCTATTTGTCTACATATAAATACCACATATTATACATACATCTAGTATTATGCATTTAATTTTTGGTCACTACTAATTAGCTTCATCTTTGACAGCACTTTATTCTCGTTGTGCTCCCCATTTTATAGGAACCTAATATTTGTTCTGGCATCAACTTTGACCTGCCCAGAACTAAAACTTGAATAATTACTTTAGATTACCAATAATTGTTCAAACGCTTTCTTTGCAAATTTTGTGAAGAGATAAGTCAAGCTGCTCAGGTAGCAATTTTTTTCGGATTATTTCTGCGGCTGTGCGTGTGGAACTGCCTCTGATCTTCTGCGGTGCTGCACATTAGACAGAAATGTTGGAAGCAGAATAAAGCGATGACAGATATCTTTTGGATAACATCCCATTTGTTTCCACCGCTCCATAATATTTGCCCTTGGCAATGTTAGGTTCTCAGTCCTTTTTTTTAATCCAGTTAATCAAAGTGTCAGTTTGCAGCAAAACTCAAACACCAACAAAGCTTTGCTCAGACTTTAGGCTTTTATTCCCTAAAAAGGTATTTCAATCAAGTCTGTGGTTAAGCTAGCTACTAAAAAGCCCTGTTGTTCCTTCCAGAAAAAGCATCAGAAGACCTCCCACATGGCTCTCCACTTAATTATTTTTTGTATATCCTTGAGGCTAATTATTTTTACTGTAACACGGCATCTCAATGGTTGATATGTTGCCCAACAATGTTCTTTCATCACACAGATCAGTTGTTGCCAGACTGATTTTAATCAAAAAATCCAAGTCGTTTGATTTATATTTAATAAAGCCTGACTTTTGTTTTCTGCCAACATAAATATCTAGTTTTACTTCATCAGAGTCACTTTCAGACTTTGAGTTTTCTGACTTTAGTTTCCTGTTTGTTTGTTTCTTATGAAGTGCAGTTTTGTGAACAACCAGATTCTTACCAGCAGCAAAATGTTTGGTTAATCAGGGAGAGGTTTTATAATGGAAGTTAAAATAAGAACTTCTGAAAACAGAAACCTCTCAATAGGAAGTCTCAACAATCTAAAATAAATGAAATTCAAAACTTTGTAAGTAGTTTGGGTGAATTAATTTTTTTGTTTACACTTTGTTACATTTGCAAGAGATTCTCCTGATTATCTTGTCATTTAGTCCCTGTTGTTCTGCAGTTCTGGCAACAAAGCTCACATCAAGGCTGACAGGGAAATTATGAATCATTAGTGGGATATCAAAGGGGCTCATTTATGGTTTAAATTGCAGAAATGTTTTCTGTAAAATGAAGGGTAGAAAAGAGGCTTTGTTGCATCTGATATTACATGACACATTCTTGTCGGCTGTTTCAGCCCAATTTGATTTTGTCCAAATAAAAGGTTATGTACAGTACCTTGGCAATCTGCACATTTTTAATAATATTTTAGAAAACATATTTTCTAAATATTTAAAAAAACATTTTCTAGAATATGTTTTTATGTCTGGAAAAATATCCTGCTGCTCTTGGCAGTGCATCATTGTGGCAATATGGGGCAGTACACGTTTAATGTTGGCCTAAAAATTACTAAAAATGGCTCAAAAAGAGGAAAAAAAATTAATAACTGTTCTATTACTCAACCAGGCAAGCAAGGGAGTAAAGGGACATTGACCTTCCTTTCATACCTCACATGTTGAAATTCTGAGAGGCACAGAAAGGCGTGTGTCTTTCTTCCTGTTCACATTCTTCCTTCCTCTCCTCCTCTTCCTCATTATTAGCAAGACAAACACATGTGAGAGAAAAGAGGAAGGAGACTGGTACAAACACAAGACCATGGCGTCTCTGAACTGCTAATCTCTGTCATGTGGGAGAAACTTCAAACTAAAAGATTCACATGCCCAAAATAGTGAAGGCCCACACGAGTTTCCCTTCATCCTGGTCAATGAGAAGTAGTATGAAAGAGGCCATTCTTAGGTTCCCGTCTACTGTAACACACCCACACTCCTTACATCCTTGTCTTGAGTTGTGTAAAGAAAAAAGCTTAATGCCTTTACTGCCTGTGGGTTTAGTGTTCACTTTCTTAACTCTTTTGTAATGACTTGTTCTCGTAATAGCTTTTGAGAAAAATAAGTTAATGATTGACAGCTTCTCATAGTTTTATGTGACATTATGTTGCTTATCTCCACAGATCATTAGATGAGAGGTGAACAACACAAGATTGACACGCAACACATTTCAGTCTGATTCAAGTTGATCTTCTCCAATTTAGGAGGCTATTGAGTCTTTGAGCACTGAATGAAAGGTTAAGTTAGTGAGTTTAGTTTCAGGTTTAAGATTCAAACCAAATGGGATTCCACAACAATTTTGAACCTGGATAGAAAAGACATGTGCACGTCTGTGTGAAAGGGTACAGGAGCTGTATTATAGAGGGGCCCTCCAGTTTCAGCACTCAGATCCTTCACAGTGCGGTCACGGGGCGCCAGTCCCTCAGGTTCCCTTTTGTTTATTACAGTGGAATAAAGGAGTCTACTGTCCAGCTCTACTCTGCTAGGCCTCAGACGTCTACCTGCATATCAACACCTCAGCATCACTGTGATAGACAGGCAGCAGGTTAAACACAATAAGTCAGTCCAAAATAAAGAGGCAACGCAAAAAAGAAATACAAACGCACAGACAAATTAAATTACATAATTATTTTAATTAAAAAAAAAATATCTACCAAAGAACAAGAAGTGGCAAAACAGAAAAAGCTTTAATATTTCTCCATTGTCTTTAAGACTAAAGCAGTTCAGAAGAACAAGATAGAGGAACAGACAAGTGTTGACATAAGACACTACTCAGTAGATAAACTTGACATAAAAGTGTAGCAGTGTTTCCTCGGAAGGTGGATCTCATCAGTGTTCTAGTTGCTCGCAGCTGTTCAGCTCTTGGTACTGACAGGATCTGTCTGTATGAGGAATCCTCTTATCAGAAGATTCACAGAAACATGAGCAGAATGATAATTGTTTCAAGCAAATGGAGCATGGGGAACATGGAAGGAATGCTAACAGTGAATAGAGATTATACCAGGTCAGAGTGTGACTTATGCTTTGAGACAAAGTAGGATTCAGGAAAGATGGTTGGGTTGAGTAGAGTATGTATGAAGAGTAAGGATCTAATGAATCTAACTATTTAGAGAGATTATGCAGGGACAAATTTGTGTGATCTAAAACAACTCAAACCAAAACATGGCAGAGCAGCTGAAAGAAAGACAACTAAATACATTTACACCTTTTAACTTTCCAAAGTGACGCTAATAACTGTTGAGGACTTAAATATCACACTGTGTAAACTCCAAAAGATTGTATGAGTAACTTGTGTCATGTTTCTCAAGTTACTCACACAAATTTAAATTTAAGACCTATTAAATCTTAAATTTGTTTAAGATTGAATAGATTCAGATCTGTAAAAAAAATGTTTTGGCTACAGAAGGTCATCACCGAGATCTGACAGAGCTATAGGCCAACAAGAAAGCAAATGTTGAAATGCATGCTTTTATTTTTAGATTCAGACTCCAAAAAGAAGAAGATTGGAATGAAGTTGTGAAACTTTCTCCTGTCCAGGCTCGGAAAAGCACGCAGGCTAGGAAAAAGGAGAACAAGACTTTACTCATAGTGGCAATCATACTACACAAATGTTTTACTGTAAATCTTGCTAGATATTTGTTGTAAATCATATTTAGTTCCTGGAGTGCTGAATCAGCTACTGTTGAGTCTGTGACCCTGAATGACCACAGAATGCTGAGTCAAACGTATGGCCAATAAGTTTATGATTCTAGTTTGATGTGAAATCATTCTGCTGAAAAAATGTGACTTGTTGTTTCTAGGGCCTAATTCCGAGCAACAGCTGCAGATTATTTCAATTTTAAACATAAACCTTTAGTTCCTCCAGCTTTGACAAAAGGCCATGCTCGGAAACATGCAAAGAGGTGAAATGGCAGCAGAAAAGAAAGACATGATTATTATATGAAAGCAATGCTTCAACTCCTGCATGCTATTTGTGCTTTTTAGTAAGATCATAACTCATATGGATTATGCAAAATATAAGCAGTTTTTATGGCAGTTTCACTTCATCAGAGTCACTCAACATACAAACTGTTGAGTGACCATACAGCTGGACCTTCATTCTCTGCTCTACCACTTAACAGAATATGTTTGTAGAGTATAAAGTGGGTTGTTTTTCCTTATTCTCTTGCTATGCTGTGTGTGGTTTTGTTGTAAGGCTGAACCAAAGGATATTACCCAGCGGATACAGGATATATCATGTTATTCAGAATTTCTCCACTTCTCTTTACCTAACCTCCTTTTAAAGTTTAAAATGTACCCCTAATGCAATATTATATAATTTCAGGTTGAGATGTAGTTCTGATAACAAGAGTAGATGAATAACAGCCCAGATGAGTTTTAAGGAATTAGATCAAATTCTCCTGACTCAGTGTGTGTTTGTGTTAGAGCATAATCCCCTGCTAATCCAGGACCTTTGCACATGCTGTGTGTCTGTGTTTTGTGCAACTGGTTGACTGTGCACAGAGGAAGTTGCCCTGTATTTCCAGACAGACTAGGGTCATATGCAGAGCAGGACTACAAGCTCAAAGAATTTACGAGCCTCTGCAGACATGAAGCACCTTGTATTGTGGTGTGAAAAGTATTTTACGAGCGCCCAGTAAATTTTGCTCTTCATCATTCAACAGACAGACATGTCTCAAACAGCATATGTTTTGATGATTTTTGAAATGTGTTACCAAAACTGACAGCTTAGCAAGCAGGCTGGATCTCTGAGTTAATGCTGATTGAGTGAAAGGAACAAGCAGAAACAGCCACTCGGACCATACAGGAGTTCAAAGCATGTTATTGTGTACAAATATAATCAAGTTAAATCCCTATAATTTATTTCCTTCAAATTCTTTAAATTAAATCCATATGTTCTCCTTTAAAACGTAGCATGATAATTTTATATAAGTTTAAATATTCAGGTTCTCACAGTTTTATGTCTTTACCACACAGCTTCATTGAAATGTTTCCTCTATGAAATGCCATCTGAGACCCAGATGTTTCAGAGAGTTGTATTTTAATCATACTGATTATAAATATGGGCAGATGGCATGTGAGTGTTAATCATAAACTGAAATCGCCATACTGATATGGAAAACATAATTAAATTCAAAAGTTTTGTTTTAATTTAAGTCGCATTTTGTTTTTAACTTTTGTTTTATTAATTAAAGGCATAGAGGGAAAAAACTTGATGTAAAAAATTTTACATCAATGTCTGTTTTGCCAAATATGAAGATTTTAGTTTCTTACTATAAATTCTAAACATCTCAATATGACAAGTAAGATATTGACTGTAAACTGTACTGACCAGTGTGAAGGATATGTGTTTTTTAATGACTCTTGACCCTTGATGGACCTTACTGACCTTCACATCCTTCTGCCAGCCTTTGAACTAAATTCAACAGGACTTCAGGGAGAATACACATAATGACTGAAACACACACCCTGCTCACACAACCATGCTCAACAGTTGGTTTGCACATTTTTAATATAGCTAAGATTTGAAAAATTATTTATAATATCCAAATTTTACAACAGTTGTACACTCTAACTAAGCCACTGCTTAGGACTCTTGATCATATGGGGCATCCTGTAAATGCTTGAATTTTTCACACAAATGATAGATTTTTATGTTTTGTTGTTGAGATTAAGAAATGTGATTTTATTTGATAAAATTGCATAAACGTAAGTCATTTATACTGTATTTATTCAACATAAATACACTGAATGATTATTTGATCTAATACTAAAATGTCTGTCTGTTCAGCTCAGTTTGTTCACAACTATATTCTAGAAGTAAAAAATTATCAGTGATTACTTTTAGCAATTTGGTTTTCTCCCTGATTCTACCAGATCTGTTTTGAAACGCAGTTAGTGGTGGTAACATTCTTAACAGCCCTGAGTTCTGTTGACACTGAAAGTGATTCTGTTTCCTGACAGGAAGCATTTACCCACAGGAAGGTTGAGACACGTGGATGCAGTTGCATGTCGAGTCACAGACTGTAGTAAAATGTATCCTTTCTCTGTTTTTCTCGGTGTGTCCTCCATTTATGTGAAGCGGTGCACCAGTTATTTTGCGTTGTAACTTGATTTTGTTCCATAAAAAATCAGGTTGTTCATCATCTAAATTACAACCTATAGTTATGTTTTACTATCCAACAACTTATTATTTGAGACAGTGCTGTCTCAAACTTGCTAAAAAGAAACCCCAAACAGAGGTATTTATGTCTACATGGCAGAGATCTCTGCTGACTGTAGTAATAATTGTGTTGCCTATTTCATGCAATACAGGACACAGGCAAAAGCCCTGTGTGACCCCTCAAGGAATAAAAGTTCTAGACAATGAATAGATCATTTGTCAATCATTTACTTTTTGGCCCATGTAACAAAATGTTTGAACACAACTGGTTTCAAGTGCTAATTGCCTGATTTGAGAAAATGATAAACTGATCTGTAAATAGGGTATTTGTGGTCCCCATACAATAAAGAGACCAAAGAATGTATAGTAAATGGTCGAAATTAGATGCATCATTAAATAATAAACCACAACTTTCCCCTAACTGGAGAAAATATAGGTATAATACCATTTAAATTATTTGGCATTCAATCACAGAACTGCTTGTGCAAACAGCTTATTTAACGATGAAGTAAAACACAAAGTCCATTTTTCATGTTTACTCCCCTAAACATCAAAAACTGAGGAAAAAAAATTAGAACAAGAATGTAGGTTTTGTTCAAGTCAATAGGCCTTATGTTGTGTTCAGTCATCACAGGTGAGCCTTATGAGCAACAGATGAAGCAGGCTGCATAAGAAGTGATGAAGGACTGGAGGAATCAACAAGAGGAGGCAAGGGCTCAATGAAGCCTTTCTTATCTTAAGAAGAAAAGTACAGTAGGAGTCTATCTGGTGTTGCACAAAGGGGAGGAGTTGAAATACAGGTGGGTTTGGTTAAGAGGGGAGGAAGAGCAGAGCGGGAGGGGTCAGAGAGGACTGCCAGGAGGCTCCTGCATGGAGGGTACAGCCTGACTCCAGCTTATTACTGGAACCAGCCAAACATGAAACTCATCTGTTTGATAACATTACTATAAGCCTAAGGGCCATGTGTCTCAGCTTGTTTCTTTAGGAACCACAGGTTTTATTTTGAACTCTTCTTTATTTATTCCAGTTAGTTTGTCCCCTTCTGAGGATGTGTTTTTCATGTACAATTGAAAACAGATGCATACACACAAAACAACTATCTCTTTCTCACTGTCTGACATTAAAGCTGACCAAATGAAAGTAAAGTAATGCCTTCAGGCATCAATTTCAAGATGCCTGAAGGTGCAAACTGTTTTATGTTAGCATAAGCACCATGTTAAGCCATTCTATCATTTTAGTGTGTGCAGCTTAGCAGTGATCATGTTTTGGTGCCAAATATGTATTTTTCTACCACAAAGCAAAAGAAAATGCAAAACTTTTCTTGTGTTCAGGAGTCAACACATGAAACTCCTTCCTTGCCAAACCTCAGTTATCATAATTTTACAGAAAAGAAGCAGTGCTGCATAGAATATCACAGATGTAGTCACAAATTATGAATCTGTATAGTTTTTGTTTTGTATTGTTGAAACTTAATAGGAAATATGCTTCTACAATGTTTTATTGTTACATTACAAACTTTGTGTTGTGTGTTTTTATATGACAAAAACCTCAACTATGGAAAAGCTCTACATATGAACATAGTCTGCGATTGTAGTGTTTAACGTTGCAGTTGTAGTTGAAACCAAGCACTCTTCTCAAAAGACATTTACTAATAAATGGAAAAAAAAAGATTTTGGGAAGACGATGGCGATAAGCTGGTAAGAGAATTGCGCTATAAACAGTGAATATGCTGAAAGGCTATTTAGAGAAGTATCCTAATGGGTGTTAGTGAGAAAGTGGCTTTACAAAGCTCCAACTCGGGTTCATTGAAAATGTGTGGACATTCATGTTGATTCAAGCTAGTTCCTAATACAGCCTATTTTGCAACGAGTATAAGGTAACATTTCAGGGTGTTGGTTTCTCTTATCCCATGGTCATATCCATGCTATGAGCTGTCCAGTTTTTATCTGAACAGCACTACACTGCATGCACTGTTTGATATGAAACTAACTTTTGATGACATGCTAAATCCCAAACAGATTTCATCAAAGTGACCTTCCTGTTCTGTGAAACCTCATTGACCTGCGTCACCTGTCACAATATTTTTTAAAAAGTAAGACATTTCAAACATTTCAAGGAATTTGTGTGTAAATTCCACTGATGTTTAAGCATCCATGGTTCAGTTACTATGTAAATAAAGCTGAGTGCAAGTCATAAAACTCAAATATTTGAGGGACGTCTAACATTTAGTCTGGGCTCCGATAGAAAGTCTCAGGTGGTCCATTCATGGGTTCCAGACATTACAAGGCTGCATTTGTAAATGGGCGTAAATATTCAAAAACAGCAAAGTTCAGTCTGATTTATATCTACAACTATTTCTGTGACTTGTACTTTCATACACTAATGAATCACTGATTCTAATGAATGACTGACTACTGACTGAGCTGACAGAGTCTTCAGTCAAATTACCTCTTAACATAGAACATCAGTTTCTACTCTGTTTTTCATAAAAAACAGAGTAGAAATATAAAAGATGTTGTGTAATAAACTCCAATTCTTTACCATCCCACATTCATTTCACTGTGATAAACAAATTATTTTACATCCTTCCCTGTCTCTGCTGGAGATTTAGTTCACATGACCACTCTGGTGCTGATCTACCTGACCGAACTAAAGGGTCAAATAAATCTTTGTGACCTGGCAAAAGGACCAGAAAATTACCTGTCTCAAAAATTCAGTGTGTGCATGCCTGTCAGAGTTTGTTTGCCTTCTTTGCTTTTGATTGTCTCTTTGCTGATCCTTCTGCAACTTATCTAATAGCCTCAAAAAATTTTATATTTTCAGAACCAGGAAACAGTGTTTTGTTTTGTTTTTTACTACAAACAGTAGTAAAAATAGATTTTTATTGCAAAATATTTTAATTCCCCTGCACTAAAAAAATATCTGATATGCATGTGGCCATTTGACGTCCAGATGTAATTTATCATTTATGAAAAGCTGGAAGAAAGCTACACTTACTAAAGTACACCAAAAAAATCTATTCACAAGAAAGGAGAGTGAGGTAGAGAAAAATAAAAGCTAAAATATGAACAATACTGATCCCCAATTTCACTGCTAACATTAGAAGTCTCCTTTCAGTAAACTGAATTGGTAGAACAGGATATCTGAACCCTCAAAAGGAAAACACTCAGAATATGTAAAAAGACATACAGGGAGAGAATGTGAGTAGAGAATTGCTGTAGTTTTACACACAAATGTGTTATTTCATTAGAACGTTTGATAAATTAAATAAAATTTGAACAATAAAATAACAAAAAATGTAGAACAGTACAGTTAGAATGATAGTATAACAAATTTGTGCTATATTGTATTTTTATTTATTAGGGAATATCTGCATAAAATCATGTTTGTAATCATTATATTAGGTTTTTTATGATTTTGCAGCAGAAACATATCAAAAGGGACATTTCTAATGCCAATCTTGACATTTCTTATGCCAATTTTACTTATTGCAGTTCCTGATGTTTGACACCAGAGGGGGGAAGACTCCATACCAAAAATATTTGGCTTCAAGTTTCAGAGCTGCAAATATTTTCAGAAAAAAAATACTTGAATGTACAGAATTGCTCAAATTTGAGGTATAATTTGAGTGTCCTCATTTAATTTGGAGAATATAGATAAGAAAAAACTAACCACTGACAAACTAACAATCTTTTATTGTGTTGAAGGACATTGTTTTTTCTTCCCTGTTTAAGTAGAGATTAGTTGCCTATACAATCCATCCATCCATCCATCCATCCATCCATCCATCCATCCATCCATCCATCCATCCATCCATCCATCCATTACTTGCCGCTTATCCAGGGTCGGGTCTTAAGAAGGGAGGCCCAGACTTACATGTTGGACTTAATATGAATATTGAGCATTATTTTATTTTCTTGTTATAAATCCCAGATTTTCTTAAATAAATACTTAAGATTTTTTGCAATCCTCATGTATCTCAACTAAATCAATTTTTAAACCCTCTTGGCTTTCAATTCAGCCAATCATTAAAATATACCCTAGAACACACTGAGGTAAAAACATTTAAAACTGTAATAGTTAGCCTACAAAGAGAATGTAACGGTATTTGTACACATGCTGTCTGCCTACAATGAAGTTGGCAGACAGCATTGTCAATGAAGTTGGCTTAGAGTCATGAGCTTTAGTAAGACCTTAGACATAGCAGTCTGTCGGCCTGAGCTATGTGTGGATAGCCTGGGTTATCCAGGTCATCCTGAAAACTATGGGTTTCCACAATGAGCATACAGCTGCATGGTGACCGTTGTAATCACTATGTGCATTTGATTGTACCCTGAGTGCAGCTGCCCATGCACCATCTGGGTATTTATGAAGAGAGTCAACAAGAAGTTGTACTATATATCATGTTGACACAAAAAACCTGCCATAAAATCCCTAGGAAAGTGGTGACAACATTAAATAAATTAAGAGTGTGGTTAGGAGGTAAACTCATACATAGTACACAAGCTCATACAGTATTTAGCAAAAGGAAAGCCTCCATGTTGTTGTACTAAGATTTAGGAAGAAAAGTAATAGTCAGAAGATGCAAATCAATTGCGCATCATTAAACAGTCTTCAGAAAGAGTGACTATCCTTTAAACAGGTAAAGTTTTGCTAGCTTGCAGGTCTGGTGCCAATTGTTTGTAAGCACAATGCAAAGATGGTAAAATATCAGCAATGACCTTTTTCATGGACATTTTTCTATTCAAAGATGAGGCATTGAATAAACTAAAATTACAGAATCAATAATTTGACAGAAGATGCATCTCTTGCCGTTATATTTTTATTCAAAAAGCTAAAACAGCATTTTGAAGACCCCCAGAGAATGAGAGCCCCTTACACAGTGCATACATGCTTTTTGTTCACATTTCAATACGCACCTCTCACTTCCTTGTTCCATATTTGCCCTGTTTTGTCAGCACATATTCAAACAGAAACCACACCTCTGAAAATGTGTGGTCTACATCCGCTTCACAAAAGACAAATTTAAAAAAAATACTCTACCAAGTTCCTTTTTGCAAGTGAGTGCACAGCTCTTAAAGCACTAAGTTTTTACACCTTTAAACCTTAAAGGTCAAGTTTAATTTTTTCCACTACAGCTTAAAGAAAGAATGACATTATTTGAAGAGCTCCATTTTGTTGTGCAGTTGCTTGTTAAGATTTATGACCTCACAGTTCGACTAAGACAGAATGATCTTGCTTTGAGGTTCTAAGTTAAGATATCTAAAACTGTTTAGCTTAATGATTTTGTAAAAACTAGAACAGTTTAAGACAATAGATTTCCATGCAATTTTCTAGTAAAGTCAACTAATGTGGGTCAAGAGTGTATGGCCTGTAAGACCAAATTTCTCCTTCAGGAGTTTGCAAAGATTTCCAGGACAACATTTTTCAGATGAGACCAAAACAAGAATATTAGATTATGCAGCACCACATTTGATTGCTTTTATCTTGCAATGTTCAATCAAATCTTGCTTTGATTCTACTCTCAGCTTCATGCTTTCATTTTGAGTTCTTTTTTATTATTGTTATTTTTCAGTATTTCTGAACTTGTATATAAAGTGCTGTGAATACGCTACTATACAATGGAGATACAATGGAGAATAGTAGCGTGAAGATTAAAGAACATTGTGTACTCTTGCAAGAGAAAGGTAATGTCATTAAATCCCTCCTCTACTTCCTGGTTCCGGAGATAGTGGTACACAGCTTGTGAGCAAAATGGAGTAAGTGGTATTTCGAGTCTCTTATCTCAGGACATCTCTATCTGTCCTCTTTTGTCTGCAGAGAAAAAAACACAACTTCTCGTTTTGCTTTCAAGAAGCGGATATGCAACTTTGTGTTACTTGGTGGATAGATATAAAAGACAAAAAGGAAAATTCTCCCTCACCTGCACTCTTTGTAACACTCAACAGTGACCTTGAACTGAGAACACTATTGCCAGACTCAATAATATTTTAAGTGTTTCTTCTTACCATGAGATGCCATTTCCAATGCAACACTAAGATGGAATAAAATGTGACTCAGCTTTTTAACATCATTACAAAGAAAACAGTCTTTAGTTTTATGATTATGAATTTATTTTACCCAAAATCTTATATACTTTACATTCAATGTGTTTCCAGTTTTTCAAGTTTCAAGTCTTAATTTTCAGTATACTCTGAATTCTCCTTTATCAATAAACAGTCAAATGTTTAATTAGAAATTAAATGATATAATTTATCGCCTTACAACTGAAACATAACAATTGACCTAGTTTCTGTTTACTGTAAAGTGCTACTAACTTTCTCTTTATGGGTAATTACTGTGATAAAGATAACTTTTATCTTTACTATGTCATCGAAACCAGATACAAACTCAGATGACACACCATGCTTCCGAGCAGATACATTTCTTTTTAATTTTCCCTATAATTTTGAAAAAAAAATACAAAATTAAAAACAGTTGGCAACTAGACTTTTTCTGTTTCTGTTTCACCTCTTTCACCCAAAAGGCTTCTTCAGTTCTAAAAGTGGGTTGGTATTATGATTTAAAGTTCTAGTCAACGATCACACTCACAGGGATTTCAAGGGTCATTAATTTAGTTCAGTACCTAGGTCAATGTTACTTAATGACTCAAATGTCTCACTAAAGATGCCAACTTTTGAGGTCACATGTCTTAAAGTGTGACATGATAGTGGAGATTAGATAAAGCTGCCATGCAGGTTTTAGAGAAGAGAAAACCTGAGGATATCTCCTCCCCTTTTTAAAGGATAGAGTTTCCAAAGAAGCTGCTTCATTTTGATTAATGTTTCACTGGTACAAATAAAACGCTTACTGAAAGTGCCAGGGACCTGATTAATTTTCTGTTATTGTGTAAGGTTGTTAAAGTTAGTAGTTTTTGCCTGCAGGATCCTGCATACATATTTCCAAGAAATGCTAATTGTTGTATTTAATGGTAGTGAAAAAGCAGGAGTGAAACTTGATGACTTGCTTATACTTGTCCAAAAAATGTCCAACAAATACAAAGATGTATACAGGACTCAATAGAATTCCAAACCCCAAAAGGGATAACGATTGGACAAGTATAAACAAGTCAGCAAGTTTCACTCCTACTTTCTCACTACCATGGAAGATAGCGATTAACATTTATTGTATACAACAAATGTTGTTCTGTTTACAACAGTTATTGTATACAAAGACAGAATGTTGAAATACACCAGAAGCGCCAATTTGGAAACAGTGTAATAATGTGCCTTCATATGTGTCATCTTCATTAAATTGAAGATGTGCCAAAACCAGACTAGTCAACTTTACATAACTTTGATATTGTCATTAAATATAAGATGTTAAATTCCCAGGGTGTGTCATTTAATGTTTTTCCAGGTCACAAGAAGCAAGATTTCTTATCATGGCAGACTGTTTCTTAAAGTTCTTCTGAAATCATTAAAATCGAATCAGAACATGTTTAGATAAGAGCTTTAGTAAAACCCAAACTTTTAAACTAACCTTGAGGAAAAACTTTTAAAATAGGTTAAAGTAAATAAAATAAAATAAAAAAAAAGCAGTAGAAGTTCTTGTCTTCACTATTTCATAATAATTAAATAATTATATGTAACTGATGAGTATCTGTAACCAAAAAAACTGGAAAAAAGCTTAAAAATTTAAAATGACTGTTTACAAAATCTTTGAACACCATAAGCACTCATAAAAAGTACATCTGCAGATTAACTCGACTTCCCGATCCCTCATGTTTACCATGTTCCCACTCATAAACATGAGTTGTTTTGTCATCCTTAGTAGTTAATGATTACTAAGTCATAATTCCACAATTACCCACATATTATTTGTTAATTATTACTTATGGTAATCTGCAAAAGGTTAAGTAATAATTAACACTAAACTGATTTCCTCCTTCATGCTAGTATGATTCTCGTAAGTATTTATTTACTGCTTTTAGAATAAAGGTCTGACCATATTTATCCTATGGACATCATTTTAATTTTATCAGCAAATCATGAAAAATAAAGGTTTACTTTTAACAGAACGGTGACAATCCTATTCTCCTCACTATATCAGAAGAAAGTATCTTTGCTATAAATTAACACTATGATTAATGCTATTTATGCTCTGAATGAGCTCAGAAGCATTGTTTCTGTTACCCTTCTGTTTCTGTTGTCAGGGCCGTGAGAGAGAGAATGTGTGTTATGAGTGCGAGTGTCACATCCTGTTCCAGCGAGGATCTTTGTGGGAAGCCGAGGAGCTGGGGACAAAGGAGCGGCAGATCCTTCCTTCTGCGCTAAATGGTTAACGTCTCCGGTAGTCAGGGCACGTACGGCTCATTTGTGGCCGAGTTTTGGGGGGTCCGAATCACGGTCGGACATAACTCGCAAGTTGCGGAACTTAAAACAGGGCCATCAAGTGGTAGCTGATTTTGCTATAGATTTTAGAACGCTAGCCTCCTCCTCTAGTTGGAACTCTGAGGCATTGAAAGGGAGCCTTTATTCAGGCTCTAAATGAAAATTTGAAAGATGAACTGGCTTACCGTGATGAGCCGGGATCATTGGAAGATCTTATCGCTCTGGCTATCAGGATCGACAACAGAATCAGGGACAGAACTAAAGCTAAGAAGGAACAGAGTTTCTGTCCTGACTCCAGACCCACCCCAGCCTTCCAGAGCGCTGAGGAGCCCATGCAAATTGGGAGAACCAGGCTCTCCCGGGAAGAGCGCCAGCGGCGGATGAGAGGTCCGGAGTTTGTCTGTATTGTGGTCAGACTGGGCATTACATAGCCAACTGTCCGAACCTGCCAAAAGACAGGGTCCCACCACTAGCAACGGGAGCTGTGGTGGGTAGTTCTAGGAATATATCCCGTCTCACACTGCCTTGTTCACTCATCACAGGTTCCCAGTCTTTCCAGACGTTTGTCCTAATCGATTCGGTTGTGGCAAGATATTGATAAACTCTGGTTAATCAACTCAAATTCCCCAGTTCCCCTACCTGTTGCTATCTCGGTCGCGGCTTTAGATGGAAAGGCTTTACCTGCCATCACTCATCGAACTACTCCCATTGAACTCTTAGTCTCAGGCAATCACCGGGAGACCCTAACCTTTTTTGTGTTCCCGTCACCTCAGTCTCCAGTGGTTTCTGGGTTATCCTTGGCACATCCGTCATAATCCACAACTGGATTGGAAGAACAGTCGAGTTGAGTCCTGCAGTCCCTACTGCCTATCATCTTGTCTTCAGTCTGCTTTACCTCCAGTTTTCCCTCAGCCTACAGATGAGTCCGAACCCGTCGACCTTACCGGGGTGCCTCACTTGGCACCTTACTGGGGTGCCAAGTGAAAACCAACCTTCACTTGGTTTTCAGTAAGTCACAAGCTCTCTCTCTTCCTCCTCACCGCCCAAATGACTGTGCTATAGATCTCCTACCAGGAGCACCACTACTGGCCAGGTGCCTGTATAGCATATCTAAACCGGAGAGGGAGAGCATGGAAAGATACATCAATGAGTCCCTGACTGCTGGTCTAATTCGTTCGTCGACTTCACCCATGGGAGCAGGATTCTTCTTCGTTGGTAAGAAGGATGGAACACTCAGACCATGCATTGATTACAGAGCATTAAACCAAATCACCAGTAAAGAATAAATACCCTCTGCCGTTACTCACCTCTGCCTTTGAACTAGTTCAGGGGGCCACAATATTTACCAAGCTGGATCTTCGCAATTCTTACCATCTAATCAGAATACGAGAGGGGGACGAGTGGAAGACGGCCTTCAGAACACCACTCGGCCATTTTGAATATATGGTTATGCCTTTCGGCCTCATGAAAGCACCTGCTGTTTTTCAGTCACTTGTAAACGATGTTCTCAGAGACTATCTAAATCAGTTTGTTTTCGTTTATCTCGATGATATCCTTATTTTTTCAAGATCCCTGGCGGAACACAAGAAGCATGTCCGTCATGGTCCTGGAGAGACTTCTGGAAAACCAGCTATTTGTTAAAGGCGGAGAAATGTGAGTTTCCATGCCTCATCAGTCACCTTCCTGGGCTTTGTTTTGGGGAGCGGGCAGATGAAGGCAGACCCGGCAAAGGTGCAAGCAGTATTGGACTGACCCACGCCACCTCCCGCAAGCAGCTACAACGTTTCCTGGGGAGCAACTTAACTTACCAGCAAGATTTCCTTTCTCTGTTTAGTCCTCTCATCATCAACAATAAATCCTGTGATTTTGGTAGCATTTGCTCCTTGTTTGCTAGAGATGAGGTGGGAACCATATATTTTAGGTGACTAAAATAATCCATTCCCCCATATAACAAGGGAACAAATCAACAAATCTAGTGAATTTTACAACAGTTGGTCATTACTTTTCTATATAAAAATTAAAAAGAATTATTTGAGATTTTAACATCCAAAATATTTCAAAAAAATATGAGTGTTGCTTTGATGTTATTTATTAATTTTTTTTTTTTCTGTTTAAATGTTTGTCTACCAATTTACAAATATTCTAGTAGACAATGTACCTTACAATATAAACAGATACGGTGTTTTATGGAAAATCAAAATCACGTGATCTTATTCCTTCAATCAATTATGCAAATGTGCAGGTGCGCTAGGTTTTCGTAAGATTGTTTATCATGTTTTGCTTTATGTTAAGCCAACTACACTGCCTGGCCAAAAAAACAGTCGCCACCAAAAAATGGTTACACTCTAATATTTTGTTGGACCGCCTTTAGCTTTGATTACAGCCCGCATTCGCTGTGGCATTGTTTCAATAAGCTTCTGCAGTGTCACAAGATGTATTTCCATCCAGTGTTGCATTAATTTTTCACCAAGATCTTGTATTGATGATGGGAGCCTTCTCCAGCACATCCCAAAGATTCTCAATGGGGTTAAGGTCTGGACTCTGTGGTGGCCAATCCATGTGTGAAAAAGATGTCTCATGCTCCCTGAACCACTCTTTCACAATTTGAGCCCGATGAATCCTGGCATTGTCATCTTGGAATATGCCCGTTCCATTTGGGAAGAAAAATCCACTGTTGGAATAACCTGGTCATTCAGTATATTCAGGTAGTCAGCTGATCTCATTCTTTGGGCACACAATGTTGCTGAACCTAGACCTGACCAACTGCAGCAACCCCAGATCATAGCACGGCCCCCACAGGCTTGTACAGTAGGCACTAGGCATGATGGGTGCATCACTTCACCTGCCTCTCTTCTTACCCTGATGCACCCATCACTCTGGAACAGGGTAAATCTGGACTCATCAGACCACATGACCCTCTTCCATTCCTCCAGAGTCCAATCTTAATGCTCCCTAGCAAACTGAAGCCTTTTTTTCTGATTAGCCTTACTGATTAGAGGTTTCCTTACTGTTCAATCCCAACCCATTGAGTTCCCTTCGCATTGTGCATGTGGAAATGCTTTTGGGTTCAGAATTAAACATACTCCTGAGTTCTGCTGTTTTTCTTCGATTTGATTTGACCAAACGTTTAAGTAATCGCCGATCACAATCATTCAGGATTTTTTAACCACCACATTTCTTCCTGGAAGATGATGGTTCCCCACCATCCTTCCAGTTTTTTATGACGCGTTGGACAGTTCTTAACCCAATTCCAGTAGTTTCTGCAATTTCCTTCAATGTTTTCTCTGCTTGATGCATGCCAATGATTTGACCCTTCTTGAACAGACTAATGTATTTTCCAGGACCACAGGATGTGTCTTTTGCCATAGTTGTTTAAGAAATGAGGAGATACTCATTGCATCAGCTGGGGTTAAATAACTTGTTGCCAGCTGAAAGATAATCGCCTATGCAGTAATTATCCAATAGGAGGCTTGTACCTATTTGCTTAGTTAAATCCAATGTGCGCCAGTAGGCCAGCCCTACTGGCGCACATTGTGGCCAAATAAAAACAACTGATGCCATCTCCAAGAGATTTTATTGGCCAGGAATGTCTGTGGACATCAAGAAATGGGTATATTACATAAGCATAGGTTTAAGTAAAGAATTTTCTCTAGTAATACCAACTACAACATTTACATTTTTGGAAAATAAATGTATAAGCCTTATTCATATTAACAATATGAATCTGTAATTGTCCAATAATGTCAACTTTGCTTGTGTAAAATTATTTTTTGATTTGGTCTTTAATTAACTTAATAGGTCTCTGAGTGCTCATCCTGTCAGGTGAGGGCCCAAGCACTGAAACAGCCAACAGTGTGTACTCCCAAAAAGGTAAAATAATTCATAGGAAAAAGAAACATATTCAGTGAAAATACATGGTAGTGTGCAGCAGTGGTTGGTTGTCCTCTTTGCCTGTGTTCTCATAAAGGGCCTAAATTTTGAAAAAGTTGAATGTATGACATTAAGCAATGTATTTTTATTACATTGCTTTTATAAACATTTAACAATATATTGAGAAGTTACTATTTAACCTTAACAAAATAATGCTTTCAAACATTTTACAGTGGTCTATTATTTTTTTTTATTAATTTATGAACAATATCATTTAAGGTTTTCCATCCCTTTGAATTAATTGGGATGGACCTAATTGGAAAACTGGCCGAAACAAAATGTGGACACAAGTATATTTGTGTCATGATTGACTATTTCACAAAGTGGCCTCAAGCATATCCCCTAAAATCAAAATCAGCACCAGAACTCACAGAATGCATTATTAAGTTTGTGCATCAGTTTGAAGCCCCCAAAAGGATTTTGACTGACCAGGGGAGAGAATTTGTAAATTCTGTAAGTATTTGTTTTCAATCTCTTACAGAAATGTAACACTCTTGATGTCCTCCTTTACACTGTTTTTTTTTTTTTTTTTTTTTTTTTTTTAATTTACTGGCTATTTTGTCTTAGCTTTTTTATATATTTTTTCAGATAAACCAAGAAGTGTGCAAAATTCTGAATATAAAAAGAAGTCTGTGTTCCCCATACCATCCCCAAACAAATGGCTTGGTTGAAAAAATCAATGGGAACATTCAAAGGTGAGTACTGTGTCCAATGCATACAAGTTCAAAGAAAGATCACTAAACATGTGTATTTCATAAACTACTTATATAATAAGGCTAATAACATGCCGTCATGTCTTATGTGTGACATACCTTTCATGTATCTCAGAGCACTGAGTAAGGTTGTGGATGGCCATCCACACATCTGGGATGAGTATTTGGATGCTGTGATGTTTGGGATACGCACCAAAAAGCAAATTATGACACAGTATTCCCCATACTTCCTCATGTTCAGAAGAGAAGCACGTTATCCCTCGGAAGTACCTGAACATTACATGGTAGGATTATGGCCAATCTTTCAATTTCATGGTTGTGGATAGAAGTCCAACATTATAGTATTAAATTAACTCTAGTTTCTTCAAAAAATTTTAATGCTTTGTTGCCTAGTCAGGAGTACTTTGCATGTTCAGTTAGGTCACCAATTTATGTGAACCATGTTCTTGAAGTGTGTCATTCATTTAGCACTTTATTCTGAGAAGTTTTTAATTTTTTTATTAAAACATATGAAAATTGCATAAACCCTATCAAGACACATTAAAGGGATTACTTTGCAGAATGTTACAATAACTCACTGTAGCATTCCATAAAAATTATGACTATATGCTCTGTAAATGACAGATTTGAACTGACACTTGAAATATTACGTTTGTGTTGAAAGATTGACGGTGCTGTGGAGGACATCATTGGAGTGAAGGATTTGGCAGAGTACTTGAAAGTCCAAGAAAGCCTGCGGAGCACTGTCAATGACACTGTTTCAAAAAAACAGGAGAAAGCAAAGGGCAGAGCACAACACAATACTGTCACTCGGTCACCTCGGTTCAGTGTATTATTACAACAAAATGGTAGCTTTATTACTAATTCATTTGTAGAAAATGAATCAGTGAAGTTAATACTTTATCTTACTCCACTAAAACGATTTGCATAATGTTGGATAGCATATTAAACGTTTTGTAAAATTAAATGGTGTTAGGTGTCACGATAATGAAACTAATCTTTAACTTGTGTTTTATTTTCCATGATGCCTCTCCCCATCCTCAACATCAGATGTGCATGATGCTTTCACTGGTTTAAAAGTCTGTACTTTTGTCCAAAGTGAATGGATATCAATTGTATTACTTTGATATAAATAAAATTGGTCCTAATATGGAACTGGAGGGTCAGGTAAGTACATTGGCTATATTTATTAGAAATGTCACAGCTGTTACGGTATTTAAATAATCTTTTTTCTTATACTATATTTGCAGTCTATTAATGCATTTCTGGCAGTACTAGTGAGGGAATACAACAGCCAGAACACTGGACAGGCTGCCTTCATCGATTCCTTTATGGTGACATCAATGTGGCAGGGGAAAAGTCCCAGACTAAGAAAGGTAAATCTTATACATTCCACTATGTGTTTTTTTGTTACTCTTACATGTGTAATGAGTATTTTTGAATCAATGAAAAGAAAATGTGTTAATGGTTATGTTTTCACAGATTTTTATTTATCACCTACAGAACAATCAAATGCTAGTGCAATGTGTCTGTGTGTGATACTAAAAATGTTTTGGTCTTGATAGGACATATATTTTAATATCTTTTTTATTCACAGATGGACCCAATGAAGTATGATATTATTGTAGGAGTCAACAATGAAAACCACCACTGGACTCTAGTGGTAATACTTTTGTTTATACTTTGACAACAATATATATCATTCTTATGTCATAGACAAAAAACCACATGAAAACTTTGGAAAGCACACTTTCTAGGTAATCTACCCCATAGAGAAGAAGTCTCCTTGCACAACCTACACCTTGGGTCTTGTCTGGTGTGGTAGATCTGGGCCTCTATTGCTCTGGTGTTTAGGTTGTCAGACTGATATCTGATGTTTATATATATATATATATATATATATATATATATATATATATATATATATATATATATATATATATATATATAAATTCCCTTCTCACCCACCGCGGGTGGTTCTTATCCTCTGAGCTCGGGTCCTCTACCAGAGGCCTGGGAGCTTGAGGGTCCTGTGCAGTATCTTGGCTGTGCCAAGGACTGCACATTTCTGGACTGAGATGTCTGATGTTGTTCCTGAGATCTGTTGTAGCCACTGCTCCAGTTTGGGGGTGACTGCCCCGAGGGCCCCGATGACCACAGGCACCACTGTGGTCTTCACCTTCCAGGCCCTCTCCAGTTCCTCCCTAAGGCCCTGGTATTTCTCCAGTTTCTCGTGCTCCTTTTTCCTGATGTTGCAATCGCTTGGTATTGCTTACATCTACACACAACGGCTTTCCTCTGTTGTTTATCCACTTTGACAATGTCTGGTTGGTTCGCCATTACCATTCTGTCTGTCTGGATTTGGAAGTCCCACAGGATCTTAGCTCTGGCATTCTCCACCACCTTTGGGGGTGTTTCCCACTTTGATCTCGGGGTTTCCAGTCCATATTCTGCACAGACGTTTCTGTACACTATACCTGCCACTTGGTTATGTCGTTCCATGTACGCTTTCCCTGCCAGTATCTTGCACCCTGCTGTTATGTGTTGGACTGTCTCAGGGGCCTCCTTGCACAACCTACACCTTGGGTCTTGTCTGGTGTGGTAGATCTGGCCCTCTATTGCTCTGGTGTTTAGGGCCTGTTCCTGGGCAGCCATGATGAGGGCCTCTGTGCTGTCCTTGAGTCCAGCTTTTTTCAGCCATTGGTAGGATTTACTGATATCAGCCACTTGGGTTATTTGCTGGTGGTACATCCCATGTAGGGGCTTGTCCTCCCATGATGGTATCTCTGGCACCTCAACCTCCGTTCCCTGTTGTCTGAGACATTCACTGAGCACATTGTCTGTTGAGGCTTTGTCCCTGATGTATTTATGGATCTTAGTTGTTTCGTCCTGGACAGTGGTTCTCACACTCACTAGTCCTCTGCCTCCTTCCTTGCGGCTCGTGTACAGTCTTAGGGTGCTGGATTTGGGATGGAACCCTCCATGCATTGTTAGTAGCTTTCTAGTCTTGATATCTGTGGCTTTTATCTCCTCCTTTGGCCAGCTAATTATTCCAGCAGGGTATCTGATTACTGGCAAGGCGTAGCTGTTTATCGCACGAATTTTGTTCTTGCCATTGAGCTGGCTTCTCAGGACTTGCCTTATTCGTTGGAAGTATTTAGCTGTGGCTCCTTTCCTTGTGGCCTCATCGAGGTTGCCATTTGCTTGTGATATACCTAGGTACTTGTAACTGTCCTCTATGTCTGCTATTGTTCCTTCTGGGAGTGAGACCCCTTCTGTGCGGATCACCTTCCCCCTCTTTGTGACCAGCCGACCACACTTCTCTAGTCCGAATGACATCCCAATGTCCGTGCTGTAGATCCTGGTGGTGTGGATCAGTGAGTCGATGTCTCGCTCACTCTTGGCGTACAGTTTGATGTCATCCATGTAGAGAAGGTGACTGATGTTGGCCCCATTTTTGAGTCGGTATCCGTAGCCAGTCTTATTGATAATTTGGCTGAGGGGGTTCAGGCCTATGCAGAACAGTAGCGGGGACAGAGCATCTCCTTGGTATATGCCACATTTGATGGACACTTGTGCAAGTGGTTTGCAGTTGGCTTCAAGGGTGGTTTTCCCTTATCAATTATCAATTGAGCTATCCAGCTCAATTGCTATATAAAATTCCCTTCTCACCCACCGCGGGTGGTTGTTATCCTCTGAGCTCGGGTCCTCTACCAGAGGCCTGGGAGCTTGAGGGTCCTGCGCAGTATCTTGGCTGTGCCAAGGACTGCACATTTCTGGACTGAGATGTCTGATGTTGTTCCTGGGATCTGTTGTAGCCACTGCTCCAGTTTGGGGGTGACTGCCCCGAGGGCCCCGATGACCACAGGCACCACTGTGGTTTTCACCTTCCAGGCCCTCTCCAGTTCCTCCCTAAGGCCCTGGTATTTCTCCAGTTTCTCGTGCTCCTTTTTCCTGATGTTGCAATCGCTTGGTATTGCTACATCTACCACAACGGCTTTCCTCTGTTGTTTGTCCACTACGACAATGTCTGGTTGGTTCGCCATTACCATTCTGTCTGTCTGGATCTGGAAGTCCCACAGGATCTTAGCTCTGGCATTCTCCACCACCTTTGGGGGTGTTTCCCACTTTGATCTTGGGGTTTCCAGTCCATATTCTGCACAGATGTTTCTGTACACTATGCCTGCCACTTGGTTATGTCGTTCCATGTACGCTTTTCCTGCCAGTATCTTGCACCCTGCTGTTATGTGCTGGACTGTCTCAGGGGCCTCCTTGCACAACCTACACCTTGGGTCTTGTCTGGTGTGGTAGATCTGGGCCTCTATTGCTCTGGTGTTTAGGGCCTGTTCCTGGGCGGCCATGATGAGGGCCTCTGTGCTGTCCTTGAGTCCAGCTTTTTCCAGCCATTGGTAGGATTTACTGATATCAGCCACTTGGGTTATTTGCTTGTGGTACATCCCATGTAGGGGCTTGTCCTCCCATGATGGTATCTCTGGCACCTCAACCTCCGTTCCCTGTTGTCTGAGACATTCACTGAGCACATTGTCTGTTGAGGCTTTGTCCCTGATGTATTTATGGATCTTAGTTGTTTCGTCCCTGGACAGTGGTGCTCACACTCACTAGTCCTCTGCCTCCTTCCTTGCGGCTCGTGTACAGTCTCAGGGTGCTGGATTTGGGATGGAACCCTCCATGCATTGTTAGTAGCTTTCTAGTCTTAATATCTGTGGCTTTTATCTCCTCCTTTGGCCAGCTAATTATTCCAGCAGGGTATCTGATTACTGGCAGGGCGTAGCTGTTTATCGCACGGATTTTGTTCTTGCCATTGAGCTGGCTTCTCAGGACTTGCCTTATTCGCTGGAGGTATTTAGCTGTGGCTCCTTTCCTTGTGACCTCATCGAGGTTGCCATTTGCTTGTGGTATACCTAGGTACTTGTAATTGTCCTCTATGTCTGCTATTGTTCCTTCTGGGAGTGAGACCCCTTCTGTGCGGATCACCTTCCCCCTCTTTGTTATCAGCCGACCACACTTCTCTAGTCCGAATGACATCCCAATGTCCGTGCTGTAGATCCTGGTGGTATGGATCAGTGAGTCGATGTCTCGCTCACTCTTGGCGTACAGCTTGATGTACGCCAAGACATGGCGTACATGATGTACGCCGCCGAGAGGGCGGGGTTCGAATCCAGTCTGGGTCCTTAGGCAAGACCCTTCAAGCTACTGCCTACCTCATACCATGAGAGATACTAAGTTGCGTAACATGCCGGCTCAGACGTCGCCCGGCCAAACAAGGTCTGCGTCAGGTGTTGGGGATCCAGAGCACCTTGATGACAAATGGGCTACTGGAACAAGACGGAAATGGGCGAGATATATATATATATATATATATATATATATATATATATATATATATATATATATATATGATAACGTGAGATAACGCTCATCAATCACGTTATCTCAACATTGAGATAACGTGATTCAATCATGTTATCTCAACGTTATGCACAATGCTGCGAGGAAAACGTAGTCTTAGTCTTCTCATAACACTAAACGGTTATTTCGCCTTATCTCGTGTCATTTCTCATAATCTCGCGTGATCTCCCGTGATCTCACTCATTGTCTTCAGCACAATATCAGTCTGACTATAATGAATCACGTTACCTCAACATGATTTAATTTCATGAACGTGAAGTTGTTAAATTTCTTGTTTATCCAACATGATTTTATCACGTTTTCGTTTCAAACCCAAAATTATTGTGTGCAAGGTACATGATATTCTTTTGTTAATGTAATATGCCCCGAAAGTCTTTTTTTTTTTCGGCGGAAGATCTATCTGACGTAACTGAATCACGTTATCTCACCTTGAATACATTTCATTCCAGTTGAGAGAAAAAAAACGATTGTCTCGCGTGGTCTCGCGTGATATCCCGTGATTTCCCATAATCTCGCGTGATATCCCGTGATCTCACTCATGGTCTTCAGCACAGGATCGGTCTGACTATAATGAATCATGTTAGCTCAACATGATTCTATTTTATAAACGTGAAGTTGTTGAATATCTTGTTTATCCAACATGATTGTATCACGTTTTTGTCTTAAACATGGAATTATTTAGTTAAAAGTACATTATATTCTTTTTGTTAATGTAACAACCCCCTAGATTCCTTTTTTTACAGTGTATACCAAAAAACACAGGATTTATTGTTGATGAAAGGAATAAACAGAGAAAAAAAAAATCTTGCTGGTAAATTAAGTTGCTCCCATATTATGGAGGGGGAACAGATTATTTCAGGCTGCTGAATTATCCATTCTTTCCTCTCCTTACCCCATAACCTTGGGGAATAAAAAACAACTGTTTCCAAATTCTCAAAAATCTTTACACATTCACTACGTGTTGGGAAAATTGTGTTTGGTGACTGACTTTTATTTCTGCCAGGCTTACGTGAGAAAAGTTGGAAATGGAGCGATTCTCTTGGCGTTTAAAATAACACAACACAGCGTCAGAAGATCTCGTTTATTTATGTATTTTACAATTTTTTAAACAACAGCTGCCAATTAAACTGAATGTTACATCCATGACATGATTATATGAGTTGTTTTACGGAGAAATCGATCAGAAGCGACGTGAAAATGATCAGATCCGTCTCATTCGCCTCTCTGGCTGTAATGCGCGCTCCCGACCGGGGGAACAGATTTTCACAGGGGAACCGAATTTCGCACAAGACCTCAACTGCTTTTATTGCTCTTCGGAAGCTGAAAGCAAGCGTCAGTTTGCGAGGAGTGGCTGCGCAAGCCTATATAGTGAGAACCGTATGCGTCATAGTCAGATTTCACCAGCTATGGAGCTTCTTTTAGGTGTGTTTCTCTGCCTCCTGACATTTACTGGAAAGACGTCTGGTAATAAAGGCGGTAAGAAAAGTAAAATAGTTATATGATATTATTAGGAAAGCATTGTTACCAAATGTGTGTTGAAATATTATTTGTATTAAGTCATATGTTTGAAATTTTAAATCTTGAAGAATAATCGAGCAGCAGCAGCCAGCAGTCACATTTGCTTTTTAATCTGGTTTAGAATTTGAATTCCGCACCGTCCTTCACAATGGAAGTGACGCTATGTTTATGTGGCTTTGCACAAATTCAGGTATTTTTTTTCTATTATTCACTGTAAATGTAGCATATTTTCCTTTACAGAAGAGAATCTGAAAGGATTCTCTGCTTCTCTGCACTGCCTCTTTGAAAGTCACATCTGCTTTCGAGAATCCCCTACGCATATCGCACTGCAGGTTCTCTTTATCGCGTGTGTGCCTTGCCGGTGCTGTGGATTTTATGCCACAGTTCCTGTATTATAAAAGCCACATGTGAACATATATCGCAGTTTATCCACCAGCTTCCATCCACAAAGAATATACAGCATTGCTATAACAGAGAGAACTGTCAGCCGGCTGTATGGCTTACAGTCAACGGTGGCCAGTATGAATTCGACGAGGAGGACGGTGCTTTCCTGCGGGTTGATGATATGTGGTGGGTTATGGCAAGCCTCTTTAACATAAATTCGGTTTTACGGCCCTTACATTCCAGATGTCTCAAATTGTTTTATGACTAGACGTTTTAGCAATTTAAGATATCTTTAATTATATTTTGACTAGACAAAATACCTATTTGAGATATCTCTAATTACATTCTGACTAGTGGAAATGACGTCAGATTTACCATTGATTTGTATGGGGACTTCAATTCAAGATATCTACAATGAATTACTAACTATCTGAAATACACATTTCAGATATCTACAATTAAATTATGACAAGTCAAAAAGTAAATTCAAGATATCTCGATTGTAGTTTTGAATCATAATTCTAATTAAAGATATGGAATGACCTGCCTTTGCAGGTTAGAGAGGCCCCTTCACTGTCCACTTTTAAAGCTCGTCTTAAAACACATCTGTTTTACTTGGCTTTCAACTCCAGCGAGATCTAGTTTTATATTGTATGTTTGTTTTTAAACTGTAAGAGTTTTTTATTTGTTTTTTATTGTGTACAGCACTTTGTATCAGCTGTGGTTGTTTTAAAGTGCTTTATAAATAAAGTTGGTATGGTATGGTATGGTATGGTATGGTATGGTATGGTATGGTATGGTATATCTCTAATTAGTCCATAATTCAAGATATCTTAAATATATTTTTGGATAGAAGAAATGTAGTTTTGACTAGTGGAAAATAGACTTTATTTTCAAAAGAACACTTAACACTGGAACTGATAACACAACCAAAAACATAAATAAAATGGATTCTCAGTCTCTATCAACAAAAAAATGTTCTTGAATAAAAACCTCAACAATATAAAGCCAAAGTGGAAATAAATACTGCATTCAACCAAAATAGTGCAGATTATAAAGTCTGTATATTATATTGCCTGGTAAACCCGGTAACCTTTCAGCTGTTCTTCGTTAAGGTGACATAAATAGGTTATCATGATTTTCATTCAGTGAGGACTGAGTTTAGCCACATGCATTGCAGTAAAGCATTGATTAATGCCTGGTTTTAAAATTAGTTAACTGGACTTGTAGCCATTTACACCATGTAACAGGCCTTATATTGCTTGGTTCCTAGAGATGAGCAGATGTCACCACAAGGGGGCGCCTATTCCCTTTTTTCCTTTGTTGTACTATTGTGCAGAGTGAGAACTCTTGTAGAGGAGATGATGGGTGATGATGAGGTGCAGAGCGATAAACTGTCGTTACTTTTCCCATATATGAGACTATAATCTTAGTACCATGGAGATCTGGCTTTAAATGGACGAAGTGAAATAAAGTAAAAGTGTGGAATACAACAGTGCGTCCTGCTGTTTTGGGTTAGAGTGGCTAACCGCCATTGCTAACTCCTTCTCCACCCTCTCTCTCCGCACCGTCACAACCACAAGATCGAACCGCTATACCTAGTGTTTCTGTCGGCTAATGTGTGGGCTCTCAGGTTTTGAAAATGGACCGACAATCGGCCGACAGCTTTAAGATCGTTAGTGTGCGCTGAGCATTAAGGAAATGAGGAAGGGAGGGTCAGTGTAGAGCACTTTTTCATTCAGTCATCAACAGAAAGAGAAAAAGGCCGGAAGAAACGATATAACCGATAATTGAAATGAAATCGATAGCTTTAATTTATCGTGCGATTAATTGATTTATTGTTTATGACGACAGGCCTAATTAGAGATATCTTAAATTAACATTCTGACTAATCAAAATGACGTTACTGATATCTTGAGTTAGCATTCTGTCAAAGCGTCACTGATATATGTGGCAATTTGAAAGTTTAATAAAACAATGAAAAATAGAAAAAGGAAAATAGATGTTTCAAAATGCACAACTTTCATGTTGAAAATGGATTGATAAAGCAATTTTAGCTTTTTCAAAGCTGTTTTTAAGTGCACTGGTTCGTCGGAAATGAATTACCAGAAACTCCTGAGCTACAGGGAACCAATATAAAGGTTTTAGAACAGTGGTGATGTGTTCTATCCTCTAGATTTACCTATGACAACATATGTCATAGGTACAGCTTTATAAATGTATGATTTATTTGCAATATGGACATGAAGTGGAATTGCTCTCCTCTGCTCTCACTACTGGTGATGGTAGTGAGAGCAGGGTAGTGAGAGTAGGTGGCAAGGCTGACTATGGCAAGCCGTTTTAACATAAATTCAGTTTCATCTGGCTATCCGTAATTACACTCCAGATATCTGAAAATGCATTTTGACTAGACAAAACTATATTTTGACTATCTGGAATGGTAATTTAAGATATCTGCATTTACATTCTGACTAGTAAGAATAATAATTCAAGATTTCTTCAATTACATTTTGACTAGTCAAAATTCCTTTCAAGATATCTCAAATGACGACACTGGATTTGTAATTTGACGAGACACGTATCCGGAATTACAATTTAAGATATCTTGAACGTAGTTATCACTAGTCAAAATTACAATTTTAGATATCTGAATTAAGAATGACGTTGAAGCCCTTTTATGCTGTCCAAACAGTTGCCTGTAGAATTTTATGTTTCCTGCACAAAATTGTCCGTAAATGCCACAAATTAGAAAGAGCTCGGCAATGTTGGAAATGCGGAGAATGCAAAACTTTATAAACTATAAGACTGCTAATGATATCTGCAAAAAATGTCCTGTTTATTTATTTCCGATGAACCGAATGCACTTAAAAACAGCTTTGAAAAGCTAAAACTGCTTTGTCAATCATTTTCAACATGAAAGTTGTGCATTTTGAAACATCTTTTTTTCGTTTTTTCTATTTTTCATTGTTTTATTAAACTTTCAAATTGCCAGGTAAATCAGTGACGCTTTGACTTGACAGAATGCTAATTCAAGATATCAGTAATGTCATTTTGACTCGCCAGAATGTTAATTTCAGATATCTTAAAAGAAAATTAATAATTCAAGATATCAATCAAAATTATAATTGAAGATATCTCTAATTTAGTTTTGTCTAGTCATTATTTGCTTTTAAAATATCTATAATTTAATTTCCACTAGTCAAAACTACATTTCTCCTATCCAAAAATACATTTACGATATCTTGAATTATGGACTAATTAGAGATATTTTAATTAGAATTATGACTAGTCAAAACTACAATCGAGATATCTTGAATTTACTTTTTGACTTGTCATAATTTAATTGTAGGTATCTGAAATGTGTATTTCAGATAGTTAGTAATTTATTGTAGATATCTTGAATTGAAGTCCCCATAGTCAGAATGTAGTTAGAGATATCTCAAATGGGTATTTTGTCTAGTCAAAATATAATTAGAGATATCTTAAATTGCTAAAACGTCTAGTCATAAAACAATTTGAGATATCTGGAACGAAATTGCAGTAAAACCGAATTTATGTTAAAAAGGCTTCCCTTAGTCTGACAACTGTCAGTCTGACTGCAGCGCATGGGAAGCGGAAGACCCTCACTGCAGTTCTCACTGTTTACTCAGACAGAGTGGGTTTGCAGCTGAGCTGCAGAGAGTTGTTACTAGAAAAAAAAGTAGCTAGATTCATCACTTGTTGGATTTATTTATTAAAATATTGCATAGTGAGAAAGTTCATAAGTTAGGAACAGATCTTTCTTCTTGACCACAGACGCACTTACACCCTTCTTTCCTCCACATGTTCAGCCACACTTCTCTGTCTCTTAGCTTTGCCCACTTTGCTAGAATTTTTCAAAATGTGTAGCCCATGGTTATGCTTTCTCATGGGGAGGTTAGTAACATTTTGAAAATACTTTGGCCTTGTCCACACAAAGCTAGATATCTGCAAAACTGAACATGGTATAATAGAATATTTAGTGCTTCATAACATTTAAATTAATTTATATCTCATATGTTTTAGATTGTTTTAAAACGAAAAAGAACAATAAAAATTGTAAATTTTGAAATTGTGGAACATTGATTTTGCTGTGGTGGTGCACCTCCATTAATTACACTTGCTCAGAGCACAAAAGATCAAGTTAGATCAATAGATTGGCCCTTATGGATCGGGTATCTTGTCATCGATACCTGATCTAAATTGTTTTTGCAATATCAGGACGATACAAATAATATGGGATTGGTGCATTTCTAGTTTTAAGACAAGTCAGCACTGTTTTTCTGTATGGGATTGGTATAGAGCAGATTCTAAACCTTAGATACCTGTATCAGTATCGAAAGTGCTGGGCACATGACAATTACCCCATGTCACTGGCCCAGCATTCATTATGCCCGTGACAACCTTCATAGATAAAAGTTGTAAGAAAGACATACAATTTTGGAAGTAATTGGAGAGTTTGTATGTATAGCAAACAGTAGGATAATTGGAAAAACAACATATATAGCACAACCTGTGTAATTATTCGTGGATCCTTTTAAAATTAACTTCACTGCAGGAGTAAAAGCACTATCAAAGTAAAATTGGCCATTGGAGCAAAGGAGAATGATTATCCGATCAAAATGGTTTGAGAGTGGAATCAGACATCTGACTTGGCCTTCTTTCAGACCCTGCCACAGCCAAACCCATCTGTAATCTATTTGAATTGTTAGATTTGTGACTGTGATGACTTGACCAATCAGTTGAAATTCTGGTCAAAATTCATACCTGCAGACTGAAATTCACAGAAAGCAAGGAAACATGAGCACAGAGTGTTAAAACTTTTGGTTTACTAAATCTAAAAAGGTACTGACAATAAAAAAGTACCTTGTAAAAGAATTTTTTACAAATACAAATGCAGAGACAGTCAATTTGTGTGCGCTCCCTCTCGCTTAGCGTAATGCATCAACTGTAAACCTAGCTTATGTAGTGTGCCGTGTTATTGACTCTATTTACATGTTCACAGTTGTGTTGGCAAATCAGATGTATCAATAAGATTCACGATGGACAGTTTTTGTTTTGCTTCTAAGCTACTGTTTTAGACTAATTTTAAGGAAAGTAAACATTTTTAATGATCGTTTTTGTTTTTTCAGGTCCTCACAAGA
Organism: Poeciliopsis gracilis; assembly: GCA_911649635.1. Lineage (NCBI taxonomy): Eukaryota > Metazoa > Chordata > Actinopteri > Cyprinodontiformes > Poeciliidae > Poeciliopsis > Poeciliopsis gracilis. The sequence continues at coordinate 4,110,097 of CAJVRI010001403.1, forward strand.
TTCATGTCAAAGAAGATGACGACGTCACTCTACCTTGTTTATTTAGCACAGCAGTTACAGACAAAATCATTGACTGGAAAAAGAATGGAAAGGAGGTACTTTTCTATGACTCGGAAAAACGTTCACGTCAAGCTGAGGAATTTGAAGATCGTGTGGCTCTTTTTCTAAATGAGCTACAGTCTGGAAATGCCTCAATGCAAATCAAAGAAGCAAAGGTGTTAGACAGTGGAACTTACACCTGCAAATATCTTAATATAGGTGAAATTGTGGAAGCAGAGAGTCACCAAATTGAGCTTACTGTTGGTGAGTGTTTTCACAAAACTCTTAAAGACTAATGAATGCTGCTTTCAAGTTATTTGAAATTATTTGTGTAAAGAAATAATTTAACCTCAGAACTTTTAGGATGCAAAGTTACATTTTTATGTAATAAAAATTCCTGCATGAATTTATTCCTGCTGCACAGATAAGCTCAAGAATGACTTTTGTATTAAGCTAGGTGTGTTTTATAAAAGGCTTTATAGGTCTCACTACAATAAGACCCATGAAATGCACAGAATCAGGAACAGAGATAATTAAATAAATGGGCTTTTTCACTAAAATATACTCTACTGAGGAACTTGTACATCATTGATGTCAAGAATGAAGTAGCTAACTGACATCTGTCAAGAGACAATATCTAAAGCATTTGTCATTTATTTTAAATCACAAAAGATCACAGTTATGCATTTTGACCTATTTCTATTTTTTTATTTTTTTCAAAAACTTGGCTTTTGTTTTCTATTTTTGATTGGTTCGTTTTCTTTTGCTGATAGAATTGTTCAGTTCTGACTGAGCTTCAGATTATCCACTTTTCTATCTGCTGTGTCTTTTTTATCCAGCCCTTATATTATATACATACACTCAGTAAGCTTTGCTATTTAGGCATACCACCTGATGTCTGAGGTGACCCAAATCCAGAATGATCTCCTCAGTAAAACAGCTGGCATTTCAAATTGTTGCTTCTGTGTAGCAGTGATGCAGATATAAAGAAAACACTGCAGAGAAAAACTGTCCAAATATGCTTGGAGTCCAAACATCTTGGAGTATTTTGTCACTCCAAGATGTCATGTGTTTTGTCAAATGCAAGCACATGACATCTCATTAACAAATGTGTTAACTTTTCCACTCTCACCCCAACCACCCTCTCCCTCTTACAGAATACATCTTAAAGGACAGAGGAGGAAAAGGTGAGTTCGCTTTTTGATGATAAATTTTGTTGGTCTATGTTCAGCCTTCGTTCGCTGAAATCACTAAATAAGTAATTACGTTTCAGTTTAACTTCCGCTTAAATGTAGAAGTGAGATACTGTTCGAAGTAGTAGATCAAGCTTTAATTTATATGGTAAGCATTTGTTTAGATTATACATACTTTAATTACTCTTGGTACGAAGGATTGCAAGCTGATAGTTATTACAGATAAAACATACGGAGATATTTTAATAGGAAAACCCCACTTGAAGGTTTGAAAATGCATTTGAAGAAACACTATAAACCTAACAAACGAGACTGATTAAACTGCCGGTTAGTTTAAGAAATATATGCAAATACTTTTACAATGTTTTCATTTAAATATCGGGTCGCATGCTACCTTCGTGTTTTATGAGGTTAAAGGACAGATTAAAAGAAGAAAAAAATGGTAAGTAATGTATCTGAAGGCATTAATATCTTTAAGGTATATTTTTAATCGTTCAAAAATTAAGAAACTGCTAAACGGTTAATTACATTTATAATGCGATGTAGTTTTCATTAAAATTACAACAAACTAGAACCCAATCATAATTTAAATGTACAATTTTGGTTATGGGGCTATCTTAAAATTGCATCCGCCAATTTAAGTTCATTACAACTGGAAGGTTTGTGATGATAATCTGAATTGACCTAAGAAGATCTAGAATAGCAAGTGGTTAAGAAGAAAGTCTGAGATTGATAATCAGTCATGTGATGTTATGACTGAAACAAGGTGTCAAGTCACCGACTCCATAATACAGCATTAAAAATGTGTGTAGCATGTCAAATGTGTTTATGTGTGATTGCAGAGAGGGTCAGAGAGGATCAACACAAACACACACACATACACACACACACACACATCTTAAGCTGAAGAATCTGAATGCAGATATTCAGCTTAATATGAAGAATTCAATTTAAGCTGAAGCTTTTGTCCTCTGATAAAGGCAGTTAACTTAATTGATTTTGGTTTATATTAACTATTACATTGTTTAATGTAATATCAGATATGACCTACTTGATCAAATATCAAACTACTTTCTTGCTCCTTGTGTAAATATGTGGTGAAGCACAGCTAAGAAATGAAGGATGAATATGAAACATTACAAGGAATACTTAACTAATGGGATAACATTTCTGTTTACAGGTGCATTTGCAAAACCATCAATCACAACAGTCAGGCATACACAGGGCTGGGCTCTGCTGAAGTGTGAAGTTCTTGATGCTTATCCTCAACCCTCTGTAGTCTGGTGTGACGAAGCTCAAAAAGTGCTGAATGTTTCTGATGAAAAAACCAATGACCATCCAAAAGGCGGCCACCATAATATAATCCTGTACACCAATGTGACAAAGACAGACACCTACACTTGCAAAGCCACACAAGCAACACTGTACCATCAGTCTAAGGAAAGTACACATATATACATAGCAGGTAAGTTCAACCAAGTGCTGTTCCTATTTTTAAATTTACAATAACTATTCAATTTTCCAAATTTTCAATTGTCTTTAGAGTGGACATAAAAAAGTATAAAAAAAAAAAGAAAAAGACGTTGAAGTGTGTTTAAAACTGTCAATCTGACTACAAAGGGGGTTTGTAAGACATTGACAATTTTTTTTAGCAACATTACACCCAACCCAGATTTAGAAAAGTCCATATTCATACTGACAATCATGAGGTAACCACATTATTAAGTAAATATATTTTCATACCATAATTTGATTTGCTCACACCTCTATTACTCATTGCTACATATTACCATCTCCTGTCAGTCAGTCATTAATCAGATTCCTTAAAGATTATTTTCCAGTATGAGTCCAGCTGAGTGTCAGTTATGTTTTTTGTCTGTTTGTTTTTTAGTTGAAGCAGGTGTCGGTCCTCTGTTTCCTTATTTTGAGATAAATACAGTAATTAAATCCTTAAGAAGAACTAAGTCCTTAAGTAGTTGAAACCTAAATGCTCTACTAAGATGAAATAGAGTTAGATAAAATGAATTTAAAATGAAATGCACTTAGCTAAAATGGATCTAAAGTAGAATACAGTTAACTAAAATGGATCTTTGTCTAGAGAGGATATTCAGAGTGAACTGCAGAGCCTGTAGTGAGTCCAGTCAGTTGTTAGTTTTGCTGCTTCTAACAAGAAATTGAGAATGTTATGTTAAAAATAAATGTGTGATATCTGCACCTATGAGGTGCAGATATAAAGTATTATTATCCATAATAATAATAATAATAATAATCACTATTATTATTATTATTATTATTATTATTATTATTATTATTATTATTATTATTATTATTATTGACTGTAAATTTGACATAGCACATGCAGAAGCAGGCAGTCAAACTCCCATTGACATTCTCATCATAACCAAGTCATCTAAACACCTACGCCAATCGACTTTTTAACATGACATTAGGGAACGTGACTAATCTAAGTTGCTGGGAATTTGTGCATATGTGAGAGCCTACCAGAGAATCTGAGCAGAAATAGATGGCAGCAGATGCACAGACTCTGCATCTGTCTCTGCCTGACTGCAGAGACAGAATGACTCTGCAATCATTTGTTGACCTGAACCACTGAAGTCAGGGTAAGGACTTTAGTTATTTCTAAAGTCCTTACCCTGACTCCCATTAGCTCAGAGAATAGAGTATAGAATAGAATGTATTATACCCAATTGTGTTTATGTGTTGTTGTTTTTTATAGGGTCAAACAGCAGACCAGAAGGAAAGAAAACGGTCAGTCCTCAGCCTATATCTTTTTGGTTCGCTAGATATTAAAGAAGAACTTTAATTATTCACCCATATGTTTAGTGAAAATATATTAAAACATGTATTCTATTACAATTCCATATGTATTTGAAAAGCAAGCAGATTTGTTGCATTTTTTTGTATTTCACACATTAATGTTTCTTTCAATAAAGTAGTTGAATGTTTTCCCCAAAGACACATAAATTACACACAACAGCTTAAACATTTATATACACTTGAAGCCCATCATTGTTCTGTTGTCACAAGGCTATCAAAATTATTTCTCAGTCAGAAGTGTGGCTGAAACTGGCAAAGGTAGAATATTTTCTGCTTTTGGTGCTGTAGTAGGAGAGCAGCTGCTTCCTCCATAGAATGTTGGAGTTTTTTTTATCCAGCTTGTCCCATACAGCAAATCTGACATGTCTTATACAAATTCTGAGAATAGATAAAATGTCTTATTTTAGATTAAATTGGTAAAAAAAAAAAAAAAACATCTGGTCTAATCTAAAGATGAAACCTAGAGGTTCAGCCTGAGTAACCTTTTTCAGTTAGCAGAAACTCAGATTCAGATAATGTTGAAAATACCACAGAATATTCTCTGATTTAGTAAACGAATTTTGTTCCAAACCCTATGTTTCTTAATCACTTTACTGCAGCTCCAACCAAATAAAATATGCCCTCCTTTCATTCACCACTAATATGTATGACTTTACAAATGGCTGGAACTTTATTTTGTTTACTTTGTAAACAAAATATTTTGATTACTTTGTAAACAAAATAAAGTGATAGAAAGCAAACATTAGAGCAAAAAAGATAGAAATATTCCTTTGATACCAAATATGTACATACACCAAATAAAAAGATACATACACATTTTTTACTCACTCTCTATAGTTAAATCAGATCGAACTTCTCTTGTTTTAGGTCATTAGAATGACTAAAATAATTTATATTCACTAAATGTCCTAAAACTTAGGAAGAACATTCCTCTGGAGATTTATTTTGTAACTTTCTTCAAATTTAGAGGTTTACATGCATTTGATCTGTATTTGTTTAAAGAATTACATGCAAACATAGAATTGTTGGGAATGTCTAATCATTATAATAGTCTGGAAGAGAACAGGTTCTGTATGCTAGATGCTAGAAATGAACATATACATTAACTGTTCATATCCACCCCTGAGAAGATGATGATCTAGCTGGTAAGCCAGTGTTATCATCCACTTTGAAACACAACATATACCAAAATGGGCTAAAAGGTTACTCAACAAGAAAGATGTTTTTTCTTAAAAAGAGACATAACAGCCAGATTGTAGTTTGAAAATGCACGCAGAGACAAATTTCTGTGATTTGATAAAACTAAAGTGGAACTGGCTGGCCATTGCAACCATCGTCAACATTTATAGAAAAAATGGGGGTGCTTGTGCCATCTTTGAAGTATGGGGGTTGCAGCATCATGATGTGGGTCTGTTGTGAAACAGTGAAAGTAACATTATGTATAATATGTTTCAGATCACATTCATCTTACTGCTGCTGTTGGTTGTGGTGGACCTGTTGTTGCCTTAGTACATGTTTCCTGCTGGAATAATTTTAAGTTTTCCTGGGTAAGTTATATTTTAGTTAGACTGTGTCTCTTATTGTTTTATTTTGTTTCTCAAGCTAAAATCTCATGCCATATTTCCATATAAATCTTGTGTCATGTGTCAACAAAGAGGATGGAGTGTTTGTATTTGGTATGAAATAGATTATCTAATTTCTTTTTTCCCTGCCATATTTCAGGTGAAATTTACCAGGAGAAAGGACCAGGGTCGAGGACAGACTTCTGATACTTTGTTTCTTAATGTGATTAAGAGATGTTTGTTGTAGCTTCAAGTAAAATAAGTCAATACAAGTTTTAGTTTTTTAAAGTTTTATTTCGAACAATTAAAAGCATATGGCTCTTAGTGATAGACTAAATTTACAATCTTGCTGCATAAATGCTACATATGTTTGAGCTTAGTAAAGCATCTTCTAAATATTTTAATTAGGTCACTATTTAAGTTGAAAGTTAAAGAACGAAACACAGATAAATAAAATATTAACCATATTTTTGTGATGTCACAAAACTCATATTAATGGTCATTTGGGTTTATTTAGCTACATGTTGTCAGTTCTAATCATACCAGTAAATCCTGAGTTGTTGTTTAAACCATTTTATCTCGTTCTCACACACATTGATGTTTGTGGACAGAAACATATTAGGAATGAGGCATGTCAGGTTGTATTAAATTCAAATCAACATCTGAGTCTTCAAATTGCAGTCCCTGCAGTATTTCCTACCAAATAAGAAATTAGTAATAAATCAGTGTAGTATTGAGAGGTTGATATCATTTCAGATCTAGTAGCATTTGTTTTGAGATATGTAACTTAAATGTCTGTTCTGTGAATGAAAGAAAAAAAAGGAGTGTGTATATTTTGATGCAAAAGTGATGAACTACCGCATTGAGAAAATCCCTCTGACCTTTATATAACTTGATTTTACATATATATATCAGCAACTTTTCTCCACCCATTTTGCATTTTGAAGATGTGTAATAGTTCTTTCTTAGCTTACTACAAAAATAAAGATTCTCAAAACATTTTGTTTACTACTTTTTCTGTAGTTGTGTTTAACTAAAAAACGTTTAATGTACAAGAGAAAAGTTATCTGAAACTACATTTTCCTCATGTATTCCAAATGTAATAACCATAGCAGTCATTTTTTTTGCCTTTTCTTCATTTTTCCATGATAGTCAAACCAAACCTTTTTGTCAGTCAGTGGTTGTTTTGTGTCATGTAATTTCTTCTAATCGCAAATTAAAACATATATATATATATATATATATATATATATATACATTTTTTATATATATATAAGCATTTATTTTTATAAATATGGCTAGAATATTTTTTGTTCACTTTTTTTGTCTTCTGGAATTTTCAAGAGAAATTGCTTATGATTTTGGTTTCCTCTAATAATTAGTGCTGCCTTAACTTTCCACATCTGCAGAAAGGTATGTTTTTTTATTTGTTATAAAATGAAAGAAAATAGGATTAAAAGCTGAATTGCATCTAAACTTGTTCAGAATTATCAAGGTAAATTCCATGTATACAAGAGGAATGGATGTAAAAACGGATGTAAAAATTTTTTTTGTTTGTTTAATAAAGGTAGAAGTAATAATATTTTGTGTTTGTGCTGAATAAAGGATTAGCAAAACCATTCATAGTGAGACATTTATGAAGTGATTATAGTTACTAGAACACACAATAAGGCCAGTGCTAGGTTTGGCTACACAACTCCAGTAGTGAAATGAGGAGGTGTATTAATGACCGCAAACCAGAAAATAAGTTTAAACCAACCAACTTATTATTTGTTGAAAAGAAAGAAGAAAAACAATATTACAAATAGTTGACATATATTTAACACAATCAATCCAAAATAGTTTCCCTGTTTCCTTTAGAATTTTTTTATTTAATCCCTTTTTGAAATTTAAACCTAAAGTTAGATATTAAAGGATACTATATATTCAACTTAGGTTATGGTTCTATTTTAAGTTCAAGCCAATACTGTTAATTTATTATGATTTACAGTTTTTTATCTTTTAAATCTATTTTAGTTAGTAATATTTTAGTTAATTAGTAAGGTTAAGTTTTTAAGTTCTTATTTTAGTCATTTAATGTTTCTATTTCAAACCCAACAGAATTTTTTATATTTCATACACTGTGACAATGAATATTGAATGTGGTTTGAGGAAGAAACAATAAAATCCATCCATCCATGCATTTTCCGGTCACCCTTCTCCTTAACGGGGTCAGGAGGTGCTGGTGCCTATCTCCAGCTGCGTTCCGGGCGAGAGGCGGGGTACACCCTGGACAGGCTGCCAGTCTGTCGCAGACAATAAAATATAACAGAAAACATTTCAGCAAAAGACTTAATAAGCTGTTCTTGAATTTTAATGTAGGGTAGTTTCAAGTTCACAAACTCCTTTTCACTATTGGTTATAAAATCAGGGGTTTGGGTGAGTTCACACCATATATGGGGCGTGGTTGCAGACTAAAGTTGTGTGGAGTTGTGGTCTTATTTGATGAGAACTACAAATAAAAAACTGGGGAAATTTTCGTCACAACTGAGGCTGATTTCATCTTTGCTACAATATAGACCTGCTACATGAGTTTCAAGGGGAGTTGGCCTTGGGCTGCTATCAAGCTGAGGTTGGTGTCACTTGACTAGTTGAAATGCTGGGATGAGAGGAGCTTGTGTGTTTTGGAGAGGTTGAAGGTTTTGGGGTGAATGCAGAGTTCACTCTCTCCCTTACTACTCCAGGATTGTGGTCTCTCAGCTTCTTGTGCCAAAGTGAAAAGTTGCATCTTGGCACAAGATGCTTGTCCACTGCATGCTGCAGTGCTCTCATCTATGCTCTCACCTCTCCGTGGTCAAGATGGGAGGACAGAGCAGGCATATGAGGGTTGTAGACAAGGATGTACTCCTCTAGATGCTTGAGTGTACAGTACTGCATTGCATGTCGCTCTCGTACATGCAAGAGGGGAGGTTGATGTGTTTTCCTCTGATGACATTCTGTAGCAGTCAATACTCTGGCTCGAAGTACCAGTTTTTGAGGTTTGTGACTTCTGTTACTGGATTTCCTTAATTGACCACTACAAGGCTTCGGTCAGAAAGCACTCTGGTCATCAGTTATTTAAATGGGCTACTGAATGACTTACAGCGGTGCATTCCAATAAATAATGAAGCAGTTTCTAAATATACAGAAATAAGAAATAAGTTCTAACTTACTATTGCGATAAAGTACAAATAAAAATTAACGCAAGTGAGTATACACCTAAACATTAATTCCCTCTGTCGTAAATGTTGTTTAAATTTGAATGATGCCGAATACTACCTGCAATCAATCTAGTCCTAACTGCTCAAAGCTCAAGACTATGGTTAAATACTAAATCACAACTTTAACAGTAAAAACTGATATTTTAAAACTACATATGGCAGCTAAGCAACATTGTCAGAAGTGATTGTATTGACTATTTGTCCAAAACTAAAATTCCAAAAATATAAAAAAAACTCAAGTCTCAAAAGTGATCAAAGCAAAGTGAAATAAATTCAAATAGTCAATATAGTGCACCATGGCTTCTGGCTTACGCAGTCCAAAAAAGGGATCAAAACAGTCAAAATGCAGCTCTTTTGTTTGCTTTATTCCATTTTTAGCTAAAAACAAGTTACATGATTGCATGATCCTGCTCTAACTCCTAGACGTGTTCTCACTGATGACTGACTGGTGACTGGTAAAAAACCATATGACCACCCACGTGACTAAGGACTTACCTAAACCTTACATATTTATACCGTGAAACGCACCCACTTCCCAAACTGAAATTAATTAACTAATTAAGTGAATCAGTAACCAAAAAACCTATTTAAAAATAACTAATTAACATAAACATTCTAATTATAAATCAACTAGAAAATAAGCAAATAAAAATAAACTAAATAATCTAAATTCCATCTGAAAAAATGGAGAAATAGCTCCTATAGTTATAATTAATACCCACCTATTTATCTCACACGACATGACTAATATCACTATTCACATCATCAGTGACTGCTGCACCGCTCTAAAACAGATCAGCTGATACTTCAAGGTAAAAGCATAAACATGACACATTAAACTACAGCAAGAATTAATAACAATCACAGTCGGAGCAGTCAGCAATTCGAATTGTAAGAATTATTGTTTGCTGATTATCAGCAAAAATAAAGTATTTTGTATTGTTTTTATCCCCCTGCAAATATACAGCAGGATATGCTATGTTTTTCAGTCCATCCTTACTGAAATTACAGATGTAAAATTTTGTGATCATTTCCAGTCCCTTCATCGGTTAGTTTGCATGTCGTATGAGTAAAGCTATTTCTTTGTTTAGTTTATCCATCAGTATGTGGCTAAAAGTTATGGTAATCATGCAGTAACCTGTGTTAAATTGAGCAGCAGCTGCTTTTTGTAGTACTTTTCATGCAGTTTTTTTTTTTTTCTCATACATTTGGAGTAGGATTACAAAAACTAGAGGTGACATTTTCATTTTAAAACAATGTCATTTTTGCCAGGTGCATGGTGGTGCAGTTAGTAGCACTGTCACCTTGCAGCAGCAAAGGCAGGTTCACATTGTCACAGTTGATAGTGGACTAGCTCACCAGTCGCCCACCGTATATGAGGAAACAGGGCTGTGTCTCTGATAAGCTAGTCTGCTGCATTTGTTTGCACCAGGAGTTTAATTTGATCAAAACTGCATCAAAAATTACTAGCCAAGAACTCTCAAACACAGTTTTTCAAAATGGAAGGCGTGTTCTGCTCAAATGAGCCAGAGCACTTTCAAGAAGGTGTGACATGATGGGGGGAAAAAAATAAACAAGGGAACTGTGGACAGTTAGGCAACTTTACTAAGCCTATATGCCAGTGAAGTTGGCATAAGTTTAGTGAAGGTTTTTATCTGTAACCTATATGCCTAAAGCAATGGCAGATAAAGAGATGTCTTTCCATAAAAGAAATACCTTCTTTTATGGAAAGACAGACAATTCTCAAAATCTTAAAAACTGATTAAAAATAGCAACAGATTTGTTTCCTTGCACATATTTTATTTCCCTTTCTGTCAGAAAAAATTAGAAAAAGTATTCAGACTAGATAAACCTCATTCTTAAATAGCAACACATACTCTTAAATGATTGCATTTCACTTAGTCAGAATGTGTTTCCAAGGTCTTTTTGCATTATCCAGTCCCAACAGCTGTAATCAGACCAGTAGGTCTGGTTTCCCTTATCATGTCAGGGCAGATTTGTTCTGTGTGGTGGAAAGATTACAATAAGGTCGCATCTGCTCGTCATGTTATATGAAATGCTTGTGAATGTTCACCAAAAGAACTATTTGGGTTTCATGAACAAGGTTGGAAGCTTGTTTTCCACAGCTGCCATCCCTTATCCTTGCATAAAGGTCATGTGTTGTCTCTGCCTGGCAGAGCTTTGCATCCAGACTTGCTTCATTATTGATTATCCTACAAGCTCTCTGTGTTGGGTACAATACATGAATAAACCTGATTGAGTGATTTTACCTGAACAGTGCTTGGAAATATTTTTTTCCACGACATTCTGCAAGGTGGGTTAGTGGAATATTTCATTGTTTATATATCTGATTTCAGATGAAAAATATTAAAACCCACTGACTGATAAGGCAAACAAGGAGGCATATCCTGAAAATTTTGATGCTTTGAGGTCCATTTTGAAATTTTGATAGTAATTTTATTAGTGCATGTACCAGCAAAAAAAAGTACCTTTTGCTTTCCCCTGTAAACAAGCTTCATAAAAATGCTGATTTTGTTTTTTTTTTTCTTTCAGAACTGGAAGAGAATGTAACAGATTTATAGTTTCCCAAGAAGAGAATTTGTCTCTGACTTTGTCAATAAACAGTTTTCCCTCCACTTTCCCGAGGAAACGGCATTAGTAACTCTAATGCCCCACATTCCTAACATGTACCTGAGAACAAAAAAAAACAACCTCTTCTCTAGATGCTACCTCCACAACTAGAGAACTACCTGATAACAATAGCTGGCAACGACTAATCCACTTTTTCATAGGAACAGTTCAAGCAAGGAAGGAGAAAATTATTTTAGGATAAAATAATTGTAAAATGTTTTTTTTTTGTTTGTTTTTTTTTTTTTCATTGTGCTTTTTATTGTGTTTAAATGGCCACTGAGCCTCCATCTATCCATCCATCCATTCTCATCCGCTTATCCGGGGTCGGGTCGCGGGGGTAGCAGCTTAAGAAGAGACGCCCAGACTTCCCTTTCCCCAGCCACTTGTTTCAGCTCCTCCGGGGGAATCCCAAGGCGTTCCCAGGCCAGCCCAGAGATGTACTCCCTCCAGCGTGTCCTGGGTCTTCCCTGGGGCCTCCTCCCGGTGGGATGTGCCCAAAACACCTCACCAGAGAGGCGTCCAGGAGGCATCCTGACCAGATGCCCGAGCCACCTCAACTGGCTCCTCTCGATGCGGAGGAGCAGCGGCTCTACTTTGAGTCCCTCCCGAATGACCGAGCTTCTCACCCTATCTCTAAGGGAGAGCCCAGCCACCCTACGGAGGAAACCCATTTCGGCTGCTTGTATCTGCGATCTTGTTCTTTCGGTCATGACCCAAAGCTCATGACCATAGATGAGGGCGGGAACGTAAATTGACTGGTAAATTGAGAGATTTGCTTCCTTGCTCAGCTCTCTCTTCACCTCAACGGACCTGTACAGCACCCGCTTCACGGCAGACACTGTTCCAATCCGCCTGTCGACCTCTTCCCTCATTCATGAACAAGATCCTGAGATACTTGAACTCCTCCACTTGAGGCAGGACATCTCTCCCGACCCGGAGAAGGCACACTACCCTTTTGCTGAGGGTGTAGAGCTGGTCCAGTGTTCCACGACCAGGACGAAAACCACACTGCTCTTTCTGAATCCGAGGTTTGACTATCCGATGGACCCTCCTCTCCAGGACCCCTGAAAAGACCTTGCCAGGGAGATTTAAGAGCGTGACCCCTCTATAATTGGAGAACACCCTCCAGTCCCCCTTTTTAAACAGGGAGACCACCACCCCAGTCTGCCAATCCAGGGGAACTGCCCCCGATGTCCATGCGAAATTGCTGAGTCGCATCAGCCAACACAACCCTACAACATCCAGAGCCTTAAGAAACTCCGGCCGAATCTCATCCACCCTCGGGGCCCTGCCACTGAGGAGCTTTTTAACTACCTCGGCGACCTCGTCCCCAGAGATTGGCGAGCCTGGCCCAGAGTCCCCAGGCTCAGCTTCCTCAATGAAAACATGTTGGTGGGATTGAGGAGGTCTTTGAAGTATTCTCCCCACTGCCCACAATGTCCCAAGTCAAGGTTAGCAGCACACCATCCCCACTATATACAGTGTTGGTCCTGCACTGCTTCCCCCTCCTGAGATGATGGATGGTGGACCAGAATCGCCTCGAAGCCGTGCGGAAGTCTTTCTCCATGGCCTCTCCAAACTCCTTCCATGCCCGAGTTATTGCCTCAGCAACCACCCGAGCCACATGCCGCTTTGCCTGCCAGTACCTATTAGCTGTTTCCGGAGTCCCACAGGCCAAAAAGGCCTGATAGGACTCCTTCTTCACCCTGACAGCATCCCTCTTCGAAGGTGTCCACCAACGAGTTTGAGGATTGTCGCCGTGACAGGCACCGACAAACTTACGGCTGCTGCTACAGTGAGCCACCTCGACAATGGAGGAACGGAACATGGTCCACTCAGAGTCAATGTCCTCCACCTCCCCTGGAACGTGTTCAAAGTTCTGCCGGAGATGGGAGTTAAAGCTTTGCCTCACAGGGGATTCCTCCAGTCGTTCCCAGCAGACCCATCTCAACACACTTGGGCCTGCCAGGACTGACCAGCATCCTCCCCCACCACCAGAGCCAACTCACCACCAGGTAGTGGTCAGTGGACAGCTCCGCACCTCTCTTCACCGGAGTATCCAAGATATACGGCCGCAGATCTGATGAAACAATGACAAAGTTGATCATGGAACTGCAACCTAGGGTGTCCTGGTGCCAAGTGCACATATGGACACCCTTATACCTGAACATGGTTCGTTATAGACAATCCGTGACAAGCACAGAAGTCCAACAACTGGACACCACTTACGTTCAGATTGGGGGGGGGGGCAATCATCCCAACCACACCCCTCCAGGTCTCACTGTCATTGCCCACGTGAGCGTTGAAGTCCCTCAGTAGAACAAGGGGGTCCCCAGGAGGGGCACTCTCCAGGACCTCTTCTAAGGACTCCAAAGAAGTGTGGGTAATTTGAACTGTTGTTCGGCCCGTAAGCACAAACAGCAGTCAGAACCCGTCCCCCCACCCGAAGGCAGAGGGAGTCTACCCTCTTGTTCACCGGGGTAAACCCCAACATACAGGCGTCGAGATGGGGGGCAACAAGTATGCCCACTCCTGCCCGATGCCTCTCACCACGGGCAACTCCAGAGTGGAAGTACATCCAGCCCCTCTCAAGGAGACTGGTTCCAGAACCAGAGCCATGCATTGAGGTGAGACCGACTATTTCTAGCCGGAACCTCTCAGCCTCATACACCAGCTCCAGCTCCTTCCCCACCAGAGAGGTGACATTCCACGTCCCAAGAGCCAGCTTCTGGAACCAAGGATTGGACTGCCAATGCCCCCTCCCTCGGCCGCCACCCGACCCTGAGGCTCCTCCTATAGGTGGTGAGTCCATTGGAAGAGGGACCCATATTTCCTCTTTGGGCTGAGCCCGATCAGGCTCCATGGGTTAAAGCCCGGCCACCAGGTGCTCGCCAAAGTGCCCCACCTCCAGGCCTGGCTCCAGAGAGGGGCCCCGGTGACCCACGTCCGGGCGAGGGAACACTAGATCCAACATTTTTCTTCATCATAGAGGTCTTCGGGCTGTGCTTCATCTGGTCCTCACCTAGGACCTGTCTGCCTTCGGTGACCCTACAAGGGGCATAAAGCCCCAGACAACATAGCTCCTAGGATCATTGGGACACTCAAACCCCTCCATCACGATAAGGTTGCAGCCCATGGAGAGGGGCCACTGAGCCTCAGGTATAAATTTGTTTTGTAAAGTTAATGGCTGGTCAATTTAATCCTTTAACTTAAAGTAGACATACATCGTTCCTTTTCACATGTAAATCATTCACTTTTGTTCTATTTAAAATTGAACTGCAATGCTTAGGTCTGAATTTCTTGTCGTTTACCACTGTTCTGAGGCAAGTTTTTTAGCTGAGAATAATTCAATCCAGGAATCAAGACTGCAGGTGTTGTAATTTAGGAGGTGGGACATGGTGTAGTCTCGATGCAAAACAAACAAACTAAATAAATAAATAAATAAATAAATAAATAAATAAATAAATAAATAAATAAATAAATAAATAAATAAATAAACGGACTGAAATCGCCCTTTAAGATAGAAGTTTCACAAATAACAAACTTGGATTTAAATACTCTATTAGAGCAGAATAGTCCAGTCCAAGTGTGTAATTTTTTTTTAACTAGAGAAGAGATGCTAAAGGTAGTGAATTAGATGGTATTGCCCTTTATTGAAGCTTCACAAATCATAAACTTGGTTTTAAATATTCTCCTACTAGAACAGAATAATGGAGTTCAGGTTTGTAGAGTCTACGTTTTTAACTACAGTAGACAAAATCTGAAAGTGGTGAAAATTTAATTGCCTGTTTGCCATTTCCCGAATCGGCAATCGGAAACCAGCTTCGTGTTGAATGGAGTATTAATATTGCTAGACCTTGTAACTGTCACTGATCTACAGTCATACTTTAGGTGCACACACTGCTTGGCAACACCAAGTCTTGTGGGTCCTGTTAATGCTGCGTGCTTTGCACCGGAAGTATTGTTTTGTCGGAAGCTGAAAGCGAAAGGGTTGAAGATGACTCAGACGATCTGAGAGGAGTGGCTACAGTGTACGGTCCTTTATAGAGCGCTCTGTAGATTATATGATTTAGTGACAGATTATTGCGGCTATGGAGCTTCTTTTCCGTGTGTCCTTCTGCCTCCTGACGTTTCTTGGAAAAACGTTTGGTAATGAAATTGGTAAGACAAAAATAGTTACTTTATTTTTAATTTGTAATATTCTTGTTGAAAGTGTATTTCACTCCAGGAGTATTCAATCCGCTGCTTATTTCGAAATTGCAGCTAAAATAATTTCAACAGGAATATGTGCCTCATTACTGATGTGATATTAAAGAACTGCCTCCTTCTGCTCTCATGCTTGTGTTTTTGTATTATGTTTAATGCAGATAGCCTATGAATTAGAATGTTGCATCACTTGTGCAGAGGGTGAACACTGCGTCTTTAAAAGTCATTACTGCTTCTGAGAATCTCCTTCACAAATGTACAGTGGACTACTGTACATGTTTATGTCCAGAATCAGAGTTTTTACATGCTGTAGTGAAACATCTGGTTAGTCTGCCATTAACTGTAACATGTTTATGGGTTATATATATATATATATATATATATATACTTCTGGCCCAGAAGTCAGAAAGACTGACAACCACAGAATCTGGTGTAAAACTGGCACCTTGGTTCAGATAAATCCCCTTGGAAGTTTGAAGAAAGCTTCAGAGATTTGGTATTAGAGGGACCATTACTGCTGGACTGCTGGTTCTCCAGATGTAAGACGGGAATTGTCTAATAAAAGAATTTTAGACAAATTGTCACAAGGACCCAAGAAGATAAAACACCGTTTGTTTCATGTTTGACCCAGCACAGTGGATTGAAGTTGAAGTACTATTTTGCTCACAGAGTAGTACTTCTATTGAACACTTGAGGGCAGTCAAAACATCAATACTTCACTTTACACATTTTCATCAAACTCGTCTCCTTTATTGTTGTTTTTCCACGCAGAAAAAACAAATCATATGTGCAAGCATTTTTCACTTTGGAATAAATATGGAGGACGACTTTTCATTACGATAGGCTAACTGAAAGTTCATAAAAATATAGGAAAATTTTGGAAAACTTTTAGTGATATGTGCTTTTGTTTTTCAGGCATTGTCAAGATTTCTTGCAAAGAAGATGAGGATGTCATGCTACCTTGTTCTTTTAAAAAAAATCTTAGAACTACACGCTTTGACTGGAAAAGAGATGGCAAGGATGTGCTTCTTTGCGAATATGGTGAAATTTCTCCTTCAAAACAAGACGGCCAGTTCCAAAATCGTGTCTCTCATTTTCCAGATCAGTTAAACTCTGGAAACGCCTCAATTAGTATCAAAAAAGCAATTTTGTCAGACAGTGGAAATTACACCTGTCTGCACATTGAGTCAGAAAAGAGTTATACAATTGAGCTTACTGTTGGTGAGTGCTTTCATGGAACACTTAAAGTGTGATACATTAATAATGCATATTTGTTTCTATAAAAAAGTACTTATCAATATGATCTCAGAACTCAAGTCAAATTTACATTGCATAAAATAAAAATTGTAGTGTGGATTTGTTCTGTTTAACTGACAAACTTCAAAATAACCATAAAACCATGCTTAAAAGTAACCTTTCACAGTTTCTAATGAAATTAATATTTTGTTTAGTGGAAAGGGTATTGCTAAATGTAAGTTAATGAATCCAGCTATGAAAAAAAAATAATTCTGAAAAGAATCTTAGATGGCATTGAGACCAAGAATTGAAGCATCGGAAGATAAAGAAATAATATTTGAAACTATTCCAGTGATTATGATATGAAGTTAAAATATAAGCAGAAAAAAACTTTGGAGCGTTTTTACCCTGTTTTATTAAACTCCTGTACTGATGACATGACATTTACTATCTTTCTATTTTTTCCTTTTCCCCTTATAGTTTGCATCTTAACCTGTTAGAGCTGATCACAGACATAACAGCTTTTAATAAGTAAGCTTTAATTTTACATTTAAAAAATCACTTTAAAACAGCACATGGATGTCTGATTATTATGAAGTAAACTATGAGAGAGAGCACTCATAAAGCATGTCAAACTAACTTGCTTCCTCATTAACTTTCATCAACCACTTTGTTTGTTAGAGAAATTAAATTTTATTGATTATTTGCAGTTAGCTAACAATTTTCCATATATTCTTGTTGAATCATCTCTAAAATTGCAGAGATTCACAAAATAGATATTAATTTGAAATCACCGCACATTTTTTGTGCATGTTCTATATGAAGGTGCAACACAACTCCGTTCCCAGTAGATGGCCATATAGTTTATCAACAAGAAACCAGAAAATTTTATTTAAACTATGCTACTTCTCTGAAGAACTTTGGAAGAGCCATATACGTTAAAGCGAACCTAAAATAACATTTATAGAACTTTTATTTAAAAATGTGCTCCTTTCATGCACATTTTATCTGTAAAATCCTAATTAATTAAAATTAGGATTTTACAGATAAAACAAGTTTTTTCCACATCGTTAATCTGGTGTGATATAGTATAATATATAATGTAATATATAATATAATATATATAGTATAATACTTTCTTTTACATTGGAGGCAAAGAAAGCTGATTCTTTTGGTTACAATCTAAGCGATTTAACAGATTATTTTCCATTGGGTAAAAAATAGCTCCTAGCGCTGGGCTAGGAGCTATGCTCTATCTAGCCTCAAGCAAGCAAGATACTCTTCTCTTACTGGCTTACTAAGCAAAAAGTTAGGTAAATTCGTAATGCTACATCCATTGTGCTGATTGGTTCGTTTTGCACCTGGATGGTCGCTGAGTTCAGGAAACACGAACTGGATTGGCTACAATTCTGTGCGGAATTCTCGTAATACTGTTTGTTTGCTTAAAATGTTCTAAATTTTTAGTATCTAAATAAAAAGGCTATTCTAGCTGATTTCCTCTGGATTAAGGTGACCGAGTTTGCCATGTTAAAAACCGTATTTTCTATTTTTATTAGTGCTTAATGTTAACTTTCCCATATCGGTTTCTTCTAACAGACACATTATTAATAAGTTCCTTGGTGTAAAATATTACAAAGATATTTTTGTGCGCTACAAGGCTTCTCGAAGATAATATTGTGTTAAAAAGCGAGAATATATTTCGAAACAGGTATAAAGCGCCGATTCCAGCATTTCCACGTGAAGCAAAAGTACAGTGTACATAAATTAGTGTTTATAAATTTGAGGTCGCATGCAACCTCCGCGTTTTATAAGGTTAAAGGACAGAACTAATGATCCAGAAAAAAAACGCGGTGAGTTGTAGTTCTTATCATATTACAAGTAATTTTCTTATAATGTGTTGATGATATCCGGTGGTAAAAAATTAACCTGCTCCTCTGTTTCGTAAACATGTTTTAGAAACTTATTTAACAATCTTAAATTTTACCTAATGTAGCAAATGGAAAAGTTATAGTAAGGGACAATAATATTTATCTCAGCCACTATCAACTTACTAGAAGCTTTTGGTTAGTGTAATCTCTATGGAATGGGGGCATTTAAACTTGAAGGTTAACCTCAGAGCAAAATTGCAGAAACAGATGTTTTGTGTGGATTCAATTTGTGTAGCTCACTTGATATGTTTTTGTTTTATTAATCACATTTATTGTATGAATCATGACATTTCTAATATAATTCAGTTGACACATTTGTTGTCTTGCAGCTGAGCAAATATGTTCTTTGCAGATGGAAAAAAAACAAGCACTTATCTACAGTGCATTGCTAAACTATGTGTGGTCTTTGAGCTTAACACATTTGTATGACCACAAACTTCAATGCATTTGTATATATTTATTGTGATAGAAGAACAAATTTATGATATATTTTTTTACTAATAACAATCTGTATTGGGTGTGCAGTTGCATTCAGTTCCTCTCCATATTCAAGTCATATTAATAGTAAAGAAAGTTCATCTTAGTGTACTTGAATGTAAAACCAAATAGTCATTCTGTAAAGGCTTCTGGGATCATGTCTTAATGGACAATTATGAACAAACGGCAACATGGAGACCCAAGGAACACAGTAGACATCTCAGGTAGTTTAAAGTTGGGTTGGATTATTAAACAATTATTGCTTTAATCATCTTACAGTTCAATCTAATGGAAATAGTGTGACACAGCTGGAAAATTACCAACATATGGCATTCATCCCAAGCTAACATCAAAGATTGTTCACCAAAGAAGCTTCCAAGGGGTTAATTGTATCTCTGCTGAAACTACAGACTCACAGCTCAGGAAACCTGGACAATATTTATTCATTAAGGAAAGCATTATTTATCTTCATGATACAAAATTTAAAAAAATAAAATTTATCTTGTAAAATAAAAAAAATAAAATGTTATGAATATGAGTTAATGTTGCTACACACTCATGTATAGTAGGGGGTGGTATGCACCTGGAAGTTGTTTGCGATAATAGAAAAGAAGGAGGAGATGCCTGAAACATTTCCTCCCTATTTGATTACCAGGTTTGGGAACTACTGATGATGATTTTTTTTGGAGTTTGTTTGGCTTTTATCATGGAGTTCTGACTCATTCTGGCTCAGTAACATGTTTGGTAGGTTCACTGATGGCTTTGACCATAGGAATTCTTGTAAGTGTCCATAATTAGATTTCTTTGTGTTATTTTTGTGTCAAAGAAATAACATTTCACAGCCTTATCTTGCTGTAGCTGGTCTCTGACCATTTCTATCAGAGCATCAGACTTGTAAAATTGATAAATGGCTAACCACATCTATATATATATAAAAAAAAAAAAATTATAAAAAATTTAAATGCAAGATTTCCAGTGCATTCTTAAAGTTTTTAATGCTACACTTTTAAAAAATTACATAAGTCCCCTTCCAAAATGGACACAATTATGTTTCTTAGAAAATGCAGCCATAATACAAAATGGGAAAAAAGCTAAGTGTTTCAAAAACTTTTTGACTGCATTGTATACCTCTATGGTATGATTTTAAAATTCTCTTTTTTATTGACTGCCACATTTATTAATTGAAATGTTTTAAATCAAAGATTAGTGAAAATTTGCCTACAAGCTTATTTTAATTTATACATTTTCTGTACTTATATTTTGCATGAAAAATGTCTGACATTTTGTTTTTTACTTCTAAGTTTTTCTTCATCAATTTTTTTATTTTATGTTTACAGGTACTTGTCCAACGCCATCCATCAGCATTCTTAATGAAGTAAATGGTGGGACAATGGTGGAGTGTGAAGCTCATGGCGCTTATCCAAAACCTACAATGGAGTTACAGAACAGTGGTAATATCACTGTTGATCCTGAAGCTACTAAAATCACTCTGAACGGAAACTACTTTGATGCTATCCTTCAAGTTGTTGTTACTAAGAAAGACCACTACCATTGTGTTGTAAAGCAAAAAGACATCTGCCATCAAATTTGCTCAAAACAAACATTTGTGCATGTGCCTTCTGGTGAGTTTTAATTTTAAAATACTAAGATTAAACTTTATGTTTATTGAATTTCAGCCAGATTTGTTACATTTACGTTGGATGTTGAGCAATTTTTGTGTTTAGGTTGTTTAAACATCTGAATAATAAAAATTAGATCAAAAAGGAGGATCTACAAATTTTCTGGTTCTACAGAGAGAGGAAAAAATATGTGAAAATACTAGAAAATAGATAACTAAATATTAGCAATAATTATTTAAAAAACAAATGGATAATTATTTTTTCATCCATCTGACTTCTAAGCCTCCAGCTTCCTAACAAAAGCTGCTGTGGCTAGGTTCTTTTCAATTTTCACACTTGAGATTTTTAACAAAGCCATACCTACTTTATACATTAAACATAAGGGTGGAAACAACTTGTATTAGGATTTTAGAGCACACTAAAATGAACTATATTGTCTATAACTTTAACCTCACACTTCTGTTAATAAGTAGATCAAACTTAAATTGATCAAATTACTGCATTTGTAGGATTTCTCTTCAAACTGTCTTAATTATATCATGCCACATTCCAGAGGGTGAATCCTAAACTTTCTAGCTTTTTCAGTGAAGCTAAGTAACATAAATAATTTCTTCAGGCTTTAGGAACAGAAATTATAACCAGAGATTTGTAGCCTTAGATTCAGCAGCTGGATAAATTGTTGCTTTTCTAACTGAACTGCTGAGTTGGACATTTTTAATCAGATTACTTCAGTGTTGAGTTTTCTACTAAAACAAGTTGTAAACTTATTTTAGGTAAGTATATCTATGGTTTCAAAGTTTAAAGAGGTAGTGTATATTTCAGGCATATAATGTGATTTGTATCACAATAAAGTTACCTTCAGTTGTTATATAAACATTTTATATATCAAACATGACAAACAAAATTTGACTCCCAATTTATGTGCTGAAATTGGGTCTATGTCTCTTTAAGAAATTGAGACTGTAGCTCCCGAGGAAGCTGCCTGTGGAAGCCAGCACTTGGAATAACCAGGATGCATGAAGTGTATCATCACGCGGGACCTTTTTTATCTGTATTGATGGCATTAAAACTCAAAAGTAAATTATAAAATGTTCTGATGAACAAAGCAAATCTTTTATCAGTGAACATTTTGTCATTTTGTCTCTCTTGGCCCTGGCCTTACCAAATGTACCAAATGAAATTTCAAGATGTCATCTTTAAAGGATAAGACCAGTTTTAAAAAACTCTTTCTAACTGATGTATGTAAGCTTTTGATGGGGAAGTAATTGGTCTTTTTTGTTTTTGGTGACATTCCCCACTGTAATGGAAACAAACCACACGTGTATTGTATTTAATAATGTTTCTGTGTTTTATAGAGGACGCAAAAACAGAAAATCCAACAGGTGAGTCCTGATCTTATGTTTCTTTAAATACCAAAAATATTTAAAGATATTTATGTTGTGGCCTATATATCAAGTAAAAATCTATTAAAACCAACATGCTGTTACAATTACAGTCATTTAATATAGTAAAATATGTAGTCATTAGTGATAAAAAATATATATATATTTCTCAAAATAATTACTAATAATTATTAATATGTTTTAAAATCTACATATTTGACCAAGGCTAAAAAAGTTTTTGAATTTAGTTATGTTTTAAGAGGCAATTCCATTATTGATGGAAGAATGAAGATGTGGGACAAAGAGTGTGACGAAAGTGACAAAGTCTTGGTAGTAGCAGGAAATTTAGGTTGATGACGAGAGAATCACACTTAATGGAATTAGTTTCTCTTAGTTTAGAATGAACTCTTTGACACAATGAATAAGCAGAAACTATGATTCAGATGATGTTCAAAATGTCAGAAAATGTCACTTGTTTAATTGTGCTAACTGGTCTTTCATTAGTCAAAAAACTACACCGTGCTCCAAATTATTACACAAATTGTTATGAAGAATTCTTATTTTGTTGTGCTATTAAATGTATAGATGGCATTGTGTGTCAGGGCTCTTTGAATCACTATAATTAATTTCAGAGTGTTGGGTTGATTAGTTTGCCTCGAGGGCTGGTCTCCTGCAACTTTTAGATGTGTTTCTACTTCAACACACCTGAATCAAATAATGACGTCATTAGCAGAACTCTGGAGAACTTGACTGCATTTAGGCGGTCATTCAGCTATTTGATTCAGCTGTGTTGGACAGGGGGACGTCTCAGAGTTGAAGCACACCGGCCCTCGAGGACCAGAATTTCCCACCCCTGGTTTATACATATATATAATGAGGAAGGTCTCTGTTAGACAAATTCATTGGATTAAGAGAGCAGCTGTTAAAATGCCCTTACAAAGAAGCAAACAGTTATTTGAAGCTGCTGGTGCCTCTGGAACCTCAAGGTGGAGGATCCTCCAGAGGCTTGCGGTGCATGAACCAACTATTTGGCTGCCCCTATACAAAGCTCACAAGCAGAAAAGGTCACAGTGGGCCCAGCCGTACATGAAGGTTAATTTTCAAACAGTCTTGTTCACTGATGACTGCTGTGTAACCCTGGATGGCCACCACATCCCAACATGGCTCTGACATCAGCAAAGAGGTGGTGAAGTAATTTTTTGGGCCAAAATCATGGGGAGAGAGCTGGTTAGCTCCTTCAGAGTCCCCGTAGGTGTGAAAATGACCTCAGCAAAGAATATGAACTTTCTGACTGATCACTTTCTTTCATGGTTCAAAAAGAAGAGCCATACCTTCCGTAGCAAAATCATTCTCATGCATGACAATGCACCATCCGGAACAAGTGGACATCCAGATGGCGGGGAACCAAGCAACAGCATAAATTCCAAGCTCCCAGACAGTTGAGTTACCCCCCGACAAATAACTTACAAAACACCATCCATCCATTTTCTGTTCACCTTTGTCCACAGGAGGTGCTGGTGTCTATCTCCAGTTATGTTCCAGGCAAGGGTAGGGTACACCCTGGACAGGTCGCCAATCTGTTGCAGCTTAAAAAACACAGTTTTTATTATTTACATGTCATGTCAGGGAGAGGAAGACAAGAGGATTCGGCAAGAAAATACGAAAGAAACTGTTTTGTCGAAGGAGGTCTCTGGAGACAGCAAGCAAGCAGCGGAAAAGCTATGGGAGCTATAGGAGCTAACATTCTTACAAAACTGAAAGAAGTTCAGACGAAACTCAAAAAACAAATCACTGACCAGTCAGAACTCACAAAAAAGGAAATGTCTGAGTTTAGGAGAGGTGAGGAAACGACTTGACGACATTGTTGCAGGCCTGAAAGATGTAATGAACAGATTTCAGGAGGCTGAGCACCGAATAACCCAAGTAAAGGAATCCAACATCGATGTCAAAGACGTACTGAGCCACACATAGCTACAGGAAGACCTCCAAACACATCTAAATGACCTGGAAGCCCATTCACAGCCCATTCACACATCCTTTTACTGCTGAACATGAAAAATTGTGCAAAATAGAGTTTAAATATTTGTACTTTGTTCATATACAAAAAGCAGCTCTAGAGGAGTAGCAATTTCATTGTCTAATTGGCTGACTTTTCAGTTCTCACAAATTAAAGACAAAGAAGAACAGTATACACTGGTCAAAGGACACATAGATCGTAAAGAAGTCACTTTACTGAATGTGTATAGACCACCCGGAAAAAAATGAACAGCTTATTAAGAAAGTTTTTGACATGATTGCAACAGAAGTATCAGGGATATTGATATCCAGGGGAGGCGTTCACATAAATCCCTTTCTAGACTCATCCAGCAAAATTACAAAGGCTCAGACAGAAGCAATATACATTAAAAGAATGCTTAAAGAATTCGGGTTGTTGGATGTATGGAGGAACTTACACCCTCAAGATAAAAAATACATCTTTTTTCTTATTCACATCAAATGTATTCAAGATTAGATTATTTCTTTATACAAAATGTTGATGAACATAGAATGATAAACTGTGACATAGGGGTGAGAGACATATATGAATATGCAGGGGTGTTTGTGACACTCCACCTGGATAATGATTGCAAAGAAACCATGTGGAGGCTTAACCATAGTTTATTAAATTACACTAAATTTAAAAGTCTTGTAGAAATAGAATTTGAAGATTATGTGGACTACAACAACACAGAGGATATTTATCTCTGTCCTCTATGGGATGCAGCAAAGACTGTTCTGAGAGGGAAGTTAATTATGTGGTCCTCTCATAAGAAAAAAGAAAAAGAAAAGTGTTTAAAAATCTCACTATAAAATTAAAATCTCTAGAAATACAGCACATGGAAAATAAAAATGACCACACCCTACTACAGACAGGAGAAAGAAGACAAGCTCTAAACTGTTTAAATGAACCAAATAGAGAAAAAAAGCTAACTTTATTCAACAGAATTATTATGAAAATGGACCCAAATCAAAGAAATTTCTTGTCTGGAGAATACATAAACAACAAACTGATAGAAAATTAAAAATCCAACAGATAAAAAGACATACCATTCTCTAAGAGACATTAAAAAATCTTTGGAATTATACTACACTCAGTTGTTACACTCAGCCTCACGTAGTAGATCTGTCCTCAGTGACAAGTTCTGGCCTCTGGAAGGAATTTTCCTGGAAATACATGGTATGTTTTTTTTTTTGTTTTGTTTTTTTTTGTTACACCTAATATTAAAAGTAAACATTGTAATGACACTGAAAAGACAACATGTTGGAGAAACTGTGGGAATGTGTCTACAAGACATTTTTATATCTTCTGGGAATGTATTAAGATCGCACCCTATAGGTCAAAAGTGATAAAAGAAATCAATACTAAACTGGACTCAAATTTACGCTGTGGTTTTCTTGGGTAATTTACCCCGGAACTGAAGAAGTCGGACAGATATCTCTATTAATATTATTAGCAGGTGCAAAGAAAACTATTACTCGCAGGTGGCTTAATGCACCATCATGTTTGGACTGGAAGGTCATAATTGAAGAAATTCACACAATGGAGAGACTGACTTTTTCATTAAGACTTACCACTTATAAATAGAATAAATACTGGAAGAAATGGAACATTCATTGGAGCTTGACACCAACTGTATTAATAATGGAATTACCTCTTTTTTTTGTTGTTACTGATTATTACTCAACTGCTCTTGTCCAACTAGATGTTCTGTAATTTTTGTTAAAGGGGGGTTTAACTATTCAATGTATGTATGTGTATTTCTAAACTGCTAAAATTACAAAAAATAAAGTATGTAAAAAAGAAAAGGAACAAGTGAATCTTCTCTCAAACAACAGAAACACATTTGTGTAGCACATCAGTCATTGTAGCAAGGAAGAGTAAACGGAGACTACATCATAAACTCAATCATTAAGTGTCCTACAAAAGAATAAATGTAAATTAATCAGCCTGACTTTTAAAACAGTGAACTGGTTAAGATTTCTCTAGAAAAATCTATTTGCATCACTCACATATTTTAATCACTTAAAACATGTTTAGTTATTTTGGATGTAATTATGCATTTTGTTGCTGGGTAATGAGTTGTTCTATTTTTTACATTGTGCAAATAACATTATGCTCTTTTAATGTGTTTAGGTTGGGTTTTTGGAGTCGTTGGACTTGTGGTTGGAATTCCTGGAATTATTGCAGCTGCATTCTTTTATAATAAGTTCCACCGCAACAAAAAGTCTTCCGGTAAGTTTGGATGTTTCAGGTAGAATTTTTGGGATGCATATTATACCACATAATTAGCCATCAATCAGTCTAAAGGTGTAGCTAATTTAAGTGACTTTTAAACTCAGTCCTTTTTTAATAAAGGTCTTATTTCTATTGATTGAGTAAATTAATAAAGTCTGTTGGGATTCAAATCCCTGATTTCAGCAACAAAGGTTTAGTAATATGTAAATTAAAATTGCTGTCCATAATTTTATTTAAAAAAAAGCAGTTTTTTACCTAATCACTTGTGAGACAGATAATCTGTGAAGAAAAATTGAGCTCTTTTGTTTTCTCCCTATGTTCTTGTTGTTATCTGCACAAGTGCACTGCTCAGCCAGGAAAAAACAATCAGAGTTGTAAATAAGAACAAATGTTTATTTTGAAAGTTAATTTGAGTTTCTTGATTTTTTATTTGGTAAGTTAAATGATTTTTGTTGAACAAATTATTCTTCAATACAAATATTAATTTTAGTTTTTAAGAAAAGTTTGTATATAAACTCATTGGGAAACTTGTGTTTGACTATTTCATCCTAGGTTTGATTAAGGCAGCGCAAGCTTTGATGGAGGTTGAATGCTGTATGCAGCAAAACAAAATATTGCTTCACTGAACTTAGTTGAATGATTTTATAAAGAGCCTCACATTCTGTAACAAAAAGAATTTGACTTTCAGTGAAATATGTTCTTTGCTTCTTTGCAGATGAGACAGAAAATAACATCAATAGTGTCAGGCCAACTTCACGCTATACCAGTGACACAGAGAACAAGACTGAAGGCGTCCGAGGTTCTGAGGAAGTGGATAATTTGATGTTGTGATCTTTCCCAATAAGAAAATGTTATATTCATTTTACATTATTCAGGGTTTAGTAAATATATACAGAGATAAATTCTCTCAAGTGCTTTTAGGACATTTAAAAATCTTCCAGTCATTACTATCACAAAACCATTTTATCCACAGAGAATAAATAATCAACAGGTATATTTGTGTGATCACAGATAAATTACTTAAACTCAAATTCATTTTGCTCATTATAATGAGAGTTCAAATGCAATAACCAAATCAAGATTCAAGCCCTCTTTTAGTCTCTGACCCAACTTAAGCTCCTCTTTTCTGTGTTGATACTGATCTCCAGAGGCAGAACAGTTTGTTGTGTTACATTGAAAATTCATCATCTCAGTTTAAAATTCAGTAAAATATATATTTACTGTTTTATCTAAATCAATCTCTCCAGTGCTGCCTGCCACTTTATAGTTATGTTCAGATTATTCTCAGACCTGAGATTTAGTGGTGTCTCTTTTGACCAAATGTATGTGGGTTTAACAGAGTTAGGGGTTAAGGAACGATATAGAATACAATTACAGTAGTGTGATAGTGTTTTCCCTCTTCCTGATTTCCTTTTTTTTTCATGTTTGCCACATGTCAGTGTTTCAGAACATAAAGCCAATTTAAATAGTCGAAAGACAACAAAAAAATTTAACCTACATGACCCTGTGTGAAAAAGTGATTGCCCCCCACTCCTTTAAAACAGAACTGTGGTTTTACTCACCTGAGATCATTGTCTCTAGCCACATTCAGGCATGAATATTGACACACCTGCTCTCACCTGCACCTCATTACTTAAATAGAACCTGCCTGACAACATGAAGTACACCAAATAATTCTCAGAAGTTGGATATCATTCAAAGATCCAAGAGAAATTCAGGAACAAAAATTCATTGAGATCTATCAATCTTGAAAGAGTTACAAAGCCATTTATAAAGCTTTGAGACTTCAGAAAACCAGAGTGAATTATCCACAAATGGTGAAAACATGGAACATTGCTGAATCATCCAAGGAGTGCGTGTGAGGCTGGTTTGCTGCTTCAGAACCTGGAAGACTTGTGATAAATGGAATTATGATTTCTGCTGCCTAAAAATTCTGAAGGAAACTATATGGTCATTTGTTAGTGACCTAAAGCTTAAACAAGCTTGGGTTCTGAAGCAGGATAGTGATCCAAAACAGACCAGCAAGTCCACCGATGGATGGCTGAAGAAAAACAAAATGAAGACTTTTTAGTTAAAGTGCAGACCTGAATCTTACTGACATACTGTGATATGGCCTTTAGTTTGTACTCAAAAACCTCCCAATGTGGGTCAATTGGAATAATTCTGGTAAAATAAGTGGGCCAAAATTGCAAGTTATCATAAACACTTAATTGCAATTGTTCCTGGCCAAACCTGTTAGTAGGTTTTATGGCACATAATTTTTTACCACAGGCCCATGCAGGTTTGATTTTCTTCATTACTTAAAAACAAACTCATTCATTTAAAAACTGCATTTTGTGCTTACTTTTTTGCCTGACTTATTGGTTCAATGTTCTGAAACAGTCAAATGTAGCAAGCATTCAAATAAATAAGAAATCAGCACACCACCTCTATACATGTATGTGTTTGCTATGACTGTGTACATTTTGACAATTTGAGTTATCACTCAAAATTACATTTGTCTGTTGTTAAAGGAGTCTAGTATTTTTACGTTTTTATATTAAATTTTCATTTGTTCTCATTTAAAGCTTTGTTTTCTATGAGATGGTATTTTTTTTCTTTTCTGTTTTTTTTAAATGGTAGTGTAGCAATGAATGAAGGGACAAGCTTAGTTTGATCCTTAAATATTTTACATCCTCTGAACATCAGTTTAAGATCTGAAAGCAAGTGACCTCCTTTTACTGGTGGACAATTACAAAAAAAAAAACCTTTTTTAAAGACTTAGCCTGAAGAAATTATTTAAAACTGAAAAGTAGCTTATGAAAATGGTACTACGGTTAATCACTTATGTTGTAAAACCTGGAACAAATTGAGGCAACCTCTTTGCCTGTTATGTGATTTTTCTGGAAACATTTGGGTTCATTAGTGTTGGCTCTTTGAAGAGTACTGATGAATGCAAACACTTATGCATACATCAGATCGTGAAAACTTGTGATTTACCCACATATTTCACCACTGAAGCTGAAAACACCGTCATATATTGAGGTAGGGTAGCATGTGCGCTGACTTACTGAATCAATAAAAGCATCTGCTACTGAAACGGCTCTTCCTAAGTTTTCAGCCACTTAATGAGAAAATGCTAAGAAAAACTGAAAAACAAAGATAAACAATGCTTGCACATACAGTCTTACCAACAGAGGGTCTCATATTCAGGCTTTCTATGTCCAGTTTTTGTTGTGGTAGCCTGCATTCCTTCACTGGCAAGGTGAATAAAAATGCCAATACTACTAACTGCACTCCCACCCAAGAGCTTGAGCCCTTTTATAATGGGATTCCTAATTTCTTGAAAGTTGTTAGCTTTTTGAATAAACTTCCTTTGTCTTCTCCTATACACCTATTTTAAGACTCCAGTGCAGAGTCCCCATGGATTCCATGGGCATAAGTTGGGTGGGTCATTATTCAGTCAACTTTTACACCTGAAAGTGAGGAGATTTATCCCTGTTTCATCACTGAAAAGAGTTCTGAGAAAAAAAGTCTGAGATTAGAGTTTGAGGTTAACTTCAAACTAAAATGCTATGTTTGAAATCATCAATCAAGCTCCTGCTTATAAGGATCCACATTATGACATCATTCACTTTCCAGCTGCACTCAACCCACCTCCACTCCCCCTCCACTTGCATTCTCCCAGCTTTCCAGGTGGCCAACCTTTCTCTGACCTCCACCACCAGTGTTGGGTCCCGGGGGGAAGACATCCCTAATCAGCATCGGGGATGCTTATTGCAATTCACAGCTCAAATCTTCTGCCGAGACCCAAGCACCAAAGGTCTTTAATTCATCCTTGTCAATAAACCTTTCTCTCTCACTGTTTTTCTCTGTCTGAGTATCTCCAGATTTAAATGAAGTAACAGCACCAGGCAGAGATACCACTTAGGGAACTACTTTCATTGGTCAAGAATGGGCAGAGTGATTTGAGGCAAACACCCTATTAATCACATTGTCATTTGCCATGATTTTATCACTCTGCTATTTTCTCCAAGAAGTGGCACCTTGGAACTATGTACAAACAATTTAACCCGAGATCTAAAAAAAAATGGTGCATTATCTCAAACCAAATGCTTGTAAACTTGGGGATGCAGACAACAGTCTAATTTTTGCTGAAATTAGACTTGAACTCCAGAGTTCAAGTCCCAGCCTGAAGTATTTTTACATTGAGTTTGTATATGTTCCCTGTGCATAATGGGTTCTCTCCAGTGCTCTGGCTGTCGCCCACAGTACAAATATATGACTGATGGCTTAATTTGTTACTCTAAATTACCTTAGCAAGCTGTAAGTGCATGGTTGTTTGTCTTGTATGTCTCTGTGTTGATCTGTGATGATCCTTTTACCAATCAACAGCAGGAGACAGGCACCAAATGCTCCTGTAGTCCTGCAAAGTGAAATAAGTCTAGCCAAATAAGTATGCAAAAATTTCTGAATTGCAGAAAGCAAATTTTATTTGTAAAAAGAAAAATTGACTCTATTGTGGCATTTAGCTAATAGAAATAATCTTGGTAATTCTAGCAGACATAAACAGGAAACATGTGGCTTGATTTATTCTCATCCAATGAGAAACAGTTAAAAGTCCTTGGTTACAAATACACCACTGTTGACTAAAATAAGCTTTGGTATAAATAGTGGAATGAAGAAATGCTTCGTTCTTATCCTTTAGTGTGTTATTGCTTATGATTCTACACATACTAACTTTTTGGAATCATGCTCTGCTTCATTTTAGATTGCAGGAAAGTGGTCAATGCTCATAATGAGAATTGAAACACCCAATGTGTTGATGACATTCAGAACTTATAAGATTTTTTTATTCTAGAACCTTTTTTGCTTATACTTCCTCTACAACTCTGAGAATTCAAAGTGGCTTGAACTTTGTCGTTCCCCTTATTTTTAACCATTTCCTTGACCACTACATCCATTCAGAGTTGTTTGTCAGTATTGTTTGTCCATTGATATCACCAGTTGCTACCGGCGTTGAGCCCTGGCTTCCGCTCAGCCATGCTGCTTGACTGTTGGGACTACTTTGGATTGAGTTCATTATTTTCTCATTTACCTGTATCTACAATGTCTGCCTCATCACCTTCCACCACACTTCATGACAATTATCTACTGGAAGAATAGCTTCACCCATCCCCATGCTGTATGATGGGTATGGTGCATTTTACAAAGTAATTGGCATAATGAGAAGAGAACATTACATGGAAAGCCAGAAACTTACATCTTAGAAACAAATGTGTCTTCCAAACAGACAATGACCCTAATCCTACACTGTAAGACATTTCAAGTCATTTAAACTTACAAATGAAAGTTAATCTGCTGCCTTAAAAAGTTATGTTAACTCAACTAGCATGTTATCCTTATTTCAACTCAAGTTAAAGTTTAAAAAATTGATTCTACTATTCTGTTGTCTGAATGCAGTCCTTTAAATAGTCAAAGCTGATTTAACTTTTTAGCACTTGCTGTCTAAACTTGATACTTTCAGTTAACTCAACAGATAAATTAAACATTATCAATACAAGAAAACCTGTTATTACTTGATTGAACTTAATACTGTAAATTAAAACCAAAAATATTAATCAATAAAATACACTTTCTTTACCTAATAAAACTGAATTAAGTTTAAGTTAATGATCCACAGCGCTTTATCTGCAGGTG
This sequence comes from Poeciliopsis gracilis, assembly GCA_911649635.1. Taxonomy (NCBI): domain Eukaryota; kingdom Metazoa; phylum Chordata; class Actinopteri; order Cyprinodontiformes; family Poeciliidae; genus Poeciliopsis; species Poeciliopsis gracilis. Next base: position 4,142,402 of record CAJVRI010001403.1, read on the forward strand.
GAAAAAAGATAGCACACCCGGTGAAACTGGTCATTATAACTGTAATTCATTGAGTTTGAGTCAGTGAACACAACATGCAGGATCCTGGAGTATTTACATCAGTGTAAACAGCAGCAACAGAAGCAGGACATTTTAAAAATCGATGGCAGAGCCACCAACATCTGTCACATAACATACTGTTCTGTTTCCAACACTGGAGTCTTTAACTTAAACAGCAAAGCCTAAAATACAGGATATTTGTTCACAACATCTCTGTGTTAAAATGAACTATTTACAGTAGAGAGATGGTGGCATTACTTTACCAGTTGATAAAGTAAAAACATTTTCGACAAGTCTGATTCAACTCAAATGGCAGAGAAAATATGATCCAGCATCAGGTAAAAAATGGTTAAGATGTGGAACTTAAAGTAAAACCAGGTGAAACAAGCTGTTCTTGGGTCATTTCTGTGACTTTAACAATATGTAACAAACAAAGATATAAGCAAACATGATCATTTATCAGCAGAAAAAAATACTGACTTTAATGGTTGCATTTCCTGAACAACAGGAGCCTCAGTATTTCTGGAGTGTTTTCAAGGTATTTACCTCTGTTCCAGTTTCAGCTGTCAGAAAACAAACATGGATACAAACATTACCCTGATTTAAAAAAAGATCCAGTTGTTATTTTCATAACAATAACTGTCATTTTCTATAAATGTCCCTGCACATGAAACTAGACGTATATTTACAAGTTTAACTTCAGAACCATCTTTAGCTAAAACAAAACAAATCCACTGCATCCTCACAGCTTAACGTTAAGCTGTGAGAAACACAACAAACACTTTCTCCACCTTTCAAACAAACACATTTATCAAACATCTACTTTGGACTCAGAAACCCAACATCTTGCATATTTCTACATCAACTTCACCTTTAAACAAAAGTATAAACTTTAAATATAAATTATATATTTAATAACTTTATAAACCCTTTTATTTTAACACTCTCACAACTGGAAAAATACCATCAATACCCTCATTAAATGTACCAGATCAATTACTGATTCAGTTTGTTGGGCTCGTTGTTTTAAGCTTCAAAAAAAGAATTGAATCTTTAAATTTTTTTTATCTGGTTCTCTGCAAAACTGTTTGCATTTTGTTATCGTCTATATATACTATAAGTACAATTTTTCTTAAATCTTATAGTTATGTCCCTTTTTAAAGTGCCATTCACTTAACATTATCAGAATGAGGTATAAAAAAAATTTAATTTCTGTGAAATTCCCGTCATTAGAATGGAGTGCTAATGATTTTGGTTTCTAAAGAAAAACCAAATAACATGACATCTGTGCAGTTTTAGGAAGTGGCAGCATTTGGAAGTGTCACTGGGTTTTGATCCTGATGGATATAAAATGAAAGCTATTTCAGTTAATGCAGTGTTGAAGTGAGACAAAAAGAAAACGTTCAGATATTGAGGATGAGTCACTGCGCAGGGCAGAGTCTGAGAGTAAGCAGATCAGCTGACCCATCAGTGCAGAACTGATGGCTCAGCCATACTCTGAGGAGAATTCAAATGTTTCAGCTCCTGCTCTCATGTTTATATTCAAGAAGTTCCTGTTCTGTTTCTCCAAGCCATCGCCTGGCCTCACTCCTCACTAATGCCGTGCTCCCACGCCACCTTTGCTTGTTCATCCTTGGTTGCTGCTATTATGGGCTGGGAGATCTTGCGGGGCATCGGCCGAGGTACAGCTGGGCGCGGCGGTCCGGACTGGGCAATCAGGGGGTCCTCCTCAGGGATGCAGCCCTCTCTGAGGTATGGTTTAGGCGGCAAGGCAGGAGGGGGCTCATGGAGATGGTAGAGAGGTGGATTGTGGGGAATGTAGTGAGGGTGGAAGTGGTGGTGGTAAAACTGGTGTTGCTGCTGCTGCAGACCATCTGGTTGTGGAGCTCCAGTGCAGCCCAACCCTGCAGCCTGAGGCTGGATTTGGTAGCCAATCTGGACTGGGTTGACTCCTCCTGGGGCCGAGTTGCTGCGGCAGGGCGGAGATTTGACTCCCTCCAGGACGTCTGGCTCAGACATGCTGTATCTAACAGGCTGATAAGGAGAGTCCAAGTCTTCCTGGTCGGTGGTCCAGGCCTGGCTGCTGGGGACGGACTCCAGGGTGTCTGTGCGGCTGGCCGGGGGGTCTGAGGAAGAGGTGGCGCCACCAAAGTTGCTCTCACTGAGGGAGGAGACCCCCGAGCTGGCGCTGCCTGAGAGTGTGGAGTTACTGCCATCCAGGACGGACTGCGGACTGGTGGGCGAGGCAGGTATAGGGTGCAGGGGAGACTGGGGAGACAGGAAACAGTTATTGAATCGTGAATCATAGAAGTGATCAAGATGAGAATACATACTGAATTAAAATTATTTTAAAAATGCAATTTTTGCTACACAAATGAAAAATGAACCAAAATAATTAAAGTATCGCCAGAAATTTATTTTTAATATGATAAACAAAAAAGTTAATATAGAAAAGGAATTATTTTTTATATGAGATAAAAATAAACAAAAAAAAACAACAACTAATTATTCACAACAGCAAAATACATATGAAAGTTAAAACCACGTTTGGAAAGAAAACAGGAAAACAGAAACTGGGACAAGAAAATCTTTGATTTCCTGTGTTAATTCTCATTTTGTCAATCTGTTAATTGGTCACATTTTAAAACTCAATTACAGTAACAATTTATGATTAAAAAGAAACCCAGCACACAGATTTATGTGATTTTTAAGGGGAGTAGACAGACAGACGTTCAAGCATCCAAACTAACAGCAGGAACTGGGAGCAGTAAATGGAGGAGAAGGAGGAGAAGGAGGGTACCTTTCTTAAGGAGCGCGCAGGGAGAGCTGGAGGGAGGTCGCTGACCTGGTGGTGGAAAGCATCAAAGTGCATCGACAGGTGTTGCCCTACAGGGGAAGACACAGCAGGACTGACTGAAAGATCCACGCTCGCATCTCAGAGGAGGTAGGAGGGAGAAAGATGGAGTGAAGGGGCAGCAAAGAAATGAGGAGAGGGGAGGAGGAAAACTTCAGATCAGAGAGAAGGTGGAGGAGTGTGTAATGGAGAGGAGGGATTAAAGCTATTTCAAAGTTGATTATGTTTTCTTGAGCAAGTTAGGACAGGTCTATGAGCTGTACGAAACCAAACATGTTTGCACAAAATCATACATAATGAGATTGTGACTGCAGTGCCGGTGGGATGGGATTCAGCAATCTGGATGTTTTTGAAATGGCTCATTTTCCACTAACAGTAACTTATTGCCAAAAACATATTTTTAAGTGATTGGGCTGTTTCAGAAGTATAAAATGTACAAAATGTTAATTTTACATAACTGATGCCCTTTAAAAAAGGGACAGTTTTATTAGGTTCCTGCTTTTCCACATGTAAAATATCTGATAAAATTTCTCTTTTCTATGAAGTTCATTTGTGATCCCAGTGCGGAGTATCATAAAGATAATCACAAACATACTGCAGAAAGACTGGAAGTTTTTATTTGGAACTTCAACTGCAAGAGTACAATTTGAAATGTTGAAAGAGCATCATGCACATCTGAAATCGCCATCCTCAAGTGGATCACTGAAGAAATATTCAAGTAAACGAGCAGACAGATGGATGCAGCCACAGCTTCATACCATGAGGAACGTTGCGGGGTGGAACCGGTGGAGCCATCACACTGCCAACATGGGAGGAAAGGAAAGGCAGGGCCTCCCTGGTGCCGCTGTCCAAACTCCAGCTGCTGGGAGTGGTCAGGACTGCAGGAGACACAGACACAGAGGGGCTTAAAATACCTGGACTCCTATTTAGTCTCATTCATATTTTACAAAGATAAGTGTATGTTTGGTCACCTTTTTCAGCCACCGAGAGGTTGGGGTCACTGCAGGGCTTACAGGGGCCGATCACCTGATGAAACAAGGCTCTCTGAAAGTTTGGTGGCTGAAAAAAGACAGTGGCCATAAGGTAACTATATAGGTTGGACATTGTCTTAGTAAAGTGCCTTTTTTGTCTAAAACCCTCACATCACATTTCAGAAATGTGATGTGAGTTGACGTGAACTGTGGTTTTTTAAATGAGGAAACTATCCATCCTGCCTTTGTACCTGTCCATTCTCTGTGATGTTGGAGTACATGGCGCTGCTCGGCCTCTCTCTGTGGGGCGGCAGCAGCATCAGCATCTCTCTGTTGTGTCTGTATTTGTCTGGCAGAGAAGGAGAACCCACTGGAGTCAAAGATGAACGATTAGATTAGAGAAAAGAAAACAAAATGTCACAAACATCACAAAATACAAAACCTAAATACGCAAAGCTTTTTTTCTTTTGTGAGTCTGATGAGAAAATCTCTGTTGATTCTGTGTAGTGGGGTAACCAAGCTGTTTACCTCTCATTGTGGACGGGGTGGAGTTTATCATCTGAGATGGTGCAGAGTGGGTGGAGCTAAGACTGGAAGAGGAGGGACTGGCCTGCAGAGAGAAATGAACACAGTTTAAAATAATAACCACAGAGGGAGATATTGATATTTCCCTGAAATGACGCTGATGTGTTGAAATGATTCCATGGAAATATGGTGACATCTGCTGGTAAACCTTGAGCATTACGTCTGCATGAAATGAAGGCCAATAGCACAGCACTGCTGTATAAAGAAACAAAACTGACCTGCATGCGATAGAAATCCTCTGGATGCTCCACCACCATGCCGTCAGCCAGGATCAGCAGGTTTCCTGCCTCACTGGAGTTAGAGGAGAGAGAAGGGGAGGAAATGCGAACCGGAGTCAAAACAGCAATGGGACTGGGAGAGGGAATACAACCAGGAATATTACAAATAAAATCAATAAAAGAGGAATTGAATTAGGAATAGTTGGAAGGAAGAAGAAAACAGATGGAAGAGAAAGGAGCCATGCAGATTGCAGAACAAAAAATAATAAGCAAAAAGAGGCCAAAAGCACAAAATATTCATGCAAGTGAAAAATGAAAATAATCAGCAGCAATCAGAACATGCAAGGAGCCAAACATAGAGAGATATCAATTGGGAATGATAGACAGAAAAAGAGAAAATGGTGTAAGTTCAGAAAGTGTGATATGAACAGAAGACTGTAGAAGATTATAAAGGAGAAACAGCAGATAATTTAAAGCTGAACCATGTGTGTGTGTGTGTGTGTGTGTGTGTGTGTGTGTGTGTGGGGGTGTGTGTGTGTGTGTGTGTGTGTGTGTGTGTGTGTGTGTGTGTGTGGGGGTGTGTGTGTGTGTGTGTGTGTGTGTGTGTGTGTGTGTGTGTTTGTTTGTGTGCATGTGGTGGAGACCTGTGTCGGTGCACGAGTTTGAAGCTCTCTGGGCTCATCGGGTTGTGAGAGGTCAGGATCCCTCTGTTGACTCCAGAACCAGACTTATCAAAACCAGGTGGGCCCTGAAACGCAACATAGAAGCCCTGCTCCGATTATTCATACTGTTCATTCATAAACACATGTGTTCTGAGATTAAAATCAGAGAAAATTACATCAAAAAGGCTTTTCAGAGACATTCATGGTTAAAAAATACTGCTGTTTGGTCTGAACAGGCAGAACCTTAACACCTGAAAGAATCATTTATCAATTCAGAAGAAATGTTCAAAGTTGAAAGAGTTTAGACTTAAAGCAGTGATGTCTTTGCTTCAGGCAGAAGAACATCCTCTTTGAAGATCCAGCTAATTAGGCTCCTTCAGCGCATTGATTCATCCTCTATGATATGATAAAAGAAATCTTCCTCCAGACACACAGTTGATTTAGGCCTGTTTCGTCATATTAAGGCTTGTAAAAAGATCACAAAATTACGACTCAACAATAGTTGTGATTCAGATTCTCCCCTTACATCATTTCTTCCAAGCATGGATGATAAAAGCTTCACATATTAAATTTAAAGCTATTCTTGTGCACTCACATGGCAGAGGCTGCTCCTCATCATCTGGAACTGATCGATCAGCTTCTTGTGCAAGGGACGCATTTCTGGGTGCACCAGCTTCTCATGCACAGCCAAGCCCACCCCTAGTATGTGAACCTGTGTGAAAACCAAAAGAAATGTTTTCGTAAGTGAGGAGAAGGAGTGATGATTTTTTTCGTACTTACTCAAACCTCCTAGATAAAATAAAAAAAAAAAAAACTTCTGATCTGCATCTGTTGATTTACTCTCAACAGATATCTTTACCCACAGATTAGAGATTAAAGAAGTATTTTCAAAATGTTAAAGTTGGTTCCTAATGGGAATAAAATTATTAAATAATAAAATATTATTTTCCCCATTGCTTCCAAATCTCAGGCTGAGCTGGTATTTTTGGTCTAGAAAGTGGCCTTAGAGAGAGTAGCATACCCTCTAGGTATTTGGCTGTAATCTGACCTTCCTTTCAGAATACTGAACATGTAGCAGGTTAATCTGGTCTCTTGTTAATTAAAAAGGACTTCATTTATCCGTCTGAAACAACCTTGTAAATGTTTAACCTTCTTGACTTAATCTGATGTTATTTATTATATATGTTTCTTATCCTGCACCTCCAAATTTGAATCAAGTTTGCATTTAATATAAATAATTTGATCAACAATAACTATTTGAATAGGAGAAGATAAATTAGTGCAACTATTCATAGTTTTCACTGTATCACTAGTCTTTGTGACAAATTAACTGTAAAGATTTATCACTGTATGCTTTATATTCTAGTTTCTGAGCCTTCTTCAAATCCAGTACCAATAATAGCACATTTTTTTATGTATGGAGAAAAGATTTAATTCATCAGAATAGCTACGTTAAATCTAAATATTTTCTCCTGTGTTATATAGACATCTACAGCTAAAGACTTGTTTCATTTTGTTTATGTGTTGCTAAGGAAAATGTTAAACTTTCATGTTCTTTCTTTCCCAGGTCTTTCCTGAAAAAGGAATGATAATCTCATGGCACTCCCTGATTACATAAAATATCCATCCATTTTCTTCCGCTTTATCCGGGTCGGGTCTTGAGGCTAGCAGCTTCAGAAGTTCCACATGTAAAGCGTGGATCTTGTGTCACCTGCTCCTGCATGAGGTCTTTGAGTTGCGTGATCTTCTCTGTGTCTTCAGGATGACTGGTGATGTACTCCTTATCAAAGAACGCCTGGTAAAGGGGAAAAATATAGGTTTGTTTTTAATGACAGCAGGATTACTGCTAATATCTGCAATTAGCTGAATATATTTTTAGAATGCTGTAATGCAAGCCTTTGTTGTTAAATTACAGAATCAAACCCACTTTCATACATCTACACTAATAAGTTACACACTTTTCACAGATACAAAATTAAACCCATTATTTCAAAAGTGGTTAGAGGAACTTAACACCTTGTGTTCTTCATATTAACACAAAGATTTCATTTGGACTCCTAAAATAAAAAGAGCCACAATAAAACCTGAGGAGACAGACTTCATGACAACAATAAACTCTCATTACAGAACAAAGCTAACAGGACAGAGAAGGACTCATTAGAAGATGAGTGTTAATGTTTATTTAATTTTTTTTTTCTCAACCTCTTGATATCTGGCGATGCCTCCGTTCACGGCGGCGTCGATGACTCCGTTCAGCGTCATGCTGAGCAGGTTGATGTTTCCATGCAGCTGCTTGTGTTGGTACTGACTGATCAGAGTCCGCAGCTCCTGGTTCTTATTTTCCACCACAGAGATGGCGTTTTCCAGTGGACTCACCTCCACCTGCAAACAGCAATGCAGTTAGAGACATAGATATGGATAAGAATAAAAAATAACAAAATTGTTTCTGACTTTCTGATCAAGTCACATATACAGATAATCCTTTTGTTTTAATTTTGTTAAACATATTCTTTAAGAATAATTAATTTTAAAATTTCAGAAATTTCCACACTTGGACTTCTAGATTTCTTGGACAATTTTAGGATAACTTTTGACATATAGATATAACGTCTCCATATAATTTTTCCAAAATTGTAAATATATATACAGTAAACACCAAGAAAAACTTAGCTGTATTTACATAATATATATAAAAACATATGATGACATTGAATTACTCTTTGGGATTATTACAGTATTTTTTAATTGAATTGAATGAGATATATCAGCCCAAAGATTTAATTTCTATAAAAAATTACAATTCTTATGTTGCATCACATGAGTGGTGACTCTCAAAGAAACCTCTATTGTCACTGGTGATGTATAGAATATGGCTATTCCGAAAATGTTAAATTCAAGCTTGTACATGAAAATCTGAGAGAACTACAGAATTATATCTTTTACTTCCAGAAAATGGGGAAGGGAATGAAGCCTGCAAATACAGTATAAAGATTTCCATACAAAGACATTTATTCTGATTTGTGAAATGCCACAATGAATTGTACACATAAATAATAGGACAAAAAACTTGCACAGTAAAGACATTTAATTCACTCACCAGTTCCCGTTTGTCAACCTCAAACCATCGTGAAATTCCAGGCAGAGGATGAGTGAGGATCAGAGTCGTCCTTTCAATCCAGAGACTCTGAAAAATAAAACACACGTTAATTCTGACTATCATGAATCTATAGAGCTCCAGTTCAAGTTTACTTTACCATAAATCTCACTAACAGCAATGTATTTAAAGTAGTGCATTAATCCTTATCACCTTAAATAAGAACAATTATTTATTTATTTTTTTTTTTTCTATTTTACTGCAGGAGCACTGTGACATGTCTAACTGGCAGCGACTGGCACCAGCTGAAAATGTACATGTTAATAGTGTATTTTTATTTTTGGGGGGTTGTAAGGCAAAGTTTTATTTTTTTTTTACATTTTGGTTGTTAAAAAAATAAGATTTTTTTGTCAATAAAAATATTTGATAACACTTTATTTGAAGGGGTGTCCATAAGACTGACATGACCCTGTCAACCAAGCTAAGACCTCCTATCAAGGTGTATAAAAACTTCTATTAAAAGTGTCAAATTTGTATTAAAAGTGTCATTATTTACCAAATGACTTTTTATGACAATAGTCAAGCATTCATAAAGACTCCTTCAAGCTCATAGCACGTGTTACATCATGACAATGTGATATAACAATGTTACATTAGTCTTATGCTCACACCTTCAAATAATGTGTTACAAAATATTTTAAGACAAAACTGTATAAACTGCAACAAACTCTTCTGTGTTCACCTTAAACTCATTATCTCTGTCTTTGAGTCCTTTGTGGAACGGCCGGTCGTAACGAAATCGCCGAACGTTGTTCACCCGGTAGAAGCTCTTGATGCGGTCTGGAACTCTGTCCAACTGAAGGACAGTGATGCTTTCTGGAACCGGTGTCACAGCGTAGATCTGGAGGTCTGAGCGCAGGAGGTCACGGTCAAAGATCAAATCAAACATGAAACATCAAACAACACTTAGATGTTGGTAACAGAATTTGTAAAAGGTGAAGATGCTGAAGTGTTTCATCTGAAGGATACACTGTGCATCACACTGCAGAATGGCCTCATCTGGCTGATTTGGATGCTGCATTGCAATAGCTTGTGGGAATTCTCCCAGCATCCTTTGCTGGAAGGCTTCTAACCTCTCATAGTCATGGCCACGGCAGACAAACTCTTTGTTCTGTTGTGAAAAAACAAAAAAAACAGACAAAGAGATTGTTTTGTTGTTCCAGAGGAAATGTACATCTTTCCATCTAAAATCCCTTTAAAGCTTGACTTATTTAAGCATTAAAATAATTTCATCCTTCTAAATATTCAACTCACTCGGAGGAAGAATGGAAACTTCCTGCCGTAGAATCCCACCCTGAAGAACTCCGGCTCCAGACGCTGCTGCTCCATGATGTTGTCGTAATATGCCGCTTCCATTTTCTTCAGACAGAAACCAAGAAATATTTACACATATCTCACACAAAAAGTTAAAGGAATGAAAAATATTGTATTACTCTACTAAAATATAAAAGTTATGCAAAAAACTAGCATTGTGATAATGAGAATGCTACCTCAGTATACCTGGTACTTAAAACTGAATGTGTAATGCATTGTTAAAGTACACTATTATTTACTAAGTTAATTATGGTCATTGTTTGTGTTGGAGCTCACTCGTATCCAGCTAAGACTCTGGTAGTCGTAGAGAGATTCATACTGGAAGGCCAGTTCTCTGCACAGAGGAATACCGTACTCCCAACACTGGAGGAAACACAGAGCATTGATTTAGTTTGAATTGGCCTCTGAACATTTTTGCAGGGACTGAGAGTGAGAACAGACCTTTCCCTTGTTGAAATAGTGGATGACTTTGCGGCAGAGTCCTTCCTTTCGGTGCCACTCAGTCTGAGCAGGATAATGCAGGAACTCTTTAACTGGTCGCTCGTCCCAGTGCAGCAGCTCCCAGTACAACAGCAGGGTGAATGCAGCCTCTGCACGCAATCAAACATCAATAACACATTTCTAACTTTTCATGTGTGCACATGTTGGTTAGACTTTTTTGTACCAGTGTAGTTCTCAGCCTGCAGATGCATGTCACACAGTTTGTGGATGTAACGGATGTACATCTCCTCTTTGTTGATTTCAGACTTGTAGAAATTCTGCAGAACAAAAACAATCATTCCTCTTATTAGTAAAAAATAAATAAATAAAATACAGAAAAGAATAAGAGTTTGACTTAGTCTTACAAGAAGGTTCACTGTGCAGCCGATCTTCTTGTTTTCTGTTTCATCTCCTTTCATACAGTCCCTGAAAACAATTACACCAGGATTTAAGGTCAAACCGACTGTACAATCCATTTCTGATTTCTCTGGTGTGCTGTTTACAATGCTCTGTACACCGATTACAAAAAAGTTCTTCTAAAATCATGTATTACCATGTGTTGTTAAACACACTATAATGCAGTGGTTCCCAAAGTGTGGGGTGCAACCCCTAAGGCGGATGCAGTGCTAGTGCGGGGTGGGGATGAGTGAAAAAGTTACACAAAAGTGTTTCACTGTAAAGATGGTTTGTAGTGTGTTTTGACGCAACCTGAAGTATAAAATAAACTTCAGTAGAGTTTAAAAACAAAATATGTGTATAGGTTTATGTCTGGTTGAACAATGTGTGTGCCCAGTTCATTTTCTTTTTCTTTTTTGGGAGGGATTTTATTGTAATCCATAGGGGAGCCCAGAAAATCTTTGGGAACCACTGCTATAATGTGACATATTTTACCGGTAGTCCAGCAGTCGCTCCATTAACCGTGTGACCGATGTAACAAATGAGATTCCTGTCTCTCTCCAAGTCTCCTGCTCAATCTTCTCCAACAGACTGAGAAAAAAAGACATGTAAGAATCAGGTAGATATGCAAAATATAAACTGTTGTGTTTTTACAGGCTGGCGACACAATTAGCAACCTGTTTAACATCATCCTGACTTATTGGCTTTAGGAAATTATTTTGCATTTAAAACTCAAACATAACCTCCCAGCAGATGTGCTATTTAGTTTTTCAAAATGTTTGCATGAAGTTGCACAAAAGTAAAGAGATTCCCAGAAAGTTCAGGTTTAGTAGCAGTGAGCAGATTTCAGTTTATTTTCAACAGTGTTGAACTCTGAAAATGTTGTAAAACATGTTTGGATGTGTATGTGTTAAGAATAATACAGATTTTTTCTATTCTGGATATAAAAAAACAAAGTTAAATGTAAAAGTGACCAAAGTATGAAACATAAACAAACCCTACAACTGGCTTTTATTATATTTTTAAGCAGAAAAGTGATTTAGAGCCACAATATTTTGACTTTTGCATCAAACTCAATAAAACAGAAACAAATAGATGACATGTAAAGGCAATATCTGGAAATCTCCCACAGTGATTATAGAACTTTTTGTAGAGATAAAGTTGGATAAAATTACAACAAAAATCAACAAAGTAGAAACAGTAGGTGAGTTCCACAGAAGTAAAAAAGTAAGAAAGATGAACTTCGCCTCAACTACAGAAAGCACTTTCTCTGTTCGAAACACTTTTTGCTTTAGGAACTAAGGTTTTGCACAAGGAACCTCAAATCTCACACAAAGCTGACAGCCTGTGGTAAATGCCCCAGCTAACCTCCCAGCCATAGGTGGATGTGAATGTTGTATATCAAATATAATGTTTATCAAGTAAGAAAAGCATTTCTGTTAAAGCAGTTTTTACTTTTTATGTGTCCTCTGTCAGTAGAACCTGCAAGATAATGGACTGTTTGATCACAGTTAGTGGTCAAACAGTCTGATTGTGTTCATTAGTATTTTAACTTCACTTCTATTCATGGGATTTTAAAGTTAAACAACATGTTTGCTCAATTAGAACAAGTCAGAGCTTAAATGTAGTTTTGTCAACTACATTACTGAAGCTATATTATGAAGATTTAACTTGCATAAACGCTGCATGGTTTGGTAATGTGAAGTATTCTTGTGACTCATGTGCTTGGAGGAATGTGATGAAGCATGCCTTGCACCTCAGTGTTTTGCTTGCGTTACTCATAGTCTTTCACATGTGCAGATAATACAAGACTAAACTCTCAATTTATAGACTCACACCACCAACATGCATATCTTCCGGATAACATGTTTAAACTTTTAATATTAGCAGCATTGATCTCTGTGTATGTGATAAGGTTACCTGGGATAGGGCCCAAACAGCTGGGTTCTAGTCCCGCAGCAAAGAGCAAAGCAAACAGCAGAGAGGAGTGTTAGAGCAGAAGAACTGAGAGTTAATTTCTTTTATAACAGAAGGAGAGTAAGCGAGAACGGACAGGTTTAAAAACTTAGCCAGGTGGGAGTTAAAGCACAAACAAACTCTGTGTTCCTTACAGCAACCCGAACAGCTCTCTGTAGTTCTCGTCGCCCTTTCCCTCCGACACCAAACTGTCCAACTTGTCAATTAGTTCAGCTTCCACCTGAACAGTCAAAGAGAAATAAACTAACTCTCTGTGTGCAGCTTTATATCAGAGCAGACCTGTGCTGTTTCTTGGATACGACCATGGGAAATCTAAGTCTGCACAAGTATCTGTGTACCTGTTTGAAGTTTCCATTTTTGCGCTGCTCCCAGTCCATCATGTCGTGAAAGATTGGGATCATGATGTTCCTCACTTCCACCTGAGGGACCAACGTCACTCCGAGGAACGGTCCGATCATCCCAGGAATGAAATGGATCTTATTCTCTCCTAAAATCAACACATGTTTTGAAATCATCTTCAATCAGTGAACAATTTATTCTATCAAGTGCAATTTTAGTGAAAAAACTATGAAAACACATGTGACTCACACATGAGTTCGTAAAAGTTGCAGGGAAAAGATTATCGATGTCCGTTTAAAAAAATATCTGAAAAATACAATAAACCTCACCCAAGTTCTGCCACATGTTGAAAAGTTCGTAGGTCATCATAACTCTCATGTCGCCATACCTGCAATAATAATACATATAAATAAACATTAAGAAAAACATTTTCCTGTGCAGTTTGTGTTTTTGGACATTTTACAAATGATGTGTAACATATATTCACCAAGACGTTTAGTTCATGAAAGCTAAAATTAAATCATATTGTCCAAAAGCTGATGGGATGGTGGTGGTTTGTCTTGGAGGTTTTTCATGTGATTGGATAAAAAGCCAAAAAGCAGAATGAAACTAGCAAGGCCACTTGCAATACCCAGACCCTCCACCAGAGGGTAAAAGAAAAGTTCTGTAGTCAATGGTACACCAGGTTTTTGAGAAATTTGCTAACTCAAAGGTGGAGGTATTATAATCTATATCAAAAATTATCTTGATAGAAAATCACATATTTTTTCAAATAAAGTTACATAAATTTCTAACTATTACTAGATTGCTCTGGTTTAATTTATGTAACACAATATGTGTTACATAAAACTATTATATACAAAATATATAAAAATATATACAACTGTTGTAACATTCCACATTGTGTTTTAATTGTGTCTCTTTTTTATCGGAACATAGTATGACAGTGTTTGGTGAGTCTTCTCACTTGTCTAAGATCTTCTTCCTCTTGGCAGGACTCAGATTCTCCAGCTGTAAACTCGGCTGGTTGATGTAGAGAACGGCCAAACTGAAGTAGGAGTTCCACACCTGCTTATGAACACACATACAAGCAATAAAGCACAGACTGTTCTTTAATACTATCCTACTTTGAGTTTTGTGTAAATCTATTTAAATAAATGTTTCAGTATGGGATGTAGAAGTTATCCTCATAATAATATTTAAATGTCTGCACCTTGAAGTCAAAGTCTGTTTCAGCAAAGTTCTTGTGCAGAGCAGGAGCAAGTTGCTGAGCTGTGGTAAGGATGATGCTGCAGAAAGTGAACAAATATATGTTGTGTTAGCGGCTGCTTGGTTTAGTTTCAGGAACTGATATTTATATATATAGATATTGATATGTGTCTCTGCTGCCCAGCAGACTATTTTTGTCTCTTACTTGCTGGTAAGCAGCCTCATGATGTTCCAGTCACGAGGAAAAATACTGAGCTTCATCAGATTTCTAAACACACACAAAATCTTCAACAAAAACTCCTGGAGGCGAAGAAAAGAGAAATGTCAAAGCTCCTCAAACAAAAACACTATTATTTTATCCCCATAAAATTTGTAATATTTGACCTTCTTAACAGTTTGACTCGTCTTTGCGGCTGTTTGCATCAGATCTGTCATCACTAACATGACTGCAGGATGATTTCGTGTTGTACCTTGAGCTCGTCCTTGCTCTGAAAATTCTCCATCAAGTGTTGAAAGTGGATATCAGTCATCTGGCGGAGAAGCGAGAGGAGGCATGAAACGTATTCTCCCTGCCAAAAAGAGACCGGGACAGACATGTGAGCCAATCACATGGAAGCTGTTATCACCGTAGCAAAGAACCAATCAGAGATAATAATAACAGGCTCGTTTGTGAATAAAACAATTGTCAAAAGGTGTTGGATAATAGTAATTATTCTTAATCAGGTAAACTTTGAAATTTACTTTTAGTATTCCAGAATGAATGGAAACATTTGTTCAGTTTTCAGACAATCTGTAAAGACGATTCATTAATTTTCTGAGTGTTGCTGTGGTTAATGCAAATGATAAATTGTTTGTTTTTGTTATCTTAGCTTTTGTCTTTATTGCTATGGATAATTTAAACTTTTCTATTCCAAACACAGATTATTTTATTTAGTTTGAGATTATAAAAAGGAACAAAAGGAGAAGGGAACATGAAAGTTTCAGGCCAAGGAATGAAAATGAAAAATAAGATATATAATAGTCAAATTTCAACTTCATAAAGTTTTTATTTGTAAACAAGTTTTAAATACATTTTACATCCATTTCACCATTGTAAACCATTTTGTGAAATGTAAAAAGTTTAGAGGCATGAAAACTTTTAAAAGTCTGTAAAATAGCTAGAGGATGTGAGGGATAGCACAAGAAATATTTCCAACACTTAAAGCTAATAATGCCGCATGCAAACATTCCCAACAAGGACAAGCAGTTTTTGTCTAATCAGAAAACTAATAAGATGGCATGGATTAGGATAGGGCAATATGAAAATCTATTTAAATCTTTATTCTCTGTTGATTTAAATTTCAATGCATCAAATGTCAAAACTAATCTAAATTATAGAACAGGAAAATATTCGAGGACAGCCATGTTTAATATTGCCCAGTCCTAACAGAGAGGCTGCATGGCGAGGGGCAGGTCAGGGAAGAGGGTGGTGAAGTAGTAGTAGTCATATTGTTAGTTACTAACAGTGATCTCCGCGGTGCACTGCGGACAGCGTTGACCCCTTACCGCCTCCTGCGATTGGCTCTTGCTCATGATGGACAGAAGTGTCTGCAGGAGGACGTCCAACAGAGATTCCACCATCATCTCCACCTCTTCCTGCACTGACGTGTCCTGGAGTAAGGGACGAGGAGGAAACACGGAATGAAGGGGACAGTTTGGCAAAAGGTTTAAAGAAAGTGGAATTGGGGCAGAACGAAGGAAAGGGGAAGGTAGAAAAGAAAAGCATGCAAGACAAATACAAAATAACAAAAAAGGATTTATTGCATTTTCCATTTTTGTAGATATCACAGAGAAGAAAAATACCCAGATATTAATTAGCATATATGTGTAATAGATCATCCCCATAACTCTATTAGTATCACTTGACAAACAATGTATTTTGGAAATTGGTAGCAGGAAATACTAGAGCACATTTTGGAGAAATATTTATAACCTAAACAAAGTAAAAACCTTCATTGCTCCCTTCAGGAAGCTTGTCTGTCTTTGGTGATACTTTAGGTTTAGATAAATTTTCCAAATGAGCCTAATACGTTCAGCACTGTTTAAAAGTTTATGACTTCTCAGAAAATAATGTGGTATAAAATAATTTATCCTCAGACTTTAATGACATGAGAGACAACTTTGATGTACATTCTTCATTATATCCATGTGTATACATGGGTTACCAGTGAGCTGCTCTTGATAATGGAGAAAATGGAGCTGAGTATCCCTGAACAGATGAGCAGTTCTTTCTGTTGCCTCAGATGAAGATGGATGTGATGCAGGACGACTGGGAGCAGAATCCTTCGAGACTCTGGAGCCAAACACACAGCAGGTTAAAACATTACTCATTATGGACAAATAAATAGGTTCAGTTAACAGACTGATTTCATATATTATTTGAAAACAATTCATTAACAAATTTGTAAAAGCAAACCAGAATTTGATGGTTTCCAATGGATCTTTTTAGTGATCAAAAACTGTTTTAGTTATTTTCTAATTTCTTCGCTAAAACATTTACATCCCCTTCCAGTCATGGAGAAAAAGAAATCAGAAGAAAACTAAAATTAGGCTGATAACTGTAAGTTGTTACCAGGGAAAGAGAAGAGTCTGCTGTCTACAGTTCGAGCGATGGACTGCAGCTTCACCACATCCATCGACTGCCCAATATGCACCGTTGATGGCATGCTGCCCAACGTCCCACGCACAAATTCTGCCACCTCCTGCACTGTGAACATCTGCAGCAGCTCATCAAAGATGGCAGGGAAGGAGTTTAAGAGTGCCGCCTAAAGAAGAAAAACAGGAAACATGGAACAAGTGAGGAAATTAAGAGGATATTCAGATGAAAGCACAGGTGAGGGTCTGAAAGATGAAGATTTATGTTAGAAAGAGAACAAGGAGGTTAATGGTGTCAGTTTCAGTGAATGTAATGAGAGAAAGGTGTCCATGATTCTCTAAAACAACCAAAGAGAGCAGAATTGAAAAGCTGATTTCTAAAATGAATCTTTTCATCACAACTCATGCATGTGAGTCCCAATCCACAGCATGACAAGACTCGTCATATAAATGTGTTGGCTTTCAAGGGGGAATTAAATATACACAAGCCAAAAATAAATAATAGAAATTACCTTTATTTTTTGTTGATGTACTACAATTTGCAAAAGAGCTATTCACCTATTTTAATGAGGAGTGAAAAGTTAACTTACAGAAGGCATCTCGCAAAATAAAATAAGGAAAAAAAAACTGTAAACCTGCAGGGCAAAAAGACAAAGATTTACCTGTATGGATAGAAAACAAAGACACAAACTGAGGGAAGTGGCGACCCTCCAGCAGTCATTGGCTTCTTTATGCAAACAACTAAAGCTGCTGATAGAAATTAGGATACTTCTGTTTTGGTTTTGGTTTCTGGAGTCAAAATTTAAGGTTGAGTAAACTGGATTTGATCATGATTCAGGAGATGGAAAGTTCACGAATCTCCTCATGCTACTTCAACAGTCCAAATATGCACAATAGACAGGATTTTAGCCTTATTTATGTATCTAAATTGTCTATATTGACACTAGTCTGATCACCTCAGATAAAAAAGTTCAAGCTAAAGCTAACTTTGAATATACTTTATATGGATAACTATTAGCTCAGCTTTAAAACAGATTTTCTTGTTACTCTTGAAATCTTGAATCGTTCTTCAGTATCTGTATATTTTAAATCTGAAAAACATAAATCTTTTGATGATCTTTTAAACCAGAGATACCAGTAGGTCTCCATGTTTTTTGGAGATCTTTCAGCATTTTCTTTTACTGCCCTTTACTTATTTTCTCTTTTTTTTTCTATATTCACTGAGGATATTGTGACTTGGAGGGGAAGACAGGTTAGTTGTTGCTGTTAGAGGGAATGTATTAACGTAGGTGAGCATGATGTAAGGGGTTTTGTGTAACAGTGGGCATGATTTGTCAGTGCAGAACAAACATGAATGTGTTAGAATGTGTGAAACCAAACATGATGTATGTGTGGTGTATTTGTGCATTATTAGGCTCACAAACAGCTGAAGACATGAACAGGAACTCTGGGCTTCACACAACAAACTGGGAGTTGTTGCTTTCTTCTAAATGTCTACTTACTGACAGCGAAGGCGGCCGCAGAGCGTTGGAGCTCCAGGCCTGAGAGCAGCTAGATGGCCCACCAACAGGAACCTGCCCTGGGACAGGGGCCTGGATCTGGCCCAGGGCAGAGACTAGAGCTAAGGGGCCCGCAGGCCCAACGCAGGGGCCTGGAGTCTGATTGGGGCCAGGGCAAGGCTGGGAGCCCTGTGATGTGCGGGTAAGAAGGAGGTCCAGGGGAAAACATCGGGGCCCAATGAAGGACAATTAGGGGGATTGAAAAAAGAGGCGATGCGAATAAGCAGGGAAAGTAGAAAAAAGGTGTAAAAGGAGAAAAAGTTAAATTAAAGCAACTAATGCAAACAGCTTGGGTAGAAACTTTACAATAACACAAGTCAAACTAAATAAATATTTATGGCACTACATGTTATAGAAGCAAATTAAAGTCTTATGCAAGGCATAATGAAATAAGGTGAATAAATGAGTGAAGCAGTGACATTCAGTTCATTTAAAAGAATAAAAGATTTGAAGTGAAAGAGCTGTGTTCAGTTTGTGCATTAAAACATGTTCCCCTCACCTGAGTGAATATGAGGGTCTCTGAGTTGCGGCTGTCCAGGCTGAGGACGAAGCGGATGGACTGAAAGAGTTCCTGGATGCTGGTTCGAAACTGTTCCTCCTCCATCCCGCAGGTGGCCCGGGAGTAAAGGATCCGAGACTGGATGATGAACTTGAACAGATACTCCAGAGCCTGATAACAGTTTTGTGTTTAGGACAGAAAAAACACTTGTGAGATGCTTAAAAAAATTAAATACACAGAAAATAGCTTGAATAATATGCAAGAGAAGTTTGCTTCTCTTGCAAACTTCTCTTGCAAATACATTAAATACTTAATGTATTTCAAAAATAGAAATACATTAAGTAAACAGTTAAAAGAATGATCCTCATAATAAAAACATGGATTCAATCTAGTTTCTAGATGAAGAAAATTGGATTTGAATGAGCTCCAACGCAAAAGGAATTCAGCAGACTGAGTCTAGTTTTAATTTAACTTCAGTATGTTGAGCTTGACCTTAATAATAAAGAAACATCACAAACGTGTATACACATAGTTTGTCAAATAATTTAAAGTACTGTAACAAACACAAGCTAAAAACAACTGAAGCACACAGAGACTTCAAAAAGATGAATTAAGAATTAGAAGCCAAAGCTGCAGAATATGTCAAAACTATTCTCAATAATTCATGTCGTCCACTTCTACATGACAGTGGGACTCTTTTGAGATGGATGTTTGAGTCTGATGAATATTTCAAACTGCTGAGCAGCTTTGTTGAATAAAAGTGCTACAGTCTGCAGTGCCTACAAAAATGGTCCATCTGTTTTAAAACAAATGTTTCCTATCCTCTGTCAGCAGTCAGAGCAAAGACACATAGACATAATATAATCCTAAAGAATACAAAGCATTTATTTTATTTATTTTTGGCTTGGTTTGGTTTAGGAAACGTATATTATTTACAGAAAAAAGTATATTATTTACATAAACTGTACAAATCAACAGTTGCATGTAAAAATACAAGCTTGGTTGAACAATCTGAGGTATTAGAACAACGTAACCTGTGAGTTTCCACTCCTTCTTACCCTCATTGCTTCCTGGATGTGGTCCTGTCTGACCACCTCAGCGGAGCGGTCCATGTACCACTTCAGACAGCGAATCAGCTCTCTGGAACACAAACAATAATCACAGCACGTGTCTTTACAACAGCATTACAAAAACTATACTCACATTAGGTAGTGTAATTAATTTACCAAACTGAGTGCCCAAGTAATATCTCTCCATAATCACAACTCCACTTAATCAGAGGAAGTTGACTTTGACTATTAATTTTTATTTCCAACTGCTTGATTTAGTAGATCTTTATGACAAAGAAGAAACGCTCACCGTAATTAAAAATACTTACACTATTTTATAAATAAATCAAACTTTCTCAGCTCAGTGAAATTTCATATCCATCTCTTGCAGTGTCTCATTGTCATTCTTTTAAATATTTTTTTTCAGATCGTCAACAAGAATTAACCCTCAGTTGAAGGAACACAGTTGCAGCCAGAGACAGAAAAACTCACTTGTAGGCCAGAGCTCCTGCAAAGTGTTTCTGGATATATGTGTCCATAACCGGCCTGAAGTGGTAGTATTTACTGTCCCTGAGCAAATTAATGATAAAAACCTGGCAGAGAGAGAGATAAATCTATTAATAAAGCATTAATAATTCTAAAGAATAAGCAGTAAGCTTTGCAAAAGGAAAAAGAAAAATGCACAGAAGATAAACAGATTTACCAAATGTTGAAGCAAACTGTGATTTTATATAAACATAAAATATGGAGAGTCTTAACTCAAATTGAATTGCTTTATTTCCTTCAACAAACTATCTTACCAGTGACTGGAACACAAGGGGTCCATATTTGTCTGTGTTGTCATCCAAGATGGAGAATAATGTGTCCAGAATATCCTGAAGAAACTGTAAAAAATACAAACAAATTGTAGCTCGTTTTTGTCTACAATCAAAAAGGCAGGTGCTTGGGTTCCCTGAAGAACAAAGTGATCAAGCACATGCTAATGGAAAAACAAGGAAATAATCTGTCTACTTTAACATAAAACATAAGGTAGACAGATCTAAGGAGGGACCTGGTGATTTCGAGTCTAGCTTTTCTAAACTATTAATGTTTTTCTGTCCTTCAGTAGATCTGTGATTAGACAACGTCTGATGTTGGATGTCTACAACAAGTTCCTTCGAATTCATGGCAGATTTTTGGGATGATACACAAGGTCAGCTACAACTTGTACAATCATATTGAAGCTTGATAAGTGGAAATCAAACGCATCTGAGCTCAACTTTGAGTGTCTACTTATACTTATGCATCTATTATGTTTCAATGTTTTCATTTCTTACAAGAAATGAAAACTATGCAAAACTCAGCTTCAGAATAACTTTAAAACGTAACAAAAAGAGAAAAAAGTGAATCAAGACTTACAATGAGCATTAAACGCACAATAAAAAAACTAGTAAGTTGATAGTAGTGTAGTCTGCTGGGAGCTTTGCTTATCTACGGTGGGTCAAAATGCTGAGTTAGTGTTGACTGCAGAGGTCACTTTACGAGTATTTGCAGAGGAACACTGACTGAACATGACAGCCAGATGGTTTTCAACAAGCCAACCATCAATGCAACTTCAAAAGAATTACTTCAATCTTTCCGAAACTGTAAAAAAAAATTAAATAAATAAATAAAGTACAGTCAAATTAAACTGTGTTGAAACGTGCTGCCAACATTTTCACACCTCAGATGATGTGAGCTGCCAAACAGTGGAAATCATTATCCTTTAACAACACATCTGGGACAAGGGCAGCCTATTATCACCTGGGGGACATCACACTACAGCAGGGGAAGCCGGTGAGCTGAACTCAAATAAAAGGCAAAGTAAAGCTATTAATCTATCAAGCTAAATGGCAAATACAAATGTTTTCTCCTTTGGACTGACATACAACAGAAATGATACTTGGTTGCAGTTTCTCACTGCTGGAACAACAGGCTTTATGATCATAAGACCAGTATTTTGATGTACTGCGAATTATGGACACAAACAGAACTTTCCTCCTCCCTTTTAATGTCACAATGAACCTCACCTTGACTATTTCTTCACCACTGACATGTCGCAGACGCCCAAGGATGTCCATGACCCTGTCAGGATGGGCCTTCCACTTAAGGAGAGCCAAGAGGTCCACTGAGAAAATAATAGAAAAATAAACACAATGATAAAATGATCCAATGAAAAACTGAGTATGACACGGTTAGATTAATAACTTTAGACAGAATCAGGAAAATATGACAACACAAAAAGAATTTTTGTTGGAAACAAATCTGCTTCACAAGAAAATATGTTTAGCAGTGAAGAGGTGTTTTGTCTTTACAAGAAGTTTGCCAACTAACCCTTCCCCACATGCTGTCACCAAGCATGTGGGGAAAAATTACGATAAGCATTGACACTGTAGGTGTTTAGTAGGCCTAATATGAAAATATTCTCTTTCCCTGTAAAATTGAAATGTTTTTAATGTATTTATTTAATTTTATTAACTGAAGGAAGATTTAATTTTCTGACAGTGAATTTAAAAGCTACTGGATTAAGTGGTTACCATTCTGAGTGAGCTTGGTGGAGGAAAGCTGCGTGGCGATCCAGAATGTCTCCTTTGCACTTCTCTGGAAGATGAGGCTGGATGGGATGTTGGGACAGCTGTTGAAGTCGTCCTTACAGCATGGAAGGCCAAGGTAGAGGGCGTGGTTACTGAAGGTTGTGTTCTCATCACACTAAATCCAGAAAGAATAAAAAAAAAACGATGAAAAGGTAGAGACATTTAAAAACAAGTGCTCTTGTCTTAATGCTGATTTAAATTTCTACTAATAAAATTAAAATAAATCTCATTCACTTTTTTAATCTAACAGCTGATTTTTGCCAAAGTTTTCACACTTTGAGCTGAAAGTTTGTTAACTGGTCGGTATAGTGAATACCTGGAAGTGCAAAATAACTGTACTATTTTCAGACAAAAGTCTATAATAGAAGAAGAAGATGAACAAACATGTGATGCATATGCAGCGTTTTTCACTGACCTTGTAGACGTAAAGCTCATGGCTCTCGTCAGATAAAGTAGTTCCATCCTCTCTCATAAGAGGGGTGAAGGCAAAGCCATAAAGTTTTTTCTCTCCTTTATCTTTTGCTGTCGAGTGAAAGAAAACAGGGAGAAAATAAAAATGTAAAAGGAGAGAAGCAATGAAAGTTTTACTGCTGTAACAGCCAGAGCGTGCAATAAAAATACTTATTAAGAGCTTTCGGAATTATCCGTTTATGTTATCGTTACTTTTGATTTACCATTCACCACTAATATGTTTCACAGTCTTATTTATGACAAGTTTCTCACTGCCAGCTCTGTTAGCCCACTAAAGGTAAGCATAATAGACCCACTTGAGCAATGTCTGAACTCAAAGCGGAGGTGGGACCCTCTGAAACGATCAATGGGAATCGGCAGTTTGATCACTTCACTCCAGCGAGGGCTGTTGTTGTGGTAGAGGACGAAAGAGCGATACTCTGGGATGTTGGGCTCTCCTGAACCCAGACTGATGCAGTCCTGCAGGGGGAGCCAGAGAGTTTGTGCAAACAGAAACAAACATGAAAACAGATGTTATAATTGTAGTTTTAAGCAGCTCATTTTTAGATGTGTGAGGTGTTGTTGATTGGGAACAGTAAGTTAGATTAATGTTAAGAATTTAAACTATTTATTGGTTAAAGTAAAATAATTTGAAACATAAATCTGCCCAGGATACAGATGCTTTTGAGGTTGACTGTATAAGTACTGATGCTTTTGCTTATGCTCTGCTTCTTACGTCACTGCTGTCAAACTAAGCAGCATATAAATATGTAGGATCACTTTCATACCTTCAGCACTTCCCCATCTGCGTAGATGACATACATGGTCACTTCAATGTTTTTCTGAACACTTTTCCCTCCTCTCTCAAAGTCTCCGCGCTCCAGAGTCAGGTACAGATCATTACGGATGTCGCCTGATTTTAGAAAAGGATGCAAAAACACAATGCAGGACAAATTAAGAGCAACAATTATATTACAATGCGATTACGGTCTGTAACTGTTCCAGTCTGTTCACATTTAAGTACTATAAAACATATTGTCACACACAAAGAGTATAAAGGACAAACATGTCCTCAAGCACAGACAAAATCTCAGACACATTTAAAGCTGAATATCTTTAACATGCAGAAGACAAATGACCTGTGTTGTCCAGTGTGGATTCATTTGTCATTTTAAGCTCGTCCTTATAGAGGAGGTGTCACCTCTAATACATCAGGTTGGGCGTTAAATACTCACTCCATCTCTGCCGGAGGGGAGGAGTGCTTAATGTGTGTGAAAGAGGTGTGAAAGACCTTTTGGCATGTTGTGTGTTTTACAATGCAGCCCTGCTGTCTCTGCTTTAGAGGACAGGTTCAGGGTTAAAGTTACTCCCTGTGCTTATGTGGGCAATTTCTCAAAATATAACACTGTAAGTTGGGGGCTAAATGTTAAATTCTGATTAAAATACAATAAAACAAACCAGGAAGGGTCTGATGCCACAGACATGACTGTGTTATTTCATGTGCGAGAACCTAAGTTCAGTTTAAGCGCACCTAAGACTGTTTGTTGATATATTTTAATATTAAAATCAGCAAGTGGCAATTATCTATAAATTAACAGGTTGGAGTGAAAATATGTGTTCCAGGAACTCACAAGATGAGGGACATGATGGCATGTGACAGGATGCCATGCCATTTAGCAAAATGTTTGTCCTCTAGGACAGAAGATTTGACTGTACAGTAAATTAGAAACCTACATAGCTGATGGAGGATATTAATACATTAGTGAGAAACTTGAAAAACAGAGACTTTACTGGAAAGTTACTTGAGACATTCATAAGAAATCCACTTAAGTCAAACATATTTACATGACCTGTCATAGTTACGCATCGATCTCATATTTCTTTCATGCGTAGGAGCGTACATAGATTTATGTTCTCTGTCTCACTGTTAACATTATCAATGTTAAAATGGAACAAAGACAGGGCAGTACTTGTTGATAAAGAACATGGCTTAATCTGTGAAATAGCGCAAACATTGTTTATGTTAATGTTTTGTTACAAAAAGAAAGCTGTAAAAGCTGAACTCAAAATGTAAACTGAGCAGGTCAAGACTTAGAAAAAATGAACCAAGTTATTAAAAAAACAATGCAGTCTTTTGTGAGACTTGAGCACCACTAAATGTTATATATTGCCTTAGGTTTTGACTGAGGATTATGTTTGGGCCTCTGCACAAAGCAGTTTGTAGATACCAACTGTATGCAAGCACATTTATTCCTAAAATAATGTCTGGGCAAATGCGGTGTGGGGAAATGGCATTTATCTAAACTGGGAGTTTGTCTACAAATTTAGGGGAAAGCCAGCCCCATTTAAGATGTGTTTATATATGTTTTAATCAAAGCAAATTGAAATTTTAAAGAGAGCTTTTGCATCTCTCAGATAGCGTAAAAAATATTTTCTGTTGAAAGCTTTGGGTAATTTTGATGCAAGGGAAGCTTTACAAAGCAATCATTTTGAAACTTAATATCAAAGAGATTTATCTAGTCACAAGTTTTGTAGGTTTTAAGGAAAGGCTTGTGAGATGCATCCGCTATGGAACCTGGTGCAAGAAATGAAGCAAATTTCTCATATCCGTTGACCTTGACAGGTATTATTGATCCCATGTGTATTTAGCACCTTCTACTTCAAAAATCTAGTGCCAAAACAAAGCAAATGTTATTAACTGTATTTACACTATCAACCCATTCCAAATTCCTGCAGTGATGGTGCTGGGACAAACTAATGCTATTGTAAACTCTGAAAAAGACATCAAAAGTAAATGGGCCCCATATGTCCCCATAATTAATATCCAGTTCATTTTTTAAAGCATTTTTAAAAAATTAAGTTGTATTACTCAAAATACCCTTTCCAGAATCAAATTTGGAATACTTCACTTCTAATATTTCCCCGATGTTGATTATTGTGCTGCGTTCAGACAGAACCTAAAAATAAAACAAACAGTGTGGGCGGACACGTGTTACCGGAGCACATTGTGCAGGATGTGACTCACCTGGCATGATGACATCTGGGAATCCCAGTTTCCGAGTGATGGCTACCCCCCTGCTAAAAATGAGAGGGTTTTCTCTGCGGACCTGCTCCATGTCACCTCTGAGCAGCTGCAGGGAGATGATCAGTCCTGCAGGATTTCATGGGGAGAAGACTTGAGAATGAGTCACTTCACAGAAAAATAAGAGAGCAGAACAAAAGCAGATATAAAAGATAAAAGAACAAAAGGCATATGTAAGGAAAAAGAAAAATTTTGACCAAGTCATTTCTAAAATGCAGCAAAAATAGCAGCATTTCAGCTCTTAAAAAGACAAGTGCAAACGTAAATTAGATACATGGGTAGTCACTTAATTGCTTTCATACAATTGGTATTAATTCTTACATCTGAGAAGAACTCTACCAATTTAACTGAGACAGTCTCAAACGACATTTCAGATCGAGACAAGCACAAAGTTCAGTTAAAATGTGTGATGCTTTGTGGCCACAGGAGCTCAGGGTGCAACTCCAGGTCAGGCTGAGTCTCCTACAGAGAAACCAATTAAGATGATTTTCTAGCCGATGTCAAAGAGATGACATCTATGAATCAGTCAGATAATGTTAAGGAGTTTCTCCTGGGAGGCTTGCATATTTTGTTCTTACTTTCTGGCTTCTAGAAAGTTAGAAAAAAAATATCCTCGTGCCAGCCAGCAGTGTCCTTGTGAGCCAATTGTCTAACAGAAAAGTGGTTTGAAAGTGACAGCAAGGGTTAATTTAGTTAATTAAAGTTCATTATTTACTTGCCATTTAACCTGCTTATTGTTGTACATTGGGAATTCATATTTTCACAAATCCATAAGAGCTGATATAACAAGAATATGCAAGAAAGATGAAAAAATAAATTTGTGATCCATAGGAGATGCAAAACAGTTTTAAAATGTGAATTATGTATTTTAGGTGTGAACACGTAATTACACTATTTCAGCTGATAAAATAGTGAATTTGCTTCTTTTTTGTTAGGTTTCTGTCAATTAATATTAAAAACTGAAATTTTTAATATTCAAATTATTATATATTTTTTAAAATTTCATGTAGAATAAAGATGAAATCAAAAATAATAAAAGCGCAATGCAGTTTGCCCAAACTTATTGGTGGTTCAGTATTCAAACATTTTACTTGACTGCACCTCCTAGAGTGGAGATCAGGACCATTGATGTTTGCATCTGCAGTATGAAGTACAGTCAAGACGGTTTCCACTGTGGCTATTTTTGCACATTAAAATATATTTGTTGTTTGAACTACTAAAATAGCTTGTCCCTACCATAGTTGGTGCTGGGCGCTGTGTATTTGGTGCTTGACTTCCGGATGATGTTTTCATGGATCTGGTACCATTCGTTCTCATTGTTACACCTGGAGGCCAAAAAATGCTTTGTTATACTAAAGTGGAAAACTATTAAAACAAAAACAGTTTCACAATAAGTGTGTAAGTGTTTAGTGTACATCTTAAACATAATGTTATTGTCTAGTCACACCGAGAGGATGCATTGTATATATATTCGGACATGTGCACGCATGTCCGAATATATATACAAACAGCGACATAATGATGTTATGAGAAGCACTTCCCGCCTCCTGTAAGCAATTCTTCAGATGCTTTAGTTAACAGGTATTCCTCTGCTGTAGGCCATAAATTCTTAAAGGTTTGTGCATGAAATAATAGTTAATTGCATTGGGGAATCAAAGGTAGAGAAATCATATTTTTGTTTGCCTTCTTCCATAATAAGGAGTAAGACTGAAAATGGAGAAAAAAACTGAAAGTGAAACATTAAAAAAAGATTAAAGAGGCAATAAATCTGATGCAAACACAACATTAAAGCTCAATGTGTTTCTCACTATCCTCCCTCTTGTTTGGTTTATCTTTATCCTCAGAGGCTGAAACATTCAGTGTTTGGCAACAGAATCTGTAAAACTGTAAAAACATGCCATAGTAAAACAGACTCCTGATTCTTTACCAGATACATAAAGTAAATCTCACCATGACTGTAAAGAAGAAAACTGATTCCTTATCCATTTTTTTAGGAAAACACACCAACACTTTAATGGTTCTGAAAGTTTCTATTGAAATCTATAGAGATTTGTGATGGTATACAGTGGAAATAAAAAGTACCCCCATCCTTGGTAAAATGATTAGTGAATGGCCTTTGTGACCAAATAAATGAGACCAATAAGAAATATTTTAAAACATTTAGAACTTTAAAGTGACCAATTCAAATTGTTTCTTGATGTTCTCTTAATGATTTTAATGATGCACCAGGTTGTTTTTCCCAAATCTTTTGAAATGATGGCCAAGAATTTGAATTTTGTCTCTCAATATTTTAAAGATTTTTGCCAATACTGGATATTTTCATTTTTTTAAAAGGCTTTTGTAATTAAGCCTTAAGGATGCAACAGATTGTTGACACATCACAGTCAGGACTTGTCAAGTACCGCTGCAGCTTCTTTAGTGTTGCTGTAAGCCCACTTCCTGACCAGTTTCCCTTTTACCTTTTCAACAATTCTGGAGAAACATCCAATTTTTGCAATGTCACTCGTGACTGGTGCCTTTGTAGAATCAGACAATTTAAATTTTTGTAACTTTTTTGTAACTTCTCTGTGAGTTATAGCTTCTGCCAAGGGAAGCAAATGAGCAAATATTTCTATAAGAATAGCTTAAGTTTACTTTGGGTTTGTCATTGTAAGTATTGTTAGACATGAACCAAGAAAGGCAGACTTATGAAATAGAAAGAAAAGGTGCATAAAATATTCACGCAGTTAAGTTAAAGAAACTCTTATTTATCTTTAATGTTTATTCCTGACAGATTTAAATAAAACACCTAAAGATGAAAAAAGTAATACAAGAATTAAATATTATGTAATTTCTTGCATCACCAAACACTGGTTATTTGACTGATTTATGCACATTCGAGATCTGCTCCATACTGAACACATTTAGATTAATGCTATGACTCAGTTTGATGGTGCAAATTTATCTTAATCAGATCTTCAATCATTAAAGTAATACTTTGAAACTAGTCATCTATGCGAGAGCAGCCACTCACGTGTAAACTTTAAGAACAAAGTCTTTCTCCTCTTTGAGTTCTGAGATGATCTGCAGCACGTCGCTCATGGCCAGAACAGCGCAGCCGTACGGTCTGCGATACTGAACATGTGGCGGGCCTTTCTTACTGTCATTCAGCAGCATGCGACCTGTAAAAAGGATTAAACTGTGTAAAGTTTTGCTGAACTGCATGGAAGAAATTGTGATCAAGTTAGATTAATAAATAATTACCAACATATTTAAAAATCCAAAAGTAAATTTTAATCAATATTTCATATATTTTCCGTGTAACTGATATTTAACTCTACACTGTGTTGTACTTTACAAGGTCTTCTGAGATACACAAATGGATTTTATACCGTATTTGCCCTTTTTACAGATTTTTTTTTTTTTTTTTTAATTTGGACTTCTTTGTAACATTTCATTTTTTCAGGTCATCAAATACATTTTTACATCACACAAAAAATAACCTGGGTAAATATAATAAGCAGTTTTCTCAAAAGAAAAAAAAAATCAACCTAACCTTGAAGGAAAAAGTAATAAATGGTTGTTCTTCACTTGGCAGCAAAAACTGCCACCAGGGGTTTGTGATGACTGGCAATGAGTTTTTTCAATCATCGCGGAGGATTTTTGGCTCACTCTTCTTTGCTGAATTAGTTTAATTTATATGAAACTAATATATAAATGAAACTATATACTATTCTTTATATATACTATTCTTTTGAGCATTTAGAAGTGGACTTATTGTGGTGCTTTAGAACATTGTCGGACGGTTTAGAACTTTTTTTTCCTTTGGTAAGAGAACAGAATTAATGCTCCAATGTTCCAGAAAGTTCCACTTCAGTGTCTTCAGCCAACACAATATTTTAACTAAGCATCATAGGGATCATGAAGAGGTTTCATGACAAATATGAGATGGGTTTTTTGTGCATCTTTTGGCTTGTAGTGGTTTTGGCCTTGGAGCTCTCATATGACACAGTGTATGTGCCAAGTCTCTATCTTAGTGCTGAATCATAAACAGCGGTCTTACCTGATGCAAGTGAAGCCATCAGCACTTTAGATATTGTTCGGAGTTCTTTTCTGATCTCTTGGGTGAGTTGTTCATGTTTAAAATAGTTTTGTTTGGTTGACCGCTTCATGGACGATTCACCGTTCAATGTTCTCACTAATTATTGATGATATTTCTTATTGTAGTTTAGTGGAGTTTAGTGGATTTGTAGTCCTTTCCAGACAGATGGATGTCAATGACTTTGTCATCGATTCTCAATACCTTTACTGATTGAAAGTAATAATCATTTGAAAACTGAGTTTGTATTTATTTCATTTGGGTTTGCCTGACAGTTGTTTGGTGATTTGAAACATTTACTTGTAAAGTAAAATAACTAAAATAGAAGAAATGTCAACTCACAGATATGTTTTCACTGCAATGTAAGAGTCTTAGTAAGATTGGTCAGACCTGTCCGAATAACTTGTGAGACGATGTAGAGTTCTCTCTTCATGTCTTTGTTGCTCAAATCCTGCAGCCCAAAACAGCAAACAATGAAACAAAACAGTCACTGTCAAAAAAATACTAATTATTGAACATGTAACTCCTCTTGTACTGAGCAGGATTATTAGTAATCTGTATAGAACAGAAACTAATGAAAAAGGAGACCATTGATTAACCCTAAGCTTTAGTTTGTATTTGAGTTTCTTATTTGAGTGTCTTACTGCTTTACATTTCTGCTCAAACCAACAAAATTACACAGATTGACTGAAATTAATTAGCAGGTAAACAGTCAAAATACACGGCAAAGGTTGTTCCAGCAGTTGAATAGTTAGTCAGTGTTAGATCCTCTAACACTGACTAAATCCATGTTACAGTTTTTATTTATAAATTTATACTATAATAGAAAAAAAAACATATTTCTTTTATCTTGTTTTTCCCTTTCCTTTTTTTTCAAATAACTCTCTAGGCTGATGCTACCATGCATCAACAGGGGGCAATACAACCTTACTTTAATTATGCCTGGCTTGTTTCTCAGATTTTGCGTTTGAAATGACAACAAAATAAATGTTGTTTACGAATGTTTGTCCTGGTTACCGTGAACAGTGCACACAGCTTGTCCACCTTCTCTGGATTCTTTGGTCCTCCGTTCTTGTTTAATCTCACCATGAACTTCTCGCTGAAAAACACAATCAAAGGTTTTAGCTTCAATGTTTCTGAGTCTCTGGTTTTCAGACACCTGCAGGGATGTTGCTGCATGTCTGATCTCAGTCCTGAAGGAGAGGAAATCAAAGGTGTGAGAGAAAAAAAGTTAATTTTGAAGTCTGGTCAATGTCAAATTAATCATTCTTTTAACTAGATGTAAATCATATCAGCAAAATATTATCTGCTTCCATTAATTCATTTACATGTTTATTTATTTTCATTTAAACCGTTTCAATTTCATTTATTTAAAATTTTGTGACACCTCTAATATTACTATGTAACTTAACACAAACTGACAACTAAATTTAGCAAAAGTGGAAATGCACATTCTGGATATTTTACTTTTCAGTTCACTCTTTCAGAGACTAATGCTCCCATGACAGGTTACCTGAAGGCAGAGCAGAGGGAGCTTAAGGGGACTTACTGAAGCATTACC
This sequence comes from Poeciliopsis gracilis, assembly GCA_911649635.1. NCBI lineage: Eukaryota > Metazoa > Chordata > Actinopteri > Cyprinodontiformes > Poeciliidae > Poeciliopsis > Poeciliopsis gracilis. Next base: position 4,174,124 of record CAJVRI010001403.1, read on the forward strand.
ACTGAGCAGAGGAAATTTTGTCATAGCTGAAGAAATATTAAACAAGTATGCTTTTTTATGGCTCTTTGTCTGCTTATTTATAATCCCAGATGAAAACAGAAAGAAGAGTGCAAGGTCAAGTGGGCAGCAGAGCAGAAACAAATAGATTTTTTTTAATGTGAGCTCCTTCAGCTGGATTTGTTTTGGTTTCTGTGGTCTGGTCACCTTTTCCGGAAATGTCTAGACAATTTCCAGAAAAGATAATTATAAAGATAATGAAGATTATCTTTATTTATCTACTAAATAAAGATAAAGTTTATTTAGTAGATAAACTTTATCTACTAAAGTTATCTACTAAAGTTTTCATACTCACTGAATTTTTCCAAATGTAGCCATTTTCCCAATACAAACTTGAATGCCTTTCAGTGAGATTTTATATGCTAGACTAATACCAACTAGTTAGAAATTTGAAGGTCATTTTTAAATGGTTAAGAAAACAAAAATATAAGTGTGGAATGCATTTGTACAGTACCTTCCTAAACCAGTACTTTGCAGAATCATCTTATGTTGTAATTATATAAATGATATAAAGCCTTTTTGGGGAATGTCTCTACCAGCTTTGCACACTAAAAACTTTCAGAGTCTGAAAGTTTTTTGCCCATTTGGTTTTGTAAATCAGCTCGTATATTTATTATACAGGCAGATTTTTGTGAAAAGGAATGTGCAGTCACCAAACTGCTTACAAACTTTACTTGTTTATACTTCAGTTACTTTGTGGCAAGGAGAAAAAAATAAAATGAATTCAATAAGAACTATACTGATCTCACATTCATGTCAGAGACAGTTTAGATCTAACTTCACATTTATTGGTAAATCACAAAAAGTTTTTTGTATTAGCATTTGGGTCTCTGAGCTCAGGAAATAGGTCAGAAGGCAACCCAAATGTTGTCTTTGTTTGGCAGAAGGAAGGTCCATAATGAAACTATAATCTTTATAAACAAAACCAAACGCTCTGCATGAACAGAGCTTACTCCAACTGAGAAGTAAATAAACACAAATCTTAAATAAATAAGAGACAAAGCTGGTCATTCATATGGAATAAAATCACAATCTGACAGTGAACTACTCTGGCTTGCAAAAATATACATACTCTTATTTTCAAATTTAGTTAAGTTACAACCACAAACTTTAAACATTTGCTTAATGTGAAGTTAAGTGATGGACCAACACATAGTAGAACATAATTGTGAAGGACATAAAAAATTCTATGTTTTTTTTCATATTTTGTGAGTTAAATTTGCATTTAGTCTCTTTTACACCTATTGCAAAAAAATAAAAAATCAGTGCAACCAGATGCCTTCAAAATGTCCTTAACTATAAGAGTCTACCTTTATGGTTTGTTAGAAAACATTAGTAAACAAACAGCACTATGAAGTCAAAGGAACACAGCAGACAGTAGGTTGTAAAATAAGCCATCGGACATTGGAAATAGTACAGTAGATTATCCTTAGCTAAACTTCCCTATGAACACAATATTCCCAGCCAACTAAAAACAACATCTGAACGCTGAGAAGTAATCTTCATGTACTCTTTACTACAGACATACTATTATAAACAAGCTACTCTCAGGTTCTTGTTAACGTTGAAATTCAAAGTTTCCTGCAAAGGCCAACAAATCCCCACAACACACGCTATGTTGCCGCCTTTAAACAGAAACAATTTATTCCAATCCCCCTGTGATACTGCAGCCCAAACAAATACAACAAAAGAAAATAAATATGTTTTTGTCCATAAACAGTAGGAGAGTGTGACTGCTGTGTGTGTGTGTTGGTAGGTGGGAATTTGGAGGTGATAAGGCGTGAAGAAAGACTGAGATACAGTCAATCTTTGCTCCTGTGTTGTTGGTGGATTTTTATTGATTCAGAAAGTGACTGTGATAAGGATGCTGCAGATGATATTCAGCCAAAATAAGTAATAACCAGACAAGATGCTGCTAAATACATATTTCAAGTTATTTGTTTCTGGCACTCTCTTCAACATGTTTTGTTCTGCATAGTGCAAGGAAATCAGTGACAAACACGCATACATAGAAAAATGGAGATGAGCTGAACATAAAAATGCAACAAAACAAGGTGCATTCAGAACAATTCCTGACTGAATCTAATGTATGCAAGCACAGAAGAAATCAAGTGTGAATATACAGACACTCGCTCAAATATACAAAGTAACGCACGCAACAGTATGCATGGCTGCACCAAATCAGATGAATACTCGCTGTGCTCAGAGTCACCACTCACACACGCACTCACACACCCACACACACACACAATACACAATATACAGAGATGCACAAACAGAACTGCAAGGTATCTCTAAATATGCCATGTCTGCAGAGGAACCTCAAGACAAAAACATTTATGCTGTATTTATCAAGAAAATCTATAAATAAAATCTAAAATCTGTGGCATGCATTTATATTCAGGTGCCCTCTGTAAATATGCAGAATCTCATTCTATGTCATGTTTTTGGGAAATCTTTAAATTCCATAAAACTTAATTAAAAGAAAGACTGATTAAATTAAAATCTAACATTTTAGATTGGGATGTTCCATTCAAAAAATGAAACATTGAAATACTTTACACACAGACAAACAGCACACTCACTACTTCTATTAGCTCAATGTGTTTGAGTCAACGACAGCAGTTTGATCTCATTTCAAAACTTTATTTCTCCTAATTATAATACAGTGGGTGATCCTGCACAACCTTGTTGTGTGACTACAGACATTGAAATATAGATATTCAGTTTTACATAAAATGACTTCTCTAAAAACAGTGTAATAACAGTGTTTCCAATTAAATAAAAAATAGAAAATTGGAAGAAGGTGAGACAGAAGTATTTGGGCTCACGTGATTCTAATGCTCAAACTTTTTGACAAGACAGGATTCAGAGAATGAGCTGCTGTCAAAATGGGGTCTAAAGTCTTTCCTAAACATAGTTTTGCTGAAGAACATCAGCAAATCAGCGGGCATCATGGAGACCCAGCAACACAGGAGGTTAGTTGTATGAAAGTTCAGAGCAGTGTTAGGTTGTAAACAATAAAACAAGCTTTAGTCCTCAGAAAAGAGAATTTAACCCAGGAAAAAACAACCCTTCTTCTATTAATTAGAAGAATTAATAGTTAATTCTTATATGTTAAACACATATCATGTGTCATATCATGCTCTTTACACATTAAGAAAAATTGCAACGTGAAAACAAAAAGTAATTACAAGAAAAACAGAAATAGTTTAAATGAGACGACCTAAAACTCATGTAAGCCTCCAAAGACTAATTAACTTGAGAAAACTTAAAATGAAGACAAATATTCTCACAGAAAATGTTAATAAAGAACAACAGAAAACTTTTTTCCTGGGATTTATGTTCCAAAAAACATGCAATAATAATTGTTTTGAGGAGGAAGAAGAAGAATGAATCTATACTGTTACACAGTGACACTGCAGGCAGTGAAAAAGAGAAACGAATGGTGATTACAGGTTTAGTTGCACAAATACTTTTATAGGTTGAACTGTTTTGAAGGGAAACAGTCTTGGTGGAAATGTTGAGTTTAATGGCTTTAGGATGTTTTGGAGAGAAACACAGACATGACATCCCATCTGAGCACCTCAGAGGTCCTGCTGTTAGTGTCCTGTATGCCGAATCATGACAGAGACAGAAAATAGGCCCTCAAGGTCAAACATATTTGTGGGTTCAGCTGTGCATTTGTTATGAGAGGGCAGAACCGCTTAGCTGGTTTGCAGCAACGAGCGAAATTAAAGAAGCAAAAAGGAGATAAGATGACAGAGCGTTTCTTGTGCCCCTATTTATTACATTAATGGACTGTTATCCTCCTCTCTGCAGGAGAACAAACACACACACACACACACACACACACACACCCCCACACACACCCCCACACACACACACACACACACACACACACACACACACACACGGAGTCACACCATCACAGTTGACCCACATCAACCTCTATACTGACGTTAACTATTATTCGTCTGTTAGCATTGTGTTTTCTCTAAGAATGTATAATTGATGGGCATTCATTATGAAGGGAGGAGAGAGGTGGGGGGTCATATATTATTAACAACAAGTTTTGTGTGGCCACTTGCTATTACTTGTTCTACTTTATTAAGGAGATATGAGACAGGGAGGGGTGCCAGGGAGGGGAAAGAGCACTAAAGTGCAAAGTGGTAGAAAAGGACAATATTCTGTGAACGCAGGGAACAATGGCGGTAATGATTATAACACCTAGTTAAAAATGTTTTTGCTTCCAGATTTATTCTGTTATTGCTTTTTGTCTCCATCATTTTAACATTAAAGATAAAAAGGACCATGCAAAAATAAGAATATAATAAATAATTTATTAGGGAAAATGCCATCCAAACAAACTTTGCCCTATAAGAAGAAGTAATTGTCCCATAAACCTAACAACCAGTTGACGCAATTTTAATTTCACCAGAGTTTTAACCCAGTGACAGTGGAGGGCCTGTTTCAGGTCAAGTGGATTTAAGTCTGGACTTTGACTTGATTACCAAAACCTTCATTTTGTTTGCTTCTGGGCCACTGAGAGATGTGAAGGGTTTTCTCTGGTGTGCATTTGATCATTGTCCTGCTGCATAGCCTTAAGTATGCTAGAGCATAAGGTTACAAAGTAATTGCCAGGCATTGTCCTTTGGGATTTTTTGGTAAAGAGAGAAAGTCATGGTTCCATCAATTACAAGTTTTTCAGGTCTTACAGCAGAAAAGCAGCAGACCATCACACTATCCCCATCATGATGTTAGACTGTATAAGACTAACTTTTGTCTTGTCAATGTACAGAATATTTTACTAAATAAAATTTTACTAAATAATATTTGGAAAATAGAATAAAAGGCAGGTTCTTGTGTTGTTCTTGGTCAGTCTGTTTCTTCTTACTGAATCATAAACAATGACTTTCACTGAATCAAGTGAGACCTGCAGTAATTTAGATTAATTCTGGGTTCCTTTGAAAGCTCCTGGATGAATTGTTGATGTGCTTTTGGAGTTTGGGAAAGTTCAGCATGTTTCCATGTTTTCTCTATTTGTGGATAATGGCTGTCAGTGTGGTTTTCTGGATTAAATTATTTCATTTGAGACGTCCTGTCTTTGTGAACATGACTGATTTCAAGGCTTCTTCATCTTTTACAAATTTTGGCTGGGGCAATCTTCTTTCTTCTTCAGCTTCTGTCAGCAGTTCTTCCTTTGAATCATTGCAACTGTAGTGTGAGTAGTCATGAGAAGTCTTAGTTATGGATTTAAAGGCTGCAGAAATGTTCTCTTTTCAATTACAATAAAGTATTATCAGCAATTTCATCATGCTTTATCACCCAAATCCATGATTTGTCACTTTATGATTTGACTGTCGAAACAGTTAGCTCCATTTTATAATCACCTCACAAAAGTTTGCAATATCAATAGACATTATAACTTCCTGTGAAAATTTCATCATCTTATCATCACTGAGCTGAATGGTTTTAACCAAGTTTCCCACAAATCGCATCCATGCATGCAATACCAGCAATAACTCTGTAAAGGAAATGGAGCTTGGTTAAAGTTAAATCAGTGAAACAATTTCATGCATGAACAATCGTTCAGATTTCCTCACGGAGAACTGATGGATGTTTCCTTCCCTGTGAAACTCAACTAATTTGAAACTTTATTAAAAATAATCAACATGTTTTTTTGCAGTCAGTTCCCATTTCAGAATCAGATCAATCTGACCTATTCCAGTCACAAACAACACTTAATGCCCTTGTCTGATAAATGCATTACTATAATATAGTCATATGTTCATAAAAGAAATTTTCATTGTATCTCAGATTTACAAATATTGTCTTTGTTTTTTACATTTGAAAAAAAAAAGATTACAATTCAAAAGTAAAAGTCTGACTTACTTAGATAATCAATCATTTGAATAGCATGTGTTTTTTGACTTCTGTATTTAAACACACACAAGACATGAGGGTCATTTTGAGTGATCTTTCATTTACTAATCAACAAACAATTGCAAAACAAAACAAAGCTTAAATAATAAAAATGTATTCATACCTGATGGTCTTTCCCTCCCTCAGATCATAGAGAGAGAAAAATATGTCTGTGTCCTCTCCTATGCTGTTGTAGGTGAAGCTCTTCAGATTGACCAGTAGGTGGTGTGGTACCGGAACCCTGCATGGTTCTCCGTGTCTCTGCCGGCTATTCTCGCCCTGAAAAAAAAATAAAACATTGAGAGTTTGTTTTATTTTGTGGCTTCGTCTGGTGCTTATCTAAGTAAAGTTTTAAACTATTGTATCTGTTTCTTAAAACTTGAATCTGTTTTTGAAATAATTTTATCTTTTATGACATAGCTTTATTAATCTATTGATCTGCATCAAGATTAAATTGTTGGATCTTAATCTTAACTTCCGTGACCACATTTAATGTAACATTTTACAACTAAAGTTGACAGTGGGGTAACTCATCGCTGTAGCGCTGCTAAGCTTTTGGGTTTTTATACACAAACAAAACTTTGCGATCAGAATCATCACCCATAAAGGACAAGTTGGACTGCAGTATTTGGTAAATTATGCATTTATGTTCTGTACAGCCATTTTATGGCCTACTAAATGGAGTTTAGTATGGAGTTTATTTAGTAATATCTGATTTTTATGAGAGTGGGCAAATTGAAAAGCTCACGCATGAGAAAAGGTTTTAGAATACTTAAAATGTCCTTTGCAACTGATTAAATAATCTGAATATTTACCCAAAATAGTGTAACTGTATGGTCTCCTGATGACGTGAGTTTTACCTTATCACTTCATGTGTACTAAACAAAATATTTAGTTTTTGTTTAGTCTGAAGTCTTGCCAGACATGCAAGACTTCAGACTTCATACAGGCAGTAATGGAAACATTACCTGTGTGCTGCTCTGCTGGACGCTGTGTCTGCTGGACAGATGCTGTAAAAGACACAGAAAACATCAGGTTTATTCTACTTGTGTAGTTTAATCTTCTGCTATTCCACACACACACTTTTATGATTTTCAGTTTCTTTTATTTGAACATGGTTCTGTTTCTGAATCCATTCTCCTCTCACTTTTTCTTCTTCACATTTTTCTTCTCTGCTTATTTTCTCCTGATGTGTTTCTGACTTGCTGCTTTTTGTGATCTCTGCTCCTTCCAACCTTAGTTCCCTTTTTCCCCTCTTCTCTACAGACGCTCCCTCAGATGATGAAAATATTTTAATACCTCAGAGACTCATTACTCCAACTTGTCTCCTTAATTTGTCAAGTGGTTTTTTGAGTAGAGAGGAAGCAATAAGTCAAATGCTGTTTGATGAATGGGAGTAAGGACCGTCACTGACAAGACGGCTCCAATTATTCCAACCCGAGAAAAACCAGAACCAGTCTGCTAGCATTTTCTCTTGTTTCATCCTAAAACTAAGTTTTAATGAATCAGAATAGGTTGTTTACTAAAGATTGACACTAATAACAGACAAATGCAATTTTATTGGTGCTTATTGCACAGCTGCACAAACAAACACCTCCTATTTCATTAATATGGACTGTGTTTTCAGTGGATGCCAGTTATTTATTTAACCACTTGTATATGTGTTTTATAAAAATATCCAGGAAATAAGAAAGAATTAATAACTGATACTCAAATGTATCCACCGAGTATTTACTTCATTAATTAACAGCTATCTGTTTTAAAAGCCTTATTATCTACTCATGAAACCAAAAGATTTTAGCTTAATGTTACATGAGCACTGAAAGGTTTTTCTGTCTCTAGTTTTTGTTGGTAACAAAGAATGAACTGGTAAGCATTCCTGATATGAAGGCATTTTCTTGTTCTGAAACTGTATTTTTTTAAACTGTGTTATAAATGGATGATCCTCATATGTTTAGTCCTCCTCAGTTTCCCTTTTTCTTAATTTCAGATCAGTCTCTAAGCAACAGAAGAAAAGCATTACAGCAGCATTGGTGATTGTCTGACCCTGTTGAGCTGTTTTGAATCAAGCAAAAAGCAAAAAAAGTGTTTCTGAGAGACCAGGAATCTTCAAGGATGTGTCTCAAACCGCAGTCACATCAACTTTAATTAGCTTCACTTATTTTTCAATCGGTTTTTCATTACGGTAGGTCGGGAGGAAAAAGATGTTCTAACTACAAACTAAAGTTTGTTCAGATAGCATAAAAATGACAAAAAGTAAGATAAATCCTTAACTTTAACCATTATAACATGATGCAGTGTGCCCTTGAAAATAAACATGATTATAAAAGATTTTGAATTGCTTAGCAACTTCTGTAGTTTGGAAATGATAACCCTAGCCTAAATGAATGTTAATAAGAAAACATTCATTTAGAAAATGTTCCCAAATACATCACAGTTCACCTGACTAATAGCTGAAAACATTTAGATTGATGCTTTTGGGAACAGAATCATGAAGAACCACAAAAGTGGCAGTAAAGGTACGGATACAGAGAGTAATTTTACAGTCATTAGTTCAGATCGTCGGTTCAGCAGTTTTGAAGTGACCTGAAGGACTCTGATGAAACAACCAGCACATGGCTCCAGTCTGCACATTAACATCCTTGCTTCATTTTAGGCCAATTAATGCCTTGTGATGGTTGTGGTAAAAACTTAAGCAACACAATGAATTGAAACAAAAGAGAAATGGCTTGCTTTGATTCTGTATTTTAGTAACTAAGTAGAACATCTGACAGTGTCCAGGAAAAGTTTACCTTGATTTTAGATTAAATATTACTATTATTTTATTTTCAAAGAAAAAGAAGAAAGAGAAACATTGAACAGACGGGGTTTTGAGCAACAAAAATAGTCATATTAATTCCTAAATTTTCAAAAGGTTGATAATTTATAGGCAGATGGCAGACAACAGGAAATAAGTTCAAATCATTTAATGTAAAATAAACTGTGTACTGGAGCACTACCAAATATTTGTATGGATCCACTGTCTCAAATCATATCTATCAGAAGCAAAGACATTTACAGAAAAAAATACTCCATGTTTCCTTCTTGGGTTGATTAATAATGATTAATATCAGTCTAGTGTTCTTTCTGCAAATAAATATTTCAAATCTATGCCCTAAACCAGCAAGCAAGAAAACAGAGACAACAAGCACAGCTGGGTGTTAAATCAACACAACAGGGGTAAGTGGTAAATAAAGTATTAATATAATTCTGACACAGCATAAAAACACTGGAGATTTTTATTTAGTGTTTCAGCTAAATCAAATGGTTTAACCTTCTAATTGAACCTTCCTGGGTTATTTTTGTTTTTTAACTTAAAAATGTAAAATGTAAAAAAATAAAATGTTTGATTTTACGGTCAGGATGAAAGAAGTTTTTTATTACTATTGGTCAAGTTTTTAGGATTTTACTGGAAGTGTGACCTGCCTATGAAAAAATCATGTTCAAAGCTTGTAATAAAACAGCAGACATTAAGAAATATTATTTTTGAAAATAAGTTTTATTTATTCAGGACACACACATTTTTAAATCTTTAGTACTTGAATAGTGTAATATCAAAATCTTGTCTCAGTTTAACTAACAAACTAAAATAAGAAATTTGATTCCTTTGGAAACAAATAACCTCACTTGACATCACTGAATGCCAAAATAACAATTTAGGAAGTACCGTGAAATGATTTATAGACTTTTGTTGTATTGAAATGAAACTTTTCTTTTTCTTAAATAGAAAAATAAACCGAGAAGAATTCAAGTCAATATAGATGTTTTCACCTGCGTTTTCAGAGACAGTTGTGACTTTATTAAAGCTTGCTGCCTCTTCATACCATTTGGTTGCTTGAATTAAATATGAATGGAGAAGACAGATCCTTCAAACTAACATTTACAAGGAGCCACAAGTTTTGTACTTTAGTAACACGGAATTATGACAATATGATGTGACAGAATTTCAACAAATGTGCTGTTGCTTTTAAGTGGTGAGAGATGCATCTGTTATTCATGTATGACCTCAGCATCAACCACAGTATGTATGCAAAGCTATGAAGTAATGCAGCCATCTGCAGCTACTCTGGATGCATTTATGCCTGTTCTAATGATCAGAAAAAAAAGTATGTTGGTTAATATTTAAGGGGAACAGTGTAGTGTAGTCTGTTGGCTGGTAATATTTGAGCTGCTTTTTTTACACACAGTTTTCAAACTGTGGTTCTTTAATTTGACTTCATTTAAATAACAAGTGTCTTGGCACAGAGGAAGCATTTTTCTGTCTTTATCTCACCCTTTGTGTGATATTGCGTCTGAAAGGGTTGTGAGGCAAAAACTTTAAAAGTAGCAACTTAATGACCTGGACATATGTCTTACCATTTTATACAAATCTGAGACACTTATCTGGTCTTCATCAACCATCTCAAACTCCTTCCTTGGGACCAAGTCCAAACCCAAGTGTCTGGAAAAAAAAAAGACAAAAAAGGCATGATAAAATTTCAGTTTTACATTTTATAGAAGATAATTTAGATATAGACCAAGATACACAAATCTCATCACACCTGAACATCATCATTTCTAACATTGTCAAAAAAATGTCTTTGCCTGTGTTTCATAACTCCTAAATCATTACTGAGCTTGCTTGATTGCAAATTACAGACGTTGATCCAAACTTAGAAGAAATGGTGAATAAATGTCTTGGTTGATGAAATGGTTTCTCAGAACAAGAATGGTGTGGCAGTTGAAACCCACATGGGGAGAAAAGGCACCTAATTTCTTGCCTGAAAACTTTAGGACATGGTATTATTAAGATTTATGCACAATGAATATGCCTTTCTAATTGTTGTTCATTGGAAACAAAATCAATGCATAAATCTTTACATTTTAGCTCAAACACTCAAATGTTTCAGTGCCAAATAGTTTATTCCAATATTAAAACTTTTCTAGACTAATTGTATTAATCATGAATACTTCAATATGTCGCTACATTGAACCACAGAAAGGTGTTTATCCTGGCAATATTAATCCTATGGCATTATGTGTTAAGACTGATATATGATAGAATACAGTGACTTCACAACATAACCTTTGATATTGTGATATCAATATATCACAATATCAATATATCCTTGAAATGAATTAACTTTCATTTCTGTAGCTCCTTTTTTTCCTGAGTTCCCACCAGCTGTAAACTGCATTGGCATTGATCTGCCCAACAAGATAAGCAGCCCCTCATTAAGATGTTTTTGAGGAAGTGTGGTCGAAAAGGATTTGGTTTGCTCATTGAGCCCTGTTTGCATTGATGTGTGAAAATCACTATCAATAAGGAGAGCTCTGTTTGTGCAAAGAAATATTGCAGCTATAACAGAAGTGACTTGAATAAATGGGGTTTTTTTCTGAGTTATTATAACTTGGTCCACTAGTTTGTCAGTAGTTTATCTGAATTCTTTCTTCTAAATGTAGCAACCAAAGCACTTTCACAAGTTAAGACTTGTTTAAGTCTTTAGATTGATGTTTTTCAGATCACTCTTTTGTTCAAGACTTTTTTGTCTCAATATTTCAGAATTTAAATATTTTTTTAATCATATTTAAAGAACAGATAAAGTCAAACATTAATTTGTGGAAGCTAAAAATGCAAATCCAACAGAATATCCTTAAAAGGATGCAACTTTTAGAAGATGAAGTAGGGAATAATATGTGAAAACACAAACATTTTCTTTCTCTGTAGTAATCTGCACCTCTAGAGTAATTAAATCAAATTCCTGGTATAGTCAACTTGAAGGCACACAGGAGTTTTATTCCATCCCATCTGTTTTCCATCAGCCTTTCACTGACTTCATGAATCTTTCCAACTACTGGTAATATGCTTCAGTCATCAGCTTCTGAAAATCACTTCTATTGCCCAATGCAGGGATCTGGGCAGACACTCATCTCCTGACTTTAAGTGCTGAGAAAGTTTACCAGTTTAAATCAAAACTACTGTGGAAACTTTTTCAATGGTTCTGATTTTAAATTGACTCTCAGTCAATTTTAAGATCAGTTGTGAGTCATGACTTTAAATCCATCGAAGGTTTTATGTACATCAGTGTGAGTAAAATAAGTTTTTTTATAAGGATGAAAGACGTTTTCTCACTCGTTGCCCCAGTCGAGTCTGACGGTGATGTGTCTCTTGACGTCTCTGCTCTGGTCCTGTGTGAGGTGACCGGAAAGCAGCTGCCTCCTCAAGTCAATCAGCTCCATCATAACGTGTCGGACCTTGTAGAACAGATCCACTTTGTGTTTCTGATGGACAGAGAGAAACAAGAATCTCAATAAGGAGAGTAAGCTGTTAGTAGTTTAGTCACAGTTCTGACTATAATTTGTTAGTTGTTATTTATAAACTTTGGAATTTAAAAACACATCCTTTTTTTTTTCTACAAATGCCTTTATACAATTGTCTGAAAAAAAGTCTACAACACCTATATATTTCTCTAATACTATTATTTGACATCAGTTATATCAATAATTATACTTGAAATAATATAAATAAACAATAACAGATGAAGACGTGGTTTTGTTTTTGGTCATAAGCTCTAATTCTTTGAAGTTGGAAGTCCTCATTCCCATCACCCTAATCTTTAGTCAAAGATTCATTGATTTTTTTTTTTTTTTTCCAGACAATTGATCTATGAGCTTATTGGAAGCAATGAATCGTTTCTTACAAAGTCTCTCTGTCTGTCCTGGATACTCTTGATGTTGGTTCCACTCAGAAATTATTAAGGAGCGTTACAGAGAGACTCATTGAACTACTCTGTTCAGTTTGCTGCTCAATGTAGCAACGTTTTTATGCCATATACTGAGATTTACCACCTCAACAAACTCAAAAAGTTGAGAGCAGTCACTTTTAAACTGCTGTTATGCTCTGATGTCCATTTTATCCATGACCCTTAATTTGCTTTAACTGTTGTCCAGTCAGCTGCTGAAATGTAAATATTTACAAAGAATCGTTCTGAAGCTTATTGTGTGATTATTGCTCTTGTAAATATGGACACAAGTAAACAAAATGCTGCAGCATAGCTGACAGTTCCTGTGTGATTCATTAATATTAGTTTACATACAACAAAAACAATACCAGGTGTAAGTACAAGTGTCCTGGATCAAAACATGACACTGGCATTATCATCAGATATTTAGATGAAAGCATAAGCATCAGATCTGAGACTCAAAATCCTGGATCTAAAAGCATCAAAATAATAAAAAGATATTATAAACAACACTATTAGTTGTAATAATTTATTTATGTACATAACATATAAATGTTTTCTAATGAGGCAAATAAATTCAGCATCTTTGAGTTATGCAAATAAAATCAATTTCTTCAAGGTCTCACAACCAAAGATTAAACTCCCACTGTCAGTGGTTTTAACTGCATGAAGTTCTAAATTCACACACACAAATGCACACACGCACACACACGCACACCCACCTACACATGCACACGCAGAGATAATTAACACACACAAGCTGGAACATAACTCCCCTACCTTACCCCCAGAAGCTTCTTCTATTATTAGTGCTCTAATTTATCCTATAGGCCTTGAACAAGGCTGTGGGGTTAAATGCCCATCCTGATCTTGGCAGGCAGCTGCATAGGCAGCAGAAAGCCAGGTGCATTGGCCACACATACACACACCATTGCTGTACATACACATATTCATTGTCACTGAGAGTGAAAAAGTCTCAGATCTACAAAACAAAACTGCCTGCAGTATATATTTTATGTTCCTCATTGCACAAGCTCATAGCTGGATATTGAAATATTAATAAGTACTTTCCGTGATGTACACAGCATATGCAAAGGTCAGAAATTAAACCCAGCAGGGGAAAAGAAAAGAGCAGCAGACCAGAAGTTTATTATGTTGCCAAGCGTATCTTCATGTTTCTACCTAAGGTCTGAGTCTTCCTATAATGGGAATTACAAAATATATAGTTCTTATTTCCATTTGAACCATTATATAAATCTGGCCTGCAGTGGAGGTGGAGCTGTTTTTGGGAACCTTAGCTTAGAAACAAGACAACAAGAGTTATTGCTTTAGAGATTTCTGTGCTGTTCTCACAGTGTATGATGGTATAAACATGAACCAGAAGAAAAATAATAAAAACTTTGACTGCGAAGCAGATATGATACAGCTCCACCACAGAAGTCAAGATACTTAATCTTTTCATATATTTCTGAGTGTGGATAGGGATTTGTTGTGTAAGATGGATATTGTGTAGCAGCCAAGGTTTACTGCAATTGATTCGATTAATTCTGCAATTCTGCACAGACTACGTTAACCCTTTAACTCTGAAAGATCACTCAAAACACGTGAAAACTATTTCAAGCACCTTAGAAAGTTATGATTCCAAGAATTTTCTGTTGTTTGTGGTTGCCCAGATGCAAAATAACAAAAAACAGGAAAAGAAACTGATATCTCATAAGGCTGTATCAGTCTGAATCACATCCTATTGCAGAGAACTATACTGTTTCATCCTATTAATATGTGAAATCCTATATTACCTTTATAATATGGCAATTAATTATGGATTGTGTACATTTTGGCTGTGTTAATGTTAATTTAACGTTTAATGGTGTTTTAATGGTCAACATAACATTGACCAATCCCTTATAGTGTACATATAAATTTATTCTTTCATGTTAAAACTGTATTTCAAAAATATTTACTTTTGAACAAGTCATAAATTCAATATGAAGAAAACACTAAATTAAAACTAATAAGTCTTAGAATCAGTGCAACTATAATCTGATCACAGTAAACTTTTGAATAACATACAAATCAAACAAAGCAGGAATTTACAGAAATTTATGAAACAAAATCATGTTAGCTACCCAGATTTAAGCAGAAGTTTAATACTTAGCTTAACAACCTTTAAAATGTTACCAACAAACCACTCTGCCTTTACGGAATGAGTTTTAAAAAATGAACACAACAGTATACATCTTGCAGCCTCAGAACTCAAGTGTTTAAAAGAGCGACTGACTGGATTCCTGCTGATAGTGTTGGTTGTGAACTGCAGTGAAACTCTGGGGCAAAGCGTCCAAGAGAAGTCTCTCATCACAGAACCAGCATCCATTTCTACAGAGCTCCTGCTGGGAACCCTGCTGCATCAACCTGACGGCGTTGAGTAATTAGTAGGATTTTAGTACTCAGTGCAGCAAGACCTCAAGGTTAAAAATACCAAAACTTTCATGCAAAAGGCGTCACATCTGAAACTACTCTTCACTGTTTCACTGGGTGCTTAGAAACAACAAGGGAAACACATGGCGGTTCCACTTTGTATCAGTTTAGCAATTCTGTTAATTAAAATAACTAGATGACATCTATACTAATGAGGTAACCATTTTTAGTCCAATTACTTTTTGTACATATTTGAGGTATTCTCAATCAATCAATCAAATTTTATTTGTATAGCCCATTTCAGCAACAAGGCATTTCAAAGTGCTTTACATCACAACAAACACCAAAACACTAAGTCATCAAGCGGGGGGGTTCTTGCCTTTGCATCCACGAAAGGTTTACTGGTTTCACTCCAACTGTGTTATATGGAACAAAATACCTGTTGGTATTTTTATTCCCACTCACGCTCACAATCACACAGTTTACAACGGTGTTAACAGCCTTTCAATGGGCTTCTGGCGCAAGGCTCTGTACACCTCTTTCATGGAATTTTGAGCGCAGCTCACGGATTTTTGGTACTGTTAGTGGTACCTGTTAGTGATACCTGTTAGTGGTACCTATGGTACCTATTAGTGTCTAGAATTTACAGGGTTTCTGTTTCGCACAATAACCCTCAGTCACTCGCCGTTTTTCTTCTGGCACGAGAAAACTGATTTTTTTTATAAACAGAAATAAACATTGACCAAATACTTTCAAGTAATCAGACAGATCATTACATGATGTGAAATGCTTACTGTCTGCATGTTTATGTAATGCTGCCTAAATATGACACCCATCAAATGACAGCAGATTTATACCAGTATGTATGGTTGAACTTAGTGCAATTGTTTTTTAAACTAAAACAGACCAGCTTACTCAGGAAACCAAAATATGACACACATATATATTATCTCTAATACCAAGGGTGTTCATCAACCAAGGCAGCAGCACCGGAGTCAGCATTAAACCCCTGAGCACAATAGCACCAGGAGACCAACAGGCATATCAGTGCAATACAGGAGACAAGAGAAGCACATAATTATCTACAACTGCAGGCTGAAAGGGTGTGTTTGAACTGACTGTTCATGACACCACAGAGCTCTGCAGTTCTTACCTCACTATTGTATGAAAACCCTTTGAGGAAACTTAAATAATGCAACAAAATACTTGATCTCAATGCAAAGCAGTTGTTCTATTTTTCCCTCTTTAACTATCAGTGAGACTTCTTAAAGAAATAAATGTATTACAAAATAAAATGGCTAAAGTATTGAATGGATACTTTTGCCATTCCACACAGGATAATACAGGACGATAACTACAGAGATGGTACAGTGCAGCATGTGAACAAATAACAGTAATTATGAGCTAAGGCAGACAAAAAATACTCAAGCCATGACATAGTTTTTAGGATTTTAACATGAGTTTATATAAAACACAATTAACAATTAAAATCCGTATAATGCTGCTTGTATAAAATAGGTTTCTGATTGGAGCATTGCTGAATTTCTCAATCTATGCTTTCCAGCTCAATAACCTTCTAGGCAGAGGCTGATTGAAAAGCATTTCCAAACAAATACATTTTTTCAGTTTAGATAATAAAGCAAAAATGTCACAGCAGGTGATTAATTTATAGGATAATGATAAATATTGTAACATAAACCTTCAATTTTTACCTTTAATCTCCAGAAATTTTAGGAAAGCAAATTTGTTGCTTTACCATTTTGTTTATTTCAAAACAGAATGGTTCAGCGGCACTGAACACTTATATGAGACTTTTAATTTCCTAACTCATCTAACAGCCTTTCATAGCCATTAAAATGGCTGATAGCTGAATTATAATGCTACTTAGTAGTTCAATGATTTTGTAAGCCTTATGGAAAGTTTAATATTGCTTTTTTTCCTGCAGTAATATGACATGTGATTACTCCTCTATGACTTCTACTAAACTGTGATGTTCCATACTGATTCCTTAAAAAATAAGTGCACATCTTAAACCTTAATGAAGTAAATTCCTTGAATGGTGTAATTTATTATTCAGGTGTCACAAGACTAATTTAAGTTTGATAACCAGTGAGAGTCGTTGGTTTATCCATGTCATTTAAAGTAATAAATTGCTCCTTCAACACATTAATTATTTCAAAATTTAATTCATCTCAAAAACTCCACAGTGGCTTGCACAAGTGGAAAGTTATAATCAGTACTAGGATAAATATAATGAATATTGGAGATCTGTTTATTCCAAGCCAACACCCAATCAATAATAGGTATCATGCAAACAGCAGATGCTTACGTTCCTAATATTTTTGAGAATCATATTAAAACATTAATTTGCAACTGAAGGTTTTCTTTTGCCATATCCAAAAGAAAACCTTGATGGTGGTTTTTTGAGGTAACAGGCAGCAGAATAACACAGCTATGTGCCATCTGTACTTCTTATACTCCAACAGCTTGCACTGCATCAAAATCTCCTTTAAATCCAGGACTCTAGATTTATTTGGGACATCTGGCCATCACAGTCAGTGGGTACATGTGTTTGAACTTTGCGGCCTTTTACGAGACGATCCGCTACATGAGGAACAGGCGCACCAGCTGGCTCAACGGGGGGAACGCCTCACCTTCAGCTGGCAGTCAAAAAACACCCACCCACACTGCAAAAACAGACACACAGTGCTTTAAAATCACACTGCATGATGTGTCTGATGTTTAAAGGAAATATAGATTCCTGTAGGTTCCTTTGAGCACACATTTTGTGTTTTTAGCATCATCAACCAAAAGAATATCGGTTTAGATACTATTTATGGATTCAGCCTTCCTCCCACCTCTCTTCCCCCATAAATGCCCCTCCTGCATATTTCTCTAGTCGAAGTGAGTAATCACACCTTTCCCTGTGGCAGGAGCTTAGACACAAACACAAACCTTTAGACAGTTTAATGCTATTTAAACAATATAAAAACAGCAGATCTTTGAAAAAGATCTACTTGTTCTAACGCTGCTTAAGTTCTAAAAGTTGCGATGTAAACAAAGTGAAGAAAATCACCACCAAGCAAATTGTTTCAACAATGTTTGTCCTCAGAAAATACTGAGCACCACAGCAGAAGAGAAGTTCAGCTGTTTATATTAAAGCAAAAATGACAGCTTATGAGTCCAGAAATTATGCCCCTCTTGAGTTAATCAAACATTTACTTTCATCTTTGTTGATGCTTTGAGACTTTGCTTCACTAAGTCACTCATAATATGAAGATCTTGATTTATTTGACAGCCTTACACTAAAAAAACCCCCCAAAGAACCGAGTGTTATCTAATATTTACAAACAGTAACAGCTGAAAGATGCCAAACTGATCTGAACAATAATGCATCATAATGACCTTTCAAATCAAGTTGAACCAAGCTTTCATTGAAATATTATACCATCTCAGTATTTTGTGATGCGCTGAAACAACAAGCTTGCACACGACTGACAGAGGAGCACTTTGATTTAAAAGGGTTTGACATAAAACGATATTCTATGAAAATCCACCTCAGAGGAAAGGAGGTAATGGTGTGGCATAATTTATATTTTCTATCCTATTTGAAACTGCTTCTATATTATCATGTTATTTATGCTCTGCCTCTTTTGTTTCAGGGGCTGTTTGCTCAGTTGGTCTGCATAGATCAGAATAGTTTCTGATGCTGCTTGAAACTGTAAACTGAAACAACTGAAAACATCAGAGAGTCTGCTGTAAATAATAGATTTTGATGTTTGCTCTCCTCTGAATAAACTACATTGAAATGAAAGCTCTTTCTATACAACTTGTGTTTCCACTGGCTGTGGTGGCTTTAGTTGACATGGAAACCAAGTCAAAGAACCACCAGACATTCAACAACTGCAGGAGAAGCCTGTAATTATAGTACATTATGTGTGTTATCGCTTTGTTGAGAGATCATGGCTCTTTACTTGTCTTCTTTGATACTTGGCTGATCAGTTGTTAGGTGAACTAGTTGTCTTAGTCAATTTAGAAAATAATAAATAAATAAATACATTTCTGCATTAACTGTGCTTTTGAACATTCCCATCTGCAGATAATTTATTTTCAGATAATTCACAAATGAATAAAATATGATTGAAAATTCAGTTCTAGCATATAGCATAACAGCATTTGCTGTGCTAAACTGGTGATCTGCATTTGACAGGAAATAATGAGATACGCATCAGCATCTTAACTTAAAGTGACAACATGAGTTGTGAATTTAATCTGGTCATCTGCTATGTATACCTAATTAGTTTGGGAAGTTACCAGTTTGAGGCTTCCTAATAAGACATGACTCTATCTGGCACCTCTTAAATCAGAGGGGACACTCTCAACACCTCTGATCTATTAGCAAATGTCCTGCCTCATCTTCATGCTTGTCAAAGCAGCTGCTGCGTTCCTCAAAACAAAGGCGCTGAGACAAATCACCAGGGACAGCGAACAAAGAGCTGCTGAATCACATTTTAGTACTTTCTACTAAGCAGTTACTGAAACATGCTGTCACTCGTATTATGTAAATCTAAATAGGGAGAGTTTTTTATGCTAAAAGTGCCCTCCAGGCTTAATTAAAAAACCACAATAGATGGAAAGGTGACAACCTCATATTTTGGGATCCAAAAGGAAATATGTAACCTCAATGAATATTAAAAGCAAATTAATATTAAAAGATTTTCCGTTTGTCCGTGGTAGATTGCATATACTTTGGTACCATGTTTACCTAGAAATATATATATTTAGTGACCTATTCAGGTTTCTGTTTTATTGACGAATATATGGTTCCCTCCTTCATGTCAAATCATGATCACAAAAGAATAGTTTGAGTTTTATTTTGATATAAATATTACTGCACATTAAATAATTTACTTAGGAAATGTGTTTCATAATTTTAAATGAAAATGTCACTTACTTTCATTAATAACCAACACTGTGTGGAGCTAGTTAGTTTCAGGTTCCAGTATAGAGTTGTTACATATAACTATAGTGATATAATGTTTCACAGTGTTAGATATGTTGCTTCCTGTATAGTGAGACTTGCCTGTATCTGTCTGGCCAGTTTCACCAGCTCAACAGTATCTCCAGTGAGCTGATGGTTTACTGGCTGCCTCTCGTACCAGATTAAAGGGGATAGAGCCTTTAAAATCTGTAACCCAGTGATGGTGAAATGCACTTTACCCACTTCTGACATTTTCATGAGGCATCTGAAAACATATATGTTTAATTCCCAAACAATTGCAATGTACTGTCTTCAAATTTTCACATTTCACATGATGTCATATTTATCTTGCATAAGTGCATGTATTTCAACTTTTCACAGGACTATTTGAGATTTCTCTGTAAAAAGCATTAAAAACTCAATTTTATTTTGTCTGCACTTCTGTTTAGACAGCATGGAAACACTGGGATGTTTAGAATACTTACTGCCTGACTCTAGTAGGGCGGCATCAGATAATTAATATGTCCTCCTCTGAAGTATGAATCCACTGAACTAAGCCACCGGCAAACCCAAGCTGTCAAAAACGTTAGCAAGGCAGGAGTTCTAGCAGGAGTTCGGCACCATGCAGCATGCAATATGGGGTGTGTGAGCATGTTAGTGCATGTTGGTGTGTTTGTGTATGAGTGCTCTGTCTTGTGCCTGTGATCATCCCAAATCCTCACATAACCTTGTCTGAACCCTTTCAGGAAAGACACACAAAACACACACACAGAAAGATGGCAGGAGCAGCATGCAATAGCAGGGACGCTCGCCTGGCTCAGCTCATGCTGTGTGTTCTTGAAGAGGTCAACACAGGAAGGACAGTCTACCCGCCAACTGTAAAAGTTAAATCACTGAGTGACACAAATAATGAAAAGCGCAGAATGAATCTATGAAATGTAACTCTTTACTGCACAGTTTTAGATTTGTTAGATTTCTGTGTATTTCAGAAGTTTTGATATTAGAGGTTAAAACTCAGCTGCTCTATTTCAAGACTATATGGAAGATCTCCATTAGATCATCTGTCACTTGATCATCATTAACAAAAACAAAAAGGCACAGTCAATAAAAACAAGCTATAAAATAAGCTAATTTATTTTTTACTCCAAATGTCAAAAATGACACATTTTAAAAATTTTGTCAAACAATGTATTTTATTGTGATTAAAGTATTCTGAAATATATTAAAACATATTCAAATGCATAAATTCTACATCAGATGTAGATGATGAAAATCTCCAGCTTGGGAAGATCAGTCGACTTTACCGTGCGAACAGAGTAAAAGGTGCAGAAACTGGTTAGCTACTTTACATTGTGGAAGACGGGGGAAAATACAGATCAGAACTCTAAACAACAAAAACCAAAGAATGCCTGAAGTTGTCAGGTATAAATGTTCTCCATAGACGCCTGTTCACACGTGGATTTCACAGTGGGTGATTCTCACTGTGAGGCAAAATCTCACAACTGGAAATAATTCAGACTGGCACAGTGGAATACACCGGAGGAGACATGATGTAAAAAGTACACTGTGAATCACAGTGTTTGTTTACGGCACCTCAGGAGGCAGGAAAGGCTCCAACTGTGTACTGCGGCAAAATGTAGCACCAAAATTACAATTCAGATTAAAATATTATATTTACACAGAACACATGAGTGCAACATCCACTGTGTATGTTTCTGATACAAAATAAATCAATTTCACTGTAATGAAACCATTTAGACAGGAGGAATGATTTTAGAAGCATTGAAAAAAGGAAATAGAAGATAATGTTTGTCATCTCATCTTTTGCTTTGGTTAGCAAATGGTAGAAAAATTCACTAAATGATTGCATAACAGATTAATTGAGCAACAAAATAAAATGCTTATCTGAATCAGCAACATGTACTTTTGACTTTGGAAGTTAATCCTGCATTGAAATGATTTATCCTGAGTGTTTACTCTCTGGTCCACCTGTTTACAGGTGAAATCATCCTTTAAGCTAGCAATTCAAAAGGTCCAAACTCTAATCTATGTCTGCAAGAAGTCAGTCCAGACTCTGTTCCCACATTATTTTTAGGGCACAATCAGCCGAGATTCAACTTACAGCTCTGACTGAAACATAAAGACTTTACAGCATGATGCTATAAGAGTTGTTAGAGGTAGAGCTGCATCATTCAAAGCAAAGATCTTACTTTATGAAGCCAAATTAACAACTGTATGTATAAGTTTTGTTCATAAACAATTTAACTAAAACCCCAACAACAAATTATTAACCAGATACATAAATTAAATTATGGAAGAAAAGCTAAAAATTGGCCTATGACATCAGCAAATAATAATAATAATAATAATAATAATAATAATAATAATAATAATAATAGTGCTTTATGCCAGGTGCAGTTTTAAGAGAAAATCAGTCTTAGGGAGAAATACATAAAAAAAAATTGTGCTTATTTCTCAATCTCTATTTCTGTTGTTAAATTTTTTTTTATTTGGTTTTCTACCTTTGCTACCTTTGTCTTATAAAAGAGTTTACTTAGTAAAACATAGATTTAGTAACATTTTTTCTTACACTTTTAATTTAGCTTATTTCTTTATTTGCTGTTTATTAAATTATATTTGAAAAGAAAGGAACCTAATTTGTTGAGACACAAAATAATTAAGCTTGTCACTTTTAGATAAAATTATTTTAAAATTAGATTATGCTTTACTGACAATAAATAAAGCAGCAAGATTTAGTCATGTATTATAAAAAAACATTTTAGAGAGAATAGATCATTTGTTTCACTTGCTAAGAGAATGATCGTCATTATCTCAATTTAAAGGCATTTAATCCACATAGTTATTAAACAAAGCTTTAGAGTTTGGTCTTTTCAACATTCCATTATACAGTAGTGCAATATTAACTGATATAGGAAACTCAAAGGTTACTCACATTAACATCTTACTGTGAAAGAAAAATAAATATGCATCAAAAAAGTTTAATTAGATATGATTTTATACACTTTTCTATCAATGCAACATAAAACCTGCAACTGTATGCCACACAAGGGCCTTGTCACTATGGCAACGAGGGGTGAGTCATCTTCGCAAATTTATGACACTGCACTTATTGAATGATTTTGGATATATAATGAAAAGCATTCTCATTTTTAGCTTAAAGTACTGCCCCAAGACACTTTTCCTTTCTGAGGAAACATTCTAATTCTCACCAACATGACACAAGCAGCGTTCTGAAACAGTCCAACTGCACAGCTAAATTTAAGAGACGAAAGCAGCAACTCACATGCGTGATGGAGGGATGATAGGTCCACTAGTTCTGTTTCTCAGTTTTCTCCCCTGCTCTCATTTTCTGTGGTTTGGACTGGCAACCAGCACTCCAAACCGGCAGACAACAAGAAAATCACAGCCTATCAAACGATGTTAGATATGGTAGTGTTTCTACAGCAGCAACACAACCACCCTCTCTCTCTCTCTGCTTTTTCAGCCTCTACCAATGCCTTATTCTTCCTCTCTCTCTTCCTCTGACCTGTTCCCAGTCTCCATCTTTCTGTCCCCCCCAACCCCCAGTCTCTTTGTGCCACCCACCCACGGGCCAGTCTGCAGCTCCAACCTTCTCTTTTGCAATGTTCAAGAGAGCAGGAAGCTGAGAAAAGACATAGCGAGGTGTTTTCTCTAAAGATAGTGATATACAGAACACATGATGATGAAGAAATTTGACAGCAACAGAGTTTACATCCTCAGGCTGTTGCCCATGGAGAGACTTTCAAATGAAATGTGTGATATTTGAGCGTTCATAAAAGATAGAAAGCAGCAAGTGAGAGATAGGGGAATAGACAGACAAAGTGTTAGCAGCACTATGAGGCTATGTTTACACGAGACTGCAGTCTGGGCACTGCTTGTATATTCAGACATTGACTTGGGAAAAGTTCCACCTTTAGAAGAGACTGCAAAGACACCTTGAATACACTGTAGCTGTCATGCCAGGCCACTATATAGAGCTGTGATCTAAGCATTACCCTTCCACTTTGCTACCTTCCACCTCATTTAGAAAATAGTAACCCATTTGTGTTGAATTAAGTGCTTGTGTAACACATATTTTCCATAGAAGAAGTTCAGTTAAACTGTACAGGTTAAGCAGCACACATTCAAATCCTCTCCGCGTTTGTTTTTGTTTCTATGCAAAGAATAATCATAAAAGTCCAAGAAAATTATATGAGAACTCTTAAATTAGAGCACAAAAAATGTTTCCTATAGGTGATGATTTTTAAATTGTTTGACTTCTGTGGAGGAAATTGAACAGTGCACCACAATCATGCAATTTTGGGAAGTCATGGAAAGTATTTTCCACGACTTCAACTTCAAAGTTTCTGTTCACTTCTGCAAAGTGAACAAAGTACTGCATTACAACAAAATTCTCATCTCATCAAACATAACAGGCACATAGTATACACAGATGAACAAGAAAATCCAAAATCCCAGGAACTGTTTAAGTATCATGTTTGTTTTATTACAGAAAATGTCAGTCAGAGTCTATAAGCCAAATGTCTGACAGGCAAGCATGAGAGAGAACAGATCAGACAGCTCCCTGCTGTCTACTGCAAACACAAACTAACAGCAACATCAGTGCCCGACAGACAGGGTATATTAAAAGTCTTCTCATAAATCAATCGAACTTCATAATTTCAAAGGAGATGATTTTCACATTACAACTGTGTTTTAGAATACATGAATACAGAAAATCTACTTTTGATGTCACTAGAGACAGCAAATAATTTGAATATTATACTAAACTATCTTAATAGAGTGTATAAATATACATTTTGACTTCTAATTTTAGCTAGAGACATTTATCAAAACAGACATTTCAATTTTAAGACTGCAAGTCAATAAGTTTCTCACTTCTTTGACAAATTCAGCTTATTTCTCACTTGACTTTGACCAGTGTGCTGACCAAATGTTTCAAAGGAGTAGTTTCCTCAACCAGTTTTCATCTTTATTGCAAATATATTGGCTTTGCAGAAAAAGAACAGAGATATATAGACATTTTTATAGTGCTAGATGTTTTCTGAAATGTGTAGATTTGTATAAATGAATGTCAAATGAACATTATATCTACCAGAGCACCACTGTGATCACAAAGTTGGAATACAAATGACTCCAAGTCTTTCTTGTTCATCATATCTCATTTTCCTGTAATATTTAATTTTTGTATCTAAAAATGTCAGCAGCTACTTACAAACCTTTTTAAAAAAACAAAAAAACAAAAAAAACAAATCGGTCTAATAAGTAAAACCGTACAACCGATATTTATGTCATTTTTGTCCATTTGTGTATGTGTTAGTGGAGGCTCGGGGATTCACCATGTGGTAAATGTTTAGGTATGTGACATAATAGTGACGCAGGCCAGGACAAGGGTTCACAAAAGGATAAGCAAGCACATGTAATATGTACTGTATTGGTCGACGTTGATAATGGGCCATAACAGCAATATTGGATATCTTTACACTGGTGCATCCTTGAGAATATGCTGAAAAACTATCTCCTCTTCTTTTCTCAAAGTTCACTCCTTGTTCTGTGCTTCTAGAATTCATCAAGGAAACTGAAGAACTTCAGGTATGAAATCTAAAACCTTTCCTACTTCACCTTGTGTATTTATGTGTTTGCTATACAGCCCTGCTTATCCCATCTTTCCTTCTTTTCTTTTGTAATTGGAGGATACTGTAAATATTTTTGCTTCCACAACACATGGAGATGCAAGGGAGTAAAAGGAGCTGACAATTTTTACTAAAGTTGTTGTTTTCCGGCTTTCTTTGGCTTTAAATCAATTCAAATTCTCACTTTACCACACACATATGTGTCACCTAATGTGCAAAAGAAAGTCTGGATTTTTCTCGCAAGTCAGGCTGCAAATCTATACAGACATATTTTCACAAGCTGTTTATGAACTGCTCAGATTTATGCATATTTTATGATAAACATTACACGCAATGACTTTCAAATTGATTCTTTTATTCTAGAATTAGAGTTGCAAATGGAAGTAGAACCCCTTCATTGCATAAGCATTATGTTCACAGGTTTGGTCCTGAAAATTTCTCCAAGCACCAACTGTTCAACAGGAAAGTCTACAATCTGCATGGAACACACAGTTCCAGCACTTCCTGCTAACATCCTTCATCTGCATGCACAGGTTTCCCAGCATGACAAGTGGATTCCAAGAATTACACAGAATTACACAGGGATAGTGTGATTCCACTGAAGAAGTGCAATGTGTAATATGAGTTACTAGGCCTCTTTTCTCCTACTTTTCTCTGGAGCATTACTGTAATGTAGCAGCATTCAGCTGCACTTCCCTCCAGGGCTTTTCACCTTTTAATGGGTTGCTGCAGTTTGCTCTCTCGGGAAAATGTGAAATAGCTACGACATAAGAAGCTTAGTGCTTGGCCTCACAAACAAAACATGTTTTCTTTTTTTCCCCAAAGTCACACAACACTTTCAAAGTAACGTGTTTCTGCAGTGTTTTGTGTGGATGTTGTATACTGTTAGTCACACATTCAACTCTCATACTGCAGCCTTGATAATTGTACACCTTTACATTATCAGTAAGGCAGTATGGCAATATCCCTGGACTATGTGCTTTTTGTCGGATTAGTCTTGATGCAATGATTTGATATGGCACTTAGTTGGGTTCCCTACATGAGCCAATTAATTTATTAAACAATTTTTCAACAATTTTTCTACCATGTTTGTATCTTTTCCTGCATTTTTGGCAACCTACATTTTTCTTAAACACAATACAGCCAATAGTTGAATTAGTTTATTATAGTCTGATTTGAAAATACTATTTTACTGTGTTTTGTGTAAAAATTCTGAAAAATGTTTGACTAGGTAAATTTTGCAACCCGAACAACAAACTTCTGGCACTTTCCTGAAATATTGGACTCTTCAGCACCAAAGAATGTTTTTTTTATTCTTGTAAAGTAAAAAAAAAAAAAAGAAGAAGTACTGGTTTTTCTACAATCTGCCTCCTCTTCTGTCACACCTCCTTTCTTTCGTCTCGGCTTCTGAACACACAGACATCAACATAATCTTGTCTGCTCATTTCACCGCAAAGAAATGTGTCTTTCTGAATTTATCGCAATCTCCACATGTCTCTTTTATTGTTCAGTTGTCAGTGTTACCCCTCCTCCCTCTTTCTTTAGCCTGCCTACACACATACAGGACAACGCAAGTCATTCTAACTACTTTGACATCAGAATAAGAGGTGACAGATGAAAAAACTGTAAAGAATGAGACAAACTATGTCAGAAAAGCAAGGGAGGGACAGGCCATAACTATTTGGGAACATTGAAGAAAGTATTGCAAAATGGTACCAGGTTGGCAGAAACGATGGTGAACATAAACAAACTGCAACTCATGCATTTCTATTGCTATGCAAAGAGTAAATTTTGTTGCATAAATTGGTTTAGATTCTCTTTCTCCAACTATTTATTTTCCCTGTATTTTTATTTATTTATAATTGACTACATTTCTCTTAGTTTTTCCCTTTCTAACACACACTATCTCACATCAGTTCAGGGTAGAAACATATATACAACAGAGAGAGAGCATAAGATAAATTATGGGTAAATTTTACAAGAAAAGACCGTAAATGATAAAAGTGCCACCACTCTGAGATTCCAATAAAGGACGCATTTCTGTGCGAGTATTTGTGTGTTTCACTTCAACCTTCCACTCAACGCAGTTATTGGACATGGACTGAAATTCGGTTCAACATGGCTATATGTGTTGTTAATTTCTGAGAGTTGGTCTCTCAGAAATTAACATCTCTCTCTCTCTCATTAACACCACACAAACATGAATAATGTATCCAGGCTAACACTCTCTATTGCTTCATACTTAAACTGTTGGCTCACATATTCACATATTATTAGACACCAAAAAGCCCAGTGAGCCTAGTACCTTCAAAGTTATTGTCTGCACTTTAGATATTGCTAGAACCTCTGTTGAATTAAACAAGATGTACCAACATATAACTGGAAATTTTAGACAATCCTTCAAGCTGTGTGAAGCTTCAATTGCTCTGATGAGCTATGATTATAAGTAAAGGTTAAGGGGAAAAAATTATGCGCTTTCGATGGAAATGCCATTTAAGCATTTGTGAATTATTACTATAAAAATGAAAAATATTTAAAAATCAAAACATTTAACAGAATAACAGCAGGAGAAAAATTATTATTTTTGATGACTTATTGTTTCCTGCTTTTCCACAACTTCACTTACATTTCATAGTTCAAATACAGGTGGGTCTTTGACTTTATGACCACTTTGATTTTAAGGTGAAATATGCGGCTGTAACGTTTATGGTTATAATTCTATTACAGTGTCACCAAACAAATATCTGTAAAACTATCCAACTTCATGCTACAGCTGGCCTGGTTGGCATAGTGTTCAAACATAATCTGGATAAATGTTTTTCACACACTTCCACGTTTCACAACCCACATATCAGCAATGTTGTCATGGCTATAACCTACTTTAAAAAAGCTTTTTAGTGTGTTTATACTATCCCATTATGAGACAACCTTCTCAGTGAAACAAAATTTGTTTTTCCCAGCATTTTTGTTCTTTTTATCTGCCTAAAAACACACTAATGCACCACATTACTAAAGCATTCAGTCCTCCTCATTCAGTTCCTTCAGGTTATTTTTGTATTAATGTCCTTATATTAATCCACATGGTATTTATACTTAAATCATGAAATGCTCTTGACGCAGGATTTACAGTACCATTAATGGGACATTAAAATGAGCTATGTAAAACTGGAAATAGCAAATATGTCAAATGGGCCCTGACAATAAAATTCCTGTCTTTCATCTCTTCAACTCTGGCAAGAAGGAGAGACAAAAGTCTGTTAATTTTGAATAAAAGCACAGTGTGACAGAACTGGCAGGACATAAGGAGGATGAGTGATGAAACCAGCCCACCGAATAGATAAAGGGAGGAACAGTGACAAATTTAGATTTCCTGAAGCCATCAATCACAGAAATGCTCCTTTATCCATTTAGCTGCAGATTTATTTCTACTCAAACCATTAAAGTAAAAATTTATGTAAAAGAAGCAAAGGAAGAAGACTTAGTGGTAAAGTCACTGAATCTGAATTGAAGAAGGTATAAAATTACCGTTCTGTCTACAGTCTGAGGCAGAAAAGCTGACTTTCGACATAAATTTACTCCAGAAGATGATAAAAATGAAAATAATGAACATCATGCGTAAATATTAATAATTTCACATCCATAGAATATTACTTTCCCTATTGTTCTATGAATAGCTTTTCTGTTTTTTGAATACTCAGTGGATATTGGTTGACATTACATCACAGTACATCACAGTATAATATTGTACTGTTAATACAATATTATATTTGCTGAGCAGAAGATGTCAAAAGAACTTTTGTTTCTTTGAGTAAAATACTAATAATAAAGTACATACATTATTTTATTTCTTTGATCACTTCATTGCGTCTGTTGGGTTTGTGTCTAAAGAGAAGGAAACTACAAACTGAAGGAACGTATGTGCAAATTCATTTAGTCTCTTGGATTTCATTAGTGCAATTTGCTTTTTGACTGCAGTCAGAGACGTGTGCAGACAAAGAGTTGTGAATAATTAATAAGATATCACTACTCCATTAATTCACACTTATTTTTTCACTGACACAAAAGCAACGTTAAACAGAAAACATCATAAATTATACTTTATGTTATCTTGTTGCTGATTCTGTAACATCTTCAAAATGAATTTAAAAAACATGTAAAACTAAAGTTTCCATTAATCTCTTCACTCTATTTTCTGCACACATTTGATGCAGTTCAGGATCTGGATCTTATCCCTGCAGTCACTACTCCAGAGACAGATCATTCTGCTTGATGTAACTGAGATAACTACCTGAGACATCTGATTGATAAACTGAAGATAAACATTGCTTAATTTTCCTAAATATTTGTTGCAATCGCATTACTTTTCTTTTTAACATTTAGTCATTTAAATGCATTTTTTGTACATGTCTGGTGTATATGAGACCCATTAGATGCTGTATATAGTTTGCTGCTTACCACATAGAGTTGTTTCCAAAGTGAAGCCCATTCCTGAAGAGTTAATGTCACCTCAGTGACAATCGGGTCTTCCAGAGGCACCACAGTCTCATGAGGTCTGTTCCGAAAAAGAAACACATTTTATTAACAGCCAATTATTTCAACGGTAAACAAATACAGTATGGGTCTTTTGATGGATTACTTTATTTTGATGTATATAAAACAATAGAAAAATAAACATATGACACACATACTATCCTCTGACATACTATGGATATAAATATTCACAAATCAATATGCATACAGGTCAGGAAAAAAGTTATACAATTCATATTTCTATATTGCATACTGTACTTAGGAACATCTTGATTTATTGTATCATACATTATTTTTACCTTAATTTAACTTAAAAGTTAAGGAACCAAAATAGCACAAAAATGTGATTATATATTTTGCACTTTGACTATCCAGATGGTAGCAAAGGATGATTATTGTTATTATTCAGGGTTTAACTAAAATATTAGCAGTGGAAAGGTTGGATGAAGATGGTATAATGCAAATGAGCCATGATAACTATTCCAAAAAATGTAGAACTGGAGCTGAAGTCAAGGACAATTTACCAAAGAGGAGATAGGTCAGAGTTCACAGAAATAAGCTTGAAAGGGGAAGATTCACAGAGTTATGAACAGGTCTCATCAAATAATAACAGTATTTGATGACCTTGGACAGTCACCTTGTTCAACAGGTGACTGTCCAATGTTTTTTGTGGAATTTTTGTGTTTTACTCATTCATGGTTATCAAACTGTTATCTTAGTTGATATTTGTATTTGTTTGTTTGTGACTGAGAGCAACAAAGTGCCCAGAGATCATCGGGTATTTTTTGTGAAGTTGACTTTTGAAAAACAGGTTCAATTAAATTTGGGAGTCTTTTTCTGACTGGATGACCCAAAGTTTAGTGCCTTAATAAAAAGTGTCTTAATAAAAATAAGAAAAATATATTGAGCTACTGCACTTAAAAGGTCTGAGTGGAAGACCTTCAGAAAGCTTGAAAAAATATTGACCTGAAATATTGTGATGTGGAATTTTTTTTTTCTAAATAACCTTTAAGGAACTTAAACAGTAAAAGCTTAAAATAAATAATCAGAGAAAGAAAAAACCTTGCTTCACCTCTAAATATAACAAAATAATTCACATCCTATATTTTATTGTATGGTTTTATTTTTCCTTTCTTCTTTGAAAAGGATGTTTGCCCAGAGGGTGAGATTGTTGGTTAAAACTGAAAGCTGACTCACAGTTTCAGGCTGGAAGTCAGAAATAATAACGATCTCTACTATTTATTTACCCTGCCATGGATGCCATGTTTTTTTTCTCTTGCAGCCTCATTCTTTTTCACAATATATTCCCATTTCTCAGCCAGCTCACTCTTCTTCTGTTTCATAACTGATAAATTAATAGGAGCAATGTACCAGATTTGTTGATCTCCCAGCAGAACAGCTGCCTGCTGAGTTCACCCACATCAATTGTGTTTCAGGGTTTTTTCTCCTCTTCTGTTCCTTATATTTTTCATTCATTTCCCTTTTTCCTCATTCACTTCATGTTGCTTTTAAGTTTCTTTAGTTTTAACTTCACCTTTTTACCCTAATATCTTGCCACGATTTCTATTGTATTGACGGCATGTAAGATGAAACTGGTGCAGATCAACACTTTTATCTCTGAAGCATCTCTTTAAACACCTTCAGTGTTGTACAGAATATGGAGAGGTAAGTTATCATCATTTGGTTTATTCATTTTAAACAAGTCCAGTTATTTTTTTAAGAGAGTTTTCTTTTATTTGATTTTTTTAGCATTCACTCTGAAGTCACAGCCAACTCTTCTGAAGTGTAAAATTCAACAAGAAAAATAGCATCTTGTAAATAAATCATTGTAAAAACAATACACCACTTTTTTGAGGTTGAGTTAGGTCTGATAAGGATGGATCACCCTGATGCCGTAGCCTAGCCACCTCTAAACAGTCCATAATACCGCTGTTAGCCCCATTTTGGTTAGCTCAAGTTTTAAATGCTCACTCTTCTTCCTTTTCCCATTTCATCTTCCATTTTCTCCTTGCAACACTCTTATCCAATAATTACATAAAATTTTATTTTTACGTTTTGCCTTTGACTTCTTGATTCTAGTTTATTTTTATTCTCTTTTTTTCTAGAAATGCGCATTCGTATTGCCTCTGATCAAGCATCGCTGCACATCTCACTTCTGACCCACAATTTCCGTCTTCCGTTAGTCTCAAGCCATCTTTGTCCCAGCTGGCTTTTCTTACATGTTGCCCCTCTGTTGTCTCCAATCCAAATATTTAGCAATCTCATATTTACTTTCTGTGTCTCTTCTTCAACCTCTTTAGAGATTAGAAGTGTTGTTGGCTATTTTCCTTTATTATTTGCCTCAAAATGTTTAAAACACGCAGCTGCTCTTCCAACCTTAAAGGCATTCAACCCTTTGACTGTTAACAACCCCCATGTGTTCCATCACTTATCCAGTTATTGAACAATCTTTTACTTTTATAAACACTAAATGCATCTCATAATGACTTTGTTTTATTTATACATTCCAAGATGATATTCATGATTTATAAACTTGACTGCACAGTGGTGTGGTAGGTAGCACTGTTGTGTTGCAATAAGAAGGTTCCGGGTTTGAATCCCGCCCTCGAGTCCTCCCACAGTGTAAAAACATTGTTGTAAGGTAACTGATATAAGAGTGTGAGTATGTGTGTGTTGTTTTTCCTGTATGTGTTTGTGTAATATGATGGACTGGAGAGCTGACAAGGGTGTACCCCACCTCTCATCCAGTGACAACCATATTTAGTTATCAGCCCCTCTGCAAAGATTAGTGGGCAAATTTATGGATGGATACATCATCACGGTGCTTTTTGGAGAATTGAATCACAGACAAATATCACTGATCCGCATTGAACTCAAATTTAGACTCATTCATTTTGCTTTATGGTCCATATTGAGCATGAGCCAAAAAAAATCTGGACATATAAATTTGATTTGCACTGTAAATAACTGTAAGCCTTTCACATGAAACAACTAGCATTTTCCTGCTGCTGTGGTCAAGCACACTCTGAATCCCACCTCCAGCTATGACAGCAGAAGTGAAACCTCCTTCTGTCCAAATACTGTTCTCCGGATTCAAAATGTCCTCCAGGCCATTTTTAAGAACAGCTTCTATTTTATTACACAGATTGCCTCCAATAAAAACTAATGTAACATTTATCCACTGGCCTTCACCTGACCCTTCAAACTAAAACTTCCTCCCCATATGGCTGTTTACACAACATTACTCATTAGAATGGTCGGAGCAAGATTCAACTTAGATAACATCTGCTCTATATGGTTTTATAGTGGGTCTGACTGCCGAAGGAGGAACAGCTTATCCTGCTCTCTCTCGTCCTTCCTGATAACTCTGCCTGTGAATTATTTTTAAAGCGACAAGTTTTTATAGTTATATTTACATCATTGACATTTTAACTGGATTACTACTAACCTAAGGACTGGGGGATTTTCTTACTTTTACCTACTTTTCTTTACGTCCAAGTTAAATCAAGGCAAAATGCCTCCGGCTGACCCCAAGGACATGAGCAGTATTTTACAACGACTTCAGTCTATGGAAATGAAGATCAAGCAGCTGGAGGTGAACTTTGAGATCAACGCTGCCTATGGAAATGAGACGACCCTTCCTCAAATCAACGGAGAGGTCGTGTGCCCTGCAGCGAGCAGCTCACCCTGGAACACTCTGGGTGCCAAGCCAAAACGGGAGTCCCGCACTACGGATCCGATGAGACGACTATCAGGGAGAACCCCGCACCTGGACGACTCAGCGTGGCCGCTCTGAGCCGAAACCCACCTTCAACTTCAACACCTGCTCCGCCAAAGAAGGATAAACAATCAGCTGCAACCAAAACGCCTCCACCGACCCCGCTCCCAGAGACAAAGCAACCAGCACGAGTTTCAAAACATCCTGACTCTGTGGGAATCCCACTGAAAAACAGATTTTCTGCACTCCAGCCTGAGCCTCTGAGTGAAACTTCGCCTTCAAATAACAGTGAGGCAAGACCAACACATCGATCCCCCAAAGCTCCAAAGAACAAAGCGACCACCAGGAAAACAAAAGGTGTCCCAAAAGTGTTTATTGTTGGAGATGAGGCAGTAAAGGGAATCAGTGATATTTGCAATCCCAGGAAAACAAGAGTGATGTATTTTCCTGGTGACACTGTGTCTGATTTAACCAACAAACTGCTCTCTCTAACCTCCGATCAGCCAGATATTGAGACTTTAGTTGTGCATGTCGGAGCCAATGACCTGGCAAAGCAAAAGTCTGAGATTCTGAAAAAGGACTTTAACATTCTTCTTGACACTATGGGAAAACTGAGAATGAAGTTATTTCTTAGTGGTCCAATTCCATCACCTCAATGGGGAGACGAAAAACACTCCAGGCTGCTCTCGATCAACAAATGGCTGATTAAATCCTGCTCTACCAGCTCAGTGACCTTCATCGATAACCTCTGGATCTATTGGCAGCGCTTTCACCTTTTTGGAAGGGGAGGACGCAATCTTAATAAACATGGGACAAAGCTACTCACTGCAAACCTTTTCTATTTCATCAACAAGGACAGCAACAGGATAATCGCTTCAGAAGAACAGGTTCAAGGATGTGTGACTAGGATGGAACGCTCCCCGGATCAGGAACATGACATTCCAAAACAAGCTGATAAATCGACTGGAGACGGAGCGACTGCTTCCCTCCCTCCTTCCCCCCTGCCTCTCTGCTCACAGGATTCAATAGATACCAATGAAGAAATGTCTTCTGGACCAGAGTTTCTTAAATTTACAGATGGAATGAATCAACAGGTTCGCCTCGGCACGTCTCTCCTTAGCACTCACGTAGCAGACCTCACTTCATTTAAGCCACCTGCCCCTGACCTTCCAGAGGATCCATCACCCTGTGATGGTGACCTCTGTGTTTCTGAGGTCTGAGGCTGGGGACCAGATATTATCTTTACACCCGTTTTCCTCCAGAATGCGTCTGGCCCCCCGGAAATGCAGAACAGGACATTACCTGTCCGGATCACTACAAGAAAATTTACAAAAAAACAGGAATATGAAATACAGCGGTCCTAATTCGAACCTCAGAGTGATTCCCTGCCTAAAGGAGCCTCAGACTGAAAATCTTTTGGCCTCCAAGTCACTTAAAGTAGCACTTTTAAATACCAGATCACTCTGTGCTAAAGCTCTGTTAATTAATGATTTCATCACTGAGTATAATGTTGACATTATGTTTTTGACAGAAACATGGTTGAATGACGATAATGACCAAATTGTACTAATTGAATCAGCGCCTCCTCACTACAACTTTTTAAACGAGAATAGAAAACATAAAAAAGGAGGAGGTGTGGCTTCTATATTTAAAAATACCATAAACTGTAGTAAAATCTCTTTCGGTCATTTCAGTTCTTTTGAGTATCTTGGAATTCAGGTTAAAGGCTACAAACGAACTCTGACACTAACCTTATACAAAACTCCAACATACGTGGAAAATTTCTTTACTGACTTGAATGATCTTCTATCTCTCATATGCATTGATTATGATTGTTTAATAATTGTTGGTGATTTCAACATTCATGTGGACAAACCCCAAGACAGAGGAGCAAAAAAAGCTCTCTGATATTTTAGAAAATTTTGGTTTAACACAACATGTCAAACAAGCAACACACACTCAAGGACACACACTGGACCTGGTTATCAGTAAGGGTGTGAATATTTCCAATGTCTCTGTAACTGATGTCGCCTTGTCGGATCACTTTGCTGTTATCTTTGAAGGTTCTTTATTCTTTGACCCACTTGGACAAACAGCTACTATCACAAAACGTTCTTTGACAGAAAACACAGCAGAAACATTTAATCAAATCTACTCTTCTTCCTCACCCTTAAGCTGTAATGATGTAGATAAGTTGGTAGATGATTTTCAGTCTAAAGTTTTATATATCATTGATTCCATTGCCCCAATTAAAGTAAAGGTTGTGACTGGTAGGAAGAAATCTCCATGGAGAAATGCACAAACAGTTCGATCTGCAAGACAACTCTGCCGCAGGGCAGAACGAAAATGGCGTAAAACTCAACTTCATGTTCATCATGACATCTATAAAGAAAGACTACGTAACTATCACTTAACACTAAAACATGCAAGGGAGGCTTTCTTTGCAGATGTCATAAACAAAAACATTAACAATGCTCGAGCTTTATTTGCAACAGTTGACAGGCTCACAAACCCTCCTATGACGTTACCACCTGAACTCCAGTCTAATGCTGCCTGTAATAAGTTTTCTGACTTCTTTTCAGAGAAAATCCAAAAAAATCAGAGGATTAATCTGCACTTCAACTCTAAAGCCAGAACCATTGCTGTACCCAAACAAAACTAATGCAGGAAAAAATGACCCACTTTCAACCACTTAATTATAAAACCCTAGAAGAAATTATAAGTGAGTTAAGTTCAAGCTCCTGCTGTCTGGATGTCCTACCCACACATTTCTTTAAGAAAGTCCTGCCTGTTATTGCTACTGATCTGATCCAAATAGTAAACTCATCGCTCACATCAGGCGTTTTCCCCAGGCTTTGAAAACAGCAGTTATCAAACCACTGCTAAAAAAGAACAATCTGGACAAATCACTACTGCAGAATTACAGGCCGATCTCCAACCTCCCATTCATCAGCAAAATTATTGAAAAAAACTGTGTGTAAACAATTAAATAGTTTCCTCATGATGACCAACTGCTTTGACTCTTTCCAATCTGGTTTTCGGGCTCACCACAGCACAGAGACTGCCCTCGTAAAAGTATTCAATGACATCCATATAAATACGGACTGTGGGAGAACCACGGTGCTAGTTCTGTTGGACCTCAGTGCAGCTTTTTGACACTGTCGACCATGACATATTACTGAATCGACTGGAGAGTCGGGTTGGACTCTCCGGTTCGGTGCTCGACTGGCTTGAATCTTACATAAAGAACAGGGATTTCTTTGTTTCAATTGGAAACTTCTCATCAAAGAGGTCAAAGGTCACATGTGGGGTACCCCCAAGGTTCAATCCTAGGACCCCTCTTATTCAATATTTATATGCTCCCACTAGCTCAGGTCATAACAGGAAATAATATTAGCTACCATAACTATGCGGATGACACACAGCTCTACATTACGATGTCACCAGGTGACTCTGAACCCATCCAATCACTGAATAAATGCTTAGAACAGATAAATGTGTGGATGTGCCAAAACTTTTCTTCAACTGAACAAAAAACAAAACTGAAGTAATTATTTTTGGACCTAAAGAGGAACGACCTAGAGTCAATGCACAGCTTCAGTTAATACATCTAAAAACTAGCGATCAGGCCCGAAATCTGGGAGTAGTGATGGACTCGGACTTGAACCTCCAGAGCCACATAAAGACAGTAACAAAATCGGCCTTCTATCACCTGAAGAACATCTCCAGGATTAGAGGACTGATGTCTCAGCCAGATCTAGAGAAACTCATCCATGCCTTTATCTTTAGTCGCATTGATTATTGTAACAGCGTCTTCACAGGCCTGTCCAACAAATCAATCAAACAGCTGCAGTTGATCCAAAACGCTGCTGCTCGCGTTCTTACTAGAACCAAGAAGATAGAGCACATAACACCAGTTTTAAAGTCCCTCCACTGGCTCCCTGTAGCTCAAAGAATAGATTTTAAAATACTGTTGTTAGTTTATAAATCACTGAACGGTTTAGCACCACAATACATTAAAGATCTGCTGTTGTTGTATCAACCTGCCAGACCTCTCAGGTCTTCTGGTTCTGGTCTGCTCTGCATCCCCAGAACCAGAACCAAAGAAGGAGAAGCAGCTTTCAGCATCTATGGACCAAAAATTTGGAACCAACTTCCAGAAAACTGTAAAACAGCAGAAACCCTGACTTCCTTTAAATCTCAACTAAAAAACACACCTGTTTAGAACTGTATTTGAAATGTAATATGTATGGATTTGTAATTTGGATTTGCATTTGTGGATAAGTATGTAAGTTGTAGGTTGAGACCTTTTCCTGTTGTGGGCAACGGGGCCCGGCGAGTACCCGTGGTTAAACGGACGGCGGAGTCCGGCGGTAACAGGCGCTTAAATTCCGTGTCAAAAGGTTGAGACCTTTTTCCTGTTGTGAGCAACGGGGCCCGGCGAATACCCGTGGTTAAGCGGACGGCGGAGTCCGGCGGTAACAGGCGCTTAAATTCCGTGGTATTTTATTTTATTTTATGTTGTATTTTTATTTTATTTTATGTTGTATTTTTATTTTATTTTATGTTGTATTTTGTGTTTATGATGTAAAGCACTTTGAAATGCCTTGTAGCTGAAATGTGCTATACAAATAAAATTTGATTGATTGATTGATACAATTTTTAACTTTTTATGTTAATAGAAAAAATGGTTAGCATCGGAGTATTTTAATAGGGTCCATGTACCAATGTAGTATTTATGTAAGCCATATTCTTTGATGATGTTTGTCTAAAAGACAGCAAGGACTGTAGCCTGGTTCAAAGAGAAAGTGACATTTGACAAACTTTGAAATAAGTTTGTATGTTTAAGAAATTATTTTGGTACTAACTAAGCTAAAGGTTTGGTCTGGTTTAACTTCAGACAGTGACAGAAAATGTCTGTGTCTTTTTATTCAGTGTATGTCGATATTTGGTTTAAACTGTACATGAGTACAACATGATTAACTTTTCAACAATTTTCTTACTGTACTTATTTAGTTTTTAGGCTTATATCAACTAACACAAATCAAATATTGTAAAGCTTTTTTGTCATTTGTATTTTTATTTTTTGTTTTAGATTTTGTTGGCTCAAGTGGTTTTTATTTGAAAG
Source organism: Poeciliopsis gracilis (assembly GCA_911649635.1). Classification (NCBI taxonomy): domain Eukaryota; kingdom Metazoa; phylum Chordata; class Actinopteri; order Cyprinodontiformes; family Poeciliidae; genus Poeciliopsis; species Poeciliopsis gracilis. The sequence goes on from CAJVRI010001403.1 coordinate 4,213,314, forward strand.
TAATTCGACATAAGTAGGGAGAAGACATGTGGCAAATTGAAACGGCGACCACCGCCACAGGGAATAAGTCCTCAAAACGTGGGTTGTGCTTTGGCTCTGCGCCACCACAGCACCCAATTTTATTTCTTTTAACTTTTGTAAATCAATAACAACTGAATAAAAGCTTTTAGTACTCCACTAATCTTCCAACCTATCAACCTAGCTTCACAAATACGACAGCAAATTTTATAAAACATTTGGAGTCGCAGCACGGCACAGTCAAACTGACAGAGGTGGTGTGAAGCAGAGAGCTGTGACTGAAACACAGTTGAAAAAGTTGGTCGGATGCTGCCCTTTAACACGGTTGGCTCACCTTGGTTATCATTTTTATGTTGAGGCAGCAGGGGCTGTTCTCTGCTGCCTCAGACTGATTTCTGATTTCCAGGAGTAATCAGTAATCAATTTATATTTTCAAGGGATCTATGGCATTACTAATCTTTACATTGGAGGTATATTGCACTACTTAAGAGACATGATGCTTTTTTAAAACAATCTTACGTCTGTAAAAAGACACTCATAATGAAACCTGCCTCTTAAGTATTTATAAAGTAGAACAATTTAAGTGGTTGTTGAATATCCATTTCTCATGCACCTCAGTTGTCTTCATTTTCATATGCTGGAAGGACATTTTAATTATTTCTCATTATTCCCCTCACTGCCATCACTGAATGTTACCTTCTCCCAGATAAAGTGTGAAAGCAGCTTCAGATTGAATGTGGCTGTTTGTCTAATCAGTTTTCCTCCTCAAGGTGAATTCAGAGGACATGAAAGTCCTCAGAGACAACCATTAGGAAATTATTTTCATATAATGGAACTATAGAGACCAAATCAAAATTACTCAGTGTAAATACAAAAAAGAAACACCACAGGGACAGCCAATTATGAAGTACTTTTCACTAAAAATGTTCATATTTGGTGGATGGATACATTCCCAGCTTCTAAAATTTAGAAAGTACTTTGTAACTCTCAGTTTTCTTCAGCACTTATTTACTCTGGAGGTTAGTTTGAAACAGGAAGAAAAGAATTCATTATTTCCACTTAATTTACTATATATGTCTTTAATTATGTAAAAAACGATCTCATGTAAATTGGCATTGATTATACTACTGGCTAATAAGATTTTTTTCTCTCTTAAACAAGCTTTGCAGTCATTATGCAAATGTATTCAAACATGCCACGTTTACCATTAAAAAACTTTTTTGTTCTGTTCAGGAAAAGGGCCTTTAAGCAACTCATCCTAAGAAAAAAAATACTGAATAACATTTAAATGTCTTACAGAACAACAAGTACACTGTAGACACAAGTGAGTTAGTTCCGCATTTTTTTGCATAATCACATCAGTGCTGCTGTGAGTTAAAGATGTTATTATTCAGTTTGGTGCAAAAGTGTTTTGTACTTTGTTTGCTAAGATTAACCACTATGGAAAAGGAAACAGGGGGTGTCTGGCTAAAACATCTAAAACAAAAGTATTTGACGCTAACAAGAAATTTAATGAGGTCGTTTCCTTCTGTGCTCTGACCTTACCATGGTGTAAGGCTGAATCATGTGGAGAGAAAAACGAACCAAGACAGAGTAACATCCACATTTTATTAGCAGACTGAATAATTAGGCCAACCTTTATCAGTGTTATTGTGGTGAAAATGTTCAGTGAGGGGGTTTCAAACAAGACATTTAAGGGCTAGATTTTTATTAAGCAATAGGTTTGAAAGCCAGCTTTTGATTTTCAGCAGCCTAATTATTATAGTCAGTTTAAGTTATAAAATTTTTTATTGACAAGATCTATGCTTTCTACCTTCCTTATTTAGATCAAGTTTCTGATTAAACTACTTGTGAGTCACAGTCGATTAAAGTTTTCTATTAATAAAATGTTCAAAACTGAAATACATTCTAAAGATAATTTAATTTGAAAATAATTTTTAAGAGTAATAAGACGTTAAGGAGACAAACAGAAAACATAATGACCAACCAGATGGGTTAGTTTACAGTTACATGATGATACCGACGTCTGGCTCAAAAATCGCAAAACAAATTCAGCAGTTCATAAACTTCATGAACATTTTTGTTCCAGTTAAAAAGCAGCTTTATAATTAGGGTAAAACTGATTCCTCTATCTACAACTTTGACAATGTCTGTTTGATAGTTGACTAAACTATGGCGTTCTCTGATGACCTTTGACTCTGAAAATCTTGAGATGTTTTCACGTACTTCACAAAATTCCTTGGAAAGAGGACTAAATTCAGATTTAGGATTATTTTAGATATGATAATCTACTTTCAGTCGATTCATCACAAGTGTTTCAGTAATTTCAATCTTACTGTTAAAAATCCCATTGTGTATTATATAATAAAATTCTCTAAATGTACAGTCATTAGCCAGTGAGCTTCCCGGGATCTGTATTAAGTTGCCTAGTATTTTTATTTTTTTTTACAAAACACATTTGGTTCTGAATGACAAATAAAAATAATCATAATAGATTTCTTCTGAAAAAAATTAACAAGCTTCACAGTGGTAGTTGATTTGCCCCACACTTAGAAAATGAACAAATATTTATCAAAATCAGCCAAAAGAACACAAAGAGAACACAAATGAAACAACCTCAAGACAAGTTCCAGTCTCCCAAATTTCTGAACTCACCCCCTGTTGGTAACAATGGCTTTCTTCAAGTGAATGTAGCTGGCAGGAAAAACTCCCTGTGAAACAGAAAAACACTGCATTAGTAGAAGAAGTTAGACCTAAATTACAATCAGCTTTTTTGAAGAGCTGCATAAAGTCATATTCAACATAACCATTCCATTTACATATAGTAACCAGCACATTTTAATCAAGCCTAAGGTGCTGATCCATCTTATAATAATATGATAGAGTTGCAGGAAATATATTCAGCAGAGTTTTTTACACTATTTTTCTCACAGTGCTTCCAGTTGTCCTGACAGAACAAGCTTAAAACATCCAGAGAAAAGACAGCCTGCCATGTATATCACTACTCTACAACGTGGAACATCTTAGAGTAGCACTGGTAAATTATTCATAAGAGACACTAAAAGTTAAAATAGAAGTTCAAACTTACAGAAAGTGTGTTTAGTTTCTTTTAAAATACCAGCAGTGCTTTCTGTAAACATGATTTTCCTAAATGTTGATCTCTCACATAAAAGTGCAGTTTTTGTTTATGATGTTTGTTTCATGTAAATGTGTGCTCTTGTAAGCAAAGTAATAGACAAATTCAGTAATATTTCACTGCACTGGTTTACAATTTCCTTAAAAAAAAAAAAAGTTCAACAAACTTATTTTGAAACTTAAAAATAAAGCAAAGAACAATTTTCCACTGTCTTTTCTTATAACCCAAAAGTCGAACATGGCAAAATTAAGCAAAAAAATAGATTCATGCATTTTTTTAAAGTGTTTGAAGTAGAGCTGCAGGGCTTTTTATGGTCCCTTAAATTTATTAGAAGTTTTTCATGAATGTTTTAGACAGTTTTCTGTAAAATTTAGAGAAAATTATTGATGATATGAACAGAAAACGCTAGACGAGGAGTGATAAAAGTGACCCAGATTACAATGTGTCTGTAGCAGATTCAGACAGTATCATATCAAGTTTCTGGAAATGCCATTTTAATAAAAAATGTCCTTATTTCAAGACGCTACACCTACTCAAAATATAAAAAAACAATTCTGAAATTAGCATACATGCTAAACAGATTAAAAACTCAAACCAGGTATTGGGAGGTTGTTCTCTGATTTGCTCAAATGAAGTCAGTCTGAACCCCCAGCATCCCGTATTAGTGGCACTGGAACAGAAACCACTCCCTTATAATTCTGGGTTGTTGTTTTTGTTTTGTTTTTTGTTTGTTTTTTTTTTTTCATGAAAAACTATATCTAAGCCAATAATGTAATCACCTCCATTCATGGGTTTAACCCAGAAAAAGATAATGTCACATTAAACAGTGTGTTATTCAAATAGTTTCAAGTATGATGCTCTCTGATAACCTTCTTTTAAAAAGGGTGTACTGCAATTTAATTAATTAGAAATTTTGTAATATAAAAGCATATCATGACTGAGTACCACTTTCATAAAGGATGGTTGTGACTGCAGGGGGGAAACTGGCTGCAGTAGCAGAAGCTGACATCTTATTGGGGAAGGCTTCAGACCTCACGTTTCACACTGAAAGACATTGTTTTATACCATAAGCATGAGGGAGTTTCTTTTTAAGCAGTTTGAAGGGCAGCCACACATTGTCATCAAGCATAACAACACTGAATGACATTTTAGCAACATCTCTTCTCTTATAAACAATGTAATTTTTTGCTTGTTTTATGTTTTGTGTAAAATTACTTCTATCTGTCTGTGCCCAACTCTGTGGATGACACAAACATGTTCAGCTTTTCTTTGAAGACTGAAACATCAGAACTAAACTTATCCTAAACACACAAATAGGAGAATGAACTCATGTGTGTCTTCAAGACTTTTAACTAAGAACTGTTGAGAGCTGAAGGCGTTCTGAATGCAGTGACCTGTAAACTACCACCTACTGTCACAGCTAACTAGGCAGAGACAAGAACAAGATGTCATGTATGTATGTGTGCATGAGAGGTCTTGTTGTGCTATTCTTAATTTAGCTGATGGTGTCAAAACACCAAGCCAGTCAGAAAAGGTCAACCCAATACAGAGAGAAAATGAAAAGAGAAAAATACAAGAGAGGGTAAAAAAAGAACCATAATAAAATATATATAGAGAGAGAAGAATAACGGAAGTAAAAGAGAAACTTAGAAAATAAATGACAAATCAGGCTGCAGTGAAAATGTCATCCTCCCACAAATAAGCCTGTCTCCCTCTGGACTCTTAGCTGCAAATACTTTATTGTCGCCTTGTGTTGACCTGTTTTAAATGCCTTTTAGATGCCCAGCATTATCTTGAGCCTGAAATATGTCACATATCATATAATAAATGTCTCACAAAAAGAAAGCAAGCAAAGAAACACAAATTTAGAGACAATGAGTTTACACATTTTAAAACACTTAATAGCTGATTTCATATTCAATTGACAGAAAAATTATTACTTTTGTTTTTGCTGTCAGTCAGATGTTAAATTGTATAGAAATTTCACAGTTGAATATTCCACCTACCATTAGTGTAAACGGAGGCATGATGTTACTTATGAGGAGCTTAAGGAAGGAAACAGACTGCTCAGTCTTAGTATGTTGATTGTTACTGATGCTGCTATGGCTTGAACAAACTACATAGTTTTTAAAAAATCATTGCATTTTTTATTATTACACCATTTCAAAAACATTTAATACTGTAATGATTACATTACTGTACAGTAAAGTTCGATTGCTGTTAAGATCCATGAGCTCCAAGCTCCTGTCTTGCAATATGAAATCAGAGTTTCAAATTGAATGTTATCATATATTTTTGAATGAGCATAGATGTTCATCCTGCAGTGTTCCCAGGAAGCAGCCAGGGATGCGTTTAAAGAAATGCAGAAAGAGCTTTTTTCATACAGTACAGGACATGCTGATAGAAGTGAAAAGAGGGAGAAATACTGAAAATACTTTTCCACTTAAAAGAGAAGGGATATCAAACCAGAATAAAATTATATTAAAAAAAGCATAAAGTGAAGGACATGAGAGAATTAGGACGCGTTGGTATAAAAAGTAAGCTTTTAATGTCGCTGGTTTGTTGAAGCAATTATGATGTCATGCAGGGTCAGTAGAGCAGTTAATCATCAAGCACTCTTCAGAAGTTCACATTGAGGCTGAAAATAAAAAAAAACTGTTACCTCATGTTTGTGGCCACATGTCAACATTATCTAATCTCTTCAGTCTGTAAATATTTGTCCTGATTGATTATACATCAATACAGTCTATTTTTACTCATTGTAAAAACAGATTATTTGCCAGCTTCACTCAGTTTTCCCTACAATCGTTATTATCACCTTTTATTTGATTAAACAGATCTGCTCCCCTCCTTAATGGTTCAGCACAGTAATTGCCCTCTATTGTTTCATTGCCATCACACCTGTCGATATGTTTGAGATAATCTGCATTTCATTGCACTCCATTCATCTCTAAACCAAACTGAAAGCAACCATAGCTGTCCGTCACCCTTACTTTTGTCTTCCTGATTTGTCCCTCTCTTGCCCCAGAGGAGGCAATCGTCACTAACCGTAACACATCCCTTCATTCTCTTCTACTATGAGCTCTTCTGCTTTTTCCAACTCTGCTCATTGTTTCAAGTGAGAATTGTGTAGCTTCCCTCTACAGCTTGATGGAGCATCAGAATAAAATCTGGGATGTAATTTAGCATGGCACTTTAGGATGACAAATAACTTTGATATTACATCACAACCACCAGCCCTAAGCTTTAGCTAAAACAAAACTAATTGGAAACACATAGAGCTTTGTAAGCCCCAGTTAACCCGGGGTTGGATGGAGCAAGAGTCTCCATAAATACAGAAACAAAAAAATTGTGTGTGTGTATATATATATATATATATATATATATATATATATATATATATATATATATATATATTAAAGCAGCCTGCCTGCCCTTTCTATGGCCTCAATGCTGAGGCTAATCCAAACACTGATGAAACTCAACATGGAAAGTTCTCTGCAGTGCAGAGGATTAGGGATGACTCAGAAAAGGAAGGCATTTCTTCAGGGAGACACAGCGATTCGTTTTAACTAGCACAACCATTGTAAAGAAACCAGGTGATTAAGATGGAACTAACAGGATTAGACTGATGCCTTTATGCTGAGGAAAAGGGGTAACAAAACAGACAAACTCAATCGCATTAAGGCACACAATCAAAACCGAACAACAATAGGATGAAAGCATAAGAATGCATAATGTAGCATGCATATTTTTGCATGTAAGGAAGCATTGTAATGCACAAAACATACATAGAAAGGATGTTTTGTTGAAATAAATGTATCCAAATTGGGATCATGTCACGTTGAAGCTCATCACAACAGAAGAATAAGACCTGCAAGCTTCAACCAAATGAGGAGAAGCATCATTCAGCTTCTATGCACCACAAATTTGGAACAAACTTCCAGAAAACTGTAAAACAGCTGAAACACTGACTTCCTTTAAATCTCGACTAAAAACCCACCTGTTTAGAATTTTATTTGAAACGTAATCAATTATAAATTAAATGATGGAACTTGACATACTGTCATTTTTTTGATTATTAATTCTATGTTGCATGACTTTGTGTTTTTGTGTTTGTTGTAATATAAACTTACTGCTTACTGCTGAAATGTCCTATACAAGTAAAATTTGATTTGATTCTTAGCCAGTAGGTATGTTTCTCTCTCACAGCCGCATTTCTCCAGATGTTGTTTCTGGAGCGTGAAATAAACCTGTACATTAAAAACAAACCGAGAGCTTGCTATTGTGCTCTTTTTGAATTCTTGCTAACATTGTAGCAGCCTTTTCTAAATCAGTGCAAGGACATCGCTAGTCTGTGAAATCTCCAGTCTAATAGAGGCTGATCTCTTGAGTTTCAGAAGGCCAGAGGTCAAAAATGCTGCATCATGAGAAACAGAACTGGGACTGTGCATTACCCTCATCTGTTCTGCATGCGGCGGTTCAGACACACCTCACATATGACACGTTTCCATAGCAGACTACAGTCACATGAAATGTTCACTCAGTGAAGCTGCAAATGACATTCAGAACGGGTTGTGGTTTACTTTTTGTGTTTTTCTTCCTCCCCCTCTTTCTCTGCTAGGAGGATTTTATAAGCAAGAGTACTTTCCCCCATTACAGATGATGACTTATTTCAATGACTGATTTGATTTATCATAAAGAATACTATGTTTCCATGTATTGTATTTGTGTGAAATTTAGTATTTTTTCACCTTAAGTTAGACAATCGGCAAAATACTTTACAAATGTTTCTTTTTGTCTTTAGCTTTTCAAGGCTCTTGGAAGAAATGTAATGCTACAATGATCCATCAGTGCTGAATAGTTTCCTCTACTGCAATGTTCAGAATTTCTGATTTGATCAGCATGAAAAAATATAAGCTTAAACATTTTTTCACCTATGATCCTTGCTCAATGGACTCCCATTGCCTTTGCTGTAATTAACTGCAGGGCATGCAGCCCACGCTGTTACAGCCGAACTAAGACTTTCAATATGTAAGGTGTCATATTTGTAATTCTTGTTTTACTAAATGGCTAAACAGAGTTTATTATATATTAAAGCAGTTTTAAGTCTTTAATTAACCTCTATGTACAGCTGTGTTTGAAGGGATTCCTGCATTGCTACCCCAACCTACAATGATGTTCCTGCATTGTCAAAGCAAGATGCCAAGCTCACTGTGCTGATTTTTGACCCCTTTGGGTTATTTCTGTAACAGAGGACATCTACTTTATGAGTTTACCTGTAAAGTTAAAGTGTACCTGCTAGTTAAAGCCAGTTACCTAGCTTGTAACTGTTAATGCTCAAATAAAACATTCAGATCCAAGAGTAAATCTGAAATGTTTCAAATTATTTTATTCTGCAATGTCACATTTTTATGAAAGACTAATCTTGCAGTGATTTTTGCTGCATTTTCAAAAGTTATTTGAGTGAAATGATTTCATACTCAATATAAGTATTCAATAACATTCGTGAAAAACAAATTAAACCACTCTTCCTTGAGCAAAATTTAAAAAATGTGTTGTTTTCATTTTCTGCCAAGAGGATCAAGGTCTGCAAAGGAACACTGGGATACATTGGCGTCATCATGTATTAAGGTTTTTCATTAACTTAAAAGTACTCAAACAAGTTCATCAACCTTATCACAACAAATACAGAGAACAAAAAACAAACATTCGTAGATAAGGACAAAAAAACTGTTTTCTTAATAAAATAAAGTTTTTTAGCAAAAAGAGAGTCTGTCTTACCTTGACGTTCGGCTTCCTTGTTGAGAATCCTCTGTACCATCCTTGAAAAAAAGAAAATAATCAGTGTCAATAGCAGGTAAAAACACAGAATCAAAATGTCTGTGTCAACAGGTTTACAAGTTTTATTAAATCAACTTTAAAAAAGTTACTTGAGTTTATTTCTTAAGAAAAAATGATGATATCGCAAGGTAAAAGAAAGTAAATAAGATTACCACCAATGTAAAGCAAATACCAATTAGGGCAGACATTATTTAAAAAATACAAATAACCAAATTCACCAAAATGTGAGACAATTCCTTTGCTTTTTCCATAATAAGATAATTCTGTTAGTTTTTCTTTTATAACTAAATTATATCTAGTTATAAGAAAATGGTAAAAACATCAGGCTTATATGTGCATAAAATGACTGAAGTAAACTGCAAAATTATCCTTGCTTTTCTGAAAGACCATTTAAAGACTCAGTCCATATTCACAATTCAACTGTAAGCAAATGTTTTGCTAAAAATAATGTGTTTGATATGTAAAATCATTATTTTTTATGCCAAGACTTTAAGTGTTAAGAGTTAACTGAAATGTATCAAGCAAGAAATATTCTACATCACAAAAATAAAGACATGTATCTCAAATAAATACATTTGAATATTATTTTCTTTCAAAGAACCCCTTTAGGCATTAGACTGACATCATATCGATATGAGTAATGTATGTAGGATTTTTCTTTTTCTGTAGGCAAAATGCATGATTAGCATTGATTTAGTATCCTGCGGTCTAAAAGAGGAACCAACAGTTTTACATTATATGATGAAATAAAAAGTTGTAGAAAGAAAACTTGAGTCACTGACCTGAGGTGTGCGAGTGTCTACATGTGCATGTTTGAAAAGATTAGAGTGAAAAGTTGATGGCCTAGTTGATGTTAGCTTACACTGGATGCTATGAGCTCATGAACATGGATGACAAACTCTGATAGAGATACTGATGGACATGAAGCCCCGGAGCTGGAGACAGATTCAGTGCATTGCTCTTGTGTGGGCGATTATCTGCATATGTTACTAGATTCTCTATCTTTATGGGGACCAGTATGCAAAAATGAATGGACAAAACTAAAACTAAATCTGTCAAACATGCATAATAAAATTGTAAACGGTATTTCTTTAGTATGTTACAAGACAGATTCTTAATTAATGCCACTTACTTGATATCTTCTTCAAACTGCTTTATTTTATATATATATATATATATATATATATATATATATATATATATATATATATATATATATATATATATATATATTATAAACGCATATACAGTTACTTGCACTTTGCAAATAATCTGAAATGTGCATCATGTATTTCATTGCAAGACATCTTTTGTGTGGTCGATATTAAATTACCTCTCATTTAACCAGTTTCTTTCAGAAGTCAAGAAATAGCTTGGTCCCAAAATATGTAGCTCAGGCTATAGATCTATAGGTGAAGCTCACACTCAGGTATAGAAATGGGAAAAACAATAAATAATGTTTGATTCTTCAGAATTATGTACAACATGATGTTGCTCTATCACATAAAATTTCTGTTTTATGGGAATAATGTGACAAAATGTGGGAAACCACATAGAAAAATACTTTTGCAAGGCTTTGTACCATGTACTAGATTAAACCACAGTAGGAATTTTCAAGAGATTTGGGAAACTAAAACTGGATACTTTGGTAAATGAGGAGAATTTACATGAAGTTTATAAATATTTATGATGGCCTTCCATCATAAATATTTACTTAGTGAAAAATGTGCATCACTTTTGGGTTTTTCCTCCTTAAATCCTGCAGTTGAACAGAAAAAAAAAAACGTAGTACTCGTTAACAGAAAACTACTACCATGAGACACCTTAAGTTATATTTCTCAGTTATGAGTCACTCCGCCTACAGACACTAAAATGTTGAGTTGGAATATTTCACAGCTCAGCTTAGCTGTTTGCAGGCTAGAGCAAGAATCACATTAGTGACAGGCAAAACTGGGTCGGTTTCAAGTTCTCGTCGCTGATGGACCTCCTTTTCCAGCAAGACTGAGAGTACACCAGTCTTTCCACATGGAGGAACATCCATCAGATGCCTCAGCAGAGTACGAAGCTGTCATCAAAGTGGACTCAAGTTGAAATAAAACCTTGACAGCTGAAAATTACTCATATCCTGGGAGTTAGTATTTCAAGGAAGAGCCCACAGACAGACATCCTCTCAGGCAGAAGAGGCATCATTTGTCTCCATTCAAGTGGAAATGAAAATGATTGTGTCTGCAGCTATTGAAAATTTTGAAGGTGTGATTACTCTTTGTCACAGTAAGGAGAAAGAGACAATTATTTATCTCAGAATTATGCATTTTACATCTTTGAGCTTATTAGAATGCCAACTATGTACTTTAAAAAGTTAAACAGGATGGCAAAATTCAAAAGTTAGAAAGATTTGTAACTTGTCAAATAACTAGATGGGACTGTGACAAGATGTCATTTTTGGATTTTGTAGGACGTGTTTTAGGAAGAGATTAACTTCTACGGACATTTTTATGTCCAGTTATAAAATAGTAGCTCTTGAAAATGATTCAGTGATGCCATAAATCCGAGTATTTGACAGGATACTTCACATTAACTTTCATCTTATCATCTCTCAAAATTATGAGCTAAATTTCTCCACGGCTCTTCATAATCTGATTTGAATATGGAGATGAAAGTTTAATTGGATGGCTAATTAATAACCAATCAAGACGCATTTATCACCAGCGCTAAGATGTCTGTGTTTCTCCCAGGCCTCTCATCTATATGATAATCAGAGAGAGTAGTTGAAGCTGCAGTGTCAGGGTCTATTTCTAATGGTTTTAATGGCTAAAAACAAAATCTCTGCCAGGCGCTATTATGTTATCAGAGTATCATAAATCTTTTGAAGTAGAGGTCATGGAGCAGGTGTTTGTGTGGTGAATCCATGCATACAACTATGAAACGCACTCTTACCCTGATGAAGAATAATCGTTTTTCCTCCTGTAACCCAACGGATCGCCCTGTAGTTATTAGAATAACCATTTTCAACTATTGTGAACATAATCTACAATAATAATCATGATAAATCATTTTCAAAGGGGGGCAGCTCTCACAGGGCCTCTTCTGTGGTATTAACAAAAAAAACTTAGCTCATAATGGGGGATGCATTACACAACTGATTTCCATCAAGCAATCAAATCAGGCAAATATGAGTCTTAAATGACGCTTCATATTGCTGTAGAGAGCACCTCGAGCTAGGTTATGAGAAAAGGAATTACTTGTTTAACCAATAATAAAACCCAAGGGCAGCATTTTCTCTGTAACTTCAGTTATGACCATGATTTAATAGAGATGTAAGCTGCAGCTGAGGCCCCAGACTCACCATCCACAAACTAGAAAATACAATCACTGTATGTATTCAGTTATTAGTGGCCAAAGACAAAACATTTTTATTTGGTTCGATATGATTGGCAATATATGCTTAAACAAAATTAATAAACAATACAACCTTCTTCAAATCATTAATTGTAGTATCCTAAATTATATCCTAAGGAAAATTGTGGTGCTTTATGACAACCGCTTTGAGAATTTTCAGAAAATATGCATTTGCAATATTGCTGTTTGTAATGGCTAACCTAACTGTTTTTCACTTTCCTCTTCCTCTGGAGACATCGCGTTGTACATCACTCTAAGATTGAACATCTCTGTCACCATAGTTTAAATGAAGTGTTGACAACAGTGGCATTGGGAATCCATCCAACTGGAATAATTATGATGGTGAAGTAAAGTGCATCAAATGGGAAATATGACCTACAGATTGGAGGACTCGATACAGGGCTTCAAATATAGTAGTGTTGTCGTGAAGACCACCTAACCCAAGACCAAGACCAGAGCGTACCGAGACCGAGACAATACCAAGGGTTTTAGGGTTTGAGATTAAGTTGAGACCAAGACTGAGGGAGTCAAGACCAAGACTGGCACCCTGTGCTACATGACACAAAAAAAATGTGAAATATGATCAAAACTGCATCTTATATTGATCTGAAAGATTCATATTCCCATAAAAACATGTAGATATTAAATACTTAGAGTTTAAATAAATTTAATCAGTATAATTATCAATTCAAGCTTTTTGTTCTGCTTTGCTTCCATCTCTGTGCCACAATCCAAAAAGGTCTCATGACGTCCCTAAAAAGATGACGCCCTGGACAGTTGCCCATACTGTCCATGTCAGAAACCACCACTGTCTGCACTAGCGATGGGCTGCCGCAATCTGAATCCAGCCTTCGAGGCGTGTAATAACATGCACGGAGTCTATATTTGTAAATATGATTGTGATTAAGTCAGTGCCTCACCGGACATCACTGGCGTGTATTTGTAAAAAATAATTTACAGCTATAGTTAAATATTTACGTGTTTTTACCGTGCAAATAAATGTATGTAAATATCTGGTTTCAATCATGTTTTAGCCTTTAAACAGCAAAGAACTACTCCTTCAGGATTTATCATGCATATGTGGTCACGCTCCGTGAAGTTCGAAAGATAGGATCATTTTCTGGTGAATTCTAAATTTCATTTTCTGGTTAGCTACACCTACAAGAAGCAAACATAAATGGGTGTCCTATGTTGGCATCATTTCCTGGTGCTTCATCTTTCTGAGGGCAACACGGTGTAAATTGACAGCCCCTGCTTCACATTACATTGAAATATGTTGCATCCACTCTGAGGGGGTGCCGATCTCATGATAAAGTGTGACACTTTAAAATGTCAGTGCACCTTGAAGCCATGGCCAACTCTACACCCTTGCGCTGCCTCTGGAGGCAAAGCTGTCCCATCACTCACATTTTTGTTTTGCTCTTTCACTGATGGACTAAATTTACTGGTGTTTATCAATATTACTACTGAGCAGCAAAGGAGATCAGAAACATGGCTTTAAGTCTAAGTCTTTAAAGCAGTTGGTGTGTGTTAACACAATGCCAAGACATAAAGTAATTAGCAAAGATCATAAAGAATCAATTCTTTCTGTCCCCTGAAGTAGAAAGGAACTCTATGGATTTTCTACATCAATGTTCAGAACCTGTCAACATAGTGAGGAAGCTTATTGAAAAGTAGAAAACAGTTAAGACAAATGCAAATACATCCAGGAGTAGATGTCTTGACAAATCCATGACACCATCAGAAAAATGTGTAATGCTCACGCAATGCTGAGAAAAAGATCACATAAACCCATAAACTCCACTTTTACCTCCTCAGGCCTCAGCATGTTAAATGTTAATGTTCATGACAGTCCATTACAAAAATACTGAACAACTATGACATGTTTAAAAGGGTTTTCAGGTGAAATCTTTCTCTTGTTAAAAAGAATATGGCAGTTTGGCCCAGGCTTGCAAAATAGCATCTGATGTAGTAAGACGAATTCTGGAGCAATGACCATTGAACAGATTAGACAAAGTAGAAATGCTTGACCGAAACACAGAACAGCAAAAACAGCATTATTGGTAAAACACCTGTACCGCCTGTTAAGGGCAGCAGTAGAGGGGTGATGATTTAGGCTTGTTTTGCAGCCACTTGGCATCTTGAGCTCTACTACAAACTCCTTTGCATACCAACGTTTTGTGGCGTATTAGATGAGGTGATCTGTTCAACATCTGAAGCCTGCCTTCAATCTGATTCATCAACAGGATAATCATCACAAGCACCGGAGCAAACTACCACGCTATGGAAATGAAAAGAATTAATCTGCTAAAAAGGCCTAGTCAAAGTCCAAACTTCAATGTGACTGATATGTTATGGTAGGATGTTGTGAGAACTATGCATAAACAATTATCTGCAAACCTCAATTTACAAAATCAACATCGTAAATTCTTCCAAAGTGATGCAAGAGACTGAAAGTAATTTCAAAAGCACTACTGAATCTTATTGAAGCTGACAACAGACTTCAATTTTCTATGCACAGCATTGTTATTTCTACTTGATCTTTTTTGAACACCAATGACAGTGTGGAATGTGAATTATGCTTTCATAAATGAGTTAATTTATTTGTGTTGAATTTACTAATTTTGAAACACAGTAACAATCATATGATGTTCATTGTTCTTGAAAAATAAAACCCTACAATTGAAAGAGAATGTGCTTTTAATATTTTGTAGTTATCCAATCAGTGAAAAACTAATGGACAAAAGACTATGTTTCTTCAATCGAAACATCGTAAAATGTTTGACTGACAGTTGTTTAGAAATTTCAAATATTCAGTTTTCTATATCATGTTCGCTGTTTCAATGGCTAAAACTGCAGAAAGTGAAAGGTGCTTTCAAACACAAAAACAAGTCAATTTGAATGACAATTTTACAAGTACAGTCATTTCTAAAATTGAGCTCTGCTGCATCTCTGTAACTTCACATTCTACAGTAACTCATTTCAGAACAAGATAATAAAATGACGTACAGATTTCATGCACTCTTCTCTGATCAATATCCAGTGGTTAAAGGACCCTTTTAACTATAGAGCTGGTCACATAACAACAGCAATAATAGGAATCTTCACATTATCCTGAGGAACTCTGATAAAAGTAAGGCCTGGTTTGGCCTGATAATCATTGTGCGTCATGGGAACACTGTGATACCAGTTTCTGCCACATGAGCTTAGATAATAGCCCGTGTTCCTCACTAGCAGTGTTGCATTTCAAAACCAGAGCAAATTAGATGCTGATAGGCTGCAATGGGAACAGCTGAACCTTTCACACTACTCTGTTTTTGGTCAGCAGGCACAGCAAGTGCAGAATTGGAGCTGCAGAAACTGAAAGAAGAAACAGGAAAATGGGGAAAGAAGGCTACATAAAAATAAATAAATAAAACATTAAGGAAGGATAGGAGGAGATGACAACACTAGAGAATAAGGATACTAGCAGAGAGACGTTAATTCATGCAATTTTCTTCCACCCATCAACAGAGCATTCCTCCCTCTCCATCTGCATCTCTTCGCTCCATGCAGACATCTTACCACCGGAATGAAGAAAGGCCTAATCAGCCACTGGCACTGGATATATGCTATTGTCCTGCCCAGCTGCAGCTGATAGGCAGCATTCTCTGTTATTATCTCCAAACCAACACATTCCAACCTCAGTCTCATTCTGGCTTGAGCTGGAGATTTCAGGAGTCAAATTAGGAGCAAATGTGGAATTAGCAGGAGCTAATAACTTTGGCCCTTCTCCAGACTGCATGCAACTGGTACAAAAATGACAATGGCAACATGTAATATTTTGCTTTTACTGAGCAGTTTTTTGCCTAAACAGCTGAGGCAGCATTCATGGGAAAGATTTATTTGTTACCTCATAACAAATAAAAACGACTTTCTGAGGCTAACAGCAGGACAACAGGTGACTGCCTTGATGAATACTTTTTCTCTTTCACAGTGGTGAGATGTGAAGTTAGTTTGAAACTAAAATGTTCCACCTTTTAAGAAGAGAAAGACTATTAATATTTCTAAAATGTGACCGTTTATATCACTTGGATATGTCTTTCTGAACAATATGTAAATATGAATCTCTAGAAACTTAAATATCTACAGAAAGCCCTTTTTATAGATAAAAGTAAATTTTTAAAATTTAAAGAGGAGAGTCTGAAGGAAGATTAAAAAGTTATATAATCCAGGCTAGTGGATGTCCAGTGTGAAGTTACCTGCTGACAAGCTTTATGTGGGCGCAAAATTCATGTTCCAGGCGACTGCAGCACCTGCTCCCATTTCTAATAATATCATCACCTGTTTTAATCACCATGTTATCACATATGGGGTATTGTCAAGAGAAAGATATGAGACGACAAACCCAATAATGTAAATTAGGTGAAGGTTCCTATTAAAACAACCTGAACTTTCCCAACACCTCAGCAGTTTCCATTTCCATAACCCAAAGAACCCTGGCTAAGTATTCAGAGCATACACTGCACAGTATCTACATATACTTTTAAATGGGCTGACTTTTCTGCATTACATTTTTTGATACTGATTCTTCAAACTATTCAAGTATTTTAAGATATTTAAGCTAGGATTTTTTATTGACATGCAGACACTTAACAAAATAAAAGCTTTAAGTAAATCACTCTGCCTACTAGATCTATATAATTTTGGTGGAATTTGTATTGAATTTCTGACATAAATGAACTTTTAGCTGATCTCCTGATTTTTTGCGATGCAACTGCACACAGCCTTGCAAGTATGAAGTTATGATGATATTGAAGAAAAATCATAGACTACTTTAAACATATGCAAAAAAAATATATTTAAAACTTTTGTGAAATATTAATATTAATATCAATATGCGATGCCTCGCTTCTTATCCATGATTTGTCTGAGATCTGTTATGCAATCAAAGAAATTAGAAAATAAGGCAAATTTTACAGCAAACCATCTCTTGATGGGAAGCAGAAGGAAATCAGCAGCAAACTGTCATCTACAAATTCTGAATTCTGTAAGCAGTTTAGGAAAGTCATAGATTTGGATATATAAATTAAATTTCAGTTTTTTCTCTCTGATTTTAAAAATAAATCTTCCACTCTGATAATGATCAAATGAATCTTAAGAGGTTGAGGTTAAGTATCTTAAGGTTCCAGAGGTTACAACATTGAAAACAAGACTTTGTTTTACAAGAATCAAATAGCAAGACAAAATTCTGCAAACTATGGACAAATCTTTCTGTGTCTATTTCATTTGTGATAATATTGTTAATTTATCTTTGGATAATCAATCTTTTTAATAAGTATACACTAATGTGATCAGGAAGAGCTATCAATAAAATTTTCTAAGTTCCTCTCTCAGTTTTTCTCCAAGTGAAAGTGACTTTTTTGTGCATTCCACAAATGTTATCACTCCTTTATGCTATTATTTGCAAAGTATTAAAGGATATTTTTACATATATGTTGTTCTTTTGTAACAAGTAAATTCTAAGCTATATAAAGGGTTTTTATAACATAAAGGTCTTACCTTCAAAATGTTCCAAGATCTGCACTGTCTCCCCCAACTCCAGAGCCAAACCCTGAGTCACTGAGCCTCGGAAATTACAGATGACTGTAAAGGAAAGGACATAAAAGGAAAGATGAGAATCTGAAGAGATGATGAAGGTGTAACAATTACAGCCATTGTAGAGATACCAGAGATCTCTGATGAGCAAAGGTAATATCATGAAAGATTATCTTTATTCATCACAGAAGGGTCCATTTGACTTTGTGTAGTTGGAAATAGATCCCATTCATACAAAAGCTTTGTCCTCACATTGTCATTGCAATGTCAAGTTTCAGTTCCCTAATGACAGAACTGTGTTTGCAGACTCTTCCAGTCCAGGAGCTGTTTATGTAAATATTCTTCATGACTGCACTGACGTGCCCAGAAAACAACAGATGTCATAGCTTATTCCAAAGCTGAAGTCACAATAAGTTGCTCCATGCAAGACTGAAATATGAAGAGGCAAAAAATACATAAACCACCTCAGGTTAGATAAATATCTCACACTACTCAAAACCATAGTAATGCAATTATCCTTGGCTTTTTTTTTTCCCAGTACACCTCTTCACACTCTTTTGGTTGCTTAAGGTGATCTTTAACGCCTTATAGTAAAATCATGGTGGATTTGCTGCATTTTCAGAGGTCAATAGTCAACGTTATTCACATTGACTTCATCAAAGTGAAGTCAAAAGTTTAGACTGGTTTACGTTCCGTTGTAATATTTAGTTAAATGTTTGGTTAATTAGAGGTCCTTTGCATTTTCTAATATAAAAGAAGTAGAAAACATAATGTTACAGAACCTGATGTCAGATTTACAAAGATCAGAATTTACAATGTTAAAGATTAAATCCTGCACCAACCTTTTCTGGATGTTCTCAACAATTAAAGGAGATAACAGACCAAAAATAGGCCCAGTATTTGGTTAGTATATATTAGAATAAGCTACAAAACAACATTCATAATTTCTATACATACGTCAAATATAATCTCAGGGTTTCAGAACTACACCAAAAAAATTTATGTTCATGTTATCAAAAATAAATTATGAACATTATCTGACCTCCAGAGACTGCAAGAAAATGTTTTGGGATAAAACATGAAGGCAAGCAGGAACTCCCACATAAATGATGCCCCACTTGCCCCCTTGTTTGGAACGAGGACGTTGAGGAAGCGATCTTGGGCTTCAGTCTGCACTCTGAATGTAGTACAAGCCACAAGAGAAGACTTTAACTTAGCATATCTGCATCTATCTTTGTTTAACTGACTGTAAATGACTTTGTGTCTGAGACATCTTAAAAGATGCAACAGTCTTTTATGCTTTCATATTCCATTTCATTCTCAGGCTGATCAACTAAGGACAACACATATTTTATGACCGAGACGAGATACCACTCTTACAGGCTTCTATCATCCTAAGTGTGCAAATCTTCTGTGTTACTGACGTTTATGCCTCACATCATATTATTTCATTTATTTACATTGTTATTTGCTTTGCTTCTAGCACCTCACACATTAAAAAAGATGCACAGTGGCAAATTTGTTTAGATATTTCCATATGCTAAACATGTGCTGACCGCAGTGTAAATCTCACTTTGATTCTCAAATCAAAATAATGTTAAGTGGCAAAAAAATTCTACCTGTTCGAAGCAATACGGCCACATTTATACAGTTTTTCTAGTTCTTTGTTTTTTCCTCTTTGTTTGCTTCTGTTTAGCTGCTGTTTTTGCAGAAGCACGGACAACTGAGACTCAACACAAAAGTAGGTAAAAACTGTTCATATCTACCTAAATTCAGGAGCAGAAAATGGTTTTGTTCCAATGAAAGGACCAATATTCTTATTGAACTTAGATTTTAGAGTTTGTGTTGCATAATCTTTCAGACAATTAATTTAATTGAATCTCCACTTGCTTTATTATTATTATATTAAGTTTAGGTAAAAGATACTCAGTTTATGACAATATTTCAACCAACAATCAGACTTCATCTTTGAATCACTGTTCACCTTTTATCTCTATAATCAAAGCAACTTTCTCTGCTCATGTAACTCACTATCTACTGCTGTCATGATTCTGTCTCTGTAACTGTAATGCCTTCTGTCTGCCTTATTAATGCTGCTCAGCGTGGTGTGATTGCTGCTGTTTGGGATTCTGTCATAGGGCCTCCCCCCTCTATCTCTGTGAGTCTTTGATTTGTTCACTGTGGCTCGTTATCGTCACTGTCAGTCACATCATTGTCAACAGCCTCGTCAGTCTGTCAGCTGTCAGACACTCGCCCACAGTCTCACCCTGCCATACCTCAACTCTGCACTCAGGCCACACGTAAAGAGTGCAATAAATACTGCCATGAGAAGGATGCATAAAAGCAGAAAATCTGAATTTTAAAAGTGAAACTAATTGAACCTGATGTTCTGAACCACAGACATTTATTTACTCTTTGGCAATTTATTCATGAAATATGTCCGCTTGCAGTTAATCTAAGTCAGGTTTCAACAGACCAGTTGATATTGACTTCAACATCTCTATTTTTTACAACATATTGGATGTATTTCTTTTTCTTTTTTTTTTTTTTTAGCTTCTTAAGGAAAGCAACGACTGTGGTCCCTTTGTGCGTGTGTGTCTAGAGTTGTTTGCCAGTATGCACAAGTGTATGCATCAGTGCATGCTGCAGAAGTCAGTCGTGTTTGGATGTGCATGTCGGTTGGCTCTTTCTTCCATACAGTCTCAAAACAAGCACAGTGGATCTCATTTATTTATTTGACAATCTGCTTCTCTGTCAAATCAATTAATGTTTTCAAAGACTGAAGTGGTCAAGAAACAAGAAAGGTCTTCATGTAAAGTTGAATAACCGGTGTTCTAAAGCTACTTTTGAATTACTAATAATAATTAACAATTGCAAATGCAATGAGTCTGATCCTATTTGAAAAACGCTTGTCGGCTTTGATGAATGCTGATCTCCACCTTCTTTGCATCTTTGCCAAGTTCAAACATGACTCCACTTTTATTTAAAAAATGTGTGAAGTTGAGTTGGCAGTCGTGACCAAAACTATCGGTAGTACAAAACACAGTGAACAGAATGAACATAAAATTGCCCTTTAAGTGGGAAAGAGAATCATTCATGACTCATATGACATTGAAGCATTGTATAAAGTCCAATTGTTGTGTTCTAACAAATCCAGCAAAGAGTGACACATCACACTAAAATGACTGTAGTTAATAAAGTAATTAAAGTTAAGGCAAATGTACATATTTCATGCAAGATTGCATCTGCTGTTTTATAACCTTGCTTAAGAATCTAAGTAATATGTGTCAAATTTTGCTGTGAATTAGGATTTAGTACACGTTAGCAAATGTCACACCTCCTGCCCATCTAGGGAGAAGAAACTCTGCAAAAGTTATATCAGGATAACATATGGAAGTAACTTTTCCTTAAAAATCACAGAAAAGCAAAATATTTGGTGTTACAGAGGTAACTGAACAACTATTAATTACCGGTTTCTTTACTGTTTATACGCACTCATTTTAAAAGTTTTTTTTCTTCTTGTGAATAGCTATTATAGTCATATATCTATAAAAAAAGGATCTAATAAGTATCTCTCTATGTCCACAAAAGAACACCAAAAGCATTTTAAAAATGTTTTAGTATTTTTACAAACCAAGAAATATTTAACAGCAACAAATAAATTTGAATCAATAAGAAGGATGAATTTCATAAATTATTATGCAAAAATTATAAATTATTATTAATGAAGACAAGAATCTTGGCATGTTTTAATTTATAAGTATTGAAAATATCAGTTTTCTTACGCACTAGCTGTGCTATTGATCTATGTCAGTTTTCTATCATAAATCATGAATAAGAATTGAATCTGAAATATCATCAGAAAACTAAACAGCATTTTAAAGTCAAGAGTCTTCAGAAAGGCTGAAGACTCTTGTTGGAAGGGAGGGGGATATGCAACAGCGATGTGAGACCAGCTCTTAGACGTCTTTTCATTTTGTAATTCAGAAGCCCTTTGCACAAGCCTTTCATCTAAGTACTGGGTGACTTTAACAAATTTTATGACTTTCAAATGAAAGCATAAAAATGCAGCATAATTTAAAGATTTATTTTCTTTTTTTCTGCAAATTGGGTCTAATATGCCTCATGTATCATTTTCTTGAATCCGTGTTTATTTATTAAACATTATATCTGTTTCTTGCTGTATGAGAAACATATTTCATACAGATTTAACTCTGCTGAACTGACCTGATAACACAAGAACATGAAAAGGGATAAATGCAAGCACAAAACATGAGAAAAAGCTTTTTTTAGCCAATGTGTGCTTTAACGTGTGTCTCTGTATTAAACAGATGTACTTCTGCAGAATGAAGACCAATTCTGCAAAATAAAAAGGGAAAAAAACATGGATATTGGTTCTCACAGACACCCACACCAAGAGAAAAACATGCAAATCAGAAAAACTAAATGTATTTATTTGAAGCTACAAAATCTTCTTAATTTTACTCGACATTAAAGAACCATACTGTATGTACAGCTATGATGTGAAGACTAAATGAACACTTCTTTTGCCTCTGATTCAATTAAAAAATTAAAAAAACTCTGAAAAAGATAACAAAAGGATTCCACGCTTATATGGAAAAAATGGTTTAAACAATGGACTTGGGCTTGGCTTTTATTTGAGGAGCAGATATTATATTTTTTTACAGATTCAGAAACACTGCAACAGAAGGACTGTTCCCATTCATCAATGAGATTTCAACGAACACACATGACGTTGTGTATATGTGTCATCATTATTTGTGGAAAAAATAAATAAAACATCTGAATTGAGGCATGCAGCTTTTCACTGCGATTTCATGCACCAGGCACACTCAGGCAAAGCATGCTCAGCACCCTAGCAGCTGGATTGCATGAAAGTGTTTGGGACTGAGTTGGAGATTTTGCCCTCCAGTTGCAGCAGCTGCTTCACATCTGCTGCAGTAGATGAGACTCTCTTACTGTATAAAGGCAGACAAAAACAGAACATTTCAAAGAAGATGAGAGATGTGAACCATGCACTTCCATTTTCCATGTTCTCATACATAAATTCTTAATTAGCTCTGAGATTTGAAGCTATGTTCTTTAAAAAAAGGATGAGATGCACAATATAAAATAAAATGGTTAATAATATGACACGCCATGTAAGGACAATATGCTTAAAGGGAGCAGCTTTAAATGTGTCTTAGCATCAGCAGTTGCAGTAAGCAGAAGTAGGCCAACTCCACGAACCGGCATTAGTGGCTGCGACAGCACAGACAACACACACCAACCCACATACAGCTGACATCAACTGTATGGCACAGATGGGACAAAACCTTGGGATGTCATGACGAGCCTGGAGATCTGCTCTCTGCTTTTAACAGGCTAAATGGTAAAAGCAAGACGTCTGTGTGAGCAACAGTTCAGGGGGTTCTCAAAGAGCAGCTCCCAGAAGAAGGCAGTCAAAATGAATTTCTATTGAAATGCTTCAGAAAACGAGCGCACTGGAAGGTACAAGACTGTGAAAATCAAGCAGCTGCCAAGGCAAATCATTTTAAAAAGTTGATTTTACATGAGATGGTTCATCACTCTAATTAAGACTCAAATCCTAAATTCTCTTATATTTAAGGAAAGTAAATAGCTTCCTATTGTCTGTTTTATTAATGGCTATACATCAACAGCAAAGCATATGACAGAGCATCACATTCAGTTTCAAAACCAAGTTTTTCCAAAAGGATATGGTCACCAAAACCTACAGCCTTGTGCCTAAATGTATACATCTTTGTTTTTAGCTGCTGCAGAGCTCTGTGAGGTCAGGGCTTATGCAACCACGGGACAGCTTCATTTTACAATGATGCAACATGTTTATTTATACACAGTGCCACAGATTCTTGCAGCCACAGTTACAGTCTAAGATGTTACATGCTAACCTTCTCCCAAAGTAACATCATCATAATAATACTAGACTATTACAGTGACAGCAACTGTAAGTCTTTAGGGTCTTAGAAGGTAGTTAATTGTGCTGTATCTTTGAGATATTGCATTGTTCTCATTGATTTAGTAATTTACAGAAAGACCTCTTTGTGTATAGGATGCAGAAAAACCTTTGAACTGAAGCCAATGAAGCAATTACAATTTAATGACAAATATACTACAACATTTATTAAAGTGTGTCCCAAAATGCCAAATAAATAAAATCAGCCTGGGAAAATTATTAAAGAAACCAGAGAGAATTACTCAAATTACTAGAAATTCAGAAATTGATTTGCTTTTTAAACATCAGAGACATTATTCAAATAAACCTTCACCAAGCTCTATAATGTGGACCTACGTTTCCACACATTTTTTAATTTAAAAAGCTGGAAATTCAAAGGGTTCCCTGGGCTCACAGGCATCTGAAATGAAATGAGCTTGCACACAGTAAAAAGGAGAATTATGCCAACATTTGTAAGTCTTGATATTTTTAGAAAAATTGGATTCAATGTGTTCCCATAAAGACAGACAGGACCATCCAGACTGCAGATTAAAAAAAAGAAAAAAGAGAGAAAGAGAGACAGCCAACAGCTGGGCTCTGTGACAGTAAGAGGTTGTATTAGTGCCACTGAAAAAGGTCATTTTGACTTCTGTGATGGAAGTACTCGTGTAGAAACTCTCAGAGATTTTAGAGCAACATACATTGCACATAAGATATATTTCCAAGAAAGCCCACACATTATCCATTACAGCAGCACAGAAGCCCATTATGCAAACATCACAAAAACAAGAGGACACTGCATCGGCTGCCTGAAGCCCCAACATGTTAATAGGATGAAGGACTCAAAATCACAGCAGAAAAATACTTCAACTCACAGTGTCCTTAAAGCCAAAATGACTTGACTGTTGTTATGTTTTGGAATGTGTTCCAGGCCTGATTTAAAGGAATTCATAGTTTTGAATGCTAGTTAAATTTTAAAGAAAAATGAAGAGAATTTATTCCCTACAGAGGGAATAAATTAAACTCAACAAATGATTGTTTTCAATGCTCAGCTTCTGGTTTAGAGACACAGCTGACACAGATATTAATATTTAAACAACTTCTCTCACTTCTACTAAGAGGCTCGAACAGAAAACTTTGGGTGAAGAGAAACAAACATAGAGGCTGTAAAACATTTGAGTTCACAGAGGGAATCACTGCTTCTGTTGAATGAGAGATTCAATTTCCCTCCATTGCTCTTTATATTTGAATTAAAGCAGGGTTTCTTTTTGAACCCTGAGATGGTAAGCCTTCAGAAAATGATGACAGATTCACTTCCTCTGATTTCAAAAATTCCTTCATATGCACAAAAGCATGATCATGTCTATTAATCCCACATAGACTCAGCTGGTGAAATAAAACAAATTGATTGTCACATACCTAGTCTAATCTTAGATTAAAAAAAGAAAGTTTTGACTTTGTGGAGAATAAGACATCAGAAATCTGAGTTCTTTGGTCAACATTATAAATGTTGAAGGATTTTATAAAGCTATTTCATCACATAGAGAAAAATACTGCATGGCCAAAACACAAAGTTGTCATCTGGATTTAACTGAGCATAATATTGGATAATTACTGTATGGATGATTATATTTCAGCTGGTAACAAGATATTTAACCTCTACTGATGCTATGAGCAGCTTCTCTGTGAAAAATAAAAATTGATGAGCAATGGATGGAAATAAACTTGTGACATTGCAAAAACACTGGTCAAATCAATGCCACAGTGGATGTGTATTGAAATCAAAGCTAAAGGTAGTTCAACCGCTCTGGCAGCCATTAGAGTGTGACCTTTTTCTTGGTGGCAACATTTTTTGTTGTGCAGGTAGTGTCTGTCTGTTTGTATTGCCTCAAACTGTATGGAAATCCCTTTAGAAAGGACTCAGGTAGTGGGAATAATTTTCTGTAGCCACATATCTCCAAATAGTTAAGGAGGAATTAAAATAAATGTTAAATTTGTAAGACCAGTTTGACATCTATGTTAGATCAGGTTTACAGCTCTGATAGAAAATTTAATTCTAACTCATTTAAGTTCAGATTGATAGGGCTGTATGTATATGATTGTTTTTCTTTAATGTTTTATCACTGTGCAGGGGAAATAGAGCTTGTAACTATGAGTTATTGATGCAAAGAAGAGAGAATTAGAGGTCTTGGTGGAGATTCATTGTAGGCTCTCATTTCCTGTCATTCATGTTGGGTGCAGATTTTTCAACGAAAGTCTAACTGAACTGTTGCCTCTAATGAGGCAAGGGGCAGTTTGCATGAGTGAGGACAATAATGTGGCTCTGCAGTCTGCCTACTATCAGAGATGAGTTCAGACTTGGGGTGTGTCTTTTTTTACAGGGACCATACAATTATGTAATATGTGTTGTTTGGGGCTCTTCTGATTGAGTTCAGAGACAGGTATTCAAATGCTTTTTACCTTTGAATAAAGGGGAAAAAAGACAAAGATTAATCCATCTATAATTATTGGTAAAGACTCTTCTTCCTTAATAACAGAAAATTCCACAACACAACATAAAGTTGTGTTGTGGAACTTTATGTTCCACAACATAAAGTTCCACAACACTTGTGGAACTTTATGTTCCACAAGTGTTGTGGAACATAAAGTTCCACAACACTTTCGCTGGAATTATTTCCAGCCAAATAATTCCAGCCAAATTATTTGGCTGGAATAATTTGGCTATTATTCCAGCCAAATACTTATAGGTGCATTTCAATATACTGCCATGCCATTGAGAGGCTAATTTATTCAATTAAGTTAATTTAAAAAATGAAACAAAAACAAATTCACTGCTGAGATTAACCCATACTTTACCAACTCAAACATTTGTACATCCAATACATAAAGTCCAGAAATCCATAAAGACTGCATCTATCTCCGTTTGCTTCTGTAGTTATTTCTGCAGCAGTATTTTATTGCTGAGTCCATTCTTGTCCTGGCATTCATCGACAGAACATGGGCAGCAAAAAAAATACATATTCACCAGCCTTCTCTGTCTGTGTTGTAATGCTAATGTCCGTTTGTCTGTATTCATGCTGGTTTTATTAATTTATCCAGACAGAAAAGAGGACACAGAGTGGGTTTATGTGGGGATGTGACTAAGCATCTGTTTGGTCTTATGGAGATATTCTCTATTTGTGTGTCTATGTTTGTTTTGAAGATGTCTGAGCACATCTATATCTGATTTTTTTTAATTTTTTTGCCTTTTGTGTGAATCACAATATAACTCATGTTCTTTTAAACACCCACTCTGCACCTGCAAAAGTTCCCTTGAAATGACCTTGATTTTCTAAAAAAAACAATAAAAAAACAAAAAGAACCCAGAAAAAGGGCAAAACAATGTAGATAGTAACAATAAATAAAACACAAGGTGGTCAGCATCCTTCAGGCTAAATCACATTAATCATGTATGTAAAACCCAATGTCTGGGTTTGACTGACAGCTTTTCTGATGAATTCAAAACTGTTCAAGGTGGCTTCTGTTTCAGGAATAAAACAAATCTTTTTAGACATTTTGAAACACACAAATGAATGCACTAAGAATCCACTGGATTCAGTGGAAAATAAAAATACATGGAATGTGAAATTTGTATCGAGGCCTGAGTAACAAACACATGTAACTTAAAGTACAGAAACAATAACCCTGCGGAGCTGGATTCATTTGGGATAACTGATGAAGTGCATGAAGTTACTGATTTGTCTAAGACTGGAAGTTTTGTTCAAAAAGATTTTGGAATGGAAATATCCATTCCAAAAATACAACAAAAGAAATAACAGGGTCATACAGAGATTAGCAAATAAGCACATAATCTAAAAATCAGATACAAAGAAAATCTGTTAAAACCAGGGTTAAAAAGAAAAAACAAATATTTAAGGAGAAATAAGAGGGAAAAGAATGATACTCTGAAGATGAGTCACTTATTAAAATGTATCCTTTTCAGTCCTCATTTAAATATAGGTTTTATATTTTCCCCCTGATAATTTCATCATTCATTCCCTCTTTTTCCCTAAAGTGACTCTGAATTTAAAAACAAAGATGTATAGAATATGTGAGCAATGTAGCTCACATATTCTACGAAAGAGGAAAGGGAAGAGCAGGGCTTGGTGGCCAACGCATGGGAAAAAGAGGGTAAGTAATGTGTATTTTTGCTAAAGTAATTGAGCTAATTGAATGCCCTCAGAGTTTAAAACAGTAGTGCCTACAGGTCATACAGAAAGAAGAGCTTGGAGGACTTATTATGAGTCCTCCAAGCTGCATACAGCTGTATAAAAACATACAGCTGATGTAAGGCTGGAAGTAAAATCTGAGAAAATAAATGCAACGCGAGATGGAAGCAAAACAAAACATGGAAACTCTTACAAAAGGGGAAAAAAGGTGGGAAAATTTGCATGTGTTTAAGATTAATAAGTACAGTTTTTTTTCAAAGGTGAGATTTACTGTGTTCAGATAATTAACAAATATATTCAGGAAAAATACAGATAAAATACAGGAAGACGTTACATTCCACATTCAACACATTTTAAGCAATAATTTGCTCAAATCCAGAGAACCTTAACAGCTAAACCAGCTTGCACAATTTTGTGGTGCTTTTGCACATCCTGTAATCAATCTGTTGAGTTTGTTTCCACCTCCCTCGGTTCACACCGTAGCTCTCATCCGTCCCAAGTGTTTTCTTTATTTTGCTGTGGAGCTGAACTTATGACCAACATACTGATTTATTGAGCCTTAAAAAATCATTATAAAAGACCAGGGCTTAAAGCTAGCGCACGGCTCACTGCTGAATAACTTTCCATTTGTTGTGCCTTTGTTTTGTTATTTTTTGCCACAGCTTGAAATAAAAGCTGTTATCTGAACATGGAAAGAGAACGGCCAAACTAAAAATGTACCAACACTTGACTCTGAATCTAAGCTGATGGATATTACCATAAGAATGATGGGTTTGTATTTTTATTAATTAATGATTCATGTTTTTGGGCTTTTTGTGTTAGATTCTTGTTTTCTAATATTAATTCTTGTTATTTTCTTGACTTTTCTTGACCTTTTCTCTTCATTTAGTGTTTCTGAGTTTCTTTCTCATTTTATTCACTAATATTTTGATGTACTCTTGCATTGGATAGTGCTCTGTTTCTAATTTGCATTTATGACAACACTTATGCTACCCGGGAAAATGACCCAGTCATTAATCCTCTGAACAATGACAGCCAGCCAAAGCAGCATCTCAAATGGCACACTTCGCCCAGGGGTGGAAACGTTCCCGCTGACAGCATGTTTGAACAAGGACTGATCTGACCTGAGCCTCCAGCAATGGAAACCTCATATTGATCATATTTTTGTGATGTATCTCTGTAAATGTCTGCTAAGTTGTGCTTCTGCACATATTAAACTAACTGATGTGAGTGCCATTGATTAGACAAAACTCTCTGACTGGGAGCAGATAAGGTCACAAAAGTGCAGGCCAAGACAATCTCTATTGCCACTGACATTCTTCAGTGCCGGACATCAAAAGAGCTTAATAATTAGATTAAACAGAAAGAGTTTCTTTTGGACTTCAGCTTTCTCTTTACCTACTACAGTTAACTTGATTTAAGGCGATAACAGAGATTAGGCTTAAAGATTTTCCTCTTCTGATGAAAGGATGAGTTTTTCTCTGGTGATCTGAATTGTAAAGAGTAAAAAGGAGATTAATGAAAAGTTACAGAACTGGGGTGGAGGTTGGGTCAAAGACACAAGATGATCATTGTGAGTGAAACAAAGATTTGTTACGCTATGCTGTGACCCAAAAAAAAGCTGCCTAATCGCAGTGGGGGAAAAAAAATTCACGTCACAATTACATTTAAGGACTTAAAAGTTGATTAAATACAACTAGAGCCGGGGTCACATAGAGTGTCACTGGTTAATGTTAAGTGGTTTAAAAGGTCAAACAGGATGAGGATGCGTAGTAAGCAGCATCCACAGGGAAGACACTGAAATGTTCCTATGCTTTCATTTTGACAGATCTTTAAAGTAGTACAAGTCATGTTAAAAAAAAAAAAAGAAAATCATAAACTTTTCTAAATTATTCATGCATAGGATTCCTGTGATGGGAAACTGAAGGGAGAGAGTCAAAGAGGTTCTGAGGTCAATTTCAAGACATTAGAGACTTCTATGATGCAAAGTCAAATTTCTATATAATTGTCATATGGAATATCACAATTTTACAGAATTTTTAAAACCACTGAAGGTAGGCATAGTTACTTAATAGTGCCATAAAATGACATTATGTGTCTGGAAAATATATAACGCTTCCCTTTTGCACCCCACCTAACCAAAAATGTCTATTAGGTGCGTTAATGCAGGAAAGGCCAGAATTAAAACATTGGCTGTAATATTCAGGGTCCACTGATAGAACAAAAGAAACTCTACTGAAAGCACAATTTTGACATGAACAACTTCATTATAAATATAACCCTGCATAGGTTTGTAATCTCAAAAGAAGATTACAATCACCGTTTAAATTATTATTATTATTATTTTACTTTGTTGTTTTCTTATACAGTAAAGCAGATGAAACTAAGCTTTATGGAGAATTTGCTGTTTTTTAGTCCAAACACTGATGTTTCATGTATTTTTAAGTGTATTCAGCGCATTATCCCTTCCCCCAAAGGGATTAAACATTGCTTATGTTGAGAAGAATAGAGAGAGACAAAATGATGCTGTGCATTGGTTATCAATTTCTTAAAAGTAGGTCTAAAAAATATTAACATAAACAGAAAACTTTGCTTTCAGTTTTGTTTTTCATGCTGAGCTCCAGATCTTTGCCTTTGCTATGCTGCATTAACAAAATGTCGGAAAAAGAAACAAAAAGCTGTACGAGATCAAAGGATACTGCTACACAAAGAAGAAAGGATCACAAAAAGGTTTACTCCACTGTAAATCTCTTCATTCCTCTTTTTAACTGGAAATGAATTTCCTCAAAGCCTCCCCTCCCCTTTATGCCTTGACGGTGGTCATTATTTCTAAAGCTCAAAAACGTGCTAATCTCTCTCAGCGGGCATTTGTGTGTGTATGTGTGTGTGAGTGCAAAAAGTGGGTTAGGGGCCATAAGGTTCTGTAACTGTAAGCCCTCTGCAGTGTGCTCCGTCAATCTGTTATCCATCCACATCAGCGCCACGGAACATGGAGCTTCACAGCAAGGCAACACTGTAAGGCGGCTTTACAGTGACTGGACCTTCGCACGCTTTACCAGTGACACCAAGAGGATTTCACAATGCTGTCAATCTGTTTTTATTAGTGCTTTCAGACTGGCACACTAGCAATGCCCTTCTAAAATAATGATTAGTGTATTATGATTATGTTTTGATAGAGTAACATCTCTCTCTATACCAAAGAGCGTAGATATTTGCTTCACATTTCTCAGGTTAGTTCTCCAATAAGTATTAATTTACATAAAAGAAGTAAAGAACATTCATGCAACTATTAATTTACTGACATTTAATATGACCTGTACTTCATAACACAATGTTTCTAATAGTCCCATTAATATTGCCTATCAGCTATTTGTTTAAAGCCATGGAAAATAATCCTTGCATATCAACTTATTTATGCTAAATTTAACAATGTACCATACACAATTTAATCATCTAATAAACCTGCTGCAGTTTTTTTGGACATGTCTAAATATTCAACCAGATTAACCTGCCAGGCCTTTAACATAATAATATTAAGAATCAACACAACTACAACTGAAATACCATCACTTATTCTGTGATTCATTTGGTTAATAATAATCTGACTGGATAGGGTCATTCATAGAACGCTAAAATGCAAATCACAGATGGCCAGCTGCTCCCATAGTTTGACAGAAATGTAAAAAAACGACCCAATGAAGTCATAGAAAAGTAATGCACTCAATCAGGATGCAGCAGAACACTGAGAACACTGATTCCCAATATACACAAACGATTCACAAGTGAATCACTTAAAATGATTTCATATATGTGAAATATATTGTAGTCATATATTGTAGAATCTGATGTTCTACAATACTTCTATTCCCTTATGTTTTGATCCAGGTGCTTCTTAAAACAACGTAGAGAGATGTGGCAGCAGTGCAAGAATTTAACCAACTGTAAAGGAGTTGTTTTAACTGATATAATAAATGAACCCTTGACAAAGCTAAACGTTAACTTGTCAATAAATGAAAACTTATGGTGTTTCTGTGAGTTGAACATTTTCTTACAATCAGATTCCAGAAAGGCACTTAACTCCAAGTTGTTTTCTACTGTGCATATTGGTGTTTGAATGTGACTCTGGCGTAAAAGACCTTTGCATGATCAGCATGAACCTGATTAAAAGTCTCAAAATCCTCTCCCCTCAAAATATTGCTCCCCATAACATACAAAGATAAAGTTATACAAAATTTATTGAGGGTCTAATAAATATTCTGCCCTCAGGTTTGGTAAGGTGATAAAAGTAGATTTTAAAAATTAGTGCATTGTTGAACCTTTTTAAACAAACAGTAAAGAACATATCCAGATACAGATGATTGAACTGAATTTGAGGGTGAGAATGATAAAAGTAAAGCTTCATCCTGCTGAAATCGGAGGATTTGATGCGTGCTGTTGAAATATGAAATGGCTTCATAATCTTATTGCCAGGAAGAACAGGAGATCACAAGGTTAATCCCAATTCACATTCACTTTGTTGGTGGCAGTCAGTCTAATGAAATTTGGTCAGCTAAAAAAAAAGACAAAAAGGTGTTCTAATATTGTTAAACAAAGACCACTTTGGGAAATAAAAGAAGATCCAATTTTTTTTGTTCTGCTCCAGCCCACCAGTCCAGTAGTGATGGGAGAGAGAAAGAGAGAGAGAGAGAGAGAGAGAGAGAGAGAGAGACAGAGAGAGACAGAGAGAGACAGAGAGAGAGACTGAAATTAAAGCAGAGGAGGGATGAGAAAATCAGAACTGACTACTGAAGAAAAAGAAATAAAGGTAACTGGCTAAAATAGTCTAAAAAGAAGGTCTGACAAAAGAATAGTAAAATAAAACTTCATGCACAATCAAAAACAAAATTCCACAAAATTCACATTGATAAATAAATTACAGTTTTAGAGCATGGCATATCTAACATTAATCTGTACTATTCTAAGAATATTGACTTAGAAAATGCTACTGGAGTCATAAATCAGATAAAAGAAAAAGAAAAAGAAAAGAAAAAACATTAGCATCTAAAGCTACCTTTAAGTGGATGTGTTACTTTTACCTCACATTTTAATTGCATCAACACAAAATAAGGCATTCATAGGTATGAATGCGCTCAGTTAAACTGAAAATCTTTACAACACAAAGCTTGGCCAATGCACAAACATCTGTAGCTTTAATTTTAACCCCTCACCATAAATCAGATTTGAAGCCATTTGACCATTTGAACTATGGGAACATTTCGTTCCTGACGTGACAACTAATTGTCTTTACCATCATGGTTATTTTTTGGTTAATCTCCTGTTATCCCATAAATCACCAGGCCCAAACATTAATCTGAATCACAATTAATGTAAATATTCAGAAAATAACCAACAATTTGACACTGATAAATTTCAAATCAATTAATCTAAGGGGCAAATGTATTAAGCTTTTTCTTCTGCTTTGTGCAAACCCACATATCTGGAGTTATTTTCAAAGACAGATCTGCTTTACAGAGTAAATAGTCTGTACTTTGGTGCTGTTTACCCAACTTTAAATTTCACATTACACACTCTTTAAGGGCAACAAATTTATAGGAAACTGCTTCATGAATCCAGTGGACAAATGAAGCAAATAAATTTGCAAAAATGTTGCAATAGATGGAGGAGATTTTAGTGCCAAGTACATTAAAAGCAGCCTCACTGATGAAAATCACATCTCACACCTCATTGGGTGAAAATCGATTTTCAAGACATGGTTTTCCAATATACAATAGTGTATAAATGTCAGGTAACAAAAAGGAAACATGAATACAACAAAAAGTAAGTGTGCACTTATTTTTACATTCAGTACATAATTGGATGAGTCACTGGCTGCAAAAACAGACGTCTCAGGACACCCCCAAGCTCATTCAGAAGCTCGCTTCAATTTATTTAAAGTAAGCAGAGCACAAAATCAAAACAAGATGAAGAGCAGGCCAGAGCTAAATTCATGTAGGGTCATCCAGGTTTGCAGATTTATTTATTTTATTTTTTTTCCTTCAAAAGAGGAATATGAGACAAACAATTCTGTCACATAATACATCTTGATGCAAAGATTCTGGAGCTCTGCTTTTACCATTGTCTTTAAATCTCCAACTCTTCAATTAATTCACACTTCCTAATAGAAAAACAGTAAGTCATAAGCAGCAACTATGACTAACAGTAAGTACATTAAGTGCTTTACTTAATGCATATATTTTAGACTCATGCTGTTTCTCATGCTGAGAAAGTTGTTGCTCTTTTCACTTTACTAATTCATCTGACCGCTTCAGAAATTAATGCCATCACACAGTAACTTTTTCGCCACAACTTTATAAACAAGTAGTATTCTTATACTCCATAATTAATTTTGTTTCATTGTACAAGAACAGTTTCTATATTGTATGAATCATGTGCTTCTTATAGCATCTTTTATGTTTTGGAGTTTTATAATACAAAATGTATAATTTAATTTGGCTTTTGTTGCTTTTCATTAGC
Source organism: Poeciliopsis gracilis (assembly GCA_911649635.1). Classification (NCBI taxonomy): domain Eukaryota; kingdom Metazoa; phylum Chordata; class Actinopteri; order Cyprinodontiformes; family Poeciliidae; genus Poeciliopsis; species Poeciliopsis gracilis. Next base: position 4,247,983 of record CAJVRI010001403.1, read on the forward strand.
ATATTAGTGTATGCAGACTGGCTGTCTGTATGTAATTTTCTGCTGTGTATTTTAAGTTTTCTTGATAGAAATTGCATAGACAGTGAGTTATTTCCAGAACATTTCAGAGATGCTGTGAGAGTTGGAGAGGAATCTTTTTTTTTATTCAATTCCTTCCTCAAAACTGATATCAGCCTGGCGACAGATAGACTGGACTGCAGAAAGAATCATCTGTATCCTACTGACACACCATTCAGGCTCTTCATTTTTCACCAACAAGGACAAATGCAGAAACAAAAATAATCTTCCAGCTCTCACATCCAAAACTATATGAGTGCAGCCAACAAAAACAAAATATTTTTCCTATAATCTACTTAACCCTTGAGCAATTAACTTGCATGTGAGGTCCATAAAGAAAAGAATAACCCGCATGCAAAGCCTATAGGGAGATATAATATATACTACTTATGTTGCCAAGTACAGATAAATGCTCAGTTCATCAGGCAATGCATTGCATAGTTCCATATATACCACACAATTGAAAAATCGTACAGTTATCATGTAGAACATACTTTTATGAATACTTAATTTTTCATGTTCAATAATATATAGAGTATATGACCCTCAAGATGCAAAATTTTTCCTCTTTATCACTTCCTTTGTAAGACTGTCAGCTGCAGTGTTCCATTTCAACCAGCATAAAAAGAAAGCTAAGATCCAGAGTTCCTGTGCACACAGATTGATTTTTCCTAACACAGAAATTTACAGTCTGAATCATTTTATAGGCAGCTATAGCTTTAATGAGACCCGAGAATCAGAGGTGCAGGGAAAACCAAATGCCTATTATTGTTCTTTCATATCCCACAATCCACATCTTTCTCTTTTGTAGTCATTTTCTATTAGAAGGGCTGAACCTTCTTAAAAATTTTGAAAATACATTTGAGGAAGTAAAAATGGCTAAGAAAAATAAGAATAGTTGTAGTTCCACTGCAGCCAATCGGGATCTTAATAAACAAATAAATAAACACTGAGCCTCCAATCAGCTTTACATAGAGATTTGAAAATTGGTAAATGTAGAACTTCATAGGGTTGAGAAATGTCTCTTCAACCAGCCTTATGTTGCTGGTTGAAGAGACAACCAGCACATTATCTGAAAGAAACTGAATGTCATTTTCAAGGTTCGTAATCGGCATCATGTAGCTGCTTAATGCACAAATCGTGAGACAGAGAGAGTAAATTCAGTCACAGTGCTCAAAGCCTGTGGTGGCCACACAGGCCGGAACGATGCCAAGGTGTGAGAGCCGTCCAATGCTGCTTGCAGCTTTAATTATTCATGTGATTATGTCACACTTTTAAATGAGAGTGTTGTTTATTTAACAATGTGAACCTGTGCCTTAAAGTCTTTAATTTTGTCTGTTAAGCCCTTTTTAAATGTATTTTCAAAGCAGCATAGATCATTTTCTGAGGCTTTGTGTGAAAAATGTTTCCCTCTTGTTAAATTTTAATAGAAAGATGTTTATGGTTGAACATAATAGATTGGCAACACACCCTGACCTGTGTTTACTTCTCAATGGCTCTAGTCTTTTCCAGTGACCAGAAGCTGAAAATACTATAAATTTGTTAATTTCTAAAATGTTTATCACCTTCAATGTTGATGAACTAAGCCTTCAACTGAGATTGATTAATCCCCACCATTTTAAATGTAATTTACTAGTTTAACATTATAATCTGCGTGGTAGCATTCCTCCTTTCCTGGCCCTGTTTTTATGAAACTGATTTATTTTAGATTTGTTTTCTACTTCTGAACTTATCTATTAAAACTAATGGTTAGACGCTCTCTAAAAACCATTTCTTTCAACTTGTTTATTCTTATTTGGTACACAAACAAACTATCTATGCTGAGTATCTACAGAATACAAAATAAGATATTTATGACCTTTGTTTACCAAAGAATCAGTCATTCGAGGCTTTCTGTGGCTATTTCAACCTTAGATGTGGATCTTTGCTCTCTCAGGAAACATAACACTCTCTCCTTTGCTGATGCTATTTTTAACTCTTTATATCCCTTAGTATGCTATTTCCCCGAATTATATGGGAATCCCTAGGTATGTAACAAATATGACAATTCTGTTCATCCTTTAATTTTATGTAAAACCCCGTGTTCCAAGGACAGCCTGTTGTTCCAAATTTAAACTAATTTGGGACTTGTTTGGAGCACTGTAAATGAATCAAATTTAGCTGTAGCTGAGAATTTATATGTTTTTCACAAAAAAACATAAATTCTGATTTAAAACAAGTCATGTTGCTGCTGGCTCTAGAGACATCATTCCCCATGAGATAGTGTTGTATGTTATGAAAATGCATGTTAGTGTACTCTGATGACCTCTGGACTTACAATAGCAGCGTTTCCCTATTGGATCGCTGACTCTGCACTTTGAATAAAACATGTGCAGGGATTGAATGACCAGATGAAGGACATAGCGACATGACAAGTTATTCATATAACCTCTCTGTCCCCTAAACTGTCTCATAATTCATCTTGTGTCCATCTGTACAATTTTACTTCCTCTGCTGAGTCCAGTTTGTTTGGTAAAAATTGAGTTCAATGTACTATGCAACACTGGGGATGCACAGTGGCAGAGTTGGCAGCACTGTTGTCTTGGTTCGGCCCATTTTCAAAATTGGAGTGTGAAAGTGAACTAACCAACATGAAAGTGTGGCAACCATATGCATTCATCCCTCTTTACACTGATACCCACAAATAAAATCCAGTACACACCAAATAATAAAATAAAAAAAAATTATCTGTGACAAAACTTGAAAATGTATGTTCTCTATCCAGTTTTTCTCAGTTATTGGAATGAACAAAATCTTCTTACGCTGTAATTGCAGAGAAAATGGTTCCACAAAGCAGTGACTCACATGGACTAAATACAAATGCATCCCACACTTCTGTTTACTTGTAAAAGAAAATGTGAAAACCTTGTCATTTTTCCTAACACACACATAAGACCTAAACAAAATATTCCAGAATTAGTGGGTGTAACATGATAAAATGTGACAAACTTCAAGAAGTATGAAGACTTCTATAATTGTACTTTGTGAGGTATGACAAAGAGTTTGGTCTAGAAATATGGGTTGTTTTTTAATTAACTGGTTCAATTTAAGAACTGCTGAGATACAACACATTATATTGCATCTTTTTTTTACTCTGTTTCTATCCGTGTTAAAAAATGACGAGTGAAACTTTAAGGCAGAATGTTATGTCATTTTATTTTACATTGACCTGGTTTTGTGGGAATAATGGAATAGAAATTTAAGACTGAATTATCACAAGGTGACACTATAGCAAGTTCTATGGGTGAATAAAGTATTTTCACAAAAAGTAAGATTAAACTGATTTTAGAACTAACTCAAGACCAGATCCTAACATATAAAATCCAAGCAACGAAAAAAACAAAAAGACAAAAAAAACAGCTAGCTTAAAAAAAAAAAAATCCTACTTTGAAAGTATAGCATGTAAATAAAGGGACAATGTAATTCCACTACGTCCACAACTACTGCATATCAAGCTTTCACCTACTATTTGCAGAAGTTGCTTTATATATATAAGAATGAATAATTTTTTTTTAAGCAGAAATTATTTTTTTTCTGCTTAATTATAATAATTTTGCATTTATTTGTAAAATCCCAAGAAGTAGTCAGATATGTGATCTGAAGGGAAATATTCACTTGGTAAAAAGGAGCAAAAAGATTGAGAAACCAACAATTACAAATGAGGTTAGATGACCGTGTACATACAAACACCAACATAAATTTACACTTTGGTTATTATAGGAGGCTAAAACTGCTGTGAGTAAATGCCTCTCAAGAGTTTCTTTAGAATACAAGAAAACACATCAAAGTAACAGGATTTTACAATGTGGCTTAGTTACAAAAAACTACAGAGCCTAATCTACCATTCTAACTGTTTAGTTCAGCTGGTTGCCTCCACTGTTGTATTAAATTATTCATCAGCTTCTAAAATTGTTTGCTACTGTAAGCCATGGCAAGGGCGACTAGAAGCTTTGTCTCTTTCCATTTGGGTCAGAGCAAAGCAGTCTCTTGCATAAGTCCAGCAAATTCATACACAAGGGTAACATCCTTAGGCTTTTGGATCAGAAAGAAGCAATACATAAAGATTTATTACAGAGCTCTTTGGGGAGAGTTGCAGACCACCACTACGTTCTCCAGGTTTTATGATCAATTATTCTATAGTATTCATAGGCATTAAAGGATATGTGGGGAAAAATGGTAAAAGATATCTACAGGATGACTTGAAGCTCTATGGTTGCATAAGTGCATTAGCAGCCAGCAGCCTTGGGACGCCACAGAAGCAAAAGAGCTCCGTTGAGGTTTGTAAAAGGCAGACTGATGACTCTGGTTAAATTTAGATATATCCCACAGACTAAGAGCTCTTTAAAGACTCCAGATCTCTGATACACTTTATTTGTCCAATGGGACATTTTTTCTGACCATACTCACCTAAAATTAAAATCTAAAATATAAGGGAGTATTGTTGAATTAGTTTATTTTATTACAATTTTCATTTGAAAACTGTCTTTGGCCAGTCTTTTACATATTCTGCATCTGTGAAATTACTGGTTTCTAAATAATTACATGCAAAAGTTTTAACTAAATTAAACCAACATGATTGAAAAAAAATGCCCTGTGGACAGTAGCACAGAAAATGCTGGGTAAATATGACCAAAACAAATATGCAAGTCAAGTGCCAGTTGGAGAAACGGTTTGCAATCTTTTACCAAAAACAAAAGATACATCCTACAACCACCAAAATCTAATGCCACTCCATTTTTGTTTACATTTAGTGAAGAAGGAATTTTCCCTTTCAGTGGCTTTTGGAGCAGCACCACCACAGGCGAGGGAGTAGACAAACTTTTCAAAGAGTTTGGTTCTTTTGACAGCGCAGTGTCACTATCAACCGCATTAGCTGAAAATGCAACAAATCCTGAGATTTTAGTCCAAAATCAAACCGAGGCTTCTGAACGTGAAAACAATTTAAATGAAGGTCTTGCATTTGAAAGTAGAACAACATGCAACACAAGTTGTGTACTGCTTCAGTAAACATCTGCTTAAGATGTTTACTGAAAAAAAGTAGAGTCTTAAGAAAAAAACTGATTCTGGTTTATGGATCTAAACACAAAATAATAAATAAATTACCTGCAAAACAATCCCAACACTTGACATTTCCTCCATACTACAAATAAGTTATCTGTCTTTAACTGTGCACAATTGGCACAAATTGTGCACATTGTATTAAATAAAATGAGGCTAAACTTTTTAATGATTGTGGCTAGATAACGGGAGAAGGATTAGGTGTCCTTCCTGTTCTCTGCACTGGTAATCCAGTGCAGAGAACAGGCTTTTATAAATCTCGCTCTGAGGAGCTAAGAGGCTTTGCTAATTGACAGTAGAGAAATTATGCATGAAACATAGTGAGTGAATAAGAGAGGGGACATCAACCTTAGTGACAGCAGCAGAGTGAGTGAGAGAAGAGTCCAGCTGTTAAAGAGCTCTATTCAGTCTGCTGTTTGAGGCCTGCATGCATTACATACATCTAATTGCCCTAACGATAATTTCAAGCAAGATTTAATACAATTTTATTTTTTTTTTTAAAACATCTGTTTGTTAGCATTAACATAAGCAGCAGCAGCTACAGTAACCCCTCCCCCCCCCATCCTGGCACACATTCTTCATATCCTGTCATAATTGATTTGTTTAATGTCAGGCAGGGGGAGAATGAGGCTCGCTGCTAACATGTCTTTGGACAAAAGAAGCATTAGTTGGGATTAATCAGGATTAACATTGAAGGAATTCTGATAGACAGGAACAAATAAGAAAACCATAGAAAAAAAAAATAATTCCTCCACCCACAAACTAACTGTACTTCTACCCAATGTCTAACAATTGACATTTCACTGGTGCTAATTGGCAGATAGAGACAACAGCCTTCATTAATGTGAATACATGCCTCTGTGTGGTCCTGTCATAGTCATCTATGAGTCTTTGTTTCTAGATGCATTTCTGATGCTTTTTTTTCTAAACATGCATTATTAACGGAAAGCGCTCATCTAAATTTACTTTGATCCTCATATTCTATTAACATCAGATACTGTAATAGTAATAGTGGTGTAAAACCTCTTTGATAATCAAGATTCATTGGAAGTTTTTAACTAAAAGCTAAATAAAATAAAAATAATCTTGGCTTAATTTGCCTTAATTGACCATGTAAGAATATTTAGCTAATTGTTGTGGTTTGGAAACAATTTGTAGGAGCTCCTTACGCACAAGCAGAGGATAAATAGATCATGCAGGAGCGACTGGTCAGTCACTGCTTTTGTGACATAATTAGCAGATTGCCTGACTTCTTCCATGTCCATATTACGCTTGGTTTTAAAATCACAAGGCTGTAATTAAATTTAATTTAATTCAATTGGGTTTTCCAAATACAACTGTAATTACAGTAAACGTGAGCCCCCTGGGAAAAAAAACTTGTTACTGTAAGCGAATAAAGCCCTCGTTAGCTAAGATTTAGAGTCTTTGAGCCTAAATTGTAATCAGCAGATCAAAAATGATTGACTTTACTCTTGATTTAATGCATCCAAACTAAGAACTCATACATATATATGTATATATAAACTGCTCTTATTTATAGCAAAAACTGTGTTGCAGTAGTTGTTGTTTTGAATACATTGAAGCATTTTTCAATTTTATTGACCATCACACACTCAAGAAGTAATGAAAGGACAAAGGTAAACAAGGACACAATTGGGTATAATAAATAAAAACAGCAATGAAAAAATGTTAGAATGAAAACTGTAAATCTGATGAAATAGGATAAGGAAAGTGTATAAATAAATTTATTTCTGCAGATCTACAAACTGAAGAAATAAAGTTGACAAATTTAATAAAGCTACAGCCGACTGACTTAAAGTATTGGACAAATGAAAGTTGTAATCTCGTTGATGTTCTTATAAAAATAAAATGTTTAAAGTAAAAACCACCACCAGAGAGAAAGATCAAGTATGGTTGTCAAAAAGGAAAAAACAACGATAAAATAAAATGAGCTGAACAAGAGAAGTCAGAAAAAATGATTGGGAGGAAAAAGAGAAGAGTTGAGGTGAGATATAAGAGACAGAAAGCATGAGAGGCAAAGGAAACGACCCTTGGGCAACTGAAAACTGACTTAATCAGATCAAGTTACTGACCTGGATAAACTCTGCCTGGCTGGAACACACAACTTGGATAACAAATCACCCCTAGAGATCAGAGTGTGGTGTGTGAATGCTTCTCACTGCACTGTAAAAAACGTAGGAGGCCAAAAAAAGATAGTATATTTTGCTGCAATTAATATCTTGTTTTTGGAAAAATGTTGGAAGATGCTTATCCATTTCCAATCACAGGCCAGTCAAAGAAGACAAAATGAACCTCCAAATTGCATACATGCATTAAGATGTGCCGGTGCATTCCCTCATGACAGTCTAATCATAATACAAGGCTCTAAACCAAATGCACTAGTTGCACTTTTTTTCATGTGGCATTATAATTTACAGGTTGTTGTTTTTTTAAGCCACTGTTAAATAAAGACAGAGTTGACACATTGATGATCGATTAACAATCTAGTATACGTAAAGAAATACATTTCTTTAAGTTCCTTAAAGATTTTGTTTACCAAATATCATTCTTTGGCAAACATCTACTAAAACAATAGAATCCATTCTATCCAACAGAAGAAACAAACTGACTAAAGAAAGATCCAGGAGATCAGATAAGTATAATTAAATTACTTATTTAGTACATATTTGGAATTAAATGTCACCACATGGCTAAAGTGTTTTAATAAAAGTTAATTGATGCTGTCAGAATTCAGTAGAACTTCACTTTTTCTGTTTTAATTTTGTTCACCAGCATTTTACAGGATACATCATTAAAAGACAGTACAAATTATCCAAACATCTTGTTGTTTTTTTTTCTTCTAAATGTTTTTTTTTTAACAAATACATGTGTGGTAATCAACATCTTCAACTGGATTTTAGAGCACTGGCCAAGAAAATAACTTAAACAGTAGTATAATAAAAAAATATATATGTTCTGAAAATCTCTTTCAAATATGTGTTTATTTGTAAACAAACCAGAGTTTTGAGAAAAGCTTTATTCTAATGTAAGCCCACATTAATTTTCCCCAGAGAGATGGAGATGCAGCATTAATTCTCTGCAAAATGTCAACGACTTCACGCAAAACCATAATGACTCAATCACCTGGGAACTACAAAATGACTGACTTCATAAAATTCTAAGAATAAAAAATGGGAGCAAGAAATTAAGTGACAGAGAAAAAGAGAAGGGATTTTTTTCAGTTGAATCAGAGTTTAGAAAACAGTTCATTGAGTTCTGCGGCTTTTGCTATCATTCCTTTGCAGCATGCATACATGATGTGTTTTAATGGATCAATTCACAATTGTGTGTGCATGAGTAAGTGTCTATGACCACAAGGAACAAAGAAAGGAATGTGCCTGTTAAGCGTTTTGCACATTGTGCATGCTTATAATATGCCCTCATTTTGTTGCAAGGTTTCTATTTCTCCTACATTGATGCTTAATGGCAAATTCAAAGGCATATTAGCAAACTGTAGTCATGTAGTTTCATACTGCAGAAAATGAAAAATAGACAAACATGCTGAAAAATCACAGTTTCGTTATGAATGCAAACAAACTGTATTTACTGTCTTCAGTGAATGCAGGTTCACACTAGTAGATTATGTAACTTGTGTCTGTTAGAGTAATGTTTATTCTGATGCTGATCACTTCTTGTATTGTATTAAATTACTTGTATGACACTTCTAAGCAAATTCCAAACTTGCAGTAAAGATGCCATGTTTCTTCAGTCCTGTGTTGTATTAGCTAAATGTCATGATTCAGACCCAGGAAATATAAAAATTAAAGTATGAAAATAAATAAATAAATAAATCGGACAGATTATAAAACGCTGTTTTTGTGACACAAAAACAGCTTTTTGAGAATTTTTTTATGTGGATGATGATGTGGTGAATATAATGGCACCATCTGCAAATCCTAGCAATAGTGACGCACTGCTTAATAGAGAAGCTGAAGCCATGGATCTAAATAACATTGCTGCAATGAAACAAAGTCGCTATGTCTATCTGAATACTGCCAAAATGTTGGTGTTTCAAATTAGAGTTTTTGTCAAAAGCTATAATTCACCACTGCAGTGAAAAGGCAAACTGGGTATTACGTGTTGTTTTGTAGCGAGCTGGCTCGTTAGGCCTCCAACTTGTTCTCAGATGACATTTTTCTTTAGTCCCTCCTCCTCATTGAATAAACTGACAAATCTTACTTCATGAATTCAAATAGCAGAAGGTTCTTGGACATTTTGAACCTTTCACAAGGTAACCATGGGGAAAAAACTGATCAGACATTGAGCTAAAAAGAAGTGTAATGAAAAACCTCAATGTGAGTTGACAAGAAAATCTGCCCTTTTCCCAACAAAACAATGTGCGTGAATAATTGTTCCACACCGACTCAGAGTGAGACTGATAATGTTCTACCAGGTGCAGATGGAAGTGGGAGGAACAAAAGAGATGAGTAATTAAAAAAGGAAGAAAGATTAAGCAAATGGGCTGAATCATGACATTTTCTGAAGTGCAAGGTTTGCTCAGTCGTCCTTGAGAAATGTGACGGAATGTAGATGTGAATTGTGAAACTTCAGGCAACTATCAAGTAAATCTATTTTCCCACCCACGTTCTTCCTGTGTGAGGGTATAACTTTATCGCTTTAATTTCATCACACCCTCATCATTTCTCTTGCTAACGCTCAGACACCTTTACAATTGTTAAAGAAAGAGTAATGTAGACTCCTGGGTTCTACTCTAACTAAATATCCAGAGAAGATAATTAGATCTACAGAAGCATAGAGCTGCCACTCAGCTATTTAATATTTTAACATAAAATCTTTCTTGTTCCAATTTATACTTTCCTATTTTTACTACATAGTATTGAGTTCTTTAAAAATAAACATTCTATTATCCTGATGTGAAAATACTTTTGTTAAAACAAAGTTTGCCCTGTTGCCCATCAGCAAGAGACAGGATACACCCTGAAGTTGTGAATATACCAGGTGAGGAAATAAGTCTACTAAATGAAGCAAGAAGAATTAGAAGGATACAACTTTTAACTGCATTCAAAAATGAGGAACATTATGAGACTGGGAGTGCATTTTTCACAGCAGGCCCACCTAGACCACAGAGAGTTGGAATTGGCACCAAAAAAGCAACAAGCAGCAGGGTTACAGCTGCAGCATATGCCTGCAAGCTCAAAAACACAAAGCAAAAGATAATGTAACATCACATAGTGAGAGTTCTCATCTGTAGCAGGAATTGTAAGTAGATTTACATCAGTAGGGAGGCCAACCATCTGTTAACAGCATTAAAGAGTAAAAATGACATAATGACAGTGAAGCGTATGTCAAAATCTAGGAAGAGATGCAAGGAGGAGTTTGGTAAAACATGAGGTAATTAAAACTGTGATCTGACTTGATGTGCATTCAGACCAGCCCTGTGTAGTCCACTTTATTCAAACTTTAGTTTGATTGAATAGAAAGTCCGGTTAATTTCAGGAGGTGTGAATGAGTGATTGAACTCTAAAGCAGACCAAAAGAATATGTAGATGCCAAGTGAACCGGAGACCCTCTGAAAGCAGGAAGTGAACTATAGCACAGGGAATTCTGGGTATATAACCAAAACAATTGTGCTTGTCTAGCGCTATCGGGGAAATTACTCGTGATATTTTACCAAAGACAAAAAGAGAAATCTTCTAACCAATAAAATGTGATGCCACTCCATTTTTGTTTACATTTTATGATGAAGGAAGTTGCACTCAATGTCTTCTTCAAACGTTTTTGTTTTTTCCATTGGTTCCAGTTGCAGCAGTAGGACCTCCGCAGCTTAGGAGGCAAACTTGTTTTTCAAAGGGTTTGGTTCATTTGACACTGTGCAGTGTGAAAGCAAACCACACTCGTTGAAAATGTAACAAACGTTATAATTTTAGTCCTCAATTGAACCGAGTCTACCAGCCTAACAAGTGGGGAAAACCCTAAATGAGTACTGCAGAAGAATATTACTCTCTTTTCCTACCGCTACGAGCATTTTGTCCACCATTCTGTGTCCTCCAGTAAACTAAAACTTTACAACATCTGTGAACAATTTTGTCATCCCCTTAAGAAAAAAGAAAAAGACACATCTTTACTCTACCTTTAACCCTGTTTATGTTCAACATAAAATAAACCAGATTAAAATAAAGCCAAAAAGTTGAAGGATTTTTATGTTTTGTTAAAACCAGACTGAAATTAACCAGATACATGACAGGAACACCTACACAGGCCACCCCATGAAAACTAGAGCTAATATTCAAATGTGTTGCAATAAACAGCTGAAGAAGCAGAGGGAGTTGCTTCAACAACATCTGCCAGAGGATAAGATAAACAGCAGGAGAAAAAGAAAAAGTTCCCTGTATATTTCTGAGCTGTGTCACTTTGGCCAATAAAATAAAAAAATCTATCCAGAGATTTCCTCAGGATACAAAATTAAGTGCTTTAAAAGCACCTTTTTAAGGATCTATGCATTGCACAAAAAAATCAATGGCAAACTTTATGGATTTCTTTCTTTCCCAGTGTTGCAGAGTCATCACAAAACAAAATTTGTCTGCAGCACAAAATAGCAAAAGGTGATATATATATATCACTAAAACGTCTGAAAATCTAGACAAGAAACCTTGTTAAATATTACCACAAAGTAAAAACAGGAAAGTATCGCAAGGTTGATGGCAGCACCTTTCTGCAGGCAATGTTGCAACTGGTAGCCTGCAGAGAAATGACAGAAAGCAATGTCTGATTAAAATTCTTTCTATAGTTCACATTTGAGACTGGGGAGCAATAAGATCTATATAAACCAAACATTGGACCTGAGCAGACTACAGTATCTCTGGATATAGATATTGCTGAGTAATAGCAATGCTCATCCATCCACTCTGCTCTTAAGAAATTGTCAAAACACCAGAAGAAAAACTAAAATCATGAAAACATCAGAACAGACATTACCCTGCCATCATTTTACCATTTAGTATTAAAATGTCTTAAATCTCACATATAGAAAGTGTCATCCTAAACACATCTATTGCCTTATTTTTTCATTTACTCATGCTTTTTCTGTTTTTTCTGAAATGACAGATAAAAAGAATAAAAGTATGAAAATTAGGTTCTGGTGTTTGGTTTGAATCATGCTTTCCCAAGAGTTGAAGATTTTCAGGAGTAGCCCAGGTTCTTATGATAATATTGGTATTCAGAGAAGCATTGCAAAGCTGAAGCATGAATACAACAGTTCAAATGGAAATACGAAGAACGAATAAAGAAAGCAACAGCAAGACAGAAAGAAAGAATTAAACACAGAAAAGAAGGAAGAAGAAAACAACAAAAGAAAGGAAAGACCAAAATAATGAATGAATGAATGAATGAATGAATGAATGAATGAATGAATGAATGAATGAATGAATGACACAGGAAAATAAATTATTTAATCTGTTCTATCTCCCAACACATACAAATATATGTATTATTTTTTGTCTTGGCTGAAATGCTTAACGAGATCAAATTTGGTTGTGGCTACTCTACGTTGAAGCTGTTATCTGACTATCAACGGATGACAAAGATGACAGATGGTACTGTGAAAAAACCTACAAGTTGTTTTTCTTAACAAGATTAAGAAAAATTTCCTTGTGGGCGAGAGACAAGAGAGATACGCTCTAAAAGATAACTTGATTCTTAAAAGGAACTGGAAGGATAAGCTTCCAAAGCCAAAACACTATTGTAACATTTGTGTTAAAAATAAATGGTAAATGGCCTGTACTTTTATAGCATTTTATCAAGTCCAAAGGACCCCACAGTGCTTCACACTACATTTAGTCATTCAGACACACATTAACACGCTATATTGTAGCCATGGCTGTCTGACTCAGGTGAGGCTGCCATGCATCAGAGCCACTGGTCTTTCTGACCACCAGTAGCACACAAGGCTTTGAAGTGTCTTGCCCAAAGATACAATCACTGAGGCGGGGGTTTGAACCAGAAACCCACTGGTTACAGGACAACCTCCTAGCAACAACACCTTCTCCCCATGTGTTTTGTCATCTTTATTACTATTCTTTTTTTATTTGCTAAAATAAGCAAAAGCTAGGAAAACCTTCAGGCTACATGACTAATGGAAAATCTCACAAGATTTTTACTCAGGCTTCTTGTGTTCACTACTTTTGTTTTTACCAACTTAACTGTACCGTGAGGTTTCCCAGTCTATGAATAATAAATGGATGTTCACTGTCTTCCTGAAAGAGAGTTTCCCAGTAAACACACATCCGCCTTTTTTTAAAAAAACAGGATAAGAAAAACATCCCTAACAAACAGCACGGCACCTAAACCTCCAACGATTCCTTAAAGCACGGATGTCTCCTCTCCACTGTGATAAACTCTGTTGTGTTTACTTTCGTTTTCCCTCTCTGCCATTCCTCGCTTTCGTCCCCGGTTTCCGTTACTCCCATCATTTCTCTTCGCAATCTGTCCCCTTGATCTGCTGGGCAGTGAGACGAAAGGAAAGCGGGCAGAGTAATGAGGTCAGTAGCACTTACATGCAGAGGCTGAATGAGAGATGCCCGGGACGTTGAGGGCTCTTGGCCTCACACGCACACAGTTTCTAAACTTTCACCCTTGTTCGCTCTGCTCGACTTCTGTCACCTCGTATTATGCTAGATGTCACCAGGGCTTTTTCCCATCCTCTCGTATAACTTCAGACAAGCTATTTTCATTTGTTCTATTTTATGTTTTACTACTGGATCCACACTGAGTGCTTTGACTATTTTCATAAGACAGCAGGGTAGTTTTTAAATTGTTTGATAAAAAAGCAAGTTGAAAGGGACTAGGAAAAACTCATGACTGACAGCAAAATGTGTCAATGTGTTTGTGCTTTTGTCTGACAAAAGTTGCTCTTGAACTAACAGAAACTATGCTCATGAAAATGATCCTTTTCTAATGTACCTTCAGAGGACTTACGATCCCGTCTTTGGTGTTTATGGTCCTTCCTTAAAACAGAAAACATACATTTTTAAAGTTGTTCAATTCTGCATGGATTCTCTCAGGTCTTGGTTAGAGGACGATATCCTAAAAACAACCACTTGTTTGTCATTTTATTTTCCTGAGATTTGACAAATATTAGGTTAAAATAATACAGTATGTTGAATATTTCCAATTAGAGGTCTGAGTTGTTCTGATGACCTTGAGGCTTAACATCTTGACAGACAGATGTATTCCTAAGAATATTGTTAATCATGATAATTGGAACATCTTTAGGACTGTCAGAAGGGGTAGATCTGGTCAAAAATCTGCATCAAAATCTTGTCATGTAAACCAGGAATTTGGCTAACAGGCTATTATGTTAATTTCAAAGTTATCTGTGGTAGCATTCATCTAAAATGGAAGGGAAACAAAGTGAACAATAAACTAATTTAACATTTTAAATCAAGGAAGGAAATCCCTAAACACATTAGTGTTCATCCTGGACAGTTTTAAGAAAATACATTTTTTTGAAAATTTATTTTCAAAAAATACATTTTTTTGAAAATTTATTTTCAAAAAATACATTTTTTTGAAAATTTATTTTCAAAAAATACATTTTTTTGAAAATTTATTTTCAAAAAATACATTTTTTTGATGGATTCATTTTCAAAAAATACATTTTTTTGAAAATTTATTTTCAAAAAATACATTTTTTTGAAAATTTATTTTCAAAAAATACATTTTTTTGATGGATTCAACTGATTAAAAACTGCTGAATTCAATTATTGGTCAAAAATATTCTTGTAATAAAGAAAAGATAAACTTGTTAAAACCCATTTACTGGAGCCTACCACGTTGGTAACATGGTTTTGTATGACAATAACATGGCAAAAAGTAAGGTTTAATGTTAAAGAAATTACAACATTGATTTATTTTAACCATAACTGAGAGCTAAACCTGAGCTGTTAGCTCAAGCCCATGAACTGAGTGTGAAAGCTCCTCCAGCTTCTGGTCAATCAAATTGACAATGGGTCAAAATGCCTGGAAGATACAGAAATACCATTGGTCCTCACAATGATAGATGACCCAAACACACAAACACCCACAGTACAGATGTGAGGAGACAAGCTGAGGATGGCAGGAACACTCTGAAGGTCACTTTGTTTGTTTTTCTTTTCATGCAACAATGCTTTTCAAAAAGAAACTTTCTTCAGCAAAACTGACAATAAACTGAAAAACACTCTTAAATAATTTAAAGTCCACCTTTGCTTAAAATTCCATCAGTACATGCTTGTGTCATAGAGTAACACTCACCTCTCTGATAGTTACAAGATATGAACACGCACAAACACAGCAACATGGAGCCCTACCCCCATGCTGTATCTAATAATAACAATGTGGGGCAGTCAGATCAACCAGATGTTTGTTGGTATATTTCTGCATGTCAAATTACGTGAGTACCCAGTGACAAGTGCATCTACTGTATCTCCACTCATGCATAAGTTAAACATTGCCTGTTCTTCTGTAAAACTCTGAGCTTAATGTACCAAAATGCTGGATTGTTAAAATATTCTACATTGTATAAGTAAAATCTTGTTACAAGATCTGGGCAATAAAACATTCACTCAGGTCTGTCTCTTAGTGCCTCTAATCCTCAACCTTTTTTGTTAACATTTCAATACATTATTTCTCTGCTTTCACCTGGTTGGTTGGCTGGTTTATTGCGTGACCTAAAGGACCCCAGTGGTGAAGCATTAAGGGTACTGGTGTCCAGATGGCCGTGCTTGCTGTTCCTGCCCTGAAACTGGAGCACTGGGCTAAGCTTCCATTATACAGGCTTAAAAAACACACACTAATCACCCAACAGCACTCTGCTCAATCGCCGCTTTTAGAGGATGCCACCAGGATACAATGGTGTCTAATCTTAGAACTACTCTCTCACTCTCTCTCTCTGAGAATATCATTCACTGCTTTCACAAGTAGTGCACCTGGCCATCACGTCTATATCTGTAAAACAAAAAATCTTTCTTTAAAAAAAAAAAACAAAAAAACAAATCAAAGATAATTTCAGGTGTATATTGTCAACAAATTTCCTAATTGTAGCAATTCTTTTTTTTTAATTCAAACTGCAACATCCGAAGATTTTTAGGAAAGTAAATATAAAAATGCATTAATGATCAGTTTAAAGTGTGAAAAATAAGTCATGCATTATCATGTATTTTGACATTATTCTTTACATATTTGTTCTCTTCAACATGTTCTAGGTAACACAGGACTTCTTGCTGTAGATTTGGGATAAACTGTTTTTTTAATCTGTCCATGTTTTTGTTGTCCTGAATTTTCTGTTTATGGGCAGCAGGTCAAGCAGACACAATCAGTAGTGGATCAGATCTTTAATAATACCACAGGCTCTGTTTGAGGGCATCTAAGGACCTGCTGGGCAGAGGTCATGAGCTTTTATGTATTTTTCTCTTACAAAACCACACAGTGAGGTCAACACGATTCTACTGAGTATCGACATATTTTTGGGGGGGGAACCTGGAGGTTAAATTTTTGGTGCATTCGCTCTGTAGTGTGAATGCTGCAGGTCAGGACATCAGTCATGTACAAACTCTGAAGCCAAAACTTTTCTCTTCACATTCTTCTTTAAGAAAGTGGAACTGAATACAGTACATTGCATTCACACCTCTTGAACATCTCAGTGTATTTTATTTGGGAAAATAAATAAACATAATCAAAAGTTGAAAGAAAACTTTAAAGATGAAAAGTGTGATACTGACTTGTATTCAAGCCTTTTGAGTAAACACCTTTTGCCATAAAATCAGATGCCAGTCCTTGAGAGTACTGTTTTTTTTCAGGTTTGCACATTCAGACACAGATTTTTTCCCCCATCCTGCTTTGGCAAACAGTTTATGATCAGTCAGAAAGGACAATTACAAAGTCTTGTCACAGATTTGTAATTAAATTTAGCGCTGGCTTTATGTTTACACTCGCTGTCCTGCGGGAAGGTGAACATCAATCTCAGTGTAAAGTCATTTTCAGTTTTCAACAAGTTTTCTTCCAGTATTATCAGGTGTTTATCTTGATCAATCTTCCCATCAACTAAGCAGCAGTCTATAGAGGGGGTTATCTTTCTTCACCAGAAAAAGGAAAGACAATCAGAGCTGATGGGAGAATGGATCAAGCAAAATACAGATTATTTCAGGAAGGAAATCTATCAGAGGTTCCAACAGACTTGAGATGGGTGTAAAGTTTTGTGTCAGTGTGCTGCATAAAACAGGAGCTTAATATTAGGAAAAAATATGCCAATCAGCACTTCCTGTTGGAGGATGATACCAAGCAGAGTTATTTTTCTCTGTATGAATACATTTCAACTCTACAAAATAACAGCATGTGTTCTGATAGAACCTCTCCTCAGCCAACAATATTTTGAGTTGGAATTGTTAATGTTCTTTTTTATTATTAGAGATGGAGCTTGCGCTGGTAAGAGATTGATTCTGAAATGATCATTGACAGCATAAGCGTCATACAGCATAAAAAGGAAAAGCTTCTGTATTATTTATTAATATTATTGTATTATTATTTCTAGTTCTTTCAGTCTGGGATTTTAATAGCCATTTTCAAGTGAACACCTGGAAAGGATAAATTAGATTCAAAGGCTCAGTTAGCGAAGGATGTTGCTCTGATGGGAACCACTTTTTGGGCTTGGAAGGGTCATAGATTTTTAATTAAAGCTGTAGAAAGCACTGAAAACACAGGCAGGTGTACGAAGACAATAACTGCAATGAGACATTCAGAAACATACAAACTATTAAAAGGTTTTTCCAAATCACCAACAGGATGAATTCTACTTTCAGCGGAGGAAATAAAGTGTGTTTGACTAAAGTCATAACCTGTTCCTCTGACCCAGACTGTTCCTACTTTTTCTATCCTCATCAGTTTGTTGCAATACTGATGAAGATTAGACAAAATTGAGCCGTTCACATGGTGATAGGCATTTGTAAGAGGCATCATTTGCCGATGCTCTCCAGAAAATTGGGATGAAAGGTTAACAAGAGAGGCGGTTAATTAAATCACTTGTCAAAGAGTACTAAAATATTTAAATTGATTAAATATTTACTATAACGCATTTCATTTTTAACTACTTTAAGTAGTAATTATACTTAAATGATGCTGACTGAATTATGTGCAGATTTTTTTTTTTACAAAAATGAATTATATATTTATATGTTTTACTTGGGATTTGATGTGGCAAATGAACACAAAATTGGATCTAAAAGTGATACTGAAGAAAAAAAAACACCAGATTTTCATATTTTTTAACAAATAATCTGAAATGTGTGGTGTGAATATGTTCAGGTCCCTCATAGCATGACTGAACCTAACAGGCTGTGAATGTCCACTTAAGCTGCCAGTCTGGGTAAAGAGATCATTACTCAGAGAATCAGACGCCTGAGGTGAGCATTGAGGAGCTAACAAGGATCCACAACTCAGAAAAGAGAATCTGTCAATAACCTTTAGTTGTGTGTCACACAAGTCTTGCCTTTTTCAAAGCCTGCAAGAAAGCCTTAAGAAGTTTTGTTTTCAGTTTTACAAACTAACGTGAAAAACGTGTTCTGGTCAGAGGAGACAAAAAATAAGATTTTAGCCATGTGGTGGGACACGGGGTGTAAACTATGCAGCAGATACTTATGGTGAAACATGGTGATATCAACATTATGCCATGAGAATGTTTTTTCTTAGCAGGGACAAGGAAGCAGGTCAAAGCCGAGGGAGGCTTTGATTTGGCAAAATCAAGAGAAAAACATTGCTAAAGGCCAGAAAAGTTCAGAGTTTCACCTTCCAGGAGGATTGAAACTATAAACATACAGTCAGAACTGCAATGCAAAGGTTTAGGTCAAATCATATTTATGTATTAGAATCAAACTGTTAAAGTCCCCACTCTAATTCATCTGAAATCTGTGACAAGAGTCGAAGAATAACTAAATAACTTCTGACTGATTTTGAGATACTTTGAATTAACTTGTAATTAATGACTACTTTGTGTTGCTTTATTACGTAAAACCCTTATAAAATTGAGATTTGTGATTACAATGTGACAAAAGTTGAAAAGTTGAGGGAAAATAGATACTTTGGCAAGGCATTTTAATGTCCTCAAAAACTGATGCACATGCATAAGCAGTGCCTTGTAGAGTTGAAATTTCAAATGCAACAATCTGTCACATTTGTTTATAATTATGTAAATACCCTGAATTGTGCCTGCAGACAATAGAAGTTAAAAGCTCTGCCAATCCAACGTAAAACTCAGGTCATTGCTCACATCGTCTCCAACTTGTACTGAGCTGGAGCAGGTCCTGCTTTTCAACATTTATTGGTTCCAAGTTATTCATAGAACCAAAGTTATTATTACTAACTTTAGATAGTAACTCAACTCATTAACAGAGGAGTCAAAAGGGCTTAAGATTAAAACTATGTGAAAAGGTTCAAATGTCAGTTTCTCTTCTTCAGTAGTTTCAGTCAACAGTTTAAACATTATTCTTCGTTTTATGTAGAGGAAGCAAAATATACGAGTCCATCTTTATCCATCAATACCACTTAGTGGGTGCGCTTAATTTACTCATCCTGCCCTTAATTTACTTCCCTAAGATCCAGTCCGAACTCAAATCCTTCATCCTCGCCTTGTGCCCAGTCATGTATTACAGGTTTAACAGTCTGCCATCTTAGCAAATTGTCTCATCCCAGAAAAGCGCTTAGTCAGCTTGGCTTAATGATGTCACTTTCATTCGTCCTCCGTCCAACACGATACCCCAGCTGCCTCTTAGGGGACCGGATGGGTGTCAAGTTATACATCTCACTGACTGCGAGTCGGCGGCTTAGTGTTCGCAGCTCAGATCAGCTGCTCATCATTCATCCAGACATGTTTCCCTTCAAAATAAAGTTCAAGGCTCTAAAACAAAGTTCTTGGACACAGTCGATTTCATTTTCTGGTTTATGTATGTACATTATTTGTAATGTCCTTTTAATGACAAAGGCGGCCACTTACACCTGCAATTAAGAGCTATTAAACCCACAGAAAGCATCCAATAATAAATATGTGCATTTAACCAAACCTGAAAGATCGATGTTAAGTGTTTATTTGGTGGAAGGTATATAAGATGTTTTCCATTTGACTTCAGGGAAGACTGTCTGGCACCGCACTAAAATGTCTCAAATTAGATTGCATTATTGGAAGGTCTTTACTTGTGTGGCTTTAAAAGGTTTGTTTAGCTTTTCATTTATTGTTAAAAAGATAGTAGGTATCAATAGTTATATTGTGTGACGTAAGAATGTGTTTTTCTTTTATCATAATCCCAGTCATATTTTAGCAGCAATCAATCAGCTAATTTCCACATGATTTCCTTTTTAGCAGGCCAAACTCTTGTGAAAATTGTAGAAAAATTTTTAAATGTATATTTTTGAGAAATTCAAACGTATACATTTTTGAATTAACTAAGAATTCTCGCAACTTGTAGTCAATAAACACACAAACAAACATGATGTACTTTGATGCAGTTTCTCATTTCAAGGAAAAGATAATAAATGTTGGGGGCATTATGCTTCCATGCATAAATTGAGTAGCTCTCATATATTGTAGTTCTTAGAATAAAAATTCAAAAAAGAGGTACTTATCTCATTATTGGTAGAGAAGCAAGTATATACAGGTCACTAGTTCACATAAGTATTCTGAGTGAAATAAGCAAACTAAATCTAGTTTATTCTTCTTCTTTTTGATTGCCTAACGTTGTTCCAAATGCTTAGGGAATATCATAGTGGCCCAGGCTTGATCCGTATTATGTCATCGTATCT
The DNA here is from genome assembly GCA_911649635.1 of Poeciliopsis gracilis. Lineage (NCBI taxonomy): Eukaryota > Metazoa > Chordata > Actinopteri > Cyprinodontiformes > Poeciliidae > Poeciliopsis > Poeciliopsis gracilis. The sequence continues at coordinate 4,268,980 of CAJVRI010001403.1, forward strand.
GCAATCAGGCCTCATTTATCTCTGCTTAAATTTCTCATATCCTGTATTTTAATTTGGATGCAGTACAGCTGCTCTGATTCTCAACTTTTCTTGTTTCAAGCATTAGACAGCAAAATGAAACAAAGCCGTTTTCTGAAAATGAATAGTTTATTTAAAAACTAATCTTAATGACACTCTTTAATGTGCATTCTTGTTGTTCTGATGTAAAAGTGTAATGGTTGTCAAACTTGATTTGAGGATGAACTGTAAACTCAATTTTTTAATATGCTGGGTGTTAATTCAGCTCGATTTTCAAAGATTACAGGTGCATATGCACCGTGGTTTAAAAATCATTAAATTGATGTTGTTTTGGTAACCTTTCAGAGGTTTTACCAGCATTTAATGCATTTTAAAGCTTCATATAAAATATTTTATAATTCTTTTTTACAGTCTAATATTCTATCCACTCAGTTCTATGAACAGATGGAAAATAACATTTATTCCAATTTAGCGGCAGCTTTTCCCCCAGTCAGGAGGATTTATTTGCTACTAAGCGTTTATTGGCTTTTTCAACCCCAGGGTGAGGAATCGTAATTTGTTGAATCAATTAGTAACAGCAGGCTAATATTCATAGCTGATTTGTGGTGGTTATCCAACTCTAGCTGATGATCGGAGCTATTCTATCTGCACTCACACAGGGAACAGACGGAGAAACACTCAGAAATGGGGCCAGTGTAGTAAAACAGTACATGTTCTACATTTAGTTAAATGTTTCTATGCATAATTTGCTTAATCTTGCTTGCCAGAGCAGACTGTTAGTGAAGAATATTAATGAGTTGGAGACAAAAAAGAGCTAAAAGAAAAGATTGAAAATTATACTTTGACTGTAGTAAGTCTAATTCAGTTTCTGAATATCTAACATATTACAGAGAAATTAGAAGCAATATTCTTGTTTCAAGAAAATGAACAAAAGAGCCAACTGCTAATATAATCTAAGTGAAAAGATCATTTTTAGAAATGATCCATTTCAAGATTTCAACATATACATGTACGACCACTTAATTTTTAGCATCCTACACTCATTCCCAAGGTGAGATTAGGAATCCCCTCTCAGGTGCCATGAACTCTGCCTGACCTCAAGCTTAGACTTAGGATCAGCAACACTAATGACATTAGCAGCAGTTTTTCAGACTGAGGTTGATTTTCTTGGTGACTCTTTTGGGCTTTGTGAAGACATTTTATTTTTCTGATGGGAGAAAAATTTAATGTACATGTCTTATGATATATATATTTTTTTTTACAATAAAAACATTGCAACACAAACAGAAGTGGAAATAATAACACTTAGATAAATGCATTCAAGATGTTTAGGTTGCAAAGTAAACATCTTGAGACTAATACTAGCCATATAGAAGCAAAAACAAAACAAACAAAAAAAATTTAAAGCACTGTATGTTAATTAGAATAAATTTGTTTTCCGCTCTGAGGGGGAAAACATTTTTTTGTTAAGCCAGTTCAAACTAAGGTAACAAATCCTGTAAAGAGCTTCACTGCTGGCCCTTAATTAGCTGCTTGGGAACAAAAACATTTGTCGATCTGCATGAAAGATTTCATCATCTGCCTGAAACTCATACAGACTTTAAAACACATCGTTAGTAGAACGTTTTAAAGCATTCGTATTTGGTACACCAGTGCCTTATAACCTTATTGTTGTTCTACAAAGCACCCTAACAATGCTACAATGTATTTGTGTAAATAAAAAGATTAATAGTTGCCCAAAAAAACTTCAAAGCAAGTCAGAGGTGGTTTTATTGGATTTAAAATTACAGGAACAGTACTTTGCTATGCACACCCGGAAAACAAAATCCATAGAGGTAAAAAAAAAAAAAGAAAGAAGCAATTTTAACTCTGCAGGAGTAAGATGTTTATTCTTCATAATGCTGAAAAATTTAGGATTTCTGCTTTGTTAAATTCCAAGTAAATCCAATAAATGAAATTACAAAAAAATATGCTTTGTGGAAGGGTTTTAAAGTTTTAAGGAGCAGATCAGCTTCTCACTGGGGAATAAAAAACCGTTAATCTTTAGTAAAGCAGTTCCATAAATACAATAAAGAGAACTTGAAAATCCCCACATAGATATTGTAATATAAGAAGAGAAGCTACAAACCTGCAACTTTCAGTGAGTTTTACATACGCACATTTACTAAAACTTGAGAAGCTAAATCTACTCAGGTCATTAAAAATGTCCATCGTTTGCCTGGAATTAGACGGAGGAACAAGGCTAAAATGAAAGAGTGGGGGGTCAGAAAGAGAGAGTTGATGAGTGGACGGGAAAAGATGGAGCGCAGGTCAAAGGACACGAAGAAAGATGGGATTAAAATGACTGAAGGATAGAGAAGTAACTTTTAATGTGTGCAATGAAGAACACAGTACTAAAATATTTAAATATATGATTTATAATTTATGTTGATAGATGCTAATTCCTAGTCGGCTTGCGGACCGCTCTCCTACGCACACATTTATGGTGTCCTTAACATGCAGACCACAGCAGTAACTCCATCTGTTACCATACAGGAGTGGTGCAAGCATCTCCTTTGGAGGATTAAGAAGGTCTTAATGCTGTTAAGAGTCTCCACTGATGAGTGCTTTTTATGCATCCCTCAATGTTTGGAAAACTGAATATTTAAGATTTCTTGCTTTGAAGCATCACATGAAACATTTGGCTTGTGTGGGTTTCACTTGATCCAAATTAAATGTGCTCATTTTCTTATTCGGCATTTCACAATCTAATCACTTGGAGGGTTATGGAAATACAATTTAGATTAGGCAGAGACATTCATTTTCAGGGCTTACAGGAGCTGTAACCCAACTAAACGATAAACCAGATTGTAATGTTTGCTGAACATTCTTAACTTGATTCATATGATAAGCGTCTTCAAGCATCAACTATCAAGTCTAACCAAAGAAAACTTTCAAATAGTTTTAAGCCTAAGCCAACATAAAATAACTCTTGAATATACTTTGATCTAAATGTTTCCACTGCAGCTCTGCATCCACGCTGTCCTGCTGGAAAATGAACCTCTCATTCAGGCTCAAATGTTTTTCAAATAGATTTTCTTCCAGGATTGCCCTGCATTATCAATCTTCCCAACTAGTTTGACCAGCTTCTCTAACCCTCCTCTTTTCCCACAGGATGATGCTGCCACCACCATGGCAGTGGGGGATTATGCTCAAGAGTTTTTATTTTCTTCCCATACCTAATGTTAGGATGCCAAAAACTTACATTTAGATAGTTAGACAGAACATAACTCTGCAATATGTTCAAATCTGGAAATTTTGTTTTATAGCCTAATCCTCTTTAAACTCCTCCACGCCTTTCTCCCTGGGCATATTTTCTGAGTTCTTTGGTCTTCGTGATGCTGTTTGTTCACTAATGTTTTCTAATAAACCTCTGAGGCCTTCACAGAACAGCTGCATTAATGCTGAGATGAAATTTCACATGGATTAACTATTTACTAATTAGACTTCAGACGATAACTGCTTGCACTGGATGTTATTTGGTCTGAATGCAAATGTAAGCTAAACTTTTCACATTTTTATTTATCCTTGCACTTCACAATTACATGCTGCTAAAATATGTGGAAGTTTGGAGTTGTAACACGACAAAATGATGAAAACACTTTTGCAAGAGACTAGAAGCCCTGATTATCATATTATGTGCTTTTCTTCTTTTTGGACGGTGAGAAAACTAGAGTACCCAGAGAAAACCCTGCATACACAGAGATCATCCACTCAGAAAAGCCCTGAACAGATTTTGAACTCCCGATTTTCTTGCTGTGCAACTCTGACCACTGCTCTAAATTGAGAAATCATTCCACCTCAGCCATCAAATACACACAAGGTTTAAGAACTGTAAGGTGCAAGTTAGATGCTAACAGGAAATATAGACCATTATGTTACATTACCCTCTTGAAAGCAGTGTAACCTGACAAATGGCAGAGTAAAAAAAACACACCACCCCATTTTCTGTTGAAATGAAAAGGGTTTTTGTTATTACCAAAAGTATATTTTTCTCCTGCAGTGGTCCCAGTTCCTAAAGCTGGATAGATATTTTAGGTGAAGCACTAACCCATTAGCCTTAATGGTACAGTAAACCAATTTCACCCACAGACTGTCAGAGCTGTATAGGCTCCTGAGCAGCTCATTGACCTTTAGTGCAGCCCCCCTTTCAGTGTCCAACCACTCAGTGAGGCCTATTACCAGCCCATTATTGTAATTCAATGGGACGCTGAATGTAAGGTAGCCTGAAGGCCACACACATTAAAGCAGCCACACAGGTCCACATAACACCTCCTCAGACATGCATGGATATACTGTACCCAAAGAAAACTAAAAACTTTTACTATATTAAAATATGACTGACATTGTTACATGTTTTGGTTTTTTTACTATTATTTCCCTGCACCTCCATAGACCAACTTTCCATTTTCTTAGACATTTCTTAAAACAGACATATTTCAGAAGTATATAAACTTCCAAAAGAATCAGAGATTAATCTATTCAATGAAAAATTAGTCATCTAAAAAAAAAAAAGCATTCATACGTTAAGCAATTTTTGCAAAAGGTTTCCAAGTATCTTTTGTGGCCAGACGCACATGACAAGACATTAGAAGAGGTGAAATCCATCTCTTAAAAAAATACAAATCCAATATTTTTCTTTTAACCTTTCTTTTAAGAATATGCTGTGTTTTTTTATTATTTTTATTTAATCAATGGTGTCTCTAAGGTCTTGCCTTGCCTTCATTGCTGTGGCTGAAACCTGCACTAATGCAATTTAACAAGCAGAACACACTAAACACACAAATTCTACATGAAGAATGATCTTTGGGCGCCTGCAGTATAAAAAGGTTGTTTGCCACTTGAAATTAATTTGAAGCGTGTGCTAAGGCTTTGACTAACTTGGATTTTTTTATATATATAAATGTACATTTAACAACTGCTAACCTTGACTCAAATGATTTAAAAGCAATGTGGGCATATTGACAAGGCAACATTTATATAAAACTCACTTACATTCCCACAGGTTTTTTAAAATGTGTGCCCACAAGCTAAGAAGATGTTTCTTAGTGTTTGAACTCACTGTTGCATTCAGATTTTGCTCTCATCTCCAAGCTCTGTTGTGCTATGAACTGCCTTGGCTCATCTACCAACACACAAATGGTTAATCTCAAATTGCAACATATATTATTAAATGTGGTATGTTTTAAAAAGACATCTTACTGATTTTCACTTACTCGCTATATCACAGTATTTTCAGGTTTTCTAACTTACTGATTTTAAAATGTACCAGAACAAACATAAGGCTTCTGAGATCCAATAGTGGGTGGAAATACTCCACAAAATGTCATTTTTAAATAATGTTTTGATTTTGCCAAAAAGCTCCATATTCTTGCAAGGATCCTATGATTGATTTTTCTTTTCATTCTAAAAATGTGTTTAATTGCTTTATAGCCCAAACCTGTGTTAAACTTCTATGCAACTTTTTTTTTAACTGATGTTCTCTTGTAAACCTCTACAGCATTGTGAGGATACTGAAAAAAATCTCCCACACTAGGATAAAGCACACACTTAAATTGTCTGACACAAACCTTGTTAGTGTCTTGTTATGCTTTTCTTTTGAAGTCCAATACACTAACTCTCTCTTTGACAAAAACTTTCTGAAGGCAGGATTCATGGAGTGCACTATGAAGACAGACTATAATGACTTCACTCTGAAGGGATTCCCTACTCATCCACCTCATTGGAGAAGAATCTTTAGCTTGATTTGATTCCGTTTGCTTTCTATCTGTATTAGTTTGTAGGTAGATTTATGTTGTGTGTATAAAATAACTTTAGTAGCATATTGTATATCTTTATTGGTAAGGGTACTTTTTCTATTTATGTTTTTAAAAGCTGCCTGAACTTCTATGCTGTGACGTTGAGTTCCAGAAACTTGTGAGACAGCTTTAAAATCTTCTTGAAAATTAAAAGAAAAACATTAATGCTTTGGGAAACTGCTAAGATGAAGAGACATCTAAAAGTTGCATGATATTGGTCCTCGAGGACGGGACTATGAATTTTCTTGTACAATATATAAATATGAATAAAATACATTCAAATTTGTGGTTGAAATGTGACAAAAAATTAAAAAGTTAAAGTTTTACAAAATGCTTAAGGAAGGTAATGTACCTACTGACAATGTGCAGCTCAAAAGAAAAACATCTTTCAAACCAAATAATATGCTCAAAGCTTTTAAATTGATGTGCTATTTATCACCTATAGGGAATAAAATCATGAACTTTCAAACTGTCCTGTTTGACAAAACAATAGATAAAAGCTAATCCATGACATCAGAAATTACTGCCAATCTGCATTCTCCAAAAGAAAAAAAAAAGAACATTTGTTGATGATGATTAAAAGTGACTTGCAACTCAACCTCAGTCTAATAATGAAGGAATAAAACCACGCAGACCAGAAAGCTGAGCCTGATGATGGATGGAGCAAAGGGCCGATTACATCTAATAATAGCATTTCTACGTTAAATATTCATTACACTGAGTGAGGGATTGATGAAAGAGAGGGAGAACACAGCAGGGGGGAAAATAACTGTTTATCAGAGAAAGCGAACAAACTAAAACTGACGCACAAAGAAACAAAAATAAAAAAAATTAGAGGTACAACTATATAGACCTGGAATGGAGGAAAACTCATATACTGGAGAAAAAAGAGCTGCCTCCAGACTTTTTGTGTCAACCAAAATTTGTGTCTTCTCATATGCAGGGCGGGGGTTTTGCTCCATGTGTATCCAAGAAATAAATCCAGATGCGGAACATAGGAGGAGGTGTACATCCTCCTATGCCTGATGTCTGACAAACAACTGCAAGTCTCAACTTGGTGTCTAAGCTTGTTAATAAACCAACTTGAAATGTACATGAACACAGAGATGGACATAATTCACTGCCCAAATAGTTGAAACATATATGGTAAGCATTGGCTTATGCACCACAAGTTATTTAGATTTCAGAAGTGAATCAAGCAGAAAAAAGTAAATATATAACTGGATGTAATTTTCAGAGGGCTACACACTTCGAGTGGTGCTTCTTTTTAAAAAAAAGATCTAATAAAATTAATTTATTTATTGGATACACAGGGAGCATTTGCTTTTCTTATCTTACTTATCAACCTGATGGGGGTAGCACAACTAATCCACTTTCAGTTGCAAGAGCACAGTCAGAATAGTCAAGACCATCCATGCTCATTTATTTTAGTCTAAAAAAATCCTTTAATTACATGACAAGATTGCTTGCCCTACATTTACTTGATTTTATCCACTAATCAATAAATTGACAGTTGGGTTTTGCATTTGAGAAAATAGCTTAAATGTTAGAAACAGTTTATCACTCCTTCCTTTCTTATGAGAGGATGGACCATAGGGGAGTACAAAGTTAACAAAAAGGCTTAAAGCACAAAAACTGTGAATTTCAGATGAAGGTTTGAACATTTTAAACATAGTAGTTCCTTTCCTATGGCAAAAGAACAAACTGACCTAACTCAGTTTTACTATTTCAGTTGAGAATAGATCAAACTGCTTCTGTGAATCCCAACTTAGTGTTTGGAACCTGTCCTGTCAAAGCAAGCCAGTACTAATGGCAGAACAAAACACAGAAACTTGCAGGCTGGAAAAAAGTTGGCTCTTTTACAAATTGTATGAAAATCACTGCCAAGTTACTTCAGTTATGAATAGGAATAGGTCGTAATTAGTGGAAGCACTTAACAGAGTGACAAGTACTTACAAAGCATTAGAGAAGTGCTCCTAACATTGTCCAAGGAAACGAATGACAGACTTCTGAGAAGAGTAAGTCCTTTTGGGTCTGAGAGGGCTCAGTGGCCTAGATGTTTCTGTCCATGCCTTCCAGGAATGAACCACTTAGGTTTCACATGCAAAATGAAGGAACAACTCATTTTCCCCGTTTGCTCCAAGACCTCTTTGACTAAATTATATCAGGCACACGTATTTTTCTTGAGCAAAAATATCTCACTGTCTCTTATCTCCAGAAATTGTTGCATAATTCTGCACTTTATCCAACTTTGTTCTATAACTCCAACCTAGAGGCCTCAATTTAGTTGTTTTGCCTGACCAGTTTGGCTTTGGTTATAAGTCAAAATAGCCAAATCCTGAGTGAGTCAATCAAAATAGTTTCCCAGTTTTATTTGTATGACATAATTTTTCTGACCTGTGAAAGTGTTTTGGTTTCAGAAATATGTTTCTTTTATTTTACTACTTCAATGGATAACTTGTTCCTTTGTATGTGATAGAAAACAAACAACCTTATAAATCAAACAGGTCCGTTTCAGTTAGCGTTAATAAAATGTAAATGTAGTTTTTCTGATTACTTAATTCTAAAATAAAAAATAAACTTCTCCAATTCAAATATAAACTCAGGAAAAATATGATCACAGCACATATAAGGATTGCATGTCTGCAGTCACAAATACAATATTGAGTGGTTACCCATCATTACGCCACTTACATTTTATTACTGAGTGAGTCAGCAGTCAGCTTTTGGAATAAATGTTGATACCAACCAATACGTCTCAGTGTTGAGAGATCAGGGCTATTTATAATGCACTTCTGTTTTCTGAATGAAAGCAGAGAAGTTGGCTTGTTGTTATGGCGATTGTGCAACCAGTCCTACCAGGGTGTCTGAGGAAACCGAGAGTAACCATAACAACGGCGGAACTTTCCTCCAGAATGCAGAGCCATACAAACACTAACCGTGACCCACACACGCAAACACCCACAGCCGGGTGACAGTGCCCACATCTCAGCCAGAGCGTTAACAGTGGAAATTCTTTCTTAACATGAACCATTAAATGAATCTTTAATATTTACTAACTTTTTATTGCTTAGAAAAGTCCAACATCTGTTTTTGTCTGCCAGTTACAGGAAATAGATATACAGCACCTCTTCATCCTAACATTACCAGGAAAGAGCAGTACCTGTTTCCAACTTTTTTCTAGTTGAGTACTATAATCATAGACTTTACAGTAAACCAGGTAAAAATACATTATTTTGCTTCATTCTGTTTTCCAAGTCTATTCTGTTGAATACAATGAATACTCCATGTTTCCAAACTCAATAAATTATTGTTAAATAATCTTGATTTTAATGTTGATCAAAGTAGTTGTGATTTTTTTTTGTTTTTTACTCAAGCAGACAAATGTTAAAAACAGGTGTTTAAAGAGATTAGAATTTTGGATAAAATAATTTCAATACAAGAGAGAAAGAAGGACTGAGTCAGGAAGACAAAATGATAGAGACAGAAACTGAAAATTAAGTCTCCAGTCTAAAAGGATAGTTAGGGTTTAAAAAAGGTTTGTGGGTATGTGTTGGATTTCTTTGAATCAACATGCAATAAACTATTAGAATGAGAGGGAATATAGAGGAGGTCTATTTAATTTTCATGAGAGGGACACAGTATGTCCCCAAGCAAGTGCGCAACCAGCAAAATCCACCCATATATTACAGAGATCAACACTGTGGTGTTAATGCAAAGAACCACTTGCACTGACACCAACTTGGATCGGTAACAAGGTTTGCAATATTTCACCGATGTGTAAATAATTTTATCATCATAAAGTAAAGCAATTACAGGACGCCGCCACCCATCACCAAGGTTCATTAAGCTCTGAAGTCCAGCTGCTCTGCACATAATCCTCTCGAGTCTCTTGCCTTTGGTGTTTTGCCCTACTTGCTCACTCTGATGTGGGAAAACAGTGAATGCTTTAGGTTGATTGTGGTCTCAGTTTTTCCCCTACAGATTGTGAATGAGTGGAGCAGCTGGAATCACATGATACAGACCAAGACACTTTGTGATTCATGTGAAAATCCTGCTGCATCCTCATGACTTGGTAATTTAAGCAAGAGCAGTAAAGAACATAAAATTGAAGGCAAAGATCAAAACAGAAAAGCGCTCTCCTCAACTACAACATTGGTTAGATGAGTTTCAGCACCATGGATAGCAGCCAGAATCTCAGATTGCATAAATGAAATCTTTCACATTTTTTACTTGCTAATAAAAGAGATATTTTTCAAGTCAGTGAAATACATTACCCCAGTACAATCACCTGTCCTGAGTGTGGTTTAAAGAATGTCAAGACCAGCTTAGTAGTACAATGTGGATGTACTCACAGAAAGAGACACTGATTTCACTGTAAGAGCTATAACATAAGACAAAATAAAACAGCACTCAAAATATTATTTCTAGTCTTCTTGCCATGAGCTGTCATTAATTACACTCATTGGGAGAAGAGGCAAAGTCATGCTGTGTGTGGGTGTGTGGGTGTGTGCATGTGTGCGTGTGTGCGTGTGCGCGTGTGTGTGAGCGCAGACAAGATCTGTCTTTAGAATCTGACATTATAGTTTAGTATGGCTAGGGGAGACAAGTTGTAAATACTGGAAGACTCAGAACCTCACCCTGAATAATAGCTGATTGAAAAACTACCAGCATCTCCAAATCCAGGACTGACAAGGATTGACAGATCAAAAGGACAAAACTGAGCAAAGTTGCTGTACACTGTTTGGCCTTCCTGTAAATGGTTTGAAGTTTTGCATTCTCTCCCCGTCCTGCAGCATGAAAAACCAACAGATATGCCTTAATATGTGACCTTTCCAGTAGCTTCCTGTGGCTCTGCTGACTTAAGAAATGCAGCAAAAATGTTTATTCAAAACATCAGTTGATTTGATGACTTTCTGTAGCAACAAATATTTTACATTTGGTATATGAAATAAATGCAATGTTCATAATGGATAGCATTTTTCTAAGAAATATAATTTAATGTTGCTACTATTTAAAATACATTTTTGCTAAAAGAATTGTATTTCCGTTTCATTGAAGATATTCTGATGGTGTCATAATGAAGCAGTTGGAAGATTCTCTGAACTTACTGAAGGTAAAAGGCAGAGAGCAAAACATCAGCACTGATCCATGTTACTCCCTACTAAGAGATAATATTCCAGTAACATTTTATGGAAAGCACATAGCATCTCATCCAAGTTAGAAAAACTGTTTCATTTATTACTATAGATGCTGAAGCTCCAATTTGTCTGTTTATGCTTTCGCTGGACACCATAATTTAATGGCCTTTAACTGCACATTTACAACATAAATATTTAATATTTATGTTAATTTTACTTTTATTCAGAATGGGAGTATCTGCATCTTCTCCAGCACATCACCAAGATGTGCCCACACAAAAAATATACGTAAACCCGATAACGCATGCTTAACATGGCATTCATAAAAGTGCTCAGTTACTGCCTATAAATATGCAAACATGATTTAAAACCTCACTTTAAGAAAAAAAGTCTAATTTTATTCAAACATTTTTTTCTTTAAAATGGAATGACTCAATCTATATGAAGGAGGATAAGGTTTTGCAGAGATGGTTGCTGAAGTAAGAAACATATTAGGATTCAACAGAAAAACACTAATAGAATCTCCAACACTTGAACTCATCCCGTGATCCTTACTGTCTCGCATCTCTAGCATGTAATCACATAGCGGCAAACAACAGATGGAAAGAGGATCAGAACAATAACCAGCTCCTAGCAGGCAAAGGAAAGATGTTTGATGTCATGTTTCATATTTCTTTCACACTCTCAAGGAAACAATAACAATGCTGAACTAAATATCCCTTTCCTATAAAATTAAAATAGGAAAGGGATCAAAGGAATGGATTTGAATGCCCCAAATCCCCAAATTTTGGAGATTCTCAGCAGTAGTTGTCAACACCTTACAAATACTCAGACCAAAAGTGTCTGGGATACTCGCCTGCATCACTTTTAGCTGTGTTGTCCTAAAACTCTCTGCTTCATCTATGGAAGACTCACCTGGTTATGTTATGTATCAGGGGAAATGTGGAATCTCTTACTAATTAAGCATTTTCCCTCCTGTGAGAAAAGCTTTTATAACAGCACTTTCTAATGATTAAAAGTGTAGATCTGGGTCACTAAACACCAACAGTCGGGAAAAGCAGCAACATGCAGCAGAGTGACAGTTCAACAAATTTCAAGTTCAAATGCAGTTCAGCTTATCGTGACACAGCAGGCGGAGCTTCATTCCATTAGCAGGCTGTTAATGGGTGCAAAAACTGCGCACTCTATGCAGATTATGGTTTTATTTTATTTTTAGCAGAAATAATCCTGCTGATAATAACGGGTGTTTCAAAGCTTTTCCATAAAAGTTGAGACGACAGAGCATGAATAAGCATAAAAACCTTAATTCTACTTAATATAGGGCAAAAGATAAATAGATCTTGTCCCCATCTTTTGGGAAACATAATGGCAATAAAACTGAAAATGCTCAATTCTGAATCTAAAGTTCAATTTGGACATGAAGCTGAAAAATCGAAACCATTTGATTTGTAGAAAACTTAACAGAAAGACCAAACAATTCCACTCGCACACACACACACCTGCTCAGTACACTAATAGCTCCAATATATTCATAATGCAAAGGCTATACTGAAAATGCAGAGCATCAACAATCACACTTTAAAGCCATCTGTGAAAGCTGCTAAAGCTCTTAAAGAGAAAATAGACAAAAAGCAGTTATTCTGTTTCCCATCTTCAAATGAAAGATGAAACAATTACTGTATAATGCAAAACACAAAGTAGATATACATGCAATATAATTAGCAAAGACATCCATAGGCAGACATACAAACTTAAAAAAATAATTTCTGTCACAGGTAGAACTGAATGAAAAATCTTTAAATAATAATCTCAAACTGGAAAGTTTTTCAAAATTCAAACCTTTAATTTAAGATTTTTTTATTATTTTTCCCAATAAAGTTACTTGTGCACAGTTACTGGTAGTCCAACAACTACCAATAATAGTTGTAGTAAACTATAACTTCCTGTCATCTCAGAAGAAAGATATGACATAACACAGAGGCTCAATTATTGTAGGCACTGGCCACTAGGAGGACCAGGATCCATGTTTATTTTGCCAGAACCCATAGTGAGCAGGATGGCAGGAGAGGTTTGGTGTCACTATCTAACATTAGATAGTTACACTATCTAATGTTAGTTACTTTATCTGGATATAAAGTAGATAATGCCGTGAAACAACTTTCTGTTCTATAGTCGCAAGTGAAACTAGCAAACCTTTGGAGTTTGCTGGTTTCAGCTGAAACTTTTTGCCTGGTCAGATCACCGATGATTGGGAAGAAATACTCCAGGTGGGTATGGAGGAAAACTAAAGACAAAAATATGAAAATCACCTCATGTCAGCATGTTGGATGATCTTTGATGCTGTGGGACCAATTCTCCTCTAAGAGCCCCAAGAATCTTGTTAGAGTACATGTCCAGAGCATTTTAAATAAAAAATCTGTTTCACACTGTCAGTACAGTATTTTTTCTATCAATCAATTTAACATCCTTTTATTCATCTTCACCAGGGTGTGCCAACATCTGGACGACCAATTAGGGACATTACTCAAACCAAGTAACATGACATCCTGCTGCATAATACATCAACATTTTTACTAAATTAAGTCCAACCCTAAGAAAATGATTTGCATAAGAGAAATGTCTGATAGAGCGCTTCATTGTCTGGGGAGAAGTATAATAATGGCACCATCTGTAGTCTAGTACTGGAGCTTTCCAAATCCGAAAGGACACTACAATAAGTCACAGGGAGAAAATTTTGAAAGGTTAGTACAGGATAAATGGGTCAGAGCAAAAACAGACTAGATAAATTAGGGGCATAAATTACACATCAGTTAATTTCAATGTGACCCAGTTTAAACACTGGGTTTGCTGGTTCATGCCTGTAAAAATTCTTCAGCATATCTGTCATTTGCTGACACGGCGGTCCAGCAGCTGGCAACGTTTCAGCTCATAACAAGCAGGTTCTGGGAGTGACCCAGCTGGCTGGCTTTAGCCTTATTGTGAGGGTTTAAATCCCCCTCAGTCGGGGAGCTGGTTTTAATAACATCTTAGCTTTTTCTTATAATGAAGGTAAATAAGGTATTATTGTTTTAATTCTGCAAATACGTTGATGATTATCAAAAGATGAAGCCGATAAGATTTAGTACCACATAATTTCAATACCTGCAATGATGTGTAATTTTATACCTTTACCAGGTGTAATTGATGAACAGTATGTCACTTCTCATGTCCATCTCTCTCGCAACCCATCCATGTGTCAGTATGTGTTCTGTGTCGAGTGTGAGAACTGAGCAGTGTGCAGTGCAGCCCTGGGGGAGGTGAAGCTTCATTCAGGAACCTCTATGGGTGCCACAAAGCTGCATTCATGCAGCTGAATAGCTGTTTTCTACAACGAGGCACTAGCCATCCCAACTCCATTGGAACGCCTCTATGAGTTACCACTCTCTCTGCCTTGGTATGCATAGGCTTATCCTGCAAAAATCACAAATACTTGGATTACCAAAGGCTACAGAACACACTTGCATAAAAACAATGATACCAGTTTCCAAGTATAAGTTCTTCCAGGATTTGTTTGATCCCAATATTAAAGCCGATGGTAAAGACTTCCTGATGTCTTCTCTGTTGTGTACCTATTTAGTTATTGATGTTTATAAGAAAGCATAATGAAAACAAATGAGGAAAAAAATCTGCTATAATTTCTATATGATATGGAGCAGATTGTAATCAAAGAAAAACTGGATGGATTTCAAATGTCACTTTAAAAAATAGCTGATAAATTATCACAAATTCTTGCAGCAGAAATTATTTTAGTAAAAAAAAAGATGTTGAGATTTTTTTTCATGTAAATCATGATGAAGTTTAAGCTGATGTAAAAGAGTAGATACATAGAGTGTGATAGAAAACTAAGGCTAAAGTCAAAGATGGAGATGGAAGGAATAATGTCTCATTCAGATTCAGCTAATGTTTGTTTCCAATTAACGGAGAGCTGGAGTCATGATTCCCCACATTGACTTCCTGTCAGCAGAGTCTTGCTTCCTCCCACAGCCCATACTGGTGTAGAGTTTCCCCCTAATCGGTCAATTGGAACGGTCCGAGCAGCTGTCAATCGATCGCTCTGACCTCCAGGGTTTGGAGAGGTTGGAGGTCTGTCGCCTCATTTGAAACACTTATGCAAATTTTGTTGGACTCTCTAAGTTCACATGAGTTTTCAGATGGGGTTTTGGCTGCATGGGTGGTCCCAATGAATGAATAAATGTTTTAATGCTTTAAAAACTGTTTTTTAGACACTCAAAGTTCTTATGTAAGGCTGAATGCTGAGAAATTGCAGTTTTAGGGCACTTTGTAAGCCTGAGAAACTCTGGAAAACCAGCAGACGTTTTAGACACAACAACACTTCTAGTTCCAAACATCATCAAGAGGAAAAAGAAATGCAATTACGTGAGGATTAACGTAATTGCAACAACTCCGGGACTGAGAAAACAACTTTGTGAACAAGTCAACGTTTTTTGCATCATCATTAAATGCGATTTGCTACATGGTTGAACTAACTAGGCTCAAGTTTGGACTGTTTCAATATATAATGACTAGCCACTTTATTAAGCAGACCTATTAAATCTGAACACAAGTAATTATTCACCCAATCACATGCCAGCAACTCAATTACGTAGGTATCAAGACACAAAAAGGCAACTTGAAGAAATTGAAAGTGATCAATAGAATGGGGCAGAAAGGGTATTTAAGTGACTTGGCATGGTTGTTTGTGCCAGATGGGCTGGTCTGCGTACATCACTGCTGATCAGATGGGACTTCTACTCAGAACAATCTCCAGGGTTCACAGAGAATGGCCCCCCCAAAAAAAGACCATGTTTAGAGAGCAGCAGTTGTGTGAATGAAAATCCCAGGCTTCTGGTAGAGAAAAATTGGGAGACTGCTTCAAGAATACAGAAGCTCAAATAAAGATTTCTCACAACCAAGTTATGCAGAATGACATCTCTTCATTCACAAAGCGTTAGAGTTAGTAGAGTACAGAAGATGGTCAGATGGTGTGGTCAGAATCTTTTTTTTTGGCACACTTTGAACCACATATATCTATTCTTCATTTTATCATGGTTGCTTTGCTGACCATGACCAGCCATTTATAACCCTCGATTCTGATGGCAACTTCCAGTGGAAAACTGCACTATGTCATAGAGTTCAAACTACCTCAAACTGGCTTCTTAGGTTCACTGTGCCCCAGTTCTCACCTTTGGGGTTTTATGGAATTGGAGATTTACATCAAGGATGTGTAGCACACCCATTTGTAATGCTTGCATATAAGTCTGGGGAATAACTTTTGAAGAATATTTCCAAAAGCTTGATTAATCATACATAATTAAGTCAGTTCCAAAGGAAATACAAACAATCCAAACTAATTTTATCAAGGAGTTCCTGATAAAACAGACAGAGTGTATATGAAGGAAATGTCCAAAAGACAATGGTGAAAACACCATTGAACTCTGATTGTAAGATTTTATCATCCAAAGAAATTCCTGACTTATTTAAAATGTAGGACAATTTAGAACAGACCAAAACATTTTTGTTTCGCTGTTGTTGTTTTTTATTAAACCAGCTCAAATAACAAAACTACTTTAAGAATTTGCATAAATTTATATATTGAGTTATCAGCACAGAATAATAAAAGCATTCAAAACAATTACATAAGTGCATGGCAGTGACTGCTTTCAAGGATTATGTACATTACTTCATGTGAGCGAATGATAATAGACAAGGCAGAGAGAATAACTGAACTGTGCATAAGTGGCTAATGGTTCCTAATAAAGTCTTCTGAAACAATTAACTGTGATTCCACCACAGCACAATAAACTTGGATAGATCCCTGCTGATTCACCCTGGTCACAGATCACTGTACAGCCCACTGGTCCTATCACTCTTTCTTTTCCATCAAGTTTTACTGGATATTAAAGCCTATATCAGGCTTTCTGGGGTCTATAAATTGGTCTGTCTCCTGCTGCAGCTCTTCAAGACAGATAGCCCACTGTAAGATTCTTGCATCACCTCTTGTAGCAGACCTTAAAATCAAAAGTACAGGAATCAAAAGTTCCAGAGCTACTGCATTCTGAATATGCTGATACAGACAAAGCATAAAAATTAATCTACTTTTAAATATTTTCTCTCTAAACACTATAGAGATTCCAGATAGGACAGGGGTTATGCAAGATCTTCAGCCTTCATTACTAAAGAATCAGGATTGGAAACACTTGACAGTTCAGCATGACAGTCCTTTATGTGTAACAGATGCTTACAAAATAAAGAGCCACATTGATAGAGAACTGTGTTTTTGTTTGTTTTCTTACTCACCAACACCGATTTTCTCGTCTTCCGTGGGAGTCCACATGATGTCCCTCTGGAAACAGAGCAAAATCCCCAACAAAGTCTCGTCACCCGAGGCGTCGCTTCATAGAAATCCCGCTGTGATTTCACCCAGAGAGGGGAAGGGAACCAGGAGGAGAGCCGCGGAGAAGAAAAGTTTACCTCAGCAAGATGGGAGGCAAAGAAAAAATAAATTCTTTAGGCTCTTGAAGTTGAAGGTGTCTCAGTTGTTTTGACAGTGAGCAGCAGGGATGTTTTATCCCGTCAGGTTTGGCGCATTGTGTTTGTCCATCTCTGCTGAAGTACAGCAACCAGGAAAGAAATCTGAAATCTGATAAACAGGCGTCACTGCGAAGGGAATCTGTGGGCTACTACTTATACACCGGTCTGAACGCTGGTGAGACAGGTGGGGGTGCCTGAAGAGAAGAAAGCACATGCAGACCCTGACTGAAACTAAAAATAGCGCAAAATTTACCAGGAAAAAAATGTTTTTGTTGGTGATTTTGGTCAAGGCTCATAGAACTCCTCTTCTCATTCGCAGCATCCGAGTTCCCATGCATTCCATGTTTTTAAATACACGCATGCGTTGACGAGTTGCAACTACTTAACTTGTCCTAGCTCAGACGGAGAGGGAATAAAAAGAAAGAAATGCATTCCCGTCTGTGCTCGGGCTCCGTCTGTTTAAGCGGCTCGTGAAGGAGAAAGGAGCCCGTGTTGGAGTGCGTTACACGGTCCAGAGAGGGAGAGTTTAATGTTGGAGCGGGCGACTGTTTGTCTGCTGCAGCAACCGATCATTAAAGGTTTTCTTGTAGTGACGCGACACGAGCTAAATTGTCACATAACATCACGCAGGTGAAAATTGCTCATCTATCCGGGAGACGGCTCAGAAAGCTCACGACCTAAATGTGAGCTGTGGGCACATAGTAGAGCTCGCTACGTGAGTTGAAAACATATTAAAATATATGTAATATTCAAGTGTATGACGCACGAGCGTCAGAAGCAATGACTTTAAAGACTTACTGTGTAATAAAGTGACACGACAGAGTTCTTGTTGTTTTAAGCGAGGTATTTTCAGTGCATATTGACAAATATGTGTGTTCATATTGCTATTGTAGCCCATTGAAAGTCTCCACGAATAGTTTTGTAATTGCGCCACCGTGTGGATATTCCTGAGCACCGACACCGACATCTCTGCACGGAATTATTGTAAAACTAGTGGACACTGGACAGACCAAAAGTTATTCTGAGTAGTTAAATATTGGTGATTTTGGCTTGCAGATAGCCCAAAATTTCAGTTTTCAGAAAATGTTACATAAGATCAATAATAAAAAAGTACATATAATAAAGAAATGTTATGACCTCGGCAATGATGGGGACAACTGCTGACTTTTGTTATCCATCAAACTCCAGCTGAATGTTAAACACAAATACTCACATGAACAAACATTACGCAATACTTACCATAAGTGAGGATCATCTGTCAGAATAAACACTCACTCTCACCTTTTATCCGCCTTTATGGTTTTCATAAACTGTCTTGCATCTGTAAACACAAAAGGGGAACTCCAAAATGATAATTTCACGTGGTGATATCTCCAAGTCAGTGATGATTTAAAAAGAAAGAAGAACAAAAAGTCATTATATCCCAATCAGTGGACAACAACAATAGTCTAACTTCTACATTCAGCCAATTTTACTACTGTGACTACCACTCGATAAAGGCTTTGTACATTTATTTTTTTTTTGATTAGGTCTAACTATAACTTACTCATCAAAATATGCTTATTTTGAGAAACACTTTTACACTAGTCACTAATAGATAATTTGCAATCACACTAATCTTAAGTAAATAGATAAAGAATAACTCTAAAAAATGGAACATGAAACTAAAACTACTAAAACAGAGATTTGTAAGGGAACTGGGTAATGTTGGTTAAAAAAAGATAGCCCAGAAAAACATTTTTTTTTTTTTTTTTCACAACTGCATTTTAAGAAAAGTGTGAAGGTCTGGTTGGTAGAACTCTAGTAATGATGCTGTGCTTTCTTGATCTATCTATCTTAGCTATACCTGAGTCAGTTCCCAGATGTTATGATCTTATCAGGTGGGGCTCACTGCATCAGAAAAGGTGAAATTAGAAATGTGTGTTTTTGATGTTACACAATCAAGGATAAACCAAAATACAGCATTGTTTTAAAACACTACTGTTTAAGCTCTTAGTGAGAGAAACTTCTAAGACATTAGACAATTATATCTTTCTGGTTGGTGTCTGGACATTTTAAGGAGAACATTCCAGAAATGAGTTTTTTTTTTTGTTTGTTTTGTTTTTTTAAATCTCTTTAAAAGGCCATGTTTGGCATGTATTCATAGGCATTCAAGCAAACAGACTCTTGATTAGAACCATTATTGCATCTGTATTTAAAAACATGAGTTGTTTTTTTTTATCATTTTCATGCAAAGGGTTGCAGATCCTTCCTCTCAGGGAATAGACTTTGAGTAAAAATATGCTATGATTGTTTCAATGCCAGCGCTGAAAAAAATGCACTTAATTTGGTGTTTCTATTTCTCTATTTTTGCAGCTGACTTTTAACACAAACTTTGATCCACCTCACATCCCTCATCACATCAACATAGTCTAACCAGATGATGCACTGGTGAACTGATAATGAAAGCACATTAATCATTTTACCTGCACTTCAACAAAACAACATTTTTATTTGACATTATGTCAACATTTTCTTTTCTGCATCTATAGAATTGTGTGAATAAAAAACCATGTAGTCATATGCTGCTTACTTAACTATAGTAAACATTCAAATAAGTGAGTAATCACAAAGATTCCAACACATTTTAAAGAAAAATGTTTCCCATCATTCATCAGGTGATCCTACATTTAGGAAAGTGATTGCAAATGTGTATTACAAAGGTTGGATTTATTATGGGCAAAAAATAAATAATAAATGCCTCACCACAATGATCATAAATTTAGACCATGCCAGTATAACAATAAGTTGCATAGAATAGTTTATAGTTTACAAAGAACCAAACAATAGATGTAAATACACATATATATCCAAATAATTTACAGATTTTATCAATCAGAAACAATTATAAAGACTCTAATTTGGATCTAATTTTTCAAACCACATTTTAAACCATCAATTCAAGTCACCAGTGATAAAAATGCACTGAGGTATCACTATACTGTACATTCATTCAGTCAGAAACCAGACTTAAAATATATATACATATATAGAGAGAAGACCAGAATTGCCATTGGCTATCTGCAGCTGTGAATCGGAAAAAATTTGTCCCAATTAATGAAGATCATGAAAATATTGATAAAAACAAAATAATCCAGAATCCTCCCGTGTTATTACGAATTGTTTTATGCAGTTTCACAAGTTGTACACAACAGGTTGAAAACAGTACAAAAGGTTTCAAGGATTTGCATATTTTAAATCACATTATCATCCTATGCTGGCTTGAATATGTGTAAACTACTGGCTCTCTTCCAGACCCGTAGTTATGACAGTTTTTGTACTTTTTATCCCCCCCCCCCCACAAAAGATGATTTGAAAGTATGGGTATAAAAGTAAAAAGATTGTTTAATGTGGAAAATGGACTGTCAAGTAAAAGTATATGAACACAACTGAAGTGAACACAAGTGAAGTCAACCAGCCTCAAACCAAATGATAACTGACAGTAACATTGTTTTAAAGTGAAATTCTTTAAGTAAGGAAACATTTGAATTATTTGACAATTTTTTTCAGCCTTTACAAGTTGAATGTGTAAAAGACTGTAAAGTTGTTTTGGGTTTTATTGTTGTTTTTTTGCCAGCAACATTATCTTCTGATAATATCAAAAATAATTTTGGCTCATACATAACAAAACAGACATTCTGCTGTAGATAACACTATCACATATGTGACCTCAAAATATTTTTTGTTCAAATTAAATTTATAAAAAACATTTGCAGACTTGTAGTCATCTAACCAGCTTGATTGGTTTTACACTCATATGCTTATTGCTTCCAGTTACCTGAGGGGTATGGGAGAAAAAAGCAAAAACAAAATAAAAACAGCATCATTTTTGCTTGAATGTAAAATTCAACAAAGAAACACCAAAATAAATAATCAATTTAAAAACATTTTCTAAGCCTAGCTGTGGAAAACCTACAAAACAATAAAACACTAACTTAAAAAAATTAAACAGTATTTAAAAAACAATAAATCGTGAAATGTACTGGGTTAGAAAATATTTTTGTCAACTCAAGTGTGCGATGTACTGCCATCTGGTGGAGAAATTGGGTGAAGTAGCTTACTGAAACCCGTTTTCTAATTGTTAAAATAAATAAGAACAACAGAAATGTGGTCGAGGTAATATTTGGTTTCTGAGCGAGTTCCCCATCAAGGAAAAGTTAACGGTAATTACATATTTTTAACCATTAGGTTACCATATGGATCAACGCTGGATCTTTATCATCAAAATTATTTACAGAGAGACTTAATTTACCTTTCTCTAAGAAATGTTTTTTCTGAGTTGCATTCTGCTGTGTGACAAACATTAGCTTTCACATTTTTGGGATCCTACCGCTTTAAACTTTCAGATTTTTGCTCACATGAAAACAGAGGACATGAAAGCGCTTCAAATTATTTTTGTTGATGTTTTGAATAAAACATTGACAAACATCCAAGTGAGGCATATCGTTGAGAAAATAAGCTTATTATAAGATTATTATTGTTTCAGCTGATGACATCAGGATCAATATGTTTTGTTTCCTGGCAAATCAGGAAGTTTCTACAGGTCATTTTTAATAATAAAAAAAATTGCTCTTCAGCTGCTATTCAATAAAATCAAATGGTGAAAAATATAAATTTCTCAATTTTTTTTTTTTTTTGTAATTTATTCCCAATTTTGTACTTTCTCCCCAGGCTCTCATAACTGGGTCTATTTGTGGTTTTAGAGGTGAAAAATGTAAGTGCTCCATCTTCAGCCAATGAAAAAAGATGTATATATATATATTGCCAAATGTTTTAAAAACCACTCCAGTAGGGACAAAATAAATGGAAAATAAATGGCCAGTCAAGATCCTTTTATGAAAACTTCAAATTTTTGCTACCATTTTTCTGGAATTTCCTCTAAATGGGATTCACAGGGTGGAGCATCTACTCTTACATCATTAAAACCATAAGTCAGGCAAGGATCCAAACATGTCGGGGTCGTCATCATCTGATTCTTCTCCAAACCCTGAAACATTTTAACACAAAACAGGCAACATAGATTTGGATTATTTTTATGCCTCACCAATCATATATATATATATATATATATATATATATATATATATATATATATATATTTTTAACTGGCATTTGTAACTCACAGCAGATGGGTTTATTAAATTCTAAATTAATTTGTCTTATACCTTTCACAAAGTCTAGCAATCTTTTTCTAAGAACTGTACATAGAGTACATAGAAGATAGGATGTGCACATTTTTAGAACAAGTGCTATTTATAATAAAAACTATTGTTTTCATGTTGATTTAACAATGGATGGGCAACATTACTTACATGATCCTCCATGGTCTAAAGTTTCAGAGTCATGATCAGTATCATCATCACCATCATCACCACTGGTACTACCAAGAAGAGCCTCAATCTGAAGAAAAACAAAAAGCTAAATTTAGAAACCAACACCATACTGCCTAAATATTAATTTTTTATATTTCATCAATGTTATTCTGTTTGATGGATTTGAATTTATCTATATCGCTACAATCTTGAGAAAACATCAAATGAATTAGCAGTGGTAATAATAGTATGAAAACATGCACACATGTTAATTAAGTTAAAACTATATCTTTTTTTTAAACAGTTTCTCATGAATTTCTTATATATCTGTCCACTTTTGACATGTTTATTAAGTGAAAAATAACTGAAATGATTCAAATGTGAAAATATGAAATGATCAGATACCGCATCATCTACAGGCAAGTTAGCTTGCTCCTGGTCCTCCTGTTCTTCTTCATTTGCAAGTTCTTCAATGAGGGGCTCTATATCCATGTCATCATCGTCGTCATCATCGTCATCATCCTCTGTGTCTGAGGAATCATTATTCTGATCTTCATCCTGGAGAACACAGAAATGCAGTAAAGAAACTATTCAAATCTCAATTTAAGGCGCATTAGGTGTCAGACTGATGAGCACCTCTGTATTAATCATCTATGTTGATCCCTAAAACCAAAAATTGACAAGAACTTTAAAAATAAATATTAAAAAAATGCATTAAAAAAAATTTATTAATCAAGAAAAAAAATATCAAAAACTATAGAAGAAAATAAAAGGTTCCTTTCAAATTTTATGAATCTTACTTGTTCATCATCATCTCCTTCTTCTGCTAATTTCTGTCGTCCAACTTCATAAAGGCGGCATACAGTATCTATGGTCACCCCATCCTGGTTCTACAGAGAAAATGTGCAAAAACTTTATTATACAAAGAGCACCAGTAGTAAAAAAGCCTAATGATCTATGGTAATAGTGAAAAAGCAGAATGATGTCAATATCATTTTGATTTGCAATCAGTTAAAATTCTCTACATACAGATCTGCTTTACTGTTACCTTTCATATAAATAAACACAACAACCTGAACATAAAACTACATCCAAATGAACACCAATGAGATAGGATTAAAAAAAATAAATAAATCTAATCAAGTACCTCTATAACAGCCAAGTAGTGGTCTTTGGTATCAGTGCACAGATCAAAAATGTTCCTCTTCACATCCAGTGTGGCTGTTTAAAATTAAATCAAAACCAAATGTTACAATCACAGTTTGAAGCAGGAGATCAGTTACTTTTGGCAACCACTAACACACCAAGGTATCACAAAGATATCACAAACCAAGTTGAATAAATAACAAAGGGCTTATTTTTTATTTTATAATATTTAAAGCCTTAAATTTTATTGTTACCAAGACACAGATGAGACAGAAGTCAAATAATTGTTGCACAAGTTTTCGAAACTGTAAAAACAGGAGATAAAAACAATTTGAGACATTACAGAATAAGGTCAAATTAACCAACCAATAGGCTTGTAGTCCGTGGCATCAAATGTTCTGAAAGATGAGCCAAAGGGACTCGTCACCTGCTGATCCATGACGTCATGGTCATCATCAGCTTGCAGCATCGCTGTTTAAGAGAAGGGAGATCAGTTATAACATGAAGTGTTATGTACAGCCCAATTAAGAGAGTCATACCCATACCTCCATACATGATGGTACCATTGCTGTTAAAAACCACCCGGCACTGATCCAGAGCAGGAGCAGTGTGCAGCAGGTGGAAGGTCCTCAGGTCCCACTGAAACCTGGAGTCAAGGCAATGACAACGACAGCAAACCCAACAACTATAAAGCATTGTTGATCTCAGAGGAAATAAAATGTTTTTAAGGGTCACCTCTTTGTAAAAGTTTAGAAAGCAAAGAATTAAAGCTCACACTTGCTGATAAGGTAAAAATTATTTTTCCTCAACATCACCATAGGTTCTTGCTGGACATTAAACACACGAACTTCCCCCTTATGTTTTCAAGGTGAAAGGAAGTTATCAGCATCCAGTTCTGTGTGAGTGACCAAAACTTCACTCAGAAATGGAACAAAGACAATAGCAGAGGAACACCTGACTTTTGTACATTAGTGACAAAAAAAGCATAAATCTGTTTTCATTCACTCTGTAAAGAACGTTTCAGCTCTTTTTGCTTAGGACTCATTGCTAAGAACTGGGCTGACACTTGAAACCAATATCAACCTTATAGTTGTACCAAGGAGGACAGCAAACATAATTTCTTTTTCCATTTTCCTTTCAGTTTCCAAGGGGCTCACCTCCAATGGTTATTACATTTAGAAAGGATACAATCTCAGTGTTTATGATGACCTCCAGGCCGTTTGGATGGAAAACCCCACTGAGGTTCATGTTGAACTTGTCGAACTTGTGGATGGCCCGTGACGCTCGCACATCCCACAGCACCCCATCGTTTAACACCAGGTCATCCGTGGGGTCGAAGGTGGCGCAGTTCCTCTTGTAATTGTTGGCCAATGCGGGGTCGTTCAGGGTCAGGACCTCTTGACCTGTCTGAATGTCGTAGATCTGGAGTATGGAAGCCAGAAACAACAGTCTAAATATAAATAAATGGTAACAACATGACATCATGAAACCTTTCCATTTAAGTCAGTAACTAAAAATAAAAATTTGCATGTTGGTCTCTGCTCTCTAGATTTGTTACTTTGTGAGTTTTGGACCAGAAACAAACTAACTTGCCTGTAGATGACACAGTATTTGATTATTTCACATTTTCACATCTGAATCATTACAGTTATTTTTCTCTTAATTAAATTATTGCCTTATAGGTCTTAGTATGACAATTACCATGATGAATTAAGAGAAGCAGCTCCAGTTGATTGTTTTTTATAATTATTAAGTTACTTGTTCATTTTAGTGTTTATCTGATCTAAATTGCTTTTCATTAGAAATCCCTCACTGGATCAGAATACTTTATACTGATTTCACTAAAATCCAAAGCGCCTGATGTATGAGTTTCATGTCATTTAACCTCAGTAAACTACCTTACAAATTATGATATTTAAAAGTCATCCAAAACTCTAAAGGTATAAATATTTCTTATATACATTATCTGACGTCAAAAAAAAAAATCATAAAATATTCTTAATGATATAGTGAGCACCAACAGAGACTCAATGTGATACGTACATGTGCAACCTGGTCCTTAGTGCCTATTACTCTGTCCTGACAGAGTTTGCTGAACTCAACGTAATGATCTTCTCCAAAGGAGTTCCTGGGGACAGATGACATATGCGATATATAACATGTATTGTATTGTTACCGTTGATTAAAGTGAAAACCACGATGTGCAATCCTTTTTACTTCATGGTAAAGACGCTGTCCATACTCCAGAGAGCTGACAGGGGGACACTCCACGAAGCAGAGGTAAGAACAAAGTTACCATCCTGTGAAATGGAAAAAAACGATCAATTTCAATCAAAAAATGTTTCTAAATAAACAGAAGTAATCTGAAAGCTAGTCTGCATAAATTAATCAACTCACGTTGCTTATTATTAATGCTTCATGATAAGCAAATGATTTAAAGTAAAACCGTTTTCTTAAACCTAAGCTGCTTTTTCTTCAAATGCCAAACTGTTCTCAGTATGTTTTGGACCCAACTAATCAAACTTGAGATATAAAACTCCTTTTCCTACCCGGGAAGGCTCGATGTGAGAGATAGCCGATCCATGGCAGGTGTAGTCGGCCGCCTCCTCTCCGGAGAAGATGTTGTAAAGCTTGAGGTGACCTGAGCACGTTCCCAGCATCAGGAAACGCTCGCGGGCCGAAAAGGCACAACAGGTGAAACTGCTATCGCCTCCACTGTTTTCACGGAAAACTGACACAGGGCGAAACCTGAGGAGGAAAACAAGAGGAAACGGAGTCAAAGAGAAAAAAATCAAGCTTGGTTTAGAGCTTTCAAAAAGACGTAGCTGCTGCTTGCTACCTGCTGAATATTAGCTGTCTATCCAAACTTCCTCTGTCCACACCCCGGTACTTCGAATATAGCATCCTGCTCCCCAGACGGGCAGTGAAATTGGGTGATGCCTGTCGCCTCTGTTTGGACTCTGGGCAGCGGTGAGGGTTGAAAAGGGAAAAAGGTGGACAGGTAGTGACGGGATTCGAACAGCGGGCATGTTGTTCTCTCAGGTACTCTGTGATGATACTGTCAAGGGTCGGTGGAGAAGGCAAGTGGCGCTCCAGTTGCTTTTTCATAGCTGGGGTCTGTTTCAAAGAAAGAAAGATTTCTGAAATCAGTGAAATCAGGCTTGAAAAATGACTGTCATCTCTATCATTGAAGCACAAAAATACCTCAATTGTCAGATGTCTACTGAATTATTCAAAAATTAGCACAATTAATTTAATGGAAGATCTGGCATTACAGTCATGTAATTATTATTAGCACATTGCAAAAGTTTTTATGAATTGAAACAAAAGGTACGACTGACCTGTATGAAAGCACCATGGTCAGACTTCTGTCTAAGTGCACGTAGTTTTTTCCCTGAGCTGCAGCTAGCCGCTGGTCGTTCCCGAGAGAACAAAATTCGCCCAACAAGATGTGAGCTTTGCCCAGGATGAGGAGGAGTATTGGGAGTCACTGAGGTAGACACCAATGAACCTGACGAGAGAGGATTGGCAGAAGAACGAGAAGCGGAGGGGGTGGATGGGGTTGAATTTCCTGAAGATAAGGGAGAGGGCCCAATATTGGCAGCAACACGAGCTGCGACACCACCAGCAAACCGACAAGTCCTAGATTTGGAGGTGGAGGATGTAGGGGTGACACCTGAGGAGGCGGAGCTTGGAAAAAGAGATGCTGCAGGTAGGTTTGCCTCTTTAACCAGGGTATTTGCTGTGTCGTGTAGTCCTTTAGCAACAAGGTGGTTCCTAATCAAAATGAGCAATTCCTTCTCAGAAAACGTGATGCGAGTCTGAGCGACAACGTTGGCTTTCTGCAAGCGAGACAGCGAGACCTCCGCGCCCATGATGAGGGGCTTGCCAGACACTCGCTCCGTCAGTTTGGCGGCGTACCGACAGAAGCTGACATGTTCGCTCCTTTTGTCCTGCAGCACCGGCTCCTTCATGAGCTGGGAAGGAGAAAACAAAAACATGAATGACTTTGCCTGAAAACTCTAATAATATTTTTCCATCATAACGAGATTTGTTTTCCGATAACCTTTGAAAAACAAAGTAGTAATTTGAGTGAAAAATTCCACATTATCTATTAAAATTTAAATTTAAGAAAATAAAACAAGTCTAAAAAAAGTTAAATTTTTTTTTTTAGATTTCCACAAAAGATGAGGAAAGTTTTAAGCAATTTATTTTTGGTCATGTGAGAAAAATCTGTAGAAGTTTGCAACATGGAATGTACTTGTAGAGATAGCAAACAAAAAAAGAAAAAGAAAAAAAAAAAAAAGAATTGTTTAATCTTGTTGAGAATTGTTCAGGTTTTTGTGTTAAATATAAAATCTTTTAAGTTTTGAACCACAGAATTTTTTAGATAGGAGTTTTGATTGAAGGTCTTTTTGTCACCTGCTGAATGTGACCGCTGGCGAACAGTGGCAACTTGCTGATGATCTGTCTGATGGCAGAGCTACGAGAGAGTCCAACCAGAGCCTTACAGGCCAGAGCTCGGATCAGGTCTGCATCTGTGATGGGAACCTTCACCGACAGTAGAGACAGGAGTACCTGCAGCCAGAAGAGGGGCAAAGTAAGATCTCTGGAATGATGAGGAATTCTATTTGATAAAATATGCAGGGCATTTCATCAAGACAAACACAGGCATTTTGATGCACATGTTTGAGACTACCTACCTTTATGCCGTTATTATTCTGCACTACTTGCCACATGTGAGCCAGCACCCTATTGTGAGTGGGAGGGGGCTGCTGAGGGTGCAAAGGCTGTCTCAGTGGGGTGACAGCAAAAGCACTGAGGCTCTGGTCTGGAGCGCACACGCAGTTTATTATGACCTGAGGTAAATATGAAGGACATGATCAGAGTGGGAGCAAACAACCAACTAAAACAGCTGCAGGAGCTGACGCTTACTGACATGATTCTGAAGTTTAACCTGGGCAAGACAATGTGACGTTAGATATGTTTTATATCTGTAAAAATAACATTTAAAAAAAGTAAAAATAAAATAATAAAAACATAATAATAACAATAATAATAAAAAAATCAGGGCTATCATTTTCAACCAAACTAGGGCTGTCTCTGAAAGTTGCATGACAAGTTCTCAAGAATAGAAAGATTCAGCATGCTCTTACCTTTATGTTAATTAATTTTAGCTTAAGCAGTGAACAAATAAAAAAATTCTGTGAGCCAAGCTTACTTGCAAAGCAGACTTCTGAATCTCAGCATCATTGGGAAACACTTCACCTTCAGCAACACCCAGAATGATGCTCATACCTACACACAAAAACACAATACACAGAGAGGCACACAAAAATCCTGAGATGGAAATTCCTGAACTTCTCTCGTCTAAAATCAGTGTTAACACAGAGACATTTTACAGACCTACAGTGGGAACAGGGGCCCTGCTTTCATCGATAACTTCCACAGTATCAGCCAGTACTAACTGGACTTTAGGAACAACTGTCAGGATAGCCAGGATGTCCAAGGCAAAGCGAACTATGTCGCTCCTGGAGAGAAAAACACATCCAGATAGAAGAAAGACAAGAAAAGAAAAGAAGAAGGCAGTTAGTTTCTTTGCTGCTGCCATATCTCTATTTCTTATAACTCGTCTTAACTCATATTATTCCTACTGGCGAGTCAGATTACCTGCCATAGTAGGTCTTCCAGTCACAGGCGGCAGATATGAGCTGCAGCATTAAAGGAATACAGGACAACTTGTAGAAGACTTGAACTGGCTCCCAGGGGCCCTCAGGAGGTCCACACTCGATGAGAAACTCCATCATCTCAATTATTTGCTCTCTGGTATTTGCATATGCCTGGAAACAGTGAATTATGAAGGTAAAAATAAAATCACAATGTCCTGAGACGTACAGAAGATTTTAAAAAGTTCAAGGCATCGCATAGAAAATGGAATAAAAAAAAAGTTCTGACAAAAACAGAAAAATAGGCATATTCGTGTTGAAATATCCTAATTCAAACATGGCACAAATATCTGCCTGAGGGATCTAATCATACCCATATGTTGCAAACAACAGATATGTTAATATAATGCAGGCTCCCATTATATTAAAGAGCAGAGAACTCATTAATACGTAAACAGACGGAAAATGATTGTCTTTCATTTTGGATTTTGGCTTTATTGACAAACTGCTAGTTTACACAGAAGACACTGTACCTTGTAAGGCGGCTGCTGAGGAATGATGGTGCCGCTTTCTGAAGTATCCAAAGACTGTTTCATCTGTTCTGTCTTCACTGCTAGGTGAGCCTCAAAGTACCTTCACAATCAGATTGATGATACAATATTCAATGCATGGTACAATACATTGATGCAGGCTGAATGAATAGACACAGCAAAAAAAAAGTTTTACTCTGAAACACAGATGTATCCAATTTTACTTATTCTCAATAACTTTAGTGTTTTTTATCAGAATGTGCATTTACTATCACCATACCTGCGCAGTGCCATGCAGGTGTGTTTAGCCGTCTGTCTGTTGGAGAACACCTGGTCTTCATTCATCAGCGGTGCATCGTTATCTGTGTTGAGGATCTCCAAAGTGCTGATCTACAGGGAGAAAAAAAGTTACTCAAGGAAAAAGGTTTCAGTTTCAGAGTGTCAGGAAGAGTTTCAAATTTCTTTTCTGAAAAAAAAAAAAAAAAAAAGCATGATTCTGAAATTCCACAGGACATTTTGTCAAAGATAGTGTATAAATTCAGAAAAGGTCACTTACACTGACTGACAAATCTACTTTATTAAATACAAAATAAAGCCTGAAAACAAAAAAAAAATGAGTCTAAGGGATATACTTTCTTGTAATTAAATTATACAGCTTAAAAAGAATTTAGCTGTTTTTGGGACGTTTTAGGTATATATCAATCTCAAAAGATCATACTATTCTGCCAAGGTAATATTTTATAACCTAGGACTAAGCTTATTAGGGACCAATATAACTGTGGTCTTTGTATGATAATGAAAAAGAAAAAAAATCTTCAAATATATATCATCATTGTGGCAAATACCATCACAATGCTGCTTTAATTACTTTTATGTAGCCACTTGTAAACAATTCCATCTTTGCAAAATTAAAAAGAAACAACTGCACCATCAGAAAAACAACATGTATGATTTAGTACTAACCAGATTGACCAGCCTGCGTAGACCATCCAGCTGGTCAAAGAGCTGCAACACCACCCTGAATGAAAAAGAAATGGAGAAAAACATGGTGGCGTGGCAGATGCCTGAAGCGTGGGAGGACTCTAACAACCACAGAGCGTAGGACACCAGGTCTGTCAGCACATCCCCTGGGAACATGCACACCTAGAGGGAAAACAAAGAGCAAGGCGGTAAGAAGGGGATGATCAACCAAGAAAAAAAACATTATCTCAACATCTTTAAAAAATAATCACATCAAGTCTAATTTCTTTTAAACTGCCTAGCATTTTGCTGAAAACTAATATTTAAAGAGCTCCTTCACATATGTTGACTTGCATGTCAACATATGTGGTGCTCATGTTCACTGACCCTCTCCATTGCGTCCTGATTGTACGCCAAGTAGTAGAGGCAGAGAGAAACGGCTGTCGCTGCCATGGATGGTCTCGGGATCTCCAGTAGTTTCTGCACTCCTCCATGAGCAATGAATTCAGACGCAAACTTCTTATGAAGGAGAAGTGAGGCAAGATACTGAAGAGAGAAGGGGGGGGGGGGAATGACATTTATTTATGGATTCATTACCTTACACATTTACAGGTCTCCAATGTGTTTCCTGTGATGTAATTTTTGAAAATGTTCTTTATTTTCAGATATTACTCATCTCTCTCTTTTTTAAAAAAGCAACAAGCAACAGAAATGATAAAAATGTTATAAAAAGAATTCAAGTTGTTCAGACAAACTGAATCAACTACTTATGCTTTATTTATTCATTTATATAATATTTGCATAAAAAAATTCAATTAGTAAACAGTAAAAATATTTACAGAGATTTATTCTTAAATGTCTGTAGATTTTTAGTCTATTTCAGAAAATGTAAAAAGCAACAAACAAAACTCAATAAAAAATTAATCAATTTTTTTTTTAATCTGTAGTTAAATCTTGATGAGTCAAGCTTTCAAGCTTGCATGGCCACTAATGTGAATCTCCAGGTGTTGTACTGAGGTACTGAGCAACTCCACACAGCAAGCCCCACCCACCGAAGTAGAAATTATCTTCCACAGACAGACAGACGCCCTCTTTAGTGGGGAGGGACTGATACCTTACTTTTAAATTCCAGGTCCAAACATATTTTTCTTTTCATTTAATTACATTACATTTGGGGTGGACTTTGACATTTTCTTTATACTATGCAGTACTTTTCTTGGCCTGTTTTTAAAATAAACTTCTAAAACACAAAGAAAGACAATGACAATATAAATGAAAAGTAACAAAATCAAACACAAAATAATAAAAATGCATCAAAGCGTGTTGGATTTATGAAGAAACACTGCATCACTGTGCTTTTGAAAATTATCTCACCAACAGGGCATCAAATGTAAGCTGAACATTTTTGGTCTTCCTGAGGTCGATGTAGTTCATCATCAGCGAACGAGTGTCCATTTTCATAAAGATTGCAAGCAGCTGCAGAGATCAAAAATATTATTTAAAATGCAGACTACTTTCACAAACTTGATTGTTTAAATTACAAATATCACAAAATTACAAAATGTTTTAAAATAATTTTTAAAGGAATACTTCAATAACTTTATATTTTAATGCATAAACAATTTCACATACTATAGCTTTGAGTCGATTTACAGTGATCAACAGTGTTTTCAATAATATTTACACGTATCAGAAAACTCACGATTGTATTTAATTTCCACTAACTTTATCCATACGCTAACATAAGAAGCCAAAATAGTCAAGTTATTAATCGTTATTCCAGTTCTACTGTTGGTTACGGTACTATTATGTGCAACAGATTCTAAAAAACTATTCTGCGTTCTTCATATTTTATACCCCTAATCTCTTGTTTGAGGATCACATAAAATCACTGTTACCTCCTGGTAATCTCCAAGTGGTGTCAGATACTGCAGGATGAGCCTCTGCTCCATGGTTGGGCTCAGCGGCAACAACTGGTACTCTGAGCCAATCAGAATGGAGCTCATCTCAGACCAGGATGAGCTGCCGCTTGGCTTCTCACTGGTAGCAGTCACCTCGGCCTCGTCCTCAGTCCCGCTGGCAGACGTAGTAAAATGGAGTTTCTGTTTAGTCTTCCTCCCATTCTCAACCTGTTTCGTCCCTCCTCCTTCTTCTCCTCCCTGAGTGTCGTCCTTCTCCTTCGAAGTCGGATGTGGGCTAGCTTGGTACACAAAATTTGGAAGAAGGCGAGCTGAGCTGCTGCTACCACCACTGTTTCTCTGGGCCGAAGATTTGCCCTTTGAAATCGACTTGCTGCTCTCTGCAACATTTTTTTCTTCCGTCTCCTCTTTAGACGATCCTGTCTGGAGTAGCTGATGTTTTTTGACACCCGACGTATGGGGAGCTTCATCCTGAGAGCCTTGAGGTAGATTCTGGACAGTGTGGGTGGGACTGAAGCAACTCATGTGCTCTGCTGATTGCAACTCGTATAGACGTTTGATCATCATGGTTACCTGGAAATGGAAAGCAGAGCAATTGCATAATAAATATGGTTGTTCGTGAAGTTGGGTTAAACTAAACTCTGCTAATGAAAAAAAAAAAAATTTTTCTACAAAAGAGGTGAGACACCCACCAACTGAGCATTTTCTTCTTTATGGCTCGTAGCTACTTCCTGGTTGCTCATGGCTTTGGCCAGCAGGCCTGTAGCATAGATGCATAATGGTCGCTCAGCTTCACGGGCCCACATGAACAACTTCCCAACCAGACCTTCCTGTAATCCACACAGAACAAAACTGACAGCTGACTGTTTGCTTAAATGCATCAAAGACATGTTTCTTTCTGTTTGAATGATAGAAATAATTATTACTCCTTGCTCAACACCTAAAGACCCTGTGTAGCCTTATTGAAATCAGCTCTTTAAGCTGAGGAGGTCACATGTCTTCAGGACAAAGAATACATGAAATTGCATTTTGTAATTTAACACATTACATTTTCTTGCAATAAATTCAATCAAATAAAAATAAAATTGTCATTTTTGTTGCATCTCTAACAGGTTTTCTCACAGGATTGCATTTACCTCAACATTTAAATCAACTGATTTTGGAGCAATTAAGAGTTAAAATGAAAATGTAAAAAAAAAAAAATGGCACTATTTTCTTTCAAGTCTTTCTGAAAAAAATGTAAGAAAGACAAACATTCTTGTTTTTTCCCTACTTTCACAACAAAAAATCTTTTCAACGACTTGACACCTATCAATACGTACAAAGGATTTCATAGTTTCAAAATCCTTTCTATGTTTTTATGTCTGTGCTGTTAAAAAATCTTGGGGCTTTTTTAGGGGGGAAAAATTATTTGTTGAACATTTTAGCCTATTTTTTTTCTATTAACCTAAAGTTTGTTGTTTGTGATACGTCAAAACTCATTTTTGTATTTTTTTTAAACTACATCTTTATTACACTTTTCAAATACGGAGCTCACCATTTTTTTTTACCTGCGCAATGAATGACGGACAGATTACACGAGCAGGTTATGGCAAGCCATGTTAACATAAAATTGGCTATGTCAAACTTTTGTCTTTTGTTTTCGGAAATGTAAGTGTGGCTTAATCACACCACACTTGAACTTCAGATATCTAAAAAAAATTATGACTAAAAATATTAGTTCATTTAGATATTTGTAATTACATTTTGACTAGAAGAAAAAACCTCTGCGATACCTCCTATTACATTCTGACTAATAGGAATATTAGCTTTACCAAAGCTAATTATTTATTTTAAAAGAATAAAAAAATATATATATAGTGTTCTGTGTGTACAGAGCTAGCACCATAGAACCTAGCGTGCCTTATCTACCCAATATGCATTTCAGCGTAAACAACATGTCCTCTGTGTGATGAATGTTGACTGTGTTTTATTTAAATATATAAAAACAGCCAATCTACAATATTTTTGCCTTATTGCTTTTACATCTTAAATAAACGTTTTAAAGTAAAGTAATATTACAAATAAACGTGGCTCCCTTTCACAACCTCAAGTATGGATTCTCATCAACAAGCTGGTTCAGATAGTAAGCGTAGAGACTGAAAAAAATGACAAGAGCTCAGTCCACCAGTTTAAGACAACAAAAACATGAATGTCCACCTGATTAAACTCCAGAAATAATTTGAATAATTTCCTATAAGCACGCGGCTTATAGGAAAGCACCGGCATGTGGGCAATTTGTACCACAAAGGTCTACTTAAATGCAATGCCAGACTTATGAATATTTACACTAGTTCAAAAAGCTTAATTTAATAAGCAGAAGGGATGTTTATAATGTCCTCTTTAGCTCCATGAATAAACCTCTTACCAACTTTCTCTTTCTCTCCATTTTATCTAATAAGAATAAATGTAAAAAGTACCTTTTCTTCAAAGACGACAGCTGTGTCCAGACCTGGGACAATGTTCTGAAGGAGGCGACATGCTGCTGTGTTGAGACTAATGTCTCGACTGCTCATGATATACGTGTCCAAAAGCTGTAAGATACCGGAAAATCTTATGGAAAGAACAATTCAAATTTCCTCTCAAATGGAGAAGCCTGTATTTGAAATTTTAGATTGACATTAGTTGGGGTTTAAATTATAACATATCATATTTACACCCAATTTGTTGGAGATGCACACTTCATAGACATATTGTATTAGTAAGAAATGAATAAGTAACATAATGAATAAGATATGCAAACTGTAAAGGTTACCGAATTAGTGAAGTCATCATTTAAAAACAGCATCCTCAGCAGTTGTCCCAGCATACAGTTTGGGTCAGCTCGTCCTAAAAGATTACACACAAGAGGAAGTCAACAATTGATCAAAAGTGTCTTATACTAAACTTATTTAAAAGACATATATATCTAACTACGTTTTTGAGGTTCAATGACGTTTAAACAAAAACTGACCGTAGAGCACACAAAGTTTGAAAATGTGTGCACACCTGGATGACGATCGTCAAAGGGATCAGGATCTGATTTGTAATACTCTTCTGTCTCCTGTTCAATCAGCTCAGATATTCTACAATAAAATAAAAGAGTAAGCGTAGAAAAAAATAGTTTACATGCATTAACGACTTCTCCAAAAAGAAGTAAATGCTAATTATGATGTCTTCACAAAAAGAAAGGATCTGACCTTGTTAAGATGGACACCAGTTGCTCTGTGGTACCCTGCCGCGTCTCCTCCCACTCATCCAACAGTCTGGCGAGATCTGCTTTGGCATCCACAGCCATGGCAACGGCCACAGCAGCCGATAAAGCGGCAGACCATGCAGAAGACAGCACAGCAGACAGGGCAGGTGATGGATCTTCATCTTGGGAGGACATTGCTGCCTGGAGAAAGCAGAGGAGAGGATGACACCATATTGACTCCGTATAAAGCGATGAGACTAATAAATCATGCAATCATAGTTTTGGACAGGCCAGCTTCAAACAAAAACAGAATAATAAAAGCCTAATATGTATAGCTTTTGACAAAATGTAAAAGGAATTTTTTTTACATATCTCAAACAGAAAAAGGTAGCTTATTCTGGATTAGTGCTATTCCATCTACTTGGGTCTGAAAGTATTTTATTTATTGGCCTTCAGTCATAGGAATCCAAAATAAAGGGTGGAGTGTGTTCAAAGCACCAAAAGATAAACCAAAGAAGAGCTGAAAATGGACTTTTTTCACTCTTTTCCAATTTGTTAAACAATATTTGGGGGGCATTTATTTCCAACTTAAATGTAACAGTTTTTTAATTGAATAAATAAGATAAATGCTGAAGTAAAGCATGAAATACATTCAAATAAAATGAAAATGTACAAAGTCAGATATAATATAAAGGTCTAAAGATGCCATAATAAATAACTAAATAACTTGTCAAAACATTTTAGCTATTTTATTTACATACATAACTAAAAGAGGAAACAATTAAAACTTGAGGTCATTATGTTAAAATCATTATCATCTCAATATTGGGTATTGGTTTACAAATTTCATATTACATGTGCTGCAATGAATCATACATGTCACATAGCATCTAACTGGTTAACATGCAAAGAAACAGCAATACAGACCAGTCACCTTGTTTTGTAATCTGAATCAGTTTGACGGGTAAGACTGAAAACCTAAATTAAAGCGAACAAGTACTGCAAAACAAGAGTGAAAAATAATTTTAAAAACACTTAAACAGATGTGAATGCATATCACTGGTACTAATTTTAATTTGGATAAATTATATTAAAAGTTAAAACAGTTATTAAAAAATTAAAGTAATTGTTGGACTATGTATTTGTTTAATTAATCAACAATAAAAAATAGTTATTTACTTTAAGCCTGGATAGCACATCTGTGTCCTGAAATTTACGTCCCTAACCTTTAAAAGTTTTTAACAGCAGATTTTATATTTAGCCAAGAGCAGTACATATAAAAGTACATACATATTCAGTGATATTTCTACATTTTTTACAGACATGTTCTGCATGCTGAATAACATCAGAAATGCAATGAGCTCTAGATTTGTTTTGGAATAATTTGTTATGTTAAAAAAAATAAATAAATAAAGTAGCACATAGTCTTAAGTTAAATAAAGATAGATGCTTAGTACGTGCGTATTAGTTGTCTAATTTTGAGTAATTTCGATCACTTCTGGACCCAGTGAACATAGTAAACTTCATTCATGAACCTGAAAAAATAGAAGCGCTTCTGTTGAATCTTCCCGTTGCTTTTGCCAGGATTCTCCCTTAACACTTACCCTTAGATGACGTGAGAATGGTCGCGGCCTCATCTCGACAACAGCCGTCAGATGAAAACAAACACTGAATGTTTTAAGCCAGCACCAACAGGTGGGCCTGTCTGCTACAGAATAGCTGGTTTATTTGTTGCTGCTTCAGTTACTGGGCTTAGCTGGCTGGTACCAAACTCATTTAACAGCAATAATTTCAAGCTGCACCCACCTAGTCCTCTGCATAAATATCTCCTGTTCGTGTTACGGAGAGATAAGCTCTTAAATGAGCCTCCGAGCTCCCCACGAGCATGTTGACAGTCAGTTGCCTCATGTAACAGCTTTAGCTAGCAACGCAACATCAGGTTTTTGTGCATTACTTACACGAGAATTGGCTTTCTCAGCTCCGCGTCGCTCGTCTGACTTCTTAGCACTTCCTTTACTTGTATTCTAAAAACCTTGCTTGAAAGTAATAAACAAAAAAAGTAATTTCTGTCTGACAAATTTAAGAAGGGAAAAAAGTTTCACGTTTATTTTCAAACTTCTCCCCGGCGAACGTACGCTACGTCACCAAACGGCCAGTCGACATTAGATGACGGAACCAGTCGAATGTTCTCATGGGATTTGTAGTCCTCAATCTGTCCGGAGCGGTTTGAAGCTCTTGCGAGCACGGAAGAAGAATTGAATTCAGCATGAGTATACCCAAGAAAATATTTAAAACAGAGCAATTCCAAAGACATTGCTGTGTCCCGTTTTGTTCGGCTTCCTCCAAATGTAACAGTTTTCATTCTTTTCCTACCGATTCCGACTTGAGGAAACAATGGCTGATAAACATACGGTGTGATCCTTACACAGTTACAGCTCACAGCAAAGTTTGCAGCGGACATTTCACTTCTGATCAGCTCATAGAGCCAACGTCTTTGACAGGTGGTCGGAGGCTGGTAAAAGGTGCTGTGCCAACACTGTTTGAATGGAATAACTGTGAAGGTAAAACAGAACCACCCTCTCCTCTGGAGACACGAGAATGGCACAGCTTACAGAAGGACCATAGCTACTGCTTTATCCCCGGGGCCCCTCAAAAGAAAAGGTTATCGTCTTATAAACTGGACAAGTCAATCTCAGCAACAGAAGACCAGTCCAAATATGTGAAGAACCTGAGGAAAAAAATTTGGGAGCAATTTATTCAGCAAGAGTTTTGTTTACAGCGGTTTGCTGGCTCTGATGAAGACATTCAGTTTTATACCAGGTGAGTCTAATTTTTGTTTCAGCTTTGTGTTTTTTGATCTACGAAGGGTTTTATTTCAATAAAGTCTACGTTTGACTTCTAAAATCAGTATCGAATAAGGGCAGCTGGGTCATGTGTCTCGTAAATCAAGTCTGTGTGTGGATTTTAATTTCACAGCTGTTCTGTGAAGACCTCAGTCATTTGTTAGAGAACATCAGTGAACTCAGCAGCATGGAGATCAGGGAGCAGATCAGACAGAATAGATGTTAGATTTTAAAATGCTAGACAAAGGTTTGAGCATGTCGAGACTTTTCAGTTATAATCTAATATTATTACAGAATATTACATTATAATGTTCTGTTAAATTTAGAAATTGTTTGAAATTTGTTTCAATGTCAAATAAATTGAAACCCTTATTATTTCATTTCAAAACTATGTATGACCATTTTTTTGTTTTTCAAATAAAATTCCCAGTGAAGTTTTTTTTTTTTCTAACATAACTACATGTGAAATATGGATAGAAAAACTAAAGACCTAAATACATTACTT
This sequence comes from Poeciliopsis gracilis, assembly GCA_911649635.1. NCBI lineage: Eukaryota > Metazoa > Chordata > Actinopteri > Cyprinodontiformes > Poeciliidae > Poeciliopsis > Poeciliopsis gracilis. The sequence continues at coordinate 4,308,680 of CAJVRI010001403.1, forward strand.
TATTAGTTACGTTTGATACTGGTGTGATAACAGAATATGATTCATGTCTCCATTTTTAAATAGATTTCCAAGCTACAAACATTTGATGGCATTTTGGTTTTTGATTGATCCTTTGATTCATAAAATGGTCAGGATGTCAAGAACTAAACTAGCTGCCAAAGGAAATGAAGAAATGATGACCTCTGCATCGTCATCAAAGGTAGGCCATGGGGATGCTGGTAGCATCATGGGTTGTGCTCTAATTGCATTTCTTAACACGTTCTCTCTTATGTCAACTTCACAGAGGCAACATCTTCAACCTGTTGACGAGTTCTTTCTGTTCCTCATTTTTCTGTCAGTTGGTATGGAAGAAAGGGACCTTGCAATTCGATTCAACATTCACCAGTCCATGGTGAGCCTCATTATTGGAATGTGGACAGATTTTCTTTTCAGTGTTCTGGGGTCTCAGTGCATCTGGCTTACACGGCAAAAAGTGCAAGCTTATCTTCCTGAAGAATTCAAGAATTTCCCTGACACCCAGGTGATCCTGGACTGTACAGAGCTGAGCTGTCAATTGCCATCTTCACCTCTTCCCCAGAGGGACATGAACCCCTCTCACAGATCCCTCTGCACCATGAGAGCCTTGGTTGGCATAGCTCCACACGGTGCTGTAACATTCATCTCTGATCTATATAGAGGTTCATTCAGTAATAGGGAGCTATTCAAACACTCTGGCATTGCTGAAAACTTGACCAAAGACATGGCAGTGATGGTAAATAAGGGCTTCCTAATTAGGGATTGTTGTGAGTGTAAAGTGTACTCCCTTTCTTTTCTGTCCAAGCACCCAGGAGACCAGGCCACAGCAAGACTCAAGATGCATGTGGAGCAAGTCATTGGGAGCGTAAAACAGAGTAAACTTTTTCATGGCATTGTCACTCTGTCACAGGCCTACAGCATTAACCAGCTGTTTGCAGTTGCATGTTTGCTGTCAAATTATCAGAACACTGCTATAGTTAATAAAGTGGTTCATTGAGGATCTGTGGGCTTACGCCACAAAATGAACATGAAGATTTGATCTACGAAGCCGTGAAAAAAACTACTTGCAGCAGATAAATTTCTGTCATTTGAGTCGAAAGCAGACAAGAAAACTGATTCTCCAGTGCTGCTAAATTAGTTCTTGGAAAATACTTGGAACTCATTTTATATGCCGAGAAATGTTTTATGTTAGATATGGTTTTGCAGTTTGCAACTGTATGCTTCACTAAATTTGACTTGTTTAAATTAAAATTTTTTTTTTTGAAGTGATTCTACTAAAACCTGAATTGGATTTATTTAAATAAAGTTTTGATTGTTGAACTGGAATATTTTATAGAAATTCTATACTTGTCTTGTCAAATGCATTGAGATTACACTACAAAAAAGCTGAAAAAACACTGTGAAAAGTTAATTGAAATAATTTGTGAATAAGTTCAAATTGATTCAATTAAAACCCTGTGTTTAACTGCAGATCCATGTTTTGTTACCAACGATCACAAATAAAAATATGTAGCATAAAATAAGTGATTTTATAAATATTCACCTGCTGAAAGTGACTGACCTAATTCAGCAGAGGTCCAATTGACCCAATTGGTCACAATGAGAGAAATGGACACCTGATTGCTGTGAGTGGGTCTCAAATCATTGTAATATAAGGAATCTTTTTCACTTTGACATCAAAGTTGTTTTTTATTGTTCTTTTTGTCACAAAAACCAAATTTCTTTGAGTCAAATTTTCTAGCTTTCTAAAAGCAACAAAAATGGATATAATATTCAAAAGGGTGAATACTTCAAATAGGCACTAAAAGCTTTGGGACTTACCTGATTAAATGTACTTAAAAAGTGTAAATTGCATTAACAAGTATTTTGTATGTCTCACATGCCTGTATGATTAATTCAGTGGCCTACACAACATGTAAATCCATTTCAAGCTTCTGAAGCTTTGCTTCAAACATATTTCTAACATTGTTTCAATAAATACACTCTGCAAAAATAGGAAACACATTTGTTATTAGTGCTGTCACTGTTTACATGTAAAAATTTAATCTGCAGAAAATTCTCGTGCTGGATTTTGCATAATAAGCAGTTTGACTGTGAAACAGCACCTGCTTTCTAATGAGATTAGTCAAAAAGCTTAAGCTAAAAAAAATTGGGACATAGATTTTAAATTTAACATCACCTTCATGAAAAGAACATAATAGGAGCATGGTTTGGTGCTTTGGTTACTGATCCATCTTTTGAAAAAGAGACCTTTTGTTTCGCGTTGCCTTCAAAATGCTATAACAACAATTTTGATGAAACAACCTTAATAACTGCAGTACCAATTTGATTCATGTGGTCAGTATGAACTTCTTTTAAATAAAAAAAAATGTCATTTATGAAATTATCCTTTCAGTTAGACTTAATATGTTTCTAGTTATGGTTTTGACAGTGCTCCACTGAATTGAACCCAATGAATGGGACAAACTACTTTTCACATTTACACATTTAGTGTGTGTGGTGACTCACTTTTCCTCATTGTCCTGCAGCACTATGTTCTTACCAACTTCTCCTGAAAAAAAAACTATTTTAGTGAACACTGAATGAAATAACAAATACACGTCTGAGGATTGTTTCTGCTTCTGGCGACATGACCCCAGTCATGTAATGAAACCTCAAGTGTAATCTTAAGATAATTTTAAAAACCACTTGTTAGAAGACAAACATGGAGAAAATAGTAAATACTAAGAAAACATGGCCAGAAGTAACTGTCCAAATACTGGCACATATGCAGTCTGTTAATTACAACTGCACTCAGTAGATGTTCTCAGATCATCTACTGAGAACATTGTTTTTAAATATGATGATGATGATGATGATGATGATGATGATGATGATGATGATGATGATGATGATGATGATGATGATGATGATACTAGTTGCAATACATTTGAATTGTGTCCACTCCTGTCTTTTCCTGATCTAAATCCCATAGAGCGTCTGTAGAATATTGTCAAGAGGAAGATTTTTTTTAAAAAAACAGATGCAACAATGCAGATAAGCTAAAAGCAGGCAGTCTCTGTATCTCAGGTCACGGCAAAATACAGGCAAGACATTATTGAATTTTTTAAAAAGGACACTTTCCTCATCAACTTATTCTCGTCACAAAAGTACAGGAACATACTCAAAGCCCCCAATTTATGTAACAACATGACCATTTCTTTCTGAGATATCTTTCTCTTGAATAAATACCAGGGATTTAAATTAAAAATCTTAGTTTTAAGAAGACGGAAAGAGACAAACCAATAACTAAGTTCTTCTCTTGGCAAGGGATTTTGATATTGCTACCACCACCTACACTGGACGGTTCCATACAAGGAAAACATTCAAAGCGGCCTATGATGTGCTCTTTCATTTAATCTGGGATTTATTTGTGGTTGGCTAAGCATCAATATATATTCATATTTATACATATCCACACACAGTGTATATTGATGAGCACCACAGGTTTTATCTTTTCCAGTGGAATCCAAATGTGACCAAGACACAGCGCCTGAGTCCAGGAAGCAAAAAATAGTTGATATTTGGAAGAAGGAAATCTTCCACCTCCAGAAAGAGAAAAAAATGCAAATGGTTTTAAATTAAGCCTGTTTAAATAGTGTTCTTAGTGACATTTGCACTGAGCATATAATACAAACTGACAAGACTTTAAGTAACAGCATTAGGTGTCAAATTTATGTTATTGGAGCTGAGAATGTGAGATCTCATAGTTTGGGTCATTTATGTTTTTAAAGCCTTGTTCAAATCAGTTCTAGAATCTTTTAGGATCAACTTCAGGCTATCCTTCAGAAGATAAAAATATTTAGCATTAAAAGTTATTTATGCTACTACTCTTGTGCTAAGTATGTTTTCTTATTAAAATGTAATACTTCTAACATGCCAACTCAGCAAAGTAAGCCAGTCTGACCTAATAAATGAAGAGGTAATTATTTCTATCATTAATGTTTTGCTGTTTGTTTTCACATATCTTACAAAATACTCCAAGATGCAATTTTCTTATGTTTGTCTATGTCTTTGCCGGCCATTCAACGTCTGAATTGACATTGAATGGCCGGTGGTTCATAACAGATGGTTCATCTGTTATGAACCATCTGTTCACTGTTCATAACAGATGAACAGATGGTCACCTGTCCTGATCCTGATTCTATTGGAGGTTTCTTCTTCTTGAAATTGAGTTGATTCTCTCCACTATCCCCTAGTCCTTGCTCCAGATGAGTTAGACCATGAAAGTAAGATTTCAATGCAATCTAATGGATTTGACATTTGATGATCCACTGAATGTAATGTGAGTCCACTGCCTTGCACTGTACATAACGGGATTTAAATTGGGCCTATAATTTGCTGTGACATGACTTATCTTAACTAGAGCAATATAAATTAATTTAATTGGGAAAAGACAAGAAAAATGTGCTGGAGGCTTTTCACTTTTATTCTAAGACTAAATACAGTTGTTTTTGTGCCAGGTTGTTTTCTTGGAAGCAAGAAAAAATTTTTGTTTTTTCACATTTTTCATTAAATATTCAGAAATAAATCAATGAACATTTGTGCAATAAAATCTAGCATTTTTGAAAGGATTTAGCTTTCCCAATTCAGCATCAAGTGAATGACATTGAAACTTTTGTTTTGACATAATTTGAATTTGCCTTCCAGTCAGTGTGGTGCCACAAAGTTCATCAGATGAAATATACTCCCCTGTGTTACCACACTGTGTCATGAACACAGTGCTAACGGTGTCAGTGGGAGTAAGTGGGATCTGCATGTTCTGAAACACTTCACTCTGCCAAATTGTAATCATTTGGTGTTGTGGGAGTAGTTCATAGCTGCCAGGAATTTATTCATTATTTTAAATTCTAGTATTATCTTATTCAGGGTCATAAGAGACTAACAAATACACTCATTCCTATCCAAAATTGCCAATTAACCTACACTGCATGTTTTTGCAGGTAAGCTGAGCACACACAAAAATTGTAAATATTTAAGTTTATATAAATATTGATATAATTCAGAATAAAAATGATCTGGCAGATCAGTTAACCATCTTCCTTCCTCCTTATTTATATTTTAATTTTAAGAGTAGTTCTAGAATCTCACTCTGTCACAATAACACTGTACGTATTACTTCATTTCATCCGTTAGCCTTCTCTGTTTTCTCGTTGTTGTTTTTTTTCCTTTTTAGCAGCCCCTTATTTTAAATCTTCTGTTCAAAACATAAAGCTATGAAAATATTTTCCCCCCTAACAGCTTTCTTATGGTTCTGTTCTTTTTGCTATAACTAAATGTTTCAGATAATCAAACTGATCTTGGTGACAGACAAATTTAACTCAGATGAATGCAAGCAACCAATCCCCAAAATTCAAATTTTTCTTATTAAGGAGATAAAAAGCTTTATATATATATAAAGATAAAGTAATTCAGGAGTGGCCTATTCAAAGTTTTGACACTAATCCACTACATACAGTATATTCGTGCAACTTTAAACATGTAATTCATGATCAAATGTAGCTTTCATTTAAACAATAATGTACAGAAAAGGATTAAAAACATAGGTAAAAGACTTGTTTCAGGATTGCAGGGACCGAGCATCCATCCCCAGCAAACGCTTGATGAAGGTCATGGTGCACCCCAGGCAGGATGAAAATGGCAAAGCAGAACTTATCTGTACAAAGGCAAATAACGGTTCTGTGTTCATAGCATACAATGTCTCTACACAATTTTACATTAGCTTTTCTTAATGAAGCACAGCTATTTTTATCTCTTTACACTTTTTACTACTCTATCCATGTCATTGTTATTTTCTTTGGATTCATTCCTTAATAAACTGAATCATGTCATGCCTCCTTCATCTTTTCTGCCCACAAGCTTCTGATGGGAACATTCCTCACGGAGAAAGAAACTTCTCCTGGAAGATGTTGTCAGGACGACTGTGTTTCTATTGGTGGCCCTGGGGGTACCATGGCAACCATAGACCTCAGTCCTCTTAGGTTCATTAAATGTTGGGGTCAGTGGTATCAAGCTGCTGGTGAAGAGCTCCAGGTAGCAAACATTTTAACTACGAAGTGTTTGGAAAAGTTTAAACCTGAAGCATCACACACTTTTGCTGAGGTTTAGCTCATCTGCACTTACTCATTCAAGGTCTTTTTGTCCACCAAATCAATACAGCCATTCAACCATTCAACCACTCTCTAAATTTGTCTTTTTTCCTAAGGTGCCAGGGTCTCTTAAAAAAGGAATGTGGAGGATTAGACCACAAAATGGAGAAATCCTGATCCCTCAATTTAATTCGATCATTCTTTCTAAAGCACCTGATTAAATAAAGAACACATGCAAGCAAGCATTGAAGGACAGGGGTCTGTTTGGGATTATGTTAACACAAATAAGCCTAAAAGGCTTTGACGTTTTATCTCTCCGGACAAAAGTCACATGTTGGAGATGAAGCTGCTGACGTTTTTTTCTGTTCAGTTCCAAATCAAGTGTCCTATTTTAAATTTGTGGCTTTTTATTGTGTGGGTGGGCTAAACAAAATGTGTGTCCATGTATGTGTGTTTCAGGGAGATTTATAAAAGGTCTGAAGGGTCGAATCAGATCTCAGTTGGAGAGTTTTAGCATTAGAGGAGCTGTTTTCACTCAGAAAGAAGAAATGTAAGTACCTGTAATTATTCTTTTTCCAAGAGACTTTGAGAATTTTATTATTTATTCTCAAAGTTTATGCTTTGTATTAGTATAGGGTTTTTTTTATGACAAAATTAATAAAACTGAAAGTAATTCTGAAGTTGTGATTGTCAGGTACACATTGTCAAAGTAATAGCACAATAATAGAAATTTGGTGAATTTTTAAACTTTGTTTAGCTGTTTAGATGTTTTTTTTCTACTGTTCTCACCTTTATCATGGCAGAAACCTGCAATTGTGTCTTCAGAGAATATAAATTTAAGCTGCAGGAGATTATTAGGAGTTTATTCTTTCCTCCTTTACAGAATCCCATCCATGGAAAGGTTTGTCATACCAGTTTTGTTTTAGGTTTTACAATTCAAAGTTAGGAAAGAGATTTCTAAATCTAGAACTATTGGTAATTGCCAACAGAAATTTCTCCTAATATTCAGGGTTGCACAGAGATGTAAAATGAATAATTGCTATTGATTTATACAAAATTCTGTGTTTTATCATTTCATAATTGACTTTGTTTCATAACTGCTGCAATTTGTTATGCGAAGAGTTAATTGTTTTGCTCATCCATGTTCTTTTAGAAAATGAAACAATAAAAATTAAGAGCAATTAAATTTGACTTGTGACAATAAAAGTTTATAGGAGGAACCTGACTCCGGATTTGCATATTACCACATAATTATTCATCAGCTCCTCTCTGTGATTCCCTAGGAAAGAGTACAGCCAACAGATCTGACTAAATGAATAGATGTCCTGCTTTACAGATACATTTTTCTCCTTTGTTATGTTATATTTTGTGTATGTTTTCTGATTCAGAAGATGCAGATCTCCTCTGTGCAGTTGGTTGCTGTGATGGTTCTTGTCATCTTTACCACCAGCCATTGTCAACAGAATGACAAGTGAGACAAGTATCTTTGATTTTCTACTTTTGTGTAGATTTTTATTTTGTCTTGAGACAAATTAAACATACATAGGTTATTTAAGAAATGTATACTCATATCATGAGTCCAAAATCTGTTCCTCAATTAGTCTAGATAAGTGGTTGATTCATGTTCTGCTCCATTAACATGTTACCTGATTATTTTTTACCAAGTACCAATGACAAAGTGTTAAGTTTCCATTCTCTTTTGGATAGAAAACACTTCATACGTAATTGGGTAAAATGGTCCAATTTAACATCAAAGAACTTTTGAAGACTACAACTGTGAATTTTTTATGGCATTAAGTCCTCAGATGTCAGCAGCATTTATAAAAAAAATTTTCAGAATCAACAGTAAACTCTGTTATGTCTTAAATTAAGTTCCAAAAGTGACATTTGATGCAGGTGAACATACTTCACTTGATTTTGCTTTTATGTAAACAATTAAAATAAACATGGATTTTTAATCCTAGTCTTCCAATTTATTTTTTTTACATTTAGCCTTGAAATGTTTTTTTTTTTTGCATGGGTACCAACAGTTTTTATGTTAATGTAAGAGTCCAGTTTTTGGCACCCACCTAACGTGAATGGGGAGTTTTTAGATAAAACCTGGTTTGGATGGAACTGTGTATTCCTCAAAGGTTTTCTGAATTGTGAGGGAGTGCACTGACTTGTGTTTGGTCTCCCTACAGTCGTCGAGCGGTGACTGAACACCAACTGATGCATGATCGTGGTCGAAACATCCAGAGTCTGAAAAGGCTCATCTGGCTTTCCAGCGCTATGGAGGGTCTTCACACAGCACAGACCCGCTCAGCTGCTGCTACTGCTTTCACCCCTTCAAAGCTCCTGAGCTCCCCTCTGAATCCAGTTCTGATCCCAGCTGGAGAGAGCCCCCAATCTGTTCAGGTCCAGAACATGCTGAGAGACTTCTTTTATCCCCATTTGAATCATCTCTTGGATGAAGAGCCCTGACTAACACCATGTAAATGCACATTAAACATGAAATAAAATGTACAGAAAGATTGAGCGTGTCATTTTTTTTGTATTACAGAAAATCTACAGCATACCAATAAAATCTTCTGTTAGGCAACCAAGACTTGCATTCAATATATAACTACATGAAATAGACACATTTAATTATAAACTGTAATTTTTGTGACGCTTTATGTAGGCTTAGAAATAGATGTTGCCTTTAATTCATTTTAATTTATTTTTAAAATGACTTTATTTTTGTTTGCATAGTAGTTAACAGGGGATCTCAGAGCATAGTTATTTACAGAGAGAACTGAAATAAATCTCGACAAAATTTGAAGATTTGTCTATATTGAAAATCTTACTAGATTGTGGAGCTAGTAAGTTTAATAATGGGGAGTTATTTATGTTAAACCATGATGAGAGGTGAGGCATGTAAAAGAATTGTCTTTTTGCCCTCCAGCGTTGTCCAGATGTGCGAAATGTTCTTATGGAAACAATAACATGCATTGTATATGATTATGATTAAATCAGTGCCTCACCAACTTTGAACTTCACCGAACATTACTGCCCCATTCAGCCTGACAACTGAAAATGATGTATTATCTACTCCCTTTATCATTTTCTATGGGATTTGTTTTTACATTGTCTGAGGACACTGCCTGGAAATGTTATGTAATAGAAAATAAGTGCTGCTCGGCTTTTTTTGTCTTGTACAATAGACACAGATTAATCTAACTGTGCATTTATTTGTATTTTGCTCTGTTAATTTAAGCTAAATGCCTCAAGTACATAACATAACAAGTGCCTATGTTTTTATGTTTCAAATGATTGAATAATGAGAATAGTTTAAATATTACCTGAACAGCAGTGTTAGCACACATTTTAATAATTCCGGCTGAGCCTTACTTTTGTATATGATGACAAATATGTGACATGACATTGTCTTGTAGATGTATGAGTCGTGTTGGTGCTAATAAGCTGGGGATATGTTTGCACATTTTCAATTTCTTTTCCTGTTCATTGTGCTTTTATACATGTTGAACTGATATAATTTGATTTTAAAAATATTATTGTGATTATTATCTTTAGTTTTAGAATTAATGTCTTATATAAGTACAGGCCATTTAAAAATGTATTATTATTAGTTGCCTGGGAGATCAAGTTCTGGATAAATTTCTCCCCGACTTTTACACGTCGCGAGATTTCCGTGATGGCTAACGATAACTAGCTGACTGAGCCGACTGGGTGCTGGGACACCGGGTCGTGGATATTTCTCTACAGTTGCAGACGCTGCTCCGGATCATAAACAGTAAATCGGAGCGGACACTACAAGGACAAGCTGGCTGTTGGACTTAAGCTTCATAACTGACCCGTGGACAGTCCGTGGTTCCCGTGCTTTAATCGCCAGGTCAGTTGGTGTTAGCATTCGTTAGCTGAATTTGTTTTAGCTTGTTTAGCTAGACAGGGCTGCACACCCGTCAACACCACTTTCGTAAATAAAAAAATGTGCGTACTACACATTTTGGTCACATAAAATTACAATTCAAGAATAATTTAAATGGAGGTAGGGAGTTTGAATTCGTAGCAATTTGTCCGTTTGAACCAAGCTAACAGCTAACATGCTACTCAAGAAAATGTTTGCTCTCGATGAAGAACTGTCAGCAGTTCGTATGTTGCAGAGAACTGACAGTTAAATTAGTTTATTCTTACTGCATTTAAACGTTGTAAATAAATCGCCTTTGGTTTTTACAATGATAACAAGCTTTCGGAGTTACTCTGAGTGGAACTCAAAGCGTAATAGTAGAGCGCAACATGACACGTTGTGTTTTGACTTGTCTGGATGTTCCATCTTGACTTGATTGATCATGTATCAGTGACAGAGACATGTGACAGTCGAGATTCACAAGGGTCGCTGTGTCCTTATGTCTCTGAGGACGTTTATGTTTAACAGCCAAGTAGGGGTTGTTTTAATTTAAATAATTTTCCCTCCTTTATGTGTAACGTTGAAAATATTTAAATGAATGCTGCACCGCGGTACTTGAAATGTAATTGTTTAATCTTTGGTTAGAGTCGTAATATAAGAATGTAAGCATTGCTGTTTTAATAAACATTTTTCTCAAACCATGAACAGTAATAGTTTGTGAAACCACTTGAGATATCCTTATTTCTTCATAATTTCTTTCCCCAGTTCTTTAAATGTTCTACATTCTTTAATTATTTTTTAAAAACACTTATAAATGACAGTGAATTGCTTAAAAGATTGTTTGAGCTACTTTAAAAACAGAATTGGCAGTGTTTAATTTTTTTCCAGAGCCACCTTTCTAGCAAACTAAGACTGAAGTATAGGCTTGGCATTTATTAACTAATTGTTAATTAGTTATAGAACATTAAGGTAACTTTATCCTTCATTATCTGAACTGGTGTGGACATTTTTAATTCGCTTCCTGATCAGCAGGCCACATACTGATTGTTACATGCATCAAAACAAAGATAAGTGACATGCTTTTGGTATGTATATGTATTAACTGATAGGACACATTATGATGCATTTTTTGAGTTGAGTAAGAATCCAAAAAAGATTAATATAATCTTGCAGTTCCTTAATTTTCTGCAAACTCAATTTTAAGACCTACAGTAGATTTATTTTATTTATGTTATAGTCCTTCTGGAAATATCATGATCATTTTTAGTAGATTTTTCTCAGAATTCCATTGGTTAATTCTCCCCAGAAGTCATCCAGCCACATCGTGGATCTTTAGCCCTCCAGGCAGGACAGTGGCAGAGGCAGAGCCAACAGGGATCACATCAGGGCTCCATGAGCATCAAGGGGCAGCAAGGGGGGAGCCTGCGTACTCGCCGAAGCCTTACCCGGGACAAGGATCAGAGGCCAGGCGCAGGCATGGAGGCGGCCTGCTGGCTGTCTCCTGGGGTGCTGCGCAGGCTGATTGAACTTCCTTCTCCCCCTCTATCCCGGCACCAGCTAAAGAGACTGGAGGAGCATAGGTATAAACACTGCATCCTGTATTGCACAAAATTAGATTTATTGTCCAATTGCCAATTCATTTTTTGGCAATAATTAAGCTGCAAGTGTCAAGTGTTTTAGTATTGTTTCTCCTGTTTTTGCATGTTGCACTAAATGTTAAAGCTAATGATGTTCAGGGTGTACTTAAAACATAATTATATGGAAAACATTTGAGAGTAGTTCAGCAATGATGCCAAGGGATTGTAAGACATTTCAGTACAACGTGTGTATTGTTCTCAATTACTTTACCTGGTGTTTGCTTTTGTGCTGTAGTGTTTACTCATCCAGCGTGATAATGAGGAGTGATAAGTCTTCTTTGTACTCGAGTCCTGCTTGTACAAAGAAGTATAAAGAAGCAGGACAAGTATGTCAAGTCTGACATATGTTTAAATGATTAATACAAACCCTTTTTGATGACTGTTCCTACACACAAATTTAGAGCTTATAACTTGAATTGGATTTTTGATAAATTACAAAAAGTAAAAACAATATAATTTCCCTTAAACACTACAATACAAGAGGATGATGCTGATAAATATGTGTAAGGGACGTAAACATTAATATACATAATTGCAGGATGAGTTATATTTTGAAAAAAATTGGTCCCAATAATGACAAGAATCAACATTCTCCATATGTTAAAACCTCTTTTAGCCATTGCTATGGTGATTTGATCCTTCTTACAACTCTATCGTTTTTGATTCTAGTTTTGTGAGAAATCTCCAGGATCTCACCTGCTTGTTTTCCGTCCCTGCAGGTACAGCAGTGCTGGACGCTCGCTGCTGGAGCCTCTGATGCAGCGCTATTGGGAGTGGTTGGTTGGACAAGTCCCTTCCTGGATTGCCCCCAACCTCATCACCATCGTCGGCCTGGCCACCAATGTCTTCACCACCCTGGTGCTTGTCTACTACTGCCCCACTGCCACTGAGCAGGTGGGACAGAAAAAATACTTCTAATCCTAGAACATATTCTTACTACCTAAATAATCCTGGACACTGCTAATAGGAAACTGTTGAAGAGGAAGAAATTAAAATTGTTTAAAGTAAATTATTTAACAGTATAATCAGCTTATTAAAGTAGTGAGAAAATGTGAATGTGGTTTGACAATGTTATTAATAACAATCAAAGCTGAAAAGTTCATTCTTAATTTAATTAAACTTTTTATTCTGCAAAGGTTGCAGATAACATTTTTCACTCTTGACTGGAAGCATTGTGCTGGTTTATATTATTTAATGGTGTCCACAGTGCCTTTTAGACTCAATTGAAAAAATATTCTGTACTGATATGTTTGGTTATTCTACTAGCTTCTGTTTATTATCCTTGGAATAAAATGCTCCTTGGGAGGAAAAAAACTCCTAATGATAATTGTATTTTTCTGTGTTTGTGTTGCTCCAGGCTCCTCTCTGGGCATACCTAATGTGTGCAGTGGGTCTCTTTATCTACCAGTCATTGGATGCCATTGATGGAAAACAGGCCAGACGCACCAATAGCAGCTCTCCATTGGGCGAGCTGTTTGACCACGGCTGTGACTCCCTCTCTACAGGTGGGTTTTGTTGATGTCTGGCTCTCATCAGTTTTGTTTCATGACTTCTGTTAGCTAGCACCTCAGTCTCATGATGCTGTAGTTTTCTCTGTGGTCATTCATTTAAAGTTTAGAACACTCTATAATGTATTGGCGTGTGCTTGCAAACGCTCAAATCTCTGTCTTGATTAGAACAGCATGTCTCACAGTGCTGACCTCCCATTACACACACCTCTTTTTGTCTGTGTCACCACTTCTTCTGGAGCCCAACAGCATAACAGCTGACCCCCATCTCTTTATTCTGCCTTTGTGCTGCAGAAGTACAATAGCAAGGCACAGTTGGTTGTACCTAAAAAAAACTGAAAGGGCACAGCCTTTGTTTTAGAAAACCTGTAACTATGTTAACAGTGTCTGTACCTGTGTTTCATCCTTGCAGTGTTTGTTGTACTGGGAACCAGTATAGCAGTGCAACTGGGGACCAACCCAGACTGGATGTTCTTCTGCTGCTTCGCTGGGATGTTTATGTTCTACTGTGCCCACTGGCAAACATACGTGTCAGGAACGCTTCGCTTTGGCATGTGAGTCAGGAAACAATGAAAACAAATCTGTTTTGTCTCAGTCTAATTATTTGTCTTTACTGCTGATTTCAGACCAGCCTTTAGTGGCACACAAACTTGTTTTTAAGCTTTTAAAAAGTCTTGTATGTTTAATGTGCTTTATAATGATCAAAACAGAACAAACAAACCCCTTTTTTTCATACAGTATTGTCAGAAATTATCTGTTTTTTAAAGGTTTATTATTGTCACAAATACAAAATTAAAAGTGCACTGTGCCTTTTTTATGTTTTATAAAAGATGGTAATATGCTGACAGATTAGCTTCAGTATCAGTATTGGAGTACACTGACCTTCTAGTTGGATGAAATAGCATGATGGGTCAGTTCTGAGCTGCCAAGCCATATAAGTTTAGCTGTCTATGGGAAATTTTAACATTACTGTATACAATTGGCTGAGGCTAAAGATGTGCTAAATTCAATGTGGAAAATGCCACAGGTACAACACAGTAAGGTGGTTCTTCTAAAGGCTGAAGGTATAGATTACATTTTTTCTTAAATGAAAATTGATTCAGAAAAAAAACCAAACCCTTTTTTCTGGGTTCTGCTCATTTATAGATTTTCTTGAGAACCTAGAGGCTGATTATGTGATTGAAAATTTGCCAAAAGCTAATCTGCATAATTTCACTACAAAAACACAAACTCTTACCAAGTATTTTTGCTTTAATTTGAGCTTTAAACAAGCTCCTATATCTTGATGAAAAGTTACTCGTATGTTAGTTTTGTCTTATTTAAGGTGAAGATACTAGGCACTAGAAACTAGACCAAAAATACTTTTAGATTTTGTTTTAGTGTAGTGTTTGGTATGTCATACTTGGTCTTTAAGATTATTACTAAAAATAGACCTTTTGTTGAATAAAAAAGTGATTGGAAGAACCCAGGAACAGGTTCTTGGCATCTAGTAATCTTGGGCTTTCTCCAAGGCTCTGAAGAAGCTATCTAAAAGTGGATCCAGCAGTAATACTTTAATATTAGTCCTTTCATCAGCTTATAGCAATAACGTGTGCAGTCAAGGTGGAGTAAATGTAATGTGTCCTGTGTGTAGATTTGACATAACAGAGTTACAGCTCTGTCTAGCAGGATTACAGATGCTCTCAGCCACTGTTGGTCCCTCCCTGTGGAACATGATGGTAAACTTTCTGGCTGCTGCCTGCATGGCTTACTGCTGCCTGCCTCCACAATGGCTGCTGCCCTGCATGGAGTCACATTGAGAACAATGATTCATAATCTGTTTAATTGTTTTCTCCCTGTACATAAACTTAAAGTTAACCACGTAGACCCAAACCACTGGCTCCATGTCCGGGGTAATGTCTTGAGGAGGAAGGCTGCAGGAATTTGATGTGCCGGAATACTTTTACTAAACTTCACTGTAAATCCTCTGCTTTTTCCTCCCACTCAGCATTGATGTGACTGAGGTGCAAATCTTCATTATAATCATGTATTTGCTGGCCGCCGTGGGAGGATCTGCTTTTTGGCAGTCACTGGTAATTTTGAATGGTTCTAATTCCAACAAATTAACATTTTGCATATGATTCTATCATTCTATTGTGGTAATTTTGATAATTTCATAAACATGTAATGCTGCTCTAACATTATGTTGACTGTTTTATGCTAGTTAAAAAAAAAATCAAGCCCGATAGCGCTTTTATCATTCTCTAACATTACTCATGATCTCTTCATTGTGGATGCATCTCTGAACGTGCTTATGAGCAACTTTAAAAACCAGACCAGTGGATGTTTTAACCTCTTTGTTTGACAAACTGTAAGTTTCTAAGTTTGCTGTGTGAATCTTTTGATTCCCAGATTCCCGTCCTAAATATCCAGATGAAAATGATTCCAGCCATTTGCACTTTATTAGGAGCCATCTTCTCTTGCACAAATTACTTCAGAGTTATATTTACTGGAGGTGTTGGTAAAAATGGATCCACAATAGCTGTAAGTATCAAAACATTTTGGTTCAAAAGTATCATTGATGTTGCTGTTTGTGGAGCTGTGGGATTACTAAGTGAATTATTATAAAGAGTTTACCTGAAATGTTTCCTGGATGACCAGGAAACGTTTTTTCCTGGATGACCCTTTGTAATCAGATCTTACCTGATCCCTACGCAAATACATGCAGACTACATCTCTGTATCAGCTCTACTATAAGCCCCATAAACAGATCAATAATCTGCTGACAGTATATCGTTGTAAAACTGCTGTTCATATTTTGTAATCTGAATGTCATGATTTATATTTGTTTGTTTGACTACTTTCAAATAAATGGAACTCACCAAAAAGGCTCCATAGTGAAGCCAAACTTAAGGAACAATAGGGCTGAATAAAATCTATGCAGATAGTACAAAGACTTAAGGATATTTTTAAAATACTATGTGACTGTACTGGCAAAACAATAAAACAAAATTCCATTATCTTTTGGTTCACTAATTTACTGAGCTGACATAGTAGGGCGGAATAATACATTGATAAAGATATATATTGCTACAAACACGTTATCAATAATTTCACTAAAATTTGACCCAGAACTGCACAGCATTATGGGGGATGGAGGCAGAGGAGAGTTCTTATCCACTCAACCTCTGATGGACAGTTAAGCATGGTTGGTGGCATCAAATAACTCACTCACTCTTTGGTTATCTAGCAGTTTCCTGTTGAGTAACTTGTGGTTACCTAGGAACAAACTGTTCAGTAACTTGTGCAGCAGCAGCTTCAGGTTTCTCCACTATATCTCATAAGTGGATAAAAATAATAAAACATGCCATGGAGTGAAAACTGTAGATAAGAGGATTTGTCATGCCACCACATTAGCAGTACTCCAGATATTTAAAACAAAAACTGATCAGCTGGAATCAGCTGCTTGAAAGCTTATATCGTGATACGTTTTTAATTTTTCAGCCATATCGTCCAGCCATAGGACAGTGAAATGGCCACAGCAGTTTTGACAGATGAAATGAAGCACAACCATTTAAACCTTCAACATACAAATTAAAAAAAAACATTTTTTAAAGTAATTTGAAGCCAAGAAATGGATGTTATCAGTCCAAAATGTCTTCTTTTCCCTTGTGCAAGCTAATGAAGAAACAGCCTTTTTTTGTGTCATTAGGAAAAAAATGTATGACTAATTCCAAAGAGCAAGAAGCCAAGATTATAAAAGAATGGATTAGAGTTTCAAACTGACTGCTTTACTTGTTATAAAAGCCTCACCTGGAAAAAGAAGGATTTCACCACTGTGTTTACTTAACTATCAATCATAAGGGAGTGTCAACTCTCACACCCAGATTTCTGATACTGATTTTCTTGTTTTCTATTGGTGCCAGTTGGGCCAAACATCAAGTCTTCTCTCTTATTATTAAAATTCAGAAGATTTAGTTCGACCCATCTCCTGGTTTAAGCCAGGTACTTAAGAAGACAATGAGCAGAGCAGGAAACAAACCCATTCACAGGGAAATAAACTTGCCACTTGTCTGCATCAAAATGTTTATTTGTGATTGAGTCATTCAGGGCACATGTTTGTACTAGCTACAGGGCCAATTTTCCTATCTTTGTAAAATGAAAGACTGTTAGAAACATAAGATTTTAGGAACTGGTTTTTAGTGCTCCTCTGTATAAATGTACTGACCCTGATTTTGTTGTTCTTTGTCCCCAGGGAACCAGCGTCCTCTCTCCTGTCCTACATATTGGTTCAGTTATAATTTTGGCAATGATGATATACAAAAAGTCTGCTGTTCAGCTCTTCGAGAAACATCCATGTCTGTATATCCTGGCGTTTGGCTTCGTATCGGCCAAAATCACAAATAAATTAGTTGTAAGTCTTCAGAATAAATGGAAATCTACATCACAGTTGACATTTTTGTATGTGATTAAATACCTGACATTTTTACTACACCAGACATATTTACTTAAAGAAATAGTTACAATGTTCAAGACTCAATGCGATAAATGCAGAAATCATAATTAATGCATTACTATAATCATACTGCGAATTGTTGAGTCTGACGGTTATGAGTTTTTAACATTTAAAACCTTTTGAGTTGAGGGAGGCACAACCAGCATTTTTTTTTTTTTTTTTGAAGGTCATTGACATTTTCTGAGAAATGTTGAGTTAAGCATGATCCTAGACCTCCACCTTTTAGTTTTCAACTCATTTTTGTGCAGAACCCCGTTGTTATATTGGACTCATGTAAAAGATAAACTCTTTAAGTTTACACTGTAAAAACTAAAATTATTTAAGTTTGTAATTATAAACTATTTAAGTTTGTAATTTCTATACTTTATTGGCAGCATAATCTTTGAGTAGATATAATTTTTTTTGTACTTGAGCTCAAATTTTTAGTTGTTAGAAAATCTACAAATTGCTAAATATAAATCATTAAGTCAAATTATTTACATTCCATTCTATCCAACAAGGATAAACAAAGCTGTTCTCACTCATGAGATTTCCTGTGGCCAGTACTGATGTTCCTTCCTAGAATTTTTTTTGTGTTTTTAGAGATTGCTGAATCTTCTATTTGTTTTTTTATGTGATCTGCATATTTTTCTCTTCACAGGTAGCACATATGACAAAAAGTGAGATGCATCTCCATGATTTAGCGTTCTTGGGGCCAGGATTACTGTTTCTCGATCAGTATTTCAATAGTTTTATTGATGAATACCTGGTACTCTGGATTGCACTGGTAAGTACATGCTTGATGCCAACTGGTGTATTTTGGACAGACCTATATGTTAAAGCTCAGATGCAATCCATGACATTAACGATAAACATCAATGTTTTAAGTTAAGACATGCTTTTTTTTTGTTGGTTTTTTGTAAGGTTGTTTAAACTGTGATGTTTGTAGATTCCTTATGAGTTACAATTCCTCAATGAGTCCTGATTATATTTGAAATTCTTTTCAACCAGCAGCGGTGTACTTTTTTTTTGTTTTTTTCCCCAGTCTTGTAAGCTTTCTTTTTCCCCGCATACGTATCTTAGGTCAACATTGTATGATTCACAGAAAACTTTGCAAACAGTTTAATAATCATATTTTAATTTCTGAAGTGGTTGAGGTGTTCTCTTCAGTTTTCTGATATTGTGCACTACCTGTGTCTATAACTTTGCTTTTTCAGTCTTAAAATGGTGACATTTCTCTTGTCTTTTGCAGATCATTTCCCTGTTTGACCTGGTGCGCTACTGTGTCAGTGTTTGCAACCAGATTGCCTGCCATCTTCACATTTTTGTTTTCAAAATCAAGCCTTTGCTTAGTCCCCAGTCCAGCTAATCACTGAGGGGACGCCAGCCGTTACTGACTCTGTCCCTTCCACTTAGTCGCACTCATCTTCTCTTCCCTCAGTTTTACTCCTAAAGAGGCAGGAGTCGATGTGGTGTAAAATATGTGCTTCTGCCAACTGAATGTGAGGACAAATATGATACAATAGGATACTGGAGTATTACTGTCATTATTTCTTTTCTATGTTTTTTCCACCAATACAGAATTGAATTTCTGACAAATTCATGGTTACGATGAGCAAATGTTTCAGAGGAGTACAGGTGCTACTCTGTGCGTCCAAGGAGAGAAACTTACATGTGTTTTAACTGTATAAGTGCAAGAAAATGTACAAGGAACGAATCAAGGTTTTTGCTTTTCATGATAAGGATTTTTGTAATATTTGCCTAACTTTAACTTTTGCTATTGTAAATAGGAAACTGTTACAGTGTGCTTCTCTTAAGTTAAACGTCCTGCTACAACACACATAAATATATAAATATATATATAAATTTCATGTATTGGATTTTTAAAGCAACTTCATCTTCTGCACATGAATCAAAACCGTGCTGCTATTTTGTATCAGCAAAATGTGTTTTTGGAGGAAACAGCAGCAACTTTATTTTATTATGTAACATATCAGAACATACTTTTTTCTTTTAATTTCTTTTGTACTTCAAAAATATTCACTGCCAGTCCATTCTCGGTTTAATCTTTTGATATTTCGTTTTGCTTTCTGCATTACTGGGTTTTGTACACTTTAAAGTTCAATGAGAAGGTTTTCTTTGTTTTATTTTTTGGTTAAAAAAACATTTTTACAAGTGGGAAAGGAGAACTATATTGAGTGAGAGGACTCTTTAAAGGCATTTATAGTTTTGCAGGTGTATATGAGAGACTAATAGTGGCCTTTGAGCTCTACAGTAAATTCATGGTAGTAATTTCACACATTTTGAGCTTTTGATAACTAAAATAAAAACTTGTGTTTCAGTCCTGTTACGGTTCACCGGCTGTTGCATCCACTCCGCCTAAAAAGAAATCCCATGAAAAGACCAAATCATACCTGCATGTCTCACTTTTATTGCCTACTTTTACTAAGATGTTTGCACCAACTTGGTATGTAAAGGTGGGTGGTACATTATTTTGATTAAAATTTATCTAATTTTCTAAGCTGCTCGTTCTTCTATTTTAAAAATATTTTCCTTAGTATTTTTTCTTAGATTGAGATGTAAATTGTGATTAAAATAACCAAGGTTGTTAATTCATAGAAACACATGAATAAATGACAGCAAAATGATGCAAACTTAATGACACCAAATTGTGACTTTTATTTGAAAATCCTTCTTTTGGATTTTTTTCTTCCTTTTTTTTTTTCCTACATTTGTCTTTTCATGGGATTTGTGGATAAGAAATCCCCAGACTCACACCAGACTGATGAATGAACGCAGTGCAGCTGCCTGACTGAATCCTCCTTGTGAGCTGTGTCTAATATTGATCTCACCGTTTCCCCCAAACACGTCTGCTGTAACAGAACAGGTGCACACGTGAATGAATGCGCAGGAGATGAGGTGTAAAAACAAGCTCATGGTTTTTTTTCCCCCTTTTTTTGTGATGATCAAGTTTATTAAAACCCAATCTATTCTGTTTGCGGCTGCTGCTGCTCACTCACCTCAGACTCACACCGTGTTTAAGATTGCTGCTGCTGCTGCTGCTGCTGGAGAGGGTTTCCATTGCTGGTCTGGATTCATACAGACCAGGTTATAATTTCCTGCTTATGCATTTTGTGCCTATTGATGTTTTTTTTTTTTTAGGACTCTACAGTTTTCTTTACCATCTGTAATGCCAAGTGTTCAGTCTCAACAAGTGTGCAGTATCTCAGTTTCCATTAATCAATTTCAGAATGATCGTGCTGGTTAATCATCCAGATATCTGATTATATCTTTACATAAGTGTTGGAAGACCTGCTCACCCAGATCAGACTTTTTCTTTTTATACATTTATTTGAGAAGGGATTTTCTGAAAATAAAAACTTAATCCAGAACAATGTTTAATGGGTTTTGACACTATATTTAAAAAAAAAAAAAAAAAAAATCTTGCTTCCACCAGTCTTTTGTTTTACACAAGCATGTCATATATGCCAAATCTCTCATTTTTGACTCATTTTAAAACAAACCAGCTTGAAATTAATTGGAATTTTTGAGTAACATTGTTTTTAATAAAAGATTGACTAAAAAAATTGTTAGATTTCTTTCCAACACCTGAAAGATAATGTAAAAATTGAATTGGTAGAAAAATTACTTTGACAAAATCCAATATTTTAGGTTCCCAGCCCCCATTGTAAATCAGGAAAATCATGCTTTATATGTCAAAAACACTTACTGAACATTTACCAATTACAATTTCCAAAACTTAGTCTTCAAACTGAACTAAGTTGCATTCAAGTGTTTGCTGAATAGGATGCCTTTATAATAAAATTAAAACAATATAGAGGGATTTGGGTGATCCAGGTCGTCAAAAGAACATAGCGGAGGGCTCCACTTTGCAGATTTGGTATGAAATACAAGGTGCATTTAAGAAAAGTCATAGAATGTCATTTTCCTATCTTTATTTCTGGTTCTCAGTGTTCTAGGACAAAATAAGGAATGAACTGGTTCCTCAATCTGCATGTTGTAGTATTCCACTGTACAGTTTGTATCTGGAGAGGCTTTGTATGACTTCTACCTGAAAACTCAGCTGAACAACTTTTCATAATGACTCTGTGGTACACGACCATCGCTGCAGCTTGTGTGCTTATAGTTCCTGGCATCAGGTCCACTTTCATCTGTGAAGTTAAAAAAGATGCCTTAATGAACTCATTCGTTTTCTATTACTTTGTACAAATTGGAGCCTTTCTCGATGAGCGCGTTGTCACTGTGTGCACGTGCTCTCAGAAGCTTGTGGAAAAATTTGTCTTCTTTTGGCCAGAATGCCAAGCTCAGGTATTTCACCAGTGTGCGCCACAGTGTGTTGGATCACCTGACAATCTCTGCTTCATCTAACAATGCAAATAAATTTCATATTCCCACCTAAAAATTTGCTTTTGATTATGTCTTACTATAAATATGTGCATTGCTAGGTCTTTTTCCTTCATTGCCATGAACTTGTTGCATGAAGAAAGTTTTCCTCTTGGGCATAAAAAAAAGTCTTATTTATAAAAAAGAAAAAAAAAAAAAGATGAAACTTTGAATGCCAGTTCTTTCTTGTGGAGTTTAAAAAGTTCCCTTTTGACTGACCCGAGGTGGTGATTGTGGCTCAATCAATGTCCCATTCTGTTTCAACCATTTAATGATTTTTTATTTCTTTTTTTCATTTAAAAAAAATGAAGCTGTGGGCTTTTTTTTTTTTTTTATTTCAAAATTAGAGGAAAGTAATAGGGAAGAAAAGCCAAAGGGTATAAATGTCTAATTAAACTGGAGAGCTTGCTGTTACACCCTGCTGTTTTACAGGGGAAATTGTGCATAATTGGGAGGTGTCTGTTGAAACAAAATTGATTTAGTTGGGTTATTTAATATTAGTTCACCTGTCATTAAAGTGAAAGTTTGAAAAGTAAGAAAAAGTAATTAATTAGAATTAAATATGTATTTGAAGTGCTTGTGTAAATTATTAACCACAGTTCATGTCTTTTGAATCTTCTCTAAATGCTTAAATTGCCTTTGGTTCACATTTTTTCAAGGCTACGGCTTTCTGCTGCTCATGTACAATTTAGTGCAAATTTCCCTTCTACTTTTAAAATGCTAGTGTTCTGTGAACAGTCATTTTCTTTTGGAATGTAATTTTATGGCTTACACAACTTAGTTTTTGCTATCTGTCCCTCTCCTCTTCCTGAAGTAAATAATCATCCTCATAATTGAGAAGTCCATGATACTGCACTATGTATTTAAAACATATTGTTGCTAAAACTTTTGGATTTCTTTAGCAGCATTTCATAATTGTCCAAATTAATAGAAATACATGCTGTAATGCATCAAACTCAGCGTGCAGCAAATTTATAAAATCTAAGTTTTTCCTATTGAAAATGATTAAAACTAACTCCCCAGTGGCACTAAAATTTGAGATGGGCTCTTAATTTATTTTAATATATCTATTTCTCTAGATAGATAGATAGATAGATAGATAGATAGATAGATAGATAGATAGATAGATAGATAGATAGATAGATAGATAGATAGATAGATAGATAGATAGATAGATAGATAGATAGATAGATAGATAGATAGATAGATAGATAGATAGATAGATAGATAGATAGATAGATAGATAGATAGATAGATAGATAGATAGATAGATAGATTTTTAACTAAGCACTGCCTGACAGACAGTGCACAGGAAAAAGAAAAAAAAATCCACTTGAATATTTAAGTGCGCATGCGTAACTCACCAAAGGAGGAAGCAGGCGGCGGACGTTGCGTGAGGTATTTTCAAAGCTATGCTTTACGCTTGAAGGAGTATCATTAAAAGCTAGAGATAGTCCGAACCTCTGTTTTGTTTTCAAGAGTCTTTTCCAGGTTGCAGCGCAGGAAGGTTATGTTCCCTGGAAGCCTGGAATAACGTGAGCTTCATTATTTTTACTGAGGTGGTACCGAATACAGGAACCTTTCTCTACAATTATGTGACATTTAAGAATGTTGACTTACAAAAAAAATTTACTGTGCATGTTATGTAATTAACTTAAAAATATTAACATATGATACACAGTAAATTTTGTAACATAATGTACAACCTTTTGTTAGAATTGAATAAAAATACAACAAAACTAATCTTATTTCGCAGCAGGAACTATTCGAATAGTTTAAAAACATCCGCATTTTGTGCTAGTTTGCTTGTTAAAGTGATCAGTTAGTTTAATGTGCTTTCTCTCGATTTCCTTCAGACTATATCTATATTTTGTAAGGCTGTTAGGCTGCCTTTATTTACAGTGTTTAAGTCCATGCGTTTATAGTCTCGTTTTATGACACTTTAATAGAAAAAGTTTCTTTTTGTGAGAATGGGGAAGTGAAACCTGACACACTAAACTGCATGCTGTCCTTCGAGTTTAACTCATTTCTGCTACAGTCTCAAACAAAAGAAAAAACTTACCTTGTGACTGGAAGTCAGGTGATTTGTTTTTAATGGGGTCAAAACAACACTTTGATAAATAGAAAGACGTTTAGTTTTACTTCCACTCTGGAGTTTTGGTTGATCAGATCAGTTGAAAGCTAATATCAACTGTGATTTATTGTATTCACCTGTAAGCCCCAATGTGGACATTTTAACCCCAAACTCTTTATAATTTCAAAGGAAAGGAAATAAGGGGGAGCCAGTAGCTTTAAATTCTTGAGAAAAACAGGACATTTCCACTATCTGATAAGACATCTCTCTCACATTACCTGCTGGAAAGCTAAAAAAAATTGTGTACATAAAGAAGGAATTTGACTTTCTCACTCACACAACATACAGTGAATAAATATAAATATATACATTTTCAGTGTTGTATAGTAACGAAGTAAAAACACTTCACTACTTAAGTATATTTTGGAGTACTTCATACTTTCCTCGAATATGACATTTTTTGATAACTTTCACTTTTGCGTCACTATATTTCCAAACTTAATTGCATACTTTTCCTCCAATACATTTTCAATGTGTGGTTTAGTTACTCATTACAAAAAAGTGAAAGAGAGAAACCCAAGTGTTTTGACCCAATTGACTGCATCAAAGTTGGTAGCCGACTTGCTTGGGCTTGTTTATCACCACCATTACGCCTGTTTCGCTTCTCCCATCAAACACCAAGTTAACAAAAAAGCTCTCCCTCTTCAGATGCCAAATAAGCTGCATTTCCCTCCCAATTCTTTTTTCTTTTGCATAATGACCAGTTGTGTGCACCTATAGTTTGTGAAGTAGAGTAATCGCAACGGGGTTTTTTTTCTTTATGTTGGCCGCATTTTCTATACTGACTACTTATTTTTCTCATTTTCAGCACTGACCTTACTTAAAGGGAAAACTTAAGGCTTACAAGAAGCTGGTTCAGTTGTAAAGCAGGTTAAGTTAACCTAAAGCAGGTTAAGTTAACCTAAAGCAGGTTAAGTTAACCTAAAGCAGGTTAAGTTAACCTTGTGGTTTAGGTAAAGCTCCTAATTTCCTTAACTAAATGATGCTGCAGGTTTCATTTTGCCTGCACTTGGTTGTGTACATTATTTTAAGTGTATTTAACAAGTTTACCAAAATATAAAAAATGTCATTCAAACTGCATTTGCCTTGTTTTACTTTTTACTTGTACTTTTCATTACATTACTTGAGTACATCCATTTTTACAGTACTTTCCATACTTAAGTACAAGATGTTTCAGATACTTTAATACTTTAACTCAAGTAACATTTCAGTCAGTTACTTGGACTTTACCAAAGTCATATTTTGGAGAGGTACCTATACTTTTACTTGACTCTGAGATTTCAGTTCTTTATACAACACTGTACATTTTAGAGAAAATAACATGAAGGACAAATGCTACAATGTGTACATATCGATGTATGTACTGCCATTGTTATGTTAGAAAAAGCAAAAAAAGAAAAGCAGAGTGTGTTAGTGCAAATGTGCTTGTTTTGTTTCACAGCAGAGAGGTGAAAGCAGTCATTTAGTTTGTTAGAGCCTGGGGGAAAAAAACTGTTTCTGTGGCGGCTGGTTTTTATTAATTACACAAACGCAACAAGTTCCCAAGAATGAGGGAAATCGAAATTTAAACTGTTTTTAAATTAGACTAATGCTCTCCCTGTTTTTCTTTGCTGTTTTTTCATAATAGGATTTGCTAATCGAAACTGTGTTTTAAAGAATGCATAACTGCAGTAAAACAAACCCACCCAGAGCCATAGTTTATTACAGATCCTACACTCTCTCACTTCTTATTGACTGGAACTGGTGATAAATATTTGTGCTTTCCCCTCAGACAGTGACACTCTGGGCAGTGAACCATAACAGTCATATTTAAAAAAAACAACCCTAATGATGGCATTAATGAGTGTGTTTCTCACAACACAGTGTGAAGAAGCTGTGAGGACACCATGTGGTGGTTCCAGCAGGGTCTTTGCCTCCTGCCTGCTGCTCTGGTTGTTTGGACGGTGGCATCCTTTGTCTTCGCCTACATCACAGCAGTGGTGCTGAGACATGTGGACCCTCTGTTGCCTTACATCAGGTCAGAACTGGGAGAATGTCTTCATAACCAATATGTTGGGTCCTATTACAGAAAACAAAAAAGTCAAAGTGATTTAAAATGATGTTTTGTTTTTTTTTTTCTTTCTGGCAGCGACACAGGAACATTGGCACCAGAGAGGTGTGTGTTCGGGATCATGATGGATATTTCAGCTTTTTTAGGTAAAACTATGTGGATCTGCACGCTCATTCTTTATTGTCAAAGGGACCTACACAACTGTAGACTTATTTTTTTAACCCTACTCCCTCTCTGTGTTAATGCCGTTTGTAGGCATTGCCACAATGTATGTGCGTTACAAGCAGGTGGAGGCTCTTCTCGATGATGAGGTTAAACTCCAAAGACTCAACTGCTTTGGGCTGGTCCTTGGCTGGATTAGCTCCTTCGGGATGTGTGTGGTGGCCAACTTCCAGGTGAATTTTGCTGTTCTGGAATCAGTTTGAGCTCTTTTAATATCTGAAATATTGACTGGGTCAGCTAAAAATGTATGCATCCCCCTCTGAGCAGAAGACAGCGTTTTTCTCCATGCACCTGGTGGGGGCAGTCTTGACATTCGGTGTCGGAGCGATCTACATCCTGGTTCAGACGCTGCTGTCGCATTGCATGCAACCTCACATCCACAGCAAGACCACGTTTGTGGTTCGCCTCAGCATCCTGGTCTGGACCCTGGGCAGCATCATCAGCAGTATCCTTAAATTGTCTCTGCCAGTTCTGAAGCACATTTGTAGCAATCACATGAAAGAAGAAATATGCCAATTTTTCACTGGATGACAGAAATTTTTGTGGTCTTACTGAAATATCTGTGACATGGTTTAGTTGGAATTCATTAAGATTTCAGAACAAAAAACTGTTGTGTAGCTTCTCTTTGAAGTTGATTCTTTCGCAACTCAATTTAGGGACCCAAAAATCAAGCTTTTACTGTCTTTCTTAGCTTTTTGTTTCAATTGCAAGAGTAGTATGAAGTTATTATCACACTTTTGGACAAAATAATATGGAAGTTATGTGTGAAACTGACCAACATTATTAAAACATGAAGCCAAAGATGTAATTGACTATACTTGCAAGATCAATTAAAACAGGCTTGAATCATACTTCCTCCTTCACAAACTGCTGACCCATTGCTCAGGAGCTGAGCAATGGGTCTGAGTTTTTTTTTTCTCTTTTAAAAGTTAACTTTCAGGACCGTTGTTCATTTATGCTATTAATGGTGCATTCAGGGACAGTAGAAATTAGTAATCTGAAATTTTGCCTCCTTTCCAATGTACAAAAACAAGGGATGCACCAACGAGCCATTTCTTGTCTGATAGTTTTTTCTGATTTTTCTTCAGTGATTCTAATTTGTTCTAGGTACGAAAACACATAAAAATAAAAAATAATCTGTTGCAGGCGTTTTTAGACTTAGACTTAGACTTTATTGATCCCTTGGGAAGACTCCCTCAGGAAATTGAAGTTACCAGCAGCTTACAGGCAAAAACAACAACAAAGATATCACACAGTGAGCAAAGTGCAAAAGAATACAAAAATACAAATTAAATACTAAGGTACACACTAAATGTGAGTAACCAAAACCTTAAATTATGCAAGAAACAAGGAATAAGAATATAGAATATAAGAACATAAATATAAATACAACACAAAAAAATATAAGAATTATAGGGATTGTAACTTTAAATTAAACGACAAATGAAAGTCAAGATTATCTCAATTCATACATCAAACCCCATGAAAGTACACATTTAGGTTTGATGTATTTTTACACTAAAAAACCATGGGAATTTTTCAATCTATAAATTTTGATGCATTTAATAAATAGGTAAAAAAAACTGATTTCTCACCTTCCAATCACCAACTAGTTTTGCTTAATGGGAAACTGAGTGATTATGAGTTCTCATAGACTCATAAATGCATGCTTCAAAGTTGGTTAGAATAATGAGGGAACTGTGTCTCTCAAAATTAAAGAAGCAACAGATGTTTTACCTGAATATCTGATTTGCTCATTTAGAGTTGCTTGATTTTTTTATTTATTTATTTTTTATTATTATTACTATCTTTTTTTTGTATATTGTTTTTAACTTTCTTGTACAAGCACTTTGAATTGTCTTTGGCTGAAAGACAGTTCAAAGTGTCATATAAATAAAGTTGCCTTGCCTTCCTTAACAGTCGGTCAGTGTTTGTATCATCAGTCATCATGTACAGCATTCTGTCAGGAGTGGATGTACCCCGTAAGCTCCACTGGATCCCAGGAGAACCGGTCAGTTAGTATCAAAATTATTTGTATTTATTATATTTTTTTACATCCATGCAGTTCAGATTATGGCACTGAAGCTAATGTGATTATTTACAGATACTAATCAGTCTCTCCAGTTTTTTGTCATTGTGTAATCATGAAAATTCACACAAAATCAAAAATCAGCAGATCCCTGGATTTGTTTTAAGTTTATTGCAAAATTTCTACAAAAATGATTAAAAACATTTTGTTGAAGTGACTACTAACTCCCACCTGCAGGTGGCAGGATTTCTTACTTGTACTACCTTCTACCTCACCCTTACTTGATATCAGTTGAGTAACAAAAAGCCAAATTTACCATCATACATAAATAGAAATATCGCAGAATAGCTTGCAGATATTTCTGAAGTAGCGCCACAAAATCAGTGATTAAGATTCCAAAAACAATCAGGAAATACTGGAGGGACTGACGAATGTTTAAATACAAACAGATAATGAACCTGCAGCTTAAACCAGAGCAAAAATATTAATGGAACAAAGTTTAATATGTTCCATTCCAGATGAAATGGAACACAAAATTATATAGATTTTGTTGCATTAATGTTTGTGTTGTCATCTTTTAGGGCTACGTGCCGCATCTTGTCAGCACGGTGTCTGAGTGGTTCCTGGCCTTTTCCTTCATCAGCTTCTTCCTCACTTACATCAGAGATTTTCAGGTAGTTGTTCCTGCTGTTTTACATCACAGTGCTGAATATGTGAAGTTATTTCAACAGAATTGCATCTGATTGTTGCAGAAACTCCAGTTCAGTTTAGAGCTGCTATTAAACTACTTTTAAACTCTGTGCCAACATTCAGGAAAAAACTGACAAAAATATTGCATTCAAAAGTATCTATTTTTTCCAATAGCACCAATGATGTTCTTAGTTAACTCAAAGCAAAATCATAAAATACACTTTTCAACACAGACGAATCTTGTATTTATTACATTACATATTCAATTAACTTGATTACAGGAAGAGAATTTAAATATAAAAACCTAATCAGTTTTATTTTAACAAAGAATAGTACTTTATAAAGAACCAATACTAAACTCACTCAATAACCAATTTTATTTAGATTTTTTTTGCTGTACTTTTTTATATACATGTATTAAACAAACATTTTTCTTTAAAAAAAAAAATAAAAACAAATAATCTAATCATTAGGAATTGGAGACCCTCTGTGGGGGGGATTTTATCTGTGCTCTAATGTGATGTAAATCTGAACTGTTCTGCTTCCTACTGGGTGTTGGGAGAATGACACTCATGTGAACCTCTGGTTTTATAAAAAAAAAAAAAAAAAAAAAAGCTTGTGGACACACAACACTTGCTCATGTCTCCTGATGTGTCATAAGACATGATGACAATTAAAAAGCATGATGCATAATTGTGAAAACAAATTTTACATTGCGACTATGTTTGCAGTGAGACATAAAGAAGCTGAGAGTAGAAGAAAAAAACTCATTGTGCCGAATGTTTTATATATCAAGCTGTTGAGCTGGGACAAGCAGGGACAAAGGGGGCACTGTTGTTTGCTTGATAAAATACAGCGTTTCATAAACATTTCTTTTTTATTCTTTTCTTCAGAAAATAAACCTGCGAGCAGTACCGGTTTTGCAGAGCAGCCACCTGTACGATGGGTCTATTCCACCTTCTCGTCAGAACAGACTGTCCGAAACTTCTCCGCTGCTGGCAGGAACAACATGACACAAAGTGCAGCTGCAGCCGAGTCTGCTTCAGATTTGCTTTGCTTGTTCTTAGCAAATGTTTGAGACTTTTAAGGGGTCGGGGCACCATGATGTCTCCACTGTCTTATTGTACTGTATATAGTCAGATACTGAGATTCGGAAGCGATCTGACTCAAAGGTTTTCTCACCTGCTGTAATCTGCAGAGGCTTGCATTAAGTTTGAGCTGCTCACACCACAAGAAAGTGTTTGTACTGTTTTTCATAAGAGATCTCCTAATGGATCCAATAACTAAAACCTGTGGAACCAAACAAGCAAATTGTTTTTATTTGCGCTTCACTAAACTGACAATCACAATGCAGATATTTATTCAGTTGCACTATTCTCAACACATCTGTACTATGATGCAAAGCAGTGCTTTCCTAATGGATTATTTACCGTTTTAAATAAATAGTATTGAGCTGTGAAGTCATTTAACTACATTTATTAAATATTGTCTTAGACCCTGTTGTAAGCCATAACTGGCCTGGCAAAACTGTATCAAAAGGTATTCATGGGTGTCTTACATTTTTAACCAATATATATATAAATTCTTTCTAATCTTTATTGTGTTTGTTTTTTTTTTCTGGTTATCTGAGCACAGACTTTATTAATTTAGGGATTAATGGTGTTCTAACATTTATATACCAGCTGTCAGTGAGTATGAATAAATGTTTTATTTCCACTGTAATGTCAGTGGGATATGACTCCTTTTTATGATATATTTTGCACTGGTTTATTTGCGCCTATGGTAAAGATGTGTAATAAGTCAAATTATTTAATATTTATTGTAGTGGCAATGAAAACCGTTGAAACTTTCAACATTTTATTTGAGTGCACATATTCAATACAGGAAAAGAAATTAAATTTTAAGACAATAAGTTGTGATACAATTATCTCCATTTAATTTATCTCAACACCTTTTGCACAATAGTCTGTACTGTATATGCATGCTTGTACAGGTAGCATGCATTATAGTTAACCTCAGTCTGCAAACCTAAAATAACAGTGCAAATCACTTCAACTTTGAAGCTGAAGGCAACTTCAAAATTAAATTAAAAAAGTTAATTCATTTGCTCTGCAAACTAGAACAACTTTGATATCTGAAATACTACACTTTATAGAGTTAAATTGGATGTTTTGATGGACTATGAACATCAAAACATGTTCACAGGTTTAGGCTTGTCGCTCTTAAAGTGGAAACCTACTGTAGGTGTCAGGTTAAAAACAACTTAGTTTATATAAACATTTTAATTTGCACTACCATCAAATCATTTATGCACACTATTTAGAGTAATGCAATAGGTTATAAATAAAAGGATAACACACAATGGAAACAAGTAAAATAAGTTAAAACTCCAGAATTAAAATCATGCCATACAAAAGAAAGCTGAACATCCTTTTTATTTTGTCATAAAATGATTACATTTCTAATGCAGTTTAAATATTTGTTTCTGCTGTGGTAATTTTCTATTTTAAAATGCAGAATTTTTGTTCAACAGACAGATTTAAACTTAATTATGGACCTTACATAAAATATTTCCTCCACTCACACCTTGTCCCAAAACTCAGCAACAATAGTCAAATATATATTACAGTATATTTGTTTTAAAGTCACAACATCCAATAACCACCCTGAATATGGAATAGCAGCTTTGTAAAACACATAAAAATAAAATGCTCCCCTCTTTAAACTGTGTGGTAACTTAGTGAAGCATGTTGCCATAACTACCTCCATTCAAAAGGGGATCAGAAGAGTGTTTTCCAGAATAACCCGGCCAGACATAAACTTACCGTTTACACTTGAAGTAAGAACCAGAGCAGTGGGGCTCTTTGCCATCTTTACTGAAGTTAATTTTACATTTAAAGCTCTATCTTAATTACACTCAATAAAATAAAATTGCAGTTATTTGCATGTAACCTGCAAGCATAGACTGCAAGAAAAAATGATCTAAAAGAATAGAAAATACCTTGGAACATGTGCATATGTATTTTGTGAGCAGGTTATGCTCATGGAGGGTTGTATCTAAAGAACAGTATGGAACAAAAAACATGATTGCATTTTTATTCAGGCAGAAACATTGCATCACAATCAGAAAAATAGGTTGTTGGAGCTTAACTGGCAGGACTGTTTGAAGCTAATTTTTTTTTTTACACAATATTGCAAATTATTAGGACCAAATTAATCACCCAGATAAATCCTAGCTGTAATTATCACAAGATGAGCTTCTCTGATTTTAGTGTTTGTATAATAATGGTCAGTCTACACGTTAAAAAACATCTTCCAGTGGTGGCATATAACAAAAAAAACAACCTCATGTACTCATTCTTAATTTCACTTAATTTTATTCTTCACTGAAGTGCATCTGAATGCAACAAAAATTGTTTCAAGTCACTGAACAGGATGCAGATGGTGGCAGTGATTCCCAGGACTGGGACCAGTGTTATTACCTTTTTAATCAGTGACACATCCAGTAATTTTAGAGATTTTTTTTTTTTTTCTTAATTGCTAGAAATCAGCTAGAAGCTGTGGCACAAACACAGATGAATTTTCAACAGTTCAGCTAAAGAATAAGTCTCCTTATTCCTCTGGCCTTCACTCTTAAGAAAATCTTGCAAGAGCTTAGTTTTTCTCCCCCACATGATCTCCTTGTGTGCAGTTAGTTTCAGTTCTCATATCAGACCAAAAAGGTGCTATAAACAAAATATTGTGGGTGTTATAAGGCAAAAATGGGCAGAGAATGGGCACACAGAGGCCAACAAGCTCCTAACATTCAAAGGTGCATTATGTGTAACACCCAAGTCCTGAACTCTGCCCATCTGAAGGCTAAAAGGTCGTGCCATCACAAATGATGTTCTGGCCACGTCCGGGAAACAGCTCCATCTGCCAGTACCGGGGATCCGCATACACTGCAGAAGAAGAAGACAACAATCAAGATAGAGATTGGATCAGAATGAGAAGAAATCAATAGCGAATAAAGAGGGACTGATCCAACAAAACGGCTTTCAAATCTGATTTAATCTAACACAAATATTTTTATTGTTGTCTAAAGGAGTTTAAATGTGTGTCTGCAGCAGAAGTTACCCATGTCTCCAGGTGACAGCCAAAGGTTGAAGGAGCTGCAGTGTTTCTGGCATCGCTGAACAGGCACAACTCGCACTGTTGGCAGCCCCTCCCCCACCACCAGCCAACCCAGCACCCTGACCCCCTGAAACATCAGCAGCAGATAACAATGACATCTCAGGGAGAGAGTCTAAATCATGCATATTTTCTGTTTCTGTAACCATTTCATTGATGCTCTTAGTAGTTTAACTGAACAATGCATTATATTCTGAAAAGTTAAAATTGTGGAAAAGTTAAAAATAAATTCTAAAAATTCAAGAAAAATATTTCCATTGCTTGTTAAAAATGATTAATATTTACTTCTTAGATCAAAATAACAAATATTTTGTGTGGTCTTTTTTACCCTAATATTTTCCCTTCAGTATTTGTAATTATGTTTTAGTTTTTCACTCAAATTCTGGGCCAAGCTTCACTTGCCTTGCTTTGAGAGTTTGTGCTATGGATGACCAGGCATCGCTGGAGGATGGTCCCAGCGCTGTCCAGCAGGGGGCAGAGCTCAGCCTTTGGGAAGAGCCATCTCAACACTTTTTCCCTGGTTCCAGAACTGAACCTCCTGTAGGTACAAAGACATTCAATTTGATCAAAAATGGCGTAGTGATCAAATGCATATTTTTCTAATATTCTCTGGAATATGTCCTGGCAGTCAGGACAGATTCCTGACGATGTGTTTCAGCACAGGAAAATTAAATGATTTATTAAATCGTGAATTAATTATATCTAGTTTTTAAAATTAAATCACACATAAATAAATTCTATATTTAATAATAATACATTTATACTTTAAAAAGTTAAATGAAGGAATGTCAAATTCAAACTATGACATCTCAAGTTTTCAACTTTAAGAAAAGCCTTGACACGTCAGCAGACGTATAAACACATCACCGTTCACACAGACTGACAAACCCAGCAAGGAAAATGCTGATCAGAGATGCAGCCGAGAACCTGATGGTAACTATGGAGAAGCTGAACAGATCCATAGCTGAGGTGGAAAAGTTGTCGATATGAAAACTATTAGCTGTCTACTTCATAAATCAGGCATTTATGGAAAGAAAACAAGAAGAAAGGCATTTTTTGAAACAAGTGAACTCTCAATTACCATTTGGAAGAAGATGCTCTGATCAGATGAGACCAAAATAAGACCTTCTGACTAACATGGAAGAGGCAATATCTGGTAGAAAGCTAAAACTGCAGATAACACTGACCACACCATTCCAGTTTTATACATGAGGGGGACAGAGTCATGTTTAGGCCTTTCTTCAGCAGGATAAGAAAACTCTAGAGTTAATGGGAAGATGGATGGAGTCAAATATTACACAATTCATGAACATATTGGTTCTGATGATTGAACCATTGGAGGTAGTGCAAGCACAGACTGGTGCTGAGATTCAGCTTTCAGCAAGACAATGAAACAATTTAATCAAAGCATGTCCATGTGCTCAAATGGCACAGATTCACACCAGAGCAGGGTGAAGTTAGCGGGTCCCTGAGGGAGGCCGAGGTTGTCGCTATGGAGACCACTGTCCTCCTCTAGCAGAATTGACATGGAGCCTGAATGGGCTAAGTAGAGCGCCTCGAGCTGCTGCCGCTGGATACTGAGAGACTCGCCGCCCTGCAGACAACAGTGATGATGAATAAAAAATAACTATGAATTTACAAATAAATTGTATCAGGCATATATATATATATATATATATATATATATATATATATATATATATATATATATATATATATATATATATATATATATATATATATGCCTGATGAATGTGTATTATTGCTGCAGTTTTTATCGAATTTATATGTGATCAATGTGCATTTTTGAAAATGAGTTTTGAAATCTGATTCACTTCACTCTTGAAAACACAATTCAAATGTGCCAGTTTGTGTCAAACTGTAATGATCACAGGTTGTGAGCACATCATACCAGTGCTGTGTTTATATTAAATTTAGCAGACCCTTTTTATCTTTTTTATCAGAAAAAATAAATCTAAAAATTATTCAGAAAACTGGGAAAAAAATACTTCCAAACAAATGTAAAGTAGGCTCTAATAGCACCAAATAGCCCAAAGCAACAATGGCTGCTCTTGATCAAATGGAGCTGTGACCTTCAGCAGGACCAGCTGAGGTCCCCGTCGCAGAGTCACAGTTCCCCTGAGGCTTTCTGGAACTTCCAGCACGGAGGAGATTTCTGCACATCCCGAACAGTTAACCAGACTCTGCCGGAGAGAACCAGCACTCCACCACTCATGAAAACCTGCCACACACAAACAAAATGAAAATCAGAGTTTGTGATGTTAAAAACCTCTCAGACCTCCAGGTCATTTTAGTCACTTTAGGAAGCAATATTTTCAACTCCAGTTGATTCCTTAAACTGGATTACACTTAAAGACTCCTAAATTTATAAAATTGTGCACCAAGATGCAGAATCTATTTGTCCCAAGTAAAGATTTGATTGTTACAAGCCTTCTGGAAGTTTGCGTTTTGTACAAAGCTTCCCACCTTGCAGGTTGTACTTCTTGGCAATAGGAAGGGAAAGCAGGCGGATATGGCTGAGGGGGGACGACCGGTTGCAACAGCCCAGATTTACCAGTCCCAACTGGGAGGAGCTCTGCGGGTAGGTGAAGGCCAGCACCACCACCAGCAGGAAGCCCACAGCCACCAGAAACTGCACAAAAACAAAAGACGTTAAAATATTGAGAAACCATTCATTCTGCCATACAGTCAGACATTACAAGAATGTGATGCTATCCACAGGTTTTTCACCTTAATGGTGGCTCTTAGAATGGGGAATTGTGGAGGCTCTCTTCTTGGCTCGTTGGTCTCCAGGACCTGCTTAATGAATCTCTCGATTTCTCTCTCTGACATGCCATAGCGGTAACCCGATTGGCGGAGGATGTCGATGCTCTCAGACAGTTTGTCGTAGATACATGGCTCGCTTGTTGTTGTCCCCATAGTGACAGCACTATGGGATTGTTGTCAAACACGTCAGTTTTCAGCTGGTGCAGAGAACCAGGATCATGGTGTCACCTCACCTGTTAAGAAACCAAAGGTTGTGACCACCTTCTCTAAACTATACATTATAGTTGGTTTCTATGGGCTTATAATCCCTTTGTCAGTGGTTATTATTATTATTATTATCCATACTAATTTCTGTTTTTTGGGGGGGGGGTTCTTTCAAACAGACATTTCAGACAATCAGTCAACAAATTTTAACATCAGGCAGAGGAACCCTTATAACTTGTCTGATTCTTACCTAATAGTGTATCTGGACATTGCCTGGTCCATAATGTTGGTACATATAATGAAAACACTCTCACACTGTTGTTTTGCACACTGCCACTTTACTAAACTGGGTTTTTAAACATGTCCCTGTCTACCAGGTCCCCTCAAGGCTGCGTCGTTTCCCCTCTTCACATTTTGTACACAGATGACTGTAGCAGCCGGCATAACAATAGTTAATATGAAATTTGCAGATGACTCTGTTATAGTCAGCCTTCGACATGATGATGATGAACATGCCCATGGTGTGATAAAGCTTTTCTTTTATTAAATGTACAGAAAACAAAGGACATGTGCATTGATTTTAGACACAAACCCTATAACACAAATCAAGCAGTAATTAAAGGTCAGTCAGCGGAAAAAACTGAGAAAACTTTGCACATGATTTGGTGTTTGTGGCATCTGTCAGTCAATGATGACGTACACTGCTCTGCTTATTCCATTATGTATTGATTGGTATTTCATGTCCTTTTGATATGTTTTGTCTTTTAATCTTTGATACCTTGTCTTTTAATTCTTTGTTCTTGCTGTAACATCAATTGCCCATTTAGGATACAAATAAATCTGAATCATTGTTGCGCAAAAAAGCGCAAACAGGGAGAAGAGATGTCAGAACAGCTTTATCTTCTCATTTAGTAAAACAGAAACCTGTCAACAAAAACAACATAGCAAATATACAAACCGATGCAAACACGATGGCCCAGTGCTCACCAAGGCAGTTAATCACAGATAATAATTAAAAAGGGCTTGTTGTGTGATTAAATCATTCAAAACCATAAAAATAGAAATCTGCAGCCGAAATAATCTGACAGGTTAGCTTCTCTGATAGCAACGTCAGATTCTGACTTCAGCAGACACAATTTCCCGAAAATAAAATCCTCACCTTAAGGTGATATCCACCGTTGTAGTAAGAACATTCCCATTTCTTTAACCGTTACCATGGATATTTGTATTTTTAAGTAAAATAAACTACAGGTCGTCAGTTAGACTTTAGACATGGCTGCATTCTGAACGACAGTGAAGTTCGCTTCCGATTTGTAACTTCCGGCACAGCAGCTGAGTAAGAAGCATTTCACAGCATCTGGTATCAGCTATGGTTTAAAATCTGGATTAAATCTTTAACATTGAATACGGACAGCTTAATACACAATTCGTGTTTTATAGATCTGTGTTGATTATGTAAAAATTAAAAATAAAAAGGTGAGTTTTGGTACTTTAAATCAGTTATCAAAGTGGGGATCAGTACCAACGTGAGGACTTGATGTTCTCTTAAAACCCGAGTGCTCCAAAGGAAATAACTAAAATACCAATGGTACATCTTTGGCATGATGAAAATCTTAGAAGAAATAAGAATAAGAATAATAACTCAGCACATACAAACTGATAAAATATTCACTTGGTAATAATGTGTAATTAAATATTATTTCCATTTGTTGCGAAATGTGATTCTCCATGTAACCTAAACTTTGAAAACAATTCTTAATATGGACAAAAAGATCATTAGATCAACTTAATTCTCAATCGAAATTGGATGGAATAAAATGTTATGTTGTACATGTGTTAAAAATGACATGAAATAATGTATAATTTGCTTTCAAATGCAAATGCATTTATTCCAGAAAACATATACATAAGAAATATATGGGGCAGTACAAACTACTGCCATTTGAAGAAGAAAAAATAACTAAAAGAAAAGGCCTTATGTAATGAAACTAAATTTTTTTTTTTTTTTATCGAAGCCCCACTTAAAAAATAAAGAAGTCATAATAATCCAATATGTATTAAAATTAAGTTTCTATGTAGTTTTGATAAAGTTGCGTAAACATTTCCTTTTAGCCAATCCAGCAAAATATACAAATCCTTAATCCCGCCCAAAACGGAACCAAAACAATTCCCTTCAGCCAATAAGAGCCCGGACAATAAACGGAAGTCCCAACTCCTCTTTCCGTTTATTTTGCAACATTTTTACAGTAAAGTCAAGCTGTAAACAATTACGACGTAGTTGAAGGGCAGAGATGTGGAAGCAGAAAATTAAAATGATGCTTACCTTTCTTTACAAAATGAAGCGAAAAGAAATGTTAGTCCGTATAAATTGTAACGACTATCATTAAATAATGGTATTTTATCCATCCATCCATCCATCCATCCATCCATCCATCCATCCATCCATCCATCCATCCATCCATCCATCCATCCATCCATCCATTTTCTGGTCACCCTTCTCCCTAACGGGGTCGGGAGGTGCTGTTGCCTATCTCCAGCTGCGTTCCGGGCGAGAGGCGGGGTACACCCTGGACAGGTCGCCAGTCCGTCGCAGATGGTATTTTATATGTTTTCCAAAGTAAACTTATAATGAATAATCAAGATTTATTGGAGACTGTATTTCCTGAAAGAACTCAAGAAGCACAAACTTCCACAGGACTGGCTGGTCATACATTATTAAGTC
The DNA here is from genome assembly GCA_911649635.1 of Poeciliopsis gracilis. NCBI lineage: Eukaryota > Metazoa > Chordata > Actinopteri > Cyprinodontiformes > Poeciliidae > Poeciliopsis > Poeciliopsis gracilis. The sequence goes on from CAJVRI010001403.1 coordinate 4,347,743, forward strand.
CTGTGCACATCCATCACTGTGTGGTTAATCAGGTCAGTAGAGATGATAATCATGGTTGGCTTTCCCTTCGTCCAGGACTTTTACAGGTCTAGAGTCAGGAAGGGGGCAGTTAAAACCCCTGCATCCTGGACACAAACTAAATTGTTCTTCCCTGGTTTAAAAAAGTTACACACATTTTCCCTGGTTTAAAAAAGTTACACACAATGCTTCTCCACATAACAAAATATATATTAAAGGAAATATGTTTGCAATCAACTCGCCGTTTGACTCTTCGGGGGGGCTGTCATTATGAAACAATGTTTCCTGTTGCTCTGTGAAAACAAACTGTGCAACCAACTCTGACTGCTGTACAGCACTAGGCTGAAAATAAAAAATAAAAAAAATTAAAGCATACAGCTCTAATCAGAATTCAAAATTACTGGCAAAATAAAACACATCCGAATTTGCTGTAATAAAAACCACTCATGGTTATTTACAGTTAGCCTTAGCAAGTGTTTATTTTTATTTTATTCTATAAACTTCAAATGTAATTGGAATAAAAATTCCTTTGTGGTTTTACATAAAAGCAGTTAGATGATGTTATACAGTATATATTATTTTAAATGTTTACATATAAACAGTACTAAATGTTTTTGTGAATTATATTACTCACGAATATCACATGTGAGAATCTCATAATGTCGTAAGATTGTTCTCAGCATTTGTTTTTACCAGTTTTGCTTAGTACCAAGACTGAAAAATAAAACGTTTCCTGCCTCAGAAAGACACTAGATAATAGCAACATGATTTGTATCTTGATAAAAAAAATAAAATTAAAATAAAAAACTAGCAGGATGACAAGAATCTTTAACTATCTTACAGTTCCAGAAATGTGCATAATAATAATAACCAGCAAACTCCTTACTACTACTAGGCAGTAGTAATAAATTTCCAGTATCACTTTAAAAGTGAAATCCTGTTGTGCAAGCGGTTTAGAGCAACAGTGAACCAGTGTTTACTGCAATAAGGTGTCGTTAAATGTTATAGGAACTCCATCCAAGACAATTAAAGAAGATAAGCAGCTTTTGTGCAAATGTTTAAGGACCATTGTACGTCAACATGTTCAAATTTTTTTGACATAAATAAAACCTTATCCTCTACATTTAATTTCTTTAACAATGGATTTCAGTTGTGTAATTTATTGCACAACCAAAGTTATGTAATGCTTTCCCCTATAATGTCTATATAATGTCTATATAGAGACAATATTAGATTGTAATTATCCTTAAACAGAAAATAAATGTTACAGCTGTATTTATATATTTGGTCGAAATGTCACTGAGTTACCTAAAAGAAAATGTCATTATTTTAGTTTTTTTATTGTCATTGTCTTTTGTTTTGAAAGTCCGGTCCGGAAGCTAACGTTGATGTGTCGCTTTGACGTTGTCCCGTTCTACTGCAACCTGTATGTCACTCTCTTACCTGTATGTAAGAGAGACCAACGGATAAAAACAGAACTTCACTCGTGTGAAACATTTTTGGAAGAATTTTTATCTTCAGCTTTCTCTAACAGGAACCTTGTTTTCTGATCAAGCTCACGTCATTATATTTTCGGTGTTCAAGTGAGTGTTGGCGTGGACGGAGATCGACAGAGCTTTAACTGAAATCAGTCTACCGACCCGATGCTTTCCCCGGGCAGGACCATCTCCTCCCGGCTGCTGAGGCCGGCCTCGTGGCTGCCTTTTCGTCTGTGTTCTGAGCGGACAGCCGTTAGCTCCATCCAAAAAGGTAACAACAACCAGGAGCAATCCAACCTACTTATTTAATTTAACGTAGCTAGCATTAAGCTAATCCTAAAGTGACGCAGTTTATTAGGGGGTACAGAAAACTTTATAATACCTGTGATCTAATTAAATGTAATTTCACTGTGTCAGAAAAAGCACATAGCTATTTGATTTCATTGTTGTATATTTGTGTGTTTGAAAGGCCAACTTATAAAACGAATTGTGTTGATGGGCATCAGTTTTCATAACACTAATGCTTTTAAGTAGTTATGATATGGTGTCTTGTTTTGTACTTCCATACACGTTTTGATTTATAACCAGAGTATATTTTGCACATATTGACCAAGTCAATCTAATAATAATTATTATGTTTTGTATAAAATTCAATTAGTGCACTGGTTGGTTTGTTGACTTAAAAACTTATTTTCCCAATTGAAAGACATGTATGTTAGCCATTATACTGCTAACTTGTAGTTTTTATTTCTGAAAATAAGTAAAATTTAAAACAACAAAAAATGGCACTTTGTCTTCCCTAATTTAATAAATATAGTTGATGAATAAATCAATGACATAGCCAGGCAGGATTACAGGCTAATTCTTCCATCAGCCCATCTACCATTGTTGTTTTCAGAGTAGCTTTATATTTTGAAATATTTGACAGTTACCTGATTTTGGGTCAATCATTTAATCAGCTTGGATAGATCAGAAAATATGACAAATAGCTAGACTGCATTCAATAAGAACCTTTTGTGCTGAAATTATCTTGAACTTGCATAATGTCCTGATTGTCTTGGACTTTTTTTATAGTGAGTTTAAAATGTGTGAATTATGTTTTTCACTGTAGAGCTGATCAAGAAACATGAACTGGAGAAAGATGAGCTGCGGCCCCTCTACATGGACTTCCAGGCTACTACTCCTATGGTATCTGTTTCCTGTCAATTATTCTGCAAGTCATAACGAATTGTTTTGCCTTGTATTTGCATTTATAATTTAGTTCTGTATTTTGAAGTTCAATAGTCATGACTTCTGTTCGTGTGGCAACAGCTTCAAAGTGCTAATGATTTATCTGATCATGTGGAAATCCTGTCCATTTTTACTAGGAACAAATTCAATGTTTTATCATTTGAAAGAGACTTATTCTTCCATTAAAACCTCTGATCAAAATCATTTTTGAAGCTGGCTCAGCACACCATGCAGCTTCCTAAACTAATGGATTATGTGTGTGTTTAACAAGTTGTTTTTGGTATATTTAGGATCCTCGAGTCCTGGACGCCATGTTGCCATTCCAGGTGAATTACTATGGAAACCCTCACTCTAGGACACATGCCTATGGTTGGGAGAGCGAGACTGCCATGGAGACTGCCAGAAAGGTATCAAGATTCTCATTCAAGGCAGGGAGAAAGTAGGAAAAAACTTGTAGTATGCAAATACTTTGATAAGAGCTCCCCTACCTTAGATTAATGGCGATCAGGTGTACTCAGTGGTGGGATCTTGAATGAATTACTCCCTGGGAAAAAAACTCTCCTTTTGCCTTCCTTCTTCTGCCTCACACATAGTCACATTATGCAACCAATCAAAAACAATTAAGAAGTAAACAAAAACAAATAAAAAAAAACCAAACAAACAAAAATATATATATATATATATATATATATATATATATATATATATATATATATATATATATATATATATATATTATTGATGTGTTTTTCCATGAGCAGCAGGTGGCCGATCTTATTGGAGCCGATCCCAGAGAAATCATCTTCACCAGTGGAGCCACAGAATCCAACAACATGGCCATCAAGGTCCTGTCTTTTTACTTTATTATTTTTACACACACAGACAACCTGAACTCACTTCTGACATCTAGTTTTGTTTTAAAGTAAGAAAAAGTTTTTTTTTTTTATTTATTTTAAAATGAAAATAATTGCTGCACATTATTTTAGCACATACTCTGTTGTGTTCTCTTATGGTTGCAAAATGCTTGAATAGTATGGAAATAATTGATTAATAAGTCCAACTTAAACATGATGAGGTAAAATTAAAGTACACCAAAACCAAGCAAAAATAAAAAAAACATAAAAATTAAGACACAGGACCTCACTCGGTGTTGATTTTTTGTATTTCTCCCTCCAGGGCGTGGCCAGGTTCTACCAGGCCAAGAAGCGACATGTGATCACAACACAGACTGAACATAAATGTGTTCTGGACTCATGTCGGATCCTGGAGGCTGAAGGATTTGAGGTCACCTACCTGCCTGTCCAGAGTAATGGACTTCTGGACCTGCAGGTACACTACAACAGTGTTCACCCTGACAATGTCTACAGTGGCTCTTAATGTACATACCCATATTAAATGCCAATGTTTAGTGTTGGTCAAATATGAGTCTTTGAGAAGACTGTTTAAAACTTTTGACATATTATATGAAAATAGACAAAAGGAAAAGACTAAAACTTCCCAAGTTGACTCTGAAGAAGAGTTAGCTACTAGGAATTTCCAACCTTTTTTCTACAAATAGTGACACATACAAATGAAAATACATTCTCAGGGCAGGGAGAAAGTAGGAGACAACTTTGTGTTTGAAGTTTTTTTTTTCTTACATACTAGCCAGTTTTGGTCCAATAAAAATAAAGACATCTCCAGAGGAAAGTTAGCAAAACTTTAGAACTAAATCTGACTATTTTTGTCAAAAGCTGAAGATAGTAAATGTTCTCACACTCTGATAGATCTGGAGAATATTTAGAAGTCAAGAGGTAAGATTCTGTCAGACTGCTCCAATAAGGATTGAACACTAAAAATCAATCAGAAGCTATTTCAAAGGTGTACAAACTTATACAGCTAGGTAAATTCATTTTTTTAGTTTTCTAACTGATCTGTTTGTTTTAGTTTACTTTTATATCAAATTCATGTCACAGTATAAGTTTAAAAAGTATTTAAATGATTTCTCATAGTGTCATGTTTTTACATCATAAGAATTTCCATTCGTAACAGGGCGTTGGTGGAATTCTTGATAGTGGCTGTAGATCTAACTATAAAACCTGTGTGTGTCATTGCAGTTACTGGAGTCCTCCATCCGTCCGGAAACCTCATTGGTGTCCGTGATGACCGTCAACAATGAAATTGGAGTCAAGCAGCCCATCAAAGAAATCGGTAGATATGGCAGCACATAATAAGTGCTTGTTACCACAAAGTAAATCAGCCAACTGTCGTTGCTTGGCTAATGTTATTGGTCTGATCAAGGTTTACTCTTCATCCTGTTTTCAGGTCAGATTTGCCGATCCAGGGGAGTCTTCTTGCACACTGATGCTGCGCAGGCTGTTGGAAAGATTCCTATCAATGTCTCTGACTGGAAGGTCGACTTGATGTCCATTAGTGGTCACAAGATCTACGGACCCAAAGGTTAGCATAATTAGCCTTAGTTGGTTTAAATAATAATGTACACAGCCTACTTCCATGTCATACCTGTAATAAACCCATTTGTACCCATATACTTAAACCACTGCATATTTGTTTACTTCTCTTGTTCATTATGGGTTTTGATGAATTATAAGAGAATAAATTGGTAACGTGTGTTTTTTTTTTTTTGGAGGCGTGGGCGCTTTGTATGTGCGACGCCGACCTCGAGTTCGTTTGGAGCCGCTGCAGAATGGGGGCGGCCAGGAGAGAGGTCTTCGCTCTGGGACGGTACCCACTCCGCTGGCCGTCGGGCTGGGAGCCGCCTGCAGCATATCTCAGAAGGAGATGGAGGTAAAATCAAGAAGAAAAACTGAGTGACCAGACCTAATGGTTACCTAAAAAAATTTTTTCTATTTAGTATGATCATCATAGAGTGTCCATGCTGGCTAACCGTCTGGTCCAGAAAATCATGTCTGAGATTCCTGACGTTGTCATGAATGGAGACCCAGAGCAGCGCTACCCTGGTAATTGTTTTGCTATCCTTACTCTTCCCTTCTTTCATTTTTGGTATCTAGTTGGTCTTGTTTTCTAAACTTAAAACCAACTTTAAAATTTTGCTCTTAAACTTGACCTAAAAGCCTCCATTCAGTAAGTTTGGAAGAGGAGCATAGAAGAGGAGCATAAAAGACAGTGTTGAACTTAAAGCTTGTTTATTAAAAAACCTGAATTTGTGTATTTACAGGATGCATTAATCTTTCATTTGCCTATGTGGAAGGAGAAAGTCTGTTGATGGCACTGAAGGATGTTGCTTTGTCATCTGGAAGGTCAGACTGCAACCTTTAACAAACATGAGTTTAAAACTGTATAATGTTGTTACTGTTTTTTAAAGAGAAGAGTGTTTGTGTGAGTGCAGTGCATGTACGTCAGCTTCTCTGGAGCCATCATACGTTCTCAGAGCCATTGGAGCAGATGAAGACCTTGCTCACTCTTCTATCAGGTATAAATACTAGACAAAGGAGATCTGTATTTTTTTGGCTATGGGATCTCTATATTTTAATTTCATTTGAGTTACTTATTAAGAGTTTTGATAAAACCAGTCTTGTTCAGATCCTGGTATATAGAATCAATTAGTATAGTCCAGTCATATAAACAGACCCAGACTTCGATGCAGATATCTAAATATAACTGTATATGATAAGATCGGATTAGACTGAATTACTTCTGTATATTTACAGATAAATTGCACTGGTTAATCTTGTGGGAAGTCTTGAAATGAAACTCTATATGCATAAGATCAAATAAAATCTCTTTGCTGCAGGTTTGGTATCGGCAGGTTCACCACAGAACAAGAAGTCGATTACACAGCAAAGAAATGCATCCAGCACGTCCGGAGACTCAGAGAGATGAGGTGACCAACTCTTACTTTTCATCTGATCAGGTCTTATTGTTGACTGTAACATATTTTTAAATAATTCTGCCTTCCCTAACCTTCCTCCGTCTCCTCTCTTTTCAGTCCTCTCTGGGAGATGGTTCAGGAAGGCATTGACCTGAAGAGCATCAAGTGGACGCAGCACTAGACCCCACCCACTGCTTGCTGATAATGATTACGGTTCCTAAGAAATTCTTGGGATGGTCCAGCAATTTTTTCCTCTAAGCAAACACGCACAAACTTCCTGTCCAACTTGAAGTCTGTTTGTAACTGTAGCTCTTCGTTTTTGTACAAGTTCCTAAAGTTTGTCTCTTAGGAGACATTAAGCAACAACACTGCTTTCTCTGACAGTCGTATTCTACAAGGAGGCTTCCACAAAATGTGCAACTTTATATGATCTGAGATACAGCTTGAAAGCTGAATCCTACAAATCATGATAGGGGATAGAACAATAGAGTACAATGGACAGAATATGTAGTTTGTGTCATTTTTGAGTAAGATGCCAGGAGAGGAAAAATCTATTACATCATTTAAAAGGAAAAACTGTTATGCCAGCTGTTCTTATTTATATTAATGTATTACAGTGAACATGCATCTACTAACATTTTATATACAATATATAGATGCCAGTATGTATCAGTTTGAATTACATGGATTTAATATCATCCTGTTGTCAAAGCCTGGTTAAAAGCTTTTTAAGGTAAAGCGCAGCTTACAAATCCAACTTTGATCTTGTTAAAATATAAAGTGCTATAAAAAGGAATAGTGTTGATGTAATATAAAAAAACCCCCCAAAACATCTGCATTCATCTTTGAGCAGTTTCACTGACCCTGTGGATGAAACATATGCCCACCACATGACGCCGCCTCCTGTCAAGGTGATGCGTTAATGAGGCGTCAAATCGAAAAGTGATGAAAAGAAATAAATTTCTGTAAATGTTGATTTCAGTTACATCTGATTTGTATTGGAGTGTTTGCACTCTTTGATTTAACTGCTTTTTTAACTGCTTTTGTTTGTGTTTGTTTTTGATAAAGTAAGGGTTACATGAAAATGGCATATGGATAGGAAATGGTCCACTTCATGGGCAAAAAACATACAATATGAATCTAAACACAAGTGTCAGTTTGTCTCATCTCTTTTTTTATGATCCCCTGAAGGATTATTCAGTTTTCCCATCAAATAAGCAGGTTGAACCTTCATCATTGGTTGTCATTTAAAATATCCCCTTAGTTAGTCAGAGTGGAACATTCTTTAGACTGTAGTTCTTAATAAATCAACAACTGTGATGAAATAACTTCCAAACAGAAATTTGACAAACATCCATATGAGACGATTAAAGAAATACAGAAAATTGTTCTCCAAATCAATGCTAGGAAAGTAAATGTAAACATCTCTTTAAGAGATGTATTTTATTTCTAGGCTCCTCCAGCTGTTGTATTTCATGACTCCACAGTTTCTGCTGTTACACAGTGCTCGTTAGTACCAATAAAATCACTGATTTATATTTATGCAATCAAGACCTTTACCAATTTGTGTTTTGTTTTATGCTATGTACACAGGATGTCATATCACTTTTTTGTATTTAACTCTGTTAAAGAGTTAAAGGCTAACTTGAAATGTCCAACGAGCACTAGCACCTCTCTTCCACCTGGCTAGTGTTTGAGTTAAAGTAGGAAAAAAATGAGTATATTGTCAACAGCTCACTTATTTAATAGCTTTAAAACTAATTGACATTGATCAAATGACAACATTGACTATTTTAACACATTCACTGTAGGTTAATGCACAGTTTATAATTAAATGATTCAAAAGAAAAAAAAGTCAGCTTGTTAAAGAAGATGAAAAAACATATTTTGCTCACCATTGAAAACAAACTCAAGAAAAGGAAAAACATCCATTGTCTATATTCACACTCTCCTATCTTTACTGACTATTTGAAATAATTAAATATTTCATTTTCTAACACCGTGCTGAGATACATGTTCACATTCCATATCATGCTGCAATATTTCCACAAACTTTAGTGTGTTTGGTCAGGTTTTATGTGATGACCCCAACATTAGGTAAAGGCAAAGTACAAGGACATTTTTTTAAATAATTGCAATCTTTTTCAGTGTGTCTCTACCAGTTTTTCACATCTAGAGAATTAAATGTTTACCAATTCTTCTTTGTAAAACAGCTCAAGCTCAGTGAACTTTGGTGGAGATTATTTGTGAAAAATCAATATTTACATCTAGACGCATTCTCTATTGATTAGGGTGTAGGCTTTGACTAGACCATTTTAACACTCAATCACTCCACTGTATTTCTGGCTCCTGTTGGTAGCTGAACCTTTGCCTCAGTCTCAAGTCCCAGTCTTTTCCTCAAAATTCCAACAAGTTTCACTCTCCTTGCAGAGAGGATATTTTTTTCAAAACAAATAACATGCATTGAAATGTAAAACAGTTCGAGGAGTTTGAATACATACAATCTGGATTAAAGTGCAGCGAAATGTTCAAAAATTAACAGTTTTACTGATAAATGTTTCTATTTTCTGACACAAATTAATATTTTAGTTAATTGGCATGGTTTTAAATTTTTCAATAGATTAGATTTTATTTATTGGACGAATTGAGTTTGACTTAATATCAATATCTATGATCTACATATTATAAAGGAAATCCTTATGAACCACACTTCACTTGCGGTGGCGGTAATGCCTGTTGTTGTTGTTACCAACCGCCATTAAAAATTAAGAAGTTTTTTTTTTTTTTTTAACCAGACTATTTGGATTCAACCAGCAGGGCGCGTAGGCTGCACACTCTCGCGTGATCTTTGCTGTTATCGCGGTATTTGCGCCGACATTTCGTGCAGAAACACCCTGCAGAGAGAAGAAAAGACTCCCGTGTATGACTAAAACGTCAGTGTGTAAATTGACAAAATTCCTCGGTAAGAATCCACATTCGACAGGCCGCTTAATGACACTGCCCAGGCGGCTCGGAAAGCCCGCGTACTGCTCGGTTTTCAGCTCTAAAACACTCATTAACAGGTTTCACCAGCAGCTATAGCTGCTAATCGGAGGTTAGCCTCAATGGATGCTAATACAAATGAAACACGCTGGTTGGAATTAGTCGATAATGAGTTTTAGAAAATGTGTGTAGTGGATATGTATCGAAGCTTTGCTTAGTTTGCACAACATTGACTAGATATTTAGCATGGTTTTGGTCGAAATCTCTTTATTTTTTGGTTGCCCCTTACCGTTAGCTAGCTAGCCGAAATTCATTATTTTCTTCACCGTACAGCTCAATGAGGTTAGCTGATTAAAGTTTGGTTAATTGCATTTACGGCTGCATACAGAAAGTTGTAAATGCAAACAAAAATATTTTCAAAGTATTTTCATTCAAGATTCCAGTTTGATAAAATAAATGTAAACTGGAGCAATGGCAATGGCATGTCTTGCTTGACTTAATTCATTACTTGAACTTAGACCAATTCTCTCAAGTAATTTATTTCATGTCGTATATGTACCTGTACATTATATAGGCAACATTTTCGAAATAAATTAGCATATGATTTCTAAACTAAGACTGTGTGTAGCCGAAGCCATTGTTTTAAAGGCTTGAATTCTGGGATAATGTATGTTAATTTCCTTTGAATCCTGTGAAAACATGAGAGCCTAAATCGCATTTTAATAGGTACTGGTTTACTTCTCTTTATTTATACGATTTAACTGTTTGCCCTGAAAGTGCAAATCTTGCTTCTCATTAATATAGGGTTTTATAAAGCAGTGCAAATGCTCAATGCAGTGCAAAAAATACAGTTTATTTTACAATAAAAGAACATTTGTCACACATGCATTTTGAGTATGATGATACTTTAGCTGAAAAAAGTGGCCTTTGTGGTTCTGTTTTCTTTTTGCTCATTTGTGGTGTGTTTGATAATGTTTACTTGAAAGTACTCTTGTTGGAGTACATAATGCAGGTTCTGAGTGGCTTTATATCTTGTATGCATGATTTCAGTTTTGTGTGTTAAGGTACTGAGTTACTGAAGATTATTAAATATAAAAATTATTTTTATGAATTTCTGTTCAGAATGTGGATGCTAGTGGAGCTTTGTACGAGTAGAGTCAGAAATGATCAGTGACTGCAATATTAGCAAGAGGTTGGAAAAAGCATGTTGATTTGACCTCAGATTTTTTTGATGCTGTCTTATTGTCTTGCCAGAGATTTGGTCTCCAAGTTGCATTGGCATGTCCCTCCTACTGATTTAGTTACTTTAAAAAAAAAATCATGTGGAGTATTGTTTGTTTTGTTCCCTGATTCAGAATTTGCTGTTCAAAAATAAAAATCTGCATTTTTTTCCTTCTTTTTGCAGGAAGTGGTTTTCTGATTCTTTCCAGCTTCATTTTGCATCGCTATTCCTTGAGTTTCCAGGGTTGGTTTGATGGTTTTTTCTCCTGGTTTCTATTGTACTTTGGTCTTATTTCTCCTCTTTATGCAGCCTGCTTAGGTACATTGATACCAATGTGAGAGGATCATTACAACTTCATTGAAGATTATGTTTCAAAGCATTGACAGAATTGTTGTTAATCTCTGTTGTCTTTTGTGTAATCTGCATTGTAGCACTTGGTTCTCTGGGGATGATGATGTTGAGCATCATGTTGTGTAGAACACTGCATTTCGTCTTTCCAGCAATTTTAACTTTGCTTGAGTTACACAGGGCAGTGGCTCCTCAATCTTGAATGGCAATGCAGAGAATTTTACAAGTGGCAAGTTTGCTCCATCTTCTGTTGCTCTGCGTGTTTTATTGGTCTTAGCTGCCATATTGCTCTGCTCTTTTCCACTGTTTTTCTGTTCATCAGCTGCTATCTTTTGTTCTTTGCTGATAATCAGTTGTAAACGTTGCTGTGGTTTATATGATGCTTATGTTGCTCTGGTTAGCATGATGCTTTTTCTGCTCTCAATAAATGTTCCTAAGATTTCTTTTTAAAAATTAATGATAATGTTCTGTTGTCTACAGAGTTTCTCCTGCTGCCATAATATTAATGTTTGATATCATAATGTTTGCTGGTAGAGATGGTCATTCTGATGTGTTGTACAAGGTGGAGCTGAAGTGCTGCTTGCTGACTCAGATGTATGAAGATGCATATCTGTAAGATTTTGCTGAGTGCCTGATTGTGAGATAGCTCCAGGGGATTTTTTGGTGTTGGGATCTGGTTTCATCAGAACTTGGCTGAGTCCTTTGGATTTCTGAGGTAACTTGTTTGTTGCTGTGATTATTTCATCCTTTACAAGTGTTTTAAGTTCTTTCAGGTTGGGAGGCTTGTGTCATTAGTTGATTCTCAAAGTTGAGTTTTGATCAATCTTAGTATGTTTGTTCAGTTTAAACCTTTAGGCAATCATACATTAATATGGTATTTTTCACATTTTGAGTCTGATTGAGAGTTAGCTGTTGACACTGATTAAATTATAAAAGACATTTTGCAAGTTCCTGAAACACACCTTTCACTTTTTCACCCTTCATGTCATTTTGCTGCATCAACAATGTTTTGAACAGGAATGTTTGTTTCTCTGACCCTTTCACCAGGTTTCAGTGTCCTGCAGAAATCCTGTAACTCAGTGAAAGTATACACACTGCTTAGTTGCGTTGGTGAGTTTGAACCGCATGAGATTTATTTTTGCACTACATTTGACCAGCTTGAGCAAACAAAGCTGATTTCTCTGCATTCCAAGGTAAAAACAACTTTCTCTGAAGAGACAGTTATTTTTTTAACTGAAGTCAGTAGTAGGGTTCAGAAAGATCAAAAATATTTAAAACTTTGATGAACCAATTTGTAGATTCTTAGCACACTTTCCTTGAGTTCAGTCAGTCATTATTTTTCAGAAGCTGAAAAATAATGACTTATTTCTCCTCTTTATGCAGCCTGCTTATGTACATTGATACCAATGTGAGAGGATCATAGCATCACACCATGTCTGTAATAGGAGTTAATTTAAAAAAACATGCTATTTAAAAATAGAAAAAGACAAAATTATGTAGTTAACCTTTTAAGATGTCTTTTGATTCTTATATTGGCAATCAATTCTGCCAGAATGACTGTTAAGCTATGCCTTCTGGGTATCTGTTGAATTTGGCTCAAGACTGTCTTCCGCCTTTTGCTAGTTAAACTGAGAAATTTCCAAGGTAAGATACAAATTGGTATCTTATGGCCGAGGGCTGTTTCTCGTACCCGAAAAGGTTAGGTACCAAATTAAACAGCAAAAAAAGAAATATTGAGCAAAATGCACAACAGGAGTTGTCTGTTGTAACACTCTGACTGAAAAGCCAATATGAATGCATACAGAGTACATTTTTCTTTTAAATTTGCTTTTGTTCTTCTTCTGACTTGATTTCAGAACATCTCACTGATACTGTAAATGGTTAACTTGGAATCTTGCAGTAATATGTCGCACGCCAAGTGTGGTTCTCAAAATTTGCTAGTGGATCAATATGAAGAAGTTTTGGATTGGTCCATGTTTTATTTTGGCCATCAGCTGATTCTTGGTACATCTCTAGTACAGATGTCTTCTCCTTTTCAGATGACTTAGTTCTCTGTACACTGGTTTTGTAGCAGGTTTACAATCTGGAAGCAGCTGTCTGTTCCGAACTTAAAGGTAGGACTGGGCAAATTGACCTCAAAAATGATATCTCAGTGTAACTGGGTTATAGCTCAATATACAGTGTCCATGGCTATGATGCCTGTTCTCGCCTGAAACAGACACACTTGGTTTTCCAGATGAGCTGGTCGAGGAAGATGTGAGTGGTACCTTCAGGAGTGTATGCTTCCAGTGTCTTGTATGCAGAAGGGTAAATATTTAGAGCCATTTGCATAGCTCACTTGAAATAAATGTTTTTGAGTTATTGCCCAGCCCCACTCAAGGATTTTTTTAAGAAAGTCAAGAACCAACAGTTGGCCAGATTGTTATTTTAATGTATTTTCACAACTGTCCGGCAGACTCTGTTCAGTTGGGGACCTACATTGCAATACTTGTTACATTTTCATGTGGTGCAGTTTGATTTCACAATGCATTGTGTCAAACAAACCAAACCCTTTGAAAAAACTGTTCCCCTGGTGCAGTGTTATTGGTGACACTGCACCAATAATCACTGAAGGAAACTGCACAAAAACCTCTGAAGAAGATACTGAGCAAAACGTCCTTCTTCACCAAATGTAAATAAAAACATAGCGGTGTAAAATTTTAGTGGATGTAGGATTTGTCTTTTGTCTTTGATAAAAGGTCCCAAGCAATTTCTTCCACTACTCTAGATTTGCACATTTGCTTTGGTTGTATTTACTCAGAATGCCTGAGTCTGCTTCCTGCTTTTGGAGTGGTCTCCAGTCCGCTTGGCAATCGTATTTGAACTGTGTCTGTTTGCATCAACAAAACTGAGATCTATGTTTTTAGGCCAGCCATAGTTCACTCAGATTTCAATTGTGCATTCACCTCTCCCAAAATGAACCAGACTTTCTAAGCAAATACACTACAGTTTGATTAAAGCTGACCAAACTGGGCTTGTGTCAATGCATCCTAAATGGACTAAGATAAGACTTTTTAAAAAGTATTTTCTGGAACTGAATGGTTGGTTTACAATGTTGAAAATGTTTTTTTTATTTTAAGGTGTCCAAGAAATTGATCCAACTTCAGGTTAGCTTTAGTACTTGAGGCGTAAACATTTGTTTGTTTTTTTTTTTGTTTGTTTTTTTTAGCAAAGTGTGACTATATTTTTAGGTTGGTGAAATTGTGATTAAATGAGAAAATATTACTTTGAAAGTAAGTTTGTCATTCTTCGATGACCCATCGAACTCTTGAGTGAAGTGGTACTGCAGGTGTTTTGTCCCCCCCCCCTGTTGTCACCAAAAAGTAATCTGTTTATGCCTCATATCACTTTTGAGTTATTTTTGTAATGTAAGCATTAGGGTAATTTGACATTAGAGTGTTCACATCTACCCTTGAGGTTTTTTACAAGCTAAACACATTTTCTGGATTAAACAGAAGATACTTATCATCCAAACTTTAAGATGATTTGCATAAAATGGCTTGTATACCTGTTTGCTTAATATCAATTGATCATGGTTATTTGACCTTTTTGTCTAGTGATAAATGGCCCATGAACAGTTCTAAACATGGCAACATTTTGGACTTTATTTTTAGCTTTTAAGTTATTGATTTGATTGAGTTATTTTGTTGGCGCGAAACTACAGTGTGAAATCAGAGCCTTCTGAAGATTGGCTTTTTAGAGTTACTTTGTTCATGCTCATAGCCTCCATTTGTTTTAAAGAGCAAAAACAATCTAATTTGCTTCATAATTTTATTTTTTTATTTTATTTTTTTCTCTGAATCAGGATTACCAAACTTGCTAGAGGTTGGCGTTTTAGTTGTTTTTAAATTTTAAAGATGTTTTTTTTTATTCAAAACACCTCTGGTTTCCAATATCAGAGGCCAAAATGACTTTGCAAAGTTTGAAAAAAACAAACAAAAAAAAAAACGGTTTCTACATTATCAAAAATGTAATGTTACTTGCCTGCATAATTTGAACTCTGAAACATTTAGAAACTTCTCTGCTTCCCTCTGCTCTTCATCTGATGGTAGTATTGCTTTCTCCCCAGGTTGTAGGGCTGTTGTTAAACAGTCAATATGGCTGTAGTCATCAGGCTGCAGGGTCTGCCCATAGTGGCTGGGACCATGGACATCAGACACTTCTTCTCCGGCCTAACCATTCCTGATGGTGGAGTTCACATCGTGGGTGGGGAACATGGTGAAGCCTTCATTGTGTTCGCCACAGATGAGGATGCTCGACTAGGAATGATGCGTACAGGCGGGTCCATTAAAGGCTCTAAAGTATCACTGTTACTCAGTAGCAAGACAGAAATGCAGAACATGATTGAACTTAGCCGACGTAGATTTGAAGCTGGAGCAGGGCCAGTAGAGATAACAGCACCAACACCTGGAAATGCTAACCGTCAAGCACCAACAGCCTCCATACCAACGGTGCAAAGTGGGGCAGGAGGGAGATCTAGTAGCCATGGGAATCAGGGTTTTACAAACACCCCAGCTTCAGTGACTGCTGTAAGCTCATCACAAGACCAACCAACTAACAAAGCAGCAGCAACCATGGCCAATGTGGTACCAAGCTTCCCCAATAACTATAGTTCAACTCCCACAATTTCCACAGCTCTATCATCACTCAATGCTGGTCCTCCACCCATCTCTGTTCTTGCCAACATGCCCTCCATGCCCCCAATGCCCACACTGCCCTCTATTTCAGTTCCTCCTCCAGTATCCACCCTTCCGCCTGTTCCTTCTGTTACACCTTTGTCCCAAGGTCCCCCAGTGCCACCTATAGCCCACCTTCCTCATATGCCCTCTCTACCCCCCTTCAACCCCTCTCTACCTCCCCCAGGAGGACTGGGCTCAGGTCTGCCTCTTGGAACCCCTAATCCCATGTTGTTCAACCCTCTTTCTCCATTGGCCTCGCTTGGCCTTCAAGCTCATATGAAAGCTGCAGCAGTTGTTGCCACTGGAGCAGGGGGATCAAACCCTGATGAATTGTATGTTCTCCTCCAAAATCTCCCATTCTCCTGCTCGGAGATGGAAGTCAGGGACTTCTTTCGAGGTCTTGGTGTAGATGGGGTTCGCCTACAGAGGGATGGGCAGGGTCGACCGAATGGTAGGGCAATTGTCAAATTCTTCTTGCCCCAGGATAGTTTTGAAGCTTTGAAGCGAGGTGGTGGCATGATGGGCCAAAGATTCATTGAGATCAGTCCGGGCTCTGAGCATCAGTGGGCCAGCATCAGTGATAGCAGGATGAGCCATATGTCTCATAATATTAGTAAATTACACAATGAGCCCCACGATCATCAGAACCGCCGCATCAATGTTGGTCCTGGAGGCAGAGATCAACGAGAGAGGTCACGATCTCCTCACAGGCAGGAGTTTTGTGTCTATCTGAAAGGTCTGCCTTATGAGGCCAACAAGAGACAAATTAAGGAGTTTTTCAACAATTTGGCCATTGTAGAAGATAGTGTCTTTATTTCTTATGGCCCAAATGGGCGGGCTACAGGGGAGGGCTTCCTTGAATTTAAGTCAGAGCAGGACTACAAGGCTGGGCTTGGAGCTCACATGCAGTACATGGGCTCCCGCTTTATTCAGGTTCACCCAATCAGCCGAAAAGGAATGATAGAAAAGATTGATGCTATCCGCAAACGTGAAGCAGGACAAGGTGATGGCAAGAACCCAGATGGGATGAAAACACCAAGGAATTGTGTCCACATTAGCAACATTCCCTACAACATTTCCAAGAAGGATGTTCGTGCCTTTTTTGATGGTATAGGCATATACGAGGAAACGCTGAAAGTCCTGACAGATGGTAATGGCAATGGTTTGGGGCAAGCCATTCTACAGCTGAGAACTGAGGAGGATGCTCGCAAGACTGAAAGGCTACACCGCCAAAAACTGAATGGCCGAGATGCCTTCGTCCATCTGGTGACCTTTGAGCAAATGAAGGAGATTGAGAGAAATCCTCCACCTCAAAACAAGCGAGGTCAACGCAACCAAAGCCATCAGAACCAAAACCAGCACCAGCAGGCACCACTTAATCCCCAGATTAACCAGCAGCCCCAGATTAATCCTTTTGCAGCCATGAGTGGTGATGAATTTACCTTTCTTAGAAACACCATGGGCAACCTCAACAGTAATCCGTTTGTTACGCCATTCTCTGCCCCAGGTAATGGGCTTGCAGGTCCTCCTCCCATGCCTCCTCTAGCAGCAGGGTTAGGGGAAGTAAATCTTGGTGTTGCTCCCCCTCTGGTTCCAGGAATACCTGGCACTCCTATCTTGGAGCCACCTGGTTTTCGCCCTGGGGCTACCGGAGGAGCTCCTTTTGGCCAGGATGGGCTTCGAGGCCTAGTACCTTTTGACAATGCCAATAGAAAGGGAGGTGGAGGAGGACAGAACCGGGGTGGAGGGGCTAACCCCACCACCAATAACCAGGGACTTCCAAGTGGTGGAGCAGCAGGTGGGCAGCAAGTGTTTACTCCTGGGAGCGAAGCCCTACGGAACCCTTCGGCCCCTGGAGGATCCAACAACCCCAACAATCAGCGGAGTGCTGCTGGTCCAACAATCGTAAAGCTTCAGAACATGCCATTCACTGTAACTGTGGATGAAATTATGGACTTCTTCTATGGTTACCAGGTGGTACCAGGTTCAGTCTGCTTACAGTTCAATGATAAAGGCATGCCAAATGGGGAAGCAATGGTGGCTTTCCAGAGTCAAGATGAGGCCACTGCTGCAGTAATGGAACTTAATGACCGACCTATTGGAGCACGTAAAGTTAAAATAAATCTGGTTTAAAAATTATTAATAAATGACTGTAAATAAGATTTTACATTCGTCTGGATCAACAACTCTGGCAAAACCACAACCAACACTGATTCTGAAGTAAGCCAGTTGTCAAGAACCTTGTTGAGACCTTCAGCTCAGTGACTGTCATTACCAAAACTACTCCTTTGTGTAAATACCTACAGGTAAGCCCTGCCATTTGCAGGCTGTTCATAAAGGACTGAAATCCACATATTTTTTTGGTTATTTTTCTGCATTTGCTCCACTGACTTTGCTTCTAAAATCCACAATGGTTGCGAATATGATGGTTAAAATGATATTGGTAGGATTTTGGTCCTTCCATATTATTTTCACTGAGTGTAGTTTTTTTTCTCATGTTGTCCATAGTCATCTGTCTTTCTTTGCTATGATAACCTTATTGTAAAGTGTCAAACATTGTTGCTGTATGTGCTTAATGCTCTGCTGCTGTGGTTTGAAATATAATGCTCTGTTGCTTGGTAAGATGAACCACAGTATGATGCTGTGATAAAATGTTTTTTTTTTTTTTTTGATATGGTAAAAATTTACATGCACTGTCGCTGCATTCAAATCTTGACATCGTATGTTGCTTTGATGAAATCTGTCGCTGCGTTGAACTCATAATCCATGTTTAAATTTTGAAATTATGAGAAGCTTTTTTGCTGCGATCAAATGTCTGACTTGTTGCAAGGGTGATTATGGTTACATCTCCTATTGTTTATTAAAATAATGCTGATTAAAACTGATGCATTGGTCAGTGTTACCACATAGAAGATGTGGAATGGCAAGACGGTGGAGTCATGTTTTTCTTTTTTAACAGAGCTGCTAATTTCTTTTTCTCTGTCACATTTTATGATAATGCATTTTTTGAATTATGCTTCCCTGAATACCCCAAGCCCCTTTTTGCAGAAAATGTTTTGTAGGTGTTTGGACCTTAGAGTGCTGAGATGAAGTCTGTAGTGTTTTAGTTTCTTAGCATTATGTTACTTGTAAGTTCTATCATGATTCTAATGTTTCCACCTTAAAGCTCGTATTTGTTTCTGATATTGCTGTGAACAAATTTGTATGATCGTATTACCATACCTGATGTGGAGTCTCCTTTGCTTTGGCTAATAAAGGGACATTCTTCACCTGCATTGATCTCTTCCAACTGTCTGCTCTTCACTTTCTGATTATGGAAACTTGATTTAGCTTATACTTGTCTGTCTTGAAATACTCAGCATAATTCAATATTTTTTTTTTTTTACAATTTTAAGTCTGTTTTTATAGTTTAGCGTTGTGTTCCTCCATATGCACCACCTACCTTGGATGTAAACTTTTATTCAGTTTATCCAATAGATGCTTCTTGTCTTTTGGCTTTACTTTTCACCTGTTGCATTAAATACTTTACAGCTATACTGCATTATAATTGACATCTGAAAGTACAGAAAGTTAAGTAGCACAGTTTATATCTACAATTTAAGGAGTACTATACTAAATCTTAAATCTTGTTGGACACTTAGGTACACTAGTTTGCAATTGGATCAAATTGCCTTAGTCCTTAAGGTCATGGATTCAGCATTGTCTTGGTTATTTTTGGCTGCACATCCATAGCACAAATCTGCTATTCACTGCATTCCAATAGGTGGTGTATTGCTTCAAAATCTGTTGACAATGGGGGCCATTGGTATAGAGGAGAGGTGCATAACATAACTTTGCCGGCCATATCCTGCATGCTTTAAATGTTCCTGCTCCAGCGCAGCTCAAATGCTTGAACTGCCTCTTTAGTCTGTCGTCAGGTTCTGCGGAGGCCTGGTAATGGACCTATGTTTCATACAGGTATGTTGAATCAGGCAGAGATGTAAAACATGCAAGAAATAACTCCTAAAAGACTAACTAAATACTGCTGGCATATAGGGCTGAAAATTAATTGGGTCAATAGTGATTAATCAATTATTGCTATAATTGTCAATTTAGTAATGGATTAATTAAGAAACAGCCTCTAAAACATGCCATTTGCTGAAAGAACAGCACCTTCATAACAAGGTAAGCCAAAAATAGTACAAAGATATATACATTTAAGAATAAACACTTTTTTAAATATTTTACCCAAAACTTCTGAAATGGCATAGTTTTAGCTTTACCATTATGTAAAAACAAACAAAAAAATAGCCCAACATTGTAATGATAAGCAGAAAGGGCTGAGCTTTTCACATGTTGGAAGCATTTTCTGAGATACCGTTGCATATCTGGCTACAAATGATCAAGTGTATGCAAATGAATTAATGTATTGCATGTTGGGCAAAACGTTTTTCTCATGTAAAAGAGAAATTTGATTTATTTTAATTTTTCTTATGCACTTCCAATAGTGCATTAAATAAACTTGAGCTAAATGAAAATTCTGCAGAATGTAACATTTTTATCCAGTTAATCTATAAATACAAAAATAGCCAATAGAATAAGTGATTTTTTTTTTCTGCATTTGTGATAGTTGTGTTTCTCTGCTCACTGTTAATGAAAACATTTAAAATGAGATTACATCAAACCAAAATAAAATATTTTATAGCACAGAAAAGTGGGTTTACTGTAAAGCACCCACAGTATGTAACATTTACAAAACATGTTTACTTTAATACTATCAAGATATAACCATATAGTGTGAGACAGGTGATCTGTAAAAAAAAAAATAATTTGAGCTCCTCCCAGTGCTCAAGCGCTGTTGGTCAAACTCGTGTACACCCTGCTAAATGTGCCAATGCAGTTCAGGCCAGGAAAACTGGTTAACTGCCGTGATCAGTGGCCTTGCTAACTAACTCAGGTACTTGTGGCAAACTCCATTGTGGTGCACCAGTTCTTGTGTAATAGAAAGGGAAAGGCTGAGAGCAGCATGTACATCAAGTGATTGACAGTGCTACGACCTTCCTCCTGAATCTGATTGGTTGTGTCTGACGACCAATCAGAAACAACCAGAAAGTATTTGTGCAGATGGCAGCAGGACCACAAGGGGAACGCAGAGGAGCAATTATTCTTTTTTTTTTTTTGCACATTATTTGTGTCGTACTGTCACGACAATGTTAATATTTTACAATTATGTAAGAACATTTTTTTTTAATGAAAACTGCATACTGCACTTGTAAAAGCTATGTGGATCCCAGTAGAGGGCATTACTGGAAATAGTTTGGTCTGGAGAAGACTCAAGGAGTGTTGAACCTCTAAAAAGATACCAGGGCCATGTCCAACTGAATATAGACATGTGCATGGATTATTTTTTATCCGTTAATAAAAGTGAAATGTGGGGGTACAGGTGATGCTGTGCTGCTGGTGTGGAAAGAGCAGAGTTGGTGTGTTATAGTAAATCCAGCTTGTGGACTTTCAGGATATGACTAAGCGGTGAGTGAGCTTTATTTATTTATTTATTTTAATGGGACCAGCGAGCTGTTGATCATACAACTATTGAGATTTAACAGAAGGCATATCTTACAGGTGAGTGATGGATACATGAATTATTGAACAGCATTATGACTCTTCGGTTGTCAAAGGAAAATTCACAAACAAAGGTAAACTTGATCTTGTAAGTGGCAGCCCTGCTAATGTGATAAGCAAATAGTGAATTTGACTGGATGGGACTTAAAAAAGGTGCTCTGTGGATGGCACCCTTGATGTGTTAAAAGTGGAACATGGATTTTAATACTTGTTGACAACGTAAGATCTGCCTACAGTCATGTTTACATAAATGACAGTCTCTTAAGGTAGCCAGGTGGTCAAAATAGATGCTAAATAATATCATTAACATGTGGCATTACTTCTGCAGTGCATTTTAAGCTGCTGTGTTTAATGTTGATTCAATGAAGCATTTTATTTAAAGTTGAAATTAACAATTACCATGCAAATATCCAATGTATCTAATGTAGTTTTAACACTAAATGCTCAACTACTTGCAAAAACCAATATGAGCTGTTATTGGTTGCTACAAATAAAAACATACCTTCAAATTTACAATAGGAACTGACAAAAATGCGTTTAATGTAAATTAACAGTTTAACTACACTTTAGAAAGTTAGCTATAGCTCTGCTACATGTGTTAATACCCTGAAAGTATCACAAAGTTAAAATTATCAGAGGAAAATTATTTTATTTTTCAATTGGACTGCTTATAAACAAAACATACAGATATAATTAGATTAAAAGTAATTTTCTGCATCAAATTAAAAGTGTAGAGTTTCAGTTATAAGAAATAATTGAGGACAAACAGATGCATATGGCTGTTTTTAAATCTTCAGGCTTTGATCAAATTTTCTTATTTTGACAACTCATCAGTGCTATGCTCTTTAATACTTGTCATTTTGAACTTAAGCTGCAATGGCTTGCAAAGATATGCATAATTAACACATTTATTCTACATGTATTTTTGGGGGTGCATTTTATACAATAGATATGGACCAAGTAGTCCATAACTGTGAAGTCAGAGGCAAGGAATAACTTGTATTTAGGTCTGAGCATTTTTAACATGTGGGTATGGTTTGGTCTGAAGCATTTTTGTTGATTTGTATATTTAAGATTGTTGTCCTTCTGGAAGGTGAGCTCTTATCCTATTTCCAAATTTTTGAAGTCTGAAACAGGTTTTCTTACAGGAGTGTCCTGTATTTAGAACAATGCACCTTGCCCTCAACTCTGACCAGCTTCCCTGTGCCTTTTGAGGAGACTCGTCCACATGGCATAATGCTGCAACAAGAGGATATTCTAACATGGTGTGGTGTGTTCTGGGAGATGGAGAAAAGTGTTTCTTCACACATAGCTTTTTGCAAGAAAATCTAAATAAATTACTCAAACATTTAATTATGGTGTCAATCGGACACATTGTTCCATGTGTTTGCTGTGTCAGTTGAATGTTAGGTTCAAACATGTGATTTTCAATAATAGTTTCTTCCTTTCCATTTGTACAGAAAGGGTAGATTTGTTAATTGCACAACTAATAGCTGCCCTGTAAAGTGGAGTCACTTCAGCTTCTCCAGAGATACCATGGGCCTCTTTTGGTGCTTCTCTGAATAATATTCTGTATTAGCTGACAGTCATGACTTGTTAAATTTGGATTTGTGCCTTATCATTTCTTTTTTAGGTGATTGAACGGTGCTTTGTGAGATTTTGAAAGCTTCGGATATCGTCACATAACCTATCGCTGCTTCAAAAAAACACTAATAACTTTTTCTCCTGACTTGTACCGTCTTTACTTGGTCTTCATGGTGTGGTAAAGTCCTACATCTTTTTCCTACCACTTCCCTATTATGCTCTATTTCATGGCATAGCAAATTCATTAAAATGCATGAAATCTTGTGGTTGTAATATGACACACTGTGGGCAATGAAAATATCAAATACACCACTCAATTTAATATCCACAAATACATTTATAAGATTAATGATTAGCCTAATGTTAGGTATGGTGCAATAATGTTATGGAAGTATGGAACTGACTTTGAATCTGTTTATATGATTGGATTGATTTGTCTGGGTCCAGTTTCTTTGTTTCACAGAACAAAGAAACTGGATTTCTTTGTTTTGTGAAGTACCATAAGACAATAAGTAGATGAGCTGGATTGAATTAATTTGGAAAAGGTGTGTATTTGATTATATTTTGGAGGTTGTTTGTTGTAACTGGTAAAATTATTTTCCAGCAGATGGTATTTAAAAATGAATAGTGAGTCACTGTGGCTAAATGTTAACACGCAACTGAAGACAGCACCAGCTAGGAGGTGGTGTTTACAGGAAGTGGCATGTGGATTGTGGTGTTCACAGTGGGTAACTGGCATGCGTTGCTTTTTCTTAAGCATAGATTTATACTTATATCTATAAATTAGATAACCTTCTAATTTATTAAAATAAATAAATAAATGTCACCATTTGTCAAAATGATTGTATTGAGGTGCAATTGTGATGATGGCCTGTTGGATGTAAAAGTTGAGATTCTCATGTTTAATCAGGCAGATGATGTTAAAAGTCTTTTATGCGTCTCTTGTTGCTGATGTGTTATTCAAAGTGATTTTAAAACACAGTGATTTAACCCTTTAAATGAGCTTGGTTGGTGCTATGGTAAGAGACATTTTTCATCAACATGTGCTTTTATTATTCTATATAATCAGCCAATGGTCTAAGTATCTTTTTTTGTTTAAAATATATTTGTGCAAAATGAAAGGTAGCTGTGACTTCTTATGCTGGAAGAGAAAAAGAGCAAAAATGTACTTGTGGAGTAACTTGAGATTATATTGAAAATATTTCACTATGTTCTTGGTTCTATAACCTTACACTAGGACCACTGCAGCGAGTGAATGTTTAATGATTCAGGGAAGGTATGTATTAGAAGAATTCATGAATAAAAATGTTATGTTGCAAATTATTGATTATTTCAACATGCTGCTTTTTTTTAGATATAATACATGTTTTGTCTGCATCCTGTGATGGACAGTTTTCTAAATAGCTTGTTTATGCAAATTAAGTAAAGGATCTTGTGCTTAATTTGTGAAGTGCGTCGCTACTTTTATTGTGAAAGACTCTGACCGTCTCCTCTGACATTCTAACAGTTTGTCCAATCAGAGCACCGCTTTGCATCAGGCTGACCAATCAGAGAGACTCGTTTTTTCATAACGCTTTAGCTAAACTTGCTGGAATTTGGGAGCAGAGCTAACTGCCTTTTAAGTCTAACATTCGCGGCAAAAAGATACATATATATCCGTCGCCTGCAAATATTTAAGTGAGTGCTCTAGTAGAGAGGTTGGTTAGAGTTTAGTGGCATTAAGGCAGCTGCAGAAGGAAACGGTAAAGAAACGTATCTGTTTCGGCGCTGTGGGAGTGGTTCTGTCATCCGTCTTGGTGTTTGAAGAAGAAAAGAGCGCTCTGAAAAGGTGATTACTTTCTAGTAAATCACCTGAAAAGGAGATTTACTTCACTTTGTGTTTCTATTTCTGAATGAGTGTGTGTAGCTATAGTTCCTGCTTATTCAACTGACGAGGTAAATTGTTTTATTATATGTAATTAATTATTTGGCATTTTGCGCTTCCTTGTTCACCAAAAGAACAAGGAACAAATATGCATGCATAACAGGTAGTAGAAGTTGTATTTATTTAGTTAGAGGACACAGAGTCCGTCTTTTGTTGTAAAGCAGTAGGAGAACACTGCAGTGACTCATCAGAGAAAATTGTCATAAAACCAGTTTAGCATGCATTGTAGATAATTCGAGTTGTTTAACTGCTATATGAAGTTTAGAGAATCGTACAATATGTGTCTTTATTGTCGGACTAAACTGCATATCTGGGTTGATTTGCGTGTCTTTGTCTTTTTGGACGGCTTTTCCTCATCATGGTGAAGATATCAGATTATAAAACGCAAAGCTTGAGGTTTAGGTGCTTTTTTTTTATTTTATTCGGATGGCGACTTTATTTGTGTCACACCAGTAATCAACAGTGCAATTCTAAGTGTGTTGCAGGAAAATAAAATAAGTAAAGAAATTTACAACGAAGACAAGCGAGTGTAAGACGCATTATATAGTTTAGGACAAGTGAGGTCTATATTTGACCAGCAATTTTGAAATTCAGTTTGGCACAAATCTCTAGTGCTTTATTGAGTATTAACACAATGTTAAAATTGAAAGCTATCTCTTTGTAATGAGTAATATACATATGAATAATATGAGTTAATCCTTTTGCTGGTGTTAGTACTTGGGATGAGCTGCAGCTGCTTGATTTATCATTTTTCCTCACTTAAATTCAATGAACTAACCCTCTGAGATAAAAACGTGTAGTTTTTTCTTTATCCTGATGTTATGAGTGTTTACATAGAAAGCTTATTTAGCAATACTTAATCTTGATGTAGAAAGTTAGGCCAGTATCCCTAACCCTTGGTAACACCTTTCTGGTGTGTCATCTGGTCTTTGGCCTCAGCAGATATTGTTTAAAGACGAGCTCTAATCTTGTGTTTTTTGTGCATTAAACTTGAGAAAATTCTGGCCCATCTACTCATTAATATTTTGGTCACTATTATTTGGCGACTTTGGTCATAGCAGAAATAAGTATGTCTGTGCCATTAGTATGTACGGGAGATTATGATTCAGTATAATTTCAGCGAGGGGGATCAAATAGACGTTTTAATTTAAAGCCATATTGCTGATTTATGTGACCTTGTTCAAATCTTTTTCTTAAGTGACTAATCAATTTCTCTGCCACATTACAGTTTCTACTTGTCATTTGAAACATAGTTTCACTATGTAAAAGCATCTACATGTTTAATGTTTGGAAAAAAAATTCTGTTCAGGTCTTTTTAACAATTTTTTTTTATTGATTACAAATTAACCCGGAGATGTTTTATTTTGTGGGCTAATCAAAAAACTATTTGCTCTTTGTCAGATGGCAGACTGTGTCTCTAAGATTGAGCTGACGGTTTCCTGCGCGAACCTTCTGGATAAAGATGTTGGCTCAAAATCAGACCCACTTTGTGTTCTGCTGCAGAAAACGGGAGACAACTGGACAGAGGTAATGGCTCTTTGCTCATTACAGTTTGTTTTTCCCCAGGTTGAATTCATATTTGAGGTAAACCCACTGCACCTATCTCTTCCTGTTGCTTTGTCAGCTGTGTCGCACTGAACGTCTGAACAACACCTCAAGTCCATCCTTCAGTCAGCGCCTGAGGGTGGATTATCACTTCGAGACGGTTCAGAATCTGAAGTTTGGGGTCTACGATATTGATAACTCCACTTCTAATCTTGCCGATGATGATTACCTCGGAGGAGCAGAGCTGACGCTGGGACAGGTAACAAGGCCAGGTTTAACCCTCTCCAGGCAGATGTTGCAGATTTGCAACAGCTAAATGCTACTTAGCTAGTCTTTGCAAGTAATTTGAACTGTAAAACTTCTACTATGTTAAAACATAGTAGAAGTTTTAACATAGAGTTGTATTTATGGAGTTAAAGTGCAATGGCTTTTCTTTTTGTTCAGTTTCGTATTTATGTATCTTGATTCGTTATTTTACTTCTATGTTAAAACATAGTAGAAGTACTACTACTTCTACAATGTAGTAGAAGTAGTAGTACTTCTACTACATAATAGAAGTACTATGTAGTACTTCTACATAGTAGGTTTAACTTCTACTATGTTAAAACATAGAAGTTTTAAACCTGTTTTAGTGGTAAAAGATCTGAAAATGTTAAAGTTTTAAGCATAACCTTGCATTGTTGTTTATGTCCACAGTCAGTTATTGGTTTGTGAGACTCAAGTTATAGCTCATGTTTTCCTTTGTGTTTCTGTGTGTTCAGATAGTTTCCAGCAAAACTATAACCAGACCTCTTCAGTTGAAGAAAGACAAGCCAGCTGGGAAAGGAAGCATCACAGTAAGTAGCCTGCATTTTATTGAGCAAAGCATCTCATTGTACAGGTTGTCCTTAAGGAATTGATGATGATGAAACGGTATTAACATCACTGTCTGTAGATCACTGCAGAGGAAATAAAAGACAACAGAGCCATTGTGTTGGAGATGGAAGCTAAAAAGCTTGACAAGAAGGTAACAGCTAAAACTCCACTAAGATTGCTGAAAAGTTATTTTTTATTAAATCAGAGCAAGAGCAACATGGTCTTATTGTTTTCCAGTGATTAATGAACAAAACTGTTGTCTCCATACATATTAAATTTTGTCTCCTTTGTTAAAAAAAAACTTGCTGAGAAAATGTATTTTTCTCCAGGATACATTTGGGAAGTCTGATCCATTCTTGGAGATTTTTAAACAAGGAGAAAATGGGAAATGGCAGCTGGTTCACAGAACAGAGGTAAAGATTTTCATTCAAGTTTCTGCAGCTTTCATGGGCAAAATTATCATAATTTCCTCTACATCCACACATTCTATGGTAAAAAAGAAGTGATGCGTGTTTTTGTGTGCAGGTGGTGCAGAACAACCTGAACCCCAGCTGGAAGAAGTTCACCGTTCCACTGCAGACCTTCTGCTCCTGTGACATGGAAAAACCTTTGAAGGTTTCACTAATCATGATTTAAGTTCCCCCTTAACAACCAATCAAATCTTCATTGGTTACATTAAATCCTTTCCCTCCTCTGCAGATGGATTGTTCAGACCATGACAATGACGGGTCTCATGATCTGATTGGTTCTTTCACAACAAAAGCCTCAGAGTTGATGAAAGCTGCTGATGGCTCACCAGTGAGTTCAGTAAAAAGTAAAACTTGTAAGTTAGTTTGTTTCTGTTTGTCATTGAGTTGTCCTCTTCGCAATCTTTTAGGTGGAATTTGACTGCATCCACCCAGAGAAACAGAAGAAGAAGAAAAGCTACAAGAATTCTGGGGTTGTATCAGTGAAGAGCTGTAAGGTACGGACTGCAAGAGCTTAGGTTGATTTTCTATAAGAATACTTGTGATTGTATAAGCATTGAAAACTGCATTGTGGTTGTTTCTTAGAATTATATTTTAAGTTTTCAATCATCTGACTTTTGGTTTCATATTTTCCCCTACAGCTGTTGACTCAGTACACATTCCTGGACTTTGTGATGGGCGGCTGCCAGATCAACTTCACTGTATGTTTACATACACTAATGCACAGATTAAATTTAATATTTTATTTTAACCAGTTTCAATTACATCACCTCTGAATGACTAACTTCTTGGGATTTCATTTTTTATTGAAATAAATCCATGTTTCTCAACACATTAGGTTGGCATCGACTTCACCGGCTCAAATGGTGATCCTCGCTCGCCCAACTCTCTCCACTACATGAGTCCGGATGGGCTGAACCAGTACCTGTCTGCTCTGTGGTCTGTAGGGCAGGTGGTCCAGGACTATGACACGTTAGTACACAACAAACCACAAACTACACCCATACAGCGCCAGAACATCTCTATGATTGAATTAGGCATTCAACCTAATTCATCAAAAATAATAGAAATACAATGATAAAATTGATATTTTTATTTTTCTCCATCCACACTACTTAACAGTACACTACTTAACACCAAAGTTTCACACACACACACACACATCCTTCTAAAACTTTAAGCAATATGCACAATGTTCTAGATTATTTTTTTATGCTATACATTACATTTTACTCCCTAATTTTTTCTGCTTTAGAACCTTTCTAACATAATTGTTAGAACAGCTGCTTCATGCTTCAGGATTTATTCACATTTCCAGACCTCTGTACGAAAGCATAATAATTAACACACATTCAGATCTTTTGCATGCAGCTCGCAGTTTACTTGGGTGATGATCTAAAACTGACACCTAGACTAAGCTTTAAATCTACACTTGCATCCTGAACTCAATGTTGTACAGCTTTTTCATAGTCTTCTAGATTCAATATTTCTTTTGTGCAAAATTTATGTTTGGAAATCATATTTCCCCTTTCTAGTCCTGTGGGTTACAGATTTTCATCTACAACCAATTCAACTTCCCCATTTTGACAATTTGTTTTCATTGTTATAATTTCTGCTTGTTCAAAAAAATTCCCGTTTAGAACTGTGGCGGTTGTAGTTTTTTTTTTTTTTAATTTTTTTCAACATATGTGACTGTAACAGCAGGTGTGTGTTCTGTTGCAGTGATAAACTCTTCCCAGCATTTGGGTTTGGAGCCAAACTGCCTCCAGACTTTCAGGTGAGCTATTATAACCAAACTGTTAGCTAGAGTCTAAAGTACAGTACATTCATGACAAACCTGCATGGATTGCAATCAGCAATCGGAACAATCGTGGCAGCATCAACATGCTAATATTAGCAGTTTTTTATTAATGATGTACATTTATTTTATTATTGTGCAATCACTAAACTGTTGTGTTGTTGGTTTCACAGGCGGCCCATCATGAGTTCGCCCTCAACTTCAACCCCACTAATCCATACTGTCAAGGTAAAGTAACACAAATGCAACATAATGCCAGGGGATATTATAGAGGGCTGCTGAACACTTATCCTAAATTTATTACTAACATAGGGTTGGCAGAAATGAAGACATTTCAAATCACAGGTTATTTTCTAAGCTTTGTTTGTCTGCATTGTTTGATTACTTCCTCCTCTGCTGTGCCTCTGTGTCTCCCAGGCATTAATGGGATTGTGGATGCTTACAGAGCAGTTTTGCCTCAAATCAAACTCTCCGGACCCACAAACTTCTCTCCCATCATCAACCACGTAGCTTCCATTGCTTCCGGTGCCGCTCAGGCTCCCACCGCCTCTGTGAGGAGCCGCAAACATCTTAAGTACACAAAAATCTAATCTAATGAGCATAAGCCTGTAAAGTTTGATCTTGTTCTTTTTTCTGCAGCAATACTTTGTTCTCCTCATCCTCACTGATGGCGAAATCACCGACTTGGACCAGACCAGGGATGCTATAGTTCGGGCATCCCGGCTCCCCTTGTCGATAATAATTGTGGGGGTGGGTCCGGCTGATTTTAAGGCCATGGAGCTTCTGGATGGAGACGATGGTGTCCTCAGATCCACTGTTGGCGAGGCCGTATCCAGAGACATCGTCCAGTTTGTCCCATTCAGAAATTTCAAAGATGTAAGTCTCTTAATAAATAATGGATGCATATTTTTCACTTTTGCCATATAAAATAAAACTGTGAAATTTCTTTTGTTTTGATTCTCAGTCCGATTAAGTGGAAATGACAAACATCACTTTATACAGGAGTGCCTTGTAGCTGTGGTACACATACCAGTGGTGGTACTTTTGCAGTACTGAGACAGTATTTTATCATTAGATGAGTACTGTTGTAGAACTGAGTTGTTTGTGCATGTTTATCTTTGTATCATCAGAAATTTCTCAAAAGAAAAATGAAGCGGGGAATATTTTGCAAATTCTAATTTCTGAGTATAAGTAATGCACATTAATAAACAGTTTCCTTTAACTAAATCATAAACGTCCAGTTGGTGACAACAACCTAAAAAAAAGTAAATAAACAGTCTTGTATTAATACTGCTTTTACTTGTCAATATGGTGGAACATTTTAGTATTTATGGAGATAATGTAGGTTCTTGAGAACTGTAGCATTTTGTGAAGTTTAGGTTGCTGCTTCCTCACAGTATTCTCAGTTTAATTTGCTTTGACATGAACCATCTTTACACTGACTAAAGTTAGGAAAAAAAAACTATTTTCTGAAAACTATATGTTGAAATTAATATTCCTAGTGAGTGTTTTTAAGGAGACTGGTTTACTAGGCTTCCTTAGTTTTTTCTTTCATGGATGTTTTCATTAATATTGAATGGAAGTTGTACGCAATTAGAAATAGTTGCATTGCATCAAGTCTAAAACCCTGCATTCATGGTTAATAAACGTTATATTTGGTTTTTCATCTTGTTTGTGAAATTTATTCTCTTCAAGATGTCAAAGGACTGCAGAAACACCGTTTTAGATCTGAAAGACTTATATAATGCTTTAAGAACTTTTACAATTCAAGCAAGGCAGAATTAAAAAAAAAATTTTGGTTTTGTTTTAAACTGCCTGGTAGAACTGTGCCAGACAAAGATGAGTTGTACATGACAATAACTGTTTTTTTCATTTTTTGTTGTTGTTTTTTTTAATCAAAAAAGGACTTGCTATTCATTGACATCTGTGTTTCTTTGCCCAGGCTCCCATGCCGGCCCTGGCTCAGGCTGTTCTCGCTGAGGTCCCCAACCAGCTTGTGTCTTACTTCAAAATGAGAGGCCTCGAACCGCAGAAACAAGCTGCTCCCAAATCCTAAATGTTGCCTGCATTCCCCAAACCTACACATCAAACTCCAGCTTAATCTCATTCCACGTCACAATAATGTAGTTATTATCTTCACACAATCATTTGATAATTAGCATGAAGTGTTAAACAATTGCAAAGCAGTACTTAATCTACAAGCCTTTTACAATAATTCTGGATAAATCACCTTTTAAAATAGTACATATGTTGCATATTTATCTCGCTAGCACCAAAATGATAATGAGATAGATTAGGACTTTTGCTTCTTTCTAACTAACTATGCATGTTTTGTGTCAAGTGAGAAACATAGAGCCACACACAGGAAAACACATCCTCTATCTAACTTTAACACTCTCTCTAGTGGACATTTTTGGAACTACAGCAGGTATCTCACCACTGTGTTTTCACTCCCAGTTTTAACCAGAACTTTTGCACTTCAGCCAGCTGTGTTTTTGTGGTCTCTGATTAGCTTTATTGATTAGGTGCCAACACTTTGCACTTTGCCTTTGCCTAAAATGCTGGAAGACTAGAATAGAATGAAAGATGCATTCAGCTTTGCACCTGAAGCCTTACTCAAAACATTCTTGTTGCCTTATTTTTGCAATGTAGCCGTGCCTGTAGGATGCTTCTCAGCCATTATAGCCTGAGGTTAGCAACATAGCTAACATTAGCTTGTTGATGATGCCATGATTATTCCTATTGCTGCATATTTTACTTCGTTGGTTACCAGATCATAAATTGTTAAAAGTTTACTATATTTGTGGGGTTGCAAACTTTTGTTGTCTCAATCATGATGGTCATCTCAGTGCATTTCTTTGCTTTAAATGAGACAAAAGCATATGGTCAGAATTATTACATGCTGAAAATGCAGTATAAATATCACATTATCCATTCCATCACAATAGAACCAGAACAGAAAAAGTTTGTTAAATGATCAAAACCCACATTTATTGCCATTAAATACATTTATTATTTGTAAAGTACACTTCAGCCAACATTTCCAACAGTAATCACTTCACTGGTACTTGGGCATTTATTTCCAGTGATGGTCACATAAAATCACATTTAACCACTCTAAATCACCACTTAAAAAAAACAACCAAAAAAAGCCTTTTACATTTTGGGATGAAAAAAATAATGTATTTTTTTTGTCTTCTATAGTTTATTTTTTTAACTTGTGCAGAGGAGAGTTATCATGTTTGGGAACAGCTTAAATAAACGTCACATTTGCACAAAATGTGTTTGCTGAAAGTCTTTGGGATGGTGCTAAAAATAGCTTGAAACGCACACTGACAGTTATTAGTCGTGTGCGTTGCTCTTTGAGCAAAACTGCTACATCACATCATTCTCAGCCATCATCTTTGCGTATTGCACCTTTTTAGTTTATTAAACTGTTTTAGTCAGGAGAAAGCTTCCTCTTAAACAATCTTTATCTATAGCATATTCTATATCAGCATTATGAAACAAATCTTCTGTTTACTTTCAACGAAAGCTATTTTTATGCTTTCATTTGGTTCTTTCACCTTTTGTCATGGTTAGATATGCGCTGGCACTCAGTTTTAGGACTGGTTCATTTCCTTGTGTTACCTCTTGAAATGTGTCAGGTAAAGGGACCATCAGTAGCTTCTCAAACCAAACATTTGCTTTTTAAAATAAAACAACCTGAATCTGCTAACGGAATGAAAGCAAGCATTTTTGACATCTTTTTTTGTTACCTTTGGAATATACTGGACAGCAAATCCTGATTTTTCTGTTTTCATGCCAAATTGCAGTTTAAAATTTAGTTTAGCTTCTTTCAGGTTTTAAACCCGTTTGGTTTAATTGATGAATTGATCTTGAAATAGTTTTCTTTAAAAATAAACTAATTCTGTTAAATCATGCAAGCAATTTTTCTCTTGTCTTTTCATTGTAATCTTTCCAACATGTCATGTGATATGATCCTGGATTCCCGTAAAGTCATTCCTGCTACATCATTTACAGGCTGTAATTATTTGTTTTAACATCTGAACAAATGCTCTAGTATCTGTCCTGGTAAAACCAGTATATCAAATGACATGTCTCTTCCAATTCTGCATGTTTGAAGCAATAAATAAAGCAAGTTTGGTAAACAAAGATTTGTGTGCATTAATTGACTAAAGTGAGTTACTCTGGTTCCCTTTGTGCCATAAAATTCCATCTTCAGATACTTACAATAATTCAGTGGAGGTTTTGAAAAACGTGACACTAAAATGTACAAAGGTCTCCATGACGGGTAGAATAACAAATGTAATGCAAAAGCATTCTTTTCCCCCAATAACAAGGGCTATAAATGTTCCATAAAATAGGTTTCTGTTATAAACTCTACATTTTAGAGAAGCTTCCATCATATTTCATCTCATTTCCAGAATTGAATTGAGGATTTTTATTTTTTTAGTCATTTGTCTATGTAATTGACAGCAGTTTTCACAAATGTATGCA
Source organism: Poeciliopsis gracilis (assembly GCA_911649635.1). Classification (NCBI taxonomy): domain Eukaryota; kingdom Metazoa; phylum Chordata; class Actinopteri; order Cyprinodontiformes; family Poeciliidae; genus Poeciliopsis; species Poeciliopsis gracilis. Next base: position 4,381,845 of record CAJVRI010001403.1, read on the forward strand.
AACTTTTCTTTTTGATGAGTGACCTAAAAGTAATTTGCTTCCATGAAAAATTCTTTAAAAGCCCATTGATGAATATAACAGGAATAAAACGCTACATAATGTTATGCAAAATTAAACATTGATCAAATGCAAAAATAAACTTTTATTAAAATAGTTCAGCCAGTGTTGAGGTTGCTGGAAGTGGGGGCCCACTGTGACACTTCAAATCTGGCCAGAATGAAAGTCTGATCCAGCACTAGGAAGTGATGAGAAGAACAATGTCCAATAGCTTTGCTGTCAAGTATACTGAGTCCAATTTCAGAGACTTTTGAAGGTCTTAATTCTCTAGTGTAAAATTCAGCACCTCACTAATGCTGTATTGTACAAAACTTAAAGATGCAGAAATGCAGGTTATGTCAATTGATTCACGACCCTTTTGTTAATCTTATGAATTCAAGTTAGGTACCAATTTAAACGTTACATTTTGTAACACTCAACCTCTGTTTGTACGTGTGTTTTCTGAGGAGGAAACAAGTTGAGCCACTATTTGCTTTGTCAAACAGAAAGACCTGCCCAAAGACACACTTTAGTAAGCCTGCGTGTACAGTCACAGTCACACACACTCAGAGCAGAGTCAGGTTATTTCTACCAACACTGAACAGAGGAGACCTTAAAACATGTAGACGTGATCCTAAAAAGACCAACAGGAGAGTACAGAGGTGAAGGCCATCATGTCCATCAGTGTGGATCTGAAGAGGATCTTCAACCTGCCGGGATGTTCAGACAGAAAGGTTGAACTCTCCTTCAGAGGTAATTTGTACAAATATGCTCCTCTCTCTGTCCTCACAAAGATGTGAAGACAGAGCATCAGAGGGACTCCTAACAAATATTTCCTGGAAGTTTCATCTGTTAATATTTAGTTTAAGGTTGTTTTGATGTGGTAGACAGTCAGATTAAAGTTTAAAATTTTTTACACCCTACTAGATAGTTGTTTGTGGTCATTGCTTTAATTTTAACATTTGAAGGAATGCAATTAAGGATGAAAGAGAGGGAAGTATGAGGATCCAAGTAAAAATTTTACACAGAACAAATGTGTCTTAAATGTAACCTCAGTCATTTTCACTTCTCAGGATTAAAAGTTAATGTTTCAGACTGTGGGTTTTTTAAGGCAAGTAATTAAGTTCCCAGTTGCAAGAGCTATAAACTGATCATGATTGTTTTCTTTTTTGTCATAAGAAGTTATTTTATTCCAGGGACACCTACCTTGACCATATATTTTTTTTCCAAATCATTAAAACAGTTTGTTGATTCATTGCCCTCAAGAGTTACGCAGGTTATTAGACAGGACATCTGTAACACTTGTAGCTTAAAGGCTTAAATAGCATCAACCTTTTATCTAAATTAAGAGAAAGTACAAGAAAATGAACTATAAATCGAGTTGAAAAGACACAGAATTTCAGAAAATAACTGTGAAACACTGTTTCACAGTTTAGAGCAGGGGCTTTGTCTTCCAGATCCATAGGGTATCAGAAGGCTGGTGTTCAATACACTTGAACTGGAGTTGAAAACCCAGAGTTTAGAGTATGAACCCAATCCAGTAAAATGAAACAGATTCCTGTCCTTCCTTTAAAAATAGAATAATTGTGTTATTTAGATTGTCAGTCCTCTATGATGTAAAAGGTTTTATTTCATCTATCCATAAACCTATATTGTTTTCCATCTTTTCTTCCCATTCCCCTTTCACATAATAACCAGATAATGACCTGTAGGATAAACACTGGTGTTGCCATTGTAACCTTTTTAATCTATCTATCCTCCAGGTTTCACTCATAAAACCAGAGCCCCACAGTGTGAGAATGTTGCCATCTTCAATGAGGTCAGTAACCGTATGAATGCTGCAGAAACAGGAAATTTATTTGAAGATGAACTGAGGCAGCTAAGCATTCAGGCTGATTACAGAAAATAAACAGCTGTGGCTGAATGTCCAGAGTCATTTTCACCTTCCACCCCAATTACAAGTCCTTTTGCAGCCTCTAACATACATGTATCAAACTCAAGGCCTGGATGCCAAATCTGGCCTGGCATAACTTTTTATATAACCCCGTAGACACAAGAGGGACTCATAAATGAAACTTTCAAGAAAATATTTGTGAGCTTATGTATTATTTTATCAGTCAAATCAAATGAATCATGAATTCCTTTTGAGGACATTAATGATTCATCCCAAAAATTCAAATGAGTTTGAAACCCTGAGGTGTGCCTAAATGCCCATTTTCACAAAACTCTACATCTGACTCACAAAGCACCCCTTTCCAACTCAACTCCTCCAGACTAGCGGCAGCAGCAATTAGCAAACACCTGGTGGACCTGCCAGTCTGTTAAGTTCATCACATAATTTACTTCTCAGACCAATACTTCTAAGAATGCTTGTAAATGGCATAATGGAGAAGCCCTGTTGTGATGACGTGCTGAAGATGGAGTGTCAGGAAGAGCAGGAATTTGTCAAAGAGACACATGCTAATTTCAATATGTCAAATTTCTTAGTTATAACAAAGTCATGTTTGATATACATAGCTTTTTTATTACAACTGAAGGTACCATGGTTACTTGATTGAGCTATAGAATAGCACTATGTGCCTGGAACATACTGTATATGATATTTCTCTTTCCCATTTTTAAAATTTTTTTATTTCTTTTCTACAAAAGGTGGAAATCAGCAGTGACAATGCTGGTTAAGTGTAACATTTTTTACAAAAATGCTTTAAGATATTTGATTGACATTGTGTACTTTTTAAAAAATGTTATCATTTATCACGAGTCTGATTGTCTGGTTTCTTGCAAACAAATATTTTAAACTTTATGACCAGAGGCAATATTTGTTGAACTGGTGACGCTGGACCTTTCATTCTGTCATCTGGTGTTTGTTGATGTAAACATGGGCTATAGTAGCAGTTCATCTCTGTGTGACGTGAGCAGGCACGGGGTTGTATTTCTTTGCAGCTGTCAGTCAGGTGTTTGTTCTTTAGGCGTTACCTTCCTCTAACACACGGTAGTTAATGATTGTTCTGGAAAATGTCCAAAGTAAAGACAGAAACTCTTTTCCTACTTGTTCAGGATGGATGCGTTTCTGTATTAGAAACAGATATTTTTTTTTCTAAAACTGAATTTTCCTCTAAGATTGGTGGAAAGAACCAAACTGTTTATGGGAGTTCCTCAGAGTCTGGCAGGAACAAATTATGCTGAAATGACAAAGTGCTAAGCTATAGTCCAGTGAAACCAAACTGGAGCTTTTGGTTACTTTAGATGCAACTGAAAGTAAAACCGCTCTAAACAGCACTGCTGGCTTAAGATCTTGCAAAGTTTAAAGTGTTTGTGATTAAATCAATTTTGGATTTTCACTCATTCTTCCGATGTTTCATTTAATGCGTACACTCATCCTTCATTATACTGTTCCAGTAAAAACAAGGGCAACATTATGAAAGGCCCTCAACAGTGTCACTTTAAAACATGTCATGTTTTCAACAATCTAGAAGTAAAATAAAATATGCTTCAGATTTGATCTTTGTGTAATTCTTTGCATGCAGCATTTCCGTTGGCCCCATTATGGTAAAGAGATCACAGAAGAACTTTTGTCTGTCAGCGTTTACAACTGCAGTAAATTCTTTTCCAACAGGTAACACACACAAACACATGCATGCACACGAATCCAAACTCTTCCAAAGCATCCAACCATCTATTAACCTGAAACTGACCAGAAATTACCACTTCCACTTGAATCTCATTCAAGAGCACAGTTTCAACCTCTAATCCTTTAAAAACAGATAAGCTTCAAACAGTAAAAGAACCTGATGTTGCATTATATTTATTGAGACACAGTGTTTTATTAGATAGTAATAACTGTCTGTGTTTTTGTAGACTGCTCGGTCAGCTTGTTATTAGTCTGCAGCATGTAGTTACCTCTGGGAGGTTGCTACTTCGAGAACCTCTGACTGATGCCAACTACAGCCTGACTGATGTAAGGCCACATTAACATCATCTGTAAATGTCTTGAGTTCAGTAGCAGCCATATTGGTTACCTCTATGTCTCTGTAGATTATTATAGAGCTGGACATTCGGTACCATCCACTGGAGGGAGCAGCAGGACAATGGGAGGGACGGGACTTTTTGGAAGTTGAAGACAGTGATGAGTAAAAACATGTCACATAAGTTTTTCACTTAAATATAGCTGTCCTTTCTTTGTAAACTTTATACATTACAATTTTGAAAACTAACACAGCTTAAAAACACAGCAACATATACCCATAGAAACAAAATGAAGCTTATAATTCCTGTACTGTCTTTTTGCAGGATGTGCTATTCCATCCATTTTTCATAGAAATCAGAAATTTTCTCTCTGACTTCCTCTTACAGTCTAGAGGGTGTGGAAATTGCTGTTACACACTTTTACATTACCTAAATAATAGATCCCACCTTCTGCACCATGTTTGATACTTTGCACAAAATACTGGAAGAGGGAGATTGCCTGATCTATAAATTTATCCATTTACAGATCAGCTCTGGTCATCAGGAATGATGGATTTGATGACATTGAGAGGTGAGACTTTACTCACCACACACATTCATTTGTTCCTGCTTTTGCCTTTGCAGATGTTATGTGGTTAAGCTAAATATTTTACCCATATTCATTTTACTGAACCTGGAGTTTTTTACTTCAACTACAGTATAATGCAAAAATATTCATACCCTTTAATTATTTTCATGTTTTATGACATTACAACTCATAAAAATAATGAAAGTATTTTCTGGATTTGTGTTCAGCTCAGTTTTACTCTTTTACCCCCAAATAAATTTCAGTTTCACCAACTAACCCAAGAGTCCACTCGTGTGTAATTTAATCTCAGTATAAATGTGGCCGTTCTTTGAAGGCCTTGGAGCTTTATTGCAGAACATTCATGAATAAACATCATCAACTCCATGTTTAATACGCATCAGGTTCTGCAGAAGGGTTGTAGAAGAAGGGTTGTGCTACTTTTTGTTGGTCTAACACCTAAAAAACCATTACAATAAACTGGAGGTTCTGATTTTAAATTGACAAAATGTGAAAATGTACAAGACGTGTAAATACTGCTAATGAATTAAAATAATTGCTTTTCTTTCTTTATTTGACTACAAACCTCTATTTTCTTCCATTTTAGCAAATAATTTCCACTCTGCTTTGTCTTACTTATTGCATCTTTTAAAACATTTATAAACTATTCACAAAACCCAACCTTCATCATTTTTGTAATGCATTTTCTAATCCAGATAAACCTATAATTGCCTAACAATGACTTTTCATTTGGAAACTTTTCTCCTGAAGCAAGAACAAATACAGAACCTTGTCTTTTCTTGTCATTAGAGGGTCCATGGCGTCCCGCAATGATCAACCGGAGAGAGATGCTCGTCGTCTTGGGCAGAGCCTGATCAGGACAGGCGATGAAGATGAGGATGATGAGGATTATGATGATGATGATGATGACCTTGTGGAGATGGAGACCTGTGACATCACTTTAACTCCTCTCAGGAGGTGAGTCGGTGTGACGGTCTCTGTTTTACCGATCAGGGTGCAGAATCACTGATCTGCTGGGTGTGTTTGTGCAGTCGTTGCAGACCCCTGTCTAGAACTGCTGTTGCAGCGATGCCCAGAGTCCAGAGCTTTCAGGTGAGATCACTCAGTGTTCAAGTTTAGAATTTGTTATCCTGTCAGCTAAAGATAAATCCAGGAAACACTCCTGTTAAATCTTTCTGAGGCTCTTCTAAAGTTTATTGAGTAAAGCTCTGTAACCGTATGTTTGTGTATGGATGCAGGTGAATGTGAACATCCTGGAGGCTCAGAAGCTTGTCGGGGTGAACATCAGCCCTGCAGTTTTTATCAGCGTTGGAAGTCAGAAAAAACACACAGCAACACAGAAATCCACAAACTGCCCATTCTACAACGAGGTTCGCCAGAGCTGAGAACTCAGGAGAAAACTGTGAACCAGATTAGAGTCTAATGTAGAAATCTAAATTTAAATCAGGGAACTTAGATGAATGTATATTTTGAAAGAAAGTGAAAGTTGAGTTTGCATTTATTTCTATGTTGATTTGACCACAGCTTTTGGATCATTATCATGAATGAAAGATCCAAGCAGAGCCAATCAGATTTTTATTTCAACTTTGCATGAACTTTCTAAAGAGTTTGAGACATAATGCTCTTAATGAATCCTTGGAAGAGTCAGGGGCCCACTGCATCATAGAGCCTCCACCATATTTAACTGTGGAAATTAGGCGTCTTTTCATATGTCATGGATTGCATATCAAGCAAGAATAGAGTAAACTGAAGTTGTTTCTTCTTTTCCTCTTTTTACTTTTTCTAGAATTTCCAGTTTGAGTTTCAGGAGGCTCCTCAAATCTTCCTTGATGAAGTCATAGAAATAAAGGTTTCTCAAACATTCATTCATTCATTCATTCATTCATTCATTCATTCATTCATTCATTCATTCCGTCTTTCAGAGATAAAGGAGTCATCATGATCACTTGGAAACTTATCTCTTCTCAGGTATTCCACAGACGGACCTTAGCCTTCCTGATGTCCCACATTGGGACTTTTAAGATTGACATCTCCACTGTGTACAGTCAGCCAGGTACCAGTACAGCTTACAGCTCAAGCAAAACTCTGAGGTACTCACTGACTCATCATCTGTTCCTGCTCCAGACCACCGTTTCTATCAGAAGTGGGCTCCTCTCACCGACCCGACCGACACCAGGTCAGGAGTGAAGGGTTATGTCCGGGCCAGCCTTAGTGTGCTGATGAAAGGAGATGCTCTTCGGATGCCCAGTCTATCAAAGGGCTCCTCGTCTGGAAGCAGCGAGGATATAGAAAAGTCAGTGAAATTAAATATTATTATTATTTTAAACAGATTAAAAACACCAAGGAGATGTTTTGTTTGAAATAATACACCTGTTATGGAAATTTGTGTTGCAGCTATTAAAGCTTTTACAGGTACCACAACATTACTACTTTCTCTGTCCATCTTGGTCATTACACTTCAACAGTACTCATTACAACATGGGATTCCTCTTGGTTGTATTCTAGGTCCTCTCCTGTATATTTTGATTATGCTGCCTCTTCAGTCAGTATATTTCTTTTCATAGGTCTGGAGATGACATGCACAAAATATTTGCAATTCTAAAAGTGAAAAATTAGAGAATTCCTTTCAGATTTTACATTACGATTGGAAATAAATTTGCCAAGTCTCAATGTAAATACAACTGAGGTTATTGTCTTGGCTAGATAATTGACCTGTAACTTCATGCTTTTATCCTTTTATGAGAAATCTGGGAGTAATTCTTGAATATCTTGTTTAAACCATATTCTTGCCTAAAAGAGCCTTCCACTGAGGTAAATGTAAAATTTTTAATGCTTTGTTCTAAAGACATCTGTTACTTCCTCGTGGTATGCCGTGTGAGCGTCCATGGGCTCGGTTTCGTGTTCGGATCTACAGAGCTGAGGGTCTCCCAACCATGGAAGCAGGGCTGATGGCAAAGATGTCCGTCACTGATCGGACGGTTTTTATTGACCCCTACGTACAGGTGACCTTCGCTGGACAGCAGGTACACAGATGAACAAATACAAATATTCTTGGTACAAAATGTTTAATTGACATTGTTTTTGCTTGTATGCTGTTGATGTTATAGCACATTATAGCACATACATTTAAGCTTTTAGTGGAAAAGGGATAATTTAATTTGGCAAATTTTACATTTTTTATTGTGATGCTTTTTGTTTTTAGGGGGAAACATCAGTTGCCAGTGCCACCAGCTACCCAGTATGGAATGAAGAAATCTCCTTTATTGAGCAGTTTCCTCCACTGGCACAGCGAATCAGGATCCAGCTCCTTGACGATGCCAAGATGGGAGACATAGCTTTAGCTACGCACTTTCTGGACCTCCAACAAATATCTGACCCCACCAGGAATGGTATAAAATTGAAACAGAGCATAAAATATTTCTATTCCTTAAATGGAGAAAACCAAAATAAGATTAAAATTTTCAAAAGAATTGTGTTTTGATATCTTATGTCGAAACAAAGGGGAATCTTACTGCCATTAGTGTATTTTATCAGACTTTATTTCAGCCTGATCCAGCACTTTGTTGGAATACCTTGAAATCATGCCCAAAAAATAATGAACTTGTATTTTTTCACTGATCACACCCAGGCTCTGACAAATATTTTTTGTACATTGTGATGTAAGTAAATAATTTTACAAACCCTGAGTCATTGCTCACCATTTCTCTTCTTGTTACTCCTACTCCTTTTCCTCCACAACACATTGCTAACTATGATGGCTGAACACCCATTTGGCAGTGACAATTACAATTTTTTTTTATTTTTATTTTATTTTAACTTCATTTTGAAAACTTAAAACTTCTCTCAGTTTCTCAGCAACCAGCCTACAACGGAAACAGATGAGTCCTGTTTTAAATTTTGGTAATACTGCTTCACGTGTTATGGAGATGCCACCTCTGTTGCTACCAGACTCCATCATAAATCACCACTGCCTTGCTAAACCACCAGACCTTTACTCCCCAAAGTTTTGAGGAACTCTTGCACTTCACCGTGCCTAATAGTGGAACGCTATCATAAAAGTTTTAGCTGATTTTTACCATCACGGTTATAAAAGTAACCTTATATAACCGTATATATAACCCTATACATATATATGTGTGTATGTAATATTTTATTGATATGTTTTCTTGAAAATCAGCTCTTGACAGACCCAAAAAAATATTTCATTAGAAAAGAAATAAAGTTGTTACTCTGAAAATGTAATTTTAATAATTAATTTAAACTTCATTCATACTCCTGATTTTTTTTTTTTCCATTTCCTCTTGCAGGATTTAACCCAACCTTTGGTCCAAATTGGGTTAATCTTTATGGTTCACCACAGAACTCCACCTTGGGAGACGTCCACCAGGTAAAATACGTTGGTATTGAACTAAGTATTTACTGCAAGAATGAAGAGTTTATGATGCATATTTAAATTAAAGCTACCAATTCCTGTTATATTTAAATGAAGATTATAGACATAAGCATATTAATTTAACTTGGCCAAAAATAGAATGAAGGGTAAGAATTTGTCAGACTCATCAAACTTTTGCTGATTTTTCATTATAATGGAAAATTTATTTACTTACTTACTGAAAAACAAGAGAAGCTGCAACTTGTTAAACAGAGTTACTGTCGGTCAAGTTATGTTGAGATAAAGTCTTTTCAGCCATCTTTTTCAAGTAAAACAGGAAAAATGTAAAATGTAGTCAAGGTATAAATAAATAGCATTAAAAAGACATTTTTTTTTCAGGCCTTAAATGAGGGCTTGGGAGAAGGGATCTTCTATCGAGGTCGACTCCTCCTGGCTCTCTCCATGGATGTTTATTCCTCTCCGACCGCCATGCCCACAGATACAGGCTCTGTTACAGCCGTAAAGGTGTCACTCATGAACTACTAAAACAAATAACGCTGCAAATAACAGCTTTATCAACTGTTTGATTTGAATATATGACACTTTTATTGTATGGGCTCTTGAAGGTGAAAGGAGCGCTTGGCAAGTTTGGACGAAAGAAGAAAAAGAGCAGCAAGAAAGAGAAAAAGGAAGGTAAGATTTTATAACAAATTTGGTTTTACCAATCTTTTATACCAAAGATTTCACATTTTGGTATAAAATGGGTCATCAGCGATGTTTGATAATTGCAACACTGTAATGATCACTTTTGATTGGCTAAAAATAAGCAAATAAAAAATATTTTAAACAATTTTTGGACTTTTTGCTGCCAAAGCAACTTCAGCTCCGAGTGGATTAGCTGATGAGGCTGAAGAAGCAGAAGTTGAGGTACCAGAGTCTGTCACTGTGGAAGTTGAAGAGATCCATCCTCTGCCTGAGGTCAGTATGGTCACTAAACCAAACATCCAGTTTGGTTTAGTTTGTTGATGTTGTTCCACTTTACAATCGTGTGAAGGAACTTTAAGAATAAAAAGGTAGAAGTACCATCATTATTTTCAGGAGTTAATCCGCTAAATAAAAAAGGGGAAAATAAACAATGTTGAATAATGTTAAATAAATTTTAGAATTTATTCAACACAATATTACATTTCTTGAATGTTTATGTTGATTGACTCATTTTAATCTCAAGCTATTTTACACTACAATTAAGAATAAAAAAGACAAACCAAAAATCTGCACAAATGAGTTTTAGTTGTTTTAATTCTCTCAAATTTAAATTCACTTTTGTGTAAGTGACATTTTAATTTGTATTTTTAGAATTAAGCTGTTGCAACATCGTTATATTTTTGGTTGTATTATAGAAGTTATGTGACTCCTTAGTAAAATCTGTTACTGTTCACAATATATTTATGTTTACTTCAGGGTTATCTGGGACAGAAGGAGGAGTTTCTGCTGTTTGCATCTTTGTTTGAAGTGACAATGATAGACCCGACAGTAGGAACCAAACCACTAACCTTTGAACTCTCCATAGGTAAACATTGTGTATAATATAATATATATGTGTTGTGCATTACTGATGCATTATGCACTGGGATTTATCGCAGTCTATGAGACACAAACTCAATTTCTTATTAATTATATACTGTCCGGTTGAAGTCAGCTAATTCCAGAGGCCTCTCATCTTTTTGTATTTGGCAGGAAATTATGGCAAAGCGGTGGGAGTTGGGATATCTAAGAAAAGCCAGAGCAGGGAGGAGTTGAGGAGGAGCAGGGAAGATCTGGCTGAGGAAACCCACGGTTTGTTGGAGTCAGAGGATGAGCTGGACAGAGAGGAGATCACGAATCCTGAACCTGAGAACAGATCTGTGTCTTCTGTCATGAGACCCCAGCCCACTGACTATGACAGGTACACAGTCAAAAATCAATCCAGCAGGTCCTTCCTTTGAACACACTGCATCCCCACAATTCAGGAAACGTTCTAAAAGTTATCCAACTTCATAAATTACTTCCACTCTAACATAGAAAAACCTTCTTTCCAAAAGGTTTGTTGTCATACTTGTAATGTAAATTTGCGATGAGCAATTATCGGCACCAATGTTAAAAAAAATGTTAAATTTTTTTTAGCAAGTCAAATTTTTAGTATTGTCAAATTAGATGAGACATTTCCTTATTCACAAGCTTAGCAAAGATGAAGATGAACTAAACAAACCCTTTGAAGAATGAAATATGTGTGATGCTCAGATGAGGAAGAGCAATTATAATTTAACTCTAGATTAAATTATAATTTAACCTGGGTGGGTGGATTAATAAACTGGTGGTGATTGTTAAAGAGAAACCAGATTACGTTCTACAACTAGGATCCTACAACTTGTGTTTACCTGCTTTTGTATGTTTCTTTCCTTGCTTTTAGGTCATTTAAGTGTATTCAGCTTCAGGCCCCATCAATGAACCTAAAGCCATGTCTGTATGTCTGGAGTCAGTTTGAAGATCACAGCTTTCGTCTCTATCAGGCCAACTGGCTTAGCAAGATGGCCGACAGGCTGGTGGGAGTCAATTGCTTTGAATTTGTTCTCAAAAATGACATTTAATTAATCATTCAGTGTCTTCAAGACTCTTCTTCCGTATTTTAGGAGATTGGTCTCAATCAGGTGGAAATTTATCTGCGGAGGCCGAAGAGTAAAGCAAAAGAGATTTTGACTGATGTGTTACTAGAGCTGGTGACATGTTGCAAGTGAGTTTCAATCAGAAAGGTTTATCAGAAAGGTATTTGGTTTATTATCTGATTGGTGTCTTCCTTTGTCAGACAGTTCAGTGCTTTCTCAGACAGGAGATCACAGTCCCGTCCCAACAGCCTGGATAAATGCAGGAGAGAGTTTATTAAAAAGAATTTGGTGAGTTTATTCTCAGCTTTGTTTCTGCCTCTGACAATGTAATTGTGTGATTGTCTGTTTCTAACTGACTGTTTAATTGTTTGTAGGTTGTACTAGCCAGAGAGGCAGTCAGAGTCAGGCGAAGGATTACCAAAAACAAAACCAAAGAGCATTTGATGGAAAGCTGGAAAATCTTAAGGAAGCTTCGACAACTGGCTGTAGAGGTAAGGCAACACTGAAAGGTCATGCAAACTGTAAATCACCACAAAAACTGGACATCCTTTGACTCAGTGCTGACATCTCTGACTTGCAGCCTCAGAGTACCATCCCAGATGTCTTTCTTTGGTTACTTAATGGAAGCAAACGACTGGCTTACGTCAGGATTCCTGCCCACTCCATCCTTTTCTCACTGGTGGAAGAGCAGAAAGGGCGGGACTGTGGCCGCATCACCACTCTCTACATGAAGGTCATCCATCTGCTTTTACATATAATCTTAAAGTTGCCCTTTTGATAGATGTCATTGTTATTCAAGCAAAGCAGTAAGAAGGACTAGGTGTAAATTTAAAACCCCTTCATGCAGGCTCAAGACTGCAGCAATGCTTTTAAAAACAGGCACAATATAGATGGTCTATGTAGGATCTTTGTGAGGAGTTTTTGGATGCTTTGAGCTGCACATTATGTGGTTCTTAGACAGTACAAAACAATTGTATTAAGATGCTTAAGGTTTAAAACAGGGTTTGCATCCCAAATCTTTTTTCATAATTTGCCTGCCAAAGTAAGCAGATGATATTGTGAAGTTTAAGTAATTTTTCTCATTGTGCTGTAGTCTCCAGGAAGCTCCCCAAGTGAAACCTTTGCAAAGCTGGAGGTGTACCTGTGGCTTGGTCCTGTCAAGTACAGTAAGGAGGCAATCAACAACCTACCAGAAGAGTTCATGCCAATCTATGAGGAGATGGATGAGGAGGAAACACAGAGACAACTTCCTGTGGAGGGAAGGAGAAAGTTTCCTGTCAGTCTGTCCTGCCAGGGTGAGTCAACTGATCATCAAAAAAGCAAGAGATGTATAGTTTAATCAGGAATCTTGTTCTAGAGAACCGTTGAATATCTCTGTCTCTACAGACAGCAGGTACTTCCAGCTGCGGTGTCACCTCTATCAGGGGCGTGGCCTTATGGCTGCAGATGACGACGGCCTGTCTGATCCGTTTGCAAAGGTGGTCTTCTCTACGCAGTGCCAGGTCACCAGGGTATGTCCCACTACTCTACTGGTTTAAAGTCTTGATTGCTCTGGCACCGAATGACTTGATCTATATCTGTATGATTTTGTACAGGTGTTGTCAGACACCCTCTCTCCTTCCTGGTGTGAGTGTTTGTTGTTTGACAAAGTTCTACTGGAAGGAACGAAGGAGCAATTTCAGAAAGACCCACCTCTCATTATCATCAATATCTATGATCATGACACAATGGTAAATATACAGCTCTTTTCTTCTGATGCTCTCTAGGTTAAACTGTTGCTTCCGGTTCAACCAGGTGTTCAAATGACTTTTTTTTTTTTTTGCAATAATCCGATTAAAAACAGTCAAAATCAGTTGTGTGGGAAATGATTTATGGGTTAGGTGATAAATGTAAAGAGAAAATGTTGTACCTATTGATTTTATTCTCTAGATCAGTGATGAAGCTGTTAGAAAGTCAGTAAAATAAATATGTGGAATGAAAACTTGGTTTCAAGCAGTTTGTGAATCTTTGTGTTTTTCCAGGGCAGCCCAAAGCCTCTGGGCCGAGCTTATGCAGAGCCTGAATTTAAAACTGTGGAGCAGTTTTATGAAAAGCCCAAACTTCAGTTCTATGATGTCAGCAGGGGCCGGGTTCCCGCCGGAGAGCTGCTGGCTGCCTTTGAGCTCATTGAGCTCGACTATTCTGCTTTTGGAGAGGTAAGACTGGTAAATCACTCTCTCTTACTCTAAATGCCACATTTGCATCGTATTTTGTTACATTAATCAAAAGCATAATGGCACTCTGTTAGACCTTTATGTGATACACCAACAAGTTGTGGAGCATAATTGTGAAACGGAAGGGAAAAATACCTGAGATTCATCATTTGGACCAAATTGGGACCAAAATCTAATTGCGTAGCCATAGCCAGACTTCATGATTCCATAGCCAGATTTCATGTTCACAAATATAATCATTCAGTCTAACCAAATTTGAACTATTTTTCAAAGTAGAGTGGGAAAAGCTTGGACTTTCTAGATGTACTCCGTCTGCAGGGCTGGTAGAAACATTCTCCAAACAGACTGCTTTTTGTGTTGGCCAAACACACAAACATAAACTGAGATTTGAGAAAATGTGAAAAGTTCAATAGTTGTGAATACTTCTAAAGGCACCTCAGAATATGCAATCTCACTCTGGTGAACACAACTTAGGTCTGTCATTAGTCTGCGAATGGTAAATGCTATTAACTTGATTATTTGATTCTATAATTATAACATTACAAACAATAACACCCTATAAGATTATTGCTATATTTAAAACTGTTTTAACCCAACCTCCTGAAGCCCCGCCTCCCCGTCAGTGTGGATCCTCAGGAGCTGACCTACGACAATGAACAGAAACATTATGTCATTCCGGAAGGAGTCCGACCAGTTCTGAAAACCTTCAGAATCGAGGTGAAGCTCACAAAAGCATACATATTCTGCTTAATGTTTGAAGATGGTGACTCTCTGCAGTTGTTTCTGTTTTGTTTTTGCCTTTTTTCAGGTGCTGTTCTGGGGTCTGCGGGAGCTAAAGAGGGTGCAGCTGTTTGAGGTGGAGCGGCCAAAGGTGATGGTGGAGTGTGCAGGACAGCAGCTGGAATCTGAAGAGATCCAGAGCTACAAGACCAACCCAAACTTTAAGGAAGTGGTCCGCTACATCGATGTGGTCTGTTTCGTTTTTGTTGTCATCAAATGCATTTAGATTTATTTAAAATAAGTTGTGATGAATATCAGTAGCTGCAGCACCAGATATTCTGTTTAGAAAACATAGCTGAACATCCAGCTGTTTTCTGCCTTTGGTTCTATTAGGAGCTTCCAGAGCAGTCCTACCTCCACCCTCCTCTGACGGTGTTTGTGGTGGAGCATCGGGCGTTTGGTCACCTTGCTCTGGTTGGGTCACATGTTGTCCAGAACCTCATGAACTATGCTCCACGGGAATGTGGAGGGGAGGAAGAGGAACAAGAAAAAGAGCCAAAAACAAAAGGTAACATCATTGATGTGGTAAACTCTGCACAACAAGTTAGAATTTTTTAGATTTAGAGATTTTATATATTTTTTTAGAATTTAGGATTGTGTCCTTCCTGTAAAGTCTCCTGTTTCTTATTTTTGATATTCTAATTTACTTTGTGCAAATCTGTATACTTCTTGCTTACAGCTTTGCTGCTGGTTACATGGATTTTTTCATTGAGGGACAAAAAATAATATTTCTTCTATTTTGTCATTTCAGTATGCACTACTAGTATCTGCTCTGCTTTCAGCTACGTCCGATTTATTCTGTTTTACTTTAAACAAACCATACTTAGACTGACATTGGTCTAAGTAAGTGTCCTGTGGTTTCTGATAGTCTTTCAGAGTTCTTCCAGTGTTTGACTTTACTCTTTGCAGCTGCTGTGGAATAACACAGGTTGTGAAACTCTTCTAAGACCCATTATTAAAATAACTGCTGTAAAATAACCACTTTTGCATCTGGTGGGTTAGTGACAAATCCCAAGTTCTTTTAAATGGAGGATGCCTTACATTGTGTTGAATGAGAAGATAATTGTAGTTGATGAATGTGGTTGTCATGGATTGCATGGGGTTAAGCTATATGAGATTCATCTGCAAAATAAATTACTATATTTTCCAAAAAAAGCTGAATTGGAAGCTGTTCTAATGTGGAATAAGGTTCCTCTTCAGCATGCTGCTCTGCCCAGATTGTTTAGTTTAAAACGTTTTTACAAGCTTTGTATGTGCTGATCTCTAGTGAGGCATCATTCAAAGAAGATAAACCCTTTGACTTCAGTGAAGAGCATGAGACTCAGCGGATTGCCAGTCAAACAATCAAAAATTCCCATTAACCCCATGAAGATAGTTAATGTGAGTACATTAATCTCCCTCTGCTCTGCTTATGAGAGATGCAACAACAAAACATAATATTTCAGCTGCCTATAATAAAATACAAAAGTCTGGCTAGCTGACTCTTCTGGTTGACGTAAACACCTTTAGGCTCCCCTGAAGAAGCTGAAGAAAAAGACAGAGGAGCTGGAGGAAGAGGCTCCTGAGAAAGAGGAACTGGACTGGTGGTCCAAGTACTATGCATCACTGGAGGAAAAGGAGAAACTGGTGAGACACAGATCATTCACCCAGCTGGTCTTTTTCAGTATGTTGTGTCCTGTGAAAGTCTTACTGCCACTTGAACATTTGAACATTTTCTTGCATTTCAACTGTAAATTTCAACATATTTTGTGCAAGTTTTATGCAAAATGCCAACAGAAAGTAATGCATAACTGTGAAAAAAATGTAAAAAAGTTAATGGATTTCAATAAGGGGCTGCACAGTGGAACAGTGGGTAGCGCTGTTGCCTTTCAGCAAGAAGGTCCTGGGTTTGATTCCCGGCGCAGGGTCTTTCTCCACGGAGTTTGCATGTTCTCCCTGTGCATGCGTGGGTTCTCTCCGGGTACTCCAGCTTCCTCCCATAGTCCAAAAACATGACTGTCAGGTTGATTGGGCTTGACCGGAAAATGGATGGATGGATTTCAATAAGAATCAGAACATTGTGGCATGCTGTAATGTTGAGCATTTTTTTCCCAGAGAATATCAGTGAACAAACGGCATCTTGAAGTCCAAAGACCATACGGTCAAATACTCACATGCATCCCACATTTCTCTCATTTTTAATTGTATGTAATGTTTATATTTATATATGTTTTGTTTTCTATAGTCATGCATTATTTTTCTTTTAATTAAAAAATATATATATATAACTTTATGTTGGTTCATTACATAAAAGTCCAATAAATTTTAGTTTAATTCTACCATTAAAAACTGAACTCATTTGGCAGATATTATCTCACTATATACTTACATATGTAAACGTAAAATACAAAATGAATAGATGATGTGATAGCATTGAAAGGTATTGCCAATACTTCTTTATACATCCAGAATAAATGTCTACTGCCTATTCAGGGAAACGTTTGTGCCTTTTTAATAATCATCAATCTACCTAACACTGATTTATGAATCATTTTGGTCTTCAACCAATAAACTCAAAGTAGAACAATGAAGTATTATATTTTCAATAAGGAGATTAAATTAACAGAGATGGTTTAATCTCCGAAGAGCCTGTCAGAAAATCCTTTTTGTTTAGTGCTTGATGCATTAAATAATTTCCTCTGTTATGATGTGTTCTTGTGTTCAGGCTGCAGAGAGAGAACAAATGGAGGAAGAAGCAGAGACAGGTACAGATGAACTCAGAACTGATGAACAACCTGCCATGTCGTTATTTTTCAACTTTAAACAAAAAAAATGGTGATAGCATTGAAAGGTATTGCCAATACCTTTCAATGCTATGCAGTTTAGTTATTATTAAAAACACTCTTGTTTATGTTTTTTGTGAATAAATCAAGGTTTGAACATTTTTCTTCTCAAAGAACAAATTTCAGTCATATTAATTTATTTGGTTAAGCTTTGATTGCTGCCAGTGAGTAGGAGTCAGTATGAATATCTAATAGGGATATTATAACATGATTAGATAAAAAGAGGAAAATAAAAGGCATATTTTGGAGAAGACAGTTTTGAAGTATTTTAAAAGAGAACTTTTCTGCTTTGAACAGACGGAGTAAATCTGACCATGGCGAACATTGAAGAAGAAGAGGAAGAAGCTGATGTGGATGAGATCGAGCCTCCTAAACGCAAAAAGATTGCTACTCTGAAGGTGTTCAGTAAACCTTACTCTTTCAAGTTTTATTTAATTTTCACTCAAAGACAGGCGCCCATCATTTCTTTGACATGATCAGTGCTATTTTTGTATCAACAGATAAAAAATGTTGAGAAACTGTTTGGATAAAAGTGAGCTTTCAATGATTTTCACCACTACAAAGATTAGGTTTCTATTCAAGTGTTTAATTAATGTTTTATCAAACAACTACAGACTCATAATAAATAGTCAGCTGCATTAATTTTTGCACATCTAGTGCAATCTTAGGGCCCATTTTGAATGGGTCCTACTTCAATTACTGTCCTTGAGATCTCTACCAGACAAAATGCCATTAATTACATTTTCAGTTTCTATAGGTGTCATAGATTTTGTCATAGTTTTTATTATTTCCAAGTTAAAAATCAAAAAGTAATTTACGTAAACTATCAGTCTCACAAGAAAACAGGCTAAACTTGTAAATGTTGGAACTGCTTTAAACTCTCGACTGTTGAATTGAAAGTTGCTCAATCCACTAATGGGAAGTTGAGTGGAAGAAAAAAGTGTGGTAGAAAAAGATGCACAAGTAACAGGGATAACTGCAGTCTTCAAAAAATTGTCACAAAGCTCATCAGAGAATATAGAGGAGATTCTTTATTAGTACACTAATTTATTGAACTATGTGGCAGTAAAATAAAAAACAAAACAAATTAGACTGAATACTTCCTGAATAATTCAAAAACAAGTTATTTAGTGTAACAACTTTGTTTGTGTTCAGCTGTATGAGGGCGATCTGGAGTCAGAGTTCAGTGACTTTCAGGACTGGCTTCGGATCTTCCCCCTGTGTAAAGGCCAAGCCATCACTGAGGACAGTGAGGAGGGTAATGAGGAGCGGGTGATGGGAAAATACAAGGTGATGTTGATGCAGCTCTTGATTTATATGGCTGTGTTTCTGTAGAATAGCTTTTTATGGTTTTCTGCTTTTCCTCCTCAGGGTTCCTTCTTGGTTTATCCCATCGATGTGGAAGACAGAGATGACACCACATGTCGGATCACCAAAGGAATTCCTAAAAATTCACCTGCCAAAGTTTTGGTCAGAGTTTACATTGTCAAGGTACTGGTCTGTTTTTGTCTCTCTCTCTCATGTACAGTAGAAACTCTGCAGCAAATCTCATATTTTAATGAGATATTCATCAGCTAGTTCAGTGTTCTCTTCTCAACCTCTAATTCAGGTTTGTCTTGCAGGCCACCAGCTTGGCTCCCACTGACCCGAATGGTAAAGCTGACCCTTACATTGCTGTGAAGGTGGGAGATCAGTGCTTAGACTCCAAAGATCGATACATCCCCAAACAGCTCAATCCGATATTTGGAGAGTCAGTTTCTCTTTCTGTCTCCCAGTTAACTTGCTTCTATCTGATCCCTGCCTGCCTTCAAGCCTGTCTGAATGTCTAACTCTTTATTTTAGGGTGTTTGAACTCACAGTGTCTTTTCCCCTGGAGACGGAGTTGGTTATAACCGTCATGGACCATGATATGGTTGGGGCAGATGATGTTATTGGAGAGACTCGGATTGATTTGGAGAACCGGTTCTACAGCCGCCATCGGGCCTCATGCGGTCTCGCTCTTTATTATGACACGTTAGTATCACTTTGTAGGCTAGTGTATTAGCACAAACAAAGACATATATAGCTAACATTTTGCTCTTCTATTTGCTCTTTTAGACACAAAACTACCATACATTTTCACCAAAACCACACACTGAAGAAAAAAATTTAAGATAAAGTCTTACCCTGACAGCTATACATGTACAATAGAGTGTGCAATGTCTATAACTCATTCAATGTGTACTTTTTTCTCTGACTTCAAAGCGATGGTTACAATAAATGGCGTGATGCAAAAAAACCATCAACAATCTTGGCAGAGGTCTGCAGGAAGAATGGCATCCCGTCTCCAGAGTACAGAACGTCTGAAGTCAAAGTCCTCAACATGATCTTCAAAATACCACCAGATGCCGTACCTGAAGGTGAGACACAGAATGAAGGTGGACAGACAGAAATAAATAGACAGAATAGATTTTAACAGGTGCAGTTAGTAAATAAGAGAGTTTACATCCTGAAGCACTATGACATATATAGAAAGTACAAGCGAGCAGGTTGATATCTTGCTGAAAGCTGACTTATATATTGCTGATATGAATTTATATGAATGCTGAAAACACAATTAAGGATATTACAATAAGCATCAAAGTCGAAGGATATAATAAAACATAGCAAAAACATTTAAAATATGAGAAATGAGAAAAAAATAAAACTACTAAAAACAATATATGAATGTGTTATTTTCAACTTGAGTCAACTGCATTGGAAACAAGACAAGTCACAAGGAAAAGCTGAATCAGATTGTTATTGTTTCTAAAACATTTTTGACAAACTCAAACACTGTGGTCTAACCTTGATGTGGATGTGGTGAAAATATGTTCAGAAACATCATCATGCACACATTTCACACACATTTCATTTTTAAAAGTAAACGGTAAAGTTAAATGCTAAATGCTTTGTGTAACAAACAATTTGTGAAGAATGTGAAGAGATTCATCTACACCAACATATTAATATATCAACATAATCTGGTTGTGAGGTAAAAGAGTGAAAAACTTTTACTTTTGCTCTTTATTGTTACTAAGGTCTTTACATTTATAATTTACATCTAAAGTTTCTTTTGAAGCTGTGCCTTCCAAAAGTATTCATACCATGTGACAACTAGAACCTTGAATGTATTCTGTTGGAATTTTGTATAACAGGTTTACAATAGTAGTAGTAATTTGACTTTATTGAACATAGTGTAATTAAAGAATAAACAAAGTCATTTACAAACAAAATAAATTTAAAATAAAAGCAAACAAAACAAAAGAAGAAAAGTTGTAAAGTATATTTAAGTGTTCAAAGGAGTGGGTAGAAGTATGAACTTATTTTCACACTCATTTCACTTATAAC
This sequence comes from Poeciliopsis gracilis, assembly GCA_911649635.1. Lineage (NCBI taxonomy): Eukaryota > Metazoa > Chordata > Actinopteri > Cyprinodontiformes > Poeciliidae > Poeciliopsis > Poeciliopsis gracilis. The sequence goes on from CAJVRI010001403.1 coordinate 4,402,631, forward strand.
AGTAAGTAGCACATGATTGTAAAGTGAGAGGAAAAAGAGACATGGTAACAACTTTTTATGCAAAAAGGAAGAAAAAAAAAGTGAGATGTGCTTTTGCACAGCCACCTCAGAGTCAATGTATTCTGAGATCTCTCGCTGGAATCAAACCTTTGAGTCATTTGGTATTTATCTCCAACACTTTTGGAGCTTTTTCTACTACACATCTACAGAAACTCCAGGTCTATTTTCAGTCATTTAGGAAAGCTTCTTTTCAGCTCACTGTCAAATGCCTGGCTTTTGAAAAAATGATATGCTGGATTTCTAATCAGACTGAAAGCAGGAGCAGCAGCAACTCTGATAGAAGTGTTGTTATTTTAATCAGGTCTGCTGAAGAGGAATGAGCGGTCTCCAGAGGAAGAGGCAGAGATAGAGGAGCATGCATCCCTGAATGTGCTGCAGCGCTGGGGGGAGATGAGGGAGTTCCTCCCTGAAGCCGTTCCTTTGGTTCCGGAACATGTGGAGATCCGGTCCCTGCTGAACCAGGACAATCCAGGACTCCCTCAGGTTCAGAAACATCCACAAAGCAAAAATTAAGAACAAGTCACTGCATATGGTGTAAACAGTTGCTTGCAAAAGCGTTTTTATGTCTGCTGCATATTGCAGGGGTATCTTCATATGTGGGTGGACATGTTTCCTACCGATATCCCAGCTCCGCCTGCTGTTGACATAAAACCTCGTCTACCTGAACTGTAGGTGGACATAGAACTGAGAGTAAATCAACAGGCTAGAAAGAAAACTACAATAGTTCACATTTGTTTGTTGTTTTGATTGTGACAGGTATGAACTGCGTGTGATCATCTGGAACACCGATGATGTTTTTCTGGATGATGTCAACCCTTTCACCGGCGACCCGTCTTCTGACATCTATGTTAAGGGGTTAGACTTACACTTCAAAACACGTTTGTATGTTTGCTTTACGCAGTCCATCATATTTGTTCTGTTATTTTTGTAGCTGGATAAAAGGCCTGGAAGGAGATAAACAGGAAACCGATGTCCACTTTAACTCCCTGACTGGAGAAGGAAATTTCAACTGGAGATTTGTTTTTAGGTTTGATTACCTTCCCACTGAGGTACATGCATGTTGATCCTAAGGTCTTTATTACAAAGCTGGGATACTTAATTTGTCCTGATGTCATCTGGCTTCAATAATCAAGAAAACAGAGTAACAAAGGTACATTTTGCTTAACTCAAAATTCTGGAGATGCTGACAAACCTTTTGTCACACATGAATAAATTCAACTAAACAATTTCAAATTGGTTCATAGTTTCAAATAACTCAAGTGCTTGCAGAAACAACACAAACAAGCATTTGAAAATATATTAAATACAAAGAAACATTATAATGTTCAACTTAAAAAAAATTCCTTTCTGCGCCTGTAGAAAGAAGTGGTGTACAAAAAGAAGGAGTCCATCTTTTCCCTGGAGGAGTCGGAGTTTCGCCAGCCGGCTGTTCTGACGCTTCAGGTGTGGGACTACGATCGCATTTCAGCCAATGACTTCCTAGGTGAGACTAAAGTGATCAAAACTCTTTGTTGTCTAAGAAAATCATATTTAGCCTGGTGAAAGTTCAGAACTATGGAAATACCTCGAAAGTGACAAATAAACAGAAGGTAGCACACTTTGACATTCATAATAAAAAAAAAGCAGACAGCAGAGCAAAATCTGATGCAAGACAGATTTTATTCTGCTCCAAGTGAAAAGCAATTCTTTTTAGGAAGTTCACATTCTGGTTGAATTCAGGTTATGTTACCAAAATGTTGTGTGATTTTTATAATTCAGGGATTTTGTTTCTCTGGATTTTAGCAACTAAGAATTATAATAGACACATCAATTTCTACTTCAAGTTGTTTATTAGTGACATTATATCAGACTCAATTTTTAATTACACACAGAAGCAATATATTACAATTTTTATCGAGTTTCAAACATTTTGGCCAAATATTTCTTTGAAACATTTTTTGAAAGTTATAGAAGAATTTAGTAAAAGTAAAGTAAAATATCACCACAATTTGTGTCTGCTTATTATATCTGTCAACAGCTTAGAGTTTTGTTCCTCATATTCAGGCCTGATTCAGTCCTAAGTGTCTGCATACTATTATGTCCGAATATGCAATAAAAAGTATCAACATTCATGTTCTGATTCTCTTTCAGGGTCCATAGAGCTTTCCCTCAGCAGCATGGTGCGACCAGCAAAGACGTCCAGCAAATGTACGATTGAAATGGCCATGGACCAGGCCAGTCCTCGATTCTCCATCTTTCGAGCTAAAAAGATGAAGGGCTGGTGGCCACTGGTCCGCCTGAAAACGGCTGAGGACTTTGAGAGGGAGGAGAAGGAGAAAATGGACGCTAAAAAGAAGGGACGCAAGAAGAAAAAGACCCAGGACAAAAGAAGCCAGATGAGCAAAGAAGACATCCAGTACACTGACAGTTTGGGCAATACTTACTTGTTAATGGTACAAACAAAAATTGATTGTTGATCATGTTTGTTGAAATTAATTTGAACATGAACACTGAATAGCTCCTAATGTATTTTAAAAGCAAAGGGATGTTGAAAATCTTATTACTTGATCTTCAGCACACTGACCTTATTATTGCAGTTACTGATGCAATACATCTGCAACTACTTATAGCTAAGGTTGGACATCTATAATGCTCCAATTGTCTCTGTGAAGGGAAAGGTGGAGGCGGAGCTTCAGCTGGTGGTGTTGGAGCAGGCGGAGGCGAACCCTGTGGGACGTGGACGGAAAGAGCCAGAACCTCTGGAAAAGCCAAAGTAACATGCAGTCACACATAAACATATCAATAATATAAATGTTGCAGTAAATATGGACTTTAAATTGGAAGATCAGGATTGCACAAACTGACAAAAATGAGAATGCTGCCTATCTATATTCATATTTGCGTACGAATAGCCATTTTTCAGTCTTCCAGAGGGGCTGCTGCTTTTTGGATCAAGAGTTGTTTTTCCTTCTCTTCCAACAAATAACAGTCTAACAATGCAAAACATATGTAAAATCAAAATACCTCTGCCTAAAAAGGTTTTGTGACTTAAGTAGTTATTAAAAAGCAGTTGTTTGTGTAGAATTAAGAACTTAATGAGCCTCTAATACTGTTAACACATGAATGATACTTTATGGTCTACAGGAAAACTCTTATGAGAAGAAAAAACAACTTCCTATCAGAAATTATTGAATACAATTCAATGGAAGTGCATCCTGTAAAAGATGATCACTAGGTGCTAAAACAGCAGCAACAACAACAACAATAATAATAATAATAATGATAACATGTACTGTATGAAACTGGAAAGGATAACACGTAAAAATCTGCTCTATTCAGACTGATTTTTTTTTTTTGTCTTTTGTTTTTACATTTTAATCTTGGTTTCAGAAATAATAAGCTATAAAATCAGGCAATTTACATAGAATACGTCTGACAAATGTCCTGCTGTGCTCACTGGTATCATCTACGATGTGACCAGTTTGCATTACAAACTGAAGTCTGTTGAGCTTAGTTTGGCTGCCTTGTAAAGACCGAGGCTTCAACATGAAAAATATCTGAGTTCCTGGCTTACTGAAATTAGATCAAACCTTGAAACAATGTAGTTTAAGTTTTAACAAATAAAACTTTAACCACCTAAATGTTTAATTGTTTTGAGAAGCCAAGTTAGGGTGCTATTTAAAGTGAAAAAGTGTAATTTGTGTGTCTTCGAATCTGATTAAAAAAAGTACAAAGGCTTGAGGACATGTGAGAGCCTGCGTGGTGAAGTCTGAGGTTAGAACATTTTGTCTCATGCTGATTCACAGTAAAGTTGTAACAGGGATGACAGGGCTGCTAGCTGACAGGGCTTCCTTCAGCAGTTTAGTTTACAGCTTAACAAATAAACATCTTGGATGTTCAAGATTCTCAGTTTTCATTAAATCTAGAATCATTCCTTGTGACTCAATAAGTCAGGTATACTTCAATAAGTATATCTGTTACTATTATCTGTTAAAATTTTCTTTGCCTGTCAATAAATGTTTTTTTTTACATTAGCTGTACCATTTTAGTGATTTGAGCTGAAATCTGGAAAATTTGTTTCCTGTCATGTAAACCAAACAAAAAAACCCATGTATAAATGCTGCAACAGAAGCTAATGTTTGCATCAATGTTAGATTTTACCGTTATAGAGTTTGCTGACAATTTATTTATTTTTTTGTCTTTGCAGCCGTCCTACCACCAGCTTCAACTGGTTCCTCAATCCTATGAAGACCTTTGTCTTCCTAATCTGGAAAAACTACAAGAAATACATAATAGCCCTGGTCATCCTCATCATCCTGACGCTCTTCCTTGTCCTGATTGTCTACACGTTACCAGGAGAAATCAGCTCTCTCATCGTCAACGGATGAGGAAACCTGTTGGGACTCACTGTTGCATTGTACTAAACTCCAAACAGGTTTAGGTTTCATTCTCACACTGGTATATTTAATCTTGTTGCGCTACAGTACTGACAGAAATTGATAGCAATCACTCTTCAGGAATTTGTTCAGTATTGGAATAATCTGTCATCAGAGCCAATTACTAGACAGTGATTACTTCAAGTTTTAGGAAAAGAAAATTTTTCTTAAGTAAAATGTGATATATTTCCTCACATGTCATTTATGCTGATGTTCTTGTCTATATTTTAAAAAAACATGTCAGATGTATGCTATATATTTAAAAAATTATTTAATGCACTGATTTACAATTAAAATATTCAGATTTTTTTTCAAGTAAGGATGTTGAATTTGTTTAGTATTTTCTAATAAATTAGTATATATTCATTCATCAACCTCTGTCAGTGGCTTGGAAGGTGAAAATCAGACAGTTGCTATTAAAATGATTTATTATTTTAAAGTGACAGGAAGGCATTGATTATTTCCTGGAATACAATGATCAAGGAATTGCATATTATTTTGTTATATGGGAATATTTAAACACTGATGGAAAATGAATTAATGCTGACCAAAACCAACACTTTCAAAAATGATTATAAAACAGTTTTTGAAGAAAACATGAATGTAACATCATCAAAACAGTTAACGTTACTTTTTTTCACAATTAAAATTTCATCAAAATGAGTTCCTGTTCACTACCAACTGTCATTTCAGTGGTTACAGCATAAATCTGATGATCTTCTCTGAGTGAGCACTTCACTATGTTTTCACTAAAAGGTCATTCATTACAACAGTGTCCTGTTCACGTGGGGCCCAATATGTCATGTTTTTATTTCATCAAAGGGTAACCAATTCACCATATCAGCATCACCTCCAGCTCACTCCATTACAAGGACAACTCAGACTGATGAATCTAGTACTGTCATCTTTTCATTGTGTTTTTAGAAAATTTACAGAAATCTTCAAAAGGTTTTTTATATTTGATGAAATGGTGAATGTGCTGCCCTTTGAACCTTTCCACCTTTTTTCTTGTTCCAATCACAAATATCAATATACTTTATACAAATGTGATGTGATAAACCAATACAAAGATACTTTTGATGTGCAATAGAAAATCATACATGTTTATGAAAGCTTTTTTTAGCCAATAAAAGCTGTAAAGTGCGGTTGGTCTCTTTTATTCAGACCACTTTAGTTGATTTTTTAAACCATCCTTTTCTACAGTTACATCTGGAAGCTTTTAGGGGTTTGCCTGTAACAACTTTACAGACCAAATAAAATATCTCAGAATCAGTCAGAACACAAGAATAAAATTTGTAAAAATCTCTTTTTTTTCCCAGCATCCTTCATTTTACCAGCTTAAAAACACCCACTGAGATTAAAACGCCCTTTTTCAAGGGATTCCTGGCCAAGATTTTCTTCATTCTCATGTTTTCTGGTAAACTGCAAACAGAACTTTGTGTGACTTCTTTTTGACAGCTGATTTCTTTTTTCCACTCTTCTTTAAAAATCAAAGTTTCAGAGTTCAGGGCTACTCTCTGCTGCTCCCCCAAAGAAACAACAATCGTCTTTTCAGTTGATGGACTAAACCTGCTTTGGATTTTTTCATAACTTTATTCCTGACCTATTTGTTGAGTTCGTTGGTTTTCTTGCATGTTCACTAATGTTCTCTAATAAACATGAGGCATTGTGGGTTTATACTGAGGTTAAATTGCCTAAAGCTGGATTTACTTAACATTGTTATTTATTTCTGAAGGTAATTGGCTGCAGTAGATTTTGATTCGGGTCATCAGGTTCAAGTTGTGTTTGTAAAACATAACAATTGTGGCCTAGTTTGAGTCAGTCAATTAAATAATCTCAATACTTAAATTTATTACTATAATTAAAATAATGCAAACAAAACTTGATTTTTTTTTTTCAGTTGAAACATAGCAAAATGTGAAAATGTTCAAAGGTAACAATACTTTTGCTACTCACTACAACTTTTTGTTGTCTTTATACTCCTGCAACGACCCATTTGTTGTCCTCTGGCTCATTAGATGGTTTTTAAAGGTGAAAAGAATCAAACTTAGAGCTCTTCAGTCTCTTCAGTCAGACTTCGTTCTTGTCCTCTATTGGTGCAACAGGAAGTTACAAATAGTTTGTTTACTGTCCAGATGTTTGCTCTGATTATTTCCTTTGAGACTGGCAAAGCTGTTTCAGTGTCAGCCTCTCTGGCTCAGACGCTAAGGCAAATGATGTCAGCTGACAAGTATGAAGCGTTTTCCAACAACGGTTACATTTTATGCTTAAGATCACAAACTGTTTTAGAGGATAAGTCTAAGGGTTGGTGAGCCACCAGGCCTTTAGACGAAGGCGCTCTGATCAGGACAAACATGAATGTTTCAGTGTGAGGAGGAAATCTAACGCTGGCACATCTCCCTAAAAGTCAAATGGACTTCTCTATAATTAAATTTATTAGTAGGATTAAAAGAATTTTCCCCAGAATCATATAATCTACCATGATGGATATAATCGGAGTACATTGATGACTAGGTGAGCTTTTGTAGGAAATGATCCACTGGTTGAAGTGAAGCGTCAAACCGATTCGCAACAGCTGGTTTTTGTATTTGCCCCTATACTAAAACCCTAGATTTATTTATTTATTGTTTAGCTGTGATTTCTTTTGTTTAATTTTATAAACAGTGTTTACATTCGTCTTGTTCACACATACACACTGACTTTGTGACTTTACTGAATTCAGCCACCGTATTGATGTTAAATAAGTATTTCTAAAGCATCTTCTGTTCTTCCGTGTTTTTATCTCATCCTCGATGCCAAATGGTAAAAATCCCTAAATTGTAGAATCATCTGTAGATTTACACTTTGTTTAAGAATTTTAGATTCTGCAAGTTTTTTTTTTTTTTGAAGAATCAAAACATAATGTTGCAGGTGGAATATTAAATGACTAAACATCTGTATCAAGTGTTTTTAATGGAGATGCTAATGACATATTGAACACAATAGTTCCTCAAATTGTGAATTTAAATAAAATATATATTTGAACAGAAGGTGTTTTGGTTTTACTCCAGCTTTTGGGAAGGCTTTGACTCATTTTCAGTGGCACATTTCAGAGCTCTCTTTGAAAATAAGGGAGCTCTGCTGTGATTAGGTTGGGGCCTGAAATTCCCAGTTCTCCCAGTGCACCCAGTGTAAGGCTCGGTCAGCATTGCGCGCCACCGCGACAGAGGGCTCCACCGCTGTTCACCGTGAACGCGCCTCTCCATGCGGGTTCAATAAAGGGAGCAAAAGCGGTGAAAAGAAAATGAGATGCTGCTGAAGAGAAATGACGGCGGGGCTGGACGGGAAAGCTGAGACTGGTTTGATCCCCCTATCCGAACCCGGTCTCTGGGTCCACTTGGTCCGGTTCTCCGCACATCGCCTCCAGGTCTTTGTCAGCCGGTTCGCACACGGACAGCAGAGCGCTTTTGTGATTTTTTCCTTTTTTCTGAATGAAGACGCTCATCAGAAAAAGGCTGTTTTAGCTTTGACCCAGCAGAGAAGCGGCAGTATTAACATTTGAAGGATCTTGTGAAGTTTGTGGTGCTGGGCTTTATGCTTTGCCTGGACTGAGCCACCTTTTGTTCGGAGAAAAGAGGCGTTTGATGCAGCGGTTCGGTCACACTGAGGCAGTACAACTGAGCAGGTCCTTGATTACAGCACATCTCCCGTCAATTACCATCTTGTTGTACAGACCCGACTGAGAAGGGGCGTGTGAACATTCCCCAGCCTAGATATTTAAATTATTACAGCTCATTTATTTATTTATCTGTTCATTGACTCTGCGCCCTGCGCCTGGTGTCCACCTTCTCCTGTCAGTCCCGGACTGCGCTCGACTGTCCCGGTTCTGCCCTTTGTGTTCCGGGGTGGACAGCATCACCATGCCGGAGTGCGTGTCGGTGTCGGAGTTCGTGCAGGAGGTTCAGGAGGACTGGAGCTCTCCCACCACCTCCTCCTTCACCTCCAAGATGATCAACTGCAGGAACACCATCTACCTGCTGGAGGAGGTGAGAGCTGGGAGGGTGGGAGAGGGTGGGATGTGGGGATGTGGTCGTAGCGGCAACAGCAGTAGCAGCAGCAGCAGGCAGATGTTCATGTTTCTACTGAAGCCAACATTTAAAGCTTACCCAATATCCACAATGGTCATCCTCCCCAAAGACAAAGAACAATGTCTTTGACCCCCTTCCATTGGTCGCCCTTAGGTTTTTGCATAAGGTTAAATTGTCATCATTTGCATCTTCTAAATTATTTTGTAATGTTGAAACTAGAAATCCCTTTGCATTTTTTCCCGTCCGTGTGTCTATGCTTGACTCAAAGAAAGTAAAAAAAATCTGCATTTGTGTTATTCTTATTGTTGCATGGACTGTGGTGACATCATGTAATAACTCAGCAAGGCTCTTATCACAGTGATCAGGACTCAATCAGGGCTAACATCTGTGTGTAGGTCCTGGGATGCTGATAAACATCTGTAAGCTAAATAATAATCAAGTCCAGTTCATTTCAATTTATCTACATTGTAGTAATATACCAAAATGCCATCTGATGGCACTTTGGAACACAAATTAATTAAAAGCTCAATCACTCCATGTTCAATTCAGATCACTCCATCTTCTTTCTATACTATATTTTTAGAAGTGAGAATATTTAATTACATATAGACTTTGGAGTCTAATTAAAATACAGAACAGTCACAGAATCATTCTCTGTGTTAGCAGCCATCTGGTGCAACAGGGAGTTGAGAGGACAGGAAGAATACACAGACTGTGGACTAGAAGTACTTTAAAGAGTCAGTAAACCATAAAGAGGATAGAAAGCAGACATAGTGTTGGGCTATTTTCTGCAAATTCCCTTTAGTTAGGTCTAGGAAAGAAAAAATCTGAAGACAGAGGCACTGGACCAAATACTTTCTATAAAAACATATGTAGTACACAAAGTTAATGACAGTGATTCCTTCCAAGAAAGAAACACAACTGAACACAGAAACACTGAACCAGGGGTACTTTTTTCAAGAAAGGAATCAGCGAGAATACACAAAACTAATGGAACCTGGACTGCTATTAAACAAATGAACTAAACACAAAGTGACTGGGGAATGTGTATTTTCTACAAGAATGGAAGTCAAGAAGAATACAATAAATGAATATGGATCTGTCAACAGCTCCATCCAGGAAAGCTAAAGTTTTCACAGGAATGAAAACCAAAGACAATACACAAAGATCATTTCAACAATACATTTGTGTTAATGGCTCCTGAAAAGAGACACAGCTTAACAAAGAATCCCTTTCTGTGGGAAATAAAACTAAAAGACAGAACATAAAGTCAATATAGACAATAATAAAAGCAGAAAGAGAAAATATCAATGCAAAGAAAAGTGGCCGGTATATTCCCCAGCTGCCTCAGCCTATATCAGATCCTCAAACAGAATAATGTTGTGAAATTTTCTCTCTTTCCACCAGCTGATTTGCATTCATTCAGCATAGAACTCCATAGCAAGAGATGAATTTTACAATAAGCACACAAGCTTATTCTTTTACTTGAAAAATAACTGGGTAAGTTTGTAGCAAAATGGTTGACTGCAAAATTTATTAAATGTTTTTCACCTTATAGTTTATGTTGACTGATAAATGGTCTAACAAGAACTTTTAACTTTTGGTGTTTTTTTGTTTTTTTTTATCTCATGAGGTTTTTATCACACTGCAATCTGTAGGAAAGGCTTTATTGAGTTAAAATGTAATTAGCTGATATAGATTTTGATGTGTGCCTGTTGGATCTGATGGAGCTGATCAGTGAGGTGAGACTGAGCCTTTCAGGAAGCAAAGGTTTACCAAATTGAGTTGCTCATCACTTTGGTAGAGGAGTCACTTCATCACAGGTGAGCTATGCGTCACATACTCTTTTGAGTGAGGCTGTGAATTGATTAAAGCTCATTGAAAGCAGTAGAGAAGTGTCAAAATGTCATATTTACCCAAACTGTATAATTACTTTTACAAAAATAATCAACAAACTCAATATTTTTACATTAATCTTGTTATTTCATGTTCTTCGAAGTCTGAAGTAAATTCCAACGTTATCTCTGTCTTAGGTTTCATTCTTGAAGACTTATTCTCTATAGAACATAATGTCTGTACTGATAAAGTACATTGTGTAATTATTATGCCTTTAAATGAAGCCATGTGTGGTCTTTATGTGAGCACCTCTTTATGTACCACAAATAACATTTTCAAAATCTCACATGACTTTTGGTCAAAATCATAAATTCAGTTTGTATTGCCAAACATTTGGATGCATGACTCAGATCATTTATTGCTTTCAGTGTTCAATATCTGTCAAACAAAGGGATGATAATGCCATATGAATGGATGTGTGCTATCCATTTATATTTCAGTTTTATGTGATCTTTTCATCTGGTATTTACATGTGTAACAAAATTGACAAAAAAGATCTCTTTTGACACAAAATGACTTTAGGAAGTAAAGTAATTGCTTTACTTTAGACAATAGTCTCCAAAATATAAAAAATTAAATCATATTTTGCAAAATGAAACAGGGGAATTTCTTCCTGTCTCACAATTTTTAAAAATTGAGTATTTTTTGAGCTTGTCAGACAGAAAGCAATTTAAAGAAAAAAAAAACTCACTGAAAATTACCAAGATTTTTCTAAAGTCCTAAAAATGTCTGTTTCAATCAATCAATTAATCAATTTAATTTGTACAGCACATTTCAGCAGCAAGGCAGTTTGAAGTGCTTTACATCATAAAAGCACAAAATTACAAAGTTAACAGTTAACAAAGATTACATTTTGATGAATGCCATCACCAAAATCATAAGCATGAAATATGTTGGTCAGTGTTTTATTTATTATGGTTCAAATCAACTCTTAACAAGTGGGTTTTTAATTTTTTATTAATTAATTTTAATTGATATATACTGCACATGCTGAAATATCTGATAAATAAAAATCATTTTATGGTGTATGACAGTTTTGTCTGTCTAAAAACGATAATGTATTTTCGACATCTCATACATCTTAGGCATATGGGACATCTGATGGGCATCTATTTCATCTCCAAATATAACAGTAGGAAAGAGAGAAATCTGATAGAAGTAATTAATTTAATGCAACTGAAAGTAGCAGCAGATTTTTTTGTTTGAGAGAATTTTTGGCAGCTGAACAGATTTCCTTCATTTTGCAGTAAATTTTCTGCCAGTTAACAAATTAACTACTGTGAACAATTTGTGTAACTGGCCCACTGCTGTGTGGGGTCTGTGTATTTGGATGAGGATTCGCTTTAAAGCAGCATGCAGCAGAACCCCCGCTTTCCATCCCTCCACAATGGAGTTGTTGACCTGAAGAATGGCCTGAAAAACAGGCTCAATCTGAACCCTCCCCTCAGCCCCCATCATGTACCCCCAGCAGGGCCGACATATGTTACCAAGGCAACAGATTACCGGCCATCATCATTCTTTGTTATTGTTTTTTTATGGTTATGAAAAGAAGCCAGAGAGATTAATGTTAATGAAGATGTTAACTAATCTGCAAGCTGGTGTGGGATAAGAGCAGACAGGAGAGGTGTAAACTAGAGTTTTTAACAGGATATTTTTATGCATAAAATCTTGTTTTCCTTTTGTCGCAAGGCCTCACAGCTGTTAAGTATTTAGTCCTGCCAAATTTTATATGAACATTTTGATAGAGTAAACACTTTTAAGGGGGGTTCTAAGCAACGGGTCCTTAAATCAATATGATCAGATCAAACTTAATTTTCACTTTAACCATTTCGCCTAAATCAAATGGAGATTTTCAGGATACAAGGACTTTTATGTTTTTCAGAAAAATTAATTTCCGTAAAGGAAAAACTTAAATTCAAACAGTTAAATGTAGAAACATTAAAAGTTACAAAACATTAGATTCTAATTGTTCTGGTCATCATCTCCTGAATTCACTTAATAAAGTTTATCTTTACACTTAAACTGTTTATTTTCAGTCTACTTCTTCAGCATAACTATTGCCATTTTCTTTTTAGAATTTTGTAAATCATTACAGTTATGCCTAAGAAGCCAAAACTTTTAGAAATTGTGAGGGAATAATATGTGGTGGAAAAACACATCAACTTTTTGTATCTGGATATTGAATTTTTGGTCCTCCTTTTTGCTAATTAACTCACGTTCAATCAGAATGAATTAAAAAGCATCTAAACTTTTCCAGCTTTAGTCTGTATTTACATTAAGCTAGTCTAATTAAATTAATTTGATCTTAGCCATTCCATTGTATAAATTCATTGTCCTCCCATAAGGTGAACTCTCCCGTTTGTGATTCTCCAATGAACTTTCACCTTGTATTACACTGTGTTGCTGTGTTTACCTAAATCTATTTTCTTAATAATTATTACCCATATTTCGGTCAATCCAGAAGGAATAATTCTCACAGCATGATGCTGTTACTACCATGACTGACATGAGAAATGTTGGTGTCTTCAATGTAGACCACAAGAATTCAGTTTTGGTCTCATCAATGACTTACCGTCTAAATTTCTTTTTCTATGTTTTTCTACAAAAAAAAATGTTCTGGCCTTCTGTAAGCAGACTTTCCTTTTGCCACAATTGGATTACGGGGAACTTTGTGGAGTACACTGTTAATAGTCGACCTGTGAACATTTTCTTCCACTAGAACTGTTCATTTCTGCAGCTCCACTAGTTTACAGTGAGCCTCTTGAATCCAGTTTAGGTGGACAACCATGTATGTTTTTGTGCTTGTTGTCGAGACATTTCTTTTTCCACCTTCAAACCAGGCATACTTAACATTTATCAACTGACAGTTCTTTTGTCACCACTCCTTCTGCCCTCCTCCTGACAGTGCAGCTTATTTTTAAAAACCCAGTGCACAACGTGAAAGCAAGTACTGAGAAGAAAATGAGAGAAAACACAGCCAAAGACTTTCACAGAACCTTCAGAAGTATTTGACAATTGAAAGTAAAAGATAAAGAAACGAGGAATGTTTTAAACTGGCATGAGTGGTACAGCAAGATACGAAATAGACTATATAATTAAGCAGAAATAGTTTTGTTTGCTTAATAAATGAAACAGTAATTTATGACTGATCTCAAATGTCACTTGAAATGCTTGTCTTTTCAATAGTTTGTGAAAACCTAAAGCAGAATTACCAAGAATTTTTGATAATTGCTTGTGATACAACATAAATTTTGCAGGACATAATTAAATAAAACAAAGTCTCAGTTGAAAACAGCCACATCCAAACTGGGCTGCTGCTTCATGCAGGGAATTTTGACCAATCAAATTGTGGTTTACAGTCACAAAAAGCAGCGATCTATTGTCCAGCAACAAAGCCTGCTGCCCCCTTGCACATGCAGACCCAGTCATGCAGACAGTAACTACACCCACTTATCATTCATGCGTGTGCTTGTCCAGGCTCTGGACAGCGACCGGTTGGTGTTGCAGAAGATGAAGAAAGCTGCAAAGGCCAAGTATGCTTCAGGGCAAGGTACACAAATCCACATGCAGATAAACACAGATTACATTTAGATTATTCCCCAAAGTAACGCAGTTTTTATTTTTTGTTAGATCATGTATCTCATCTGGAACAGTACATCAACTCGATGGAGAAGCTCGCAGTAAACTGCCACTCAAATGGAGAGACGGAGGTCGGCTCGGCCTTCTGCCGCCTGGCGGACTTTTCCAAAGAGCTTCTGTCTCCAATGAAAAATCTGGTGAGTGAAATCATCAGATAAACAACTAGAAGGTCAGGAGCCACATCAACTATTCGTGGTCTAAAAATGGTTTTATTCCCTTGACTGCAATCTTCAAGTTCTCCATTATGATCAGAATGAGAAAGTATTTTATTACCAAGTATGTGAGGACATGCTGGAAACTCATTTTGATCACTGAAGTTTCAGGACTTACACAAATCCTATTGAACAAAAATGGACACAAATTACAAATAATTGAAACCACAAAAGAAAATACAGTGCTTTCTGATACTATCAAAGCCTGATCGATAGGATATTTTAAATACGTAATAGTTGTCACTTTTGGAAATTGGTTAAATTATATATAATTTAATTAAATTATCAAGGTTTGGCAATGTTGTCATTTACAAGGTGGTATATACAGAGATGTTGAACAACAGAGAATAATACAGTACAACAAGAACCTGAACTGAACAATAAGACTGAGAAACAATATCCAAGTTGAGATTGTATCTTACTTGTTAGGACTTGTATGTTGTTCAAAGGTTTATGAGGTAGATGGATCGTGTGAAAGAAGCTGTTTTTATTCTGTGCTACTTTGGTTTGCATCACTCTGAGGCACTAGCCTGAAGGCAGCAGCTTACACAGTCCATATACTGTCTGTGAGGAACCGGAGGGAGTTTATTTACTTTTTTTGCTTTTGCTTTCTTTTTTGTCTGTGAAAAACACAAATCCTGGATGGGGGTTTGTGAGCCATGAATTAATCTCTTATTATTGCAGCAGTCTTATGTCAGGGTTCGTGGCTGAAAACAGTGAATTATAAAAGTTCATTTAACAGACTCTGATTAAAACTGCAGCAGGATCTTCCGAGCCAATAAAAATCTCCTTGGCTCCCTTTTAACAAATGGGTTTATTTGTGACAGTCATTTCAGGTCTTGAATGATGTGGTTCTCTGAAACTTAAGATATTACAGCTAAAAACATGCAGCTTTTATAATCTATAAATCTTGATCCATCTTGGAAAATGTCAGAATAAAATTTTCAGTCTTTTCTCCTCTGGAATTTGACATATAAAATATGAAATCACAATTAGTTACTGTTAACCCAGATGATCAATAGTTGTGACTGATAACCTCTAAAAATACATATAAAAATTGAGAAAAAGACTATTTGCTGCCTAATTCAGCATCTATATGAATGGTTCTATGTTTTAAGGACAAAAGCCCATTACACTTATGATTGGAACAAGAATTTTTGTAAAAGGTAGCATTTACAAACTGCTGATCAGAGCAAAATGTGCTTATTTTGCTGTGTGAGCTATTATAAAATGTTATGCAGAGTACTAATGTCTTTTCAAGAGTTACAATGCAGCCCTAAGAAATGCCAAACATTCCAGAGAAGACAAATAGCATCATACGCAGCTCCCTGAAGCCATCTGCAAGACAAAAGTCTAAATGCAGGGTGTAAAAGCACTCTATTTAATTTATTTACATATATTACATATATTCCATGCCTGCCTGATGACATCCTTTTCATTTATTGCATCAGAAGTAATTAATTGCCCTATAACATTAATGCATTAGCCCAGATTTGCTTTTTCCATTGTAGATACTGTATATGATTATAGATCCTGAGGTGTAAGCTATAACACTGTATAGGTTTATAGTACTCAAGTACTATAAACATATAGTATTAACTGAGTTATTTAATATCAGAATTAGTGGTTAGTCATTTTTGTTGTTCTGATTAAATAAACATTTAAAAAAGATAAAAAAAAAAAAAAAAGGTTCAAATATTGATCTTTCCTGAACAACTGAACACATCTCATTATCATTAGGCAAATGTCTGAATGCTCAACTCCCAATTAATATCTGGGCACACGGTTAGATTGTGTTTTCTATATCTGAGGATGTATTTTTCTGTTAAACTACCTGAACAAACATTAGTGCAGAAAAACATCAGCTGAAGTCTTAAATTTAACAGACCACCAGCATGTTTCTGTCTCAAAAGTCCACATATCTGCTCAGATGTAAGACCTTCATTACAAATTGAAAAATATTTCCTCCATTGCTCCTGACTTGCCTGAAATGCCTGGCTGGTTGTTGTTTCTGGCTTTTTCCTCTTTTGATTTCACAATGAAACTCATTTGCATAACATCCGGCAAGTGGCAAGTGTGCACACTTCAAACAGAAAAAATACAGCTGCTTCCACCTTTTCCCCCCACATCAGCTGACCAATCGGGGCAAAGCAAGTTTTTGCACGAGAGAGGATGTCAAAGAGGGGAAAAAAAAGTAGGAAGAAACATAAACTTATGAAGAAAATCTCTTTTTCATTACTGCATGTCAATATGATGTAGCTTTTTTAATCAGTTTTTCCATTAAATAACTCAGATTTAAAAAAGACAAATTTTCAAAACACTGATAATACAATCTGAAAACCCAATATGCCTTTTAGCATGTGTTTATTTTATTTTTCTGTGTGTGTGTGTGTTTAGCTGAAGAGCATGCTCCACAACATCAACTTCTTCCTGGACTCGTTGGTTAAAGGAGACCTGCGGGAGGTGAAGGGGGTGAGGACTTTTGATATTCTCATATCAATATGAGAATAACTTATGTTAGGAATAAGTTAAGACATGAGTCATCTGAAATGGTAAAATGAACAGAAATCATTTGTGTAGATCTAAAATGAACTTTTCCTCCTCTGTCCCGCTGCAGGATCTGAAGAAACCATTCGAGAGAGCATGGCGGGATTATGAAAGCAGATTGTGAGCGACAATCCTTTTAAAGCATCTGAGAGAGTTTACATGCTCTCTTCCATCTCCTATTTTTAGGATACCCTTGTTACGTGTTTGTGCATGTAAAAAATAAATTACACCTCTGCATAATTCAGAAACATGGAAAGGCTCTTGTAAGCAGAAGTAAGCTGGTAAAACTGTCTGGAGTCGGATTAATAATTCAAAGCGTGCGTGTGTGTTCAGCAAGCAGGTGGAGAAGGAGAAAAGGGAGTTAGCGCGACAGTACGGGATGGTTCGGAGCGAGGTGAGCGGAGGAGAAATTGCTGAGGAGCTTGAGAAGGAGAGGCGCTCCTTCCAGCTGAGCATGTGTGAGGTCAGTGACCCCAACTTTTTAAAACCATTCTATTTGTGCTAACTCCCCTTGCTGCTCAGCACTTTACATTACCCCGCTATATTTATGTCCAGTTAATAGGTCAACTCTCTTCTCAGTATCTTATTAAGGTGAACGAGATAAAAACAAAGAGAGGAGTCGACCTGCTGCAGAATCTCATTAAGCACTACCACAGTCAAAACAAGTAGGTTCTGGCTCACACACATCAAAAAATCATGTAATACAGTGACAAAGATGGATTTACCATAAATGTCTTTGTGTAGTTTCTTGCAGGAGTGCGCATCCACCACTCAGAGGCTGAAGCAGTACATGGAGGAGCTGAACGTAGTGCTGAACATGGTATGAATATTGGCAGAAGCTTACAACAGCGTCTTAGGGCTATTAAAGATATAAAAAAGAGGCATAAATTTTGAGATTAATCTAAAACATTCTTTAGAAAAAAACGAAAAGTTTTTTTTTTTTAGTTTTTTCCATCAAATTTCTGACTTTTAAGTCTCAGAAATTTTTATGTTTATTTTCTAAAAAATTTCTACGACTGATCCAAAACTTTTCTCCTTTTCTTCTATCTATGATGGCCATATTATGCCATCGTAGGGGCTGTAGCATTGTGTTTTCATGTATATGTGCTCGTTGTGTATGTTCTTCTTTTTCTTAATGAAAACTTTAAGAAAAAGTTTTGAATGTTTTCAACCAATTTGTTGTAGCAAGGTGGCCAATTGATTTAATCTTTTGCCACCTGGATTGGAACATTGAATCACAATACCTTAAATTTATAGTTGTTTTGGAAAAACTGTCAGAAGTAAAAGTTTGTCACAAGAAAAAGTACATATTTAGTTCATTTGTATATTTAATGTTTAGGAAGATCTCAGTGGCGTGAGGCATTCCCACAGCCTCAGCCTTCTGCCAGCAGACGATGCTTCCGGTTAAGAGAGGATAAAAAATTTACAGTGGCGTTCAAATAACAATGTCAGTTTGCTGCAACGCTATTTAGTTCTGCAAAAGTGATAAGAGAAAATTCTGCTGATTCATAACTTTGTTTTCTGTTGCAATCAATGTGCAGGACTCCTCTGGAGCAATGCACCCCCTACAGTCTGGACTTAAAACTTTGCAGCTAAACCCTTTACGTTGAATTGCATGCTCCATTAACTTATTACTATGTAAGACTTGTTACTCTAGACCAAAAATTGTCAATTATTTTTTGTGTGTTGGTTTTTATTTATGTTAGTGAAAATTATGAACTGTGATGTGGTGTTGGTATGTACAGGTGAAGCAGCGTCAGGAGGAGGAGAAGAAGCAGCTGTGCAACATCAGGGATCAGCTGAGGCCAGTCGTCCACACAGAGCAGGTCTGAGACTCCAACCCTAACAATGACTCACATTGAGCTACAGATCAACTGATTCAGAAATGGTTTGTTTGTGTTTGCAGGACTCTTTACCTAAGCAGGTGTACAGTATGCATCAACTTTTGGGAGATAAACAGTACGGAACAGAGAGAACCGGATTCCTCTACAAGAAGAGCGACGGGTAGAAAAACACAAAGATTACAAGCTCGTTTATGTTTAATTTAGGAGTTATGTAAGAGAACATGTCTAGTTAAAAAACAAAAGGATCACATTTATAATTTAGATACTTCTGTGCTTATAACATATGACAAGGTGATGAAAAATGGATTTTCTTTAAGCATAATATAAACAGAAATAAGGTAACTTGTCCTCATTAACAGTAAATGGCTTTTCATGTTATAGAGAGGTAATTTTCATTACATTCTTATGTGCAGTGAAATTCTACTTTTTGTACAAACTTTTCATGTGGAAAATTCTTGACTTCTTTGAGTCTGAAAAGTTATATGTCTATAACAATGTGCATGGTTTGGATTAGTGATTAAATATTCTGGGCAATATGATATATGTGACACATGCATTATGGGTGTTCCCACTTTACTACTACTCATGAAATCGGCTGTTTGATAACCTCATTTCAAGGCTCAGATGGATAACAGTGAAAGGTCATTTTCAAAACCTGAACTAGTCCTTTAACAATAACACACAGACCACATCTGAAAGAGACTTCACTTTAGTGAATTAGATGAAATTCAATAAATTCATGTGAATTTAGTGAATTTCAGGATTTCCAGTTAATCTTTCCAGCACAAGATTAGCTGGAAAACTATTTACGTAACCTATAATGTTGTGCAGAAATTGATTTGTATCAAAAATTTCATATAACCTTGTTTTTAAGTGACAATACATATCTACAAAACCTAGTCTTGAAAAATGGGAAGGAGCATGCCAGTGCTATTTGCTTTGCTAAAACATTGTGTTTGTGTTGCAGGTTGAGAAAAATGTGGCAGAAGAGGAAATGTTCAGTTCACAACTGTTACCTGACTATTGCACATGCTACAGTGAGTGTGTTACTGCAAGTTAACAGAAAAGTCCTAAATTCTTTTAAGAACACATTTGGGAATCAAACAGATTAGAGTACCCAATTGTTCGCAGAAAAGACATTAAACTAAATCTACTCTTGTTAGTGTAGAAACTTTAATTATCTCACTGCAGTTAATGGTTAAGTGTGTATTAATTATGGCTGATTTTTGATCCACTAATTAATGGAAATATAGTAAATAATTGGCTCTATTATATCACTTCTAATGTGGTGCCTTATCCCATCACTGAATTAATTTTAATGTTTTTGCTTTTAAGTTTTTTTTAAGTTCAGCTGTAGAAAACATGTTGGGTTTAAGTTTTTGCATCTTGACAATTCTTTTTTCTGTCTTTCAGCCAAATAAACCTCCGACCCGACTAAACCTGCTCACCTGTCAGGTGAAACCCAGCGTGGAGGACAAGAAATGCTTCGACCTTATCTCCCGTAAGACACGTCGAAAAGGGCGCTTAGCATAAAGTGAAAACTGTCCAAACAGAATTGTTTTGTGTTAAATCTGTTGATTCATTTCCAGTTGTTTAAATCTTGACTAGATTTAAGTGACTAATTTTATGTAAATTTATTGTTAAATATTAGAAATATAATTAGAAATGTAATAAATAACTATATATACTCAATAGTGAATGAAAGTAAAATTGAATTAATATTAAAAGTACAGTCATATTTAAATAAATGAAAGTAAAAAAGTATTTGGTATATTTATTACATACTTGATTAAAAATGTTTTTCAACTCTGTCCTTTAGATAATCGGACCTACCATTTCCTGGCTGAGGATGAAGCTGAGTGTGTTGCGTAAGTCTTTTTTTTTTTTTGAATTTGCAACAAAAAACAAGGACAAAACTTTATTTAAGCATTACTCTTTGAATCTGCTCATCTATTATTAATCTGGAAACGTTTTTTGTCTAAAATCAACAATTGTTCATTATTTGAAATACTCATCATGGTTGAAAGTGAGTCAGTGAAACAAAGCAGAACCTGGTTTTTGTTTGCATAAAAGATTTAAAATTCTACTGTCTGGGGTTTAATATGAGTGATATGCCTTAACTTTCGATTAAAAATCATAATATGAGTGGAAAAAGAAAAATATATTACAGGGTGTTTTCTTTTGTGTGTAGTACTCAAACGGCCAAAATCTACATCAGAATTATCTAAATAGTGATGAAGTTTTGCCTGAAGAGGAGAACTGTGGATTTGTTTGTGTTGTGAATGTTTAGATGGATCTCGGTACTCAGTAACAGTAAGCAGGAGGCTCTCAGCATGGCCCTGGATGGAGGTCGGCGGGGGGGCGGCGGGGGTGAAAACAGCGTGGAGGATCTGACCCGGGCCATCACTGATGACATCCGCAGAATGCCGGGAAACAACTACTGCTGTGACTGTGGCGCTCCAGGTAACCTCTGTCTGCCAATAAGTACGTCTTATTTGACTCTTGTTCATTTCATTTCAAGTGTAAAAGATCACATTTCTCCTTCTCTGAAGATCCTGGATGGGTCTCAACAAATCTAGGCATCCTGACCTGTATTGAATGTTCAGGGATCCACAGGGAGATGGGCGTCCATGTGTCCAGGATCAAGTCTCTGAGCTTGGACAGCCTGGGGACCTCAGACCTACTAGTAATGCACTGGTTGAACCTACATTGTGCTTTTGATGTCTGCAACTTAAATGCATTATTTCCTATTTGATGAGCATGAAATGATATAATGGTATACTGCTGTTCTCTGTTGTTTATTTCAGCTGGCCCGAAATGTTGGAAACTCTGGCTTTAATGATATATTGGAGGCAAATCTGCTTAGTCCATCACAGAAGCCCTCCCAGCACAGTCATATGTAAGTTACACCCACTATTGTCCATTATTGGAGAAAATACACATTTGAAAAATTGTTTGCCTATAACAGGGGGGAGCGCAAGGATTTCATATTGTCAAAGTATCAGGATGTTCATTTTGTGAGGAGGTTCAGCAGTTCCTCTGCAGCGCTGCGACTGGGCCTGCAGGAGGCAACCAAGAGTTGTGACATCTACAGCCTGATCCAGCTGTACGCTCAGAGGGCGGAGCTAAGTCAGCCCTTGCACACCCACATACAGGTAACCACATAGTTAATGAGCTATGATAAAACTATGCATTCTCTGAAGGTTCTCATTGATTTTAGAAGAAAAATAAAGCCAAAACATCACAGTTGATTTGAGTGATTTTATTAGTTTTACTGATTTGTGATTGTAGATTTTTTTTCAGGTATTCCTCCCAAATAATATTTGGGCATGCAGATAGCATCTAATTGTTGTTTTAGATAGCAAACAGCAACTATCTAATTTATTAAAAAATATATATAGATGTTACAGAATGGTTGGATGAAGGGTTGAAGGAGGGTTGGAATTATTTTCAATTACTTCAACCCTAATTCACACTAATTGTTTAAATGCCTTGTAGTGGACATGATCTTTTGCCTCTTAGTTTTGAAGAACTAGGAGATTACATGCCATACATGTCAAAAAATGTTTTCTAAAGTTCTGAGGTACTCTTATTAGCTGAAAAGCCTGAAAAAGTAGCAATAGCTGGGTATTTTGTAACAAAAAAAAAACTTCCTAATATTTCTGAAATTTTCCTAAGATGTGAATAAAAAGGATTGGTATGTCTCCACACCAACAGGAGAAAGGGGAGACGGCTCTGCATTTAGCCGTCCTGTTTGCTGACAGGACGTCGCTGCACATCCTGGACTTTCTGGCCCAGAACTGGTCAGTCTGCTGTGATGATGCTGCTTAGTTGTTCTGTCTCAGAGTGGTAATGTTCACACCTGCATGTTTACTTGCATAGGTTTTCTCTTTTTTCCAGTTCCAATGTGGATGTACAAACATCAGCAGGAAACACTGCGCTGCACTACAGCTGCCTGCATAACAAGAGTGACTGTGTGAAGCTGCTGCTGAGAGCCCGAGCAAACATACACATCAGTAATGCAAATATACTCCCATAGTGTTATAATGGGTAGTTTATTTTAGACAGAGGATGTTTCATTAAAACAATTATTGGAAAAGTATTTCCTTTGTTAAATATTAATACATGACCAGATAGTAGACAGGAATTCAACTGCAATTTACAGATTACTATTAGGAAAAGCTTTAGAATAATTTTGTTTTCTGAACCTCCTGTAAAATAAACACATTCTTTTTCAAAACCAAAGAATCACCATTACGTAACAACATCATTTTTCTGTGTCGCAGAGAATGAGTTGGGAGAAACTGCTCTGGATGTGAGCCGCCGACTGAAGCACAGTGAATGTGAGGCGCTGGTGAGATCATCAATCTGATTATAGATTACTTTATTTATTTTAATCAAAATATAAATTGTCTTGTATTCTTTGTAGCCATTGTAAGCCCTAGCCAACAAAGAGTAAAACGATTTGAGACCAAAGGAATCAGAAATTTCAGGAATTGCAATCATGAATAAATAAAATCATATAATATCCAATCAGCCAAGATAATGAAAAATATATAATATATGTTTTCATTCCATTTTGAAAGACCTAGAAGCTTTCTTCATTCTGACAAGATGGCTTCCTTTTCTCCTACTAAATGACTGAGTTTTGATTGCAGCTGCAGCAGGCCCAGTCCAACCAGTTTAACCATCACGTCCATGTGGAGTATGAGTGGAGGCTTCGTCATGATGATTTGTACGACAGTGATGACGACTTTGATGACAGGGTAACAATGATGTTTTTTTTGTCTTTTCAGATTTTGCCAGTAAAGAGTTGAAAATAGAGATTTGAATGACCAGAACATATTCTTAAAAAAGCTATTTCTGAATTTTGCAGCTTGTGGATGGTGGTAGAAACTATTACTTTATTTTGGTTGTGTCCCATGACTTTATTTTCTCTCTTGTTTCAGAATGGCCCGGTAAAGAAGGAGCGCTCCTCATCGTCATCATCCTCAGTCTTCACCCCGTCGTTCTCCTTCTCCTCCCGTCCTTTCAGCTTCAGTCAGTCCTCCACCTCCACCACCTCCTCCTGCTCCGTTGCCGCCCCGTCCGCCGGAGGACCAGGAACGGGCCTCCTCAGCGTGGGGAGGAGGCTGGCCATGGCCATGGATCTGCACAGCCGACCAACTGGCTCCGCCCCCAGCCCTCCACCTCCGCCTCCGTCCTCCCCCGCTCCTCCACTGCCGCCCCGGGTCAAAGGTCAGCTCATTTGTTTTGAATTGTTTTGGTGATATCTTTGAAAACACAATAAGTTGTTTTTGAGCTATACTTTTATTTCATTCCAAGCTGTTTATATAATTTTTTTTAAATATCAGATATTTGAAGATAAAAATATTTAAATACTTCTATCTAATTACACTTGGAAACAGCTGGAGTTATTACACACTGATTTGTGTCTACATATTATTTATGTAATTACTCATCTGAAAAATATGGCTGCTGTTTTTATTCCCTAATAAAAACAGCACAAATTTAACTGAATTTGTGCTCTTCATGCTGAGCTTTCAGTGAAGAACGGCTTCGAAAATGACTTTCAGAAAAATGTTATTTCAGCTGTAACTCCAGGTTGCAGGTCTATTACTTTGAGATGGCAATGCCTGTATAGTTGTCAAAAGTCATTTATTGTTGTGGTTAATTATCCTCCAATTAAACAAAAACCAAACACAGTCTTTCTGCTTATCAGATGTCTACACAAAGTGATTGCATCTGAACAGTTCTGGGAACTAATTTCAACTCAGTGAAATTTCAGTATATAAAGCTGAAGCTTTTCTGGTTGAATTGTGAGTATCTTTTTATCTTGTAGCCCCTTGTGTTCCCCCTCCTCCACCTCCAGCTGGGGGTGATGGAGTGAGGGATGAAGAGGAGGAAGAGGCGGAGGTTTTCTTCCCCACGTCAGGAAACAGAAAGACAACACCTCCCCCTCCTATCGCTGCCCGGCACAAGAGGACCTGCTCTGAATCTAATAAGCAGGGTAATATGTGAGAGACACACCATAGTTAGTCTGTCACAGTAACGCTGTCATTAACTTTGTACGTCTGTGTTTATGTGTGTGTGCACAGATCATGGGTTGCCATCCAGTCCTAGGATTTACAGTGGTCCAGACTCCTCCTTCAAGAAGTGTGTGTGAGTATCTGAGATATAATTACACTGTATTTTAACACAAACTGGATGAGATATATGTCTACTCACAAAACATTAGGAATATTTGGCTTTTGGGTGAAATTTATGGAAATTGTTAAAATCAAAGTATGTACTGGTGATTTCTTGTTTGGCAGCAAAAGTAAACAACTGGAATTTAATTCCAAAGCTGAATAGCACATAATCAGTGGGCCAGGTGTCAAAAAACATAGTAATTTGATTTTAGTTTTGTTTAAGTCGTAATTATATGTTAAAATAATCATATATTTAATTAACACTAAGAGAAAACGCTAGGGAGCATCAATAAGCTGTTCTGTATGAAGCATTATACTGCCCTCTACTGATAACAAGGATAATAACCAGATAAATTCTCTCTCTCTGACTCCAGTCCATCTTCTCCTCTCAGCTCGCTGACGGAGCGACCAGACAGAGGTACCTGTTCTACTCAGAGACATCCACTCTTTATTTATGCCTGTTCTACCTGTCTTCTGCATACGTTATGATTTTTAAATTAGTGGTGTAGAAATAAAAATCTATTTTAAAACTTGAAACAGCAGCTTACAGAATATCCCTCCAACCAAACAGGGTTGGGCTTTTCTCCTTGAATCCTTGGCAAGTCTTATTTGAACATGCAAACATATGATCAGTCACTTAGAATTCCTCCTCTTTATTTCACAATGTAAGTATGTAATTAAAATTTTTCCAATCTTTTTCTAGTGGTTTTTGCTTTTGGACTAAACACCACGTTGTGCCTGCCACCTGCAAAAGAACAACAGATGTTTTTCTATTTTGTAAAATAGTTGTTTCGACTGTCTAATTGAAGCAACTAGACAGTCTTCAATTAATTTCTCTTTGAGGTTTTCGACGGACAGAAAGTGAAAGTAGCACCTCACATTTCCTGTACCCAGCCAGTAAAGCGCCTCCGAATGGATCTCCAATCAGCCAGCGCTCTCAGAGCTTTGAAAGCGACGGCAGAGGCCCCACTCCTCAGCCGCTTCCTCGCAGATCACTGGTGAGATCTGGTTGTGTGATGGAGCTGTTTCAAATTCATACTAAGTTCGAACCTCTGTTTAAGGACCTGATTCATTTTGTTGCTGACTGCTAATAAGAGTAACATTTTGTCAATCAGCCTCGTGGAGCAGCCAGTCGGCGGGCTCAGGCTCTGTATGACTGCCAAGCAGATCACCATGATGAACTGAGTTTCTCTGAGGGTCAGGTGTTGGTGGTTCTTGGCCAGGAGGACAGCGATTGGTGGGTGAGTGTCGGCATTCTTTATTTTTTCTGATTGACTGAAACTGATGTGAGAAATTCTCATAAATTCTCGTTACAATTAAATTTTGTTTTGAAAGAGGTGTTCTTATTTGCAGTAAATGTCTTTATTCTGTGTGTCTTATATAGCATGGTTATATAGAAGATGAACCAGACCAGAGAGGTTTGTTTCCAGCCTCCTTTGTCCAGCTGCTGTCTGATTGATGTAAACCCGCTCCAGACCCTCAGGCCAGCACAGATCCAGATCACATCACTACTTATGGAAGCTGAACTGAGCTCTCATAGGAAGCAGGCCAGATGGTAAAACCTGACATTTACTGGATCAGGACAGACTTTTGGATCCAATGTCTGGCATCCTGCAGGTTTTTGAGATCTTGGTCCAGCTAACCATAACAACCTCAGGTTTGGATTTTCTATGAGCACATAATAGACGGCTCTGGACAGAAAACTTTATTTATGTGACTGAAGCCAGGGAGTGTTGCCAAGCTGAACAATCAGCTACAACTCATGACTTCTAGGACATTTATTTATTATTCTAACAAGCACACATTTGACAGAAAGTTAGACCAAGTACAGCCACCCAGTGGGCTTTTATTTTGAGACTTGGATGAACTGCTTTCTTCATTTTTGAGTGGCATTTAAATGAATTACTTTTGTTGGATTTTTGTGGCGATATGTGAAGGACACCAGCAAAAGCTGCCACAATTTAAACTCCTCTTCCCGACGACTACTGAATACTGAAGACCAAAGCTCTAAATTCAGTTGACGCCAGTCAACACAGAAATAGGAACTCAGCTTCCTTTATTTTACAGGTTTGGTAAAAGACTCAAGAGAAGAAGAAGGTTGAATGAGAAGCACTCTATGCCTTCAGCTGCCTTTGTGTCCCATTATACCCACACTTCACTGAGCACAAACTGTGGCGAGCTGCTGCCACTTAACTCAGTGTTTAGGTGAAACAAAAATGTAATTATTTTTCTTTAAAGAACAAGCAAATTATTTTTCTCCATGATGAGTTGCAGAACTAAGATGTTGAAAGAAGCACCACTGGATGATGAAAGAATTGATTTTTCAATTAAAGTTATTTTAAGTAAAAATATAGCTTAAACCAAGTAAAGGTTACTGTGTTTTTATTTTATATATATAAAAAAAAGAAAAAATGTTGGTGTTTAACAGCACACACAAGTGAATGTGTCAATGTTTATTTATTTTTAATGACTCTTCCTGTAGCTTGTTTAGACATGTTTATAATATAAAAAAAATGTTGGCATCTTTTCTCCATTTCTCTTAGAAATATTTATTTTGTTAAACAAAAATTACCTATTAAAAGCTAGTGCTAGTTCAATGTCAAGTAAAAATTCAACCATAGAATGACTCAAGTGTAAAAAAAACTGCTTGCCCAAAAAGATTTTTCTGTGTAGTTTGGGCTGCATAGATTAATTCAAAACTTGCTTATCAACATGGTCTGCTCATACAAATTTAACATGTAAAACATTTAAATATGCTTTAAAAAAATGAGTTTTACAGTGTGACATTCAAACTAATTTAGCAAGGATCCTTGTCAAGATGTTAATGAACTATTTATTTTCTGAACATTCATCCCGCTGTTAAAATTTTGTACAAACCCCTTTACCAATAGGACAGCACCGACTCTCCTGTAACATTTACAAGGTTGGACCATACAGGCAGAAGGACCTTTGACCCTTTTCAGTAGGATTTAATATCCTGTTCCAGTTCTATGACAGTCCTCATTTTTGTTGATCATGTTAAGGTTTTAGAGTTAATGATTCCATAATGTAGCATCCTGTTTCTTGACAGCTCACAGAACCACAGGTCGTCCTCCAGTTTGCTCATTTTATGCTTTTAATGGGCTAATCATCCTAGAGGTCACATTGACATTCAACTCATAACATTTACTTTCCCCCATAAAAGCGAGTGTTGTTGTGCAAGGGCTTAATACCTGGATTTACCCAATCCATCTATGAGGTGCTTTTCCACGTATTATCTGCCTAACAGATACATCTTAGTCCAGCTGAAGTACATGATTTCAGTAAAACTTAACATTTAGAGTAGATGTTTGCATGTGTTATGGTCAGACAGAAAAGCCTCTTTTCCTGCTATGCTTCCAAAACAACCAGTTGGCATACAGATAGCATCTAATGCCAGGATGATACAATTTATTCCTGCGTTTCAACAGTAAACACTGGAAATTGTTTTATCTTCTTTTCTCAACTGATGATTTTGTAAAGAACAATATGGTATTTTGCCCACTTAATAAAATGTACTCAAAATCTTGGATTTTCTCTTTATTTCCTAGTATAACTACTGCTATAAAATATGGCATCATTTTCACATTATTACCAGCGGAACCAATAAGTTTGGAGAGCACTGTACGCCGCGATCAGTCCTGAAATGTTTGATAGAATGTTGAGACATCTTGCATAACAATAGTGTGAATTAAAAATATACTTTATGATCTCCTTTTGATCATTAGAAAAGAAAAGCTGTTACACTTCACTTTATTTGTACAAAAATGTTCTTGTAGAATCACCAGGAAGAAACTTTTCAAACTGCTTTGTTTACAATTTCTTAGTTTAGCAGTTTTAAGTTAAAGTCTTATTAAAGTTGAAGCTTAAATGTTCAACCATGAATATAATTTACCAATAAAAATGAACAAAAGAATGCAAAAAAGACTGGTTTTTACAGGTTGTATTAACTCAGCATTATTTTAGGCGGAAAAAACATTCTGAAAATATTTTGATAGACATTCAAATATAATGGTGTAAAGCACACCGTAAAAACAGCAACGAAACTATATAAAATAAAACAAGTTTCATTTTGGTTTCATTTGTTTTTATTTAGGTCAAAGTGATGGTGGGTACATGTTTTCTGCGGTTTTGGCTGAACACGGTGCTCAGTTTGGCATCTAGATCTTGCTGATCGTTAAACTGGTGTGTGACTGGAAATCCAACACTGACCATTTCAGTCTGAACAGAAAGCCTAATTAAAGCTGAACACATAATCAGATCCTTTGGACTAAATCCATGCATTATGTATGGACTTTTATGAAAGGAAAAAAGATAATTAAAAGATGTTCCATTATTTAAATACAACTCCTCACTCCCAGCATGCAGTGAGGAGCAAAAATTTGGACTCAAAGGCACAAAAACACTAAGTATAATAAGGGTATACCTGTTTGAAACAACTTGACATATTGGCAGTAAAGACATCAACCAGATGTTAAGTAACACTCAGGCCTGCTGCTCTGTCATTAAGTGTCTGAAAACTGCCAGAATAGCTCGTTTCTCACTTTATTGGCTGCAATTTCCTGCAACAAAGCAAAGTGTTAAAGTGAAGGGAAATGTTAAAAAAACCAGCAGATGTTTCTTATTAACCTGAGAATTCAGGCAGTTTTGGGAATAAAAAAACTAAACAAAGAATGAACTGGTAAAAGTGACAGAGCAACAGCTTACAGACAAATATCCAGCATTACGATGATTTCTGAGTTTTCCATCTGCTTCGAACAAAATAATTAAAACCATGGCAGCATATTTCTGGAGTTTTACAGAGGATAATGACTAAAGACCACACGCTTTGGGTGAACTTTCAATGTTTTCAAGTTTGCTACAAAAGTCATGTTCTCAAGGAGAACAATCTTGTATGAAGCAGATGGAGCATCTCAGCCAGCATAAGTCTCAGGGCAGTTTCACACATTGGTGTCTGGATTTAAATCTCAACATTCTCAATAAAGCAATAGTAAAAAATAAACATTTAAACATTCAAAACTCAATTACACTCAAGATGAGCCTGCAAAGGATCAGTTTGCCTGTAATTAAATTGTAGCAAATGATTTTACTTAGTCTGATTAACAAAGAATGAATAAAGTTGCATTTTATCTTCTAAAACATCAAAAATGTATTGCTTAATCACAGAGTTTAAAATGCAATTTTCCACTACAGCTTTGAATTATAGGCCTTTTTTACAAAACACGATTTATATTAATGTGCACATGCAACCTAATTTCTAATCCTCCATCACTGTTAGTTGGCCTTTGATCACAAGTCATTTTCAATAGGACTAAAAAACAGCAACAACAAAAAAAAACCTGTTGAATGCAAATATATTGGCACTGAGGGAACTCTAAACATGATTATAGTGTAAATCAAGACGCAAACATTCAGTTGATTATTCCAGACAATCAGCATCAGATTATTTTTTTTGTACATTCACAGTGCAGGAGCAGCAGCTGTAATTGCCGCCTGCTGAACTGGTCGGTGCCTCTTTAGAGTCTTTTGGTTGAACCCCTAATTGTTCTCAATTTTAATGTCATCCATCGAGTCCACATGTCATGTTACTAGTTAGGTTTTGTTTAGAAAATCTTCATAATTATGTTGGTCTTCATGTTTGTCACCATGATCAGAGAAGAATCATGAAGTTCAGTATCAGGATTTTTCCACAAAACCCAACTTCTGTGTTGATATTATTACATCTGTTAGTATCATGCAGTAGCAGTACGATACCGTTTTATGTCCCATTAAGTAAAAGGCATCTGTCGCACTGTGGCATTGCTATTGCTGATTGTGGCCAACTAGAAGACAATATCCCTTCTAGTTAAATAAACAGAAACCCTGCAAGGTGTTTAAATTATTTAAACTCAAACTGTTAGCTAAACATAGGCTCATCTGATTTTCTGTGGCCAAAAACAAAAAATATCCCTGGCTAGTTTATAGTTTATAGCAAAATAAGAGAAAACTAGATGCTGACTCCATTTTGCTTCCAGTCATGATTCTATAGAGAAGGACGGTTTTAAAGGACCTTAAAAAGGAAGGATTTTAAATGATACAATCCTTCTCACAGAGGCAAACATTCATTGGCTCCCATGGTAAAGGTGAGTAAAAAATCTTTCAAATAAATTAATGTTTCATTCTGGCAGCAAAATTTTATATGGTTATGGGAACTATAACTATATAGTTATAGTAAAGTGTATATAGAAAAGTGTCCCTTTTATAGTGTAAAGGGACAATTTTCCCCTCGTAGTCTGACCTGACATTTACCATGCTCCTCCTAAACATGCCAAGACCACAGGAGGTTTAAGAAAAACTAGTTTAAATTGCCACATTGATTAATTAATACGGGCATAACAGTCACAAATGTAAACAAGTTAAGTTTGCTAAACTGCTTGAATTAATTGGAACTGTCTGCTTTGGACAGATGAGATAAAGAGATTAGAGATAGAGGACATAGGTGAGGAAAAGCACTTCAATTAAACTTTTAGATATGGGGACCTACTGGGGACCTTTTCTTCAAGCAGCCCAGGAACATACTCTGGGAACCTTAATAGCAATGCTAATTGCTCATACACTCCACCTCTTCTTTAATTTGTTCCCATCTGTCATTAATTTAAAAGTGGATTTTCACTGAGTTTTTCCAACAGGATAACGATCCAAAACACACGGCCAGACAGAGAAAACCCCTCTCTGTCTGGCTGCTTCAACTTTGTTAAATATGGGATATGACTAAGACATGTTCTTTAATAAAAAAGAGTTTGTACAAAATAGTCACATCTGGGTTGATTTTGTTAAAATTAGTTATTTTTTTTTACTTGGATTCTCACCCCCAGTGTGAATACATGAGGTCTCAAATAAAAAAGTTAGATTTTTCTAAATTTTCCGATCACATTGCTGTAGTCAAAGATTAATTTATTTCATGATTTTTACACATTCAAACAAGAGGTGCCAATACATCTATCCATGTTTGTGTGTGGTTAATGAGCAAAGCGATCATCTTACCATTACCCAACAATTCTTCCTCATTAAAAAAGTGCTTTTAATTAAAAAAAGAAAGCGGTTACCCCTTTGTAGTGTCTACAGAATCTGATACAAAAGTTAACTTACAAAAAATTGGTGGTTGATTCCCATTCAGAGCAAAATGCATGGTGGCCAATGGCATCAGTCACCAATGACAGGTCAGTAATGGGATCAAAAAAAGGCTGATCGTTCAAAATGAACAGCTTTGAAGCAGCAGAAGTCTGTAAGTACATCTTTGCTGCCTAACAGGTTTGTTGTGTTTAGTCAGTTCACTTTCATGCTTGGAAAATAGGCAATTCAGCAACCAACAGGAAGTTGCTGAAGGCAAAGTGGTATCAGAAAAGATAAAAAAAAAGCAGCTATCTAATTACTGTCCAATTATTCCTATGTTGGAAAAAAAATATGCAGCACACATCTGGCTCAGATTTGGTTGTTCAGTACCAGATCCTTCAGTCTTTATGTGAGCCTAGCAGGTAGAGCTTGATCTTGCCCTCCTTGTCGAGTCTGTGGATGACTTCTGTCTCAAAATCAGCACTGTGAACACCAGTCTTCCTGAAGGCTCCAGCATAGCGGTTCTCCTCCCAGTAGTGATGCCAGTTCCCCTCCTTATCAGCACCGTAACCAAACACAGACACCTGAAAACAGACAAAGTGCATCATTATTGTTCAACATCTGGGCGCCTGAGAAACATGTGCATGCCAAGAAATAAATTACTTAAAAAATAAATAAGTTTTCTGAAATAATTTAGACTGACATTTGTGCTATGTTTTGGTGGCACATGGCAATTGTAAATATGACTAAAATGTTCATTTATTTCAGTTCATTAAAACTTGACTATATTGATTCATTACATAGCAAACTGATGAATCTCAAAAAAAAATATAAAGACTGAGAAAATACAGTTTTTTAATTCACAAATGTAGGTCTGCTGAGAAGTTTTTTAATAGCGCCTTACGCAAAAACTATTGCTTCAACCCAGCGTGGCATTGAGAGGATCATGTTGCCCCTCAGTTAGTATGCACTGTTAGCAGGGTAATTTATCTCCTAAAATACAACATGACCTTTACATTTCTGCATTAAAACTTTTACATGTCTTCTGTAAAACCCAGATTAAAAAAAGTGTGTTTTTATTAGCTTTGACCAGAAGCTAAAATAATCACAAGAAAACAATTGTAACCCTAATCTATCATTGTGTATTGAGTCACCGCAATATCTGGGTTTCATTTTTTAAAATAAATTACTGCAAAGGAGAAACATGTGAATGTTATTCAAATTTACTGAGTTGCACCTGTCCCATACTGAAACCTCAGGAGGAACAAAATCATTTCTAAGCAATCAATTTAAAATGTATTTTATTCTGTGTAAGGCATGAGGTCTAAGCAGAAATCACTTGCCAAGTTTCTTCCCAAAATTGGGCATTTTAACAAATTTCTAAATGGGGTGAAGAAAGGAAAAGGAAAAAAAAACAACTCAGTTTTAAGCATCGCACACCAACTGAAAATTTGTGTGGTTTATCAGAGAAAAGATTGGGCTTTGATTTGACTGATATAAAATATAATCTGAACATAAACCAGCATTTATATCTGAAATTAAGTAAACGCATAGCTATGCTTTCTTCCTACCTGGTCACAAGTGTGCAGAGCAAAGATGATTGCCAGCATGCCGGTGGACGGATAGCGACCGTGGTGCTCTGTCCAGAAATCATGGACATACTTAAAGAAGACTGGATTCACCACCAGAACCTATGTAAACACAGGGTTTCAATGATAAGAACAGACTGACCAAGAAAAAACAAACAAAAAATCTAGATAAACTGATTATCTCCTCACTGTTGCCCTTTGCAGCAGTGAAGACAGAGCAGTTCTTGTAAACATATATTGAACTGAACCGTGGCATCAAGCATGGTATTGATGCAAGTTAAAAAAAAAAATCTGAAATGTGTTCATTTACCTTGTCTTTATCAGCACCCACTCGGTCTTTGACCCTCATGTAAGTCCTGAAACACAATTAGTGGTTGTGTGAATATTAAGTTACTTTCATCATTTTGCACTTATGTATCTAAATGTTTAAAATCAAATGAATAATTCTGGTCAGAAATTTACATGCACTCATTCCAGGCATGAAAAACAATGTCATGGAGTTTTAAATAATTTTAACATTTATTTATTTTATTCTATGAAAACTCTTCCATACTCGTGTGCTACAACTTAATTCCTTAAATACAGAAGAGAGCTTTAAATTACAAAACTTTATCAAGCTTTTAAAGCTCAAATGAATGCCAGAATAAGAACAAAACCTCTTAGTTATTGTGCACGTGACAGACCAAGATTTCAGAAATATCCTTTAATCAACACTGAAAAAAAGTAGCATGAGTTTTACAGACATTTACACCAGACAAGTAGGAGTGCTAAAAGGAAATCAAGGGGCATTACAGTACATATAGTGCATAATAACTAATTAACAAAGACAAATACAAAAATAGTTTATAGTAGAAATATTATGGCCATGATACTTTGTGCTGTATATTTTACTGCAGTAGACTATGCTGTTCTACGATTACAATTTATATCACCATGCCATTAGTCCACAGAATGTTGTTTAAAGTAAAAATAGAATAACTCGGAGCACTTTTGTACTTTGACTGATGACTTGACAGCTGTTCATCGACACCCTACACAAGGAAGGCATCAATCAACTGAGTCATGCTGTGACATTGATGGGAAGTTCAGCTGGAGAACAAAGTATGGGAAAAAACAAAATGGAGAATTGAGAGGATAAACTGTAAAACCTTTACTAACCCAACATTTCTGTAATAAAGATAGATTCTCACTTTTTAATGTTCCAATTTTACTAGAAACTTAATTTGAGATTTTGTTTAGCTGTAAGCTATAAATCAAACTAAACAAAAATGAAAGTTTGAAAATTGTAACTCAAACTTATAAAATTTTATTTAAATGTCTTACATTTTGATATGGCCAGTTGACAACGCACTGGTCAGCCACTCCAGGTCCCTCAGCTTGAATGGCAACAGGACGAGGTTGACTCCATGTCCCACATCCACAGCACTCTCTGGGTACAGGAAGTGATGCGTCGTCCTGTTCCCAACGTCCTTCTCAAAACCTCGAGTTACTGCCTTGTTCATTCTAAGCAGGAAACAGACGAAAGACTAATCAGAACAAAGGCCGAATATTTACATTTATCTGTGGGCAACGTTAGCCATACAAACCGAATTATGAAGTTGTGCGAGTCGATTAATTTGCCGTGCCCGGACCCCCGCAGGTTCCCCGAGTTGCCGACAACTGCACATTTACGGCAACGTGTGGGGACTGGCCTGGTGTCCACAGTGGGTGGGGAAATGACCTGGAACATTTTTGCCATCACTTCCTCTAAAGTCTGGTCATTACCAGACTTCTGAAGACCCTGCAGAAAAAAAATACAACTGTAGTAACTAATTTAGGACCATAAAGTAGGAATATAGACTGCTGTAAGAAAACCTACAGTGATAATACAAGAAAAAAAAATAATACTGTAAAGACTTTTTGCTGAGAACCTCTTCCAGTTATGGTTCTGCTACAGACTGCATTCTGGAAACCTGAGTGATGATGTTAGCAGCTTTGGTACTACCCCTCCTCCTTTTAATCTACTAATGGTATCTGCAGCAAGACTTAATCTATAAATGCAGGAAAAAGACTGAAAACATTTGTCTCCATTAACACACTGCAGAGAACAGCTTCCATAACAGGAAACCAGGAGCATTTTTAGGACTGCTTTAGATTTTTACAAAACGTTATCCACCGTTATTGCATTTACTTATCTTTTATAATACCAGCCTGTCATTTTTTTGCACACTGTTCTGCAGTGTGCAAAGACTTATTCTAAGATAAATTAGACTGTTGTTGCTCTTCATCCACATTCTGGAAGCAGCTACATGAAATCTGACTTTCCATATTATTCAAACAGTTCATATTTGAAGAATTTTGTGAGTTACTTAATCTGTGTACTTGAGCAAATGGTAATTCTACAGCTATGATGAAACAAATAGACTTATCCAGCTGGAACACAACAAGTTTGTTATTTTAATGATGATGCATCCACAGGATAAACTAGAAGGCATACTGAACAAAACAGGAAACTGTTGAGGTTAAGTTAAACCTCAGAAATACAAATTAATTTATGAAACATTTAACTCATAATAGTAACATCCACGAAGATTCAACTAGAATTTCTCCTCACCAGCCACCATGCAAGTGCATCAGGGTCAAACTTGTTGTTCTTGGCATGTAGAATAGGTTGCTGTTCGGGATTGTAGCGTCTGCTGAACCAGCTAGACACCTTGAGGTCTGAAATACAACCATCTGAGCAACTGCATGGCCTGAGAGAGGACGACAAAGAGAGTCACTGACAGAGAATTAAAGGACACACAGCCTCTACAAATAGAACTGTCATATTTCTTCAGGGAAGTATTTTGGTCGTCACAGAAGTTATTACGATAAACAATAATATTGTTGCTTTGAGACCATTTTCAGGTAATGTGGTGGTAATGGCATAATAATGCAAGTACACCTCCTAATGATCAGTAAACATTCATTTCTAATGAACATTTAAAACAGAAAAACATGTTGCATAAAAAAATAAAACAAAACAACTTCAACAAATAAAATTATGAAGTCGGTAAGCAAAACAGGGCTTGTAGAGACCAAAGAAGACCAAATGTAGCATTTTACATCCAGTTTTTGGAAGAAAGAGAGACAAAAAACAGAAAAACAAATTAGGCAAATGGAAATTATTGAGGTAGTTTTCATTTATCATGAGATTAATTGATTTATTGCGACATGCTTATCTACAAAATTACTTCTCTTCAAGGTGCTCCTCGTATTCCTCTTCATTGTCTTCCTTCTCCTCCTCCTCTTCTTCTCCATCAGTTTGTCGGGAGATGGTACTGGGAGGAAAAGGGGGATGAGACAGGACAGCAGGGGCCACTGTTGGTTCAACCACTGCAAGCAAACAAGTTTGAAAATAAAAACTTAGTGAAAAAGAGATGTAAATCTCTTTTTACAAGCAAGCTGAGAAAAACAGGCTATAAGACGTTGTGACTACGAACATCTGAGCTTCCTGTCTTATCCCAGTGTATTGTGCTTATGAAATCTGACCTGGACCAGCTATGTTAAAGAGCATTTACAGCTTCCCATCATCAATAATTCACGCAGCATTCAGTCTTCCATAGCTTTTCCTCCTCACCAGAGTCTGGGCTGTATGACTCTTGAATGTGGATCTTCTTGGTCCTCTTATTTATATAAGGATGCCAGATCCATTTGAACACTTTACTCGGCACATCTGTCCAGTTACTTGTAACTTACTACATTTAGGCATCCAGACTCTGGGTTTTAACTGAACATCAGAAGGGACAACATCCACTGGGATTTTCATGTATCACCATCTAGCTGGTTTAAACAGAATGGCAAATTCTCCAGTTTAATCTAGATTCATACTGCTTCTCATGTCTTCCTTTTCCATAAGGAATAGAAAGAAATTCCTAAATTTATTAGGAAGAACAATGACTAAACACCATCTACAAAAGTCAGAAACAGCAGCAAAGATTTTAAACTACCTGCTAACCTTCTAATCCAATCTAACTTTTTATCTACTGGACAGTGGACACATTTTCAGAAGATACCAAAAAATAAATATATAAGTAAATAAAAAAATCACAACTCTTCAGAACCCAGAAGTATATTCTTCATTCTGACCACCAGATATAACCTCCAGTTTTAGTGAACAGATACCACAGGTCTCCTCACATATATTACCACAACAATTCTGCTCTACAACCACACAAACAAACTACTTTTGAAACTTCCTCAACTGGTCATGTCCTAAAAGATAATACTTGCACAAATGACTCTAGTATTGTGGAAACAGGAAACGCTACTCCCAGCTTCACATCTACTTTTCAATTCCACTCTGCCTTAAAGATGTAAGAGCAATGGTTCAACATTAAAATATACCACCAAGGTGGGATGAAAAAGTCTCACACCCAGATACTTCTACATGATGGGGACTTCTAAGGTAAGGCTTCTAATAATATAACGCTTCAAGTAAAAGTTAACTGATATAACCCTGGCAAAATCTTTCATATTATACTGAAAGCACAATTGCAGAGACTCATTTGTACAGTTCTTACCAGTATCCCTGCTGGAGGCTGTGGCTCTGCTGTTGAGTTGGGATACTGACAATGGCAGAATCTGTTTCCTTTGGATGCTCTGGCTTGCAAGCATCAGGAGGAGAACAGCAGCAATTGCCACGACAACGTAAAGCTTCCTCCTAACCAACATGGCCGGACGGATGATGGAATTGTGATAGCAGGAGGAAGGAAGTGTGGGTGAGCTGATAATCGTTTAGCTATGTCAGCATAGTCGTTGTCATCTGGACATTTTGCTCTTTACAGTCGTCTCTCCTCTCTTTTTTATTTCCATTAAGCTTGAGTCCAGTGCTGCTTTCCACACAGTGGGTACAGGATCTGTTGCAGACAGAAAGCCAAAAATATTAACATAGTCTTCAAATTATATTTGGGCAAAACTTCGGTTAGCTATTGGACTGCTGCAGTTAAACATCAGTAGCTTAGGAACACTTATCTTTAAATGAGTCACAATTTTGGAAACTGTCTCTTTGGCAGTTTCTAACATGCCAAAGAGACAGGCTACCATCTGTATCACTTCCAAGTAATTTCATCAGTGCGACTATCCAATAGGTTGAATATATTATTGGCAAAGTGTAAACTCCTTGCAAAACATATTGTATTTCCAACAGCTCTTTGCAATATTAATGAGGCAGATTTTTATTCAGATGCCCAATATATTTGCAGTATATTGTGTGAGCCGAATGTTGTCCAAATCATGTAGCTATTTTTCCACAAGCTATGTTCACAAAACATATCCCTTATATGGACTTCAGGAAGGTATTGATATATATATATATATATATATATATATATATATATATATATATATATATATAATTACAGGATGAACTCATATTCAAACATTTCTCACCAACATTTCTGCCAATTTTGAACGTTTTTAATGACTCAAATTATAAAGAAAAAGAAGAAACTACCCAATGAAAACACAATCAAATTCTTTTTAGTATTATTAACTACTTGTCAAATCCATCATGAGCTCAACCAGCTAGCAAAACTTTTACAATATTCAAAATGATTTAGTAAAAACCCAAGATAGTAATTCAAGAGAAAAGACGAGTTTGTAACATTGCATAAATATAAACACACACGTTCCACAAAGTTAAACTAGAAAACGCATAGAAAGTTCAAGCTCTTGATCTTTAGAGAACAATGGAGTCACTAACTCCCACTCCTCCTTTTCCTGTACATCACCTCCACTCTGCTCCAGCAGGAATGTTTCCCTGCAGACAAACGTGGTCTGTGAATACCAATCAGATCTGGATTTGTTTCAGCTACTCCTGTTTCAGCTTTCACTCTGCCGTTAACTTCAGTGTGCCTCTAACTGTTATGTTCACAAGAGTTTACATTTGTGAAATTTAATCCTTCGAAAGTTTTAAAAGCGTAGTCTGCAACTTTAGCTCTAGAAAGGTTAAATTGATTATTTCTTAACAAGATACATGCAATAAGTAATAGTAACAAAAATTAAAAAGAGAAGAAAAGCCACTTCCCATCCTAAAGTGCTCGGTAGTACTGATTGCTGAGCATCTCCACCCTAAGCCACAATGGCCATCATTTATTCAAACGAGAACTTCAAGTCAGAACACATAATGTTAAACACACAACCACAGTGATGTTTGTTAAAGCTTCCCATTTCCACTCTAATTGGGAAATTTAGAACTTAATCACCGCCATAAGGCATCCAGTGACTCCTGTTTTAGACGAGTCTTTAACTGATTCAGGCTCTGTCCACACTTTGGAAAACACGTCTTTTCATCTGCGTCTTCCCAACGGCGGTCCTCAAGGCACACTTACCTTCATGTTTTAAGACGTTTCCCTGCTTCAGTAAACCTGATTTTAAATTGATGGCTGATAAGCAGGGTTTTGCTGAGTTCTATCATCTGGATTAGATGTTTCCCTTTCATAACATGAAAGGGTAAAAAAGCTATGTTCACAAAGGTTGTGAACATAGCTTTGTTTTGTGAACATATCCCTTATGTGGGATATCTAAAACATGCATCTAAAATAAGCATGGTGTGCTTATTGGACCATGTTGGGAAGCACTCACCAACAGAACTTATTTAAAATCTTAAGTAAGTTAAAATAACTTCGCCCACTGAAGTCTTTTTTTTAAGTTGTTGCATGAGACTTTTATATATATATATATATATATATATATATATATATATATATATATTTTAGGTTCTTTATATACCTACAAGTTAACCAGCTTTAATACCTTCAAAACAATATAATGCAAGGTTCTTAACAGTAATTGATGGATGAAAATTAGCAGGAAAAAAAGATCATATCTCTGAGCTTAACATTTTTCATACAGAGTGCCAACAAACTATTGAAATCATTTTCTTTTTTTTCCAAGGAAACTAATTAAAAAGATGATTTTTTTCTTCCCTGAAGAAGCAATAATAAGTCACGTTTTAGAGTAGAATAAATTTCTTCTGGAAGGGCTACTTACGTTACTGTGCAAAGTGCTGTACAGTTTTGTCCAAGCATAATGTCTAGACTGCTCAGCAAAAAACAAAGGGAACAAATTGAAAAAAATAACAAGTCAACAAAATAATGGAGAACTATGCTGTTCGACAGCCATCTAAAGGTAATTTCAAACTTTGAAATTCAGGAATATGTCTGGCATATTAAAAGCTAAAGTTAACATTTTAATATCTTAAATAAATGGTAATGCTCAAGGATCTATACATTCAGCAGTTTTAATCAGGCCACTCACTGACTTTGGTTGGGATCAAGTTAGACAAAGTCCACATCATGATTCTTTATTTTTGGTAGAACTGAAATTTCAAAGGTCTTTGCAATGGTGCGTAAACTCCGTCCTGCTAAAAGCAGAACTTGAATATGCAGCCCGACTGCAGTCATGTGATCTCATTCCAGTTGTCTTTACCTTAATCTGCTGCCAAAGCAGACCCCTTAAAGACAAGAGGCATGTAACTCCATATCCTGCAGCAACAACTCAACTTTTCCTTGCAGAAAGCTTTCACAGCAGCTGGTTAGACAACCAAGTTCCTCTCAGAGTAGAAAACATGCATTTAGAAGCCTGTAAAAGCCCCACCAATCAGAAAGAGTTGAAAGAAGAGGAGCGTCATAATGACCATCAGCCGAGTCAGAGTCTGTATGTTATTTTAGAATTAGTGGGGCTAACATGGAGGAGAGTGGGAGGTCTCCTGGTTTCCTGTGTTGAGAAACCACAGCTACAGTAAGTTTCTTCCTTTCTTGTTGCATGGCCTCAAGTTCGGTTTTCATGTGCGAACAGAAAGCAGCTGCTCTTATGGCCTCAAGTTATCAACTGGAAAACAGCAGCAGCACATTAGGAAGGGTGGTGTCACTTATCAGATGAAGATTCACAAGTCCTTCACTTAATTTATCTGTGGTAAATATAAACAAACACGTACCATTTATCTGAGGAAACAAGAGGGAGTTACACATTTTTCACTGGACTTATTTAATTATTGTTTTATTTATCTTTTAAAAACATTTATGCTGTCAGTGGAACATGTACAAAAAGTACCCTTTTTAAAGGGTTGCATCCATCAGTACTAAAAAAAAATCCCCCAAAAACTCTAGCATTCCAAAAGAAAACCTCAGCAGCACACCAACATACCGAAAGCACTGCAGGGGAAAAACTAGCAGTTAAAAGAAGGTATGCAAAGAGACTTTAAGATATTCTAATGGATTTTTACACATCTGCCATTTAAAAAAGTTCTCGGTTGCTAAACTTTGTTACAAATTAAATAAAAAATATTCTTATTTTGAGTAGTCTGACCTGCTATAACAACAGTATCTCATTAAGACAACGCTTTCCTTAAGCAGGGAAATAGCTAAGCTCCACTTTTTCTACCAATGGAAATGTGATTTTTTTTCTCCTGTGCCTAAGGCAATTACTAGTTAGCTGATAGCACTGACCTTTAATGGAAGAGAGAGCACAGAGGCCAAAAAATAAATGCAGAACTAGATTTTTTCCATTCCTGTGTGACACTAACCAGGGCAAATAGACCTACAATTAGAATGTAAGCAAGTTCCTTTGGAAGTGAATGAACACTTGATGAATGAAGAATAAAATAAAAATAAAATACAATTTTTGGTTCAACAAAGAAAGAAGAAAAGGCTGACTTCTGTTTGTGACTTTAAACT
This sequence comes from Poeciliopsis gracilis, assembly GCA_911649635.1. Classification (NCBI taxonomy): domain Eukaryota; kingdom Metazoa; phylum Chordata; class Actinopteri; order Cyprinodontiformes; family Poeciliidae; genus Poeciliopsis; species Poeciliopsis gracilis. Next base: position 4,444,897 of record CAJVRI010001403.1, read on the forward strand.
GCTTAGAAAAATGGCACTGAGCATGAATGACGCAATGGAAACAAGCAAGATCATGTGTTGTGATAAACTTTAAATATGTTACCCAGAAACATGACACTTTTAGCAGTAAGTGTTAAAGCTTACTAATTTTATGAAAAATCAGCAGTATATGTTTAATTACCAACAAAACATGCTTATTTGGCCATATTAAGCTCTGTACAGCCTCTCCTAACATAAACAAATTCCTAATGTCTCCAATGGTGCTTTAGAAGCCAGGAATCAGACAGATAAAAGCCTAAGAAAGCAGAAACTTCCAGCTAAAAATAACACCTCCTAAAGAGGAAGAACGCCATTTGCTTATTTCAAAAATATATACACTTATTGAGATAATTAGCTATTTATTTAAAGCATTGTCTTGCAAGCTACAATTGGATTTTCATTTGCATTGCAGGTTTCTTGTACCATGCTTGTACCAGGTAAATGGTACAAACATGGGAACAGTCTGGACAATGCAAAAGTATAATAATCTCAAAAGCAAATAAAATCTAGTCTTGAAATTAAAAAAAAAAAAAAAAAAGCTAACCAAATCAATATCTAAAATTTATCTCGAATTATGCAATAAGCTTGCTAATGTGCATAAAAAGCATGTGGTATTGTTGCAATTTGCTCAGAAACCTTAACTTCAGATATTAATGGTGACGTTGAGGTTCGCCACAGGTTAGAGCTAGATTTTGAATTTTTTCGAGGTGTGAATGAGAGAAAATCTACACCAAATCAAACATACTGGATTTTGTTTTTAAGTTGTATTGAAATATCATTACTCCTAATCAAATGCATGTTCAAGTAAGATCAATAAACGTCCAAAATTAATAGGATACTCAAGATGGTAATGAGTGTCTGTCTCTAAAATTAAAACCAGAACGACAACATTTACAGTTGAGATTCATACCAAAATGTTCCTTTAAATAACAGTTTAAGGTGTTGCCATTTTTTCTGTAAATAAAATCTTATTTCTATCTGACTGACCTTTTGTTGCCTTAGCCTCAGACTTCTGAGGCTAATCTGTGGTTGTGGGCCAAAGAAATGACCCTGGCTGAAGTAGACAGTGAGTCTGAACAATCCGTTTCTGTAGTGAAGATTGAGAGTAAGGCCTCTATAATTACATCTCCCTACGTACTGACTCAGATCACACAACCTGCCTCTCCAACTGTAATTACATTAAGTGTTTTCAGTGTCTTGTTTCAACCCCATGCATCAAACACAGGACCTTTAACTACATACTCAGAGAACTCAGAACAATACTGCAAACTAAATTGTCTTTCCATGATACAAAGTGCAATTGTTACCAAATCAAATATAGCAAGACTATGACACTGGGGAAAAAATAAAAATAAAAAATTGGAAGGATTTATAGATGAGACCAAAAATGTCAAGTAATCATAGAAAGTTGAAATAATCATTCTAGAATTTTTTAACAGTCAAGTTAAAAACTATTCAAGTGAAAGTGGAAAAAATCTACAACTGTTCTAACCAAAGTTTCAAAGACAAAGAAGCATGACTGTCAAAATGCCCTCAATATTTCAAAATAATGAGGCTTCAATTGCCACAACTTATTTTATCCTTATTAACCACACTGCAAAACAGAGTATAAGCATCTGCAATCACAATGTCATCCTTCTCACAAAGTCTACAAAACAACACAGTTCATGCCTAACAGCAGGTTTCCGTCTTTGCTTTGTCAAACAGATTAATGATAAATTATGAAGACATGCACATCTTTTGTCACAGCTGTGAAATTTACACAAAATACATAAAAGGAGAAACACAAAAGAGGTTCCTTGGCAGTCAATGTGATTACTTATTTAGATTTTTGTAAAACTGATATGGAGGAAATCATCTTTCAGCTGACACAGATCTTTGGTTTCAGTTTTCAGTGCTGATGCAAATGATAAGATTTTATAAGTCCTCTCTCACATGTTCTGCTTATTTGTTTTGCTTCTTCTAGCCAGAAGACCCTGAAGTAATAATCCTCTGCATTAACTTCTTTAGGTTCTAGCTCAGACAAAACTATGCACACCCAAATTGTTCTGTAACATTTTTTTCCTGAAGAAAAAAAGAAGCCAAACACTGTTCTTCTGACAAACATGCAGAACAAGTCATTGTTTTTTCTCTTTTCCTGCCCCAATTGCCCTGTGCCTCAACTTTTAACACACCAGCAGAGAGTCTGAGATGTAGCTCTTGGATATTTTCCAGTTGCTCGGGGTGAACTCTCTGGGACATTCACTCCACTCCTGGCAGCTGGCTTGAATATTTTTAAACTTGTAGAATGACAGACTCCAAACATGATGTTCAGTTTTCACTCATTGTTCAGGCAGTGTGGGGTAATTTTTGTTCAGTAACTACATGTGGGGTGTTAATTTAAATTTGCCTAATTTTATGACCAAATTTTTTTTTAGATTAAGTTCTGATAAATGTCACACTTGAAATATGAACTTAAAAATTATGTTTTAAATGATCAATACATAATTTGCTCACACTTTACACCACACTGATGATATTTTTAGCTTTTATCATAAAGCAAAATGGGAAGTCATCATTTTATGATATAACCATAGACTTTCCTTTATTATTTTGCCTTTTATTTTTTATACAACTCAGTAAATGACTTGCAGATATTTAACTTTTATTTGGGTTTACATAGATATAATTCAATCCAAATCACTTCAGTTGGTTGCAAAATTTTCCACAAGCAGAAAATATCAAAGGTTAGGATTTAGTCTGTCACCAAATATTTTGCCAGATGTCAACACAGAAAATCATGCCTGGAGAGGGTAAGATTTGGATAAGTGTCACCTTTATTTATAACTGACTCTATGATTCTGTTTGGTAAATTTTTGGTTTGGTAAATTTCCATGTTCTTAGCCCATGAGGTATCCTGGCAACTTCATGCAGATAATTAGGTCATTTCCAAACTCACATTCTAAGATTTTTAAGACCATGCACAAAACCTCCCTCTCCCTTTTTCTGCAATTTCAACACTATTTGGAGTTGTTTCCATCAGCACAAAACACTTGGAAAGCAATAAAAAGCTGAAAAGGGTGCAAAGAAAAGACTCCTGCTTTTTCCACTGAGACATCATCCCCTTTTAAAACCATGTCTAAAACTTTCCAGTCTTTCTTTTTGCTCTCCATTCAAGCACCTTTTGAAGTTACAGCCATAGGAAATGCAGCGTCTCAATATTTTCTACTGGTATTCACTTGAAAGATTGCATTTGTGTTGCAGTTTTGGGTCCATCTGACCAATTGCATCTGATGGAAGCTGCTCCACCGATCTATGTCCAAGAGATGAGGGTCTGTCACGGTGAAAACTTGACTCCATGTGTCGGATGTCATTTCTTGATTAAATATTTTGCATGTTGAACTTATTTTACATTGCGATTGACCATCTGTGCAAGAGTTTTAAGTCACTGTTTTTGAAGTTGATGTCATAGCCATGTGAAAAAAAAGACTTCTGAAGATTTGTGCCTGCTCAAGGAAGCAAAACTGAGTAGAGTCTAAGAAAAAGAAAGGGACTTTTTTCATAGAAGACCGTTCTCAAAATTGTATAAGAAAGATAGGGAGGAATTTCAAAGGTTAAGGGAGACTCCATCCAACATAGCTTTGATACAATGAACCAGAACTATGAGCCTCTTCAACAAAATTTTTAAAAACTCCAGATATTGTACAAAATGTAGATGCTTGTACTACATTGATGACTGAGACATTTAACATTATGTGCAAGCATTCAGAAAGTGGTATCATTTAAGAAAAAACAAGGAAGCTGAAAAGGGATGGGCCAGAGTCATCGTAATTATAAATGATTATAAATACATTTCAGGGGAACCTAAAATGTAGGAAAGGTGCCATTTCCTCATGTACAGGCTGCTTAGCAGTTACCAGCTCTTATGTTTCCCAAGGGCGAGTAGTAGCAGCAGTCAAATTAGTTAAACATTAAATCCATGATGGGAGATAGTAGCTCAACATGACAAACTAAGATTGCCAAAATAGCCATTAACATTCAAGTAAAATATTTCTGACTCTTATCTACTTCAAGATTGTTAACACAGTGAAAGTGAATTACTCAATAAAATCATGTCCTCCATTTCCACACACTTTATTGGGAGAATGGAATTCTGCAAAATGAATAATTTGATGCAACTGGCTGCATTTACTTTATAAATAACATGTCATTAATTGTCAATGTAGATCGACTGGATTTGAATCTCCCTGTATTTGAATTATACTGAATTTCTTTCTTCTGGATATGAACTGGATCAGTTTATTTTTTTGTGTCATCAAAAGCCATTTTCAGTGGAGAGGTGTTAAATAAACTGAATTCAATACTTGTTGCTGTCTTTTCTATCAGACTTTTTGCTCCCACTTACCTTTCTGTTAAAAGGCTTAGATAAATCCTCCAACTCGTCAGAGTTAAAATGATAATCTTCTGTATAATTATGTGGGTCACAACATTTCTGAGTCTAAACTTTTTTCAGTCGTTCTTACACCATACTTTCCTAAGGAGGTGAACTTTTGAATGTGGGCGAACTTTATACAAAATTAAGAAATAAATTCTTGAGGTACATCACCAAGTATTATGAATTAGTTTCACATTTAAACAGAAACAAAATTCGACGACTTTGTAATTTATTGGGATGCACCTGTATGTTAAATAGATCCCCTGGTTTTGAAAGACTGTCGGCAGTGAAATGCACCGAAAACGTACTTGAACAAGCAGCCGTTTTCCCATGGGTAACTGTGAACTTGCAGCCACGACCCTGCAAACGGATTTAACAGACAGTTTAAGAAAGTGCAGAAGTCTCCAAAGTATTGTGTCCTCCTCCGCCCACTACTTTTCTTTCTTGTAGGTTTCACACACTCCTTTCCTTTGGTAACACAAATACACAAAACAACAACCAAATCCCACAAAGAGCAAGAAAATCATCAGGCACTAACCAAAACTTTGGATTAAAAAAAAAAAAAAAATCAAAGAAAAACTTGCTCGAAAGTTGCTCGCCTGACTCTCCAGCACACTGCGACATATTCAACAAATAACAAACAAGCAGCTGAGTGCGAGATTAGACATTTTTTAAGTCCAGCCAAACAGCCGATAAGATCCTTGAAAACCTGTTGGGACACCTAGAATGAGAAACTTACATGTAGCGGCAACAGAAGTAGCGGTGCAGGCCACAGGGTTTTTCACTTCGTCTCTTTGTGAAACCGTTGTGCTGATGGCATTATGATGCAGAGCAGAGGCTCCGCCCAAAGGGGAGGGGAGGTTATTTATTATCAGTGCAGTTATCAGTGCGCCTTGGGGTTCTTCCCCACTACAAAAACATTTTAGTGCGTTTCACTAAAACCTTTACTTTCCTCACTCTGTCTTTTTATTTCGCTTACTCCTTATGCTGAGTGAGTAGTACTTAGAGCTCCCATAAAAAGACTGCAGTTTGTGTGAGATGTAACATTAGTCCCAGTGCTAACCATATAGCAGTGTGTAAACACACTGAAAACGGACAAATTGTGGAGCAAAACCACAATTGGCAACAGCAAATCAAATTTCACAACCTATTTTTGTTGTTCTTGATACTCTGTAACCTCTTGATGAGGTTGAAGATCTGTTTCATAATTTAGGTTTTTCCTCAAAATGTCGATTCTGGTGTATAACACACAGTGACAGTTTCTGATATGAGTGACAGCATGCCAAAGCAATTCCCAAGAACAAATTGCATCATGTGCAAGTAAAACCTGTCCACAACTACACAGAAGGTGGTTTGCCCAGGGCGTCAAACAGCTAGGACTGCCAAAAGAGAACTTTTGTGAAACTCAAGCTCTTTGTGTAGATTTTGGTTTATTGTCTGCTTCTGGATACTGCAAAGCACTGTAAAATCTTGGAAAAAAACATTGGTAGCTAAGGTAGATACATGGTGACAGCTCTGGACACCAGAATATATCCTATAGTTTCTTGGGAAAGATCAAATCAGATTCTTCTTGAAATTTCCTAATCTTTTCTTGCTTCTAGAACACGCATAGAAAACACAGAAAGCTCTCAAAACATTTTCTTCCCCGATGTTGTTCGTAGCAACTGGCAATTTGTATTGTACAGCATCAAATCATAAACAAATGTTGGCTATCCCCCTCACCACTACTCCTGCCCAGAATGTTATATTAAGTTCAAATGAAGTTCATATCAAAATAAAACAAAAGTAGGAGAAATTTTTGACATGTTGAACACTTTTTCTCAGCTCTGTTGTTGAATTAAGTCATTTCATATTATGTTTATAACAGAATATGAAACACACATGATTTCAACACACACGTTTTCAACACACATGATTGTTTTTCCACTTGAATCAGAGTCAAACCAAGTAGGTTCTTATCTCGTCCACAAGGTGTCTAATTTTACACATGAGAACTTCACGTAATGTTAAAATGCCGCTCATGTAGGTGTGGAATCATCTTCTGTCAGGCCTGTAATAAAGGATTTTAAGGTTGCGTCTCACACAAGAGGAAGAGTAAAGGATCTTCTCTATAATCTTAAAGAAAGTATTTTGAAGATAACTAGGCCACATAGATGAGTCTGGGAGCAATGCACATTACATAATATCTCATAATCCCACGTGATGTTATGGGAAAGCAGTTGTATATGTTGTAGACTGTTGCTTAAGAAACTGCTAGCATAATAGTCTATACAAAAGTAAGCTTTAAATCAGAGCCATTCTGAGGAGAATAAGTAATAAAACAACATAATTTCAACTCACTGACCATTTTATTATGAACATTTATTCAAGTTACTTCTCAAAACTCAGTGAATAAGCAAAAAACATCCCAGCAATTTAATAAATTCAGGCAACTGGAGGTTGTAAACATGGCTTGGTAAAGTTCAAAATAACTGCATATTTTGGAGACTGGTAAATCATGTCAAGTCAAAGTTTAAATTAGAGAAGTTTTCATGCTAATCTTTACCGAGAAACAACAACGGATATGCAAACTGTGATATTTATGTTTCACAGCACTTTATTTTTAGCCTTATATCAGGAAGATAACTAAAGCTACTTTTGACAATATTGACATAAGTGCAAATTTTTTACTGTCACATTTCTAATATGCAGCCAAACTCTAACACCTTTTGCTCTTATCCTTAAATGTGAAATCTTCACAAAGTCTGAAAAACTCAAAATAGTAAACACATGTGAAGAAATAATAATATTAGGGGATTTTTTCATTGCACTACAAAATAAATAGCTTGTTCTGTTTTAGCCTGGAGGAATGCATTTACCATTTATCTATACTGATAAGAGTTTTGAAGTCAGACAGACTGCAGTCAATGTCTCACAGCTGCAGTAAGCGTCAGCAGATTGGTAGCTTGTTCCTTATCTTGATCCTTTTTTCAGAGCAACAAATGCTGAGCTCCAGTTACAAAGAGCATCTCAGAGTTGATCTGATTAAAACCTCTGGATAACATCATGCTCCACAGAGTTGAGAAGGACAGGTTCAACCTTAATGGATTTTCTTGAGACAAAGATGAGCCAAGGCACTCGCCCTTTGCTTGTTGTTTATCTGAATAAAATGCATACAAATACATTATATTTTAACATATTTGCAACTTTCTGAAGTGATGGACTTTTAACCTGATGTACATCAGGTATCTAGTCCACTCACCCTGAAGTGGAAAAACAAGAACATAATGATCGATGGATTAAGTATTTTTTTGTGAAATAACTTTTTGCCTTGAGTGACAGTTAAACAGATAATTGATGCAAGAAGAGTTTATTTTTTTAAAATTTGAATAAGAGAAAAACATGCTCAACGTTACTGTCATAAATGATTGTTAAATCACAGCGCTACATTTAAAGCATTTATGAATCTAATAAAAAGATTAGCCTAATGATTATTTTTTACAATGTTGTAGCATGTACATATAATACTGATGTGTTTGCAACATAGCACCATACAGTTTTAAAAAAGGAACGCTATGACAGCAATAAGTCAGTGTGTTAAAATGCAAACAGATTCCATCCCATTCAGCAAAAGCTTTAGTGATACAAAAATATAATAATAAAATAAATTCATGCAAGGTTGGGTAAATATTACTGGTAAAACAATCAAACAAACCAAAAGAAGTGACTTTATCCTACACCTCATTGACTGTAAAACAATGTCTGGTGTCCTACAAGACTCACAGATTGCATGAAATTCTACATAAAGTATTGGTTACTAGATCACTTATTTTTCAGAAAAAAAAACAAGATACAATCCTGTGATAAAAGCAGTAGAGGGAAATGTGCAGTGGAGTACAGAACAAGCAGACTAAGTTAAGAAAATAATGATCTTGCTGTTAGTATTCAATGAAACAGTTCACCTATCATAGTGCGAAGAGATCTTAGGATAACTTGACATTTCACACAATTGTCACTTGAACTAACCATATAAGATGGCTCAGTTTTTAGTAAATTCATGCTAAATCGGACTGATTCCTGTTGACCCATTAAATCTCCACATATCAGAGGTTTATGACCTCCTGAAGAACAGAAACAAGCCAGTAAGCAAAACTGGATCTGCTTCAGGATTCACTGTATGTCACAGAAACATGGCACTTTTTCCTCATGATCATATATAAATGCACTTAACACTCCATTGATTACACAAATATTTACCTCATAATGAGAGTAAAATTACATGGTAATTGCAGTGGCTATAATAAAAACAAACATTCATGTTACACATATGAGGTATAAGTGTAATAGTCATGATATGATAGAATTAATTGACACACAGGTAAAGTAAAACGGATAAAAAAAATGGTGGATGACCCAAGCACAAGAAAAAAAATTAAAAGACAGAGACTTACCTTTGGGTGTTAATATTTTTTTTCACAGAATTGTATTGTATTGTAAAAAAGCATAACATAAACATAAATGATAAAGCATCAGAGCTTCTGCCCAGCATCTTGCAATGCCATGAATGTTACTGTAAAACACTGGTTGTCTTCAAACACAACCAGCTGAAAAAAAATATTGTAGATTTAAAATGTATTAAGGAAAGAAAATGAAGTATACATTTGAATAAAGATTTTTGTCTACAGGATGACGCAGCAGCAGGTTTCTGGGTAGTCATCAGCGCTAACCTTGTTTTCCTTTCCATAAACATAAAAGACGTGAATGCTATTTTTCCACTTGTAGTTCACCTTAGTAACAGGGATCAACTCAACAGTTTGCCTCTGAAAGAAACAGATACGAAGTTATTTTATTGTAAAAGACAAAAACACCTTACAAAATATACAATAAATTAAAAAAGCGTGAAGATTTAACATTTCAGGTGGTTTTATTTGGATTAGAACCTAAAATAAAAATTTTGCCTGCAGTGGCTGCAGTGCAAGTTAGGGGTTTACTGTTTATTATAAACAAACCTGCTGCATGATCCTGGATGTCTGAGCATACTTGGATTGATGCTCTTTGATCAGACGGTCAGAAGCCTCAGTAATGGCTGGATTTGGGAACCCATACAACGGGTAGACCTGTGAGGAAACGCATGGAGCTGAAAACCTGAACACCACCTTTCAAACACCCACTACTTTCCCTTATGGCTCTTCTCAAAAACAACAATTAGATTCTACCTCAATTATTTTTGTCTGAGGTTGGCTTCTCTATTCCTAAAATCATATTTATTTCTTTTACTTTTGCAACTGTGTTTAATTTAGTAATTTTACAATACATAGTATTTTCAACTATTCTAAACATAATTTTGAATAATTTATGCTTTTAAAGCTTTTTGAGGATAACAACAAATTGTGCCTGAAGATTTCATATACACAATGTTTTTTAAAAAAAGTTAATTTCTTTATTACATGAATTTAGATACTAAACATCCTAAATTATGCTTTAATTAACAAATATTTTCAAAAATTCTGTATAATATGAAACAGATATGAATGCAGTATGTCAGAATTTCATATTTGTTTTACAAATCGGCTAAACATCTAGAGATAATGTTCATCACAGTTTCTCATTCACTAGAGTTGCCTGTTTTCTCCCATTTTCATTTTCTTTATTAGGTAGCAACGATTCCTTGTTTTATCCATTTACTTGATTAGATCATATCTACTGAATCAAAACAAATTCATATCTTTATGTTTTTATACCTAAATTACTTTCATCCACTTGCAAAAAAAGTATGTATTAAGAGTGCGTGTATACCATGATCTGGTTCATCTTGTACAGCTCTTTGCCATTCACAGAGTTCAACTCTTCAGCCTTCAGGCCAGAGTTTTGCTCCACCACATGGTTGTCCACATTGTTAACCCTAAACAGAAATCAGCAAATTAAATTCATGAAGCTGGCAGTTCAAACGTTACACATACCCGATATTCTTCTTAAGCCCCAGGAAAATATGTACAGTATTTCCTGAAGTGTATAAAATGCTTGAATCTGATCATTTTTTTGCAGGAGTGTCAATCTCCTAAATAACAGTGTCCTGGAGGATTCAGATAAATCTTAGGTCTGATTCTGACTTCACAGTTAGACAAATCAACTGAAAAGTTGGATTTTCCCCTGGAATATTAGGAACAACTCTCACAAACCCCAGTTACCACTTACAAGGCCAACTTCGCATTAAAATACGGTCACTGCTCACAGTAATAAGATGTGGTGGAAACATGCTTATTTTCCCAGGTGCAAGCGAGCACCTTCACATATTCAAAGATGTAAAATTAAAAGCACTGCAGGGTTTGCTTTATGTGTGATCCAACATTCTCAATAGTACTCAGACTAAAAATAATTTTTTTAAAATCCTTTTAAAAAATTGCACTTCCTTGGGAATCGAAACAACACTGTTACATAATCACTTTTTTCCATATAATTATTGAAAAACTGATATTGAAAAAACATAAAGTTCAGACTCTGCTACAGTTTCTTCAAGAACAGTTAATTATTAGGTAGTTTATTGAGAAAACAAAATAAGGAACTGATTCTTTTATGTTAAATAGTGGTTAAAACAGCTGAAGTTTTAAAATTAAATTAAATGGAAGTGGACTTAATGTCTAAATCCACTTTGCAACCTTGTTAATCTTTTCCTGTAGCAGTCTGGGAAACTTACCACTCCACTTTGAGTTTGACGAAGGTAAGCAATTGCTTTTTTCCTTTACAGGTTTCACACGTCTTTTTTCCCGTACCACTGCACTTTGAACACCTTCACAAAAAAATACAAACCCAATCAGATTAGTGATTATATTGGCAAATTTTAGGCCCATAATTGTTTTGATACTTGATCAAAAAATAAAATAAAAATAAAAATAATGACTGAATCTGTTAAACTGAGTCATTAACCACAACAGATTCTCTCTTGTTTTGGGCCCAAACTGTACCCGGTGATCATTAAAAAGGCATATTTCATATATATATATATATATATATATATATATATATATATATAAATAAACTTTTGAATTTATTTCATACTGCAAAATAAATTGGAAACAAAGATTTACACTTTAGACTATGATGTATTTATGTGAAGTGTGCAATGGACAATTATATAATGTGTTCCTCATCCCTCTTCAGCTTTAGGTTACCTGCATTGTGTTATGATATTGGTCAAGCTGCTTTCATTCACATGACCTCTACGGTGTCATACAACAGCAGGAGAGAGGTCCTGATGCTGGCGACTAAGTGTTACTGCCCCAATCCAGAACTTATCTGGAATCGAACAACCCCCTTTCCTTAACAATACACTAATGGCAAGACCATCTGTTTTAGCCTCCACAGAATCCTTGGTACATAACAATCAAGAATTCATACCTATAGTCTAATCAAGTCTCTTCTCTGACCAGAATCTATGAAAGGAAGCAAGAATCCACTGAGAGCCTGACAGACTCCTTTGACTCTACATTTCTATTCTCACCTTGCAAGATTTTAATACATTTCTTATTCCTTCTCATCTTGTTCAAGTATTTTTTCATGACAAGCGCCACATTCAGCATGGCAAAACAAATAAAACGGAGTCCTTATTATTTATGGTCAGTGATGGCATAGTTACTTTGAAAAAGTAACTAATCGGATTACTGATTACTCCTTGAAAAAAATAACTTTTTTAGTTACGTTCAGCAGCTGCTAACAGCAACGTTCCACCACCTGTGAAAATTATGTTGATCTTTGCCAATACTTAATTGCAAGTTATTGTGTAATGGTAACATGAACAATGTGTCTCCACTTATAAGGTCGAACTGAAGGAGAGATTGTTCAATGTTTGCAACAACACAAAAAAAATCTTCAGTAATTTGTGCGTGTTTTTGTGTGTTCCACTATTGTCTGGAAAACTATAAATAGGATTTTAGCCCCACACTCCATCGACCAGGTTCTGTGTTACGGCCCTGTGTTTGGTGTCAGAGCACAGCGCACTGCAGTTTTCTGGAGTGCAAAGCGAAGCTCGACGTCCTTGAGAGGTAATATATTAACTTGACATGAACAAAGTTACAGCAGGACGGATCCATCCAGGAAATGATGGACAGGGACAGCCTGACATAAACAATGTTATGTCTGCTTATTTCCAAGCCCAAAAAGCGCAACCCACAACTCATTAAATCTGTTTACTTTTACAGTCTTTATTAGTCAAATGACACATTAATTGACTCAATTCCGTATTTGCTACCAATTCATTTGCCACGTTTATATCAACAAAGCACATTGAGCTTGATTACCTGTCCTTTCCTGTTCCATTGCAGTGAGTGCAGTTTTCCCCTTCATTCTTACCAGAGCCATTGCATGCAGTGCATTGTTTCTAAAGGGAACATATGAACAAATATTCACTGGTAATACAATAGGGCCTGACCAATTTATTTGTTTATTTAGCCAGCAAATCAATTGATTTTATAAACTCAAAATGTTATTACTGATTAATATGGATATTTGAAAGATTTCTTACATATCCTTTTGCCTCGCAGTCTTTGCAGGACACTGTTCCCACTGCATGGCAGGCGTTACATTCCTACACACAAACAGGAGTTCAAGGATTACCTCACTACCTTGTAGAAGTACACAGAAACTCAGAACACTAGTCATTATTTAAAGCTCTGGCAAAAAGCAAGTGGCCTTTTTGTTCATCTTGTCAGTTTTTGAAAAGCACATTTATGGAAATGAAATATAATGGATAAATTAAATAAATATATACCTTTAGTAAAATGCAAACAAAACAGTTTTTCTTCCTGGGGAAGGGGAAATCTATACACTTTGTACATTATTTTATTGTTTCCTGAGAGTCGCCTGCTTTTCGTTTCTGTAATAAACTTCTTGGTTGACTAAAAATTTCTTTTTTATCTAGATCTGCCAAAAGTATGAATCATAAGAGCTTAACTGTACTTTTTAAAATATGCATAACCCCTCTGACTAGGCATTTAATTGCCTTTTAATTCAATCAGTCAAACAAAAAAAAAAAAAAACATATATTGTTTGGCCCCATGGGACTTTTAAGACTATACAAAGAAATTCAGACTGTTGGGTCCAAATGCACCTCAGCCTAGTGATTCTTCAACACTTTGGCTTCTGATACATTTCAAATAACCTCTCAAAAACTCCCCGAGTAACTTCCTTACAGGATATATTTGGGCTGAATAATAAAAAAGAAAAGCAAACCATATTGCTAAATTATATTTCAGAGTCAGAGGGAATCAATAGTGGTGATTGAAGAAGACTTTTATAAGTTTTCATAAGGGTTAAGATTTTTTTCATGCTTTGGCTCTGAATTGTCAATTGAAAGATTTTAAGTTCAATTTGAGGACAACTTCAGTGGTTTTAAAGTATTTATGGCATGTAAAAATTTTTGGAAGTTTGTACAGCTGCACCTTAGTTCACTGAAAAATGTAACATTTCAAGTCTTTCTGAATGAAATGATGATGATGCTCAAAAAACAGGACTGCCAACCTTAAGATTGGAGGCAAAAACTTGAACATGGATTATCAAGCGTTCCCTGAAGTTGTGTAGCTTATTTTACAGAAATCTTAGATGTGTCAACATTTTTTCATAAGTCTGGAGTCTATAAAGCCTTGTCAGCAACTCTCCTCCGGCTACATCCTGTAACCCATTTTGACATCGGCCAATTTGCTTCCAGGAAAGCTTGATTTCACATGCAGGATGCTTAACAATTTTGCAAAGAGTTTGAGTTATTCTTATAGTTTCTAACTTCAATACCATAATTCTGCACAGTAAATTGGCAAGTGAAGCAGAACAATGAATTAAATGGTCCTAAAAGTTGAATCTGGAATAAAGTAAAGAAATCAACAAAGCAGCAAGATAAACTGGACTTGTGTCATTTAAAACCAATCACCTTGACATTGGAGGTGTATGGCACTCGGACCTCCTCAGTGTGTTTGGTGAAGAGCTCAGGGGTCTTGGTCTGGACTTCCCAAGGTGTGGGGGCAGGCTGAGCGTAGAAGTCAGGAGTTTCCCCTGTTAAGGAAACAAAACAATTAATCTGTCCTAGAAGCTTCATTGAGAAAACATTTTGTTCAACTATCAGAGACTAAATGAAGCAGTTTTAAGTATCCAACATGAAGACTGGGTTTAGGGGACATGAATACTGAGCTCCTACCTTCATAAGGTTTCTCGGCCATCTCAGTTGATCTGGACTCAGTGAATGTCTCCAGACGCAACTACAAGACAAAATACTTTAAAATTTTATTATATGTTATTAAAAAGTATGTATAGATATGATTGGGGTGTACATCTACAGTTGGAAGTTTGTTAAAACACAAAGCAACTGACATTTGTTGCTTGTTGTGATACCAGTTTGTGTTTTGCACCTTCAGTCCTCGAGAGCTGGTGTCCTACCTTTAGATATGTCCCTTCTCCAACACGCCCGAGTCAAATAATTATGTGATTAGAAGATCTTTGGAGAAGCCTGACTGCATACAAATATCAATCAGCAATTTTAGTGAGGTGTGTTTGACAAAGGACACGTCTAAAGGTTCCCTCAAGGATTGAAGTTGTCAATCTCCGAGTTAAATGGGCCAAGAAACTTTGTCTTGTGCTCTAAACTACTGGCTCTGATTTGAATAAAACATGATTGGACCAGTTTAGGTAATAAGGTGGTTTTACCTGGAGGAGCCCAAAATTAACAAAATCAAATCAATTGACCAAAATTACCTTGAATATATACAGGAAAAATATTACAACTGTGACATTTCAAAAAAAGAGCTGTTTGCAAACGTCCAACTTAAACACAGCAGCAGCTGAAGTTTTGATAATTTCATAGGCTATTATTACACATAAGGTGTGTGGTGGACATTTTGTATGTTTCTCTCATCAAAATAAGCATCAACAGTCAATAGTAAGACAGTTTGACCTCTTAACATGTGTTAGATAACCGAGTTAATTGTAATTTAATCAATGAGACAATGTCTGGCCAAAAAATACAAAGAGGAAGTTGCTGGAGGAAACTGTTTAGTTTTACTTGTGAGTCTGAACAGATGGATTCTTAATCACATGGGTTGTGAATTTCCAGAGTGTTTTACACTGACGTGTGTTGGGGATTGTGAGACTATGTCGCTGTGTTTAGAGCTTGAATTCTTCAGAGCAGTGTTTAAAGGAATACTTAGGGATCCTTTATACAGCAAGCTTTAACTTAAGTCCTTCCATGTCAAGATGGATCTTTGGCTCAACATAAAACATAAAGATCCAAACTGTGACACACAAATAAAAGAATACACACTATGGAACAGAAACCCAAATAATATAAAACTGCAGAGGCAAAACAACAATAGCTACATGTTGTCTTTTGTGCACAGTGTTGGGAACATGAAACCAGACATGCAAAGTGTTTTGGTGAGTTTTGTGGCTTTGTTTTTCTGCACTAATTAACATATTTATGCACTGAGAATCTATGGGGGGATAAGGTTGTTAGCGTTAAGAAATTGTTGATGTGTTTTTATGGAACTTCTAACTGTATAAAATAGCAATTTGGTTATAGTGAGTACAACAAAATAAAAAAATAAAAAGTTTCCAACACTGGTGTTGCTTGCCATCAACACGTGTTTTCAGGAGAATTCTGAGTAAGAATAAGAAATCTTAGAGGGTAATGTTAAAAAATCTTTGATCATCCCAGAATAAGCAGGTGAGTTGAGGTTATGCCCAGATATCAGATCTCCAGACAAACAGATGAAAGATAAAGAAGTTTCTTTTAGGAAAATAATGATATGGACCAATTTATTGCAAAGTAATAAGTAATTTAGTTAAGTTTTCTTTTTTGCATTCACTCATGCATATTATGTTAAGGATGGACCCAAATGTGTACATGTGTTCAAGCGAGCTTGGTACTAAATGCAGGCGATTCTGATGTTAAAAACTTTGTCTTTTTAAATTAGAACAACTAATTGAAGCATGAATGTTTGGTAACAGATTTACTGGTAAATGCCAAAGTCTAAAGGCTTTATTAGTAATATAAAATGCAATCACCCTGTATGTGTTAAATGACTCCATATTGGTGATAACACCCTCATTGGCTGGGCCTGATTGGTAGCAGCACTGAGATTGCACATAGCCTTTGAATGCCTCACGAGCAACATCTTCTGACAGAGCGGGGATGCTGAAAAAAACAACAACATACAAACAAACACAAATAAAATAAAAGATGAATGCAAACACAGATCAACATGTGATTTACTGACTGTTCAGTGATGCGAACGAGATCTTACTTCCATTCTTCAGGAGTGGGGCCAGGTTGGGCTGGAGCTACTGGCTGTAAAGGTACAGGAGGAGGCAAAAAACCACCTGCAACAACAATGGAAAGTTAGATGCCAATGTGCTGCAAATGTACACCTGAATTAGTCGGACTCTCCTTACCTGCACCAATTCCCTCATAGCCAGGCATGTTTGCGAATGGGTTGACTGCAGGGGCATGTTGAGGCGGATAAATAGCTAAAAGAAATAATAAAAACAGATTATGCCACTATTGATTCCTTAAAACTTCTTTAAACTGGTTTTAGAATTTCTGTAGCATACCTTATGACATGTTTAGACTTGGCAAAGTGCTTGAATGTCACTTTGCTGCGTATTTTCACCACAGAAAAAAAAATGGTGGAACTCAAACTAAGCACCAGGGCTTTATATGCCCAACATTAGTCCCAGTCACGTTTCGGCATCAGCGTCGGGGTAGATCACAAAAGAGCAATCTATTCAGCCTAATACAAAATCTAAACGCTTCAACTAGATTTTCCTTGGCAACTAAATACAAACAAAAAAGAAAATGGAAAGTAGATGAACATCACCACCCAAATAACTGGAACATATTGGCTGACTGTGCCTTAATTATTCAGTTTTAATCTGTTTTCTGGGATTTATCAGTTTTTCATTTTTGCCAGATAATCAGTGAGGCTCTGCTGATGAGTCACTTAGGTTTTTAGATTGCTTTATATTGTAGCTCATAATTCATTAATAATTTTCAAGAAATGAATGTGTCCATCCATATGCATTCATTATAAAAAATAACACATTCAGACTTTGTTGAAATTATTTCTTATTTTTAAATCATACAATGAATGTTTTATTAATCAAATTATTTTATTCATTAGTTTTTTTGGTTATTGGTCCTTGGATTTGCACCAGCATAATCCTCTTTTTTAATGTGTGCGGAGAGTTTTTGATATTTTTGGACCATCGAGAGTGAAAATCACAATTCCAGTTATATCTAATTAAATTGTAAGCTACATTTAAGTGGAGAAAATTCTCATTCCCTGGAAATAAAACAATCACCAGTGGAAGTGTTGGATTTTATTGACGGATAGTTTTTATCTCTTTTTTTCACGTCTTTGTATATATTGAAGACATACTTTACAAAGGCTGTTCATAAGTTGTGGTTCAGAAGTGTTTATATTCAAGTATTTAACAAATTTATCATGTTAACCAGATTGCATTTAGTTTTTCCCAATAAAATCTCCAATCGTGGGGTTTAGACTCCATGCAGCAATGGCATGTTAACTGACAACTATTCAAATGTTGATTGAGGAAAAAAAGGTGGAAGCACACAGTTGTTGTGACTTGTCTCACACTGCCCCCGCAACTGTAATGGTAAGCTTAGGAAAAGCTTAGGAACATGATTCCAAGGAATCCCTAGAAAAAAGGCCCCATAGTAGTAAAATCTTGGAAAGGGGCCAACTGTTTTTCCCCGGTACACTTTGTTCCTCAAAGGTTTAGGAAGATTCAGATTCACAATCACATAGTTTAGCATCATAAGACCTTCAGTCCTGGCGGTTTATGAATGATCTTTTAGTTGCATATTGTAATCAGAAGCCAGTTTTGAAAAACAGTATCAGAAAATAAGTGCTTGAAAATACTTCATAATGGACTGAAACACATTTTTGTGTTGTGACATGATTCTCTTTTCAAACATAAAATTAAAAAACAAGAACACAAACAAGTGATAATATTAACATATTTTTAGACAAAAATTATGCTGAAATCCTAACTGTGACTGTAGGAGACGCTAGTTCTTTTGCACACCTTGCAACATAAATTTTACCACACAAAAGCAGATGAACCTGAACACATACATTTTGAGCAGAAAGCGTTGCATTTTTAATTGCAGTATGAAACGTCCTCAAATGGACAGTGACGTCACTGGACGAAAACCTCTGCGTTGCCTTCAACAGACTCAGACTATAACAGTTACACTCGAAGCAGGACAGCTTTATTTACTTGGCAGTGATTTAGTTTTTTTTCTAAAAATTAAATAAATAATGACTATAAGATCAAAATATTATTGTTAAAAATTTATAGCAGGCTTACATAAAGAGATCTCTCATTTCAATACTAATGGACTGTATTCTGTTTTCACTTCTCAGTTTTGCACTTCCTGAGTTTCACAATCACTTCCAATTATTTTAGTGCTATAGATTTCAGATAAAATACATAATACATAAAAGGGGGAAACACGCCTTTAAGAACGTCTAAACATGCCAAGCTCATTTCTCCATCATTTAATGTCCGAATGGTCCTCTTGGACACATTGTAATCAGATGTCTAGCCAGTACATGACCATTTAGGATGCCATTTCACCATATTGTTTAGACTGGTCATTTACACAGAATGAAAAAAAAAAAGAAAAAGAAAAACCTTAACCACAAATAAAGTATTTTAGCAGCAGGGGAAAGCAACTGCAGCCTGCAGTCAGGTTAGTCATTCAAGGATGGACTGATAAAATTCCCATTGATTGGAAATTTAAAATCTGTACTCTAAAATCCATCCTTTAAAAAGTTTTTTAACGCCTCCAAGAGCCTACTTTTTAAAAGTTAAAGCATTTAGAAGTACAAAATAAAAATAGTCACACACTGCCTGACTTCTAAAATAGCCCACAGTCTCTAATTAGACGGAGACTGTGACCAATGTTAAACTCGGTCGTGAAGATTACAGCGGTTTCCTATTCAGCCATTCTCAGTGACTCGACAAGAAAATTGATCTCTTGAGAAAAACAGAAAAGATGGGCGTTTAGATGAGCTCATCTGGTCCTTCACTCGCTGCTGCAAACAGTCGCATCAAACTGTAAAAAGTTAATGAACCAACCTGCGCTGTTCATCTTGTTGCTGCTCGATGCTTTGCTCCGCTCTCTCTCTTTCGGTATTGTACAATTTGAAAAGATTTTCTCTGAACGTTAACAAAATTGTTGTCTACAGTTACTTCCACTAATTTAAAGACCCTTTCCCGGAAATGACAACTTCAAAGTAAAAGAATTGCCACACGGCGACTTAGTCGATTTTAACAATGAATATTTTCAAAAACTTCAACAGAACTTTTAAATATGTATTAGTATTGTGTTTTTTATTCGTTGCTTTCCTGTACTAGGAATATAAACCCATTTTTTGCATTATTATGCAGGACTTTCCTGCAGCAACTCACTTTTAATTTAGCATTATAATTTATGATATAAGTAGAAGCGAAATAAAAAAACAAAAACAAAGATGAATATTTTAAATACATCGTTTTCGAAGTCTTTTAAAATCTAACTGGAGATCTTCAGGGAAGATATTTTTTTTCTTGTCATAAAAATGATTTTATCCCACATTAGAAAATTTAAACATAGCTGCTCAGTTTAACCTGTTTGTCTATCAGAGTCTATACAATCATTATTGTATTCATATTTGCTGTTCATATTTGCTGGGGCTTTTATTTTGAATGATTGTGTGGAAGCTCAGGCTTCTGAACTGATTCTTTTCATCTTGTAATTCGATGAGCACAAATTCCTCGGAATGTTGACCACGCCTTATAAATCTGGGGGGCTATTGAAAAACAAAATAATGTAGTGGCAATGGCCACCCAATAGGGGGTGAATACTACAAAACAAACGAGGTAAAAAGTTGTACACATTGGAAATGTGCTGTAAAACATTTTATTTAATTTTATGTTATGTCTTTATTTTATCTGAGCAGACAAGATAATGAAAAACATACATTGACATTACATAAATTGTTCAAAGGGAGTAGGAGGAAATATTTTTTTGTGTTCCTGGCTCCTTTTACCAGTAAACCTTTTGGAAAATGCAGTCAATAAGAATAAACATAGATGTCACTTAACCCTTAGCGGAGGATGAGTCTGAGTTTTTATTACTGTTAGAAATATATCTTTGTTTGTTTTTGATCAACATGGAAGGATATATAATTCGGACAAATATAATCCTGAAATGGAAATTGCAGGATACGTTTGAGAATTTCACACCTTTCTCTGTCAAAATTCTTTATGTTTGTGATGTTAAAACATTTAAACCCTGGTCATTTATGCATACAAATAAAAATAAGGAAGAAGAATTTTCTTTAAAGATAAAGGCTTTTTAATATGATGAGAATGGTGGAAAAATTAAAGACAAATACAACTAATAACCATAAAATAACATAAAACAATGCAATTTATTTATCTCATATTACTTGGCAATAGTTAAACATAAATAAATGTAAAACTAGCTCCCTCTTATTTATCCATTCATCAAAATTTGATGAATGTTATGTTTACTCACTAGAGGGCGCCAAACACAATACACGCCACAAATGCACACAATACCTCGCATTTACACTAATTTGCATCTTTACAGTAAAACTCTTTCTGTGTTGAAGTCTGTTTGGTAAAGGTAACAAGCACAATGTCTCCATCCATAAAAATAAACAACTATACAAATATATTCGAAGAAAAATCAGTTCATCATCATCCTTGTTTCTCCTTCTATTGTGTTTACATGTAGGTCTAGTTTATTCTGCATGTAATCCAGTTTAGTACAGGACACAAGAGGTGAAGAAGCAAAGTGCTGTGAAAAAAGAACAGGTAGTGAGATGAAAAAGTTTATTCAAAGGCCATAAACATCCAGCAGGTGGAGCCAGAGTATGAAAGACTTAAACTGAAGACTTTTTACACTGGTTGTCTGACTGAGGCAAGGTTACTGATGTCTGAACGATAAACTGAGTCAGAGACTGACAGAGCAGAGACTGTGCCGTTTACATAAATACAGCCAACTGTTTGACTTTCTGTGTTTGCTGCTCCGTCTGTAAATCAAGATCACCTCAAAGAGGCTGAAATGTTTGAAAGGCTTTTGAGAATGATGTTCAGGTCAATTATGGTGAGTACATGCACAGAAAGAAATAAGAAAGACACTTTTTTACAGCTCACAATGAAGCAGTATTTGTTTAAGCAGTTAAGTGTTATTAATTTGGATAATTACTATAACTACAGATAGGACAGAAGTGACAATGACAAGTCCATTAAAGGACCAAGATACAAAAAAAATGAAATAAATAAATAAAGTTTAACCAGCTAAGTGTTCAGTGCAGAAAGCCCCACAAAGAGATTCAAATCTTCATTTGAAAGGCACAACTGCTAAACACCCCTTCATTGTAACATTACTATTAATAGGACTTCACTGTTTATTTTACAGGACAGGTTGTCAGATTAGACTATTACTTTATCTTTTGGTGTTGACACATCAGCCCAAGAGGTTACTGGAATAAATACAGTATAAACCTGCAAGAAATTTCCACCTGGAAGGGAAAAAGTGGTACAAATCTTCACACTTTTGTTTGACACCACTGTGACATTGTTTTCATAATGCACTGCAGCCTGGGGATTTTCTGGACACTTTACTATGAGGGTACGTCCCAGAATACAAATGTGAGTCTTTCTACATGCGGGAATGAACTTCTGTGGACTTCCTGTGGAAACTAATGACTCATGAAACTGCCTTTGGTCAGCATCAACAAGAAAATATGGAAAACATCAGCTTTACAGAGATAGTTTTTTTGATGTGCCAACATAGCGTGACAGTCATGTAGAAAGGGTTAAGACTTGTGGCTTCACAAGTCAGCTCATCTGGTTCATGAAAAGCAAAAAGGAAAAACAAATAAACAGAGGCATTCAGCTATCTGTCTGCTCCGACTCTAAATGGATTTTCGTGTACAAGCCAAGAGAAATAAACATATAATCAAACAGACAGAAGAATATGTGGTGTGTTTCTTCAGTCCTCTAGAACTTTCTTTCCCTGGCTATTATTGCAATGAACTTGATTTTATCTGTTGGGTCTGTAAATACAAAAATAAAGAAAACGATGGAGGAGTTTGACTGTTAGCAGCACTAAATGTCTAAATTTTGCTGAGAACATCGGCCGCCTGAGCAATGAAAACATTGTGGAGCCACAAATATGCTGGCGACTCATCTATAGATTGCTTAATTATATTTTCTGTTTTTTTATAATTATTATTTATTCATACTTATGTTGTGATTTTAGGCTGTAAAATGTTTTCCCAGAAAAATTTGCTATGATGGTGTGCTTTCTTTCATTTGTTTAGCTAAGATTTAAGATCTTTGACTGTGACCTCATTTTGACTCCTGTTTCTAATCCTGCGATATTTTAGCTAAAGGTTTATGTGACGTTTTCTTTTAAACTCAAGGATAAGTTTGCACTGTGCTAGTGAGTTTGAACAGACTTAACATGATGATTTTATCCCCATTCTTTTTCTAAGAAGATGAAGATAGATTTCTCATAAAGAGTGAAAAGTTGGTGCAAAGTATTTTTTGCAATTATCAAACAAGAAAACAATGCATGAGTGTGAAGTGCTCATTTGTATTCCTCTCTGTTGATGCTTACATGCCTAATTAAAATACATTCAATTGCCTTCAGATGTAACTTCATTAGTAACGTCCAATTGTGTAATTTAATCTCAGTATTTATGCATGTTTTCTCTGAAGGCCAAACAGCATCACCAAGACCAAGGAACACAGCAGTCAAGTTAGTGACAAAGTTATGGCTGAGTTTAAAGACAGGTTAGTTGATCCGAATATTTTTAAAATCCTAAGTATCTCTGTTAAATTCATCATCTGGAAATGGAAAGAAGATGACGTGACTGGAAACCTATCAAGGCAAGGCTGTTCACCTGAACAGACAGACCGCACAATCAATTAATCATCCATTATTTATAGAGCACATTTCATGCAGAGAGGTGTAACACAAGACGGGTTTCCAAGTTTTATCACTCTTATTTATCCTTGATTATTTTTGACAATATCGGATCAGCACTTTATATGAAAAATAAATAGTACACTTTAGCTAGAAAGAGCTTTAAATTGTCAGTTCTTGTAAAAATTAATTTCATCACCCTCTGCACCTTGAACTAAGAAGAAACCCTTAGGAGGGACTTTATGTCAGGCGTTGCTATTCTTAACAGATTCAGGAGGGAGCTGAACTCACAGCTTTGAGTCTCTGGTCCTCCTCCACTGAGAGGATGTTTACACATCACTCTGTGTGTGTGTCACAGGGGTTAAGCAGAGTCAGGCATTCTTTCCATTACCCTCATCAAATCAATGTTTAACACTCCTCCATCTACTGTCCCTGCAGAACACAGTCTGTTTGTGTGAGTGTGCGCTGTACATGTGTGTTACCAAAACACCTGATCAATAAACAGATAGGAAATTTGATCAGTAAAAAGTGGGACAGTGAGGCTGTCTGATGTGGGCTGAAGATAAAACTGGCACTCACCCAAAACAGCTTGATGTCATTTCACAGCAGTTCAAATTCATTTCTCTTCTTTCGAAGAACCAGACAGCTCTTCCCCCTCCTGCATCCTCAGCATCATCTGAAGGCTGACATCTGCAGCACTGAGGGAAATGTGGAAAATACAGCAGTGCATTTACATTTATTGACTGAAATGTCTATAAAGCAAGTAGAACAAAGCAAAAAGTTTGGGATCACAAAATAATGAACCTGACTGGCTTAAACTTTTGTATTAAGACAGGGATCACAAGCACTATAATGGCCGTTTGGAATGCAAAACAGACTTTCTGCTTTCCCAGAAAGAGAGACAATGAGAAAACCTGCTGAAGTTGGAATGTCTACTGAGAACGTTTAGTATCCAATACCAAAATCTGCACAAAGAGTCTAGTAAAGCTGACTAATAAAAATTATTTATTTATACAATATCCACCCATCCATTTTCTATAACCAATTATCCATGTAAGGTCACGGGGGGCTCGGGCCTATCTTCAGTTGTCATTGGGTGAGAGGTGGCTGGACAGATTGCCAGAATGTAAACAATATGCTATCAAAGTCGGTCATGACATTGCAGCGCATGCCTGCTCCCGTAAAATGTTTTAAATGTTTTCGAAATTTATCTAGGGATTATGGTTTTCTGTCAAGGTGCTTCAGAGCGATATGACGTGGCAGGGTGAACTCACGCTCTCAGCCACTCATTTTCATACAGTTCTCAAAAGTAATAGCTCCTTTCTCAGCATTGAGCCACACGTTTTCATACCACTTTTGTGGGGGTGCACACAGCGGTACGAGAAGCATTAACAATGTCGTAAGAAAAATAAATAGACATTGTATTAGGTGTAGAACAATAGGTGCCTGCTATGCATTGCATGGGAGGCAGTGACTGACTTCCCTCCCAATGCATTGCTATGGGCAGGCCCCAATTAGCGTTGCTTAATAAAGTTGTATTTACAGAAGTCGTTGTTAACATTACTCATCCCAATACTTAAATGTGCTCAAAAGGCATGGATCAAATGTATTTTTTGTAGACTAAACTCCAAGCAGGGAAATCCCAAAGGCAATCTCCCCAACATGTGGCCTGTTTTATTTCAGTCATGAGGAGGTGTCTGCATTAGACTGTGTTATCATAACGACCATTCGGTAAACAACTTCTTCTAGCAGACACTGGCTAACAGACAGCAAATTACCAAGGCAACAGTAAACATTCAAGGGTTTTGACAGTGTGTTTATGCAATGTGGATTACTAATGTTTGATCCATGTACGTTCAGCTGACAGAACTGAATAAAACAACCAAGGCTCACCAGGAGATTTCCCTGAAAGAAATTAATCTGAAAGATGTTAAATAAATAAGTTACTGTCGAATATTTTAA
This sequence comes from Poeciliopsis gracilis, assembly GCA_911649635.1. Taxonomy (NCBI): domain Eukaryota; kingdom Metazoa; phylum Chordata; class Actinopteri; order Cyprinodontiformes; family Poeciliidae; genus Poeciliopsis; species Poeciliopsis gracilis. The sequence continues at coordinate 4,470,282 of CAJVRI010001403.1, forward strand.
AAACATTCTTCTCTTCCAAATTTTTTAAAATTTATAGCTACAGTGTGAACCTGACAAGGATTCATGATGATGAGAAGGTTTTAAGGAGTCAATTTTAAAACATGCCTTTGCTGATAATCAGTGGTGGTTTGCAAAACAAAAGTAAATTTCTGTTCTATCTTTTCTTTCCGTTTTCTTTTTTTTTTTTTTACTCTGTTCAAAATTTGCCTGGATAATCTCACTTGACACAAATTGTGTTTTGTAGTAAAAAATAGTTTGCCTAAGAAACCAGTGTTTCTGTGAATAAACCAGTTCTTTGCTTGTATGCAGATGAAAAACTAATGAGCTAAATTATAATTGCACCTTTCTTTCCCAAATATCTTTGAAAATATACATTATTAAGCTTGCCAAAAAATAACCAGGCTATAGGGTTACTTTTTGTGTTTTTACACTGGGCTTTTGCTGGTTGGAAGCTAATTTTCAGGAAGATCTAATGTCCTTGTCAATTGGTCTTTCCTCCCAATGACTCACAAGAATTTTCTGTTGCTCCAATATAGAGGAAACCCAAGTTATGCTTAGTTGCTTAGTTATGTTTGTTGACTTGAGAATTTGAGTTGAGAATTACTGTGGAAGAGTTACTGTTATACAGAGTGGAAACATTTCCCTCTGCAACTGATTCTTTGACATTTTGACAGAAAGGTGCTGAATACTGGAGTCCCTCAGAGTTGTGTACTCAGTCCTGATCTGTGTGCTGCTGCACAGTGCAGCAGACATAAACTGCATTATGTCATCTGCAAAGTTTACCATGGTGGATTTCATCAATAAAAATGTCAAGTCAGCATACAGAGAGGAGATGTGATGGCTTACAGACTGAAGCAAAGTCAACAGCTTGTTACTGGGAGTTGCTAAATCAAAAGACATGATCACTGGCTTTAATAAAAGCACAGTGACCACGCAGTACTTAACTTAAGCAGACCCCCTGAAGAGAATCCCCAACGCCCCACCTTATTCCTTGGTCTTCCCTTGATGACTTGAATGATGAATTCATATTTGAAAATTTTTCAAGCACTCCACTGAAAAGTTGTCATTGTCTTTCTTTCATAGGATGAAGGGGTAAAAAAATGACAGAACTTTCACTTTTCAATAGACACTGCCAAGTATGCAATGCTAATTTTAAAAAAGTATTTTTTTAGTACAATTCCTGTAGACATGATTTTATGACTTGAAATTTTATTTAGCACATTAATCTGAACACAAGAAATCTCAGGATAACAACAGGGTGGACACAGTGATCAGGTTCCCCATGATGAACAATGTCCCATCACCTCTACTGATACACACCCACACACACGCACACGCACACACGCACACCTAAACGCACTGATGCCACTGTTAAATCATAAAGTTGTGATCTGTTACATTCATCTGAAATCCTCATATTGACATCCTTTGGAGGTAAAGTCACAACGGATTTGACACTAAATAGTAAAACAGGGAAGCCATAATCACAGTAAGTGTCTTTTGTTCATTCATTTTGTCAGTGACAGCTTTGTCTGAGCCTGACCCACTGGTCGGGATAGACACAGCTGATGCAATTTTCCACAGTATCAGAAGCAGGCAATCGTTCAAGAAGTCACAATAAAAGTCTTGATGTAAGCAAGTCTTCATAGGACAGCTAGATCATGGCAGCTCTTGGAGCGCACTTTAACCGCCATTCGCTGGTTGTTTCGTGCCACCAGTCGATCCAGGAAACGGCGGGCCTTCTTTGTGAGGCTCTCTTTACGTTTGTAGATTGAGTTTCTGTGCTTTGTGACCTCATTGCTGTCCCTACGGAGACGAATCTGTCGCACCACGCCCTCAAACAGTTCGGACACGTTATGTTGCAGGGATGCAGACGTCTCAATGAATTTACAGTCAAACACTACCGCACAAGCACTGCCCTCTAGAAAAGAAAGGAAAGAGCCTAAATTATTAAAGTAGGAACAAATGATGTTTAGCCATTTTTCTATTACGGATCAATGACCCCACCTTCCACAGCGACCTCTCTGGCCCGGACCAAGTCACTCTTGTTTCCTACGAGAATGATGGGAAGGTTTTCGGCTTGTCGTGCGCGCCTCAGTGTTATGCGGAGTTCAGCAGCTGAATCAAAACTTGAGCGGTCGGTGACAGAGTAAACAATAACATAAGCACTCCCCACCTTCAGGCAGTCATCATGACAGGATGTGTCTCCTTTTTCCTAGCAGAGGACACAAGGACAGAGACTTCTTAATTTTTCCTAAACAGAATAAAGGGATAGTAAAAAGAAAGTGAATCACCTTTAACTTTTAGGGACATACGTACTTTGCATAGGGTTGTGGCATAGCTATACTTTTTTTTTCTACAGACATTTCTATTGTGGTTTCATATTGTTTAAAAAATACTAACATTATCAAGTCAGTTATGTTTAGTTTGAGGTTATTTTCATAATTTTAGAAACTGTAAAGATCAGATTGTACATTTTCATTCATATTGAATTTTGACAAACACTTTAATACATTAAGTTGGTAAATAACCGACAGAAAGAAATTGTTATTAACCTTTAAATGAATGGGGTCAATTCGACCATGACTGTCTACTACATTTTTCTCTTTTAATGGTTGCAGAGATTTTAAAGAAAGCTGCTGTTTGGAAGATATTTTGCCAACACAAATGAATGCTTAATGCCCAGGCAATTGATTGGTTGTGCTGGATTTTAAGCTATCTTTTTTTAGTTGATTTATTGAGGAAAAACATGGTCTGAATTACATTTTTCGAACTTTTTTCTTTATTAACAATGATGGCATATGCATACCCAGATTCATGACATGCTTCTTGTTTATCTGGACAGAATTGAGAAGTTATATTTCATGCTTAGAAATATTTCCATGCCAATTCACACTCACTCAAAAACAGCATACCGATTTATCACTCTCCCATGTGTCCATGACAATCAGTGTTGTTTCCTCTCCATCCACCATCAGTGTCCGCTCATATGTGTCCTCTGTAAGGAACAATAAATACAGGCACATAAACAGCTGATACAATTTAATGTTTAACATCTCTTATCTCTTATGTAGTTATGTTGGATTTTAGTTTTGGATTCATTCATATAAAAAGGTTTTGACTTTGAGATGCCTTGCTGCTGACATGAGATATAACAATAAACTTGACTTGACCCTTGTGTAAAAGATTTTTTGATTCTTTTCTCTTTTTCCAATGTGAATGCTTTTCAGATTACTCTGGCAGTTATGAGAATTAAAACATTTGATCTTATTTATAACAAACCCTTTTGTAAAAAATTGATGCTAATAAATAAACTGAACAATATGTTTTTTATACTTATCTTGCCATTTAATGCTTCTCCTTTTGGATGACTTGCTGCCATATTAGAAAACATTATTTTGTCAATTCAGGACAGTTTTGTGAGACTGATGTAATGATAATAACATAAGATGTTCACACATCAAAAAATCTTAATTTTTCCCTGACTTTTTACTACACAGTGAAATAAATTCAAAGTGAAATTACTTTCACTATAGCTGATGATATTTAGTTTCTGTTTGGTTATTAAAGTTACAACATTTTGCAGGCTTTTCTTGTTTTCTTGTTACCATTTATAAAAAAATATTAACTCCAAGTATTATCTTTATCATTTGACTTTAAAATAACTGAATTCTATGGACTTAAAATGTATACAAGTAAACTTAAATTAAAAGAAATATTCTGAGATATAAATAAAAAATATAAATGTTTAGAAATCACAAATTCTAGATATGTATTTTCCGAGGGTAAAATCAGATTATGCTGTCTACTGGACTGGTTAAACACACCCTCCAAACTTGTTCATGTTATACTACATTTTCTTTTCTATTTTATTTACAATCTCTTGGGAAGAACATGTTGAGTTCAGTTGATTAGATCACATTTGAGGTGCTGTCAAAAGCTTACATTTAAATTGAACTATTAACTTAATGGAAATATCAGCTTAAAATTAATGAATCTCCAAAATGAAACTGATTTCTGAAAAGCCTCAATTTTGGCCAAAAACTGGACACAAGTTCTAAAAACTAAAACACATCTACCACCTCAATGCCTGTTGAGACAAATGAGGAAAAAGTAACAGGACAAACAATCGCTGAGTCAACAATATGTACAAAACGCTAAATAAAACCCAGAGTTAATTCAGTACAACTAACAGCACACCAGCCCTGTCCTCACAGTATGTCAGACTGCGAATGGATCAATATGGGTTGCCAATCATTGCCAGAGGCCCAAAGTCACATGACACAAGAGCTCATCAATAATGTCGGGCCAGTCAAGGTTGCCATACCACAACAAAGTCAAAGATACTGTGCACAAATCTGCGTTTTCTGCATCCATGTGATGTTTTGTACACCAGAGTCTACAAATTGTGGGTAAAAAAACTTTGTACAAGTAAAATCTAAAATGCTGCTTAAGATGGATGTCTTTGCACTGTTTGGTAACTGTGGTGCCAACAACAGCAGTTTTTGGGAAGAATATCAGGGGCATAGTGACTAATCCATACCAGTGTCCTGTAAATCCTGTATATGTATTTTTTTATTTTAACATATAAATTTATCCTCATACCTATTGTTGCTTTTCATAGTGAGTCAACTTTATATGTCCACCTATTGGTTCATAAAAATTCAGAATTTATTTATTTATATCTAGCATTATTTGTGGCTTTTACCTGTATGTGTCACTTCAAGATTTTAAGTAATCGTAAATTCTTAACATATATTTTCAGATGCAAAGCAGCTGTGATTGTAGCTGTCTTCAGTCAGAAGAATAAGGACCCCTGAGTGGGTTGTGGGAGCCATATGGTGCCAGGAGTCAATCTGTCATTGTGAGGACTGATGGCAGATGCTGAAACAGCTATGCATCTAGAGAAAGAGTGGCAAGCTAAACATGATGATCATTGTTTCCACTTTCCTCATGCTTCATTTCCTGTGAATGATACTGAGAACTTTGGACCCTGTCATGACTGATGGAAACCAGAGTTTACAAAGATATTTACACAGTGCAATGAATTGAACATCTTGTTTAATGAAAAAGCAATAAATTAAGGCACTGCTGAAAACATGAAAGCACAGTGACTATTAATTTATTAAAGAGTTCCACAAACAGCATCCCACCTCCAGGTTGATCATCTTTCTCAGTGATTCCAGCAAAGATGCCTGCAAGGCTGGTCTTTCCGACACCATGGTCGCCAAGCAACACCACTCTGTAAACACACTCTGATTCACTCTGTGAGTCGTCATCCGAGTCAGAACTCCAGTGAGCGCGGTAGTGCAGGGACTTGTCCCCGGGATGGTAAGATGCTGACTGCCCTAAAGGAGGGTGGTTGCGAGTTGGACCAGGACACTCCGGCTGTGTGCTCAGGGATCTTTGAAGGTCCCAAGTCCCACTTAGCTGCTGATAAAGGGGAGGAATTGGTGTGCTCCCACGACGCCGCAGAGGCTCCTTATCTCTCTGAGTGTTAAGGGTCATAATGTTATGGTAACAGCATCAGGACGGGATTAGCCTATAAGAAAAATGTAACAGATTCAATGTTATAATCACCGATGTTATAAAACATAAGATCTTTGTTAAAAGCATATTCAGGGCAGTTCTTGCGGAAACACTGATCCTTAGTTAAACTCTCAGATTCTGTAAAATGAGATTTCATTCTTCCTAAACCTAAAAATATGCAAACTCTCAATGTGGCAGCCTGTACACTGAAAACTTGACCCTTCCTCTTCACTTTGAGTGCAGCTTCTTTGGGACTCACAGAGAAAGTGGTGCAACTTTAGTTTAATTAAACACAGTAGTAAACATGACAATGGTCTGATAAATTTATGATTTAGTCACAGCGTTTATCTCCTAAAGCAAGTGAATCACATTGCTGCATATTCTCTCTGCTGACCGACACTGACAGATATATATATTTTGGGGAGATAGGTGAGATTGAGGTGGACAAAAAGGTCAGGAGGAACAATTATACTGATGTATTTCAAAGTACCTTACTTTGTCTCAAACAATACTTAGACTATATGAGATTTTATTGTGACTCACAAATAAGTCAAATTTGTAGTATTTTCTGGCAACAACTCTTTGCCCTCAATTTCAGAAAAGCCTTATCTTTCAACAGCTTTATGCCAATCAATGAATCAATCAATGAATGAATGAATCAATAAATCAATCAAATTTTAATTGTATGGCATATTTCTGGAGCAAGGCATTTCAAAACGCTATGTGGTAAGAATATTGATGGTATTATTACCAAAACAATCTGAAATTTTATGAAGCTATTTGTCTCTTTTAAGTGTTTTCTTCATCTTTCAGATGCCTTTGTGAGATATTGTAGATCTAGTTAGCAAAAAAAAAAATATTTAATTGACAAAAGTATCAAACTATGCAAAATAATATATTTTTTTAACCTTGTTATATTCTTTTATAATATTTCTGATATTTCTGGGGGGTTTTCTTTTATGTTTCCCTGGGTGTGGATGTGTTGTATTCTAGTAAGTTTTATAAAGAAATGTTAAAGTTTTTCAAATGGGCTGTGTGGAGTATTTTCAGTAGTCAGTTGCTTAACTGCAGTGAATACCTCTCATGATAATCATACTTTTTTGAAAAATGGAAAACTTCTCATGGGTGCAGGAAGCTAACAGATACTCAGAGCAGGAAAAGTAACTTAAAGACTGAATTTATCATAAATGGAATGACTCAAATATGAGACAAACATGAGATTTGAGTCATTGCATCAGACTGTTGTTTATTTTGTGTGTTTTTTTCAAGGGATCCACATCTTTGTCTTGGTGCTGATACTGAGTTGGAATTTTTTTTGTCAGTTCTTTCTCTGTAGGAAATATAACTATGCTGATTACACCCATTACTGCTCATTTTTAGTGTATATATTTATTTATTTTTGGAATAAATCTGACTCACATTGTATCCTTTGCAAAAATACTCAAAGTCTTCTCTGCATAAACTTATGCTTGGCAAACAAAAAAGAACTGTTATATTTGAAAAGTTGTAACATGAACAACATTTTGAAGCATGTGCCTATCTGTATTGGGAATATTTTTTCTAATTACATTGATTTATTTTAAAAGGTAGAATTTTGATCTAGATTCTACTGAGTTAGATAGTGACTACTAATAACTACTCTTGACAACTACACTTACGACATACTTGGCCAAAAGAAAGGGATTCTGGTTTGTTGGTTTATAAGTCAGCTGACTCATTTCTTTACAGAGCCTTTTCTTTTGTCTGATTTAAAGTTAAATGGGTGTAGCTTTTATTCACTCAACAGCGGGTTCTGTTATTGTATTCTCTGCTTATTTGAATTGAAACTGTCCTCACAAACTAATCAAACTCCACACAAAAGTTGATTGACATGGAAAACAACAATGACTCAAATAATTAACACTAAACAGTATTGGCAAAAGGTTATTTGTAAGATAGAAAAATTTACAATACATGAGCTATGCAGGACATAACAGCAACACTTAAACAGACCTCCTGCAATAAATAATTCAAGCATTTAAAGATGCCAAGGATGGCAGTCAGGGTGGTGACTGCCAAGAGCTATATAGTTGTAGTCCAAGCATAAACCATGAACAAGCCAGCTCTCTACTTTAAAATTATTCAGCTTATTAAAAAAAATTGGACTTATCGGTTGACAGCAAAGTTGTCAGTATTCATTGTGTTTCATCAAGAACAACCCCAAAGGTAATAAAACATGTACACAACTTAACAAGTTAAGATAGTTTTTTTTTTTATTAACTTTTTGTATGCCAGACTTATGCATTAGGTAACAAGAAGTCTCAAGAAGAAACAAAACGTACACAGATTTATATAGACGTCTACACAGGAAATGGACTCTGTGTGAGACTAAAAGTACTACCATGTATGTTAGATATCATTAGCTCATATTCACTGAAATTAAGTACAGATATATAGTCATCATTTCACAACTAATATAACAATTGAAAAAATGTACAGTATTACAAGTTTTATGATTTCTGTCTAGGTACAGGAACTGCTTAACATACGCAATGCTTACAAGGATACAGAGCAATGTCAATCAATTGATTTAAATATCTGGACCTACCATACATTCCATGCACAGTCTGGGTCAGTGCAGCCTCAGTAAACAACAGAAAAGAGTTGAGCCCGTCTCCCTGTCTTTGTCAGTGTAATAGTACCCCGGTGCCACAGTAACCCCGGCTGGAAAAAAAAAGTTCCACAACAGCGTTAAAAATTCAGCAGCGGAATCACAGTTATCAGCCTCCCTCTGTGTGAGTGTGTGTGCAAGAGAGACAGCAGAGCAGAAACAGATATCTGAGGAGGGAGAGTGTGCAGGACTTTTATCAGAGTGGAGGGAGAGCTGCTTTAACAAACATTTTTGGTCACTTCCTGCTTGAAAAGACACAGTTTAACTACATGAAACAACTTGGCTTGACTTACGTCTTTTCTTCTGTTCTAAATTTTGATTTAAAAAAAAACATTTTAAAAAAACCATATCTTTTCTTTTGACGGAACATTACTTCTGTTTTATTGTTTGCTGAAAGTGTTAGACTTCCCAGACTAACACAGATAACAGCAATAGATAAAATTGTTAGCTGAAGATTAAATATTTTTTGACATAATGAAGAATCCTTTTTTTATCCTTTACCCTCATGGAAGTCATATTAGCTGGCTGGACTATAGAGCTGACAAGATATGGATATTAGTTCAAATTTGAAGTTGATAAACAAATGTATGCCTTTGCCACAAAGTGATTCCATATAAACCATCCAACAGATGTTAATATTATTATTAATTTGACAAAAGCTAGTTAAGTGTGACGGCTGCACAGTGGCGCAGTGGGTAGCGCTGTTGCCTTGCAGCAAGAAGGTCCTGGGTTCGATTCCCGACCCCGGGTCTTTCTGCACAGAGTTTGCATGTTCTCCCTGTGCATGCGTGGGTTCTCTCCGGGTTCTCCGGCTTCCTCCCACAGTCCAAAAACATGACTGTCAGGCTGATTGGGCTTTCCAGATTCTCCTTAGGTGTGAGTGTGTGTGTGTCTGGTTGTTTGTCCTGTTTGTCTCTGTGTTGCCCTGCGACTGACTGGCGACCTGTCCAGGGTGACCCCGCCTCTCGCCCGGAACGCAGCTGGAGATAGGCACCAGCACCTCCCGACCCCGTTAGGGAGAAGGGTGACGGAAAATGGATGGATGGATGGATAGTTAAGTGTGTTGCAGTGGCATCCAAAGTGCAGCTTGGCGGTCGTTTGAGACCCCTGAAATGAGTTTGTGCGGCCCCTGACTGGAATTCAGGAGTGATCAAAATCTGGCCCGGAAGGCTTTTCACTTTTGAATAAAATTAAATAGAGAGTCTATACCTGTTTAATTTTTTATCAAGCTCAGAGGTCCCCAAAGCACTTCACATTGCATCCAGTCATTAACCCATTCACACACGCAGTCTTGGCTAAATAAATGAGTGATTTCAAAGAAATAGTGATCTAAATCCTGCTGATTTAGATCACTATTTGTAGTTTTTCCAACTAAGCTAAAATGAATTAACAAATGGAATCCTCTTTTTAAGGCAAATGTGAAACCCTTTATGTATTGAAGCTACTATATTGAAAATACTTTAAACTTAGTTTATTGTTGTGTGGAACGGTGATTTTTTTAACATTTGTTTCGCCCATAGGTGCTTTTCACCTCATGATTTTGGGCCTTTGGATTTCTCAGACCTCTGGTATAATGGGCGTATATGGAATGCAGAGACCAACTGTGTGTAATTTAATCTCAGTATAAGGGCTTTTTTCTGTGAAGGCATCAGAAGATTGTTTAGCAATCCTCTGATTCTAAACAATCTTGTGATGGGACAAAACAAGTTTAACTATCAGAGGAATTTTGCAAGGAAGAAATTCTTTCTCTCTAAGGAAACCATGAAAGTCAGACTAAAATGTGCCTCACAGAACACTGGCAGAGATCAAGACATTAGAAAATCTTTATTCTACATGTTAAGTTAGAATATTTGGACCTCACAACAGAGGACATGGAGTCAGCCACTGGACTGCCTGACAAATTAGAAATTTGTGCAACTGTCAAAGCCCTAAGGTGCCGTAGAGTGACTTGAAATAATGGATAAGACATTCAAGAAATCTGCCCTCCCTAGACTCTGTGTGGTGTTTCCCACTTCACCTTGTGCAAGCACAGTTACTTCAGCTGCCTCTCACAGTCCAAAATCACTACTAGGTTAATTGATCTCGGAGATGGGTTGTTTGTCCTGTGTGCCTCTATAATGTGCTAATAAATTGACTCATGACCTATTCAGGGAATGCAACAAATCTGGACTGATGGTGCCTGGAGGTAGGCTCTATATAGACAACATATGTGTGGATGTAGTAGATAAATACATTTCTTCCAAACGTTCACAATTTCATAGGGAAGTTTTAGTTGGTATTTTGACTTTTATAAGATTTAATTAATTGAAGACTGTGAGGAATGGTGGTAAACCAAAAAAAGGAGGTGAATTCAATAAGAAACTGTCGCAGGAAGCTAGAAAATTTAAAGGCCACAGATTGACCTTTAAGAAGTAGGACCAGACTGTTCTGCATAAATCAGTTTAGAGATGAATCAGATTCATTTTCTCACAACATTATTAAAGAAATGATTACAAATTCAGTACAAATTAAAAACACTGGCTATTTCAGAATTATAAGAGTCTATTCTGACATGTTTGCAGGAAAAGTGTCAAACATCAGTGCTAAACTTTGTGTAGTTTTTCTGGCATAAATGGCTTTCCATTTTTTACATTTGTAACATGATGGAAAATTAGATTATAGAGGGCACGCAGTACTTCCTCTGTGTCAACATGAGTGAATGAAACTCAACACATCACAGATGTTGAGATATTGTCCACCCCCACGCAGTTCAAAGGTTTAAGTGTGAGGGGAAGCATTTCCATAGTCTCTCCACCATAAATACTCTACTTTAAAAGCTGCAGAAACAGTTGTTTATTTTTTTTATATCTATAAAAGATGAACTCAATCAGATTTTTCAAATAAGTACAAAGGGAAGTTGTTCGCTGTTTCTTTTAAGCAAACCAGCATAACAACTTATTATTTCTTAAATTGTCTGCAGCTTAGCAGTTGTTCTAACTAATATTTGTCTTCCAAGTTGGTTTAAAACTTGAACTTCCATTCCTTCCAGATGACTCATTTTGGAAAGCAGATCTCATCCTTATCAGCTGAAGAGACATACACAGCACTGCAGCTTTTGAAATAGATGAGCAGAATGATTCATTTAACGTCATTACCCCTATTGCTCTGGTATTAAAAGTTTTGAATTAGTATAACTCTTTTTTATTCCTTCATTAACTAAAATAGTTTTTGCATGTTGTAATGTTAGTTTTGATTCCCTGTTACATGTGGAAAACTTTATTTTGTCGAAATGATGCCTTTTTAGGAAGAGAGAGTCAATTGAGGTCTTTATAGTGTTAATAGTATCTCTATAGCATTAATCACCGTTGCCTGGGTGAAATCAGTAAAGTTTATTTTTAGTGTAAATGAGCAAGGTGGCCATTTTTCTGCAGATGTTTTGCGCTTGCGCTCTTCAAGTGAATGTTTATATATGCAAAGCAATTTAGGTACATTTTTGTAGAGGACCACCTGTAATGATATGCAATGCTGAGTTAAGGCAGAAGTCTGTTAACCTCATCCAGATTGTGTGATTAAACAACAATAAGCTCCAGAAATGTGTTTATTGTTGCTTTAACTCACATGGGGACTAAAGTTAAGATCCACATAGCAACAAGAACAATCATCAATCCTCATTTTGAGGTTCAAAGAAGAATTTTAAGAATTTGTGTGAATTTGAGAATATTGCTTTTCCTACATGAGTAGATTTTTGATACTATGTTTATTAAAATAGGTCAATTCTAATAAAAGCTTCATACAGTGTTGTTTTTCAGTTGTACACATGATATAGTTAGAGTAAAATAATGTATATTAACTTCTACTGCCCCCATGTGGTGTTATCAGTACATGTATTTATTTGCTGCTATTGATCACAAATGAATTAGAACAGTCATTCCCTAAATATGGGGTTTTCAGCTCCTACTTACAAATTAAACTAAATGACAGAAATAACTATAGTAAAGCATCTTTATGCCATAATCTACAAAAAAGAAATAAAACCTAAAACATCTTTGCCTCTATTTTTTTGTCTTTTTTTTTTTAGCTTTTATATAACTTAAAAATTATATCAAATATCAATATGTCAAGAGGCTGTTGTAGAGAGTCTCACATGATACATTACAATATCCCAAGCAGAGGAGTTTAAGGCAGATAGGGGCCTCATCTGCAGTAATGTCGCTGCTGCTCCAATCTGTTGGGCGAAGAAACAAAGAGCTGAACCAAAAAGCGAAGGCAAGACAAGAAAAGTTTATTTGTGTAGCACATTTTAGCAACAAGAAAATTCAAAGTGCTTTACATGATAATGTTCTCGGTTTACAGGTCCATCTATGCCCTGATCTGCAGCTATCGTCATGACAGCTGAATAATTGAAAAGAGCAACAGCCCAGATTTTTTTCATTCTGTAGCATCAGCCATCTTCTGCACCATTGGCTGTTGCAGCAGCAGTATCTACATCTGAGAGGCAGCAGTTAGATAAACTCATCAGGAAGTCCAGTTCTTCCTCAGATGCTCTCTCGATCCAGTGCAGGCAGTGGGAGACAGAAGACTCTAAAATAACGTCACTAGCATCTCCCACCTAATGCATGAAGCTGTTGCTGAATTTAAGGGCTCCTTCAGATTGCAGCATCCTCGGTGCACAAGGAAGCATTATAGGAGGTCCTTCCTCCAAAGAAGCTGTTAGTCTCTTTAACCATGACTTCCCTGATTTCAAATAATTCGAAAGGAATGATTAGATGTGGTTTTGGTATCTGATCGGGATGCCTCTATGTGCCTCCCTTTGGAGTCGAGAAAGGCCCAGAATTTGCTGGAGCAACTACCTTGTCAAGCCCAGGAGTGCATTGGAATACCCCCAGTATTGTGTCTGCATGTGTGTGTATTTGTGTGTATTGTCCATGCGACCAAATTCTGAATGAGTGGAAGGCAAAGACTAATGGATGGATGGATGGATGGATGGATGGATGGATGGATGGATGGATGGATGGATGGATGGATGGATGGATGGATGGATGGATGGATGGATGGATGGATGGATGGATGGATGGATGGATGGATGTTCAATATCTAAGTGCAATACTGCATCAAACTTTAGCAAGGTAGTAAGGAATGTATCTTCACTAGGATATTACACATCCTAGTAAACAACTTTCTTCTTATTGTTTCCAGGGTTTTTATTACATAACACTAAAATAATTTCAGACAGAAACTCAATTTGCTTCCCAACATTTTTTGTAACTAACTTATGAAAATCTATTATTATATTTCTACAATATTTTCCTTGCTGAATTGTTGTCAGTATGATCAAGAAAGATTACTTCTTTACTTGTTTCCTCCAAACCAAACACCAAGAAGCGTGATCATCGTATTCCTCCAAGAAAATTTTAATTCAGCCAAAAACAGTTATGAGACATTTTCTTCCTGTCTTATACTTGTATTTAGGCTTCTTTTAAAGGGGAGCTTTGTGCAGGGAATATTGTTTCATCTCAATTTCAGTGTTCACCAATGGACTGTGTATAAAATCTGTTTTATAATAGATTGCTGATAATGAGGTTAGTCAGTCTAACCTCATCAACAGGTTAGACAGATTCATTTTTAAACAAGAAGTCGTGATTGCCACAAGAGTTATGGATGTAATTCAGTCTTTGTCGAAAGGATGCTTTCTTCTTTCTTCTCCTGGTTACTTTTTTCATCAGCTGCTTGACTGGAGGATGCAGCAGGCTGGTCGTCATCATCAGTTTCATTATAAGCAGCCTGAAAACTTGGAGCTGGAAGGAAGAATATTCATGGAAAATAAAAGGATTTTTCAGAAATAAAATACAGAAAATGAAATTAATTAAAGCTGGTTTTGGTATTAGCATACATTGTGGGTTTGCGCTTGTTGGCCATAAAGGAAATCCCGCACTGAACAACTGGGACATTTTCTTAGAGAAAATGTTTGGAACTGTGAAGAAGACACAAATGAAACAACAATGTAAAATAAATCTTCATAAAAGCATGTAGTACAACCATTTTTCAGAAGTTGAAGGTGCATCATCACAAAAAGTAAACAAAAATAATAAATGCATTATAACAAATACTGAAAACATTTCATCTGAATTTAGATCACCTTACATCCTGATGAATTACAGGTCAACACTGTTTAAAAAAAGACCAATGGAACCTACTCTTGGAAATCTCGGCGCTGATTGGAGAGGCTGCTACATTTTCTTGCTCCTGTTCTTGGAGTGTTTCCTCGTTATCTGCTACAGTTTCCACCTGCAATGCGAATCTTTCCAATAGGTGATCCATAAGATGCTGGGCATGCTCTGGCTTAGTTCTGATGGCCAATTGCAGTGACGGTTGTCCAATAGAGATCTTCAGCAATGTAAGGTTTCTGAGGAACCAGAAGCCCGTAGAAGTACATTAAACTCTCCTATCAGATACTTGCACTTAAATAATGTTTCGCCAAACAATTAAACTTAACTTGAATAATGACACTGTGTTCCAATTTGTTCAAGTAAATCCAACCAAAAGAATTGTTTAAAACAAAAATGTAAAATTTTTAGACTTTACCTGTTTTTGAAATGTCTATATACCCAAAAGAGCACAACGAGAACAACCAAAATCACAAATAAAATCAGTAGTGATATGAAAAGGACGTCAACTGATCCCTCTTTGACCATGGCAATGCTGATCTCTGAAATGTAGAGGACATTGATGAATGTTTTTTATTGAACATCTGTTTTAAGCATAAAGGGGGAAAAACAGTTGATTTTTGAAACAGTGGAGACAAAACAATGTTAATTTTCTGTTATTCTACAATTACTGGCTTTACTTTACATGGTTATTGAAAAGCTAAGAAACTTATAAAGCTATTGATTTGTGTTCTCTATACTTTCAGAGAACACAAATCCATTTTTTCTGAGCTTAAGAAAATTATGAATTCAATATAATTTTAGCAACTATCAGAATTTCCCACTCAAAATCTGTTTAAGTTAATCCTTATAGAAAATAAAAAAAACCCACACAAATAAAAAGTACCTACTTTTTCCTGCTTCTCTCTTCCCTTGTTTGCCAATTACCACTAAACAAAAGCCCTGACCCTTTCATTTGAATTTAAAAATAAACATTCCGTTAGAATTTCTTTAACTAAATACAGAATTTGATTGTCATCAGTTTTTAAGATTTACTACAGTTAAGAAAAACAAGCGCTATTGATGCAATTTTTATAATTTCGAGACAATCAACAATAATTAATATTTATAGTGTATATGTAGCTTTTTATACCTTTCTGCCCAAATAAATAGTTAAGCTATTGTTAGTGGTCATATAAGCTCTATCAGAGCATGTAAATGGGTCATATTTACACTATCATGTTACTTCTTCTGTCAGCTCTTTGTCATAATTACTGCAAATTTTACAGCAGACTGGCTGGCGGTTCCTTGGGATGACTCCTCTCCTGAAAACTTTGGCTGTCAAAATGTTGAGCTTTATTTGAAGAAACACAGCAGAGCTGAACACTCTGAAACTGTTTTTCATAAGAAGAAATCAGTAGGATTGGTAGAATATTTTATTCATGTCAGGACAAGACAGAAATACTTTACAACATAAATATTAATAATTCAAGGCCAGTATACAAAAACATTCATCAGTGTTGTTCCAATAAAGCACCATTAAAAAATTATTGTTGTAAAAGTTGTGTAGTTTACATAAAATATCAGCGATTAATAAATATATTCTAATTTAAATGTATGAACAACGGGTTGGCACCATAGTGATATAAATAAGATTTTGAATTTAGCAAATATTTTTTAAAAATGCACACACAGAGGTAATAAAATAAAAAGTAGTAAAAAATTAATCAGTGCAATAACCAGATGCATCTGTATTAGTTCAAGAAACATTATTTGTGTTTTCATTGTTATTGATCTCCATCCTGCTGATCAGTTCAGTCACCAGCTGCTGCACGGTTTGAGAGCGCAATCGGCCAACTTCCAGGACGCCCTCGTGGTTCACGCTTTCAGAGTCCTCATAGCTCTTTACCACCTGCCACGGAGACCAATTAATCGATTAATCGGTCATCCAAGCAAAGATCCAGACTACCAGACATTCCCGAAATTACTACATTCTTTATTAGTTACAGATTTGTGAAATAAAGCTGAAAAATAAGAGTTACAATTGTTTACTATCAGTGTTTTTGATTGTTGCCATACCTTATTTGTGATCAGAGAAAGTCCAAAGACTCTTAGACCACAGTGAGTTGCCACGACGACCTCGGGTGCTGTACTCATACCTGAAATTAACAGTACATTATGATCAGTTTAGAACAATGCTATTAAAAAATAGCAAAATCTAAAATGTCCCACTTCTTATTCACCCTTCAATTAGTCTCATGGATTAACTCATTTTGTTCTTTCATGCCTATTTATAGTTTTTCTCAGTCACACCAAATACTGCCGCCCAACCTGATCGATCCAACCACCTCTGGACTTTCCTAAACACAGGTTAAAATGCATTCAAAATGTTTCACACAGACAACCTCCTAAGGTATCCTGGAACAACTTTCCTTTCATTACTTTAGCAGTCTGAGAACAATCTGACACAGGACACACTAAAAGTTCCTGAACAGAAATGAAATGACAAGTTTCAAGCAGCAGAAAGTCCCGAACATCTTCGATTTGTTTACATCAGAATTATCCAGAACATACGCTAACACAAGGTCTGAACAAGGCCTAAGGAAAGGGAAAAGGAGTAGAGAAAAAATATATAAATCGATTCAGATATGTAGATCTGTCAATTCAGATCACAGACTAACTTTAGCTTTTGTACATAGGTGTGGCGAATTTCTATTGACTGGATATGAAAAAAAGGATAGAACTAAAAAGATTTTCATATGGGCCAAACTAAGTGCATTGATGCGTCCATCAAAAACTGCAACTGCACAACACGTTAAATCAGACTTTACAGTGAGCATCATGCATTAAAGAAACATTAGTTGGAAAAAAATATTTTCAACTGTGAATGGATTTTTAAATAAAGCTCCTGCAACTCTTTCTCAACCAACCACACAATGCAAATAAAAATTGTATTTTATTAGAGACTCAATAGAACCCTTTGCTCTTATTCTTCACAACAGGAATAAATTGGATGTACAAATTCTAGCATGAGCACAAAAAATGTAGGACTGGAGCTAAGAATGAGAAGGAATGGTCATTATGAGACTGTGCACATTTATAGTGTCTTAGTGCATCATACCGACTGCGTCCACTCCCAGTCGATGCAGCAGTTTGGCCTCAGCGATGGTTTCAAAGTTGGGTCCACCCACCATGGCGTATACACCTTCCTGCACAAGGCTAGAGACACCCATTTGCTTGGCAACCTCCATCACAAGGCTACGCAGCCCTTTGTCATAGCAACCTGACATAGCTGGAAATCGTGGCCCAAACCTGTAACAAGAATGTATTGGCATTATTGACAGGTAAAGCAAAACCAGGAAAAACTAGTATTCACCACTGAGAGGACAGTAAAATATCATCACAAGAACATGCATGTCAAGAGAAATGAAATTACTTTTCATCATTGGGCCCACACAGTGGGTTCAGACCAACCAGCCCAGGGAAATTGATGTGATCCTTGATGATCATGATGTCACCAGGACGTAGGCCATCAGCCAATGAGCCTGCAGCATTTGTCACAATAAGTGTCTCCACTCCCATCAGCTTGAAGACTCGAATGGGAAAGGTCGTCTGATGGAAAGACAATTATGTATTTTTATTTTAACTATGCTTACTTGGATAGAATGTTACCAAGTGCAAAGATTGTCAGCCATTTGAACATGTATTTTGTATTTTGGGAAGTTTTGGTCATGTAAAAAATTGGGTGAAACTTGTCTGCTGCCTCTTTTTTTGTGTGTTCCAAAGTGAGTTGCTTTTTCTTTAAACAACTACAACTGTTTTTTACCTACTAACTTTTTGTCCTCTTTAAAAAGCATTTTACATGTAGAGCATAAAATTTGTCTCCTGTGACCAGAAGATCTTCTTTCACATGTTTGTCATGTCCCCCATATAGCTTGAACAAACAGCTGGTGAAATGAATGCTAATTATTAAAAGACGAGTTACAGTGGTTTCCATAGAGTGATGTTACAGTAAATGTAGCTGAATATATGCAAGTTGCCTATTAATTCTTTAGATATTTGCCAAAAATTATATATATGCATTGTTATAAACTTTATTTATTTTGAGCATGCCTGTTTTTTGCACAAATTGACTTCCCACAGTTTTGTTATGGTTCATCAGGTGATGCAGGATTTTCACTTAGGAAGATAAAACTCTAAGGCTAGGACTCCTGACAGTCACACAATCCTGTTTCATAGCTAACATTTAAGTATACAAAGAGTATTTTCACCCCTTAGTGAAAAATTTATTTTGAATTTGGTTTTTTGTGTGTGTGTGTGTGGGGGTTCTTTGCAAAGGGCATTTCATAGGACGTCACCTAAAGGAGAGGCAGGCAGTCTCAGTGTAACACACAGAAGAGAGCACGTTTGTATGAATGGGTGTTCTACAGAAGGAAACAAAGGCAGCATTGAACAGTGTACTAAAAGGCTGCATGTGACCAAACCCAAGCATGACTATGTCTCACACACACACACACACACACACACACACACACCCCCACACACACACACACCCCCACACACACACACACACCCACACACACACACACACACACACACACACACACACACATCCAAGAGACTACAGGTTATATCGCATCATGCTGGTTATTATGTAAACTTTGCCCCAGGGTTGATGGACTGAGATATTTTTTACCCAACCACTTAGAATATTGGAGATATGTGGTGGATGTGGATATAGTTGTGAAGACATGTTCTATTTCATCCATATGTTTATCTGATGTGTTGTTTCCTCTGAGTATAAATGTATGGACTGTAATGCAGATCACTGAGACAATATTTAACTCTGCCTGTTCATGGACAGATTTGTCTTTAGGCTTACTATTATACTTTGTATTTTCTTACAGTTTGATTTTCTACCAACTTCCTCACACATTTATTCAAATTCCATATGGAAAAACACCCAGATGAGTTAGGTTTTCCAAAGCCAAAATCACAAGACACATCCACTGGTTGTTTAGATATTAAGGTCTCTGATTTATTCTGTCATTGCGTTTTTGTTTTGCTTTAACATACATCTAACTTTAGTTGTTTTTGTGCATCCTATTAACAAATTTGACATGTGGATAAAAATTAGTACACTTGAAATATCTGAGTGAATACCTTAAGGAGTGAATGTCCCTCGTACATGTGGAAGCGGCCTTGCATGCAAACACATGACTTCCCCTTCAACTCTCCAAAAACCAGCCGACCTGCATGACCTTGTACTGTAATAAAAAAAAAGATAATTAAAACATTAATTTTCTTACATTTTTTTTTGCTTTGATTGCACATATTCACAGAATACAGCTGCTTGTAACATCAGAGACAGTCAGAGAAATTACTGACTGTAATTTTGCAGGGCTGATGGATAACCAAAGTTAGTGTAATGTAAAACAGTACCTAAAAACTACAATAAGGCATAAATTGAGCAATTAGTTATAATTTTCATATCTCAATTTGAGCTTCAGTCACTTAAAAATATGAATAAAAAGAAGATGAAAATATGTTTTGCAATATTCTTATTAAATATCTGTCTGAAGGCCTTATGAGCTTATGAGCAAATTAAAATATAAAGTAGTGTTGCGCTGTTATTTTAATATACAATATCAGTGATATCAATCTATTTGTAAAAATATGAATCAGTATTTTTAAAGAATATAAATTCATAAAAGCATGTATTCATAAATTACCTGTGCTCTGAGGAAACCCTGGTATGTCAGAGTAATCAAAGGAGTCTTGACATTTAAGGGTATCAGCAAGCATGCCCAGTCCAGAGCCGCAAATAATTGCCACTATGGGACGATGCTTTGTATGAGACATCAGCCAATCAGAAGTCTTCTGATATTCATCGTGACTGCCAAAAAATAAACAGCACAATATCACTCACAAAAATGTACTACTCTTAGTTGTGATGTTATGACCTTAGATGCATCTTCATGATTGAACATTAAACAGCAACTAAACTAAAAAGACCACTAATGTTAATATATTAGCACTTTTCATGGTTAAAACAAAATAGATTTTTTTAAATATCTGAAAATGGCAAACTGTTGACAATATTATTAACATTTTTAAGATATTTAACAACAATATCACGTTATAAAACTTTACCGGACATCAGAAATGGTGTTAAAACCTTTTCCCTTACCTGATCTGTTCTTTGCTGTGCATGATGAATGAAGGATGACAGCTGGTACTACTTCCAGATGTGTGTGTGTGTGTGTGTCTGTGTGGTTGTGTGACAGATGAAGAAAGTGTGGTCAACGGATGCTGATCAGCTTACATATTTACTGGTCACATGCTTCTGATTGGTTCAGAACTTGCTCATTCATCAGAAGCAGCCAATAGCGTTGCAGTGGGAGTAAAAAAAGCAATTGTGTGGATTCCTCACATTTTTCTTTTTTTGGTTGTGCAATGAGCTTTTGGTTCACATAACTCCTAGGATTATTGAGAGATTTTTTTCCTTGTTTCTCAAATGCTAGAGTACAAATTGACATGATCTGAGTGTGTATAAGTGAAAAGGAAAATAAAGCGTTGTGTTTATATTTGTTAAAGTGCAAGAGCAAGTATTTGACTTACCCTACAATAATAAATAAGAAATTATACAGGTGATTCAATCTTTTAATCAATCCACTATATTGCCTGTGCTTCATTTTTTTGAAGTATGATGCTTTTGCTATAGTGTAGATTTTTGATACAGGTAATATGGTTTTCTGTTGGTCCAGAGAAGGATTTCCTTTGGAATGATGCAGTCAGTGAAATCATTTCAAAAATTATCGATTTTCCATTTGCTGCCTGAACAAGTTTTCTTTTGGTTTTCCAGTCAGTAAAAATGTTCACCCTTAGGAATGTACTCAATAGAGCTCATTAAGCTCTTGAATCTTATAATTTTGGATCATTTTTTACAGTCTGCAGAAACTTCTGGAAAAGTTATAAAAAGACCAAAATAAAAAAATCTGTGCAGCAATATTTTGCTGAATATGGAAACATATATGGAAACAATATGTTTCCATATTCTCTACACATACATTTTTTAAATCCCAAATCCTAATGTCCAAAATGTAAAACAAATGTCATTTAGCTTAATTTTCCTGAACGCTGAAATCACGTACTTTTTTATTGTTTAAATAAAACATAGATGCTTTTAATCCAAACTCAAGAGCTCCAAGGCTGTGACAGGTTAATGAGGAGCGGCTAGCAACTCATGATCCCTAATACACTTCACATGTTTCTCTGCTGGCGCTCTGATCAGATGCTGCTAATAAGGCTCATGTGAGTTTGATGGATGCTGAATAGAAATCGTCTCGAACCAGCGGACAGCATACAGAACCAGAAGGTTTATGCAGCTTACTTGTAGAAATGTCAATTTTATCAAACAAACCACATTCAGGAGCAAAGTATCAAACTTATCAAACTGGTCTCTGGAATCATCTTTGTTTTAACTTCAAGGGATTATCAGAGGACTACATGTAAATGATACTGCATGTAAACTTGCATAACATAAGTCATATGGACTCTAGTTAGCAGGTTAATCAAAAGAGGAATGTAGATGGTTAGACACTCAGACATGTTTTACCATATTAGTATTACAATTATTTTCAAAGACATTTTAATCTTTGTAGCTACATACATTGCAAAAGCCGTTTAATTTAATTTACTTTACGTTATTTAATTAGGACAACGCATATGAATCAACATGTCAGCAGTAAGCATCAATGTAAATGTTAGAGTTAAAACAACAGCTAATTTTCATTCCTTGTCCTAAAGCAGATAAGAACAAGGAGTATCCCACAAAACAAAAAGCAGAGAATAATGCAAACATCACCACCTATGTAACACATAACGCAAACAACATGAAGAATAAAAATAAGACTGGTAAAAAGCGACATGGGATCTTCTAATAGAGAATAGCTGATAGAATAAAAGGTGAGTCTTCCCTTGGATGGCTCCACGACTGCATGATGATATATGGAGCTGCATTTTGATTAATTTAATATCATTCAAAATGTACAATATAGTATCAGATATAGTATCATAAAGACTTGTTCACATTGAGTGATGCATTCAAACATCATTAATGGTTTACACACAGATTTCAGACTGCCTCGACTTCAAGCAAATTGGATTTTGTGCCTATCCACTCTTCCAAGAGATTCTGGCACTTGGGCCACTGAGCAATATTTCAATTTTTTTATTTTCTTATCCCAGATGAAGCCCTTTTTACATTGTCAAAGGGGGATAAGCACAGGGAATGAGACAATACCACGGAAATATTTCTGTACTTAGTCATGAAGCACTTCTTTCAGTCCCAGTCAATGTCTTTTTCTATAGTCCTAAATTGTTGAGTGAAGTTAATCTAGAGATACTCTGGAGGTCACACGTTTTACAGGACTCTGCAAGCAGGAATACTTCCACATGTAGTAAAGAGCTGACTGAAAGTATACACTGCATCCAGCTGGGTTAACCTGTTGTGACTACAGATTTGTGCTTCTCAGTGTTTAATGCTCTGCTGAATGCTCACCATTACTGCATACCTTCACTTGGGCAGAATGTCAGAAATGTGCTCTCGTTCATTTAAACGTCTTTTAGATATCTGGCATTCTTGGCCATATATGACATACAAACGTTACTTCTGTGTTTTTCATTATAGCTATTTAAGCTGTGAGGCACAACAATGTTTTATAAAGCTTATTGTTAGATATGTTTTACTTTACACAAAACAGTTCTTCTGAATATAAAGGAGTTTCTTTCCTGACACTATTTATATAACATCAACTAACAAGGGGAGTAATGTGCTGTAGTAAATATTGATCAATGCAGAGTCTGTATCCATAACAGTAAACCAGTTTCTCTGACTGAAATGTCTCAAAAACTGCTGGATGATGTTTTATTGTTGGGTAAAACCATTTTTTGCAACAGATTTTATGTATAAGAGGTACTGATGGTTTTAAAGTGAAATGTCTCGACAAATCCACAACTGATAACCATAAGAATTGCATAAAGTCACACATTTTTTATCCAATGCTACCATCAGTTCAAATCATGCATCTCCTTAAAGATTTGATGCAACCAAAGTAAAAAACTCTCCCAAACCCAACCACCAATAACTCATCTGCAATCTTGAAGTGAAACCAGGACTGACACAAACATCTCTTTGTGTAGACTGCTGATTCATACATTTTACAGACTATTAAGTGAAACTTCAAAAAACTTTTTAAATTAGTCTCTTTTACAGTCATGCATCACATTGTAAGACAATGAAATAAAACTTCAAAAAGGTAAAAAAAAAAGAACCAAAAAATCCATGTTGACTTCCTTTACTATTGATGAAAGTGCTTTCTGAGGTATAAGTAAATTTGATAAATACAAATCAATGCATCCCTAAGCTTTACATTATATCTGCATTATATTCTGCCATCTGGATACGCTCCTTGTTTTTCAAAGAAATTAACTGACAGATATGAAGCTCATGGTGGTATTTTTATTATTTCAATAAACTGTACTCATGTTGGAGTACAATAAGATCAAGTTTTTCCTATCAAGAGTTTAAAGTTACTAGCATTGAGAGCATAATCAGGAAGAGAAATTGTACAATTTGATGTTCACATGTCTTCTCGTGTTTGGATTTCTGACAAGATTTGTTTAACTCCCTACCACATTGTCAGTGATTTGATTTTGAAAATCCTAAAATAAAAAATAAATCCTTTGGAACAATGTCAAATAATAACAAAAAAAGAAACCTTGAAAAACTAATCATGAACAAATAATATGTCATCTTGGGAGGGTCATAAAGCAAGGTCATGCACAAAGCTCACAATCATGGACACAATCATGTGAAGCAAAATCTAGAGTTCATCCAAATTAGCTCTCTGGTGAGTGTGTGCACAAATCTAGTAATTAACACTAATGAGACACTAATCAGAGAGGTGCTGTAGACCTTGAGGTGATGGTTTGGTCACGGGAAGTTTAGAGAGACAGGAACATAGAGTTCCTTCCTCCTGAACTGAATGGTTGTCCCATTTTAAAGTTGGTGTCTCTAATAAACCAGCTTGATTATAATGTGGGGTAAAATATGAACCTCCTTTTGCAGGAGGTTTTTCCAATATCATATCCATAACTAGTCTTGTGGTTCGGTGGTGAATAGCCAATTTGTTTATCTTGCTTTGTCTGCCTTATCTCATACATTGGGTGACTGTTTTACAGTTTCTAGAGTCTCAGATATGGCATCTGTTCATATTTCTTGGATACCTTATTTTAAAGGTCCTTCACCTCTTGAAATACATAAACATATCTGTACAAATACTAATGGTTATTTGCTAATTTTTCAAGCTGCAGAAATTAAAACACAACCCAGTACTGTGAAGCATTGTGAGTTGTCTAATAATTTCCACCACTCGTCTTGCCTAAAATACCACTCCTAAGACCCTGCAGCTTCTTACACATATTACATAAAAGCCTTTTCGGCCAATGACTTGTGACTATCCTCCCACAGTCACAAGTCTGAATGCCTGCTGGCCGCTTTCTATTCCACTATCAATATACAGTTTCAGACCACAGCAGTCTCTTACTGACATCCTCTGGAGTTAAACTGCATTTCATCTTCAGTTGTTACTGTGATATTTAAAACCAAATTAGGCACTGTATGTGATGTCAGTAGATGTAATCCTGCTTTGTATTATGTATTTGCAATTAGGAGGGGAAGTTTTTTTTTCAGGAGTAAACAAAGATAGATGAAAAGATTTGTAAGGTGTGATTATGTAAAGTGAAGAAAATGTAAGCTGTATCTACATAATAAAAAACAGATTTCTTTCAGCATAACAATTTCCAATACTTTCCCAGTCTGTGCAAGTTGTGAGGTGAATGCTACCTAACTTGGTGCCTAAACTGTCAATGAACAAAGTGCAAAGTACGACGAGCCTCCGGTCCATCACAGGACAGTAAATAAAACATGCATGCACAAACTGATACTCAGCCACAACTTAGAGAGGTCTGTTCCCTTAATATGCTTGTTTGTGAAACTGTGAGAGGAAGTTGAAGCACCCAGGAAAATTTCACACACACACACAGGAAGAACACAGGAAGTGTTATTAAGTGTTATTAAAACTCTGAATATTTCAGGAACTGGTGATCTTATGTGGTTTACACATACACCCCTTCTCAGATTTTATTTATTTTATGAAGTATGTTAGTATGAAATAAGAAGATGCTCAACTGTTGTGTGGATAAAACATCCCTCCTAGATGTCAGGTGTCAGAGGATAATAGGTCAACTGGTTTGAAATCTCAGAAAGGCATACATAGTTCCAACTAGTTACAAACAAGTTGTAACTTGTTTGTAACTAGTTCCAACTTGTTTACAAACAAGGTATGCAGCATACAGCACAAATTTTAAATGGGTCACAATCTTCTGAAATTGGTTCCTTGAACACGACAGAGAGCACACAGTACTCCTTTGGTTGCAACAGAAGAGACCTGCTAAGGACAATATTTTTTTCCATGTTTTTCCATGTATTTTTGAAAAGTGGTTGCACTGCTGAGAAGCACTTGCAGAACAACAAGAAGTGGTTCTAAGTAGGGGAGTTTCACTGAGTTTGGATGTTTAAGAACATGCATGTGAGGCTAATTCTTAATTGCCCTTAATAATGTGTCTTTGCAAATATTATACAGAAAATTCCACGAAGTTCTAGCTAAGTGTTGCTCAGAATAGATTCCGGCAGACAAGTTTGCTGGGTTTGTCTCCCTCTGGTGGTTGAAGGTGGCTCCTCATGTGTGTGAATAATCATGACACAGATGCCTTTTTATCAGCACCACATCAAACCTGATGAACAATAAACCAGCCAGGTGCTGACATCACAGCCGAGTCTGAGGTTGTGATGTCAAGGTGTTGCGACTCAGTTAACACTCTGTCTTATCTCTCTGCACTTCTTCAATGTCTGATTGTCAGAATCAGGAATTCTCCACTGATCCGTCACCACTTTGGCGATTGTGTGTGTCTTACATCATGCTGACATTCTTCACAGATCTCAATAGCACACACACACTCACACAAAAACACTTAGGAGCCAGCAGGTGTGAGATAACTGGGCTGGTTTAGAACAGAAACACTTTACTGAAGCATTCAGTGTGTTCAAAAGCGTCTCCTTGTTATAGCCAGGTTTAAAGCTGTCTGAACATACTGCACCAGCTATTCTAAGCTCTGCTTAATCAGGGCCTCAGTTAGCAATTTTGTGTCTTTGAATATATCTGACATCAGATTTCGCATGATCTAGTGACTTTAGCAAGATAAATTAAAATCTTAGCATCAATGAACTTCAAACTTTTGTGCTTTTAATTAGGCTGCCTTTAGGTGGGGTGAATTTATCATGAAATGAAAAATACTTTTACTCCCGTTTAGACGTGGATAGAAATGTTCAGAATATTAAGACCTCCGTGTTCTTCTGATATACTTTTAAGCCTTTTCATTTCTCACTGAAGTACGTTTTGCAAAAGGTTGTAATGCATCTTTCAAAACACATTGTCAAATAAAGAGGAGGAAAACTGATATATTTAGAAAAGTATAACATTACTTTAAAGGACATGTTCTGTATACATTTTTGAAAGTTCAAAGTGCATTAAAGTAAAAACTTCTGCAGCTGTTAATGCAACCATTTTAGATGTGACATCATGTCAGTATGAGGTCAACGCACACACAAGTCAACACTTCTGTAACTCTTCTGCAATCAGAGGCTGACTTCATCCTTCAAGCCTCAGTTTGTGTGTATGTGTGTGTGTGCATGTGTGTGTTGGTCAGCGTTGCGTGTTGATTGCACCTCGTTACGGCAGAAAGCAGACGGATGGTGATGGAGGGAGTGCGTGTTTGTTTGTTTTGTTTGTTTCAGTCGGAGGCGGATGGGCAAATGTGTGTGTTTGTGTTTGTGTATGTGTGTCTGCATGTGCGTAGGATATTGCCTCAAGTTGCATTTGATGGTTGCACAGGAGAGCAACAAAACCATGGACACAGACTCACAAAGACACATTTTAACACAGCTAAGACATAAAAAAGATGAACGTTAACTGTTTTCATGATGTTGACATTGTTTTGGTTTGTAACACATCAAACTTTCTTTTTGTCTGTCATGATAATGCACTTTACTGTTTGAAATTTAGACAGGTAAAGCACTTTATTTACAACTTTAACGTTAAATTCACTTTATGAAAGAATTTTACTTAAAATAATTTAAAAGGTCGACAGGCGGTTTGGAGCAGCGTCTGCCGTGAAGCGGGCGCCGTACCGGTCCGTCGTGGTGAAGAGAGAGCTGAGCCAGAAAGCGAAGCTCTCAATTTACAGGTCGATCTACGTTCCCACCCTCATCTTTGGTCATGAGCTTTGGGTCAAGACCGAAAGAACGAGATCGTGGATACAAGTGGCCGAAATGGGTTTTCTCCGTAGGGTGGTTGGGCTCTCCCTTAGAGACAGGGTGAGAAGCTCGGTCATCTGGGAGGGACTCAGAGTAGAGCCGCTGCCCTTCTGCAACGAGAGGAGCCAGTTGAAGTGGCTTGGGCATCTGGTCAGTAAACATCGCCATCTTGATGTAGCACAACTCTAATACTTTTTTCTTTTGCCTTCTGGGCTTGCAACTATATTGCCAATATCATAGTTCAAAGTCAGTAAGTCAGTCTACTTTGGCTGTTTTTGTTATGTCAGGACACCATTATTGAAACCAGATATTGACTTTTACAAAATAAATCTAAATTCACTGATGTATAAATTATGGTAAGATTTTTTCTAAGCTTAGTGTTTTCATGCTGAATCAATTTGGCTTTAGACTTCCATAACTCTGACTGTTTACTAAGTAACTAGTCCCTCATTTTCTAAAAGCAACATTAAGATAAAATTTTTACTTTTGTGTCTGTGTGTCTATTTTATTGATAAAATATTTTAATGTCTCAGGTGTTCTTTTCTTTTTCTTCAAATAACTTTTTCTTCTGAATGTAAATAATTTTTCAACAATATTTGCAGATCTTATAAAATACTGGACATTTTTTTTTTCAGTTGTATTTCAATGTAAAAGCCCCAAACTATGATATGTTGCATACTCTTAACATTTGTCCATTTGACTTTTTGTCCAACAGAAGCAATATTACATAATTCTCTGCAATCTGTGATATGAAATGAGCAAGGAAGGAACGCTGGTTCATCCTTTCCTTGAAATACTTTTGATAGATGCTCACCATCGCTGATTAAGAACAATATACAAGCGCTAGAGTTTTGGTACATGTTCTGATCCAGTTGTCAACCATCACAATTCAACTATTGATAAAATGATTCAAACTCTTATGCATTCCTATTTGTGTTATTATATTAAGGCCACAAAGTTCAGTTGCTGCCGAATCGAGCTCTTTATTTTGAACCTTGACAGGACAAGTGACACATTGATTGCTTCACTTTTAGCATTCAGGTAGTGTTTATTTTAGCAGATGAGTTCAAACCTGCTAAAATGATTGATCCTGTCACTTACTTGCGACATTTCAGAGTTCAGATGTTTGAAGTAATTTAGTCAAGACTGGAAGCCTGATTGCACTTACTGTTTGAAACTTTTATTAAGATGTTTTCCACTAAACTCGGTTTTCTTCCTTCTGTCAGACTTGCACCCAAATAACTCATAAAAGTCCCCTGCTAAATGTTATTTCAATCAAATAAATTTTTCATAACCATGCGTTGATAAATAAAACATGGGAAAACTTTGCAAATGAAGACCAGTTTCCACGGCATTAAATCACACTAAACAGAAATGAAATTACAGTGAAACACACACAAAGTGAGTCTGCTTTAAAAATACATCCTCACCAGAGATTCACCAAAGCGGCTCTCTCGTGGAAACACCAGTGCCTTAATCTTCATCATTAAAATAAACATCAAGCCCCCGTCTTCATCCAGCGATCATGTTTTACTTTGGTAAATGAGCGAGAGACCTGATGGTCCCATGGGAGGAAGAGTCAGACTCCTAATTAGCTTCTGATGCAACACACCTGAGGAGCGAGTGAGACGCTTCACAGAGCTTCATTTGGTTGATTTAATGCCTCAGACAAACTTGACTGGAGCGCAGCCATTTTCTTTGAATTTTGTTTTATAACATGAAACTTAAAGTCGTTATGTTTTAGGTTATGACGCTATATGTTCCTGTTTGCCTTTACTTCTTAAATACTTCACTTTATATATCACTTAAAAGAATTTGGTAGATCTTCAACATTTATTTAGTTTTTATTAAATTTTATTAAATTTTTTTTATTTTGTTTTGTTCAGAAAGCAGAACGCTATAAAACTGTATATAATGTTGCCAGATTTGTCCATGTTAGATGTAGTTAAGAGTGTATTAGACATATATGATGCAGTCTGATAGTATTTATCCTTACAGATTCTTTTATTCTAGGTTTTCTTTCTCTCTGAAATGTTTCAGATCTTGAAAATAATTGCTGTCATAAAAAACAATCTGAAAGAAAAATTTTTTTATTGACTCAGGTATTTAAATAAGCAGAAATGCTACCCAAACCAACCCTGACGGATGTGAAAAAAAGCAGTTGCTCCCCAAACTTAATAACTGGCTCAACTGTTGGTTGCGATAACTCTAATAAATGTTTAACATCACTGTGGAGGAACTGGGACTTCCAGTTTAAACTGGAAGTCCCAGTTTAAACTGGAAGTCACAGTTCTTTGTTTAATTTCTTTTAGCCATTCAGAGATGGACTTGTTAGAGTCCTTAAAATTATTATCCTCCTGCAAAAGCCCACTAGATTTTAAGAGCAAGAACAGACGGTCAGACCTTTTCCTTCAGGATTTTCTTCTTCAATATATTTCTAAACCTCTGGTTTAAGTTTTTCTTCAATTAAGAGGTTCAATTAAGCTTCAGAGCTAGACCTGAACATTAATAATCATGTTTTTCAAAGTATTATGTATTCTACAATGTTCACCACAAGCTGTCATTTTACTAAACAAAACAATATTATATCCATGTGTTAAAAAGTTGAGTTTATTTAACTTAAATTTTCCATCATAATTTAACTATTGATATACTGATTCAAACTCTGTTCAATTCTATTTTTGGAATGCATAAGCGTGAATCAAGCATAAGTGATTGGTGTCTCCAGTCTGAACCTTCACGTCGAGCTGAAAATAGAGTTTATCTTAAAGCTCAGATTTCTCTGTGAAGCAACTGAAAAAGTTATTTTCTCCGGTCACAATGTCCAGGTCAAAGGTTGAATCCATCCTCTAACTACAAATATACACACGCACAGCAGTCATGTCACAAAGGATGGTGTATCGAGTCGTCATGCCGACAACAGACATTACTGCTGGTTTCATCACGAAGACAATCCCAGGCTGGCCTCAGTGTGTGTGTTTATAGCTAACCCTCTTTTTTCCTTTTCTCTCTCTCGCTCTCTCTCTCTCTCTCAGACACACACACACGCACACACACACACACACACACCCCCCCACACACACACACACACACACACACACACACACACACAGTATTTTGTTGTCTTCTTATCTCAGTTTTACATCATCCCTGGTGACCTCTGAGTGTATTTGTGTGCACGCATGTTCCAGGGACAGGCTGGGACAAGTTCAGGTTTATTGCAACAGGAAAAAAAATGTAATAAGTTTTGTGCTGTGATGTTCTGTAGCAACAAACAATGACAGATAGCAATGGTACGGTGTCTGTATGCACTGACTGCCTCCTTTCATTATAATCTGGGCTTTTCTGATTTGCTTTGTCAAGCAGCCAAGTGCTGTGTAGTCGGAACGTTTTACTCGAACAAATAAAAGCCTTTTACAAACAGAAGGCTGCAATAGGAGTCAATATTATGAGATGCTAAAATCTGAAACAGGTCCCTTAATCTTTTTCTAATGTGTCATAAAGTTTAGATTTGAAAATATTTTTAAAGCTAGAATAAATATTACTGTTTTTAATGTATGCAATCACCAAACAACAATATTTTTATTGTGTTTGAATTTACTTTTAACAGAAGGGATTCAAACTCTTCTCTGATTCAATAGATATAATTAGAGACTTAGAAATTAGTCCTTTCACTTTTAGAGCTGCATCTAATCTCTGATGCTGTCACAATCCACAAATTGAGAAAACATGAAACAGTTTTAGTCAGCCAACTAAGATTACTGCAAGAAAGTATAAACAACAGGTAAAGTCAGACTTCATAAATCAGCTGTAGCAAAGAGGCTTGGCACAAATAGAATCCAGGGGAGAGTTTCATGTAAAACAAAACAAAACAAAACAAAACAAAAAAAAAGAAAATATTGGCAAACAGTTATTAAAGCAGTATAGAGTCAGTCACTGATGCTCTTCAACAGACAGTTAAAAGTTACTTAGACCAGATAGTTTGAGCTCCAGGTGAACTCTCATAATTTCTCATTGACTAACTGAGATGAGAGTTGGATAACAATTTAGGTAAAATATATTTAATAAAAAAAAGTGTTAAAGTGAGTGATTTAATGAACATTTCAAGAACAGTCGTAAAAATAGTTTTCTGAGCATAATTACAGTACTCCAACAAGTTGTTTTAGATCAAATACATTTGTGGGTTTTGATTATTAATATTGAAAACAATGCATGGAAAGAAAAACAAGTAACATTTTCCTATCATGTGACTTAATAAAAGCAGATCAACTCTGGGAAAGTTCACCTGCATAAATGCTTCACCTCTGGAATATGAGCAAAGTTGTCAAACATAATCAGCACTTAGCTCAGACCACCGAGTGAGCAAGCCCAGGCGCAGAACATGCTCAAGGGTGTTTCATCGTTTACCCACCTCGGGGCTTTAACAGTTTCTTAAACTCCCACTGTTAGCCAAACTTTAAACTGAGCGTTTCCCCGAGGCTCAACGGATCAGGATGCCCTGAGGCAAAACACAGAGAGGAGCAGAAAGAGACCACCAGAACAGACTCGGAACCAGACAGCAGGTGGATGCACAGGAAGTTCAACGCTGTACAAAGCACATACACACGTACACAGAGTGACAGACTGCAGACTCAGGTAGAGATCAAAACATCCCCGTGTCAGCAGCACAGGTGCTAAGCAGGTGATAACCCTGACAAGCAGGGCAGCACGTGTAGGGAGATTGTGAACAAATATATCTGTTCTGAGTGTGTGTGCACACGAAGCAAGTGTTGCTCCCAGTAAGTGTGTGTTCCCATGGCAGGCCATAGTTGAGTCAGACACTTGGCCTCTGATTTCATCACATCGGTTATGAAAGAGACAGTAAAGTTTAACAAGCACACATGCATACACGCACTGTGTTCCTCCTACTCTATTTCTTCAATATTTCATCATGTGGCGTAAAAACACGCTAACCATGTGGAGATAACCTGCTGCAATAGTGTGTGTGTAGTGTGAGTGTGTAACCAGGTCAGTAAAGCTCCTCGGTTGTCGCATCAAATCAGCAGAGCTGGTCTCACACACACACACTCACAGATGTAGAGGCCAGAGGTCAGTGCGCACACACAGGAAATCTGCATAATGAAGATGTGACCGTGTTACCTGTGGAGGAGCAGATGTCTGTCTCTCGCTCCTGCTGGGATTAAAGAACAAGTTCACCTACATGGGCATCTGTGCACGTGTGATCAGCTCATGCTGGTTGCAAAATGAGCACAAGTTGCATTAAAAAAGTATATTTCAATACTTTTACATTAGCAGTAAAAATAGATCAAACAAAGAAGGCTCTCTTCTTGATGCTCCATGTAGGCAGTGTGTCATGAAATTTTCCTTGGTTGCTTTAGTGTGATTTGGTGAAACAAACAAGAACAATAACACGCTTACACCTCAGGTTTGACTCAGTCAAGGAACAAATTGTCAGATATTATGCGGTTTACTCTGTACAGAGCAACACCATAAATCTGAAATGAGAACACCCCTGTGCAATACCGCTTTAATGTCACACAATTCAATGTTGCATCACCTTCAAATATATGTAATTCTTTTAAGCTCTCATAAAAAAATAAAACAGCTTTAATTTACCATATTACCATCTGTAGGAACTCCTAGAGGAAAGTTCAGAACTTCTTTCTGTACTGATGTTTGAATCATACTTTTCGCAAAAGGAGGGATTGCATAAATCTCTAGATGTTTTGCCTATCGTGAGATGCTCTTTTTGTTGATATTTTGGGGTTGTGTGCTTGTTTCTTTTTTTTTTAAACTTTGATTTTGCTTTCAGCGCTAGAATCTTTTTTGAAGTTGCCTAAAACAGAAAAAAAAAAATGTTGACGCTTCAAGCATTTACAAAAAAACATTTAAAAAATTACAAAGATATGAACACCTAAATTTTGCAACATGGAAAATTGCAGCCTGGCAACTGAAAAACAGAACCAACAAAAAACTAAACACCAACATTAACTTGTCTAATCTGTGCAAAGGATTATACATACTTTAATGTAGCCAAACTGTTGAAGGTTGAATGTCATTCATGGGTATTATTGATCATGTGTAATCTTTTGATGCATGGTCAATCGTTTTATGCATTCTTGTATTTTTTTGTTGTTGATTTTTTTTTTTACAGAACAAATCCTTAAAACTAAAAATATGAGAGTTTATTTTATTGGACTGCTGTATTGGTTGCCTATATGGCAGCAGTGTATTAACTTCACTCTATTGAGCCTGTTGGATATTTTGGATTTTAGATTTGATATTCTAATTGGTATGTAAAGGTATTTTTATTGTAGTAATGTTATATTTTGAACAACACAATCTAATGAAAGTCTGCTGAATTGACAGTTGTCCTAGAGATAGTCATTGACAACCCACTCAGTCCAATTTGTCTTATCGAGTAAAAAGCTGCAGTGATATGCCAGAATATTTCAAAGTACGTCATGCTTACATCTGCTGGCAAGATTTATGGAAATGCTGATTTCCTTTTTCACAAGGACATCTGCCTGCTGTACCATGTGCCAGACATACCAATGTCTGCTTTATGATCACAGTATCATTGTGCTTGAATGGCCTGACCTAAACTGCACACCAAAAATACTGGGGAATTTGAAAAACAAAGACGAGAAAGATCTTGTTCCTCGCTTCTTGTTTTTATCAAATGCTCATCTCTATTGTCTGCTAGATTAATCTACCTGCGGGTATTAATGAAGTCACTTTGAAGTATTTAACATATATCTTAGCAATTCTTCAAAGTGTCACCTCAAAGAAAAATGACAATATGCCTGACTCTTAAAGATTGCACAATTTCTTTCCTGTAAAACGAGAAAGTTGACATGCATGCAGAAAAATGGGAGTGCAGCTACCATTAGAACAGCTGTGCTTTTCTGTGAAACTGATTGGTTCAAGTATCCTGAGAAAATAATGTTTAACCAGAGAAATGAGACAGACTTGCCTGTATGCGTGATACATGTTGTTCCCTGAAGCAACCGTGTCAGGACCTGATGGATTTAAAAATTCCCATGGAAGGCATAAATGAAAACCAAGCTTTGATATACATATATTTCACCAAAGAATCCTTGAGTGTCCTACTTTGCTCAGGTCTTACATTTTCTGAACATTCTGACAATAAAACCAGGATTTTCCACACCACGAAATATGAAAAATACTTTGGTTGGAGCCTGTCTGGGTCATTGCAGCAGAATCTTCTAAGGTCTGGCAAATCAAATATGACCTCAATACAAACTAGAGTTGCTTACTTGCCACGCCTAATATTTGACATCAGATAGATGAAAAGCATGGCTTTTCCAGGGCTGAAGTTAACCCTCAGTTTAAGATAACTTTCAGTACCAGGAAAGATGAATAATTCTGAAAATTGAAAATATTTTAATGTTTTATGTGATCTTTTATTTGATGGGACAAAATAATAAAAGGTTATAAAGTAAAGGTGATAATAAATAATTGATAATTAATGGATTTATGACCTTAAATTATTAGTAGTACTACCATGTAGCATATAGACATAGTAAAGGGGAAAAAAGTCCAAGGATCTGAAAGTATAAATGATGTGGCGTTTCCCAGGTTCTACATTTATTTTTATCTAAAATCTACAAATGAACACACTACTGATTCTACAGTGGCATTATTTGTTGAACACAAAGAAAACAAAAAGGTCTTTGATATACATCGTCTAGAACAGTTTCCCAAGTCTGGTCTTTAAGGCACATTGCTCTGCATGTTTTAGATTCTTTAATACGTTTGATTCAGCTGATTGCTGTTCAGCAAACACCTGTCAATTGAAATCACCTGTGCTGATTTCAATTGACAGGTGGCAAGGAAACACCTTCAGCATGCTGGGTCGTCAGCCTCGAGGACCCGGGTTGGGAAACTGATCTAGAATGTAAAAGAAGGAGTGTTGGTGGGGGAAGTTACCTTTACTCTACTTGCAATATGCAGGAAGGACTCTGTGTACAACATCCAGAATATCTAAACTTACTTATCAGTTTACCTATTAACGTAGTATTTGCAGTGGTAACACTGGAATGATTCATGCTTTCAAGGCCTGTGTCATTCACACGTAATGAATTTCCCATCTGAGGAACAAAAAAATAGCATTTTCTGTTCTACTCTCACTTAGACATGAAAAATTATTTTTAACACATTAACATTGGAAAATACAAAGGTGTGCAGAGGAACACTCTTTTGGGTCAAATAGTTATATAAGTTAAGTATTTTAAATTCTATTTCAGAGAGTAAAATAATTACAGTGACTAAAACTACCATTTTTGCTAGAATAAGTACCTAATGTGAGCTACAAAGGTGTAGCTCCTGAACCTCCAACTACAGATGGAAGGCAGATTAAGGTCTGTTCTTAATAGATGGATTGAGGTCAACAACCAGTGGCACTACCAAATATGCCACTGTGTCGCCCATATAATGCCAGATAGCACACTTGATATGCAAAAACATTGTCATGAATAGCAGAAGCCATCAGTAGATGATGCAGCTGTGGCATGCCATTTTTACTTGATACAGTTCTAAAGTGAAAGGGAGGATGCATCAGTGTGTCAAAATGTCTCTTTCTTACCTAAACCTCCAACCTAAGTAGGACAGGTGTAGCTGCAAACAAACAAGGTTAAAAAAAAAAAGAAAAAAAAAGAAAGTATGCCAACTCTAAATGTGATTTAGTGCATATTGTAAATATGTAATATATTTGGTATGAAACTGTATATACAAATAATTTTTTTGGCTAACTTTTCCATAAAAGTCATGTGGTTTTGTTTAACCAAAAGTTGTTAACTTCTCACAATCAGCTGAAGGTCTTAGAGGCTATAATACTAACATTCACATATATGAGTGGACTGTGGTATAGTCGATGATTGAAAATGCAATTTCATATTCCCTATCTGTCTATGGTTTAATGAACACATGTTGGATCCTGTTTATAGCTACAAATACATAGTACGTTTTTCTTTCCTGCTGAAAAAAATGGTCCCATTGCATCATGAAGGAAGCCGCTGTTTTGTGGGTTGTCGACTAAAACAGCGCCCCTAGTGGAATAAATGTTAAGCGACGCTCAGACTTTGAATAATATGAGTTAAATGGAAACTTATTGTATAAGACTAAGGGAAAATTAGTTCTTGAAAGATACGTTTTAAAATAGTTATACCTAACTACTACAGCAGAAGTTAAAAATATCTCAATCTGGTGTTTAGACCATTAAACTCTTTCAGATACTCTAACTTGTATCAGAATAATCCAGGATAGTTTTCCTTTTAAAAGACTAACATTTTATTTACTTTGAATAAATGGTGTTTAGATCATTCTGTAGGCTTGATTTCATTCGGGATACTTGAAATCATCATTCTGATTTGCAAATATTATGTATTAATGTAATACATAATACATACGCAGCCTTAATGCGCAGAGTTCACTTTGAAAAACTTGGTTGGCCAAAACGAAAACTAGAAAAACTAGAACAGCCATACAAATGGTGATCTCCAGATTACACCATTTGGTTTAACTGGGGAACTTCAGATAATTTTAGACTGTGACTGATGAGACATGATGATAAGCGGAAATGCGTGAGGTATGCCCCGCTCCCTTTCAGATCGGCTCTGTCTGACGACCGACCTGTCGTGGATTGCAACATCGAAGCTCCGCCCCTCCCGGCTGACGCCACCGCTGGAGGAAACAACGAAACCAAACAAACCCGGAGTCAGTCGGAGCCCCAGAGTCCAGCTGAAAGTTCTGGAGAACCAACATCAGGATCAGCTGAAAGCCACGGGGAAATAAACTAGACCGACTCTATTCTGCTTTCTGCTGATCAAGGGGCAGGACTGCCTTTGAACGCCCTTTTTCGGAAATAACAACAAAGACTCAACAAGTTTCACTTTTAATTTCAGTGAATTTTTTTATTGGAATTCTTCGTCGATAAATTATCTTCATTTATTTAACTTAATCCGTAATATAAAACTCAGCGACCACCAGCTGACGGACCAACAGACAGGTTGCGCAACTGAAACAGCAGGAAGCGCAAAGACGTCACCTCCAGTTCTCCCAGTGTCATAGTGACTGGTCCCAGTCGGATTTCAGTTGGAAGAGAGTGGGACCGCTTTTCAGATCTTTGTTTAGCAACTCTGCTGCACGGACAAGTGACCAAAACCATCTTCATAGTGATTTTCCTGAATTGACCGGCAGTCCACACCTGAAGTCATTCCAAAGGTAAGAAACTGACCTGAGACCAGCAGAACTGCTGCTGATGGCATGAAAATCTATCTAAATATTTATCCTGAAGTGAACAATAGTGCTGAAAATTACCTAATATCAGATATTAGGTCATTTTGTTGTTTTTATGTGAGTAACAAAAGCACCTATTCAGAAAAAGCTTTCTTGATGTTATTTAGATTGAAATATTATTCAATTGTACTGAATGAGTCAGAAACAAAACAAAACCAATTCTCTTCAACTTTTAAATTCAACTCAGCATGCACTTTTCTGCTGTTATTTTTTTCCAGCTATAGGCTATTAAGAAAGTCATATTGGCTGGCAGTCCACACCTGAAGTCATTCAGGTGTGGGTTGATTTATTAAATCAACACTTATGGGTTGATTTAAAGTGTAGGTTGATTTAAAGGCCTACAAAAGGCGCATATAGTCACACACCATCTGCAGTGACATTAAAGATGATTCTATGTACTGTACATAGACACATGTGGAACTGATGTCACTCCTAAACTAGCATTGAATGCATCCATTGATGCATTCAAGTGCATCAATGGATTGCTGTTGATTTTCAAAAACCAAATAAAAACAGTTAGCTTAAATCTCGCTTTTTTATATTTTTTGTGCTGTAGGAAAATAAATGATCAGTTTGCCTCCTTGTCAACCTCAAACCAGCACATAGTTTCTTGACTGTTTTGCTTTGCTTTTTATTTTAGTGTGAGAAACTGAGAAAACACTGAGTCTATATTTGAAATATTTGTTTGTTTTGATTTGAAATTTTAAAAGTCTGTTAATTATTAGAAAATATTCAATTATAACACTGTTGATAAAAGTTGTATTGTCGATATTGACTAGGATGAAGCCACATGCTTTTGACTCATTTCTTTCCTTATTATGACACACCGTCTCCACCACTCTGTTAGTTTTAGCATCTCAGCCACAAAAGATATACATCAGATGAGGGCAGTAAGGGCAGTTAAAACCAGTTTTACTCACCAGAAAAATATTAATATGTAGAACTGTAAAATCTAACAAAATATCCAAAAATTTGTTTGTGATTGCAATATTGCAGACTAACAATGCCGATTTTCAATATTGTGCACCTCTGCTTTCTTTCCTTGGATAAAGTGAAGCAGCAGATTTCTAATTTAAAATAGTTTGTTTTTACAGTAAGGGAATGTAACTGGTCTGTGGAATATATCTTCTGAAATAAGATCTTCCAGAACATTATGACAGGTCCGTGGATTATTAATTATTTCAGCAAATGTATGAGTATGGGGCTTTGAGTGAATCTCCCATAAGTATTTTTAGTTGTAGGCTTCTTTTATTTTCTTTGCCATTTCATCATTTTGATTGAGTAGTGGTGTTTTTTTATTATTTAATTAGGCAGTGAAGACTGTCACAGATTGAGATAAACAAGAGAAAAATTGTGTTTATTAAAACTCATAGTTCTTGGTGTGCTTTTTGTGCATTTTCACAGAAATGCTTGTCTAAGTCATATTTTAATTACCCTAGAAACCTATTTATGAGGGTGCAACTTTTACAATGAATTAAATTCCCAATGAGAGGTTACATGGTGCAAAGTTTCTGCATGTGGGTTTTGCTTTCTGAATAATTCAGCAGTCAGATCTCTGGAGATTTCTCCATCGCTTTATTTTGAGCTACAGTTTCACAATCAAATGTGTCAAACAAGGCCAGATTTGCTGTGTGTATATGTGTGTGTGGGGGTGGATGACGTTGCCACAGTGACATTGTGACTCAGGGTGTTTCAGCAGGAGTGAAAGCAGTGTTGCCCCACAGCCAGTTTCCAAAAAGTATCACCAAGGTGACCACAAGTTATGAGAAACTTACTCACACACACCCACCCAAACACACACACACACCCTAGTGATGCAGGCATGTAGGTGTTGACTGTATTTAAAGCCTTTTTAAACTATAAACTGTTTTGCTCTGATGCAACGATCTGAAAGCTGTGGTGCCTGTCAGCTTACAGGAAGTTGCATCAGGAGAGCCTATAGACCCGACCGTGTAACATGTAAGCAGCAGGGATGCAGAACACAGTTAGATGTGATAGTAATACATCATTTTTACTTAATGTGAAAATGTCACTGTAGAGGTTTTAGTGAAAGAATCAGTGAGTCAGAGTTTCCCCTGAAGAGGGTGCTGTTGTGCAACAGGGAGCAGCTTTACTGTAAATTTAAATAAAAATATGTTTGTTAGAATAAGTTAACTGAAGTGCTTTATTCAACACAGGTAAATTAAATATAATATGTAACTAAATAGTATTTTCACCCAGGTGTATCCATTATTTGTCAAAAATCAGACAAGATGTATAATTGGGCTGCAGGTGAGGATAAGAATCAGCCTAATAATAACCATAAATATTCACTCAAATGTGTTTTGTCTCAAACAATATATGAGAAAATAATTATACTTGATTACATTAAGCTGAAAAAATAGTTTGTGTCCATTTAAGACAAGACTGCAACAAGCATTTAAAATTTAACACATGAACTACTGTTGATTTTAGCGCTCTGTCAGAAGCATGTTTCACCTCGTTTCTGCAAGAAAAAAATCATACATTATCAATAATTATAATAGTTGTGAGATCATTTAAATTTTGCAATATGGAACTATTTATTGGATGGTTTCTGACACTGGTTGATTTTGTCAGTTCCTTGTGTTCCAACAGAAACTTTAAGCTTATTTTCATATTTTAAAACTATATTGTGATCTTTTTTAATCCATTCTACAGTTTTATAGAGAATGTGAAAAATATAGTAGGCAACATGATTACAGTTTAAAAAAAAATATTCCATGAAAATTCTGAAATTTTTCAAAGTGCACACATTGGATTTTTGATCAAAACTGCTGGTTGCTGCCTGGAAGTCTTTTGATTTGAATTAGTCAATATTTGGGCCACAACATTCCAAAATAAAAATTCCAAAAAGCCAGTTTGCACCCATATTACACATTTTTCTATGTGTTCCGCATTTCTATTGAGAATATATTAATTATATTATGCACGTTGCACATTAGGTTTTTGTTGAAGAGGACGATGTCTCAAAAATGCCAGTATGAAAAACAATGTTTGGTATTATAGGTTAATAGTAAATCTCATGTCTCTTGTCTTCACCAGTAAAAACTGAGGATGGGCGTAGCAACAACCAGAAGTCAGCTGTGTCTGAAGAGGCTGCTGGCTGAGCCTCAAGAAAACTTACCAAAATGCAAGCTCGCCCGTCTCGAGTCATCCCATTCTGCCAGTGGCCTATCTTCATATCTCACACCAACAAACCCCACACCCAAGTCGCTCCCAAGCCAGCACCCGTCCAGAGTGGGACTATATCTCCTGTTTGCCAGCTGTGAAAGGGAGGAAACCTATAGGGCTGTACACACAAGAACACAAAAGCAGTACACCTGTCAGGTAAGATTGAGTAACACTAACAGTGCTGCTAAAGGTGGCAATATGACGAAATTCTCCAAAACACCTCTGGTGGTAATTTTTAGTACTGGAAGTAATGGTGTGTCTTGGTTGCAGGTTCTCCCTCTGCAGGGTTTCCAGGAACGGTTGGCAGCCTATGAGCGCATTGGTAAACACGACAATATCTGTAGTCTACAAGATGTGGTGGTCGGTCAAGACAACGTGTACGTCTTCCTGCCCGATCACCATGGAGACATGCATGCATACGTGCGCAACAGAAAGCGCCTGGACGAGGAAGAGGCGAGGCATCTGTTTGCTCAGATGCTGAATGCAGTGGTGCACTGCCACCATAAAGGAGTCATCCTAAGGGACCTGAAGCTGCGACGATTCGTCTTTATGGACCAATACAGGTAGGATACAGTCCCAGGTGGCATAGCTGATACCATGATTGTTCTGCATCCTACACAAAAAAGAGACAACTTTAGTTAATGTTTTTTTTTGTTTGTTTTTTGCAGGACTCGTCTCGCCCTGCTTGGCCTTAACGATAGTGTAGTCCTCCAGGGTAACCCTGATAACGACTTCCTCAAAGACAGACATGGTTGTCCCGCCTATGTTGGCCCTGAGCTACTCAATAACGGAAACGGCTCCTACTCGGGTCGCGCTGCAGACGTATGGAGCCTTGGCGTGTCTCTCTACACCATGCTGATTGGACGATACCCTTTTCAGGACACGCAGCCAGCTGCGCTTTTCGCGAAGATCCGGCGTGGGGTGTTCAGCCTGCCCAGTGGCTTGTCACCACAGGCAAAGTGTCTGATTAGCTGCATGCTGAGGAAGTTGCCTGCTGAGAGACTGAAGGCATCCGAACTGCTGATGCATCCATGGCTGACCACCAATCCCTGTGCGCAACACCACAATGTGCATAAGACGCATCACACCCAAAATACAACGCAAAACAAACAGATGGAGGATGATCAAGTGGTGCCAACATGGCCTGTGAAACAATAAAATGATTATACACTATACCTTCATGTGTGAATTTGTAATAACACACTGCCTGGCCACAAGTCAAACAGTAACTTACCACTTAGGTGTGTAAACAGTTGAGCATTAGTACATTTTGTTACATTGCATAGAGTTGCATTTTTTATCATTTGATTTTTTTTTAACCAATATAATGAAAGAGGCTGAATCCTGAGAATTTTTTTCTTGGCGAATCCCACAATCTCTTCCACAATTGGGGCCTGATGAATCTTGGCATTGTGGCTGAGAAATATGTTTGTGCTGTTTGAAAGAAACTGTGATTTATGGAAAAATGTAATTTTAGTTTAATCAGTTATTCAACTGATCTTAAAGAACTCCAACTATATGAGAAATCCCATTGCTCTGCAGTTCAGTTTTTAGCAAAGAAAAACTATTTTCATAAACTAGATTTCCCAAACTTATACATTTTCTCAGGTTACAATCACTCAAGATATCCTTCAGATCATAAAAAGGTTTTTTTTTTTTTGGATTCCATAGTTCCTAATCTGTTTTTACCAGTGTTCTTCCTTGATGTTTACATTGTCTTGATCAATAATTTGATCCTTCTGAAATAACTATAGGATATTCTTCAGCATGTCAGTCCAGGTCTGCTTGCTGGCGAGTTCCAAAATTTGCTTATTCATTATTTCGCAATAACATTTTTTCTAACATTTTCTTTGTTAAACTGAACTGTTCATTGCCATTTGCGGCCAGGCAGTCTACAATCAATTTGCAACTAAAATCAGATTCCAGTTTCAAAGTTGAAACATTTCTCTAAAAATGTTCTTGCATCTCACAGTGAAGTCATTTTTTTGTTTGTTTTTTGCATATGTTTGCATACATAAAGTGATAAACACTACCAATGGTATGATCCTGGATTACTTGAACCTAAAGTGCCTTCGTCTGTTTGTAGTTGTGTCTCAGTTTTCGCCCTGCCTCTGAGATAAAGTGGTCTCATGTCAACATTCGTCTAAAGAATTAGAATATTTTGTTTTCTAACCATCTGTACTGCAGTTACTCTCCCATAGTTTTAACATGGGGTGTTCAGGCACCCCAATGCAGTGTGGAAACTGCATTGGGGTTTTGAAGTGGCAGATCTTTTAAGTCTGGAAAGTGAGAAATTTGGCTCAACACACAAAAGAAAAACATTTGTTTTGCAAATACTTAAAATGAGCTTCGTATGTAGTGATGCCAGTTGAATGTGTTGAAGAAACGCCTGAAAATACCACAAAATTTAGATCCGAGTCTCTGAAAGAGGCGGCGGTTTAAGAGGCGGAACTTCTTTCAAGTGTTTACATTTATAAATCCTGTTAAGGATCACTACACTGTTTTAAAGAGTGTGTTGCTGAACAGAAAAATTATTTCAATTTAAATGTGTCTTTAGTTTTCAGATAATCAATGTTTTTTTTTAGTTTTATCCAGTTAAAACTGAATTTGGTAATTAGCAAAAATTCTGCTTTAGTTGCACAAAAAATACTTTGCGTACTGAGAGAATTTTTTTGTTTTGATTAGGATTAATCTGAACAAAATACAAATGAACATTATTTTCTTAAAGCTGCAGCAGTATCAA
Organism: Poeciliopsis gracilis; assembly: GCA_911649635.1. Lineage (NCBI taxonomy): Eukaryota > Metazoa > Chordata > Actinopteri > Cyprinodontiformes > Poeciliidae > Poeciliopsis > Poeciliopsis gracilis. Next base: position 4,514,276 of record CAJVRI010001403.1, read on the forward strand.
AGATCTATTTTTGGGCATTTTTATAGTGAAGATTGCATTAAAAACCTGGAGTAGATTAGCCACTTAAGATTTCAGGACAATGAGGATACAGAATATTTTGAGCACTTGACTTACAATAAGGAAAAATCCTATATAAATACTATGCTATACAAATACAATTATTTCAAAATTTGCCATCCTCCTGTGAGTGATTAAGAAAATCACTACCCAACAAGCTTTACGCCTGCTGACAGGATGCCTTTTGTTTTAGTGTACAGTGCAATTTCTGTTTTCAGTTGTGACAGAATAAATAAAAGCTGTTTAATGTTGTTCTGGCCTCAAAATTGTTTGGTTTTTTTTCTGAATATTTTGGGCTACAATTTCCATTCAACATTGGTCTTCAAGATACTCAACTACACAACACAACCAACATAAGCTTGCCATTTGCTCAATGATGCTCTAAAAAACAGCATGACAGCTTGAATCTGTCTCCATTAATGAAAGATTTGGCAGCCAGTGGGGAGACTCCAGAAAATGTAGGAATATTTACAATTTGAATAAAAAATAAAACTAGTAAAGCAGTGCTAGTTACCAAGACATTTAACTAAAAGTAGTCCAATGCCCTCATCACAAGTTTGTCAATTTTCTTAAATTTCTTGAATAATTTATTGTTCGTTCACGGGAAAAAGTTACCAAGCAACTTTATTGCTGGTTGTACAAAATTTCAAAACCATTTCACCCCCCCGTGACATCCCCTCTAAAAAAAAAACAAAAAAAAAACAAAACAGAGAAATAAAACAGAAAACTGAGTTTGAAAAAATGTTTGAGTTTGCTGACATCATCACATTTCCTGTTATCTGGGAGGTAATGAATAAATAAAAACAGTTCGACAGCAATTCAGAGGAAAATATGCAGAGTTGATTAATGTATGTAAAATCAGTAAAATGTCAGTAAAATCTTTAGGACCCCTTAAGAACACCCAAATAAAGATTTTTATTTTCTGTTTGTGACAGTTTTAAAAGTTGTACAACATTAATTTGTTACAGGAATTAGTGGGGACTGGTTATTAAAGTAAAATAGAAAACAACTGACAATGCTCACTGAAAGCTTTGATTCATTCATCTCATTTTTTTTTTTATTAAATCCATCAAAAAGCAAAATGATCCCTTCGTCATTGTTTGATTCTTCTGTCAAAACTCAGCTCTGATCCATCATTTTTGTTTTGTTTACATCGCATAAGTACTTAACAGAAAGTTTCTGTTCTGACCTGATCTTATTCTGAATTATTTGATCAGCCTGTAAGCGGTCCTTCATATTTCAGCAGTAGCAGCAGGCTATGAAGCGGTGTCAGTGTCCATATCATCGGTGTCATCTCCGTCGGATCGGCAGATTTCCTCCAAGGCCAGCTCTGACAAACGGAAACAATCCAGGTAAAACACAAACCATTACTTTGTTGTGTGAATCAAAGACTGACTCAATGAAAAACTGATCATTTGAGGATTTTCAAATATAACTGGATGTGTTTTTAAGGAGTATCACCCAAAGAAAAACATTAATTATTATTTATTTTACTAAAAATTAATTGGTACATTAATAAGATTCTAATTATTTAATGAACAGGGAAACCTGTTATCTACCAAATATTCAACTTCTGCTAGAGTGCTCCAACAATCCAAGGATACACTCTTCTTTAAAGAAGATTATTCATGATGTGTGTACTGGTACCTTCACTGTCACTCAGATCAGAGATCTTGCTCAATGTTTCACGCACAGCAGGGATCATCTGGTCATACATGTGCAACACCGGCCGGCAGCTTTCAGAGAAGTTCATGTGATGCAGCAGCAGCCAATGTAGAAGCAGCAGAGACTCCCTGAGAAGTGATGCAATTGGGCCACTCCAACAAGACGAGCCAGATGCTGAAAGAAAAAAAAAAAAAAGGAAATCAGGATTTATTGCATGTTTAAGAGAGTCCCTTCCTCATTTTTACCCCCAATTTACCAGAGGTATGCTCTCGAGAGCTACGAATATCCAACCACAGGCGATGGAAAATGATTACAACCGCCTGAACCAACTGTAAAGAAACAGAGAAAATTGTATGGAAAGAAAATTTTCAACAATAAACAGGAGTCAGGGTGAGAGTGATCTACCTCATTGTAACACTGGCAGGAGCTTGGCTTGTTGCTTGTCCAGCCCTCTGTTCTCTGAGTCACTCGGCTCAACAAACGCACAACCTGGGGTACAACAGCGAAAACACAGTGACTCCCAAATTTATTTACTTTTCCAGCGTTCTCTGATCTTATATAGTTAATTGTTTGTTGCAATATCAAAGATGACCATGTAATTCACAGATGAAAACATGGCAGATCCTTTTACAAGAGTCAGAAAAAAACTGAAGGAAAGAGCCATGATTTCTTATTTTCTAAAATTACATGATATGTATACTTTACAAGTAACATAGTATTTACTGCTAAATACTTCCCACATTCATATGGAAAAATAAATCAGATGATGTTACCTGCAGGTCCAGCAAAATCCAATCAGTATGTGTAGTTAGTGTATCTGGTCTGGTCCGAATTAAATGGAACAACTTAAGAAAAATACAAGTATCTGCAGCAAAAGAGAGAAAAACAAGAGAAAAATAAACTTTTTAACAAGAAGTATATATGTTTTAAACAAACTAAAAAGCAGTGGTTTCAGAGTGAGTAAGTGTTATCAAATTATATCAGAGTTGAACTTATAGGACTTTTCTCACCTTGTTGGGAACAGAGCTGCTTGGCCAGAGACGGATGGTCAGACATGGCTGTGAGAACAGACACACACTCTGAAACCGTCTGCACCCTGGTGTCTTGTGCTAAACATACACATACCACCTGCAACGCACACTGGAGCCTAAAATATAAAGAAAAACATATTTTAACATCATTGATTCCTGTCTGTCTCTTGGTGAAGGCGGATGCTTTTTTCCTGTGCTCCCTCCCTGCCCATGCCTGACCTGCTTGCTCTGTTTTTGTCCCGTCTTTTTCTATATTTTTGGAGCTGTTCTTTGCACATACTCCGAATCTACAAATTATGAATCAGGTTAACCGGTCTCTCAATGAAATTGATCAGATTTTCTTGACGAGAAGACTTTATTTACCTTAGGTAAAGGTAAATAAAATTACCTTTACCACTGAGGCATTGTAAATACGTATGAAGTTGAAAGTGACTGACATTAGCTGGTGTCTAATATGTAAACAAAAGAATCTACTAAATTAAAAACTGATTATGCCTCTGAATATATTTGCAATGAACACTGTGTAGATTGAGATGATGCATTGAGAAATCAGCTGGTGGACAGAATCAGATGATTTTCAGCCTGATCTGTCCTAAATGGTCAGTCAGTCAAAAATTAAAAGAAAAAATCTGTTTTTATTCCAGTCAGTGAACACGACGATACAACTTTTTAAAAAAAAGATACAAAAAAAATTGGATACTCTACTTTCTTTCCTCAAACTTTCTGGACAGTGTAGGAATCTTGTTAACGCCAGTAGTTTCCTTTTTAACTACTTTTTATGTTTCATCATTATTTACATCGACTCAAACCAGTTTCAAGAATCAGAAAAAGCCAAGCAATCAGTTTTTGCACTTCTACATTTTATGTTTAAAGTCAGTTTATTTTATACTTGTTTTTATATTATTCTTGAACTTTTATGAAGAATACAAGGTCTAATCTGATTTAATGTTAAATAATTGATTTCAACTGTGTCCTGCAGTCACATAGAAAGAATAACCAATCAGTCACACTTCACTTGTTTATAATCTATACTGCTGTCATTTCCAATGAGCTAGAGTGAAATTACGATCTTACTATGACTATGTTTAATACTTATTGTTAAATCTCTGCACTGTGGCTAAATATATACCAAAAGATGATGTAAGTGTACCTGTCAGAGTGTGTGGGAGGTGTCCGTTTTATGAGGATACACATCGTCTTCAAAGCGTTAAGGAAGAGCTTCTCTTTCTGAGCGCTGTTACCACTGAAACGCGGGTCACACAACCGTAGCAATGACTGCAGCAAGGCATTCTGGGAGCAAAGGCCCATGTGTGCGTCAGCGCGATCAGTCTACAAACAGATGAGAAACAAGTCTATATCAAAGAAAAGCAGCTGATGTATAAATATGTTAAAATTTAGTATAATTTAGATTTTCCTGTACCTTGCTTGTAGTCTGGTTCTTCCTCAACAACACCGCTTCCACCACCTAAAGTGGAATATAAACATAAGCATAAAAAAATTCAAAAAGTCCTGAAGTATAAATAAGTCAAATCTACCCTTAAATACATTTATCTCCTCACCTCATCACTTTGGGCCAAAAGTAGGTAAAGAAGCTTGAGTGCTGTCAAGCCAGTGTCCTCCACTCTGAAACCTGTGATGCCAGCCTCATCCAGTCTCCCCAGTACAGGAGATTTTGTTTGTCCTGCTGGGATTGAGCTCGCAGTGGTGGATTCTGACCCATAAATCCCAGTGGAAGAGGAGCCAAGAGACTCCAAAGTGCAACAGAGCTGAGAAAGATGAAGATCTAACAGAGGAAGCAGGAAGACCGCTCCAGGACATGACCTACACAAAACAGATTTTTATTTTATGTTATTCTTAATATCAAATTATAACTATAGATAAAGCCTGGTGCTAAAAGGAATAACTCCATAGAAAGTTGGGGTTGCACCAGTTTGATCTCAATGCTGCTGTTACAACATTTGACCACAAGAGGACTCTGTTGTCCAGAAAATACTTTAGGTATGTTATCATTTATGGTTCTGGATGCTTCACAATGTGGAGAGTTTAGTAAAGCTTTTAGAAAAGTCTCAGTCTGTCAGATTACCTGTTGTCGCTGTTCCTGATGGCGATGGTCGTCTGACTGTGACTCAGCAGGCTGAGTCCGGTCGCAGCCAGGCTTTGGACCAAACTCAGAGGAGCTCTGTTGGCTCCAACAGTGCTGGCACCCTCTAATGGTTCAGAGTGGAGCTGAGGGCTGATGGACAGCTGACTGAACCCACAACGAAATGAAAACAAAACATCAACAGTGAAGATTACATGTTCAGAAGCCATAACAGGTTCTGTTTACGACACAGTTGCCTAAAGATGAAGTCGCATGCAATATTTCTTCAAATCTTTATTTATTTTAAAAACACAAATTTCAGAGGAGAGTCTAGGATGCTTTTTCATAGAATTAGTCTTTAACTGAATTATCCCAGAAATTAGTCATTTCTGGGATAAAGCAATCATCTATTCCTAATTCTGACGTAATCTGAAACATCAAACATTTAACCCAGCCGTTTTCCCTCTGAAACTCCTGAAATCTGAGCCTTCTACAAAAATGGATTGTGGAAGTTCTAGTCTTTGTTCTTGGTCAAGGAGTTTACCTATATTCAGCCACACTCATCGACAGCAGGTGAGAGAGACCGAGGCTGCTAGGAACCAATGGCTGCTGCAGCAGCACCCCAAGCAGGACGCCTCCTAGTGGACAAAACAGAACCACAAACTGGATGAAAAGAACTTTCGTGATACAGATAGATCTCAGTTAATTTGAAAATGATCAAAAAGTTTGTTTCAGCAATTCAACTTAAAATGTGAAGATTCACACAGTGATATATTTCAAACATTTAGATGATATTGGCGTACAGCTAATGAAAATCCAAATGAATTTTTTTCAGAAAATGTGAATATTAAATTAGATAATCATGCAGAAACATCTGAATACAGTAGAAATCACTGTGTGCAATTACATTTTTTATGTATAGGGAACATGTGTTTTTGAACTGAATCACTTAAATTGTTATGGGTATTTCAGTTTTTTAAGATGCACCTGTAAATGTAACACAGTCATTTGTTGGCTGTTTGTTCCGTTCCAATAACATAATGTGTTATTTATATAGATCTCCCTGCTTTAGTTTAAATTTTAGGAGAATATTATAGCTAACCTAACATAACATTGAGTTGGAGCAGCATATGATATTTTCTCCTGAGAAACTCTGACTGGCAAAATCTCATCTGTCCCCATTAAAAAACACAAATAGTTAGATTGCAGCGTCCTAAAAGACACTGATGGAGGAGTAAAGTGAGACACATTAGTAATACTGATCATATGTACTTATGTCTATTGTTACATAAGTACATATACTTCATATATGTATGTGGAGTATTTGTTGTCCCAGTATCATGGACAGAAAAACAGATGAGGACATCCTAAATTATAAATTTAATCAGGCACAACAAATTATCTCGGCATATTTTCAGAACTAAAATATATTTACAATATGAAAGGTGAAACATGCTTATAATTTCTCATCACTTGCTGAACAAGTGACACAGCTGTGTGTGATGAAATATCAACAATTTGTACATTTAGAAGCAGCTGGTCGATGTAACAAACCTTTGTGCTGCATCTTTGCACGTCTGACAGACAGGAATGGGTCTGGATGAGAAAGATCCTGTCCATCACCAGATCTTCTCTTGGATATTCCTCTGTCTGCTGCTGCATTGCAAACACACACACACGCACGCACACAGCTTAATTGTAGGTACGGATAAGACAAAAGTTTGGCTATTTCAGGATTTTTATGACAACAAATCTTGTGACTCACAATCTCTTGGAGTTTTCACCGGCGTTACTCGTGGTGAAATCTGTGCTCCAAATGTCTCCTTGGTGATGAAACCATTTCCTATTGGAGAGGAGGAGGAGCTGCCACTCATCTGATGCATCTGGGTGAGAGCGCTGATCACTTTAGGACTAAAAAAAATTTTATTTATGGGTGGGCAGAAAACTCATTTGTTAATATGTCATGACAGTCAATAAGAACTGCTTATAACTTTGGAGTTTCAAAAATAAAAAAGCTGCCATTATATTCCATTATAAAAATTAACCAGAAAAAAATAACTATATGCAGCTAGAGAACATGAAGCATTTCATTATAAAATATGGTGTTAAAATAGGAGATGCCTACCTACTCCTAGCCACAGGAGAGGCTGTCTTGTTTTTGTCTGAACTGAGAAGTTTAGTCTTCATCTCATTGATTTCTGCTTCTTTAAACTGCAGCTCAGACTGCAGAGACAGAACCTGTGCATACAAATCATGTCAGAATTCCTTTAAATGATTATCAGCTCTGTAAATGTGTGTGTCCATATCCTCTAAATCCTCACCTTCTTGTTGAGCTCCTTCTCCCTGTCACTCTGCTCTCTCTGCCTCTGAGTCTCCAGGAGAACCTGGTTCTGTCTCTGAGTTTCTTTTTCTTGCTGAGCTGCTTTCAGAGAGTCTCTCAGGACACGGATCTCACCGCTCTTCAACAGAATCTCCTCTTCCACTTCATTTAACTAACAACATAGACCCAACTCACATTTAAAAATACGGAGTGTAAAATGCAAAACATTCTTAAGATTTGATCCAAATGAACTTTACTAGGTTACACAGTTTTGTTACTCTATGTAAATAAAATATTTACTCAGATTTTTTAAGAATACATTGTCACAGATTAAACAAATAGGAAACAAAATATTTTCATAAATATTATAGCAACACACAGGGAAACCAAAAGGGAAGGCTGCTGAAGATGGGACAAACATATGTTGGCTTTCAACAATGTAGCACAATGACATAAATGCTTGTGAATGGAGACATTTTGTAGAATCACTTCATCTCACCTTCCTCTTCAGCTCTGCATGCTGGGCCTCCAGGAGTCTATAGGAGTCTTCCCTGTTTGACCCACTCTGCTGCTGCATGTTACCTGAACACACACACACACACACGAACACACAAAACACTGCTTCACACACTCCTGCAATACAGAAACTATGCAGACTAAACTTTATTGACTTTGACACCTCTCAGCAGAGAGGTCTTAGCATCCCCTAACATAATTTAAACTATGATTTTTACAATAATAACAAAATCAAATGTTATTAGATCTTTTATGTATTTTTATGAATAAAGTCTAATCAGAAGAAATTAAGCTGCTAAAAAGACAGGTGAAGTTACATGATCAGGTTGAGTCATGTAATATAAACTTAAGTATACAAATAATTTCTTCCATCAACTCACCAAGATTTTCCCTGCTGTGTTTCCCAGCATTTATTTGGTAGATCCTGGATGTGTTCTCTTTGCTGTGGCCTTTTGCAGATTTGTTTTGGTCTGCAGAGAATGTCCAGGTAGACCCAAGCGCTGGCTCGTTCGGTTTGGATGTTGGTTGGGGCGGTGCTACTGCCGAAGTGAAGGCCTGTGAGGCGATGATGTCTATTTCATCCAAGTCATCCTGCGTGAATTCCTCATCATCTCCAAAAGGGTCATCAGATGCAACTGCTGTCACAACATCCTGGTGAAGGCCTCTGAGGCGTTTTGTGGGTGGGAAATTCATGCTGTGAAGGGCAAAGGAGCAGATGGGGTGACCAACTGTATTTTTCGGGACTCCAAAAGTTCAGCATCTGCTTTGCTACTGCTGTAGTATCTAACTTCCGTTAGAGGGAAAAGTGTTTAAAGCACCATTTTGAAGGAAATGTAACATTCAACTGAACCCTAAAAAGAAAAACGAATTTAAAGATTATTCGTCATAGAAGGTAAAAAGCAAAACTCTTCTGGGCTTTCCTGTCATTTTTCTTGTGCATGATTACACTACTATCGTGTTCGAAATAAATAAATTACAGCATTCATCCAACTCTATCAAAGAGAAAATATTAAACTTTTATGTTGCTCAATCTCTCTAAACTTTTTTTCTTTTGAAAATACACCATCTCAGCATAGTCTCATGTCATGTTCATCATTTTAGCATGCCATGTACTTCATACTTTTTTCTGACAGAATTAACAGTTTAAGAATTTCCATCAAAAAATGCAGAACCACAACATTTAATTTGAAAAACAATGCGAAGTTAGTGTATTTGGGTGTCTAGGTATCATTTATCAAGTGGTTTTCTTAATGACAAAAATATAATATTCTACATTAATAACTTTTGGCAGGACAGATATGAAAATGACACGTCAAATTTCTGACATTTAGTCTAACCATTGAAAATCCGTATCAATAAAAACAATTACCTTGTTCACATTAGATGTTGAACAATTTTTTATTATTTTTTTTAATTTAGCATTGGAACACTATAAAGGGCATCATCATGTTATTATTTAAACACTGTTTTATTGCTCTAATAGATAATATTGTCTGTTTTGATATGAATATCGTTTGAAATATTCCCATCACAGTTACTGAAAAGAATAACATTTCACTAAGAAAAAGTAATGATCCCAGTTGTGGAATGTCCCCAGTTATAAAGTGGTAAGGTTAAATTTGACACATTAAATTTATCCTACGAACATATTTAAAGCACTTCAGTTCAACTTTAAGGTAAACATTTAATATCTTATTGTCGGCTGCTTAACATTGGTTGTCAATCAGCTAGAGAAAAATCTTGAGACGTCATTAAGCTAAAAACGACATGATATCAGAATCAAGCAGCTCTCTATTGTGTGATTTAATTACATCTGCTTTAAGTTTTAAAGAAATTCAAATAAACTAACAAATCATGAGAAGTTGTATGAGTTTGTTATGGAGTTGTTACCTCGTCTCTCGGTGAGGCAACTACTGTTGTTGTTGTAGCTCCTTGGAAGCTAATGCTAACTGTCGTGGTTCCAATGGGAAGTTAGCCTGCTAAGCTAACTCTGTCACAATAATATGCAGCTATCTTGTAACACCCTATTCAAAAAAGATACAGACACAAATTTTACAACCGTTCCTGAAGACAGCTATATTAAAATAAGTTATTAAAACAGTAAAACGTAAAACAAACAATATGAAGTCACGTTATTGTACTACCCGCTGCTATACTTCCAAAAATATAACCAATCACAAGGCAGTTTGGACAAGCTGACCAATCATTGACATTCATTCGCTTAAGTAGGTCCTACAAGACCCGACTAAAGACAAAAAGTACTAAACGCGAATAGAATAGAATAGAATAGAATAGAATAGAATAGAATAGAATAGAATAGAATAGAATAGAATAGAATAGAATAGAATAGAGGTCGGTAGCGTCGCCAAAAATTTTACTGTAAATTTTTACTCAAGTAGAAGTAAAAGTAGTCATCCCAAAGATAACTCAAGAGTAAAATATGCACTTGATAAAATGGCTATCCAAGTTCTGATCAACTGATCAATGCATCTGATTTAATTTGAGAAAATTACTAATTTCGTTTTAATGAAGAGCAAAAATACCATGACTAAATAATGAAGTCAGACTGAAAGGGAAATGTAAGAAATCTTGTACGAGTCATTTTACTGCATCATACCGTTTACACTTACTTAAGTAAATTAGACATTGCTTGAATAATTTCCTCAATAGCTATTTTTTTAGTTTTACTTAAAAAAATTGTAACAGTTTATATGTTATACTTCTATTTAAATACATATTTAAATACGTATCTGAAAATCGGGCAAGCAGTAAGTGGAAAAAAAATGTCATAAGAGGTTACTCAAAAACTATTTTGTTAATAAAAGAAACACCTGGGTTCCTGTCTAGATACCAAGACATATGTGTGCTTATTATGATACCTTTATAGCACAGTAACTTTAACAATTTGAATTCCTTATGCAAAACATTTAAGACAGACAGATAAGATATATAAGATATATATGCTTGGTTTTTCAGTTGTAGCTAAACCAATTTAACACTTTGGAACACCTTAGTTCTAAAACTTAGACATTACATGCAGTTACATATGATAAGCAAGAAACAACTTTTAAAAAAAGGAAACTGTCAGAACATCTTTATCTCAAGGTTTCCCTATGAATAATAATATTTCCTTACTTCAATGTCAAAAATCAAATACATCTGTTGTTTAGAGCCACCCAGAAACTTCTACACATATAAACATAATCCTGGATAATCTTAGAGTCATATACAGTTATAAATGCTGACGTTCACAGTCTGTATCATGTCCTGTATATGTTTATCACCAATCCTGTATATGGACTCACCAGCATAAAAAAACACATCAACTGAAAGATGGCACTGATACAACACAGTGTTTCTTCTCTCCCTTATGTTTTACACATTCTGTGTATATTTTAAGAGGAATTTTTGTTATATATGACACATATTTTTGTCATATGTGTCATATATCACATCCTATGTCACATAATATAGGATGTGATATTATTTTGTATATTAACACCAACCAGACATGGGATAAACAAATAGACTTGGGCTATAGTCTGGTCCATTTACAAATACTATGGATTTGTTCGTTATTGTGTTCTGTCCCTGTTTTACATAAATAAATGTAATGAGAAAAAAAGACTAATGAATTATGTTCCAATTCATTGATAAAGTGGTAGTTAGTTGCATGAAACATTCAATTGAACAGACTGAGTAATCAAAGTGGTATCAATGGAACTCCCTTTTTAAAAGGCTCTGGAACATTTTATAATTACACGAGATTAGGTGCCTTACGATTTTTAACTGTTGCTGCTTGAAGGTAAGACAAAGTGATTAAAACATATTTTAGTATTGTAATTTTTATATCTCTGATATTCTTTCAGAATGTATGCAAATATGAATCTCTGCATGTACACTTGCCTCATTTTGAGCCTTCTTGTGGCTTCTCAGCAACAGCAAGTATGCTTTCCATTTTTAGCCACAGACAGGTCTGTGTGTCGCAGCTGAAGCTCTACAGTGTGTGTGTGCGTGCGTGTGCGTGTGTGTGTGTGTGTGTGTGTGTGTGTGTGTGTGTGTGTGTGTGTGTGTGTGTGTGTGTGTGTGAGTGAGACTGGGTAAAGCACACATGCTCACTCTCCATTGCTCTTTCTTTCTGCCTCCGCACTTTACTACAAAAATGGCAGAGCTCAGCTACAGCATCCAGATGCACCCATCATCTTCATCATCATCACATTCATCAGCAGTAAGACATGCATCCATTATTACTGTCACCATCTGTCCGTCCGCAGTGACACCACTAAGACTCATATTCAGCATTGGTGCACAAAAAGGAGAGCTGCTATAATAAAAGACATTCCAGTGAATTCGCAAGCAACACATACAATCCCTTCCTTTTTCATGCAAGCCTGTTACCATGACAACCAAACAGTTAAAAAGCAGGGTCATTTAGAGTGAACTATATGAAATGAAACTATGTTCAAGAGGCATACAGACGACTTTGTGGCAGGAGGTGGTCTGTTGTCATGTCAACGTTAAAAGCAAAGGATGGTTTGTAAACTATGTTCTCATACCAGCTGTTCCAAAGCTACAGATCAAACTCACACATATGTACAGTAGTTTCATCAATCAAGTGTTGACTTCCTAAATCTACCAAGTGGAGGAGAGGAAGATGAGGTGGCTTATCAGGAAGACCAACCAGAGTAAAATTTATTCTCACATTTATGCAGTTAGGCAGGTATTGTGCCTTAAAAAGGTTTTTTACACCTATTTTACTTTTTCTTACTATTATTATTTTTTCACAAACTGTAATGTATTTTATGAAGATTCTATTTCATTGGCCCACACAAAATATAACATAATCATAAATAAGTAGGAAAAAGAAAATAATTTAGTTTTCTGTCCATGAGCCAATATTCAGAGAGCAAATTTTGCCTTTTATTTTGCAGTGATGCTTGTGAGAGCAACTGTTGATGACTCATCAACTCACAGTTGATGTTCTTACAACATCCTCCTAGGTGTATTTAGGCCTGGACTTTGATGAGACATTTCAACTCAAACCTACATCAAGATGATGGAGAAACATGCAATGGCAAATGAGAGAGGGAATGTGTACAATGGCTGATTATATCAACACTGAAGTTGTAATCTGTTAAATAGAAAGAAGTAAGGTATTGCCAAGGGCGAAAACTGGGCAGCATTGCATATTGAATACCTTGGGCATAATGTGAAAATATGAAATATTTTCATAATTTGTGTTAATCCACAAAATTCTTCCAAAGATATTAAATTAGTTTTTTTTTTATTATGAACAGAACAGCAGACAGTTTTGGCCCCAAACCTTCAGTGTTCTATCAGAATGCTGACCATAAAGACAGAGTGTATTTTTTCAGTTTCACAATGAGTGCAAGTCTAAATAAACAGAAGAAAAATCCAAGTTTTTGTCTAACAAAGCCAGAATGCAGAACTACATCTCTGAAAACCCACTTTCCTTTCAAATAAAGGCCACTGGACCAACAACAACAAAAAGAGTGTGCAGACTACTACAACCAGTATAGGTTCATTTTTTAATTTCATTCGTGCTGTCCTTTGGACTATAACATTGTAAAAAAATGTGTTCTTGTTCTTCTACTTCAGAATTGATACAAACAAAAGTCTGAAAAACATACTTAAGATATGTTTTTTACTTTTAAGTTTGTTTCAAAACTCAAATCAATAAAATCTTAGAACTTCTTTCAGGTTGATTCTGATAGGTAAGAAAGAGCCACAATGTCTTCACTCCATCTCCCAGCATGCATCTGCTAGGGGGATATCCTGGCTGAGCATTAGAAGATGGATAGTTTGATAGCGTGTTTCCCCTGCTGCTGAGTGTATCACTGCAGTGGAGGCTGCCTCTTGCATGAAGCACTGCTGAGGAGTTTCAGACAGAGGAAAACCTCCACAAGGAGAACAGTGCATGTGATTGGCTGATGACTCTTTAAAGGACACCAATCAGACAGGATCATTGCTGTGTGTTTTCCTCTCCATCTCTGAACGCACTGTCAGCCTGCGCATATTTTTTTTATGACTGCAGCGCTGCCATGCATGCATGTCGTGCCTCTGGTTGTGTGCAGAATGTTGAAATTTCAAGCAGTTTTTGAAGGAGATGTGGCAGAAATAGATGGAAAACAAGAGGTACTGTTTGGATGAAAGTGTGGGGAAACAGAAGTTGAGGATAGAATAGATAGGAAAAGGCACTGTGATTAGAGAGAGAGAAAGAAAAAGAGAGATTGTAAGGCGGAGGAAGAGGAGGAGGCAGAAGAGGCGATCTGCTGAAGGGAACCAGCAGAGCCGCTGATTTGACCAAAACCCTCGGCAGCTGTCTTCTGTTGCTGTGGAGATGGGCTGTTGGCTCTCTGGACCATGGATGGGTGACCAAACGGTAAGCCATTAAAAACTGCCTGACTGCTAGAAATCCTGCTGTATATTTTAATTAGCTCTCATTTGCATTACGTAAAATGGAGTCATTAATGCTTGTGTTTTTTGCTTGTGGATGTGTCAGTATGTGTGTATTTAATGAGACTCAAAGTAGGCATTGGGATTTCTACAGGATTTTGCATTTGAATGTGAGACCATTAAACACAATGTTAAGTTGTGTTTCTTTAAAAAGTTATGTTAGATATTGTCTCATTTGTGTCACTGACACCTCCCAAAGAATCCCACTCATTCTGCTGCCATCCTCCGTCTTTACATACAGGTGCCATTTTGTGCTCCTTTGCTCACGCTGTATGCATTTTGTGTGTGCGTGTACGCGTGTGTGTGTCTCTGTAGCTGAATGTAACGGAGGGTGACTCATGGTTCTGATGCACTGGAGTGAACAATGCTGTTCATGCGTCTAATTCCATGGCTTTTGAGCTGCATGCAGTGATATGTAGCAAGCGGAATAAGGGTTATGCTGCTTTTCAGAAGTAACACACCTCACTGCAGACCTACAGACATACTCATATTTGTCATGTTTGATGAGCACGGTGTGTCTGCCCAGGTGTCCCTAATCCAACCATCTGTCAGAGAGAAACTGAATCTTGCTGCCCAGTTGTGCCTTATGATTTTGCCAGATTGCAACATGTAAACTGGCATTATTGTATTGTGTTAAAACCATTAAGATAATAGCAAAAAAGGATGATGGAATAAACGCTGCCTCCAAAATGGCAGCTTGCATTCCAAAAAATGCACAGTGGCGTTGATGGTGGATTCCCACAATCCATGACCGAAGTGGAATAATTCCTCAGTGATTCCCATGATGCCACTGAGCAGCATCTGGACATTAGTTAAGCTGCATTCCCCACTCTGTTCATAGCAGTTGTTCCTGGGATAAATTTGTTATGAAGTCCAAGTAAACATAATTTCATTGGGAACTGCCAAAATTAGTATTTACATTGTGTGAAGGCATCACAGAAGTCATAAAATTTTGAAAGATAAATTGAGGATTAAGCATCTCTGCAGTTTCTCAGAGAGTTATCTGCTTTATTTGGCCTTCATCTTTGAGTCCAGAACAAGCTGATTGCAGAAATATTTTACCTACAACATTCTCACAATGTTATAGATGCATACAACATCCACAATTTTAATTGGCTTTGGGAGCAAAATGTACCAAAAGCAATGCCATATATGGATGTGTTGGTATCCACTTAGGCAGTGCAATCAAATATATTGTAGCATAGCTTCAGCACATTCTATAATTCAACTACAAGTAATATCTTACTGTTCCCTTACTGATGCTACTGGCTGTACATTTTCTTACCTAAATTGATTCTCTAATTATTGCAGGTCCCTTGTATTTTTTTTCTTTTTCCATTTTTTTTCAGAACCACTGTTAATACTAAAACCTTCCAGAGTTTGACCCTTCAAAATAGGGGCAATTATCTTTTGCAGAACTGTTTTTGTGTGGAATAGTTTTACTCATGTGATTAGTCATAACTCTCTCAAGTTTACTCAATTTGTTATTCAAAACAATCAACCTGCATGTGAGTAGAAAGCATTACATTCTGGCTTCTGTGCTTGTCAACTATTCCTGTCTGAGCCTCCAAATTAGCATCTAGTTATGTAATTATATTTAAAAATGTTTCTTCAAACAAAGACTGGCACGCTGTACATGATATCTTGGCATGAAGATGTGTTATTTTTATTACATAAATCTCTGCTTGCTGAACTGGAAGTTCAAAAAGAGAAAACTTGAGTTAAGATTCCAGTCACTGCTGCTTTTATTGAGGAAATATTTATTGGTTTCCATTCACTTAATTTTCAACATTCAGTTTTTTACTCTCCTCTGATATTATTTTTGCCATTCTCATATTCTAATATGAAATTGTACCCACACTGTAATTGTGGAGTTTAATTTAGTTTTTGAGCTTGCCGATCAAGATGAGATTACTGATTGAAAATTAATCAAATTGTTCACTGTATATGTAAATAAATGTAAAAAATTTCAATAAAAAGCTAAATGTTAAAAAAAGAAAATTAATCAAATTAGATTCTTTAAGTTCCAGTTCAAGCTTCCCAATACTTTTCAATTATTTCCAGACATTTCATTTTTATCCTCAAGAACTGTCCTTTTAATTTTTAGTTTACCTTTAAACCAGACAGTTTTTATTCAATCTAAAATACAAATATTAATCTAAATCAGGGTTGCATAACTTCAACTGATGTTGAAATAAAATCTATATTTGCCCACAAGGTCATTGCTTAGGGGGTATTTAGTGAAAAGTCACTTCAAGGTAATGGCAAACATATGGTCGATGGGTAACTTAAATAACTCATATAAAGAGGAAATAGAGCAGAGCAAACGTTGCTCGTTTATCAGACGCTGAGAAAAAATGTCTTTGCGGTGCTGCTGTGGAAAACTATAAAGAGAACAGTTATTGATTCATTTAGTGACATAATATCACAGTGGGCATAAAACAACATGCCAAATACATTTCCTAACCCAATCAACCCATACATTCAAATACTGATGACTGTTGTTTTGATGGTGTGACTTCTGACTCTGCTAAAGTTAAATGTTGCAGAAATTAAAACGGTGGGTTGTACCCTATACATCAACCTTGTGAAATTTCCTTCATTTAAGTCAAGATTGTGAGTAAGATTCAAGGCAATAAGTGCTCCCAAATGCTGATTTCATAGGCAAAATCAAATTCGACTCCTCAAGGGTTATGAACCTCATCAACATTTTCTGTGTCGCTAAATCATGCTAAAGTCACTTCATTCTTCAGTGTTTCCACATTAACACTGGCTACACAATAATTTTGAAAGTTCTTTTGATAGAATAATTTTTTACAACACACCATTCATCCATCCATTCCAGCTCCTCCAAGGGAATCCCAAGGTAATCCCAGGCCAGCCAAGAAACATAATCTCTCCAACGTGTCCTGGGTCTTCCCCTGGACGTCCTCCCGGTGGGACATGCCCAGAATCCTGACCAGATGCCTGAGTCACCTGAACCGGCTCCTCTCGACATGAAATAGTAGTGACTCTACTCTGAGTCCCTCCTGGATGACAAAGTTTCTCACCCTCTCCAAGGGATTTCTAAGGGAGAGCCCAGACACCCAAAAGGAGAAAACCCATTTTGGTCGCTTTATCTGTGACCTTGTTCTTTCGGTCATGATCCAAAGCTCATGATCATAGATGAGGGTAGGAACGTAGATCGACAGGTAAATCGAGAGCTTTGGTTTTTGACTCTGCTCTCTTTCCACCACCACGGGCCAGTACAGCGCCCGCTTCAATGCAGACGCTGCACCAATCAGTTTGTCGATCTCTCATTCCCTTCTTCCCTCATTTGTGAACAAGATTCCAAGATACTTAAACTCCTCCACTTGGGGCAACACACCATCACATTTCTGTAACTACTAAAACTACATAACAATACATCTATGCCAAGTAATCACTCCAAATATGGTAATAATTTCACTGCAGTGCATATAAAAGTATGTTTTAAAGTGATTCACTTTGTTTAAAAAAAGTTGATGGGCCAAATGTATTTAAGTTAGAATTATAAAAGCTATCTGACACAGGAAAATATTTATAGGCCTTTGATAAATGAAGCATTTATCAAAGCATTTATCATATTTTATGATAAATTCATAGAAAACTGATTATAAAAAAGAGTGACAATTGGAGTTTCATTCATGTGCATCTCTGGTTGAAGCAAAATGATTAAATCATCCTCCAGAAAAGGCCATGTACATTTCATCATCATATCCTATCTATGTTTGTTCACTTGAATCAGATGAGTGGGCGGAGTCTAGCACACCTTAGCCAGCGGGATGCTTTGAGGATTATTGCTGCGAGTCAACGCCCCATCACCTTGCAGATCAAGGGCCAGAGGAGGCGGGTCAATGAGGGAGACAGGGGAGCCTGGGAACCTCTGCCGCTCAACCTGCAGCACCTCAACTTACCTCTTCCAATGAGGGGGGCGGGAATTAACACATCTAGCCCCTCCTACCAAGACAGGTATACACATGCATAGGCTTGTGGTAAATTGCTCCAGAAGTTATTGTGATAAACGATAAAATTTATTTAGGACTGTTTGATTGTTTTGGGATTCATTTAATAGGCTTTAACCACAGATTTAAAAAAAACATACATAATTGTAAAACTGGCTCAGAAACTGCTAAAATGTTCATCTTGTTTTTTTTTCAGGCATTATTATGGCCATCTGTCTCTGCCACAAGATCACTGTGATGGAGGACGGTACAGCTATATGTCTAGCTCCCCACGGGACACTGTGGAAATCAACCATCAGGTGAGGTGAACATTAAAAAAAGCTCCAAAAAATAAACATTGATGTGAACATATGTTGCATTTTATCAGCTTGGATAAAATAAAGAGAAATCAAAGCAATGTTGGAAATCTTTTATAGCACCTTGAAAAACTATCACAAAGGTCTGTATAACTGGGATTTTATTTGTTAGACCAACACACAGTAACACATGACTGATGAGTGGAAGAAAGACGTGGTCTTAAAACCTATTCACAAAAGGGAGAAATAGCGTGGTACGCATATTTATTCAAGTCATTTGAATCGATACCTAATACAACCAAGCTTTGCTGGACTTCCAGCTACAATTTTACATTGGCTATTAACTTTTTTACTCACTGTTTTCATAAAAGAAGAGTATACTGTTTAAATGTTTCTTGAAGAGCTTTTTAGAAATAATGTATGAAAGTGTTACATAGTCAAATAAGCCTAGAAAAATACTCTGTTTATTCTATAAATTATTTCCAATTCTCCACTGCATAAATTTTTTAGGATCTTGAACTTGCCAGGCGTCGACAAAAAAGGAAGAATTGCCTGATGGGATGTTGCAATCCTGACTCAGATGAACCAACAACCTGCCACAGCCAGGTACGTTACTTTTTTAGTAACGTTTTCTACTCACAGTCTCCGTTCTATTCCAAAGCCAATATCCCTTTTCAACCACCAAGTGTAAACTCTGCATTTGATGTTCAATAAAGCTTTAATTGTGATTTTAGAATCACAATTGGTTGATTCTATAATTGTAGAATCAAAACAATTGTGAGCATGTCGAATGACGCTTAACATACAACTCCCCAATTTCACATATAAAATTAGGATGTGGAAAATACTGACCATGAGTTTCCAGGCCCTGTCCTCCAGGTCCGTAGAGGTTCTTAGAGTTTGGAGACCTTTTTGTTTTACTAAAACAAAACAATCATTAAGAGTTTTTGGCATCCTATTGTTTCACACACTCATCCAGTTTGTATTGGGAAATACATATGCAACATGCAGTTATTTTTAGCTTCTGATCTGCCTTTTTGTGAACTGTCCTTTAGAATGAGCATCTCTTGTCTTGTAGACTGATGATGAGGACTTCATCTTGGAGAAGCCATTGGGTTACATGCCCCTTCACCATGAGCTGGACAGTGGTCTGGGCTGGACAGATGGTTCCCTCCATCAGGGTGATCTCTCAGGGCTGGAGACAGAGGAGGGAGGTCTGGAAGACTGTCATCCTCATGGGAACTTTGCCACTGCTGGGTGCGGGGGGTTTGGAGGTGGGGGCTCTCCGTCTTCAGAGTCTTTCATCTCCTCGGAGCTCAGCGATTCAGGCTTCTACAGTGTTAGCACTGGGGAGTTCAGACACTTCCAAAGGCTCCTAGAGAAGAGGATGCGTCTGTACAACGCCAGGATGCAACATCAGGGTGAACCATGCGAGAGACGCGAGAGGCGTGACAGCTGCCCCAAGAGCCACAGAGAGCTGCTCGAGTCAATACCAGAGGCCCTGACGATGCAGCCCCCATGTCAGCACCTGCAACATGGGATGGAGGATGGAGGTGGGCCAGTCATGGATGTCCAGCCTCGTGGACTTTTCAGGTAATTTGGAAAAAATATTTCATTGATTGACATTGTTCTTAATTAGAGTCTTATCCATTATGATTTTGTTTTGTTTTTATAATTGTGAATCGCCAGGATTTGAAACCCCACACCTGAGACAGGCTGGTGTTTATGTGCTGCAAAAAAGATAATTCTGTCAAAATTGTTTTATAAATTTGAAATAAAGAAAGTATAGAAAGTTTTGTTTCTTTTTCTGGTCATCAACAAAAAAGTTTTTATATATGAGTCATCACACTTTTCATAAATTACTATAACATCGCCTCTCTCAGCATTTATAATCATGACTTTTCAGTAGTGCTATGTTAGATTTATGCATTTATTTGCTCTGTGTATTCTGTCATATCAAATCTGTGCTCATACATCCATGCAGTTATTTTTTGGACAACCTGCCTGCAGCGCATTGGTATTTGTTTTAAAAATAGAACTTTCCTTCAGTTACCTGTGTTCAAAACCATGGCTTCATTTTGTCTATCACTAAAACCTTCTTTTACTATTCATTAGTTAATTGGCTGCCTTGTTTAAGAGTAACATTATATTTAAATAAGTATTAGGAAACCTACCAGAAGGACTTGTGCACATTACATATGTAATGATTCATGAGTCCCTCTATTTACACTGGCATTGCTTTCCAAATAAATAGAGCAGAATCAATTTTATTAATCAAAAATATGTACCCTGTAAATCAAGAATTATTCTGCTCATTCAAATTTATTTCCATTTGCCTCTAATTTAGTTACGTAGCGATTTTAAAACAAGAAAATTGCTGTTTTGGCTTAACCTTAAGCCAAAAAGCCATCATGTTGATCTCATAAAAACTCAGAAAATGTGTGGACAGAACTCAAATTTGGCTAGTAACTCTGAGAAAGCAGAGGAGCTCAGCTGTTTTCACCGATACTGTCACAACATAGTGATAGTTTCATCAAAGTTACACACTGCAGCTGTAAAGCCATAGACCTTAATGCATGAAAACTTCAGATTTTAAAGAAAATAACTTAATTTCTTTTATTAATTTTAATATCACAAATACAAATGTCAGTAATTCCAACTGATATTTTTTTTCTTTCTGATTCAGTGTTGATGGTGATAGTTAGAGAAACGGCTGTTTTTATGATGTGTATTGAAATACGATTTCAGCTGCACATGTTGTTGCATCAGTTAACTAGAATAATTTTATTTCCAGGGTTTCATCGGTTCAGTTCCATAAGGCTGACCGACCCTGTCTGAATCGCCACAGCTCTAGCAGTGGAGCTCTCTTCAACCCCTCTCACGCCGCAGTCCCACGTATAAATGCCCCGGTCCTCTCCACCTGCAGCACACCCTCCAGCCATCGAAGACCACAAATACCCATGCAACAGCAGTACAACCACCAGGGTTCAAGCTCAGTAGGCATGCTGAGGAGAAGTAGAACCCTACACCATCGACCGCCTCCGCAGGAATACCGCCGCCGGGCCAGCCACCCAGCATCACCTTCCTATTGTGCTGCAACACTGCACTACTGTGGAGGTGTCACGCCACACAACGTCCTTCCACCAGGCCTGCCAGAGGAAGGTGAGCTAGATGCTGGTGTGATGGCTTCCCACCCAACAGGCATGGCCCTATCACCCCAACAACACCCGGCTGCTTTGGGACACATCAGGGGCACCAACACCAGTGAGCGATGCTATGACCACACGGGTGGTCAGATCACACAAAATGACTGGTGGCACACTCAAGATAGAAGCTTAATGCCTGAGCCAGCGATGGCAGAAAGAGAGAGGGAGATGGAGAGGGAACTGGAACAAAAGAGACAACTACAAAAGGAAAAGGAGATTGAAAGGGAAAGAGAAATTGAAAGAGAGAGGGAGAGGGAAAGAGAAACAAAGCTTCAGGATGAAAAGGAGAGAGAAAGGCAACTGGAGCTGGAAAGGAGCAGAGCTAGAGAACAGCAGCACCTCCAAAGTCATATCCTCCCACTCCAGGCTGGAGACGTCAACGACACCTGGCCAAAGCCGGCCAGTCGTCAGTCCTACGGAGGTGGAGGAGGTAAAGGTCTCTACAGCACTTTAGAAGGCCACACAGGGGTTGGAACTGCTACTGAATGTGAGGCAAAGAATAGACAAATAAATGCAAACCCAAGTCAAAATACTGGTTCTGGTCTGCAGGCAAAACCAAACCCAAACTCTAGACCTAACACAACCACACGAGTCACAAGGAGCCAGTTGCTCAGAGATCGAGCTCATCAGCTGGCAGATGAACGGAGTGGAATGAGCACTGATGAAGAGACCAACACTGACATGCTGCTGGGTCGCTACTGGAGTCGAACAGAGAGGAGAGAACACTTCCTGTTGGCTCGGGAGCAAAAGCAGCAACAGCTGCTGGCCAGAGGCGGGCCTTTACGAGAAGCTGTTAGCCGGGGAGCAGCATCTATAGGAGATGGAGGCTTAATAGAAAGCAGGGGAGTTGGACCTTTTGCTGAGGGGCGATGCAAAACTGTCCTGGAGCTGAGTCAACGGAAGCTGAGTCGTTTGAGGAACAGAAAGCTGTTGGATGACTGGACAACTGTAGAGGAGCTGCTGACTCATGGGACCAGGTTGGACAACCAGGAGGAGATGTTGTGTCCAAGCTCCCTGTTGACAGTCACCACTGTCTAACTGCACAGACACAATCTCTAGTTTAACCTCTGAGTGTGTGTGATGTTAAACTAATGATATAATATTATGTGAATCTGCCTTTTCCGTCTTTCTCAGTTAGACAAGAACATGGATGTCAGCTGAAGTAGGCTGCTCATAGAGAAAGAGAGTTTGGGATTGGTGGAAGGGCCATTTAGACTTGGAGTGAAAACAAACAATGTGAAAGAAAATCACCAATGTCTCTCCAGTCCATTCCAAGCATGTGTCTTTCACCCAATTGAACTGAAAATATAAAGCTGACTTGGGTTTCTTGCGTCACTTCAATTAAACATGTTTGGAGTCATCGGTGGGTTTATAATACCGTTTTTAAAACAGGAAATACCAAAAGTCTGACCGCCACCCTCAATTCAGTTTTTTTTCCACTGCTCTTCAATATCCCTCAATAACCCCATAAAAGTATGGCTGCAGTGGCTGTTTTGATAATTGTGATATGGTTCAATGTCCAGGCACTGGGCACTGAGTTGTGTGGGGTCAGGAGCACCTAACAACAAAAAAGCATGTCAGTTCTAATCAAACCAGATTTATATTGATTTTTGCATGTACAGTCAATAGGCAGTGCAGAAGCTGATAATAATGTTGGTTGGTGTCTGATGCCTGGCTTTCAGTTGAGAGCAAAATTAAAAGGCTATTTATGTAACGTTTACAATATTAAAAACCTGGACTATGTTACTCTACCCTGATGCAAACACTTTGAAACACAGTTTGTTGAATGTTTGCTTTACAAAATTAGTAGGATTGTTAGATTTCTATAAACTATACAACTCTATCCAGTAGTTGGGGGTTGATGTGAGGTGTAAATAGACAGGCTTCCCCCGGGCTCAATTAATTCAAGAACCATCAGTGCTTGACTGTTTTCACAGATTGTCAAATATTATTTTTCCAGGGACATTTTTAGTGGATTATGAGCTGCTAGTAAAATCTTAGGGGACTTTATTCATTAACTCCAGTATCTGAAGTGCAAAGATAAAACTGACATCCATTCTCTAATCTCTCTGTGGAAGACGGGAAGCAAGATAGTTCACACAATTGTTGTATTGTTCTGTTAGCAAATATGTCTGAAAGGGAAAACTTTACTCTCATTGCTTTGCATCACCTCAACTGATAGCTTTACGTGTGGGTGTGTGACCACTGTACAGCACTCCGGACAAAATGTGTGAGTCAGTGCATGATGCTTGAAATGACAAACAAATGAGCAAGGTCATATGAGCTGGTGTGTGTTTGCACCATGTGATTCATGCTACATCCAATGCTAAGTATATTTTACTGAATTTTTTAAACATTTACAAATATTTGGGTTTGAACCTCTAAAAGGCCATGGGATATTTGGAAAGCAATACTATTCCAGGTGTATTTTCTTGTCTGTGCACTTAAAACAAATTACAAATTCCTTTTATATCAATGGCAAAGATACAAATGAACTGTAGCAAAGCAGACAATGACAACTTGGAGATTTGATACAAAACCTTGAAAAATGTATCTTTTTTGTGATAGTAACAGTTTGTTTAAAAATAATCAGTATGATTTTGTGCAACAAAAATGAAAGATTAGTGGTAAGCAACAGTTTTTCATGTAGAAGGTTTGATGCTCAACTTTAATCTGTTAAATCATATGCTGCAATGCTTGGCCAGGACTTTATGCTGCACTCATGTTACTTAATTTCAATCTAATCTACATGCATATGACAGCAAATATTCCACACTTTAAGAAACCTAATTAAGTGATTTGGAGTCAAAGCCCTCATTAGTAAAAATAGTGTTATACCGATCACTGTTTTTATTTATCTCTAATTAGAATCTACTGTCAGGACTGATATAAATTACCAGGACTACACTATTAGCGTTGATTGTTAATATTATAATTATCATGTCGCTTGCTGCTCCTGCTATTTTCAGCAACCAGCGTCTTTTACCAGCGATTTAAAACTAAATACATTGCTGCAACTGGACTGGTAGAATAAGAAAAACGACTATATACCACTAATATTTTATTGAATATTTCTACTTGAATAGAAAATTGTTAATTCAGACATGATTGCAGCATAGAATAGTTAGTTTACTTTTCTGCCAGGAATTTTAAAATCAGCAGGATGTTTACAGATCTACGCATAAAACTGTTTATGCATGTTTACTCAAATCCTGAGAGGCAGTGACTGAGGAGAAGGGGTTTTTGAGAAAGGATGGTAGAACTTTGTTAGACCTTACATATGAGAGGATGTTCTGATGTCCGCAGTGTCTGCCTTGCAGGTAGAGCTCCAGAGACATTCCACTTCAAGCTGGTGACACGTCCGCAGTTCAGGAACAAGTGCAATAATACCTCAAGTTAGTTTTATCAAGGTAACAATGGTGTCGGCTTTTCAGCGAATGCAGTAATTTGTTTTAAATCAAAACGGATGCACAAAGTGATAAGACACCACAAGTGCACAGTAATTTTGGAGTTTGCAGTGGCGACAGCTAAGGTCATACAGATATTTACAGTGTTTTCCATGGGAGGGACCTAAGAAGAAAAAAACTTTTTGCACATCATTTTTATATAAAAAGTTTTCCCTACCTTTCTGTACCAGGGACTTAGGCCAGTGGAATAACTGTAGATAGAATGACAGTGTTTGTTGATGTTTTCTTTATAAACTATCATAGTGATTTATGAAGGAAAAACGTAGTTTATTGTGGTTGTGTTGGACATATTTCAATATTTTTCTTGTGATGGTTTCAAAACAAACGTGGACGGTTTTAATGATCTTTAAATCTTTTAATGCTAGTTAAGTCATTTAAAAGCTAGTGATATTTTCATCTACTTTTCTTATGACGAGAACATATTATATAAATATTATTGTCTCTTTAAATGGATTTTTGAAATTGAATTTACTGTTGTTTTGTGTCATTATGACATGTACATATTGATTTTGTCACACAGTGCGACTGAGGGTAGAGTTTGAGGATATGATGGTGCCATCTGATGCCTCCAGTGGTTTATCATGTGATTCTGTAGACTTATAGCTTTGTTGTGGAGGCTGTATATACAGCACAGTGATAAAAATTGTATCATCAGAATATTTAAAACATCATATGTCCTTGTTCATAGATGGTATTTTTGTTTGTTCCTAAAACTTAAGAGTGCTCTCCATAGGTTGTCCAATGTAAAGAGAAATAATAGTTTTCAGGTATGATTTTGAAAGATTTTGTGCATCTGACTGCTTTAAATGAGGTTGATGATGTTTTTATTTTTAATTTATTATCTCCATCTTTGGATATTACCTATTTTATGATAGTAATGGAAATGAGAACATGGGCAAAAATTATGCTTTTTTTTTTTTTTCTTTACCCTATTTTTGTTCAAAATTTTGGAAGATGTCTAAATTTATGACATGATTGCATGATGAAACAGAAGCCATGTCCCAGGGAATATAGATATATAACATGCTATCTTCTTTTTTTTGGAAAATTTGTCAATTTCAAACAATTTCACTTATATTTGACATTGCTATTGCTGCCAACTTTAGCTACAAAACCCTAGATTGCATCACTTCATTGTCTTTGCTTTTGTGAAACTGTTATATTTGCTACTTTTTTCTATTTGTTGCATAACCATTACAAAGAAAACTTCACACAACCTCTTTTGTGCAGAAGCTACAACACAAATCTCTTTCTGAAAAGATCAGTCACTTAAACATAGTGGTAAAAGAAAGAAGATACACATTTTTGTGAGGGTAAATCTTTTTGCTATGGTTAGGTCAATAATTGTTCATACCCCTGGCAGATTTTGTAATGTTTGAATTTGACCAAAATTTCACATATTGTTATAGATTTTTGGGGTATAGTTTTTTTTATACACAACATTTTTTGCTAAAATGAAAACAAAACTAGATATTTTCCCCAGAAATGTTACCCTCCCCATCTTACGTTCTTTTTGTAAATGTCAGTGCTATTTCCAATTAGAAAAAAAAATTCTTAAGTAAAAATCTATTATAAATCTAAATCTGCCATGGCGAGGAAACATTAAATATCCATCAACAATGATGATGTATAGTCATATTAAATTAAATAATTATTTCTGTTAATTATTATGATGATGTCACAGCCTTTAAGATTAGAATATTACATCAAACCACTAAAAAAGATTTTTAATACAGATGAGTCTCATTGGCACACATATATTAATTCATTGAAAATGACTGTATATTTTATTCCACAAATATTCCGCCAATTCATCCTTTCATTCATTCATATGTCATCTCTTCCTAAATTTGAGCGACAAGTGGAATCCATTTGTTCTTTTTTCTCCTTTTTAATAACCTAAGCTCCATGTTCACTCACACTCACTTGGTAAAAATGTGTACCTTAACTAAATTGTTAGAAACGTGTTGACTGCCATGTTTGGAGAAGCAGTGATTTTCTTAAAACCATTTACTAGCTTGTAAAAATCCCCACACATCTGCCATTTTGAAGAATGGCTTAAGAGAGAATCTGTGTTCCACTTCATACAAAGGTAATTTTTAAGGATGTCAATAATTTTGGTGCTGTTGTTTTCTTTAAAAAATTCTAACATTTCTTAGCATGGGATTTTTTTTACCTTCAGGTTAAATGTACTTAAATTAAAGCTTTTAACTTTTCAAAATGTTTTAATGTGAGATTGTGCCGCTTTACTAATATTTATTTATTTTAAAGTTTTTCCCACATCTTTACACAGTGTGTGTGTGAAGGGAACTGTTTACTAAATACCTGAAAGAGTCACCAGAAAGCAAACTGTGAGTGAACAGTGGCATCAGGTTATTTTACTGTCGTCTCTGGATTGAGTTCATTCCATCTAACATTGCCCTTCTTCCAGCCTTTGTGTAAGGTATCTATTTTTGGGTTGCATTAACATTTGATTTTTATCCATTTATGTTAAGGAAAACAAAAACCCAGGTGGTTAATTGAACAGTGAGTAAAGACTTAGAATCTTACATCCGCTGTGTTTATTCCCATGTTCTTTTCTCTCTGAGTTGTGATTCAAGCAGTCTGAATAATGGATGACGAAGAGAAAAATTTTCCTAACCGCCCACCCCCCTTCACCCTCTTTGCTTACGTTATACAAGGACACGGATGGCTGAAAATAGCGCTGCTGTCCTCATGTGATGTGAAATTAAAAGCACACTGGAGCGGAGACACTTGCTGCTGGGGAATGAAAAACACTTCTTCTACTCCATCAGACAATTCCTCCATCCAGCCTGCAAACCAACCCCATCTGTCTGTGCTAGGGTACTTTTCACTACGGCAAGCTTTTTGAAATATGATTATGTACATGTGATTGTAATAAAGAGATTTTAATTAGCTATGACACTGTTTTGGGTTTTTTATATTGGAAGCTACTTCTGATTTTAAAGTGCTGATTGAGAATCTGTGGAGGTAAAAATTAAGGAGGCCCTCCATACTCAAAAACACTTCACCCGAGCCATCTACATACCAGTGGAAGCATTCCAAAAGCTGATCATTAACAATTTTCAATGCGTAATATTTAAATGAAATGTAAATAAAAATTGATTTTAAAAAGAAACTGTAGCATTAATTAGTGACCTTTAGTCACATTTATCTGCACTTAAAGTTAAGTATTATATATTTTAAAATCTTTTTCTCAATTTCTAAATCAGTTGAGATTCTTTGTAACATATAAATGTTTCAACTGTATTAAATAGTTGAAGCATTGACAAGTATTGAGACAAAATTTACTATTTTTGAACACTTTGAGCTCATGAATACATTCATATTTTGATATCTCTCCTCCACAATTCAGAGCAGACTCAATTAGGCATTGGGCCGGGAAACAGCGTCCTCTGGTGGACATAGCATATATCAACAGACTGGAATTCCCTTTTGACAAAAATCATAGTTGGTCAGAGATTGTAGATCTAGATTCTTTAGCATTTTATGGGAATTTCATAAAATGCTAAATGGGATTTTTTTTTTTTACATTTTCTGACAGAAAAAAATGTTATTCATACAATATTTACTCTTTAATGTTAAACAAATGAATTTAAGCAAATTAATGAGTCATCACATTTTATGTACCGTTTGCTCATCCTATGTGAAAGCATTTATTTCTTTTACCTTAAAGGTGGACTGTTCAGTGCAGTGTTAGCTGTTTTGTAAATATAGTACAATTTTTTGATGTTGCATCTGTCTTGAACAGGAAAGTTGGGGAAAACTTTTCATTCAAAGAAACATTTAGAAACACTGTGGAGGAAAGTCAAACTTCAATTGACTTCCCTCCAGATGGTTTGTGATGTTACAGACATGACCAGCATCTGCCACAAGAAAGTCCTTTTGTAGTTCACTGGCCTAGTCTTAGAAAGTTTGAGTGTGGGAAACTGAGAGAGACTTTCTACTCACACCAAGAACATTTCAGTATATAAAACATCAAGATCAAAAATAGAAATAATCTAAGCAGAAGTTGCAATGAAGGTGAATAACTGATTTAAACAATAAGTCCACTAAGTCCACAGATCAGGTCGAAACCGATCTGTGTGGCACATTTTAAAATAAATGAAGTTGAATAAAGTGTTTTAAAGTTTCAGATAAGATTGACCAAACAACAACAAAAAGTGATATCAACTGATTAATTGGTACAAAATAGTTTTATGTTCTCCCAAAACTAAGAAATAAGCTTTTCAGTGTTTGATTTTGCATGTGTGTTGGAATAAGGAGTGTGTGAAATAGTTAGACACCACAAAGTCAACTGACTGTGTAACATTCCCTCATTCACAAAAAACTCCCCCCAGTCGTCCACCTGTTCCCCTGAGATCAAATCATTGTCCCCTGTTGACATGAGTAGTGACCATGTGGCAGGGCAGACTTCTTATTATCTCTAGTCCTGAGCTCTGATTGGTTCAGACTGTGGGAAACTTCTTCCAGACCAAGACCCACACATCTAGATGGAGGAACTATAAATAGGAGATTGAAGGAGATTCAGATTCTGACCTCCACAGCACAGAAATCCAACCATGATACCTTCAGAGTGCAGCAACGGCTCTCAGCTCTCAGGCACATCTGGTTCAGAACCACAAGGTAAACATGGATCCATGGAGAGTGTGTTAATATTTAAGTTTGTGTTAATAGCAATTATACATACATGTACATGCTTACCAATCAGTATTCTTGATTCTGCAGCACAGAAAGTCTGGAGCAGCTGGCTTCAAAGTTCCTCTAACAGTAGGCAGACTCCAAGCTGGAGAAAGCAGACATCCTGGAGATGCAGACACACTTCCTGTTCAAAGCTAAAGTGAAGCCACAGCCTCCCAAAAGACTACTGAACCATTTCTACAAGTTGCTTCCTCTGAAGAAAACCTGACAGCCTGGCTTCTCTGTTCTGAGCACCACAGCCCAGACCAGCTTCTATGAAGACAAGAGTTCAGTCAACAGCGCCCTCTGGAGGCCAGTGTAGAAATATACAGATTTGATTTTTCCGAAAATCTGATTTTCCTCCTTTTGCCTAAAAGGTTACCTAGGAAGCGTGATTCTGTCTTAATTGCTTATAAACTTGCATTTCGCTAAAAAATATATATTGCATTCTCATGTTATGAACCCTATAGTACATCACTTTGTGATTTACCTATTATGATCTTTCCTGAGATCCGATTTCTGTCTGATGTTAATAGAAAGAAATGTATTACTTGGATGAATGTTACATTACAAAATGTTCTTGTCTTTCATAAAGACAATTGTCACTCCCAAAGTCTTGGAGATTTTCCCCAAGTTGTTGTTTTGATTTATCATCAAAGTGTTGTTACCTCAGTGGAAGGTGTCATACTTTTCTTTCAGTTTCTCTTAACACCTATGTAAAATAAAATCAGAAACATTTGCACTTGAATATTTTTGCTTCCTTCATTGTGCATTTTAGTGCAGGGATGAAGTGGACTGACCACATCATTGTAAAGGTTGAGTGAAGGAAACAGAGAGAAACTTCTTCATGAAAACAACTACGCATCACAAAGTAGCTGACATACATGCTGGAACTTCAAAGAACAACTTTGCCAAATTCAAAAAGAAACTTTGAAAATTACCTAAATAACATAAAAAAATTGTAATCATTTGGATTTTGATCAGTTCAATCAAACCAAAGTCAAAGCAAAATTGATCACGGAAAATTACTTTCTAGATCAGTTGAAGACATTTCACCATTCATTTCAGCATGTTAACACACAATAGAAACAAATATTAATACAGTTATGTGAAAAACTGTGGATACCTTAAATATCCCACTCTTTCAAAAGTAGCATTCGCATGTTATATTCACATTCACCACATGTTGAATTTATTTCTATCAGTGTCTGAGAATTAATACAATGTAATTACAGGTAAACACTCAAATATTACTTTGTTTTACTTATTTGGATAATATAACAAGACCTTTGATCTAAAGAGAACCAGGTAAACACAAATTTACTGACATGCTTCAATTCACAGTTCCAGTTTAATTTTTTACATTTCAAATATACAAACTTTTCATTTTGTTGCAAAAAGTTACTTTTAATCTATCTTTTTATTTGGAATAAAAATGTACGTCATATTCATTAGAAATATAAAGTTGTCTAATTATACATGATTCTGACTACATTTATTAATTAAAAAGAAAAGAACCGAACCCATTTCTGTTTTTATATTTTCTTCCTTTAATGCTTACCCTTATAACAGTAATAACTCTTGAAGAGATAATGCTTTCCAAATTATCATGTGGCATTAGACTACTTGTTTAAATCTGTTTATTGCTCATTTAATTTTGAATACTGGTGATAGTTCATGCGCACTTAAAAATAGATTGAAATGCCTGAACGAATGTCAACAGAGTAATAAAAGAGTCTTTGTCATCTGACACGTCACAGAACAGCTAAACAGACCCTTGCAGCACACA
Source organism: Poeciliopsis gracilis (assembly GCA_911649635.1). NCBI lineage: Eukaryota > Metazoa > Chordata > Actinopteri > Cyprinodontiformes > Poeciliidae > Poeciliopsis > Poeciliopsis gracilis. The sequence goes on from CAJVRI010001403.1 coordinate 4,545,864, forward strand.
AACCTTCAGTGACTCATCATATGAATATGCTTTGAGATGACTTGCTATTTTTAAATATCACACTTGAAAGTGTGACTGATATTCTGACTGGTTTTGTACAAAACATAACAAAAGAATAAAACCAAAATAAACTCTATCAAAAGCACATGGTACAATAATAAACACAGTTCTTTGTACTAAAAATTACTGATACAAATATAATATGTATGTATAATTATTATTGGGGCCTGCCATAGAAATGTATGGCAGGCACCTATTGTTCTTCACCTCAAAATAACTGCCGCTTCCTACTACCATTAATGCGGCCGATACCGCTGCGTGCCCCCTCATAATATATATATCAAAACGTGTGGCTCGGTCCCGGCATTGGAGCTATTACTTTTGTTGGCGTCATAATTAACAAAAAACGAGCCAAATTCAAGTCAAAACAAAAGACTAACTGACACAAAACACAGTCAGTTACACTCAAACTGATAAAATTCTGTCTCCCCATGTCTGACTCACAGCTGGCAGAGGATCCATTACCATAGCAACGGAACACACCATGGCCAGCTGATTAGGACTACAAAAACGCATCATTGTAGTTTTTACTGTGGCAGAAGTAAAAATTTCTTCAGGAATTTTCTAGTTGTATATGTGCTTCTCACTTTAAATTATTCTCAGCTAATGAATCAATTCTATAAAATCAGTAAATTAAGTAGATATGTTAGTAGATTTGGAATAGAAAGTGTTTGACTCAAACTGTGCAATTTTGATCTATTAATCCAAGTTCAACAGCCAAGTTTACCTCCTAGTTTTCAGTGCTGGTGTGAATTATTTGATCTGCTGCTGCTGTGTATTCTTAGCTAGATGAGAGGATGTTGACTGACAAGTTTGAGGGGAAATCAACAGGTTGCTGGCCACATATGCCTGTTACATGTTGAGTATTGTGTTATTTTTTGTGGAAAGTAAACATAGGACAGGCACTACTACAGATGACATTACCAAGTGTTGTTCTCTGCTTAATTATTATAAAATACCAAAACCCAACTTACAATTTCACAGATCTCTTAACTCCTTGTGTCATGTTTTTTCTCACATTGAACCTTGAGATGACTGTATTTTTGGCATAAAAAAAAAATAAAACGACCATAATGCTCTTTTTATTTTAAATTAGAGCTTTCTTGAATTGGCATACACCAAAGTTTCAACAATACAAACAGTGGGAAAACTTCCAAGAGAAAAGTCAAAGTTCAAGTTGATTTGCATTCTTAACAAACTGCAGCTGACACTCATAAAAGGTTTCTGGCACGCTTTATGAAATGACATCTGTTCTGATTTCTTCGTGAAGTATAAATACAAGTTTTCAGATATATAAGAAATGCTTCTGAGAAAAAAATGTGAAAAAAGAGGGCAATTTGTGTTCGTAAACAGTCTATTTTATAAGGCTTTAATATGTTCTTGTAAAACATGTTTGTGACGCAGCCAATCCTGCTGTTTCCCTCCAGATGGTTTGTGACGTCAGGCTTTCTCCCTGTTTGAGCCAAAGACCAGCGTCTGTCACAAAAGTCCTTTTGTGGTGCACCAAGCACATCAATGAAAGACTTGAGTGTGGGAAACTGGAGAAACTTTCTCCTCACACCAACTTTACAAAACAGGGATCACACCTGCTTCCTCTGGACTTCATCGCAGTGTGCACTATTGAGTGATTTCCATCAGTATGATAATTCAAATTTGATGAAAAGTTACTTTTTAATTTCTTCATATTTCCAATCAATAGGTATCACTCATTTCATAATTTTATGTCATTACTAACTACAAAATCTATTTTCTAGATTCCTTAACATCATTTAGTAATCAATACATCTTCTTTACCCCCATGGCTACACATTTCCAAATAACAATCCATTTACCATTTAAATATAAATATGGTTTGGCATTTTGGTGGCGTTTATACTTGGACAACAACATAAATCCAGATCCCTTCACTGTGTGAAGTGGAGGAATTCAAAAACTTAACACAAAAGTCATGCCCAAATATCTTTTATACAAAAGCAGACTTGCATCGATCCTTTAGTGAAAGGATGTGTGGGAAACCAAAAATATCTGAGTCTCAGAGGCCCAGAAGAACAATAGATTCTGACCTCTGTCCTGCTGGGACACTGGCTATAGTATGGAGGAATGAGACTAAATCCTATGTGATGATAAAGTTGATGCTCAGTAGTAGAATCATGTAAACAATGATGTTTCAAAAAAGTACGCCACTATTTCTGGATTTTGCAAACAATATACAGTATATACAATCCATCAGTCAAATTTTATTTGTATAGCACATTTCAGCAGCAAGGCATTTCAAAGTGCTTTACATCATAACAAACACAAAAACACAAAGTCATCATTGTGCAGAATCTTACAAGTTGTTTAACAAATTCATGCCACTAAAAAAGAATTTTTTTAAAAACCAAGAGAATAAAAATAGAGGATTTTTTTAAAATCAAAGACTTTGCTAAGTGGTGTCAATTAATTCTAGATGATCAAATTCTCACTTCTGATGTTTGAGTGTATTTTAAAATTTTATGAATTATTTGCCACTACCAGTTCTGTCGTTTCCCTCCAGTTGGCTGATGACGTAAGACTCAGTCTCTGATGGAGCATGGTCAGCATACGTCACAAAAGAAGGCTTTCAAAGGCTTTTGTGGTGCATTGACCACACTGGTCAATGAAAAAGTGTGGAAAACTTAGAGACATTCAGCTCATGTCATCTACAAGTCACAAAACAGAGGACACACCTGCTACATCTGCACCAAACAACATTGTGAAGTTTTAGGAATAAATACATGCAAATTTGACACCAAGGATAATGATATGAATGAAAATAGCGTTTAAAATTATATAGAAAATCAATATCAAAGAAACTAATAAAAAGAAAGTTTAAACAATAAAAAAAGGCTATTATATTACTAAATCAACTAACTGATTCTAAGAAGTAAAACAAATTCAGTGTCTGTAGCTTTGTGACTCAGATTATCCTTGAAAACAAAAACATTTTTCAAACCAAAGTTATGACAGCTAATAAATTCTTAAAATATCATAAAACTATTTAAGAGATTGAATCTTTGAAGCTGTTACTTTACCATAACTGATACTGTTGTAAGAATATGTATATTTATGAATAAAGGCTACAAATTATCAGATTTAACTTGTTGGATTTCATTTGTTGGAGTATAAATAAAACTATCAACTTTAAAGCATTTCCAGATTTCAAAAGAGGCAAAAAAGTGTTAATAATGTGATGCATGAGGCACACTTCTATTGTTCCTTTAGTCAAAGTATGATGTGTGGGAAACCAGAGGAAATGTACTCTCAAAGTCGCTCAGGGACGGTAGAATCAGACCTTTGACCTGAGGAGAGGCAGCGTAAAAGAAACATTCTGACACGCTTTTAATCACTGCTTAAACTTGTATTTTTTCCACAAATAATTCTGCAATCTCACAGCAAGAATCAAAACTTTACAAATATGTCTTTCAACGGTAATCACACAAATTTTAAAGTTGCATGTTTAGAGTCATGTTAGTTATCATTATTAGCTATTAAGGATGTCTTTTAATATTGAAATTTTATAAAAATGCTACATTTAAAAAGTAATTTCAATTTAGATGTATCTAGATGATTAGAGTGTGAGAATGTTTTTGAGACAAAGACTTAATCTGATTAGTATGATCAACCCCACCAGGAGAAGAATACCTCCCAGAGGGATTTGGCTCGTGTGTCGTAGCAGCTGCCTAATTGTCCAACCTTTGTACATCCATCTCAAATGTTCATATAGAAAACTTAAAGGTTGTTCGATGGATCCAAAAATCCCACTATGATATTAAATAAAACAGGTGTTTCCTTTTCTTGTCTCCAATATTTCTGTATATCAAATAATTGACAAAAGACACACTAAAGTGTTGTAGTTTTGTTATTACAGTTCGAGTGATTTAAAAATCCAACTCTAATAGAATTGAAGTCTTAAAGGCCAGTTCAATGTGAAATCAAATAAAATAAGGCACCAAAATAATCAATGAAAGCACAGCAGCTATTATCCGGCTGATTTCTCAGTATTTAGTACGTCTTTGATCAGGAAAAAAATCGGATCCCCATAAAGGAAGACTGCTTTCCCACATTCATTCAGAGTTTAGGGGCCCCCACACAAGCTTCTCCACCTGTTCCCCTGAGACTTAAAAGCTGAATACCAATATGAGCAGTGAACATGTGGCAAGGCAGACTTCTATTCTCTCCTCTCCTGAGCTCTGATTGGTTCCGACTGTGGGAAACCGCTTCCAAACCAAGACCCACACATTCATATGGAGATTTGCGACTATAAATAAGAGAAATGAAACCAGCAGAGATCAGATTCTCTCTACAGAGACCTCTACAGCACAAAGATCCAACCACAGCTTCTACACTTACTGCAGCCATGACCAACTCTGTGGAGATTCTGACTCTGAACCACGGGGTAAGCATGAGATTCATGGAAAACCAACTCTTATTTGCCTAGATTTGGGACTTTACCTGTTCATGGCAAAATAAGTTTACTAATGACTTTGATTTTGCTTCTGCAGCTCAGAAAACCTCTGGTGGAGCAGTTACATTGAGAGCAAATCAACAGCAGCATCAGGAGACTCAAGTTTGAGTTCATTTGAGCTGCCACTCAGCCGACATCCTTGAAGAAGCAGAGAGGCAGCGGTATCCTGCTGTGGATCAGACAGATGTTGATCAGAGCTTCTTCAGATGTGTCCAACAGGTGGGCCACTTCCTAGCACAAGATAACCTGAAGAAACAATCATGGAGAAAACTGCTGAACTACGTCAACAAACAGGAAACTTCCTCTGAGAGGAATGTGGTGGAGCCTGACCTCTCTCCACCAAGTCCAGATCAGCATCAGCCAAAACAGAAGACCGGTATACAGCGCCATCTGGAGGCAGTGATAGAGACCTGAAGTCTGAAGCGGCATGGAGAGACTTACTTTACCATATTGGTAAATCATTACCGACTGAACTATACATAGTTCTATGGACTGCTACTTCTGAATGAACAGAATAATTGAATTTGTTGGTGCATTTTCTGCACAGAATTGTTTTCCTGTGGAAATGGCACAAATATGTTTTCTTTAACAAAGAAATGTGTTACAAGAACAAAAACTGATTGCATCTGCAATTGTGATTCCTTTGTAATTTTAAGATCACATTTATGGTTGCCAGTTCTTGATCATATTGATCAAAAGTAAAATGTCATTACTCCTTTTGTAAAGCTAAACCGAGTTCTTACTGAACTTCATCTGATCAAGTTAACACAAAGATCTGCTTGGAGATCTACTGATGATGTATTTTTATTTGTTTTACAATATTTGTAAAAATGTTGAAGAAACTCATTCTTCTCTTTATATAATCTGTTATTACAGAGCAGACCTACAGACTGTAGTTACAGTCAAATAGAGAAGGCCATATTGGTTAAAATTAACTGAACTAAACTTGTTTAATTTGTTTGATTTGATTTATTTATTAAATATAAAAATATTCTTTTGAATTAGATATTGTTTTTATTTCCTGAGGAAATCAGAATTTGAAGGAAAACAATCCTACCATTGAACAATGATAGACCATGTTGGTTTAGATTATTTTTCTGATTGCACAGGAAGTACTTTTCAAATACCATTAAAATTGATCTAGCTGATCTAAATGTTATTTTATACCTTTTATGTAAAAGGAAATTCCTTCAGACTGTGGCTGAAAAGACCCTGACATTTTATTTTTTTGTTAAAATGTCCTGGATTTACATTTCATAAAAATGCTATGCATAACCTTGACCTATGACCTTATCATCTAATCTGTTCTAAGATCAATTTCTGCAAAGTGATTTTGCACATCTTAAAACATTTTCTATGAAAAAATTAAGAAAGATTTTTGTCATGATGATTTTTGTCTTTTGTAAAGACTGTTTTTCCTCCACATTTTGAGTGTAGTGTCTTGGAGATTTCTCAAGTATTGTTATAATGTATCATCACATTGTCATGATTTGGACTGAATTTGTTTTGATTAAAAAATGAAATACAAGAAGAAAAAATTAAGTTTTGTTTGGTTTGTAGCAGCTCATAATGTGAAAGACTTAAAGCACAATTTTCTTGGAGAGATTAGTGATTAGTGATCAATCTGCCCAGATGCAGATGTCCTACTTTGTCAGACCCACATGGCTTAAAGTTCTATACACATATATTATTGTAAACACTAATTTTAAAGATTTAACACAAAATCAGGGTGTATTATGACCCGAACCCTGGATAATATTAAACTTAGGAGCTAAAGCATTAATAATATACGTTTGAAGAAAGAGTAAATAATAAACCCTCTCAGAGCCCATAAAATTACTATTAAACATTTTGTTCCTTGGTCCTTGCGCACAATATCTCAGAAAGTTAAAATAATTTATTTTAAATTTCCCAAATTCCCAGGACTAATATGCATGAACAGTTATACAGCACAATTTTACTTTTTATATGTTAAAAACAGAAAGAGATTACTCCAAAATGATCAAGAAGCTTCTAAATATTGGTTCCTCTGGTCTCCTAAAACATAAAAGTCACGTCCAGGTTTGCAAAGATCTGCATTTCTGAAAACCTTTGCAATAATCTTTACCTCTCTAAATTAAATGTGAGAAAGCTGATTCAAAGATAATAAAAACAAAAAAAATAATTACAGCATAATTACACAGCATATGTGCCAAACTTAAATTATAGGAAAGTGTGGAAAACCCCTCAAGAGGAACATTAAAGTTCAAGTTAATTTGCATGTTTACAAATAATAGCTCACAATAGTTGATTTAGCACCGTCCCTGAAGCATCTGTCCTGATCTCTTGTTAGTAAAATGTGAAACTTTGACCAAAAGAGCAAAGATATGTCAAGGAAATTTTAAAACTTCTGAAAAGTTGAACAGAAGAGCTGACCAGATTATGTTTAACAAATGATAATTCCAAAATTAAACTCTGAGGCAGCCAATCCTGTTGTTTCCCTCCAGATGGTCAGTGATGTCAGGCACTTTCACATGACTAGGTTCATGACTAACAGCCTCCACAAAAGCTGCTTTCAAAGTCTGTTTGTGGTGCACTGAACACATCAATGAAAGACAACGTGTGGGAAACTGGGAGAAGCTTTCTATTCACATTTACATCCCAAATTAGAGATCACCTGTTACATCTGGACTCTACTACCATATTTGTTGTCCAGTGAGCTTCCAGAGATGTAAATCAATTGGTTTAATATTTGTTCTTTTATATTTCTATACATGGACCTAAATATATAGGTGAACTCAACAAATGGTATTTTCAAGAATTACATAAATTACTCTATTTCATAACAAGTAAACAACTGTTACTTCACCTGCTAATCACAACCCTTTCACCATCAACGTATTTTGATTAGATCTTAAATGTAAAGTTTTGTTCAGACTTTCCAAATGTGAAGTGATTTTCAAAGAAAATATAAAGAACACTTGCATAACGACATTTACATTCTAAAACCTAAATGAGTCTGAAAAATGAAAGTGTGTGTGAAATGTTTTGATGAATGACATAAAGTTGATAGTATTTAGAATCCATAACATCTGAAACAGCTGACCAGTGTCCAGGGGGATTTGGCACACTTCTCTGTCTTTAAAATCAGCACTTAAATAATGTCTTAACAATAAACTATTCACTTATATGTCATAAGTTTTATTGTTAAATGAAAAGTTAGTAAAACTGCTCATAGCTTGGATATATTTAGGAGATTTTATCAGTTATTTAAAGCAGTCAATCAGACTTGTTGTCTCCCTCCAGATGGTTGGTGACGTCGGACTGTCCCTGTTGGAGCAGACAGTCAGACTCCATCACAAAAGCTGCTGTCAAAATCTTTTTCTGGTATTCTCACCACATTTCTCATTAAGTATGGGGAATGTGAAAGAAATATCCTGTAGATGCCAACTACAAGTCACAAAATCCAACTGCCCATCTGCCAAGAATAACTTTGAACTTTTAAAACAAAATAAATGAAAATTTGATTGTGATAATGCATGCTAAATTTGCATATTTAAAAAGAAGACTCTCTTTGCATGTCAAATGAAAAAAAGTAATAGTAGCTTGTAAAGAAGAAATTATGTTTAAGAAATAAATACTTAGAAACACTCAGTATGTAATAAAAAATGTGTTATTAATAAATATCAATGAGAATGTAGAAACTGGAACTTTTGCTGCAACATGATTCACAGTTGTATTTGTGGAGACCTGTCAACTGTAAAGCATTTTTTCTGTTCAAAAGAAGCATGACTGTATTTAATGTGATGCATAATGAGGCACACTCCTATTATTCCTATTATCCACTGTCTCTTTTCTCTTTTCCTGTAGAGAAAAGAGAGTGTAGGAAAACGGAGGAAACTCACACTCAAAATCGCACTGGGACAACAGACTAAAAGATAGTGACATGGTCAAAAATAGAGTTATCAACTTTCTCAAGTATGTGATAGAAATCTTAAAAATCTTTTCCACCAAAAAATGAAACAAAAGCCCTCGAAGCCTTTTAAATGGATTTAATACATTTTAGACATGAGCACTACATTCAAAAGTTTAGAATTATATTCATAAACTCATTACTTCAACAGTAAACCTTAAAGAAAAAACTTACTGTTTTGATGACATCTGTATATATAGGAACTTTGATGGTAAAAAAATCAAAGTAGGCCCATGTCATCGTGCCTAATGATTTGCGTCAGAAGACGTTTTGAGATGGTTCATGAACCATAGCTGCAGCTGACTGTTCCCAAAAAGGTTTGCATTTCTGTAAATATACATAAATTATTTTTCAAAATAGCTAAAGCTAAAGACAACAACATTCCTTTAGTTCACGATAGTCAAATTATCTGTGTTAAAGAATGCTTTTGTACCAACACTGGACATATGGTCCATCTGTTCCCCTGAGCTCTAATCATGGACATGTGGAGGACCCTCACTTCTATTTTGTCTTGTTCAGGCATCTGATTGGTTCAGACTGTGGGAAACGCAATCCAGATCAAAACCCACGCATTCAGATGGAGATGTGGGACTATAAATAGGAGTGATGAAGCCAACAGAGATTAGATTCTCTCTACAGAGATTTCTTCAGCACATAGATCCCACTATTTTACCTACAATCACTGCCACGATGACCAACTCTCAGGAGCATCTGACTCTGAAACTCAAGGTAAATACCAGACTCAGGAAGAGTCTGTTATTAGCTGGGTTGGCTAATGCCAATAAATAACAGGTTTACTAATGACTGTCTTTTTCCTGCAGACTTCAACCTGGAAAACACACATTCTGTTTTGTTTCTTGACGACTGCAGAAGTAGCTGCAGCATTCACCTGATTAATGCTGCTGCTGATGGGTCCAGGAGGCGGTGAACTTCCTGTTCAAAGACCAGCTGGAGACACAGTCCCATAGAGAACTGCTGAACCAGTTAAACAAGCTCCAGTTTTCCTCTTAGAAGAACTTGTGAAACTTAGGTCTTTGATCTTTATAGCTCAGACAAGTGTCTACGAAGACAACAGTGCCTTTTACGGGCCATAGTAGGGGCATGTAGACTGAGGTTATATCCATAAGACCATATTGGTATATATTATTACAAATGCTATAAATGATAATACATTCTTTGTGTTACTGTTCCTATATATTTCCTAAGGAAATAGCAGTCAAATCTTTTAAATGGAAAAATAAAATGCAGCAAGTGTTTGAACAAACACTGAATACTTGTATTCATGTAGATGGTCTTTCAGAATTTACTGAAGGTTTTCACTATATATACATATGTTATGTGTACTGTATTTCATTAAGGAAACTGTGTGTTACTTTGTAATGAGTTTTTTTTTTTTTACATGTTCTATTTTTCTAAAAATAGATCTTGTCAGAATTATAGTAGTTTCAAAGGAAATTTACATATAATTAATAATCTTCTTTCATATGTCTGAAATGATATTGAGAAGACCTGCTATAAAATCATTTTTACCACTGATGTTTTACAAGTAGAACGTTTTCTCTTATCTTATTTGCTTCATGTAAAACAAAACTACTATTGTTTTTATCATATGTGTCTTTTGTAAAGACAACTGTTACTCTACTCTAATTTTTGAGTAAATTGTCTTGAAAATGTTTCCAAGTAATTTTTGTGATGTATCATCAGATTTATATGACTCTAATGAGATTACAGAATGTGCTAAATAAATGTATTTGAAATAAATTAAGACTACTTTATACGTTCTTTCTGTTGTATATGACCTATAGACTAGCACCGTGAAAAAGCATGTACACCCTTATAGATAGGGTACAGGTTAGAGTCAGAGGTCGTAATTGTGATAAATGGCAATGTTTTTTTTCTTTCTCTCTTTCTTTTTTTTTTTAAAAACTAATTTTGGGTCAAAATTCCTTTGTTGTGGAGGAATTCTGACCCACTTTTTCTTTCTTTTTTTGCAATATCATCCACACTGGAAACTTTTCAACCATGTCTGCTTGAGGTTATGTTACAGCATCTTAAACAGGTATTAGTCCAACATTTGAATAGGTGATGTGAAACTCTTATTTTCAAAAGTTTCACTTCTGTTTTTGGGAAAATACTCTGATTTCCCCAAATACTTGGAAATATTTAAAATGTTTTCTTACAAAAACTGAGACATCAGCAGAGGTTTGACCATGAAAGACTCCAAAAGATGCTACATTTGCTCTTTCTTCATGTTGAATCATGAATCACAAAAGCCCTATAGTGCCTTGATAGTAATCAAACTAATCATAAGCCATAAATGTAGCATATCAACTGACCAAAATTGACAAGTAACCAAAGTTATTAAATGATTCTGCCCAAAACAGGCCACAGAGTACAGCTAATGTAATGCATAATGAGGCACACGTCTATTGTTCCACCAATGAAAAGATAGAGTGTGGGAAACCAGAGGAACCTCACTCAAAGAACCGCCAAGGGACGACAGAGCTCAACCTTTGCCCTAACCGGACACTAGCAGACATCAAAAACCAAATGAATGTTTCTTTGAGCAGAAAAAAATTCATGTTTTCCTCCATCAATATAATATACATCATGGCTTCTGCTCAAACAGTAGGACACCTACTACTTACTTATTCAGAAATAAAAGCTTCGGTAAAATATTTTTAGTCATTCTGATATAATGTGTTTTTCTAACAAGAATCAGTTCTAAAATTAACAAGTACAGTAGCAAAAATAAAGTTAAGTGGCAACTGAAATCTTTTTATCTATTCTTGGTCACATGCCTTTATGGAGTGTGGGAAAGCTCTGGAGAGTAGCATTCATTATGATCAGCACCACCGGTCCTGTCAACTGTTCTCTGAAGGGATTTGGCACGTGTCATAAAGCAGCTGCTATCCCCCTCATTACACGTATAGAAAAAAGCTTTGACTCAGAAGTATGAGAGTAATTTCAAATTAACAACATAAAAAATAATTATGTGAGTAGAGTTTTGCAAATCTTTCAGAAAATGATCTTAGACAACACAAACATCAATGTCAACTAAGGCGTTTGAGTCATTTGTGAACTAGAATTTTATTCAATTTTAGTAAGCAGTCTTCAACATGTTACCAATTTATAGCCATGTTGAATCAACTGCTTCATTTGATGCTGATTGGTCAGTTGTATAGTAATCAATGTGTTCACATGAAAACTACACTTTTGTTTAATTATTTCCAAAATAAAGTACTGGTTAAAAATACAAATAAAATCATTTCTTGAGTAATGTCGTTTGTAAATCCATTCCCTATTTTTGCTCTTAGTAAACTCTGTCCTCACTATATCATGAATTTGCACTGTTCTTAATTAATAAGCATTTATTTGAAAAAGAAAGGAAGAAAGTAGGACAGACTTGCTGGGTCATCAAGTTGGAGCAATCTTCTGCTCCTGGTGTTGAATATCAAAACTTTTAGGACGACCAGTGTGTTGGGTAAGGTGACACACTTCTTTTGTTCCTTTAGTTAAAGCAGTGAAAGGGCAGATTGTGGGAAACCAGAAGAAGCTCACTCACAGAGTCCCTAAAGGACAATAGATTCAGAGATCATATTTAAAAAATTAATTAAATAACAGGACTAGTGTTTCTAAAGTAGTCATAATGATTATGTAAAAAAAAACCTGAGGTGGTTTTAGCATAAATAAATACAAACTAAATCCAACAAAAAACAAATCCAAAGTAATTTGACTGTAAACTTCAAAACTACCAAACTACCATCCATCCATCGATCCATTTTCCGTCACCCTTCTCCCTAACGGGATCGGGAGGTGCTGGTGCCTATCTCCAGCTGCGTTCCGGGCGAGAGGCGGGGTACACCCTGGACAGGTCGCCAGTCTGTCGCAGCCAAACTACCAAATCCTATATATATAAATTACACATATTTATTTATTTCTCTTTATTATAATCTGCTTACAGACAATAAAAATGCAATTTAAAATTGCACACCAATGTGTCTTTAAGCCCAAAAGCTAAATTTGGCAGACTCAGTTGTGTCTCCCCACCTCCATAGTAAAGCTGCACTTAATTAGGTCAATAAAATTTGTCTCAGATAGGGAACCATTCAGGTGGTTTCCCTCCAGATGGTTGGTGACGTCAGGTTCTGTCTCTGTTAGAAAGTACGTCCAGCATCTGTCACCCAAGACTCCTTTCAAAGTCCTTTTGTAATGCACTGACCACACCAATAAAGACTGGGGTGTGGGAAACTGGGAGAAACTTTCTGCTCACACCACAAACTATAAGAATGTGGGCAAGTCTATTGATGGGTACACCTGCTGCAAATTTTGACTCAGCTTAAAGCAAACTATAAATAATGAATAATGTGGAACTTTGTAAAAAAAAAATAAAAATGCAATGTACAGCCTCTCATAGAAACCATGAAGAATAAAACTTCATTTTAAACACAGCTGCAATTACTACATTAGACAAATGTTCAATGTCAATAATTAAAACAAACTACTAAATATATTTTACTTGAAAATGGATAATTGGTGCAACATAACTGATCTCAGAGTCAAGCAGTAGATCTGATCTCCATGAGAAATCACCTCTTTCCCAGATTCATACAGAGCTCAGTGCCTCTCTCCCGCCATCTCCCACCACTCCTCCACCTGTTCCCCTGAGATCAAACTATTGTCCCCCATTAACATGAGCACTGAGCATGTGGCAGGGCAGACTTCTATTCTTTCTTAGCCTGTGTTGTTATTGGTTCAGACTGTGGGAAACTTCTTCCAAACCAGGACCCACACATTCAGATGGAGATGTGGGACTATAAATAGGAGGGATGAAGCTAACAGAGATCAGATTCTCTCTACAGAGACCTCCACAGCACAGAGATCCAGATATGGCTCCTACAATCAGCCCAGCAAGGACCAATTCTCTGGAGCATCTGACTCTGAACCACAAGGTAAATATGAAGTTCAAAGAAGTATAATTATCATTTGTGGGAGTTTGTAAATGTTGATACCAATGCCACACCGCAGAATGAGTTTAATAACTGCTTTGTTCTTGTTTCTGCAGCTCCGAAAGCCTCTGGTGGAAAAGTTACGCAGAGAGCGAATCAACAGCAGCATTGAGCAACTCAAGTCTCTCTTGTCTCCAGAGTTTCTCAAACAGCAGCCAGAGTCCAAGCTGGAGAAAGCAGACATCTTGGAGATGACAGTTTGCTTCCTGACACAACTGCAGAAGCAGCAGCAGCATCATCCAGCTCTAAACAAGGGAGCTGTGGAGTTAGGCTATGCCAGATGTGTCCAAGAAGTGACAAACTTCCTCACCAAAGACGAGCTGGAGACACAGTCCCAGAAGAGACTGTTGAACAACTTTAGCAAGCTGCAGACTTCCTCTGAGAAGAAATTCTCTTCTGTGAACTACACAGTCCAGACAAGTATCGATAAAGTCAAGAGTCCAACCACCAGCACCCCCTGGAGGCCATGGTAGAGATCTACAGCCTGAGGTTATTGCCTGAAAAAGTATACCAGACTGGTAGACAGAACATGTCCTGACATGTGTTTCTTTGGACTGCTTCTATTGAATGAAAATAGGCATTTAATTTAATTGTACTTTTATTATGTATATTATCAGATTTCTTGTGGAAACAACATTGTGTTTTCTTTTAACAAAAGAAATGTATTGCACATCAAATTGTCATTGCAATTGGAATTTCTCTGTAATTCTGTAATTTACTGCAAATTGATTAATGCTGATCATAATGGTCAAAAATGAAATTGTCCTTTTTCTTAGGACACATGTCTTTGAACTTTTTCTGAGTTGGGAGAATAACCTTCTGTGAAACTTTTATGTCTTTGTGTATCACTTAATAAGTTACAACATCCTCCCAGTGAAAGCTCAATGTTAGATTTTGAGTGACTTTTTAAACTGATGCTTGAAAATTTACTGAAGGATCTGTGACAATAGTTCATTTCTAATGTTACTTTGTAAATGCTTTGGTGTGTTTGTCTCACATTTAAGTTAGGCTTAGATTCATTATGTGATCTGTTGTAAGGTCAGTCTATTTTTTTAACTTTGTTAAACATTTAATCAATAATATGAGTTGTATTTGAAAATACCGCATTGTGAATTGTCTTTTAAAAAGATGTTTCTCTGATCTTTAGACTTTTTCTTGTTGAAATCAACAAGTTGTTGTGATGTATCATCACTTCCTGTGGGAACTTCTGTACTTTCTGTGTCATTGTGCCTTTAATAAACAACTGAGCTGAAGCTAAAATCACATCATTGCACTTGTTTTACTACCTTTTGGTTTTAAAGCAACAAATAAGTAAAATTTATAAATTTAGACCAGGCAATAATCATAAATTGATAACCGATGACATGGGCTTCACAACTCTACTTACGTAGGTTGAGCAACAACTCAGACAAAGAGGAAAAAGGGTGTTTTACATAGTCTATGTCAATATCTGGTTTCAACTGTATATTCAGTTACTTTTGTATGAAGTCTCAAAAAGACTGCAAAACTAAACTACAAATTTTGTCGCAGCATTGTTTTATGTGTTGATTTAAATGCCAATGTTACAAATAATAAAAAAAAAAATGTGTTGACGTGTCCCACCATTAAAAGAATCATGACAGTGTGTCTAATGTGATGCTTAATGATGCACACATCTATTGTGTTTCCCACAATAGAGTGGGAAACCAGAGAAAACTCATTGTAGGGCAATGGAGCTGGACCTGTGACCTCAGGAGGAACAGGTTAACTGAGAGACTTAGCAATAACTCTAAAAGGCCTACATCAGAATGCATTCTTTCATGTTTCAGTAATCCAGTTGATATCTGCTTTTTTATTCTTAACTCATTTTGCACCTTTGCACACTAAAAATAGCTCCTTCTTCAAAGAAAAAAATTATTTTAACATAAATGTAGTGAAATCTTGCCTTATTTTGTGATTTTATTGCTTCAATGTTGTCTAAATATTTCATATTATTGAATTGTAAGCATTTGTTACTTTAATTTTACCTGCTTCATGCAAATTTCAATACTGAAGCCTTTTCAACTTTTGAAGGTTTTTAAAGCTAAAAGATACATTTTTGAGAGCGAAATCTTATATAACAGTACCAGTATGCATCTTTGATGATGATACAGTTTGCTTATTCATTTTTAGTGACCTACAAACTCATTACACAGCAAAGAATTTGGTGAAAATTTAATAACAGTTATATTGTCAAATCTGGATTTCTACTGAGATAGGAATGATTTTCTTTTAGACCTAATGTCTTAAGAAAGGTTAAATTTGAACAGCTTTAAATGTTTTAAAGAAATACAGAAAGAGGTTTCATTCAGATTTAGGTGGATGAGTGGATTTCATTAAATCAGCCCTGAAGAGGAGTTTTGCTTAATTAACATAACCAACCTCATCAGCAGTCGACCAATCTCCAAAGGGATTTGGCACGTGTTGAAAAGCAGCCCCTTCCCTCTTAAATGTGTTTAAACATCTGATAAGTTTAAACACATTTAAACCAATGTTTAAATGGTTTTAAGGGTTTAAATGATTGGTATTGAAGAAAATACCAATTACAATCCAAAAAGTATGACAATAGGTCAAATATCTAAAATAACCATTAATTTCAAAAATATTTTTATTAACCAAATTAAGCTAGAATTGTAGAATCCATTGCAGTTCATAAAAATAATTTTTTTATATACACGTTTCTCTTAGTAAGCACAAATTTCATTATGTTTGACGGAGGCAACCACCTATTTAGAGGCATACAGAGCACATACTGAGGGGATTCTGCTCTGATTTGTAACAATTTTAATGCCACTTTGTCCTTGCAATTGAAAAAATCTAAACTGTGAACAAATTCTGTCTTCTTGCAGAACCTTCACTTTTAGATGTTTGAAAGTGAAATATTGAATAACAATGGCCCTCCTTCAAGAGGTCATGCTTGCCTTATGCTTTGCATAATGAGGCACACTTCTATTGTTCCTCTCATCATAGGACGGAGTGTGGGAAAACAGAAAAGGCTCACTCACAGAGACGCTGTGGGACAATAGATCCCGACCTTTGACCTGAAAGGAGACAGATTAAAAAGGAGCCCAGCTCCAGATACACAAGTTGGTTTCAGCTTCACTTAGATAAATCTGTTACTTTTGTACAAAGTTAATATTTCTGTAGGTTTGTTTCTCCCAAATATATATTTTTTGTCAATTCAGTTTCTTTAGTGTATTTATTCACAGGAATCTTACCACTTCCACATATATGTAAAGTTCTGGCTTAATGGCAAAAATTTATTTTAACAACAGAAATATGTTCAAACAAAAGACAATTTACTATTAAATATTTTCTGAATAGAGGATTTTTCATACCGAAGCAATATTAAGACTAGATGCCAAAGAAGAGACCAAAGTAAAAATAATTGTGTACTCATAAAAATAACCTCTCAATCCCTGTTTGTTGTTCCAACTAATTCATGATTCTTCACAGCACTTCATCATCATTGAGATTAACAAATGGGATCATTAATGATAAGGGAAGAAAATATGCAACACAAAACTGACTTACAAGTTTACAGAACAAATTTGTAGTTTGTGAATACTGACCTGAAAGAGGATAACGTAGAGGGAAATATTTTTGAAAGGATGGCTTTGACACTTCTACATATTTCTGTGCACACTATTCCTCCATCAGAGTACAGGAAACAGCTGAAACAATATCACAAACGAAAGGAAAGAAAAATAAAATGAATAAAAAGGTGTCAAAGAAAAGATTTTCAAACTTCATTAGAATATTCTTGGTGCTTCCACTCTCTTTTGGGGCTACTACAGTTTAGTGGAAATGTGTAGCTAATTCAGTTATTGACAATATGTCATGTGTACCTCTAGATGGCACTACACCTTCATTGTTGACATTTAAAGAAAGTTGCATATCACTGCACACTTAAATTCTCTAGCATCTTTAGAATGAACCGTTATTAAACTCTGATTTACTTAGAGCTTATGATGGATTTTATGTAAGCACATTATTTATACAATTGTTTATATTTAAATTGATTTTACAAAGAAGTACATTTTATGTTGTTATTGACAATATATAATATAAGCTCTGGGGACATCAGAGTGAACATTGGCTTCTGAAGATGTTTAGATTTAATCAGTTTATCTTTTATTGTTGTTCAATGTTTGATCAAAGCATTGAATAATCAACTTTCTATATAACGTGTTTTCTTCCTGAGACATATATATATGGACAAAATATGCTTATTCTTTCCAAATTTTCTTTCCTTTAAGGAAAAGAATTTGAAATCACATTTTATGTCCAAATTAACCAACTTGAATTCAAACTGTTGTGAAAATTTCCAGTTATTCTGTTTACATCATGCTCATCTTTAAAATTTAAAAACGTGAGACAATTTTCTATTCAGGTAAAATTTCATAAATATGTAAAAATATAAATAAATAAATCAACACATCTACATATTACAACAGATCACAACAATAAAATGCTATGGAAAATGATGCAAAGTAGTACAACTAACTCTGGATACTAATAATGTAGGTGAATGAGATGCACTTGTAGCAAATTACTAGTTCTCCTGAGGGATTTGGCACACTTCAAGACATTGTGTCCCCAAAGACTGTTCCATTGTTTAGAAGTGGAACCAGACTACATTTTATGTCTACAATTTTGATCATGGGGTAACAATTTGAGATAATTACAGGGCTATAATTTAGCCCCCCCCCAAAAAAAACCTTTTTGTACAGTCCAGTACAGAGTTCTTACTTGAATTTGGCCTATACAAATTGTCAAAGCCATCAATGGATGCTTCTCCAGATGGTTGGTGATGTAATGCTCTGTGTCTAAGAGCTACCACCTGTCACAGACGTGCCTTTTGTGGTTCTCTAATCACAGCAGACAGTCAGTGTGGGAAACTCAGCTCGACATCCTACTCACACTGGCTACAAGGCACGTGTCGGTTAATAATTACACTGCTGCTCAAAATGGGCACGTGCCAAATCTCAGCTGCATCTGGACCTCAGCATGTTAATTGACATGAATTGTATCTTTAATGATTTCTACCATGTTAAATTATTAATTTCGCTTCATATGATTCCTCCTTTTTGTGTAATTCTGCCATGAAACTAAAAACGTAAATTATTTTAGAATAAAGAAAAAGAAACATTTGTTACTTTGTATATTATTTTTAGTTTTAATCAATCAATGTTTATTTTCTCTGAGCCTGAAAGCTGTTTTGTTGCAGTTTGGAAATGTTAAATTTAAAAGTGTGCAGTTATTCTAACTCCATTGATCTCCACCTCAGGGAGCATATCAGCTTCCAGGGTCACTACTTTCCCACATTGACACAAAGTGCTGTGAGTCTGCTCCACCTGCTCCTTCTCAAATCTAACAATTATCCCTGCAGGCATTAACAACAGTATGTTAGTGCCCCACATGCCCATTGTGTGTCTAAAAGATCTGATTGGCTCAGACTGTGGGAAAGCTCAACCAGAGAGAGACCCACACATTGATATGGAGATCTGGGACTATAAATAGGAGTGGTGCAGCCTGCAGAGATCAGATTCTCTCTTCAGAGACCTGCACAGCATCAACACCAAATAATGGCACCTACAATCACTGCAGTGATGGCTAACTCTCAGGAGCATCTGACTCTGAACCACAAGGTAAGTTAGATTCTCAAGAAACCTGTTAATATTTAAGCTTTTTCTACTAACAACATTTCATTCCATCATAGGTTTATTAATGACTTTTCTATTCTTTCTGCAGCTCAGAAAGCCTCTGGTGGAAAAGTTGCGCAGAGAGCGAATCAACAGCAGCATCGAGCAGCTCAAGTCTCTCCTGGGTCCAGAGCTCCTCAAACAGCAGCCAGAGTCCAAGCTGGAGAAAGCAGAGATCCTGGAGATGACAGTTTGCTTCCTGACCAAGCTTCTGCAGCAGAACCAGCAACAGAGACGACAGCTGAACCGTCTTAAAAGCACTAAGGATGGTTTTGATGACAACCTGACCAAGACTGAAATCTCTCTGAGCTCCGCAGTTCAGAGCACCACAGACGAGGATCCAGATTGTGAAGTTCTGTGGAGGCCTTGGTAGAAACCTACTGACTGTAGATGCTACTAGATCACATTGGTCAAACATGACTATTCTTAGAAACAGAGGATTTTTTAAATTCTTTTTAGAGAGTTTTTATTATGTATGCACATTTTGTTGCATTTTTTTTATTATATTTCCAGCAGAAATTGCTTCAGCATCTTTTGTGTTGAGAAGGAAAATAATCTTATGCATCTTGTATGAAATTTCATGGATTGAATTGCAATCTGTTTTACTGTACCTTAGGGTAAATAATAATACCGATAACATTTATCATGTTCTGTACAGTAACAATACCATATTGGTCAAGATTACTGAACTAAGATTTTAAGAACTTGATCTTCTGTTTCTGCAGAAAAATTGCTTCTATATGTGAAGCCTTGTGATTAATTTTCTTTCAGTGCAAGATATAATATTTTTAGGAAATAACATGAAGAGTTTTGGTGCATATTGCATGAACAGTAACTTGTTGCCAATGTTATTTGACTGTAACACTAAGGTAACAACTGCTGTGGTTGGATTTCTGTTTATCGCTGTGATGAAAAGTTCTTTTGAAGGTCGAGTTTCCTATTTGACTTTTAATCTCTTTGATTATGCCTAATGACAACACTTTACTTCTTAAAAGTGTAATGATAACACAATTTTATGAATTGTACTTTCTTTTCTGTGGTTGAAACAGTGAACACTTTGATCATATTTGATCAGATATCAAAAATGTTCTTTTTCTAAACATTTTGTTATCACTTTGTGGGATTACAGCAACCTGATATGTTTTAAGATCAGTTTATTTTTCAACTGTTTCATGTTGAACATTTTTGTGCTGATAATATTTGCTTCATCAAATAGTGGCTTTAAAGATTGATGTGATCGGTTTAGATCAGAAAGAAGATGTCAATCTTCTCTTTAAAAAGTGTAGAGCTTTTTTTACACAACCTAAAAAAAGCTTTGTGTTCAAAGAACAGTGAGTTCTTCAAGTTATTTATCTTTTATAAAGATGTTGTTCCTTTACTCTCGCTGAGTACACTGTCTTGTAGATGTTGATGTTTGATTTTTCATCAGATTTGTATGGAATTTCGCAGCTTCAAGTGGTTGAGGTAATAAACACAACCAAATCCTCAATAATGGTGATTCTGTTGTATTTCTGACAACTTTATGTATTCATTATGGTTCCTTTTCTATATTTAATCATTTTATTACTTTATGTTAAGTTAAATTTAGCTTACTCACAGCTAAAACTTTGTTTTTTCTCTTACCATAATTGCTTGTGCCATCTCTGATTATCCCATAACAAGCAACATTTGAAAAATAAATGTTTTTTTTTTTTTGTGAATAGTACTGAATAGTACCTAACCAAGAATGTAATTTGAATACTGCAGATAATCAGATTACATTCAAATAATTAAGTAGATTCCCATAGAGCAATTACTGAAGGTTCCCCAACTTTCATGTTTAGATAACTTGTTTCACATGTTGATGCCCAAATTTAAACACATGTAAATGATATTGTAATTAATATTTTTTATTCATGGTTGTTTTGTTCTTATACAGAGCAATTGTAAAAGCTTTTTAAAAGCTTTCCTCATTTTGAAATGAGGACATGGTCACACATACAAATTGGAAGTCATCCTTTCCACAGAAACTGGCATTGATTACATTTTATTCATAAATGCCAATATTCAATTTAAATACCAACAGAGTTTGAAGGAAATTAAATATGCTCCTTTTCTGCCCCCAGAAATAGTCTTTGACTCCAATGTCCATATTATGCTGTTAATGCCAGGGTTCATATTTTCCTTCTAGAGAGGGAAATCTATCTTTCTGTTTATCAAAAATACATAAAATTCAGGAGCTGAATAAAAACCATTCAAACAGCAGCAGAAGTGACTACCCAGCCAGCTCTGGCAAACATCAGCAAGCAGCTGTTAATCTAGAAATTACTAATTGTAATTTCATCAGTGATTCTGAATTGTTACAATCAATGAATATGACAGAGCAAACCAAAGCTACATTTTTTCATAGAATTTTAAATTAGACACATTCCTACAGCCAGCCAATGGGGTAATTTCCCTCCAGATGGTTGGTGATGTAATACCATTTCAATAGCAACATGTCTCCAGCATCTGTTTCAGAAATCCCTTTGTGCTGCACTGACCTCAGCACGGGGAGGAAATGTGGGAACCTCCCATTGATCTTCTCCTCACGTTGCCTCCAAGGCACAAGCTGTCTGCATCTGGATGTCTGCACCTTCGTTTTCAGTTTTTCAATGTTTTTCTGAAGAAAAATACATTGACACTGCAAGTAATATCACAGAGCTATTGTCATATTTTTTGTATATGATATGCAATGTCAAAAAGATTTAAGAATGACTAATATAATTATATTTTTCTTCCATGGAAACTGATTGTTCTCTCTCACAATATGTCTTGATGACAAAAATATTGGGCATAAAAATTAAATGTCCTTTATGTGAAGCTTCATCACTTTCCCACAGTTAAGGAGCTGCTTGTGTTTTTCTGTATCTCCTTCAGGTCTCCATCTGCTCCAATTATTCTCAATAAATAAATAGAAGCGTTCTGCTGTTGTCACCCAGTGCCATCTGATTGGTTCAGACTGTGAGAAAATTCATCCCAACCAAAACCCACACATTTATATGGAGATGTGGGACTATAAATAGGAGGGATGAAGGAAGTCGTGATCAGATTCTCTTTCTAGAGAACACACAGCACAGAGATCCAACTATGGCAACTACAACCACTGCCACAACGACCAACTCTAAGGAGCACCTGGCTCTGAACCACAAGGTAGAACAGATTCTTTTAAAGTTCTTTACTATTTGGGCTGTTTAATGTTAAAATCAAAAGCACATTCCAAGATAGGTTTACTAATGATTTTTCCTCTTGTTTCTACAGCTCAGAAAGCCCCTTGTGGAAAAATTACGAAGAGAGCGAATGAACAGCAGCATCGAGCAGCTCAACTCTCTCCTGGGTCCAGAGTTCCTCAAACAGCCAGAGTCTAAGCTGGAGAAAGCAGACATCCTGGAGATGACAGTTTGCGTCCTGACCAAGCTGCTGAAGCAGCACCAGCAACAGAAAAAACAGCTGAACCGACTTCAAAACCCCAAGCCTCATTTTGATGCCAATGAGGCTGAAGTTTCTCTGAGCTCCTCAGTTCACACTAAAGATGAAGATCCATATCCTAAAGTTCTATGGAGGCCTTGGTTGAAGTCTACTGAGGGTCTGCAAGGCTGACTCAAGCTGAAAGAAGATCACATTGGTCAAATATTACTGGATTAGCTTATTTCAATAACATATATATGTTTTGTTTCTTTTTTGAAAATTACCGTTCATTTTTATAATGCATGTTGCATAAAACTTTACTAATTGAGTAGAAATTTGTTGTTGCTGTGCTAACACTAGTGATAATAATATTGATATGATTCATTGTGTTCTTATCAATGAAAATACCTTGTTGGTGAGAGGTTGTTGACCTACAATTTAAATGTCTTTAAATTTTACAGACGGGATCTTCTGTTTCCACAGAAGAATTGCTTCTGTCTAGGGAGTCTCTTTATTGATTTGCGTATTTCAATGTAAGTTATACATTTCTTTTGAAATAACTAAGAGCACTGAAGCATGTTACATGAAGTAATACTGTTCGCCAATTAATTATTATTAGTTGAATTCAGTCATTGTAAAGAATCGTGAACTGTTTCAACGTCAGATGATTGGTATCCTTTACTTTTGTATAAAGTGTAAAGTTGTTTTCTTACATGTTTTCGAAAAATGTCAAAGAATACGGTTGTGAGTTCTGTTGGTTGATAATCTTTTATAAAGATGTTTCACTCTCTTAGTACACTGTGTCTTGTAAAACCTACAAGTTACTTGTATGATGTTTCAACAGATTTATCTGAAACCTCACCAATTCTATTAAATAAAAAATAAAGTTTGTTGTTATATTTCTGACAACGTTATTTGTAATTAAACAGGTTTAATTACAGGATCAAATTGTTTTGATCCTGAAATGGTGCTTCAAATTATACTACTCGCCAACTCAGTTTCACTTTCACAGTCAATATCAGCATCACTCATGGGTGTTCTATATTATCTAAAAATCATAAATACATTTGACACAAAAACAAATAAAAAAAAAAACCTTGTAGAGTTATGATAAACATTTGCACAAAGAATGCCCAAAAGGAACTGATATTTTCCACAGACACTATACATGAAATGTATATGAACACTTAAGATGCAAACTTTAAAAAAACATTAACCCAACTTTTTTACTTTACATGTTAGTGAAGTAATAACCTTCCAGATTTTTCATAAAAGTTGATAAAAGTTTCATTAGGAGAGACTGGACTGGTTTCAGGGTTTTGTCCTATATGTGGAAACTTTGACAAATGAATGCTACACAGGTGAGTAAATGACTGCTGTAGAAGAGCAACAAAGGTTAAAAGTAGCACTATTAATTTAAAAGATGAGATTAAAATGAAACTTGAACTCATAGTCCAACACTGTATCTTTAAAATCTGGCCTCAGTAAATGATAGAAATTTACCAGAGGAAGATTTTCTGACTGAATCAGTGCCAGATCTGTTTGGTGGGATACCAAGACACTTAATTAAACTGTTGTTTAACCTGGACAACTGATTAATATTTACATATAACACTCAGTTATCTGAAATAATTATTCACTTTTACAGTTCATGACTAACATAAATGGAAGCAAATTATTTTGATTCTTAATAAGGATTTCTTTGCCATATTTAAAGTTTTATTTACTCCTATCGAGCCAACTGGTGAGGTCCTTTCCCTGCAGATAGTAGGCGGTATAGCCCTCTGTTCCTATAGCAACACCCAGTCAGCATCTGTCTGGCTGATGCTCTTTGTGCTCCATTGACCACAGCACAGCAAAATGAAAGTTCAGCTGCTCCTCTCGCTGCCTCCAAGGCACGTGCCGCTTCGTTCGTATGTATCTGAACATCTGCAGAGTTGTGTATCATCTTTCAAAATGTTTTTAAATTTAAATAAATTTAGACACAAAGTCTACTCTATCCTTTTAGCTTTTTGACTTTATATTTCACACTTTTTTGTGAAAAACATGGTTAAGTTGTTTTTACATCAGGATTGGTTGATTATCAAGCTGTATGTAAAAGCCAATGATTCCTTATTCAAGTAGAAATCATTGAATTGAATTGTTCTGTTTGTAGCTTCTCACTTTTTCCAGATTAAAGGAGCTTTATGGGGGTTTTTTTTCTCCCGTTAAGTCTCCTCCTGTGCCCTTGAGACCTATCTATTATTTCAGTTATGCTGTTTCATATTGTCAGAGATTTCTACAGAACATAGGTCAAAGCATGGTGCAAACCTTCAGCAATAACCAAGTTTTGAATTGTTTAATAAGTTTAATAATTACTTTATGCTTGTTGCTGCAGCTCAGAAAGCAGAAACACCAAAAACATTTGAAGAATGTCAATGAGATGTAGTCTGATAAAGCTTACTCACTCTTCTGTGAGCTTCACAGTCCTGAGCAACATCACCAAAGACAAGCATTAATTTCACATTGCCCTCTGGAGGCCTTGATAGAAAACTGCAGGCAAGTGTTTTCTGTGATACTTTTGCAAAATATTTCCTAAGAGAAATGAAAAAAGTACTGTCTCTCAGTAGAAAAAGAAATCACCCTGTCCTGCAACTGCAGGAAAAAGACATTAATAAGTTATTATTGTTGGTAACATTATTGTGACAGTGGTTAACCTTTCATTGTGATTTGTTTCATTTTTAGAAACTGTAAATTAATGTTCTTTTCACACATTTATCTGAGCACATTTTAATGATCTATTTTAAGATCAGACACAAGGTTATTTTTACTTCTCATACTGTAACAGTTGATAAAAAAAATATGTTGGTCTTTCTTTACTTGCTATATTATTTGATTGAAGTTCAATATTGCATGTGGTTCCTTCCAAAAATTAAATAAATTCATGCATTTGGATAGTTGTGCTATCCATTCATTTTGTGTGGCAATGATTTCCAAACAACAAATCATACATGTCCCTTATTTTGACATGACAGTCATTTTACCTGATTCACAAAAATAGTTTTATGTATAAATAACTTACAAATTGGGTGCGTGTACAGAAATACACTTTTT
Source organism: Poeciliopsis gracilis (assembly GCA_911649635.1). NCBI lineage: Eukaryota > Metazoa > Chordata > Actinopteri > Cyprinodontiformes > Poeciliidae > Poeciliopsis > Poeciliopsis gracilis. The sequence goes on from CAJVRI010001403.1 coordinate 4,571,613, forward strand.
GTATAAACTAAAACAGCAACATCACTAACGTTTTTGATGACAGGAGGTTAATACTGACATGTCTCAGATGGGCACACGTAGTGGAAGTAGTGAAAGGACTTAGTGTGGGAAACCAGAATAAACCTTCTCACATAGCCCCTCAGGGACAATAGACCCTGACCTTTGCCCTGAAGAGATGGAAGTTAAATGGGAACTTGTCCCTTAAGCAAGTGATTTGTTCCACTCTTACTGTCACAATTAATGCTATCAACTTTTAACATTTTCACCATGTAAAATATGTTTTCCAGCCTCAAATATTTATTTATTTTTTACCATTTTAAGAGTTTTTAAAAGTAGTTTATATTTTACACACCTCTAAAGCCGACCAATATTTCCCTCCAGATAGTTGGTGATGTAACATTTGGTTGTTATAGCAACACACAGCTAGCATCTGTCTTAAGAAATCCTTGTGTGCTGCACAAAACAGGCAGTCAGTGCAGGAATCTCACATCAACCTGCCCTTCACACAGCCTGCTAGGCACGTGTCAAATAAACTGTTTGTATCTGGATAGTAGCATCTATGTGAACAATCTTTTGAATCTAATCCTAATGAAATTACATTTTTGGTCAAGAAAATCATAATGATATTCATAGATTTGAAGTTCTACATATTAATTAGATGAAAAAAAAAATCTGTGTTAGTATTCATTTCTGACTACACTATGAAATTCTGTTTCAAAGTACTGTTTATGACTCACTTTCTTTTCTCAAAATGACATTTTTGTTTCTGATCAAATAATTTTTTTTTACTTTGACAGTACAGTTTCAGGTTTACAATCAGCTAAAATGTTCTATTTTTAATTTATTTGTCATAAATGTAATTCAGAACAAATATATATTTGGCTAAAACACATTATAATTCTTTTTTCTTTCTTTTTCTTACATTTAAAGTGTGCACTACATTAAAAGCATAATTCATCTGGATGCATGCTGGGCTCATCAGTGTGTGCTCAGTCAGAGGTATTGATCTCAGCATCAGGGAGCCCCTCTGCTCCCTCTGCAGGGTCGCCACTTTCCCACATTCAGACAGAGCTCTTTGAGTGTGTTCCACCTGCTCCTCTGAAATCTAACCATTGTCCCTCGGGGAATAATGGGAGCGTGTTGCTGCCCCACATGCCTTATTGTCCTGCAGAGTTCTCTGATTGGTTCAGAGTGTGGGAAACTCCAGTCAAACCAAGACCCACACATTTAAACGGAGATCTGGGACTATAAATACAAGGGATGAAGCCAGCAGAGATCAGATACTCTCTACAGAGACCTCTCCAGCACAGAGATCCAACCATGGCACCAGCAATCACTGCAGCAATGACCAGCTCGCATGAGCATTTGATGCTGAACCACAAGGTAAATATGAAGCTCATATATTGGTTATCCTTCAAGAGAGTTTGTGAATTTTGTTAGAAATGTTACACAGCAGAATGTTTTTAATAACAGCTTTATTTTATTCCTGCAGCTCAGAAAACCTCAGGTGGAGAAACTACGCAGAGAGCGAATCAACAGCAGTATCGAACAGCTCAAGTCTCTCCTGCTGGGTGCAGAGTTCCTCAAACAGCAGCCAGACTCCAAGTTGGAGAAAGCAGACATCCTGGAGATGACTGTTTGCTTCCTGAGGCAACTGCAGACGCAGCATCCCGATATGGACTCAGGGGCTGTTGAGCTGGGGTATTCCAGATGTGTTCAAGAGGCTGTGCACTTCCTGTTCAAAAATGAAGTGAAGACACAGTCACAAAGTAGACTCCTGAAGCATTTCAGCATGATGGAGTCTTCCTCCAAGAAGAACTTGAGAAAAGCAGACCTCTCTCCTCAGAGCTCAACAGAGCAAGGCAGCGTCAGGAAAGACAAGAATCCGCTTCACAGCGCCCTCTGGAGGCCGTGGTAATGATTACAGCACGGAGTTCCCACAAGAGAAACTTAGACCATATTGGTCTAAAAAATGTAATGGACTAAATTCTTTTTTGAAATCAAATTATTTCTGTTTAAACAGAACATGCTATATATTTTGTAAATGTGTCCCCCCTCCAAGATTACATTTCCTATGAAAATTAATAGAAAGCATTGTCTTTGATTTTCAAAAGACAAACATATTTTTATGCATTTTTGTATAAAATTTCTATAACTGTACTAGTGATGATGTAGTTTTGATTATTCATAATCATGTTCTACAGTTCCTTTTTTTGGAATTATTTGGAAGGAGCTATTCTTTCTTTACAAATCTGTTATATGATTGAAACATTTATACTTTTGTTTTAAAAAGATTTTCTTAATTTTGTAATTTTGATTACAAGTTTTCATCAGTAATGTTTATTACTTTTGGGGAATCATAATTGATCATCTTGATCATGTATCATCAAGTATCTACCTCATTTTTATTTGTATAAATGATCTGCTTTTTGTTTTACAAAAGATTTGCTTAGCAGTCACAGTTTATTTGTGACAGAACTTACATAAAGAAAAACAACTGCATTTGTTGTAATAATGATGGATTTGATCTGTTTTAAGGTCAGCTTTTGATATTATGTTTATTTGGTTGATTAAAACCATATTTTCTATTCCTTATACAGAGTGAGTTTCATATGAAACAATGTACTTTGTCTTTCATAAGGACAGATGTTCATTTACTTCTCTGAGTACATGATATTTTGTTGAAGTCTATATTTTGTTGTTGATGTATCATCACTAGTTGGAGCTTTAACAATTCAAATTGATCATTGTGCCTTGTTGAATAAACAAATACGACCAGATGAAAAGTTTTCTTCTCATTTTCTGAGATCACCTGTTGAAAATAATTTTAATATTTCAGTTCTTTAATCTGCCCACTGTTAAATTTCACTTGCAGGAACACCTTATTATACCCAGCGGAAACATCCTAATCTTAAGGAGATAAATGAGAAGCATTAAGATTAAACATATAAAGTAGAATGAATCGTAACACGTTATGATTTTTTATTGACATCATATGAATTTAAAGTATGTAATTTAAAGACTTTATTTTAATACATTGCTGGTGTCACAGACTTCCTTATGAAATATTTGGACTCATTTTTGAGACCTGAGGCAGCAGTATGCTGTGTTCATTTCTATTTAATAGAAATGAATATGCATTTCTATTTCTATTGAATAGAAATGAAAATTGGGAGAAGGGATGCTGGGGTATCTGGAGAGCAATGAGAGTAAAATCCAAAATGCAAAACTGTGGAAATTTTTTAAAAAATTTTGTTGGAAAAAATATAGTTTATTCATATCATCTACTCATTAAATTGTGGTTTTCCAGAGCACAACAGTTGACGATTTTGATATCTGATTTTGTCATTTTTATATGTACCTTACCTTTTACACCTAAAATCATAAACATGCAATAATAATTCAGTTTTAGTCTCAAAATATTATTAATAAGATACTATAAACTAATTTAATGTACTCAATTCAATCATTCCAATAATCTACATCATCCATCACAAATCATCAAAAAATTTTGAATCCAATTTTTATCTACATTAATTTTGGTAACCAGTAAAAATATTAACTCTGTTAAAACTTAAAATTCTGTAGTGACTGTGATAGATTCACTTAGCTGCACTTTGTCACATACTTTATATCACCACTTCAAATGTTGCTTCATTTCTGAGCCAGTCAATTGCTCTACTTCCCTCCTGCATGCCTGGTGATGTAATCCACTTTCTTCAGGAAAACAGAACCAGCATCTGTCACAGGCTGGCCCTTTGTGGTTTTATGACCATGGAGCAGGGAATTAGTGTGGGAACCTGAGACCAGCTTGTTACTCACATGGAAAGGAGGACACGTGCCATGAGATAACAGCATCTAGGCCCCAGAAACAAAAATGCTCAAAACATTTATCAAAAAATCTGGAAAAAAAAAAAAATACTACGATTTTAAAGCAAAAATTGTTTAAAACTGTATTCTTTTGACAGAGATAAATTTAAAAAATAATTTCTGTGAGATATACCCAATAAATAACCAACAAATTAAGATCCTTTTATTATTTTGCTTAAATTAGAAATATAATAAAATGATATCAGTCTATCTAATTAAAGGCTTATTTAACTGAATTTACCTGAAAATTTACCTGAAATTTACCTGAAAACTTTGCCGTAAACATTATCCCACCACGTGTGAGCTGGGATGAAGGGCGTGTGCTCAGTTCAAGTAATTGATCCCAGCATTAGCCAGCAGATAAGCTCTCTCTACAGGGTCACCACCTTCCCACATTCACATAGCTCTTTGTGTGTCAGCTCCATCTGCTCCCCTGAGACCTAAACATAAAGCCCCAGGCAAAGATGACAGCGTGTTGCAGCCACACATGCCATATTGTCTCATTCAGCTCTGTGATTGGCTGAAACTGTGGGAACCTTCATGCAAGCCGAGACCCACATTTCTAAATGAGATGTTGGACTGTAAGTCGAGAAATGAATTCAGAAGGGATCAGGATCTCACTGCTGAGACCTCTACTGCACAGATCTAGCATGACAATTACAATCACAACAGCCATTTTCAAAAAGCATCTCACTCTGAACCAAAAGTTAGATTGACAAACTGCAAAAAGTTAATTATTTATTTATCCTGTCTATTTTGTAGTGACATATCCGTCCTTGCTGACAACTGCACACTTTACTCTGCAGCAATCAGCATCTATTGATACAATGGGTTCAGAGTTTCTCAAACAGTTCCCAAAGTTCTGGTCAGAACCTTTGATCTGAACTCAATACTTCTAACCAACATCAATAAAGGAAAGTATTTATTAACCATTGCCCTAGAAAAGTCATCATATATTGATATTGTTAATAGTGACATCACCACTATAGAGTCCAGCACTTATAAGTAGCTTACAATATATTCGTGTTTTTGAATAACCAAATTAAGTTTTTTTTTCTGAATAAAAGAAAGTAGGTTACTGTAGATTATGATTGTGCTGCCTCTGATTTTCGAGATACTGTTGCTATTTCTTGCTCTGTGAATGCTAAAACGCCCACATTTGTGAGGTGCTTTTTCAATTCTGAGGGTTCCAAACAATTTTACAATACAATCAGTCATATATTCATAGAAACATTCACACTCTGAGGGCTCTGAGCTACTTCTTGCTCTATGTAAACAATACTGTTGAAAGAGAATAAGCTGCAGCAATCAACCATTTATTTTAATAAATACTTTTTTAACATTCTTCATATTACAAAATGAAACAACAGTGTGCACATCTAAAATATTTTTGATATACTTTTCTATTTTAGATTTACATCAACAGCTTCCTGATATGGCAACACATTGTATAATGAGGACTTTTCGTTTATTGGCTGTGATGTGAAAAGTTAAGAGTGAAGATTTACCCAAAATCAGATCATAATCCTTGTATACATTCAAAGACTCATGATGCAACTTCCCCAGGAGGACAGCATCTTGTTTATACATTACTGGTTTGTATTAGTTTTTACAAAAACAAGACTATAAATAAGCTGATATTTCTGTAACTTCTTCCTCATGGGAATTCAGCCTTCCTACCAGTCCACAGGCAGAAGGCCAGGGTCACTCTTGACAAATATCAGCAGCATTAAACATTGCAAAGGTTGAATATTGCAGGGTTTTTTCCAAATGAAAAATGCTAGTTTTAAAAAGTTTGACATTTTGGGAAAATATAAGAGATGTCTATACCTGAATAATAAAAATAGGCAATAGTATATCTAACTTATCTGTGCCATGTTTATACAGGACAGTTCTTGGACACTGTCTCTTAATATTAACACTACAACTGATAGTGTTAATATTATCAGTTGTTTTCAATTTTTGTCTTAGTTAAACATTCAAGACTGCAATAAATGGCTTCTTCTTAACTATTCCTTCACAATTTTAACCCAAAATCACTTCAAACTGCCATCCTAATGTGGGTTCACCTTCATACTAATCTTTTCCCCCATTTGTTTGTGTGCTGCAGTGCTATCTACACAAAGGCTCACTCAGGTTTCCTATTTTCCCTCCTCTGAGCCAGCACGGCTGCCTGCACAAGGCTGGCTGTGCCCCAGTCACACGCCCTCCTCTTTCACTGCTGCTGGGAGCTGCTGCGACACACGGCTTCCCACACTTCTGTATGCGGCCCGCTCAGCCACACACACAATGGAAGTGTGTCTGGTGCCAACAAAGCCTGAGGAGCAGTTCTCAGGGAAGGAGAGCACAAGAGGCCACTCCACGAACAAACCATCTGCTTGGGCTGCAGTTCACTGCTGGGAAGCTCAGTAGGAAAATAATACATAAAAACTGAAACAGCAACTCAGAAATATGCAGCCTATGTTTTTCTCATTAAAATAAAAAAAAGTGTGAGAAATGCTATGCATCACTTCAGTAAGACTTGATTATTCAAAGAGTTTATTTTTTCTACGTATTTATCATTTCTGCCATTTGTTAATCATTTCTCTAGTTAATTGTTTTGCCTGGTTCTCATCCAAATAATTTTATTTTTTACTTGTTTTTTTTATAGTGTTTGCGTTTTTTGTTTAAAGGTCAAAGTCCAGGTTTAAAAATCACCGAAGGAAACTAAATTTTCCCGTGTCACTCTCATGGAAAACACTTTCCCACTGACCTTTCTGATGAGTGGCATGCAGATAAAGCATCCCACCTGTTCTCCATGACAGCCATTAAATTCAGCCTATTGTCTGGAGCCATGAAGCTTCTGATTGGCCGAACAGCAGAGAGAGCATCAGATCAGCAGCATAAATGCCGAGCAGAGATGGAGAAGAAATCATTGCGATCATCTGAACCTTTGCAGACAACTGAAGAACTTCCCAACAGAAGAAACTAGCTTTGAACATGGCTCTTTACACAGACCTCGCTCTTCAGGACACCATGAAGGAGGAGCTCTTCAGGTGAGACAAACTTACTTTCTATAACCTGCAAAGTTAAACATGGGTTTTTCACTTTTATCTTGCAAAAGTCATTTTCTTAGACTGAAGAAAATAATAAAAATGTAACTTTGTTTCTGTCAGATGCAAGCTTCACTCACTGGAGAGGAAATGCTGTACAGGAGTGGAGAAGCTGAAGGCTCTTATTGAGGCCCACCTGCAGAATGGATTTCCAGTTTCAGAAATCTTGGAGAAAACAAAGTCCTTCCTGACCCTGAGGAAAGCCCTGCTGTCTCTCAACGGCTACTCCAAGTACTCCAGAGACATTTTACGTCTGTTTCCCGATGCAGAGGATGATGTGACTCCACTGTGCTATTAACAAGAATGGACTACAGAATATCATCAAAACTGGACTGAAGCTGGTTCATTTTCATGAACCGCAATTGTGCGGTTTCAAAAAAGACATATTTCTAATAAAATTCTGCTTAGCTGAAAGAATTGTTTCACAAAAAGAGATTAAGTATGGACGTTTAAGGAATTTTGTAGAACAGTTTCAGATGTTAATGGCAAAAGAACGGTCTCATATTTTTTTTACATTGGATTTTGTTGTAGTTTAAACTGTTGCCAGAATAAGATTTTTGGATATAAAGTCATAGTTAAGCAATTATTAACTGTGTAAAATCCAACAATTTACTGATGTTGTGCTGCTATTTGAGATTTTTTGGAGATGTCCGGTCTCTTATCTTATCTTATCTATGCAAAGATTACTTTCTTTTTGTTAAGTAACATTTTTATCGCATTAGAATATTTTTTATCTGTTCAACTTGAGCACATTGTAACACTGCTGAATGGTGCCATTTTAACTGACTGCTGTGAAAATACCGACTAGTTAAACACTGTGTGACAACACACTGCATGTATATTTCTGCCTTGTTTCAAGGTATTGTGTCTGTGTGTGATATTCTTAAAAGCCAACCTTTCTTCTGAAAAGGGATTCAATTTTTCCTTGTATGCTGTGTATGCATATTTTTATTTTATTCATTTTTCTTTATATTCATCCAAAGTGGATTTTAAGTTTTTTGTGTTGTTACATATTTCAGGTAAATAAATATCTAAAGATTAAAAGCCTTGTCTTGTGGCATGTTTTCAGTCAAAATCTTTTAAATTAAACCCATTTTTCAGTTATCAAATATTTTGAGATACTACCAACTGGTATAACATGTCACATTTGAATCCAGTTATTTGAATAACTGGATTCAAATGTACTATCAGCGATTACATATGGATTATCTGTATTTCTTTTTGTCTAACCAAGCTGGTTAGACACCAGCTAGGTTAACCAACTTTCGGCCCTCTGGATTGAAGAGAAAGTCCAAGTGTTCTGGTTGAGGTCAAGATTTCCAACAGATCATTCCCTCTACTTGACTCACAAATTATTTAACTAAAGAAAAAACTTTTCAAGTTACTTCAAGGCCTATATTTTATAAATGCAGGTTATTTTTTTTAACTAATAATGAACTAAACCCAAGTAATGAGTTTGAAAATGGTATAGTTGCTGGAGGCATTATTATATCAGAATAAGGGTCACTAAGTAAAGGTATCGTATTTTCACTTTTTAAAAAAAAGTCATCCAACTTTTTTTCCTTTTTTTTTTTTACATTTGAATGAGGGACTAAACTATGTTTACATTTTTTAGTTTGCATGAAACGTTTTATTCAAATTTGAATCAGAAAATTTTAATAAAATATGATGTCATTTTAATTACCCATTAGCCTGCTTCCTGTTTATCAAAACCAAAGCACTTTAGTGCAGTGAAAACCCCAGACCTTGAAGTTAATGATGTAAAATATAATATAATCAAGAAACCCCATCAGTTATAGAATTAGAACAAATGTACTTATTCATTTTCTGTTTCTCCTATGTTATCAATGTTTCTGAAACATTTATAACATAATCTGTCCTCTGGCTCATTGGTGCTTCATATTATTATTTGCCAACTACTTATTATACTGCAGCCAGACTATTATCACTGTTATTACTGTTATTTTTTTTTTCTTCTTTTTGATAAACAAAAGTTTTCAAAGCTAAATATTCTTAATTTCAAACAAAGTAAAAATGAGTTGAGCAAATGTTGTTTTTCTGATTGTTTTATTGCGCATCACTTGGTTTGAAGAGATACATTCATTGTAAGACATGTTCCAAGTATTGATTCCTTCCTTGAAGGTATGGGTGCTGTCACTCATAGAGTTATAAAGCAGCACATTTGTCTTGAATCTCATCTGCTTAACAGAAAAAGCATGAAATTAAGATTTTTTTTTAAAACCAATGAGGCCAGATCAATCAGAAGAAAATGTGGGAAACACATATAAATCTGAAACATGTTAAAACATGAACATAAAACTGTCCCCAAAATGGAACAAGTCATACAAACATACATTGTTGTCATCACTGCCAACATTATATGAGTATTTACATTGAGAATAATGTTGATACCATCACAGAATTAGACTATGAACTGACATGTTTGTCACTGTTTCATAAACAAAATAACAGAATTTCTTGTTGAAGAAAAAGCATTTTCTAGCCTTTACAAAAGGCAACACAAAACACCTTGATACAGGCAATGACTCTTAGATATAAGAAAAGCACAAGTGAGTAAAAGAACAGAAACTTTGAATTCCAGGGCTTAAGTCCAACATTTTTACCATGGCCTCCAGAGGGAGCTGTTGGCTGGGCTCTTTTTCTTGATGGAGGCCTGGATTGTGGAGTTCATAGGAAAATTGTCTTTCAGGTTCCTCTCAGAGGAAGACTGCAGCTTGTTCATGTGGTTCAGCAGTCTTCTTTGAGACTGTGTCTTCAGGTCATCTTTGGACAGGAAATGGACCACCTCTTGGAAACATCTGGAGTAGCCCTGATCAGCAGCCCCTGCATCCAAATGTGGATGCTGCTGCTGCTGCTGCTGAAGCCGTCTCAGGAAGCAAACTGTCATCTCCAGGATGTCTGCTTTCTCCAGCTTGGAGTCTGGTTGCTGTTTGAGGAACTCTGGACCCAGGAGAGACTTGAGTTGCTCGATGCTGCTGTTGATTCGCTCTCTGCGCAACTTTTCCACCAGAGGCTTTCTCAGCTGCAGAAACGAGGACAAACTCATTAGCAAACTTGATCTGCATGCAGCAAATGTCACTAATGCTCATAAAAGATAATAATTTTTTTCAGGATTTTTATATTTACCTTGTGGTTCAGAGTCAGATGCTCCTGTGGGTTGGAATTTGCTGAAGGGATTGTAGGTGCCATTGTTGGATCTCCGCGCTAGAGGTCTCAGTAGAGAGAATATGATCTCTGCTAGCTGCAGCCCTTCTTTATATAGCCACACATCTACATATGAATGTGTGGGTCTTGCTTTGCCCAGAGTTTCTCACAGTCTTGGCCAATCAGAGGGAGCAATGAGACAAAAAAGGATGCAAAACTCTGAATGGTATTATTGCCTTGAGGATAATGGTTTGATCTCAGGGGAGCCAAAGGAGCACTGAAGGGGGAGAACGTACAAAGCGCTGTTTGAATCTGGGAAAGTGGTGACCCCAGAGTGTGTGGAGAGCTGCTTCTTGTTGCTGGGATCAATGACTTTGACTGAGCACACGCTCATCGTCCTATCACACTCAGCCGAAATTGACAAGAAAAAGTAGATCACATTTTATTGATTATAATCTGTCCATTCTTTTAACAGAAATGTTTGGGTTTTTTTTTTTCATTGAATGTCTTACGAAATATATACTCTCCTTAGCAGAGTATTGTGAATCATGACTTTATCAGTCACAAATGAGAAATTATTTTTCAAAATATTTTTTGGGACATTTCTGCTCACATGGATAGTCCAGAAATAGTTCCCTTTCATCCTTCCATCAAAATAAGGAATTCAGTGGGAACAATTTGAATCTAAGAGAAAGGAAAAAGAGCTTTTGAATGTTCATTAATCCTTAGGATGTCTGCATTCCTCATAGACATTTTACAAAAGCTTGGTAGTGACGAGTCTGGATGACAGGAATTTCCATTGAGAGGAAGAAGGACAAAACTCGTAAACTGACTCCATAATTAATGTGATGCGCAACCAGACACACTTCTTTTGTTCTTGGGCGTAGTAAATGGACAGAGTGTGGGAAACCAGAGAAAACTCACTCACAGAGCCCCTGTGGGACAATAGATGCCGACTAGACAAAGATGTCTGTGAAAGGGGGGGATGAATTATTTACTGGTGAATCGTAAAAGGTTACATATTTTACTCAGCAAGGCTGGGAATATGCTTACCTAGGTCTTGTAGCATCAACATCATGAAGATATTTTTGTCAGTTTTGAAAAATTGTCTTCCTGAATATAGAATAGAATAGAATTCAACTTTATTGTCATTGCACTGTCACATGTACAAGCAACGAAATGTAGTTTGCATCTATCCAGAAGTGCTATACATGATATAAATATTTATAAACAGGTGTATGAAGATATAAACAGAGAATAATATTGACGTGCTATAAATAAGATGTTTTGTACAAATATAAATATAAATGAGAGCTTATGTACATGTTATACAAATTACACAGATTATACAGAATATACAGGAATATGAAGAATGGATTGTATATATATATATATTAGTTGTTTAGTTGTTTTAAAATAATAAGATTAAATCTAAAATAAATTTATATTTTAGCCAAAGGTGAACATTTATTTAATTTCAATTTGCAGGATGTGTTATTCAACCATATTTGTTTGAAAGTGCTTCCTTATAAATTTACCAGAAACTTAACAGAAAGTTTCTGGTGATTTTTTATTTTTAATTTTTAGAATAACTCACAAATAATAAAACTATAAGAGTTCATTTCCTCATCTGTAAATAATATAAGTAATAATAATTTTGTGTTACCTTGAGAAAAACATTAGTTGCTCAGAAGTCTGGACCTAATCTCACAAAACCATGAAACTTAAGAGTTTAATATTCTTGCTTGTTGCCTCATTATAAAGTACTTGTTACACTATAGCCAAAATATTTATGCTTATTTCTGTCATTCTCTCATCCTCATTGAAAGGGCTGCCTAAACAACAAACATTACCCTGGGGGATGAGCCAGAAGCTGCTTGTGTGAGGAAGAATTAGCATTTAACAAGGCACATGTCCATTGTTGAGCAGGAGCTCCTTGAATGGAGCAAGTGTGGGAAAGCTGTGAGGAGCAGAGTCACAGTTCAGCATGATTAGCATCCTCAGCTTCACCAGCACCTGACTATTCTCCAAGGGGAGTTGGCACACTTCAGGGGAAAGCGTCTTTCACCACTGTTTCTATTTTCTTACTTTTTCTCATTGCTGCCAACTTTGTAACTTTTGCCAACTTCATTTCCACTCTGTGTAAGGGTCATTATTGAGCTGTAAAGTCTTTTTCATATGCATTTTCACTAATGGATGGCAACATTTCAAGGCTTCTTGAAAGGCTCCTTTATAACATGGTCTGTAAACATTTTTGCTTAACAGTCTGACAAAAACCTACTTTTGTGTTGTTTAAAAAAGGCTTTGAATCTATTGTAAACATAATATAATTGTGCTGGAACCCAGATTTCCTTGACCCCCTGTGTATTACTTTCCATTCTACAAAACTATGAACTGTAAGGCCAATGTGTATTTACGCTAAACTACATTCAGTCCTTTTAGCACATCACAGCACAATTTCTGACTCCAGTAACAGTATCACAGTCTTCTTATTCTGAAATTAATGTGTTAGTCAGGGCTATGTTGACATATTTAGATTATAGACTAATATTTCCTCTTTCAATTCAATATTATAGGCTTATCTTGTGACATTTGTTTTTCATATGAACAGTGTCGGTGTGCACAAATTGATTGATCCCAGCAACAGGCAGCAGATCTGCTAACTCTCCAAGGTCATCAGTTTCCCACATTCACACAGGGTGCCATTAAAGTCCTTACTCCTGCCCCCTTAGTCATCCACCTGTTCCCCTGAGACCCAACTGTTGTCCCATCAAGCAGAACGACAGCACATAGACTGTTACTGCCTATTGTCTAGTAAGGCTCTCTGATAGGCTGAAACTGTGAGAAACTTTGCACAGAATAAGACTCTCATTTTCACATGGAGATATTCAACTATAATTCGGAAGGAATGGGGCGAAATACGTTATCTCTTCTTTACAGAAACCTTCACAGACCAGGGATCCATGCAGTGACGTCAGGGGAGGCATCATGGAAACATAATATATAAGTATAAAATAATTTAAATAGCTATTTTCACCCTGTGGTTTGTACTACAAAATATTTATTTTTCATTTAGCTTAATCAATTTTGATTATTTTTTTCTTCAAAATCGCTGAATTTTCGCATTTTCCCATTCAAAAACTCGGAAGCGCACCCAGGTATGCAGCGAGCTGAGCCTCACCTGGGATTGCGCAACCTCTCGCTAACTGCGGTGGCTGCCATTCTATGGGAGCATGCTCCTCCTGCCTGTACGTCGCCAATAACAAGTTTAAAACCATTTAATATATAAACTGATTTTCCATAATTTAGCTTATATATATATATATATATATATATATATATATATATATATATATATATATATATATATATATATTTTTTTTTTTATTTTATTTTATTTATTTTTTTTTTTACAGTGTTTTTGGTCACCAACTGTGTGTGTAACGTGTGCTGAGGAGGTATCATAAAAGGCAGAGATCAAATACGAGGTGAGGCAGGCAGTTCTCTGGCCTCAGGGCAGGGGGCGCTCCTGATCCCAGACATTGTGACTCCACAACTGCAGAGTAAGAGACAGTAACAGCGAGCTAGCCATGGAGTAAGCTACACGTTAAAGTCAAGTGCAGCGATATATTTATAGTTTTCTACTCTCACCACAGCAATCACTTATTAATAAAAACACAATAAACATTAAGCCTAAAATCATACTACAGCAACAGATTGAATGTTCAGCTTATTGTGTGGGAAATATTTGAGTGTTTTATTTTGTGGGGTTGTCTTAAGTTTGATCGAGTTAACGGAATTACGTCAACAGAATCTACGGAGACAGCGCGGCTGTACATGATCTGTCAAATAATCTTTTTGCCCTGCAGCATTGTCCACATGCGAAATTTCCTTATGTGAACAATAACATGCAGGGGGTCTATATTTGTACATCTGATTATGATTAAGTCAGTACCTCACCAACTATGAACCTCACCGCACGTCACTGGATCCATGACACCAACAATCACTCCAGGAGTGAGCAACTCTCAAGGGCGTCCGAGTCTAAACAACAAGGTAAATATAACTTAAGAAGTAAGACAACTATTATTTTTATAGTGCCAACTAACTTATTAATGTATTCTTTTGTTTTTGTTGCTGCAGCTCTTAAAACTTCTGGTGGAGAAATTATGCAAAGACCAAATCAGCGGCAGCTTAAGCCCCTCCTGAGTCCAGGTCCCTCAAACAGAACCGTGTTCCAAGCTGGTTCTGTGCTAACCCACAGAACCAGAAAAGGCAACTAAACTATTACAAAGAGTTGCAGGTTTCCTCTGAACCTGAAAGAGATTTTCCCCTCTGAGCACCGCAGTCCACATCAATAACAGTACAGATAAGGGCGCCCTCTGGAGATCTTTATAAATACATTTAATTAAAGACAAAAGTGTATTGGTTTGAAAATACAATCAGATATAGATGTCTTCAACTCACTTACATTAAGAATACATTATATATATGTATTCTTAATACATGTTAAAAATATAATATTGAAAGATACAGTATTGCAGTCTATGTTAAAACTATGTTTAAGAAAACTACCTTCAAGCTTCTGTTTCATTGACGGTCTTAAAATGAAAGGCAACCCCACTACGCTCACGCCTCTCTTACTTTGCGTGCAAGCTGATTGGTTCCTGTGAGGAGTGTACGTACGGCACGTATGCAGCGTCATATCATAGACGACCATGGCGGAATGTGGTCGAGTTGACAGCAACACAAGTAGTCACACCATGGATAAAAGCATTACCCTTCCACCGGATGAAATTTTCCGTAATATGGAGAATGCAAAGCGCTTTGCCATAGACATAGGTAATCGGAAACTTTATTCCTCTTCTGGAGACATTAATAACTTTTGCAGGGATGTAGCTAATCCTCACATTTAGGGCAGGCTGCTGCAACACGACTTAGATAAAAGTAAACAAAACAAATAGAATTGTAGCTTCTTAAAAGATACTCAAATGTTTATTTGTGTCAGATGTAGCGTAATTTCTCTGGAAAAAGGTCTTGGAGTGTTTTTGTGGATAACGTTTGTTTTTGTTTGAAACGGATGTTTTAACCACCACAACTTGGTGAACTGTTACTGGTTTTGTCATTTTCACATTAGCTCATGGTTTCTTTTGTTTACTGCTTATGTGTTTATATTAACAGGTGGGTCTCTGACTAAGCTTGCTTACTACTCTACTGTTCAACACAAGGTGGCCAAAGTACGATCCTTCGACCACAGCACAAAGGTACGTTTGTAAATAAATAAACAAAAGTGTGGGGGGCCTGAGGAGTTTTTTCTTTTTGAAATTCTCAATACTTATCCTTTCTTTAATCGCAGGAAGCAGCAGGCGACAAGCTGTATGAAATAGCAGTACAGGAAGAGGTCACAGCTCGCCTGCATTTTATCAAGTTTGAAAATGCCTACATTGAGACATGCTTGGACTTTATCAAAGACCACCTGGTCAACACCGAGACCAAAGTCATTAAAGCAACAGGTGGAGGGGCGCACAAGTTTAAAGAGCTAATAGAAAGGAAACTTGGGCTCAAGTGAGTATACGAAAGTATGTTAGAAAAATGTTCATTTCACAAGACCATGTTTAAAGGTTAGAAGTTAAGACAGCTGCTACATTATACTACTTTGTTTTTCTCTTTAATTTATTTTGAGACTTATGACAGTTGCAACTTTAATTGCCAAATTTAGTTTTTATATGTTGCAATAGAGTGTTTCACAAATTATTTCTTAGTGAAATTTTAGTTTTAATAAATTACAATATTCATTCAACCTAATATCCCCATACCAGTAATATGTAAGTGTTTTTCTATTTACTGGAGTTTGAAGACACAATGTGATAGAATGTGCTCAGGAACTGGTTGTTGACATTTTATACAACACTGTAGTATCACCATCCATACCAGACAATAAAAATTTTGGGGGCATTTTGGAAAATTCTGGCACATCAGCTGTGCAGCATAACTACAGAATTGCAGCAGTGGTGCTATGCACAATTGGGACACAAAAATCCCAGCCATAGGGCTAATTATTAAATTGCGATTACTCAATTAATATTGAGTAATCGCAGTATGTAGAATGGTTAAAACTTAAAGTGAAACAGGCAACTTCACCTACTTTCTGATTCATTTGGTTTATAGTTGATTATCGGACAACTTGAGGGTATTTGAGAGCAGAGGGATTGTAGACAAGCAAAGTAATAATAATATGAGACAATTTCATTAAGCCAAAAGTAATGTACCATGTTGCAATGAAGCAGAAAAATTGGGACTTCTCCATCTTTGATCCCAATAAACAAACATATTTAAAACAAGATTACGTGGAAAGTGATTCATACTTAATAGTTCAGATGATATTTATTTTTGTAATCTGCCTGTATAGCTATGAAGTAAATCTGCTTTTCATTTGAAATGTTTGTCCTCATAGCAGCACTGTAGGAAAATCAGATTTCTGATGGTAATTAACAAAGGGATGAGATCGTCTTATATTTGTTTGTGTGTTGCACTGTGGCAGAGTGGACAAAGAGGATGAGATGACCTGTCTCATCAAGGGCTGTAATTTTGTGCTGAAGAACATCCCTCATGAGGCTTTCGTTTATGCCAAACATGCTGACTCAGAGTTCCGCTTTCAGACCACTAATCCTGACATCTTCCCCTACCTGCTGGTGAACATCGGCTCAGGGGTCTCAATAGTCAAGGTAATTATAGAGAACTTGAATTTATGTAACTTATGTATAAATATGAGCTAATGAGCTTTTGGCTGTACTTTCATTTCCATTTGTGAAAAAACTTCTAATTAAATAGTATTGTTATTTACTTGTCTTATAAGGTTAAGATAAGAGGTATTCACACCTCTTAATAAAGTGACTTACAAAAATAAACTTGTTCATATTTACTGTTCTTTCTACCATTAACTTCAGTTGATTTAATGTTATAGACCAACACAAAGTCATGCAAAGTTATGAAACAAAGTTTTTACAAGTAAAAAGCTGAAAGTGTTGCACGTATTTGTACTTGCACCTTCAGGTATAAGTCTTATGTCTGTATGTGTTTTCCTGTTTTGCTCATCTACAGATGTGAATTTTGCTATTTTTTTCCCAAATTGCTCACATGCACTCAGATTGGATGTGAGCATAAATTTTCAGCATCTTTTATTTATTGTAGGTTTTGACTCTCAGAATGGCATGTATATAAGAAAGTAAGCAGTCTTTTCGTGGAAGGACTTTCTCTAATCTTTAATCTCAGTCAGGTATTTGCATCTCAAGCTGCTGGAGGCTATGCACAGATTGGCCAGAATGGCTTTGTTTTCCATTATGCATCTACAAATGCATATTGTATGACAAAAGACAAACAGTTGACATAAACTTTCTACAATAAAAATGGAAAGCAAAGGTTCAGTTGCTTAGAAGCGGGAAATACATACACATACAAATACAAAGAAAAACAGACAAGAACATGTCGTAGCTGGTTAAATCCTGCCAGGCAGTGAACATTCACTACTTCCATTCTAAATAAATAACACTGCTGTTCAAATGTTCTCTGGTTTCAACTGCATCCCCTAGTAAATACTGTATGTTGAGCATCTGAGCTGAAAAGAGAAAACCTTGACTTAAAGCCATTATGTCAGCTGATTTTTTAAATTTTTAAAAAAATTTTTATTTTATGTTTAATGGTTGACAATAGTGTTCATATTTTATGTTCAGTTTTGAGAGCGCTATTGTTATCAAAGTAAACTTTATGTAAAATACTTTTCTGTGTTCGTCTCTGGTCCTTACTTAAAGTTTAAACATGAAGAAAATGGATATCTGGAGCTGCTTCTATCGCTACAGCGATTTCTACTTCCTTCAGAAATTTATTGATTTCAGGGGATTGAAACTACACAGAAATCTGAAAATATTTCTTTAAGATGTAGGAAATATTTTAGATGAAAATGTTGCTTATTTTGACATATTTATCCTCTTATGGACGTCTTTGTGTATTTTTGACAGGTTGAATCAGAGGACAAATTTGAGCGAATAGGTGGAAGCTCAATAGGTGGTGGGACATTCTGGGGCCTTGGAGCGTTACTCACCAAGACAAAGGTATGTCTAATAAAGTTTTGTAGTTGTTACTTTGTTGCATTTATTGTGCTGCCACCTCGCTGCATTTCAGTTACCCTGAGTCTCCTAAACTACATTTGTCTTTCTTTTGTGCAGAGATTTGATGAGTTACTACAGTTGGCCTCTAAAGGACAGCATTCCAGCGTGGATATGCTTGTCAAAGACATCTACGGAGGATCTTACGCATGTTTGGGGTTGACTGGAGATCTAATAGCAAGTAGTTTTGGGAAGTCTGCAACAGCTGACAAAGGTGATGCACAGATAAACAGATGTCATGTTGAAATATATTTTGAGCATACATCTTTTCCCGGATGACTGCAAGAATTATTATTTTGGATATGCAGTTTATTGATATTAAAAAAACTTTAGTTTATAATATATTATATATATATTATACTTTATTATATATATTCATATATTATAAAATATATTGATATTTTATATGGTCCCCGCTGGACCATATAAAAATGGTCCAGTGTGGACCATTTTTTAAAAGGACTGCTATCAATTTTAATTGATAGCAGCTACAGTGTTGTGTATTAGCTACTTAAAAAAACATTAACATAATTTTTTGTGAAAATCTAGACTTTGGTTTCTGTTTTTGCATGACCTACAGATTTTAGATTTCAATAGAACCAAACTCAGTTTTAACCACCATCAGTGATTCGGATCACTGATGGTGGATCTTTAAATATATAACTCAGTAGCTATTACCTTTTAAACATATTGTGTTTCATTGCTAAAAGACACCTTATTATGTTATTTAAATACAATATGTACATTGCGTTGTTTCATTAACACAGGGTTCATTTAGTCATAATGAAGAATGAAAATGTTTGCCTTTCACCCAGTGCTGATATTTCAAATGTTAGGAAATAAAACAGCAACAAAGCTAACCCTTTGCTTCTATTGAGCAATTGCTGTTGTAGTTTATTCATCTTTATTCTGAATTCCAATATTATTAATAGAGATACAAATCCCTTTTTGGCTTGCAGTGCTTTTTCAGTGCATCCCCTGTTAAGGTTTTTTTTGTCACAACATCACAAACTTAGAGGATTTTTTTAATTCAAGTACTGTGTACAGTGCTGTGAAAAAGCAAACCAGAATCTTTAAGGATCCTGGATTTCGTTTTGCCTGAGGTTATCTTTGTCTAATATATTTTCATAATCTAAAACATTTAATCTGTGACAAAACAATCTAGGTTTTAATTTTTCTCCCCAACACTAAAGTAATGCAGGTTTGTAATTGGGAAAGGAAATTATACATGATTTCCATTTTTTCCAAACATTATGAAAAGTGTGGTGTGCCTTTCTGTTCCACCCCCCTTAGTCTAATACTCCTAATTAAAATCTAATGAAGACAAAGGCCTTCAGAAGTTATCTAGTTTGTGAGAGAACAGTAATGAATGAAGAGCAGAGCATCATGAAGGCAAAGAAACAGCAGATAGTCAAGGGACACAACTGCAGCAAAGTTTAAAGCAAGATTAGGGTATAAGGCAGTATCTCAAGCTTTAAACGCCTCATGGAGCACAGTTTTAAAATGTGTGGTTGTAACAGTCATAAGTGATATGACTACATTTGCAGGGGACTATATTGTTCCTCACATAGAACATTGTTTTCTCATATAATTTGTTTTTGAATTGTAGAGTTCTCAAACGAAGACATGGCCAAGAGTTTACTCCATATGATCAGTAACGATATCGGACAGCTAGCCTGTCTGTACGCCAAACTCCACAACCTGTCCCGAGTCTACTTTGGAGGCTTCTTTATCAGAGGACACCCTGTCACCATGCACACAATAACTTATAGCATCAATTTCTTTACAAAGGTAAGATTTATTTACTTTTATGACACAGAAATTATGTCATCTGCTCTATGTGTTGCTCATATGTTGAGCCCCCTCATATTCTGTTATTACAGGGTGAAGTTCAGGCTTTGTTTTTGAGACATGAAGGCTATCTTGGGGCCATTGGAGCTTTTCTCAAAGGAGCAGAGGAAGATAGTAAGGACATATTAGTTTGGTATATTCTCCCATCTGGACGCAGTACAAAAAAACGAGCTAAGTAGAAACTTGTAAGAGCTTGAATTTCTGCACAGGAATGTAGGGCAGTGGAGGGGCTGAGGAAAATCTTAACTGAATCCTGCTATTTTACAGCTTGCCATGCAGAAATGTTAGCATTGCAGTGATATACTAGGAGTATGTTTAGCCAGCATAAATAGCAATACAAATCACAGAAAAAAATGTACAAACCCACAAGCTGCTAGTGCTATTGCAACCACTCTCATATTCCAGTTTCAGTGATTGCATCATAATCAGAGGAGAGAAAAGACTGAATCACCTGTTTCAATGTCAAACCTGCAGCTGATGTGACTGGATTTAACTAAATAGTGTCATTAGATTTTATACCTTTTTGTTTTACCACATTAGAAAGATCAAAAATCATGTTATTACAATGTCATCAACTTGTTAATGGTTGAAATACAGTGAAGCATGCATGTAATTATGAGGTTGTTTTTCTTTTTTAGATCCAAACCAGTACAGCTGGGGTGAAAACTATGCAGGAAGCTCCGGTTTGATGAGTGTCTCTCCTGACATGAATCCAATGCAGCGTGCTCGCAGTGGAACAGTAAGTCATATGATCCTTTGGCCTATTTATCACACAAAGGCATTCATTTTCTTTCTGCAGGAGTTTTTGTTTTTTTTTCAATATAATTTTCTCATTTTTAAAAATTTTTTTATTTAAAACCATAATTATAGAAAGCCACATTTTGAGTCTGATAATCATCCATTTCCTTTCCACTCATTCTTCTGTTCACCTAACTCTCCCCTTCAGTTTCCTGTAAGTATCTCCTCCTGCTTCATGTGTTTTCCTTTCTTTAATAACCTACTGCTTCTGGTCCCAGTTCCTTTTTTGCATAGCTGGAAGCTTAACTCTCAAGCAGTGACAGAAACCATGTTTGCTCCGTGAGGCTGCTTAGCTCTAAATCACCTGCTTCTAATTTGTTTCTAACCAAATTATTCTCTGACCAGATGATTTAAAATGGCTTGTTTCTGGTTTCCAGTGGTCAATAACAGTGTGTACTATGGTTTCTCATCTCCTGATGTGGTGTTTCAAAGCTTTAGGCTTCTGTAGAAAAATAGAAACTAATATTCCCTTTACTCTTAGCTGCCCTATGAATGTTTTTGCATCCATTTAGGAATAAATTCATCATAGATGGTATTTTAGATCAGCTGTTTTTCATGCAGTTCAGAAGAGTTTGTATGCAATATATTGCAAAAATATCCATGCCTCTTGAACCTTTATAGCCATAGATTTTGATGTGCTTTTTTGAGATAGTATGTGATTGAAGAACATAAAATAGTAAACAAGAAGTAGAGGTAACATTATTTTCTATTGGTTTTAAAAGCCTTTAAATTACATTTCTGTAAAGTGTGACTTCCATTTGTATTTAGCCTGTTTTTTATTCTCTTAAATACAATCAAATACAATCAAATGCAATAAGTACAATCAATGCTCTTAAATGACCTCATTAGTACATAGTCCACCTGAGTGTAATTTAGTCAGTCCTTTTTTGAGAAATTTGCAAGAGAAAACAGGTGAGCAAACATCATCACAAAGACAGAGCAGTGTGTCTTTGTGACAGACTGATCACAAAGACAGGTTGTCTTTGTGTCTGATTTGACACTCTGATAGTATCTGTGATCAGACAAAGACAAATTGTTTGATCACAAATACAGAAGACAATCTGTCTTTGAGATCTCAGGTATGAGATTTTAAATAAGTAGAGTTGGGCCTTGAGCATCACACACAGTTCGATCCATAATCTGAAAACGACGGCAGTATGGTACAACTTAGTCTTCTTCCTAAATTGACAGGCCTGGCAGGGAGAGCATTGATGAAAGTGGCAACCTAGAGACTTGTGGTAACTTTGGAAAAGTTGCAGAGATTCATGGCTTAGCTGGGAGAATTGTCTTGTTAGTGGCTTTTAGGATTAAGTCCTGCTGTAACTCCCTGCTTCTTCTTAACTTGTCGCTCCAAACCTTCTTTGTGTCAAATTGGAGGAAAATTACTAACATTAGAAAAAACTGCCAATGCTACATTTCTAATGTAGATATGCTGAGGGATAGTGATTTTCAATAGTTCAAAATGTTGTCGTTTTTTTGTTTTTGAACAAAACTTAAAGTATGTGTTGATTTATATTACTTTGTTTCCAGTTTGACATGTTAGAGATGGACCGTCTGGATAGACAGCTGGTGAATTTGCCTCTACTCCAGGATCCTTCCTCCTACATCCCCGACACAGTTGACCTTACAGAGGATGCTCAGGCCCGAGAATACTGGCTGTCATGCTTTGAAGAAGCTTTAGATGGGGTAAGATAACTGAAATTAATTCAGACAAACTTGTGAACAGCTGCAAAAATACTTTCAAAATCAAATATTAAAACTACATGAACTATTACAGTCAGATCTGTCTTATTTTTTCAAGCAGCCCAATTTAGAGTTTTCCTTTGCTTCTGTTAACTTTAATTTGTATGTTAGCATAACTCTCTCCAAGCCGTTTAAGAAGATTTAAACTTTTGAAGTTAGGTTATGGTATAGATTTTCGTTTTGAGTTATTTATTAAAACCAATCTCAACCCCCTCAACTGTTGATAATTTATTAATTTTCATTTTGAGTGGATCAAACATGCTGCAGCATGTCTGTGTGTCTTCTAGCATATTTCCTTTACAAATCCTGTAACAAGAAAAAAATTTGTCTTTATTTTCACATACTAGCAATATAGTTAATATACACCTAAGAATGTTTGGTTATTTATTTGAGTTGTGTCGTAGCTTGATACAGTATTAGATTTTTCTGCTCTTCTTCTGTATGTTTGCCATGTGAAAGTTGTAAATGTAAACCAGCGAGGCTGTGAACAGGGCTAAAGGCTGCTCTTCTTTCTTGGAGCAGGTGGTGAAGAGAGCTGTCGTGAGCCAGCCAGACATACCGGAGGCAGCTGAGAGAGCTGAGAAGTTTCGTCAGAAGTATCTACACAAACTTCAAACTCTGCGCCATCAGCCATTGTAAGGGTTCTTGTATGTCCTGTTTGCTTCAGCTTAACCTTGCCTTTAAATCCAAACTAAAAACCTTCTCATTGTCTGCATTAGCTTCATGTCTTCATTCTTCCTTTTACTGCCTCCTCATTTCAAAAGAACAATTAATGTTAATTCTATCTATTATTTCAGTTTTAGGAGTGAGCTGTGCTAAGTAAGTGTGCATTAGTTATAATTTAGTTTGTTTATGCTTAGTGTCTGGGTATGTGATTTGGGAAAAAATCTTTGATGTCAAACTTAGAGTTTCAGATTCTATAAATTCAATCTGTCGCAAATAATAGAAATCTGCAAGAAAGACGTGTTTCCATCCTAGCTCTGCTGTCTGTTTATGTTTTTCTTTGGCTAATGTAGAGTGCTTCTCTTCTCACCTAGTGCTTATGGATCCCTCACTGTCAGAAGTCTGTTAGACACGAGGGAACACTGTTTAAACGAGTTCAACTTTCCTGATCCCTACTCTAAGGTCTGAGTGAAACCTGTCAAAACTGTTACTCTCCTTGTCATGTTTGTGCTCTACTCTAGTATGGTCCTCACTGATCCATACTGTCACTCATTTTGTCTTCTACAGTCTTAGAGTGACCCAAATGATTTCCACATGTTAAAATTAAATAAAGCACTGCCATAGTTTAATCCTTTTCTTGCCATTGTAAGTGTGACTTACTTAAACCTGCTACTGGTTTAATGTAATCACCGCAATGTTGTGTTTTGTTCCGTTTCAGATTAAAGAAAGGGAAAATGACATTGCTCTCAAGTACTACCAGAAAGCAGTGAAGTCCTTGGAGGAGCTTAGCTGGGAGGACAGACAGTTTGCTCTGGTTAGGGGCGTCTTGGCAGGGAATGTTTTTGACTGGGGAGCCAAGGCTGTCTCAGAGTAAGGTTACAAAATAAAGTACATATTTTGAGATTTTTTTTTTTTCTTTTCATCCATCAACATTTTTTGTGGCTTAACGTGGGGATAGTTTACACAGCTCTCACAGTGTTTATAGAAAAGTGGAGTTTATACTAACTCCATTTTTTCTTTCCCTACTGAAAGATTGGTGATAATACGTTTTCCAACTTCACTTGCTATGGGGTCACAGAGTACCTGGTTTACCAAACCAACTACAGCAAACTGAACATTTTGAACTATGGTGCAAACCGTGGGGTTTAAAGTTCATGATATAATTTATTCCACAAATTAATTTCTTAAATAAAAGCTGGATTTATAAAAAAAAAAAGTTTTACATCTTATACAAAGTTGTAGCCTTTAGATATGAACAAAAGTATAAGCAAATGTTTGTAAGGTTATTTTAAAAAAGAAATACTGGCATATAAAATATTGGCAAAATTAGCTTTTATAAATAGCAAAGAGTTTAAAAAAAAAAAAAAAAAATTGAAACAGGTTTTAGTTCAAACTCAAAACAATTCTGCTAAAAAAGTTTTCAATATGGTTTGGCTGCTACGGAAAAGGGTTGGAAATCTCACTCATATACTTGCAGAATTCAGTCTTTTCATCCTACCTTTATTGTCCAAACCTGATTGACCAACTGTCTCCTACAATCACAGACTAATGCAGACTTTTCCTGATTGGTAATCAAATGTAAAACTGCTTTTAATTTTTTTTAATTTTAAAGCAAACAAACCAACAACAACAAAAAAAAAAAATCATAGTGTGTTCTCAGCTTTAGTTAACTTTATTAACCTCCAAATATTTTAAAATAGGAATGAAGCTAAGCAGTTAGTGATACTCTATGACCCTGACAAATTTTTCAAACAAACTTTGCTCCTCTTTTTGGTGTTGTAATCTACAATGTTTTGACTGAATGCAGCTCAGTCCTAATCCTTATTTATTTTATTTGGAACTTTGCATTTTTTCATTGGAATACTGTGATCCATTAGAATCATTCCTAAGTTTGTTTCAAACAGTTTTCTCATACTTTTGTTTTTATACATACAGGGTCCTGGAATCTAACCCTGAGTTTGGGTTTGAAGAAGCTAAACGACGATTAGAAGGTATCCCAAAGTTTCTGTTTAATTCTGTCTGTTAATCAGGAACAAAAACAGCATAATATTACAGATGCAGCATTTATCCCTGAATCAAAAAATATTTTACCTACATTTTGAGTTTATATATGGGTTCAGTGACAATGTAGCCTCTCTGTTGATCTCTTATCTGGAGTAGACATTGTTTTGTGTGCTTTTGTGTTGAGCAAGAAGAAATAAAACGTACATAGCTTATTGTCCAGTTTGCTAGTGTCTCTCAAATGTTTACAATTTTTAACCTTCTGTCAGCTATTAACCACAAACCTAAAATTATGGATATAAATGTAGAAAACTGGACTGTATTTTGGGGGATATTTTATCAATGTAGGTCAAAATGTTTTATCAACCAGAGCACATGTTTAGTGTTTGCTTAAAATGCAAACCTTTTCAGTCCAACGCTCCGAAGAAAGCATTGGATTACAGTCCAATGCTTTCAAGAAAGCATTCCAAGAAAGCGTTGTGATGATGAGAGATTGTTGTGATGATTTGCTGAAGGCAGAGTGTTGGAAAGAGCAGGAGGTCCTCACAGAGACAGAAGTCAATTTCAAGGCGTAAAATTACAAAGTCAGAGTTTTTTAAGTTATGTTTGACATGTATAGCATTTTTATAACAACTGAAGGTAACATAGTTACTTGATTGTGCCATAAAATGGCACTATGTGCCTGGGAATACATAACAGCATAAATGTGAAGGTTAAATGATTATGGCTTTTGTAATTAGTTGTACCTGTCTTCCCTAACACAAATGACCAAACCGAAGCCTACTGAATGATGTAAACCTGCATTTGCCTGATGCAACAAGCTTTCAAAACAACTCTTATATCTCTCTAAGTCTGTGCACTTCTATCTACTTTCTACATTTATCATAGAGGAGTATTTTTCCTATTCTTACTTCAAACTGGTAGGAAAAATGTCTCACCAAAAGTCTTTTTTCACTCAAACTGATTTTTATTTTTTGTTTTTCCTCAGATCGGCCATGGCTCGTTGATTCTTTTGATCAGTGGCTCGAGAGACTAAAGGTCAGACATTTGTGTCTGCTAGTTAAAACATAGTTTATTTGAGATTCTCCAACTGGAAACTCAACAAATGTCACAACTCTTCTTCTTGACATGTTTTTTGTGTTTCATGCCCTTTGTGATTAATGCTTCAGTGCAGTTTATGCTGGTTCTCTGTTGCAGGGTCCTCCTCATCGGTGTGCCTTGTTTTTTGTGGATAATAGTGGAGTAGACATCATTTTAGGGGTGATGCCTTTTGTCAGAGAGCTTCTAACTCGGGGAACAGAGGTGAGGAACTGAAGACATAATGACAGAAGTTCTGCATTTCATATAATCTGTTTTACTATTTGTAATATGTAATATGTGTTCACATTACAGGTTGTGTTAGCTAGTAATTCCGGTCCAGCTCTAAATGATGTAACAAACAGCGAACTTCAGATTCTGACAGAAAGAATCGCAGCAATGGATCCTGTGATTGAGTATGAGTGATTTCAGGATTAATTATTTTATGCATTGCATGAATTATAAATTGCATAGAAAGACTGTTCAGTATTTTATAAATGCAATGATTCTAAAAGCTGCTGGAAAAACAGTGAGTTGTGGATTTTTTTTATTTATTTATCTCTTTTTGTAGCTCTGCCCTGAGGGAGGATAGGCTGACATTAGTCCAGAATGGTTCCAGTTCTCCTTGTTTGGATCTGAGGTGATGTGGATAGTATTAATGCTGCAAATATCCCATTTAAAAACAGAAATTGGAGACGTCCTCATGACATTGAAGTCATTATTTCAAAACTGGTTCCTCTGTGGTTCCTCAGCCGCCTGGACAAGGTGCTTTCGATGTTGGTGAGGGAGCGGCAGACCGACTTGGTGATCATCGAGGGAATGGGTCGAGCCATCCACACCAACTACTATGCCATGCTCAGCTGTGAGAGCCTCAAGATGGCCGTCATCAAGAACTCATGGTTGGCCGACCGACTGGGAGGAAAACTCTTCAGTGTGGTTTTTAAATACGAGGTTCCAGTCGGAAAACCCCATTAGGATGCTTCAGCTCTGACACCATAAAGAAGTTTCAATTAAACACAGTAGTTAATCAGCTAAAGCAGTTTGACTGGATCAGCGAATGTAATGACTCGGATTGTAAATTCTAATTTGATGAACATTTGTTTTTAAGGGTGATCATTTATAGTAGATTTTTTTTCTTGCATCTTTGGTTTTACTGTTTAATGAGCTCCAGGGGTTCTCCCTCTTCCCAAGTTTCTGTCTAGATGTGTGTTCAGTCATCACTGCCGGATCATCTCATTCATCACCTGAGAAATCAAAACTGTCAGTGTTTAGAAAACTGTTGCAGAAGTTAAAATGTATTCTGAAACCTCTGTTTAAAAAAAAATTTAGAAGCCTCTGGTTGGTGCGTAGATTGCCACGAAAACGAGGAGTTTCAGCAGTTAACATTTCTTATCCATGTAGCACACTTTATTGA
Source organism: Poeciliopsis gracilis (assembly GCA_911649635.1). Classification (NCBI taxonomy): domain Eukaryota; kingdom Metazoa; phylum Chordata; class Actinopteri; order Cyprinodontiformes; family Poeciliidae; genus Poeciliopsis; species Poeciliopsis gracilis. Next base: position 4,599,449 of record CAJVRI010001403.1, read on the forward strand.
TGCCACAAAATGTATTTAATGTGCCTTAAGCTTCATGTGATACAAACATCTTTCACTCAGATTGTGTTTCATTCTTGTTGTGTTGGTCCAGCTCACGTTTGTTGCACATCTAGGAAAGAAAACAAATCACTATTTGACTGCCAGCAATTAATTGTAGCTTAAGGAATGGAGTATTGTCTTTGACATTTGTTTAGTGGTTAAGAGCCAGAGAAAATATTTCATCAGAGTGGGAAAGAAGCTGCACTTTACCCCTGTAATTAAAGGCACCGGCATGGTTTCGTCCACTGGATGGCAGTATTCTACTGTGTAGATATTATTTATCTTGATCAAATCCTTCCCAAGGTGCTTGGTGTCAAAATTAACACTGCATAATTCAGGTAAAACGTTCTATGAGCATCACAATAGTTAGAAAAGGACATTTATTTTCAGCAGTTCACTGGCATGCTAGAATACACTCTTTATTCCATTTTTTCAAAAAACAAATCAGAGTTTGATGCAATAATACTGCAGCACCTGGTCGATATTGTGGTAGTGAAGTTAGTGGGTGTATAACTTCATTTAAAAAAAAAAAAAAAAAAAGGTATGATTTGAGGTGTAAATTGATTAGAAAAGCAACAATGTGGAAATATCTCCACAAAACCTTTGGGCTCATGTTTCAAGGCTTTATTTCTCCTTTTGTACATAATGTGATATACAAGTGTGAGTGTGTGTGTAAATATATACATATTATATAAAATCCAGCTGTATCTCATCACTTAGCCACACAAAGCACAGATTTTGACTATTATTCTTCTGACAATCAATTTTAATTAAATTGTGAAAACATTGATTTTAGCGTGTTTTTTATGTGTGTGTGTGTGTGCCTGTGTGTTCATTTCGATTTGTGGATGTGTCTGGGGAGAAATAAGATGAGCTGCCCCCTTATTAAAACAGTGAATGTGCTCCTGGCAGAATCAAAGCTCGACACTCTGGTATGGGGTGTTTGGCGCCTGCTGGGGCGCTCCGAGCAGATATTGCATGAGCTGCCTCAGCAGGGGGTCCTCCTGCTTTTCCTTGCACTTATCTTTTTGACTACTAAAATTGCATTCCACCAGATCCTATTAATACCCCATTGGCCCTATTTTTGTGAAAACTGCTTAAAAAAATGTCTCCCCTTGTTTAGGTTCCACTATCTGTTTCATTACTAGTATTTTTTTTCTGCTTCGACAGAAACAATGCTGCCTTTACCCATTTATGAGTAAAGGCAGCTATATTTGTGAAAACATTCAACTAAATACACAGACAAGTGTCAAATAATAGATGACTATTTCCTGGAATACGTTAGTAATAGGTTACTGGAGTGACCCATTACTCCAGTAATGGGTCACTCCAGTATTGTACGATACAGCTGTATTGTAGCTGTGTTGTACAGTTTGCTTATAGCTTGGGCTGTATTGTACAGCTGCAATTCAGCAGCTGTATTGTATTATTAAGTGATCTACTTAGCAGTTCAATCTTTATGAAGGAAAAGCAAAGTAAATCAAAACATTACATTAACATTGATATGTATAACTCATGTCAGTTGTGCTAACAGTTTGATATGTTTTCTGTCAAAAGACAAAGACAATATCAATGGAATTGTAGCTGCAGTGCTACAGACCAGTCTCTGGATGTTTCTGTAACCTTCTAATTATAGACAGGGCCCAAAACACACAGATGCCACGGGGCCTGAGAAAACAGTGCAGCATTGCCTGCAACTGTTTGCACATTAATTATGGTAGTTACTGTAAACAAAGATTTCAAAGGACTTTTTTTAGATCTGATTTTAGTACACCGCAGCTGATGCTTTTGTTGCTTTCATGAACAATACAATTAACTTTAATTGATTGAGTCCCCCTAAACAATACAAAGTGAATCTACATTACTTATGAATATAATACATATAATACATCTGTTGTGTATTTCTTCGGCAGTTTACAATGTCAATGTGTTTTGTTTGTGTGTGATACATCAACACAAAATATAGCACAGTTGTGAAGTCAAATGAAAATCAGGCATTGTTTTTTAAGCTTAGTTTTATTTGACACTTGTCTGTGCATTTAATTGAATTTCCATATTTAAATGCACTGCATAAAATGCAAGGCTGGTAATTTATGTGTTTTATTTGTATTCTCAGCAAGGACAATAAGACAACAAACAAGCAAAAACAGTACTTTGCAGTGGCAAAGTAAGGGAAAACAATGCCAGGTTGACCAGAATACATGAGGAGTCGCTTAGTTTGCTTATGGCTTGGGCTGGCATTAATTTTATCTTTGTCTATCATAAAAATCCCTCTCCCAGTTTTTTGTTGAAGTTAGTAGCTAAAATATAATGACATTTTAAAGGGGTATTATTACATTAACAATATACTTCATTTAGAATTTGTTATCACATACTGAAAATGGTTCTTGATGGTCTTTATAACTAAGACAGTGTTTTACACACATTTTTTTTAAATGTTATCATACAGCCTCTAAAAACACTTTTCAAGTCTCAAGTTTCCATGACAGGAAATTATCGAGAAAACTAACAACTTCTTTTTTTTTTTTTTTTTGCTTTTGCAGAGAAGAGAAAGTGGAAAGACTTCTGTTACTTTTAAAAAGAAATTAACGCACAAAGACACGTCTTGGTTCCTACAATTGTGTCACTGACTCCCATAATGATCTCTAAAAAAACATTTTGTCTCAGGGAAGTCACACACTCGGCAGGAGTTCCTCTTTAAATGTCATCTTTTTTTTTTGTATAGTTGCCAATTTTGCACAGTTGTTTTAAATAAGAAATATAGGTGATATTCTGAGCTTCAAGTTAAAAACCAATTTCCTCATCTCAGCAAAGTTTGAGGCAGCTCATAAGTACATGCCTAAAAAAAAGAACCTAAGTATAAGAACCTAAGTATTTGAAGTGATGACAACTAAACCCACAGACTTATATTCATGGGATTATAAATCTATGTTATCTACTTCAACAGGCTCACTCAGTCTCCTTTGGTTGCAACCAATTTCTATGTCATTTTGTTTGCATTAAGATTACATGCCTACAGAGCTTTTCCACTTGTTCCAATAAAGCTAACAAGCTCGTTTTGTCACCAGCAAAACAGCACCCTACATTTCTAAATGTCATCCGATTCCCAAAAGTGATTTATGCACAATTATTTGGCAAATACACAGCATTAACTCTGCCAGGACACAAAAGGCTCGGGGTGTAAATTCAGATTGAGTGTGGTTGGAGTCTCTGCAGCTCTTCTTGAGGAGAAGCAGCCTATGAAAGATTTAGTGACCGGGTTCAACTGCAGAGAATATCTATTGTAGAAAACCCTTACTTTCTACTGAATATCAGTAGAAGTATTTCTCACATTTTTTCTCTGATTATTGACTTTGAAAACATTCAGATGCACCCATAGATTCTGGCATGCATGTCTACTACATGATTATTTTCATATCGGTGCAAAGTGTCTGAAGTGCTTGGTTGAAACAGAAAATTATTTGACCAACAAATTTAGCTTTTTCCACTATTCTAAGCTATTTCAATAATTCTAGATGAATGTATTTGTCACAAATTAACTACAACAGCAGTACATTGATCTCTTCTTATGGCAAAAGTTTTGATTGCAGGCTGTTTATTGAATTTTTATCCAGTTGTTTGGACTGACCAGCAACATTTTCTTCTTCAAAAGAGAAGCACATTTTGATGCCCAATGCTTTGTCCAAGTTTTAGTCTTTTGTTGAAGACATTCAACGTAAGTGATCAAGAGGATCACATAATTATCAGACTGTCCAATATTAGAAGTAAGAAACTAATCTGAAAAATGAATCTTTATGAAGTAGCATATATATTCTTCTCATTTACGTATGTTTACTAAAAATCTATGTTGAAAATGTCTTCAGATTTTTAAGACATTAAATACATGAAATATGGTGATATTAAGAAAGGGTGCATTTTATTCATGCATAAAACAATTAACCCTTAAAAAGAATCTAAGGGATGAATTATTTCCATTTCCACATTATGATTCATTGTTGTAGATCAGGGGTGTCCAAAGTGAGTCCTCAGGGGTCGGTATCCTGCATGTTGTAGTTCTGTCCCTGGTAATAGTTACTTCCTCCTCCTCAGCATGTCAATGTTCTGCTGGGAGCTGCTAACAAGCTATCATTTGGTCCAGCTGTGCTGATCCAGGGAGACATCATGCAGGATACTGGCCTTTGAGAACTCACTTTTGACACCCCAGTTGTATTTCTCAGAATTTGAAATGGTATTTTGAGACTTTAGTAAAGAATTAAGAAACATCAATAAAAATAAAAAAAAAATAAGTTTGTATAGTTGGAGCTGGACTATAAGCAGGCAAGAGCTTGGGAGGATCATTGAGAGATATTTAATAAAACAACAAAAAAACTTGACATAATATGAATTGATCTGTAAACAGAGCTGCTGCAGTTTGCATCTGAGGTGTGTGAGTAATACAAATTATATATATATTTTTTAAATAAATGCATTTGTAATGACTTTTCAGCTATGCCTTATATTCAGGTTAGCACAGAAAATAAAAATGTATTCATATTTTTTTTAAATTTTTTTTTTTTTTTTTTTATGTGTGTGCATATTGACTTTTTAATCTAACCTTTCCCTTCTTATTTCTCCAGTAACGCCATTGTGGTCACTGCAATCAAAGCTCACCACATTCAGTCCTTCCGCGGACACGCAAACGTGAGCGCGCACCCCGATCTGGCGTCTTTTCTCTTCTCTTCCATAAGTGGGAGGAGAGTGTCCGGATGCTCGGCACATCATCTTGGAGAGCGGACCACCGGGTTGCTGCTTCTGTTTCTGCTTCTGCTGCTGCGCGGCGTTTCTGTCCCACCTGAAGCCTTATGACCCAACTGCCGCTTAAATCCGAGACGAAATCAAAGGACAACGACAAACCAACGTAAAGTAAGAACAATCTCAACACAAGCGCTGCGTTTAGATGCCATGTTAATGTTTTTACCTTGCATGTTATAATGTAAATGAGCAGCTTTTTTTCACGCTTTGAAGCGTTTTTTAGTCGCTCGCGCGAGTTTACAGCGACATGTAACTTTATTCATGGGAATTTGTCCACTGAGTTCCCCTGATTAAAAAAACACTGACTTGAAGAGAATAACTTAATGAAAATTTGCAAACCCGTCCGATTTGAATTCACAGTACCAAGCTCAGGTGGCTCAATAGCTTTTCCAAAAAGCAAAGAAATGTGGCAGGAATTTCATGAAAAATTATGAAGAATTGCAAAGCTTATCTCTTCTTCACAGTTTGTTGCTGGTCCTCCACACCAAAGAGTGTTGCAGTGTGTGAGTGAGAGATGGAACTATTGTGACAAATTCATTGCAAAAATTGACTGAGTTCAGTGAAATTCAGTCAGCAGAAGAAAAAGAAATCCTGTTTAAATGTTGAGTGAATAGAAACTCTGAATATCAGTTTTTCTCAGTTATTTTTCTGAAAATGAAGAAGTTTCTCACTAAAATCTCTTTTTTGAGGGTCAATAAAAATGTTTCTGCAAAGTATTATCAAGTATTTTTAAAATATTATTTCTAGCCTTCTTATTTCAGTGATTTCAGATATTTCCATTTCACAAATTGTTTCAGAATTTTGCATTTGGTCTCAGCACGCACTGCACCCCTGCAACGTTTCAACCTGAGAGAGATCATTGTTGATCATCCATTCTTCTCGCGCACCAGTGCTGCACAACTTGTGTTGAGTGCTTCCAAATGTGGCTGCATCCGTTTGATCCTCAGCACTGGCAGGCCAGCGAGTGCTGCTCACTCCATGGAAGGCTGGAGGAGGTGTAGCTGAGGGGGAGAGAAAGTTTGGGGTTCATATAATTAGTTTGCATGCTTCACTTCATAATGTCCAAACAGGAGCGTTTCCCCCCTGCTGGTGGGTCAAACTGTTCCCACGTGGAATGTCCACATACAGACACAGGTGTCCACATTTCAGGGGTCAGCAGAAGAAACAAGTTCTGCTGGTGGTTGAAGCAGCCAAAGCTTTGTTGTGTTTGAGTAGATTCAGTTGATGTTCCTTCCTGCTATATATAAATTGGTGTCTTAGACACTTTTCTTAAATGAGATTTCTATTTCTTTACCACCTCTACTCTTTCTGTGTTGCATCTCATTTTCTCATTTTCCTCCCAGTTTCTCGCACTCTCCTCCTCCCCCTTCCATTTGTCTCTCTCGTTCTCACTTCTCTGAGTGGCTTGTCTCTTGTTTCGCTTCTTGGTGCTGCTTGTGTCTCGCAACATTTCTGGAACATGCCTCTGTGTGGGTGTCAGAGGAGGTCTCCCTGCTGTGAGTTGTGTGCATGCAGTTATTTAAGCAGAGTTAAAGTGTTGCTGCACTGGCACGAGTTCTCACAAGATGTTGCTTCAGAGACAATGTTCTGGTCTTATCCTGCATCTGTTGTACCTGCAACCAAATTACCACCTAATTGTTTTGTGTCTTCCCTGCTCACTGCTCATCTTCTGTTACTGACAGATGGGTCTTCCTTATGGCTCTTTTTAAAAAAATAAATAAATCACTGCTTCCAATGGCCTTGGCTTTCCACACCTATGAGCTACAGAAATCCCCTCCAGTCAATGTGTGAATCCTACCAAAGACTGTGGAGGATTTGACAGACAAAGCAGTTTTATTATGCTGAAGTCAGTGGAATTGGTCCCTGAGGAAATGAAGTTTTATGGTGTTAGCTGCAGCTTGGCAGACATGTTTACTGAGCAGTGCCATTAACTATCTCAGTATTTTGCTCCAATTTTATTGAGGTGATATTTCTGATCACCCAGGCTGCACCGAATAGACATATTATTGCCAAGCAAAGAGATGTAGAGGTAAGTGTTTATGAATCAAACATGCTTCATTATTACTTAATTGCGCAGTGATATTGCATTATGCAGAGTAAAGCCTCTTTGTGTTTTCAGCATAAATTTTTCCTTGTGATTACTGCAGTTAATTTGAGATTTTCCCTCTAATTATATGTTAAGTCTGTTTTAAGTGTACACTTCAGTGATCCATGCAGCGTGAAGGGGATTTTTTTTGTTAGTTTGAAGCCATACACCCGCATTGTGACCTGTGGTTTCTTTCTGACAGACTGCTTTAAATTAGGAAATTATGCATAGCTCAAAAGACTGGAAAAGCGCTGTCTTTTGATTGTATTTTATCATGAAAATATATTTAATTTTAAATTCAAATCGTTGCACATATACAGAAAAAAAAAAAAAAAAACAGTGTAAAGGTGTCTGTGTAACATGACGGCTCTCCTTGAACAGCCTGTTTCTGGAGTCTTTGTTTGCTGGATCCTTATGGCCCTGCTGGTTCCTCAGAGAGATAAAACAACGGGAGCAGATGGCTCCTCGTGGTTTGGTGTCACAGCAGGAGAAGCTGAAAGATGCACACATGCAGCAGTTTAATACCAGGGTCGCCTCCTGTTCCGCCCCGTCGCTTCTCTTTTTCCAACCTTCTCTGTCTCTGCCACGGATCCGGGTTCAGGCTCTGTTAAGTATATTTTTATAACGAGTCTGTCACTGGAGCACAGCGTTGCTTAAGGGACTGACCAGTTGATCACAGACTGGAGAGAGGTCTCTGATCTCATCAGAGCTTAATCATCCAGCACTCCAATAAGGCCCGCTTTGCAATTTGTTGCAAGATTACCAATCATTTTACACTTACACACTACTTTGATTCATGTCTCCCGGGTGGCCATCTCGCACCATGTGCTGTGCTTATGAAAGCTCCCACCACACACGCTCATACATATAAATTGTGTTTTCTACAAATGTAAACTATTACAGCTCAATTTCAGCCTCCCTACCCTGGCTTCCGAAAAATGTAGAATTGATTTTAAGATTTTATAGCATTTTATATTGGAGCTCACATTTTTCCCTTCAGCCTAGTGCTGAGTTTAAACATTCAGCATCAGATGGTCAGAAGCAGAGATTCAGATCAAGAATTCATTCTGAGTCTAAGAGAGATCAAATTTGTGTGAATTGTGTAATGTTTATTTTAGGATTTTTTTCATCTGTCGAAATGTAAATATTTATCAGTCCCATGCTCTAAAAATCACAGCTATAATCTCACCTTCACAGAAGATATACTGATTCAATAATAACTGAATTGTTCATAGCAAACTAATTGATGTTGCATTTGTAATTTTGGATTGTGTGAGCATCACAAAAACACTCCTTCATTCATTTTTTGTTTTTGTTTTTTCATTTTAAAAACATTCAAATTATGTAATTTTTTAAAGAAAAACATGATGGGGGAGAAGTATACTTTTAAAGTAAAATTAAATTATGTTTAATTAAATAAAAATATCCATTTGTACTGCTTACTGGTACAGAAAAGAATCCACGTATTTGTAAAAAAAAAATAAATAAATAAGAATTATTTGATTATTATCAGCAAATATGATTTTTTTTGTTAAATAAACAAAAATCTTGTATTGCATAATGCCTTAAGGTACATTTCATGTGGGGTGAATATCATCCACCAAACGGCACCATTTGTATTTCCTTAAATATTTCAATTTACACTGTTTAAAAGCAGCAGCAGGAGGGCAGATATGCTGTTACTTTGTGAGGATTTCGTTGTTTCATTGAGCCGAAAGACAAATTAAGCCACGTTTTACTGCGGCTTTATCTAATGTAAAATGTGTCAGACAAGAGACTGACAAACAATTAAATTAGTACATTTTGAAGCAAATGTTAGACATAATTTTTTTATAAAAACCCAAGATAGCCTCTTCGTTGTTCAATTTAAAAATTTGTGCGCTTTTTTTTTCAATTGAGCTTTTAATCTATTTTTTAATAAGTATTACAGCTATTACCTGCGATGTTTTAACTGTATTTAAAAAAAAAAAAATTATGTTATGCATGCATCTAAAGCAAGCTTAGATAGACATATTCTGGAGTGAGTGCATTCTTTGAAAGTCTGATATTGAATGTTTTTGAAACCTTTAGTTAAGGTTGTAACTGTGTAACTCCTCAATGTAGATGTGATTGTTTTCAAGAGGAACATATATCCAAATTAGGGGTGCACCGATTTATCATCCAGCCAATTTATCGGTGCTGATTTCCTTAATTTAGGGAGCTTTGCAATTGGTTGATACTTACATGTGAAGCCTATCTTATCCCCTGACCTTATCTACTTCAGCAAAGGTGTAAAAATCAACCAAAATCCTCTTCTGCTCTTCAGTGGGAGGTTTCACTGATAGCCCACCAGGTCATGTCTGCACATTTGCAGATTATAATACTAAGCACGTTAAGCCAACTCAGCAACTTTCTTACTATATATTGTGGCATTTCCAAAAAAATGGCATCAGACAAAATCAGAATCAGCAGGTCAGGCTTTTTAAAGATCGATAATCTGAGATCGGTCAGAAAACAGAAATCGGTGCACTCCTAATGCAAATGTATTGAAACTTATCTCAGTTTTATCGCAAATATTTCTACGTATGGAAACAAAGCAAATAAGACTGCAAATTAGTTAAAATCGTCAATGAAACATATTTGTGCATCTCTCAGAAACTTCCAGTTGTTTATGATGAAATCCAGCAGTGTATCATTGTTTGTCTTTCTCAAAGAAAAAAAAGAGATTACATTGTGTCATTCAGAGATTAAAATGACCTTTTTGCGACACTTTGAGAAGTAGTTGATTTAAACAGCTAACATTCAGCAAAAGGTTGCCTGTGTTAAAGAAAATATGGCAGACATAATTTTGAATCCCTCTATATAGAGTATGATTTAGACAGAATATTAAGTTATTTTGATAAAAAACTCTCCTAATATCCTAAAGTCTGAGGTGATTCTTTAAATGCTTTATTGATAGCTCCTTTTGGTATAGTGGTTGCCATTCGAGTGGTAGATTATCCCCTTTGGGAAAGTTGATAAAGAAACCTGTCAGGTCACCAGTTTGTGGCGCCCCATCACCTCGGTGCAGATGCTCATCCTGCTGTGCTTCACGAGGCTTGTTTTAATACACAGCACCAGCAGGAGGCTGTGGTTGTTTATTACACACTAGATGCCGCGCTTGAAACCCAGAATACCACCCAGAGTGCTCCATTATCACCCTCACCCCACGTCTCGTCAAAGGGCCACCTGTTTAGTTGCACATGAAAGTCTGCGAGAGGGAAACAGGGTGCCGCTGCGCTGAGATAGTCAGTCGCTTTCCCTTTCAGTTGACAGCTCTATTCAGGCCTCAGATTTGATGGGGAGACCTTCTGTTCCTACATAAGCGTCACATTTTTCTCTTTTCTTTTTTATTGAGAAACTGGTTTCTTAGAAGGGTCATGTTGTTGTGAAGCTTCTGCTTTTATCTGCTGTGCAGGTGATTTTGATTTGCACTTGTTTCTGCAAACAGAGCATTTATCCTTTGATTTCTTCCACTCAAAAGAAAAACAAAGAACAATCTTTGTCAGGTTGAGAATAAATACTTCTGGAAAGACACTTTTTGCTCTTTTTTGTGAAAATGGAGCATAGCATTTTCTTGCATAGCAAAAAATAAATACAAAATGCCCCCACTATCTTGTTCCATTATAAGATTTTTATTTATGTACTTATTTTGCTTTTCTTTTTCTTATCTAAAAGACACAGTTAGGGTTAATTATGGGCTGAAAGCCAAATTTTCTTTGCAATGCTGTGTTTCAAGTCATGAAATCTGTTTACATTTTTTTCAATCATCCTTTGAGGATTTTTCTTTTGAAAAACAGGCAAAACACCATCAGTTTTTCCACAGTACTGGTACTTTTCCTTGAATGAAAATAGTTTGTCCCATATAGCTTTGATTCTTTTTGACTAATAAGAAGGATTCAATACATGAATTTCATTGGTGTTGAATATTTAATTTTCTTAATGCTTGTCTAAACGCACATCTGCCTCTGTAGTACCAGTAAAAAGTGGGATTTTGATATCTCAATGCCATACAAAAAAGGAATCAAGTGGAAACTAATCCTGCTGTAAAACCTGACATTATGTGCTTATGTCATTTATATTCAAATACATATATTGCTCTAACTTTATATTTAGCATAAACTGGAATGTTGTTTTCTAACATTTGTGGTTGTTCTGAACTACTTTAAAACAGCTTGCATTTTTTGTTGTTTCCAGAAGAGACTTAGGAAATACATTTTGGAGCTTTTGTGACTTGTCAAAATAATGTTTGTGGCCCAAATTACTACAGTATGACACCAGCAGGACGCTCTATAAAAATTTACTAAACATTATCACACATGTTGGGAGGTTTTGCTAACAGTGATCATCAACCTTTCTGTATTCTTGTGACATTGGCCTGTTTTTGTTTTTGTCTATGAATATATTTACAGCTGGGTTTACCAAAGAGCTGTTAATGATAATGTACAGGCAACAGACACACAGTTCAGGATAAAGTATTGATCTAGCTATTGGATATGCGTCACCCGTAACTAATCACCTTGGCATTTGGTCATTAGCATGCAAGAGACAGTGCAAGGCTAGATTTGCACTTTTATTTTTCAATCATAACCACTTAATTTTTTTTTTACTATCTAAAAACAATTAAACTGAGTTGTGATTAAGCAATCAAAAAAGACTAAAACAGACAAACAAGAAAAAAGGTTTAGGTTCTCAAGGTAAAAATTATACTTAGATGCAAACTTTCTCCTGCAGCTGCTTCTGCCTCCTGTGGAGATGCAAAGAATCAAAAGAAATCCTGTATGCATGCAGAGAACGACATTGGAATCTCTCAGTGACTGTCTATGCCTTGATGGGATGATTCTTTTCAATAAGTGTTACCGGTAAATGGCAGTTTTGCGTTAATTTAGAATAATTTGAACATTTTTGAAACAAAACATAATTCACTGAACCATTTAGATTCAAAAATCTCAATGATTTCTGTGAAAATGCACTTTAGTTGCTTGTTTTTTGTTTCCAAAAGTGTTGACTTTGCTGGTGCGTTATTTTTCTTTACTGCTAATTGTTCCAGAATACTAACATTTAAAGACTAATACGCTGTTTGTAAATACTTGCTTCAAGTTGCCTAGTCATATATATATTTTTTTATTAATTTTTTTGGTTTCTCATCCACGGATAGTGGTCCCACGTCCCTCGAATCCAAAACTGCTATTCCTTTAATATTGATCTACCTGCTGCAATCAAACATATTTTCACTTGGTCAATTTTTGAATTATTTTACTAGGCAGCTGGTTTGTCACTAGCATCTGAATTAAACTTATTAGGACGTAACTTTGGAGTAAGTAAATCTACACAAAGATGCTGGTCAGAAAAAAAGATGCTGCAATAAAAATGTTTTAAAGAAACTGCCAATAAATTTTGTCTTCAAATGAGTCATTTAATACTATCGTGGGACCAAAATTTAGAAAAAGTATAAAAGGTGATCATTTTTACTAGAGAAGTTGATGAAAAAGAAATTTGAAATTATTTTAAAATTGTTCAACTTTTTTTCAAACAGCCATGAAAATAATCAACCAATTCTTGACCAGTCTCACTTAAATGTGTTTAAACAAATCAAACAGTTACATCAGAATATTTGTGTTTTAGCCATTTAAACATGTATATTTAAGCTTTGGTTTATTTGTCAACTGTATCCCTCTTTTGGTCTTACAGGGTTAAGCACTCAACATCAGCAACACTTCATATGTCAAACAAACAGATTCCCGGTCCAGCTAAGCTCTGACTATGTCACACAGCTGATAACCCTGACCTTTGACACCCCAAAGGCCTACTTAGAAATGAAGATCTCACCCCAGTGAAGAGCCACACGCACTAGTTTTCAAAGAGTCCAGCTGGTTGAACTCCCAGAGGTCCATCGACATACTCCAGCTCTAAATCCCATGAGTGATACTTGCACTCGCACTGCAAATTTCCCCTGACATCAGCACTATCCTCTGCCCAATTTACGAGCACACACACACACAAGCACACACACACGCACACACACCTCACACAAAGCAGACTATTCTTTTTTGTTATTTCTAGAAACCCTTAAATGTCCCATGTGTACCGATGGTGTGCCTTTCTCAACTTAGTGTGATGAAAGACCAAAGACCTCATCAGGCCCCAGCCCCCCTCACAACTCAGCCTTACAGGCTCAGAGAGAGCACACACTCACCATCACTAACAGCTCAATACTTCTTGTTCATTGATTTTCTGTATACCCTGCACCGCAGTTTGTCTTTTAACACAAGAGACCCGCCTGCTGCAACACCATAACAGCTGTGTATACTATCTGCAGCGAAGAATTGTATCAGTTTAAGAGGACAAAACAAACAATTTTTAACTATGTCATCTTGAGTTTTACTAAGGAGGAAAACCACTTCTGTGCCTGTTGTGTGGTGCTGGGAATAATAATGAGAACACATGGCACAAATACAATGATCTGAGGAGGCAATAATCTATATGTCATATTAAAAAAACCTGTCCCTTTAGGAAGCTACGCAGTTACTTCTTATTTACAGTCATGCTGAACAAATTAGAAAATGCATTCAATTGAGGCTCACTTTTCAGATAATTTCTTTTAAATGTTTTTTTTAATTGTTTTTAAGCAGGTGTTGCACATTATTTCAGTAAGCCCACATTACTGTATTAAAAATGTTGGTCTGATTTAATATTATAATCTGACATGTTTTCATTCACTGAAATCAGGAAATAATAGTAATGCAACATGCTTCACTTGTTATCTGTGGAGTATGTGTTTTTGTGGAGCTTTGAATGCTTTTTAAAAGAATTTGACAATTTATACAATAAAAAATTATCTCAATAAACAGAAAGCTGTACAATCAAGCAATACATACTGGAGTTAAACATGCTTTATTATTTTTATTTCATGTATTACTCTAAATCTTGCGGGGTTAAATTTGAATTCTTTGTAGCTTTCCTACTATGTGGTTCTTCCTCCATCTTAAACATGTAATTTTTAGTACATTAAATCATGAAGGCAAAGAGTTAAGTACACATTATATTTCATTTTTTTATGGTACCTATTGTATTTATTCTAGTTATGCTTTGCATTAACAAGATCAAAGTTCAATAAACTAAATTACATTTAAATATGCCACTGAAGATGCAAGTAACTGCCTACTGATGTTAAATCAGAATGTAGGCTAAAAAATGTTTTACCGTATTGTCCTATAAAGTAGTGGGCCTCGAGGTGGTGATAAAAAAGAATAAATGTTCCCCTCCACTGCTTTGTTCTTCACATATTTTATTCACATTTGGTTGCAGTGACACACCAATAATGTAGATATACTGAGCCTCATATTTCAGTTCAGTCACATCTCACAGATATGTTGACTTTCATAATGAAAGGTGCAGCTGGAGGGCTCCTGAGACCCCTGAATAGACAGTGATGAAAGATGTGCGCAGTGCGGTGTCTTATTTTGACTTATGTATGAAGGCACAGGAGTGAAAATGTAAGAAGCATTGTGAAAAAGAGGAACAGGTTTTTTATTGTTCAACCAGTAAAGTCCCGTTGAGATTAAAAACCTATTTTTTCAGGGGAGTCCTGACCAAGAGACAGCAAAAGTTACACAACCATTAAAATCAGGTTAAACAATGAAAATGCAAAATAAATATGTTTTTAAATGGTCACAATTAAAAAAAACATAATCTCTAGAACTGTTAGTCTGGACTGAATGAGCTCAATGAAATAAATTCAGTTGATTTGCAGTTTTTCTGTAAAACACTTAAAGTTAATCTTTGCAAGCTTAATGAAATACTACTAATACTACTACTACTACAGTTGTCAAAACAAATTGATGCAAAGTCTGTTTTCTTCATCGTACTTTTTTTTAATTACAATGTTTGTTTTATTTCACATATTTAATTGTATAATATTATTAGACTTTGAATTACACCCTATTTCCATTTATTTTATAATCCTATTGCTGTTTGGTCTAGTTGTTTCTTATTCAATTTGACACATTAGCACGTTTGAGCAAACCAAGTCGACTTCATACCACCTCTAACTTATATTGGGGTCATAAAACAAATCTTGTTTTCTGTAAAAAGAAAAATGACAAAATTGTTGGTTGTTAAAGCAGATGCAAAACTTCTTATTAACCAGTGCAAACTGATGAACTGGCAGTACAAAATGCCCGGCTGCAGATGCTCCATTTGTTCCGAAAAAAGGACAAGATGCCAAACATGAAGCACAAAATCTTAACTAAAAATTTTGACCCGTCTATGTTCTTGACGTAAAAAATTAAATTATGGTTGTCAAATCATATTTAAGTATGGTTTTTATGGCTAAAAATTACTAAACTCTATGTAAAGGTGACTAAAAGCGAAGGACCATTGAAAACTCAGTGAAAGTGTTAACAGGATGGAGTCTGCTTGTGTTTAAGAACTTCTAGGTAATTTACACTTAATTAAAAAAAATAGAAAATGAGCAGTACTTAGATCTGTTTTTATATCTCAGCAGGTGGCGCTGTGGTGGAGAGAAAATGGCATTCCACTGGAGTCTGCTGCTGGTGTTCCTGTTTACCATCCTGGCTCTGTCACAAGGTGCTGATCCTGCTGCTCCACATGGCAAGAGGAGAAAGGCACAAACCTCAGCAGGTAGCAGTAATGCCCTGCAGTACCCTGGTCAAGTTCTGCAGAGCCAAAGTTATGGCAGGGATCGCAGGGGGCACGGCAGCCAGAGGAGCCGCTACCCTAAAGGCGAAGCTGGAATCCTCTCTCACAGGGGCCTGCATCCTCTGCCCAGGCCTGATGATGAGGAGACAGGCCTGGAGGGCCTGAACCCAGTGAGAGTTGAAATGGGCCCAAGCAGGGACAGAGCTCGGCAGAGTGCAAGGAGCTCATCCCAGAACCAGGAAAGCAAGAACCAGGAAAACCAGCTAGGAGGAACACGCAAGGGAAGAGGCCACGGGAATGGACACAGGAATCTTTTTGAGAACAGGAAGCAAGGGAATCGACGAGATAAGGTGCGACACAAAAAAGGTGAGATTTGCACAAGTTCAGTTCAAGTGTTTAAACACAACTTTCAGTTGAACAATTTTCAGTTCTGGACCAACAACAAAACTTAACACTGATGTTGCTATACATTGCTATAATTCTCAAATCAATATTTTTAATTCAATATCATTTAATTCACCTTTACTCAAACAAAAGAACCAATAAATCCATGGAGTTTATTATGAAACGTGCATAATAGAAGTTGGTGATGTTATAACAGATTAAAAAGACAGAAAAACATTTCATTTAGTGACATTTTGAATTTTAAAGAAAATTGTTTAGTTAACTCAGAATTCTGAAACTTTGACTTGCTTGTCGTGCAGCATTTTTATGTCTTCCTCCACAGATTCGCTACTAAATTGAAGTCAGGGCTGGCTTTTATAAAACATTAAGATTATTTCCAACCTAACGAAACAGGAGAGGTTTTTATTAAACCTAAATCTGCCCAGTGTATGAATAATTTGGGCCTTAAATGTATGCATGACTTTGGTATGATCAGCAATAATAATGCCCAGGAGGAAATATTTTTGAAAACAACATCTGTACAAAATGAAATAGGAATTGTTATGAAAAACAAAGCGATCTGAGTATGCTCTTGTAGATTTTGTTCAGATTGAAAACAGAACAACAGTTTTTCCATCTCGTCAGGGTTTCCGTTCAAGGACAGAGACCAATTTGAGGATCCTCCCCCTTCTTCATCCTCACCATCTACCTCCCCCTTCCTTGGAGTGACCCCACCCAGTGAACCCCCTTCCCCCATTGACAGCCTCTTTGACTCTGACTCCTCCATTGTTACCACGGCGACGAATGAGCATCCCCCAACGCTTCCCCCTGGCTCTGCCAAACCCCAGGTAACCTCAACAAAACTGAAGTGCTTATTAAAGGCTGTGTCTCCTGTCCCTCAGTGTGACTCCAGTGTGCCAGGGAAATGGAATGAAAATGGGACCCCATTGCTGCAGTTATGCTGCTCCAAACCTCTTAGCTCATCTTAGAAAAGAAATTGTGAAGCTGAACGCTGCTGTTGAAAAATGTCCTCCAGCAATCCAACCTCTCTGGCTCTTAGTTGTAGTGTGTTTGAGAGGTATGACCATGTTCATTGTAATAGTAGTGGACTGCTGGGTCTCTGAGTTCAAGAGCATGTTTTCTGTGAGCACCTTTTTGTCCATGTGTCACCACCATTCTGGCTTTTTTCTTCTATTATGGGCGTGGGTTCTGGAGAAACTGCAGGGTGCAGAGGCCGACATTGACCACCTGTCACATCCACCCAGAATGAGACATACATGCTTTCAACAAGATCTTTCCATTTCTAGGTATGAAGCTAATTATGCACCCATCTTTGGGTGAAGAGTAAAAGAGAAAATTGATTTCTTAGAACCCATTCAATTATAAAACGAGGATTTTATCAACTATACAGCATAACTCTTGAAAGCAATGACAGACAACATAACACAAAGAGCCACTTGATAAGCCGCATTATTCCTTCAGATCTCTGTAGAAATCCAACTACTCAATATTTTTATTTTTTCATAGTAACTTGCAAAAGTATTTACTCACCCTTAAACGTACAAAGACAAACTTCAATCTGCTTTATTGGAATTTTATTGGAATTACACTCACTAATGTGTAGATTACTGTAAATAAATATGTCTCCATAACTTTGCAAATCAAGGATCCAAAAATGTTGTTGAGTTTTTCATCACTAATTAGCTCAAGCTCATTTATATTGAATAGACAGTGTGTTTCAAGTCTTGGTAGAAGTTCTCATTTGTATTTAATCTATTCTCCTACTTGGCAATTTTAATGTGCTTTGGATTGTAGCCCTGATGGTACATTTTGAGAAGGTGAACAGTTCCCACCGGTTGTAAGTCTGGAGGAGAACTGATACTGCTGGAAATTTTTGTAGTTGCTTTGAATGTTGCTCTGTATTCAACTCATCAACTCATCAACCTTCCCATCTCCCAGTCCCTGCTGCATTCATGATACTGCCACTACCATGTTTCATCATGGAAATGGTGTGCCTGTTTCTCTCAACATAGATTACTTTATATAGCCAAATAGTTGAATTTGCAGTATAATCTCAACTGACCTCATGTCTTCAGTGTCCCCTCCACTGATTATTGCAAAATTTATAATTGTGAAATTATTTCAACAATTTCTTTCTTCTTCCAGAAAGGCCATTTTTGGAGTGCTACATGAAGGGTACAAGATTTCCCCCCAAAAAAGCATTGTTTCTCAATTTATAGAAAAACTAAGAGCAGATAAGAACCAAAATAATAACAAAAAAATCTATTAGGCTGTAAAAGATTACAAGAACGAACTTTTGAAAATCCAGTGAACCACATAAGAATTCACAAGGTTTAATGTCTTGAAACAGGTGCTTTGCAGGAAGATACCTTTTTCTAAAAAAATAAAAAGTCATTAAATCTTTTTGTACTATGAAAGTCTAAAAAAAATCACCCTAGGAAGATCAATGTTCACAAGAAGCAAGATTTTTTTTAATTAACACTTAATCCACTTTTTTTTCAAGGTTTGAAGAGCTTCGGTGCAGAAACTCTTGCTATTAAACTAATTGATATTTCCAATAGTCTATTTCCAGAGGCTGAAGAAAAGAATGGTTCTTGTTTCACCAGGCGGTTATTGTTTAAAGTATTTCATTGGAAACATCTCAAAGTCCTGTTGACTGAATTACACAGTGAGGCATTTGCTTTCCATGAAAGAATCGAAATCTTTTTCATGGCTTTTATTGCAAAGCAGAACAGGTCGGGATTTGTTTTGCTGAAGTGACACATATTTCGCATCTGAATATTATTTAATTAAAGGAAGAATATTTAAATTTTAAAGCACTTCCACTTAAATAAACACGACTCGGGCCGGAGATTAAAATAATTTAAACAGTAAGGTGAAAGAGAGATCATTAATTTTTAATCTGAGATATTGCTTTTAAAACTGGACACCTAATGGGGGCATATTGTATTTTTTTTAATCCTTCACTATCATCTAGTGTTTTATAAATGTTACAAAGCACACAAGCTCTGCTCCTGAAGCACTTTATGCACACACTAGTCTCTGCTGTTCCATAATAAAAACAAATGAAGTATGCATTTGTGGTTAATGATCTGTAAGCTTCAGTCTCTAAACAGTGTATTTAAAACACAGAAGCAGTGTAAAGTTTATTTGTATGCTGGTCTGTGGGCAGACATTTTCTCTGCTACCAATCAATTGTTTTCTGAAGCTTAGCTGTTGTCTCTGTTGTCCTTTCAGGGTAGTTTATGAATCACTGATGCTTCACTACTGCTGCTGGTCACAACACAAATGTTGCAATAAGAACAGCATTAATGCATTTACCTGCAAACTCTTAACTTATTGCTGCTGGTAAAAACTGAATAAACTGTCTCTAGTGTGTTACTTACACCACTCACTGTATCAACTTCATATTGTACTTCCAGTTTTTAATTGAAAAGAAGTTTCAATTACTTGTTCAGCTGTATGTTATTTGGTTTTTTTTTTGTTTGTTTTTTTGCACAAAATCCATGTGAGACTTAATAATAATGATTCATCTGAAATGACTGAAATTACTGTGGCCTTGGAGTTTCAATTTAAGTTTGACTTTCAGAAGTCTGGACAAGGTCAAGGAGAGGTGATGCCAACGTTGGACATGACGCTCTTTGACTGGACAGATTATGAAGATATGAAGCCTGTGGATTCCTGGCCACCTTCCAGAAAGAAAGGTTCATAATGTCACTGTAATGCAGGTTTATTAAAGATTTTAATTGACGGGGAAAATCCAATTAAGGACATGGTCTGAATGATTATAAAAACAACCTCCTGGTCTATATCGCTGTATGATTTTTTTCTACAAGATTTTTAATACAGTTATTTATTTTTTGATATTGTAGTAAGGCTGAAACACACATGGGCATACATTTTACAGCACAAATAATTAATTATGTAAACAGAATTGTCCCATTAGTTTTCTGTTATAAGCACAGAGTTTAAGGCTTTGGTCATGGTTTGTACTGTAGTTTTGTTTTCATTTGTGAAATCAAAGCTTTGCAGTTCAATTTTGGAAAAGTTACTTAAATGAAGAATCTAATTTAAGATAGATTTATGGGGTGCCAGAACTCTAAGAATCATCTAAAGAGAAGTTTTTAAAATCTAAACCTTTAAATTCCACTCAGTGTTTTAAAACGCCATACACAGCATAATTGCCATGAAAACAATTATCTGACTTTTAAAGAAACACGTCCTCTTACAGATGAATTCTTCTTAAGCTAATTCAAAGAACTGAAATCAAATATTCTATTACAGATTTTAGAGAAATAGTTATGATATCTTATTACAAAATAAAGGCAATTTTTATGTTGGAAAGTGTTTGGGATCACTGAAGCTGTACCCTGAGCCTAGAAGACAGATGAATTATGTCTTGTTAAAACCATGAAAATAAATTTTAAAAACCATGAAGAAACCCGTGAAGAAAAGATAATTGCCATAGTTGCAACCTCTGCTCGGTTTTGTTTAAAATTAATCTGTTGTGTTGAAATGATTTTCCTGCTGCAGACAAGAGACGGAGTAAAAACCTCAGCAGTGGAAATTTGACAGCAGCTGTGGATGCAATCGAGCCATGTGACCACCATCTGGACTGTCTTCCAGGTCAGCGTGAACATAAATAACTCTTTAATTAGATAGAATTTGATTATTTAATTCACACATCTCTTAACTCAACAAATTACTTGATCACTCCAAAATAAACATCTTTTAGATCACCTTTGTCATAACACAAAAAATGCTTCTAGCCATCCAAACTGTCTGTGTATTAATTTTCATGTTATAATTTGTGTGTTTCTTGTGCATCAGGTTCCTGTTGTGACCTGAGACAACATGAGTGCAAACCTCACAACAGGGGCCTGAACAACAAATGTTACGACGATTGCATGTGTGAGGAAGGTAAGTAGATCCAGTCACAGTAGACGTGATTTTAATTATTTTTAATTGTTGACTTAAATCCACATCTCAATTTTATTATGAATAATTCCAAAAGAATTAGACTAAAGTTACGTCAAGCATGCAAAATTATTCTGTGAAACAGAATTACAGGTACTCAATAGAATGGTTTACTTTTAAAATAAACATGAGTCAATTACTCAGATTTCTTTGGTTCTTCCATTCAAAGATTTATTTTTTCACTGTTGTGCTTGCTCCTATAAAATACCAAGTCACATACATGTATTCATCACTGTTCTGTGTTTATTCTATTTATGAATGAGGTCTGTGACTGTGATTTCCTAGAGTCTCAAAGCCAGCTGTGTGACCCCTTTCTGTTTGATGGATGTCAAAGTCCAGTTTCTATCAGTTCTTGAATTTCTGTAGAGTGAGACACAATATGTGGGTTTTCAGATATTTTATCCAACTTCATCCAAGGTCTTGGGGTTTGAATCCCAGCCACGGGTCTTACTGCACGGAGTTTGATTGTTCCCCATGTGTATGCATTGGTTCTTTGCAGATATCACGACTTCCTGTCAGACTACAAAACATGCATGTTTGGTTAAATAGTTATGTTGTGCAAAGTGCAGTGTGTGTGTGTGCATCATTGCTTGTCCATCATCCTGTGTTTCTCTGTGTTTTCTTGGGCTAGACAGAGAACCTCAACTTTCATGAATGAAAACTGAAAGTTTCCTCACAATGTTTCTGTAATCTTACATTTGGTTGATTTAGATTTGAGCAAAGGTCCTTTATGAATATATCTTTCAGGATTTCGTTGTTATGCTAAATTTCATCGGAAGAGACGTGTGACCAGGAGGAGGGGCCGGTGCGTCGTCCCAGACTCAGTCAGCAATGACCACGGAGGCTTCATCACCATATGAAGATGAGAGAGGAATAAGCATGGAGAAGTAATGTGACTACATCAATACAATAGGACAGCCATGACACTTCTAAAGAACTAAGTGCTTAAAGGTGATCCCTTGCTGTGTTTTTTTTTAATCAAATAAATCTGCAAATGTTAGCTGATTGGACAAAAATATCTGGGCCATTATATCAAAGTAGCAGCTAATTAAAAAGCCTTTAATGTTTCATTATGGGATAATCCTTGTGCCCTGTCCCAGCAAGTCAGCACCTTTAAGCACCTGGTTTTACTCTAAAAAATTATTTTAAAAAGGTTTCTACATCAAGATTCTTTACAAGCCCACTGGTTGTTTGGTTGTTTGAAAATGTGTTGCTGTTTTCATGTTATTTGATTGATTAAATTCAATCTGATTCACCAAGTTAAATTAGTAATTGTCACAGTTTTTAGATGTTGATTGACTTTGATGTTGTCTGCCATGCAAAATTTTAGTTTGTTTTTAATTTTAGCAATAATCCTATACTGAATCCAATTGACTTACCTTTTGAAATATCTTTACAATCCTGGTTTAATTTATTTAGAGTTCAACATCTGCAAGTTGATTACTTTAAACCCAATCACTCACTGGAATACGTTTAAAAAAATCTGGAATGATTTTGTTTATTTATTTATTTTTTACTTTTAGCTTGTGGCCACCATGTTGCGCAGGTTCATTATGTTGGTCATAAATACTATTTCAATTGGTCTGATACATGAATATAAGGCTGATCTAAATCCCAAGAACATTCTTAAAAATGATGCCACAGCTCAAGGTTTCCTATTGGTACTTGAATAAACAATGATATCGTTTTACTTTTAAGTCTAATGTCATCCATGTCCTAATATTTGTTTTGTATTTATTCTGTATTTGCATATATTTGTCTATAATTTCTGTTTTTCGCCTTTCATGATTAAACAGTTGCTAAGGAACTGTGTGTAATGCATCTTTTCCTATGTAATGAATTTGGATTTAAAAAAAGTTGCTCCTGTGCAGAATTCATTCAGTATCAGCCGCATATGCAAATTGGAAAATACAAATCTGGATTTTCATATTTAAAAAGTTCTCATTACCTAATTGAACTGAACTGAAGTACTACTGCTAAGATTGCACATCGCTTTGATGGCTATTTCTATGTCTTTCAAAATCTTCATGCAGGGGAGAATTGTGGATTACAAATATGTCATGTTAACGACTTTATTCCTTTTGAAGCCAGTTGGTTTTCACAGAATTTTATTTAGGGCTTTAAAATTCTTGATAGTCGTGTACCATACCATTTCATTTCCACATTCCAGAAATATGTCACTTTGAATAAATGAATGAAAAGAAAAATTAAATACTGACAAAATGTAAAAATTGTTCATTTAGGAGTCATACTTCTGTTGGGTGCTATACTGCTTAAAAAATTGAGTCAGAAAACAATAGACTTTTAAACATATAGTCACCTCAAACATAACAGTCAAATTATTGGCATAAATTCAAGATGTAAAGAGATTTTTAAGTAAAGCTTGGTGGTGTAATTATCTGCAGTCTTAATCTGCAGTAGACAAACTTTTAATCATATTTGAAATGTAGTTATTTAAACCATTGATTCTCAGCTCAAGGTGATAACCTTGAGGTGAAATAGTAAAAAAGTATTCAACATAACTTTTCATTTTAACATACATTTATTTTCAGCAAGGGTTTCAAATCAAGTAAAAAATATGAATAACATTATAGGTTTTACATGAGTAAAATATCCTCTGTTGCAACTTTTAAAACTCAACAAAAAAAGCGTTGCTCATTCAGCACGAGTTAAATCTTTTATGTAATTTTACATGTAAGTTAATTTTACCAGAAATGTCCACAACAACTCTTTTGTTGTGGTCATCAACAAAAGAGTTATGAGGTGTCACATGGTTTAAGAGGTGACTCGGGCCCCGGGGTCACAAAGGACGGTGCAGGGACCATCTGCCTTGCTTGCTGCACACAAAAGATCAACTCTGTTTAGGTAAACAGGGCAGAGGCGGCAGGACTAGGGCTGATTAAAACTACAGAAAAAGGTCAGCAGAAGTGCATATTACATTAGCATTTTAAAGGTCTGCTGCTGATGCCCACATCATTTATGTTAGGGTTCAGGGTTGATCATTTCCATCAATTAGTAGTTAAAAGGGAAAATACTACAGTTTGCATATTACTATGTGGCAATTTATTTAAAAATATGACAATTACACAGATGCATACTTTGTTGGCAGTGCAGTTTTAGAGAATATTAAAGTTTAAACTAATATACATTGCTTATTTTCAGCAGAGATAAGCAGCCATAATGTAATTTAGCTCACAGAATGAAGTATTGTCGCTGTCCTTCAGGAGATGAAAACCCTTTGAATATTCATGGCTAGTCTTTATCTCACAGGAAAAGTAAAAATCTGGAAACAAAAATCAACTATGGTGTGTTTGGCTTTACAAAACCAATTTAATTTAATCTTCACTTTTTCATAGTTGAAGAAACTATTTCTATTGTCACTGCATACTTTTACTCCAAAGAAATGAACCTTTTTAGAGATGATTTAAAACCTGATTTATATCTGATTTATGTGAATGTGTCTACTTCCAGATGCTGCTGCTCCATTAATCTAACTTTAGCATGACTTTAGCATAACACTTTAAATAATGCAGTGGGTGTGTTGAGTGAATACATGCCAGTAAAGCACTATGAAGAAAAACACAGAGAGCCAGAGTATATCCTGTTTCAGAGCAGCACTTTTGAGAGTCTGCTAAAATCTGAAGATGAAAAAGGTTGCTCACAAAGGATTTGATGTTTTAATGAAAGCAGTGAAGAGTACATTTTATATCAATTCAAACTCCATAATAGGTCATATACAGACCTGAATTCTGGCATTGCTGAAGAAATTATCAGAATTTCTTCAAATTCTAGAACTGACTATTAGAAAAGAATCATCAGTTTTATCAAGAAAATGAAAAACTTGATGCTAATTTGCATTTACTCTTCTAAAACAAAATATTGAATTATTTTAATGTAATTTAGGACTTTATGTTGATATATGTGATTTTTTGTTCAGCAATATTTTGCCAGTAACTTCAAACTAGAATACCCTATCATCTTAAGATTGCTAATAGGTTAATTTTGGGATGATTTTTAAAACGCAGGTCCTGACTTTATCATTTTGTTTGAAAACCATACAATTATTTTCTAGACTCAACAATGGACTTTTGGTTCACTCATTTGTCAATCTAAGAGATGGAGATGATTATTTGACTGTTCATCTAGCATGATCATTATTGTGAAAAACAAGGGGAATAATGCATGATTTTTAATTTCTTTAAATATACAGTACATCTGAAAAGTGTGGCGGGTTAATGTATTAAGATTTATGAAAGTACAAACAGCAAGAAGATCAAAGAACGGCAAAAAGATCAGCTGTGTTGAAACTTAAAGAATAATTATGTTGGGAAACCAATTTCCTAAGATTTAAATAACTCACGAAACATTGATCAGTTCATCATACAAAAATGGAGAGAATATGGCAAGCCTACAAGCCTACCAACACATGGTTGTTAATCTATGCAATTAACCAGCAGCCACAAGATTCTACATAACTCTGTATGAGTTATATAGAGTGGGAGACTTTGCTGACTGGATAACTATTTGTTTGTCACTCCTAAAACTGGGACCATCATGTTTTGAATATGCTTTTGTTCACAGGGACAAAATTAATGGAAGATGGATGCAGATGAGCACAGGGTAATGCTATCAGAAAAGCTTGAAGAGGTAGAAATTTACTTGAGACCAGAGAGAAAGATTTTCATCTGAACACGACACTTAACATATAGTACAGCCAGAGTCACAATGGAATGATTTAGACTAAAGTATTTTCCAGGGTTACAAATGTTACAAATGATTATCATTCAAGGATATGTTGTAAATGTTGAAATGGCAATAGCACTTGCAATAAATTCATGTTTCCTTCCTGTCTTTCTCATCTGTTCTTCAATTTCTCTGTGACCTTTAGCATATTTTGTGCTTTAATTTATGTCAGATGACAGCATATGCTGCAAAGAGGCATGATCCAAAAAGCTATATATGGTATGCAAAATGTCCACTTATGACACTAGGAATATATATTATTTATGGCATTCCAAATATCAATATTTTGAAGACATATATTGTGATGATTCAGCTTCAGAATTGTTTGCTTCTAGAAATATGTGTTTGACCTTGGGGAATGTTTAAAACCATGCATCTTTTCCTTTCCTTACCCACAAATGTGCCACTTTATAGCTTCAAATTTCAATAAAAAACATTTGCTTAGTTTACTTATGTTTTTTGCACTATAAGTAGGTTAAAATATTTATCTGCATTTTAGAAGCCAGTTTGGCTTAAACCATTAAAGTAGTTTTGTTTTCTACTGCATTTTGTAGATATCAACCGTGGTACATTCAGCTGAGTTGGTTCCTGATTTGCTTTCACGCCAGGTTTCATCACCTAATTAGCAAACCTGAACCACATCAACGATTATAGTCCTTGGTATAAGCTCCCCTCCAGCGTTTTGCTTTCTGCATTTAATTTCCTTCAAGTCTGCAGTTAAACAGCAAGATTACATTAGACTTTGTCAAAAAACACAAATACATATATATATATAAATAAATGTATCCATAAAAATTAAAAGATATTTAGTTTGAATATTGCCATGTTCTGAGGTATTATAGGAGCAATCAAAAATTGTAATCTAAAGCATTGCATAGCAAAGAAATATTCATGTTCCTATTTGCCATTTTAATTGGGAAACAGACACGCTAGATTCCTGATCAATCATGGCGAACCTCTTCAAGAGACAGAAGTGGAGCTGTGACTGAAGTGGATTCTCCTGGGATCTGTAGTGGAAGCAGCAGGAACAGGAAGAGGGGAGGAGATCACATGGGCAGCAGTCAGGCTGCTGTCACATGGTTTGTGTTTGTAAGTTGAGTTAAAGCGGAGGAGGAGTTTGCACAGAACTTTGAGAAAGAGGAACAACTGCAGCATTTTTCATGTGGCCTTTCAACAAGTTAAAACACTGAACAATAAAGTGGGGAGGTGCTGTTTTTGATAAACAAAAAAAAAAACCTCAACTTTATTATGGATATCCCTGCAATAAACTTAAAGGTGAGTTTGTCAATTATTGTCGACGGTTTATTTTATAAAAAAAGTTTCTCAAAGGTTGTGTTTGGACTCGTTTTAAGTAATGTCTAACCTTAAATTTTATGTGTCATGGTTCTCTTGGGTAATTCTAAACAACTTCCCCTGATTAAGAAACACAGAGCCAGGAATTTGGTTAAGATAGAGAAGAATCATGTTGAGGATAAAGGCATTGTAGATTCTCACAGTTGGCAAATATGTAGTCAATTTTTGACACTTTCTTGTGTTTAGCATTGGCACAAGTCATAACAGAAAAAGATTATGACAAAAATAACGCTTTCAAGAGCAGAAATTCTAATCTCATCATTTTTTTTCTTATTTTGTCCAAGATGATTAAACATATGAAAACGATGTCTCTCAACCCATTCATATACAACTGATCACACACTTCCCATTTAGTTGTGGAATTTCCTGCTTATTGTAGCTGAAAAAAGCCTGCATGCAATTTTTCTTTTGTTCTCAATTAATGTGTTGTTTTCTTCCTCATTAAATATTTTTGAAATAAGCCAAAAGGCTAAAAAGGGGAAAGTCTTTAGGATGTTCTTCTCTGTTCCAGGCGATAGTCCTGGCACACTGGTTGCTCACAGTGTGGTGAGTGTGAGCTCTTTTTATTTTTTTTGTCATACATCTGAGGAATTTCTCTGGTCTGAGCACACATAGGCACATGTTCTCTTTTGTCTTAGCCTAACTCTTACACATACCACACTTATTTGTGTACAAATAACTCCCAGAGAGTATGTCAAATGATAATCTTTTGTGAATTATATATTTTAAAAATAGTCTATTGTTTCAGGGGTACTATGATCTTCATTACCTCCTCTTATGCATGGGGGAACTTCAGTGTTTTAGCAGTTGGAGTGTGGGCGATTGCACAGAGGGACTCCATTGATGCTGTTCTCATGGTGACTATTTTTTCTTCTTCTAAAAGTTGTCTTACTATCATGTGACACATGCAGAAGTCTAACAATAGACCCTGCATATCCAAACTAACCGGTGGATGCTCAGGGGTTCTGTGAATATTTCTTTGAAAAAATATCCTTCCCTTCTCTTTGAATGTCTGATCATTTCCAATTCAGTACAACTGAAGGAGAAAATATTCTTCTAATATCTTCTGATGTTCTCTTGTTGAACTGTTGATTTAGGTTTTCTTTTTAAACTAAGTCGTAACTCTGTCCTTATACCGTATGTTGCCTCATCACAGTATGCGCTTTCTCTCGTGTTTTTTGACAATTATGTAACAAAAAGGACAAAGAATTCATAGATTTTTAAACTTAAAGCAATGAGGACGTGATTAAATGTTTCCTTTTCCCAAACAAAATTATCTTCTGGTCTCTGGAGAACTAGAACAAATGTAGCATTATTCTACAAACTAAGCTGCATTAGTTTAAGTAAAAGTTCAAGGAGAAGATATTTCTTTTCTAACAAAGGGATATTTTTCCATTATCTTACCTTTGCTGTTCTAAGCAAAAATGTGTTTCTCTGTGAATGAATCAGAAATAATTTCTGAAATGTGACAATCTAATTGATCAAATCTACATTCAAAGTCTGTCTCTATGGGATTTTAGGTTACTAAAACCAAGAAAAGATTTTCTATCCTCTTAATATGGCAAAGTTTTAATTCTGTGAACTCTTAGCAGAACTTTTGAAACTTTTTTGCAAGTGAAATTGAACCATGGGAGAGTTGTAACCTGAATGCATCTTTAAGAAGGAAAACTGATGAGCAAGAAACTTTTAACCTAAGCCCTTATTCAAAGTCAAGGTCATTTATTTAATCAGACACCTACTTATTAATTTCTTGTCTTTTAAAATGCTACTTTAAGGGTTTTCTTTATTTAAAGTGAGGATTGCTGAGTTTGTAGAAAAGTGAAAACATTCTTTACTGTGGTTGAAGGCTAATAGTTCATCAAATGGTTCCCCCCGTTTCAGCTGATTTCATTCAGAATCAACAAAAAGTGGTAGGCTATTATTTATTTAATCAAGAATTAAACTTATTTTTAATTTATTCACCAAGACTTGGAAAGTAGAGCCCAGTTTTAAAGTTCTACAGAGAGTAGACCGACTCTCTGTAGCTCAGAGAATAGACATTAAGATGCTCCTGTTAGTTTACAAATTACTGAACTGCTTAGCATCAAAACACATTCAAGATGTGTTGTATCAACCTTCCAGTCACATATATATATTTGTGTTCATTTGTTTAAGATTTTTTTGTCATTAAAAACTACATATAGTTTTTAATTTTATATATAAATTACTGTTATTCTGGGAGGAAAAAAGTCATGATGAATTTGCAATTTCAGAACCAAATAGCTCCATCATCTTTAAACACCAGGCTCACCACAAAAGCCTACTGTAAAAGTGTACTGTTGTTCAAAATTTAACTCTGCTCTCATTCATAACTGGACTGCTCATGTTGTTCCCACACTCCTGTATCTGGGCTTGACGGATCAGAATATGACACTGGCTTTGTGTTTTCAGTTATTTTGAGAGCTTCACTTTTGAAGAGCTTCTCCATTAACCTGTTCTGTTCTCTGTCTTTTCATCCTGTTGTTATAGTTTCTTGTGGGAATGGCTGTCACGATACTCACCGACATTATCCATTTTGGGATCTTTTATCCACGGATAAATCTTGTGGCCGAAAACAGCTTTTCCGCAGGCATGGCTATCCTCAACCTGCTGCTTAAACCTGCTACTTGTTTCTTTGTCTACCAAATGTACCGTGAACGAGGAGGAGATTACAACGTCAACTTTGGTAAGAACCAAAGTTAAATATGCTGACTGAATGAGCTTGCAGACTTTTGAGAATAAAAAAATTAGAAACCATTTGACAATAACTGAATTGGAAATGCTTCTAAACATTTTGTAATTTTTGTACTGGTTCAAATTTTAAACAACTCCAACTCTTCTAATACCATTTTACCTTTTTTATTCATCATTTCACTTTTTTTTATTATTATTATTCATTTACTTTTGCTCTGTTCAACTGAGAACTGCTCTTTCTGGGAAAACTTTGTTTCAAACAACCAGTAAATGACTCCACATCTTACTTATTAGTTACAGTCGCATGACCTTTTTTCTTTGCACTGAGGTAGCCAACTCGGCCAAAAGCTCCCTCCCCACGAGTTGCTCATAAATTTGAGTCACTTTTAACATGGGATTGTACTTCATGGACAAACATGCTAAAGCCATCACAGAGGGTGAAATTAACTAACTATCTATTCTGAAAATAAATAGATCAGTCCTGATTCACAGAAAAAGATTTGTCATTATGAGTGTTGAGTTAATTGGTTTCTTTTCTCTGACAAAGAAACGGATGAGTAACTGCTGGTGAGACGGAAGACACATTTTTTGAATCCATTACTTGAAGCCATTGATTTGTTAGCCTAAACCATTCAGCTATGAGCTGTTTTATTTTAAAACTCAGTAAGTCACAATGGGTATGGAAATCCTTGGATTTCACATATGTCTAGTAGTTTTCTTTATTCATTGATTAAAAATATTTAATCTTTCCTGACTGGAGTGCTTTCATGCTTTCCCTTATGAGAAGTGGAACAGAAAAAATGGTAATAAAAGAACAAACCAGGAGGTCGGGGTTGTGCGGCGCTAATTGTTTTTCGATGCAACTCAAAACGGCAGTTGATGAAACATATCTCTTTACCCTGGGAGAGATAATTGAATATTGATGAATCTGGTCTCTTTATGGTTTTACTTTGCACAGCAGGGAATATTCATTAGACTTTGTTGTGACTGATGAAAGCAGCTAATGTTACTCTCTGACAGAAAGCAGTTTAATTGCTGTCTGATTGCATTGCGGGCTTTACACTACTGACCATGATGGAAACTGGACAATGGGGTGATGGGAAATGGATTGCTGAATTGGGCTGCCGGCGATCTCTGAATTTTGATTGCACATTAAGTTAATCTTTTTCTTTCTTAATAAATTCAAAAAATGTGAACTGTCACTAATTTGGTCTTAAACTGACACTCCAATAAAAGTGTCCATTTTCTGCTCTAACCAAACACATAAGGACCGTGTAGGCAAGCGGAGTGGCAGTTTGAGGAAAGTATAAAGCAGCTTTATCCATTCCGTGCTAAAAAGTATTTCAGCAAGATAATGAATGCGTCATTAGTGTGTGAATGTTTTTATGAGCGAAAATGAGCTTTGTGTTTACAGCCTAAAAGAGCTGCAAAATGGGATTACAGTGACTCATAGGGTAAGGTGCTTCGACTAGTTTAAAAAGTCCTTGTACCAAAACAATATTGTTAAACTTTTGAAAGTGAGAATTTCTTAAAAGTTGATTCCATTTGCATAACCAATCGTGATAAGTTTTTAGGTTTCTGCTTTTTTCTTTTTTTTTGTATGAATACATAAACAAGATTAGAAAGGTATTATCAAGAACACATTTTGCAGCAGCTTGTACATTAAATGCTTTTGCTGCTCAAATGCAATTAAAAATAATTGTTGAAATAAATTTTATTTATTTCAAAAATGTGCAGCATTTTTTACATTCTGTTTATGAAACAGATCGCTGCTGTTGTTTCCCATCAAAGAGAGTAGCCAGCACAAAATCAGAGCAAACATATCTCATGTTACTTGCAGGGGGAAAAGATTGTAAGCTTCACAGTCTTGAAAATAACTGATTTGATTGTGTTATATATACTGAGAAGCTACAAAAAATGAATTGTTTTTCTGCTGTATGAGGTGTTGAAACTTCCATATTGTTAAATTCAATTTTATGCCACATTGGCTGCATATAGTAACATCATAATTCAAATTATTTAATGTGCCCTGTCTTTTTATATTTAGCTTTTAACTCACTATAACAATAAGTAATTGTTATTGTAACATTATTATTAATAATATGATGTGCTAAATTTATCAGCAAAATGACACTATAGAGTTGCATCATCACTAAGGTAGTATTCAGCATGAACTTGTCTACCGAGAAATGTGTTTTATTGTACGTTGATTTTCTAAAGGCATATGTCTGGACTTCACGTCACTCATTTCAGTACCCTTATGCTTACTGGGGAGCTGTGGTAATATTACATGTCTTAATTTGTCTTTGGATTGTACTGCTGTGAAAGGTCTTCCCTTTGAAATGTGTTATCTGTCAGGTGCCAACACTGCCAGAAGGGCCTGAGTTAAGATCTCAGCTGGATTTTTTATTTTATTTTTTTTTCTGTGGAGTTTGTATGTTCTCCCTGCATGTGCATCCCTGCAGGTACTTTGATTTTCTCCCAGTAATATGTTAATTCTCTGCCTCTAGTTAGTAGATGTGTGTCTATGTGTTTGTCTGCCCTGCATAACTCTACATTGCCCTCTGATGGACTGGTGACCTGTCCAGTGTGTATGCCCCACCTCTGAACTAATAACTGTTGGAGATGGGCACCAGACCTCTTGTGACCCTCCAAGGATTAAATGTCTAGAGAGGCTACTCCAGATGGATGTTTTGATATATTTTTTCCTCATACCAAAGTTATCTCCTACTTATAGAGTTTTGGTGTGAGAATAAGCCTGATGTTTTTGGATCATTCTGTAGCTATCATGTTTTAAGCAAACACACTTGTTGTGCAACATTTAAGGCACTAGGAACATCAGGTCGGCTCCAGACATATTAGAATGGATTTTCTAGGTTTTGAGTTCTCTAGACATACTTCGGTCTCCAAGATTTTAAGAACCCAATGACTTGTTTGCTTTTAAATTATATTTAGTGTCCTACTTTGACTCTTTAGTCAGAAACTCACTGTGAAATAAAATGTCTATCCTCCAATTGAAGAAGAATTTAAAAACCATAAAAAACTGCTGCTGTTCTCACATTCACCAATATTATAAATTCACCCTTATATTAAGCGGGAGGAGACGCTGTCCTTGGGTTTTGTTTTTTTTGTTGGTTTTTTTGTTCCCCATAGGAAATTTGAAGATTTATTAACTTACACTTCAAGGCAGACCACCACTTTAAGTCAATTTATTTTTAATGAACTGAAATACAGAGAAGCTTTATGTGCATCTACTTCCAAGGACCCATTTTTTACAAATTAACCTAATTTTCTAGATTGTCCTTCACATGCATATTGTCTTTGCAGTACATTGAAGCTCAGATTTGTATTTTTAGCGGTATTTCCGACTGGCTAAAACACTCATGTTTTTTTTTTTTTTATCTCTAGAAAAAACAGTCAAACACAAAGAAAACAGTAACCTCTCTGTTGAAACATGCATTCTTTTTCAAACATCACTGACTAATAGGGGGGGGGGGATCTGTAAAATCTTACATCTAGCTTTGTACATTTAATTCCTTCAGATGTATTTTGTAGTTTGCCAGCTTGAACCTGGCTGTTTTGTTTTCTTGCATGTTATTTGTTTCTCTGTTACACCAGTTTGTTTTTAGCATGTTTTCTCTCACATCTTTTTGCCACTGATTTCTTCTCTCTCAGACTTAGAGACCTCTGTGGACAGTCGGTGCACTACGGACAGTGCAGACAGTACCTTTTTTGGCCGTCGCTACTGAGCCCTGGCTTCTTCCTTTTCTGCCATTTCTCTTTCCAAATCATCTTATTCCATATCCTTTCACCCAAGAAGTAAGATAACTAATAGACTGACAGGACACAAGAGACTTTACATTTCCAGAAATTTTTATTTTTTTTTTAATATCAATTTTGTGAGACTCTTTGCAATATATATAATTTCTTTTGTTTTTTTCTCACCTGCTCAAAGACACAAAAGAAAAGTGCAGGGTTTTCCTCTTATTTAATTGTTGCATTTCTTTCGAATTTTAGTACTGCTATTTGGACTTTTTGTGCTTAACTATGTAGTCATGTATGTCTGTGAATCTAGTCTGATCAATTTTCATCATCAGTAGCTCCTCGTTAACATCCCATACTTGCATGCCTTGTGGTTTGCATGCTGTATTTATATATTTTTTTTATTGTTGTTCATCGTGTATTCAAGTTTGCATGTTGTGCATCTTTTATCTGAAATTCCAGTCTCCAGATACCTCATTTATTTCTGGGTACTTTGTGTATTTAAATGAGTGCATGATGATATTGCAGTTTCCAAAATGGGACAGAATTAAGGTTAGCGGAAGTCTAAGTTATATATATACAAATATTTTATTCACATGAGATGTATTTCCAGTCTTCTTAGTCCATACTATCCCTCTGAAATAATAAAAAAAAAATTCTTATTTAAATAGCATTTAAATGTACAAGTTTGTCATGGTTAGTCTTGCTTACATATGGTTATACAGAATTTTGAACTTTCACAGAAACATCATTGGTATTCTGGTCATGGTGGAGCTAATGCTTTCGGTTCCAAAGCATCACATAAAATCGTGTGCCTTTCCAGAAGTCACTGTAAAGCATGTTAACATCTGATATAAAGAACCTGTGAAGCTGTTTCCACTGAAAACCAAATTATATGACTTGCTAGAAACATACTGCTACAATACAAAATCTCAAGCCAGAGCTTACTGAAGTGGTTACCTTTCTCAAAATAACCGCAGTACACACATTTTATCAAACAGTTCTGATAGGAGGGATAACTTGAAAATATTGGATGAATCTGTGCCTGACTAACATTCCTGCGACAGCTTGGTTTTTCAGGGTAATGAGAAAAAAAAAAGTAGAATAAATATGCATGGCTTTCATAAAGCTGTATGGCTACAAGGTGTGATTAAAATGCTGCATTTCACAATGTAAGTCGGTGTTTTTGATGTTTCTCTGCAGGTTTCCCTTCTGTATCTCGAAATAGAGATGCCTATCAGTCCATCGACCAGCAGGATGAATCTTCAAGTGCACCAAATTCCTTCAACCAGGCAAAGGATACCAAACCAGGAGTCCGCACTTATTGAGAAAAGTACATAATTAAAAATGCAGTCTGTTTTTGTTTCTCACTTTTTATATGCAGAAATATAAAGTCCTTTAAAATCAATTTAAAATAGTATTGTGGGGTCACTCAGCTAAGACAACTGAAATAATCTGTTTGGGTTTTATTGTGAAATATATAACATTACATTTTAAGCTGAGGTTTTGAAAGATTTCTGCTTCAGTGCCACAGAAGAATACAATCAAACATCAGGCCATGGTTTACAGTGATGCTTAGAAGCAGGTCTCTGATTCTTTTAGCAGAACAGTGTTGGATAAATAAGTAAGTTTTTGACTTGCCGTGAAAACTTTTCTGAAGCATGAAAACATGTCAAAAACAAAATATATATACGTCTACAAACACCTCTTTGGATTTTTTTAAATGTACATTTAAGACTTGATAGTCCATACTGAATTGAAATAAGTTTTCATATGATGAGATATTAGTTTATTCATAGATTGGTACAGTTTTGTGTATGTTTAGTTAATAAGAAAATGCACCATTATGTGTTTTCTTATAAACACATCATGTAAAAATGACCAAATATCATTGGTATTGGTTCTAACACAATTATTCATTTTAAACACCAAGCTGACTCGATAACAGTCTTGTTGATCTTTCACTTATTCTTTTAAAAGTGAAAGCAGGTTTCTAACCTGCTTTCAAAATGCTGTTATAAAATGGCACTTCATCTTAGAATACCAATTACTATGTGAATTTGCCCGCAAATGATAAATGGTGTCATATAGACTCATGCTCAAGAATTTTTATTTTTTTTTCATTCAAAGTGTACTTTATGCACTGTGGATCAGATTTTTGTTTTTCTTTCAGTTTTTATATCTGTCAGAGGATTTTTTTTGTTGCAAACCTGACGTATGCCTCAGAATGGGGACGTTGTAACTCTGCTGATCGTGTTTTAGGTGTGTGAAACTGTCAGTGCTCAGCTAAACTGGGTCAAACCTTTTTAACATGTTTGTATAAAGTAACTGCAGTATCTGTGTGAACATACATTTTACCACAACATTTCAACTGTATCTAAGCACACAAATAAATATTTGGCTCACTTCTTTACTTCTATATGCAGTTTTACCCGTGTGAAAAAATGTTAAACATTTCTTCTGTTTTGCCTGTCACCCCTCCATGTTTTAAAGCATGAAACATTATGTGAAATAAAGTAATGCATTGATAGGCAATGACCTCAACCGAGGCAGATGACTGCAGCCCTTTAAACGTTCTTGGTTATTTTTATACTGCATGGGTGAGTAACTGATGAACCCTTGGAATAACTTTGGTAGAGCAGCCATGAGGGAAAAGCTCAACACTGTTCCTGTTTTCTCAATTTGTGAATCCTATTGCACAAATCATTATTGCACCATGATTTTTTTTTAATCTGTATCTGTGCTCTGACTGAATATTTTGCCTAAAATTGATCATATTGTTTTTGTTAGTTTTTGATTTCTCAAAATAAAACAATTTAGCCATTTTCATTTAAAAATTGAATAATGAAGTACAATATATATTGTCTCAAATGAATTTTCAGCTGCTGTGATTTAGATCTCTGTTTGGAGTTTAGTCACAGTTTGCAGTTTCTTACTGAAGCGAGTTACATCTTGGCAAATGCTTGACTCATGTTTTTCTTCCTTTCTCGCATATCTGTTTCCCCTTACCCTTCTGCTCTCAGAAACCTTTTTGTTGTTTGCCTTTTTATTTATACTGCCAGACGGCACATTTATCGGTGTGTTTTTGTTGTGGTAAATGCTTTTCACATTCTGTCTCCTATGAGAATCAGAACACCTTCACTCTGAAGTAATTTTCTTTTCAAAGCTATTCTGAGGCTGACACAGCTGGCATGGAAATAATGGCAATACTGAGGGGAATTATAAGAAGCATGAATTTATTGTTCACAGAATTTGAATGTGAAAATTTTACTAACGATATAAGTTCACATTCATCACAGCTCTAAAAAAAAAAGTAAGAATTCCTCAATGGATTACAAGATTCAGTGTCCATCGACTGTAATGTTACCCTAAAGATTTTTTCCTGATTTTCTGTACAAGGTTTAGAAACTCTCTGGGTTTATGGGTAAGAATCTTGTCACCAGTTTGTAAATTGCTCTGCTTCCCCAGACCTCTGGAGGAAGCATGAATGGAGGACAAAGTATTGAGTGCCAGTCCTCCATACTTTGAGGACTGGCACTATAAGTAACAAACACACTCTTTGTTCTCCTTCTGTTTTACACTTACTAAATCACCTGCATAAAAGTAAAGCTACAAAACTTCCTCAGATGTCAAAAATGTGTGAAAGAAAAATAGGAGTTTAGTCTCGTTTAGCTTAGTTGTTTTAATAACAGCCTCTAGTCTTCATCTAAAATTTGAAAAACATACATTTTTTATTTTCTATTTTATTGAGATGTAACTAATATTCCTATCATAGCCATAATACTATACAAGCATCAATAAATAGAACAGTTGATTGCACAGCTTTTACTGGATGTTTAATCTGATGTTATCAGAAGGACCACGACTACAATTACCTGTAAAGGAATTATTGCTATCGTTCTTTTGAAACAACTACAATGCAGGAGGCCTTTTGAGTTCCTCTCTTTTCTATTGTGTAATTAATAGGCAGCCAATGTTAATGACTCATTTGTGCAAAGATCGATGCTGTGGCTCTGAGGCAGCGGTGAAGTGAGAAGACGGGGGTTGAAGGTGGACAGGAGCAGTGAAGGAACGGGGGGAGCGAAGGTACAGGCAGCAGCTCAACAAGCTGTTGATTAATAAGGAGCTGCTGGGCTGCGTCTCCTGAGCATGCATGCATATGTGCACAGCTCTGACACCTCCTCAGGCTCAAACCTGTGATTCCTCTGAGTCAAGGACACGTTCACTCAGTGCAGCAATAGGAACTCAATTTGTCAGCTTTGTTACTGCATTAGTGATGATGATCTCTGGAGAGGAATGAGAGAATGATGGAACTGGCTTCAGGTGTGCCAACTTTCTACACACAACTAGGACACACATGTTCATAAATGTGTCTCTGAATGTAATTTTTATTTATCCCTAAATTTTCGGTGTTCTCAAAGAAAATCCACCACATATGAACCATGTGGCTTGGCTGCAACACTTTAATAGTAAATAACTGTTCACCTTATGGACAGTTTTCCCCAAGTTGCTTGTCATATTCTTCTACTTTATTATTTTCAAACTGATCTGAACAACAATCAGGATCTCAGTCTAATTCACTATTTATGGCCCCCATTGTCCCGTCAGAAGTCTGATCTGCTGCTGTTTTTGATTAAAAATAACATGAATTGGAAAAAAAAAAAAAAAAAACTCCTAAGATACTGCTGCATATTTAAATATTATGAATAAATGTATGCTCCTCATGAATGACAAAAAGATTTTTAGAAATATTTGAAAGTGTAGCCAGAAATGATGCAATTGTGAAAATGCAACACTAAGAGCAGCTCCAGGATTTATACAACATGGCTGCCATTTTTCTTTTTAAATGTTTTTAAATTGTTTCAAGGTCAAAGATAGAAGAATTTTTCTGGGCAGACTATAAGATTTTGATATTGAGAGTGACAAAGTCACACCTTTTTCCATTGTGTGTTTATCACAAGAAGCAGTCTTGCTTAGGGCTCACAAAGATGGGGGGAAAAAATGTTCACATGTGATTTGTTGATTAAATTTTTATGCCTCAAGCATCTTGATTTCCCAAAGAAGTCACATCCAACCCTTGACCTTTTTCACACCATACACTTGGTCATCTGCCATCAGCAATAATGGCATCAAAATTGATTCAAACTAACTCTTCAGTCTTCAATTTCCAGGGAAGAGGGAGGTCAACAGCTTTCCCCCTATTTAGAAGGAACAGATTGGTTTTATTTCTTAACAAAGAAGAAGAAACAAAGCAAACAAAAAGAAACACTTATAGTCTATCAAAGCTTTTCTTAAACACAACAATGAGCTTATTGGACTGTATTGGTTTCCACACTCTTCTCAGAGTCCCTGTTGGATATGATGGGCATGCGGCAAAAACAACAGCTTCAATTGTGACACTATCATGGACAAAAATCTCCAATACCTTGTTTCCAATACCTTGTTGAATTTAAGTTGCAAATATTTTAGGAAATTGGGGAAAGAGGACCCAACCAGATGCTAGTAAGGTGTGCCTAATGAATTGGCTAGTGATGGTATTTTAACACACAAACAAGAAATCACTCTTTGAAAATGTAGCAACAACACATAAATGTATTGGCCTCGCTTTTTAATTTTGATCTGAGAAAAAGAGCCAATAGGAAGTTACCTGGCCCCACGCAGGGAAACGAGCTTCTGCTGAGAAAACTGTTTTACTATACCGGTAGGGAATTGGAAGTTTTCTCTTAATATAACAATTTATGCAAACTGATTTTTAAAGACGTCATACTATTTGTACTGTGAGCTGTTACCACTCAATTCACTGCCTTTTTTAACGACCCACAAGACACTAAACACAGATTTGATGATAACTGTGATTCAGAACCCAGAAAAACCCTTTATGGAATAGATCTTATTATTTTATAGTATATAAAAGATTAATTTAACTGATAAAATATAAAAAGATCTAAAAATACATCTATCAGTAGCCAGAAAATAATAAGGGTAATTAGAGTTCTGTATTCAGCATATTTATATTGCCATTATAATTATATAGCAGTTGCAATTTTTTCTTAATTTGCTGTATTTATTTTAATTGTATTCATTTGAGAGCTTTACTTTTATGCTTTCAGTGACCCATTTTTGCATGCAGCTCATTAAACTTTTATTTCCCTCTCGTATTCTTATTATTCTCTACTACTTTTGTTTCTTTTTTCTTTCTCATCAGTGTCTGGGCAGTGTCTCGTTCACTACCTGTTTTTCAAAGAGAATTGGGCAGTTTTTGTCCAGCTGTTACAGAAATGAGAGCCATGCACTATGAATGCCTTTCAAAATAAATCTTTCTGAGAAGTGAAACAGCTTTCATGGTTTTTGTTTCCGCCCCTGCACACAGTGGGTGAGGAAGGAGAGACTTAGAGAAGGGGAGAATAATGAACCGCCAACATGAGGCTGGTAGTTCGATGAGTGCACATGATGAATGACCGTGGGGAGGGAGTAAAGGACCAGAGCACAAGCACAGCTATTTGTTACTCCGCTGTCACAAATGTATTTTTAATGAATCTGCACCTCTGACTCCTCTGCAGAGCACTGCTGTTCCTTAAGGCCAGTGTGACCCCAATATTTCCAGGGAAGTGAACAAACCCACTTTTACGCTGGCTGTGCAATGTAAATAGCCTTCTCCTTCTGTTTGCTGAGGCCATCAGTCTACTTCCATATTATTATCCATACGTACCAGCACTGAGAATAGGGGCCACCTTAGCTTTCTGTGCCTGTGGCAGCTGTGGAGAAATTTCACCTTGAATTACTGTTTTGTGCTAAGTTGCAGATCTATTAGCAGTGCAAATCCTGCTGTATATACACCACAATCAGTGGAACAACGTGGGAAAATGCTGTTTCAGAAATCAGAATGGAGATAAGATAATTTAGTCAATTTATTATTTATCTCCTTAATTTACAAAAAAAAAAAACTTTAAATGATTTTACCATATTTGTTTGTTTATGGGTATGTTTGTTTATGACTATGTGACAACATACAGGGTCAAATTGGCGTAGAAGTCATTTGACAATTTTCTGGCACACTATAAAGTTGGTAAGATGTCAAAGTTTAGATTTTAGGCACTGGAACAAAAAGAGAGCTCACCATATAGTATACTGCAAAATATAGTTTTTGACATGTGACTTTGAAAACAGTGCTAGTTCTGCAGTAGCCTTTTATAGATGCATCATTTGAATTCATTTGTGTTGAGCAAGCAGACATCTAAAACATGCACAGTGAAATGGGGCTACATTTTATTTAAGAGTGCTGATGAATCATTCAAACACCGAGATGTGTGAAATACGTGAGAGGGAGATGAAATAGATTTCACACAAACTATTGTGATAACTTGATCAGCAGGATGATAGAAGGTAAAAATGATGTGGGAAAAAAAATAAAACTGGTAAAGAATCTCGTTCTGTCTGTGTGCAACATTTTCAGTCGCACTATTAACCTTTTTCATGTAGCAACTGCATGCCTGAAAGTGTCACCACGTAGCTTTATTTTAAAGGATGCAGGGCCTGATTCAAATGACGTGTCTAATATGCCCTCTAATATGCCACA
Source organism: Poeciliopsis gracilis (assembly GCA_911649635.1). NCBI lineage: Eukaryota > Metazoa > Chordata > Actinopteri > Cyprinodontiformes > Poeciliidae > Poeciliopsis > Poeciliopsis gracilis. The sequence goes on from CAJVRI010001403.1 coordinate 4,640,572, forward strand.
ATCAACATACATTTTCATTTGCAATAATGTGCAGTAGCAGGTTTTCCAACAGTCATTTGAGGAAATTAAACTGACCGGTCATATGTGATTTATCACAATACATCGTAAAAGTGACTTATGCAATGGATACATTGTGCAAAAAGCAAACACATACAACTCTACACTTCACATTGTTAACATTTTAGAAACACAACATGAAAAAATAATCCTGAGAGGTCAGAATTTAGTCTCTATCTCTCTCTCTTTCAATAAGGTGGTTCATCACTCTAAATAAAGTAATTTTCTGCAGTGCCGTCATCTTTGCTCTCGAAGACCAAAGAAGATTGTCAACACTGGATTCAAACAATTGTGAGTTTCCGGCCTTCACGTATATCCAGTTAGTGTCAATCCAAGAGCTCAAGTTGGAGCTGTTGACAGCTCACTGCAGAGAAAATGTCATGTACTGCTCTATATGTCAGCAGGCGAGGACATCATATACCATCTTGGGCTTGTTATGGCTGTATTAAGGCATGCTGTTCCACTGGAGAAGGGACCCGGTTCAGAAAAGAAATGACATGGTGTTTACGAAGGAATGTCATTTTTGCTGGACGTCTCCACAGGGCCCCGCTGCCTGCCGGCTCGACTGCTCTTCGCAGAAATCTCTGCTGGCTCCAGCATCAGGTTGCGGCTGTTCTTGTTTCTGTCTTGGTCTGTGACATAACTGTGGTTGTCGCTGACAAAAAAAAAAACAACATATAAATAATTACTTAAAATCCCGATATGCACAATATTCTCAATAATCCATACTTTAAATAGTCATTTAAAAGCTAAATACCAAATATAAAATTAAAACAAGTCCGGTCCAAATAATTGGTTCAAAGAACCCCCAAAAATGGCTAATATATATATCTGCTTTATCTTTTTATTTGAAAGAAATCACTTTACAAAGTAGAACAATTTTTGTCTCTACAAATTTTATCTACAAATTGAAAAACTGCATCTCCAACAAGTTTAGGTCCGAACCTGTCTTGACTGTCCTTTGGAACTGTGCTGTCCTCATAGATTTTCAGCATTGTTTCGGTGCGATCATCAAGATGCTCCTTAGGCTCCTGAAACCTAAAAATAAATCAATACTTTTATAGATAGCCATTAGAACACCAGATCATTTATTCTACACCTCACTGTAAAATAAACTAAGACTGTTGAAACCTTAAATCAATGCAACATCCAGAAATAAACTTGTTAATCCAAATTTGTTGGATTTATTATAAACCAGAAGCAGACACTTGCAAGTGCAATGCAAAAATTTGAAATAAAATAAATTTATAAAGTAACTAATTTACATTATTTATTTATCTACTTTTTTCAGCAAAATAAATGCTGGTAAAAACATCCAGTCATGACATAATGAGCATAGTAATAACATTAACCATACCTGGGCTCAAGCCTCTCTTTGACTTTAGCGATTGACAGGATGTAAGGGCTGATCTGTCTGGCGATGGTGGTTAAGTAAGAGTTCTCCTGTTTCAGCTGCATCAAGTCATGAAGCTGAGCTACAGTTCAGAGAAGAATTAAGGCAGGTTTTACACAACAAAAGAAAGAGAAGTAATTAGGGACAACTGTGAATTTGTGTTGTCACTGCTGGACAAAAACCTTCATAGATCTCCTGCTCGTTATTCACCATCTGCAAAGTTTCATCCCAGATCTGTTTAGAAAAGAACACATTTATTTATTGTGTATTGGAAACAACTGACATGGTTGGCAAATATAATGTGAAGGAAAGAAACGCATTAAAGTCAAACAAAAGTTCTACTGTTAATATTTTAAATAGAAATAATTTACACAACTTTGTAGTAATAATCGAAGTTTCTGCCTTAACCATGCCTGGAATCTGGTACTTTAAAAGATTTTATAATCAATTTAATAAAGTCTTTAAACAATTTTATTTAACAAAATTTTTTTGCATAACATGATTTCTGACAATATATATATATATTTTTTTTTCAGTTTCATTATTCTGTAACTAGAGTCTGTGCAAATGGGGATCATTTTCATGTTTCTGTTGAGTGGGTTCCCTTACAATTTAATTTAATATTAAAATAAAAAATCTTTCCATATTATTTCAGGGATAACAACAGGAATTCAGCAAAGTGTGTGCATTTGACATTTTTGAAATGTCAGTGCCATAAGCACAAAGTTCAAACCTCTGGTCTTTAAATACTCACCTCTTCAAATATAACTCTCATGGTTTCCACAGTGGAGTACTGAGCAGCAATTTGATTGTCAATATTCAGGGATCTGTCCAAGATCTCTCCCATTTTATCTGTGTTGATGATGGAATGGTGCTTGGTCAGGTCTCTGTGCATCTCCTGGACCTGATCCTTCAGATTCTGAATCTCTGTCTGCAGAGTCTAGAAACACAGACACAGGTACAAAACATTCCCTTAACATGATGAATGTAAAGCTTTTTGCTTTGGTGCATCTGAATATGAAAACTTTGTCACTGTTTCAAAAATTTAAAGTAAATCTTAAGGAATGAAAGTTGTTAGTTTTATACTGACTCTCATTTGAGCCCAGATTTTTTTAAAGTCAGTATTTTTGATTAATCTGTTCATTTAACTTCCTTTTAAGATAACTAAAGTATTTTTGAAATGAAGTGCAGTGTTGCATTTTCCTAATATTTTTTATTATATGAATTCTCAGATCACAATAACAGCTGTCAGAATCAAAACCCTTTTCTCTCTGCTTGTGACACAAGTCTTTACAGTGAATATTAAATTTACTTGCAGAACAGGACATTCTTAAGAAACATTATGCGTAAATTTCTTGTTTCACGATACAAAATTAGCTCCTGGAAAATAAACTGAGAATTAATTTTCAGATGTTACTTTTGTCTAAGAATAAGAAATCAGAAACACACAATTCCATATTTAGAAACATAAACAAAAACAATATCTTGTTTTATGAAAGGGAATCTGATTATGTGATATTCAACTCATGTGACATTTTAATATCCAGAATGCAATTTGGAAGTTTTTTGGTCATGTTCTCTAATTGTGACTAATTTCCCTTTGTTTTAAGGGGAACAGAATTTTGGGGGGGAAACAAAATTTCCCTCCAAATGAATGTCCGAACTCTAAAATGTTCTTTTAGTTGTTTTCAGTCCATTCAGAGGTGGATTTGCTGGAGTGCTTATGATCACTGTTCTGCAGTACAAGCCAAACTTACTACAGCTAAAAGCTGTAAACTGATAGCCGGATATTCTCTTGCAAGATTTTGGGGATTAGAGCAGAATTCATGGTGCAATCTTGGTGTAAGTTGACAAGGTTTAAAAGCAAGACATTTTTTTTAAGATAGCTTTAGTTTTTCTTTTGAGATTTGTCTTCACACTCTTCACTCACCCGGTAGGCATTCTCGTAGTTGCGGCAGTGCTCAGTGAAGGGAGTTTCCCTGCCTTCAGCCAGGAGGACCTTAGTGCAAATATTCCTGTGACATGTCGGCTTTCGCCCAAACACTGAGCCCACCGGCATCTCACTAAGAGACGGCGAGTGGCAGGGTAACGAGAGAGGGGACTGGAGCCTGCAGAGAGCACATAACACCCAGTACAGGCCCTGGCTTCTCATTTAAACATATACTTTGGTCCTGTAACGTGCATCTGTAAGTGCAATTTAATCTATGATATCAAGATGTTGATAGTGATGTTCACTATCAACATCAGTGAAGCAACATCATATCATCTTGTTCAGTCAATAAGTCATAAAGCTTAATTCCATTTTTACATTTTCTTGTTTGATAGGCAGCTTTTAAGTTAGGCTGAAAGGTAACAATGGGTTGTCTCAGGCATTGCGATGAATACTAGTTATACTAATATTTGTAAGACTGTGGTATTAGGCCACTGATATAAGACTTTGAGAATCCAAGTACACCCTTCAAATACACAGTGAATATAGATTCTAAAAATAAAAAATTAGACAGTCCAAATGTAGGGTAAAAACATACATTAAAATACAGCAGAACTAAAACAAATGAAACAGCTATCTGGTGATAACTATGCAGTATCACTGCTGATTTCACCAGAAACACAGAGACCAGAATACACAGGCGGCTTATACAGATTCTAAGATCTGAAGCGAAAACTTTGTAGTTGTCTTGGGCTCCATGTCAGCTGACTTTTCTCACAATCTTCCAAACATTTATGTGTGGCAGACAATCAAAATGCAAGCAAAAATTGGCATCTCATTTTCATAAATAGGTTCACAATATTTCAATTTTGTAATAAAGAGTCAATATCACCCAGATTCCAAACTACTTGCAGCTATAAGAATGACAAATTCAGGTCTGGCTTCAACACTTTCACAGTGAATATTAACGTTGAAAGAAGCGGATCTGCAGTTGCAGGACGTAAGTGCTTCTGTTTTATATTTAATATCCACAGAGGACTCTGGTTTTATTACAGATGAAAATTATAACAGCAGTAAAGCAGCATCAGTTCCTAAAATGAACCAGCCTGCAGCACTTCCCTGATCTTTAGAAGGAAATTATGACAAAAATACAGTCAGCAAGCAGGCTTTCCATCATCAACCCCTGCCTGGTTTGCATCAAGCATTGCTGTCTGTGGGGAAGATGCTTTAAGATGTGAATTTTAAATGCATAAAGGACAGAGGCAAAACCCTTCAAAAAAGTATTTATGAGAAGGCAGAAAGCTGCGGTGTAGTAGTTAAACTGCCACATGCTAAGGAAAATCCATTCCCCCTTTCATCTGTCAATTCTATCATCTATTCATCTCATTTGCAAGTTAATCAAAAAAGTGGTGAGTGGAAAGAAAAGATTTGATCTATGATGAGATTATGCCCTCAAAACAAAATCAAACAAATCTCTGCTTCATTCTTTAACTATTATCTTGCCAAATGCGTATTGAGGAGATATTTAAAGCTTGTGTATGTGTCGCTTGTCGTGCACATCATTAGTACAAAAAATCAAAAAGTGATAAAATAAACAAGTATTTACCTCCAATCCATTAGGCTCCTGTGCCTCCAGTTTCCCTGTCCGGAACTAATGCAGTGACAGACCTGTTTAAAACATATATCCTCCTCTCACTGTCACACAAGTCATCCCCCACACACCCAGACTATGTCCTCACAGTGGTGACGCCAATTTAAAACCTTTCCTGTGCTAAAGCTGTGACATCAACAGTCCAACCGCTCTTGAGTGCCAACCTGCAGCTGAATCCTAGACAGTTCTGTGAAATTATGATAAAAATAGTCTCAGGCGGCCGGACACCAATCCCTGTCAAGTTTGGGTCTTGCACTTGCGGGGCGTTAAACATGTTGGAAAGAAACGTTGTCAGCATGCTGGCATTAGAGGATAGGCTTAAGGACCTGTGAATAGTTAAGAGACACTGATGTGGAAAAAGTATTTGTGTTTGTCTGCAATGGGCACAAAAACAAGGAACAGGTTATACCTTTTTATGATTTCAACAATTTTTTAAAGTAACATCTGAGCTGGAAATGGTCAGTATATTTTAGATAATCTCCATCTATGATCTATACATGCAACCATACATCCTTTCATCATCTGAATGTTGTCTGGTCACAACAAGTCCACAGCTTTCTAATTTGGGAATGCTCTCCCAATCAAGGCCCCCCATTTAACAAGGTGAATTACGCAAACATATCAGAGTACAAAGCTTACAGGGAGGCAGACAAAATAACTGACATAGCGGGATTCAGCATGGCGCCTCCTTTCCGCTGCATCTGGACTTGCAAACCATTTGGAGATTGTAAACTTGGAAGCTTTACATGTGTGAATTTTCTACCCAGATTATTGTCTTTCTTGAAAGAACCTAAAGGATGCCAATGACAAACTGCTATGCAGACAATTGGCAGAAGAAAACACTGCAAAAAGATCTAAGGGAGAAGATATTACCTTGTTACAACACTTGTGGAACCAGCAACAGAAGGAGGACGGCGGGATACTATCTGGAGCAGAGGCTCCAGACAACGAGCAAACTCACTCCTATACTCAGTATTGATCTAAACGAGCACAAAGACAAAATAAGTTAGTCAGTCGCAACAAATACTTCCAAAAGAACAGGGAAATCCCAAAAAATTAACACATACCAGAAAATGGCAGTATTTCAATTGCAGAGTAATGTGGGAAACATGAAAGGTTTTAATAAAATTCTATAGTTTAGAAACAATGTCTATTATTCACAGAAAACAAAACCTGAGCTCAGGGCACACATTTTTTGCATAATGTAAAAGGAAACATTGTATTTTTCACAGTTTGAAATTCAGTTTGGCAAAACAGAATTTCTGTATTTTCCGTAATTTGTTCATGGAAGTATTCAATCTCCTTAATTTTTATTCTTTCAGTTTTGCTTGGACCATTTGCTTTATTTTTGCACTGGATTCACAACTCAGATTACACTAATTACAAGCAGATCCAAGCTTTATTTTTGCTTGAACTTTTTCATTTTCAAAACTCCAGGTTCTGACTTGATGAACCTGGTCTTTTTCCTGAAAGTTTCCAAACTTTCAGAACATCTGAAAGGTGGAATTCCACTAGCAAGGTCATTTTCAGTCAAAAATCAATGCCTTAGATTTTAAGAATGCGTGGAATAATGCAACCCTTTGACAGATTTAAAAAAAAAACATTGGTTACATGTATTAAAATGTATGAAATTTAAAAAAAAAGAAACACCTCTGGACCATTACACTGTTTTAGTTTTGCTCAGTTTACAAAAAAATGTCCTTTGATTTCTTTTTAGCACTGTGGCTGTGTGCACACTCTGTTATGTGTGCCACATAACAGAGGATTTCAGCAGTCACTATTTTCCCACATAACCTACATTTTACAAAATGCTTTCATCTTTGAAAATCATCTTTGAAGATGTGCAACTATCCCTTCTGCCTGTAATTTATTAACTATATGTATGGATGGACTTTCTCTAAATGCATGCATAATGCTAGCATAAGTTACAGCTGCTTGTGTTTTGGTCCTCCCCACCGTGATCACATCTTAATCCTGTCTGCATTTTGGCCCTAAGCAAAACCCGTCATTACAAATGTCTCATTTAAATGTTCAAATCTGAATTTGAATATGAACATGTAGCACACACAAATTTATAATTGAATCTACACCTTATATTAGTTGGCATTTCAGTGGTGCTGAGCTAAAAAGAAAAAAGGTCAAATTGAATTGTTAAGGAGACGAATATCAAATTGTTTAAAAAGGCAGTGTGCAAGCATTTTCAATGCATTTTAGCTCTAGATAAGTGCCTCGTACTCACTTTGCTGCTTTGCACTGGCCGCAGTCGATGAGGGAGTTTCGCAATCCTCTTCAGCCTCTCCATGAGTTGCTGTGCAAGCAAGAACATCCGGGTTTGATTCAGTGACCTGCTTCACCTCAATGAGGAGTTATGGACAGCCTCAATTTAAAAGCCAATTCAATCCGATAAATACAGTAACCTTTCTCTTGCCAATAAAACTTCCTTCAAAAAACAGTTAACTTTTTGTCTTCAGAGATTTTTGCTAAGAAAGCAAAGGTCATTTATTAAAACAAAGCATTGTATCTATCTTTTAGTCGTTTTTCATTTTCCTATTAGTCTGTTCTCTATTTCTGCAAGTCATTGTTGTTTTGAACTTCTCTGTTTTCTGTATTTTTAATTTTAATTCTGCATATTTATACATAGCTCCTTATAACTTGTATTGGTGTGTTGCTACATTTTTACATTTTGCATCGTTCTGACGAAGTGCAATAATAACCCCTTCAGTTGTTAATCACAATACTTACATATCCCATATCCAGAAACTCATATTTGTTGGCTGAGCTGAGAAAGGCTGAGCAGGTGACAAGATGGACCTAAAAATATCAGAAGAAGGAACAAAAAGTATTAAAGTCTACAAAAGAAATAAATAATAATAAATAATAACTGAAGGCCTTGGACATCTAGCTCTGGTTTCCAGAGTCATTATCTGTTTGAGTTATTAAAAGTTGGCCTAATAAGAGTTTGCTTACATTTACTAAATTCTGATTTGTGTCATATTTCTGTATTGATTCCCCATCCAAAGTAAATGATGAGTTGTCTTTCCAATAGTGGTAAATTTTTTGGCCTTTAGTATGACATTGTCATTGGTATCAAATTGTGATCTTGTCCTCACCTGAAGTGTTGGAAGTAGAGCAGTGAGGTGAGACAGTTGCTCCTTTAATGCTTTCTCCTTCTCCTCATGCTGACTGCAAACACACACACCACACACACACAAGTATGTAAGACAACACCTTTAAACTTGTGCATGCCACAGTACACAGAGGATTCAGCTCAGGAGGTGCAACCAAAAACAACACACTCAGAATTTCCAGGAGTTAATCTATCTGTCTTCTCCTGTAACAAACACACAGATGCAGACACACAAAGCATGACATAAATAGCCTTTAACATCCTTCTGGGAACACAAACCACTGGATGGTTTCCAGGCAATAGAGAGAGCATGAGATGGATTTAGACATAGATGCACTTTGCTGGATCTCAAAATTGTTTTCATTCAGTCACACACACTTACCCACAAGGCATTCAATACACAGCAAATTCCTCATGGTGTAACTTTAAAGACTATGCTTTGATTCACTCATTAGAGATGACAATTTGCAGGTTTTTTAAGAATGGCCAGAATACATAAAGTACCTGAAATTTGTATGCTTGAGTAATAAATCCTATTATAGTTTAAAAAGTAATCTAACCTAATGAACTAGCCAGATTTAAACTTTAAAGAACATTCATTCAAACTTTAAGTGAGTCTTTATTGCAGTTTAGAAGTCATGTTTTGATACTGTAATGCCTAACACTGTCTGCCATAATGTAGGTAATAGTTTTTGCCAAATTACCTGAAATGAGGAAACACAAACAGACTATAATGCCTGCAGGCTGCCTCGAGTTTCCTGCCACAGTTGGTTGATAAATCTTTGGCATTTTGTAAGTAAAAATGCTCTTCATCTGGCTTCACTTTCAGTTATTATCTTCACACAAGTTCTAAATATTATTGTTAAAATTACAGCATATTTCTACAGAAGTGATTTTAACTCAGCATTCCACTTATTAAACATGGAAATTATCCAAGAAATTGTGTTTTATGCCGAGCAGATTATTCTGGGAAAAATAAGGTGCTATTCATCACCTTTGAAGTCACTGCAACAAAGTGTAAAAATAAAAAACATAAACTCAAGTCATGAGAGTAATACAATAACACTATGATACACAATTGTGACAAAACATAGACATATAGTATCTAGACAATGCTCATCTTTACAGATATTTATTTTACCTCTGAGCTGCTTTCAGCAGAGTCTTTTTCCTCTCTGCTAGCCTTTCCTGTCAAATGTGAAGAGAAAAAATCCCCCATTATCCTCACAATGATGTGAAAATGGCCTTGAGCTTTGCAGTACCTAATAAATTCTCAAGGTTGTGAAAGGAAATGGCTTAAATTGTACAGTGTACTTCCATGTTCTCTTGGATTGTTAAAAATAGCTGTGTTTTCTAACATTTAGATTAATAGAGACATCCAGTGGCCAAATAGCGCTAATGGAGCCAGATGGGGGGCATGGCAATTGCAAATGACTAAAATGATGGCATATTTGAATCTTGTGTTTTGAAGAAAGATGGGAAATCACTGTGCAGGTTATTATGTCCACAGTAAAAACTGGAATAGAATTTACATCTGAAAAGAGGGAACAGTTTTACCTCTTATTACGTTTGGACCACGGGTAGTTATCATGTTAGGAAGGTTCAAGTAGGATGTGTATTTTAAGAGGATGTTTACTCTACTTCATTGTTTTAAAAAAAAATGGTGAAAGAAACATTGTTTTTAACAAGAGGGTAGCATAGTTAGAAACTGTACTCGAGTCATGTTACTTCAAAATAATACTTTAAAATACTTATATAGAAGAGAAAATGTACAGTAAAATTATTCATGGTATTAATTTCCCCAAAGTTACTCAACAACGTCTATCAATTTATCATGTTATTTAATCTTTTGTGGTTTTATTTAGAAAACCAAGTTGTTCAGCTGCTTCAAAACAGTTTTGTGTCATATTTTTTTCTTTGTCTTTTTCTCAACTCAGCTGATTTCAGGTTTTGCAATATTAAAATAAATATTTTGTTATTTCTATAAACACATAAACCCCCCTAACTATGTATGCCAGGACACCATTCATATAATTGATCAGGAAATATATAAATAGAGTTTATATTGATAGTTTCAGGAAACAAAGAGAACAATAAAAGGAAGAACAATATAAAGAAATAGACCTGCAAACTGTTGAACAGACTACAGATAGCATTTTCTTCTTCCTCCACATTCAGACGCACTTCCCCTATCATTGCCCTCAGCAGGTGGATTGCTTCACCAGTTGAGGTCTGCAGCTCTTTCACTACCTGCAGTTAAAAGGCAAGGTCATTGTGAACAGTTAATGAAGGTTATCAAATCTTCATAAAAATCACTTGTATTGAAAAAAAAAATGAAAATTAGGAAACACACCAGCTAAACATTATTGTATTACAACTGTTGAAAGTTGAAGTATTTCATAATACAACATGTTGCTGTCTGCATCATAAATTTGTAAAAGAACAGACATGAGTTGCTCACCAGCACAGCCTGGTCCAACATCTCACAACCCTGTGCATAAGCTGTTTCAATGTCGATGCAGTGAGTACGACTCTCCCTGCAAAAAGATAGTCTCTTAAAAACAAAGCAAAACTGCCTGCACCAATTCACAATAGAGGAACAAAAGTATAACAATCATGATATGAATTTACTCACACTTGCATGTCTCTGAAACATTTGATGCAAAGCATTGATTTATTCTCTGTTGAGAAAAGGATGTAGGGCTCGTCATGTAGAGCTGCAGAGAGAAATTTGTTTTAACTGCTGCATGGACAAAAGTCAAGATTTATAAGAAACTGCAGGGCAGGACTCTCTATAAAAATGTTATTTGTGAATAAAACTCGTAATTTACTCTTACACTGACACATATTTGTTGTAACACATTTAAACAACAAGTTTGGAACCACTTTAACAAATAACCAACCATTTTGCCCAAGAATATGATTAACATGGAGCAGGAAATCTATCCAGAGCCCAGGAGGGTGCACAGCTCTCTGCCTGTTAGTCTATAATTACTGTGGAGTAAATACAGGTGGCACTCACAGCATTTTTTGTGTTTGGCTTTGGTGCGTTTGGCCAACGACACAATCTCGTGGTGGGAAAACATTCTGGCCTTGTGTGTCAGCTCTCGGCAGGTGGTACAAAGTGGCTGGCTGCAAGTGTTACAGTAGTACATCAGACCTGTGTCCTGTGTACAGATGAGAAGGCAAAAAATGGAAACAAATAATTATTTATATTAAGAGATCAAAGTTCATATCTGATTAGGAGAGCATGACTAAATGTTACAAATAAAATATTTCAGAACTAGGTGATTTTCTGTAATAATTTAGAACATGATACTTTTTCAATTACAACAAAACTGTAAACAATTTTTTTGTGGCTTAATGTTCATGAAATGATGCAAATGAAATGCTGCACCTTCTTGTTGCTTTCTTGGTCACAGTTGGCACAAAGCACCGTCTCCTCAACATCTCCATTGTTGTCCACAAGGAACTTCAACAGACGATCCTCTGGTGGGAGGGCATTATTTCCTTTAATCATTGAGTGGTATCTAGAGAAAGCAAATAGTCATACATCTTATAACTCTTATGAGAAAAAAGTCATTCATTGGAAAGTCGTTGTTATTTTACATTACTCATTTTCAGTGCATAAGAATTTACTTTTAATGTTTTTCTAACAACACAGTTAATTTGAATGCAAAACCATTGGAGTAAGAATTTCTCATAATTCTCATTAGATGAATGTTCATCAAGACAATTCAGACATTATATTCATCTTTTGCTATTTTGGAAGTTTTTAAATATTTGAAAATTGAAAAGTCAAATTAAAAACAATAATTTAGGGAATGCATTTTGTATGACGAAAGCAAGAAAACTCTCCTTGATGTGAAGAAACCACTTGAAAAATAAATAAATGAAATGAAAAGAAAATGGATACTCTATTAAAAAATTATATAAAGATTAAAATCTATAAAGCTGTGAGTTTTACACAAAAATTAAAAAAGGAAGTTGTTCATTGTGGAGCAGTTTCAAAACAATACCAGTGGGGGCAGCAGAGACCTCCGAAATGAGATGAATCACCGAATAAGAAAATCCGGAAGTCGATCAAGCGTGTTCTCAACGGTGTGTCATCCAGAAAGTTCTGGCAAGTGAAATCTTCTACCAGTAAATGACAGCGTGCAAGTTTTCACTCTGGTAGGATTATATCCGGCGTTTAAGATGTCGCTCATTTCCGAGGAAAATGTTCGCGGTGGGAACGTTTTTAGGGACCTTAGTGCGGACGACGAGGAGTGGCAGCCCACCGAGATAGAGAGCTTGTGTATGAACTGCTACCAAAACGGCACGACCCGCATGCTCCTCACTAAAATCCCCTTCTTCAAAGAAATCATCGTCAGCTCCTTCAGCTGTGCTCACTGCGGCTGGTCCAACACCGAGATCCAGTCTGCGGGCCGAATCCAGGAGCAGGGGGTCCGTTACACCCTCAAAGTCAAAACAAAGCAGGATTTGAACCGGGAGGTTGTGAAGGCGGACTGCGCGATCACCAGGATCCCTGAGCTGGATTTCGAGATACCTCCTTTTACCCAGAAAGGTTCGCTTTCTACCATCGAGGGGTTGTTGGACCGAGCAGTAGCCGGGCTGGAGCAGGACCAGCCTGCCAGACGGGCTGCCGAACCGCAGATGGCGGAGAAAATAGACGAGTTCATCCAGAAGCTGAAAAAGCTCAAAGATGTTGAACACGAATTCACGCTGGTGATTGAGGATCCATCGGGGAACAGTTTTGTGGAAAATCCTCTGGCGCCTCAAAAGGACGAGGCTCTGACAGTGACCCGGTTCAAGAGGACCGCCCAGCAGGACCAGCAGCTGGGAATCCGGCCAGAGGATGACCAGGTGGAGGAGCATTCAGGGAACGACCTGGAAGCTATGAGAGGAGAGGTCCTGGTGTTCCCCACAAACTGCCCGGAGTGCAACGCGCCCGCATCCACCAATATGAAGCTGGTCCAGATCCCCCACTTCAAGGAGGTCATCATCATGGCCACCAACTGTGACAGCTGTGGCCACCGGACCAACGAGGTCAAATCTGGTGGAGCAACGGAGCCACTTGGCACCAGGATCACGCTGCACGTCACTGACGCTTCAGACATGACCAGAGACTTGCTAAAGTCAGAGACATGCTCTGTCCTCATCCCGGAGCTGGAATTTGAGCTGGGAATGGCAGCTCTGGGTGGGAAGTTCACCACGCTGGAGGGGCTGCTGCAAGACATTAAGGACCTGACTGTCTCCAAAAACCCCTTCATCTGTGGCGACAGCAGCTCCACTGACCGGCTGGAGAAGCTAAAGGAGTTTGGGGAGAAGATAGAGAAGATCCTGGCAGGAGAAATGAAAGTGCATGTCATCCTGGACGATCCAGCTGGGAACAGCTACATGCAGAATGTGTACGCTCCAGAGGCAGACCCTGAGATGACTGTGGAGAAGTACACTCGCACATTCGATCAGAATGAAGAGTTGGGCCTAAACGACATGAAGACTGAAAATTATCAAGAAGAAAACTGAACTGAACTCAAATGCTGGAATGAACTGATAATTGGAAACATCTACAGTGTTACATTGCATCCATATTTTCTCTCATTTTCATGTTTTATTTTAAAAACTGGGTGAATTATTGCTTTCAAAAAGCCTTATTGTAAACTTAAACAATTCTAAGTTGTTGTAATGTGTAGTAATTAAACAGTTCATATAAAGAAAACCTGCTTTGTAAAAACAAACGCTTATGGTTAATAAAGATAAACGTCAACTCAAACCTTTGCATTCCTGTGGCATTCCAGAAGATGGCGCTGTTTTACTGTGAATTTAAAGATTTAGCTTTCAGAAGACCGCACACTGTGAGACAAATTAATCTTTTTATACACCGCAGAGTGTGCCTTCATCTAAATAACATTACATAAATTGATGTGATGCTGGCTCTGTTCATGCTTGGCAGACAATTATGGTTAATATAAAGGTTTACATCTAGAATTAAATTTAAATGCTCATTTTCTTTACATATTTGCTTCTGACAGCCAGCATGTACAATGCACTGAGCAGGTTCTTTATGTTTAAATACTTTAAGTCTGGGTTACTTGGGAAGGTTTATGGAATAGCTGGCAGTGTTTTCTTAACCTTATAATTTCTTGTTGCCATTCATAAATGCAAGATATAAAAATATTGGAAGTAGAAAAAAAAGCTTTTGCTTCTTGAGAGCAAGCTTTTTTTTTTTCCAGAGCAAGAATTTGTGCATAAAAGTAGAGCTGTACAAGATGTGGGGATTGTGTCACAATGCATATGTCTGCTATTGCCAAAGCATGATTAGATGTAAAATATGGTTGCCTCATTTTATTAAAACTGTAGTCTCCTTCTAATGTCTTTGGCCAGGCAGAGGAACTTTTAACTGTTCACCGTAAATGGATGGACTGAACTTATATAGCACTTTTCCAGTCATTTGACGACTCAAAGCCCTTTACACTAGTCCCATTCACCCATTCGCACACATATTCATACACCAACACGCTGATTTGTGGTTAAGTCCCTTGCCCAGAGGCACATCGACATGTGGTAGGAGGAAGCTAGAATCGAACCTACAACCTGCCGATCGCAAGACGACTACTCTGCCATACAGCCACAGTCCTATCCACCTGAGTGGCAGGAAGATGACGGGCAAAAATGGAAAAGAATAGTTTAGAAAATTAAACATTATTGCAAGCAATATCACAACATTTGTCATGTTTTTCTAAGATAATGCAGCTCTACCTGAAAATGTAATTCAATTTTATATGTGAAAAACTGGTGAATCAAAAACCTTGTTCAAAGTAAGACCAGTAAGCACCAAAGGACCTAACGTCACGTTAAAATTGGATTTACCAGCTAATGTATCAATTTTTCGCAACATTAACCACTCTTATTAAATTGAAATAGTCCAAAGTCTGCTTCATTTTGATTCAGTTACACTGGTGCAATTGTTCCAAACACTCTGCTGTACATGTTTTATCTTGTTTTCATTACTGGGCTTCCACTAATAGATTAGTGAATTGCTAGATTGCATGGCTCTTGAGTGAGCAGCTGTTGTGACAGAAAAAGATGAAAATAGAAGCTGGCATTCAGTATTCTAAGAACAAACAACAGCGCACTGATTTGATGCCTGTAGGGTTGTTGTTCCTAACATACTGATACTTCTATGTTCTGTGGACAATATATCTTCTATCTTCTACTTGGGCTTGTGCTGACTTAACTCTCCACAGGTGAAAATTCAACAGTTAGCATCTCAAACAACAAATCCAACACAATAAAATTTGTTGTCCTGGAATATAACATCACATAGGTGGGAAAAATGTGTAACTATCCATCTACAGTTTTCCCAGAAAGGCTGTTTGAATAAGAGTTAAATTTTTTTAGACTAAAACTATTTTTTGTTCAGCTCAATATCTGCCATTTTAAACTGATTCTGTTTTTGCCAGTCTTGCCAGTCTGATCTAGTATTGACTACCACTTCTATCAGAGAAAACTGATATGACTGACCTGAAGGTGACTGTGTACCACACTTTCTCCCTATAAAAGGATTGAAACAGGTTGCTGTGGTATCATGTGACTGCTTTTGATTACCCTAAGCTGACGGCACTGCTGCCAAATACCAGTATGCTTTGTTCGCTATGTGACCAGGCTTAATGGAACTTTTAGCCCCTTTCAGTGTTGGAGCCAAAAGCTAAATAAGAGAGTGGGGTGACCCTGCAGCTGCTTCAGCCACTCTGACCTACCCAAACCTGGACATGATTTAGATCACAATAGTCTCTAAATAATAACAAAATTTTTTGGGAGGCTCTTTATGTTTGAAGGTAAAACTAGACAACTGCTCATGATTTAAGGTCCAATGCAACTTGTCAGAGGTTGTAATGTCAAAGAAATGTGTCTGTAGACTACCAAAACCATCTCTTCAATGTTTTCACTTTATTTAAGGATTTGTGGTTTACCATCATATGTCACGTTGTGGATCAAGTATCCAGTGCAAGCCTCATAATCTAAACTGAGCATGACCAAGTGCAAAGTTTCATCTCTTACCCACAGAGGGGGCAGCTGAGGCGGCAGTCATTGGTACGACCTCTTAGGCAGCGGGCGCAGAAGATATGGTAGCAGTCCAGTAAACATGGGGACTTGTACTGCTCATGGCACAAGTGACACACCAGGGGGTGGACGTTAGCACAGTCCACCTCAAACAGGTTGACCACATTGGAGAAGATCCCTCCTGCCATCTGAAGACAGAACAGGTGAATAATGACAAACAAAGAGAATAGGATGGCTTAAATCATTTCATCACTTGAAATAAAACATATGTGGCGTGGTGTTAAATAACAGTCCAAATATTTCAGTCATTTTAAGAGAGGCTAAGCTGGCAGACACAGCAAGCACATAGATACAACAAGTTGAAAATTAGTTGAACATGCAGAACTTTTTACTCTTACCACTCAACCAAGTGTTAAGTGAACAGAGATTTGGTAACTACATAAAATATACACAACACCAGAGTTACTGTCAACAACATCAAGACAAGACTTACTGTAAATGTAGCAGGCTTGTCTGCAGAAAGAACAGAGAGCCACTGTCTTACCTTTCAGTGGTGCTATCAGCTACCCCCAGAAGGAATGACAGCAATGCAGAAACTCTTCAATAGTCGGCTGATGGGGTCTGTCCACCAGGCAGCTGACAATTTACACCTCGTGCCAGCCCCCCAATGTTGCCAAAGTTCAAAAGGGACATTTAATATTCTTGCTGCTGTCTGTGAGTGCAGTTGTCCAGATTACAAAGCTTCCTGACATTGCACCTCATGCTACAGAAGAGTGAAATGAGACTAAACAAATATATTTTTTTACATTACCAGTAACTATAAAATATGTAATTTACTAATTGTATTTTAAGTTTTACTTTTCTCTTTTGTGTAAAATTCTTCTGAAACATATTTTAATGGTGTCTGTGCCATATAAAGCCAGATTACAATAACACAACCACAGTAATCTGCATATGCCTAATGTAGACTCCAAAATCAATAATGTTTGACAAAAATCAGATAAAAACATGCAGTCTTTCTTCTATTACTCATATATCATATTATATTCAAATACAATAAACAGTTTTGTATCTTGCAGATAAATAAAAATGTGACCCAGCAGCAAAAACTTGCAATTTCATTTGAAAACATAATTTCATCGTGTGAGAGGTTTACTTAATCAACTTCAGATAACGTGATTCGATCGATTTAGCAGGGAGGTATTTTGCTTCCTGCGCAGCCGCAGTTCCTTCCTTTTAGCTGAGCGTGTCAGCCATGGCTCCAATAGTGAGTAGTAGTCCCGTAAAAAAGTGTACAGAGAGAACATGTCTTTTAGTCTCTTTGTTATCCATATATGTGTTTGTAGTCGGATTAACATGCCGCAGACATTTGGACTGTTTGAGGCTTTTTATTAGCTTTAAATAATGTATAAACTTGAGGGCACGTACATCTAATGTTAGCAGTTGTTAGCCTAACAAGTGCCCAAAGAAAAGAAAAAAACACTTCCGCTTTACCATTTACCGACATAAGGTACATGAGTTTAAAACAAACATATGCGTTTGTGTTTGTATTGTAGAAGAAGCTGGTGGCCAGGAAACCGGGTGGAAAGCGGAAGAAGCAGACCCTGAAGTTTACTCTGGACTGCACTCATCCCGTGGAGGACGGCATCATGGATGCTGCCAACTTTGTGAGTACCTCCATTTACACTCCAATAACATATTTGTAACACCTGTATGCTGGATGGTATAGGCCAACTTAATTTGGATCAAACCCAATGTGATATGATTATACCCTTCTGTTTTCACTGAAGGGAAAACCACATCTCCTTTCAGGGGCAAATATTATTTCTATTCCATAACGGCTTATTTTTACTGACTTCTGATGCTTTCTACTTCCTTTGTCCTCTTTGCATGCAGGAGAAGTTCTTGCAGGAGCGTATCAAAGTGAACGGCAAAGCTGGAAATCTTGGTGGAGGAGTGATCTCCATTGAGAGGAGCAAGAGTAAAATTGCTGTGAACTCAGAGGTTCCCTTCTCAAAAAGGTATAAAATGGATCAAAACACTGTTGTGCTACAGAAGAGATCAGACAAACACAACAGTACTTTACCATCACAGTCTAGATGGTTGTTGCATTTAGGTGGTGGAAGGATCGTTGTATATAACACAAAAGATATGCCATGTTGAATGCTTTCCATTCAAGCAAAGTTAATATATGATTAATCAATGTTTTTGATTAATTGCTTAGCGGAATGGAAACACCCTTTTCACATAACATGAGTCTCATGGTCAACATGCAAACTGCGAAGAAGACAGGAAGTAGTTGGAGGATGATTGCTCGGAATGACTTGTTGCATGAACAAACTTAGTCATGTGTTCTTAATTGCGTTTTTAGTTTTTCTTTTTTACATTATTCGAATATAGACAAAATTTTGTTCACATTTGTAAAGGAAATGCAGCTAGTGGTAGCTGGACTGCATTGATGTTAACTTTACTTACTGAGCATGTTTATATCCTAAGAGTGAAAAGGAGAACTTTCCGTTAACAGGAGTAAACTTCCATCCTGTCTCAAGGTTAAACAGGCAGGTTTGTCATATATAAAAAACAACATGAAGTCATTGACCACAATAATTCAGCTGATGTCACTTAAGTAAAGTGTGACAGTGGTACAGAATAACTAGGCTGAGAGTAACTTTGAAAAGAAAAACAGTCAATAACTACTAATCCGTAGTAATTGACAACAACTACAGATGAATAATCAGTGGAAAGTAGTAGGAGAAAATAGCAAAGTTAGAAAAGGTGGTAAGTGTCTTCAATCAGCCTCAGTCGTTAGCACTATAACTACAGAAATCGCTTAGCAAATCCTACTACACTTTAAATATAAACTTCATTAAGAAGGAAAGTTTTAGCTTATTCTTTGACTAAATGAGGTGTCTTCTTTAATGACAGAACCTTGGGGCTGGTTCCAGAGGAGAGGAAATAACTTAAGGATTGGTCTTTTGTTTTATTTCACTCCTATAAATGGTTTAAAAAAATGAGCATGAGATTTGTTGCTTTGCTGTGTTTGCTACAAATCAGCTTTTTATTGGTGTTCAGAATGAGCTGAGGAACAAGCAGGTTATGAGAGGGTGGTGGTTCATGGTAAACCACTGAATACATCGTCACAGTTCTCAATATGCATTGAGAAGCATTTTAAAATTGGGACAAAATAATAGTCATTAAGTTTTTAAAAGAACCTTTGCTGGCCTTCCATATAAATATCATGAGTTTTTACAGTTAAACCTGAAAGTTTTGGCATTTGTCATACTTGTATTAATATAGAATTACTTAAAGCAAACGTTAGAACTGCTTTTTAGGTATATATTGTTTCTTCTTTCAAAAGAAACAAGTTGCACAAAGCTTTCACAACACTGCCACCAGAGGGCGACTGTAGCGGCAATTCTTTAGTATTCTACATTGTACCTGAAAGAAGTCAATCAAAAATGTTGCAGCTAACCTTGATGTAAACTAAATGACCTGAAGTGAAAAACAAAACTTATTGATCCAGCTATGAGGACAATAAATTGCTTTTGTGATTCATTCAGATCTTATACTGTTAAAACATGATTGCAATAAATACAATAATGTTTCATTGAGTTTATCTTATGCATTAAATTGAACTCAAGCTAAGTCATGTGTTTCTGTCTTTTAGGTACTTGAAATATCTCACCAAGAAGTATCTGAAAAAGAACAACCTCAGGGATTGGTTGCGGGTTGTGGCGAACACCAAGGAGAGTTACGAGCTTCGCTACTTCCAGATCAACCAGGATGAGGAAGAAGAGGAAGAAGATTAAACCAAATATCTCTAATAAATTGTCACCAAACAAAAGAAATGTGTCCATAATATTTTTCAGATTGTATTGTTTCTTTTTCGTAGCTCTTTATTTCACAAAGTCCCTTCAAGATTAGAAATCTCTGTAAGATGTTAGCAAAGTCCAAACTATGTAAAACGTGTGCAATAAGCAATACAACAAAAATTACAGAAATTCAAACAAAATGATCTCAAGAAAACTCATGCATTCCAACTTTAAGAATTTATGGGGTTTTAGTGTAAGCATTTTTATAGGTTGTTCCGTGACTGTGATGCATAGTAGGAACATGCTCTCGTCAATCTATCTGAACCTTGGAAATATTCAGACAATCTACTGGGAAAGTTCACAAATCTGATAACTAAAACATCTGTTGTTTTACAGTTTGCATATAAATGTACATGTCAGAGTTAAATCATTTTGATTACTTATTTGGCTCGCTTAAGGCCAAAAAAAAAAAAAAAAAAAACAGTAAGAAACAAAGCTTTGCAAAAGCTGGGCAATTAAGGGCTTAATAATAGAAACTAAAATGTAAAATCACTGTAAAATGTCTCCACTTATTTTATTTTTGTGTAGTTTGATAAGTTAGATAAACCTGAAACTAGGCTCCCGTAGAGGGATGTATCGCTGTGCACCTGCAATAGCGATATACAACGAACGACCGGAAATCAGGACATAAAACATCCTTGATTTTATTTGCTCCAAAAACATTTTAAAGTGGAATATTTCTTTTCGGTCTTGACGTACTAAAGCACAACCGTTCATCAATGTCTGATTTTCTGCTTGGCTCTTTTTGTGCATTTAAAGCTGCGGCTGAGTGATGTGTGAAGCAGCTGTGGCAGAAAGCTGCAGAAGTTTGGCTCTGAATTTCCCGGACTTGCAAGCAGAAGCGTGCAGCAGACAGGCGCTGGCATGCATTCTTCTATCAGCCGCACAAGGAGATGCTCCGTGGTGTTTTTTTCCCCCACAGTACTGGTTAAAGTAGTAACTAGGAGAGTATGACTAACTAGTTGTGGAGAAACTATGGGATGGATCGTCATGGCAACAGACCAGACGTCACAATCTGGGCATGTGTGTTCCATTTTTGTCTTTCTTATTTTTCAGACTGGAAGACCTGGATATAGATCTGTGGGGAAAAGAATATAAATGTTAATTTTTGTATTTTGTTTTTAGCCTGTAGAAAAAAAGCCTGTTTTGACTGCAAGACTTTAAAAAAAATCCACAGAGCGAGTTCTTTTTGGGTGAAGAAAGAGACTGTGCTGCGGCGTCTGGAGGGTTAACTTTCAGTATTCTCAGCCTAAAAGGGGTTTGGGGGCTATGAGATAAAGATGCCGGGGTCGCTGAGTAATGAAGACGAGGGACAGGACGACATGGATTTTGAAGACGATATGCCAGGTGAGGGAACGAGGGGAGGCGGGGTGTCCTTCACATTATTTTTGCGCCGCTACGCCTTGAATGCGGGGAAAAGGGCTTGTCCTGCGTTCCTGAGACCAAAGAGGAGGAGGAGGAGGAAGAGTGGAGCGGTGCAATAAGCAGAGTCATTCCTTTTTTTTCCCCTTCCTCTTTTACGACCCGGTGTGTTGAAGGTGGTGATTTTGGATTTGCCTCCGGCTGTCCCCAAACATCCAGCTTGCTTAGGGGGTACCATAGAAATCCAGCTTTGTTTTTCACGAGCTGTTGTATCTTTCACAGGCTACATGCGTTCAGAAGTAAAAAGCTTTCCGCTCTATAAAATAATTAGAAAAACACACACAAGTTGTGTCTTGGGAGCGGTTTATTGTCGCTGCAGTGTCAGTTTTATTTGTGCTGATTTTGTCATCAGAGCCTTCGAACAGAAATCGGCTGCAGAGACGCCATCCTGGTCGGGTTTGTTGAAGATGCGCCGCCGACTATGATCCAACTTTATTTCTTTATTTATTTCTTTTGGCTCTGCCTGGCCGCAGAGGTGTGAAAGCCACGTGTGGGCTACAATAAACAGCTTGTTCCGTTGCTTTGCGCACTCATGACAATGTCACCAGCACAGTTAGCTTTGGGTCGTGCATTAACCTAAATTACGACCTACCTAAATTCTTCAGCTGCAGCTCTGCCTAGTCGCATCAAAGCTGCACTCAAGACAGATTCCTGCTATATTTTCTGTTTATGCTAAATGAATACTTTACTGTATGATGATGCAACTGTTTTCTTTTTCTTTCTTTTTTTTTTTAGTTTTGTGGTTCATGATATCGTTTATTCTTGCAGCAAATCTCAACTACTCAGTGGTCTTTTGTTAAAAAAAAACAAAAACAAAAAACAAATACTGTAACAGCTTTTAAGGCAAGATCTAAATAGTGGTAGATGGGGGTGCTAAGCTTAAACTGTTCTTTGTTGTTGCTCTGCGCTACTAGGCAGCTTGTTGAAAAAACACTAAAGTTTTTTTCTCACCTACTACAAAATCTAGTTGGGGTCTTTGGAAATATTTGCTTTATTTTATTTCTTTAGGATAATCCTTTATTTTTTATGTTCTTGCAAAAATGGACTGCTATAGTGAGGGACATTGAAATTAGAATAAGTTGTGTTTAAATAACATTATTTAGCTGAATAAATAGTAATAATTGGTTTGCTATTTATTAGTCAAATCAATTAAGTTCTCTAATATGCTTTTGTTTATATGTTCCATGTACCATGAAAATAAACCATGTTGCCAACAAGGCAACAAAGCAGTTATAAAGGCATCACATCACACAGTCAGCCATTGGGAAACCAGTACAGCACAGAAGCTGAATTCTGCTTCTCTTTATTAAGTTGATAAAACTATCTAATTTCGCTCAGCTCAAACCATTTTATTTCATTCTGCTTTGAGCATCTATTTGTGTGAATCTTGAGACAGTGCTTAAATAATAAATCTTCTTCTCCTGCTTCTATCTCAGATCACTGTGTTGAAAGGTTGCGTCTATAACAGACTGAGTGAAAAAAAAATCTACAAATGAAAAATTCCAAGAAATATCTGCACAATGACTCCTGTCATTACTGCTACAGACTCAAGGTCAAATAGACTTGAAATACTGTATCTCTTATCAACTAAAACTTAATTTCAGAGAAGTAATTAATTAAAGTCTCCTTTGTGGTATTTTTTATATTTTACCCTATTGATATTGGGCAAAATAGCATACATCTCCATGTGTATATGTCCATAAATATGTAAAACTGATTGTAATATGTAAAATGCAAGCCTTATACACAGAGTGTTATGGCGAGGAAGCTGAGTCTAGCCACTGTTACTCAGCACTGGAAGAAGTCAGTTGAGGTGCTTTGAGCATCTGATCAGGAAGCCTGCAGTTGGTGACTTTCCCAGACACTTTCCGCTGGGAGCAGACCCTGAAGCAGATCTACTAGAGAGACTAAATTTTACATCATTAGAATGCCTTGATGTCCTCCAGAATAAGCTGGATACATGGCAGATGGATGTATGTGTTTCCATCCATAGCTGTTCCCCTCTTAATGCAGTCCTGGATAAACAGGACGCATGGACTGATGGATGGATTATCAAAATATTGATGAATGCTTCAATCATTGACAACCGGCATCTTTATAAGCTTGTAATCATGAAAAGACAAAATGATAAAAAGAAAGGGAAGAAAAATGATTACATCACTTCTGACTTGCAGGCGTACCTAGAGAGAGAACACAGTGACCCAATTGTTTATTAAACATGCATTTAAAAATAAATATGTACTTGCCTGTCGAAAGCCAGAAGATATCCAAGCAAGGATACAATTTGAAAAAAGACATTTTTGTTACATTGGTTAAAAATCTCAAGTCCTGGCTCAATGTCATTATTTGTGCAAGTTTTTGACTGTCTAAGGACACACTTCATACAACATATACAACAGTGTATATTGCACAAGGTTTGAAAGTGATTCATATTGTTTGCACTATCTTTATATTGTCATGGAACCATTTTGTCCAGAAAGTACCAAGAATATAACAGATCTGTAATATCATATGAGTATGATGTCACATGATATTACAAATCTATTATTTTCTTGGTAATACATGCAAAAGACAATTGACTTTGGTCAAAAAACAGAGCTTACGCTCTGTGTCAGAAGCCCAGCACCTTTTTAAAGAGGCATTCTTTCAACTAAAACACAACAGTTTGGAAATCTGTCTTTGAGGGACTTCATAAACGTAGATGCCGTCCCATCAATTCTGCATTCTGCAGGTTGGCCTCAGTCCCCTTTGTGTTCCTCAAGAAGCTTACACTCTCACAGGCTGTTTTGTTATGTTTTCTGCTTTAATTGCTTTGTTCTTTACTAAAATTAAAAGATTATCATGGGCTTTTGTGTGCCTGCAAATGTAATCCTCAGTTGGATAAGGGTCTATTTTTGGATCACTCACTGTGAAGGTTGACACAATTTTTCTTCCTGTTGTGCGTGCACATAGCCTAAGAATAAGAGAATCTTTCTGGGGTGCGTGTGCGTTTTCAGATTAGCAGTACCTCGTTTTTTTACTGTTTTTTTCTGTTCTTTACAGGACTTGTCGAATTTAGATGACATTGTTTCTTATTGGCTTTGTCCTTCCATCAGCATGAGCACTTTAGTTTTTGATAGCATATTTGTATCTTTGTCTGAATCCTGCAGTCATCCAAAGATTCTAGATTTTTATGGAGTAGGAATGCTGAGCAGCATAAATTGGTGTAGGGGATTGTGCATTAGGGCCAACAGAAAAGGAAATAATGTTACTTCCAGTTCATTTCAACTTCTTCACTTAGGATTTGCATGTGAACCTCTTTTTGAATGGGTCAGTATGCTAGCCAAGTCCTTGGAGGAAGGTCAGAAATGTTTCTGTTATCCAATTAAAATTTTTACAGACAGGCGGTTTGGCAAGTAGAGCTTTAGTCATCTTCCTAACTGAAACTGATGCCAGATTTCCCTTGGGAAAGTGACTGAGCAACCTCATCTTCTTCCAACACCTGGCACAGCCTGGTACACTCACCAAACAAAACATTTTTTTGTCACAGCTTTCCTTCCAGGGCCTTCACGGACCATTAGCTACATTCATTGGTCTTTTTATTCGGTACGTGTGTATTTGCTTGATAACAAAGTTCCCAATCAAGTAGGAGAAGCTCCAACTATATGCTTCACATTCTTCTGTCTTTGTGTAAAGATAATTCAGTTTTAGACTAATCTGCCCAGAGAATATAATTTCAGAAGTCTTGTTCTGCGATCAGTCTTTGGCACTGCGTAGGTGCATTGGAAGCCCAGATTGCTTTGATAGCTGCCTTCAGCTCATCTCCCCTCTTTGATAGGAACACCATGGTCATTGAACCAGCTTTTGGTACCTTTGCCAGTGTGTTCAGGTGCCAAGTCCTGCTGGAAAATAAAATCATCATCTCGTACAGCTTTTCAGCAGAGAGAAACATGAAGTGCTTTAACATTTCCTGATAGACAAGTAGAGCTTTTTATATCAAGAGAGCGTTTTGATATATGGAATGTGACATTTGTAGCACGTGTCTCGTATTCTGTGTGGCGGCTCTTCTGGAATGGATTTTCCTTGACAATCTTTTCAAGACTGCTGTTGTCCCTATTGCTGATGTACCTTTTCCTACAATGTTCCTTCCTTCCATTCAATTTTTTGTCAATGTGCTAGGGTACAGAACTTTGTGAATAACCAGCTTCTTCAGGCAATGACCTTTTGTGGCTTATTCCCCTTGTAAACTGACTGTCTTCTGCACATCTGTCAAGTCAGCTGTTTTCCCCAGGATTGTGTAACCCACTGATCCAGAGTAAGAGAATGTTTCAAGACTTTTTCAATTCAAATGTCAGTACGTTCACTGCTATGCTTGATCATTTTCTATGAATTGTGTAAATCCCATGAAAAACTGTAGACTTACTACATAAGTCAGCAAGGAGAAGCATTTTTTTTCATTATCTTAGAAACTACTAAGCAATTGCATATACATGCATGTACATGTGCTTTCTAAGATAACTATACAATGAATTTTAAAATCAAAACTTGACATGGTAGATAAGGTAAAGTTGATGTTAGCCTAACCATATCCAAGTTAGAATAAACTTCTGAGGCAAGAAAAAAAAATGGCTTGACAGAGTTGTTATGTGAAATTTAGATCTTTAACAAGAAAGACATACACTGACTGGGTACTTTATCTGATTCACTCAGTCAGTACTTGGTTAGATACCAGGAAAAAATATATTGGAAACATTCCTTTTTTTTAAATTAGGAATGCCTTAATTATGTTTATATAATTGTATATAATTGTCAGCTGCACATCCATGATGCATGAGCTTCCATTCCACAACATCCCAAAGGTCCATTATTGGATTGAAATCTGGTTACTATGGAAGCCATTGGGGTAGAGTGAACTTATTGACATGCTCAAGAAACCAGTTGAAGATAATGAACTTTTTTGACATCTCAATTTTTGACAGTTCCATGCGAATGCTATCACTAAAATTGAGAATCAGTTTACAATGCAGCATTTTGTCTGTCAGTCCTATTTTTTCAGATTCTTTGTTGATTGTTGTCCAAGTTTCCTATGTTCAGCACACTGGAGTGATCCAGGAGTGGCGTGACACATATTGGCATACTGAATCAGTGATTTATGGTCAGCCATTCATTCATTGTTCTGTCATTGTAAGTATAGTTTAAAAAGTTTCTAGATTTGAACCCTATTTGATCAGTGTAATCCAATGCTGTCACCTTACAACGTCTGAGCCATGTCATCAACTGTGCATCTAAGAGAGATGTAAGGCTTGCTGTGTTTCCCTCATGTCTTGCCTGGCAGGCACCAAGCACGCATCTGAGACATAAAAGAGCTCCCTGTTTGAGATACTGAATATGTGCACTGCAGGTTATCCTTTGAAAGTTAGAAACATTAAGAAGAAAGAAACATGTGTGTCTAGCAGAGATGCACAGGAGACTTGTAGATACCCCTATCCATTTCAGTTAACCTTTCACCTTTAAATTTTGTCTGGAGACATTGATCACATAAGTTAACAGAAGAGTTTTGGAGACAAATTTAATCTGACTAGCCCAAGATAGCACAATGGACTTGACATTGCCTCTGATTAAAGCTTTAAAATCAGTAAGTATAAGTACCTCCTGCTAGCTTTGCTAAGTAGCAGATAAGTGGTTGTTGAGGTTTGTGTGCCTACTACAAAGGAATCCCCCCTCCCCAGTCTCACACTCCTGCTACCCAGGGGAGTGGTAGACTGCAGGGCTAGCGTTGGCTGATTGACTTAGATACATGTGCTGCATACTTGATGCCTTCCGGTCTGTCAGTGTAAGACACAGAAAGAAGGAAGGCTTGCAGATAGATGGACCAAAAGAGACAGACAGGAAAAGACTTAGACTAGGAATTAGATCTGCTCAAACTCCACAGGGCAGTTACATCCCATGTGAATCTGATGTGTTGTTTGGGGATGTCTCTCTCCCTTACTTACTCCTCTGTAACCCGCTCTGGCGTCACTGAAGTCTGCTGCACTCAGCAGTCAGCACGTTTGTTCACAGCAGCTGTTAGACTGTACAGCTGACAACCCGCAGCCAGTCGCTTTAGTCCCAGCAAGCAGAAGACATGCACTGTGTACCTCAGTGGTCCTCCTGGGAGTTACCATTTACCGGCAGGCGAGCACTCCATTTATTTGTGTTTTGATGATTAAAGTTGATCCACACTCAGTGATGTGTGAATATGAGACTTATTGCACCAAATGCCCTGCTGGTCTTATATTGATTCATCATGTTTATTTCAAAAGAGAATAATTGTATGTTTTAATGAAGTGTGTTTTCCAATGTAAAAAAAAAAGTAATGATAATAGAAAAATTATATCGTGCTATTTGGTTTAACACTAGATAGAATAATGAAACCTTGAAAGAAAGCAAGCTCATTAAAAGATTCAAGTTTTGAAATTGAAGATGTCAGAAATGAAAACCGTTACTGAGTTGAAACAACAATCTGCCTATTCAAAAGAAACAAGATTCTTTCTTTGAAACGTATTTATATGTGTTACACCTCTAAAGAAAGCCTCTTTATTTGAACACAATTTCACCAAATGAAAAAAAAAACAATTTACAATTTTATTTGAAACAACAAATTATCAAATTGCCAGCAGGCTTAGGGTGACTTAAGATTGAGTTGTTGAATTTAACTGTAGCCTGACTCATAATTTTACACACTTTCTGACATTGCAAACAAAGCTTTATAAATGTATAAGTCTTTTTACAAATTCTCAGTTGAAATAAGGACTGTGACTTTGCAATTCTTAAAGACTCGACACAGAAGGCAATGTCACCCACTCTCCTTACCTATGGAATTTGCCTGAGGAGGTGACTGTCACTTGTCTTACTCCAGTCAAGCAACCAGTGAAATTTGTGCGTGTAACATTTTGAGCTTGTGCACGCAGATGTGCTCACATGGTGCTCACACGGGGCAAAACAAGACATATTTACCTTTTGTTGCTGTTACACTCACGTCTCGATGTTGAGTTCACTCCAATGGCAGAAAACCTTTGCCTTTCTCCATCATTCATTGCTCCCGGTGTGTCAGGCCCATTACACATTTTGTTTTGATCTAAACTATTCTGTTGTAGCTCTGGCTGTGTCCAAAGATGTTGTCCTCAGTACCTTTGCTGACTTGTGGCAAACATTTTGACAAATGAAACTTCTAATTTTTCCAACCAGGATTACATGGCCACTGACAGGCTGAGGTTGTAGATGACATGTTTTCAACAGATTCCCTAAAATGAGCTGAGGATCTCTGCAGCTCCTTCAGACTAACCTGGGACCTCTTAGCTGGTTTTTCCAATTAATACCCTCCCTGCCAGACCTTTCTGTGTAGCAGATTGCCATGCAATGGCAGATCTGATGTTACACTATACATTTTTCTATTTTTTATGATGGAATGATGCAATGTCAATCAATCAATTAGTCAGTCAGTTTTGAGATTAAATTCCTCACAAGTTGACTTGATTAGTGACTTTCAAAGAGAACTGATTGTGGTGGATTTTTTAGGCATAATCTATAGCTATGATTATAGCTATAGATTAGCTATAATCTACAGCTACAAATTGTAGAGATTGTAGAATGTAAAAGGTACCAGAACCTTTTACATCTTGCAATCTTCTGTTTTCTTTTGTTTAAAAATTTAAATGTATAGCTTGCCAATGCACAATGAATGTGTCAATGGCAACTTGCAGCTATGTTATCCACAGTTACTCCTCACAGTGCATGGTGCTGCATAGCAAAAGACTTATTGTCATGAATGGTGCTGGTCATTTAAGTCTCAGTAGCACTTTGTCCTAGAACATCTCGTACTGAGAGAGAGTAATCAATACCTTGCAGAATGGAGTGGATTTAAAGGAGAACTTGTGAAACAGCTTGTATTGATGGCATCAGGACAATTATTCCTTTTCTTTTACAGTTTTTCTAACTTTAACTTTGAAACTCTCCAAAACATTACAACGCCCCCCAAAAAACAAAACAAAACAAAAAAATAAATGAAAATCTGATTTTCATTTTGTGAAATGTGTACCTATTTTCATCAGTCAGAACAATCTAAGATCCTCATTTAAATTTCCTTCAGACAATTTGACAGATATCCAGCAGTCTGACACTTTTCAAACAGTTTCCTAGTCAGTATCTTTAGGATAGTGCAGACAATTTGTATGTGACTGTTTATATATTTTTCTGTTGCATACAAAGTAGCTATAACTTGCCACCACAAAAATAGCTGTGGCACAAGATGATAAATCACACAAGTTGGCTGTCATATTTGTTAATATCAAGCTAGAATGAGAAAACAATTAATATTTAGAACTGTAACAAATTCTTCTCAGCTTTCAAACACTTTTTTTTTATATGTGCTGCTGGCATCAAATACAAATTGAGCTAAATCTAACAATAAATATTTCCTTGTCTCTCCAATCAATATGTAGCTTTTTTCTGTTTTCAAGAGCACCAAGCAGGTGAAATTTTGGGATTTTCATGAATTTTAAGAATGTGTCTAATCATTTTTAAAATTCCTTTAGCTAGTTACACCTCAGCCACACCAGTATCACTAAACCATAGTTAAACCTCCAGCTTAATTATAACTGGAAATTTGATCAGTTCTTGACAGAAATGACTTGAAATGACTTGGTGTCTTTTCACAGATCAAACTTTTAAATTAAAATTGACAAAGTTCATATCAAGAATAGTGGGACTGTGGAAGGTGCGCTTTCCAGAAATCTAAAGCTAGACTGCTTTATCCTATCCATTCCAAAACAAGTTATTGTGTTTATGATTACTGTCCTGTTAGCATGACATGCTGTATCTGTCACTCTAAGACAAAAAGATACCTGGAATGTAAAGGAACAACCCAGGAACTATTAGCCTGGTAAAAACCAACCCCTTGTACAGAAAATTTTTCACAACTCCTTCTATTTTCTGAATTGGCCTGGTTGAACAACAATGGGAGAATCAAGATTAATGGTAGAAATCCCGGAAAGAGCACTGAAGTGAAATGAGAATTAAGCTGATCTGTGTCGGAAGACAGCGGCCAGGCTAAGGGACGACCAAAACGTGTTGCTTCAATGAATTTTAACTTACTGCAACAGAAGTGTTAATGTCCACTGTGAAAAACATTTTACATAGCCACTGACTTTGACAGTGACAAGTAGAAAATTATTGCCTTAAGATTTTGAGTTTTTTGTTTTTTAACACAACAAGAAATATTTAACTTACTCAGAAATATTTTACCAATTATGTGAGTCTAGATATTTAAGCCTATAAATGTGACCCTGTGCTAAACAAAAATAACATATAGAAAATTCAAACTTATGAACCCAATTCTTGTTTTCAAAAATACCAAATGTATCTTGAGTATATATTCCACCCTGAAATATAATAATCTAGATATTTTTAAAGACCAGAATTAATATAACATTAATACCTGTGCTAAATGTATGTAAACCTGACAGTGAATCTTTAAGTTGTTTGTATTTCATTTCTTTCAGTCCTTACTTCCACAAATATTTTTCTTTTTAGTCACTATTTTTTTTCATGTCTTTTTTTGAGGAACATTAAAATGAACTATTAACAGAAACTATTTCAGTTTATGTGGCATATTTTTTTAAGTATGAACATGAACACATTTTTCTCTGTGTCCAGATGAAGATGACGAAACTGAGCGCAACACCGTTCCCCTCACGGCCCTTGCAAGCTTCTTCTCTGATGATGATTCCCTCAAAAAGCAGAAGAAGAAAAAGCCCAAAAAGATAAAAGAGGGGAAAATACCCAAAGTTAAGAAGAGGAAAAAAGAGGTAAGATCTTGTTCACACACAGCCCCGTCTGTCATCACCTCAAACACAAAGGTTTGCCAGGAATTCTGGCTCAAGCTGTGCGGCCTCATTCTTTGATTCTCACGCTATCACAGTTTTGATGCTTTTGCAATTGGATCAGAGTTCTGCTTTGGCTGCTGGACTGCCTCTGTAATCGAAATGAGAGGCAGTGGACTGTTTCGGGCCTAGGGGAGGTTGGCAGCAGAGTCACTGTTACTGCCAGTGTAAGCTGTGGGCGCCAAGTGCCAGTTTAGAGTGTGGATTTGTGCCTGTGGTGCTGGTGCTTATGGCTGGGGCTTTGGGGTCAAAGGGACAGAGTTTCAGCCAATATAGCAACTGTAGTCACAGAGCTTTGACAGAGGTGATTTGACATCAAGGCTTATTCAGAATTATATAAAAAATTAACAGCATTAACTTGTCCTTAGAATAACTTATTCAACAATGAAGATGCTGTATAAGCCAGCAGCCTTCTTAATGATAACAAGGCAGAGAGAACATTGGCCTAAAAAGTAGACAGATAACACAGAATATCTGGAGACATTACCTATTTACAGAATAAGGATGAAGGATGAGATTTTTATGTCAATTTCCTATAGTGTTCATCACAATATTATGTTTTTCTGTATGTGTGATACTTAGGATGGAATAGGAAACAACAAATAGATCAGGAGATCAAAATTTAAAGTAGCATGGTAAAGCAGTGCACACATTCTCCTGAATATTGAATGCTCCAGAAACAAATCTGTCTTGAAAGACAAGCATTGAGTATAACAGTGGTGTCACATTTAGGAATATTCGAGAAAGTACCAAAAATAGTTATTTTTGTAACTTTAGATAGTGTGGTGTCTAGAGAAAACTAACAATTTAACCAATTGACTTGACTCATACCAGATGGCAAATAGCACATGTGGTCCAAATTAGGAGCGCTCTTTCCTTCAGTAAAGTGCTCAAACATTTTATCTCTAGTTAGGAAAGAGGTGGATCAGTGGGCTAGACTCTAATCGTATAATGTCAAGGTAATGATTTTTCTTCTTTTCTTTAACTGATGGCAAATGCCGCAATCATTTAATCAAAAAACTTACAGCTAATATGTGATCTAAGCTCAACATGTGCCTTGAAGTTGTTTTTTTTGGTGTGCATAAGTGGAAACATTGTTTTCAACCACTTTAAATTTTGAAAAGAAATCCCCAGCTCATGTACGGTATGTAAAAGTATTATCACTACTCTTAGATCTAAATATAAACCAAGCCAAGACCTGATGACAAAATACAGTGTCATCAGTACCGTACAATTAAGTACAATTAAGCTACTCTTCTGTCAGTCACGATGACAGCAAAAGTAACAAAGATTAATCAGATATGAAATAATAGGTGCAAAACCGGACATGGTACAGTGTTATCCTCTTGTTTCAGATCTTCATCTTGATAATTCCTCTGTTTACTCGTTCATCATTATCTCTTTTCCTGTTATTTTTAGTGTCTAATAGCTCAAAAATGTAACTTTACCTTAAATATATTTGCAACATCACCCGAGTAGCAGTGTCTAGCTGTACCTCTGTTCTGTACGTCCTCTAGAAGAAGATGGCTAACACACTACCGTGAATACCCCACAGGAGTTTTTGTGCAGCAGTCTTCTACCCTGGCTAACTCAGTTAGGAAAACTGCTGTCATTTTCTCTCAGCACACCACCTAAAATGTGCATGGCCTTATCAATAAATATGCCACTCCCCCCAAAAGACTGGTGAAATGTTCGACATTACAAAGAGTAATAATTAACTGCCGAAATTATGCATTGTGTATAAGTCAGGATCTAAACAAGTTGTCTTGCACCTCCTTGGTTTTCTAAACACAAAACCTCAGTAATTACAGTAATTCAGTGTAATCTCAGTGTTTTCTGCCCCTGCATTGACAGTGGCATTCACAGCACCAGTGTCATGGCCAGGATGTTCCCCAGTGTTGAGTTGGAGCTGCCAGCAGCGCTGCGAGGAGCTTGACTGGCCAGGCTGCCACCCGGCCCTTTGGCTCTTTATGGCAAACTCTGAGCTCTGCTGGGTCTCACTGGGCTAATGAGGAGGGGAGACTCCCTCTGACTCTCTCTGTTGTAACACACTCTCCATGGAACACACTCTGGTATTCTCCTCTTTTTCACAAATATCTTTCTCTCTTTCTTTTTTCTTCTTCTTTCTGTCTTTATTTCCTGCTTTTTCTCTCTCTCTGTCTTTGTCTTCTGTCATCTCTTAGCAGTTGCTGCCACTGTAATTCTCTTCCAATCGCTCCCCAAAGCTTGGTGTCAGACAGGGTCTATAAGTCAATTGGGGTCAGAAACTGTCAGTGGCATATCCCAGTCTAAGGTTAGGGCTGCTGGTGGGAGGAATAAAAGCTCAAGAGAGCCACAGTATATTTGCTTCCCCCTTTTCTCATCTGCAAGGAAAAAAAAACAAATACAAGGAAATTAGGGTTTCTGGTTTGCCTTTTTTGCCTTGGATTGTGAGTCAACAAAGAGCTGCTCTGATTTCATGGAAGAAAAGAGGCGGCCATTGTTTTACATCCCTAAAAACCCCTCACAGCAGTTGCATTGTAATAAATTCTTATTGAGCTTATAAAAAAAATCTACATCTTCATTTATTTGATATTTACCACAGTATCCGCTCCAGTTCCCCCAGGGCAGCAGCATTAAGGGAAAGCCGCTAATTTGATTAGCTTATCAGCACTTATCTGATTTTCTCACCCTTTGAAAGTGGAGGCAGCCACTTTACTGCTGTGCTGGAGAATCATCTTTTCATCTATGATATGTGTTTAACATTGAACTCTGAGCCACCACCAGGTTGTTGCAGTTTCAGTTCCAGCTTGTCCTTGTGGCTGCTCACAGTGGCAGTTCTGCTTCTTTGCTTTTTCCTCCTCCACCTCCACTTCCATCTCCACCCCCATCCCCCATCCACAATCTTCAATTTGCTCTTTCTTCTCTCACTCGCTCTCTCTCTCTCCATCTTCTTATGCATAAATGAGATTTGTCTAGACGGGTGCTGAAGCACGGGCTTCGCAACCACAGGCCTCTGCATAACAAGCTCGTTATGCAAACGTGTCTGATTGGATGGCGCCGTTCCATTGGCTGCCACTGTGATGGAGTGTGTGTTTGTGAGTTTGTGTGTGCTTGGTGGTGGGGGGGAGGATGAGTTGTGTGATAGAAAAAAAAAAGAAGAGTGAGAGAGGAAAAAGAACCAGGGAGAAGTTAGGGTATAGACTAGGAGTTTAAAGGAGTGGATGGGGTGAGGGAGGAGAACTATAAGATGTGAAGAAGAGAAAGTGGGAAGAAGATGAAGAGAAGTAGTGGGGGGATGAGGGGGGCAAAATCTAGAAAGAAAGAGAGAGAGCCAGACACTGCTCAGATTCGGTCACCATGGCAACACAGCCAGGCTGCTGGTAGGGTTGGCGGGCGCTGCAGCAACGTGAGTCTTACCACTGCACTACAGAGCAAAACGCCTGCAAGTCTCTCCATGGAGCCAGGCAGGCCTGCAGAGCAACAGGCAGCGAACTGCACAAAGCCTCTGTGCACTCATTTTACTCCACTTCTAGTGGACGCACGTGTTCAGTAAGACATGTTGTTTTGTCATACATTCCATGCGACTGCAAAACATTGGAAAAGGGAATATTAAATTGACACGTCTATAAATTGATTGTAAATTTTGGACACATCTGCAGCCCATAAAATAAAAATAATTAACAGGGTTTGACACAAACAAGGAGAGAAACAGCATTCACTTTTTCACATGTGCACAACATAAGGAACCTCCAGTGAATTTCCCACTCTCTTGATCACACAAACAACACCTGTTAACTGTTAAGCCCATATAGCCTTCCAGATGTCCCAAATTAAACAGGCAGGGTGCAGCTGAGTTTTTGATTAGCAGCATAGCAAAAGGTGTTCTGTTTCTTGGTTTCAATTAATAGTCAGCTCTTTAAGAGGATGCAAAATGCATGCAGCAGAATTTATGAACTCTGTTTTCATTGTTAATGTGCATTCACATGCAGTAGAGCTGCTACATTATGAAATGTATGGCACGCTGGACTTTTAAGATAGACATAATATTCCTCCAAAATCACCTTCAACAAGTAACATCATTTAAGCATCAGTGCAATAAAAAAACCCTGTGGCATTAACATATAAAGTGATGAACCTGTTCAGAAGTGGTGGTGGTGTTAAGAGAGGATGTTCTCTCTGAAATAACGAGTTCATTCCTCAAAGCATTTGTAGCGAAGCTTGTCATTACGAAATAACAACTTAAAACAATCCAGACTAGGGATAGTCTAGATCAGTCTAGACTAAACTAAGAGAAATTTGTTCAGTCTTTTTGTAGTTAAGCTTAATTATTTGAATTTGACTATAGCACCCATAGATAACCAATGAATTTATTACATTCTGTAGAGACGTGTGCCTTGTTCGATTGACTGAGCAATAATCATGCAGAAATTATTGTGACTTTTATTCTGACACTGGATCTGTAAACATTTTTGAGATGGAATATGCCTCAGCAGGACAGTGAGTGTCTTTGTGTTTGTATCACTGGCGTGTACCAATGTGCAAAACTGCGTAGGTATTATTAATATTGTTGCAAATAACTGTTTTCAGATATCACACTAAGTATACTGGAGTCTGATAAACAAACAGGCAATTCTGGATAAACTATAGATAGGTGTGATGACAGTATTAAGAATTAGGATGAGAGTTCAAAGTTCACATATTAGTACCTCTCAACTATTGAGCTAACCCTGTCTGATTGTACAACTGTTTTTCTTTTTGTCTTCATGGTGATTTGTAAATAATTTGATGTGTCTCTGCCATCTTGTGATAGCTGCATTGGATTATAACCAAGTTCTCATTCAACTAAGGCAAAATTAAAAATGAAGAAAAAAAAAGCTTGATTGTAATTATAAAAATAAAATAATAAATATGCATTTTTCTTTGGGGAAATCATGGTCATTCACATTGTTGTTATCCGTAGAATTAGATGTAATGAACCCATTAAGTATGTGTATTTAAGCATATTTTGTGTCTTTCACTATGTCCCAGGGAGGAATACAGCCGAGACTTGACAGTGACCTCGAGGAGATTTCAGAGGTAGAGGAGGAACGTGAACGGCCAGAAATTGGCTCTGAGAGTGAAAGTAGTGCATATGGCCCCACCAAAAAAAAAAAGAAAAAACCCAGGGAGAAAAAAGAAAGGAAGCCCAGGAAGAAGAAGAGAGATGAAGATGACAATGAGGACGACGATGATGATGGTAACATGAAAGTAAGTCCACAGTAACAAATCTAATGTACAGGAAGATTACATTTTCTATTTCATGCTTATAAATCTATAGGATTCTCAGTCCTATAGATTCATATCAAGTCCTATCCTTGATATGCATTTTAGTTGACAAACCTTAAAGGTGTTTTGTACAAATACAGCTGACAGAATATGGAGTACTTCAGAATAAGTGGAACTTCCTGTGGGAACTCCCTCTTCTGACTTCAGTTGATTTTTTTTTTCAGTAAAAAAAGTGATTGCATGTTTAGTGTTGCATGAGAGACACATCAGATGACATTCAGTGACAGTAAAAGTACATTTTTAATAAAGCTATAGTTATTTGAAAGATTAGGACAGTTGCTTGGGTTTCCAGAACTCTGGACAATTTTATAGACAGTAACAAGGTTGACTTAAAATTATTTTCAGACCTCCTTAAAAACCCTGTCCATACCCAGGACCTACTGCAACCTCCTTTATGAACGAATTAACTCTCACTTCATCAGCCCATCTTTCAAAAAGCACCAAGTATAATGTGGCTTTGTGTAATTTTATTTTAACAGGGAATGACAATTTTTCCATTTTACATAAGATTTTAAAAAGTATTTTTATCTTTGTTATTGCATATTTAAGACACTGGAATATTTCACTATTGCCTAAATTGACATTAGAGTTTGCCTAAATATTTCTCTTTCAATTTGATCTTCATCCGTTTGCATTTCCAACCATTTGCAAATATTCTGCACATCATGTTTTTCAACTCTTAAAAGTACAATATCATATTGGATCTACGCTTCTCCAAACCATTCTATTATCTAACAGTGAGTCTTTCAAAGCAGAAGACTAATTGCACTGAAATCAGACCACATTGATCATCTCCATGAAAGTAAAGACTTCAAATAAAATTATGTTGTGTTTTTTAATAAACACATTGTGGCTCTTGTCTTTGCTCCACTAGGAACCCAAATCCTCCAGCCAGCTCATGCAAGAATGGGGTCTTGAGGATGTTCAGTATGGGTTCACGGAGGATGACTACAAAACAATCACCAATTACAAGGCTTTCAGCCAGTTCCTCAGGCAAGCATTTACATTCCTTTGTATTATTTTTGTCTTTGTTAAACTGCTTTGTTGTCTTTCAATTCTAGTTGTTTGACAGAGTTGCCAGCTTAGAACCTTCCACAACACTCCTCAGTTAGACCAGAGTGCAGCGTGACAAGCTAACACTGCTCTTTTTGTTTGAGCTGGAAAGCTCGGCTGTTGTTATAAAGAGTCTGTCTCACCTGGGGCTGTCTGGCTCGACTAAGCCTCTGCTCTGACAAAGTGGAGCATGAGCTCCTGCGGTGCCCCCTGTGTGTAGTCAGCTGCTCGTTGGATGCCTGTGACAGCCGGGAGGCTTTGGGACTCTGAGCTCTGACCCACTATCTTTTACAGACCAGCCTGCCAAACCTCAAGCTGTTGCCCGACAAATCTAACACATGACACACTCAATCCAAGGAATAGAAAATAAAACTTAAAGGGCAATGGGGTGTCAGTAAATCAGGACCCAGTTCCCTCCAGTGCTGAGAGAGAAGGAAATTACACCAGCTGAAATGAAATGTGACATAATAAAGCTGTTGTTGTTGTTGTCTCCTCTCCCTGTGGTTACGCCCAGGCCCCTCATTGCCAAGAAGAATCCGAAGATTCCCATGTCAAAGATGATGACAGTGTTGGGAGCCAAGTGGCGTGAGTTCAGTGCCAACAACCCGTTCAAAGGGGCATCTGCCACCGCTGTGGCCGCTGCGGTGGCCGCTGCAGTGGAAACGGTTACTGTAGCTCAGCCAACATCTGTCAGCAGCAGCCAGCTGAGCTCTCAGCAGGCCACGTTAAAAAAAGCCAAAACCAAAGAAGGAAAAGGTAAAACCCTCTGAAGTGTGGCACTTCTCATGTGTCACACTTTACAACAACCTTATGTTATATTAGGGTTGTTGTAAAGAATTATTTTAGTAACCAAGTAATCTATCAATTTTTCTGATAATTAATCAGGAGCAGTCAAATAACAGTTTTGGTCAAATAAAATACTGGTAAATGTTGCCATAAGAACAGTGTTAATGTGGATATCAATTTCTGCCTTATTTTTTACTATGTCATGCTAATATTTCTTAGCAGTCATTTACAACTCAGAGGCAGAAGTGAGACCGTTGTGCAACACAAATAATCATCTGGCCAGAACTCAATGTGCTAAATAGTAAAATACATAAAAACATAATTTAAATAAGCTTTATGGTAGACAATTACATTAAGGATTTGTGATAATCGAGGTACTCAAAATCGTTCTACTTGATAATGACTTATGTTATTGTTGATATTAAAATTACATTCAAGTATAATAAAAGCAGCTAAAGCAGAATGAATGCATAAGGGGACAGCTACATTTTCATGGCATTATACTGTATGTTTGTCTGCCTTAGGGCCAGGAGTTAGAAAGAAAAGCAAGACCTTAAAAGAAGTGAAGAAGAAACCCAAGCCGAAGAAGACCAAATCAAAATCTGGTCAAAGTGGGAAGAAAAAGAAAGCATCCTCTGTACGTGTTATTTTACCTTGTGTTCACCTTTCCAGCTTCTAAACCCAACATTTTTCCTTTAAATAAAAGTGAGCAGACTTTGTGTTGCTTCAAGCTCTGTAGTTTGTGTATTTTGGTGCGCTTGATTTTCCAGAGCGAGGAGGACTTTCTGGAGGAGTCAGACTTTGATGACATCAGTATCCACAGTGCCTCTGTGCTTTCTGATACCTCTGGGGCCACAAAGAAAAAGGCTCGACGTGGGCGGAAAAAAAGGAAAAGTATGTTTACAGTTTATTCTTTCAGAGCGCTGTGGTTTATTTTCCCCTCCAAAATTTGACTGAAATCCCTACCGAACCAGACTGTTTGATTTTCTGTAATGAGGTAATTAAAATGTACTTTTTTAAAGCTTTGTTTATTGTGGGAAAACTTATAAGGCTTTTATACAGCCTTTGATTCTCCTATACGTATGGAGTTTGTCCATTTACTGTCGGTGTTCAGGATTATATGATTTTTTTTTTCCTGTGGAATTCTGCATATAGCTGGTAGAGAATCAGGACACTATGACTCTCTATATGTTAGACTCAGTCATATTGTTTCAATTATTCCTTCAAATATGGCAGAGGAGGACGGCGATGGCTATGAGACTGACCACCAGGACTACTGTGAGGTTTGCCAGCAGGGAGGAGAAATAATCCTCTGTGACACTTGTCCAAGAGCCTACCACCTTGTCTGTCTGGACCCTGAGCTGGAAAAGGCACCTGAGGGAAAATGGAGCTGTCCACACTGTGTAAGTAGAGCCATTATTTCAAATTAACATAATATTTCATTTGCTACATCAAGCTTCTGCTTAACAATTTGATAGGTATATTATTCAGTAGTACAGGGCTAAGTCAATATTGAAAAGCCATGTATAGCAAAATACATGTGGTGTCATCTTCTGAAAAACTAGATGTCACCTTTCTATTGCCTACAGACACTCAGAATTTTCATATTCAAAGTTGTATTTATGAGATACAATACTAAAATTATAATGTAGTTCAGGATTATGAGATTAAAAGTCATCATTTCCACTCTAAAACTCTTATTTGTGAAATCATTAGTTATGTTTATGAGATCCAAATCATAATTTTGACTTATGAAGCCAAAAATAAAACTAAAAATTTCATTATTGTGAATTTCATAATTGTGATGGAACTATTGATCTGTTTTCTATATTTAAGAATATCACAGACAAGACATAACGTGTGCTTCTCTGTCTTTTATGTGCTTGTCTCCTTTGTAAGTGATGCTATGGGCCTGATCCTTTTCTTTGTAATTATGCATTGTGGAAAATGGTCTTACGCATCTTTACCAAGCATGCTGAAAAGCATGGAGGGTCTGTAGGGTTTTCTCTGAGGCTGCGGCTGCTCTACTTTTTGATTTTTGTTAAATAAATGGAAATAATTTGGAGTAAAACTACTCTTTCAGAGAAAGATTAATGCTCAAACTGCTTTTCTGCTGTGCTCTTAATAATATATAAATTTATACAGATTGTCCTCTAAGTGCCTTTCATAAGTTTTTAAAGTTATATTTAAATAAGCTACTGACCTTTGTGGTGGTCAGGAGAAGGAGGGAATACAATGGGAGGCCAAAGACGAAGAAGAGGAGGAGGAGGAGCCAGCAGGTGAGGAAGAGGATGACCATATGGAGTTCTGCAGAGTTTGCAAGGATGGAGGGGAACTCCTGTGTTGTGACACCTGTCCATCATCCTACCACATCCATTGCCTCAATCCACCTTTACCTGAAATCCCAAATGGGGAGTGGTTGTGTCCTCGCTGCATGGTGAGTTCCTTTACATTATGTACACCATAACTTATCACTTGGAGCATATTAAAGAACAATAAGCTTGTCTTTTAAAGTTATGCCAATTTATCTTAAACATTTGCAAATGCACATTTAGTGTAAACTTATTCAGTTGTTTGATTTTGTCAAAGCAGAATGCATGCACTGCACTGAAATTTGTATTTGTTCTTATATTTTAACTTTGGTTTGTTTAACTTTTTTTTTGTTTATTATATTGTAATTTCTTTCTGACAAAGTAATGCATTGTTGTCCTTAAAATTGACTTAACACAATTTTTTCTTTCGTCGCTTTTTGAACAGTAGATAAATTAAATGTTTTCTGATGTTATCTGTTTACCAGTTTGATTTCTATTTACTACATGCCAGAATAGTCAACATGATCATATTTAATTTTACATTTCTTTAGTATTTGATTGAGTTACATTTTGAACTGAATAAACTGTCAGATTTTAGGATTTTTATCTATTTGTTCTGCTTGAATTTGAAGAACCAAGTCAGGGGTGTAGATTGCATTGCTTCCATGCATCTTGTCATCTCCACACACAGATGTCCCATCAGGGTGTTGTAATCGCCACTTCAAAACCTTGAGTTTGTTATCTTTAACCCACTTTATAACCCTTACTTGGAGTAATTGTTCATTTGGGAGAGTAACTTGAATCCAAGCTTTAACTTCATGAAGATGTTTTTAGTAGGTTACCGAAACAGACCCTGCCCATTTTCTAGAACATCCCGTACTTCTCCACCATATCTCTTTATGCCTGTGGTCTATTTAAACAATACATCATATTATTTCCTCTTGCTCTCTATTTTATGAAGGGCGCCAGTGCCTCTGACAGCAAACCAACCCAATAGTAATCTTGGTAAAACTAACCTAAGAAGGGAACATTCAGTATGATTTAATGTCAGATAGTGAGGGGGGGAAAATGGTGGTGTTTTTATATAGCAACTGTAAATATTTTGCTTTAACTGCAAATTTTGAAATTTCTTTTGAGAATTTTATTTAAACTGTTTTCCCACAGTGCCCTCCTCTCAAAGGTAAAGTGCAGAAGATTCTCCACTGGATGTGGGGAGAACCGCCGCTGCCAGCTGAGCCACCCGCAGGCCCTGATGGCAAGCCAATTGATCCACTGACCAAGCCCCCACTCAAGGGGCGCCCAGAGAGGGAATTCTTTGTAAAGTGGGCTGGCCTTTCATATTGGCACTGTTCCTGGGTCAGCGAACTGCAGGTGAGATGCCAGGAGGGAGGCCAGTTTCAACTCAACATTTGGCATCAGTAACTATTTGCCTTCTGTGATAAATGTGGGATGCACAAAAAGAGTTAGGAGAGTATTTTACAAAAAAGTCTCAGCACTTTGACTTTTAACAAGTATATAGTTATTGTTTGAAGATTTAAAACACAAAACAATGCAACTACTGTTCAGCTTACAACATTTTTCTTTTCTTTTTAAATAATTAGAAAATGTTCAAAACTAACTAAAACTAACTTAAGATTTTTTTAAGTAAAAAAATATTTTATAGCAGGAACATTTTTAATATATTTTTTCATTTGTGGCTCCACAGTTAGAGCTGTACCACACAGTCATGTATCGGAACTACCAGCGGAAGAACGACATGGACGAGCCCCCGCCATATGATTACGGCTCCGGAGAGGAAGAGCTCAACAATGAGAAGAGGAAGAGCAAAGACCCCCAGTATGCTGCAATGGAGGAGCGCTTTTACCGCTACGGCATTAAACCAGAGTGGATGGTTATCCACCGGATACTCAACCACAGGTGGCTGCTCACAGCTAAAGTCATTCTCACTTCACTAGTTTTCCTAAAATGCCACACATCTCACAGGCCTGCAACTGAAAGGAACTGCAATAAAGGTTGACTTGCTTTCCTTTTCTATCATTATATGGAAGTCATTCTGTATGCGTAATATAAACATCCTGTTGTTTTAAAACACACAAAATATAGTTTATCATTTTCAGTTATTTTTACAGTTTCCCCATAATCCACCATATTTGACATTCACAAGACATACTGTAAAAGACAGATACTCTACCAAAAAAATTCTGGAGTTTTTAAAAAATCTTTGTCTATGCTTTCTCTTTTTCAGTTTTGATAAAGATGGTGATGTGCATTACCTAATCAAGTGGAGAGACTTACCCTATGATCAATGCACTTGGGAGGCAGATGATTTTGACGTGCCAGAGTATGAGATCCACAAAGCTTTTTACTGGGACCACAGGTGAGTTACCCATTTTTTGCAGTAAATTTTCTAGTTAGAAAAATGTCAGAAATGGTAAAGACTTCTCCTGCTCACACAGATATTTATATCTTTAAGTCTTTTGCTCCTTATTAGAAAATCACAACTTAACTTGTGTTGTCCCATTTAGGGCATTTTGCTCAAGAGATTGTTGCTGTATTTATTTTACAGAGAGCAAATTTTAGGAGAGGACCAACGCCCTCTTGTGGTAAGAAAAGGGAAGAAACTAAAGGAGAACTATCCAAAAAGGGAAATCCCTCCTGATGCCCCCATCATAGATGTAAGTAGTACAGTACATATAAAGTGCTTGGCTAAAGTATTTTGTAACTTATTCACATTTTGTCATGTTACACCCATGCCAATTTATGGGATACACCAACACAAAGTAGCCCATACTTGTTTATTGGAAGCAAAGTTGCATGCAGCTTATATGTATTCAGCACTACTGTTTGCTAAAAAATCTTTTGCTCCAGTTACAACAGGAACCCTGTTAATATATCAACCTCCTTTAGTTATTCGTTCTGCAGAAAAGCATTTCCCTAATATAGGTCTCCCTCTACCATGTGTCACAGTTGGAACAATGTGTTCAGGGTAATGTGAAGTGCTAGTTTTCTGTGATATAAGGCGTTTTGAATGTTGGTCAAAGATATTTATTTTGGTCTCCTCTGATCAGAGCACTTTCTTCCATGTGTTTGCTGAGTCTCTTGCTTGTCTTATGGAAAGCTTTCTAAAAGGCTTCCTTATAGTTTTCTTTCAACAGTGACTTTACTCTTTCCAATATTCTGTAAAAGCACGCATTGCAGAGTGCACAACTATTATCTACTCTATTGACAAATTCTCCGTTTGCAGCCTCTGGATCTTCACAGCTCC
The DNA here is from genome assembly GCA_911649635.1 of Poeciliopsis gracilis. Taxonomy (NCBI): domain Eukaryota; kingdom Metazoa; phylum Chordata; class Actinopteri; order Cyprinodontiformes; family Poeciliidae; genus Poeciliopsis; species Poeciliopsis gracilis. The sequence continues at coordinate 4,684,713 of CAJVRI010001403.1, forward strand.
TCCTCAGATAAATTTGTTCTCTTGGCCTTTTTTCTAAATAAATGCTGCCTTGGTCAGCCTGTCGATTTATATGGGGGCCATGTCATGGTTGGTTTGTAGTTATTTTATATTCAGTTCCATTTAAATAGTAGTTCATGAGATCTCCAAAGCTTTTAATGTTCTGTTATTTCTTAATCCTGGTTTAAAAGTCTCCACTATTGTATCATTGACCTGTCTGGTCTTTCCCTTTGTCTTCATAATGCAGTTTTTTTCTTCTAATATTCTTTAGTAAACCTCTTTGGCTTTCATGATTACAGCGATATGTATAAGAATGATCTCTATTGAATAATTCAGTGACTGAAGGCAATTAGTTGAGCTGAACTTTAGGTTGAAGTAGCCATTTAAATTGAGCTGAATGGCAATTAATTTTATATGGTATGGTATTTGAACAAAAAATTGTAAGCTACCTTTTACCTTCATATACAGTTTTGTGTTTCTTTGTGTGATCTTATCAACAAAAAAAAAAATACCATTAATATACATTGAAGTTGATGCTTGTAACATGACAAAACTTGAAAAAGTTTAAGGAAGAAGTTTAAAAATACTTTTGCTAGACTTTATACCAAGGATGCCAGTTTTGTTAGCATATGTCGGTTCCACAAGTCACAATTATATTTTCACACCACCAGCCAACCATCAAATTTGAGCACCAGCCCTGGTATATTAATGCCACAGGGGGAACGCTGCACCCATACCAGCTGGAAGGTTTGAATTGGTTACGATTTTCCTGGGCTCAGGGAACAGATACCATCCTGGCAGATGAAATGGGCCTCGGAAAAACGGTTCAGACAATAGTCTTTCTCTACTCACTGTATAAGGAGGTAAGAGTGTCTCTTTTTATCAAGCTCATATTGCTATCGAAATGAAATAGGCATGAGTAGTGATACTGGTCCTCGTAATATAAATGGTAATATATATTGGATCTAATCAATTTGATCAGTGAGAAAAAGAAATGATAAAACCTGGTTTCCTTTTTTCTATCTGTCAGGGCCATTCTAAGGGGCCTTTCTTGGTGAGTGCACCTCTGTCTACTATCATCAATTGGGAGAGAGAATTTGAGATGTGGGCTCCAGATTTCTACGTGGTGACTTACACCGGCGACAAAGACAGCAGGGCAATTATCAGAGAGAATGAATTCACCTTGGAAGACAGCGCAATAAAATCTGGACGCAAGGTGTTCCGGATGAAGGTGCTGTACCTCACGCTCTGACAGAATCGGGTTGGAATAAATGAAATTGTGCATGATAAATGTTTCATAATGTCTGTGCATGTCAACTATTTGAGCATTTTCTTCATTGCTTCTTGCAGAAAGACTCTCCTATCAAGTTTCATGTGCTGCTGACATCTTACGAGCTGATCACTATAGATCAAGCCATTCTTGGCTCCGTCACCTGGGCCTGCCTGGTTGTAGATGAGGCTCACAGACTGAAGAACAACCAATCAAAGGTAAGGGAGCTAGATGTGTAGGTACCTTCCGTTCTTTGTACTGGAAGCAAAAACAGGAGAAATTCATCAATTAGTTACGACTTAACAAGAGGAAATACTTTAGACAGAGATTTTGTGAAAGGGTAATTAAGGTTAACCATCTCACTTCATGTGTCTTACTCAGTTTTTCAGGATTCTTAACGGGTATAAGATCTACTACAAGCTGCTGCTCACTGGTACTCCTCTGCAGAACAACCTGGAGGAGCTTTTCCATCTACTTAACTTCCTCACCCCAGACCGCTTCAAGTAAGGCCTGTCTCTTCCAACCATTATCTGCTTAACCATCTTTAAGCCAGTTTGAATGCAAAGACATGACATCTGTGTAGCATTTATGAAAAATCATGACTTTCATTTTGACTTCCACACAGACTGCATCTGAATTGTTAAAACCATTCATGAGTCAAATATTTCAACACACAGGTAGACTTATCATCATACCGTGTTGCCTCATATTATCAACATTATATTATATTGTTTTTCTTTTAATTTCATTTAATGCACATTTAAATGTCTTCTGTTTAAGTGTGTCTTCGGTGTGAATTTCTCACCACTGGCTAGCGCGTTGCAGTGTAAAATAATTAGACTGTTTCAACAGCTAGATGTTGTGTTTATGCAAGCAAGTCTGATGCAATCGCACAACAATTCATCAGCTGTACACTTGTGTCACCGCTTCAATGAAACTGGGATGAGACAAAAAGACGGATGTTGTGTTGATCAAATGTTGAAATATTCATTCATTCATCTATCCATTATCTGATCTGGTTTCTGCTTGCCGGATTGGACGGGAGCCTGGTGTTGATCTTCAGCGTTACTGAATAGAGTGTTGAAAAATACATTTATACTTTAATCATTTGAACTCTTGTTCAAGTGACCTCTGATCTCTTTAGCAACCTGGAAGGCTTCCTTGAGGAGTTTGCAGATATCTCTAAAGAAGACCAGATCAAGAAGCTCCATGACCTCCTGGGACCTCACATGCTCAGGCGGCTGAAAGCTGACGTCTTCAAGAACATGCCGGCGAAGACAGAGCTCATTGTCAGAGTGGAGCTCAGCCCCATGCAGAAGTAAGCATTTTGGACAATGGATTTTATGATGAAGCCTACCAGATTTTAATTGCATCTAAATAATATAAACATTTGAAGCAAGTGATGTCTTAAGATAAGAGATAAGACAAAACTTTATTATACACCATGGTGGACATTTTCATCTAAAAGCAGCGTTAAGCAGCCAGACGTAATTTTATCAATCTGACACCTTGCAGGAAATATTACAAGTTTATTTTGACGCGGAATTTTGAGGCTCTGAACTCCAAAGGGGGAGGAAACCAGGTGTCCCTGCTCAACATTATGATGGACCTGAAGAAGTGCTGTAATCACCCCTACCTGTTTCCTGTTGCTGCTGTGGTAAGCCACTTAACCTTCAAATAGAATTTTTCTAGCCAAAATTTGTTCAAACTGATAGTTTCTTGTCATTTTCAATTTTATAGCACAATCAAGTAACAATGTTACCTTTAGTTGTTCTAAAAATACTCTATGTATATCAAACATGACTTAAATGAAACCCATCTTTGTAACTTGATGCGTTGAAATTGGACCTCTGTCTCTTTAAGAAGCTTCTTCTCATAGCAATAAATCTTAATAAATCTTATTGTGCCGTTTACAGCCGTTCTTAAGAGAGTTGGATAGAGTAATAACATAGCATGATATACAGCTCAAAAAAGTTGATTTTACATAATACTTTCCCTGTAAAAATGCATTATCAATTGTATTTACAAGTTGGTTTTAATACTGATTATATTCATAAAACTGCGTTTACTGACTAATACTGGGTTTTTCATATTGTAGGAGGCTCCTGTTTTGCCTAACGGTTCTTATGATGGCAACCTGCTGGTGAAGTCTTCAGGAAAACTAACCCTGCTTCAAAAAATGCTGAAGAAACTCAAAGATGAAGGACACAGAGTTCTTATTTTCTCTCAGGTAACAGTCAAGTAAATGGTGTGATTTGGCAGGAGACCATGATATTCAGTGACTGGCTACCTTTCAGCAGTAGTTTTACAAATCCGCTTGACAAACCAGATAAACATTTTTCAGAAAGTTGATCTTATCCACAGATGACAAAGATGTTGGATCTACTAGAGGATTTCCTGGAGTTTGAAGGCTATAAATATGAGCGTATTGATGGGGGGATTACTGGAGGCTTACGGCAGGAAGCAATTGATCGTTTTAATGGTGGGTTTTTTCTCTGTTAAAGCATTGTCCTCAACTATGTGGCACTTTGTTACACTCCTGAAAATGAAGGTACGATCTACTTTGTTTTGCGTAACAGCTCCAGGGGCACAGCAGTTCTGCTTTTTGCTTTCAACGCGAGCCGGAGGTCTTGGCATCAATTTGGCTAGTGCAGACACCGTCATCATCTATGACTCTGACTGGAATCCACACAATGACATCCAAGTATGGCTATATCACAACTGCACATTCCTGCATGCATTTAGTGGATCACTGTGTTCTTCAGTTTTAATCAATCCTTTTAATTACTCCAGGCTTTTAGCAGAGCCCACCGAATTGGCCAAAACAAGAAGGTGATGATCTATCGTTTTGTGACTCGAGGATCTGTGGAGGAGAGAATCACTCAGGTGGCAAAGAGAAAAATGATGTTGACTCACCTGGTGGTGAGGCCCGGCCTGGGCTCCAAAACTGGTTCCATGTCCAAGCAAGAACTGGATGACATCCTCAAGTTTGGAACTGAGGAACTTTTTAAGGATGAGATGGAAGCAGCACGAACCATGGGTACATGTGTTTTTCTACCATCTACATTTACATTTGTGAAGTCAGACACATTTTTTGGTTTCAGAGTCCTTAAAGTTTCAGAGACTTTGAAGGATTGTGTATTTTGATAAGAGGCACAAAGGTATCCGGACTTGTTCAAATTGAATTTTGTCATGGAGTAAAACATGATAAACCACTTCTAATTCTTTTAAACATATCATTTGAGATTTGTATTCCACAATTTTATCAAATAATTAAAAAAAGAAAAAGTGGGCCAAAATACAATTTCCTCAACTTCAACATTTGTTAAATGGTATCACTATAATTGATAGAAGGCATGCACTCAAGAAGCCTGAAAACTAAACATTTAAACTATAGCATAGCAAATTTCATGTAAGTAATGTCAATAGTAGTTCAGAAAAATGTAAACTGAAGTACATATATTTTGTTCAAAGGATAAATTTTGGCAATACTTTTATTTATCTTTATTTAAAGGCATTTTTGTAAACTTGTATTTAGGTAAACAATTTACATGATCAGCAGAACTTCTGACAAGTGAAAGCATTTTATAAAACAACACCTGGTACTTGGCCCTGATACAAGACATTTTGAATGAGACACTAGATTTTTTGTATGTATATCCAGACTTACCGAAGTGGTCTACTGTTATTAGACCACTAGACTAGTTTTTTCTATTGAGAAATCTCTACATAAATCTCCATAAATTAATAAATCTACAGAGCACAATAAAAAGTCTTTTAAGAGTTTTCTCCTTGGTGTTCAAAAACGTTTATTTGAAACATAGTTGACACATTTTTGTCTCATTTAGAATGACCCCTTTTAAAACTAATAAACACTTTCCCCTTGCCAGGAGATAACAAAGATGGTGAGGAGGGCAACGTCATTCACTACGATGACGATGCCATTTCAAAGCTGCTGGACCGCAGCCAAGATGCCACTGAGGACACAGAGATACAGAACATGAACGAGTACCTGAGCTCATTCAAGGTGGCACAGTATGTGGTGAAAGAAGAAGATGAAGAGGTGAGAACCTAACTTTAGTCTTCATCCTCACAATACCTGTTGGGAATCTTTGGAAGACCATGAGAAAGGTTCGGTAGTAACCTTTAAGCTCAGTAGATCAAGACACAGCAAAACTTTGTGATAAAGATGTTCTGTCATCTTTATCACAATAAAAGTAAAATAATACTTCTACTTTATGTAAAAGTATTATTACATCTGGAGCATCTTGCAGTATTTGATGATGATATGGCAGAATAAATGTTGACTTAAGATTTTTATCAACACTATAAAATATGTAACTGCAACAAAAAATATAATTAACAGTTGTTGGTGAAGAAATTATTTTATATGCTTCTAAAGGACCAAACAGGCTGACTTACTCTTAAGTTTTCATAATTATAATTATATATTGAAACAACAAATCCAGGATACCTAGCAACACAAGCACAAAACATTATTGTTTGAATTCAACTTAGTGGACAGCTTTTAATTTGCTTTGCTGATGTTTGTGTCCATCAATGATCAGGAGGAGGTAGAGCGAGAAATCATCAAGCAAGAAGAGAATGTGGACCCAGACTATTGGGAAAAGCTCCTCCGCCATCACTATGAGCAGCAGCAGGAGGATCTGGCCCGAAATCTGGGAAAAGGCAAACGCATTCGGAAGCAGGTCAACTACAACGACGCGACTCAGGAGGACCAAGGTAGGCTGCGCCAGCTGAAAACACACAAGAACATATGTCTGCTAAAATGTGTTAACTTCTTAAAATGTAGAAAACAATTTTCTGGCAGTATAATGTAAAAAAGCCTGTTAAAAGTTACTTTTATAAAGTATTTTAATCTGACAAACAAGCCTCATCAGAATGTATATTCTAACATATTGAAAATCACTGGATAACGCTAGTGGGCTCATGTTTTCATCTTGGGTGAAGATATTCACCATTTCCCTGTACAGATTTTCCTCCTGCCTCTAGAGGGAGTATAAGTCCAATTGTTGACAAATGTTTTATTTTCAATTGGTGCAACAGAGTTGTTTGCCTGAATAAAATGTCAACAATTAAATGTTAGTTAAGTATTTTACCTGTTGAAATATAATTTTATTTCTACAAAAATAAATAAAGATATCAGATTTTTATTTTATTGTTTTCCAAATGACATCTAAGCAGAAAAACCATTTCCTAATTTGAGTCGCAGGAAGAATCATGTTTTCCATTGGATTTTATTGTTTTGCTGTCAATTCAAGTCAGTTCATGCTGTTTGATAGTGAAAAGCCCTTTTGCAGGCACAGAAAACCCTTCTTTATTTGCAGTCTCAAGGCTGAATTCATATATTTTTATTAGGATTTTAGGCTAACTTCCAAATCTAACAGAATTATGGTACGATTTGGAACTATTGTCTTGTGGCTCATTATACAATAATAATAATAAAGTAAACCCCAGAATTTTGTGTTTTCTCAAAAAATTCCAATTGTTCCTGTAGATTTTTATGAGTGCAATTTACAAAACCAGCTGCAGCGAAGTGCTGTCTGAATTTAAATAAATTCTGCACAGCTGTGCTGTGTGCATGTATGCACATGAGTTGTACAGCTGTACATGAGTGGTCTGTAGTAATCTGCAGTGCCATGGCGCCCTCAGGTGGCCACCAACAGAAGCGAACGCAATGTACTGTTTTTCTTTGATGTGTTGCTCAGAATGGCAGGATGATCTTTCAGACAATCAATCGGAGTATTCCGTGGGGTCCGAAGATGAGGATGAAGATTTTGAAGAGCGGCCCGAAGGTAAGCAGCCACACAAACTTTTATGCTTTTTCTCTGCTTACCCTCCCTTTGAAACACTGCATCATTGACATTATTACAAAATCTGTAAGCATATGAATACAGCTTTTTAACTTAGAATTTTGATCATTTGTAGGTGGACGCAGACAGTCTCGTCGACAGCTTAAGAATGAGAAAGACAAACCTCTACCCCCCTTACTGGCACGAGTTGGAGGCAGTATAGAGGTATTTCATTAGTTCCCTTTTGATTTCTGTTCCAGAGTTTCAGTCATTTCTGTTCAATTATAGGTTTTTTGGAGTCAGAGACTTTTGAGAAACTCCTTGGGATTTATCAGTTCCCTCTTCACTGAGAATGAAACAGTCACAGTAACATAAAGCAGTGTGCTATATCACAAGTTATAAAGGTCAGGGTATCTCTGAGTGCATGGGACAATATCTCTAACTCCTGCTGCTCTCCTGACTTTTTAGCTCCATGCCTTGCGTCTTTCTCCATCCAATATGTGTTTACACCATTTTCTCCTTATCGCCATCTCAAGGTCCTTGGGTTCAACACTCGCCAGAGGAAAGCTTTCCTCAATGCCATTATGCGCTGGGGCATGCCTCCTCAGGATGCTTTCAACTCGCACTGGCTGGTCCGGGACCTCAGAGGGAAGAGTGAACGCGAGTTCAGGTGATGCCCTACAATTGTTTGTATTTTTCTGTGACATGCAGTGGACAGGTATTTTAACAAACAGCTCTCCCATGCTAGAGAGGGTTTCTGGAAAACATAAGTGCTTGTATGACTATATCTTTAATATCCACCTGTTTGTGTGGCTATCTCTCTTCCCGCTAACAGTTGAAGTGTGTGTCTCTGTGTACCAGGGCCTACGTGTCTCTGTTTATGAGACATTTATGTGAGCCAGGTGCAGACGGAGCGGAGACCTTTGCGGATGGAGTCCCCCGTGAGGGCCTGTCTCGACAGCATGTTCTCACCAGGATCGGAGTCATGTCGCTTGTCAGGAAAAAGGTACCGGTTGTTAAACCCCAGAAATTTTCTCCGTAGAACACCAAGTCCTGTGTAGGAACACTGTGGGATTAGGAAAAAGTAGGTCAGCATATTTACGCAGAAGAAAATGCACAGAGAAAAAAAATGGTTGTTGGGGTATAAACTCTCCCCTGCAAGAAAGATGTTAGTTTTGTTAGATTTGTTTGCCGTGTTCACACTTGAGAGATGAGAATAGCTTTGTGGGTAAAGTCCTGGTAAACACTGTTTTTCTACCACTTTTTCTTCTGCGCTGTCATCATTTAATGACTGCATCTCAGGTGTAGAAAAACTTATAAATAATCTTTCACTGACTAATTGCATTTGATAAATTAAATTGTTGATGATTAACTGCCTTTATTTATTTTTTTAAGTTCAGAATTGTAATTTTGAACTGTAACTATGTGGAATTGTTACTGAAAAATGTTTTCTTTTGATCATTGCAGTGAAAATAAGTTTTATTTTAGTTTGTATAATAAATCATGGTTTTTGGTCTGTTATTTTTATATTTAACAGCTGGCAAATTATTTTTATTTATTTATATGTTTTAGCTTAGTTAAAACTAATTAGCATCAGTGACTTCTGGCAGGAATTTTAACTTCAGAGATTAGTAAAGATGTAGATGATCTTATGTCCTATCTAAATAAAAGAAACTTGTCAGTATTTGATTGTCCTATCTGTCTTAACTATTAAGACAGATAGTCGTTTTCTCAATTATAGAGTTGAACAAAAGGCTTGTTAGCCTGAATGTATTTTTAAACTTGCAGTGGCTTCCAAGGAGCCAAACAGATTGTTTTGTAATCTTTTAATGTGTTTTTCATCAGTGGTTTTCCAACCTTTCAAAAATATTTCTCTTGACTTCAGCTGTTTTTTTTTTATTTTGTTTTTTTTTACAATGTTTGGATCCATTCCTTTATCTAGGCATGTCAGTGGTGCAATGTAGAGCTATGATATGTCTAAGAGAGGAACAGAATACTCTTTGAAAAATCCCAGCAATGATCTCACTAGCAACCTCAGAGATACAATTACATGGCATTGTTTAATACTACTGTCTGTCTGTCAGTCTGTGTTAATAATATTATACTCAAAAGTATCAGAAGACATTGAGTGATAATATCAGAAGTAACAAAAAAACATACATCATACAAGAAATACTAAAATGCATGTGTGACTGCAGCCAAAAAAAACTTCAGAAGCCTGATAAAATACAAATCCAGACCACTATAAAGTAATGCAAAAAGGTCTGGGACCACGAAGGCAAAATATCAAAACATGAGGAATGACGCAAGAATTCTGCAGTCACAGTGAGAGCAGAACTTTCTCAAATGTGTTGCTTCAGTAACTGCATGCATAAATGTTGAAATAAATTATGCTTACTGCTGTAAAGCAAAAGTACTGAAGAGCCACAGCTGATATTTCCAAGGCAGAACATGCCATCTGCACTTTCTGATATCTGTGGTACAAGCCTTTGGTGTTTGGTAAATATACTGATTTTTTTCAGCTCACCAGATAAGGATAATCTTCCTAAAAATGTTATTTGAATGTTCGTAACAGAAAATTATTGCTGGGTAGATTCGAACTCAGGAGGGGCTGGTGCAGCTGTCTACAGGCCAAATTAAACCAGTGAGTCTGTATGACTCAGTGGAGTTCCTCCTAATCCGTCACTTGAAGAAAGTAGGGCATCCCTTGGAACTGTCGGATTTTCATTATCACCGTTAAGGCAATGTTATTTATTTTTTATTTTTTTAACTTTAGGTGCAGGAGTTTGAACATGTAAATGGGAAGCTGAGCTCTCCAGATCTGATTCCCATTGGAATGGAGCTGAAGAAACTGACTGAAAGCGTGTCTTCAGATCCCAACACCCCAGTGCCAGCCAGCCCTGTTGCTACACAGCCCAGCACCCCCGTCCCACCAGGTTGGAACAGAGTCTTGACAGTGGTCATGTTTTATTTTTCGTTGACTGTGTGATTGCGGTTCTTATACACAGAACAAAACTATAAGACAAAAAGCTATGTTGTGATTTTTGGGGGGGTTGTAGAGAAAGCTGAGTCTTTGGTACGAAATGCTGAAGATAAGGAGACGACAGAGACAGATGGAAAGAAACTATCTGAGCAGGAAGTGAGTCTTCTTTTCTCCCACTCTTCTGCTATATTGTCTATATTATTAAAAGTCATCACATTTTGTATAACATCCTATGGACTTTGTTCTTTCACTCCAAAGCACCTTTGAAGTTGTGTCTGCCCTCTGCCAACTGTCCTTATTCCCCTTCCATTGCATCTATTGCCCCCACAGCAAGCTCCCAGTGCAGAGCTAGCATCTGTACCTGAGAAGGCTGCTGACAGTGACGAGACGAAGGCAACCTCAGAAGACAAAACAGGAGATGAGAGGAACAGAACCAAATCCCCCATGACAAAGGCCGAGCCACCTGCCTACCCAAAAGAGTCTGCTTTCAAGCCGGCAGAGCTGCCATCTAGTCATACCTCACCTAAGAGTGAGTGGTGCATGATTCATGCACTGCGAAATTATTCATCTGCGAAGGCTGTGCTTTGTATGTTTAATCTTTTGTTTCTTATATCCTCAGCGGACCCCTGTAAAGAAGCCGAGAAGTCCTCTGAAAAAGGAGAGGCTGGTTCTCCTCGGGAAAAAACCGAAGACAAAGAAAATAAGCCAGGTACACAGCGTGTGAGATGAATTTTCAAATAAAGAAGTACAAAAGACACAAAAAGCAGGGCTCCTCTAGGAAACAACTGTCTGTTTGTAGTGCGTGTAGTCACATTATATGGATATCTCTTATGAAAACATTCTGTCTTTTGTATAACTATCGCAGATGATGTGAAGAGTGAAGATGCATTAGAGGGTCGATTGAACGGAGACAAAGACACTCTGGATGAGCTGGATGAACGCAGAAGAGAGGACAAAAATGGATTCAAAGCCAAGTTCATGTTTAATATCGCAGATGGAGGTTTTACGGGTAAGAAATTGAACGAGACTGTGTCAAGCTTAAAAAATGTCTGCAGATTGAGTTTGCTTGTCTGTGTTGAATCTTTCTCTGAAAAACTATATTTAAATGTTTGATTTTATTTATAAAAAGAAACACAACTTCAAGAATACATTTTACTTCAACAATCTAATACAATATTGATTAAACTGTCAAATAATTTGCAAATTTTTATATAAGTAACAAAATAATAACAGTCACAACTAACAATAAATAGAATTTCTTTATTTAACAAGTTTCCCAAATTTTAAACTGTCACTCTTTCTATTAGTTGGAAATAAATCTGAATGTATATTTAAATTGGCTGGTTAAATTTCTTGTGATGCAGACACCAACAACTTGCAAATCTTAGCACTCACATGGTTTTCTGAATCAAATGTGTTTCCACAATAAAACTGACTTACTAAATGCTGGCCATCTCTTACGTTTGCAGTTTGTGTCATTTTTGTACTGACCATGCTTAAACAGGGACATTTTGTACAGATGGCAGAAAGTACGAAGCTTAGTATGTTTTACACACAACAGCAGAACAATGCATAAGGCAGTGCAAAATATGAGGATACTTTATTTTACAATTACATTGTTTTGAATAACACTAATGGCACTTTTAGGTTCAGAGGTTGGAGGATTTATTAGGCAGCTGGTGAACTATTGGTGTTCCAATATTGATGTGTAAAAAGTCTTTTTTCCTATGCTACAGGATAAAAATCTCTGTCACGTTACTTTATTTTGCTTTTGAAAGTCAAGACAATTTACGTCAGTTTCTTTGACTAAATATTTAATGATTTTCTTTACATGCCCCAGTTTTACATCTTAATGTTCAACTGATGTTTTCATTTAAATGACATACTGGAGAAACATTGGTTTCTTATTAATCCTTTTTTAAGTCTAGATTTTTTTCTTTCCAGTGATGTGAGCAGTTTGAATCTTTGTTTGTGTTTGTCTGAAAGAAAATGTCTGTTTTTACTGTCATGCTGTCAGAGTTGCACACCCTGTGGCAAACTGAGGAGCGAGCGGCTCTTTCGTCTGGAAAAATGCATGACATCTGGCATCGTCGCCATGACTACTGGCTGCTGGCTGGCATCGTAACGTATCCTTTCGCATGTCAGAGCCGAAAGCTCTGCATCTCGCAAAGTAACATAATTACCTATGACAGGAAGGAGCTGCCTTGGAAGAAGGCTGATATTTTCAGATTGTTTTGAGTGATATGCAAGTTTTTCCGCACAGCCATGAACTTGTTTTTATTTGAAGTGCTCCTGCCTGTTTTTCTTGACTGGAACTTTCTGTCAGACATGGCTATGCTCGCTGGCAAGACATTCAGAATGACCCCCGTTATGCTATTCTGAATGAGCCTTTCAAAACAGAGATGCACAAGGGGAACTACTTGGAGATGAAGAACAAGTTCCTGGCGCGCCGCTTTAAGGCAGTTCACAGCCTTTATATGAAAACAGAATCTAAACTTTTCAAAGGTTTTTCTTGTTGTTATGTGCTCCGTTTTTCTCTCTGCAGTTGTTGGAACAGGCATTGGTGATTGAGGAGCAGTTGCGACGGGCAGCTTACCTCAACATGACCCAGGACCCCAGTCACCCTGCCATGGCTCTCAACACGCGCTTTGCTGAGGTGGAATGTTTGGCCGAGTCCCACCAACACCTCTCCAAAGAGTCTCTGGCTGGGAACAAGCCTGCCAATGCTGTGCTTCATAAAGGTCTGTGCTCCAGCTCCAGTCACCAGTGTTGCTCCAAAAAAAGCAACACTGGTGACTCAGGAGTTCTTTTATTTATTATAGAAAACTGATAAGAAAGTAAAGAAGTCCTGTATATTTTTGGGGGGGCAGAATTATATAAAAATATTTTTATGTCACTTAGATTTGAAAGCCTAATAATTTAACAATGGATCCACCTTCTTATTGACAAGAAATGAAACATAATCCATTTGAAACTGTTTTTGTCATTGTTTTTGTGTAAAAATGCGGACAGTGCATTAAAATACTCAAAATGAGCTGATTTCACATTAATAAAACAGGTTAATTTTTTCCATCCAGACAGACAGAAAAACGGGCTGGCAAAGGAAGTGCACACAGATGTTTCCATATCTCTGTTCTCTAAAAAAAAAAACCAACAGGCGGGCAGCAAAGATCCTGTTTCACACAGTGGTTTCACTTCATGTTATTTTGACTAGCATAGAAAAAGACTCACAGTGATTAGTGGGATGAAAGTTTAGGGAAAGGCCAAACACTAAATCAAAGTGAGGCATTAAGGCATTTTTGTTTGAAAATTATGTGTCGATGACACTAATGGGTTTATCTGTCAGAAAAATAATATACTTGCATGGTGCTGATTGGATGTGCCCATTTAATGGGCCTTTCAGTTCTTGGTGGTTTATGGTTCAAAATTCTGTGTAAAGCAATTAATTGTTTTTTATGGACCTAAAGATTGAATAATGTTTTTCTAAGATTTTGCATTCATCTTTCTACCTGACTTTTTTTAAATTTACTTAAATAACCATACCTCCCACTGGCCAAAGTCAAGGTCAGGATTATTTATATTGCACTTTACCAATAACTTGTGCTGCACAGAGTGCTTTACACACCATCATGCAAGTTAAAAAATTAAGATTCCTGACTATAGTGGAAGTAAAGTACAATATACAATGATAAAAAAAAAATAAAAAAAACTATAGGAGAATAAAAAGAGAACTAAAAATTAAAATGTTTAGGTAAACATTTGTAAAAGCCAAACATGTGCCTTCAGTAGATATTTAAAAATGTTTGTGTAGAGTTAATATTTAATGGCACACTATTCAAGATTCTAGAGCCTGTTACATAGAACGCTCCACAGGATGTAGGTTCAGATCAGTTCTGAACTGAACCTTTCTTCTGTGGACCATGATTAAATATCAGAGAGATAAGTAAGAAGGGGCTCGATTACAGAAAAGCTTACTGTGTATTGTCATGCTGCTGCAGTGCTGAACCAGTTAGAGGAACTTCTGAGTGACATGAAAGCAGATGTGACACGACTTCCCAACATGCTGTCCAGAATCCCACCAGTGTCGGCTCGTTTGCAAATGTCGGAAAGGAGCATCCTGAGCCGCCTCACCAGCAGAGGCAGCGAACCTCCACCACAGCAGGTGAGATGACGGTTTGAAAGAAAATTGTCAGATTGCTTTAAAAATGGATACTGCTTCCTATTGACTTGCTTCCTATTCTTGGCTTCCCTTAACTGTTAAATACTCTAACATACTCCAAACACTAAAGACTAATCAGACCCATTACTAGTAAACCCAAAAATAATAAGTACACAAAAATAGCATTACATAAAAAAACTAATAAAAAAGCTATTTAATTTTAAATTTTAATGTGTTAAAATTGACAGAATTAATTAATTAAGATTAATTCATTAAGATTTTACCAGACAGGGTAAAAACAGGAGCATTGGGTGTTGACTGTGAACAGCTGCAATTGTTAAATGAATATGGAACAGCTGCTGATGAGTTTCATCTGAGGTGGCTTTATGGTCTAATGTCAAAAAGTCACAATCAACTCAAGAACACGTGTTCTGGACAAAACAGGAAGTTAAGAGAACACAGTGAAATAGAGAAACCAGATTACCAAAATACGACAGGAACTACAACTCAATTCAGAACTCAAACCAATACAAAAAATTCAAGTGTTGAACAAAACCAAAGTTTGAGCACGACATCCTTCATCTAGTGACAAAAAGGGAATTTAAAAAATCCACTCATGTTGTTTTCTTTTATCACCAAGATCAACATTTTTCTCCCTAAGGATTAAATAAAAATTGATTTGTAGCATTGTTTTCTTCTCTAGTGTCTCATCTTACGAGAGTTTAAGTGTTTGTTTTGATTCACTGTTATTTAACGGGTTATTTTGTAAAGTAGGACAAAATAGCTTGTCTTATCTGACATTGCTGTTTTGTTGCCATTTTTCTCTTTGTCATTTTGACACACCTTATTAGCAGTTTTTATTAATGTGTGTTCCTCCTTCAGAAAGTCAATTCATCGAAAAGAAAAATACAGTTCTGGTAACACTGATGAGATGCAGTTATTCATACTGTGTAGTTGCAGCTTCAACATACAAAGATGATTGACCTCTTGTTTTTCTCTGATAAATCATTCATATAACCTTGCAACTTACAGCGGGATAATCCATTTTTCTTTTGTTTTCTTTTTTCAGCCTTTTAGCCAGGGAGGCTTCGGCTGCTCCCAGATGTACAGCAGCGGTTTTGGTGGGGGATTCAGAGGTCCAGGCGGACAGCCTATGGTCAACTACAGCCAGATGCCCCTTGGACCTTACGTCAGCGGTAACAGGCAACACTCGCTGTAACTCATAGTGACATAGTGCAAGAGGAAAATAGCTGCTGCGACAAGCAATGCAAACTAATTTACTGTGAAAGATAACACTTGTATAAAGAAACAGATGTTGAAAGCAATAATTTTAACAGATTAGAAAAGTGTCATAAATGCAAAACATTCCTGTTTCTCATTTTTCAGTGTCTATATTGTATTGGCATTTTTGTCCATCTTAATCTGATTAATTGCTGGGTCTGACTTTAATTCCCAGACGTTTCTACACCTTAAACAAGAAATCCGATGGATAAATGCAACCAAGCTATCTTTTTTCTCTTTGTGCTGAAGATGTCTTTTTAAATTTTAAATGCAAGTAACTAAAGATTGAAGTATTTCCTTCCTCAGTGTCATCTAATGGCCCCCCACCTCCTACAAGCCATTTGGACAAGAAATCACTTGACTCGTTCAGAGACGTGGCCACGCCTGAACTCAAGTCAGGCAAATCAAGTGATGTCATCTGTATTGAGGACTAGACCAGCTCTGTATAATTGACCTGAGGTCAGAAACTCCCAGGGATGGAATATGAATGGATGACTGCTGCCCTTGTCTTATGCTACATCCTTCATTTTTTCCCTCCTATCTCATAATCTGCTAACTGAAGCTCAGCTATGAGTGGATAAGGCAATTAACTTTTTCATCCGTATACATGTATCTATCAAAAAAGTTGCACTTTTATCTTTCAAGGATCCTATAGAGGTGTTTCAGTAGGTATTTGCTTCATTTGTAGAAAAACTGAGAATCAGGAGGGAAGATGAAGCAGTTTTTTTTAGAAGAGGACTTCGGAAGGTCTGCACTATAAAGTAAAACTCAATCAAGTCAAGAGTCAAGTGCTCTTTATTGGAGCTCGTCTTTATCTTTTAATGTAAGTTTTATTTATTTAATTTTTGCAAGCTGTGACTTTGTAAATCTGCTTGCAACCCCTTGCTTTTCTGGATTTGCCAACCCCTTTACACTGTGACTGTGCTGCTCTGAAGCTTGTTCTATGTGAAGAGGAGAGAAATTCAGTTGTTTGAGTCGATAGTTTTCGAACATCAGTATCTTCAAAGTTACTGTACATGAACATGTGTTTTTATCCTTTATGTTATAAAATATTGGTTATCGAGGAAATCAAAACCTTTACCATGTACTGTATGCTTTTGCAAAACAGTTTGAATCTTATGAAGACTGCCACCTGCTGGTAACGTTGAGAAAGTAGTTCTTGCCGAACATGTCGCTACATCTGGCTGCATCACCTTTCAAGGGTGGCATCTTCTACTGTACATATTAGGAGACTGGAATTTATTTTACATCACGAAGGTCTAATGAAAGTGAAAATAACAACAGCTAAAACAGATGTCCAGGTCTAAGCATTATTCATAAAAATCCAGCCAAAAAATGTAAGTTATAGAAGATTTTTAATTTTAAATTGTTTTTTACTGGAAACAGTTTGTGACTTTTTGTTTGAATGTTAGTGTTGCTTGTAGCACTCCACCCACATGAACCACAGTGGGACCATAAACTGGAACTTTTTTGCTAGGCCTCTCTTCAGACCAAGTGAGAGTAAGAACTAACAAGTTTCATTTTCTCTTTTATGTCCAAGAACTTTCCTTCTTCCCTTTTTAACAAAAATACATGCTTATGTCTGATTGTCCCGTTCAGCTCATGTTAGGATCTAAGTTTTTGTGTCCCTCTATTTAAGTTGTAGTAAAAACAGATCCATAAACTTACTTGATGCCATTATAAGGGAATAACCCACTCTTTGATGTAGTGTCTTTTTTCTGCTGAGGCACAGATTGTAAAAGAGGTGGTGCCACAGTCTAAAGTTGCATGTGTTTTCATTCTAATTTTAAAGGACCAGAGTTGTACATTGTTACTCTGTGTGGCTTTTTTGTTTGTTTGTTTTTACTGTTTGTGTTGCTATCCTTTTATTTGACTTGTAAAATGTGTTTGGAGCATTGGATTTAACAGAAGACAGTAATTTTTGTTACTAATCTTATTATAAACTGACTATATTAACCCTTGCAACTGCTTAGGGACCCTTGCTTACCTGAGAAACCAAGGAAAATCCAAATTCATATTAGATATTTTGCACCAATTAAACACATAATAAGAAAGACTCCTTCATAATTTCAACACTTCCATAATCGAATTATCTGCTGAATTTGTCTGGGCTGGGTATACGTTTTGTGCACACTTTGAACCAACTACAGAGTAGTTGGCTTTTTTCTGTAGTTGCTTGTGAATACAACATTGAACTTGCCCTCTGCTCTGCAGTGTGGCAAAAATAATATTAAGATTGAATACTGTTACGGGTAATCCGTGGTACTGTCAAAGACGCTGGGCTTAAAAATCCAGCCATAAAATGTTGAGATGAACCCCACATAAAGCTCTGCTTAGGGTCTCATACTTACTTATAACTTCCCTGGTTGAACCACAGTGGCGCCCCCAAAATATTTGCCTAGATTTATGTAACTCATTTATATATCTATTTATTTCATTTTACTTTTATGCATTGATAGAAGAAGATGTCTGTTTGCCCTTTTTAGAATTGAATATAACTTATTAAAAGGGTTGAAGGTTTCTGCTGGTGCAGTCAGTGGGGTGGCAAGAAATTTCCAGGGTAGCCAAGGCCCCCCTGGCCACCCTTTGGGGGCACCACTGTTGAACCAAAGAAACATCTAAAATATACAGCACATTGGTCTTTAGAGACTGATATTACTAAACCACTTCATGAAAGCTTCTTTAGCCACCGCTGTTGGAGCATTTTTTTAATGAAAATTCTTGTTTGCTGTACTTTCATAATTGAAAGTTATCAGATTTTATCTAAGGCTGGATTCATACAGGCCACTTTAGGACACAAAATCTTGGAGTCATGTTGCTGTAAAATGGGTGATGATAAATCTTCTTCTACTCTCAAGACTTTAATTATCTTTGATGATTAAAAATTACATTTTAAGCTAGACGTGAAATGAATTGATTGATATTTTTGTTTTTGAATTGCATATCAATTTTGTCTTTACATTGTGGAATTAAAGAAAAGTATTTCAGAATTTTGTCTTAAATAACCTGGCTGACATGTCACAGCCATATTGCTATACTTTGGCCTTGTTTTGGTGGCACTTCAAATCTATGTGTGCTTTTTTTGTACCATGTTGCTCCATAGATGATGAAATCACTAACCTCCAAAAAGTCTTCTACACTTTCCTCTGCGGTTTAAACTCAAAATTTGTAAGTATAAAAAATATGTATGCTGACTTTTTTGTGTTGCTGAAATCCAGTCTTACAAATTTCAAAAACACTTATATTGACGAAAGCTGTATGGGGGCAAATACTTTTATACAACATTGTGTTTGTCTTTTTTTTCTCTTTTCCCAAAGTGCAGTACAAATCTATGTTTCTGTCACTAATTCCTAACTTAAATGGCTTTCTGCCAGTGAAAAGATTGTCAGATAAACTTGATCCCAAGAATTTTTAATCCTCAATTGGTAAATTTAATAATTGCCTTAGGATGCTTATTTCTCATTCTTCAGTCAGATTGTATACCTTCAGCATCCTTACCCAAAAATCTCTCAACTTGCTTTGGCTGGAAACTCAATTAATTTTGCAGATATTATAATTTCGACATCATCCAATGATGTATCTGGAAATGCATCTAATCAGTTTCTGTGGAATGTTTCTAAGTGCTTATTGTTGTCATCTGTGTTTTTGCTCATTCCATCAAATACTTGACCATGACATGTATTAGGCTATTAACAGATAGGACCTCAGAACTTGTAAATACTTGAACGATTTTTCAGAATGAAGCTCGTATCATATAGATTTCTTTTTCTATTTGTAAAAAATATGAAGAAAAAAACATGAATGTCCACTGAATCGTGTTACCATAGAACTGCTATGTGCACGACGTGCTCATCAATCAAATTCAAGTCTTTTTCCTCTGGAGTGGTGACATCAAACACAATATTTCAATGAAATGCAATCAAACTGAAGTCAGTATGAATGTACTGTCCGTTTAAAAGGCTTCAGTCTAATATAAAGATGTTAACAAACAATGTATGTATTCCTTATTATGATGGCTTTAAAAGCTAATAAAAGACCCTGATAAAAGGCACCTTTGTTGCAGTAAATGCACAGCATGTGAAGCGTCTGACGGTTCACTTTCCAGGGGTGGCAGCATGTCTTTACAGACAATGAGCTCCAAGCAGTGTTATGGTTATGGATAATTGTGCTGTATGGCAATTGAATCAAAAAGTGAAATTGTCATCTTTTTATTTGTATTCTGTGTATTTGTTCAATGTGTTTTAGTAAATATTCTGGACAAGATGGCTCAGTGTGTGATCATTTCTTGCTTTGGAGTTTTTCTGGCAGAAAAATGTAAAGACATGTACATGAATTATTGAGCTTGAGTTGAGAAAGACTTCATTTAATTAAAGCAATCAAAAATTCAGACTAAACTTCACACATTACCTTGTTTCCCTTGTGGCCGTATCTATTGCTTCAAGCCTTGTAGGGCTGCAATTATTCTTCACAGCAGAAATAGAGCATTGATTTAGTTGAAAAACAAAACAAAATCATGAAATGCACACAGATACACATATTTGAAGCTTACTATCAGGAATACTGGTTTTCTGCTGTTCCTCCAACAGTTCCTTTGTAATTCATAGGATAAAATGTATATATTTTGCACCATTTTACATCAAATATAAATCAGTTCAATAGAGTATACAGAATCCAAATCTGTCCAAATTCAGATAAAAGCACATTCATTCCAAATCAATGAAATCTTACCATTAGATTAATATCAAATAAAAATAGTAAAAAGTTATTTATTTAACTCAGACAATTGCATTTGTCATTGATTAAGTAATTCCTCTTCCTTAGGAAGCATGTGGCAACAGGGGAGAAGAATATAAGCCTTTCAATAGGAAGAAGATTGTGACCAGAGGCAAAGTCTTGATCTCATAACAGAAACACACACACACACATCTCATCTTTGATGGCAAAGTAAAACAAAAGCTTCATAGCAGCTTGGATATTGGAAAACTGAACAGCAACCAAAGTTTTGTGAGGAAACAGTCACAGTTGAACATGGGAGCATGGAGCTAGGTGTACTTTCTATAGGACAGACAAAAAAAAAAAATCCTCCATATAAATAATTATGCTAAGCAAACTAAAAGCTACATCAGTGGTCTCATCAAAAATATCAACATCACAAGCACTCTTGTGGGCAGGTTTGTAGTTTAAATATTAACATAATTTTTATGAAACCCTAATTAATCCTAATTTATTGAACCTGTTCTTGCATTTCCTGGCATGTGGGAATTTCCAAAGAGGCTGGGAAAAAAAATCAGATGGCTGACTTATACTATTAATTGAAGGGGAAGTTTGATTTTCTTCAATTAGAATGAAAAACAACCTGCCAAGGTGTTCAACATTAAAAGGGATGTTATTCCAGTGATAATTCCTCTGATTTATAACCTATGAGCAGTTTGAATGCAGTTGTTTATGTTTTTTAATGGTCATATATTACAGCCAGCTGTAAATCAAATAGTCTCTTAGGGATAATAAAGATATCATGTCTTGTACTTTGTACTTTCAAGCTAAATGAAGGACATTTAAATCTCTCACCAAAGATTTACGCACAGAGATTTTTTTTCCACACAAAACCAAAGGAGAAAAATCTCAACCATTAGCTGGAAATTAAAATAACTTACTCTAGCATTGTCCATGAGCACATTCACCCTACACAGGAAGTTCTGAGGAACAGCATTGCCCCTAATTCCATATGGCCATCCCACTTTATCTCACGATTGGTTCAAACTCCTTGCTTTTGCGCTCTTATTGGCCAGTTGCATGGCCTTGCATGTCTCCTATTGGCCGGCTGTGACTGAGATCCCTTGCCCTTCTTTGTGCTGCTCTGTGGATAGCAGCAGGGGTCTGTGAAGTGGGAGGAGGGAAACAACTGAAGAAAGGACAGATTGGAACTACATGGGATAAGGGGCATAGGGTGGGGGGTATGTAAAAAAATAATCTGAGAGAGGAAAGATTTAGTGTAGAACAGAACCAGACAGGCAAAAGAGGAAGCGGCAGAAAGGGGAGGGAGCTAAGAAGGTTACCTCATCTAGAGCTACTTGTGCACACGGTGCCGGGGAGAAGTTGTGGGAAAGTAAACAGCACAGGAGAATTCAAATCTGTGTTCAACCACTCACAGCCCTCAAAGGACACTGTAAAGATGAGTGTGCTGTGGTAACAGCTGACTGTTTATGGGATGTTTTCAGGATTAAAGGGTCACCAGGGAGTGCCTGAAGCTTCTTGGAGGACATAGTCTGCTGTTGCTGTCAAGAAGGTGAGATGTGTATTTACTTATTTCCTTGAAACACTGCCTGCATATGTACCCCATCCTGTCGTTTTTCTAGCTTTCCTTCCTCTGTCATCTCGTTTAGCATGTTGCAAAGACAGCAGCTTTGTCCAAATGGGGCTATTGATGGAGTGGAGTTGGGGGTGGGTGTGCTGGTTTGTGCCTGTCTGTGTTGCAGCCTGACAGCTATACGGGCAGCTGAGAGCACAAGAAAATGTGGAGGAGGAGAGCAGAGGATGGGAATGGCCGATAAACTGAAGCCCTTTAGCAAACTACACAACATCATGGACAATTAAACCTTAGGCCTGCCTCAGAGAGCCAGCAGGGATACAGAGCAGGAGGCCTTGTTATGATAGCCACAATTTCTGTGACAGACTCCAGGCAGGATGAGTGAGGGATTTTGAGCTCATCCAAAATCCACACCTATAGCCGGCTGTTTTTCAGCTTCACTACACAGCTCTTCTTGTCCCTCTAGCCATAAAAAGAGATCCTCTGGCCAGGGTCCGGCCTACACCATTCCAGTTTTGACGGTTGCTTCCCGGAGTACAAAAGCCCCTCCCAGGATGGATTTCACGCTGCCGTTCAGTAGAATAAGAGTGGGGGGATTCAGGGAGCAGAGGGGTGAGAGGGAGGGAGCTAAGGGACCTCTGACACAGTCTGTGTTCTGACCAAAGAAATTTGCATTTTGAGGCTAAAGCACTGTTCCAGCCTTCTTTTCCGGATGTAAGAAACTCTCAAGACTTTTATCCCTTAGTTACAGTCCAGAACTCCCAACAAACATCCACAATCCAAGCATACATGGGTTGAAATTAGTACAAAGGCTTCTGTCAAATGACAGCCTTGTTCTTTCAATAGATAAAACTTGCTGTCACACCATCATTTACAAGGCCTTGATGCCCAACTGCACAATGAGTCATTTGATAGTGCTGACACGCCTTCCACATGTTCAGTGGTGTAATGTACAACAAGCCCATAACAGTCATCTGAGAATGTCTGATCATTAACCTTGTGGAGGGAATTCAAGAATGCTTCTTGATGTTTATCTAAAAAAATTCCCTGAAAAGCTCACACACTTCATTCAAGCACAAATCACAGTTTTTCCTATAATCTCTCCAAATAACAATCCAAGATCCAATCAGATCAAGCACACATTACCTATAGATGTGCTCTGTTAGTTTCCGTTCTAGATTTCCACACAATTGGAGGAAGATTTTATTGTATTGATGCATAAAATCTTCTGAAGACCAACAGCCTTTTTTCCTCTGGTATATTTTTATACACATTATCTGATTTGACTGGGACTTTAAAAAAAAAGCAGCTTACCATGTTTTCCATTGACTGGAATATATATAAAAAATACTTGATTCTCCATACTATTTTTGATACCTCAAGATTTATTTTTCTTTTTATTTAAGAGGGCAAAGAAAACACAACTCAATTACAAGATGATAATATTGTAACTTTCTTAATTCAGGCAAAAACAATAAGTAGAAGACTATTCAGCCTTTGTTTAGAGAAGTGTGTAACTTTTCTGATTGGGCAAACAATGGACAACATAGCGATTAATATAATTGTTAATGCCTTTCATTGAAGTACGTACCTCTTGATTCAGTCCTGTAATTATTTTTATTCTATTATAATTGCTTATCTTGTGTTCTTCAATTTGTTGCTCAGCCTTGTGTTGATGGAAACAAATTTTACTACTAACGGACAAATAGAAGATGATTCCATGCAAAAAATAGACAGTTTGAAATCTAGTAATTATTTCTTGTTTCTAAATGTGATTTCTAAATAAATCTGACTGGGAACATGGATCTTGTGCATACAGATATATTGTAAACTAGGATGTGGTTCATGCAAATGCATTCAGTAGCAATCCTGTACAATTTCTGTCTTTCTGGTAATTTTGGCATTTTTATTTGGCAATCAACTATTTGGTGATCACCTAGAGTAGCAGGGTTTGCTTGCGCAGGGCTCCTACTTGTTTCTGCTCAAAATGTCAGTTTCAGTCTGGGTTCACCTTATGTTAATTACATTTTTTTGTGTAAATTCATACCACATTAGAATGGAGCTTTGCATGGTGCAAAACTTTGCACATGGGAAGCACAACTCAGGGAAGTTCAGACTAACAAAACACTGCTATCAGGCTTTTCTTAAGCTATTATTGAAACAGGTAATGTCAGATTATATCTTTTGGGAGGTTTACTGCTGAAGATGCAGGAGTTATACTTACTGACTTAGCTGCTATCAGATATCAGTTTTATACCATTTCTCTTGCAGCAATAGTGCATTTGCCTGGAAATGGTTGGCTTCTACTTCTTTTTATCACCGAATCTGTTAAAGGAAAATATACAGTATAGAATTTTCTAAATACAACATTCAGGTTTTCATCTCCTTTGCACAAGCTTGTATTTTAGCCAAATGACAAAAGTCAGATGAGCTTAGACATAAAGCTGTGTGTCATCACCTGACCAGTGAAGTAACCCGAAAGGAACCCAGAGGAACACCATGAGTGACATTTGTAAAAAGAAAACTTGAAAA
This sequence comes from Poeciliopsis gracilis, assembly GCA_911649635.1. Taxonomy (NCBI): domain Eukaryota; kingdom Metazoa; phylum Chordata; class Actinopteri; order Cyprinodontiformes; family Poeciliidae; genus Poeciliopsis; species Poeciliopsis gracilis. The sequence continues at coordinate 4,709,055 of CAJVRI010001403.1, forward strand.
GACTCGCCTTATTAATAAGAAAATGAGTCACTTAAGAGCTACTCCCAAAATATCAGTAGTCACATGTATGCGTGCAGAATCGTTTTCCATGTTGTTGAATGATCTGAGACCTTTCTCAGATGCAGTCAGTAGCTCTTTGGTGACCTTTTTATTTAGCTGGGTCTGTATGATGAAGCTTGAATTCTCATAATGTTTTTTAAAACCTTTAATCCTGTAAATAAGAACATAACTACTGTTTTTTGTATAAAGGAGAGGTTGGGAAAAGGATGATGGTAAAAATATTAAGCCAAGGCCTTTAAACAGTGGTTTAATTAAAACTTTCTTAGGGATATAACATTCTGACAATCAATAAAGGGAATCATCCTTAAGCACTTCGGTTTGTGCAGTATCTAAAATACATGTTGATGGATTTGCTAATATATCTGATGTCAGCTCAGACAAACATGCAGACAAAAAACAAGATTTCACTTTAGCATCTTAAACCTTTGCATATTTGCATATTGTAGAATGATTTTTGGAGCTTATCCAACACAAGGCTCCAAACATTGGGGATTGATGATACTTTTTTATGTTGAGACTTGAGTTTTGTGAGGTTGAATTTATAGACTTGTTCAGAGAGTAATTCTAGTTTTTTTTGTTATTATTATTATGGACATATTTAAAATGAATTATTGTTTGAGTACTAGTTCAACAAAATGCCATTTAAAATGTAGATAAAAAAACAGGAACAAGACTACTGTCTTAAATCCATAAATGTTGTCATCTAAAATCTGTTTTAGATTTAGAACCTCCTTATATACATTTTATTTTTACAAGAAAATTTAAGGATCCTGCGCCACAATAGTTTTTTTGTTTGCTTATTTGTTTTTTACTTTCAGCTTTCTGTGCATTCCATGATGAATGAAAATGCTGTGGTTGACAGAGGTGTGTTCTTGTCTCTGTTCAATATGTGAACAGTACAGCACAAAAACATGTTCAGTTCACAGTTGTGAGATGAGAACAATTGGCAGATAGGAGGTAGAGGTTATTCTCACTGTGTCCTTGATTAATGGGATTTCTTCAGCATCACACTGCTGTTGTGGACTGACGCTACTCTCTTCTGCAGAGGGCAAATGAAGGCCAAACTGACTCCTGAATGCATAATATATTCTTGCATGTCTTGAAAGTTGTCAAAATGAAAGTAAACCTGAGAAAAAAAATAAGAGTAAAGGGCTCTCCAAGGCATGTCAATAGCCCCATCACACAGTGTATGAAAATTATTACAGCATTTAAAATGTCAGCTGGCAACCTGAAATTAAATTAATGTTAAGCATACAATACCTGTACCATCTGTAAGAGCTATTCCATAGAGTTATAGGTCTGTGTGTTCAAAAAAATGATCGTTAGGGTAATTTAGTGTTGAAACGAATCCATGAAATCCACAAATGCCTGTGAACAGCCTCCCACTTAGATTGTCATGCTTTTTGACAGCGAAAAAAAGATATTCCATCTGTTCTCAAGTAGCTGTTTGCAGTTTGTAAATTGGCCAAGTAACATCAGAATCTCTTGATAGGAAGTCTGCAGGGATGCTGAAGAAGGAAGTAGAGCCGGAGGCAGAATCGCTTCTTCCTGGTACATTTTGTTGTCAGTGGTCTGTCATGGAATGTTTGTGTGCCACTTTCTCAAAAGGAAAACCTTAAAGCGTTTCTGCTTGCAGTAACTTTCTGTTAGGTTTTGCAATGCTGTTTTTTTAGTCATCACCAGCTGCTGTTGTCTGCTGTTGTCTATCCATATACCCGTCTGTTTCTTACCAGTCCTTCTTGGAAATGTTTTCTATTGGTTAAACCTTCTTTGTGAAACTGTTGCAAGAGCTACAAAGAGCTACAGCAAATCATTCAGGGATTCAAATGCAACTTACTTCTTATAAGTTGTTTGTGTTATAAAGTTTATAATAAAAATAAAGATTTCCTAGAATTGCTACTTGTTAAAATGGAGTTGTGTACAACAGGGAGCTGAGAAGGACTTGGGCAACATAAATCAGCTGCCAAGTACTGAACAGATGCACCACTGTTATCAAAGGCTGGATGGAAAGAAGGTGGAGGAGTACCAAGTACTTTTGTATGCAAATCAGAGAAATATCTCACAGAAAGCAAGATGGTATTGAATTACACTGCATACGAATGTCCTAAAGGGCCATACATTACCCATGTAAATAGAAGCAATATCTATCTATACCAATGCATATATTTGATATCTCACCACTCATTACTGAAAACACACTGAGGGAGTTTTCTTTGTTCTATGTAGGCCAGAGACAGGGTGTGTATCGGTAGTTTCATCTCTGTTCTGTGATGTGTCTTATTTTCCCTATAACAATAGCTTTCACACAACTCCACTCTTGGGGCTCTTTATTTTTCTAAGCAGCAATCTTTTTGATGTGCTGTCCAAATACCTATGCGCTTAAAAGAACAAGAAAAAAAAGCCATCGAAGATACCTGTCGTTTTAACTCACCGGAAGCAAGACTTCAAGGTTGCAGATTTCTATTAGCCGGTAGAACTTTAATTCAAGATACCAGCTTTTTACACCCCCGAGATTGTCCATTTGTTTTGCTCACTCCATCTCACTCAAGTGCACAATTGAGAATGGTTGCTCAGTCAGCATAGCTTTAATCTGAGGATAGTAGCTTTGCATTGAATTAAACTTTGCATTGCTGGTTTTTGAATAAAAAAGTAAGTGTTTTTTTTTTAACTAAAAGTTACTTTCTTCATTAGCCATAACACAGGATATGACCACCCACAATGACCTGTTGCTAATCTCTGCTGCTCTGATAAATGCGGAAACAATGAATTCTGAGAACAGAAGAGAAGTTTTCCAGGCACAAAAGGATCATTGTAATTTTGACTAGTGAGTGGCATAAACAACATAGCTTTGTTTGTGATGCAGAAGAAGAAAAATGGTCCTAAGGCTGTAGTGGTCTCCTGGAGTTGCACACAAATGAGTGATTTCTGAATTAAATGCTCATCTTAAAAATGCCGCCTCCACCCTAAAAACAAACAGAAGGCATTTTCTCGCTTATGTTTCTATTTCAATGCAGAAGTTGTTTTCTCATATTCATTCTCAATCTTTGGAAAGGAAATGTTGGCAGAATATGGTTTGTTTTGAAATGACTGTTTTTAAAGTGATGTGGTGCAGTTTATTAAACTGGATTTTCAGTTACCATCCTGGCTTCAAACAACAGGGTTACGAAAAACTTGTTCTGCTGCTAAAACCCAGTACATCTGAATAAGTGTTGCCTCTGTTCATCCCTCAGGGTCTAAGTTTATACTAGTAGCAGCATGTTAAGACTGAGAAAAGAGAACTGAAAAAGAATATGCAAAATAAGAAAATGTGGAAAAATGTAAAATGCCCCCGCAAAAGAATCACTAAGTGTGTAGACTTTGGTCAAGCAACCCCACTTGTTAATGCAGTATCCTTATGTTGTTTTGTCCCCAAACAAGAATTCCTTTTTCTATTTGCTTTCAAATATTGCATATTACTGTCATAAAACCTTTGAGTTTTTTTTTTCTTTCAGATAATCAGAAACAAATTAACATTAGATTTTAATTTCCAAATTGTCTCCAAATAGGTATCCCAAAATAAAAGTATAGACAAGAAATCGTACAATCAGACGTCTCATTAAATCAACCAGCTGACATAGTGAAATTAGTTACTTTTAAGATTTTCTAACATAAGTTCTTTATGATTGTTGAAATTGCACAGAGTGTGCTGACCACGTCCATTAATGTTCCTCAACAAGGAAAGTAGATGCTACATTCTGAAGTGGTAAATTCCGAATGTAGCATACTCATCATAGGCAAAAGCCACTTTGAAAAATCACAAAAGAACTGTTGGTCAAGATTTAACACCTCCAGGAAATCTGCTCCATGAAAAATACCTATTTTAATTTAAAACGGCAAAACTGCTTTCTACAACTACAAAGAATAATTCAAGATTAAGATTTGGAAGGATTCACAGAACAGTGGTGAACATTGTTATGTTCTGTCAATTAATGAAAATTCACTTGTAGCCAACAAGTTTTCATTACAAAACACTTTTAAAGAGCAATTTTCCACTTTATTATGTGAATAAAATCCATACTACTATGTATGGCATAGTTCCTCAATTGCTAATGCTGAAATAAAACTTAAATGTCATGTAAAAGGTATTTATGTCACTTGGCAATAAGGAGCAAAGACTTTTATGTATTTAGAATTTATTTGGATTCTACATCAGCTGTGTAAATTGTGAAATACTCTGCACTGAACTGCTTAGTTTTAAAGCCCCAACATGGCACCCTACATCCGAGAACAAAAACAACTTAATGTTGAATCTTGGTTAATACATTTTTATCGTAGCTAAACTGAATTTCCAAAACATCAAGGAAGTTTTGGGGCATGTTTTCACTGATAAGATAAAATCTCCCTCCAAGGTAATTGGGGTCTACAACTTTGGAGAACTTGTGTTGGTTGTTGGGAATATCTTAATTAATCTATAGCTCTGCCTTTTCTTGACTTTGTAATTAAGCAGCCAGTTTCTCAAATGTCTTTATGTTACTACTCTGCTTGAATTTTAATTCATTCCTTATTTTTCTGCATTTGCTTGAAATGTAAATTACTTTTACTACTTATTAATAATAAGTCATTTATATATTTTCCTTTTTTAACAGTCAGTTCTGCATGAACTGAAGGACCTTTTTTTAAGGGTAGCTTAAGTGCTAAAAGTGCATTTCATTTTTTTTTTTTATCTCTAATTTATTTTGTATGCGGCTATTTAGTTAAGCAGCTTTGGCATGTTTACAGAGATAAGAGCACATTCCAGTCTTCCAGACTATTTACCTTTTTACTGTGCCTTAAATAACACGAGTGGGAGCTATGGGTACATAATTTATGTCTCCATGTTAATTCACATTAGGTGAATCTGCAGGTTGTAGGTTATAATGTGGTCTTAATATTTTTTTTTCTCCTTCAGAAATCAGATTTATTGGCCATGTCTTCTAAATATTTTCTGGATGGATTCACAAAAAATTCAAACAAGGAATTTGACTTAGGTTTCACAGCTTACAGACATGAAATATAAATGTTATGAGATATTAAAAAAAAAAAAAGCAACTAAAAAAGCAGTATATAAATGTTTGTATGTACAGAAAATATTTTCTTTTTCTTCTTGTACAATAGGTTGATAGTGTATAAATATGCTCCTTATGGATGCACAAAAATACAATTCCAAGCCATTTTGTTCTTAAGTTTACAAAATTCAAATCACAGATTTAAAGTACCAAATATTTGACTGAAATTTGTGCCCATATATTTGATGTACACATTTTGCACATAAATATTCATTGCACTTTGTTTTGAGCTTTAAGCTCAGTAGAAATCATATCACATCCTTGAATAATTCTCTTAATTTTCTGCTTAGTTTAAAACTTGTTCATCAAATTACCTGCAACTTCTTTTTCTTTTATTAGTGTTTGTCACACTTAACTTCATAAATAAAACAGCATCTGCCAATGTATCCATCAGAACTTACAATCTACCAGTGTGACTGTACATATTGTCATACAGTTTAGATAAAAACATGAGCAGATTGGTACATGTTCATTTAAAAAGTAGACATAATGTACTATGTGATATTTTTATACAAATGCTATGCTGACATGGTCCGTTTGTTGCTATTTTACAATTATTTTAATTTTACTGTAAATATGTTTTAAAAGATCTACCTGCTAACTAATTTTTGACATACTTGATATTGACTCCCTCTGCAGTAATGTCGTCTACGATATCTCACCAACCACCAAAAGATGATGAAGAGGAGGATGATGAAGAGCAAGGGGAAGAGTTTATGTTTGATGACAGCACAGATGAGGAAAAAGCTCAGGAAGACATCACCTCGAAATGTATTACACCTGTCTGTGTGCCAAAAAATGACAGCAACGAGGCATCAGGTGCTGTAGCTGCAGACTGCACACAGCCTTTTAAACATCCACCGCCTGCTGGACCAGAGAGCGTTGAGGCTTCAATTCCCACCACTGGTAACTCATTTTTAGACTGTTCTATTTAAACGGACGCTAAATACATTTTCACCACTCATTATTAGAGGTGATTAAATGCTTAGTCTGCTGTAGCAGTAGATTATAAATCTTTTTCAGTATGGTTCATCTTAAAAGTTAGTTGCTGAACCTGAACAAGTAGCTGATGGTGCATGCTAGTGTCAATGTTAAGGTCTTTTACACACACAATTTGACAAGTCTTTATTAGGTTTTAACATGAGTTTAACATGACACAAGTTATTTTACCACCTCATAAAGAAGTTACCGAGTTTGGTTCATTGCACTTAAAGTAGTTAAAAAAAACTCCTGAGTTAATCTGCACTGCAAAGCTATTACTGAACCTCCTTTGGGTTTTGAATTTCACACAACATGCATCTATTGTTTGTAAAAAGTAAAAGACAAAAATAAAAAAGACATAATTACCAATTTGCAGATAGAAATTACATGTGATGTTGCAGTGTGCATCCATTATGTTATGTTTTCCCTTACCTTGTTGTTCAGCATTGATGTGTCAGCCCCATTTTCATTCTTTGTCAGTAAATCTGATTACCTCAGATTCAGCTGTACTAACTAACATACATCTAAAAACAGTGGCAAGACTAAATAACTTTTGCTTAAGAAATCTCTTCAAATTTCATTTACACACTGATAAAAGGCACCTCATCTAATGTTTCTAATGTTTAGGTTTATATTACTAAGATAAATATAATAGTGGAGCTTGAAAATAACAAAAAAAAAAAAAAATAGAAATAACTGCACAAATGATTTTATTGTAACATCTGACAGAGCCCATGTCAGACAAAATAAGCTTCTGTGAGCTAATTAGAGATTTCTCAGTCAGCACCTGAATCCCCATTAAAAATTTTGTGTCTGGCAAATTTGTCTCAATGTAAGAATTAATTTTCTGAAAATGCAAATTACATGAAAGTAATTTATTTATTAGCGTGTGTATGAACTTTGCACCACAGTAGTGGTTCCCATTGGCTTGGGGACTCTGCTAGGAGTCATGCTGCACTAAATGTGGAGCTTTGAGAAAATATTTAGAAATGTTTTTAAATTACAGGATGGGTACTAACATATTAATTCCATCATTTTAATAACAGGAACTGTCAAAAATGCATCTAGATTGTAATATAATGAGCTTTTTTGACTCTTTTCCATTGGTCCTTTAAGTGCTGAATGTACACTTATACATGTTTTGTGGGTTAGAAGTTGCTGCACTATTCCCAAAGTATTTTTCATTTTCAAAATGGGTTAAAATGTAATTATTAATTCTGGTTGTTTTTTTTAATTATGAATTTATGATTTTAAATAGTCATTTATATTTACCTCTGAGACATTTACAACATTCTATCATATTTTTAATGAAATTCTTCATTGTTTATTTTTGCAGAAGAATGGGAATCTGGGATGTTTAAAAACATGTTTATTACTTTGAGCATTATATTGTTTAACTATTGATCTAGTAATGAGATAGTAACATAAACTTGAGCTGAAGTGTGTTCTGTGACCTCAGCACTGATGCAACACAAAACGTCTGAAACTTGACTGATTTGTAATTCAAGATTTTACAGTAAGATTGTATGTGTACATGTACTGCATGTATTCACTTCCTTAGGAATCAGTATTGCTAGTGTTTAGTACACTAGCAGTAATGATACTGATGATGATAATGACACATTATTTATGTCTTATGACTTCATTAACAATCAAAAATGTAGCATAATGTTCATTTGATATGTTCTGAAATCAAATTTTCACACAACTTAATTTTTGATTAAGGCTGGAAATTGATTAGGGGTCAGTGAAAATAAGTAGCTACCAAATAGAAATATGAAGAATGATCATAGGAGATTAACTCAGGAGAGTTCATAAAAAAAAAATCTGTATGGCTGAACAAAGAGTTTTTTCAGGGTCTTCAAGTTATCAAAGATGACCTCCACCTCTGTTAGCTGCAAAAGAGGATTAAAAATAAATGTGAAGTGGAGGGGAAAAATGCAACTTAATTATGCATAAAGGTGGAAAAAAATTCACTATATAATTTTCCTCCACTTGAGAAGGAGTTCCACAGTTAATTAAACACTCTCTAGTCTTCAGAAGTGTAAATCATTTTGAGACGAGGCAGTTATAGTTGCTGTAATTAGCCAAAATTCACAAGTCCATACATTTAACTTCTACAGTGCCATCTAACTGTTTATGAACAGGATAAATAAGCACATATATTGCACCAGTGCTGTAGCTCCTGTTGGATAAAGTTGTTTAGAAATGTAGAACCAATAATATTTATGTTATATGATCGATTTTCTGTAGTAATGAATGTATTTTATGTGGTTTTAAGCTCCCCTTAATTGGATTTGATTGTTGCCTGAGGCAGTCAGCATTAGAGAGAAGAGCTAACTTTCCCCTTAATTGGATGAAGTTATGTATAAGTATGATATATTTACCTCATGGAGAATGGTGCCAAACAGGTGCTGCTAATTACACGGCCAGATAAAGCAGGGGATTTAGGTCTTGAAGAGGTTCTGTTGGACAAAGTGAAGCGATTAGGGCTTAATTAAAACGCTTTTCTACCACATCTATGTGTGGTAATCCGTTAAGTGGGATGCTGAGATGCACAGGGGAGTTCTGGGCGATGATAATAATGTGTTTCGGAGGCCTGTTATACAACTTAGGAGTGAGAGTGGCTGGAATTCCGATCACCACCTCATCACATGACATGAGTTTACTTGATTGGATCCAACAGAAATCGATGAGAGCATTTGTTGAACAAAACCTTTTTTGTTCAACATTTGCAGCGGTAGTGCTCAACAACCAGACAAAGACGGTCCTCCAATGCAAAAACTTCATACTTGGGTAACTCCCAAAATTGATTTTTTTGTTGTCTCTTATCATAATATTAGTTCAAGATCAATCACAGATTTGGACCTACAATGTTTTGATATTAAAAGTACATGTATTTACAATAAAAAAAACTTGCCCTATGTTTCATTTATTGGTTATAGTTTGTCTCATGATTGCTGATTTTTCTTTTTTTTTTTGTTTTTTTGGTAGATGTTCCAGCCGCTGAGTCACCAAACGAGTAAGTCGCATTTGACTTTTATTGCATCATGGAGAAAACAACTAAAGGGTGGTGCATAAACGTAACTTGATACGGCAGCACAACACTCTTATGTCAGTATTCCAGAGATAATGTCTCTTTCTACACACGCAACAGTGGGTGGGAGACACTATGATGTTATGCTACAGTATTTAACTGCCAGATGGCATGTCATTTACAAAGTGATGCTGTAATGGAATTTTTGGGGGAAATCACAGGACTGTGTAATATTGCATGCAGTATTAAAGATCAGCCTTATTCACATTTTCGAAGCGTGAAGGTTAATCAGTTCAACTGTGTTTTAATTCATTGGCCACAGAAAATAAAATCAGTTGGTCAGAATGTGTCAACTGTAGACACATACTGATAAAGTTACAACACAACAGATCACACATAATTAAAACATTAAGATTAGTCAAGAGTTAAGAAACAATACACAAGTGCTCTTCGTTATTATCACATGAATTCAAAAAACATCTAGTGTCACTCTAAGATCTCATTTTAGTTTTTTCTAGAAGACAAGCCAAGCAGAAACTCTTTTTGGCTCTGTAACAAACAGGTTTAACATTCAGTGCATGTCTGGATGTAGCCTTATTTTTCGCAGGTGTTGCATTTATTGGTGATGGTGCTGATGGCCCTGTGGCCAAAACAGTCTGAGTTGCATCTTGCAAACATAAATAGCTGTTCATACAAACCATTAAGGTCAAAGCCATTCTGAAAAGCACAGAAAACCACAAAGTGCACAGAGTAGCCAGTGTTGGCTGATAATAAGGCAGCAGCAGTAAGATTAAGTAGTCCACTGCCTACTGAATGAATTTAGTTGGAGACTGAACACACTGCATCATCAAAACTATACAGGGAGACTGGCAGTCAAATTTGTCATTTTCTCCATTTTCTTGTTTTTAAAAATGATTACTTGTAAGGAAAGTTGTAAGCAGCAATGTTAAACTGCTTGGGAAAGAGGCCTTCTTTAATCGTGATAAGATAAGATGAGATAATTGATTTGTCTCCCATAGAAGAAATCTGTCTTATAAAAGGGGACGAGACTGCAGTCAATCCAATTTAAAACACACTAACACATAATGTTAATGGGCAAAGGAAAGCACTGACTTCAAAGTGCATTTAAACAAACATACAGTCAAGCCCGGATTTTAGCATGGGCTTACTGGGGCTCCAGCACAGGACCCGGGCGTTTTGAGGGGCCTGAAAGATTTTTTTCAGTGGTGGCATTATATAAGTATATATTTATGTGTGTGTGTGTGGGTGTGTGTGTGTGTGTGTGGGGTGTGTGTGTGTGTGTGTGTGTGTGTGTGTGTGTGTGTTTGTGCATGTTAATGTGCAATTGTATAACAATGATTAAGTAGGGCTCACACCTCAGCTCAAGCCCAGAGGCCCACACCCTCCTAAATCTGGCCCTGGATACAGTACCCGTACATGAAAGTCAGTTCAGTTGTGTAAGATGGTTTTTAAAAACCTTGTCTTACTTCACATGTAACTATGAATTTAGTCATAATGAAGGGTTTTTAATGCATATTAGATCTGTTGTAAGAGTCAGTTGGACTTAAGTCAGACTATGACAAGGTCACTCTAAAGCCTTTTTTATTCCTGCTTTTAAGCTATTGGTGGATTTGGTGGATTTGCTCTGCTTTAGATCAGTATCCAACTACGTAACCCAGGTGTCCTTGAGGATGAAGTCACAAACTGATGGTCATACATTCTCCTTCAGGATTTTCTGGTTGACAGCAGAATTTATAAGTGTGTTGTTGATTCCTTCTTGAAGTCGTTTTTGTAGGCTGGTCGTTACTGGGAAGGTTCACTGCTGTCCCATGTTATTGTCATTTCTACATAATCCTCTTTGGTAGTTTCCTTCTGTTTAAAATGTCTTTCTAAAAGTTTTCTTTCTAGACTGATTACTGTTCATGACTTAATTTCTGACCTGTCATATTAATTTCTTTTGATTGGAGGATAATTTGTTTTAACCTCAATGTTGTCAGACAGGTTCTGGGTGTTGCTGGTGAAACTGAGCCAAGACATTTAGTTAATCTAAGTAAATCCATAATTTAGCAATACAAGCATTATATTTCCACACAGGTAGGTTGGTTTGAATAGCCATTTCTCCTCAATGGCAAACATAACTTCCAAATATTAGTTTTTATGCAAGTTGGCTTTGACTGAAATTGATCTCGGTTTGATCTGAAATATTAAAAAAAAAAAAAAAAACATTGTATGATTTGGACAAATGTTTTCATGTGTAATTTTATTACACTTTGTTAACCACTGTATCCTGCAACACAGTTTTCTCTCGTATGTGCTTTAGTTATTGAAATAAAAAATAAAGGGTCAAAATCTGAATTAGAAGGTCACACCTCAAAGAAAACAGAAAATTGTCATGGATCAAGAAAACCCTGCATGTTGCTTCTCTTGACTTATTTGGTCCTTTTGATTGGCGACATTGACGCAACTTGGCATTTTAGGGCAAAACATAGCTGTTGACATCTTTGCAGATGTCTATTGACTGTGTGAATGGTGCTCATTGTTAGGCTGCTCCTGGGCCCTAAATTTGTGCTAGTTTTGCAGTCCATGTTTTAAATATACAATATATTATTTAAAGGTCTTTCACATCAGATGTTTTATGGATTTGGCTGCTTAAATAGACAACAATTTTACAGTTTGTGAGAAATATAATAAAAATATCCAGACAATTTCCCCCTCCAAAGTACTACAATACAGACTTAGTTGAAAACTAAATTAAATGCATTTGGACATTTATGTTAATACATCCATTTGTGCATGTCATTCTGTGCAGTGGGTAAATTTTAATACCGCTGCATACTGAAATCTTGACAGTGATGTGCAAGCAGGTTATAAACTGGGACATTCTGTCTAGAAGGAACAGTTTTCTTTTTAGAGTTCTACTCGTCAGTCTTTGAATAAAATTCCATCAGTCTTTATCATATTTAGGTCGTTAAAAATCGCTTAAAAGCCCACACAAAGTGCACAACTCACAGGTTCAAAACAGGGTCTTTGGCTGATTAGAAATCCTTTCATGGCTGCCTTTTTGACAGTATGAGTGACAGCTCCATCAGCCGCCTATGAGCACCGCTTCAAGGTGTGTTTTTTTGTGTAATTCAAAGCACATTTCAGGCTGCCTGTAAACTGAGGGAAGGGCTAATCAGCCCTTTAAGCTGAAAACACCTGCAGTACCATTTAGAAGCAGATATGTCAAAATGTAGTGCCACAAAACATAAAGTAACTGCAGTAATCTGTAGCTCTGAGACCAGATTTTCTGATGATTTAGGTATGATCCACACAATACTGATAAGTTAAGCATTTATTTGTGATGTGCAGATTCTGTCAGTCTTATGCAACATCTAAAATATTATTTAAACTCTCACTCACTTTTTTTTATCTCTAAATATTTATGGGAGTATCACCTTACTCTTGTGTCCATATTCAGCACCACACAGTCTCTAACATGTCTTTTAAACTTATTTAAATTTTGTCAAGCTAGAACCAAAATACCAAGACAATTGATTTGGATTTTATGTTGTGTAGCAGAGCACAATTGTGAAATGGAAAGGAAAGCAATACTTGTTTTACACATAAATCTGGGTAGGGTAGTCTGCACACGTTAAGCCTCATTGAGCCGATACTTCTCATTACCAGCTATTGCTGCAATACCAGCCTCAGGTCTTTTGGGTTTTCACATCTGCGGATGAACTTTTGAAAGCTAGTAGAAACCAACTCTGAGCTGCTGTTTGATGTATTTCTTCAATTCATATTTCTTTGTTGTAAATGTATGCCTCGTACACCACGATGCTGAGGCTTGATTTTAACTGTTGCTGGCACCATATGCTTCATTTCCATTTATAATTATTGTATATTTAATGTTTTAGCTTGTCTGTCCCTTCCTAGACTGTACACAGATTGGGCGAATGTAAGCAAGGGACTTTTTAAAACATTAATAGTTGAATGTTTTCTGACCTGACTTCACATCGATAGATTGATATTTTTACCAATTGCTGTTTGGAAAATAGTTAAAAATTAGACCGGATGTACATTAAATTTAAGTATTTCCTGAAATTGTATTTTCTGGAGTGATGTGGGTACAAATGAAGACAACTTAAAGAAAGTATTGAAGAAAATATAAACACTTATTTTTCTGGTTTGTCAAAAACAAAATCATGAATGGTTTTGAGGAGAAGATGTGAGAAATAGTTCATTGGTCTGAATAATTTTGAAATACACAGTTGAAATATTAAACTTTAGTAATATATACACAGCATTACCCTTTTAACACATATTATTTTGTAAGTCTCAGTGGTGTCATGAAAAAAGTGCTATCTTTGTCATTCCCCGTCTAAATCCTTTTTTATAAAAAAAAAAATAGACCTTTTAAACTTTTTCCCTAACCCAATAGATTTTCTCCAAAAATGCAATCTGTCTGCCTATTGGCTAAAAACCTGTACAACTGCTCTAAAATGACCTCACATATAGCATTACTTCATATCACCTTGTTGTGAAAAAAACATATACTTATAAAAGGTTGTTGGCTTCCAGCTGTAGAGGCGCAGTAAATGATCATGTGATGGTTATTGATTCCTAAAAGGGAACAGGCTTCTTACCTTCCTGGCTCTGTGGGGGGAGGAGTGAAAGGGGTCAGCAGTCAAAGTCACCTCAAGAACAGCAGCCCGGGAGCTGACTGACTGATGTTCTCTTTCTAAAGAATATTTAATCTTGAACTTAAGGAGCTTTTATATTTGATTGCCCTAAGCAAACTGAATCATACCAGCCCACGTAAAACAATATTAAACAAACTAAAAAGAAAAAAAAAGAATTCTAGCCATGTAGACTCTCTTTTTACATTGTGCTTTGTATGCTATGTATGTTTACTCATTTTGATCAAGCTAAGAGAATGCAGGATCAAGAAAAAAAACCCATGGCATAAATCTTATTAAATTTATTGCTCTGCAGTTTGTAGAGCCAATTTGATGAAAACATGCAGGGGCCCTAAATTACATTATTTTGATGATGCCTCCCCCACCCGACTCCCCGTCGACTCTCAGAGGAAGTGTGCTCAGAAACCTCTACTCATAGCTGACTTCAGGGTTTGTGTTTCTGGCCTTTCCTGTGATGAAAGGATTGAGCCGTATTTTTACACAGGTGTTAACCTGTCGGTGTGTGTGGATATTTCTGCTGAGTCTATATTCAAATCTCTGAATGGCTGGATATGTGTGTGCTCAAGTGTGTGTGTGTGTGTTTGTGCATGTAATAAAGCCACCGTGAGGTCTTGGTAATTCCTCACTCAGGGAGATTTCTGCTGAGTGCACATTTCCACTTTGGTTTTTCAATAGAGTGGCCTTTTAAAGGAGAGCTATCAATAGCACTTTCCACAATCTAGGAGTTAAGTCTGTCAGCACACTCCCAAGATCTGTCAGCAGTTTTAGAACAATACTGCCAAAATTTCTTTTGGCATATTTTTTCCCATTACAGAAATATGGGATTTTCTTTTGAATTTGCAAAGGTAGCAATTTAGTTACTTACTGGCTTAAGGAAGCTTTATCGAACTGTAAGATTTGCATATGTGCCAATGTCCGATTCCTTCTGCTTCACTTTTTGTATCGTTTTTATTTCGTTTTCAATAAACACACTGAACCCAGCCGTGAGCACCGACAAGATGAAGAATAAAGAAGCCATGGAAGTATGGCATCACAGCATCTCTCTTTCATTTGTTTGACCTTGGAGAGCCAAAGTTGTATGTTTTTATTCAAGCTTTATTTTTTCACAAAAATAATTCCTTTTTGTAGGAAACTCATGTTTAGTGCTCTGCAGAAAACTTTTTTTCACAGCACAGCATAGCTCTTAACATTTAACCTTGCTGCCTTAGTTAGCAGAGCTTTTAAAGCTAAAATAAATAAGCAAAACTGCAAATGCTTTAGAAGTATAATAAGGTGCAGCAAAATAAATATCCCAGGTGCTAAGTAAATGGAATTTGTCATGTCTTGATGATGTTTAGCACTGGAGCTGTGTGCATTGTGAAAACGGTTCAATAAGAAGGGGCGGCAGATGTTTATGGAGCAGATTTATGACCCGAGAACAAACAGAGTTCTAATACGGTCAGCACATTGCTCGTGCAGTTTTACAGAAACAGCTGTTCCCAGGAGGGGGCGCTAAAACAGGTAAAGCCCCAGTGTTTTTCCTGAAGGGAGTGGAAACAGATGGAAGCATGAGATTTGCATTCAAGCAGCTCCCACTTAAGGCTGTGCGCTTCCCTGGGCTGTGTCATTTGCATTAAAAAATGATTTCCCCTCCCCTCTCTCCTTGAGCTACATGACTCACTACAAGTTGTAGGCTCAGATAAGTTGTGAAGGCGTGCGCAAATATACACCCGGATCGATGGCGAAGCTGCTAAAATCACTCAAACCTGATGTGAATGTGTGCAGTCAACCAGAGGATTTGTGTATCAGCATTGTTCTCTTTTTCCACACAGGCAATTTTAATGAGAGGAGATCAGTTTATCGCCAGACTTGTGCTGGCAAATGTTTTTTTGTTTTGTTTTTTGCAATGGTGGAGATGAGTCTTATCATTTAGATGGAGATTAATTTTCCTGCACCAGGGTAATACTGAGCGCTCTATGGAAACTTGACACTACTGCAACACTAAATGACTGCTATCACTGCCTCCCATGTGATTTGCTGGCAGAACATTCAATCTACATTTAGGTGTGAGGAGATGGTAAACACACATTGAGAATCGCTTTAATATACAAAGATGTAAATGTTGTACTTTAGAATATCTGAAAACATTGAGAAGTTTTTGTTAATCAGTGTCTCTGCATGCATGATTGCTGTTCCATTTGACAGCGCTTGTTGAATCCAAACATAAGCACACATCAGTCTGCTTAATGAGGTACTGATTAGGTGATCTTTTGAACTCTTGACACTGGTGGAGAGCATGCTGTATACATAAAATCAGTGAATGAAAATGCATCTTGCTTTTGTGCCAATGGCATCATCACCTTCCCACACATGTGACAATATACAGTGGAATATACAGTTTAAACCAAGATGAGCATGAAATGATGTATTTCTTTTCTTGGATAATTTAAAAAAAATTGTTTGTACTCAAAAACAGATGCTAAATGTGAAATCAGGAAAACTAAAGATTTTGTGTTCTTCCAGAGCTCTAATGTACATTATAATATATATATCTGTGAAATTTGAGTTTATTTTTAAAGTGACCAGAGTTTGGTTAAAAAAAAAAAAAAATTATATTAATGTGTGAGGTTTTTCTGATCCCAAAATGAAAAGTATGCAACATTTTTTGCTGTGTTCCAAATTATGGCACTTCTAAGTAGATGTTTACCTCATAAGTCTTTATCTTTGTTTTCCAATTCTGCTGCTGCAGGCTCTGCAAGTGCTATTCTGATGTTACAAAGAGGGGCAGATTTAATTAGTTTAGATGGGTCTCTCCTATATGCTGGATGTTGTCATATTATCAGTCATGTGGGGGAGGATGAAAACTCACTGGCAGCACAAACACAGGCACAGTGATTGCTGTGTCAACAAGATTTTCTCCTGTGATGTTTTGCAGTCTGCTTCATTCAAAATAACAGCAGTGAAAAAGCAAACTGCTGCCATGACAGATAATGATTTGACAGCACACCGGAACAAGTTAATTTAAGAGTAACCTTTCCATGAGACTATTTACACACTATCTCTTGGGCTATTCTTAGTACTAGTATTTCAAA
The DNA here is from genome assembly GCA_911649635.1 of Poeciliopsis gracilis. Lineage (NCBI taxonomy): Eukaryota > Metazoa > Chordata > Actinopteri > Cyprinodontiformes > Poeciliidae > Poeciliopsis > Poeciliopsis gracilis. Next base: position 4,725,970 of record CAJVRI010001403.1, read on the forward strand.
AATCTTCTGGTCATTGTTGTATGTAGTACAGTATCTGGTCATTTTCAAGGATGTTCTTTTTCTCCTTTTTAATTGTTTACCTGGTTTACTGATGTATATTGTTCAGTTATTTTAAAAGTTTGTAAAGAATTCTTTTTTTTATTTAAGAACATTTTTACTGGCAGTGTTGCTAAAGTACAGTTTATATCAACTTGTCTGATCAAATCTATGAAAAACACAAACGTTTGGCACATAGAATGGTATTTTCCCTAAGTGTTTCCAAAACTCCCAAATGGAAACTACTACCTTTCAAATGACACCCCATGATTTTGATCTGATTTTTTTTCACTGTGTTAAAATAAACACCTCAATATTTATGGGATTATATAGTTCAGAAACATTCAGTTTTATATGTAGTAGATAACTTGTGTACTATTAATTTTAAAACCGCACATCATGAACTGGTGCCAAAAGCTGTAGTGGCCATGTTTGTATTTTTTGCCAGATGCCATGTTTTATTTCCTTCTACAATGTTAAAAGATAAAAGGAACAAAGCAGAAAGGCTGCTGTAGAGCAAAAAATGGACAGTTTCCAACAAAGGGTTAGAAATATGGTCCCATTTCCACTGAACAAAAATAGATCCTCTTAGAGACATCTTTATCATTTGCAAGTAGCAATACGTGTTCCGTAAGACCTTAGGGAGTATGCTTTTACATGCTTGGATTACAAACAACTATTCGACCCCCATCAACAAGCACTTAGCCTCCCCTTCCTCTCTGTGAAATTAACTTGTAATGAGGCACGCAGCACTCAGTGTTGGTTTAACTGTGCTAATGTTTGGGCACCTTCCAGGGTCTCAGCAGCACCAGCAGCAGCCGAGCCCGGTGCCTCAGATCGTTATTTGGGAGAGGAGCTTCCTGTGGTGCCACTGTCTGATTCAGGAGATCGCAGCAAAGAAACGGTTCAGGAAAGCTCTGACTCAAGGGACATTTCTGAAGGTACCACACAAAATTATACTGACACTGAACTGATGTACCTTATATTGCAGTTAAAGGGTTTAATATCAGGCCAGAAAGATTAAGCCTACTGTAAGCTTGCCCTGGGATTCAGGCTCATTCCAGTCCTGTATTATAGTGTTCGCACTGTGGACAGATCTGATGGAAAACCAATTGGACCTCCAGAGATGCGTAAATAATACTGTGGCCACATCATATAGAAACTGGCAGTGAAAATTGTGCACCAGTTGGCAATACACATTGCATGGTCCACCTTTGATCAAAGGTGGCAACAAGACCACATTATACATCCAGGGTCAGTGTGTAACTTATTGATTACTGCAGTGAAAAAAACATGAGTATTATATACACACATATATAGGAATACACACCAACACAGCAAACAATGACTCAAACACACCTGTGTTCTGTTGGGATTTGATTTCTGCGCAGACATGACATGAATCCAATTAATTCAGGATGAGGATCAATAGAGATCCATTTCCATGGGGAAAATTGCTTTTGGATTTTGACTCAGTCAGCAGAGCTGCCGTTATTTGAAAGCAGCTTAGAAATGAGAGATGCAAAGGAGCAATACTGCACAACATTTTTTTAATGTCTTCCTCCTCTGATTATTTTCATACACAGGACTCCTCATACAAAGTAAATTATATAAAACTTTTCTTTCTGACATATATATTTATGACACAAAAAAAGGTAAAAGCAAACTAACTGAATTTAGAAGGCCCAGAAATCCTACTGGTCCCTTGAAGAACATCACTTGTTCCTTCAAGTTTTGTGAGGAGACAGCTCTTTTCTGTGCTTGCATGGTTTATCCCGCTTTATATGGCAGCACAGTAACACTAGACTGACATACTCAATCATAATAAATATAACTAATTGTTAGAAATAGAAAAGAGAGAAGCATTTTCAAATCAATGACAGAACATCACAATCTCATGTGTCATGACCACATTCAAGGACTGAAGGCAAATGATTGCTTCTTCAAACAGAAATCACTTTATTATTCATAATGAACTATATAAAGTATATTTGATCAATGTGAAAAACTCTGACAGCATGTAGAACCAATTTGCACAAGCTGGCAGGTTATTATTATGCAAAATACATTCTGGGCTCTGATGTTTAAAAACTAAAATTACAAAGCAGTATAAAAACATTAATACAAGAGGAAGATTTCTCATTAGATTTTACCCTGTGTTGAGTTACTTTCCTCTTTCCGCTGACACCTTTCTGACTGTACAAGTAGGTGGAAATATATGAAAATATATGTTTGGGTTTTTTTTTCAATTATGAAAAAACAACAATATTTTAACATACATTTTCCTTCCCCAAAGGTTTCTTCAAGGTCCTTTAGAATTTTAGTCTGGATAATCCACAACAGGAAAGCACGTCTCCAGTAAGATTAATTAAAAACGGTGATTGTTGCTGTTCAGAGCTTAGAAGAGTGTGTAGACAAATCAGGGTTTAAAACCAAATCAATAAAGCTCACTGAGGTAAATTAGGCTGAAACACTCTCAAAGCAGTTAATGACAAATCCTGCCAACCATGGAGAAGGAATGGGTCAATAGCTCAAACAAGCTGGATACAATCGTGTTAAGTCACGTGGACAAAGCCGTTAGAGCAACATCCACAAGAGATGTGCTTGATCTCCCTAAGGACGAGAACCTTTAAATAAAGCAACTGGCCACTTAATTAGGTACACCTATTCAAAAGCTTGTTAAAACAGATAGCAAATCATGTTGCAACAACTCAACACATTTACGCCGCTCGATGTGGGGAAGACGAGTTGAAGTACACAGAATCAGAATGGGGAAGAAAAGTGATTTAAGTGACTTTGAATGATGTGTGGCTGTTCGAACTTGACAGATTTTAACCATATTTTTGTTAAAAATCTGATCTAGTGGGAATTCCAGACATAACCATCTCTTTGACTTACAGAAAATGGTCCAGGAAACATAAAATATCCATTGTGCAGCAATTATACATATGAAAAATGCTTTGTTTGTGTAAATTTTCAGAGCAGAATGTGCAAACTGCTTTGAGATGATAATAAGGCAGCAGTAGCTTGAACAAATTATAGCTACCTACCTTGCATACCTGAAAACAGATGTTGCTTTTTCTACGTTTTCCACATCCCTGCTCTATAGTGCATCTTAGAACAACGTCAATGACTCAATGTAATCAGTTCTACCTCCTTAAAAATATTTTAATGAGTTATATTATAAACTGAAGGTGACTGTATTGTATTATAACCAGGGTCAGAACAGAATGCATTTAAATGCATACATTTAAATTTAAACTGAGTTGAACCTCATTCAGTTTAAACCTAGGTGCAGAAAGCGCCAAAACATCATAGTACTTGTCACTCCTTTAATTTGAAAGCAGAAAACTGAAGCTACAGTTTGGATAGATTCACCAAAATTGAGCAAAACAGACTGGGAAAAAAACTGCCTGGTCAGATGAGTCTCAGCTGCAGCATTCAGTTTGGAAAGCTCAGAATTGGATGTAAACAACATGAAAGAATGAATCTGCTCTGCATTGAATTAGTGACTCAGGCTGCAATAATGCTGTTGGTAATAGCTTCTTGGGACACTATAGGCGCCATAGCCTTAGGCTGCACTGCCTAAACACTGCAGCCTACCTGTGGATGTCTGTCTCTTTATGACCAAGGTGTACACATTTTCTGAAGCTCATAAGATTTTGAACTTGAACAAAACAATAAAATATGTTCCACACTGTACTCCAGTGGGCTCCACAACCACCAACTGTTAGTTAAATAAAGTAGTTTTGGAATGTGGCGGAATGGGAGATTTGAATCCTGGATGTGTAGCTGACCTGCAAATCTGCAGCAAGTGCAGATTTGGTCTCTAAGGAATATTTCTGACAGCTTATTAAACCTATACCACTAAAAATGAAAGCATGTACTACCAAGGTGTATCTAATAAAGTGGCCAGTGAGTGTTCTTTTCTAGTTCTTTTCTTTTCTGCCTCAAAATATTCAGACAAGAGAAAAACTGCATGTGAATGTCTTTGTGTTTTTCCTCTTAAGGGCAATAACATTAACCCTAACCCTATCAACAGAAAGTTCTAGAATGCCACTGCAAAAACGATTGAAGCTAAAAAGCAAACCTCATGTGTTTGTGCAACTTGATGAAACTTCTTTTCCTCTGCTTTTTGTCTATTTGTGCGGCTGACGCAGAAGCCGGAGCACCAGAGGCTTCGTTAGAGGTGATCTATGATGACGTTCCCAGCGAGGAACCTCTCTCCCCTGATGAAGGTCGGCGGCTGCAGAATTGTGTTTGTCTCAAATGTTTGCTCTCTCATGACCTCCAACCTGCAGCCCCTGACCTGTTGTGTGTTTGTGTGTTCAGCAGACATGATCTATGAAGATGTCCAAAGAGAGAGTGGTCCTTTGGAGGCAAACAACGGGTGGAGCTCCAGTGAGTTTGAGAGCTACGATGAGCAATCTGATAACGACGCCAAGCTGCCGGCACGGAGCAAGGTAGACGCCATGTCAAATCATTCCTGATATCTGTGTGTATGGCATCTAGACAGGCCAAGTTGTTTGGGTTGGTTTTTCAGCACTTAAAACAATATCAAGGAGAATATTTCATTCGCTACCTCTCTTTTGCAGTACTCTTTATTAATGTATAGAAGTGGAAGGAAGCGGTAAAGGACATGAAAAATGCATAAAAGGCTGTCAAGTTTTATGCGAGCATTGTGAGATGAAAGTAAACATGAGACATTTCTGTTTGAAAAGCCACAGATTTCCTTGCCTCTTTTCTGCCAAGACTGCTGGTAATCACTGTGATGCTCCACGGTGTGCCGCTTCCACATGATGGCACTGTGTGCACATTGACATTGTGCTGCATTTTCTTTATGCTCCAGAAGCTTTAAATGTGGCTTCATCACTGCAGACATATGGAAAAACTGTTGTTGAGTCATTACTAATGTATAGATTTATACCTGCTTTCATTCAAATCTGAACACTGAAGGTGTTTCTGCATGGAAAATACTCTACTGTAATCTAAGAGGATACAGAGTTGAACCAATAATTTGAAAAACAAATGAGGCCAGCGGTAACAAAGTCTTCTTGATGTGGGACGGGGAAAATGAGTTGCTTGGTAATTACAGTGAGGTGTGGTGTGAAAAATCCCCCCACCATTCTGTTGGCAGGCTTGTCTCAGACCGCTGAACAAAAGGAAGATTTCAGGTGTGCTGGATTTTACAATTAATGAAAAACGCTCAACTATTAAAGTCCAGCAGCCTTCATCAGAAACACATTGTTTTTAATTAGTTTCGCCCAATTAATTTTTCACCCGGTGAAGCCGAAGTTCTTGTTTAAGAAACCTGGGAGAACTGCAGTAAAGTTTGTTTAGTTAATATTTGCTCCAAACCGCTTGCAGCCGCTCTGAACCCTACATAAATCAGCAACCATTAGACACAACGCCTTTGACCAAAGCAGTGCTCCGAGCTTTCACTCTTTGCGCTTGTGATTAATTCCCAGTGTTTCTCGGCTTTTCATTCCCTGTGATCACTTTGCATCCATTTCCTCTTCTGCTTTCTTTTTCTCGCTTTCCTCTTCCCTTTGGCTTTTGTGGCTTAACACTCCATGCACCTGTGCCCCACCCGTCCCCATTCAATCCCCCTGTAGCTCTCACCTGAAGTGCATCGGCTGAGGGAGAGGTGTGCCAGGACCAAACGTGAACTGGCTATGAGGCTGTCTGGAAAGCACAACTATGACATCAAGGTATAACCCCAAGCAGCAACGGAACAAGAAACAGTGGGCCTTAAAAATGCATACCAGGTTTTTGAGAGTTAAAAATACCCACACTGCCCTGAACAGTTTCCAAGATGTTTCTACCTTCAGTGTGACATATATTCTATACAAAACGAATGAAAAAGAAGTAAATCTATAAGGGGAAAATATAATGTACAGTAAGAATTAAACTAGGTAAAATAATCTGACTGCATAATTGCAAATGCTCTGAAACTCAGTTCAGCATTTTATTTTCTGTGAAAAGACCTTTTATCAGTTTCAGCGAAGAGATGGCAAAAGTGAAAAAACAGCAGATATTCCCACTGTTCTGCAAGTGACAACAATTTCATGTGTTCTTTATATATCTGAACAAAGAAGAAGGGCTTTATTAAAACAGAATGCTTATATATCAAAGGGGACAGCTTGATCTGGGTAAAATCTCTACAGGACAGTTTGTCTGAAAGAAACAAAGTTTTGGTTTGTTCGGCACAGAAACAGGACTGCTCATTACAAATGGAACACCGTGTGTAGTGGTGGTAGCATCATTATTCTTAGGAGTGAACATTTGTTATTTGTTAAATTGCATAAAATTCTGAATAGTGAGAAATTTCTTTTTTTTTTTTTTTTACCTAAGACTTTCAGGTAAATATTAGAGTCTAGACATATATCCAAGTCAGTAAAATAATGACTTCATGAGAGAAAATGTAAAGCTTTCCAATTGCTGAGAAGAGAACAGGATTGGACTGAAATTTTGTGGAAGTTTGGATGGGGACTTGGAAGAAGACATGTTTCAGTCTGGTAGTTTTGGAGAATTTTCCAAGGTTGTTAGTTTTAAGGTGTAAAGATTTATGAAAGCAGGTTGTTGCAGCTCTTCTTTTCATATAGTTTCTCAAATAACCCATTTATTAGATTTTCTTCTTTTAATTATACACAACATATGTCACACCAAAGGTGGATTAAATGTATGTATTTTTTAAGTCTCAAAAGGCTGTAATTTTAATTGGGGTGCATACACTTTCGAAGCCTACTTTGTGTCACATAATTTCATAGTGGAACTCAACTCCCTCTGCTACGTGTTTAACTACAGGATTGATGATCACCCAGAGCTGATAAATGCAATCTGTTATGCTCAGCTGACACAATGGCTTAATTGGCTCGCTGTGCCATCCTTCTTAGCTCTTCCTCTGCTCTGTGGCTTTGCTTTGAGACTATTGATTGGCCTGTTAGGCTCCCTTTTTATGTTTCCCTGCCTTGTTTAATATCAAGACAAATTCATGAAACTCATTAATTATTTAATAATAGTCTGCGTGTTTGCCTCCATAAACATCAGTGCAACTTGCTACCACTTTCTGACCTACTTTCTCGGAGTAGCATCATTTAAAAATACTACTCCCCTGAGTGTATTCTTGGTCTGTGGAGTCTGGTTGCATGGCCTCTGTGATGCTCAGGGTGGAGTTTGTGGTCAGCTGAATTTTTCCCACGCTGAGCAAGGCAGCTGATGTGGATCTCCCTCTCTTACCATAATCTTTCCATGATATACTCCCAGGCTCTCTGATTAGAAAGCCATACAGCGACCCACGGGGGAGTCGCAGATGGTGAGGCTCATGATGAGCCTGCTGAGCGCCACTTCTCTCTGTCTCTCTCCGGAGGAGCACCGTAGGTTATCAAGCCACCGCAACATGGCACTTCCCTCCAGCTCTGATGCTCCTTTGTTGTCTCTGTGTGCTCCACGCAACCAGGTTCAGCAGCTCATGAGGGCGGCAAGAACTGGAACGAAGGATGGACTCGAGAGGACCAAAATAGCCGTCATGAGAAAAGTGTCATTCCTGCAGAGAAAAGATCAAATGGGTAATTGAGGACATTTTTAAAACTTTGCTGCTCTTGAGTTATGACTATAGAATGTTGTGTAATTTCTAAAGGAATCTGTAGATGCTTTAAAATTCATTGGAGCTTTTGTAACATAAAAGACAGTTTACGTGGGTAAAAATCCAGCTTCGCCAAGCCGAATAAGAGTATCTAAGATGGTTGGGGAAGAAAGTCTTTTTTTTTTTTTTTTCAGAAATCCCTTGAGGCAAACATGAAAGTACTGTGGAAGAAGAGATCTTACTGATTATATTTAAAATAAATGAAAAAGACAAGATTTTGCAATTTCAAGTGAGATGGGGTGGGAGTGAGGGTGAGAAAAGTTCCTGGTGTGCAAGAGAGAAAACATCCCATGTGGTATTATGGAGCTTGTGTTTCAGGAACCTTACAGTACAGATAGATCCGCATCAATGAATGGATAGCAGCATCATTAAGATAGATGGCAGACTCATGCCTGGAACACATCTTTAAGTCATCACACAAAGAATAGGAAGGACAATGCTGCTATTTTTAGGTATTGATTACCTGAAATATCCTCTGTTATAATTTTAAAGGCTTTAATTGGACTAATGAAACCTTCTGCTGTGGCTTAATGGCTATAGGTGAATTGGGGATTTTCACAATTGTATACCATTGTGCCAATGCGGAAATAAGAATGTGTTGGATTGCTTTTGTGGCTGTTTTACTCCTACATACAGTATTGCCCTGAATTTTCTTCCTTTGCCTGTTCTTTACTTCTCTCTTTCTCTCTCTATCTCACATTCCCTCTGCTCTCTCCCTTTTTTATTCTTCAGAGAGTTCAGAAGTTTCTTCATATTTTAGAGGTAATAAACTTAGCGTGTCACTGTGTCTCCAGCTGCTCTGAGATCTGAAGGCTGCCTTTCTGTTATTCTCCGTCCTTGTCACATTCTCTGTTACACACACACACACACACATGCACACATTACTCAGACACAGCAACAATCTGAAACTGCTCTCCTTTTTTTCATTCCTGAAATCTGCAGAGGAGGAGGATGATGCTGGATACCTGGATGTGGCTGTGTCAGAACTGAAGCATCCTCCCCCGCAGCTGAGCCCCATGCCAGAAGGGTTGACCAACCACCAGGTGCAGCTGACAGCAACCCCATCATCCATAAAAATCTATAACAGCTACACTTGTTAACAGCTTAGAAGCTAGTAGTTTGACTAGAAAAGCTAAAGAATAGTAAAACGTTCAATGTTTTGTAGCGTTTATTGTTCGGGGGAGGCTTGTCACTTTGGTAAATTGAAAATGGGACTTTCAAACATGTGGTGAAAGTAGTGAAAGGGCCTATTTGCACCCAAACACAAGTAGTGTTGGTGCAAAGCCAAGTCTAAAAACAAACTAGACTCAAACCTCTGTTTAGTGTTCAGCTTAATCGGTTTCCAGAAAGACTATACAACCTGCTCACGATTGCTTGTTCAAAAGAGAAAAAAAAAGGATGAAGAAAATCAATTTATTTCTCTGATGCTACTTACATGAAGCGTCTTGTCTACTTTTCTTAACACTGTCTTAACAATGTCTTGTTGTATAGTCCACATGTTCACTGCGTGTGATACACATTATTGTTCTTCCAAAGTTAAAATTAATCATTGAGGCAATCTTGATCAGGACTTTCTATCTCTCATACTCATCCAAAAATTTAGTCTCCACCCATAAACTCCACAAACGCTGTACCTTGTATATAGCATTGGAGGCGACTAGTTATTATATGTTTTCTTAAAAAATATCATAAGGAACATTCTGCACAATTAAAGCACAAAAAACCCAGATGAAAAGTGGGACTCCCAGGTAGCGGATAATATGACATAGTTCTTTCTACACACACTGTCCAGCTAGATGTGGCTAGTTCTAATCAACACCATTCACCTGGGAGCCTGTAACATACAAGCACAAGAGTTGAGAGACTCATCAAAATGTGCTCTTTGCATGCATGCCTATAACTATTCAGTACTCAGTAGCCTTAGGATTATGCTTCAGGCTGTTAAAGAACTCATTTGTTATTCAGTATTTTTAATATCTGTTTGCTTTAAACTCCTGATCTTGTTTATAAAAGCAGTGTGTTTTAAAACAGCTAGAACAGCTGCTTTCATGTCACAGCACCTCCAGTGATTCAGCTCGTTCAAACAGACCGACTCCTCCGAGTCTTTTTCTCCTGTGACTAACGCATGATTATGGTGTAATCCATCAACCGATGCCGTGCTTAACTGAAAGCATGCCACACACCGCAGCCCAATCATGTCCTGTTAGAGCCTGAGCTCCTGACTGATCTGTTGTCCACGCAGGTTGTCAGGCGCCATATCCTTGGCTCCATCATTCAGAGCGAGCGGAGCTACCTGGAATCTCTCAGGAGAATCTTGCAGGTGAGCTGTTTAGTCCTCTTGTCCTCTCCTGCCACATGCAATATCTTCACAGTTTAGCTCCTGTGAATTACATTGAAAAGAGAAGCAGAGATATTCATCAAATTATGAAGGTGTCTGCATAAATAATCTTGATAAAATACCTATGCTTTTTGGAGGGGGCTTCATGCTGATGCAGAGAAAGAGAGGCTGTCAGGCTTGCACGATGGGGGTGCAGTCGCTCCTCTTTAATCTCCTTTGATAAAAAGGAAAAGGAGACCTCTTATCTCATCATCACTGAAAAATAAAAAAAGCCCAGTGAAATAGAATTAACTGCAATCAATGGTTGCTTTGTGAGCAATAAAATCTTTCATTGTCAAGATAGAATGTCCTGCCTTTGTTAGGGGTTGGCATTAATGTTCATGTTCTTTTGTGAAGTTCATTGCTTTTAAAACTTTTTTTGTGTGATTCAAATAGAGCAGCAAAGTAGTAACGAAAATGCACTGTTTCCAGACACATGACATGATTTGGATACAAAAGACATTCCGAACAATTGGAAATGTTCAATACGGTATAACACCACAACATAACTGAATGGTTTCTGTTGCTGCTTTCTGATGTTCCTTGTGTCTGCTTGTAAATTACTGTGGTGGGTTAGAGAAAATTCATGAGGAGATCAACACTTTTCCCTTCTGTGAAAGACCATCAACTGATGTTTTTGCTTCCATTACTATTCTGGCTTTAAATTTTGAAGAAGTGGTTGGCCAAAAATGCTTATGGCCATCAATCTACGATTACAATTTTCTTCCTCATTCTCACCAGGAGTACCACAGACCATTGATGGAGGCAGAGCCGCGCATACTGAGTCCAAGGAAGATCCGGCCCATTTTCCACCGAATCAGAGAGATCACACAGTGTCACTCCATGTTCCAGATTGCGCTGGCTTCCCGTGTGGCAGAGTGGGACAGCAGTGAGAAAATCGGGGACTTGTTTGTCGCCTCGGTCAGTGGACATTACAGAAACCACACTGTTCGTTCACATCTTGACCATTGTGTTAGTACAGTTGATGCCAGATATGTACATATACTGTATTAAACAAAGACACAACATTTTTTCTTTCACAATCTGACATCAAATAAGAGAAGGGCTGGAAGGACACCCAGCAAGGAAAAATCCATTTCTCCAAAGGACCTATAAAAAGCAAGTTTGTAAATGTCCAAGAAGAAAAGAACTTTATTTTTTAGAAACACTTCCTGTGGTCTGATAAAATAAGAAGTATCTGGTCATAATGACACCTGATTGAAAATATATTAAAATTTTAAGCCTGCAAACACCACATTAGCTAAGATGTATGGGGTTGATAACATGTTATGTGGGAGCTTCACTGCAGTTGGACTGATGCATCGTGATGGCCTGGGATGAAAGAATAATATGCCTGGATACTGAAGAAACAACTCAAGACATCTGTCCCAAAGTTAAAGCCTGATTATTAAAAGGTCTTTTAAGTGAACTATGAACCTTGGTATCATATCAGATTAGTTACAAGGTGGCTGAAGAACAACAAAGTCATTGCTTTGTATGTGGTATCAAAGGAAATTTGCTTGCAGAGCTGGAAAGGTGTGTGGAAGGAAGGTGACCTAGAAAACAGAGTCATTTAAGAGAGCTGTGTCAGAAGGATTGGGCCAAAATAGAACTATTGTAAGAACATTTTTAAAAACAATATAAATTGTGGAAAAATACCTAAAACCCATATATTGCTCATCATTCAGGTTTATAGCAAAGTGAAATGAGTTTGGTTATGCTAAGTAACTAAACACAGGATTAATTTAGTGTAATGTATTGCAAGACACTGAGGGGGGAAAAAATAACAGCTGTAAATGTCGATAAAGGCTTTTGGATATTTGGCTGTAAATTACATCAGTGTTTATTCTGGGGAGAATCTGTCATATTTTCCCTACTGTATCCTATTGGGTCTCCTTGCTATGTCTCTGTTAGCTCAGTAATGATGAGCAAACAGACACAGTGTACCCCAAACAAAATCAATTACAAGCATGATAAATATCTCCACTGCATCAAATGGTCTCAGGGATATATGTTGTCACAATTTTTAGCAGTACTCAAGCCTCTGCAGTGTGTTCATCCATATGGTTTGCTCATTATTTGCCTATTAGGAGTTGTTTTATTATTTTCTTTGCTTGGCATTATTGTGCTGTTCCACTGATATTCTAAGACCTACTGTTTGTCTAATGAAGCCCAGTTGACAGCAGAAGTGCTAGGACAGTATACAGCCCAGCTTGGGCTGCTCCTTTTTTTACTTCTACCTGCAGAGTCTGCAGTAATATCTGAGCCAGCAGGGTCCTAAGGGAAACTTAGAGAAAAGAGGGTTAATTCCTTCATCTGATTTGCCAATTTCCCATTACTCCTCATATTGTCGCTATCAGCCGCCTGGCGTAGGTGTAATTGTGGAAGGAGAATAGATATTTACCACAAAACAGTCACACGCAGCTGCACTCCCACACAGTCTTCCACCTCATTCTTCTTTGTGCACCATCCTAAATGGATCGGGAGGGATATTTGTTTACCGTTTCAACAACTAGGGTGAAAAACAAATGATTTATTTTCATCTTATGGCCTCTTTTTGCCAAGAATATATAAGTCAGAGGAAATTATATGACTCTGCATGTTGCAAATCTAAACAATGATTCTGGTGCTGTAAGATATTTACTATATATATTTTTATTAATCATATTCTCTTTTGTTTTACAGTTTTCTAAGTCCATGGTGCTGGATGTGTACAGTGATTATGTGAACAACTTCACCAATGCAATGGCTCTCATTAAAAAGGCATGCATGTCCAAACCGGCATTCTTGGAATTTCTAAAGGTGAATATATTATATTATATTATATTGAATTTCTACATAATTTTTGTCAAAGTATCCAGTTTGGTGTATTTTTAGCTTCTGTTTAGATTTGTTTTCAAGCCCCAGACCAAGAGAATCAATATCAAGACCGAAACTTTTCAAGCAGTAGCATAGAGCTTAGTGTTAAGTTTAACAGATAGGTGATACATCTATAAAATTCAGGAAAATCTCACTTATATAAGCTTATGAAAGAGTCACATGAAAAAGTCTACATTTCTCCCTAATGGCATTCATCCAACCATGATCAAACATATGTAGGCCATGTTATTTATATCAAGGAATTACCATGGACCAATAGGCACAGGACACACTCAGAAGATCCTTTTTAACTTTGAGGTCATTGTGATAATTTTAGTATAAGCATTACTTAAGTGTCCACTTGTCAGTGTCATAAAGACTTTCTTTTGGATGAAAACGTTTTAAATTAAGTCCAGTAAGTGGCTTTGTGCTAAACGTTCAAATTTTGAACATTTCAATAGAGCAACTACTTCAGCAGTTTGATGTTTAGGATTACTATGTTTTCCACAATTTTTTAACCTAACATTTCTCTCCAGCGTGGAATGAATGGGTGCAATCTCCTGTTTCTTATTAAAAATATTTTAGCACTTTGTTTCTTTGATTTGCACTAGGTTTATTTCTGACAAAAAAATGGTTGTTTTGTGTTGTGACAGAACTACACAGCTGACAATACTGGGCATCTGACAGCCCTGTTGGAAGGAATTTAAAATCTGGCATTAAGCTTTCATCCAAAATGCCTGAAAGTATTCACTTTTCAAAACTGGCTTATTCTAGTTTCTTTTGGGAATAAAAATCAAAATATGGTCATGTATAAGTGTTATGTTTTTCTTGAGAAAATATCTATATTTATCCAGGTTTGCCTTGAAAACATGGATTTCAGATGTCTGTTAAAGCATGTTGACAATAACAGTTACCTAATATGTGTATTACTTATGTATAGACACAGACTGTAAAAATTTAAAAGACCTACCGGTAGTTAGATTTAACTTCCTTTACCTATTAAAAAAAATTAAATGTTAGGTATTTCGTAATTTTAACCGACAAACATTTTAAATGGAAAAGAATAAAATCACCATATGGAAAGCAAAAGAAGTTTTTCTTAAAGCTATTTTTAGTGTCAAAAGCTCTTGAAATGATATATAAATGAAGATTTATTTTCATATGTACCTAATTGTTTTTTATATCTGCATTGTTAATAAAAAGGTTGACATTAATATGATCATTAAGAGAAATATGCTGAAAGGAAGGATGAAAGGTTTTAATATATGGATGCTTTTGTTGTTGTTGTGTCATAGTCTCTTAAATAGCTTAAAATTAACCCATGAAAGCTCAGCAGTATTTTTGTGAATATACAAGATTAATCTATCAGAAAATTTCCAAAGCGAAATGTAATTTTACTTTATTAAAACATAAAAAGGTTTCTTGTGACATAGTTTCTATGGTTGTGGAGAAACTCTGAATTAAAGAACTGATGAAATCAGGAGAGAGCCAAGGTAGTTTTTGGTAAAAATTTATTTGTCAAAAGTTTTTTTAAAGTTTTGAGTGGAGCAAATGTTTGAGTAGAACGATTACCTTCTATCAAACCTATCAAAGGGTTGGCAGCAGAGCAACTGAATAATATAGGAAAAGCTACAATTTTTTTTTTATTAAATTCCAGTAGAACATTTTAGAAGGACTGAAATGCCATTTCAAAAATGGCTTCTGCAGTATGTCAAACTATTGGGTGACATGAAGCAGCATAAAAAAAAAAAAATCAACTCACCTTCAGGGACTTTGAGTTTGTGTTGGTTTCAGCCAGGATAACATGTACACTTTGTTCATTGTTTTATATAGACTGTGAACATATTTTAAACAACCTCAAAGTTTTTCAAAACATGTTTTTAAATCTGTGAACATTTGTGCTTTTGCTGAAAATGCATCTTTTTCCATTGAATGTTTTCTACTGTATATGACATGCAAGATAAATGCAGACTGATTTAAAGGCTGATTTAAGGTGCAAACAAGATGGCCAATGTGTTGTTCTATTGAGGCACAGTGTAATTTCAAAGATCAAACTTTTCCAACTACCTTAATTTAAACAGTCACTACCCATCATATAAAATTTAAGTAATTTGCTGGTGTTTTACTGTTTTGTTTTTTCACTATTGAATTTGCTGGTGACATCTTACCCATTTTGAATTCTCTGGGTTCAGAGGGTTGAGGTGCCAAAAGGCACAGGTGGTACTATTGGTGTTCTCTTTTTTTCACCTCAAATTGGCATTTAAGGGACATGCCATCAGTGGAATATTTTGCTGGTAAATGCCAATGCTTCTTCCAGTACTTTCAGGTTGCCTGGTAACAAATGCAAATTTATTCCGTTAGGTCAATGACATGATCAGAAATACATTTTATAAGCATTTTACATTTGTAGAATGTATCATGGCAAGCATTTTGCTTTGTGGGTAGAAACTTATTATTTCAGTTTTTATTATAATTTATTTTCATAAATGTTAACTAATTCTGCCCTCCATTACATGAAGAAATTCAAACACCTTCACAATACATACATTTACTGTCATTGGAAGACCTTATTTTTGATACATGTTGTGTGTATTGTTATAAAAATTCAGCTAATGAAGTTTAATTTGATTCACTTTAAGAATTTAAAAGGAAAATGGATGCAGCTATAAAGGCCTTTTTTTTCTAACAATTTTCTATATTTTTCCTGCCAGTTTTTTTTTTCTTTCTTACAAAGCACAGTATGACCACAGATATGTCTGTCAGTCAGTCAGTCAATTTGAAAGCACATTTCAGCAACAAGGCAGTTCAAAGTGTTTTACATCGTAAAAACACACACACAAATACAAAGTTCTAGATCACACAGTCAGCATTTGTCAATATTTCATTGACTGTTTCAAAAGCAATTCTAAACAGGTGAGTTTGTAGTCGAGATATAAAAGACAGTTTTTTGGCTGTTTTGCAGTTTTCTGGGAGTTTGTTCCAGATTTGTGGCATTTAGAAGTTGAATGCTGCTGTATAAAAACAAATGATGAAATACCAAAGTTGTTATATCCATATCCTGCCCAAACGACAAAACCATTTTTCTCAAACTGGCTATTTTTAAAAGATTGAGGTCGAAGAGTTGCTACTTTACTCTTTGATTAAAAAAACTATTTTACTTTTTTAGATCACTTCCTAGTTTATGAGACAACAGTTATTCTCTCAGTGGCTCACTGTAGAAGATGAATATCTTTTTGCGACAGAACTGGTATCAAACACACTGTCATGCAAGTCCAAGATTTGTTACATTGCAGAAGGGCTCTGTGATCCAGCCACAGTGAATATGATTATGACCCACTTTGACTGGGTTATAATCATATTCAGTGTAATCTCTTCACTTTATGCTCCATTCCCCTGAAGACCTCTACTTTGAACTTTCTCAGTTTCCCCAGCGCTGACTCAAGAGCCTTTCCTGGCAGGCACCAATGTCTTTTTGCCTAGTTGAAGCTATAAAAAACTATGGCAGTTTACATCATGGAGAAATAAAGTGCCATGCAAATGTCACATATTCTAGTAGTAAAACTATGCGTAAAAGGGATTTCTACATACCTTTTAGGTGACGTTACCACATTCTGTTAGGATGGGGCCACTTACATTTTATTTGTAGCTTATGCTATTTAGATTTTTGTTTAATATGAGTTAGCATTTGTCTTTAGGATAGCTTGCGATGCTTTAACTAATTTACAATTTTAACTTGACCATTTTATTCTCTATGCAAAAATAATTTTCTTCTTTCAGATCCAAAACATACACAACCATATTGAGCCAGAAAGACATTTTTGTTTATATTTATCCTAGAGTAATTCAAGGACCACAAGAAAATCTCTTTGTGGGACTTTTGTGTGTCACTAATTATAATGCTATACCAAGCTAATTAACATAAAGTGTTCAGAGATATGTATTTCCTCTGAATCTGCTTCTTTTCTTTACTTCAAAACTGTAAAAACAGACATTATACACTATTTACCTAGACTCTGAAAAGAAAGTGTCAATGTTAACTTAATGCTCCTTTTCCTTTAGTTATTTTGCTCAGTAACTGTGTTCAAAGATAAAATGTCTTTCAAACTTTTATGTAGCACTGTTTTAGTCACTCGTTTTAAAAGCATTCATTAAAGACTTACACTGCCAAATTACTGTGGCCATTTTGCTCTTAGTGTGCAGCAAGGGTTTAGTAATGACTAAGGAAATTTAGATGATGTTTCAAGTAATCTTGTAAGTTCATTCTGCTCTTGTTTTCATGTGAGGCACCAGCCTGAATTTTAGATTCTGTCTCCGTTAGGAAAGCTTGACTGTGCAATACATAACTGCCCTCTAAAGAACAAATAGTGATGGTCAATATCTCTTCTTGACACCACTCCAATGTTTTTCATCTAAAAAGATGGAAAGCCATAGAGAAAAAGGTTTCACTCAGTGCTCCTCAATGTTTCACTGAGTCCACTCAGAGGCCACCTTTGCTTACTAGGTTACCTGGAAAAAACAGTTTGTGTGCTCAGTTACTGAACATCAGCTCAATCTGATGAAACCTTTGCAAGTGCTGTCTTCATAGTATTACCTGTGATTTCTTGATTGGATAGCTGCTTTCCATTGGGAATGCCTGTCACTTGCACTGTCCTCAAGCAGTTATTTGCACTTTGTTTTAGACAGTTAATAAGGTTCTAAAAAGGAACATGGTGCAACTTTGGCCTCACTCTGGGAGTAGAAGGAAGGTTTGCTAAAAAAAATAACCTAATAGGAACTGATAATAATGCCTTTCTATTAATTTTGAATTTTAACAAGTTAAGAAACACAAGGCTTTCCCTCTTCCTCTGTTGCTGCACACTGCTGGTCAGCTTGCTGAAGACAGACTTCTATTTTTTTTTCCTTCACTCAAAATAATAGACAAATTTAGCAGTTTGAAAATATTTCTCAACATGAAACATATAGTGTAGAAACTGAAGAAGCCTTACCTTAAGTTGTTTAAAACTAAAATTGAAAACCCATACGTGGCATGTCTGTACATGCCACGTATGGGTGGCATGTACACCCATAAGTGTACATGGATACACTTATGGGTGTACAATCTGTACATGTCTGAGCTGTACAGACATGTACAGCTCAGAATGTACATCCTTATGGCTGTACATGCCATAAGGGTGGGTTAGGGGTTAGGGTTGTCTGTACATTAGATCACTAATGTACAGCTTTCTACCTGTACAAAGCTTTCTTCCACTGTTCAGTTAATATACTAAATTAGCTTGATACTCTCATGCTACTTTATGAAAAACAGAACTCCAAAAAGATAGTGAAGTTCAACTATAATGAGTCTTGAAAAGTGGTGTTAAGATTAGTGTAAATGTATTCAATATCTATGTATCTTTCTATGTATATCTATGCTCCAATGTAAACTTAAAATATATTATTATAAATAATGTTCCATGGTATTTTTTTAAATAATAGAAATAATTGTTCCAAGAGGTAGAGTACAACCCAGACAGATTGCCTGTGTATCACAGGACCAATAAGCTGGCAAACAGCCATGTGCTCACAGCTTTAGCTAACGTTCTTGAATTGTGGGAGGAAACCATAATGTCTGGAGAAAGACCTCAGCTCAGAATCAAACTGTGAGACAATAGTGATAAATCCTAAAAAAAACCTTGTCGTTCTTGTCAACTCTTCTTTTTACAAAATAAATACATTTAACACATCTTATCCTGGAGGGTTGTGACCATGCCTTTGTTGGCAAGCATGCATTCTGGATAACTTTCTAGGAAAGTGTTTAGGGCATGTCTCACTGCTAGTAGGTCTCAGGTTAGAACTAGACCTTGCAGCAGACAATAAATATCTTTGCCGTCTTGGGAACAACTCTGAATCCCCCCCAGATGGGATCAAAAATGGAACGAGAGGGAAGGAGGTCAGGGAAACTCTACTTAAGCTGTTGCCCCAATGACCAAGTCTCAGATAAGCTGTAGAATAGCATTTCTCAAGAGGACACAGCAGGGGGCAATGGCGGAAATTTTCACAAAAGGGGGCAATGAGATTCCTTTGGGGGGGGGGGAGTTGCCCGGAGGTAAACTTTACACCTTATAGGCACAACAATACCAGATTTATGTCAGTCTGCTGTTCTCCATCGATATGCGTTTCCCGACTACTCAGCACTATATCTGGTAAAAAGAAAACAAAAAAAAGACAACAAGCACATTGCACAAAACTCTGAAACACGAGAACCGTGACATAGAATGTAGCAATGAACTAAATGTGAATCTTGATTAGTGAATCCGTTGGTGAATAGTGAAAAATCTGTGTAAGAGGCAAATCAGGTAAAACACATGATGATTAAGAGGCACAGCAGGTGATGAGTGAAGATTAGTGGTGGTGAGTGTCAATACAAACGATAAAATAAAACTAGTAACAAGAAAGAAACTAAAGAACATAACAGTAAACCAAAAGAGAATCATACTAATCACATAAAACTAAAAATTTTTATCTTTTGAACTCCCACATATGACACAAGGCCTGACCTTTGTACTCATTTCACCCACTTGCACACCTACACAAGGTCTATGGAGGAAAAAAACAAACTACTCATTGATAATTTTCTCTTAAGCTTTCCTTTAATATTATGTGTTTCTAACTACTTGTTGCATCTTCAGATTTTTTGTCTTTTCTTCTGGTTTCAGAGGAAACAGGCCTCCAGTGTGGACCGGATAACTCTGTATGGACTGATGGTGAAGCCCATTCAGCGATTCCCCCAGTTCATTCTCCTCTTGCAGGTAGAAGACATTTTTCATTCTGTTTTTTTGATACAATAAATCCCACTTGTATGGTGGATAGTGGGAAATATGGTCAAAATTGACATCTGCAATGGTAGAGAATTGATTATAGTATTTTACTTAAGTAGACAACAAGTTGTATATCAGTTCCTTTTTCACAAAATCCACAGAAGTGGAGCTTTAAAGGTAGCAGGCAACCACCATCATCCCTCTTGTGGATTTATGCTGACTTTCCTTTTTCTATTTTGAGGCAAGATTTGGATTTGAGCTTGACTTGCTGTATCTGCAGCAGCTCATTTCATCCCTCAGTAGGCATTGATTATCTATGAATTCAAAAGATAAGTTATGAATACGAATCAGGCATTTTCTTCCAGCTGAAACTCAATACTCCAAAGATGAAGTGTATCTATTTAATCATACATTACAGAGAAGTAAATCTGAAGGCAACAAGGTACATCTGAGCTGCTTATCAAGAAAAGAACAAGATTTTCATGGGGTTATAGTTGCAGGACAAATAGAAATATGCAAGTCATAAAACATTCAGTTTTTATTCACCATATGAATATGCTCTGATCTCTTCAAAACTTTCCACAATACCCTAATCCTCTGATGCTGAGAGTGATTTTGAGTTAGTTAAGAAACTCTTTTAGAAATGTTGTCATCCATAGTCAGAAACTGGGAGTGCATTTGACCTAAAAATTTAAATTTTGTAAAGAAATGATCACCAGACACTACACCATTGTCTATTCTGTTACAAGAAGTGAAGTGTCCTGTAGAATACAGATCCAAATAAAAACATGGGCAAAAGGACTTTGTATAAAATGTCTGTTACTTAAAACAATTTTGCCAATTAAGGTTCATTTGTTAAACTAAAATTAGGTTTTTATTTGATTTTGGAGCAATCAGGTATGTAAAATCTGATTTATGTACTCTTTCTTCTCAAATTACTGGGATCAGTTTTGTATATTCCCTTCCAGTTCAAGAGTTTGATTTCCATTTTTATTCAGCTCATCAGAAACCTGCATCCACATAAATGGTAAGGCTGATTTG
The DNA here is from genome assembly GCA_911649635.1 of Poeciliopsis gracilis. NCBI lineage: Eukaryota > Metazoa > Chordata > Actinopteri > Cyprinodontiformes > Poeciliidae > Poeciliopsis > Poeciliopsis gracilis. Next base: position 4,746,725 of record CAJVRI010001403.1, read on the forward strand.
CAGGCTTGTAAAAGCATAAATGAAGAAAGATGGTGCAGAGGAACAAGACTCCAGTCTAAAGGGTTAATTTACAACTGATGTGTTTTCTCTATTGTCTTAAAACTGTCAAACATGAAACAAATGTCCTCTTAAAGATTTAAGTGGGAGTTTTCTGTTGTGAGTTGAGCTTGCAGGCAGGGTAAGAAATATTGGGACTACACTAATTATTACAAATCATTAAATAATTTAATTTGGTCACTATTTATTTATAAAGTCATTCCCAGTGAGCTTTCAGTAGAAATGATAATCCTTTTCAAAAGGCAACATGTTTTTGTTGGTGGTATGTTGTAGAGAGAACACTAAGTATGGGAAGGATTTCCACTTTTGTGTACTTCAAATAGACTAGTTTAAATGCGAAAGGAGCACACATGGGCTCTCAGTGTCACGTTAAAATTAAATTGTGCCACATTCATCTTGATTCCTCATTGACAAAACAATAGATTGATTACAGCTGAGGTCACAGGTTATTCATCTGATTAAAGGTGAAGCTGCAAACAATGCAACAAGCAGTCATGTCTGGAAATGTTGAAAAATGTTCAACTTTCTGGATTATTGTAAAAAGAAAAAGAAGAAATTAGGCTAAACTTCAAACATATTTAAAAAAAAATCTAGCTCACTACATATGATTAGGTAAAAAAAACAAACCACTTTACTGCAGCTGCCACGACACACCAGGAGAAGCTAATTTAACCAACCCTGCTGAGGAGCGACCAGAAATAAGATGAAAATGACACCAGGTGTGACTCATAAAACAGTTACAACCACCCCTTGTATGCAATGCATGCAACATTTTAGTTTGTGATTTCTAAAGCTCTTTCTGATGTTTGGCCACCTCAGGTTATTTGCTGCATGCTAATGATGACTTTGTGTAATTACTTGCAACAAATAAGGCTGCAGCAAAACTGTCATCTGTAATGATTAAGATCTGTGGCCAGTTGTGGAGCACATGTTTGCGTTTCAATAAACTGTATTTCTGATTTTTTTCAATGGGTGATCAGAGGTTGAGATTCAGATGACATAGTGGCAGAGAAAACAGTCTGTTCGAGCTCATCAGTATTCAGTTGTAACACAGATACAATTTAATAATAATAAAAAAAAGCTAAAACATACTAAAACATTTCTAAAAAGCATTTTAAAAATGTATACATTTTAGAACATAAATGATTTCACTAATGAGGCTTCTCTGAAATATATGAATGCCATGGTTCAGATCAACATGAACTACTTTGTGAACATTTGAACACAACCAGGGAGGACTCCACTACAAAAGCAGAAAAACTCTCTGAGCAAGCTTTGTTATGTTATTGCAAAAGTCAAACTTAAATTTTACAAGTGCGTAAAACTAGTATCTGCATGGCAGCTCATTCTTGGAATATAATGCCCCCGAGTTGTGGAACATTACATTTTACAAACAGTGTAAAATGTTTCATGGATTCTTTAAATCCATGAAACAGTGGTTCATGAGTCATGACCCATTAAATCGGTAAGCATTATGTGAATTAGTACCTGTTCCATATTGAGCATGATTTACATTTTCACTTGTATAACTTTTTTATACAGTATTCTGTAATTGATCTAATCATCCAATTTCATATTTTAAACTTGTTTTATATTACCAACCTGCCATGGACTACAGAATTGGCTAAATCTGGTACATTTACATGATTCTTAAGTTATTATGTTACATTTTTGCCGTTTCATGGAACAAATCCTTAAAACTTACTTAGTTGGACTTTCTGGAATTGTGTATTTCTAGCAAAGCTCACTAAAACGGAGAAAGTATAAAAGTATCTGAGCAAAAGTGGAAGTGAACAGCTGCTTTCCTCTCTGACTTTTTTAGGACATGCTTAAGAATACACCAAAGGGCCACGTGGATCGTCTTCCCCTGCAGCTTGCACTGACAGAGCTGGAGACGCTGGCTGAGAAGCTGAATGAACAGAAACGAGTAGCTGACCAGATTGCAGAGACTCAACAACTTGCCCGCAGCATCAGTGATCGCCTGCTCAGTAAGGTGACTGGATGCACACACCTGAATGTGCACTTGTACACTCACACACATTTTCTCCAATGTAATCAGCTGCGAGCCAGCCTCTGAGCCCTACAGCTCATCTGTTTTGTTATCACTGGGAGCCAAACACCTGGACATTTAACTAATATATTGCACATTACTTATATCGCTTTCCAAAGCATTAATTTTTGGTGGCATTTATATTTAGAGAAATCATCTCACAGAAACGGTGCCTATTATCATCCCTAAACAGTACCACATGCAAAGGTAGCGGCATTGCTTCTCCATTACACACTAAAATTGCAGTCCTGCTGCTGCAAATCTGAACAAATGCTGCTCTGAATAAGAAGAATTAGGGGGTAAATGAGACATTTAATTGGAAACTGTAAGAGAGCTATCTTTTTCACCCTGTCGGTCTCACTCTTTGCTCTGCACTCCCTAACTCTCTGTTTACTCGTTTACTCCACTTAGTATACACTTCTCTTCTTCTCCTTGAGAGTTACGATGCTGTCCTCTTTCCATTTTTTTTCTTTTTTAAACCCTTCTTCTCTTCCTTCCTTATTTCATATTTCTGTATCATCCATTGCTTTTCAGGACTTTGATAGGAGTTGATTCACCTAGTCTGCTCTCCTTGCATTTACAGCATTGACATTGCAGAATTTTAATATGAAGATAATCCTCTAAGTTTGTTCCTGGAAGCCTTTAATGAAAAAATGTTTCCTTTTGTCTCAAAGAATCTGGTGTACCAGAGTAGGAAGCATAAATATTTCAGTAAGAAATCATGTCCATCCATCAATTAGCTTCTGCTTATCTGGGGTCGGGTCCCAGAGGCAGCAGCCTAAGCAGAGACACAGACTTCATTTTCACCCAGTAACACATGCAGTCACATCATAATACATGCAGCCATCCAGTCATTTGAGGCCGCTGATACTGAGAAGACCAAAAATAAAAATCACAGCTGAATATTTAATCTCTTAGAGGAGCTGGATAGAGTTTTAATGATATGACAAATCACCTCATCTTAACTAATGACTTATTTTGTAATTTCTATGAGATTAAATTAGTTGAATTTGGCAGAAATATTTTGTGAAACAAGTTGTCAGAATCTGGCTTCCATTTTTGAATAAGACTTGATGAGCCTGATAGTGTCCGGAATAAAAATGGGATATGATGAGAGAAAGACTGTGTTTAGCCCCCAGGGTTGCAGGAAGCCATATGTGTGAGCAGTACATAGGTATTTTACAGATTATTTAAATCAACCTCAGGTGCTCAAAAGCACACAACAGCCTCTGAGCCCTACAGCTCATCTGTTTTGAGCCCTACAGCTCATCAGACACCAAACGGTCATCCACACAAAGCCACAATGGTAAAACTGTCAGAGAAATCAGAATCTCCTCTTTTTGCTTCTGTGGGACTTCAGAGATAAAATCGTAGACCTGTTGGCTCTTTTAAATCCCTGCTTTGTTTACTGCACCTGAACTGTAAATGTCAAATGTTGTTTTAGCACTTTTACAACAGTTTTTAAACATCTCTTGGTTTGTAACTAAATTTATAGTAATTATGCATTTTTTTGTGTCAATGTACCATCTTTTTTTATCTTCATACCTTTGTTTTCTCCTAAGACACCTTGGGTAATCTTAAGTGTGAATGGCATTTATAACTTCATCCCTCTAAACTGATTGAAGCAGTCAAAGCAAAGTTAAAACAAAGTGATTAAAGAAAGCTGTTCTTCTTTGCTTAACATATGTCTGGGTGAAATAAACAACATGTGCAGTTTTCAATAACTGCATTTGTTATAAAATGTGTTAAGTAAATTTATGAATGAATTTACTCATGCAACAAATTGTGCCTGCATTTATGTTTTTGTAGTAGTTCTGTTATTGTGGCAGAAAGGATTGTGTGTCCCAGTGCTCATAAGCCAATGTGATTTCTGACTGTGTTTGTACTTAGGTTGATAAAATGCCATTTCCAAAATAATTTTAAAAAATGATCAAAAGTGTGTTTTGGAAGCATTTATTTAGAAAATTACAAGCATTTCAGACAAATAGAGAATCTCATAAGAAGTAAATGTGTCTCTTAGGTTTTTCCTAAACCACAAATACATGATGGAAAAGTCTTTCAAGGGAAACATGCATTCTTTTTTAAACAAGGTTAACTGAATGAACAGAGCTGCAGACATATAACTGTGCACATGCATACATGCATGTTCCATGACCTTCAGCACAATGAATGTGTTTCTAATCCCAGATGAGATATGGTTTCTTTTGACTTTTCTGTCCTCTAGGCACTGTGCTCCAGAGGATTGGAGCTTTGTGATACTGTCTCATCTGCCTTTGATCTGATTGTTGTGTCTCTTTTAGCAACTGAACTCAGAGCAGAGGTCACTGGTCCTTTGTGAAACACTTATTGAGACTGTATATGGTGAGCGGGGACAAGTCCTGAAGTCAAAGGAAAGGAAGGTCTTCCTTTTTGATGATGTGCTCATCTGTGCCAATATAAATGTCAAGTAAGTCCCTGCTGTTGAGCATATTGAATAAATCATTCATTCAGAAATAGTTTGCTAATGTGAGGCTAATGTCTAGATATAGCATAGAATTAGATATACATTTTTTTAAAAGTTGAGCTTAGGAGAGTACACATTTTGGAGAAATACATATTTGATTAAAAAGGGCTCCTATGTGATGCCTGAGGTTTTGCGAAGATAATTTGGCGTACTACACAGTAAAGAGAAAAGACTGCAAGGCCTTTTGAACACTATCTGAAGTTGCAGGAGCTTTATCAGCATTAAACAAATGGTAGAATCCCTAACAACAGCTTGAGGAGTCCCAGATTACTGACATAAAACGTTTTTGGGTTTTTTCCAATTTATCTTCCTTGTCAGCACCATTGATCATATCTCTCTCTTCCTGTCTCTTACTCAAGTAGTAAACAAGGAAAGTTTTTTTTTATTTTTTCTTTATTTTACCAAAGTCCCTGTCAAGGATGTTACTTGAAGCCATCTTGTGCTGCCCCCAAAGGATATTATTATTTTATGTTTCATTTCAACACCAGTATGCAGAGGCTTACAAGGTATGCCCTTTAGGAACTTCACAAAAATGATAGTAACGTTAATTTTCATCCAGAGTAAATAACAAATAACAATACATTCCACCAAAAGTACTATTTAAAAAAAAGAAATAATATAAGTTAACTAGATGTTTATATTCACTGTGTAATGCTGTATATCAAGATATTTTTCCTGCAATCTGATAAGTTAAAGAATAAATATAATGATATGATAGTGATAAAATCAAATATTTAAAATCACCTTCTTCAAAGTCAAATGGTTAGTGTTTGTTTGACTTGCTTTTAAGCAGTATGTAAGTTGTTTGGGTATTCTTCCCCAAGCTTCTAGCAGTTTGTCGGAATTCAGTCCCTTTCTTCTTCACAAATCTGCCAAAACACGATTTTTTTGAGAATGAGACTTTTTGATAGTCTCTCCAGTGCATTGACCTTAAGTTAGTTCATAATTAATCTGGCAGTATGCATAGATCCGTTCATTTTAAAGACCCATTTATGACTAGGTTTTAACCTGCTTGCTGATTTCTTTGGTATTTACACATAATGTTCTTTCCTTATGATGAATGCCATTTTGTGCAGTACACCTGACTCAACAAAGTAAAAAAACACAGTCAAGTTGGTGTTCTGGGCCTTACAAGCTTCCTCCTTTGTTGTGTAATAAGTTTCAAAATGAGTATATACTTAAGTGTTAGTTTCATCCATCCAGACAACATGTATCCAAAATAAAAGGTTGTTTTACTCTGTGCACATTTGCAAACTTTTATCTGAATTTTTATGGTATTTTTCGACTAAAAGCTTCTACTGTGCTATGTGGCCTTTGTTAGTGGAGGACTCATATAACCATGGGTAATGACACTGTCCTTTCAGTTTTAGCCCTTTTTCACCAACCATTTTTCTATTGTCGAGGGGTTGACAAACCAGAAGCATTTTATCTCTGGGACCCAGGTGTGCCTCAGTTCAAATCAATTTTTGTAAATTAACCTATTAGAAGCTTTCAAAGCCACCACATAGAAACTCAAATATTCTAAATGACCAAAACAAGGACATTTTTAGTCTGATTTTATATTTTTAAAAAAAGAGAAAACAATCTATTTTATTTCTTTTTACTGGTGTGTGTAAATTTGTGGTATCAATTGTGTATAAATACCTTTTTTATTTCTGCTTATCTGAATATCTGAGTGGTCATTCTTGTAGTTGCCTCACTTTGTTTTAAAATTTCCAGGCTGTTTAAACTAATTTTGTAATTATTTCCTATAGAGGACCTCCGGATATTAGCAGCCTCGTTCCTGTTGGCCCCAAGTACACCATGAAGTGGAGCGCCCCCCTTCAGCATGTGCAAGTAGTAGAGGTTGGCCAGGAGAACTCTCAAAGCAAAGACACCTTGTTTCAGCAGAGTGGGACAAAGAGGCCAAGTGGGGCCTGCAATTCAGGTAAAAACAAATATGTGAACTTGTGGCGCTGCAATATTTCCCTATGCTTCACCCTCTGATTAATCTCATCACTTTAAACTGACTGTTAGTCTCAGCCTCTTTCTCTGAGTCAGCAAGGCAAATCTGTTCCTGTTCTCAAGTGGAGAGAAGAGATGGAGGGGTGGAGATGCAGTCATGCTGCTTGTCACTCTGATTGAGGATGTGTTTGTGAGGGGGATAGTGATGATGGTCACTTGTTCCTGTGTGCCTGCGATGTTTTATCTTGGAGAGTGATGCTGGAGTAGGGAGCCCCAAGCTGCATCATCCTCACGGTCTCATTTCAGTCTCTGATAGACCACAAACATGTCTGGAGAGGAGTCGTCAATCTATCGAGATTATTCCTTGCCTTTCTAGGACCAATTAGAGAGCCGGTAGCAGCAGATAGGAATCTGTGGTTGAAACAGTAGTTCTCCCACAACCTCTCACAATACTCCGGTGTGTACCGAGCTTGACAAGATCCTTGATAAATGTGCCATGGGAAAAGGAAGATACAAAGCCTTATCGGGATGTAATGCAGCACACTTTGTAAAGTTGCCACTCCATGACTTAAATATTAATGGTGCCTTCTTCAGTGCTCCTTGTGTCATGCTCTGTAAGCACCTACTCTTTTGAGAGCTGGTTTATATTCTCTCTGGATTTAGTTTTTTTCTTCTTTTGTTCAGGTAGTTTATACTCATATCCTCACAGCTTTGCTGCAAGGTTTTGGGATCATTTAGGATTAGCTCTCAGTGCAGCCTTCTGCAAGTTTCTCTAACTCTAAAATATTGGAAGTGTTGGAATCCTTTTTTTTCCCCTTTTTTCTTTTTTTTTTGACCCTTTTGGGGTAGTGTCTGTCCCAAAGCCAGTTGCACCAGTTGCCATATTTTCAATTGGATTTGCAATACCATGTATTTACATACCATGTGATGTAATTCAGCATAGTGTCTTGTTCATATGTCTTACTCCCTTAGCGTAATTTAATCATGGAAGGTGAAAAATGATTTTCACCTTCACCCCTCAGACATGTCTTTAGAAAAAAAAAAAACTAGACTGCAGGCGGGTTTGTTTTTTTTCCCTCAAACCTCTCATCATTCTGTGTCTTTATTCTGCTGTTGGGCTTCTTGTCTGTATCCCCCAACACATGGAGAGCCAAACAATGTTAATGTCTTTTCCCTGAAAGCCAGTTGTTCCAGGTGTTTATTCTCTTACACCGACTTACTCCCTTTCACACACTTTTATTCCTGCTTCCTGTATGACCCTCTGTCAAAAATGCTGTTTTTTTTTTTTTTTTCCATCAGTGGTGTGGCAGAGGATTTGGCTGGAGATCAGACAAGGTTTTTGACATAAGCATTGAAGCTGCTTTGTCTTTAAAGCCACTAGCTAACATCACTGGCACAGTGGATGAGTGTGAGGACAGACCCCTCTGGGCTCAGGCCTTCCACACCAGTGAATTATGTGCCTTGTGGCCAGCGAGGATAGTCATGTCTTAGTGTATAAACCATATCCTGCCTCACCAACTGGATTATGTTGGATTACAACTCAGCACATTCACCTCTTGGGCTGTAGCCAAAAGCTGGCCCGGGAAGACCAGGGGAACCTGCACAAAGGTCCAGGCAATCCCTTTGAAGAAGACAATGCTCTGACATTGTTCTTTCAGCACACAGCACTACCCCCTTTATATTCAGATGTCTCACCTATTGATTTGCTTGCGCAGATGACAGATGTCACCGTGTGCCAGTGTCAAAGATCCTATTAAACCCCTAAAGCTACAGTGGCACTCTTTAGATGAATAACACCAGCCCACTCTTCCCCATTTCCCTCTCCCATAGTCTCTCTTATGACTCTGCTCTCACTCCGTTTATGCACGCGAATAGCAAAACAGCTGCAGGTCCCCTCGGATGAGCATGCCTCACTAAACTCGCCGACCTACTCGCCTCTCCTGCTACTTTATTATGTGGCAGCAGAGACAGTGCAAGGGCTGCTTTGGAGCAAAATATACCTGCAGAATTTAATTAGGCAACTCTCACAGAGCTTGCTGCCGGAGAAATGTGGGCCAGGGGAGCTGGGACGGGGGACGGCAGACAGGAGGAGACGTGGGTATTGATTCCTGGTACTGGGAGAGAAAGACTTTGAAGACTGCAGACCTCAAATCGATGCTGAATTTTGCGTCTAATGAGACACCTGCATTCTCTTTGGCCAGCAAAGGACATCATAGCCCCAAATAACAGTTTCTCCATCTAATTTTTTTTTCTTTACTCATAAATTCACTATCTGTAGTTCAACAAATAATGGTGATCGATTCTTCTATGCACTGAAACTCTTTTATTAGTGCCCACTAGACTTTCAACCAAAGCAACTTCACCTCCTGCACCTGTATTTGTTCTGTCAGACAATGCCTTCCTTTATCTGTTGATGAAACAATTTGACCTTGAGCTTTTACTTTTTAATCTACATGCAAAGAAAAATTGGAGACTGGTAAAAATGGTAAAAATCTCATCTTATAAATTAATAACAATTAAAATACAACTGGATGGATAGGTAGAATGTGTGGATATGTAATGGTATAATAATGATATTTCTGTCTTTTTCTGAAGAAGATAAACAGATATTAGTGAAAACTATATAAAATTATCAGAGTTATGAATAACTTAATTCTTTATTGCATATCAGAGCCTCTGCCTCATAGAGCTCTTCACCAGTGCCTCTAATCACACAGCTCCTTCAGACTAGGGGCAGCAGTAATTAGAAAACACCTGGTGGAACTGTGCATTTGCTGAGCTTATCATAAAACTACTTCTCAACGCTACTTTACAACGCTACTAGGAATGGTTGTAAATGGCATAATGGACAAACATTGTTTGTGATGATGTGCTTATTTTAAATGCAGACAATATTTAAGTAATTCCTAATGATATTATTTTTTTCATATTTTAAACTCACGAAACAGATCATGTATTTTTTACCTTTCAGAGTGCCAACACAATAGTTTATAATTGATGTGACAGGGTGCGTCCCCTAAGTTGTGCTTCAATGTGAATTATAATTTTTTTTTCAATCCCTTTTGAACTATTCTCCATTCCCTACAAAAATAGCAAATTTTTATAAATGATTAATCCCCTTTCTCTGTAATCAGAGGCAGAGCCTTCATCTGTAATCACAACATTCAAATGATTAATATAATTGCTGACAAGTGTTCTGCATGTCAGCACAACGTAGAAAACAGCAAAAATTTTGATCACTCTTTATATTCAGTGGGTTCACTCGTAAAAAAGCATTAAACTGATAGACATGCTCTAATTTGGTGTCTGTGCCCTATTGTAATAGTAACATGACAGCTGCTCGAAGCAAGTATTTTTAACAAAAACGAGTAAATACTGGAACTTAAAGAACAAGTTAACTAACAATTTGGAGTAAAATAGCTTTGTTAAGTACTGGTATGCTTGATTAGAGCAAATGACAATTAGTGCAAATCAACTGATATACAACTTAAAACATGTAATGTAAATGAACTCTACAGCAAGAGAATAACAGCATTTACCTGTTTGTGAGTTGAAGTAGTTATTGGCTCAATAAAACTGACTAAATAGTTGTATTTTATCAATGTGTACTGAGACTGTGACTCTCGGCATGTGCTGCATTATGCAATCTGATGCTTATATCCAAACTCTGTTGTGCCCGTCTACCAGGTAAAGCTCTCCTGGGCCCTCCACGATTGTACCAGGAGCTGCAGGAACTTCAACATGACCTTTCAGTTGTGGAAGAGGTTACTCTGCTTGTGGGCACACTACAGGGGATATACCAGGTACGTCTTGAACCTACATGCAGTTAATCTCAGAATATATAAAGACAACCCCGAAAAAAGAAAAAAGACAGCCAAATGGCAAAGTCTCAGATGTGTTGTGTTTTTTTACTGAAACTTTTCAGATCACCAAAACATAGTCTGTTCTGTTCACATGCATGACATCACTGCACAGGCTAGATTGTTCCAGAATGTGTTTGCTACTATTTATGGCCTTTGAGAGAAACACTCACAGAGAAACTGATGCTGAAGAATTGATGTAACCTATGCCAAGACTGCTTTTAGCATCACAAGTTATTTGTGGTCAAGTTATCAAAAGATGGTAAATTAAAATGTTTGATTCATAGATGTACAATTTACCAGCAAAATCTCACTTCACAAAACCTTTGAAAACTCTCAAAAATAGAAGAGGAACAGCAGAACCCATTAAGATAGGTAAACATTTAAAGGTGGAACATCTAAGAGGTCGGAACTGTACAAAGAGAGGGACACATTTTTCAGCTTTTTCACTTGAAAAATTTTTTTTTAAGATGTTATTAAAATAAAACTACTTTTTCAAATTATTAATTTGCAGGAGCACATGACCTTCCATCTTTCTCCCCTAGAAGAGCGCCACAAACGTGGGAATGAGATGTTTTCACTGATACAAAAGAAACCATTGACACCTTCCTGTACTGTACAAATCAGCAGCCTTTCTTATAATTTTCTGGTATCAGATTTACGGCACTACATGCTACATACAGTAACACAACCAGGGAGGTAGACTCCAGTAATCATCCGAGTTTCACTGGTTAATGGTGCACCTTTGCTTCTCCAGCTTTAATGAGCACAATGTCCTCAGGAGAAGTGATGCTGGTCTGGCACTTAATGGCTGGTATTCCTTTCCACCTAGTTATAATACTGTCTGTTGAAAAAAATAAAATAGACAAAATACTTCTACACAGCTCATTTGCTGCAGAAAATTGATTTCATTCTATTTGACTTGAGGGTCCAGGCTTTACTATAAAATGGATGTCAGAACTGAAATAAATTCAGAGTTATATTTGAGTGAATGAACAAGATTGCACAGTTTATTATCTGAAGAAAATTGGTTCAAATAATGCACTGCAGGTTTTGCAAAAGAATCATACATTAGGACTGTGAGCTTCTCCAGTTTTTATGTGCATGACTTGTGCTGGGTGCTTGATGACCCATGTATGCCTTAGTTTAGAATCAGCCAGTTTTAAATATGTGTGTCTTTCTTTCAAAGAACCTAAACACCACCGTGTCCCAGGACTGGTGTCTGGCTCTGCAGAGGCTTATCCGCATCAAAGAAGAACAAATCCAGTGTGCTAACAAGTGTCGCTTACGCCTGCAGGTGCCTGGCAGGCCAGACAAGTGAGTAGAATTTCACATAAGGTAAAGCTCTAATTGAAACGTGCAGCTAATGGCATGCTTGGGAATAAGAAAATATGACAATAAAATTTGAGACAACACAAAATGGTGTCCCCATTGTGGTAGCTTACTAAAAGGCTTTTAATTTTTATATCATTTGAATGGCAATTATACCAGACTAACAAAGGAATAGTTCAGTTTTATTTTATTTCAGATAATACATTAAAATTACACAGGAAAACATTATGATAGTGAATGGTGAAAATAAGAATGTGTTTATATAGCACAGATTTAAAATAGAAGGTCATGGAATATAAGATGTAATGTAGTTTCATAATTTTTAATAACATGTCTAATACAATAAAGGCACAAAAAGTATATGTTTTCAGGACAATCTTTGAGGTTTGTCTGTAAAACACAGATCTTAAGTTAGATATGATATTTTGCTTGACATACAAAATTGCACTATTATTTTTTAAATACTTATTCCTTTACTGTGTGTAGTTTCTGTAGATGACACAGGTTGGAGGCCAATTCAGATAAACAAGTATTCTTAGAAAGCATTTCGGCAAGTTTTTTTTTTTGTCTTTTCAAGTAATCTCAACTACTTCACTCAGTCCATGACTATGTTGACGCTGACTTATTTACAGGATCTTCCAAAACTATTCTGACTTCTTTAGTACAAACTTCAATGAGTTTTATTGGAATTGTATGTGATGGGCCATCACAAAGTAGAACAAAAATAAAATTTTTGACCTACATACACCTGCAAATCACCCTTCATTGCAACCACCATCTTCATTGTGAAATATGGTGGTAACAACACTATGCAGCTGTTTTGGAGGATGGTCATAGATGATGGGAAAACTGTCCTACTAATTAAGACCATAACTTTAAAAATAGACATTTTATTTAAAAGTGGCTTTTGTAACAGTCAATGATGGCTTCCAAGAAAGTAAAAACAACAAACATTAAGAAATACGCAGCAGTGAATCACAATAAGTTGGCAACCCGTTAGAGCCTGCAAAAGACTGAGATGGAAGTTACACTTTCAGATGACTCTGTCCATCCATCCATCCATCCATCCATCCATCCATCCATCCATCCATCCATCCATCCATCCATCCATCCATCCATCCATCCATCCATCCATTTTTACATTACAAAAAAATTTATGATCTGGAGAAAGACCTGGTGTCTCTCCCGTTGACCACTGGAGATATGCATCACCTGGTAGCCCTACAAGCGATAAGCATGTTGAATGAATGAATGAATGAATGAATGGATTGATGGATTGATGAATGGATGGATTATGAAACTTAAATTCTTCTTTAATTATAGTCTCTTTATTGATGATTATTTTCAAATGAAGGTTGAATAAAATATGAAGTAAAACAGAAATATTGTGCATCTGCATAGTTTAGAATTGGATGTTTAACTATTCAAAAGAGAAAAAACTCTGCTTAATTTTTCTAGGCTTCTATAACATCTTATCTTTCTGGGTTCAGAAGGACAGCTTGTGCAAAATCATTTTCTCACTTTCAATTAAAGGAACTGAGGTGACATATGGTATCTCCTATTACTCAGGATCATTGGGCAACTGGAACACCTTTGCATACCTACAAATTAAACATGAGAACGGTTTGCTCTGCCTTGAGGGGATAATTGCTTAACTAGAGTATATTTTTTTAATTCTGTGCATGAATAAATAAATAAAATGTCACAAAATGTTCTGTTTTGTATAATTTATTGGATTCACTCTGCTTTCCTTTGACATTTTGCATAGCTTGGACTACCAACAATTCATGATGAAAATCTATGCTGCATTATTTTTCCGTTTAGGGACTGAACTCTCATTCTCAGGGTTTCCCAGTTTAAGTTTACACTTTAAAATGTGTGAGGGAGTTTGTATAGCTACTTATAAATAAAGAGTTCATGTCTGGTTCTTTGGAAGATTAAGGCTTTGAGGGTTGTTGTTGAAAAAACTATTTTACCAAGTACTGTCAGGTGAAATCACTCAATTGGGTTTATTCATATATTGTACACCATACAGTGAGCTTGTAGGACAATCAATAATGAAGCAGATTTGGATGAAAAGCTCTGCAGAGACAACACCAAGGTTTGAAACTCAGGTGTTGGTTAAGGAATTCAAAACAAGGGGCGAGACAGTCTGGTTCTGCTGTAGAAAACTTCTTCCAACCTTGCTTTACTCTTTGTGAAAAGAGCTCACAAATGCTTGCCAATTCTTTTGGTTAGAGTTCAATGCCTCAACCTCCATGAAAGCTGTATAAGCTGTATAATATCATGATCAGCGGATGCTAAATTCTAGTAATTTTCCACCACATGGTCAAAGAAACAAAAGCTCTGTTGCATGGTTTGTTTTAAGTTAGTTAAATTTTGGTTTGTGACTGAATCAGTAATTATATATATACTTATAAACTTTTAGTCTCAATCTCAGTTTACAGTAAACTGGAATATTGTAACCTGTGCAGTGATTCATCCAAACATACAGATCCAGATGTAGTAAAAGGCTAAATGTCGGAGGGAAAGTAAACAACACGTTTCTATTTTATTCTCTTTGCAATGTTTTGTAATATACTGCTGTATTTTATAGAACCGTGTTTCTGTCATTTAGCGTGTAACCTCTTTGCTTTTTTTTTTTGTTTTACAGTCGCTGCAAATTTGTGGAAATGTAATTTTTGAAATTCTCTATGAAATGTAGTTTTCTCAATGCCTCAACCTCCATGAAAGCTGTATAATTAACCAAAATGCAATGCAGTAAAAACAGAAATACCTTGTGGATTGAAAGCTTCTGGGCACAGCAATAATGGCAAATGTACAACATTTTTCCTTTTGACCTTGTCATTATCTCTGATTCAACCACAGTCACTCTGTATTTAGAATTTAAATGTTGAAAGTGGGGAGGATCATGGGTTTAATCAGAGAAGCAGTATCCGTTTATCTCAGTTTCACATGTGCAATCAAACAGACTCTTGAAGTGGCTTCACTGTCATACATGAAGTTTAAAATATGGAGGTGAATTTATGTGGGTGGCATGATTACTGAAGGACTGAACACCTACTTAGAGAACAACAAAGATGGCAAGAAGAGAGTGTATGAGTAGCTTAGAGTGTTACACAGGAGCTGCTGGGAATAGCAAATAATGGCAGATTATAATGGATCCAATTTTGTGGCTTCTGTTGGGAATTGGATAAGAAACAAGCAGGGGGGGGACAGAAAGAGAAAGATTGTGATAAAGAAGCTGGAGCCCTGCAGAGATAGAATAAGCAGAACGAGGAGAGGAAGAAAGAGAGTGAAAGTGATGAGCGACCCCCTCCATGAAAGACTTGGCTTGGTGCCGGCAGGGCAGTGGCAGTCAAAGTAGAGGGCCTAATGCTTCAGAGCCAGGGAGAATCAAACTGTGCCAAGCCAAGTTAAAGTGACAGCTTGAGCAGAGTAGCAGCTCAGATCAGTTCTCCCACATCTCCCAGCTTCCTCATCGGCTGTCACCCCAGGCCTGCAGGGCCAATCTGCTTACTCAGATGTTTGGTGGAGCCAGATGTCATGCTTAAAACAGAGCCCCCAAATTTCCCTTAAAGAGGTTACCTATTTGCTGAACTCTAGCGATAATGTTGTCAGAAACTGCATTGAAAAGATTTTGTACCTCATGCATAGGTGCCTGCTATATGTCTTTTAGATTTAGATGATGTAGACCAGGGTTTCTCAATTCTGGTCCTCAGGGTCCACTGCCCGGCATGTTTTAGACACGTCTCTGCTCCAGTACACCTGATTCAAATGATTGCACTAGCTCCTGCATGTCATCAAGTGCTGCAGAAGCCTGTTAATCACCCACTTATTCAAGTTGGGTGCAGTAGAAGGAGAACACCTAAAACATGCAGGGAATTGAAAACACTAATGTAGACCAAGACCTGGGCTTAAATCATGCAATGAAATGGTCCTGGGATTTGGGGAGCAAGAGAGATGGATATCCTGAAGGCAAAAAGGGTAAAATTTTGGTTGTGTGATAGCAATCTAATTGAGGTTGGGCCTCGGTGTTGGACGGTTGGACCACCATGAGCCTGGGGGCACAGGGTGACAGGTGGCACAGCGGGTGCTCAAATCATTTTGACACTACCCAGGGTGCAATAGTGGCAGATTGCAGGGAACATTACTGGCCAGACTCTCTCTGCTGAGATTCTTCCACAAACACAAATGCACCAACACATTCATAAACATGTTTATGGAAAAGTTAGATTTTTTTCTCTCTTTCTGGTTCCTCTTGCAACTAATTTCACAATTAATCAGCTTTGTGCAACATTAATTTCAGCATCTGTATTTGCGAGTTACACATCTTCACACAAGCTTCCTTTTGACAAATGCAAATGCATTTAAGCAAGCATATGTTTCAATAAAAGTGGCACACATTAAGAAACATACATCCACATGCTTGCATTTGGTGTTGAGTCTTTTCTCTGCTGGTGAGAGAGTGGTACCGCAGCAGGGACCCCCTGTACTGAGTTGGTCCCCTCCTGTCTGCCCGGGAGCGAGTCTCTGCAGTCAGGCAGCACATCACAGCCTCCACACTGCAAACAGACGAGTACGTGGAGAGAATCCTGACTGCTGCCTCAAAGGCACCCTCCTACGTGTGACAGCAGTTCATTAACATCCACTTTAGGTGCATATGCAGGAGCAACCAAAGGCCCCGATATGGGGACCATGCTGTGGCATGCAGCAGAAATAGAGTTCAAATTTTATAGTTAAACTAAATGTGTTTGTTGATTTTCTTTTTTCTTTGCCAACCATCTCCAAGCACAGATTGTTGATAAGGGGACCTATCATTTTTGCTTAAAAAGAGTGTATTATTTGCAGATGACTTACAATTGAAAGGGCAACAAGTCCTTTAGTATGTAGAAGACTGATACTTAGCCAAGTCATTCTTACTTCCTGACTCATCCAGATAGACAGTTTCGCTCTGAATCCTTACAAACCATTTGTATGTGAGAGTAGAGTTGTTTGTTGAGTCTAAGGAAAATACATAAGTTGATGTAGCATTTGTGAGGCAAAAACAGTTATGATACATAAATAACTGATTGATTTACCTTCTTTACTTACAATTTAAATTTCTATTTTCCATTTTTTGGTGGAAAAGAGAAAAAAAAAAAAAAAACACTTCAATGCCTCACCAGGACTGTGCAAGAAATTGCTATGCCCTGCGACAGACTGGCGACCTGTCCAGGGTGTCCGCCTCTCGCCCGGAACGCAGCTGGAGATAGGCAGCAGCAACTCCCGACCCCACGAGGGATAAGGGTGAACGGAAAATGGATGGATGGATATATATCCTTCTGCTTTTCTATCCATTTTGTCTTTTCCTGTCACTAGTCTATTCAGCTCTCAGTCACTGACAAACATTCAGATTTGTGTGAAAGAGTATAAAGCTATTGCATTTATCAGTCATCAGTTACAGTTAAATTGCTGTTTCTTGATAAGCTCTGTAGAACTGTCAAACTGCACAAAGATTATACTCAGATAGAAAACTACGGATAATAGAGTTCTCTGATTTAATTGGTATTTTGAAAGAGTTTGCTTTGAACTCTAATTGTACAAACAGTATACATTTTCACCGCAGAACATGGTTGATTCTGACCCCATTGAATGTGTGATGCTTATGGATAGATTTTATTTGAAATAGGACGCATTAATGTTTACCAATTGTTAAAAAAAAGTAGGTGCGAAGTACTTTACAATCTTCATCCAGACGATGAATTATATTTATCCATCATCTGGATAAATATAAGCACAAGAAAAATTAATTTAGGTTGTTTGAGTAAAAATCTAAATTGAGTTACTTTAATTGTAATTCTATGTTAACTGCAACAGTGTGTAGTAAACATATAAAATATATCCTATTGTCTGAACATTATTAGACAGAATAATGAACTAAAGATTCTGCAAACTAAAGATTGTAGAATCTTTAGTTTTTATATGAAGCAAAGGACCATATAGCAATGTAGAAGCTGTATTCTTGGACGTTTTAGCCAAACAGAAAATGTTTAATAAATTGTACCAAATCGTGTCTATGTGGCAATGCAGTTCATAAAATAGCAGGGTATTTTCATAAGCAGGGTTGTAGTTAAAATCATTTCGGATGTGCTTGTTTTTGTAGTGACAAAAAAAGAAAAAAAAGTGATGTTCTTTGAAAGCAGACAAATTTGAGTGTTTGTTTGTACTCATGCAGAGATAGGAACAGATGCTCAGAGAATCTGTTTTGCAGGGGTATCAAGTTTTGTGGAGTTATTTTAGAAGTGATGCTTGCTCTAATCACCCATGTTGGTTGTGTTCATGTAAAAAAGTGTGATTAGCAAAGTGGAAAGATGAGTATACACGCAGAGAGATGTTTGGTGGATACTGGTGAGGACAAAATGTTTTGTTTTTCAGTAGTCAGGGTCTTGATCTTGAGTAGGCTATGTGACCTGCTTATGCTAATGGAATTCTGTGCAGTTCTACACATTTATAATGTACTCAATCTTCCCAGGTCACCTGGCTGCTCCCTTTTCTTACGTCCATTGTGTAATTTATTCAGCTGACCTTTGCCTCTGATTATAAGCAACCCAAGCATGTTGTTTTAATTGCATCAATTACCAGACACCTCTATGGTTCCTTTCTTATCATAGGCTGATCTTAAATAGGTTCAAAGCATGGAGCCTACTGTCACTGTAATCATATCTGAGCTGACTTGGTGCAGAGCAGACTAGTATGACAAAAGTAAAAAATATATATATATATATATTTTCCCCATTCAGGTATTGGCCTATGTACCATACACATTTCATCTGGCTTACTCTCATAATGTTTTATCCTGAATCAGTTTTATAATTTCCACCTCCATGAAGTTGTTCAAATTATTAGTTGTGCATGTGGTGATGTTTTGCATTGTGTTGGTAGTTAGAGCCAGTTCCAATGGACCAAGATGAATAGAGTTCAGACTGTTAAAACTTCATTCCAGAGAATGTTTTAATCACAAATATTTTTGTAAGATTGAAATTGTCTCTGTTTTATGGGTATATTTTACTTTTCTTTCATGCCAGTAATCCTCTGTGGAGTAAAATATCCCTAAAATGTTCTAAATGTTTTATTTTCTTAATGCTAACTGGAGCTATGCGAAACTTAACTAAATGCTAATGTATTGAAAACATAGCTATTTTCTGCTGATGCGATCCTTGTTGCTCATAAACAATATTGCTATTTAAAGTATTTTTGACTAAGATTGTTAAAACAGCAAAATATTAGAGTCTGGGTGTTAATTTTGCTACTCCAAATTAATAAATTGATCAGTGTGCTAATTTAAAGATTATGAATCAAATCTTAAAGACTGTTGGTTTCACCCTCCCGTACATAATAATACACAATTGGCTGTTAGTGTTTGGCTGGAAGGAATCCTCCGACAATAGTGACTGCTAGGCATTACGGATTTTACATTTCAGCACCAAGGACAGTGCCTGTGACGGGGTCAGTGGGAGCTACAGCTATTTTTGAGCCAGTGTATGTTTGTAATCCTGAATCTGATGCATTAAGCCCAAATTATTCCACAATACTTTGCATGGCTTTAAAAAAAATATCTCAGCTTGAACTGAAACAGTGTTAGTCTGAGTGCAATTTACACATAACGAACAGAGGAGTGAATAATTGCATAAAGGTAATTGTCAAAGGTGTTCACATTTAATCAGGGCTAATCAAGGCAAAAAAAGGAACACTTAGTCAAACATGTAGATGTGATTGCCTATCAAACTGAACAAAATATCTGCAGCTAATCACAGTAAACAAAAAATTACTTATTATTCATTCAAATATAAATATGTAATTGTCCTCCTCTAAAAGCAAGAAGGGGATGTTTGGCTTTGTGCATGTTGCTCACAGAAGTTAACTCTTTGACTTGAACAGAAGGCAGAGTTCATCAAAAATATATGGCATAGCAAAATAAAGTAAAAGCAATAACAATAGCTGTGTATGAGCCCAAAGCTTGGTCTAGTATTTCCTAGTATACAGCTTACATCATAAACCAGCTAATCATATGGATTATTTTCATTACTTCATAAGGCTCTTCCCACAACATCTGGAACATCATACAAAACGAGGCATAATGCATTATGGGCATATGGAATACATTCTGTTTTCTATTTCTTTGTCATTCTGTAAAATATTTTTTTCTTTTTTTTTTTGTTGGTGGGTGGTAAATGTAGAATTTGATTCCACTACCCTCCACCTCACCTCCTCCATTCCTCTTTGTTTGTCCAGGGACAGATTGATCATTTTTTTTCTTCCTTTTTTTTCCCTTTCACATTCCTACATGTTGACGCAATCACACTTGGAGGCAAACAACAATGGGTTCCCACTGTGGTTACGCATTGTCTTTACTCAGCATCATTCCAACCATTTTTATGGTACTAGCTTGGTACTCAAATTCAGTTCCTGAAATTTATTTTTTCAGTCACAATTCTGTCTCTTTTCTGGTAGCCTTTGATCAATGTTATATATTTATTAATTGGTTTAATGCTACATTAATTATGAAAATGGAATTAAAGTGCTGTATATATTTAAACAATTCTTGGGTTTTGCTATGTAAAAATTGTGGTCTTTAACTTTTCTCCAAAAATATAAAACCTTACCATGTAAGTACGAACATATGCATGACATAATCTAAAATGCCATCCTTTTGTAGAACTAATGTACCCAAAATCACTTGCTCTTTAAATCCCAAAGGTTTAAAGAAGGTAATTTTTAACTCAATTGTATATTTTAAGTCAGGGATGGTCTTTGCTATTGGAATGATTTTGTGTGGCCTTTGACCACAACCCAAGAATGGGATAAATTGCATTTAGAGATTGCTGTTTTAATTGCTGGGCTTTGATGACCTGGTCCAAAGATGTATCATTTGTTTTCTTCACTCATCAAATATAGTTCCTGTAGATTGCTGCGTTTTTATTCTCAACTAGTTTTTATTATAAATATAGACACCATGGGAAGGATATTATTCTCAGCTAAATTTATTCCAGAGAGTTTTGCCTTATGAACTTGCTTTATGCTTGTGAGTTTTGTAAGGGTTATGGGAAAATCCTTCTCCCCAGTCCTAAGTTAAGCTTCTGTGGCCCGGGAGTATTTCTTAGAATAATCATCATCTTACACTGGCATGGACAAAGTAAGTGCCAGCAATGTTGGGAGATGGTCATTATTACCTTAATCAGAAAGGTACAGTAACATCACCAATATAGCCACCAATAAGATTTTCTTAGATGCAATTTTTCAATTGAAAATATATTTTTGTTGTTGTTCTATATATTGTTTTGTTAGCGTGTAATCAACCAACAAGCTTAACTTGCAAGGGTTTGTTTATTGTGTTGATTGAAGCTTATCTGGCTGTTACAGGACAGCGACAACAGGTAATTGTTTTTAGTAGTACACTGAAGTTATTTTCTTAAATTAATTTTACCTTTTCCAAATACCTTTTCAAGCATGCAGTCACAGATAGTTGGGATACAAAACATATTGTGCTTTGAGATAAAAAAAAAAAAAATGCAAAAATTATGATTTGTTTTTTCATGCTTATTATTTTAACCCAAAGTTATCATAATAGATCCAATTAGATACTTTCAAATACTGTTTTATTGTACTCTGATCATGGAGATGAATCCCAAAGTAACTGTGCTGGAATATTAATATTGTATTAATTTCTTTTTAGAATTGATTCAGAATTAATTACCTCCTAAATATAACAGTATAGGCTTTTTTGTCTGTCTGAAAATTGCTAAACCTTTGTAAACAGCACAAACAAAATATTGTCTCACTTTGTCTTTTTTGTGCATGCAATGATTTTGGTCAGACATAATACAGTGAGTCAAGACTAACAAAATAGTGACAGAGGTTGCAGCAGTTTTAGCATTTTACAAATTTAGAAATAAATGTGGTGTCCTTTAAGTTTTCTCAACTGCAAATCGGAGTTTCTATCTGACACACAGGGTTTCAGGAGGATGAAGATGAAGTGTAACTAACACTCACATCTGCATTTGCCCCGTTCTTGTGCATTACTGTCACAGCTGACCTGCTCCCTTAACTCACTGGGTCATCTTCTCCCTTTGCTTCTTACTTTGCTCTGCTTTCTCTCAGTCCTATTCCCCTTTTGACTCTGCTTAAACTCCTAGTTCTCCTGGTGTCCCCTCTGCCGGCACGCGTGAGCTCGTTCTCTATTCTGGCCGCGCAGCACACCTGCACTGCGGCTGTCAGTCACTAGGCAGCGGAGAGAAATAGAAACTGCTCTCAGTTTAGCATGTTTGATGTTGTGTGTGCAAAAAGTACTACCTAAAGAATCAAGATAAGTGAAAAGCCTTACCTTGTCTCTTCCTCTTTCTTTGGCAAATTGCACATGCTATGTTTAAGAATGGGTGACTGAGTAACATCTCAGTGAGAAAATTCAACTTTTTCAACATGTCAGACATGTCTTTGCTTTGCTCCCATTTTGCACATGTCCCTCTCCTTCTTGCTATATGCATTTTTTAAGTAGTTTTGACAAAGCACTACTAGCTATGGCAGAAATAGAATTTCTGATTTCTTTCACTTCTCCACTCAATTATCTCCTAATAATGCTTAAGAGTGAAATTGGCTTCCGTGTGTGTGTCTGTCCCTGCATCTACCTTTTCCACACACTCTCTTCTTCCTTTTCTTTTCTTCCCCTTCTAATAACAGCAGAATTGGTGTAGAATTCACTGGAAGCTAGGAAAATGCTATTTCTTTTGATAGCTACTCAATGCTTTAAAAAAGACAGCACTACCTCAATCAGGGAAACTACTTGTAGTTATGAGAAAGCTGGATAAATCTAGACAAGTCAAGCTTTTCTGAATCAAAAGACATTGAGTACTTTCTAATTCTGGGGATGTAAAGCTACTCGCCCTTTAGATTATAGTAGAATCTTATTTTAGGTCAGCGGAAGTGGGGTAAAAAAAAAATAATCGAAGACAATACAATGACTTCCAAACTAAAATAAAATGGACTCCACAGGTGGCTAAGTCAGCCAAATGTCAAAGTGAACCCCTGTATTTGGTAGAATGTATGTTCTGACAATGTTGAGTGACTGCCCTGGAGGTGATAGACACCTCTGATGTTCCTGCCAATTCTGTTCTGGGTTCCAGTCAGGTAATGAGCCATGTGCACACTCAACCTGGCTGCTTTGATGTCTGACAGTAGTTTCTATGTTGCACAGAAGGAAGTGATTCACCCTTAGTTGGATACGATTGCTCTTTTTTGGGGGGTCCTTCATGATCAGACTGTTTGCCTGGGATACATAGCTTTTTGTGGGTTCCATCATTTAGCACTTGATTAGTTTGTGCTGCTAGGCATTCATGGAGAGCAGTCAGGAAGCTATGTGCTAGTAATACAGAGCCTCCTTCTGAAGTCCATATGTAAATGCCGGCCATAACATAGAAATTAAATAACATTAATGCTCTAAAAGTTAATTTCGTTTAGAAAAAAATTATAATGATATTCTGTTGTATTTAGACACATCTGTATGTGTCTCAAATTACAGTCTCAGACTTGTTTGAGTCTTTTCTTTTATTTTATTATGGTGTTGCTAGAGCCGGCAGTTTCTAAAACAGCTCCCATATTAGACCTGAGCTTTTATGTTTATGTGTGTTTCTTTTTCTCCACCTTTGTTTGGACCCACAATGGAGCTGATGGTTTTTTGGACAATCTCATGTTTCATTTTTCTCTCAGCTGCTCTTGTGTTCAGAGGGCCACAAGAACAGCTACATTGTTTATACCAGGGATCAGCTGTTAGCTTTCTGTGCCGCAGCTGTGCCGCTTCCCCACAAGCCTTCGATGTTACCCACGAGCTGAAGATAAAGAGACATGGGACCCATGCTGACTCTGGGTGTTTCAACAGGAGAAGAAAGTTCAGGCCTGTTATTCTGTTCGTCATGGGAGGTGTGAAACAAGCTGGTTGATCTAGTGGTGCTTACCTGTCATCAGAGGAACTGCTGGGAAATCAGCTAGATTCTGACTGAAACGTGGCGAACCATACTAATCACGGAGAGACTCTTAACTATGGATGTTTTCATTTCTTTGGGTCAACAGATTGACAGAGTGACGAGAAGAGGAGCTTTTACTGTGGGGATGGGGAAACTCTGGGCACTTAGATACCAAGGATACAATATGCTAGTAGTTGTTAGGATGAAGCAATGAATGGGAATTAGTTGAGCCAGAAATTGATTTCATGGCACAAACCAAACTTCATGTCCATGTGTTATGAAAGATGGGTGAATGATCTGAATCAGTTCTTCAAAGGGTTTAATCAGAAAACTATCAATTCTCCATCTCAGCTATCCCTGCTGCAGCCCCTGCCTTTT
The DNA here is from genome assembly GCA_911649635.1 of Poeciliopsis gracilis. NCBI lineage: Eukaryota > Metazoa > Chordata > Actinopteri > Cyprinodontiformes > Poeciliidae > Poeciliopsis > Poeciliopsis gracilis. Next base: position 4,770,845 of record CAJVRI010001403.1, read on the forward strand.
GAATATTTGGCTGCTTTATCCTTTCACACCTCTCAGCTCTTGGTCACCTATCACTCTCTGTGCTTCAAACGCTACATCTCCAGAACACAGAGCCCCACTCCACAACCGCTCCCTCTCAGCTCTACATATGAAGTACAAGCTGTAAAGATCAAGGTGTGAGAAGCTGCAAGTCCAGATGGCATGAGCACAGTGTCCTGAGGTGCTGTACAGACCAACTTTGTGGCATTATGGAAAACAAGTTTAGTATGAGCCTGGAGCTATGAAAGACCTTCTTTGTGGTATTACAGCAAAAACATCCACCAATTTGCCTGCCAGTCTGACATTAGAGTGGATGATGCATCTCCTGCACTCAAAAACAGGTACATTTTCCTAAGGAATGGAACATAATCTGTGTCAGTGGATACTAAACTCCCTCACTGGTGTCCCAAAGTATGAGGATGCAGAACAGTCTGTTCAACATGTTGGTTTGCAGAGTGGGTACTCGCAGAGTTATACCCACCATACTACAGACTCACCATCTTCCTATGATTCTGCCATAGTTCATAGTGAGGATGATTTGCAGTACAGAGAGGACACAAGATGTGAACTGGTGCCAGCAGAACCACCTCCAGATCAATGTGGTGAAAATCAAGGAGCTAGTAGTAACTGGTGACTCACTATACTGACACTGTTGAGCATCCAGGGACCTGACATTATTATAATAGTCTTATAAGATTTTGGGTGTCAATCTGCCATAGGATACCCCCTAAATCTAGCGCAAGTAGTGAGAGTAAGGAGAACTCTAGCGAAAATAACATCCTTCTTGGACATTGCCAAGAAGGATGGCAATGTCCTTTGCAATGTCACATTGCAATAGTGACCTGTTGCATTTTAAATGCACAAAGGAGCATCATAATGGTCATTTCAACCAGCAGTTGCAAGACTCAACAACCGTCACTGCTCCCAAGACACAAAAAGTTGTATCAACATCCTTTATGTTATTTGTGTGAGTAATATGCATTGATAAAAAAAGTAAAGTTGGTAGATTTTTTTTTTTTTACTGACTCACTTGTCTTAGAATCAATATATGCTGACATTCATAACTGTGTTCCAGGTTTTTCCCCAGAAGACTTGTAAAGTCAGGGTGTCGGAGCACGAGGCCAATCATCCATTGGCCTACTATGTTTTGGAGTTAGAAATATGTTTAAAGTAGGCAGAAAATTTGAAAATATCAAAAGTTTAATGTCTTACTTGAAGACATTAACAACACCTAAACACTAACTATAATTTTCCTGCCATTTTGCTACTGGTATAAATACCTTTTCTTGCTGATGGGCAATAGATGGTTAGACTGCAGAGGGGAGCTGTGAAGAACACCCTTCACCTGCTCTCTGGTGATATAGTTGGGTAGTTTGAATTGTAAGTCATTGTTTGACACCTTGTTCAGATTCAGATATGAATAACCTGCAGTTTTTCTTTGGCTCATTTGTCTTCATTGTATAATTTCTTTGGTTTCATAGCTGCAAAGCAAAACCATATTATCATCCCTTTTTTAGAATAAATGTATTTGTTTACCACATATTTCACATCTAAATTACCTTACAGTGACTGAGGCAAAATTCAAATAATTTTACTGAGGTAGGATTTTGGTATGCTAAAAGGCCCTGAGCAAACCAATTTAAAGTTATGCAAAAACAAAAGGCTATTTAAATTTTTTTTAACAATGGTAATTGGCTGTGAACAATAAAAAAATAAATTAGCTGTTGTGTATGACACAATATGAATTTCTTCAGTAAATTTAAAACTTTTACTCAAAATCAATTAGATCAAGATTTATCAAGATGGTGTGTATTCATTCCTTTAAACAATGTGTTCTAAATATCAAATTCTCACTGCCTACAAACTTGAAAGGCACCTTAATCAAAATATGGTAAATGGGAAACACTAACATATCATCTACACCCTTATCTGAGTTTTTTGTTGCATGTTTTAAAGCATTAGGAAATATTTGTTCTTCTCCTAAGACATGAAATTGTCCATCTTTCACATAATTGCAATCTTTATCATCTGAATAATTTTTAGCTTTGGACAACTCAGTAAGTATTTGAGCATGCATAGTAGGGATGTTTTGATTCATCCTCAAGGACATGTTGACCTTGAATTGAAAAAGATTGAACCCTAGATGTTTTATTAGGAGACAATCTCCTCCATTCTGGCTTCGACCTCTTGTGAGGGTTAGAAAATGCAGTTATTTTTAATTCAGAAAATTTGTATTGGATTCAAATAGTGACCCAGTTTCACAGCAAATGTTTATTTATTCATGTATCATATCACAAAACAATAAACTTATTCACTTCCAATTCTGTTGTTGGTGTTTATGCTCTTGTCTTTTGTTTAAACTCTGAAAGTCTCTGTAAAGTTAAGGTAAAAATAACTTTTGCAAAAGAAAATCCTAATTTAAAAGATTTGAGCAAAAATGACTTTCGAGGTATAACAGTCACATTTAATTGTAAATGTATGTAAATGTGCTTTGGTGAGGTTCATTTCAAAGACTTCATTAGTTGTGGAGTCTCTATCATTTTGAAATTCTTTAGTTCTGCTTTTGTTCTTTCTTTCACACATCTGAGCTCTGGTCTCCAACTGTGCCAAAGATTGATTTGGCTCCAAAAGGCTGTAACTGATCAGAGCCTGCCACTGGTTGTGCCAGCAAAGCCCACACATTAGTGGCTTTTTTTTTCCTCTTCCTTCTTTGAGTGCTTGTGCCCACCTATAAGCGATTTACTGTGACCAGGCTATGCGATCATCAGAGCACGCTTTGAATATTTATGTGGAGGCTGAAAGCATAGAGCGCCTGTACACTGAGGTGAATGACTGTAGTTCTTCAAGAAAAAAGCTGCTCTGGCATAAAATCTTACTGTATTAAACTTAAATTTCCATGAAATGAAACACTGTCTGCTCTACTCAAGTCTTCTTTTCTCTGATCTGTTGTCGTTGGAATTAGTTTATTAAAGTCACATCAAAATCAAATTCTGCACTTTTCTGGTTTTGTTAGAGGTAAATCTCGTAACTCTAGTTGTATATTGATCTATTTGTGCATGCATCTCGGTCTGAGTCTATGTTTGTCTCTGCATGTGTGTCTTTTCTTTAGGTCTGGCCGTCCCGTTAGTTTCATGGTGGTCTTCAACACCCCAAACCCTCTTAGTAAGATCTCCTGGGTCAACCGACTGCACTTGACCAAGATTGCACTAAGTAAGCACACGACATACTTACAGACTCACACACACATCCACATCAACACTCTCACTAAGAAGATCACTGTGTCATTTCTTCTTAAATAGGATGATGCAATGCAATGAAAGCACCGACAGTATGTTCACTTGGATACATTATCAGTGTTTTCTTCACACTATGTTAGTGAAGTGCACAACTGCTGTTGCAATTTATGTAATCAGGGATAAAATAAAAACCCTAACTAGATCACTGAAAGGTTATGTACTGAGGAAAACTAAAAAATAGATAACATTTTTAATTATTTATTTTCCAAAGTTCCATGTGGATTTTTAAAATAATAAAAACATAATATACTTATTATGAAACCAAATTCCACTAAAGAACAAAAGGATTTAAAGTTACTGAAAAAGTTGTATTGTTGGAAGTTCTTATACTTCTGCATTTCTTCACGTTCACTGGTGAGCCTTGTTTTGAAATTTCTTTCTGAACATTTTGTTATGGAGGCCTGTCAGCGGTCAACCTTCACCACTGGCAAAATAACAACAAGCAAATCCCCAGACCTGTCTCAGCGGGGAGCACAAGACCTGTTTCATTTTTTATCTCTTCCTGACCTCTGTCCTCTAACCCTTACCTTGCTGAAACAAGTCTGACCATGCAGTTCACAATGTGCTCATCAGGAGTTCATTAATGGTTGCTGTGATCCTGTTGTTACAAACAGATAGTGCAGGTAGTATAGACAACACTACATTTATGAATGTTTGTCTACTGCTGCATGCATATTTAATCTACTCTGCACCTCTGTCCCTCCTTCACATACTTTCTATGTCAACTATGCTTTAGCATATGTTAGCAATGCATATTTAAAATATTTCTGCTCATTTGTCTCTCTTGTTCAGCAGTGAACAAATTAACCATACAGCTGAGATTCCCTACATTGCCTCAGTTTTAAAGAGCTTCTGCTTATTGTGAGTGGCTATATGGAAGTACAGCTAATCATCTCAGACTAATTATATGCCTACTTTCTTTTTAGGATTTAATACCAAACAGGTTACCAAACCATCTGAATTAGGTGTTTTTTGTAAATGTTATTAGTTTTGACATTTTTTCTCAATCTCTAAAGTATCACAATTTACAGATAGCTTTATATTTTTATCTGTTTGATTACATTGTGTTCTCAAATGATTCATTTGAATGAAATCAGATGTTATGATCAAACACTTCCTACGAGAATAGCTTTTATTTAGTCTTCTACATGAATAACAACACATTGGAGAAATACTGCTCTTACATGAGTACAATTGTTGGACATGCTAGTAATCTCTGAATAAGATATACAATAAAGTAGCATACAATCTGATTTAATCCTCCTGGCGTGTGTCTTTTCCATTTAATTAGTTTGAAACATTTTTTTTAAAGGAAGTAACATGCTACATTCATAAACAAGGTACTTTATAGTTTTCTCAATGATTGTGTCAAACAAGTTGGGATAACAGGTCAACCGTAAGCCTAAAAGGTGTTGTGCTTAGCAGAGATTTTCCTGGCGGATTGTTTTAAGAGTATTTGAAAGGTCCATGTAACAATAAATATATAACACACACACCAGATTCCTTGACTGTACTGCAGGCCCACCTGTCACAGTTTGGGGTATAGAGGTGTATGGGGCATGTGGCGTATCTGTAGACACTCCAATTGCGCTTGACAGAGTGACATCAAAGACGTCAGTTGAGGAGCAGAGCAGGCAGGGGCTGCAGTGAAGCGCAGCATCGCCAGTCTTTCCCTGTTCCTCACACCTTTATCAGCAACACAGCAGGCGTACTGATGAGGAAAGCTGCATAGTTACTGCATGCAGCCTCCCCCCATTTGGCAGCTGTGTGGACACTAGTGATATTCAAGGCCAGATATAGCAAATTATCCTTATATATCTATAATAAGAAATAAATGTGTTATGTCAATATTTTTTGGATAGACCATAAAAGGTAAATATAAATTTGCATGGACCAAAGAAAGAAAGAAAAATATGATATAAAATTTGCCTTTCAACTCAGTGAATAAAGTTTATTTGGTGTTCACCTCAACATAGAATAACAAACATGGATTGAATTTTATTTGTTTATTGCACTTTTTGGTTATGGAAAACACACTGGCAGTCAGCACATTGGATAAAATGCTAATACAATGTAAATGCAGCTCTTATCTATATTATTTATTCATTTTATTTTAAGCGGCTGTCTGCATTTGTCATGGAATCCTATTATTTGTGTTCTTCCAGTGCTTGTTTTGGACCAATGGCTTCCCAACATGGCTCTCAATGTATTTTAGAGTTTTCTGATAACTTTTACTACCATTTATTTATGTTGTTTTTTTGCATGTGTGTTTTCCATTGACACATAGGAGGTTGGCACATTTAGCCAGAGCAAGTGAATCCTGTCCTCTACTACAACAACAATAAATACAAGATTTCATTAAAAATGCATTAGCATAGTGGAGTAAAATGCACCAACATTGTAGAGTTATGGCAATGAAATCACAGAGAGCTGGGGATAGAATTCATCTTTTCTCTCAGTGATTGACAGCATGTCTCTAAATTGTGCCATTGTTTTAAAGGATTGTTCTCTTTATGTCTGAGAGTTTAGCTAAATTCATGTTTCCATGTCAGAATAACATTATTTATTTATAAAGAACTGCATTTGGAATATTTTTTTGTTTTGCATGACTCGTGAGACTTGGTTGTTCTACTTCTCAGATGCTGGGCACATTATTGCAAACTCCCTTGTCTTTTTTTTTTTTCAAAAAGTAGAAGTTACTTGCATATCATTGCTATGCAGCCATGTCACTGAATTGAAAACTTTTCAGTGCTAAGTAATTCTTTATATTGATTGTATAAGAACAACATTACACATTAAATTCTGTAGTATTCAAGTGTCCATCGAATATTATTTATATTGCCTGCCTGCTTAAATATGAATAAACTTTAGTTATATATTTATTCAAAGTTAAAAGTAATTATTATGCAAAATTATGTAACACACAGGCTTCTGGAATTATTTACCAAAATTCCCTGAGCATAAATCAGGCAGCAGAAAACACATTTTCGTCTTTGTGTAAGAAAGGGTTCAAATATTTAGATAAAATTCCCTAAAGTCCTTTCTTTAAAATGTTTGCACTATTAATATTATGTTGTAAGATATCCAGTCAGTTTTTGCGCAGTCATGAATTTGTACTTGATAAAAATGACCTTTGGCAAAGGCGAGTTCTGTTAAGAGTCAAAACCCAACAATTTCTCACCAACAGACTGAGGCACTCATTTTCAATAGTGTCATGACAGTTTGTTGCTGGAAGCTGATCATCTCAACGTTATCATTCTCTTCTGAGGTTCTTATTTTCTCCCTCGCAGGTCTTAGTAGATGCCAGAACTTGAATCTAAATTTTAAATACTTAAAACATAATTTTCTTTAGGCTTAGGGAGAACTTAACAATGTTTATTTATTTGAGTCTCAAATAAACTCTTGCTGGCATTGATTTGAAATACATTCTAATTCTAAGATTTGCTCCTAAATGTTCTGATTCCTTTGATACATCAACATATTGATAGAAAGCTTAGAAAAATAATTATTTTGATTGTTGACAGATTGTGAGTGTGACTGGTTTAAGAACATTACCATAAATTAGTTTGCCTAATATTGTATAGTTTGTATGAATAATTAACTCCCAGCTTTTGATCAGTTCACTTTACAAAGTAACATCATAATTTTGACTTGCAAAGTCATTTTTATTTTGTGATTTATGCATGACAGATACCATTTAAATTGCATTATTGTTGTTTGAAAAAAAAAATTGTGAGAAAACGTATTTAATGTAGTAGAAAATTCAGAATGAGTAGGCCTTAATCACACAGCTGTTTATGAATGAATCTCCATTTTGGCTCTTTGAGGAACTATTGCTGTATCCATCACTTAGATAAAAACAAATCTAATAGAAGCGGGTGGCAAGATGGGTTTCATTGACTCTCCTGGGAATCGATATCACCACCAACCTGGTCAGGATGACAATTACATGTTAATTGTTTTACACCAACACTTTCCCTTCCCAATCCACCAAAGGTAATTACAATGAAGGAGTTGTTGATTTAATTTCACGGATGGTGTAGCGTCACAGGGGCTCCCTCGTCGTTGCTGTCATAGGCAGGTCTGTCCTCTGTTCCAAAGGAGACCTACAGTTGAATCAGCATTTTAAACTCACCGAACCATGGTGTTGTTTAGTCTGAAATGGCTGTCTTGCTCTGGAATGTCCCTGAATATTGGACAACACAAGCGGCAAATGTTATCATGCATGATTTAGTGAGTAATTAAATATCGCAAAGCTCATTTTCTCCCGACCCATCTCCACGCTACTGTTTATCCTGTTACCTCCAATTAGAGGGAACATAGCCTACATCACTCATTCAGATTTGGAAGAGTTCTCTCTACCACATCTGTGAATATTGTCATCTTTTAATGGCATTTATGCGTTCTGTATTATTAGTTAGGCCTATAACAGACCTTGTTAGTGGATGGAGGATTTACGCAATGTGATATAGAAGCCAAGGCTAATGTTATGCTTCTCCCGAAAACAACATGTGTCACTTTATGAAGGCCTGCACAGTAGTTATAAAGCCTTGAAATAGAAAGTGAGAATTACCCCATAGTGCTTCTTTGCCAGGACCCGCTGGGCCTATTAGAAACCTGGTGTGCTACTGCATTCTTTAAGTCTATCTTAGTGGCCCTGCTGTTTCTGAAGGGTTTTCATGAAATGGCCAAAAGATTTGCCTAATTAATGGGCTTTCTCCATGCAGAATTAATTGTTTTCTACCATTCAGACTCAGCTCTTTCAGAAAGGGTTAAAGCGTCAGACTTTGATGGCTCTCACAAGAAGAAGAGTCCACCAAATCATGAGAGATTGTTGCTGAGGCGCAGGAGACAGAATGAGAAGAATGAACGAGGGCAAGGAGAGGGGAATGTTGAGGGTGTGCATGATTATGTGTTTTGTGTGTCTGCGTGAACATGTGGAGAGTAGGAAGAGGTGGTTGGTGACGGGGGGGGTAGGACTAAAAGGATGATTGAGACAAGCAATCAGTCCCTCAGTCCCGCTGTAGGGTAGAAAGACCGAGCAGGAGGCCGTTGCCTGCGGTTACATTGCTAAGAGTGAAGAACAGGTTTTTTTCTTCTTTTCTTGTGTATCAGTATGAGTGGAGTGTGGGTTAGACGAACTAACACACATTTGGGCACACCTTCTTGATCCACTGTGAGCCTATGCCATGCCGATGTTGACTGCACAGGAGATGAAAAAAAGGAATACAAAATAACCTGCTGCATGGGTGATCAAATAGATTTAATTTATCAGCACACAGATTTTCATGCTGTCTCTATTAAACAAAACAAGCCACACCTAGTGTGTTAACCTTGTCCTTTTATTTTGTCCACTTTATCAGGAACATAAAATATGTTCGTTTGAACACCTATAATACAAATATAGAAGAAAGTCAGCTCTAAACTCTTCCATTGGAATTATTTCTGTTAGCTCTGAAATTAATCTGTCAGACTGCAAAGATTATCTCCGTATCTCGCTGTGCTCAAACATGCGAAATGTTTATGATGAGTAAACATTATCTCAGATTTAATTAACAGATCCCACACTTGCATTAATCCATGAGAAATATCAATTGCGCTGCTGTATTTAATTAGGCTATATCTTTGCCCTTTGTGTCACTAGGGCTGATATAGCACCATGCCCTGCAAATTAATCAAATTAATCAGCAAAAGACTTGAAACAAAGGCATGATTGGAATAACAAAACTGAGACTAAGTCTTCCCTGTAAGTGTTCATTCCTACTACCTATTTAAGAAATGCTGGGATTCTGTAGATCTAAAATTTTAGTTTCTAGAATCTTTACACTGAAATGTATTGCTTCAAAACAATAAGTCATAAAAACAAAATGTATGTGATACCAAAACAATGGAAATTTGAAAAACTATTTCCAGTGATATTATGCTTAAGTTTAGATTTTGACAAATCTGTCTATACTACTTATACAACTTGCCTATGTTATTCTCTGTGTCTGAATGAGTATGGAAAAAGAACACATTGAATGTATAAAAATTATTTATGAAACAAATTAACACTGATTGACCATAATAATGTAAACGCCAATTTTAAATTTCACATTTTGTACAGAAGTCTGCAAAACACTGAAAAGATGCAGAGCTTCTTTCATTGCATTTTATGTGACTACAGTAGGCTTGGATTTATTGCTTTCATTTTCAATTAAAATAGATATTAATGCTAGTTCATTTCTTTAACAAAGATCAGAGTTGCATTGTTTTTCATTTATTATTATTTATAAGTGAGGAGTGAGGAGTATTGTTGTATACAACCTTTCATTCAGTTTAACATTTTTGTCTTTTTTGGGTTTTTTTTTTACCTTGTTACATGCCTCAAATCTTTTTTTATATCTGCTTTTTAAATGTATTGAAGATGTTTAAAATACATGCCGTATGTAAATACAAAATGTCAATTTTCAATACAATTAATTTGTATTTTTTTCCTTTTTGCATATTTTCTTTAATGGCTGATAGTCTTTGGTGGATGAAAGTCGTGGCAAACAGATTTTACTTGATAATGACATACTGGACGATCTGTTAATGCGTTCAAGGAGTAAAACTCACTGTGTGTATTTTTAGTTGGACTTGTGCAATTAGAGGCAATGGAGTTGGCTGGCTGCTTGGATAATAACATATCTGCCAACTGCATTAAACATACACAAGCACATGCACTGTATTACTGTATTAGTGATTAAACCAACAACAAGTATTTGTCACGGTATTGTTTCTAGGTTGTTGCAACAAATACAATTAATAAATGAAGTATCTGTTCAGTTGATGGAAGATTAGCTGTCAGAAAACATTAACCTTAAACTTGCTCAAAGTGTGGAACAATGCAATTTTGTGAAACAGATACATCTAAAGATATATAGTTCTTAGAAAAATAAATCCAGCAGCAGATTTTGATTAATTTCTTATGTTTATACATATAACTAATGGAAATAAATTTGCAAATCCTTCCCTACATTTGCGAGATAGTGGAAGGTGTCCATATTTTATACTTGTAGAATTTTGCAGTTAAAGTCTGTGTTTATAATTTATTTCACTTTTACCTTTCTCCTTGCAGTACAGTAAAGCTGAATATTAATTTATATTAATTTGGAGTTTATTTCAATGCTTTTCTTTGTGTGTACTGTGACAGATTCAACATAGCCAGTACATCTGAACAGAAGTTTATTAAAGCAAATGAAGAAAGTTGATAATTACTCTGCGGTAAAAGAATCTATGAGCCTTGGTGTCACTTCTGCTGCAGTTTGCCCTCAATTAACCCATGTAGACCTTGTGTGGCATATGATTATGACCGCCCACATGTCTAGAGAATGTTTCAGGGCTTAATACACTAACCTTTTATATATGTGACCTCAAATCTTTTTGTGTCTTGGTGGATGGTTTCTCAGAGACTGTTGAAACATCTCACCTGTAGTTAAAAATGATTTATTTAACGTGGCCTACACAGCTTAGAATTGCTGCTAAATCTGAATTTCCCTGCTTCCAGGTAATTTTCTGACTCACATGCAGAATATTTTTCCACATCATTTATAAGACTTGGAATGAATAAATAAAAAGTGTTAATTATACAATGATAAATGTGCACTAAAGAGGGGCTTCAGTGAAATGTATGTAGAGCGGCAAAGCATATGTGAGGATGAAACTTTGTAGTGAGGAGACATCCAGTCTGAGATGGGTTGAAACAAAATTTGGGGCATTCTTTCAGTGTGGATAAAATGCAGGTTAACATATGCAGCAATGAGAAAGTGATTATTTTCAAATAGTAACAACATAGTTGACATACATTTGAAAATGGTTGACTATTTATTTGGCTTATGACAGAGATGGAAAGTTTGCAGTTGCTAATACGGGCAATGAGAATTGGTGAAATAAACACCTAGTCTAGGTGATGAGTGGTGAAAAACTTCAATTTGTTTGTTTGCTTGTTTCAGGAGAGGAAAATTCCCGAGGTTGGTTATATGGAGAAGATGAAGGGAAAACAATAGTACCATTTTCCTGTCCACTGCTTGCCTGTCACATGCCTGTCTTTGCAACAAAATCAGCAGAAAGAAAGGTAAATTTGCACTCACTCACTCACTGATTCATTCTCTTTTTGTAAACCACGTTAAACTTGTGCAAAATATCACCATTTATTGAAAATGTATTGAAATTGAGATTGTATAAATCAATGCAATGACATAGTGAACATATGTAATTAAAAAATGATATTGTAGTATAAGTTATTAACTGAAGTTATTATCTTTGGACCCAAGAAGGAACGAACTAGAGTCAAAGCACAGCTTTAAGTTTTTTTACTACTAAAAACCAGCGATCAGGCCTAAAATCAGGGTGTAGTAATGAACTCTGACCTGAACCTTCAGAGCCACAGAAAGACAGGTACAAAGTTGGCCTTTTATTACCTGAAGAACATTCCAGGATTAGAGATCTAATGTCTCAGAAAGATTTAGAATGAATAAATATTTTCAAAATATTTTTGTCTACTGTCACCACGTTCACGAAAGCAAAATTTTTTTTGCCCATTCATAAAATATTTTCCAGGTACATTTTATGTTCACCTGTGAAACACTTTGTGAAAAGACATTCCTTTTCTGTGGCTTGTTAATGTTTTTTTTTTTTCTTTTTTTTACCTGGCTTCTGTCCATGGAGTCATACTGAGCTATCTTTTCATTGTTGGATAAAGGTAAAAAATAGCCACCCACTGGAAGCCTGAAGCTCTTTAGATCTCAGGTGGTAGATTTTTTTTTAGATTTTACTTCAGGCTGTGTAGATTTAAGCCACTGTTTCTTTGTTCATTGCATGCTGAGAGCCTGCTAATTGTAATCTTAAAATTGTGAAAATACAATTTTAAATTCAATCAAGGTTAGCTCTACAGCTAAATTTAAGATGGGGCAAGTGTGAGTTTGTCTTACTAATTTTGCTAGAGAAGAAAGAAAAATAAAATAATATATATATATTTCATATTTCTTGTATAAAATTACAAGTTCCTAGGACTACGTTCAGTGCGGTATTCAGCCCTGTCATAATTCTTTGTGGCATGCTCTGAAAATTCTGTACATAATTTTGTGGAAGCATCACACATTTCAGTTCAGCTCAGACATCATTAGCTATTAATCCTGAAGGTAATTATCACATTTGCCATAGATTTGTCAACACCACACTGATTATAACAATCTTTCATTTCACCACAACCCAAAGCTCTATTAGCTGAGATGCGATTCCTTTGACCAGGAAACCTTTTCCAGTTTGTTGCAATCCAAAATGGTGAGTATGTGTGAAATTTAGCCTTTTTTTCCTGTCATCCGATATTGGGAGTGACAGGTTGGGTGGTTGTTTCCTGATGTAGCCAGTCTACATCAAGGTTTGATGCATTGCATTCAGAGAATGTATTTTGCATACCTTCATTGCAATAAGTTGAGATCCTTTTGCGATTTAGTTGTCTTTAACCAGTCTGCCCATTGTCCTCTGACATTTGACAGAGGACAATAGGCCTCTCTGTGGACCTTGCATTTGTCCACACAGCTCTAATCTAATGGAGATTTATTTTCTGTTTGTAGCCACTCTGTTTAACATAGAAGAGGATTAGGGCCATTGAAAAATATATATATATTATTCTGAGTTTTATATGTCCTGGTACATACATATATTGTGTTTGCATGTGGCTTCTTAGTTCAAAACTTGCTATAGTAACAGCTGTTACAGAAATGTAATGGCAAAATAATGAATTCATCATTTTGTTATTTTTTTGTTCAATGTCCACATGCTGTTAGAATGCAATGATACCAATAAATCTATGTAACACAAGATAAACCAAATTAACCAAAATAATCTCACCTGGACTATTTTTGCTGCATTTATGAATAAAATAATGATTTCAAATCACCACTTGTTTCTTAGATGTTTAAATGTGTTGCAGCTGTACATATTTAGATCTGCTGGTATTTCTAAACTGTCAGTGTTTATGAGGCAAAGAGCCTCAAATTGGATTACATTGGATAAATCTGTCAAAGCAATTTGACTTTCACAGACATGAACTCAACTTCTGAACAAGCCATTAGTCCACAGTTATGACAGATTTATTTTTCTTATAGTGAGAGATTGCATCAAAAGAGATTATAGAGTGCCATTTTACACACTCACTTCCTATTGAATGCAATCAAAGCCCACTAAAAATGCACCATCTCACCGACGGTCTCACTCAAAAATGCATAGACTATTGGAGTTACAAGGTTACACAAGAACATTTCTTCAAGTTGCTACCTGAAGAATTTCGATCAATACAAGCTGTTAAGACATAAAAGCTTCCAATAGTTTAAATGGTCAGAGCAAGCAAGGGATATACTTAAAGGGATTTAGGAGTCAGTAAAGTTAATTTTAAATATATTTTTAGAGCTGAAAGAGAATATTTGGACCTCTTTTGTAGGCACGGGGTTTCAAAGGGGAAGTTGAATTACCATGTCTACTGGGGAGGATGTTATAAAGTTATAAAGCAATTATCTTAATGGCAGCTGAACCCTGATGTGTTAATCAATGTTCCATCATTTGATTAAGACCTATGCATTAACCTGTACTCTGCTAGCCATATGGAGGACTGAGCAAAGTCAGGTGAAAGCACAGCTGGAAGAGCAAAAAGTCAAGTTTTGACATGGTAGAGAGGGTTTTCCCATAAGATACTGGCATCCAGAAAAGTTCTGCCAAAAGGCTTTTGCATGTGACTGAGTCGAGAGCCAAATCAATTAATATTTTTCAAGCCAGAGGGACATTGTAGTCTCTGATGATCTTCTGAAATTCCCAGCTCTAATAGTAAATAAATGAAGCACCTGAGCATACCACTGAAGAGCTTGGCAAATTAAAAAGTAAAAACATTTTAATACATCTTAGTGCTTTTGTGATGCTTATTCCTTTCTTGTGTGGCAAATAGCTACCATTTCCAGTTAGTGTACTGTTCTGCTGCTTGTCTTTTAACAGGTACCAGAAGGCATTGCCAAATCCAGTCTTAGCAGATTTACACTGGCTGCCTTTTCATTGCCGTATTGATTTTAAGATTCTCTTACTCACTTTTTAAATTTTTTAATGGTTTGCAACCTAATTATTTAACTGTTCTCCTGGTCTTTTAAAGTCAAAAATAGTTTTTAGATCTTCTAGCCAGGCACTGTTATGTAGCCAATGGCAAAATTAAAGCACAGTGGGGATCAAACTTTTGCAGTTGCAACCACCAGACTCTGGAACAAGATGTCTCTTGATATTCGTGCTGCAGTGTCTGTACAGTCTTTTAAATCTCTCCTGAAAACTTTTTTTTTAATTGGCTCTCAATTTGAGATCAGTTTGAGTTCTATTAGTCGTGTTGGATTATGGTGTTCCATACTTCAGCTTTTTATCCTTTTTAGTGTCCTCATTGATTTTAGAGTTTAGTCTTTTGAACTTTGGGTTGAGGTTAGTCTTTTTTAATCTTTCTGAAGCACTTTGGTCAACACTATTGTTTTTAAATGTATTATGGACATAAACTTGGCGTTTCTGTCCATTTTAGGCCATATTTGAGTGAGTGCTCTTTGTAGCTTTGCTATTTCATGCATAAACAGAATGGCCATGTCAAAGGAATGAAGTCTAGGTATCAGAAAGCTGAAGAGGTAGGCATTTTTCTTTCCCTTTTCTGACTAAAGAGAAGGTAGAATTAAATGGAGTGACTTTAAGTCCTTCATGCAGAGCAGAGTGTGATTAGGGGCTTAACTCAGCAGCAGTCCCCCCTCTCTCTCCGTGTCTCCATCTTTGCTTCAGCATTTGCCTCTGAGACACACACATGCCTCTGTGTGCCAAAACTCCACAGCTCTTTCTCCAGCTCTTGCAGCTTTTCTTGGCAGTCTGAGTTACAGTGAGAAGAAAGGATGAAGAAAAGGAAGCATAAAAGAAATCCCAGATTAAAAGAGATGTGGCCGAAGGGGCCGAAGCCATTTCCTGCAAAAATTTAGTTCTGAAGCAAAGTAGGAACAGCACACACACACAGGTCACCTAAGGGAGCTAAGTCCACTGCTAGCTGCATGGAGTTCTGTATACTGAGGTCCACTCAGTGGGAACTTGAGAGGGCTACAGGGCGAACTCGTTAGGCTCCGGAGATAAACCTTATCACAAGTCTGCGAAGTGAGAACAGCGGGGGAGGACTGTCTCCTCTCAATTTATCACTTTCATTCGATTCCTCCCCCCGCCTTTTCTCTTACACACAAACACAGGCACACGCAAACATGCAGAAAATCCAACTCTATCTTAGTTAATAGACAAACCACATTGTGATGCTTAAGGAGTCATGGCACGCTCTCTTTCAGTGGCCTTTCTGCCATTTTTGAAATATGAAACAGAGCAGGTTTGGCAGTTTGCCCATCGGGAGCTGTGAGGTGGTTGGGTTAAGGGATTAATATGAGATAGTAAAGCCAAAAGGATAACAGATTTTTACACAGGAGAATTCACTTTTAAGTGGAACAATTAATGCCAGATTCTGTAATTTTGGAACATTAGGGCTTGAAGTACGTTCCACCAAGACAGGCTCTTTATGTTGATGTAGATAAGGGGAGCAAATGTCACTGAAAAATCAGTTGAACGTTTAAATAAAATACCCTACGGAGACCTTATCAGTCGTTTGCTCAAGATACTTGAGATGCTGAAATACATTACTCTGAAAAAGTTAAGTTCTTAGTTCAAAGTCTCCACACCAATACAGGGCGTATTTACGCAAGCCAGTAATCTGACAGCACAGCAAGCTGTTTACCAACTGGCATCACAAAATGCGTTGGGAACTAAGGGGCTTAAATTACATACCTGTCTTTATCTAGGACACACATATTTTCTTGTGCACAGTATTTCTGTTAAACAGCTTATTCAGCAAAGCTCTGAAGAAGATCAGTGCTTTGTTGCTGTCCTGTTTCAAGCTTCCTTGCACACTAACATGAACCCTTTATATTTGCAGTATTTTATGTCGAGGGGATGGAAATCTCTTGGCCACAAAATTCACACCAGAACGCTGAGCTCCTTCTGTAGTCTTAAAAAGGTTATTTTATGTCCAAAAGCAAGACTTTAACTCTAGTAAATGCTGTTTGTTTAAAAAGTATTAATGGAGGATGGGGTTACGAATAGCTGATAGGCCAGAACTCATGCATAGCTTTGAGAATTTCCACACGTAAAATTTAAAGTACAGAATTTCTTCCGCTGGGAAGGATTATGTGCTGCATCCATTTTAGAATTTTTTTTCCTTCTGAAAGGATTGTGTCTGTTTTGCGAGTATAACATCCTAATTCTGATGCACTTCACTAGTCCGGATAGATCCAACAGATTATCATCATCTTTCATGCTTACGTCTTGTTCCTTTTCTTTAAACAAAAATGTGCAATTAAGCTTGGGAATCCATTAATCCTGTTACAAACTGCAACTTTCCTCTGCATCCGTTGAAATTGCTTTCTGCGAGGTCACTGGGATCTGCACTTGTTTACTTGGCTAGCTGGTACTTCAGGAGAATGTTGTCTATGCTCATCTTACTCTCTGTGTCATCCATCTTCCCCGCTGATGGAGTGATAAGCGAGAGGCACTGAGCACTCGCCTACCACATAAAAGTGGTTGCATGCACAGAAAATGAGCTTGTTGAGTGGCATCTTTTTGCACTAGGAAACACATTTTGTTCTCATGCCTACGTTTATGGCATTGTCTGGGGAATGACTAATTTACGCACATAATGTCTCAAAGCTCTTGCATCCAGACTGAATGAAAGAGCTATGTTTGAAGGCTGTGTGCGTATCATATCATAGATGAGACACTGTGTCATGAAATATGGATTAAAAAGGAGGAGGACAGTGTGAAAAGGTGGCCTTTGCCTCAGGCAAGATCTTTCTGATGATTTATTTCTTCTTCCCAAGACTGTTTTTTATTCTAATTATTTAAGCCACAGGCATCAGGTTGACACCTTATGCAATGCTGCTTGCTTTGTTCTTCCTGAAGGTTGTTTGCTACATTTCAGAGCAACAGATATCACTACTTTGTGCATTTGTTCAGAATAGATCCCACAGCATGGATTAAAAGCTCATTCTCTCCGCACAGGCATAGCAGTCCTCTCTCTGACTCCATAGTAATATCGTTTTGGCAAACAGAAGGAACAAGCAGTACAATGTAGAACTGCAAGTAACTTTTCTCTGAAATCAGGGTTCTTTTCATGTCATGTTGAATTTAGGTTATATTCTTACCAAATGCTTTCACTTGACTGTCGTGATTGCTTGCAATGATGACAAGGGAAATACACAATATTATTGGTAAAATATAAATTGTTTGTGAACCAGTAATAAAATCTCATGTCAAAGACCTTGGAATGTGTATTGATAATTAGACATTCCTTAAAGCTAGTTTTCTTTTTAATGTTTTATTTTGTGGGAATAGAAATGATTTTTATAATGCACCTGTTTGGCTGTAGACCCCAAGCCACTTTAGATGCCACGCAATTATGTTTATAAAGTAGGTGAGGCTGATATATGTTGCCAAAGAAGCCACTAGTTGTTTTTTTTGTTTGTTATTTTATTTTGCAGAGACACATTTGATATGCATCTCACTGTGATATCTTGTTTTTGTCTGATTTAGGAGTGAGAGTTTCCCCCTATATTTTATAAATTGTGAGAAGGCTCTTAAATTATTGAAAATATAAATATAATTCTCCCTTCACAATACCAAATCCCTGCTGCTCAACCCAGGAGTTCAAAGGAGGCACCTGGAATATAAAAAATGCTTAACAAAGTGTCAGTCATATTTCTGATTATGAAACTGGATCAGAGCAGACTTGTCTGTGTGGCTGGTCTGGCTGGGCTCTTTTGGGAAGAGTGGCTCTGTTCAGCAAAGCCTAACTCCTGGCACACTAAACTTGTCACTGTCAGAATTACAGAGGACTGTGACAGCGCACACCGTCCAACTGCTTAAGATTCCCAATCAAAGAGGACCCTGTGCTGAGGTCAGGTCACAAGTCAAACTTTGCTATTCGATAAGAACAACTCTGAGGCAGTTGTGACAGTTTCCAAAATCTCAGCTAATGTGGTAGGAGTGTGCAGAGGTCAATCCTTTTGTTTTGTACTCTGCCAGTGCTAAGCAGAATTTGTAGCCAGGTTTATTGAACTCAGATGATAGTCAATGTGTACTTTGAAGAATGAAGCAGAAAAGTGCTGGCTTTGCACCTCCACTCACAAAAAGTGAGATATTCTGTCAGCAATAAAAGAAAAAAGATATAAAAACACAGGAGGGGAAAACTGAGTGAACACTATTTTGTCAATTTTGGCATGTGAAATATTTCAAACTGCAGGGATTCCATGGAAAACATTTCATTTAGGTTCATTGCTTCTGAGAAAATAGAATAAAAGAACAATTCAGAAAATACTTAACTCTGATCTCTAATGGACCATTGTTTGATCAGTTTGTTTATTTTTCTTTTATTCTAAGTGTGAAACCATCAACATCATGACATATGGACATCATAAGTGAATGCTGACTTCTCCCCAAATGGGCCTAAATAGCAACACTGCTGAAAGACTCTAGAAAAGATATTGGCATAATTATGAGGGTGCTGAAATAAGTATTGCAACTTCCTAAAAGTCTGCTATAGTACAAATGTGGAGAGATACAGTCTTATTTTTAAATCAACCAAACAAGCTATTTTTACAATAATGGAAAGAACAGAACAGAAATATAAATATTCTTGCTGTTAGTTTTTGTTTTGTATACTATTGTGACTTCTGTTAGAAATGGAGAACAAATCCCTACATTCGTCCAGTTTTACTGTTGCAATTTAAACAGTGAGGAAGGGGCACTTGTGGCTTTGTTTTGTTACTTTTGTATCTTTGATTCATAAGTCCTAGCTTTCATAATGTTTTTTTCCTGTCCTTTCCAACAGAGGGCAGTGCATTTCCTTATCTTTTAATTTTAAAGAAAAGCCACACCCACTGCCTTGTAGTGAGGTCATTTGCAAAGGCCCCAATCTGTTGCAGTGACAGTTAACATACTAATTACAGGGAATCATAGACACTGAAACCATGCCTCAGAGTGGAGTTCTGTTTCTCTTGCCAAGGGTTTCTGCTCGTTCTGTACTTGTCAAGATAGCATGCAGGAACAAATTAACTACCCAAAAGGGAAATCCAGCAGATCTGCTAAATGTGCTAATTTGGTCACATTCTTTCCACTGTGATTATGCATCCATGTGGGGAAGAAGATGGGCAAAAACTACTTATGTTTGAAAAAAGGGGAAGAAAACCCTGCATTCTTTTTGATTTCTAATTGTGCCACATCAGAGAGTTTGTTGCTGTTATCTCTCTTTAGTCTTTGCTTTGTTAATTAGCTTTTCCTCTTAATACTTTTAAGCATCTGGCAACCCCAACAGTACATGCTGATTGGTTTTGTTGTAGTAGGTCAATGTCAAAGGGATTAAAGAAGGAAAATAATGTTTTTTAAAGACACAAACACATGGTCAAATTCTTGGCTTTTACACAAAGCTTCCTTTTAACCTTTATTACAACATAATTCTTTGGAGTGAGCAAATTTAGGGGCAGGGAGAAGGTTTGAGGGCAAGGGAGATGATTAGTTACTCAAATCTCTCTTTCTGCCCTTGGCTTTCACTTTCCCTTAGCATGTGAAGACAAAGATGGTCTTAGAAACAGTAGTGCAATGAAATTAGTTTGCAAGAATATAAACATATGCTCTGTTACTACATCTGCTTTAGGATAATTATATGGCATACCATAGTAGCAGTGAAAATGTGCCTCATATTTGTTCTTTGTGGCCCATTAAAGAAAATTAATCTCTGGGCATTTTTACATCTGTCATTTGTGTACTTTGTTCCAAATCATTTGATGAATTTGTTAACATAAAACTTTTTCTGGTGGCTTGGTTTCAATGCACAATGTGAAATTATCTTAGAAGGTATACCGAAGGGATTTAGAGAAGACTTATTAAAAGTTGCATAGAGCTTTATGCTTTGCAAGAAAGACATGCAGCCTATGTTTGCGGTAATTCTTACTGCACAACAGGGAAGCATATGGTTCTAACCTGCAGCATGTAATTGGTAGCTGTATCAAATCGACATAGAACAACATTCACACTATTAATGAGCTGCTTTAGAGTTTGTTGGAAACTACCAAAACCACCTCCTCCAAACGGTCTTGGTACAGTTGTTTGGGTCTGTCTGCTAGTAGGACCATTGTGTTCACTTCTACAGAAGTGACAGTAAATTGTTCTCACTTGAAGTGTTTCTTTAAAAATATCAACTTGTAGTGGAATAGTTTAAATTAATTATAGACGGTTTTGTAATTGTCATCTTTCAGAAAGCAACAGTCTTAGAAATATGTACATATCAATGCTACACCAGTTTATTCCATTACTCCTTCTTGCTAAGAAAACAGCAAGAAAAAGAACAGCGCATACTTCCATTATCTCTGTTTGTAATTATTCTCAGCTGACGTTAGTTGGAGTTTTTGAAAGGTTTTTTATTATTATTATTTTAAACCAAAATATGTTTTTAATTTCCCTGAAATTGAAAGTTAATACTCTGAATTCTCATATTCTCTAAGGGTGAGAGTTTCTGTATGAGGTCAGACAGAAATCAGAGGAGCCAACAGCAAAGCTTTTTTCTGAAAAGCTTAAGATATAATTCCTTTACAATAATTGCAACAAAATAATCAGGAGGCACATCTAAACATCAAAGATAAGCTGTGAGTAGAGATAAAGATGGAGACATATGATGACTCCACTCTAACCTTGAAAATGTATGTATTATTATTGCAGAATATCAGTCTGATTAATAACCATTTGAGTATTACCTTTGCAAGGTTACATTATGATTAAAATCATTCATATATATGAATTGTGTGTGTGTGTGCATGTGTCTGAATAATTTGAGTGTTGTGGAAAATTTAATATACATTTACAGTTTCATTTAATGTTTAGCGTGATCAGCACTGTTACCTGTTTACATCATTCGTGGCATAAGATGAAATTTTAGCAAAATGTTCAAATACAAAATACTTATAATATTTTGAATTTGAACAAGTTACTACAAGTATACAGTATAAGTATATGAACTTATATACTTATAGTATATAAGTGTAAACTTATATACACTTATAGTATATAAGTATAAACTTATATACTATAAGTATATACATTATATTTTCATTTATATACTTTGGAATAAACCAAAATGATTAATCTGTAAGAAGTCTATCAGAATGCAACTTTGCTGGTAATGGTAATTTTTTTCTTGCTGGAGTTTGCATTTTCTTTTATTGAGACATTCCTGAACTCCAACGACAACATAGAAAATGTTGACTAACTTTTTCACTGAGTGTTGTGATTCTTGTACATCTTTCCAACCCTAAAACTGAACTTTATTTGCTTTTATTCACACTTATTCCACAGTGGTCTGATAACATCAATGTGGAGCTAACAAACATTAAATACAGCAGAGCAAACACAGCCTGATCATCCAGTGGAAAGATTTAAAATTCATAGAAATGTTTTTAAGAAAGCATTGTGAAAGGAAAGCTTTTGACATGTAGGAAAATCTTTTTGTTTTCTGTTTTGTTTTAATTTAATTTAATATCTTTTGAAAATATAAAAAAAAAATAATCTATTTAAATCTAAATATAGAACTGGCCAAGAGCTCAACTGGCCAATGTGATGCTTGAGCAAGTCCATGAGCATTTTTGAAACATTTGTGATTTGTGGTTCTCTAATCTGATGCCAAATAGAAAGCAAGTTTCCAAGAAGAGACTGATTCAAATACAAGAAGTACTCCTTAATCTGCACAGCGTCTTTGGCAAAAGCAGCTCCAGTGCCACATGGTTGGGATTGAGCTGGCATGACAGCCCAGATATTAGGGATTACAGAAGATAGGTTTTGATCTCAAGCCCAGAGGTTTTTTTTTTATGGACGTTCATAATGACAAACCATTGTGTCAGTCTCTGTCTTTGAGGATGGCAAAAATCTCTTGTACAATGCTTGTCTTTGCTTGGTGCAAACGCCTCTGGGTAATACAAGGGAAGATGTTGGAAGTGATAAACTACACAGGGAAGTTTTGGCCTGTAGTCTTCTTTCAGACTATTAATGCAGGGGTAGGACACTTCTTTCCTCCAAAGTCCAAATGGACATGGTCACAGGAGTCATAGAGGGTGAAGGGTGGGGGTTTGAAGTGCATATGTATGGGGGTGTGAAGATGGGGCACAGTAACAGAGTAAATTTGCATCACATTTGTTGGCAGTCTTGCAGCAGTGAAGGACACGGGGAAGAAATCTCAGTCGAGTCATGAATATGAGTTTATAATGTCCTACCAATGTCAAGCTGGGGCTCTGAACAGAGATATGCAAAACCACTCTCCAACTTCATTCAACTTATTGCTGATACAATCTGTGGCATAGCTAGGGGAGACGGGGAATCGTTACTGTTCAGACAGTGCTTATTAAATTCTGAGAGATGTCCTGAGTTAGTTTCAATATTAAGCTGAGAGCCACATGGTTTTGCCTTGTGCCCAAACTACCTCCAAAGGACCTTTGCCAGAGCTAAGAACAGTTAAAAATCAACACATCTACTTGCAGATGGTTTAATCTTATTGTCTTCAAATGACTTTGAATACTCTGTGTTTAATTCAGGCCTGCATGCACAGCAGGTGGTTGGCCCTTTGATCTCTGCTTGTGGATGCTGGGGGAATTTAAATCAAGGGGTGTCATGAAGCACATGAAATTACATGGACTGCAAGTTTTGACTTTGATCGTGTTGTCTTTTAAAATTAGGTTAATTTGAGAGTCAGATTTATTAGAAAACAGATTATGAGCAAACATCATTTTGGTGTCACCATATGGCCAGGTTACGATTGCACACTTGTTACGATTGTTCAGATAACTAATTTGTAATCAGAGCACTTTGAGTTTTTAAAGATGAACTTTTTTGCTGGTGTTCCTGAAGTAGTTTTTGTTCTTACTCTTTAGATACTTAGAGGGATTAAACAGTGTGGTCATTAATCATTTTAAAGCTGATTGCGATTTCATATGTCATTAAGCCTTCCAGTCTTTGTTTGGGTTGTTAAAGCAGTGAATTGGGTAAATTGTCTGCCACAGCCATTCTGTGAGAAGGTGGAAACTCATGAATCAAAGAGCCAATTGTTAAACCACCTGGAGAAGGAAGTCAACACTACATTATATTTGGCTGACAGCTGATACTAGAGACTACTGCCTCTTTTTAGTGATGGTATCGCCAGTTTAAAACATTTCTCATTCCTCTGAAAAAAGAAGATTGGGTTTGGGGTGACTTGTACACATGCTATCACTGATCCTAAATATGCAAGTGAGCTCAGAAAAATGTTAACACTTGGATACCTCTTTCTTCTATTTTAGAACTAAAGGTAATAGGTTTAAAGACCAAATAATCAACTTTCCCACTGCACACCCATTCAGAAAATTTGAATATCACTGAAATGTCCATTTAGTTCAGAAACATCATCATTAAATCAACCATATTACTGTAGCCACAGATGGTTGTTTGAAAGCCTTTATTTCTGTTAGTTATGGTGCATTTTCTCTTATAGTAAATGAAAACACAACATTTAAATCTAGAACATAACATCAGACCAACAAAAAACTTTAATATAGAAATTTAGTCTTAATGTAAAGTATATTGAATGCCTGCTTAATAGTTGTCGATTTTCAAAGGGTTCTTTTAATTTGACAAATGACTGGGAATGCATATTTTTAGTTATTGACTGGGCCTGTATTATTTGGATCCTTCTATACATATATCAATGGCTGAGTAAAAGTCTGAGAATGGCAAGTAATATTTTATTATTTCTACTTATTAAAGTCTCAGATTCCAGTCAGAAGTACATAAGACATTTTACTCTATGCTGTCTTGATTAATTCTATAACTTTTGACAAAGATTGTAACAAACTGATATCATTTTGACATTGTTGATGTCAGAAATTATGTTTCATAAAAGGATTAAAGCTCCACCTTCACAATTTGGCATTTTTCCACCATGGACATTTTGACAACTTTTTCTGGGAGGTTTTTCATCAACAATGCAACAATTCATATCATGGAAGATTTGTACCCACTTTGGCAACTGTGGTTTACAAGCAATTATCTATAATCTACTCATTTTCTCTTGTAATGAAATGTGGTTACATACGCAGTTAATGATATCAACTGGCAGAAAGTTGCCCAGAGTTATTTGGATTTGATTAGATGTATTATCTTTTAAATTTCATAAGAGTCGATTTGTCCAAATTTTGGTATTACAGTCTTAGGAAACAGGATGTATTATATCATTTCTCTTGATGAACGTGGATGCAGTGCGTCTCTTCCTCTTGGTTTTCAGTTTTACTCAAAGTATTTAGATGGTGAATATTGAACAGAAATAGATTGTTTTCACTTTGCAGGAGTGATGTTGCAACTAGTTTCTGTTCATGATAAACCAGTATCACCTTGAGGAGGGCACTCCTGAGGAAACACAATCTTTTGGGGCACATTTGCTTTCTCACAGTTGGCTCCATCCTTAGCAAGTGCAATTCTTCTTGTGAGTGGGCAGTATGCTCCTGACCTTTAAACTGGCAAACTATAAAAGTTCTCATTTTTATAACTTTTGAGACTCTATTCTTCTATTAGATCAAATTTCAGACTGGTCAGGCAAATTTCTACAACCTATATGTCCCAAATAATGCCTAAATATGATAAATTCATACTTATTTATTTTCAACAAAAGGTATGTTTTTTTCCTTTTCCATATTGTCTGTTACTTGACACAATACCAGTGTATGTATGGATGGATATAAACATCTTTCGTTGGTTTAGCCAGAGACAGCAGTATGAGATACTTCTGCATATAAACTGCCGAGGGGGAAGATTGGTGCACCTCAAAGAACTGCTGTCTGGAACTCTGCCATTTCTGACAAATCACTTGATCAATCAGGGCAGAAAAGGTCAAGGAGAGGGAAAACCTAAGGAGAAAAGATCAAAAATTTGTTTCAAGCAGAGAGTGACAAACTGTGCAATGTACAGTGTAATAAAATTATATAAAATAAGCCATTATACCCCAACAGAGATTTCTTAAAATTTTGTCCTTGGTGACATTGTAAAATATTTGTTTTGAAATCATACTGTTTTAGGAGTGTATTCAGTTTATATGCGTCAGTCCTATCAATATCTTACCATGGGAGCCGTTTATTTGTTTTGGATATGGTGACAGTCAACAAACAGCCCCCTACACTTATTTTTATGCTCATTTTGTCAGCTATCTCAGAGCTAATCCACAGAAAAAGGACTGAAAAAGGACTACACTGACGGCTTTTCTCAACATAACAGATGTTTTCGCAGTTTTTCCCTACTGACTTCAGCGGGAGTTTGATTGTACCAACAGGCTCCATTCTGTTGATCTGACTGGTTGGATCTTGTTTGGAATATATGGTGACAGACAGATGGCTCATCCACTTACCTGCCAAATATGTTTGAAAGTGCATGCCCTTTTCCAAACAGTTTTTAACAAAGGCTTCCCAGATGGTTCACTCTTTTAAATAGCCATCTGCTTATGGAAAAAAAAACAGACAAGTGACAAATTAAAGAAAAACCTGAAATTTTGACCCCTCAAGAATTTCTGTTGCAGTTGTGAGCGGTATTCTTTTGTATCATAGTAGTCAGAAAATACCAATCAGAAACCCTTTACAGTACAGAAACAGTAGTAGGATCTGCAAATCAATATCAATTTGCTCTGAGTGATCATCTTATGATAATACTTTGCTATGATGGGAATCGGTAGAACCTGTCTCAATCTCTAAAGCATATGAAGCCTCAGATATGCTGAGGCTTCATATGCCTCAGCATATCTGCTTATTATTACTAAGCTTTGTCTAGCATAGTAATGATATTAATCCTAGTAAATGAGTTTCATCCTCATGTCATCTATTGAATACCTATGCAATCGATATTAGTCAATATTAGATAGCACTCTCCATTGCCAAGAAAGTGAATATAGCACATCTTTAAGAAAAAATAGTTACAATCATCCAGATGTCTTTTTTACGTGTGTGATTTGTCCTTCTGAACATCTGTTTAGCTAAATATCTTGCACAATTAGGACTCATTGCATCATTAAGTAGCATATTGCTCAAAAAATAATTCCAGTTATGTTTTTAATATGCCCTTATCCTGTAATTGCTAGAGCTTTAAAACCACCCATTGAGTTTTAACAATTAACCTATATCACTGTCCATCATGGATTTCCATCTTGATTACCTGCGGACCAACTTTGCCAAATATCTTCTGTTTCAGCTTCTTTAGTTTCCATTACCTGTAACAGTGGTCTGGGTATAAGTAATTTCAGGTTGACTGGCGGTTCATTTTGTGGCTGTCCTGCCTCTAGCCTTAGGCGGTGGAGTTGCAGTCGAGAGGGAGTTCCTGCACCAGTCAATTACCAGTTAATAAACAGTGGAAGTTTTCTATTAGTGCTTGTTAGTGCGTGTAAAAGATTGTTGGTTTGTGGAATTGGGAGAAGGTACTGTGACTTTGGAATTAGAAAAAAGTACTGGGATAATTTCTTTCCCTGCGTCCTGTATATGACACCTAGTTCACTGACTGTTTCTTGAGATATTATTTTTTTATTAGATTTTCATCAGGCTATATTGTGCAGTGAAAGCCATTTGCTTTCTTTCTTTTTTTTTTCACAATTGCCTAGAAGTGTTTGGTCAGGACTTTCACATAAGGCAATATTTTATAAAGGGACTGTAGAGCACTCTTTCCACTATTTCCAATATTAAATGGGAATTTTGGAGACCAACAATGCAATTGTTGTTGTCGTACATATCATCATTAATAACATTAAAAGTCTCCAGTTAACATAATGTACTGTTGTATTTTGGAAAGCAGTTGTCACAAATCTTTATGTCTTCCACACATTGAGAAGAAAAAGATTTCACAGTGCTTACAGGGGAAAATTGCTTTAAGGAAAAACAGTGCAACTTAGTAGCCTTGGGAATTGAAACAACCTTAATTGGATTTGGAGAAGCCATATTTACCAAGGGAGCACAGCTCTGACAGTCTGACAGCCAAAAGCATGAATCATTAAAACTCTTTCCTGTCATATTAGACTACAACCAATAACTATTGCTACTTGCTACTGCTGACATAATGTGCCAAGGGGTGTACCACAGTATCTCTTGGCAAAAAGTCTTCATAATATATAAGGAATGTTGACAATAAATGTTCCCATCCTACAGGAAGGAGATTTGGCTTTCCACTTGAAATGTATCTTGTAGAAAAACAGTGAACGTTTCTGTGCTGATATCCTTCAACCAGTAGATGGAATACAACTTCCCATAATAGGTGGGAGTAATGCTATTTTGACAGTTGGAGTCATTGGTTACCAGCAGCTGGAAATTCGCCCTCCCATCACATTAACAAATCATTCTTTAATTGGCTCACCTGCCGATTTCCTCTCTTTCCTTCCTTGTGTTCCCTGAAATCCTCCATCAGATCTCCTCAGCTGGCTTACAAGCTCACCTTTCCTTCTCATTATGCACCCACACAAGAGGATATCTTTACTCTCTCTATTCCACTCCTATAGCCTTCCAGACAGACACACAGATTGTGTGTCCGTCTGGCTTTGAGAAAGCTTGTATGTCATTGATTTTTAAATGGGGCCTCACTGATACCATTTTAGCTGTGGGAGTGCCTGTAATATGAACGTTGCTTTAGGACCACATTTCCTTGTGTCGGTGTCGATATAATTAGCACATTCACAGGTGGAAACAATTTTACAGGCTTTGTTGTTATGCTCATCCTGCTCTTTCCTCTGGCTGTTTTAAGAGGTCCAGTAAGTGGACCAGTAGTTCACTGTATTGATTATAGTCATTGCTACTGTTTTAATGCAATGGCGTCATAGTATGCTTCATTCATTGTGACCATTTTTTTATCAAAAGGTTTTCATGTAATATTTAAGATTTGTCATTTGCACAGACTGAATAGCTCATTGATAAATGTAAAGGCGCACAATTATTGAATATAAGTATCCATTATGGAAAATGGTTTGCCTCTCTTAATGCACACTTAAATATAGGGTCATTTGCAAGCTGCTAATTACGATTCTAATATAAATAAAATGAGATTGTTCTTTTCACTCAAAATCCTACATTACTGCTTTTGAATACCATACAAAGTAGTGGAGGGCTGATACTTTTCTAGTATTCCAAGACTAATGGTGCAATGTTCTCTTGAAGACTGGCCTACAATGCTTGCCAGTCTCAGGTGACTGATAAAATCCATCCAGTAGTGAATCGCTAGGACTATGCACTGTAGAGTTTCGGTCCCTCTGGTCTGTTACAGAGCTCTCTTTCTTTTAACCACAGGGCTTTTCCATATGGACACCATTTATGGCTATTGCTTAATTACCTATCAAAAAACATCTCAGCTTTTGAAAGAAAAAGAGGTGTCAGGAGACAAAAGACAAAGATAAAAGAAAGAGGGCAGGCATAAAAAAGTGTGAATGATGGGAAAGAGAATTGGGAACACAGGACTGATAGATTGATAGAGGATGAGCTCTGCATCTCTGGAATGAATTTGAATGGATGGGCACAGACAGAAAAAGAGGAGGAATGCTTTGCAGAGCATGCAAGGAGAGCAGTGATCTGGCCAATGTCCTTTTTTGTTTAGTGTTTACAAACAACCCCAAATCGAGAGAAAAGAGGGAGGGTCTTTGCCACGGGTGGCTATAAATTACCTGTGATTGATGCATGCTGCCATAGAGGACGACAGTTAAAGACATGGAGCTCTCGTCGCCGACGCTCTCCACACTCTCTCACTCACTCACTTACTCTCTTCCTCTTCTTGAATTCAGCAACTCACCCACTTCTGGCCTCCATTATCCCAACAACACACAATTATTTGTTCTGTCGGCTACATGGCCTACCTTTCACGGTCATATTCCAAAGTAATCATCATTCCCCAATAGAGAGCTCCTGGTTAGAGGTTGTTGGTGTACTATCACACATGCACTTCATTTTGTAAATGTCAACCTCAGTCATTCCATTTCAGGCAAACATTTGTGCAATATGAATAAGCAATGTATATTTATTTTACCTATTTGACAGTTCATTGATTTTGACAAAGCGCAAACAGGTGCTTTAGTCCTCTTAGTATGAGAAGAATTATTATAGCATAATTTGCATGGCCCCCGATACGCATACCCGTTGAAAAACATTATGCTTCGAAATCATTTTGTCTTTTAACTCTCACTCAAAAAGCATGAATATTCTTCTGAAATACAAAACTACTGTAGATTTCAACTTGAACAAAGCTCTTCAGCCTTGGCTTTTTTTGTTTATG
Organism: Poeciliopsis gracilis; assembly: GCA_911649635.1. NCBI lineage: Eukaryota > Metazoa > Chordata > Actinopteri > Cyprinodontiformes > Poeciliidae > Poeciliopsis > Poeciliopsis gracilis. The sequence continues at coordinate 4,800,562 of CAJVRI010001403.1, forward strand.
CTATTAAAAGGACCTGTACCATCCAAACCAAAAATCTGTCTACATCATTTGTTTTATTTGATTTGTTTTTTACATTAGTCATTGAAATTCTATTTCCAATTTACTGGGTAGGCTTGTGGCCTATCATCACTGGTGATGGGTAATGTTTTTTTTTTTTGTTTGTTTTTTTTTCTGGACTGAAAATGGTCACTTTTGTTTCAAAAAATGAACTTGCCAAAAAACACTGTGCTCCTTGCTAATCATTCGCACTCCTTAAAATAGAGCATGGTTTTTCTGCATCTCAGTCCTTTTATTTAATAGGCTGCTCTGAAATAAAAAATAAAAAAAACCCTCATATATATACTTAAAAGTTACAGATTCCTATGAATAATTTTGTTGCAGAATTTCTCAAACCAGCTTATCCTATTGTAACTAGAATTACAACAATCTATTGAAAAGACAATGGAATTACTGTCTGAAGATATGCATAATAAAGATGTTTGTTTTTTTTCTCTTTCTTTTAGCTTGAAACTGCTCTTCACAACCCAGTTAACTGTGCATTGTTGGGCTTTTCTGCAGCAAGTACCTCTTTACCTCAAGGCTACCTCTGGGTAAGTTATGATAGTGACACATGAAGAAATGCAGACTCTTGCACATACCATTCACAGCAGTTACTATTTAAATATTTTGCTGTAAATGAGAATAAATCTGTCTTTAACTTTGGAGATATTTGAAATTGTCCCCTGGAAACTATTGTAAATAATTTTTATATTGCTGTGAGAAGTAAACAACTGCAACACACAATTTTATGAGTGGGACAAATCATTCTCAAACACTACCACTTCACTACCCCTGACCTCTCAGGAATGTAACACAATCTAGGATGAGGAAAGATTTCGGAGTGGAAAAAACAAAGAAGGAAATCTTTTTTTTTCTCTTCAAAAGTTTCCATTTTTGTCCCTGGCCACAATGGAAAGGCTGGTTAATTTATCAGGTACACCTCTTTTGACCTAAAAGGTGGTTCAATCAAGTGTTGGCCCTCCAAGAGTGAGAGTGAGGCCCTGCGTCTCAGACTTAATTGCATTTGAGGTGCCATTCTAAAGGAGATTCGACATTCACTCAGATGAGGAAATGACATCATTAGCATTCTTGGCCTCATTCCTGATTGCTGCCTGAAATTGTTTTATTTTCAGCATTTTAATTCTCTGGTTTTTATCACCACATAAATGTATAACAAAGCTGTGTTTCCCTTTTGACTTTGCAGCTCTTTGCCCACTACTTTTTTAGGTGGATTTCGTAACTTTAGTCCTATGTAATGTAGATGTGCAGCAATTTAATATTACTAGTCCATTGAATAAGCCCTCAAAAAAATCAAGTAATGAGATTAAACCATGCTTTCTTCTACTGTGCCCACTGTCAGATCTTTGCTTCATCATTACCTGCTTATCTCCATATTCCCACTTACCCTTTACAGTCAATTGAGTAACCTTAAAAACAAATTGGGGCTTGTTTTTAGCTCTCTAAATGCTCTTTTAGAAACATTCATTTGGTATCGCACAAGGTAAATGTTACTTCTATGATATGAATAACATTAGTTTGCAACAAATTATATTTTACTTGCCATAACAGTTTAAACACGTCACTCTTGACCACCTCACCTGTGTTTCAGGTCAACTGAGCTCAACATTTAAAATGATGACAGCTCATTATTTTAAACTTTTCTTACTTAGATTTGGATTCTGGTGTGGTCATAACAACCCGGAATGATCAACCTGCATGAACGATTGATTATGTCTGGAAATAAAAATGTGTCATTACTCTGAAAGACATCCGTCTGTAAAGCTAATGTTGATATCCAGCCTTTTTAATTCAGATATTATAGAAGGTGTTCACTTTTTTAGTTGTTGTTACATGTGTTGTCACAATGTTTTTATTCTGTTTTTTCCCTCTCTTTCTGTGGGTTTAGAAGCAGATTTCTGTTGTTTTCTGGTATTCTCTCTATCCATCTTTCATCCGTGTACTTGTGTCTCCTTTCTTTTCTGTCTCTCTGTCCATTAACTTTTAAATCAACCCAATGCATATGGTTTCTCCATATGAATGCTAAGTCTTTTTTCAAAGTGTAAAACATATACAAGTGGGTCTTGTATATGTTAAATCTTATATCTGAAGTTCATAATAAAACTCAATGTATTAGTCATGTTCATCTGAGGACAGAAAGAGAAAGTTTTACTTGTTTGTGCCAAAGCCAAGTTGTTCTTTGTAAAAAAAACATTTGTAAAATGAAGTTTAACAAAAAGAGAGAAATCTTGTTTTATATAAAAAACTTTAGAGTGAGTAATCTGCAGTGTTTGAGCTCTGGAAAGAAATAATTCAAACCATTTAGTCAGCTCTTTGACTTCTAAATGTGACTCTTTTGCATTTGCTGTCATGAGAAGCTATTTAAAACAATATGTTACAAAACATAAACAAAGCTCTTTCCTCAAAAATAAAATATTAATGGCAATAATTATGATAATTATAATCATAATAATAGTGAAGGCCTGCGGTTCCAGTATGAATAATTAGTGGCTGAGTGTTCACGCCCCCAGTTGGTTCTACCTCCCTGGCAGCCTTGTCAAATAAGGGATGACACTAATCATGTTAAAGTGAGATGGGCTATGGGGATTTCTGCATGCTTTGATCAGAGTAATGACATTGTGTCTAATCAGCCTGATACTGCAATGTTTGCCTGAATGCCTTCACCTTCCCCGTCCCACTTTTTCTACCCTCGTAGTTCTCGTTCTTGGGAACAAAATCGCTTCAAATGCTGCCTTTTTGCTTCCTATTGTGTACAACAAGAATATATGTGCTGTGGAGAAAAGTGCATATGCATCCATGTCAGGGTTAATAAAGAAACTCTTAGCCTTCAGTTTTTCACTTTATATTAAATGAATTCAGACAAAGCCACTTTATTCTGCTTTTTTCACTGGTTTCATAGCAACAATCTACTCAGTGCTACCAGAGCATTTACTGATTTAGGTTTGTGATTAAAGCAGAACACAACTGTATTGCACAACTCCAGTTGTTTGGCATTTTTTTATAAATGGAAATGATGTCACTACACAGTATTTTCAACAGATACTTACAACTTAAATTAGAAGAATATGAGAAAAGAATGTTAAAATGCCTGGCTGAGTCTGCACTGCTTCTGGCTGTTGTTCTTCAGTGACTTGAAACTGTTCTGTTTTGGAGGGGGGGAGCCTTTGCTGCAAGATGAGTGCTCCCAATCTTCTTTTCACCCTGTGCAACAGACCATTATTTGTTCTGGCTCATTTTCAAGAGCCCAAAGGATTGCTCCTGTCCAGATTCTGTGTGCTGATACAAATCAAACAAATGATTGCATGCAAATAAGGATGAGTGTTGCAGAGAAAAGCTAAAGACTATATTTAGCCCATGTCCCACTCACATGTTATGATTTATCCAGAGGAAATAATTCCTTGCTGTCTTTACAGCAAGCAGGTGGGATTTTTTTTTTCTTAGAAAAACAAAATCCTACAGGCATAACAATTTAAATCACATTAGAACCAAAACACAACACAGGAATTGTTTGGCAATGACAACAATGCCACCTTAACTGAAATTTCATCAGAGAGAGTGTGGATGACTTCTGTTTTCCTATTTTATTTCAGCACTGGGAATTAAAAGGAAACTTAAAACCAATACAACAGTGGTTCATACGAAGTCAAGCCCCAATTAAATCTTGGCTTGTTAGATTTCCACTCACTCTGACATGTTGGTTCCTCTTGCACTCGTTATGACTGGTGTAGTTTCATGTAAATATCTTGCTGTCTTTCTTAGTATGGTATCGTTTTTATTGCCCTTTTGCTCTTGGAAGTCTCAAAGACATGTTTAGAAGCTGCATGAGCAAATTATTTTCTAAACTGCGACCAAACACCATAGACTCCCAGCTGCTCTATGTTGATATTAAATTTCATTGGTCCTGAAAACAGGATCTGAAAGTGTGCGGCATGACCTTGTATAATTTCTTATAAGAAGTCAGTTCAGTTAATTGAATATGATTTTATTTTTATTTTATCTTGACTGTAGCAATATATCTCACATTTGATCTAGGCAGCAAAAGAAAAAAAAAAGAAGAAAACTCATTGTCAGGCAACTCAAAGCTCTTCAGAAACTTATGAGACCCTCTCTGTTCTTCAGTGATGAAACGATTGTAGACGTTTAGATGATTGTTTGATCTTCTTGGGATGATATTATGCAATGTGCTATGAAAAAAGAGTGGGGGGGATAAAAAGTGACAAGGTCTGAAAGAATCAATGATCCACCCATTTTTTTTAAAACCTCCATTGTTGACTTCTAAGAAACATTGAAACTAAGACAAGTTCTCCTCTGACCTTCATAATTTAAAGATATGTAAAACAGTTTAACAATGACCTGAGGACAACTGCTGTCTGAACTTTCTCAGTTTCAATAGAATAATCTTTGTAATAAGTATGCCATCAGGTAAAGTAACATTTGAACAGCTGAATGAAAAAGATATTGCTTACTTCAAAATACATGAATATCAATAAACCAGTCATTGGTGATCAACTTTCGAAATTGTCTTTAATTAATCAGTCAAATAAAATGTATCTGAAACATCAATTACACCTTTCTACTGACTAACAAACTTTACCCGTTATTAAAAAAAGACTTTACTAATGTTTTAACGGAAAAAAACGGTCTCTTGTGATAAAGAAATGAACATTTTATTCATGATAATGCATTCTTTTAAAATTTGTTTTAAATTAGGAGGGATGGTTAGAAATGAAAAAGAGAATTAAGAGATTAAGAGATTCCAAAATCTTATTTCACCACTGTAATCCAGCAGCTCTCAGAATCTGACTGCTATTTTTTCTCCTCTCTTTTCAGAAATGAGTTGGTTTCTCTTGATTGATTTCTCACTACTGAATTTTGGAATATTCTGCAGGTTCCTCACTTTCATACCATGCAGTCAATGCAAAGCTCATGTTCTCAAAAGCCATAAATATATCCAACACATGGAAACAAATAAAAAAGATTCTTAGACAAATAGACAACTTACCATGTACAATAAAAAATAAAAATTATAGCACCAGTCTCTAAAGGTTGATCAAGCGTCTTGACTGGGTGGGATCCAGCTACTTTGATGGACAAAAGCTTTTTTGAGAGATCGACTTTGTGCATGCTTTATGCCATACAACAGCTTCTTGGCAGGAATAGCTTCAAGACTCCTCACAAGGCTTATCACCCAATGAGAAATAGATTTTAGTGTAACCATGACAACAGGTTGTAGGGGAGGAAGACTGAGTTACAAAAGTATGAGCAATTACCTCAATCATAATAATAGTAATTTTCCTGTAACTAAAATGTTAAATATTCAGGTTATTTTAATGTAGACATTAAAATAACTAATGACTATATTAGTCATTAGTTATTCACTAATGTCACTAAACGCTAAACTAAGAAAACATTTCTGTAATTTATAAAATCCATCTGATCAGCTGAAGTTTTCAGGAGATCACAGCATTGAAAGGTTGAAATTTAAAAACAGTATTTCTTGCTTAAGTCTTTCTTGCTTAAGTCTTTGTCCTTTTTCAATGAGATTTTATTTTGTTCCATACAGGTGGCTGGTGCAGGTGAAGGTTTTCAGGGCCACATAGAGATTTTTTCCCTCAACAGGCCTACCCCACGGGCTGTGAAGAGCCTACAGATCAGTTCTGCAATTCGTTGCTTGGAGTATGTGCAGGCACCTTCACCAACAGAAGAGGAAGATGCGGGCATTCATAAGGCCACCACAGGGACCGGTACCAACATTTGTGTTGGATTAGATGATGGCCGGTAAGCATTTTATCCTTAAAAATGTAACAAAATGCCTTTCAGTACACCTTCGTTTATCTTTTGCCATAAAATAAAATCAGATAGTGTCATTTGTCAAGCCCCTATAAGATTTTCAATTGTAAAGATTTGCTTGTCAATATTCCATCAAAACAAGAAGTCAGAGTTGATATCCCTGCATCGTATCAATACTGCCACTTGTGCAAAGATCAGTTTCATTTTTAAATCCAATAAAGCTTTTGATACCGTCACTGAGGAGATCAAAGGTTTAGAGGATAGATTTAATCTCAGTTTCCAGTCACAGCGACAGTGAATAGATTTTTGATTTTCTCACAGAAAGCACACTCAGATAGCACATTGTTACCATTCTATATATCTTTAAGTAACAATAGTGATTGTGGGGTGTTTTTAGTCACAGATGTGACTGAAAAAAAAAAACAGATTAGGGCAGTTTACTTGTGCTGACTCATTATCCTTCAGTTAATGTAATCTATCCAGGGAAAAAATTCATCTAGCTGTGCAAAAAATTAAAAAGAAAAACAAATTAACAATTTCAGGTCTCATAAGACTGTCAGCTCCAATGCTGCATATTTTTTATTTTTCCAGAGATAAATAAACAGCAATATGCAGTTTTCATCGTGAGGAGAATAAGACGCTGCAAAGTTCAGGTGGCATTTAAAGCAGGCAAAAGACAGAGTGGTTCCACATGTGAAATGCTTCGTGCACTGTTAAATCAAACTGCATGAAAACGAGCTATTCTGTCATTTCAAATGACACTCATTTATCATGTTTGCTCGTGCTACTTTTGTGCTTTCAGCATTCTGGTCTATGGGAGCGCAGACACTGCAGCACAATGCCTACTGACCCTCCACAACCCAGAGGGCTGCCCTGTGCTGTGCCTGAAGCACTCCGCTCGCTTCCTGTTTGCGGGTTTGCGGAATGGTACAGTGATGGTTTATGGAAGGAATAACAATGGTGAGGTTCTTGGTTAGTCCCTCTCTCTCTGTACTAATGGCTTTATTTTTTTTTCTGTTACGGGAAATATCTTATCTTAAGTGTAGTCCCTCTGAAGGTAAAAACATTTATATAATAATGCTAAAAAAATTTTCAAAACAATTCAATAAAAACAACGAAGGCATCTTGGAATGACTGTATTAACGTATTTTTATGATTATATTTACAACCCTGGAAAACCATACATAAAGAAAGCAATACATATATTTTTAAAAGTTAGAAGCAATACATATATTTTTTAAAGTTAGTTTATATTTTTTGTTATGCTAGTTTATTTATTCATATTGAATCATCAAATGATTTGGGTGTCTTATGTTCTAACAACATGATTGGGTCATTTATAAGCTTTCCTCTTCAAACCTTGAAATAATTATTGTAATAGTTTGCACACTTCACATAGCTGTCACAAAAACTATTGTGTTCAAGGTAAACTTATTTAATTTCCCTATAAATATTGGTGTTTGGGAAATAAAATCACAGAATGTATTCATTCTTTTTGAGCTGCCAAAAAAGCTGCCAGTAAATTACTTTTTGTCATTATGTTTTCCCTTTCCTTCAGAGGGATTTTTCACACCCACTGCAAATATGAACGTAACACTTCACCATGTGGTAGATGGCATGCCATGTTTAGTCAGGCGTTGCACAAGGCCAATGGGGCTTAACACCATCGCAGAAAAGGTTTGCACTCTTCAGAGCCAGCAGGAGCACAATAGCTCTATCAGTGGGTTCCTTTTACCTGGCCAAAGTATGTCAGCATGCCTGTCTGCCTACTGCGCTCCCCACTTCTCCCAAGCTGAGAGAATGATTAATTACACCAAGCTGCTGCATGCTGATTAAATATTACTATTCATGCTTTATAGATATATATAACAATAAAGGACAGGAGAAGAGCTCCCGAGGGTGTCAGAGAATGTTTGTGGATTTGGCACACCTGTTAAAGATTCATGCCCTTGTCAAGCATGATACTGTCTGTAACAACCAGAAAATACAGTTACCTGACACTTGCCCCAAAACAAAAAAAACTGACATTAAAACATTGCTCCTTTGTTTTAGGTGTGCTTTCTCAAGACATGTCCATCAAACTTCAGGCTAGCTCTCTTTAAATTTCACTAAAAATGTGATGAGAAATTTGATTCTATTTGACAAGCCCATTCACTGTGTTTAGGTACATCAATACTAGACCGATGTCTGAAAACTGCTGATATTATTGGATGTGTATTGGTCAAAAGTTTCACATTTATAAGAGTCTGCGAAGACACCTTGAATCCGCCGTTGTTTTTGTTGTTATCTGTCTGCGCATGCATAGAACAAACCCTGCAACCTAGCGTTCTGTGCATGTTTGCTTTCACACCTGCAGAGTACTTCACACCTACATGGGGGGGGTTTAATGAAAAGTTCCACTATGAAATCTGGTTTCAAAAAGTGCCAATGTCTGAGATTCTGTTCACGAGAGACATGGAAGTGCACATCTGAATCGCTACAAAAATGCTACAGTTTCACTGAAAATCGGCACTGTGTAAATGTGGCCTTAAAGATGGAGAAATGCTGTCAAGGCTTCGGCTAACGGAGGATCAGAGGCGCATTTGCAAGTGTGAATTTTGAAAAGGTGGGAAAATGACCTTTACAACATGCCAAACAATTAACCTGTGGAAGTCAGAAGGTATTGTAAAGCTATTCTTCTATGAAAGGGAAAAATAAACAACTGAAAATGTTAATTAAATGGCTGAATGCACCCCATTCTTTAATTTCCCTTCATTAAGGCAGAGCAAATGGAAAGGCTTGTGTAATCCCCTTTAAAATGGGCTTTTATGTTACCTGCAAGGTCTGCCTTGTGATTAGGACTCCAAGAAAAAGGTCTGCTTCACTTTCACACCAATAAGGCAAAATGATCTGATGAGACATCGAGAACTGAAGTTCCTTTCAAACAGGGACAGAAGCTGGTGATAACACAGTGGGAGAGTGCATTAAAGTTTACTCGAAACTTATTAGCATGTGGGTGGAGAAGAAGCAAATGTTGTTCTGCACAGTGTGTGATGATTTGCAGTGTCACTTTTTTTTATTCAACTAGAAGACCATAGTTCTATTCAACCCACTGCGAATATTCTGTCACATCACTTGTTTCACAGAAACAGGAAAAAAAAGAACTTTACTGAACCCTCTTCACTGACTTTCTAGCTGTTTTGATAAGTTAGCTCACTGAAGCTGGTGGGTTAAGTTGATCACAATTACCTCACTCCATATGACACTGTTAGTGTAAATGCTGAGGGCCTGTTTTTGTAGTTTATTAGCTACCTTGGGGGAAAATAGCCAGTGATTTTTTTGACTTTTCTGTTCATCTTTGAGATAAAAAGGTTTATGTGTTATTGCAGATGACCTCTGGGACCCTGAATCTCCGATATGTGTTAGCCTGGGAGCGGAGCCAATTCGGACTTTGCTGGTGCTGGATGAATCTGTGTGGGCAAGCTGTGGGAACTCTGTCACAGTCATACAAATATCTACCCTTACAACTCAGGTAAACCCCTGTATTATTCTAAAACTCTGTTTTGTGGGTAAAAATTTTCATAACAAAATTTCTTTTTCAACAGAAAAATACATTTTCTGTTTTCTGTTATATGTTTTCTTCTTTCACGAAAGAAGAAAACATACAGCTGTTCGCAGCTGCTGAATGTAAGTAATAAAGTAACTTGTAATCCAGTAATCAGTAAAGTAACAAAGATACATTTTTACAGAGTAATCAGAAATCAAGTTGCTTTTTCGAGCTAACCATCACTTTTAAAAACCCCTTGTCTATACAAAGGATATTTTTATAGTCTATTGCTGAACTATAACAATATCCTTTATAGTAAAAACAATTCAGAAATAGTACTTTGAAAACAAACATAAAGGGAATGGATTATTTTATTAATCCTAACATATTCTGTCAACAAAATTCTGTAATTATTTTAACTAAAACATTGTTAAAGCTTTAGAGAACCTACAAGACATTATGTTGTCTATACATATTTTCTCTGCAACATTTGAGGTAATATTCTTTCATTTCAGAGAAGATTTATGAATACAACCTTTGAGAGCCAGCAATCTAATCTGCAATGTCATCAAGATTTACTGCCACTGGAGCTACTACATGGACAATGAGGCAGGCCCTCTTGTAGATTCATAAAAAATGTGTAGAAGCCCTACACAAATAAGCTATACTGCAGGAACTGTGAGTGATGATACAGTGCCTTGCACTATCATTTTCTAAAAGTCAAATGGGCGGTTGTGTCTGTCATTATTTCCATTTTTGTGCAGTTATCCTCCGAGGTGTTCTCTCCTTTTGATATGTCATTAAGACTTTAGAGCAGTGCAAGTTTTCTGGCTGTGGTCTATGATAATGAATGACATAAAATCAAATTATTCTGGGCAAGGTAAACATGATACTGAGAGACCAAACTGAAACCCATTACTATTTAACTATATGTCCCAGGTGATAGGACATAGTTGAATAAATAGATTGAGTTTTATGTTGGAGAGAAAAGTAGCATGTGTTGTAAATATATGCAGGCTGGATAAGCTTACATTTTACTGATAGGATTGATAACATTTAACAGGCCAAAAAAAAATGAGAGTTTCTCTTTTTACAGTTTTATCCGGAGTCCATTTTTAGGAGAATATAATCTAGATCAGATACAATCTTCATTTTAACATGTAATGTAAACATAGTTAAGTGAGCCTCAACTTCCTTTTTTCTGCTAGCCACCTTACAGTTGCTGATTCATCTGTGTGAAATTGAACTCCCTGAGCCCATAAACCTCCGTATGCATCACTAGCAGTTTTTCTGCATGTGTCCAAATGATGTGATTTATTTAGTTGTTTTGAACAAAGACCACTTTCTCAGCATCTTTTAGCATGTACACTGAACAGTAAATTTCAAACTCTTATCTCAAACAAACTGAGACATACTCTTAGAGAACTTCCTTCAACAACTAAACAAATGTTTGGTCATATTTTACTGTATGTCCTTGTGCAAATTAAAACTAGGTAGTTGTCAACATACAACAATGCACAGTAGAAAATTAAATGTAATAATTATTCACACTTAGTGTACTTAAAATAGCTGCTAATTTTTGTAATTCTTTTCTGTTTTATGAAACATGTTAAATTAATAATAACCTGAGCAAGGACAAAATGCAGTTTTCAAAAGATTTCATGCACTAATTCTCATTTTATTTAAGTCAAATTTGCTTTTTGGTCAGCAGTTAATTTTACAAAGTCTCTTTCTAGTGCCAAGTTGACATGGCAAGATAATTATGCAGTTTTATTGTTTTGGTTTTTTTTTTACCTGACTTGTCGGCTATGTTTGTTTACTCATAACTTAGGTTTGATTTAGACAGAATTTGCGAGAATTCCTGTGTGACATCTGAATTTTTGAGTGACACTTTTTAGTGTGCCTTGTGTTGTATTTGCCATGGGGTCGCAAAATCACCCACTCTTTCTGAAATGAAGTGCTTTAGATGGTTGTCTGGTGTCTCTTGAGCCCTTCTAATTGACTTGTTTCATCCTATTCTTTATTTTACAATTCTGTATGAAGTCTAAGGTTTTATAAATTGTATGAATTAAAGCATACAAATTTGCAAGATCAGTTACATAAAACCAAAGGAGAAAAAAGAATAATATGAATGAAAATGATAAAAACTGTTTAGGCCGGGTTACATAGGATATCACTTTGGAACATTTAAGTTTGTCCTGACAAGATGTTATGTGGATTTGGAATCAGCAAGATTATAAAAGTATTGTTGTTGTTCAATAACCAGAAAGCTTTACAAGGCTTTTTACAACCAATCAACTGTCCATTCTTCCATCATGAAAAGAATCTTTAACAAGTGGAAAATGTTCAAAGCAAAATAGAGGTATTCAAGGCAATTCTTCCAAAAGTTTGATAAATTCCTTTATGTTATCTTGCTACTCAAAGTCTCAGATAGCATTTAAATACTGAATATCATTGCGACACCATTGTAAGAAACATAAACCCCCAGCCCCTCCTACGCTTTTAAAAAGGTTTGTCAAACAGCAACAATTCATAACGCTGAATTTAGCATCTGGAGTCCTTGAACTCCAACACTGGAAACTTAAATGGGGAATAAGATTGGTCTACAGAAGAAAGGAGTCAAAGTGTTTTATTGGAGTGTATTGGACACAATTCCTAAACACATGTAATGAGGACTAATACCAACTCAAAGAAGGCCATTAATTTAGATTGTTGCTTGTCCTTAAGTGCGTTACAATGTAATTTCTACTCTGTTTTTTCCCAACAAAGTTCTCGTTATATAATTTATGACATAGTGAAATACACCATATGTTGTTTGCTTATCTGAGGTTACAATTGCCTAATTTTAGCACCAACCATGGCTTTTTAAAATACATCCTGATTTCCAAACCTTCGTTGTCTAACATGGTGTAATTACTCATTATCATGGCTGTAAGCTGCAGCAAATGAGGAGAAGCAGTTGACAAATCTAGACTTTCACTAAAAGGACAGCTGCTTACCAAGTCTGCTCCAGGATCCACATAATCAGGAAAGAGCTGAGCTTGAAATGTCTCCTTTTGTTCATCACCTCTTCTTCCCTTTCTCTGTCCTCGAGAGACTCATGCTTAAGCAGCTGATTGGCCACGCAATGAAAGCACAGATCTGGTTCAGGGTGTCTCCCAGAGAGCTTTGCAGGTCAGCTCTGGTTACCTCTTTGCTAACCTTGTCTTACTCCCTAATGTGGACCCAAGAGTATGAGCTGCATAGGAGCCACTGTGCATGTAAAGAACCTGAACAAGAATAATGCTTTCTCCTCAGAGAAGTTAGGACAGGTTTAAACCATCACTTCCTTGGTTTCCTTGTTTTTCTGCATGGATTATCATAGTTTTGTAAAATTTGCTGCACTTTTAAATTGTTTTTTGATAACTTTAGTGGACACCACAGACCCTGTTTAATTTTCTGCAACTGATCCTGCAGTCAAGCATCTTGTGTTACAAGTCTTGAATTCTAAATCTGTTGTTATTTAAAAATAACCTTTACCGTTTCTGGGAGAACAAGACTGTTTCCTGTGGTTTCTAAATTGACACCAGCAGAATCCCAAGGAAGTTTGATAGCACTAACAAATTTGTTTTAGCCTTCATCTTTGTATTATTTCATTACATTGCCTTCCCACAACTGGGATAAATGAAAATTATGTACGTACAAGATGACCACATTATATTGGAAATAAATTAAATCTCTGCGGCTAAAGCAGCTGTTTTATAAACCAGTTCATCCTTTCAGACCAAATCTGGGAAATTTTTTTTATCTTAACGGAGAAAAAGCCAACATGTTAATTGGCGACAAAAGGGTCATTCAAGATACACAATCATAAATAATAAAATAATTGCTGAATAAATATTTTTCTTAATGAGGGCTGAATTGTTCCATAATGTTCAAAGTGAAAATATTATTGTATTGTAATTAATCAGATTTTTTTGCTCTTAATTTCAAAGAACCATGTTTCCATAGTATAAAATATTTATGTCTTAGTACCTATGTCATTTTTGAAGTGTTTGTATCATGACAACCCTACTGTTTTATGTTATAATAACTAAAGCAAATTTGCATTCAGCTAAAATCCAAATTGGTGGCCCAAAGCTTCACAAAAAAATAAGTGAAAGAAAATTGTCTACAAAATTTAGTTGATTTGTCTGTATGACCATTTTAAATATTTTTAAATGTCTTAAAATCTTTCTTATCCCCCATTGTGGGCTAGTATTATCCTTTGGAGACTACAAAGTCTGAATTCATGCAGCTGTCTTGTCACAATCAAAGTGACTGGATTTATACCCTTCTGCATATTTCTTAGAGAACAGAGGTGAGCGCTGAAAGTTAAGTGGCAGAGAGATATTAAAATGATGTCTCAGTGGGCTATTTTGTTGCTGAGCGGTCTGTGGCATTGGCTCATTATTTTTGTTTCTTTTTGCAAAACCTATTACAGCCATGCTCTGAACCGCTCTCTACCAAGGTCCATTACTTATAAAACTCTTAGTTTTGAATTTTTTTTTTTTTTTAAACCACTTTACTTCTAACAGAAGCCTTAAAGTGTAAGTAAAATTGCACAAATATTAACTATGAACCCAATTTACATTTAATCAGAGCATATAAAAAGGCTAAATAGCAGCAGGAATTTAGAATGACAATCCGATTTTGAAACAGCTTAATTGGAGAGAAAATTAAGAAAATCTCAACCTATCAAGTAAAGTTTTATCTACAATTTAATCAAGACAATAAGGGTTGATTGAATCTGCTGATAGCCCCAACGCTTTTGCTTTTGATAGTCCAATCTTTGTGTTAAAGGCCACTGCAGAGGTCTCTTTCACTCAGATTCTACCATGCCTTAACGTAAAAGGACATGTATGGTGCTTACAGGCTCTGATCAGTACTTACTGGCACCCCTTGTTCTATTCTTCACTATATTATTTGCTGCTCCTCTTGGTTTAACCTATCACTCAGCTGCCCTCTCCACTCCTTCGCCCTCACAGTGGAGATGTGGAATCAGCTCATGGCAAAGGACAAAGACACCTTGTCGCCTGGTGTAATGAAGGACTAATGAGCTGTTCAGACCAGCTGTAGTGTTTGCAACTTTGGCTCTGCTGTTATTTCCCACCGCTGGAGGTGGACTATAGGAGGGATGTTGCCGTTAGTGTGACACTGCCGAGCTGAGTGGAAAAGGGCACATTACTACTGTCAAGCTTCACTGAGTACCTCATCTTGCTGGATTCAGTAGAATAATACCAGATTGTTGGTTGGGGGCAACATTGTGACTTGTACTTATCCCTGTATATGACACAGCTCAGCAGGCATTCAGCACATTTGGTCCACAGTGACTATGTATCATAAAATCTTTAGGGAATTCAGCTATTTAGTGTAAAGCTAGATTAAATGCATATATTACTTTACTATAAATATTAAAGACCTGCTTTAAAAAAAGCCTCTTATGTGATTTACGTTTCTGGACTCCTTTGGTCTCCTGTGATATACTGTTCTCCACGTAACAGAATGCCCTCCAGGTGGTTTCAGACATATGGTTGGCAAGATGGCAGTCTGCAACCACAGTATGTCAGAAATTGATGAGCTGAAAGTCGCTGTTAGCTCCACCATGCTTGATAATGATTAATGTGATAATTATGCCATGCAACATATAGAAAGATGAAACTCTCAATACTGTTTTTGTGCAAGCTTGTCCTGTTTGATTAAAAGTGGGTTACGGAGGGCAAAATTTACCTTCTAATTATAAATATTTAACTTTTTGATCACTGCAAAAACACAGGGATGTATTATATATAGTTTCCCAGCTATATAAGGCACCCGCTGCTGGAGCATCAATTAGAGAAAAAACATCAAAGGCTTCTTTTCCCTAATTTCAAACAAAGGAAGGCCTACTGGCAAGGGCGCACAAACAGGTGGTAATCCCTGTCTGCCAGTGCATTTGGGTTGGGGTGGGTGGCAAATTCTCATCCTCACTCAGTCACCCTCAACCCAGAGCTGAGTAATTGCCCAGTTTTATGCAACTTGTGTATTGACGATGATATGAGTTCCAAGATTATGCCCAAACCTCCCCTTGTCATGCCAAAGACCGCAGGGGCTGCATGTGTTTCCACGATAAGGCTCATTGCATTTATTTCAAACAACTCATTAAGACTGTGTGCCTGAAACTCTTGCTACATTGTGCTCTTTAAAAGATAGAAGCTGCACAAATGATGCAAAAAAGCATTCTCTGTGGATCTGGGACTATGTGAATTACAAAATTAGGAGGGACATTTAGATCTAATTTGCAAAAGCAAGTTTATGGCAACAAATGGATGTGATTTGAGGGTCTCCGCTGACCTCATCAATCACCATTAACAACCGATAAACAAATGCTTTAAACTGTTAAAAATGAGGGGGGGTTAAATAGTTTATTTAGAATAATGATTGAAATATTTAAACTCATGAGTTAAGTCTGCAGAAATCAATAGTTCCTATTATGTGAATGTATAGAGTAGGTTGTAAATATATTCCTCAACCCTGAACATTTTTCTATTCTCATTTTTTGTCAAACTTCAGTGTATTTCCCGAGGATTTAATATGCTAACCGTCAAGAAACAAGCAGGAATCTAAGTGACTATGAATTTCTCTTTTTAATTAAATGTCTACAAACATCTGACTTGCATATGTATGTAGCTGTCTTGTCATGTTTATGATGGTGTCATGACAGTCTTATTCACAACCCGTCAAATACCGCAAAATGATTATCAGTTTTTTAAATTTCTGAAAACTAAGTATTAGTTTTGAAAATTCCACAGATTCCAATAATGGAGGATGTACTGAACTCTTTAAGATGGTCAAAGCTTTGAATATTGCCTTATTATCTACCTCTGTTTCACTGTTTTCCACAACTTTATCCATATCTTTACGATGCTGTTTTCTCACCAATGTTTTCTTACAAACCTCTGAGGTTTTTTTGCTGAGGTTAAATTGCAAATAAATGGCTGTATTTTCTAATATTTCAATTGGATTTCACAAAGCTAGCCTAATCAAATATGACAAATAACAGGACTCCTAAGTTTTACAAAGTCTAAAATGGTAGAAATCCAGTATTGTTGATGAAGAATGTGCTTTACTCAAAATCCCAGTACAGCATCAATAAGAAAGCTTACCAAGCATCTGAAAGAGTAACTAATAAACTAAATCAACTTTTTTTTTTTTTTTCATACATAAAGTATCTAAATTTGTTCCTAATGGTACTTTCTTAATGTTTCTGTGCAAATTTTTACAATCCAGTGTAAACTTGTTCAATTCTGTGATATCTTATCTACAGTCATCTCAGTGGTGGCTACTGCAGTTGAATTTTCCCACTGGTCACAAGCTTTACGTCACACAGAACCGTATTTGGACATAAAAACATCCCACTCAGACATGCCTGTGCTTGCAAATCAGGAGTTGGAACTGCATTGATCACTACTGTTTCAGCTTTGCACATGTGTGATATATTCTCTCTGTGAACATGAAGTGGCATGGGGCTCCTCTGCTCAGACTACTGGTGGTATGCTGGAGAACGGATGGCTGTGTATGACTGACTGCTGTGCTGAGGAAGCGCTCAGGACTCACTGCAGCACACTCACTCAGGACACAGCAGGGCTGCAGCAGAACTGCAGAGCGACTGGTGCCTGCACACATTGCCGCCATAAAAGTCTCCAATAACAAAAAAATTAAGAGATTTGTCAGGAGTTACTTTTTTGAAAAAGAAAAAAAAAGAGGAGTTCAAAGAGTTACCAAATATAGTGAAGAAGTGTCAAGTTGGCAACAGATTCTTTCATCCTGACCACAGCCCTGCTTAACCCCCTCCACTCATCCCCACACTTGGCTGTGCCTCTCAGTGTCTCAAAGTGGCTACTTCCACTTTGTTGGAATTTTTCAAAATTTGTTGTGGGCGAGTTTGTGCTTTCACAGGGGTATTATTTACGCTTTAATTGATAATCTATATATTTTTTTTATTACAGAAATTTGAAGCCCATCCAAACCCAATGATCAGCGTTACACATATGGCCTGTGCTGGTGGAGGAGTGTGGATGGCCTTCTCGGAGGGCTCCTCTATTCGTCTCTTTCATACAGAAACACTGGAGCTTCTGCAGGAAATCAACATTTCAACACGTTCAATGCTGCAGACCACTGGTAAACACACACCGCCTTTGTATGCATTCAGGCATTCATATACTTCAAATATAGAAAAAAATTTAGTTCATTGTTACATAAAATCTTACACAATGGTTTCTGCTATGAACAATTTTCCTGCTTTTATGTTATACTTGGTTCTAAAAATATTTTACTTCGTACCAAAATGAGTAATTTTGTTGTTTTTTTCCCCCTTTTTTGGGGGGTTATTTTTGTTTATTTATGGATGCAAAAGTGTATCAACAGGACAAAGAGATTATTACTCTAATAATTTCCAGTATTATTCTACACCTTCTTTAATTTAAGCGATTAATGTATAAATTCAGATGAAACTAAGAGCCAGAAACCGCCTTGCTCCACCAGCTTCAAATTAAAACAGAAGAGAACAAAGCGATTCAGATGGTCAGATGTAAACTGTATGACTTTGAAAAAACAGCTTTTTATCTGTTTATGTGACTCCATCGCCCACCTCCACTTGTTTTCTGGAGAAAGTTAGGTTGGGTATTGTGGGAAAAACTTGAAAGAACTTTACATATAAACAGAATACCACAGTATACAATCCAAAAAGACACAAAAAGGACAAGACATTTGATCCATGTGAATTTCAAACACATCAAGAAACACTGATCAACCAATCTGAAGCAGAATTGAGGTACAATATACAGTCAGTACAAAAACAATTTCAATAATTCCTTCAACACACATTGTTGACACAAAATATCAGCAAGTTTTAGATATAACTCTCTCTGAAGCTGTTTTCCAAAAGAACGTGACGTTCTAATAACAGACAAGCTCATGTTTACGTTTTCGACCAACAACAATTCATACTGAAAGTTAATTTAAAAAAAGGGTTATGTCAGTATTTAAAAGCTTTCTGAATGATTTATTTTATCATTCAAACAATGGATATGTATCAACAGGCAGCCAGAAAACACTGTTTATGAGCATAAAATCTTTGCCAGCTCATATTATTCTCATATTTTGGAGCTTGTGAGATGCCACCCCTGGGTTTAAAAGTTTGTTTTGACTAGACCTTGACAGGACCTGGAGAAAAGTTTACATTACATCATATTATCATGGAAATAAATATTTTTTGAGTTTTGTTTCTTTTGATACTGCATCTAACTTTTCCGTGTGTACTAGTACCAGTAACCCCACAGTTTTACAGTTTTCATTTTACTTTATTTCTGTCCCAGTTTCTTTATCTGATCTCCCATCAAATCCTCTCACCTTCATTTTACATGTCCTGCTGTTTCAGTCAGTCCATTTAGAATTCCTCAGATGGCGCTCTTGCAGTGTTGATTCCTTACA
Source organism: Poeciliopsis gracilis (assembly GCA_911649635.1). Classification (NCBI taxonomy): domain Eukaryota; kingdom Metazoa; phylum Chordata; class Actinopteri; order Cyprinodontiformes; family Poeciliidae; genus Poeciliopsis; species Poeciliopsis gracilis. The sequence continues at coordinate 4,819,424 of CAJVRI010001403.1, forward strand.
GATGTCTGTTTTACTTGCTTTTTGAGGGAGGAACTATGATAAACATATCACCACCTGTTCATACACCCAGCTCTTTAATCTGAAGTCCTGAAGTTTTGATACAATCCCTGCAGTATTTGGGTCCTTTACTCATTAAAAAAAAAAACTGCATCTCACATGAGAAAACCATTTACCTTTTTAAAGACAAAATATAACAACATCTCGCCTTTCATTTTTTTTATTTCATCCGATACACCAACACACTGAGGATTTTTGCCTGAAAAAACAAAGCTCAACAACAGGGATGCATTTCAAAGAAAACCATCTTCTCATTTAGTTCAAAGTTGTGTGTTTCTTTTAAGTGCTGGAGTAGAGATTTAAAAGAGGACAGAGTTCCACGATCATGGTATCCAGAAAAAACGACTGGCCCAAAGGTCATTTTCCACTCTTCTCCCTTAAAATATGCAGTATGTGTGAGGAAATGTGGTTGCCTTAAGGTTTGGCCCTGGGGGAAGTTGCAGGATGCAAAAAAAAAAAAAAAAAAAAAAAAAATTGTTGCTCAGCTCATGTCTATAGGGCCCACAAAGAGAGGAGGATCTTTGACTTAAGTTGTGATTTGTTGAGCTCACAGGAGAAAAGAAGCTCCCTCGACACTCTGCAACCACAGAAACGGAACATGAAATTTTGATAGTTTTCCCTCATCACTGGGTTTCAGCTCCCCTAGGTTTCTCCTTGACTTATGCTAGGACATGCAGTAATGATATACCCCCTAATCCTTTCTACTCTAATGTGATTTCTACTCAATAGGGAATTCCAGCTGCAGTAAACAAGAGAGAACTTTCAGAGGCTAAGGAAACTGCTGATCTCTTATGTACTAATGCTTTTAATAGTTCAATCCTTAGGGTGGAAAAAAATATTCCAAAATAGTTTGAGTGACATATTATAAAAGACATGTATCTTTTCAAGCATCTTTTCAGGAAAAATGCCAACTCCCTCATGACAATGCAGTGTGTACATTGTTGCAAGCACTGGAGGATGGCGATTGCTAGAGGGGTTGCTGTAGCTCTTTAATCTCAACTGCTTTTACATTATCCCTTTTTATCACTCTTGCAAAGACAAAGCATAGTCCCCACATCCCCTGACTTAACTTCAGACTTCATGGTAACCTTTAGAGTGGGTGTTCATGAGGATCGCTTGTTCACTTAAGCTCCAATAGACTATACAGCAATGCTAGCAGGTGGGAGACAAATTAAAATAAAGGAATTTTTCTTTCCCCTGTGCTCATTCCCTCCAACAAAACTCAACCTAAACATTATTAAATATTTAATGGTTCTGTTTTATCTTACACATGCAGCATCTGTTTCCTGCGTTGGATGATTCATCTTTGTGTATTATAATAAATTAATTAATGACTGAGCCTTTTGTACAAAGCATCAAATTTGAAGCATGGCACAGAACAAGCGTGTAAATACAGCTACACATGCAAATGAGTGTTCGCTAGGTTGTGTCAAAATAAGTGTTGGTGTAATTGAATTAAGGTTGCCATGGATGTTATGATAAGTGGCCTTATGATAACTAGGCCACAGTGGAAGACAAAAACATTTGGAATCATGAAAATAATTAAAAACTAAAACCCACATTTAACAATGCTGCTTTAACCTGGCATTAGATGGAAACAAAGAATGTTCTTGGATGAAAAGAACTCACTTCTCCTCCGCTGGCACTAATGTAGAACTGCAAAAACAAATGAAGCAAAGATAGATCCTGCTCCTTTTAACATGCTATATAACAGAATCTAGAGAGTTAACACTGAAAAACATATCTCTGAGTTACAACATTTGTCATGTTAACAGAGAACATCAGTATCAGCTTCTGAGTCCAGCTCAGGATATGACAACATTTTAGAACATATCATTTTTATACATTTCTTAAATCACAGGAAGAACCATTTTGGTTCAATTTCTAAAGTGCTTTTTTGCCACATAGACAACTTCCTAATGAGAATGCAATCTCACTTTTTATTTTTATTCAGTAAATTGTTTCACATCTGAATAGTGCATGGAACTATAGGATTTCTATTTCTGGATGACTCCGAAAATCAGTTTTAATGTTTTTTCATATCAGTTGTATTGCACCTGATATTGTGATTGCGATTTCTACCCATATTATCACTTCTGGAAGATTTATTAATATTGTACATCCATATTGTATTGTTACTGTTGTTCCATCATTTTTAATTCATTAGGACATGTCTTTATTCTTTATTATTGTTTTTTTTTTTTTTGTACCCTTATTCTGACTTATACATGTATGCAATAATTTACATGTATAAGTCAGATTGTTTTTGATCAATTTAAAATTTTGTCATGTCCTCATTATCTTTACAAAAATGATGTGTGTTTATTTTCAGCAGACATGCATTTATATAACATTATCAGACAAAACTGTACAATGCGTTTTGTAATATCACCGGTGCAAGAAGTGGAAGAACAACAGAGGGACCAGCTGGCTCCTGTGAACAACACTACCAGTCATGTCATGTTCTGTTTGACACATGTTTGCAGACACAAACACCTGTAGAGCAGTGTGTGAAACCACAAAACTCCCATTCAGATCTAGACAGATCTTAAACAAAAAATGTCTGCAATGTCTGTGATATCTCCAAGAATGTTGGATTTAATCTGGATTGCAATAAGAAACTAAGTCCAAGTTTTTGGGAACTTCTTCAAAGATTAGATTTACTACAGCCCTAGGCAATAAATTTTTTCTCATACTTTTATTAGAACGTACTGTAATTTTGGCTGTGTTATTCTCTTACAATAGCTGACAGGAAAAATCAATTTTCTGTCTATGTTTTCAACATTACAGGTCAAAAGAACATGCGGGTGACAAGTCTTCTAATTTGCCAAGGGTTGTTATGGGTGGGAACAGCCCAAGGTTTAATCATCACTCTTCCAGTTCCTAAACTGGAGGGCATCCCCAAAATAACAGGTATGGCTCAACATAATCTTCTGAGGTCAAAAGAGACTGGAAGAAACTGCTTTTGATGGAAAATTACTCTGTACTGTCCATTATAGAGGTCACACTTCACAGTTTTGTTATGTGACTGTGGGAATCAGTGCAAACATTGTCAGGCAGCTAATCCACAAATCATTCTGTGATTTATATATATATATATATATATAGACAAAATATTTAAAAACTGTTTTGCAGTGTTTTGTTTGTCATACCAAGTGAATAAGGTGGTTACTTCCACACTTGCAGAGCCTTCACTTCCCAGCCACCTTATTGCAAGTGAGTTTATTGAATAATATGTAAATGCCCCACAAGCAATGGGTAGAGATATTGCTTCAACAGTCACAAAATTATGAAAATAATTTCAGTAAACTGTTAATGGCATGATGGAAAGTGAGGTTCAAGTCATTTTTTATTCCACATTATGCAGCTTGCATAACCTTTTTATTGAGCATGTGATTGACTCCCACCTTGTCCCAGTGTTTTTCTTATGGATGAAACCTTAATGTGCCTTCATTTTCACAGGAAAGGGAATGATCTCTCTAAATGCTCATTGTGGACCTGTGGACTTTCTTGTGGCAACCACCAGCACTTTGTCTCCTGATCTGCTCAAGAGAGATTCTGTTGGGGACGGACCAGACTCTGCCTGTGGAGGTGAAGATCGAAGTGACTCCTCCTCACAGGAATCCTTGCAACCATCCAGTTGCTACAAAGCAGAAGAGAAAGGAAAAGGACGGGGTGTTCTGCTACAGTACAGGCTGCGCTCCACATCAGGACTACCGGGACGGCCTCTGACAGCTCACGGGGACGAGGCCTCCGACTCGTCCCTGGAGTCTTTGGAGCACAGTGTGGAGGATGGATCTATCTACGAACTCAGCGATGACCCGGAAATGTGGGTTCGAGGACGTCCATGTGAGAAGGACGCCGTGCGTAGGGACAGGGTGATATCTTCTGCAGTCATGTCAGGAGGAAAAGGTTTTCGTAGACTGAAGGAAGGAGTAGGGACAGGTTCAAGGACAGGTGGAGACTCTTTAGAAAATACTCTTATGGTATGGCAACTCCCACTGACAGTGTAATATGGAGAAAAACACAACAGGATTTGTCTTTGTCAACATCTGCTTAACTTTGCCTCGAATCACCTGCTATACAAATTTAGCAGATTTGAATGTATGAGGAAACACTGCCTCTGTCACAGAGCTTGACATTCTATCATCACCCTGTGGGAAAAGGAAGCTAAGACATGTTGTTTGTGACAGGCACTATCAGTCTAAAAAGAGGCTTTAAATGTTCAGGATTGTGTATCATCATCTTACCAGCGGTGGCAGAGGTCACCACAGATTAGTTCCATGCTGTCATACTGATCTGGTTTCTCCTCCTGCCTTAGTTAAGACTGATATGCCTCACTTTAACCTCATCAAAGCCACATGTGCTCTGCCACATTTATTTTCTGCAGAGGACTTCAAATAAGAGTGTCCATGGACAGCATGCCTTTGAGGAGAAGCCTTTGTTGAATCTACCATGCTCTGCACAGTTAGAAACGGATGTGTTATATATGTGATCCTGTGGGAGAGATCCCATCAGTCTGGAAGCTGAAGGCAAACATTGCATCACAAAGCACATTAGCATCACTTTATTAGTCTTGCCCGTACAATGTGAACAAATAACACCTCCAAATATGTATGAAAAAAATAATCTGTGCATTTCTTTAAAAAAATGAAATCTCAATTGTTGCAGTATTTAGAAATGATAAGTGTTTTGCTCTGAACAGCTGGTCAATCTTTTTTGTTTGGGTCTGGCATGTCCGTACAAACTTCACAACAATTGATTTTGGAGCTAAGTTACACTGTGATTGAGTTCTCTGATAAACTTTTCTGTACTGGAATTTAAAGATTCTTTACCAAGTTTGCAAATTATCATCCTTTAGTATCTGCAGCCTTTTTTTGCTTCTTTGTTTACTGTCCAGAAAATCAGTACAAATGTGCACACAAACCAGTTAATTCCCCAAAACAAAGGTTACATATCAAACACAAGTTACAAATCAATGTAAGATTTGATGAAACATTGTGGACAGCTGAAAAACAGAAAGAACTTATCATAAGGAAGATTCAGTGTGACTTTATAAGGTGAAATTTTACATCTAACAGGTAGGCATTATGTCTGTTGCTTTTGTTAAGAAGCATAATATGAAAAGAGTTCCAAAAGCAAATTTAATACAACCACTAATCATCGTTTTTTATTTAAATAAATGTTCATGCTAACATAGAACAAACTACTTATTTTGTAGTTTGTCGGCCTTCATGTTTTAAATCACCCAAAATATTATGTAATCCATTGTTAACATGCTAAGAATTTTAAAAACCTTTTCATAAAACAGCGATTAATAATTCTAAAAGGAATGTAAATATAAAAGGTACTTTTGGTTCTCTATTGAACTTATACAAGGACCTTGTTTTCTCCCAACAACTGCAAGAATGTTGAATCAAAAGTGGCATGAGAAGAATTCTGTGGTACAGTGAAAGTTTTAAAAGGTTTTCCTTCAAAATGTCTTACTTGTAAATTGTGTTAGTATTGTCAGACTAGTAGCATGATATTAACCCTTGATTAAGAACGAAGCAGAAGGTACATACTTTCAAATGTGATGTAAAAGTTTTCTGGCACTTAGATGTTAAACTATCAACAAAACGTTGCATATTTTGATTGAACTAAGAAATGGTGATGATTGCAATTTTCTTTGCTCAACTGAATTCAGCATAGGACTTTCCTTTAGTCAGGAGAGGCTTATTTACTTCCACACCTAAGGTAAATTTGATTTGTAAATAAATTTAACAAGTCCCTCATAGCTGGAAATAAATTCCAACAAAATAGTGTGTACTAACAGCAAAAAATATGTACAAGAAAAAAAAATGTAAAGATTAAATGTATGTCATATTGGACACTGAGATTTTTTGATATTTTGCCCTAACTGCATGAGTTTCTATACATTAGACACCAAGTTAAGCATAATCCTTTAAAAGGAAAGATAATTCTTACTTCCCTGCAATGTTGTTATGAACACATGAGACGTGTATTGCCAGATTATGTAGGATTCAGCCTTCTGACACCATAGGGACTGCTTATATCGAGCTTTGTTTTTTTCGTTTGGGAAGAAGAGCAGGAAATATTAGGAGCAATCCTAATATAACTTAATGATTATGTGATATGCACTGTTAACATTTGGTTATCAAGGTACTTCGATTATATTCCCACATTTTAAAGATGAATGTATGTTCTTGGTGGAGTCATCTGATGACATAGTTCTTGATATTTTGAGTGCTAACGTATTTTTACCCCTGCACTGGATTTTCCATGGTATTGATTTTGATGGAAACTGATTCATTTATATCATTTGCATTTACTTACAATTGACATTCATGTACTGAATACTGAAATGAGAGCAAACATACTGTACTATTAGATGGACAGGCTATTGTACTAAATAAACTTATATTTGATTTTGTAAAGCACAGAACGGATTTTATGTTGTACCGGCAAACTTTATGCTCTTGTGTTAATTAGTTGTTGGCATCATTTACTTTAGTAGTTCAAACTGATATCTATCCTTTGGCAAATGTTTCGGTTGAAGATGGCTGGTAAAATAGTAAAACCAGCAAGAATTCATTACAGTTCAGAGTTTGAGTTTCATTCACCCATGTAGATGCACATTTTTCTTGTGCAGTGAAGCATCAACACAAATATTAAATGGTGAATTCAAACTGAGAGTTAAACATCTGTCATATGTTGCCTGTTTTACATGTTCTCTAAGCATACAGTAGTATTTGTCATTTGTTTGCTGATCACTATTAATATTATGTCAATTACTACATCAATAAAAGAATTGTAGGAATTGCAAAAGGAAAGTTAGAGGTAAAGTAGAGAAAATAAATATTTACTTGAATCCCAGGTGCAGAAAATGAATTCCTAATATTGTAATATCATAGAAACTTTATTCTATCAGTTTGTTTTTGACAAGAGGTAGGGAGACATGGCTTTTGTTTCTTTAAACTGGAGAATAGAAACTTAAACATATACAGTGCAGTATATCACCTTTCTTGGTGAAAAACTGAACATAATCTCCTCTACTGACCCTGAACAGTTTGTGAATTCTCTTACATTATATTTCTGCAACAAAGGCAAACTGTTTGGCAAACTAGTCATCAAATCCAGCAGTAAATATGATAATATGATTAAAAAGGAAGGATTTTTTTACTTTTAAAAGGACGACTACGCCCACTTGGTCCCTCACAAATGTATTCAGAGTTTTCATTTTGGAATATTTTATATTATGTCACATTTTCACACGGTCACTCCTCTTCCTGCTGACTGAAAATATATTACTGCAGTTCATTGCAAGATTAATTTTCTCATACCAGCCTCCTGTAGTCCAATCCTTAATGGCTGGAGGCACAAGACTTTTTTGTGCCCCTCATCGTTATTCCTCTGGCTGCAAAAACTTGGGCTTCAATATCAATTTCTCGCTGGTTTCCCATAACTTCATGGACCTGATGTGTGGCTCATTAGATTGTTTTTTTTGTCTGCTTTTTTTGCCGTAATGTTGGTTGATGAGACAAAAAGGGGCGTTGGATGGGGAAAATGAGTCAAGTTCCACTCAGGTGGCAGAGCAATGTTACCTTATGTCAATTTAATTCCACCCAAATGCAACTGTTCTGACAGGGTCTTTGAGGTTTTTTAGATAACATGAGCAAACAAACACCACCGTGAACACAAAAGAACACACCAGACAGAACAGGAAGTTTCAGAGAAGTTAAAAGCAATACTCCATACTTAGAGATCTCAGAGCACAGTTCAGTCTATTATCTAAAAATGGAAAGCCACAAACTCAGAGCTCTCCACCTAAACAGACAAATTGTACAAAGAGAGCACAAGCCAGAATCAAGGCCAGAAACAAGGCTATGGTTACTGTGGGGGAGCTGCAGAGGCACTCTGCTCCTCTAGGAGAATACGTCAGCAAGAGAACGCTCATTCTGCGTTTTGCAAATCTGGCCTTTATAGAAATTATTGAAAGAAGAACAATTAAAAGAATAAACATGGAAAAGTACTATGTGGGATTTACCTCTACAATAAGGGGAGAATAGCAAACAAGAGAAAGAAGTTGCTTTGGCCAGATTAGGCCTTAACACTACTCTGCACTCTAAATCCACCATTCCCACAGTGAAATGCACTGGTGGCTGCTTCGTGCTCTGTGGCTGCAGGAAATGGAAAACTGTTCAGAGTGTATTGGAAGATACATGGAGCTAAATCCAATCCAGTCCTGGAAGATAACCTGTTGGAGACCTCAAAAGAGTGGAAAGAGGCATATTTTGTTTATGAAATTTTCATGAATGAGAAATCAATAGATGTAACTTAAATTTTTTTCAGTGATATTACACTTTTATCATTAGACAAGTGTTGCTGGAAAATTACAAAATTTCTAAAACCTATAAATGAAATTACATTTCTACAGTATATTAATTTTACTGCATACCAGTGCAAGTATTTGTGAAACTTATGAGGACATTTGCAAACTGAAGTGACCAATCAATCAATATACCTCAAATTTTCTCTGTAGATTTACACAATCATTTAGACATTTAAATAATGAAACATTAGAATTAATGGTCCACAGTGATTGAACTGTTTGAATGAAAATTGTATAGTTGCCTTAAATTTGTAACATTTAGTTAGATACATGTAAAGTTCAGTATTAATGAAAAGATTGTTTTGCTTCAACAATTTATTTTATTTTGCATATAAAAGAAGTTTAGTTTTTTTTTTTTGTTTGTTTTTATGATCTTGCATCCCACATTTTTTGGGTCATCTTATCTATACATTTATCTTTAGAGCTGTGACAATGATCTCTCCATACAGCACAGCTCAACCACCAGCAGTACTGTGTAAAGCTAGGCAGCATGTTAATATGTGCTACAGAAGCTCTCTGTATTTTAAAATCTACTTTTCTGCCAACCCCTAACCGTTCTGAGGGGCGTTGGATGGGGAAAATGAGGGACTACATATAGGCTTAAATAAGCAGCAGCAGAAGCAAACAGCAAATTAGCATGAAAGGTCAATGCTTAAATAAACCATAAATTATGGGCTAAACACGAGGAGTCAGACGGAGGTTCAGGGGTTTTAAGCAACATTTAGTTTATTACAGACAGAACTCACAGTAGACAGCTGAGGCTTTTAAACATAATGTAGATTCATGTATCAACTACACTGGAAAAGTTGTTTTAAAAAGTAAGTATACTTCCTTTTTTACTGCGACAGACTGGCGACCTGTCCAGGGTTTACACCGCCTCTCGCCCGGAACGCAGCTGGAGATAGGCACCAGCACTTCCCGACCCCGTTAGGGAGAAGGGTGACCAGAAAATGGATGGATGGATGGACTTCCTTTTTTATATTTATTTTTGTTATTTCAACGTTTTGCCTACCAAAAAAAATCAAACAAAAAAATCTTGACTAATCCCAAAATGACAATCTGTAGACAATCTTTCTTTTCAAAAAAAAGGAAACTGCAAACTTTGCTAACACATTGGATTTATTTCCTTTTTGCAATCTTGATCAGTGCTGACAGAAGTACATGCCATATTTTCAAACGCAGTTAAATGCGTCATGGAATTTAACTGCAAGTTACATATGCATCCAGGACCCCTCCTCGTGTGCTTGACTGGCATCTGACAGGGCGCATCCATCAGGCATCGGGAAATCGGCAGCACTGCAACATCTAGAGATGGTGTCTTATGATTAAACTTTGCTGGATAAAGTAGTGAGAGTCTCAGGATTAAAAGATCACATCTAAATGTTCTACAATTTTAAAATTCATGGGTAGTACACGTTTACAGGCTAAAATACCCTTTCTAAAATGTTCTACTTTTCTATTCAAGGGTAGCACACCTTGAAGTGCATATTAACATGATCAAAACCTGCCTCCATTGTTCAAAGTCAAGAAAGTATTTTGCAGTTCGATTTATGTGTGAGGATGTTAGGCCAAAAATATAAGTCATAGTGAGAGATGATTCTTATGTGGCAGACACCTTTTCTTTTTTATGTTTAAAATATGGTTTTTTTGCAAGTTTTAGAACAGTGAAAAATAAAGCTACTGATTTAAAAAGGAAAAATGACAAGATTAAGTAAAAAAAAAAAAAAAAATGAATTTGAGGGATATTTTCCAAAAACTTAACTAATTCATGTCCATGTCAACAAATCCTACAAGTCACTGTTCCTGTTTTAATCCTCTTAACATTTTCCCCCAAAACACATGAATAATGGCTGTAAAATACATAACGGAAATAAGTTAAACACAGTTTCTCATCCTTTTTGACACCTATTTATCCTGAGCAGTGAACTGTATTGCAACTCTAAGTATTTTGAAGGCATTGTTGTTGAAACACACAAAAATGTAACACTTTCTCCATCTTCTGGATTTTTTTTTAGCTAAAGATGTGGATTCTGAAATCAAATAAAGGCTATAGATGCAAGTACTACAAGTTTATTCTGGAGAGAAATTTTGTGAGTAGATCCAGGCATTTTCCAAAGTGACCCTTGAGAGGCTCTGAGTGGATCTTTATGAGAAAAGCACATCTCAATCCCCTGCATACAAGTAAGCAAAGACCTGCCCGACAGGCACTCAACAACATATTTATTTTCTTATTTTAAAAATCGTATCTCAAATTGTATAACATATTATAAACTTATGGAAGAGAAATATTCATTGTCCAACAACGGAGACATTTCTGTGCAACAGCAGCAAAGTCACAGGCAAGAAGAGCAAATAGACTACCAAAAAAATAGAATATAAATTTACATCTAAAAACAAAACGAAAAATAATGTACAGACACCTTTCACTTGAAACCTGAAATTACAGCATCACCAGCATGTCTGCTTGGTTCACTTTAGTCGCCTGCATGCTTTTAGAGCTGCATCCACTCTCACAGATCCAAATATATTGTGGGTAATTAAAAAGAAATAACCTTTAATTATTTACCATTAGTTTTATAAGGTAATTTAAATAGTCACACACTCATTACATCTTAAATGGAGTAACTTTTATTTGCAATCAGCTGTACCTCCAAAGTGACCTACCCAATGCTGAATGACCCCATGAAGGATTTTCTAAATAAAAACAAATGTTGGCAGTTCTGTCAACATATGTAATAGCATTGCAATAATGATAGCAACAAATACAAGAAGAATATACTTTATTATATTATTTAGATCATTTGATTTACTAGTTAAATCCATGTTGTTTAGAAAAGGCATGTTATTTCTTTTTTTGGATATCCATCTTTTCCATTAGATTTTCTATGGTGGTAATGATGGGCATCAAGAAAAAAATACATTTTCTGGCACTGGGATCTTTTTCTCATTCTCTGTGGATGTGTACAATATAAGCTTGGCTTACTTTCCTGGCACTGTTGCCACGGGCACTAATTTACTCAGACTCTTGGCTCAAAGAACATATGATAGGGGTCTCCAATACACAAACAAACATCCAACAAAAAGGATAACACAACTCCTAAAAGGGTCCATTATACTCCAGTGAAGTTTGAGAGTGTGACGGTTTGTCAATAAAATTGTCCTCAGATGCTCCTTATTCCTGGGTCAGCCACAGTGCACTCCTTTGCCCAAAAGCGAAATGTTGAATTGAGAGGTCAAAATGCTGCTTATGCTTCCCACCGTCAAGACTTACATATCAAAAGAGTAAAAATATGTGTGCTATTTAGCTGTGAGTCTTCACAACTTTCATTATATAAACCTTTCAATAGATATTGTCTGCCAATTAACCCTGCATTGGACACAATTTTATTATCAAAACTTCCAGCTTTGTGCCTGTGCAGCGTCATTCTCTCTATATTTCAGGTATAATTTGCATGCCTCAGTTGAGGCTAAACTGAAGCGGCTCAAGCGTTGCTGTTTGAAGGTCTCCCTGATTTTTCTGCCAACTCCTGGAAGGCAGGTATATTTGCCTTGCTTTTCATTTTCACAGGCATGGGAGTTGAATTGATAAAGGAAGATCGGTGCACTGTACAAACCTTGCTTTACAAAGGAGGACATAGAAACATATTTGTATTCCTAGAATACACAGATAAAGCTCACACTTGATTGATTCAGGTCTTATTATCACCCTCCGTCGATGCACTTTGCATCTGTTGCACGCACCCTTTATGAAAGCCCGGGGGCATATTTATTTTTTTTGGCCCACCTTATCAAGGTGGTCTCAAATGAACTACAAAACGGTGGACACTGTGTGTAGTTTATAATCCCTTTGGAAACATGCCTAGTTATTGTCTTATCAGACCTTAACTACATAATTTTTTCGGTCTCTTCTACACACGCCTTTCTCTGCCAATGCCCCCGCTTTTCCTCACACTTCTGGTTTATTTAAAAGCTCTTAATCATGAAACAGTTTAATAAAACTTTGATCACTGTACATTATTCAGCTTGTCCCCAAGGTAAGAGGTTGGCACGAGATCATGACCTACTGTCTGTGTTTAATAGTTATTATTCTACACAGTTTTTCAGGGGTCTTCTGTTCGTACAACTGCCTTTAAATATTTTAATTTGAAATAGTGCCATTTCTGTGATGCCCAAGAGTTTTTCTAAACTCCTTTTTAGGGGAATTATTTTAATTCTGTGGGATCAAAATGGGTGAAGTTCTTTCAATTATTCAAGACTCAGTTATGTTGGAAACAGGACCAGGACTGAAACCCGTATGTCTCTCTTTCCAGCAACATCCTGCAGCTTATTCTTGGCCATTCCCAGACATTCCCAGGGAAACAAAGAATACATTTTCCCTCTGGTGATTTTTGGGTTTGCCAGTGGTGTTCCTACCTCTGCTCCCACACTTACATGTATACAGCACATGTGCACCATGTCCTGTCACAGCCAAGTCTCAAATATCAGAGCAGGGACCCAATAATAACATCAGTCTCACACTATGCCATGTAGCTGGTTCACTCACCATGGGATCTTGGATAATATGAACTGAAATTGAAACTTATGTCATCACACCATCTGGTTAATTCAGAAAATAATTATCTGACCACTTGAAAGGACTCTAATAGCATTGTAGTGTCATTCCCAGATGGTCAGTTGATCCTTGAATATGAAAAAAATGATCCTTATATTTTTAGAAAAGCAGCCCATCAACATTCCACATTTTTCACCGGCAGGACATGGCATAGACATGATGCATTCAGCATTAGGGCAAAATATCAGACAGCAGCTTAATGCTGAGATCAGGCTCCATATTAAACAATTTATTTGATGAAGTGTAGTTAGAAAATGTATAGGCAGTTTTTCATAAATGCATTTATGTAACCGTGTAGGGCCATAATTAAAATGCCATCCTTTACAATCTTATTTTAAAAATCCACTTTCACTTGTCCTACACACCCTTTTGTCTTGTTATAATTTATTTCCTATGAACATTTGGGGCGCTTAGGGGAAGACCTTCAGTTCACACATACACTGTTATAACTTTCTGCGACTATCCCAGTGGGACCTCTGTGTAGAGGATAACATTTCATTTTATGTCTTGCAGTGAATCAAGTCATTTTCATGCCAACATTTCTATGACTATTCAAACAAAATGAGGGTGTCTGCATTCGAGTCCAGGCTTCCTCATTTTTGCATCCCTGCTGAAGTTTGTTCCCTGCCAGACAACCTCTTCAGAGGTAAACAACATCCTGAATGTAGCGGGACCCTGGTTGCATTTCACCAGAAGTAAAAAAAATATGGCTTGAATTGTCAGCACCAGAAACAATATCTCATCTTTGCATCTCTGACTGTGTGCTACGTCTTTGGAATACGTACAGCATCACCTGCATCCAATGACTTACAGGTTTGTCAAACAACTTTTGTAATTGTTTTTTAGATTTGGTGATATATCCAGGCAGCTTTTCAGCACTTTTACTTATAGCAGATAAGATTTGTGAAGGAGGAGTTATTTTCACTTTCACACTTTTCCTCTCCTGCATTTCCTAGTCTTTTCTAGGTTCTGCTTTACTTTTTCTGAAAGGAGAAATGTGCAGCAGTCATCTCTGTGTTACTTGACATAGCATATAAAAAAATAATAAACCTAATTTCAATGTACTGTGATACATAAATAAGAATGGCATTATTTACCTAATAGACTTGTTTATTATAGTAATAAACAAACTTTAAATAATACATTTACTATTTAATACATTTAAATTAAATAAATTAAATTATTATTTAAGTTATAAATAATAATTTATAATTGTTATAAATTGACAAGTCATGAGCAAGACATACTTATGTAAAATAGAAAAATTAAGACATACTTATGTCTTGCTCATGTCATCTGAGCAAGACATGCTCAAATGAACTGCAACCAATTCTCCATTATGATTTGCAGGTATGTATCAAAAATGAATGTGCTGCTTTGTCAAAGAAAGAGGAACATTTTTCTCAGGAAGCTGTCTGTTTTTATAAAACGGACAGTCACAGTAACCATTGTTGACTGTCTCTATTTTTATCTTCTCATTTCTCTGACACAGACACTGCTTTTAAACTCTGTCATGGCAGCTGCTGGTTGCCTAATCAGAAAAGAAGGCTTGTCTCAAATAATGTGTTAGGATAATGGTTACATTTGTATTGGAAGCAATATGTCTAAACCATCTGTCAATGGACTGATTTTCACAGTCTATATTTCTCATGATGTAATTGAAGCTTCATATATGTTATATTTTAAACCATGGGTCCTGGTATACCCAGTTATTAATATGATCTTAAGTAATATTTATTGATATCAAGTATTCTATTTAGTTTGTATGTAGAATGTGGTTTTATTTAATCTGTTTGACTGCATGGGTAATGATTCGTAACACTGGAGATGCAAAGCTGACATCTGTCAATGATTTTTTCAGTTTTGCAGTGACAGCCATTTGTTTCTAATTGTGCTTTGAATGCCATTTTGGAAGGTTTTAAACTTAATAGTCAGATTTTCCCTGATAGACTGCTGCAAAAATGTCCTCCCTCATCCCACCAACACATAGATGTCTTCTGTTTGTGCTTTTGTGTCAAACTTATATTAAAATGAGACCTATTAAATACAAAAAGTAATGTTTAAGGATTTATATATGAAGGATAAGAAGCCACCAAGACGCACCTGTACCTCTATAAAAATGTAACTGCTCCCTAACTCTAACATCTATTTGTGTCAACCTTGGTGATAACTTTCATCAAATGTTGTGATAATATCGCTGTGGGGAAACTGTTTTTAACCATCAATAGTGGAGGATTTTGAAGTGAGAAGCAAGTTTTGCCATTCTTAATTTTTCTATTTTACTTTCATAAAAATATACTAGGAGAAAAATATGTGGTACAAAGCTTTATACTTTAACAAGGTCTGCATTTAAATCCCAACATTTAATAAATTCCCTTTCTGACAGTCATACTAGTTTTCTGTAAGGCCTTTTCCTTATATTAGCAAAGTAGTTAAGAAATAATTGTGATGAAAAGAATGTGTTGATAATAGGTCTGTAAGAAAACTATCAGGGAAATGTTATTTGGTCTCAAAAGAATGTAGTTACTACTTATTTGGCAATTTAGGAAGCTAGCTGCGTTCTGTCAGCTTTTCAGTTTCCACTTTAAATTTTTCTGCTTATTTTGGAGGCTCCAGAAATATCACTTGTAGTTTAAAGGGGAGGCAGACGATGATGGGCTTAATGTAGCGTAGGTCTCACAGGAAAGTACCAAAACAGGTAATACAACATGCTTACATGCAAGTCTTTGTTCAATGGAGTTAGCCACTTGTGTGTTGCCTAGTAACGCATGTGTAAGAAATGTGTAGAGCCTTCCTTTGCTAGCTTATTGTGTGTCTTAGATGCTTCTGTCTCCGTAGTGCTCTTAAAGAGCAAATGACTGAACTGACACTTTTCCTATGTTTATTAGCTTTCATTTGTGTTTTCTTTTATTCTTGTGATATAAATCAATTGGAGATATATCATATGAGACATCTCAAACAGAGTGATTTAAAATGGTTTGATCCCCCTTGTAAAGTAATAAAATGAAAAACAATAGTTTTGAGGGCTGCAGAAAAATTGCAGAAAACAGTTTTCTGTCAGGAGTATTTGCTGAGGTTAGTCCAATATTAATCCACACCACACTTTTCAGAATTTTATTTGTAATAAATAAAATATGAATCAAGTTCCTCACACTTAACAGTACCATGTGAGGATCCATCCTATACAATCCAATATTGAGGTTTGTTTTTCAGACAAAATCTGAAAATGTTCGAGTATAAAAAATTTTTGCAAGGCAACTTATTAAATAATCAAAGCTGATATCATTAATATGAACTTAATATCTCACTGGGACATCATTTTAATGCTTAAGACACAAAACAATAAAATGAAATATATATGGACTAAATACTTAACATATTTAAATTCAGATATTGTGATTTGTTCAAGATCAAGAACTTTGAGCTGTTTTTCATGCCAGATCATGCTTTGGTTACCTTAAAAAAATGACCTATTTCTTCTTTCAGTCTGCTTCAAATCCTTCATATTTCAAAGGCTTACATAAAAATAAACAAGTATGTGCCTTTTAAAAGAATGGCAAACAGACATCTGTGGTAAACACAAAAATGAATAAGCTTGTAGCTCATCCTAGCAGAGCTGTCTTTGGCAACAAATATGAGCCAGCAAGGATTCACACAGAAAAAAGTCTGGATGTCAAGACTGAGTTTCTAAGGGGAATATCACAAGTCCAAACACATTTGATAATATTGCAATATAAGCACTGTTCAATACATTTCACTTGTGTGTGTGTGTGTGTGTGTGTGTGTGTGTGTGTGTGTGTGGGGGGTGTGTGTGTGTGTGTGTGTGTGTGTGTGTGTGGGTGTGTGTGTGTGTGTGTGTGTGTGTGGGTGTGTGGTGTGGCGTGTGTGTGTGTGTGCGTGTGTGTGTGTGTGTGTGTGTGTGTACACACCGTGTTCACAGTTATTAAGCAAATTGGATTTAAGTGTCATAAAGATTACATTTTTTGTTGTGCTATTAAATTTATGGATGGTATTATGTGTCAGGGCTCTTTGAATCACTGTAATTAATTTCAGAGAGCTGGGTTGATTAGTTTGTCTGCTGAGCTCAATTAAAGGAAATCTACTTAAGAAGGATGTTCCACATTATTGAGCAGGCCACAGGTTTCAAGCAAGTGAAGTGCAGTTCATATACAAACAGGTTCTGGGAAGGTATTCTGACATCCTAAAAATAAATTCAAGCAGAAACTATCCACAAACTCACAAGTTCAATGGATACAAGAATTGTGCAGGTGATATCAAAGAAGGGGTCTAATGTTAACATTTGCTATTTTGATGCAGCAATAGTCTTGTTTCTATTTGTTAAACATTTTTAAAACATGTTTATGTTGTCAGTAAGATTTCTAATTGTGTAAGAAATCCAACGCAAACAAGGGAGACTTTTTATTCCCTTGTGTTGCCATGGTTAATTATATTGTCTACCTTATATTGTCGGTTTTGCCCACTTAATTCAGGACTTTACTCTGAGTTGAGCAACCTAACTAATACAGCCTGTGCAGAAACCAAAAGTGTCAAGTAGCACTGGTCCAAGTAGGTCTACTCAGAGTATCTGCTTTCTGAAGTTAAAGTCAAATACAGAATCTAAGAGAAAATAAACACAACTATGTCACTTTAATGGCTTTCTTCTGTGTTTGCACAAAACACACATTTTGGTGTTTCTAAACTGATGACAGGAGAAACTGTGTAAATGCATGTTTACTTTGTGTTTGTTTTGGCCTTGTGGTAGATTGCAATACCTATTAACAGAAACTAGATTTTTGTGTTTTCTCTTAAGAAAAAGGTTTTCTTTCAGAGTTTGAATACATAATAAAAAAAAATGTTTTATGAAAAATATTTTAAACCCCTACCAAACATGGGTTTGGTTCATTGAAATGAATATTACATTCATTTCAATATGACAGAAATGAATGCAACTTCATTTTTAGACCTGTCTTAGCAGAATACAAAAAAATAAAAAAAACACAAAAATAACAAAAACAATGGAATTGTGCTGCTGTGGTACTACTGCTCCTGTTTTTTATCTGTTGTCATTTCTGTCTCATGTTTTGACAGCTCTCAAAGTTTTTCTCTTTCATTCTCTTTACAAATACACAAATACATTCACATAAATCCACAAATAGTATGAAGGATTCACCAAGATCTTTTTCTTTCTCATTTTTTTAGGTGATGCATCACGTGTGAATGAAAATGTCACCTTACTTCCCTAAGAAATCAATTTTAGGTTAAGTTGAATCTAAAGAAAATTAGTTCTTTAAGGACGCATGCTTTGCTTTGACATCTTCTTCTACTAATTGGCTCTGCGTTTGTATTTTTGTTCTTTTAGCTAAGAGTTTTTTCTTTTAAATCATCTTTAAAGATGATTTAAAAGAAAAAACCCATCAGCATTTTCATGTGCCTAGTTTTACTTTATTCTTTTTCATTTGACATTTATTTTCATATACAATTAAAGCAGGATCTTATAGTTTGCAATCAATCAAAATGACAAGCTGCACAATTGAGAATTAAAACAAAATATCATACATCAAAAAAGTTTAATTTATGGTGTACAAGCTGTGTTTTTGCTTATTTTATGGAAAGTGTTTCTGTGTTTCAACTGGTGACTGTCTGTCTGTTGTCTATGTGTTGCCTGAGCTCAGCTGAATGGATTCATGGAAGAATTCATAAATCACATTGCCAAAGGATGCAAAAACATCTGTATTAGTTCCAAAAAGCAAATTCTATTGGGCACGTCAGGGTAGGTATGAAAGCAGCATCAGTTTCATTATTTATCATTAGTTATTTACTAAATACACTTTTTACTTGTACTTGTTTGTAAACATTAACAATCAATATGCAAAAGTAATCCTACCTAAATGCATTGAAATGCTTGCATTGGAGCAAAATATTACTCGCGGTTATTTGCCTCATCTTTTTCAGAAACTGACACAAACTACATCCGAATGTGTGTGCAGAAACACAAAGCTAGAGTTACTGAAGTGATTATGTTGCTGTCACAGCTTGAAGTGTTCTTGTATTTGTCAAAGTCTGTGGGATGTTTTTGTCACATGTCTGATACAGAATTAAAACATCAGTTTGCAAAACAATTCAGTCTGTTTAAACTTGGGCCTTTTGTTCTATGTACAATACAAGTGGCAAAGGGAAATCCTGTTGTGAGTAAATGCACAAATAGTATGTAAAGGTCAAACTACTTCATACATTGTATAAAATTAAGTGAGAGGGTTGTTACTAGCTAAAGCTCTTTAAGACAGATTAAATTAGGTGCCACTGATTTAATATTTTCTATGCAATAAGACAATTTCTGGAAGTTGCAGCTTCCTATTCATGGGGTACAGGTATCTCAACCCAATGAAAAATGAAATGGGCAATTACCTTAAATAGACTTCAGAGTCCAATTGGTCCACGACCAATGATTTACTAGGCAACTTATCATTGTAGTATAATGAGAGGCTAGAGACCTTAAACATTTACGGCTGAGACAGTGTGACATTTCTATGCATACTCGACAAGTCTGTAAACTGAATTACAGTAACATGTTTAATCTGTTATCACTTTACATTATAAAAGGAAGACTATATGTCTGCAAAAATGATGAAAACTCACCTTACTGTTAAATATGGCCATATTATATTTTTCTTTTTTGTTATTTTTTTGCCCGTCTCACAGCAAAAATTCACATAAAAAATTGTCATTTACATAGTGCATATAAAAATGTTCTGAATGTCAGCTGACACTGGTTGCTCCTGTAGATTCTAATATATTTTCCTCTTTTCATTTAAATATATGAAGTTTATATTGCAAATGTTATCAGTTTATTGATTTTTTTTTTAAAGAAATTTCATTCCAAGGAAGACGATGAAGGAGGGAGGAGATTATTTTCCTCCCATCAGAGTTGATTCAACACTGATGGTATCAACTATGGAAAATAACTAACACTGGACACCATTTAACTTATCTAATGTTAAAACAACTGAGTTAAAGTCAACTCAGAAGCCTTTAACCCTGAAATCTGTAACTCTTCAGTTTTTGGTGAGCAGGTCCTTAAACATTTTTCAAATTTGTATTTTTGAATGTCAGAAGACTATATCAATGTATTTTATCCATTATTTTAAATCAGGTATAGTTTAAAATTACTTAATTTGTCATGTTCTGTGTTTTTCTGTTGTGTTTATTTGAGTTTTCTGTGTCCCAAGTCTCCTCGTTGTCCTGTCTTCCCCTTGATTGTTCCCAGGTGTGTCTTGTTCCCTTGATTACCCTCAGTGTATTTAGTTCATCCTGTGTCTTTGTTCCTCGTCGGGTCCTTGTCGTAAGTTGTCTCTGTCAGTTCGTCATTTGTCTTTTGAGCCGCCTGTGAGACCAGATGCTACCGGTGTGAGCCCTGGCTTCCGCTCAGCCGTGCTGCCTGGCCGCGGACTGTTGTTGTTTTTTTTGGACTGCTTTTTGTTAATAAACCACTAATCATTCATCTTACCAGGGCCTCCAGCGTTTGCCTCACCACCCCCAACCATACCCTCATATGACATAATTAATGCTTTATGAATGTGACTTTGTCATTGGTATATATTCTATTCAAATTCCCATTTATATTTCTGAAGTTCTTTATATGTTTTTAAGTTTTATATGAAAGTATTTTCTAAATTTTTGAAAAACATGTTCTTGTTGGATCATTTGTATTTTTTCTTTGCTATTTGGGTGGAGGCTTTACAACCCACATTTTTTTTTTCTCTTCCTGCACTGTTACCACTTTTTTTTTCTCAAGATCATTGATCTGAGTTTTAATTATGGAAATAAAATTAAACTCTTCGGAAAGGTGCAATTTTCAGTCCTGATAATAAAATTGCCTCATTTATTCAATGCATTCCTGTAGAAAAGCCTCACTAACTCGAGACTCCTTGTCCTGCCGGGAGTTTCATTTCTGTCCTGCCCTATCCATAAAAATCATGATTGCAAAAAATGTCATTTTGTACTTGCACTTATTGTAGGGTGCCTGTCGACTAAACCTTATGCACACTATCACTCTTTTCCAGCTCCAGGAATTATGTTCATGCTCTACAATCTTCTCCATCAGTTCCTCATTTTGCTCCATATAAACCCATCATAGACAGCTCTCTGCTTGATTACACACTAACAATACCTTACTCTACAATGGTGATCGCTCTATATTTTCAGTTGTCTTAGTATCTGTGGAAAAAATAATCTGTAAAGATAATGGACCGGTCAGAAAAAAAAATCTATATAGTTCTACCTATTCCATGTAAGTGCCATTCTAATTTCCACTGAAATGTAAAACATGTTTTCCCCATATTGTAACATACATTTATGTGCAGCGATTACTCCATGAACTTGTATTTGGAAGAAGTTATAATATATTTTTGAAAAATGCTGTAAAAATTGTTGACCATATTTGCATTTGTTTATGCAAATATGGTGCTAAGTGAATCAAATACAACTCTCCAAATCTTGCAGAAGGGTTTTACTCAGTTCTTATCAGGTAAAAGATGGCATACAAGTCACGTAATTTACAGAAGTAGATTTTTTTTTGGTGATGTAAAGTATACCATCTTTGTCCCTTACTGCAGTCTTTAGAGCCATTTGGTTTTTAAATGGCAACAACCACATAATCGAATTAGAGTAACATTGTTTATTTACTTATAAGGGGAAGAGGTTTGCAGTGTACAAAAGTATTATTTCATTTTCTGTAAACATTTTGATATGATTATCTTATATTGTGAATCCTTAATTGAAGTAATCTTCCAATATTTGTTACCTTCTTACAACACTGACCAGACTGGGCTGTTTTAAACACTCTCACTGATTAATGTTTTGAATTGTGGAACTTTTTTCACATTGATGGGTGAAAACAATCCTGAACTTTAAATAAAATCAGCAAAAACAAAATTATATAATTCATTTGTTTATTATTTTCACAGAGTACGTGTATTGCTTTTTTATTACAGTTACACTGATGTTATTCTCAGAACTGATTTCAAACAGTAGTGGAGAGAACAAGGCTAGAAAAAAAAAAACAATGAACTTAAATGACTTCCCATTAGTGGAGTTATTTATAGCTTTCATGTTCACTTAACATTTTCAGCTTCAGCAACGTCTTGATCCCAACTGCTGGGGAAACTAAGAAGTTAAGAACTTGTGGATAACATTGTGAAAGATGACCCTAAAAAACTTGTTCCAAGTTAAGTTTATAAACGTAAAACTTACTTCAAGTTCACCATTTCCAAGTGAGGTCTTGATATTTTTTTAAAAATGATAAGTTTAGACAGATTTATGTGTCATATCATATATCATCTAACACCGTCACCTTTTAAGTCTCGCCTTTGCTAACAGTTTTTGCGTTAACATTTTTTCTCTCTGTAACTTTGCTCATCTTAATTCAACCCAGAACTCCTCCTAGAGAGCCGCTGCCTGCAGCAGACTGCTGCAGTTATGACAAAACCAGAGTGCAAAAATGTGATCAACTTTGATGGATGGGTCTTGAGACATTTTATACAAGACGGGGTCTTTATAGACATGGATAAAGCAAGTGGAACAGGTTATAGGTACATTTTCAAATATATTAAATTGTCAAAAAGTTCTATTTTGGCAATCATTTTTGAGAGTGAAACTCAGATTATACAGATTTAATACACAGGGTGAAATATTTCAAGTCTTTTTTTATTCTTATTTCAATGATTATGGTTACATATAATGAAAACCTCAAATTGAACACCTTAAAAATATAGAATAAAATAGAATATTGTAAAAAAATAAATAAATAAATAAAAAGTTAAATATTTAAAATTTATGATCCCACACCCCAATCAGCTAATAAACACATAACAGCATAGCAATGTTACCTTGGCCTCTAAATAGACTCACACTCAGGGTCAATAGGCTACACAGTCATACTGTCATGTTTGTGAGTTGCTCAGAACCCGAATGCAGAACTGAGGACCACAGGCCTGGTAACAACCAGCCCCCAATACTACGCTTTGCTTTGTAAAGAGGCTCTTGGCTCTTGAAAAACAACTGCTTGCTTGACGTGTGTACTCTGCTTAAGTTTTAAATTTAAACACTAATGTTTGGTCATGATGTATGTAAAGCGTCAGTTCTATGCTATGAAGTTTACTGGAAATTGCCAACACTGTAAACACTCCACTGCGAAGAGAGAAGTGCCAAGCCTCTAATTCAATATTTGGAAGCGTGACAAACACGGACTGAATGACTTTGTTCATTTTCACAGCTGCCATTACTAAATATACAGGCAGACTACGATTCTAAAACAGCTTAGAAAAACCAATGTTATTGTTCACAGCTACTCCTTCTCTTCGCTGATTGACTTGGTAGAAATTCTACCAGTGGCCTACTTTGAGTTCTCAGGCTGTTTGATGGCATTGCTTCAGTTACTGAGCAATTGCTACAAAGGTCAATTTGTATCTAAAAGAACTAAGGATTTGAATGAAGCCAAATTTGTATTGCATTTGCAAAAGTAATTCCTCCAAGAGGAGAAGAAATGTAGACAAAGCACAGGTTGTTGCTGCTGAACCTCATTTTAACATTTCATTGAGCTTGATGCTCAATGAAGGAGGGCTTTTATTATCCAAATGAAAAATATTAAAACAAGAATAATTAAAGCAACAATAACATTAAAAAGAAAGTAGATAATGGGAAACAGGGAAAATTGGTTTGTTTCCAAGAGTTTAAAGGGACATAATTTAGATCCAGTCCTGGATTCTGACCCGACAAAAAGGGAATTTAACCTTCATTATCTTCCTTATAAGACATAAGGAAGATATATTTTATATTTTCATAAAATGTTTGTCAAAGTGTATTATTTTTCTTCTTTAAAATGTGTGCTAGGGTCATGTTATATTTGATTAGGAGATAATATTTTCTAAAGATTGTGAACATTGACAACTAATTTTGTGTTGATAAACAGCTACGATGCAGTGAAATTTAAACACTGAAACCACAAACTGTAAAATATTAAACGTAACTGGAAATTCAGCATTTGCCATAATACAACAAAATGTGGTATATTAAGTAAATGAAATGCATATAATGTACTATGTTCCTAGTGATATTATTTTTGTGACCAATTACAGCCTAAAAATATACACAGCAGGTTTTTTGTTGTATTTTCCATCCAAACTTAGACAAATCAAGTGAACCTCAGATGCCGACTAGCATTTTTTTTTTTTTTTTACAATCAATGATTTAAAGTTTCAAAGGATAATGTGAGCTTTTTTCAAATTACTGTACTCTAAAGGCTTTAGCACAATCAAAGCACATTCAAATCTTTTTGATAAGTGGGATGGCTGTAAGGACCTGTGAGCTAGTTCCCATGGGCACTGAAAAGCACCTTTGAGCTCTAATGATGTAAACTAGTGGAACAGAGTACAGTAGGCAGTGGCATAAGGGCTTAATTGTTCTTTCAACGAGACAGCACGTAAAGCCCTTCTCCGTCTCCAGGACTTAATGAGAAACCAATGCGCTGCAGTAAACTCACCTCTTTCTGTGTTGTTGTGATGGTAATTGGAAGTCAGTTGAGTGTGCACTGGTTTGGAGCATTTCAAGTCAAATTAACATCAACACATTCATTGTTTGCAGTAATACTGGTTTAAGGGAATGAGCATTAAAAAAAGTAAGGAAACACTTCTATGTATGATAAATGGTAAATTTTGGGGGAATTTAACAGTAATGTTCTAGTTTGATCTGCTCTCATCTTTCCAATGCTCAGCTTCAATAAATACCTAAATTATGATCTGACAACTGAAATCAGTTTTTGAGATTTTATGTATGTGGACCAAATGAACTAAGGCAGAATGTGTCCCAACAGGTACAATGTGTTATTTTAAATTGAATTTGTTCAACCATTGGATTAGAAAAAAGATAATGACGTGTTCAGTTTTTAAATGCACTGCCTAGCCAAAAAAAATGTATCTGAGCAAATAGATATGGGCTTCCGAGATCATTACTGCATGGACTAGTGCTGTCCATCTGGCAACAAGCTATTTAAGCATTTAGTAGCTTTTTATGTCTTAAACAAGAAATGAAAAGACTGATCCTGTGTTGGTGAAAAAGATGTTCAATTTAAGGAGGGTCAGATCATTGGAATGCATCAAGGAGAAAGACATAAAATTGGGTTTAGAACTGTGCAACAGATTATTAAAAACTGGAAGGATAGTGGGGAACCATTGTCCTTGAGAAAGAAATTGGTTGAAATAAAACCCTGAATGTCTTTGGTGATCACGTAAACATCTGCTGACAGCAAATCAAACAAAAACAACAGTAGGACTCAGGGCAATGTTTAATAGTGACTGTAAGAGCATTTCCATGTGCATAATGTGAAGGGAACTGAAGGAATTGGGACTGAACAGTTGTGTAGTTATAAGAAAGCCACTAATCAGTGAGGTTAACCAAAAATTTGAAAGGGAGCATTAAGATTGAACACTAGGGCAATGTAAGAAGGTCATGCGATGAGTTCAGTTTTACGCTCTTCCAGTGAGATTATTGACTAGAAACAAGCTAATATAACTTAGTGAAAAGTTAGTTTTGTTTTACTTCAAGTCTACTAAGATATTTGCACTAGCAACTAGGCACAAATGCTCTGTAAGATTTAGTGTTTTTAGTGCAGGCAACTTCTAACTAGTGTTGTGCTTTATGATGTCTTCTGAAATCATTGGCACAAACTTACAAGAGTTATATTATATTTTGTTCTTATTCTGAACTTGTTAAAGGTAACAAAAATGCTCTGTTTTAATAAACTCATTAGGAGAAGGCTGGATTCAGGGAATAAACTTTTTTTTTTCCTCAGAATTGACAACCTACTGTGTAGTCATTAACAATAAAGTATTTTCTCTGTAGACTTGAATGAACTTTCTCGATCTGACAATCTAGTGTCAAAAAGCAGCCACTGAACTGATGTGCTCTGTAGATTTACACTTGAGGTTATCACCTAGCGTGCTAGCTTTGCATTATTCATTGAGAAAGGAGACTGAGACTGCACTGTGAATGCAAACAGCATTGTATCCACACTGCCATATGACAGCTGCCGTCACAATGTCCTTGTTTAAACTCTACGTTTGTTACCAGGATGAAACGACCAGTACATAGCATTGTTATAGTCTGTGCTGTATTTACTCAACACTAACATGATAAAAATGAATAGTATAATCTCACTGTCGTTTGGAAGAATACATATATTTATATGTGGACTCATATGAAGCGTGGATGTCAATGAAAATGTCCGCCGCTGCAGTGAGAATATAAATAGCAATCTCTGTACATAAACTACATTCTATGTCACTGTTAATTAAAGACCATTTTTCTTTAATTAAGTTGATTATTAACTAGTAAGTCTTATACAACCATCAGCAGATGTACTTTATGGTGGAATTGAATAATAGACATTACAATGAATGTAATTAACATATGAGAACAGATTTTATTGTGCAGTTGTGTTGAAAACGGACAAAATGTGTCTCATATAGATACTTATGGCAAGTTTTATTATAGTACTATGCAAACCTAGCTCATCCCTTCAGAATATTTTGAGAAGATTCCAAAATATGGATGTATATACGTCAGTAGAACATCAGCAGCCTAGAACAACCTTTGTTAAATATAATTGGATATTCTTGCAAGCTGTTTTCATGTGCTGTGTTAGTTATATGCTCTCTTAAATATGAAATACCCTCCTGTAATGCTTCGGACGGAGCCTTTTCATAGCTGTTTCTAAATGCCAAAAGATCAAACAAAGAGAGAAAAAAACTCAACTACCGAGGTAGATTATTATATTTTTAACGAACAACGTTTATTGCAAAGTCTCTTCTAAAAATGTATAGAGAACATTTTGGTCTCAAACTGCAAATTAGATCTTAAAAATTATGACATATTTTACATTTTAAAACTAACAAACTTCCACTCCTAAAAAATAGTTAGTACTATTCACAAACAGGCACACCTCAATAAATAAATGCTGACCTACCAACCCAATTTACAAATATTGGGTTGGTAATATTTCTAATATTTGAATAGTAATATTTGCATATTTCTAGCCTATTCCTATTCAAATATATTTCTATTTAAATAGAAATATTTAAATAGTTTTAAGGATTAGTCAATCCAGACAATACCCAAATCAAAGATTAACACTTACTTCTGGATTTAAGAGTCGGAAACTAGTTCTGAATATTGAATGTGGTTTGAAGAAAAAAACATTAAAAAACAAGAGGAAAATACCTAATTGAAGCAAAAGACTGCTTCAATTAGTGTCTTTTCTCTCTGATGATTAAGACTGAACACTAGGGCAATGTAAGATGTTAATCCCGTTTCTCTGAATCCACTGCTCTTTCAGCAGAAAATCATGGAAAGGTCATACTAGTCCGGATGACTCAAAACTTCCAGCTCCTGCTAAACGGCGGTTAAAGGGCTCCATGGGCTGCGGCTCGCCATCTTGTTTCTCACTCACGGAATCCAATTTAGCAATTGACTCAGATTTTCCAGGTCCAACTTTCCAGCAGGACCTTTCAGGCTTGGTTTAATAACCAACAAAGCATAACAAAAGTTCATTTAACTTAGTTTCTACTGAATAAAGTAATATAACCGCCAATTTGGCAGCTGAACATGTGGGGGGGGGGGGTGAGGTGGAGGAGGAGGCAATCCTCTCAGTTACAGCTTTTTTTTTTTTTAAACATAGAAGAACATAAATGTGCTACTCTACCTAGAAATAAAAGTATCTTACAAATAACATTCTTCACTAGAAGAAAAATACACTTTTTAACTCACCAAGTCCAAATCTGTAAGATGCAACACTGTCCCGAACGCAGTCAGGTTGAAAAAAATAACTCCTCTGAAATGAAAAAAGGTTTTCAGATAGCGGGTAGATTTTTTGATCGTCGATTTCTCGTACTTTTTATCTCTTTCACAGTACAACTCTATAGGCTTCTTTTTTGTTTTCTTCTGCTTTATGCAGAGAACATTACAACTCGGTTGGCTGGAGCTAGTCACATGGGCTGCATAGAAATGTGAGCCTTCAAAAAATAGATTTTACCCACATTTAACCATTTTAACTGCTGACAAAATAAAACTCTCGTCTGCACGTTTTTAAACCAAATAAAATATCACATCATAAAATACAGAATTTCTAATGTTTGTAAGTAAGTTTTTGTATTTTAACTATTTTAAGACTATTTATTTATTGACTATCTATTTTTTTTAGCTATTCTTATATTTAGTAAGGGTTATTTTAACCAGGGCTACATCTGTATCCAGTCTTGAAAAAGATGACTGACGACGGTCTGAAAGGTACCAGTAGTTTCAGTCAGGCAAAGAGATTTTCAGCAGATTGTTCTTTTCTATTGTTGGATCATTATGACAGCTGTGGTCCCAGGCTGTTTGAGCCAAGTCTGACTGACAGGGTGAGTGCCACGGAGCTGACAAGCTTAGCACATCCATTGGCAGATACAGATGTCACATGCACCACAGGTCCATCTTACAGCTGCAAATGGAGAACAGGGTGGTCATCAACAGAGGGCCAGGAGAGACACAGGGCAGCCTCAGAGGGAAGGAAATCAAAAGGTAGGACACTAATCTTTTTGCAGTTGCAAAGTGGGTCATAATTAAATAAAAAAACATTCAAAGTCTTAACGGTGCATGTGTTACTCACAGCTGCAAAGCACGTTGGATGTGTTGCAGGCTGAGAATGCCAATAAGTACACATTGGATGCCTTTGCTCTATCCTTGTGCCAGTGCTGGAAATGTATGGATATGGTTCAATCCAGGAATGGGCCACCAATTATCCAGCATGTAATGAAGAAGTTGTAAAAGCTGCCTCAGACTAGCTGACTCGTGTGACCTAATTAGATGTGACAAAGTTCAGAATCTCTTGGGGATTGGATTAAAAACACAGTGTGAATTGCAGAGCACTCAGACAAAATCGATTATGACACTAATCCTTGATGAATAATGAATATGGTCATTTACCAAGAAGGCTCCAGGAGGAAGTCTATTGTATGATGGAAAAAAAAGATGCTTGGAGTAGAAAGCTGAAATGAACCATTTACTAATACATGGTGGTAATGATAGAGACCTTCTCTGTGTGGATAATGTGTCGTGCCCCAAGGCTCCATTTTAAAACCTTTATCAACCCCTGGAAGCAGAGGAGAATTGGGAAAAGCCATTTAACTAATACAGTTGAATATGAGTGAAATACCTGATGCAAAATACTCAGTGACACAGGTAAGTCGCCTGCTCCTTGGGGAGGATATAAATTCACTTCCCTGAAGCTGCTGTTCTTAAATAATTTAACACATAAAAGACTATGTGAGCGATGTGTTGACTGAAAATCAATTGAATGTCCACAGCCTCATACATCTCTTTCCCAGTGTTGGCACCAGCACTTCTTTAAAATGGTGCAATACGTTTCTCCTGCAGGGACTCTTTCAGAAAGTATACAGAACAACACAACACTTCAAACAGGATCAGTCAGGTGATGCTATATTTTTTGTCAATTGAAATTCCATTACTAAGCAAAACAAAACAGAGGCATTACCTTGATGAAAACTCAAATCTAATTAAAGGATAAACATGTCCTGTGAAACCTTTTCCAAAATGGTGAAGTTCTATTTTATGCTAGGTTTCCAGAATGACTTTTATTTTTACTTTAGTGCAGCAGCAATAAACTAAGAATACTCTTTACAGCAAATTTTTGAATTGCAATCCTTTGTGCATGGAATTTACTTGTTCTCTCTTTACATGTTTGGGTTCTCATCTGATACTTTTCTCTTCCTACCGTCCTCCAAAACATGCACACTATGTTAACTGGTCTTACTTAATCGTCCTTAGTTTGGATGGTTTCTTGTCCTTTCTCTCTGTGTGTTTTCTAGATACAGCCTGTGTAACAAATCTTACCCATTAACCACTAACTGGTCCCCATGAGTTCAAATGGATTAGATGGGTTTGAGAAGCGGACTTCCTTTTCAGGTCAAGAAACCACTTCCTAAAAAAAACATGGTCAAGCACCTCTGCTGCCTTTTGTAAAAGCTATAACAGCATGGCATATTTGTGAAACTGTTAGGACTGCAACATGTTGAAAGAAATATGATGAAATTGTATCAGACTACAAGGAAAGCTCTTAATAAGAAAAGCAACTTTAATTACGTGTTTAATGTTTCCAAAACTAAAACTGCCACTGCTCCAAATTTCCCACATCAACTTTTTGAAACAGATTAAATGCAAATTGAATATTTGCATCATATTATCCCTGTGTGCAGATACACAGTGACATTTTTAAGCACAATTAAGTGTATTACTTTCAGTTGTTAGAAAATTCTGTATATATATGTATCAATTTCATCCATCCATCCATCCATCCATCCATTTTCCGTCACCCTTCTCCCTAACGGGGTCGGGAGTTGCCGGTGCCTATCTCCAGCTGCGTTCCGGGCGAGAGGCGGGGTACACCCTGGACAGGTCGCCAGTCTGTCGCAGGGCAACACAGAGAGACAAACAGGACAAACAACCACGCACACACACACACACTCACACCTAGGTATGTATCAATTTGTGGGGAAAATTATTTTGATTTTACACATAATTTCTACAAATGGATGATTTGAGCCATCGGGGAAAGACTGGGAACAAATGTTTGCATTTCTCTTTAAATACATTTTTAAAATCAGGTTTAGCAATGATTCAACATGTGAGTTATGTTGAAAGAAACACAAAAATGCTACAAACAAATGGAATCACATGCAAACCTGGTTGTAAATGACGACAAGCAAGTACAGAAGGTCATTGCTTTATAGTTTGCATCTCTCTACATTCGAACTAGTTGGTTCATTAATATAGCAGTACTTGAGTTGTACCACAAGATCATTGGGCCAGTCAAGTGTGTGAAAGAGGCTATTAAAGATTTACACAGACTATTGAGGAAGATTTAGTATTTACTTCTGTTTTCACATAATGAAAATTTATCTGTTAGGTGCTTGTAAATAAGCGATTACATTTTTCCCCATTTAATAATTAATGTGACATGCATAACAGACACTCAGTGTAATTCCAGATAGAAAAACATTCAAGCTTCACCCAATGTATTTTTGTTTTTAATATGTAAAACAACTATGTTTTGCATTCAGACAAAAAAGTGAAGCAGGCTGATAGTTGTGTGTTCACTTGAGTCTGGGGGTGGTTTGTGAAGCATGCCCAAGCTCAACGTAAGGGTGTTGATTTTGATTCAGTTCTGCAGGTTCGGACAGAGACATTTCACACAGTATAATTCTGTTTCGCAGAGACACCAAAACGCAGTGAGGCATATTTTCAAGGCTTTAGAAGTTCCACAACGTCAAAGCGCTGATACAAGCATTTCCATCTCAACAATAGTTGTAGTAATTTAAATGATTTGACAGGTACATCCTCTTTCTTGACAGAGGCAAGCTATTACAAAGAGTCTGTGATTCACATATGTGCTGATTTGGGGAAGCTTTGCTAGATACACAAACACACAAAGCTTTTCTTTCAACTCTATTCTTCCGAATCTGCAACCAGGACCACAAAACAAATTTGGCTTGTGTGAGTCGACAGGTAGACCTCACAATAGATTCTCAAACAAGTACGCCGTTTCCTGGTTCATCTGGCTGTTTGGAGAGAGAGCCACTGAACATGGCTGCTGTACTGAATATGTCAGATATAAAGTTCATACACAAAAAAGGAGCTACAACAATTCGCCTGAATTATTGCTATGCTACCAAAAATCATAATTTTGACAGCAATAATTGTCTTACCATAATTTATAAAATTATATAAATTGAAATTCTGCTATATGTTATATATAAGTGTGTGAGGAGGTTCCAATGGTAGAGGGCTAGAGACAAGCAGGTGAGGAGGGGTGGGAAGATGAGAAGATTCAAAGATGGGATATTGAGGTGAGTTCTCCATCTAAGTTGGAGAGCGAGGAGGGCAGAGTTCTGGAGTTACAGATTTTTTAAAAGGTGGAGAACAATGTGTTAGGGCCATAAAGAATGCAGGAAATAACTAGTGATAGCCTGATTACCATCTGGCATCTGTCTCATGGGAATCTACTGCTCTCAAACACATCCAGATTGGAATTTGATGAGTTTCATCTGTGAGAACACAGGTGCCATTCGTACCCTGCCTTTAGGGAAAGTAGAGCTTAGGTCCCAGCTCCAGTCCTCAAGGGCCAATGACCAAAACCAGTATTTGATTTCTCTGCTTTAACATAGTTGATTTAAATAGCCTTGGTACCTTCTCATAATGTTGAAGTTCTGTAGAGACCTTGCTTATGAGCCATCATTTGATTAGGGAGTGATGAACCAGGCAAAAAAACTAAAACGTGCCAGATACTGCTCTTGAGAACTGACTTTGGAGACTACTGATATATGCATAATCAGTCACCTCATACAAGAAAAACTTGGTATAGTAGTATTAGGGGCCAGTATGTACTTTGATGCAAAAATGTTTGGGAGTATGTCTTTCTGCATTATTTTTAAAGCTTTCACACAACAATAGAAGTGCAAAGACAATTGCACAGCTTGGCACAAAGCTGTGCAATGCATTGTAGAGCAATGGAGATGGGGGCCCCATATTCTCATCCTCATAGGCTAATGCAGTGCAATTTCTAGATATGTCCCTGCTCCGCTAAACCTGACTCAAATGGTTTAATTATCTTCTCATCATGTCAACAATGTCTACAGAGACCTGTTTAATAAGCCATTCATTTTATCCATGCGTGTTGAAGCAGGGAAACATCTCATTTATGCAGAACAATGGTCCTCGAGTGCCGGAATTTAGTTTCATTGATAAAATTTTTCAGATTTGGCTGATAGTTTAGGGACACCTATATTCCATTAAACTCTGAAAAAAACCCATAACATTCTTGTTTTGTCTCAGACAGCATAAATTTACAAACTAAGCAACAAGTTGTCTATTTTTACTTATGTGCCCTAAGTGCTATGCTTGACCATTGGATTTGGATAACTGTTCTTAAACTCTAATTCAAATTAAGCACGCTGTTGTTAAAATATGAGCTGAAATGATTACCCATGTTTGTTTGACAGGTTCCAAGAGTCTCATTTCATCCTGACATATTATTGTAACATGTTGTGTGGATAAATGGAGAAATTCTGCTATCAAGACCTAAAAGTCACCATAAAAGAAAAGACAATGTACTGTTGACACTATGAAAATTAAATACCAGGCTACAGACAAAATTATACTTTTTTAAAGGGATTTGAACACTTAAAAAAATTGGAATTGGTCACAGAAAACACCTTTTTCTAGAGACCTGTGCAGAGTAAACTTTTAGAATAAAAAAAATCAACAAAATTTATTTGTTGGATAAATAAATTTTACAACATAGAATACCGACCTGGAAAATAGCCATTAAAAAGCTTTGAAAATGGGACAGAAAGTCGATATCACAATAGCTGCATGCACCAAATCAGCGTTAAAGTTAACATCAACAAAAAAAAAGTAGCTCTTCCTCTTGTTCAAAGATCAACAATCAAGTCCACCTTCCATGTCAGAGCAGGAACTATAAACTCTTGCCACAGATAGTAAAACCACCACATTCAATGTGAAAGAAACCTACACCAGCTACATGTAGCAATCAAACTATTGACTGTAGCACTAGCAATTCTAGCTGCTAGTTTGCAAGCTGCTAGAGATACTCTGAAAGTAGCTCTGCCCAATTACCAGAAAAATCCCTAGGTCAGGGAAGAGCTACAACTAAAAATAAAATGCACGACTGCATGAAACAAATGCCATCAGTTTGGTACATGCCCTTTAAGCAAGACTCGTAATGTTAACAGAAAATTCAGCATTGTTTGTATTTACTTTGCTGCTTTAACAAAGTAAATTCCCCTGTGGAGACAGTGGAAAATTTATTTCCTGCTGAGAAGCCTTTCGAAATTTTCCAAGCATTTCTGGAACTCTTGAATCTCTAGACAATGTTTACAGCAGTTGGATAATTCCTGAAGACATTGTCACCATTACACCCAAGTCCACTACTGCTAATTGCACATTTTAAATCAGGTATGATTCACTAAACAAGTTACTGTTATTAGCCCACAAGGGTAGAACAAGAAGCACATCATTCAGTTTGTAGTTCGGTTGGTCATTACAATGCCATCACAGAAATATAAAATACAGAAGCTGACAATCAAATGGAGAGGAGTTATGCATGAGAACGATGCAAACTGTGATATTAATATTTTACTAAGATAAATAAAATAATCATGATATACCAACAACATCTTTATGGAGGCATTCCTGTATGCCCTGACCTGTTGCCTCACAGTGTGGTTTTGTAGCTACACCATCAGAGACCAGAAAGGTTTGTAATGGTCAGTGACTTAATTCTGTTCTCCTGCTAATCTGAACAAGATGAAACAGATTGTGATTTGCAAATGGAGAATTTATGTAGAATTGTTTGTTGCCAGCTGATGAATGTAACTAAACTGAACTATTAATTTTTTAAGTCTGCAGAAGCTGAAGCTAATAATCATTCATTATTAATTAGCAGGCACTTTGGAACACAACAAAGTTATCTAATCAGATTTAGTTGACGACTTCTTGTCTTGAAGATAAAAGATGATGCACATAACACAGCATTCTAAACAACCTTTAAATATTTCAAGCACTGTATGTGGAGTCATGGAATGAGGCCTGGTTAATTTATGCATCATTGAGTGGTGAGTTTATTAGCCCCCTGGAGTTCCCCCTAAATAGTCCACAGGGTTCATCTAATCCTTCATTTAGCGATTGAATGAAGAAAATAGCTTTCGGTATCATACTAATGGTTCACAACCTGATGAAAGAGACCTGGTAATAGCACAATAGCCACATAACGACTCAAATTAGATGCCTCCAA
Organism: Poeciliopsis gracilis; assembly: GCA_911649635.1. Lineage (NCBI taxonomy): Eukaryota > Metazoa > Chordata > Actinopteri > Cyprinodontiformes > Poeciliidae > Poeciliopsis > Poeciliopsis gracilis. The sequence goes on from CAJVRI010001403.1 coordinate 4,854,404, forward strand.
CTCATATTGTACTGCCCATTTCTAACTGCAGGCTTAACATCCATTTGTAAGTGATTCATAACAGCTATTTATGATTCACAACTCCCCCCAAAAAACTGTGTAACAAAGAGAGCAGAGGAAAATAGGTGTTTGATCACGCATCATTCACGTGGTACAGCGATCTAATCCAATACAGGCTCCTTCAGGAGGTCATACTAAAAACTTCAGGGCCAGTTGCATACAACACCGAAAAAATATTGATGGTTATTCCCCTTATTCACCATTAAAGTTATGACCACAGTTATAGTAAGGCAGATATGTCATTCCTTAACTGGTAAGAAAATTTATTTCTAGACACACAGCATGACCTGCCTTCAGGGGCTTGCTGACATGTGCAATCTGTATGATGTAATAAGCAGCAAGAATCTTCAAGTCTACACCAATAAACACTCACTCCAATGTATTCTGTTGTACAACAACAAATCTACAGCCTCCTGTAGCTCCTGTCAGCACCAACTATATGTTACTTCCTAACTGATGCAAACTTGCTCTTATTGAAGCCTTAGAGTCCACGCTTGTAAACAATCTCTGGGTCTCCCTACTCTGTGGGAGATGTCTCTTGCAATATAGTCCTTCATATTATCCCTTGACTCAAAACTTGTTGTTTCTTGAGGATGTGTGACACTTTGGCAAAAGCCTTTTCTCTTATGAACAATATGTATAGCAACAAGAGTAGGAAACTACAAATACATCACAGTTAATCAAAAACTCATCAGAACTCTTGGTACCTGAGACAAAGCCGGAGTGAGTTGAGAGAAATTTATTTTCTAGTAAGTAATATTCTTAGTCACAAATTACTTACATTTCTTATGCAAAATGAAAATGATGTTTTAAAGATTGTTTAAATTTGAATGGATAGTAATGACTAACACAAAATAAATAAATGTATTAATACAGCCGCAGGTTTTAATACTGAGAATTTTTTTTTTTTTTACATTTTCTGCCTTAGCTTTCCAGGTGCACCATATGAAAAAGCTGGATGTCGACATGTACTAATCATCAAAGCAGACAAGTTGAGTAATGCAATGTGAACCCATGTTGGTGTTACCTTTTGCCTTGTGGATTATTTGCATGTGACCATGTGTGTGGGTGTTGGTACGGTACATTGTCATCTTAAAATGAGAGGAAATTGTAAGGTTGAGATTGGCAAAGTCTTGCCAATCTGGTGTTCAGCACACAAGAACACCAGAGTTACGGTAGCCTCAGCTTCTGAAAGCTGCAGTAGTCCTTAGTAGACAATCCCTAGACATCCCCCAGAGCAAGCTGGGGGCCACACTTGTGCCTTGTTGGGCCTTAGACCAAAGAGGCTCAAGGAGCCATACAAAGCACAGAAACTCCTCCCACCCAACCTGGCCAACCATGTCCCCCAACTCTAGGTGCTGCACAAGCTCAGGCCAGCAACAGAACTGCCCTGGTCCAAGGACAAAGTACGCCCCAAGACACCCCCAACCTGACAATCCAGAAGTCAGAAAGTCAATAAAGGGAGGAGCACTGGGTCATTTCATTCTGTCAGACACCCCCCAGGAAGACCAAGAGAGTGGGGCTGCTCCCATTATTCAGGTTGGTCTCTGCAAACTCACATAAAGTCCCATTAGTCAAAGGCCACCATCCAAGAGCCCACCACTTCACAACATGGCCTGAACTCTCAGTAATAGCCAAACTAAAGGGGTACCCCCCACCACACCATGCCCAAATGCCCTCATTATGTGTCTCAAATACATTAAATTAGGGTTGCTTTGCTGGTTAGGTTCCAGCAAAGCAAGGAGTATGTACTAGAAAGGAGGGTACTAAGGTGGCCCCCTAACTGGTCCCTGACTTTTCTGAACCTGCTTACACTATCACAGCAGAGACAGTGGCAAAGAACCCCCTGCAGTTCCCTGGCAATGTCAGAGAAGTAACTCAGCAGGGCGCCACCCCCAGGTGTGGGCAATCTAGGATAACTGTGTGCAGTCAGACAGTGAGATGGATTAATGTGGAAAGATAAAACACTCAGACGAAGCATTCACCTTCTTCTTACCTTCTTGTTATTAGATTTCCTGTTGTCCTGAAATAATAATTTTAATATGATTGTCACTCAGTGTTAACAGAATGGAGTAACAAAGCTATGAATGAGATAGTATTGTTTTTGTTCCTACTTGGATATCCATTTAGGAATTCAGAAAATAATTACCCCCTAAACCTTTTTTTAAGGGCTGCGGGGCAGAACCATACAATACCAAAGCTCTAAATACATTGTGTCTCCTCTCTGTATTCTATGTAGCCAGCACAGATCTCAGCAGCCTAGCACTAGGTAGTGACTCTGCCTGTGCCATAATAGGGTTTTCCAAATCTTTACTCTTAGAATAAAGAGCTAAAAAGTCTGCATTTCTCCTAAGGATTCTGAAACCTTCCATCTCACTAACAGCCACATGAAAGGCATTACCAATGTCAACTAATGTAACGACTAACTGGGTATATACAGCACAGCAGTGATATGCAGAATCCATCCATCCATTTAACACCCTTATCCCTAGCGGGGTCAGGAAGAGTGTCTAACGTTAGCCAGCTAACGTTAGCTTAGATATACAGAATCTAAGCTAAATTATTGGTATGAAATACCAATAATTTAATAAATGCTTTTCTTTTTCAAATATGGTTTCATTTTATGTCAATAATATACAGTTGTGTTTATCATATTTTATTTAGGTCATATTTTCTAACCTTGTATTCAAACATGTTTGCTTTTGAAATAGCCTTTAGTAAAATTTTATGATTGTAGAAAATGCACTCTCAGTGGATATGTCATGGTCTCAGCATTTTGAGATGTGTTGTGGGGTTTCTCTTGTTTCATATGTTTCATTTTCCGTCAGATGTCAAGTTTTATTTTGACCTAGGTCATTTTCCAGCTGTTTCCTCAGTTAATTTAGCACATGTGTGTCACCAATGTCGCCTAATCAGTCATTCCCTTCCGTTTGAGACCTATATTTTTAATTTGAGAGCCTAGCATGGATTCTTGTCTGGGTATTGTCTATGGGTCACCAGTCTGTAGCCTGCTTTTGTCAGAAGTAAAGAAAATAAAGTTGCAAGATGTTACACCACTGTCTATCTTTTGGTTCATCCTCACATTCAAAAACACCCTCCCTGTCAGAATAGTTTATATTATTTGGATTCATTGCCTGTACTCAAACATCTAAAATAAATGACAGCAGAAAACACTTAAACATAATTATGCACTTTTGTACTTTTGTGCATGCTGCATTTTAATGCTCATTTCCTCATTCACAAATCCTATTTAATTCTGTATTTTTGCTTGTTTTTTTTAAAAACTTTTAGAACATGTTCTATGTCATATTTGCTGGACTCTACTGTAAATTTATACAAACATGATTTAATTTGGAATTGCAGTGTGTATATAACTCATTGTTGGAGTCTATTCTGAGTATATAACCTCTTTGTCAGGTGAGTTACTACAGCCATTATCCAGCAGAGCCAAGTGCTGACTGAACAGTAGTTCTAGGGAGCCCTGAGTATACTTGAAGCTATTGATCGGTGATCATTCAAGATTCTTTAAAGTTGGTAGTTCAGATTGGAGTACTGTGGTGGTCCAGAGGACTGTGTGTGGGCATCTGTGTGTCTTGGCTGTTATTTATCCAAGAAGGGCAGCATAGCATAAGATCATATGTGGATCTGTCCATCTTTTGTGATTCTGAATATACTGTAAGTTAGACTGAATTGTAATAATAGTAAGACATACAAATTAACTATATGTTCTCTGAGCTACATTCATACACATAAAGGATGTTGCTCCTAAAAACTAAATTGCTGTGTTTACCACTTTCTTTTAGTGTGTTGGTTTGTAAATTGTGTGGAAGACTTTTGTTAAAGACTGGGAAGTATTTGTCGAGCACCGCATTAAATTCCTTAGTAATCATCAGCTGCACAATATAGGTATATGGTCTTTATGTAATTTGGGTTCTGTTCATTCATCTCTACATTTGACATACCATTGATATGTATGCCACACAAAATGCTTGGATTATGTATTTTTGAAAGTGACAACATGATATTGAGAACAAATCAGTTTATTTACATGGGAAAATATTTTGCATACTAAGGCCTTTTTCATTCAGGTGTCTGGGGATTCTAATAAGAATGCTCTAAAATCTTGTTAGACCTATGAGAAAGACCACGTTGGTCAATTTAAAACATTACTTTAAATCTGCATCTGTCAAAGGCATCAATTTTGGACTTAATTGTAATAAACTTAATATTTTGAAAATTATATCAGGTCAACATATTGATGCTGTCTGAATAAGTTAAAAGAAAGAAAGGCAAACATAATGAATTACAGAAGCAGATGACAGAAAACTAAATGAAAAACATTTGGTGTTATCTTGAGAAAAAAATTAAAGGGGAATCAATTCCCCTTACATGATACTTTTACAGGGTTTTCTCATTTTATAAGGGCATAAGTGTTTTTCTTTAACATGTTCTTGACAACAATTAGTTTTTGTAAAGAGTTCTGAAATGATAGTCACCTGTGATTGTTAATTTAATAAGTGAGTGGGTAACTTATTAATGGGTTGTGAAACAAGTTGGGTGTCCATGTGACATTTTTGTCATCATTGCTTGCCAATTCTTAATTAGTCAGAGTACATTTTCCCAGAAGGTGCCTGTTTATCTTGGAATGCTAAGAAGCATTTTTATTAGTACTTTAATGTTAGAAGCAGACTACATTCCAGACTGAAGTTTTTTAAATAAACCTGAAACTGGCTTATTTAAATAAACATTATTCTCTAAAGCTCAGTTTAGAGAATAATGGCTGTGCATAACATCCTCTTTTTTGCTTTTTCTACGCATTTGAATAAATCCTGCTTCCAAAAGCTCAATTAAAACAGAGTGTGTATATATATATATATATATATATATATATATATATATATATATTTATTCATGTATTTATTTTTTTCAGTACGCTACAAAAAACTTCAAAAAATAGTTATTTGTTTTTACATTGATAGATAATTGCATCTATTTCTTAGTGGACTGGTGAGGTTATTGAATTTAAACATCTTCACTCAATATTCTCCTGACATAACTTCTTCTCCAGCAGAATTTTTTGTAAGACAAAACATTTTCCTCCGGTTGACACCAAAGATAAAGAAATCTTAGGATGCTGCTGGAAGAGAAATTGATTTTGAAACAATGCACAAAACAAATGTGCTACTGAATCAGGAAGGGGAAAAAAGTACAAAACTATATGCCAAAAGGGACCAGACCAGAACTTAACTGTAACACCGACACCAACAAAACATCTACAGGACTATATCTGCAGTGAGACGAGATTAGTAGATGCAAATCACCTGATACAATTAATCTACTGGAGCAGGTGTGAGGGTGAAGGCAAATGCAAGGCTGTGAGAAATAAGCCAAGAAACATGCAAATGCAAACATTTGGCTTATGGTTTGTGAGTCCTTTATTATAAACCTTAATAAACATGACTGAGGTAAACCTAAAGCTCCAATTACAGTCCAAACATGTCTTGGACAAAGTCTTTCATCATAAAGCAATCATAAGAAACTCTGGTCATGACCTTGACGGACGCATTCACCACAGCGGTCTCTCAAGACCAAGTATGACCTGTGTGAAATATGAAGAAGTGTCTACATTTTTTCTGGGGAAAATTACTGCAATGTAACTGTTGTTGCTGAAACCACCCTTGTCTTCTTTTCCTCAATCCCCCTCCACCCTTTTAATGTTTGGCTCTAACAGTAAACTAATAAGAGGTTTAACACCCACTTTTTTTTTTTTACTATTACATTTTACATTGATATTTCTGTCAGATTTTTCAATTTGAATCCACTTTAGCAATAAATCATGTAATCTGATATTTTTGGTATTTTATAATTTGCACACTCAAGGACTGACATTCTGGCACAATGTAACAAGGTTTGAATATATGTATTTTTTAAATTTCAGATTTTATGCCAATACAGAACAAAGTATCACAGCTCAAAACAAAGCTTTCTTTCTTGTTTCAGCAATGAAACTCCTCACTAAAGTAGAGTATTTAATGAATCATTATTTTGTTTGCATTTGGTTTGTAGCTGAACTACAGTGCAAAATACTGAGGTGGAGCTCTATGTAAAAAAGTGTTCAAATAAATTTTATACTAATAGTTAATGTATAGATCTACATCTATTAGTTTTGAAGAACTAGGTGTTTGAGGCTCGAACCCTGAGGCAACATCTAAAACTTAAAGTTTAAGAGGTGTTTACTGTCACACAGAATAGATTCTTCTTCTTTTAACATTTTTTTCTGTATGCAACTTTCACAGCTTTCATTTAAACCCACAGTGTCTGCTGAGAAAAACGTAATGTGCTGACAATCACAAACTGTTTGCTTCAAACACAGGTTCATTTTTGCCACTGTGCACATTGTAATTAGACTCTGCAGAGCAGTGTAGGACATCTGTTCATTTCTTTAACAGTCAGAGGTTTCTTGTGGTGCTCAGGATTTCATTGAAAGCAATCTCTACTTATAGCATCTGTCATTTGTCAAACCGTAAAAAAGTTAAAAACAAACTTAGTATTTATGTGCATGATGATGGAATACAGTACATCTTTCAATGTCAAGTGACATGGCAGAATATTTGAGATACCTTGCTGTATTTATTTACTTTTTATTTATTTATAAGGTAATTTAACTGTCCATATTTGTGTGACATTTACAGTAACATTCAGAAGGGTAAATGTTCAGTTAGTCGGAAATGATGTAAGATCAACACAAAAATCTGATTCATGTCAGGTGTTGCTTGTTCAGGTATCGTCTCCTTCATGCTTAAATCTGAAGTAATTAAAAGCAATAAACAAAAATAAAAACATAAAGGCAAAATCATTTAGATAGCTTAATTAGACCTAGCTATCTTAGGAAAATGAAAACATATTTAGCTTATTTAGCCCCTCCACCCCTGCAACTCTGCATGAATAAGCAGGTTTAGAAAGTGGATAGATAAGTGAGCTAGTGCCAAACCTAAATGTGTCAAATCTCCGAACAGTATGAGAGATATACTTTTCGTAGGTCAGCAAATGAACACAGCCAGTAATCCAGTGTTTTGGGGTGGTTAATGATGGGACTGCATGGTGAGATTTTCTTTATCAGGTCCAGCAGGAGTGCCACTGGCCACCCAATCCATATTCCAAACACCTTGCCTGAGCTCCACTTATCTTTTCACCCAGAATAGTGGCAGGCTTCAGACTAGCTTCATCCTCTCCATCCCCTCATACCCTTCCACTGAATTCCTTTGTTATGATTTGGGAAGGCTAATACCTGTGTTATTCTGTGATGCTCATGAGCATCTTATCACATACAAGCAAAAGCCCTCACCTAGTTGGGGAGTAGCTTGGCTAGACTAGCTGGGCAGGGGCTCAGACTGAGGTAACCAGTAGCAGGAAGGCAGCCTTATCACAGCGTGAACAGTCATGGCGGCCATCCCTATTCCTCTTAACACCACACAGTGTCTCAGATTAACAACACCAGTCCTCCAACCCCCTGCCTATGCCCCTTATCCACCTCCCTGGCTCTCAAGTGCCCTTGAACAGACATCATTACTGTGATTATTACTGTTTATCAGGCTGATGAATGCAAAACAAAGCACAGTTTTGTTTTGTTTAGGAGCAGCATTGTTCTGTTTTTCCAGCCCAACCTGGTTATGTCACAGAGGTTAATTATGAACACTATAAAGTGTATATTAACAAGTCTTCTGGGGCAAAGTCTTCCATTGTGCACAGAGCTCAAAGTGAAATTATATCCACGGTGAATATCTGCAATGCTAAAGTCTCCTGTCTTGTGCTCTGGATTTCTACCTTCATCATATTTCATTCATACTTGATTTTATAGTTTTAAATATTTTTACTTAAGAACAGCTTTCTAAAATAATTGTTTACATAGACTGAGAATGCCTGGATGTGATATTACATTGACTGCTCCCACAGCAATGCATGCTATATATATATATATATATATATATATATATATATATATATATATATATATATATATATATATATATATATATATTCAAATCTGTTCTGGATTTTTATTAATCAATTACTCTTCCCTGAAAGCTAAACTAAAGGCATTATGTCATCATAATGTGCACCTCTCCCTTAGCAGCATGGACCACTATGAAGCATCTGATATTCATTGTACCAAGTACTAAAATATGTAATTATGTATTTACTGCATAGGATGAAATCATAAGCCTAAAGGCTAAAAGATTCATGTTTCATTAGCGTCCCTACATACTCTCCTAGCAAGAAACTTTGTAATCTGCAAGTCTGGCTTTTTTAACATTTTTTTGTTTGTTTCTGGCAAAGCACATGTTTAACTCTGAGTTGGAGGATCTGTTGAGTTTGGCAGACAATCATGCTTCTTAATTAAATTCAAAGTGGTTTATGCAAAGACGCTATTCAAATCATACCGTCTGAGAAATTAAGTTGGAATGCATGTGAAATCCGGAGTTAAATACACTGAAAGGGGAGGGAAATCATTTAATTAAATCCCTATAGTTCACATCAGCATGCAAGCGTCTGGAGCCCTAGTCCCAGATTACATGTGATGTTTTAAAAAGCTGACAAGCACTTTTATTTAAAAGTTATTAACTTTTAAGCACCCAATTACATCTGCAGGCTACCAACCACAGAACTTATAATCTTCTGAAGCAACTTTTGCTAAGGATCATTGTCCCTCTGATGTATGGCCATTTAATCCTTGTTGGGGATGACAGATGAAACATAAACCTCATCATATTAATGAGATTTTGTCTTTTTTTCTGAAAGTTAAAGCATCGCTGTTAATACAAGCAGCTATGCATCCTCCAAGTGTATGCTGATATATTTTCCATGCACAAGGAAGAGAAAAACTGATTATACAGCTTTCTTTTTGATGCATGATACATGAAAGAAAATCAGACTGTGGAGTAGATTTCCAAAGATTATCAGAGCTTTGCCCTCATGACAAGGGATAGGCTAAAAGAAAAAGGCAGATTTACCTTGAGAGATAGGTAAACTTTATTTTTGATTTATTCACCTTAACAGAATCCTTAGAGGTTTTCATCAGTCTCTGAACTTATCTTTTGACTACAGTATATTTAGTTGGTATCTCATCCAAGACTTTTTGAAAATGTTTTCTGTTTGTAAAAGAAGTGCTTCAGATTATGGCAAATTCATGAGGGAAATTTTGATCCTAAATGTGTGCACTACAGAGTTTACACATTATCTAAATTATGAAAGTAGACACAAAGGCCCTGTAAGCAAATAAGGCTTCACTGCATCAACACTATGTGCCTTAATTTACATGACTAATTCTTAATAGATTTATTCTGTATATTTTAAAAGGTTTAAAGTCAGAGCAAAAAATGTTTTTACAGATGTGGCAACCAGAACTATAGGTATTATGCATCCATCTGCTGAAAGTTGGTGACAAATGTAACACGGGATCTAACAAAATGCAACTATTTCAATAAAAAATTCATAAGTGCTCCAAAAATAATAATAGAAAAAAAAAGTAATTATTTTGCTATAGGTGAAATTAACATGAAATTAACATGATGTAATCACACATTTGTTTCTTTATTCTGACATAATTAATTTCAATCAATGTTTATTTTTTAGTCGGTGCTTTTGAAAAACAGGTAACAGAAGGAACACACTGAAACATGAACAAAAAGAAAAATACATATTGCAATTCCTTATCAGTTTTCTCTTAAATAGTAACTCTACTTCATAAATACACTTTTCTTGTAAATTGGTATATCTTGTTCTCACCTGCCACTTAATTTTTCAAAAGTCAGTTCTGGTATTTGTCAAAGCAGTGAAATTCTGTAAACCAGGTATGCGACAGGAAGCCTGTGGCGTAAAATTGTCATTGCAGAGACTGCAGGGGATATGATGGACTTGGGTCAGTTGTCAACCAAATGACAGGTATGACCAGTCCTTGACTGGCTCCTGGGCGCATAACTCAGCTGCAAAATCTCCCCTGCCAGGTAATATTGTGGTGTAAGCATCCTAAACTTTTCTGGCTTTTATCTGCAGTTGCCCAGCACTATATTGTGATATTTTTGTCATGTTCAGAAGGATGTCTTAGTGTAATGACAGTGTACTGGTAAAATGTTCCTGGATATTTACAGATGGTCTCTCATTTTTCTCACTTTCTAATATTGAGAAGAATTCATAGTTGATTCTACGATTGTCTGAACATCTGCAAACAATGACACCTTCTTTTGTGCTTAACAGCTAGCCTGATGTTTTTTTTCTCTATTGTAACCAAATATGTGGTCTATTCTGATATGCACTGCTTCCGTTTGACACTCAGTTCAAAGACGTCCCACCGCTCCACTCACAAGAATCACACACTGCGTCTAGTCCACCAAGTGGCTGGGGGGCACCAAAAGAAATTAGGGTCAGGAAAAATACTTACAATTAATTAGATTGACATTAGGGCTTATGTTGGATAGAGGCTAACAAAGGAGATCACAAACTGTTCTTAGATGCCATTTGTCCCGCTAAGGGAAATGAACCAGCTGGTATTAATAAATGGAATTCATGAATTCAACTCACTGATTCTTCCTCAGCCTCATACATCAAGAACTTAACATTGAAAACAGATAATTCTCCACAACCTTGATGTGATGGTTTTCTTCTGTGCAATATAAAACTGTATCAATTAAAAAAAAAAATTAAATCTGTTTGTTTGGATGTTTTCTTATTCTCTCTTCTGGTCTTTTTTGTTGGCATTACTTTTGCTATTACTCTTCAGTTTGCGGTACAGAGATTACTTATAAGATTCAAGTCAGGACTATTAATAGTTACAAACATTTTAGATGAGGTAAAAGATTTCTTCAAGCCTAAATCTGAAAGGGGAATGAATAATTTCAGGATTATAAATATGTATCAGATTACACAGGTTGTGAACTACTCATATTTATGTGTATAACCTAACTTGCTCCAACCCATAGCTCACGTCTTTGCACAAGCTTGAAATAACAGATCCTGGGTCTAAAAGACCCTTAAATCCCCCAGTCTGCAGCCGAAGCCACTAGGCTTGATGATAAGTCATAGTCTTAAAGCTGACGTGAAAGTGAATAACTTCCACCCAAGCCGATGGTTTGTCAAAATACACTTGCTCTTAATCTTCTTATTGGGGCCAATTCCGGCCCTTTACAGAGAAACAGAAAAATGTAAATGACATACAAATGAGGAGTAATTCTGACTTCCTCAGTCCGCTTGTCCCTCAGTGACCATATCCAATTTTCTGAGTTTTATTATCTGGCTTGGTGAAGTGGTCAGCCCACAAAAAGAGCTAATATCTGCCAGACCAGCTGCTCTGTTAAGACTCAGAGAAAGTTTGATTCATATTGCCCCCCTTTATCTTATTTAAATGGAAAGACTTGAACTATTTTTTAAAAAGTATAATTATGAACATACTTTTCAGGCAAATAGAAACACAAGCTGGGACCACCATCTAGTAAAATTCCTTTCTAGTTTATTATATTTTCAATAGCAGACGGTTTTATTGCTGCACATGCATTATTTTTTCTTTGCCACAAAGCCAGAATTCATAGTTGACATACATAATAATTTTTTCTATTTTGAAATGCCTTTTAACTCTAAACTCTGAACATGTAATTTTGATGGTTTTGTGGATAAAAAGTGCTTTTACAAAGTGTGTAGTTGCGTTTTCTGCATTTTCTCATGTGTGAATCAAACAATATTATGACATAAGTATGTCAGTGTCTTTTATCATGAGGTATTCTAAAATAACCAAAAAAATATATATATATTTAGCCAGTAAAGTTAGTCAAGTCTTTCATTGCCATGTACAGTAGCAACGGTGTCTTGAGTCAGAGGCTCCTTCAGACTGAGTACTGTCAGAGGTCCTTCCTACAGCATTTACATCTACAATATCACTCTGAAGATACTTGAACATGAGTTATGAAAAAAAATTAATTTCTCTCTGTGACAAAGTATTTTAATTGAATTGAGACAGCAGAAAACAAAAGGCAAGCTGGTTTGAGTTCATAGAAAACCAAAAGCTGTTCAGATAACCACCAGTTAAGGGACATAGATTTTAACATCTTTGAATACACAGCATTTTGACTCATGAAGAAGACAGGCTACATCCCAAGACAGCCTACCTCTCTATGGCCACTCCTGTCATCTGGTAACAAAATCAACCTCAACAATATTGGACAACAGAGTTGAAAAATGCTGCCTGAGCCAGGAGATATAAGAAGTAACAAATGGTCAGTTTGTTTGGCAAACGCCTGAAAATATGAATTCCTTCTTACTTATATCAACATGTCATACGTTTTGTGATTGTGTAATGGTCTAGGGGACATTTCGAAGGACTTTTAGTACTATGTGAGCTTAGTTCAAATACTAACTCCCACCCGGGTTTTTCTGAACATGTAATTTTTGAACACAGGTTAGCCATCTTCTAATGCACAGAGCTCAAATCATGTCAAGCTGGCTTCTTGAACAAGGCAAAAAAGTTTGAAGTAGTTCTACATCATTAATATGCAGCCTACAAATGAGTCTATCGTGTCATTATGGAAAAAAGTACTTTCGACACCTTGTTGAACGCATGTCATAAAGAACTGAAGCCATCCTGAAGCAAAGGGGGGCCAAACTTGATCTGAATAATGTGTAACTAGCAAAGTATTCATAGAGGGTAGTGAGTGGGAACACTTGTTTTTTCCTGAATTCAGACCTGTTAAAGTGAAGTACATTTGGGCAGATAAGAGAAAACTAAATAGTGCCAGAAACCCTATTTAGAAAAGACTACAGATAATATGTGATGATGTCAAATGACAAATATTGTGTCAATGATATAAGATAAAAAACTCATGTTGGGATTTAAGTTCAGATCAAAATTTTTAGCTGCCAAACTAAAAACATGAATGAATTTCTTGAACAGCCTTCCCTTTTTATCCTTTTTTATTTTGAAATCTGTTTTGCATACTTCAAAATATACAGTATTGATCCAGACTTGAAGTCAGATCAGACAGTTAGTGAAGCAAGAACTTTCCAAAAATCTTTGAAACAAATTGCTTAAAACGCTATGAAAATTCACTAAAAACAAAGGTCAGTCATTGGGATTCAAAAGGGATTGTTTAAAACATTTGAACAATACTGCAAGTCTGTAAGTGAGGTTCATTTTAGCCACCTGTCCATTCTTAGAGGATGCTAAACTACTGAATCATGGAGAATATGCACCTTGGGCATGCAGCATACTGCCCAAAACTATCAAGTTTAGTGGGGATATATAAAAGTCACAGTGCTGTGAACTTGTGAAAAAAAAGTTTCTCACTGAAAAAGCCCACATATGGCTGATCATGCCCTTCACTACATCTGCCATAGGATTCCTATTAATAGTCCTAATATATAACATTCTCAAGTAAATATAAGGTCATTCGCGTCACTCATCACTTTGGGTTACCATGGAATAATGGTCCTTCAAGAAGACATTGGAACATAAATGGTTGTTCCTCCCTTTGGGGCTTCGAAAAGCTTCGAAGTGTCAAGGCAGCCATACTGAAAGTTTAAGTATTGACGTTAAAAAATGAACCGTGACCTCTGCCATAATGAAAGGTCAAAATCCCAAATGCGTTTTCCCAAAAGGCGTCTTGTCAGTGGATATTGCAAACAGCATTAACCCAGCTTGGTGGCACTCCTGTGTAAATCCCACTTGCAATTTTCACATTCTAAATGAACTGTCATTCTCATGTCATAGTTAACTCTAACTGATTCTGGGCTGCTAATCTCCTAAGCAGATATTCTAAAAGGACACAGAGATAAAATTTATAAAAGATGGGGGAGAGGAAATCTCGAGGAATAATTTAGAACAAATTCATATTTCAGTCACTTGACAGTCATTGTGGTTCATTTCTGAACATTTCAGGCTTATGTCAGAAATATTATCCAGGATTCAGTTCCCTCTTTAACAGACATTTTGACATAATCTGCATTAGGCACAGATTTTAAGTGTACAGCACAGAGAAGTTGTGGATACTGATGGCCATATTTCTTTGGTATTCAAATGTCGTTCATATTTAAAGCATAGTCCCTCTACTCTGTTGCATGTAACTAACTTCCTTAACAGTTTAAAATGAACCAATTACACAGTTGGATGACCATTATGACTACATAAGTGAGCAGAATGACTGAGCCATTGAAATTGCTTTTCCAGTATAAAATAATCTTAAATCCAAATGGCATTATGCAAATGATGACGACTATTAAGACAAAAAAGCAACGCTGATTGGCGAGTAGCACTGCCGCATATGAGCTTAGCGTTTTCCCCAGCCAAAAATTGAATGTGCTAAATGTAAAATGTGAAATAAAGTTTAAGGAAGGAAAGTGCAGCTTGAAAAAAAATCTTATCTTTTCTCGCTTTTTCCATTTCAGCTGTCACAATCATTCAAGCTGTTTCTCAAGCTTATTTCCATCGCCACATCTTGCTTAGGGCTCTATTCATCACAGTCCACATCTGTGTCATAAGTGATTGATGCATGTGTTTGATGGCAGCCAACTGCAAAATAGTTACATCAAAAATGAGGATGTTCTTCACAGATCGGCTTCACATTTACTATTGTCAGTATTTTGCTTGCATAAGCAGTCCACCACCCGACTATTGTCATTTGCTTGCATAACTTTCTATTCTCTCTCAAGCCTCTTGATGAAGAGACAAAACAGGGCAACCATGTTATGATTTTATTTTTCACATTATGTTACAATTCTATTTTTGAGCTGTAGTTATACCATGATCAACAGTATCCATGGAAAATGCTGATGTAAAAGATGCAGATGGACTGGATGTATAGAAACACACATCTACATATGAACCTTTTGCTGCATATTTCATATGAAAATATTACATCTTAGACTTACAACCCAAAGACATCATATATCAATTGGGGTTCTCTTTCTGAATTGTCAGCAATTTTTTCATCTAATGATTTCTGATGGCTTGGTTTGTCATCAATAAATCTCACAAAACTATTGTTCAGCTTGGAGCAGAATTTTTTTGGACATCATTTTTTCAGAGTTCTTTCTCCAAAATTGTTACTTCCTACTTAAGGTTGGAACTTTTTAAAGCTTACTGCCTTAAATAGTTTGTTTTAGTTATGTACATTTTCTTTTCAGTGACATGTTTTTTTTATGTCACTCATAGTTATTACTCTCATTAGTCTGCAGTATATTGTATTTTCCCTTCTGCCATTTTCTCATGTATCTCCTACAACGGACATCAAATTGGATTTGTTTTTGTTTTTAGAAGCTTGTTTTGCGCCCCTTCAACTGTGCTCGCCTATCCTTTTATCAAATTACATTGGAGCACTGACACGTTTGTCCAAGTTCCTTTTAGTGAATGATACAAGTGCTCCTCAATTAAGGAACTCATTAAAGACATTTGATAAGTCCCTCTTTCCCCAGGGGATGTCAGGAAACTCATTAAATCCCAAGTTAGGTTAAAGTCCCCAGCACTCACTGTCACATTACCACTGCAACTGATCTAATACAGCGTATGTGAGGCAGTGTTGTAGTACGACTCCGGTCCTGAGACCATTTTTGATGCTCTCGGTCTCTGGCACTGAATACTCTGGATTTTATTTCAAGACCGGGATAACGCTGTGTCCAAAATTCTGCAACATAGCGATGTTACATTCACAAACAATCCGAGTCTAATGAACTTCTCTTTACTAAGAAGATAGGACTGGAGCATCACTGAGAGCTGTTCTTTGTTCTTGTAATGTTTGCGTACACTCCAGTAGTTATCATTATTTTATATTAATTATATACATTGATGTTTATTTAATAAAACACAAGAACAAAAGAACACGCAGAGCATGCACATTGCTCATTGATTGCCTGGCTGCATGCAGTGGGAGAGAGGGTGAGAACAGTCATGGTGAGCGTCTCATGTTTGTTTACTTCTTGCTTGTTGCTCTTTGGTCAGTGCTTATAGTGGAGCGTTGTTTACCGTCAAGGCATTGCCTCAATTGCTATGTTTGATGGTGCAGACTGTGGTGATTTCTGACATGAATGATATGGGCACATGAAAAGAGCATTATCTTTTTAGAATAAAGAGTTTTTTCTGCTTTTAATATTGGTTAAATTTATTTAAGCTCTAAGTATTTAATATCTAGGTTATTTTTATGGGAATGTGAATCTTTCAATCAATTTTTTTGATCATATTTCACATTTTATTGTGTCATGTAAGATGGGGCACTGGTCTTGGTCTTGACTACAACACTGATGTGAGGAGTGTCAAAACGAGGCAAAGCAGACATAACCAGCTGTGTTTGGTAGCAGAAATTAGTCTCTACAGTGGAAAATGTAACACAGTGGATACACACTTTGTGTAAAGCAAGATACACTCACTCTCACTGACCTTCTCCAACAGAGGCACTTGACTAAAACAAATGATGAACATCTGCTATGGAGTCAGGATAGGAGTCAGAGAGACACAAACTCATCAGGAAACCTAAATCAGAAGTCTACTTTAACCCAGGGTACAATGCCCTTTACACCCTTCTCCACAGGTCTTGATCCAATAGGTAGTGAAACAAACTTGACATAAAGATTTCGACCTTGTTGGAATGATTATCCCTTTAGGAACGTTGGAACATATCATCATGAAACATAAATCATCTCTTTCAAAAATATTATTCATAATCAGTTTTAGTAAAAATAAAAGTTTCAAGAAATTGTTCAACAAGACAAACACTTGTGCTGCTTCTAATTTTGGCAGGGGTGAATGTATTTAGTCAATGAAAGCAGATTCATTTTGCCTTACTATTAGCATAAATGAGTTATTTAAATGAGCAGCAGGAAAGTGTTATTAAGGCTCAATGGTCTTATCATGCACATCTGGTTTAGTAGCACTTACAGCTAAATTATAAATAACTCATCTTGGCTAGAATGAGCAAAGAAATTAAGTACAAAAGCGGCAGAACTGTACTGCTTTCAAAGTTAAGTATTTTCAAACTCAAAATAGTATTCATGCCTGAGAAATGTTGCCTCTGCTGACATTGCACATCTAATTTCAAGAAAGTGATGTAGTTAATTCATTCAAACAGGTGGTTTAGAGCAGCCTTCCTGATCCCAACTCTTCAGTGCATTCTGATGTTTGAAGAAGCTGAAATGCAAATGTGAATCTTACATGCATCATCACAAAACACCTGCTTCCCAAGCCCCCCTTGTTCATGCATTCTGTGTCATATTCAAAGACTTTTTTCAAAAGAATTCAGGAACTGAGACTTTCAGCAAAAGATAGCGAGGATTAGACATATGTAATTATGAATGTATTGCTAGAGTGGGTAAGCATAATGTATTCATGAATACCAAAATACTTCAACAATGAAGTTGTTCTGTCACTGCACAGGAACAGAGTTCCTATTGTAAGTGCTTTATGACCTTTTCAGTGCTCTAGGAGAAGAAGTGCCTTAGTCCAAACAAGCTTATATGTGGGAGGTAATTGGATACAACTGTGACTTTAGATAAACTGATACTTGAATATATCAGTTTATAAAATTATTGTTTGTTATATTGTAACATGATGTATGTTTGATTGACTAAAATAATAATAGCAAGAAGGCAAATAAATCAGTACAAATCTTTCAGATTAGTAAGTCAACCATAATTTACAAAAGTCACACAGAGAAGCAGTTGGTATAAAGAAAAACTTTAGCTATATTTTATAGGTTTAATTAATACTTCTTAAACCTATTGACCCCCCATCAAGTGTAGCTAACAACGTGATGAAAAACAGTCTGCAGACATAGCCAAGTAACATGTTTGTGCAAAGACTGTATAAGTGAGAATTTAGATAGGTTACTGATTTTGCCAGCAGACTGGACATCAATCTAATGAATCTAATTCCACTTGACATCTCTGGTAATCATCCTTTCTCTCAGGTGTTTTAAACGTTCTGCTTTCAAATTGTAATAACAAATGTTTCTTTGTCTTCTTCT
The DNA here is from genome assembly GCA_911649635.1 of Poeciliopsis gracilis. NCBI lineage: Eukaryota > Metazoa > Chordata > Actinopteri > Cyprinodontiformes > Poeciliidae > Poeciliopsis > Poeciliopsis gracilis. Next base: position 4,872,457 of record CAJVRI010001403.1, read on the forward strand.
TCCAAAGGATACTATTCATTGGGGGAAGAGCACTTGTCTCTGTTGAAATACCTATTAAGTGTTAAAAAAAGAGCAATTGTCATTGTAAATGAAGTTACCAAATATAAAGTTATCCAGAAGTCAAACATATATACACCTTCTCAGCTCAGCCAAAAGCCTCTGTATTCGTACCTACCTCATTTTAACAATATACAGTTTCCATTGACTGCAGGCTATGCATTTAAATAGGATATTTAACATAAGTGCACTAGTATTCTGCTGTGTATAGTGGTCAATCCTGGAAGATCCTGGGCCATCAAATGTAAGCATATCTGTTTTCAAATTTATTTCATAACCTGTTAGCTAAAAGCACTATTTTCAAAAGGCAGTGGTTAAAAATCTGCTTGTTAGCTGAATCTGATTAATTTAATATACAATTTCAAAAATAGACTGTGTGCGTGTGTGTGCGTGTGTGTGTATATATGTGTGTGTGGCATTTTTGTTAATATTTGATATTGCTAAATGGAAATGTGACTAGTCTAATCCACATAAACATATACTGTCAGTTTCAAACTGCCTTCAATTTGTTTTGTCTTTTCTGAATGCAATGTGATAACACATGCTAGTTTTGTGTCGGAAACAGAATGTGCATTACCTGATTGATTTACCTGAAAGCTTCCATTAACCACCTGCTGTCTTTGCTCTACTTCCACCAGGGTTTAAATAATCAGTTTTTGCTTCATACTAATTGATAATGTTTAACATCTTTCTCGGAAACTAACCCAAAAAGAATTGGTAAATTGACATCACTTAAAAGAAACTATGATCAAAAATTTTACAAAGGTACACTTAAGTGTGCATTTTATTAGATTTTAATTATTAATCAGGATTCATTTTGCAAAGGCAAACTGACTGCAAAAAATGGAACCTGTGTCTACACAGCTGTGAGAAAGTGTTTGTTCTCTTGCATATTTCTCCTGTTTTTCCTTTTCTTTATTCTAACATTTGTATATTTTAGATCATCAAAGTTAGTGGTACAACAAAACCTCTACAGATTCTGATAGAGTAGATTCTAAGCTTTCTAATGATGTCAAACACACACACACACACACTCACAAAGGAAAGAGAAAGTCATTTGAATGCTGGCACTCTGAAAGCAAGATTAGACAGAAGACAGGTCTCACAATTTCAAAAGAATTGTTCCCAAACCTGATCAGCTATCTGAGGATGTTAGCAAAGGCTATTCATGTACATCAGTCTGCAATAACCCAATCGAGTTAGACTGAAGATGGATCTAATGAAATATAGTGAGCATTATACTTTAAAACGGCCTTCCTTGCATCTGTATTTGTTTGAAACAAAAATCAAGTGTTTACCTTTTCATAAGAAGAGTGAACAAAGAATGTTTAGTCAATTTTTCTTACATATTTTATAGCCAGAGCTTTTCTTGCCTTTAAAGATTGTCAGCATAGTGTGTAAACTGTCTGTAGCAATAAAATGGAGGAAGCTGTATTTAAAAGCTTACAGGAATACAATTTAAGGGTTGTATGGAAGCTGCATGGATTGAGAATATCTAGTTATTCTGCTAAGACATTACGGCAGAATGTGTAATGTCTTTCTATTCTGGTTTGAACAATCCAAGATTTATTTTCCATTCCCAGTTTTATAAGTCTAATATCTAAATCAAAAACTACAATATACCAGCTTTGTCACAAAAAATAGGACCTCGTAGCTGGGAACTGAGATGAGCAGAATTTAGAAGTGAAGGCCAGACTGTGCTGCCAGGCATAATCTGAAGTTTACAAGATTAGAAGGGTGCAAGGAACCTCTCATTGTGCTCACATGAAAACTGCCATCCTGTGCTTTCCAATATGTGGAGAAAGAAGAAAACCAAGAGGGAGCATGGGTCTATATGCCTTCACCCTGGCCTCCCTAATGCCTAATCAGCCACCCAGTGAGACAAATTCATCTGGAACAGTGGCTGTCACCATGAAATGTAAAGAGTTGGTCTGACTCTTTCAAAATTTATTAACCCCCCCATAGCTTTAACTTGCACATGCTGAACCTAATAAACTGTTACATGTAAAAAATTCTTTTACAGAAACAGAAAAGTCCCTCTGGTATAGGGGTAGTTTTGGGAAAAAAAAAAAAAAAAACAAGGCTGAAGATGGGCAATTTGAAAGAAGTGGCAAATAGAAAAGGGGAAAAATGTTTGTTGTCATTCAATTGATCTCTCAATATTATATATACTGTATTTCTCTTGCACGTCTGTGTGGTGTTATATGTCTTAAATTGAATTTGTAATACACTTAAAGTCTACAGTTGTGAAACCTGTAGAAACCCTCTTCCCAAGAGGCCCATCCAGACTAAACCTGAAAGAGAATCTTTAGATAAAGCTAAAGATGAGTCTTTAGCTTTATTTAAAGATTCCCCGGGATGATGGCACGGGGACTTTCTAGCCTAAAAGACTTTGAGACTATTCCTTTAATAATTATTTATAATACCAATGGAATATGCAAAAACGTTGGTCATTATTTGAGTTATTGAATTGCTTTAAAGGGATGCTGATTTCTCCTTTGATTATTGAGAAAGAGTTCCATTATTTTTGACTTGTCAAATTTTTGTAAAATTATCAATTTAAATATTAATCTTTTCAAAATTTATACTCTGTGACTCAAACCTGTGATGTCTGCGTAAAGGACTAAGGCCTCCGATGAGAGTTGTGCTCTGCATCACAACACCCCGATAAATATGGGGTGTGATATTTGATTTCACTCTTCATTTCATTTTGATTGTTATTTATCATGTAGTTTTATGAGTGCTCTGTACTGTACAAACACATGTCACAAATACTTTTTGTCTGTACCTTTTTTGCCTAGTTTGATTTCTAATTTGTGTCCATCGTCACATGAGGAGATAAATCAGTTCACATTGTTGTACCTGCTACAAGTCTTTTTTGTTTAGGCTGTAAAGCTGGGCACAAAAGAGCTTTCAGTGTTCTCTTTCTTTTAATTATGCCCATGTGATGTACTGGCTGTGAGCTACACTTCGCCTAGCTTCCCCTAATCTGATGGCAAATAAGGCTGACATCAATCTCACCATGTCAGAAAATGTAATGGCCTCACTCTCTCTTCTCTCTTTGGTCTACATTGATGCAAGACAGCTATTCAGCCCCAACTCCCCTCTCATCCCTGCTTTACTTTTACCATTCATCACTGGAACTCCCAACAGATGAGATCGTTTAACACTGGGCATGAATGCTGAAGTGCACTCTCTCGTACTCACTGAGAGGAGCCTCTGTGATTTGGAGTTCAGTGCCTGGCTTCAAAGGAATTTCTCACTGGGATGGACATTTTAATTGGACCATTAACTTTTGGAAAGACGCTTCCTGATATCTTGATGAGTGTATTTTATTTATTTATTTATTTATTTATTTTTGCCCAACTCAAAATTCAAATATAGTCCTTCAGATACACTTCTGATAACATCTTCATGCACACTTTTTTCACCTTTCCTTAGACTTTTTCTCCTGAGTGCATTAAGCTGCACCCTTGTTTCTGCCTCAATGCAAAACTGAATAGGATGGGAAAGTCTAAATTGTGAGAAGCAGATTTGAAATCCTCCTTTAAGTAAAATAATTATTTGGATCTATCAATTGGATCGATTAGAATGTGTGTATGGTTTTCAAATGAATTGAATTCATTTGCCAGAGCCTTGATAAATGTTGTAAATTAGTACTGTATAAATTAATGGAATTGAACTGAATTATTGTCAAGAACACATAAAATAACTTTTATTGACTGCCAATCAGACCACAGAAAAGCAATTTAGAACACAAAATGTTTTGGACAGTTTGTAACACTACACAGCAACCAATAAAGACAATAGAGAGGGTTGTCAGTGGTTACTAATTAAATGTATAAATTATATAGATTGGATGATTTTAACTTTTTATCCAGTTTGAATGACAGGGATAGAAAAAGATATGTCCAACACGGTCCAGCAGGTATTTGCCCATCCTACAATTTCAATATTTTACCAAATTGCAGGTATTGTCTCTCAATCCACTTGGGGATACGTACACAAAGGAAAGAAAAAGAGATACATAATATGTGTAAAGCACTGCTGCAGTAGAAACATTAAACAGTATGTTACTGAAAAGTTACAGGAGAGAAATTCTAACACTGGAGATACTGTGTTCTTAACGTTTAAAAATTGGTGACTCTAGGTTTTCAAAGAAACAGGAATCTTAAATTAAAAGTCCATATTTGATTGATTTGTCACAAGTAAGAAAATATTGGCATATGTTTTAATCTGACAATGGTTTGTTCTTTTGTCGACCATTTTTCTGTGAAGTCGCATGAAAAGGAAACTTGATTAAAGTAATCAGGAAATAACTGCCAAGAGCTAAAACGAAAAAAAAAAACAAGAAACATTGCAACCCAACCCAATTCAAATGTTGGAAAATTTGCAATTTAGTTGTGGTTGGATGTATTTCAGTTGTGATGTTTTCAGACCACTTGGTTTCACTACTGTTTTTGCTGTTGCTTTACTTGGTTATTCTTGTAAACTTTAACCGTTTGGTTGTCCAGACTGTCTGTTTTTTATGGACTAATTGGTGAATAAAAGTTTCCAAAAGGACTTGAATACACAAGTGTGTCTTCCACATATAATCTTATAATTAATACAATCCAAACTCTTTGAAAAACATGTTTACCCTCTCGCCTGTGGTGGCATACTCTGAAAACCAAGAAAATGACAAGAAACTAAATCAGACATCATGAACAGTGTTGCAGAACTGAAATCAGACTCATCGATTTCTAATTTTAAGAATAGAATGAAGTATGTATTTTTTCATGTGAACCCATCAAAGAGAAAACTCTCACCTCTGTTGTATTATTTTGTTTATACTAATCTTTTTATGCTATGATAGAATGTTTTAGAAGTATTCTTATTTCTTGCTGAATTACGTTTCCAATTTAGCCTCAGTACACACAGTACTGAGACCCCATTAATAGAAATACAGAACAATCTTTCTGTCTTGCAATTCAGCTGAAAGAAAAGCAAACATGGGGTGCAGTACATGAAAAACCTGAGGCTATTTTTATAAATAAAGTTCAATTTTAATACGTTTGCCATTTGCTATGCTCATTGCTATGCTTATTTGTGTTTCTTGGGGAATATAAAATGAATTTTCTCATTGAGTGCTGGTTTTTGTCAGCAATATACAAAGAAAATAATTTAAAAAAATTATGAAACAAATTGCAAAGCAAATACCATCCTCAAAAATGATCTCAATTAGATGTTAGAAATAAATATTGAAACGGGGCACATTTACCGTTACAAGCAAAGCAACTAAGCTTTTAACCTGATTTGGATTAAATTGACATTATTTCTCACTAAAACTCCTGAACCCATTAAATATGTTGGCTGTTTAATGCTAATGGTCATGAACGTTGGAATCAAACATGCTTTTAAACCTCTCAGTGGTGGTATTGTTTTAAACTGAATAGTAATTTAGAAGAAACAGTTATGAAACATTTTAGGTTCATTAACACTCTGCAAGGCTGAATCAAAGATTATCGGTCATGAAAAGTCAAGTTTTAGAAAAGTCTAATGATTTGTGGAAGGAAAAAGAAATTCTAGTTTTTATCAGAAATTAAATGATGAGTTAATTTGTATAATATTCTTTAATTGTATTTTCAGTCACAATGGTACATACAGTTGCAACCAGATGTTAACATACATTGAATAAAAAGACATATACCTCTTTGTTCCCAGTGTCTGAAATTAAAGGGGCAGTATTTTGTATTTTACACATAGCGCCATTTTTATAGCACAATCAAGTAAATTTGTTAAATTCAGTTGTTATAAAAATGTTTATCAAATATGACTTCACAATTTAACTCCTTGTAATTGAGCTTGTGTTTCTTTAAAAACTCCTCTTTTCTGAAACTCCACCTTCAATAAGTCATTGCAACATTGCTCCTTTACAACGATTAAAATTCCCAACTATTTGCTAAGTGCCATAATAATGAGAGGGAATCTATCAGGAGTTTATCTATTAATGTCTTCATAATTAGAAGTTTCCATACATTTGTTTGGTATTTAGTGGCATTGTTTTAGAACCACATCTTCAACAAGATTCTCACAGCAGTTTACTGGTACTCTGACTCATTCTACCTGACAGAATTGCTGAAAGTTTAGTCTGATTTAACTTCACATAGCGAGAGAGAAAAGTATCTTTTTATTCTGTTTATTCTTCTGGTTTCAGTTACAATTTGTTATATCTGGTTTGTCTTATATAAGTCCAATAGTTATATTTATTTTTTTGAATTCTTGAGGTCAGCGGCACTCCCATAAAATTTGATGTACCCATTCATAAATTTATTTGTCAAATAAATAGTTAAATCAATTCAGTCTCTCAGAAGATGATTTAAAGTGCTTGGCCTTGTATACTGTAGGCTCTCACATAGAAGTTTAGTATTTCTACGACCTTGTGGCAATTTCACCATGAAATAAATGGCCTTAAAACTTAGTGGTCATACTGCGTTATTGCGCAAGTGACCACAATAAGTCACACAGATTGCATTTTAATCAGTGTGAATGTTGTGTGGGGGAAAAAAACAAAAAGAACAAAAAAACAACCTTGATGGTCCAGTGTTGGCACTGTGAGTCAAATGGTGACAGAGACTTATCTCCCCCACCACAGAGACAAGTCAATCTGTGTGTGGCTGCTGCCAAGTACTTGTTGTCACTTGGTGTCTCTGCTGGAGGAAGGGTCACACTCATCATGCTTCCTGCTAATACAGCCTGTCCCTCACCTTTCTTAATAGGCTGCGCCTGAGCCAAGTGAACTAAAATGTCGCTGTGACTCCTGGGCTGCTTATTCTGCACATTAGAATATTTATGCATTAAAAGAACAATGGTGCAAATAAGATTGTAGCTGAAAAGTGAGCCAGAATAATGAGATATGCTATATTCTGCCATGTAAAAATGACATGATGCATCTAAAAGTATTTGGTTTGATTCCTTAGTGGTTTTATCTGCAAGTAGTATTGCAATAGATTGCAATATTATGATTTAAAATCAGCCCCTAGCAATTTTTCATGATTGAGAAAAAAAATCTTCTCTGTATATATACTGAAGATTTTGGTGAAATAAAATAAAAGAAAGCCATCTACTCAATTATGTAAGAAGAATAAGACTCTTATTATTTCTGAAGCCTGCTTGTATAGCAATTTGTAATGGTGTATTTGTGGTTTATTTTGTGAAACTGCTCTTTGTACCAGTGTTCAGCAAGTTTTAAATTTGTTCTGGCCAACTTTTGCAACTCACAAGGTCAAAGTCCAGTGCCTACTTTTCAGCTTGGAGAGCTGAATTTTCCAGAGGCGACATAAGGTCATGGAAAGCATAGGGTTCTAATAGCGGTCAGAAGCTAGCTTTCACCACAGGCCAGAAAATGACGAAGCTTTCATAACTACAGCTCTGCATGGACAGGACTGAACAAATCATCAGTCACATGGGTGTGATGGGGTGTAAGCGGTGGGCACATCCAGATCGGGATTGAGAGCTGACTGATGGGTTACTGCGGTAAAGCTCTAATACTGAAGCAAGGTATCTATTAATGTCAGTCCTACTTACCGGGCCTGGGGTCCTCATAATGCGATGGAAAATTTTTCTTTTACCAAAAAACTTGATGGTTGATCAATCACGTGAGCTACAGCACAGCTCCTTACAGGTTTGAGGGTCAAGAAGTGCAAAAAGAAATCACAGTTAACACATCTTACACACATCAGTGCTGGATCTTTCCACATCTTCAAATGGCAATCATTATACCTTTGTGTTAATACATCATTCTAAATTCTGGCTGTATGAGATTTTCTTTCCTGGTCTCAGTATTGCAGCAGGTGCTGAAAAGTGAAAAGAAAGTTGTTTAAAATATATATTTCATAGCTGTTCTCCTGTATACCAGTAACTCCATAGCAAGTAGATGTATAGATGTGTTTCTCTCCTAAACATCCACGAGTAGCTCCCACAAGCAGAAAAAATGACACTATGCAAACAAAGATTTCCATGAATTTTATCTGAGGCTACAAGTAATGGCATAATTCAAATTGCTGCCTTTCACCAATTAAATGGGGTCATGTGATTAATTGATACAAACCTTTGAAAATGCACTTTGCATTTGGCAAACAGTTCACAATGTCAAGGAAATCTTCTCATCTTTAATCATGAAAATTATTCTATAATTATCAAACCTACCTTTCACTGTTTTGCAGACACTTAACTCCAAAGAAGATCATGTTTTGTCAATAATTTTGAGGTGTTTTAGGTTTTAAAAACCAATAATCATGTGACTGTCGTTCTCTGATACAATAATTAGATTCTTTTAAATATCAGCAGGTGGACTCTAAAGCCATTGACTTAGGCTAAAAGAGCTGGAGTTTAATAAAACATCAGGTTAGGTAAAACTTTATGACCTTTTCCTAACAATATAGTTCTAATATTTTCATAGAAATTAAAAGTAAACAATGCCAAAGTAATTTTAAAGGTTTTTATTAAAGAATCTCGTTTTTGTAGCCTATTCCCTCAAATTCAAGTACTTCATGCTTTCAATCTCTAATATAAATATACTGAGTTTTTTGATCTGTCAGAATATAGAAATTACCTTTCAGATCCCAAAATGCGCCATGAGTCACCTTTAAGACGTTTCTTGATCCTGCTGTAGAGTTTCTATGATGATTCCTGGCTCTTGAAATGACTCATAAATGTAAGAGACGCTCTGACATGTTTTCCCTGCAACAGACGTCAGCACAAAATGCCATTTTCTTACTGAAAGAGAATAACAATATTACTACAGAAATACGTAAAAGTGCATATTATTGTGACAACTGATTATTTGTAATGGGGAGGAGATTGCTGGGTGAGCATATTTGCCCCTGCATTTGATAATGCTTTGCTAGCGATGTGTTCTTTTAATCAAAAGTTTTTCCTACAAGATGAATGTAAAAAGGGGGAAGGGTGGGTGATTGGAGTTATCCGAGATTTGGGAGAAAATTTGCTTTGTAAATTTTCTCCCAAATCTAATCCAAAATCTACCAATGCTTTTTCTTTTTCTCAGAAATTGTTTAATGCTAAATGACCATTTATCTTTTTTGTGTGTGTGTTTTTATTTACAGGCAACAACTGACATACAGGCAAAATCTTTATCTGCTCTTTCGGACAAGTAGCTACATCCCAAACAACATTTTTACTTTTACAGAAAAAAAATGATCTTACTATTCACTCATGACATTCCCCAAAAAAGGCACTACCTCTAACTTCCCTACAGGCTCCAAAAGTCATGCTGACATGATTAATATTGTACTCTTAAGAAAAGAATGAGAGGCTGCTTTTTGCACTTGCTTGTAAACATGAGAAGAAGTTTGAAAGAGGTGATCATGCAGTTTCACAAATGAAAAGCTGTTACTGTTTAAGGTTAGTTCACACTGTTGGTACAAACCAGTCAAGAACAAAAAAGAGTCCAGGTAGGGAATTTGGGTTTCAGAGAACAGCCAGGGTTATAACTGCCTTTTCATATGTATAAAAATGAGTCAGAAAATTTACACACAGACAGATAGATAGAATGTACTGAGGAGAAACTATACTTTTCTTTAATGGTTCATCTTCACCTGTTTTAAGGAAAATTAAAATGCATGCCAGTTTTTCTTATCTAGATAATAATCCTTTCTCTGCATCAAAAGAGTGCTACAGGTCCCCCGCTATTTGAATTTTAATTTGTATTTCTGTAAAATGTCACCCTCAATGTGATTTCCATATCTACCTCAAGCAGTCTCCAGTGAATGTGTTCTTTCCTTGCTCCATCTTGGTGTTTTCTTTGTTGTGCTGTCAAAGAGCTTGTGCTTAATTATTTTGATTAAAGCACTTCTAATTAAATGTACAGCAACTTCATTTGAGAAAGACGTTTTAATTGTTTGCAGTGGCCTGTATAATTTAAGGTCTCAAAAAAAGAAATTGATTCTGTAATGGGACTCCCACAGCTTATTTTCAGTTTTACTGACAAAAATAAGAAAGTATTTTTGCATAAAAAAATAAAAACTATACTTTCCTAAATATTAGTAACTGTTTTAGTACCAATATGCCAAGTTAAGCAAAACCTTCTTTAAAGTTTATAGCTTTTTATCACTATTATTTTTATTTTCTTTAAAGTACTTGAGCACAGGTGCATTTCCTTGTCAAAATATGTACAATAATATTAAATGAATACATAAAAGCAGAATTAATACCAATGTTACTGACAAAATAAAAATAAATATTGATGTAATAAACCAAACTGATGCTATATTTTTATGCATTTAAAAATCGAAAGGGATTAGTGGTGGTTTTGTATAATTCATTTAAAACTGATGCTCTTTTTATTTTGGTTACGTTTTGTTAGCTGTCTGCCTAGTATCCTTTGAATGAACATGAATTTAATTATGAACATATCAAGGACATGAAGAGAATATACTTCCATAGTTTGTAGATTTTTAGGCAATGTCTGCCCAGAAAGTCTAGGAAGATGTGAATAAGTTTAATATATTTCAACCAAAGAAAAATAAAATTAGTTCTGATGTCCTAAAACTTTACACAACCCCTCAGGTGATGTTTATTGCTTATTTTAAAAAAGACAATAAAAAAACAGACATCACATTCAGTGAAAACAAATGGAAAGAATAACCAAGCTTATCATAACATGATAGATCAGCTGTTTATTGTGTTATTTGGAACAACAAATTCAATTGATTAACATCATAGGTATATGCAGAAATAAAATTGTCCTATGGATTCATCAGTCTTGCATTTTCTTTTAGTTCAGTTTTATTTTTTAAATAAGGACAAATGATTTGCCATCACCCTCTTGTGACACCATCCAGCCTACTTTATTCACTTTAAACTAGTAAATGGAAAAGTGATTTGCATTTCTTTTTAGTGACTGTTCAAAGGATCACTTCACTTTTACTTTGCAAGTGAATGGAATCCCAACCAGACTGTACTCTCTGTGCTATACCTTCAAGTTACAGCAAAGAAATATCATGCTTTTTCTGGATGTATGTGCCTCATTACACTTAAGCCTGGGGACAGTAATCTGTGGGATTACAAATAAGTGGGACTTGCTGCTGGAAGGCAGGATCTGTGCATTTTTGCGTGGGGAGAAGGAATTTGGCAGGCTGCTGTCAAGCCAGTGGATCAAAGTCCTTTTTCCACTGCAGTGGCTCATCACAACAACAGAAAATGAGAGAGAGAAAGAGTGTGAGAGAAAGGGCGGAGGGAGGCAGAAATAAAGGGAGACAGAGATCCTGGAGGAAGACAGCTTACGCCACTCATGGTTGGCTTAGTGTGCACACTTGCCTCAAATTTTAGATCCAAGACCCATACTGAGCATAGCTCAATAAAGCACTCAAGTCAGCAGGGGAGACTAGACGTGCTGTCAGTGTCAGTACATCCAAATGGATTTTGACAGTGACACATGAGCATGTAAAGAAGCAATGTCTCCATGCAAAATATATAAAAAAGGGATGTCAACATTTGAAAAGCTTATTTTAAAAAAAAATTATCCAAGACTTTTAAGATTTATCCCTGCAGAGAAAATTAGACAACCCTCTTTAAAACCAAATTGGGATACTGTAAGAAATGTAAATAAATTAGTGTAGTTATTCTCACATGAATTAAACTTAATCTGTTTACTGGAAATATTGGGGGAAAAAAAAAAAAAAACTAAACAAATGGAACCTTTCACCATTTTTAATTTTGAACCACCACTTGCTGGAATGTTTCTTATAATGAATCATGTTATGCAATAATTCAAAAGTTGAAAATTTACTTAACAAGTGGGGATATATTTTACCGGATGGTGTGGGGAAAAATGTGTTCTTCCAAATATAGGACCTTTTATAATAGAATATAAGAGAATATATTCCCATAAAGGAAAAATTAGGTGTATCAGTAACATCAAGATTCACACAAAATCTTGTCCTTGTTTCAACTTTTTTAAACTGATGTTTAAATTCAATAAAATTACTATGCATATTTCAAGAAAGAAGTCAATGTATATAAGACTTGGCATTATTTTCGTTTGGGTTTATTGCCCAGTATGACATTATTTTGCAATCAAAAACCCACATTAATATTCTATAACTGTGAAATATTGAAAGTTGAAGTTGTCTTGGACAAAAACTGTCAACTCCACGGCCAGAAAATCTGAATAAATTCAGGTCGTCTCCACATAACGTGGGTATAAAGACTTAATTCACCACAATGTTGCTCTGTAAGAAAAGTCTTATTGTGTAGAAGGACATTAACTGAAAACACCTTCCATCATGTAAATTTAACACATCTCTCTTGTTCTTTAAGTTACTAACCCACAAGACAACTAGAGAGAGAGTTCAAAGGTCTAGCTTTTCTATAAATCTTTCTCCATCTGTAATTCATAACACAAATTTCCAAAAAGAAAATGTCAAAAACATACTCCCACTATAATCAGATAGTTTTAAGGATTGGAGCTTGAGCCTTCAAATGATATCCTGAACTGATAAGCAGTTTAAAGTGATAAGTAGACAAGCCTAAATTACCCATATATGTCCGCACAAAGCTGATCTCGCACACTAAGCAGAGACTGAACATATGCCATGAGGAAATTGTGTTAGCTCTTTCACTTAAAATAAGCAGCCCTAATAGAGCAGCATTTTAAAAAATCTGAAAATGAACAGTGGTATCTTCATGTTCTCCACTAAAACAGAAGCCTTGTTCCGGTCAAAGTTCTTAAAAAGCTGAGCTCGACTCATAAACTTGCACATTTGAACCCTGTTCATGTACAACACTGGTCTTGAGATATTGTAGAAGATACTTTCATTAAAACTGCAGAGCAAGGTGGACTACCTGGGATACATTTCTAACACTTGTATTTTTCCAAAAGACTGTGTATGCATATAATACTATCTTTGTCAATTGGTTTTTGAATATTGAACATTTGGTCACCTTGGTCATGGATCACAAATAAAGGCATAAAGTCAAAAATTTACTTTAATTACACACCATGCTCTTGAGCATGTTACTTTTTTGCACCGTTGTTCCAACTGAGCCACACAGGTCATTGACAATTTCAACAAAATGGCAGCTTAATGCTTTTGTGGTTGATTACTTGGCTGTGACTCTTTAATCAAAGAGAAGAGCGATTTGCAACATTTGTTGCTCCACACCTACCAGTACAGGAGCTTTCATTCAAACACAAAGGGAAAATCTAAGGTTGTTTAATTTTGCAAAAGATTATACATTTTTAAACACTCCCTGCACACCTTCAGTATATGTTGAAAGTTTGTTTCTGAAGTTAAGTAGCATCTGCAGAACCTGTCACAGTTTAGGAAGACTCTCTTCTTCTGAGTGCATGCATCTCTTGGCATTCATTATTAATCAGTCATTTTTTTTCTGGTCTCATGATCGCTTTGATAATCAAGGTTGCTGATAGAAGAGCAGACTTTCAAAAATGATAGTTTGCGTTTTGGCTATTCAAAGGACAAAAGTGATAATTAATTAAGCTGTAAGGTGAACTGGGAGCAATGCTCAGAATTGAGGAGGCTTCCTGGGATTTTACCCTTGAAGCATTTAGTCACATCAGTCATTTTGAGTTATTATGAACTGACAAAAGGCGATAATCTGTTTCTTTTTTACACATGTGCAATGTGGTGGTTTCTTTTGGCAGAACAGTATAATAGTTCAAATTTTATTTAAGAAAAAAAAAATTATTTCTGCTTCATTACCTTCATCCAGTTAGGCAGTTCATTGATGTGTTAGACAAACAAGTGTCATCGTTGCAGACTCCCATCACTCCACAATTAAATAGATTAATAGATTTGCTGCTGACAGCTTGGTGTGAAATATCATGACAGACGTGTGCACATACAGTCTAATGCTTAGATGGGTTAGGACTTTTTGCATTGGAGGGTGATGGAAAAGTTCTGGCAAATGTAATCTATTTTATGTGAGCACTTTTAAATAGTGGTGCTACAATCTGTAAATACACAATCTACACTTACAGTATAATACACATGATTATTTTTTTGTATTTTTTTTTTTTTTCAAAACCATATTAATTCAATTTTATATGTTTAATTGAATGTTGCCTTAATAAATTGTGATGGTAGTGGGCAGTGGTGGTCCTCCTCCTGCAGTTGCTTATACACTCTATTTATGCTTCCTTGGAATAAATATCCTGGACAACAGGATATTTAGTGAAGACATCAGTTCTTCACATTTTTAGCGTGAGTAGCCCAGTCACTTCAACTAAAGGAAAATATAAAATACACCACAGCAAAATTTCTCCCTCACCCCATGTGACCACTGTGTGATTGACAGCACATTCAGAAAACCAATGGAAAACTTATTCTCAACACAACTGACAAATATGTTCTATTTTTGAAATTGTATTTTTGCAGCCTTGTTTTAATGCAATGGTTCAATTGCCTATATTTAAAAAAAAATATATAAAAAATGCAATAACACTGTACAAGTTGTAAAAGTGCCATCAATTTAGAAGATCACTGGTTAAAATTTAAGTAAAGACAGGCTTAAAGGACGCCTATGTCTCAAAGCTCCTCATTGGAGTTGTAATCACCAACCATGCTTCCGCTTGTGAAGCAGTTGGTTCCCCACACAGCTCTGCTAGACTAGCGGCAGCAGCAATTTGCAAGCACCTGGTGGAAATGCAAGTCATCTGACCATGAAATGATCTGAAAATCATATGAACTATTTCTTAGTTTAATGCTCATAAGAACAGTTATAAACAGTATAATAGAATAACATTGTTGTGGTAAAGTGCTGAAGGCAGAATGTCAGACAGACCAGGAGCTTCTTAAAGAGACAAAGGCGTTAAATTCTGAAATCAAATTTCTGAAGTTATTTTTGAGATACACAGCATTTTTTAACAAGTGAAGGTAACTTGATAGTGCTTTGAACTGTCTCTATGTGCTTGGAAATACATATCACTGCCTCTTTAAAGCTTTCACACTCAAAAAGTGGTTAACATGCATTTTGAGCTTATGTGGCTTTATGACAAGATTTGTGCCAGATGTACAGGACCAGAATTTGATAATGAAAGTGGGTTACCTTTATACAGAAGCACACAGAACATTAGACAATCAGAAATACTGCTGTGCACATAATGGCAGGGTATAGAATCCAAATTTGAAAACTCATGTGTCTTTTTTTTCTTTTAAATGTTAAACAAGTCCTAATGCTAAACGAGGTACTAACTTGGAATAATATTGACATTTGTCAAAAATATTGATTTTAAAAAAACTTTTTTGTCAACACCTGCTATTTTTGTTATTTTTCCCTCATATCTAGATGCAAAGTGTATATTGTACAAAAATAAATTGAAATATCTTGTGTCTGCTTCAAATGATAGATGTTCATTGTAAGCATTTAGTTTAGAATCCCACAGGGTCATGTCTGTCTTGCTACTACAGACATGTGTAGCAAGGCCACCTGCAAGAACAGCAATAAAAAGGTTTCACAAAGCAGCAGCAAGTCACGACTCAGCAGCTAGGATTTTTCCTTTTCATAAACAGGATAAGAGCATCAACTGGCATCAGTGTTTTATATTTCTCAAACATTAGACTTGAATCCAAAGGATAATTCTAAAAGTAACATACTAGCAACAACAAATCTTGTTTGTCCCATCTGCCTCATCTCTATCTTCTTCATTACCACATGCATGTTCAAGACAAAGTACCAAACTTATGTGAACAACTTTTTTACAAAATAAAATTTTGTAAAAAATCTCATTACAAAATGAGGTTGCAATGGATTCATTTTGGTTATATTTTATATTGAATTAGGATCTATTTGACTTTAATCTGAAGAGCCAAAATCCAATGTTTCTATGTGCTTGCAATACGTTAACCATGATGACCTAAACAGGACAAACAGAATAAAAAGGAAAGAAAATATTTAACACCCTCTTTAAACTAAACAAAGGATATTTAGGTAGCAAGTAATAATTAAATGTTTGTTGGCCAAACGTGGTGAGGAAGGTAGGAGTTAGTCTTACAAGCGAAGGATTGTTAGATTACAGTTAGATTACTGGCTCATCTGCCCCTGTCCTTGGACATGACACTTCACCCACCTTGCCTGCTGCTGGTGATCAGAGGGGTCAGTGGTGCCGGTGTAGCAGCTTGGTTCTGTCTGACCTGGGCAGCTGTGGCTACAATCCAGTAGTTTGCTGTCATAAACGTGTGAATGTTTGCATGAATGGAAATGACTGATTCCATAGTAAAGGGTCTTTGAATGTTCTAAGAAAACACTATGTCAGCATAATGTCATTTTATTTTATTTAGCTAGGTTAAATAAAGAGTTTACTAAAGATTACTTTTTACGTGAAATGCACAATCTCGCTATTTGTCTGGAGTGTTTGTTGTCTGTTTGCTTAGATCTTAAAGACTTTTATTTCAATAAGTTGCATTATAACAGGGTATCTTGTTTACTAATCAAGTACTTGCACAGTAAAAAGAAATATAAGCATCAAAGTTGGACAAAGCCATACAATGTCACAGTGCTTTCAGAAGAAATGGGTCTGTAAAATGTCCCCATTATGTTTCCTAGTCATGGGCCTTTGTCCAGCAGAGCTTGAAATGTGCAACATGCCTCACACAAACAAAGCTGGCACCCTGTAATAACTGCAATTTGTTTGACAGTTGAGATGCAAGATACTTAGTAGACTGTCAGGGTTTAAAAGTCTCCACACCTTTTTTTGTTTGTTTACAAGTTCCACAGAGGTGATTTTTGAGACAGAAAGCACTATAGCAAAGAGAAGTTATATCAAAGCCGGACTGTCTTGTACAAGAGCTCGTTTTAAAATGTAGTAATGTAATATTCATACCTCTTGTATTTTTTCATTTTACAACCACAAACCTGAGATTGTAAGAAAAAATATAGTTTTTAAAAGAAAATATACCAGTACATCTCAGAAAGTGACTTAATTACACAGAAAAAAATATGTGATGATTATATTTGACAGGTAAATTATACCCAAAATACAGTATTTTCAGAAAATTAAATTATCACATTAAGCTGAGTATAGAGTTGATCAGCAAAATTCCTTAATCATCAAAACAATGACAAGAATGACACTCTGAAATTTAAAAATATCTGGGTTTTGAATAAAGAAATACAGTAGTTTTAAGAATTCATTTTTCATGTCAGAAATGCACAATTTACTTTGTCATATTGGAAAATGCATGTCGTTGGATGTTTTCAATGCAAATGTGTGCTGCTGTATATTGGAATAAAGTCTAAAGCATCTATTCATTTTACATTCATTTTAGATCTTTAAGTTGTTGCAACCCGGAGTGACATGTATCTAATAGTGCACTCCACAGTCTTACTTTACCCATAAAAATGTATGCAGCACTAAAAAGTAAGAATTTATTTGTTACCACTGAGCTTTGTCATACTCTACAAAATCTATGTACTCTTAAGAGCCATTAAATATTCTTCACTTATACAGGAGACAGGTGAGAAATGATTTAATGAAGAATAAGGCTGGCGCTGGTCTCAGAATGGCGGTTTATATTCAATACAATCAATCCCTTGGTTGTATTGATCCACTTTAAAACCACTTAACTGCCATGAGGACACCGATGACCTCATGGACCAATCGGATCACATGTTTTGAGGGTGACAGTTAAGGAATTAAAGGATCAAATATTTAAAACTTAAACAATTAGGTTCATATAATTGTTGATTAGCAGGTGTAACAATGCAGAATTCCTTCATATAAATGTTTGGAAAATAACTTGTTGGAATTTTACATTATTTGAGTGAATTTATGCAGATGTTCATTTGAAGCAACAAAATGTATAACAGGTCATAGTGTGGAGAGGAATACAGTAAAATTACTAGAAGAGATGGAAAAGATGAAAACATACAATTCAGGACTTTGTGAAAATTATAAATTATAGTAACACTTGAGATTTTGTTGATGTGTTGACATTCTCTATATAGAGATTTTCAGAATGAATAAACAAATATTATAAACAGCATCAACATAATGCATATTTAATTTAAGTATGTGTAAACTATGCAGTGATGGCTCATAACTGAAAGTCATTTAATTTTGCTGTTTATTTTGCCGCCTTAGTTGTGATCCTGGAGCTTCCGGGGGAGAATGTGTTTATGAGCAGATGGTTGGGTGAGCTCAGGTGCTGGCGCCACATGCAGATTAGTGAATGTCAAGATGTAGCTGGAAGAAAATTGAGCTCCAACTGTTGCAGTGTCTTAAGCCTGGTGATTAATTGATGCAAAAGTAAACGCCTTTGGCTTGAGGTCTCCAGAAAAAGAAAAAGAAAAAAAAAACCTGCCCCTCCTAATGGAGTTGTAGAGGGACATTTCTGCTGCTCTGGGAATTTCAAAGTTGAGTTTCGGACTGCGATGTTCTCAAAAGAAAAGAAAATGTTTCTTAAGATTCTTAGTCTCAAGGAATGTTTTCCAGTTGAGGAATCATTTGAATACCACAGATAGAAAATACATTTGGAAATAGTATTTTGTTGAAACAAGAAAGTTTGTCATTCTACATCTTGTAAAAACAGGAATGTTTCTTTTTCTGCATCTCGTTAAACTGAGAAAGTTTTCTGTTATAGCAAGATACTGCTCCTGAATTAATTGTACAGAACCATTTATCTGCCAGAAAGCTTGGAAAGAAAATAAATACAACTTAAACAAGATATAGCCTGATTTTGAACCATTTTACTACCAAACACCTCTTTTTAGACTGTTCAGTTACCATCTGGCTCTTGAGTTAACATTAGTACCCTTAGATTTCCTGAGTCTTTTCCATTGATTTGGCTTGGTTGATCAGGTACTTATTCACAAAAGAGACAGGGACATGTCACACCTTGCCAATCTAAAATTGTTTATGGTCTTTGAAAAGGCCTGTGACCATGTCCAGAGATGTATTTTGTGAGGGTCCTGTGAGAGAACAGGGTATTCTGGTGGCTTTTAGCATCTAATTGATTCTTGTGCGCCCAAAGCAAGAGCTGTACATGTTTCTTGGCACAGAGTCAGCCTTGTTCCCTGTGCACATCGGACTCCACCTGGTCAACTCTTTGTTACCTCAGGATCTCATCTTTGTTTTTTCACACATGATGTGTCTGTTGGCTTTTTCAGGCCACAAACTTCAGTCTGCACTGGAGTTGCTCACAGTGAGTGTGAAGCAGCTCGGATGAGGCTTAGCTCTTTTAAGTGTAAGACCATGGTTCTCACCAGGAAAAAAAGATGGAAGTGTCGTAAGTATCAAGGTGACTTGTCTACAACAGATACCAAGATGGAACTTGAGATGGAAAGACAGATTGAAACTTCTGTATTGCTGTACTGTGGGTGGTGCTCCTGTCTGCTATGATGTAAAAAGAACTAAGCCAAATGATATTTTTGATTTCCCATTCTGTCTAACTGCAGATACTCACCTATAGTCATAATATATGGATCATGATTGAAAGAACAAAATCATACAATTTGATGAAATTAACTTCTGGTGGTTGGACTCAAAACTCCAAATATTTTCTGTCTATTGGGATAAAGTTTCACATTTAGACAGCAACACCAAGACACCTTGAGTCAGCTGTAGCTGTCATGCCAGTATATGGTGTATAGTGTACAGCTGTAATTGCAAGTAATTGAACACACATGCACTTTTAGCCCTGAGCTTTCCCTAAGGGAAACTAATCTTCCACCTCAAAAATATTTTTGGTTACCTGAAGAGCGCCTCTGTAAATGGAGACTAACGGACAGGGTGAGGAGTTCCTTCATCCAGGGAGAATTCAAAGTACAGGAGTCATTTGAGGTGGATCACACATCTGATCTGAAACCTTTAAACTATGACCTAATCTTGGATAAGTGCAAGACAATAGTGGGTGAACAGAACATACTTTTATGCCACATGAGAAGCAACTGTTAAAAAAAAAAAGAAATTAAAATTCACTGTTTTGATTTAAGCATTTGACTTGACAATATTATGTATCAAAGCTGTGACAGAGATATGAAATTTTATGTATTAACTAATGCCTAGGGACATTACCTTGTTTTATTGTGGTCATGCTTGAAAATACAAAAATCACAGTTGGAACACGATGCAATATTTGACACTGACAAAATGACAGCTCAGGTTATAATGTTTGCTACATGTTGGAGACAGATGCATTCACAGACACTTGTAAATGTGTAAGCTGATGCTCTAATGGGACGTATGGTTGCTATATAAAATTATTTCAATCTCGAGAGACTCAGACGACCATTAGACAATTAGAAGAGTTTATTGACATACAAAATTAAAGTGTTTAGCGATCGGACCCCGGCTGAGGACATCCATTATTGCAAAAGTTTTTGCGATAAGCTCAGATGAGCATTCCCAATGCTGATAGGAATGTCATCCCCCAGGGACCCGACACTGGTGGTGGAGGTTGGTGAAGAATGCAGCCGAATGGCCAGGCAAGTGGAGGTGAAGGGGTGGTGGTGGGTTGAGCTCTGCTGGAAAGCGGAAGATGCCACGGACGGAGGTCCTTATCAGCTGGGACTTGGACGATGATTGGACGTGACGTGTCTTGGACCAGCGTTGATTGGACAACGGTGATGAACAGGATGCACCGTGTAACTGATGCAGGTGGGGCTAAGAAGAGTCTTCCAGTTTGAATTTGCGCCGAGGCTTCATGATATTATGTATCACAGCATAAGTATAGAATGTCGCCACTAGCCTGAAATGTCACATATACTACATAATACATTTTGTAGTATAAAGGTCTCATAACAACACAATGTATTTTATTCTAATGTCGTTTCTTCTCTTGTTTGTTTGTCTTTTTTTTTTTACTTTATTCATTTTAGGTCATCCAGCCTATACCACCTGGCAGGAGAACAAGCAATGGAAATCACCAATGCACAATGTCCCTCTTCAGCAATTAAAATTAATGACTTCAAATTACAGCTAAAGTTGTGAAAAGAAACAAATGAGTACCTAAGAGCGGGTTTTTAACTTGTTTGACAATTTTGTGGGGGGTTTCTTCAGATCATTTCAGTTGCTACTGACGCTGAGCAGGAAAAAGGTGAATTTTTCGCATGCCCTTCACAATACAGTTGCTATTACTGCTGAGATTTTGATGGTAATGACTTTCTCAAACAGCAAATCGGCCTATGGATTGTAAGCTGACAGTATACTTTGACAACAATTTGTTGATCCTCAGCTGAGCTGTTGGTTTTGGTTTTATCGATTTTGTTTCTGTGTTGTGGTTCCTGTGCAGTCTCATATGAAGCTGTTACAGAAGGTCATACCCTGTAACAAATTTCGACACCTTACCTGGTCAGAAGAAAGAAAGAAAGAAAAAATGTTCATTTTGAGTGAGCTTGTTTGGTATGATATTTTATCACTATTTTCTGTCTTTTTGGATAAATAGAGTTTATCTGGTGCTTTTTTTTTTATTAAATATTTGCACTTATGCTGAGAATCATATTGATGTTTTATGCCTCTCAATGGATTGATTGTTCATTTTTCTTTTTGTAAATGTGCACTGACTGGTTTTTCCATGTAGGTCATATTGAATTGCATAAAACAGAAATGAGTTCTATATTCCTTTTGAAATTTGCAGCCCTCAGTAGCAGAGTTTGAGAATGAATGAAAAAAGCTGGAATGGAGGATTGATTTGATATATGTGAGTCCCCCCAGGAAAATCAATATGCTCACCACAACCCATGATTGACTTAACAGCACATGCCAACCATCTCTGACTGAGTGAACCTCAGAGTTCATGTCAGCAACCAGCGCTGTTTGCTACATACAGTCTGAAGATATGATCTTGGTGTCCTGGTTTTTACTTCAGCACAGCACACACTCAATCAGCTCCTTCCCAGTTGGGCTATAATTACATTGTTGTGGTGGGTGGTTGTCATTTCACACTTTTCTACTTGTATGTGTCTTTCAAGCTTCAGCATGGGTCCACTACCATTTATTTTTTTGTGGGGAAATATTGATCTTTACAACAGACAAAAGGAAATATTATATATAACCCCATTTTTTATGTCACTGTTTGCATTTTAAAGCAGAATTTCTTAGTTTCAATTGGAATTTAGCTTTTATGCTGTGAGGTGAATTATTTGCACATTGAGAAAAGTTTAGACACGAAGTCAAACTTGCAGGACATAACATTTCACTTTCTAATTTAACGACCTCCATTTTATGCTAACTGGACTTGTGGAGGCACCTATCAATCTGTCCTTGATCATATTCTTTTTCTGGGTTTACAGCTTCAATGCTCACTTAAATGAAAACATGACAAGACCAAGCAGCTTTATAACAAATATGGATTATAATTGCTTTTTTAGGGATGAAATGAATGCCAATGTTTTTAATAAAATTAATCTTAGTTGTGGCAGGACTTTTGAAAATGGACAAAGAGCAAAGCCGGTGGGTTATTACCTCTAAGCAAGCAATTCAGCACAAAGTTGGAGCATGAAAAGATTCTGCCATACACTGCATAGGTCTGGCTTGTAAATTAACTAACCACATTTCCACAAAGACTCCCAAAACATTCTTTCATGTAACCTATTTTACTCTATATTTAATTCACATTGGCTGTATTTTTTCCTTCCTATTTCTTCTGAGACATCTTCGGTGAGGAACAAAGCCAAGAATTTTAGCCCTAAAAGCGTTTTTTAACTTTTCAAACCTTTTGATAATGTCAGTATTAAACTGTGAACTGAATTATAATCATTGCAAAATCATGGCAGGTTTTAAACATTCGCAGATAATTAATGAACCATGTTGTTTAAACCACACAAGCACACACACACACACACACACACACACACACGCACGCACACACACCCCCCACACACACACACACACACACACACACACACACACACACACACACACACACACAGGAGAAGCCGTAGGAGCTTTTTCTCTCTTAAGACTCTCTGTTAAGGATCTTAAGGTTGTGTGTATTTTCATTTATTTCCTCTTACGGAAAATGTGAGATGTTAAACTGATATAACTGAATTATGAAACTAAAAATATTTGGCCAATCTGAAAAGAAATGCTTAGAGCTCCATCTCCACAGAACTCTTTCCAAACATTCTGGTAAATGAAAAGGGAAAATCTTCTTTCCTTTTCTAACCTGGTAATTTAATTTTGCCCTGGTAAAAGTGTGAGAAATGCAATAGGGTACTATTGGCCCCACAAAACAACCCTGGTTCCTGAATCTGCATACAAATTGAAAGGTTGTCCAGAATGTGTATGTTTTGTAGGTAAGGTCTATTTTTGTGTCTTTATTGCCCTTATTCCATAATTTGTTTTTAAATTCATAAATGCAAAAAAAACCCAAAATATTTGCTTCAAATCCAGATAATAATGTGTCGCATTATTTTCCCTTGATGAGCATCAGGACTCCCCTTATCTTTACTCCAGTTCCTGCCTGAGGCAGACTATCTTTCTTTGACCAATCCACTTTTTGTGAAGAAAACAAGTTTTATTTACAGTGTTAAATTACTTACCATATGCTTAATAACCATTATGATTTAAATCATTATCTCTTTGAATGTTGTGTAGTCGCATAATTTATATTCTAAGTACAGGACTAAAACCATGATTTAAAGCAAAAGCCTTTTTGTTTTGGATTATAAATATCTTGGACTCTCCACTGGAAGGGATCATTTATATGCCAATTGATATTTCTTTTTTAAATTTATCTTCTCCTGCAGTGCAATTACTACAAGCTTTCAATAGTTAGAAAACAACCACTGTCTTTAAGATCTCACTACATTGGTTGGTGTTAGTGGTTGTTCCCCTAAATATCTACGTCTACAAACATCTAACTTTAGGAGTTAAATGTTCTTTTTAAGTACTTTGTGCACTACATGTATGCGCAAACACTTGTTACCTTTGTGGTATTTACACTGTAAAAAAAGTCCGTAGATTTTACAGTTAAAGACAGTAAAAAACGAAAATTTAATACCGTAATTTGGAAATCAGCTTTATACTGTTTATTTAACAAGTAATTACCGTAAATAAGATAATGATGAAAATATGTAATTTTTACTGTTTTTTGTCATAAAATGTACATTGCCCTGCTGTAAAATAAAGTCTCGTAATACTTTTTACAGTAACATTCCGTAATATTTCTAGTGGTACATACTGTAGTTTTTGCAATCATCTTTCTTAAATAATACAGTTAGTAGCTGTTAAAAATGCATACTGTTGTGAGAATCACAGAAACATACTGTAATTTTTCTAGCAATGTATACCGTAGTTTTTGCATTCAATAATTATAAAGTTTACAGTTCGAAACTGTTCAATATGCATACTGCTGTGGAAATTAAAAAATTGTAGTAGTGCTGTAACCTTTCATTTAATTCTCCTGAATAATACAGTTGGTAACTGTTAAATGGGCATGATTTTGTGGCAATTACAGAAATACGCTGCAAGGATTCGAAGAGTCAATGCTGTAATTTTGGGGTTTTATTCTTATAAACTTACATATGCTCATGGGGATAACAGAAATATGCTGCACATTTATTGCATACCTTATCTTAATAAATTATGGCTTTAACTGTAAAGAGTATTGGTTATGCGGAAAAATATACAGTCCCTTTCTAAAAATTGTAATTATCGAAAATCTATTAAATAATTCCATTCAAAAAGTTTAACTTTTCATTGAGTCAGTCTTAATTAATGGGCCAACAGGGTCCACCTGCACCTGGTCCGCGCGGACAGGCGCAGTGGAGCTGTGGCGCTACTTTTGAAGAGGTGGATTTGAACGGACCAATCAGCGCGCTGCATTTGAGGACCCGTCGCAGTCGGTGGTTCGCGTTTTTTTCCAGCTATTCCGCTCAGATTGTGCAGAGACTTCATCATTCAACCTTCTCCATCTGATCGGTTCTCTTTCTCAGGTAAGGAAATATTGCAGAAAATGTCAGAAAACAAATAGCTTGAATTGCATTCGGTTGGTTGAAAAGAAATTTCATTGTAAACGAGGAAAAAAAAGTTGTGGAAAGTTAGCCTCTCCACAAAGCTATTGCTAACATCTGTTTTGTATCGCCATTGCTATAAGCTATCCATCGAAGTAAGATATTTAAGATGTATTCATGCAACCTGTGTGCACAAACAGTTAAATCTGTTAAAGCCTTTGTTCTCCATTGCAAACTGCATCGCAACGAACCGAGGCGTATGTTCAAGTGCGTTGCGGCCGGTTGCAAGCAGGTGTGTACTGGTTATGCAGCATTAAAAGCACACTTCTATCGTCATCATAATAGCATGCCAACATTTGCTCTGGACACAAGTGTAACGACATTAAAATGCACAGTTCCACTTTGTAAATGGCAGTGTGAAGGGATAAAAGCTTTGGTTGTTCACTTGAAGGAGCATATAGTAGAGGGGCGCCAAGTAACTTGCCCTGTGAAAGGGTGCACCTCTGTGTTTCGTGTAAAATCTTCCTTTACCTCTCACATTTCCAGGAAGCATAAAAAGTTTTTGGAAAATGTGATTTGTGAAACAAGTAATGAAGATACTCAGAGTGCTGCAAGTGCTACCAAAAAAGATTCCAGTGTGCCAGATGCAGAAGACACAGTCATAGATGGACCAAATTTCAGTGACTTGTATCTTAGAAATGTATGTATGTTTTACATAAAACTACAGGGACAGCATCTTCTTCCATCATCTACCATTCAAAACATTGTAGAAGAGATGCAGAATATACATGAATTGGGACAGACATACTCTTTAAATAGATTGAACTTGCTTCTTAAAGAAATGTCATTTGCAGATGAAGACATTGCAAAAATCTGTGACACAGTAAAACAGTCGGACTTGTTCTCAGCTTGCCACACAGGGCCAATGAGAACTGCTTATTCTAGAGCCCAGTGTTTTAAAGACATGTTCAAATATGGGGAACCCAAAAAAGTGTTGTTGGGCAAAGATGAGGACAGAAAAGATAGATTTGCATACTATGTTCCTGTGCTAAATACGTTAAAAGGTATGTTAGATTCCAAATATTGGCAGGGCCTAATGATGGCTCATGGCGTTTCAAAAGCTGATGTTCTCTCTGACTGTGACGATGGTAAGGTGTTTATGTCCAACGTATTTTTTCAAGAAAACCCAAATTGTCTCAAGCTGGTTCTCTATCAAGATGCATTTGAAGTTGTGAATCCATTGGGATCTGCAAAAAAAAGCACAAGATCTTGGCTGTTTACTTTTCTCTACTCAATATGCCGCCCCATGTCCGATCAAATACTGATCATATGCAGTTGGTCTTGTTGTGTAGAGAGAAGGATTTCAAGGAATTTGGCCATTCCAGAGTTTTTTCAGAACTGTTGACTGACTTGAAAATACTAGAGGAGAATGGGATAACTATGGCAGATGAATCAGTTGTGAAAGGAGCACTGTATTGCATTGCTGGAGACAACTTGGGCTCTCACTGCATCGGGGGTTTTACGGAAAATTTCAGTACATCTCAGTACTTCTGCAGATATTGTCTGATTACTCGGTCTGAATTTCAGAGTGAAAATCCTGCTATCATTGGACCAGAGCGGACTCCAGAAACATATCAATCTGCCACTGAACAGCTCGAAAGAGAGGATGTGACAGAAGTACAGGGGATAAAGTTCAGGTCAGTGTTTAATACTTTAGAGAACTTTAATGTTTGTTCACCAGGCATGCCCCCTTGTCTTGGCCATGACATCTTCGAGGGTGTCCTCTCATATGATGTTGCCCTTTATCTCAAATACATGATTGTCAAAAAGAAATGGCTGACATACACAATTTTGAACAGGCGCATCAGACAATTCAAATACAAAGCAACAGATGCTTGTTCCAAACCTTGTGCTGTCACTCCAAAAGCACTGAAACTCAGTGGACAAGCAGTACAAAACTGGAATTTCTTGAGACTGTTGCCTCTGTTAATTGGTGATAAGGTGCAGGATTCACAAGATGATATCTGGCAGTTAACATTGCAGCTTAAGGATATTGTTGACCTGATTTGTGCTCAGCAAATTTCCAAGCCTCAGGTTGCATATTTGAATGTTCTCATCCAGGAATATTTGGAAACCAGGAAGGTATTGTTTCCAGATAACGCACTGAGACCTAAACATCATTATTTACAACACTATCCAGGGCTGATTCTGAAATTTGGTCCACTCATCAGGCTCTGGACCATGCGGTTCGAGAGCAAACATAGTTACTTCAAAAGATGTGCCAGACAACTGAAGAACTTCAAAAATCTGTGTTTGACTCTTTCAGAGAGACATCAAATGTTACAGGCCTTTCTTTCTGCTGGAACAGTGACTCTCCCAACCTTGCTAATAAAAGATGGCTCACCATTTTATGTAGAACTGTACAGTGAGGAAGTTAAAGGTGCAGTTCTTCATTTTGGTTTCACTGAAATAAATACAATGACTCCCACAGATGTGCAGTATAATGGAATAACGTACAAGAAGGGCCAATTTGTAGTCAGTAGGAATGATGAGTCACTGGAGTTTGGTGAACTCATCCTGACTTTGGTGAAGGATGAATCTGCACTTCATTTTCTGATGAGAGTGTATCGTGGAGAATTTCTTCCACACTACCACATGTACTTTGTAAAGGATGAAACAAGAAGATTAGAATGCAGACACATTAGTAAACTGATTGACATGTGGCCATTGTCATCTTACATAAAAGATGGGAATCGGTTTGTACCATTAAAGCATAGTGTTTTGGCAGTGTAAAGGCTTGATATTAATAGTTCAGAGATCAACCTTTTTTTAGTTTTCTGTATTTCAACAGATATGATGGATACACAAAATGACATCCGGGATGCCATTCGAGCAGTGCTTCCTGGTCTTTCACAGGAGGTTTTGGCTGCTTTAGAGGATGTGTTGGAGAAACTCGGCACTACAACCACAGATGATTTCCAGTATATTACCGAAGGAGACTTATTGCCTGTGCTGAAGCCCATACAGGCCAGAAGACTGATTGCTGCATGGGCCCAAAATAGTAAGTATTTTGAGATAAAGTCTTGTGTAACTTTTGCATCCAAACATGTGCTTTACACCTAACTACAGATCAAAGTTGAAAATGAAAGGTCGACAAAGACAAATTTCAATCACATTTCATATGTTTGTTTATTTGACAAGGACAACAATGTATACTTATATTTAATGTTTTTCAATTTCATGTGTTGTACCTTTCCAGACTCAATGGCTTCAACTTCAGGCGGGGCATCCTCCTCTCCTCAATCCGTTCAGTCCTCTCAATCTGCAGCCTCACTTTCACAACCATCGTCTGCTGCTACTTCATCGCCTTCCCTGAGCTGCTCCCCAGTTTTGCCAACCTGGGTTGACAGTTTTCAGATACCGTGGCAGAAGCTTCCAGAAGAGCTGATACAGACTTTGGAACGACAGAAAAGGCCAAGTGCACGACTTCGAAGACAAATGGTGAGGATTATTGTCTCTGAAATGATGCTGATTTGCAAGAATCCAACCAAACGCAACACTACTGAAATAGCAGAAAGGATGGTGAGCAGGTATCCAAAGTCTCTTAAGGATGTCATTGATGGTGACGTTATTGGACTTGGTTATCATTCCTTGGTAAAACAACTCCAGGCAAGAATTGAAAATGTCAAACGACAAGACACACCAAAGATAACTAAACGCAAGGCAGAATCAGATAATGACACTGATGAGATACCGGCTGAGCAGAAAGCCAGTGTTCAAGACACGTATGGCTGTGTCAACTGGGCGCCAAAGTTTTTGCCCCTTTCTGAGACTGTAGAGAGTCAGCTTAAGAAAAAAGAAGACATGAAAAAGATGTTCAAAGACAAAAAATATGCTACAGAAGATGTGAAAGAACTTATCAAGTCCACCTATTACATGCAACGACAGGACATCAATAAAGGTACAAGCATCCTGAAGCTATGCCAAGAATGGCCTTTTTTGTTCCATGAAACTGGCATGGGAGAACACTTCCAGCAACTTACTGGCATCAGTCTGATGGAAGCCTTCTTCACCAATCTGGACAAAAAGGGGGAGCGCATCCTCAACTTCCTTAAAACTGTTTTTGCTCAGAAAGAAAAACAAGTTCTGGAGTCTCTCCTCAAGTTAGCAAGTGAAAAAGGTCAGTCCAGTGGTTGTACAGAGATGATTCTTCTTCTACTTGCTTTTTTTGGTGAGAAGGAAGAGCATATGTTCCACTATGTTGAGAAGACGAGCCTTGCTGAAGAGGTTGAGATGGAGAATGTGCCAGCAACACCCTGCCTTATTGTGTGTGGTATGTCTGAACCAAGTTGACAAAGTAGTTGAATGGTTCACACAGGGGCTTTTTGTGATATATATTTGTTCATGTTTTTTATTCAAAGGGTCCTCTTGCTTCACTGCGGACTGCTTCATGTTGAGTATTGATCAGAAGATTATCAATGACCACATCACTGCCTTCTCCTGTGCCATCTGCCTGATGTTTGGCAGTTACTACTGTTTCAATATACACTACCCAGTGGGACTGCGGTCAACACTGGAGTTCCTCCAGAGGTAATTCTTATACTTACACACAGTCTACATTTACCAGCAAGATAAAGTTTTCACAATATAGATCAGAATATTACTAGTTACCGAAATATAATAAATACAAAAAACAATTGAAGTGGAGGGGAAAAAACTGCTAAATCTAAATATTCGTGATAGAAATAATGCCAGTAGAAACTGTAAAAATGTTTTATCATTTCTTTGCTGTTGCTGAGCAGTGTTTAAATTGTATATTTTTTATGGCCATGGACACAGAAGAGTTCTTCAATCTGTTTGTGAAGCAGGATAGGCACAAAAGCCTGTCACTAAATATTCCTCTGACTCTGCCACTGAATCCAGCGACCACAAAGCTGGATCTCGTGATATCTCTCTGTTAAGTCATTTATAAACATAACATTAAATGCAATAAAATTTCTTTTCTTCAAGGTGTTTCTTTTCAATTAATCCGGAGAGAGGAACAAAAGTTGAGCATAGCAAGAAGAGGAAGATCTTGGCGGTCAACCCAAGAGTCCTCACACTCATCGCTGACCTTGCAGACCATGAGTGGACTTAGACCATGCTTTGTGAGTCATGTGATATGATGTGTAATGTTATGTTGTGGTGCCCAGCACAGACTGTTTAGATGTGACTAGGAGTTGTTTCACCTGATCCATTTGTTAGAAAGTTCTTATTTCTGTGTATGTGCCAATTCCATATGACATATGGAATATTCATTTGAAACACATTGCACCGGGGTTGAAGTGATAATGTGTCATATCTGTTCAAACTTTTGTACTAATATAAGTGCTTGCTGCTTTTTGGAAGATGTGTTACAAGTTCTTTGTAATCACTGTTCACAGGGTTGTGAGAAGTTTGTACAGCCCAAAAAGTTTTCATTAAATGGAAAAAATACAATGAAGTTTGGTTTATTGGATATTTTATGTAAAATTTACTTATACTTTTCCATGTTTTTACCATGAGACAAAACTGGTAGCACATTATTTAGCTGCTATAATCGATTTGATAATTTTACCAAGTAAATTTGCACTTTTTAATTTCACAATTTGCACTAACTAAACATTTCTTTAATGTTTCAATGTTAATTTTTAGCCAAAAAGTTTTTTTTCTCACTTTTATATAACATTATGGCTTCAAAGTCAGTAATTAACCATAAAATCAGCAACACTGGTGCTCTTTTACCATTAAAGAAAAGGATACATATCCTACAGTTTTACAGGTTTTTTCCCTTTGAGAAATAAAGACAAAACGTATTAATACAGTAATTTAGGGAAATGTTTGCATGGTAAAACTGTTAAATTTACAGTAAAATGTTGTCAAATTTCATGTCATGAACTGCATATTAGATCAATTTTAGGACAAAATGTCATTTTTTATAATGGTAATAATAGTAATTTTTACATTAAAAGGTTAAAAAAAAACAATTTATTACTGTAGAATCAGCAACACCAATACTCATCTATCGTAATTGTAAACAATATCTTACTGTAATTTTAACGGTGAAATTCTGGCAACCACAGCTGCCAGAGAATTACTGTTTAAAATACAGACAAACCCTGTAATTATACAGGAATTCAGTGACATATTTTATAATTTAGATTGTTAATTTTACAGCAAAATACTTTCATATTTCATGGCTCTAACTGTATTTGCAATATTGTTTTAATGTAAATTTTAGGATACAACTTGATCAATTTCAATGGTAAAAACTGTCATTTTTACAGTAAAAGGTTGAATAAAACACCATTTATTACTGTAGAATCAGCAATTGTAAAAATTGTCTGACTGTAATTTTTACGGTTAAGTTCTGGCAACCACAGCTGCCAGTACTTTACCGTAAAAATGACATTTTTTTTTTTACAGTGTACAGAATGAAATCTTTTGGTGCATTAGGCTTTAAAAGTCACACTTTCCCTCCCAGACAGAATATTCATGTTAGAATATAATTCAGAATAAAATAAATTACTGAAAAAAGACATACCATCTAAGTTAGTTAATATTGCTTTCATAAGGATGACCTAAAGTGATCACAAGAAAAAAAAAAGGAAAACATCTTATCTTTTAATGTTGCTCTTTTTCAATGCATGTGACCTTTCAGTTGGATTGATAATACATGCATTTTGCTATGGCAAGAAGAGTTTAGGCTGGAGAGGTCATTTAACATATTTCAAACACAAACCCTGTTCTCTACAGGCAGGCATTCATTGCAGCTTTGTGCTGTATGCTTGCTAAAAATAGGCATATTCTACAGATGATAAAAACATTGTGAGTTAGCCACAGTTAACCGATGACTAGAATTTTCCCTTTCAGCACCGTTGATTGTGTTTTCTCCTTTCTTGTACCTTTTCACAGTATTCACTCTTTCTCATTGTCCTTGTAATTGTGCTGGTGGTTTTCTGTAGACAAGAGGAAAGACCAATTTGTGCAGAACAATTCAAAAAGCTATTATAAAGATCTGGTTTCATGGAGTGTGCATTTTAGAAAAGTATTATGTTTTATTTTATTTTACTTGTCTATGTATAAGTTAACAGCTAAATGTTATTGTGAGCATCTTGCAGAGCTTACATGAGAAGCAAATCATATTTTCATTGCTATTACTTTTTGGGAATTATGTCTTTATGGTTTTTAAAACTCCAATAGAAGTATTCTAGCTCTATCCTAACATTTATCTTTGCAGTTTTAATTTTATCAACTAAGAATTTGGAAAATGGTGTCTTGTTATGGTCATTAACAAGAGCATCAATATGTATAAAGACAAAAACAACCAACTGCTGCAGCAGTGCCACAGCTGAAAGGTTGGCAGTGTCAATACACATATGCAGCTGCCAAGCAGTTTAGCAATGCTCATACGATACACACGCCCTTCTGTTGGACTGAGGCCAGCTGAAATCTGATTTCATGAGCATTCTGAATTCCACATCATAAACCTCATGAATTAAACATGGTTTTAAATATTTTTTATAAAATGAAACACTACACTCTAAGTGGATTCATGAAGAAGAATTCATACTGCAGAATCTGTTCATGTACTGAAGCCAAAGCAAACAAGATATAAATACACCAGAATTCCAGTAAAAATTTATGTTTGGAATGATGAAGTCCAGCAGCAATAGCTCTGAACGTCTCATCTCAGTGTGAAATACACATGCATGCAGTAAATGTCTTGCTCTTCCTGCGTAAATTTACAATTAGAAACATAAAATAAGCGCAAGGGTAAATGTGGCAAGCACAAAATTTTAAATCGTTTTGCCCCAGCAAACAATTAATTATTTAAATACAGAAGTCAGGTACTTTTTTTTGTGAAATAGAAATATTTTCAGTATTACCTGAACTCTTTCATTTTAAATCGCCCAATTGAAAGATAATGACTTTGGAAATTTTAATTCTTTTTGTCATATAATTTAAGCCTTCGTGATCTACTTGATGTGAACATTCGAGTTTGGCAGTTTCCTTTAAATGCAAGACAGTTATGTAGAGCAGGGTGCTACAAGTTAGTTTCAAAGCATTTCTTTAAAAACAATGCTGACTTGCTGAGGGGCCTGGTTTAAAAACTAAATGCTGTCTTCCCTACTGTGTTCCATGAAAAAGAAAAACAGTTTATGATCAATAATTTACTTTTTTGCATCAACAGTTTGGACTGCAGGGCTGTTATGAAGAGTCTGACAGAACAGTAGGAGAACAAATTCTGGAAGAGACCAAATTTAACAGCTTTGAAGTTTTAGCATTTTGTTTGCTTTATTTTAGACAGTAATTTTACTTTGGCTAAACATGAAGATATTCCCTAGAATATAAGTTTCATTCCCGTTATCCACCTTTTCAAAATACATCAAACTTAGATATTAGAAATCAGACTTAGGCAGCAAAGTTTTTTTTTCTGGGTTCTGTAAACCAATAAAGTCCACCTACATTTTATTATCACTGATTACTGCAACAGCGTCTTCACGGGCCTGCCCAACAAATCAATCAAACAGCTACAGCTGATCCAGAACGCTGCTGCTCGCATTCTCACTGAAACCAGGAAGATAGAGCACATAAACCCAGTTCTAACGTCCCTAAAGTAAATACTTGATAATAATCATATTCATAAATTATTTTAACATTTTTAATAGAAGTGTTCATCTTTGAGTTGATTTTAGATATATCATAACTTTTATGCTTTGTAATAAAAATAAGAATAACCTATTTTGTAAGTATCATAATACTTTCACTCTTTTTCCAGGTAAAAGACACAATGTCTCCTGGGTTGTGTTGTCACTCTGTCTTCCTTCTTGCCAGGCCACATGTTTAGCTTCAGATCAGAGGATGAGTTGAACAGACCTTCTATTGGTTGCCTCAAGGACATTTGGCAAACATGATATAGCAGGAAATATTTCACTTTTTGGGGCCACCTGAGAACACTGGGTAGTTTTGTACTTTCTTTTAAATACCACAGGACCAATGGCCATGAAGATAAAAAAAAATATGGCCTTGTGATTAACTGAATGAATTTAGGTATAAAAATTGCTTCATACTGATAATAGTTCAGTGAGTATAGTAAGGTTTTGAAACCTTAAAATAATATGTGCTAAACACACAAACAAATAAAAGAATAAGAATTATTTCTTGTCCACTTAGGGCTGGCAGTTTAATGTTACCTTCATTTGTCAGAAGAAACAAATGAAGGTAACATTTGTTAATGTAATGTTATTGCATTAACAATAATGCAATAATTATTGCACACATATTAATGTGTTTCTTTTTTTAGTTACTGGAAAAAAAGAAACACATTAACATGATTGAGATTTCAAACATCTTCCACATGGTTCCACAGTGGCTACAAAATCTTCAAGTTGTGGTGAAATATTTAAGAGCTTTCTGTTCTTTGCCTTCATGTTCTGTATAGTTTACTTTTTGTAATATAAATCAGCAGAAATATATTCCCCAAATAACTACTTTCATAAGAAATGTAGTTTGTATTTTTTTATTATTGCTTTTTTAACATATACATATGTGTTTACAGTACCAAGTGTTCTACAATCCTGTTGTTGGCTGTATGGTTCAATATCTGAGAAAAAAAGGGAGAAAAAAGCTTCCAAAGGAGAACATAGTTTGTTAATATTGTTACTTGCAGTTATACATACAGAAACAAAATTAATGATAAAAATGCCATCATTGGTCACTTAGTAAATACAAAATATTCTTCGACATATTACCCCAGAATGAAGACACGCTTCTACTTTTCCTAGGTCTGGTATTTCTGACCACCTTCTATAGGCGGTCAGAATAGTATTTCACATCTGAAATTTAACATCAGATGTAAAATTTCCTAATTATCTACACTGTGTTAGTGTATAGATATTTCCTCTTTGAGTTCCTTCCACATGGTTTTCTTTCATTTTAACTTATAGCAACCCATAACAAATGATGATTTACTGTTTTGAGTTTTTGCAAAACATCATTTAAACAAAATCAATCAGTTGCTGCAAGTTGGTGATGGATGGTGACATAAGTTATGTTTAGACCATAATGTACAAGATAGAACAATGCATTCTGTGCTTGTGACTTGCAAAACTAATTAAACTTAAGCACCTTTTAAAATGACGTATTCATTTATGACAACTTCACCCAATTGTCCAGATATGCAATAAAAATCAGAAAAGCCTTGAGTGAAATGCTTTTGCAGATATGCTTGGTACAATTCACAATCAGTTCAAGGTATGCAGTGAGGTTTAAATGTTCCATTACCCTCCTCCCCCCATTTATTCCTCACCATCAGCTGTGGCTATAACATCAGTCAGTACATTACCAGTGGGGGTGAGGTAGAGGGAAAAACAGATTTCATATATGACAGGTCTTATCTGTCCTTCACTAAACACATTTGCAGGTAGGGAAGGGTATGCCAGATTAGTCTATGCATCATGTGGAAGATGAGCGACAAGGGCAGCTGCCAATAGCCCTATGCTTTATTAAAAATCGAGATTTTTCTTCTTTTTTTTTTTTTTTTTACAAATGCCGTTTTGTGACACCAAACACTTTTCCCAAACATTAGGGAGTTGCTGGGTTTATAGACAGAAGCAAATCTTTTTTAAAAAAAGAGCATTTTGTTTTTTTAATACTTTAGTTTTTATAGTGTAGTTTTACAAAAACAACATGAGTATGATTCATTTAAGCTTTGCTAAGGGGAACATTAAAATCAGACAAGTCTCAAAGTATTACGTTTGAAAATTAAAAACTAATCATGTAAATTATTTTTAGTGTTTTCTATTGCTTTGGCATTTTTCAAGATGGACTTAGTAGCGTCAAGAAAATAACAATCTTATGAATGAAACTGCATTCCATATTGAAGTGTGTTGGTGAACCTCAAGACTCAGACTGTTCAGTATTGCTTAATCATCTTTATGGTCACAGAGGCTGCAGGAGGATGGAGTCCAGCCCAGAAGTCAATAAGTGTGGAGCAGGTTGCCAGGCCTTCACATGCCAAATAGGCAAAACACAAGAGAGACATCCATGCATGTGCATATAAAATGTCCTAAATAGCTCAATATGCACATTTTTGTGTTGTTGAAGAAAAATAGTGTAACCAGGGAAAACCAATACATGCATGAGGAGAACATGTAAACTCCACACAGAAGCTTTTCTGCTAACCTTCAAAGGTTTGAAACAGAAACCTTCCATAAAGCAACTGAGGAAACCTCTATGTCACCTAGAAGATCAACTTCCATTTGTCCTATGAATTTTTTTCCTTTAAATTTCACACTATAGTTTAAAGTTTTAGAAGTACATTGTAAGAGCATTTCACTGATTTGCATATTAAATAAGCTTCAGATTTACTCGCAATAACAATGTAGTTATGGACTTTTTCCTTTTTCAGCCAAAGGACTGTTCCAAATGTTGCCCCAGCTATGAGAATCCTTTTTTCAGTTCAACTACTAAGATTGTAGACTTTCTACTTCACATGATAAAATTCATCCTTACTCTTGGCATATGAATACTGACACAAATCATCCTGGGGTAATGCGTTCCCATTTGTATATAATTGATTATAATGTTATATATATATCATAATGTGCTGACACGTTCACACAATGTTTGCATTTGGCAGTAATGGCTTAAAGATATTGTAAATCAAATGGGACTCACAAGAGGCCTTCCATGCCATCAGTACAAGTAATATTTTAAAGTTTTTCCACAGTGGTCAAATATTAATATGTATATCAATATCAACCATATGTTCTCCAGGTCCAAGTGTGTTCTTTCCACAATCCAAAAATATACATGCTACTTAAATTGGCCTTCTTAAATTGTCCTTGGGGGTGAATATTTGTAAGAATGAATGTTTGTCATGTTGGTCTCTGTGCTGCCCTATGATGGACTGGCATCCTGTCCAGGATGTACCCACATTTTGCCCATTGAATATTGCAGATATGCACCACATCTCATAACCTTTCATGGATAAGCAGGTACAGGTATAACATCAGATTTTGGATAGAATTTTTTCTTACTTTTTTAACTTAGAAACTTACACCTTCTTTCTTATTATTATTAAGCAAAGTTCACTCTTAAACCATATGACCTGGGCCAAATTTGTTGGGTTTTGTCCCCCAAACTAACAATATGTGACAGTGCTAGATCAACTAAGTTAAGTTTGTAGTCCACTTTGTACTCACAAACCTTTCTTGGCTGTTCTTCCAAATTTTCTGTCGGACCTAGTTTGCTATCTTGTGATGGCCCTTTAAAAACAAAATTACTAACTAAGGAGACCAACTTTTGATCTTAAGCTTTTTTTGTCTTTGCGTTGCATTATCTGGCATGTTATTAGCAAATTGAATCAGTTTTTTCTATCCTTGCCAAACAAAAGAAAAAAAATGTAATTATTTTGGAAAACACACTAAAACGACTGTTTTTCAAGGTTTTTCCCCACCTTTTTAAATTGCTGACCATGAAACTGCCAATGTTTATAGACTAGACTCAAAAGAGATAATAACACACCTCAGTGAACGTCATTTAATGAACTTTAAGGAACCCCAGGAGAAAACAAATGACATTCGAATAAGGAAGTTTCTAATCTGTGTATATGTTATATAAGTTTACCTGAGTAAAGGTCAAGCTCATTTCATATGCATTATATTTGCAGTAGTATTGCTAAAAAACCACACCAGCAAAGCTGAAATACTCTGCCGTTTTACAGCACAGATATAGGCAACTGTGCTGTGAATTGAGGATATTTGCATCCTTGGACGTAAGGCATCAACATAGGATCTACAGCAACTCTCTATGAGTTTGTGAAAATGATGCCTGTTGGCAAAGAAAGGAACCATGAAACTTTACTTTTATTAAACAGGCGCTGGCCTTGATTGTGAACCACTTGCTTTCTGCAAACTTCTCATTAAATTTGAAGTAAAGTTGATCAAAGCTTGAAAAAACAGCCCCATGACACTAACTTCAACTACAGAAGGCTGTGCACAAACAGAATATTCTGAATAACAGTGATAAATATTACCAATATTGATTGCTATCTTACTCATGAATGTGTCTACATGAATATTTAAATTTTTAAATTAGAATGTGATAAGTTTTATCACATTCTTTCAAAACAGAAATAAACTGACTGTGGTTTACAAAATGTGGTTTGACTTCACATGGGCATTTATGAAACCATATCATCACATAAGATTGTTGTGATGGTTGAGCAACATTTAAAAAGAAAAGAATCCGTTTTCACATTTCAAGTAGGGTAGTTGAGCTGTTGGCAGCTTCTATTGTTTTTAAAGACATTATGATGTCTTCCATGAGCTCCTTACTTTTGAAACAGTTTTATTTTAGAAGTAGTCTAGACTGAACGTAAAATATGTTATTTCTGTGGTGTCATAAATGTCCATTCTAAAAAAAAAAAAAAAATCAGGCAGTTACTTTCCTTATAAAAAGAAATATCAAGTACAAAATAAAACTTGTATAGCTTTTATAGTCTTGCAAGGTAATATACCTGCTCTGGAAATCTGGTCTTGATTTTAGGACGTTGTCCACCAGCCAGTGTAACAGACAGCAGCACAACCAGTAAACAATGACATGAATGATGGGCACAGTGTGTAAGCTGTCAGATCATAGGCATCATATCCTCGTCTTGTCTACAGTTGGTCCCACATATCTCCACAGGTGTAACACAGCTCAGCTGATGGATTAATCAATCCAAAAGCAAACACAGATATTTTGCTTAGAGAAGGCAAATAGGTCAACAATAAACACTAAGATTTAAGAGTAGATTGCTATATATCTCAAGTGTTGCATATTAAACTGTATATTTTTTCTTCCATTAAAATCCTAAATCTATATACTTGTACTGTCTTTCCCACTTCGCCACGAAGTAAAGGACCGGCAGCAAGGTTCAACACCTTTCTTCCATTAACACACTGAAGACAATTCTCTTTGTCCACAGGTTTACTAATGCAGAAAGTGTGAAACTGAAACAAATACAACAAAAAATACGATTACAACATGCACCATTTTGTTACAGTAAAATATCATGAAAATACTAAACATAAGTAGATAACAAACAGTATACATACAGACGATAACGCGAAAGTCGAAGGACGGAGGCAGATGGACGTGGATAACAATCAGACATCAAGCACCATGTAAACATCCACCGATTTTTACTTCCTGTGACGTCACTTGCTATTTACAAAATCTCCTGTAGGGGGTGCTAAAACTACACTTACAACAACACTAACACCACTCTAACAGCACACTCCCCGTCTGGCATAGATACATGCCACTATCAACATTGAATAAGAAACACTTCTAAAACAGCTTAGTCCTACTGTGGCGGTAACAGAAGAATGAGCTCCGTCACTGGCCTCAGAAATACTTTAGTTCCATCCTGCCTTGACACCTTGACCTCTGCTTTGCGGACCTTGTTGTCTTGACTGGGGAGAACTTGAGTAATTATTCCCAGGGGCCATTCATTCCTCTTGAGTTGCTGGTCTCGTAGAAGCACAATACTCCCAGTCTCCAGATTCGCCTGATTGTCGTGCCACTTCCTTCTTGGCTGCAATGTTGACAGATACTGTCTTCTCCATTTGCTCCAGAAAGTTTGGGCCAGATGCTGGACTTGGCGCCATTGCTGCTTACAGAGGTCCTTAACATTAGGGTCTTCAGGTGGAACTGATGGAACACCTATCTTTTGAGTTAGGAGGGTAGCTGGGGTGAGTATAACTGGGTCACTTGGATCAGTAGACACTGGTAGGAGAGGCCTTGAATTTATAATTGCTACCACTTCTGCCATCAGTGTAGTAAGCACCTCATGTGTCAAACTTGACGTCCCAACTTGCAGAAACATTGAATCCAGGATTCTTCTGGCTATGCCAATTAACCTTTCCCATGAGCCACCCATATGAGATGCATGTGGGGGGTTAAAGACCCATGAGCAGCCTCTGTCTGCCAAATACTTCTCAACAGATTTGGAGTCAATATTAGATGGGATCTTTAGGTCAGCTGATGCACTCACAAAATTTGTGCCTCTGTCCGATCGGATCTGTTTCACAGGACCTCGAATGGCCAAAAATCTCCTGAGGGCATTGATAAAGCAGGAGGTGTCTAAAGACTCGATGACCTCAATGTGAACTGCTCTAACAGCCATGCAAGTGAATATCACAGCCCATCTTTTACTATGGGCGAGACCACCCCTTGTACGCCTTGAAACAACATTCCATGGGCCAAACACATCCAATCCAATGTAAGTAAATGGAGGATCCATGGAGAGACGATCTGCTGGCAGGTCGGCCATCTTTTGTTGTTGAGGGACACCACGGAGTTTTCGACATGTGACACAATGATAAATGACATTGCCAACCAGTCTCTTCAAACCAATAATCCAGATACCTGCTGCACGAATTGCACCTTCGGTGAAGTGACGGCCTTGGTGCAGGGTTTGTTCATGGTAATATCGGACCAACAGTGTGGCAATATGGGTCTTACCAGGAATGATCTTAGGGTGTTTTTCTTCCAGAGAAATTTCTCCATGTCTCATCCGACCACCCACTCTTAGGATGTTGTGTTCATCAATAAAGGGATCCAGGACCTTAAGAGGACTTCCTCGTGAGATCACTTGACCGTTTTTGAGACAGGCCAATTCTTCAGCATATGCCTCTTCCTGGACAGTCCGAATAATGACATCCTCTGATAGATTGAGCTGGTCAGGTGTGCCTGCTTTCTGACATAAGTGCCACCTTTGACACTGTCTGTTTTCTGTGACCGTATGAAAGCTGACTGCAACATGAAGAAGAGTAGCAATGGCACGTCTCAAAGCTTGCCAGGTAGAGAACTTAGAAAAGCGATGGGAACCAAGCAATGTAAGAGAAGCCTGTGTTTTCAGAGTGGAGATTTGGGGACGGACTTCAACATCCATGTTTGGCTCCACAAGCTCAAAAGAATCTTGTTCTAAAGATTCTTGTCTAGGCTCAGTAAGAAAACTAGGCCCTCTAAGCCAAGAAGTATTAGACAGAAAGGCAGCTGGTACAGATCTTGTTGCACAGTCTGCTGGATTTTCTTCTGTTGACACATACTTCCACTGCTTGGGATGGGAGGATCTTCTTATGCGCACAACACGGTTGCTAACGTATACATAAAAACGCCTTGTTTCATTATTTATGTATCCGAGCACTACCTTACTATCAGTGTAGAAGGTTGTTGCATCCACATGCACGTCAAGTTCAGATGATATGAAGTCTGCCAGCTCTACAGCCAGTACAGCTGCACAAAGCTCAAGTCTGGGAACTGTGTGTTCAGGTCTGGGTGCCAGTTTTGCCTTCCCCATGACAAAGCCAGTTTGTACACTTCCTGCCTCATTCACCACCTTGAGATAGGCAACTGCTGCAATAGCCTTGGTTGATGCGTCTGAAAAAACACACAGTTCTCTTGTCTTTGCTGTTGAAAGAGAAACATCGGTATAGGGTCTTGGAATCTTCAAGCTACTTAGATCTTTGAGTGAATCTCGCCAAATCATCCATTGTTCCTCCATCATGTCAGGAAGGCGAGAATCCCAGTCTACTCTTTGCTGTGTCAGCTCTCTCAGAATGTACTTTCCTTGGATGGTCACAGGAGCCCACGAATCCTAAAGGGTCATACACACTGTTCACCACAGACAAGACGCCTCGACGTGTAAAGGGTTTCTCTTCTTGATCGATTTTGAATACAAATGCGTCAGACTCCAAGTTCCAGTTCAGTCCCAAGCTCCGTTGTTCAGGAAGAACGTCTGAGCTTAGGTCCAAATCCTTCAAGTCGTTTGCGCGGTCTTCAGCAGGAAAAGCTTCCATAACTTCTTTGTTGTTAGAAGCAATTTTGTGGAGCCTCAAGTTAGAGTTTGCTAGAACATCCTGTGTGTTCTTCAGCAGACTGACTGCTCGTTTTACCGTAGAAAAGGACTTAAGTGCATCGTCCACATAGAAGTCACGGTTGACAAAGTCTTTCACTCCAGGGTCATGATGTGGGTCTTCCTCCATCGCAGCTTGCCTAAGGCAGTAAATAGCGACTGCTGGACTGGGGCTGTTTCCAAACACATGTACTGTCATGCGGTACTCGATGACTTCCTGTGTAGGGTCATTGTCCCTGAACCAAAAGAACCGTAAGAAGTTACGATCCTCTTCCCTCACAAGGAAGGAATGAAACATTTGTTTGATGTCTGCAGTTATGGCAATGGCTTCTTTGCGAAATCTCATCAGAACACCAAGGAGTAGATTGTTGAGGTCTGGTCCCTTCAAGAGAACATCATTTAAAGACACCCCCCTGATGCTGTGCACTTGAATCAAACACAACACGAATGTTGCCAGGCTTCTTTGGGTGATACACCCCAAAAATAGGAAGGTACCACCGTTCCTGGTTCGGTTTGAGAAGTGGAGCAACTTCAGCATGTCCATTTTCAAATATTTTTTCCATAAAGGAGAAGAAGTGTTGGCTCATCTCTGGTTTCCTCTCTAGGTTGTGTTTGAGAGAGTGAAATCGCCTAATGGCCTGCTGTCTATTATCAGGGAGGTGCTGTCTCGGCTGTCTGAATGGTAGAGGAGCTACCCAGCTATTACTAGCATCCTTTTTTACTCCTTGTTTCATTATTGCTATGAAGGCAAGATCTTCAAAGGATGAAGCTTGTTTATTATCCTCGCTGGTAAGTTGGAACACTGTGCGACCTAGCTCAAAATCTTCTACCTCGTTGACATCTTTTGATCTTTTGGGACTGTATCTCTCTTTAACATGTAGAACACTTGGACAGGGCTCAAAAATGGTTGTACGAGCCTGTTCGAGAATGTTGGTGAAATATGTGTTCACGCTGCGTGGCTTATGAACACGCCCAAGGCAGACTTTGCCCACAATCACCCATCCTAAAGCAAGTTTCTGAGCATAGGGAGCTTCTGGTGGGCCATTGATGCATTTGTGAACCTTATGAAGCCTGATGATGTCACGTCCAAGTAGGAGCATAATAGGGACATCTGGTTCGAGTTCTGGAATGAGGTGAGCGATTGGTTTGAGATGTTCGTGATAAAGAGCAGCACTCGGTGTTGGAATTTCTGCTCTGTTGTCTGGTATCTCGTTACACTCCAGCAGACTTGGTAGTAGCTGCACTGTTTTACCATCCATTGACTCTATACAGAAGTCTGAAGCTACTCTTCCCATATTTTCAGACATTCCAGAGCAAGTCTTTAGTGAGTACGAAGTAGCCGGGCCTTGAACACCAAACATGTCGAAGAAACTCGAGTGTGCCAGAGATCTGTTACTCTGTTCATCTATGATAACATAAGCCTTTATGGCTTTGTCACTTTCTCCTTTAGGATAGACTCTGGCCAGGCATATCTTGGAGCAGTTCTTGACTACACGGTCTCCTCCACAGACTGAAGTGCACTGGCTAGTAACTTCTGAAGTTTGAATGGGTTCTGGCTCCCCGCCGTGCTCTATTGGTGGTTTGGTGTCTTTAACCCATGGTGCCTGACCCGGGTGTAGTGCTGAAGAGTGTCTGTCACTGCTGCATTCAGTGCACTTAACAATAGTTTGGCAGTCTCTGGCAGTGTGTGCTGAGGAGTTGCAACACTTAAAACAGATGCCATTTTCTTTGAGAAAAGTTTTCCTTTCTTCTAAAGGTTTTTCTCGAAATGCACGACACTTCTGTAATGTGTGGGGCTTGTTATGTATTGGACATCTCTTATCTGGATCCTCCATGTTCTTTTTGTATCTGTTGTCTGAAGACGCAGCAGCTGATACTTCTGTTTTGTGAACTGAGATTTCCCTTGTTCTGTTTTTCCATGGAGGTCTTTGTATGTTAAGTTTAACTTCATCTTGACAAACAAAGTTGAAGCTAGGATCATTCCTTATTTGTGCTTGATTGTAGATGAATGAGACAAAGACTGAGAATGTGGGGAACGGTACACAATGTAATTGTTTATATGAAGATCCATGAGAGAGCCATTTTTCTTGTATATTATAAGGTAATTTTTGTGCTACTGCATGTACACCTCTGGGAGTATCAAGATAAGAAAGACCAGGCAGATCTCCCTCAGCCTTAGCTGCATCTAATTCCATCAGTAAATCACTGAGGTCCTGAAGTTTGGTGTGATCCTTGTTTCCAATTTTTGGAAAACGATCAAGCCTCTCAAACAAAGCTTTCTCAATAGCTTCAGATGCACCATAAGAAGCATCTAATCTGTTCCAGATCATGTTCAACCCTTTAGCTGACTGGTTTATATGGATAGATCTTATGCGTTTTGCATGCTCAGTTGATTCACTTCCCAGCCATTTGACAAGCAGGTCCATTTCTTCATCACATGTTAGGTTTAAGTCTCTTATGGCATTCTGGAATGAACGTCGCCAGGCCCTGTAGTTCTCTGGTCTGTCGTTAAACTGTAAAAGACCTGTTGTAACAAGCTCTCGTCGTGCTAGAAATCTGACGAAG
The DNA here is from genome assembly GCA_911649635.1 of Poeciliopsis gracilis. NCBI lineage: Eukaryota > Metazoa > Chordata > Actinopteri > Cyprinodontiformes > Poeciliidae > Poeciliopsis > Poeciliopsis gracilis. Next base: position 4,916,918 of record CAJVRI010001403.1, read on the forward strand.
TCTGTCATCTGCGAACCAGTTGAGTGAGCAGGCTGCTGGAAGTTGCCACGTTGGGATGTGGGACGAGCTTCCATTGCATTGTTCGTGTCATATGGTTGCTGATTTGCAGTGGGACTGTGTGCAGGCATTAGAGAGTCTTGATCATTTTCTTTTATTGTTCTGTACTGGTGCTCCATCTGTTGCGATGAGGTGGCGTGGACATCCATTGTGATAAATGGGTTAAGGGTTTTTTGCTGTGCTTTAAAAACATTAGCATTAGCAACAGCAGAGCAATCATCTCTTGGTGGAGTGAGATGTGGCATGTATAACGCATTGTGTGAAGGTTGTTCTAGAGGTAGCCGTTGTGACTGCAAACACGGGCGCATCGTGTGATTCCACGTGTATGTCTGCTGAAAGTTTAGCCTGGTTCTCCACATACTCTTTTGTGCGCTCGGAAGAGTCAACTACTGATGAGATGAAAGGAAGCCTACAGCTGTGTTTTCCTTCACTTGCTCCCACCACTGCTTCTAAGGCTTCTGCCTTTGCTATGGCTGCAGCAGTCTCCTTTTCTATAGTCAACATTTCCATTGAAGCTTCTAGACGAGCCTTTTCCATTTTTAACTTCATTTCTTTTTCTGCAAATACTAAACGTGCCTTTGCCGCTTCAGCGTTAGCCCTGGCTTTTGCAGCTGCAGCGCTAGTTGCTGTTCCACTGGAACGAGTGGATGACATTGATGCATAAGACCTTGTCTTTAATGACGCTGACTTTGTCTCCATATTGCAGGTCGGTAGAAGCTGTATTGTGTGATGTCAGTTGCTGTAGTGCCACTCACTGGATTACCTCGTGTATAACGTGCCGTCTTTTCACTGTACTGTCTTTCCCACTTCGCCACGAAGTAAAGGACCCGGCAGCAAGGTTCAACACCTTTCTTCCATTAACACACTGAAGACAATTCTCTTTGTCCACAGGTTTACTAATGCAGAAAGTGTGAAACTGAAACAAATACAACAAAAAATACGATTACAACATGCACCATTTTGTTACAGTAAAATATCATGAAAATACTAAACATAAGTAGATAACAAACAGTATACATACAGACGATAACGCGAAAGTCGAAGGACGGAGGCAGATGGACGTGGATAACAATCAGACATCAAGCACCATGTAAACATCCACCGATTTTTACTTCCTGTGACGTCACTTGCTATTTACAAAATCTCCTGTAGGGGGTGCTAAAACTACACTTACAACAACACTAACACCACTCTAACAGCACAATACTACTAGGTTCATTTTATCAGAGGCTTTGAGACAGAACTGACTGAAAAGAAGAAATTAATGTATAGAACCTACATTCATGTGAGAGTTAAATTATTCCTTTAAGTGTTTTCAACCAGTTAAATCTCAAAGTTTCATAGTTCTTTATTTTGCATTGCTGCAATTAAAGTTAAAGGGTGATATAACAACTAATTTCTTGACCTTTTAAACATGCTTTTTCATATAACAATTAAGTTTGAGTTATTCTTATCCATCATGCTGAACAACCTCAGTGACAATGTGGCTGAATCAATTATGCTATTTAAATTTGTAATAATTTTAGTTGGTAGTTTATTCAGTGAAAGAGGTAAGATAATAAAACGAGTAAACATCAGTTTGATTGTTAAAGAAGCACCTTATCTTGGTTATAATTATGATTGACAAACAGACAAAACGAAAAAAAATTTATGATTGTGCCAAACTAAGCATCTCAAAAGAAAAAAGTGCCTGCCACTGCTTTTTTCACTTATTGAAAGTTACATTTTATGTGCATTTTCAGCAAACTAGACATTTTATGCCACAATAGCAATAACAGACAAAAAATATTCCTAGTAAAAACATATCTATGGAGAACAAAAAGAATAGACATAATTAAAAAAGAAGAAAATCAATGCAATAACCAGAAAGGGTTTGTGTTAAAATTTATAAAGTCATCTCGCTATTTTATAGCTCTACCTTTTGCAGTAGTAAATAAAGATTAACATTTTTACTGGTGGTGAATAAAAAAAAAATGCATTATGCACTGAAAAAAATACAGATAAACAAGGGGGTTTATTTAGAAAAAAAAACTGAGGAAAACGATAGAAGACATTATTTTAGTAGTTTAACCAAAATGTTAAGAATTCATTCTTTTTATATTTATCAAAGTCTAATGTCAATACCACAAATGTCACTGGATCTCAGATAACTTGTATTATGTCAAAAAAAAACCTATTAAAAATAACAAAAAGAAGCATAACCATTATTATAACATTTATTTTACATCACTACCATATCAAGGTGTTTTATCTTGTGCACACTTTTGTCTCTAAAGATGTTACTTGGGTTTTAAAGTTTTATGTGAAAACCAAATCATGAAGTGTTATGTAATAACACCATATTATAGAGTATTGTAACAAGATGCTTTTATGTTTAATTGAAATCTAATGCAATAAAACCAACAGATGTGACTGTTTCTTTATTTATCATTATTTGATAAATTCTGGTGATCTATAAAAGTTACAACATAGTTGACTGTTACAGTCTAATTGATTGTTCTTGTTTTACAAATATCTGACAAAAATAAATGTTACTGCTGCAAGCTGATAAAAGATTCTGACAAATGTCAAGCATTAGTCATTCATTGATTTTGTTTTGCTTTTAAATGTTTTATTCCAGACTATGACAGGATCTGATTGCTTGAGTGGGAGTCCTTTCCGTTCTCTCTCTGTTTCATTGTTTTCTGGTTGGAGTGAGCAGAGCCCATCACCTCAGTCAGGACACTAGACCTGAGTAATTACGGCTCAAGGCTAGTTTATCCCACCACATTCCCTTTGTATCATCTCTTGAGTGATTGGAGCTGCAGGGGGATCACCGATGTAACAGGTCATTACTCATAAAAGTCTGGATAGGCAATATAGAGGCGGTACACTGCAAAGTAAAAAAAAAATAAATTAAAAAAAACCTCTTGCTTCAAAGGAAAAAAAAACATGTATTGCTCATTTGAGACAGAAGATGGATCATACTGTTGTGGCTCATGCATTAAATACTCACAAAGAGGAGGAGTTCTTAATTTCTATGTTTCCGTGATAGTTCATATGAACTTAGATTAATATAGTGCATAAACATATGAATTTTCTTTGCTATTAAATTAAATGTTGGAGACATATTACTTTCTATTCAGTTTCAAAATTAGGTCTTTAACTGTTCCAGTTGGAAGCAACTGAAAGAGTTGCTACCAAACAAATACTCCATATTCTGAGAAAAATTCTACTAACATAAGAGCTTATAAATTAACACCTTTATCAACACCAACATTAGGCTTGAATGACCTTTGGTTTTTTAAAAATTATACATGAATATTTATCTGCTTTGTGTTTAAATATAGGCCACTTATGGGCCACTAATTCCCAGACCACTTAGCGCACCTGAATACAAGTCACACCCACTAACTTTGAAAGGAGATTTTTGTTTAGATATATGGAACAATTTATATATATATATATATATATATATATATATATATATATATATATATATATATATATATATATATATATATATAAATGCAGGCCTGTAAGCCTTTTATGTGTTAAAAAGGGCTCATAGACATGCAGTTTATAAGCTACAAACGTCAAAGTTATCAATACCTTGAGGTCTTCTTTTGAGTCAGAAAATATGTATTATTTAACTTTTGTGTCAAAACATCCTGTATGTACATCTGTGTGCATTTTTGGGGGTGGTTGCATACACATCCCAATCAAAAATATGGTTAATTTTTCATTAACTAAATGTGGCTGTGCAGTGACACCAACTAAAAATGAGTAAACTGACTTTTAAAAAGGTTAATCTCATCAAAGCCTTTGCCAAAAAGATCAGAAATGGAATATTGTCACTTCACCTACTCCTCCACTGGATGTCACAGAGAGGATCTGAACCTTGAAACTGGCTGGAGGAGAGTTTGCTTTAAATAGGTCGGCTTTATTTTATTTTTTAATTATTTAGTTAATCAAGTTTATTTCTATAGTGCATATCAGTAACAAGGCAATTCACAACTTTTTACATAATCAAAACACAAAAATACAAAGTCACAGATGACACCACATAGTCAACATTTGAGGAAATGAGTAAAAATTACATTTTGCCAAATGGCATTATTTCACATCAAATGTTGATCAGTATTTTATTTATCATGGTTCAAAAGCAACTATGAACAGATTTATCTAGTGTAATTTGTAACAAGTAGGCTATATAAGTATGTATGTATGAGTGTGCCAGCAGATTGTACATGCTGAGCCTTCTGTTGGTCAGATCTACTGTATTTTTGCCCCTTAAGCATTGCACTCACACAGCATGCAATAATGGACTTATATTCATCATCTTTAAACTTAGTTGGTATTTGGGAAAAAATCTTCCCGACACCAAATCAGGATAGATTTATGCATTTATGCTGTTTACCCCAAGTTCTGAATTTCTTATCTAAATGCTACAGGTAAAATTGAGAGTCTATATGGTCATGAAACATCTTTCCAATCTGTTGCTGATCAATTTCGATAAGCCTTTTTAAATTATAGTAAGTTCCCTGTACTTAGCTCAAAGGATTGTGCTCCTGCAGTCTATCTGACTCATTGTAACAAACATTTTTTTTGAGCAACTGTTGCTTTTTCCCCTTTTTGTCAGTTTGGCACAGAGACTGAAAGAGATGTTTGTGGATTAGATTAAACTATTGTTGTAGCAAAGACCTCAAATGGTCACATATGGACAAAAACAGATCAGACTGAGTCATTTCTGAACTTGTTACAGCAGTGACAATAGTGGAAAGGATAACACCAATTTCCTCCTTAAGAGGGATATTTTAAAAGCTGTCAATACAAAGAGCTAAAAGAAAATATGGTTCAAAGTCGATGCTTTCTCATCTTGGCTTCACTGTAAAAAATATTTTCCGTGATGCTGGAAGCGATTTTGTGAACTTGTAACAGAGTAAATTTTAGGCAAAAGGATTCAATAAGATGCAACCTTGTGCATATATGTTTGTTTACTTTGCATCTTATGTTTATATGTTTTTGCATACATTTTAAATCATAAAACAAAATCTAAGATGCAATATTATTATAAAAGCTTGGACTTTTTAACTTATTGAATATGGATTAGATAACTCATGTTAAGGCTTAGCATTTGGCTTTGTCAGAAAACAACATCTGAATGGTGTGCTAAAGGTTAGACATTGACACTGCTTGCTTTGACCTGCATCTAAACCAGCACAATGATAGTTGAGGCTGTGGGTAGTGACCATGGCAACATAGGAGTTCATAAATATCCTGAGAGAAAAGAAGTAGAGTCAGTGTCAAAGCACTAGAATCTTACATGACAGTTGCCACTAGAGCAGAAAACCTGTGTACTGCAAGGTGTAGAAGTGTGAAATGTGCCAATAAACCAAGGAATTCAATGACAGGAGGGCAAAAAACACTCGATGAATCTATCAGTGACCAGCCATAAGATCCTTGTTGCCTGTCAGAAATGTAAGACAATGAAAGAACCTGGGCATGATTCCTCCGTTTCAGGACTATAAACTCTAAATCCTTACAACTCTACTAACAAGACAAATCACTCTTGTAATCAGATCAGTTCCCTTTTATAATGATCAGAATGGGGATGTATAGCTTCTTACTTTCCAGGCTGCACAATTATCAATATGCAAAATGCACATGTTAGCAAAAATAATAAAAATCTCTGTGTCACTGTTGTTATGAGACATCAGTGACTACACAAACACACATTTGGCATTTCTTTTTTCACTATTTTTGTACATTTTATAAACTGATGTTTAAAAAATGTGGAGAGCAACGATTAAACTTACCTTTTTGGACATGCTTGAAGTCATGTTGAGATAATCTCCACATTAGGGATTACTTATTTTGTCAAGCACAGTCAGACATCTGTGTTCTGTTTTTGCTTTTGCACTTATTGACAATGCATTGCCCATCTTGCCTTAAAGCAAGAAACACCTAATGTGCAAACAAGCTCAAAACAGAAAATATTTCCAAGGTCTCCTGTACCCATTTATGTGCAAATTCTGTAAATCAACAGAGTATACAGTTGAACAGATATGCAACCATGAGCACAACACCTAGCAGTGTTAGATGATTGAAAAGAAAACAATTTTTATACAGCCTTGTTATAAATATTCTAAGGTGCACCATTTAACATTCTCGCATACACTGAAAGCAAATACTGGTACATTAAAATTTAAGAACTATTTCACATTTTTTTGTATCTTCCATTAAAATGTTTCCGTACATGTGGCTTACTGTAAAGAAATTATTATTTTTAATCAAAACGTAGCTTTTGTTAGAGTTTGATTTATTTTTAGTGTGTTGCATGAATGCGTTGTGCAATGACTACAAATAACTGGAAGTGCCAGACAGTCCAGCGTATAAGGCTGCAGGAATTTGAGATCTTTTTACACAGACACAGTTTCTGCTCCGAGATGTGGTATACTGGTAGATCTCTCTGCTTGTTCTCTAGTCACTGGCTTGCTTAATGATCTCCTTTTCCTTGTCTTTCAATTGTATATAGTCACCAGTGTGACTTTTCAGCAGAAAGCATGACTTGTTTAAAACTAGCTTGTGGGCTCTCTGTCCCTATGTCCCTCTGTCTCTCGAAGCAACCAAGCAAGCACATTTTTGATAAACCAGCACATTTTTTAAGTACTTGTTTCTAAGATCAAAAACAGTTACATTTACAGTCAGCCAGGGAAATAAGTATTTTACACCACAGAGAATTTCAAGTAAATATATTTCTAAAAGGTACAACTAACATAAAATTCTCACCAGAAATCCTATCCAGTCCATGCATGAAAAGAAATCAAATCATATATGTATGCCCTCTACTTTGGGCCCAAGATACCACCCCACCCTGTCACCGACTATGGTTATGTGCTAGTCTTTGTTGATAAAATTCTTTTGGGACAGCTCTTCCTCTGAAAACTATTGTTAAATACAGGTCAGTTTTACATGATGTACCATCTACTGTTTAAAGTGATGGAGCACATGGTGCCATTTTATAACACAATAAAATTACTGTTACCTTCAGTTATCAAAATTGCTGTATCAAATGGGACTAAAACAAAATCCTTCTTGATTTCACACCTTGAAAGTGGGATTCTGCCTCTTTAAAAACTCATGCTCTTTCTGAAACTCTGTCTTCAGGAAGTCTCAAAAGCGTTCCTCTATTTACCTTTCAAAAACATTTTTAGCAGTGTCGCACTAAGAAGTAGCTCTTGCAGTTCCACGCGGCGTTTGCTAATTGCGGCTGGGAAATCTGAAGGAGATGACTGGGGTAGTCACGGGCGAGGCTGTTGTGTGAGGAGGAGCTGCGACTCAAATGTGGAGCTAGGTCCAACCTTACTGTTTTCACTGGTGATTGGTTGCCATGGGAGATCAAAGGATTTCTGAAACATGCATGAAAAAAAAAAGAAATTGCAGCAGAACTCCAGGTATGTCTTTGATGAGGGAATAACATTATAACATGGTGTAAAACTCGAAAAAGTCGATTTTACATACTACCTGTTTAAAATAAAAACTACAGCAGTTTAACTGCACCTCAAACAGCAGTAGTATAAATCCCAAGAGGATGAATTCTCCAGTGTCAACTGCTAAGCAAAGGCCAAACATGCCTAAAGACTGCATGTTTTTGAGGATACAGAGTGGAAATTCAAAAGAGGAATGGTTTAAGAAAAAAGAAAATAATTGCTGACATTGCTGATAGCAACAACAGATCTTAAATGTCAATGTGAAATAGAGGAAGAAAAGAGAGTGAAGGCAGACAGAATGAAGAATGAGTAGTTGACACACATTAAGAGTGAGGGAGGCAGTGACTGTGTGATATCAATAAGGTCCAAATGTTTTAGTCATCATTACTACTTAGCCAAAATTTGTATTTTCCAACTTTGTTGTCATTTATAGTTGGGTTTTGCAAATTGACTGCCAGATCATTACATTGCTAAAATTTATGCATACATCCATTGGCTTGAAGGAGAAAAAAGATTAAATAGACGTGATGCTGATCCATCATATGCCATCATATAACAGAGACATAAACTATGCCTCAATTTAAGTACATAGTACATTGTAACAATACTTCATAATTAACAAAAATAAAAACATGATAACTGTAAAGTTTCTGAGTGGCATTTAGCATCAGAACTGATCAGTGACAGAGTAGCGCCAGGAATTATAATGAGCATACTAATTACTATTTGTTAAAACTGAAACAGTAACTTTTTATATATTTTAATTTTCTTGAAGGATTTTATGAAAAATAAACTATTTATGTTCTGTTTCTTGAATTGCAAGTTTTTTATTTCTTTAAAACAGTACACGAAGATTTATGAACCTCATCTAGCATTTTGTTGTTAAATGTTTATCATCTTAATTATGGTGTACACACATACGTTTGAGGATCATAAGCATTGTGGGCCACCTGGACCACAACTGTCATATTTTGACACCAGTTCAGCCCTGAGTCACTATTTAAGTCTCAAGAGAAAATGATTTATTTGAATCATTTATAATTCAAATAAAGTTATATTTGAATCAGTTAATCATACTGATTAAGGTGACTCAAACACAACCTTAATCAGTATGCATTGACTACAATTGAAAATAGAGAATTTTGAATATTAGAAGGAATTTGTCATAGTTGAACTAACTGTAAGTCACATGACTAGAGTCTAAAATATCTAATGGAGAACATTAAAGAGCTATGTCAACACTAGAAGTAATTTCTGTTTCCAGTTTGTCAGCCAGACTTAATAATTGTGTCACTTGCATTGTTTGGTGTGCAGCTTGACTCCTTTAATGACAGTTGCTGCCGATTTAACCTCAGTTAGCGCTGTAATTAACCAGTTGATGTTTGCGTGCTCTCTAACATCAGCGCAGGGGCTGCTAGTTCCTCCATGTGAGGGTGTAATGAAAGCCTGTGTCTTCAGTCAGCATGAGAAGTATAAGTGTTTATTTTGCTCAGATTATTTACCAGCTCTCTGGTCATTAACCACTCCTAATACATGCATCTTGATTATGATCTTTATAGCAATTATCTGAAATGTAGTACAAGATTTGAGTCACTGGAAACAGTAGCAGAAATGAAGATAAATTTTCCTGAACATGTACACTATCTTAAACTAATTTGGATTATGAAAACTTAACAATATTTTAAAATTTGCATTTAGAACACCGTGTTTTGAATTTATATGACTAAAGTATTACTGCATTTGAATATGAGATAGCGCTTAATTAGTCCTTACTCAAAGTTTTTCTCTGACACACAGAAAACAGGATGGTCAAAAGACAGTAGATTATATGTTTAAAAAAAAATAAATAAAAAAGACTGTACAGTTTTTCTTTAACACACGAAGTGGCGCTCTACAAGTACAGCTGGTGAAATTCAGTCCCATTTAGCTGAGCACTGATGCTACGGTGTCCCACTTTCATGGATGGCCTTAATCTCTGCCCTTAGCTGAGGCAGATTAATCTCTGCAGCACTGACATTATCTGCTGTTTTACGTCGTGACACTACATGAAGAAGGAACTCCCTGCATCCTAACTTCCAAGCTCAAACATCACATCTGAGAACATTGGATGTTGATCCCGAACCAAGAAATGTTTGCATGTATTTATTACTATTGGGTACATCTAGTATACGGTTTCTCTGTTAGATGTTTAAAATTTTAACTGTAGAAGTTGATTGAGTTTTAGTCCTAAGTGTGATTTGATAATTATTCATTGTGATTTTGAGGTTTTTTTTGCATGTCTTAAAACCAACTTGTTGAAATTAAGTGCACAATTGCATTCAGTAAATTACACAGCCAATGGTGCTTTCCTTCCTTTCTTTCTTTACCTTCACACTGAGCCTGTGAAGTATTTAAATTGCATAGTGCATGTCAAGCTGGCTAATTAAATGCAATGGGTGGTAAATATTTACTTCTGTGTGACTTGTGCTGCAGGTGCTGTGTCAACTTCTGTGGACGCTGGGTTCCTGCTGCTCTCTGACAAGTATTTTCCATTAATTATCTTCATAATTTATAACACAGGGACTGTTTGAGATGCCTTGTCATATTTCAGAGCAAATAGGGAAGCATTTAACTGAAAAGAAATTATGATATAGATGGAGTTATCAGCTACTTTAAACGGTGACCTTAAATATAAAACAACCAAAGAACATCTATTGAGTCAGTGCATCCTGCCCCTCCACTTTGTGCAAAATAATGAGGAGATATGCAGAACTGTTTAAGGCCTTAAACAAGCCAAACAAATTGTCATTATGTTGTAGCTTTTAATTTAAAAATATATTTTTTACCTGTAATATTGGAGATAACTCCAGATTTCAGCTGGCAATTGACACAGTATTCCCCTGGACAGGCTGTCACTTTGACATTGGGCCAACATGCAGACATACAACTACAAACTACTGCTAAACTGTGCAATCAAACAAAACAATTGTTCAAGAGCAAACCAGAAAGTATGCACAAAATATTGTGTACAGGACTAATGATTCTTTGTGAGGCTTGCAGACAAAGAATCATCTGCAAGCCTGAATTGTATTAAAGACTTACATATTTTATTCCACAATGCTCATTCTCATTAAAAATAGAGATTTGCAAAAATTGTGTGCTTTCTATGCTTTAAAAAACAAAACAAACTTTTGCATCTCTCAAGTTACCATATTTTTCCTCTTTATTTTGGCTGTAATGATTTTTGTGTAAATTTGATCTTTTTATGACAGTTTTGATTATTTCATGCTAGTTCCATTATTGTTAATTTTTTTTATTTTGATTACAAAGTTGCACATTTGTGCAAAGTGGGCCGCACGTATTGTGTTGAAAGTCAGTTGAACAGGATCACTAAACTAAAAGAGCCCAATTGTGCATGACAGAGTATGGTCTGCTGGATCTGAACTGAGAAGAATCACTTTCACAGCTTCCCACGCTGTAGCATTTGCATTGAGGTTCTTTTTTTTATGTAAGTAGACGACAGCTAACTGTTTCTCTCTTTTTACAAAAACTTTAATTATTCTCGCAGCATATTTGTAGTATTACCTATACTACAAAGCTTATCCCAGATTTGTCCCCAAAAAAGACTCTATGACATAAGTTTTTTTGTTATTTTTTCCCAGATGAGCTGTTAACATTTAGTCTCATATGTATTAAAATGGTGAGAGATACCAGAATGGTATTCTTCACATCCAGACAATCTTAGTATGAGTTTCTGGTATTGACTGAAACTAGTCCAACTCTCATTCCATTTTGTCCAATAAAATATAGAGAGAAGAATTATAAACATTGACACAATGTCTTAGAACAGAAATAGAATAAAAGCAAAATGTATTGTCCCTCATTGGAAAAACTCCTGTGTGTTATGAATAACAAATATCACAGTTTTGTCAATTTTGCATTAGTCTTGCATATAAAGGTCGAATTGAGTACATTTAATGAGCTAAAAGTTATTTCACATTTTTCTTAATGCTGTTGTTACTAACTTTTAACATGCTTTTGCACAGTGGTAAAATCCACTTGTGACCCATTAATTGAGTTATTTTGATAACACTGTCACATTTTTTGCTAACGAACTGTATGCTATTATTGTGCAAGCCTCTTGTAAATCAAGCGGTACTTAGGCATTTGCTGCTTTGTTGGCTGTGAAGGTCGGTGTTTAGTTTTTTAGGCCTTTAAATTAAATCCTCCTGAATTATAAACTGTCATACAGCAAATAACAATTAGAAGATGGGAATGGGTTTAAAATCTGAAGGTCAGAGAAGCTAAGCTTGACAAATAGCTGGAGTTTAGAATGAGTTTTAGGAACTGGAATAGGTGATTAAAAAGAGGAAGAAAAAAAACATTACTTGACAGCTTTGCAGTATACAGAAGACATTGCTCGGCAGTCTGATATTGGAAAAACTATATATTTAAAGAGCTTAATGACTGTGATGAGGTACAGCTGTTCAAACTCTGCTCTTGCTCCAATACACAAGTGTCCACTTCTGAAACAAGGCACATTAATTGACAAATGCATACTACATTGTCATTTTTTTGGATCACACCAGTCATTAACATTGGATTCCAGTTTTTTGTCAACTATGTGCTTGCAAAGACTTTTTGTCTGCAGGGTGCAGAGCCACAATGCTAATATCCTTCTGCTGTGGAAACATTACTAGATTGACAAAAGAAATGATATTATAATTAATTTATTAAATTGAGAAATGACATATGTTTACTTAAAGTAAATCTTGAGGAAGGCACTTTGAACATTATTTTACTTTACTTTGTGTAAAATAATTAGAGCCTAATTTATGACTTTTTGAACTTTACAGATGACATTGGAAAAGATTTTCAGTGTCAGACATGTGTCTGCCTTTGATATTTCTAGATAATTTTACATATCTAAATGCTTAATCTCAGGACTATTTAAGTTTTTGTTTTCTATCTTCTCTACTGTAATATTTTAATACTTGTGTATTGATTTTTCCAATCTGAAATAGGACAGAATAGAACTCATACCTGTCAAGTCTCCCTTTTTAGCGAGTTAACTAACATATTTTACCTCTTTGTCACCTTGCTCCTGTATTAGTAATTATTTTGCACATTACTCTCTACTCACACAGTTCCACGGGCTCTTACGATAGTATCCAAACAACAACTTCACTGCAAAGAAATCGAATTACGAAACTGTGACTTCATATGTGAGTGTCTCAATAATCAAGTATGAGTGTTAACAGTAGTAACAAACAGGAGAGTAGATCAGTAAGGGATCAGTAACATTGAGCATGGAAGAGTGCAGCAAGGCCATGCAGCGTTTAATGCTTGGAAGTACCGACATAAGTTTGACTCTGTGAAAAAAACATTAGCATCCACTTGTGGGAAGAAAACTTACCTAAAGTGAAAAACTCCCCTTAAAATTTGATTCTGCAAACCACTGGAGAAAAGTCACACTGCTCCTCCTGAATCTGAGGATGAGCAATTAGTGAAACTCTCCAACATCCTAGCAGCGGTTCTAAATCCTGGCTATGGCAACTACGAATGTTTTAGATTTTTTTTCCTATCACATATTTGATTTAAATTAATGCATGATTAACAGGCTTCTGATGTACTAGATAGCATGCTAAGGAAGTGATATAATCATTTGAATCAGGTGTACTGGAGGAGGGATGCAAATAAAACATAAAGGACAGTGATTGTCATGTACCAGGACTGAGAATCACTAACCTGGAGCAGGGGATTTGAATTCCAGAGCTTGACAATTAGTGTTCTGAAACTTGTACATGTCCCTGGTCCAACACACCCGAATCAAATTTATTCTTACTAATGACCTCATTATTGGGCTCAGATGTGTTGAAGCAGAGACATATCCAGAAGTTATAGAACACCAACCCTTGAGGTCTGGATTTAAGGGACTGGGAACATATTTTCTATTCCCCTTTCTTGTTTATCGGCACCACTCTGCACAGATTGTCCCAGTCCTTACTACAACATTAAAGAGGTGATTCAACACTGACAGCCTGCTATGATAAGAGCCTTTAGATTCTTGGTCCAAATCTCATCCACTAAAAAGGGTTAAATACTAAATACACAATCTTCATGTTCACAACAAAATAATAATACAAAACCTTACAATACTACTTTAGTTTGATTAAATTTGATCAGTTACTAAGGATTTTCACCACTTTTCAGTTAATTTACTGAGCTAAATGCTAACAAAGCACATGTAATTGCTCACTGATGCTACACGACGCCACACGGGGATTTCAGGATTTCTGTCACCCACAACGGAAACTTTCTGGGATTTAATAAAAAATAATTTACTATTTTGAATTACTATATATGTTTAGCAGAGCTGTTGTATTCTTCTTTAAATTTTACAAGATCTTCCGAGCAAATAGCAGGAGCAAACATCAGCTCTGAAATCTCAAGTGTGTCTGACACATCCATCCATTGTCTGCCGCTCATTTGGGGTCGGGTCGTAGGGGTAGCAGCTTAAGAAGGGAGGCCCAGACTTCCCTCTCCCCAGCAACTTCTTCCAGCTCCTCCGGGGAAATTCCGAAAACTCCCAGGCCAGCCCTGGAGGGACCTCCTACCCCGGTCCCTCCAGGGACACGCTGGAGGGACCGGGGTAGGAGGCCCTGGTCCTCCCCGGGGACTCCTACTGGTGGGACATGCCCGAAACACCTCACCAGGGGAGGCGTCCAGGAGGCATCCTGACCAGATGCCCAAGCCACCTGAACTGGCTCCTCTCAATGACGAAGCTTCTCACCCTATCTCTAAGGGAGAGCCCAGCCATCCTACAGATTACGTCCCAATGAAGCCAATAGGACCACATCATCCGCAAAAAGCAGAGATACAATCCTAAGGCCACCAAAACAGATCCCCTTAACACCTTGGCTGCGCCTAGAAATTCTGTCCATAAAAGTAATGAACAGAATCGGTGCCAAAGGGCAGCCCTGGCGGAGTCCAACCCTCACCAGAAACGAGCCCGACTTATTGACGGCAATGCGGACCAGACTCTGACACCGGTCATACAGGGACCTGACAGCACGTATCAAAAGGCCTGGTACCCCATACTCCCGGAGAACCCCCCACCTGGCTCCCTGAGGGACACGGTCAAACGCCTTCTCCAAGTCCACAAAACACATGCAGACCGGTTGGGCGAACTCCCATGCACCCTCCAGGACCCTGCTGAGGGTGTAGAGCTGGTCCAGTGTTCCACGACCAGGACAAAACCACACTGCTCTTCCAGAATCTGACGCAATCAGAGCAAAATCTCAGCACCGCAATGAAAGGGGCGGGACAATCAATCTTATTGGCTGATGTGAATTCCGACTACATCAGCTATTGGTTGTTTAAGCCATCAAACAATACTATCACTAAAGACATATTGCAGATTTTTAAAAATGTTTTACATGTATTTATGAACTATTTTTTTACTTTATTACTTTTTAAATCTCATCGTAGAATAAGATATTAAAACAATATCTATTCAGACTTTCTTGTGTTTTTAACACTGGGTTATGTATCTCTCACATAACTGCTTTTATGAATTTTATGTAATATTCTAATTTTCAGTAACTCTGAATTCAGTTTTTTTTTTATCTAGAAATTTAAACACCATGGTCTGTCTACAAATAAATAAAACATTAAAACACAGACAAAGGATATCCTTAGATTTTACTAGCCAATAGACTATTGCTAGCAGCTTATCTGTCTGTGATGCAAATGTTCCAAGTGTTCTTGCAGTGGCCATGAACTTCTTTGCTCTGCAACTTGAACTCTCTCAAACGTGCTGCAGATATATACAGGTCAGATGCTTATTTCTTACATAACTGTTGTCAGGATTCAGATTCCTCTTCAAGCAAAGGCATTTTCTTTATCATCTTTATCAAAATTGCTCCACATTCAGGTCAATTAGACCTTTTTATTTTAAGCTCTTTTCATATCACCAAAGTGCAACTTATTCTTCTATTCAGTCAGGTTTTTTTTTCTTTGAAGGAACTTGTATTGCTGCTTAGTCACTAAAATGTCTCTTTGACAAAAGAAATGTTTGCATTTTAATTTATAGCTGTTTATCAGCTGTCTATTTTTTAGAGTTTGAGTAAATGACAAATGTCATATCCTACTTGAAGATTTTGGAGGAAGGCAGTTAAAGCTATAATTGACTTCATTTTGTAAGACATTATTGAAACGTAATCTCTGCTACTTTGAACATTACAGCTGTCCCAGCTAAATAAGTAAAAGAAGAATAATGAACCCATCCTTTACCACAGACCATACCAATATCTGTATTTATGCTGACAACATGCCGCAGGGATTAATCGAATTCTAAATGACTACAACCACACATCAGCGAAGCTAACTCTAGTTAGTTGAAGCATCCAATTATCAGACTGAGTTTTAAATGTTGAATACTTCTTTCAGCCTCAACTGGATTCTTGGAACACCTTAATTTAATTTCTATTCAACCATTGTGGTTTAGATTTTGCTCTTTCTATTGCATGATCCAATTTTAACCGCATTTCAGCTGTTGGACATATGGCCACACATCTGAACCTCAAATCATTAAGTATACAGACTCCATGATTGCAAAGTCCTGAAGTCCGTTGCCTCCTAAACTGGAGCAATCATGTCCCATAACATGATTGTTTGATAACTGTTATGTGTTGCAAGGTTTTAATTGTTTTCTGTTTTCTTTTACTTTATTTGCAGTCCTGTGATTTGTCTAATTTTTCCATTAGACCTGTTCAGGTCTAATGGAGAAATTAGTGACTTCTGATTAGTGAGCATAATCAGAAGTCTTAGGGGTTTTTGACATTCAGTATTTCAGATATAAATTATGCTGTTATCTTCTTATAGGAGGCGGTATCTTAGCAACTATTGTACACACAAGCCCCCCCCCCACACACACACACACACACGCACACACACACACACACACACACACAAAAATGCTCAAGACCAACTAATTGTCAAAAAACTGCCTTAATAGAAGCACTCACACATCTAGTAATTTGGTGATTAAGTGAACTGATTGGTAGCACCAGCTTCAGTAGACAATATCTTGCCTCAGAATAATAGCAAAGTGATTCTAGTTGGAAGAATCTGGCCAAAATTATATTAGTGATGTTCATCCATTAACTTCTTTGAGGTGGGCTTATTTAAAATGCATTTTTCTAAAACAAAATCCCACAAGACATAAGAGCAGCATAAAGTAAATGTTTTGTTGCAAAAATACCTAGTCTTTGTCACCTTTGCATCAGAGGATTGCTGTGCAACCCACTCCATATGCAACACTGTGTTTGAAAATGTAATGTTTAAAGAATACTCAGTCTGAATAACTATCTGCTGCATATTTTTGAGGTTCAAATTGTTTAAGAAGGGAGAACTTTGCTGTAATTGGGCCATGCACTGAGTAGCTCTAATGTTTACTCCTTGATGGACACTTCTTGATTTCCCAAACTGATATTGCTGTGATTGGAAGATAAGCTTTTCATTTCTGTGTATGTATCTGCTCTTGCTTTACTGCTAAATTCTTTGTCCTAGTTTGACTTCATTTTTGTTATATTAGTGAGCATAACTTTTCTGCTTTTAACCTTTGATAATGATCAGATTACATTTAACTTTGCCCTATGCTGAAAGGGGATGTTCTTACTTTTTCATTATTATGATCTCTCTGGTATGTAGATATATGTATCATTTTTAACAGAGAAGAATATCAAAGACTGCAAAGCTTGGTGGTACACAAACACAAGGTAAATGATATCTTTCATTTTTCAGAGCCCACCTTGAAGTAATCCAATTTGAGGGTTTAGCTACACTGTGCACAGCAGCATTCACTTGAACTAATCCATACCACACCCACATAGTTTTGCACAGAGTGTCTGCATATATGCAGTTAAACGCACAAATGGGTGCTTTCACACCTGCATATGCTACACTTTCATAAAATCGCTCATGCACACCCACACACTACAAATGCCAGTTTTCTTATGTAACAACTTCCTCAAAGCTATTTCAATGGTTAGTTTATCTGCAAAAAAAGTTTTTTCCTGCAAGGGAAAAAAAAAAAAGATCTTCAGTAGCTTTTCTGTTTTGAGCTACATAACATATTAATCTATGCTCTATCCTGGTTTAGTGCTGTTAAGGTTCATAGGGGAACTGGTGCCTTTTTCCAGTTAATAATAGTGAGACAGAGAATGTCCTCTCTAGTCCATTGCATGGTGTACACAGAGATGTTTTAAACATCCAGTCACAGACATGTTTGTTCAATTTAAAATTTAAATTTAACAAACCACACATGCATGAGTTCTTACTCCAACAGGGAAAACATCCAGATTGATTTAGAAAATACCTCAATCAAGGTTTGCATCCAGGACCCTGAGACTGTGAATTAACAGTAATAACCACTGCACCATGACGACCCCCGCAACTCAAAACTGTTCTTGAAAGAAATTCTAGCTAAGCATAACGATAATAATTTTCAGCAGTGATTTCAATTGTTATGAACATATGATCCCTTTATTAATTTATTAATTTGAATATTAAAATAATTCTTCTGTTTTCATTTTCAGAAAAAACAAGCCACATTTAAAGAAAAATGTATTTCTGTAAAAAAAACATTTGCTGACTAGAAATAGTAATATACCTCATATACATTGTACACTATTTAGAAGAATGCTCAGCATACAGCCACTTCATGTGTGAGCAGGGGGCTATAGAAATCTGTTCATAAAACACAAATGAATGAAAAAGTAGCATGGCTGTCTCTGGGGCTCTATACCCTACCTTCAGCATCAGCATGGCCTCAGGGCAAAATAGATGAGAGGAACAGACTGGAAGAGTGCAAAGGAAGCTAAGAGGCACAGAGTAAATACTCAAGGTTATGTTTCATCTCACTTTTTGAACATATATTCTATTCGAATAGCAAGATAGCAAGTTGGGGATGATTAAAGCATTTCTTTCAATTTATATGTATATCACCCACATTGGTACACATAACTTAAATGTACATGTAAACTAATAGGGATCGCAAACGCTAAATGAAAAAGATAAGAAATATATTGTGATGCACATAGGTACTGCATGTATACATATGTGCTATCTAAAGAATTAAGCAAATTTATTTTCGTCATTTCAATTTTCACACTTCTATGGTTAATGGAAAAAGCTTGTGAGAACCTGGATTGTTTATAAGGCCTCTTTGCAAAGTTTGAACCTCAGGTTTTGTCTGGTGAAGTAGATCTAGATTTCTACTGCTGTGGTGCTCAAGGCTTACCCCTGTGCTCCCATGGTACACAGTGAAAAAAGGTATTTGAATGGGTGCAGTACTGCAAACCTTTCACAAGTAGATTTGTATGACTTTGTTGAACGTTATGCGTAAACTCACAGTGACAGTTTTCAAGGAGGGCATATGAGTGATTTTTCAAGCTTGATGGCCATTCATGTCTCTGCAGTTCCGTTCCATTTTCTTCTTTCAATTGAATTCTTTTAGTGGTACATTGAATGTCATTTAAAAGGTACTAAATGTGCAATGAAATGCCTTTAATGTCAAGATAGATCAGCCAATTAGCCATTGTATCTCACAGTGTGCAATTTATACTCGCTAGAAAAAATCAAATAGGAAATCAAAAGGAGAATGTCAGAAAAACACTATCATTAATTGCTGCAGCCTACCTAACTGTCCCACAAAGTCATTTGTGGTGCATATATCATCAAAATCTTGGGCTTTGTGATGTAAAAGGAAAAAAAAGTTTAAAAAAAAAAAAAAAAATCAAAGAATATCAAAATCTTGTAGCTAGTGCCTTGAATTGTAAGTATCTTCTTTACAGCTGAAACATCTTCCTTACCCATGCCTCAACCATACCTGTTTTTTTGTTATTGTCCATTGCAAGAGCTTACATCATAAAATGTATGTAAAATGCTTAGAATGGGTGAGCATGCAATTCACATTGTCTATCATGCCAATATGTTCTGTTTAGAAGTCTAAAAATGGACCAAAAATTCACTTTATTTTCTCAATACTCTTAAATGAGTAATGACCAAAAAATAAGATTATTAATTTGATGTCCACCAATAGCCTAAAACAGATAACTCAAGTTATCTCCAAGAGCTTTCATAATAGATCATTACCATTATCTAATTTATCTGAATGTTCTTAGTAATCCTTCTTTGGCCATCTCCCCTTCAGTCATGAAACTGCGGGGTTTGGCATTTAAACTTGGGCTATAGAAGACACTGACTAATTAGTTCCAAAGGAAGAAGCAATCCATCTTCCATGGGAAGTGATGCGTCTTCTCCTACAGCTGTGGTCAGTGCTCTTTAAATTAAAATGTCTCAAACTCAAAAGCCAAAGAGCATACAATATAGAGCAAGGGTGACCAACTCTTGATTCTCAAGAGCTACTGTCCTGCAACTTTTAGAGGCGCCTCTACTCCAACACACCTGAATTAAACAGCTGGATGTTCTCTATGGAGGACCCGTAGAGAATCCACGCATGCACAGGGAGAACATACAAACTCCATGCAGAAAGATCTCAGGCCAGGAAGTGAACCCAGTAACTGCTGCATGGCAATAGTGCTACCTACTGTGTTTGAATTTTCAATTAAGACATTATTTAAAGGGAGCAAGAAATGTCTTGTGTTTTTATTACACATTATAACATTTATTTTACACCACTCAGATAGAATTCAAATAAAACAATAGATTGGGGTAGTTGCGTTTGGGGTAGTTGAGAAAAAAAGATGTAATAATGTAGTAACAGTTTTGTACATCACACTTCTCTTTCCACTGTTCTTTATAATGTGCACCCTGCTTTGTATGTACTGTGCGGCATTACTGTATTAAAAGCCACAAGCTGCTACAGGGTATCTCTCATTTCAGTGAGTCATGTGAGGTCAGTCGCTCGAGGAAAAAACTGTTAACTGACATGGATGTTTTAGTTTTCCCTATATACGTGTGTTGCACATAAAGAGAAATTGTGCAGCTAAAGCACGTTTACTGCTGGCTCCAACCTGGTCAACCCCGCAAGCCAACTTTTGTCCCATTTTAAAAAGTCACCCTAATCTCTGCTGATGGTTTAGACACTCTCCAATGTGCTCTCTACTGGCTGGCTTTGGAATTTTTCCCATGCATAACAGCCATGGCACTCTTCTTCTGACAGATATGTGTTGTAATCTCTTTGAAAATACGCATTTGCAACATGTAAGAGCCTCAAAGCTGAGAGTCTCAGAAGTCTGAAAAAAAGTGACACAGAAAAAAATACAGTGCAAAAAAGAATCTGCCTTAAGTAAGGCCTTTATGCATGGATGAAGAGGTTATTTTCTTTTTTAAATACTCCTATTGTGCATTAACTTCAGTTATAGGAAAGTAACTTGTTGTTATTGTAAGTTTTATGAGTTAAACCGAATAAGTTGTGCTTTGGAAATACAAATGCTGCTTTGTGCAAATCTGAAAAGGGAAAAAGTTGAAGGACATTTTAGACTAATGATTTTTGCTAAATGTTAAATTAACTATTACATTTTATTATAAAAAAAAGTACATTGAGTCTAATCTAAAGCTACAAAAGAAATAGCTTTAGATTTCTGTAGATAATAAATGTTTATGCAAATTATTAGTAACATAGTAGCTAAAGACTGATATCCTTAAAAACATAGCAGCTAATATATTTCTCATGTTTGTAATAAATTCATCTGTCCATCAGTCCATTCATACACACTCTCAGGTCAACAGTCCATCCCAGGTGTAACAAAACCATTCAATAAATGAAGTCCCCTTTTTGAATTAACTTTTTAATTATATTCGGATGGATTATGCACCGAAGTGTCTACTAAATGAAGACATTTAAATTAAAATTAACAATAGCTAACGTTACTTTAAATGTTTAAATAAGATAGGATATGCAATTTTTAAGAACTTACAGTATTTATATAAAATAAGCATACGCCCAATGTGCTATATGCCAAATTTGTGACTACAATTTTGTCAAATAACAATCATGTGAAAAATCTTTGTGCGATATCTGACTTTTTGAATGGTGCTTGAAAGAGTTTTCTTTTGGTTTCTATATTTGTTTATTTGTTGTCTTCTGCAATTTCACATACAACATCTTTTTGGCAGCTTAATGCTTTAAAATTAGGTAGCCTTGTCGTGCTCATAAATTCGTACATGATTGCACCACTGCTACTTGCAGTTGTCTGGAAGAGAAACAAACACAAAGGTCACATCAATGTTTTGTGTGCTCAACATGCACAATTGATTCATGTCATCTTGTTAGATGGTCCCAGTGACAGACCAATTTAAGCCTTTTATACACCTCCTCAGAGCAAACATTACTGCCGAATGAAGAGATGGAAGCAATTGAGCCACTTTGAATCCACACAACTTTGCAATTTTCAAAGATGTTTAGAACAATATGCCCACTATAAAATAGTCTTCCAAACAAATCATTGGAACTCTGTTTTAAATCATTGAAGGATTTAATAATTTCCTTCAAAATATGTCTGTTAATATTGCAAATGGACTTTTAATACAGCCAGTCTTGCATCAGCCTCTACTCATCTACAGCAAATACTCATTTAACATACTAATGTGTGACATTAGATCTGTCAATTGAGATTGGACTGCCTCCTCTGTTACTGTGTCATGCAAACTTAATCACAGTTATAAACTGCAAACTCACTACTTGTAGAAATTAATTTAGTTGCCTTTCAAAATGTTAAAGTTGAAGCTCAATCAGGCATGAGGTTTGCCAAATTTAACATACATTCACTTTCATATATATCAAACTTTTTGAACAAGTAAATCAGTGGGATTCACAAGTGTTTATCTACAATATCTAATCAACTGACCTTATATTGCAAAACTTACAAAAAATAAGTCACTAATCATAGCTATGCCTTCAGTTGCTGATTTGCCTTTGCCTTTCCATAAAATTATTGCAATATCAATTGTAATCCCTTAATACTGGGACAGTGATTCTTGTCATAGATCTTGTCATTTGTAAAATTACAGTTAGTAAGTTACCTGAGTAACCCATTTCTTAGTTTGTGTTCTTTTCATTTCTACAAAGGGTTTCTTCAGATAATAGGTAATATCTACTGGTATATGTTTTGAAGAGGCCCAACCAGGGTAACGACCTTAAAAATTAACTAAACTCCAAATCTACTTTGGTTTGCAGATGAAGTGTATAAATAGGACCTTTAGCGTGCCATCTCAATGTTACTGTGCAGATTATAATATTTTTATATAAATATTGTTCAATTCTGCAGTATTTGACTTAAGATGGTCTTTGGGTCTTTGGGTTTGAAGGGTGATTACTGCAGTTGAATTTTCCTTTTGGTTATAAATGATATATATTGGTTGATGTCTTTGTCTCATCCACACATTTGGGTATAAAACCATCTCATTCAAATATAAATATGATGCCTATGCATCATATTCATATATGATGCCATCATATTCAGTCTGCCAATTTTAGACAACTTACAATAAAAATAATACGTACATTGTTATTGACTTTTTAAAGTAATGATTTATGTTTTGAAATAATACACAATTACTTAGAAATGTTTTTTTTAATATTACATTTCAATTGTGTTAAAATGTGTGTATCATATTAGATACTGCAAGTATTTAAGATGCTTTATCAGTGAACAGTAAATGCAATATTTTTATAACCAATGTCATACAAGCCACAATTCAGCAACAGGTGCTACATGACTCCATGCATATATTCAAGCACTTGGTCACTGATGAAGTGCTTCAGGGTATTGCAGAAGATTTTCCACTGGTTCAATGCCAACAAACGAAGAAATAGGTTCACTACCTGTCATACTAGATCACAATTAGGTTGCTGTCCTGGTTCACTCTGAAGTCCTTTCACTGTCTTCCACTTTTCAATTCATTTTCATTCCTCATGAAGGAGTTTTCCATCATAAAATGGTTCTCAAGCCAGCCATTGATGAAGCACATGAGTTCATGGGAGCTCTTGCTCTTCTTGATATATTATCAACATTTTTGAAGTTTGGCTTTAGATCCCATAGATGGTGCATGTATATCTAGTACCACACTGTCATAGTACCCATCATTAATGCTTGAAACCTGTACAGAAGAGATTAGCTGAAGCTACAACCTAAAATGCTTTAGTTGGCACTAGTTGGCACTTCTCTTACAAGTGTAGGAAAAGTCAAAATCAAGTTTGGTAGACCACTTTCCTCTCCTGAAGCGACTTCAACGGCACCCTGCAGAAGACCAAGCAGCAGTGTGCCTCTTGGTGTGAGAAAAAATGGCATTTATCATTTTCCAGCATGGAAAGCCCAACAGAGATGCAAGTACTGTTCTGAAATTCACTTTTTACACATCTATTGTAAAAGGTTTAAAGTATATCTTTGCTTGAACAAGGACAGAAACTCTTTTTGTGCCTACCACAATGTGAAATAAATGGCTGTAAAAAGTTGGTGGAAAAAACTAAGAGAAAAACTTCCTAAAGTGTTTCATACTTTCTAAATATTATAGGGAACATTTGTTTTTGCATCTAAAACTCACATTGTTGCGAGCCAAAAGTCCTAAGAAAAGCCTGCCGTATCAAGTGTGATACAAAAATATATAATAAAATAAATGACATGGCAAAAAAACATATTTTTTAGATTTTGCTTGAAGGCTCCATAAAGTCCCTAGTTCTAAAAAAAATTGAATTTTCTGATTTGATGGGTCATGCTTTCATCTTTGCACATGTCTGATTGATTTCCAATGTGGACACATGATAGAATTGGTCTCCTCCTCCTGATGCAGTTTGCTGCAGGACAACTGTGAGACTGACTAAGGTGCTTAGGAAGAAGGAGGAGTTTACAACACTTGCTGCTCCCTGAGGATAGTTATTGCAGGACTTTTGGTGCTTTGATATGTTGTTGCCAAAGTATCCAATAACAGAAAAAAGTCGCTGGATTTGTCATTAGTCTTTTGACAAAAGTTAAAGTAGTCTGAATGTTAAGTGACAGTCTTGTCTTGACAGGGCCCCCCTCGCTGGAGACAGGGAGAGGTTAGGTCAGTTTAGTTCCACTTAAGTTAGATGTAGAATCTATAGAGGTAGCTAAAAATTACAGTTAAGTTGAGGGAACATTCTGACCTCAAATTTACACAAATTTCTTGTACATCAAGAAATACAAGACACTGTCAAACCTAAGTGCAAAAGTAGACTTCTTTTGTTCCTTGCAGATAATCAACCTGACATCCAAAAGATTTCTTCAGATTATAACATACATGGAGGTAAAAGCTTATAAATTATACTCTGAACAATCATACTAAAAGGGCCATTAGTTCACTAATGGGACCATTAGGACAGGTGAGTCACAAGACCTGTCCCAAACGATACCATTTCACAAGGTATGAATTGCTAGACAGAAGGGTCAACATGGAAGGTGTTAGAAAGATGAAACCTGGCACCATGTCCTTCACCAGTCCCCGTTCACAACCGTATTTGAACTCAGAACATTAAAGAAAAAGAAAAACAAAAAGAAAAATCATTTTAAAGGAAATTGCTACATTGTTTACTCACACCATATTCTTATTTTATGATTATTTTCTCAATCTTTATTTGTTGAAAATCAGGCTGACATTTATGTTCTTTACTTATAAACAAAGTAAGAAGTGCTGTCATAATATCTTTGCAATCTTTGAAATATCCCCAATTTTTTCATACTAATAGTTGGCCTAGGATTTGGCTTACTGTACTAGTTTTAATTATTTGTATATAACAGCTGATATCAAGAGGATAAATATGTGAAAGGCATCAAATAAGAGTAAGAGCTATTGTACATTTACATACAAGTCTGTTGACTATATTTCTATTGACTGCATGTTGGATCCAACCTTCTCTGTGTGCTTTCTTGCTCTTTTTCCAAGACATTGCTGTGATATGTGGCAGTGGTTAATAATCAGTGTTAGGGATCAATATTATTTTTTATATTGTTTGATGCCGTTAGTTGAGATTGATGTATGTGTGCAAATCAATATGAGCAAACAATATGTCCATAATGTGCCCAATTATCCAAGTATGATTCGTAGGTTTAGTTTTTTTTTTTTTTTTTTTTGACCGTATAAAAACAACTCCATGCGGCCTACTTGACCTGAGATGTCATTGGATGTCACTGACAAACAAGATGACCATGCCTTTGCAGTAGCAGGACCCATTCTGGGGAACGACTTAATGATGCATATGAAGACTGCTCAGAAATTGGACATAAAAACACTCTTAAAAGCCTATCTTTTTTGTTGGCTTTTATTTCAAGTGGAGCGTGACTTCTGTGGCATTATTCTGTCTTTGAAGCTTGGATTATATATACACACACACACACACAGGTGTGAATATGTGTGTGTGTGTGTATATATATATATATATATATATATATACCTTCAATATAAAATTGAAGGTATATATACTGCTCAAAAAAATAAAGGGAACACTCAAACAACACAATATAACTCCAAGTACATCAAACTTCTGTGAAATCAAACTGTCCACTTAGGAAGCAACACTGATTGACAATCAGCAATGATTTTGTTGTCAGCACATTCAACTTTGTACAGGACAAAGTATTCAATGAGAATATTTCATTCATTTAGATCTAGGATGTTATTTGAGTGTTCCCTTTATTTTTTTGAGCAGTGTATATATATATATATATATATATATATATATATATATATATATATATATATATATATATATATATATATATATATAGTTCTGTCTTTCAAATTTATCTTCAAAATACAAAGAAAAATGGATTACATGATGGAATTGGGTAATTTAATGTGCCTTGGTCATTTTAAACAAACAGCCACATAAATGAACATTTGGAAGTGGGGAAGTTCCTGCTTTTGTATCAAAGCAACAACTTCCTAATGAAAAGTAAATGTACAAAGAGAGGGGCTCGATTAACTCTCACAGTTTGGTCTAACTGTCAGTTTTCTTCTTCTTCTCAATTCCTTGTAGTCCAAATAAGCTTAAAACAGTTAAAGACTTATTGATTTGTACCTATGCTGCAAAGAGGAAAGTACATTCATGACGAGCTAGGGTGGACTGTTGGAAGACAGACCCCCCTGTGTTAGAGGGTTAGATGCCATATGGGCAGAAACATGTTCAGCTCTGTTACCCTAATAAATTGTTGTTGACAGTGCCCTCTTGAGATTTGTGATGCTAGATTAGCACTGCAGACCCTTACGATGAAAGCATCCTCTATACCTTATCAGTGGTGATAAGAATTGCGGGAGAACACTACATTTACGGTCTGCAGGAGCTTAAATTTATACATTAGGAGGTGATTTCTCCATCTTGTTGTTTCATGAGAAAATCTTTATTCAAATTATGATGTTCATCTGTACAGAAAAGAAATTCTTTGGACCACCATACCTCTGTCTTCAAGGTAACAACATTCCTGGAGTTCTTGTATTAGTAAAGGTCTCCCTGGTTCAGTGCTGCGCAAATCAATACAAGAATATAGTTTGATATATTGAGTCAGCATTCCAGGAAATGGGAAACTGATGACTTTGTTCATCAGCATTTATATATTCTGAAAAGAGACATAACATGTTGGTGGCTGGCATCTTGAAAACGTATTTCCTAGACTTTGACAGCTTTTTGTTAACTTCTCACAAAGGACTCATGATGCTGCAACATCATTGTGAGAGAAATAGTGTCGCATACAAAGGCTGGCCTTGTTAAGGTCATGCTTATTAGTATGAAATAGCCTGAAGCACCTGTCAAACTTTGAGGGCTCTCAGAGGCTTTAATATACTTTTAGTCCCCTTTCTTCAAAATCACTAGATATGACTGAAAGACAGAAAAAAAATACATGTGCATATTTTATTGGATTTAATCTTAACAGGACAGTGTTATGTGTTTTCCAGCCACCTGGTATCATTTTATAGGACAGTCAAAGTACTGAGTTACATTCTATCGTCATAAAATGCCATATACAATATGGCTTAAAGGGTTCTGCGGTTAGTTGTACCACTTTTTTTTTTTGTTTTAGAAATATTTATTTTAGATGTCAAAACAATACAGTAAAAATACTGCAGGCCTTTTTGGTTTTACAAATTTACATAAAATACTGTCAAAGACGTCGCCATGTTGCTTATGCTGCAATGCATTGTGGGTAAATGATGTATGCTTGTATGCTCCGTCTCGCGAAAATTACAATGAGTAACGTTAAACCTTTTCAATTTGAACCTGTAATTGAAGGTAATGTAGCTTTCACGTCACAAGGGGTAAAGACGATGAGTAGGACCAAACGGAGGAAGAGGAAAAAGTTGACTGAAGATATTTATGCTGCTGCAGTGCTGCCACCTTCTGCTTCATAAATGAAACAATGAATGACGTGTACCTCTGCTCGGACTGTGACACCCGGTAAGTAGTTGGCGTGCTGTGTCTGATCCAGTCTTCAGTTCGGTAAAACCCGTTAAAGGTCCGTGATTTCACAATCGATACCCGCGGCAGGAAGTGATGCCAGCGTTGCTTGTCTGACGTTTCTTCCAGCATCTTTCGCTCGCTAGCCGAGGGCGGGCTTTAAGCGTTATGTGGCACAACATTGGTTTTCAGCTTGCCGGCTAACGGTCACGTTTCAGAACCTTCATCAATTTGGCTAACATGACTCAAAGTCTTATGGAGACCAATGTTGAGAGCACAGCTGTGCGTCCTAAAGAATTTGTGTTCAGTTCTTTCCTGCTGCATTCTCCTTCTTTTTCATGTTGGAAGTGTTCCAGACTCACCTCACTGTTATGTTTTTCTTTTTCTTTTATTTACAGCCAAAAGCTACAGTGTGATAAATATGATAAACAACGCTTTGGGTAAAGTTAGCCTTCCTGTATTTATGCTGCAGTATGGCTGTTGTAAATGATTATTTTAGTCATTAAATATTACCAAAACAATCAAATAAAAAAACAATAAAATAAAATACTGGCAAATAATGCCATAATGGCAGTATTACTATTGGATATCAACATCATCCCAAATTTTAGTATTTGAACATCTCTAACAATAACTTTTCTATAGTTTAGAAAATTAACCTGGAACAGTAATAGCTCACTTTTTAAGTCAACCTCTACAAAAATTATACAAAAATCTAGGCTCCAGTTTTTTTTACTTATGTTTGCATTTTCAGTCAATTTAACAGGTGAACTCTCACTTTGCATAGCCATTCATAGCTTTTTTGTATACATACCCCCACCTCGCTCTTCCCCGCTGCTCTCTCTGAACCAGTTACTAACCAGTAGCTCTAAGATGTGAAAGGCTGCCATATTCCATGCATTGCGCCAGTCAATTTAATGATGCTTATTGATCCCTGAAAAACAATAAAAACCTGGCCATTATCACACTTTAATAAAATACACCCTTATTCATCGGATCAAACTTGAAAATGGGACGTTATGCTGCTAGCACTTCGCATTCGTCAACAACTCATAGGGTGAAGTAAGACCATTGCGCAACACAAATAATCACTCGACTAGAACACAGTTCACTAAATAATAAAACATTTAATGAAGCTTCGTAGCAGGTAATTTTCCTTGAGGAATTTTAAAAATCAAACCATACAAGGAATTGTTACAGCCCTATGTATCCAGAACAGACACAACTGTGTCATCATCCCAGCATTCGTTGCACAAGTAAAAAAGTGGCAACTTCCATGGATGAAAAGTATATAAAGTGTGTATATTATATATATATATATATATATATATATATATATATATATATATATATATATTTTATTTTTTTTCTGTAATTGTAAGCTGTAAAAATTATATTTAGGCCAACATGTGAATCCCTTTTAAAGAAATTTGGCTATGTAATTTAGCACCTTGTGTTGAAGGTGCTTTTCAACATTTTTACCAGCATTGCACTGAGAAATAGACTGCACAGACGTGCAGTTTCACTAGGTATTTGCTAATTGCTGCTGGTTAGTCTGACGGAACTGAGTGAGGGAGTCGCAGGGCCTGGATGCTCTCTAATGTGGAAGCTTGGAAAACGTGCCTTTTGAATACCTCATAGTTTATGTGGTGTAGGTCAGATGAGTTTGTTGGGCAATTAAGTGATGCCATAATCACTAAAACAGGTGTAGGCACATTTGGCAGTGGTACACGCCTGCCAAGTCTGACAGGTGAAAATGTGAACTCTAAGCTTTCAGGAAAGATGGCTGTGCTGCCTTCATAATCCAGAAAACATAGAGGAGCCACACCATGTCTGATTTAAAAAAAAAAAAAAAAAGTGTAGGTGAGGCTTTTTGTCTTTTTAAAATACTGGACATAAACAGCATTACAGCATATTGCAAAAATATCAAGAGATTAAAAATAAGAATGACACTGAATTCCTGGAATCCACACTTGCTGCTTGAGGATGGTGCTCTTTAATCAAAGAAATTACTGCAGTCAATTTAAACTGGATGACTAGCATTCATTAACCTCATTTGGACCATTAAACATATAGGCTAATTATGAAGTTTAAATAAGTTTTAATAGCCATAATATTCTTTCAACAAGACATTCCTGGAGCTTGTTTTATCTCACTGGTTTGTGTTATTGTGACTTACTAGCTACCTGAACATGAGATTGGAGATCAAATTGAGGTAACTCGATTTAATAGCTCTTACGAAGAGCAATAAAGCCAAGTGATCCTGCTTTAAATCACCTCTTATATTTCAACATTAGCGTTTCTTTTGAAATTCTTTGCATATATTAATAAAACAACAATTGAAAATGTTTTCAAGGGATGACTTCTTTACGCATGCAATTGTGTCATTATAATTTCAGCTATATGGCTGCGGTATGCCAGTATATAAGGATATTATTTGTTGTTTTTATTGCGAAAAAAACCTCCAACGGAAATAAATCGGCTTAATGGACAGAATTAGAAGGGTCTGAATCCAGGGGAGGATTAAGGAAAATTGTGTGAAATAAACGAACGAGTGATCAGGAATGACTGTGCGCCTGTCTGGAGGGCGGGAGGAGAGAAAGTGAGAGAGGGAGAGGAGAGAGGCACACGTTTTCATCCAAACCTCTGTTTTTCCACAGCCTATCGCTTTGTGGCTCAGCTCAGTTCCCTATTGTTTAATCTCTTAGAACAGACAGGGGAAAAACCCGCTCCGCTTGTTTATAAACGGATGTGGTGAGACATTTTTTTAAATTTTGATGCTCGGTGTTCTTGGCTCTGAATGCTGCATCCTTTGTCAACTTCTCCGATTTCTCCACTTAGACTTGAGCTGCATCATGAATAGTTTGGGGACGTCTTTCCATCGTATACCTCTGGAATGCTCGGGATTACACGGCCGAAACCAGGAGAGCATGTAAACGCAGATGGAGTTTGGGATTTATTGCAAAATAAGGGAAAGATGACCGTCTTCTCGTTGTGCTTGCTCCTGTGCGCAGATCTGCTGGATTTAGCCGTCGGTAAGTCTGACCCTGTCATATCTTTTTCTCTCTCTCTCACAGCGGGAGCCTTTCGCGTCCCTCCTATTTGTACTTGGGCTTTTAACAATAGTGAAACTGTCAAAAGAGTTGAGCGTTTTCATATGTGCAAGTGAAACATGGCTTCTAACTGGCTATGAACCGGACAGCCGGATGGAGGCGATCGGTGCCACGCTTTCCTCATGCCAACTTTCCCTGCCATCAGCGCCAAGCGAGTGTTGAAAGAGCGAAATCAATGAATAATGGTCGGATTCAGCTCAGGCTGGAGATGAGCGAGGTCGATGAGCTTGAAGAAAACGCAAGTAAAGCGGCGGCGGCAGGCCTGATTATATGTTCAAGACTTGATACATCTGCACTATCACAACCAGCACGCATGAGAGCACCTACTTTTGAAAATGGTGCAACTGAAGAAATAAATGCAGAAGCACACTCAGTGATGTGCCTTGTAAACACCAGATTGATAAATTTAAATTGTAACTGAAAGGCATTTAAAGTGCTGCATTATGAGCATCTGCCAGCTCGATGTGCGCTGAGTAGTGCTGCTTCTGTGTCGCGTGTGTATAACCGATGGTATGTTTTATCAGAGGAGGGAACGCGACGTTTATGTTTTAATCGGTATAAAGTAGCAAATAATAGCCATAGTTTACAGAGTGATAAAAACCGACTCATTATGACAGGAGAATGAAACGCTCTAACCTTCTTCCTGTGCGGTCAGAAATTTAAACATGTTCCTTAAATTGCCTGCTCTGTTTTGGTTTTTGACAGAAGCGTCTTGCCCCTTGCATTCTGATACTCATCTTAGAGGATGCTTTATCTGCAAGCATTCAGAAGCACTTTGTCCTATTAAAAAAGAAAAAAAAGAAACTCAGGGTTCCTCTAATTCCAGTGGAGTTCAGATACAGTGTGCTGTGTAAATGCACTGTGTTCTTTGAAGGACTACAGAGGAGAGTTCACTCCTGTCTACAAAAAAGCACCACTAGACCAGCCAGCCTCATTTGTTAACCTGTTGTTGGGGTGCACTTGTTTTAAAGTTTTATGATGCTTCTGATCCATATTGGAAATCATTCAGTGGATCTTTCTACATTGTTAAAAATCACGCATATTAGACTCTTTGCTGATAGAATAATGAAGTGCACACAGGTGCTGTGTTCTGCCTGTACTTAGGATTAGTGCACCTCAACAATGCAATCACAGTGATTTCAAACAGCTTAAACTGTTAAGTGACTGTGACATTTATGTGCAGGTGTAACTGTAAGACAACACTGAGAGGCAGTATTATAATAGCTGGAATAACAACATATTGTTTCACAACAGAAGCACCCTAATATTTCACCTAGGATTTTCCCCTTTTTTGCATATTTTGTTTCTAATATATGTGATTGAAAGCAGTTTTTATACAAAGTTTTCTGCTTTTGCTTTATGGACATTAAGCTCAGTATCTTGTAGTGTATGAATATTTCACCTCGGAACAATATATATTTTTTACAATGTCTTCACCCTCATCTTTATCTAAACTGCCATACACGTTTAATTAATCCCATAATACTTGTTTTATCATCTTACTTGCAATCCACAAGGTGTTGCCATTTTTTCATCTTTGGACTTTTTTCCATCTATCCATCTATTGTTTATAAGAGCCTATTTCCAGCAGTCATTGGGAGGGAGGCAGGGTACACCCTGGACAGTTTGCGACCAACAACCATACACACACATAAAGTTCCTAAAGTGTGTGTTTTTAGGGAAAAAGATTCATTACAGTTACTTTAACTTAGGGAACTAAGGTAACTTACTTTCCTAAGTTACCTTGGGTAACTTTAAAGAGACCAATGAATAGTCATACTTTTTTACTATGGGAGTAAGTTGGAGTACCATGAGAGAGAGCATGAAACTGGGAGAACATGAAAACTCTATGCAGAAAGAGCCGCTGGGTTTTATTTGAAACTGGGACCTTCTTACTGCAAAGCAACAGTGCTATCTTCTGTGGCAATGTGCAGCTACTTGTGCTTTGCTTTGTGTTTTGTAAAATAACTGCCACATTTTTATGGTGAGGGGGTCATGCTATGAAGATTCAGGCAGAATCTTCATGTATTTCTTAGCTATATTTTAATAGGAGTCTATGGTTATGTATGAATTCCGGGTCTTTTTCTAGAAATTTAGTAAAACATAGATACATCTGGAGATGACAACTTTTTTTGGGAGTTTGGATGATTACAGGGTTGGAGGTCAGTATTTTAAAAAGTTGGATAATACTGCTCCATATTTCTTTTTAAGAAACATGTAGAACATGACATTGTCATATCAACAAGCTGTTGGCTTCAATGCTGTGTGATATACTTTCCGAGTGTGTTGCCACAAGCATTATATTTCTTCATTGCTTTCTTAACAATTGAAGTCCTGCAAGGAGAGGGAGAACGAGATAAGAGGCTTGAGTTTCACTTTAGAAAAGTGAAAATTGGTAATTGAGCTGGGCTATAAGGGGAAAAACAATCCTATCACAATAAAATAGTTTCTTATTAGACAATACTGATATCACAATATTAAAGAAAACCCTTTTATTGTAAGTCTTTGTTGTTCTCTATGATTAAGTGAGAATTGAAGATATCTGAAGGTTATTTCTGATTTTAAACAATTATTTGTAAAAGTTGGACTTGTCATCAAAATTTGCAACTTCTTTGGGCAAATAAAACAGGCATATTTGTTTTAAAACTTCAAGCATTACAGGAGAACAAAAATTGACAATTTCTTTGCTGATGTGAGAAAAAAGATAGGTTTGGAATATAGATTCTCAAAAGTTCTACTTTCTATAGCTATTTTTAATATAGCTTTTTTTTTATTTTTTATTTTTAGAATGAGCAGTGAAAAAAGAAATGTAAAAAGCAGTTATTTATATTCTCAGTGAGGCGCAGATTAACTAATCAGGAGGACCGGTAAAATTCCCAGTGGGCTGGTCTGAATTTAGGGCCACAAGTGACAGTTTTATATTTTTTCAATATATTTTATTTATGTACAGCTCTAGCATTGGGTTACCTTATGTTGCCACATCAACAGAAACTTAACCCATGGCCATACTGAAGCAATGTAGAGCATAAAGTTACTGGCACAGGCCAATGTTCTTAGTCAGTGCTGCTTAAAAGATGGAAAGTAAAAAGCGCAAGACTGGTGTGGAAAAGGAAAAGAGAAAATCTCTCATTTGTATATATGTATGGAAACATACAGGTAAATATGCAAATATTGGCAAGTTTTTTCACAAGAACGATCTTATGATTAGTAATAACTGATGAGCCCTACTTTGTGTGCCCCCAAGTCCTGAGCAGAAATGTAGAATTACTTGTTGAATGAATAGTATTAGGATTAATAATGAAGAGTATGGTCTCGAACAGGATTTTAGGAAATGTGGCCTTGGATACTTGATAATTTAGCTAACCCTAACCCATCACAATTGACCTGAATTGATCAGAGAATGTATTAAAAACTGAAGATTGGTGCTGAGACTCCTGACCTTCTTTAAAATTAGATTTAGTGTCTGAAACAGATCATGAATCTGAGAAAGAAATCCTCATCAGACCAGTATACTGCTCAGGCATATATTAATGTTTTAGGGTTTTTTTCTTTAAAACTACATTTAAGCAGAAGGCAGGGGATAAAGAAAGTTATGTCATAAAATGGATAACAAACTTTGAAATAATTCGATATGTATTTTTTTTTTAGTCATAACGATCAGATATCCTAGAACACCAGTTTGCTTAATATTTAATGTAATGGAAAATTAAATGGTTTTGTAAAAAATAGTGTTGGAGATCATGTTCTCTGCAGAGGAAAAATAAATAATATTGTTTTAAGAAACACTTTTTCTTTATTCTTTTTATATTTAAATATTTTATTAACTTATTTCATTTTGAAAGTTCATTTAAACAAAATACAGATTTTGATTTTGTAAAAAAAACAAAAACATGTAAAGAATATTATTTGTGGTGTGCGCTAATGTCGAAATAAATTATTTTAAAGTAGCAGGGAAAAATTCAAAGCAATAAAATAGTGATCGTCTATATTGAGAAAGAAAAGAAGCTTCAGTTGTTTCTATCCTCTGTGCAAACTCTAGTAACTTTCAAAGACAAAAATTAAATAAATAAAATAGACATTGTGTTTGCTCAAAAAAAAGAAAAAATTCCAATTAGGAGAGTGCTGTCTCAGTGCTGCCAATCTCTGCGTTGACCTGGGTCAGATATTATGCTGTACAGGCATTGTTTTCGGCATAGGGGGGTTTAGCTCTTGCTTTCGTCTCAGATTGTAAAGCTTTACATTGTGCTTGATCCAGCAGGTGCCACTGGTTCAGGTGGTAAAACAGATGGAACTTAATTTGAACATGTGTTCAACATAATTTGCAATGTATACTACTTTTTATGTCTGACTTTAAATAGTCAAAATACGACCACATGGCCGAATTTTTTGGATCCTTAGCAACAATTCTTGCTGTGTTGTCTTGTCTACCTGTTACCTAAAGTAAGAGGCAACAGCTGCACAGTCATTATCCATTTGTGCATTTGCCTGCTACTGCTGTGCTGTGTGTGTCAACCTAACTCTGCGTCACTCAATTCCACTTACATGATTGGCCAGCGACTTTTGATTTTGTTTAAATTAAAAGTCTATATTGTTCCTTTCTGATATGTCTTTTGAGAAAAACTTATTTTGTGATATATATATTGCTAGTTAATATCTCAGCCTTTCTTTGGTTTCTCAGGATAAATCTCAGTCATCACATAATGCAGTCTTTACACTGCATTTTTAAATGACTACAGGTATAGCATATAAAAAAAGAACCTCAAATATTATTTTATACTTTCCATATCTTATTGTTGTCACTTATATTTTCTGATTTGTTGAGTTTATTTGTAACTTTGTACTGATAACATTTTTTCTTCTCTTGCACACTTGCAGTAGTCTTACATAGCCAGTTATGTTGCTTAACATGTTCTTCCATGTCTCTTTGAAATACATTTCTTGCTGAATCTTGTTTAGTATGTTACATATTTGTAGCGGTCCAGTGTCTTGTTGTATTTCAAAATTGGGATAAGACAGCTTTCCTGGCTTTCACAAAAGACAACAAAATCGTGTTGATGTCTGTTGTTGCCTGGCAACTTCACACTCATACAAAGCCTTTAGAAAATAATTTACTGGTTTTGGGCCCAAAAATGCAGCTATATTATGCTGAAAGCAGTAAAACACAGTTTTTTTGTTGTTTACAATAGAGATATTACTAGAGTCAAATTAAGTGGTTAAGTGGAATT
The DNA here is from genome assembly GCA_911649635.1 of Poeciliopsis gracilis. Classification (NCBI taxonomy): domain Eukaryota; kingdom Metazoa; phylum Chordata; class Actinopteri; order Cyprinodontiformes; family Poeciliidae; genus Poeciliopsis; species Poeciliopsis gracilis. The sequence continues at coordinate 4,953,198 of CAJVRI010001403.1, forward strand.
TTTGCAGCGTGTCAAAGAATTCACACAAGTTTAAACCTTAAGGTGTTTTCACTTGTTGGATGTCACAAGGAAGAAGAAGACTTTTTTCAGAGTGAAGATAGCATACATTTTGGAAACCTATAGGTTTTAACACTACCATTTAGCATTTTCGTGTTCAGTACATATTCCAATACATATACCCAGACCTCAAATTCAGTGGGGATACAGATTGGGCCTTTTCCCTCCAAAGTTTAATGTGACAAGCAGGTTTTTAATACACTATATTAAATCCAAGGTTATTGTTTTTTTTTTTTTTTATCTACTAAATTAATTCTTCTGAACAGAAGATCTTTTAACCCAGAAAAAAACATTTGAAAAAAATTATGTGCGGTGTATGTTGGATTTGTAAGTAATATCTGTGGCAGAATGTTTTATGGTCTGATGAAACCAAATGTAAACTTTATGGACACAATTGAAAAAGTATTTCTGGCACAAAAACAACAACACAGGGTGTCGCTGAACAAAAATATACAGTATTTCCTTCATCATGACAAAACCACTTGTTCTAAGCAAAGAAACCTCCAGTTTATGAAATTGCCACCATTGTGTTTTACTGTAGGTTCACAACTGGATGTCTCTTTACTTGGAAGGTATTAGGGGTTTTGTCATGATGGAAGAAATAATGAACTTTTCCTTATAGCATTCACTTTGACCTCTCAACCTTGAGGTGAAAGGTAGAAGACTAACGATTAAGAGGGATTCCATTCTTCAGAGTCAGAGAGCCCAAGCATACATTCAAATTGGAAAGGTCTAGCTGGAGTCCACGACTTAATCTGACAGAAAATCTTTAGGGTCAGTTTAAGAAGACTGTGGAGAAAATAATTAAAATCTGATGTATTTAGAAACCATTGCAAATTAAAGCGAGCACATTTTGCCAAGTCAATATGTTCAAATTCTCTTACCATTGAAAATAAAATTAAATTGAATTCCAATGTGTTTTAAAGTTCCAGTTTGTCTTGCGTATCTCATTTACTTAAAGCATCAAAATCGGCTCTCATTAGTGTAGTTGTGGGACAAAAATAATTCAGTTTCACCCAGGCTTTTCACTAGGCCTGGGTGAAACTATTTTGCACAAAGGTGTAATGTATGGTTGGTAGGTCAGAAGTTTGTGGGTGTATTTTATCCAAAAATGTATTTAGACAGCAATACTGATATTTTGCCTCAACTGTTTTCCTCCCGAATCCTGGTTCTGAAACACTAATGCTTTTGAGAGACATTTGTCATACACAATGAGGAATTTTGAGCACTTGTATGATCCTTCACAAAATACTTACAAAGATTGTGAGATGGCTAAAAACTCCTGGATGGAACTTTAAAGTTTCAAAGTTGTTGTCCACAGTGGAGGTTGTCTGCAGAAAGGTGTGACGTTTTCTCCTTGACCGTTTTGTTACCTATATACTTAGCAGCATGATGTATGCCTGAACGTCCTTAAACCATGTGACAGTGGGTCAACTGTTCGGCGTTGCGTAAGCTGTAGGAGAACCTATTTTCAACCAGATTTTTCTAACATTTTTACGTATTAAGCATTTCTTTTGAAGACTATAATTATAGTATGAACATTTCATAAAAGACATTGTTTTTAATCAGTCAGTATGTTCGTCATCGAAGTTACCTCTGTGCTGAAATTTGACACATTTGAAGATCTGTGTGAACTACATGCATGTGGTTGTCTAAAATAAAAATATTTGTTTACAGTTGAGAAACTGATATTTTGAGAAGCTTTTTTTTTTTCTGGTTGCGCATAATTGCCTTGTATTCTAGAAGCCAGAATAACAATAGGGCTTTTTGACTGTTTTGATTCTTTGAGCAAGATTTGTCCTCAGCCAAATTCCGATTCTGTACTGAAATGGTAAACAATATCCCAAAAAACATGCTGTCAGTATTTTGTGAGGGGGTTGGTATTGTCATCATTATCACTACCTACCTCCGCAGCAGTGTTTTTTGCCCGAGTTTCTGCTTCTTTATTGACAGATATTTTCTGCACAGAGGAAAAATATGTCTAAAAATATATTTGAAGTAGTGTGGTCAAGCTAAACTTCTTTATTGTAAAGTATTCAAGATGAAGGCAGTTTTAAGTTGTTGTGAAATTACTATATTCATATGAAATTATTTTGTATTCCAATGAAAACGGGTATGTTAATCATCTTATATCTCGCTGAATGCAAAAAAATCATTAGCGTCTCAGACCTACTTTTATTATTATTTATAAAAGATCAAAACATACATAACTTATCTTAATCCAATAGACTGTGCTGCTTAGATTTGGCTAAGGGGGTTTCAGTGATTTGAAAATATTTAAACTATTTCTGAAAGTGCAGCTAATCAGTTGTGAAAGCAGACTATGTAAATCTGATCATCCTCTCCATGTTTATTAATGCCTTTGTACAATCAATAACGTTCAAGGTCATGATTTTTTTAAAATGAATTTTATATATATATATATATATATATATATATATATATATATATATATATATATATATATATATATATATATATATATATATATATACAGGTTGCTACAGGTGGTATTAATGGCATACAAGATTTTCTATTTAGTAAAATTGCGGCACAGAGCCTTAGAGAATTCTCCAAGAGACAAACATTTAATTTGCAGTGTTCAAAAATGAAATGAAATGATATAAAATTGCTGCTTTTTGAAACTTTTTCTCTTTAAAAACTTAGCCGGCTTTCTATTTAACTATCACATGTGATCCACACTTAAAATGCTTTCTCTTTTTTGTACATTGTGAATTTTTGAGAGCAAGTTTATTTAAAACCCATCTGTTAAGGAATGCAGGAAAAGGTCTTGCTTCGCATGGCAGAGCTGTAAGTTGGTTTGCAGATGGTGTATCATGACAACGTTGACAGATTAGTCTAACCTGGATCTAGGTTAGACTTCCGGTGGAGTGTGGCAATCTGCTATTGACGACTGGTCCTGACTCACCGGATGTTGGAAGAGACACTCGCTGTGGTGTGGGTTGTAGTTAGGCCATGATCTAACAATAATCAAGCTTTGCATTCCACTGCAGCTTCCATGAGTTACATAAAGTGATTATCCACAGATTTAGAACCCATTTTTTCAGGTCTTCAATTGTGTCTTTGGTCAGATGTTGTGGCTGCATAAATAATCTTATACATCCTTGTGTATTGCTCTTATACGACAAGCATGTGGTCGACTCTGCTAAAGTATACCAAAACCCCCAAGTGCAATATAACTGATTTATTTATTGATTTCTCCTCATTCTTTTTCACTTGTGCATTTTCTCACATTTGGGGAATGCTTTGCAGCAGGAAGTACCAATTGTATCTGAACCTTGTGATTTATCCAGACAATTCTGCACAGAAAAAGAACCAAAAGAGGATAGTGAAGGCCACTATTTCAGATTGATATCCCACACATGTTGAATGTACTGTGACAGAAATTAGAATATTTATTTAATTAAAAGGATACTTGTATACATCCTAATGCCTAAAAAGGGAGAAAAAAAAGTTTTAAATCTTGAACCAGTCTAAATATTTTCTGCATGTGTCTTCTGCTACAATTAACTTCAATTGAAGTGTGACTTCTGTTTTGCTCACCTTTTAGTCTGGATCTTTTTTACCTTAAAATCCCATTTAATGTAATAAAAGACCCAGATTAAAACCTGAGCAAGTCAGTGACCCAGAAATGACAGCTTTTGTAAAGGTACTTCAGGGTAGTGCCTGCAAAATGAAAATCATGATAAAAATGAAATAGCTTTGACAAGAAAAAAATCTGAATAACCTGAAATTGTCTCTGGTTTCATTCAACTCATTCAGTAAATTTTCTGACTATCACTTAAAGGGGTATGAGTGTGACTATATGTAAACATGATTATTTTTTGTTTTTGTTTACGTTACATGACATGACAGGACACAAAGATCTGACATTTTAATTCTATTTAATCATGACTCTAAGATGGCCTCCGCTATTTGCATCATGGTGCAGAGAATATTGCTATCTTGAGTTTTATCTCTCTCTCTCTCTTCTTTCTCTCTCTCTATTATATTCAATAAATTTTGTGTTCTGATGAGACTTATGGATTTGAAGTACCTTTTAAAAATAGCCTTTAAGCAGGTATTAAAAACACTAATTGAGCCTACATTTCTGTATTAAAAAACATGATATATATTTTATTTTTTATTGTTATTGATCTGATGTTGGTCAAATCTAAAGTGCTGTGTTTTAATTAGCTGCAAGAGCAAAAGTGTGTTTTATATGTTTATCTTTGTTGTCAGTGCCCTGTCTGATGAGGCTGTATTTTTTTTAGCGGCATAAACATATGATTTTTACAGTGACCCTCATACATTTTTCTTCAATAAAAGTTCGACTTTAATAAAATCAAAGGTATTTGTCCCAATACCATGACACTCAAGAACTGTAACATCATCATGAATTCCTGATATTATGTAGAAAATTTGAAGCTGGACAGTTATTTGATTTCTGTGAGTCACAGTAAAAATTTATATTCCTGACATTTTGGATCAGCCAAACTGTAGTTTTTTTTGTGACACAATTTCCAGAAAGCCACTGCCATAATTGTTGTAGTTAGTATGCTAAGCTATGCAGTTTGCATGGAAAAAAAAACTTATTACCTTGTAGCTTCAGGGCTTAGTGGTTATTATATACTGCAATACAAATAATGCCGCTGAAGTAGAGCCACCATGACAAACATGAACTTTCATGTTGTCACATTAAGGCCGTAAATATTACCCCCTAAATATTTATGGCATTTATTGATATTGCCAAAGAAAAATATATATTCTTGTAAAACTGAAAATAATTTACAAGTAGTGAGTCTATGAATTGATCAAATTATAAAATGTGTGATTAAAAGAGGACAATAAATACTTGGAGGAACAAGTATAAACAGCAAAAATAACTCTACTGGCATGCCTTCATATACTTTTCTGATATATTTGGATTCCGTGGGAGGTTGAAATAACTAACTTCCACCAGCAGCTGGTGATTTTGAAAAATAGGGACAAGAAAATCTGTGCTCATCTCTCAAGACATCTGCATAGAAGAAGCATAACCGCCACTTTTGTAAGCTTCTACAACCAATGGTGTTGACAAGTAGTGTAGAATAACCAATGGTGTTGACAAGTAGTGTTGAATGTTCCCCTACCAAGAGTATTTTTAATAACCTCTTTGATAAATTTGAATTTAGGAAACAATAAAACCAGCAAGTTCATACAATTTTATTCTTTTCTGTGTGATTTTGTTTATCATATTCAAGCATGATTGCCATGTCTTTTTTCACGTTTCCAATATTTTGAAGCCTTTTTTAAATGACATGTCATTCGTATCCCGACATGTAGGGTTCATTACGTCAAGGCTTAAACTTATATTTGCGTAAATGATTATTTTAACACATTTTTAGTTTTGGTATAGCTACAGGATTGCTTTACCACATTCGTAAAATTACTTGGCCACTGTGACATCAAGCTGAAAACAAACTGAGTTGGTCATTTTTGTCACAGTTAGGATAGGTATATCAAGGTCATCTCAAAAAAAGCACAGAACATGGAGAGTTGACATGACAGTGCAAAAAAACAGGATGTAGTGAATAGGAGAGTTCTAAATAGAAAGGCTGAAATGTTGACTATATGCCGTCATAACATTTTCTTTTTAGTAGGTAAGAATTTATTTGGAAAGAGTTTGATTTATTTTTAGAACCTACTAAAACCAAGAATATCATCAGAGATGCCTCCACCATTGTACATCTTTTAAATACTGCCACATTAAGTAAAAAAAAAACAAAACAACAAAACAAAAAAAAGCTTTTTACCCTACTTATATTTAGAGCCCTATTTTATTAACGTATGGGTGTATTATGTTTTATGTGTAAATATTCCCAAATTGCTTACTTACTTGTTTCTTTTGTTAAACCTACAGCAAAGCACCCTTTCAGTCAGTGAATGCAACATCATGAAAAGTCTTGATCAGGCGTGAAAAAGGAAAGAGATGGTTGAGGGGGTGGGGGTGCACACTCTAATCTGCTCATTGACGTCACTATTGGTGGGCTGATGCTATGCAGATGGGAGTAAGGATGAATTGTGTGGGCTATGTGTCTTATAACAACAGATTATTTCCTTTTATGCATCTTGAATTCCTCTGCATGAGCCTCAGAGAGACTTTTCCCTCGAGGACAGTATCCTACATTTTCTCTTGCCAAAAAAAGAGGAAAGATATATGAAGACATCTGTCTGAAATTACTGAAGCAGGTATTAGTAACATTTCACAGTGGGTAAATGACAGTTGAAGTCAGTATTTCCTCCTCATAAAACATCTGTCGTTTTTTGATACCATTTATCAGCCTTTGATCCACCGCTAAAACTTATCATCAAGTTCAGAGAATTAATCTCTTGAACATGACACAAACTACACAATGATAGCAAGTTTGTGCCATAGCCAGATTTACATGTTTATTTATTCAGTCTTTTCCCAAGATGCAGCTTAATATGGTCAGGCCACTTAATCTTTAAGGATGATTACACTCATGTTTTGGCTGCTTGCTCCTTCGTTGAGACTTTTTATATATAGAATGAATTGTGATGATCTAATTTATTTTCGCTTTATAAAACTGTCAGCATTAATTTAATTCTGGTTTAACTGTGGCGTTTGGCTGCTACCTGGTAACTCTCTTCAGCTCTCAGGGAAGGTGGAGTAAAATACAGTCTGGGGGCAGCTGTAATGACTAGTCAGTTTCTTGGGTTGTTGTTATTCTTGGAGGTGTTAATGTGTATAAAAGTGCATAATGTGAGGCCAAAGTGTGAGTCTTTCCATTTCTTTTTATGAAGCATGTAAGCATGAAATGCAAACTATTCACATTTACAAATACTGATGTCTCATCCAGTTATCGCATAGCTTTCATTGTTCAGCTCCTCATGGTCAATAGCTAATGACCTGCTTAAGACCCAACTCTCCTTTATCTTGACCAGTACAAAGCTGATTGAAATAATATTTTTGCTAAACTGGAAGACCCCCTGTTAAAATTATATGTTAAAATTTTTTTATTTTATTTCTGTTTATCACTTTAAGTATTTTGTCTAAACCAAACATTTTGTACAGAATTTGTGTTGTGTGATGCTATATGTCAATATTGATTAATGTTACGTTACATATGCATTCCAGATCTCGCACTGGCAGGCCTTTAACTAGAGGTTGGCACTTCTGTCTCCTCTCATTTATCACACCTAGATGGATTTTTCTATTTCTTGTTTTAAGGTTTTGCCATCATCTCATTTTTATTTGTATATCAGCTGTATTACCTGGCAAATAGTTTTTTTTTAATTTAATTCTAAGCCAAATCAAGTACTCTATTTTTTAACCATCATTTTATAAAATCTACACATTGTCAATTTATGAATTACAGACCCACTATGCCAGTATGCAAGTATTATCAAACTACAATAGACGATCAGTGCACACCATATATGAATCAACTAATGTAATATATTGACTTCAGTCACTGCTTACCAAGTTTGACTCTTTTATTTTAAAATAATAAAATCATGCTATTTTGGTCTAAAATGCACCTCCTGTTCAGTCTTTTACAACCCTTACAACATTTATTTAGAAGTGTGATGTGGCTTTTTTGACTGGAAGGTTCCCATTATGCATATTGTATTTATGTTTCCCCGGTTTCCAGAAATGGCTGAAGCGAGCAAAAAAGTCGTCACACTTTCTTGCAGATTCAATGTGACCTTCATTGTCTGCAGAACAAGTTGAAAAGACTCACATTTGCTGTGAACAGAGTCCTCTCGCTGAAGGAAACTGCAGTATAAGAGAAAAGTGTTTCATCAGTGTCAAGCTTTACTGCTAAAATGGCATACCATTAGCCTAACTGCTGCTCTTGATACCAGGACAGTTACAGTGATGCAACATAATGCCGACTGTAACCTAGTCAGACGTACTTTTTCCTACAAATGGCATATATGTTAAATTTGCTATATTATTGATGTACAATGATATTTATCAATAGATTAATAATCTGACTTATTTGAGTGTTTGTATACTGCTTAGTTCTTAGTGTTTTAATTTTTGATTTATTGATTACAATGGAAATGATTTCCACTTCTACTGACATTTTATACCTTGGTGGTTATTTGCCTCGATGGTAGAAAATGAGAATATATTTCTCTTTTGACATCTTTCAGAAAAATGTATTAAATCCTATTGCTCCCTTTCTTCTGGATAAAGGTTGTTTTGATAAAATCCTTTTAGCAGTGATGACTTGGGATGATTAACTTCAGGCAATATTTAGAAAGCTCAGAAGACTTAGAAACTAATTTATCTCCTCTGTTATTATGTCTGCCATTATACTGGGAATCTGTGTATCTGGCATGTAATGAAAGTTAAAAATATCCAGGGAAAAAGATTGTGAAAAATAATTATTTTCTGACATGCAAAAGTCAAGGCAGGACTCAGCCAAGTTTGTGCTGCAATATTCAAACTGAATTGTGCTTACTCTAACCTGTTTAGCAGAATGGGCCAGTGATCGAAAAGGAAACTACATTGCTTCCTTATACATTTTCTGATTAACATAGCATCATAATTTCACAGCATGTAATTTTTTTAGGTACCTCCTTTTCAAAATAGGGAACATTAAATGAAATCCCATTAGCATTATTTCAGCAGACAGATTTAAGTACCTTCTCATGTCCACAGTTTTTATATGTTGTGATCTCTTCCTGTGAGAGTTGAATGTAAGAAGTGTTAAGATTAGTCCTCACAGCTTACAGAACATATGGCCACAGTGTACAAGATAGTGAAAGTTTCATCATACCATAGAAACACTCTGAGATTGAAAATGTCATTGTCAGGAACCTCTGCGATTGTACAATGTCAGTTTATTTTTCAGTTGCAGGGAAAGATGTGTGGATTGCTGAACACATTATCCCCGATTTACAATTTTGTAAAAATGTCTTTGTAATCAGATGAGAAATATTTGATGTCAGAAAGAACTATAATTATAATATGTCCTGTATTTAATTTATTACAATCTTCATTTTTATAGAAGAACTCAAAGTTTTAGACAAGCTCGAAGGGTTTAATGTTAAAATGCTTTTGATTCGTCTTCTAACATCATCACAGCTAAGAAAGAAACAGCCGCGAGTAGTTCCATACATAATTGTTCTCTTTTATTATAGATTCTGGGCAATGAAAAGATTAATTCTTTCCTTTAGAATTAAAATGTATTCTTAGCTCAACATCTGTCATTCCTCTCTGACTTCTGGCCATTATTTTTAACATTCCTTTTCTACTCTTACTTTTAATTCTAATGGGACTTTATGCAAAACTACTTGTGTTCAGAGTAATAATCCTGAAATAAAATGTAACATAAATCACATCAATAGGGGGTATTGGGTCCTCATAATGCATATTCCTTAATAATGCCATCTGAGGCTGCACAGCGGTGGTGGCGGCACAGCGGTTAATATTAATCCTGTTGCTTAAGCTCCACCCATCAGTGAAAGCACCAGCTGACAAAAAGATTAAAATATACTTTGCCAAAAAAAGATCTGCCTGAAGCAACAAATGCATTGTTTTGCATACAGCAGTCATTGGATGGAGGGTTAAAATAATACTAGTTAATAAGGACACTCAAACAGAGCGAAAGGCAGTGAAATAAGCCCTTCTATTGAAGCAAAAAGCAGAAAATGGTGTGTAAACTTAACATAAAGTATAATTTGTAGACAAAATTCCTCAATTACATATTATTCACATGATAATCTGGTTATAAATGAAAGAAGCCTGTAAAATGAAATATAATAAAAGTAATGTATTACTCTATTAAGATCAGATAAGTCTTATTTTTCACTATTGTCATAATAAAAAGAACTGCCCCTTCTGTAAAACCAAAGGTCTTAAGCTGTAAGTGATCAGGTCCTTGCCACACTTTAAAGCTATTAATGCCCAATCACAAAAAATCACAAGCACACACTACAAATGAGATCATGGCAATATTTATAAAACAAAGATTAAGCCAAAATGTAAGTGTTGGTGAAAAAAATTCTCCCCTAAAGATCTGAGTGACAGTTTCCATCCCAAACACAATGTAAAGCCTGCCCAACTCCTGAAAAACCCAACCAAATTCCAGCTTCTATACTCTCATGCAATTTATAGATATGACTTGAGTTTCACCAGTCATAGAAAAACTCATAAGTGAAAGGTCTATAAATTGCATTCAAAGAGATGTGACAAGATTCCCTCAGATCCTCAATTCACAATGTTTTTGGTTTTCTACCATATTCTGACCAGAACCAGATCCCATTGGGACCTCAAAGGACTTTACTCTTAAAGCAAGAGACTTTTGAGTTCTTTGTTGCCCTATGTAATTTTTAAATCATAAAGTTGCACTGCTATTTCTAACTTACAATAGTACTACATAATAATAGTTGATTATTTGTAAATGACCTGATCACACTACACTCAGTCATTCAATCAGTCATGCATATATTTAGACGCTGATGGTGGCAAGCTACTGAATTGTAGCTGCCCTGGGCAGTGTGACAGGAGAGAGGCTGCCATGCACTGCCACCGGGTCCTCTGACCTGTTAATTCACTCATTAATGGTCTGAATATAATTCGGGATGTACATTTTCCCCCAGTGTCTGCATGTCCAATATCCATTGGCTTTCAATAAGCATTCAAAGCACTAAAGTAAGCTTGTCATGTGATGTTACTTTACTTGTAATTAGTGCAGTGTGCATCCTCCCATACTCACATTTATTAAGGTTGAATGAGACTTGATAAATGTGTTTTATTATGTAAATGTAGACTCCATAGGTCAGTTCGGTGTATTAATTTTTTTTACTGTCTAGAGTTTATTGAAATATTTCAAAAAACTAAAGTAAAAAAAAATCAGAATTACTATCAACGGACAAAAGACACATACGACAAGTTCTAACAAAATAAATGTATTTTTCTCCTGCTTTCTAAATGATCTGTTAAACAGCAGCCATACTGCCTCTCCCACATTCTTTAATGGGTGGAGCAAAATCTGATGCAACTTTTTTTTTCTTTTACCCTTGAGAATTTTTTCCCAACTAAATTGCAAATTTTCAATTCTCATGTGGAGTTTAATTACTATAGTGTTCTTACTTAATGAAAAGGTACCTATTGCAGGTGCCTATCATTTTATACACTCTGTAATGTCCTCTGTACGTGCACTGCCCATATATACCATATCATTTTTTGGGTGCTTAAGCATGTCTGGGATTTTTCAGGTAGAAGAAAATCTACTTTTTTTGGATGCATGTTAATGTGTCCAACTCAAATAAAAAAATTATAGTATTTTAAATTGTAGAGCGCTGTGCAGCATACACAACTCTGAGAATAGCAGTATTTGTGAAAGGAAACCACATTTTTGGTAGAGCAATAGTATTGGAAGAAATGGAGTTGAAATAAACCCTCTGGGCCATCAGGATGCCTTCTGACACGAACACATTTTTGGCCTGTCACATCTCCACAATATATCCTTTGAATGATGCAATACTGCAACACTTGGAAATAAGAAGGAAGACCACAAGGCACCAATAACTGCTTAGGTTTGTCACAGCAAATTTAGTAAGCCGTTTTGAAACCAGTTTTTCAAAAGAAACAGCTTTGCTCAAAAAAAGTGTAAATCCTGCAAAGTACTTATTTGCTCAGTGAATAAAGGAAACTTGCACAAATAAAAGTTTTGTGATGGCTTCAGGAAGAATAAAAAATCATTAAACAACAGAGAGCTAACTGAGAAAAGGCACAGAATTTAATATGGCTCATCTTCACCAGTGCCATCACCAACTGTGTCAAGATAACATTGAACATTGGCTTATTTGGATGGCGAAATAGAGTCACTACAAAAACCCTTGATATAAAAGTTTATTGAAACTGCGCTTAATGTATGTCACCTAACTGGGCTCAGTGCTAAAGAAAAACCTGCATCATAGTTTTTTTTTACATATGCACCCTTATGATTCAATGTTGAATACAAACCATTGAGTGTTGAGTTGAATATCAACCAATGTGTGTTGTAAGTACTTCACCATCACTGTGAACCAGGAACATCACTTAACTTTTGAAATATTTTTTCTGAGATACTTTTCCAGGCTTTTACCACACGATCTTTCAGTTGTTGGTTGTTTTTTTTTTTTTTATGGCTTAGTCCCGTCAATCTTATTTTCAGCAGGTAAATCCATGCTGGATTGATTTTAGTCTGTAAATTCAGTCAGCCTTATTATCTCTTACTCAGTACTCCAGTTTTTTTTTTGTTTTTTTTTTTGCTTTCCTGTTCAGGACATATCACATGGTTGTACTGGCTAGGGGCAGTGTTTGTACAGCACTTCTATTTAATTGTCCATCTTCTCTCAGCTTCATAATTGATTGTTTTTAACCAAAAAGACAGCTCTCTGTTTTTATATTGAATACACTTCTAACTGTAAATGCAGTCAGCACAGGAAAAATCCGACTGGTAGTAAGCATCCACCAGCATTTATTCTCATAGGACATTGCTGAAAAAGGACCTCAGGTACATGTTCCAATAGTTTAATTTGTTTCGTAGTATATTATGAGCTGTGCATCAGCTTTAGACTCAAACATCTGGAAATAAAAACTGAAATGTTAATCTCATGTTGATCTAATATTCATCTTTAGATGTCAAATCTAAATATTTAAAATCAATGTCAAAAATACAGAAATTAGTCACTATTAGACTGTTAAAATATTTTTTTAGGGAGGATATAATTATATTATAATTAAGTTTTTTTTTTCTCTGAGATCTGAGGTTGTTTCAGCAGATCATAATAGACAAATTACATCACTGTCAAATGTACAAAAAATTACATGAACAGTCATAGGCTTTGAAATTTTTCATTCAGGCATAATTGACATCCATCCATCCAGCCATTGTTTCAGGGGTTATGGTATCTATCTGTTTCAGCAGTCATTGACTAAGAGACAGGTCAGTCCATCACAGGACACCACAAAGACAAGTGGGAAAAGCAACCAGGCAAGCACACATTCATGCCAAAGGGTGATTTAAAAAGACCAAATATTCTAACGTGCATGTTTTGGACTGTGAAGAGAAGTTGGAGTACTTTGAGAGAATACAGGCATGCACAGAAATACCATGCAAACTCCATGCAAAAAGACTCCCAAGTAAGATTTGAACAAGAACCTTCTGCTTCCAGGTAGCAATGCTAACTGTCCACTGACACCAATTTATATTTTTCAGAAATTCTTTTTGAAGCTGCAGAAATTCTTTTCTTAATTTCTGGACTATAGAACAATTTACTAGGTGTTACAGTGCAAAACACTATTTTCTCCCAGTTTAAGGGTGTCACTGTTGTCAGAGCTAGGAGTAGAAAAAGCGTCCTTTTTTACTCAGTAAAAATGCATTAATCATAAATTACATTTTTATCCTTATTTGTACATTTAATTGAAAGTCTTACATTTACATTGCAAGCCTTGAAGCATTCCAGTATTTTAATAGCAGATTTTTATGTTGTAATCCAATGGACTGAAAAAACCCATAATGTAGGTGTTTGGTTTTAATTGCATGCTTAAGCAGGAGAATAGTATTTTTAACAGTGCACTGTCCTGACAGTACAGTTAGAGACTGTAAAACTGTGGTCACCTAAGATGCATGTTCTAAGAGGTCTGCTGAGACAACACATTGATGTATGAAGTCACTGACAAAAAAGGGCATGTGACAAAGAGGCAGACTATTTGATATTCAGAAGAGTGGTCTTCTTCAGAGTGACCTGAGCAAGTAGTAGACGCCCTTGCAGTTCAGTTGCTGAGAGACAGTATAAAGAGAAAACAGAACTTAGAATTTGAATTAACAGAATATTATCAAAATTATTGATCAAAGTGTACTGAAAGGGTTGCTTGCACTTCTATATGGCAATGTTAATTGGATTTTAATGTTAACAAGAGCTCTTGTCAAACAGTTGTGAATACCAAGTACATTTTGGGCCTAAATCTTTCAAATTATCAATAATTTTGCTATCTAATAATGGACTACTTTTTGATTTAAAAATTTTCACATTGCTGAAAGCGTGAAACGACCCAAGTGTTTCTTGGAATTATGTGGGCTGAACTGTGTCCTGTCTTGCCAAAACACTCCTGTTTGGATTTGTAGTCTGTCCTCATGGCAAATTGCCATTTTAGATTTGCCCCAGCTGAAACTCTCTTCCATCACAAGATGTATTTCTGCTTTGAACAGCACCCAGACAAACTCAACCTCTTGCCAAGTGCTCTGCAGCCAACAGTGAAAAAAGGATAATCAATAGAGATTTACAGGACTTTCCCAAGGCATCTTTGCATAACAGCTTTACTGTCCCTTAACTGTACAAATATCAAAGCCTAGTTATTGAACTCTCATGAGGTCAAACACATCAACACATCTTCCCATATTTATTTATTTAACACATTTGTACATAAAAGGATCATGGGAAACTTATTTATCAGGGCCATAAAACTAATTTATGTTCTATGGTCAAAGGGCAAATGAAAATGATTTATGATAGACCATCATTCTACTCTTAACCTTTTGACCTTTCCTTGCTTTTTAAACAACAAAGTTTGAATTAAATTATTGTGGTGATTTAGTTTTGTCCTATGCAAATCAAACATGAAGTAAAGGAAGTAGGTTGCTAAATTAAACATCAGATATTTAAAGGATATGCATATTGAAACATGTTTAAGGTTAAATAGGGGTCATGAACACATAATTGTAATTAAATGTTTAACTACTGTACCTATATGTCTATTGTACATGATTGTACAATAGACAATTATTGTACAACTATTTTATGCAGTACCATGCATCAAATAGAAACAAATGGATGCAACATTTGATATCAGTGCCTTTGAAAAATTATCTACTGATCGTTGTCTATTGTGCTGACATTTCCATCAGAACTGATGTATGCTCCACCTACTGAATGAAAATCAATTGGTGGGTCCTCCCCATCTCTGTTGCCAAGATAGTATTCATTAAAGGTGAAAAGAGTACACCATAGCATAATGAGCAAATAATAAAGGTACTTATAGTCCACCACAGTCCTTTCAAGCTCTCAAAAAAGCAAACACATGCTAGAAAATGCTTTGATATTCCTGAATGTGTGACTTTAACCCTTTTAAGACATTTTGCATTATACCTCACACACCAGACAGAACTATTGTAAAGGGGCAGGCGTTGTAGAGAATGTCTTAAAGAGCTACAATCAAAGGTCAGATCTTTTGTGTTTGGTCTATACATTTATTAAAGCAATTTGGTAATGCAACAGCACTATTTTTTGCAGTACATTTCAACAAAGATCTACTGTGACCAGGAAACCATCTCAGAACTTGAAAGTGAAAAATGTGCTGCCTCTCACCTCAGCTCTGCAGCATGTGCATTACTTAAACTTGTATTTAAGAAACAAGTTTTGCTTGTTTCTTAAATACAACTTTTCTTTACGAAGGAGATTCTGACCTGTAATAAACTCTAAAACACAGCAGCTTTGATAATATTTTAGCTCATGATTTCAAAATATGTCAAGTTTTCATTAACTAAGTCTATCATTATTCAAGCATGAGAACATTTTGACAACCCCTCTTTGATATGCATTGAATGAGCACAAACCACAGAATCTGTTTGATTTCTTCCCTTTATTAATTAATTTTCCTGGTGGTTCACTTATACTGCTGGATGTTCTTTTTTTCTTTTTGCTCACCGCTATGAAGATGAGGACCATCACAATGCAATACTCTTTACAGAATCATTAGCTGTCATTGCGCTATCTTAAATAACAGTATGTATGAATATGATATCTCCCAAAAATGTTTTACTTGTACCTATAGGTTTCAGATCCCACCAACTTTTAGTCCTTTGTGATCATTAGTCATTGATTATTCATACTGATTTAAATTTATCAATATTTAGTGTTGTCTTAATCTTTTCATAGATGTTGTTATGCTACTTTATATTTTAAAATTTAGATTTAAACTAAAGCCTTACATAAAAATACTGTAATAACATAAAATCTGTTTAGTTTCAAGTATGTCTCTATTTTTAATGCACAATTGTTGACAACAACCAGAATGTTTAATTTTATGAAAATGTATCTTTCTATAAGATTGTTAAGATGATCTAATGTAAGTAGCTTTTAATTTGTCTGTCAAAACAATTATATTAAATTTGTAGACAGAATCTATTCATTTTCTGCAGAAAGCTAAAATTATTTAATTTTGTATTCTTTCAAAAATGGGGTTGTGCAAGCTCTTGTTGCCTCTGCAAATTTTTTTTGTTTTTGATTTTTGTGTTTTGTTTCCTGGATTGGCTTCAATTTTGAGCAATAATGAGGATAACCTTAAAGGATTAACATAAATTTATAGCTGCTTTGTCATCACATAAAAAAGCCTACAGATACAGCTATTGGGAGGAAACCAGCTGACTGAGCAAGTAATGTGATGTGCAAAGAGACAAAGTCTGGTCAAGTCAACCATTAGCCATTTCCATACATAAGTTGCTCCAGAGTATGTCGCACCCCCAGCCAAACTATGAAAAAAACTGTGACTTATAGTCTGGAAAATACAGTATATTGAATCATTCTAAATTGATTGCTTGCATGTGATTGTTTGGAAGACCTTGAACATCTGAAAACTCAGCTGATTGTGAACTGTGACTGCACCCAGAATAAATATTGTAGATTCATTCACAAAGACCTGTTCAACGGGGGAACAGAGGTTGCTTGAACTCTGTGATGGATTAAGCTGTCTGGTGCTGCTCATGACTCATATAGAGTAATCATCATTTAGAGCAACAGTCCATAGCATATAACAATTGGAAGCTGAAAAATTACCAATACAGCAAATAGCTGTAGTCAAACAAAGATTTATCAAACATCTCAGTATTACCATCTCAAATTACAGATGTACTGATAGAGACCAGGTTGACATTATATCCATAATAGTCAAAGCAGTAATGTGTATTTTATGCTACTTGTGTCTTGTTCAAAGTGTCTGACTGAGTTCATAGAAAGACCATTTGGAACGGGCAAAAACTACTGCAGTTTCCTTTTCCCGACATTCGAAATGCTATTAAGCCTGCCCTGGCATGCACAAAGTTTACATTAAATGAACAAATTAATGTAATGGAGGATAACAGATCATTGTAGCATAGCTTACCAACAGCTACTATCCAAAATAGCATATGCAGATCCCATGTTTGCAGATCAGTCAGTTGGAAACAATTATCCAGCCAGTCAGGATTCATTGAAAAACCAATGGCTTTTTCAACACATATCCAGAGGTCTATTACGATAACCTGTTTCTGATGGCACAGAACATAAAGTGAGCAATCTGTAATTCTGGAATACTGCTGGCAAAGCCTTATGTGCCCTCAGTGCATGCAAAACTTTTCCTATATTTTCAATTCAAGCTGCATTTCAAGGTGCAAATATAAATGTAATGAGAAACAGCAGGACAGCTATGATAAAACTACATACTTTAAATGCTGTCAATTTGCCACTAAAATTGATTAATTGAGTCATTTGACATGCCTGCTCACTTGCCAAAAAACTGCTTTTTCGTTGTGTCTCCAAGGAAATCACTCTTAAATAAAGTTAATAGGCTGGAACACTGGAAGTTAGTGATGGGAGACCACACGTAAACGTAAGCGAATCAATCAGACTGTATCCTTTGTCAGGATTGGCTCAGTTCAAAATACATAGACACCAGTGCGTTCCGTTGTGACAGACGGACCTCAGAGTAGATGTGATAATTCCTATGGGTCAGCACAGTGGTCATATGCCTTACAACCACACTCAGCGACAATCTAGATTGGGTGGCAGTCACAGTGAAGACAGGATGCCAACACAAGCACAAATTCTGCCCTTGTGTGCACTTCATACCTATGTCAGCCGTGACAGCCACTCCACGTATTTCCTCTAATGAGGAGCCTCAACACCAACGTGTCACACATGCTAGAAAAAGTGAGAACAGTAAAATGCATGGCCTTTTCTGACTCATTTCTTTGAAAACTTCACATTTTTCCAGTTTTGAAAGTGAGTTTTTGAAGGTTACATGCCAAGAAAAAAAAAAGTCAGATGCTTTTGAGAATTGCTAGACAATATTTTTGTGTTATACACATGGATAAGACAGACAACAATATATAAACATAATCAATGATTAGGCAGATATTTTTAACTAACAACTGAAACTGTTATTTAATTTATGAGAGTGCATCTTGTTTATAATATAAGCACTGGTAGCTAATCTTCTTTGTAATGTGAATTCATACAGTGAAAGACAAAATGCAAACGATGGCAATCATGTTTCCTGACAGATGACCCCTCCCCCATCCACCCAACAGACTGCCATTTTGGTTCTACTTACTCTAATTTTTGCATCTGCTAACACATTTCTCAAAAACAGCATAACATTGCTACCAACACATTAAACAGCAAATTTGTTACAAGAAAATAAGCATTCTTACTTAGAGCAAAGTACTTTAAATAAGGAGGGATGCCTGTAAAGATTTTTTTATTTATTTATTTTTTTATTTTCCTGTCTGCTTTTTACAGTAAAAACAGTACAAACATGAAAAATGCATAGGTCTTCTGTATGCAACAGGAAAATACTATGAATATATGAATCCTCACTTGGGGTGTATTTCCATAGAGCAAATACCTTGAGAATGAAGGAAATCTTTTTCAAAGGTGTTTCTGAGAAAGCCCCTTTTCTTCAATCTGTCCATTTTAAGAGGGAGGGTGGTATGTGCCTGGCATTTCCCAGGTACATAGTGCCATTTTATACCACAATCACGTAACTACATTACCTTCAGTTGCAATGCAAATGTCATATAGATTTAAAACAACTTGACTTTAAATTTAACTTTAGATCATAGCTTTTTCTGATGCCTTGAATTTGGCCTCTGTCTCTTTACGAACCTTTCTGACATTCACCCTTCCACATATTATAACAGCAATGCTTCTCCTACCACTGTTGTATATGATATTATGTTGAGAAACTTCAAGAAACCTGTGGAGACGCCACTTTTAAAAATTCTCAAGGTTCATGATCCTAACCCTGACGTTTCCTAACCCTGGTCCTTAAGGCAAACCGTCCAGCATATTTTAGATGTTTCCGTACCTTACCTTAACACACCTCATTCAGATGATTACAATCACCTGTTAATCAGCCATCAGCTGGGCTGATGCAGGGAAACACCTAAAATGTGCAGGATAGTGTACAGGGCTGGGAAGCACTGGCTTAGAGAAAATCAAAGTACAGAAAAGGTGCAATTTTGTTCTTAGAGAAACATTTGTCTTCTTGCATAACATGAGGAACAGGAACATTTAAGCCTCATACTTAGTTCGTCAGTGTTTCCACTCTTGTTCTCATTTTATGAGTGAGCCAAAATATGTCAAGTCCTGGACCAATTTAATCTGAACTCCATGAAGACGACCAATGTTCTTGTCAACTTTGATTTTAAGATCATAAGGGTGTAGAAAGTGAAAAATACTTTAGGCTATAATATAATTGTAGCCTCAACGTAATCAAGAGCACAAATTATGCTGCCATCTGTAAATGAGATTGCTCTCAAACTTGTTGCCATCAAATTTTACGCATTTGTTGACGTTCAAAACTCATCTACATTATGGGATTGATGACATAATTGAGAAAGAGTAGAGATATTTCATCTTATTAGCACCTGCCTTCATAGAGAATTCTTCAGAAGAGTTATGCCAAATATGAACCGGACTGGTTAAATCTTCAAAGGCTGATTTGAAAAGCACTTTTATTTTTTGTGGCACATGTTCTTTTTCTCCACATGGTGGCTTGGTCAACACAATCAAATGCATGCATGGATTCCTTAAATGCAAGGATCTGTTCTCTCATTAGCTGACAAAGAGTGAAAATTTGATTTCAGCTACCCTGTTAAGTTCAAAAACCATCTTCTTCCTCCATGCTGGGTTTCTCTTTGTGTTTTTAGAGCCCTGATTGAATAATCTTTGAAAACATGATTGTGATGAAAGGGAAGCAGGCTCAAGCTGTTGAATTTCTTAGGCTCTCCATTTTCATCTTTCTTGTAGATGACAATAATGATGGCCTTTTTCCACCTCTATGGTACATGGTGATTATTTAAAATTAATTTTTACATTAATCTGTGTTGCTTGTACTCAAGCCAAACCATGTTTCTAAATAGCTCTGCCACAATACTGTGTTGTATATTGTAAATAACCCTATATCTCAGAAATTTAGATTATGACTTCTGGTCACTTGCTTTTTTTTGTCAGACTTAAAGTACCTTTAGAAATAACATCATTAAGCAGGACAGCTTACATCTAATGTAAAGGGCTCTGTGTTAAATATGTATTTTCATACCATAAGCTTAATTTTTTGTTACCAGTGCTTATATTTTTGCCACAAGAACTTAACAAGAATAGCTTCTGATTGGATCAGTTAAATTAGACTCCACACTTAAGTTGTAGACTTTTTGTTGATGAAAGAAAGACATTTTTCGACATGGCTGGCCACTGGCCTTTATGTTGAACATAAGGTTCAACATTGACTACCATCTCAGCCTGCGTTTTCTAACTTTATTTTTTAAATCGGCTTGAGTTCATGGTTGCCTGCAGGAATTTGTTTAAAAGTCACATTTGTCCGAATTAAATACGAGTTTCAAACACAACTGATTTCTAATAGGGTGAGAAATGTTATCTTGCTTCAAGACAAACATTTTCTAGTTCTCTTTGGCACAAGATTCCGACACATTTGTTTAAAAAATGTCTCACAGGACAACTAAAATTGACCCAAATGTGCAGTACATGCCCAAGTTCAGGCACACGCCTTAACTCTAACTCTACAGCTTGCATTATAAATTATGTTTATGCCTTTAGCAATGGGTTTATAACACTTCCGTAAATAGAGATTGTTCGTAGAGTATATTGCAGACACTTAACTTTGTGCGTTTGTCTCCTGAGGCGAAGGTCGGGACCACAAGCCATGTCTACTTCTGCACCAGATTTAGGGAAAAAGTATATTTATTTAAAAGTGAAAAGTTTATCATGGGAAAATACTTTTAGGTTTTATCATGGGAAAATACATTTGGCTTCTGGTTACTTGCTTCAGCAGGTAAGGTTGCAGGTTTGTCTCAGACAATTTTATTCAATTGGCAACAGCTAGCAAGACACTTCGTATCAAATATGTGCTCTCCTTATTATTCTAATGATCACTGTCAATTTTGATGGATTAGTGTATGCATTATCGACCTGAAAATATGGGAGAGAGACAGTCTCAGCATGCTTCACTGAAGGAGCAGTTTGGTTTTATGGGCAAACCCATTAGGCACGTTAATCAGGATAAAAATGTCTATCTCATCTATTTTCAGTGGCTGACCGCAATAATGACTCATTAAACAACGTGTTTCAGAAAAATTCATCTCCATCTTGGCTCAAAGACATTCTGAGATCATTCTTATTATCTTTTGTTCTCCAACATAGTGCAGATTCAGATGCAATTTTGAAGAAATTTACCAAGAAAGATGGAGAAAGATTAAACAAATGAAAAACATGTTTTAAAAGGTTAATCTGGAGGTAAGGCTTTGTACTCTATCTCCATACTAATTGTATTCTCTTGGGTATTTATACTGTATCTCTATTTTAAACTTTGTTATATTTAATTATATTTTTAGACATCTGGTCCAATGGATGATGTTTTTTGCATAAAAAGAATGCCCCAGGCACATGGGTTGGTTTCACATCTACAGTTTTTGTAAACATTTTTCCTGAACCCTTACTTTACTGCCTCATGACCTAAATATAATGAGTGATTTCTTTTCACATTTTCACTGGGTCTCCTATAATTTTCTGAAACTGGCATCAGTTTCCAACATGAAATTAAGTTATGTAAAAATCAAATAAATAATGTATGAGACTGAAAGATTCTAGTAGTGAGATAGCCATGAGAAATAATATTACGAAAGCTTTATAGTTTTATAGAAAAATGTGAAATATATGTTTGCATTTTCTTTCTAAAAAGAAATTGTTCCTATTATTGTGAAAATAATTTAACATCTAGTTATTGCAGTCATATTTAAGGCATCTGAATTCCAAAATAAATATCTGCCAAATTTACTTGTGGTGTTAACATCCTTTTTTATTGAAGTTTAAAAACAGCTATGGTATTCGCTTGATGTCCTTTCTAAGATTGTGTTCTTAGAGTAATAATTTGTATATTACCCCAATTAAAAACAGCAGGGGAATGTTCATTATTGTGCTATTCCATGATCCATCCAGATGACTCTTAAGTTAATTTCTTTGTTCCATGCAAAAGTTGACAATTTTTGAATAAAACTGTAAATTGTTTACATGCATTGCATGTTTCATTTAATGAAAAAACCCCAAGAAAACCATTTTTTTCCTGGTTAAGAAAAATTGTCACAAAGCAGAAATCTTTACATGTTTTCATGGTTAATAATATGCCTTGTAGTTTTATATTATGTTCTGTCTCAAACTGCATAATTTTATTTCATTCAAGCGGAAAACTGGCAATCAATACATAAAGCAATAGCAATGTCAGTGTTAAAGTAGTCAAATAATTTTAAGCTGGACAAAGAAAAAAACAGAAAAGGTACAAAATATTCATATCCAAGGTACTTTTAATATGATGAATGAGCCTCATCAAAGCACACTTTCCAGTTTGTTAAATATGACCGTGTTTTTAGCTTATATTGTTTTATTTGCTTTTGGTCTGGTCTGCCACTTGCATTTGACATATACAAGTGGCAGATCACTTAAATGATACGGTAAGTTGCTTGTTTACTTTTCTTTAGCTGTGACAAAAATACAAAGTGTGTTTAACTTTGCTATTTTGATAGCTGTGGTTATCTTGCCATCAGCTGCTGCTGACATTGTGCAAGGTGTCGTCAGTTTAGTCGCTGCCAGCATGCAAGATCAAAACTTGAATGCATTCATGGAGGTGAGTTCTGGAGATTTGAGGCTAAATAAAATGACTGGACAAATATAAATTCTTCTCATTGCAAGTTTTATTGAGTTCATCTTTCATCACAGATTGAGCTCAATATTTTATTATTTTGAAATAGCTAAGCACTCAACCTTTATGAAGTTGCCAGAGCACTGAAACACTAACAGAAAAAGTGTCAACAGAAAAGTTGGCACTGAATTGGTGTTTTAGCTGCAATTCACTGGTAGCTTTAAAGAGACGTTTTGGAGAGAAGATAATGACATCAAAACATGTCTGAAAGGGCAACATGGAACAAAGAAAAAAGCTGCACTTCTGCAAAATTTTAAAAGCAAACTTGAACTATATGTTTCTTGTATAAAAGCTTGACACCTCCTGTAGATTGTGCAAAGCTTGTCGTGCCCTCAGTTTTTATTTAGTCAGCTTGGTTAAAGAAAAATGTTGGCAAATCTAAATAATATACCGGTAAGCTTCCAAGACTACAATCTTTTATTTGCTGGATAACATTGTTCACTACGCCCACCAAAGAGTCCCAGGAATATTAACCAAATCTACAAAAGTATCTTAGACACAGATATTGTAGGAAATGTAACCAGTTTATAGTTTTTGCTATATTTAAATATAAATATCTAACTTGCCATACTTTTTCTTCATGATTCTCTATTCAGGCTTTCACCCAAACAAAATGGCCATGACAACATCTTTATAATTAATTGCTTGAATTATATAATTAGGGTCTCTTGGGCCCACTGGTCCTAAAGGACTTACCACAATGCTCTTTTTAGAGGATCACAAAGATGGAAAAAGTGCCTCTGCATTGAGTATAGGGATGCAAAGTGGCCTTCATCATGCCCACTACTCAGAGGCTTTTTCCTGCTCATTAGAGCTTCACTTACAGTCTAATGAGGAAGCAAGAGGGGTGTTAGCCATGGGGCGGGGACACACTGCGGTCATTTTATTTTACTTTGAAGGTGACCAGTTTTTTTTAATGAAGGTGTACCCCTCACTACATGTAACCTTTCTCCTCTGAGTTGTTAAACTCTTCATCACTTTGTCTCTTTAATTGAGTGTTTTTTATGTTTTTGACTGTGTCTTTGATTTCTTTATACCTCTGTTTTCCACTGTCTGTCATTCACTCACTGGTGCTCTTTTTAGCTCTTCCGTCTCCTTCACTGGGGTGGAGGCTCTTCCTGTCATGAATAACGCGCATCAACTGCAGAGGTCAAATGAAATGGGTTTTGCAAGATAATGACTGGAGTGATGGTACCTGGGCGCCACCAGATTGTGGCGTGTCTAAGCTTGTCATAAAACGACAGGGGAGGAGGACACTGGTTGCTCCTGTGTCCTTTAGGCATTGTGAATGTCAGAAAAAGCGATGGCAATGCGCTCCTGTTTTTTAAATTCCATCTCTGAAGCTCTGTGCACTTTTTTATTTAACACAGGTACCGATTTGATCATTTTCCTCCTCATTCAAACAGAAAAAACCTCAGTTCATCCGCAAGTCACAAATCTATATTGCAACGTGTACATTTATGAACTACATGTATAGCTGACTGACGTACATATCTGCCAGTTCTGTCATCATGTGGTGAAAGCTGATATTTAATGCAACTGTCTCCTTGGTATTGGATGACTTTGATGCGTCTCCCCTCCTTTACAAAGTCAAGTTCCTACTTTTTTTATGTTGCCCCCCTTCTTGCCCTCATGAGATTTACAGCTCTATTGAGTGTTTCCGTTCTTTACCTCTGACCGTCATATTTAAAACCCAAGGAAACATATCAAGCTAACAGAATTGGGGGCATCACTCTGCTGTCTTCTTCCACTTTGCTGCTCTAAACACTGAGTTTCAGCTTAAATTACATCCCATTAAAAGTCAATGAGCTGTTGTCACATTATAACAGACCTTGGACTTGACAGCTCACAAAATAATCTATTAAACCTCACGAGTCACTGAGAAGTGTTTGTACCCAGTGAGCAACAAAAAATAAATAAATTTGGGACAAATGTCTGTCATTAGAAGAGTGGACTAGCAGTGAATAAGAATATTAAAGAACATTAATGAATAACAATAATAAAAAAATAAAACTACAAAAGGTGAGTTCAATAATAAATAAAATGTGTACCTTAGAAATGTTGCGCAGTGGCTTCTTAAGATTAATTTTTAAAAAGTTAGATACTTCAGGCAAAAGAAGAAGAAAATTAATATGTAACAGGGTTAGAAAACTTTACATTGAAACGGAATGATCAGCAGTTTCTGTATGCTTGACATTGATTATACAACCATGATAGTACCCATCTAAATAAATGGATACCCTAGTTTATCCTTGACATGTTTACAACATATAGTCTAACAGAGACAATAATTTATATGTCACATTTTCTTTCAGTTTGAGGATGTTTTCCAAGGACTACTGATAAGTCAGTAACTTAGACAACCTCTTTATGTTAAAGGTTGAAAAAACTCCTAAGCAATGTCTAATGTGTACAAATAAAAGGTAAACATACGCAAACATAGATGTTCAAATGTGGCTGAAAAGCTTAGTGGTGGAGAAAATAATCATCTCCATTATGATTTTGAAATACATGATTTAGGATAAATTTGTAATGTTTGATAGATGTTTGTATCAGTACTATCTTTGTTTTCACTGTGGCAGCCAAAGATACATGGACTTGTGTTTGGTTTTCTTTGTAATACATTTGCTTTCTCATCGGTGTGGCCCTGTTTTTGTAATTGTTTGAAGCATGATGGTGGGTGCCCCAGGAGTATAGGTTTTCTAGGTGGAGATTCTCACAGCTGATTGCATCAGGCCCCGAAGATGATAACCCTGGGCGGAGGTGAAATGCCTGACCTTGTGAGCCAGTTCAGGGTTTTGCCAAGGATGTCCCTGATGTTCCTTATTTAGAACGCTTTGCTAAAGCGGGAAACTGAGACAGATGCACGGTGCAGGGATAATGGTTGACAGCAGGGATTTCCGTCATTTAGCTTTTTGCCTTTACTACACTACCTTCCCAACATCCTATTCTTTCCATAACTACTGACTTCTTCTTAAACAGCCACATTTACTATGAGTACCTGTACAAGATTTACAGCATGGATGCTTCTGCAATAAATATACACAACATAGATGCACAGTATGATACAGACATTAACTGATCCCTCAATCGTGTGCTCTGCAAGGCGTAAGCCATAAAATTGTTAGAACAAGAATAAACACACGAGGGAAAAAGTAGGGGAAATAGAGCTGCTGTTTCAGTCATGTTTAGAGAGTATTTTTGGAAATAAAAAAAACGAGCTAAAGATATCTGTATTGTAGCAATGAGGGACAGGTACAAGAACACAGAAATCCCAAATAAAAATACTGTCATCCTGACCTTCTTATTAATTAACATGGTTGCTTGTGTGCATGTCAATGCTTCTTTTTATCATCTCCAAGCTGATATACAATCAATTTATGACCAATTCAATTATTTTTGACACTGAAAAAAAAAGACACATAATTGCATGCACAAACAGAAGTCAAATAAAATAATGAGAGTAAACCGAAGAAGTATCCAAGCGTTTAGCATCCACTGTCTGTCTGACACATTTACCTGTCGTTTGTGGTTGAATTTCTCTCATCGCACTCACTACACACAATTATTGCCTTCTCAGAGGCGTGAAAAGAGCTGTCAGAAATAATATTGTCTGTTGAAGATGTTGTTCAGAAACTTTTAAGCAATTTTGATATGAATCACTTTACTGCTAGTCAACCAGCTATGGAGCAGTTGTGTCTGAGCTTGTCAGACTGACTTTCACTTTTTGTATCACATCGTTGCACAATTATTGGGTCTAAAACAGCTAGGTTTTGCTGCCATTAGTATGGCTTTCTTTTTCAAAACCAAATAACTACCAGTCTGTGCTTTAAAGTGTGTCTTTTTCATGGACATATGCTATGATACAATATTTGTTTTAATCTTTACAAATTCAAAATCATTATCTTCATCAAAGATCCTGCAGCTTTTTATTCTTTTTTTATATGTTAATAGTTCTTAGTAAAATAAATCAGAATCAGTAGGTCAAACATCAGGAAAACTTATCTAAGTAAAACACAGTTCAATATACGCAAGAACAAAAAATAATAATGATTAGTGCATGAGTGTGTTTAACTAATGACATTTCTTTCCTTTATAGAGGTTACAGATAGTATTTCACCCCTCTCTATATTTTGTCTCTAAGGAAAGCAATATGTTCTTCTGAAATCTGTCCAATCCCAAGGGATGCCTTGTTGCATATTGGGTAATATAGTGCACTGCACTGCAAGGCTAAATTTCAAAAGCAGGGGCTCTTCATCTCTTTCGTGTAAGTGAGTGGGGATGTTTTTTGTTATGCTTGTTTATAGTGCAGAGATGCTGCTCTTTGTCAAAATAACAATTTTTACAAAGAGTTTAATAAAGAAATAGCTTAATAAAGAAAATAAATTTAAAAATAATTTTGTATGGCACATAGTTTAATATTTATTGCAAAATATTGCTTAACATGTTTGGGAGACTTTTGGATGTTTATGGACTTATTATGTCACAGGGTGACCAGCCAGCAAACAAAATGAATATAATGTCCTGCTACTATCATTTCCAGAGGGAAGTGCATTAATCACAGGTTACTGTAAATTAAGTCATCAAATTTGTATAATATGTACATTCCTGACATTTTAGCCAATGATTTCATGAAAATAGTCATGTTTTTGTTAGTTCATGGTTGCCCAGATCCTCAGATTTCACTAAATGGAGCATGTTACCCAGTTCAGCTTATGTACACAGGAATTAAAATGACCCAGATAGATGCACTCCTCATCTTCTTTGATCGCTTAAACCTGACAGATGTGATTCATCTATCCCTGTAACAGCCTTGCATTAATATCCCCTTCCTTCTCAAACACAGCTACATGCAATTAACACAGTATCTTTTTTACAACATAGCAAGGGGGGAATGTGCATGTGCAAGAGCTGCAGTTGGCTGCAGTGAAGTAACAAATGCAACCCAAAATGGAGGGACAACTATGAATACCAATTCCTTGTGCTTCCGCTTGTTCAAGACAAGTGATATCGATCTTTCTCGTATTTCACTCACTTTCTTTTACAAAAGCAGCTATATTTTTGTTTGTGGTTTTTTATTTCTGTATAATACATTATGTTCAAGTTGGAGATGGGAAACGAAAGAAACAAGTACATGTAATGCAGGACAACACATAAATAATTCATAAATGTGATAGTGAGATTAGATAAGCTGTTATATTCTGGGAAATAACTTGCTCTTTCTTGTGCTCTTTCAGAGAAACTTTGTGTCCGGTTAGTTATTCTCTCCTTGCATTCAGTTTTTCTGCTTTAGCATTAGAACATGAAGGGTTGACTTCTGAAAAAGTAGAGTCATTCCAGTTTATTTCTGCACCTTTAAAGCATGCAATGCCTTTCATGAAGTGTACTGTAAAGAAGTTACTTGAAGTGCTTTTGAAGAATAGGCTATATTACCTATCAGGGATCTTTGTTGACGGGTCTTGCTATAAAACAGCCCTGCCTGTCATTGTAACAAATTGTTGGACTCAAATTGATCTACTTCTACTTTTATCATTTTACTCAATAAAAATTTATAATGTTTCCATAATGAGAGGATCCTGAAATTCATCTCACAGTTCCTGCCCTGACAGCTGACTTTATGGCTCGGTTTTGTCTAAGACAAGAAAGTGACGGAAAGGAAATAGCTGGAGGTTGAAAAAAGAAAATAATTTGATTGTCCTTGGAATCAGTAGTCAGAAGTGCAAGGAAACATAGGTACCTAAAATGATAGCATTAAGAATTATATATATATATATATATATATATATATATATATATATATATATATATATATATATATATATATATATATATAAAGGAAAATAAAACGGCTTACAAATGTGAGTGGAGTGGAGCCAGTCTTTGTAAAATCATTTAATTGTTCCTCTTGACTGTTTTATACCAAGCCTTTACTGTCTGTATACGCTATTTCAGCAAGACGACTTCCAAACATGCTGGCACAGTCAGTCTATTGCACCAGAATGGAATCAGGATAACAACATACTAGCTTGGACGGGCAGTTATTTTTCCTAAACGGCAACATAAAGATGTTGGTAGTTTAGACTTGAATCATTGGCTGAAATCAATAGTTCCAAAAATAGATTTGATAATAGAAAACTCTAAATGGTTTGTTTAACTTCTGGCAACATTCATCATTTTAAACAATAGAAAATAAAATTGTGCTGATGACATCTTTACAACGTTACATCTTTATTAGTAGTAAAGTATGAAGAGAACCACTGCAGGTCTGACAGCACATCAAGCAAGACACTACTTTTCATATAATCAATCCTGATCTCTCATTATTCTTATTTAAGCACTACTCTCTAACCTATCATTGCTTAAAATTATAATTTAATGTGATCAGAAAGAATGCTTTATTGCCAGATATTTATTTAGCTAGGTGTATAAGGATCTAAACTCTTTGTGTTGGCATTTTTACCAATGCTATAGCCTTTATTTCAGTGTTTGCTGAGGTTTACCTATATGTGTAACAGGAAGTCAATGTGAAGGTCATTATTTTGGCCAGGATGGCACTATATTCCCCAGAACAGAGAGGAGAGGAGCTGCAGTGGCAGCCTCTAATCCTCTTTAATTTGTTTTCAGATGAGGCTTTGGAATAGCAGCCTGCTCCCTAAGCAGAGATCACATAAGAACGTGGGCTGGGACAGCTGGCTCCTCTTCTGGCAGTTTATAGTACAGGTCTGGTCATCCTCCCCGCCCTGTAATAAATAATTCTGATGATGGCAGGAGAAGTTACTTTAAGGAATTACTTTATTTGACATTTTTACACAACAATTAGGCTCTACACATAAAGGCCAACTTGCTCCGTTTCAGCTGCACATGCATTGTTTAATCAGGTTAATCAGATTGCCTCAGTCTTTTTCCATCCATTTCTCTCTTACTTGACTGTGAAGGTTGATTTATTGCTAACAGAATATTAAATAAAAAAGCCCCAATAAAAATAATAATAATAAAACACATTCCTATCCCAATGAATTACCTATTAGATGTCCTAACTGCAGCATACATTATGTTATTGTGTGTATTTTAAAGCAATTTTCATCAGCTACATATCATACATAATTCTACTGAAACGATGAAGTACATCTTGAGTGACAGAAGGGGTTTAAAATCTGCTGAGACAAAGCACACCAGCAGTAGGTTGTAGTGCAGGCAGGGGGTGGGCAGGCAGTCCTCTAATCCTTACCATAGCACAGATAAAGCTTCATGTAAGTTCCATTTTTATCCCCCTTACCAGTTTTATATGCTCTGAAGTCATAAACAAACCACACTTTGCCTTTGAGGGCTTCTGATGTAACACAAAGCACTGGATTGCACCTTCTCCTCTCGCCAGATTAATACTGAGACACACAGGTAACAAAATTATCAACAAATGGGACCTTAAAACCTTTAGTTACTTTTTGAGAAGGGTATGACTTTATTACACACCAAAGTCATTTCACTGACTATTATTTTTGGTGATGTACAGTCATCATCAGTCACCCATAATTATATTTTTATTTATCCATATTTATGACAATGCACCAATTGCAATGTATTTATATGTCTGCATTTTTATTTGTAAACTGGCAAATTCAGAAATTTGCCTGTTCCTTGTATGACATCAAGGAACAGGCAAGGAATAAAAATAAATCAGGCAAGATATCAGGAAACAAAGATTGGATCTCCACAAGTCTGATTAATCCCTTGGTTGTTTGCTGCCATCATAAAAAAACACAGTCCTAAGATCAGAACATCTTAAACCGCTGGAGTAGCAGTTGAGACCTTCTCATTTGTTAATGTGTCCATGTAATTGTTTCCAGTGTAAAAATATACAGTATAACTGGCAAAAACAGTAAAACTATGTAGTGAGTGTCATTCTTTCGCATAATAAGGTACTCTTCACTATTTAATTAATTTTGTTTTACTTTATCAGAATTTATACAAACACTGTCGCCATGAGAACCAACATGTCACACTGGACTTTAACCATTCATGAAAAGAATGGGTCCATCCACACCTTATGTAACAACCTGACCTAGAATACTTTTTTGATTTCACTGTTGTGTGTACCATGAAGATGCTCCAGATTTATAGGCCCAAGTCATACTTCTGTTCCTCAAAATAATTTACTGCATTTTGTTGTAGCACTTTGGGTAATAGAGACCATAGCTGATGATGTAATTTTGCTTGATGGGTGTATTATTTTCTGTAACCAAGGCAAATAATTTGCCTGAGGCCAGATATGGCTTAGAAATTGACTGGATGAACTTGTTCTAAAATCTTCTTATTATGTCTTCACACATTTTCACCACCTCATTGAGTATCTTTCACATGTTTTTCAGTTGCACGGCCATGTGACTGCAGTCGTAAAAAAATAAAAAGAAGCAAAAGATAGATGCAGCAGTCTTTTGGCAAAGATTAATTATTTTGTCCACGTATTACTGAGATTGACAGTCATAGAATGATAAATAATCTTCACAGCTGCAATTTTATCGATATACTTTAAGTATACATATAATTATATACATATAATTTTAGCTGTCTGGAAAAAGGCAGATGTGTTATGTCCTCTTTAAAATATTAAACTTATTTTTTTCTCAAGTGAAATGCCAATACAGGAACTGCAATAAATAGAAATATTGTACATCTTACATTTCATTATAAAAACCAGCTTTAAAGCCATTGAATGTTAGTGTTGCATTTTCTTTGCTTTACAGCAAATTACTTGACTTAGTTTGCACATTGATTTAGAATGTCCACCTCAAGCAGTCAAGCTAATGACACATTTGTCTCTGCACATACAAGTTCCCAGCTGGATAATATGCAGCAGACCTTCCTGCATGTATCATTTTTCCAGATGTCATCGCCATATAAAACTTGGTGCTCAAACTACTATCCAGGGACCACTTGTAGGCTTCAGCAATGGTGGTCTTCTTTCTTTATCATGCAAGCCTTATGTGCCTCTGCTAATAACAACTGAATCCCAAGAGATCCTTTTTATGTTTTCTCAGTGGAAAGAAACTGCTTTCTTGTTGCTGTTTATTTCCTAAAATACCAAAAATGGTGCTGAGAATCACTAAACCTTCAAAAATAAAAAAAGGAAAACTGTGAGTTTTATGTTGCATTTGTACATTCCTGTGCTAATTTAGGCCATATAAAGGCAGAAAAGAAAAGGAGATTTTAAAGAACTGAATATCCGTCATAGTTGGCCAGCTAAAAATCCAAGATATAACCCTGTCTGACTAAGCTGTGTAGGAGGATTGGCTGCATTTCCTTTCTGGGTCCAACTCTCTTCACCATTGACATTATAATTCCAGATGCCTAAGGCCCTCTAAAATGAGGACCCACTGATAAGGTTCCTTGTGATTGCTATCCACCACAGCAGCACTGGAATGTGGGAGGGCGGTGGATTACAAAGGATGCCTGCTGACACTCTTGAAGCTGAAGCATGTCATTAAACAGTAAATCACTCTGATTGAAAAACACACCAGCTTCCATCTTTCTGTTTACAAAGAAGGACATTCTCTACAGGCACAGATTGTGTTCTTGGCCAGAATAAATTATCAGCAGGTCATCTAGATGCTCCTGCCATATTACTCTTCCTGAGCTCTGCTTATATTTACAAATTACCACCCAAGATGTGTTGACTGTGTTGAAGAGTTTTTCCTTGTCTGCAATTGATGTCAAAGCTGCTAGCCTGATACATTTGAAACCCAATATTAATTTACACTGCATATGTACTCTTAAAATAAACCTTTGTTTCCTCGATGTCTGACTGAAAGTTCCAGATGATGATCTCAAAGGAGTTCAAGCTTGCGATTCACAATATCTGAGTCAAATGGATATACACCGGTGAATGTATTTCAACACATGCCTCAAACACACTGCTTCCTTGTATGACATCAGGAAAAAATCTAAAGAAATCGGAAAACAAAGATTGGTCCTCCAGAAGTCTGGTTAATCCCTCGGTTCAATTTCCAGGAGCCTGAAGGTGACAGGTTAATCTGTTCAAACAATTACACATCAATATAATCAGCACTGAAACATCCAGCCTCCATCTTGTTGAGGAGGAAGTGGAGTTTTGTGTGCCAAGGATAAATGTGTTTTGAAGTGTGGTTTCAAACAAAACCAAAACATCTTCTGAAGATGTGTGCTAAAGCCAGACAGAGAGTGTCATTATATATGTGAAATGAGTCCTGCCAGTATGGACAGAACGGCTACTCTGTAAAGAAGAAGCCATTACTTCAAAAGGAACATAAAAAGCCAGATAAGATTTTATCTTTGAAGAGGTTTCCTGTGCTTCGTTAAAATTGAAATTAAAGTTTTGGATCATAATGACAAGATCTGTATGAAAATGAAGGGTTCAGGAGACTTAACCTGAGAAAAAATCTGAAGTGAAAACAGGGGTGTGAGTGTATCACTGCAAGAAAGACTGCTGTATTTCATAAGATAAAGAGTAACATGAAGAAAGAATGTTATGAGGAAATTATATCTTGACATGAAGCAACTTCTCAAGATATCAACCAGGAAGTTGAAGCTTGGAGGCAAATTAGTCTTTCGATTAGACAGTGATATAAAGCATACTGCCAAACTATTATCAAAGTGGCTAAGGATAAGAAAGTCAGGGTTTTGGAATTTCCACATAACATTCCTTCTTCCTGGTTTTATCTTATGAAGTACAGCAGTTCTCCTTGCAGAAAAACACCCAAACCCCTGTTCTTCAGGAGAGTGTCACAAGGCCCCGAAGTCATTTCTGTATAAAATTTGTGGGTAGAGGTGAAAAGAAAGGTGAGGTACATTACATTACTGTATGTCAGAACGATATTCAAAACAGTCAACGGAAGTTTAAGACCTTAAGTAGCAAAGAAAAGACTAAGTATATACATATATATTTACACTGTGTGTATATATACAGTATATATGCACACTTGGAAATAGTTTTTTAGTTTTTTTTCTTAATCAACTTGAAGCAGAAAGTGTTCAGTTTGATTTGTGCAAATATCTGGTTTCAACTGCATGTGGAGTAGAGAAACTTTGTTTTTATCATGTTTAATGTAGTTTGACATAAAAGTGCTTTAGACATAGACAGATGACAAACCTAAAAACAACAGTGTACAGCATTCAGTGTGTCTTTGCTTGGTGTTATGCTGCCATGTGCTCCAGAACAGCTTGAACATGCCTAGTCAGTATTTGCTCAAGTCTTCCAAACTCTGCTAAGAAAACATGAAGCCATTCTTCCAAAGCATATTCCCACATTTGGAGTTTTGGATATGTTGGTAGAGAGCACTGTCTAACAAACCAACCACAAAATCTCCCACAGGTGTTCAAGTTTGTTGAAATCTTGTAAATGTGAGGCTCATATCAAAAGATTCATTTTCATCCATTTTCATATTATTGTAAGCATTTGTGACACCACATACCCTGTAGATGAGGGTATTATCATTTTAAGTTTGTGTCTGATGGTGTACTAACTTTGAGAATGTTTTGCATTAACCCATGACTTGGTGTAATCAGTGTGGTTTTTATTTTATGCAAGATCAGGCTAATACACAGAGAAATACTGAGTATGTCTTGCTCAGAGAGCATGTTAACTACTAATCGAGTGATTATATAAATCAATCATTTTCTTCTGACTAAAACTATCAGTTAAGTTACTTACATGGATTTTCTTCTTTTAATTACATGTATTGACGAAATGTTTCTTTACACATTTGGTGTGTGGTTTGTGCTTTCTGATGTTATTGTTTTGGGATCCAGGGGCAAAGGCTCAACGCTGGCACTAAATGTTATTAGTGAATGATTCCAAATTTAAAATGATAAGACATGACAGACTTGCTCAATAAAATACTTCACACAGAAAATAGCAACACATTTTCCCAACAGAGTTTGTCCACATTTAAAAATGATTTGAGAAGACACTCTCAGAAAAGGTTGGCCGTTATGCAGATTGAAACAAGAAATTAGGTGCTTAATAAATTTATCAATAATTTATGAACAACAAAATCCTGGTCAGTGAACTAATATTACTCTCTCTTCATGTATGCCTGATATCTTTCACATATATTTCTACTTCTTCTGTCAAATAAATAAATTTCAATTGTGTTTAAAATAATGTACTAATATGTCATGATTATGGAGCATTCCAGATTCCCTAATATATAACATTGTAAAAATCAATTTTTATTGTTCAGTTTTGGTTTGGCCCTTTTAGCTATCTCTGCCCCTTTTAAGCTGTTGTGAAGAGAGTGAGTTGATAGACAACAATGGGGAGTGAATGATGGGGGGCTTTGTGGTCAGGGAGGAGGTCATCTGTTGGTTTTGGGTCCTGGAGGTGGTCAGATGGAAATAAATGTCCAGTGGCATATGGGTTGGATTTGATGAGAGACTTTGTGTCTGCAGGTATTTAATGCAGTCAGCTTTGCAACAAGTAGAAAAATAGCAAATGGCAATGGAGTATTGAATTCCTCCCTTTTTCCTTAAATGTGGCAAAAACAAAACAATAGAACAGAAACATGCTTTCTTGTCCCTCATCCTAAAATCCCTAAAGTGACAGGAAAATGAAAACATGCATATAAACGTAAAGATCAACAAAAAGAAAAAAAGGACGACTGTATAAGGTCAAAAAAAAAACAAAAGATCCAAGAAATGTACTAACTAAATGGAATAATTATTTTTTTTAAACGTGCTCTCTATATTTGTGCTATAATAATAAAAAGGATATAAAAAGATATGCAAAGGGGCCAAACAATAGCAGCAATGTAAACAACATTTTGAGTTTGTGAGGGGCATTATTGGTTGTAGAGCCTTACAGCTGCTGGGAGGAGGGATCTATAATAACTGTTTTGTGCATCTACGATGCAGCAATCTGTCACTCAGTGAGCTTTCCAGTTATGCAACATGCATGGCAGGAGGAGGGGCACTGCCAGAAAGTGATGTTAGTTTCACAGGTGTTTTTCTGTCTCCCTGCACCTGCACTGGTCTGGGGAGACATCCTAGGACAGAGCTGGTCGTCATAATGAGCTTATCGAATCACTTCTTCCCAGCTGTAGATAAGCTGCTGTTCCAACAGACAAGATGGCTGATGCCACCGCAGAGTTAAAAAAAAAAAACCCTGCACACTCAAAAGAGCTTAGACTCCTGAGCATCTCAGTCTATTCTGACCTTTTCTATAAAGAACATCAATGTTTTAGTATTTATTTTGGGTGAACTCCCGTTTACTTACATGAGTCCAAGTATGTCTGTGTCAGTTCCTGGGATGTTTAGTCATCCCAGGATGACTAAACATTGTTGAGAAGTCCACACTCTGTGAAGAAGAACAGTTTCCACACAGTTCCCTTGGGATCCCGTGTATTGCTAACACAGCCTTTTGTTGTAACATTATGGGAGACCAGTGATGTTCTCCAGTGTCCACTGTGATAGATGGTGGTCCACCCCTGAGTGCTCCACCATGTCCCCTTAGAAGTCCTGGTTGAATGGTGTTAAAAGCGCTGGAGAAATCAAAGAGGAACGATCTCAGAACGGAAGGCTCCATCTAAATCACAGAACTGTGAAGCAGGTCAATGATGCCATCTTCTACTCTGATGCCAGGCTGGTAGGCGAATTGCGACAGATCTAATAAAGACCTCAAAAGGAGGTGAAAATGGTTAAAGACCAGCCTCCCTACCACATGGGTTTCATGGAGCAGGAATTCATCAGCTGTGAGTTCACTGCCACCAGTTTGTGGCGGCTGAGGTGCTTTGGTTGTGAACTCTTTAGGGAACACAAAGGAGGTCTTCTACAGCTGTGGTACCTTCCCCAGCTTCAGGCTCATGTTGGATATGAATCCAATATCGCCACACGGTTGATCTGTGCAGCACCTCAGGAGCATGGGTCTGCAGCCATGCAGACCTGCAGCATTTCACACAATGATCTTTCACAGCTTGTTTTTCACCTGGAGTATTGAGAGTGATAGGATTGTGGAATTAGAAAGAGGCTGTGTGTTTGGAGGTGTAAATTATGGGAAGGAGTCTTCTGATGCAGAGAAAGTGGGGGTGGCAGAGAGCTGAGAGGTGTGAAAGTGTTGGATGAAAAGCAGGTGGGGGTTGAAGATAAGATTGGTTGAAGCAGTGATTACTGTGAGGGGAGGGGTCCTTGCTGGATTGGTGTGAGGGGAGGGGTCCAAAGGTGAAGAATCGGTTTACCTCATTTAACTCATTTACCCACCCTATGTCGCCTCAAACATGGGATTTTGGTTCATGGCAGAAAATCATTTTTAGACTTTTCCAAATCCCACAGATTTTTTTTGTTTTTTGATGAAGCTGATTCCGTCATCTTCTTTCTGCTGATTTCGTTCCATTCATCATAATTCTCAGTTTATTCTGCACCCTTCTCAGCTCTTTTGTGTTTTCCTGATCAAAAAGCTCTTTAGCACAATAACAATAAAACACAAAATAAAAAAAACATCTTGACTGATGAAAATGGTCAAGCTCCACAATAAACTTGCAAAAGTGCTGCAACTTTATCTAGGACAAGACTGAAGACCTTTATTACATGAGTGTTGGGCAAACAAAGGTGAAAAGATATTTACTATGAAATCTGTAAAAAAAATATTCTACCATGCCCTATCTGTCATTCTCTGCACAACTTGCAACAATCTGACAGTAGCAGTTGCCAACTGTTATTACATAAATAGAGCTTTT
Source organism: Poeciliopsis gracilis (assembly GCA_911649635.1). NCBI lineage: Eukaryota > Metazoa > Chordata > Actinopteri > Cyprinodontiformes > Poeciliidae > Poeciliopsis > Poeciliopsis gracilis. The sequence continues at coordinate 4,990,995 of CAJVRI010001403.1, forward strand.
TGAGATAAAATTCTTGGAAAAAGCTTGTCTCAATTGGAGGATTGGTTTAAAATGGTTTTCCTCACAGTTTGTTTTCTCAAGCAATAGCTGTGACCAAGTGAGTTGAGGAAAGTGTTTTTTTTTTTGTCTTTACAATTTGATCGGATGCTTGACACACTTGCTCTGCCCCCCCTTTTGACCAGTGGAAGTGCCTCTTTGAATACATTCCAAGTAGCTAAAGGTTTCTCAGCCTTTTTATGTTTGATTAAAAAAAATAGAGTACATTTTTTAAAACTGCTTATTCTCTGTTGTCTTCACGTGTGGTGGAAGAGGTGAAAGGATTATGACACAAGGAAAGTGAAACTGTTGAAGTTTAAGTTTATTTTTAAGTATCTCCAGTCCTGGCTAACGTATTCTACCGCTAGCCTTTGACTTTGGCCTTGCATTTTTTTCATGAGGGACCAACAGAGCATTCCAATATCAAAAAATTTTAAGCTTCAGGATGTCTGACACAACTAGAATCAAAGCATGATTTTACATGTTAAGCCTCACATGAAATACTAAATAACATTTTTTTAATTCAGTGGCTTCATGTAGTGAAACAATCACCTTATGGATTTGAAATTTCACTTTAAAAAATAATATTCTGTTAATTCTATCTTTGTCTTCTTTCAATTCTTCAAACAAAAAAAAAATCCCCCAAATCTTTTATGTTTTTTAATCTGATAGTGTTGAGATTTGTGTTAGGCTGCTAAAACTGGCTTTGTTTGTTTACATTGCTTAGAGGCATTGTTGAGAAGGAGAGCTGAGAAACACAGAGCACAGTTTTCTCATGCCCCAAGTCGCACCAACACCTTATCCAAGGTAGACCTTTAACATAAATAACAAAGCACACTAACAGGTGCAATTTTGAGCCAGTCCACCATTGAGTATGTTTTGTTTTCTCATTGCATTTTGGCAAATTGCTGTTATTAATGGCAGAAAGCATAGTTTGCAGCCCTCATTAGATGTTGTTCCAGCAGAGCCTCTGATGGATTAAGACAAGCCGGAGGCTTTGTTTGCTTCCACAACTACCTAATATAAGCCAATTAAAAGCACTACAATCTCAGGTCATTTCAAACTAGCTTGAGTACATAGTGATGTTCAAGAATTAAGCATCATGAATAAATGTACTTATTAACAATATAAATTTGAAAAATTTTACAGAACGTGGATTTCATATGCCTTGATAGAACAAAAGACATTTTCTCTTAAAATAGTTTCTGAGGAAGCTAACTATCACAGATCAAGGATGGAGCACCTTCTCAAACATTTTTCTCAACTCATCCTCCTTGCCATAGAAACTGTTACACAAAATGGTTGGTTCAACTTGCTCTGCAAGAGTCATGCTGTGCTTTGTGAGACTTAGACGGCAAGCTAATATACTTGTTGAGATGATTGTTTGATTCACACAGGGAAGACTTATGCCCAGGTGCTTACTTACAGGGTTTATGTTTAAGTATTTCTGTTCCTGGCTAACTTATGCATTCTCAGTATTACGGCACATTTCTCAATCATTGCCAGTGTATGCTCTAATTTGTCTGCTGGTTCACAGATCACCATCATATATTTAAATTTAATATTTCTATATTTATTTAGTGTTTTTTTTTCTTTCTCTGAAATTAATCAATTAAAAGAGCTATTACTCCAATTGACTAATTGTTTCTGTAGCATAGAAAATAAATGGTAGCGTAAATGGTCTGTACTTTTATAACTCTTTATAAAGTCTAGAGGACCCAAGGTGTTTCATATTACAATCATTCATGTATTCACATTCACCCACCCACTGAGTACATCTGCTGTTCAATGACCACTCATGGTGAGCCAGGTCCTACTGAGGGTTTCCTCCTCATAAAATTTACTTTTACTTTCTACTGTTTCCACATACATTCGTAGTATTAAAGATTCCAGTAAAGTTAAGCTTTCAAATATTAATTTTTCCACATACTTTTTCTAGAGAACAAGATTGCTCCAGCAATTGTTCCCAATTTTCCTTGGATAGAATAGGTTTTCCATATAGCATTATTACCTAAACTTGACTACATTGTTTTAAAACTAAGATTGAACTGGAATGTATTCCATTGCATTCAATTCCCTTTTTTGGATTTAATTATTTTGGACATTGCATTGAGGCCATTTGTTGTGAATTGGTGCTATGTAAATACAATTATTTGAAGTGCTTTAAATGGTGTGGGAAAACCATTTAAAGAAAAAAGAAAATATAAAGAAAATATTTGTTATTTAAAAAAAGAATCATAGACATGTCTTAACTGAAAAGCTCTTAAATGTACATTAAATGTTTATCTCTTGGGTGCCATTTGGGAAGGGCTGAATGGAAGCTTTCATGTTCCTTCTAAACAATCCTGACTCCTGTGTCTTGCTACTTATATAAAACATTTGCACTCTGCTGTTTCCTATGCCTGGCATAAATTTATACTTACTTCTGAACTACCTGAATATTCCCTACATTAGGCAATGTTTTAATATGGGTATCCAGCATAACAAGACTTATTGCTTGTTGGAGTACCTTTAACAGAGAACTGGCAAATAAAATGTGTCTAATTTATGTAGTCATTTGGATGGCACTCCGTGGATACTGGATGTGTGTGAATTTTATACTCGTGTTTATGTATACGCAAACTGTATCTGTTCCAGTTCATCATAGGAATTCTTTTAGGTTTGAAGTACCCTGGCACAAGTGTATAACCCATGTAATTCACAAAAAATCCTCATCCTTTACCACAGGCTCTGAAGCATTTTTCTGTCATTGTGTATACATAATTTTACACTGTGCTACATAGTCAACAAATTGCCCAAAATTAATTCCTGCAACCACAGAAGAAAACCACCATCTGGAGCGTGCAATAAATGCTTTACCACTTAACCAAACACTTGTGTCCATCTCTGGAGGCAAAAACAGAGTTTTGCACTGATGAGTAATCATGTTCCAGGAGGATAGATGGCATTTCCTTTTTTTTTTCTTTTTTGTCACTGGCTTGCTAACACATCTTATGACTGTATAGTTCCCAAAGAGAGATTCATCGAACCGACTGCTCCTTTTTTGGGTTCTTAATAAGTGGTGAGGATTTCACTGAGATCATCAACCCCGTGTTAATGACATGCATTTCCGAAAAGGTTTGCCCATTCAATTTGACTCTGGAGAGAGAAACTCTTCAGTCGTCTGATTAAATTAAGATTTTATAATAAGCATATCTAGGTGTGTGGACACGAGAGACAAGCTGATTTGTGGCTTGGCTATTAATGCTGATACCCCAAACCTGTTTAAGATGCTGTTCGTATCTTAAAAAAATTCCAGCTTCCAGCCAGTCTCCTAATTACTTACTAGAATTTTACTAAAATTGAAAGTGTTATTCTTACTGAAAATTACATAATTATCTTCTCAAACGGGTTGTAGAAAGCTGACATTACATCGTTTAAGCACATTGAGTATAAGCATGCATTTATTCATTTTAATTTGGATTTGCAACAAAGTTAATTTATGCAATTATGCTAATTGACGTAAAGCTCATATAATCATTATGTAAATAAATCTGTTTAAATGATTAAAAATCGATCTGTACAACAAAAAATGATGAATGTGAAAAATGAAAGTGTGGACAGAAGTGAAGTTGGTTGTTGAGACTACTTTTCAAAAGTGGATGTTTGTCAAAGGTCACTTCATGGGAAAGCCAGAACAGGGTTAAGAAAAGAAAAAGAAAAGAGCAAAATGGTTTAAAAGAAACAATCACTGGTGAGGGTTTGTTGTATTCTGGTGCATTCAGAGGAGTGAACAGCCGTTTAATTTGGTGAAGCGTTTTAAGTTCCAGCATCATTTTTATGGTGCAGAAACAGCAGTGTGTATATCTTACAAGACACAGGATTAATGGTGGTTTCTTCTAACATCATAAATGTGTTGTTTTTGCCTTTTATGTACATGAATAAATCAATGTGAATGTTACTGCGAAGCTGTAGGGTTTTATTCTTTTTTTGTTCCTATTAACCACAAAGTGGATCAAGCTTTGCATAAGTTTACTGACACTAAATGCTAAGTTAGAGCGACCATATTTGCTTGTTTTTAAACAATATCAAAAGTACATTTTCTTACATTTAAAAATACCTGATGTATTCACCTTTGGCCATGCTGACACAGATTCACAAGAAGGTTTTTTCAAGTTGCATTGTGTGCAGTTTGTGTGTAATTTTGAGAATGACACATTGTCTTGTGTTTTCCATACAGTGCCAATTTAGGGAAAAGCAACATTAATGAGTTTGTTGTAGTCGTCTTGGATTCTGTAGCATGCTTTCGGTTTCACTTGATGCCACAGATGAACGAGTCACGGAAAATTACAGTGTTGTTTTTCAGTGGAAATCACTTTTCTCTGCTCATTGAAGTGATCACTTCTGATATAATGTTTCCTCTATCCATGGTGCATGAGAGGTCAGAAGATGTTTTCTGAAAAGTGAAATTGTTAATTGTTTTGTTACATAAAATATTATCTAATAGTGAAATTGTATCAAGCTGTCATTATGTTATGAAGGATTGCTTTTCTTTAGAAGGATGTTAGCTCAGATGCTCACTCACTCAGATGTGACTACGTACACAGAACAATGTTCTTTTAAATTTCTGAACCAGGTTTTTGCTCAGACAGCATTCCTTTTAGGACATGTTTGTTTTCTCTCAGGTCTACCTATTATCCCAAGTTAATTGCCTTTGTACTCCCCTGCTGCAGTTTGCAAGATCTAATCTTCTGTTTCTTCAGATATTGTAACTGTATATATTTAGGGTTACGACACCGTATCTGCAGGTTTCAGGCAACGTGTAAGCTATTTTGCAAATTGCTGATGATCAAACAGTAAAGTAACCTTCATGAAGAAGAGTTGGCCATTAATTTTTTTTCCTGCTTGGTTTTTAAATAATTGATTATACAAAGAGCTGAACAGTGGTATACTGGTTAGGACTGTTGCCCCTCAGCCATCACCCCCATTCTAACATTAAGCAGATACATAGAACAAGCCAGTGTGTGGATATGCTACCAATTTCTGAAGATGAACAAAAACAAAACTGAAGTAATTATTTTGAGCCTATGAATAATGAAGATTTGTTACACAGCTTTAGTTGGTAAAACTAAAAACATCCAGAGAACCTCAAAACTGTTGAAACAATGAGTTCCTTTAAATCAAAGCTAAAACCCATCTGTTTAGAGTTTCCTTTGATTAATAATTATTGATTTTTTCCACTGCTCTTTATTTTGCCACTATTGCAATGTTTCTTTTTTTATGTTTATTGTGTTTTGTATATGCAGTATTATTTATACTATTTTGTTGCTAAAATGTACTTTACAAATAAACTGACAGCAAGAAGGTTGTGTTTCTATTTCACCTGATCTGTTTTATGTGGATCTTTTTGTTAGATGTGTGTGCATGTGTACAACCACACATACACACATTCACTATCAAAAAAATCAAACTGGTATTATATGTAGAGGGTAAACTCCTCCTTTTCCCCTTTGAATATTACCAGGAATATTCCCTGCAGGGCTCTTACAGCCCTGCAGGGAATAAAATATATGTAGAGATAGTCATACATGTGGTTCGTTCCAAACAGTTTTTGCATAAAACCATAATCGCTCTAGTCTAGTCTAGCACCAGAGTAAACTATAACAGTCCACTTTTCTCTCAACAATACGAGTCATACATAATTTTTTTTTTTACATTGTCATTTCCATTACTTACCTTTTCAGTTGTTATTTGGATATTGACGAAAACATGTTTTGTCTTTCCCTACTTTTCACACAATAAAATCAGCAGTGACCCCCAACTGTCTGCATGACAGATGAAATACACCCAAATGAGAACATGTGGTTAAACTTTTCTAATTTGTAATCGAGTTGGTTAACACGTAGTACTGAGAAGTAATTATTTACTGACGACCAGGAAGTTCTTTCTAGCATTCATGGAACTAACGCGTAGCTTTTTGCCAGTTACTCTTTAGTGGTTATTATTCTCAACATCATTTGAAAGAGCTGCCTTTTTTTTTTTTTACCAAGTCAGTGAAACTATTAGCTTTATTTTTGTTTTGGTAAAAATGAAAGCTGGTCAGACGTATGAAAACATTTGGGACAGAATCTTCTGTTTCACAGTGGAAAATGCTCATATATTTTCCAAAGACTGCGTTGGCAAACTGACCACCTGCTTTTAGATTATACAATGGAAAGTATCCTGCTGGTCAAAAAGTGTTGCTATAAAGAGTAAACAGATGGTTTGTTGCTAAGTGCCAATTTATGATGAACTAGGGGTGAAATAAGTGGTTAGTGACCATTGCAATATGCAAGTTAAAGAAAAACACATAAGGATAGAAAGTTTAAGGGAGGGGTGCTCAATACGTCGATCGTGATCTACCGGTCGATCGCGATCCACCGGTCGATCGCGATCTACCGGTCGATCGCGATCTACCGGTCGATCGCGGGAAGGTTTTGAGTCAATCTCGGCAGCAGGTGAGAAACTGAAGGCCTCCAGGATGCTGCGAGCAGCACTTCCTCTTCTGACAGGCTTATCAAAATATTCACTAAGATCCAAAACATTTGTAGCTTCATTAAATAATAATAAAGCCTGGAAACCTGATATCGTAACGGACTGAACATTTTTAACGTAATCTTTGCTCGGCTTGCGGGGCACAGGCGGTTGCCATGGCAGCGGGTGTGCTTAACGATAAAGAGAGAAAGAGTCAAAAGGTGCGAGTGGTTCTCAAGTGGATCACCTGTTCGGGTAATTTTACCTTTGTTTTCCTTCGCTGTGGTTCATCACAGCTGCTGGAGTTTCTGAACGTTTAATAAACGGCAAACTTGGACTCATTACCTCGTTCGTTTGCAGTAAACGTCACAACAAACATCAAATTGGACACATATATTTGAATAAGCTTTAACAAACAAATGGGTTTTACCGCGATAATTATGTTAAATTAAATTAATTATATCCCAAATTCAAAAGATTTGCCTTTACCTCTGCAGAACTCTTTGGTTCCTCCTGTCAGTCTGTAGTTTCGCATATTGACATCATCAAACCAAATTTCGGATCTACCATAACTGACTGACACCTGCTGGCCTCAGGTTTGCAACCAGCTTCTGACTGAGAAACCAGTAAACTGCTCCCAGTGTCAGAATCTCACTGAGGAAGAAACTGCATTAGGTTTTCTACCACTTTATCATTTCTGATATAACTGGTGTAGAAAATGTGTCAATAGGGTTTAATTTACTATTTTTATGTCTTCATGTCATGAGGTAGATCTCAGCCAACTGGTGAGAGAAAAAGTAGATCTTGGTCTCAAAAAGTTTGAGCACCCCTGGTTTAAGGAATTTAAAATCTTAGTGTAAAAATAATGTGGGATTTTCTGTAACTCCAGTCTTTCTGTCCAAAGCTTTTCTGCAACATTTTCATGGAAACTAGCCACACTTTTCAGTGTAAAACATAAATAATTTAGGTAAGATCTGAAAATGTCATTATATTTATTTGGTACCCATTTTCCAATCAACGGATACCAAAAGCACTTGAAAAAACAAGATTATTTCTCTTTTGTTTTCTTTACATTTTGCCTTTGTTAAACTAATCAATAACAATTTTGTGAAAATGTTTTACATTGTATAACAATGTAAACAGGAACATCCACGGTAAAAAAAAAACCCCTATCATTTTAAACAGAAATATGGGTTTAAAGCAAATAATATTTCACATAATTATGTTTATTCAGATGAACATGATATTTGTGTAAGAAAACAGAAATACACTGCATTGGAGTGGTGAATATGTGTGAAGCTTTTGAGCATATATTATGAGACATACTTGTGTTTCTTTGCATAGGTGAGCATGATGATGGAATCATCGTCATGCAAAATACAACCTTATTTCCTCAGTTAATGTTTCTTAAATGGTATTCACTAAGCAATTTGAGATCCATGTGGGAGAGTGTGTTGATTGCATGCACAATTTGCTCAAGGATGATGGATGTAATTTTCCCATAGAAAAATAAGGCAGAATAAATTTTATCTTTGAAAGTAATTTGACAACTTTTTAAATGATACTTTTTTCTTAGTCAAATGTTAACTTTTGAATTACAAAAAATTAATTAATAATTTTTTTCATTCCTTTTGTGTACTTTTCAGGATACTTGACAGTTACCATAGAGCCACTGCCTCCTGTTGTTGTTGGTGAGACTGTAACCCTCAAATGTAACTTCAAAACCGATGGAAGGCTGCGAGAGATTGTTTGGTACAGGGTGAGTATGCTTTCAAAGCCATTAAGCACTAGATGGTCTTTACAACATCCATATCTGTTATTCCATCCATACAGTCAATACCAAAAGCTATTTCACATGCTTATTGTGACATTAGGAAACCAGCCATGCATGATCATTCGGTCAATAACAAAAGCCACATCACGTGTTTATGGTTGTTTAAAGGGAGCAGTCCTGTCATGCTACAGTTTTTGGAGACAAGCTGTTATTTGGGCCAGCTGTAAGAGATGCATAGCAAAATGATCCTTGGGAATTTGATTTCACCATCTGATGGTCATCATCGTCATTTCCTAATTGTTCACAGCTGGTGATTCAACCATCATTTAAATCCCAATTGTGCAAGTGCCACTAATAATTAAATTTGGGTTGAATGAGGAAACAAAACTTTATAAGCATATAAGCTTGTTAAAAAAAGAAAACAAGCATGTGAAGTTGTGCCAAAAGACATTTATCCTGAATATCTGCCGGACATTACACTTTTGGAAAAGGACGTTTGTTCAACTTGAAGACAGTGAAAAGCATTTGAATATGAAAGTCGAGAATGCTTCTGCTCCCACATTATTCTACAATCTTTTGTTTTGGCTAAAAAAAAACAACAACTTTAAAATCATTTTTGGAAGCTATGCATATTTGCGCCAGACTTTGTCAGTGAAACTGATAAATGGTGATTGTGGGAGGTTGCAGATGAATTGTAGACACTCAAATGTCATTGATGCGGTCTGCTTTTATGAAATGCAATCTTGCTTTCTATTGAATCACACACGAATGATTAATGAGTTTCCCAAACAAGCAAGTGCTCAGTCCCATGTATTGCTAAGGTGACTTTGCTGATCCCTCTTGAACTATTGTATCCCTGCTGCTCTAAATGCACCGGGTGGTTCAGACTTCCTCCAGTTGCTGCCTTTATGAGAGTTGACTGCATGTAAAAGCTCAGTTATCTCAAAGTGTTTTGCTAAAAATGAACAATTCTTTAAAAAAAATAATGATACATAAGACATATTTTTGAAACCTGTGTAATATGTATGTTTGCTTTGGCCCATTGATGGTTTCCCTGTACTGTGTAGTTTAAAAAAATGCATCTTAAAAACACTGTGGATTTGATTTATTTACATCGACGTTGTACAAAAAGTCAGGCACTTTACTGCTTTTTCAAAGTTATTATCTGTCCTCTCCAAATGCACAAATGTCCATGATTCTGCAAAATGTTAAAATATCCAGGGCAAGCAAATGTTAGTGACAGACACAAATATAAAATAATGATGACACAGATTTCCTTTCTTTTAAATTTAATTTGCCAAAGCTACGCAGTTAAAATCCATACTCACATACATATATATATATATATATATATATATATATATATATATATATATATATATATATATATATATATATATATATAACAAAACAAATTCTATATAATTTGTTTTGTTAGAATCAATACTCATACTATATCATTTGTTTTGTGGTGTAGCTTGTCAGGGATATGATCTATTATAGCATACTGTGCATTTCATTGGAATATTATGTTCTATAAACTGGCTATTTGTATACATAAATTGACTTTTGACAGTTGAAACATTTACTGCTTTCATGTTTCCATCCCTCAGTCAGTTGGCCTACATAAACTTTTCCATGGTATAATTATTGACATTCTTTCATGCAATCGTTACAGCTTACATTTCTGCACTTTACCCAGTAATTATTTCACACCAGGTTTGATAGCCAGAACAGTACAGCATCAGACTATAGTGACATTTACCACGGTTTCACTCTTGCAACCTCAACAAAAAACTATTCACTAATGGGCAGAATGTTATTGCTTAGCCAGGAATTTTGTCTTTGGACTTGCCTCTGCTTTCTCTATTTTATGATTGTGATATAAAACAGTGTATCTGTACTTATCTTTCCAAATGCTGACCTTTCAAGGTAGGACATAAAGAGATTTATGGCAGTTTGTCACAGCAGCGAAAGTGATCTATGATGTTAAGGGGAATGCACAATTTCATTTAATCAAGCTGGGTCTGCATCATAGTGCATTGTTTTGCTTAAATTCTGTCAGCTTGCTGCAGTGTCCATGAATATTTTGCTTTAAGCAACCACTTTGAGAATTGAGCTTCCTGTATTAAGTATTCTCATGAGGAAAGTAAGGAGGTTGTAACAGAGATTTGCCCCATGTCTCTAGAGTCTGCTGCTCAGCACAACTGCTGATGAATTATAAATCAATTACCCACACTTGGCTGCCAAAGTTTCTTTAATCTCTGCCTTTTATTTGACTAAACACTGTTGACTCCTCATTTTATATCCTGTTCAAATGGACTGCAGAGTGATCTTACCTGGGGAATCTTTGCTTTTTTAAAATTCAACCAAATTACATTAAAGACTGAATAAGCTAAATATTTCAACATGATCATTTGTCGTGCAAGTGTGTGACATATTCTCTTTGAGGATAGAGCTTCCAGGCTTAATGTGTCAGAAGATTTACTGAAGTTAAAACGATAATTATTGCAGAAAAATTTTCAAACAAAACCTGCTCAAATTTCTGTAGGTATATCCAAGACTTCACACATGAAAATTATTTTCTTTGAATCCCTTTAATGAATATTTTTATTTTAATGTGACTTCCCTCCATGCTAGTGAGGGTCTATTAGAAAAATTACACCTATGGTTTGTCAGTGGCTAAACAGTTTCTCATCATTCAAGCTATAGGTTCAGATGTTTTACTTACTTTACTATGTCTTAAGACTCCACTTCGGTCTTATCTAAAAATACTGAAGACTATTGTTTTATGTTTTTCTCTTGAGCTGCTGAAGTGAATCCCAGGTCAATAGTTGTCATGCATTTCACATCAGATAATCTTGTTATCTTTACCCATCATACTGGATGGCTAGGTTTGTTTGTTCTTAGTTCATCTTCATGTTTTATTTTTTCTATAAATATTCTCTCTTAAACCAGCAACATGCTAACTTGGGATAATCAACAACCAAAATCTTTGATTTCTACATGATCTTGAATTGAGGTCTGAATACGTGCTGTTTTGCTGTGATGTGTGAACCAATTACATTTAGAAAATTCACAGCTTTGTAGCTCATAGCAGATTAAGTACATTACAAAACAATTTTTGGGTAGTTTGAATTTTTAAAAATGTTTTTTGTACAAAGAATAACAGGAACTGGACATTCCTGACTATGTCCAGTTTCCTCAGAAGTAAAGTATAAAAAATAAACTGTTGATGTCAGAAAAGTTAAAAGAAAAACAAAATTATATGATATGCTTGTGTTCTGTGAAACCAGTCTGTGCATGTTGGTTTTACTGTTTATTTCAAGCAAGCAAAAGTGGTCTAGTAAATAGGGAAAAAAATATTTTTTCATAAAAGTTAAGTATTTTTGCCAGAATATTTTCTGTGTTTAGCAAAACACTCATAGTTCTAGGGGTATAAAAAGCAGCATCTCCCTTAGAAATCTTGTTGTTTTGGAAATTACATTATGTGTCTGAAATTATTATTTGAACCTTAATTTTATTGAGGAATTCAGCTGCCCCAAAGCTGCGTGCAAGGGGGATATACAATTCAATAATTCAAAAGAAAAAGCTCAGTGATACACAGAATCCGAACACTTAATGTAGAGGAGAAAACTTCTTCCAGTGTACCCTGCACAACCTCTTTTACTCTCTCCTGACTTCCTCACAGCTCCCTCTTTACACACATCTTGCTAGTTCCTTCCTCAAGCTTTTCAGGTTTGTAACTATGATCACTCATAGAAATGCACGTTTGACAAAGAATGGGAGTTGTGGCCTGATGGGAGATTTTCTTTTCATTAAAACGGTTGCAGAATCCTTGGTGTGGCATGTCTGATAAAATTAGCATCCACTGGGACCCAAGAGAAATCAATATAATTTATTTTAAATGCTTTGATAGGAGATTTGTGTTTAAAAGTTTCTGTTAAAGTATCTGTTGATTGCATAAAGATGTTATTCTAACGTTGCAGCAGCTGGAATAGGAGTGTAATAGTCTTACACTGTGGCTCCCGGCGTTGCTGGTCACCACCCACTTCTCTGCTTTAGGTTTGTCCATGCTGACACATATTTGATTTTAATGACTGAATATCAAAAAGCTTATATGCCACTTGATTGTATGTTGAGGATTTAATGTGGTTATTTGAAATTAGGTATTCTTGAGTACAGACATAACTAAAACATGAAAGATAGTGTTTGCTGAGGACCAGAGTTTGGGCAGTAGTTCTGATGTCACTTCACTGGTTTTATTGAAGTCCAAACAGAACAGTACTTAGTGGACATTGTGCTGTGACATCTTACAATATGTTGAAAATAAGGATCAACTCAAAAGTACTAAAACTGCCAAATTAAAATCAGTGTTTAGTTATTTCCCAATTATTTACTTCCATATAGCATTTGATTGGTGAAAGGTTCAGATATATTTATATAAAACCACAAATGTGGTAGTACTTACCTTGCAGGGGGAAAAATCTGTTTTGCCATTAGGCTCAATTTAGGTGACTCATCAAATATCAAACAGGACAACTTTAATTTAATATATTGCAATGTTTTTTGAATCACTTGTAATGATTTTTCATGTTGCCATTGTGAACAAATAATATAACTTGCAAAATGTACTTTTTATTAATGTAGATAAGATTATATAATGTGTGTAAAAGCATCAGTACTTTGATTTTTGTTGCAAATATGAGTCAGTCTGTAACAAACACAAAACACTTGTGGCTTGAACTAAGAAAAAAACATAACATTAGCAGATTCTTATCTTTTTATGCCTTCTACACGCTTTTCTGATAATCGTATATGAATAGAACCTCTTTTGATGCTCTTATTTTGTTTCACTCAAGATAAGAAATGGAGACAAAAAGTACAAGCGAGGGAGAATGAGAACAGCCCACAGTAATGGATGTGGTATAGCTCAGTAGCTAATGTTTCAAGAGCAAATAAATGAGAACCTTTCAACTCTATATGATATTGCACTACACACCACATGACTGTTTTAAAGAGTGGTGAACTGGCGGACTGCGGATTAAGCACCACAGATATGTAATGCCAACAAGCTGTCATCTATGCTTAACATCATTGCAAATAGTGATGATGCATATTTGATAGTGGGATACTAATGTGATGGCTCTTTGGAACAAGAGTTTTAGAAAGCCAGTGCATGGTTAGATGCAGCCTCTAAAGGACAAGCACAATCATCTCATGCTTGTTTTAATTTGTGTCATTTTAATTAATACGCGCATATGAAACTTCTCCCAGTGGGCACCCAGGTGTGCTAAGCTGACAGCACAGGAGCAAGTGGTGTCTTGCTTGTTGAGTGTTCTTATGTGCTGTGTTTAATTTTAATCACTGGCTTACCCAGCTCTTCCCTCCTGCTCACCCAACCCACCCTCAACTCTGTCCACCATAGAATTTCTCTCGCCTGTGACTTTACCCCTCTGGGATCCTTTTCACACCAATAAAAGTATCTTCCCTAAAACATTTTCTAATTAAACAAAAGCCTGCCTGCTAGTTGAGCCATTTTCTGCAAGCATGTGCATGAGGTAGCTTTGTCTATTTATCCAATTTATTTAATTTATTTTGACATGTATTTTTATCCTGCGCTCTGAGAAAATATCTCATTATTTCATGAGGGCACGTCTAATAATTGACTTTACATCGTAGCATTTAATATCAGCAACACTAGAAAGAAAAATATGCACTATCACTTACAAGCATTTTGTTCTATTCAAGCAAACAGATTATGTAGCAGTTTATATATGAGAATCAAATTTGCAAATGTTTAACTTTTGTTCCATACATATTTTTTTGTTTTCATATGAAATAAATGGAGTAAACACTCTGTATTAGATGCTAGTAGCAAGTGTAACTTGCTATTCACACCCTAAGCGAGTCATCAGTGTTTTGGAACTTGGTAGATGCCATAGAAATGTTCCAGTTGTGTCAGTCTTTACGGCATCTGTTTGAATTATAAATGTGTACATTCTCTACTTATCCACTTGTTTACCTAAATTGTTTACTTCTACATTTCAGTCCTTCATTCTTTCACTGCAGAGGAACTGTTTGTCTTTGTTTTGAAGGACAACTGTTTGTGCGGCATCAATGCACAGCGAAGTGAATCAGAGCATGTTTAGAACGTTTCCTACTGTGAGTTTCAATGTCTTGATTGGTCATAAATATTTGAATAGGACAAAAACACAGTGGCTTCAAGCACAAGCTGCATGTGAGACACAAGAAACAGTGATTCTTTACCTGCTGCTAAAAATCTCTCCAACCATTTCATGCTAATCAGAATTGGCATGTTAAACTCTGTGCTGCTATTATGTTTTATGTTCTCAGCTCTTGTAATAGAGAACGAATATTTGATGTTGGTTTACATCTTTTCACATATGTCGAAGCTGACATTTATGTTCAGCCTTTTACAAAAATCAATTGCTTATAATATCCAGAAAGGGCAATAAGAAAAGATGGCCATAAATTGTAATTGTCAGCCTATGTAATCTCTGGATGCTTTTCAAGGTTTAATGAAGCCATCTGCCTCCACAAATTGATAGCTTTGACAACTCTCCTAGGGTTGTATTACGGGGGTTTCACAACAGTTTATATAGATTTGCTGGGGGAAAAAAAAATAAATAAATAAATAAAAATAAAATTGTAATCTATCTATTGTTTTCTTTGATGTTCACAACTTATTTAATTTGAATTATGAAATACGGTGCTGCATTTTTTTTTTTTATAGAGAGGTGTATTCAGGTTACCGTGAATCTGGGTTCCCGTCTATGTAAAAGCTTCACCATGGGTTCAAGAATGCATCTTAGACCTTCTAATAATTTTTTAACTACATTCAATAACTCTTTATTTTTTTATTCTTTATCATTTTTTTAATTTAGTTGGTGAGCTTTCGTGTTGCCTGCACATTTCCTAAGCGTTAACATATTGCTTATGTCAACGCAATTAGCAATATGCTTATTGCTTGTTGCAATAAGCATATTCCAATAAGCAATATTGCAATATTCCCTATTGCAAATATTCTGGTAATTTACCAGAATAAATTACCAGGCTTATTTATTCTGGTAAATTTAGGAGTATTTGCAAACTGCCTGCAAAAGTGAGCTCTTAATACCAATATCATTTCCGTTGTTAGATGGAGCACATCTAAAAACTCAAAAAATGGCAATAAAATATTTCATATTTATGAGTTAGAATTGCTACCAAAGTTGAGATGTAAATCCAATGCAGAAACTTAAACTTCACTTTTTCCAGTTGACCATTATCCATTATGACAGAGTTGAACTTTTTTGGTAGGTCTCCAGATGTTCAAAGCTGATAAATGCACGCACCACAATACTTGCATTCTAACTCTAAATGCAGTTAGAATGAACTACAAAGTGTTCACTCAGTGTAGCTCAATGCAAATTCAAGTCACATTTTTTAGATTATTGTTTAAAAATATAATACAATAAAAAACATTCATCATCTTCCTTCTTCACAATAACCCATTAAATAATTTCAAATAATTAGAACAATTTCAACAGGTATTGATACTCCAGTAAAGCTCCAGTAAACTGTTCTCTGTCTAATTGTTACATCTCTATTTTTTACCCCCCCCAAAAAAATAAGAAAAAAACAAAAAACATTTTTCAGTTTTACTCGTGGCCCACATTTGATAAATCCAATTGAAGATGCTGACAGTGTCTAAGCATGATATAACAGCTATGCAAATGACTTATCTCACGTCATCGTCAGCCAAGGAATGTAGAAATGCATTACCTGAGGGCAACGTGTCGCTAGATTTAAGCTTCTTCCTGTCATCTGCTGCTGCCAAATTCAATGGCAAAGATATGTTGCTGGATACTTGCCTGAAAAGTGGAGTGTTTTTCTAGCCAGTAATCCTGTTGCTTGACTGCAGAGAAACACAGGAGGCGTCATATGTTAAATCCTAGTTCAAATTCTTCAAGACAGGGTTGCCTGGGCAACTGGAATCCCTGACTTCACAGGAGAGCTCACAGAGCGAGTTCACACAACACACTCCTCTGGGGGTTTGGGTGTCTAACTTCCTGCTGTTTAGTCCCCAGGTGTAAAAGTCTAGTTTCAAAAATTTGCTCTCTTAGGTGTCATCAACTGTTTTATTGCCGCATACGAACAATTTATCTACCTATCTGCCTCCCTGTATGTTTTTCAGCCTGGTTAGAAGTGCCATTTATTACCATAAAGAGTAGCACAGATCGGCATCTTCACGACTCGGTGTGATCCGGCTTTATAGTCTGTGCCAAAAAAGGCTTCAATGGTCGCTGTCCATAGTGCTGATCAGGCTCTGAATGTCAGGAAAAGAAACATCACTTACATCATTTGCTGTAGAAAAAAAACATCCTTGGATTTATTTTTGCTCTGTTTTTACAGTGCATTATTTTTGTCTCGATGCTATATGTAATCTTCATTAATGGTTCTGATTCTTACCTTTTTTTCCCCCAAGTTTTCCTGCTGCTATTAGGCAATTAAAATCACAGTTTGGCTGAGTTTTGTCTGGAAAAAAGTGCTAACTGAGTCACTTAATTTGTGTACTCTGCTGTATCGTGTTTTGCCTTCCTCTATAAACTGCTTGTTTGACCGTATAATAGTATTAAAGTGAGGAAATAAGCATCACACTACCCTCATGTTGCCTCTCTGCATGAGAAGAATCTAATTTATATTTACATATTTTTATCATATCAAGCAAATATTGCATTTTATCTACATTAGTTGGGAAAAACATCTGTTCTGATCACCAAAGAACTTAATGTAAGGCCTACATGTTTTTCTGCAAAAAGGCAGGTAAGTTCTGCCTTTTTGGAATAGCTTCGTGGCATGTTACATAAGATGTTTATTGTCTTTTCAGACTTTCTGTTTTCGATACAGTCTAATTTTACTGACTGAAAATCTTAGTGAGTAAAAGCTTGTTCCACGAATGCGACTCTGGCAGAATTTCAAGAGATAAATGCATAATCATGATGTCAAAACATTTGCATATGAGCAAAACAATAAGATTCCTATTTCCATACAAACATACATAAAAAGAACATATCGCTTCATATTGCTTTTACAGTAATATTTTTGAACTTCTGATTTGGTGGTGAAATAACTAATGCAATTCCCCTTGAAACTGAGGTATAGACCTCTGCCATCTTTATTAGCCTGCTGCTCTGTGCCGAATGTGGTACCCCCAGGGGAATAGGAGATAAGGTGATATGGATCACTGCACTGCAACCTTCCCCTTTTAAGGATGTCACTGGGGCAAATAAGCAGCCTGTTATACAAGGAATGATAATTACACACTTCATGTCGCCAAAGTACAGGATGAGTCCCTTTTGTTATCCACAAATGCTAATGGAAACAAAGGGACAGATCATTGCTATTCCTGTCTGAGAGCTTTTGCTTCTAGTGACTGGGATAACAATGGGATATTTTGTCTCCATGCTGCCTAGAGTGTATAATACCTCCCCATTGTCAGCATCTCCCAGAGCTCCTGAGGCATCTATCAAAAGCATACCCTGGATCTAATTAATGAGGCAAATGAACAAATGATTGTGAGAGGGGGAGAAAAAAACCCATGAGGTCATTTGATTTTTCTTCCCCTACTGACTCATTTTACTTCATCACTGTATAATTAAGACATGCTATAGTTCAATTGCTATAACATACTTATTTACATTGGAGAATAAGTGGACATGAAGCATGGTTTATTAATTTCTCTAAGGCTAAAGTTAAGTTTATAATTCACCATGCCTAGTAGAAAGAGGATAACTGATGAAATTATGACATATAATGACAAATGCCAGCCAGGGAATCATTTATTTCAGACTGCAAAAACCTTGCTTCTGCTTGTGTCTTTTCTAGGCTTATTGTCTTTTTTTATGCATTTTCAACAAATCTTGAACAATTATAATCCCTCGAGCAGAATCACCAATACCAGATTTTTGAAATCTATTCTTACCATCACAGAATGATTAAACAAGAAAGTGATTACTTAGCGATTAGGAGTGGATCAGAGCCTCTTTGTGACATTTGCATTGGAGGAGGAAGTCATTCTCATGCCAGAGGAGTCTTGGCTGTGGGCTCTTCTCTGGCTCAAGAACACACTCTGGGGTCCTATGGGAGTATAAATAGAGCAAAACAATTTATGTACTTTGTAGCCTCCTTTCTTTGATACTTTTGATGAACTGTGTTTAGATGCACTTTCACATGCTTAACAAATCAATAAACATGGACAACTAATGTGGTTTTCCACTTCTTACTTGATATACATGTTATAAGATTCCTTTGTGTTAGCTGATTCTTTTTTCCTATTTCTGTTTGATATTTTTGTTTATGTGTTACTGTGATGCAGTTTCAGCATGTGGACAAATTATGGAATAATTTCTATATTTATATATTGCCCAGCATTTATGTGACTTATAAGGATTCTAACCTCACACACTAACACATGACCATCACAAAGAGAGGCTTTTGAACACTTTGCTGATGAGATGGCAGACTGCACTTCACCTCTTTCTCCCACAGGACACCGTGTTCATGATTTTCTGAAAGATTTTCAAATTTCAATTTGTCAGACCACAGGTAAGTTTTTCATTTTGCTATCTTAAGCAATTTCAGGCTCAGAAAAGGTGCTCACATGTCTGAATCTTGTTTGTTGCATCACTGCATTTTAACTCACTTTTGTTGATGCAGCAGCAAACTGTTTTCACTGGCTCTCATTTTCAGAAGTGCCCATGCAGAGATTTACACTACACAATCATGTCTGCTTTCAATTCAGTGCCGCCTCAGGGTTTCTTATTCATTTTGTCCTAGAATTTTAAAGGGTTTATAAATAGTTGTCATATTTTTCACAGCATCCAAACCTTTTTCCAAAGATGGGGGAAAAAGTACTTTAAAGAATTCAGGCAGTGCTTTGCCTTCCTCAGCAAGTCATTTGTCTTTTCTAGTGACGCATTATCCCACTGGTATAGGGATACAGAAGTGACCCATAAACTTTTTCACATGCTGATATTGTCATTTGGATTTAGACATTACTAAAAATGTCAATATGTCATGATTTGTTTATGTTTGCAGTTTCTAATCTGCTGTAAAGTCACATGGCGACAACAATGACATTATAATTTTATTTTGTAATAAACTAAAAACAATCTGCTGTTTACAATTCAATTAATTTTTTATGTGGCACCTCATTGTGACACTTGAAGCGCTTTAAAAGAAAGTAATTTCTCTTTAATCCAACACACATTCTGTCTGATTCTAGTTATCAAACAATGTATTAAGTTCAGATCATTATTAAAATGAGTTTAAAAAATGTCTATCTAAGGAAACCAGGCTAACTGCATGGAGTCATCGGCTTGCAGAATTTACTTATCATGAACAAGCACATAGCGGCAGTGCTGCTTGGGTAGTGTATGCATGCATGTAGAGGAAAAACTCTCCTTTGAGAGTTAAGAAACCAGGCAAGAGGTCATCTGCCAAGACCAGCAGTCTACACGTAAGAGTTGGTTTTTGTTCAAGTGATATTAATGTAGCATTAGTTAAGGTAATATAAATTAGATAGCTTTCATGTTATAATCTACAGCTGTTCTACATATTAAGCTGTCAAAATTCAATTGCTCATATGAAGAACATGGTGGGATAGTTTTTTTTTTCAGCTTCAACCATCTTTTTAGGGTTAACATTTTTATCTGTTATATTCTACAAAAACAAAACAAATGTAGTTTTTTTTTAAACCCTTATATTTAATAAAGGCGCACCCATACTTGACATAACTGTTGTTAAGCAGCTGATATTGTGACATTTTCACAAAGACTGTTAATTTATATACAGTACAGACCAAAGGTTTGGACACTCCTTTTCATTCAATGAGTTTCTTTTATTTTCATGACTATTGACATTGTAGATTCACACTGAAGGCATCAAACTATGAATTAACACATCTGAAAATATGTACTAAACAAAAAAGTGTAAAACACCTGAAAATACACCTTATATTGTAGTTTGTTCAAAGTAGAAACCTTTTGCTGTGATTACTGCTTTCCACACACTCTGCTTTCTCTTGATGAGCTTCAAGAGATAGTCACCTGAAATGGTTTTCACTTCACAGGTGTGCCCTGTCAGGTTAATAAGTGGGCTTTCTTGCCTTATAAATAGTCATGAAAATAAAGGAAAATAAATTGAATGAGAAGGTTGTGTCCAAACTTTTGGTCTGTACTGTACATACACAACAGGTCATAGGTTTGTGCAAAGGCTGTTCTTTCTCTCACTCGGGAAGTCATATTGCAAATGATTAGAGAATACAACACACCTGACGATCGGGTTGGGCAATAGTTATGTAAAGTTTTATCTTAACATTTAGTGGTGCTATTTGATACCAATAAAAGTGACAAGAAAAACTATGTATTACTTATGTTTTAGGTAACTGTATGATTGGGATTACGTGTCACATTAATCATTGCCCCACAAACACAAATACTGCTCTTGAAAAACATTGTAATACTCTTATGCAGGACACCAGTCAAATACAGATATGTGATTTATATAGACATATATTTTAAAATATATGTCTATATTTGGAAATATAGACATATTTTCAAATTTATTTATATTTATTGATGGTTACATTGATCAAACTGTGGAGAAAGGAGTAAAACTAACAATGCTCTGCAAAATGGACAATTCCGGGGGTTTTGCTTTTGAAAACTGCCTTGGAAATATGCATGTGCTGGGCTATTCTTCTGCAGCATTCACTGTGTATATAAAAAGGAGTCTAAAGGGTCCAGGATACGCCAATGTGTTTGTAAAATTAAAATGGTTTCATTAATGCACAGTCCATTATTACAACCAGTGACACTGTTCTGTGAATGTGAAAAGGACACTATGAATTTTTAAATGATGGGTTTAAATGACCCAGTCACCGATCAGAGCAATAATATAGACTTGGCCCTGTCATAACCATACCAACTCTGCAGCCAAGGAGAAACAATTAGAGTAAAGCTTCTCTTCCCCAGTGGGTTAAATGCAAGTGGAAAGAGATAGGTTTTGTAATAGATTTTTATCCGTGTAAAATGAGATGCTGACCTCTAGGTTCAAGACACTCAAAGGCAACAGAGGAGTGGTACAGCACAGTCCCACTGGGGCTAAACGATATTCATCCAGGACATCATTCTTGTGCTGGGTCTGAGTCACACTATCAGCCATGACAGCTGCTCATCATGGCACTTATTGCCAGAAAGCCTCTAAGGGTTTTGAAAGACGAGATTGCATCCGAGCAATCAAGTTCTTTTTTTAAATGCCATCTCGTAGCTGTCGAGTTGGTCTTGTTATCATGTCATCTTCATGCATGAATGAAAGGGCAGCACTTTAAAATTGTATATCTTGTTTTTAAAGCAAACTTTTTTATCTTTACATTTCCTAATATACCCAAGAACTTGTCCTTGTCTTTTACGACATTGTTTTTAATCCAACACTCCAACATATATTTAAATCAACCACAGATTTTTTTTCACTCATTAACTATCCAGATTTTATGGGTATACTTTTACTGACTTAAAACTATTTTGTATAATTCATGCTGCTCTAATACCTTACAAACAGGACCAACAGTGACACGATAAGCTAGAAAAGACTGAATTTGCAAGGTAAGAATGATATGGATCATAACAAGTACAAGAAACAATTAAAGCATTTTGACACTATGTTTCAGTTATCTTAAAATGAGTTATGGTATATTCTACAAAGTTATTAGAATTGATTAAAACTTTCATTCCAAACCGCTTCTCGGCAATTCTTTTTTTTAACTTTTAAAAAAGTCTGTCAATTAAAACTGTTAAAACTATGACAACCTTTTTAAACATTAATGGCTTGTCTACAATGGTTTTATGAGTGTCATTTCCTGTAATGCATTCTGTAAATACTGAGCAATGTTTACAGACAGTTTTGAGTGCAAACAGTTTTCTCATTTACATCTTACATGTTTACATAGTCCCTGTGATATTAATCAAGTGCAGCTCATTTTCTGCAGCCACCCACAAACGCGTTGTAATTAATTTCAGAATCTAAGTCTGCTGTCTCTCGTAAAACATTTTGCTTTGGAAAAAAAGTTCTGCAATCCAGTTGATGTCTTTGAGACAGAGCAAATTAGGGGAATTTTATTATCTATTATACCACTCATCCCCAGGGTAATTTTGAGTTCACGCAGGTAAATAAAAAAATAATAAGCTAGTGTTTATTGAAATGTTTGTAAATGCATGAAATTTCTGATTTATCTACCTGATTTATACTGAAATGCATTCCAGTCTTGGTGAAACTTTGAATAAGAGTATGTGTTTACTTTATTTCACTTATTGGTTTCATCCCAATTTCCCTCCAAATGCAATGACAAAAATGTATAAGAATTGAATCATTTTGTTGGGTGGAGGCTGAAACAAACAGAACAAACAAACAAAAACTTTTAGTTAAATGAAAACAAATAAATCATGAGAAGTGTATTTTTAAATTCTGGTTGGATTTGGAGCACAGATCTCTGTCCTTAGTCATCTAAATGTATTTCTAATTATTACATTTATATTAACTATGATTATACAATATTATCAATTTTTAGATTATTGTTTATTTTGTATTATTGTAAGCAAAAATAGTATATGTTATCAAACAAGAGTATGTAATTAAACCAAACATTTGTTTTTTTAAGATAACGGTCCCAGTTGATTAACCAATCTCTACTGTCTGACAGTAGGAGATCTTTTACTTTTTTAGAGCAGAGAAAAGGAAAACCCCAGTTAATTTCAGATGGTCATGAGGGTGATGCACAACCTGTTGTATTCAGAGAAACTTAGTATATGTTTGTCTAATGATAGCACGATTTTCATTTTGAAATTTTGTATTAGCGGTGTCATGCGTTTTGCCTCTGCTCCAGGATAGTAATGTAAAAAGTGCTAGGTCAGCATTGTAGAGTCTTTATTTAATACATAGTGAGCAGCACTTTAGGCCTTTATCAGCTGAGGCAGACTCAAATAACTTTGAGCCTGGCTGGATCATCCTACCCTTTTTACACACTTTCTGCTCCAGTTCCTTCTGATTTACAAATTGCACACTTTGTTTAGCAACCCACCACCCCCATATTCTGATGTGAAGTAGCTTTTCACAAAGTCCTACAAAGAAACATTCGTAATTTAGCTTTTTATAGTCTCTGTTTCCCTTGATGATGAGTCACATGTGCTGTGTATTCTGATCGATCACCACAGAGACAAATGTTATGTCAGAGGTCTCCAAATGAAGTATTGACAGAGGCATGCACTCATTTTCTCTTTGAATGCCAGAGATTTTGTTTGTTCATACAAGATGGATAAATAGACCTAAATATCTCCTTGCCATTTTTCTACTTGCTAGCAGGTCAAAGAGATCTTACTGTAAAGAAAAGAAGCAAAATAACAGATCAAAACAGTCATCTGAAAAAAACTAACACAGAGACTGCAACTTCACCATCCCAACACTGCCTACAGTACTGTTTAAATGCCAAATATTTAAACATTGATACCTAGTTCTGCACAAACTAAAACAATTAAAAAAATAGTGGTTTTGAGTGGTTTTGGAATGACCATCATAAAACACTGATCTCAGGAAGTATGGGAGCATAGATAAAAAAGTGTGCATGAAAGAGGTAACCTACAAATGTGACTCAATTATAATGTTCTTTCTTTTTTTTGTTCCACCTCTTTTACGAACTGCAACAAATATTACAAGAAATTCATTTTTTCATGGCAAGTTTAACTCTGACTTGATGCATTGTATCTCAAATGTTTTTGTATTTTTGTGTAATTGTGTCTGATTTATTGAATTGAAAGAATGCAGTTATTGGATTTATTTTTGGGACATGATTTTAGTTTATTTTTGGTAATTCCAAAAGGAAGTGGATTACCCTGTTTATTGGCGCAGACATAAAATTATGCCCATAAACAGGGTAATCAAAAAGGAAATATATTTTTGCTTTTGCTTGGTGCTTACAGCTATTCTTTTGTCCATATGAAATTATATTACATTACTCATGGCTAAAATAGCTGTAGAAAAACTATGGAACTGATTATTAGTTGGGAACACTGGATTTGTGGGACAAAATTACCTATAACGGATAGATATGTTTTCCAGACAATGAAAATGAGAGAATTTTCTCAGCATTTAGAAAATTTGAAAAGCTCTTGTCATCGCTGCCACTTAAATACTTCTAGTTCATTATACTCAGTTAAGGATCGCTCCAGAGCAGAATAGACTATTCACCCATATCCCGGGATGCTCAGTCAGCCTAGTTGGTATAAACCAAATAGAAAGAAAAAATGGGACTTTATTGGAAAGGAAAAGTGTTGAGTTATTGCTATGGCTTAGTTTGATTTAAAATGTTGGATTTATTTAGTGTGGTCTTGTGGTAAAACAGTGTAACAGTGTGCTCACTCTGCCATTGCTGTTATTTACATTCTAATTTTGGAAGGATGTATATTTGTCTAATGTTGAACTGTGTAGTACTCCAGATACTTCAAAAACTCGGTGAAAGACAGAGCTCTGCCAACAAATAGGATTGTTTGCTTTTTTTTTTTTTTCTGATAGTTTTACATCTTTGGAGACACTGCTGATGACATTAAATTAAATCATTTTTGAAATAACTTTGAAATAGTTTAGCTTGGATTAAATCTTCCGTGATCTCTCAGTAACTGCATCTCTCACACTGAGTGAACATGTCTGCCAGCTTGATTTAACCAATAGTTAAGTTTACATTTCAAGCACCAGCCCAAATTTAGCATAACGTATCTCTTGAGTCTTCTTGGCATTCAGAAATGCTGAGATAGTTGCGTTTTTTGGAGTTTACTAATTCATCACGGCAATCAACTGTAAAATACACTCACGTTAAATGCCAGTAAATCCTTTGAGCTTTGCTTTTTTCATTTTTAAACATTTAGAACATTGCCAACTGATGCATTTTATCATGTTAATGAACTTGTCAGAGTCTGGATGATACACATTGAAGAAGGGTTCTCATTTATTTTTCTGTCATGTTCTGAAAACACTTAGATTTTAGCATTTTCCTATAACTAATGTCTCAAAAGGAAACATAAAAAATAACAGCTGGTGTCAGTTTAGTAATTCTCACTACTATTTGAAATGAGTTGTCCAATGAAATTATAGTTTTTTTCCCCTCTTTTATTATCTCCCATTTCATGCATTATGCCACTCAGGAGTTTATCCTGAGCACCAGCCAACTGCTTCATCTTCATATCTTATTTTCTTCTAAATTTCAAAGTAATCATCTTAGAAAATGCTAAAAGTCCAAGAACTCACTTTCATCTTTAGGCTCCCATATAATTATTCCGAAAGCCATGATAAAGTGCTGCATTTAAAGGCCTCCATCTCAACTGGGAATTTATTTGGTCAGGGTAAACCCTTTTCTTCACCTCGCTTATATCTGTGGCCTTCTAAATAAAGTAATTATGCAAAATTTTAATCTTTTGCTGTTTTTATTCCCCTCAAACCTGCTCTCTGTGTCATTGTAGGAACTTTTTTGTATTTTGTTTGATATTTGATTTTTTATATATATATATCAAAAATATTACTAATGGAGATTAGTGTTGTCAAAAATCACTGCAGATTTAATGCACACTGAAGTTTAAAAAAGTGCAGAATTGTATGGAGATTATAGTTCCACTCTGTGTCTACAGATGATTTTCATGCAGTTTCTTTAGAGCAGCTATTTCAAATTCATTAATGTCATCTGATATCTTTTAAGAAACCAACACGTAGCCATTTTTGTTACGCCAATAAGCATTTCCTGATCACACAGGGGTCCTGTATAGGGTTTATCAACCATTTCTTTATCTCACTAAAATAATCAATGAAAAAGCAGAAACGTTTATATTAGGCTCATAAAGGAAAATTATCAAGCATGGATTAGAATAGCACCACTCTAGTAGTCTCAATTAAAAGCTGGATGTTCTAATCTTGTTTGATGAAACCATAATGTTGCCATGCTGACACACACGCTCAAGTGTAAAATCACTAAAATATAAACTTTCATAGATGGCTGGCTCCAAGGGGTGTGCTCCTAATTGCTGTCAGTTCTGTAAGACAGAAAATGTGAGTAATACACAGTAAGCTGCAAAAAAACAGTTTACTGTAGCTGTGTAATGTAGTTGCCCAGCATCACTTACTGTGAAATAGTGAATTTTCTGAATCTTTCTTTTATGGCTTTCGGAAGCAAGTTCATTGTCATTTATTTAGTATCCTGTAATAAAATAAAATATTGAAAAATGAAAATACACACAGTAGCCACTTTGTTTAGTTAGCTTTTCCAGTGTTTGGAACCTCATTTCCTTCAGGACTGTGCTAATTCTTCATAGAAAGATTAAATAGTGTGGAAATAAAATAAAATAAATTCTCATGTCATTACTCTGCCAGAACTGGTCAGGGAAAGAAGAATTTATACATTCTGTGTGTTTAAATGAAAAAGAAAATACAGACATATTGGACCAGGATCCATTTATTAAATCTGCAGTTAAATTTTTATTGACGTGGCATAGTTTTCTTAGGTAACAGGAATGGTACTTCCCCTGTTATTGTAGTTAATCTGCTTCAAGATTCAACAAGTTGGGCATTCAGGGACAGTATTCTGAATATCTATGTTTTAACTCGAGCTGTAGCGATGCGCTAATCTCACGACACAATACGATACGCAATATCCTGCTCATAATACAATATATGTTATGATATTCAGCAAATGACATAATTCGATACATTTCTGAGATTTTCTGAAATATTTTAGAGGAACATTTTGGTGACATTTTGTGACTGCTCCATAGACTTGGATTGAATTAATTGAACTGATGGTTTAATACTGGTGTAATAAATGATTTTGTTATACATTTGCTTTGTTTAAATGTTAATTGTGTGGGCTTGTGTATTTGGTTATGAAGAAAAGGAACATATTTTTCCCTATTCATTTATATTAGATCATGTAATTTATCTATTGCATTAATAGTTGTAAATGGTTGTTTCATTACATATCATTTTTAATGTACATGTGCAACTGAGTAAAAAAATGTCATGTGTGATAACTGTCATTTAATTCATGTAGATTTGACATAAAACTAAAAGTAGGACTTCATTTATTGATACTCGCAGATAAAAAAAAAATCGATACTTTCTGAGGAAAAAAAATAGCAATAAATATCATAGAATCGATAAAATTACACAGCCCTGATTGTTTGGGCTACTTTTACTTTTCTAATGCCTTAAACAATTTCCCTTTTTTGGTCAAAAAGGGAAATTGATTTCCAAATGAGATAATTTGATTTTCCAAATCAGATAATTTGCCAAATCAAATTATCATTAAAATCCCAATAGATCAACATTTTCTGCAATACCAAAAATTATGATTTGGTCACAGAAGCTCAAATCTTTAGTGTTACACTTTTTGATGCCCAAACATTAGATGTCGTCTTCATTACATCTTGATGCCTAAATGCATTGTTTTGTTCCTATCTGATACTTTCATTTGCTATATGTTAACAAGGAAATGAAAAGGTTAACCTAATAAAATTGCTTTTAAGTGTACGTTTAATCAGCATTTGAATAAGTGTTTTAGACTTTTGAATGTGTGAATGATGTAGCACATTTGAAATATTTTTTCATTGTTCATTTGAAGCTACTTTGTGTTATTTAGCATTCATTTAGGAAAACAAAGAACTTAACTGAGCAGCAAAACTGGTTTCCTTAATTTACATATGACAATAAATTAGTTTTCATTCATTCATTGTTGTTTTTTCCCCTTCATGAGTCATGTTTGACTTTATGAAGGATATATTTTATTCCTTCACTTAGTACAATTAAATTTAATTTACAACATGAACTCATATTTAGTAAAGTGTTTTGACACTGCGGATCAGATATTTAAAATGTCTGTCTATCTACTCATTCATTTACACCATTCAAATGAGCACATATAAGGCAGGAGTACATAAAACCAGTAAAAATTTATTGCATTAGATAAATCTGTCCCCAGGTTTCTTTATGCAGCTCTCGGAAGTAGTTAAGTTATCACTTAAGTCATTTTCTCACACTATCAAGTAGCGGGCACAAAACATACAACTCAAACAAACTACTGATAAATTGAGTCTAGAACAGTGATGGGGAGATAAACTGAATCATAATGTAGTTCTGATGTTCTAATAGCATGCTTTTATGACAACAGTCTCAACCATATCTATTATGAAATTTTTAAAGATAAAAAAGCATCTGATTGGACCATCAATCAGACTTTATTACATATGCAATCCCTCTCTGCTTTTCTTTGCAACAAATGTGTTTTGAAAATGTCTCAAAGTGCAACTCAATGACTGTGGAATATTTTCCTTACAAAACGAAATTCAACGTCTTAAATACAGGTATCCAATAATCCTGCCTTTGCTTCAGATCTATTCAACAGATCTATAGTGAAAGAATGGACACTATAAAGATAGGGTTAAGCAAGGATTAAATAAATCATTACAAAGACAAAAAAGGATTAACAATTCAACATAAGTTTGGATCTCATTTTATCATTTTACTTAGAACAATAAGATTGTTGAAGGTTAGAGATGCACTAGATGTTATGGATTTGATTATTTTAGATGTTATAAATTTGAGTCTCTGAAATGGGCCAAAGAACTTGACCTTTTGTTTGGATTCACCCCTAAAAATGTAAGACAGCTTAGACTTAAACAAATGATTTGTGAACATCCCTGGATGTTTGTTCACTAATGTTCTCAAACAAGCCTCTGAGGTCTTCACAGCTGCTTTTATACTGTGATTAAATTTCATACAGGTGTGCTTGCAGATAAAGTGGCATCTTAAGGCAAATGAATGCACTAGATTTTATTTAAGTCCCATGAATTTTGTGGTTGTGACAAGCTGAAATTTCTCAAAACAAGTTACTGCATGTACCCGCTGAATTAGACTGTAATTTCCTTTCCGTTTTTAAGACAAAAGGGTAATGTTCCACTCAAGTCACTGCATTGAAAAGTGACATTAAAGGGTTCTACATTGTAAGTTGTTTTTTCCTTCCAATTTCTCAGAAATGACAAAAGAGCCTGAGGTATTTTTAATCCTACGCTTAGTTAACAAGCATTCTTGTACTAACAAATATGTGGACAGGCATACATCACTACTTCAGAAAGGTCAGACCTTTAAAAACTTTTTTCCCTTTGGTTTTTGTACCGCTTAACTGCAAAACAATGCATTTCAAATTCTGATGTTTCGATGTTACTAGCACACTGCAGAGATGTTTTTGACAAACCTTGAAATGCATTGTCATGTAACCTTTGTACACTATTCAAAAGACTCTCAATCACAGATTTACTGACCTCCACAAACAGATTACCTCCATATGTTTATTATTTCCTACAAGCATGTTTATTAGGGCTTTACAGACGCATTGTGTACTGTTCCCAAATAGATCCCTGAGGCTTGTCTGTGTAGAAACAACTTTTTTTACTCATGCATGTTGACAGCCTATGCTTGGAGCAGACTTGAAGAAATGCATTGAACACAAGACACAGAACTAATGAGAGGAGATTTGTGTAAACAGGACAAATTCTACTCTCCTGAACCAAGCTCCCTTTTTGTCTTCTTTTTGTGCTTTGCTTCATTAGTCAGTGTTGCTTCTTCACACTGCTGTAAAATCTCAAAGTCCTCACTGGATGACTAAACCTTCTTGAGGCATATGTTACATTATGTTTTTTTCCAGATAGGAACAAGGTCTCACTTGCACTGATACCATTCCCTTTTGTCCAGTTTTCCTGTGTTTTTTCTTTTCATTGTCACAAGCAAGTAAACAAGTCCGCCTTAGCATGCTCTCATTGTTGTTTTGTTGCTCTGTTTCGGTACTCTAATTGGGAACCATTGTGCTTGGTGTATCTAAATACCAATGTCCTTACTGATGAACTGTGCTTACCAATGCTTTTTTCTACTCTGCACATCTGTACCAGCAAGTATAAAAACTTGCTGGGAATTACATTGAAAAGGACTCACTATCTTACAAAATGCTTTGTGCAGCACTACATGGCTGAGTTGTGTCTTGAGCTTGTCATTAGAGCAGCTGATGGCTCTTCTCAAGAAGAATGTGCCCAGGAGGAAAAGGACAGAGATCAAATGAGTGGCTAGTCTCTCAAGTCATATGTGATTAGTTGCTATGTCCAGACACCTCACGCTGTGGGGTGCTCTGCTTCTCACTTTCTTGTCCATTTGAGCATCCACAGCAAAGCAAAGCAAAGTAAAGCAAAGCATTTTTGCTGGAGGACTTCTTTGTTGTTAATGAGAAAACGATGTATTCGAAAAACAAAGAATTGATGCGGGTAATTTCCTGACCGATTCTGTGTGCACAGAGACATGAATGTACTCATTCTGTTCAGCAGATTTGAAAATAAATTCTCTTGTCTGCATTTAATTATTGTTGCAATTTTCAAATAATTTTTAACCTTACCGTTAGTCACTTCTGTAATTTGTGTCTTGGATATGTAAGAACCCAACAAAAATTGAATGGATATAATGATTAAAAGTTTATTGAGATAAAGTCAAGAGACAAAAACAGATGTGCTTTTTACTCTAAAAATCACAGACAGAACAAATATTACTAAATGTTGAAAAGTAGAAATGAGACATCAGCTCTGTAATTTCAAAGTAAAGGCCTTGGTTGTGAACAGCATGATCAGATTATAAAAGAGTTGTGGAAAAAACAAAACACAAAAGATCACAAAAAGCCACTGTCACGGGTGGAAGACATAAAATTTAAAAGTTTGTATATCTGTAATAATACATACATTAGTCTGAGAAGGGAATTAACAAGATAGCTACCCAGGTCCCTGCTTTGCTTGCTACTTTTGGATGTTTTGCTTAGGCCAGTAGATACATTTTAGTGGCTCAGTGGTAGATCTGAGCCACTTTCCTACATGGAAGCTGCAGGAGTCCTGTGTTCGATTCCCAAAGCAATTCTTTATAGCTACTAATGTCTAAAGGCCACTAATTACAGTTATTTTCTTAGTGTCTTTTCTTTGATGTCCTTCAAAGCACTTATACAAGAATGTCCTTGTATATGAATGATGCATTATAAGTTAACTGGATTTCTCTTCTCATTGAAAAAGGCACATGCTAGCCAACTACAAGTGAGTAAAGAAAATTATAGTCGCATGTGCATGTGTTCATGTGTGTTCATGTGTTTGGAGATTTTAATGTAAGCAGGATGGTGTATAAAACAAACTGAGGAGACATTGGGATATGCATTGGAGAATTAGTAGCAATGATGCAATTCAAATTGTATGACATGTTTTAAGTATATCTCAATAAATTAGTAATTCAGAAAATTAAACTTACATTTTCCACCTGCAAAGTTTAATATTGTGCCCATTTTGCAGCCACAGTTTTTCCTTTAAATCAATGTTTCTGTAAATGTGCTTGTATGCAGCATTCTGTCAACAGCCAGCTTCTTTAACAGTGACATTTTACAGCTCTCCTTACTTGTGGAGGGTGTCACAATGGCTTTCAGCTGGAAATAACAGTGGCATAAAGCAAAATATATATATACACTTTGTCTTTGTTACTATGTATTTCTCTAATTTTCTAAGATATTTTGGGGGTTTCTTTGCTTACTAGATCATGTTAATAAAAATGAATTTAAAACAACAACATAAAAACAAAATTTGTCACTCTGCATTTTAAGCCTTATTCATTAGTTTTAGTCTTTCAACTTAAATGTTGAATCAAATCATCTTTCTAAGATGAAAAAAAATTATTGCGATATGTATATCACTCTCTTGCCTTAAACCATTTCCTTGTTGATACAAGAGAAAACCATTTTTAAACTCTGTAAACATAGGGATGTAATATAAATGTTATTAAGTCAAAATGAATTGCTTAGTTGTTTGACTATTTAACAACTTTGCAGCAAGACAATTGTCTAGTTTAATGTTGTGCAGGAATGAAACCTTGACTATCAAGCTAAATCGTGCAAGCAGCCAGTAAACCATGTGAGAGACTTTTTTTTCCTGCCTCATTTTTTGAGGGTCAGTTATCTCACCCCAGAAGTATTTCTGCTGTTTGACACCACACCAGGGAAATTCGGAACCAATGTGCTGCACCGGAAAATTAACTGTTATCACTTTGGAGACTGTTTCATGTCAACACTGCTGGTGTCAACATTCCCACAGGACAGTAATTTTATATTATAATTATTACTGCTAATATTACTTTTTATGAGCGATAATATTTTATTCAAATGCCTTGAGGCAATTTTATCTCAGGCTTGCAAGAGTCTGTATATGCTGGTATAAATTCTAGACTTTGTGTTGGGATATATATTGATGTAGCACAGATTCATTAACACAACTTAAGCAAATAATTTACTTGCTGTGTACACAGGATATCCTGCTGATGGACACCTTATGTTTTATTTCCCCTTTTCTCTCCCATTTGTTAGATTTCTTCTACTCATGGTATTGATGTATTGGCAACAGTGAGGTCACTATTGTTAATTGTAAACGTGCAGACATGAGTTGGAGGGCTGATATGTCAGTCAAACTTTTCTCACCGGAGAGTAAAAGAGAACAGAGTGATTTTTATGCATTTGCCAATCTAAATAAGATCTTTATATGTAAAAATTGTCTGATCACCAATCTCCCACAATTAAGGAAATCAGATCTCCCAAAATTGAGAAATCAGTGCACCCCTAGAAAATGTACATCCATATCACAGCTGTATAATATATAAATAAGCTACAAATAACTTCTAGGAGTGGTATGAAGTAATAGGCAAATTTTGGCATTGATAAAGGGTTCATATTACTCTGTTTTTTGGTGATTACCTACTGCTTATTGCTGAAGTATCTGATTAGCGCCTGCTTTGAATCTGTTGGGGTAAAACCTGTGAGACCACAAATGTTTACAGTGATTTTTACATCTTTATTGTAAGTATTGAGACAATGATTTGTTAAAAAAAAATGTATTTTTTTTTTTTTTTTGCAAATTGAAAAACATTTTTCACCATTTGACAGTAACTTTGCTCAGAAAACTGTACAAAACCAACTCAGATTAGGTCATCCCACTCTCCCCCTATGCTTCCTTCCGGTTTTTCTTTTTTCTTTTGGTGACACCCCAAGATAATCACTGGCCCCCAATTAGCCTTCTATAAAACTTGCTTGATACACCACTGCTCAGCAGTCTTAAGGTGAGATTTAATCTGAACATTAAGATGAACATAGTTCACATATTTTTAATATGATGCATAAAATGAAAACTTAGGAGTTAAACACAACAGGTCTGATACATAATAATAAATATCCTTATTAATTCAAAATCTTTTTTGTTCTTCTTTGCTTCAACCTCTGCACCAACATCCTCTCAGGTTCAATATGGCGCAAGATGCGCCATGATGCAAAATTATGCAGCTGAAAGAAATACAGAAATCTGTTGAGGAAAGCTGATCCTTGCAAACAGATTTAAATCCTAAATGATTAATATCTCATCTGTCACAGCTGCAAGTCCGCCAGAACTAGTGCGGACTTTGGTCTTACGTATGACATCAGGGAGTGTGACATTTGTCAGACTGTACACCTCTGCGGTTTTCAAGAGTTTCCTTTCAATAGCAGTATATTTGCATTATCAGAGAAGCTCATCAGTCAGGATGTTTGACAATTTTAAGGTTTTCACAACATTAACTTACATCAGTTTCACAAACACTAATATTGTAACATTAAAATTAAAGATACATTTATTTATGTGCATTAACACTCATTATTTTGTGTTAAATGAGAGATTAATTAAAGACATGGCACTCTTACCAAGTTTTTTGTGCTGCAGTCATGTAAGGACAAAAAGATAGGCGAGTGGAACAGAAGATTAGCACTAAAGAGAATATGATTTTTTTAAAGGGAGGCTTTTAATACTGAACAAATTTTTTAGTTCTTTAGTTCTTAACTTGAAAGAAAAGAAAACGATGCCCTGGAAGCAAGCATTAGGAGTAAATAATTTGAAAGAGTGTCTGCTGTGGTCGTTTAAATCCAAGCATGTCTTATTAAAAATGGAAAAAAGGGTCCATGCCACATTAAGGATTAGCTTTTTTTATTTGAGCATGAAATGAGCCCTATGCTGTTCATTGTAAAGACAAATGAATATTTTATTCCCACATCAGACCCACGCTCCATGGATTTCAACAAAACGTAGGACCATTTGTTTTACACAAATGACCACATTCCCATAACATGTCTAACACTTTATTATCAAGATCCACAAAAAAATCTAAATTAAATTTATTCAATACAGAGCCATACAGGGATGCAGTGACATCAGCTACGTAAACTTTTTATTAGAAACGAAATGAGCCAACTATCATGCACTGTGTGTGTGTATGTGTGTGGGCGTGTGTGTGCTTAATATTGTATGTGTTAAATATACACTTTAATGTTGTTTTATATATGCATTTCTATTTAATAAAACTCAACCTATAGAATCAGGATGATAAAAGTTACTGACCTCATAAAACAGCCTGGGAAACCTGGTTAGAAAGATTTGGCACAGTCCGCAGCTGCATGCTGTCACTAGAGCTGCTCATGAGCAATGAGAAGTCCAGTAATTATTATGTGATACACAGCTGCGAGTCAGTCTAAGTGAGTAAGACAGTGTTAGACAGGGTATCCAGCAACACACAAGTATAGATTCAACTCACATCTTCAGCAGTCAAATTGCATGCTTCCATGCAGCCTACATTTCAAGCTTAAAAGATGGACTTTGACGCTGTAGATTCGTAGAGCTAAGTGCAGTCATCCTCATTGGTTGGAATTACGTAATTTGCATATTGGCAACAAGCTGCAGCAACAGACAAAGTTGCTTGGGGTAATTTGAGCCTGGAGTAGTCTAAAGTATTTATATAAAAATATTCATTTTAGCCAACTTTTTCTGTAATGCCTTCATTACTAGTGTAATATTTTTATTAAGTTTTTTTTACCTAAATTAATTTGTTTTTTGACTTGTGACTTTGTCTTACTATTGCCAACAGCACAAAAAGCACTGGTGGTTTATTATTTTTCCATCCTCAGAAAAAAATATGCAAAAATATGTTTCTATATTGGGACCTCATAAAGTGTCCTACGTTGGCAACAGATAACGAGATGTTCTTTCACATTCAGCATACCAAATTATGTAGACAGAACCAGAAAATCTGTTTTTAGGAGTTAGAGAGGTGATAATACAGAGGACATACAAAAGTTGTACCATTCTAGAGATTTTGGGTAAATTTTACAGTCTGACTTTTTTTTTTTCACTTTTCTAATTTGTTTAATAGTTGGGTCTCACCTTAGTAACAACCCAGGTCACCTGGGCAGATCAACAAAATAATAAGAAAAAAGTTGTTAAATATTCTTGAGCCAGGCTTGTTTTGACTCATTTGTTCATGAACAGATTGTCTAATTAATTTGGTTCATACAGAATTTGGTTCAATAGCCTTTCTCCGGCTATTGAGAAAGGAATATTTGCCCAAGTCATGGATTGGATGTGGTTTTACCCCATCGCTAATGTATGACTGTGATGTAATATGCAAGCCTAATAGTAAAGAAGCTGTCATTTAGGTTAACTATATACTGCATAAACAACCATACACCACTACAAAGAGTGGTGGGTAGTTATCTGGATATCTTTTCCAGCCATAAAATGCCTTAAACATTCCTCTTGCTCCAAATTTTATTGCTCAATATTTCAAAGCTTGGCCAATACCGATTGAAAGGCTTTGCCTCTTTTCCTCTTCAATTACATTGCAATTATTTTTTGGCACCTTTGTATTAACTGTTTACACAAACGTGTAGAATCTTTACACAAACGTTTATAATTTATGTTTTCTTCAAATTGTTTTGAAATACCCTGTTCTGTCGCTGCATACATTGGCTTTAGAATAAGCAATATAGTTTAGAACTCTTGTCTCCTACAAATGTGAACTGGTATGATCTCAAAACCTAGTAGGTCAGCCCACAGACAGCCTGTCCCCCAAGAAATGACAGCCATAATAACTATCTTTGTAAGACTGCATCTTAGATGCTTTTAGATAACATGCTTGCATGACACTTAACTGTCTGAATTTCAGCCCGCAACTGCATGACCCTCAACCTGCAACCTTCTGGGAACAGCTGAGTGCAGATGGTCTATTCTTGTTAGTTTTCATGAAGCTCGGCTTAAATCCTTGTATGTAATCTGTCAGATCGGGCATCAGCCAATCACATGCTGTTTGTGCTCTGAAATGTTGGAATCAAAATGCCTGACAGCAGAGTGACGCTGATAACACTGCAGAAAATATCTATTATGATGGTGCTGACATTCTTTTCTTGTGTGGGAAAACAAACAATAGCATTAATTGAAACTTGATAATTAAAAACTGCAGACATCTCCTATAGAATTGTAAAAACTCCTAGTTAAAAAAGAATGTGTATAGTACAGTGAAATACCCTGTTCTGTCATTGCCATGCTCTTCATCTGAAATTAGTAAAACAGACATTCAACAAAACAATTTAGTTTTTTAAATGTTGTTCCCAGTAACTACCTAGTTCAGCTTGCAACAAAAAACTGAATATGATATTTTAGATCACCTGGTGAGGTTGTATTTTTGCTATATTTGTTTATCAAAAAGAATTTTAATTTTATATTCCAGGTATTCCTTAAATTGGAATTGATATTGTATCATTTAAAATGTTATCTTACCACTAAAGGATTTTACACCAATAAAATGTTCCCAATACAACCCCTGTCTTCCATAAGTAGGTCAAAAATGGGCTGCACTAATTTTTCCTTGAAATTTCATTGGAATATATTTCAAAGGAATTAATTTGGTCCTGATAACCTGTGACTTAAAACCATGTATTTGCATCGAGGCAGAGCTGACTGGGGTAGCAAGTGGGCACACTGTATCTAACCGTACTCAAAATTAAAAGCAAATCTTTTTTTTTTTTATATATGTTCACATATGTACAAATATGGTCAACATGATAATTAAGTGCAGCTGTC
Organism: Poeciliopsis gracilis; assembly: GCA_911649635.1. NCBI lineage: Eukaryota > Metazoa > Chordata > Actinopteri > Cyprinodontiformes > Poeciliidae > Poeciliopsis > Poeciliopsis gracilis. The sequence continues at coordinate 5,028,381 of CAJVRI010001403.1, forward strand.
CAAGATGAGCGTGCACCCAATGTGCATATACCAGCTCAACAGTGTTTGGGAAAAAGACGTCAGACTCCACTTAGCACTAGCTAGCTAACTAATTTAGCTAATTTTATTAAGTTCAATTAAGTGTATTTATGTAGTTTCACAACATGTCATCTCAAGGCACTTAACAAGAAAAGACATTTCAATCCAATCAAACCTAGTTTTCAGCAATGCATCAATAGTTCACTACTTTATTCAAAATTGGTTAAAATGTTTTGTAGGGGATACAGTGACTGAAGTCGGAGTTTGTCCTGGTGGCTAGCGATAAATCCTGCATCGTCTGTCTTGTCATGTCCTTGCCAAGACATTTGCCCCTCCTTGCTTGTATTAACTAGACTTAATGAAAACATGACATTTACAATTATAATATTACACCAGACCTATTTTTCAATAACTTTTATGAAAAGTATGTTTGCTACCTCCTTAAGGGTTGTCGATTTTTCAACATGAGAAATGAGCCTCTTCTGAACGCATATTGCAATTTACTGAATATTGCTGTGTAATAGGAAATTTATTATAAACAATAATCTTTAACTAAAATGACTAAAATACGACAAAAACTTTTTAATTCTAATACAGATAATTTTTTTGTCCTTCTTATGGAATAGCATAGGGTCTTGTCACTCATGCTTCCAACCCCCAATTTACACTGCTTGTGTCTCCGCTCCACTCCGCCACGGAACTGATTCCACAGCAATTGCACACCCATTATAGTCAATGAGAGCATTTACACTGCCTCCAAGGCGCATTTTGTCGCACTGCCATCTGGCATCATTAAAGCAGAGTCTATTTTTGCCGGACGCCAGAGCAAATGCGGAGTCAATCGAAAAAGATCACATCACACCTACCGCACCACACCAATCTACAAAGACTGAAACCTATTAGGTCATTTCTTTGTCCTAACGTCATAGTAGGAGTGTTGGGTAAGGTAGACTAAGGGAGAGAGCAATAGACGAAGAAAAAATATTTTTGGAAGTTGATAACTACAGTGTTTTACATGACACCTTTCACCCTTTTCATCACTGGTTTTATCTTGGGATCTTGCATTTCCCAAGCATTCTTCTCTAGACTTCGCAGCGGTTAATTTTTTATGTACATTTAGCCAGCATTTGCTGTGAACACCAACATTCATTTCTCCCCATAAAGATATATACTGTTAAATATTTTTGATATAAACAAATTAACTGGAAACAATGCTATTAAAATGAAGTGTAACTATTATTCAGGCATTTTTCAGAACCAAAAATCTGTAGGTTATCGTCACTGTTTTGGTACCAATCTGTATGCTGATTGCTCTGAGATCCTATAAAACATGAGAGTCTAGCAAAATGCCATGGTCAACGTTGCAAAATTTGTATAAATGTTAAGTTGCAGACCTAATTAAGTACTGTTATCACCTTTTTTTCTTTAAATGGATTGCTAAATATGCCTCTAATGTATATTTATGTATTTCAATAAACATGACATTGCATGATGAGCTAGACAAAGAATCAAAGGTATTGTACATGTTTGCATCATCAGTTGTGGCCTAGCCTGAATTAGCTGTGCTTCAACACAAACAGCAGTGTGAGACAGATAGAGGAAGGGAACCTGTCATTCGAAGCATGAAATCCCTTTAACCATGTCCTCTGTCACTCAGCAGTCGGTAGGAGAGCACAACATGCTGAGCTGTAAACTCACAGGTTAAGAGCCAGGACCACCAATGTTGCATAGTGAATCTGCTTTCGTAAATGTAGCAATCATTTGTGGACCATCTCAGTTAGCGGACATGACTTATCGATACCTAAGCATCCCTCCTACTTACATTTGACAACTGTAAGTGCTGCAGACTAATAAACCTAATACGTGGTGCACTCTTATCCCATTGCATATTAAATTGGTTAGTTTATTACACTTTCTTTAGGTATATTGCCTTGCCCCTAGTATATCTTGCTCTGTACTCTATAAAAGCAGGAGGAGGAAATTTCACCTCTTATACTTCACACAGGCATTGCACATTATTGCTGTACTTTAGCACTCTTGTCTCTCATACACTAGATACCTTTCCAACTCTTACTGTGCAGTGCTATTGGATGCCTTTTGTGAAAGTAGCTTAAAGGCATAAAGACTTCTAAATATGAAAAGGCACTGTGCCTTTCACCAAATGCTCATTGTCTTTTTGTATGACATTGTAGAATAAGGATGTTATTTTTTATATTGTTTACTTGTAATTTGATACCATCTGGATGAGCACATCTAAAATTTTTTTACTGTTTCCACCCATTCAATTAACTGTGCAATTGCATTTTGTCACCCCACTGCCTCGCTGTACAAGTAATAAAAGTAAAAGCAGATTATCATAATACAATATACATTTTCTGTTAAAAAATGTATATTGCATTTCTTCTCCAAGTAGGTTGGAGAAACATTTGATCATACTTTTGGTACTTTGACCACTATTGCCCTTCAACGGATTTACTTTATTTGCATACATTTATAATTGAATCTTTGTAAAATAAAGAAAAGAACAGGATCAACACCAGGACTTTTTTACTTGGATTTTCCAAATAAATAAGTAATACAGGAGTGTCACAGCCAGTTATTTGGCTAAGGGGGGTACATACAGTTAAATACCCCCCATGATGAAATCATACAAAATTTTTGATATTGCCATGGAAATTACCATGATAAAAGCAGTTTATACTTGTAATGCATCCAAAAAGCAAAGACAAAACCTCCACAATGTTTGATTGATGGTTATTTTAAAACTGACAGGCTAAAAAAGATTATCTTTCATGATATTTAATGGTCAATAGAGTGGGCTCTCTGTCTTGCAACTGACAACAGCCTCCCTCTGTAGTTCTTTACCAGATTGTAAAATGTCTCTTGAGGTGTACAAGCTACCTCTTCCGTGGCAAATTGCTCCAGCTCATCTAGATTGTTTGAACATTGACCTTATCACCCACCACACATTGTCAATGGGATTTAGAACTAGGCTCCTTGAGAGATACTCCACAGCACATATTTTTGTGTCCTTCTATAGGTTTATGACCAACTAGCAGGTGTACTTTGGACCATTATCTTGTCAAAAGATTCAATTGCAGACTAAAGAATGACTTGCAACTGATTTCTTTAAATTAATTATTGTTCTCTCATTAAGTGTACTTATTAATATGAATGGAAATGGCAAATCGTTTATGGTGTTTTTGACTCTTACTGATTACTCAAACCACTTTACACTAGAGCCACATTCACTCCCTAATGTGCAGATATGCAATGTTGACATGCACAAAGTTCCTTGCTGGCATTGAAATGTATTTAGATTAAATAATCCAAAGTTATTGTTTATATTGGCACAAAATTGATTAATCCCACTAATGTATCAGACTTTATTCAGAATAAAAACACCAGCATGCAGAGTTGCAAAACTTCACCTAAAACACATCATTAAAAAAAAGAAAGTCTACTTTAGTCTGTGCTGAATGTAAAAACAAACAAGTACAGTTGTGTGATCATTATGTCTTCTGAGTGTCCAGAATGAAACCATGCAGGCTCTAATCATGGCTAAGATGTTACTCACTCCCTAATTAAGCTACAGGCCAAGTAACGTATGCTGTTTGTTGGTCTAGAAGCATTTCAGGATGAGAGACCAACAGACTGGTTTTGCTTACCTCAAATAACATCTAGCCACTGTAGACACAAATATGTCACATTGACGTTGGGCTCACGTGTGCAGTCAGGTTAATTTGCCACAGTCAGACCGACATGATCATTATAAGTGTTTACATCAGTATAAACCACTCCTCTCATTCAGATCACAATTTAATTCCAATTGAACTGAATCTGATCAGAATATTTCGACTGGTGTGTTTGCATAACATATTTTTATTCCCACTGGCCATTTATTCTGATTACGTGGGTCCATTTACTGATACACAGGTTGGTAAGCACCCCGGGGTTTAGTATCTTGACCAGGGGCAGGTTAGCATTTGCCAGGAGGAAGCTGGATATAGGGTCAAATTGGTTTGAATTATTATTTTTTATTTTTTTCCCTCAAATAAATACTTGTATTCATCTTTTGAAAACTGCATTTTGTTTTTACTCCGGTTATCCTTGTCTTCAGACACACATATTTTTAGAAATAGAATAAATATTACATTTAAAATCTTCTTAACTTCTCTGAGAATTCTGTGTTAAGCTATGTTATTTTCTTGGCTTTGTTTAAAACCACAGAGTAGGATTCAGATCAAATCTGTTCTAGCATGCTTGCAGTGTGTAAGCTGTATTTCCTCCACTGGCTGCTGATGCAGCTGCAGCCTATAAATAGGCCTGGCCCAGACAAACAGAGAGAGGAGGGCTTCATTTAACCCCTGAGTCCCATTCCTAATGTGACCCCAATAATAGGAGCCATTGTTATAAGAACAGTTTTCCTGGATTGCCAGGAAGGTTGCAAGTTACCTGCTGAGAGAACCAGCCATCTTTAAAGACCTGGAGAAGCATGGCATCCTGTTTTGAGTATCTTTAAAGCCACCCCATTGTCAGCTACCTGTCATGGTCCTTTCTTTTGCCTCACAACTATTCCCTTTGCCAACATCCACTCTCTGCCACAAAGCCAACAAGGAAAGGGTGGCTAATTCTCTGCCATTCACGCCTGCCTTTTGATATCTCCAGATGGCCAAGCACAGCGGGAGGATCGGTGTCTGTATTCCTCATATGCATTACATGGGTTGAATTCAACAATGCAGTTGTTGCTGAGCTTTCCTTCCCTAACAGTGCGTTTCTGCAATCAAAAGAGATTTCATTTCCCACTTGTACAGCCATTTTGGCACTGTTTCGGTCTCTTTTTTCACACCCTCTTTTTCTCCTTTCCTGTGTTTTATTTTTCTTACTGAGAGTTTTTACTGCAACCAGGTTCTCTTGGGGAGATATTCAGTGATGTGCAGATTCTTTCAGATTTATTACACATACGTTTATAGGTCAGTCTTCATTAAAAGGTAAAACCATTAAAAGATTAAAGGGGTATAGATGATGAGAAGATTCTTTGCAGAAGAACTGTCTAGGCTGTCTAAATACATACATGCACACACACAAAGTTTTATATTCTGGATGCTTTAGAAAACCAATGTTTTTGTGTTGTATGTGAGCAGCTTAACAAAATATGATCCACTTGTTGCTTAAATGATTACTGGTTATTTTGAGGAGGTTTCTGAAAGGATCACTGCGGTAAATGGAGTAATTGCTCAAGTTTGGGTAATTATCAAACAAAATTTTTCAAATACGTTTTGCTTGTTATGTTCCCTCTCAAAATAAAAAGACATACTTTCTTGGATTTTACATTGTTTATGTATATCGAAACTGAAGAACACTTTCACAAAAGTACTTGCAGGTCCTAAATGTCAACATGTCTAAGATTTTTGTATACATATGAAACCAAAACGCAAAGGTAGAACTGCACCTAAAATAGCTACACCATGCATTGGGCAGGTTTGTGCATTTATGCAGCTTACTCATATTATAATTAGGTTATATGCATGCACTTAAGGAAAGCTCACCTGCGTGTGTATGCGTGTGTGTGTTTTTAATTTATGTGATTAATTTATGTGACTTACAGCTAGACCAAAATGTCTTCCGTTTTTGAAGATTGGAGAGATTTGTGTAATGCAGATTCTGGGGGAAAAAAAACAACTGGTTTGCCCCCTGAAAACAATTGGTAGTAAATTTTGAAAAAAATGAGAAAAAAAAAATTTGCTGCTGCCTGGTTAGATTTATAAAAAAAATGTACAGGGATGTTGCAGAAAGCACAATTCATTCTCGACTCTAATGAGACTTGTTTGTTATTTTTGCAAGTAATTATTCTAGTCAAATAAATTATCTTAATTGTGCTTAAAATTGTGTCTCTCCATTTTAATTATAGAATCATAACCTTAAGACTTTGGAGGTGATGCTTCATATGTAAATGTTAATAAACAGAGCACAAATAATTTAGCTGTGTGAATAAGATTTATGTGTACCAAACAGCAGAGGTGCATGGAGGAATTTCTGTCCAGCTTGGCGAGGCTTATACAGTAGAATGTATTTTGGTGCTCAGAAGCACTGTATTTTATGGACGATAAGCACAACTATCACCTGATTTTGTATGTTTGCCTCTGTATTGTACATTTTTACCTCGATCTGCTTTCTGAATCCAACATAGAATAAAAACAACTAGAAGGGGCAAAACAGATGAAGAAAATTGTCAGAAAAACAGCTTTGTGAACACCTTTGCTCCATGAGAATTCACTATGGTTTTGCCAAGATTTAAATTTACAGTTAAAATACAGTTTCATATTTCATGGGCAATGCCAAAGAAGCAGGTTTGCTTTTCAGAGGCAAGCAGCTATAATAGATACCCTACTTTCAAAGAGAACAATCACTCACTTTTATAAATACAATTTAGCTTTAACGCTTCATGTGGAAATGTATAGAAGGACTAATCCTGAAATGCTTTGACATTGTTTACCTGCTTGGGGGATTTGATTGGATCAGAACGACAGCATCAAATAAGGAATCCCTGGCCCACCAACAATTTTCATCTTCAAAGCAGTGTTAGTGGCTCCATTAAAATCCTGTCACTAGTTTTCCTTTATGGATGTTGAAGCTTCTGAGGAGAGGAGAAATCTTATTCATTCAAATGCTAAGTGACTTAAGCACTCCTTTGAATACTAGAAAGGGAAGAAAAACTTCTCTCATCAGATACAATGCTTAAAAAAGGAAGAGATGAGACCAGTGTTTTGAACATCCACCTCTGTAGAATCTTGTTACATGCCATTACATCTGTGGAACGCGGACTGCTTCGAGATTTGACACATACAGAACACTGCACTGTGTCAGTCCTCATTATATTTTAGCCATGTTTCTGGACATAGACTGGTGGGGGGATGAGAGACCTTCTCTGTGATGTTACCATATCAGCAGGGTTTTGATGTTTTACCTTGGTTACTATTAGAATGTGTGATATCAATGTGTCTGCTTCTAATTTACAAAAGAAAGCAGAGTGCAAACTGGTCTGCAGGCTAAGGAATAAAAGTATTCTTATGGCTTTTATGGATACCTACAGCTCTGATAATGGGTTTTCTATTCTGTACAGGTCACAGATGGAGGTACAATCAAGCAGAAAATCTTCACCTATGATGCCATGTTTAATACAAATTACTCTCATATGGAAGACTACCGCAGGCGTGAAGATCTCGTGTATCAATCAACCGTCCGGTGAGTCTCACTTTTAACTTAAAGCAAAGAGTTTTTACTCAATTTCATTCTAGTTTCTCATTACATATTTAAACATATCTGTGATACAGGGATTACAAATGCACAGCTTCCCTTCTCATCATCTGCAGTCTGCCAGTCTACAATGACATGACAATAGAGTTAGTGTATTACTGTAGAAGACCATAAACATTGTGTTATTTCTCATGTTTGGAGAAATAATAGTTGTAAAAGGCTTTGTTAAAATCTAGTCTGAAAAGTCCTGTTTTCAACCAAAGTAGAGAAATCTTACCCATCTTTAGCACAGTAGTATTGAGATAAACACCTGCAACAGCTGTCTATTACTGTAAATATTTGTTGCTAAATAGATAGATAGCATAAACCTACTGCAAGTAGAGGAGAAGTAGAAAAACAGAGAGCAGTCAGAGGGGTCAAGAAGCCAAGAAGCAACAGTTCAGTCCTGTTCCTTTTACCCAATGGGTCAAAAATATAGCTGGCAATCCATCTCCCCTCGCACAAAATTCTGGCTCTACTGTTGTTTTGGCAGTTCTGATCAGAAACAGCAGTAAGAACAAGGAAAATTTGGCTTTTCATTTTAGCTACAACATTCAAACCTAGAATATGTTGTAGTTTGCTTTCTTCTATAATGATCCCACTTTAATCATTTGAACTTCATTAAACTTTTTTTTCCCACATTGGGTTCCTTACTTGCATTTTTTTCCGCTATCTTCTGTGTGGTTTGGCTGCCCAACAGAGGATGATTTATCTGGACAATCCTACAGTCCCTTTGGGAGAGTAAGCAGCATTGAAACGGAATGGTGTACACACTTAGAAACATGGAAACATGACTGCACACAAAAAAATGACATCACCCCCCACACCACAGCACATGGGTGGTAAAGTGAGAGAAAACTCTCAAAATATCAGCTGGATGCTACCTGCACCTGCATACTTATGGGGACACAGGGTTTGAGTTATATACCTACAAAGCAAAAAAAAATTAAAAAAAATACAAGATTCACTCACAACAGGTATTTACTACAGAAAATAAAGAATGTAGCTGTGTTTATTAGTACCATTATGTGCATGTGTTTTTTTTTTAACAGCTTCAAAGGTGCTGAGGGGATGAAATTAAATAAATTAAGAAACACACCATTAAATCATTAAATGTACCATGAAGTAAATAAATGTTTAATTAAATGTTTTAATAATTTATTCAATAGACAATTACTTATTTATTTAGTAAATATGTTGTTAAATCAATAAAATGAAAACTTATAATAGCCAATGCAGATAATTAAATAAATGTGCATTTAATTATTTCATGGTTCCCATTCCTGCATCGTCACCATGGTTTGATTTTTTTTTCGGTCACACTCGCCCACCAAGTTGACGGGCTATGGGCAGAGCTAACATTGATGTGTTAAACCACAATATATTCGGTAGCCTGAAGCCAACTTGAGCTTTCTGGCATTCACTCAAGTCTTTGACTTTTTAGAACATAGTGTGGATGACAATCTCTTGCTCCTGTGTAGTCTGCTAATTGTTGAATCTCTCCAACGAACTCACAGGAAAGCTCATTAAAAATCCTCCATTACAAGGGCTGCCATGATTTTCAAAGAATCAGGCCAAACTAGTGGAAAAGAATAACAGAATACTAATATCCTTTATTGTCTAACAGTAGGGAAATTTATGTCATGAAAGTCTCTGGACTTAGAGGCAGGTGGGTTCACACAGAGAACCGACACTGATTGGTGTTATCCCTCCCATGGTCCTGCCTTTTGACTTTGATGGGCAAGTCCATCCATCCATTTTCTGAGCACCCTTCTCCCTAACGGGGTCGGGAGGTGCTGGTGCCTATCTCCAGCTGCGTTCCGGGCGAGAGGCGGGGTACACCCTGGACAGGTCGCCAGTCTGTCGCAGGGCAACACAAAGACAAACAGGACAAACAACCATACACACACACTCTCACACCTAAGGAGAATTTGGAAAGACCAATTAACCTAACAGTCATGTTTTTGGACTGTGGGAGGAAGCCGGAGTACCCGGAGAGAACCCACGCATGCACAGGGAGAACATGCAAACTCCGTGCAGAAAGACCCTGGGCCGGGAATCGAACCCAGGACCTTCTTGCTGCAAGGCAACAGCGCTACCCACTGCGCCACTGTGCAGCCTTGATGGGCAAGTTTGACAGATAAAATTATTTCATGCTGACACTGCAGGAATAGAAACCATGAAAAAATTAAATGCACATTTAATTATTGATCTGTATCAGCTATTAAAAGTTTGCATTTCAATTATTTAATGGCATACTTAATAAATAAATAAATTATTTAAGCATTGAATTAAAAATGTATTTATTTTATGGTATATTTAATTAATGATTTAATGATGCTGTTATTAATAAGATTTTGTCCCTTTTGGCACTACATAAATGCTGGCTTTCACTTTGACCTCAATCTCCCATTTTCTTAGCATTATTTTGCATAACTGGAAGCAGCTGTGATTCAAGTGTATTTGAAATTGTGGTAAAATATGAATATGGCACATGCCGGGCAAGTGTCAGATTGATATTTACGCATGATATAAGTGCTTTTAAAAGCACATGGGTAGGTGTTTGTGTGTGGGTGAGATGGTTAGTTTTTTTTAATGCAAATAGCATCCTTTTCCCTGTCTCTTAATAGCAATGAAACATGCCTATGTCTCTTTCTTTATGTCAATGATATTTTATTCTCCTCATCTCCATAAAATCTCCCTGTACTTGGGCAACAATGTTTTTCTTCCCAATTCTTTCCCCAAGAACACATCAATTTTACAGCACAAATGTAACTTTTGTTTTAATTTAACACACCCATATTCAGTGCAGATCAAATTTCTGCTTTATTTGTTCCATTTTTTTCCACAATATTTTGTTAAAGGATTCTTATTATTTTACTTCATTACTGTTGGAAGTCATTTAATTGTGTACATATATAAAATTACATTTTGGTTACAATTCCAAAACAAAATATTGTCATTCACTTTTACCCCAGAATGGTCTATTCTGCTGAGATTTATCCACACTTGTTTTTTTAGTGCAGAACGTTTCTGTTATGATTATTACAGAGCTGAGAAGCAAACAAACTGTATCAATTCAAAGCTGATTTTGCAGTAGGGGGTGTTGTGTTTGACAATAGAGACAACTTAATACCCTTTCTTGTTGAATAGAACAAAATGTAATAAAAATGGTAATATTCTCAGAAGTAAATTATACGCTGACTTTACTGTTTCATCTTTCTGAAAAAAGAAGAGCCTTATTTTTTGACATGCATTATAGTTTTGATTCCAGTGAATATTTGTGCAGCTTTATAGATTGACGATGATTAAAAAACAAATATTAACAGGGAAAAATATCGACAATGACATCTCCAAATTCCTTTGAACGTATCTTTTTTTCAGCTTAACCAGGCTTGTCTTGGTCTTTCTTTGATAGGAAGACTAAATATATTTGCTTAATTATGTCTAAAAATTGTTTATTTTAGTATTTCTTGTTTAAAAGTAATACAGACATGTGGAGTTTTAAAATTAATAAAGGGGTTGTATTTCTTAGTCTTTGAACCTTATTTGTAATTTCTAATACATTTGAGTTATCCAGTTCAAATGTTGACCACTTATATTTTAAATAGAATGAAGTGACAATCAAAAGGACAGGTACTGAAAAAAAAAAAAAAAAAAAAAGAACAAAGTTCAGTAAAAGTAATTCTTACTTTAGGAAGTAAATTGACAGAAGGAGCTCTTGACACTGGAGACCATTTTAAAGAAGGACATTTTAGTCAGAGTGGTTAAGCTGGGAGGCAGGACAAGGTCTCCCTGAAGAACAGAGTGGTGATGAAGAGGTGGCACTTGAGTTGAGCAAAGTGTTTGGCAGCAAAAAGGAACCCTGAGCACCTAAGAAACAATGAAAGAGAGAGGAGAAAAATGGAACCAGAAAGAACAGGTTGGCCTGACAGTCTCACTGCTTGCCTGTGTGCCAGATGCTCTGGCAGAGTGTGGTAAGAATGCCAGAGCTGATAAGCTGCTGACATTGATAAGTTAATGCCGAACAGGTTTTCCAGCCACAGGAATCCCATGATACCTCACTCTGATTCAAGAATGCGGTTGAGTTAGACCTTAAAAGCACAAATGGGCAAGGACAACTTTGACCCACTTGGGACTAGTGTTAAGTGATAGCAATTGAACATGATGAAAAAGAAGGTCTACTCTTCATTTGACTACTAAATGCCAAAATGCTAGTTATAGTTACAACATCCAGTCAAATAAGAGTCAGATACATTTTTTATCATAAGGATTTAGATTTGTCATTGTCACAATAAATTTCCATTAATGATGTTTAAGAAACAGAATTTTCTATATAGTTTGTGTACTTATCGTCACTTTTATTGTTATCACAATAGTACCACAAAAAATTGTGACAAAACTTTAAGTCCATATCACCCATCCCTACAGTCAGGTTTTGTATGAACTAAGAACTTTTTTATTTATGGGTTGTGAAAGTTATTGAGTATGTAATGCTAGAAATCCATGTACTTTGATAAGTCAAGTCCATCAACTCTAATTTGGTGGTGTATACTTAGCATAAATAGAGGAAACAGACCGAGCCCTTAGATATACTGTAAACACTGAGAATCCTTTTTTGTGCATTGTTTCCTTGTTACCTTTACCTGATTCTGTAATTCCTCCAATCTTTTATTCATTTATCAGTAAGCTATGCTTTTTTTGGATTTGAATTTATGAATGCAACAAATATACAAATGCATAACAAATATACCCAAAGCTTTGTTAAGGAACCAAACCCAGAAAGATGAGCTTCATCAGCACATTATAAGCAGTCAGCACTAAGCCAATCACACTTCTTTTGGCATGCACCAAATCACAGCATTATTCTCGTCATTCTGTTTCATCCTCATTCCTTGAGGAAACATGGCTGATTACACACCTCCCTCTGCATCTAGTCCACTAGGTAATTTGTCTCTGCTTTTCATCAAGTGCAAAGTCACTTGCCATTGCCAGTTCTTGCCCATTCACTCAAAATGCCTGAGGCTAGCAACATTATCTAACAATGTGCTTGTTAATTTGATGCAAAGTTTGACTGCATGAGGTATCAGAAGCTTCTTTATCAAAACAGTTTTTGTTCTGGCTCTCCATCAAGACTGTGCAATTTGTTTGCATTTGTAGGCAAGAGGGGTTCTTGAGGAAGGCCGCCATACAGGAAAGAGCTTTTAGATGCATCTCCTTGAGGACAATCGATCTCTTTTTGCTTTTTTCCCCCCCCACCACAACTTCTTGTGGGCCCATTACCATTGATCACAACTGTGGATGGCTGTTTTTTAGTGTACACCTGAGGTGTGCCGTGTTTAATCTTGTTTGAGGAACATTATTTTTTTTTACACTATTTCAATTTTTTATTACATTATTACATTTAATTTGTGTTGACATGAGATGTTTTTTTATAATACTCTGGAGTGATACTTTTTTTTTATGTTTTGTTTATTTTAAAACATCCATCAATGATTTATTTCCAACATTTTGTAAGATCCACTGTTTAAGCACAAACTAACAATACAAGCTTATATTAAATTCTGTTGAAACATTGTACCCAGGAAATATTTAAAAATAAAATGAGGTCACTAAAGGTGGTAAATGTAGGGGTAAAAGGTGAGAAGGAATTGGGTGTTTTCCAGCAAAACATATTTTTCCTTGTTAAATCTGAAGTCCAAATCGATATTCCAAAGCTGATGCTTCTGGGGAAATAACTGCCATTATGATGGAAAGTCTACTTCAAATAAAATGGTGTTGCCATTCTAACTCAGATTTCAAACATTAGCTCACCCATTAACTAACTAGCCATATTCACTAACTAACTGCAGCAACAGAGTTTTAATACATTCAAAGTCCTGTGCTGTGTTTCTCTGAACAGATTCTCAGTGGACTGGCACCTCTGAAAACCTTGACATCAAAGATTAGAGCAGTGCTGAAAAATTAATTCCACCAGTCTTAATATTTAACAGAAGTCTTGGTGTTAAGACTGCAACTTCTCCTCTTTTCCTACTCCTAATTCTGATGGACATGAGTTTCTGTGAAACAGGAAGGGGCTACACAAGCATGCAACCACTACAAAACACTGGTTCTGGCTTATTGGCTCAAATCTTCATGCGTTTTCTGGATTTTCTTCCACACCTCAACTGATCTTATCTCTCTTTTTCCTGCCTTGAGCTTTGTTTGTTGCTGTTTTTGTGTGTTTTGATATGAATCCACGAATGCAGAAATCATTGTGGATCACTGAACCACAGCTTTTGTTTGTAAAAACAAAGCAACGAGCTACATCAGCATTTCCCAAGACAAAGCCAATTACCCTACCCCCAGCCACCAGCCCAGAGACAGATTTACAGTGCTATTCTCATCCCTTTAGCTCTGGTTAAAAAAAAAAAATGCTTATTTTATCTTACTCTTATCCCTGAAGGAAGTGCCAGTAGAGAAAAATATTATCTTCATGGTGAGATTTTGACCATTCTTTCTTCTATATTTAGCTTACTCAAACATTTTACTTATTTCAGTATTCATCAATTTGCTGCTTTGTGCTTTGGAGCTAGATAATTTAGTTTGTTTCTATGATCAGTTCCCTTGTTATTTAGACATTTTCCATTTTTTTTAAGTTCCAAGTTAAATTCTAAAAAATGCAAAAACAAATTCAACATGTGACAGTATGGAGTTTGGACTAAGTAACCAAGCACAAATCCATATCAGCTAAAAAAATACAGGTGTGCATCCAAATAATGGTTTATCTCCAAGGTTTTTGGAAATAGTAGTGCTGGGTAAATTGTTTCTTTTTTGGTTCAACTCAGTAATTGCGATAGTCAACACTAAAACGTGTGCATTTTATTGAAATTGCTCTGATGGATGTCAATACTGAAGAATCAGTAGTCCCAGTTTTGTCAGATTTTAACTACAATTGATATGGACAACATCAGCACATTAATGATTAGGATGCAAGATCTGGTGCTTCTTTAGAATGATTACATCTTATCTTTTGTTTTAACTTTATCTCCACATGCAACTGCAATATGTGGTGAGAAACAAGGATTTTTGCAACATTGTCAACGACGAGATATTAAAAACTCACGGAGAGAGATACAACCAAATGTTTAAAAGTTTCCAAGCGAACAAAAAGGCGTGTTACTGTCAACGGCAAATATAAACGTAATTAAAAATGAGGATGCGGAGTTCTAATTTTTAATCCTCCTTTGCACTATTACTTTCTGTGCTTGACATCACAGGAATCATAGAGCTATTTACTATATATCGCCATTTGTCCTAATATTGGTTCCATAAACTTCAAATGTGAGCTAAAGACTGTGTTTTTGACTGGAATTGCTTAGTCAGTCAATTTTATAAAAACAAGGAGACAAATTGCATTTAGCTGTTCTGCCTGGTCTCAAGTATTTAGGTACTGTGCTTGATTAATGTTTCTTAGTAATTACTTGAAACAACAGCTGATTTTTTTTTCATATGACAAATACTTCTGAGCTAAGAATGCTGGTGTTAGAACAATAATTGGTAATCCTCATTCATGCTTTCATGTAATTTGATGACCGGAATGAACATTTTTACTGCTCTAAACAAAGGCTGTTCAAATTCTCCACAAATAAACTCTGCAGTGAGACTTGAAGGCACAAATATAACTCCTTTATTAAGGTCCGTGCACTTGTACCCAATTAGGTATAGAGTTCACTTTAAAATCATTGAATGGACCTCTAGGAATTTGCATGATCAAGCTTATGATTAATTCGCTGACCTGTTAAAGCCTTACTCATCAACTAGAAACCTCAAGTCAGCCATTTAATCATGATTTACAAATCCTTAGCACTCGTGTGAAAACAGTGGTGATCACTTCTTTCAAGCAGTCATCCACGTCTGGTATACCCTTCCCTATTTTTCCACTGCTAGAGATTGTCATTCAGATAAGCTTTTAGTTTAGTTTATTTACCTCATGCAGTACTTTTATGCTGCATGTCCTTCTTAAATTTAATACTAGGTTTAATGTTGATATTTTAAAACTGTTATTTTACTGCAATATTCACATCTTGTTGTAAAGCACTTTGTCAATGTATATAGGTGCTGTATAACCAAAGTTTTCTTACTTACTTACAATGGGACCCTCGGGAATATGGATTTTGTTATAACCATAATTCCCTCTGTTTATATGTCTGATGTATGTAAATTTAATCTTCTACACCAGTAAACTGATTGTAGTTGTGAAAAAGCCACTACTTGCAGGCACTTAAAGGTGCTGGGAACTGTGCAGCCATAAAATGTTCTTAAAGGAAGAAAATGGTGTGGATAATAAACCGTGGAATGACTTCAAAGTAAAGGTATAAAAAAAAAAAAACATAAAAATGGTGGTGGGGAAGAGAGGGAGATACAACCAAATGTTTAAAAGTTTCCAAGCGAACAAAAAGGTGTGTTACTGATTAGCTATGGAAAATAAAGAGAAGATAATGAGCTGGTAATTATTTTGAAAAATCTGATTGTCCATATGGTCACACACTTATCATCAAATAACTATTCAAACGGTTTTCTCCAAATGACATTTGAAAAAGCAGAACAAGAAAGGCCTTCAAAGACATTCAAAATGTTAGGTTTGTTTTCGGTAAATTAATCCTTTCATTTAAGTTTTATGAATGCTTCGAGAGAAGAGACTGTACAAATTACCATTACCAATTTCATTAAACCTTTGGTTAGGACCTTTGTTCTCTCCCCGGAAATAGAAAATGGGTAATGCATTAGTTTCCTGGCATAAAAAGGAAGAAAAACACATCAAATGACTGTCTAAAGTAGAAGCAAAACAACTCATGAAGTGGTCTTGCTCATCTCAAAATCTGAATCAGAAAATTTGTGGTGAAAGTTTTGATTTAGCAAGCAGCTGTGGCAAAGTATTAGAGCAATTTCAGGTCAAAGAAATAATGTGGCCACTGTGAGTAAATTTTTGCCAAAAACAATCTCTATATTGTCAAATTTCCAGAAAGATGGACCATTTGCATTACAGAATATCAGTTCAGAGAAACAGATGTGCAAGGCAGTGAAATAGAGAGAAGCAGTAACATCTCCTCCATCCATCACTCTGGGCAATGTGAGATCTTTGGCAATTAAATTGGATGATCTTCAAGCACTAACAAGGACCCTGCCAGAGTATTGGGAATGCAATATTGTGTGTTTTGCTGAGACATGGAAGTAGAATCGTATCCCTATTTCTGTCAGGCTTTCTTACTGTGTGAGAAGATAGAGATTTATAGAACTGTGACACAATCAGAGGAGGTTAGCAGTGCCTTTCCTCCATGAACCAAGACATGCTACCATGAAGTGCTTTCACTGCAGCGCTGATATACAATTTTTAGCAGTATGTTTTTGTCCATGTTATTTAGCAAGAAATCTTATCAGGGTTTTTTGACAATTATGTACACTGCACGGCTCGCTGTACCCAACACTGCATGTGATGTCATCAACTCAGTTGTTGCCAAACTGCACATCTTAAAAAAACTTGAAGTCCTTCAATGTATGTAGTAAGATGCAGCTTCTGTGGCGCAGAAGCATCAGCAGCAGTGACTTAAAAAGAGATAAACAGTCAGACACGAAAAGGCTTTTTGTGTTATAGAGATTTTTCTGGACCATCTGGAGATTATTTTGCAAAGAACAATTCTTCATAGAATGAATAACAACCATAAGCATCCTTTTCAAAACATACAACAACCATGTGTTTTCAGAATCTTTATCGGGTCAAATGTAGTTCTGACTGCTGCAGGAGATTCTTCTTGCCCCCAGCCATCAATCACATCTACAACTACTCTTTCAGTAAATTTTAGATAGTATGAATGACATTTAATTTCTCTTTAGGATTCATCTAGTCTCTTAATCCCACATATTCTTATAATGTTTTTGCTTAACTAAAGATGCATTTTTAGTTTTATAAATATTTTAGTACTTTGTGTCTATAAGTTTTTTCATTATAAACAAAAACTAAGATATATAAAAAGACAATTTTTCTACATTACAATAGAAACGTTTTTATTTGACATTACAAGGATGAACTTTGTTTTGCTGAACAACACAAAGTTTACTGAGTCCTTGGGACAGCAAAATTACATTCTTATAACAGTCACATTTGCAGTTTTTTATGTGTTTTTAAACAAATAAATTCCTACCACGTAGAAATCTGATCATGAAATAAATTAACTCTACTGGGTACTAAGCTGTCAGACTAACCTATTTCTTTCTTGTTTTATTTTCTTGTTGTTTTGTGCTATTTTAAGACATTTTGTTGTGCTTTATTTATGAATATTTATCTGCTTAACCAAACACGCAAATGCTTTTTTCTCTTTTGTTACTAGATTTGCATCATTTCAAATCTAGTAACAATAGCGTTTCTCTTGTGTTTTACAGGCTCCCAGAGGTACGGATCTCAGACAATGGGCCTTATGAATGCCATGTGGGAATATATGACCGGGCAACAAGGGAGAAGGTTGTCCTGGCTTCAGGAAATGTTTTTCTTACAGTTATGTGTGAGTAACATTATTGCATTGACTGTTATATTTTTCAGAAATGCTTCTTGCTTCAAGGAGAAATATATTTCAAAACAGAACAGTTGGGTGGAACATTGAATTTATGTAGAGGGACATTTCAAAGCCAGCAGGTCAAACAGTACGACAAAGATGGAAGTGAGAGCCCAAAGGCAGAAAGAAAAAAAAAACTTTTTTCACTCATGTGACATTTAAAATTTTTACGAGGTTCTTGGAGGGTAAAAAACTGTTTGGTACGAAGGTCCAACAAGAGTATGAATTTTGATTTAAAAACAAAATTTCTAAATGTTTGCTAACCCAGTTTACATGAATGGTTAGCTTAAACATGTCTGAATTCTGTAAAATAGAGCAAGCAGTAGGTGTTTTTATTTTATTTTTATTTTAGTGTCTTAGAAAAACAGTAGCTTCAAGTGTGCTAATAAAGCGCTAAGTCTGATGTCATTTCGTTTTAAAAGGCGTTCCAAATAAACTTTTTTTATTCAGAAAGGAATTAATGTTACTCCAGTGAGTAGGTGAACCAAATAAATCACTTTTGCCACATATGTTTTATCCAGAGGTTATTTTGAGAATGATGTTTTATTCTTCCTTCTATAATTTGGCTTCTGTTTGTTTTGCCAGTATTTCCTGCATAAGATCGAAAATATGAAGTTATTTTGTTGATAATTTTGTATTTGTAAATGAAAACTAAAACTGCTTATGTTGACGGTGATTTTTAATATGAAGTTTCAGACAAATCATTGATTTTTCTTTTTAAATCAGCTCTAAGGAAAAAAATAGAAAAAACAGCTGGAACAAAGAAATCAATCCCACTTGGACATTATTTAGACACTGCTTTTTTAAAATTTCTTTTCATAATCTCTTGGTCTGCATTGTCAGACACTTTGTTGCTCTGCGTTTTACTATTGCCTAAACCTCACACATTTTTTCCATATCCCCACCATTTTGCTGTTGACATAATTAATGATAATTTTATAATTAACTACAATCAAGAGAGGACGTTTTTGCCTGTTGCTCAGTCTTGAATGTAATTATTGTATTTTAGTCTCCCCAGTGACAGCTTTTTGGTTTGGTTGATGTATCAATTCCAGCTACAAAAAAGTGGCTAATCTCCATGTGGTCTTTTGTCTAATTAGCATTTTTTTGAGCTGGAACACAGGAGAGAAACAGCATGTCATAATATCACCTCATTATCACATTTTGTGACCCTGAAAACTGGCTAATATTTCATGATCTTTTAAAATATGCATAAATTTTCCTTTAAATAACTCTGTGCCTTTACACTTGTACTTTTTATTACCATTCAAGAGTCTTTGTTTTACATTCCTCTATTATCAATGAAAGGAGATTTACTCAGTTGTTACTTGTTTCAGTTCTGGGTGGGTTGAAGTGAATGATGTGGTCCTGGGATAGCTGTAGCGCCCTATCTCAGCAGGGTCCTAAATCACCACAGAGAGAAAGAAGAATGGCTTCTGGCATTGTGGCTAATTGCAGTCTAAACTGAAACAGAATTATTCATAACCTATTAGTGTGTCAAGTTCAGTGGGAAGTAAAGAGAAAAGTTGAGCAGTGAAAGAATATTAGAGGAACAAAGTTAATTAATAGGAAACAGTACACAGAGAGTATTTTAATTTTTAAAGGGGTTCACAAATAAAAATTATCATTTTAATTAATCTCCTGCCAAGACATCCGATCAGCCAACATTAAAACATAAAAACATGAACTTTGGTACATCAGCTGGTGTCCTTCACCTTGAAAAGTTTTAAAAGTCATCGATTTTATTTTCCCTCCTATTATTTTCCCTTAAACTATATTAGCAAATGCCATTAGGCCTTATGGTACAAAGATTTAGTAATACCAGAGTAGTATTAAAGGAAATACTGGTACACTGTGATGGACAGAATCATTGTTAAATTATTTAATTTAGTGTTGAATCAGTCTCAGTCTGCTGGACAGGATGAATGGAGTAGAGACATGTCACAATGTGGTTTGACCATTTAACCTTCTTCCTATTTACAGTTGTAAGAAAATGAATATTTATGTATTGCAGAAAACTGACTTTCTAGAAGTCATCTATAAATATTTGTACATCCATGTACATGTGTCTTGGTTATCTTAACTTATTTCCAATTGTTTTGACCTTTTCACCTGGTATTTCCAAGACACATGCTCATAATTTTAAATGTAAATGCCTTTCTTCAGCAAGAAAAGAAGCTGCAAGAATAAATGTTTCATAGTTGTTTTTTAATCATTTTATTAAAAAGGCTAGAATGCCAAAAGTTAAAGTAAATAATTAACTTAGTAGTAACTCAGACTTTGCCTACAGTTATAACAGAAAATTCATTTTCAATCCCTATGAAGCCAGGACCATAATTTTAGCCTCTAGCAGCAGGAAAAAAAAAAAGAAAAAAATCTATTCCCCTTTTGAGTGGTAAAGATCCAGTCATTATTTGTCATTACTTGATGTGATTCCTTTATGATGCTACAGAGATTAAGATGAAAGGTTATTTATCCCCCCAGAAGTGGCAGTGACCTTGGGAAGGCAGTACCTGCTTGAATTGTGTTCTGTCTGAGGCACCTTAGCCTGTTATTGTCTGTATTAAATGGCTGTTTGCCTGTGACTTGTCAGCTTGATAAAGAAGATCTTAATAGCCATGTTTTTAACCATCTTGTCACGTAAGTGTAGAAATTCTTTCATCTAACCTTTTGTGAAGCGTGAGGAGTTAATTTAAAGGATGCCCTTCAGTAGGTGGCAGGGTTGTTACTTACATCCTCCAGATACAGAGATGAGCACTAAGGTGTAGACAGACTTAATTGCCTTCTTGTCCTGTGTAAGTCAGATTTTCTAACATAATGGATGTACATCTTTAATTAAACGCTATGTACATTTAGTTCCATGTTTAGAAAACGATGGAAATGGTGACAAATGGATGAAGCCCTTAGATAATAGTAGCTGAAAACATTTTTTTGTTCACAAAAAGAAATAATTTATGGAGTGGTAATGATGAACTACTGTATGTGTCATTTGTGTACAGAGTTGTTTAAATTTAATTTTAGCTGTCTTGCTTTTTGCTTTTGACTCTTTTAAGAAGCGTTATTATCCCACACAACAAAGTTTGTCTTCCTCAGTGTGATTGGTGTCTGTATTTTATCCTAGTTAAATGTCCTTTTTTGACTTACTACTTGATGTCTTAAAACAGCTGTGCACATAATTACTTTACTTGCTCCTTAAGTGTGTAATCAAGCCTGTTGTTTTTTAACAGTGTTGTTAAGCCATTTCAGAAGTTATTTTAAGTTATCTTCAGCTGCACCATATGGGTTAAGAATTTTACTTTGTAGGCTTTTACTTGATAAGTGACAGGAAAAAACTTGCAAGGTTTTCCATGGTCACTTAAACTTTCCATTCTTCAGACACGTTTGTCTTGGTTCCTAATATGTAACAAATGAAAACTGAGCAACTTGAGCAACAGTTTTGTTTCTCTTTGGGTATATGTTCGACACACTTTTCTCATAAACAGATAAATTTAATCTGATTATAGGTGCATTTGGGAATAGTGTAACAAGCTTTGGAGCTTTTCAGAGATGTGTAGAAGTATGGGATAATAGAAAAAGTCAAAAACATCAAGTTTACATAAAATGAAAAGCATTTACTTATAAGATGTACTGCCCTACGTTAGATTAACTACCAAAATTAAGCAGTTTGCATCAACTGTAACACCACTTCCAGATATGAGGTGAACAGAGCATTATGCCATGGTTTGTTTCTTGCCTCCACCAGTGTTAGGCATTGCTGATTAAGAGTAATTCAGAATTCACCAAAATTATCTTGTCTCTGGGTCCACTGAGAGGAAAAACAGAATGGAATTAATTCACAGAACAGATGAATTATTAAAGGTCTGTCTTGAACTAAACTCTGGGGTAATAACTGAAACAAAAACAAATAACCCATGGGTTTCCTCAAGGATACCCAACATTGACCTGTTAGAAAGTGCATCTCGTATTTTCTGTAAAAGATTTTTTAACCAGGATGTCATGCCGCTATCATTTTGCCTGCAAATTTCTGTTTCCCCTTTAGTTGATGTTACTTTTTCTCAAAACCCACTGAAGCACAAGATCTTCTATTAATGTAGCAGCTACATTTTAAATCTTCATCTGTCAAACTGTGAAATCTGTTGGTGCTATCTTACTTCTAATTAGCTTCAACTGGGTTGTGGCATAAACTCGAAAATCGTATTTGGAGTCATACTGTATCTCATTTGAGGCCACATTAATGACAAGCCATTTTTACCCTGTAGCTCATTCAGTGCCTCATTCAGTTGACATTCACCAGGCGCTTATCAGCAGGGTAGCCAGTGCATGCCAAGGCTGTAGCCTCATGAGTAAGCCTGTTTTCATACCCGGAGATTTAACATTGCAAACAAAAACACACGCATCAGATGGCTGCCGCTCAGATTCTGGCTCCTGAAAAACCTCGAAGGAAAGAAATTGGCCTGATACAGTGTTCATCAGCTGAGATTATTTTTACTTGAATTCAAATGTTAAAAAAAAAAAAGCAATGTTGGCTACTGTGTAACATTAATTTTGATAACTAATTACTTTCATCTTCTTTTTGCGCCAACTTAATTGCATAAGGTTGGCTTCAAGGTGCATTTAAGAGACATAATTTCAGTAACGGCAGAACATAATGACATAACAACATAATGACACATGAAGACAGGATTATTATCAAACAGTGGTCAAGTCAATGTTGATGTTGCCAAATAGTCAGCTAAAATTCGAATAGTGTTTTGACTGAAAATTCAAAGAAATGCAGCACGCATCAAAATGTTGCCCAAAAGACAGAGTGTTACGACTTCAAATGGTTCCAAAAGTCTTTATTCCATCGCTTGGGAATCACCATGATTCTGCTCTTCTTGCTTTTTTCAGTTTTGTTCCAATACCAACATATATATTTCATATTTCACATTTCATGCTGAACATGTTGCCCCCTATAGTCTCCTTTTGGTTTATCTGTAAGCTTTGAAGTGTGAGCTTCATTTTCCTCCCTCCTCCTCACTAAAAGATGTCTTCATCACTTCCTGCGCTCTGTTTGCCACTAAGGTCCCTCCTTTTGTGTGTGGATGACAGACGAGGCAACAGAGGAAAAGCAGCTTTGACTCTCTGGAGACAAAGCACTGATTGTACCGAAGGACGGGAAAGTCTTTGTTTTTCTGTTTTTTATCTAACTATCACCTTGCATGATAATTCAAATTTTCTGACACGTTAATTTCATTTCAGGCTAGATTGAAAAAAATTATATTTTTGACAAATTTGTCAAATGTTACCTGTCTTATCAGTTTCTTTTGTGTTTTCTACAGACGGCTTAGATTTTTTTTTTTAAACATGAACATCATTACATGAAAAGGTCAACTTTTGCAAGAAGCAAGAGAGTGAAATTAATTTATTGTCAGCTATGATATAATTACTAATCAGTATAATAAGTGTAACTAATTTCTTATCTCGTCCAAATGTGACAGAAAATTTTTTGCTAGGTCAAGATAATAGAATGTTCAGTTTTATGATTAATTCAATTAGAAGCACTAAAAGACATTTGTAGTTTCATTTTATAGCATATAAAAAGAAATACTATTTGTATAAACATGTGTAAGAGACTATGCCCATGTTATCGATATGTTTTGTAAACTGAGTGAATATCTAATAACCAGTTTTCTCTTTTCAAATCAAAATGTCAGTTATTTAAGCTGGCATGCCCAATTTTTAGTATGTAGAAAATTATGTTCTAATTGATTAAGTTTACCAGTATAAAATATTGTTAAAGAAATAATGTCCATCATTTATAATGTTAAGTTTAGACCTGAAGAAAAGACATGTTAATGTAAGTTAGTTTGAGTATTTTTTCTATGATTCTGACCCTTTAGTATGGTATGTCTGAAATTTGACATCTTTGCTCCTGCACAAAGGAATATGAGACAGGCGATAAATTTAAGGGAAAAGAGAAAATTCAGGTTTAGGAGCTCCAGAAAGCAGCTTCTGGGTATGGAACGAATCAATTTTTTTCTCAGTGTACCCATTTTTTGAAACTTGAATTGAAATAAGAGCAGGAGGAGCTGAAGGGAAACTGGGAAAAGGAAATATTATTTTAGGGCTCTCATATCTGCTTTAGTCTTTTTTTTTTTTTGCATTTATTACATTGTATTGTATTATATTACATTATATTGTTGTGAAAAGCTATTTGCCCTCATACAGATTTTTGCTGTTTTTGCTTTTTTGACACATAAAAATGGTCTTAATTTATATAAATTTACTAATCAGTTACTAGACAGTTTACTTTCAAAGCTCTATACACAATAGCCAAATCCACCCAATTTTCTCACAATTGCACATGGATTGAGATGCTGATGCGTAACGTGGGGTTAAGTGCCTTGCCCAGGGGCACATTGATGTATGACATGAAGCAGGATGAAGCTGGAATCATGTTTGGGATAAAATACAGGAATATATGTGCTGGATATTGGCAGGAGGTCCCATGTTTAAATTGGGAAGCTCTGTTTGGGGTTTGATAATGACAAAGCTAAGATCTTGTAAGATTTCCAAACCAAGATGAATAATCTGCAAGTTGACAGGTACAAAGACGAGCTTAGAAAAATTCTCTCAACCGTCTGGCAAGTATTTAGAAGAGAACCTAAATATTGGATTTCGCAGGAAAGAGGAGGGTAAGTAATGAAACGTAAGCCTCATTTGTAAACAAAAACACTGCAGGAGTGGAAAATCAAATAAAGACAAGGAAAAGATACATTCAGACAGAAATGAAAAAGCAACAATCTCATGTAGAAAAGATAAATTGGTATCCTAAATAGCTGTAGGAGAACAAAAAGGCAACACGACAAATTGGGATTTACAATTAGACAATGGATTGGAAAAGCTGAGAATGCTTGTAGTAAATATGAAGATGAACATGAAACTCAAACTAAAACAGATTTATCGTCAATAGGAAACAACTATGATTACCAAGAAACAACATGTTTCCTATAAGAAATCAACTTTAAGTAAAAAAAAACAAAAAAAACCTTAACTGGGGTCTTTAATAATTATCTCACTCTTTTTTGACCTCAACATTAAACTGTTACACAATATTCAATAAACAAATAAATCTTCTCTTTTGCTCTTGTTTTGGCCAGTTTCTTATTTGCATGTGGAGATTCTCAACAGGTATTCTGGCTTCCTCCCATAGTCCATAAAAATTAATGTTTGGTTAATTGGTAACTCTAAGCCATTCTTTGGTGTAAGTGTGCATGACCGTGGTCGTTTGTCCTGTTTGTTTGTACCCTACAACTCACACAAGGACTGCTGCTTGGTTGCAGTTGCTCACCGCGACCCTACAAGAGTTATACAGGAATAGAAAATGTTATTCATCCCATTGTTAATTCTGGATTTGAATGTTTGGAGTTCAGGAATGTCATTCTTGTGTTTTACAGACTTGTGAGCCTTAATGGTTGTCACCATCAATTAGCACATTAGACACATTTTCTTCAAGAATTTTATCTAATCTTGTTTCTGTATGATATCCCAGCATGACTTGATTATCTTGCAATCAATGTGGAGGCCATTTATCCATTTATCTGCCATAAGTCTCAATGTTTCTCAATTTTCTTGTTACAAAGTATAATTCCTTGTTGCTGCCAAAGTACTTTTGGGGTAGGATGCTGTGCAGTGAATCTGGGCCTGATCAAAATCCTTGCTGATGAATGTATATGATGGAACTGAATCTAACATGGCTAAAATCTTTTTTACCCCTTAATTGTGGCACTAAGTGTTCACTAAAATGGTTTCAAAATCCAGGACATCTATCCAAGGTCGATATACTCGCAGTACCTTTGCTTCAAAGAAAACTATTAACACCACACACAACAATTCATCTTCTATCAATCCTGCACAGTTTGTATAGAAACTGCAGCCCATCTATTTAAAAAATACATCCACGTACCAAGAAACAATTAAAGGTAAATTCCTGGTCAATTATACAAAATAAGCTTACAAATTCACTTTGTGTGTTCAAACACACACGCACGCGCCCGTACACATTCTGATACAAAATGTTCTCACCATAGTGAAGCTTTGTTTGAATAGAGAATAAAAATTATAAAAGCTCATGTGCCAGCGTGGCTGATGGAGCTGATGCAACACCTGCCAATTCCGAGCCCACATTTAGCAGCTTGGTCGGTGTTCATTACAGACCCTGCTGGCAAAATATTTTCTCTGGCATAGGTGGGGGTGGGCAGGTGTTGCCTAGATGGACATAAAAATGTGTTCCCCTGTTCCAAATGTTAGGTCTCTGCCCACTAAACATGTTCAGAACGTCACAATTAACATGATGAATGGGGCAGCTAATTTATGTTTGACCTATGAAAATAAAATAAAAAAAAGAACAAATATATTTGAGGGATTTCATGAGAAAAATATTAAGTATTAACAGATGCAAACCAAAGACAAGAAAGGTTAAATCTAACACATGTGGACTGTGTCAAATTGTGTTAGTCCACAACCAGATCTGGTGTGGACGAGCTGATACAGAGCAACTTATTACACATCATTTAAAGGACAAGGGCACAAGATGTTAAAATGTTGATTAATTACACACATATATATGTTATGGTTGTCAACATTAATGCAACTAATTAAACTGAAAGTTTTATTGTGTTAATATTACATGACGCAGATTAATCAAACTACTCTCTCCCACAGGAGATTACTTGATTCATAGTAGCATGTTATGAGCTGGACACACAGGGTGTGGCAAACAAAACCAAAACAAGTTGAACATTTTTCAACTTTCTTGAATTACGTTTGCTAACCTAAATCTGCATGTCTTTGTGCCAGTCGTTTGGCTAGATGAGTACAAACGACTGTCGTCTTATTGCACCAATGACATGGGAAATTAATGCTAAATTACTGTTAAAAACAAAATGACTTCCTATAAATTGAATATAAAGAAATTAGAAAACTGAACATTTTCAGACATGCTTGGTGTCAGACAATAAAATATATTCTTAAACACATTTGGTAACGTGCACCCTTCTGTGTTTTTTGATAAAGGCTATAGGTGCAGTTACCCATACAGTTAGACACATGGATACTAGGACAGATGCTTCATGTATTAAAATTTTCACTTTATGCATAATGTTTTGTAGAAGGCAAAACAGCAGGTGGTGAATACAATGTAAAAGCTTTTTTGGTTCAAACCCAAAATTCATGCTTTTTAAGTATGCAAGAAGTAATCACCACTGAATATCTTAAAATATACTGCAGCCATGATCTTTCCCTGGCAACACAGTGTCCAGAGGAGTTTTGAAAAGCCTTAAAGATAAATATAAGCTAGAATATATTTTCATTGTCAGGATTTGAATATCTATTTATTTCAGAGATCAATTTATTGGTTAAGTTACACTGAAGTGCACATTATAACAAGGATTAGACACTTGAAATACAATGAACAGGAAATATTGTGAAAACTTAAAAAAACAATGACCAGCTTTGACTTGCTCATTGACTTGTAAAGAGAAAAAAAAAAAGCCTTTCAGAGCTTGCTAGTCCATGCCTGCTCTGCATCTCTTTTAGTAATATTTATGAAACTGACTTAACTCAAAGCCATTTAATTTAGTACCTAAAGCCGTTTAATTACTAATAAAATGATTAATGACAGCCTTGAACTGGAGGCCCATATGTGAACAACCAGGAACAAATAGCAAATACACAATACTGTCGGATCACTTTGGAGTGCCTGTGTTTTTAGTGTTGATCTGTGCAGAATTTACACTTACAGCTAAGAAAGCTGAGTATAAATAAACATGGGGGAAATTCTCTCAAAAATATCCTGGCAGCTGCAGTTGTGAATGGTAGAAAAGGGATAAGGATGTGGCATGTTGGCAACCTAATTGCTGATGTGTTGACATGGAATTCTGAATTGTTGAATTTGCATTTACGCTCTTTAGCACCCACTGTAAAACAGAATGAGAACGTGTGAAAAGATGAAAATGTTTAAATTGCACTTGGTGTCTATTGATGGTTATTAAAACCACAGAATTACAAGACAGGTCAGTTCTTCTATGTAACCAATTTAGTAACACATTTTATTCCAGTTTCACTAAAACTTAAGTCAGTAAGAAGTTATAGATTGTTATATATGCTGTCATTAAAGTTTAGAGCAAAAATTTAACTGTGTGAAAAGATGGTAGGTGTTTGCACAAAAGCTTATAGGAAAGAGGTCGACCCGTCCACTGGAGAGTTTGAGGTTTTGCATAATGTTGATGGTGCATCCTGGACTTGTATCATATTCTGTGAATTTCTGGGATTGCAGCTGTCACACAGTGGACATCTAGTGCAAATATTTTAAATTATAACAAACACATGCTTAAAGGAAAAGGTCATTAAATTATATACAAAAACAGGACATGCATAAAACATAATGCTTAAAAATAAAACATGCATTTTCCCCAATTATTTCACCAGATAGTGGATACATATAGATATACAGTTCAACATTTTTTATGCTCAAAACTTTTTGACATCTGAAATGTGACTGTGATGTGACAAACTGGTTTAACTTCATAACATAAAAGCACATTTCCCAAATGCAAGAATTTTCCGAACATGGACTATTTACTTAAATTGCAGGGATGATTATAATTTAATGAAGAAGACCGGGGATGAGTGACATTTAAATGTGGCACTGCAGATGTCAGAGGTTCCAAACACGAGCTTAGGGAGTCAAGTTTATGCCTTATTAATTAGAGTGCCAAGTTAACAAGTTCGTTCCACAGTTTCATGTGCACATTTACTGGAGTCACACGCTGCTTAAAAACTCTGAAGGGCCAATACAGCATATTGGAATTCAGAAGAGATGTGCATGCAATAACAAATGGAATAGGAGTTATAATTATCATGTGGGATTTTGTGCATAGTGGTACCACATAACACCCTCAACCTCTTTCACCAGTGCTGTAACAGTTAACGTTCACTTAGACAGCTGTTAATAATAAATTTGCTGCTGTTTACCATTGTCAGAGTTGCTCTTCTACACAACCAGCATTTACAACAAGCCGACAATGTGTTTGTGTTGTTGGCTGGATGTTCTTGTCATATGTTCTTATACTACAAAATGTAGCATCTCACTTTGCAGGAAAGATTATAGCCTACATATTTTCCATTCACAACAAACATTTATAGATTTTACATCGAAGCATGGTTTTAGCACGAATTATGCTTTTCATTCCAACTCAACTGTTAGTCCATTTAGCCCATTTGGATAATCTTGTTTTAGCTGGTGGCTATGTGGGGAGTATAGAGGTCTTGCAATTGGAAAATTGTGGGTTTGATTCCAATTTTGTTCTGTCACACGTTGATGTGATAGTTTGAATGGTGGAAAATCCTAATATTGGTTTTCTAAGAAGAGTTTAAAGAATAGACAATAACATCAAATCTAGGTATGTTTTCCTGTGTGATTTAATATATAGCTTTTGAGATTTCTATTGCCTGCATGAGAACAATGCATTATACTACAATAAGAGTTGATGATGCTAAGTCAGAAAATGTACAGTCCAAAACAACAAATTATTTTAAGAAAACTGACAGCTTACACATCCATCCATCCATCCATTTTCCGTCACCCTTCTCCCTAACGGGGTCGGGAGTTGCTGGTGCCTATCTCCAGCTGCGTTCCGGGCGAGAGGCGGGGTACACCCTGGACAGGTCGCCAGTCTGTCGCAACAGCTTACACATATTTTACATTATTGAAGCGAAAAGCTGTAGCTCTCTCTCAGTTAAATCGGAATGGAAAGTAGCTACAAATATATTGCAACTTTATTTGTGCAACAGTCATTGTGTTAGTCTGATTGCCCCTGAACACACACAGAGGGCGAGAACCCTATAAATGGTCCCTTGTAATGGAGACTCTTTCAGCTGCATCTTGCTGCTGGCTTTGACTTTGCCCATGAGCATATTCTCGTGTGTTCTTTGTTATTGGGACTGAACGTGTGTGAAAGAAAAACAGGCTCACAATTTGACTTACAGTCATAGTTTTGCTATTTCTGTCAAGCCACAAGGGCCCTCACTCTTAGTGCTGTTTTCTGTCTGTGTTTCTGCTCTGTTCATATGAAGACCAACACTGGCAGATTTCTTAACTTTGTTAAACCAATGATTTTGCTTTGCAGCATTTTGTCATGTTATCTTCATAAATATGTCTCCACCAACTCTTTGTTCCTGCTCTTTCATGTTTTACCTCAATAAAAACAGGATATGTTTTTATTGAAAATGCCATTGGTAATATAGCTAAAGGCTATGTAAAGAAAATCAACTAAATAGTTCACAGACATCCATCCAACAGCCATTTGTACCTACCATACATTATTAAATAACATCAGATTCTTATTTTTTTCTGCCTCAGCCAGCTATCTCACTTTACTTACAGCAGAACAGCAGGTGCCATGGGTTATATTTACTAAAGGACAATACATAAGAAAGCACTATTTATGTTTGGATATGTAATTCAAGCCTAAATCTTAGAGCATGCTCCTACAAGAGCCACCAAACATTAAAGTGACTTATGAACCAGAATTTTTATTTAATGTATAAGAAAGTAGATGATTTTTTTCTAGTTTATGGCCATTTGGATCCATTATACTTTTCTTTAAAAATGGTAAATGGTAAATGACTTGTATTTGTATAGAGGTTTATCTAGTCCACAGGATTCTAAAGTGCTTTCCACTTCATGCACATACTCACATGCCGATGGTGGTAAATTAAATTGCAGCCACAGCTGTCCTGAGGCCATGTGACAGCAGCAAGGCCCCCTTACACCAGCAGCACCAGGCATGCTGATCATCACCAGCAAGCAAGTCTGGCGACCAAGGACAAAACAACTGAGACAGACAGCAACTCACCAGTTGCAGGGCAAACTCCTTCTACCATTGCCACATTAATAAGGCAAAAGTTACTTATCAATGTCTCTTCCAAACACAAATATCCTGAAATGACTACATTTAAGCAGCTGTGCTGAAGTTGCATGTAACTAATGTAACTAGTTTTCCTAATCCAAGTTTTTGTTTTTTAATATATGACTCTTGGACGACCGTGACCTTGTACCAGATTTATTGTTGTTTTTTTCCATTGTCCATGTTTGGTGAATTTTGGTCTCTGCGAACCAGGAATATCCCACAAGAGTTTGAGTTTTGGGGGTGCTCTGATCCTGTCACATAACCATCACAGTGTGGCCCCTGTCAAACTTACAAATCCTTACAATTTCCCATATGTTTTACACAATGTTCACTTCCTGTCTTTATACCTTCTAAATTGTGCAATGATGAGGAGATAATCAGTGTTATGTACTTTAAGTACCAGTGGTGCTTATGTTTTGTATAATCAATGAAAAACATAAGGAAAGCAGAGTTTTAACTTCAATTTAATTATTCTATTTATTTGTGTACTATGTATTATATTACCAAACTTTGCTGAAGTGTCCCAACTACTGGCTAAAAACAATCTTTCACTTTTTAGCTAAGTACATCTGCATCTGCAGAGATTTGTACATAGCTTCTTGCCTATTATAGACGACATTATTGGGACGTGCACAAATTCAACAGTGGTCCAAATAAATTCCTAAAATAAAATTATTTTTGAGGGAGTAATAAAGAAAAACAATTGCAGTATTGAAGAAAGACAGTTTTACTGAATGACAGTACAGTAACAAAAACCTGATGAATGGGTTAAAAGAACAAAAAAAATCTATTAGAGATACCAATAAAGAGAACAATTAGAAAGAAATATGAATGCAATGATGCATGCCTCTTATCTATGTAATTATTTAACAAAAAATGTAAGTTCTGGTTGTCAGATTTATAGTCATAATAGCCATGCAATTAAATTAGAGCAGTTGTCAATAAGCAGCTTATTCACAGCATTATTTTAAACCAGAGTTGAATTGACACAGTTCTGAAAGGCTGTGTTTTTGTTCCCATGCTGAGACGGCATGCTTCAATGCCCTGCTGATTATAGGAGGGTTATTTAAAGTGTTGCGCCCTGACTGACTGGACCAGAACCATTTCTCTGACCTTATTTTGCCATTTCTGAAATACATTTAACAAAGCCTTAGCGCAGTTCAAGTTAGGTCTGTCAGCAAAATGAAGCTGCATTCTTCTGTTACATCAGTCACACAGTTAAAAGGCAATGAAACTGGATTTTCTCAATATTCCTGAAACCACATGACATTGCATAAGAACCCACATGAGTAAGCACCCTCTGTATGGGAAAATTGTGCCCATATTTTGCTAGCAGGAGTCCAACTATTTTACTGAAGTGTGCTGATCTATTTGGATATTTTGCCTTGTTTTTTTCATGCTGTAACAGTTTGCAAAAATAAACTCCTAAGTTGACTCTTCCAACAGTAAACCTTAACATAATTTTGCATTTTGTAGCTTAAAGGATTATTTTAAGCTACATTATGTGATTATCTGAACACAGAAAAATATATTTGTAAAGATGACCTATAATCTCAACAAATACAAAAATGCTCAAGAGGAAATTGAACTTCAGTTTAGAAACAGTTGGAATTATGTCTATTTTTTTTTTGATATACAATTATCATTGAATACATTGAGATGATATTCAAATAACTATATTACCTTTATATTGCATTTATTTCCTGTATTTAAATGCTTTTGAGGTCTTGTCTTCAGTATTCAATGGGCCAAAGACAAAGCATTACATGAAGAGATAGCAACCACTTGCAACCAAGCACAATTTCAAGGAACCAAAAACAGGGCACTCATGTTTTTACAAGGATTATGGGAAGAAGCTGAAGAACAAAAACATGCAAAGAGAGAACATGAATATTCCTTGCAAAATGGGCTGGGATATAATGCCACGATCTTGGTGTTGCACGTCGTCAGTGCTTTAAATACTGTGTCAACATGCAGAAATGTTGAGAATATAATATGTTGAGAATATACACATGAAGAAATGGGGAAAATCAAAAACTCTTAAAATATTCATGCCAAATGTATGTAGAAAAAAAGCCAGTAGATGTTTATTTAGGTTTGTTTTGCTTAAGTTTAAAGTACAATAAAAAGCATGTTGCTCTACCTGAAGGAGATCTAATTTAGTGCAAAGAAATGCAAGGACCAAACAGAAAAGAAAGTTACCTGATTACACAATTATGTTATCAGTGGTTGCTATCTCTCCATGTAATAAAATATTTTGGAAAGGCTCCATGTAGCAATTCAGTGAAAAAAGACAAACACATAAATATCTACACATAGGATGGCAGAGTGGAATAGTTGTTCACACCTTATAGCTAAAGGTCACGAGTTTGCATTATTTTTTGAGTTTGGTTAGTCCACCCCTGCATGTGCTGATTCTCTATGGTCACACAAGTTTCCTCTCGAAATCCAAAAACCTGAGTGTATGTGTATGGTTGTGGTCCAGAAACAAACTGTCGATCTATTCTGGGTGTACCTTTGTCTTTTCTGATGATAGACACCTGCCACCCTGTGAGTACAGAAAAGGAAATGACACATTGCTCATTCTTTGAACTTTGACCTTTTGGGGGAAAAGTACTACAGAAAAAATTCATTGAGGTTTTATACAGGAGCTTTGATTTTTAACCACAGATAGACTTGGTTGATTACATATAAAACAAATATTAATTTAGTCAACTTAAAATTGCACCCATTATAAGTTGTTAGATGGAGTAGTGGTAAAGCGAGAGCCTCATTGTTGGAGTCTATTAGGCCATAATGCAGCCTCTCTTCGTTTCTTCTCTCTTGCCATTTACTATGTGAAACACTGATTAAAGTCCACTAATGCTACAAAATCTTTAACAAAGAAATTGCAGTTATTTGCAATGCTTACTCACTGAATATATTTCCAGTATTGCATTACAGTCAAAATCCAAAATGCCCAATTAGCCATCAGAGTGATATACCTAATTAGTCGGTCCAGCAAGCAAATATGTTGTAGGTAATTTAGTTTGTAAGCTTTTAGTCATTTTAGATATAAATCTGTAGCCATCAGTTTTGGAGGTTAATAACTAGGAATGTTTTCCTCCTCAATACTGAGAATTTCTTTCAGTATAAAAAACTTCAGCTTTCCATTCCTTGCTGCAAATCTTAACTGTGTAAAAGTTGTAGTTCCTACACTTCATTTGTCATCGCCTACTGGTACATTATTTATTGCCAAAGAAAGATTTTTTGACATTTTATGCATGGTTCCAGAGAAAGTGAAAGGGTGTTACATTTCTCAGAGGTAAGAGAGTAGGTTATAGAATGTCTGTGAGACAAAATTATGAATACAACTACTATTCTAGGTGTACTAGATGGAATTGAAAATGACCTGGAAGTCTTAACTAAAGGTGTTCATTCAGTTCAAGTGGTTAAAAAATACTCTGTTTAGTTTTTTGTTCTTTGATGTTTTATGTTTTCTTGATCAATGTGTTTTATCAGACCTGCCATGTTGGGGTTTTTCTGTTTTGATTTATATCTGAGTTGCTCCAGAGTGAAGATAAATTTCATGGTATCAATGACAAGAATGCCCATAGATTAAAGTTACCTAATGGATACAATTTCTGTTACCAGGTTATTTTTTCCAAAGTAGGCAAGAGACTAAGGCTATATTTTAAGGCAGCATTGGCAAGCATAAACTGTTCAGTGAGGTAATAATAAAATAAATCAAAATTGACCTAAGAAAATGCTGGGGGGTTTTAAGGATATGAATGAATGAATAAATCTAGGAGGTTTTACAGATGATCATGGATACGTGTATGCCATCTGTCTCATTGTAGCTTGGCACAAAGTGAGTCTGTCATTTGTAAAATATGAGCCACTGCCTTCCCTGTTTGTAACTCTTTCCTAAATTGTGTTGCACTATTTGGGAGTCTCACTAACAGCTGGGGACCTTTTATAAGGATCATTTATGATTTGTAACCAGATGAATAATTACAAAGGAGTGTATAACTGTCCTTTGCTTGTGAACAAATGCCATTACTTAAGAAATGCAAGCTCTTTGAGTGTATATGCCTTTTTTTAAATAGCAAGATAGTGCTGGGATTTGTATTATAGACCACATTATTTATCTGAATTGGAATAGTCTCTACTTTAAATTTGTGTTTCGCTGAAACAAAAATTCCCAAAAAACTCCTTAAGATACATTTTTTGATATATGAAAGAATCATTTTGCAATTGACATACATCCCTTTGCATTTAAGCTTAATTTAAAAAGATCAGAATACTTCCACACAGCAATCTTCATTGTGCTATAAAATTATTGTTTTCTTCTGTCAAATCAGAAGTAGTTTGTCAAATCTTTTACCAGAAGGTTTTCACAAGAAATTACGAGGCAGGTTTGTTTCCCCTGTACTTCAATGATCCTTTGATACAGAAAGAGAAAAAATAAATCACTTCATATCCATATGAGGTTCATGTTTCAAGTTATTTATTTATTTATTTTTTTCTGTTTGCATGGCATTTGGATATTAGAAGTGCAGTAAATACTTAACACTCCAATGGAATTTACCAAGGTGTTACCATTCTGTGCTTGGCAGACATTCTGAACACATAGGGTATGAGCTTTAAACTATGTACAGAACATTTTTTCTGACTACATAATACAGAAGTCAAAGAGAACGCATATTTTTAGCTTGCACAAAGATACTTATTCATACATGTTTCTGCATATGATCATTCAATATTTAAAATGTGTGAAGCGATGCATTCACTGGAAAAACACACAGATAAGAGATGGATAGACCAAACTCCAGGCTGAAACGAGACAATTTCAAGCGGTAATCAGAGGAATCTGGTCATCCTAATTATTCCAAGCTGTATTGGAAACTGCCGAGGCACTTGAGGCAAACTGTAATCAAGACCTCAGGCAGCAGGGTGCAGTGATGAAGAGGCTCTTTACATTTGCAGTTAATATGAAGGCATGAAATTGCAAATTCATGACCCTCAAATGCAGTGTGCTGCAGCCATGAGGTCAGTCTTTTTCTGTCTCCAAGCCCACTCTTGTTGAGAGGAATCATGAGCAATTCTCTCCCATAGGAATATTTGGAACTAAATAATCATTTGAAGAATCCCAAGCGGCAGTTGTATTACAGCCTGGCACCATTGTTTAACCTGCCTCTAACAAGGGCCACAACATGTAAATCAAATAAGTGACTGTGGCTCTATACTCGTATCCTTTTCTCCCTATTTTCCTCCATTTACATAAGGTGTGACCATGCAGGCATAAAACAGAGCACACACAGAGACTTCCAACAAGTAGATTGTGTCATTGCTATTGTTTCCTAACCTCTAAATTCAGGTCAATTAAAATGTCTGTCACTCTTGTCAGTCTGGCAATTAAAGGTGTTCTTGACACAACATATCTTGAAGCAAAAGCTTGAGATTTAATTGAGATGGTATGCACTTCTGTTGAGTGTGAAACAACTCAAGTAGAAAATTGAACCGGTAGTTTCTGTTATGTGTCAGCATATGCTGTAGTGGGATGTGATGACAAATTCAGTGAACTGAAGTTTGTGTTCAAATATTTAATTGTCAAAAACTAGGTGTTTTCAGACACTTTAAGAAAGGATACATGACCTTCCTTTTATCTCCCTCCAATATTAAATCATACTCAATTTTCCCAGTTAAAGTCAGGCAGAATTCATAAACTATTTCCATTTGCTAAAACGTAAAATAATGAGTGAAAACTTTGAAGAAAGTAAATAAAACACTCTACAAAGTTAGAAGTATACATAAGCAAGGACATTACCATCCTTTTTTCCTTTATCAAATTGGAAAAGCTCAAATGATTATGGGATTTGGAAAGTTAATTCAAATATTTGAATGAGTTAATTTATAATATTTTGGTGAATTCGATTGTAATCTCTAGTACCAAAAACAAAAATCTGTTTTACCCTTCAGATGCCTGAATATGCCTGTCCAACAATGTTCAGATGGGACACATTATGTTTTGCAGAATGTGAATGTGTCTTGGTTTGAAATGTGCAAATCAAGCACTGGCAACGCCCTTACCAACGGGCAAATGACTATTAAATTAGAGTAGTGGTTCTTAACTGCCCTGTTTCAGGCGTTTTCCTTCTGCAATCATTGGACTTAGATGTGTTGAAATAGACACATCTAAGACATCCATGGCAGTTGTACCTGAGAATTGGAATTGAGAAGCACTGACTTAGAGAAAAAGAGGGAAGTCTGCAAGTCTGAGAACACTATTCTTATGCCGGTGGTAGTCTCATGTTGGTGGGAGATGGTGTTTTGCTGCAAGAGGGACTGGTCCACTTCATAAAATAGTTGGCAACATGAGGAGAAACTAATATGTGAAAATATTGAAGCAACATCTAAAAAGCTGTGAAGTTAAATCTTGGGCAAAGGAATGACCCTAAGAATTCTGCTAGATGGCTTAAGGATAAAGTTAATATTTTACTGTAGCCATCACAAAGCCCTTATCTCAGCAGTGAAACTTTGTGAGCAAAAACAAGGTGTGTGAGAGGAAGGGAGCCCACTTATCTGATCAGTTACACCTGTTTTCCCAGGGGAAATGGGACAAAAATTCAGCATATGGAAAGATAATGTTTGTCCCAGGTCATAAAGTGTAATAGCCAATTTTATCAAATACAAACCTAATATATCTAAACTTCAAAAATGCAAAATGTTATGTCATTGTGACTGAATTACATCAGGAGAAGTATGTGTATTTTAACATGTATCACCTATTCACCTTCTTGTTTCAGCTGCTTATACATGCAGTTCAAATTTTGGGACATTGCAGATACACGAGTAGCAAATTTACGGGTTTTTGTAAAATACGTCGAAAGACCAGAGGTACATATCCAGCAATGGTCAGTAGACCAGCCTTTTTGAAATGTTACAGTACAATGCTTTTGCAATCAAAGGTTTTGAGGGATGAGGAGAAAACAGGATTTTTTTCATGGGTCATTGATAGGTCAGGATCACTGGGATACTAGTCATCAGATCTAGTTTAAAAAGGCTGCCTTCAACATCAGAGTCCAATTTATTTTGAAAATGAAAGTCCTTTTCAAACCTTACACAAATCTATTACTTTCTCTGATGAGAATCAGAGTCAATGTGTCCATGAATAATCTAAGACTGGATATAAAATATTTCAACATTTAGCCATCAAATAACATTTGATACTAATTATACATCTGCACTTGCATCACATAGTGGTACATCATGAAGTACAGGATCAATTCATGTCTTCCTTTTCAGGAATACATTAAACATTTAATTTGATTCATCTTGTGATAGTTTACTATAAAAGAACAGGAGCCAAGTCAGTTATGCAAACTGATTTTTCAGCACTTAATTTATGTAAGCTTGTGTATAAAAATACATTTTCTTCTGCAGTACAGCACTGTATATACATTTTATTTTTATCTACTGATTTTAATCACCATTGTACTGAATGTAATTACCTCTGAAGCAGAAAAAAGCAAAGTGATAATATAAATAAAACACATGCCAGGGTATACTGTAGGTAAAGGAAGTGCTGACATCAGCAGGGTTGGCTTAGCCCTTGGAGAAATCAAGTCAAGTCTGCTCTGTAGATTTTAGATTGTTGTGAGGAAGAGTGTTAATGTCATTCATGATTTTTGTTTTACTCAGAAAATATTGGCAGTTGCGCAATGGTTACAATGTTCAGAAAGAATGTGTGTAGTGGGTATATACTCTCCTTGCTAACCCAAAAAACATCATGCCACTCTAAGTCTGGAAGTCATATTTTCCAAAGAATTGGGGTGAAAAAAGTCAATGCTAAAAGAAAAAAAATGATATATAATTAATTCTTGCAGATATGACTTGTCATATTTTTTTTTTTGCATACAGTGATTTAAAATGAAATAAAGATGCACAACCTTTCTTCCCCCTCAGAATCCTCTGGACTAGATAACATGACAATGGAAACAATGGCATAGAGAATTTTATTTACAATTTTATCATGGTGTGAGCCGTGCTCATCAAACAGGAAGATCAACAGGGTAGAGTAAAAAATTATGTTCATTTTACAGATATATAAATGACTGACTATAAGGTAGTCATTGTATAACTTTACACAAAACTTAAAAAACAGGCAAAATTAAACAATTACATTCTTAAAACAAATAATTAGTGTGAATATGAGAAACATACCCCTTTTAGATTCTTCTACCGCTAACCCATATTAAATTTAGTCAGAATGTGTTAACTGCAACCGTTGGCTCTTTGACGAAAATACCATTGATTTGAATCATTGGCTTTTTTTAAATGCAATATTCATTTTCCTGCCTATGTTATAAATTTACATATGTTCTTTTGATTTACACCGAACTAAAGCAAATGTATTTTGATGAAATATTTAAACACTGTCATTTCTCATTTGGGCCAGTGCATTTGATACTGTAAAAGTATTTGTCCCATACAGATTTATTTTTGCCTTTTTGTCACACTCAAGCATTTCAGATCAAAACTTGTCCTGGTTCAGACTAAAATGAGTCATCTTCCAGATGTCTTTCAGCTGCATGTAATGCAGTGTGTCAATGCAGCATAAACATTTAAAAGGTTTCAATGAAAACTGGAAATCAAGAATGATAACATGTTGTTCATGAACATCAAACTACAGTACACCTATGTACACAGATGCCACAATTCCTTCAGGAGCAAACTTCAACAATGGTACTTAGTTTATATTCCATCCATCCATCCATCCATCCATCCATCCATCCATCCATCCATCCATCCATCCATCCATCCATCCATCCATCCATCCATCCATCCATCCATTTTCCTTTCACCCTTCTCCCTAACGGGGTCGGGAGGTGCTGGTGCCTATCTCCAGTTGCGTTCCGGGCGAGAGGCGGGGTACACCCTGGACAGGTCGCCAGTCTGTCGCAGTAGTTTATATTCCATGATGAAATATTAATTTTTTTCTCAATGGTCTTTTAAATATTCATATGATGATGTATCAGAAGAAACCCTTCATAAAAAATCAATTATTTTCTAACATGTCTAGGAAAACATTTACAGTAGACTATTTTTAATTCAAGTTTCAAAAATAAGTTTAAACATATCAAGGTAAAAAAGTCATTCTGCACTACAGTTTGAGTTTTGCAAATGGAAACTGTAATCCATGGACACCCATTTATCTTGGTCATAAATGCCGTATCAAGAGCCCTTACATGTCAGCTTGAAATATGAATTCGACTCCCTGTCCCTGAATGCTATATATTGACATTTGTGGTGCTTGCGGCCATCTGGCTGAAGGCTTTTGATGTAGATTTTTTTCAAAGACTTCTTTGGGGATTGTTCATATACTGTAGTCAAGGGATGAAAAGAATATGATGGATATTTTACTATAACAATAGCCTATCTTTGGCATCATATCATTTTGTTTGTGTCTTTTTTTTTTTTTTTTTTTACTATTTGGTGAATTGTATCACTGTATCACAAAGCTTCACAGAAATACTGATCAAAAATTTGGTACTGGGGGATCTTATAGGTGACTCCATGTCAATCTCAGGTGAATTACCAGGCTGCTACATGGAACCTGGGTAAAGCTGAAAAGGGCTAAAGAGGCCAAATTGTAACAGATTGCAAACTTAAACCCTTGCCCTTAAGCAGGAACAAAAGGATGGATTTTACGAATGAGGGTGGCAGTCACAGTGTAGTTGATGCTGGTCTTGGTATAGGGTGAGTCCCATCTGCCTCAGTTTGCTATTTTGGAGAAACAAAGAGAAGCTTTTTTTTTTTTTTTTTCTCATCTCAACCAAGCTTTCAAACTGTGTTGGCAAAATGCTCTTTCCAGTCCCCCTTGTCCTCATTATAAACACAAAGCTGTAAGTCCAAGATTGTTTCTACCCTTAGAGAATGTCAGCCTGGGAGAATCACAAAACCCACAGGCAGCAGTGACATATTATATTTCCAATAATAATGGGACATAAGTGAAATAAAGCACAATTATGCCCATACTCTAGTGTATTTAACATGGGCACATTCTTTACTAACAACTTTATGAGAGCCAGAGATGATTTTATGTGGCTGCTTCTAGACAGCATTCTATATTGATCCCCCCCCCCCCATGCCTAACTGCACAGTTAGGTATAAGTTAAAGCACAAATGTGCTGAGAAGATTGTGGAATCTTATTCTTCACTATTCAACATCCACTGACCACTGTAAGCACACAGCGATGTAGCTGCACCTTCAACAACAGTGGCATGATTAATGGGTTTTAGGACTGGGAAACTTGTTCTGTATGACACCAGCTTTTCTCTATGTGTGTCATGCTTTTTCTCCTCCTGACATATACCAGAGTCTCACTCTCTTTGCAGCCATCTACACCACTAGCTGGTTGGCTGGGCGGGAGGATCTGATATGAGCTGACAGCACAGTAATAACCCATGCAAATTGGCTGGGTGGGGTGTGAACACAAATGCTAAAAGCACAAAAGTAATGTGATTTAAAAAGCATCTTTGAGCTTCAATCCTCAATGCTGTTGTAGTTGGGGAATAGATGTTTTGAGAGTAGCAGACTCAGGTATAGGGAACTCATACAATGCATTTCAGCTTGACTCCCCCCAACCCCTTGAGAGTAGTAAACTTTGATTGTTTTTCCAGCCTGCTGTCTCTCTTCACCTCAGCCACAGCCTATAGAACTGTGTGACTTGTCAAAGTAAGGAATGAGAAGTTAGCAATTCTTTTATGATTCACTAGGCTTTAGAGAATGTGAAATGAATGGTCTTTCCCCCACCTTCACACCTGCATGTACATGAATTTCAAAAGAGTTTTTTCTAATGCATGAACATCTCAGTGCGAAAAAAGCAGCATGTGGTCATGTTGAATTGTATATCTGTCTTCTGTTCATACATTTTACATTGCAAATGTCTTGCCTAGGAGCTCGTAACTGCTGTGCTCAGTCTCTAACACACACATCTGGCATCTATTCACATTTGCCTCAAATGCATGTTGACACTCCCATAATTAATAATTTGCATAAAAAAATGTGTTGCAGTATGAGTTATTAGACTTTGCAATAGTAGCACAACAATTATACGGCAGGTCTGGAGTCCAAACAAGAGTGCAATTTAATAAGAGATTGAAAGAGTTCTTGGATCCACAAGGAGGATATTCAGGCAGAAAGACCCAATGGAATATATAATATACATGGAGAGTAAAATAGTACCTTTTGAAACGGTTTGAATTTTATAAATATTTTGAACTGAAGAGCCATTTAGATTCATTGGAAGCCGTATATGTGTAGTTTCACTTTTATCTTTTCATTTTAATTCTTCTGCTTTTTTGTCCAAAAGTTTGAAATTAATATCTTTTACATTGTGATGACAATGTGTAAAGTTAATGCAAAACTTCAGTGAAATACAAAGAATGCTGTTGCATAACGGACATATAAATATGAGGAGAAAAGGTCGATTATTTCTTTGTGTTTAGGAACAATGCTGTCTGCTTTCAGATAAGTCACACACAAAATGCTAATATGCAGTGAATGCTTAAGCACTAACATTCTTACATACCCATTAATTAAATTAGAACATTATTGAAAAGTTCATCTAATTCATTAACTCCATCTGTAAGCAAAACACATTTTATAGATTATTATACACAGAATAATGTTTTCAAGTTTTTATTTCTGGTAATTATAATAATTTTCCACTTGTGGCTATTGAAAACCAAATATGTATAGGAGAATATTACATCAGACCTGTTCTACAAATTTTAGATTTATCCCTTCTTCAGCACACCTGAATCAAATGAATGACTCATAACCAGGGATGTGCAGAGCTTAATGGCTGCTGATGAGGGGATTCATCCATTTGATTCAGTTTTGTTGAAGAAAGGTTTCATCTTGCGCTCCAGAAATGGACTTTAGCATCCCTGCATCAGACAAATAAAAAAAATCATTTTCATATATGAATGTGGGCTCACTAAAAAATGTGTTTCATACCTGTTAATGGTTATTAACAGGTTGAAATGGTACTTTTAATCTATTAAACAGGAGTCATTGGAACACATTCTAATTTGTTCAATATAACTGTACATCAAACATTTTGATATTAGGAATACTAAATGGCAATATGTTCAAACTTTCAATAAAAGCAGAAGAATATCTCACGTTTTCTAGCACATGTAGATTAAATTTGAGTTTTATATTTCTTAAAAGGATAGAGATTTCTTTGAGGCATTGAACAGGCTGCAGATTTCCTCACTTATCCATTAGCAGGTTTTATATTTTCCTTCTCACATTCTCTTTGAAAATTACCAGCATAATAGTGCTTAGAGACTTAGAACAAAAACAGGTGTTAGTAAACAAGAGACAGACCAAGAAAAAATTGACATGAACATCAGTGTTGCTACTAGTACTGATGGAAATAACTGATGTTTTAAACACTATTCAGAGATTTTCAAGCCAGACTTTCCTCTGCACAACTATGGCTTCAAATTCTGTCCTTTAACATCACAAAATGGATCAATGGCCAGGGTGCGGCCCAGTTGGAGTCCTCGCACTGGGAATATATGCTTGGGTTTTTTTCTGATAATGTGGACACAGCTCTCATGTTGGCCATAAAAGAAACCCTTTCTTTTCCTCTACAAAACAGTTGCACGTTGTCATTATTGCCCAGAAAGGCTGAAAAGTGTGATTCGTCAATAGTTGGAAAAATCTTTCACTTTTTTTTTTCTTAAAAATTCACACCATCACCCCAGACTTCCTCTTTATTTGTGTTACTGCACTGGACAGAGAGTAAGAATGTTTTCTCACAAACCACACCAAAAAATAAGCAAATAAATGTAAGTTACCTTTTAAATATGATGTAAATTTAATGTTCTATTCATAGAAGGGAAGGAACTAATAAAAAAAATAGAATAAATACATTT
Source organism: Poeciliopsis gracilis (assembly GCA_911649635.1). Lineage (NCBI taxonomy): Eukaryota > Metazoa > Chordata > Actinopteri > Cyprinodontiformes > Poeciliidae > Poeciliopsis > Poeciliopsis gracilis. The sequence continues at coordinate 5,072,173 of CAJVRI010001403.1, forward strand.
ATGGAACACATACATTAAAGGAAAATTGTATCAATTGAGTGATATGGAAAAAAAAAATAAAATAAAACTGAAAAACAGATGGTTGAAAATAAACTGACATGGTAATCTTTGATCTTTATAGGAATATTGAAGTTGATGTTCTGTGTTGCTTGTTAGCAAGTCGATGATTTCTGCTCATCCCAAGCTTTTAGGGAATTGTATCTAGAACTGAGCAACATATCAGCTGAGGATACATGATCCGGTGTAGTTCTGGTCCCTGGAGCTATAGTGAGCAGTGGACCTAACAGGGTCCAGACAGACAAGGGGAGCATTTATTGCCCAGAACGTTGCCTTGAGGAAACTGTGATCTTTTCTTTGCTCAGATTTGTAACTGCTAAATGGCACAAACGAATCCCGGTCTGACAAATAAGATTAGGCAGGTTAGAATAGGCCAAATATGCTTGTTTTGTTGAACAGTGAAAAAGTTGTGTACTCATGCTGTTGTGTCAAACAGACAATTTATGTGAAGAATTCGTATCTGTGGTGTTTGTTAATAGGTTTTTGCAGCAGTGACCTGGAGGTAAAAATGTTCACATTTTGTGTTGAGGATGTGTGGGGTCTGCAGAGATGTTAGCTGCCCTTTTCCTGACCATACAGCTATATAAGTTCTGCACAGGGAAAATCTCAGCCCTAAGGATGGCCTCTACAGATCTGAACGTTTGTTGCAGTTCTGCCTTGTTGTAAGCCAAACCACACAGTGATGGAGGAACGCAGTACTGCCTGAATAATAAGTGTAGAAGATGAGCCGCTGCTCCCGTGAAAGATTGTATTTCTTGAGTTGCTGCTGGAAACATAGTCTTCGCTGGTCACTCTTCCAAACATTGTCTATGTATGAGGACCAGCTCATGCCTGAGAAATGCTGGCTCCTAGCAACCAGAAGTGATCCACTCCATTCCATTCATTTACAGGCATGTTACAGTCCTGCATCAAACCAATTACAGTAGTTTCATGTGCCAACTTCAGGAATTTCACTGACAGGCTGAGGTGCAGTCATTTATCAAATTATTTTGATCAATGGCCTTTTCAAGGATCTTTTGTTCAAAGTGTTAGGTTAGCTGTGGGCGCAATTACTTATCATGGATGCATTTGATTTAGGCTTCTTAATGAAAGTTATTAAAAATATTATTTATTCACTTATCAAAAAAAGTAGACCTATAAAGAAGAGTAACCAGCAGAAACTGCAAAGCAATTCAAGACAAAGAGCTTAACGAGAAAACTAAAATCAAAAAATATATAGGCTCGATTTAGCAATGATCAAACACAGTAGCTGCAACACTCAGAAAAATCTTCCAGATTTGTTGGGGTTATGGCAGTGGGGTGTAACAGAAAAAAGAATAAATTAATAGTTATACAGATAAAGACTGGTGAAAGTAAATCAATGGAGTGACCCTCTTTTTTTGTCATTTTCCCCCTCCTCACACCCACATGAAGATTAATGTTAGTTTGACTGTGGTTTTCTTTCTCCGGTCTATATGAGGAGTAAATCAACATAAGCTGTTGCATCAAACTGCACCCTTTTTAATTGAAAAACTGAAATATTTATGTGTTGTTTTCAAATTAGCCTTAAAGTGTGACCATCTTAGTAAATCCAATTCTATTTGAAAACGGAGTTGAATCTCTAACTAGTGGAGAGGAGAGATCTGCTGTCTAATGAAGTATGAAAAGCTTAGAATTCATCGTCACAGCCAACCATCTTAATCCTGTACAGGCCTGTTGTGTTTGCAAATAGCATGCTACACATAGTAGGTCTCAGTATTAATCATGTCAAATGTTATACCAGGGCTTATTGCTGTCTCAGGCTTAGTTTCCATTAGGTAGCCCCCTCCCATGGGCTGAATTCAACACGGCACCCTGATCAATGTACAGCTTTCCTCAACTAGCTTGTCAGGCGAGTGCAATCATTTATCTGAGCATCAATATTTATCATTAAAGTCGTCAGTTTAATAAAAATAATTAACTTATAATGTCTTGTTTTAGTGTATAAAATGCTACATATTATACAAAACCTTTATGTTTTAAATTTATAAATGCTAATACTGTCTAAATATCTTACATCGTGTTTTGCCAATTGGACTAAGGGACAATGTTGAGTGCACATTTGCTGGAGTATCCAGAAAGAAAACTTCTCTAAATAGAATTGAGGAAATTTATATTGTTTCACATTGTTATCACTCTATATGCATTTTATGTATTGGCTAACTTGACTCTGCTAGATGAATTGCATTATGCATAACCTCAGTGTTAAATCCTAAAGCATGACAACTCAGGAGCAGACCACTGACAGCTAATCATATGCCACAATGAAGCGGGCTTGTCAGTAAGCTAATGGAGTGTTCTGAGGTTAATTTACAACCATATGAGTTCTATCAATAAGCAATTAAGAGATGTGGAAACACAGAGGCACCCAGGCCAGCAGCTGAATCCCGTTGTAAACCCCCTACCTTCTTTAAATCAATTAATTGCTTTGGCATGTCTGTTTAAAAGTGTTAGATAGATTTACTCATAAAAACGGACACATTAAAAAGGCACAACTCCCTCTATGGCCTTCTTTTGTCAGCATCTCTGCCTTAAAGCGTGTCACTTGTATTCATAAATCGTAACTTCTAAAGATATCCTTATCTCACATCATGACTGCCTTACTATACAGTAGGTTATATGAATTCCTGATCAGAGCTCGGGCCTTTTGTGGTGGAAAAATCTCACAGCTAAATCTCAAGTGAAATAATATACCGGAAAAGCGCAAAAGTGTTCTGAGCAGAGGATGAAAGCCTTTTGAAAACGATATCTGAGCAAAGTGAAAACTTACATCTCCATTTCATACTTTGAGATCTTCCTGGAAATTTCAGTGACCTAAACGAATTTACTCATTAAATGTCAAAATATTTCTGTTTATTATGAAAGTACTTTTATATATACACATGCTTTAGATCAGGAGTCAACAAATCAAAGGCAAAGCCATTTTTATCCTTGGCTCTCATGAATAGAGCCTTTTGAGATTTTAGTTGGAGATATAAAGGGCTTTATAAATAAAAGGTATTTTTATTAAATGAGTCAATGTCTTCAAGTTAACCAAAAACTGCCTCAGACTGTTAAAATGTTAAAATGCTGAACTCCTTGTTTAAAATGTAATCTATTTTGTGTTAAGTGAAACAATGTTGTGATTATTTAGTTTAACATCAAAATCTCAATCAGTCGATTTAATTAAAACAAAAACAAACAGGCATTTCATTCTGGATGACAAATGTTCTGTGGTTGTGGAAAATGAAGAAAAGCATATAGTTTGAAGCCTAAAGCATATAGTTTGTAGAGTTCCTATGCAGATATTAAACCAAGCCTAACAAAATGATATATATTCGTTTATTGAAATTTATTCTAAAAAGAAAAAAACAACAACCCTACTCAGTTCTGCACATTCCACCATCAAACTTATTAAGAGCTACCTGTGGCTTCCTGTAAAGCACTCAGGAAGCCACGTGATGCTCCAGAGCTGCACGTTGCAAACTCCTGCAGTAGAAGTTAACTAGCTGACCACTGATATACCATGAAATGATGGAGGTTATGTCCATGTTTTTGTTTTTTTTGTTGTTGTTTTTTTTAATCAATGTGACATACGTTATTAAATTGTTGTTTCACCAAGATTTCGCTCTTCCTTCACAGCTCCTCCAAACAACATATCAGTGCTGGCTGAGAACACTCCAGCCCCCTTCAGTCGATACCAAGCTCAGAATTTTACTCTTGTCTGCACAGCAAAAGGAGGAAAACCAGCCCCATCGGTGAGTTTAAGATTTTTTTATTTTTTTTTTACAGAAAAATAGAGCCTTTAATTCACCCGTTATGTTTTCCGTCTGCAGCATTTTTTTTCCATGGAAAAATGTTAGACTGTCAGCTGAATGGCTTCATGGTGTGCAAGAAAAGAAGGGATCCAAAAGCAAAATTCAAAGGCTGAAGTGAACTCAAAGCCTTAGAACTCTTCTATTCGTCACACACACACAGAACAAAACTAAAACCACTTAAGAGCAGGTTATCTATAAAGGCAAGGCCACTGAAGACCACAGATGATCCAGCAGGAGCAGAACAGATAATAAACTCACAATGGTAGCGCAGAGAGCAAAGGATTCAGGAGATAATACTTCCTTAAGAGCTGATGACAAATGTGCATCAGGTGACCGGCAATCAATTACAGAGACTGTACTTAAGGGGAGGGCAGAAAGAAGGACAATTTAAGGGGATTGACAAAGGGAATAATGACACAATGCCAAATAGTAGCACAGAATCTTGAAGTCTCAATAGGGTAGACATTGCCGTGGCAAGCTTTTGATCTTGGTACCTCCCACAGATGTTCAAAGAATTTTTTTCCTAAACAATTCTAATTTCATAGTAATGTTCACATTCAGTAGAGTTAATTCAATGTGGTGGCACGGTCGTGACTAAGTGTAAAATGATCATAAACACTTGCACTGACATTTTAAGAATCAGACTGTACAGTTTTGCGGTGCTACATGTATGCCATCACGTTCCAGTTTTTTTCCCCTCAACATTCTGGAGAACAAGAAAAGGCCTTATAAAAATGCTACATATTTGGCGGTATATGAGCTTATGGACACTGCATGGGAGCATCCATTTGCTGTTCATTCTTAACAGACCATTAATCATTGTCCATGGGTGTATGGTAATGGACCGCAGACTCGGAGCTCACCTATCTCTTGCAATTATGAGCCCAGTGAGGGGTGAATACAAGGTGAAAATGATTTCCGGTACTTCCTGTTTGATGCCGTGATGAGTGAGGTTCTCCCCTGTTGTGATTTCATGCAGAGTCTTAAGCCACGTAAGCTTAGAACTGCTGGATGTTTTTTTTTCTAAAAGATAATGGAGACAAAGATGTCTGACAGCTTACAGCTGGTCAGCAAGCAAGAACTGTCACTGTGTCATTGGATAAGCTACAGTTATTAATTAGCTTGACGTTCACACAGCAAGCTAATAAATGAGTTGAGAAAACATTAAAATAAAGAACCTGGCTGCTCAAGCCACAATTATTCTATCAGATTGCAGAAAAATGCATATATAAAACAATAAAAGTTTCAGGAAAAAAAGATACAGGTTTCACTAATGCATTAACTGAAGAAAAAAAAAACTGAAAAAAGAAAACATCATTGCCTCAAGTTACATTGCTTTGTTACTTGAGGCAATGAAGAAATATTTATTTGGATTTTACCATCATGTGCCAGAAACCAACAATTGTACACTAAAGGTTTTAATAGATTATAAATGTAAAGACTTAATTTGCTAGTTAGAAGTGAGGTTAAAAATATAATAATACATGAATAATGTAAGAAAAAATAGCCTCCAAGTGAAAAATGAGAAAATACTTCAAAGTGCATTATCACTGAAACAAATCAACTGTTGACCCAGAAAAGCCCCAGGTTTCAATAGACTGTAACTCAGAAAGTGAATCCCAAAATATCTTCAGAAAGACTAGTTCAATGTTTTACCTAATTTCACCATAGCAAAGGATCAATTCTGGTTGAAATGTTGAAAGTGACACAACTGTGATGTAAGAAACACTGTTCAGCTTTTCCCTTTTCTTTCCAAACATCCCTGATGACTAAGGGCAAATGTCAAAGTCAAGACTGCACATCAGCTGTTCCCAACCCAGTGTGCAATGTGAGCAATTCAGGTTTTGATATGCATAAGAAGAAACAAGTAGACTGCTAAAAATGCAGGCATATTCTCTCTAACATAGTCAAGAATGTTGAGGCTTTATGGAAATGCACACAGAATAGAAATGCATACTGGGTAAGTAAAATTGACTTTAATTAAAAAAAAATGAAAAAAATGCTTGGATATAAGCTGAAATAGATAATTATGTGGGATTTCTTACCATTATGGAGGTAATGTGTTATTGTAGAGATGCACCTGCATTCACGTTGAAGTATAAACAACAGAAAACATCAAAGCAAGCATCCTTACTGCAGAAAAAAAATCTAAGTTTCAACCTCTGAATGTATTCTATATCCTCACATTTGTCAATTTTATTTAAAGGTTGGCTTTTTCAATGCTATTTTGGTCACTGAAGAATTTAATCCCAGTAGCTAAATAATAAAAAATAATCATAATAATAATAATAACAAAATAGTGAAAAAACATACTTTTTATACCAGCATAACCTGCAGCACTTTTCAGAAGTGTGAAACTAAAAAGATATGTTTCATTCACACACTGTAGACATATATATTTTTTTCTAATTTAAACATAACAAATCAAGAGAAGACTCAGATGTAACAGCAGCCATAACTCTCACGAAAAAGGTGAAAACACCTGTGAGCAAATATGACGAGAGGAAAAACTCCTTGAATTTCTAGTGCTCCTTTAGCATAGAAAAAAAAAAACTGGTCAAAACCAGATTTTGAAAAACAGAAAAATCTATGAGAGAGAAAAAAAATCCTCAATACATCTTCCTGAGAGTGTTTGGACAAACATTATTTTGCCTCCTTTTCATAGCTTTAAGTCAGATGATTAGATTTATGTCAGCTTTGGAGTAATGCAAGATGTAGTATACTACTGAAAATAGAAAAAAAAAATGTACAAGGCTGAAAGTTAACCCCAATCCTAACCAAACATTAGAATTTTAGGTGCAGCCATAGAAGTTTATAATCACCAATATATTGATAAACAAAAACAACAACAAAAAAAACTTGTTTTGTGTGTTGTCCCTTCCACTGGAAGTATGTCCTTATTTCACCTGCAGCTAAACTTTTTCAGATCCTAACTGAAACCCTAGAAATGCTACAAAATGCCATGAAAACTTAGTAGGATGTATCAGTGTGAGAAATACTCAAGAGAATGCATGAAAAATGTTTGTCTGGACATTTTCTCAGTTACAGCTCACAGATTTACCTCACAGCAGGAAATTTTCTGCTGGAGATGCAGTCTCACAGGTTGAAATGTAACTCAAAAGTTCAGGCAGACTGTCTTGAGAGCATGGAAAGCAGCAAAATAAAGTGTAGCGAAACTGGTGGCTGTTCTTTCTTTGTGTTGATTTTAATACTGTGAGTGTTTGAACTTTTCGACAACATCAGAGAGTGAGTGGAAAGCCAGGACAGCAAAAATCAGAATGTATCAGCAAGTTACCACAAGTCGCATAACAGTAAATGCTACAGAACACTAGCTGCTATGTTCAAACAATGCCTTAACATAGATCTTCAAAATGTTCTACTTGTCATTTGGGTTGGAAAATCTATGCAAGACAGTCTGAAGTGAATGATGCTGACATACTGTCACACTTCTCTGCCACAGGAGACTAAAAGATCTGCTTCCCATTCTTACTTTTACAAATGATAGAAAGTAACCAGGGAACCTGCAGAGAACACTCTGCAGTCTGAGAGTGTTCTGTTGTAAACCTATAAGACAATCAGAGCTCTGCTATGTTTGGTTATCAAGAAAGATCATTTTAAATTTAATAGGGAGCCAATATACACAATGTGAAATGTCATATTTTCCTTTTATTTAAAATTTTATCAGGATGCTTTAGATAAGCAGAAGGCTTGACAGAATCAGCAGGTGAAATTTTACATGAGAATTATTTTGCGCAAATAAATTAATGAGCATGTTGTGTATGATTCATAGACCTATCCCACCTTGTTCAAGGAAGCATGAAAGGTCCCCTCCACGTCATCTTGATTGAGAAAAGGGTTTCAGTAGTGGTTTTATTTCAGCAAACTTAAAAGCTTCTGGTAATTATCCATTTGCAAGGGATAGATGAATCATATCCTAAATGGAGATGCTTATCAAAAGAAACGCTTTCCTAAATAATTTGGTTGGAATTGGGTTTAAGTTGAAGGCAAGATGAAGCTAATGTTAAAAATTCAGAAAGCTTAACTGAAAAAAAAAAGGTTTTATGTTTACCTCCTGTGCTCCCTCATTTTCTTAAGGCCTCTTCAGGGGAGGATGTCAATGATTCTGTTTCTCATAAAATGCATTTTATTTGTAAAAATCCCATGAAATCTTGACTCCTGAGAGCTGAATGGCTCAGGAGATGCACTTTTAAAATATGCAGCTTTGACTTAAACCAGCAAGCCAGTCTCCCAGGGTCTAATTCCCTTCTTTTCAACGGGGATACATTGTCTAATGCAACATGCAATGAAGTAGTAACGCTGTTAACAAGGACATCAGTTTTTGATGGTGTGTGAATTTGGTTATTGTCTTGTGCTGTGTTGTTCTGTGTTACTGAGAAAAAATAAAATCGAACAAATAACTTAAAGGTTCGTACGGCATTGTCTGATAAAGGTCTATGATTATGCAATTTTCTTTCAGGGCCAGTGAACTTGGTTTCTTGATTAAAAAAAATTTGTAAATAAACTTGTTAAAAAATTCATTTAAAAAATTGTCTTGAAAAAATAGTAATTTGTTCACACTTAATGACAAATCAACCCCAGGTTCCAAGTTATGAAAACAAATGTGCGGAGGTCTGCAGATGTTTCTTGTCTTTGAAGAGAGATCACTTTTACCATACCACATTATCAAATGTGGTTTTGGTACTTATAGTATAATAAGTATAATAAATATGCTATACTTATTATATTAAATATATTAATATAATTTATATTAATATAATATAGACATTGTTCCAAATGTCTATAAAGTATACTTATATAATAAGTATATACAGTATATACAGTAAGTATAGTAAGTATAATATACTTATTATACTAATATAAGTATATTATTATAATAAGTATAATATATTTATTTTATAACTTAAAATAAGTGTATTATATACTTATTTATTTTGTATATTTAATATTCTTATACTTAAGATTTAAGATTTGCTTCCAATGGATCTGTTAGGAGCAAATCCTGTTAGGTTATTTGGTTATTTCCTGTTCAGTTATCCAATTTGGATTGTCAACAAACTCTTAACATTTTACCAGCCCATTGACTCAGTGGTGCAATATGTGCGTAACAGTATAGAAGCAGCTCAGAGATGCATTAAACTATGACTCTGCTTCCCAGTATGGCCAGGCAGTAGACTTCTTTCTGCTGACAAGCTTTAAGAAAATCTTTTTTCAGCAGGACTTGCCAGCTGCTTACTCTATGAAAAGCACTTATGTTTGTTATAGTGACCATAGCATCACTGCTTGAGTCGTCACCAAAGTGCCCTAATCTAAACCCCCTAGAGAATGCATAGAGCATTTTTAAAAGGAAGAGGAGCAACACCAGACTGAACAATAGCTTTCTCTTTTTCATTTGAACAACATTTACTGAATTATATTAATATTTTAATGATATTCAGTTTTAGAAATGATCACCTTTGATGTAACCGACGGTTCTACATATAACCTTACTCAGGTTAAGGCTATCATAAAATGCTGCCTATGTTATGTGTGTTTTTTTTTTTTTGTGTGTGTTTGTTTTTTTCCGGAGTAGATTTATACCTGTTTAAATGTGAACACCATGAAGCCATCATTTATACAATGATAGGGTCTCTGCGTCTCACACTTATTTCTATCTGGTTTTCTTTATGCAACCTTGAATGCATATGCATTACTTCTTTTCAAAGAACCTTTGCCTGGCAATGATGGCCAGAGTGTATATTATAGGTTTTCTTTTGTATTCAAAAAGCTTCATTTTTCTTACTTCTCAGCCTTGATCTTATGTGCTGTAGTGGGTTCCTGCTTTGATCTGCACCTTGATATACACATGACCGTGCAGCAGTTTATTTCTGTATATAAATCTTTCTTCTTCAAGGCTAAATGTTTCTTTCAAACGTTATTGCTTGTGCACTTTTTGCTAAGTTCCAATGGTATATTTTTGAAAATGCTGAAACTAAAAGACGCTATTTGTGAAAAGTATCTGGCATTATGTTTTAAGATCTGTCGGCATCCGATGTTTCTGAGCAAGCTGGTGACATATCAATAATATCTCCCCAGTGCAACTATTAGAACATCCTTACAGCACAAGCAAGCACTGATTGAAAAGAGGAAACATAATAACAGTTAATAATAAGCGGGAAAACTGATTAACTCATGGCCAGGATCTCTCTCATTGCCTCTCTCTTATTTTTTTCTGCTTCTGTATTATCATTGAAAAATCCTGTCACTATGAAAATTACTGCCTTGTTCCTTTGACACGACTATAATTAATTGCAGCAACATAAAGGTGTACATGGACCAAAGTATGATTGTTACATTTTGAAAAGAGTTAGAGTTTGAAATATTTTGGAGGTGGGAGCAGCTTGGCAGTGTTCAGAGTGCAGGTGCTTTCATCACTGTCTATTCAGAGAGAAATGCGAAACCCTTTTCATACCATCCCAGCCTAATTTTGCCACTGTCTTGGCATTATGTATGGGCTCCAGCTTAGAATTACATGTCTTTTTTCAGTTCTAATTCATTTCAGCATCAAATAAATGGTTTTGTCTGCCTTCATTGTGCGCAGATATTGGAGTATGAAGTATTTGGGGATTTATAACAGAGGCGTGATTGATAATCACTTTATTCCATGCTGCAACACTGCTTGTAAGAGAACAATAGAGCTGCAATGCCAAAAACACTCCAAAATCCTCTTTTACATGGTGGTGAGCACCACTTTCCAGGTCTCATGTCAGCTAAATGTACCACCAAACAAGCTCGTTTTTCATTTTACTCCCTATTTTACATGTGAAAAGGACTGACAGTACCAGACACATTGTCTGGCACAACTTGTAAAAGCCTATAAAGCTTTAAAACAAATAAAGATTTTAGCCTAATTTGACAACAAAATATTTGAACACTTGGTGTGGGTTAGAAAAAAAAAAGCTAACCATAAGAAACATTTTTTTTAAATATTTTATTCTTGCAGTTATTGGGACCCTCAGCAATCCATATATGCATTTTAACTTAACTATTTCTAATTTTTACTTATCTTTTTTCAGGGTTTGGGAGATTCTTGGTAGTTGTGATTAATGACATGTGACTTTTTGTTTATGTAGTCATGTAGAGGCCAAATTCTGATAGCTACTAAGCTCAATAAGGACTCATCTTTTATTGCTACCATACACAGTACATAAGGAAGGTAGAACATGTTTTAGAATTTAACGAGGTCACCAAGTTAACATAGAAACTATTAATGTTGCCTACAATAAAGTTGGCTGTTTGGAAGATTGAAACTAGAACTTTTCTGTTCTACCACTGGAAAAGTAATGATGTGGCAAATGCTAAACTAAATTTTCTTTGATCAGATGAGATAAAAATTTATTTTTTTGGAGAAAAGAAAGAAAAAACCTTCACAAAATACTGGTTGAAAATGTTAAAAATGACCTAATGCTTATTGTTAAGCATGGTCAAGGAGCTATGTTGCTTCTAATTGGTCTAATTAGGGGTATCAATGATGGTTGTACAGAAAACATGTTTTTTTTTCACCTAAATATTTTTTTCTTGATTGAGAAATATATCAAAATAGGAGCTTGATTGTACTGTTTCTTTTAATATGAAATTATGCTACTAGAATAAATTATACATTTATTTCAGGGCATTTCACTTGTTTTGCAAGGGTGCCAATAAATGTGACCTCCACTTTAATATGCAATTTATTCATATCTTTTTTTCCAAGTCGTCTCAATGGACAAATTCAATTTGAAGCACAATAATTGGTAATATGTTTTTACACATATACATTGTGAAAACCTTTCTATGAATGCAAATGAGTTGCACTAAACTGAGTGAAAAGCTTCTTGTTCACAGCGTCACCCAACAAAAGGGACCATGTCACTTTGTTGAAAGGAGCAATTTATAGTAGACATGTATCAGAGTGAAAAACAGATTAAGTGCTGCTTTGGTAGATTTATAATCAAATGTGGAAAATTAATCAGTGTTTGCTGTCTCATTTGAAAAGAATAAAAGAATGGATATGCTTTCACTTTTCTCTTTGTCAGAGAAACTCAACTTTTGGCAAATTAGTCAGAAGCTCAAAGAAAAACAAATTAACTTTGCAATAAAGGCTGGTGATGTCATTTTAAGAGTAATAACAAATGTAAAAAAAATGATTATGGTAAATAATGGTGGGTGGCTTTCTTCACTTGTATAAATGTTATCACATTTTCAAAATAACCTTTCACATAAACAGAAACCCTATACATTTAGTTTTCAATTTCTTAGAAATGCTTGCACATTCAAAGAGACAATAAACATAAATTCTATTAGAGCTAAATTCTGGTAAGATTGTATGTAAGAAAATCTTTATTCTTTTATTTCTAGCTTTTCAAAGGAAAAGCTAGAATGAATCTGTTTAGTAGTTCTTAGAAATACATTCAAAAATCTTCCATTGATTTGGTTTGAATTTTACATAATTAACTCTAAGAACTGGTGATGCATCAGTTGCAAACACAAAACAACAATATAACCGATAACAACAAGGCTAAAATTGCATATAATTTTAATGGGTTTTTGCTACATAAAATCTTGTTGGTCAAGAGATATCTCATATCATAACACAGGCACAAGTACTTACTTTAGGCATCATCACAAATGTGACTGATATCTCTCAGCCCTTATATTAGTCTTTTTTTACATATGTCACCTCATATCCATATCTTCTGCTTTCATATCCATATTGTAGATTTGATCTGCCAGTGATGGAAGAGGAAATGAAACAAGCAGGATAATGACACAGAAATAATGTTTCACACTTTCCCTGGAGCAACATGCTGTTTATTTCAGTCATGTATTTTATGAAACATTAATTTACGTAGACAAATGGAAAAGTCACAGTAGAATTATTATAAAAGACTAAGCAGGTTCTCAATATTTACCTGAAAATAATACATTTGCTATAGTCTTATCTTTGACTTTAATATGTGGAGGACAGAGCTCTCACATGCTATTAAATCAGGTCCTGTTTATTCAATTTACCTATAAATTTACCTATAAATCAAGTTGCATGATAATGAATATGGAAACAAATCAGTCATGCAGATTTACTGACTTAATTCTCTGTTATACAATTCTATAGCCAAAACAGGTGTTATTGCATACCAACACCATTTTGTTCAACAAAAGCTATGAAACAGGTGCATGGATCTGTCTAATCCACACTGTTCCCCTTCCACCTGCTGTGATAATTAATGAGGTGCTTTGGTACACAGTGAAGAGTCAGACTTGCTAGCAGATGCAATGGGGTCATTGTGGATAAGACTAATGTTTATGCTGCCTTTGCGGCATTTGAATCTCCAGCCATGGTTCAGAGCATAAGGTAAATGCAGATAACAGGACATGAATACTTGAGAGTCTTTAGCAGAATTGGGTTCCAAATTAGCCTTATACTTTTTGCTTGTCAATTAACAAGTTGTATTTTGTTGGACTTTTGCTACCTAAAATGCAATATTTTAGATATAGATTTATTTATTTATTTATTTATTTATTGAGTGTTGTTTTTATGATGTGTCTGTGCCAGAAATCCATGAACATTCAACATAGGTGATTTTAGGGACCAATATAGAAATCCCAGTGCTGGCATGCTATATAACCCAGTTTTGGAATTATTGTATTTTTACCAACTCAAATTATGTCTGAGTTTCATGCACTTTTGAGGGAGTTAAAAAATCTGGAGTTAGTTCTTCTTCTGACAACTTCATGCAATGCTGCAGAACCTGTGGTAGCAAAACAACTGTACAGCATGAAGCTACCACTGCTGGGCTTGGTCATTGATATATATTGTTTACAAGCCTCCACTTGATTTTCCCCAAAACATCATTGAGGTCAAATAGTGATGACAAAATAATGCAGAAAGCAATTCTATCTATGTATGGTCAGCAGTAGATTTAACACTAGTGAACCAGCACCAGATTGAAAAAATTCTGACATTGCAACTTACTATGTCCAAATGTCAGTTGCACTTTATGCATGTACTTAAGCCTGAATGTGCAATTGTAACTGTTTTTAAAAACATTTGCACCCTATTTTTATAAAACTTAAAATACTTATGCAACCAAAAATGTTCAGAACTTACTAAAATATTTATATTTTAGCAACAGCATCATCACTTTTCTATGAGAGAGAGGAAGAGAGTTTTGGAAGATATTATTGCGCTGTATCAGTCAATAAAGGTACATTCCAAAGGTTACTAAGCACACTAACAGATTGGCTGAGAAATTATCATCTAATATAAGATAAATACTTTTGTCCAACATATATATATTTTTTTTATTTAAAAAGAAAATGTCTATGCTGAATGTAACCTAAATATGGGGTATGGATACTTTTAAAAGCTGTCATTAAGATGAGCTGTTTATTTGTAGTAAGAGCCAGTTAACTTTTATCATCATTTATCACCATTACAAGCACTGTGCTGTGGAATCAATGAGATCAAGGCTAGGTTTTTAACTGTGTTACTGTTTCAAGATGGCTGGTCTCATTTGTAAAGTAAGTTATAAACTCAATCCTGCAAGCACATACAACTTACAGTGTTGTGTCAGTTCCTGAGAATATTCACTGAACGTCATCATCAGGACTGACAGATAAGGACATTATTGACTATTTATTTGAAATAGCTAAAATTAAAGTTGAAACAAATGAAGCTGTGCTAGTCATATTGATTTAAAAGTAAATATTTCCATTCAGGAATGAAGTCTGAGGTGACCATTTTAAAACTAGTACAAAAAAACCCCAATGTCAATACAGATTACACTGTCACTTCAAAGGTTAATGTCTTTTCACAGAGGACACACAATTTGATGAGTAATTGCTGTCCAGGTAGAGTATCTTTTGCAAATGTTGGCTTGAGGCACCACAGCTTGAAAGGGTGCATTAGTGCTATGTTTGAGCAATCTGCATACCAAAAACCTGGACACAAGGCTGTGAAATGCACATCTTATAATAATGTTTCTTTGATCCTCAGAAATTAGAATTTAGATGACCACATGTCCCCCAAAAGAGCTGTGGATTGAACAGTCCTTTTGTTCAACAACACGGAAAAAGGCACATTGTTTCAAAAATAGCGTTACCACAGGCAAAGACTATACAACCTTGTTTCAATGCCAATATCTTCTAGGCATGTACTGGAATGAGATATGAATTCCCTGTCAAGAGATTAGGCAGTCAGAGATTTTTATTAAACTCATAGACTGAGGCTGTAAATTCTCTGATATTAAGGACATCCCTTTGTGTTGAAGAATGAGTTTTTAAAAATACATTTCTTACAAACCAGTATATAATGCTATTCCTTTCCACTGGAAAGAAAAAAAAACTCATATAGTAAGGAAAGAGTGCTTTTAATATCTTTTATTCATTGATTTATTTTTATCCATTACAAACACTTGTTTTGTTTTTGTTTTTGCCCTTTGACATCTAAAGTTATAAAAGGCATTATAAATTAAATGTGTTATTGTTGTTGTTATTATTGTCATTTTTTGGTCAACCAGTAAATCATTCTGAAATCACATACTTTTCTGCCTTTAAAACTGTCATGAATTTAGATATTTAGTCTTTTTTGTGTAGTATGACCAAGAGACTAGACTTTTTAATACAAATTTCACAAGTTTCCCAAAGCTACTTAATGATGTGTGGTGTTTTTTTTTTTTTTGTTTTGTTTTTTTATTTCATAAGCTAATTTGTGATTAAAAACATCTAAGAGTAACCTTTTTGTTTCTTGAAGGTCTCCTAATTTAGAAAGATTACGGAACTTTAATTTTAAATAACTTGTTGACTGAGTTTTCTGATCGTCTTTCTGTACCTTGAGATTGTTAGTTCTCCATCTAACTAATACAGTGAAATTCCAGTGTCTCAGTAGAACTGTGAAGGCAAAATATTCACCACTGTTGTTAGCTGCAGAAATGATTCTCTATATCTGGGCCTTGACACAGTCCCCTCTTGCAGACGAACAAGACAATTATCTGAACTTCCTGGCTTTGTTTACACAGACATACGCTGCTAACTGTGAGAGCTTTTCATAAGCAGGTGTGTGCTCTTTTAATTATGTCCAGTGGATTCAATTAGGCAAAAACAGACTACTGACAAGTTATGCAAACATGCTACAGATGTCAAAATAAAATAGGATGCATCAGCACTCCACTATTGGGTCTGAAAATAATCAGGATGCTTTGGACATCTTAGAATTACAAGCAATTTCTAAAAAGTATGTTTTCAGAAGTGGATGAACTATGTAGTACTATCAAGTGCATTGTTTCATTTATGCATAATCCAATTTAAAATATGTCTTGTTTTGTTTCTTTTTTCTTGTCATACCATCAATATCCCATTTTTCAATACTCTCATCAGGTGTACTTTAAGCGTGATGGTGAGCTGATAGAGGTAATTTCCTACACTGAGCCCTCCACCAGCGAGCGAGCAGCCGGCTCAGCAGGATGGAGAGGAGCCAGGCCACTCATCAGCAGGGACCTTGATGAGACCAAACTGCAGCGTTCCCTCTCCCTTCTCGATCCGGAAGGCCGGTCGGCCCGTCTGTACACAGAGAGCCCTCAGCGCGTCCATACTCAGGGCCAGCAGGCCTATGAACCCAGCCCTGCAACAGAGGTCATTCCAGAGACAGTGGTGAGCCGAGAGTTCCCCCGCTGGGTGCACAGCACGGACCCTCTGTACTACTTTAGTCACACTCAGATCCCTCAGAGCGACGGCTCTGTTGTGGTACAGGCTCGACTTACCTGGACCCTCAACCCTCAGCTGGATAACGATGCCCTATTCAGCTGTGAAGTTAAGCACCCAGCATTATCCATGCCCATGCAGACAGAGGTCACTCTGGGTGAGTTAAATGTTGATCTGTTTTGCATGCTGGTTTTAATTTTCTATCATGCTTTTCTTGTCTGTCCTCTATTCTTTTTCAAACACTGAAACCCCTTTCTCATTTTGCCGTCCTTAATGTTGTGCTGTCTTCGTGTCACAGTCGGAAGCCGACTGGACCTCCTTGTCTCTCCTTGCAAATGCGCACAGAATAACACTGATTTTCATTTGATGCTGCTTAATTGTGTTCCAGCTGAGCAGATTCCGAGTTTAGCGGCAAGTGCACAACTCCAAGTGAGTGACAGGGCAATTCATCGAGCTGTCTGTTGCTAGATTGAGTTAACCTAGCACCGTTATTGAAAAAGTCAGCCTGAATTAGAGAAGTTGAATGAGAATTTAGACACTCTGACCAATGTTATATCATTGGAAAGAGAGTTTCAGAGATGCTGCACTTCATCAAACTCCTGTAAGCTCCTCAGTCTGTCGATATGCCACTAAATTTCATAGTTTTAGTTAAGGGAGAAAAAAAAGTGGGCACTAAGATTGCAATCTAATCCAAACAAATAAATTGTGACTCATACTTTAACAAGACAGGAATTATACTATAAGAGAAGTTCAAGTAAACTTTACGGGTCTCTCTTTTGTTTCTCTCTCTCTGTTTCTCTCTCTCTCTGTCAGTCTGTCTGTGTGCTTGGGGGGGATGTGTGTTAGGTATACAGACTATGTAGTGATCCATGAGAGATGCATACACCCATCTTATTTTATCTAAACACAAAGATTGCTTCCAGCATACCCAATTAAGACTTCAAAGGCTATACTTTGGCATAGTCTTCTGGAAATGAGGAACTATATACAGAGACAATATCTTTCACACGATGCAAGGACCGGTTGAAGTAAGGAAAAGTCTGAATGAGGAGACCCTGGTTGCTCTCTGAATATGGTTGTGTTGTTTCTCAATGTATTTTATCTCCTCTCACCAGCTTCCATCTAATTAAAAGTTGCTTCTCTTTATGCCACTGAGAAACTATGCATAAATCTATGGAAACTCATTATTTTTTGTGAAGTTCTTAACCTAATTAGGTAATGGTGGTTAAAAATCTCACATGACATATATTTGTGGCCACCAATAACATGGGTATAAAATATACAGTATGTATTCTTCATGTATTCGTTTTTCTAACAGATATACAGAAAGTATTCACCCTTGCTACTAACAGACAGTGTGGGGCCTTTTCCATCAAATCAGTACCAGTGGCTAACAGCCACTAAAGCTTACCCAGCAATAGCTCTTTGTTTCCACCAGCACCGAAAATCAGATTTATCCCAGCACCAGTTTGCTGCTGGTTCAAAGGAAAGTACCACTTTTGTCAGAAACTAGGGGAACAACAGCCAATCAAAATGATCAATTGTTTGATCATTATCAGAGAATAATATAACTGAATATTACTAATCTTCATATGGTTGATTTTGAAATCACATGTCAAGGAGTTTAGACAGGTCAATGTGGCGTTTACAGCTATGCTCACAACTCACTGACTTCTATCTGTGTTTGTTTTTGGCCTTGCAATATCAACAAATGGTATTGATAAACCTTACTCTAAAATCTGTGCAATTCCTGCTGCTGGTTCACTTTTCCAGTTCAGCAAATAAGGATTCTAAAGGTTTTCACTAAAAGAGCAGCAATAAACCAAGGCGTTGAACTCATGGCATTATTTGCAGGGCAATTGGGATAAAAAGCTTATCTATGTGGCTAAATTGTCTCTACTACAATACTTCACAAATAAACAAAACATTCAGGAAGAATTAAAGGATAAATTAAGAGACCTTTATAATATTGACAGAAGAATTGGGCACTGATGTGGCTCTTTCGTGGTGAAAATAAATTCAGCCAGTTTTTAACTGGCTCCAGCTCCAGCCATAGTTAAAAACTGGAACATCTTTGCTGGAATAACCTTATGCAGGTTCTTTCATTCTCTCTGCACCTTTGTGTGTTTCCGTTGTATGCTTCAGTTTTCTCTCAAATTCAAATGCTGTCAAATTCCAGCGATATAAGAATATGATTACTCAGTAAACCTGAACTGGCTATAATCATCTCTGGTTGTGTTTTGAATATCACTGTGTTTTGTGAGTTAGTATTCTTTACAACAAAATGTATTTAATACTTATATAAAAGCTTTATTTAATTATTTTTTCAGCATATACATATTAACAATATGGATCAAATGTGTCCAGTTGTCCATATTTTTTATGTAATGTAGCTAAATATAGCTAGTCATTGTGAAAAATGTCTAATGCTGTATGCAGTGTCACATATTTATGTTTTTGGCTGTAAGCTGTTTGCATCTGTTAGCATATAAGCTCTACTCATATAAGTACAGCTTATATGAGTACAAGCTGTACTCGTATAAGCTGCATCTTGAGCTGGAACTTGATTTCTAACAGACACTAACCCCAAACAGTGAGTCAGACAGTCACATGGATCCAGTTCAGTGCATATGGCAAAATTTCCAGTAAGCGTCAGTTTGTGTAGACAAAATTGTCATGTCAGTGTCAGAGGTCACAGGCAAAGGTGAAGATTTGAGATAATACAAAGGCAACACTAGCTCAAATAACAACTCTTCACCACTGATTATGCACAATACCAACTCTGAATGCCCAATAAGTCAGGAGGAAAATGAGCTACCAAAACACAAGGTCACACCAGATGCCACACCTGTCAGCAGAAAAGTTAAGCTTCAGTTCGTACAGGCTTACCAAAAGTGGACAATATCAGATTGAAATATGTTGTCTGGTCCAATGAGTCTCAACTGCAGCATTCGTCCTTGTTTGAATCAGCTTGAGACACTTTGTAATTATTAAGCATTGTGTAATTGAGCACAACCTGAGTATTGTAACTCACTATGTCCATCATTTTATGACAACACTGTACCATCCTGAGGCGACTTCAGTGGGATATTGAACCATGTCTTAAATTCATTGGCTTCCTGACTACAGCATTGAGTCCACTGTACTTAAGTGGCTTTATCAGTTTGCAGATTTTCATCCATCACAGCATATTTGGGATATGATAGAATGGGAGATTCAAACTGAGGATGAGCAGCTGACAAATCTTTCACAATTGTCAGGTCAGCATGAATCAAAATCTCTGAGAAAACTTTCTGTGCCATGATGAATTACAACAGTAATAAACTGAAAGGAGCTCCAATTTACCACTATCTACCTGCCACTATATATAATCTCTTTCAATAATATTTCTGTTATCAAATGAGATGCAAAATTAAAAATTATGGCTTAGGCGTTAGCAGTCTTAACTGACGATGATTTTGGAAGCCTTTTGATGTCTTTTTATAGGATTAGTTTTATGAGCATATAGTTCTTGATCTTACAGAAACTCCTACATGCAGACTAAACTTAGACTACAAACAGATTTGTAAAACTTGGTGTGCAGGGCTTCTCAACACATTTTAACATTTCTTATTTTTCTTGAGAAAATCCAAAACTGTTTTGTGATATTTGCTGTTACTGCTGGAAAGTTACTTTATATACAGACCGTGATTCTAAAAATAATTCATTGGGCAGAAAGCTCCAAAGCAACAACTTTATCCGTGCAGAGATATAGATTTTCATTTGATGACAAAGTGTAACAAAAATCCACTGTTGATTATAGCAAATTCTGAAACCCTACTATGGAAAAGTCATACAAACTTACAATGCACAACCATGTTTTCTCTGTAGGTCACTTATTCTCACCTGAAGCCTCTTCTTTGATCTGACATTTGAGTGTAAACTAATTCTATTCCAAGACAAACACTACCCTGCACATGTGCAGCTCACTGATGCTGCTCCTGCTTTTTAGTGACACTGACTAATTAGAAGCTGAGAAGGATGTCCTTGTATCAGGGCAGAGACATTACTTTTGGGGAACAAAACAGGGTTGGGCAATGTTTTGTCCTAAAAGTCAGTTGGACAGTCACAGAGTAAGTACAACAATTACTTCAATCTCTTGAAAGTAGAGTCATGTTGGGAACAGAGGACGAGAAAGGAAGTGGAAAGTCTAAACAAAGCCGAGCAATCGATTGGCAACCTGTTCTAAAAGTAGCTATTTGTCACAGTCAAAGAATTGCCAAAATTCAGTTGTGATTACAAGACATTGTAGAGTTCCAATTTCAGTCATTGCCCACCATGACTATTTTTGTGTATTTATTTCTTTTCAAAGATGACAAGTTTTTAGATTTTAAACTTGCTTTTGTACATGAGCAATAAGATACAGTTTACCAGGTCTCAATTACTAAGTTGTTTTCTGCTGTGCCTTTTAATTGTGTGAGTATTTTCTTAACATCACCTTGAGGTTATAATTTTGTATAACTGTTAAAGTATATTGGTAAAATACGTTCTTAGTTGGAATAGTGCTGTAGTCATCTGTCATACATGTTTTGAAAACATTTTTTCTAAAACATTCTTACAAAACCATACATAAATAACAAAGTTCACATGGAGCCCTACTAATTTTAAGACCTGTATTTTTTCTGAAACATTTTTGTTGATTAGTCACAAAAATCATAATCTCATTTAGTCAAAACTATATTCTAAAAAGTGACTTTAATATAATCTAATTAAATGTAATTTACCTTGCAGTTTATAAATCCTCAATGACACTGCTTTCCATTCCAAGTGCTAACCTGTTGGCAAAGAGGGTTGTGCTATATTAACAGCAATAGTGCCAACAACTGTGACTGCAGGTATTAATTAATAATATTTATATAATACTAATAAAAACAATTTATTCCTAATTTTCTTTGTTTTACCCTGACAACAAGGGAGGATGCCATCTGTCTCATCCAGTTGCCGAGTAAGCAGTTTGGATAAAGACCAAACAACCATAAAAACATTCATGCTGCCTATTACAAGAAAACAAATCTAAGTGTGGCAATAAAAAAGGTGATATCAGAAAAAGAGGTGTGTTAAAATCAACTAATAACGAGAACCAGATCAGGAGGAGCTTTTTTTTTTTGTCCTTTCCCTAAAGCAGAAGCCTATTCTTTTATTACTAAAATTTGTTTAAAATATAAACAAATTTCCATTTAAAAGGTAAACAAAAATAAAATGGGGAGACTTTTTTGTCATTGTAGAAACAGTGTCTTATTACATAAACATGCTGGTTGCTAACATTTTTTGCCCTCATCCTGTTTTTAGAACATCAGAAATACAATGAAAAGTGTTGAAACTATTTCATAAATAGATTGCAGTCGTTAATTTGAAATATCACATTCCATAAAAATTGTCCTAAAACTTTCTATGTACTGTCTGCATATATCAAAGTAATAGGAGTGTTCTGCTGCTCATGCAAGAGAGAGATAACTGCATTATTTGAAGGTACAATGAAATCAGCTGTCAACTCAAGATGAAATATGGCAGTGTAGATTATAACTGCTTTCTGCCTTTTTCATATGATTCTGACAGAAACGGATGGCACAATGAATGAGTTTTGTGAAATTATTGCCAAATGTCAAAGGTGCTAATATTTTGAAAAGCTTCTTTTCCAACTGTGGTAATTAATGTGTTACTACCTTTGATCTTTCGATGAGCTGGAAGCAGAATCACTTGGCATTCCTTTTTAATCCTAACATCTAAAGAGGAGAAAACACAAAAAGGTGCATTTGTTGATTCTAATTAGAGCTCACTTAAAATTCAAATTGTTAGCCAACCTGCTTTGGACTTGATCCATCTTGAAACTAAGTTGTTTTCTTTCCTTTTTCAGAGGCAGTAATATTGTTAATCATATTCATTGTGAAGATGATCTTGATTAAAGACAAACTGGATAATTTTGGAGTAGTTTCAATATTCAGTAAGAATCATTATTACTGTATGTGGAATGAGTCGTATTAGGATTAGTTTTGCTCCCATATTCCATTAATTTGTATCTCAGTGCTCTAAGAAGATAATTGACTGAAACACACACCCAGTTGTTTCCCTCAGGTGTGTGCAAGTGTGGTCAGGAAATGAATGTGAGATCTTCGCAGAGCTCATAAGTAATAACTCTTTCAGAGATTTAATATTGCCTTAGGAGACTGAGTGACAGCCTGACACTTGACCAATGTTATGTCATGTTTCATGCATATTCATGAACCACTCTGTGCCCTGCATGCAAATGCTACTAGAGCAGGTGGTGTGTTTTGGCAATCTGTAAAAAATTTGTGAACATTGAAGCTTGATAATAATAATAATAAAAAAACAAACACAGTATTTGTTTTGGATTGAAGAGATTGAGGGTGTTTATTATTCATTATCAACAGAGATGCGAATGAATCCAGTTTTCCTACACTGAGCAGTGGCAAAAGGAGATCAGCCACCTTCACACCTCAGTCTAAGCTTTGCCAGAAAGTCAAACAGCAGATGTTCAGTCTTTGTCTGTGTGCATGTGCATGTGTGTATGTTTGTGCATGAAAGATGGTGCACATATCTGCTGAATTTAAATGTTTGCTAAGTTCACTTTGAAGATTTAAATTTAGGTTGTCATACCAGTTACTATATCTTTATATTCACCAGTATACTTTATATTCCTGCACTGGGATTGTAAGAATAGTACATTTGTTGAGTCTGCTACTGAAATAACGTAGAACTTGATGTAATGAGTTATCCAACAGTTGGCCTGGCCTTTTGAATTTCTTTGCCTACCTCCCTGGCTCCTCTTTCTCAACAGAACAGCTGAGCGGACCTGTTGATGTTCTGCCTTGGCGCCACAGCACACCTGATACAGGGTGCACAGTTGTTTTTCCGGGAGGCATGTTTGTTCTTCGACCTCTCCTGAAGTGAAAACAGTTCTTGCTTGTAAGGGGAAGAATTTGAGCCTTAGGAGGTAGTGGACTGTGGCTCATTTCCCTTGTGGTGTCCTCACCCGAGAGAGACTCTGTCCATCATACTCAAGCTGCCGTAATCATAGGCAGTGACGTAGCATACCAACTGTCACTGCTGGAGCAAATCCCAGAAATTGGCCATCATCTAGCAGCCATATGCCTTGCAAGCTCTGTGACTGCATGACACCAGTATTTAAAAATACCTTTCTGTTAGTGTGTAGGAGGAGGAAAGATAGTGCTTCCCTCCGCCATGGCAATTTTAGCTTGTGAAAAAATCCCATTCATCTTTGGCAAGAGATGGAATAATAAGCTAAGTCACAGTAAGCACATGATGTCTGTGATTGAATTGCTATATTGTTTTCTCTCTTTTTTTTTTTTTTTTGCTAATTTTTGTACATCAATCCAACATGTAAATGTGTTGTAGTTTTTTACTCATATCTATTTCTTTCAATCGATATGAAAAAAAAAAGTTTATATCTAAAATAGAGATTTTTCCATGTCTATTGAAATGAATATATATTTTTCTCATATTTATTTTTAAGTGTTCCAAAAATTGTAGAGACTCATATGAACCATGACTGAATGTCTAAGACCAGTGTGATTGGAACCAACCAGTCCAAATATCCAGTTAAGATTATGCCAGGATCTTTTTGAATTTGAGAAATAGCATTTAGTTTTTTTGTATTTTTTCAGATACAAAATTTAAATGGAGGTTTATAGAATAGAATTAGAATTCAACTTTATTGTCATTGCAATGTCACATGTACAAAGCAACGAAATGTAGTTTGCATCTATCCAGAACATTATGTTTGAACCTATGTGTGTTGATAAGAGAAAGTCCACCTCTTCACTCAACAAATTGGGTTTCAACTTACAACTTTAAAGTTGAACGTTGTATTGTCTTTCCACCTCAAAATAAGAAAAGAAAAAAACATGGTTAAAATAAACCACTAAAAGACCAAATTGTCATGATATTTGTACCCATGATTTATGTAAATTACTGACCAGAATCATTGATAAATCATATGCAATTAGCAGTTTATTACCAGAATAAACATTTGTATTATCTTGTGCATTTTTAAAGCAGCTTTTATATGCCATGCATCCAATGGTTGCCACTGCTGCATATATTCCTTTTTTTCTTCACATTTACACCTTCAGAACATGTCTTTAGTATGCCAGACTACATGGCAACATGGGAAACGGTGTTGCAGCAGCTTGACTGCAGACTCCACATGTAGGCTTCCGGGTGTTACTGATTGGATGTCCTTAGTTTGGTTCTTGTTGCATGTGTCCCTTGGTTCACTGATTTAACGTACTGGAAGCAGTGTGCATGTGATGTAAGTATCTTTAGTGGGATTCTTAATCATTATAAATCATGCAGTACGTATTTATAGCTCGATGCCATATAGCATGCAATTTAGAGGCTGTAAAGTCAAATTTTATTTTTTATAGTAATGGAAATCATACAGCCTACAGCCTTTTGCATAAGCAATAAATCCCCACATAATTATTATTATAATACTAGAATCTGTTTGTTCCTTTTTCTGCTGCACCCTATTGTTTTAGGAGGTGGCAATGAAAGCCTTGCGCGGTCCGCTGTCCACACCAAGACAAGGGAATTAACTCTCTGAGTGCCTCTTATCTCGCTGCCTCCATACTCCACCCGTTGCACTCTCATTCTTTTCCAGTAATGACTATCTACCCAATTTAGTTCCCTTTCTCTCCAAAAGGGAATAAATCCAGCATAGTCCTTTGGATGAAAGAACCTGCAGGTCCCTGGCCTCTCGCTCTGTGACCTTAATTGACAGGAAATTGTATTTGTCCCTCTCCCTCGACGTCAAAACAGGTGTCCAGCAGGATTTGTTCTCCATGCTCAGTACAATAACCTCTGTCTTGTGTGTGTCCTTTTTTTTCCTTTCAGCTTCTCCTAAGGGTCCTAAACTCTTCATGACCCCCACTAGGGCGAAGGTTGGGGATACAGTGCGCATCTCTGTACAAGGATTCCAGGTAGGTTTCCTGGGGTTTTACAGAAATGGACGGATTTAGGCTAGGCAAGTATTTTGCACGTTCACAGAAAAGTCTATTTAGATTTCAGATTTGGGAGTCAAAAAGCTGAGCATAGACATGGTTTTTCATTCTGATGTTTATGTATGCTCATAAAATATTCACTTTTACAAAATTGGGTTTCAAATTTTAATTTTATCATTTCAGTATTCTTGATTATGAAGACAAACATTGTATTTATATCAAACTGTTTGCATCATCTCTGAAGCCAAACAGAAGGGCCTTAAATCTTTCTGAGCCCCTCTGACAGTGAGACGTGTAATAAATGACAAGTAGTCCGAAGGAGTTGGATGAAATAAAGGATTTCAGTTATTTTCTTCTGTTTTAGTAGTCTAACACTTCCATTGTACTTTATATACTGTTTTATTTTCAGATGTGTTGCTGCTCTATAATGTTAATGTATATACTGTTAATGTAATGTGTACCACCATGGCTATTCCTATGGGTAGGAGGAAAAAAATAATAAGAGGGGCGCCAATAAAATACATGGTGTGTGTTATTAATTCAAAATTTAAGTATTTGAATCAGGATTTAATCAAATTAAAATCAAATTGAACTTTTACCCAAATTACCAACATTTAATTGAATTGTGTGGATCTTAACAATACCCAGCTCTAATTCCCATTATGCGTGAATAAAAAAAGAAGATGGTTATGATGAAATTGTGAACCTCATTTTGTTTTTACCATAATATGTCATTAAATTATTTTATTCACTGTGTTTTGTGATTTGCCCTCTACCTTATAAACCTAATCTAAAGAGAAGAACAACCTTATATGAGTTACTATGACCTGTTTAATGTGTTTAAGAATCACAAACAAAACACCAAGGCAAGACTCCATGATATTTTTGTTACTGCTGTATAATCCTAAATTGACTTTGTCCCTCTATCATAGCCTGCTAAATAGAGCTATGCCCCTGGTGAGTCTTGCCTGGGGATAGTGATGGTCTGTTTGACAGTAATGTCACACCAAAATCAGGCACCCAAACCCAGTCAGGTGAAGAAAATAGGACTAATCCTTAAATAGAACAGACCAATGACCCACAGCACAAATCTCCTTCGTGACTTCCCAGACACTGCTCAGTAATCACAAGTCAGATATCATGTTTGATTTATATTCCTTTTTTTATGAGAACAAATTAATATTCTATATTGTTGTTGGTTTAGAGCACTGAGCTATTGGCTGCACATGTTTATACACGTGTTTGTGTTTGCTCAGTGACCTTGGGATTCTTTTAAAGCATCTCTTTGAGCAGAGTTAAGATTGGTTATAACAAACAGGCTCGGCCATGAAACGAAGCCAGTCAGGACCTTCAGCAGCCTGGCATTAACGGATGCAGACTGATCAAGAAGAAAATTTCCTTTATCCTTCACTGGATGTGGGTTTTAGAATTTCACAAGTAGATAGAGCTACGTGCCAAGACTGATAAGTTTGGCTTCTGCCTTTCAGATAAGACAAAAGTCTTCTTTACCAGCTTCTTGCTGATGTACCTTGTAAGCTATTTTTCTTCATTTTTGAAAATAAATAAAATGGTTAACTTCATATCTAAAATTCTGTAATCCTAGAATAGGCCAGCAGGTTGTGACAATGTTAACATTAACTCAAAATTCAAAAAAGGAAGTCACAGCATTACAAAGTAGATTGCAACCTGCTAATATGGATGAGTGAATTAAGGTTTTTTTTGTAGGCATGTGCAGAAGTTTGTTTGAAATGTTATATATAACATATATTTGACTTTGTTACAGTTTGAACTTTTGTTGCACGCTAATGATGAACACACCAACACAGAATCTACACATACTTTATGTAAATATGTGCTGGGCTGTTATATTGTGACAGAATGGTAAATACACTGATTGTGGGTTTAAGTATCTCTGCAGTAAGGCTCAAGTAAAAAAAAAAATGCTCCAGCTAAATTTGTCAACTGCAGCACAAAGAGGATCTGCGAAAAGCTGTTGTAAAGTTAAGTGTTGGTTATTAATGCATGTTGTTAACTTGCCATGGCATTAGGGGAAAATTGGAACCTGTATAATTCATGTGCGCTTTGCCTTTAATCCCTTGGACGAGACCTACAGTCTCTGTCTGAGCTGCCTTAAACTGTCCTTGTCTTCTTTCTTCTCTTTTCCTCTCTTTTCTGTCTCAATTCCCCAATGGGTGTTGATAGAATGAAGTATTTCCTGAGCCACTCTTCACCTGGACACGGGTGGGAGGTCGCCTACTGGATGGCAGTGCCGAGCGTGAGGGGAGAGAGCTGATTCTGGAGAGAGTGCCGGCAGAGCTCAACGGCTCTATGTATCGCTGCACAGCCCAGAATCCTTTGGGTTCCACAGACACACACACTCGTCTCATAGTTTTTGGTAAGTAAATTTATGTCTGCAACATAATTCAGCCGTAGTTTGAAGGATTTCCTGCACTAGCGCTTAAATTGTAATTGTAATTCCATTCCATTTTTTTTAGCTGTTTAATACAATAAAGTATAAACATTTCTTTGATTTGCATCCACAAGAATGATGTGGAATGATGTACAATTACACAGTTAAATTAAACATAAGTTTATAATTTTCCTATTTCATTTTTGCATCATGTACAGTAGTTTTGATGAATACTTAATTAGAGATCCATGTGACCATACTAAAATATAAATCATTGATGTGACTAAGTGTGTGATTAATAAGAGATTGTCTTTTAAATTGGATCAAACATACAAACATGTTCTAGAGAACACGTAGTTAAAATAGCTCTTCTCCAAAGTATTTTCTGTAAATTAATGACATACCTAGATCTTTACTTTCTCCAATCCCAAAAAACAACCTGCTTGTGACCAAATTCAAAGAACATTTGTTGCTGATAGTGGTTCAAAATCCCTTTCTTCAGTGCCAAGGCTAAGTTTGTGTATTGATCTTAATTTAGATGTATTTGATATACCTGTGCTAACATGGGAGTTCTTTCTTCTTGGGTAATGTTTGCTCTGGATACTCTTGGAGAGCAGGCTTTGCTATTATGTGCCCTTTCCCACACAGAATTTCAATCAGATAATCAGATATGTTCTGCTATTAGTTGATGTCACACCAGTGTTACTCTGACACATTGGTGTTATGTTGAAACATGACACACTTCTCCTTAAAAGTCACACGATTATTCACTATCACCTTGATTACGGTTGATTTAAATTGCCGCACTGTGATATAAAATCCAGAGCTGTAACTGTAAAGGGAGAGTACATTTTGCATTAGCCAGCAATTTTTAAAATATCTTTATCTTTAGCCATTTTGAATGTGAAGGACCTTCCATCTTCACTCTGGCTTCATAGACAAAACATTTTAAAGTCCATCATCAGTTTAATAGTAAAGCTTAGCATTTTCTCCTTGAGCTATTACTGCATGTAGCATTGATATCCTTCAACACTCCCACGGTATCAGCTGCTCTTGCATTTCTGATGTAACTGCAGTTCAGTTACAGCACTGTCACTTTGAATGGAGCCATCCCAAGCTGTCGCATGACAGAGGGGTTTGAAAGCTCGAATGAATAAAGCTATCAAGGTTTACACATCAACTAGGTAAATATTTATTTTATAGTTTGACAGTTGTTTTGTTATACTCAATGAAAATATGTAATAAAAATGTTTATTTTCCACATTTTATATATATATATATATATATGTGTGTGTGTATGGATTCACAATTACGAATGTCAGATGCTAATATTTGAGAATTTTGATGATGGTGGCTTACATATTGCCAAAGAAGACAACAAATATCTTCAGTTTTATGGGCAGTATCTCATAAGACAGATAAAAGCAGATTTATTATAAAATAGCTGTCATTGCCATGTTATCACACACAATTATGAGAAATAATGTTGACTGTTGATAGTTGTCCCGCTTAAAGTCATTGAAATCCTCCATACAGAGAGGACGCCACAAAAACGTTATTGCTAAAGAAACAGGCTGCTCACAACCTGCTGTGTCCAAGCAGTAAATGGTGCATGAGCAACAGGGATAGCAACAGCCTGGAGAGGATTACAAAGCCAGGCATGATCAAGAGGTTGGGTCAGATTGACAAGGTAGGAACTACTGAGTCTGTGCTTCAGCAGCTACTACATTTCCAGAACAAGGGCCACCACTGTCGTAAATCTTAAGCCACTCCTAAACAATTTTGGAAGTGGCTGACATGGACAAAAAAGGAAGAGGAAAAAAGAGTGGAATGTTGCTCTGTGGTCAAAAGTAATCTTTTAAGATGAAAGTAAATGTTGCATTACATTTGGAAATCATCTCAAGAGGTTGGGAGGGACAGCTCCCAAGCTGCTGAACATTCAGTGTGGGCTCCCTAAAAACACCTCAGCGGAGTCACAGACTGATCTGTGACACAGCTATGAGACTCTGCAATGAAGTAATAACTAATTCAGATGTTGCCCCACAGTAGATAGAGATACTTCTCAACAAGTTATCATTTCACAATTAAAATAGGTTTTATTGGTTTCATTTAATATAACAATTTTTTCAGGGCTTTTATTCAGTCTTACTCATAATCATTAAAACATGTGATACATTCTTCTTCCATGTCAAATCTACCTAATATATGAGTTTCGCTTTTTTAATTAAATTACTGAAATAAATTAACTTTTCAGTGTTTCAATACTTATTGGATAACAGAGTGTATCCATTTTCATTCTTTTAGAGTATCTTTGTAAAACACTTATTTGAACAAAATTTGAAGTGTCTTGCAAATTCAGAAATTACTGAGAAAGTCTAATAAGCACACACTTTAAAAGGTAAAGAGCTACTTTAAGGAGGCATTTTGCTAGGGAGAGCACTAAAGTCTATTTAACACCATGATGCATAGTATGGCCCATCTGTCTGTCTTCTCCTTGTAGATTGCTTCCACTCACGCTTAGGGGAAGTAAATGGTGATTAAGTGACCTTGGCACAATCCCTGAGGTCTTACAATGAGACATTCCTCTTCCCCATGGGGTTGAAGAGATGTTTTGGTAATTTGTTTTCTTCGCCAGGTCTTCAAAATATCCAATCAAAAATAAAAATATATACATTGACAGCTTGATTATTGGCTCCCTACCTGCAAGCTGAATTAACATATTAAATCTTTCACCGCTCAGAGTGGTAATATGATCTTACATAACTGTAAGATGAGTCAGACAAATATAGTCTGGCAGCAGCAAACAAAAGACAGATATGTATACTTAAGCAAATTTGCTGGGTGTGGTAAGCACACGGGTGCACACTGAGAGTGGACACATTAATTTTGTGTTTGTGTGGCTCCAGTGAGACCAGAGTAGTTTCACATTGTGCTTTACATGCACCTTCCATCTACTTATATGCAAAGTTAAACATCCAAAAATAACTCACAGAAGGGAATTAAAGAGTGGTTACTAACACTCTGCAAACCCTCCCGCTGCCTCCTTTGCAATTACTTTATCCCTGTGAGAACATTGAGAATACATTGTCAGAGTGTTTTGTGCAGGTTAGACGTTGATGCAGTCTATTAAATGTAGAGGCTCCAAATCTCTTACCCATACCTGCTGGCCCGTAGCTGCTGTTCTCTGCTCTTACTGCTTCTTAAAAAGCGTTTTGGTTGTTCTGTTGCAGTGCTTTGTGTTCCCAGGTCCATTAACTAGCTTTGGTCTTTCTTATCAGGGATGTGCCATTTAGTGTGCACTTCGATAACTTTGGAATTCAGCTCCATTAGAGAAATCCAAGCTTTACCAGAGAATGTTTTTTTTCCTTCTTTCTTTCTCAGTTCCATATTTTTTTGAATAATTTCATTCTTCTTTTACTAAAGTACTCATCATCTCTATAGCAACTACTGCATTTCATTGTCTCATTTTTGTTTTCAACAGAAAATCCGAGCATGATGAAAAACACCCAGAATCCGAACAGTAAGTATTTCAGCTCTTAGTATAACAAACTTGAGTATGTGGTGTTAATGTATGGGGTACAGCATAGCATAAGTATGGAATGATTTGCCATGTGTAAAGTCTTTGTGAGCAGTCCAGATAGAATTAAGCAATGACGGTATTCACAAGTGGCTAAAATACCACTTCAGTGACTAGCCATGCACATCACTGTTGAAAAAGTGCAAGATTATCAGTGTTTCATTTGTGCAGCAGGGGGGCTCGTTTCTGGCTTCTGAGATTATCATATGTAAAGTGAAGGATTCTGAGGAGAAGCCACAGCGATGTGACAACAGCCTCTCCATCCCTCTAATTTTGCTGTCTTTCCCTCTCCGCCTCACACTGCAATCTTTCTGTCTTTCCTTTTCCACTCTAAATGTGCTCACTTTTGTTCTCCCAGTTTCATTCTACAATATATTTTGCTGCTTTAACCATTTTTGGTTCATTCCCCTTTGCCAACATCTCACTTTTTTTCTCTTATTCTTTATTCCCTTGCATCAGTTTTTTTTCTGCTTCTCCTCTTAGCTCACAGTCTCTGATTTGATGCAGATTTTCACTCTCTCAGACCTTAAGAGGAGTGTAGATCATGCTTTAGTGTGGAAAAACATTGAGGTTTTGGCAAAGTAACCAGAGTTTTGAGCCTTAACAGATGGGCCTCTGAAGCATGAAGTGGTTCACAACTCACCAAGACGGAAATTAGAGTGCGACCCTATAGAGATAGCAATCAGAGCTGTGATACAGTAGTAAGAAAAACTGAGTGAACTTTAACAAAAGACTCTTTAATGGCTCATCTAGATTAGTAAAGCTCATTTCCACCCACACTCTAAAACCCACTCAAGGCTAGCTTTTTGTCTTCAGTCAGAAAGCATGTAATCTACATTCATTTATTTGTGAAATAACTGCAGTCGACACTTGTTACGCAGCTATAGATTCTGGGCTCCCTCAGCTGCTATGAAAGCAGGATATCCAGGTAGACATGCAAATTTTCAAAAAGTGTTGTAAGGCTAAATAGAGACTGAAATGAGTTTTGATTGTTTTTTTCATCATGTCAAATGTGAAACGTTGAAATGAATCACAATGGGTCCATTTTACAAGTCAGCTCTGTGGCTAGCAGGTCACACTCTGTTTCACTGCAAGGAGCTCGTTCACACAGCGGTAATATTGCCCAAAAAGACAGTCTTGTCAAATTTTATCAGACTAGTAAGCAAGCCACTGCAGCCTGTATGAATATCTAAATTTTAATTCCTTTTTGAGGGGAACAGCAATTTGCCTGTAGTGTCAGTAACAAGACAATTTGGCAAGTTTAAGTGAAGCAACTGTATCAATGTGATATTGTTTTTTTTAAAAAATACTACTAGATTGATTTACACTACTCTAACCTTGGATTTATGGAAATATGGTAAAATATGGAAAGTTTTCATTTGGATGTAATTACAGACTTCTCTTATATCACATGTCGGTCTAGGACAAAAAAATTATTTCAATATACTGCAAACATGTTAGCAAGCATATTTATAATTTTCAACC
Organism: Poeciliopsis gracilis; assembly: GCA_911649635.1. Taxonomy (NCBI): domain Eukaryota; kingdom Metazoa; phylum Chordata; class Actinopteri; order Cyprinodontiformes; family Poeciliidae; genus Poeciliopsis; species Poeciliopsis gracilis. The sequence continues at coordinate 5,105,272 of CAJVRI010001403.1, forward strand.
TGTTTGTTTTATAATAGAATTGTTGAACTTTGGTTTCACGACTTGATATACATCAGCAGACTTCTGATCATGAATCAATTCTTCATGATAATTATGAGAAGCCTATTAATACAAAAAAGGTCATGGACATGCATTTATGAATCCACATGAAAATACAGTTGCTAATTAAAGTTAAATATGTTTTTTTTTTCTTAAACAGAATGTGTTAAGCAGAATTCATGACTTCTGGCAATTTACAAGCAACAAAGTATTAATAAAATATTTAGCAATTTTGGTTTTGTTTTATTTCTTCTGTTTTTATATAATAAGCTGCTAATGGACTGAAAAATTAATTTTATGCCATGATTATTTCAGGATAAGCTCCAGTGCATGCATGTAATGCCCAACTTTGTCCCAGTCTGCAGCAGGAAAAGCATTCAGGACTGTCTAGGCTGATCTGCAATAGTCAAGAAACAGTTTATTAAAATAAGGGCTTTTTACTCAACCTCATTCTTTAATTTCAGAAACATCACCTTGTTTATTTTCTTGAACTTCACACACCAACTCTGTTGCTCCAAGTTAATCTTCATTGTGTTTGTTCTCTGCAAGCCATATCTGTGGCATGCAAATTTGAGAATGCAAATGCCATGGAAACCACAGGAACAGGTGTGTCAGAGCAAGGACAGAATTAGGTCAGAATGGGCATACACAAGTGTCTTGCATCCAAGTCAAATTGATGTACAACATGACGCCAAGAGGTTACAGTACACAAGCCTGAGCATTAAAGCTGAATATCCAAATCCTTGTCAGGTTGATGGGAGGAACCACCAGCAATGAGTTGGTAAAGGTTACATAAACCATTTACCAGCTATTTGTATTGCGGGCTGCGTTTGTTAATCTTTGTCAGTATTTCTCCCTGTGATGTAGCTTATCACACTGCGTTATTTGGCAATGAACTGCACTTATCAGATGAGGGAAACTGAAGACCTTTTCTCTGTCAAATATTACTGTATCACCTCTGTCTAGCTGGAGTGCTAAATGTGTAAGGTTGTCAGGCCCGAGACAGATGTGTAAATGTAAAAAAACTAATTTTTTAACAAACTCTCAGGAGAGAAACTTTGCTTTTACTCAGTCAAAAAAGAAGCCACATTGCAAGCAGGAGGCTGTCATCATGTGATCTGCATTTAGAGCAGTGATATGCAAAATTCAAATTCATATCCCGTTTTGGAACACTTTAGGAATAGGAAACAGAGTGCTGGGGTTACCAGTGTGCAAGTCCTTGCCACTGTTAGAAATAATAAGCTTCTTCTGGATTGTTTTTATTTAGCATAGAGAAAGGAAAATACTGCTTTTAGCATTTTAGGTCATGCACATAAAGCAATCGCTCAACATCTTCCTGCAGACATCCGTCCCACTGGTCTGAGAAAAATCAATTTGGCAGAAATGCTGAAAGATCTGAGCCAAACATACGAGGAAAAACAAATGGCTGGGTGACTTCCCCCCATGACTGTAGTCTGGAAGGGCACCTCAGATGATGATCCCATGCTTGAATGAGCCCATTACCTAATGAGAGAGTGTTCTCGTTACAGCGATCCAGTTGTTGTTGAATGTTTCATGACTTGAATAAAAAAAGAGTGCACTCTGATGCTGGAACTTTGATTTTTTATTTTTTTTGCTTCAATCATAATTACATAGACAATCCAACTTTTTATGTCTAAAATAAAAGAAAAAATATTTTGACACATTGCTCAGACATACTAATCCTTTTTCACTAACAGGTCTATCAGGCACCAGATCATATGAAGTGCAGCCACACCCTTAAGTCACCAGCTGCTCCGTGTGCATGTGAATGTTCTTTTGCCATAGACTTTCACAATCTGAATAAACACTTTATGTCAACAAAGACACACCTGCAGTCAGCAACAACCTTTCTCCTGCAGTAACTTTAATTTCAAAGCAGAATATTCTTTTGGAAATGAGAACGCTCTTTACCAATCATACAGATATAAATCAACAAAACAAAATAAAATCTGGGTAAAAATATCATCCATTCCACATAGCAAGAAGTGACGTGCAGTAAAGTGCAAAAACATTTAGTTTGACGCTGCTACAACTATTACATGAAGCAATAGACACTTGAGAAGACATTTTCTATATAAAAGTTATTAGTGCTCAGAAATGGTTGTATTGCTGTCTCTTACAGAGAATGAAAATCATAAATTTTGTAAATGGATGCAATCAAAATTATTCATCAGTTTTATTCTCCAGATGGACTCCTAGCAAGGTACATAAAATAAAATTTAATCATAACAGTTTAACTGTTGTCTCTATGTTTTATGGAGCAGAATTGTGTACAAAAACAGTCCTTCTACACAACAAGTAAAATAGTTCTTCTAATTTCTCTGTATTATGGATATCATTACATCATATGATGTCATTCTATGCAATTTGATCTTTGGTCTACAGTAAAGAATAAGTAATCCACACTAATGCAATTTGACCTCATTAAGATTTTATTGGGTAATTTTCATGCTAGACTATTATTATTACTTATTTGCTACATTTTTTAAATATAAACAAACTTTACGTGTTTCAGTATAATCAATCACTAATGAAGTGTCTTTTTCGTAGACGTATTAAGTGTTAAATCCCATATCATTAGAAGACTGTTGACAACTGAACAATCTGTTTTGTCTGAGATTGCAATTTTAAGAAACATTAACCAGAAATGTTTACATCCTTGGGACAAAAGATATGTTTACAGTTATATTGTCCTTTTATGTTTTCACAAAAAACATTGTTAAAATACAGCGCTAGTGTTCTCCAGTTACATGGATGGAGACTGATGGCTTTATTGATTTGCCTGATAAGATAATCATTATTGTGCCTGGGTCAATTTTAAACAGTTTGGACACTTGAAAAAAGGAGCCTCCACCATCATATGCAATTAGATTTATCACAGATGTTGCTTGGCAGAGAAAACAGGGGCAAACTTTCCAATAGTGTCTTGTAAAAGTGTTGACATTTAATGTTTACCAATATATCACTGGTATAAACCAGTAATATATAAACATTTTCAGTTTGCTATTGCTTTTTCAGTTGCTAAACTATTCCAAAATTGGGGGTCCTGTTAAACTGTGAACCTTCCACTTTTGCCATTTCTTCAAACCCACAAACCTTAAGGGCTTCGCATAACCTAACTTAAAAAAAGATCTGGACCTTACGGTCCTCAGTGTGTCACAGGAAAGCCTCTCTCTCACCAATACTTCTTGGGTTTTCTGTAAACTTTGTCTTAGGTCAGTAGGTTTCAGACTTTTGTGATGAAAATCAAAATTATGTTTAATGATATTACATTTTTGACAATTTTATGCAAGATCCACATTTTAAATGACTTTGCAGGTAGGGGGATTTTAGCATCCTGAAAAGCTAAAGCTGTTTGTGTGTGAATGTGTGATTGATTCATTTTCTTTTCAATATTTTGCTTTTTTATTTATCCACAAACTGTTTTGTACTAACTGATGAGGCCACAAGCCAAAGTATATTTGTCTACTCCTAAAGTTGTTTTTTAATATTTAGTCTTCACCTTATAGCTGAAGCTTTCTAAGATCTAAAATATTTTTTTCTCTAAAACAGGTTTGTATCATTGAACACTTTTCCATCAACACTGAATAGTGTTGATGGGAAAAATTTGAAGAGGAAATGCAAATGCTGTAAGTGTGTCAGCAGTATCAGGATATGATATGCTGTCATTTTAACATGAACAGTGTAGACATCACTTTTAAAATGGCTTGAATTTGCTGCTCTTTGCTGCTGCTGCATACTGCACTGCAGTCGATTAATGAACATGCACTTAATAAAGTGCTGAGCTACTCTGGCTTCTGATAATTATTAAGAGGAATGTGGCAGATCATAATATTATGGACAAAAATAATAATTCAAGAACGGCCTCTCAGAGTTTAGCTAAATTGTCAAGGGGAAAATTATGGAAACTCCTACAAAAAAAACTACAGACTTCTAGGATGTATGAAATTACATTATCTTACCAGCTTCCATAAGAAACTTTACAAAGCCTTTAACTTTTGTTCTGTGGTTGAGAAGCATCTTTCATATTAATGGTCATGGGACACAGAATTCACTCCTAATCTGTAGTTTGGCTGGAAATTCCAAAGGTGCTTCATCCACACAAAATTAATCTTGTTGCATTTGAATGTCATGAACATGAGCTGTTATAAATCAAGAGGAAATCAATGTCTGATTCATGTTTTGTTTTTTCTTTCTTTGCCTTTTTTGCAGATGAAGCCACTCGCACAGAAAAACGTGGACTGACGTGGCTTGCACTTGTTCTCACAGTTACAGTGGGACTGACGTGAAACGGCTTCTTCAAGACACTCTGCCTCACAAATATAGACACACATTTTCCCCATACAAAACACATCTGAATATGCACACAGAAAAAACATACATACAGTTCAAAGACCTTCCACAATCCTACAAGCCTACTCCAGTCATCAACAGACCCTCTTGTCATCTGTCAAACAAGAAACAGTGCCACCACGTGATGGTACTTTGTTTTATAACAAAATTATATTCAAGATAATATAAAAAGAACAATGTGGTGAACTTCACAGTTACCACCTTCTATATAGTTCCATCCGATTACTTTTTTGTTCCTTGTCCCAAGTCTGCCTGTTGATTAAAAAAAATCTGATGATTTAAAACAGAAGAAAAAAAGCATTTGGATTTTATTTTCATGAGTCACAATATTATTGGTGTTTTGTGAAATGTGGACAAATGGAACTGGCTTTGACTGCACCATCCTATCAACCACTCCCATCTGTTACATGATGTCCTGGAATGGACCAGATTAGCAACAAGCTGAAACATGATGGGAGAACAGACTTCCAGATGCTCCGAGGGAACTTTCATTTATATATATATATATATATATATATATATATATATATATATATATATATATATATATATATATATATATATATATATATATATATATATACTTTTTCTTTCTGATGGCTTGGAATGTACATGAACATTTAAATGCATTGAGAAAACTGGAGAAATCTCTTTTTTGAGTGTATTTTGTGTACTACAGTGTAAATACTGAAAAATAATTAAAGAAGTTATATGGGTCACGGTGAGGAATGGGTGCTGAGAATATTGGAGTCTATGCTTCTCCACCTTTGTTTGTACTTCATTCAACTTTCAGATATAATTCTTGATTGAGAGGAAGGAATGAACATTATTTCTGTTTGTCACTTAGGCTTTTTATAAGAATTTGGCTGTTCTTCAAAGGACAGAGAAAAAAACCAAACAAAAAAAAAAACATTTGTCTGCTGTTTTGGGGTTGTGGTGCATGTGACTTTTGAAGATTCTTTCTCCTTTTCATGTGTTGCTACTGACAGCACCGCAGCTCTTTGTCACTAGCCTGTAACCCAGCTATTTACTTGTGACCTACATTGTGTAAAATGCGTAACTCTTCCCCAGACATTACCAGTACAAGTAGGATCATTTTAGCCGCCATTCCAGGGAGGAGCTCACAAGATGCAGCTTGTGTAAACAGAGTTGTTGCATTTGTTTCATTTCACCTGTATTAAAATGGAGAGATGATAAAACTCACAGGCCTTGGCTTTACTTACAATTGAGCAAGAGTTTGACATTTTTCTGATGTGCACATGTTGCATTCTATATTTGAAAGGTTACAGAAATTGCTGACGTCTTGTTGTTAATAATCCTACAAAATTAGGCCATGCAAATGCATTGTTTTAATTTTTGCTTTCATAGAAAAAAAATCTATAAAAATAACTTTACTTATTTTTAGAAGTGATTTTACGTTTTACTATATGAAATTCTCATGTTTTTTTCGCTTTGCAGTTCATGGTTGATTAATTGCTTAGTGAGACAGGTGTTTTTGCTTTTCATATTTTAAAAGTTTCATACTGCTGATTTCTGGAGTTTATGGCTATGTAGCACAGGTAACAGGGCAGTTTTAAATTGGGGGTATTATATGAAATTGATGCTATTCCCCCATTGAAAGCTTAATGACGTCATGCATATTTATGAATCTTTGAATCTCCTGTGTTGGCCATTCAGAGATGCTTGCTCATACAAAGTGCCGCCTATTTCTACATGACTCCTTTGTGGATCTGAAATCTCCAAACAAACTTCGGCCTCAGAGATCACCCTTCCCCCATGCCTTCCCCACAGAGTTCCACCAGACTAGCAGCAGCAATTAGCAAACACCTGGTGGAGAGTCTGCAAACTACTTCTCAGTCCAACTCTTAACTGTCTCTTAAGGACAGTTCCAAGTGGCGCAGTGGAGGAGAATTGTGAAGACTTGCTCAAGCTGGAGTGTCAGACAGATCAGGGGCTTCAGAGGCCAAATATCAAGACGTCAAATTTCTTTGAAGTTATTGTTCATATAAATAGCATTTTTTTAGAAATACTGCAGGTAATTTTGGTTCATGCAATAAAATGTGGAAAATACAAAATACTGCCCCTTTAGAGCTTTGATCAGTTTTCTTGTTTATTATGAAGTCCACAGTGGATTCTGGTCCATCCACTGTAAACTATTATTGGTTTGTAATAATTTTCGGTTTACAATTTTCTGCATTTTCCTTTGCATTTATGATTCACTTCATGTCGAAGAAGGAGAAGCAGCTCAGTTTCTAAATGCATTAGAATTTGCAGATCATGTTGATTTTACTTGTTCATGTTGAATCATTTTAAAAGTGCATTCTTTTAAAATAATTAATGCGATTATTCACAATTTGTTTATTATGTTTGAAATTCCTGTTATATCTAGCGTAGATAAACCTAAACTGAGCAGACATTTTGAAATATATGACTTTATTATCTTTTCTGCCAAATGGAAAGAAGGATGCTCTATTTAATCACCTAGCCACTGTTTACTGGTGTAGTCAGGGACAGATGGAAACTGTGTGTAAACTTTTAGCTGCGGGGTTTTGTCATTATTTGTTTTTCTCAAACTGGTTTGTCAGTAAAGCCATGGCAAAACAACACTCAGTTTAACTGCTAACTAGGCCAGGGTACAGCTTCCAAGTTATGCTGACTTGTGTAAAAACTGCAGAAAAAATCTGGAAGCACCAATTAAAATGCTTCTTGTGCTGTCATTCCTCATGTTGTCATAAACTGATCAACCATAACAGATGGTAAAAATAAGAAGTGCAAGTGTCTAAACACATAAAACCTATAGATTTCAGTCACATTCTTGTTTTTCTGCTGGAAGTAATAGTGAGGATAAGAAGCTGCCTTCATGGCCTATATGTGAATTATTCAGAAGTCAACCATGCTTGCAGAATCCAGTTTCTTTTTTGTCATCAGGCTTGACTATCAGATGACCACAGCACCCTTGCAGCTGACAGGACACCTGACACATCCTCTGAAAGAGTCCCGCGTAACGTATCTGTATAATACTTCACAAAGGGCTGGTGAAATAAAAAACTGTTTTGTTCCTGATTGTAGGCTTTCTCTAGGTATGTTATCAGCAACAATAATGACAGCCTCACAGTGGTGAGTAGCATGTTTCAGGTATGACAGAAATATGTGTTTGCATCCAGTGGAAATAAATGGCACTGTCAGTTTTCACAATGGAAAATCTTCTGATTGTGTTTCTCATGGCCACCTGACAGCTCTGTTTTTCTATTGCCATTTATCTTTTTTGTGGCTTCTTTCTTTTGGCTTATTTCCAGAAATAGTAATTTAGGAGACTTTGCAGGCACAAGGAAGAACCTTTGCTCTTTGTCAGAGCTATGCAAACAGATGTATCCTGGTTATTAACCATTTGCTAGACGCTACCGTTCAAACCTCTCCACCCCTTATTCAAACTAGACTTTGCTACTTCAGCTCAAAACAAAGTAGGAAGTTAGAGAAATGTTACCCATGATATTGATCATGGGTAACATTGATGGGATTTGATCATTTTTTCAGCAAATTATAAGCCAGTCATCTCCTTGACATGTTTGATTTGCAGCAGCATAGACACAAAAAAAAAACTTATTTTTTTAAAGGTAACATTGATCTGAATATGTAGATGGCATTTAAATGGTTTTAAGAAAATCAAGAGTGAGTCAGCAAACCAAATATTGTCCCATTGGTATTTGGATAGTCTGCGGATAGTAAAAGAAACTGCATCTGAGTCGCCACAGGTGGTGTATGAAAGTGCCCCGCCTCTCCTGTGCAAGGGATGCAAATAGGTACTCTAAAGCTATCATTTTACACTTGATCCTGTGGGCAAAGAGGCGTAGTCATTGGATCACAGCAGCTCTTTTACAATGGAAACCAGACAGCTTTATGCAGCAGAGGCATTTAGACAATAGCTGAAAGGTTCATTCAACCAACGTTTGCTGTCTTATTTTTTTTCAGCTATGCCGATTGCAGACCTTCTTGGAGTCCAGTTCGACATGCAGCTGCTGGTGAAACTCAGTTTCTCTGCTGCTGCGGTGCTGCTGGTTTCTTGGGCCTACAGATTCTACAGATCCAGAGACGTGAGGAAAATTAAACCGTGTGGCAAAGAAAACAGAGAGACAGAAAATTCTGCCAGCCACGACTGCAAGAGGACACAGCAGCATCTCTGTTTTCAAGACAAGGACAATGATGCCAAGCAAGACTTAGCTACTAATGACTTGGAATCCAACAGCACCAAGGGAATACTTAATAAATCTCATCTACACCAAGTTGAAAAGAGTAAGAATGTATTTAGTCGTTTGAATAATGATCAAAATAAATACATAGGGAACGAGATGCTTTGTCAGGACCAACCAACTGTTTGCCCAAGTAATATTTCAATTGGATCTACTTTGAAGATACATGATCCAACACATTATGGGTTGGCTGCTATTACTGGACGTCGCTCTCCTTGCCGTTTGAAGAAGCTAGACGGTGGAGTGGGTGTGAGCAGAGAGTTAAGACAGGACTTGGAGCACCAGGGGGTCTACTCCAGCTTCCTCTCTAAAGCGGAGATCAAAGTAGAGGATGCCAAAGTAGTACTGGAAGGATCAGGAGGCAAGATTGTGAGTGGAAAAATATATGACTATTATGTTGAATCGTCCTCTCATTCAATAACAGATTCAAAAACTTTGGTTGCCCAGTATGAGCAGAACACTGTTTCCAAGAAGAACTACGGAACAGAAGACACCAGCTTCACTGATCCTCCTGTAAGTCCTATCGTTACGCGTGATTTGGTTCTTTCACAAAGTGTTATTGTGGAAGACTCCTTGCAAGGATGCCCGAGGCACCCTGAAAGGCCTTCACTCCTACGCAAGGAGAGCTATATGTCTGCAGCAGAACAGTCTGAACCTTCCATCCACTTCCAGATTTCAACACGCTCAGTCCCAGTGACTCACCATGGGGCCTCAGCAGATAATGAGACTATCTATCTTCAAAAATCAACAGATAAAGTACATAATGTGAAGGAGGCGACTGATGTAGAGACCGTAGGAGGTGGTTCATTCTTGGGTCTTCCAGCAGAAATATTCCTCAGCACAGATCTGGAAATTTTGAAAAGTAAACTTAATCTTGGAAACTGTTTAGAGATACTTCATCTTGCCAAGAAAAGGGGGCAAAAATCTGTTCAGCAAGCAGCCCTAGGGGTCATGTCAGACAACTATCTACAGGTGCTTCAGGACCCCAACCTTTATGGACGGCTAATGGCTGATGAGCGGGAACGAATTCGGAAGCAGAGAATGAGAGCAAGAAGGTTTGTCATAGTTGCAAATATGGACCCTCAAGACTGCTTCAGAAATACAGCACAGAGACCAAAATCAGAACAGAGGAGCACATCCAGTGCAATGTACTTTTATGATGACTACAAAGATGTCTGGCATTCTCTTTGCCTGATCCCACAGGAGGTCATTTCTAAAGCCTGTGCTATGTGCACAATGGATAACTACTTATTTGTGGCAGTAGGTTGTCAAGGCATTGACAGAGAAATGATGCCCTCAAAGAGAGTGTTTTGCTACAATCCTTTGACATCCATTTGGAAAGAGATCAGTCCTATGAATGAAGCCAGGCCCCGCTGCAAACTGGCAGCACTGGATGGCTACATCTATGCCATCGGAGGGGAGTGTCTCTCCTCTGTGGAGCGCTATGACCCCCGACAGGACAGATGGACATTTGTGGCTCCATTGCCTAATGATACCTTTGCTGTTGCACATCATGTGACTGTGTGCAGTGGAGAGCTCTTTGTTTCCGGGGGTACTCTTCGATATATTTTACTTCGCTACAACCCCAAAACCAACACCTGGAGGCCAAGTCTCATAGTAGGCAGCAAAGATAGATCTATAGATATGGTTGCTGTGGGAAGATTTCTCTACAGATTTGACATAAACCCATTGCTGGGAGTCAGTGTGTTCCGCTACCATACGGTGGCACGGCTTTGGTATGAGTGCAGTGCCAAGCGAATGCTGCACTGCCCGGCCTTCCAGTGTGTTGCAATGGATGGCACAGTTTACTGTCTCAGCCGACACTTCACCATGAGATTTGACGCCGATGAGATCTCTCCTGCTTTTGCAGATGAGGAGTTGAGTGTCCTCTCTGAAGCAAAGGGCTTACTCTTCCCCTTTATCCTTTCACTGCCTGATAAGAATCCTCGACAGACAAGTGTGTAAAAAGGACTACGCTTTTTTTTTTTGCTGATAAGATTTGATAGTTACTGAGTACTTGTACAAGAGTTATTACATTAGGGTAATAACCGACTGGGGGGATTTTATTGTCTCACAAAAAAATATCACCACAAACTTGTAAGCCATTTATTTGAAATGTTATTACTATACCCTCTTCATAAAACACACAGCACATCAGTTTAATAAACAACTTTATTTTGTTTTTTGGACTAGGTATTAAACAAAGATGTGTTGTTTGCTATGTTCTATCCTTGGCTGTAGATATAAAGGATTAGACTTTTAATGATAGTCAAATTACTATTTGCTTAGATTTACGCAGGAATTGCTGCCATGTTAATTGTTTGCTGCTTTGATTTGCCACTTCTTCCTCCCATTCTGGTAGTTTAATGCCATCCCAGATGCCTAACTTCTTTCCAGTAAAAGGTAACTCATAAAAACAATCTAGAGTAAATTAGTTATTCAAATTTGAACACTCTGTTTGTGCAATAAACTGATAATTTACCTCTGTGCTCATCTGTGTGAGTCATGAGTATAACTTATGCAGTGGTCTTGATACAACGCTATTATCTAAAGCTGCTCTTTAAGGAAATGACAGATTGTAAATGGGTATGCCATGAAAATGAATGGTTAGCTTCCAAAACATTTGTCACATTTTAATCTCTGCAGCATTTACATTTTTGCAGGTATTTGTTAACCCTTTAATAATTCTTCTTTCATGACAAAAAATGCTTTATCAACTAATTGAGTGGAATCATTTTCTTGTAACAGTCAGACATATTTACCCTGTAATCTATTTTTTATAAACATCAAATAAAATACAAATGTATCTCTCACTGTCATGAACTCACAGTTATTGACTGCCGACAAGAAACCTCTTGATTTTTGTTTTTTCTTGAAACAGGTAGATAAGTATAATCTAAACAATGTATTGTAAACATTGTTAACGTACTAAAATTTATTTTGCAAAGAAAATTCTCACAAGACAAACTGGAGCTGTATACCTGAAAGATATAGAGTGATATGCCACTATAGCACCATCATGTGGTTCAGAAAGCTAACAGTAGTGTGCTTTCATGAATGCAGTTGAAGACTTACCATAACACAAGGACATACGGCTCATGGGACACTTAGGGAATGGTGCAGTAGTATGACTAAACAGATTACACAGGAAGAAACAAACCTGATCAGGAAGGCAGCAGGAAGTGAAAGTGCATCTCCTTAGAGGCTTCTGATTTGCCTCATTACCTACATTAGATCTATTTTGAACAGTTATTTCGTATTAGTCTTTTTTCAGAACTTCCATAGATCTGGTATGATTTATATATCAGAGATATCATTTATTTATCCAGTTGTCCTTTTTTTTTCTTCCTGCATTCTGAACACTTGCACACTTAAGAAATTTTAAAACATATATTGTTTTAAATTCCTAAGCTCTCCTTTCGGTTAAGAATGTTGCAATTTTAATAATGAAAATATGGCATAAAACTCCAAACCACTTCAAACATAAAAACAATGGAAAATAAATTTTCAACCATATTATTTTGCCAATTTTGTTTTGTCATCACATCTTGAGTAAAACAATAATCTGAAACATGTAACTATAGATTCTCTCTCAGATTTAGATCATTGTTGTTATTGACAACATATTCATTGTCAATGACAGGCACCAAGTCCATAAAGTTGTAGATTTTGGTATACTGACCTGTAAGTGGTCACCGATGTAAGTTGTGATTTCTGCTTTTCCTAATAGTCATCCATCAACTGCATTGGGTCTGAGTTGATTGAAAACATTGTAAAAAGAACAGAAAGAAAACTGTCATGTTACAGCAGTCAGTGATTACACACCTGACTGAATTGGAGCAATAAAATACATCTGGGACACTATGGTTTTAAATGTCAATGAACAGAGTTTAATTTATTTTGTCAATGTCATAAAAGAGATGGATACCGATGTTGATATTTCACAGTATGCTTCACATGTATAATCTCTACATCACAGCCTTATTTGCATATTAAATTGTCGTCTTACCAGGAATTGGCTTGCTCAACCTCCCAGGCCGAAAGGTGGTGCTGCGATTCTATGGTTGCAGCGTTGGCAAAGAACTATCGGTTTTATGTGCATAGAACTGTCCAGAGTCTGTTGCCGAATAAAGTGAAGACAATGAGGACTGGTGGTCAAACACAATCCTTTACGTCAGTCCGTGGATAACAATATAAACAAGCGTTGCACACAGCCTCATGCGATAAGTTAAGCAGGGCATGACCTATTCTTTTTCAATGCATTTCAAAAGGCACCATGTGACACGAGCAAATTGCTCTAACTAGCCTCTAAGTGCCTTTTAGGACTGATGATTTTACAGATTTTTCATGACTGCTGAGTCTTAACAGAAACTTGCATTCACAAGGAGTTTTATCACAGGCCTTTATCTTGGCCATCAATATTATGCAAAAGTCTACAATTTATAGAAGAAAACCCTGACTCACACGGTTGTGACAGGCATTCAATTGATGTTAATACCCTGAATGAGTAGTTAAAGGCTGACCTCAGCGCTCAGCAGGGCAGGTCTTCTCTCAAAGACGTCTGGCTTAAAGTCCCAGTGGGGCCTGTAGTCTACACGGCTGGTGCTGTTAGCTATCTTTGGCTCCCAAATGAACTATGTCAGAAGGAATAAACAGACACAGACAGCAAAGAGGAATGAGGGAAGGGGGATATACAGAGGCTTGAGCAATGAGCCTAGCTCCAAGATCAGCAAAGCTCACATTTCACTATCGATCCACTCTGTTGCACGGTATTCTTTAAGTCATTTTGCCTCCTAAATTCTGAACCAGGAGTCGATAACTGAAACTTGAGTCGATACAATCAGTCTTAAAGTTTGAGCCAGTTCTACTAAGATGCTGAGCTGTTAGATCAACCAAACCTTAATAACTTTGCAATTTATCTTAATATTAGCAGAGGCTCTAAAAAAATAATGCTAATGCAACCAGGCCATAGCAATTAGAATTCAGGATTAAGCAATAAAATATGATAGATTGACATACACTGTTGAATTACTGCAGTGAATTAAAGTATGTAGGTCAATAATAGCATCACCTTAGCTGAAGTCTCTATTCAGAACAATTACTTGACAGCACTCTATTTTTATATCTCTGTTCTATTATCCATCCGATTTGGGTCCATTTATCCTTTTCAATATCCTTTTGGTCCATACTTTAACACTGTCAAATCTGCAGCATTTTCTGAGCAAGGCTGGCAAATCAAAAAGACAGCATGTAGTCACCTGATCCCTTAGTGGAGGAAACAATCTAGAGCTTGGTTGCCATGGACACAGCAAACACTAAAAATAAGATAAGCTGGGTTTACTGTTTGCAAATGGGAGACATCTTATGTGTTAAGATTAAAGACATACATACTTTTGAGTTAAGACATTTATCTTTCAGTAGTATTTTTTCCAGTTGTGGTGGACATTCTTCAGGGCAATGTTTTGTGATGGGAAATATTGGATTACAGCTTTTGTCATAGAATTTGGAACAAGATAGAAAACATAATAAAATATATGTAATATTTACACAAGAAAATAAAAGATGGGATTGGCTTGATTAAGAACATTAACACTTGGAAACCATTCATTGCATGTTGTCAGATGGCCACAGGAGCAGTAGGTTTTAGAATGATAGCACCATCTGTCTGTAAATTAGCAAAGGTAAAAGGTCATGACTCTAAACAGCTTTCTTTGTGTTACACTCCATAACATCTTCTGGATCTGCAATGCTTCCAAGGCTTTATGTTGGAAAAGGAGAGGCAATTTTCATAGTATGGCCTAAGCTCAGTGGGTGTGCGATTCCTTCTGAGCTCTTCTCAGCAAACATACAAGTCTCCAGGTCGTCCTGAAAATAGAATGCCATTCAGTCATAAAACAATATGGCCACAGCACGATCCTAGTATAAGGGCAGTTTGAAATCTGCCATCTGTAGGAACTGGGTAGATTAGGAGCTGAGTGCAGGGGAATGACAGATGTCTGCCCTCTCTCCTTGCCAGCTTTTGGCAAAGCATGGCAGCCAGGGTAGCCCCTCTGCTGTCCTCTCTGACTGCAACTCTGCTAATGTCCAGACTAAACTCTGTCACAGACAAGAAATGACATGTTCCAAACCTACAGTTATTCAGCAGGATCCCTGTGATCAGGGGCTAATTGGTGGCTAAGAGGTGTGTGTGCATGAGAGAGAGAGAAAGAGAGAAATAGAGGTAGTAGTACTGGCTTGCTGTTCGACGTGGAGTGAAGACGAGATAAAAGCTCTGATGGAAATATGGTTAGACAAATGGCCAATGAAGTTACAGTGAAGGTGAAAGGTATCACAAACAAAATACATATTTACGTGACATGATTAGAGGATGTCCCAGTTCAGCAGAAATTATTTTTTCATTGACATAAAGAAGTAGTTGCTCTTCTTAGAATTCTCAGCACCATCAAAGATGAGAAGCAGAATATGTCATTCAAAATGTCTGTTTTATTCAATGCACTGAATTGTGAAAAGGAAGTATAGATATCCCAGTCGAACTGAATATTTTAATAGTTATTTTAACAGTTATTTTAACACAATGGGTGTTAAAATAACTTTACCCTGCTACAAGCACATCAGAAAGTCTTTACTTGTAGATCTGTGGGAAAATGTGCCAAACAAGTCAAATACACACATCTTAAACTATTGTTATAGCTGACCTGAAGACCTGTGCCCAAACAATGTTGGATCCAAACATGTCAGCAGAGAAACCACAGATCTACAACAAAAGGGAGAAACAGTAAAAACAAACAAGAAAAAGAGTGTTCTTGATGGGTAAAGTCAAACTGAAGGTTATTCTCTCTGAGAGACCATGTTTAGTATGACAACATCAAAGAAGGGAAATACACGACTTTGCGTCTCTGAGCAGCTCTGGTAGACGTGATTTCTTATCTAAAATTTCTCTCATCTTGGTTTTATCAGCTGCTGGAGGACAAAGAAAGGACAGCAACATAGGATAAAAAGTTGGATTAGAAGAGGTTTGGGATCTAGTTTTAAAAATAAAAACAATATTTGTATTCATATAAAAAAAATGGCAGAAACACAATGAGCACAGTTCCAATCATGCTGATGCTGACCACAATTGCCATGCCAACAAACAAACTCTGAACCATGTGCAGCTTACCACTATTTGAAGCCCCATGAGGAATGTCTGAATTCATCAGCTCAGAGGATACGAGTCCAATTACAAGAGGGATGAGGGCTGCAGCAAGAGCAGCAAAGCCAATTATTAAAATTGTCGAGCCGATGTCCATGGTGTAGCTGGTCTGCTAGACTGAAGGTAAGTCATTAGGGGAAAATATTTTATCTACCTGTTTTGAGTCTCTTTTCTCCTTCCCACATCTGCATACAATATATTCTGACCTTTGTTTCAAAACTGAAAATCTTTAACTGCCTGATGCGCAGCAAAATAATTTTATCCTTCACTACATGTCATGGCTGTGTAATAAAAATAAATATGTGTTGTTCAAATAAATCCCTCACATTCAAAGTTGAATATTGCTCAAAAATCTTTCAGTTCTGTCTTGTTTAAGAAAAACAGTATAGTTGAGTTACAGTGGAAATATTTTCAGACATATTCGGAAAAGTTTTAGCCTTTTTTTAAATCCTCTTGATGCCACGACAAACCCATTTATTTCAAACTGTTTTTGCCGCAGGGCACCTTCTTACTGTGTATTCGGAAGAAAACATTCTGAGGCTTCCCTAAGAAGGCCGTCTGAAAACGCTTATATCTGAACTTTCACTGCTAATCTGTAGATGGCAGTGATAGCTTGGGTATAAATGGGCAGCAACTACTGAGATAACGCATGTATCTTTTAGACCCTGCTAAAGCGACTAAAAACACTGTGATATGAACAGAATTATATTATGTAATAATAACAATGTAATATGTTATGTATTGTCCTGAAATTACAGGACAATTTCAATGTCCTTTAATTGAAACTGGATCATTTGAAAATATACAACCTTAGATGAGAATATTTAATAAAGTAATTTTGTTTCTCAACATTTAAAAAATTTCCAAAGTAAGGACAGCATCTGGATATGGGTTGTTCCAGAGTTTGCAGCAAAGCCCTCAGAGCCCCTCTGCTTCCCCTAAGTAGCTCAATGTAACACAAAGCAACCATTGTGAGGTTGCTCTTTAAAACCAGTTGCTGAAAAAGCCTTCAGTGACTCCTGGTAAAAATCACAGTGTCAAGGCCAAACATCACAGACTGGAATTTTGTCTGAGGCCCATTAATTCATATGGATTTTTTTTTTTTTTTAGCTATGCATATATCATGTAAGACTGACAGCTCTGTGAGAGTGAGTGTGACCTATATACTAAATTTCATACTTATCAAAAAGAAGCAACCAACTTCTAAAATACTATTGCAATAAATTAGGCTATCATAGCAAGATAGCACTATGGTTTCCTAAGCAGAAAGGTATAGACAGAAAAAAAAAAGTGCATTTGTTTATACAAATCTGAAAAGTGTGGTGTGTAGATTGGTCTCAAAAGTATTTCTCCCCATTACAGTATTTTTTTCCCCCGATGTTTCAAATGAGTTGAATATTGAACAATGTAAGATTGAGTAAATACAATAAAAATTTTTCAAATGACTGAGAATTTTATTTATTAGGGAACAAAACTGCCCAAACTAACCTAATATGAGCAAATACATTAATAACTCAACCTGAATAAAATCAGGAACAAATAAAAAGCAAATTCACTGACATGTATCCATTTGGAAAATGTTAAAAGACATTTCTGATTATTTGAGACTCAAGTGAACCATCAAATTGTCCATAAATGGAGAAAGCATGGAACGGTGGTGAACCTTTCTGGCAGCTGGTCTACTAATTTTCTCCAGTAACACATCAACAGCTCACTCAGGGCAGCCACAAAAATGTACAAGATTTTAAAAGCTTCAGGATGTAGGCCTGGATTTTAATTAGTCCATTCTCACTCACTAATAGTAGGCATTCATCTAACGCACTTCAGGAAGGTTCTGGCATGTTCGGGGTTGTGGTCCGGCTAGAGGCGGAATCTCCATGTCAGTGTTAGTCTTTTGTACTTTCTCAGGTTTTCTTGCAGGGCTGCCCTGCATTTAGCTCCTCCATATGCTGGGCAAGAGTTTCTTCCCCAGCGTATGGTACTGCTATCACCACGTGTCACAGCAGCGATGTGTTCAGAGTCACGTACAATGTTACAAATAGGATTCTGCACATATGCCTCAGTCTTAGATTGTTTTCGTTAGGCTTTCTGGTGGTCACTTGTCCATGAATGTCAGATTAGTGGCGTTAATGACAAATGGTTGGATTGTTGACAGATTCCATGGGACCATTTCTTACTTCTCAAATTGTTATCCACTTCTGCCTCTCAGTTGCCATATCTTTTTTAGGTTAGCAGTTGTGACATTCTCCTTCTATTTTTAGATGATGGAATGAACAGTACTCTGTCAGATGTTCAAAGCTTGGGAAGAAATTTATAAACCTAACTGATTTACATCTAGTCACAATACAATGCTTGATCTTTGCTAGTGTTCTCTGTCTATTTTTTTCTGACCATCACAGAACATATGTATGAGATCGAGTATCACACTAGTGGGTTTTATTCACTCATCAGTAGACTTCTGAAGGGAATTTGTGGCAAAGCAGTTTGTCAAAGGATTTCAAATCAAAAACAAGATGGGGTTTTATTTATTTATTTATTTTTAAACAAGTATTTTTCTTCCACTTCACAGATAAACATCAACATAAGAGAGCCGTAAAAAAACCCTCACTGCTTTCTCATGGCTATGTTTGTTTGCACGTCACTGATTCACTATTTGCTTGCTTAGTTGTTAACCGTAATTAATTTGGGGCAGTTGGTTGATTTATGGTGTAATTGCCCAGCTACTTTTCGGACATTGTCTAAAACTCCCTCAAACTTTTTTATCCAGCAAATCCTAAGTGATTTTTTGTATGGTCTTACTGCTGTTGAGCGATTGCGACACTACTGTTATTCTGTTTCTTATGCAATGAGGTTAAATTCAGGTCAACGGGATTACGAAGTTAAATTTTCCCAAAGCAGACTGAGCACCCACCTGGGACGCACAGGGGGTTACCGCTGGAGGGGGGAGCGGGACCACAGATTGAGAACCAGCGCTGCTGTAGACATATAAAGGGGGTGGAGAAGATGCAAGTACGCAACCAGTCAGAGCAGACGGGCACTGGAGCAAAATATTCATCCACACTTAACATGTCAATCAGGATTAATACCCTTACAATCCGCCCCTCTAGGTTCACCAGGACTTTCCACAAGTGAAAATAGCTCAAAGTCTAGGAAGACGGGGTAATATATAAAGCAGGACAGGACAGGAACACAACACCAAAGACCGCGGCGGTTTCAGTAGCGCACAACAACACACTGCGTCGCTTGGATTTGTCTTTCACGCTTCTGCGTCTCACTCGGTGGCTGACAAGCAAAGATGAGTGATTACTCAGACTTTTCAAGAGCCTGATGCCCTTCGAGGATGTCAAAGCGCTCAAAACAAACGCACTTCTGGGTTTCATTATTTAACACCCCGCGTCCGATTTGCTCATAAAAAACTTTCTGAGGCTGTAGATAAAAAAATATATATACATATATATATTTGCTGATATCTCCCGCGGCGCACTGTTTGGAGGACATTAGAGCTCGTCAGCGCATTACTTGTCTGCTGTCTCTGGCCACTTTCCGAGATGGAGCTGAAAAGCGCATTTCTTATGCTTTTCTTTCCGATCCAAATGTTCTATCACATAGTCCGGGCAAGTTTGTTGTCGCTGTTGCCAAGCACCAAGAAGGACTTAAGTAAGGAGGTGGTATTGATCACTGGTGGAGGTCGAGGGATTGGACGTGACCTGGCCAAGGAGTTCGCCAAGCAAGGAGCCAAAAAGGTAAAATGATTAGACAACATAATGCATACATTTTGTCACAATGTTTTTAATTTTGCAAGGTGGAGTTGGGGAATGGTTTGTGCGCAAAAGTTCTGCTTAACTCCGTGAGCTATACACAGCCATAACAGATCAGTGACCTGTTATACGTTTTTAAAAATTATTTTGGGGAATTTCATCTGCTGGAAAATCTACCAGCATATCTACAGTACAAGTTCATTCGGTTTTGAAAGCCACAATAATTGTTTTTTCATGCATTGCATTAGGACGTGGGATGTCTTATACAGAGCAAATGCACACTAAGATGAAGCTTACAGAGAGAAAAATGCATTATTGAAGCAGTTCCTGTAGTTTACAAAATGGTTTTGTAAGCATTTCTAATTTGTCTCTTTTGAGTTAATACTTAGTACAAGTCTGGCACACTGGGAGACCATGAGAGATGCTTCAGAACAGTCCAATTTCAAATTACAGTAATTTCCTATCCCTGAAACTTATATTTTACACGCACACACACACACACACACACACATATATATATATATATATATATATATATATATATATATATATATATATATATATATATATATATATATATATATTCTACTCATTTTAGAGACCTGTTGGAGGTCAACTTTGTCAAGGTCATGTTTATTATAAATTTATGTTTTTCAGTAGTAATGAAGCCCATTTTTGCCCTCTCAACCAAAAACTCCTATCCTCTGTCAATCTTAACCAAGAGCTTCTGCTTGGATCTGAAATGCTTTGCTGACTGCTTTATGCTAAGGATAACAATCCATCAGTGGTTTGTCTACTAATCATGAAGAAGAACATTGAACAGTCAAGTGCTTGAAAATTACCTTTAATAGAGTTGTGTTAATGGAGAAGCTCTTTTTGATCACTTCAGATGGTCGCCTTCATTACACATGGATTAAAAATATTGCAATTTCAACCCACATTGAGCAGACCAAATGAAAGTTGATGACTGTAATCATCTGTACATGTGTGACACAGGCTTTGCAGCTCAAATTATCTATTGAAACACAATTTTACCAGTTTGAAAACATTGCTGAAAGTTCATTGAAACATTAACTATTTTCCTGCATCTTTTGTTGCCACATCCTAGGGGAATTAGCAAGAAGAAACCAGTTGATTTAAAAGCATTTCTTTGCAGCTGCACAACAAAGGATGTCTATGCTTTTCAGCACCTCATTGTTGATTGTTATCAAGGTGTGAAGGCTTTGAAAATAACACCTTTGGTAATGTCTGTAACAATTGTTCTATGGATAAAGAGATGCTAGAAGGAAATAGGTGGGCAATTATGGATATGGCTGACCTATGTGAACTTTGCATTCACCATAGGTTTCAGCCCCATTGTGCCTGGAAGTAAGAAATCCCTGATTTGCTTTTGCTCAGACCTTTGTTTGATGTAGACTAAGATAACTATAACTTTAAAAATTTACCAAAATGAAGAGTGGTAGATTCACTGTGAACAAGTTGACATATGTCGCATGTAATGCAAAGGGAAACTCGTGTTTCCAAAGAAAGTCTGTAGAAAAAGTTTCAAGAAAGTCAAAGTATAGACACAGTGAAAAAGTACATTTCTTCAAATATCCTTTTTGAAACTAGCTTTAGAAAGAAAAGTAGTTGTCAACAACACGTAAACCTTCACGTGGAAGGTGAACCAAAGCAATACACAGACAACAGGTCTGTGTGGTTGTGCTTGTGTTGTGCTTGAGGCGGGAAGCACACCACTCCCAGCTGGGTATTGCCCTGCAACTGACCTTGCTGTCTCTGCAGTAATTAGACAGCGGCAGGCGACTGCCTCCTGAACTCCTGCTGCCCCCTCTGTGTGCCGCCTTTCTGCTGGCTCATACAATGGGTGTGAAAAGGAGGGTTCATACCCACCCATACATTGAGACTTGGGAGATAAAGTATCACTGTAATTCAGCTGAAGCAACTCAGTACACAGAGTTGTGCCTCAGTCTGTATCGAGTGACGTGCTCTATCTCTGTCAAGAATTTCTTTCAAGCTCTACCACATTAATTTGTTGATTAGAGAGCTTTTACTTGATTCGTGTGTTGACATTATGTCTTGTTAGGCATGCCTTGTTGGAGCAATCAGCGGTTTATCACCAAAGAACACTGCCTTTCCAAGAACAATTAAAAACAGTTTTCTATCCGGATATCAATTTGGCCAATGTGTGCTTGCTCTGATTGTCCTGTGTCCTTTGACGGGTGATAAACTGATAAATTAAATAATGTTTTAACAGAAGAACACGGTTTTAAGTGCCAAAATTTAATGAAAAATGTCAACTTTATTTGTCTGGCTCAAATCCTATTAAGAACTTTAAATTATTTATCAAGACCTGTCTTCCTTCAGTGATTACTTAAATGGCCTTGCAAATGAAGCAAACAAACAAAATCCCAATCAAACGAGAGTTGTTTTCAGAAGGAGGCAAACTCCTGATTGCCAACAGTTCAGATAAGGAATTGAAGAGCAAATTGAAGACTGTAATCGGTGCTGCCTCTAAACTATATTGTTTAAATATTTATTTATGATAATCTACCATGTTCACCACTAACCAGAACTCTATCAAAGAGAATCATAATGTGAAAAGACTGGATCTGAAGATCTTCCATTGTTTCTGACAAAACTATATTTGGTTCCGTTCCAATTACGTTTATTTATTCAGCACTATTTCACAACAAATGCCATCTCAAGGTACTTTACAAGGCAATTACATCCCACCTGTATGCAGAACTATATGATCAGTTATTCCAATCATATGGAATTATTAAAACTTAATTACATGCTTTCAAGTTCAATCATAGTTATTATAATACAAAGCAGTCAATTTCAGATTACAATGCCTGTTGGCAAAATATTAACTAAGACACCTTAGTTGATTATATGGAGTCATTGACTTTGATTTTCCTCTACAAATAGCAGACATCCAGATTTTAGAGTCATATATTTAGAACACAGACGCTGTAAAAAAAATATCCAGTTTCTGCCAAATTATCAGATATAACTTCTGTAATGACATATTTTTGAATCATATCTCAAAGTCACTGTAGATTCCCGCATACCAGCTGACTAAATGGGTGTTTACAAAATAAACACTGGGAAAATAATATGATATTCCAGGTTGAACACTGGGCCAAGAAGCCCAATGTTCTCTGACTACATTCTTCCTGACTTAAATATGCAAGATCACTTTACTGTGGATATTTTTGCCTAGTGCTATCCTCACAGTCATGGGCAACCAGCCAAAGCCTGCACTGACATCCTCAGCTCTTCACACACACACATTGTCTTTGGATTCCCTTACCAGCAATGACAAGGCTCATCTGCCCAACAAGCTGTGTAATCTCTTTGAGAATTTGTATTTGAGAGATGAGGATGGCTGACCCAGTGATTTCATTACCTTTCCCTGACCCCAAAGACTGACAGATCTAATTGCCCAATCACTGGGTCCCCCTCCTTCCCATCCCCATCCAGCCCCAAGTTCCCTGCTCAAATGACCAGCGTTCATTTAGTGTACGGGTGGATGAAGAGACAGTTCATTCACAGCAACCTCAAAGCCTTTAATCGTGTACGAAGACTATTTGTTTGAGTAAAAATGGGCTCTTTGTTCTATCAATGAAAAGAGCAACATGTCTTATTGCCAAAAAGTTGCATAAAAGATGTCATGTTCAGTCAAAGACTGACTATAACAAATAAAGAATAAGTAAATCCCCCTTTTACCCTCTCACATAATATACAGTACACATAAGAGTGCTCTTAGTTTGTGTTGTGCTCAGTTTCTTTGCAGAACCTTTCTTTGTTTGTCTCTAACCTTTAAAAATCTTGCTGCTTATCAGGTGATCCTTTGGGGCAGAACAGAGAAGTGTTTAAAAGAGACAGTTGAAGAAATCTCCCTCTCTGGATCAGACTGCTGTTACTTTGTTTGTGATGTGGCCAATCGAGACGAAGTGTACAAACAAGCCAAGGTGGTGAGAGAAAAGGTAAACTGTTCTATGTGGTGTAAAGCTACAAGCAGAGGCAATTCCATCTACCTTTAAAACATCTTCTTGCTTTCCAGCATTTCATTTCAATTTTAATGTCCAGGGTATCTTGTGCTTTTTCAAGGTTGGAGATGTTACAATATTAGTGAACAATGCAGCTGTAGTGCATGGCAAAAGTCTGATGGACAGCGATGACGATGCTCTTCTAAAAACTCAACATATCAACACCTTGGGACAGTTCTGGGTAAGCATTTCACAAGTCAAAGCAGAGACTTTTTGCCTGCAGAATTAGGGGAATTCCTTCTTGTGGATTATCCTTACTTTTATGTTTTGATCATAGCATGAAAGTGTATGCAGAAGGCACCCAGAACATGTCAGTCATGACTGCTGTTATGGCAGGTTAAGTGAAGAATTTCCAAATTGCCTCTCCGTCTCTGACACATTGGAGGGGTTTTGAAACTCTTGGCATTTTTTTTTCTGTATCAAGATCAAAGGACCTTTTCATAAGGAGACATAAATAGAATTATGATGCTAAATGTAACGGGAAATATAATATGTAATGACACTGCAGACAGTTTCTCATGTTGGTTCTGTTCTTCATTCCCCTTCCTGCACTTATCTTCTTTCCTTCTTTCTCTCTTTTTATATTAATGCTTTAGACAACAAAAGCTTTCCTCCCTCGAATGCTGGAACTACAACACGGCCATGTAGTGTGCATTAACTCCATCCTGTCCCAGTCCCCAATCCCTGGGGCCATAGACTATTGCACCTCTAAAGCCTCATCACTGGCCTTCATGGAGAGTTTGACACTTGGCCTATTGGACTGTCCCGGTGTTGGCTGCACCACTGTCCTTCCTTTCCACACCAATACAGAGATGTTTCGGGGTATGAGAGTCAGGTTGGTAGATACTCTAAGCTCTGAATCTATATAACCAGATAATAAAAAGTTATTCATTTAATAAGATTGCTCCATTTATCTTCAAATCTTAAATGTATTATTTTCTAGGTTTCCTCAGCTCTTTCCACCACTTAAGCCTGAAGTAGTTGCCCAGAAGACTGTTGATGCTGTCAGAACTGACAAGGTCTTCCTTTACTTGCCCTGGACAATGCATGCCCTTGTTATACTTAAAAGGTAAAACGAATTCTCTTTTCATATTTTCTGTTCTTTTCATTTGATCTGGGCTTTTTAAAAACATTTTCACCTTAAGTTATGCCTTTTATTGAACACTTTGTCCCTTGCCTCTCCAAACTCTCCAGCTTCATGCCGCAAGTTGCCCTTGAGGAAATCCATAGGTTCTCTGGGAGTTATACCTGCATGAACACATTCAAAGGAAGGACATAAATCTGGATTGCACACATCTCGAGAGACTTTGTGTTGAAATAAAGGGAATATGGACCTTAAAGCAATCAAAGATGGAGGATTTCTTTTGAAATCGAAGATGAACACTTAAGGAACATAAAAAGTTGCTGCTTCTGCCTGTAGAAGTGAGCGGTAAACTACATGAAACACCTCCCACATGTATAAAGCAGAATCCATGCATAATTCTGTACAAGCTGTTATTCTGGGAAGGTTTTTGTGATACATTTACTATTTTTACAATTTTTAAATCCTTTTTAATGGGTCTTAAGGAAAACAAAGTAATAAAACTCAGTTTTAGAAATAAAATGTCTTTTATGTTTAAAATGAAAATGGAAAAACACCAAGTATCCACACAGTATTATATGACTGGGATGTGACTCTCAAAATGTGATAGCAGTTGAATTTATTCTGAGCACCAGTCAGTGTCAAATATGTCGAAAACATAAAACATTCTCTGGGGAGGTGCATGAGGCGTGCTCTTGTTTGGTCTCAGCTTTCAGAAAACATTGTAGGTATGCAAGGTAATGTAATTCTCAATGAAAAATAATGAACCCAAATCAGATCAGTTTGGCCCTCCACATGTGGGTAAAATGGTTTTGCACAAAATTCAATTAATATGGACAGGCAGTGAGACCACTGAAGTTATTGCACCCAGCAGTTATCATGAGGCTTTTATTATCCAACAAAAAGAAATTGTATTTATTTAAGGGGAAGATGATAATATATCAAATTCGATTTAACCAGTTTGTCTCGTACCCTGACGATGTTAAGATGTCTGGAAATATGGCACATTTGTGTTTGCAGATCAAACAAATCCCTAGAGGCATGTATAATAGAAGAATGGAACAATGTGGGTTCTTTTTTGCATATGAATCTGAGCACATTCAAATACTGTAATACAAAACACGTGGAAAGAAGGATAACACAATAGATGAGATTTGACTAAATTGACAATTACCTCTTTAATCAACGTGTTTTTGTTTCAAACTGAAGAATAAAATTAGGAGTTGAGCTCGGTAGATCAATCAGCACTCTTTAGTCTTAAAGTTAAGCAGATCCTGCATGTTCTTTAAATCTGCAAGGGTCTTGGAATTAAACATTGCATTGACTCACAAGTGCCTTAAACCACATTTGAGTAAATGACCATTGATTCTACCTAAGGAGGCTGTGAAATACATAGCCAGTAAACAAGTTGACTCCAGCATGTTAGATGAATACTTTGACATTTTGGTAAACGTACTGATTAACTTCCATGCCCAAGGTTATAAGTGAATATCAATACTGGTCTCATGATTCTCCCATAACTGAGAAGCTAATTAGCTCACTGTAGCATTGTGGGGGCGGGATCTGTGCTAACCTGGCCTTTTCCAGAGGGAAATAATCTGCCTACTGAAAGTGATATTGATTACTTTATCTAAATCTTAGCAAGATAGTGTGAGAAGCCCACTGTATCTTCCTACTTTCTTTATTAATTTGCATTGAGGGCAAAATACCATCTCAAGCACTTCACTGTGTCCTGGCAGACAGGTTTGGAGGAAGGCCCAAAGATAATAAGTTTGATTTATTTTATGCTCTCTCCACATTTCATGTCACTCATTTTAGTCAACTTGGCATTGACGGCGAACTAAATTTTAAGCATGGCAGCATAAAAGCAGCTATCACAATTTGTTTTTGATTTGTTCACACTGAATGTATTTTCATAGTACATGTAAAATGGAGTTAAGTTCCCTTTCTTTAGTTCCACCAACACCCAAAAGAGAAAGCCATTTAAATTAATGAGCATCATTACATTTTATGCTTTCTATTTTCATTTACATCAGCACTAAAACAAAGTAAATCTGACTTTGTTAATATTTGATGAGATGATTATAAGATATTCTTTACCAAGGTTTATCAAAGAGAAAACAAGCTGTATTAAGAGTAAGCTGCACCTTTTTTAATCAATTTTGTTGAGCTCAGGTTTTTTAAAACTGAAAGTCTTTTTCTGCCATCCTCATAACTTATTCTTTAAAAAACCACAAACTATCAAAACTAAACACCATATGACAATAGACATGCTAAATGTTATCTGCATTACATATGTGCTTCGTATTTCTGAGAACTGCTGGCATGAGTTTTTTATAATAAAATTAGTTGCCAAACATATTTACAGACTTTCCACATTTTGTTGCATTGCAACCAGAAATTACAGTATATCTTATGTGAATTATGTGATGAGCCAGCACAAATAGTGCATAATTCTGTAGAAATTATGCTCTATTTTGAAATGTTGGGCAAAATATTAAGCTTCCTTGGATCAATAGGTTTTACATTCTCTGCTTGCCAAAAGCTGTAAGTCTTTTCAGATATGTTTATACTTGCTCTGCCCAGGTATAGAGTGACACTTTTTCCATTCTTCTTTGAAAAACAACTCAAGCTTAGTCAAATTGGATGCAGAGCAATTGTGACATTTAGTTTGTCTTCCTTCATATTACCAATGAAATGTATATCTGGACTTTGACCAGGCTATTATAATATTTTAAATTGCTTCAGTCTAACCATTCCATTGTCACTCTGGAAACATGATTAAAGTCATCCTGTTGGAATGAAAAGCTCTGTCACCTTTGACAGGATTTCTTTTAGGATTGTCATGAGCTTTTCTCCCTCCTTCTTCATATCATCTCTGATTAGCTTCTCTGTGCCACTGAAAGGAAGCATCTCCACAGCATGTCACTGCCACTATGTTTCATGGTGTTTGTACTTTATCCCACACAGGGTCTTACATTTAGGCCAAGATGTTTTATGCTGATGTCATTTGTCTGCTAAATGACTTGTGGTTTGTGGCAAACTGAAGATGGAACTTCTTCTGGCTTTTCAACATCCTGTCAGTATGTTCCTCTACATGAGCTATGGATGCAAACCATTTGCAGTTCAAGTGGTTAGCATTACTTGGCTGGTTTGTAGTTTATGTATTTTTGGATGTCAGATTAAAGATTGCTTTGTTTACATGATTAAAGCTTGAGATATTTATTTGAACCTTAATGCTGCTTTAAACTCATCCTTAACTTTATCCATGTCCTCTTTTGTGTGTTCCTCTGGTCTTCATGATGTTGTTTGTTCATTAACATTTGCAACTAACCTCCAAAGCCAGCACAGCTGTATTTGTACTGAGATTGAATCACACAAAGATTTATCTGTCGACTGACTAGGTGACGTTTGCAAGTAATGCATTGCATTAGATTTGTATTTATCAAAAAATATGGAATGATGTCACTTTTCTTCACCTTCAAAGTTTTGCATGCAATTTTCTTAGTCTGTTGTAGATAGTCTGAACAAAAATATATGTAAGCTTGTGGTTGTAATACGACAAAATGTGAAAAAAATATGTATTCCAAAAAGTACTGAAATTATGTCAAAAATAGATAGAATTAAAATGCTAAGATATTTCCATTCAGGAAAAATTGACCAGAGCACAGCTTAGGGCTAATTCATCAAAGATGCCTACTCTATGGTTAACCATGAAGCAAATAGTCTGTAGATAAAATAGTTGATACACACATGTGCGGTATAACAAATACAAATTCATGTATTCTGACATAGCAGCTTTTTTTTTCTTGTTTTTTTGGTTCTCTAAAATAAACACAGACAGACCTCACTCTTCAAAATAATTCTTCAACTTCTAGTGCAAGAGAAATGAAGGGGAATGGTGGCCACAGCTTCAATCACAAGGAGAGACACCCCATGTCTGAACTCAAGTCAGAGTGGTTTTAAACACTAGGAGAGTGCTTGGCCTTTGGCTGCCAGACAAGGCTCATAAACAATCATTTGAATCCTGGCGAACCATAGATGCCCTCCTGTGTACTCACGTTAGGGCCGCTCATAGTGATCAGTAAGTGACCCACACAAGCTTAGATGGAAAGGGAACAGGGGAAAGACAGCACTGCTGAGAATGAATCCGAGCCTCCTTCTGGGGGCCTGTTTCTCATTCTCTCCATGGGCTGTTGCGAAAGCAGTGGGAGAAGCAGCATGTTGGGATGGAACTAGGTCGAGGAGGCATGTTGTGCACGTATGCTGGAAAAGGAGGGCTAAAATGGCTGGAAATCTCCCGGGACAGGTTCAGTGCAGGGTTAGCCAAAAAACAGAATAAATCAAAGTGGGGCTTGGAAAGTCTTTTCCCTTTTGAGTGCTGTCAGCTCAAGGGTTACTGACCAAGTGCAGGTGGAAGCAATGGGTTTAGGATGGATCACAAGAGAAGACATATGTGACTCTAGCTGTCCCAGCTGTGACTACATTCCCAGGTGTCTGTTAATTTTCATTGTGGAATTGTACTCTCGGTGACCTGTATAGGATACATGCTGCCTCTCACCCTACGATAACTGAGACACACAACCAACCCCCTGTCCTCCACTTCCCTGAGGAGGATTAAGTGAATTGTAGATTGATGGATGAGTGACATACTCTAGACCTATAAGTTTTTGGAAACATTTGTTTTTTCTTTGAGTGGCAGGATTGTAAAGCTGTAAATTTAACTTCATGTTCACGACTGATTTGAAATAACTTAGCCCTCAATGTTTATAAGTAATATTTTTTCCACAGTGAACATTTACTATAAAATTCCATAGGCCAAGCATGTAAAATCCCAATGCTGGGACTTGGAGAGTCAGTCTTCAACGATCCATTAAATGTATTTTAGAATCCCAGATCTGTAGACCATTTGACTTGCTCTGCAGTGATGCTGAACGCATGTGAAACCTCAGCTAGTCCCAGATTCTGTCATTATTCGCATCACATACCCTTGCAGATTCAGTGACATTGGTTTTCTTTAGAGAAATCTCTGTGATTTTGAGCTTTGGCTTTGCTATGTGTAATACGTCTACTTCACTACAATTTTTCCTTTTTTTCTATTGCTAAAACATAGGAAATGTCCATTCGTTTTAAATTCTACACAGTATGTGTCACATATGCAGTAACATTCCTGAGAAAAATCCTTCCGCTTTGCTCCAACACACTCAAGACAAGAGCTATCAGATATGTGAGCAGTGCAATAAAACCCATAAGGTCTGTGCGCTTTGTGAACACAACCTTAAGTGGATACCTAAATGAGAATGTAGCAAGGGGCAACAAGGAGGTAGCAGAGTTCAGTGAAGTAATATTTGTTACAAGACCTATTCCGCTTTCTCTGAACAATGCCTTAGTCCTCTCTCCAGTTTGCTGTTGGGGTTCATCCATCACTGAGTAGGTACTATGATAAAAAGCCTCAGCCCTAACCCACAGCAAGGAGCCAGGCGTGACGCCTCAGTTGACCTGTCAAACTGTAAGAGTTATTATACACAGTAGTGTTAAAGGTTAAAGGGAGCAGCAAACTCGGAGGGTGTCAGTCCTCCAAAACACATTCAGGGACTCCATATGAATACACAAAATAGGCTGCAACCCACGAATGAATGATTAGTTGTGGGAAGTAGTTTGTTTAGATGGTCTTTTTGAGCTTCTGATGTATTGTTGGAAGATCTCTGTGCACAGTAGCTGTTTTCACTCTTAAAGGTAGCCGCTTATAGCAAATAAACAAAAAAAGACTAAAGAATATTGTCCCAGGTTATAACTGCAAGAATTTCAAATTGCCTCAAGAAATGTCAGCTCAGGTGATTTTTTAAAAGAATGGAGCGTTTTAAAGTTTTTATTTATAAATCTGAAGCAAAATTCCAAGCCATGAATTTCTATATGTTTCTATATAAGCAGTGCTCTCTGAGATGTCGAAAGTTTGGAATGTTACAGAGCTCTGCCTTGAACATCTCCACAACCTTTTCTGTTATCTATTTGGGGTGTTCATTAGTCTTAATTTGTTCACTGACAACAAACCTCTGAGGCCTCACAGAATAAGTGAGATTATGCTGAGATTCAGTATGGATGGATTCTCCTAGCCAAAACAATGACTTTTAAAGGGAATTGGTTTAACTGCATTGTATTTAGAGGCATTAGATTTTGAATGCCAAAAATGATATGTTATTTATTTATCTATAACTTAAAATTTCAATAACATAAAATTACATTTGTGGTCTCCACAAATGTGGGACATTTATGAAACCTTGTTCTTTAAACAAAATAGTTCACTGAAAATAATATCAATTTCTCTTTCCACATTACAAGTTACGTTAAATCTTGGGCTTAAAATACCTAGTGCATATACCAGTCGATAAATTATCACAATGAACACCTGCTTAATGCTGTGAATATTTTGTTGGAAATTTAAATCACACCGATAGAACAAAATAAAAACAATCACAGATACAGTATTTAGTGCTCTTGTGAAATAGCACAGGAAAGAAGAAGAAGAAAAAAATGGCCCAACAGGAGGATCCTGCCAGTTACAATGTACATTTTATAAGACAATTTGCCATTTTAAAGGTGAAAGTTCTATCATTTTTATGCGATATACCAAAAAATCTCGAAAGCAGAGTGAAAGAAAAACCAGAGAAAGAGCATTTTAATTGCTTGTTTTCCTGGGTGCCTATAGAGCATAAATATATGCCTGGGGGACATGACTCTCTACTGTGAAACCACGAGTCTCTGTTTCACATGTGGTTTCCAGTGTTCTGCTTTTGAACACTGACAGTTAACAGGGAGAAAGTGGGAGGTAAGAGCTGAGGGACAAACAAAGCAAAGTAAGGCCTCCTTTTCACTGCGAGCAGAAGGCAAACACTCAAAGGGGAAGGGTGTGGGAGGGTGAAACACAGTTCACTTTGCACGGACGGGCTCAAGATATTTATAAAGCCCACCAGGCATTATGTCAGGAGAGCTCTTCTGAAAAATGTTGTTCCCAGATGCACCACTTCAACCAGACTTATTTATTACAGTCCACCTTCTTCACAGATTACACAACATTCACATGTGTGAACTTTTTGGTCTGATGTCTTACCAGCAGGCCGCTTTACTCAAGGTGAATCAGATGTGGGTCAGATAGAGGGCACTAGTCTCTTATCTCTCTAAACTGAACATCAGAGCAGATCTGAAAAGCTTAGATAACTATTTTCCTACAGCTCTGGTATTGTCAATACCCATGATATTATCATGAGGGTTAAAGACTCCAAGTAAGTTTGACTGGTTTAATTTAGACATGAACAACATTCTCACTGCTTAAATATAATTGTTGAGGAACTTTTTTTTTTTTTTTTAACTTGCTGAGCTAAGAACCTCTCAGTCCCTTACATAGCAATATTACACAAAGACAATCCTTAGCCTGCATACAAGTCATGTGATCAGCGCTTGCGGTCTCTGTGAACTACACCTGAACTTAGCTAAATGGAAACAGACCAAACACACAGTGTGCGTCAGGATGAAAGCATCCCTCTGGAGGGCTGTAACCATAGGTTTGGAAAAAAGGATGTGGCTTGTGAAACAAGACAAGGGAGCTGGAAAGCACAGTTTTCAAAGAGGTGGATCAACTTGATGTTTGCATGTCTTAGCAAAAAGAAAAAAAAGAAAAGAAAATATATTTAAATTGTAACCCAACTTTTAATTATTAAGAGATAATATTGGTACTCTCCTATTGCAAACCTTTAACATCCCATCCCCCCACCACCCTTTGTCCTCAACTTTCTCTGAATATCTTACAAGTTTCTTGCAATAGTTTTGCTTTGCGTTTTGCCCATTCCTCCTGACAGAGCTGGTGTACTGTTGTGAACTGTTTTGATAACACAGACCTTCTCCTCTTACCCCTTAAGTACTCTATAGGATTCAAACCATGGCTTCATCATGGCAAAACAATGAAATTATTTATTTGGAAGATCTATTTGAGACCATTCTTTAACTTCCTGATATATTGTTGCTTCAATATATCCACGAAATTTTAATTGGTTATGATGTCATATGATTGCGAAATGCACCTGATGTTTGAACAGATGACTGTGTCAAGTTTAAGTGTCTGGAAATCGTACCAAAGAAAAAAAACAGACCTCTGAAGGTCAACAGTACTCTTCCTAATATCTTTGCATATTTCTTTAGATTTTTCTGAGATGTTGCACAAGCAAGCAGTTTGTCATTCCATGTTATTCCATTTAACTCTGTTCTGTCCTCCCTCTTCTTGCAATTCAACTTATCAGACATTTATAAAAAAAAGTGACATTCTCATGTTGGCTTTTCAAAACTGAGTAAAGGCATTGTAATGGTAATTGCATTTTTTTGGAAAGTAATAAAAAATATTTAAAAAAGCAATCTTTCATATCATTCAGGCTTTTGGCAAAATAAGTTAATCTAATCATCCAAAAACAGAATAAAAGACTGATTTACATCAGGTGCCAGGTAATGAAAATAGTAAAATCTTTTTGTAAAATGTATGTAAAGAAAGGCATCCTACTGTACATATTTATATATTTAAAAACAAAAACATTCACTAAAAGTCTAAAGTCAAAAAGAAATGAAAATCCCAAAGACACAAAACAAAATGTTTTCCAATATACGACTTTGCACCTAACCAAAGGATTGGTTTTTGAGTTTACGATGCACTTATACATTTTCTAAGTGCTTTGAAAGCCCAAGAGACTCCAAGACAAAGTAAGAAAAATGAGAAGTGGAAAGGTAGGAAACAAGCAGAATGTATTTGTGCCTGTCACACAGAAGCCAAGAAGAGTAATTGCCTTCTCAACACCTCAGGGGTGAAAGGTTAGCTGGGAATGTGGGGGGCAGTTGTGCAGCCTGCTGTAATTAGCCTGCAATTGAACAAATAAGTCTTCCACCAGATCCCAGTGAGCGTGTCTGGTTTAGGCCATTGATGACCTTAAATGATAATATAGCAGCCGTTTGGAGAACCATTTTACACAATAGCTAGTTTTTAAAAAATGGACATATGTACTATGTCTTGCTTGAACTATTATATGAGATTTGTTTTGCGTAACATGCTTTTTAATTCACCCAGACAGTCACACAGTTGGAATTGATTAAATATTTCTTTGAATTATTCTATGACGTATCATTAATTTGGATAGGAGCATGTGGGGTTAATTTGGTTAAAAAGAAGATTTGTAAAATGACTAATGTGCAACAATTTAAAAACTGCCCCCCTGAGACATGCTTGGATTAGGTATATTCTGAAGTATTTTTATCAACATAAGAATAGCTGCATAGCAACCTGTTTTCAATTCTCCCAAAGCCTGAAGCAGCAATTTTGCAGCTCTTTCCATTATTTTTCTTGAACCATAAAAGGAGAAAGAACAAGAAGAAACATACGTCTCTTGTTTGATTAGACCAGGTTTTGTATAACAGGATGATCAGAGCTACTCTCCCCCTTTCCAGCCACCGCTCTGCTGCTGGGCTTGGATGAGCCAGACTGGACTGAGATTGAACTGGGCCGAGGAATTCTCCACATCTGGCTTGTATCTACAGCTTACGGTCATTTGGATGCAGTCAATAGTTTCCAGTAGATCCACAAAGACTGAATTGTTCTGGGTTTGGGTCTTGTCTGCCTTGCTTTGAGAAGGCGTGGTGCTCTGGCGCCTGACTGCCACAGCTGGGGCTGTCTGTCAAACCGTCATGTGACACAAGACACTGTTATCCCCAGTGTTAGAAGTGGAAGACAGATTGGGTCTCGCCAAAGCCTCGCCATATTTCTGGCGAGGCTTTGAGGAAATCTGAGAGTTTGCATTTTAAGTCTCCATCTCAGTTGGTGAATGAGAAACAGACTTTGATCAAAAAGTTTGTTTTCCACAGCTTTTAAGTGCATCACTTGAAGGAAAGAAATCAATATGCAGAACTCTTTCAGAGACTACAAACACTTGCCTCAGTCAACTAAACCACACTCTGGTCCCTTTCCTCCCCCACCAAGGTCCCACACTACACTGCAAGTTTGACAATTGGGTTCAACACCAGGTCAAGCTCTTGGTTTGACAATGGGCCAACCAGTCTTCAATGGGAGTAAAGCAGACAGCTTTCCCACAAAGAGCTCAGTAACACAGAAGAGATTCTGGCTTCATGGCCTCTTCTATTTAAACCACACTAACTGGAGTTAAAGAAAAAATCTTTTTCAGTATTCTACAACCTAACTGTTGCTGAGTTTGCTTTTGCTGGCTTTGGACATGAACAGTTACAAACTCAGCTATTTGCTTCTCTTTGAATAATAGTTTGAAGATGTCCTGTTGTTTGCACAATGTATGAACAGAAAGTGTGAAGCCCTCAATATTTATAGAAGTCACTATTTTTGAGATTGTGAGAATTGTATTTCAAATTTTTGTCCTACAAGGGCATGTGTTTGTTGCTTTTTATTCTAAACTTAGTCTGTGAACAAGTTTTATAATGCAGGTTTTTAATGTTTCTGTGTATGTTGGTGTATGGCAGGCGAGCGCTGACTGAGGGACATGGATCTTGCACACTGAGTGTGTGAACTCTGGCTGAACCCCTGGGTGTACTGTTTCAGGCACGCTCTGACAACCTCGCCCCAATGACCCGGCTCGCGACTGCACAGTTCACAGGGAGGTCTTCTACTCACGCACTGCAACTCCCTCCTCCCACTACCACCCATTCTCCCTCCCGTTTTTCCCTCATCCCCTATCTGCTTCCCCTGCACCCTGCTTCACCTCTCTGTTCTGCCCTCCCTCTTCTCTTAACTTTTTTTAATCTTTTCCTTCACCATGTGTTTTTTCCACACAACCTCTCCTACTTTCGGTTCTCTCTATGTCTGTTTCTATCACACTGTTGTCAACAAGACAGAAACTGTCTGCTGGCATCTTGGAGAGACATCCTCAGCAGACCTGCCAAAGTAGACAAAATCTCTTTAGATACTCAAGCACTTTAACATCTTTATCAGCTTAGGGAGCAAGTTTCTATTGTGGATAAACTTTTCTTGACACAGATAGCATAGTTTCCAAGACAGCATTATCAATCTTTACATGAACCTTTTAAAAAGAAAGAGAAATGAAAAGCTTTCAGTGACAAGAACTTACTTGAAACAATCTTCATTCCCCATTTACACGTGTCACAATTCAGAACTGGTAGTGATGGCACATCTAATTTAACTGCAGTCTATTAACAGTGAAGGTACCCAGAATGTGTTCACAGTATTCACATTTTATAATACGTTGTTATGGTAGAGCCTTACTGCAAAATGTATTAAATCAATTTTTTTTTTCTTCTTAAAATTCTATATACAAATATCTAACTAAGAAATTGTGGGAAAAAGTTTATTAAAGTCCTGAGACTTTAGTCTGCTTCAGCACTAATAGCTCCAATGTGAGCTCGTTCACAGAGGTCTGTAGGACTTGACTGCATGCTACTGAGGCAATTTCACCATTTTATTCAAGTGTGTAGGACAAGGACATCTAGAAGTTGTATGACTCTGGTCCTTGTGGAATATAGTTTGAGACCACTGACCTAAAAGCACAGTGGGCTCAAGGTTGATAATTCCTGATTTAAATCATTCTGTTGTAATGTTTAAACTGTATGTTTAGTGTTTGTGTCCTGGAAGTTGAATGTCCACCTCACTTTCAAGTTTTTTGCCGCCTCAAACAAGTTTTCTTCCAGGAATTTCACATGCTTAGCTCAAAACGTCTTCCCATAAACTCTAACTAGAATCCCTCTCCTGTGAGAGGAAAGACATTCCTTCAGCATGATGCCACTACAACGACATTTTGCCGTGGGAATGGTGTGTTCAGAGTGGTGTGTTGTGTGAGTAACACACAACACACTGTTTTATACAGTGTTTTATATGAAGTCCAAAAAGTTTAATTTTAGTCTCACTTGACTAAAGACTCTTAAACTTTTCTTGACGCAGACAGCAACCAGTGTGCTCGCTACAAATGTTGTACTAACTACAGAGAGAAATTTTAATTAATTCTTTTTCACATTATTTTTCCTGCCACACTTTGGATTTGTGGTATGACTGAACAGATTCATCCACCTTAGCTGTAGATCTGTGCAGCCAGATTTACAATGGAGCTCCTGGCTGCTTGGCTGATTAATGCTCAGCTCTCATGGTCTGTCAATTTAATTGGCTGACCTTATCTTGAATGTCTGCCCCTGTATTCAGGTTGTTACTTATGAACTAAAGTCAAAATTCTTCCTTCCATCAATATATTCCTTCCACCTTTTTGCATGGTTATGTGTGGGTTTGCCTCTGGTGGTTGTAATATTCCATAATTTGATCAGGTTTAAGGACTATGATTAATTTTGCAAGATAATCTGCAGATGTACTTCACCAGTGTTCCATATTTAATAAAGAATACATATGTTAGTCTTATCTTTTATTTGACACTGACATTGTGTACTGGCAAGTTAATAAGTGCTAATAAACATGGTCTCTATTTGAGCTCCAAATAAAGACACATGATGAATGCTTCTTTGACATTTCTGTCTCAGTTTCTTCTTATGTTTACTCTAGGAAACCTAGAACATGTCAGTTATCTCTTACATATTTAATCTGACAATATCACCAAATATCACCAGTGGTCTCAAAATCTTTTTTTGTATCACTGTTTAATTTACTCAAACATTACTGAAATAATTACAGATTTTAATAGATAGTTTTTATAGTTATTCGCCTTGTTTCCATTTAAACTCCCACTTACAGGATCTCCAGTATCCTGTTTCTTGTCTCTGTCTCACCACATTTTTTTGTTGTTTTTCTCCTGCAGCTGCTCACATAATCCCTTGTTCCTGAGTAAATAGCCCAGGTGAGTACTTGTCTTGTTTTTTCCATTTTGGTTTGGAAATATTTTTAAGTCTTCCTGAGCTTGTGCTGTGTGACTGTTTTTAGCTCCTGAATAAAAAATAATTTGTTTTATTATTTTTGTTTATTGTTGATGATTGTGGATATAGTGTGTTTCTGTTATGTGTGCAGTCATATGCATTTTCTGCAATACAAGACCACAAATGCTGTAACATACTGATATGTTAAAAAAATGCGTATTCATTGTAGAGTACATCTGAAATGAATTATTAGCATTCTTAGCTTTTTTTGTCAATATTTTTTCAAATTAGTGCAAAGTGAGGAAAAATTAGTGCACCACTCTAAATATGACCTTTTTGTTTAACATCAGTGTAAAAACAGTTGCTTTAAATGCTGTTCCTATGTTTTACTTCTTTTGGTGTTAACTTTTTCTGATGTATATTTTTTAAAACTTTCAGATGCTATATTAGTGTGTGATAAAACATGTTCATATAGCAGGGCACCTGATGGAAACAAGCACTTTCCATCACAAAAGTGCATGGTTATATGTGGAAAGGACATTTCATGTTTCTTATTTTATTATACTCTCTCTTGTGCTGTGTCAAAAGATCTTCAAATCTCTCACTGTTGGTCACCCCACCAGTCATGTCATTAACTGCCTGCCAACCTTTCTCTAACCCCTGGTACAAGCTTTACTCTTGACATTATGGGAGGGACCACTTATCCACTCAAAGGGCTCATGCTGTGCTGCCTATGCAAACTGCCTGATTAGTTGGCCACCCCTGACTTGCTGTTTGGTATTTGATAGATGGTCCTTAATTTGTCTTTTTTTTTCTTTAGACCTTTGCATGTTTCCACTTCATCTTCTCAGACAGCACATCAAGCAGTTTTCTATTTGTTTAGTCAGGTGTTGATAAAACCAGTCAAGAAGGCATGCAAATAATGTCTTCATATGTTGTATTTAGAGAACGGCAGTCTATTACTGTTTTCTCTAATCTGACTTGACTACATAGTTTGGCTTTTAAATTGCAGTGCTGTGTCAGTGTCGTATTAGGGCAATAACACAAGCCTGTCCAGAGACACTATGGGATCAGAGTTTTCAAAAACATGCCTTCATCTGACTGTCAGAAATTTTTTTGGGGGGAAAGGTGCCTTTTTTCACCCTCCCCTCCTCAGAATGACCTCTGTTTACCTAGGGCATGCCCCCGTTACTCACACACCCTGCAGAACTCCTGCTGGAAATGGGTTTGTATTACAGGGCCCCTGCGGGGCTCGCAGCAGGGACTGGAGGCCGTCAAGAGCAGGCCCCTTTAGCCACGGACAGCTCCTCCGCTCTCGCAGAGTCAGCAAGGGAAAGACCTGAACTTGGGATGACCCCATCAAGCAAAGTCCCCAATGGGTTCATCTACAGGCCACAGCTCCGGATCCCCTCCCCCTAAATTTTCCTGCACTTCTATTTTTGGTTTTTCCCCCCATACATTTTCCAGAGAAGTATCAGTGTCTCTATCTTCCCCACAGCCCCCTCTACACCACTTCCTGCTTATCTTCTCCCTTTCTTTTCTACTAGCACCATCACCCCATCAGCCTTCTCCTTTGAAGAATCATCTAGTTAACAAGTTTTATTCCTCTCACAAAGATAAGCAAGACCTCTAAAGTTTATTGTCCCTTCATATGACTGTTCTTTTTTATGACCACTATTCAAATATGTTAGGAGTTCTGTCATTTCCTGGTTTCTTTCTTTTTTCAGGTTTTTTTTGATAAATATAATTTGACATGGTTCATCAAACTATCAGCATTTATATAATTACATACAGAAAGCATTATTTTGAACATGATGTGGGATTAAATTCTGTATCTTTTCAAAAAAATAATACTGACTTTATTTGCTATATTATGTTCACTGGAGTTTTTGTAATTTTCTCTGAGATGTTTTGAAGAAATAAACTTTTAGGACATTTTCTGCAGGAAGCACTAACTCATGCCTTTGACCCCAGTATGACAGTAACTCCATAAAGGGCTTAAGGTGCTTTTACCTCTCTAACCTTTTCACATTTTGTCAAGTCACATCAACAACTTTGGGTGTATTTTATCGGGATCCTATTAAATTTACCAAAATAAAGTTTTATCTAATTTTGATGTGGAAATGAAAGTCTATGTGATTTTCCATTTCAGCTTCTTTCTATCACATGTTGATGTGTCCCTGGGCAAGGCACTTAACCCCCAAGTTGCCTACCAATCTGTGTGTCGGTGTATAAATGTGTGTGTGAACGTGACTTTAATGTAAAATCACTTTGAGAGGTCAGAATTATTGGAAAAGCACTAAGTTCAATCCATTTACCAGTTACATGGTGGAGGTTTCTGTAGCTTGGTCTGTTACAACCTCCAATAGGAATCCTCCTTGTTTCTCCATCCATTCATCCACTTTCTGTTCACCCTTACTGGAGAAAAGCATCTCAAATTATACTGATACCACCATCATGTTTCACCACAAAATTGGTGCATACAATGTGATGCTTGCAGCAACTTCAAACTGATGGCTTCTGTGTCTGATGACGTTTTTTCTGTAAAATGTCATTCTTTCTGGCACTTGTCTATAGCGGTGATATATATGGGCTGCGTGATTAATAGTCGCTCTCTCAGCTGATTCTCTTACTTTAGCTGTGGATGTCTTCAGTTAGTCCAGAGCTCCTATGGCACTCTTGGCTGCTTTTCTGATTAATGTTCTTCTTGTCAGGAATGTCAGTTTAACAGGACAGCCATATATTCATTGGTTTGCAGCTGTGCAATATCCTTTTCATTTTTGGATGATGAATTATACAGTACTTTGTGAGATGGCCACAGTTCGACATATGTTTCATAATGTATCCCTGCTGTAACCGCTTCCATATCGTCAGCTGCAAAAACTACATCACCACAAAAAGAAAGTCCAAACCCTGAGGTTTCTAAACCACTTACTCTCCTCTCCATTACTGCACATTGAGATTATGTCTGTAAACACCAGTCATACTTGTCAGATTCTTGACAAGGAAAAGACCTGACACAGTCCAAACTACACTGGGAACAAACCCAACAAGCCCTGACACCCCATAGTCCTGCAGCACTCCCCACAAAATTCATTGTGGAACAAAGAGATAACTATTCTCCAAATCATCAAATACCTTTAAACCAGAAAAGCAAATTCCTATTATTCCCTAAGCAGTGCAGTAAAAGCAAAGATCTGGTCCATAGTTCCATAGCCAGGATGAAAGTTAAATTGCTCCTCCCGAATTGAGTTTCAGTAAGAGTCTTCTCTTCGACACCATAGAGCAAGCTTTACTCAGAGGTTTAAAAAGTGATAAACTTTGGATTGTTGGAACACGATCTCTTGTCGCATTTCTTAAAAATTAGAGCCATCACACATGTCTCCCAGATCACTGTTGCTGTCCTCATCCTCCATGCAACGATGAAGTGTGCCCTCTAGACTGTCCAATGCCTTAAGCATCTGAGGCCAAACATCATCCACACCTACGTCCCTTTCTTTAATTACCTCTGCAATATGCCCTGTTGATGGAATCCTTAGTTTGGTCTACCAGGATACCAGGTTGTTAGTTTGGTCTACCAGGATGGTCTGGTAGCCTTCTTTGCTACAGGATCCAACTCACTATGAGGTGATGTCCAAGCCATAATGCTATAAGCCCAAAGACAAAATAAAATCTTTTCTTGAAATGTATCCCAAGGTGGCCTGTTATTAATTGCACTTATAAATCACCATTTGCTTTAATATGGTGTTTGTTATGGACATAGCAGAAGTCCAATAGAAAAACACTGCTTAGACTCATCTTTGGGAGGCCATTATTTACACATTTTGTTTAATTGCTACCTTAACATGATGAAGGGTGTGTGCACCCAATGACAATGAAAGCTGTTTTTTGGAGCTTCAGCTCCGGGTAGAGAGTTCCATGGCAAACAAACCTAAGGAGAAAGATTAGACCAAGAGTGTTCAGTGATTATGCTGAAAAGGTAGAGCACAATAAGATCCAAACCTTACCAGGAAAAATGGTAAGATCTAGTTTCATGGAAGCTGGCTGCCAGGCAGAGGCCTTGGCATGGTAATTCCTCGTAGCATAATCTCACTTGTGGTTAAGGACCAAAGCTAATGTGAGAGGATGAGTGATACCAGCTACATACACCTAAGCACTTTCTCCTTCTCCACAGATATCGGTGTACATATATTTTACAAATAGAAAATGTATTTTTATGTTTAATAAAAATGAAGTGCCACCACATAGATATATTTGTACATGTATCAAACTAATCAGCTAATTTGAATTGCTTTCATAATATTTAAACCAGTAATTAATGTAATTGAAATAGCTGGTTGTTACTGCAAACAGCATCTTCAAAGCAATGACCACAGCTCATGTACACCCACTTTCCCACATTCCTGCCCATATTCATGTCTACAATAGTGAGGAACATCTGCTAATGGAGACTCAAAACTTTGCAAGAACCAAACCAGACATTCAGTGGCTGGAGTGAGACTTGACAAGTCTGACAAGCTTCAGACATTGGTACCAAAGTCCTGGAGAAGGGTTGGATTCTGTCCTCCTTGGAGATACTCAAGTATCCAACTGATTGCCTTGATTTTGGAGTTCTACCATGTGTGCCAGATGGTCACCTCTTAGAGGTTTCAGGTTGCAAGAGGGACTGTTTTCTGTCCTTCAGCATGGAACATCACTTCCATGCTTCCATGGGAAGGACTTTGGATTATCGGGCCTTCTTGGAGTCTCTGTCCCTTGTTGTGCAAAGAGTGCCATCTAGGAATTCTGCTGTGTGCTTGGGGGACTTTAATGGTCTTGTGGGAAATGATGGTGTCACCTAGATTTTACCAACTGGCTATTTCTTATTGTTAATGTACTGTATGTGTTGAGAAAGATTGGACAATCATTGCACTGGACAGGAATAAAGTGGATTGTAAATTTAATCAAATTAAGATGACGTCTGTTGTGAATGCATGCTATGTAACTGCAATGACAAACAGAAACAGATTTCATGGTCAAATGGACTTCAGTTCCGTTACCTATCAGTTTCAATTTGCAAAGGTCAAAAGCGGTAATGGGTGTAGAATTGGTCTATTATGCTGTTTGTCCCTTAGACATCTATGTGGATAAGTCACCAAGTCAGTAAGTCAATGTCACAGAGAAATGAAGTCATTTTTTCCTGACCTAATTCTAAACTACTCCTCAGGCTCTAACTTCGCTAGACCTTTCCCATTTAGCCTGAGTGCTTCTGTGAGCTCAGAGGAGAGCTGCTGGCAGGAAACCAGACATCAGCAGTGGTAATATAAAGGCTTAAAGACAGACAGGACTCCAGAGGCTCTGGCAAGCCTTCCCTCATGTTTTTTGCCTAATAAAGTCCATTACACTCAATATCCTCACCTTAGTTGTCTACCATTTATGACACCATTGAGAGAGCCTGGTGGATTTATGGTTATTAAAATGTCCCCCAGAAAATTGGATTTCTATTAAATGCTAAGGGAAGGAATTTTAACAAGCTAATCTGTTGGCAGGGTTTTCCACTTGAAAGGTGAAAAAGTGAAGGTAAGAAAGTGAAAGCTTGTCTGTAGTTTACATAACATTTCACCTGGTACCTAGTAAGTTTAGTTTAAACCCAAATCATAAATTCACAATGAAAATCAGAGTTAAAGACAGTAAACACCCTATCTGCAAACAGCATCACCAAGAACAAGCATATTGAGACTGTCACTGCCACGTAGAAAAATTATGGCTTTGCACCCTCTTGTGGCGCCCATGTATAATTACATTTTTGGTAAGAACAAGAAATTGTTTGTTTTCTCATTTTAATTTATCTATGTAAAATGTATGTACCTTCAATGGATATTGGTTCCCTCAGAAGAATTTATTCAGATGTTGTCTAATTTGGAAAGGTAAAAAAAAAAAAACATCTTAATTTTGGAGCTCAATTAAACAAATATAATTTCTTTGGAAAAAGTGGTAACCTCTATTCAAAGATAAAATTCAGGAAGCAAAATAAAAAACCCTTTGATCAAGCTGTCTGGAAAATAATGAGACCCACTCGCTTAACAATAACTGGGAGGCTTGTTTTTTTTTACAGCTGTTTACAGTTTGAGCATTTATTACAGAACAAATTTCATTCAACATCTGCTTGCTTCAGTGAACAGGAAAATACAGCTTTGTAGGCTGTCCTTTTGTTGTCTTTGTGTTCTCTCACAGAAGTCATTTCTGGAATTTTTATAAAATATTAAAACAATTTATTTTTGCGAGTGTTACTAACTGTTAAACATAAAGACTTCAAAAGGTTTTTGACAAAAAATAGTTAAATTTTCAAACTTGTTTAAACTAAATTTGCCTCAATCATATAGATAGATTTAATTTCAACTGGATTTCAGAAAAGTTAAAGGGCACATTGGAAAAAATAAGGTTTGCAATCTGCTGTGGCATAATATATGTTTTGATAGGATAAACAGACAAAAATATACACAATAGTGTCCTCATCTGGTTAAAAATGGACTTGCAGTGGACCAGAAACATTCTAGTCAAATATTTGGTCCAAAGACAGTCTTCAAGTGCAGGGAAAGCCCTATTATATTTCCACAATCTTTG
Organism: Poeciliopsis gracilis; assembly: GCA_911649635.1. Classification (NCBI taxonomy): domain Eukaryota; kingdom Metazoa; phylum Chordata; class Actinopteri; order Cyprinodontiformes; family Poeciliidae; genus Poeciliopsis; species Poeciliopsis gracilis. The sequence goes on from CAJVRI010001403.1 coordinate 5,149,485, forward strand.
CAGAAAAACTACAGAATCAGCTTACCCTTGTTTTTTCTTTTATGCTTCTAGCCACATTCTTTATTATCAAAGTGTCTTTTAACATGGAAGTCTGCCCGTGTTTAGGTCATGCTGTCACTCTTATTTAATCAGCTCTTATTTAATAACCTGCAGACTAGTCCCAAGATGGCATGGAACATACATAAAGAATCAGCAATTGTAACATTTTGTGTCACAGACTCTGTCCAATATTCAGTCAATGTTACTTTCTGGAATTTAGCTTGCATTGCTTTCCTCTTCTCTTCAGCCACAGAAAGCTGCTGTAGAAAGTTTACAACAGTTTGAAAACTCAAATATATAATAAAGTTCAAAAAACAATTTTAGTTTTTTAATATACTTGTTACACTTGTGACTAACGCTGACTGCAGTGACTTTACTAAACACAAGGTGCTGCTGTATTATTATTATTATTATTATTATTATGATTTCTTTCAACATGTCTTTCAGTTCTTTGAAGTGAAGCAGTGATTATAACCTCCAGCAGTGTCTTATCTTCCTGGGGGTTGTAGAGACACGTGCTTGCTTCACAGAAGACCTGTAAAGATAATTTATTTAGATTTTCAGAGTGATCAATGCAATCTTGCCTGAAGTGCAATTTAAAAAAATATGCCTTGTGAATTGTCTGAATGTTTTTTTAAGTCTGTACAACTGTAAATTGTACAGTTTGTACAATTTAAAATGTATTTGAGTCTCACTGGAGCTTCACATTTCTCTATTCTGTACAGGTCAGAATTCCAGATTTAAAATGCAATATAAAGGCTACAACAAGAGAGAAGCAAACAGATTACAAGGACAGAGCAGATTATATGACTTGAAGAAGCTCAGGTGCTTTAATGTTTGCAGCCAGATTGTGTATGCAGTCTTCAAGGAAGAAGTTTCTTTTTTAAACCACCTTCTTGTTTTGCAGCAGGGTGGCTAATTAGCACAGATGTCCGCACAGACATGGCTATGGTTTAACTGGACTTTTTAATTAGCTCATGTCCCAGTGCAAGACGTACATGAAGAGAATATATGTGTACAGAAGGCATTTCTGCCCCATTTCAGCTCGTTAAGGTTTTTTTCTGTTATTCCCCACAACAAATGGACTGATAAAATTGGTCACTATGAAATGGGTTCCAAAAGAACTGAGTAACTGCTGTATTCAGAATTCAAAGCCTTCAGAATACATAATGGTGTAATTTTCTTTATTCCCGTAGAAACAACTGAAGCCTCAGTGTATCAGTTTGATTTCAGAAATTTAATTCAGATTGACTAATTACCTTTTTTTGTGTGTCATGCGAACCAATGCAGAAATAAAAATATATATAAAGAAGACATGCTCCCCTATGCCCAAACCATCACACACTCTTTTATTATATATCTATTACAAAAGTCATAAAATTACGCAACCTCTGCTTGGACTTAATAAAGAATTATTATTATTATTATTATTATTATTATTATTATTATTATTATTATTATTATTATTATTATTATATGACAACAGTTTTTTCAGGTAGTAGTTATCACAAAACTCCATAAGGATATAATGTGCTCCTTTAAAATGCCTAACCAGGTTAGGCAAATCTGAATGCTGACATTGTTTTCGTGTCGATGCTTACCAGTATTCTGCAGATTAGATGCAATGACACTTATTTGTCACCAGATGGCAGTCCATGACTATCTCCATTAAATAACTAAATATAATTCACAACCTTTGATTGTGCAATAAAATATATTTTGTAGGTTAAATCAGAGACAAGCGTATAAGTTTAAAGCTTGTCATGAGAAAGAATGACAAAAATATTATTTTTGTCATTCTTTCTCATGGCTAAAACAAACAAACAAAAGTATCAGTATTTTTGCAAGAAGCTGTAAATGTGGGTATTCTTTTCTTGAGTGCTGCTCAAGTCTGATGTTTTGGTTTATGTTACAAAAAACAACGGGCAGTGCAAGTCATAAAACTTAAAGTAGTGAAAAAACCCTATCAGTCTCAATCAATTTCTAAGATGAAAAACTAATCAGTTTGTCTCTGTGAAGGATGTGTTCTTTGAGAATCTTAAATGGGTCAATTTATGTTCACAGGTACAATGAGAGTGTTGATCCATCCGATGTTTATTTTCTTAGCGTAAATAACTTACACATTTTAATTTAAAGTATAATATTTTAAATAAATAGAAGCTTGACAAAACTTTCCACTAAATATTATTTTTGATGAGTTTATACTATTGCTCTAGTAGAGTCAGCAGGGCAGATTTTTTTGTGCAGTGCAGCACTATTACTTTAGATGTGATACCTTTTGACAAAGTGTCCTGCCTGATGAAACACGACTGAAGACCTCTCCAATCTCTCCTTAAGCATTCCATAAAGTGGATCTGTTGTTTGAGAGTCAATGGATTTTTATTACAAGGACATAATATACATCTAATTAGTAAAGTGAATCTGTGAGCTCAGGCAGGATTCTTTGTCACAGCAAGTAGATCAGTTTCTCTGCTAGATGAAATCATTAAGTGTAATCTCTCAGGTGGCGCTTGTTAATGTTAATACAATAATTACTAGAAAGCACATTGTTTTCCCACCCTAGCAACTTAATAATGAAATTGTCATTTGTTTTTGCCTTTGGAAAAAAACAGAGCCAGGAAAAATAGGGCAGTAATGTAGAGGTGGGTAAAATTAAACTTCAAAAAATTAGTGTGATGTATCATTTCTCACCCTGTATCTGTAGTAGTGATTAGTTAACTTCTTTGTATTAAAAATGTTTAAGAAACAAATAATCTAGGGAGAAATATTTGCAACTTAATTCTCCAATGTCTAAGTATTTCTTCAAGGTTTTGAATCAATTTTTCTTTTAAGTCAGAGCATTTTAAGACATGTCAATTCACTTATGCTATCCTAACCTTATATAACAAATTCAAGAATTTCCTTTCTACAAATATTATGTTTGAACAACATAATGTATTGTTAAAATATTATGTCTGAACAATTATTCTCAGTAAAAAAAAAAATTATTGTTATTCCTGTGTGGTAAGAAAATAATTTATAGAATTCTTCCACACTACAGGATCAGGATTATCTGTGGTTAGAGTGATGTAGAACTGAACTTAACTGTGGCTCAATCATAGAGTATTTTAGAAAAAAAATAATCATAGTGAAAAAATACAGATTGAATATCATAAGTGAGTAAGATGAGCTACAGAGTAGCTTTTATTTATATTATTGAGTTAAAATAAATAAAATGTACTTTTTTTTTTGTTTTTTTGGCACGTTTATTCCAAGCTAGCTGTTAAGTCAATGATGTATTTTGATTAAAAGCATGTGCTCAAAGGGGAAAATGGTATTCAGATTTGTTGTCTAATTAGTAGAGATGGGTCAGGATTAAAGGCAGGGAATGCCAAGGGCTGTTGCTTTGCTGTTTATTTATGCATGTATGCCACAAGAGACATGAATAAATTATGAAATAAGCATGTAATACATCATTATCAAATTGGTAAAACACGAGTAAGAGTCATTTAGGAGCAGTTTTGTGTGTTTCACTTTGGGAGAATGTTTTGGTTTGTCAATATGCTCATTTATGCACACAAGTGAGAAAAGTACTTATATCTGTCATGACCTGTGTAAGAATCATAAATGGAGGCCTTTGTTCATGGTGACAACCTGTCTGGTCCTGAAAGGCATCAAGTCATCTTTGCTTTAGGATAACTGGCAGTGATTGCTGAGCATGCAAGCACTGTCTCACAGTAACTGGTCACAATTAGCTGAACATTGCCCCAAACTTGAATCATGCCCTTAAAATAAAAGCATGTAGATTCAAAGAATGTGAACTTGAGAATTTACCTTTATTTTAAGCAGATGAAAGCAGCATGAGTCACAACATTTTTTTTTGTTACAGATCTCATTCTCAACATTACCGTAAAAAATTCAATTGTTTAATTAAGATCACATTACCAACTCAACTTAATAATCCTAAATTCACTGTAACCTTGCTCCAACTCAATGTAGTTTTCTTGTCAACTCTGTACATAGTTTCCTCCATGGTCCTTCAATCCTTCTCTTTGCTTAGGTAATCTAAACAGATGTGGACTTCCCTCAAAGTCCCCCATCAACTCTGCACCCCCTCTCACATAAACTAATCCGAACCATGACTGTGATAGCAGCGTGCCATCTGCTGTGCTCGAACGCTCTTTGAGATGGGCAGAGCTCCACATCTGGACTCCTGCCTGGCCATCCTGTTTTCTACTTATTATCCTCTCTATATACAGTCCCCACCACTCACTCAGAATGCAACAAGGATTTAAAAGCTCATCAGGCTTTATAGTCTTAATAAATCAGCATCACAGTCAGGGATACACCAGATGTTAATATAACGTAATATGTGCAGCTATTTGGGAAGAAAAACAAAATTGAGATCTTAGAAAAATTAAAATGAAGTAAATGTGTTAACTTAAGTTAATTTTCTGAGGGTGCCGACAAATGAAGCTGCGGCATCCTGTACCAGGACAACAGGATGATCTGCAATACTTTGAACGATCTTGGCAGTTCAGTCTCCAACCGTCTATGCAAGTATATTCTGACCCCACAAACCTACTTCCACTGTAAATTTACTAAAACAATATATTTACTCTAAATCAAGGTGAATGCTCTCATTCCTGACCTAAAACATCATCCTGATAGAAAGTTTAACTTTCTCGTTGATGGACTCATTCATGGATTTCACAGATATTTCAAATTCCACTTATCACTGTTTCTATTTTCAGTTTGCTCCTTCACATCCTGACACAGCTGACTTATTTCTAGCCAAAGAAGTCAAAGAAGGTGTGACACTACATTACAGTGGTTCCAAATATTAACATTGCAACAATTAATGTAAACAATGAATCAACTGTGGTTTTTAGTGATAAATAATAATGAATGCTAGAGAAGGTTGATACATGTTCTGGTTTTATTTTACAACATCAAAGTCAGGTTGCCTTAGTAAAGATGTAAAAACGTACTGATTAAGAACAGAAGACGTTGCAGTTAAACCACTATTAATTGTCAAAAGATTATTCATTTATATTTTGTCACAGATTCCTGTCAAAACATCTAGAAAGATATTATTATGTTAGATTTGGATCCTCTGATCACTCACATTTAATGTTCAAAAGAAAGAGTTTTGCAAAAAATGTATATATATTTCCAAAGTGTTCTGCCAGCTGCCACTATAAGAAATGATTAAGTAATTAGAAATTAAATGAACACTGATTTCCAACACTTTAGATCTGATGAGTTACAGTTATCACCTTGTGGTGATCTGAGGGTTAATGATCTGCACTCAGTGCTGTAAATGAGATATTCAGTTTGGTGCCAGAAATGACAGTCCAGCAAATTAGCTTTGAAACTAACAATCTGTAACTGCTGAGGGATGCCATGTCCAGAAATAACAGACATACCCCTGGAGTAATTGATATACACCCAGACTAAAGTGTATAGAGGTAGTAGATGTTTGCATGTATTCATGACAGGCATAAGCGTTATGTTAAATTAAAGACATTTTTGGACAGCTTTTTTATTTGATTTTCTTTAAGATAAAATGATTGTAAAACAAACAACGTTAAAATTAGAAAACAAGAATGGTGAAAGAAGTTAGATTTAATAATAATTTAATATAATCTGGGTATATCATGCAAACATCTACTACCTCTATACACTTTAGTCTGGGTGTATATCAATTGCTCCAGGGGTATGTCTGTTATTTCCCAGACAGAACCAGGTATTGGACTAAAGCTGTTGTCACATTCTGGCACCAAACTGGCTATCTCATTACGCACTGAGTCTGAATCATTAGCCTCAGATCACCACAGGTGGCTATGGCTCATCTAAAGTAATTGGAAAATCAGTATTCAGTTTGGTGCCAGAAATGACAGTCCAGCAAATTAGCTTTGAAACTAACAATCTGTAACTGCTGAGGGATGCCATGTCCAGAAATAACAGACATACCCCTGGAGTAATTGATATACACCCAGACTAAAGTGTATAGAGGTAGTAGATGTTTGCATGTATTCATGACAGGCATAAGCGTTATGTTAAATTAAAGACATTTTTGGACAGCTTTTTTATTTGATTTTCTTTAAGATAAAATGATTGTAAAACAAACAACGTTAAAATTAGAAAACAAGAATGGTGAAAAGAAGTTAGATTTAATAATAATTTAATATAATCTGGTGCCTGTCATAATCATTCAGACAGGCACCAATCTATTGGCTAACCCGTTTGGCTGTTAGAAACTTGAATAGAAATCATATTATTGTTTGAAACCAAAACCAGTTCTTGGCAAATGCTTTATGTTTCTTCTATTCAGAATTTCTAAAGCTCTTTCAAATTGGCTGGTTTTGTGGTAAAAAAATGGAAACGCACAATTAATGGACTTTCAATAGAATTTATGTCAGGACCAATCCAGAACCTAAATCTCATCCTGTTCTTTCGATTTCAAAAATATTTTTAATGTGCTTTGGCTTGTTGTTCAGTTAAAACACTTCTCTGTTGCCATGTATCAAAATACCAACTCAAACTCAACCATAAGAGGAATTGCCTAGAGTAATCAGGAACAATCCAAAAAGAAACAAAATGTAGGTCCATCATAAACTGAAACACTTGGCTCTCACTTAATAGTGGAGTGACCTATTTTTCAAACTTTGGTCAATTTAAAGTCCCCAAAGCTTTATTAGGTGATGTTACTAATAAAATGGAGTGATTTATTTATTTGATACACAAAAAGTCAATTGACTCTACTCTATTTTAGAGCCATCAAGGATATATTGGAGAAGTCTATTGAGACAGATATTGATTGAGTCATTAATCTGAATTACCACCTCTAGACACACAGAAGATACATGTCCGACAGCCAAATAGATGCTTCAGACTTCACTAACTGTAGATCTTCCATTTGTGTGCATTCTTCTTTGGTCCATATTTACTAATATGAACACAGACAATATAAAGACAAGGTTACAGAAAAAAAAAAGACACATGAGGGAAAGAGTTGTTTTATCTATCAACAAACAATGCTAAATTGGAAAAGGTGGCTTAACAGGCAGGAGGGCCCTGCTGTTTCTACATGGAAAATACAATAGATGGTTGATTACAATCCCATCAGATTACAAATCCCATCCCATTTAGGTTGTGGTGAAAGAGGATGTTCCAGTAAGTGCAGGTGTGAGTCTTTCTCACTCTTTGTTTTTAGATGTATTTTTTACTTACTTTATGTGGGTTTTATGTTTTTCACTAAGCCCAATCCATCTACAAACTCCGAGAAGGTTACATAGACAAGTGTAAAAATGATAATAAATCACTAGTTCATTTTGCAAATGCTGTTTATTTTCTTCACCTTTACAAAAATTCCTTACAAAGGTAACAAATGAAACTAACCACTGAAAACAGATTTTACAGATCCCCATTTTAAGCATTAAGCATTTCTGAAACTGAATTCATAAATAACAGGATATATAGAGTAAACTGAGCAGCATTGCTTTCACAGGTTTATATACTCCAGTCGTGAATCTCACACTACAGTGTCGATCATGGCCCGCTAGAATTAATCCAACACTGACACCGACATGGTATTTATATTGTTGATAATTTGGATTGATTTGTCCACATCTACTACAATTTAATATAAATATAAAAACTACATATAAATGTAGGTTTTTGCAAAACATTTTATTTATATGGCAAATATTGACTTCATTTGGTCAGAGTGAGCCAGTATAAGAGTGATTCAAACATCCATTCCATCCCCCCGTTTTGTGCTAGCAGCTAACTCGTTCATTCAATTTTAATGTGTTTACCACACCAGATGAATTTCTCCAAACACACATCTGTCAGACTGATGACAATCACTAACTGATCCCCAGTGGGTGATTGCAGTAACACCCATTCCCTCTCACCATCCTGTGCATATGGGAAATATGCGATGTCATTTGGCTTTAAAAAATTAGCAACTTCAGACAGTCAATCATGAATCATAGAGATATCTAATTTCAGAATGCAAATTTTTAAGAAATTCACTCAGACATAGTTGATAAAAGCAGAATGATACAACCTCCAAAAATGCTGCATATAATTTTTTTTATTAATTCTCCATTATCTTTGCAACAGGCATTATGCTTTATTTTATTGGAGAATACATTCTAAGGATAACTGGCTCTGCCAAACTGCCAGACTGTCTCTTTAGATGCAGTGAATGAACACTTTTACGGGAACATGCACTGATGCTCATGGCTGCCCACAGCTGTACTGTCCCTGATTCACCTCAAGCACTCTTTGTTTTAAATGACATTTCAAAGGGACAAAGAGCTCTGTTTTTTTATGAAAATATTTACTCCTCTATGGAAGATCAGAGGATATGGGAATGCAGTTTTCTAATTTGAAATGATAATCATAAAAGCATCAAGATCAATGACATTGTAAAAAGCAAAAATGGTACACTTTACTGCATAGGTGCCTAAATCCAGTCCTCGATCACAAGGCAAATGTGGTATGAGTTTTTTCCTTCTCTAATATATTTGAATCACCTGAATGGTTCACTACAATACCTCCGTTTAGCTGCATGATATGATGATGATGAGACAATTCAACCATTTGATTCAGGTGTGTTGGGGCAAGTTTGCATCCAGAGGTTACAGAATCCTCTCAAGGACTTTGAGTCTCTCCTCCTTTGATGGAAACTATAAAGCTGTTAACAAGAACAGCACCTGATGTATAACTATTGTTAATTTAAGAAATGTGTTTTTTGAAAAAGAGTGTCTTCTTTACTTTAGTTTGATTAAGAATGGGATTTGTTTGGGTGTTTTTCAAAAAAGATCAATCTCAAACTCAAATAATAAAAAATAAAAACTACAAAAACATTAATACACTAAAGAGATCAATATAAGACTTGTGTGCATCTACTCCTTAATTCTTTATTTCAAAATCTACATTTTGTTCAATTCTTTCCAGAATTCCCCATTTCTAAACACAATTAGATGTTCTGTTTTTGGTCACTCACACATTGGGGGACATAAGCTGTGGCCCTTTTTGATCTTTGAAATTGGACACCAATGTTGCTCATTTCTTCTCAAACTCTGATTCCACAGCAAGGAACCAGATGATTATTCATTCAAAGCTTCCTGTCTAGGTATTGGTTTACATCCTTTCAGTCCTGCCTTCTTCCTGACTCAACAAAAGTAAATAAAAGCACAAATGCTACTGCAGTAATACTATTCATGGGATTAACTATTTCATTGTTTTACTAATTTATATGTCGGGTGACTTGCAAAATTTGATCAACATTTGAAACCAGATATGTACATATATGTATATATATATATATATATATATATATATATATATATATATATATATATATATATATATATATATATATATATATATATATATATATAGGTGTATGTGTGTGTGAGAACAATATTGTGAAATGTATGTATTTCATTTAGTTGCCAGGTCTAGTTAGTTGATGACCAGAGTGAGACACTTTATAGGATTGTGCCTCCCTGAATCCCTCACTTTTTCTCTTCCTGCCTCGGCGTCCAAGAGCACGAGCCTCTGGCTGTGTAGCCATGACAACCAAATGAGGTAAATGGTTGCAGGAGAATCCTCATCACGACCACCATCCTCACACATCTCTCTTCAGTGGTGCATGAGCGTAGTACGATGATGTCTTTCGTGCATGATAATCCTTATCCACTGTTGTAATTCCTTAGTGGAATTCCAATAAGTGATTCTGTTCTGCAGAGTACTGTCATTTTGCTCAGTGTCAAGCCAACATTGCATCTCCTTAGGGAGAGAGTTATTTTTGTCCTTCAGTCTCTTGACTTTAGACTTCTTTAGAAAAGAAGACTATTATGTTGTGTGGCTTTAATTTTTGTTGTTGCATCCTTCATTAATAAGATAGGGAACATGCTTAGATAGTATTCTGAAATGCATCCTCTCCGTGACAGAAGAAAAAATACACAAACATCTGCCATCATATGTGTGTGGCTTTGCACATGGGCGAATCGCAGGTTCCTGCCAAACAGCTCAAATGTAATGGCATTGGGTGACAACTTACATTCATTTGTTACACTGTATTGCATCAAATCAGACTAAATCAAGAATATTTAGATGAAACTCCAGATACTTGCTGCAATTTCATGTGACATTTTTCTTTCTTAGTGTAATTTTTTAGCACCTTTTCAAATATATTACTGCTATTTGCATATTTGCAGAGTGATAAGATTGCTTTGTGAAATGACACACTGCTGTGTTTACAGATGAGGGTTATTTATCTTCTGCCTTGACAAGCCAAGTCTGTAAACCCAAGGAAACAAGAGGAAGAAATTCACATGTATTACAGAGTTCTTTTTCAAATTTTTCAACTGCCACTTTATTACAATTATCATTTCTACTGTTGTCCAAGACAGGTGAAATGAAACATACCGATGCCTTTTAACTTGCATTGATTTCTGCTGTGGAACATTGTAAACACAACATAAAAATTATCACAAAATGCATTTCTCTCTTTCAGTGCTACATTTTGCCAAATGCTACCTAGATTTGTCATGTATGCACCGTGTAAGTAAATTTTATTTGGAGCAAACACAGATGAAGACAGGAGAAAGGATTTTATTACTATCAGTTTTTAACCAAACATCAATATACAGCTACACATACAGTCTGACAGTGTCTGTTTGACATTTGGAAATGCATTCAGCAGCAACAGTGTCATCACCCATTTTTCCATCAAAATAATTTAGATTTGACCCATTCTGACATTTTGTATGACAAATCACAACAAGAATTTTGGTATTTTATGCAAGACAAGCCACACAAAAGCAGCCACCACTGTTTCTGCTTCCCAGGGATGTGCAATGCCAGAAAGTTACAAAGGGGACAAACAATGTAAGTAAATGCTTCATTTTGGAAGCTGTAATAGAAAAATAGACATGAATCTGAAAATTATCCAGTTGGTAACTTAACAGTGCATGCTCTAATGTACTGATATTGGTAATAAAATAAGTAAGAGAAAGTAAAATGTCATGCTAACATTTTTTCATTCTAACAACTAATCTAACATAGTATTTTCAATATACAATAACTACACAGTAGTTGCAAATAATAATGATATGTATAAAAAATTCTCCCTGTGATCCCTTCACATCAGTTTGTGCATCTGGATATAAAAAAAAAGCAAGTTATAATGGATAAATAAATTCAATTAACTCACTTAAATTTAACTTTTTTTTGGGTATAAAAAGAATATTTTTTGCTTGTAATCTTGCTAGATTTTCCAATTTTCTTCACCTAGAAAATTTTAGTGTTAGAGTGAGGTCATTCAGCTGGAACAACTTAGGAAAACACAGCTCTGGCTATCAGTAACAGTTTGATTCTGGTCAAAATATCACATTTGGTACAATAGACTTGGATTTGACTTTTACACCATTTGCTTGCAGGGATATATTAATAAGTATTGGTATTTAGGACCACGTCTCTTTTTCTATTTATCTGGCTTAGCTCTGTGTTTGGGTAAGTACTCAAAGTTAAATTTGGAAGCACTTTTCAATTTGTCTAACTGCCCAAACAATTTAACAGAATATAACTGCAGAAATTCAAAACTGGAAAAAAACAAAACATTGGATGTCCTCTTGACAGACAGTAAGTAAAGGGTCAAGGTGAAAACCTTCAATGTAATAAAACAATAAGGTATTAAATATAATCAGCCTTATCTTTCCCTATTTCCCGATGTTTTGAGTTCTAAGGAATATAATATTATCTCCCAAACTCCAGCACTTCCTTTCCCAGTTTTTTATTTTTATTATTTGGTTTCCAAAGGAACACTGCTTTTACATCTGAAAATTCCCAAAGCTGACAAGTCTGTTACACTGATGGACATTTCAGAAGCAAGAGTTAGCAAAAGGTCAGTTTCTATTATTTCTAATCTGAATGGGAAATCAGTGGGTACCATGTTTAGGCAATACATAATATCCATAAATTGAAATTTTACCATACAGTGCCATTGTTGTTAAAATGTTGGACATATATGGTGCATATATGAATACATACATCAACACTACAAATAGGTTACAACAATTGTTATATGATCTGAGACATCCTTTGAAAAACTGTACTATGACTCATATGATTTTTGTTAATGTCTATTGAAAAATAACAACAATGAATAAGGCCACATTTATATTTTGTCATTTCTGAAAAATGTGCTATTGACTGCTGCACATTTAGGGTTTGAATTCCTTCTTAGGAGAAAAAAGAATGAGTCTCTTTTTCCTCTTTTATTCCCCACAGAAATGATCACAATATACGGATGGCTCTTTTTATATCCACCGGTTGACATTCTTTTTGCTACATCTCAGTTTGCTGAATTACAAATGATTACAAGAACATGAGAAATAATTACATATTAGCTTTTGTGCATTTCAACTCCTCATTACTGAGGGTTTGAAAACACTTAATGGAAATTCAAGAAAAAAGTGTCCAGGATTCTGCTTTATTAGATATGGAGTGTGTTGCACCATCATGACTGCAGGACCAGTGGAGAAAGAGTTTAAATGTGACTTTTCCTCTGTATCAGTTGAGCTGTGTCATATACTCTTGAGAAAGACAACTTAAAAAAGGATGTAAAAATATATAACACAATGGCAACTATGTTGAAGATAATCTCAAGATAAACCATTCCCCAAATGACCAATCTTTTGGCTGTGGTGAAAGAAATAGCCATATGTTACAAATTAAGGTTAAGTACTGCAATGAGTGAAGACTGCTGATTTGGTCAAAGCTCCTTTCAGATCAGACTGTCAGGCTCAAATGTGTTCTACAGATGTACTTCATGAACAACTAAAAGAGTCCAAGTGAAATAAGGTCAACGGCGACCCGCTGTTGTTTTATCTATGATCAACCTGAGAAGGTATAGTCACAGAGCCAAGATGAGCATAAGATGAAATGGGATAGCTATAAAACACTATAATGATCCCCCAGTTTGGATTTAAACTGAGAAATATGTTCAGCATAATCTGGGACAGACACAAATATGCTAAGCATGATGCACTCCAATTTTGTTTGTATTTGAAGACAGTATTAGGACAGTTAGCTTATAACTCACAAAAAAGATCCAATTCAGATATTACTGGGTGTAAGAGAAATGTTCAACACACATATCATGTGCATTGCTCAAGTAATTGGAGCTGAGTTACATGCAGTCCCATGAGGTCACCAAATCACCTTGTTGGACAAGAATACCAAAGGAAGATAGCTATAAGGGGATCTTTGTGTTTATGTGTTTATCACAGAACTCTGATCTGAAAGATGCTAAAGACTGACAGGAAGAAATTGTAAATCTTTGGAGATGGAAATTGTTTGAGTACAAAGGGTTTCTAACAAAGTGCAAGTTGGTTTATATTATGAAACTACTGTACTTCTGCCTCTCTGTATGTAGCACGCCATCCACAACAAAGTCTTCCCATGTCATCTTTCCTCTACTGAAACTTAATCTTTGGCAAAGACAGTATTAGTCTAAATGAGATACCTGCCAAAATTAGGTTTACTGTTTAAAGTGCATCAACAGAGTAAATAAATAGATTCAATTTAATACCATACTTTTGTCATAATTTCCAAGACTATACTGTATGTATTTCAGAAATATCTTTTTCTACATAGTTTACAGTCATGAATCTAATGAACATACTATCCTCTTTGTTTTTATTTTTGATTACATACCATTTACTTTTGTACATAAATTTGTAATTATGTCATGAATACTGCTGGAAGTTTGAGAAGACTCACTGTCAATCAAACCCTTCTTGTTAAGCTTTCTGCCTATGATTAATTCAGAAGGAGCAACACTATTAACCTTCTTCATATCTTGAGAGCAACCTTTAAATATAAGCAAATGAGGCAATCCAGACAGGACACTGTTAAATGATACGATATGCCAGCATATCACATTACAAGCAGTTAAATATTGAGGTCACTTGTCATTATGACATCCTTTTATAAGGGACTTTAGGTCAGTGAAGTGTCCTGCTTTACATAGATTAAGTTCCAGTGAATATGATTTTAAAATTCACAAAAGCTTTGAGCTTTCTTTACAGAATTTCAGATTCCAAAGCTGAATGTTCAGCATTAGATTTAGTTTTTTGGTTTTTCTAAGACAAAAATGACAGCACTACAAGAAAATATTTCCTATGTGTTAGTATTCCAGTGAAATCTATTTCTCTTTTGATACAAGTCAAAATTATTTTCTCATTATTTTCTTCAGAATATTTGACACCGAGCCAAAAACTTTGACTTTTCACAGACAAAAATATGATCCTCACAGAATTTTTGAACACATGGAGTGGTATACTTACAAACCTCATTCCATGGAGATGTAATTTGTTAGATAACATGTATATCCATCTTTTGACTGTAACTGTACCAATCCATGATCCAAGGGTTCTGGAGCTTTACCAAGTAGGAAACAGCACTGACCACATACTTTCTTGAGTGTCCTCAACTAGTTTGGAGAACCAGGAAAAAAGTCCTTACAAGGAAACTGTTTTTACTCCTCACTCTCTTCTTCATCTCCCTTGGTGCCTTTACTCCAGCGCTGGAAGCAATGAACAGTTGAAGCCAAAAAGAAGCTGGTCATGATGGCCACCACGGACACAGAGATGCCAGAAAAAATTATGATGAGCAGGTCTGTTAGAGTTAGGGTGGCCTGGCACTCACGAAAGCTGTCCTTTGAAAGCTGTGTCAGAGAAACACGTCTGCCATCCATGGGTAGGGAGCACTCCATGCCTTCCACCCCTGAAACAAAACAGGAAATGGAATTGGATTAATTCACTAGATATAATGAATGGTGGTCAGTGTGATTAAGTTTCAGCTCAAGTAGCCAGCAGAAAATAAAAGATCCCTGGCTCATTTTTTTTTTTGCTTGTACAAAATACTTGGAATCTAGTTTGACATTACGAGTTAAAGTTGCTTTGTGTTTACTGTATATCCACCCACAGCAAGGCAGCAGGTACACACTTACTCTCACTGGAAGAGTGTGATGTGTGGTTGTATACTTTGAAATAAACTGAAAACAGTAATTTCAACAGCTACCTAAAGTAGGCAGCTTTAGATCAGCCCATTTTGGGAGCCTCTAGTGTATTACTAACACATTACTATATTATTAACAACTAAAATTGCTCAGAAGATATGTTATGTTGTTCAGTACATTCCACAGAAATCCACATGTCTTGACAGTAGTTATGGCTGCTTTCATATCTAGCATGAAACCTGAGGCTGTGTTGATGAATATTTAGTGTTCATTAGACTCACAGTTCACCTACTTTGCATCCCTTTTATCACACAGATTAAAAAAGATAAATTGCACAATGATCACAGTCAGTTTTACAGTGTATATCCTTCAATTGGTTGCACTTTGTTGGCCTTTGAGCATTAATATGTATTTAATGTAGTCAACAGACTTTAATTGATGCAATCTTAACATTGCAAACACAATGCTCTATGCAGCATAGATAAGACTTTTGGCAATGCATTGTACTATAAGAAATACTGCTGTAGTTATGTGGGCAGATATAAAGGCTTGCAATGTGGGTGGCTACTTTTCACTGTTGCTGGGCATGCAAATAGATAAAATTTTTAAAACAACATATGTTCCCCTTAAAGCCTTTCTTTTTTATAACACTAGCAATTCTTTACAGAAGTTTTCATTCAGTCACCTACAATCCTTAATTTCATTAACAGTTCCTGTTACTATTTAGCATCAAATGTATAAACGTATCAATGAAGTGAGAACCTAATAAGACGAAAAAAGCACAACAAAAATGAGAGAATGAAATAAGAAGCTTGTGCAATTTGTAAAGCTTAGTAAATGTACATTCAACGCGTAAATGTTGAATGTACATTTGATATCACAAATGGAAATTTGTGATATCATGGAATTGGTTTCCATGGTCCTCTGATTAACTTGCTACACTATTAATAAGGTTTGTAACTGAACTCTGTAGGAGCTTGATAAAAGTTGGTGACACTAATCCTCTAGTACAAAATAGATTCTTACATTCTCTTAGGAACAGGAACAGGAACCGTTATGCACCCATAATTGTAGGAGGGGGACATGATGACACTTTTTGTATATTTTATGCACAAAGGTAAAACACATGTTTACATGTGCTGTACAAATATGCAACCTTTTTTTCTGTGTCGGATATCAAAGCTGATATCAAATCTTACACAAAATTATTCCCATGGAAAGTAATGCTTCAACGGGTGTCACCAAATTATTTTATCATGCTATTTATAATTTATCAACAGTAGGCCAATTATAAGAAAATAACAATTCTATTTTAGCTGATAATTCACAAAAAGGTAAGGAAAACACTTTAAAAACAGGGTTTTAAAGGTGTAGATAGTGGTGTTAAAATTCCTTTCGGTGATTCTGTGATGAAAGAAAAGAAAACACGATAAACCATTTCAAATCTTTCCTTTTATATAAAATGGGATTTATTTTATATAGTTCACCTGAAAAAAAAAAAAGGTGCAAGAACTTGGTGGAGCAAAAGTGCACATTCACACTAATTCTCTGTTGAAGCACTTTTTGATTTAACTTGAACAATTTGTGTGTCAGAATACCACAACTTGACCTGGCATTTTTGTCTACTATGTCTTCCAAAAGTACAAATCAATCAGATTGTGAGCACATCTCTTAATCACAACCCTCTAAATGTGTTATTAAAATTAATACATTTAGTTGTGGACTCTAACCCAATGCAAATCTTTAATTAGGATGCAAGTTTGGTCTTAATGGAATGTTGACAAATAAAATGTATCCTTATCTTTAATTTCAAGCAGACACCAAAATTACACAATACTAAAACAGATTTGGACTGACTAACAGATTAGAGAATTACCCAACAGCTGTGGTTATTTGCAATTTTGACCTTCTGAAGCAAAGACTATAATGACAGTTTCTCATAATTACAAGCTGTCATGAGAATATTCAGATTAGGGCTGTTGTAAGCGAATATTTTCGTAATCAAGTAATCTATGGATTGTACTTACGATTAATCGAGTAATCGGATAAAAAAAAGAAATAATATAAAGCATTGGTAAATCGAATACAACTTTTCTATAGTTTAGAAAATAACAATAATAGGAATAACAGGATTTGATACGGGCTGCATTCCTCACACATACAAACACATCAGCTTTATAATGTCACGACGTGCTTCAGCACCCATTTGTTGCCACCGGGATGATATGAAATTTATTTTGCGGATGGTCCATAAAGGTACGTATCTAAAGCCGCCCGCAGTGTTTGGTGTGTTTGCGCCACGCCACGCCACGCCACGCTCCCCCGCCATTTGCTGTGAACACCAACCACCAGGCAGCAGCTCCAGGAAAAGCTGCCATATTCCAAACATCGCTCCCATCATTTTAAGGATGCTTATTGGTCCCCTGAAAAACGACACAAATCCAGAAATTGTCATCCTCCCAGGTCAAACTTGAAAATTGGACGTTATGTTGCTAACTCTTAGCTTTTGTCAACGACTCAGGCAGAAGTGAGAGCGCTGCTCAACGCAAATAACGACCACAGTGTATTAAATGATAAAACATAACTTAACAAAGCTTCGAGGCAGATAATTTTTTCTTGAGGAATTTTAATAATCGAGGTTCTCGAATCACTTGAGGAATCGTTTCAGTCCTAAATTGTAGTAAATTTACTAAGGTGTTAAGTAGCTGGTTTAACAAACCTAAAAACCTAAAAGTCAATGCAGAAATAAAACGTTGGTAATAGTGTAAATAGTGGTGTAAAGGTGTAAATAGTGGTGTTAAAATATGTTCCAGTGATTCTGTGATGAAAGAAAAGAAACCAGGATAAAGCATTTGGGTTAACTTCTTTTACAAAAGTTCACCTAATTTTTCAATGAAAGGTTCCTTTACTACAGTCAATTGCAACAGATTCATAAAGATAACTAAAAAGAACAAGCAAGCAAATGAATGAACTAGAAAATGTTACACAAAGTAATTAAAACTTAAATATAATATAAAAAATTTAATTTAATATAAATATAATATAAATATAACTCAATAAGACTAGAATTGACATGAATGAAAAACATTAAAAACTTTATCAATTATTTCATTGTGATTTCAACAAGACAATGAGATAAAAAATACTTTTATTACATTCACATTATTTATTATGAGGCAATTTAGTCTTAACTAAATTTCTCCCTGGTTTTCCAGCCTGAGAATGGTTTGAAAACTACTCAGGTGTTGTCTAATGTAGGATATAAAATGAATAAACGGCCCTCAAAATGTCAATGTAAACTGAACACAACCACAGATTACCATGAAGGTCACCTGCTTCATTGCTCACTAGAATTACTTCATTGCTCATCAGAATTATTCAACACTCCAGATTGGATATTTCAGAATTTTAAGAGGATTTTAGTGTCAAAACAGCTGAAAGGCTTTTAGTAGATTATTGCAAAATGCGAGCGCATCTAACAACATGGACTAACAAAAGAACAAAGAAATAAAAATTAAATACACTCCTATGGTTTAAGGCACTTAGACATTAAGAAGGGTAAGAATATTGTGCATTTAGCTGGTTTGTGAAGAAATAGCTTCTCATTGATTATTGAGAATTGCACAAATAAGTCTCAACATTGCATGTTTTACTAATATTTGAATTAATAACTTTTTCTTCTTCAATACATGTTGGGTTTGGCGTTTTACATTTCTTATCGTCTTCTCTCTCTTTGCGGTCAATCATAAATGTTTTCTCCTAATCAATTTAGATTCTATGTGTAGTTTGTTTATGTATATTTCCTAACTCTGGTTGTGGAAGTCAAAAATAACTATGATGAGTTTAAGGACTTAACACAGTTGAAAGGAAAACATTTTCAAATTGATGAGATATATTCTTTAAGGTTTTTTTTTTAAACTATGTAATATGTTATAAACTACTCCTGAAATATGTGCCATGACAAGTATTAAGACTCTACAGCAGGCAAGTGTTCAGTGATGTAATACAAATCACGCCCTTACACTCTCAAGTTTGTCTGCCCACACAGATATGTTTCAGTCTTGGCACGAACAGTTGATAGATTACATTTAGGATTACAGCCAGTCAACAGGGTAGGCTATCTCCTGTCTCAGCCGTGATTGATCTACCTTGCTGCCTCGTTTCACATCCCTCCCTTTAACACCACTTTATCTCTCCAGATTGATCTCTGAACAAGTCAATTAACAGTGGTCGTACATTTCTGTTCACGTAGTTGAATTTACATTTATAACACTTGAAACATAAGTGTCGAAAGACCTTTCTAATAATCCAACCATTCAGCTATGATACTTGATTTAACCTCTTGAACATATGGGCAAATGTCAATAGATTCATACATGATTGGAGTCACAAGGAAAAGTTCTTCAGCTATGAAAAACAGATCTAATACCTAATTGGAAAGAATGTGAGATTCATTCAAGTTAGAAAAAGAATGGATGGCAACAGAGTGAGTAATATTTGAAAAGTATGCACAAAGAGTGAAGCATTGCTGCGACTCGGGGAAATGAGTGAATTATTCATAAGGGAACTCCGACTGTGGAAAGATTCAGCAACATTACACCAGGCATACACAAATTTAGACCATTAAACCACAAAGCATGCTGATTGCTACAAACAGAAGACATATTTAAAAGATCCAAAAATTACTTTTTTTTCTTTTATTTTCAAATTACATAATTAATTCTGATCATATTTACAAATGTTAAAACTCTTGAATTTTTTAATGCATTATAAAGACAACTAAAATAATGTTCAAACAGGTTTTCAAAGGCACCCATGGAAATAATGTGTTATACTTCTGAAACTGGCAGATTATCCTCCCCGGCTTTTCAACATGTACCACATGATGCTATCACTTTTTGTAAATCTGTCCACCTTTTTCCCCACTCAGCTCTCCCTCGCCAGCACCATCTCTCACATCCAAACTTTAAATAAACATTAAATTAGGCCAAGATAAAACAAGCTGTCAGGTTGTGTTAATAGAACAGATATTTTCACATCATATACCCATGGGTGGTAAAGATAGCTAGAGATGTCCCATTGAGCTTTGCAGCTTACTGTTTGTGTTATGTAGGACTGGTCAGTGACACCATATTTTCAGAGCTGTTTGTGCAGTGTGATAACGGCTCTCAAAGGAGCAACTCAATAGGCTGTGAAAGAAAATTCAGGCTTTGACCTCAGTAGTCATATGAACTGCTACTTTACAGAGAAACTGTTCAGGTCATGACTAGTGTTGATAGCAACACCATGATGGGCCTGAGTCCCAATCTGCCATCTCCCAAGAGAAATTGGCCTGCCCTGCCCTGTAGGCAGCTGTAGCTCCAATTACCCTGGCCAATGTGCTGTAGAACTATGTCAGTCTGAATTATATATGGCCTTTGTTTACCCTTAACCCAAGAGCACCGGAGACAGCAGTGGATCATGTTTACACTCAATCTTCCACTGAAACATTTATGAACCTGATTTGTGGCTAAAAGAAACTTTTACATGGTGGCCCAGTAAGAAGATTAATTGTCTTTTGAGTCAACTTTAAATAAAGAATTAATTATATCCACTGCTACACTAGAGACAAACTGATGTTATTTAAAAATGAACAGTGTTTTCAGCTCATTTTTTTTTTTTTTGCTTATAATTTGAAATTCTAAAATTTCAACTATCTTTCAACCTCCCATCATTCCGACCTGCGGTGACACAAACAGAAAAGGATGCTGTGCTGTGAAGTTAACGTCACGAGGGAAATCAAGAAGTGAAAAATGAATTGGGAATTGGATTTACTGCAGAGACTCAGCAGATGCTATATTATGCAGGCACTTATGGAGAATGATGCAACTATTTTTGTCTGTAGAGAGGAATGTCAAAAGATTAATTTCCGTATGTTATATGGGTTCTACACATGCAATGTTGAGATTTTTAAATGCTGATAACAGCTCAAAGGAAGCTGTTCAGGAAGGCCAGCTGTGTGCCTGGATGCTCCCTCGACCCAGTTCAGGTGGTGGGAGACAGAAGGCTCTGGCTAAAATAACATGACTGATGGACAATGTTTCCCACCCCATGTGTGAAGCTGTTGCTGATCTGGAGACCTTCTTCAGTGACAGAGTGCTGCACTGTAGGTGCACAAAGGAGTGTTATAGAAGATTCTTCCTCCCAGCAGCTGATAGACTATATATTCATATCTGCTTCCAACAAAAGTATAACTTATTATTGCCATCACTATCTCATTCCATTTCATGTCATTAATACAGCCCCTTCTGCTTGTGTTTTGAATAACTTCAGATCAGATTTCTCTCGTTAAGTACGTATTTTTTAATAAATTCTAAAAATAGATATTAATTAAAAATTCTAAAATAAGGGAAAATGTCAGACAGTGCAGGAGCTTCTTAAAGAGACAGAGGTCCAATTTCAAGGTGGGCTGTATCATCTGCTACAGTAAATAACAGGGGTATAATGTATTTTCCAGGCATATGAAGCCATTTTGTAGCACAATCAAATAACTATGCTACCTTCAGTTGCTATGAATGTGTTGTATATATCAAAAACACTTTGATTTCACATCATAACCACATCCTACACCTTGAAATTAGCCTGTCTCTTTAAGCATGTCATCACAACAATGCTTCTCCAAATTGCTCATACAACCATTTACAGGAGCTTTGTAATTTGTATAATAAGCTCAGCAAAGTCAGCAGTTTCACCAGGTATTTGCTAATTGCTGCTGCTGTTAGTCTGGTGGAGCTGTGTGGAGGAGACGCAGGGGAGGGACGATTGATGGGGCGGGTCCTCAGCTGGGGACAGATGCAGGCATTAAGCAACCCCCTTATGGCTGCCACATGAGATTTAAGGATTCTTCAACCATGCATGAATGAGTCAAAACAATGTTCCAGGTGTGTTTTTTATGAAGAAATAAAATTATGACATATTTAGCTCAAAAAGGTTGATGCAGGTTATACCCTGCCCTCTCCCTTTAATAACACCTCTCTTGATTAAAGCAGGTTGCACTGGAAAGACTTTGAAATGTTCTAAAAATGCCCTGTTTCATTAGCCACGACATAAGTAGAGATTAAATAAATAGACACAGACTGCAGTGGTTAAACTATTCCCTTGCATCTCCCCTTGAATAAAAGCTTGTGAAACTGAAGGTTGCTGTTTACTCATTTTATTGCCCCACAGTGTTCAAACATTAAATTGAACTGCTACATGACAACCAGTTATTTGTATGCACTATAAGTCAAAGGAGACCATCATAACCACTTAGTTAAATGCTGTCAAGGTACTGGGTTATTTTTTTACTACCTTTACATGAAGTAATTTTTTTTTCATGAGAATTGTGTGATAGATTTCAAGTCTGAGTAAAATATAGAATCCTTAGAGCACAAGTAAGGACTACATCTCTGTTTTCCACACTGCAAAATTAAATCTAATCTACAAGGTAAAGTGAAAAACTCTAGTATCCAGGACAAATGATAAAGAAAGAAAAAAGAGTAATAGTCATAACTTTAAAAGCTTATCCTATCGTAGTAAATCTTGCCTATGTATTAGCTTTTAAGTTCCTGATATAAAGTGTCAGCCTTGAGAAGCTCACTATTCACTCATACATGTGCACATCTGCATCACTTGTTTGGAGTCCTATCAGGTACAGGCTTGATAATTATACTTTATAAATTTTACAACTTCAGATACTTTCAGGAGTCATTTCAAAGACCCATTAATTCTGGATATGAAATGTTTTGTTAGAAAAAATATTCAGTCTCAAAATGAGAGTTAGTTCTGCTGCTAGTAAATAACATTTCAGCTGTTGGCTTACATAGACCACATATTTGTTTTTTATTTTTAAATATGTCATGATGAATAAAATAACTCAACTCATACACATATTTCCATGATTTTGTACAACTAGATTATATGTTGCTAACTTCCATCAACTGATGACGTGTGTTAGAGAGGCAACGCATACTGCAAAGCCTATCAAATCAAGCTCATTCACTAATGAGTTTCTATCTGTGATTGTATAATCATGTCTCTTATGTTTGTATTATTATTTTTTTTTTTTCAGAGAATAGGTCATACTATTTTCCCAATGTTAAGAGCTCAGTCATTATGTTTATTGGGTCTGGCAACATGAGGACTGAATGTGTGAGCAAATTTTCCTACCTGAGGTGGCAAAGGAAAAAAGATTTGAGTGCAGAGTAAGGGCAGAATCAATAGCACAGAACACCATGACCTATATGTATGTAAGTAGTTTAATTTTGTGGGTTGTCAGCAGTTTGCAAGACCTGAAAAGTACCAAACTAGTTTTCAGACTGAGCACAAAAGCAGACAGTGAGAATACAGTTAACTTTCAGTCAATTTGATCTTGCAGACAGAAAACAGGTCTTTATGACAGAGTAATATGCTTGATGAAATGCTTATATAATTTGATGAAACTTTAAAAGGCTAATCAATTCAAAAAATCTTCCCATTTTTTACTTTGTAACTTTAACTGATTCCTGCAATTATTTGCCACATTCAAAAACACTTTCCTTTAGCACTCCTTAGATTATTTGGCTCATGAATAATAAGACTCTATATGAAAGCAGATCTTTTTGGAAAAAAAAAGCTGGCAGCTTCCCCAACATCATCATATATTTTCAGGGTGTTTGATCAGAACGGCTTTATTAAATAATTAAAATGTACATCTAGCTCAAATGTACATTTTAAGCAAAAAAAAAAAAAAAAAATCTTATCACATCTCTGTAATCTGAAGTGAAAATTATCACCCTTAGTACAAGTCATGTGTGGCTCAGCCGTCAGATCTGTTTATTTTTGCTTCTTTGCTCCCACATCCTACCCTGCTCTCACGAGATAAGTCCTGTCTATAGCAACTGCAAAGAAATAATCTGTGTTCTACAAAAGATTTAACTCCCGAATAATATTTATAACAGATCGCAAACCATGCTATCAGAAATAAACAGATCTATAATTGAAATAGTATAACGATTCTGTATCATTTTCATCATGGAAAAGACTGGCAGCCCCTTTTTAATACAGACACCCTGGCTGTTAAAGCCAGTCAACCTTGTTTAGAGATTTTACCTAAAAAGCTATTAATATTTCATGTTCCTCTGAAACAAGCATGCACACATTGAGGCTGCTTTGTTAAACCACCAAAATGTCCATCCGGTTATGTAACGTAGCTCTCACGGCTAAATTACATTGGTGGATGGAGTCTGTCATCCTAAAAATCCACAAGGATAAAGCAACGTACACATGATGGGAAAAACTGTCTTTATTTTCTCTGTAGAAAAATAAAATCTTTGCTTTTGCCTAATCTTAAATTCCAGCATGCATGAAACTGTGAGATAAAAAGCATATTTTAAAAAAACAAACAAACAGATAAATTGATTAATCTCATGAACGTGTAACATTGAGGTCAGTGCTTGGTTCACATAAACACTTAAATCCTAAACCACATGAGTATCTTTTAAACCGGCTCCATAGAAAATATTAAACAATTTTAAATACTATTAAATTTCGTAAAGCAAAACATAACTGTCACTGTGAAAAACAAGTGCTATTGTCTCATGTTACGCACTGAGTCTCCCACATCAAGGGCTGTGGGGGTGGAGGAAAAAAAAAGACAAAATTAGAACAAGGGAGGGGGAGGGGGTTTCCTCTTCCACTGGGAAAATAAATAAAGAAACAGGGAACTGTGATGGCGTTGGATTTACCATGTACCAATGAATGTTTCACTCAGATTTACGTTATTTGATTGATGCACGGTAACAAAGAGCTGTTTCTAAAGTGACATTACTTACCATTTGGAAGCTTGTGATGATTTTCCATCAACCATTCAAACAGGTTGGTGAAGTTGCAGTTGCAAACCCAAGGGTTGCCCTCCAGTCTCACCACCCGCAAGGAGGGCAACTGACTCAGGGCTCCCACCTTTAGGGTAGATAGTGCATTACGTTCCAGTTCAAGTTCTCGCAGGGAGGTGAGGCCCAGAAAAGCGTCCTCACTCACCATGCTCAAATATGGGTTGTTTCCCAGTCGCAGTTTGATCAAGCTCCGGGATTCCCCAAAAGTCCCCTTTGGGATTTCAGTCAGATTGTTGCTACCTAGGTCAAGGAAGACCAACCTGGAGGAAGTGCTTAGAGTCCCAGGTTCTATGTAAGACAGGGAATTGTTCCGGAGGTCCAGGTAGACCAAGTCACTGTACAGAACCAGGAAATCCGAAGGGATGCGGGGTATCCAGTTGTCGGCCAACAGAAGCCTCCGGACATCCAAAGGGATTTCTTCAGGAAGACGGGTTAACCCCCGGCCACTACAGTCCACAGTGTGAGGATCTGGGCACAGGCAGGTTGCTGGGCAGTTTTCGCCCCAGGTCCAAAAGACAGAGGACAGCAAAACGAGGATAGGTTGAAGCCAGTGGACCCATGGCAACATGGTCGAGAGGGTCAAATGAATTAGAAGAGAGGAGGTTTAGGTTAAGGACAAAAGGGAGAAAATGGATGGGGGTTGAGAACAAAAAGGTGGGGGTCAGAGGGCAGAAGATTGGGAGAAGGGATAGGAAGGGATGAATGAAGGGGGTGGAAGGGATCAATCCTCTTGAATGAGCATCTTGATGTTATGGAGAGAGATACCTGACAGAGCTTAGGAATTGTGTGACGGCAGAACAGCAGAGGAAAACTCTTTTCTAGGAGATCACGTAACAAGCTGCTAAGATAGAACAGCAGTCTATCTGTTTTATATGTGCAACGAGAGCTTGACAGTAACCAGTGAGAATAACGGAGGATAACACAGAGGGTAATGTAGCTCAGAAGCGGTAAATTAACACGAGCAAACTGGGAGAGAAGAGAAGTAAGGGAAACAGACAAGGGAGAGGGGGGTTGAGGAGAAAGCTGTGTCCGCCACACTACCCCACAGTTCGTCTGGCAGCAGTGATAGACAAAGACAATGAGTACTGTGACAAAAAAGGATATATGGAACAGTAATTCAAGCATGACAAGCAAAGAGTTGCATTCCTGCATTCGTCCATTAGTCCAAAGTCTTTGTGCAAAAAAGCCAAACGGTGTGAAAAAAACAGAGCTCACGGAGCATCGCTCAAATGTGTGGTGATGTTTCCCCCGCTCGCCCTTAATTCTCTCTCTCTATCTCCGAGTGCCCTGCAACATGCTGTAAAAACAAAGCCAGGCTCAGTGCTTTTCTGTCCAGCACCATTTCTAAGCTGTTTGAGAGACAATCCAAATGCTCAGGCAGGAGCCTTGTGGATGCAGGATGAAGTGCTGAGCTGCACACAGCCATGCCAATCCAATGTCTGCCTCCGAATCTATCATGGTTTATCTCATGCCCTCTCCTTTTTCCAAGGGGGCGTGTCTGATTCATCAAGTCACTGTCAACATGTGATGTCACTTCCTATAGTGAGAAGAAATTATTGATTGTATTTCAGAATCAAGAAAAGGCAAGAAAAGCTGTGTTAGTAAGATAGCATTAGATTCTAAAATATATTATCAGCTGTTTGTCTTTAAAAATAATATTTACAAATATGAATGTAGCTATTATTATTATTGTGAAACATATTGTCATTATTAATAAAAAAAATACTGCTCTATTTTCATAAATAAAAAAATATCTGTAGGAAAAAAGCACTACTATCTGTCACGATGTATTTGGATTTTGGTATGCGTGTGTGTTTCGATTTTTTTCCGACATTTCATTTTATTCTATCAGCCATTTCATCAATTCAAATGCAGCTACTTTCCTTCCCTCACAGCTGTACCCAGATTCTGATGAACCACCTACTCCTGGTTTAGCAATTAACTTTCCCACTAATATCTCTTTCTCAGACAGCTCTTGATCAGATCCTCATAATGTAATTTTGTATTCACTTTTTTACTTAGAATTTATTTTTTTAATTTTTTTTTTCCCACATTTTGTAAATAAACCACTGACTTTCACCAGCTTGCTTCATTTAAATACTGTAATTTACTATCTTAAGACTATTTCAAAGTGGCCTGCGCTTTTTATTTAAAATATGGCAGTACCATTATATGGTTATGGCGTTAATGCAGTTTCAGCTTGTTTTTATTTATTTATTTATTTATTTTCTTACTATGGTCTAGCTTCCTCCCTATAATTGAGTTCATACAAAAAAGCAAATATGGTACTAACTATGCCAACTTGTATCATCTATAATGTTCTCTTTCTTGGCTAACATATCATTTTGTTATAAGATATCCCTCACAATGCTAAACGAACAGCTCAAAATGGGATTGTTTTTACACAAACAAAAAACCCTGAATACGTTTTGTTTTTTTTGTTTTTTGTTAGAAATTCCATGCTTGCTTCATACCTTTCTCTTTATTTCATGACATTTTATCTAGTCCTTTTTGTACCTTTTATCCAGCAATTGTAACTTCTTAGTTCAGAATCAGATCTATTGGCCAACTTTGTGTGTGCAAACAAAAGTTTGACTTCAGTTTCATACGCTCACGGCACAAACATTAGGCATAAGTATATAAAATTGAAAGTAAATAAAAGACAAGAAAGAATATGAACCTATTTACACCTGATATTTGTTCTATATATTTTTTTAAAGGATTCGTTTAGCAGGGCACTGTTGCCTTGTTGTTGTTTTTCTTTTTACTGCATTTGTTCCAGTCTTGATTTATGTTTTTATTCATAGAAACCTGCCATCATAATAGTTCTTATTCTTATCTAATCCGTTTGTCTACATAATCTGTATGCAGACACTCCTGTCAAGAGCTAGTCACCAAAGTAGGGCATTGTTTTCACATGAATCCACTTCTGAATGACATATTATGCACAATTTATGGCATTCAGTCTGTGCTGCTTTCAGATTCATTTGTTCATGTCATTTTTGCCACTGTAGATTGCACTAAGTGACTAATGCTTGAACCTGTATTAGTCATTCACTTGTAGTAGGGCTTTTTTATTCATTGTTGTAATATTACTTTACAACTGCAAGGACACAACTAGTGTAGACTTTCCTTGGGGGCAAAAAACAGTTGGCACATATAAAATCAAGTAACACATTATTAGTATTCTGTTGCTGTCAACTATTGAGTTGGTCCTTTGTCATTCCAGATTAGACTTGAGATAATTAATGAAACTAGAAACTAATTTGAGTTAGTAAAAATTTTTCATAATATGCTGATGAATCCATTGACTATTATGCTGCTAAATTATGTGGTCCAGCAGATTTCCACATTCACCTTGTAGAGCAAAGTTTGATGGATCAATGTACACATAGGCAAGTCACCTACAACTGCTGTCTCTACTGCATATGAATATGCAGAGCTATAGTTTCAGGTCTGATGATTGGTTGCAAAATCTGTCCAAATATTCACACCAGCAAAGTCTATTACATTTGGTGATCTATTAAAAAACACACTGCAAATTTAATGCTTAAAGAAACTGAGATTTAAAAACTTTATATACAGAATCTTTATTGTGATATGGTCTAGAGCTGCACTTGCAATTTAATTAATCAACCCTCTCGATCCATTTGTCATGTTGTGACAAATTTAAGCTAAAAATCAACTTCTTAAAGTCACTAAGATTTAATCTTTGTTAAGTTGATTTTGTGCTTATTCCAAATTTGAAATAGACTATGTTTCTGTAGCTCCATTAGTACTTTAGGAAACAATTATAGTTGTTTTACAATGTACTGATAAAATTATTGCATTAATACATTTTATAATCTATTGATGAAGTAAAACTGTGAAAGGCAATTACTAATGCTACCTAATAATAATGCTAATGCTAATCCTAATAAAACTGCTACATTGTCATTCAGTAGAAGTAGTTTTATTTGTTTAAAAGTTATTTTGAAAGTCACTTTCAAGTTGTATTTGATCACAGTGAAACATAAAAAAGTTCTTCCATAACTCCATAACTGCATGTCCCTGTTGCAGACATTTAATAATGGATTACACTGACATAAATTGACTTACTGTATCAATGTTTCTAATCCATATTTTACAAGTAAACCCACCACAATTGCTAAACTCTTCCCATATTCTTTTACTTTGCCTTCCTATTTCTTTGAACACCTAAAGGAACCCATTTGTGTCTACATGAGGAATAGGCAGTGTGCTTTTGTTTTTATTTTGTTTTTTTATAGATGCGTCCACAAATTGATTTTACAGTCGGTAGCAATGACTTTCCGCTATAGGACTCCAAAGCAGAAAACATTTGAAGTGCAAGAGGAGTAAGACTGTGTATCAAGGTTCCAGGACCTTGTCAGCAATGAAACAGCATCATTCTTGATTTTTCTTATGTGCCCTCGGGTTTTCTGTGGGATCACCATAATGATGAATGATTCAAAGTTCAGCTTTACTGGATTTAAAGTGCTACTGGGAATAGATAAAAATGTTGATAAATAAAACCTTTAAGTTGTTTTTTTTGGGGGGGGGGGTTTGCACATTTAATGATAATATGTTAAGAAATTGTCCAATATAAAACTATTTTCATCAATGCACACTGCATGCTGCTGGTTGTACAAACTTATCTAATATTTTAGCTTTTCAGTTGTATCTATTTAGGGAAAGTGAAAGTTCAGCTTCTATTTATAGAGATACCAGGAGCATGCTTGAATTTGCACAGTAACCATACCTGAAAAAATGCCTTCTTGAGCTACATCTAGATCTGCTGCACAGTTTGCATTTCCTTTGAAGCATTCACTGCTGTCTGCTTAAATTAACTGATTGACCAACTGCAGCTGTATATAAATCAAATGAATCCCATGCCTAATATAAATTAAAATCGGACTGTGTACGTGGTTGTAAATGAAAGAGCACTGTGGTGTCAGGATAAACCACATGGGAGGATTAGTTTAGATTTCCAAGGCAGAGTTCAGAAAATTAATTTTCATAGAATGCTGTGAATAATGCATTACAATTGCATAACTAGCAGACCTAATACTAATAAATGTTTGCAATCATGAAAAATATATTTATTAATTTGAATACACAATTGAGATGCGTCATTTGTTTTCATTATAACAGGCATGGTTATTTATTAAGGCTAAAGTTTTAAAGAAACTTGGTCTTGGTTAGGAAAGAATTACAATGGAGTTAAAATATGGTTTCTTTTTTTCAGTGCCTGGTACAACCATTATAAGTCAAGAGTATGACTCTCAGTGTGAGTAAACTCAGTAGGAGGGCTTTCCCTATGGATCAGCCACTGTGAGAGCAGAACAGCTAAGCTCTTTCCGACTGCAATTAAAGAACAGGCCATCAATAAATGATGAATGTCAAACACAGCATGATGTTTGGCCTGGTAAGAAGCCTAGTATCCAACAGTATGTAGATTAATGGTCACAGCAGGGCAGGAAACAACTGGTGGCATGGTGGAAACTGAGATGGGAGACGAGAGGAAGTTGAGAAGACCCTGTTGCAAATGTCACTATGTCCCTTTCAACACCTCTCACTATGTGGCGGTGGACATTCAAGATGGAACAGCAGCTGTTATTTCCTAAGCCATTCACTGACATTTGGGATTCTTGGCACCTTGCCTTTTGCCATGATAGGACGCGAGATAAAGAATTATGTTTCTATAGCTCAAGGACAGAGTAGAAGAGATGGCTCAGGGCAGCCAGAGATCATCACTGCAGCAATCAGCAAGTAATTCAATATAGTGCAGCGAGGTACAAAGTCCATATCCTAAAAAAGTTACAGGAAAGAGCAGCTTAGCACCATGATCCCTGGTATTTTATGTTGTTAAATGATACGAGTGCCCAGGATTCCCACACAGCTGGGTCTGTTTACAGTGATGTCCAAATGAGCAAATCTGGGATCACATGGCATATGGGCCTTCTTCATCTCTGTGAGAAGGACTTCTTTTACATTTTTTGTCACCAGGGTGAGAAAGATGAGTCAGACTTATTTTTGTTTTAGAACCTCTCTGCATGTAGTAAAAGCCTACAGTCATTGACACTCACTAGGAAGAGACATTTTCAGCCCAGATATGAAAACAGTGTGTGCTGTATCTCACAGTCACTGTGGAACCCATTGCTGACATGCAGCTTCTAAAATTTGTTGGAACATAAATGTGGGATGTTTTTTTTGACACAGATTATCATTTTGTTTTTAAGTATTATTATCCTAGTTAAGGTCTGAAGGCTAAAGTATTTCTTGGATAAAAGACAAGGTCAACATTTGGATAATAATTTATAGCAAGTCCAGAATTATTTGCTTCTCAACATTTTTTTTACCACTAATTCACAATAAACGTTTCATTCCTTGTCTTTAGCAGTGAGCTATTTTAAGGCGATGCAAACACTGCAGAATTTGAAACAGTGTGAAAAAAAGGCACCATATAATAACATGAGAAAACGACCTTCAGTGCCAAGGAAGAGAGCAATAATTTACCATGGCCTCCTAACTGTGTCACATCTCAGCAGGAGGGGAAGCAGGTGAGAAGTAAGATTGCACAAGAAAGCTCCAAAGAGAAAATAAAAGATTCAGAGTAAAAATTAAATATGCTTTTCATAAACAAAAAATTATTTACAAATTTGTTGCATTTTTCCCATTTATATTGTTTTCTACCGGACTGAGATCCCACCTGTCAAATCACAACTCATTCTCGGCTAAAAATTTGCCAACGCACACCTCTGTGGCCAGGCCAGCTGGCAGGGCATGAGGTAGTTAGTTGATCTCGCTGAAGGTTTAAATTTCCTTCCAGCAACTAAAAAGCTTTCCTCTCAGCTGTGCTATTCAGGGTTTATGTGTCGACTGTGGTTTGGCTGTGCAGTGTCTTCCCTACGTTTGTGTAGTGTAACCCTGCCACCTCTACATATAGCACTACTGTGTGTCATGTCATCCAAGCCAGGTGTCATGCCTTGAGCACTATCAAACGTAGTTTGTTAAAAACCCTTTGGAACTGTCAGATGCACCCAAAAGAGCCAATACACTGGCAATGGCTGCACTGAAAGATGAAAGCAAGTGCTTACCTCCAACCAAAAACACAAGCCACATTAAACTAATGTAGATAAAATGATACAGCATCACACAAGATTATGGCCTAAATGTATTAAAACAATCTTGTTAGATTTAGGGTCTGATTTGAAATATCTACCTGAAAAGTTAGGCTTCAGTCACAAAAAGTGCATCCTCATTCTCATTAACATTTTTTGAAAGAACTAAAAGAGAAGTGATTGGAAAAAAATGATATCAAATTTCAATATAAGTTAAGGAAAGAACCAATTGAGGAAGTGTATGTATTCATCAGGTTATTAAGTGTGAGACATTGATATTCATTCATTCATTTCTCATTGATTTTATGTGTAGCACCAATTCAATATTTAAATCTTTCATAAAGATCTAAACACCTTCCTTACGATTGTGAATCTTCTCTCATTTGGGGATAATTTTTATTTATGAATGTAGGGAATGTTGCAATTAGTAAACTGGGCCTTCTTGTATGGAACAGACTTCAAACTTTTCCCTGAAACATCCACTGCTGGTTTTTAAGACTAGGCTTAAAATTTTGTTTTGATTGTTTTTTAGGTTTTTCTGGCATGTCTTCAGCTATGCTTTTTAAGAATTTAACTGTTCCACTCAATACCTTTGTGTATTTTCATGAAGTGTACCTTTTATTGGTGTATAACAGAAAATCAAAATGAACCATACAGTACATAGATTTGTGACTACAATGGGAAAGAATGTAAGAAATGGAAATGAATGCTTCTTCAAGGCACTGTACAACTCTAAGTCAAAGGAAACTTAATAAATAGAAATGAAGTTTGGGAATGCATTTGTTGTAAAGAGGCACTAAATTTTTTTTGAAAAGGACAGAAACATTCCCCTATTCCTTCTGATAAAAGCGGTGGGTGAATGAAATCCATACCTTTCATGGTTCCTGAGATATCAACATTTGTTTGGAGGCATTGTTTAGCCCAGTGAGTACAAAAAACATGCTACATGCAGTACGAAAAACACAATGTCAAAAGCTCATATTATTCCCAAATGTTAAACAGCACAAAAGCTTTTAAAGGGCTCAACTTCAAAATGGCCACTGCCTTGTTTCCACCATGACATCTCTGAAACTGCATGATTCATTGCAATTAAAAGGCAGGACCTGAAACATCCACTGTGAAACACAACGGACATTTTATATTGTAATTCTCAATTCAGCCACAGGATGGAGCGGTTTCCATCATGGGGAGAAAAATTTATAAAAGCTGAATAGTATAAAAAGTATGAAGGTTATGAATATCAAGAGATATAGCCAGCATTAGGAGAGCAAGCTGAATAGTATGAAAGTTGAATGGTGAAAATAGCACAAAGTATGCAGGAGAAGAAGTGTGGCGAAATTTACAGAGCAACCAGAAAATGCTTCTAAATATCTTTAGATATGGCTGATGCTAAACTGTGCCAGATGGTGGTATGGAGTTGGACTAACAGGTACTAAAGCTAAATACTAACAAATATTCTGACTGTAGTTTGACCCCACTCACAGGGAGCTTTACGGGAGGTCATGGTAGGAATTATCATCTCACTGCTCATTACATTTGGCACAATGTGATCAAAATGCGTGTTTGGTAACCTTCCGCCCACACATGCACACAAGCTTTCCTTAGAATCGTTTAATCTCTCTCTCATTTCTGTTACTGTATTTATTGCTGGTGCAATCCTTTTAATTTTTGAGTGAAAGTTCAAAGGTCGAGAGTGACATCATTATCAGTCATTCATCATCTCTGTCTCTCTGCTACACATTCACTTTCACTGAGACACATGCACAATGGATTTGGAGAAAGAGCAGAACCCAAGGACAGCCTGTAACACCCAGGAGCCCTTTGGCTGTGCAGGACAGTGTGAGTGAAAAGGGCAATGTGAAAAGCTTTCCAAAGGAAGTCTCTGTCTTTGCCCCCAGTCTGGCTTCTCTTAGTATGTTGTGTATTTAGGTACAGCTCATGACAAACAATACTTCAGGATACACAGATGGTCTGACCCATGACGTTAAGATTAACATAACATCTGTTTCTACAGTAAAGCTCAATCAAGAGACACACAAACTATTGGCAAGGCACATGCTTTATGTAAGTATTTGGTAGTAATATAGTGATCACACAAATATTTTATATTTATTCTCTTTCTCAATTAATAGACCATAAAAACAGATAAGGTCATTTGGTTTAATGATCTTATATTAAACCAAATGATATTAGCAGACATGACTTTAAATCACTGCTGTATTAATGTTCTTTATTCTAGTTTGTCGTATATCCACATACAAAGTTTTCTAAAAGCATGTGGCATCACATCATACATGACAGATTAAGTAAAAACTTTTGCTTATATGGCTGATTAGATAATGTACAACAATCTTTGTGGTGTTTTATAGTAACTCAGAGATGTGGTTTAACTGAGGTACAATGATTTGTACTTCTATTAATTGAGTTTTTGCTGTTTTTCTTAGTAAATCAATGGCAAATGAAATTCCACATAGTACATATAACATCATTGTGCCACATGGCCTCTTGGTCTTCTCAGCCCTTAAACATTTACAAAGCACTGTTTAGATGAAAAGGAAAGAAACCTCTCAACATTATGGGAAATCTTCATGTTTAATCTTTTCTCCTTTTTTTCTTATGTATTAAGCCCAGAGGCAGTCGTAGACAATTTTTCGGCCTCCACAAGATGGTGCCATGAGCGGTTGCCCACGTCACCCCTACACTGCCACTGCTTGAGCTTTATTTATTGGCCGGAAGGCGAAACAAGAAGAGAAATGGAGGTGAGCCTTCAAGGATTTACAAACTGAGACATTAACTCCTCAATTTGTAATCTATGGTTTTGTTGGTTTGCTTTTATCTGTTCAGCAACATACATTCAATTGGTAAATATGTGCAGACTTAATCTATTTGCAATGACTGATTTACATTTTCTACAGTACGAAAATAGCTTAGAGCTATATCTTTCCAAAGCTGGAACACATTTTCAGAACGCTCCACTGGGTGAGAGCCATGTCTGTCTGTACAATGTGTGATACAATAACCTTTAACATGGATAAAGAGTAGTTAAGGACAAGGTTCAACTGCTCAATCCCACCTAAGGCTCTACTAAAAAGTGGGTCTAAAATACTCCATATTCCACAAAACTCCAGAGAATTCACTATGAAGATGTCACAGATTTACTGAGCTCAGCTATGGCAGTTGTCCCCAAGGTTCAGGCACAAGCAAAAATAGAACTGTGGTGATTGACAGGCTCAGAACCAAAGACAGATTTTCACTGAGAGCTTTTCTTTTCTTCAATTTTGAGACAAAGGTCATATTATGGTTTGAACCAAAAATATGCAAGAAACATCAAGGATATGAAATAATATTTTCACAGCTCTGGATGTCAAATAGAATTCTATGAATGTCAAAAAAAAAACTACAGCGATAGAAATATTACAACACTGATAAAGGCCAAAATGGATCCTTGGTTTCATGTTTATGCAACATTTTGGCTCTACAATCTGAACGTAGAGGTCAGCTCCACTTAGTCAGATTGGTTACATCTGAGGCCAGGGTGTTTCTTCTACAACCATATATCATATTTTGATCACTGTATTTAAAACTCCTTCAATGACAATGAACCTGTCCTTCAGTCTTTTCACAAATAATTGTTTGTGGATTCAAACTGTACCTTCTTGCAGTTAAACTGTAGATCACATGTAAAACTGAAAGCATGGAGGCCAAATCTAGGCCCACCATATTTCTGTGACTCTCCGGGGGGGGCCACAGAAATAAAACTTCAAAATAACAGTTGTGTGTTTACATATTGTTTTATCATTCAAATAAAATCAGGTTTTATTTGGACAGGGCCAAATTACATCATTGTGAATAATGTTAAATACTATTTAACCTTCAGAAGTACAAGTCAAATGGATAGAAAGCTCTATTTTAACAGTTTGATAGTATGTAGTTTTAGGTATACCTTCTGCCACTTTGAGGACTTTTATGATCTTGACGTGGACCAAAATGAAAATCATTTTGACACCAATGCTGTAGATCATGAAAACATCTCAAATGACATTTCTCAGCACTAATGCTTTGTCAAGGTTCTTGACATGTTGCTCTTCTGTCATGTTGGCAGCTGACATCATCATTAATATGTCCCTGGCAGAAGCTCAGGGGTCAGGAAGTCCAGCTATGAGATAGCTTAAAATGATGACATTAACCCGGTGTTACTTGGCAGTGTAATTTCAGGCAGTTTATGTTCTATGTGGTGCTGCATAACAGGACAAAAATAACAGTACAATTTCATCCTCTCCTCCCTAAACAGTGGACATAACTGGAATTCTCCTTCTATCACGTAGAGTTTGGCAGTAGACACTGATCTCACCATATAAATACTGCTCTGTCCACGGGTGGTGTCAAAACCCAAGGTTAACTCTGTTTGTGCTGGCAGGATCATAAAATATGTGCTTCTGTTTCAAATCAATCCAGGAGAAGATGAAGTTGTACTGAGCACGCCACGTAGCAGACACACACACGGAATGCATAATTTCATCCAAAGGCACATTAACTTTGAGACAGCTAATGACAGAGATAGAAACACAAAGACAATTCTGATTGGTACGAGTTGAAGCGGGTGGAGATAGTTGCCAAGGAGAAGTCCTGAGTAAGAGGTGTGACATGTGCGTCACTGTTTTTTTTTTCTTCTTAAATATACAACTCCACCCTCCTCTCTTGTGTGTATGTCTGTCCTTCAGTCCTGCCACATCAAACAACTTGTTCCAGCACCCACTACCTCACGACCCCCATCACCAAGGATAAGTGGGTGGGGGCCTCTGCCTGTTTTCCTATTTTGAAGATCACTGTCAAAGTCATGGCTCCACATGTAATGAGAGGAGGAAAATATTTCTGGCCGCTACATCTCCCTCCTGTCCACAGCTAGTCAGCAAGTGCAAGGATATTCTGTCAGCACATGCCAATCTGAATGTGGAGAGATACACACAAACACATGCAAACACATCAATGCAGAGAGGTGTCAAGTGCTTTGAGTGGTACTGTACCCTTCCTCTGAATCAGCTGTGGATGTAAAATTGCTGTAGTAATGAATAGACTTAAAGTGACATTTAGAGGAGACAATCTCAATCAGAAGAGAGAGCAGAGCATGACTACACATGCATAAAAACTAAACAAAAAAAAAACTTGCTTGCAGAATCAAATGAATAATAAATGTATGGATGCCCTGCGTCCTGTGGTTCTGTGTTATATAAGGAAGGAGGCAACTAACTGTTACTAAAGGACATCTCTGCATAAAATTTACTATAAAATACACTACAAATCAAATTTAATTTAATTCATCAAAATAAATCTAGAATATATACCCTCTCTTTCACCCCATTTATTTTCGATTGTAGCTAATATTTTTTTATGTCTTGTTGATCCCTGATGAGTTTAGTTATAACAAGGCAGGGGGATGAAATATTTATATTTCAAGTCATGTGTAGTTTTTTTACAATTTCTTTTAACCTTATTTATATAGGTTAACCATTGAGGGACAGTGTCATGAGACATCTGAACAACCAAGTGAAATGCACAAATCAACACAAAAAAACAAATAAAACTTTAAAAATAGGAATAATCATTCATCGATACCATCTCTATCCATTAATCCATCCATGATCTTCCAGGGTCGGGTCGCAGGGGCAGCAGCTAAAGCAGAGAAACCCTGACTTCCCTCTCCCCAGCCTCTTGGGTCAGCTCCTCCAACCATAACCCCAAGCCGTTCCCAGGTCACAGAAGCAAACTCCCTCCAGTGTGTCTCGGTCCTCCTCTGGGTCTCCTCCTGATGGTACATGCCTGGGAAACTTCACCATGTGGAGAAAACTTGTTTCTGAGTCCCTCCTGAATGACTGATCTTTTCACCCCATATATAAGAGAGGTCCAAGATACCCTGCAGAGAAAACTCATTTTGGCCACTTGTATCTGTGATCTTGTTCTTACGGTCACTGGCCAAAGCTTGTGACCATAGATGAGTGTCGGAATGCAAGGGTTCGGTTTGCAGCTCTCATTTCACCATGATAGATCGGTACAGCGCTCAAATCACTGCAGATGCAACAACAATCCCACTATCGATTTCCCACTCTATTTTTTTCTTATTCAAGACTCCAAGATACTTAAGCTCCTCCACTTAACGCAAGGCCTTTTCCTGAAACCTCAGTTAAAATCTTCTGAGACAATTTCACACTTTTCAGTAAATGCTATAATTAATTTAGTCATATAACAGATGGACTCAGTAATTGTTAATCCTGTAAGCTTCATATTAAATAACTAGAAAATTCCTGAAGAAATTTAACCGGGGCCCTGCCAAAGTGTGCCCGTCGGTTTGGACCCAGCATTCTGATGCTAAACATTAGCATCAATGCTAAAGAAAGCTGCAACGTACAATAGGTGCTTGCCATACATTTCTATGGCAGGCACCAATAATCTTTTCAATAATTTATAATGGCCTCTCTCACACAGACATAAAGTGATGTTTCCACAAGCCAATGTAAAGTTTTGTGTCAGGTGTTTTATTTGGAATGTGCTTTTACAATTTTTACGTTGTGCTCACCCCAACCCACATCTGTGATCCCCGGCCCCCCTACTTCCTTGCTCGTCAATTTAGATTTTATACAACATTTGTTTTTGTTATATGCTTTTTTTCTTGCTGTTGCTGCACAATTTTTGTTTGCTTTATTAAAGTTAAGGGAGTTTTCATCATGCTCTCAGCTTCAGTGGGGTCGAGTTATTTATTGTTGTTTACTTGTGCTACAGGGGAAAGGGGAACAACTGACAGACTGTGATTAATTGTTTTCAAACTTTTTCCTGCAAGTAGGAAGAAGTATTCATTTATTTGACTAAAATCAATAATCACTTGCATTTTTGACTTTCATTAAAACAGAGAATATTTAATTGGCAATTACAGTATTTAATTAAAGTTCCCTGTCAAGTGTTAACTGAGATCTGCTTTTCACTGTCAGTTACTGTGACAACTGTTTAATTGTCCTTCTCTGCTCAGGGTCCTCAGTTTATTCAATGACACTCAACGCCCCAAGGAAGCCAGACTAAAAGACAGGTTGTATCAATATGTTTACATTCTCCAAAAAAACTAAAAGTTCACTAAAAATTTATATTAACAGCTTTTAAAATAAGAACTGCAAAATTAAATCACAGACTATCTACTGTATTTATTGTTAGTGAAACCATATAGAATGTGCTGTATAGTAGTGACCTGTTCTTCTGTATCTCAATAGTGGTGGTAAATTGTATCATATTATGTAGTGCTGCTGTTATTAAACTTAAACGGCTGTAGGTTTTGCTCCAAAAATACTTTACAGAAGACATTTGATTACATTTGATTACAAAATTATGACATAATTTCTATATGGCAAATCCTACTTTAAAATGAGCGAAGCAGCGAAAAGATTACAAGCTAATTACACGTCTATATTGTATAAGTCTATCATCACGTAAAATATGGTTGGCATGCCCTATTATCACTATTTCATTCATTTCAATAAATATGTTCACAATGACAGTAATAGGAAGTTCAATCAGTGATGCAATCCACCTTTATTTATGTACATATTCAGAATTACTATTCCAATTGATTGAAGAATAATCAAAATGGCAACAAGTCAGTCAATGTTCAGCTCCAAACTATTAGCAGGGGGCCCACTGTTTAGAAAATTTCATCGGCTGAAAAGGTTACAACTTGCCACACTGAGTGACTAAAAGAGAAATGATTCACCACTTTATGAAATAATAACATTAAATTGGATTTCAAAAGTTCTTTGTGAAGAATGGTAACTCAAGCATTATGATATTGGGATGTTTAGTGAGGTATCATGCACTCATCCATAATTTATCCAAGAAATCATGGATGAGTTTGAACACATCAATATTCTTGGGAGAGGTTTTGTTCTCCTGTGCTGACGAAATGCCCTTGGGTGTTTCAGCAAGACAACAACCCCAAACATAGTAGAGAGAGCAAATACCATCTTGGTTTTAAACCAAAATAATACATTTTTTGGAGTTGCACACCACAAATCCCTGATCTTAGTTCAACAGAAAACCTTGTGGACTCACATCAAATATACTGTTTTTGAAGAATATAAGGAATGCAAAGTAATTATGGAATGTACTCCAATCCTCCTGGGCTGGAATCCATAGTTAACAGGTGGCAGAAGATTATCTATTCCATGTATACAGATGCAAAATTTGGAAGCATTTCTCTATTTAAATGGTAAATGTTTGATTTTGTAAAGTAGAAAAATACAGTCATTTTCCTTTTTCCTCGCTGTTTGTAGTGATAACAAATTGGATACATTTTCCTCATGCCTTGATATGGAATAGAAGTCTGATTGCCCAGTCCAAAAAATGTAATAGAAACAAGCACAAGGATTTCTAGCATTTCTCACTTTTTTAACCCTCTCCAGGCAGACGTTGCAGATTTGCAACAGCTAAATGCTACTTAGCTAGTCTTTGCAAGTAATTTGAGCCTGAGAGGGTCTGCCATTATTTAAAAAACAAAAGAGTAATTCACATACAAACTGATTTATGTGGAAAAAAAACACCTGCAAGTCTTCTCATATTTATTCTTGAATAGTTCTGTTCCCAGAACAAATATTTGAAAGCTATATTTACAAGTTAGACATTTCAGTGTGATTGTCGTTATTGCACTAATCAGCCATTTTACTGAATATTTCAGGTCACACTTCACACCAGCCATAGCCAACAAAGTGAGATGGGAGACAACAAGAGCATCATTACTAGATAAGTCATACATACAGGGGCTGAACTGCTACACCGTAACCAGAAATAAAATGCCTAACCTTTCCTGTTTTCTCCTCTAAAAGTTCCAATTATTTGAACTTCAATGAAGAAAAAGAAGAAATGTCCCCATCAGTTTTATTCCAATCTAATGGATGTTATAGAGAGAGTCACAGCAAAGAGTTTTGCCATCACTTATGTCTACCTTCCTTATCATTTAATATTTTTCTATTTAGCAAATGCCAAATTAGTTTTTATAGACAAACCTAACTCCACAGTACAGGTACGCGTCCTAAGGACTTTGTGCCAGTATTACTCTGTAAGGAGCATTAAGACATCTGAGCATGAGATAAATTGAATGGCTGGTGCAGAAGCACTAGGAAAGTGAGTTAAGAGCCAACAGATACCATGAAACATCTCCCATAGCCAGTGTTAGTCAAAGCAGCTCTATCTATCATCCTCTTCTTCTGTCTTTGCCCCGTTAGCGCAACTGTCATTCCACCCCAAAGAGTGTGATGGATTTACTCCACTCCACTGTTTATCTCAACCCAACAAAAGTCCCAGTTTTGAAAAAAAAAAAAGCAATTTTGGAAAGTACCAATGTACCATTTTGTCATGTAGTGCCTGATGTTTAACATTTATGGATCAATTCGCAAAATATCAGTTTGCTTGCATATATTAAAATAAAGATATGAGTTATATGAAATGAAAAAAACAATTTGCATACTTACCTCATTATTTTCAAAATATTAAGCACATTATTAAACTTTACAAATGATAGAAAATGTTTCACTCTTCAGAGAGAAAAATAAATCACAAAGGCATAACAAGAAAATAGAAATAGTTAAGTTGATGCGACCATTATATGAACTATTTGCACCTAACAAAAATTATAATCATGCATGCATTTTTCTTACTTTTATTATAAAAAAGCCTTATTTTTTAATGTTCACATTCCAACTCTCTTTCACATTTATCCCTCTACATCTCACACTAGCCAGTGCAAATTTAAATACACATAGTATCCAACGCCTCTGAGGCCACAGTAAATAATACGCTGCACATCATCACATGATGTCATTCATCTGTAGTCATGAACAGATGGTATGGTGTGAGTGCCATGTTAATAATGTCCTCCAATCAGTCATTTGTGGAACTGTAGTTAGAACTGCTCGTATAATGACACATGGGAGGAGATTAAAGGTGAGCTATGACCTTCCTGGGATTACACCCAGGCCTAATAATCTGTTGAGACTGGAAGACACACTCTGCTGCATCTTAAAATATTCTGTCACTGTCTCCACCTGACCAGAGATCAGCAGAGAAAATATTACCACACAGCATCTCACGTTTATTACCGAAGTCCTATTTGCCTCTTATTTCTCCTTGAGGCCCGATTTGACTCCCATTTCTTCTGTTGACAAATTTCATCAGCTCGGGCAAAACAACAGTGGATGAACTAAATTTCTTTGTATTAAAAATCTCTCTCTCTACTCGCTCTCACAAAAGAGGAAAATTGCAAGATGTCTAGACAGGCTGAGACCTTGCGGGGATAAGGGGGGATGGTTGAAGGAACTGTCCTCCAGAATTTTACTGAGTGGGGAATTGTCAAACACTGCCACCCTGTGGCAAACTGGATAAATAACGAGGGTTTTTTGTGACATGCAGCTCTCAGACTTGATAAACTGCTTTGAGGAAAAAGAAAAGTTATCCAGTGATAAATACAATATGTTTTATGGGGAAACCTGTAATGTGTGTACCATGTGCAAGTGAATTATTCTGCCTTTTAAGGTTGAACAGTTTCTGTTACTCATAATGTTTTTTTTAATGTGTAGGCAACATGGAAGACAATAATCTATATTCAGCCTGATCTTCTTGGCCCTTCTCAACATTGTGAAATCAGTAAGAATAGAAAGGCCTGGGGGTTGTGATGTCGCTCCTGAGAATAAATATTTAAGAAGTTGCAGGCAACTGGCAGACCTAGATGTGAAATAAAAACAGAA
Organism: Poeciliopsis gracilis; assembly: GCA_911649635.1. Lineage (NCBI taxonomy): Eukaryota > Metazoa > Chordata > Actinopteri > Cyprinodontiformes > Poeciliidae > Poeciliopsis > Poeciliopsis gracilis. Next base: position 5,192,338 of record CAJVRI010001403.1, read on the forward strand.
TAAAGAATGCTTTAATAACTGTCAGGTCAATACTGATGACAATCATAAGAGTTGAATTTCCTGACATACATTTTCAGGATATCAACCAATTAATACTAATCCTCTTTGGCGATCCAAAAATTAAACCATGACAGAGATGTTGTCTCTCTTCTGGTTTTGATATAGCAGAGCAGAAAGACTGTGAATCATTTCTGGCACATTTCTGGCAAAAAAGAGAGAAAAAAAAACAAGAAAAAAGGACAGACCTACCAAATAAAAAAAAAACATTACAGATATTTCCATATTTTAATTAGTTCATACACAAAATAGACTGCATTTAAAATCAGCAGGAAATCAAAGTTAATAGATCCCGAACATTGGAATTGTTAAATTCGATCATATCTTAGGTTGCATCTCCCGTAAATGTCAATGAAAGACATGTTGTCTTCAGAATTTAACTCAAAATGGAAAGTTTGATTTTATTATTTTATTCTCAGCTCCAGTCATAGGTTTTGACAGATTTGTAACATGAATCAATAGGCTATTTGAACTTTTCATCAAAAAGTCTACCTGGTGAAGTGAACCAAAAAAAAAATCTCCTTTCTCAAACCATTAAGCTAGTGCCTGAAATATAATAAGTCTTACATTTGGAGCTCTTGCTGTTTATTTAAATGCCATCCTCAGCTGCATTATATTGTCTGTTATTTGACCAGACAAATGATAGTCAATGTTTTTTTCAGGTTTAATTGAAATAATCTGTAATCATTGTAACTATTAATATGCCTGTTGTAAATGATTATTTTAGTAATCCAGTAATCTATTGATTATTCTTAAGATTAATGGAGTAATCGAATAAAAAAACTTCATAAGTACTTGTAAACATTGCCATGACAACAGTATTAATATCAGATATGAATATCCCTACCAATTACTTTTCTGTAGCTTGGAAATTAACCTTTTTCTTTCTTTCTTTTTTTCCGCAATGCACTTTTAATTATATTTGAGAGCACCCGGATTTAGAAAGTGTGACGTCACGTGGGAATTAACTATAGAGATGGAAAAATGACTAAATAAATCAAAGGAAGACCAACACTAATCTAAGAAAAGTCAATTGAAATGTAGATACGGGCTGTGAGGGGAATCTGTGGTGTTTATTTATTTATTTTTGGAGGGAGGGGGTGATTTGCTGCATTTTATTGATACTGTGAGTTGATTTTGACGGAGGAGGAGCCATCACGAGCTTGGACGTAAAAATGTCCACGCCTAGAGGCAAAGCACACAAACATCCGCACACCAGACATAACTTACGTTTTGGTTTCAGACAAAAAGTTGTGGCTGCACACACACACACACACACACACACACACACACACACACACACACACACACACACACACACACACACACACACACACACACACTGTTCCTGTCTCAGTTGCTCGCTTGTCGCTTCTACCGTCAAACATTTTCCCCGTCCAGATGTTCAAGCCAAGCTGTTTCCGGATTGAAGCGCCCTGGGAGGGAGTGACGTGATTACGTAATAATGGCGTCATCAGGACGTTTTTTTGTTTGTTTATTATTAAACTGAGTTGCGTATTTTGATTACAGGTTTCTTTTTTTTTTCAGTGTTACGATTATTTTATTTATTTTTGTATACTTTGATAAGTGCTTACTTAAGTTAGAAGTTATTGTATTTTTTTCTCTCTTTTTTTAACCTGCCTGGATATCCATCCACAACTCTTTTTTTTTTCACCTGAAGATGAGCTCAATAAACACCACCGAAACTGAACTACGGAATTGGCCTTTCGTTTTTGTCCAAGTCATGTAGTTTTAACAATAATATCTATAATACATTTAACGTTGACATAGTGTGATTCTTTGTTTTTGCCACTGGAGGGCAATGCAGCACTGTTCTTAGAGTCACACTGGACATTTCAGAATCTATAATTCATACAGTCTCAAAAGACAAAAAATGTAAATAATAATAATAATAATAATAATAATAATAATAATAATAATAATAATAATAATAATAATAATAATAGGAACATGTCAAAAATATGCAGAAGAAGGCAATTTATTTAAAATTCACAGAAATTTCAGACTGGAATTCATTTTAAACAAAGCCCCAACTCTAAATCATACCTTGTATGCTGCAAGCTCTGCCACTAGCATAACTGCATCTGAACCTAAAGAAAAACTCCTCAATTTTGCAAGAGGGAAAGACACTGTCTTTAGTTCTACTCGAAATGATGTGGCATCTGCAAGTTGGGTAACTGAGGTGGAAGAGCGTTACAATGAGAGGGAGTTGAGAGTCCAAAAGAGAGTCACAGAGAGTTCACATGTCTCTTTATGTTGTAGGGAAAATGCAAAATCTGTGATTTGACATCTGCGCTTTGTAGCCCAGTAACACGGCATTGTATAACTACATGTTTATTTTTGCTCCTGATTTTGAAAAGCCATCTTTTTACTCATGAGCATTCATTAACAATTATATGTTTTATCAGCCGCATGGGACTATCAATATCCACTAGTAACAGTACAGATAAATGAGATATAATTTCCGAGGATGCACTGAAATGGGAAACTGTAACTTTTGAAAATTATAGCTGTCAATGACAGCATTTAGCCTAATTTTTGCCTAATTTTTATGGTCATGCCACGGGAACATGCCATAAATGAGGCCTTTATTTAAAGTTCCTACAAGGACTGCATTAGCCTTTCAGTAATATTTACTGAACCTGCTGGGCCATGTCAAGAAAATGCAGGATAAAGGTTGAGCTGGGTGTAATTTTCTGCAGCCCAGGCACAGTTGTTGACATTTGCTTTAATTCATCGGTTCAGGCAAAGGGCATTTTAGCAGTATGTATTACATTAGCCACTATCTCCAAACTCACACAGCTCAATTCAAGGGGTTCTGCTTCTTTCCAATTAAGGGGAGTTGTGCGGTAAACAGATCCATGCTCCCTGCGCTCTGAGGAAGGACTGCGTCTTATTTCATTCTGATTCCACTCTCCATCATGTGTTTGGAACGGGAGATGATGTAAATTATTTGTGACAGTTCTGACCCATTTGGAAATCTTTGCACACAACATGAGTTTGTGAACTCTTCCTTTCTTGCTCGTGTTGGTCCGAATGTTCTTGGTGGCCATAAAAATTTTCATCTCAGCACCATTATAACAAATTTTCATTAACCTCCTGCCTTTAAAATGATCTAGCTAGCAAGGACTGTTGATCGTATCTATTTATTTTAGCATGGAGTTTCTTTCCGTTTTAGATATATTCATAGCTCTTAAATAGATATGTATATCCTTATAATTTTTTATTTAATTATAAATCATATGATACTTGTATAGATTATGTTTTGTTTTTATTTCCATGCTGTCTTAACAAAGAAAACAAAATATTATTCTGAAATATCACTGATTAGGCAAAAAATATTTCCCCCCAGAAAACAGCTTTTTATTTGTACAATTCTATAAATCATAAACATATTCAACAGCTATTGCTGTTACGACATAAGCAATTAAATAAAGCCTAACAATTATTCTTGTATTAAAACATTTATTTTATATTAATATTAGTAGATGCTTTAATTATTACAAAAACCTGTAGAGTATATTAGATTTGAGTTCAGATGTGATTTTTTACACAAGTTTTGATTAAATGTTTGTCATTTAATCTTATTTCTGCAGTCCTCAGGGTTGCATTAAGAAGTTTTGTAATTTCAAGAAAACAAAAAAAAAAGCATCTGGGAATGTTTAAACAAAGCAAATGTGTCTATGTATCTTTGTTTTTAGAAAGCTTATCGTAGACACACACATAAATTCAACTTACAAAAACCGATATGATCTTGGTGCCATTTCTGCTTCACCAAATGTACATTCATGCATGACTTGTTTTCTACCAATATTTGTTTTTCCTCTAAAACAAATATTGGTACAAATAACCAATAGAAAATATAAACATATTTGTTTTCTTAAGTCAACAAAAATCCACATCAAAATAAAAAATATAAAAAATACATTAAACATCAAGACTGCCCTTCATAAAACTGTACATGAGAAATGAGAATTTACTCATGTCTAAAATTAACTGACAAATTGGTCCATTCATAAGTTGCCACAGAGACTACCAGTGAACTTTCTTTGATCTGCAAAATGATCACACATGTTTTCCACTGTTTTGGTGATGACAGATGTGGCCAACAGAATTTTGTCCATGTTCTTGTCAAATTCCTATGATATTGCAAAGATGCTGTGAAAGCTTTTTTTTTTTTTTATGCCATTATTCCATTGCTCTTAATTTGGTTATGGAGGTAACAGAACGCGGCTTCTGGCAGTGCTTAAAAGCAGTGGCACTGGCAGATATCCTTTAACTTCACCCAAGAATTATGTTTCTAGTAGGAAATGACACAGGCAAAATTAATAAATTAAACAAGGCATTAATTTTTGTATAATATTTTAATAAAAAGTGCCATATTTAAAATGATTTCTACACTCAATAAATGAATAGAATTATCCATTATGATAAATGTTGGATTAAACAATGAAGTGGTGATGATTATATAAAAATAATATAAAAAAAGGTGTTTAGCAAAACTGTCTTTATGAACAGTATTCAACAACATACCTCTAGCAGAAAAAATATTGTAATCATTAAATTATATTCGACCAGATTATCTCTGTTCAACGTCTGCTGTGATAAATTTGTGTTTTAAAATTTAGATTTTCAACTCAGATGTTTCTGTTTTTTGGAAATATTATTGATGTGTGTTTTAACGTATACTACCTTAGAATAGGCCATATTTTTAAACTCTATAAACTATGGTTACACAATGATAACGATGCTTAAAGAAAAGATATTTTATTGAATTATTCTACATTTTACAACCAAATGTGGAAGACATTCTCCAGCTACTGACTGGAGTTGGAATCTATGCTAGTATTGGATGTAAATTGTATTTTGAGATGTAGGTAGAATAATTGTACTCCTAATGTGTGTTCCTTATTGTTGATCTCAAGGCATTTCTAAGTTAAGTGAAAGTTAACTAAATAAATTATGTCCTTTGTCTTAAGTTTTAAAGGCTAATGAGTTGCTCACACAGACGTTACTAAATTTTCTATAATTTTCCAACATCTTTAAATTCTGCTTATCATTTGATATAAATTTGTCTGAAAGAATCTTTATATTTCTGCCAATAACCCAAACTTACATTTCAAATAGTAGATTAATGCCTTATTTTATTATTTCTGTTACCTAAATAACAAATACAACATCAGTTGCAGATCACTGTAATCATGCCCAATCCCTGTTTTTCTCCCCAGTCTTACATTTTTACCCTCTGAGCTGTGACTTTTTAGTCTCTATCGCTTTTCTCTGATTCTTTGATATACTAAGCTCTTAGGGATTCAGGTGTTGGGGTTGGCTGCTTATGGGTGGTCAAAAGGTAACAGCTCAGAGGGCTCCGCATACCATTGGGGTCCCCCTCCCCACTGAACTCTTGAACCTTCTTCTCTCCTGCCCATGGGGTAAACCTCTTAACGCACGCGCCATTCTCTGCCAGGTCAGGCCAAGGTCTGTAGCCTTTCACGCGTTGGCTGCTAATGAGGTTTCAAAATCTCCAAGCAGGGTGAAGGCAGTCTGACCCACACTTGAGAAACTGAGGCTGTGAGAGACGGCAGTACCCTTGGTTTAAATTGCTTTTGACATAAAACCATCAAGCAATCTGCAGTAGTTTGGCTCTGAGGGAAACACCAAGAGAAGTAATAGTAACTCAAATGTTTAATTTGACCTCAAAAAATGATCTCTGGATTTGCAGCTGTCTTTGGGTAAGTTCTTTCTGATGACTATCCAATGTGACATTTGTGGACATGAAAGCAGTCACAAACTTGTTAGCCGTGTTCTTATGGTTGTGTATTAGAGGGACGCGTATTAAAGTTTAAACTCCAGGAATTTGGATTATTCCTCAAGGATTTTTCTTTTGCAAATCTTCGTGTGAGCTCAATGAAATGTGAAAAATATTGAATGAAATTGTTCTGTTATTTGGTGTAAGAAAACATATTGCTATGATATTAAATTGTCTTAAATAAATTGTTTTTTTTTTGTCTTTAAGGTTACCCTGAAATAAATAATGATGAAATACTGAGATACTAAGCTTTGAACAACTGTTCAAAACTTAATATTGTATCTTTTTTCTGTTTTAGATCACTCCAAAATAAAATTCAGATTTTATTTTGCAGTGTTACCCAGTAATGCAAACATTTTTTTTTCTTAGTTTTGAAACGGCTACTGGACGACCAGTTTTATAATTTACTGTTGCAGAATCACAAGCCCCTGCCCTCTGCTGCTTAAGACCGTTCCACATTGAAGGCTCCCCACTGGCTCATCTCACCTTACTAGAGCTCATTTCCACAGCAAAATGGAAATTTATTTTAAAAACACAAATAAATTTAAGAAACTACTAAACATCGTAACATTCAGCAAACATATCACAGAGGAAGGCTTGTTAAAGTGGTTTCACATATATTTTTAGAAGCATCCAGACTATTGTTGCATTGTTTTTTTCTCTCTTTACAGAATTTCAGAAATATAATTGATGTATTCACTGCATTCTTTTTATATCAGTTATGATTATGCAGTTTAATTCTATTGTTAATTTGAAATAACCTTCAATATGATATTCTTTTATAAATTAATTTAGAATATTTTATTTTTGTATTTTAAATTTTTTCTTCTGTTTTTTTTTGCTGTAATTCCTAATTTGATATGCATTTTAAATTATTTTGAATACTTCAAATGCTACACTCATGAACCAATTCATAATCCTTCATTTTAATTAATTTATATTGTGAATATGACTAAATTCTTCCATTGTAAAACACCTGATATTTGCTGTTTATTTTTTTTATACTTTTATCTTTTCTTGCATGTAATATGCTACAAAATTAAACAGACTTTTTGTTACACTGCTTGATTTTATTCTATACTCCTCTTATTGCTCATGTGTAACTCTGTGTTAAGTACTAGGGAAGTTGCATACTGTTAGGTGATATAGCCGCTGCAGCTATACATTAAGCATGATTAATTGCATATAATATTTAATATATTAAATTGTGCACTAGAAAAGAGTAAATAATTCCCTACAGGTAATTATTAACATTAACATTTAAATGTGCATCTATTATAAGATTTTATTTAGGTATGTTCTTTATAGATGTTAAATGATACAAAGGATAAATTAAACAGGCGTAGGATTTAACAAGGATTTTTTTTCTCTTCCATTTTGAACTTAAAAATATCAGTTGCGTTTAGGTTCAAGTTTTTATATTGCCCGATCTTAATTATGAAGCTTTAAACGCATCGTTCTTTGTCACAAAGTTTCATTTATTTATCTGTGCATTAATATTAATACAAACTATATTCTTATAATAAATAAATTACATCATCCCTCGTCCCATTTATATTACATCCATTTCATAAAGAATTCATGAAATACACTGAAAGTGAGAAAGAAATTAGCAAGATTCCACATTCTTTTACTTTATGCAAATAAATTAACAAATAGAAAAATGTAAAGCAGTGTTCTGATTATATTAATGGTTATATGCATAAAAAATATCAAATTGTATCCACAATAGTTAAATAAAACAGACAACGAAACAAATGGCGCTTGCTCCAAATCTGTTTGGGGATTTTGATATAAAGATTTGTATATTTTGTAAATAAATAGAAATAATCCTAATATTTGAATTTGGTATTATTAAATTCAGATTATTGAATAGTTTTTGCACTGCTTGTGTTTTTATTTTTAATATTTTACTGCTGGTTTAAAATTAATGTCATAATTAAACAACCCTGTGGACTTTCAAAGGTTCTTTATCTCGAGTGGGAAAAAAATAGTTGAAATGTGGTAAATAAATCAACTAATGGCCACATTTCTGTTTTTCGTAACAGATCTTATTTTTTATTGAGGAGAGTCAATTTGGGCTTTCCATTTTAGAAAATAAAACAATGACAATATTACAAATAATGAAATTGTTACATCATTCACAGGGTTACAGTCAATATACATTTATACAGAAATACAGGATCTCCCACATCAGTCACAGTGGTCTGAACCGGCACTGGTCTATTATGTGGGCATTAACAGATCAGTGGAACAGGGATATCCCCCTGACTGCACTAATCAGGAGCCAGAGTGGTATTTGGTGGAGGGGGTAGATGTTGGGGGCAGGTGGGAGCAACAGAGGGGAACACACAGGAGAACACATGTGCCAGGACGCTGTAATGGTACAAATGTTTGTTCAACAGGGGAAAATACACGGGCTTACTCTTAGCAGCAGCCAGTATTTGTCCATCAGCAGCTTGCTCAAGTCTCCAAAACACTGAAGATTTGCCTGCTGCAGAATTCACAAACTAAATGGGCTTGAAAATGTCAGTCTAAGAACATTTGAAACACATCAGTAGAGGGCGCCATGCTGCTTCCCGCTGCAGCTGTTAAACTACACAACATGAGGCTGACTTCTTTACAACATGGATCGGCTCATGTTTATCATGTAACTGTAACACTCAGACTTTACCCTTTTCCTCCGTCCTTTAAAAAATGGCACACTGTAAACGGAAGGATGAGTAGTTCTGCTTTGGATCGCAGTTATAAAGATTAAACAAATTGTTTTGCTACACAAAATGTAGTTCAAAAATGTGGAACGCAATCATTGACGTCACAGCCAAAAAGCATTTGAAAAAAAGTAAAACACTTTTTTAATGAGTGCAGCAGGAGTCTATGTATGTAAATTAAACAATGTGCACAAGTATCTTTTTTAAATATATATATATTTACAAATAACCAACTGTTTGAGTAATCATAAAATAATAAAAATATCCAACTACATCTCAATTTTGAGTTCCACTGCCGTTTGAGGGAATAATTTCACTTACATCAAATATTCTGTCTCATTTCAGAAAAAATAAAAAAAAGTAATTAAAGTGAAAATTTTCTTCAGAAATATTCTTGCTATAAATGTGTCACAGATTAATCAGAAGCCTCATTTTTTATACATTTTGACAATATTCAGTTGCTTAAATTAAACGTAAGGGGCCCACTGTTCAATGTGCTCCCTGAACTGCAACAATGTAGAGTTGCAAGTTTACTTTATAAAATTTTACAATGCAAATTTAAATATTTTTCCAAATTTCACAATGCAAATCTGAAATTTCAAATGCAAAACAAGCACTTGCCTTACAAAAAAAAAAGAAAAAGAAAAAAATAGACAGTAAGCAGAAGGGATTACCCACACTCTCTTTAAGGTAGTTCCTTGAAGTAAATGTCAAGAATAATTGCTTGATTAATAACTCAAAGTCTTGGCAGCATCCACAGACAAGCCTCTGAATGAGCTATAATGGGACTGGAGTAAAGAAATATTGTACCTTGCCAGCCTTTCGCATACTGCAAAATAATTTCTTGCACATTAAATGCTTTTCCTGATGACGGAATATTTCCCGTACTGTGAGAATACATGCTACATTTTAAAACAAAACTGATGGGCTGGTACATGCTGCGAAATAAAAAATAGAAATGGAAAAAGGTCAGAAAAAACACTAAGTTTTGGTGGCAACTAGGTCACAGTACTGCATCTCACTTTGCTTCCCCGTTTTCTGTGGCTCACGATTCTCCCCCTCTACTTTTACAAAGCGTTTTATAGAAAATTCCAGGGCAATATTTGCTATTATGTATCCTGCTGCAGAGGGAAAAAAAAATCAATCCCTCTCTGCTTTAAAGTCGGAGGACAGCTGGGGATAAAGTAAGATAGGATGACAGAGGTGGAGTAACTGAGGTTTCTCTCTTTATTTTCAAAGAGAGTATTTAGTGCCAGAGCTGCCTATAGTGGGAACATGAAAACTCAGGTCAGCGTCTGAAGGTTTGGTTCAAGTAAACATGAGAAGCATTGTCCAGTCTGGAGGAATCTCAGTGGCACATACCATTAGGACAAGACAAGACACAACTGCTACGTTGTTGAATGTTAATATGCCTGCTGCTGCTGATGCGTTTTAAACACACCGAGACTGAACCAGACAACTGGCCAAAGCCAACTAAGAGTAGATCAGAGGAAGCCGTTTGACAGGTGGTCGACAGGCATGTGTGTTATCAGGAGGACAGAGAGAAGAAATCGGTGCCTGGGCAGAGAAGCTGTGATCGGGGTGCAGCCGCCCCACTGTGACCAGACACATCTGACCGATGGCTCACAGCTGGACACCCATGTCTGTCTGTCAGCTCTCAGGGCAGAGCCCGGCAGGAGCTCAGCATTACTGCTCATCATTTAATGGTTGTGTGCATAAACCCATGTCTGATTCACCATCTCTGAAGAGTCACAGGCTTTTCTTGAACTCAATCTCCCCCTTTACAAAACTTACAACAGGTTAACAGCAACAACACAAACCAGGACTGGCAATTCTGTACTCATGTAACCATTAGTCCTCATAAAATGATATACAATGAATGCATACAAGTGAAGAACAGAAGCTTTTACAGGATAAAGCTTTATCTACATGGTTTTGTGCATGACTTGTCCTTCAAAAATAAATGGAAAGCAATGGAGGAAGATCCCGAGAGTTGGTAACAAAAAATAAACTCAAACTCGTGGGAACAATAGAAATTCAAAAATAGTCATACCAGAATTGCAACAATATAGCACACATTTTAATTTTTATTGAACAAATGTATGACTGTGACATGACTGTGAATGTAAAACAACTGTGCGGTATCAAAACTTTAATCATTGAAGCATAAACATCCTTTTTTTTTTTTAACAGGAAAACTGGAAGAATACTGAATATAGTACTAGACTAATTGCTGCAAATCAAAGCACTGTGAAATTAACCACTCACTCAGCATGCTATCAAACACAAGATTCGACACTGTTAGAAGCTACCTTTTTCTTTGTGTGTGTGACATGAGTGCAACATGTGCAAGTACGCACAGACGGCACTTCAGATGAACACCCTGAAGGAGGATGCTGTAACTGGATTATTTCGTCTTTATGTAGAGTCTGATGTAAACAGTAGAACCTGTTTTTTTTTTTATTCATTTATTTATTTTTTTATGTTTTTCTAAGAATCTCTGCTGGAAGTCAGTTTTGCTATTTTTTGCACAAGCTAAAACGATGCAGCAAGAGGCAACAACTACTTAAATCCTCCCTGTAGTACCTGTAGTCATTCCTTCAGCTCTTGAACTAATCGCCTAGAATAACTATCTCTGAGTCATCATGTTATGGCAGGTCAAGTGCATCTGATATGTACAGCACAGGATCATGACTAGAGTGTGAAGGGGAAGAGTTCTATTTGGCAGACTGTGAATATTTCACTGTGAAAAAAAAAATAAACTAGTCTTTAGTTAGAGGAAGCATGGTAAGAGGGATTCTTCAATACAAAATATCAACATTAAAAATTTCTCTCAGTGAGAGAAAAGTTTTTCTCATTTTCTTTCAAGCTGATTTCACTGCAAAATTCGTCCATTTCACTGATTGTGGTTTTAACATCAGTCTATGCCACAAGTTGTCCATTTCATGGTTTGCATTTCTTTTTTTTTCTCCTTTTTTATTTACCTGTGGTACCAGTTGGGCGCGCATGCCAAGTTCCCATTTGTCCTCCAAAAGGCCACAGAGAACATTGCGTTTCCAGATGCGGTCCAAAATTTAAAACCAGACACTTTCCACGCTTTGTTGAAGATCCTCTCTTCAACTCTTCCTTCGTTTCTTTTGTTGCCCTTTTAAAGGGTAGCTTTCCTACTCAGTTCTCTAGTGTACAACCTCATATCATCTATAAATTTAGATAAACTCCTTTCCTTATCAGTATTTTTTCCTTTTCTTTAAAAAAAAAAAATCTTTACAAAATTAGCAGAATAAACAAAAAAAGGGGGTAATAAATGTTGAAAAAAATAAAATTGATGGAAGATTGAAAACTGATTTGCTGGTCACTTCTAACCTCCCGTGTCTCTGGCTCTAATGGTGGGTTTGGCTGTGGGCCTCCTGGATTCTTCAGCACTTTGACTTGCAGCGTCACAGCTCTCCACAACTTATCCCAAGCATGGAGGGAGAGCCAGGGAAGAGGGAGAGGAGGAGGAGAGAGGGACAGGAGAGGGGAACGTGGGGCTTGATAGCAGCCTGGTGGGAAGACCAGACACAATGCCACACAGGAAAAAAGAAAATCCACTCCATTCTCCACGTCCAGAGCCCTGTCTCCCAACACCTTTTGCCCCCCTCTGCTCCTCTCAAGAGGGTCAAACCTCCACTGACTGAATCTGATTCATCTGTGCGCGCATCATCTGGACGCTGTTCAGGATTTTCTTTTGATGGCCTGCTAAAGTCACACCAATCCTCAAGATGTCACTGTGAAGCACAAAAACAGATGTCAGCCTAATGTTACCACTGGTTATATACAATATTATTGATGCATGTATATTAAACAAAACTGTTGAATGCTTCAAAAAGCAATACATATTCAATACAACAGAAGTCTGCTGGGTAAAATCAGATGAGAAACAAGAGCAGCAGTAAAAGACCAAGTTTTAAAAGAGTTTCCTGCCTCTATTTTATATATATATATATATATATATATATATATATATATATATATATATATATATATATATATATATATATATATATATATACATTTGTATATATACGTGTGTGTGTGTGCATGTGTGTTATTTTGCTAAATACACCTTTAGATTATGGATGTACAGAAAAAAAAGTTTTTACAATTATCAGAATCATGAACAATTTGTTATAACTAATAGGCATCTGAGAATACTAAAATTCGAGGTTCTACAAGTCTCTGTTTTGAAACCACTATCGTTTGATTTATTAAAAATATGTTTTCTGCTACGTTAGTTTTTTCCTCTCTTGTAATAATTAGATTTTTTTTCTTATAGAAATGTTTCATGACAAAGGCTAAAAACTGTGCTGATCTTAACAATATTTTCCATCGCTTCAGTCTAAATTTGTTATCTCCAAAAGTAGACACTTATTGCAACCTTTCTTCCATCTAACCAGTACATTTTTCTTTTTTTGTTGTCCATTCATTTGCTATGACTCTGTTGTGACATGCTGTAAAAATTATTCTATTCAATTGACAGAAGTTTTGGCTGATTTGTTGGTGTATCACTTTTTATGGAGCTAAAGTAATCCTTAGATTGACATACATGTTTTTTGTTTTTTTTTTGCTGCATCTTACTCTATTTAAAGACCTTTCACATTTCAATAATGTGGCGGCAATGCAAACATTATTTAGTAACTACAGGGCAGCTATTTATCTATAACACAATACATTCTTCTACTCCTATGCTGCATCTCAGCAGTAACCACATTTGTTGGATTACACATTACCATCTGTTTGTCTGAAAAACTGAAGCTAAACATCTCTGTGGGCTGACCTCTGGCTTATATTGTTGTTCCCTGACAGGAAATGACTTTTGTTGTTTCTGTACAAACGTGATGATACTTTTTCCAGCAACTTAACCTTTTCCCTCCTGAAAGTAAGGATCAATAGGGCCCTGTTTAACACATGAAAAAGGCTTTTAAAAATCCCAAACTTTAAGTTATTGTGCCAACTGTTTAGCGTCCCAGCTCGAACATTATTTGAAAATAGCATCCAGAAATAGCATAATTTACAACAGGCCGCAGAGTCTTGTTTCTCCTAAGATTTAAACCTCAAACCTCTGAACACCCACTACTTTTCAAAGTTTTCTCTTGCACTTATCAGACTTTCAGTGCAGGCCAAGGTATCATTAACACTTACTCCATGGTCATCTGAGACACCACATCAAATGTAGAAAAGTCAGAATTGGCAAAGTTTTCTTTGTACTGGCCCATTTTGATGGCATCCAGCCACTCATCCACAGTGCTGAAGGTGGAGAAGTCTGGGATGCTGCGGTCCAGAAGAGGGAGATGGACCCTACAGGGGAGATAAGAAGGACGGATCAAGAATAATAATAGTTCAAAGTGGAAGATCTAACATCATGGTCAGTCCAGACCACCTGCAGATGATTCAAAAATGAATTATAATGTTACATTTTCAAAATGTTTGACAGCACGTAGAGAATCCCACAAGTCTAATTCATGACAAAATATTTTCCAAACTGTTTCCTCATAAAGGGTATTTTCCAAATGAGGTGATAGTCTTCAGGGAGCCAGCGTATTCACTGAATGTCTGTGGAAAATCTGGGTTGCGGTTCTGTACTATACCGCAAATGAAAGTAAAGGCCGGGATAATGGAAATCAGCAAAGCCCTGGCCCTGACAGCAAACTAACACCTAAAGCAGAGATGCCTGAAAATGTTTTGTTTAAAAAAACTGCAGCGCTGCTCTAACCCCAGGGTTGCCTGGAGCATTCGTGGGAAGGTTTGGATCGATCAAACCAAAAGGCTTTCATTTACATAACCGCTAGGCGCCAGGAAAAACAAGAAAAACTGCATTTGGCAAATGTTAAGAGTGCCACACATGACACTGTCGCAAAAGCACATGTATTTTAGTCAACAATTGAAAGCCTTCGTACTGACAGAAGCTGAGATGAATCATACACTTAAAGATGTTATCCATATCAGTGTGGAAGAAACCAAAATAAAAAGGCCTATTTTCTGTGACGCCAATGGAGACATGACTAAACGCACAACCAAATACCTCACGGGGGAGAAGAAGGAATCACAAAAAGGAGAAAAGCGCAGACTGAAAATACAAAGACTCAGCTTGTGTTTTACTTACCCTGAAGATAAAGGAGTCATAGCTTTCAGTGTGTTCGGATTACGGATCATCTTGTCGAGGTTGTTAACAATCTGGCTGAACTTGGGACGGTTGTTACGGTCCTTCTGCCAGCAATCCAACATGAGCTGGTGCAGCGCGTTGGGACAGTCCATTGGCGGGGGCAGCCGGTAGTCCTGCTCTATAGCATTAATGACCTGCAGGGGAGATGCATCACTTTAAGAAAGATATCACATATCAAAACATGCAGTTTCCCACAAAAAAATTATTAAATCTGAACAGGAAGCAAAAAGGTTTTGACAGCTTTGTATGATGTGACACAGATGCCTACTTAAATTACCCACTCTTCAAAATGCTTCAAACAAGAAAACATATCATTTAAGTAATTGAAACATTTTTTTTTTAGAATTTCAAAATATCATTGATTTCTAGTGTAGTTTGAAAAATACCTCTAGTTTTAAGCTGTTTATTTAAATTTTTCATTGTTGTTTTCAAAAGAACCAATAGGAAAGTACTGTAGAGTTAACTGTATGTTGCATTTTTCTGACACACTACTTTGATAGTGTGTACACTGATATCAAAACCTTTAAAAATACAGGTTTGGTGTTTTTTCAGCAACATGTTCTGTGCTAAAAATTAGAAAATCAGTCACCTTTTTTAGTATATTTAATGTTCAGTTCCTATAAAGCCACTTCACAGATATGTCTGACACTTGTATACAGAGGTAGTGCATAGTTAACAGAGAGGAACAACCCCAAGCACACTTGCAGGAAGGGCACATAATTCCCTGCTCATTATCAGGGTCATTAAAGAAACTCCATTCAGACGCAGATTAATCTTATTCACAAGACCTCCAAACGAGGACCCCGATGGAGAAGAAACACTATCTGGAGCTGCTAATATGATAACCGTTGAGGTTCTCAGTCCCTCTTAGCACATTAGTGTTCTCACTTTCAATTTGAAACTATTTTCATTATCTCTCTCCCCATAATTTGCTCTCTCCTTCACTACCCAGAGGGAAACAGAAAATGGAGACTCTAGTGAAGAGCAGAAATTGTCCACTGAACACTGCTGTGAATTTCAAATGATCTGATTATGTCTGTGTGTAAAGTGTGGGGGAATTTTCATATAAAACCCTTGTGTTTAGCCAAGAGAAAGGAGACACCATTGACAAATTTTGTCTCAGAGGAATTTGAGGCTTTATTAGAACGCAGCGAACCAAAAATATATATGTGCACTGAGAGTTGGGGAATAAATGTTTTAGGGTGGCCCCTAGCCTAAAAAAATTAACAGCAGGGGCAAAAAGCTTGTTAAATACGTACATCTTGGTTGGTCATGTCCCAGTAAGGTCTCTCTCCGTAAGACATGACTTCCCACATGACAATCCCATAGCTCCACACATCGCTAGCTGAGGTGAACTTCCTGTATTGGATTGCTTCGGGAGCAGTCCATCGGATAGGGATCTTCCCTCCCTGTGAAAATGAGGGGAATGACCCAAGTGAGGCAAGCGACACCGAAACCTGACCACCACAGTCTGGAGAGACACTATTGACAGAAACAATACACTAACAGTGAAATCCAAACTGGGAGGTGAATATAACAAAACTCTTAGGAGGGAAAGTGTGGTACATGGAATATTCTAGACAGAAGAAGGATGAAGAAAACAAGTGGAGAGATGACATTTGTCCTGATAGTGGGAACAGAGTGGAGGGGAGCGGGGGGGTGCACTGCAGCATGTACATCAATTCCTGGTTTAGTCCTTAAAATAACACAAAAAACAAACTTTCTGGCAGAACTATGCAATGAGTTGTCAAGCAAGGTCTTGTTTGACTTATTTTAGAAGACTGATAATATCCACCAAAATTAGTTGAGTGTGTATACAAGGTAAGAGTTCAAATGTTTATTACCAGAGCACTTGTGTACGTAGGATCTGATGTATCGTCCTCCAAAAAGCGTGAGAGACCGAAGTCTGACACTTTGCACACAAGGTTGCTGTTGACCAGGATGTTCCGAGCAGCAAGGTCACGATGCACATAATTCATGTCAGCAAGGTACTTCATGCCCGAAGCAATGCCACGCAGCATACCAACAAGCTGGATCACAGTGAACTGCCCATCGTTTTGCTGAGGAAAAGATATATTAGGTCATAAATTATTTATAGATCAAACAGAAAACAAGTCTCTTAATACATGAAGCTCACATGACAATACTATACTGCAATAAACTTATAAAGGCTAAATCTCAAGGTGAAATTTGCTTTGGTAACAGATCATTTCTGGGGTTGCTTGAAAAAGTATTTTACTAGGTTTTAATGGCATATGTGAGTACTTATGTTTAGATATTTTTTAATATTTCTGATATAACTTCAGAAAAAAACTTTATTCTTATTTTATTTTATGCAGGGACAACTATACTATTTAGACTGTCCACAAAATGCACTGCTTTCATGGTTGCAGTTTAACTCTTCTCTTAACCACATCTAAATTCTAAGTATTTACTGCATTATAGAAAATAAAAAATTTTGTTAAAGCATTTTATAAAGCAGCTTTGACAATGTTCCTCCAAGTTATTTGTTTTTTAGATTATGTGTAACGTCTGCCAGTTTGAATCAGTTTGTTGAGACTTCATTATTTATATTGTACTAACAGTGAAGGATTACTAAGCCGTGCTGTTGAGAGTTTACTTCTCTTCTGTTATGCATTCTAGCATATAAAAACACCATATGGATGTGTTAACAAGGTCAAAAGCTTGATTCTCACCGGGGGTGGCCTTTAACCACCAAACTGCCAGCCATATGCCAGTTTTTTTTTAAAGATTTTTACTTAGGTTGTCTTGTTTAATAATAACCTTGCAATCGCTCGACCTTTTGATCAAAGTTTTATGCAAAATGTCTTTGTTCGCATAATGAATCACAATTAAGATATAAATTAAGACATATACCGGGAAAATATGCATGTATTGGAGAGAGCTATAACGATTAGGGTGATGGCAAGTAGGTCTGCCAACATCAAAGATTTCAAAACCAAAAACATACAGGAAAAATACCCGTGGACATAAAAGTCTCATCAGCCTTTATAAGAAAGATTTCACAGCTGTGATATAAATAAAAAAATTTTATAGTGATTATTGAGAAGTTTACACTTTCATCATGCCTTTGTTTACTAAATTACAAGAAAAAAAACTACAACAAAAAAACCCACATCTGTTGCATTATTTTATTATCCTACCTTGTGATGCGTTTTATCACAAGGTAGGAACACTGCTTTTTGCCTGAGCTCACTCAATACTTTCACAATCTCCTTGTTGTTAAACAGCATTGTTTACACATGTCTAAACCTCCGAATGTTTCCTTGTGCACCGTTGGGGCCTGAATGGAGAAGTGTGACGACCAGGTGGTGCTGGTAAGAGTTCTGACATTGTGGAATGGAAGAATTAAAAAAAAAATCTTCAAAGAGCCCAAGGTCACCAAGAAAGACCTGCAATTAACATCAACTGTTTTTCAAGAAAATAATTAATAACACGCTTCGTGACAATGACATCTATACCAGTTCACCTCACAAGAAAAGACATTTGGAAACTTGTTTAAAGTTTGATCCCCGTTTAGACATTTCAATTAATAACAGGGGAATTAAAATGATTATTTGTCTATTTATGATTAGATGAATAATTAGATAGGTTTAGATCATTATTTATCTTCCTGAATTTCAGAGCAGGTAAGGCACTGCACTTTATCCTAAAATTACCTTTAGTGACAAGATTGAGGAACGAACATGTAGTTAGTACAGATCAAACAATAGTTATTTTCAGCACACATTTTAAAAGGGAATCCTCTTGGTGCTGCACACCAACAGGTTTTGGTTGAGGGCAGATCTTGCCTCTGTTTGACTAGGCAGGACTAAGCTGGGACTGGCTGTCTGCATACAGCTGTCCCCCTTTCCGTTCTGGTGACGGCTTTATACCCCATGCTCGGGTAGTGTCTGGAGCAGCGGTGCAGCTGTGCCTCCAACTGGGCACACCTGCATTACTTCCACCACCCACCATGATGCGAGGAAACCAGAAGACCCTGGATAATGGGGCATGGGAGCATAAGGTTGAGGGGGGACTGACAGAAAAAAAAGCTCACAGTGGAAATAGCAGAGCAGGCGATAAAGGGCCAGACCACAGCAAAAATTCATACAACCTATTTCTCTTTCTAACATTTTACTCCTCATTAGCTGAGTGGATAACTCTCATCATGCCAAGCTGCCCATCCTTGTGTAGCACAGCAATTAAACAGAATGTATTATTCATGAAACCTTTCACGCACATACACACTAGCACCTAATCTAAAAGCCATCTTGGCATATACTTTAATTGGACCAAATCCCCCTATGTGATTTGGGTCAAGTCAGGGGAAAGGCATACTCCCAAATAATGTCAGTGAAGGTCTTGTTTGAATTTCAAGAAATAAGTCATGGAAGTCTGGAGTTCATTCTGTTTATTTTCAAAGCTTATAGGTGGCTCAAGATTCAGTCCCAACTATGATCTCTCAATCCCCGCTCCATTTCCTCAGCTTGTTTTTCCTACAGCAGTTAAGCCAAACCTTCAGCAGGCAGCTCAGTAGTCTCTACTGCCGCTGTTGCAAACAAACAACCATCAATTGCTCTAAAACATACAAATCATGTTCAGAGGCTTTGACACTGTCAGCAGCTGTTGCCAAACTGTCACTGTTGGGTGCTACAAAGCTTTACTGTTGTTTTCAAAACAGTGGGCTGTCAAATATGTTTAACATGCATCTATATATGCAGAAAAACAGCTTTCTCCGCAAGATCAGATTCCCCTTGCAAAACAAACTAACAAAAAAACAAACTGATCCTTTGCCTCTCCGAGGTCACAGACAGAATGCAAATAAAGGCTCTGAACCCGAGCTCAGCGGTGCGCTGACAGAGGTTTTTATGTTGAATTTGAGATGATGGCTTTGATGTAGTCTTGGAGGAGGAAGTTAGCATTGACAACTTGGGATGGTTGTCAGTGGTAAAGACAGTGTTTAGGCATCTTAAGCCTACAGTGAAATTGCATCTCAAAGTAAAAAAAAAAAAAAAAAAAAAAAACTTTTATTAATGCCTGATTTCTAAATGTGTTGTTTATACACACACAGTTTACTGTTTTATGAAACACATTCAAAAGTATTGCGGTATTTCATAGACATACACTCTATAAGCTGGCAACTTTTTCACAGTCAACCCTGATTTTTACCCACCCTACTTTGAAGATGTGCACCTACCTTTTAGGTATCACTAAATAATAGACTATTATTTGCATCTCCTTTTGTCAACACGTCTTAAGTCTACTGAAGTTTATATTTTCTTTTAAAGCCATAGGATTGCTATGGCTTTATTCATGAGCATGACTTTCACCTGTTGCTTGGTCATTTTAAACCACAGCTTCTAACTCAGTATATCATAACTGGCTTAAGTTTATAAATTTAGATTATTACACAATTAAAGAAGGTGATAATAAAAGCAAACCAGCCTCAAAAACCACTACACTATGTTCATAATTAATTTCTGCTGTTTTTATCCTTCCATAAGGATTTTTTTCCAAAAATATCCATTATTATCACTTATTTTTATTGCAGGAAATGATCTAAAGACCCCCACCTTTTGTATATCATAAACCGCAGATGAGTCAGAGTCCCAACATTTGGAAACAACTTCTCTTGACATTTTTGGACATGAAATGTAAAGAATCGGCTTACAAAATATGTACAAAGTCTTTCTTCACAGTCAATGAACCCATTTATGAATCATGGAGTCCATTCAGGTATTTCTCTGTACATTATCTTTACACATTCAAAAAAAAACTATTTAAAAGCTGATTTAAATAAATCAAGTGATAAAGTCTATGTGTAATTCTTATAAAGCATTCTAACCAAGCTTACTGAGAGTGGTTGATTAACAGGTATCTCAAAGTAATTCTATTTTAGAAAACACCATATATTATGAGCCCGTTATTTGTACACTGCTCTGCTCATTCACTTAAAAGGCAACAACATCAAATACAGTAGAAGCAAGCATGCAAAACCATCAGAACAAAAGTCTTTGATTTTATTCTGCAACTATCCCAACACAGTTAGAGATGTGCTGTGTAATATGTCATCCTGTAGTGGTTTCATATTTAAACATGTGACATTTATTTTAAATCTTGAAAAGTATCTGAATAATTTAACGTGGGATGTAAATGGAGAGCATGGAGGTTCTATATAACATCCCTTGCTGGGGAGATTGTGGAAAATTAAAAAATCCAATGAACTCATGAGCACTTTGTATTTCATGTCAGGGAGCAGAAGACAAAAAAATAATTAGAATTTCATAAGCATTCATGCGTGGTGCTGCATAATAAGCAGTGAGCCCAAGAGTGACAACAATTCTTCGCTCCACCTGACAAGACACTTTATGAAACAGAGCACAGTAAAGGCTGACAGAAAATATTATTGAGAGATGGGTTAAAAATGAGCATTTGCAATTGAGTACAATAACTCTCCGTTGGTAATAAGGAGCTACTACGATAAAATTACCTCCAGCAATTGAATTTGATTAATCTTTATTATGCGAGTTGTTGAATTGTTTTCTAGATATTAGTATGCCGTATGTGGAGCAGGACTGAATGTCTCTTGTCAGCTTTTGACAGATAGTATGAAGGTATCTAAAGAGTTGTTTAGTGAAGTAGAATATGCTAGACAGAGTTGTTATAAACTTATTATGCTGAGATCATTGAATCATCTTTTTTATCCTCGTCAAAGCACAAGCTTTGAACAGGGACCTCCAAGCTTCAAAGGAGGCAATTTTTGAGGCCAACACTGTTGTCAGAGCTATCATTACTCTGTAGAGCTGTAAAATTGTTAGTAGTAAAAGTAGAAGCATAAAAACTGCTATAGGGGAAAAATTTCTGGTTTCTTACTCTCAGGAAGGTATCAAGGGATCCATTCTCCATGAATTCAGTGATGATCATTACAGGACTGCTCTTGGTAACCACTCCTTCAAGATGAATGACGTTAGGATGGTCAAACTGACCCATGATGCTGGCCTCGCTCAGGAAGTCTCTCCTTTGCTTTTCGGTATAGCCAGACTTCAGGGTCTTTATGGCCACAAACATCTCTCTTTTTCCCGGGAGCTTTAAGTTGCCGCTGCACACTTCCCCAAACTCCCCTGTTAAAAGTAACATGAAAAAAAAGATCACTTTACAAATCCCCCATAATTAAATGTGCAACTAGAAATATGCAGCATTCCTGCACCTACTTTGACTTAGTAAATAGCTTCGAAAAATGCTGTATTCCAATCCTGTTTCAGTAAGATTTCTTCCTTACCTGCACCAATGACCTGTTCAATCTTCACGCAGGATATATCAATCTCCTTGGCAAACTCCCTCACTGCCTCATTTGGGTCCTCATACGTGAATGGATCAATGTAAATCTTCATTCCTGGAGACACTTGGAAGACAAGAAAGAGCCACTATAATATTTAATTGATGTGGTCATGTTAGCAGACCTATGGGCCAGACAGTCAAATGCAGTAAGATACAGCAATAATTCATTCATGTTCCATTTCCACTATCCTGTGCAATTATGGGATATTTTTTTTCTAAGACATAAAGTTAATGAAGGCTGGAAGATGGAGGAGGTACTGTAATTACAAATGGTGGTTATGACAAGTACCTTATGGCCACTGTGTGTGGTTGTTCAGTCAGCAAGGACATGGTACCTTCAGTTATCTTATCTGTGATTTAGTGGGTTAATATATATATCATCTCCAGTGAGCCACAGTGCCATTAACACTCAGGAGAGGAACCGGGGTCCTGTATTGGCATCGCTCAACTCCACCTCTAGAAATAAATTGGCTGTCCTAAGCTGCAATGCCAGGTAAATTGGCTTAAGGTGGCCTTTAAATGTGTGGGGACTTAAGTGTCCTGAGTTTTAAATCCGATTATACTGCACATACCTCCACATCAGACCTGAGGCCATCTGAATGGATGCTCAAGTCACACATGGTCGGCTGCAGTGCAAGAATAGCATGCACATTGCCTCAAAACCTGGCAGACTACAGCGAGAAAACATGCTGCAGAAATGGAACAGATGGAAAAGATCTTACCCTGTGCAACCCCCCATTACTAAAGCCCACAATCTCTTCTCAAGCTGAAGCACGGTTCAAAAGACCACCTTCCTTTAATGGCAAAGACCACCATAAACAAGGGCAAAAGCCTGAACTATGAGTGGTGTGAGAACAGGATGCACACAAGACACATTGGCTTCTGATAATATCTGTGAAATAGCCAGCTATTTACTGGCACACTCTTGACTGTAGCTAAAACTGGAGTCCTTTGCACAGCCTGACTGAATTCTGCTGAGAAAGTTATTATCTTATGGGTGAAACTGACTTCCAAAGAGGAGAGTGCAGAGACAAAAGTGCTGAGACAAAATTACACAGTTGTATAAATTCAACAGTTAAAAAAACAGATCTGTTAATGAGGTCAATCAATCAATCAAATAGTCAAATTTTATTTGTATAGCACATTTCAGCTACAAGGCATTTCAAAGTGCTTTTCATCATAAACACAAAACACAAAGTCAAACAACATAGAATATTACATTTCAAATACAATTCTAAACAGGTGTGTTTTTAGTTGAGATTTAAAGGAAGTCAGGGTTTCTGCTGTTTTACAGTTTTCTGGAAGTTTGTTCCAAATTTTTGGTGCAGATGCTGAAAGCTGCTTCTCCTCTTTTGGTTCTGGTTCTGGGGATGCAGAGCAGACCAGAACCAGAAGACCTGAGACACAACAACAGCAGATCTTTAATGTATTGTGGTGCTAAACCGTTCAGTGATTTGTAAACTAACAACAGTATTTTAAAATCTATTCTTTGAGCTACAGGGAGCCAGTGGAGGGACTTTAAAACTGGTGTTATGTGCTCTATCTTCCTGGTTCTAGTGAGAACGCGAGCAGCAGCGTTCTGGATCAGCTGCAGCTGTATCTATTGATTTGTTGGACAGGCCTGTGAAGACGCTGTTACAATAATCAATGCGACTGAAGATAAACGCATGAATGAGTTTCTCTAGATCTGGCTGAGACATTAGTCCTCCAATCCTGGAGATGTTCTTCAGGTGATAGAAGGCCGATTTTGTAACTGTCTTTATGTGGCTCTGGAGGTTCAAGTCCGAATCCATCACTATTCCCAGATTTCGGGCATGATCGCTAGTTTTTAGTTATAATAACTGAAGCTGTGCATTGACTCTATATCGTTCCTCTTTAGGTCCAAAAATAATGACTTCAGTTTTGTTTTTGTTCAGTTGGAGAAAGTTTTGGCACATCCACACATTTATCTGTTCTAAGCATTTATTCAGTGATTGGATGGGTTCAGAGTCACCTGATGACATCGTAATGTAGAGCTGTGTGTCATCCGCATAGTTATGGTAGCTAATATTATTTCCTGTTATAACCTGAGCTAGTGGGAGAATATAAATATTGAATAAGAGGGGTCCTAGGACTGAACTGTGGGGTACCCCACATGTGACCTTTGACCTCTTTGATGAGAAGTTTCCCATTGAAACAAAGAAATCCCTGTTCTTTATGTAAGATTCAAACCAGTCGAGCACCGAACCGGAGAGTCCAACCCAACTTTCCAGTCGATTCAGTAATATATCATGGTCGACAGTGTCAAAAGCTGCACTGAGGTCCAACAGAACCAACACCGTGGTTCTCCCACAGTCCATATTTATATGGATGTCAATGAATACTTTTACGAGGGCAGTCTCCGTGCTGTGGTGAGCACGGAAACCAGATTGGAAAGAGTCAAAGCAGTTGGTCATCATGAGGAAACTATTTAATTGTTTACACAGTTTTTTCAATAACTTTGCTGATGAATGGGAGGTTGGAGATCGGCCTGTAATTCTGCAGTAGTGATTTGTCCAGATTGTTCTTTTTTAGCAGTGGTTTGATAACTTCTGTTTTCAAAGCCTGGGGGAAAACGCCTGATGTAAGCGATGAGTTTACTATTTGGATCAGATCAGTAGCAATAACAGGCAGGACTTTCTTAAAGAAATGTGTGGGTAGGACATCCAGACAGCAGGAGCTTGAACTTAATTGACTTATAATTTCTTCTAGGGTTTTATAATTAAGTGGTTGAAAGTGGGTCATTTTTCCTGTATTGGTTTTGTTTGGGTACAGCAATGGTTCTGGCTGTAGAGTTGATGTGCAGATTAATCCTCTGATTTTTTGAATTTTCTCTGAAAAGAAGTCAGAAAACTTATTACAGGCAGCATTAGATTGGAGTTCAGGTGGTAATGTCATAGGAGGGTTTGTGAGCCTGTCAACTGTTGCAAATAAAGCTCGAGCATTGTTAATGTTTTTGTTTATGACATCTGCAAAGAAAGCCTCCCTTGCATGTTTTAGTGTTAAGTGATAGTTACGTAGTCTTTCTTTATAGATGTCACAATGAACGTGAAGTTGAGTTTTACGCCATTTTCGTTCTGCCCTGCGGCAGAGTTGTCTTGCAGATCGAACTGTTTGTGCATTTCTCCATGGAGATTTCGTTTTACCAGACACAACCTTTACTTTAATTGGGGCAATGGAATCAATGATATATAAAACTTTAGACTGAAAATCATCTACCAACTTATCTACATCATTACAGCTTAAGGGTGAGGAAGAAGAGTAGATTTGATTAAATGTTTCTGCTGTGTTTTCTGTAAAAGAACGTTTTGTGACAGTAGCTGTTTGTCCAAGTGGGTCAAAGAATAAAGAACCTTCAAAGATAACAGCAAAATGATCTGACAAGGCGACATCAGTTACAGACACATTGGAAATATTCGCACCCTTACTGATAACCAGGTCCAGTGTGTGTCCTTGAGTGTGTGTTGCTTGTTTGACATGTTGTGTTAAACCAAAGTTTTCTAAAATATCAGAGAGCTTTTTTGCTCCTCTGTCTTGGGGTTTGTCCACATGACTGTTGAAATCACCAACAATTATTAAACAATCATAATCAATGCATATGAGAGATAGAAGATCATTCAAATCAGTAAAGAAATTTTCCACGTATGTTGGAGTTTTGTATAACGTTAGTGTTAAAGTTCGTTTGTAGCCTTTAACCTGAATTCCAAGATACTCAAAAGAGGTGAAATGACCGAAAGAGATTTTACTACAGTTTATGGTATTTTTAAACATAGAAGCCACGCCTCCTCCTTTTTTATGTTTTCTATTCTCACTTAAAAAATTGTAGTTAGCAGGGGCTGATTCAATTAGTACAATTTGGTCATTATCGTCATTCAACCATGTTTCTGTCAAAAACATAACATCAACATTATACTCAGTGATGAAATCATTAATTAATAGAGCTTTAGCACAGAGTGATCTGGTATTTAAAAGTGCTACTTTAAGTGACTTGGAGGCCAAAAGATTTTCAGTCTGAGATTCCTTTAGGCAGGGAATCACTCTGAGGTTCGAATTAGGACCGCTGTATTTCATATTCCTGTTTTTTGTAAATTTTCTTGTAGTGATCCGGACAGGTAATGTCCTGTTCTGCATTTCCGGGGGGCCAGACGCATTCTGGAGGAAGACGGGTGTAAAGATAATATCTGGTCCCCAGTTTCAGACCTCAGACGCAGAGTGATGGATCCTCTGGAAAGTCAGGGGCAGGTGGCTTAAATGAAGTGAGGTCTGCTACGTGAGTGCTAAGGAGAGACGTGCCGAGGTGAACCTGTTGATTCATTCCATCTGTAAATTTAAGAAACTCTGGTCCGGAAGACATTTCTTCATTGGTATCTATTGAATCCTGTGAATGATTGGAGGAGCAGACAGAAATGTCCTTATCACAAAATTATCCATGCATTAAAGTCACTGAAACTCCATGCTTTCTAAACTATAAGAGGGAAGAAAATAATTGAGCAACTCCACTTATTCACCAAATTCCTTTGAAATTTTTGACAATAGCAAATGACTCATGTGCATTAGTATTCTAACGGCCTTTAACGTAAGTGAAGACTGACCTATTTCTGACATAATGGAATTAGTTGACTATGAAATGTGATGCCTGGAACACACAGTTGAACACAGACTTTGTTGTTAAATCCACACCCTAAGTGAGCGGAATCAAATAATGGGAAAGATTTCACAAAGGTGCAGGCCCGGGGTAATGAAAGGCCACTGTGCAGGGTCCGCAGACAAGGACAGCAGCAAGCAAGGTGGTAGCCATGGAGACAGGTGTGTGAGGCTGTTGCGTGCTGGACGAGTGCCACAGGGATAACTGCGTGACATGGCAGTCATAGATGCAGGTGTGTCTAATCCTGGAGCACAGGCTGTTGGGGAGAGTGAGCGGAGATGAGTGGTGGTGGTGGTTTACTCACTGTGGCCGCTGGTGTAGTGCTGCAGTTTGTCTGTGTATTCTGAATCACCCCTGTCAAAGCCACGCCTCCTGGGGAAAAGACAAAGAACTCTAGCTCTGGCTCAGAGAGAGGCAGTAAGGAGGGGGAGAACACTTGAATCAAACACCCCCAGGTGTAGCTAAGCTGGAGATAAATCAGCTAAAACCAGAATAGAGGGAGGAAAAGGGGTTTTTGTTTTGTTTTATTGCTGCATAGAAGAAGGCATTTACACAAGTATACCACACAAACAAAACTGGATCTTTCTTTTTAGAACCTACTTGGTTTTAGTGGACGCATTAACTTGTCATTGGTGGTAATTATTGTATATTTAATACATAATTTCCTTTTTTTCCTATACATATGTATTTTTTACAATCTACAGTCTACTGACAGAATGTCTTCCTGTTGTAGTATTAAAAACAATGTCAGTGAATTAGATTGTTTAAAAATAAATGTATTTATATTTAATATTGTTCAAAAGGTGAAAATTATAAACTAACTTAATTTTGCACAGATTCATATTTGTAACATTTGCATTTGTGCACATTTTGATAATTATGGTTTGCAGCTAAAACAAATCTCCAAAAATTTAAAATATGACACTGAGAAATCATTTTTAAAGTTTATGTTTTATGCTGGAACATGCAGAATTAAGAAGACTGTTGATTTACAGTTGCCCAAGATACAGTCATTAAGACTATCCACAACGTAAATGCTAAAGAAGCTGGCTGTTCACAAAATGGTGCATTTTAGCATATATATAAAAGGTTCAGTGGAAGAAACACATGATAGAAAAAATCCACAAGCATCATGGATAACTGTAATCTTGTTAGGATCGTAAGGCAGTCTTTTATGATTTTTATGAAAGTTATCAAAATATTTCTATTAAAGACTAAAACAGTAACCAAATCAGTTTATATAAAGTTTGCTCTTAGATAACATCCTTCTTTGTAGATTTTTAATATTTTTTAAATAACTCTTAAATAATAGAAGTTGATCTTTTCATTTTGACTTTCCAACACAATATTTATGTCACTTTTGAAACCACAACCTAAAATAATGATTTACTGCATACGTAAAAGCCTTGGGGAAATCTGCAGCAATAACACTGTAAGGTTGAGGAATTTATCTTGCACATGCTTTTCAGAGCTAGAAATGCTGCACAGGTGCAGACCTGCACTGTCAACATGACTGGCCCAAGTGGGAACTGAAATCCAAACCAGAATACATGAACATTTAATACTTCTGCAACTGAAGTATCCGCAGAACTTTAATTTTTAAACACCAAGACTTTTAAATGGACTGAATATTTTTGAACCATGGTAGTTTTATTTGTCCAACAAAAATGCAGAGACAAAAAAGGAAAAAACGACATAAAGTTAAAAAGATCACACAAACTGAAAAGTAAATTTCATTTTTAGTCATGTTTTTTTTAAGACTTTTACATGACAGAACAGACTCACCGGTTACAAACGATGATGATGACAACCAGAGCAATGAGGAAAACCAATCCAGCAGCTGCTGAACCAATGATGAGTGGAAGTTTCTCCTGAATGCTTGTGTTGTATTCCTCTATAAAAGAAGAAACACAGAGATGAGCATAATTCCATGCATGCACATACACACAGTCACACAGATCCACAAGCTGAAACATATGGGAAAGCATCTGAGCCTCTGCAATGGGTGGCAGACAGGCATACGGCTGGGTGAACCATTGAGCGTCTTGGCATCACTGCTGGCTGCACACAACATTTTACAAACCGCACCGAATGTGCTCCGATGCTGCAGATATGGACAAATCATCTGGCAGAAAGTGTGTGAAGTGAAGGGGGAAGAGAGCATATTTGGATGAAAAGCCGACTGGTCACACAGCCAGGAATGAGAATCTGGCGACTAAATGGGCACGCAGAGACAGAGAAAGCTTTATTTTTAGAGTCACATAATTTTTTTAGAATTATTTTTAAAATGTTTTATATGGGATTTAAATGATCAATTCAATGGATTCAGTTCAAGTAATTAAACTTAAAAAAAATTTCATAATGATATTGCTTCTGGAAAAACTTAATCTACCCTCTCTGCTTCTACTTTGCTGGAACTGTTAAGTTTTTTTTTTTTTATGTTTGTAAAACTGTTCTTCACTTTAAACTGTATCAGCAGCATTTTTCATGCAGCTCAAAATAACTTCTAAGTGGAAGTTGAACACAATTAGCATTATACATCCTCTGTTTACACAATATTTCCAGTTCTGAGTCAGTCTGATATTTTGTGTGTGCTGGGATCTGTGTGCGCGGCAGCATCACGGATGTTCCTGTGAGAGTTCAGGCTAATGATGGCTCTAGGCTCTGCAGGCTGATGGAAATGAGATGTTCAGAGGGGAATACCCAGACATAGCTCTAACATTAACCTACTTGACTGATGTTTACTAAATGTAAGCCATGTTTTAGATAAGACAAATTCAATCTGATCTCTAACCCAGTGGTTGTTGTAAAAAAAAAATGTTTAAACAATATTAGTGCTTGATGTAATTACTCATAATAAAATAATATGGTAAACAGCACTATGACAAAAATTTTTATCCTTTACATATTCATTCTGTTTTTGCTTTTTTTTTTGTCAGACTTACACATTTCAGATCAACAGACAAATTTCAGATACAGATAAGGAGAGTAAACAGAAACATATCAGGTTTTCATTTCTTAAGCTAGGAAAGCAGTGCAATCCAGCCTGACCAAGTGTGAAAAAGTAATTACACCCTTGATAAATTATGCATCACATTTGATTGACAACAATTTTGAAAAGCTGAGTTCCATTTTGCTAGCCACACCCATGAACAAATACTTCTAGACCTTGTAAGCCAGAAATGAATTATACAGAACCTGTCTGACAACATGAAGCAGGCAAAAAGAAATAAAAACCCCGGAAAAATAAAAAGAAAGAAACTGAAGTAGCTCAGCAAGCCAATGTCTGACGGTTTGTGTCATATTTGCTGTGTCTGGATACCACACTGTATGACCAAACTTGTAATACCTACAACGTTTTATCGCCATGTTATGGGTCTTACAGGATCATTTATTACATTAAGAGGGAAAATTCTATTCACACACAACAAAATTTTATTTTTCTTATTTTTAGTTACCTCAAATGACCTAAATGTGAAAACGTTTTTATTATTATTATTATTATTATTATTATTATTATTATTATTATTTATTTAGGTTATCTTTTTCTGTTATTGGAATTTGTTTGATGTAAGAATAACAAAAAGAAATATAAAACATAGAAGAAATCTATCATTTCACAAATACTTATTTACAGAATGGTAATTGTTTTAGAGTACTTGTGCTTTTTCCAATACATAATGCATCCTTCTCAGTCCTGCAGCTGTCTGAAATCTTACTGCCCTACTCAGTGTGTTGAAAAGCCAAGCATGAAAGGTGATAAGAACTCTGCGTGCTGCGGTGAGCATTGGCTGAATTCTCACCCTCCGTCATGGTCTGGAAGTACAGTTTGCCACTGTAGCGTCCAAACCCAGCTACAGTGCGGGCCCGGACCTGGAAAACATAGATGCTCCCAGACTTCAGGCCACGGATGACTGCCGTGTTGGTCTGGCTTCTGATGGTGGTAGAGTTATATTCTGATTGATCCTGGGGGCAAAAGAAAAAAAAAAAAAAATTCAGTAAGTTTCAGTGAACAATTATGAAATTGTGCAATTGCATAAGGTAATTATTTTTAAATGCTCAATAATGCAATTGCACATTAAGGGCCTAAGCTAGTGATAGAACTCACATTAAAGGACTTAAAAAAAAAATAAAACAATTAGCTGTATTATGAAGGGAAACATTGAGATGCTGCTGTTAGGAAAATAGTCTGGGTGGCAGTTTGAGGTCAGGTGGATCCTCTGAGCTACGTGTGATGATCAGAGCTATATTCCACTGCCATACTTTCCCTCTCCAGAATGTTGACATGTTTGAGAGCAGAGACTGGGACATTTTTAGCGGCTTCCTTCAATACGCTTCTCAGCATACACTTCTGAGTCACAACAGGAGCTGGGACAATTGTTTTGACAGCTCTCTCCAGCAGTGTCAGTAAGAGGAATGATAGTCAAAAGGCAAGCAACAGACAAAAGCTTGAGAAACTACATAAATGCTTCTCCTTGTGTGTTTTTTTTTATTAACTGACATGCTGGAGTACACACACATTTGCATCTGTGAGTGCTCTTTTGAGAAAGTATGCTGATTCGGAGGAGCTTGCCCCTCAAAAAACTATTTTTACATCAGTCAGCGTACCATTGTTTCAACCACAAGTCTCAGCACATCAATCCCCACTGGCCCTGCTGCGGGGCTGAGTGTGTTTTTTTCTTTCCCAGTGACTGACCGTGATTGTAATTGGAGCAGAGGTTCGAAGCGATATTCAGAAGCTACATGCCTCCAAGGATCTGCTGCTAAGCAATTGAGCAGCGAGAATTCACATTTAAAACACACTAACGAAACGATTCAGCTCTTAGCAAACAAACACTATATTTAGCTTGATAAGAATAAAAGACAATAGACTGTTTATGTTTAATAAGGACTGGATGAAGCATTTGCTACATGTACTTCAATGGCTATGAGTACCTTTTCATAATACTGTAGTTCATAGTCCAAGATGACACCATTTGGCTGATCTGGCTGAGACCAGGAGAGGGTGATGCTGTCCACAGTACGGCTGACCTGGTGCATTATAGACACAGTAGATGGAGCTGTGAAGACACAAAAGCAGTGTGTTACCTGAAAATTAAAAAGTACAATCAGCTTTAACTACACAGTCTCACTGAGAGAATCTATCTCATATTTAAGATCATAACCAAACAGAGTTCTGGAATGCTCTAAGCCCATAAACTCTACAACATATAATAATGTGTAGGCTCCAGCTGGAGCATCAAGGGGAGAAATTAGGCTTACAAGTCACAACAGTGGCAGAACCACATAAGCAGGCACAAGGGACTTCCCGATGTAAAATACGACTTTGATGAAATTAATATATACTTGTCATGGTGATAACAGAGTGCTTTCCTCTAATATTATTCAAAAACCACCAGACCACCATGTAAAGGAAAGTGGATCTTGTTATTTTACATACACACACACAAACAAAAAACCCCAACACAAAACAGTATCATAAGAGCCAAAAACAAATACCTCTCCTAATCAGGAGAGTTCTCCTGATTTAAAATTTATGCTGATTTGATTTTTAGACCAAAAGAACATCATCCATTAGGATTGGTAAATAGTCAAAAGAGTTAGATATTTTAAAATATTTCTGGGAAAACATCTGTGACTAAAAAAGAATCCAAACCACTGTGTAAGAAGCAACGGTAACAGAACTGTCAATAAACTCTAATAAAGTCATTTTTACAATATTTATGAATTTACACATCTTAAGATATTTTTAATTGTACATTATTAATGAATAGATGAGTTACTGTAAAATACACAAGAAAATTTTTGTAAACTGAAAATAAAAGGGGAGCCTTTTTAGGTCAAATATCATTAATGTATTGTATTCATTGTTTTATTTTGTCAAATACAAATGTGAACTACATTTTACAGAAATTAAAAAACTTTTTTTGCTGTTTTTAGGCAGTTTATGCAACTATTAACAATATTTATCAGTGTCTTATTTTGTCATAATCAAAACTAATACTTGCTAGAAAACATCATCATGGGTGGTCTTCTATAGTCTTACATAGCCAAGTGACCTTAAATATTGTCAGGTCAGACAGGGGCGTGATCACCCCAAGTTGTCCAGCAACCATTATGATTAGTTCAGGGTGCTGCAGGTCAACTTAAAGCTAAGAGAGGCTGAGGATAAAAAGCTCTGTCTGGGAAGCTTGGCAAGGCCTGTAGATCTCAGTGTCTGAGCCTCTCTCTGTGTGTGAATGAGTAGGGTGGGTTGAGGTGTCAGGGAAGGAGGGGTACTGGGCAAAATTTATGTACACCGAGCCCCACGCTCATCAGTTTCAGGCCCATGCAACTCACACACTCTGCCCTCAGCCAGCAGTGACTCCCCTGAGTCCAAGCAATAAAGTCAGAAGTCTCTCCCTCGGCACGCGTTCTCTGTTGAAAATCCATTGACTGGAAAACTACAAGTACCACGCCTCTATAATATAGGGCTGTGAAGTTGCAAGAGTGTAGTTGTTATATAATTATCTATAAATTATGCACATGATTTTAATATCATAAACTGATTACATATAAGTATTGGGAAAAAATGTGTCTTTAAGTCCTGTAAAGAAGGAAAAGAAAATGAAGTTATTTAAGTAACCGCAGTGACCCAGATCTAATAATAAAAGATCTGTCGGCAAAACTTTGCGTGTCCTTTCACTAAAACAAAAGCCTCCATCTAGCATAATAAATTGTGATATCTCACATAAAAGAGGCTGGAGAGTCATTGACTATGTTATGTGCAGCTGCCGGAAAATAATAAACTCAGACTCTGTTATTCATTTTAGCGAAACACTCTCACCAAGATATCCTGTAACTCTTTAGTATTTGGCATGGTGCTCCAATCCAGGAGTCAGAGGTACAGCAGTGTTTACAGTGTGCAGTCAGGACACCAGCCTCAGGAATCTCGTCCGTCTCAAAGTACTCCCTAGTTTGTTTGCAGTCACAAACGGCAACCTAATAAGGCAAACAGTTACTCAAAGGGGAACTCACGAGTATCCCATTACGGATGCACATATATTCAAGACGGCCACATGGCCTTTTCCTGCATAGCATTTCCATTAAACACACGGAGCAGCCATGCCCAGAAACCTGATACAGGGCTGGAGAAACAAAGGCAGCTCATATATTCATGTACAGAAGGATGGACACATGCCAGCATAAAAAAACCTGTTGGAGGAGAACATTGTGGTTTGTTTTTGTCAAAGGACAACTTCCAGTTAGCCCGAATGGCAGTTGGCACGTCTAGTCTCAAAGAAAGCAAAGACGGTAAAGTGAGAGTCAATTAAATGAGGATATGGCTATTTGAGGTAAATACTGCACACAGAAGTAAAGCGTTGAAACGTTGGGCATGTAGAGAAAAAAACAAAGATGTTAGAAATATAAAACCAGCCATGCTGCATATTTTAAGGTAATTCAGTACATGCACTTCAAGCTAAATTGATGTTTCACCAATTGCGTGTGGAATGCATTGGCATGCCGAGCTGATGCTTTACTGAAGTGATTGCTTTAGGACTGATTCGCATGTGAAGTCTATTTTCTTACATCAAATTTATGAACTTATTCTGCAAGTGTCTTTGGCACTTTAATTCCTCAAGCATACCTAGATTATTTTTTCCGTATCTTAATCTGTAATTTTGAGGGTTAAGTAAATACTTGGTTTCCTGTGTGTAAACATAAGTCGTCAAATTATGCCACTAAACACATGTTCCAGTCATTTCAAGTCATTTTCTGTTGTAGCAGTAATCATTCCTAAATCATGAAGATTGTATTCACTTAAATGCAATTAGAAATTAAAATGGTGGTTTGCAAAACCTTGTTATTTACATACTGTAAGCCAATTCTATCAAGTCTAATCTTTTTCTTCACTGACAGATTTATTCATAGGCTTTCTCAATGAAGGTTGTAGTCATGCTTATAAAAGAAATGAAGCAGTTACAAAGACAAGGGCAGGGATTGTAAGTTCATGTAATTAAATTAAATGGATGAATTGGAGAGAAAAATGGTGTGGTATTTTATGGTTTTTCACCAACACCGCAAAACATGACTATGTGTATATTCTGCATAGTTTTAACTGTGGACAGGCTGTGTCTACTTTTATTTTATTTTCAATAAATCACAACTTCTAAAAAGCTCAAAACAAATAATGGAGACAATCAAATCAAATAATGAATACGGGGTGGAATGAGACAGTATCAGGTTTCTTAATTGAACAAAGACAGGCAGCCCCAGCTGTTGTCAGAGAATTAGGTTTCAGACCCCACATTATTACCCTACACTGGATCTGATAGAAAAAACAGTCGCTTTGAGTCCACTCCAGAATGACACTCTGGCCTTGAACCAAGCTACTAGAACACAAAGGCTCTGTTTTGCTCCACATCTGCGATTGATGTTTTACTGCTATATCTGAGCACCTAATGGCATCCCTAATCAATTAAAGATGGAGTTTACGGGGATATTTCTGCTGATTAAAAACAGAACCAATTTACCAAGACATTTTTCCTCTACCACACGTAGTACAAAAGTGGGGCTTTCATCCATCCAATTAATGTGTGTCTCTGTAATGTTATTATATTGCTCTCATTTAGTGGGCTTTTCCACTCTCTCTTTGAAGATCTCCTTGACTTGTAGTGTTTGGCCTCCAATAATAGGCACCGTTAGGAACATGATGGGCATCTTCATTAAGTAAAGCTGATAAAAAGGGACCACTGGGGGTGACTGGCAGGAAAGCATTTTGGATACACACTTACTGCACAAACTTCCAGGGGGAAAAAAGAGTCGTGTTGTGTCAATATCCATGAAATACACAACAGCTTTTATTTACAGAGAAGCAGGGAGAACTAGGTTTATTTCACACAGTTCGCAGTCAATACTATGTAATAAACTAAAACCTCAGAAACAAGAAGATATCTTGAAAACCTCAAACGTTTTTATGCCTGTGGATCATATGCCACAGATAAACGTTTAAAGTCTTTTATCTGAATATTTCTTACAACCCACTGTGTCTGCAACCATGTGGCTCTGATTTGATTAGACGTTCTGCTGCAAAGAGCAATGCTATGATTTGGGGAAGATGTGGGGAGGTTGCGAGAACAGGTCAGGCCTTGTAAATCCCTTTCCCTTTTCATTGTAAAAATCAGTTTTCCCGCAGAGCAAACTCTCACAAGAGGGCCTGAACCAGTTGGCCGTATACCATCCAGCCTCCCAAACTAGCAGCCACTGCTCCCCTCCTTTGAGCTTCTGACCATTTATGAGTTGCAGAGACATCTTACAGGGAGAGGCCCATATTTGCATGTACTTTTAGCATGCTGGCAGACATCCCTGTTTCCCCAGCTGCAAAGGATTGTGGGCTTTACATTTAAAAAGATTTTCCAATGCAGTAAAGCTACAAAAGTGAGATTTCAGTTGATCAAGCTTTAAACCAGCTGCATTGAAAGAGACTAGGGGCTCTGATACACTCGTACAAACCCCAAACTAATTCTAAATTGGGCTTGTTAGAGGTTTGAATTGTTTTCAGGGGCTACCAGAGGATTGGGTTTCAATGCAGACCAACTTGTCAAATTTGTACATTTACCTTTGTAGAAAAGGTAAATGTAATGCAGATTGGTGTACAAGCAGAACATTTTGCAGAGGAAATTAAAAGCATTTATAGGTTCTGAATAAATGTGGTTCTTTGTACAACTTTTCCAGTGTTTTAAAGAGGAAGCACTATTCTTAAGAAAGGTGAAAAAACAGCAAATGGTATGAAATATATTTTCCGTTTTAGATAAAAAGTTTAGTGGGCTGTGCTTTATATGGGGTAAAATAAAAAAAAAATATGTCTTTTTTATAAAAAGTTTGCTGAACATTTGCACACTGTCAGAAATGTCATCTTATATTAAAGGAAAAAGTCCTTTAGAAAGGGTAAAACTGCCATTTCACGTGGTAAAAGCATTCCAGGCAGAATAAAGCCACAATTTTGCATCCACAGATTCTCTGAGGTCTTTCAGTCTCTCTGGGCCGATTAAGACTGAATAGACAATATTCGAGTTGTCTGCTGCAGCTGTGTAGATTGAAGCCTTTCACATGTACAGCCTTGGGTCAATGCTGCAGTTTAATCAGCAGGCAGCATATCTGCATTTAAACAACTTCTAAATGGGCAGGAATAAAATCTCCACAAACCACAGGCTGCATGTCAATATTATTCACAGTTGGAAAACAAGTGTGGGCTGTGGTTGTCTTTCTTTCCATTAAGACAAGGCTTTAGTGGTAGTTTAGATTTCACAATACTCTGAAAAGTAAAATGAACAGAATATATATATATATATATATATATATATATATATATATATATATATATATATATATATATATATCTCAAAATTACTGTGCACATATGTCTGACCACCATAAGATAAGGTAAGCGAAGAGAATAATAGAAAGAAAAGAAATAAAGGAATAAAATGGCTCTTTCAACATTTTGTCAATTTGTAGCTTATAAACCTATTTACTTTATTGGTATATCATGCAATAGGTCAGCACAAAGTAGTAGTAGAAGCTTAGCTCTCCCTGAGGAGAAGAAATTCTTACAATAGATTCTTCCACCTGAGTGATGGATTTGTGCAGTTCCTCCAATGGATGTCTTGATTGCTTCGCTGATAAATATTCTCCTTTTCCAAACAGTATAGAATCTCAATCCTTTCCACAACATTATCCCTGACATGTGCAGGGTGTTTTTTTGACTTGATATTCATGTGAACATCAAGAGCCCTTGACATG
This sequence comes from Poeciliopsis gracilis, assembly GCA_911649635.1. Classification (NCBI taxonomy): domain Eukaryota; kingdom Metazoa; phylum Chordata; class Actinopteri; order Cyprinodontiformes; family Poeciliidae; genus Poeciliopsis; species Poeciliopsis gracilis. Next base: position 5,229,924 of record CAJVRI010001403.1, read on the forward strand.
ACAGATGTATTCATAAGGCTGAATTACACAAAAGAGGACTCTGCTTAATAATTAGGTAAATCCCACGAAGACATGGTTGAAGAGCAAACCATTCATAAGTGTTAAAAATAATGTTTAGTTTTAGTTAAATGCTACTTTGTTTTCATCAATAAAACTATCCCAATAACCATGTTGAAATTTAATGTTGTATAATACCAAAATAGAAAGCAGTGCAAAGAGAATGCATATTTTTGCAAATCACTGCAACTCTCCACTAAACCAGCACAAAATTACAACTAACAAAATAATATAACCATACGTTCTAACTTTATTAAATACCACCAAAAATAAATATGTGTTAGCAGTGGCCATGCATAGGGAACAAAACAATCTTTTTCTTTTTTAATCTGGGCTGTGTTTTAAAGGTTTAGTGGCTGAGAGACCAAAGGATTGCTTGAAGCAAATTCTCTTCAGGGGAATTGAGTCCCTCTACCCAGAGGGAAAGAGTAAATATTCAATATAAAGCATATGGACTAGATGTAAGAGATTTTTTTGAAATGGGTTTACCCTACCCTAATCATCAGTATATTGTTCAGCATAATATTCTGAATACTTGCAGTTGATAACTATGTGATTTTTATGGCTTTGCGAGTAGGTAAGGTAATCTGAGCTTTTGAACATTAAATGAGCACATCATGTAAATGTACCAAAACACAGAATGGTCACTTTTGCTGCTTGATACAAAAACAACAAAAAAAAAAAACTAACAAAAAAAAAATATATCCACTTTCAATCACATAAAAGGTTTTTAGGCTCTTCTGCAACTTGGATTAACATTAAATTTTTGATGTTGTTGTTTTTAGACAAATGCATGCTGAGATACTAGGGTGAATCCTCCTGCCTAAATAACTGGATGACTATTTTGAGTTAACAAGCAGTCTTATAGAAATAATATATGACATTTTAATCCAGCCGTCATTCTTGTTTTAGAAAGAAAAGCTGGTTTATTTATGTCTGTTTTTTTAAACCAATGCACTGCAATGTTATTTTGATTAACAACAGTGACTTTTTGGCCCGACAGTAAGGTCATCCAGTTCTATGCAGTGTGGGGCTGCTGCAATGAGCGGTGAACAACAGACAGGATTATAAAAGATCATCTATGCTTATAAAGGTCCCAACCCCAAATTACAGATCAGACGATGGCAGTCGAGTTTTTATGATCTGCATCGTCTACGTGAGAAAATCTAGGCTACGCATTAAAAAAAGAGTTGCATTGGTACGGAGTTAGTGGGCCTGGGAGCTTATGTTCAGATGAAAAGACAGTTCCAAGACTGTTTCTGAGACAATAACAACTGTGTTTTGCATCAATCTTCAAAGAAATGTCAAAGGAAATTTTAATGCACTTGGCAAACATAAAGGGGTGAGAAAGACGAGCAGTCCGTGAGGAGAACTAACAGAGGGGGGGCCGTCATTGAGCTTATCAGAGATTCATTTGCTTAATTGATGAAAGTAACTCTATAAATTTTACAGAAAAGTTAATAAATTAAAAGCAGCGCTCTTTGAACCACTCTTGGATATAGCAAGTAAACAAATGACTACATTAAAGTAAATTCAGTTGTTTAGAAATTTCAGGATGCGGTTAAAGCACTTAATGATAATTAATTGTGCATTTGTATTTACTCCCTTTTACTGCACACTAAGCTGAAAGATCGTGGCCTTTCAACCTTAATTAATAACCAAACAATGTGCATTTTCTACTCGTCTCTGTTGCATATGTACAAACCAGCAAATCTCTGTGTAATGTGCTCAATGAAAGGGGAAAAGCTCACTAAATGATTTATAAATAACAGTAATTAGATAAATAATTTTGACGTTTTGTGGTCTAATTAACTTCCAGGAAGTCCTAATTAAATTCAGATTGCTCCCACAAACTATAAAAAGAAATGTAAAGAATCTCTCTGTCAACCCTGCATACCGGTTACAACATATTTAGTTTCTAAACATATCTTAATGTTTGACAGCTGTAATATTTCTTTTTATGCAGGCTGCTCGGTATCATCATAAATTCTGTGCATGTGTGTTTGGCTGGCTGGATACCAAAGCAGCTTTACTCTAAAGGTTCTGTCAGTGCTGAGCTCCAGGTGCCTGCTGAGGCCTCCTGTCTGTCTGCAGGGCTGACCTACCCTGGCACTCACCATATGTGCCCTTCTCATCACCTTCTGTCACAGTCGTACTGAACAATGTATGTTGGTGATCTTCACCTGACTCTCAGTCAGTCTCTTTATCATTTAGTCAACAGCTTTGACACTTTCAGCTATTTTCAGTTCATCCTTGCAAACCATTTCTTGGAGTAGTTTATAACAAAGCTAGTCTAACTTTGTAATCTTGATTACTCTAAAGACAAACAAGCAAAATTCATCTTGTGCTATTGCTGTTTATTATATCTAGTGTTATGAGGGTACAAATGACGTATTATGCCAGATGCAGATTTCTTGATTGTCAATACTATATGTTTGCAAAGGTTTGCAAAGTTATATTTTGCAGATTTTCATTAGATAAAATTATACAAATATATTCTGCCTTGATTTTAGAGCTGTGAAAAAGAACTACATTTTTTACTTTTCAGCTGGTATAGTGTACTACCAGTCAAAAGGATAGTGGCTACATTTGGCTTGCTAGTAGATATTTTGGCAGCTCCACCTGGCTTTACACCAGTGCTCCACTGAAGCAGCAAAGTCCCTGGTAGCCTGGTTACAGTGAACCTGAGCAATTTGAAGCATAATTAACTCATAAATCTTCCCCAGACCATATGAAAAGGCTGAACCTGATTACACCCCCCGTCCTCAGCATAATGTGAGGATCCACAATGAGCCAGCTAGTCTGATAAGAAACCAATTCAGGTTCTGTGCTTAATAATTTTGAACAGCACCTCATCTTGAGCTAATGAAATGTCTAAACAAATATGTCTTCTGAAATTTAATATACAAAATAAGCACAAAGAGCAAGGACACATGAACAAGATCAAATTTATCTGTTGAGCAAGGCTGAATTCACTCAGAGCATATATATATATATATATATATATATATATATATATATATATATATATATATATATATATATATATATATATGTTGCCCTCAGGTAGTGGATGATCTCTATTCAGAGTCCTGAAATTGATGACATAGCAAGTCTGCAGAGAGAAAGAAAATTATTCATTGCCTTGGCCATCAACGTGTCTTCACAATCTTACGTGTAAGCCTTGCCATTTATAGCATATTCACTTCTTTAGTAAAATCACACCTTAAATCACATATGCCCAGGAAGACAATTTCCACGCATGTTGTGTGTAGGCAGAGCTATGAATGTTGACAACTGCTAACAGCACTTACACGCATGGAAGCTCTGACCTAGAATCATGCAATTGCTTCCATGTTTCTGGAACATTTAGAATCATTCAAATATGCAACATGCTCTTGATTGCTTCCCTAATAATGGAAGCAAAAAAGTAATTAGAATTCACCCAAAAGAAAATTTAGACAAATAGAGATTTGATATTATCACTACAGTAATATTTCATAAACAATATTTACTTATATTAGATAATTCTGTATTCTTTTGACACAGTGAAAATACTGCAGCATTGACATAGCTTGTCTACTTCATCCCACAATCCTGCACTGTATCACTATCACTGACAGATTCCCAAACAACTACCACATGGTCAGCCCCCTCATTTTCCCTCCTAAAACACATACCCAAACAGGAGCAAGATGGAAATAAGCAACAGTTATTGCTACTGGTCCAGTTTTACTTTTGGGACCAATACTGGGATGTTTAAAAAATTAACAACATTGGCTGATCTACAGAACATCACCTTATAAAGCAAAAGGATGATTTCTTTAAGAGGTTAAGGCTCCCTGGAATATCAATAAAATAGTGCAAGTCTGACCTGATAATAGGTCAAGTAATTCCCCAGGCTGAAATATGTTTTCTGAAGAAAAGCAAAAAGAAGATATAAGAGAAGAACAATGAAACAGTTTCCAGAGCATTGTTAAATTTGAAGAAAAACGAGAAGCTTAAAAACCAGCTATGAAGGAGAGGATGGCGGTATCATGTTGTGTTGGGGTTTTATTGGCGGAGAGTCTGATTTAGTTCTCAAAATAGATGCCAGTGAATGTACATATCAGGTTTCGATTGCACTTCCAATACAAATAAAAGTAGGCACAATGAGTTGGGAGAAATGCGATCTTATTCTTTAAGGAAAAGGCTACCATTTTCTCAGTTTCTCATATTACCATAGCTATAAAGTGAATCATCTTAATCCCATCCAGACTTGTCAGTGGATTTGTGTCATCTTTACAAGGAAGAAGAAAATAAACAAAGTCATAATTGTGTGGATGAAATTTTATTTTTGGTGTCAGAGGCTAGCAGAAAAAGGGCAGACCGGAGAGATGATAGGAAGGCAACGACCTTCCTTAGTTAAACTGAAATCCTGGGAGAACTTATTAAAAAATATATACTAAATATAATTAGAAGTATTGACTTAAAACAGAGCCTTGCTCTCTGATGCACAAACATGATACCAAATACTCTTATTTTAGTAGCAATTATGGCCAACACTGTTCATTTTGTGTCATTAATTACATACATTTTAAAGCATTAAAAAATTAACAAAGTTATATGCTCTTTTTATAAACACTCTGGCTTCAAACTTCTGAGTGTTTCTGATATGCCCATAAATCTTACAAACAATGGGATGGACAATAAAACTCCCTCTTTTGACACATTGGGGGTTCGGTTTTACTTAAAAAATATATATATATCTAATGGACATTTTTAAAGACTATTGTTGTATGTAAGTTGTGCATAAAAGAGTTGGGCTTATTGCCAAAGCTATTAAAGCCTACAATATTACGTTCTCAATACTATTGTCAGTGACCCCATTTATTCAATCATCTAGCAGCAAAATGTGTTTTTTAAATTTAAAATGTTGCTTATTTTGTCAAAGTACAGTTTTTAATTGCAATGTGATTAGCTACAATTAAATGCACACCCTGAAATTGCCTCAAATAAAAAGTATATATTTGAGTTCCACCACAAGTGGAAATATTATGAAATTATAAATGCAAGTGTTCCAAAACTATCTAAAGTATGTCAATTCTAAGACTATATGTCATAAATTCCTGGAATAAAAAATTTACATCTTCTCCCTTGTGTGTAGCGTCATATAATGTATGCATTCCTCATACTGCTAGAAATGTTTTATGAGAGACAAGTGTTAAATCACTGCACTCACCTGTCAAGCACATTTAACTTCACACTGATACCTCAAAAGACAGAAACCACAGTCCATGACAAAAAGCATGAAGCTTTGAACTTCGTAAGACACCATAAGCTAGTTTATCGTCAGAAACAGAGTAGCAGTTTATAGACATAGCAATGCCAACATGGATAAGCAAACTGTGAGTCATATTTTAAGAAATAGCTCAGGACACATTTCAAGAGTCTGCTAAGTACAAGATCCAAGTTTTACCAAATTACCCATATGCTTATAAAAGAAATGTAAACACCTTCAGGGCAAGAATTTGCTTTGTGTGACATTATAGTGTGTAATTAAGCACTATATTTTCAGAGGAAATCATGTCCTTCATTACAGAGGCACTGTCACCAACCACCCACAGAGGTCAGTTGAGCCTGAAGGTAAAGGAGTGGAGTGTTTGATTGGATGCAATGTAGTAAGTTTCCCTTTTCCTACACACCCAAAAGATATTGCTTAGCAAAGAACTGCTCAATCCATAACCGAGACATTTTTAATTCGCTCACCCACATTACCAGGTTTGTCTGTTGTTGTGAGAAGCTCATGGTCATAAGTAACATATTTATATTCAGGAGAATGTCTAAAATTTTGAGACTATTTTGTTGTAGTTAGTCTTCGACAGAGAAATAGGACAGAATTATCTGAGGTAATTAAGGATGACATTATGTTTATGTAACCTCCAAACCTCACAACCCAGAAGCAATTATTGGCTCCTGGTCCTCATGACCCTAGAGCTGTAGCATTTTGCATCGCAAAACCGGAATGCTGTGTCCTAAGAGTTAGCAAGGTATATGGTGATGGGGGAGGTGGGAACGATGAGTGGGGGCAAGCAAGAGTTGAGTTCTTTTCACAGCTCACTCTGACGGGAACTATTGCTGTCTAATACGGAGTGACGGGCACTTCAGTGGAGAGGGCGTAGAGCCCCCCAATTTCCGCCAGGTCCCCTCAGCAGGAGCAGCAGAGAAGCCAAGGGTTGGGGTGGCAGACTTATTGTGGCCCAGTAAGTTGGAGTGGGGCATGGGCCTCATTACAACGCTTAACTGCACTCACAGGCCCTCATTAACCCACCACACCAGTGACTCAAATCAAAACAGACAAAAAAAAAAGAGGGTCAGTGCGTGAATAAAAGGTTCTATTCGAGCTGCAGCATTGTAACGGAGTGCGTTATGGCATTTTTAAACAGCCAGACCCCAGTAAACATTCTAGAACAATGTGTCAATTTAAGTGTAAAAATTTCCTATGTAAATGACTTTCTTCAAGTAATTGTTAATTTCTTGTTAGATTGATTCTGTGCTGGCTTTTGATTATATGTGGCTGGGGTTAATCAAAACCTAATAAAACTAAACAAAACCAGTTCACAATAATTAAATGAAATTCAATTAAATAATTTATCTTTAGTTATGACCACCCTAACGCTTTATCCAGTCTTCATCTGCATACAAATAGCCCTGGACAAACGGAAAATTCAGTCAAATTAGCCCACTCAAGATGCCTATGGACAGACAGTAGACCAGTTACATGCATATATACTTACCACCCACTTTATAATGTACACCTGATTAAGTGCTTGCTCACACATAGCACTACAGTGAATTTCTACCATTTCAATCAATGAAATGGCAGCAATTCAAAGCATTAAGAAGTGTGAAGATGACTAGCTAAATTTATTTGCTGATCTCCTGGGTCTATCAGCCACAAACATTTCTTTCTGTCTTACACAGAATGGCCCCAGAAGCCAAAAACATCCAAATAACAATGCAGTTTAAACTTGAAAACCTGCTTTCTATCAACAGTACAGTCTTTCAATACCATGGGAACATCTTTTAGCACACTTTCCATCAGTCTTTGTACAACAATATTTGTTGACCGGTGGCTAAGTGTCAGTTCGGGCATTGTTGATGCAAAACAGTCAGTGCTTTAGTAATGTATTTTGATACTGAAATGCTTACTAAAGACAAAGCCAAAAGCTGAACTGCACTGTCCAGTACATTACACCTGCAAGAGATTACATCACTACTAACAGAGATATTTTTAAGTCTAACTCTTCAGTCAAGTGTTGTAGTTATTTAACAGTATCAAAGAGTAGACAACTGCTGGCTAGCACTTAGCTCCCTGGTCTAAAGTATGTAGTGATGAGGTCACACATTAAAGACCAGCAGGCCATCACATTCTGTCTGTCACATCATCAGCAGTGCTCTGTTTCCCATTTTATAGCCCTTAATCTGCATTCATCACCATAGAAAAGAGAAAAGAAGCAGACTTCGAGGGGGCTTTTGCACAACATATTATGTACATGTGGAGAAATATGTGTGATGAAAATTGTGCAGGGAATAAGCAATGGAAGAGTTACAGGAGTGGGGAAGAAAAGAGGAGAAAACCACATGGTGAAGGCAAAGCGCTGAAGAAGACAGATGGACCTACTTACCAGCCTGGTTAGTGGTAATGTTGACTGAGGCGTACTGAGGAGAGTAGGGGCTCTGATCTGACACCCCGTTGACAGCCTGCACCTCAAACGTATACTGCGTGTGGGCCAACAGGTCACTGATGTACACCCGACTTTTTGTCAGGCCAAGCTGACGGGGTAAAAACTGAACATTGTCCCCACACCGGGTGCACCCTCCGCGGCCTCCGCCACAGCTCTTGCAGATGATGTTGTAGACTACATCCTCACGACCTCCAGAATCTCGAGGTGGCATCCACTCCAGCATCACTGAGGTTTCATTCACACTTGAGATCACAGTCTGTGGAGCTGAGGGGACAGCTAGAAAACAAGAAAGATTTATAGTCTCAACATTTAGTTAGGTAAATGTTGAGGAAAGTATTTTGATCAAAATGTGCAAATGTTTACAATAGTTCTTGAATTTTGAGGTTCTACAATGCATCTTATGGAGTTTTATGGGACATACCATAACAAACTAGTGCGCAGATGGTAATTGAAAAGTGTTGTATGCATTTTTATTCAGATCCGCTGGGATAGTTCTTGGCAGAACTGCCTTTTGCCGCAATAACAGCTAACAATCTTCTAGCCATCTTCACCAGACAAACTGGATGGAAAGTATCTGTGAAAAGCTATTTTCCAGTCATACCACAGATTCTCAGTCGGAATTAGGTCTGAACTTTGACTATGAAATTCTTTCATTTAATCATTTGATATTCCTCCATATATTTGATTCCACCCATCTACCTCAAACTATAATCATTGTCACTGTACCTAATGAAGAAAAGCTCAAGCGCTTAACAGTACAACTTCTACATTTCTCCGTAGGGTTAGTATGTTCGATGAGATGTGCAGTGTTCATTTTTCTGCCAACACAAAATAGATGATTTCTGAAGACTATTTCTATTTGAGGGTATCAAAGTATATGGAGTATCTGAACATTTTTTTCCAAGTGTTAGAAACAGTGTATGAATAAAGTTTCAAGACATGGTATAGCAAGCCCTTTTATTTCATTGTAATTGCTTTTGTAATATTATGAGCATAGTCATGATGCTTAATTGGACCCTCTTATCCAAATATGTTTCCAAATACTGGATGTTTATCAAAATCTTTTATAGTGGCTAAGGGTGGCCAGTTTTGTTCTCATTTAATGTACTTCGCAATAAAATACATTGGGAAATATTTTATTGGGAAAAATGAAACTTTCTGAGCACATATGTTCAGTTCCAATTTGGCATAATCAAACCAAAATCATGATCAATGAAAACAATTTTATTCAGCTTTTCAAATTCATTCTTTAAGAAACTTTCATGTAGTTCAGATGGAAGGCAAAGTTGTCTTTCCTGTGTCTTTCAACAAAAGTTTGTTCAAAGGCAGGGGAGTCTGACTAAGACTCTGGCGAAAGTCATGAAAAACTGACATAGAAAAACATTATTGTAGCTCACATTAGTGCAACATTTGGAAAGTCTGGAGGATGTGTTATGCCCTTGACAGTGTGAAGGGCATAATTGCTATCTCTTCTTAGGTAAACCCCTAACAGGAGGAGAGAAATTTCACCAGCTTCTCTGTATAGCCTCTTTGAGTTGACTGCATTCCAGGCATGCAGTGCCTTTTCCCTTGAGATGCCCATTTACACTCTCATTTCAAAGTTGATCTCCACTTTGTCAAGTGCTTTCCTAACATCTCTTTTTAACATTTTTTTTAAATGGAGAACAGCATAGCGGCTAAGAGAGACCTACACTTTTCTATTGAGTCATTCTTAGCAGGGCAGAAACTTTCCACATGTTGCCGTGTGTTGAGTGGCAGGGCAAACAAACAAACAGTGAAAACTGTTTATCTTTTAAGGCCATGTGCACCTAATTATAGTAGACATGTCCTCCAGGACTAACAAGATAAACAGTTCCACTCCGCCCACAACATCCTAAATCTGAATCGATCACTTTTTATTTAACCTTTTTTAATTGGCTGCAATTAACAGATCTCTTGCACTGGAAGAAAGCCCATTGGAGTGCTCTTCTTGGAGTCTCTCTGAAACACAACTCCTCTTTGGCATCTCCTTCTGAAGGAGGAGGACTAATATCCCTCCCATTAGCTGGCGGGCCTCTCTGATGGGCCTGTTTTCTTGCTTTAATCAGACCAGGCCCTGCTGCGCTTAATACGGGTGACGTGACGCTGCTGCTTTCTCATTCACAACAGCTGCTCAACTCCCAGACCCAGGCTTATGCAAATCTCCTTTGTTGGAGACCATCAAATCTTTTCCCTTCTCTCCCTTCTCAACAGGCTAAGAGGGAGTTTAAGAGAAAAAACACAACTGAAACACTGAAAGGTGCTTATTTTTCCTAACTCTCCCCTAGAGCACTAATTCTCTTTCCCTTCACACCCCTTTTCGTTCCGGATAAAATTCCTGCGTTCTTCTTTTATAGCTGTCTGTCCTTCATCCTTAACCCCCCCCTACCTCAGAGTTGCTTCACTCTATCCATCCATCTGCCTTTTTCTTCTCCCATATCAGTGTTAGTCTCAAATTCTAATTCTGATTCAAACGGCTTCATTGGCATCACAAGGGAACGCTTCACCCCGGCTCATTCTCTGAGACTGACCCTTCACAAAGCTACGCGCCCTGGCCCACTAACCTCCAGTCTAGTTTGGAGTAGGGACTGTGTGATATTGAGGGAGGGCAGCCGAGTCTTGTCTGCCAGGTCAGATCTGTGGACAGCCACACTTTGAGCATGTCAGCATTATGTTTGTGCGAGGGGCAGCTCTGACAGGGTTTCTCTGTTCAAAGCTGTGCAGATGACTATCACCCTTTGATCTCAGAAACTTCTACTTGCGGGTGAGAAATGTGCGTGTCAAAGTCTTCATAACTGAAACTAAAGGATAACTGGTCATATGCGGAGATGACTTGAATGTTGAAAAACTATAATGAAAATAGAAACCCATACATACTTGTACATGGCATCTGCAGAGGATCAGAGTCAGTGCGATAGTATCCATTACGGCAAACGCAGTTGATGGCCCCCTCACTTGTGGTTCGGCTGTTGATGGGACACTGCATGCAGGACTCATCGCCTTGAGTAGGCTTGAAAAATCCTGATGGACAGGCTTAAGACAGAGGACAAAAAGAAAAAAATTGTCATTCTTAATCAATAATTTTTTTTTCACAGAAATAAAATACTACAGGTAAATACAGGGTAAATACTGTGTGGTAAAAAACTTATGTTTACATAAACTCTATAACAGTACTAAAACTGACATTAAAACTAAATTTTATATGTTTATGTTAGCTGAAATGATGAACGAAAACATAAAATTTAAACTTGCTAAAGGCTAGAACGATGTGGACACTTTTTAAGGATTTTTTTTAACTTCTTTTTTGAATGTACAAGAAATTAAAAGCATCTGCGAAATCCCAGATCATGATGTCATGGTAAGCCTTTGATTAAGACCAATTTACAGCATTTTAGTTAATTGGTTGCAGACCCGTGGATGCATTTTAAGACAGATCTCAAACATGCTGCTTGTGTGACATCATGAGAATATCTAAATAAATCAAGCAGAATATCAAAAGGAGAATTTTGGACCCCCGAATGCCTTGTTCATCATTGGATTCAATTACCAGATGTCTGAAGGTGTTACACTCAACATTTCAAACAATTATATACAAACACAACAAAGGAATGCCCAGGCATTATGCTGCTCAGGAAAGAGACGGGTTCTGCGATCCACAGATGAACATGTTTTGGCTTGTAAAGTTAACATCAAACCCTGAACAAAACCCTAAGAGCTTGTGAAAAATCTGGCTAAAGCTGGTAAGATAGTGTCATTATCCACAATGAACCAAGTCATGTACAGACAGCACTAAAAGGCCACTCAGCGGAAAAAGCCATTACTCCAAAAGCAACATAGAGGCCATTTTGCAATTTGCAAATGCCATTCATTTCTTTATTGTCCCACATAGGGAATTTTGGTGAACAGCAGCATTCAAAGACAGTAATGGTATAATCCACATATGTCAACACAATTACTACACCACATGCATTCTGTGAAAAAGACATACATTTTTGAAGACATGTCATCTCTGATGAAACTAAACTTAATCCAATCTGTGAAGTATGGCGGTGGCAGTATAATGTTGTTAGTTAGCTGCAGGAGCAACTGATGCACTTCCATATCTCATGAAGTAAGAATGACATGTGGAAATACTGACAAAATCTCTCACCACATCAGCCATGAAGTTTAAAGCTTCGGATCAAATGGGTCTTCTAGATGGTAAATTATCCAAAGCCTAGTATCAATGCCTTTGTAGACATATAAACATTAAAACATATAAGTTTGCTTTGAATTATTCCCGGTGCTGCGGTTGTCTGAGAAATATCTGAAGCATTCTGTTCCCACACAGGCACAGGCAGGGTAATCAAAACGTACACCACATACAGCATTAAACACTGTAATTATGTGTGTGGATGAGTCATCTCTTCTACATAGGTGGTTTTGTTTGTGTGTTGCCATAAGATTCAGTTGCTGTTGTGATAATACTGGTAGTAAAAAAAAAAATGTTTTTGGTGAAATATGTTTATCCTTCCCTGGTTTAAAAAAGTAATAAAAAACTGACATTTGCACCTGCACCATGTCAAGAGCTTTTCTTGTAACTCGAGCCAAAAAAAAATCTATGGATTTGCTTCAGGTAATCTAGCTTCCACCTGCTCCACTGATGGAAAATGAAATATAGAGGCACTAAGACTGAGTTGTTGGAAGTACAGAAACCTAAAAAAAATTACACATGGGACATTGTGCTTATCTGAAGTTAAAACCCCTTCAGGTATTTTGAAATACAGTTTCCTTTTCTTTGGCAGCTTTATAAAAAGTGAAATATTTTATGCAGCCAGATAAAAGGAGATTAGAAGGTGTTTTTATATACTGTTTGTCAATTCTTACATTTTACAACAATATATTAATAAATAATTTTAATATGAAAGTTTCAGGGTGATATTTATCTACATCCTCTTATAGCTACTTGAACAACTTCAACACTATCACAGAAAATGTTCTGGAACAAATTTAATTTCTATATATAAAATTGCAAATTTTTTCATTCTCTAACTGTAAATGCAGTTACATTTCAGACATAATATGTGGAGCATAAAAACACCAGCTGCAGTTTTCATGTAGGAGAGGTTATGACGAATCAATCTTGAGGTTTCTCTAACAAATGCATAAAAGTACCAGTGTGTGAAACAAAATATAGCAGCCAGAATAATATGTTTAAAATGATAAATGTATAATCATGAAAGATGAAAACAGTTATCAAAACAGTGCCTTTAATTGAGATGCAGTTTTTTATTTCATAAAATGCATCATTGCCTGAATGAGAATGAAGTTTGCACATTAGAAACATGCATTATAAAATTATCATATAGACATAAAACAAGTTATTGGTAATAAACAATTTAGAAAATATAGTGAGCGGGATCAAACATGTTAATTTAACTGCGAAAGTTCAACTGTCTAGATTAGAGAGGAAACATTGGATACACGTGTATGTACAGGATTTCAGAAAATGTCAAAATACGTATCTGTTTAAATGAATCCATACATTATTTTAATATTCTTATTTCCTCCCAAAGCCATTTGTCGAACCTACAACCCTCTGATTACAAGACAACTACTTTACCCACAGAGTCACAGTCTGCCTTAACCCAGAATGGAAGGCAAATTTCATAGCCACTATTTAAAATTATGGGAAATACCCAACCTACTGTATGAGCAATCATATTATTTAACATAACATAAGCCTAAACTGTGATGGTGAAGGATTTTATTTGAACTTTTGTCTTTTTTATAATGCAAAAATTGTGTTATAATTAACACAATTATAATAATCACATGCATAAGTTGATTCAAAATTTTTTAAAAATTATCATCCAACAGTAAATAAACTGAGGCAGTGTGGCAGTAGAGCAGCTAACCTAATTTTCCAACGTGTGATTGCATCTATTTATCCAAACTTTAAAGTTTATCTAAAAAGGCACATGTAACAATCTTAGTGAAATAGCAGAAGAGTCAACAGTAAAACGTTACTCAACATAAAATTCAAATTTCACAAAGTATTAGTGTTGACATGTTTTTCTTCTTCTATGATTGATGGGGAAAAAGGTTTGGGGGACTGAGAGAAACACGAGGCCTGGACATTCACACTGCCAATCAACAGGGTCCATTAATGAGGCCCAGGCAACAGCTATGTGGGGAACTGGGATCAGACCAGTGAGGTCCATGAGAGTCTGGGGCTCCAAGGATCAACACCATAGGAAACAGCATAAAGAGGGAGTTGGTGTGGGAGTGTAAATGAAAACAAAGACATAAGATGGAAGAGGTTGGGAAATTTTTCATCCAAAGAATTCCGTGCATTACTGTGACTGTATTAAATTAATGTGTGGTACCAGCATGCAGACTATGCAAAACAAGACGAGCAATAACATTCAAATCTGGCTGTAGAGGACACTGAATGAAAATAACTGGCTTGCACATGCAGAGCCGCATGATGCCAGGCCACGACAGTGGTTGCATTTCTGTGGTTCCTGATGGATGACACACTAGTCCATAATTTAAATTTTCCCACTGAGATCCTGAACCAACAGACATTATTGTTTGTTCACTTAAGGCTCTAAAAGGTTGTGTTAAAAATTATATGAAGAAATATGCTCTTAACAAGACATTACATTTTCTGTTATTTTTTCATATAGGTATAATTCCTCTATAAGACAACAGTAATTTAATGATTTGAGTATTTTTGTATTTTTTCTTCCAAGGTATTCTCAATAAAACTTATTTAATGCATTACACAGCTTATGATGTTATGCATTATCAGTATGAGGAGTTGCTACAGAAATGAAATGAATGAAACCGACTTAGAATCTGTCAATATAATTGGTTGAAATTGCCTTCTTTTGTAATGTGGCTTAAGATAATGTGCTGTTAATTGGTGATATGTAAAACACATTTAATTCAGTTGAATTAAATAAACCAGTCAAACATGCTGCTGCTTTCACTCAAAAAGACATCTGGGGACATCTATTGTAAAATACAAGTATAGTAGCTTACAGTATGTTTACCTTGGAGAACCAGACAGGTTGGATTTTCAATCCAACTAAAACAAATGACTCAGCGCTGAGAAGCACACATAGAATTAAGATGGATTTACTTTCACAAACATTACAGTTTGATAACTCTTATTCATGTGGTAGAAGAGACTTGAACCAATGTAAAAAACAAACCAAACTTTTTTGTGAAAACCAAATGATCCACTTCAAGAGGACAATATTATATGTCTTGGCATTCCTCTGTGCTTCACCATGGTCATTATTTTAGGGAAAAATTTGGGGAATTTCCATTTTATACTCGGATGACAGATTTAAAGAGTTGCACAGTTGGTTGGTGTCAGATGCAGAGCAGCGGAGACAGGGAGAGCTGTGATTAAAAATCGGATCCGGAGCTTTAATTCCCTACCTACCCGCCTGCCCAGACTGCTGCTGTTGAGCTGTTTGATCATCACACTGGCAGGATTGCTCAACACGTGAGAACTAAAGGCAAAATTTATCTGGATGTTTCCTCTGATTAAAAATATCTTTCTGCTTATCAAAGTTAATTAGTGTCAGAATATTCACTGACAGCATCCCCACTGTTGTTCCTGCTCTTTCTCCGCTAATAATAACATCAATAATATCAATCAAAAGGAGGCTATGGGGTTTTTTTCTCTCTCCTTATCAGAGTGCTAAAACAACTTTTAGACATAAGAGTGACAATAAAAAGTGGATAAAAAACAAGAAGAAAATACAAGTAGTAAATCTTTAAAACAATTTATAAATACCTAAGACCCAGTTTAATGGTAGCTCAGTGGACAGGGATTCAGGCCTAAGTCCTGAACAGTGAAAATAATAAAAATATCTGCCATCTGGGTGACTTAGTTTTATTTTTAGTATGGTCTAATCATTTAGGCACTAAGTGTTATATTACTTTAATTTAACACTACTTCTTTAAACGTCTATCCCCAGCCCCCAATACACACATAGCCCAGCTGCGAATGTCTGCCAATGTTTATGACTGATAGTAATATATAGTCACATAAAAGCTTTAATTAGAGGTTTTTGCAAGACTCACTGAATAAATATAGGACTGAAGGAGCTGTAAGGTAAGTCACTCCACTAGGGTGCTAGTCAAGTTTTATAGCAGGTAATTTGCTGGTTGTTTCAAAGGTTTCCTGAACATTACAGTTGAAAAGATTTACAGCACATTAAAGAAGGTACCTGCAGCAAAAAACATGTGAATCCTCTAAAGTAGACGGGTCTGTGTGGATATTTATGTGAGAGGGAAGAGAAAAACAAGCCAATGCCAACGTGAACAGCCATGTTGGCTTCTTCATCCAGTTTATGTGGTCTATCAGCCCTCAAACACACAGAGAAATAGACACATTTACACCAAATATATAGAGAAAGGTGAGGATTTGACATTCCCATTTCATTTAACAGATTTTCCCCCAAAAAAGGGGTCGCTACTGAACAATCAGGAAAGCAACATAAAGCAATCCCATCCAAGGCTATACCTATTGTAGCAAAAAAGAGGAAGAGGAGAAAAAAAATCTACCTTCTATCCAGCTTCCTTCCCACACATCCCTCATCTACAGCACCAAACAGGGAAGTGCTTTGTCCCGCAGTCTGAAGAATCACAGCAACTATAGGACACTCTTCCGGCCCCCTCTTCCCTGTTCTTTCTTCTAAGGACACATTTCATCCTAACCGAAAGCGCTTTATTTAATGAACACACTCTTAGAGAAGAGAAAAGGGAGACAAAGACAGACAAGGTCTTTGTGCGTTTGTGTGCGTGTCCGTGTGGTGTTTAAGGTGTGAAAGACAAAAGGCTGCAGGGGTAGGAAAAAAAAAACGAAAAAAAAATCAGAGGTGCTAGGTTTTGTGAGCACAGCAGGAAAAAGTGCTGAAAGCGGTGGAAATGGACGGCATCAGTGGGATTTAGTGGAGGGTATTTCCCTGTTTTCCTTATTTCCCCGAGAGACACAAACTGCTTTCGTTGGCCTCTGTTGAGTCTAGTGCTGCATGTACAAATGATATAAATAATACTGGTCACAGTAAAAACATAGTCATTTGAAAGTAATAATACAAATACCAATCATGTTTTTGCTACAAAATTTAGTATAATTGAAAGGCATATTTGTATAAACCATGATAAAATAGCAGATATTTGTGAAGTTAAAGAAAATGTAAAACCAATAAAAATAAAAAGACAAATAGAAACAGTAGGATGTACATATTCTCCTGACATACTACAGTCTGCTATTGTCCTTTATTCTCAATAAAATTAATTCATTGTATATGTCAGGAAACATTTCTCCCAAAGGAGAATGAAAAAAAGAGTCTCAACAGATTGCATAACTGTAAACCTTCCAAGACATGCTAATACAACCATTGGCATGGAGAATATTTATCAGAGGACAATAGTTATTCTCCTCTGATAAATAAGGAGAATATTTAAGATCCTCAGTAACTCTAGAGCAGGGTATCCAAAGTATGGCCCAGGGACCATTTGCGGTCCCTGGGCTGATTTTGTGCAACTCTTGACTGCAATTCAAGATTATTTAAACACTGGCCCTCCAGTTGATGTTGATGGAGACATTTGTCTTCTAATTAGATCCAAATAATTTCAGAAAATTTATTGATTAAAAATTATTGATTTTTTTTAAACAATGCTTTATGCTTTCTCTTTTATTATCATAATAATGATAATGAACATTTATTTATTGACTTTTACTCCATAGCAGACTTTGATGTACCCAAATCAACTTTTAATTAATGTGTTAAACAATTACTTAATACATCAATTATGACAGAAGAATGTTCGGTTCTTGTTGCAGAAAATCATCAAAAAAAGTGTCACACTTTTTAATTGAGCACCAAAGAATTTGCAAACTGAATGTGTTTTGAAAGTACTCATCCAATACTCTTTGTTACAATTCTCAAGTGTTTGGGTCATAAACAGACCACCATAAACGATCGTCTGTTTATGATCTACATGTTTTTCTATTTTTAGTTATTTTTTTCAGTGAGGATGCCACCCTAAGCGTAGTCTCTTAATTTATTCTTGTGCTCTGTTTCTTGTACATTTTTGTTTATTTTCTTAGATTATTGTCAGGCATTTTCCCTTTTGGTTTCAAGATCCTTTGAATTTTAGATCAGCTCGTCCTGTGTTAAAAACTCTTCTCCCTCAGTTGTCCTGCTGTCTCCCTCCCTGCCACAGCTGAACCATATTTTTCCTAATTAGTTGATCTAATTTGTCGTTTCCCCCCTTACCTCACTACTTAAGCTCCTGATTTTTATTGTTCATGGCTAAATTCTTCCATGGTCTGTAATGCTGTTTATGCTCCTTGTCCTTTACCTATTTTTTCCCTTCATTAATGCCTCAATTCACATCTAGAAGTTGTCTGTTCCTTTACACCCTTTTAAAATGAAAACAAAGAAATCTATTTAAAATATTGCATTAGCTTCTTGTGAGCAGATAAAAAAAAATCTGTATTTTCTAATTTTACTTATTCATTGTTAAATTATGATTGCTTATGATTACTTCTACCTTGACCATTATACTCCATGTGGGGAAAAAAGTTTGAACACCATTGCTTTAGGGGACTTGCAAAGACCTTTCACTCAGCTGGGAGAATCTTGTGACAGTACATTAACCCAGCACTCCATAAATTTGGCCTTTATGACAGAGGGGCAAAACTGTTGAATTGTTAAAAGAAAACCAAAAAGAATTTCTCTATGCAGTTAGCCACAAGGCATGTAGGGAGAAAGGCAAACACATGAAAGAAAGAACTCTGGTTAGATGAGACAATATTTCAACGTCTGGCTCTTGGAGTTGACTTAAAAATGAATGCTGCAAAACATTAGCTAATCCTGAAAGAAAACCTGGTAGAACCAGCAAAAGATTTAAGACAAGTCTGTGTGTACGGGTATAATCAAAGTTAATTCATGAGTTACGCATATTACATTTCACATATATACTCCATGCAATCTGGTTGAGGATGAGCTATTGTACAAAGAGGAATGGGCAAAAATATCAGTCATATGAGCAAAACCGGTAGAAACATGAAGACATGTTTCAATGTCTTCATCTAAGTAGAAGACATTGTAACAATGCCAAAGGTACAATGCTACTTTTGCAAGATAAAAGCAATACTTACCAATCTTATGTAAAAAGGGATAATGTCAACTTTTGCAACAGGTTTTTTATTAGTTTTACAACCTGGCAACTTATAATAAACAACAGACTATCAACCTTTTAAACTGTTCCCTTCCAAATAGAGCGTATCCCTATGAAATAAGAGTCATGGTCACAGTTGAAGCAGAGAGAGCCACAAGTTGTCTGCTCCTGAGAGCCAAACCCTGACTCAACCCCCCCACTTTAGCACTTCCATAGGGAACACAAGCTAGCACTGTTTGCAACACAGGCTCTCGTGATTCAATTAGGAACACAGTCCTCTTGGCTGTCTAATGCAATCAGGCTTGTGTGAAGGCTATTAGACAACTGGCATTCATTTCACCCCAAACGTACACAAATGATATATTCATTTCTCCCACCAGGTTTTCATGTCTTGTGCAATTAAAAAGTCTGGAACTCTGTGTTGCTTCTCACACTCTAAGCCAGGACAGAGACAGTGTGTCACCACTGTTGACCCGCAAGGTGTAAATCACTTAAAAACTCAGCACACTCACTTGTGTCCCCCAATTAAAACTCAAAAGAAACCCATCTTTAGAAAGGCAGGGCAGCAACCCAACATCACCAAGAACCACCTGCTAAAAGAAGAAACACCTTTTAACCCAGGCTTTATTTAACAGTAAGTGCAAGCATCAAGATGAAAAACAAATTATATTATCATATTAATGTTAATTATTACATAGACTTTCAGTAGACCAGAACGGACAAGAAATTGATGTAGCATAAAGGCCATTGACTGATTTTTGAATCTTTAAATAAAATTTTACGTAACATGAAGAATGAAAAATATTTTGAATGAATTTTTCTGCTGCCCGAGTGTGGTGCTTTTTTAAACAAAGTGCTTTTTATAATCAGTTTACCAGAAGGACAGGACGGTGCATACAAGCCACTACTAAAAGATGTGTCCAAATGAGAACTGATTAATGATAATGTCTGTGTTACAGAGGAGCTTTTCCTGCAACTTGTGCAATATTTTCATATATATATGTGTGTGTGTGTGTGTGTGTGTGTGTGTGTGTGTGTGTGTGTGTGTGTGTGTGTGTGTGTGTGTGTGTGTGTGTGTGTGCGTGTGTATTATAAGCTTTTCTTACAAAACAGCTTAAAGAAATGGAGTGAAAATCAAACAGCAACTTGTAGTACTGGTCACAGATAGTGGAAAAAGAAAAACCTCTGACTTTTCCCTCGTTTTCTACCCTAATGTATATCTTTAATATACATCTATAGTGCATGGTAGAGCGGGTTTGTGTGCAGCAAGGGACATATATCATGGAATATGGCAGGACAGCAAATTCATTGAAAACTGACTTCTCTTCTCAGCATTTTGCTCTAAGCCACAGCTCTTCAGCAGTTGTCATAGAGCTCACATCCCAAATCCCCATATTTTCTGCAGCTTCCTCTGAGACAGATTTGGAGCTGAAGTTAGCAGCAGATTAGCTAGAGTTGTGGGAAACCTGGGGAATGAGGTCTGAGGGAGCAGGTATCTCAGCAACCCTGAGGCTCAAAATAGACACAATATACACAATGTACATGCGCTGAGCAAATATAAACCCTAGGACACAGTCCAGCAGCACAGGCACACAAACGGAGATTACTTAGGTCCATCTTTTCCCAATTCATTAATTCCAAAATATAAATAAACAGGAACCATTGAGTGAGCTGTAAATAATCCATGTATGGCTACAGCCCAGAGGACAAACCATAACATTTTACATGTTATGGTAAACATGTCCTTGCAAGTACATGCAAGGACAAAAAAAAAGTGTGGAGGGCACCACTCCACAAGTACCTGGAGCTAATCTGCAAGCAAAACACTGGTCATAAAACAACCACAGTAAATTCATTGACTGCCAAGTGACCTTATTATCATCACCTTGTTGAACTCCCAGACATAACATAGGCAGGCACAATGCAGAACTTTCTTCTACTGCGGAAATCATATCTTATTATTAATCAAAATAAAAATATAATTACACTTTTTAAATAAAAAAAAAAAAAAATCCATTCATCAAAAGTCAAAACAGAATCTAGCCGACCAATTCAGTTGTAGTGAATCGAAATAAAATGTGGGCAAAACCAGTGTAAGTAAATGTAGGAGCATGTCATTTTTTATTTTTATAATAATTATTTAATGAATTATTTTAAAACTAAAAATACTAAGAATAAGATCAAACCAGCTTGCCCCGAAGACATTGAAGCAAATAAATTACTTTTTGAAAAATCTTTCTGATGGATGCCTTACAGAATTCATAAATTAAGGTTGTGCTGAGTAGGGGATCAATCATTTAGCAGAAACGTAGAGTAGTGCACAAAAGTCAACCTCACCACCTTCTACACAAAATGCATAGAAATTAATACTATAATGTGCCACGCATTACTTTTGTTGGTCCTCTGATTAAAAACTGGCCTGTTTGCATTGTGGTTATCTGCGAAAAATTCCAAGGAAGGGGGAATAATTGAAAACTATCCTAACCACAGCTTTTCCATAACATCTGATAACTACCATCTGTCAATAAAGGAGGAAACAGATGAAAGGAGAGTATCACAGGATTTATGCATGCAGAACAGTAATAAAGTCTGGAATTTTCACTGCCGTCTCAGTTTTTTTTTTCTTTTCTCCCCCCTTTTTTAATGCAGAGAAAAAAAGAGGCAAAAAATGTGGAATGGTGAAATTACAAGCATCTGAGCCAATGCATCGACACAGAGTATAATATGAACAAGTTTAGAGGGTGGCTGGTTATGGTGAACAATGTGGAAAGGGTCATTTCATGCAGGCAGAACACTTGATAGCTTGCTCTCCAGAGGATGTAGAATGTCCAATCACATTGCTAGCGAGGCCCTTAGTACACTAGTCTGCAGATGACTGGGGTGTGGCAGGAGGCAGGCCTGAGTGTCGGCATTAATCTCCATTTGGGACGGAACGTAAACCTTGCACGATGCTCATCATACGGAAATTATCCCTGTATTCCATTATGTGTTGTGACAGATAATTAGTAAGACTAGGAAAGAAATGTCAGTTAATGCAAATGGTAGTTTTTTAAGTCAAAATAATAAAATTTTCACTTGCAGTTTGTCTGTGCTCACATTACCCCATAGACAGAGCAATTACTCAATTACATATAGCACTGGAAATGGGTAAGATTTTCAAATGAATACATGTTGATTATTTATTAAGAATTAGCATAATTGAAATGATTAAGTACAAAAAATGAATACATAAAAATCTAAGATAAATGTTGGCCAGGACATTAAATAACATTGAGATGTTATTTAAGATCTGGCCAACCATCCATCCATGGACTATCTACCCTTATCCTTCTAGGGTCATGGCGGTGGGCTGGTATCCAATACATTTTAGCAGGTCATTATTAAAATATATTGGATGCAGCTAATTTTCACGATTTGCCATTTTGTAGCTTTTATAGTTTTTTTAGGAACTCCCATGAGGCATTTTGTATCAGCAGTGCTGGGGAAGCATCAGAATTGGGGAGGGAGGCCAAAGCAATGCGTTGGTACAAAATGGGGTGCAACTGGGGAAAGAAAGTGTGTATGCAACAACCTCAGCCTGGAGTCAACTATATCAACCAGAAAAATATAGAAAAAATACTTAAACATCATTAAACGTAAAGGCACTTAGACTGGCAATAAACTGAGGTAATATTGTAGTGATCACATATCAAAGTATTTTGTTGTCTTTGATGAGGCAAACAAAAAGGGAGGGCCTTAACAAGAAGAAATCAACCGATGGACCAAAATATGCAGGCCGTCCCTGAAGCAACATCCACCAAAGCCTGATCGCTGTACAGCTGGTTGAATACAGGTCCTGTTATTTCCCCTACTGCTCAACAAGAGAAAAGACTTCCATGACAGACCCCTCAATTTTTAGCACAGCTATCTAAGCCCATGATTCATACATTTCAAAGCACTTGTGGATGACTGTATTTACACTACATGCTCTCCTAGATGCACCGATCAATGTGTCTTAACTCTTTATGAGTTTTGACTGGGGGCTGCCAGCACCTCAGCCTCCAAAACCCCCAAACGTGCCCTTTTCTCAAGGACAGCCAGTTGCTAGGGCAACAGGCGCGATTGCTATGTAAGGCAGCTTCCCCGCTCCGTTCTGCAGGCTGCACCCGGACCTTAGAGCCATGATCACAGCCACAGACTGCTGATGATACTAGGACTGGGTGGACGAGCATGGTGAGTGGAGGTAGAAGATAAGGGGTGGATAAGAATGGGACTGGTGAGACAATTTAATGATAAATAACCTCAGTGACCCATTAAAGATGGGTAGCGTGTCAGTGTTGAATTCGCACTTGCCTTGAAAGAAAGGTTGAAATATACAGCCAAGTACAAGCAATAAACACCCTCCAAATGCCGTGTGACGGTTTCAATACCCCTTGGAATTTGTCAAATGTAATCATTAGTATCTGCTCCAATAGTCGGAATTTGTGTCTGCATAAAACAGAGCAAGCAGCTGGCCAGTATAGGTGAAACACAAGCTGAGGGATGTGCTGTGGTGGTTGAGTCCTTTGTGCCTCGAGGCAGTTGTAGGAAATAGCTGACGGAGGCAATCACTTGTCTGTATGTGTCTTTTTGTTCATCTGTTTGTAAAGAGCAGCACGTAGAGCAAGAGAGAACAGAAAAAGAGAGGAAAGAGGGGTGAGGAAGAGGGGGTAACAGCTTTACCAGAGTCCAAACAAAGGCAGCAAGCGGCAGTTCTAAGCTCAGCAGCAGAGGCTCCCTAAGGTGCAGTCTAGCTGATAGACAGGTGGCATAAAGGGGTTGTGTGTTGTCCAGTCAGTAGAGACAAGGAGTGTCTCAGATGAGGGAAGGAGGAAGGATAGGAGGGAGGAAAGAAGAGATGTGGGGGTTGCATTGCAAGAAGCAGCTGGTGCTGAGAACTGTCACTATCCCAGTGTACAACTCCAATGCATGTCTATAAACACACAAAGAGAACATCCCAAATAAAGAGCAAAATCTATTTTACTTTTCATATTCAAAATCAGTATTTTTTTGTCTTCAGTCATCTTTCTATGCAGTGTATTTATTCAAGTTTATAGCAATTCTTCTGCCTACAATCATTTAATGAGGCATCAGGGAATCTAAAGCAAATTTTGACATCCATCTTATCCATAAAGCACAGCAGCTGTAATGGGAATAGTTTGCATGCAATCATGCATCCAATAAGCACATATGCCTCCATTGCATACACAAATATACCTCAATACAGTCAAACTCCTCTGTTGCAATGAGAAGTAAACACATGGTGACATAGTTTTCCTTTTGTTTGTGGGCAGCCTTTTAAATGTCTTGTAAAAAAAATTGAAATTTCCAACCTGATAAGATTTCGAGGACTCAAATTGTGGTTAAAATAAATATAAAGTAGACAGTTTGGATGGTACTCACTAATCTGATAATGGCACTCGAATGGATAATAAGTTTATGCAAATGTAAGTCATAAAATGAGATGGGTTATCTGAACACCCGAAATTGGATTTTGGATAAAAACGTAGATTGAGGGCTTAAAATCCAACATTTCCACAAATGCCATTCAACCATCTCTTGAACTCAACACCATCTCTGGTATTGCTGGGGGAGATACTCCTGAAGTCACTAATGGTTGATGTTTAAACACATAATGTATTAAATAGTCCAATGATAGCTGTGGAGAGAAGTGGTGGCCTGGGCAAATTTTACTGAGTGAATAGATTAACTAATTAGCCTTTATGTAATTGACTCATTGAAAACAAGGTATCCCTATGCTATTCATACGCCTACACAGTGTCTTTCACTCCTCCATTACTATGTCCTTAACCCTGATAAAAGAGGGGACTCGGAAGGCTGATCTTTGTAGTAATCAATGGTGGTTGTTCATCGTCTACCCCTCAGGTCAGTGAAAAAAAGCACCCAACTCGCACACAGAAATAGGGCCGATGCTTAGGCTTATAAATTCTAGTTCAGGGTCAGAAGACTGATGTAAATAAACATCTCTGCTAAAAGTCCTTACAAAGAAATATAAAGCACTGCCCCAGGAAGACAAATAACACCCAGCTTTGAAAAAAATATTTGCCCACATAAAGACACCTGTTTTTTATTGGTGCATTATAGATCAAAACATTTTTAAAGTGACCAAAATGTATTTTGTTAATGGAAAAAGATATCCAAAGCAACTTTTCTGTGAAAAACATGACTCCCCCTAGACCTGACAACTGGTGGTGATACCCTAAGCTGTAACTACTATCAAGCATAACTGGCAATGAGTCTTTTATATCTCAATGGAGGAGTTTCAGAGGATTAATTAGTAGTATTCATTTTCACTGTTTAACATTGCAAGACCTTTTGTAACAGAAATACTTCATGCTATGTTTGACAGCTAAATGTAGCAGCTGTCTTCTGTTTCCTTTTG
The DNA here is from genome assembly GCA_911649635.1 of Poeciliopsis gracilis. NCBI lineage: Eukaryota > Metazoa > Chordata > Actinopteri > Cyprinodontiformes > Poeciliidae > Poeciliopsis > Poeciliopsis gracilis. The sequence continues at coordinate 5,255,340 of CAJVRI010001403.1, forward strand.
GACAAATATGTTAAAAGGCCCACTTTCTATTTGAGGAAGGCCTCAGGTGTACTTGCTTAGGGGATTCCTGTTTAAGCAAAGTTAATAATATGAATAAAATCTGGTAATACCACATGTATAACCCTAAAGCAGCCTACCAGCCTGAAGGCGTAGCTACCCCCTTGACTTTTCTCTGCACATTCCATCAGTACACATCTGACATATCTGCACAGGCCAGTCACATATCATCTATGACACTGACATTGCAGTTCTGAAAGGGTCACAGTAAAAATATAATGGTTGGGTAGCTTCATCTTCCTTTTGGCAGAAAGCTTCTGTTCTTAGGCATAAACTGACAGGTGTGTGAATCATCAAAACTGCATGTATTTTTTCCCTTAAATGAAATGCTGCAGTGGGACACAAAAACAGTTTATTATATGCATACTCACCTACCCTAAAACACACACAAATCATGTTTAAAATCCAATATTTTAAGGCCTGATGAATATTAAAAAGAATTTTGGGCAGCCTTAAATAAGTGAGGGTCTGCAAAAAAATACATGGAAGATTAGTCTTTAGCTCCTGGAGGCAGTGGGATTATCCCAGAGAGTCTAGAGGGGGTCGTGTCAGCTGCACTCATTGACTAAAATCCCCATCTGCAGCACACATATGAAATGCCATGTGCAAATAATCTTTAGACATCTTAGCCAATGTAGAAATACCAGGTAGATGTGGTTTTCCACAAAATGCCAGGCAGGGCTTTTGTACATTTGTCAAGCATGTGTGTCTTTGTAGATCAAGTTACCAAAATCCTTTATCAAACTGCTAAAAATAAGGTTTTATAAAAAACAAAAGGAATTCATAAAACAAACTGCTTGATACATAAAGGTTTTATCAACTAAAATGTCTTTAACAACAAATACATAGAAAAGTAGGTACATTCTAACTTCTAAGCACAGAAATGTTTCCATCTTTTGCTGCCGATTTTCTGCAGAGAAAATAAATAAATAAAACCTTTTAAGACCATCATCCAACAAAAAGAGGCAAAGTATGTAAGTCATCTTATCAGCGCACAAACAAGTTCTGGCTTGGCAAGCTCAATTAGCTTGTGTTCACTGCAGTGTGCGAGAGACCACTTTCTCAGCACGAGACCCGCATGAACAGAACCAGAGAGAGATGACAGACAAGGCAGACTTACAAAAGCCTGATTGTGATGGACCCTGGAAGGTCTGAAAGAGGAAGGACTTATGGTCTCTGAGGGTTTGATGTGGCTGATAACGCTCTCCCAGCTAAATGAAAATGCAACAAAATCCTGTGAAATAATTGCTTCTATTGAAGTCCAAATCCTAAAAAGAGTACGAGAGAAAATGTAGTATTGCTAAGTGAGCTTTGAATGATAAATTACTGTATTAAAATTGAAAGTAAGCTACACCTAATATGTTGTTTCCTTTTGCATACTTCAGGATTACCAGACAAGACCAGACATCTTGCAGCTTTCATTTGACTGTGCTGCTGTTTAGTTTGGAAGAACAAAAAGATAAATACTGAAGTGTTTGGGCATGACATTTGTAAGTTTTGATTAAACAGTGACAATATCTCTGAATAATGCTGCAGTGATCCAGTTGATTCCCATCTTTTTTGCAGCACTTTACTGACAAATAAAAACACATGTCTGAGATATGATTTCAATGATAGTCATCCAGTAATGGGATGTATGCCTGCTGGCACGGCATTCTCACAGATGGAATTAGCACCATCTATTGCCAAGTTTGTGTTGGATCTATTCCCCATTGCCACTCTTAAATCCCAATGAGGAATAACACTGTGAATGATCCATGTGTAGTTGAGATGCTTGGAGACTCAAGTGACTCTTCTCTTGCAATGTCACAACCATGCACAGTACTAAGGGTAATGATGATACACATAATCATGGACCAGCATTAACAGCATAAACACATTTTTATACAACTCCTACATGGTTCCTGCATTGACAATATATGTGCTAGCCTAAAGCCACTATGAATACATGATAGCTTCTGACCATATGAACCAATAAAACTATGCTATGGTTTGTTTGATCTCCACTCAAACTCTCAATTTGAGATAAAACAGATTGTTCATATATATATAAATATGTCTTCTCTCTACAGACTCGACACAGAAAGAAAAAATACATATCTACAAGCAATCTGTTGAAATAGGTCATTATCGCAAAGACGTGCTGTGACTGCACGCCATCCCCAAATCAATACATGAATTGCTATATTTAGAAAGAAGGTCGCAAGGAGGAGTTAACAAAGCTCTACAAGGGATGAAAGACATCAATGTGTCAGTTGTGTGCTTAAGAGATGGCTGCTCACTTTGGATTCAAAAGGCTTCAAGTCGCCTTCTCTAGTGAGAGATTCTCTCTGTGGAGAGCGGAGATTTACCTTGCGGTGGCCAAGTATGCCAGTTAGCTGGAAAGGTAATGTTCAAGGTGATAAGAATGACAACATGAAGAACTAGCTTTTATAAGTAGCATTGCAATTTTTATGCAAATAAACATGCTCAGTAGGTACCATACTATTTATTTATTACTTTCACTTTTTTTTTTCCAAGGATGTCATGCAGCACCCAGGTCAGATTACTGACCAGACTTTCAGAGTCACGTAATGCCTTAAAGAAGTATCTGACAGCATGAATGATATTTCAAGAATATGAATGAATAAGATTTCAAAAAGCAACTCTAAACACCCTGTTCTAAGGATCTTCAAGAAAAGATGAGGAACAAAGTCAGTGATATCTTTTAGTCTGGAAAAGATCATAGAAAAGATCAAAGCCATTTCTGTGGCTTTGGAACTTAAGTGAACCCTACTGAGAGGCATTACCTACAAATATATAAAGAAAACTTAACATTGAAGAGCTTTCCCAAGAGTGGCGATCTTACAAAAATTACACTGAGAACTCATCCAAAACCTGTCACAAAAGGGCAACAGAGATCTCATTTTAGGTTCTGTTCATGAATGAACAATAAGAGAGAGACTGGGTAAAATCCGCATCCATGGGAGAGTTCACAGCATGCTCATTCTGTGCATCCATGGGTTCTCTCTAGGTAAACACTGTATCATGTTCTTTTGCGTTGTGACTCCCTCCTCTGTCAGTCTTGGTAATTCAGTTCTTTATTCCAGCAGTGTCTCCCTGTGAGGCGCCAAGGTTTGTGTTTTACATTCAACCAAATCCTCACCATTGTGATAACTTTGCACACCGAGAGTGAAAAAAAAATCTAAGACAATGGAACAGCAAAATGAAAACGCTCCCATTAATGGCTGTGACTAATCTTTCCCAGGCAGTTCTTTAAGCCTGTTACTTCAGAGAGAGGACCTACATCCATACTGACACAGGAGGAAACAGTGTGTTTGGTGTGTGTGTCTAGAAGCTGATCCATACAAACTATGTTGGTGGGGTGTAATGAAAACACCCTGCACATGAAAATGCACCGATACCCCCGCCCCACTAACGCCCACCTAAAAAGCCAGCATAACTCTGACGAGACCACACAGCATCGAGATGACCACAATAAACCAGAACACTGGTCCCAGCACGAAGCAAGCATTTCCCAGGCATCAATACGCTGCGAGGCCAATCCGGGCTTTGTAGTAAACACAGGCGGGTGGTTAATGTCAAACCAGAGAACCGTGCTACGTGATTCTTCTGTTTAGCCCGTTTGCCGTGTCTCTACTTTAGTACTTGTTACTTCTAATCTGTCTCTCTCTTTGACTTAGAGCATCGTTGATCTGAAGCAGATGGAAAGTAATGGAACAATATTTAAGGAAAAAATAAGTCAAAATAATAAAAAAAACCGTTCACTTCTTATTTGAGGTAATACGCTATGCAGAAGACTTGGACTTGAATTTCTGGATTTTTTAAATCTTTGTGATCAACTCTATCCTGTAAGAATCTATAAACTGAGGATAGAAATAAATGACTTAGATCTGTCAGTAATGAATTCTTTCAGAACAATAGAAATATAGATCAATTCCTAAAATAAAGGTATCAGTTAAGTTGTCTATAATTCTGCTTTTCCAAAGAGGTACGCTAAATTTACTGTACATATTATAATAAGTACAGTAATATTTAATGGAAATTTTACACTACAAATTGCCCTGGGATTGTAGGATACTGAATTAGATAAAAAAAAAATTGAGCTTGATGTAATATAAAAACGATACATCTTTATCTAATTGTAAACATAAGATGATGATTCATACAATCCTAGAGGTTTCAAAAATAAATACTCTGAAAAGGACAAAGCAAACTAAATCAATTTTTTTTTAAAGGATTACTGATGATACTTTCACCACTTTTCTCTTTTTAAACCTTTGTATAAACAGATAATCCTTTAAACAAGCTGTGGAAAAGAAAGTAAAAATAAAACTCTAAATACCTAAAGGTGTCAAGGAAGAATGAGGAAAAATGGGATGTGGAGAGATTATTCTAACCCACATGCTACTGATGCGTATAATGAGCTAGTAAGAATATTTTCACTGACAAGATAAGGATAAGCCTGGCAGCTTGTACAATCCCTTTCATCTTCCAAGGCATGGGTTGAAAAAAAATATCAGTACCCTTTGGATGAACCCAGTTTCTTACAAGACTTTAGAGATGCTGAAAGCAGTGTCCAACAGCACCTTTTGTGCCCAGAGCTTAAAAGTACCACAGGAGAGCGAAACAGCTCATTATATGGAGTAATTTATTTGCTTAGTTGCTGCCCAAGAGGATGTAAAAAAGTTTTAACATCTAGAAATTTCTGTAAGTAGTCCATTTAAAAAACTGATCTGTCCCCTGCAGCAATGAAATACCAACCCCCCAGGATGAGGCTCCAACTGTTAAACCAGGCCAAGATTGTTTTCTGTGCAGCATCAAGTATGCTCATCCTGCACAATTACAGACTTAATTGAGCACCGTGATGTAAAAAAAGCCAAACCAGTTATTACAATGAGAGTGTGATATCTGAAATGGAAAACAGACAGGCTCCTGAAAAAACAGGACGTGAACCATGAGGTGAAGAGGCAGCAACAGCCACATATTGAGAGCTCATTATTTGGTTAATCACTTTCAGGCCATCAAACACCAACAATATTCCATTAACGCTTAGTTTACTGTCAACTCCATCTTTACAGCTTGCATTGCAAAGGTGGCAAATTTAAATTCTTTCACATTCATATTCAACATATTAATTCTCAAAACTGTTCTTAATATGGCTACAGACTACATGGCCATTAGAGAATAACTTTATGCTAATGCTAAAATGTTTACTTTTAGAATTTGATTCCAGTTTAGTTTTCCTTAAACAAGAAACAAGGAAACTAGTTGAAGTTTATGGGAATATAAATGGAGCAATATTGGAAAAGATTAGTGCAGACATTCAGCTTTCAGGATGACAGCAACCCTAAACGTACAACCACAATTGTACTCAAAGGATTTAGTTCAAAGTATGTTTTGTGTTTTAAAATCCAAATCTAAATTCAGAAATTCAATGCATGGGTCAGTAGACTTGCTGTTCAGATAATCACTGACCAATCGGAAATAAGCTATTTTGCTTAGAAATAGTTTCAAATCTTTCGATTTCTACAAAACTGGTAGAGAAAACAAGCTTGCAACTGTAAAAAGAATTGTTTCAAAAAATTGTTTTTACTTAGAAAAAACATGTTTTGTTTTTTTTACTCAAATAATAATAATTATGTGGTACTTTGCAGTGCTGCGTAAAATTATAGTTTGGGGTTATGATGTGTCTAAATGTGAAAATGTTCAATAGGTTGGTTTTTTCACTGATTTTGACTGATGTAAGCAATTAAATATTCTTCACCTGACTTATCCCACAAGTCAGGAAAGCATGAGTAGTGACTAAGAGAAGAAAACAGAGCAAGGTTCCCGAAGTTGGCACAAGGGGAGAACTTTGCTTATACGGATGTGGCCTTAGAGGCATGTGTTCAATTTCAAACTCAAACACTCCTCAGAAACCTCCCAGCTAGGTTGATGACAGAAAGCTCAGCTACATCAGCCCAGTGCTTGGCGTTGACATTAGCCCATGGATTTCTAAACCGCACAGAATTAAATCCCAAAATAAAATAAATACAAATATAAACTGCTTGAGTTGGTTGTTGACTTTGCTCAAACACAGCAGAGGCCCCGCTGGCTGCAGCAACTTTGTGTGGACTCTATCAGCTCACAGGGATTCACTGAGGTCAACAGAGATATTGCCCTTGAATTCAAGGGTGCTCTCTGTTTATTGGTTCTTCCTATTTGGCCTCCTGCAGTGGAGTCGGTTGTTAATTTAAATCAGAGTTTTTATTTGTCTTTGAGAACTGCAAGCCAAACGAAAATAATTTTGACTGCCAAGAAAAATAAATCCACAAAATAAACCTTAGATATTAGATTGATATTGACAAAAACCAAGATTCACAATAAAAGCTTACATACATCTTTAAGTAGTTGGTACCAAGTTGTTGCAGACATCTGATGCGTGTTACACCCCATCGAAAACCTCCTGATTATTCCACCAAATATTGATTTCTGAGCTCTTCCTGAGTTACATCTGTCTGACAACTATTACTTTTCCCAGCCCTGTCCAAAGTTATAATTTTGTCTGCCCTGCAACATTTTTGAAAGTTCATTTCAAATTTTTCTGTCAGTTACATGGAAAAATAACTATTGTTTGTATGTAGAGAAGAAGGCTTGTCTCTCCAAATATGGTGAAAAATGTTTTAGCCTCAAGAACTAAAGAAAGCCCCCTTATTTTTAGTCTAAAAATGTTTTGAAAGGAGCTGTATCAGAAAATATTGCAGATGGCCAAATAATCTGTCTTGCGCAGTCAAAACAGCAGGAGTTTAATAACCTGGTATGAGACTGTTAAGTGTTGATATTTGTGATGCTTTGGCAAAGATGCGGATGATCTTCACCGTTTATCTGCTGACATGCTGTCAGGCAGTTGGGTAGAAGGCAGTGGAGAGGAAGAGAAAGAGTCTGCTGCTCTTTCTGTGTCTCTGGCTTAGAATCCCCACCCCCAACACTCTGCTCTTTCTTCCCCCATGCTGTTTGTACTCTAATATCTGTCTCCTTTTTCTTGGCTTCAGCAATAAAACTGTTTAATATTTAATTACCTGTAGAACACCAGGAAGACATGTTTGTCTGTGGGTTGTATTGCTTATTTTAGAACCTGTTGTAGCTCTGAACTGACTTCCTGTGAACCTCCAAGCACAATAGGTAGTGGTTATATAAAATGCTGTTATCACATTGCATCTCATGGGAAACCCAGAAAATATGGGAAAGTAACTAAACAGAAAACTGATAAATAACAGATGTTTTTGTCATGTTTTTATCTTAAAACTGTTCTGCTATTTCTCAGTGATATTAGGGATTTTAGCTGCAGGTAACTTGGTATATGTATGGTATATCGGAAGTAAAATAGATACTAAAAATGATGAGAGAAAATGAATTTAAATACTTTTCAATAAATTTGTTGATTGGTAATATGTTTTCGATGGTCAAAGTCACTATATTTATGCATTGCCTTTTGAGATGCATGAAAAAATTGTGGCGGTGAGCCGGTGCAGTGCAGTGCCTCACCTCTGGTGGTGCTGTGTCACAAAAAGCTGGCGCCTGCCCATTACTGTCTCCCATTATATAACTATTATACCATCATATTTGTTTAGTTACACATGTTTTACATATGGTGATCTTCTACAGTCTAATACATTTAAAGAATGTGACTAACACATTTAGTGTTTCTGATCAGCCATAAATGTGCAGTGAAAATGGGTATAGTGAGGCAGGAAGAGGGCAGTGCTGAGACCTATAAGCACAGCAACCAACAGGTACTCTTCTTCTATGCATTAAAAGACCAAAAACAGTGTGAAAAATACAAAAATACAGTTGGATTACAACTTCCTTGGCAATCATTCTCAGTAAAGCTGGCGAAATTTTAACAATGAAAGGAAAATGAGACAAATATTTATTTCATTTTATTTTTTTTACAAAAGAATGGTAGAAATATTTGACAAGGTCAATGGCCTTAATATTGACCTTGTAAAACCATACACCATAAAACAAATGTAAAACCATACGCAATTTTTTATTTCAATTCAAAAACAGATCAGTCAAAGAAAAAAAAAACAATTTAACAAATTTTCCTTCATATTAAATGTGGCTTTATTTTTCTGCTATATTTTAGCACGAAGCATAATTAAAAGCTTACATTAATTAAGGTCAAAATTGTATTGAATTGTACATTTGGCTTTAGGGGCGTCAGTGTCTCAGCACACAACACTTTGAACTAATTTCAGTCAAGGGTATCGTTTTCCTCTGTTCTCAGTTTTATGACTCTAATCAAAGCCAAAAGCACACAACAAAAGATATCATAATTTTCTAAGTGTTGACTGATTTTTTTTTTATTTTTTTAAACAAGGTCACTGATCCCCAGGAGGGATTCCTCCCTGTAACAGTCTGTCTGATAGTTTTCTATTTTTTATCTAGGCAGATGCTTGAGTAATCAGCCTTTCTTAGCTAAGAAAGATTCCTCTAGAATAAGCTATGGCATCAAAAAGAGTACACAGAGATATTGGGAAAATTCCCTGGCCTTGTCCCTGGTGAGAAATTGGAGGCCAGTGCAGAAGGATATGTATCCTGTATACTTCTAAATTACAACCTGCTTAAGGCAGATTTATCATTCTAAAATTCATAAGTTCTCAGAATTGTCAAACTGCTATGCTTTTGTGGATAAACACCAGACAACTGACTGCTGTCTATTGGGTTAAGACTGAGATGTGTATAGGTGTTACAACAAAGAACCAGACCCACAGGTATATTCCTCACCAAATGCAATGACCAGTAATGTGGAGGAAGGCACAGGGATTATATGAGGTCAAACAGACTGAATCTGAGATGCAAAAGATGGTGTTGGATAATGAGGAATGTGACAGAGGGGCATGTGGAGTAGAGCCTAACATGTGCAGAAACATCTGGAAAACGTTTACAGGCTTAAAGGCCACGATCTCTGAGTTCGGCAAGATTCAAAGAAATCGCAGGACACATTATCACTTTGACGGATGATGGATGTGCTGTGAAAAATAGAACGAAAAGTATATGTATCAGTATACTTTATGTAGTCAATTTACAGAAGACCAATAAATCTTGTGAGGCTGTTCAACTTTAAATTAATATTCATGTGAGTAAAAGACATACAGAACAAAAAACCTTCTGCAGAAACTGGAATCCTACTGAACCATGTGAAGACTAGCTCATTGGTGTGCCTTTAACTCAGGCAACATAAGTCATAAAACATAAGAGAAGTGAACACAGCACAATGGAGAAAAATATATATATATATATATATATATATATATATATATATATATATATATATATATATATATATATATATAAGTCACTGCATAATTCAAAATAGTGTAAGATAGAATCTGGTGCATCTTAAAAGGTGGAGCATCTGCTTCAGTATTTTTTTAAAGAACAGGAGCAAAGTTATGCTTTTGTTTCCTGCTTTCGGAGAGTCCCTTAACTATCATAATGATCGATATCTTCATTGAATCATTGATTAGCAGGTAAGCTTTTTGCGGTTAAACTGGCCAGCAAAATTTTAGTTGCATCCTCCTGTGCATCCTTAGTAGGTGGTGAAATGGTTGGCTTTTAGAAGTTAGTGATCTAGGTACTAGGATTGGTGTAGTAATTTTACAAATATATGACCCCATTTTCCACTGAAATACTAAGATGAAACATGAAAGTCAGTTTACAGGTACAGTGGTTTTTCATTGTGAATAACAGTTTGCCATTCATTTGTTTAATTGGTGGAGGATGTTTTCAGATATTTTGCTCCAGAGAATAAAAAGTCTACACAAGTTAGCAATAAATCTTTACAGAATGTGTTAATAACTTGATTTCTTTCTGAGAGCTTTATGAACAAACTGACACCTCTTTGAGCTTGTATGCTTACGTTCTATATTTCTTACAGGCCAAAGAGGCTGTATCGAATACACATCACATCACTCGAGCTAAATGAAAAGATTAGTAATGGAAATCAAAAGATGTTGCCTATGATGCAGCTAATAAGTTGTGTTAGTTGTGCTGCCATTTAACAAGCAAATGTTGCCGTAATGAATATCTGCTCAGGCTCTAATTTGTATTCCTTATGCTTAACTGTGACTCTTCCAACAGCAGTTGAGCAAGCCATCTATCAACAAGAGTAAGTGTGGCTCTTACTTATCATGTTGTCTGGATGCTTAGGGTGTTTAAAAAGTGTTTACATTATAGTCTTTTTCTCCTCTGTTGCTGCTTTGGTCTTGCTGTTACAGAACCTCAATGCAAATCTTTTTTTATCTGCTTACACAATACACAATGCAATGAACAGCCTGGTAGGGGTGTGTTTGTTTGGGTTTTCTTTGTGTCTTATTCCAGCATGAAAGGCAGACATCAGTGGGGTTGTTCCCCACTTGCACTGTTAGTAAATTAGTGTTGCCATTAAAGACAGCAGTGGCAGGGGAAATAAAAGCAGTGGCGTGAATTTGTCTATGCTACACTGATTTCCATCCTTAAACTCTCTCCAGACCAGGAAGCTGCAATAATTGGGATTCTGACAGTATGTTATGGGGATTCATTTCCTGCTTTTGCCTGCTCCCTCCTCCCTATTCTTTCTCATGTAATTACGTCTGCACTGCTCCTTCCTATGCACTAGATACCCCTAACTCGTCTCATCAATGGCCACATTTTATTTGAGAATTTAAGAATTTTCTCTTTACCCAATTGCTTTGTTGCAACAACAGGGATCTTACTTGACAATACTTGTTAGAACTGATACCTTCCTCATCAGACGTAAACATCCATGTGACATATAGACAGCTAAGAAACATTTTATACAATTATTTAATTTACTTGAAAATGTTCATTATTCAATATTTATAATTATGAAGAGAGGAATTTGTCCAAACAAAAATAAAAGATAAAATTGGGTCAAAATATCACTGAAAGCATAAGTTGACATGAATATGTAAAGTCATAAAATCAATTTTAATACTTTTTGAGTGCAGTAAATGGCTCCAGATCAATTAACCAATTCACCAAATTGCATCACCATTTTGTACCAACCAATTGTGTTGTTTCCTACTAGTTCTATGAACAACACATTCCCTATACTTTGGGCTGAAATTGGTGAATCCTTGTATTTTTTTTCTGCAGTCCTTTATTTTAATGGATTAAGATAATAAATGGTCATAAAGTGGTTCACGTTATGTGAATAGTTTAAATAAATTATTATCTAAAACATTACCTTAATTCTCATTTATGAAAACTTAAGAACAACAACTATGCTGGTAGATATTTTTTGAAGAGGGTCAACCACCTTTCCTACAATTGACAATTCAGTCTAATGTATACAATTAGTTAGAACAAGTTAACAAAACCAGTTAATAACAAGACTGCAGATACAAAATAACAGAAAGCTAAATGACCTAAGGTGTGATGCTATACCAACCTCCAAAATGTTAGCCGCAGATTCTTTAAGTCGGTTGCAGAGTTGAATGTACATAAATTTGCCTTGCTTAGACAGCACATTTTGCAGATACTAGATTGATTTGAGTTCTGAGAAATTTAGAGGCCAAGTCAACAATTCAAAGCGGTTGTTGTGCTCCTCCAAATCTTTGTTAGCCAATTTTTCTTTATGTTAGATAACATTATCTTACTCAAAGAGGCCAGAGCCATCATGAAATAATTTTCTGTGAAAAGATGTATTCTGTGTGTATGTTCAAAGTTACATTCACATGAGAAATACTCAGTTTTACCACCAGAACATTGCAATGGATGAATGAATAGACGCTGACCAAAAGCTGCACCTTCAAAACTACAGAAGGGCTGCAGATTTGGAGATGCCACTGTAAGACTTATTGAAATTCTCACATGTATTTCTGTTTCCTGCTTATTACATATCAGCTTTGGGAACAAAGTATTCATGTGAATAAACGACACATAAAATCAGAGTTTTTAAATTTCACCTGTCAGTGGTGATAATGTTATGTGTAATCGGTGTGGGTGTAAATATGTCACAACATCTCTCTCAACTTGACAAAAGTTAATCTAATGATCTCTACCTTTAAAGTCATGTACACCTCACTATGTTGGCCTCACAATATGAGCGTATTGTGCTATGCAAACTTATCTTTGGCTCCTCTCAACTAGATCCTACAAAGCTAAGCAAACAATACCATATTTGTCGCTGCGCTTTCCCCACAGCCTCTCACACCTTGCAACCAAGAAATGAATCAAATTGTTATCTCTGTGACAGTTTATCTGCTTCCAAACTTTTATTGCTCAATAACATAAGGCACACTCCCAAAGTTGAGACCCCTGAACTCACAATAGCATGGGGTTAGATGATCAGATTACATTGAAAGACACACATGGGCATTGTTAAGGGAGGTTGCAATTCTACCCATGAACATGGCTCTCGTTGTGCCCCAATGAGGGGAATGCTTTTCAATCTGGAGAAACCGGCAAGGGCAAAGAAAACCCGATGTGACACTGTGGTGAACCATCTCCTCAAGACTCTGAGGGGAAATTAGATCTGTCTTTTTAGGACTGTCTCTGCTGAAAGGCCTTTGCATGGTTCCTTGCATTCACTGCACTTCTTATAAAGGAAACTTAATCTCACTTGTAAGACAATTACAGAGAATAAGACCTTTGCAATTTGCTGTAAGCACCACCTTATGCTGTCAATATTTTGACAGATTTCTTGACAGCATAATTATTTGTCAGAATCCCTGCCAGCGGTTTAATTGTTACATGCATAATTACATGTTTAGTTGGAAAGATGTTGGAAGAGAGCGTTTGTTGTACAAAACAGTGTCTTGATTCCTCTGTGAGTTGGTGGGGCAGCCTAATTCCATAATGAAAGAGGATATCTTACAAACCCTTTGATGGCACTTCTCGTAAATCAATTCATTACCCCATAATATTGGCAGGCAAAGCACATCTTTCACAGATCAATTTATTATCCAACCTCTTGCAGCTGAAAGGCAGTGGTTGACCACAGCTTCAAAAGCTGATATCAGTTTTCTGTCTTTAGGAAGCTGACTGGAGAGCAGACAAGCTATGCCTTCCATCAAAAAGAGGTTTCTAACAATGGAGAAACCACCAGAATAATATCAGTGTTACTGTGTTGTATTTTATTTCAATAAACTTCACAATCATTTATCCTGAGATTTAGAACAATTGCATGGTGTAAAAAAATATTCTGCATCACATTTTGCATAAGAAATTTTATGTTCCTATTTAAAGCTTTCATATTCAGTTACTACATTAAATGTTCAAAACGGGCAATAATAACATTTTATTTTCAAGTACTTAATTTTTGTGCTTTGAAATTGTTCATTTCTTTTTTGTTTTATGTTTTTGTAGCCCATAATACAGTCAAATTGCACTGACTGTATAATGAAGTGACCTCATCTCTTATGTATTTCGATTTAGTTATATCCTTCATAGCGCACTAATTGATGGACTGGAAAAGTTGATGGGATTATCCAGTACTGTGTTAGATTAGTTAAGGTCTTATTTGGCAAGCCAGAATTACTTTGTACCGTTTTGCAATTTGCAAATCTGAGCATACACAAATGAATTTCTCACAGCTCCATTCTTGGGCTACTTTTACTTAATATGTGTTTTGGTGTTATTTTCATACTGTATTTCTGATTTAATACAACTGTTATTATTTCTCTTTTTTTTTTCTTTTTAGGGATTCTAAACACCCTTGTTTTAAAATGGTGCTATACAAATAAACTTGTGTGGCCAAGTCTGAAAGATGTAAGGTAAGTAGAAACCTCTATCTTTAAATTCACCACCTTCACAATTAATTTCATATATATATATATATATATATATATATATATATATATATATATATATATATATATATATATATATTAAAAATAATAATAAAAAAACCCATTATGAATGCTTCATGCACTTCCTAGCTATTTTCAAGTGCTTTTCACTGGCCTATGTTCCATAAGAAGATGCTTGTGTCAGCCCTTATTAGTAGTCATTGAGCTTGCCTAGCAGTGTTTGTAAGGCTGCACCCATCCCGTTTCCCTCCCAGCATACAGACTCCAGGGAAGTGCTGTAATTACAGACTCACATATGAGAGGCAGGAATAAACCGATCAGAAGCACAGGTGGGTGGTTTGAGGTTCTTGGACGGATCAGCATGACTCCAGTCTGCAAGCTATGCATGTCGTGCTGCGTCGAGTGATCAAGATCTCTAACAACAATGGCCAAATACCACCTGCCAGACTATGGATAGGGCATGGTGCAGGTAAATGTTGGGTGCATCGATGTTTTGAAAAGCTTGATCAATTCTCCTTTGAGCGATTCCAATTTACAGAAATGTGGCCAGTTTTGGAAAAAAAACAAAAATCTCTTTGTCCAGTTAAATAAGTAGAGGCACTTCACCAGCATTTTGACAAATCAAATGTCTTTTTTCTGTCTGTCTTGTTGATGCTGAGAAAGGACATATTGGTGAAAAACAGAACAGAAAATGGGTAAATTTATTATTTTGAAAGAAATATTTTTTTTTGAGTTAAAAAGGTATATAAATGTAGTTTTAATAAGGTGAAAATAATTCTTTAATTACATATTAAAATTAGTAGTTTTAACTGCTCATTTTATACTATCAGAAAAAATCTCCCAATCACAGCCATCTAAATGGTCATGACCAGGAAGCATTATTTCCACAAAACCTTTAAGAATAATAAAAGTAAGTCATATTCCAGAACACTTGTATTGGAAAATAAATAGGAGAACAATGAAATGTGAAATGTGATGATGGCTTCAGTTAAACTCTGCATAAAATGTATACCTTTCATAAATTTTTTTATGAATGACCTTATAACACTATTGTATTTTACTGAAAATAATCTTTCAATAATGTATAATGAACTACCACACATAATCATTGTATAAATAAAATCCTTGTATGGTGGGATTACTCTGTTATAGTGGAAAATCACATTGATTCATTGGGCTTAAAAGGATAATAACTTAAAAAAAAATACGACATACCTCTACAAACGGTTCCATTTTCCACAGCCTCATTCCCGGCTTTGCACATACAGCGCCCAATGGGCACCATCCATTCTCCATCACCATTGCAGTAAAGCTTTATGGGAACATCCACCTCTTCTGCGTTAGGGATACAAACACCCCTTGCAGCCACCAGTGAGGTGCTCTCTGCTCCAGACAGAGTCTCCTGGAACAGTGCCCCATTAGTGATGATTCGAGGACACTTTCTGTAGAAGACCCGGACTGCGATGAGTGACATGCAGCCTCCATAGTCCTGGAAGGCCAAGTAAAAGCCATTTTTCGACACAGGCCCAAAGCTTCGCACCTCCGTATTAATCTTCATCACTCTTCCTCCAAGGTCCACCTGGGAGAAGCTCTCATCTGCCGCAATGGTGTCAACCTTGATCCAGGGGTTTTCCATCCATGCCGGCGATGTTCTGGTGGCTGTGTCAGAATCTGATTCATAGTAATATAGATTAAACGTTTCTTTACAGGAGCCTGGGACATTAGGGATGCTACTGCAGTCCCTAACAGAGAATTTCATCTCCACGTGGATCCGCTGTGCACCGCGACGTCTGACGTATTTTGTCCGTACCCAGTTGTTCTGATTGCTGTCGAAGACATTACAGACTTGGTACGTCCTGATGGTGTTCATGTGTTCATCGTAGCCGCTCACCTCCTCCCACTGCAGAAGGACACAGAAAAACAGCAGATAAATATTTTTCTTGTGGTTAAGTTGGACTGTAGCACTAAACTTGTGGAAGACAAACAGTGCTGTATAATTGAGGGAAACAGTTATTCTGATTAATTTAATTAAGTCTAATTGAGTATTAAAATACTAGCTGGGTTGCATGTTTCTTATTAATGTAAACTGTCTTAAAAGTACCGGCAATGTAATTTCTCTAGTGATTAGCAAGTTTGTTTTCATGAAAATTTTTTAATAAAGTTGATTACTGCCACTAATCAGCTTACAGTAATATTATGATCAAATTGATTACATGGTGATGACAGCTAAAAGTCCTCTGAAAACTCAATCTGTAAGGATGCATTTGATACTTTTAAAAGATTAAGTGAGAAGCAGCTTTTCAATCTAAAATTTCCAATCAGAACTGAGTGCATCCAATATAGCAGTAAGTGGTGGAGTGAGCCGTTTTTTTTTTTTTTTTCCTTACAAATTTATGTTTTTTCTTGCACTTTTTTTCTTACAAATTCTTTATCAGTGTCATGTAAGGTTGCAAATTCCTGCAAGCCATAATCAGCAAACATTTATAAATTGTTTAAATACAACATAGATGATAAATCCTAATTTATGTAGAATTGATGTTGTATGAGGTTTTTTTTTAGAATTGAATGCAGGTGTTCGATGCTACTCTGAAAAACTTTCCTATATTGACGTACTTGCAAAGAATATTCCAGAAAATATTCCTTTCTTATATTCTTTACTTGTAAAGAATATTCAGGAGAATATTCTTCATTCAAGAGAATAAAAAATATTCTCTTGAATATTTTCAAGAGAAATATTCTCTTGAATAAAGAGAATGTTGAAGAGAATATACACCTTGCCATTTTGAGTTCACACTTTGACTATCCTGTTCAGATGAAACCTCTGCCTGGGCCATGGATCAGAACAGCTTTAAATGCTGTGCTCTCCAACCACCACTGCAGGTCACGACCTCTACCTAAGCATTTCAGCCAAGTGAAAAGAAAAAAATATTCTGTTCTCATCCACTAACAACTTTGCATTTGCACAGCAGACTCTACTTTCTCTCCCCCCTTCACTCTTCACTTCACAGCTGATATAATTTCTCAAATTAGTGCCCACTTAGTGAGGACTTTGACAGATTTTGACGGGCTGGGAGAAGAAAGTCACCCCTCTTGTTACAAACGCGCATTCTATCAAACACTTTGACTAATTAGAACAGCTTTAGTTCTTAAATCCCATGTCCCTCTTAATTATGGCTACCGTGATGCTTGGTCTGACCTAGACCTTTACAACAGCCAGGCAAAACACAGATATCTAATGCAACAATAGAAAATATAGTTGTTGTTTTTTTTTGTTCTTTGCAAAATGTAGGTCTTTTTACCTGGCATGTACAACTTAAAATAATGACAAAATATTAATCATTTTTAAAGTTGCCTTTCAATTGAGATACCTGATATACACAATATACAAAATAAGTCCATTGAAAGAAGAGTATTTAGAAAAACTGCTGAGCAAAACAATTTGAATTTTCACATTTGTTTAAAAATAGCTGTCTCCTAAGGGTCATCACTGCGGCGCTCAGTACAAAGGCATGGTTGCATGTTTATTTTGCCAGTTTAGAATATTGGAGTTTAAGGGTAAGACCGTCTTTTACCCACTACTGACAGACATCATCGTCACAGGTCATGAGCAGCCATTGACCTTCCTACTTGTTGAAGAGCAGTGGGGAAGCTGTGGGCCAATTAAATGGGAGCAGACAGGCTGTTCTGATGAGCACAGAGCGTTGAACAATCGTAGTTTAATAAAATGAATGTGAAGACAGGTGGGGGTGGCTACTAATGAGGGATGCAGGAGAGGGGAAACTCTAGAAAAAAAAAGTGTTGGCAGTAATGTGGGGGGAAGGGTTGAGTTGAACAAAAAAAAAAGAGACCCCAAACAAAATGTGTTTTGATGAAGGGCCTCCTTTTGTCCTGTCATGGCCTTTTTGCCCTCCTTTCATCACAGCTAGTGGAGGGAAGCAAATGGGGCATAATAAGAGCCTAACGATCAAGCACAGAGTGTGAAATTAGAAGAAACGTCTTCATTTTCACAGCTTTTTTACCCTGGCTCTAATCAAGAGGGCTCTAAAAGGGTGGTCATGTGTTTTAACTGCAGCAGGTGGAGGTAACAATGGTGTTGGATGTCAAGACAGATTAGCTAGATGGAAAGAGGTTACCTCAGATAATGATGGACATGAAAACACAAGGTTATTATTGTACTGAAATCCTGTTATAGTTGGCAAAATGATTTTATGTCCCTGAGCTTTTTTATGTGGATAAGATGTAAATGTAAATTTTTTTTATTGATCAGGATCACTGGCAAATATTTCAAGGTCAACACGCGACGTATTTTTTCCAAAATATAACTACTTCATCAAGCCTATTAACAAGGAAATGAGTTTTCATGCTGCACATGTGTTACTGAACAAAAGATCACACTTTTGTCATGAAAACTAAATGGTGTGAGACAGAATGCCCGACTAACTCCAGACAAAAGCATTTTGTGCTTTAATTGCTCTTGTCAATGATCTGAGTCCAACATTCCTGGTCTGCCTGGTTCACAAAAACTAAGTCCAATACTTGGACGTAATCCCTCTGGGGATTAATAAAGTATATTCATTCATTCATACACACAATACTTCCTTGTGGATTATTACAAGCCTACAAAATTAATTCTAATATATATTTTTAAATTTGAACGACATACCAATTTAACAAATGTCGCATGGGCCAACAAGACGCCTGCATTTATGATACAATTGAAAAATACATACTAAAAATAGGATTGTCATTGCAGTGTATGCATTATTAACAAAACTATTTACAGGTTCACTCACTGGTATGCTCTAGAACCAGTAATCAATTTTTCTTCACATCAGCAATATAGAGACATATTGATCAGTAGAGAAAAGGATTCACAGTGTAATATTGATTAAGATGG
Source organism: Poeciliopsis gracilis (assembly GCA_911649635.1). Lineage (NCBI taxonomy): Eukaryota > Metazoa > Chordata > Actinopteri > Cyprinodontiformes > Poeciliidae > Poeciliopsis > Poeciliopsis gracilis. The sequence goes on from CAJVRI010001403.1 coordinate 5,274,096, forward strand.
TTGGATGACAAAAAAAAAAAATTGTAGAGACTTGCAGGAACTACAGCACTGTATGTAGAGCTGCTTTCATTTAGTGTTACATACAATGCCACAGTTCAGTGATGCTCACAATGATTACGGTTCAGAATCAATATCACTTGATCAATTCCAGGAGAAAGCACAACTGAACTGCAAACTGTATGAGTGTATGAAAATATTAGTCTTTCATTGGCAAAGCTAAGTGGATTGTGTAGACTGGAATTGCATCTCCAGCAGAAGTTTCACAAAATACATTGTTCTAAATGCAAAATAAGTAAAATAATACTAATACTCTTATGTAAAAGATTTAGTCTGGCTTTTAGTAATTACCAAATCTTCAGGTTAAGAAAGTTTCAAATTTCAAACATAGTTGGCTAAAAATTTGCCGGTTTATAACCAGCTACGTCTGTTCATAGTGTGATCATAGGGGATTGTATGAAGAAAATATTAATATAAACAATTTTTTATTTGGCAATATAAAGATTAAAGTTGGAAACGCAGCATGCATCAGTATTTTAAGTTTTCCTGAAGGGCCACGAGTCAAAGAATGTTTGATTAGAATGGTTTATATTTTGTTTCTAGTAGAATATTCTGCACTGAATCTTGACGAGCACAACACGAACATACACTACCAATAATTCAAATAAACACATGATAGGCAAGACAGCAAACAAACATATGTGATAAAATATTTAAAAGTACTCTTCATCCTTCATGCAGAAGAAGATTGTGGGCCTTACTGCTAATATATATTTCATAGGGGTTGAACCATGAATTCAACTCATATGAGAAAACCTGCATGTTGAATGGTATTTTTGGAGGCAGTAAGAATCAGTACATTTGTAAAATAAGTATAAGTACTAGTTCAATTAAAATGTGCGCAATGAGAACATTTTCAGAAATCCAAAATGGTGCTTTAAAGAATCCGTAATCATTTTAAAATAATTCATCCCGGTTTGAACAATCCATAAATTGGTGTTTCCATATCTGTCTCATTCAAAGGTGGCCTTAAGGTGAAAAAAAAAACATATACAATGTTTTCACAAACAGAATTAAGATAACTTGAATGCTTAGTTATTCTTCCAAGTAGTATACATTCTGTGCACAGTGATAAGGAGAGTGAGAATCTTCCCATGATCCCAATACAATTATGTCCTTTTGCAATGTCAATAGGATCACAGAAAAAGTGTTAAGAAAAAATTGTGCTCAGAAAAACAAACATGAAGCTACCAGAAACCAATTCTTCTCCACTGTTGTCACATTTCAAAACTGCAACCAACCTCAAGTACCCAGAAATAAAATGTGTTCAGTTTCTAAGAAATCTCATCTTTCCTAGTTTAAGGAAAGATGAAACTAGTCAACTTATGATTAAGACACATAATTGGAAATGTCAAGACTGAACCAAGAAAATTACTTTAAAACAGATTTTTCAATGGTTTTCTAGAGTTTGAAATGAGCAAACCGATAGGCATGCAGTTGAATCAGCATGAGGCACTTTAACTCAGATGTTGAGGTGGGATTTTGTCGTGAGTTGGTATTCTAGTGGATGGCTAGCCATTAAAGTTTATGGAGATAACAATAATGTCATGGTCTCCTTCCTCACCTGACCTAAACCCTTTTTAGAGTTTGTGGGTCCTTATTAAATGGGAGATCCACAGTGAAGGAAAACAGAACACCTCTGTACAATGTGTAGGACGTGGTAGTTCCTGCTTGACTTAACATGTCATCACCTAAAGAAACTGAAACCATCAATGAAAAGCTTGTGATTGTTATTGAAAAAAAGGTTGGCCATGTTGGACCGTGATATTTTTCTAATGTCAGAAATATGTTTTCTTTTATTATTTGAGATATTTATGTTTCGTTTTAAATATTCACTTTAACACGAAAACCATAAAACATAATATTTTCCATTCAGCTGTATAATGAGTCTGCACAGTATGTGTTGCCCAATAATTTTGAACACATGGCTAATGCCCAAAGAAAGCCAAAACTTCTCTCTTACTTTCATAAATATTCATGTTTGGGATTTATTAACATGAAAGCGAGCACTGTGGCAGTTCCGTGATAAAATTAATCCTGAAAAATACAACTTGTCACTGTTACACCACTGATTTTTTTTTTTTTTTTTTTACAGCTGGGTACCCAAAATGCTGGGACATAAATTATTTCAAAGTGGTTGCAGCTTTTTCAGTGCATGTGTAGCATTGAAAAAACTACATAAGCAGTTAGTCTTTATTAATCAATTCCATCATACAAGGAGGAAGTTATTCCAAAATGTAGCATTGAACCCTCATCTTCTTATCTAGAGTTCATAGACTCAATATACTAGTATCGAGTTTTTGACCATATCTTTTTGGTTTAACTTATCCTACAGACTATCCCTAACTACTTCAGACTGATACTGAACTTTCCTGATTGTTAATCAGGTAAATTGCATAAATCAGGCACAACTTTATGATGAAACAAGAACTGCTTAGCACTTCTCAAGACAGACATTGACAAGAAATATCCTGTTATTTAAATATCACAACATGTACTTACACTCTTTTTCTGTAAATCTTGTTTGTAGTCCAGTACTTTAAGACTGTGTTATTTCATTCTTCCAAATGAGAAAAGACATAAAGATTTAATGCTCAGTTCAAGGGCAAACTGTACCTATCAGGAATTTGTGTTAACCTTCATGGAATTAACACAAAGGCAACTGAAAACTACATAAAAACAATGCCAAACCCCACAAATTGTGTAACGCTGATATCGCCTTTCAAGGATTGTCTGAACACAAAACAGAAGCAGAAAACTCTGTGTCTGGTGGCATTACAAATGCCCTTGAAAAGATTTCATGCAGAAAGCAATGCCATTAAATTGTCGAGAATTTCCCTTTTCTTGAACATCTGGAAGACAGTAACAACCAACATGCAGACGGTCAGGAAGTTTGTTGGCCGCATCATGTAGGCCACAAATTCATTCTTCATGGACACTGTCTTCAACAGCTAGTCAGATTTGTGATAAACACTTATATTTCTTCCCAATGAATAAACTCTAAAGAGCTATTCTTTATCATATTATGTATTCAATGCTTTGCAAAGCACTTAAAAATTCTATTTTCTAGTTCTATAACAGTAAATTCAATCCCGAAAAATATTTTTTTGAAAAAAAAAACAAAAAACAAAAAAAAACACATTAGTCAAGCAATGGAATGCATACACTGTCAGAACAATCAAACATTTAATGTTTTCATTGTTTTCACACAACATAAACCTTGTATTTATCACATCTTGTCACTACAGTGTTTGAATTAACCTGACCTAGCCTCACGATACAGAGCCACATTTCATATCGCCGCTCAATCACTGACAAAAGTAAATAAATTATTCACTCAAAAGCAGAGAAAGAAACCCAATGGAAAACTCTCGGGGCACATTCACCCTGTTTGCAGTTGTGGGAAATCTGTCAGAGCAAGAGTACCTTCCCTAGAGGGACAGCGGACAAATGACACCCACTGTCTGCATTCAATTACTACGAGCAAGGCCATGGGAGCCAAATCCTGAAGGAAAGTGGGCCTCACAGAGAGGAGAGACTTACCCACTCCAAGGCTTAAGTATAACTGTCTGCTGTAGCCTGCCTCGGCTTACATTGTCCACTACTAATGTACAACACATGAAGCAAGAAAAAAGGTTCCATCTTTTTCTTCCCTTTCACAATGCTGCATGTGGATCATATTTGCATGTGCTCTTGGATCATTCTAAAAAACTAATTTCACAGAGTTTAATTGTGAATCATATCAAATTAGTGGTCTCAAGTTATCCAGTTTTCAATTACTCTCAAGACAGAAGAGAGGCTATATTAGAAAGAAGTCTTGATGGCTTGCTTGAATTATCTACAATTATTTGTACACAACCACAATACGATAGAGAATAGTTCTGATGAATCAAGACAGATGTCCTTAGCAAACATTTTTTAAGCATACAGTCCCCATCCCATTCCTGCAAAAGGCCTGTTGTGTCATGTGTCCCTAAGTGACACTAGATATATTGCATCCTCGTACCGCACCACATTAAAACACATCCATAACGATAACCTAACCCACACACACTGCCTTATTATGTTCTCAGTCTATGCAGTGGACCTCAGTTTCCCCTCCACAGTAGTTGTGTGTGCTCCCTGGGGCCATAAGTCTATTTCTAAATGGCTGCAGTTGTCAGCTGTAAGAAAAACATTGACCACTTAACCCTGCACTGCTAGGCGGCTATATATCAGTTCACATAGTCATATAGTAGATATTCAGTGAGTCTTGTTCAATCTGCAGTCAGTGTTCTAGCTACAGATGATCACTCAGTTCAATTTAGGTTTTTAAATAGCATCAGCTCACCAGAAAAAGTCATTCCAGGACACTGCACAGAAAAGGTAAGCAGATGCAAATTCAAATTGAATTGTCATCCAGTCCAGTACTTTTAGACTGTGTTATTTCAGAGTTATAAAGCACCAATTTGTGGGAGAAATTGTCCAGAGAAAGTAGCTAACAGATTGCATCAAGTCTTGACTTTAATTCAATTTCCACAAGAGAAAAATAACTCCTTTTAAACAAAAAGGACCAACTCGACAGAATTTGGCATCTGCCTTGGTCCACTGGAGTGTGGAACAAAAAGGGAAGAAACAAACATAAAAAAAATTGCAGGGAAAGATGACTACCATACAGCAATAAAAGTTATTAACGTTTAGTCACCTGTTACGAACCTGGAATTTAGTGCAGTGGACCCTCTAAATATGAATGCATTTTAAAGACTATTCTTATGAATGCAGATGACACAAAAATGTCCAGAATGTAAAATTTTCTCTGTAAGCAAATGTGCAGGATCGTTGTGGTAAGCCATGAGCTAGACTGCTCATTTTTTTTGGAAACCTTGTTTTGTATGCTTCACATGTGGTGTGTCTCCCGTGCTGCATTTTCTTTCCTTTTCTGTCACCACTACGATGTCTGCAAAGAAGCCTTGGCATTGAAGACATGTTCACTTCTGGAGCCATTAAGAAGGTGTGTGCAACATGTTTCAGCATTATGCGAACCTCCCCCCCCCAAAAAAACAACTTTTCTCTCACAGAGTAAGTCTATAAAAAGTCATTGTTATGACACATTTTTGTGACATCTTGTGCAGGCAAAAACAAGTGTCGATGAACCAATTTCATCTTAGCTGCAAGCCTTATGATGTGTCATTAATGCTTCCCTAGCATGATGGCTTCTCTCAGGAGGATTCTCATCAAAAAGAATTATTTTAATATATTGATTTATTATGCTTTATATTTTAAGAGAACATACAGACTTTCATTATGCAAATTGCTTTGGTGAAAACAATTAAATGTGTAGTTAGACGTTCCAGTGCATTTAGCTATGCTACTTTGGACGCATGAATAAACATGACTATATTGAATGGAAGCTTTCTCTTAAATAGCTCTTTAAGTAATATTTACATACTTAAAACTTGCTTTTTAATTTACACAAAGACTTTAATTAATTTACCCTCATTTTACTTAGCAGGAAAAATTTGTGTCATACTTGTGTTTTCATAAAACATTTAAAAAAAAAAAAACAGTTCAGTGATGTAGCTATAAAGACAAATCCCTCTCTAAGCTGCCTATGGTCTTTCATAAACCAAACTGGTCTTCAAAAAATGTGTACTGTCAGGAAAGATGCCAACATAAACAGCCTGGAACCAAACAGTATACATTAATTAGAACTTCATGTAGTTGATATATGGGCCTAAACATTTCGGGCGACTTCTTCCAACTGGTCATGCATGTGAAATATGATCAGCACAACCTCAACAAGCAAATTTCGCTTAGCCAGTAGGAAGTTGCCTTTAACCCCCCAATCAACCTTAAACTTTTTATAATAAAAAAGTTCAGAATACGCCTCAGTCATGGTTTGAAGTAGGAGTGTGAAATGATGTGGTTGAGGTGTGCTGACACAGATACAGCTGTTAGTTGTGGGACACCAGAACTCAAGGACTTGAATTTAACATGTGGGTTCAAATGTTTTGTGACAGGATAAGGTCACAAAGCATTGCAGATTTTGGCCCTTGGTGTGTCAGTTGTTCATGTTGTTTTATACGTTGACATTAAAGAGCACCACAATTAATTACCAGAAGGGGTATGAAATTTGATTTAAAATGTATATTTAAATTGATTTAATACGGTGCATTCATATATCCTGTACAATAAACATTTCTTTAAAAGGCAGTTATATAAAATATTATTTTTTTAATTTTCCACTGGGATGGAACTTATCTCTTGTAAAGTTAGAAAACATACTGAGTATATGCAGAGCAGTGAAAGCCACATGCTGGTTTCATGCATTACTTTACTTTACTGATCTACCAGCTAAACCCATGAAGCCATGCACTGCAGTATAAGTGTAAGACAATAGGTTCTGTAAGTCACCTCTCGCTGTTAAATTGAGGAGGAGGCCTGGCCATGTTTCTACACCTGTTGCCTTGGGCCCAAAGCGATAAGCTAACTCCAACACTCTCGTTTTTCACCAGAGGGGCCTCTTAACAAGCTTGGATAAATGAATATAAAAACTTCAGCATCTACACTGATAAGTCCAATCTATACCTGAAAAAATCCTGGGGATTAGGGACTTAGAATTTCATTGGGCTCCAGCAGCGGTATTCAGAAGTCTTTCTAAGACCCAAAATTATTTGGCATAAAAATCAAACAATATTCAATTCAAGTAAAAAAAAATACTTTACAAATCCGAAAGGAAAAATAAATAATATGAGAACAAATGTAAAAGCAGTCAGATACTGAAAAAGATTTTCAGTAAACTGAATGTGTGAGTAGAAGATTCAGTTTAGTCAAACAATTTGACAAAACACCAAACTAGAACAGAGATGATCCATTAAGGTCTTCGGTTCAAGCTTTTCAAACCACTGTGACTGTCTTTATTACTTTTACTGTAATAAAGACAGTAAAAGTCTTTATTACTAGCGATAAGACAATTTAACACAAACACTATTGTAGTAAACAAAACAAAAAATCTTGTTATATAACTGATAAATCCCAAGAGTAAAAAGGATGATTTGTTTATGATGTTTGCTTTATCAGAAATGTCTCAAAATAAAAGTACAGTGGAGAAAAATCAAAGTACAAGTTAAATCTGATCAAAGGTCCAGATTTTGGAGAGCCCACAGTCCTTTGGGCTAGAGCCAGTTTTCTTAATATACCGTTTTACGCTTTTATTGCATGCAATAAATAAAATATTTACAGCCTTTCTATTTATCTTATCTAAAATGTTTTCTATGCATATAGCATCATTTCTTTAAAATTCTTCCTATATCCATAGCAAGAAATTACCCCTTGATGTGATAATAACAATGCAAGGGTTTTCCAGGAGAACAAAAATAAATACGGGACATTAAGAATGTGCCTAAAACTCATTACTTCGTCCAACAAGCTTGGCAAAGGCTTCGGTCAACAGTGGGGTAAAGAAGTAATTGTTTTTAAATAGCCACATGCTGGTTGCTCAGATAAAAATCTGAAGAAAACAAAAACAAAACACAGTTTAGTGGACTGAGTCAAGTTTTCTTTGCAAATGTGTAACATATCATACTGTCAAAACATCCATTCACTGAAGAAAGAAAATAATAAAAAAGAGAACAGAGGGGCAATAACCCAATAAAAGTTAACTGGGAAGAAGTGTTTGTAGCCATTTGTGTTCTGTGTATCCTTGTAACTAAAACCTGAATCTGGGAATTACATCAAGGAAAGTTTAACTATCTTCCCATTACAAGTTTAAAATCACTTTTATAATCTAATAGATATAATCCAGATAATTTTTAATTAAAGCAAAGAATATATATATATATATATATATATATATATATATATATATATATATATATATATATATATATATATATATTATAATTTGAAACACTTCAAGGTCTTTTGCATAGTACTGTATGTGTGAAAAATTTGAGACAAAATTAATAAAATATGCAAATAAGCTGTTTTTATGCAAAGCAGCAACTGGATTTTGAGGTCAAAGTAGGTTGAAACTTCAAACAATTTAAATTTTGAATTTGAAACAAAATTTCATAGTAAAGTGCTAATTAATGAAATGTTATGTTTTGTTTGTTTTTCACTTAACTGAATAAAAGTCTTGTATCGTCCCTCAGTATGTTGTTGTTATGAAAACTGATTTACTCAGTTTTTTGATGGTAAAAAGTTTGAAAAGAAAACTTTAGAATTTCCACTTCGGCAAGATGGGTATGAAAACATATTGAGTGGATGCTTTGCTTTATGTAACAATTTTCATAGATGAACGAAGGACGTGATGTAAATTGTGTCTGAGGTATTGCTAATACCCCTGTGAGCACATTTGAGCAAGAATTAGCAAGACAAGAAGAAATCTATACTTTGCTATTCACTGTACAAATTAAGAAGGTGTGAGCTTCCTACATTGTGCGTTCAACAAGAAAAAGAAAAGATAAACAACTTTAAAAATGTATGATTAAACTGCTGATGGCTTTTTTACGTTGCAGAAAAAGACCCATTGTAACTCATCAATAAACTACAGAGAACTGAGAAATTGAATAAAATCAGCAGAGGATTTTGAAATGCCCCAGGAAAAAAGTCTGCTGTGCTCTTTTTTGGGCTTAGTCTAAGAGGTCTAAATCTTGTGGTAAGGTAAAAAGTGAAGGGTAGAGAGACGCTGGTTTTGGCTGCTTTAAGTAGGCCTGGCTTGCATGTGGCTAGGAGCAACCACTGCTCTGGCAAACCATTTGGAAATACCGTGCATCAAACAGTAATAAGGCCCATATAACACATTACTTCCAGCCTGGAAGTTTATTAGTCTTTTTGTTCCTTATTCACCTTGAACTATTTTTTATGACTAAAAAAACCACAGGGAGTTATGCATATTCAAATACATGAATATTATGTGTGACTCTAAATAAGGCAAACAGCTTGTCAAAATGCTACAAGTTTTTATTCCTTTTCTTTGAAAGAACAAAAGTCCAGCTCATACTGAAGCCATGCTGGGACACTGATTAATCTCTTGACCTCAAAGTGAGAAACCAAAACACAGCCTACTAACAGAGGATACATTTTCATGGGGGACTAAGCCAATTTACACGTTAACTACATATACACAATTAGTAAAGAGTGAATCACCTCACACTTTGTTAAAAAATGGCTTTACCCTCTGGCTCTTTATACAGCCGTTTGTGTTCACTTTAAGAGTTTTTCTCTTTTTTTTCACTATATTTGTTTTGTTGATGATGTAGAATAACTTTTTCCATGGGTCTAGATTTGTTTTAGATTTTGAACCAGTTGTCTCCATTGTCACCATTTTGGCTAATCAAAACTCAGTGAAAATGTTATTCTTGATCTTTTGTAATTAACCGTGTTAAATCATTCCATTTAGATAAAACAGCTTTATACTAAACTCAACATTGGAAGTATTTTGTAATCTTCTTTTTTGCCAGCTGCTTTTGTCCACATAGGGAAAGGGTATAATTTTACGTGTTGTTCTTAGTTTCTCATCATGGAATATGATGGCGTACTGCACTTCAACGAAGCGAATAAATTGCACAATTTGGACATAGATGTAAATTCAGATAACTGCTACTAGTTTATTGAGAAAATGGTGTCTGTGCATGTATCTCCAATTTCCAGTAAATTCCTGCTGATGTAGGCTGTTGAGCAATAGGTTTCCAAGATAAATCACATATCCCAGTACCAGTTGTACCAGAAGTTCCTATGATATATTCAACTTTGATTTTTTAGGTTGTTTTAAAATATGTACAATGGGCAAAAAACTGACAGTTAAAGTGTTAAGATAGCAAAAGTTATGGATATTATATGATTATACTCAAAAGGTTTATGCAGTAAAAGTATCAGAAAAACAAAACTAAACACTTACAAACAATATGTGTACTGTATTTCGGTGTTTTAGCAAAGTGATTTTGAGCAAAGGCAGAGAGTAAAAACACAATGTAAATGGGATATTTAGAGTAAGAATGCAGGGAGAGTAGACAAAGTCACTTACACTATTGTCACTTGACCCCGACACAGGATAGACCGTCCAGCCAAGCTCCGCCGTGGCTGTAGTGGAATCCATGAGCATCTCTGTGGGGAAATAGGAGAAGAGATGGGGGTCAGATAATCGGCTGCTGTGAACGCACTGCTGAAAGAAAAACTATGACATTAACAAATCATTAAAAAAAAAAAAACTTAGTTAATGTCCAAAAATAGTTGGACATAATCTAATCACATTTTAGGATGTAATTTATTGTTTTTCAGATCTTGGTTTAAGAAACCTACAGTTAAGATATCAGCATTTATTAAAGTAGATTTTTTGGGGGTAATTTCATAACAAACACACCCAGTTTAGCAGAACAATGCCATTATCCCAACATCTTTCAGGAAAATAACTGGCTTGAAAAGTAAGTCTCTGCGGTACACTAGAGGCGACACCATATATACCATGGATTAGCTGATGGAAAGAAACACTTCTAGTAATTGGGGTCAAAGAGGATGTGCCTCCTGACAGATAGGGGGAAATTTGTGCCACAAATTTCTCTAGCCTGATCCAACTGTCCATCATATGCTTAGTGAGAGATTCATATGGTCACCTTTCTCTGCCTCTTTTCCCTAATCTTTGTACCCATGCCCTCAAGCCTGGGTTCCCACCCAAGATGTGGCATTAGCTCCACTGCTCCCTGTCTGTTACATTCTGCAGGTCTAATGAATTTCTCCAGCTTGTGTCACTCCTGTGCTCTAGGGTTTAGCTGCCACAGATGGAGACACCATTCATCAGTTTGGAGGCGTCAGCTGCAACTCCAAAATGCCACAGAGGGATTTAGAAACCCCCTTGACAAACACGGCTACTAATCTTAACATAAGTCAGACCCTGGGACCACGACACAGGTCTGCTAGACAAATGCACTCTGTGGCACTTCACTCTTATGATAAAACTGAAATAACTGAATTAAGTGTGTAGATCATTTTCAAAGAAAACTATATAAATCTGATAAAATGTCAGTTTTTTTTTTTACAAAAGTAGTGACCAAGCAGAATCAAAGACAGAGGATCTAAAGTTATGACTAAAATTATTTTGTTTTCTCTTTACTTTTTTAGTTCTGTGCAAGATTGGATTATGTTCTAGACAACTTTTATTTTTTTCTCATAACCTTGGATTTTCTCTGATTCATATTCCACAGAAAGCCACAGATTTTAATTAACAACCTCCAAAAGCATTGCTTTATTTCAGAGCCTTCTGCTGACTTTCAGAATCTTGCCAATACTCGCAAGACATAATACTTGATTTCACATCCTTTCAGTTATCACAAAGCTTAAATCTTATAATTAAGCAGATGAGACTGCAATTGAGCAGCTATTGATAACCTTCTGAGTGACTCAGAGTTGAGTAGACTGCATGGGTGTTAGGCAGTGAAATGGTAATTATACCCCATAATGATAACGATAATTAGTGGGGGAGAAAAGTGAGAATAATAAACCCCCTTTGTGGTGGTTTAGAGTGTTGTGGGGGAACAGGGAGCACATTTCTGTAGGAATGTTAACATTGGCTGGATGACGCATCATTCTCTTCTCCCAAACCCGACTCCTTTCTCTCTGAAGCCGCACATTCCTTTTGTCTGTTTCTATTCTGACCGACCATTCTCACTCTGACCATTGCTATTTAATAATTTTTTCCTTAACTGAGTTTTGCTACTTCTCACCTCCTTATTCACGTTTTCTCAGGCAAACCTCCTCCCCCTTTTCTACTCTTGTTTTATGTCTATCTGACTTGTGCTATCAGTGACCCAAAAGTACTACCTCCCTATGAAAGACTGATCACTTTTCTTCCTACTGCTGTCTACACTTGAGTCTCGGCAGCCACACAGATTCATTACCTCCCGTGAGGCAGAGCAGCACATAGCTCACCCCTGTCAGCCACAGTCTTGTTCTCGGTCCCAGCCGAGGCAGAGCGCGAGTGCTCAGCAAGACGTGCCGGGTATTAGTCAGGAGGACACAGACGTACTCGCGGGAATGCGTAGAAATCATTTTTTGTTTTCGCTTGTGAGGACATGTTTACGTATGATCATTTGAATTTTATCACTCACAGGAATGGCGTGAATGCATGCTGAAAACTAGTAAACACTAGTCCTACTGGAATTCTCTCATCTTACATGGCCATGCAGTCAAAAATATTCTTCAGGCACTCTCACAGAGGGAATGGAAAAAACATAGAAACTCCTTAATTAGAGCTGTTTATCATGTGGGTTTCATTGTAGGCTATTGCTTTGTAGACTTTATACAATGTCTATCAGGGTTTTAGTTAAAAGCAAAAAGATTAATGAAAGACTTTTCTACATTCTAATTAGATACAAATTCTGGGAAATCAGGAGTTTTGACCATCAACCAAGTAAATAATTGTTTTTTGAGGGGTTTTCATTTGAAACCACTGAGTGTAATAAACCTTTTACAGCTCCAAGACCACACAAAAGCAGACTAACTACAATAAATGTATGCAAAGTTCTTGAACAACTATTTTTCTTACTTCAAACAATTACATGTTTGGCACTGTGATATTGCATTTTCAGTTTGATTCCAACAAATATGGTACCCTCCTTTAATAGAGAAAAACTAAAAATGCATAGAGAAATTGGAACCTTAAAATCTGATCTTGTCCATATCACACAAGAAGCAGTGACAACAACACTTTCTAGTTTGTATACTTTTTGTGAGTGAAAAATACTCAGAGTAAACTGTCATCAGTACCAAATGCTTAAAATGAATTTAAGGAAAAAATAGAAATGTTTTCTCCAACTTACAAAAACATCTAACAGTTTATTTACGTTATGAAAAAAAGTGAGAGTAAAAAATTTTCAAACCGAGACTATATGTAAGACTCAACTTAGACATGGGTCTAATATGTATATGTATATCTTGATATGTATATTAGCCGTCCTAACTTAGAGCCATATATTTTGACTACACTCAGATCAAGCAAAACTGCCTATGGTCCAAAAGCTGTAACACAAGAAGTTCAGCTGCTTTTGATCAATAATAATTGAAAGTTCACGGGAGAAAGGGGGCAAAATAATTTGAATGTTCTTGTATTCTCTTATAGATCCTACAAAAGAAATAAAAAAATGGCATAATTTGGCATGAAACATGTTGCCATTACAAGAAAGAAAAAACAAAAATAAATGTTGCAAAAAAAAAGAAAAATTTAATTAAACATCATTAAACAAAAAAAAAGAATGTTTACTCTTTCACTATATTTAAAAATAAAACATTTTAAGTATTGATTTTATTGCTCATTAGGAGTCGATTTGAAATAGATATATTTTAGCCAGGACAATGTTTAGGCTAAAAGGATTCACCAGAGTGAGGTAATCAACGTCTGATGATGAATTGCAGTCTCTCGATTTCCCATCCAAGCACTAACTGTATTTGCAGTATTTGTGTGGAAGTGTTAAGTGATGCATAAAAGTGTTTTAACAGGTTGAGCTCGTGGGAAAATGATCTTCATGTTGGCAGGTAGAGACAGGATGGATACTTAACTGAGAACAAAAGAAGCATATTGACAATATGACAGTGAATAATTAAAACCTTTTTTGTATTTTTATGCTGTTAACTCTAGAGGCAGGTATGAATATGCAATGAGCCCTAGGAGTCTAAGAAAAGCCCACTATGAGGAGAGTGCTTCCTCAACCACTTCCTGAGAATAAGAGAGTTTAGTGCTGATCTTAGAGAGCTCTCAACTGAGAGGCTGTCTAAAGTGACAGGCGAGTGGAATGGAAAAAGGGGTGTGTGGTACTACAACAACACTCTTCTTCTCTAAGAGGGGTCAACGTTTCATCTCTGCTTTCTAAAAAAAAAAAAAAAAAGCAACAGAATTTCCAATGAGGTAAAGAAGATAGGATGTGTTCACTGCAAAAAATTGTGTGTTATGCACAACAGCTGCTATTCAAGAAAACAATTGAAAATAAACAAATGCTGACAGACAAGATTTTCTAAATTGTTAGTTATTGAAGATTCAGTTAGTTAAAGAGTTAGTTAGTTAAAGATCTCAGTATGGATTGTTTGAACCTGCTGTTTACATCGCAGCTCAGATAATTATTCTGTGGAATTTGTTCTGCTTCTGCTGTTTTTCTGTATTGGCTTTCTTTCTTTTTTTTTTTTCTGCTAGCCCGTTTCTCAATGTTTTACCCTTGGTTTACCATGGTGACTGACAATTCATGATTTGGCCAAAGGGAAAAAATCCTAGTTTGACAGCTGGATGACCAATTAGGAGGGGGAGACAGACAGGTTCCTCCAGTCTGGGTGATGGATGTCTCTTCTGCCAGGAGGAATATCTGAACAAAAATATGTGCACCTTTTCTTAGGGCGTGCAACACAACAAGGCTGGCTTCTTAAACAAATTTTACAGTTGCACACACCACCATGTGCAGCTACGAAAGTGAGATGTTTCTCTGCCTTTTTTTTTTCCTTGAGCATGAGGAACCGATTTTGACAAATTGCTTTGCATGTTATTGCATCATCAAGTGAAAAAAACTGCATATAAAAAACTCTGACATGGTAGCTCAACCAGAAATCACAGAGAATGAGCCAATTTTCTAACAAACCTGCAAATATTTAGGTCTTATGGCTTTACCGGGGTATTTCAAGAAAACAATTGACCTCCAAAACAGCATGAAGCAGCTTGAAGGCGTTTCTTTTTTATCTTTCTTGCCAGCAGAACTGTAGCCTCTTTCCTCTGTGGAGCAAATCCCTCAGCATTTAATAAAAAAATTAAAAAAAAAATACATAAACCCCCATATGGTGCTGCGATAATGTCAGTGAACAGAGCTGAAAAACAGCTTCAACATTTTGCCCCAAAAATCCGGGTTTTGTTAATTTCTGGTAAGCCACAACTGCAAGACAAATGTGGGTGACTGAACACCTGAAACCATGTTATTTGAAGGCAAATGTGGAAAGACTGTTGTATGTGCCACAGTTGGAGGGTAGCAGCTGGTCATTGAGCTAAAAACAGAATTCTATATAGTCAACCAAGCACGCAAATCTTGCAGATTAAGGGGAAAGGGAACGGCATACCCCTGAGAAAGCCAAAGACATGATTTATAGCTTCAGTGATAGACAGAGCTACTGTATGACCAGTTGGAAATAATAACACCTTTTATTTACATTCAAGAAGTGAGAGGAGCACCCAGCCTCAAGAAACTTAGCTTAACTAATCTGTCAACACAAGCCAACCTCATTAAGATGCACAAGAACTTTCACCAGAGTTCTAATATTTTTTTCTTAAGTGTTAGACTTATTTTTAATGACCATTTTACAATTAGGCAAGCTTTCTTGTCATTGGGGTATTAGTGGGGCAGAGTAAAATAAGTAGATTTAAATGGTAAAAAGGTTAGTATTGAATTCTAGCAGTTCACAATTAAGATGTTGATAAAGGTGTTAAGTTGCAATACGGCTCAAAAGTTCACCCTTTACTCATTAAGACTGCACTGAACAGAGTTTTTCCAAGGAATAGAAAGATGAGCAGGGAAGCTGGGCAGTTGATTTTGGCAGTCTACTGGAGTGTGAGATATTGTACTGCACACACAAACACTCATAAAGTGGAGCACTCGCAGAGCACTGGCTGTTGACAGAATGATACAGTATGGTGTTCCCAAGGGCCCCAAGCAGGATGTAAGACGGTAATCTCTACACAGCCAAGCTGCGTTATCAGTCAGTGTGACTGAACTTGTCGACAAAGCAAGCAGACTAGAGCAAAAACCAAAAGCGAGATGCAAACGGGTAAGTTATATGGGCCTGAAACAATTTCAGGTCCCACACCAGGGAAGCAACTGTCTTTGTCTGACATCATATCTCAGAGCTGCTTTTTACTTTTCATTCTGATGAAATACTCTGTAATCTCACTTCAGCTGTAGATGGGTTACTATTCGTATATGTTGAGAAATAGTGATTGTGCTATCATTCCACAGAAAATGTTTTAATTTTCATTCAGATGTCTATTAAAGTCAAGACCTTTACAGAATGTTGCTGTGATTAAATAATCACATCTAAATTATCAATTTGAACAAACATAACACAACAGTCAAAGCTGTTCATATTAGTCATATCATATTAGCTTTCAGTATCTGTAGCTGTCTTATTTTACTGAACACCAGTCATAGCAGTCATCTGAATTATTTTTTTTTTTGTCTTATCCGGTATTTGTCGGTGTAATATCAGTGTGCATTAGTCATTAAAATATTTCAGGTCTAATCGACACCATATTTCATGGAGGAAAGACGTCAACTTAAGCAATAAATTGCAAGTTGGAAAGCTCACAGACCCTGTCTAGTGCAGTGTGAAAGAAACCTGGCCACTGACAAAAGCTTATGGATTTATTAGCACGCCTTCCATATTTCCCAAACCCCTGAAACCTAAATAGAACTGTTTAACAGATCAGTAGATTTAAAAATTTTGCAGAGGAAAGTTCAGTAAAACAGAGGCCAATATTTTTATAGACTTAAGCCTACGAGAACATGAGTGTGACTCGAGAATAGCGAGGCCATACAAATGACATCCATCTATCACTCCAATCATTTAAGTGTTTTAGGAGTTCTGTGATATGACTCACTCAGTGCAGTCGAAATACCTGCAGCAAAATTTGACAGGGATCGGTTTTTATCAAAGTGACAGCTTTTCAGATAGCACTCCTAATTGATTTGATGGAATTCGCAAGCCTCCCACGCCTTGCCTACAAGTCATCAGTTGAAAATGAATGATGAAAAATGCATGTACATCATGTACTTTACAGATGTCTGCAGATGTGTGTTTTACATGGACTGTCTCCACTCTCTCCATGGCCTTCCTATTTTCTTGAGCTCTTACGGGAGCCTTCAGACTGTGTTATGCATATATTAGGCCAAAGGATAAGATTTTCTTAGACTTTAAATGCACAAAGCTGAATCAGAGACTGCTGCTTGTCTGACTTCCTCCTCTGATTTTGTTTTACATCAGATGATATCTGAATAAGTCAAGGGAACAGCAATCTCCAAGCCAACCAATTTGATTGGCACCTAGGGCAAATTACAGTTAAGTACATAAAGTGGGTGATTCCAGATAAAAGATTCAATGGGGAAGGCAAAAGGATAAAGCACAAGGACTTTGGATATACTCTAAGAAATATGGCTATGTTAAAAATGAGAACATACAGTCCATGCTACATTTACTGGCACTCCTAGTAAGGATGTGTAAAAAAACCTTAGTGCAAAAGTATAACCGCATATTTAAAATTTAGGAAAAAAGTCTAACCTTTGATTTGAGTACATGCGGAAAACATATTAAGAAATAGTTGTTTTTGACAAAATCACTGCTGGCACCTCTAAAAATTCCTTTAAAACAAATAAAGTTATTTAAGTTGAACAGAGATTCTAGGGAACATTTAATTAGTAATCCAGGTATTATCCTCCATGGTATAAACATGAGATGACTTGAGACAAATCTCTTTGAGCCATTAGCATCTAAGCTTTATTTCGACAACACACACACAATGAATGACGCTGCAGAAAAAGACAAATTTAGCCTTATGCTTTTTACACGGATTTACTTGGGGTGGCAATAAATGTGACTGTTACTGTATATACTTGGACATATTTATATGTGAATTTGTGGAAATGATAGGTACTTCTTTTTATTATAACAGCTTGTTTTTATTTGGGTGATAAAAGAATTCCACCACATATTAGAGTCATCACAGAACACAAACTTATCTAGTTTATGACCCATTCTATGAGCCTTTACAGCCCTTTCATCCTTTAAAAGCTGTTGTAAATTCCTGTTCAGGAGTTCTGGCTCCTTATCATTTAAAGTGTGGTGATAAGGTTCATCTTCTAAGGTTAATAGCTGCTTTTTTCACAAAGACTAATAAAAATTTTCCAGCAGCACATCAATCACTGTTTAAGCACCACAGTTTACTATACTTCCAAACACATTTGTGTATTGCTTCTTGTTTGTATAGTTTCATTCATGTCTATATACATTTTAAATAAGAGACTTCTCAGAAAGAAAACATTTTTCAAAGAAATTATGGATATTACCAAATTGAAAAGGTAAGTAGCATTACTTTGAACCTGCAGTGGAGGAAAACATGTTAGTCATTCCATCTTGCTTATACTAGACAAAAAGAACTGACGCTCATAAAGCAGGAGTTGGATAAACAAAGAACTGAATGAAGTGGAGTGAGTCTTAAAGCATTAAGAAATTGAAAGAGTCACACAGCACAGTATAAGCCTGGAAGACACTAGGTAGCGAAATATTTCAATGGCAGTTGAAAGAAAACTCACCATAGATCCCGGAACAACTTCAAAATATAGCAATGAATGACTTAGCCAAGTCATGAATTGCTAAATTAAAGAAAATAATCTCCAGAGCAGCGCACATGGTTGCCATACTGGAAGACAAAGTGATGACCAAGACACAGTTTGGCAGCTGACTTCTCTAGGGTTTATTTCTAAATCTTCACATATCCCTCTTTCTTAATGAGTCCCTCCACCTTGTCAGGATTCCAAGTTCTCGCTGCAGTGAAACCTAAACCATGTTTCACTGATGGTGTTCTTTGAGTTATGGGCCTCTAAACTTCTTTCTCAAAACATAAAGAAAAGAGCTCCAGTTATATCTCATCTCACCAAAGAAAATGCTTTTAGTAAGCCCAACCTTCCCTCAGCACACTTCAATCAGGATTTGATTGTGTCTCATCTGTGGAAGACTAGTGTTTTTCTTGCAATGTCCTAAAACGCAGGTCACTGGATTAAGCATTGTCTTCAAAACACCAACGCCAATGAAACTGACTTGGCTACACAAACCCCTGACTTGAATATGAGCAAATATTTGAGGGCTGAACCACATAAGATGATCTATATTAGAAGGCAATCAAATCTGAAACAGCTTAACGGATTCTAAAGAATTGATTAGAATTACTTTGGAAATGTTTGGAAAACTGCAGCAAACTACTGCAGACTGTACTACTGTAGATTGGAGGGCTAATTATTCTGACTGGAAGTTTTAATTTTCATGGGTGAATTTGATTCTGAGGAAAGTGTTGCCTCCGAAATAAAACTACGATGTTTGGAAAAGACATACGTTTAAAAGCACTTGGGAAATACTAGGAGTTTTAATCATTTTGCCCTCAACATTATCTTTTCAATTTCTCAGTTTATCCAGATTTACACAATTAGGTATAATATATTGCCTGTTTGCAACATTGGAGGTTTACCAACATGTCATTGCCATATATGACTTAAGACCACAGCAAGGGCTTGACAAATTAGTTTTGTATGTCATCATGCATATCAAAGATTGTGTCTCAAAACCACGTTACATGCCATATATTCCTTTACTTGGTGTGCATTTGGTTTCTGGGTCAAGTACTGGGGGAAAGAGTAATAAGATCCTAAGATGTCCTCATGTTTAAAGATAAATCTTACTCATCTGGGGCTGTAAATGTTTCATGAAGTCTAAATAAATGAATAGCTTGTTCCTGCTGCAAACTGTCTGTATTTCCTGAAGGCTAACTAGCTCTAACAAGCTAAGGTGCAAACAAACTAAACACCCTGTATTCATAATTAATAATAAAAAAAAGAATGCAAACACATTTTAAAATATGCAGCAGAGTACAGAAAAAAAATCAAAGCTTATGATTCTCTTAAATTTCTTTTTTTTTTCTTTTTTAAATTTGAAACACTTATGTAAACAACCTAGAAGTTAACATTCTGTATGAGCTTTGTCTGCCCAAATTGCCTCAGGAATACACTTCGTACATTAGTTAAGCAGAAAAACACAACTTGTACATGTAAGTAATACCTCAGGTTACTGTCTTTTACATGCTTATACAATAGCAGAAAAAACTGAAAATTCTGGTTTTAGGGTATAGCAGCATGTTAAGTCTTGCCTCATTTTAGTAATGGACATTCTGCTTTCCTGTCTATCTCTCTGATGTGTGATGTGTGCGTATTTGTTCGAAAACACATTTGAGTGCATTTGCAAGTGCAATAATGGGATGGTACCCTGCCCTATGAATTTGATCTAAATGAACAGTATAAGGTAAAAAAAAAACAAAAAAAAAAAAACATTGCTAAGCTGACACACATAATGATGAAAAAATTTCTTGCTAATCATACATAATGTATCACAAAGGCACCATTTCTGAGTAACTAGATTCTATTAAAACAAGAGCATTCACTGAACACTCTTTGCCAAACAAATAATAGATATAGCATACTGGCAATGTTCAACATGTAAAACTAACCATTTGTTCTCCACAACAAATCAAAATTAAGTTTAATTTAAAGTCAATTTCAGGTCAATTTATACGTAATTTTCAGTAAATATCATATGAACGCATTTTACTAAACAAACAGGTCAAATTCATATTTGAAAAGCTGTAATCCAATCAATACAGTAAAATCACTGCTTAGCTGGATCCATATTCAATGACATAAAACTTAATTTTACATTTGTTACAATACAGTGCAGTTAATTCGGTTTTTGTTTTCAAAGTGTTTAAACAGAATCAAAATTAGGTTTGATTCTGATTACTTCTTTACTAAGTAATCTATTTAAAGAAGACAGACAATTAAATTAAGCCATTATGAAAATATTGTTTTCAAAAATAGTGTAAGTTGGGTTTCTTTATATAATAAAGTTACCATCAAACAGGTACATCATTTTGATCATATCATTTCCATCTCTTTAAACATTCCCAAGATAAACTCAGAACTAGATGTTGCTATAAAAATTGCACCCATCTGTAGAAGTGGAGTCAACGCAAGTCTGCTCATCTATCAGTATTATTTTTGTAGGTTGTGCAAAAACATACTTGACACCCACAATGATAAATTAACCTGGAAATATGTTTGATTGGCAGCACTTCCATAAAAAAAATACCATGTTGTCAAGAAATAAATCAAATCAGATAAGAAAGTAACACCCTTAATAGCACAGTCTTTCATCCATGATGTATTATGAGCCCCTTTCTGTTTTCCCAATGACTGGTTTTCACTCCTGCTTCAAGGTACAACATTTCATGGCTATGTGTCACATAGAGGAATTTGAACAGTGTTATTGATGTGTACGAGGTCAAGCTAAGAGAGTTGATCTGTTGCCAGTCAATACAACCTGTCTGCCAACAAAGTCATCAGATCAGAGCTGTTTCCCTGTCTGTGCAGGATCCTGTAGTCTCCACCCCCATTTCTTTCCTTTATGCACATAGATACATACACTATACTGACCATCTCATCTAGCTTCCAGACATTGGGGTAATTATTCAATGGGATGGTAAACAAAATGTTTCAATGTGTTTGATGTTTGCGGTGAATAGCATTGGGAGAACAGGTTTTAGACAAATTAAAGCTAGCCCTGCAAAGTCAGCATGCTACCTGTCAAATTATTTTATATACCA
This sequence comes from Poeciliopsis gracilis, assembly GCA_911649635.1. Lineage (NCBI taxonomy): Eukaryota > Metazoa > Chordata > Actinopteri > Cyprinodontiformes > Poeciliidae > Poeciliopsis > Poeciliopsis gracilis. The sequence goes on from CAJVRI010001403.1 coordinate 5,295,571, forward strand.
GCCAGCCAAAGAGGGAGGATAGATGTAAGGGTGTAATTATGTGTATTAATGGGTGTTTTACTTGTGCTTTACATACCTGCAGTCATTTGGGAACTGTAAAAGAAAAGTAATGATTTATTCTCATCTAGCAGCACACCAAAGACACCCTGTCTGGACTGTTGTTCTCCTTGCCTCTGTCTTCCTTCTCTCCTTTCTTCCTGTCCTTTACAAACCATCCCTCCTCACCTTCTTCCTTTCCTTTCTAACTTACCCTAATTTATAGGTATGATTTTCCTTTCTCTTGCACCATGCAGTCCTTTATTTCACCGACAACACACAGCTCATGTTCAGTTACAATACTGTTATACACCATGTTCCATAAGAGCTGCCAGTGTACCCCAAAACAGCAATGACTGTTTAACCATCACCACCCCATCTGCTTTTACTGATGTGGACCACACATTTCATGGAAAAAGAGAAGCCAAAGGGATCACACGGGAGGTAAGGCATCTTGGTGGATTCCAGGCCTGTGAGCTAGTTCCTACCCCATTCTCACTTTAGAAGAGTTATGGTGGGGTCGCGACCCTCTGGAGGTCCATAAAGCAGAGCAAAGGGAGGTAGTGGAAGACAGTTTTTGAGCCACATGCTTCACCAACTGCCTGCTTTTACTTCTGGCACCATTACTGCATTTAATTACTCATACGCTGAGAAACAAAACGCCACAGAATAACCCAAATATCACTTTCAGTACAGGCACCCCTAAAGCCCTTGCAATCAACATCCTCTTAATCAACGACAACAAGACACAATGGAAATTGGGTTGGCCTGCCATTAAGGCACCATAAGGACTTGTGTTACTCAAACTAACATAGCCTTGGAGATATTGGATCCCAGCACTGCACAAACACAGCGTTAATGGTTTCATGGTGGTCAGCTGTGAAAGAAGACATAAAGCAGTAATGGTAGGGGAGTGAGAATGAGAAATACTTAATAGAAGCAGAACACTACCACGGTGAGAGTTTAAATTATGTTAGGGCAAAAACACAAAGCTGATTAAAAACAATTAATTGTATCTGTCCTTCATCTGTCTACATGACATGAATAGGCAGAAGTCGGCAATTTGTTAAAAACCTATTTAAAAATGAAAACAGTGTCTTATCTGACATACTTGCGTCATCTCCCTTTTTGTAGAAAGGTTGTTTATTCACTGAATATAAAGATAAGTAGAAAATGAGAACTCATTATCAAGTTCGACTACTTGTATAGAAGAAAATAAGAAAAAAGAAAACAGGTTCTGTTTTGCACGTTGCACATTGTGAAAATATACATCTTTATAAATGGCCATCTAAATGTAATTTTCCAGATGATCTTTGGCAGTTCAAATAAATTTCAACTGCTACAAAACACAAACACAGAAAATCAAAGGACACAAAAACATCAGGAAAATATTTTTTAAAATACTCAAAACACAAATGTTGCATATTGAACACTGAATAGAAAAAACTATTTTGACTAAATCTATGTTCAAACCATGCACATATATTACACAAAAACTTTTTATGAAAAAAGTGAAAGGAAATCTCAGACCTTGGACTCACATCTCTGATTGTGATTTAGCGTTCTCCCAACCAAACAATATCTCCAACAAATATCAAGCGGTGTGGTAAATTGTCTGGGAACATTGGGCAATAGGACTTGTAATGTGACAGACTTCTTGTTATTGACTTCTTTTTCCCACAAATAAGGGCTTCCACAGCATTTTGCTGTTCCTAAGCCTCTTCACTTTCTTCTCAGAGTTCGACTTTAATGATAAACGTAATAACTTGAAACTGTGACTTTTTGAACAAATTTCCATTGTAATGTTCTTCCGCTCTTCTGCTGCAGAAAACTAAGATCAAGATGTTATCATTTTGAGCGCTTACATTGTAGAATGTTCAAGAGCTTTTTTAAAAAGAAAAAGAAAATTGCACCATCTGTGCCAGGCTGAAAACACAACTCAGGTTTTGGAATATTCTTTGGCCAATCAGTTTAGTAAAAAATAGTAAATAACTTTAATAAATGAGTTTATCTAGCTGCCAAGTGGCATTTGTCTAGAACTGAAGCATACATTAGATTTGTTCTCTCGCTTTACGAACTTCAACAACCTTTTGCATTGCTGCCTGAAAACCTCCCTGAACTCATGTGCAGATAGACTTAGTGGTTCTCCATGGTTCGGGCAGTCATTCCACACACTAAAAAAGCAAGTTCCACTTCTGTTTATATGTAGACATTACTGTCATTTAACCCAGTCAGATTACTTAGTTTGTCTTATCTCCCAAATAGCTTACATTTAAGCATTTTCTGTGTCTGTTCAGCCTTGGGTTTAACTCCAACCATCATGTTTACCAGTGACACAGATGAAAGACAAATTGCTGTTGAGGTACCAGCCATAAAACGGACCACAAACCTCTGTCTGTAAAGGACTTTATGGCTTAATTGCAATAGGAAAAAAAGACAAAAGGGATATGTCGGCTCCAAGAGCAGCCTGTGACAGTTGAGCACAGGGTAACGACATCCAAACAAAGGTTGGTGAGAAACCGAGACAGAAATCTGTTGCCCAGAAGGAGGAAAGGCATATATCTTGAGGCTTGAAGTCAAGAGGCAAAAGCCATGTCAACACACCCAAGCAACTGCTGTTGCTATGACAACAGGCTAGTGGTGATGAACACTATGTCATTTCCTTAGCCAAGATAATACTGATCTGTATCTAGGAGTAATAAAACAAAAACAGGAAGCTAGATTTGGTAAAAACCAGTTGAGTGAGGTTGAAAGTTGTCTCATCTTGCTGGTATTTAACAGTCTGAAGCAACACACAAAGGCCTACATTTATTTCTAAAAAAACATTCACAAAAGCCAGTCAAAGCTGGAAATGGGCATCGCTAATCAAGAAGTTGGTTTGGTATTGACTATAAAACATTGAAAAGCATATTCTTTTCTTAAAACACATAATAAAAACTTTAAATGATGAGCAAGCTCTTTTTATAAAGAACATAAAGCCTGTTAAACCTCTTCTTAATACCTTGTTTTGCTCTTGGAGCCACTTTCCCTAAATCAAAGGATTAACCACTAAAATTACCACTCTGCCTCTCATTCTCAGAAAATACCCACACATTACTCAGGAGACTTCTGTGCGTCTTCATTTTTCCATAATAATAAAAAAAATATGTGCAAACCAAGAAAAAAATGTTAGGTAAAATACATACAGGGGTGTTTCTAAATGTATAAGAAGTGGGTGTATTAACAAGCTGTCAAAGACTGAGACAAACAAAACATGTTTCTATGTGCATATAACATTCACAGTCATATTTCTGTCATCAATTGAAATAAAAAGAGATAAATAAATGGACACATTTAGATGTTTGTAGCTTCTTTCCTAAGTGATCTTAATGCATTTTTACATAAAATTCAAATGAAATATACAAAATGAAGTCTGTGCACACAATTTAAACTGTTTTCTCAGAATACATCAACAGGTGGCAAAAAGGAAAGTAAGAGTTAAAACAACCTTGCTGCCAGAAAAATGTTTGACAAACATTAGCCACAGACACGGGAATCAAGAGAAACAAAACCATATAGATAAACCATAAAGTGAAGGACTAAGCCAGCTGAAGCACAGAGTGACTGATTCACAAGCCCAGTGAGCGGCTGGCATGCAAATCAACCCTGTATGGGGTTAAAGGCAGGATGAGAAGCGGGTGCGTGAAGAGGCTTCACAGGCAGTCATTTGCCAGCATTCAGTTCCCATCAATATCAGGACCGATTAATGAGGGGCTGGGGGGAGTGCAAGGAGAGGGCAGGGAGGACAGCAGGGGGGCAACGACCAGGTGTCGGAGGAGACACAGAATGGAAATAAAGAGGGCGCACGCAGTGATCCGCGAGGAATTTCAGCAGCACAGCAACAAGAGCATTGGGTGAAATGAGGGGGGCAACTCGTCGCTGAATGTTGAAAAAATTTATTCTTAAAAAGTAACTTTTTGTATTAAAGGTTCACAGTATTAATAAAAGGGCATGATGATATATCAAAATTGAAAGGATAAAAGAAAAATCAGGTTGAACTTGGAAATGAAGGTCTAATTACAAACTTTGTCAGAAAAAATAAGGATCCAGAGTTGAACTATGGAACATACTACACCTTTCTCCAGGACGTGGTGAAAGAAAGATAACATTAAACTTGATTTCTGTTTATGGGCAGCTGTAAAAATGGCTTTTAAGAAAGGGTTTTAAAGATTAAAATAATTTCCTAAATTTGGGCAGTACTCCTCCCCAAATGAAAAAGGTTCCAGTATAAATGACAAAGAGCTGTGCTTCTTTAGGCATCTGTGGGCCTAAAGTTGTGTTTCATTTTCCCTTGTGCCTGTTGTCCATGTGGGTGGCCATGCATGTGTGTGTGTGCTTGTGTTTATGAGTGAAGTGTGTGTGTATGCATCCGGGTCATGCATGAGTGATCCTGTATGTCGATTCAGTGCTTAAGTCTGTGTGTTGAGCAGAGTTTGTGTGTGTGCCTCTATAAACTTGTGCTGGCACAACACAAAGGCAACAGCGGAGAGTGGTTAAGCATGTGTTTTTATGCTACGGGCCTGGGGGAATGTGGATTTCGGAGATTGCAGGGTGATGAGGTGGCAGGCTCTGGTTGTAGTCCTTGTAGTCCTGCTCCTCTCATCTGCGATGGCTTGGCTCATGTGACCAGGGGTTCTCACAGAAGAACGAAGCAGTCAGAAACAAGGGGCAACGTGTTAGGGCCACATGCCTGTTTCATTGTTAGAACGAGAAGCCTCACTGCTGAATGTGACAAATCAATCATGAAACATCAGCATAATTTGCCAAACCAGACCAGGCGAGGCTGGACAGAGGAAGCTCTGTGCTGACTCATCTATGGGAACTGACTCAGTTTGCTTCTGCTGTTTCTTAACTCATTATTTTCCTGGATCTGTTGCCTGATCCAAAGAGCTGTGCTTCTTTAGACAAACAATGGCAAACAAGTCTTCTATTGGCTTTACAGTGATAACATGAATAAGGCATTTTACTTTTAAGATCGAAACTGATCTCTTTGTTGCTTTTACAAAGCCAGACATTTTAGAATATGCAAGAGTATAATTTTGTGATGCTCCTTATTCTCACATTCTGCTTCTGGTAGTGTGTTCATATGGTAACGGTGTGGTAGCTCACAACACTTTTACAACTTTCTGGTTGTGCAGCTGTGAGAATTCAAATGTGAAAAACAAACAGTCTCGCACAACTATAAAGTGCTGACTTGACGCCTTCAAGTTAAAAGTGCTGGTTTGGCAAAGAACCGTTTTTGTAGTTTTTCTTTTTGGAAAAAGTGAAAGACAGCTGTAATGCAATATAAAAAGACCACATTATTACTAGGAGGGGCAGAAATAAGGAATTTATGTTGGCCTTATGTTTTTGAAAAGTGAATGCTGAACAACTAAAGTTAGTGCAAAAACACTGGTTTGGAAGCCTAATGAAAAAGAAGAGGTCAGGATGCAATGGCCTCAAAGTTTGCTAGTGTTTCAGTGGTTTTTCTGTGGGACAATGAAGTTGTCCCACGTTAACAGTTGAAGTACTTACTGTCAACGTGCATACTGACAGTAAGTAAAGATAGAAATGGAGAAGAGAACCATAGAGAAAGATTGTTAGTTTATGACAACTCTAATGGCGCCAGTTGGTTTCCCTCCCCAGTGACTTAAGAGTGTTGAGGCCTTCTGTGAATAATCGTATAAGTCAGCTTCAGACAGGGGTTAAAAGGTTAATGGATCCTCTGTGCTTTTCCTTCCTCTGTTCAATTTACTGTAATTAATGCTTAGAGGTTATTGTCATACAATATCCTAATTGTCCAAAGTAGTATGTAATTAACCACATCTGTAGAAAGGTGTCTGCAACTGTACAAGTCCAGGCGGAAAGCCTTACTAAGTTATCCACACAACAATGTGCCATTTACTTAGGCTATAGCAATTCTAAAACAACTTCCTCTTTTCTCTCTTTGAAAAAGATTATGGAAATTCAGCAATAGCCAACACAATTGCAGAGGTCAAGGAGATTTTGAAATTCTGTCACATGTTGAGTTTCTGCATGATATCCAAGACAAAGTAGTGTCTGCTCTCGTTTTCAATTGTTTCTAAATATAACTTTTTATGCAAATGTAGAAATGTAGAAATCTCTAAATGACAAGAACTGCCATGTTCTTATCCTTAGACATATTTGTCTAATGCATTACCATCAAAAATTCATGTGCTCAAAAAGTCCTGATAATTGCCATTGAAAGTGACATATGAATACAAGAAATTCTAAATATCATGTCATCCACTATAAACCTAAGCATTTGTGCTTTTCCCCTCTAATGGAGCCTTTTTTGACGATACGGATGGTAAAACTCCCCTGACAACATGCTGCCACGGCTTATCTTTGGCAAAGAGTGTGTGTGCGTGCATTAATTTCCCTGTGTATTCTATCTGTTGGGGTGTGTGCCCGCATACATTGAGCAAATTCTGCTCGCCCAGTGCTGAGACCTGATGCTTGTGTGTGTAAAAGAGGAATGGTGTGTGTTTGGTTCTCTGAGTGTCTCTCGTCTATTGTCTAGCCCTTTCTTGATAATGGGTGTATATTCACTTTAGTCTTTGGCTTATTTGGCTGACTCAGTTAAAGGATTTTCATCAGACAATTCTTACAATATCCTCAAGCTGAGTTAAGAGGCATAAATGAATGTTTTATTCCATTATTCTGTACTGCTTCTATCTTAAGCCACCAACAACTACAAAGGTACCAATCTGCATATTAAAAACATTCCAGACCAAAAGGATGGATATGTCTCACACGCATGGGTTGGCTCTCACAGCTTGATTCATATGTTTTATAAGGACATAATGTCTATATTCAAAGCCATTTGTTTCAACAGTTTAGCCCTTAAACAATATGTTCCAAAAACTAAAACTCTCTTCTGTTTCTCAGTCTTTTAGAGATTCAGCAAAGTCAAAGTTACCTGCCATTAATTTTTATTTATGAGGAAGAATTAATTCCTAGAAAGTTGTGGGACACTTTGAAAAATACAATGACCTTGGCAACAGGGAGCAAAACAATAATGCATTCACACCGTTGGCAGACTTTATGCAAACGAATTGAAAACAGAATATTTGATAAGCTTTTTTTCTTACAAAGGTTACATGGCTGGAGGTTTTCCAAGCAGATTATTTGATGGTGAAGCCTTTGTAGAGTTCCTTGTGCTATGGCTGTTAATATTTGGGCTATGATAGTAAAAAGGCAGTAAATTTTCAGCACTGTTGTAAGCTACAGAGGGCACTGAGTGATTGTGGGTTGTAATGAATTTACTGCTAGATTACACTGGGTAATACCCGTATCATTATAAAATTAGGTTGACAGTTGTCTTGGCATAGATTATATGATGCAAATTTGAATACACGACAAAGGAAGTCATTTACATATTTGTGAAAGATACAGTGACCCCGGAGATATGTCTAAAATGAAAAGTTTGTGTATTAGCACAATTACAAATGTATGGAGGTTGAACCCACCTGTATAACTCTTTGAAACATAAAAAAACTGAAAAGGATGATGCATTCCTAAGAGGCATGTTTACAAGGAGAAGCAGTTCTGCTTAACTACTTCTTTAAGAAAAAATGGAATGTACTAAATTCAAGTACTGTACAAGAATTTCAACAAATTAATCAGAATACTACAAAAAAATCAATGAGTTTTCATTCCTTAAAGGCTGATTTTGTGTCTTCAACACAACACAAGACTATGGCAGTGCACCTCTGCCATTCAAAGAAAGATCAAGACAAACTTCCAGAAAACTTGAATGATTCTTTCTTTTGTCTTAATCTTTCACTATCCTTTCATTTGAGAATGCACAAAAGCAGTCAAAAAGGAAAAAATGTTTGACCATTCCACAGGCGTTTTCTATCCACATAAACTTCTCCTTTGCCCCTTTGTGTGATTAATACCTTCATGTCTTTCAGAGTTTCTCTCCCACTATCCCAGCCCCACATAGCCATCCCAGACAAACTTTGGTCCTCATTATACACAGCTTCCACTCTAGTTCCCAAGATTAGGCAAATGAGCTCACAAGCGTAGTCTATAGAAAGAAACCCAGACTGTGCTCTCTTTTGACAATCAATCTGCACTTTCACTAAAAGCTAAAGGTAGCTAATAACTGTTTACTTACACAATGTAAAATTTTATTTTTGCTTCATATTGAACCCTCAAAGATTTGTAAAAATAATGTGCATCTTGTTAATTTTTTTTGCAATCTAATGATTCTTTATGAATGAGCATTTCTATCACTGACAATGCCACATTCTTCAACTGAGGAGCAAATCCCCACACAGAAGGAACTTACACAAAACATCACATGCAATGCAAGTATAATTCAAATTCAGCAGGATCACTTCCTGTCATTTAACAAAACAGGAAGTGATCCAGTACTGCTCACTTAATCTTCAATGAATTGCACCATGTTATGTGTGAAAATAACCAGTTTATAAGATTACAGGTAGTAAAGAATTTTCTCTGTGGTATTAACAATTTTATGCTGAGATCAAGCTGTTTATAGTATAATTCATTGCATTAAAATGTCTGAAACATCAAACCAACTAAACATTATGATCAAGATAAATGGGAAACTTTGATATACTTTAATACATTTAATTATTTTTCAGATTTCATTTCCTTTTCCTGACACAATATATTGTTTTGTTTAGCTTCTTGGAAGCCCAGTATCATATTCTAACCAGACAAGTCCAGGCAAGATGGTTTTGGTTTCTCCGCAATCGTTTAAAACAGTCTCAATGAACACAAATTAAGATGAGTTCCCAAATTGAAAATAGTACATTCATTTATGAAGATTTAGGTAGCTGGATTGAATTTGTTTTTTTGTTTTTTTTTTTCCTAAGCACAATAAATACCTTAACAGAGTGAGTGAAAGCTTTCTTTATCAGAAAATGAAATCTCATATTCGGGAGACCCTTATGCAAGCTTGGACTGTATCCAGCCAATGTGCATTTCAGTCTGCCAGCAACACAAGGCAGCTATACAAGGACACAATATTGCATTAAGCTCATGATGCCCTTGCATTTTTATCCACATCTTCCATAGCATGGACAAAGACTTAACTAAAAAAGTAGACAGAAAAGGGACAGATATATTACAACATAGAGAATTTACTCAAGTTAGAAACAATGTTCATAAAAAAGAAAAGTCTACAACTCTTTTGAAAATTAACACATGATCCTTTACCCTCTTTTTCACTTGAGAAGATCAAATCCAGAAATCTGTGAAAGCACAAACTATCTCAGGCTTGACACATGCTTTCAGTTTATGCTACTTGCTTGTGTGCTAATTTGTAGGTAAAAATAGAATGGGAAGCACTCAGTGTTTAATGGCTATGGGCGCCATTTTTGTTGTCGTTAGAACTTAACAGGCATGTATAAAAAGGTGTACCAAAGAGGCTTGAGAGATTAAAGCCTCTTTAGCAGCAGTGCCCGCGCTGCTAAATTATTTCAAAGGTAAGAGTTGTTTGGTTTACATTTCTCCAGTTTTATTTAATTGGCGTAAGATCTCACAGCTGAGGTGTAAAATTAGTCTTACTGTTGATTGATGCAAGATGATGCTGCAGTCTGTTCAAACTTAGAGAAAAGTGTGAATCTTACAGTAAGGAGTCAGGACAAAAGCAATTAATCATACTGTTGGTTCCATCTCAGCTGGAAGAAAGCCAAAACAGCACTTTCAAGTGAGCAAAGACACCTTTGCCTCGTACAGAGCGATAGATCTCATTGATTGGAGTTAAATGCTTTCATTCTGTGGATACTGACTATTACACTAAGCAGCATGTAAAAAGGGGGAAGAGATCATTCACAAACAGCGAGATACTCAACTAACATTCACTTTAGATTAAGTCAATATTAGACTAGCTGAGTAAAATACAGCTGTAGATCTGGGATTTTAGAGACCTCTTGTGATATGACTGCATATAATCGAATATCTTGAGGGGAGTGGGAATGCCAAGTACATAACATCACCTATTTTTATTAGAAATCTTTGTATTTTTCTCCATTGACCAAACTATTTCCTGTTATGCAGGGGAAGTGTACCTTTTCATGATATACTTTACATTATATTTACTTCTATATTAACAATTGTTCATAAAAGATTTTTAATGTCAGCATGCAACAGCATCAGGTAACTTCATGATCCAAGAACTGCCTTTGTGTTTTAATGATGAAAGGGAAAAAAGGACAAGACAAATCTGTTTCACTGCAGTGTTTCTTGGATGGACTGCTGAGGTTATTTTTAGCATTGTTGTACTGCAGCACTCAAGGAAAGATTTAACCCCCAAAAATACAGTTTTAACATGTTGGCACCAACATTTACAAAACAGCATAATGATTTTTATTATAAACAAATGAAGCTATTTATTTTAAGCAAGTAGAGCTATTTGCAAACTGGGAATGTATCCAGAGTGTCAAACTCAACTGATATGTATTTTCATTCTCTCAATAATCAAAATGACAAATGTGTACCTTTAAAGTAATACCAGTCAATTGATGTGTTACAAAACACATCAATTACAGAGGTTGTCTTGTGGTTCTATTCCATATTATTATGGAGAAAATTTCAAAGTATATACATTCATCTCTCCATCCATTTTCTAATATCCTTGTCCCTCACAGGGTCAGGAGAGGTGTTGGTCACTATCTCCAGCTAACGTTCCAGGCAAGAGGCAGGGTACACCCTGGACAGGTCGCCAGTCTGACGCAGGGCAACACAGAGACAGACAGGACAAACAACCATGCACACACACACACACTTACACCAAGGGAGAATTTAGAGAGACCAATTAACCTCAGAGTCATGTTTTTGGACTACGGGAGGAAGCCAGAGTACCCGGAGAGTGAGCAATTCTGAAACAAATTTACAGAAGTTGTGAGTGAATTTTGAGGTAAAACGTACTACTTCCATTTGTATGCATCACCCATAAAAATGGTCTCTATTTTATAACTCTTAAACCATTGGATTAGGAAAAAACTGGAAGTTTACAGTTATGGGAAAGAAAGCCTAAGACAATAAGATGCACCACAGTTTATACCACGACTAGAACAGATAGCTCAAGAAGTAAATAAGAAACAACAACTTGAATTACCATTTCTGAAATGTCCCCATTGAGGGGAATAAATGATTTTCATAAATGACAATTATTCAGCCCCTGATTATTCTATTCAGGTGCTGATGCAGAGCTCAATAAATAAACCATAGCTATACATTCCACCTTTAGATACGTTGATCTAAATGCAAACTGATTCTCAAAGTTTCCATACAGTCTCTTTATCCAAATACCCCATGCTTATGGTGTTATGTGATTATGGCAGGATGTACATTTGAAATGATCACTCAAGGAGAAATTTGGAAATGACAGCATGTCTTTTCTATTTACACTCTCACTAAGTGAACAGTGCTCATCTGAGTATCAAACCAGTATAACACTGTCCATGTGCAAACAGCTTATTCGTTGGTGCAGCTGCTCACTTCTCTGCCACTCAGCTGCTGAAGCAGAAAGAGGTTTACCTGCAGTAGGAGAAAAACAACTTAGTTTAAAAGCAAGCAATGGCCTGTGCAAAAGGCGTAACCTGTTGTAATGCTTGATTTCTTTTCCAGGCTTTAATGTTGAAAACAGTTGGAAGAATTAATGAATGACATCATGGTTAAAATATATCTTCTGAGAACTATCCAAGATGTTTATATTTCCAAATTTAAGAAAATGTTCAGATAAATATTTCTGCATATTTATGCAGATTGCGTATATATAGGTTTATATAAATTAGCAGACTCAATGGCTTAGTAATGATAAGAAATACATTTATGGGACAACGAAAATCAAAATGTATTTTTCACATTGGTGTTTTAGCTTACAAAGCAGGTAACAGGTCAAAATATCTGCCTGAAAGTTTTACCCTAAGTGCATATTTATGCTGGGGAAAACCTGAGTTAATTGGAAAACATCCACAAAAATCTACTAGCAGCTGACATGAGAGTTCTGCTCCTGGAAACAAGGCCAGACCTCCTGTTAATGTGAGCAGACATGTTGCTTAATGTACTATGAAAAAAAGCTTTCCATACACACCTATTTATTATTGTGTAGTCTCTGCCAAGTATCTATCTATCTATCTATCTATCTATCTATCTATCTATCTATCTATCTATCTATCTATCTATCTATCTATCTATCTATCTATCTATCTATCTATCTATCTATCTATCTATCTATCTATCTATCTATCTATCTATCTAAACAAAATACTGGCAGATGTAGTTCATAGTTTTACGGACCACATACTCCTTAAGGACTCAAAACTATACCCCTCCCCCACTTTAGTGCTCACCATTGCACATCTGATGCTTGGCCCTCATATATATTCTTCACTGAAACCCACTGAATACTTAATCTTGGTCAGCTGTGTCATGCATGTAAATGTGCTATATGTGTCTTTAAAATAATTGTAGATAGAAGCACATGACATGTTGATGATGATAATGTGTGTGCACCCACATCTGCTTCCATCCTCTCAAAGAGACCAAAATCCTAACCCAACTAACCTATGTCCTGATGCTGGCTTCTGTTAATAAGCACTCACATAACGGCAGAAATTACATGCTGACTTCTGAAATCTTAATAAGAAGATTAGGTATGATTTTCCTTCCTTCGGTGCTCAAACAAAACTTCGTCACATCTGTGTAATATATTGCTCTGAGTACGCCTCGCCAAGCCTTGCTTCAGTAATCTGCACATTAAATAAGTCTCCGTTGAGGAAAAAGTAATTTGTTGCAGTCAATTCGGGACCCAGTAGTCCAAGAAAAATATGTGAATATTGTTTATAGTAAGTCCCTCAGCTATCCAGACCTGTGTCAAGTATGTGCAATCAGCTTGAGTCCACTGACCAGGGAGTTAAAAAGGAACCAATGACTCATGCCTTACTGATGGATCTCTTCGTTGTGAGAATATTTAAGGAGTGGCTTTAACCACATTGCTCAGTAGTCCTGAACAGGGAATGTACCAACAGTAAGCAAGTAATTCAGTCAATGGTTAAATATATTTACCAGCACTGCTGACTATACTGAGTCAGAGAGTGGTTTTGCTGCAGTGAAATTTTCCAGAAACAGTGCAGCTTTCTGAGGCCATTTCTCTATCTCTATAAATTCCACAACAGAGGTCAGAGCCAAATCAGACAAACAAGTGTAGAAATATTCCTCAGAAAAGAAAAACACTGCTTTAGAGGCAGTCTTTTTTTTGATAGTATCTGAAGCATAAAACAAGAAGCTGAAGTAGCCTGGCTGTAGACTTCTGATCTCCCTTCAGTTGTGAACCATGATGTTGAGAGTGTGCCTGAAACTTTAGTAATATCAGAAATGGCTGCAGAGGAAATGAACAATGTCGTTCAGACCATGTTGACCATGCTTTCAATTATTCAATTTATATTAACAGCCTTCTCGTTCGGCTCGGTACTTCATTCTTTGCAGTGGAGGATAGTTTTTTCAGATTTCTATTGCTGTGAAATAATTGCAACCTATAGCTGCCGCCCTCCAATCCTTTCTTTACACACCAATTGCAAGAAAACAAGGACAGTGTCGGCTGAATTATTTTAAGTTTGCTAGAGTTACACTGTTCCATGAACGTTGGGCAGTCTGTACATTAGTTTATAAACCGTAAACTCTGTAATCACCGATTATCATTTCATTGAAAAAAAACCTTGACTTTTTAAATTCATAATTAGAAATCCTTTTCTTTTTTATTTTATAGTATTGGAAGTCAGGATTGGCACAGTTCCTTTTAAAGCTATTAAAGTCACTTAAGGTTTACGGTGACTTTACTTACTTTTTACACCAAAGCTGTTAATAATCTCTGCTTTCAGATATTTATGTGTTATTGGTCTCATTTCCTTGTTTTCATCAATCACATTCATTGATCACAATCATTGATTCATCACATTCTGAAATTTCCTGCTGCAGTAGACAGTAAACTGTGCTCCCTAATCACTGACCACGATTTCTGTTAACAGACAAATTTGATGACACGGCAGAATCACCCACACTGACAACCAGGATAAAATAAAAGGTTTGGAGAAATTAAAGTTGCCAAACACCTTTCAGCGCATGGAGTCAAAATGTGCCTATATACCACTTAAACTATGGGTGTCCATCTCCAGTCCACAAGGATTTGTGTCTTGCCAGTTTTAAATACATTTCTCTGCTCCAAGACAGCTGATTCAAATGTTCCACCTACCGTCTCAATATGTCAAACTTCTGCAGAGGCCTGCTAGTGAGCCATTATTTAATTTATGGGTGTTGAACCACAGAGAGAACTAAAACATGCCAGATAGAATCCCTTGAGGGCTGAGGTTGGACACAATGACTTAAGGTACAGCAGAGTTATTTTTACAATTTATATATGTTAAAAACTCAATACATCTCAGACATATAAGCTGGTGTTGCTTGATGGCCTTCGAACCATGCATAGTTAGAGGAAGGACATGGGTCCTTCAAATTGGACAGTCACTCACAGCAGACACAAACACTATTATTTATCACAAATGACATATTCATGCAAAATCATCACAAGATTTTCTAATATCATACAGCCCCACTTTTAATATTCAACACCATATCAAAGATGCTTTGAAGAGCACAAGCATAGACTACAACTGTACCATGTTTCCCTTGCTCAATTAAGTAAAATAAGGTTTACTCTGCCCCAAATGCCTGCTCCAAGCAAGACACATCGGCACAAAAATAGGCTGTCTGAAATCTGCTACTATAAAGAATGTACTGACACCAAGGATCAAACTAAAAGAACACATATCTTTATTTCAAACACCTCATTCAGTTAAGGAGCAAGGCTGACCTAAACATTGATTTGAAAGTTCTTGACACTCTTTCTTGTTAACCCTACATTGAACTGGTTGGTTTAAAATTAGTACAAAAATCCTCATGTGTCCTCTCTGTTTTTTCTGCACTTTTTAAGAGAAAAGGTTCCTGTTAAGCTATGGACAAGTTATATGAAAAACATGGAAATTATCTTACTACTACTACTACTGAAGCAGTGTAAGGGTGTGAATATGCAATTGAACTCTGATGTGGACCAAAAAAACTAACTCTGTTCCACCTACATACCTAGTCTCAGTTGGGTTGATGTCAACTCTGGTGTGGTTTGAATGGATATAAAAATGCCAAGTGGGCCGGAGAGCTCTCCAAAAGCAGGAAGCAGACCAGGGTATTCTGGGTAAATATAACCAAAACAAACGTGCGAGCCTGGCGCTAGTGTCAAAAATGAGTCGTGGGCTTTTGCAAAAGACAAAAGTGAAATCTTACAACCGCTAACCACTGTATTTTTGTTTACATTTGGTGAAGACAGAAGTTGTGCTCAATGTCTTCTTGAGATGTTTTCTTTTTGTTTCCTTTAGTGATTCTTGGTCTTGCACCACCTCAGGCAAGAAGGTAAACAGGTTTTTCAAACAGTTTTGCTTGTTGGACACAGTGCAAGCGAAAGTCATGCTACAGAATCAGTTGTGAAGTAAGGAAATACTGGCCCCTATTCCAAACCTATTGAAATACAAGATAGCTACATAATAGCATATAGAACACAATTTATTCAAAGCATAACAGGTTTATTTGCTCTAAAAATGACAGCATCTTCAGACAAAACAAAGTGTTTGATGTTTAACCAGTGTATCATTTTGAAAGTAGGCCAGCTATAATGTGTGTAATATAATGTTGTAATTCTACCATCAAACAGAAAGGCAAACTAGGATTTTACATTTTGAATCTAAGCTCCTCTGTTTATTTATCTAGCCATCTTTTAAGCACAGCTCATTTGCAGAACTCTACCACAAGACAAACCATGGCTTTTGGGAAATATGCAATCCAGCTGTAAAGCCTTTATATAATGACAGCCGGTTCACTAAACTCACTTTACCTTGGACACAACCTTCTGCCTTTCTCAAAGTAAATTCTAGAGAAACACTTTACTGTGTCAGTTATGTTTAATATAACAAAATCGCCAACCCACCATATCTTCTCAGTCATTTCTACACTAACATTCCTAAACTGAAGCAAGTCATTGATATTCATGTGGCAAGAAAAACTATTTTAGCTAAATGTAGAAAGTTTGTTTTCAATCATGTCTGCTGAGATACCCTCCCTTGGACAAGAAAGGTGTTCTTAACTCCCCAGAAGCTGCAAAATGCTAACAGTATACATCACTGCTATGCCAGCTTTGATTAAAATGTTTTGGTGTTTGAGCAGAGCATAAAACCTTCTCCTCATCAAGAATGCTTTTCGTTGGAACTGAGAGTCGAGCTGGGATCTGGACTGTGGCTGCAGGGTGACGGACAGAGATAGAGCCTGGAAGAAAGCTATTGCTGGGATCAGAGCCAGGCAAAGCTGCCTGGGACTAGAGGGATGTGGTTAGGATAGGCTTGAAGCAAAGTAAGACTGGGAAAACAACCAAAAGTGTCTTTATTTATTGGCATATTTAGTATGGGTTTAGATAAGAAATAAAAGTGTTTTCCAAGGTAAGAAAAATTCAATATTTATATTTTGGGGGAAAAAAATGTAAATATCCATCCGTCCGTCCGTCCGTCCATCCATCCATTTTCCGTCCGTCCGTCCGTCCGTCCATCCATCCATCCATCCATCCATCCATTTTCCGTCACCCTTCTCCCTCCCGGGGTCGGGAGTTGCCGGTGCCTATCTCCAGCTACGTTCCTGGACAGGTCGCTAGTGTGTCGCAGTAAATATATATGTTATTCAAAATAAATATGATGAATGTGTGTGTGCGTGTGTGTGTGTGTGTGTGTGTGGTTGAAATGTTTGTTACCTTGTGGGTGTGTCTTTGTGGCAGCCATCTTGGCAAATCTTGGACGGTTTGTTTAATGCATGAAATGCTTGAACAGACACAAAAGGATACTTTGACCAGGTCAAAATTTAACGTGTGGACATTAATTTTTGGCCTACATAAACATTGTAAATTTTCTTTGAGAATCAAGTATGTCAATTTTCATAAAGAGATGTTTACATATTTAAAAATCATCTGTCACAGCCAACAGCCTGTCTTTGTGTTTGCTGCTAAATCAGATGCAATTCAATGATGATGAGCTTCTCCATGTGCAGTGTCGGGTAGGATGATGGTTTCAGACAGCCCATTAAGTGCTTCAATTAGACCTGCTGGTTCTCACCTCCTCGTCACTCCACGTGAAAGGGACTTAACTCTTCCTTCACGCAGCTGTACACAATGACAGACGCAAGCTCATGTGAGAAAAAAAATAACACCATTCACAGCACACATCTGGTGCCAATTGCTTGAAGCCTTAAAAAAAACTCACACATATGTTTCTTTATGGCCACAGGCACAATCATGTCTCTTCTGACAACCTAGCAAAGGGCCCTTAAATCTTTTGGCAGCAGTGAAGTCCAAATCCAGAGACAAGGTGACAGGTAATGTATTTCTACAAAGTGGTGGGTTTTTATACAGCCTCCTGTTAACGTTTCACATTAGCATTGGGATGACAGCTGGTGCATGGTCAGAGAAAAGAGGATTTTTTTCATCGAAAGGCCCAAAACAGGACAAAGGAGATGAAGATGGCTGCAAATGAGATGTTTTGAAATGAGGCTTTGCGATTTAGCTGTTGAGAAGTGCCCTCTGCCTACCTAACATGAATGTAAGTGTGTAAAGAGTGTGTAAGGACTTTAGCACACTTCTTTTGTCAGCTGAAGGATTAGACATTGTGGTTTTTTAGCGCTCATGCCTTGCTACAATTGAAACGCAAAGCTTTGAAAGACAGTGCTTCCTTTTGTTGAAGCAGACACTTCCTAAAATCTACAATCTGGTTTACACACACATATAAATGACTATTTGTTAAAGAGTAGCAATTGATCAAGATCCTTAATGTCTAACTTAATGCATTATGGGTGGATGGCTACCCACAATGCTACAGAATCACGATTGCTGTGCATCAGGGTTAAAGTCATTTGATCCCTCAGGGAAATTAATTTTTCAAAATTAAATATAATTTCATCCATGATCAGGGTTTTTAAACCTAAATACAGGAACATTTCACCTTCTACATGCATTATGTGATAATCATTAAACAAACTCTAAATTCCCTTTTTCATTCCCTTCACTGATAGGAGCTTCTTTTGTGTGTAAAGCAGCACAAGTCTTTTCTTCCCTAAGTCTGTGTGTTTGCTCTTTGTATTTGCACAGTGTTTCATGAAGCAGCTTAATCTTTTGCGCTGTCAAACCAGTATTTGCTTACTGCCATAATTTGTTACCTGTGTGCAGCAAAGGAATGTTAGGATTTGGGCAGAAACAGATTTTTGCTTTTTCTTGATCTATAAGAGGAGCAAAAAGTTCCTGAAGTGATGGTTTAAGGAAATATGTATCCTTAAGATGGCTGAAGTGCAGGGAAAGATGAAAGATCTATCAATTACTATTGTGTAAGTACCATTTGGTACATTTTACCACTTTGGTATAAGTTGTCCTTAAATTGAATGTCAATTAAATTATTTACAAACATGTATGTATGATTTAAAAATTACAAACATTAATTTCTCTGTGTTGGAGTAAGCTATAATGTGTTGGAAAAATTTTACACCTGATTAATTTTTGTCAAGATACATGCACGCCTTTGCAAATAAAAAACATATACATGTTCTTAACCCTCCCTTTTCTAATTCCCATAAATAAAATGGGGGAAAGGGGCATTTCTCTTCAGCAGATGGCAGGGAAGCAGAGGTTCACCTTTTAGCAAAAATCCATAAACATTCAGTATTCATCTGAGTCACAAATGAATGTGTTAGAATTTAGGACAGTGTGAAGCTAAATTCTATAGGGTATCCATTGGGACATTTCCTTATGGATTCTCATGAAAAGATTGATTTCTTTTTCAACTTTATGTCTTTGTGCTACTTTCTGATGTTCTATCACACTGAGAAAGTGGAAAATGATTTACTTCATTTTGTAACAGCATCATCAAGGTTCCTGGAGGGACATCCTGGAGTCAAAGTGTGACTACATAATATTATTTGAAATGCCATCTTTGCTCCAAGCCTATGTTCACACCTCCAAGTGACTAATCCAGCTTCAAGCTTCTGGTCTCCAAGTTAATACTATAATTCCTAAAAAGCCAGACTGCCCAACACTGCAGGTGCTGAATTTGTAACGGTGTACACAGAAGTGTTCAAACGATTGTGTGTTTGTGAGGTACACAAAAAGGCCAGGATGCAGAAAATAACCATGCCGGTATCTGTGAAATAGAGATTAGGACATGCCCATGCCTAAAATTTGTCTGTGAGGAGAAAAGCCACAAAACAGGAATGGTGTCAGTTTCGTGTTTCTCAGAAATGGGACATATTACGGTAGGCACAGAGATCAAAGGAAATTACTTTCTGCATACTGTTCTGTTTTACTGGCTTTTACAAAAGGAAAAAAAGTTCAGTCACATGGTAATATGACAAAGCCTTTTTACTTTGTTCATTGAAGCAAACTGAAGCTATAAATCAAAACAGTGGCCCGTTGTGTTAAAATGACTAAATTTAGCTTGACCGGGGAACATTTGGAAGAAGGATTTTTATAATTTATTCTCTGATTTTCTCTTAATTGGCAGAAAATATGCATAAAGCAACTTTTTCTAAAATTACTTATATGAATAGCTAAGTTTGTTTGGGGGATGTATCAATTTAAAGACTTTATGGCCACAGTTTGGCAAGGCCAGTCTTAGAAAGGCGATACAAGTGAATTTAAGACAGACCATCTGTCCCAGGTATATCTTTTCAATCATTCAAATCTTTAAAGGGGACTAACCCCCTTAAATACAGTCCTGGTGATGGGACCATTTTAATTTATTTGTTTCCCCTCCTACAGGCATTACATGCATGCACTATGTTTTAAAGATCAACCATGTTTCAAAGGAGAACAGGTCCAACTTGTTTAGATTAGGTGTAATGAAGTCTGGCCGTTGCTGCAGTATTATAGAACTTAAGTGCAATGACACTCACAGAGTGAGTTTTCTGCACAGCAGAGCCCATCACTGCTACCTATGTTAACCTTAATTTTACTGTAGTGTCCACCTAAAACAAGATGTAAGTTTTGGATGTAAATGTGTTTTTATTAGTCAGTCTGCTATATGTCACTCTACAATCAGGATAACTCAGTAGCATATTGCCAAACATTTAAGTCATTTTCAATTTGTTTCCTATCGTGTTATGAACTACACTCAATGGATTAAAGCAAACTTAAACTTCATTTAATTGCCTATGGTAGCAAAAACAAACTTGTGTATATAATGTATTGCAAAGTACTTGATGCAAACAGGGCAATCTAACTTTATTGATGTTCAGACGGGCTTCCATGGTTTCCAGATCAAAAGCCTATTTTGGCCCTATGATAATAATATTCTGCATGTTTAACTTTATCATAGAGCAGTCATTTCATTTAATAGTCTCAGCTGGATCACGGTATTGATTTCACAGACACAGCAGGTCTCCTGAGATTCTCTATAGATTTCCCAGCTGCCCTCCCAAATGATCCATTGTGATTCCTTTCCAAAGGCCCCTGCCAGGGGAAGGCATGGAAAACAGTCATCATTTCACCGTCTCCTTATATACCTGAGTCCTGTTATGTCAGCTATATTACCTCAACGCTGCTTTGTGATTCCGGACATTGTTTTATTGACCCCAAAGGACATTTATTGGTCTTTCACTGGCCGCTTAACAGAATGCGTTTCAGAGATAGTATTTCCTGCTCAATCTGTTTTAAGAGGTTTAAAATTGTAATAAAATAACAATGAATAGTTCACTGAAATAAGAGCGGAACAAGATGTTATTACAATAAGGGGTGCTCTTAAGTGTGAGTGTGGTTGGCTATCCCTGATTGCTTTCTCCAGTAGATCCATTTCTAGTCAAGTGGTTATGTAAATTTAGATCGCTTTCTCTGCCCAAACAGAGCATTTATCATCAGCTTTGCTGAATATTAAACAACTCCAATGAAGTGCCAATTGATAGAGCTCCATAAACACAATCATGATATCTAATCTGCGCTGAGTCTGTGCTATTGATTTTGTTGTCTTTGTCAAAAGTTGACTGATGGGAGAGATATTTAGTCGAAGTAGATATAAATGAAATGCATCCATCACGCTATGCTTCTAATAAATTTATAACATTATTTTTAACTTTGAAGACCTCCAGACATTATTTAATAACCAAACATGCTTTAGATTTCCTTTGATCACTACAATATTCCTCTAAGAATGAATAAAACTGCTGAAATTAATATTTCTGGTTTGTGCCAGTTTTGCCTTCTTTAAATTAATTCATAACTAACTAAAGGGTTGTCCATATGTTGTGTCTTTATGTTTCACATTTATTTGTCTTGGTGGTGTTTACAATGCAGTTTCAGTTTAAAATATTAATGGCATAATGCATGAATATGAGAGGCTGTGGCTATTACCCTTTTTTCTGCACAGTATTTGGGTTTGGATATAACATAATATACTAAGTACTGAGTGATTATTTGTGTTAAATTTGAATAAAGCATGGCATAAAAATAACAAAGTCAAAGTTAATTAAAAAAAAAAAACAAACATGAGATCCAATCTTCTTTAAGGCAACACCCAGTCCTGTTTTGGAATTCTATCAGTTTTGTGTTGCAATTTCATTTTAATCAACCATAAATTTAATCAGAAGTTTTCAATGCAGTGACAGTATAATGTATTCACCATTTCGCTGAATTGCATCAAGTTTCAGTGCCTTGCATTTCAGGGTTGACAAGGTTTTGCTAATAGGATTACAATTTTCAAATTAATTTGGGAAAATGGAAGATGAACTCCACCTCTCCAAAACCAGACAAGTCACAGCCAAAGGCCAAATAATTAATTGTCTCGTGTTCATTTCCTATTCTCTGAGCTAATGCAATTACTAAAGTGAATAAAAAGTATCACACTTGAGGACGCAAAAAGTCATCTCTGTTGCTATGCCTCCATCTGAAAATTAAATGTCATACCATTTTGAGTTTATTCAATATTCCTTTTAAAGGCCTGAATTTCTGAAAAAAAAAAAAAAAAAAACCAACACATAAACTTTACCCCCTTACAGCAGTAATCACATTCAGGAAAGCCCATTAGGATACGACAAACGTATATGTTTACAAGCATGAGAAGATAATCCAAAGACAGAGACCTTATCTGTGCCTGTTATGGCTGCTGGAAGCGGTCAGGTCACGAACACAGGACCACAGTCATCACTTTTAGAAAAGCAGGGCCTGCCTGCCAACTACACTAATCAGATAAAAGACATCTAGCCGCTGGCAGCACCTCAGCTGCAGTGTCTCTATCCGAGTGAGGCTTATAGACCTGTTAGGGTCAGACAGTGAAAGACTGAGTTTTTGTTTTTATCATACTGTCTGGCAGACCTGAGATACAGCCAGCAAGCCAGACCCAGAGGGGAAAAGGAGAAGATAAAAAAAAATGTTTTACTGGCTTTGTGTTGTGAGGCAGGATGATCCACACAGTGTTAAATATATAACCACCAGCAAAATCAGAAAGGAGCAGTGCTGGTGCAAACTAATTTACAGGGATGGGGGAGGGGGGCTTGCTGGTGGACAGAAGGTTTGGGCCATGGAGAAAGAATAGAAGTGAGGGGACAAAGATAGACAAAAAATAAAAGACAGATGTCACGTGCATCCAGAGTCGCTGATAGATGCGTTGTGTGGCTCGGCACACAGGCAGTGGTTCAGGTAGAAAAGGCTTCCCTTTGTGATGCAGATGACAACGCAATCAGCCTCGCTTTGTCTCTGACGATGGGCTCTGCTCCCAGGCACATTGAGAGACAGACACTAATCCAGTGGGTTTGTGTTCACCAGGCGCGCTCATAAAGGCTGTGTCACAGTACCTGGGGTGTATGTGGATGAGGATCTCTGAAACAAGGTCTGACCTCTCTCAGGCTATGCTCTCACTCCTCCTCTTCCTCCAGTCTCTCTTTCTCCCCACATCCTAGCCCCAAGGAGCCTGCTCTGGTGAGTTGAAAATTAGAAGCGCTACATTGTTAAACATGTATGGCTCACTCAGACATAGGAAGTGACAAATAATTATTTTGAAACTTACTAAAATGCACTTTGGTAACTCACAAAATACAATGAAAAACTAGAAAGCATCAGGGACACAAGTTTTCCTTATAATAGGTAAGAATTCAATCCAAGCAAGCACATTGTGTAATAAATTAAATTTTCCAATTAGGCCTAGATCTTGCAAGGCCATTTTGACACTGAAGCTTTACACATTTTGTGTGTCTGAAAATATATTTCACTGTCCCCTAATAACTCTGACTCCCAACGGGTTAGGCTGAATCAAGCCCTCCCTAATAAATATGACTTACCCAGAGACTGTGCAATGCCAATTAACATGTGCTAATTAAGATAACAGGATATAGGCACATCCTTGATCTAGATTTCTGTGTGAGATATTGGAAAGGTTACAGAGAGGTAAAAGGAAGTTTCTTGCTAAACTATTCAGAAGTCATCACTTTTAGTTAGCAAGAAGACAGAACAAGCTTCATTTTATTTATATGACAGTTATATTACTCACATTAAATATATTTTATTTATGTTGCCATTTAATTAAAAATAAGTATTTCAGTCTAGTCATTTTAGTGACTTGAAACGACAAACGCAAAAACAAAATGATAGTTTAAAAACATACAGCAAAGCTAAGAGAGACTTGGTAGGATGGCTGAATGAACAATGCGTGTTGAAAAGAGACATTCAAAAACCTTTATGGTCTCTTATTTAAAAAAATCAGGAGGTCATCACTCAGTCATATGACAATTAGAGAAAGATGAACAATTCACAAAATGAAAAGTTCCTGATTAAATCAAAACAAGAGAATAAGATGATAATTTTTATAAGACCAAACTTTTTTGGTCTTATACAGTCTTTCAATTGTGAGTTTTATTTAGGGACGCATTTCTAAATTTTGGGTGATGGGTGATTGGTTGTTACTTATATGTGAAACCCATCTTATCCACTGATGATATCTACCTCTGCAAAGGTTTGAAATATGCACAAGGTCATGTCTGCATGTGAGCAGTTAACAATAGTCCCTATTGTTGTCAATTTAACAACTTTGGCATTATATTTATAGCAACTTCTCAGACAAAAAGTCTGTACTTGCCAAAATCTGAATCAGCTGGTCAGACTTCTTAAAGTTTGGAGATCTGCCAGAAAACTGTAATCACTGCACCCCTATTTTTTATGTAATCTTTATTACCTATCTTGTATAATGTTTTGTGAGTTTTATTTTAAAAATGATCATTCATTCATATTTCAGTAAGAATAAGCACGCTCTTGGCTAGATTACAGTAGCTCTTACGTAATTGCTACTTTTGAAATAACTATAAAAATGAATGATGACTTTGTGTTGATCATAACTTTTAGTGATTTCAACAATTGCTTAGAAAATGTTTTGTTTTCTAAATTTTTTATACTATATTTTTTATATTTATACTGTAGTTCTTTAACATTTGAAATTTCTCTGCCAAATTTAGCTACTAGATTTTTCTTAATTGCTAAAATTATGTTTGTTCTTTGCTATTTAATTTTTTGAATCACCAAGTATCACACATTTTTTGGGCTGAGTCTTGAGAGATAAAAAAAAAAAAAAAAAAAAACATAGGTATGGAATAATAAATTTGCACATAAAGAATTATCAACACCAAAAACATAAAATAGCATGCACTGATTAGAAAGGCATTTAATTTTTAAGCCATTACTAAGCCCAAATCAAAGTGCTTCATGGATGTGTTTAAAGAGCATAAAGTGGAAATATTCCACCTTAATGCATTTAATAAGAGGAAATAATGCACAATTAAGACAGCATTTAACTCACTGATGACCAGTTAGAGCAATCAAGAGACTAATGATTGCTGCATCAGAATGACAATCCCAATCAACCCCATCTATCTGCAGTAAACCCCTAAGTATCAAGTCATAAAGTGACATCTGGGAAAACTTTCATTACACAGGTTTAAATGTGTTCAAAGGGTCTTTTTCATATAGAATAATCAATAGATTAAAACCCACCTCCTTTGGGAAATTAATATCACTGCTGCAAAATTGATTTTAATTATTGTTTTAGAAACACAAATGGACATAAATGCATGCCATATCTATATTTAAATAAATCAATTTCACTTTCCAGCAAGGCTCTGGCAACATTCTGCAGCATATTGGAGGATTTTCAACACCTGTTGATAATATTTCTATTCAAGATAGCATCATGAAGGAGCCATATTTGGCCATCTGCTCTTTGGAAACTAGTCAAGCCTTAGACTAAAGTGACACCTGTTCTTCTGTTTAGGAGACAAGAAAATAATTACAGGCAAAAAGTTCTCCAAGCCAAACTAAACCATAAAAATGAAACAACTTTTGATGTGACATAAAGGTTTTTTACAGTGCCTACTCTATGTAAAAAAAAAAAAACAAACTGAGCATGATTGAAATCTAACATGGAATCAAAACTCACCAATCATGTGAGACTAATGCAAGCACAGCAATGATGTGCTGTTTACAGTGCTTTAGGACATTATGGCAACTTCTTACATTATTTCTTATTTCAGCTCAGTTTGACTATGGCTCAGAAAATTCCCTTCTATCATTTTATTATTTTTTTCTGTTTAAAACAATATTACTAAGATAAATAGCAGATAAAATTAAAAAGACCTAAGAGGTCATCGATTTTTGAAGTGTTTCCATGTCCAAAAATGTGGCAAGTTGAAGCCTTTTCATCACTTCAACACTATTCATCACATACATTTCACAAACTTAAATGCCATTTTAGCTTAGAATCCACCCAGCAAAAGTCTGTTAGCCATGGGACTAAAAGGAGAGTTGGCTCACAAAAGTCAACCCAAAGCAATCTGATCCAAACAGCTGAAGGCATGGAAACAGTGTCAAGCTATCCATCACAAGTTGGAAAGAAACTTTAGTTAAAATGTTTGAAAAGGCTGATGCCAGGAGCAACGTGCTCAAGCCAGCAGGGACCAGAAACCGATCAAACAAAAATTCCCTTTGTGAAAGTTTTAACACTTCTGACCGACACAACCCACTGGCTTTCAGTTGTTCTCCACCTAATTTTTACATAACATCTAAATATGCATCAGTTATTTTTCACAAGTACCGCAAATCAAAATCTCAATATAATATTATATATTCAATGGCCGCAATAAAGCTAAGCTGTTCAGTCACAGCGTTTATAACCTTATGCAATACAGGGAGGGAAAATGTTCTTAAGTAAATCAATGATACTGCTTTAATCTCACCCTAGAGGTAGCCATAGATATCTCAGAAATGCAACACCCCCGTCAAGTGAAACAACTGGTACCAGTACTAATTGAAATTTTGCATGCAAAGTGACAATGCCTGGGCCCTCGGCAGCATGGATTAGGGCTTGAATAGAGACAGATTCTTTGTGAAAGCTTACTGTGGCGGTTGGCGTGCAGGCCAGCTCCATGCATCTGCTCACTGGGTGGACTGAGAAAACACAGGACTGTATATGATCACTCCTTTTACCTTCCACAAACTATTACACAAACATACCTCTTGTTTGCTTTTTCAAAAAAAAAAAAACCTGTGTTCATTACACTCTTTAATATTCTCTTTATTTATAGTTATTCTCAGAACCCTTTACTGAATTTAGATTAAAAACATATTCACCAAACTTAGGAAATTTAAAAACCCATAACAATGACAGTTTAATTGTCAAATGATGATGTAGAACTGAAAATAAAAATAATCAAAAAAATGAACATCATATGTGATATTAAAAGTACTAAAAACGTCAAATTAGTACATGTTTGCCCATGTTCAGCTGTGTGGTGTCCAGTCCTGAATGCAGAGCTAAAGGAATGCAGTGCATACTGAAATGCAATCAAATCTGTGACACATTTTTTAAAGACTCCATGCTGTGATCTCATTCTACCCCACTTCGCCATCCTCTGCTGTGGTTTCGCTCCTATTATGTTTCCTTCAAAGAAAGACAGGAAAAACCGCTGTATCAAAGTGATCTATCACTCCACTCACACCAACAATGACATGCATACAAGTCTAGTTGAGGATGGTGTTGCATCATAGCAACACCAAACCTCCCAGAAAAAACATTTGGACAGTACAAACTCAAACATCACAATAAAGAAGGAGGGAGAAGAGGAGAGGCAACAGCAGACAAGCAAAATAATTCATCTAGTAAAACTCATCTCCTCCCAACAATACAGGCTACAACAATTTTATAGCTAAGAATGAATCTGAAAATTTCCACTCAACAGAATTAGATTGGTGTCACTGTTGTTAGTGGGGCTGTCAACTTAACACTGATGACAATGAATGGGTGAGCTAATAAAGGGAATAAATCCACGGAGTGTTTTCATAGACATGTTTGACAGAGTCAGACTAATTTCCGAGGCAGTATTGCGTCAATTAATTTCCGAAAAGAGCCCATCCCTTGCTATTAACTAAACCAATAGGACATGGCATCAGCTTACAGAAACACTAATCAACGATTTAAGGTTGTTTTGCGTCCATATTGCGTGTAAATGCTTTTGAATAATGGCTGAATGCAATGGATAAATTTACTTAACGTACAGGTTTGAATGGAGGGATGTACTACTCAGCAGTAGTTTGAGTAGAAATCAGATGTTGAAGAAAATAGAAATAGTCTAAATGCAAACAGTGATCCCTCAGCGCCACCTTGCAATACTGCCGTTATTACATGATTTTCAGATTTAACGTACTATTTGTAAAATGGACACTTGGGGCACAGCTGGGATTTTGTTAAGTTCAGACATAGTTTTAATCCTCTTAGCCCCCTTAACATGGTCCCTGCTTGATTCATTGATTATTTGTACAACAATGTAACTCTTTTATATTTGCTTGTCTGGAAATAAGAAGCATTATAAGCAGATGTGTTGAGATTTTCTGCATACGCAATTAAATTTTTCTTGTGAATTATTTTTATCCGTACTTTTCTGACAGATACATTTTTTTTCCTGACAATTAAAAATGAAGGTGGGATAAAATTATTTTACTATCAATGCTTAATGAAAGGACTACGTATAGATGCTTTCAACTAAGATTAATAGAGGACGAAATGTCGTCTCTTCATGAAACGTGTCAAAAAAGTCCACTGGAGGGCTTCGTCAGTGTTGCATGCTGGGAAAGACATTTTTTTTTTTTAGATAAGAGCTGCAGTGACCTCTTTTTCAACTCTTAATTTTTCCTACGTAAGCCCGACTTGCAATTTCATTGGGTAGTCAAGCAGGGTGAGTCACAGGGTAGAACTGAGATGTGGGACGGCATTCTCTCGGCAACGGGCTTAGTTGGGTTTCGAATCATAAAGTGGTGCTACACCGTGTGATCAAAAAGTCCTTGAAAATGACAAGCTGCATTTGATTCGTGAAGCATTGCCGTGAAACCATAATGAATTGTATTACGATACAGAAAAATCCATTTAAGCATTTCAAGGTGATGTTGGATAATTGCAGCCTTAACTAAAAAGTAAGAAAAAAAACCCGACAACAGTGGCTCTCATTGTGTCTGAAAGAGAAATAGAAAAAAAGTGGCAATGGAACACTGAATAGTGTGAAATTGTTGTTATTTTTGGAAGCTTTCATATCCTGTGTCTCCCTTGAACTTGAAGAGACCAGCAAAAACAAATTCAGGTCAGAAAAATGAACTGTTACTTTAATAAAAATCAAGCAAAAATAATATCACAAATTAAATACAAACATACTGTTGTGATAGACTGTGTATATAAGAAGGATAATGTTACATAGTATCCTGGTCTAAATTTTTTCTTAATTTAATGCAGTTTTCACTTAATATGATAAGTTTATACTCAGCCTAAACAATATTTATTTTTATATGGAAAATAATTAAAATACAGACTTAATCTCAATAATTTACAGCGGTTGTATTAGGGCAGTGGAAAATGACCAAAAAATATAATAATGGTATAATTATTTTATTAAAAAATAATACATTGTAACATATTTTCCCTATTTTTGTTCAGCTAAAAATTGTGTCAGTATTGGACCAGGCCTCTTATTCAACATTTACAAACATTTTAAAGGCATCATGCAAACCTTTATGTGTGTACACTGCAATGAGTGCGACTGAGCATGATGTTTAACTGAACCAAAAACATGAACTAGAGCAGTAAGTTGTGGCCTGTGCAAATATGCATTATGGTCAGTCGTAACAGTACATAAAGCCTGCCAGGCTTTTAACCTGAAGAACAAATCTGTATACACATATGGCACATAGTTAAAGATGAACAAGAAGTTTCCTATTGTTTTTTTATTCTTTTTTTGGTACATTATCCTGCAGTTACATTGGGTTTGGTCTGAAATAGTTTCTTTGCTCCACCTGTAATTATGAGGTTTCGTTAAATTGACCAGAGGAAGGAGGACACATTTGTTTTCTGAACACATCCTCAAAATAGACTGAAAAAAATTACTGGGCTGACACTTTCCACTGTTCGTGGCCCGTCCTGAACTGTCAGTGGGCTAACTCATACCAGATACTCAAAACCTGCAGACGTGCTAATTTAATTACGCCTTTTTACATTCTAAAGAGATACCTGCAATACAAATAATAAAAAAGATACTGCATGTTTTTTGTTTGTTTGTTTAAACCTTTTAAAGTATTTTTAAGAAATCTCTGAATATGTGCGTAACAGTGTCACATTCCCTAATAGAAAAAGGCCTACATGTAGAAAGCCCTACTGAGTTACTTTCAAGCATGATGAATAGATTCCTGTAAACACCTGAAAGCTTATGAAAGCTCTGTTTTTACCATTCAACCTGTTTCATTGTGCGCTGAGCCACGCTGACTGATGCCCTTTCCTGCTTTGCTAAGCTCCCTGTACAACTGACTGCACAATGATCTGAAAAGAAAAACAAGCTTTTACAGGTCAAACTAGGCGATGTTCATTTTGTGTATATATGTGTATAATAGAACAAATAAAGAACAACAAAAAAGGTATAAAAACAGGTCTTTGGTTGTTTATTCCCAACTGACAAGTGGGAGCGACACACCTCCACGGAAAGAGTCGCGCTTGCCAAATTTAACGTTTTTTTTCCCCCTATTTAGGCAAATGCATCACACAACAGCCGGTAGTTTTATAAGACTATTAAGGTTATTAAAGGTTATGGGCTACAGTGTGCTGCGAGAGAATGCGTAATTGTGACCCATTATCACCCAGCCGTCCCTAAGCGGACTCTTTATGCAACATTTCGATACTGTAAGAAGCACCGACGGGATTTCTTAAAACGACGAGAATGTTAATTATCCATTAATAATAATAAACGTGCATTTATGCACGCGCTTTGTCTCAAACTCAAGCCGGTAGAAGGATGCGCGTGCAGCCGTCGGGATGCGAGCTTACCTTCAACAGCTATCACGGCCGGTATGCTCCATAATATCCACAGAATATCCATTATTGGTGTTGAAAAAGCCCAGACATTCAAATAAAATAAGTCCAGAAAGCCATTGACAGCAAACACAGAGAGGGGACTGACGGTCCTTCTCCTGCAATTGAGCGCTCCCAGATAGCAGAGCAAAAACGAACTCAAATCTGGACCAAGTTTGGGCGAAACCATGAAAGAGCAGACAGAGGGGAGCGCCGAGCAACACAGGCGCACAGCGTACATGTTTACCTCTGCATTACCCAATTCCCTTTCACATCAAAGAGAAAGAATAACTGCATGAACCTTTGTGGTTTTAACTTACTTTAATTATTCATACTGTTAGTTTGGACAATGTTAAGTGAAAATGTTTAACCCCTTCACTTCCACTTCAGTTCACCCTGCTGTCAATCATCTACAGACGGACAATTCTCAGAGTCTGACCTTGCGATAATGAAGTGTTGAGGGACGTTGTGTAAAAGATGGAGCAATTTATTCTCAGTCCCACACTGCTCGGATTGAAATTATAGGTTATTCTTTCTTTAAACAAAGTTCTGGTCTCAGTGACATTCACTAAACTCCTACAGCGCATTTCAACAGCCAGCGCTGTTTGTAACAGGTGACAAGCCGGAAAAAACTGAAGTAAGTTTACAAATTACCTTTTCCCTTCACATCTTCATTGTTTTATCTGTGGACATTGTTTTACCACTTGTTTGTTGTGCATAGATAGATAGATAGATAGATAGATAGATAGATAGATAGATAGATAGATAGATAGATGGATGGATGGATGGATGGATGGATGGATGGATGGATGGATGGATGGATGGATGGATGGATGGATGGATGGATGGATGGATGGATGGATGGATGGATAGATAGATAGATAGATAGATAGATAGATAGATAGATAGATAGATAGATAGATAGATAGATAGATAGATAGATAGATAGATAGATAGATAGATAGATAGATAACTGCAACAACTGAACGGGGATGAAACACGGTAAAGTTTAAAAAGGTGAATGCATTATAATTCAATCAATGACAGCACATATTTTTGAAGCAGCGTTTTGTTGCTCTGCAGCTTTTCTGACTCCTCCAGTACATTTTTAGACCTACAGCTAAAGAAGTAGCATTAAGTCTAGACAACTAATAGTAATTTCACAATATTAGTAAAAACTTAATCAAAGTCATGTCTGAATTGCAATGCCAATGTTATGTTGCAGAGATGCAACATAACATTGATATTGATATTTATAGTTACTTATTTAACAAGTATTATTTGAAAATAAATTCAATTTTAATGGATGGAATATCTCCAAGCAGGTAACTTTGACAGTGTGTTTCACCCAAGAGTAACTGCATCAAATAGAGGCAAAAATGAGCTGATGTAAAAATGTGGCTTAGCTAAGAAAGCACAGCTTTTTTTCTTGCAAAAGAAAGAACATAAAACATTATTTGATTTGATATCTTATCACTATGCATGAATTGTAAGAGTAGAAACAGAACTCCTAGACCTTTGTAAACACAAAATTGATTTCAGATGTCTTAAAGGAGTATTCTAGATTCACTTTCTTTGAAAATAATAACCTCAAGTTGTTTAATATACCACATTAAATAAAATAGTCATATACATTTACCTATTTTGAGTTACACCTTGCTTGAGTGAAACTACTATTAAACATTTAGTGATTCTGTGATAATTATGCAATTTTTTTTACAATTTTGTAAAATATATATCACACTCAAAAATTTATTGTAAATTTACATTATCTTAAAAAATAAATACAAAAATATAAATATAAAAATTAATATAAAAATTTTAAAAGATTAGACATGTCACTAGATTTACGTATTAAATTTATTTATTAAAAATAATTATTTCTTCCTGTCTAATGTAAACCAGTCGCATGCATATAAATTAAATGCACTACATTACCTTGAGAGAATGCATTTTAAAAAAATTCAGAGGTGCAATTTTGTTCAGAGAAACAAAACTGCAAAGCACATGAATGTATGAAATATTTGTCTGTGATTTTTAATAGTGAACTACAAATTGCATTTGAGATGTTTTAATGTATTCCAGCAATGTTTTCAGAAGTATTGGTTTTCCAAAAACAGATCAAAATACACATTTTTAAAAATAGTCATAATGCATTTTACTATCATAACTTTAATACTATTTCAATGAGATTTTTGTTTACCCAAGATATTCTTGGAGGAGTTTGCGATTTTTTTTTTCTTCACAATTCTGTAAAATATATTTCTTGCTCCAAAATATTTGGTGAAATTTCAGCATTATTAAAAAGAAAACGCATAAAAAAATTACAATTTTCTGATTGAGACCTCATTTAGCAAAGGACAGAGTGGGAGAAATTTTCAACTTAAAATATATCATTACTTCTTTTCTAATGCAAAGCAGATACATACATATATGACACTCAGAAAGAACACGTGATAAATATACCAATTTATGCAAAGATTTCAAACTAGTTCTTGTTCAAAGACAGCTACAGATGTGACTCCATAACACATGTGCTCATGACAGTCCACCATGTACAAGAGCGTATATATAGCGGTGTGCCTCTTAGATACAAGTCTGAAGTTACTGAAGCTGAATGAGAAACAAGAATTTGGAATAATCAGTTTGTCATCAAACATGCCTTTCTTATTACAAGCCGTGGTGCTGTAGCTATGCGGCAGAACTCTCATGGGTTAAATGAAGCAGGCTGATTTATTTGCCTCCACTGGGCTGGACTGTATTGATTCCAGGTCACTTGACTGGCTGGCTTCAGATCATGTTCAGGTGACTTCTAAACAGATGGAACAAAATGGCAAGGCACTGAGAAAGCAAGCCCCCCCTTACTATAATGAGTTCCATACAAGCCCAGCATTGACCTGAGCCAGAAGTAAAGTGAAAGACGTTGAAGAAATGATATTAATACTCCTTGAATTTAGCCGACAGGGATTTCTCTTCCACGCAATGTTATAATGGATACAGTGTCTGCTATGGCTGTAATGAAACATTTGAAATGCAAAACAGACAGCCTAAAATGTGGCATAAATCCTCTCATGTTTCTTTGCATGTCTGTATTCCAGTCAAAGCAAACCGTACAACACCACCGTTCCGTAACAGCGCAGTTTTAAAACTGTTTATTGCGTTTGGTCTACAGCAGCAAGCATAAAGCATAGCACTAGGTACATGCAACAAACCTACAATTTATCCTCTAATAAAATGCCAGGTGCACTAACTCGCACAAGTTTACAAGTGTAATCCATGTTAAATGGTATGACCACATGCAATGTGTTGTGTAAAGCAATATTGCAACATTAACATTAAACTGCAGGCTAATGGAAATACAAAATAATGTTATGAATCATGTAAGTCTGTCTTGTTTTAAAAAATAATATTTTTATTTAATTTGAATAACATCAAATTTGTACAAAGGTCAGCACACAAATTTGAATAAAAAAAAAACTTAAGTAAATTCAGAATTTTAATGATAAATTATGGCATAATTCAAACCACATTTCAGATGTTTTCATCAGCATTTAAAATGAAATCACAATTTATATGATATAGCACAAAATTGATGTCTTCCACAGGGCAAGACTTTAGAATGAAGAACTAAGTAGTTTCAGGAAACATGACTTCATGATGAAATTTATTAATAAGCACTCGCAACACAAACCTGATATGTACCGTGTATTTGCTTGTTAGTTATTTTAGGTCTTGTATCGACACTGCCACCTAGAGCTTAAAAGATGAACATTCCAAGAGCGCATCATTTAAGAGAGGAAACACAAATAAGAGATTCGGAGCAATAGTTTTATTTATTAAATTAACATTTTACTAAAATTGGTGACTTTGCTGAAGACTTGTTTTCAAAGCAAAATGTAAAAATTCAAGCACAAAGTTAATTAATAGTTTTTAAGAAGAGTTAGATTCTTCATAAAATGAAATGGACAAAAAAAAAAGACAATAAAATACACTTTTGTTACTTATTGAATAAGTAACAAAGTAAAAGCTCTTGGTCTTCAGCTTCAGCTTCAACCTGTACTGGCCTCAAATTAATCAAGTACTATTCAAATTGAATCAAGAAAGTTTAACACTGACTGTACCTTTAATTGACTAAAACTGGACTCCAGCTACAATTTGAAATGAACTGACTGCAGGCCATCAGTGTATCAGTTTCATGGAAAGTCTTAAAGGGCTTCTAGAAAAGTCTAGTGCTCAGTCATTTTTAGAAGTAGATGACAGAAACAGAAATAAAAGAAAGTGGCCTAGTCCTTATAAATGATGTCATTGCTGATTCCTGTCTCTTGATGTGAAAAAAAGCTAAAGACTAGTGTAATGAGACTTCTGTATGTGGCTTAATGTCTTCATGAGCAGACAGGAGAATCAGCTGGATTTACTTAGTTAAACTGGTAATATAATTTATATTTAATAATCCAGGTTTGAAATATATCAAATGTATTCTTATATTTTTGCTGACATGATTAAGCCATCTGGCACAAATGTTACCTACAAAAACCATACAAGTTAAAGAAAAAGTGGACGTTCACCCGACTGCACTCCACTTAACCTCCACCACCTTCCCAGCATAATGGTTTACCGCTGCCAAAAATTGAATTCAATCCCACTAAGTTGCTTGAGCTTTAATTAAATAGACCAAGAATCTTGGCAGGCATTCATTTATTGTCTTGTTAAGGTAACTTTACAGAGACGGTAGACGCTTTACTGGTAACTGCCAGGACCTGCAAGGAGTTGCTCCCACTGAAGTAAATTCACCTCCCTTTTCAAATTCAGATATATTTTTCTCCAACAAAATAAGATGATAAAGAGGAAGACTGCTGTCAATGTTGTCTTTGGTTTACATGGGGCCACTGGCACAGTTAAGTGGAAATTCTTTCAAAGGACAGACAACATTTTTTATCATCCCAATAAATCCAGCCAAGCTTGCTGTAAAAATGAAGTCTTGTAAAAAATAATTCATCTGACAGTCATGACAAAATAAATGCTTTGATTAAATGGCTGATATTAATCATGGCTTTGGTTTCAGACCCAGACATGTCTTTAAGCTCTCTCCTAAATTATATAAACAGTTATGAACATACAAGCATAAATCTGGTGCTGTGTGATGATGCAGCATGCTGTTGACATTGTGGCTTTCGTCTTCAAACCAAAGCTAATTTTTTCAAACTGTGCCGAAGCCAACATGTGTTGCAGTCTTCATACTCTAATGTTCAAGCCATCAGAGGCTTCCTAATGCTAATGAGAACAACTTAAATTTATAAAAGCCTCAACTTTTAAGGTGATGCTACTTTTTTAGCTGACTGTAAGACTGTTTAAGGATCTGCAGAGTCAGACGGAAGTCATCTAGCACAAGTATTATTTATTAAAAGGAACCCTGAAACTGGTGTTAGAAGTTCTTGAATTTGCCTCGTCCTTATAGAATGTCTTCTATTTCTCATTTTATTCCTCTATTTTCTAAATCTTATACAGACCAGAAAAGATCTAAGTTTCTGTTGAAAGAAGTACAATCTGAAAAAAAAAAAAAGATTATACAACAATGTTTTATGCTAAACTGTTCAAGTAAAATTAGTGAATTGCTATGGTGCAACAATATGAATTAGTTTTAAATTATTAAAGTAGTATTAAAATAAGCATACACAGTTGAAACAAAGGTTTTATGCACACTGTATAAACAAATACGTCACAGACCCAGACATGAACATGTTTTGGTGTGAAGATCTTGTTAATGACCTTTATAAAGAGTCATTAGCACAATGAAACCACTCCTGTACCAATATGGGCTTCTCAGAGGACAAGAAGCCATTATTTCAAAAGCAAAAGTAAAACAGAATACTATTAGTAAATAAAAAAAAAAAATGTTGGTTTGACTAAATCAAACAAAAGTGTTCAACGAAATTATTACATCAAGGAAAAAAAGGAGAAGTTATTAAACCTGAAAACGTGATCCTAAAGGCGAAGTACAGGACTTTCAGCATCATGTCGAGTGGGTGTTTAGCTGTGGGAGGTAATGATCCAATTAAAAATATAGCTGTCAGCTTGTGAAAAGAACCTTGTAGAAACATTTAGGCAACAGCTCAAGACATTAGCCAGGCAGTCAAGGTTTATAGATCATTGATCGTTGTAAATGGACAGTTACCTAAAGTATCCCACCACTTTCGTTACAAAGTGGCTCAAGGACAACAAAGTCAACGTTTTGGAGTGGACATCACTAAGCCCACCTCTCGGTGTGTGAAATAGTTTTGCTAATCCTACTTGATTGAGAACAGGAAAACCTTAGTCTGACTAAAAGTGAGACAGGAAGGAAAAAGTTAGTTTTATACATGTATAATATTAACTGCATATACTGTATGTGAAATACAAAATTAGACAAGAAAATAAGACATAGGGATTATAATTAAATGCACAAAAGTTAGAATGGGTATTCTAATGAATCATTTAAACATACCAAGATGCTGCGGTCTTATGATTGTTGCAAACAAAGCTGAACTCAAGCATGATTAAAGTCCGACAGAACAGCACCAGACTACTAAACACAACCTGCCTCCTTATCTTTCTTTTCGTCTCTCCATTCAGAATGTCGGCCGTAACAGAACAACAGATGGAGGAGCACAACAGGATATTCCCACTAAGAGGATTCCTGTTTCTTTGCCTGTCGCTGTGGACTTTTTTTTTGCAGGCATAAAGTCTTTCATCGTAACCCAGCTCGACTGGCTCACTGGACCTGATGGAGAGTTGCTGGATAAGCCCTGCAAAACCCGCTAATATGCATGTTGACCTGCTTGGCAAATGGAGAACCCTGACGGAGTACGCCGTGAATAACATTGAATTAATGACTCAGGTGGGATTAGAAAGTCCCGGTTGTATCTTGAATCTCTTAACTGCAATCTCTTGCTCACAACTCAAAGGTACGTGCCAAGAGTGTGTGTTTGAGTGGCCAGGTGTCAGATTTCATTCTATTCTTAGAATTAAATTATAACTGTTACAGAGGCGTTTTCGTTCAATTAGCACAGACAGTAACTAATTTTAAATTGAGAACAATTTTAAATTTCAATTATTTTAATATAACCATATCAAATAAATACAATTCTGATGAGTCTTTTTCAATTTAAAGATTTGTGGCACAAAAAGTATTTTTAAGGGACTTATTTGCAAGCTTCGTAATATTATAGTGATATCAGTAAATTAAATATTCATTTTTAATTATTAGCAAAAACTGCTTTACAAAAATGCAGTTTTTGACAGCTTTGGAGGAAATCAACTTTTAGTTACAATGTTTATTAAAAAAGCAACGGACTGTATTCTTTTAAAAACATGATATCTTTCTTCAAAATCTGACCTCAGTTGGAGAAACCGGAGTCTGCGATGAAAGCAAATACAGTTCAGTTTGGAAACTTTGATTCAGTCTATAAAAATTTCACATCATTCATGAAATATTTACTGAAATTTTCTTCCCATCGCTGATAAAGTTTGTTAGAAAAGTGCAGCAGTTTTTTTTTTCCTGTCTTTCACAAACTGGTACACTTGAATGCCAAACTACAAAAAAAGAGAAGAGTGTGTTTTGGTCCTTTATGTTTTCTGTGCAAAGAGGCAATTTGACATGTTTTCACCTTGTGTATTGCTTCTTACAATTCAACTCAAGGACTCTTTTCAATATTTTTTTGTTATAAATGATTTGTATAATCTATTAGTCAGAAGCTTGTCATTTGGAAGATGAAGTATTTGCCTTTCATTCAAATAGATTTTCAGAATCTATTTTCAGATGTTCGGTTTCAGGTTTCCATGCTTTCCTATTCATTGCTTGGTCTCGTGTATCAATTCAAATAGAAGTTTATTATTATGATGTGATTTACATTTATTGAATTTATTTGATTAGCATTTAACTCATTGTTTATTAAAAAAATATTGTAGAGTTTTTATGATTTTGCACACAAAAAAGCATTTAAAGATAATTGATAGAGCCTGTCAAGCTTGCAGATTCCAGTAAAGAGCTAATAAAACCTCTACATATATTTAATGGCTTCACGGTGTGTGGAAAGAAAAAAATGGTTAATTTAATTTGGTTTCTGCAGAATTTCACTTTATTGTGGTTTCTTTGTGCTTAACCTCAACCTTTGGAGGAAACGTGGTGAGAAACTGTGAATCTCCGGGGGGAGCCTTTATATTTGGTCTTGTATTTTTTGCAATGAAATTACATGGCAGCTTGATCTGTTTCAGACCGCTGTGTGTTTTATATTTCTTTCTGCAGGCTCAAGAAAGAGTGTATTTTTCATAAATACTCTCTTACTGACCTCTGTATTCCTTAGCACTTGAATATCTGACATATAATGAATAATATACCATAGCAGAAAATACTTCCCTGTATATGTTGTAGCATGTCAGTGCTGAGAGTAAACCAGACGGTTTTACAAGATTTTATACACTTGATGCCATAATCACATGAACTGTTTGCTTTGAGGTGTTCTTGGTGTAATCTTAAATGATTAAGTAAACATGTTTTCTGTAGATAATTTTTGTGGAATTCATCTGTAAAACGTTATGCAGTGAATCATAAAGTTTTCACATGAACAGACACGGCAAGTTTCCGAACCCAGTAGTGTGTGGAAAGAATTCCAACTTGTAACTACACTCATGTTTATTTTCACAGACCATAATTTTATTGAAGGCTTCTGGATCCTTTGTTATTTAACTTGCCAGAAAAATGAACCATGAAGTCTTATGTATATGTAAAAAGTTTGCTCCAAGATGCATGAAGAATATTTGTAAGACTAAAATTTGATTTAACAATAACAAGAAACCAGAAAGGCCTAGTTTCATCAGAGTAACCAAGTACAAAAAGTGACGAATGTTTGTGTGTGGGTGGTGAGGTTGCATTGTTTGGTATCTGTGTATGTACAACGTTTGCACACATCCAAATGCCACTGCCTATAACTGTCTGTGTAAGGAAAGGAAAGCTGGGGGAGCTGAAACTGTAGAGCAGAGTGGGGAAATAGAGCAGAAGAATACAAGCCCAACATAAAGAAATCTTGAATAATTCTGCCCTGAGACGTGTGAAGGCTGCGAAGAGCAGAAGGGAGCATCCAGAGGTCGTTTCCATGGCAACCTTTGCCCTGGGAGATCACTGACCCTCCTGCCATGTTGTACAAGCGGGGCACAGATTGTAGGTCACATATGGCACCAGCGATCCAATCAAACCTAATCTGGCTTGACTTGTGGGTTATAAATTATATTGGAAAGCTGGTTTACACTCAGGCTTAGCTCATCTGTACGCTCATGTGTATGATAATGTCTCTGTTAATGGCAAACTGGTGCAGTGACCCACTAAATACTTATGTCAACACGTATTTTTTTGCCTGTTGATAAGGGGGTTAAAATCAGCTCAAGGATTCAGCTGCTAAGCATAAACTGAAAAACAAAAAGATGAATTAGTTCAGATGAATTCCTTTTATAAGTAGGTCTGCGCAGAGATGTCATAAAATGTTTGTTGTTCGTTCCACATGTGTTGCAGGGAATTTTTACATCCCGTTGTGGTTGTCAATCACGTTCATCTCTCTGCTAACCAGACAGTCACGTGAGCCTCTATAAAGACTCCAGACTCTGTATCTGACCTGTCATGCACTCTTCCCTGCTGTTATGTATGTATTCCTGCCCATTTTATTCTTAGCCTCAAATTCAACTCTAGAGTGATGATCAGTGCCATTCAACTCCATGGTCTCCAGGTTTATTATTAAAGTTGTTCTAGAATACAAAGTGCATGAGATTTAACATTTATTATGTTAAACTATTTATATTGATGTTATCCTGAAGAAGTATGTAAAACATGCATGTGTCACAGACCCAATTGTTCTAAATTTGTATTGACCATCAGAAAATGACGTGCATTTTTCAGAGAATTTGTCCAGGCAGCATGCAAACCGTTTTTTTCTAAAAATATTGAAGACTGTGGCAAAAACAAAACATGCCTTTAATCTGTGAAGATGTGTTTATAACCAGTTTTGTCTGAGAAGTTGATTTTTGCCATTTTCATTTCATCGCTGAATATACCAAGTGGAAATATGTTTCCAATATGTCAGTTAATGGTTTTGAATGTTTATGTGTTTTTTACTGTGATAAATATGTTGTTTATTTTGACACTTTTAAAATCTTTTTAGCTTTTACAGAGGCTTTTGTCAGCCTGTTTGTTTGGAAACCTGCATGATTTAAAAATGTTGTCTATCTTTTGGAAATCTTAGTTAAGATAAGGTTTTGCATTCTCTAGGGAATACACATAGAGACAGATGTGTACAGTCATTTATACTAACTGTGCTAATCACCAATATATGATGCGAAAGACTTTGTAGTCATTTTGTCTTGTTTTTAAGGATCAGGTACACTAATGTACATTTCCAGCTAAATTTACAGGGCAATTACTGTCTTCAATTGTATTTAATTATGCTGTTTCATACACATAATATGTTTTAATGTTATTTTTCCTACCTAAATAAACTGCCTGTGCAATGTGTTTTAAAACTTCTCATATTTTCTGACTTACTAAGAGAACAAATTGCAAAGTCAAATTACTTTAAAGCTGTTATTAATATGGTTACACTATTTGATATTAACTGAAGGTGGCATAATTACTTGATTACACTAAAAATGGCACTCTTTGCCAGGAAGAATACATAATATCCCCATTTAAATACTGCAGCAAATTCATTTGGAGAATTAGGATATGTTAATTGCATAATTTTCTTTTTTCTTTTATTACATGGTTGTAAAGAGCACAGTTTCAAACATCTAAAAGACTAAAGGTAGGTTTTTACCTAATGCCAAAAACATGTATAACTTAAGGCTTTTAAAAAAGAATTTTGTTGAAATCTCTTAATCCTTAATTTTCCCATTCCAAAAATAGCAGGTTTCACTTCAAACTAATGCAAACTTATTGATGTGAGAAATTCTCTGAAAGTGAAGTTGTGACATAGAAACCTGCCTGCGCTGCAGAAACACAGATGAATGACTCATACAGCTTGAGCTTTGGGATAATGTATGTAGCAAACCTTGAATAATGTTAAAGAAAAATCACAAAACTGAATTTCAAGAAAAACAGATGCAGAAGTGGAGAAAGGGGGTCATGACTCCGACCACGTTCTGCAAATTCTGATCAAATCCAGTTATGGTCAACTTTTTAATTTCTTCACACATTTATATGCCTTTTTTTAATGCATAAAATGCTCTAGGGTTTAACTGTGAAAAAGTAAATAATATTTGCTACTTATCTTAAGTGCTCCAACAATCTTTTAGCTTTAAAATGTAGTGTGGCCAGTTTAAAAACAACTCAGGTCCTGATATATGCATGTGTGCGTGTGCGTGGGTGTGTGTGCGTGTGTTATAAAAAGAAAACTGCAGGACATGGAGATCTCTGGAAAAAGCTTTTTTATTGGAATATAAATATTTCAGCTGTTTGAATTTTTAAATGAAGCAAATTACTTTTGGGAAATCAGGAAGGTCATAAGGGTTCATTTTATGCATTTCCAGAAACACACTTTCACATTTTTGATGAATATATATGCATTTATCAGACATTTATCATAGCTGGAAGTAGCTTTTCAAAAATGAAGGGCTGTCTCAGTCTGATGGAAAGTAGATCCTGATCTCTAACTGTCTCCTCGCTCTATCGCTGCCCCGTGGTTCCTGATTTCATGAGTGAGCTGGTAATAATCATGGGTGACTGAATTTTCACCTTTTTGCTGAGATCTATAAGTGAGGGCACATATGGGAATGCTTGGGGTTTAAAGTC
Source organism: Poeciliopsis gracilis (assembly GCA_911649635.1). Lineage (NCBI taxonomy): Eukaryota > Metazoa > Chordata > Actinopteri > Cyprinodontiformes > Poeciliidae > Poeciliopsis > Poeciliopsis gracilis. The sequence continues at coordinate 5,337,916 of CAJVRI010001403.1, forward strand.
AGGGGAGTCTTTGCATCTGCTCCTCATTTCTTTATCTGCTTTTTATATGCTTCCAAGATAAAAAAAATAATAATAATTAAATCAAAGTCAAAATTAAAGTTCGTGTAGTAAAAACATAAAAGTTAGTTAGTTGTTAATGTTTGGAATCTCAACTGAGTATTATAATTTTCTTTATTAAAACACTATCTGATGTCTGAGAGGGAAATATATTTTTTTAAACTCCAAAATGCTTCAGAAATTAGTAAAATTTGTTAAAACCTGCTATCTTAAAAAATTACATTCATATATATTTTTTAAATTTTCATTTCTCTGAGTTGAAACTAAAAAAAAAAAAAAAAAAAAAAAATCCAAAACATTGGGGGTTTTTTTAGGATCTTAAAATATAAATATTTTGGCTAACTATAATTTAAAATTTCCATAATTTGTTATTTTTTGTGTTTTTTATTTGCAAGGTAACATGCATTTTCTTCAATTTAACTTGGGAGCAAGGTTTCAAGAGACTTTTCTTTTTATTTCTTCATTTTTTTGGAAAATCATATGAATAAAATTAATTAATATGCAAATTCTGAACAATCTAACAAATGAAATTAGATCATAACTAACAGGAAAAAGATATAAGAAAAATGCAACTATACACTGAAAATAATCTGTGATTAATTGAGAAGTGCTTTTGTTTATACAGTAGAAAATTGTTTATGAAACAAACAGTATGATGTTTTTATGTCTGCTTAATTGTTTGTTTTTTCATCATGGCTTTGTCGTCTTAATCATGTCTGTGTTATTATCCAGATGATCAGACTTTTAATAAAAAGAAGATAATAATTCTTTGCAGCTGCAGCGGCATAGATTAATGTACAGACAGTGCTAACTTTGTGACCAGGAGCTGTCAGGTTTAGTTACACTTCAATATCCCAGACATCTTCCAGTTCTCATGCTGTCCTTCTGAACTCTGCAGCTGTATCTTTAAAATGTCCTCAAGGTTCACTGAGCTTGATGGAATGTTCTGGTGTAGTCAAGCGCACCCAGGCTGAGTGATCAGACCCTTTATTACTGAATCATGCAATATTCTATATTTCAGATGGCTTGTTTTGGGAAAACTGTCTAGTCGTCTGAATGAAAGGAGAAGTAGAACTGCTGAGAGGAAAAGGTGCAAGAAGCACCACCTTGACACTAATACAATTTGAAATTGTCTGTAATGCCCAGCTTCTAAATTGGAAAAATTGACCTTGCTGGTAGAGGTGACACAAGTCTGTACTTGGTGATGGTTCACGGTCTAAGAGGATGTTGGGGAGAAAGCTGAGGCTGAGCCTGAAGGCAGAGCAAATATTTCATGAGTAATTTATTATCTAGAACATGAAAGCGTGCGCTACTCAGGATCCTGGCCCGGATATAGACAGTGATCTGGTCACGTAGAGAAGGAAAAAAGGAGTCAAAAGGGCAGACCAAGGAACAGTGAACATTGTACATCAACTTTCCTCCAAAGCTGTCAAAAAGATCAAGAACTTCCACTAACCCAAAACATGTGTCTGCAGGACACATTTAATGAAGTGGCTTTAATGATGTGGGTCATGGTTTGTTACTTAATGATGTTTAGATTTTTTTAGTTTTCATTATCATAAAATAATTAGGTACAGATTATTAGCAACAGTTCATTTAATGTCAATTATATTGATTATATTAAATTAAGTGTATTGACAATACACATAAAAGTTGTCAAAAAACAAAAGTAAATTCTCTTTCACTGTTGAAAACACTATTAAAAACATCTTAACTTAAAGCAATACAATAAAATAGACATTTCATGTTTAATGTTTTAAGTCCAATTGAAATAGAAATTATTTCAATCATCTAAATAATACATGAAGAAATGAGATGCTTCTCTGTAGTCCAACATACAATATAAAGACTAAGTTGAGGATAGTGTGTATGTCCAGTACAGACATAGGTTAGGGAAGGCAATAGATTCAGGAATCTGGTGGCTTATGTGGAGAAAAACTGTTTCCCTATTAGTATTTAAAGCCTTCATGTTGCAATATTTTTTTCAGAGGACTGCAGGAAGAGGAAGCAAGGAAACGTGTGAATGGGCTACCGTCACACTTCTACATCACTACAAGTGCAGCGGGTCATGCAAATGTTGATTAGCTAGACAGGGCAGAGAAACACCAATAGTCTTTTTACCTGTCCTCTTTCTGCACTGTAGGGTCTTGTAGTACAATTCCCAAACCAGACTGTATTACAGCTGCAAATAATGAGACACAATGTGAACTCTCCTCATTTTCTTCTTAGACTGCTTCTAACTGAGGCTGCACAACTGGGTGTTGAAGGTTCTCTGCAGTGGATACCACAGAACCTCCTACACCCAAGCCAAGGTGTTATGATTACCAAAGTTGGATGTGGGTGGAGCTGACCCCTGCTGTCAGCAGTGTGAGAAGTGGATTGATCACAAAGTTGGTATCGTTTTCTTATTTGATGCTCAGTATTGAGAGTTTTGAATGCCAAACAACACCTAGTAGCAGTATTGCGATGCAGGTGTCCTTTTCTTCCCAGGTGGATGAAGTGGAGTTTGGTGGATATGGCATCTGTTGAGATTGAAACAATCCATTATTTCCATTCACTGATGTAATTTTATAAGTGCATTGTAACATTTTTAAATAAACACACTCATAGAAATAAATGCATAGCATCACTTCTCTGTTGGACCATAATAGAAAAGTTTATTAAAATTATGGTAATTATCTCTGCTTTTGAAATAAAATATAACACAAACAAATCTGAATGTGTTGAGTAAAATTTATGGTTTGTCTGTGAGTGTAGCATGAGAGGGAGATGTAATTAGTTTTTCTGAATTCTGTATAACATTTAGAGTGCAAACCAAGGTTTAAGTCATTCACTGCATTTTTGCATTTTAAACTTGCTAAATACTTAATAGATTAAGAAAAATCTTTTCAAAAATCCCTGGCTTTCAGTTAACGTTAATTAATTGCAAAAGAAACAAAGTAAATATGTGCATTTACTCACATATGTATGTTTTTATCTATCAATGTTTTTATGCTAAGTGATTCTGTTCATATTAAATCCTATAAACATATTTATTGTTGAAAAAGTAACCCTTAAAACCAACATGCATATAAAGACAAAGAGGAATATGGGATCATGATGTTTAAGAATTTTTTATTGTTGCCCATCCATTTAGGAAGAGTTATAAGTAAGTTTACAGTGCAAACAACTGTAAATAGATAAACATCTTTAAGTCAGACAGCTGATACATTCCTAATAATTCTAAAGTAGTCTTTTAACTTACATATTGCTATTATTCAGCCATGATGAACATAGTTTTAGGTGAAAATAACTTTTAGTACATCAGTGCAAATATCATATACCAACTGTCATAATTGGTAATGAGTTGATGATATTTGGATTTTGCAGTCACATGACCAAGACACTTTGCGTTCACTGAGTCGATCTTGTTAACCAAACTATTCTAGAGCCAAACATGAGCAACCTGTCCAAAATCTGAAGCTTAAATATAATAGACAGGACAATGATCCCAAACACAACAGCAAATGTAACAAAGAATGACTGAAAATAAAAGATTCAACTTATCTCAATGGCCCAAAGTCCAGACTTCAACCTGATTGAATTGTTGTGGAAAGACATTTAGAGAGCAGACGAATGTGGAGAGAAGCAAAAGGGAAAATAAGGACAATGTTGAAATCGATTCAATTATTATCGAGAGTGTTGGAATAATGGAAGAGAAGGAAATGAGTTTGAAAGAGTGAAAAATGCGAAGGAGCAAAATTTCTGCACTGCCATAGTGAGTTGGAGAAATAAAAATGTATCCCATATTAACATGTGACTGTCTGGCTTTTTGATTTAGTGCGATGACAGAGGCTGCACAAAAAGGTGCAAGGGCAGAGCTGGAGGACTGGCAGTGATTTGGTAACAAAGAGTTATGTTATTCTGTCCGTTTCTAAGAAGAATTTTTTTCTCTGTTTAAATATTAACAGGTGTGAACGGTAATCCTTAAAAACGTTTGCCGTGTTATTTTAGTCGCTACAGATGCAATTCTGTAAATTAATATAATATTTAAAAGTTATTCCTACCACTGTTATATGAAGCCACTGAAAAACAGACATCAGAAGCTTCTTAATGAGAAAAAGGACTGAAGAGTTGCTCTCTGGTCCAAAGACTCTTTTGCAGATTAGAGCAAATTTTGCATTTTGTTTGGAAATCAAGATCCAAGAGTCTTTTTTTGGATCATCAGTGATCCAAGAAAGACCCCTGGCAAGAAAACTGAGCCTTTTTTATGCTACATAAAAAAGGCACAATTTTACTAGAAAGTTATAGTAAAATCGTGCCAAGAATTCTTAGAGTAGATAAAAAAAATGGTTTGCATGAAAATAATAAATGGCACACTCTTGTAAAATGTCATGCAAAGATGTTTATTCAAAAGATTACAGGAACATGCTATTAAAAGCCAAGAGACAACCAAAAAATGTAAGTTTTTTTTTTAAGTTTCTTTAAATAACCTCAGCTATGATGTTGCCCCTTCTAGACCCTCTTTATCTGCTATAGTCTTACCTCACAAATCAGTTGTAGATCTTTACACACCTTCATACATGAAAAAAGATTTTTGTCCAAGTCGTCAGGTGAGAAGATGGCTAACAAGTTAAAAGCTCCTGCAGATTTCAGCACATACCTTGGCCTTGGCCAAGAGAATATAACAATTCAGTGAAAGACATCCTGCTTTGGTCCAGCACTTGAAAAATCATACTCATACGTCTTTAAGGAGTATATTACGGTTGTCCTAACATATCACAGCTCCATATTGCTTTTGACTTCATCATTGGACCCTCCAGTCAAACGAGAAAGGACCTCTCAGCACTGGCTGCAGTTTACTTATTTCCCCTGGGCTTGGGGTTAAGAAGTCATTCCCTATCTGCTTTATTGAAAACCTTCTTGTACAGAAAAATCAGGTCACACTGGAATTACCATCTCTTGTTTTTTTTTTGTTTTTTTTTTTTTACCTTTTTCTTGTACTCTAAGGAAGTGGGGAAAAGAAAAGAACCCTGCTGTGTTGTGTACAATGCATCAGAAAGCTGTGGCGAATGTCTTCACAATTCACTGGATTATTTAGTACTTTCAGTGTTTTTTTTTTACCCCAGGGTTGTGTGCCAAAATGACAGCACTGCAGGGATCTGTACTCTCACAGTTTCTTTTTATCTACATCAACAGGAATAAGTACAACACAAGTCTTCTAAAATAAATAAATCTCAGCCATGTGTAATGCAATATCTATAAACACATTTTGACCTGCTAAAACTGTTGAGCTCTTTTCTATCCTAATTTTTGTTTTTTTAGCCAAATACAACATTTCATACATTATTTGCTTTAACAAATTCTCTCCAAGGCTATTATTACAAAGTAATAATGTAATGTGACATTTTACTTCAGTGCTTTTGTTTTGAAAATTGAACGTACTTTATAAAAAAAAAAAAAAAAGCATGTTTCTCAAATCCCTTTTATAGTACCAAGAATAATGTGTGATTCTTTCTATTGTGGCACGTTCTCCAGTTCCTGAAGCAGCAAAACATTCCCTGCTCATTACACTCCCACCACAAATGTTTGTCCGTCAGTATGATGTTTTTATTGCATCATGTTATGCACCATGTCACAAAATGTGACATGGTTATGACATTGACTTTGAATTATTTTCGGTCAGCAGTGGTATTTGCCTTAAAACTCTCCAATTGATGCCATGTTTGCGCTGTTTCTTTCTTATTGTGGAGTCATAAAAAATGACCTTAACTGAGGGAAGTAAATATAAGTAAAATCAGATAATTAAATAAACTTAAACATTATATCTACAATGAGTTAAAGAAAGTTAAAAGTAGGAATAACTTCATGAAAGAGGACTTTCAAAGATTGACTTGTGTATGTATTTCAGACAAAGTTTTGAGAGCTTAGCCATGGTTATTGCATTTCTATCTCAGTTGATTTAAAAGTATGCTGCCAAATCATTCCATTGTGCAAAATGTGGCCTAGCAAAATCTGTATTAAATTAACATGGTCTTGTCTGAAAAAGGCAGTCTCTAATGTTAGCATCTGCTCAAAATACATTATACATTGTTCAGCATTAAAGATGCCTTCACAGATGTGCAAGTTATCCATTCCATATGCACTAATTCAACTCTATTCCATCACAGATGCTGGCTTTTGAACTGTGCTGTGATAACAAGACAGATGGTCATTCTTCTCCTTCGCCTGGGGGAGGGAGCATACATGATTGCCAAAAAGAATTTCAAACTTTGATTAGTGAGACCACAAGACACTTTTCTATTTATCTCAGCCTATCATAAATTTGCTCACAACCAGAGAAGACAGCAAAGTTTCTGGAACTTGTTTATATGCCTGAATGTTTATGATAGTTCTAATTTGCAATTTCTAGGTGCAGGTATGGATAGTCTAAGAATTGTTTACTGAATGTTTACAGAGCTCAAACAATAGATTTTTCAGCTTCTTTAATTTTGTCATTTTGTGATATCCTTCCCAGATTTGTGATGCAGTAGTTCCCTTCTTTTACATTTTACAATAACTAAATATAGCAACTTTGTTTAAAATGATTGAAAATTTTGTAAAAGTATAATAAAACAATCTCATGTAAATATGTATCTGCAGACTTTACCTTGACACTGAAAATTGAGCTCAGCTGCATCCAATTTCTACTGATTGAGCTTGAAACATTTCTACAACCCAACTGTGGCCTGCCTGTCCTAAATTCAGTTGAGAAAATATGATTTGGAACTGAAAACACTTGTCCATACAAGGTCTCATAGTTGACAGAGGTGTCTGTGTGGAAGCCAAGCAATACAATCGAGGTAGTTGTCTGCAGACCTCTGAGACCATATGGTGTCAAAGCACAAATCTGGGAAGGATATTAAACAAAAAAATCTGTGGCACTAAATGTATTATGCCTGTAATCCTTGTGGAGATAGCAAAACCACCTGGAATTTCAACCATTGCTAATGCACTCCACCAACCAGGTCTGACTCATCAGCATTGAGGGCAAGAGGACTGCAGCTAAATAAGTGCGCTTATAATCTGACCAAGGCAAAGATAAATCTTCAAATTAATCAATCAAGTTTATTTGTAAAATACATTTTGGCAACACAGCAATTCAAAGTGCTTTACATTGTGAAAACATAAAAACAGTTGTGAAAACCAATAACATTTTGTCAAGTGTTGTCGCTAAAGTCAACAATGGATATCAAATATGTTCCATTTATGTTCCATTTGGTTCAAAGGAACCAAATATAGGTAGTTTTAGTCTTGATTTAAAGGAACTTAGTGTTTCAGCTTTTTTGCAATTTTCTGGAAGCTTATTCCAGAACTGGTGTGCACAGAAGCTGAATGTTGCTTCTATCTGACTGTTTCTGTGGATGCAGAACTGATGTTCTATGTACAGGGTTTCCCCAGCAACATGAATTTCTAATAGAATGCAAGCCTATTTCTAATGCTTCTTTGTGACTTTAATTTTTCAAACTTTTTCTAAATGCAAACTTTTATTTATTTATTTATTTTTTTCCAAAGTAAAAAAAATAACTTTTAAACAACAATGCATATAGTAGTATTTCAGGCTGTGGCATGTCATCTTTGTAACTGTGTTTGTTCATATTATCTATAGTCAAACAATTAAAAGCTTTTTGTTTTTGTAAGATGAAACAATGTATTTATGTTCAACTACACTGACACCTCAGAAGTTAAACATCTATTTCTCTAAAAATTTATGTAATGTCTCTAACAGGAGGCATAAATTAAACCGTTTCTCCATCCATTACATTTGAGGATGCATGTTCTAAGTCTCAGGCTGAGACTGTAATAAGACACCTCCTGGAAGGTGACATTATTGTCATCCATATGGACTGTGTATCACCTGCTAAAACAAATTAAGAAGTCTGCCAAAAAAAACCCCTATGGATACAACAATCTCTGTGTCACTTTATGTGACTTCCAAGATAAGAGCTTTTTCTCTCTTCTCCCAAGTGGCTGATGGTGGTGGTGTGAAACTGCTGACATCAGAATCAATCTCTGTCAACACACTGTCATTTTGATACCGCGGGGGCACTGATGGCTGCTGCCGATGCAGAGATCTGCAGACAAAGTAACAGATCTGTCATTAAGATGGTCTAGGTGAGAAGGCGGAATGAGAATTCGCAGGTTTCCCTTTGTGTAAACCTAACAGTCATTCGTTAGGCTCAACCGTGTGTTGATAAAACTCCACTGACCCAGGTGGTTTGTAGAACAGTGGAGTTAAAATTCATTTTAAAGAGCAGCTGTTTCCCATGTATGTGCCATAAAAGCTGTTTATGGCACATACATGGGTTTATGGCACATACATTTTTAATTTGTGGATAAAGAATTTTGTGTGGCATTTAATGTTTTCAAACTGAAACATTAAATTGTTTTAATTGAAACATTAAATCGCTTTAATTTGTATTCAATTAAATGTAATTGCAGCTGATATTTTAAAAAATAATTTCCTTAAATTTATAATCAAAAAATGTGTGAGGTTATTTAATTATAGATAACTTAAATTTAGTGTGTTAAATTTGTAGGAACAAAATCACTTAACATTGTTTATTCCCACTGCAAAAAGTTCTTAACTAAGATTACAATATGCATCACACATATGTATCTTTTGGGTATAAGATGTGTTGACCGCCACCACTGGACAGCAGATTGCCAGTATTTCTATGGCTTCCAGCGCCGCCATGGCTGGATGTACCCAGAGTGTCACCCAGGGGTCATAAATAGTTTGGCCCTTTGAACTCTCTGATGTCAACTGAAGCATGAAGGCATCGATCCTCGCACCCCTCGAGGCACTGCTGCCCGCAAAATCAGTGTCGGACTACAGTGGCTCTCCTCTGCAGAGCAAAATCGTGAGTGACATCAGTTGTTTCCCTCTGTTGGGTGAAGCTGATAACAGGCCACCCACAGTCATTAAGCTGGGTAAATGACAATCGACAGACTCCAAAACTGTGAGTGTAAAACCACAGGGCTAAAATGGGACAGGCAAAAAAAATTCTCAGAGGATGACCTCTTTTTAATGTTCGATCAAACCTTTAAACTTTAGTTGGCCTTGGATTCAATTAGCATTGCATTGACATAAGATAATATGCTGCCAGGGAAAATAGGCATGCATTTTATTTGTGTCTTCTTGTCGTCTAAACTTTTTATTTTCACCTTCCTTTATTTATACCTTCATTTTATTGGAATTTTTTAGGAGGTGTGTCAGTGTAACTTAATTTAATTTAATTTCACTTTATTTTATGTAGGTTCACTTTATTTAACTTTCAGCAAAAAATAAGGGACAGCATATGTTTCTTATTCTTAAAGTAGGTATATAAAACAATTGCTTTAAAAAAGAATGCAAAAAACATTAAAATGTTTCATTTATTTTGTTCTCTCTGAAACTTCTGTGAATATTTACACAGTTCCGGTGCACAATCAATTTAATTTCTACATATACGCATGCAATGATTAAAATCGCTGTGACCTAGATTTTCTGCATCGATTGATGACACTTTGATGGCTTTCTACTATTTCCTGCTCATGCAGGCAACAATGAAGTGAAATCTTTCTACCTATTAGCCAAACAGCTGGCACTAATCTAGGCCATGAACTCCCTTTGTTTTGTTTTTTTTGGTGATCATCTAGAAAACTATAACAAAGATTAATGGTCCCTTTGAAATGTTTGAGAACCATTTCTGGAGTAGGTTCCTGTGCTACAAAATATCACGCAAGATTGTGGCAACTGTGAAGGAAAAAGATCGGGTTTTGAATTTACTGAAGCATAAACCTTCAGTAAGTTCCCATTGCAACAATGTGAGAATTAAAATGATTTTTGAAAGACTGTTTCAATAGAGGATAATGTTCTGTAACTTCCATAAAGACTATTGTGTTAAATCTTGTTTGTTTCCTTCCCTAGAGATGAAAAACATAAGCAAATTAAATATATATTTTCTTAATGTTATAAAGACGTACTTAATGGATATAGTATTACCCATTATCCAATCCCGTATTATAAATAGAAAGGGTTTGAGGGGGATCCGATAATTTGTATTAACATATTGTAATGAATGTCACAAACAAATTTAAACCATATGCACATTTTTAAAAAACATGAAAAATGAAGAGACTTTGGCAACTGATGGAATTTTCCTCCTCTGAAGGGACATCCCCAACGCCCATCAACCCTACAATTAAGTGTGTGTCTCTCCCATACAACCAAACACAAGCAGGCACACGCAGACACGCAAGCGTGCACACATTGACTATCATACAGAATCTGTTTATCCTTTGCAAGTGATACCAAGGGCCATATCCTGACCTATATATGAGCCAGCTTTAGAGGATCCCTGAATGAGAAAGCTGCATCCAGAAGCTTTTCTTTTTGCTCTACAGTGAAAAACTAAGTAGGTCAAAGGTCAACAGAAAGCCAACGAATGACAAGGATTGACGCAATCTGCAATGACACAGATGAACAATAGCCTGTCTGCTTGTATATGCAATGTGTGCAACAAACTGGCTTGTGGCAACACTTTCGTCACCAAGTGTGAACATCCCAACCTACCTGAAAAACAAAATCAAGGCTCATGAAAGTGAGCTTGATCTAACCAAGCATTTTAAGACCATGTTTGCTCAGATATTCTAATATGAAAGTAATTTAAAGGTGTAGCAAGCACCTTTAAATTACTTTACTAATATTATGTAATAGTATTACATAAATTAGTACATGTTGCTGTTTAAACTATGTAAGAACACTATTAAGGACAAAGTGTCAAAGATTTAGATTTTTGTTGCAATTATCTACCAGCTTTTTTTTTTTTTTTTTGCTCAGTGTGTTACTTTTCCATTGAATTATTTCATTTCTTTTATTTTCATACTTAGCAATCAAGTGACTACATGGGAAAGCAATTTTCATGCTGTATAAGTAGCTAGACAATTACTGGGCAAATTAATTAAGTTTCTTTCAATATCAAGTATGAGTGAAGTGTCTGTAAAGTCAAGTGAGGCGTGAGACTGCGTGGTGGTATTGTTGGGTTATTGCTTCAATTCAATAGCAGGACTGATTTTTCTAAATGTCCAAAAAAAAATGTCATAGTTTATCTTCTGGTCAAACTGTGAATGCTAAAATATTAATTGTAGAAGCAATGTTCTACAATGGCACCATGTTTTCGTTCACCACAAAAATGCAAATGTGGCGTTATTGTAATCTGAAGGGCATACGTTTTTTTAATTTTAAAAATATATTTCATTAACGGAGTTGAAAAGTGAAAGGAACTTGTAATTTGTTTATATGATTTATTAATAAATTACACACAGGTTAATATTTTCATGCCTTTCTTTGTTTTAATTATGATGATCCTCTGGTTAAAGCTAAAGATAACCCAACATTTAAGGTAATAAAATTATGAACTGGAAAAATGTGTATAGAAATGTAGACTTAATGAAACCTATGTTTAATATCCACTTAAAGATTGTTTTCATACAGTACTTTTAATGTGACCAATGAGCCTCATTAGAAGGCAAATTCTAATTTATTAAATAATTAAAAGTCCAAAAAAAAACATATTCAGCAGCAACCAAAAAAACTATGAGTAAAAACAACCTCTCAGAATATGAGAAGTACACAAAATTATCTCAAGTGTTTGTAGAATAAAATTTATAAAACACAAAGTGAAATTCTTTAAATATTTATTTTGTCAAAAAAAGTTTAATTAAGAGTCTTGCTAATATATTGTTTCCATTTGTAGATGACAGATGCAGACATCCAGGAGTCTATCCTTACCAGCTGTTAAAAGTTTAACAATTTGATTTTAATGTTTCTTCATCAGTTCGATGAAATAATAATGTTAAAAGCTCTATGTGCAATTCACATGTTTTTATAAATGCATAACAAACATTAATAAAAGTGAATATTCTTTTCATGAAAGTGGATTGACTGGCAAAGCCACCGAAGTATGTTTTTCTGAAGCTGCTTTTCAGAATGTATTTTCATCTGCTTCCTCGAGGTGGATTACTCTCTGGCTGATTTTAAATTATTTGGAAAAGAAAAAATGTCTACAATTTGTAACTGAGGTTTTTTGTAACGAGTTTCCTAATTACTGAAGGTCTAACGATCTCCTATTTTAATGACTGCTTTACATATATCTGCTATTTCTTTATTCTTTTATCCTATCTTCCTATTGAGGGGATTCTGTGCCTGGTTTGTAGTGTCCCAAAAAAGAATGAGAGAAACACAGAAGATTTGTGTGATAATGTAATTGGCATTCACGTGTAAGTGAATTTGCTGGAACGTGTTCCTCACGCAAAGCTGCTCAGTACTTGGTAAATGCTCCCATGTGTTTTAACGTTTGAGCATTCAGACAATTGGCAGCAGTTATTTTCCACTTTTGCCACTCTAATGATTCTTAGCTTGACATTCTGCCAGCCAGTACATTTTTTTTCTGTATCTTCTTTTCTCTGTTTTCACACACACTCAGAAACCAAATCAATGCTTCCTGACTTTTCCCCCAGGGAACAAACTTGATTGCACTTCTGTATCAAAGATGGAAAATCTTGTGGTCTTTTTGTTTTCAGTAACTAACAGCAGAAACTTGGCACATGAATACTACAAATAAACAGAAAATAGAAACTGATGATGCAGATGCTAAACAAGCCACAGGTATTTTCTGTGTTAAAAATCTAACTACAAACAGCTGTACTAAGATGGATGTTTTTATTATACTTATCAATATTCAGTTTCCTTCCTTTTAGCTTTATTGCACACTCATTGTAATACTCTTTATTAACAACACAACAATGTCATGCAGTTTAGGGCGGAAGCGCTCAAAAATTATAGATATGAAAACTGAGTCCTTTGTGGGTGGTTAAAAACTGGTGGCTTCGAGGTGGAGAACTTCTGCCATCTAGTGGGAATGACTTGTCATCACAAATTGGGATTTAATTTAGGTCATGCCCTAAATAGCTGTTTTGTAACACATAAATCTCTGCTAAGCAGGAATGCTTATGAAAATAACATTTTTTTTTTTTTAAAGTCAGGTTTTCTGTTTTTTTTTTTTTTTGTTTGTTTGTTTCTTTTCTAAGTCACTGCAATGACCTAAATGAAATAAATTAAATAACTGATGAAGAAGGTTGGCAATTCTCTTAAACTTTTGATTAAAAAACCAGGGGCAATTTGATAGTAACACATCACTCTTTCAGATCTGCTTTTAACAGTTTTCTGAAATTTTGGTAGCAGAAATGATAGCTCATTTTACATACAGTGATTTAGGAAACTATTCACACCCCTTTAATTATGAACTTAAACTTGAACCCTTATCTCCAAAAAAAAATACATAAATCACAAAGCAAGAAATCCTCAAAATTATGAAACGAGACAAAAATAAACCTCAGTCCATTCAAAACATGTGCAAAGTCTCTCTATTCTCCACAGCATGCAGGGGGTGCTAACACTCCATGCATAAAAGCAACAGGAATATTGTTTTAACTACTCCATTTGATCGTTTTTGTACTCTACATAAATACTGGTCTTTTAGTTCCCTAAAACGTAATGATGACTTGAAATGTCAGGCATGAAGAAGTCTAAAGATGCACTTGCAAAACACTTGTGACGCTAAGCCAAACATTATTCTTTTGTTCAAAGTGCAAAAACAGGACAGTCATTTAACAATACTGCATGAAATGGAATTTGTTTAATCAAAAATAAACATCAATACCTTATTCAAATAGTTTCATATCCTCTTTCTTCACATTGAATGATTGGCTAAATGTCTTTAAGGAAATAAAAGGTTCACATCAATGCACAGCAACAGCCAAGATCAATAGCTGTACAAAGCTTAAGAATTTTCAATAAGATAATTTTTCACTTCGCTTGACCTTTGCTTTGAATTTAATCAAGGTTACCACCAGCAACTGGATTCATCAAACACTCTCACCCCATATATTTTTCTAAACCCTTTAGGACAAGGAATTAAAGCAAAACTCTTAGACTGCTATTTGACAAAGTGCATTGGAAATATTACAAAAGCAGTGCAACAAATGGAGTTAAAACTCTGGAGGTGATTCAAAATCTTAGCTTGAAGGAAGGCTTTACTGCTCTATTTTTCCACAAGACATCATCATAACCTACACGTAAATTGCACTGGATTAAAGAATATAGCCTGCTTTTGAATGTATGTATGCATGATTTAATTTCAAACCAAAGCTTTTGTCTTTTGCTATAACTCAGTGGTTGTTAGCCTTTTTTTAGGTACTGAACCTACCAGTTTCATATGTGCATTCACTGAATTCATGCTTTTTTTACTGGTGCACAAAATGAGCCGTGCATGAACATCACCTTGCTCAAAGAACAAAACCAAAACAGTGCATGAACTCACAACAAATTACAGTATTATTTTAATCTGGCCCCCAAAAAATATTTCGGCCCCATATAAGAATTTCAGCCCCCCAAAATATTTTTTTTTGCTATTTTACTAATTAAAAATAAATGTGGATTTTTAATAACTTAATTTTTTAAAAATTTGAAATGTAATTTGTTTTTTGTCGTTTTGAATACACAAAATACTTTTTTAATTTTCCCCATCTCCATGTAGCTTCAAGAAGTGGTCCCTTAGTTTTGCCGGTGCAAGACTAGATTTGTTCAACTTGGCATAATCAATCTACTAATTTCAGTGTAAACAGGAGGTAAAAGGTAGGAATAATAATCAATATGTCTTCATTTGAATATGGTCATTTATTTATTTATTTTTTTATTTAGCCTTTTAAAATCTACCAGCAAGTACAATAGAAATTTCTATTATAAAATAAAATAAAAAAGAGTTCTAGGTTTAAAAAATGTCACTGCATAGATATAATCAAAATGCCTCCTTGGTGCACAAAAAGTGTTGTGTATATTTACACTCTTGTATTTATTTATTGTTTTGGTAAAGGTTTTCTACAAACTGAGAACTTTAAAATTATATTCCCAAGCAGTAGTTTGTGCATATTCTCTTTCATTAAAAGATTAACATGTATTAGTTTACTTTTGCTATGATACTTAAGATTTTGTGCAAGGCTGAGAGAAAATATGCACTAAAATCTCCAGTCTGCACACACTTACAGAGCACCTATTTTTGTAGCATGAACAGATGTGCCCATTGGCTGAGATCGTTAATCCAGAATACTAGGGTTGATACAAGCAGGATTTAGCCATAGCCATGATACCAACATCTGTCAGAATCTCCTTTCAAGCACCCAAACACAGATAGGACAGAGGCAGAATATTTTTGCTTGTAGTCGTTTGACGAAGAGGCCGGAGCAGTGAACAGATTCTGAACGTGAGGTAAGTGTTCAATGAATTAACAAGTTTAGGAGGATTCACAGCCTAGAAAAAAAATAGTTTTGTTCAGCTTATATAACATGTCCCACAGATTAAATTCTAGCCGCTTTGTGCTTATGGCGCATCATCTCATATACAAATGTGCTTTAATTTTTTAAGCACTTATGTTAATTTGGAATTTATGAATTTTACCTCTGCAGTTTATCATTGTTTGTATGTTGAATACATAACAGCAATTAAAAGTATTATCTCAAATTAAAGTAATTAGGCTTAAACTGAGATGTCAGTTGTAGCTGAACTGAAAGACAAACTAATATTAAAAAGATGATGCTGGAAGAATAACGTTGCCTGGTTATTTTAATTGCCACTAAGATAGTTGTGTTGGAGGAAACTCTGAGCCAAATCAGCTCCTAGTTTCACAAGAAACCAGGAGCTTTTTCTTGTGAAAATTATCTGTTAAAATTTTTCAAATCAACAATGTATCAGTGGCAATAAAAGTCCCTGTTTTGTTTGTATCTAATCAACCAACACTTTATTCATTCTTGTCTCAGCATGGTAGCATATGATCCTTTTGTCACTCTATTATTAATATTTACTGTAAGAAATAACACCCCTGAATTTACTGAACTTTTCTGACTTTTTTCAGCAGCACTCAATAAAGAATTCTCACTCCTGTCCCTTAAATATAAAGGTCATCATTGTTCCACATTCTGTGAACCTGATCAAGGCATTTTAAAGCTAGAAAAATGTGTCTCCAAACTGGCAGCTATTTGCAGTTGTGCAGTACTCTGCACTGGCTCATGCTCTGGAACAGTGCACAGAATTTAGCGATGCTCTACACGCAATGCCCCAGCAGGCTACAACGTGAAAAGCATAAAATGAGGAAAACTGAGAATACCACAAGACATTATGTTTATTACGGAGTGATGACATAAAATTTTAATGAACCTCAAAAGAAACTGGGTTACTGCAGCAGTGCAAGGGAAGATCAAGAACATCAGTTCTGAAGTAAAGAAGTCATTTAGATTATTCGATACAGAAAATGTCTTAGAAATAAAATATTGGATGTTTTTATCAAATAAACAAAAAAGTGAATAATATTCAACAATGAATTAAAGAGTGGCAAATAATTTCATTAGCACCTCTAATCCAATTCCATATAATTACCTATTAAACAAACAGGTAGCAATATGAAAGTAATATGATAATAGATTGGAGCAAATTTAAAACTATTGAAAAAAATGGGGCCTTTCATTTGCATTACATACTGCATAAGTAAAGTTATTAAACAGTAACAGGTTCTACAAGGGAGTGCAGTTAGTGCTTGAGATAGTCATCAGACATCTCTATGCCACCCAAGGGATAATTGTGTTACTATGAAGACATCAGTTTTTCTTTCCTGCTTATTCTTTAATAAGCAGGAAGAGGTCAGTCGATCTCTTAAAAAAGGATAAAATTTTTAGCACCTAATTTGGTTCTGCAATCAAAACAGATGACTAAACAAAAAGCAACATAATATGTTGTCTGAAAACAACTAACTCAATACAGGGATTTTTGTATCTTTTTGTGTTGCTATTTTAGGGCTGAATCTCACCTGGTCGCTGCTAATAGTTGGGGAAAAAAGGACTGAATTAACCCCCTTAGCTTATCGTTTTAGCACTTTGATAAAAAACATATTTTCTCCACTTAATAACTGACGTAGCTGTCCAAAAGTGTTCTTGTCTTCATGGCAACACTAGGATGATAAAACATCCTACTCAGCATGTTTACCTGCTTTGTAAGCAGCAAAAGCAGCATGAGCAAGATTTTTCTGTACTCCTGACATACCGAAGTATTTGAGCAGGTATTGACTTTGTGATGAATACCAATGGAGATTTAATAGGTTTAGAGCTCAAGAAATGTGAGGCAAAAAGCAATCCTATTTTGTGTTTCAGAGGATTAAATGAGAACATGTACAATCCCACATAATAAGACAGTTACATCCAAAACCATATCTCTGAGGAATGAAAAACACACATTACCTTATGTTTCTTCAAGCCTTCGAACAAGTGGCATATTACAGACATTAATGTCCTCTGTAATGTCAACAGAGGACATGACTTTGTTTTACAATCTCCTTGACACTAATGAAAGGTTTTACATAGAACTTTCCACACCAAATAATTTAAAATATTTATAATCCAAACTGTAAATAATTAATCATAAAATTAAAGAACACCTTCCACAAGCAATAGATTTCACAAAAAAGAGTTTACAAACTTTGACATTTTGAACAGTGGAGTTGCTTCATGTCTTGTAGGCTTGGCGTGTCTGAAAAGGTTTTCTGGACAAGGATAACTGAAAAATCACCACCTGTTAATCTACTGGGAGTTTTCATTTGATGACTTGCTATTTAGGTCAACTTTAAAAAAAACAACAAGAACAATCCTCTTAAAATGGAAAAACAGAAATAAAAACATAGAACCTTCACAGTTTCTTTTTGATCAAAATGCTACATTTTGATTTTAAGAATAACATTTATGCAGTTAGTCAGATAACTAAATTCATTTCCTAAAAAAACAACAAAAAAAACAATGCGAAGTTACATCATTATAATGCAGTTGAATGTGAATTGATCGACACTTTTTTAAGCTGCAATTGCGATTCTGTTTAATGTATTTTTGGGAAATACTTATATACACACACAGTGTTTTGCAGATTTCATTGGCATTCAAATGTTGTTGACAACAACTGACTTTTTTTTAACCAGGGACTTAAGATGAATTGCAGTTCAATACTTTGACAAACAATGGCAATTTAGAGCTAACCAAGCTCTAAATTGTATGGACTGCTTCATGATTGATTTTAACATTTAGTGTCTTTTCAGCACAGCTAGTCTCAGATGAAATCTAAATGCTTTCAGAATTGCATGTTAGTAATTATTCCTCTTTGGGAATAATGAACCTTCATCCACATCACCTTTCTTTAAAGCAGAAATGTCTGGTCTTACTGATTAATAATCAGTTCAAAGGCATTATAAATGAACTTTCAGCCTTTGAACTGATTAATGCCACACACATAAAAAACAGCTGTTTCTTGATGTATTTCTGACCTTTATACTTCAAAACAGAAATGGTAATCTCAGCCAAAATGTTTTCTCAACATGCAGTTGGTGTTGTTTATTTCTTCACATGGGCTTCAAAACATTATTCTGCACTTCTTTCTTAAGCTTCTTCTTTCTTTCTTCTTTTGCACTTCTTTCTGATTGTATCTTGTACCATAAATGGTTTGTCAACTACTGTGGCATTTGAGCGAAAACTGTCTTTATTCTAAAAGAGAAATTCTGCAACTCAATTGAAGTCTAGCATTCATGCCTTTTTGGCATTAGACTATTAGAACATGCCATATCTTTATTTTCCACTCTATCTTTCAAAAGTTCTCCAAACAGATTAGATTTCTAAATAAAATTTTGTTCGCTGCCCTTTTGAAGTGAGTCCGCTACTTTTCTATCACATTTATGTCTGAATCTTAGCCATTTCAAAACTAATTGTCTTGATGTGAAGAAATATTTACTGTTGTGCTTCCCAAGATTATTTCATTTTTCCATCACATAGCACCTTTTAAAAATATGTAAATCTGTGGTTCTAAAATGGTAAAGAAAAAAAAAATTGATAACCAAAGAGATGACATAGATAATCTCAGCAGGGCATCAGATAAGTTTAAGAAAGAAGTGCAGAAGAATGTTTTGAAGCTCACTGTTGAAACTTACAGGATGACATTTGGTACACATGATCTTCTAAGTGTTTTTTGTGAATTCAGCTGCTGAGCAAAGAAAGAGCCAGGGTGTGTTATGTTGTAGTGTGTTCACCAACAAAACCATCCTATCTGCAACTGTAAAATTTAAAAATAACACGCGCCCTAATTGAGAGACAAAAAGGTTGTTTTGATTTTGTTTTGTGGTTTTTTATTATAGTATTAGAAAATGCAGCAATCTCAAAGGTATTGTGTACAATTCAATGCTGAGTGTGGTAAACTGTTGGCTTGCTATTTTGGCAAATAGATGAACTAAAGCTATCAAATAAATACTGCAACAAAGAGTAAACAACATACAAAATGATGCAAAAGCGGTGTGGCTAGTTTGCTCATTTATAGGAAGAAGAACTTGCAAGCTTGTGTTGCTGATAAATGAAAAACTGTTTTTGTCTTTCAACTAACAGGTTCTCCCTTTTCAAGATGGGCAAGGCAGGGAGTAAAGTTCTACAGCAAACCTCACTGGATGGGGTTCAAACACAGGTAAAAACCAACACTAAATGAACTCCATGTCCACACAAATCCATACAATCCTCCACACAAACAGATGTAGAACTTAAGTGGTAAATGCACTAACTCTGCATTAAGGTAAAAACACATTAAACCTCTGCAATGATTAGTGCTCTGGTAGTTGGAAGTGAGATCATGTTTTGGTAAAATGGGCCAGATGCTGCTCTCCCTGTGCAGATTACACAACCAGGATCAGAGTGCTTATTTTCACACTTCCTGCATCGCACCAAGTCACTTAATAACCAACAACCAAGTGAGTGGGCACTGGACCAGCTATTTCAGGCATTAAAGATTCTGTTATTTAGTAAACCAAGAAAATGGCCACTTGTTGAACATAGGTGTATTAGGTTCTGGTAGCAAATGGCTACAAAATGCAATTAATTATTTCAATGAAAAGCAGCTGGTCCAACCCTCCAAATGGCGTAATTTGGTTTTGGGGCCCTCTATTTCTACGAATGACGTGGATTACTGCACTCAACAGTCAGACGATTACATCATTTGCGCACCTGCTATACACTCATTACATCTCTGACAGTGGTGTTTACATTATGTTATATGTATCCTAAATGCATTGTGTTTACAATGCATTTACAGTAAAACTATTATCTGGTTTATCATCATGGGCTCCAAAAAACTGCAACAGCAATGTTGAAAAATAATATGCAGTGCAAGTACAGCAGACAAATGAATAGGAGTATCTAATTTATATACTTTTGATCAACATTAGATAATTTTTCTTCTTTTGCTTTTTCCTTTGGTTTGTAATTTTGTTTGTATTTCCTTTGAATTCCTGTAAAGCTCTTTGTATTGCCTTGTTGCTGAAAATGTGCTATATAAATAAACTTAGCTTTACCTTTGCAAAATAACTTGGAAACGTAAAAGTAGAACTATACAAAATAAGACTAAATTAAAACAATAAAATATCAAGGAAATACTGAAATAAAATAAATGAACAATTACAATTACTCTTTAAGCACTGCTCCTACGTTTGCCTAACCATCCTGTCCCCTGGTTGCCAGTTTTGAGGACTTGTGGAAAAAAAATTTGCTGACTTATTCAATTCTTGAATAAGAAGCGAGCTCCCTTGACTTTTTTTTTCATTGACCAATTGTGTGTAGGCATCGTGATAGTGAAAACCTCAGTCATTATGCCTTTTAGAGGAGGAAACGTTCTCCTTAAAAGCAAGTGGTGCTCTGATTTTCTGTTAACTTACCAGGCAGATCAGCAGTAGTTGCAGATAGGGGAAACAGTGGGCACAGAGGATGAGGGTACCAGACTTAGTTCTGGAGCGTATGGAAATGGACCTAAGAAGAAACACATACACACATATTTATATGCATTGTTTAAATTATTTTGTATTAGTTGTAATTCTTATGGCTAAAAATTAAATGTATACTAGGTCAATATTTCTCTGACCTGCTGCATTGCCCTCGGTTGAGCCTGATAATGTGAACAGGTTTAACACTATTCTGTGACCACCGTATATTGTGACAGTCGGTAGGTGGCGCTATTGCAGTTTTATACCATACTTTATGACAGATATAATAAAGTCGAGAACCTTATAGTAAAATAAGTTACTGAACTATTATAGCATTTCTGGAAATGCTGTTATATCAGTAATAAAACTTGATTTTTTTATCATCAGGACAAAGGAAAGAGTGAGCATCTGGTTGAAATTTTTTGTATTTTACTACAAGTTACAGGGTCAGTGGTCACGATATGCGACAAGCGCTATCATGTACCGTGATCATCTATGTTCCCATAATACTCATAATATTAATGGTACCATGTTATTTTTTATTCTTTGCGGTCTTTTTTTAATTTTTCATTTTGAGTCTGGCTGAGGTCAATGCATGTGGTCACAGAATATGCTGTAACACCTGTCAAGCACTGGGCTAATTCTGAGCCGCCAAAAAATTATATATCACATATAACTATAAGTTGATGTAAAATAATGTTTGTTTTAGCCACATAAATTATCATATTCAGTAGGAAACAACGCATCTCCAAATAGAGCAAAGCTGACTCATCTATTTATTATGTGGCCTTATGTAAAAACATTTTGCTAGCAAATGTCAAACATTGTGAAATTTTAATTATTGTTATCAAATATCAAAACGCTGTTTTGAAACCTAAAAATCCCAAGAAAAATATGGGGTCAGCCATGAGTATCAATTCATTAAAAGTTTAAACTCAGTTTCAAATAAAAACAAACACGCTAGCATAAATGTGTCGCCGTCAAGCTAATTTTCTATCAGCAGCTCACAAGCATTTTTGGTAAACATTAGATTACCAAGAGACATACAAACATATCTTTGTCTAGGCTTTTTTATCTTCTTCCTCTTCCTCCATCTTTTCTTTGTCCCTGAAAGATATTATCCTTTTTTGTGACATCATTTTGCCTACTTATCTTCCACCGGTGCTTTGCACAGTAGCTCATTTCACTGGTGAAGCGTGACCTACTGCGACCACAAGAGGGCCCCCAAGACCAATTTTTTCTTCTTCTTTTGTATTACGGCGGATTGCAAGGAACTTAAGGTGTATTTCGCCACCTGCTGTGCAAACATAAATGTCTAACAACACTACCTTAAATTCTAGCAAATAAAATTATTTATAGGCTGCTAAATTTTTTTTTCCTGAAAATTTCCTCCCACAGATGACATGAAACAAAAGAAAAAATAAATTAAGTTATGAATCATATATAGTTGAAATCCATCACAGATACATCATAATATTACAATGATGAATCAAACCATAACATGCTATTAGAATGTTGTAACAGTGGTTGCGTCTGCATGGTAGTTACAGCTGTCAGTGACAGCCTTTAAGAATTGAAGCACATGTTTTCTTTAGTCATTATCTGAATTCCCTCTGGGTTCCCAAATTGCATAATCCAGCTGACCTCAATTTGTTGAACCCAAGTGATTGTACTTTTCAGAATATGCTTCAGCAAACAGACTCATCCTGACACCCCATCAAAACTCTCGCTGGCCTGAGTGGTTGCCATCTCAGCTGAAGTTGCTGCTGGGTTCCACAAGGCAAAGCTTGACTAGAGTGAATTGATTCATGGGGATTAGAGATTAAGACTTCCCTGGCCGCTTTGGTGGAGTAAATCTGGGGATTATGATGTCAACAGCCTATGGACGCTAGAGAGGAAATTGAATTGTGAGGAACGGCAGCAGTGATGGTGCAGGATTACAGCGTAGTTAGTAAAAATCAGAGATGAGAGTCCATGTCTGTGCTTTTCTCCTGCTCAGCAAAACCTCCATGGGAAACCATTTACTGCCTTCGGACAGTAGAAATTGCAAACATGACAAGGATAACAGAGTGAATATTTCTGATGTTATTTGAGGGTTAAGAAGATTTCTCTCTGTGGTAATCCTCCTCTGGTCTGGCCTTTGAAGCATCAGGTGGTGAGTACTACAAAGTCCAACAGGAACTACTTTCATTTAACAGTCTGACAAGAATATCTGACGATTTTTACACCTGAATCCTTAGGGACCAAAGCATCTTGTTGAAGGCTAACACTACAGATAGATATAGTTCTGTTAATGGCTGAAGACAAAAAATTTCACAGTTAGAGCTAACGTGTTATTCTGTATCTGCTTTTTCTTTTTGTTCTGCAAGACAACTCCAGTTGTGGCTACTCCTCCCGCTCCCTCAGCAGCTCCCAGTGTTACATTCGAAGGACTCTCCAAAACCAAGAAGATGAAGGTGAAGTTGGCCCATTTGGGTTTGGTCTTCTTCCTCCTTCTGTCTCTGGTGATGACAGGCTGTTTCCTTTGGCAATATCAGCTGCCAAAACTTAAGCCAGGTGAGAGCTACAGTCATGGTGTTAGGTAATGGGTTTTTAATGTGAAGCTTTGTTCAGTCAAATATTTGTCATTAATAATTTAAAGTGGATCAGCTTCATATTGACAGTATTCTAAATGGATTATTAGGATTTTTATCACTTTTTATACCTTAAAAGGTTTTTAACGAGGTACATAGGACTTCACAAGTTTAATCAATCAATCAAATCAAATTTTATTTGTATAGCACATTTCAGCAACAAGGCATCTCAAAGTGCTTTACATCATAAACACAAAACACAAAGTCATGCAACATAGAATAAGAAAAAAAAAAAAGATTTACATTTTGATAAAGTGACATTCCTCAGAAGTTATGAAGCCAATTTTCATTCTTGACCTTGAAGGGCCACCCCTTTTATATTATTTTGAAAATATGTCATTTGCAGACCTGTGCTATACCACAAGGTCTGAAATGTACAATATTTTTGTTTTTTATCATGCATCTTTTGTGAGTGCTTAACAGACAACAGGCTGTGAAAGTGCCGTTAAATGTCAGGATCTCTACAAGTAGAAAAGAGGATGGCAGCATTTTAAACAAAGGCAGAAATTGAAATATGTAAACAATTTGCAGACAACCAGATTAAACAAAAAGTTAAAGGTTTATCTATAAATATATGAAGTCAGAAAACATTGTAAATTTAATGTATTATTTGATTCTAAATGCACAAAGATTTAATGGGATAAGTCTATGATTCGAATACATTTCATTGAATTTTGAGAAGTGGGACAAAATGGGTTTAAATTTTCCCTATTTTTTTTATTATTCCTCAAGTTTATGTATACAAATATGACAAATAATGTTTTGGAAATGTAAAGATGCTAAGGTGTAACATTTGTTACACCTTAGTTGTAACATTTGTTTTTGAAAATTACATTTTTAATGGACCTGACCCAGAACTTTGTCATCACCATCTCACAAAATAAATATAAAATATTTTTTAATTGAACCTATTAGTGATATGTGTCCTCAGTATGCTTCTCAAGAAACAAAATAAATATTATTTAAAACAAAAAAACAACATAAAGTCCATCTGATGGAGTTGACACAGAACTGAAGGTGATGACAAACTAGAAGTAAAAAGAAATACTTGATACAGGTGAAGTAAAGTCATTTATGTAAAATGCCTTAAAATTAATTAACTGCACACTTAGGTTGTTGTGCTCACATGGCCCAGGTTAGTTTAATCAGATATTTAAAAAATATATTTTTTGTGTATATTTTTTTCAAATTTTGTGCTTTATCCATAGGACATATTTTGTCCCTCTTCGCAAGAATCACTTATTTACTTTTCTTTAATTGAATGATAAAAGATGAGACTTTTTATTTCTCTTAGCAGTTGACATGCAAGCATTTCACTTATTATTAGTTCTTTTTGTAAAAGTCTTGTCAAAAATCTGTGCGAAACTGTGTTAGTTTAATGACAGAGCTGCAAAGCAGAACTAACAAAGGTCATCCATTTAATTCAATAAATTAAATAAACATTCTCAAGTTGTTTCTTTCATTTGTAATTCCATCTATAGATTCGTTGTTCATCTAAATGTATACATTGATGCATCAGTTGATAATTAATAAAAACAAATCTATCAAAAAAAAATCTGTAAAAAACACAAAAACCATCTGGAAAACTGTGTCAAAAGCCTAGATTTCCAAGTCAAGGATGCACAATATTTAGCATTTCTGATTTTTATTTTTCATTTTTTGTTGAAAGTTTAAGTAAACATGAAAACTTTAGTTTATATAGCACTGTTTTTTTATGTCTTTATTTCTAATAGGTGTAAGAGCAGTTGATAAGAATTAGATTTTAAATGTATAAAAAAATAACTATGACAAATTAACTTCTTATTTCAAGTGAAAATAACAATAAATACATGTTATTAAAATATGTTAATATTCTATACTATGCAAGATTAGTGCCATCAGTGAAATTGTGCACAGTTTATAACCTAATAATAGCCTAATATTTCACATAAATGTTTTAAATCACTTTGAATACAACAATTATCAAAGTTGTACATTACTTTGTTTGTGAAGACCAAATAAAAGGTTCAAAATTGGGATATGCAGTAAATAATTCATCATCAAGAATGTATTTGAATCTATACAACATCTAAATATGTAAATACTAAAACTGTTGCACTTCGTTTTTGATATTATTTCACCTTATCAGGCTTTAAGCCATACATCTCTTCAACAAAAGTATAAAAAACACAAAAATACCCTTTTTTTTTTTACATATTGTCACATGTATGTGTAAGATTAGAAATCTCACCAAAAGAAAGCACTGGCTTACACTGGAAGATGACTGTTTTTGTTCAAAAACTTTTTTATTATTATTATTTTTTGAGTTTACAATATCAGGTTGTTAGGTGGCCAGAGGCTATGGTGACATGCTGAATCATCAGTGTTAAAAGCAAAAGCAGGTCACATCTTCTTTCATCTGGCAGTTACATAGAGAACATCATGTCCAAATATTCCTTGTAAGATCAAGAGGATTCATCAGAAAGCAGAGAAAATTAAATGAAACGCTCAGTCAGCCAATTAAACCCCATCATTCCCGTCATTGCAACCTGGATACTGTATTCTATCAAATGACAAGTGGGATTTACGTGTAAAAAAGCTGTCTCCCAGCAGGCTTTATCTGACATTTATTATTCCTTCTCTTTCCTCCTTTCTCATCCATCAATCAGATGAAGAGATGGGTCGTAATGCCAATTCAGAGATGATGTGTCCCCGCTTTCCCGAGCCTCTCCCTTTGGAGCATCCTATCCCCAGTCTCAAAGAAGCCCTGGAAAAGGTCAGAAAAGTTAACAACGCAAGGACAGTTTGCAGTTGTTTCCCCATCATGCTAACTCAAAAATGAGTAAACTGAGAGGCTGCATGGATAATCCTTCACACCAAATGTTGTTTTACTCCACAGAAGGAGATTAAAGAAAAAGCAAATGGGAAAAAAATCAGTTCATTGGAGCAAAAGGTTGTGTTGTGGGCTGCAGAAAGAAGCACTTTAACATCTGATGTCAGAATAAAGTACATGTACATTAGTAGTAAGCGCTTAACTCCATTAAGTAAAGGAGCAGACAAACATTATCATCACATTTATCCTTCTGCATTAAATCTCAGCAGCCATTTAATATTTGAATTTGAATTCTACCTTTTCAATCTGTAAGAAGTCTTAATTTCAATTTGTTTATTTTCCACAGACATACTTAGAGCCTTACATAAAACATTTTATGATTTACAAGTCTTTTGTTTCACAACCTAACATGCATCCTAAAGCAAAAAGTAACTAATATTAATAAACATGTTTTTGCTTTACAAAATAAAGCAAAACATTTTTTGGATCAACCTTCCTCTCCACAGCAGATCTATTCAGAGCATTGAACATAATAAAGTTTCAATCAATCAATCAAGTTTGTATAACAGATTTCAGGAACAAGGCCCATTAAAGTGCTTTACATCGTAAAAACACAAAAATGCAGTCATAGAAGACGCCACACAGTCAACAATTGTAAAGGTTCTATGCACTTACATTTTGCAACTGCATGTACAAATCCTTTTGGAATGATGGGAAGCCTGGCATAAGGTCAGACAATTAAATTAGCTCTTGTTGGAATTGGGGATTATTGAATTAGGAGTTTTTAATGAACATAAAGTTGGGCATTATTTAATTTACTTGGAGCATTCATTTTATTAAGTGATGTTGTGTAGCACAACCAGCAGACTCCATCCTCTTCTTTCAGGTTTCAATGCTTAAACATCATATGGGCACGACTGATTGGATGAAAAAAAACAACAACCAAATAACGATGATTAAATCTATATCAGGCACCAATGGTTTTAGAGTCAAAATGATTCACTGAGTGGAGAACGGCTTCTGAGAGCGAGAATCTTGTGTAGTGATAGTGATGTTTTGTGCACATGGCTGCAAGCGAGTTGTGGAATTTATTTCCAAGGATTTTCATTCTGACCGCAAAATTCAACAATACCACACATTCAAGAATCTTTTTCCATCTCCACAAGCTCCATAACTCACTTTGACATGTTTTGGTTGGAGCAAATCTGGGAAACCTTCACTGTCAGGGCAATATTGATGCTGTTAAACTAAATAAATCATGACTATTTTCTGTTCATTAGATAATTTACTACTTTTTTCAAAAAGGAACAGGTAGAAGATTTAATGATTTCTAGTGCCAACCTCTGTACATAAGAGACACACATTAGAGACATATAATTTCTGTTTTAGCAAATGTCCTTGACCTCGTCACAAGATAAAGGAGGTTTTTGTACAAATTTCCTATGAAACATCACTGTGAAAGCTGAATTTAGTTCCCAAATCAATTAAGCAACAATCAAGAGCTTGTCTAACCTTTTAAACTCAACCTTTAAAGAGCATTAACAAAATGCAGGACATTCCATTATACTACAAATTACTCACTTTTTTGACAAGGCAAGACATTTCAGCCTAACCAGAGTTTCTGCTGCCCCATGGACTTTATGGCCATTAAAGAACCCAGTATGGTACGTCTGAAGTCAAACTGTCGATGTGCGGTCACATGGTTTTCGGAGAACAAAATTATGTGATTTTTATTATGCAACTGCAAAAATGACAACTGATTTTGGCGGTGTGGGTCGACCATGCAGATTCCTTTAACTTGAATTTTTGCTTTGGTTTGACATGTTCTTGAAAACCTGGTGGGTTTATACCTGTTTGCTTTCATCAAGTTCTCCCGTGTCCCATTCAAAAGTCTGATATTCTGCTGCTGTGATAACTTTGAAAGTTTAATGCATGCTCAAAACTTTCACAATGTAACAGACGCAACAGGAGGGAATCTCACCAAGACACTACAAATACCATTAATATGAGTGATTTCTTGCAGTTGCAGGGCCTTAATCTGGTGTGCTATGCTTACCATAAAGTGAGAGAAATTGAATTGACATGAACACTATTACCAAAGGAAACAGGCAAATTGATTTTCAGTCCAGATGTATATTCAATTCATTGTAAAATATTTAAAAAACAATTTTCTTTGTTACAGGTGGATGTTTTGTTTCGCCAAAGCATCAACCCCATCAGCCTTCCTGCTCTGTCCTCCATTGTGATCTTAAACGATACAGTTTTGTGGACTGGCAACTTTGGAAAGAGGAATGCCAGTGATCCTCAGTCAGGCCCACCCAGTGAATACACAATCTACAGGTTGGTTTTGCATGGAAACACAACTTCCCATATTTGTACTTTTAAGAACCTTATTTGTTTGTTAAATGTATGTCATGTATACTTGTTTTGTGATGATTGCTCTAAATACTGACATTTCACTTGTGTATACACAGACACATGAAAAATTAAAATAGTAATCCCTATTTTGAGGACCAATAGGGCTAATTAAATTAAGTTCAAAACATAATTTAAATTAAATTGACCCACTTTAAGAAGCAATTAAAATAAAATGTGCTCATAAAAGCAGAACAAACGATTGATTCAATCTGCAGTTCAATTAAAAGGTGCCTGCGGGTGCTGTCTGATCAACAAAATAACAAAACAAGATATGTCCTGCCTAATTAAAACAAAAAAAGTTAAAATCTCACATAATAGAAAAGGAAAAGTAATTGTTTTTTTTTTTTTTTTTTTTGTTATGATCTGCATCACAGTGATCTCTGTAAAATACTCAGGAAATCATACTGTTTTGTTTGCCCCAGATGAGTTGTTCCCTCTCCAGAGCAATCAATGCCCATTATTCAAGCACCAAAGAAGTGATCTACCCACAGCTGCCCCAAATGGCAATTCAGCATGTGCATTCAGGTCTCTTTGTAGTGCAACCGTATTGGTTTCTATTGTGTTGACAAAACTCTGACGGGCACAATGCTTGATAAGAACTGTAATTTTGGAGACTTTGGAGGCCGAGTCAGTGGCTAAGGCCATTCCTGAGCGGGTTTTATACAACACTGTGCTGACAAAGGGCCATGGCTTGGTCTGCAGTGATAATTGCTTACATGTTATGTTTCTCTTCCAGCAGCATCCTTATTAACATGTCTTCCTTATAAAGACATAGGTGTCTTCACTGACATAGCATTGAGTAACTAGAGTATGTAGAATAGAGCAGTGTTCAATCTAATTGTTCTGTGTTGCTGCAAACTGTCAGTAAAATTGTGTGTCATAGCAACATGATAATATGTTGATACTACTTCAAAATTTCTATGATTAGACTGTTTAAGAGTTGAAACTTCAATCAGAACCAAATTCAACACGTCACTGATTGTCGGTAAACAGACAGAACAGATTCTATGATTTATATTTTGTATTTCCCTGAGATGAATAAGCTCTATCTCTAAGGTTGAGTATGGCCATGACATGGAAGAGGTTAATTACCAGTATCTAAAATAATGAATTCTTGTTCTTCTGGTAATGATTCACATCTCAAGATGGATGACAAAATGGATAAGAAATCAAGAGCTTTTCTTTTTTTGCTCTACTCTTTTGTCACCATGACAGCTCAGAGTAATGCCCAGATTGCAGCAGAAGAGGACTCATTTTGTCTTTTCATCTCCCTCTCCTTACTGCCAAAGCCCATGAACAAGAAACCAAAGTACATCATGTTGAGGCACAGACATGTGAAGAGACGTTTCATTCAAAACAAAATGAATGAATACTGTTATTAAGAACTATTTAGTAAATGCTCCATTAGATAAATAAAACTACGCATGAAATAAAAGCAAAGTAAATGATGGGGAGCTTATTTTGTAAATGAAAGTTTATTTATTTATTTATGTTTGCTAATTGTGGTACCAAGATAGTTATCCTTAAAGGAATTTGTTTCCCCAGCGTCAGAATGACAGGAGTCGTGTGAGCACAATAGGCTTTGCTTTCCTTTGTAAGCGGGGGAGTTAAGCTATGTTCATGTGTTCTTGTTTTGAAACATGTAGGACTTCCAGGGTATTCGTTGCCTCGACTGGGTTGTGTTGATTTGGTTGTGGAAAAGATTCTTTGATAAAACGGAGACTTTACACCCTCTTGATATGTAGAAGCTTTCTGTCTCTAAGATCAGATTACAATAGAAGATAGAGGCCCCAATTTTTCTTCTCATCTCCCAGTCCATACTGCCACAGCTTGTGCACAAGAAACCAAACTATCTGAATACTCTGCACTCTAAATGCAGAGTGCATCTAAATATAAGAACATAAAAAAGAAAGAACCTGACATAAAAAAGAGCTAAAAAAATAGTTTATGAAATATGTATAACAGCTTTACAAAAATGAAAGCTTGGTATAAAGCTTGCTTCAGGCCTGACTGCAAAATCCTCCAATGGATGCTATAGGTCATGTTTAGAAGATGCTAACAGAATGTGTCTACAAAGCAAATATGAAAGCCTGATATCCACATAGCAGACACTCCTCCTCTCCTTGACTTGACATCCAGTACTTCAATACCACAAACAGTAACAGAGACAAGTAAAGGACCTGAAGGAGTCAAACTCATACTATCAATAAGCTTTGTGCCTTGAATGTGGACAAAGTGCTTGCTTGGATATGCGAGGATGAAAACAGTTATCATAATTATTTTTGTATAGCATGAAACACATTTTTGCTTTCAATGAATTTACAGGCATGGGCAAAATTGTTGGTGCTTCTCTGTTGAAGTGAACTCAAAAAGTTCACTTCAATAACTTAAAACTGCACAAAAGTAATAGCAAAACAAAATGACTGAAAATTAACACAATGAAAATCAGACATTTCCTTTGAAATGTGTTTCAACATTTCATTAAAAAAAAAACAACAACTGCCATACATGTTTACATATCCTCATATCACCAAAAGCTAATAGTGCTCCTGACTTTGGCGCCAGTTTGGACACAAGAAGTTGAGTACATCTTTTTAAGCATGAGAGTGGCGCTTTGAGCTAAAATCTAAGATTATGCTGTTTACATGCCTAGAATAAGCTCTTCCCCAAGCTGTCAGAAAGATACAAATGTTTCCCCGAAGACCTGGTTGGTTCTGTATACTTTGTTTATTGTGTATCATTGGCTATGTGATGAAAAGGGTTTCATATGAAATCTATTTTCCAACTGCAAAAGAGCACAAACATAACTGAAGATGTGTGAAAAATGTGTTGAAACCTCTTTGGGAGCAAATGAGGTTCAACATCAAACAACTTCAGAAAGAAAACTTTCAAAGTCAATACAGATGAAGTTTAGTTATCCTGACAGAAAATCCCCATGCTAAGACCATTCTTCAGTATGACAACGTGATAGTTTCATCCCTCACTCCTTGCCAGATCAGTCCAATATCTCAAACTCTTCAGCTATATTTCCAATGAAATACAGCTGTCACCTTCACTCACGACTATCTGTTTAAAGAAAAAAAAAAAAAAAACGCAGTCCCAATCTTCATAACCAACAAACATGATGGTAGTTTATCTCAAAGAATTTACGTAAAGTAAGAACATTCTACAAGAAGTTGCTTTTATACTGTACAAAATGTTGCTGTTTCTGTTTAGAAATAGAGGTAGAAGAATGCTAAAGAGATTATTGACCCCCTTGCACTACGCATAAACACTAAATTGGAGGGCAATTTAAAGAGAATGCTGATCAAGCATACCAGTCCTTGGCACAGATCGATTCAAACCAAAGCACATCTCCATGTGTGAAATGAGACCCAATTAACCCTTTACAAAACACGTAACATTTAAAAGTTGAAAAAGATTTTTCAGTACAACTTTTGACTAAATGTATAGAAGTTCTCACTCATTCACACACTTTCGAGAAAGGACTGTTTAAAGAGTTTTCCATTAAACACCAGCTGGCGTTTTTGCTCTACATTGTTGCCTAGGCAATGTTTTTCTAAATGTGAAATTGCAGCTATAAAAGTAAAGAAAAGCAGAAAATACAGTGAGGAAAGAGCAGTTAAACATTTTAAAGTTTTTTTTATTTGAGTTTTGAATAAACATTTGCGTTAATTGCAATGTTTAGTCTATGTGTGATTGTGAAAGCCCAAAAATCATCAACAGTTTAGTTTCTGTTCTGTATTTATTACATTAATCTTCAGACAAGTTCATACAATATTACCGTAACTTTATTTTGATTCATGTCCACTGAGACAGACTGAGGAAACAAGTATGAGAAACATTTTGCAATACAAGTGTAAAACTTCCAGAAAGGGAGGAAAAAGCTGAATGAATGCAGGTCTTCACTCACTCAAAGAAGAAAACATTTAGCTGGATATGTGCCCTGTTCACTTGTACTTACACTGCTGATATAAAATCTTATTTAAGTTATTTCACCTTTTTCTTGTAGAAATATGTTAAAACTTAGGGTTGTAAGCTAATATATTGAGGTAACAATCACAACAGAAAAGATTTTAGAGAGAAAAATAAAAGAAATGTGATTTACTGAAATATACTAGGTAAAGTAGACCAATAGAAGCACTCACCACAAAATGTGTTGACCATTTTCTAAATATAACAACACCAAATTAATTATTGAACATGTTTTTAAAAAACTAATTTCCCCAATAAAAAGTGTACTGAGTTTCAATATATTACTCTTAGGAGACACTGGATCGGTTCAATGTTTAGATTTTGCACATAATGTTTAGATGTTTCTCACATCTATACAGTCAGGTCTTTCAAGTACATGTGG
This sequence comes from Poeciliopsis gracilis, assembly GCA_911649635.1. NCBI lineage: Eukaryota > Metazoa > Chordata > Actinopteri > Cyprinodontiformes > Poeciliidae > Poeciliopsis > Poeciliopsis gracilis. The sequence continues at coordinate 5,371,075 of CAJVRI010001403.1, forward strand.
CCTCAATTCAAAAACAGCACAAAAAAATGAGCGTAAATACAATCTATGGATTAATGATAAAAAAAAGAAAGAGGCTCTTCTACATTAGATTTAAAACCAATCATTATGTCGTCTTGTCTGTCTTTCAGAATTGCCAGCTTATCGAAGATTTTCCCAACGCTGATGCTCTACAAACTGTGGGAGGATGGAAAGATCGCCTCCTTAGATGATCCACTGGAAAAATATGTAGAAAATTTCACAATAAAAAACCCCCTGGGGAAAACACGAGACTCTGAGTTAAAATATGTGACAGATGGGCTAATATTTCTAGACAGCGGAGAGGTACAAATTCGCTCCTCCTCTGTCACCCTGCGCAGGATGGCAAGCCAGCTCTCAGGTTTGTGGATTCAGCAGATTATAAAAAACAAAAACATGACAACAAGAAAACTGCTTTCGTGTGAAACAAAACTGCCACTTGTGTATTTTCCAAATACCACTTTGCCATTTTTCAGTAACCATGCAGCTTCTAGTTCTCAAAAGGCAAATCATAAGATGTTTTTTTAGCAAACAAGAATTGCCCTGGTTGTGCATAAAGAGTCACATTTTGGTCTTTTTAGCTATTTTCAGCTTGTGATACTTCAGGTAATTGAGTGAATCTGAAAAAAAATAAATTAGGAAAAAAAAATAAGCAACTCAGAATTAGCAAATGTCTCTGAATATGATTACATGCTTTAATTTGCCATCAAGGAATCAGGGGTGAACATAATAATCATGTTCAGAGAACTATATGGTTGTCTCATAACACCGAAGTGCTGTTTCAAGACAAGTGAAACAAACACTGTCACTGTAATAAGACTGATTTCTGAAAATCACTGCAAGAAGATAGAAACCGTGCCTGGTACCTGGAAATACATGTTTTTCTTCGCTACTATCAACCAGCAGTTTGGTTGTTTACTTCAATCCCATGTTGCTCTGTTTGTTCTGTTTCAGGTCTGCCAAGGAGGCTCAGGGCTACAAATTTACTCTGGAAAGGCAAAACGCAATCAGCAATCAATCTGTTACAAGATGATGTTCTTGTTGCCGATCCAGGAACCAAGTAAGGCTTGTTTCATTGTTCAGAGTGAAACATTGCTGACTCTTATGTTGCTGACCTGCAGTTCTAATTCACATACTAACGCAAATTAATTCTTAAAAATTGAATTCTTTAATTTACTGCACAGTAGATAAGTGCAGGGATACGTGTGTAAAGAATTTCTCCAGTTATTGTCAACAGAAAAAATTAATCTCAGTTGGTCATGATTAAATCTCCAGCTGGGAAACATATTTGAAACCACAACAAATCTGCTTTGACATACCATATCTAATAATTCATCGCACAACCCATTCTGTGGATTTAATTTTTCTTTTACAGAAAGTGTTTAACTGTTTCTGTTCTTTTCACAGCACTTCTAATTTTACTTGGTTTGCTTCCTTTGCTAGGTGTCACTACAGTAACCTTGCATTCTCTCTTCTCGCTCATGTGATGTCTGAAAGAGTGGTCGGAGTTGACTACCAACGATGGGTCACAGAAAACATCTTGGATCGATTAGGAATGGAAGACACCAGTTTTGAACTGACCCCTGGGTTACAGAGCCAGTTTGCTGTGGGAGTTTACTCAAACGGAAAACCTGCTCCTCTCTATGATCTTGGCTGGTACCGACCTTCAGGGCAGATGTTTTCTACCCCTGCAGACATGGCCAAACTCGCCATGGTGTTGCTGGGGGCCTACCACCGTAAGCTGCTGGAGCCAGATTCTCTGAAGATCATGTTGAACCCACTCTTTAGGTGTGAAAAGGATTACTTTGCGAACCGTACTGGGACCCCTTGGGAGGTGAATGACCTCCTGGGCTACGAGATGCTGAGGAAAGATGGTGATCTGGACGGCTACTCTGCCACGTTCTCCCTGGTTCCTAGGCTGAAGCTAGGCCTGGTAATCCTAATGGCGGGCAGCAGGCCTCAGAAGCAGGATGTGGTCACAAAGGCCTACAGCTACATTGTTCCAGCAATAGAGAAAGCCTTTAGGGAAGCCAAAAAGATTCTAGTTGCTTCCCCAAATCCAGAGCCTTACGTTGGGTTTTTCACATACAGCAACATCACTTTCTATGAGATCAAAGTGGGACCTGATGGAGTTCTGATCATGCAGCAGTTTGGTCCTCAGATTGAAGAGCTGATTCCAGAGAAGTACAGGACAATAAAGCTTAACTACTTAGTTGAGCGGGTTTTCAGAGTTGTGTTTGATAAAGAGTACCCTTGTGTTTTGAGAGTCGGCAAGGCTTCAGTCTCGTTGGAAGCCCAAGATGGACAACTTTTTAACTTCTATGTCTTTAATAAGCAAGGCTTGTCCCCTGGCTTTGATGCACCAGGGCTAAACACATACAATGTGGTACGAATAGCCCGCAGGCCAACCTTCACCAGCTGAGGAGCAGCAAGTGTTTTTGTGCTTTATAGATTACGTGAAAAAAGCCATGCAACAGTGAAAGACTCACCTGAAATCAGAGGGGACGCCAGTAGTATCATTTTGAAAAGAACTCTTGAATGAGAACAGATAAGAAAGACAAGTACTTGGCACATATTTTTTTTTCTGCTGGGTGATGTTCATGAATGTCATCCTCACACAGGCCCTTTATCACACCTCTAAATATTCACTCTGTGGCAATTCAGTGCGTTTGCTCATCCTGCCTTCTTCTGTTAATGTCTCGCTAGAGAAAACAGCAGAACAACACATTTTGTGGTCAGTCATATAACAATTTTGCATATGTTCATTTCTTCAACCAGGATTATTAATAAATAAGACATTTGGCTCATCCATTTTCAAACTGTCTTATTGGAACTGGTAAACATTTCCAAAGTATTAAAACAGCTTATTTGCAGCTAGATACAATGCAGTCTGATTTAACATACAGTGTGTAGAGAAAGTGCATAGGTGAGCAAAGGCTGCAGCTTCCTGTTACCATGCTGCAACACATAGCAACTTAATTCAATAACTTTACACAAACAATAGAAAATACCAATGTTTTTTATATGAACAGAAGAGGATAAAAATAACTAAAATTGGATCTTAATCCATAGTTCCTATAAAGGCTGCAGCATAGCAAAGTGGCTGTTTAAAACCCCATCCAGTAATTGATCAAAATGTCATATTATTTTTGTGATGAATTCCATAAGCTTTGTCATACAACAAATGATTTGACCAATCATTGTTGTAGTGAGTATTTTCCACTTTGTTGTTGCTGAGAATAAACCTTTGTTTTCCTGTGACGCTGGTTTAAATCTGGGTAAAAATATTACCATATTAGTTTTATCAAATCTCAGTATATCTTACATATTTTTTACATTCTCTACTTGAAGATAAATATTGCCATAAAGCCAGTTGATGCACAAGCAGCAGAAAAACCTTGTGTGTAATGTGAAGTCAATAACTGTTAAATAGGAATGAAATAAAATACTGTATATAAAAAATAAAACAAGGTGTCAATATATTTTTGCACAAGCCAGCATTAGTCCTGCAGCACCATTAGCCTCTACAGAATATTTAAAAAGTGCTAAAAATAATATGTAAGTTCTTGCTTAGAAGTTGTGGTATTATTTTTGATGCATTCTATCTAAGAAATATGCATACTCTCATTAGAAACATATTTTTTAAAACATTGAATTTATGACTGCCTTTGTAAATTTGCCTGCAAAATTTCAGCTGCAGATATTCAACAGCAAAAATTCACCTTCTAAATTTGCCTGAAAATGTGATGACTTTCTGGTGACCCAAGCCAAGGCAATCAGCACTAGATCAAGTCAAGCAGATTTTAGCCAATCAACCATTGCTATGTTGATGATGCATCAAATTGTAAGCAGCCAACTGTTTAAAGGGGATATTTAAGAATATTTTAAAAGACAGAAAAATGTTATTTAAAGTAAAATGATACATATGGTCACTGTATTAAACTTCTAAATACTCAGAAAGTGTTTAGTTTAAAATTTAAAAGAACTCCATTTGTAGAGAGTATTGCACACAGCTTTCATTGACTGCAGAAATTGGATAGGAGTGGTGGAGAGAATTTTTTGCAAGTGATTTCAAAGTCAAAAAATAAATGTAATTGCACATGATAAAGTCCAGTGTTATAAATTAAATGTCTAAAAAATGTCTGTTTCAACTGTGACTACAGATACTTCTTCCTTTTTTGTCATTTGCCAACCAAGTGGTCAGTCACCTTTCTAGTAATTTACATGGTTGTTATGGATAATTTTGCTTTAATGTTGATGATTAGCAGTTTAAAAGTTCACAGTACAACAGGGCAATTACAAACTAAAGCTATTAATGTCACACTTAGGAATCGTAGTCACGGAAAATGTTTTGTGATTGTTATTCTTTTGCAGATCATTTTCCATCTGAATTTGCTCAGAACCCTAGAAGAGTATTTTTCTTTGCAATCTGGATCAAAACTGATGTTGTGATTTTTGGAAACAAATTCATTATGTCTTGATACATATGGTCACTGTATTAAACTTCATGTACAGTGATGTGCTGTTTTGACACAAAGCTGAACTAACAATGCTAATTACTGATTCCCTGCTATTGTTATTTTGAACAAATCAGAGGTTCAAAAGAGATTCACTCTGCCTTTAGAAAATAGTCACATAGCACATTCAGAAAGCTGAATCATACCTCTTATTATTGTCATATAATCATCTATCAATAATTAAAGTAAAAGTTATCTATTTAAAACATCTAAGGCACAGGGTGGAGAATGTACAAAAGCTAAATCAAAGCAGACAGACATTTATTTGTGTAACTTTCAGAAAGAGGCATTGCACAATAGCCACCATCAGTGGCAAACAGCTTACCAGTCATTCAAATCACGTAGATGATTTCCTGCCAAGCAACAAGAGACATAACAAGATTAAGGGAAGCACACAGTACAGCATTACATTCTTAGTTTATATTTTCTGCTGAAACACAAAGGATTTTTTTTTTTCTGCTCTGTAACACGTTGATTTTAAAATGAGAATAAAAATAATCAAGTTCAGCATGTTGTCAGTCCGATTACAACGGATTTTCCCACTTTCCCTCTGGGTCTTCTTCCTGAAGGCATACAGGGTTTAACAAAATGAAGAGAACAGGTAGAGAAATCAGGCACAGTTGCGCAATACAACTGATGACAATCCAATAAAATATTTTAAAAGTATACATTTACATATTGTTTTTTACATTTCATACTATTTTGCAAAATGAAATACAACTAATTTATTAAATAAGGATACTGAGGCTAGTATTTTTTAACTGACACACAAGCTACGTAGAAGCTTAGGTTTAAAACTTAACAGAAGGGGACAGCTGCACCTTGGGAAAATAAAAGATTTAAAGCTTAGTTTTTGACTATTTAAGTAATAATAATGTGTTAGAAGTAAGATCCAATTTTGACAAAAGCTCCAAGGTGAAATGATTATGATCACTATTTTTTATGCTATAAGAAAGCCCAATTCACAGAAAACAAAATGCCTGTTCCTCTTACCACATAATGTATCCATTTATCATTATTTCTACTTTCTTAGCATCATCATGTATCCACAGTAACTAGACGAGCAAACAAATACAGCTCTAAAGCACGCTTGCCTAGTAGTATTTCAGTTATTGTCCTTTTTAAACATATACAGATACAGGTTCATAATTTCTTAATGCATTGGGTTTTAGGTGGAATCTTGATTTAAACTTTATAGGCAATCAATCAATGAGAAAACCATTTCCAGAGACATTTTTTCTGTGTGTTAGCATAAAAAGGATGGAGAAAGGACTTTATCATCTATATAATGTATTCAGGAAGAAGTTTCTCCATTGGAAGTATTTTTGCCCAAGGATTTTGAAATAATAGTAATGTTCGAATTAAAGTAATATAAAACCCAAACTTAAGAAGAGGAACAGAACGCAGTTTATGTTGCAGCTACTACAAATAGTTTGATCAGTGGGATCTCTGAGGCAATCGTTGTTTGTGAGCATAAAGTTTTTAAGTAAATGTTCTTGATTTTTACCTTTTATGTGTTTTTAAATTTCGAATGTACTTCTCCATAGCTGCATTTACTTCTATGACAATAACTGGCAAACATTTTGAAGTTCCAACACTATAGTGTGGTTAAAGACTCAAGTAGATTAAGAATTTATGAAAAAAACATATTTCAATGCAGAAATGTGATTTTATAAGGCTATGCAGATCATTGTGGGAAAGACCAGAATTAAAGTTTTTGTTCCAAGTGGTCATTTGCCACTGTGGTGAATTACAGAGCCAACAAGTTTTGCAACTGCCCTTTTAAATCCCTCCATAGGGTGCCAGTTGGTAGTAATAATATAATATAATATAATATAATATAATATAATATAATATAATATAATAACAGAAAGTGAAGGATCAGTTCACATCATGATGTCATGTCAGTGTAAAATGTAATAAGATGAGAATGAGTTACATAGCATTTATTATTACACCTAACCCTTAACTGCAACCTGCAAATCAAAAGAGGGAGGCATTTGTCCAAACCTTTTCTTACTAATATGGCTGCTTTGTATTTAATTTGTTTCCTTTCATATAAAGCGTTATTAGTTGTGATGATGTATTATTCCAGATTATCATATGAGAGGAAGTGACAAGGCCAGCTGAATTAATTCACAGTTCAATGTGACCCCTTCTCTGAATTCATCAGCATCCACAGCTCCTATTTTCTATCTCTCTATCTAGTTCAGCCTCTGTCTGGTAAAGACAATAAGAGGAACAGATGAAGCAGAATTAACCTGACAGCTCTGCTTAATCCCGGAATATCTCATTTATTTGAACAATTTGTTTTCAACAATTTGTTTCAGAGCCGGCTCTGTTAATGGCATCACTAACTGCCATCTGTTTCTTTAGAGTAGAAAGGTGAGTATTTTACCACTTGTACACAACATCCTGCGTTCACTTTGTTCAGTGTGTTGCCCAAGGTCATAAGTGTTTGACCAAAGGAAGCTCCCACAGATTGTTGTTGTCGTTGCTTCCAAGCACAATCCTCTCTTGCACATGAGATGAATACTTGTGTGAATAGCTTGAGGGACTCAAGGATGAAGATTGTAGTGAAGGACAAGGGTATATGTTTTTATATAGCTTCACAATAAGTGCTCAACAAGTGCACGAAAGAATGAATGAATAAGATTTGAGTCAAAATCAATATCTGTTTGGAAAAAGATTGACCAATTAGACAGACTGATTTTGCTCAACCATGATTCTTACCTCATAAAGGCTGCTCAATACACAGCAGCTTATAAATACAATGTCAGCATTAATTGTCTTACCTTGGACTGCTACATTGTCGCTATGCAGATATGGGAAGAAAGCTTTCATGTTTTGTGTTGAGACAGGATTTCATTGACATCAGCTTCACTAAATTAATGTAACTTCATTTTAATTTAAATCCAGTGTCTGTCCATCAGTTTCACAATCATTACTTCAAGCGTATTTTAAAATAATGGTTAAAGACTGCGTTTACTGTATCTTGAGGACAGTTTGATAATTAGCAAACTGGCATCTCAGTCCGTTTGTAAGAAAGAAAACAAATCCATTTTCCCAAATGTTCACCCATAACTTTACAATGTCCATGCTATTTTCCAGATTTCAAACAAATCTCAGAAAACAGAGGTCTTGCAGTTAGTTTCGTTAATCACACATGGGAGGACAGCAGTTTTCATAGTCAAAGTCACACTAGGAGATAGCAAAGGGATGGTAGAATTTGAGTCCTTAACGTCATACTGAGTTCTTGAACATGACATGGAGGTGTCCAGTAAAATCTTCGGAAATGTTGGGGAGTCTCTTACAGAATTGTTGCCCTCTGAACGGGAGCACACCAGTTCCCGGAAGCACTCTCTAAATCGCGTGGACAGCAAACTATAGATGATTGGGTTTACTGCCGAGCTTAGGTAGAAGAAGATGCCAGACAGGATGTGGACGTACTGATAAACATTGTGCATCACGTCGGTCCACTGGCTGACTGAGCTCCACAGAAGCCGCTCAATGTGGAAGGGAGCCCAGCAGACTCCAAATACAGCCACAACAATTGCTGCAAGATCAAGCCAGACAGAGAGAAAGGTTGTGGTTATCCTTAGAAAATGCACTGCGTTTCAAGGTATTAGTCTCTGTTTAAAGGGTTTTACTTGTGGGACATGAGAAAAATGTTTGATTCTTTTTCAACATGTTTAAATAGGAGTCATTGGCAACCTAGAGACAAATGCATTTACATTAGAAATCTTGATAAAACAATGATTCATGTCAGAAAGAAATAATTTTCATAGAAACTCCCACATGAACCAATCTTTTAGGTTGTCTAATGTGTAACCTGAAAGCTTTTATGATGATAATAATAATAATAATAAACACAGCTGTGTCTAAAGTGGTAAACTTGCTTCCTGTTGTATGAAAAGCAAATGTGACAAAAAATCAACAAAAAAATTCAGAAAGCCATTATATCTAAATTATAGCTCTTGCTGAGTGAATATTTGAGACACCACCTACCAAACATAAAAGAACAATTTGTCTATTCAAGAACCATTTTACTGAAAAGTAAAAGGCTGTTACTTATCAAATGTGGAAGGTTTTATTGCATGTGTTTCAAAACGATGAAAAAAGGGAATACAGTTTCCCCTTTACCTTTATAGCAATTTAGCTTGAGGCAGAAAACAAAAATATTCACATGCAAAATGTTCTTAACACCTACATGATTTGACAATCTATTTATTGCCAGTTCTGAATATTTTTCTTTCATGGTGCTTAGGTCTTGTCGTTCCTGATGCTCCTTTACATTCCTCACCTTGTTCCCTATTTGTTAATCTCTTATAGGTCTCTCTCTCCCAAAGAGGCTTAGCAGACACAGAATAAATGTAGCTATTTATTGGATATGAAATCAGAATAACTGGTTGTAGGTGGCATCTAAACATAGTTAAAAGTTCATATCTTCAACCATTTTTCTCACTATCTGACATTAAATTAGATTAATATCAAAATAATTTCTATTCAGTAAATGCCAGAGAAATGTGAAAGATATATTTAAAAATCTTCTATTTCTTTACTCATATTCAGATGTTTTAGCATATAAATAAGGTAGCAATGCCTTTCAACAATTTTGGAATGCCCAAACATTGATTAAACATTCTAAACTTATGATATGGTAATCATAAGTTTAGTAAAATTTTATGTAAAAACGGTAAACCTGAGATTTACTTTTTAAAGTCAAATCACCTCAAAGACAGATTATTTCCTCAGATGGAAATAAAAGAAATCATGCAAGATGTCATGAATCAAATTGTGGGTCACAATAAGTCTGGTCCAACAGTTTTCAAATGCCCAAACGTGCCAGTTTGTGCCCCAGGTATAAACATCTTTTGGTGTAAAAACAAAAGCAAAAGGCCTTGTGAAGATGCTAGCTGAGGCTACGAAGAGATTATTATTATCCATAGTGAAACTGCAATATTCTGGAATGAAATGCAGCAGCGATAGAAAGAAGCCATTACTCCTAAATCAACATGAAAAAAAAAAGACTACAATTTGCAAATCCACATTTCTGGATAAACTTTGGCAGGATTGTTACATTTGGAGGAAAATGGGAGAACACATCACCCTACCTGCAAAGTACAGGGTGGAAGCATTATGTTGAGTGGTGTTCACAAAATAGTTGGGATAATGAGGATTATCTTAAAACATTTTTAACAAAGTTATGAACAAATGGGTCCTTTACATGGACAATGACTAAGAATACTGCCAAATTTGTAACAGAAAGACTTAAGGTCACTAAAGCCTGTTTTGGTGTTGTTATCAGGGCCTAATAGTTGTTCCATAATTTTTGGGCATAGCTGAAAAGGTGTGTGCAAGGAAGCCAGTTTACAAACTTGACTCATGATACACAAGTTGCATTCAAAGAAATGGGCCGCAGTTCCAGAAAAATATGTGAGACAGCACGAAAAAAATCAAGAGCAAATCGCCAGAGCAGGTAATTAATAATCTAGGGTGTAAAATGGCTAGTCAGATGCTTTTGTTATTGGTTTTGTAAACATTTGCTCAATGAAGAAATATATAGCTACTTAGCATTGCCACTACATCTTTCTAATCCGTGGAGGTAATGATCCATTGGAAAAATAGCTTGTTGTCCAAACTTATCCATATTTATAGTCAGAGTAACAAGCAAAACACTGAAAACAAGTGGGACTGTGACAAAGAGGGCAGGCATAGGATCCAAGTTTAACCTGCAGCTAAACACAGAGAGTAGGACATAAGATGGGGATGAGCCATTTGTCTGTACGCTTCACACTTATTAGGCTTCATAGCAACGTGTTGTTGTTCTGGCAACAGAATTTTGTTTAGATTGTTAACAGCATTTGTGTCAATGAGTGTGAGATTTGGTCAGATGAGGGTTAGTGAGGGAAAGTTTCTTTCATTTATGTTCCCAAATAAATGCTTTATTGTTCTCAACTTATTAGTGTTGAATTTCGTAACTGAAATAAAATAGATATCTATTAGAAAGACTAAAAAATGTTTAAGCAGAAATGTATTTGAGATTATTTTGCTTGCGGTCAAATGCATTAGCGACTTTAAGGTCTTTCTTGTGGACAATGAAGAAGATAATTTAACTTAACTTCTTTTTAATACTCAATCTTTACCTGAATAGAGATAATAAAGTCCCTTTCAACTGGCTTTGATTGTCAGGACACTATTTAGAAGTGCATAAAATTTAAAAAACAAAAAAGTCACACACATACAAAACTTTTAATGATCCTGTGTTCATCCCTGTTTTTAATGTAATCCCATAAAGATCTACCTGTTTCAACAATTATGAAATAACATTTATGATTCATGCATAAACATCTGCATATTACAGATACTGTCATAACTTTTATTGTTTTCTTTATGTAAGTCGCTGTTTGTATCTTGCCCAAGATACTACTTGGATAGTAAAAAGAAAACAGGATATATTGATTTGAAATATAAACTTCCCCATAAAAACCACAGCAGGTGGTGACGTTTCTCCTCCATTGGAATAAATCCATGTACGACTTGCAACCATTTCGCATGAGGAAGTGATTATACTTACCAGTTGGAGTTTTTATTACCTTGGCAACTGAACAGAGGAGAATTTAGTTGCTTTCTGCAATGTTTCTACCATGTCCTGCACGGTTATGTGTTTGTGATCATTTCTGATCATTATTTGCACTTAAACATAAATTTAAATGATTGGAAATAGGTGAAATAAGCTAAAGAAATCAGTTCATCTCAAGAGAGGAGATGAACTGATCATTTCAGACCTGGAGGTTGTTTGATCATTTTACAAAAGAAAGACCCATTAGATGTGTGTAATGGGACATATAATTTGAATATTGTGATTTTTCTATGGAAGAGTTTCTTCCACTGAAGTGATGATTATACCCACTGTAGGTTGCACTGCCAACAGGGCAAGATGATGATCTCCCAACTGATATCCAATTTTAGTTCTCAATGGATAGGAGCTTAAAGGAAGATTCAATCTTTTAATACATTTATTATTTGTGTCTGTGGAGGATGTGTCTCTTCCTGCATATTTCTAATAAGCTAAGACAAAACAACCAACTGTAGCTTAAAGAGAGAATTACAATATTTGCTGTTTTAGTGTAGTAAATTAAGGTTAAGTTTAGAAATTGAAATTATATTTCTTAAATCACTTTTTGTTTTTCTGCATCCTAACTTTTTTTTTGGTTGTAGAATGAATGAAATATTGTTTGTGTATTAATTTTTAAACAATTTAAATTTCCACTGTTTTGCTTTTATTTGGTAACACTTGTTTTGTAAGATAGTTTCTTAAAAGTTATTATACTGCAGCCATAGTTCTTTGTATGTCTGAATTCTCGAGATTGTGCTAAAACTTACAAAAATATATTTTAAACCAAGAATTACAGCAATTTTTTTTCTTAATGTTTCTTAATGAAATACTTTTTATCTGTTTTTCACCAACTACAAAAACTAATCTGAAGAAACATTCAAATAAAAGATCTGTTTTGTAGCTTTTTTTTCTATAACATTAAACATTTATGGCCAACATCCACATGTAAAATAGAAAAATGATGTCAGTTTTATGAATATTTGTCTTTTTAGAGTTGTTTTGTTTTTCTATCAGACATGATTCACAGTTTCATTTCTCTGGGAGGGTAATCAATAAAGTAACACATTTCTAGAAATACTTGACAAGTGTTTTTTTTTCTACAGACCCTTGCTTGCTTATAAGAAAAACTCCAACAGGAGCACGAATACAGAGATGTGTTGTAAAACTCTCAATGATGTTCTACACTTGTGCTTGAGGTTATATTGGAATCTGCGGCTTGAGATAAAAGAACTTCTTGACATAACAGACATTCAGATCAAGTACTTCTGGAATTCATGGCAGCTATTATTTACAGACAAGATGATAAATAAAAATCAATTTAAAATATTTCCAAAAAATTTGGACAAGACATCAAAGGGACAGTATGACGTGAAATCAAATTTTATGTTATCCCCTTAACAAAAAAACATGCCTGTTGCCTCCAACATTTCAGGCATATTTGAGAAATCAAATGGTTCTTTCTTGCATGTTTGAGAAACAGCATGCATGAAGGAATCCATGTTTGAGAAATCCTTTTATAACCCCCCATGTCCCCCACACACACTCAGATCCTTCAGACTAGCCAGCACCAATCAGTGAAAACCTGGTGGAACTGCGTATTACTTCTCAGTCCAACACTGGTAAAAACTATGGCAAAAAGTATGAATAAAACAGCAATGCTGTGACGACTTCCTGAAGACTTAGTTTCAGAAAGAGCACAAGTGATTAAAGAGTCAGATGTCCAATTTCAAGGAGTTAAATTACTAAGTCAATTTTCTTTTAAGTCATATTTGATTTTATTTTTATACCAACTGAGTGTTACAGTTGCTCGATTGTAGTGTGTGCCTGGAAAATACATAATACTGCCCTTTACAGTATAGTCTTCAACACCAGTTTAAGGACTGTTGAGGACCCAGAACAACTTGTTCATATAAATTATACTCACACAGCATCTTGATGACCTGTCCTCTACGCACATTCTCCCCACTGATCCTTCTCCTGGTGTTGCTGCAGCCGTTCGTCCCCAGGTTCTTCCTGGCATACCGCCTTTCTCTACCCAGATGTATGCCCATCACAAGATAGAGCATGCTAATAATCATCATAGGAATGAAGTAGAAACACACAGTTGTGATTTGCATCACCAAGTTATAGATCCAAATGGGCTTTACCACAGCACATATAGCTGACTCCTCCAGTCTCTCAGGCAAGTAAAAGAGGCCATGAAGAGAAGTGTTAGGAACGGCACAGACCATTGACACTCCCCACACAATGGTGATGACGCGTTTGGCATGCTGATTGGTTGAGAGGTATCGCGTTTTCAGTGGATGCACAACAGCGATGTACCTCTCCACGCTGAGTGCTGTAACATTGAGGATTGATGCGAAGCAAACTGTCTCGAAGAGGAAGGTCTTGAAGTAGCACCCGCCCTCACCAAAGGGGAATGGGTAGTTCTCCCACAGGTCGTAAATCTCCAACGGCATCGCAAACATCAGCACAAGGAGGTCCGACACGGCCAGGCTCACAAGGTAAAAGTTTGTGGGGTTTCGCATCTTCTTGTGCTTTGCAATCACTGCACATGTCAGAAGATTTCCAGACAACCCAGTGAGGAAGATTAAAAGGTAAACTGTTGTCACAGGGAAAAAAAAGGGGGATCGCTTGGGACCGAGGACTTCAAAAAGGTTGATTTCTGTAAACTGCTCAACAGTATTGTTCCCTGAGCCATTGAATGGCATGCTAGTGTTGTAGAGTGGTGCAGATGCAGTGGAACCCGGCAATGAAAGTTCCATTTTAACAAGGAGGGCCGGATAAATAATGGGAGGTGACAATAATTCCTTCTCTTGCGTCTGGTTTAGTTCAACTACTGGGACCTGAGTTGAAAAGAAATATAAAAAAAAGATCAAACATTTTTCTGATGATGAACAACCCTGAGACAATGTTTACTGTCAAATATATACATATATTTCTACTTTCATGGTAATGTTTTCATGCCCCATTTTTTTCAGGGAAAAGAATCATTATAAATCATCCTGGAAAAGGTAGAAATCCAACCAAACAATTTTTGCAGGGTTTAAATAACACACTGAATAAAACAAGTTATTATCCAAAGATGACACACAAAAAAATACTTGCTACAAGTGTTTAGGTATACAAACTACTGATATTATCCTGCATTTTAAAAAGTGTAGAGTTATTAACTTTTCCTATTAGTCTATACATTCTTTTTTTTTAAGCTTTTTTTTTTTATTAATATTACTCTGGTTGGCAACATAGGATATGCTATGTCTAAAACAAACATTTGAGTCTGACTATTTCATAAACGTAATAATGAAGATTGTTGACACCATTAGAATAACTCACACTTAAATTATACCTGCATTTCAAGTTTTGGTTGTGATTTTGCAATAATTGCATTATTGAAATTGCTGCAATAATACATGTTGCAAAAGAAAATGCAGACAGTGAACTAGCAGATTTCTTCATGTGTTGGAAAATGTAGCTTTAATGGGGTTGAAAACATTCTCATCAACCGTTTGCAGCTCAAGATAAATGCCATTACATATACTACAATGATATATGCTCATGACGTCTTCTGAAAGGTCAATTATGTTGCCTATGAAGAGCAAATCTAAAATTGTCTGATACAATGTGATGGAGTATGGAGCATTCAAAAACCAATTCTAAAATAATTCTCTATTTAAGTGTAAAATCTTAAATAAAGTGAAATAAAAGGGTATAGCCTAAAGGATTTGAAATGGCTGGGTAATTAATGCAGTGAGCATATCAATTAAAAAAAAGATCCCCACTTTTATCTAATCACAAAAAGGTTATGAATGTTTACCTACAAGGCATCCAGAGCAGAAAATGTTTAAATAAATCCTCACCTTGATGTTGATCTGCAGGTCGCGTTTTGCTGTGAACACGTTGTGCGGTCATGCTTGTAAATGGAGCGGCAGACGGAGCAAACGGTGCACGGATGGAAAAGTTGTTTCGAACGGTTCGGTTCCGTGCAGAAAGGAAAAGGCAGACCGGGGGTCCACACAGGGAGAGAAATGGATCTGCTCTGCAGCTGTGCTCGCCTTTAGAGAGAGAAATGACCCGGAGAAAAAGAGGGGGAGCTGGAAGGAGCCGAGGAGAGAAAGTGATGAAGTCCAGAGTAAAAATATAATCACAGGATTGTAGTAAAAACACTCAACAAAAATATCGATCATCCCGCACATTCTGAACTCGAACACGGCGGAATATTTTAATGACATTTTAAATTTACATAAAAAAAAAAGAAAAAAAGATTAATGCCTGCTGAACTAACTTTTAATTAAAAAACTCGATGGGTATAGTTTTAGTGTAGAAACCATAACCTATGAGCAGGGCTGAGTAATTGCCGCTGCTGTGATGACAAGAAAATGAAAGCTTTCTCGTAATTATTAGAATGCTAAGTCCTAATCATAGCATGCTATCTCATAATTATCAGAAAGGGTCTCATAATTATGAAACTTAACTAAGTTATAATTGCGTAACACTGTCTGATAATGAATAAATATGAAAATAAATATGTATATATGTATGCAGCACCAAATATGATAGCATATATATATATATAATTTTGTGTTTTCCTTTATTCTTTTTGTAGCCTCTCCATCAATACAAAGATTGAAAAAAGGTTATTGCAGCCCTTTTCATTGCATTTCATCAACATTACATGAACTTGGCTGTCAGCTACTACTTTTTATGTCTACTGGAGCTAATTCACTGAACACTGAGAATCACTCCACAGAAGAAAGTTTAGGTGGGAGATATCAGGGGTGAAAAATCAATAAGGCATTTTCACCAAACACAGGGTTGGTTTCTCTCAATGGTCTGTTTCGCACAAATAATAAGGAAATTTATTTTAATGTGTGAAATTTGATTTTGTGGATTTGATTTCCATACTAATGTGGCATCAAGGCTAATTGGTATCATTACCTATTGCCTGATTGCCTGAGCATAAGATGACATTTGATGAATTATTAATATGCAGCTATTCAAATTGACATTAACTTTACACTAGATGTCAACAACAACCCAAATAATCCCCACATACAAAAAAAATAAAATAAAGTAAAATAAAAAATAAAATAAAAAATTGTTTCACATTGAAGCTATGTGTAAAAAATTATATTACGATGTGCCAACATGCAAACTGGAACTGTCACTGGCAGAATGTGCCTTTGCCTCAGAAGAGACCAACATCAGAATTTGCAGCAGCAAACACTTTGGGTGCGTTTGGCAGGAATAGCTACATAAAACACACAGCCACATAAACACAACAATAGCTCGCCTGTCACAAAATTAAGCTGTCCTGTGGCCATCAGACCCTATTCAATTAAAAAACTGTAATCTGTAAAGCGAGCTGAAGAGAAGGGTGCACATCTTTATCAGGAATACCAGTGGTAAAACTTAAAAGGATATACTAACAAGATCATGATAAGACGAAGAGGAGGAGTGAAATGACAGATATTTTAAACTTAGGAGTTCAAAACGTTTCACCTGAGTGAATTAATTGAGGGATATAAAATCCCAAGGTGTCGGGGGTCCTGCAATAAAATGGAGCTTTGGAGATAACGTTTTATTACAATGAGGAGAGCTGCTGAAATGTCTGAAGCTCTTATTATATATTGTGATGCTTTCTGGGTTTGTTTCATATATGTGTTTCTCTCCAAACATACATATGAAAAACAGCGCTACCAATGCAGTGTCTCTTGGATTTCTTCTGAAAAATCCTATGATAGACTTCTTGGCACAAGTTAATTAAAGAACAGAAAATAGCAGTTTTTTTCTTTTACTTCTGACCTTTAGCTTTTCAAACTGACTGGATTGCTTGTTTGGTTTTGTCTGCTTTTGTTGGTTGTTTGTGCTCCTGATTTGCAATTGTGATGTGTATAATTAAATATCACTGGATTTAAAGGTCATATTCAGCACCAGATTTATAGTTGAAAAAAAAAACAACATAAAAATGATAGAAAAGGCATAATCTAATTTGTATGACGCCTTTTGCAAATACGTGTCCTAAGCCAAAAGATAAAATATAATTTTTCAATCTGAAATTCATTTGAGGCAACTGGATTTGTTGCTTAACCTTGGTAAAGAAATGTTGATATTTCAAGCAAAACATTGGCCATAAAAACTGTTAGGAGCATAAGATATTATGTTCTGTCAAACCTTCATATGGCTCCAAAACATAAAAATAAACACAAGGAATAAATAATTAAATTCTAAAAAATGTGTAAAGAAAATTTGATGCAGGCTGTCAGAGACAATTTACGTCAAGACATTGAGTAAGACATCAGTGGACATTTGGTTGACTGTCCTCTGAGTTAGAGCCACACAGAGCTGATAAAAGCGTCTCAAGCCAAATCTCAATCTTCCCCGCTGAAGCTCCCTGCACAGGGACCAGGCCATGTCGGGCCAAAAACTGTATCTATGATTCTTTTAAAAGGTTGACACCCCAGGGGCCTGTTTCATGAATGAGTTTTCCTTAGTCATTTTCATGAATGAGTTTTCCTTTGTCCTTTCAAAGCTGATTGGCAGGTCATAAAGAAAAGCCTTAAAGAATGATCTAAACTCTGCTTCCTAAAATATTTTTTAAACTTAATTCAGACATTAACAATGTTTTGTACTTCATGTGCTAAGTTTTGTAGGAACTGCTTTCATTTATGGATCATAACACGGAGAGCTTTGGCAGCTCTGGTCAGTTGAGCTTGTTTAAGTGGAAGCAGAATTTATTCAACATCTAAAAAAATATTTGGTGATGTGTGTTTTTGCACACTTAAAGTAAGATTTATTTTTGTTTTTAATAACCACACAGGTAAATTCACAGGTAAAATCTCTCAACACGTTAATTTTTTTTCAAGTAAAATCTGAAAAGATTTAAAAACCTGTAGATGATTTCTGCTAAAAGCTCAGAATTTACTCTTTATCTTTACTGCTTATTTAGATATGTACATAAATATATAAACCCGGTGCTATTGTTGTTCATGTTGTCATATTAATTATATTCATGTTCATCCATTAATATGCAGTACCTGCTATGATTGGTTGTTGATGCCTTGTCAGCTCAGTTATTCCATGTCAGTACAGACTGCTACAGTTCCTGCTGTACTCATCCCAAAAACATTATTATGACACATATATGTATTATAATGTCTGTATGTAATTGTTGAATAAACTGTGCTATGTTCCACAATTTTTTATAATACAGTTCCAAAACACTGTGCTATCTTTTACAGTTTTATTAAATCTGATAAATTCAATAAAGTCCATCAGATTGTCTAATGGTCTTTATTGAGCCCTCAGTTATGATCAGCATTATTAAATTAGTTGTGCTCTCCCTCTGGCAGCAAGGGTTACACAAATATAATGAATTTAAAAGCATTACTTCATACAAAAACATTAGGCAGCTCTGTCTCTAATGATTGCAAGGAAGTTTCAAAAGAGCATTCAATCTATAAGGAATAGATTGAATGTTCCTTAATAAATATCATTGTGGTCATTACCTTATTTGCGTTTTGGGAAATGGAGCTGGATCTACATCCAAATTTATGTGATTTATTTTCAAGGCTTTACTAGCATGAAGTAGAAAGACAGAGAAACAGTAAGAGTAAGGAGAGATTTTAAGATAAAGCAGACAACTGCCTCTTGTCTGAAGGACCAGACCTCATAATGATGGTGACCTGTTACATTTAAATTTAACTTAACAAGTAGTTATTATGACAAGCTGAGCCTGCAGGAAGACATTTCAGTATCTTATAATGTAAAAAGAACTCTTCCCACAGACTGTTCAGAGTTCCTTATTTACCTACTGTTCCACCTCCAGTAATTCTTCCAACATATTAATAGAGAAATCAGGTATGAGACATTTTTTTTTAATCAGAATAACATATAGAACCCTTGTTGATGCTTGACTTTTAGGCTAATTGGAAGCACAGATCACTGATGGCAATTGAGATGAAAAATCATACAATAAAATCCTTAAATCATCATTTTGTAAACATTAGGAAAATGTTACCTACCATACCTTTAAAGCCTGACCCATCAAAAAAATAGTCAGAAAATTCAAATTTTTTAGAATTAGGATCTTCATGAAGCCTTGAAGCAAAATCCTCCCACCCCCCCAAAAAATGTTCCATGTCATTTATTTTATAATCTATATAAATGTGGTGAAGGAAAATTAGTTTGATGGTTTGACGGTTGACCAGTAATATTTTTGTAAGATGCTTACATTGTAGAAAAACATTGCAAAATACTGCTGCAGTGCACCATTTTGAAACATGTCTTTTTTACACTTTCACATTGTGGTTATTAGGGTTGCTTTTGTTTGTAAATGCTAATGACTAAGGTGCGGTCCAGTGCTACAAGTTTAGACAATTCTGGCATTTAAAATGTGATGTTTATATTAAGGATGTCGTTTAATTTGCTTCAGATACTGGATACTTGAAACGTTTTAATATAATTCTGCAAAGTAAAAAAAGTATACTTGGACTTTCTGTTTGCTTGTTTATGTGTAATTATTTTTAATGTAGGAGTCAATATTTCTAATGTATCTTTGTAAGAGAGGATTTGGAGCTATAGTACAAAGTGATACAAGTGTCAAAAATCAACCCTTTAAAGCAAGAATTAACTCTGTTTTGCTGATGGATAAATTCTCCTTTTCACGGTACATTGTACTCCATGTCATATAGATCAGAAACTCTAACAGATGCTATATTAGTCTTGAAAGACTCAAATGTTATAAGTGAAAGAGTTTATTTATTCTCTCAAAGTGTTAGAATTGCACATTATTGTGGTGTTATTTTTTCACTCTAATGTCCAGTGTTCTTTCAACACTGGGAATTTGGACCCAAATGATCACTGTGACATATATACTTCACAATTTGCTATGTATATTTAAAAATAGTCTTTAATATTACCTGCAAGTTTCATCAGACTGTCAGGAATATCAATGCTTTCAGTGGGATGGAGTCTTTATTTGAGACTGCTAAACTAGTGAATTGTGACTGGAATTAAAGAGGCCTACTCTCAAAATCTTGGACCTCCACATCAAAGGTAAACTGGCAAATATCAAAAACTGATGAAAATATGCTCATTAGTTAAAAGAAGTCTTTGACTGTTGCAATGCCAAGAAGATATTTTCACTGACTGTTGAAAATAGATTAACATTTTAAATAAGCCTCTTTTTTTTTTCAAAACTGGTGATTCTTTTTAATTATGGTTAGAGATATTCCTTTCTCATTTACTATCAGAAATGAACTTCTTGGTTGATTGAAAACAATTATTAATCTAAATATGCAAGAAATATGAATAATTTTGTGCTTAGCTGCACATGCAACTGTAATGATGATAATGGAAAGTCCGTCTCTTAACGTTAGTCCAAAATCTTAATTGAGCTCCATCACCTTCTGCTGTTTTAATTACAGAAAGCTTTCAAAGCTTTACTTTTGTATGACTGACAGATGCTGCCATACTAACAACATGAGCAATGTAAATCTAAATAAAACAGTGATGTTGAGCAGTAAACGGCACAGATTGCTGTGTGAAGCTGAAGAGCTCTCAGGAGGTTGTGCATCAACGGTCACAAAAATGTTTTTGTTGGGAGTGAGTCCATTACAGGCTGAACTGAAGTCTAAAATTAGAACAAAAAATAAAATACAATAGACATTTGTACAAAGGATGAAATCAATCAAACCATGTCACTGAAAGAACGTAGAACAATCATGATGTCTAATAGATTATTTATTTCTAAGTTGTTGCTTCTTTGGTACTACATGACCATAAATTTATACTTTTCTATTAAACAAATAGAATTCTTAAAAAAAAAAAATTACAAAACTGATGTTTTCAGGACTCTATAAATAATTACTGCATACATTTATTATAACCGAAAGCATTATTTTTGTATAATGTGTCAGTGTGATAAACGTGAAAAATGCCACTATCAAGTACTGTTGAGGTGAAGAATCATCCCTCAGGTAAGTTTATTAATATCCTGCAGAGAAGGTTAGAGCTTACAAATGATACAGTGTTGAACAGGTCAAAGGGAGACGCTCTGACAGAAGGCAGGCAGCACATCAATTTCACAGAAATAGCAAATGGAAAAAAAATCATAAACATTGAAGAGAGTGTAAGACTCTGTGGATCTTTGCTTGACTGAATGTTATTTCTCTAGGGAAAGACCTGGCCCAGACAAGTTCCCTCTGGGAATGTTTATAAACATTAAAACAATGACATACCATGACAACCATCTGATGAACTAGGACAAAAGATAGACAGAAATAAAATTTGCCACAATATGGAGAACCAAATCATGAGTAGCAAACTTATATATTGAGTTGTGTTATTTCAGGCTGCAGTGCATTTTGCAAAGCATGTTGACAACACAAGAAACAAATATGTGCTTTCCTATGTCCCACATGAGAAATGAAAAGAAAATAAGTGATTTTGCCTTTTTGATGCCATCAAAAATAGTGAAATAAAAAACTATTAAGAAAACTTTTTTCCCCTGACACTTTGACACCTTGCATTGCCAACAGAGGGCACAGTTAGTTCATAATGAGAAGGTAATCTGCATTACCTTTGTGTTTCGCAGAAAATATAATTATTTGTGATTTTCTTGGAGAAAAATGCTGAAAAAGTTAATATTCTACAGCAATATGTCATAGTTTTGTGTTTAACATGTAACAATTCAGAGAAAATCTAAATACACTGATAGCTTTGACAATGAATGTTAAGTGTATCAAAGACCATGGGGTTTGTAGGAAAAAGTATTTTAAAGAATCCTTAAGAGATTCCTACAGAGATGTTCTTTTCTTTTCCTCACATGGCTCCCAACACTTTGCTTCCAACTGCAGCAAGTAATAAAACCCATTTCTTTCACTCCTGGGGTACTTCAGGACTCAAAACCAGACTGACTCATTCCCTGTGTGGCCTAAGAATATTACTTTACATCCGGTTTTTGTAAGTAGTGTAGGGGTATAGCACATCACATAGTAACTTTATCAATTTTCTTTCAAACTGAGAAACAATTGTGAAGAAAACTTTCTAAATGTCAGAAAGCAAGCACTGCAATACCCCAAAGCTTTGCAAACTATCAAGTCAGAGTTTCAGTAATGACAGTTCACTCCTGGTTATAGATTTTTCTGAATAGTGATAAGTATCTCTACTTACATTTTAAAAGAAGAATACATATTTTTATTGCATTTTAACTTGAAAAGAAAACATGAGCTAATTTCCTAGCAGTTAATACATGAGCACATGTGAAATCATCCAACTAAAGTAACTCGTGAAATATTTGCAAGAGATGAAAAATACATGCTTCAAAATACTGTTTTTGCCTTATCATAGGTTGCCTTTAAATAAAACCGTGTGACTATCAATTATTTAAATGGTTGACAGCTTCACTTGTGGGGAAATTAGATGAACACGCCAAGCCCAAATTAATAGTTTAAATGTGCTCACAGCTGACAGGAAGTCTCTCCAGAGGATAAGAGGGACTGCAGAGAAAATGATCTGCCCCCTCTGGAGAACATCGCCAGCTCTCCGTTCCCATGTTAAAGATTTATCTTTTTCTGATAAATCTTTCTACTGGGAAAAATTAAACGTTTAAGTCATAACAGAAGGAGTCCAAATGACAGCAGAAAAATGTAAGTAATTCATGATGAATTTTCTATATATTTTATGTTCATGTTTTTATGCACGTAATTGATTAAAATTCCAGTATAGTACATCTCAAATCCTGCAGACAACATGACTTCACATCTCTCACTGATTGTCATCAGCAGTGGTTGATCTTCTGTGTGATTTACTGCTGGTTCAGCAGCTGACAGGGAGGCTCTGTAGCTCACAGGGACTGCAGAGAAGATAATCGGCTGACCTTTGGGTGCTCTGGAGCTTGGCATGTCTGCACAGATATGTCCAGCCCCGGCCAGCTGCTTTTTCTACAACCATTCGGGAAAAAGTTCCAGTCCCTGAGAAACAGGACTGACCATCTAAAGAACAGTTTTCATCAGAACTCTGAATTCGGCACCTGCTGCAATAAAAACCAATCACCTCACCCTTTCAAACACTGGCACTTGTGACCAGGTGACTTTGCTCCAACTTGCACAGTGTTTGTCATTCTGTTATTTATCATCATGATTGTTCCTTGCTGTTGGTTTTATATATGTATATTTACAAGCACTATTTAGTGGCAACTGCTCTTTCAGCAGTATAATGGCAATAAAGGCTTTGAATTTATATTATAGCATTTATACTTTGAGAAGTTCAGAAATAAAATGAAAATAAAAACAAGGACAGAACTAAACAAAAGCAACATTGTATTTCTGTTTTTGGTACAAAACAATCTGTAGAGAATCCAATCAGTTTTTACTATTAGGACAAGAATATATGCTATTTTATTAAGGTATAATAAAGTATTTTGATTCAGTAGAGTGCTGTATCATTATAAATATGATTTAACTTTGTTATTATTTATATATAAACACATTGCCTGTTTTGTGATTAAAGATGTATCTTTGTAGATAGTTGATTGATGCTTAGTTGCTTATGGCGTAAAAAATTAACTTTTGAGAGAAGGCATAGACAACTAAAGACTTTTTCAGACAATTACTCCTTTTCATTCAAAACCTTTGCTTATGTCAACACGTGATGTTCATTTTAAAGGGTAAATGGGTGAAATAAACAAATGTTTGACTCGTCTGTAGAATGATTTTAACTGAATCGTACATCACTATTTCTGCTGATGGAAAAACAGCAGAACAAAGAAAAATGGTTCCTCAAGAATTCCTACACAGCGTTTCTTTCTACAACGCTGATGAAATACGTGACAGCTCCCAAAGGAGCTTAAGGCAAAATTAGCTTCACACTGATAGAAGGAGGTATGGGTTATTCATGCAGCAAATTTCAGTTGCACAAAAATTAAACTGAGCTCGTCAGCAAAGGTGATTGTAAATGGGAGCACATTCCCTATTTTCCTAGTGTAGCTTTGATTTGGTCAGAAATTTTAATTGAATGTTCTTTTTATAAGCATAAAAAATATAAAAGTGCTTTTTTACATAGTGATGTCAGATTAATAAACTGTTATGAAAGGGTTTGTCATGGAAAATAAAACTTTTGCTTATTTACTGGGAAGAATTAACTGATAAAGAAGGTTTCTGAGCAAGCGTTATACTTATGGAACTGAACTCTTTTTAGTGAAGATATTTTTTCTTCTCTTTCCAACCAAGAACTCATCCAAACCAGGTTCGGTTTAGGAACAGAGCTACCAATTAACCAGAGATGGGAGAAACTTAGAGAAACTCCCTACAGGAGCGACATGGGTGAAAGGCACTGTGTATGTGACTGATAAAATATAAAAGGAGAATTGTATGTGTTAAGTTTCACTTCTTCTTCTTTCTTCTCTCTTGCTTTCCTTTTCTCAGATGCTGATATTAACTCTGATTTTCAAAATAAAATGTGTAAAGACAAATGTGCATTTCTCTGATTGATTCAGTGTATCACTCTCTCCCAAAGCGAAAAAAATTTTCCGATTAAGTTTAAAGTACAATGAAAGCAAACTATAGGACTACATTTGACACAAAGCACTGAACAGATAAACATGGTATTCATCAGTTCTTTAAGAGACCTTTTATGTTTCTAAATGGACACATTTGACATGCAGCTCCAGTTTCATCAAGTGTCCTTGTCAATTGTTTGAAGCAAACCATGGGCAATGTGTCCAATCTTTTACGATTACTGAAGGAATGAACTCGTTGTTCTGAGGTGATGACTCACAGAAAAGCCAGCAACACCGTCTCCCTTGAAACTGTTGTTTACACAGATCAGTATTGCACAAAGCCTGAATTGTTCCCTTAAAAGGCATTTTAAGGATTGTATCGGGACAAGCTTTGTGCAGCCTTTAGTTTGTGTCCAGCCTGGTGTTATTTACCGTTGACCCCAACACTAAAGGGGTCTCCTAAATACTACTGGAAAGCAATTACTTTGCGCAAAGTTATAAACAAAAACTTTATATGGCATGAAACCAGGAACCATGGTAACTTTGCTTTGTTTGGACCAACTCAGTGAAATGACATGCAAGACTTTGCAGCTCAAGTCATCTGATACTTCATCAGTTAATCAAGTGTTAGACCATTAGCATGTGCCAAAAACAACAACAACAGCAAAAAAAAATATTTTTTTTCTGTGTTTTATTTTTCAAGACTTAGTTGAAAAAATTAATAAGCTTTAGAAATAAAGAGCAGAATTGGAGTTTAAACCCATCAAGACATTTTTAGTATATAAATTGAACTGATTCCACATTTATTCTGTTAGAGTGTGTGTGCACGGTGGGTCTCTCTTTTATAATATGGGATCTGTTCTCTAAACACTTAAAACCCAAATGTGAATAAATCTGTCATATAAAAGAAGTGAAACAGTTTCACCTGATCATAAGATTACACATGAAGTATAAAACTTTTTATAGATCAAGGAAGAGTAAATATCACATTTTCCCACAAAACTAAAGTACTGCCACTTTATTTATAAATGTGAGCTACTTTTACCAGGATCAACAGATTTATAAATCTTGATAAATAGAGGTTCTATCTCCACTATTAACCAGAACATATTGTTTTCCTATTGTAACTAATCTTTGTTATGTTTTGTCCAGAATTGTTTCTATTAATATTTTACTTAAGTGGCTAAAATTAAACAGTTTCTGTCTGGGAGACTGACTTTTGCACCTTTTGATAATTGGGGGCAATAAATTCATGAAAACAATCAACTGAAAAGGCAACAAAGATTGCAAACCTTTTTCCAACACTTATGTCTCCAGTTGATGGAAATAAATCCACTCTATTATTAGATTTACCACTCCTTTACAGGTGGCTGTACATGTTTTTATTCTATTTAATTAATCATAACTGAGGAATAACATGGCACATTTGACTAAATTAGTATGTTATATTTGTGTATTCACAGAAAACTCTTTCTGGGAATCCCAGCAGAGCTATATCTGGATCGTATTATCATAATATCTAATAGCTAACCCAGATCACAATAACACATGTAGGTCACACAGACATAAACAAATCCCCGAACAGAAAAACAACGCAGTCTGTGGATCGTTTGGGCCGTGATCCACGTGCAGCTGCACTTGAGCTAAAAACTTCCAATCAGTGCAGCTAGATAATAAGTTACCTGGTCAGATAGAGATAGCTCAGATTATTTGTTGCTAAGTATGTACTCCTAGATCGTTTTATTATTAATTTCTAAAGCATGTGAAAACATTTCATCACCCTGCTGAAATGAAACAGAATCTCAGAAAATAACAGCGACAATCAGTCAGAAAATAAATCAAGATCCAGGGTTTTTCTCCAAACAGTTGAAATTATTTGTTTGATTTTTAACCTTTTATTATAAATCCTCCAATTAATACCAACTAGAATAATTACAAATTTCTGAAAGTTTAATTATTTTCTTAAGGAGTGATTGTTCTCTCCGAATATAACCTTGTTTCATGGCAAACTGATTTTTCTCTGTTCATTTTTGATAGAATCAAATATTTTTACACTTCAGTTTGTAATTTATGAAATTTGATTCAGGATTGAAACTAAATATAATGTGACAGGCACCGTTTTCTGCAGCTGTAAATTCTCCTGCGTCAGGTATAAATAATGAAGGCATGCCAAAGTGATGAGAAAAATATTGAAAAGATAAAACAGCTACACAAATGACGTCCAGGCAGTGGATAAAACATGCAGAAGATTTATTGGGAAGGGATAGGTCAGCATAAAATAAACCTTACTCTCCCATAAATCTACTCTGCAGCGAACCATTCAGCCTTCCAAGTCAGTTTACGGCATCTCTATAAAGACGCCAATGTTTGTCTTCCACTCCAGCTAACTTAAATATGAAAGCCGTCATTAGCATTGAATCTGATGTCCAATAATCTTTAAAGCTTTGGTGATATGGATGATGGATTGTGTGAGAGGTCTACAACAGAGGAGAAGTTGTAAAATAGTAAGAGCAGTGTTTGTATATACTTCACATCAATCGTGCAGATTGTGTGTGTTTCACTTTAGTGATTTGTCTAAATCCAAATTCATATTATTTTTGTTAAGCTCTGCTAATGATATAAAATGGATCAGCATGCACAGTGCAAAGCATAAATTGCTTTATTGGATTTTCATTCTAGCGGCTATAAATAGAAAATAAAACCTTTAAAAATATTTATAACAAATATTAGAGAAAGTTTTTTGAGAAATTTGACTTTACAAATATGATACAAAAAAAACGATTCACAGATTAACATCTGGATAGTGTTGCTGTGATATGGCAAATCTTTTTACAAACTCGAGAATCTATTTAACATACACATACACAAATTATATTTTTCAAATTAGTCTGCAGTTTATTCCAAATGCTTGCAAACATTAACATGTTGTGAATCATAGGTGGCTGATGCAAAATATGGCCAAAACAAGAAATTTTTCAGTTGTCATAGAGGAAGAGCTCATAACATTCCTTCAAATAAGTTTTTCTGTTTGGTGGAGGGTTTCGTTGTTCCCAGTCAGATGTCTTTAAATTAACTGCAACAACAAACATGAGGGGAAGATTTTGTAGTGCATAGACCAAAAGATACCAATCCATCTTAAAATATGGAAAGAGCTGTATAAAACACAAGAAGTTTCAAAGGACCAGGACAAACGATTACTGACATTCATAAGTGAAAGACGCCTTTGTCTTTAGATTAAATTTTGATGGCAAATAAAAAAAAAAACATTTGATTAAATTTATTTATTTACAATGCATAAAACAGATTTTGAAATGAACAATTTCTCAGTAAATGTACTTCTAGTTGTTTTATTAACATGAAATTTTTCCAATAGGTTGGCAACAAACCAAATAATTCATGTAAAGAAACTTAAACAAACTAGTGCATAAATTCAGATATTTGTAAATTTTAAAAGTACATATAGTACTTGGCTTAAATATTTCTCTTTTAAAGAATTTCATGGATCTCCCTCTACTTCAAATATGTACCTTTTAGTTACGATAGTAGAATTTTATATTCTGGGAATTGTTTCCTGAAGTCAGAATGCTGAACTGTTCAATAAATAATCATCAATGGTTTTCAACAACAAAAAAACAACGGAGTGAGCAGTTTTCATGGGTTGTTCTTTAAGACAATAAGGTGATAGGTAACGGAAATTCACAAAGTATTTCTTATTGTTTTGTATAATATAGTGTTGCTCTGTTTAGTTGTGATGGTTCAGCTATCAGGGCTGCGCAGTGGGTAGCGCTGTTGCCTTGCAGCAAGAAGGTCCTGGGTTCGATTCCCGGCCTGGGGTCTTTCTCCCTGTGCATGCGTGGGTTCTCTCCGGGTACTCCGGCTTCCTCCCACAGTCCAAAAACATGACTGTCAGGTTGATTGGGCTTTCCAGATTCTCCTTAGGTGTGTGTGTGTGTATGGTTGTTTATCTTGTTTGTCTTTGTGTTGCCCTGCGACAGACTGGCGACCTGTCCAGGGTGTACCCCGCCTCTCGCCTGGAACGCAGCTGGAGATAGGCACCAGAACCTCCCAACCCCGTTAGGGAGAAGGGTGACTGGAAAATGGATGGATGGTTCAGCTGTCATTCTTCTTATTATGATCATCTTTTTCATGTCTATTTTTATTTCTTTCAGATTAAACTCCAGTAAGTGTATTTGGTTTCCCAAGTGTGTTGGCCTTTCGCTGTGTAGTTTTTGGTCTCTTTATTGGCTGAGCTGTGATGTAACATATAATTTAGAGAGGCTTCACAGCTTTAGAGCTATCAATGACAGGCTGATTTACAATCCGAACACTTCGGATAAGAATAGGCTACAGAGGACAGATTCATGAAGCCTCATTAATGTGATTCAGTGATTTCATTAATCTAAAACACATTTTAAATGGTCTCATGTCTTTATGAGAGAACAGTTAACAGAAGGTTAACTCTGCTTTGTGTAAAACAATATGAAACAAGCTTCCTCCAGAAAGATATACTTATCTTTTAGGTAAAGGCCCCACTGCAAGAAGTGCATAAAAGCAAAAGGATTTGTGCACTTTCTTAATGTACTTTGAAATATAAATGAAAATTCACTGTCAGCGGTGGAATATATGAAATGCCCCATTGGAACTATAAAGTCACACTAGGAAAAGTGATACCAATGTGTCTTTTTATTGCTTTTGAAAATAAGTTCTTAATGATTAAGCTCACACACATTAGTATTTAATGGTGGATACCAGACTATCAGACATTTATAGCAGGTATTTCCTTTGGTCATAAACATCACAGAGAACAGACTTTGATACCATTTCAAATGAAATAAGAGCTGTGATAGTTCCTTTGAAAATGCAATCTAGGGATGAGGCTATCAAAACTTTTAAATTAAAGGTCTTCATCTTACAATGTGCTTCAGACATTATTCTTATGTTAAATATATAGATAATTACATGATTATTAAAGCTTTCTCCTGCAGCTCAAATCTGGATCTTTGAGTGTTTTTAAGATGGTGTCTTCCAGCACAGAAAATAAGCTTAAATATCTTTCTAGAATTAAAAAAACATATTTAAGCACTTGGTGAAATTTGGACATATTAGCTAACCTTAGGAAATTATATGACTTGGGAATCAGAGGACTTAAATTTAATGTTTAATGTCTTAATACAAAATATGATGTTTACTGAACCACTTCACAACAATGTAAAAATTATGAACGTGGAGAATATTCAAAGACATTCAGACTTAAGCTCAGAGTTTTCTTTCCTTCAGAGAGTCAATTGGTCTTATCCTTTGCCTCTGGAAAAGGCCTTCTCCTGTAACTTACAAGCATGTTATCTGTTCCTGGGAGCCAAACAAATTTATTTATTCTGTCAATGGATTTTGACTAGTAAACAAAGAGTACCACGAGATTAATTAACCTTGGTTGTGTGGCAAAGATTTTGGAAAACAAGTCAATCTGAGAATTAACCAAGAGACCGATGGTCTCAAAATGCCACATCATGTCATGCTCATCATTTTTAACCCCCTCCCTGATACGTCACCTCACATCGCCTCCTAAAAATCTCTTCAATTATTCAGCAAACATAAATTATTAACTATCATGTGGGTCACGTCTCCACTGCCCACACATTTCCTGCAGACCGACCTTTCAATTTCTTGGCAGCCAGATTGTCTAACATGGATATTATTGATTAACATAGCAATCCCAGCCACGTATTCCACACTCTCCCATCGCCATCGGCAAAATGAAACACAAACTGTGATGACTAACTGAAGCCTGTATGTTTTCATTAGTAATGCGTTCCTTAACCTCATTTATCCGAGCCAATTCCATCAAACACGCCCTCTCTCTTCATGTCATATGTTTAAGACTGAGTAGTTGTTTTGTTGAGTTTACCATATTTGGTAATAAAAACTATTCATATTTTGTTGGAAGGATCCTGTAGAAATGATGATGATACAGATTTTTTTCAGAAATTAAGACAATACCAGAAGAAGGAAGAAAATGTTGGAAAACTGGCCAGAAACTGTAACTTGTTTTTCATTCATGACTCATTAATAAAGCTGATCTTTAGTAAAAGTAAAATTAGTAAAATGAAAACAGCTTGAAAAGTAAAAATAGTGCCTTTAGTCTTTACGGTTGTCAAACACAGTACACCTTCACCATATCAGAAGCTAATCTATGCAGAAAAGCTTGTCCTGACAAAAACATACCTCCAAGAGCCTCATATAGTGGTCTTTTTCATGATTATATAATAGTACTTTTATTTTCATAAAGCCGCCTTGCAACATATCATTTTATAGATGATACCCCATTATGAATAATGCAGGCTTTGCATGAATGGCAAGGAGGTACTCTTTCAGATTTAATTCTTATATATGATTGTTCAAGCACATTGAGTCACAGATTTTTTTGTCAGTAGAGTTGAATATCAAATAACTGTCACACAGTAGGTGGGAAGCCACTTCTCATAATGAGAAGTGGCTTCCCTTGAACATATTTGCACATCAAACAGGGCAATAAATTTGAATGAACGATGTTAAAATGCGTAAATCCAGAGCAGTCAAAAACGAACATCCGATAAAGTTATGAGACAGATAGATGTACAGCAGTCTTGATGACTGTGGTTGTAAATTTAAAACGATGAGATGTCATACACACTGTTTACACCAGAGGGGTTGTTAAAGTCAACACAGTCATAAATGTAGATGGAGTATATTTGAGGTGTTTGAAAGTTTAGAAAGCTCTTAACTTTCTTTTAAATATTAATTATGAAACATAACTGGTTAGCCTAATGGTAGGATTTAGGAGGCCTCAGGATACTTTCTACACTACAATATAAACTAGAATGAACAGCTGTTGTCTATTTTGAATTAATAAAATTCTGCTTTTTATGTTGTTTTAGGGGTGAATCCTTCTTCCTCACTGACTGGCCTTTCAGTCAATGTCAATGCAAAGCTTATTTGACAGTGGTATAGTGACCCTCTTTCTGGCTTTACCCAGCATCCTTACAAAGTCTTTTGCTTTTTATTGCACATACTATACACTAAAACTTGTCTGTTTCTGTCCCGATTGGTCCAATGGCTGGGCATTCCCATCTACTTTATATTTGTCAACAATTTTTTGAAGAAATGAGCACAGTTTCTCCACGCATCTGTAAATTATTCCTAGAAAAGAACTAGACATATGTATTCCCACAGTTCTCTTCTCTTCTTGTGGGATTTATTTTCATTTTCTCTTGAGACAGAAAGTTTGAGTTATTGCCTTAAAACACACCCGTTTGTGTTGCTCCACTTAACTCAGATGCTGAGAATTACCAGTCGAAATAACCTCTCAGAAGCTTACAAACCCATGATTTCATAAACTGGGTTTCCCAAATGAAGTAATTTTAGAGAATGTACAAATTTTAATTTGAAGAAAGAAAGAAAACAATTTTCGTGTTCTCTGTAATTATTATACAACAGTTACAAAGTCTAAATAAGCTGGAAAATTCTAAGATAAAACATAGGAAGATTACCATCTTCATCCCTTTATGCCCACAGTAAAGAAATTTTAATGGGTGTCATCAGCAAAATAATATATCATCATACAAAGCTCAAATGATCTCAAATGACAGTAAGTACACTGCTCTCCATGGATTTCAGTTAAATAATAAAGGCAGCTGTCAAGGCCAAAAAGGGTTTGACTTGCAAGGTGTGTCTGATAAGCCAAGCCTTTGCACAATAATGATTGACAAAAGAAGAAAAGAGCAAGTAAAAAGAAAACTGAAAACAAAACAAACAAAAAAAAAAACAGGCTTTAAAGTGTAGGGTTGAAGATTTAGGTCAGTCAGACAATCAATGATTCCCATTTGGCCTGCAGCCAAATGGGAATCATGTTCAGTCAGTTATTCCCTGAATTTTCTGATATTTTAAAGTAAAAAAAAAACAGCAATATGCATAAGTCTTATTATCCAAGTTAATAGCATTTGTCACACAAACGTTCTCCAGTGTTTTAAGGGTGAAGTGACAATTACAGTTTTTTTCACTCTACATGGAGGAACCCTAGCTCTATAGTTTTTACTATGACAAAAACAAATGTTCTTGACGCTTCAGTGGTTAACAAGAGATTCAGTGTTGATCACACATTTTTGCTATCAGTGCTTTTGAACATTTTTAACTGGCAGCAAAGGTTTGTACACTGAGCATTTGACTGAATTTCTTCCGTCAAAATCATACCCTTATCCAACACAGACCATAATGACTTTGTAAAAGGGCAGTTCTTAAAGGATAATTACTTTGAAAACAATGAGATTTTCTGTATTTCTTACAGAATTGCTTATTAAAAGTAAGCAATTATTAGGGATAGAGGGCAACAGTGAATTGAAGATGCTGAGAACAATTCCCAGTATTTAGACTAATGGTTTCTTCATGGTGTGTGTGTGTGAAAAATTGGGCTTCGTGAGCTCGTTAAAAAGCCTCCCAGATGTGTTGGTGGCATGCCAAATGCTCACAGAGATGTGTGAGTGCTGGTAGGTTTTATGCCACACCAAAACAAAATCAGTATATATATTGGGTTTGCTATGTTCAGTCCTTGCTATCTTTCAGATGTTTGAAAAACTGTTTCACTTTTGGAAGGTCACAGGTCTGTGTTTTAATTTAGAAGACTGACAAAAAGGGCAAACCTGCAAAAAAGGGCAAAACATATCTATAGATATTTGGTCTGTAATGTATAACCCGCCCCCCTTCTTTTTTGATGTGGCCACTTTCATTACCCAAAGGTTTTCACAGCTGCAATTCTTAACACTCTGAGTTGAGCAGGTCTCGAATCCTTCAGAGTCTGGCTAGTTTGCTTTTTTTGTGATAATTAATTCAGATCTTACCAGGCAGGAAGGCAAATTAAATCATGGACTGCAAAACAGCAGTCCATCCATTCAAGATCCAATAACCCATATTTTCTCCTCAAATTGCTGAGGAGAGCTTAACAAGTATTCGATATAGGCCAGGATGGTATTTGTGCATGGATTTATTGGTCTGCCTTAGGAGTCTTATTTGCAGCACGTCTGTCCAAACTTGCAGTTTTCTGTGATTAGCACTTTTTATTTTTTCATTGTTTAAAACGTAGGCCCAGCAGGCATTTTAAACTTTAATCAAAACTTAATAAGAAGGTGTGAGCAGCTGAACTTTTTAACAATGAGATGGGGTGGCTCTGTCGTCATCCATGAATCTGCTGGTAACTGTTTAACCCACAACAGCAGACCACTGAGCCCCAGAGCCATAAAACTAATCAGACAGATGATGAGGTCAAAGGAAAATTTATGAATTTCTCTTTAGTACCTCATAAAACCTTATCAGTACTCATTAACTCATGAGAAAAACTTGGCTCCCATTTGTAGGAACTCTGGTCACATGACTGCTTGACTACTGGGCTTGAGGGTTTAAAAGGAAGCCTGTGGAAGGAGAAAAAACAAACACACTTAACTGAGCATCTGCTGAGAACAACCAAGAGACCAAAGAAGCTGCAAAACAACCTGCTGCCAACAACCACCATGAAGACCACCTTTGTTGCCGTTGCTCTCCTTGTTCTGGCTCTTGGCTTGACCTCTGAGGCTGTGGAGGTTGAAGTAAGTGATTATGAGGTTTTTGATTATTACATACATGATTACATACTTCCTCCATCACAGAGGGAGCATCATGTAGCTTTCTACCATCTGGCTTAGGCTACAGAAACCTGTGTATCTTAGTCTTTGCACATATTTTGTCAATGAGTCATTAATAACCACTAAATCTGCTTTTTCCTTCAGGAAAATGGATTGATCTTCTCTCTGGAGGCCGTAAAAAGGCTTCAGGAGCTATCAGAGAGCAGAGCCATGACCGGCCAACTGAACCCCAGGTTCAGGACAAGCCCCATTTCACTCTGTGCCGAGCCCATGCTGCCCCAGGAGCTGCTGCCCCTCTGCAAGCAGACAGGAGGGTCCGCATCTCTGGTCAGACTAGGTAAGATGATTAAAAACTAAGCAGCTCATTTAAATTTTAAGCACAAATAGCAAGTCATTGATATGAAATGATGTGAATAATGTGTGACTGAGCTCTCATCTGTCTGATTTTTGCCTTCATTTCAGCTGCGGTTCCCATGGATGTCTGTGAGATCTGCGCGTTTGCTGCCTGCACTGGATGCTAAACTCCCATTGCAAGCCAGAAACCTCTTGCCTCGCTTTAGGCTGGTGATCTTTTTGTCCTCCCATCCCCTTTAAAACCTGATAATTATTTTCCCGGAAATGATGAGCCAATGGCTTTATCCCTGATGTTCTGCCTCAGTGGGCACTTGATATATTTTTAAATATCTATCAGACCTAAAACTGGCCACAAAATATATTAATCAGACTGAGGAAAGTTTAGAAAACTGTTACTATAGCGTGTTGACGTTTTTTTATCATTCAACTGACAGCTCTTGCCAAACAATTTATTTTGGATTTTACATTGGATGTTACATTTCTCTTACCTTGCTTTATATATTTAAAGAAATGTTTTCTTTTCGCATTTTTATATTATTGTTATTTTAAATAAAAAGCATTCATTCAATGGCCTTGTACATATTGTGCTTTTTCTTAAAAAGTGTGTGTTGCAGCAAATACGTGTCTAAATTATGTTGAGAAATTCTCACTTACAGCTGGAAAATATAGCTTAGAAATACAGCAATTGATTATCCAAATTATTTGAATTTAATTCAAACAAATTAAAAGATTTATTTGAATTGTATTAATTAATACATTTCCAGATCCAGTTTTTTGACATGCTTCTTAAATCTCCTGTGAGATATTACATATCTTATTCATTATTACACAATGAATGAGCCTGAGCTTGCCCATGGTCCTTTGTGATCATGGGCAGCGAAGGATGACAATTGGAGGTGGGAGGGGATGCTCTTAGTGTGCACCCTAAGATGCCACCTTGGGTGGTTGCTCATGTTGCCCATATCAGAAACTGCCACTAATTACAATTAATACAACTCATTTTACAGCCAAGTAGATAGCCAGCACTTAAAACATTGTAATTTTCTATGAAATTCATAAAAAAAGAAAAGCTTTAAGAAAATAAAATGATCAGAAAGCAGAAAGTCCTTGTTCTTTTATTCAGATCTGATTCTATTATGTTTTAAACATTTGTTATGGCAGTGGAGACAGTTTAGTTCAAAAGTGAAGCCAAAAGTGAGGCCAAATCAATCATAAGATCTCACAAGGAATGTATGTTCTAATATAAAACATTTTATTATTTTGTTTATTCAATTAATTTGAACCTGTACATGTACATACATACATTGGCTGCTACTCATGAGTCTAATATCTTTTTACACTGGAGCATTTAAAGACCAAGTATGATAGAGGATGAATTATTATGATTACAAATGTCTTGGAAAACAAAACTTTTGCTTATTTACTGGGAAGAATGAACTGATAATGAAGGTTTCTGAGCCAGTGTTAAACTTATGAAACTGATAATGGAGGTTTTGGTGAAGATGTTTTTTTCTTCTTTTTCCAACCAAAACTCATTTGAACCAGGTTTGATTTAGGGAGGGAGCTACCAGTCAACCAGAGACGGGAGAAACTGACAGAAACTCCCTACAGCAGAGAGATTGGTGAAAGGCTCCAGGTATGTGACTGATAAGATATAAAAGGAGAATTGTACGTGTTAAGTTTCACTTCTTCTTCTTCCTTCTTCTCTCTTGCTTTTCTTTTCTCACATGTTGATACTTACTCTGATTTTCTAAATAAAATATCCAAAGAGAAATGCACATTTCTCTTATTGACTCAGTGTATCGCTCTCTCTCCCAAAACGAAAAAGGATTTTCCTAAACGCAGACAAAAAAAGTAATCACCCTAGACATTATAAATTAGTTTTCAGTTTGTATAGTTAAAAACAAAAACAACATTTCATCAATTAAAATGTTTTCCTCAAACAAAAGAATGACAGTACACAGCCATGTATTTTGGGGAAATTATTAATAGTTCACATTATTATAAAATTAAACTGTCTTAACTCTTCCAAACTACTTACTCTTCCATTACTTCTACACAAACAATTTGTTCACACACAGCTTTTTATAAACTATAATCCGTATTTTAAAAATAAATAATATTTAACACACCACATGATGGTGCTCAGGGCACACTCAACCAGCTGACTGGTTGAGTGTCTATATGATTACATTCAAATGAACGCAAAATAATGGGGGGATCTTTTGTAGATGCTGTACTTTCACGCTACTGCAGCCTCAAGATTGTTATAAAAACTCGAACAAGCAACCATAAAGTCTAAAAGTCACATTTATTAAATTACCCCCAGCTCACCTGAGGTTGGTTGATTACTCTGTTACTAAAACATTTGTTTACAATGTACACTATATACACGTGGTTGTAAAAGTTAACAACCATGTATATATACACGTGAATACAAATTTCAGTGCATATACAACATGTACTGAAATTTGTATTCAAAATTCAGCAATGTAAATAATTCATTTTGTGCAGCTAAATTACATTATCATACAGCTCAGAGCCCCAGTAGTTCTTGGAACATCAGCAAATCCTCAAACCTGTTAATTTAATTGGCTAACAGATAACTTAATTAACAAACCATATGGAGAAATTCAGGCTCAGATTGCTGCACTGAAAAATTCAAATTTGAATAGGTAGTCAAGTGTTTGTTGTTCTATTCTCGAAGTTTATTTAATTAAAGGTAAGAATTAGAAACAGAGTGGAGTTTTTCTAATTCAAAAGTTCTGTATGTTTCAGTTGCAATATGGCTAAAAATAATTAGTTATGCAGTGCTGAGATGAAAAAATAAAGGTAAACTATGGTCGAAACTTTCAAGTGTAACAAAAGCATATGCATGACTTTTACAGCTGACAACATTCTTCTCTTGTTCCTTTTTTCCACAGCAGCTAATTGCCCTATGAAAGCAGCAGGTACTAATGAGTTACATAATTCTAAATCAAAGTCAGTGAAAATTTAGTGCCTTGTTGATTTTTCCAAGCAACCTTTTCAGTCTGCTATTGCATGTGTGTGTTTGTCAAGTTTCTTTTAAATTCATGACAGAACAGCTGATGTTTATATATACTGCATCATGATCACACACAGAGACAGAAAATAGACTTTTTATTTGGAAAATGCATTCAACTGGGATATTTTCCACAAGAAGATAAATTCAATATAGTACATTTCTATGATAAATTACATAAGTTATAACTTATGTATTGATTTGTTGTGGCTAGAAATCACAGATCATGGAAAAAACGTTCATGTTGTTTTGGACAGAGGTGTTAACTTTTACAACCACGTGTATATAGTGTAACTCAATTTACTATCATTGGAAAAAATTTTGCTAGAATTAAAGGTTTCTTGTGATGGCCAAGTCTATGGTTTCACTCCAGGCTGAGTTCACCTTTGCACATTTTATTCATCCAAACACATTGACACTTGAATTTGGAGTGACATTTTCATTGGTTGGTTTAAATACAGTTGTTCTATTTGTAACCATGAACATTCAGCTACTCATGTATTCATTGTTCATCTTTGTGCTTAATACTAATGAAGCTATAGGCATAAATTCAAACTGGAGGATTCCATTCATCTCCCCTGCCCAATCAAAGATGTCGTCATGCGCCTCGATTCCAACGTATCGGTGATGGTTGTCTCCTCCAATCATTAAGCGTCGCTTGGTGCTTAGTTTATTAAGAAACTTAGCTGTACTGTGTTGTTAGTTGTAGTTACTGGTTGTAGTGACTTTTGTTACCCCTATTTTGTCACAATGGTGTTACCAGCCAGCATGTATTCATCATTTCTTTGTTAAGTCAGTTATGTTTTGTTTGTACAGTCACTTAGTTTTGCTTCTTGACATTAATTATGAGCACAACATACATTTTTTGTAAATGTATTTACAAAAACAATTTTTTTAATAATTCCAGAGACTCAATTTTCTCTCGGTCCATCACGCTTGTCATAACCTGACACAGAAAAATTGGTGCATGAATTTATGTCCAGTAAGTTAGATTACTGCTCTGATGTCTTTGCTGGTGGAAAAATAAATCAGGCAGCTGCAGCTCATTCAAAATGCTGCTTAAAGAGCAACACAAAGGAAAATGGACCCTATTATGATTCTTAAGTCACTGCACTTAGGATTAGATAGATTTAAACTTTTGCAGTTGGTCCACAATGCAATAAATTCTGTAGCCGTTTTCTTAGTTTCTCATGAATGATAAAGAAATGACCTGATGATTATACTAGCATATCAACATTGGTTGTTTTGTTTGTTTGTTTGTTTTTATACTGCAGTACTTTTAAAATCTTAGAGGTTTTTTTTTATTATTTTGATGTTTATCCTGTGTTTATTCTCCCTTTAAACCTTCATTTTCTGGTCTCCATCTGCTCAAAGTTTCATCTCACCATGCAGTGGCATGCCTATTAGGTTCATTTACGATTCAAAATTGGCTCGCGATTTGAGACGTGAAAGTGCATGGTCCTCTGACTCTGTCATGGTCCTATGATGGATTGGACACCTGTGCTTGTTCTAATGCTAATGAAAGCATGCATATGCACTGAGCAGTTTCCCATTTAAAATTCAGTCAAATACAACGCTTATTTTGAGTAGAAACTTTTAAAGGGAAATTTGTGGACAAAACTGAGAACAGGAAACTGATGAATGTGTGGAGAGCTGTGGTGCAGCTGACATAAATTGTATTGCAACACAGCCTTGAGCGCAACAAGGTCTCAATTAAATCACTCCCACACTCCAAACATGAACTGGCTTTTCATTGCTGATCAAATAAATCCAGACTCTGACTCACTGTTACATCACAGATGCAGAGACAGAAAGACACAAACCTGTCCTCTTGGAGAACAACGTTCTCTGTTCAAAAGTACAATGTAATACATCCATTTTATCGTTTTCTAATTTTGGGGGAATTTAAGTTTATTTATTCTTGGAAAACTGTTTTTGGATATCAAAATGTCCAATCAGTACTCCAAATTTGTACAACGAGGCTGTTTTTCTACCACCCATTCCATTGGTTTGTCAATGAACTGCTCTGTGACTGTAGGGAAAAGAATAGAGAACAAACAGCAAAGAGCTTAAACTGTCATGTTTTGTGGTAGTAGGTGGTGAGGAAGATGCTGTGGACCCAGGTTGAAATGAAGAAATAATTTAATGATGGTGAAGTCAGAAATACCAAGTCCAGGCAGCACAGAATGAGCTAAAGGCTAATAGCTCAATGCTGGTAGAAACAGGTAAAACAAGAGACGTCTGACAGCAGACTTGACATGAGGCGACGACTAGACAGATTAGACAAGGACCCTACAATGACCACAGGTGGGATTAAATACACACAAGGTGACCAGGGAAACGAGACACAGCTGGGAACAATGAAGGGGTAGACAGGACAACACAGAGACTCAATAGACACAGAAACCTAACTGAATACACAGAAAAACAAAATCCTTACATAAACTCTAAATATTTAAATTTTAAACTCTTTGCTTGGTTATAAAGATGGTATTTCTAGATCAAGCAAACCACAATTTAAAGGTCTTGCAGCCGACTATTTCAGTACAAATCTGCTGAAATTATTATTTTTAAAACACACTCTGATTCTTGTTGTGTATATGAAAGCATTCTGACCTACTTTTTTATTTTTTGTTTTGCTCCTAAATTGTGCATTTTGTTCTTGTCTGGACTGCCTGGACTCCACTGCATCAAGTTGTCTCATTCAGCTGGCAGCATACAGTGAAAGAACTGTTGCACAATGGAAGACTTTTATGACAACTGAAAGTGACATAGTTACTTGATTGTGCTATAAAATGGCACTGTGTGACTGGAAAAACACATAGTGAACCTTTAACCATTGTCCTGTTCTTAAACAGTTTGTTGTCGTAGTGAAATTGTCAGGACATGAATTTCTTCTATTTGCTTTACCTGACAACAAAGTTCATGTACAACTTGTTCAATATTTTTGCCTCTTTCAGCAAAAGTATAATTAAATGGAAGATTTTGTTTATTTGTGCTTGAAATAAGAAAGAACTTATTCTAATTTGTGTTAAGAGATTGGGATTGTATGAATTCTAATAAGTTTTAAATATTTTATCCTACTACATGGAGTTACAGTAACTGGACTGAATTTTCAACTTTTATATAATTAATCATTTATTTGATTTTACATTGCCCTTCGCTGGCCTTATTTATCACTCAAAACTCTTCATGCTTAAACCACATTCACCCAACAAAACCATACATTCATAAATCAACACACCAACTGGTAGCCAATATGGGATTATGTGTATTGCACATGAACAAATCAACATCTGATATAAAAAGCACATTTACTTCAATTTACTATTTTTATTTGAATTGCATTCACAAAAACATCTGTTCTTAATGAGTAAAAACACTGCAGTGTTACAAGTGGGAATTCCAGACACTTGCAAATATTATAAACACTTCAATAAATGACCTACATGATTCCGCTCGTTACACATACAGTTTGTTTATCATCCAACAGCTCTGCAGCTTCTATCTGTGAGAAAAGTCAATAGACAAGATTTATTAGGTGGCACTGCGGGATCTTGAGAGTTAGTTAAAAATCCAAAGTCAACACTGTGGTTAAAAGTGGTTCAAACACATGACAGAAGAGACACCATAAACAAAAAAAGAGGATCTAAATCACTCACTGTACATTGGAATAGCCTTTGATTATCTTTCTGAAGTCTCCATTCTTTTACAACCCCTGTCTTTCTCACTCTCAGGTGTCCATGTTAATAAATCACTTAACAATCTGTGCTACCACTTTATAAAGAGGCTGTGAAGGAATCCAGAGATCACAGAGGAAACGCTGCTTGAAACTGAGAGGTATCGTGAATCATCTGAAAATGAGGGTACTCGCTGTTGTCCTTGTTTTGGTTCTTTGTGTGTGGAGGGGAACTTTGAGTGTGCAAGTCATGGTATGTAAAATATATATATTTTTACTTTTGTATTTTCTGAATTCTTTTCTTACTGGTTCACACTTGCATGTGTTCTTTTAATCTTTCTAAGTAGCCTTTCCAATTTTGTTGTATTTAAAAAATAGAAATGAATTGGTCAAAGACAACTTGTAAAGAAGTATTTTTCTAACTCTGTATGTCAAAGATTTGGGTTGTGCAACACATTTATTATACCTGCAGCCTGTTCTCTAACTTTCCTCTGCAGGTTGGGGACAGGAGTTTTCCCCTGGAGGCAGTGAAGCAGCTGAAGGAACTGATTGACTTGGAAGACGACCTTAATCCTCACCTCACAGAGACAAGTACCACTGCCGTTTGCGCCCACCCTCTCCTGCCTCAAGTCTTTCGCCCAGTGTGCCAAGGGAAGGGCGCGGGAATTATTTTCTCGCGACTTGGTAAGGACAGGATGTTTGGGATTCTTTAGGCAATATAATTATGGGTTTTATGATAAAATGCTCTTTTCCCAAATCCACCTAATCCACAACTTGTCTTTGGGCAGAAGTTCTTGAATAGAAAAAGTCACTCTGGCTGTCTATAGAAAAATATTACTCTAATTTCTTTACAATAGGAATTACTCAAAAGTTAAAAAAACCCAAAAAACATTTAATATGTTTTGCAATTTTCCTAGAAGTTTAGGAAAATTGCAAAGCTGACAAAAGCTGACAAAGTCCCAAAAGTCCCAAAGCTCAATGTTAGAGTCCAGTGAGCATGTTTAATGCGTTAAATGATAACATTAAATGACATTATATTCACAAAAGACCAAACAAATATTTTTTATAGAATAGTCACCTCTCAACAAAACTGTCAAATTCAATATAAGGTTACAAAAAGCAATCTGAAAGAACAACAAGACATTTTCCACCTGACAAAGAGACCAAAGTAGAGATGTTCGATCACAATGCACATTGTCATGTTTGGTGAAAAAGACATCAGTTCAAACACCATATCCAAACTGAATAGAAATTTCAACTTAATTTTGCCATCTTTGCAGAGATTGAGTACCTTTGTACTTTGTACCTTGAAGTACTACAAAGTCTCATGTGAGGTTGTCTTTTTGGCAGCTTTAACTTTGCAAAAACTGGGTCATAGAATAGGACACATAACACAAACTACAGCAGTGGATGTAAAACAGAATGGTGAAATAAGAACAGTTATTATACTGGTTCAGTCAAAATCCAACCTTACCCACATAGTGGAATTTCTTATCATTATCATGTTCTGCATAGATGAATTCCAATAAACTTAAAAAAAACTGAAACAATATATAAAAAGAGATTCACCAAATTCTTCCACAAGGATTTGAGACTCCTAAAAACACTCTGATTTATCTGGTTGTGGCAATGTTTTGAAGTAATCATTTTCAAAGGGTGTACTTCTGTTGTTTTTGTCATTTTAGAATCTATCGTGTTTATACACTGAGCAAAGATTTACACAATAACAAATCTGGTAGTAAAAACAGAATAATTTGTTTTATTTGCATAAAACCTTCAGAGTAGCCTTTCCAATTTTGTTGTATTTAACAAAATACAACAAAATTGTTGTTTTACGTCAACTTTTATAATTTTGTTGTATTGAATGTGGTAGTTTGGGGGAAGGGTTGTAAGAAGTAACTTTACTCTAAATGTGCTTCCTAAAATGTCAGATTGTTTAATATCAACTGGGCT
Organism: Poeciliopsis gracilis; assembly: GCA_911649635.1. Taxonomy (NCBI): domain Eukaryota; kingdom Metazoa; phylum Chordata; class Actinopteri; order Cyprinodontiformes; family Poeciliidae; genus Poeciliopsis; species Poeciliopsis gracilis. The sequence goes on from CAJVRI010001403.1 coordinate 5,414,403, forward strand.
TCTCGAACACCTGCGCTCCTATTTTTCTTTTAGCACAGAAGTCTATTTCTGACTTTTGAGACAATAGTACAGGAAAGGCCTCCTTCCTAGAATCCCTGCTTAACCTTTAGGTTTATCACTCACACACTCTCCTTAAGAGTTTTGCTTGGATACTGACACTACACACACGCTTTGGTTAGTTTACTCAAATGCATTCCTAGAGTTCAAAGTTTACACATTGTATTATCCACATGCTGCAACTCCTGAACCATAAAGTACCTCTGGAATTATAATGCCAGAGAAGGGGCTTGTAAAAACTGAGCAAATAGTTTTTGGGGCCCTTTGAACCTCATCAAGCAGCATAATTGCTACTGTTATGAAAGGGAAATGGACCCCTTTATAATTATAGGCAACATTTAATTAAACTGAAAAGTTGGCGAATGATAGTACAAGGTTGAATGAATACTTATTTACCCTTTGTTTATTGTTTTTTTCAGTGCACATCATCATGTCAACCGATCCTTGTGAGATATGTGCCAACCCTTCCTGCTTTGGATGTCTGGACTAAAAGTCCCATCTGCTAGATGCTCAAACACATTGATTGAGAGCCTCAAGGGGAACTCATCTTCAATCACTTCATTTTCTGCATCTCTATGTTTAAGGCATCCATGGAAATAACAAAACCCACCCTGTCACCCACCAATAATCCCCAAAGGCCCCATGGCTCAGCGGTCAACAGAATAAATTTTGGATAGCAGTTACATTTGAAAATGATTAGACGTGGTATTTTTTTACATGCACATTGCAGATGTTGGCAATTATCTATTATTGCCTCAATGTTTGTTTCAGATAGTTACCACATCACTTGAATAAGACATTCAATTTGGTAGAAAGCCAGTGAAGTAGCAACTACATGTAACATAGATTTGGCATGCCTATTATGTTTGGACACTCATGGTGACGCGACGCCTGTAATCACAGCTTCCACAATCTTCAGACAATCTTCATTTAGTTTTATTTAAAGCTGCTCTCCAGCCTGCGTCGCTTCTAAATTGCAGCCGCTCATCTATAAACTGCACAACCAAATGAGTCTAATGGATCAGTTAATGGATAGATCAAATGAAAGAGGTGAACCATAACAATTACTCTAAAAAGCAGTGGTGACTCATGCATGTTTGTACCAGTTTGTTCCAACAAAATCTACATTACAATGTTTCCAAATAAAATATGATTTATTGCTTTGGTTAATGCTGTTCTTTTACTTACAATTCCAACAAATACTGTAATTGGGACATTAATGTATAAATATTTTACAAATGTTTATACCTTTGTAAAAGAAAATGCAGGCATCCATCTATCCATCTACTTATTCCAGTAGTGGGAGAAACCAGAAATCTACACGTCTCTTTTTCCACTCTTCAGTTCATTCTGGAGAGTGTTTCTGTGGAAAACAGTTCCCTCCAGTGCTTTCCGTGGTTATCCCAGGGTCAAATAGGATGTGACAAAAACCTCCAAAGGGAGCACTCTGAGACATTTTGATCACATCCCTCAACCACTTCATAAGTCTCAGGATTTAGGAGAATTTAAACCCTAAGCAGACTGTTTTTATGAACTAGAACAAAAATAGAAAAGAGGGAGACCTCTTGAGTTAGTTCAGTCTTTGATTTTTGTCACTGCTGGACAACTGTCGCCCTCTCGCGTTAATTCACTGACATTACAACCAAGTAAAGGATATCAACGTTCATAACCGACAGGTATCCGAACTTAATGCGCAATCATTTGAAGAGGGCCTGTTTACACGACAACAATTTCTGGTGAAAATGGAAGAGTTTAGCTGTGTTTACATGAAACCACCGAATGTTTCCTCTGACAAAGGCACAGTTTGACAACGGAGTGCAATGGTTCTAAAACGTACAGGTATCCTGTAAACAGAATAAATGGCCCTGGCTCATGCATAGTATGACGCATAACAGCTTCTTCCTACAATCCACAGAAGAAGAAACTACTGACAATGCTGGTGTAACTGTAATTTGTGTTTCCCCCAGCGTCTCTCCAAGGAGGCGCTTGTTCAAAGATCATAACAAGCACGCGCTTGTTCAGCGCTCTTATCTAGAGAACTACGGGCACCGTGAAAGCTCAAACAACGTAAAAGTGGAATATTTTTATTCCACTTTTTTCCAACTGCGTCCTACTCAGACACACATAGTGCGTGTTGTACCCCAGTATCTGATGGGGAATCGTGCTTTCAAGAAGAACTTTTGTTTTTTAAACACATACTGTTGAGAATATAAGTTTAGTTAGCATAATTATAGAGACAGGTAATATTAGATGTAGCATGAATTTTTAGGAGTAGACTTTACGACTGGTAAACTTAGATAAAAACTCGGGCTAAGACACCTGGTGACTCTCTGAGCTTCAACCTTGTACTCCCGTAAGGAGGGTTCGCAGACAGGGGGTGTCTGTTATCAGGAGAAATAAATTCTTTGGTGCTGGTTCAAGAGTTCAGTGAAACATTAAATGTATAAGAAAAGTCTTCGCCAAAGTATAATCAAACGTATTAAGCTATTTCCTTAAGCATTAAACAGCATGTTTTGAATTAGTTAGTTTTAAATCATATTATTTGCATGCAAAGTATATTACTAAAATACAATAGGATTATTAAACCATTATTTTTTACTCTTAAAATTATTTCAGGTATTTTCAAAAAGAGCTTTTCCAAATTAGACAATCTTGCAGTTTTAAATCCGAACGTATAGTTAGTATTTGTAGCATTAGATTTAGTTTCAGTCCACTAAACACTATCTGCTTGGGACAGAAACCAAAACAGACCTTGGTGGATGTCATAAATTCTGGGCTAGGAGGGTCTGCAGGAGACACCTGGTACGGAAAGACCCAGTTTGACAATCCATATATTTTCTTTTGGGCTCTTTAGCATGAGGTAATAAAATTAACATTGGAACAGCCCTGCAAGGAGAAGGCACACCTTCTAATGCATATATTTAAATGAGGGGAATACACATTCTTATAAAATGGTTTGTTTTACAGCAGAACTTCGAATCTCTTTGTGCTGAGTGAGAGATTCCCAAAATGCATTTTGTTTATTTCTGTTTCTGTTTCCCTTTCAACTCATGCAGGTAATTCTATGTTTGTCATGTGTTGGACTTTTTGATAATCCGGGTGTAATGCTGTTGTAACATTCTGTATTGCATTGAATTCTTGGATAAAACTCTGGAAATATCTGAAGTCAGCTGTCGTATGATTGTTCTCTGAAAACTCCACTGTACACGCAGAGTTCCTGGAACCCAGAAGATCAGAGGAAAATAACGAGCAAGTAAATTAAGTAGATTTACTCCTCTGATTTTCAACAATACGCACTTAGTTCCAAAGAACCTAGCACCAACTAGTGGGGTGGCGAGAGGTTTACACCTTTTCGATGTGTACCGTTACAAAGATTGTTTGTATGAATGTATTCATGTAAATGTGTTAACAGAAATGGAACAAAAATTATATTTTTGTTGGATCATTGTCATGTAAACAGGGCCTAAGTAAACAAATGAAACGTCAAACTTCTATTACGCATGTCAGTTATAAGTACAATAGTCGTTGTTGCTGAGTGAAAATCTCCAGCGTGTTAAAGCTATTTTGGAGCCGAGTGGAAGGAAGCGCCGAAGAACACTCGCTGCAAAATAGCGCAGTAGTATGTCAACCTCAGAAAACCAAAGGAAGAAAAGAAAGAAAATTATTACGTCAGACATGGATCTGGGGAGCCCATGGTTTCGCTGTGGCTCGTTGGTCTAGGGGTATGATTCTCGCTTAGGGTGCGAGAGGTCCCGGGTTCAAATCCCGGACGAGCCCTCTTTTACTGTCCAGTCTTCTGGCCGAAGTGATTGATACATAATGGAGACACAACCCATGCATTTAGTATCAATATTATAGAAATGTATTGAAAATAGTATATCAAAGTTAATTATAATGCTTTTGATCATACTGTTGTGACAGTATTTAAGCTATTATCTTGAGTTTAAATGTTTTATTAACGTTAAATTAAACATGAAATATATGTCAAAAGACGTTTGTTTTGATGGTATCAAGACACTGTTAGTTTTCATCTCAAGCTTTTAGTAAATGACCCTATAAGTTAACTTTATTCATTTTATGTAGTTTACATGCAGATCTTTTTCTTAATAAATTGTGAAGTTACTTTTTAACTTTCAGCAAATTTGCAAAAACAACTCTAAATAGATAAAGTCACATTTTTCACTGTTCAAAAGAATATCATAAATGTAATTTATTTTTTGGGTTCTGGTGTATTGTTTTTTCTAGGTTATTCCCACCAGAGGGCACCATACACAAAAATATCTTCACCTTATGTTGCATAAAACTGTAAAATCCACACCAAAAGCACCATAAGATTTATTTTATTGTCCATCAAAGGGATCTTTGGGCTGCATTTTGTCTGGTCCCTCACCTAGGACCGATCTGCCTTGGGTGACCCCACCAGGGGCATAAAGTCCCAGGCCGCATAGCTCCTAGGTTCATTGGGGGACTCAAACCCCTCCACCATGATAGTTAAAGTCATAACATCTTTCTGAACAGTGAACCAATTTTAGTTACATCCACCAAAACATTGCAAGGAGTAAAAGAAGGCATGAAAAATATTTGTCAATGTTTTGACAAATAATTTTCATGCTTTTTTATACAATTTTCTCCATCTGGTATTTTACTGTGTCTTAGACAAAATAATTAAGTTTCAGGCAATTACCAAGATACGTCAGTTAACTCACAGCCCTGAAAAGGATTTTTTTGTGTGTGTGTTTTAGTACAGTGATCATTGAAATTACACTTTACTTTCATATAAGCTTCTGTTATTCAGCTCTTCTAGCTTCAAAAGCACACACTGTTGGGAGCAGTACTCCTAGGCATGGTGTCCTTGCAAAGTTCACAACAACATCAGTCTTGTTTCCTGTCTCAAGGAGCCAAGAGACAGGAGTAAGATTGCTCTGTGACATTTGTAGGACATTTGATATCTTTGAGAAAATAGTTCTTTCATTTTTACAGCATGACTTATATGGAAAGAGACATGTCTTATCCTGTTTAGGGCAACATTTAAGGAGCTTATCCAACTTTACATGAACATAGAAGCCCATGCTATCTTTCTGCACAATGGCAAACAAACATAGAGACGAAAAATACAGTCAATTTGTTTGGACACATTTAGAGGCCAAATGACTTTTGTTCTCTATGTCTTTGAACTAGTTCTTGCAAAATAAAAAACAGCAATGTGCCCTCTGGTGAGAGAGGTTTAATCCAAATACTGTGGTTTGTGAACTATAACACTGCACAGTTTTGGAGAAAATGAGATTTTCTCCAAAAATCTCATTTTCTACAAAGTATAAATGTAAGAATTATGTTTTTAGTCTCTGCTATTTTTCAAATTTCAAACTAAAATCAATCCCCAGAGATGTAAAGATGAGAGTTGAACATGCTGTTCTCAGTCAAAACAAATCAAAACATTGTACTCCACCATTTTGAGCTTCACATCACTTTGTAAAGCTCAAGAGCACTTAGGTTTTGCAGCAGGAAAAGAATCCAAACCACACCAGAAAAAAAAAAAGAAAAAAAAAAAAATATATATATATATATATATATAATAAAAGTTAAGGTTTGAAGTAACTAAGTCAAAGTTTCATCTTAAATTCTTTTGAGATGTTGCAGTGTGATCATAAACAGACGTTCATGCTTGAAAATCTTACAATATGTCTGAATTAAGATAAGTCTGGAAAGAAGAGTGGACTAAAAATGTCTCATGCTGCTGGCAAAAGTGGTAGACAAAGTTATTATGTTTAGGAGACAATTATATTTTACTAAAGACTTGGATTGATTTTGTCTTCTACTAAACTAAGTTGCACAAATCATCTTTTGCTTCATTACATGTCAGTTTAGAAGAGGAGAAATCGAGGTGGGGGTGTGTCACTCATTTAAGCCAAATATAACTCACAATCCAACACTGTGCAGATTATTGTCCAACATTGAATGACCTAAAGCTTAGTGATAAACAAAGGAGGATGAAAAGTACAAATAAATGTTTCTAACATATTCAATAATGAACGTGGACTAAATGAATTAGAAATGTCAGCCAGAAAGTGCAAAGCTTGGTTCCTACTTCCTGCATAAGTCAAAGCTTGTGCAACCCTGAAACCTACGATAAACCTGTTAATCATGTGATTACTATGCACATAAGTGCAAGGTAAATTTATCGACTTATTAATATTTCAAAAGCATTTAATGCAATACATTGAATATTCAAACTGAGAATAAACAGTACACTTTATAAAATGTGTATTTTTCTTGTTTTTTTGGCATGTTAAATTGCAGTTTCTGTTGTTTTCTTCTTTATTTTATTTTGTGTCCCAGAGGTTGTCCAGCACTGACATAAGAAGAGGCTCCAAAAGCAAACTTTACTGAAAGTCACAACACACACATCCCCTGTGCTAAAATATTTGTCATTCTTCTCTATACTTCTGAAGGAGAAGAACAGTTTTGTCAATTTAAATTTCAGCTTTTTATTGGAAATTATCGGCTTCAGCTGAATTAATAACGTGGCATATTTAAACAATTAAACATAACAAGTACATAAAAAATTAAACATATCAAAGGACCTGGACTTTTAAAAAGCTTGACAAGTGAACAATTTTAAAGTCAGTTTGTAGTACTGTGACAATTTTTGTTATCAACTTATCTCTGAAGATTTCAAAACTGAGATATTGTATTCACATTTTTAAGCAGGCATACTGTGAGGACTTTAAGCTGTCATTGAGTAAAAATAATGACATCAGTTACTTTGTTTCACTTGATGTTGGTTGTATTTTGGGTAATACTTCAAATAGATCGTTTCATGTTTTGCCTCACATTTAACACATTCAGAATATTTTAAAGTTACTAATTGTATTATTTGCTGTTGCAATGGTAGAAACTCTCCAGAACAGTGGGGGATATATTTAAATTCCAAATTTGGTCAATTCTCAACCACAAACTTCAGTGCATTTTTGCTGAGAAAATAAGTTCTACACCAACATCAGGGGAGCAAAATTGTGTGCTCAGAAGAAAACGATTCACGCTTTTCAAAGTATTCAACAAACAAAAATCTGTAACATGCATTTGTTTTCAGCCTCAAGGAATCAAATTTGCATAACCGCATTTTCTCTGGAGGCACAGCTGAAAAGCTTTTGTGGTTTGTCTCCACCTGTTTTGCACACACATATAATTTGTCATGTCTTCTGTGTAAAATAACTCCATCAAAATTATTCTGTAGACTTTCAAGTTGCAGATTCTCATTTAGAATAAATCTGAATTTTGACTTGGACCTTCTGAAGTAAGAACACCTTTCTACACTAGTAGTAACTCTGCCTGTATGTTGAGTTTTGTTTCCTTGCAAGAAGCTGAACCTCTGCCCCAGTCTCGTTTAATTTAAATTCCCATTATTTCTAAAAAGAAGAAGCATTCTCACAGCATATTTTATTGTTTACGACTTTCTCTTGGTCTCTTAGCTAAAGTTGCAATAAAAGGATGTTGAGGTATGAGGTTATGACATTGCAAAATTTTAAAAAATTGAAAGGAGGTGTAAACAATTTTGTGTATTGAGTTTCAATAAAAATATTTGGTTTCTACTATAGGGGCTAACTCTACTAAACTAAAATTTCCATTATAATACTTTCTATTATGATTGCCAAATCATTTGTGTTGAGTCATTGAAAGAAACAAATAACACAAAAAAGTAAATGTGATTGTGCAAGCCTTTGACTCTGGTCTGCAAGTTTACTTAATCTTTTTATCTCTAGCTTTCATCTTGCTGTAGTTTGCAAATAATCCGACTTATCTCGCTGCATGAGCAGATGGACAGATAGGCAGTCATGATTTCAGCAGTGAGATAATGCTGTGATTAACAACTTGTTTCTGATTAATGTTCTCGTGCTTGATCACAAACATGGAGAAATCTTAGGTTTTCCAAATAAGGCAACTGTTGATGACTACAGAGGTAGAAGCTAATTTTTTGCATGAGCTTAAGGGCTTTTCACTGCATATAAATATATGTTTACATCAACTAATGGCCTCAGTTGATTGAATAGAAGAAAGAAAATGATGATTAACCCAGAAAGTTTGCTAGTGCATAAGTAAATCCCAGCTGAGGCTCATTAACATCCATCAAAGACTCCTTTGTTTCTGCCAATTTTTATACAGCCTTTTATGCGCCGTCATACTGAATAAGCAGCCAAAAGCGATCTGTTTAAATAAACAATAAATGGACATTCAGCTCATTTTGTCCAACAAGGCAAATTCTTCAAATATTTTGTTGTATTTGGGCTGTTACAAACAATAGAAAGAAACTGTGGCTTTTATAATTAGAATAATTAAAAATCGAAAGTACTTTGCTTTTAATTTCCTATTTTATCTAACAAATTAATTCAGCAGTTTTGAAGATCAGCCAATATGATGAGTGCCTTGATTCAGCTGTCTGGTCCACGATGGCAAATCTTCGCACTCCATGTTTTCGTCCGGCACAAAAAGAAAACATGTGTCTGGGGGGCAGTGGATGATTGATTTTCTTTGGTTAATCTGTTGGGAGTTTCTCAGCTCCTAGAGCAGATTTGTGTGGATTCATGCTGAATAACCCTTCAGTCTGTGACTTCACCACAGGTCTGACCACTCAGCTGGAGCCTTTGGTCTCATAAAGCCAGATCCAGTGGTGTTCATTTGAAAAATGGCCAGAAAATCTCACTGTCAAGATTAAAGAGGCTCTGACCTTTTTTTTAGCTGATCCCCTACATAAAGCCCCACGAACTGGATGAAGCCTGGAATATAAATTACAGTATATCAGTTCTAAATAGAACAAAATAAAAGCTATAACCTGTTTTGTGTAATTTAAACCTAACTTCAGAAGAAGAGCTGAGTTTTTGTTCTATTTATTTTTATTGAAGTTAACGTTTACAAAAATATTCGAATGTAATGGTGCTAGATATAGGAACCTGGGTCATCTAATGCCTAAAAATGAATAATGAATAATGAATAACGAAGAACTAATTGTGGAAAACAATTTTATTGAAATTGTTTTGACTGTTTTTTCTTGTTTTGGCACTTAATTTTTTTCAGTGAAACTGCAAAAGTATGTGAACATGCAGGAGATACAAAGTATAATAAATTTTCAATATGGATATTTTAGGTCAAAGTAGGTTTAAAAAGAAATAATCTTTCTGTGTGTGTGGCTGTTGGGAAGGTGAATAATGATTGAAAAGAGGGCAATGGGAAAATATGGTACCCCAAGGGAAGTTAAAGGAGGAATGCTCTTAGCTTAAAACCTCTGAACACAAAACACAATGCAGTTAAGCATTTGCTCAAAGCCTTTCCAAACTTTAGCTGGAAAGGCTTTGCTGAAGATTGATGGAAAACCCCTGAATATTCAACATTTCTGTGAAATGTTTAGCTTATGTAAAACACAAAACCACAGTGTTAACATTCTAGTGAAATCATGACTGCTATCTACACATTCTGTTTATATGGCATTTGTTTTGGGGGGTGAAAGGGGGGTTACATCTTTGCTCTGTTTGCTGTTACACAAACAAATTGGGTTTCAGAGACAGAAACTGAGTGTACTCAAAGGTGGTGGTCAAAGAAGGAAACAGGGTTATGCTTTTGAGCTAAAAATTCAGAGCACTATGTTTCCAAAGCAAAACTAACACAAAGGGAAAAAAAAGAAAAAATAACTTTTTGGAGACAAACCCAAACATCTTATGTCCTGTCGACATCTACACTTATTGAAAAGTGCTGCTATCAATCCATGCTATGTCTATATTTACTCAATCTTGGAGGATCTCTAGCGGGGGTGGGGTCTATCGCTCATGATTATTGGGTGGGAAGAGGGATACACTTTGGACAGCCCAGTTTGCCACAGGGCAATATAGAGGCACACATGCAAGACAAATTACCATGCACACACACTCACACCAAAGGACAATGGAGACCAGTTACACACACTCACCGGGAGAAGATGCAAACTGCATGCAGAAAGACCCCGGGCAGGGATCAGAACCCATATTACTACTTACTATAGAACTACAAGACTACATAAGGAGTGGCTGAAAGTAAATATTATTCTTTTAAAGGGGACACAGATAGGTACTATCCAAGTTTTCTTCTTCATACAAAATGTTTGCAGTTCTTTGGAGCTGAGGGCTGCACAAACATTTCATAAGACACTTTTATGGCCACAGGATTTGATGGAGGTTCTGTAAACATTAAGGTCAAAGTTCTAAAAATAGACAAGTGGGGCGCAAAGCACAAGCTGTAGCTGAAATCTGATGATTGTACAAGAGTTGCAAACAAAACAGGAAGAAACGATCAGCAGCACCACAGAATGAAAAAAACTTTCAGCCCTCAGTCAATCCAATAAATGAATAATATAAGTTTAAGAGCATAACAACTGTAGTCTCTATTGTCCAATGCATGCACAATGCATGCACAATAGAGACTATTGTACACATTGTTTAATTGGTCAATAAAGCTGATTCGGATTTCTTTGGTAAAAAACAATCAAACAATCAAAGTGTAATTTTCCCACCTTCTGTCACAATGTAGTCACAAACTTTTATATTCTTGCTTCCACATTACTTTATGGACATTTTATGAGTAGTTTTCAAAATGTTCAAAAGCATGGCCTCTATTTCTACTCAGTCCTCTGTACTCCTGAGTAAAACCAAAGATACATGGATAAATATTTACTAAATAGATGCTCTACTGTATATAATATTCTCAGTATAAACTCAACTATGCTGATAACTTTTTTGTAATTTAAAAAAGTTAATAGCATCATGAAGACCCTTATAGAGAAGTTTGCTTATAAATTAATATCCTAACATTTCAATGTTTCTGTGTTCATTCCAAAATAGAGCGTATTCTGATCAGATGGGACACAAAACTGACCCTTTTGTTCCATTGTATGTCAGCAAAATAGGACAAGTCATGTCGCTCTTAATGCATTATCTCAACTTTGAAACATAACAATGTGGGGTTTCTACAGTAGAGACTCTTAAGGTCTCTGTTACTATGAAAAGAGAAGGAGATGAATACAGCACAACTTTGAAAGATAATTTGTCAGACGCTGTACAGAACTGTTGACTGGGACAGAGATTTGTCTGCTAGCAAATCCTGAATATGCAAATATAAAAATTAATAGTTATATTAAAATCATAATGAGGTCCAGCCAAAGTTCAGCTGAAGTTGAGAATCTGTGGCAAGTTTTGCTATCAAAGGTTGCTCTTCCACAATTGTGCTCAGCTTGAGTGTCAGTATTTTGCAAATAATACTGACACTCTGCAAAACCTGCTCATGTAGATTTTGGTTTCTACATGAGCAAAGGTTAAGGAAACATAGCGCAATAGACGTGCAGCTTTAACTGCAGCAAAATGTGGTTGTGCAAATCTCTGGCTCAGGAATATAAATGCAGGTCATGCTTTTAAATATAAATTTATTCGTTTGAAAAAACATTTTCTTCATTATGATGGTCACATAAATCACATATAATCTTATTAAAATACATCAAAGGCTGTTGTTCTAATTCTTAATGACGGTTGAACAAGTCACACAAAGTGTCACACAGTCACACTTTGCTTCAAAAGAAAAAAAGAATGACTTTTGAAGCAAACTGTGCAAAGGCCTGTTGCTAAGTTTTTACACAGCAATGTGGACGACCATCTGTTAACACCTAATCTGCATGTATGTGCTTCCCTCTCTTTCCTCTCACTGCCAGCACAGTGGGGCAGCCTCTCTTTGCCTCAAGCTTCCTCTGCTTTCACAGTAACAAAGGTGTTGGAAAATCAAACTGCTGTTATAGCAACAGCAGTTAGCGCATAAATATAATGTGAAATTCTTCTGCTAACATAGCCTTCAGTAATGAAACATCAAAGTGCCTTTTTAATGACAGCTATGCATAAAAAAAGCAAATATATGACTAACTAGACAAAGACTGTTATTGACAGACCTACCAACTTCTTCAAATAAAAGGTAAATAACCAATTACATGGTGCTCTGACTTCAAATATATATATATATATATCTATATCTATATATATATATATATATATATATATATATATAAAATTCCCTTCTCACCCACCGCGGGTGGTTGTTATCCTCTGAGCTCGGGTCCTCTACCAGAGGCCTGGGAGCTTGAGGGTCCTGCGCAGTATCTTGGCTGTGCCAAGGACTGCACATTTCTGGACTGAGATGTCTGATGTTGTTCCTGGGATCTGTTGTAGCCACTGCTCCAGTTTGGGGGGTGACTGCCCCGAGGGGCCCCCGATGACCACAGGCACCACTGTGGTCTTCACCTTCCAGGCCCTCTCCAGTTCCTCCCTAAGGCCCTGGTATTTCTCCAGTTTCTCGTGCTCCTTTTTCCTGATGTTGCAATCGCTTGGTATTGCTACATCTACCACAACGGCTTTCCTCTGTTGTTTGTCCACTACGACAATGTCTGGTTGGTTCGCCATTACCATTCTGTCTGTCTGGATCTGGAAGTCCCACAGGATCTTAGCTCTGGCATTCTCCACCACCTTTGGGGGGTGTTTCCCACTTTGATCTCGGGGTTTCCAGTCCATATTCTGCACAGATGTTTCTGTACACTATGCCTGCCACTTGGTTATGTCGTTCCATGTACGCTTTTCCTGCCAGTATCTTGCACCCTGCTGTTATGTGCTGGACTGTCTCAGGGGCCTCCTTGCACAACCTACACCTTGGGTCTTGTCTGGTGTGGTAGATCTGGGCCTCTATTGCTCTGGTGTTTAGGGCCTGTTCCTGGGCGGCCATGATGAGGGCCTCTGTGCTGTCCTTGAGTCCAGCTTTTTTCCAGCCATTGGTAGGATTTACTGATATCAGCCACTTGGGTTATTTGCTGGTGGTACATCCCATGTAGGGGCTTGTCCTCCCATGATGGTATCTCTGGCACCTCAACCTCCGTTCCCTGTTGTCTGAGACATTCACTGAGCACATTGTCTGTTGAGGCTTTGTCCCTGATGTATTTATGGATCTTAGTTGTTTCTGTCCCTGGACAGTGGTGCTCACACTCACTAGTCCTCTGCCTCCTTCCTTGCGGCTCGTGTACAGTCTCAGGGTGCTGGATTTGGGATGGAACCCTCCATGCATTGTTAGTAGCTTTCTAGTCTTAATATCTGTGGCTTTTATCTCCTCCTTTGGCCAGCTAATTATTCCAGCAGGGTATCTGATTACTGGCAGGGCGTAGCTGTTTATCGCACGGATTTTGTTCTTGCCATTGAGCTGGCTTCTCAGGACTTGCCTTATTCGCTGGAGGTATTTAGCTGTGGCTCCTTTCCTTGTGACCTCATCGAGGTTGCCATTTGCTTGTGGTATACCTAGGTACTTGTAACTGTCCTCTATGTCTGCTATTGTTCCTTCTGGGAGTGAGACCCCTTCTGTGCGGATCACCTTCCCCCTCTTTGTTATCAGCCGACCACACTTCTCTAGTCCGAATGACATCCCAATGTCCGTGCTGTAGATCCTGGTGGTATGGATCAGTGAGTCGATGTCTCGCTCACTCTTGGCGTACAGCTTGATGTCATCCATGTAGAGAAGGTGGCTGATGTTGGCCCCATTTTTGAGTCTGTATCCGTAGCCAGTCTTGTTGATAATTTGGCTGAGGGGGTTCAGGCCTATGCAGAACAGTAGCGGGGACAGAGCATCTCCTTGGTATATGCCACATTTGATGGACACTTCTGCAAGTGGTTTGCAGTTGGCTTCAAGGGTGGTTTTCCATAGCCTCATCGAATTTGCAATGAAGGCTCTCAGAGTCCTGTTGATGTTATACATCTCTAAGCATTCAATGATCCAAGTATGCGGCATTGAGTCATAGGCTTTCTTGTAATCAATCCAAGCCATGCACAGGTTGGTGTGTCGGGTTTTGCAGTCTCGGGCAACTGTGCGGTCTATGAGGAGTTGGTGTTTGGCTCCTCTGCTATTTACACCGATACCTTTCTGTGCCATGCTCATGTGTTTATCCATGTGTTTGCTTATCTTGGCCGCTATGATGCCTGACATGAGCTTCCAGGTTGTGGAGAGGCAGGTTATTGGTCGGTAGTTGGGTGGGACTGGACCCTTTGATGGATCCTTCTGGATTAGGATTGTCCGCCCTTCAGTTAACCATTCAGGGTGAGTCCCACTTTGTAGCAGCTGGTTCATTTGGCCTGCCAGTCGCTCATGGAGGGCAGTGAGTTTCTTTAGTTCCAGTAGGCATGGATCATGTCAGGCCCTGGTGCTGTCCAGTTTTTCATACCTGAGACTCTTTCTTGGACATCTGTCACAGTGATGGTTACCGGGGCTTGCTCAGGGAGGTTGCTATGGTCCTCTCGTAGAGAGATCAACCACTGTGCATTGCTGTTGTGGGACGCCTCCCTTTCCCATATGCCTTTCCAGTATTGTTCCGTCTCCAGCCTTGGTGGGTCTGCTCTGTTATTATTACCCTGCCATTGAGAGTACACCTTAGCTGGTTGAGTGGAGAAGAGCCGATTAATCCTTCTGGATTCATTCTCCCTTGTGTATCTCTTTAGGCGGCTGGCCAAGGCTTGGAGCCTCTGTTTGGCAGTTTCGAAAGTGCTTCAGGTATGGGCATCTGTCTGTACTTTCTGGGTACTGGTCTTTTCATTGTACCCTTGTGGAGCTCTGACAGTTGGCTCACTTCCCTCCTTGTTACCTTGATTTTAGCCTCTAACCGTCTTTTTCCATGGTGGGTATTGGGTCTCATGGTTGCTCTTATAGCCAAGTATCTCAAGGATCACTGATGCTGAGTTGTAGATCAGCTCATTGGTTTCTGTTATGGTATTGGTAGGGATCGTTCTCAATGCTGCATTCACATTCTCAATGAGACTTTCTGATGGTACTTCACTCAGCCGTTGTAATTGGCGCCTGGGAGGCCTGGTTGTCATTCGGGTCATGATTCTCTCTCTCAGGTCAGCAGCTGTCTCGCTCAGCTCTGATTCGCTCACTGGGGCCGTGTATCCCTCACTGGGTGGGGACTTGTAGTTAAGTCCCCACAGTTCTGACATCCGGGTTCCTCCCATTTGCCGTAGCATTTGTGTTGTATCTCGTCAATCTCAAGTTGTGATAGCAGTTGCCGTTTGCGGATGTTGGAACACTGAGCTACTAGTTGTTTGGTGCTTAGTGTTGACTGGGGATGTCGAAGTAACCATTCCTTCCCCAGTCTTTGCATGTAACCTCTCTGACTAGGGTTACTTGAGTAGTAGCATTCCAACAGATCCACATTTTCATCTCTCGCCCATTTCCGTCTTGTTCCAGTAGCCCATTTGTCATCAAGGTGCTCTGGTTCCCCCAACACCTGACGCAGACCTTGTTTGGCCGGGCGACGTCTGAGCCGGCATGTTACGCAACTTAGTATCTCTCATGGTATGAGGTAGGCAGTAGCTTGAAGGGTCTTGCCTAAGGACCCAGACTGGATTCGAACCCCGCCCTCTCGGGTGATATACTGACGCCTTATCAATTGAGCTATCCAGTCAGCTGGATAGCTGACTGGATATATATATATATATATATATATATATATATATATATATATATATATATATATATATATATATATATATATATATATATATATATATATATATATATATAGATATAGATATATAGATATAGATATATATATATACAATGTGAAAGATATATATATATATATATATATATATATATATATATATATATATATATATCTGTGTAGTTAGCATAAGGTTAATCAACCATCACAGTTTGACTTTGACCTTTCTGGTGTGTTCCTTTGTGTTAGGCGCAGTCTCTGTGCATAATGTAAAATCCATTAAAATATAATTAAGTTTGAAATTATAATATGACAAAAAAAAAAAAAAAAATTTAGGGGAGGTATGATGCAAGACCCTGTGGTTTCTTAGCATAGTTTTCTGTGGAATGTAACTTCAAATTATTTGCAAAATATTCAAAGTAGCCTGTTCATAATTTCTTTTTCTAAACTTAAAACAAAATGCCACTGTAAATGCCTGGGTACAGTACTTCTTTACCTGCTCTTTGCTGGCATTTATAAAGCGACGATCCACGGTCCCTTGGCACTGATTGCCTGTACCCTAGAGAGCTGAGGAAAGGAATACTGTTTTTTTGTTGTTGTTTGTTTTTAAATAAAATGAATATTTCAGTTGTATTTGATATGTATTGATATGGTATTTGATATGACAAATTTCAGTACTGTTACAGCCTTATGCCTGGCAGTGAGACACTGGGTACTTTATCTCAGGTGGACAAGGACTCTAGATAAATAAAATAAAAATAAAAATTTATTTATGTATAAATAAAAATATATAATGGAAGAAAATCTCAATCAAATACAAAGCAAAATGTTACATTTGTCACAAAACATCACTGCAACATTTCACCATCTAGTGGCGGAGCTTTCAGCTTGGTCTACCTAAAGAATAAACCAAAAGAAGTTGAAATCAGGATCCAATCCACAGTTCTTATTTTTTGCGCTACATCCCCTCTAAGGGGTGTCACTCTAAAACCTTAAGCCTCTGTGATGTTCAGTGGTTATGTGTGTATGTAAGCTGCAGCTGTGAGCGTGAGTGCAAGCTAAAAAATACACTTCCTGACTATAAAGTGCAACTGTGGGTGTACTTAGATCAAAGCTTAGATTCAAGGCAAAAAGTTGAACTTAAGGCAAAAGTTATACACAAACAGTGATATAAAATCTACAATAACAATATTTAATGTAAATATTTTGTCAAAGACAAAACTAACTAAATAATGTGCAAATTGTATTAGCATTGACACAGAATTTTAGTGGTTATAGACTGTTTGACAAAGAAGCTACATAGAGAAAGTGACTATCCATGAGCATGAATAAGACATAAACACAGCACAGAGTGGAAAATCAATTGTATGACTAGAGCTTCCATGCTCTGTATCACTCTGGATTTAGGGCTCTGGATGATTTTTAAATGGTTGAGGAGTTGTTGTTTTTTTTTTTTCAACAACATTCCCTGTGGCAGTATGATAAGACACACCAGGAAAGAAGCAGTTACCTTATCAGTGGTCAACAGTTGGTGAATGCAATGAGTGAAATGATTTTTGCCTGACACACACAAAACACAAATACATCAGGAATCTTGTTCTGAGGCGTCAGTATCAGCAAAGCAGCAATTAATGAGATAGTCATCATGATTTATGGCTTTCATGAACTTGCAAAAACAGAAATGTGGACCAGAAAGGAGCTCAAACTTGGACTGGCCTGCAAGTCTTTTAGTCTATTTGCATTGATTGTTGATAATAGCAGTTTTATTGTGATTCTGAGACAGACAAGTGTTGCTTTTACATTTCTTGTTAAATTACATAGATCCACAGTGATTTATTGTTTTTACATATCTTTTTCCTGAAATGATGGCAGAAGTCATTTAAGTCATTTTTTGCCAAAAGTGATTTAGGCAACAAAAAAAAAAAAGAAGAAGAAGAAGAGTCAGGGCATTATACTAGAAATATGACGGTATATAGACATAAACTCACACAGACCTATTTTACACCATGTCATTATTTATTTAACAAGAATGAGCCAGCATGGGTAATAAAAACCAAAGCTCCTCTCCTCCATTGTGGAAATCGCCAGCAGTAATTTTTGATCATGAGCTTCTCTCACATTATTGTGGGAAAATGCTGACCTACTTTGTCAAATGTTGTAAAATACAGACTTTGTGGAGAGGTTTTGCCTGTCTCTCCTAATGTTTCATTGCAACATTTCAAACAGGCTGAGATGTGGGACATTACAGCAGCTTTAGTCTCTTTTGTGTTACAAACTTGATAATCTACAAAATCTCAGGTTATATTTTTTGGGAAGTGGAAAATATAACCGGTTTGTTTCATACAAACCGGTTTGTTAAAAAGACACTTTGCTAACCTGCTGTCAACCATACTGCCATGTTCTTTCCAAAGACAAGATGCTTTCTCCTGGGTGCCCTTCCCAAGAAACTGTACTTGTTTAGTTTTTATCTAGTTGTGCTGTTATGAAAATCAATATGTCTGAAGAACATGTAACACCTGGATGTTTTTGCAATTTCTTAACTCTCAAAGAACCTGGAAAACAAATGGAAACATCCAGGAGTTACATTTTAGACTTCATGGGCATCTGTGGGCTTGTTGAGTTTCCAACTTCAAGTTGAATTTTATAAGACTTCCAGTTCCACAATGTCTGCTTGCTGTTTTCACTAATACTACTTTCTTGTCATGTTTTCATATGGTGTTCTCAAAAACCAGGGAGTGTTTGACCGTTTTATGAAGACTGTGTTTAAGCTTGCACATTTTTCTTCCAATATTAATATGTTTTAAGGTTACTTTTTTGAGAAACGTTTTTGCTATTTTATTTATGGTAGCGCAGCACAAACTGTTGGTGAAAAAAGAAAAAAAGTCTGGTTCTCAAACATGTCGTTAACAGTAGCTCCACTGATGCTCTTCCTCTGTGGATTTTTCAAAAGACAGTAGCTGCATTTCCATTGAGCATAAAATTGAGCAAATTGCAATAATAAAAATTTATTCACTTAAAGGAAACAAGTCAATTTTGGCAAAGTTAACTTTTTTCAATAAAAAGTTTTTGCACTGGAATGTTAATGACATCAAAGAAGAAAAACATTATAATAGTTGGTTTTTACTGTGCCGAAATTAGTGTATTTCTCAAAACTGCAACAGAAACATTTTTTTGCATCACATATGTCATGTGGTCAACACACCCCGATGTTATTACTGATGGAAGAGATAAAGAAGACAACAGGAAGTGGTAGGAGGATGATGGTAGGCATGTTTTTGAATGACTTTTCATGGGAACAACCTCACTCATGTGTAATTTTAATTGTGTTTCTTATTTAATGGAAACACCACAGTTAGAAAATTTTGTTTTTTCAATATTTGTGGAATATTGACAAAGTTCCGCACATTTGTGATGGAAATGCAGCTCGGGATACATTTCATAAGTCAGTTTTGAACCAGCAATTTTCAGCAGGTCATTTGGTTAAATGACCTGCTGAGCACTGTTTGAACATCCAACACCCCATTTTCAGCTCTTGTGTGCTACCTTAGTCATTGCAACTTCTACAAACACAGCAAGATGGTCTTGAAAGATCAGACATAACAGAAACATTACAATGACTTCATTTGGTTATAATTGGTAGCTGTTTGCACTCCCTTTCTACTTCACACCTACTCAACAACTCATCTCAACAACTTTATTGTTTGATATCTCAGAGATGGAACATTGGCTTTGAGCCTTTCATGCCTCCTTGCTCCCTATAGGTTTTACTGATGTGCCATTTGTCTACAAGCACCATTTTTTATTACAATATGGCATCATAAAAATTTATGGAGAAATTATAATTTGTTCATAAAAAATCTCAGCAGTTGAAAAATCAAAACCTCAAAAACAATAGAGCTAAAAACAAGGTATTTTATGCAGCCTTGTGCTTTCTAAGGTTGATTTCTTGGATTTCTTTGGGGGAAAAAATCATATGAGGTTCATTGATAAAGATCCAAAAAGCTTAGCTGATACAAAACACCCCAGCTAGAAGCAAAAGTGACTGAATCAAATGGTCTGAGACGGATGAAGCATCAACTGACTGAAACTCAACCCTGAGCAGTAATTGAGGTGGCGTCTCAAAGAGCAATTTCATTTCTGTTGCTTTAAGGCATTTTACTCTTGGATGGCACGCTGGAAACTTTTTTAAGATGATTCAAGATATATATCATTTCAATCTTACCATGACATGCAGTGTCATTTTAAAATCCCTGTGTCGGCAAGAAATGTTTATATCTAGATTGAGTTCAGTGTTAAGAAAGGCAGAAATCCAAAATGTAATTTTCTCCTGCATAAATAATGAGGTAAAAGTACAGTTTGTGATATTTGAATCATGTGATGCTGATCTTTAAATTATGAGCTCTGTGCTCATGTTCAGTCAGCTTTTGGTCTTTGAAGTTTTATTTTTATTTCTTCAAAATTTATGGCTGACCTATTTGTTAGATTTCGAACTTTAGGCAGATGGGAACATAAAGTTCTTTAGTTTTAACCTATTTATGGTTCTGCAGGGCGTTTGAAAAAACTGGCTTCATTGTGAGTTATTCCAGCTTTTCCAACAGATACAAAACTGTTGCATATATGAAATGAATAACAAATAAGTTTTTTATTTTTGTGTGTTTACATTTCTAAATATACAAAACATATATATGTTTCTTGCATCTGTTCTGTTTCTGAGTTCAGATTCACTCTTTTCTATTATTTTGATGTTCTGTAATTCTCTAGCTAATAAGACCACAATGTTTCCTCTTCACAGTATCTGTACACCTTATCTGCAAGGAAAAGCAACTATTCTTCTCCTTCAACTTTTAACTTTTCACAATGATGAAAAGTTCAAAGAACAATGACCACAACACAATAATTTCCCAAGTTTCATTGTACATTTTATCATGTTAGGAACTAGATTGTTTCATTATTCTGGAACTAGATGACACACTGAGACTCAAATGCAAAATGTGTGACACACTCAGATATTGCCCAACACCTGCCATTGATCTCTGAAATCAAAAGAGATGAAGTAAGACAGGATTGTAGTGGTAACCCAGAAGAACAAAAGAAACTTCCTGTTTATTACTATTGAAGCAGTCTCTGAGGCACCTCAAAAAAGTGTTGAAAGGGTATACAATTAAGATATTAAAATAAACAAGTACCCTCTGCACCATGTGGAAGTTAAGGTAAAGAATGTTGAGAATCAAAACATAACTCTACAGCTGCATTTCTTTCTAAACATCCATCCATTCATTTTTATGGTCCTCCAGTCATTTAAAGCAACAGGTCCAGCAAGAAAATCCAACCATTCTTTTCCTCAATGATACTCATCAGCTCTTTAAGGGACATCCTTAGGCTTTCACAAGTCAGAAATTACATAATTTATCTGAACCTGCAGCATCTTAATTACCTTATTGGCTAGACAGAAGCAGCAGTTTGAAAATGACCTCAATGGTCATTTTGAAGGTGAACAAAGCCCTGTTACCCTACAGAAGAAGTTTGCTTCAGCTACCTGAATGCAGGAGGGTGTTCTTTAACCATAGGCCATATGTCATGCTCTCTAGAGATTATTTGAATTAAATCAAAGTTCTTGGAAAACTGTTGTTCAATATTATTATTTTTATGGTATCCACGAGTCCGTTGGAGTTACTGATTGCATTGATCTGATTTATCGTTTACTTATTTGTTGGCCTTTATGTTTCTAGACACACTCTGGGTTCAGGATAACATGAGGCATTAACGGTTGAAGAGAAGCTTACACAAAGCATCATTTCAAGTATGTAGAAAGACTAACTTAATTTCCTGTTTGCGAGATGAGGAACCATCATTTCTAGGAATTTTTGTGGTGTTGCAAAAACACCACCACCTTACATCTGTGCAAAGTATGTAGGAAGTATATAAAAGCAAGATAATTTCTTTGTTAGAGAATGCTGTGACTTGCATTTGCTCCTTGCTGACATGCAGGCAAGGATTTCTGTTGTTCTTTTAACAAACAAATATTTCTATCAGTAGTAAATCAGGAACTGAAGTACCTGAAGTTTGAAGTACCTTTGGAATACTTCAAACACTCTTTTGACACTATTATAACAAAACTGAATATGAGTACTTACCTATCAGTCACAATTACAATATTCAAATATAAAATATGTACTGCTATCATATCAATAATTCATATGTATTTTATGTATGAAACTAAAATAATCACATTTGCTAAAGAGACGATGAACTTTTAGAACATCAATAGCATCAATGTTTTATAAACTAGTATTTTTGCCATTAAAACTGTATTGTGACAATCTGGTAATTTCATATCCGTTTGTATATGCACCTCATTTTCTGTACTCCTGCCAACTTAGGCCCTTTGATATTCCTCCTCATACACAGGAATGAGGAAGACAAGGACAGCTAGTGGGAAATGACAAGTTTCATGTGCTAATCAAATGAGATGAGTCACCAAACATATGAATAAACTTCTCATGTTTTATCTGAAGTTGAAAAATGTTTTTGAGCTGAATATTCAACAATACTGATTTTATTGTTGAAGTTCTAAAAATATGTCAAAAAACAAACATATTTTCATAAATAGATAAAAGTCAAATACTTTATCGGAAATCAAAATTTATTGGTTACATGGTACAGATTCTGATTGAAGAAAATAATGGTTGAGTGATCTTGTGTTCATGAGAATGGAAAGTGTTCAACTTTAAAAAATATATCCTTGTAGTCAGTTTGACAAAGGGATTCTGTTATGCTCAGACAGGAAAAAGTTGTCTCCTGAAAACAAAATGTTCCAATGAGTAAGAATTACTTGAAATGCGAAGAAGTTTCTATTCATAAAACAAGTTCAGACATTCATCGCAGAGGGTTTCTAATGAAAACCTGACATTTTTATACATGGCTGAACTTGCTCTAGACCCCTTACAGAGAATCCAAAACTGAAGCTGCAGTGCTGTTTCTGATGTTATTGTGAGCTCTTTCTTATATTACTTTAGGATATTTTACATAACTGGTTGAACAGAATAGTTCACAGTCAAATTCAGTAAATCTGACTGTATGGTGAGCCCAGGTGGCTTATTTAAGATTAAAAGTAACTTAAAAAAAAACACACACACACACACACACGCACATTGAAGCAGATAATAAACATACTTTTTATCACACCCACATTTCTGTAATAAAAATTTTTATTGGTCTGAATATTTTTGAATTAAACTTGTCGAGTTTTAAGTAACTGCTCAGTGTAAAATAATTAGAATCAATAAAAATAAAAGCTTTTTTGAAGGTGATATATTACACTTTCTGACTAAGTTAGGACAAGTATGGCTATACAAAACATGTTTTGTAATTTTTTCCACAAAATCATTCTTAGATTATGAAATTTCAATTTGCTCAGTTCTGCCCTTTTTATGCTCTTCTGAGAATGAGCTGCTGTAGGGCCTGGTGTCACTTTAAATCCAGATAAGCTGCCGCTGGCCACGCCACCTTCAATGCAACATTTGCAATTGCACATGAAAATAACTGCAAACAGATGCGCAATTTTACAATCAAGTCCACAACAGCAGCCTTTGTACAGTGCATTCAGCTGTAAAACCAGCAGGGGTTGCAAGGTGATGGGCTGGAGTTTGCTGGGGTTTCTAGGTGAGGAGCAGTGCCAGATAATTTGTGACATTACATTCTGGAGATTTTTGAAACTGTTCATTTTATAAACACCAAAAACCATTAACTTATTGCCAGAAAATGGTTTTCTTGTGCTGTTTTTGGAAGCAGTAGAGACCCAAATGGAAGTACAAAAATGTGCAAAATATGAATTTTGCATTATACATCCCCTTTAAGATTTTCAATAGAATGTATGTATTTTTTCTTGTGTGGCAGGAAGGTGAGAAATAGGGTGGCATTTTTCCCTGTGACTTCACATATTTTCTTTTTCTGAAAGTGGGCTGACAAATCCCTCAAATCCCTCTCACTGCATCCTGAGACTATCTGGTTCAGCAATCTTTCTTATCTGCATGCCTTCTTCACTGAACTGAAGACACGGTACCAGTGTCGCTGTACGTTGTCTTGGTTTAAAAAAAAATTATTTGAAAAATTACAAAATAATGGGGGGCAGCCGCTTTTTTAAATCGCTTGACGATAGTTTGTGATTTTGTTGGTTAATTATGTAAAAACAATCACATTACAAAAATATTACAAAAACACATTGCAAAATGAAAAACACAAATGCTAAAAACCTAAATGTGGAACTGATTAAGAACGATATTAACAGGACAAAGTGTCTGAGGAGGGTCAGCACAGCAGCCAGGTGATTGTGAGAATGGTTGCAATGCTGGAGAACATTGGCGCTAAGCCCACTGCTCCGTCCTTCAATACACAGGAATTCTTGTTCTGGCCAATACAAGCTGCATACGCCATCACATGGGGGATGTAGTTCTGCTCTTGGACCCCATGCAGCAGGTGAGCCATGGGACCCTTGGCAAAGACAGCCACGTCTTCTCCTCCATGAGTCTCCGAGCTCAGAGGCACAGCTGCCTGGGCCTGGTAGTTCTTTTCATCTGCAAGACAGATACACAATGAGAACATGAAGTACTGTATTACATGTAATAATAGAGTGGCAACCAACAGTGCAGAAAGTACTGATAAAATGTCAACTTTTTGTGATGTTAACAGTGTAGTCATTATCTATAATTATAATTTCTCCTTTGAAATAACAGAATTTTGTTAATCTGTTACAAAGACATCCATCTGAATAATATTAACTCCAGAGCCTGATGCTGCCACCACCACATTTAACTCATTAAATGGTGTTCTTTCAGTGTCCTGTGTTCTTTTGTTTTGGTGCCAAACATGCCATTTGGCATGACGACCCAAAGGTTCAGGTTTGATTTCAATGTGTTATAGCACGTTCTGACAAAATGTTTCTAGAACATCTTGTTCTTTTGGCCCCCTGTCCTTTGGATGCTTCTGTCTGTCATTGCTACTCCTTAGTGGAAAAAAAAGTAGTTGTTAGAATTTATGCATCTCCTCAAGAACCACATAGGCTTTTCTTTTTGCAATCGGGATCTTGCACTTTTTTGTTAATAATTTTTTATATAATAAACTATTTTTTTTACATGTTTTGTCCTGGGATAAATTTGTTTAAATCTTCGATTCTGTAGGATTTATGACACATTCTATATTTCACCATTGTCTCATTTCCTTTTAAAAGAATGTGAATACTTTGCAATCTAAGCTAGCGCAAGATGCTATTTTCTATGTACTTTTCGCCACTAATGGTTATTTTTTTAATTCTCTGACCACAGTGACCCTTGCTGAACACCTCTAGACATTAGTGTGTTGTTACAGTAAACATTAACTGTTTCTAGCAAACAATATTTATGATACATCCGTGATGGGTAGGATTTGGACATTTGCGGTCTGCATTTTGCAATAGGCAAGCATGGAGGAGTTTATTTATATAGCACAATTCATACACAACACAATCAAATGAAAGAGAGAAAGAAAAAAACAATCCATAACTGTTGCATAAAAGAAAAATATGTTAAAGGACAGATGTTAATGGTAAAAAAGAAACAAATATTTTAAGCAGTTAATTAGTCTGATTTCTTCACCATAGCTGCTGTAAACAAAGGTTTTGCTCCTACTGTATGAGGATCCATTATTGATAAATGAATGCCTTTTCCTGCTTAAAACCTTGCAGTCCAAAATCAGAATAGTTTTGAATTTTGTCAGCAGTAATATGCTTTTATTTAAAACAGCTTTAATTTGTTCAGACATGTTCAAATTATTTCCTTTGGAGAAAAAGAATCAAACAGGGTTCTGCACAATTATTGTCATCCAACTGCAAGCTCAACAAATGTAACTATCTCTTCAGTGTAAAGCTGGGATATACAGCTTTATCATTGTTTGGTTTGATTTGTAATGTAGCTGATGTAAATACATCCCAAACTTGAGCAAAACCAAGAATTCTACTTACCATATTTAGCAACAGAAGCATTCTCTCTTTCACCTTTGATAAGTTTGTAACCAGGTCCATTTCCATACAAAATGGAGGTATAAGACTTGTGATCGACATCACTTGTCTTGGGAGCCAGACCTGTGGAGACAGCATTACGAATAAGACAAAGTTTCACCACCATTACAAAGAAAATACAATCTCACAGGTACACTTTATAAATTACTTTTTCCTTTACATACCAAATATTGTATTTCCTCTCGGCGTGTAGCCTCCAAAGCTGAAAACATGAGAATGGTCTGCAGTAACAACAGTCAGGGTATCATGAATGCTGGTCAAGCGACCTGCAAGCCCGATGGCTCTGTCCATTTCTACAGCTTCATGCAAGGCCTGCTTGGCCTTGCCCTCATGGTGTCCGTGGTCAATGCGTCCTCCTGTCAAGTAGATTTACGTTTTACAAGGAAAGCAGGTTGCAGGTCATTAAATCAAATCTTACATTGTATTGTAATACTCTGAGAGTTCATTCTTAATTCCCCAATTCCTTTGAATGATTAATTAATATAAAATGATTATATTAATCATTCAAAGGGATTTTTATTGCTAATAAGTTAGAAGGAAAAATGGCCTTTAAATTGGGATTGTTGAGCAATGTATGCTTTTTAAGAATGCAACAAATTGCAATTAATTCTATTACAATGTTAACCGAGTCCCACCACTAGTTTGTATGTGCTTAAAGCAAAGTGAAAACAAAATCAGACCTCTCGAGTGAATGCTTGTATGTAACAGACATTTTCAATTAAATTTTTTTTTAAACACAAATAAAGCTCTGGAAAAGGCTTACTGTGAAGCACCCCCTTACTGCTCTTTCATCCTAATGTATTGCTAATAGTACTCTTCCTTCCTGTCCTAATTGCAGGAAGCAATTTGGCAGTTTTGTTTGCCTCTGGACCACAATGCATCTTCAGCAACCTGTGTTTTTCGAGTTTGGCTATCTCTTTATAAGGTTTGTTTATTTTTCTACAACCAGTATCATATCATCTAAAAAACAAATACTTCCCACAAGGGAAAATGTGATGAGATTTCATAGATGAAAGATTAGGTGATCCTCCAAAAAAAAAAAAAAAAATCCATCATTAACTAACTGACAGACCAATCAGAGTCAAGTGCATACCCTCTACAAGGAGATAAAATCCGTTGGGGTTATTCTGTAGGATCTTGATGGCTACCTCCACCATCTCTGTCAGTGAAGGATCAGTATCGGTGTTCCTGTCCAAGTCATAAGTCATATCTGAAGGTTCAAAAAGACCTGAAAAAATTTCCGCAGCAGACAAAAAGAAGCTAGTTATTACACACATAATAGGCATACAGCAAATGCAAAGAGTAATATCTCATCATTTACACTTCAATGAGAGTCTCATAATTAAAGTGAAACATACCCAGCAGGTAATCCACATTTTTTGGATTCAGAGATTTGAGCTGCTCCTTGTTCCATACATAATGGGCCTTCTGTTCATTGGAATTAAAAATACTTTTAACATTGCAGTCATTTTAAACATGAAAATATTAAAATATTATTGGGGAAGTGAGAAAACAAGAGCAGAACAAATAAAATAATTACTTCATTCTTCATTCTGTTTTTCCATTCCTCCACCAGGTTTCTTTTGTCCTTCCGTGTGCCGCTATGCTTTGTTATATCTGGATATTCTACATCTGTCATGTTTTTAGGGTACATATATTTCCTTCCTCCACCCATAATCACCTAAAAAGCGGAAAATTAGATTTAATACTCTTCAAATAGCTTCCTGTATTTGAAACACAACTAATAAGGCTAAAATTTTAAATAATAATGCTTTTTATAAGAATACAAAGCAAAGCATTTTGACTTTAGTACCAAGAACTGTTTGCATTGCAATTAAAAATGGTATTTCATTTCACAGTATTAAAAGTTGTTGCTGGAACTCTGACTCACATTAATGTAGGGAATGTTTTCAAACAGCTGCCTGGCGATATCCTTGCAGCCAGACTGCAGTGCTTCATCTGGCATCTCGTTGTCAGAGTACCAGTCTCTGTCCACACAGTGGGCGTAGGCGGCACTCGGCGTCGCGTGGTTCACGCGTGTTGTTGTCACAATTCCCACTGACTTTTCTGCAGTGTCGACACAGAGAGAGTTGTCTGAATCAGGGTTTCATTTTTGAATGAAGAACAGTGACACTGGTGATTTACATTATTTTATCACTCAACTCTATCTCTTTGAACCTAATCATTTGCAACAGATTGTGATTCGACCAGGATGAATGAAGTGAAAAGATTTTAATACAGTTGAGGACATCTAAAGCCACATTAGATGTATTTCCAGCAGCCATTGTACAGCAAATACAGTAGCAAAATCAGCTGGCCAAACATGCTAGAACTCAGCTTGGGTTGCTAGTTAACGGGTTGGACTTCGCTGAGGGTGTTCTGTAAAATATCTGAGTGTCCTAATAAACCACTATGTCATTTATACTTTTAATATAGGTGCATAAAAGTCATGAATGATAAACAAAAGTTTGACAACTTTTTCTAAATTAGCAGGCCATAAAACAGTCCTTTTAGTCAAATGGATTTCACTCATGTAGGTCAAAAGTTCAAATGCTGAATATAAAACTGCGTCAACTGAAAAAGCATTACCACAGAGCTTTTCTTTGACTTTGAAGTCAGCGCTTGAAGCAAGTAGGTCACTGAAGTGAGTATTCAGCTCACACATAACATAATACATACAGCCACGACTCATTCTTGCAATTTGAATTTTGTTATTTCAACAACATAAAAATAGTAAAACAAAAAAAAGGCAAAACAAAAATATGTGAGTGTTATAATAAATTCAAAGCCTCCTAACTTGCATCCTTCGCCCATCTGAGGATGGAGGTGACCTCGTTGCCCTTTGTGGTGTTACACTGGGAGCGAACTGCTGCTGCACTCACACCAACAGTGCCCTCATTAGCCTTAACCCCGCAGAGGTAAGCTGTGGCTGTGCCTGCACTGTCTGGAACCTGAGCATCAGTGTTGTATGTCTGCAGAAAAACACAAGTCAATAATTTAGTTGTATTATTTTTTGTTAGCCTCATCAGGTTGTGATAGGATTGCAAATAAGTTTATCGTTGCATCTAGTCAACAGAAAATAAAAGGATGTAGTGTCAGGCCACATCTCGCATAAATGTGCAAAGTGAAATGTGTCATAGTTTCCCTGTTATGATTTCATTGCAAAGAGAAAGTACATTAGCTTCAGACAGAGGGTAAGTGTTTAACATAAATATGCAAATTTAATCAAATCATGTTTGTGCTGCCAAAGTTGGTGAAATAATATATAAAAAGTTAATTCTAAGAGTTCTCAAACTCTGCAGCTGCATGTTTCACAATTTTTAAACATGTTTCATATTAGCTATCTTGGAAGTAACAGTATGTCATTTTCCTTACAAATTACAGATCTCAATTTTCACACTGGTTTTTCTAGTCAGTTAAGATGCTTATCCAAAGACACATTTTGCTTATTGTCAATTCCGTTATTATTGTTGTCCCAAAGGGGATGTAGTGCTTATAGTGCTTCCTAGCATTGCACTGCATTACAACATATTTATTTTCAACTTAAATGCTTTGAAATGGAATCCCCTATATTACTTGTAGAGTAATTTGAATTATTTGCATTTGATATGTGTAAACCACCTGTCAATTTGTTCATGCATTTTATGTTTTATGTGAATGAAAGTTTGGAAAAAACTGACTTAAAAAACAAGAATTACATGAGACCTAACTGACAATGCATGTAGCATTGTGCTTTGAGCCTTTAAAGCATTCTAAATAGCTTTAAAATAAGGGTTTTCTAAAGTTCAAAGTTCTGAAATTTGTCTCTTTTTATGAAAGGTTGCAGGACATTTTGCCCTTATTAATAAACTATTCACTTACCAAACCTTTTCTAGGCATAATGCCTGGTATATTTTGACTCTGACTATTCAATATTATATGATGATCTGACCTTGGCCAAAGAGACAAAAGGGAACTTGTCCATCTCCAGCTGCATCTCTTCGCCGCTTTGTCCACTCAACTGACCCTTCAGTATCCGAGCTGCTGTCACCGTGGGGACGCCCATTCCTGAACACCAAAAGTAGATTGAATTTTAGGTTTGATTTTTGCCTAAGGAACAGGGAGAGTCTGAACACAGATTCCTAAGCATTCATACTTTTCACTCCCCGTTTCATCATTCTCAGTTAGCAACACATCATTTTTGTTTTTACTGACATTTTATAGCATCTTGACTGCTGTCAGGCAAAATATTTTCTTTGCTTTGGATTGCCTCAAGGGATTGCAAAAGAATTAGAGACTGAGAAATCTGCAGGATTCTGTTCAGATATCTCTAACAAAGAAAACAGACAAAATCCCAACATATATATTAATATATTATTTACATACTATGTGTTTAACTTCTTTTTGTATATTAGAAGTTGTGTGTGTTTTATAAATCCTGTGGTCTACAAAGAAACTTTCTGTTAAGTGTCAGCACGAAGAACAGATTGTTATCAGTTGACCTATAGAAAGCAAATAAACATATTCCAGTTAAACAAGTATGCACATTTTCTATGGTATTCTAAGACAGGGCTAATGTGATTATGAATGCAGCAATAAGCAAGAATGCCATGCTGTGAATGCAGGGCTGAGAGACATCAGAGGCCCAATGAAGGATGAATGTTGTTGTAGAACCAGAGCATCCCTACATAAACAGAAGCCCAACGGTTTCATGGAAGCTCAGCAGCTTTTCTCACTGCTATTGATTCTCTTCACCCCGGTAGAAAACATCTCCCTCATCCTTCAAAGCTGAATCCTTCAATCTTCCCACCACTTATTAAAGACATTTGAACATTTTTGAGTCTTTAGAAATGCAAAAAAAAAAGAAGAAGAAAAAAACACCCAAAACCCTGGAAGCTTGGTAGTTATCTTTCTAAAATTCAGATCTATCAATTTCAAATTTCATTCAACTTTGTCAAGGAAACTTGTAACTTTTTGCAAGACACAAAATGTACAATCAGAGGCTTACCATCTCCGAGGAAGAGGATAAGATTCTTTGCTTTCTTATGACTGAAATCCTGTTCCAATGAATCCTTCAAGGTCTGCTGAGCCCAGTCATTCCAGAACTTGGGATTTTTCTCTTGTTCTGGGTAATTAAGTGAAGAACTCTGGTTAGATTCATACCAAACTAAGCCACAAAAATAACAGGTAAGATTTTGTAAAACTGCAACTGTGCAGGTCCTTGAAAAGTCACATGCATGGGCAGTTCTTGATAAGGGACAACAGGGGCTAATGTCCCTGTGGAAGTGGCACTGGCTGTTGTTATGGATCCTGTCCTGCTCTGGCACAGAAACCGTAAGTATTTGGAACAATTTAATTTTTTGCTTTTACAATTTTACTTTAGGAGTGAGTTAAAATTCAAGTTGCAGACCCCTAGCTTCATTAGGGTCATTAGAGGAAAAAAGGTTGTTGTTTAATATTTACCTAGTTCCATTTCCTGTAGGGAGTTTCTCTGATATGATAGAAACCCAAAAACAAAACATTTGTTCAGAAGAAACAAGACATTTCAAGAATTAATGTAATGCAGCAGAACTGATATATTTGTTCTTATCACAGGTGGTAGGCATCAAATTCAATTTTCAAAAACCTGAACTGCTTTTCTTAGTTGAAAAAGTCTTGAATCCATTCAGTAATAGTTCACCAACTTCACCAACTTCCAGGCAGAGACCTGCCTTTGCATCAACAGATAAGAAACCCAGCCAAAATTATTGTGAAATATTCACCTGATTCTGATGTTGATTGACTTGTTTTTTTTTATTTTTATTCCAAACAGTTTAGGGAGCTTGAGTATAACCATGTCATAGCCACACAATAATAGATAAAACACTGAAGCTCAAAACGAAATAACAAATTCTAAAATTGGACTGTTTGGATTTTTCTGTCATGAAACAGTGACAACTGTTACCCTAAAATACCCAAACCTCAGGACAACAGGATGCCCAGTATTTGTAATAGCATTAACACAATGAATTCCTGTTATGTACTGTGGCGCCGGCAAACTGGTTTCAGCGGGTGAAATATCCAGTGTTCTAAACAGGATGTCCATGTGAACAAAAATCAACTTCCTTGAAATGTTACAACATACGCCTCCAGTCCTGATAAAATGTCCTTCAGGAACGATATCTATTTAGCTACAGACAGATTTTCTTTTTATTGTTCGGTTGCAGAGTAACTCACCAGGGAACTGTGGCATTCCCAGGCATTCAGAGATCAGAAAAGAGCAAGCGATGAGCAGACCTGACGTCTTCATATTGTGGTCTAAGAGTGGCTGATGCGTAACTCTAGACAGCTATAAGATGCCGCTTTGGGAAGCAGAGAGAGGCTGTCAGCAGCGATGTCACAGCTGCAAGAAAAGAAGATCAGAGGCACGTAATTAAATATGTGTCATTTTTGTATAACCGACTCTGACACACTGGGTTAATATTTATTTACTCCAAGATGATTTGACTAAAGACACGTGTATCAAGCAAATAACACTGCTCAGATTGGCAACTAGGATATAATTCACTCTATGTGGGTGATTTTAGATTTAGTAGAAGTGGAGTGAAATTGGTATGTTTATGTTGTAACAGTTAGTTTTGACGACAAGCTTCAGAGCTTTGAGACATCAAGCCGTATTTTGCCAACAGCACTCTCCTTATTTCCTTAGAGACGATTCTTTGGTCACATGTATAAAATCAACAGTTTAGGGCAGAAGTTTGGATACACTTTACTCTAAAATTTTCAACAAGTCTAATTGCAGGGAAGAGGATTCTGATGCTAATATGACAATGCTTTAAAACGAGCTTGGTAATGTATTTGGAATCACTGTCCCATTGGAGCAGCAAATTGTCTCCAGGTTTCCAACCATCTGTTTGAAATCGTCTACCTCAAATTAAAGGGAAATTGTCTAGGATGTTCAGAAATAGCTCAGGAACCACTGCAGGCTACTGTAATTACTCTGTTGATGTTTTTTTGGCTATCAGTGTTAGTCCATACATTTGTGTTTAATAATATTTTGACTATGTGCACAAAAATAAAAAATCCAAACTAAACTCAAACACCCATTCTTTTGCTTTATTAAAGTTGTACATTTACCATTAGTTAAAAAGATGAAACAGTTTAAATCAATCATTGTGTTTAATAACTAGTGTCAGTAATATGTTCTTAACTTTCAAAACTAAAGGAAGATCTAGCAATATGTGTTCTTAAGTCTCAATTAGGTTTGTTTTTACAGTTTGTTACAAGCTTCTATGACTCCCTGCATCACACACTCAAGCCAACACGTCATGCTCAATTAAAACAAAATATGAAGAACTTTCTTTTCATTATGCTGCAGCAATAAAAACCTATAAAAAGCTTAAAGCTGGGGAGCTTTTTTATCAGTAGAATTTTAAAATAATATGTCAATGAATATGTTGTCTGAAAATTGCATGTTTCAGCTTAAGTATTTCATGCTGAACTTTTTTCCATTTGTATGTCAAAGTATCTACTTTTTGTATTACCTCAAGAGTGTTGTTAATGTCCGTTTATTGTAAATGTATGCTGATTTATCTGCTATGTTTCCTGCCCTCCCAGATTCTTGTAAATAACACAAGTAAATAAGAATCTGTTCTTAATTACTAACCTGTGGTTAAATACAGGTTAAATAAAAAAAATAGAGTAAATGAAATTTTCATTTTAACTCTAAGGGAATACAGAGAAGCAACATGTTCAAGCTGAATATTGCCATCTGTTTTCTAGTCATCAAAGCAGAACAAAAAAAATCAATCAAAAGTAGATCCTAAAAGACCCAAAAGGTCTTAGGGAGAAATATCAGAACAGCTAAAGTTAAGCTGGAGGCCTCTCTGCATGCAGTTATGACCACAACAGGGGCCCTTATGGGGTCCTGGCCTGGCCTTCCTTTCAACTATAATTATCCACACCCTCCTCCTTTCTTCCTTGTGCTTATGGTCAAGGTCATTTTAATGGGATTGAGCTCCAGGGCACTGAAAGGTTTAAGAGCCATAACAAAGCCGATTAACAGCATATGATTGACTGGTCACGTCTATTTCAGAAAAATAAAATATAAGATTCTAGATATGAATTATTTCAAGACAAAAATATTTTACCCAGATCTGCTGAAAAACCTCTTGATTCTGTTTATAGCTTCCTGTTCCTGTTGAGCTGCACGCAATCCTCTTTAATGCCAGACTCTTTGTAACTAACAGTCAAGTTCTTCATTAAATTGTTAGATTACTCAGTAATTACTGTATTTCTCACCAGTCTCTGCTCCGTTAGGTACCGTACCAAACCTCCCCACTTTATAGCTGCCTCTAATAAAACTTCAAAACAGCCGGAGAGAAAATCTTGTCAGCACCTTCCAAAACCTAACCTAAATTGGGAAAAGGACCAGACTCTAGTAGGTTTAATGAGAAACAGGCATGTTAGAAATAAACAGCACTGAACACTGATGCCAGGTTGTTTTCTTTACCATTCCTCAGTTGGACTTTGCCAGTTGTGTCTGCAGCAGCACAAGTCCTCAGAAGCGTCCAGGTCCACCCAGAGGCAGCGATCCTGCCAGTCTGCAGGTGAAGTAGCAAAGAAGAGCTAAAACTGCCACCATCAGAGCTCCACAGAGCAGTGTGGTGAGCAACACATGAAACCCCGCTTCAGACATGACTTCAAAGCTGCCAAACTGGTCCCAATTAGGGTTCCCAGTTCTTCCGTGTAGACGCAGATCACCTCAGGCTCAAACTGCCAGTAGGTTGTTGTAGCAAGGCATGGATTAGGCTTTTTATTATGATGTAAGTGGAACAGATGAGGGCTTACCTTCATACAGCTTAATCAAAATGAAGGAATGAGTGTCCTTTACCCCATCCTGCCAGGATTTCTCGTTCTAACCACCATGGCTGGCAGGACACAGAATCCTGGCCCCACTTTTAAATGGGCAACTTGTTTTGCTTCTCACATCCAGCCTCTTGCATGCTCAGAATGACTAAAAATATATCTGGATTTACCACACAAGCTGGGGCTCAACCCAATTTTCTGCATACTTTTTAAAGGGTTTAAGAGAAAAATTACAAAATGTTTTTTTAAAAAAAGAAGAAATCCTACACAAGAAAGGAACAACAGGATGCGCACTTTGCAAAAGCGTCTGTGCAGCAGGTTGTGTGCTCTAAAACAAACCCAGAGCTGCTTGTTTTAACAATCCGATAATAAACTTCAGCAAGAAAAGCGCGCAGAAAAAGACGATCGCAACGCATTTATTCATTTCATCTCACCGTCAGCGTGGTGTCTCCCAAAGAAGCCGGTAGTGTGTTGCAAAACAAAAAGTTTATCACAGTTTCACTTACTACGGTGGACTTTGTGTGGCACAAATCTACATCCAAATGTGTCCGCGGTCCATTCAGCTCCCTTCACCTTGAAATCTATGTTCTTTGTGCTGCATTCACGCTGCTTTTTATAAGGCCGCACTTGACCGGATCCCAGAATAGCGGTCTGTAACCCACGAGGAAGGAGAGAGAGAAAAAGCCCTTAGAAATAACGACTTACTGCTGCTGTGGGAATGCGGACCAAGAGCGCCATCTGCCTGTGGATCCACGCACTGCTTCACGATAGACTCCTCATTACAACCAGTTGGTCACGCTTGAGTAAAAACGCTCAAATAATAATAACAATAGTACAGCAAACCCTTCTTGTCGTAAACCTGCTGTTTTCATTCTACCGTAAACATTTTTTTAGCACCAGAGTTATGTTACACTAAAACTACCAGATTTTTAGAGCTGTACTGTCTAAGTTTACATCATGTACTGACGACTCACAATGCAGTCAGAAAAAAAAAAAAAAAACAATCAGAGCAACAGTCCTTAAAATTACAGTATTATTAACTAACGGGTAGCTACTGTTTTTCACCAGAAGTGGAAAATGTCTGATTGATTTTCATTTGAGCTGAAAAAGCTGGGTTTGTTAAGAACTGCATTTGTAATTTTAATTCAGGCCATCATTTAATAGTTTAAACTGTTTTTCATTCAGCACTCTAATATAATGGAATATGAATATGAAGGAATTTTAAGCTTTTAATTATAGCATAGTCACATTGAAACACAACACAGTAGTACAGATTTGAGGTCAGACATGGTAATCTTATCTGCATGAGTAAAAGCAATTGAAGTTCTTTTGAAGTTCAAGAAATGTTTCATGTCTCATCTAAATGGCTTCTTCTCTTCTTAACATAATCGGAAGTAACAAAGTCTGAAAAATTGCATTAACAGGGTCCTTAGGGTCTCAAATAGGGCAATTAGGACACGAGTCACTACACCCTCTGTTCAACTCAATGTTTGGATCGTTGTTGCTTGACAAGAATGTCCCTAAAGATGATATGTGAGTTGTTAATCTAGTGTCTCAAGCTGTGAATAGATGTAAAATAACCTGAGGAGACAAGTCAAGACTTCATTGTTGTTGTTGGAAAGTTGAAATCTGAGGTTACTTCTACAATTTGGTGGTGGCTCTTCATGTTTAACATAGATGGATTCAAAGTTCCTACAATTACTCTGCATTGCTAGGCTATCTGTTAATAATGTTCTATTTGCCCATTCTGTCAAGGGATTTACATTTTGGCATACTCTTTTCATTTTCAGATGGTAGATTGATCAGGGCTCACCAAGAAAAGCTTGGATTATTTATTATAGCCCAGCTCTGCTTTGAACATCTTTATATTTGTTAGTTTGTTCTCTAAATATCCTATGAAACATTTGGAACTGCTATGTTTTATCTAGAACTATACATGGTCCAGTTTAAACTTTCCCTTCTTCCTATCATTTTTTTCATGTCTATTTTCTTGTTTATTTGAGATATTTTCAAATTGTTATTAAAATTGATTATAACCTCTTCTGTTTGAGGCCTATTTTTCACCCTCCTGTCCAAATTTAAGAATGGTCTCCCAGACTTCTAAACATTTCCGAATTCAAACACGTGTCTATTTGAATACGGTACATGAGTATCTGGGCCTTTCTACATGCCTACCTCATATTTTGGTGCACAATAGGACTTCCGCCACTGTTGATATAAAACTCTTTGGCCAGTTTAACATTCCGTCCATTAGATGTCGCTGAAGAGCGTTTTTCGGTCACTACACTCAGAATACCTAAGGTTTACTTAGATTTTGGCTTCATATTGGATGTAAAATGTTTAGCTATTTACATATGTTTTTTTTTTAAAACCTATCAATTCCCATTTTAAAATAATTCAACACAATACCTGTTTGAACAACCTCCTGTCAAGCTGTTGTGTAATTAGCTCACTCGTGTCTTTGTGAATCCAGCAGGATAAAGTGATTTTTATTCTGCTGTAGCCTGTCAGTGTCTTTCGATTAGTGTTAAACTCCACTTATCTGATGTTCACTCAGTGCATTTAATGGACTGTTGAACCTGCGCATCAATATTTTCAGAGTAAAAGCATGCCCTGAGAGGCCAATCAAAAGCTTTCATCACAGTTTGTGTTTTTCTACCAACCTCTTTAGTTTCCTCTTCTGAGAATTTAGCCCAGTGTTATTTTTAGTTAACCTTATTTTTGCTACTCACTACTAAAGAAATGTAGTTTATTGTTATGTACAGCATACAACTGCTGAACAATACAGTTATGTACAGCGTAACTGTACATAACTGTCACATATATGTGAGAGTTATGTCACATATAACTGATGTTACTGTCACATATATGTTACAGTATACCAATTGAACTGATTTCAGTGTAATTTATCTTCTTTAAATATAGAGCTCAGGGAGAGTGTTGGAAACATTCTAAAGAAAAAAAGAATATTGAAAGAAAAAGGATGGTTAATAACAGCTAATGCAATATTTCCCCATACATCGCCTTTTTTGTTTGTTTGTTTCGTTCCTTTTGTCATAAAGGGTGCTTTATTTTTCCAATAATGTTCAGTATTTACACATGCAAATGTTTATTCCAATATGTTTGTTCATTTACATTAAAAAATTATTTATGATCTAACCTTTCCTCTCTTTTCTTAAATGTCTGGAGTGGTGCATTATTTTGACATGAACTTATTATATTTTCTATAAATATAAAAATGTCCTCATTGGCCTTATGTGGAAGAAAGCGACTTTTCTCTTTCATTTCACCAATTTCTCCACTCTATAAACAGAGGCAAAATAATTTTGGTGTATTAATTTTACCATAAAAAGTTCATGTTGTAAGATTTCTGCTTTCTTATGATTAATAAAGTTTGTTGGTGTTGTTTTGTCTGTCTTTGTTTGTTTACTTTCAATGGAGAAGAGCAGTTTATTATTTCAAACTGAAATGATAAATATTTCAGTTTGAAATATTTATCATTTTTATTATTTGCATTAATATTAACAATTAATTCACCAGGAAAATACCATTGAGGTTAAAAATTATTTAATCCTGGCCAAACCTGGAAGAAGCATCCAGAGTTCACAGAACAGTCAAAACTTTTCTGACTATTCTGTAAACATATGGATAAATAATTTAATATATGAATTGTATAAACTCATATATACATTTCTATATGAATTTGATATATTCATATATAAAGTATATGAACTTATATAGTTATTATAAATGTATACAATTCTTAAACAAATTAATAAGTTTTCTCAAGCTGCTTGTTTAACTATGTGTCGAATAGGAAGCTGTTAATCTAACACTTGAGCTTCCAGGAAATTACTCGCTTTAAAGTGTTTAAAGACTAGCTACACAGAGTTCAGCATGACGTCGCCATTTCGCCGCCTCAGTTAGGTAGTGACGTCCACTGCGTCACTATTTCCTGGAAATAGCGGTTTGAGCGAAGCGAGTTCTCAGCGGGAGGGGAACCATCTTGACAGAGAAGCGCGGTGTCTTCGGTTGTTGCAGCTGAAACTCCCTCACTGTCGCCCTGGTCAGAGTACTACGGAGTCACGGCTGTGGCGGCGGACAGAGTCACAGCGGGGTAAGACCGTGCCCGCTGGTTGGAGTTAATCTTTATGAGCTCAATCAACTCTTGATTTTAATCTGATGGGGTTTTTATGACAAGTGCATGATGTGATTTGGCCATTGAACTTTACGACGTGCTGTGAAGAAGTTGTTGACATTGTTTTTAAAGAAAGTTTTTAGGAGTTTGTGACATATAAGGTGTTTGGAAAATTGCATGCAGATTGTTGCTATTATGATCAAAATACATCTTATAATTTATCCTAAATAATCTAATGACTATAAATATTATGTTGTTTCTATATTGATCTTAGAATAGAATAGAATTGAATAGAATTCAACTTTATTGTCATTGCACTGTCACAACTACAAAGCAATGAAATGTAGTTTGCATCTATCCAGAAGTGCTATACAGGATATAAATATTTATAAACAGGTGTACAAAGATATGGTGTATAAACAGAGAATAATAGTGACGTGCTACAAAATAAAATTTTTTGTATAAATATAGTATTAGTACTTCTAACGTTTGCAATGATTTTATATGGATTTTCAATTCTCCTACGATAATGGCTCCCATTTGTCAGCTTTAAGCTTTAAGGGCCATGTGGTCACATATTCCCAGAGGTATGTTAAGTGACTCATACAACTAGCATCATATTTACACATCGACCACTTAGTGGCCTCAGTCATTGCCAGTGACCCATTTAGTGACACTTTATCTCCAGTCCACCAGCTGCAACCAAAACATCATTTCAGCCAAAATATGTGTGTAGCCACAACACAGCTGCACGTGTTTGTTTTATTCTATCTTATTGTGGTTAAGCTGGATAGATAGTGTTTACACTGACAGCCAACATGATCTAATGTGGCAACAGAAAAGATATCACAAATCATATATGTCCTAAAGATATTCTAATTTTCCACATAAACTGTCAGTAGAAGGTTTAGTATTTTAAGTAACAGTATATTTATATTGCATAAACAAACCACCACAGAATATACAATGTTTTCCAGGAAAACTAAACACAAAAAGGAACAAATATGCAAACAGCTACTTAAAACTCAGTCTTCAAAGATCCTGTGAGTCAGTTTCTTGAGAAAATATAGATTGAATCTGTTTAGTTAAGTTGCGCCACAATTTGGGAGGAGACATGTCCTTCCACATTGTGTCACTGCTACTTCTGCTTTCCAATCTTCTTTCCTAATTTATTGCTGCAGTATGTCAAACCTGAAGGTTAAAGCTATAAACCATTGTCCAGATGAACGACCCGAAAGGATGTATGTGCAGAAGATATTTGATCAGTATTTGCAGAGACCCCTGCTTGGGTGATTTACTAGTTTATTAACATTACACAACCTTAGCTCTGCTTTTCTCAAGGGATCTTGATTTACTCTTTGGTTATTCATTACCTAGGTGTGATTGGGAGTGTGCTGCAGCCTGCCACAACAACTGCTAGAACAAGTAATCTCCTGTTATCTGGCTGTGCCTGTGGAAGCTTCCCTGTGCCTTTCCTTTAATCCCCACCTTATGTTGATAAAAATCTTGCCAGCAGGGTATTTAATTATATTTAGGCAACAGCTTTTAATAGTATTAATGTGTGTAGTATGCAAATTCAAGGTTTTCACATTTGTTTCGCATAAAGCTCTGACTGCTTAAAGTTGATATATGGCATGATGGTGAAATGAGACATGGCTGGCTGATATTTGATCCCTGTACATACGTCAGAGCACCTGAAATGTATACAGAATTGTGACTCAGAGTCTTCTGATGGCCAGGAATCTGAAGAATTTTAACGCTGCCACTTAAATAATATAAACCAGTTGAGAGAAAATGCAAGCTCTTTATTTTCTCAATGCGACCATGCTAATGAATCACTAAAATAAAATCCAAAGTGTTATGATTCTGTTCAAATCTCTCAGCTTAGTCTAACAATCCCACTGTAAAGCTGTACAAAGCTGATTTCCTGGGAAAGTGGATTTTATTTTTCATTTAATGCTGTACTATCAGGATGGGGGCTTTTCTTTGTTTTCCAAAGGAAACATCTCAGCTCTGTGACAGTTTTGTCTTATCTGTGTCCTTCAGGCTGAAACGCAGGGAACACCGATGATAATGTTAAAGCTAAGAGGGTTTGCATTTATGAAGGTCAGCTAGCACACCCTGTAAATGGAACAGGGTCAGATTTTGCATACATGGGAGCCCAGGGAACCAGACAGTCTTTTATGCAAACTTACATAATACTTTTACTCCCAGAGAGCAAGATGCAGAATTGGAGCAAGGTCATAATTTCCTGCAAAACTATTGATGCTCTTTGAACTTCTCCACTTGTTGTTTCAACCTCAAAGTCAAATATATTTAATTGGGATTTTATTTGGTATAGCAACACAATATAAGACATAACTGAATTAGAAACATAAACATTTGTTACGAATATAATCCCTAAGTCAGTATTTTGTTGAAACATTTAACCATTTGCTCCTCATGTAGTGTTTTGTAAATACTCTACATGGCCTGCCTCTTTTTGAGGAAGATCAAGTCTTCGTAAGTTTGTTGCTCTTCAATAATCTTTCAGTCTTTGGATAATGGATGGAACAGCGCTGCTTTGTACTGAGATTAACTCCATTCACTACCTACTAAATGTAGTTGCTCTGAATTTTATTTAGTGGTAAAAGTAAAAAAGAAGTAGGTGAAATGCAAGTGCACCCCACACTTTTGACTTTTATTTTTTGAAAGAAAAAAAAATCTCTTTCCTTTCACTTCACATATTTAAATATTTTATTTTTCTTAAAA
The DNA here is from genome assembly GCA_911649635.1 of Poeciliopsis gracilis. Lineage (NCBI taxonomy): Eukaryota > Metazoa > Chordata > Actinopteri > Cyprinodontiformes > Poeciliidae > Poeciliopsis > Poeciliopsis gracilis. The sequence goes on from CAJVRI010001403.1 coordinate 5,455,758, forward strand.
GTCTGAGTATTTTTTTTTACTTGCCAGGCATATTACTTTGGATATATTACTGATACTTTTTCTAAGATGTTTGTTCTTCCTGAAGCTGGTTTATCTTCAAGTTTTACATAGAACAGGAAGTGGAAGCTTTTCTAGTGTTGCTGTGGTTTCTTTATGTGTCTCACTGAGGTTATGACTGAGTTGGTCAGAGGTGACTGCAGAACTTTCAACAGAAGTGTGTTCTTTTACTGTTGTCAAATTGGCTGCCACATAATGTAAGGCCCAGGTTTGCACTTGTTTGTGGTATTTAGTGATTACTTATCATATGTGGTCTGAAACTATATCTAGATCTTGAATCCAGCAACTCAAGATGGTAAAATGAGTTGCAGAGTTTCTAGTTCATGGCATGTACAGCCAGAAATCATCAAATTCTTACTTGTTTTGTGCTTTTTTTGGTCTTGTTTTCCTCAGAAATTAGCTGTGAAAGGGTATCCACCACAGCACTCTGTCTCAAACACACAAAAGTTATTCTTGGAGGAATGCTCTAACGCTGCATATAATAGTCCGGTTCACAGGATCAGTGACGAATTACTGACGCATGTTTGAGGTTTACTGCCTCACTAAAGGGTTGTGGCCTTGTGTATTAGCAGCTTTTCTATGGGAAGACATTGTGGGACAGTTTAGGGAATTTGCTACAAACATTGTAGAAGTGACTATTAACACAAAATTTGTATTTTGGGACCTAAATGTCTTGGACCTATTTCTTAGTTCTTTTCCATGGGAATTACAAACTAGGTGTTGAGTGACATTTTATGATTCAACATCCCAACCACATTAGGAAGAGCTTAGGTTTTAGGTTTTCATGTGTGTTATCTGATTTTAGGTTATTTAGAAATGCATACAGTTATTGGTGAAGATGTGTGAAAAATATATTTGATCTCATTAGCATAAAAACAAAATCAATATTTCATATGAACACATTTAACATAAACAATTCCACATTAGAAAATAGTTTGGCGTTTTTCAGTAAATGTTCTGAAATATTTGGTCAAAACAACATCAAAATTCTTTGTCAGATTTGAAAAAAAAGTACTTTCTCCAAAGGCAATCACAACCCTGAGATTAAAGTCAGACAGAAAACCGGGAGACTGATCTGAAAAGATGAGTGTATAAGAGAAGACACAAGATTCTGGAGGAAGTATAGATTATAAAAGACACTGTATGCTCCAACTTTGTAACTGTCATTAGAAGAGTGAGAGCTGTCCTATTAGCAAAAGGGGATTACACCAAGAGATTTTCTCCACTGAATATGTGCTCTCAATCGAAGGTTGGGTTTTTCAGTGTGAGATTACACTACTAAAATAAACAATCCATTTATCATAAGCATCTTTGTGCAGGGTGTCAATGAATGTCCCCTGTGTTGTACATTTGTAAAAATTGGCGTAATGCTTCTACTATCAATTGGCAATGACATGCTTCCTCAAAAGTGGCTGATATTAGTCACCAAATAACATGAACAGAGAAGGGGAAGTTGTGTTTTCACATAGAACTGATTCCGCCTAGGGCTTTAAGTCTGTGTGGTAACATGTTCCTGTGCTTCAGCAGACTTCAATTCCAGGAAAGTGTTCAAAAACAGTGAATGTGGGCTTAGGAATGTGTGTTTGTGACAACAGCAGGGTCTATGCCAGTTTTCTATGTTGATCAGCACTCAGATCTAGCACAGAACGGATGATTGAGTCACAGATGTTTTAGGGGAATGTCATACTTTTTCAGCCAAAAAAACCCAAAAACAATAGTTCTGACTGTTCACCAAGCACTCTCTGTTTAATTTCAGTGGAACCTCTGTAAACCCTCGGTAAATTATAGGGTAAACGTTGATGGAGCAAAGGAGGAATGCAAGACAAAAGAAAGAAATCAGATAATTGTGTTGCCATTACACCTTTCCATACACGTGAGTGGTAACACAGAACCCTTGTGTAGTTGAGAAATGTCAGATGTTAAAGTAGCTCCCTTTCTTTTCATCAGCCTCCCTAAATCCTTATCTCGCTACATCTCTCAACACACTTCAGTCCTCTGCCCTTTCAAAACTTCATTGTTTTACTTTGCTGATCAGCTGGGTGGCTTTTAAAAGACATAATAAACTCACCAGTACAGGGAGAGTTTGAATATGATAGGAATTTTCTTATTATTCCTTAAGTATTTATAGGAGGCAAACAGTAATCTCTTACTGTCTGAACAACTGGGGTTACTTAGGAACATCTTGTGTAACAGAAACAAGCTTTAACTGGAATCTGTGCTCCTTGTTTGACTGCAATTGTTTTAGATGTGGGAATACCATTCTTCTTCAATGGCATGTTTATATGCAGCAAGTTGTAAGTAAGCTAAAACAAGCGTTCAAGAATAGATTACAGTTCAGTTGTGTTTATTAAAAAAAAGATCTAATCTGTTTTATTTAATGCTTGGGACCGTTATTGAAGAATTCATGGTCTGTAGTTGGTTTGTTTTGTATTTAATGGATTAACAGATGAAAACCAGAGCCTGAATGTTCATGTAGTGTTACACATCTGATGTTGAGCAGGTTCACATTCAGACAAATTTCTCAAGCCCATCTATGTTCTGTTTTGTTTTCCCGTCTGTCATGGAATGAGTTGTTTTTCTGTGACGCTGCCTGGAGATTAGTCACCATTTATACAACACCATTAAACATACCGAAGTCTCTTCATGGTCTCACCTAAGTTGTATATACAGACACATTTCAGTGAAATTAATTGCTGAAAATGTAATTGATATCAATAATTTCATTCAAAGCTAGACCCACGTTGCATAATGGTGTATATTTAATACTTCTAACGAGTTTAATGAGTTGGGGGGGTTTTGTCTGTTTTTGGTTTCCAGCTAGCCTGGTAAACATGAACTCTTTGTTTCGTACAGAGGATCTGGACCCTCAGCTATTGAGAAATGACTTCTTGCTGGAGGCGTGAACTTTGTTTAAGTCCCCCACTGTGAAAAGAGAAGTGCTGAGCTGGACGACATCTTTGCCAGCAAAAAAATGTCTTAAACATTCCTCTTGCTCCAACTTTAATTGTTTAATATTTGGATTTGTGGACAACATGAATGGCTTCACTCACATCCTCTGCTGCCATTGAAAAATAACATTCAGACTACCATTGTGAAACAGAAAATCACAGAAAATCAAAGCTTTTGTTCATTACGTCTCTTTCTGTTCCCAACTTCCCTGATTAGCCAGGTTAAAATTCTACCAGAGAAATCCAGGTCAATGGGAGAAATCCTAGACTGAACGCTGAGGGTACATGAAAATTAAGCAGAATTGCATAGGAAGGCAATGGCCTGGCTGGTTTACATTTAATAAAAACTTTATTTTCAATGTTTTCAGAACATTTTAATATTACCTAATTTCAATAACAGAAACATTTTTACACAGAAAATGTGTAAAAATGTATTTCCTCTTCATGTTTGGGACCTTTTCTTGCAATATTTACTATATCAATTCAGCATGGCATGAGGCCAGTAAGCGTTTGGCTCTACTGAGATGTTACTTTAACAGTTGCTTTAACAGCGACCTTCTGCTCTTTGGCATCAATTGGTCTGATGTCCTTTAACTTGCTCTTCACAATACTCCTTGCTTTCTATGAGGAATTTATTTAAGGTAGATTTTCTGCATAATAATTCACAGTGAAGTCATGAAAATTATGCAAGTATTGATATTTTTGCTGTGTGTGCTAGTGCCAAGACCTGCTGGAAAATGAAATCAACATGTCCAAAATGCTTGTCAGCAGATTAGAGCATGAAGTCTACTGAAATGATTTGGACGTCTGCATGGATTTTACACTGACAGCAGCAGATGGGTTTTAACTAATTGTGTGAAAGTCACACCAGACTTCCATTAACTTGGTTTTTGCGACTCTCCACTGTTTCATCAGACTCTGAAATGTAGATTTCCAAATTAAATTAATTGTTGACTTTCATCTGAAAAGAGAACTTTGGACCACTGAGAAACGGTTCTGTTGCTGTCAGGTGACTTCTGACATTAACTCTGGTTCACAAGTGGCTTAACACAGAAACTGCAACAGTCATAGCTCATGTGTTAGATATGTTTGTGTGTGTTAACTTCTTAATCAGCTGCATTCTTTGTTAAGTTAATCAAAAACTCCTAGGTGTGGTTATTCTTTTCTACCAAGCTTTTTCTTTTCCCTTAACTCCAGCATTCTGAGAGCAAGCAGCTTTTTTAATTAATATTTTGTACCCTTCTCTCTTTTTTGAAGAAGTTTTAATGACTACGTGTTGGACAACTGTCTAGTTACTGTGATTGTGTTTGCTGTAAAATTACATCAAAGTGTTGAAAATTGTTTTTAGCAGTCTTATGTCTTATACAAATTTTCCAGAAACTTAATTTTGGCTGTAAATTCTAATCAACTCAGTTGGTGTTAGAACATTTTGGTTGGTATTTAGTATTTTAAGAAACATGGTGATCATGCTCAGGTAACAGAGAGCAGCAGCATGCAGTTGGAGGAGGATCTTTTGTTTCAATGCACCACCCCTGAGTGTATTTCGTCCTATAGAAACATCACTGGGTGTGCTGTAGCGGTGAGATTCCCTCCCTAAACCTAAGTGAAACCACATTGAGGAATGTGCTCACACAAAGACACACATCGTCACACAATCACTTGCGCACGCTCTGTCTCAGTCATGTAAATCGCTCAAGTCAGACCTCTTTCCTGTTTTTCACTAGTTCCGTGTTTGCATAGAATGGGCAGAGGAGGAAGTCCAAGAAGAGAGAAAGAGAGGGAAAACGAGAAGTAGCTTTTAGTGGGACTTTCAGGAAGATTTTAGGTGTTACGTATTTCTTTGTGCCTAAAGCCATGGGTGCTGCGAGAGGTGTCGATAGGGAAAGTGCTTTCAAAGAAATGGACTGACAATTTTTAATTTTCTTTTAAGAGGGTTTGCCTTTTGGATTAAATAGTTTCAACCTGAAAAACAAGAGTTTTTCCTGATGGATTTTAAAGGACAAGCCTGGTCTGAAACCTCAAGAGCTGAGGAACAATAGACATTAGAAATGAAAAACACTCTCTCTCACATCTCTCACCTGGGAAAGATACGGGCTTGAATTGAACATGGAAGCACTCAGAGAATCATTTCTTCATTTGACTTTTCAGATGTCAAGCTATAAGAGAGCAACATTAGATGAAGAGGAACTGGTGGACTCTACCAGCGACGATGTCTACGCATCACCCATGCAGGTAAAAGCCCAAAACTTATTTAGATCAAAATCAGTAATTATTTTCACTGCTGCATTGTCAGTTCTTTTCTTCCCTTCATACTCTAAAAAACAGTATACTTTCAAGTAAATACTTGAACAAAAGGCTTACAAAATGAACATAACTGGCTACACTGCTTTGCATGAATCAAATTAAACACTATTATTACTGCATATGCATCAATAGCACATCTCTAATGTCTATCTGAATTTTTCCAACAAAGTCTGTTAAGAAACATTCTTCTTGATATGTTTACTGACGTGTAAACAGAGATTGTGAATAAATAATAAATGATTAAAAAGTTTAAATTCGATTGGCCCAGCCAGAGTCCCAACAGAGAATTTGTGGAGGGAGAGAAAGATTAGGGTGATGACAAGGATGTGTTCCAACATTATAGACTTGTAGATCATCGCCAAAGATAAATTGACTGAATGCCAGTGGAAACATGCAAAAAACAAGTGAGCCATTTTAGGAAAGGTTTGATTCATGCAATTCCAATAAAGAGCTTCTCAAATAATTATTGAGAAGGTCATAAATATGTTTTTATGTCATTTTTTAAATAAAATGACAATAAAATTTTTTTTTGTATCTGATATTGATTCTTCTTCTACACACAAATTTATCAGTTACATATAATATTTGGTTTAACTGTTTATTTACATACCATAGAATGCACATAGTAATATTTGCTCAACTTATTTCTTTTTATTGTACATTTTGGTCTAGTAAATAATTGAATTCCTAAATTTAAAGTTGTGTAGAAGATCATTTTGTTGTTTCCCTAGACTCTTGATTGTTTCAGAGTCAACCAGAAATATCTGTGGAGCTTAATTATTGTTTTGATTCAAATCCAATTCTTTCTTGTTGTTTTAAGTTAATTAGCTTAAATTTTTACTGACTGTGAAAAGCTGCAGATTGAACATGCCACCCCAGGGAGACTTTTCTAATTAGACCCTAAATTGTATTCATGTAGCACATTGAACACATCACGTTTGTGAACACAAAATGCTTCACACACAGCATAAACATTTAAACCTGATTAAAGACCACTTCACACTACACGATCTTTCGGACCGATTTGATCTAAAATGTGGGATATTCAACGTGTTCGATCGTCTTGGCTCGTTTATCACAGTGTGTGTGGTGTTGAATCAGAAAAGCGATGTGACACAAGAGCAAGATGTTGAAACACTATTTTGTACTGGCATTGTTATGCTGTGCTAATCTATTTGTAGTCTGAATACAGGAGCATAGATAGATAGATAGATAGATAGATAGATAGATAGATAGATAGATAGATAGATAGATAGATAGATAGATAGATAGATAGATAGATAGATAGATAGATAGATAGATAGATAGACAGACAGACAGACAGACAGACAGACAGACAGACAGACAGACAGACAGACAGACAGACAGACAGACAGACAGACAGACAGACAGATTTTATTACACCGACTCAAAGTCCAAATATTTTTTTTTTACATAAAAAAAAGAAAAGAAAACGGTAAAAAAAATTAAAAATAAACGGTAACGATTAAATAAAACAGAAAAACTAAAAATTAAAAACAGTATTTGTTATGAGGGGAAAAAAAGAGAAAAAAAAACAACTCACCTCCATGTTGTAGCGCAACAAATATAATCCTCGCTCGCGATGTCTCCTGTTCTTGATCCAAAGCTTTGATTTTTGGTTACGTCTTTTTTGGGTTAAAGTAAGTCTAAAGTTACCGCTTCAACGTCATTGTCTATGTTTATTTACTCTAAATTCAGTTGTGGTAGCACTGAATTTGAATGTATTTCATATCTTGAATTGGAATGTCCCTGAGTGAAACTCACACTCTACGATCGAAACCGTTAGACCTACGATTATTAATCGGCGACTGTGCGGTCTCTCGCGTTTTGAGAATCGGCCAACAATTTTAAAATCGTGTAGCGTGAACTGGGCTTTAAGCCACACCTTAGCACCGAGCTGCTTGAACTCTCTCCCTTGAGCTTGTTTATAATGGAAAATATATTTTCGACTGGCTGCTTCTTGTCAGAATTCGTTTCCTCAATTTTACCATGGGGAAACAGAATGCCAGAATATATAAGAGAATATATGATAAGTAGTGTAAAAAACAAGTTGAATGGTATAGACAATAAATACAATCATATTAAAAAAATTGTCTGTCTGTGTATGTCTGCACATGTTTAACATATGTGCCAATGTTAAATGTCAATGGAAACAATTAAAAGGATGTGTAACCTTTTCTTTTACCAACTTTTGAGAATGCTTCATAGAGAAAGCATTGTGTTCTGAAATTAAGCCAGTCATCCCATCTCTCAGAAATGTTTAACAGTTTTTCTATGATAATTCATCAAGGTAAAAATAACCAGTATGTATTTTAAAGCTTTAAATCTTTGTGACTGAACCCTGCAAATACATTTCTACCAGGTATCTATGACTCAAATAGTTCAGTTATGTACTTTATGTGTGTATTTCTATGCACAGGTGAACTTTTTCCCTGGCCGGAGCAGCATGTATTGGGTGGACAAGACACAAAAAGAGAAGGGATTGCTGTTTTTAGTGTGTCTCCTGTCAGTCGCCCTGTTCATATCACTCATCTCTGCTGGAGTCTTTTATAATAAAGGTGAGCTTTGGGCTTTTTGTACCCTGAAAGGCATTAACTGCAAACACACATAAAGTTTCATTGGAATTTTTTTTGTTTTTGCTCAATTAATGCAAATTAATCTTCTTAAAATAGTGCACATACAGTTATGGGTAAATAGTTTTCCTAATGTCTGTTATTTAACAGCCCAAGAAGCTGATTAGTTTAGCATAAATACCAGGAAGGATAAGAATCATGATAAAAAAAAAAAAATCATATTGAACCAAAATAACTTAGAAATTTGCTTGCAGGTTCACTTGTTCCAGCAAAAGTATTTTTATTTTTGGCTTCATGCACATCATGCGCATAATTTGGACAGTACTTTCTCATTTATTTTTCCTTTTGCTGGGGCCACACCTTAGCACTGAGCTGCTTGAAATCTCTCCCTTGAGCCTGTTTACAATGGAAAATATCTTTTCGACTGGCTATTTCTCATCAGTGTTTGTTTCCTCAATTCTCCCTTGGGAGACAGAATGCCACTTCCTCTTATTCAGGATGGCATGTTGGATCACACTTTTAAATAATGAAAGGAACAAGGATAAAATGTCTTCTGGGAAAGCCTAACTTCATCACTGCTCATAATTTTGCATCAGTCTCTGTCTCGTTCCTTATACGGCCGGATGATGGTTAAGGTTTCAGTCGAGGCCAACTGTTATGAACGAGGCTGTTTATGTACTGAGTAATAATACATACTTTCTCTTCTCTAAACACTGAGCATTTTGTTACTTAACAGTTTTTGTGGGTACACAAAAGAAATTAACACACTTTCACACTGATCTTTAAGTTGCTTCCTTTTTTAAATGAATCTGTTAATCATTTCTTTTTCTTCAATTAGACAATAAAGAATTAGTGATAGTTTAGATGATACATTTCCCTAGTCAGTTCTCAGCTGACTGTTTATAAAAGACTTTTCTTGGGACAAGTATTCCCTCCAGGTTGTATTCTTTGGCTTAAAAAATGATAGCTTCCAGATGCTCTAAAAATCCTCATGCATATTTGTATTACCATGAAATATTTTTCAAATTCTCTACTGTTTCCCACAAGCAGAAAGTGAAATATCTAAAATGTTAATCTTTTCTTGCAAATATCTTTCTGTTGCAGCTCATCCAGGCCTGTGCCTTTCAGAGCCATGCATTACTGTCGCCAGCTCTGTCCTGGGAGCACTGGACAGATCTGTGGACCCTTGCCATGACTTCTACAACTTTGCTTGTGGGGGTTGGGTGAAGAACAACCCTCTTCCAGAGGGGAAATCCCGCTGGGGTCCTTTTAGCAACTTGTGGGAGCACAACATGCTTGTGATGAAACGTTTGTTAGGTAAGCGTCTTCATTTAAAAAACCCACGTTCACTTTCTGTTGGACCAAAACCAAGATTTTTTTTAAGCAAACATGGTGGCTTACATCATTTTTGTTTTATTTCTGTTTCATTTCTCTTCATTGGTTTCTTGTCCATTTTATAATTCATTGTAAAGTACTGACTTTAAGGGTACTTCATGGTCAAACTCCTTTCTATATTACTTAATTGTTAAAGCCACACACCACAACATTAACCCTCATACCAAAGTCTCCTTGCATTCCTAAGGACCTGGAATAAAACTTAAGGGGACTGCTCTTTTCAGGCTGTTGAAATGAGATTCCTTTGTTTTGCATAATCATGATTTAAAGTCAGCTGAAGACATTCTGAAAATTCTTTGCTGCCTTTGGCTCTTAGTCTTAATTTAGCTAATTTCAGGAGCACAAATTCAGTTGGAATAAATTATCCAACAACCAGTTAATATTTGAAGCATTTTTTTTCAAACATTCTGTAGTATCAAAACTTCCTCAATTCACTGAGGTTTAAATGTTATAAAAGTTTAATGTCATCAGCATAGAAGTGATTAGTCAAATGAGTAAGCAATTGTAAAAGATTAAGTAACACAAAAAAGCATTGATGAAATAAAAATGAGAGTAGAGCCGCTTGGAACTCCATGCTAAAGAGTAACCAAAGATGTTTTAATGTTTGGTTTTTCAACAGAAATCCTTCCAAATGATAATTAAACTTTACCCAAAGTAAGATAAAGCCATTTTCTGTTTTTACTGGCCTCATTTATCTTGTTGTATACTTGGGCAGAAAACACAACCATGAGAGGATTGAGTAAGGCTGAGGAAAAAGCCCAGCGATACTTTCAGGCCTGCATGAATGAGTCAAAGATTGAAGAATTAGGAGCAAAGCCTCTGCAGCAGCTAATCAGCCAGGTATGCTTCTTTTACGAGTACTTACACATCAAACAAATGTGCAGTTTCTGTTGTTGATTACTGCTTCCAGCTTTTTGCGTTACTTTGAGTCTGATTAATTCCTGTCCATTTCAGATAGGAGGGTGGGCTCTGACTGAACCCTGGGACAAGGACAATTTCCAAGAAGTTCTCCGAACTGTCTCTGCCAGCTTGAGGACCTCCCCTTTCTTCACTGTGTTTGTTAGCACAGACTCCAAAAACTCTAACAGCAATGTCATCCAGGTATACATTTTTCACTTAATGCATTTATTTTTCAAAGCTATACATTGATATGTGAGGAATGCCTTTTTGAGGAAAATTTTCAATGATATCCCATCTTTTCTACATCCAAATAAAAGAAGCTTTTGTTGGCTTCCCTAAAGCATACGATTTTATGTATGACAATCTCATGATAATCCTCACGCTGTTGCTCGGACATGTGTACATCTGTTTTTTCTGAAAGATGAGATTAACCAGTTCTAGAGAAATGACTGTTGCAAGCCTTTGCTCTTAAACAGTCATGCTTATAACTGAGGAATGAAAACAATATGTTCTCTCTGAGTGTTAAAATAGAAGAAAGGCAGAGATTCATGGGATGTGTCTCTAAACTGTAGGTGGATCAGTCTAGCCTGGGACTGCCTTCAAGGGATTACTACCTCAACAAAACAGCCAATGAAAAGGTAATATAGAGTAATTATACTGTAGAATGCAAGTGTTTACAGTTTTAACCTCAAGTATGCAAATTTTATGAACAATAAATATTTCAATTTTCTTAAAGTGCGTCATAAAGTGTGTCCTAATATTAGCATGCACATGAATACTTAAAATGGCTCTTCTAGTTAATTTGAATTACACAGTCATATTGTTCCCCTCTACTACTGCTATTTTATATTGCTTCTCATGTGGATTTTGCAGTATCTCACAGCATACCTCAACTTCCTGGTGGAGTTAGGAGTTCTCCTGGGTGGCTCGGAAGAGACATCAAAGACGCTCATGAAAGAAATTGTGGATTTTGAAACCGCCCTGGCTAACATCACAGTGCCTCTGGAGGAGAGGCGAGACGAGGAGCTAATTTACCATAAAGTACAGGCGAAGGACCTGAAAGTGAGTGACAGCATTGGCTAAAAGAAGCATGAATCACAGATCTTTTTCATGTGAGTCTGGAGAGAAAGGGCAGGCATTGTGTTCAGAACTCTCTAATTCTTCATCCATGTCCTGTTTCAGGATCTGGCTCCTGTGATTGACTGGATGCCTTATCTGACAGAAGTGTTCACACCTGTGACACTTAATGAGTCAGAGCCTGTTGTTGTCTATGCCAAAGAATACCTCCAGAAAGTTTCTGAGCTCATATCAAACACGAACAAAAGGTAGAATTATAGGCCTCTTTATTAGTAACATTGACTGCATGCTTTGCTCTTTAAGTCATATATGCAAAGACAAAAGACTCCCGCAAGGGCCACGGTGTTTAAGGGTGAGCAAAAGCAATAATGTTACGTTTTCTTTTTTGCAGCCTACTCAACAACTACATGATAATGAAGGTGGTGAGAAAAATGGTTTCCGTTTTAGACCAAAGATTCCAGGATGCAGAGCAGCGCTTCCTTGAAGTCATGTATGGGACTAAAAAGGTAAAAAAAAAAACAAAAAAAAAAACACCCAGACATTTAGGCCTTCAAGATAATTTTTAACACAAACTTGTTCATATAAAATATAGTGATATTATGCGCATTTGATTTGGCAGTTAATTTTCATCTTAATAAATTTGTAGCCATATTGTCACCTTATCGGGAAAAAAAGAAGCTGGGAAGAGTTGTTAAGATAGCAGTGAACAGTGGTGTTGAATTTGGTCCACAAGGACATCATTCCTCTTGAGGTTATGTAGGTCCTTATTAATTTTTTCCTATGTTTTGTTTTTATGAAGCACAGATAATTGGGTGCAGTTGCCAACAGAGAAGCAGAATTTACCCAATATTAAAACCAAACACTGATAGATGATCTGTCACATCACTGAGTGTAATTTCTGAAACTCATTTTCTTTTGGTTTTCCTTAAAATCTCCTGTTTTTGGTTTTTGTTCTGTGAACAGAAATGCTGCACAAATTTATTAGTGATGCCCTGAATATCCCTAAATCTGTACCATAATTAAAGACCAATTGCAAGAATATTTATAAAACTGTCAGATAATTTTTATTTGTGATAAAATTGTGATAAACATGTATCATTTCCTTTCACTGCCCAATTTTATAATTCAGTTTGTCACTTAACATCTCTATATCTTGAAAGTACCATGTATAAAGTTAAAGCAGAATATTCACTAATAATCTAACTATACTATTCAAACATAGGTCCATGCATTGAGTATCCCTTCAGTGAAATCTTTTATGTGTGTAACGGTTTGACTGTCAAAAGCTCCAGTGACCCCAGCCCTTATCTAAGCCAGATCCTTTTCCTCCTGCTGTGCTTCTTGCAGAGTTCAAGCTGTAAAAACAAACCAACTCTATCTGTCTGTGTGTGTCTTTGTGTTTGTGCTTTGTGTGAGAGGGCAGCTGTGTCTCTTTTTCCATCCTGATCTGTGTGCTTAAGTAGATTTTTACTGCTTTGCTTGCTCAGAGTTCTCCTCACTTCCTCAGTGTGACCTTGTTCATTTTTTCTTTTTTGAACATGCGGTATCCTTGTCCTTCCTTTAACCCAATTATATCTTTATCAAACAGGGATTGTATATCACCTGCAATCTGGTGAAAAGAAATCTGTGGTAGAACCCTTATTTTAAATCCGCTGACATGTTTAAATTTTAATTGGCTAAACAAAAACGCTTTTTCTAGATTGCTGAAGTTTTGGGGGGGTTTTTTCATTTAGCTTTTTTTGTGTCAGATAAAAATGGCCAACAAAAGGACATGTGTGGTCTTCTGCTATTGTTGTTTATGTTATTATATCTAAGTGTTGCAATTTTACTGGAGATACCCCACCTTCTTGAGACACTGCACTTTGCTGCAGTTTCACCTTTATTCTTCTTGTACAAACATGTAACTTACACCTGAATCCAAATCCACCAAGTAACATTAGTCATATAGTCTTTCTCAGTCATTCTAAAAAATTTTTAAATATACTACTTATAATACCGGATTTACAAGCCCAGAATACACTTCAGGAAGTGATCATAATTGAACATTTTCATTTTATAAGAACATATAAAACATGTGAAGTGATGTAGAACAGTTTCAGTCCTTGACATGTTTTGTTGTTGTTTTTTAGAGCTGTACTGCACGTTGGAAGCTGTGTGTCAGCGACACAGACAGTGCCTTGGGCTTTGCTCTCGGTGCCCTCTTCGTCAAGGACACTTTTGCAGAGGACAGCAAAGCCATTGTAAGCGTCTCATGCTAAATGCCTTGCTGTATGACATGATGGGGTTCTATATTTATTTTACTTTTGTCTGCACCTCAGGCTGAAGAAATGGTTGCTGAAATTAAAGGGGCATTTGAGGATAGCTTGCAAGATGTGAGCTGGATGGACTCAGATACAAAAAAAGCTGCAAAGGAAAAGGTAAAAGGAGGAGACTGATTATTTTTCGGTCAACGAACCCTATCACTCAGGGACTGTTGTTGCAAAACAGTTAAGTGGCAGTAAAATACAATGCTGCCACCTGGTGTAAATATGTGACTTTTACAGTCTTTTTTCTCTTTTCCTTGGTAGGCAGATGCTATTTACAACATGGTTGGATATCCGGAATTTATTATGAAAGCTACAAAGCTGGACAAAGTGTTCAATGATGTAAGTTCTCCTCTGTAAAAAGACATGATATTTCATGTACCATCTAATCCCCTTTGATTGATTTAAAACCGATAAATCAATTTTCCGTTCCCTGTCATTGCTCTCTTTTAGTTTATGGTGGTGTCAGATCTTTACTTCCAGAATGTCATGCAGTACTACAATTTCTCAGCCAGAGTGACTGCAGACCAACTGAGGAAAGCACCCAACAGAAACCAGTGAGTAGTTCAATGCCGCCCACCTTCATTTGGAGGGGGAGCATGCTTTGATAAGAACACATTTCCATTGTAATGACTCAGCAAAATACTGCCGCCATCCACAAATGTTCCCAGGCAACCAGCTTTTCTCCACTGAACCGATCCTTGTATTTAATTAGGCAGTGTTGGGCGAGAGGTTAGTTTACTGTTCTCATGCCCTCTGAACTGATCTGTCATCCACTTGGCATGGAGGTTGAGCAAATCATTATTCTCAATTTGTTGTGAGCGTGAAGTGAGAAACTTCTTTCAGCTCTACGGCTCTTGTTTTGCAGGTGGAGCATGACCCCGCCGACTGTAAATGCTTATTACAACCCGACAAAGAATGAGATGGTTCTACCAGCTGGGATCCTGCAGGCTCCATTCTATAGTCGATCGTGGCCCAAGTATGTCACTCTCTTTATGTCAAGTCCATCACGTTGTCCATACTTTTACCACTTGTGAAGAATAATGGAGAAGTCTTTAATTTTGGCACTCTTCAACTGTCAGTGATAGAATCTAAATCAAAAATTCAGAAAACTACACTGCATGACTTTTTAAGCAATTAATTTCAATCTTATTCTACAATTATTAGAGCAACTGATGATTATAACAGCAGTTGAATTGGAAGATTGTAACCTTTAATTTGAGCATTTATTCATTTCAAAACAGTCCAACTTTTTAAAAATAATGTAGACTTGCCTTTGCTTCTTGCAAGCATAATGTCTTTCCCAAAATAAAACAACTATTTCTACTCATCAAACAGCATTGTGTTTTTTAAACTGGGTACATTTTTTTTTACAGAGCGCTCAACTTTGGTGGAATTGGAGTTGTCATGGGTCATGAACTAACGCATGCATTTGATGACCAAGGTTTGTAAATAAAAGAAAGATAACCATAAAGATACTTCATTTTTATTAAAATAATAATTGCAAAACAGGCATTTTTTAAAGATTCTGACATGCTTCATAACTTATTTAAAAGGGAGGGAATATGACAAAGATGGAAATTTGCGCCCCTGGTGGAAGAATTCGTCTGTGGAGGCCTTTAAGAGGCAGACCCAGTGCATGGTGGAGCAGTATGGCAATTATAGCATCAATAAAGAGCCTCTGAATGGAAAACACACACTGGGAGAGAACATTGCTGACAACGGGGGATTAAAAGCGGCTTATAAGGTGGGATTTGATTTTAAAGATATTTTGTTGATATTTTTTAAAGAAATTAAAACACAGTTACCATATGTGCTGATAAGTGTTTTCATTATCATAATTGTTACAAACCCTTATTCACATGGGAACTGTAGAAATTTTGTAAGGTTTTACCATGTATAAAGTCAGACAGTGATCATTCCTGCCGTGTTACTGTGGTGTCGAGGTTGTTGATAGTCATCTTGATTTTTCTGCACTGGAAAATGTACGCAGTTCCATCTACAGTGAGGCCTGGAAAGGCAACAGGTGGTTATGAATGGCCTTGTCAGCTTCTGGTTACTTCCTCACATGAACACATTCTTTCCATGTAATCAAAGGTCATATGCTATGAAGCAGACAAGAAGTTAACAGGGAACTGAAGCAATGACTGAGTAGGAAGCAAAAACATTTCGTCTGCAACATTGGTCTAACTTAAAGCTAGTGTAAACATTGTACCTTTCAATGAGGAGGGAAAACTGATTCCATATGTGTAACATGAAAATGTGTTGCTTTGAAGGCCTATGTGAACTGGATCAAAAAGAATGGCGAGGAAGCAACTCTGCCGGCTCTGGGAATGACGAATCATCAGCTGTTTTTTGTTGGATTTGCACAGGTTTGTATATTTCACTAGATATTTTTTCCTCTGCTGATTGTACTGGCATTATGTTTTATGGTTCAGCTTCATTCTACTTTTAAAAGCCAAAAATATGTAACCATAGGGATGTGTAAAAGTATTTGCTGCCTGACAGATTTCTTCTTTTTGCTTTTTTTTGTATTGTTTGTTTATCTAAGTAAATACAGAAATCAGTTTTTAAATTAGGATTTCATTTTGAAGAGGATCAAGCCATTTGTAACATTTAGTCCTCTTAGATCATGGCTTAACGGTGTTCAGCCACATTTTTGGAAAACTAAGTTCAGTTTCTAAACTAAGTTTTCAGAAACTAAGTTCAGCTGAATTTGGACAATTCAGTCAGAATTCAGTCAGATTTTTGACTGAATTGTTGAATCGAGGATTCATTTACAATAATTCACCTGACTGAAAGATCTCACCAGCACATCCTGTCCCAAGTTAAAGAAATTAAAGAGTAAATTTAAAACAAAGCCCACAACTGACAACGCTGGAGTGCCAGTTTGGAGTGCTAGACTTTTTAGTCTGGAAAGTCTGACACTCCAGAAACTACAGCAAGAAACATTATCCACAGTGGTGAACCTTCCCAGGAGTGACTGCTTGCTAAAATTACTTCAAGTACACATCAGCAACTCATTCAGAAGGTCACAAAAACACAAAAACAACATTTAAAGCTTTGCATCATTTTAGTCACTTAATGTTGGTGTTGGACATAAAATTTATACATTTTAGAAAACATACTAGCAGTCACACATTTTGATTGTTGTGTGATAGTCTGTGGTTGCTTTTTAAGGACCCAGCCATCTTGGTGTAATTGTTCAAACTATAAATTCTCTCTTGCTGAAAAACTTGAATGAGAACGTCTGGCCATGAAGTCCTCGAACAACAACAACAACAAAAAACTAAGTCTAGACTTGGCCACTCCAAAAAGATCAAGAAGACCCCAAAACAATTAAGCTGAAATGAGTGGGACAGAATATCTTCTGTGATGTCAGTTATTGCAAACACTTATATCCAATTATTGTTGCCAAAGGTAACACTGGAAGTTGTTAGGTTCAGAGGGACATTACTTTTTTACATAGAGCTAAGTTGGTTTAGAAATAAATTTAAATAGTGGTCAAGCAGACTCCACCACACACCTTTCTAAGGGGATGATTCTGATTTAAGGATATGTGTGGTTTAAATAAACACTTTTAAGCTAACTTTAAGTTAGAGCTTCATTGGCTCATTTTAACTTCTTATGCTACCAACTAGTATTTTTTTAGCTCATTGATATATAAATACAAGCACTCAGACATAAACATTTTGTATAAGTAGGTTCTCCTTTCACTGGTTGGAACCCATTGATTCACTTTGCTGGCAAATAACTAAAGGAACACGTGGAAGAAATTTGTAGTTAAGACACTACAAAATAAACATACAAGTATCTTGGTAATAACATTTAAATCACTTACCCCAAAAATGCCTCAAATAAGGTGTTTATCTTAGAGATACTAAAAAAAAAAATAAAGATATAGGAACCAGCTGTGATCCTAGAGGCTGGCCATAAATTTGATAGATGATAAAGAGAACAAAAAAATATTTTTTTCTTTTTTGGCTTGTAGGTATGGTGTGCTGTTAGGACACCCGAGAGCTCACATGAGGGTGTGATCACCGATCCCCACAGCCCATCAAGATTTCGAGTCATCGGTACCATCTCCAACTCACGGGAATTCTCAAAGCACTTTGGCTGCAAAGCAGATGCTCCAATGAACCCAAAACATAAGTGTGAGCTTTGGTGACACTTCGCTGCCCAGCACTGTCTTTCAACAAATGGTGAAGTGGGTACAGAGAAAATACCACAATACCGACAATACTGAAGTCTCTTTGGATGAAAATACAAGAACCACTAAAACCCTTAACTCCGTCCCACTTATCTTGTCAGCTTGTCAGGATCCTTATCTGGACAACATGTGCCTGCTACATGTGGAAGATCGCAATGTTTGCTGCTCACCACAAGAACTATTAGTGTAGAAAATAGCTTTCCTCAGTTTAAATGTAGCTATAAATCTGTTTTCTACACTAGAATAGTTAAAAAAAAACAGCAGGGATTGTTCAGATTATGCAAACTGCTTGTTCCACAAGTGACAAAGAAACAAAGTGATGTTTCTTTCTTTTCGTGTGTATACTATCTTAAACTATGCTTAGATCTGCTCTGGTTTATTTATAGTTTTATATATATATATATATATATCTATATATATAGATATATATATTTTTTTTAAAGCAACAACATGCAAGATTTATAACATTATAATTTACTTAAAAGTTGTATGATTGTTTTAATTCTACAGCTTTGACATTGAGCCGTTGCGATATTTCAAAAAACGTTATAAGACTGTTTTAGAACATGGGCAATTTTTAAGCTATGATGTAACATACATTGTTTTTTTGTAAAAGTTTGTCACAAAATTATTTTGTATAGTAAAATCAATCTTGAAAAAAAAAAAATTTGTGCCAAAATAACCTGTCTCTAATTTCACGTGTCATTTACCTATAGCTTCTCCTCAGCAAATGAGAATATCATTGAAAAGTTAATGCACTCCAGTATTTCATTTCAAACAGCAACATTAATTTGTAACATTTATTCATTACAAGAAATAATAGATTTCAAGTGTTCATATTTGTTCATTCTGATGGTGACTAATGAAATCCTAAAATTTGCTTTCTCGGAAAATAAAGATATTTATAAGAATGATAATTTGATTTTAATAGACTTTTCAGTAGGAATATTGTGGTATAGCCAACATAACTACGGGAAAGACTTCTGATTTAGTAGTTTTCCACAGATAGGCCAATGCCATCCTCCACAGGATGCCAAGTTGGGTAAGACATCATTCCTAAACGAGCTGGCTGTTCACTGTGCTGTACCCAAGCAACCATTTTAATAGAAATTATTTGGAAGGAAAAGGTTTGGTAGAAAAATAGGTAAATAAAAAAGAGACAGAGCCCAAAGCTTGTGAAGAAAATCCAGGTTGAATTTGGTTAGAGAGTAAAGAAGAGGCAATGACCAAAATCTCTGGCTGTTGTTGACCAGCAAATTCTTGATCACACAACATATTATCTATATCTATGAGTTTTTGTCAAGACGAAGACGAGACAAAGATTGCAGTTAATGCAACCTGGGCTTTTTTTTTTGTACTAAAAAAATTGTCCTTTTAACTTTATGTAGTCTAATTATCTGAGTAACTCAACTTGGGTTCCATTGACTTGAAACCCATATAAACTACATTGAATGAAATAAAAACAGTAACTATTTTTCAAATATAAACAAGTTTTATGTTTAAATTCGAATTTCACAAATCATTTAGATGATATTTTAATTTATTGAGAGAAATCTATAGTTTATCTTCAGTAGGCACGATTCTTATTTTGTAGACGTAAGTCTTGAATTTGGACGGTAGATGGCGCTGTCAACATGTTCGTGTTGACTTGTAACTGACAAACGGCACTAAATTTGTACTTAAGGGGCTTGTGGCTATTTGTTTATTCATCTATCTATTTATATATTGTTTATGTATTTATGATTTATATAAACTTAGAAATTACAAGAAGTAAGTATATAACATGGTATATATAATTGTGGCCACATGATATTGTAATTTTTGTTTTACTGACGCTTTTAAATTCGACATTAAAATCTAATTATATGAATATTTAATATTTACAAACAATGGACAATATTTATAAAAAATAAAAAAAGCAGGTTTTGTGAACATGAGGCGATGAAGGTTAGTTGATTAGCCGAGCGACTCCGTAACTGGCCGAGAATTGCCGAATCATCTGTCCTGCTCGGACTGCTGAAAGCGGCCGCAACGCCATGTTGGCGAAGTCTCCCATCTCTGTGAGAAAAAAATGATAGAAAACACAATTGCCGAGAAGAAAAGGTAAATCGCCGAGGGAGGAAGAAGACCGCGGCGATTGTTTCATTTTTAAGAAACGAACCGAGCCGGATCCGCAGCGGTTCCGGACGGACGAGGGAGGCTAAACCTCCCAACCGTCCCCATGAATAGCACCGCTGATCCGAACAGCGACTTTCCATGAAAAAAGACGTTTGTGTTGCTATTCGAGCTTCGTTATCCCAGTTCGTTAAAGGGATTTGGGGCCTGCTTCAGGATCAGCTACGCTTGCTTTATGAATGCAAGCTAAGCTTTGTTTGCATCAGTATTTATTAGTGTATTATTTTTGATTCCCCCCCCCCTTTTTTTTTGCGATGAGTTTGCCACCGAAAGTGGTCAATAAGACCGCTGTCGCAGTTAGCGGACCTGGAAGTGTCCCCTCTCCGTCGAACCAACTGCGGACTACCCTGACCTCCGCTCTATCGGGAGCCCAAACAGCTCCTCAGCCGGGCGCTGTACCACCATCTTCGTATCCTTTCACATGGGTAACAAAAATTGGATCATATATATGCATCTTACTCTATTCTCTGACAACATCTGACAAGGGGATTTGATTATTGGAAGATTGTAGTGGTTGGATGTGGGATGATGGTTTCAGTTGGAGGCAGCTGGGAGGGGAGGGTACAATTAGCCTGCTAAGTGTGCTAATGTTAGCTAATCAAGCCGGTATTCTAGCTAACAAATATCTGGTTGGTTTTAAGTAGTTGACGCGGTTTTGTATATTTTCTTATGTATTTGCCTAGATATGTCAATCTCCGCGCTGTAACCTCGGTTTTTATTTTATTTTTTAATAATGCACAGGTTGCTCGCACCGGTTACCGGCTTTGTTTAATGCTCATCAAAAACTAGCGATATGTTTCCGCCGTATTAAAGCGCCTATGCGGCCAAAGATAAAGCAAGGGGAGAACCTGTGTTTGGCAAGTGTTCAGGTTAGAGGATGCTACATCGCTTAGCCGACGGGCTCCATCCATTTGAGCGCCTTGGCTTGAGTTTTTTGAGTGTAATTGAGCTAATACCGGCTAGCACTAGGCCTGCACTTTAGGAATTGTTTAGATATGTTAAATCCAGAGGAGCTCTTGAATGGGTTATGAAGTAGCTCTTGAAAGCGGTCATACAAAACCACATATCTACCTCTCGTCACTCTGAACTGTTTAAGCAGTACCAATTGAGAACTTTAAAAAAGACTTGCTGTATGTTCCTGGGTGCTTAGCTTTTATTGCTATAAAATTGCCTTCCTACTGCAGTTACCTTTCAGTTAGCTCAGTGGTGGCCTAACATTACCTAAGCCTGCTTTTGGTTGAGTGAAGTCACCGTTGTTGTCACCTCCTGTTTTATTCATAGCGTGGTATCAGTGTTTGTGTGAGTAAGAGAGGATTGGGAATATGTGTTCTTCTGCTTGCTACTGGCAAAACCATGTGTATTTGTGATCTGACAGTTTGTGATATCTCGACCTGATTTCCTGCCACCCACAATCACAGCCACCCAGTTTCTCATTTCTTCAAGGGCAGTGAGTACCAGGGTAGAGCAAGTCCCAGGGCAAAGCCCACAGCTGCTGATAGTTCAATACACAATTATGTAATGTTTTGTAGTTGCCTGGAGGTTATCCGAGTGAACAAAACTGCTTTATCTGCTTTATATTGTCTTTGTTTTCACTCAACGTGTTTGAAATGACTGTTAAATTTTTCTACTTTCACTTGTGCGTTAGGGATATCAAGGCAGAGCTGCTGAGTATAACTGTTTACCATGCTGAGGTGGAAAAATGTTCTCTTTTTCTATCTTAAATGCTAAATCAGTTACCCTTTTTATTTCTACAAATTTATGGACTCTACACTAAATTTAACAATTTATGAATGTGGAATTCCACATTCATAATGTGGAATTATGAATTCCACAAAAACACAAATAGATACTTGATAATCTTTCAGTAACTTTATTTGCAGTACCACATCGTGTATAACAAAAATTGATGATGCATTCTCAATTTGTAGATAGCATTCCACAATTTGAACTCTTAAAGAATCTTGTGTTTATTTAAATTAGCAGCCAAGATATCAAAAAAAAAAACATTGATTTAAGTTAGGGAAAGCCTGATTGCTTTAGGTCGACATGGGTTTTATAGCTACTAATCTAGTTGTAAAGAGCAGAGTTGGAATCATGGTGTTTAGGACCATTTAATAAATGTAATAGGAGTCCAATAAGTGTATTGTATATTTACATTGATTTTTAATCAATTTGTCAAACAGATTCTCATTATGGGCTATTTGTAAGTGAAATTATTTAGGGCTGTGCTATCAAAAGTCAGTTCTCAAGGACTGGTATCCTGCATGTTTTAGTTCATCACTCCTGAATCAAATGATGGTTCATTAGCAGGCCTTTGGAGTACTTTGACTTGCTGAAGAAGTTGGACCATTTGAATCAGCTGTATTGGAGCAGTACAATGGCTGGACACCCCTCAGTTAGAGGCCTTGCATAGTCAGATTGAAGTTGAACCATAAGTCTGATGTCACATGCTTTCGGGACATTTGTTTTCAAACACACCTTCAAAGTCCACAAGACACACCGAGCCGAGTTCCTGTTTATCCATATTTGAGGATTACAAGAGTATAGTCAACACATCAATCATGACAGACAGGAACAACCATTACGAGTTCACAAGTTCCTTCAGAAGAGGAAATAATTGATGAATTGCAACATCTCATTTTATTTTCCATTTTACTGTAAGACCAAAAAAAGAAAAGAAATCATTGTTGGGACATTCACGCTGCAGCATCGATCGAGAACCAAGGCGTTTCTTAAAATTTAGTGTTTTGGTCCATCAGTATGTCCTTCCTCACAGCCTTATACAGTTGTTCTTTTAAACTATCCATCCAACTTTGTGGCTGAAACTAAGGCTTCTTGAAGTTGAGTTGTTGGTGCTGTTTTCCACATAAACAAACACACCCCCGAAATCCTGACTAGGCACGTGTTAGTTTCGCATGCAAAGGAGGGGAAAAACATTCACCAAAATGCTTGTGACAAAAAAGGGCAGATGATACGAGGCTGAGAAGAAAATTATGCAATTTTCATCATGCAGCTGTGGCAATAAGAACTGATTTCAGTAGTTTGGCCCAACCTTGCAGAGCCCTCTGGGGTTTTTGTACTTCGAGTGTTCCCATACAACTTTTCCACTTATCGATAATGATATATCAGCACAAATCATACATAGTTTTGTTACTTATTTTGTAAAGTGGCTTGTTAGAGAGGACTTGGTCAGACGATATTATTCAGAGAACAATAGTCAACAAAATTAGCTATCAGAACATCTGATCCATTTACCCGTACTTACCTAAAATAATGATCTTAAGTCATTTAAACTATTTGATTTCTGAAATTTGTATCAGATCAGGACACCCCTAAATTGTACTTGACTACATGCAACTTTTAAGGGTCATGGACAAAAGCCAGACAATCAGTAAATACATTATTAAAAAAATGGATAACATTGTCAGCATTGCAGATTTAGAAATTGGTATAGGTGGTAGTTTTAGACTATGCATTTGATTCTATTGATTGGTTCTTAGTTTTGAGTTGTAACACCATAAATCATAAAAAGGGATTGAATGAACAACAAAATTAATATAATTTCTTTTAAAATAAATACATTTCTGCTGAGAAATTTTATAGGTGTGTGTTCTCTGTGTTATTAGCCTTGTCTCAGTACTGCACCGAATAAAATTTTCACATTTCGAGGAACATGTCCCTCGGAGAATTGCTACCCGTCTGACCTCTTGCTCTGCCTCAGCCTCGGAGGTCAGGAGTGTGGGAGCATGCTGGTCTGCGTCTGGTCAGGGGGGCTCTTGGCATACGGGAATTCCTGCTTGGAGAATGTGTGTGTTTGTGGAGTCCTGAGGTGCGTGGAGATTTCCTGAGATGCCACGGCGGTGCTGCGTGGCATGTGTGTGTGGACACACAGTTCGTGTCTGTTCCTGGTTGTCCGAGAAACACCCGGCGCATGCGTCTGCTGCTGCGCCTGCCAGACAAAAGCGCTGCTGCTTAGCATTCGAAGTGAGAGGCCAAGGTGGTGCTTCCCACCATCTGCCAACAAAAGCCCAGGTCACCCAGCTTGCTGAGGCCCCCCCCTCTCATTTTCTTCCATCCCCCATAGTTTGCCTCACCCCTCTGCTGTCCCAGCTGAGAAAACTGCAGGCTTTTTCCCCAATTGCCCCTGGTCTTTTCTTCTGGCATCCCCTCAGTTTTCACAATCATGGTCCGCCTTTTTGTCACTTTCTGCTTTGCAAGTTTACAAAGTTCCTTATATTTATGGTTGGAGCATAGACCAGGTGTTTGCACAAATGGACCTTTTCCAGTAACAATCAGTGAACTGTAGTTCTACCATTGCAGTTTTGCAGCTTTGCTGTGTTTATAACCAGCTGGTTGCTCGTACAATGGTGTATTCCTGCATTTCGGGACAGGTGTATGCAGTCTGCACAACAAAATATTCTCATGAGCATACTCACTGTGGGCTGTTATAAATAAACTGCTGAGTTGAGATGAGCCAGCATGCAGGGCTGTTTTTTCCAGGGAGGGAGTGGGTTGATGAAGACAACCTGCATACCGACAGTTCTTTCTTTTACACAATATTTAGAATAATTACTTTTTGTTGTTGTTGCGGAAAGCTTTATAGTAAATATCCTTAAAGAAGTCAGACAAGGTTAATTTGTGATTTTTAAATTAATGCAGTAGTTTGTTCTGCCTTGAAGACCCTAGCCAATTTTATTTATTGGCTGCTAGATTAGAATCTCCCTAGTGCTCCTGCAAAATCTTTTCCCATATTCTTAAAACACTGCAAGAGAGCTTCGGTCTCTGTTGAATGTGCATCTTTTTATCAAGGAGATTTCTTTCTAAAGTATAAAGATATACAACTTGAGTAAATTAGGGTTTGTGAATGTGATAACCCAAATAACTCTTGACGTCTTCATTCTGAACCTTTCCTGTCAAGAACAGTCAGTATGGATTTGTTGTACACCCCTGCTGACCAGAATGGAATGTGCGGTGCCTGGCCAATGGAGTCACAACCCATCAATTTATTTATTTATTGCTGTATTACCACCACAATTTTCAATCTGTGTAGAAGAATAATGATCCTGAAATGAAAATCTGAAAAAAGTGATATTAAAGCAGATATTTGGCTTAGAGGAGCGTTTCCTAACTCTGGTTCTCAATAAAATCAAGAATAGAATTAAGCCTAGTTTAGTGTGACAGAGGGGAAGAGAAAAAAACAAAGTAGTGAAAATTTTGAGCTTGGACCAAAATTGAAATATGTTGAAGATATAAATTCACGTGGATCAGTGGTTGTTGTTCACTGATTGTCTCCCTCCAATCTGAGTGAAGAAAAATGGCCAAAAATGTCCATTTTAGATGTGCAAAATTGGTTGAAACATACTCCAACAAGCTTGAAGGAAAGTGGCTTACAAAGTGTTGCCTTAGGTGTAATAAACTTTGTAATTTCCTTTATACACCATAATAACACTATGTGCACAACTATTAGGCAAGTCTTACGTTGGAGGATTATTTTTAGTAATCGCCAACTACCATTCACCCAGTTAATCCAAAATGTTAATAGATCTCAAACATGAATGTTTAAGAAGGTAAAAGTGAAGTTTTGGCTTTCTTAGGAGAATGTTTTTATGTGCACAATTATTGGGCCACTATTGTGCAGTATTATGAAGCTAAATGAAAAACACATTTTCCACTCTGAGTTTTCATATTTTCATTTGTTTAAATGAGAACTATAAACGATTCAAAAATGTTAAAATAAGCATTTTTGACATTAAAAATAATCAGTAACCAGTATAGCCACCCATCTTTCCTGTAACAGTAATAAGCATTCCATTGACCAGTTTCTTGACTCGTTGATGGTGGACTCTTTATGCAGCAGCAAAGACAGAGATGGTTCAGAGAGGGGAGCTGTTTTTCTCCACAAGTTCTCAATTGGGTTCAGGTCAGGTGAGGAAGGTGGGCATGTCATACCTTTTTATTATGCAATGGCTTTACTGGCTAGTCTTGTGGAGGAGTACTTGGATACACGTGAAGGAGCATTGTTCCTGCATGAAAATTGTCTTTTTGAAAGATGCAGATTTCTTCCTAACCAACTGCTTGAAGAAAGTGTCTTCTAGAAACTGGCAGTCGGTTTGGGATTTGATTCTGAGCTCATCTTCAACCCAAAAATGTCCAGTTAGCTCATCTTCAATAATACCAGCCCACAGTAGTACTGTACCACACCTCCACTTTGCTCGCATATGACTTGAAGTGGAGTTATGTACCTATGACTGATCCAGACGCAAGCCCATCCATCAAGAGTCGCTCACATATCATCCATAAAATCTTTGAAAAAATCTCTTTTCAGACATTTCCTGGCCCAGCTTAAGGGCTTCAGCTTATTGCTCTCCCATTTTGGTCATATATGTCACTCAGTGACATATTAAGGTATTATGGATGAAAGGATGTCACTTTATCCAAAGAATAGAAGAAATCGAACCTCCCATCATACTGCTGTCACTGTTTCCCAAGAGGGAAGTTACTCCTTCTTTTGCTTTTGTGTTTGCCCTGCTTGTCTCCTCAGCAGTTGTATAGTTCACCTTTCCTCAGAAAGCAATGAGCTAATAATTCTTCAACACCACATCATCAGCAGTTTTATACTCATAGGGAAATAACACTTAGGTATTTATTACTATTCTTTTACAATCCAAGTAAAAGCTGGAATGTATTTCCCTATGTAGTGCTAAATCCATCACCACAAATTTACCTATTGTTTCTTCACCAAAATAAACAAACATTCATGTAATAAATGAAAGTATGCTTGTGTCTGATGTAGAGCTGTAAGTAAGGTTCTAGCCATCTAGAACCATTGATTATTAATTGGCTTATTTGAATAAAAAAATGGCGTATTTTACAGAATTTTCATTTAACCATATTTAATGCAACATTAGAAATGCATTAAAAGATGCAAATAAATAAATATTTCAGTTCCTTATTTTAAAATTAAGAAAATAAACATTTAAAATTCAATACCACAGCATTCCTTTAGTAAATCTGAACCAAGTGGATTTAAGCTATGTCAATTCAGATGTTTTACTTAAAACATATTTACAGCAAAATGCATATATTTTTGCACCGTTTTATCTTAATTGCTGTTCTAAATATATCTTGTTTTCATTAAATTCTATTTTTTGAGCCTGAATACATCATTTAACAATTAATGATTAAATTAGTTGACAATTATCTAGATAATCAATTAATCATGAAAATATGATTAATTAATTCAGCCCTATTCTGATGTACTAACCAGTTGTTGAGGCTGTTGTATTTCCTTTTAATGTTTTTTGACTTTCTTGAGTTTATCATGGTTTGAATTCATATAGTTCTCATTAGTATTTGAGGAAGCATGTATTTGTTTTGTACTGAGTCTCTGCTTAACTTTTCTAAAAAATCGCTTATAGTTTGTTGCAGCCATCTAGAACCATTAAGATCTGGTTTGCTTGTGTTGAGCCACCATTCATCCATCCATTGTTCATACTGTAGCGAAAGAGCAGTCTCAGCAACAGCAGACAGGCTGTGGAGCTTTGTGAGTTTTGCTTCACACAAATACACACTGTGTGTGTGTTACTGTAAGTGGCCAGTGAGCCTGCAGGGAAAAGAAACATTTGTATCTGCACCATCTGGGCTGTCTCCACTCACTTCCTGTACCTCCACTTAAAGCTCCTTGCAGCACTGGCAGTTCCAGGTACATCTGCTCATTCAAACATAATACTCTATTTTCCGTAAGGTCTGTGCAAAACTTGGACCATAGTTATGAGATGTAACAATTCCTTCAGCTCCCTCTAAATAAAGAAGCTGCATATGTGTAAAGTTATCATATTGTCGGTAGCACCCCTTAATTTATGTGATGTTTGGATGGATAAGCCAAGTCGGCAGAAATATCTCATCTCTTACTCTGACCCTTTTTTGCTTAATGTTCCTGGTTTCCATGTATGATTTATTTAGTTACTAGGCTGTTAACTTTACACCCCTAAATTATTTATTTATTCAGCAATGGCAGATTACAGTTTATCACGCAGTATCATCCTCCTGATCACACCCCTGCTGTCTGTAAGAATATATTTCCTCATGTCTTTGCCTTTCTCCCTCTCCCACATACTCAGCACTTAAGTGGCTTTACGGTAAGCTAATGATGAAGCATGAGCTACAGCAGCTTTACTCTCCTAACCAAGGCTTATGTGTCACTATGAGGCAAGGGGACATGGAGGAGTGGTTGAAGCTACTTTATGATTTTTCAAAAGGAAAAATGAATGCACATTAGTTTGTTCAACCCTCAAATTTGGTTTGTAAACTATGTAAAAGTTATCCTCAGGCTATTTGTTAGCATGATTATGGGATGTTTGGGGTTACGTTAGTAAAACGTTGAGTTTTCATCACTCAAAGCCCTCGGTTGCAGAATGTTTTATACATTCATCTAGGGCTGTTGTAAAAGAATATCCTAGTAATCGAGTATTCTATAGAATATTTTTACAATTATCCGAGGAATCGAACCCCTCTCTCTGTCTCTGTCTTTCTCTCTCTCTCTTTTCTATCTTTCTTTCTTTACCGTTCGCTCCAAAACCGTGATGATGCAATTCTGACACCACAAAAGCTGTTGCAGTCCAACCATTGCACCGCCAAATTCTCCCCCAAACTCTCACACAATTTAACACCATGCTGCTAGCACTTCACAACAACTCATAGGTGAAAGTAAGAGCGCTGCCCATCACAAATAATCATCCGGCCGGAACACAGTGTGCTACATAATAAACATAATTTAACGAAGCTTCGAGTCAGATACATTTTCCTCAAGGAATTTTAATAATTGAGGTACTTGAATCATTCGAGGAATCGTTTCAGCTCTACATTCGTCACAATACTTTATATTCACTTTTTGTTCAGTGGGATAGAAAAACATAATGACATTGGAATTTTCAAGCATCACCTTATTATGCAGTTGACATAATCTTTTCCCAAGACACACCAGGCAGCCACTGGATCTTTTTTTTTTTGCACATACATCTGTATACATGCGTGTAGTTGTTCCTCAAGTATCACAACAATGCTTCAACATTTTGCCTGTGGTTTTGAATATTCACTCACCTTATGATGCTGCATGCTTGAAACTCAAAGTGAAACTAATTATGTTAATAATTGTCTGACCACTTTTGGCCCTCATGAAGCATTAAAATGTTATTAAAATGTTATTAGGGAATAACATTAAAATGTTATTCCCTGATGGTCAGTTAACTTTCATAATTTTCTTACACAAAAGCATAACTTTTAAAGAAAAGAAAAACCTAATGTAGCACTTTCAGAGTTTCTGCAGGTCTCACAAATTCAAATGTAAGACTTTTAAAGTATTTTTCAAGATCCATTATAAATGGAATATAAGTCCTATATCCTTACAGAAATGTACAAACTTCGCCCAGCCAACTGGTGACAAATTTGAAGTTACCCATGATAGATGAAAAAGGCTAGCGAGCAAGGGTATATTAGCAGGCAGTAGCCTCAACTGTTTTCAGTGACAAGATAGAATGAATATGTCTGCCTGTGACTCAAACATTGCTTGAAAGAAAAATCGCCTGAGAAAAAAAAGACATATAATATACTAGATCATATAGCCTTTTCAAGACAAAATTTAAGACCTGTGATTGAAGACCAACTGATTTTTAAGATGAATTTAAGACATTTTAAGGCCTTAATTTTACATAATGATTTTAAGACATTTTGAAGCTGCACAGGCACCCTGATTTGGAGGAAATGGCTTTTTCCAACTTATATCTGCCACAATCATAATTTTAGAATTATGTTTCACTTCTGCATCATATACTATTGGTCTAACTCAAAACAATTTCATGTTAATTTCAGACAGAAATTAACATGAAATTTATCCTGTTTATTGTGAAAAGCAAATTAAAGTTCTTCACAGTAGCATCAGTGTTACAATTAGTAACAATAGTAAGTGGTGATTTTTATCACTTTCTCACAAACGTATTCTGACTGGTTTTCATTAGCCTCATGCTATTTAAATTTCTAAGGTTTTTGCTCCTGAATAAGGCTTTTATTGTGAAGTTTTGCTACATTGACGCTATCGTTGGAAGCATAAACTCTTATTATTGTTTTATGTCTTTCTGAATGCAATCACGCCCTGCTGATATCTCAATAAATCTGACCTGCTGGTAACCATTTAAAGAGACAAACCAGACCATGTGTGCAGGTGTCTGCCTAAGTTCGATTGAGTCACCGTTGGCCTCTAGCAACAATTGCAGGGCTCTCCTATTTGAAAGTTGTGGGGGAAAAAAAACACATTTCCATATGCCTGTTCAAAAGCCAAAGTACAACTCCTTATGAGACTTGGTTCTCTTTGGATTAAATATCTCTGGGATGCATCGTAACTCAATATAGTTTTGATAAGAATTTGTTTTCTTCTGTTGACTAGATTAATACAATAATACCTTTATGTGAATGATTACAACCAGTATTCAAAAAGTTGTTTAAAGTTGAGGAAAAAGGAGGGAAATGAAACTGAAGTCTTAAAGCATAAAACTGCAGTGCATAAAATGGTCCTTATAACTGATATCATGATTTCTCTCTTGGCAGCCAGTCAACATTTTGTAATCATTCACAATTTAAGACAGTCATATTGCCTATGCCTCATCCATATTGACGCAAATGAATATTATGGTGATTTATACATTATGGGAGTACATCAGATGTGACTTTATGTTCCACAAAATCCCTTCATTTTCTCACAATTAGAACTGGAATAGATGTTTTTCAATAAGCAACCATACATGGCACAATGGGGAAACAATGTGGCAGCATCTTTTAAGCTTTTTAGCAAGTTTACAACAGTTTTCTGCTACATTTTCTGGCTGTTTTAGACAAGGCCAGTGACTGCAGTCTGCAGTGCACATGAATCTGTGCTTTTGCGCTCTCAACGTCAGTCAAGTTCAGCTCCAGTCATTCATTGGCTCTGTTTGAGTTCCATCCAATGAACTATGAAATAGGAATTTCTAAAGGCTGGAGTTATCTAACATTATGCTTGTCTCTTTTACTCCCTGCAGAAGTTTTGCTACATTGACTCTATCCACGCTCTTTTATTCAGATTGGTTTTGACTTAACTGTGCTGCATTTATCTATGAAGTAGCTGCATCTTTCTGGTTACTCGGTCAGCCTCAAGAAGGGCCTGATTGAGATGATGTTTCACCGCAAGACATTTTATCTTGTGTTATGATACTGCTTTATCCTTCAAGAACCAATAATTGCACATATTGCTCAATAAATATGTATACTGATGGCAAAAAGTCTTCGTTCTGTGGTGGTGAAGGGGGAATTTATCTCAGTTTTGGTCTGTTTGTTCTGAAATTGTAGGAAATAGGAATCCAGAGTTGTTTTTAATATTGAAAGAACTCTGCTGTGCAATTTTTTAAGGAAAAAAAAAAAAAAAAAAAAAAATTTTTTTGATAAAGTCTGACTCTTCTTAGATACTCTTCTGTGGAATACAATTTCCCCAGAATGTCATATGTTGGAGATCTAGAGCTAAGCGTATGAAAACATGATGCATTCTGCATGACTGCAGGTGATTTTCCTTTGGAGAAAATAGAAATCTGCATGCTGGCTTCAAGCCATTTGGCTGCTGCTGGAAGAAAGTCCTGTTTTTTTTGTATTGTTTTTTTCTCCTGGATTTCTGCACCTCATCTTTCCTCCTCTGATAATTTTTGCATCTGCTTTTCCTGCCTGTGTCAGCGCCTGGTTCGCAGGTGGAGGTGCACCTGTTCAGGACAGGTTTAACCTGGGTTCACCTTCAGCTCTACGGTTTATCGCCAGTTATCACAGCTGTTGCTGCCAACCAGTGGTAGTTTAGTGCTTAGGAGTGGGAGACCTAGACTTGGTTCTATCATGATATCTTGTGATACTATTGTGACAATGGCTGTGACCACATGGGACAGCAATCCCAGCTTCACAAATATTAATACTGTGCTTTAGGGCACAAGTCACATAAAAAAGTGTGATTTGTATCACTACCTACACATAGTAATTGCAGTTACTGTATTAATTTATTGATGCTCTCAACAAAAAGTAAAAACTCTTGAGAACGAAGCAAACTCAACATTGCTGCAGGTAGTTTTGTTTTTTGGGGGTGGGGGGGAGGCTTAAAATCATTAATTGACATATATCTTGATGATAAATCACAATTATTATAAGAAATGTATCATGATAAATGATAAACCATACAATAAATGCCCTCCCCTAATAGAGTTGGTTATTCATGTTATTCCTTTGCTGATTTATATTTTTTTATTCAATGGAATAGTCAAGAAACTTCTCATTGATTGATTTTTCAGGCAACAGTTTAAAGCCCTGTCATATGTTTACACTGTCAAATACAAATAAAACCCACATGTTGAGGGTGCTGAAACTGCAATGTTTGACAGTGTTTCTTTTATCAAGACTTATTTTTCTAACTGACTCATAAATAGTAATTTTTCATTACTTGCAGTGCTGCATTTCTTGGATGATGCAGGCTGCATGAATCATTAAGAAATCAGGTTTTCAGGATTATAATTCCCCCGCTAGAGTTCAGTTCAGGGATAATATTGTGTCTTTACACAACATGTTGTGCTTCCTCCCACCTTAACTGTCGTGTGATGGAGAACGTCAGCCACTAATTGCTACAAATATCCTTGTGTGCATGCGCATGTGTAAAGTGGAGGCGGCAGGGGCATGTATTGTTTTTCAAAATTTTTCCCGGCAGTGAAAAAGAGCTTGTGTGCTGCTGTGGCTCTGCAACTTTTTTTTTTTCTAAGACTGATTCTTCACTTTCTATATCTTTCTCCCTCCCTGTTGTATCACTGGGCTATGGGTAGGGGTGCTGGCAGGGGTCCAGCAAAGATGACTGGCCCCTCCAGGCAGGGGGAGTGAAGAAAGGGAGCTTGGGGCAGGAGGAGGCGTGATTTGGGTGAAAGGAAGAGAGCCAGACGTTCTGTTTCCCTTAAACCATGTGATCAGTGGTGTGTGAGGCGGCCTGTCACAGACGGCTGCCTGAGCAGGTTACTAATCGGAGGGCTTCACTCTGCTGTTTGAATATTACACATTCCCCTCTTTTGTCCGTCCGTCCTAACATCTGACTGTCTCCCCTTCGAGTCTCGTTATTACATGTTCCAGAAGCTTTAAAGAAAGTTCTCTTGGCCTTAATAAAGCCAAAAGCATTATAGATGTGTTTTTTGATGAGTGGTTGGGGAATCAATAAGCTATCATTATTATTCTACAAGCAGAGGGAGAGGAGAATGCATACAGATTGGGCTCTTCCTGTGTTGTCTAATCCTCTGCTTTGGCAGTCACCCTGTGTGAAGTAGCCCAGAAATCCATGTCAGATTTTCCTTTTAACTCGTGCAAAAACGATGAAGGTA
Source organism: Poeciliopsis gracilis (assembly GCA_911649635.1). Lineage (NCBI taxonomy): Eukaryota > Metazoa > Chordata > Actinopteri > Cyprinodontiformes > Poeciliidae > Poeciliopsis > Poeciliopsis gracilis. The sequence goes on from CAJVRI010001403.1 coordinate 5,489,133, forward strand.
CATAGTGTACTCTGGGAGATTGGGCATTTTGGGTGGGGTGATTTGGGGATCCATCACATTAACTACGCAAGCCACTGGGGTTTAAGGAAAGCCCTTCACTGTGAATTCCTCTGAAGATAGAAGCAAATGCAGTCAAATCAATCTCTCTCAATCAATCTCTCTCCTTTTTTTTCTTTTTTTTTTGCAGAGTTCTGTCACTGTTTGATAAAAGCTCTACTTATCTGAAGTTCTTAGATCTCCTGTATATCACTTCATAAACTAGTTAAATTCCACCCATGTGGCTCAGTTTGCTGCGTATAGAGTTAACAGTCTTTTGTTTTTGTTTTGTTTTTTTTTTATCTGCAAACCTGTCCAAATTTTTTCTAATGGAACACTTGTTTCAGTTCTCAGATTTCTTGAATTTTCTTTAACGCACACTCCCCAGAATTCCTCGTGTTCAGTCTTCACTGGACGAACGGCTCTTTTCCACACAGCCTGGAGTCGCTGTCTACAGCGTGAGTCTCTTTACTCTGGGTTTTTTTTTGTTTTGATTGTCCTTTATCTAACTCGGAATACCCCATTGTGATACAATAACTCTGCCAGGCCTCTCCTGGTTCAGTGAACAGCAAAGTGTCAGGGATAAATTCATTCAGTGAAGGCATAGAAAAGATAAGATCAGTCATATTTACCCCTTATATGTATTGAAATTGATGGATATTTGTTTAAAATGACTAAGTATGTGTGTACAACATATCTATATATATATACACTGCTCAAAAAAATAAAGGGAACACTCAAATAACACATCCTAGATCTGAATGAATGAAATATTCTCATTGAATACTTTGTCCTGTACAAAGTTGAATGTGCTGACAACAAAATCATTGTTGAGTGTAAATCAGTGTTGCTTCCTAAGTGGACAGTTTGATTTCACAGAAGTTTGATGTACTTGGTGTTCTATTGTGTTGTTTGAGTGTTCCCTTTATTTTTTTGAGCAGTATATATATATATATATATATATATGTAAAAGCAGACATGAGGATTTTTTTTCTTAGTAATGAGGTCCATTTAACTAAGTTTACAGGTGCTTTACAATTGATGAGAATTTTAGTGCAAATGTGATTCATTTCAGTAGTTCAATAAAAGCACTTAAGTATTATTACACACAGTTTTTAATGACGTATACGTACGAACATTCATTTCTTTTCATTTTGAAAATTGGGTCTTCCATAACATGAGAATTATGCAAATCCAGAGTTTGTTTCCTGTGAAAGTTTTTCTACAGATACATGTGAGAGTTCATTCCAACTCTGGAAATAGATAGGTCTTGGTTCAACTGAAAGCTAAAATCTGGTGACATTCACTGATAGCGGGACAGCAAATTGTCCAGCAAATCAAATAGGGACAGTAAGAAAATGTAACGTTCTTATTACAAGAACGTTACATGTTATGAAAGCTTTTAAATCATAGCTTTAATTGCTCCATGTCTCTTGAGCCACTGTCTTTGTCTTGTGATTCTCCCTCAAACTCTTGTGGCCCTTGCTTCACAAACTTCTCAAGGCTGCAGTTAATCCAGTTGGTTCTATATCTTCTTTTTTTTTTTTTTCTACCACCTTGCTTTTTCCGCTTCCTGAATATCTCATTGATATGAAATTCTGTGGTCAGCCAGTTTATCTGGTGATGCGGCTTGCCTTCAATGTGGAGGACAGAAGATTTGGCATTGTCTTCTGTGCATCTGATTCTTCCCCATGACTGTGTTGGCCATAATATATCCCTTTTGTGAAACCCTTTTTTATTAGCCTTATGCGATATTCTTATCTTTACAGAAACACTTTTTTATCAGCTGTAAACCCCAATTCCAAGAATTAACTGAAACACCTGAAATATACTCATATAAATGAGTAAATATATTCTCCAAGTACTTAATCTTTATATCATAAGCCTTTATTTTTGAATTGACATTGAAATTGAAACAAGTAAACTATTTGACATTGTAATCAAATGAGATGCCCTTAAATTTGTAATATCCATCACTGCATTTTTGCCAAAAATAATTGTGCAAGATAATTTTGGAAACTTTTATAACAGAATTTCTAGGGACACACATAATTTACATTATTTAATAAAAACTTCACAATGAAACTTGGTTGGTTTGCAAAGTTTCTTTCACTGAAAGGTTAAATATTAGTAAACCCATTTCTGATCACTGTCAAAACTATTTAGGATTAATACTATCAACATGTATGTATTTTTTAAACTCCTTTTATTTTTACCCCCAGATCCAAACTAGAAGTGCATCATATAAAATATGATGCACTATATATATATATATATATATATATATATATATATATATAGTGCATCAAAGTAGGTTGTTTTTTTTTTACCTACTTTGTATCCCTAAGCTTTAGACTTAATTCATTTTTCTACAGAATAAATTTTTTGGTGATCATAAAGCTACTTAAAAATTATGTAGTTTTATGTTTTTAAAGTTAAAGTTTAATCGGTAATACTTTTACAACAAATTTATGTCAGATCATAATTTCTTGATTAATGTCAAGTTGTCATCACGAAGACATTTTGAATAATCTCAACTTTGTATTAAAAGTGTCATGATTTACCGAATGGCACTTTGACAACTTACTCATGTTCATCACAGGTGTTATGTCATGTTTATGACAGTGCCATGACAGTTTTATTCGCAACCTGAAAAAATCCTGATGAACATTTTTTTGCTGACATCATTTGATCTAATTTGTTATAAAGTTTAAATATAACAAAGTTAAGTTTAAATGTTTGTAGCAAAACTTTTCAAACCTTTAATTACTTTTGGGATGAACCGATTTTTTTAATTACCACTAAATAGAGAAAGCAGTTTGGCTAGAAATTGTAAATAGATTGAAGCAAATAAATGTAGGCGAAAAACCAGGCAGATTTTTTTTATCAGCATGATAAAACTTTCATCCTTTTAGTCATCCTGATAATTGATTTTTTATTTATTTTTTTTTTTTTATTTTATCATAGTAGGGACCAAAAAAATTCCAAGAAGGACAGACTGTCTACTCTGTAGCTAAAGCTTTTATTAGTCCTCACGTTTTTCATCTGGAGGGCAGCGATTAAATTTGGTTGAAAGCTACATAGACTTTGATACATATCTGTCAGTTGGAAACTAAAAGGTCATTCACATCAAGAGGCACGATGGTAACAATGTGAGCATTCATACTCGCATAGTAATGTTCAGCAACCTGGTATGTCAAGCACACACTGGATGTTCAAGCTGTCTTACATGCTGTAAACACACTGTGTAGAGATCCTTCTGATGCGTTCGAATAACGTCTCGCATTACTCACACTGATAAGATGTTCTTTTTTAAGAACATGTGCTATAGCCCGAAATCAAACTATTTGCCTTCATCTCTTTGAAAGAAATGTTTATATATTATGTATCTTGTTTTAGACATGCCTTGACTGCAATCTAAGGAGATGAGAATATTAGTTTCACTTTCCCTATATTTGCTTTTGCTCCTGAAACGAAACTGACTGGTGTTTTTTCGCTAAGCATAAAAGTTGCACATAAAAGTTGTAAGAAAGACTACGAAATTGTTACCAGTTGATGCTTCTCATGTATTTAAATGCAGTAGTTGTGAGCTAAATGGTGTAATTTAGAGGCAGTTTTTGACATGAAAAGCTGTCCTCAGGACATTTCTGAGATGTGGGAGGAACTGTACAGGAACGCCTCGGTTTGCCGGAAAGAAAGCCTATTCATCATTCAGATTTATCTCATACAACACAACAGTAGTATAAAAGATAAGGTTTTACAAGATGTTCCACTTCTTGTAAAAGCTTTTTCATTCCCTGTTGTTGCAAAGTGTTAGAATGATGACACTGGTTGAAATAACCAGTGCTGATGACATGGGATGGTAGTTGTGTAGGGTGGAGGTGGGGATTACTTGGTCACTGTTGTTGCTCCCTCTTTCTTTCTCTCTCTTTTCATGTACTACCACCATATAGCTGCTTACTGCCCCTCCCCCATCCAATCACTCTCAACTGTATGTCCTTAGAATCAGCTTCTGGCCTGAAGGAGAGCAGGCTCCTCCCCTGGCAACAGCAGCGAGTGTTTTTATCCCAGGTTATCTGAGGGAACTGGGCCATGCTGTAGAAATGCTGCATGGATCTCTACTGTAGATGCATTATGTCACTTCAACTGCTGTACCTAGAAATCAGCCACAAATCAAACAAATGGAGAGCATGTATATAAAATAATGCCACAGTTCATGCTATATTTTCAAAGATTCCGATATTAAGTCACATTTTTAACGATTCTGTTCTATATTGTCTAATTTTGTTTTCATAATAAACATCTGTTCATAACAAATTTTGATATCTGGCATTGTTTGAAGCAGTGCTGTTTCATTTTAAACTTAAAAATGAAATATAAGATTTAATCATTTTATATTTCCCTCATAGACAGAAAAGTGAGCAAGACTTTTTTGTTTCACCTGCTGACATCATCTGTTTAAAATAACTTCCTTTTTAACCTCATTACTCACTTTCCGCTTTTAACTGTTAGTGGGATAAGCGATCAAACACAAGGAGCCATGTTTCAAATTAACTTTCAGATATATTTGAAGACTTGATCACTGAGCAGACAAACTTGATTGTTAAAGATGTAGTGTCTGGTGCATTTTAGATATAATAGTTACATGGGAAAAGGTAGTTAATTTGAGTTACTTTACTTTGAGCATTCTTCACTACTATCAAACCATAAAGATTTCCTTTAAGACCTAAAGAAAAAAGTTTGTTTATTATTCTTGAAACAGTATTCAGATCACTACTTACTCTATTCAGTCAGTTTCTCATGCTTACACACTGTACAGCTCTATTATTATTATTGGGCTGACTTTGCATGACTGCAGTGTATTTATTGCACCAAGTGTTATCAATCTGTTACAGATGAGTAGGGTTGTAATGTAATTATTCAACCATCTGAGGTCTGTGTCCTCTCACTGCACAGTCTGGGCTGTGCTGTTCTCTTGTGCAGCCCACTGTGCCAATCTTTCATCAAACCACAGCAGCTTCATCGACTGCAGGTCTTCACCTCCGCACACACACTGGGAGCAATTCTTCACCTTGAGTGCTTAATTTACACTCCTCAGCAGGAGTGGAGGACTAATCACCTGTCCAGTCCCGCCACTGCTGTTCCCGCTTACCATACCTCCGTCACATCTCATTTTGCGAAGCCAGCTAACCGCTCTGCTTTTATGCCGCACAGGTACCCAGGCACGCTGGCCCCACTTACACAGCTCACGACATCACAAAGGGACACCCTAACTTGGCGGGAACCCCGCCTGGTCATGCCCACTCCCCAGCGCTCTCTCAGGTATCAGTACCCACAGCTTCCCCATATCGCTACCCTAAGGGCTGGGAGGCAGGCGGAGGGGTGAGTTTGTTATTGCGGCCGCCGTCATCCTCTCTGCATCTTTCTGTCAGTCTCTTCATTTGTCCTTTTTTTCTGTCTGTGACTTTGGATGTTAGGGGTTGGAGGATACGTTGTTCGCATTGTTGTTTAACATAGGGTTCCCAGTTGTCTGAAAAGGATGGCATTTGTTATTTAAGGATAGGTATAGCTGAAAAGGTTAGTATTGAAAAATGTATTCCTAATTCCTATTGCCAAGGTCATTTTGCAATACAGCATCTATCAAATCTTAAGGTATGGACTTTGGAAATTCCATATTTGAGTTTTGATCACTGGAATTATTTCATAAATTTGTAGGGAAAAAAATTATTTTTAAAAATGCATAATAACAAACCAAGGATAAGCTTGTTGCAATAAATCAATTAATCATACAATAAAACAAGCTCGACTGTTTCCATTTGCAAGATTTGAATCTGGAGAACAAATTTGCTGGAATCCTGAAAACTCTTATGGTGTTTTGTATTCTGGCTCAGAAAATTTCAAATTGCAATATGAAAAAAGATTGTAAATATTTTAAATGCTACTTATATAGTTGAGGAAATATGTGAATCACAACATTTTTTGCCCTAAATATTTTTTTCACATTTATTTTTCTGTTCTTTTCTCTCATTGTTTTTCTTTTCCAGTTTAGAATCATGTGCATGAGTGCACTGACCTACAGTCAGTGTAAAATCATAAAGCCCCACTCAGACATGCTCTGCTCTGCTGAACATGACTGCATGTTCTGCCTTCTTAACTCTAATGATTTTCATATATTGCAAATATTTTGGCACATGCCTGATCTGAGGAATCTGATTGACAGAGAAGCACAACTGTTATTATTGACTTAAATTTGTGTAATATCAAGTCACCCAAATTTGATATAACCCAACAGAACTTTCAAATTCAGAAAATAGCATTTCATAAGAAAATTTGATTTATTTTATTTTATTTTTTATTTTTTTAAACAATATTTTCAGCTGATTTCTTGCACCTCAATTCTGACGCATTTCTTTTAAGTAGAGTTTATCGTGTTGTAAATTTTTATTTAACAATTTGGTCAAATGAGGTCTGCAGTAGAAGTAAAATGTAATATTTATCTTAAATCGGAAAAGCTGAGCCAAAATCTAGTCAGATTTATTTGTAACACGCAAGCTTAAATCACATTTAATAAATATAATAAAGGAACTCTGAAGCTAGTTAGAAACATTTTTATCTTCGCACACAATAACTAACAATGTTGGAGAGAACTGTAACTCTGAAGAGCTCAACAACGTCATACAATCAAGATTTAGTACACGAACTCTGATATATTACAAGCGTTTATTTTTGCTAACTATGGCTTATACCAAATAATAGACCTAAACTTCAGTGTAAGAAAATTTGATTACTACACAAGACCAATAAAGATCAGTTTGATATAGAGGTTTCATACCATGTTATGGTTTATGCTACCATGGGGAAAGGTGCTGAATTGACAGTTGACAGTCATTGATACCCTTCACAAGGAAAGTAAGGCACCAAAGATTATTTCCAAAGAACCTGATTGTTCAGTGATCTGTTCTCAATAGGGCTGGACAACAAGTCAATAACAATATACACTTTTGCTAGATTGTGCAATAATTTAACTGAACTCTGATCCAGAACTGCACAGCATTCTGGGGAATGTAGGCTGAGGGAAAGCTTTAGTTGTTCAACTTTTCTCAGCATGCTAAACAAAGTTGGTGGTATTGACTAACAACCTGATTAACTTGCACAGCAGCTGTTTCAGTTTTTGCCATGCCTCATAGCTACTTAAAAGTCAATAACAGCGGCGTAGAGTGAAGGGAGAAAATGAGTACAATGTTTCGAGAGGAAACGGTGGATAAAATGGAAATGTCGCATCACCAGTTTGACAGCATTTCATTTATTTAAAACAAAACCTAATCATTAATTATCAATATCAACCAATATAAAACCCTTACGTTGTGATATTTTTCCCAACCATATTGCTCAGTCCAACTTGGAAAAAGATCTAAGTTGCTTGAGGTCCAGTGTGTCATTTCCACAGCCTGTGATGATTTAGGGAGCCGTGCTATCTGTTGCCGGTAGTCTCCTGTGTCTAAACTCTGCCAGGAAGTTTCAAAGCATTTCCTTTACTTCTGCTGACGAGCTTTATAGAGATGCTGGTTTCGTTTCCAGCAGTACTTGGCACCTGCTGACAAAGCCAAAAATTGCATTACTTGGTTTAATGAGCCCTGTGCTTGACCTGGCCAACCCAAACACCATAAAGACTCTTTAGAGTGTTGTCAAGAGGAAGATGGCGAACCAGAGCCAACAATGCAGATGAGCTGAATCAGCTATTAAACCAGATCTGGGCTTCCTTAACACTCAACAGAGTTAAAGGTTGATTGCTTCTGTGACATGTTTAACATTATATAAAGTAAGACAAGAGGAAATATTGCTTTTGAGTTGGTCAACATTTCTGTTTTAAAGTTCTCCATGTTTTGATTTGTCATTAGCTACAGGGCATAATCATTTGAATTAACAGAAATAATCGTTTGTGCTCTATTAGAAATCTTTATTTCCTGACAAACAGTAATCCATATAATTAAAAAATAAGAAATAAAATAAATCAAGTGAAAAAGTCACATCCACCACAAAGCAGTTATTCCAATATTTAAAAAAAAAGCTTGAGATATGTCTGATGTTGCTGCATGTTACAGTAGACAGAAGAGTTGTTTGAGACATTCAAATGGCATATACATTTATACTTGTATCTCTGTGTATGGTATGCGCTCTACTTTTTAGACAGATGTATTGAGAGTAAATTACCTTTTGATAATAATCTTATTTGTTGAGATGCTCCTGTGTGTGTGTACAGTATTGGTTTCATAGGTTCTGTATAGTCATTGTCAAAACCCTTGTGATTTTTCTGACTAATTTTCGTTGTGATTGTTGTTTCTTGTATGAATTTGCCGGGTGTTTCTTTCTGTGAAGCCGTGGCGAGCGAATGAATGCATAACTGAGACAAGATTGGGTCTGTCACTAAATTAAGAGTGACAGAGCATGAATGTGTGGGTTATTAGATAAAATACTCACTGCTCGCCCCCTCTAGAGAGACATGGATTACCTCTGCTGGGGTAAAACTACCAACATAAAAGGATAGTTCATAAATCCTAAAGACATAAACACTGTCACACAGTGACGTTGTTGCACTGCTGGCACCTGTGTTAACCTTGCAGCTCCGACTTTGCATCAATCCCGACACCGTGACTCAGCGTCTCTGTAAGCGAGTGACTCGACTTGTGAGGAATCCAGTTGTTCCTCTTTACTGTCATAGCCTACTGGCCCACTGCCTCACCCCAAAGCAGCTGATGTCTCTCACCAGCATTCTATAAATAGTCAAGTCAGACAGAACAAACTACAATTATCATAAGCACAGCGACAGCAGCTTAAAGGATGGCAGATCTGCCTAAGCCATCCTGTGCTGCAATAGATTGAGTATAAAGCAACACAGGATTGGGAGTCCTTCAGGGTACCAATTATCTTCGCCGAGTACTTAAGCTTCAACTGAAAACCACTTTCCCCCACAAACCTCCACTGCAGTGGTTGTATTATTCCAGTATTTATTTCCTGTATGGTGTGAAATGTCACAATTGATTTGCTGTACGTTTTCTAGTCTGTATCGAATTCTCACCTGTTTGCGCCTACTTTCTTCTTTTGACAGTCACCATACAACACTGGGCAAAACGCCGGCTCCACTCCTTTAGTGTATTCTCCCCAAACACAGCCAATGAATGCACAGCCACAGAGTCGCCCGGTGAGTTTCTCTTTGCTTCCGCACTTCCAGCTGACTCACCTCAGACACTTTCAGCTCTATTCTGATTCTAGTTGAAGGCGAGCATCTGTGAATGGGGGGGGGCGCTATTTTAAGTCTACAAGCCACGAGGGGAGATTTGTTGTCTGATTGAACTGCCAAGGTACTTAACACAGTTGTAATAATTCAATTAGGCTGTATTGTTTCTTAATGAGCTCGTTGTAGGTGTTCTTATCGCTGATGACACACAGGATATGAGTTTATGCTGGTGTCATTTTTTTATCTTTAATGTTAACAACTATATAATATTAAGCACACACAGCAGTCTCTGTTGTGCATACTAAAACATTAATTCCAAACTAAATGGATTAAACTATTTGTGTACTGTCTGTGTTTGGATTATGGCAGTGTTTTTTTTTTTTTCAGATTCATTTTTGTTTGACAGCTTGATTTAAATTAGGGTCAGTGTACTTCAGATGCTTTTCTACTATGAGACACATTTTCCCCAAGATTTGTTTTTTCACAACTGTCATTTTCCAAGGCGACTTTGGTTTTTCTCTTTTTTGTCATGAGCGTTTCTAGTGTGTAATGTAATGTAAGCTAGGAATGGGCCAATTTCACTGTATAGCAACTTTCGACAGGCACTTTCTCAAAAGTGCTAAATAAGTGCACTTTTGAGTGCACATATTTAAAGGAGCTTAATGACACAATTTAAGCTCCTTTAAATAAAATCCCAGAGGCAGTGCTGGGTTTTATCTTGTGTCAGTAATTGCAGAGTGAACATCATACCTGAACTGCTGGTCATACCTGCTGGTCATACCTGCTGACCAGCAGGTATGACCAGCAGGTCGGGTATTTTTTAGGAGGAGAAATTTCCTTGTTTAAACAAAAAGAAAATACATTTAGAAATGTCAAAAGTCCAGATTTGGCCACCAGGGAAGCCTCAACCTGCAGTGCACAATATATCCAAATATGTATTTTATCAATGTGCACAATATCAGCAGTGCAGAAGGACTATTTGGAATGGGACTTTTGTTGGCTGTGATATTTCAAGTCTGAAAACTTTAGCAAGTTGGACTTCATCTTCTGTTTCAGATGAGAACATCTACTGCTATGAAATCATCATAGCAGTAGATGTTGGAAGCATCACAATAACCGATGAGATAGTGAAGCGTGAGCAAATGAGACGTATATGAAGGTTGTAATTAATGCTGTTATTGTTGTATTGGACAATAAGGTGATGGTTGAATTATGCTGTATTATTCTGTATCCCTGGGGCTACCCATTACTCCTTTATACAACAATTTAATGACACACTTTCTGACACATGATGCATGAGTATTAGCGTGTCTGTTGGTAATACAAGGTTGCAAACAAAACAAGTAGTATGGCTAAATAAATAACCCCCGTCTACTTAAAAAACGTATTCTTTACACCCCTTCGTAGTATTTAAGAAAATTGTTTTTTTTTTTCCCTTTTTATTTCAGATATTAATATTGAATTAATAAGATGTAATTTGGATTCGAGTCTTGAAATAAATCTGTGCCCAAAATTATGTGGGATCAGAACTGTTGAAACTTCTTAATATTTGTAACAAACTAATTTTACAATCTTCCTCCTGTATATATGAAACGCGCTCACTGATTTTTGTTTTTTTCACTCTTCTTCTATGGATCCTCTCATCAAAATTTAAGATAACTTTACATGTATTATTATTATTGGACTATACAATATATTAGAGACATTAAATTAAAACGATCAAGACATACATGTTTTTAATTATCTGATTGAAATTTTCTGAAAGCGTCATTACAATATAAAACCTTGATGTTTTGTTTACATATTATCATACGTCCTGAACCTATAATGCATTCAGTAGATTTTGTATTACTGAAGTGTCATATATCTTGTGCAATGTGTCTTTAAAGCTTTGCTCTGTGGTATTTTTATTGTATTTTCAAGCCTCTGCCTCCATCGCTCATACCGTATCTGTGTTTCTCTTCTGCTCTCTATTCTCCCCGCTTTGCCATCACTGCTTCACTCTCCTTGCTGGACCTCTCCTCCCTCCCCCACCAGTTTGCTACGGGCCCTCGACCAACCCACCATCAGGTAATTCACCCCTGCTAGACGCCCCTCCTGTATCCCTCTTTTGCATCATCATCATCAAAGCAGTGTGTTGGTCCTTGACGGCAAAAGAGCTTTTTGTGGGGGGTCTGCTTGTGCTTAAAAAATACAGATTTAAAACATGTTAAGTACCTTGGAATTCTATAAAAGAGTGATCCAGTGAGCTATGACTGTGTTTGGGTGTTTTTTTTTTTTTGGTATCATGACTTGATTTTAGATGTAATTGTTTTCCAGAACCCTGTTGCCAAATTACTAGACTGATTTACACTCAAATTTTTGTGTCTATACATGCTCAGGTGTTTTGTATTTAAAAAGACTTTTATGGGTTATGTAAAAACTAGTGATTTCAACTTTTAATATCCAAAGTTATGTGCAAATTCTGATGCCTGATTTCTGTGCAGTAGCTGTTCTAGTTATGTCTGCGGTCAACCTCATTAGAAGAATATCTTGGCAAAGATTCCACCTGATTTAAAGTGATATTATTTCAAGCAGATGACTGAAATGTGTGCTCCCTTGATGGAATGTTTGACGGTGTGAAAACGTTAACAGCTGTGAATTCCAGAATTGGCAGAATAAACTAGGGCAGCTACTAGTTGCTTCTAGTTACTGATTACTCTGTCAATTATTCTGATGATTAATCGGATAAAAACATTGGCACATTTTGCAGATTTTTTTTTTTTGTTAAGCCTTTTTTATACAATATTTGAAACTGATTCATTAAAGCTCTAGTGCAAGAGTGAAAATTGGAGTTATGACACCCATGCATAAATAAATTAAGTAGTACTTATGTGAAAAGTCTCTACATTGCAAAGTTATTGAAGAACCAAACGGTCACCTGAAACTGAGAGAAAATTTCTCAGGATGTTTAGGAACAACCCCATAAGCTAAAAAAGCTGAAGCCTGACTTTAACTAGATCTTTTACAACACCACAGTAACAGATTAATGTTGTCATGAATTGAGACTATTTTGACCTCAGATTTGTGATGATGAGATGGATGTTTGGAAAATTCAAGTGCAGACTTTCAAGCCAAAGAAAATGTTAGCAGCTGTTAAGCACAGTGGTAATAGAATCATGATGTGGGGTTGTTGTCTTCAACCTCAACCCAAACCATTAAGAATGTATGACATCTAGTTAACGGTCCATTCCAGCAAAGGAAGCCATATTGGCAAATCTGGTCAAACAACCAGGTAGAATCATATCAGTTATTGATAGATACGGAAAGCAAACTCCCACACTGCTATTTGGGAGTTTGCATATAGTTAATTTTCATCCTATATGCACCTTTTAAAAAAATATATTGTATAATTGTTATACTCTTAAAAATGCATGGTTTAAATAAGTCTTCAAAAGGCCTAAAATAACATACCTAACAATTATGAATTTATCAATCAGTTAAATTTAATTTGAATGGCACCTTTCAGCAATAAGGCATCTCAAAGTGCTTTACATCATAAAAACACAAAAATACAACACACAGTCAACAACATTACATTTTGCACTTCAGATTATTGATTAATGTTTCATGATTAGGTTTCAAAAGCAACTCAGCTGAGTTTTATTCTGGATTTAAAGGAACTCAGAGTTTCAGCTGTTTGGCAGTTTTCAGAAATCTGGAACAAACTTCTGGAAGTTTGTTCCAGATTTCTGGTGCATAGAAATCTGGAAGCTGAATGCTGCTTTTCCATGTTTGGAGACTTTACTATACAGTAAACAACTGACTCACTCTGTCACTCTGACCCCACACCTGAACATAGACATGAGAACTGTGAGAAATAAAATTTCTGGCACAATCTTCATGAGACTTTGATCTTATGAAGAAGTATTTAAACATTAAGACTGCTGTGTATTGGTCTTTTAGCCATTTGATTTCTTTAAAGCTACAAATAAGAAAAAACAATTAGACAGGTACCAAAAATGGCAAATTACATATTCACATCTTAATACTTTTAGAATAATTAACTTCTATTGATAATTACTTTTTATTTGTGATAATATGAAATCATTGCTGGTCAGGTAGAAAGTATTTTGGAGTATATCTATGAATGATGGTGTTTATCCGTCTAAGTACAGGTCTGTTTTCCTGACGGACACTTTAGGAAATCAGAAACTGGACAGCTGACACATACAGAACAAACATCTGTGGATTTTGAAGGGCAAATTGATGTTTGTGTCTGATAGGTCAGTGTTTACGATGTTTGTGTGTTACCTAGAGGACAGAAAGAGTCTTAAACCTGTCTTGGTGTTGACATTTATTTCATGTGGCTCTCAGTTTGCTTTGTGTGTGTTGATTCACACAGAAGCTTGCCATGAGACTGATGTGTTCATTCATTGTGCTCTGGACGAACGGCTGCAGTATAACTCACTCGGTAATATCCTCACCTTCTGGATGCTTCTCTTTGGACACATTTTAAGCAGACTATTAATAGTAAAGCGTAACGGGGGTGTTTGTTGGCGATAGTGTGTGTGTGTGTGAAAGTACACACACTGGAGTGGATGCTCTGGCTGTCACAAACTGGCTCTGAGATTTCTTGTGCCACCACGGAAGTGGAATTGGAAAGCAGATGAAGCTGAACAGTGGCTCATTATACTCACAGAGAAAACAACTATTGTTCTCCTGAAACACTCTCAATGCACAGAAAAGGAAGCTTTAATATGAGAAAATTGATTTGGCCAAAATACTCTATTTGAACTTTTATGTATTTGAAGCTGATGTATGTGTCGGTTTCTTTGAGGAAGAAGATCTAAGTCAGAAGTTATTTCACCACAAAAACAAACAACCTCTGTTTTTCAGTAAGTGGTTTTATTAGTAGTATTCTATAAAAGGTTCTTCTTTGGGTATGCTTTCAGTATTTTTATTTGAACTAGCAACACCACAGGCCATAATAACAAGTGTTTGCTATGATTTCCAATCACTTAGGAAACATTTGACCCAAGAGTTGGCTTATATGCCACTAATTTAAGATGTGAACCTGTGAAATGGCTAAAACATTTTTGTTGCTCGCATGCACTAACAGATTTGCAAGATGTTGTTTTATTTAAACAACATCTAGGTTCAACTCAGCTGCAACCTTCCTGTGCTGGAACATGCCATTAGACAGCAGACATTGTACTGTCTAAATGAAGCTTTGCAGAGTCGAGTAGATATCAGTGAATGTTTTTAGCAAAAGGTGAGGAATAAATAATGATATGGAGATTTGCACTCTGTCTCAACTATTAAAAGTGTTAGGCTTGTGGAGGTGCATGTAAACCTTTGTGAGTTGATATCAACAGAAGAAGTTTAGTTGAGTCAGCAAATGTGCTTCAGATTGGCTACAAGTCAACCTGTAGCACTTTGTTGGAGTAATGTTTGCAGCTTGCAAGGGTTAAAATATGTCAGTTTAAGAAAACATGAAATGCAGTAGGAGAATGTGATTTCAGCAAAGAAAAGTACCTCTGAAAAACTATGTGGCTTTTCAAAGAGATGGGCCAAAACAAACAAAAAGAAACAATATGTTTTTTATTTAACATATTGGTATCAGTCCCATAACACAAATGGCAACAAGATGGAAATAAATATCTGCTGTTGATTGGCCCAGTTTTACTTATTGGACTGATGCTGGTGAATTATTAGATGTGTGTAATGATTATTGCCCTTAATGATAATATATTGGTATTGATATTTACCCAAAATGTGCTTATTGATGCATCTCTGGTGTAAATAAATGAAGATGTATTCATTTGTGGAGTTGTATTCATCTGTGGTTGGCATTCTTAGGCTCTGCTGTTATCAAGCCCCGACACTTTCCCATAATTGTTCATAGATTGACTTTCATGCCCTGAAGGCTACCCTCAATTTAACTTTGACCACAACATCAAGCTTAAGCACAAACTACACCAACCGGTTGTTAAATTATGTTTGTCATTCTATTTTGTAATCATGAACCAGAAATTAACTTGAACAGGTTTACACTTGTGCATGCCCCAAGTAAATAGGTCATGCACAAACTGGGAAAAGCGTTTTTTGGCGCTGAGGCCTTAGTGTTGTTGAGACCTAGATGGGTCTGTGGTTCAGCAGTAAACATGTTCTGAACAGGTTACTTCATGAAAGAATTTACAGCAAACACTCAGAGAATTTAGCCAGCTGCATGGGTAGAAAGTTAGGATCTAAAGCTTTTTGCTCTTTTTCATTGTCTTTTTTAAGAGGCTGATCTAAAGAGTGGTTGCTTAAATCTGTTGTATTTAATTTGCTTTTAATTAAAAATGGGGGTAACGCTTTGACAGGTTGTGAATAAGACTGACATAACACTGTCATAAACATGTAATAACACTTGTCAGGAACATGAGTAAGTCTTCATGAATATTTATGTCAAAAAGTGTCATTCGGTAAATCATGACACTTTTAATACAAAGTTGACATCATTCAAAATGTCTTTGTCATGACAACTTGTCATTAACCTAGACAAAAATGTTTTCTTTATGACAACTTGAGATTAACCAAGAAACCATGATCTGACATAAATTTGTTATAATAATATTACTGATTAAACTTTTAAAGTTATGTAGCTTTATGCTAATAAAGCTAAAGTTTAATCAGTAATACTTTTATAACAAATTTATGTCAGATCATGATTTCTTGGTCAATCTCAAGTTATAACAAATTTATGTCAGATCATGATTTCTTGGTCAATCTCAAGTTGTAATAATGAAGAGGACTAATGAGTACCACATGTATCCTTTAATAATCAAATCAGGACAAATTAATTTTTATGGCAGTTTTGGAAATAAAGAAAAAAAAAAGACTCAACAGTTTGATTGAAACAGACACTTTCCATCTGAAGGACAGCTTACGGGAAAAGACTGTTGAATCAAACCGGATGTTGCATTTTTAAGATAACTTGTTGTGAATTGATGCTGTATGACGGGGTGCTCAAGTCCAGTCCTCGAGAGCTACCGTCCTGCAACTTTTAGTTGCAGCCTTACTCCAGTAGACCAGGGTCAGCTATGAACTGGCCTGGTAACGAGCCATTCATTTGATTCAGGTGTGTTGGAGCAGGGATGCATCTCATAGTTGCAGGATGGTAGCTCTCGAGGACTGGACTTGAGCACCCCTGCTGTATGAAAACGATGAAGGTGAGGCAATATCCATAGATGAGGTAGTCTGGCGGTTTTTTAGTCTATACTAAGCTACCAGGTGAGTCCCACTGTTGAATCTTTATGTTGAGTCAGGAGAATTTCTCACCTGTGATGATCTCCATGGTTTCATATGATTCTGCGGAAAAGTTAGGGTTGCCAAACCTGCATTTTGGGGCCTAGGGTAGCTAAACCTCAGATTTCCTCTGTCATTGAATGGTGGTTAAAGTGGCTAATGAATGATGATGAATTTGTGTGTCAAATGGAAGAAGATGCTCAGCTTTCTGTTTGTGTGTGGATGTTTAAATCTCACCAGTTTATCCTCCCACTGGCTTCTCTTTCTTTACTGCTTTCAAACCCCAAGGGAGGATTCAGGCCCATCCAGGTAACACTAACATCCCTCTGTGTCGAGTTTCTGCAGAGATGCATGGCATGAAGAGGATCATCCTGAAATGATCCTGTCCCTCCTAACTTTTAATCCCGTGCACTTCTTTTACCCCTCCTCCATCTTTATCGCAGTAAATACAGAGTATGGAGGCTTGTTATTACCGTTTTATTCTCTGATGTCCTTTAGAGTGCCACTAGAGGACTCTTGACACTTTTAAGTTTGTCAAATTGGCTCCATTCATTACTCATCTTTAATGAGTTTGCACAGTGAAATAAATTGCATGCCTAATATAAGAGATGCAGCATATTTCCTTTGTAAGCGTTTTCTTTGTTTTTGTTTTCTTCCTGTCAAAATATTGTCAGTGACGTTTCTGAATTGTGTTGTATTGAGCAAATTTAAGTGGTTTCTGTGTTGCATAAAGATCTATTTTAGTTTCCTTTTTGTTTTCAGCTGGTATTATAAAGTTGTTTTTGTCTTTTCACTATTTATTGCTTAGCCAACAGCTTTCCAGAGAATTTCACTGAGAGTGTCTTTTGGTGACTGTTAATGAACAGTTTCCTGTTCATTTCCCACATTTCCCCCACAAATATTTACAATAAAACCACTGAGGCTAATATATTATGTGAAAGGTGTTTCACTCTTGGGTATTTTTGGACAGTTTTACAGCCTTGTTTATCCCTGTGTCCTACACTTATGGGATATTGTGACTGCGGTCAAATATTCCAAGTTTGGCCTAGTAGCCTTCGTTTTATTTTTTATTTATTTATTTCTATTTTTTTTCTCACAGAATTACCTGATTTTAAGCACTTCATTGTGACGTGCTTTACAGAAATCACTGTTGCTACATTTGCAGTCATTTCTGTTTTAGCACCTCTAAGGCAAAATGATAAATGGCAAAGAAAGTTTTGAAGATTTCTAAAAATGTTATTTTGGTGGCAATGCCTGTACACTGAAATGGGTACTTGTGGTTTGCATAGAGAATATAATTTTTGGTACAGTTGTTGATTTATTTATTTATTTTATTTATTTTTTTTTTTTCAAATATTGATAACTGAAATTCAGAATACATTTAACCAATTACATAATTAGTGCACAGAGTTTCCTTCAGAAAACTTACTAACCCCAGTGGTAGGGATGCAATTACCCAATGGCCCACCATGTTTTTGAGATAAAAATGTTTAAAGTTGACAGGACATTTACTGGAAGACGTTAACAATAACAAAACTCCAACTATAGAGTCTTAAAAAAAGGCAAACATAAAAATAACTTAAATAAAAAAAACACATGCTTAGCCTGGTGGGGGCACAAGTAAAGCGTGGTCAACAGGTGCATGTTGTCAAAAGTGCACATTGTATGTTTGATTTTGTTTGAATAAAAAAAAAAAGATGCCAATGGAATCAAATTTCTGTATTTGTCCCATTCTTTTTGACTGGAGGCCATTTTGAAACTGTGTGCTTTTCATTTATTAGATTGTGCTTTGACTGATAAAACTGTTAACATGGGCACTTCAAATTTTCAGTAACAACTTGCATATTTTCTTTTCTTTGCTTTAAATTTTTTATTGGTGTTTTTTGGGTCTCTTGTTTTATAGAATAGTTTTTGATCTCAAGTTTCTGAAAACAATTATTTACTAATAAAACATATCAAACATATTCAGTATTTTTTATTTAGGAGCTCAAAGATTAATGCCAGCATGCATGTTTCTAAGTATTTTTCTGCATTTCATTCAGATGAATGAAATGCAGATGAAATAAAGGCTCCAGTTGGAGAAAATATTTTGACATCTAAAAAAAATGTCAGTAACTGACATGTCTTGTTTTTTTTCTGTCTTTCTCATATTACCCTCAGTTTTTTCAAAGGACTCAGATGCAGACTGCGAGGGCCTCGATGCCGACAAACTCACCTTCCATTCGTCCGGGTTCGCAGGCTCCCACGGCGGCTGTCTACCCCACCAATCAGCCCATCATGATGACCATGACCCCTATGCCTTTTCCATCCCCACAGGCTCCACAGTACTACATCCCACAGGTGAATACAAACCTTCATTTTTAAGTTTGGCTTAAAAGTGAATCAGGCTGAATGTTTTCAGCAGTTCTTCCGAGACTGCTCAGCATTATTTATGTTCTTTTATTTTCTTAAACTTAACGAAAGTAATTACAATTTTAATTCAGATTGATTCATTAATACTTTGTGCAGCTAAAATAAATTTGACATCAAATAGTTTTAATCATATTTACTGAATGTGAAAGCCCAATGTTAATATCTACATAAATGAAAATTAAGCCATGCAAAATCATACATTTTATCAGTGCATTAAAATTATTGATCAATTTTAATGATTAATAAAAATCATTAAATAGAAACTACATATCTTTTGATGTGTAAACTGAACACAAACATAGTCGCAGGCTTATTAATGTCAGTATTTTTTGTTTGTTTCTTTGAACTAATTTAAAAATAATTTAAAAAATATAATAATTAATTTGTGTTTGTGGTATTTTCACTCACTTTCTCTTGCGTCGCTCCAGTATCGGCCCAGTACACAATATGTGGGACCGCCACAGCAGTATTCAGTGCAGCCGCCCGGTTCTGGCACCTTCTACCCCGGTCCAGGACCAGGGGAGTACGCCAACCCATATCGTGAGTCTTTCACCTGTCATTAAGCACATGCAATCTCAAATCAGAATCACTCGTTGGCATAAATCACATTAGCTCTTTCGTCTAGAACCAGAACCCTGCTCTTACTAAAAATGTTCTTTTCTTTTCTTGTAATCTGGTTCAGATACCCTCAGGTACCACCCTCCGGTTTCACCCTCTGTCCCTGCTCCAGTTCCTACAGCGGGCCCAACCTTCTACCCTGGCCAGACTCTGTTCCCCCACTCACCCTCGATCATAGTGCCTACACAACAACAACCTCAACCAGCCAGGCGTGAGAAGAAAACAGTAAGTATCTTAGTAGTTTTTTACGATTTCTGTTCTTTTGACATTTGTCAATTTGCTAATTGACAAATGTCAATTAACAAATTGACATTTGTCAATTCAGTCACCAATTCACTTGGTAACAGAAATATCGGTACCTTTCAGGATGTTTGCCAAGTCACACACATTCAGGTTGCATATTTTTCGGAAGTGTGAACGGCTATGGCAAAAAATCCAAATTGAACTGGCATCTATTCTAATGATAAATTATTCTGATGATTAATTGGATAAAAAAAAAAAAAAACGTGGCACATTCTGGAAATGTTTTATTCTTTTTTTGTGCAATGCTAGAAATACACAAAAAATGCAAACAACTAACACAATTCCTTTTTCAAATGAAAACATTTTCAAACTTAGCATGCAATATCCAGCATTCCTTTAGTGACCAATCGATCATTTGTAGCAAAGAAAGCGTATTCAGTTAAAAATTATTTCTAACTGTAATATGTGAAAAGCTCAGCCTTTTCTGCTTGACTTAACATCAGTACAGTGTAGGGCTGATCTGGTGATTAGTTTTTTGATCGACCGATTTAATAACAGGATAGCAAAAGGTGCTTATAAGGACAGAAGTTGAACCAGGTGAAGCTGAAACCGTGAAGGGAGTTTTCGTTAGAAAAAATTCACAGACAAGGAAGATTTTAATCTTAAATGCAAATGTATATTTTTTTTGGTTTAACTACTAATCTGAGTGCTTCTCTTTCCGAAAACTGTCATTTTTTGGGGGTCTGTATAATCCAGTTAATTGATTACTAATTTAGTTGTTGATTATTAATCATGATTAATGGATTGGTAAATCAATTGATAATGATTCATCGGTTATTTTAATAATCTGTTAAGGTGATGCTCATTCGCTCTGTTTGCCTTCTGTTTGGTCTCAGACTTTAAGACTTTAGTGAGGTCGCTGTTTCTGTTTTTTCTGCCATTGTCCTCACAGATCTGTATCCGCGACCCGAATCAGGGCGGTAAGGATATCACAGCAGAGATCTTGGCAGGGGGCTCAGGGAGCAGGAACTCAACACCCCCTGTGGGTCCCCCTTCCTCCACCCCAACACCACCACAGGTATGGCTCTTTTAAGATTCTGGGAGACCTATGATACATCCACATTATGAGAAGAGCTATGACTTTTAGGAATAAATGCAATGTTCTTTCCTAGTAATTTATTACAATAATTCCAAGAGTCACAACTTTATTAGTAAAAACTCAGTGGTTTATTACACCTTAAATTTTGCAGATATGTTGGGTAGTAAATACAAATCTGAATGTTTTCAGTGTGGTCTTATATGATGGCGCAACACTAAGAGATGCAGCATTGTAAACAGGAAGAAAATAATTCATTTTTAACAATTTTCCAAATAAATAATCTGAAAAAGGTGGTGCGTATATGTATTGAACCCCAAATAGAATCATTTCACAATGCTCTGTAGAACATTAAGACATGTAGTAAGAGGATCAAGGCCTTGTTATGTTGAAAACATCTCTCTTTGTTTTCCACCTGCTTTCTTCCCATTGCTGGTAGTTTTTCCTGCCTTCTACAGTAGATTGCATCAGTCTGTAAATTCCTGCAGAGTCCTCTCAGATAGCTCTGACTTTCCTGAGTCAGCATGTCTCTATCCTTGCAGAAAGAAAAGAAAAAGTAATTAGTTTGACTTGCTGCTTAGAGTAGCTTGGATTGTGCGAACAACAAATGAGACAAACTGATTTCAAATTGAATTGCTCGTCCAGATTCTGAAGAGGAATGTTAATGACTTTTTTCTCTTTGTGTTTTCCTGGGAATCTTAACAGCGTCTTTCCTGTTCTTCATGTTTTCATTGTCCTTAGCTTTCATCCTTCCTCTACAGTCCTCCCATAGTAACACATAGTCATCCTCCCCATCATGTTTCTCTTCCACCGCTGTCTCCTTTTTTCCCCACTTGTGGTCTTATGTATTTGTATGTTTACTTGCCTACATTTCAATTCCTCTATTTTCTGGTTTTCTGTGTTGATGGACTTTATGGCTGCACTCTCATTAGCTTCACATTTTCTCCCTCAAATCACAGCACCCAAGCAGCAGCCAGACTCCGGAGCAGCAGCAGTCGCAGCCCCCGCCCCCTCAGCAGCAACAGGCTCATCCCGGAGGCCTGGCGCTTGAGCCGCAACAGATGCAGCAGCCGCCACTAACGACCGGGGCTTCAGACACCAAACCAGGGCCAGGTCTGCCCAAAAAACCTCCTTCCTACATCGCACGTTTTATACAAGTTCAAATGATCTTTTAATTTTTACTTCAAACAGAAAATGACACAAAACTGATACCTTTGGTCCAAACAATGAACATTCAGACATGTACAAAATATTTCTTCTTGTTTCAGCTGGAATTTAGCACTTTAACTGGAGACATTTTAAAACATTTCCTCTTGTTTTCTTAAGCAGGGCTTGATCAGTGCTTGAAATTCTTGAAAATGCTTAAATTTCAAAAATATGTTTTCAGGGTTTGGAAAGTGCTTGATTTCTGTACATAATGTTTGAAATTTACTTGCCATTCCATCTGCAGTTTTGTAATAAGTCTTTAGGAGAAAAAAAACTCCATGTAGGAAGTCAAGTGATTTAAGCATTTAATATGTATAGAAAGTTTATGTACCTTCACACAAACCAATTTGTTCGATGTAATGCATGTTTATTATTTCTAATGACTCAATGACTTATTAATTGAACTTAATTTAATTTATTATATGCCATACATTAGTTATTTAAATTGAGGGATTTTTTTTTATTTTGCTAAATTAGTGTTTTGTTTTATAGGGTGTTTGTGAGAACATTTTCTAAACATAAAATTCAGTTATATTTTAGTCACAAGACATCAATAATCGATTAAATGATGTCACAATAGTGAATTGAAAGTGTTGTAATTTTTATTGTTTTGTCTCCAAAGTATGGTGCTGGAAAATGTTTGAAAACTGACCTTGAAAATCCTTCAAGTTTACTGTGGGAAATGTGTACAAACCTTGTTCAATGTTTATTTTAAGTAATATTCTCACTGTTTAGTATCCTTCTGCGTGATTTATGTCTTTCTCTTCCTCCTATCAGTGGATTTGCCAAAACTGGAGCCAGTCGTCCAGAAGTCTTCCTCTCCTGCGCTCCTGCAGCCTGAAGCCCCTCTTGAGAGACTGGAGGCCGATGTTTCTGTGTCTGAGCCCTCTGCCTCCGTTGAGCCGGAGCTTTCCTTCCATGCCGCCGCCACAGCTGCTCCACCACCTACAGCAGCCAGTGCCGGTCCCTCAGCCAGGGAGCCTGCTGCCTCAGCCGACTCCTCGGGTGGAGAGAGCAAATCACCCACGGTAGCACCTCACATGCCCAACATAGACAAAACTCTTCCAGAACCGCCGCAGACTTTTGATGCTTCTCCGTCAGCTGCCCCCAAGGCTTTGAATGGCCTCGCCGACTCAGGGAGTGAGCTCGACGCTGTGGCTCTCGAAGTCCCCCTTGTCCCACCGGCTTCTGCTCCCACTTACAGAGATGCCTCCTCCTCTGAAAGCGCGCCCACTGACATGAGGCCAGAGGTGCCAATTGCTGCTGCACTCTCCCCTCTGTCACCTGTCGCCGTGGTGCCTGTCACCCTTACCTCCAGCCCCCTCCCAGCCCTGCCAGTCATGCTCCCCCCCGGCCTCCCGCCTCTTGTGCAGGCCACAGCAGAGGCAGACGAGCCGAGCCAAACCCTCGACGTAAAGGACCTCATCTCCAGAACAGGAATGGAGGCGCAAAGCGAGAGCAAAATGGATTCCCAGCAACAGGCGCTGATCAGGAGGAGCCCTACAACAGGTGACAGGATTAATTTTCAACTTACAAGACTCTAACGTTCTTCTGTTCAACTTGGAGGTTTTTGTTTGTAAAAGATGGGCACACTTCAAGTACACAGATTTCTTGTGTTGTTGCTTTTTTGTCCAATTTTTGACATTTTAAATCAGATAGATTTTTGTTTGTTTTTTTGGACACTTTATTCATGTTGCTTTTCAAACAAACAATTCAATGCAGGGTTTCTCTGCAACCTTAGAATGGTTTAAATGGATGTATCTAAAATGAAAGCCTAAAAATGTCTTAATATTTTTTTTTACAAAGGCAGTTGGCCTTAAATACATTAATCATAGTTCTTAAATTTTGTTCTGCAAGAACTATTTAATGTTGTATGTTCTATTTAGTTTTTTATTTTAGTTTTTTCTCAAGACTTTTCTGTCAGGCAAAGTTTGAGTCACATACTGACATCTTAATTGCGTTCTGTGACTCGAGGTGGTTGAAGTAAATGTTTCATATACGTGAAAGCTGTTTCTGATGACCTTTTCTGATATTGAAACTTTTCACTAGAAATAAATGTGACAAACCATTGCTACACACTATGAAATGTTTACATTTACTTTACAGGCATTTTCTGATTGCTCATTAACACTTGTCTGTTTCCTTGCAGTTAATCAGACTTCTTCTGCTATACCAAAGACCTGGAGAAAACCAAATGAAATGTTCTGTGCTGGAGATGCACCTCACAAGGATGATGAGGTCTGTTTGTTGGAAACAAAACAGTTGGTGACTAAACAAAATGTTGGTATTTGGTTTTCTTGTAGTGGAAAGTGTCCATGTAGTGGGACAGAATGGGTAGGGGGGAAAGAAAAGAAACAATGTGGGCAATAGTGCAAGAGAAAAATATTTCCACATGTGGAGAAGGGAAGCAGACGGAAACATTTGGTCGTTATTGTCCAAAAACATACAGCAAGACGACATCAGCCATCTTTAACTGTCTTGTGTTAGCCTCTCTAAGCTATTTGTTTGTGCTTTTTTTAAGGGTGTTGCCCCAAAGGCTTGTTGTCACATCATCATACGGGAACAAGTAGCCTCAAGCTGCTTATTTCAGGCTTTAGGAGAAGTTCTGTAAAGTGTTTCTTGCTATTTATGAGTTAAAAGATTAAGTACTTCTAAGTATTACTTGTAAAACTTGGAGCAAAGTACCACTTCACAAAATACTCAGCAGTCCTCATTTTCTTCTCATAGAATTACTACTTTTGTTCTTTTAATATTACATCTTTATGGTCGCATTATTTCTTTTTTGACTGGATTCTTGTAATAAAAAATCTCAACCTGACCTTTTCATCTGGTCTTGGATTTGATCCGAATCCAAAGTCTAAATAAATAGAAGCAGTAAAACATGCTTGTCAAACAAGATGGCGGCCTTGAGAAAGCAGACATCACTATGAAATAGGGTGTTGTCCAGATTTTCCAAAAATTTAATCTCCAAAAACTAAAAATTTGATTTATCAATAAGATAGATTTATCACCCAGTCCTAATTTAGTGTTTAGTTTTTTTTCCATTTTAGTAAAATGTATCTTAATTTGAGAAACTGCAGAAAACAGTATCTTAATTTGAGAAAAACTGCATCTGAGGACTGAATCTGGTGTTCACTCAGGAGGAGCCCAAATTTGTTGGCTCACCTGCTGGTGACCAGGCCCTTCAGTTGGCGCCACTCAGCTGCAGCCCTGGACCCCTGCCGTCAGTCTTCTCCTCAGCCGCTGCTCCCACTAGCAGCCCTGATGCTGACGAAAAGTCCAGCGTTTCTGAGAACAGCGAGGCAGAGTTTGAACCCCTGAGAAACGGAGCAGGCCACACCTCAGAGACAGAGAGCAGCGACGGTGGCGCCACCCCTGGAGACAAGGAGAACTCCACGGGGGCTCCTCAGGATATAGAAGGTAAGAGGTCTCAGGGGACAAGGTTTTCTACAAATTCTTATTTTTTTCATGACAGTCTTCAGCAAAGACACTGTTTAACTTGCCTGTTGAGTTTTTTTCTGTGTGAATCCTGCTTGGTTTTCCAGACCTCACTGATCCGAGTGGGAAGCGACAGTATGGCAGAGACTTCCTGCTGGGCTTCCAGTTCATGCCTCAGTGCATACAGAAACCTGAGGGGCTCCCACCAATCAGCGATGTGGTGCTAGATAAGGTAAGGTTACGCAGATATAATCATTCTTTTAAAAAGAACATATTTAGTTCGACACGTCTTACTTAACAGTCCTCTTAAGAGGTCTGTTAAGTTCCCTATTGAGCTTTTCCACCACTCAACTTTCCACTACTGTTGCTGGACACAGACAGCTTCTTTGGCAATCATCCACTTTGACTAACTGTTCACAGAAGGTGTCAATAACTGGTAACTTGTAGTACTTGTATTGAAAATCCCTTCTTTTTTTTTTGATACCATGTGGCTTAGTTAATAACTGTTTCTGGCTCCTCCATCTTTCCAAATTTGTTCAAATTGCCGTTGAATAAAGGTCTCAAAGGCCAAAGCAAATGTTTTAAAAAGTGTTTTTTGATGGTGGTTTTTCAAATTCTCTGAGAAATTAAAATGTTGGTTTACATTATTGTAAGCCCTAATTTGTCAAACGTAACAGAAATAAATACTGTAGATATATCACTCTGTAATTTATTTTGATAAGTTTCTTTTTTTATTGATTCTGATTAATTCACATGAAAGAGAAACCAACAGGGTCACCATTAGTTTCGGTTGTCTATGAGGTTATTATGGTGCAACTCAACACATTCTGTTGAAACATCCACAAATTTTCACTCACATTATTTACACAAAGAACTATCAGACTTCCTGCAGCTTGATTTCCAATGGGTTTGACATGATCAGTAATTTCTGCTGCAGTTTTCGGTTTTGTCTGAAGCTCTTTGCTAAGTAAAATTGTTCATGTCAGTGAGAAATTCATGGTGTAACTGCATCTCCCGTACATAATTATTATCCACCAGCTACACTAATAATTAAGTAATCAAGTCTTTTATTATGAAGCTTCATCCATTTAAATGTATCTAAAATGATAATTTAATCTGAATTATAGGTTATTAGACGGAGAAAAGATCACTTATGAAAGCTTGTGCTGGGACTTTGTCATAAATGTGTCTAAAGATGAAGCAATAAAGAATAAACTAATTAATTTTGAACATAATCTGTGGTGCTGATTCCACTTTGGGTGATCTATTAAATTAATCTAATCTATTCAGTACCACAACATAGACGTGGTTTTACTTTGTCAGAACGTCTTGATCCAAGTTAAAGCAACTTGGTTTGCTGCTCAGATCCACGTCTATGTATGGGTGGAGCATATGGCCCGCTGAAATGCTGTTTTGATTAAAATCACATTGCTATTATGTCACTCTTGGCAGCGTTAGGATTACATACCCCTCCCCCACTTTGTTCAAACAGAACGGTGAACAGTTGATTGGTGCCGTCCCAAAGTTTCGTTTTTCTCACAGGGAGAGAGCAGAGTTTTTCTGGAAAAGCTCAGAGAGGAAGTCATGGACAGCTGAACAACAAAAACTCTAACTTGTTCTCCCCCACACACTCCACTCTTCTTTTTTCTTTTTTTTCTCCTCTTCACTTCCACCACATCTGGTTCTAAAAGTACTGATTGTTTCTCCGAACACACCAAGCATATTTTAATATCAGTTTAGAAAATGCTGATTATAAATCAAACCCTGATGCTTTGATCTGCTCATCTTTACTAGCAGGTCAACTATAGAGAAACACTGAGGAGGAAATTCACACACACTCTCACACAGGGCATGCTAAGCCCCTTCTGCTCTGTTGCCAGATTTGTTAGAAGATCACTGCGCCCCCTGCTGCTCATCTCAGCCTGAGGTGTGCACACATGCGTAACAGTGTGTATGCTTTGTCACGCAGATGAACCAAAACAAGTTGTCATCTCGGGCGGTGGACTCCAGGGTGATTTCTAGGGGTCCCGACTTCACACCTGCTTTTGCCGATTTTGGGAGGCAGATGACCGGAGGACGAGGAGCAGCTGTGAGTCACACACACAAAAATACTCACACACACAAACCCAGACCATAGCCATTCATAAAATCATGCATACTCCAGGTGAGAAAAACATGTTCTTTCAGCAACTATAGCAGGTAAATATATTGGATTGATATAAATTTGCTATTAATCAATCAATCAAATTTTATTTGTATAGCACATTTCGGCTACAAGGCATTTCAAAGTGCTTTACATCATAAACACAAAACACAAAGTCATGCAACATAGAATAAAATACCAAGTGTTTTGTTTTTGTTTTGTTTTGTTTTATTAAGGAAACATAAAGCTGATAAAATCTTAAGAAAAATTTGAATTTCTACTTTTGTTCTACAAATCAAGAGGAAAACTGACCATCTTTGTAGAATATGAATTTTATTACATTATTTTGTAGTACTATTGTAATAACAATAAAAGTGACCATAAAAAAACTATTTATTGCAAATTTTTTAGATCACTGGATAAATATTGTTCAAGCTTCTTTAGGATGCCACATAATTAAAGAAGTGTGATTTAAATCACTAAACTGCACTTACAGGCTTCATTCATTGTTGTTCTTGTGGAAAAAAAAACTGGAGAACATTGTCTGAACAGTAACTGTGATCTATCGTAACAATAGATTACCATAAATCACAATTCTTATAACAAATTTTTCACAATAAACGGTACAATAAACACCTTGCCACTGTGGTTTCTGCATCCACAGCTGATGAACATGGGGACACGCCGGCCTCCACCTAGGAAGATCATCGTCAATGTGCCAGTCAACGATGATGTTCAGCTGAAGAAGTCGGAGAACGCCTGGAAGCCTGGCATGAAGAGGGAGGGCCTTCCAGATGATCCAGAGGCACAGAAAACACAGGCAGGAAAACAAAACCACACTAACAACTCAAACACTAAGGAAATGCTAAACACTAAGCTACATTAATGTCTGAACTCAAACTAACCTTACAGGTATTTTTGCTTTCTTTTTGCTGCAGGAGCTCTTCAGGAAGGTACGAAGCATCCTGAACAAGCTGACGCCACAAAAGTTCAACCAGCTGATGAAGCAGGTCACCGATCTGACCATCGACACTGAGGAGAGGCTCAAAGGGGTCATCGACCTGGTTTTTGAGAAGGCCATTGACGAGCCCAGCTTCTCTGTGGCTTATGGACAAATGTGTCGGTGCCTCGCTACGGTGAGCAATGCATTTGATCCACTTGCATAGGTGTATAGCAAAAAAATAGAATAGAGAGTACTGCATCTTAGTCAAATGGTTTCCCTTATCCGACTTTTATCTGTTGTTTGTACGCAGCTCAAAGTGCAGATGACGGACAAACCCAACTCCACTGTAAACTTTCGCAAACTGCTGCTAAATCGCTGCCAGAAGGAGTTTGAGAAAGATAAGGCAGACGACGTGGTGTTCGAGAGGAAGCAGAAAGAGCTGGACTCTGCTGCATCGGTTTGTCTTCTCATTAGCATTTTCTATTCTGCTCCCAGCTACTGGAGCTGATGTTTGTCCTTCTCGGCGTCAGGCGACAGAGCGCGAGCGGCTTCAGGAGGAACTGGAGGAAGCTAAGGACAAGGCCAGGCGGCGCTCCATCGGCAATATCAAGTTCATCGGTGAGCTCTTCAAGCTCAAGATGCTGACCGAAGCCATCATGCATGACTGCGTGGTCAAGCTGTTGAAGAACCATGACGAGGAGTCTTTAGAGTGCCTGTGCAGGCTGCTTACCACCATTGGGAAGGACCTGGACTTTGAAAAGGCCAAGGTGAGCAGCAGAAGGCTTAAAGAAATGCTTTGAGGGCTAAACCATTTGACTGAAACCACTTGTCTGTGCAATACTACAAAGTTACAGTGTGGAGGTTAGTAACTCAGTTTAACAGACTTAATTGCCCCGAAATGTTCTAAGGCAACTGGTAAAAAAGCACCTCGTGTTCCCATAAACGTGTCTGGCATCTCTGTTGGACACAGAGCAAAAATACACACTGTTCTCTGTGTGTCAGGTTAGCTTTTTATTTGGGATTAGTTTACTCTTAAACAGCTAGACTACATTTTGCCACCTATAATCTTTTTGACGCGATGTGCCATTGGTGTTTTTATTGCAACTTGAATGTTAGACTCCTAAGGTTTTAAAGACATAAAAGTGAGATTTTTGGTAGGATTTGATCCAATTGTGGCTGGGTACCATTTACATTGGGATGTGGTTTATCTTCTCAACAGCATGGAAACTCAATGTGAAATAGACATGCTTTACTGCATCAGTGTTCCTTCTGAAAAGTGTTTCTAGGCTACAGAAAAATGATTGAGACAAATGTCAAAAAATGGTGCCAATATTTTTCTGTCATGCCTGTTTAATTTATACGACTATTCTTGTGGTACTTTAAAGAGTAGTATTATGTATTTTCTAAGCACTTAGTGCCTTTTTATAGTACAATCAAATAACTGTTAACTTCATCTGTTATAAAAATGTTATACATTTATATACATATCACAGATAACTTATAAGAAATGTGACTTCACCATTAGATGCTTTGAAATTGGGCCTCTGTCTCTTTAAGAAGCTCCTACTCTTTCTGACAAGCAATCTTCAACACATCACCACAACAGTTTATTATTCTATTTGCATCTATTCTTTGGAGTGTTGAACTGAGAAGTATTTTGTATGATGAGCTCCACCAGGTGTTTGCTAATGGCTCTTGGAGGAGCTGATGACGATCTGATCAGAACTTTCTGTTCAGATACTGATCAGTCATTTCAAAACAGCCACTGGAAGGTAGTGAATCCTGTTCTGGTCCTTTGTAAAATTGAATGAAATAAATGTCATACATATGTTTTAAAGTGCAGTAAAAGGACACACTTCTGCTCAGACACCAATGTTGTTCCAGTTTCTGGAGTCTCTCCTGTTGTTCCTTCTCTTGAAAGTAATAAAATATTTAATCTCAGCTGGAGTTTCTGCCGTCTAATCCAGGTTTACTCTGTCACCTGAAAAGCTTATAGCTTCTTTGCTTGTCTCTAAAGATAAACTAGAACAGACACAAACAGATACAAAATCAGTATTTTCATGTTTTGTTTCTGGAGTTTTCCTGCAAAGCAGTGTATCGTTTTTTTGTTTATTTCTGTTTTGATATAGGTTGTTAATAATTCAAGCCAAAATTAAAGAATAGAGACTTAAGAAAGGTAGCTCTTTGTTTTGCACATTGTAAAACTTTGTAACAATTGTTTAAGTCTGAATGTCTGACCAGATCAGATTATATGACAAGAGGCTGGAGCTTCATTGCATTTTTAAAATTATTATAATGTAATCATTATTGTAAAAAATAAATAAAGTCATGTATTCTCAGCAGAAAACAAGGTTTGATTTAAAAAAAAACAAAAAAAAACATAATCTTTGAAAATTGTAAAAAGTTTTGGGATCCATGGCAAAAGTAATTGAGGGTTTATAAAAAAGGGCAGTGCAAAATGCGTCTGTCTCTCACTGGCGAAAGAGCGGGTATCAGGAATTCCCAATCCTGATTCTTCAGAAATTCTTCAATTGGTACCCAGGTCAAGTACCTGGGATTACACCCATTGAAGATTTTATTTTCTGGCATCATCTTCCTAATTAAACAGAAGCTCATTTCAAGCCATCCTAACACTGTTTTTTCCTCTGCAGCCTCGCATGGATCAGTATTTCAACCAAATGGAAAAAATTGTCAAGGAGCGGAAGACATCATCTAGGATACGGTTTATGCTCCAGGATGTTATAGACCTAAGATTGGTAAGTGTGTCATTCTGGAACTTTATTTTTAGTTCCATAGATAAGTTTCATACGTTTGTTCAGATTTTATGGTGTGCTCTTTCCCGCAGAGTTTTGTTTCATTGTTTCTGTTTCTTTTCTCACTTATTGGAATGTCAATCTTGGCTGTTGAGGTCATGTCGTGCTGAACCTGTTAAATGCAATCAGCCTTGGAGTCAGATTTCAACTCTTTTACGAGAAAGACTGATTAGTCTCCCAATTGTATTCTAAAAATAGGAGGAAAACTTTTAAGGAGGAAAACATATCAACCATTCAGTTTATGTCCTCAGACAGATAATTTAGGGACTTTTCTTTTCAAAATTTTTGACAAATGATTAAAATAAGAATTTTTTTCATTAAGAGTAAGTAGAAAAATGGCTTTATCAGCAAGAATTAATTCATAAAAAAATAAAGCGGACATATGTTTGGATCCTCTTATTTTAAGGGGCTTCAACACTTACTTTTTCATACATATCAATTCAACAATAACAGGTTCAGGCTGGTTAGTCAGTGACTGCTGCTTTTAACACATGTCCTTTCTCCTTGACTTTACATCAATACAGCATCAGATTCAAATGTTGATTTTTTTTTTTTCTTCATTTAACTGATGAATCATTTGTTGTAAAAGGTTCCTAATAAGATTTTTTTTCATCCAATTTGAACCAGGTGAAGCTAAAGCGATGATACTTGCCTTCTGGCTAGAACATACTTAGACTTTTATCTTAAATTTATGTATTTTTCTGTGAAGGTATGAATAACTGTGTTCTTCCAGCAAAATGGCTTTTTATTTGCTGTAAAAAGTTTTATCTTTTCTTTGAGCATACAACAGCTGTTAACATTTAATCGATTACTGAATTAGTTGGAGATTATTTCAGTAATCGATTTGTCACAATTAATCTGATTAATTGTTTCAGCTCTAGCATATTAATGGCATTGATGTTGAGCTGCTGTTTATCATGTGTTGGAGCTAAATGTCGTGCTGTCTCCTCTGCAGCACAACTGGGTGTCGAGGAGAGCCGACTCGGGCCCAAAGACCATCGAGCAGATCCACAAGGAGGCCAAGATTGAAGAGCAGGAAGAGCAACGAAAGGTTCACCAGCAGCTGCTCTCCAAAGACAGCAAGAGACGGCCAGGTCAGTCCTGTAGTCAGAATCCTCTTTAAAGCTTAGAGTCACACATCGGCTCGGGAACCCTGCGGGCATGCAGGCACACTTCCTGTCCATACAGCCTGCAGAAATCCCATTGTGCCCAGCAGCAGACAGGAAGCCCCCCTCACTGCCTCCCATCTGTCACCTGACTTATAATATTTCGTCATATGCGACAAAAATTGTGGAAAACATCTCAGATGTCCTTTGTATAAAAGGTACAATTTCACAGAATCATTGAATTCATGATCAAATTCTATTTTCTCTTCTTGTTTGTGGCGCGTTTATTTGGTGACGTAGATCCACGAGAGCAGAGGGAATCCCGTAAAGAGGAAACCTGGAGCACTGTGCCCATGACAAAGAACAGCAGGACCATCGACCCCAATAAGATCCCAAAGATCTCCAAGGTGAGCCATTCGCCTGAGGCTCATAGGCTGCATTCACTCAGCCAGCGAATTCGACCCAAATCCGCTTTTTTTGCCCAAATGCGACCCATATTCTGCGTTTACATGGCAATCTGAATGGCCAGATTCGGCTCTTTTCACCCCAAAAATATCCAATCTGTGCCATTTCCATATCTGGTACTAATTTGGATACTGATCTGATTGTTTTCAAAGCAATCATGTCACTTTTTATTTGGCTTTTATCTCATTGACATGAAACATTTATCTAATCCTGTTTTAATAAACAGTTAAACAATTAATCAAATTATAAATTTAAATAAGCTTAATAATCTCATTCTGATTATTAATGTTTCCATTCTGATATTCTGTATTCATAATGGAATATTTCTGTTTTTATTTCTACCTCATTTATTGTTTTTGGTTTCAGTGTTCAGTGCTCTTTACAAAATTAAAGTTACTTAGTCTTTCAAAGGGCAAACTTGCAGTATTATGCTTTTATCAATATATTATTTGTCAAAATGACAATATTATCATTTATCAAAATATCTTTTGGGACAACTTGTCAATTACAGCTGTTCAGACCCAATCCAGTGCATTGGACAGTTATTTACCCAGAGTCTTCAGTCTCCTCATTGAAGACTCTAAACAAACCAACATCTTTCCATGACCATGAAAAAACATGAAGTGACTCATTGGATCAGTTGGGGTTAAATAACTTGTTGCCATCTAAAAGAAATTGCCCTGCAATAATTATCCATTTAGAGGCTCCCTAAGTTAAATCCAGGTGGCAATTTGTTTTGGGTTTTTTTTATCCTCAAAGTCGCCGTCTTAGAAGCATGGAAAATGGTCAAGCAAAAGACTTTGATCAAGTTTGACAAGAGTTGACTCATCTTTTGGCAATAAAGAGGTTTGCATAAATCACTTTCAGTAAAAAAATGACTTTAGCCATTTTTTAGGAAGGTGACATTAGAGGGAAGTGAAGCTGAGTTGTGTGCTCCGACAAAAAACTATGGCAGCTCAGATTATTGGTTCTGCCAAGAAGATGCAATAATGTTATACCTGAATAATCCATGCAAGAGTTTTATAATATAAAAACATAAAATTGGAATAATTCATGCTGGTACAGAATCATCTGTCCAGCTTATATTCTCTCTCTGTAATAGAACTAATAATGCTTCATTATTTTTTAGTGATTCAGTCTTAAATTAAAGTAAAAGGAAAACTTTGCAAAGTTGTCAACTTGAAATTAGTCACTAGTTTCAATAGAAGATTTTCTTGAAATGCCTCAACTCTGCATAAGGGATTTTTTACATTTAAAGTTATGAAATGAGAAACTAATTCACAAAGAAAGTATGCAACTGCTGGGTAACCAATGTTTTGTTGCAGTGTGTTGAACTTTAGTTTGTTCATGTTGTGACAAGTCTCTCACCTTCATTAAGCGTTTGTCCTCTGCTGCCACTCACCACTGGATGTTTTTCTTTTGGTAGAATGTAATTTACCGTTTCCATACCGACAGGATGGGTCTTGTGGAACAGAACTGTTCTTTAAAGGCTTCATGGCCTCATCTGGTCTGCATTATTGTGGTTTAGCTTCTGCAGTGCATTTAGTTGCCTCCCCTGCTGGATGGATTGGGTACTGATTGACCAAATGCACAAAAAAAAAATAATAATAATAATTTGAATTTTTTTTTACCATAGACTGTAACTACTTCTTGATTTCATTTCCAGAATTTATAGGCTATTTAGCATCTCTTCCATTTCCATAGGTTTATGGGGACATTTAATTATTATTTTTACTTCTACTTTTTAAATGCTGTCTCTGGGGACTTTTGGTTAGTTTTCAACTATGTTCATTTATAAATCATTAGATCTCTGGCTCAACATTCTCATTGCGTTGTTTTTTTGTTTTGTTTTTTTTTGTTTGTTTTAATCTGTTGAGGTTTTCTCAGTTTAATGTAACAAAACTGCATTTCCAGCCTCAGATGGATGAGAAGATCCAGCTGGGCCCTCGAGCTCAAGTCACGTGGGTGAAGGGCAGCAGTGGAGGGGCCAAAGCCAGCGACTCTGGTAAGAAGGCAACCAACTTAAGATCGAATAAGATTTAAAACATTGAACTAAACATGAATCATAAGTTGACTCAATTGTTAAATGAAGTTCAAATAAGACCCAGTGGTCAAGATTAACCTGATAATTTTCACATTAGCTGGAACTAGAAATATTCTTAATATCTAACCTTTTCCTCAATGTTTTAAAAATCTGTTTAAAAGGCATTTTCAATTTACAGGAATTGTACAAATGCTAGAAATCCTTAAAAATGCTAGAATTACAATTAGGTGTTTGTTTGTTTCAGGGTTTGGAAAATACTTGATTTCTATATAAAGTTCTTGAAAGTGCTTGATTTCTAAGCTGCACAGTTTTGTATCAAAAGTTTGATTAAAAGACTAAATTTGGAAAATCTTATTATAATTGAAAGCAGATATTTTCATTCACTCAATCAAAAGACACATTTTTTTCACTGCGTGAAGTTAAGCCAGACTAAACATTTTAGTCTGCGTCCCATCTAAAAGAAATTAGATGGCACGACTAAACATTTCTTATTTTAGGTTAGATACAATCAGGTTTTTTGTAACTTTCTTTGTATATTGTGTTTGAGTATTTAATTTGAGCAGAAACACGATTTGTTTGAATTTTTTCAATGTAGTTATTTATTATTCCTAATGGGTCAATGATTGTCTTGTCTTTTGTATGGACAACAAAATGATTGAAATTAGGGGATTTTTTTGTTAATGATGTGTTTTATTTGACCACACACCTATTTGTATAAGGTGTGTGAGAGAGATTACAAAACATAACATTTCGTTATGTTTTAGTTTACTTTGTCTCGGTTTTATGAGGTAGAACACTTTCACAAAACATTAACAGTAATAAATTATATTATATAATAGTGAATTTGTCATTGTTCTCTTTCATTCCCAAACCATCAGAACTATCTCGGACCGCCGGCCTGAACCGTTTCTCTGCACTGCAGTCCACACCTTTACCTCAGCCCTCCACCACGCCTCCACAGAACCCCGACTATGACTCCAGGAGAACTCTGGGAAGGTAGAACATGAACCCACCTGGAACTGGTAGCTGCTAGTCTTCCTCCGCTTTGTTGACCTTTTCTTCTCCATCTCCCAGCAGTCGGAACAGCGCGGCCAGAGAACGCAGCGAAAAGCCGCTGATCTCGGCCCCATCGTCATCGCGTCCCGGACCGTTTGTCAGGGGCGGTAGCTCCAAAGAGCTGCTGGAGGCTCAAAACCCAGAGGAGCCGCGAAGAGACCGGGAGGGAGCAGAAGCCCGGAGGCCGAGCGTCGCTGAGGACAAAACCGAGCTGGAGCGCAGCAAAGTCAGGGAACCTGGTGAGAACACTGGTGTTTTTCTAGCATAATTAAAATTGCCAGATTATTGTTTCGTCATTGTGTAGTTACAGATTGAACAAGATGACTCACTAACAGACTCTGTTTTGCTAGAATAAGATGTGGCCGGTGCGTTTCTGTCTGGCTTTTATCAGCCAGACAGACCCAGCATTGATCTAAATGTCACCCTTATTCCAGTGAAACCTGAGCCAGTGGTTCAGAAGCTAGACAGACCTGCCCGGTCGGAGGAGGAGATCGAACGGAAATCAAAGTCCATTATTGACGAGTTTCTGCACATAAACGATTACAAGGTATCTCTGAATTCAACACACTGCTAGTTAAAATGGAGTGTTTTCATGCAGACTCATGTCAATGTTTCCTTCCAAACCCAGTAGGCCTTCAGGGTCAGTCCTGACCAGCAATCATTACAATGATTTTGTGACTTTCAGGGTTCATTCCAGTGTAATCTACTCCAGTTTCAGTTTTCGTGGTTGTCCTGCTGATTTTGTTTGATGATGATATCTCGTCCTACAGGAGGCTGTCCAGTGTGTGGACGAGCTGGACTTGGGCTCTCAGTTGCACATCTTTGTGCGCGTCGGGGTGGAGTCGACCCTGGAGCGCAGTCAGATCACACGGGACCACATGGGCCGGCTCCTCTTCCAGCTGGTGCAGCAGGGAATGCTCCCCAAAGCACAGCTATACCGAGGGTCAGTCCACCTGCTGCAGGCCTCAGGCTTTAGAGGGAAGCCAGCATAAGTTTGCACCACAATTATTTCTGTAAATTAGGAAAAATATATTTTTGTACGTATTAGGGATGCAACTAATGATTATTTTAACAATTGATTATTTTGATGATTAATTGGATTAAAGAAAAATAAATGTCACATTCAAAAGACTTTTTATTTAACAACTTAAGTCTTTTTAAATGGTATTAGAAATACATTAAAAGATGCACATACACAAAAAGTTTTATTTATTTCTTTTTAAATAAAAAAAAAAATAAACATTTTATTGCCTTAAATGGCATTCCATTAGTGAATTTGAACCGAGTGAAGCCATTTGAGTTTTGAGTAGAATGTATTTATAGACGAGTGTTTTCATATTAGGTGTGAAATGTATCTATGTTTTGTACTGTTTTAACTTTATTACTGCACTGAATATATTTTTCTTCAGCAAATCATATATAAAGTTATACATGATTGTGAAAAGAATAAGAATTTTTTTTTTTTTTTGTTTTACTTGTGGCATGCACCAGAATCTGTTGTCTACCGAAAAGTTTGCTAATGTAATAAGATGCATTAAAACATCAGAGATTTAAATTCCACACTTCCTTTTAAGAGCACTGATATTCTGGGGGGGGTTTTTAATCCAGGGTCATATGTTTTTTATGGAAAGGTCTGACATAAGCCCAACTAATTTTGTGCATATTGAGTTCCTGTTAAAATTATCCCATATTTTGTATGACTTTTTCAGTATTTTATAAATTAAACCCCAAGAAGATTAGTAACCATTTTGGTAGAAACTAATTGAGATTAGTTTGGTAGTGGGGATTATCAAACTAATCAAAGTGGCTTGTCGGTGAAGACAAGTGTCACTACATATCTTCTCCCCAAGTAGTTACACAAATAATTAAAAGAAAAACTTCAGACCTTCAAATGTTCTCCGAAAAGTGTGAATTTCTTCATCTTTATTTCATTTTGAGCCTTCTGTTTCTAAGCTCTCCTGCTGTTTGTGGGTCCTTAGGTTTGCAGACACGTTGGAGCTGGCTGACGACATGGCCATCGACATTCCCCACATATGGCTGTACCTGGCTGAGCTGCTCAGCCCTTTGCTGAAGGACGGATGCTTCTCTATGAGAGAGCTCTTCAGGTGGTCCTGCTGATCTTTAATGAATGTTTCACATGTTTATCTAGAAAGAAACTGCATATTTTTTCTGTGTTCCTCCTTTTTACATAACCTTCATGACTCATTTCTGTTTGTTTACAGTGAATTAAGCAAACCTTTGCTTCCTGTTGGAAGAGCTGGGATCTTAATATCTGAAATACTGCACATACTATGCAAACAAATGGTAAGCAGCACAACATCCATTTTTTGTCACCTAACACTCATTTTTTGTAGCATGTTTAGTTATAACAAAAGAGGGAACAATTTTCTACAATAAACCATCAAGTTTTTACCTTGTATGAACTTTCATTTGGAGCGTTTAGTTTGTTTTACTACAATTCTACTATATTGAATTACTATCCATTTTTGGTAAAGTGTAGAAAACAAGACACTGTCCAGACAGAGAAAATGGATGTTGTTGTGTTTTGTTTTGACAGAGCCATAGGAATGTGGGATCATTGTGGAGGGAATCGGGCCTGAACTGGACCGACCTGCTACCAGAAGGCGAGGATGTCCAGGCTTTCATCTCACAACAGGTTTGGAAAGAAAAAAAGAGGAGCTGTAGGTCCCTCATCTGAGAAAGCATTTGTTTTGTTTTTTGTTGTTTTCTTTTTTTATTGATTTTTTTTTTTTTATTAGTCATTGTTTTACCAGTTTAGGTCTTTTACCATTTCCATTTGCTCAGATGTTGTTCTATCAATCAATCAATCAATCAATCAATCAATCAAATTTTATTTGTATAGCACATTTCAGCTACAAGGCATTTCAAAGTGCTTTACATCATAAACCCAAAACACAAAGTCATGCAACATAGAATAGAATACCAAGTGTTTTTTTTTTTTCTATCCGTCTCTTCCGTGTCACTCTACTCTCCTTTTTATTTTTATTTTGTTCCAAACAGAAACTCCAGTTCCTTCAGTCTGAAGGTTCGAGTCCTGAGGAGGTGCAGACCAAAAGGATCTTGTCTCCTGAGGAGCTCCGTCGGCAGCTAGAGAAGCTCCTCCTGGAGGACATGGCAAGCGACGAGCAGATCTTTGACTGGGTAGAGGTACGCCACGTTAAAATCACCCACAAATCCAGTTCCATTTATTTATATCGCACCAATTCACAACATATACAATCTCATACTTGACTGATTAACGTTATATTGACCTATTTTCAATATATCAGAATCATACTGACAAAAATTCAGTTTATGATGTCCGTTGTTTAAAAATCATTCATCTTAAAAACACACTTTGTTTCAAAAAAGGGCTTGTTGCACAGTGCAAAAATATTAATATGCATTAATGATGCATGCTGAAGATACCTAACTGTAAGATTTGTTGGTTCAGCAGAATTATTTCAGTTTAACTAAGAGATGAGCACAGGTTGAGAGGAAGATACCAGAAAGGGAAGCAAAATTGAAACAGATGAGAGGACCCAAGTCAATATTGCCTTTGTGTTGCTATGAAGTACTTAAAGAAGAGCTGTGGTATTCTATCATCCATAGTCTGTCACATGTATGTCAGTTATTTAATCCCCTTTAAGTGCTTTTTTGTAGTCTGAAGAGCGCTGCTAACGCTAATGCTTCCATTAAAGTTTAATGGTTGTCAGCGCAGCCAGCCAGCCGAATATCCACACGTGTTTTCAAAAAAAGCTTTCTTTCCAACACGCTTTCTTGTTGTTGCTGTTGAACTATTTTTCTTTTCATCAGTGGCATGAGCTATCTGAGCTGATTTTTTTAAATTTATTTATTTATTTTTTTTTCTCCAGGCAAACCTGGATGAGTCCCAGGCGAGCTCGTCTCCCTTCTTGAGGGCTTTGATGACGGCTGTGTGTAAAGCAGCTGTAAAAGGTAAGCACTTTAACGAAGAGACGCTTCATTAATGTCTGCATGTATGCAGCGCCAAAATCCAAGCAGAGCACCTTTCCATGCTCCAACTCTGCCTCTTCCTATTCGCCCACAGATGAGAACCCTAACTGTCGTGTGGACACGGCCATCATCCAGAAGAGGTTGCCTGTTTTACTCAAGTACCTTAACTCAGACACTGAGCGACAGCTGCAAGCACTTTATGCACTTCAGGCGCTGATCGTTTCCCTCGATCAGCCTCCAAGTAAGTGCTCAAATGAGGCAAATACTGCCATGGTTTTAAACCTTAAGAGGGTGATTAGTACTGAACACAGATGTTATAGATATTATAAAAACTGCTGTCAACTGTAAAGTTTTCAGTATTAGGCTTTACAGTTATTTACCTTTTACCTTATAAAATCAAAAAGTACAACTTAGGGCTTGTACAGACTTAAAAGTGTAAAAATGAGTTTATGTTTAAATACCTCTTCCTAAAATATCAACATCTTTTTCAGACAGATAAATAGGGTTTAATGCATAGACAGATTTATCTGATGTCTTTTCACAGCTTTAGTTTTTGCTCATTTTATTTAAGTTTTTTGGAGCTACTTACTAACTGAGAATTAATCAATTACTAATTAATTCAGATTAAGAGTGTGTAGTTGGTTGATGTTTCAAACAAGCAACTCATAAACCCGAAATAGGCAAATGTTTTGTTATCCAGGATTTCATAAAAACCATAAAAATCTGACATTTTGTGTGAAAAGTATTACATTTGGGCATGAGAAATGTGTAATATCCCTTAATATTAAGAGTACCAGGAACACAAACAAAACATCCTCAGTGTTATAGTCTTTAATGAAAGGAAAGCAGGCACAACCTGGTTGATATGTTTCTGTAGCAAGCTGCAGTACGTAACTTTTATGCCCATTTATTTTTACATATTTGTTGAAACTATCACAAATTGAAGAAGTTGAGCTCTATCTTTTCCTTGTAGTCCTACAGCTAACTGCAGAAATACACCACTCTGACAGAAACAATCAATCAGATCCAGGAGGGTCTTAGTGCTGTCAATCACTTGTATATTTAACGTACCTGTGTCAATAACAGAGAAACAATTTACTGTTAAAGGGAAAGTGTTTATCCACCATACTCAGTAGCCATGGTGATTACCCTGAGCATTCATAATGAACTCTGATGTGAGGAGCTAGCTGTAGATTAGCAGAGAGCTAGAAGGAAGAGTAAGCAGCGCGAACACGAGGATTATTGAACTACTACTTCTCTGATTGGTCATTTCTGACTGCAGATGTATTTTTGCAGATGGCAGTAGGACAACAGGACCGATGCAGAGGAGCTCAGTTATTTAATTTTTTGACTGAATCAAATTATACTGTCACAACATAGTAACAGTTTTAGCTAATATGTAAAAAGAATATTGTTTATAAAAGTTTCATACTGCAGCTTTCACGTAAAGACTAAAAATATTTAGCATAAAATATTTTTGTAAAGAATGTGTTAATCGTAGACATGGAGGGAAAATGTGGGAGGGAGTCGAGGTTGACAGCAGCGTTTCTGCTCTCTTGCAGACCTTCTTCGGATGTTCTTTGACTGTCTGTATGACGAGGACGTCATCTCAGAAGACGCTTTCTACAAGTGGGAGTCGAGCAAAGACCCTGCCGAGCAGGACGGGAAGGGCGTGGCCCTCAAGTCCGTCACCGCGTTCTTCACCTGGCTGCGGGAAGCCGAGGAGGAGTCGGAGGATAATTGACGAGGGCGACTCCCGGGACACGGCGTAGTGGAACGGCATCCTTAACAGCAGAACAAATCTTTCAAGTGGCTGCACGGACAGGGCGACGTGTTTACGGCTGGAACTTTGTTTTTGTTTTGTTTTCCCTCCCCCTGCGGTACAGTCCTGAAACCTACCGCCATCTTCAGTTTGGATTCCAACGGTGGAAGCACTAAATACTGTATCATACATAGAAAATATTTTTGTTTTAAATTTTAACTTACTTTTTTTGTTACTTTTTAAGAAGAGACTTAAAGATAAATAGGTTCTGGACTCCTTAATTTATTATTTTTTTAAGGACTGCAAATACGAAAATTATTTAACATTTGCAGATGCTCACAACAAGAACGCGACAACAGAAATAACAATATAATTACTTATAATAACAAAATAATTGTGAGATAAATATCCTCCCTGGATTTCACTCTGGTTGAGAACAGGGTAAAAAGCATCTTTATTTTAGGATGAAGGGGAAGCAGAAATGAAAGAAAGGAGTGAGTAGACAAGAACTCATTACTCTGTTGGT
Organism: Poeciliopsis gracilis; assembly: GCA_911649635.1. Classification (NCBI taxonomy): domain Eukaryota; kingdom Metazoa; phylum Chordata; class Actinopteri; order Cyprinodontiformes; family Poeciliidae; genus Poeciliopsis; species Poeciliopsis gracilis. The sequence continues at coordinate 5,531,522 of CAJVRI010001403.1, forward strand.
CAAAGGTCATCTTGTCATTACCAGGAAGTTATTTTCTTCAGCCTTGGCTCACTCTGCGTTGTTATGAACACCTCAAGAGAGGGAAAATATGCATCTAGGAAGTGATGCAAATCAGAACTTATCAAATTACGCAGACGAACAAAGTGATAAAGAACTAAAGTTCAGCATTCAAAAGCTAAAGGCCAGGGTCGCTGAAACCAAGATGCTTGTAATACTTCTTCTGACCTACAGAGCAGAGTAAAGCTTGTAAATACATTAAAGACAAAAAATGTATTTAAAAGGTTTTGATTCTTGTGACTCATTGTTGTGGGAGGTGTGGCTTACAGAGGTCGCTTCTGATGACTGCGGGGTGTGTGGTGCGGTCAGGTTGCAGCGATTCTGGTTTGGATGGAGAAAAAAGCAGCAGTGAAAATCCTAATTTAATCTCCACTCAGATGTTTTGCAATTATTACATCTTTTAAGACAGTAATAAGTGTCTTTTAAGACAAAAATATTTTTTCATTACAAAAATATGCTGTTATATACATATTTACTGTACACCATTAAACAACAGAACAGCTAAGGAGGTTCTTGACAGCTTATTAGCAAATTTTAAGCAACAATTTTTAATTGCAAGTTTGCACTTAATCCAGAATATTAACAATGAGCATGTCCTTGTGTTCAACCTCCTACTTCAATACAATCAGTTAAACTAGCAACTTTGGGTTTAGGGAAATCCGAACGCATTTTAATTTACTAAGATAATATGGATAATTATCAGGAGTGTGTCTATAAAATAATATTTTAAAGATTTAATAGGTTTATGCTTGTCACTTGACCATTAGGTTTTTCTTCATAAATATGCCTATGTAAATAAATATTTACTTTCATGTTTCGCTACGAAAATAATCATTTGAAAGCTGAAGACACAGATACACATTTTTAAAACTGCCTCTATGTCCTGACAGTAGAATATGACCCTTCTTTAGGCTCTGATTGGCTGTTTCATACTGGGAGCAGAGCATTGCTACAAATGGCAGTAGGACCACAAGAAGGAGGCAGAGGAGCTGGATTATTTTTCACAGGTTATCTGTGTTGTTTTCTACTGTGAGGAGATAATGACAGTTCTAACAAAAGGTAAAAAAAAAACATGTTTTCATAAAAATTACCTACTGCACCTTTAAGTGTTTTTAGGTTGACAAAAAAATCAAACATTTTGACATTTCGAGAACACTGAGTTTCATTTGGTCTCCAACAGAAAATGATGTGTTGTTCTACATGTATTGACAAGAAAGCTTTCAGTTTAATGGTCCCACGTTGCAATTATTGCCTGTGAGCATTGTGAATTCAGGATCATGCGAGATTCCAGATACAAGCGACAGAAATGAGTTTCTACTATATGTGTCTTTGCTAAGCCTTGAACATAGGGTGGGGAGGTCTGAGTAAAGTGTTTAACTCTTGTACATCAAAAGTAGTTCGCTGATAAAACCAGAACCTGGTTCTGATTTTATCTGTTCTGCCCTGTAAGGCCTTGATCCAAGGCCTTTTTCTTTCACTCTTAGCTCTACAAACAAATCTAATATGATCATGATAAAAACGGGTACCAAGACAGTCTTCCTGGGAAATAAGTTGGGAAAGAATCATTTCTTATTTTATTGTCCAAAAAAAATTAGATGTTGTGACAGACCACTAGGGGGCTCTATTCACACCGAGATGACTGGATGTTTGGATTTTAAAAATGTTTGTTTTTTTTGGCCTTTCAGTCTGGAACTTGTAAAATATTTCAGTGGACTTTATGTGTTTTAAGTCATTTGACACTGACCTATTAATGACTCCGACTGAATAACGGATGGAATAATCCATATTTGTCATCTTCAATCCAAATTCAGAAAACACTATATTCACCCCCAAAGGGAAATTAATAATGATCGGCAAAAATTGTTGCTGTAAAAATCTCAAGCATCGCTAGTATGTTGCTTGTGTTGGGCACCAATCTTCTGAACAAGCGGTCTAGTCATCAGATGAGACACGTTATAGACCTTGAAGGGGCCAAGACAAAAACCACATCCAAACACTGTTAAAATGTGTGGGAAATGCTTTGATTATTTTTATTTTCTGCAACTAAACTGTTATATTAAAACCGTATTTCTGGCTGTACATGACTATTAGGGGGAAAAAAACGGCAGTTTTCTTTTCTTTTCTTTTTTTTTTTTTTTATTTCGGCCATAAAAGTACTTTTTTGTTGTTGTTATGATTTGAATCTTCTGACGTGCAGCGTGACACCGCACGTCATCAGCGGTCCGAGTGGGGCGGGGCTCGTTAACGGAGAAATCGAAATAAAGGATCCTGCAGAAATCTCACCTGAAACTATTTCACTTGTCAGCAGAGCGGTGAAAGGTAAGCTCGCTTTGCGTTGCAATACATTTTTTTGCTGAACATTAATGTGCATCGATTTCATGCTCGGAAAAGCCGCTGGCTGTGGAGTTTTTGCTCCGTGCAACTGAAATTAATTTTATGTGCCTTGTGCGACGCCATTACTGTTCTCACAACCGCACGGACAAAATGGCGAATGTGGCGAAAAGAAAAAATGTTGCAGCTCATTGTTTGGAGCGGACGGGAAGGGTTTGTGTGAAGCTGGCGGACATGAGGGGCCGTTGACGCGGCTTTTGAAGGGGGTCGAGCTTTTCGCAAGAGGCGAATTGCACCGCTAGTTTCAGGTGGAGGAAATGAATGAAGTGGGTTCGGCTCGTTGGAAGCACGCACATAAACAAATGTTCAGGCTCATGCATGTGGCTTCTCCTTTCTTTTCGTTCAGAATAATCGTCTGTGATGCCGATTCGCCGAGCAGCCGCAACTCCCACCCAGGAGAAGGCTCCCTCTGCGGCTGCAGAGAAAGGTGAGGCCGGGGTCGGACATCCCTCGTCTCCTCCCCTCCCCAATCCGTGAACCCCTGAGCAGCACCACCCACGCATATCTCACTAAGATCACGGCCCACACTACTCCGGTTTAGGATTGATCTTAACTTCAACACGGTGCCATTATTCACTATTTACACTTTTCTTTACAGTATTTCATCACTCCTTTTTAAAAAAAGTTTTAGATCAACATCTGGATATATACATTTCAGCTCATTCATATTACTGCAAAAATATATATTTGCTGTTGCTTCATTGTTCTGTTTGTTTTTTGACTTCAAAGAACAAGAGGCCTCATCTGAAGAGTCGCCCCCTGCTGATAAGGAGCAGGCTGCATCTTCAGCTGCCCCAGCAGAGGGGGAGGCGTCAGGCGATGGAGAGACCGAGGGGAAAGCGGAGAAGGCGGGAGACGGACCCCTGGACACAAAGGAGGAACCTGGAGACGGGAAAGAGTGAGTTACGGCCTAGACCCGGGTTGCAAGTGAAAACCCTGCGATATTTCACTTTGATAGCACTTTTATCTTTTTAAATTATCCTTACCTCTGCTGGATGACAGCTTGACTGCTCACGTGGTTGCAGTGTCCCATTCCTAAAAGATGTGAGGTCCTGTCACAGCCACAATAATTTCCCTGGACTAGATTAGTCAAACTGACGGATGTGCTCACAGTCTTGGAGGAGTCCAGGAGGAGAAGACGATGTCCTCTTTCTTTGGACAGGGAGTGTCTGCCCACTAGGGTTTGTCACTGCACAGTTCAATGCAACGAAAATGTATTTTTGGAGCAGCATCAATCTGCGTTTTTGTTTTTTTTTCTCTATTGGTTTATTTTATTTTTTCATGCAGAACAGATTATTCTGCGTTTTACAAGTTGGCAGGTCTGCAGTCTCAGCCCATATGCTTGTTTGTCTGCCTTATTGTGAAGTTTAAATTATTTTTAATTTGGAACTTTGAAAAACAAGCTTAGTTTCAGTATAATGTGCTGAAACTAAGCCTCGCTATTCATTTTAAAGATATTTATTAATTTGGCAGGGACAATGTACATTAACTTTCCTGTAAACTCATTAGAATGAGCCAACTGGCTGTTTTTCATCCATTGTCCCTGGGCAAATTATCTCACTAATGGCAAATAAAGGGTTATAAAATTATAAAACAGTCAAAACGAAGTTAACTTTAAAGTGCACAAAGGATGTGCTTTACAATAAGATTTTTCAGTAATTACTTGTACCTGTAATATTTCAAACATATTAATCTTTAACTCTTTACAGCCCACTAGCCAGTTAAAAAAGTAGAGTGCGAATTTTATGGAAACTTAACAATTAACTCTTGGAAACATTAGCTGTAATTCTGTTTATTTCATATACTGTCAGATGAAGGCACATGGGTAATATTTGATGAACTCTTTTTGTAAACTTTACCCTCTTCCTCCTCCTCTTCTCCCAGACTTCAATTAGTAATTCTGCATCTGTCAGCTCTTGGATTGGTGGCATTTCAGCTCAAATTACCATTGTGGTCATTGAGGCAGATGTTCTGAAACTTAATTTTGTCTCTCTTGCCGGTGACAAACAGACATAATGTGAAATGCCAGGACTGCGCGGCTGGACAGTGCTCAACACACTGCTATGTTCTCCTTCTAAGGTGAGGATGTGATAAAGATAAGGATAAGGGTGGTAACGATCACAGTGAAATATCGCGTGAACCGCACTGACCCATCCCCCTTCACTGAACTTGTGTTGCTCCTTCTGGTGGCAGGATGAAAGATGGCGTCAAGCATAAGAAATCCAAATCCAAGAAGGTGAAACGGACAATTCCTGCATGGGCTAGTGTCACCACACACAAAAAAATCCCAGTGTCCAACTTTGCAGGCACGCAGAACAAAGTGGAAAACGTCCTTGTCGAAGCTATAGGGGTGTGTACCAACTCTGAGCTCATCTTGGTCTTGGTCATCTCTTGGCAACTTTTGTTTCCTTCAATACTTTTTGCTTCCCTTGCAGTCCTCCAATGAGAGGTCTGGAATGTCCTTCCAGTCCGTCATGAAGTATATGTTGAAAAAATACCCAGGGATGGAGTTCCACAAGAAGAAGTCTCTAATCAAGAAATCAATGAAGAAACACTTGGAAAAGGGCACCATCAAACAGGTAAAACGTTTTTAAACTTCTCTTATAACACTTTTGTAAAGGGTTGGGCCCTTTAGTAGAGTGGTGTAATTTTTTATTTATTTATTTATTTTTATCAAACTGATTTGATGTTGGACAAAAATATCTTCAGTTAAAGATTTCATTTTTATATTATTTAATTTGCTAAGGCACAGAGCTATCGAAACCTACCTGTCCCTGTGTGAAAAAGGTAATTCCCACAGTAACCTCTATTTCAAATCACGAGTAAACCTTTAGTTTAGTTTCACTAAAATCAAAGAACTGCAATAAAACCTACTTTTATGAGGAAATGAGTTAAAAGATCTCAAAAAGTAGCATAAAAATAAAGTCTGGAAAAGCTTATGGTAAAGGTGTTTTTTACACTGCACTAAGAACTGTTAAAGGAAACAAAATAAAAACATTTGAAGAAGACGCTGATCACAACTTCATGAAATGTAAAGGAAAAATGGAGTGGCGTGTGAGGTTTGTTTTTTAGACTTTCTCTTTTGTCTTTGGCAAAAGAACACGACTCATTTCTCCATCTAGCGCTAGACTTGTGTATTTATTTTTGGTTGCACCCTTATCTTATGTGGTAGGGGTGCCAATACTACAACACTTTAGTGATGTTCAAATGAGTTTAGAAGTTCAATACCATTGTGTGTACACTTTCTGTCCATCCTTACAATCTTCACTTATCTAGAAGATTAAGCCTCTGATTGTTTGCAAATGTTCATTTTTAATTTCATTGTGGTTGATCTTGGGCTAACTGTCACAGGCTTATAAATAAATCCTCATTTGTGTTTTTCCTGTCTCACAGCTGAAGGGTAAAGGACTTTCAGGGACCTTCGCCATTGGAAAAGTGCCTCCTCAATCTAAGGTGTGTTACCGTAGAAACCTCCTTACAATCTTTTTAAGCTGGACTGTTTCCTGGAATAAACTGTGTGCTGTCTCATGAGTTCTCAAAACATTTTTTGCCTATATTGGGTCCACATAAAAGTCAGATTTGTTCATGTTTATATTTAGCTGTTAGACAATAAAAAGTTCCCACACTCTGGTCCAAGTAGAGCCTCTAGGTGCCCTTAAAACTTCAGTGTTACTCAAAATTGGCTTGTCAACTTCTTGTCAGCACACAGTGTGTGGTCTTGTCTTGCACTGATCTGTGCTCAGATCTAATTCTGCTCTCTCACAATGTTTCTAGAAAGGCATTCCGAAGCAGGAGTCTCTGGGAGACGCCCTTCCTCTCATCATCACTCGGCTCTGTGAGCCCAAAGAGGCCTCTTACAATCTGATCAAGAAGTATCTGGAGCAGCATTTCCCCAGCCTCAACATTGAAAACAGGTGTGATGGGGATCCCTCAGGGTGCTCAGCTCTCCTTAACCTTTGTTTTCCACATTGTCCAGTATAAGCCACGTTAGAATTATTACAAATCTCGTTTTAAGAGAAAATTAAGATTGGTTAATGGTTCTTACAGGGATCTCCAACTGATCATGCAGACACTGTCCTGCAAACGTTAGTTCAGGGATGCGCACTATATTGACATCAACATTGGTATCAGCAAATGTTGGTCTTATTTTTTTATTAATTTTTTTTTTAATTTGTCCAATTAAATAAAATTGGGCCAAAATTAACAACTTATATTTATTTCCATCTTTTTGCCATGTGTTTCTGGAGGGTCCAAGATCAGTCATGTTAGTCTGGAGTTTTTTATTTTCCCCATGTGTTGAAATGTATGTTGTAATTGAAAATATCGGTTAATGGCCGTAACACCATTATTCATTTTGACTGTCAACATCAGTCCACCCTTGCTCCAAAACTCCTGAATATCTTTGAAACATAAACATGTCTTACTTGTTGTAGGGTAACATTGTTTTTCTATCTTTGCTCACTAAAGACCTAAATATTGTCATATGTTAGTTTGACAATTTAATCAATTATATCCCTATAATTGAGTCAATATATCGAGCTCTTGAACCAAATTCTCATGAATCTCATTATTACCCCAATTATTCCAGCTAGTGGAATTATTGGGGAGATGAGAACTTACTATAAGAACTGTCCTTTGATAAGTTGAGTTCATAGCCTTGTTTTTATCTAAGGCCTGATCTACTAAAGACAGCCCTGGTAAGGGCAGTAGAGAAAGGACACCTGGAGCAAATCACAGGGACAGGAGCGAGAGGAACCTTCCAGGTAGATCTCCAAATACTCTAATCTCATCATGTTGGCATTTTCCAAAGGAAGCTATTGGAGGGGGAAAAAAAAAACATGACTGTTTTTTGTATACTTTTTTTCTGTTGCTGTTCTATTATGTAAATGTTGTCAAAGTTACATTTGTTCATGTCTCCTGTATCGTTTCCATCCCAGCTGAAGCGAGCTGCCAAAGAGTCTCAGCTGAAAGGCAGCACGTTGGAAGATGCTATCACGGTTGCGATCACAGCTATGAATGAGCCCAAAACCTGCAGCACTACATCCCTGCGCAAATATCTCGTAGACTCCAACAAGGACGTCAAGGAGAACCTGTTGGGTAAGTTCCCGTCTGTCCATGTTCACAGTCCTCATCTGGCCCAACTTAAAAAGGATTACATGCTTAAATATTTTCATTGTTGTTGTGGATAATAAAATTAAAGCATTCTTAGAGTAAATCCCTGCATAGATGCAGGTGAACTTAAACCAAACATGCATCTCCAACTTTGTGCTGGTTGCTGTTGGATTTCTTCATGCATTCAAGGAAGACCTTCAGCTTCAGAAACCTTTCATAATGTATCTGCATGTCAAGGCATGAGTACAAATGTTGGTTGACAGATCAGCCTCAAAACATGCAGAGCCAGTTTTAATCTGAAGAAATCTATTTTAAATTGAGCATTGTGAGACTTAAGTCTTTGCTCCTTTTCATTTTTTTTTTTAGAATTACATTATGTCACTCAGACTCTTGCTTTAGTGGACAACAAACTTAATTCCAGTTTTAGTTGGAACTTAAAGGCAACCTATTATGTAAAATTAACATTTTGCACAATTTTGTCCTTCCACTTGGGATTCTACTGCTTGGAAACTACTACTACTCCTTCTTGTAGGAAAGGAAAATCCAACATCTGGCACTGAAAACTATGTAAAAGTCTTTTTTGCTCTGCCAAATAACTGCTTTAAAGCTGGAGAAGTTCACACGCTGCTTAAAAAAAAAAAAACACCCACCTGTTTTATGGTGTCTGAAAAATGAGCGGTTTCAAAAACCTTTGGAGTGCTACATTACTAATTAACAGCCAAGGTACAGCCTGTTGCCAAGCAACCTGAGCAAAGCCCTGCACATTACTCAGCAACCCAAGCTGAGCTCCAGGACGTTCGGTCAATTGGCTTTATTTCAGTATGCGCTGAAAAAGACGAGTGCTTTGTTTTTGGCTGACCATTCCAAAGCCACTTTCTGCATTTTTGTTATTTGTGCATAAAAACTCTACTTCTGCTTTTCAAAGATGTACGGTTATATAATTGCACAACTGTTTGTAGCCATTTTTGTGTAAACAGCAAGTATGGTGGTGTGGCCAGCAGCAACTTATTTAGACATAAAGTGACAAGAGGACCTGAAACGACTCATTCTGAACGGAGCTGAAATTAGGCAAAACTGACGAGACTAAAACCTAAGAATGATTTTGTACAAATAAAAATTATAAACATGTCTAGCTAGTTCTATGTTCTATACAAAACTTGTACTTGGAAGTATAATTATAAGTCACCTTTTTAAATAAAAATTTAAACAGACATGTTATCACTGAAATGGGAACTCTCTTCTTCAGTGGCCAATTTGAGGAGGACTCTGACCAAGTGTAAAGTTCTGGGCTGGATGGAGCAGATAACTGGTCACGGTTTCACAGGGACTTATCAGCTCTCGTTTCCATTTTATCCAAGGTAAATCACAATTTAAAAAATATAAAATAATCAATTATATTAACATGTACTGAGGCATAGTTTTATTTTTTGTTGTTGTTGTTATTGTCATAGCCCTACCACCCTGTATCCAGACAAGTTTAAAGATGTTCCAAAAAAAACAATCAAGCGGAAGCGACTTACAGATTCTTCAGACGAAGAAGATGAGGAGGAGGAAGAGGAATCTGAGGAAGAAGAGTCAGAAGATGAGGCTCCAGTTCGTAAGAGGTAACTATAAGTCAGAATGTTTTTATTTTGTCTTTATTTTTTTTCATAGTAAGATTACACTTTTTTGTTGTAGCATCTAACTCTTGAAATCACTCTTAGGAAACCTAACAAGAGGCCTCCACCTAAGGCTCGGCGCCCTCCGCCAACCAAGAAACCCCGCGTCATCAGTAAGTCGAAGGCTGGAGGTAAAGGCCGAGCACTGGCAAAGAAGTCGCCTGCCAAGAAAACTGTGAGCTTGGGAAGGAACCCATCTAAAAAGGAAACTGTATCAACGCCTAAAGCAACACCTGTGAAGAAAGGAGCTCCTTCAAGAAAGTCTAAAACACCAGCTGTTAAAAAGCTAAGCAAAAAAGGCTCCAGGAAACCACCATCCAGAGAGTCGTCCCCGGACGAGCCCAAAGTTGAAAAGGTGACAACAAAAAGTGGCTCCAGGCGGATAAAAGCCGAGGAGTCCTACCCTGAGGAGCCGAAAAGTTCTAAAGGAAAGCGGATCAAAGCGACCCAAAGTTGAAGAGTCGTCCCTCAAGGAGCCCGCGCCCAAAAAGCCTGCCCCCAAAAAGCAGGCGGCCAGAGGTGGGTCCAAGAAAAAGGCACAACCATCGCCTCCCAAGAAGGCTGACCTCCAAAAAAACCAGAAAAGCAGCAAACAGTCAGCTCGAAAGTCCAAGAGAGGAAGATACTGAACCCATGAGCGCCTTCCAGAAACTGGGCTGTGCTGAACAGTCTGCAGCTTTGTTTCAATTCTCTCTCTATTTTTACCATTGTTTTCTCTGTTTTAGAGGGTTGTAGTTTTAACGTTCATTTTTTGTTTTTTTACTGTAGAGTAAGAACATTATCTTAACAGTTACGTTAGCTGTGCATTGAGGGTGTTTTGAAGTACTTTTTTATTCATGATGTGTAGAACAGCTTGGTTAGTCTTGCCGTTAAAGCTGCCAGCTTGGGAAAGCATAGCAAAATTCACCATACTGTAACTAGAACCATGTCTTGACTTCTGTTTGTATGTGTTCATCCACTCAGTGCTGGTGGCTCAGATTCTTAATCCCAACAAAAGAGAGTTCAGTGTTCTTTCGAAGGCGGAAGTGTCGGATTTATTTTTTTAATTATTATTAAGAGGTTAAAGACCTTAGACTGTCAGTGTTGCTGCTCTATAAAAGAGAGACATTTAGACTGTTGTCCAGTGTCTTAAAACTCCAATCCTGTACAGGGTTGGAGATTAAATCTTATCCATATTCGTAATCTTTATACTTTTGGGAACGTTTCATGTTCAACCAGCTGCCCTGTTGATTTAAATGAGGAAAAAAAATACTTAATATTGAAATCACAAATATGTCTATATGTAATCAATCATATACATTGGGGTTAATAGCTTCACAGCTCTTATTTAGTTCCAAATGATAATAAATTTGTTGTAAGAAATGGAGGATACCAGCTCACACATACCCTGCATGCATGTATTCCCTGTGTTATGCATTTTTTCCAAGTCATTAATAAAATGGCTATATTTGTAATCTGTTTGGTTCTTTTTGTAAGCTGCTTGGATGTGATTTGCTCTCTGGGTATCTTTGAGCTGAAAAGATAATCTGTCTCCAGATTTGTGACCCACATTTTCAGATTTCAGCTGTTATTCATGATTTTTGCTGAATCTTACTTATTTCACTTTATTATTGTTTTTTTTTTTCTTCATTTGAACCTTACATTCAACATATTTCCCTTAAGTGCAACAAGCCACACTTGAATAATGTAACTTGGCACATTATTCTAAAAACATTTCTTCTAGTTGTAGAAATGTCATTCATTCGATCATAAACTATTTAAAAACTTCCAGTGTCCAAATTTATTTCAAGGGAAAATAGTTTTTTTTCTTATTATTAATCATTTTAAATGAGTAAAACAGTCCAACATTGTGTGACTTAAGTCCTATGTATTGATTGACTTGCACATACTGAAACAGTTTTCACAGGCAAACTACCAGTTCAAGCAGCTCTTTGTGCCTGGAATCACTTCAGGTTTGGATAAATGTAGAGGATTGTGTCAGGAAGGGAATGTGACATAAAAACCAAATAAAATCTGAAAAACACAAACATGGAGTGGTGAACCCAGAAGGGGAAAGTCAATTGAGGAACCCATTCTGGCATCATTCTAGTTCTGTAATAATTATAAAATAAATTGGTTTGTATCAGAAATTGGATCTTGGTGTACCAGTTTAAGATTATCTTTAAAATTAAAACTCATTTATTAGAAGTGGTGGAAAATTCTATTTATCCTTGTTAAATTTGATTATTTGGGAGATAAATAGTTAAGTATATAGTGAGAGACTCCCTCCATGGGGTAAACCACAAAAGCTCAGGGCTTAGCTGCTGCACACAAACACTCATGGAAGGAAAACTGCTAAAGGAAACGGTGTAGCAGATTGGGAACAAACCCATTTAATAGTTACAACTGTCGCACGTTCTCGTCAAGCCACTCCTGAACCATTGTCAAAAGCATCTTACCTATACTGAGGAGACAATGACTCAACTGTTAAACTGGTTCAAAGTCCTATTTTCAGATAAGGGTCAAATTTGCATTTCATTAATAAAACGAGGAAAACTGGAGAGGCAGGGTCCAGGTTTCCACAGTTAATGATTATTGGCAGCAACGTCTTCTGCTGGCTGTGGTCCACTGCGTTTCATTAAGTCCAAACCCAGAGAGAAAAGTTCAAAACCAAAGAGGAAGATGAGTGACACTGCACCAAATCAATGGCGTAAAAATGATTTCCTGTCGGCGTTGTTTGCATTTAACATTATGTGTGGATGAGGTGCCTGAAGACAGAGGCATGCCCGTAATGTGATGGACCTCAGGAGCTGCAGTCCTGACTGTGAGTCATAATAATGCATTTGACGCAAATAAGTACTTGATCATGCTTTTTTAAAATAACTGCAAAAATAGTTACCGTTTCGATGATAATCTAATTTTTAGAGATGCACCTGAAATGCCATAAATATGCAGAAGTCAGAACATTATGGCTCTTTATTAAGAGGCGACTTTTGCCACTTGGGTGCGCTCCTGTTCTTTACAATTCAGGCTAATGTCAACGTAAAAAAACAAACCAAAAAAAAACAACCCACAAAAACAATGCAAGTCTCAGACTACAACAACATGAGAATCTTTGTTCATTTTTCATTTGCTTTGCTGGTGTTTGGTTTGTTTTGAACTTTAGGTCATTTAGCCAAAACCCAGCAGGGCAGAACTTTGGAGGAGGACTTGCTTCAATGTTTTCATTCAACTCCTGAGTTTCGTGTTGAGCAAGAAGCAGGAATGTGAGGAGCTCCCTGGGAAAGAATTTTCTGGGAAGAAACAGCTGGAGGGCGGGGGTTTGACTCAGACTGTCTTCTTCCGCCGTCTTCCATATTTTGAGAGAGAAAAGGTTCATTTTCGCCCCCTGCACGCGGCCACGCCTCGGACCAACTGCACACCTGGGCCGCCGCGCAGGTAAAGCGGCCCGCGGCGCGTCTGCTGTCACAACCACGTACACAGAAGACGAAGATTGACATTGAGCTTCCTACTTAGAAACGTAAGTATCTGTGATTTTAAGTTTTTTCTTTTCGTTTTTTTTTTGTTTTGTGTTTTTTTTTGTTGTTTTTTTTTTTGAGACAGCGGGCTGAAATTCAAGTCCAGACCTCTCAGTAAACTGAACGGAAATTGCTCAAGTTTACACGCCGCATTCCTGTGTTTTTCCTGGACACTTTGAGATGGACTTGGACAGTAATAACAAACAAACAAAGTAAATGAAAGAGGGAGAGAGAAAATCTGCAGTGATTAAAATTGTGCAAAAAAAGGTGGAGTGAGCGCATTGATCCTTTCCCCTAACTCAAACTAACAGTTTGTAGATTTTCAAAGGGAACAAAATCCGGATTTTAACGTGTTAAGCATTTAAAATCCCTTTGAACTGTTTTTCTAGGTGAGGTTTTTGTTGCTGGATAAAACAGGCAGCATGGGAGAGACACACTCTGCAGACGATGGCACAGTGACACGATCAGCAGAGGTATGAACACTCATCACCTGTACATGGAAGGACAATTGTAGGTTTTTGTAAACTTGTTTTTTCTCTGGGAAAGTATGTTGGGTCGTTTCTTGTGGATGACTGCTGCTTGGATGATCAAATAAAGCAGCTGCACACACAGCTGAAGTACTTAAAGGTGAGTCCTTTGCTGATATTTCATAGTTGTAAAAAGAAATCTAATGCAAAGTTTGTTGACATCCAGGCTTACAAGAAAAACAGGCCGGTAACCTTGAAGTTCTCACTCAAAGGGGTGAAAATCTATGATGAGGATGAAATGGTAAGTGTATTTTTTGACATTAAAAACATCCAGTATAACAACCTGTTCAACTTCTCTCAATCACAGCTGATTTTTTTTTCTTAATAAGTCTTGACTAGATTTTATTGGATAACTATCACAACCTGCATTGTTTCAAATGTGATTTCAAACAAATGACATTTATGTTTCTGTTTGTCTGACTCTTTGATGTCTTCCTGGTCCAAAGACCCTCCTAATGGCTCATGCTTTGCGAAGAGTCTCTCTGTCCACCGCCCGTCCAATTGATGCCCAGTTTGCCTTCGTCTCCCATAACCCAGGCAGCACCTATGCCCAACTTTACTGCCATGTCTTCAAGGCAAGACATGCCCGAGCGGTGAGGAATCTCTTCAAAGTGGGATAATGAAATGTTGCTGTTAATTGTCTGACTGAAAAATTGTGTAAATGTGCTTTCAGCAATTTTATAACAGAAATGATCACATTTAAACTCCATTTTTCTAGAACATTATACATAATATAGAAATGTAAACTACTTTACTGCATACACTTTCTAGCATTTTGAATAACAAACAAGGAAAACTAGAAATCACCAACAAATGTATTTGATCCCAGCAGGACACTCAAATCATTTTGGGGAAAAATCAAGTTCTAACATGAAACGGGGCATGTAGACTAACAATGTGCATGTCATATGATAACCTATGATAATGTTCTTTTACATAGAGAATGATTACACAGAGGCATAACCTGTAATTTTGGAAAGAACATTATATTACCCTGAAGGCGAAACATCTGAGGATCAGTTATTTCAACAAAAAAAGCTACATTTGAAGAAGTTTATTTATTAAAAAAAGAAAAGATTTTATTTCAAAATGAGAAGGATCTTAAAAAAACGTGCAAAGTTTGACATTTAGAAAGAATGGACATACAGATATTTATATACACTGTATGAAAACACACAACCCTTTTCTCTTCCTTTTTTAACATAACCAGCCGTAATTACACCATTTTAGGTCAGCTAGGATTACCAAAACTATTTGAGAGTTTATATACAGTTAGCTTACGACGCTGCTAAACATTCTGGGAAAGCCTTGTGCTTGATTATGGCTTTGTAAGCTTCTGGAATTCATTTCACAACATTTGAGTAAAGTGGAGCAACACCTTTGGATGTATTTTAAGACAATGTCTCAAACACCATTTTTCCTGGTGTGAGATCATAGAGGAATTAGACAAGATATCAGGAAGATAATTGTGGATCGCCACAAAGTCTGGTTCATCCTTGGGTGCAAATTCCAGATGATTTTAGTTGATCCATTCAAACAGTTTTATCCAAGTATAAACAATGGTTTTATCCAATTGTATGATGTCTAGCCATCCTACCATTTAGGGAGAAGATGGGTTCTGTATTATAGAGATGTCTGTGTTTTAGTGAAACGCCGCAGTCGCATAAGTTGGGTAGCAAAACTGACTAAAACATCACTCAGAGAGGAAGAAGCCAGTAATTTAAAAAAAATTTATAAAGAGTCAGTTCAGAGTTTACAAATTTGGAGATATTTCCTGTGGTATAATGAGTCTAAAATTTAAGTATTTGAAAAAGAGGGACGTTTGAAAGATTGAGTGAACCATGCCAAATGTGATGCACATGAGTGTCGGCATCATGTGCACTTCACAAAATGATTTAAACCATGAAAAGAAATAACATCTCAAGGCTACATCTAAATGGTTAATGACCCTGAATGTTCTGCCTTATTAGTAACAAATTGGTTTAAGGATGGAAAAGTCAATATTTTAGAATTATGATCAGTACTTTTATTCCAGAGTGAAAACAATCATCTTCTACCATACGAAGACAAGAATCTTAAAAATAAAGTTCCAAGACGACTGCTGCCTGTCTTTAGAAGCTTTGCTTCAGTTTTAAGCCAGCAGCACTGGGCATCGTAGAAAAAATTGCTGTATTTTATTGTAGTCTGTTAGTTTCTTCCAATTTATAGGAAAGATCATGCACTCCTCTTGCAAAAATGTGTACATAAATTGGTTTGACTAAAATAAATATTTTTTTAAGATCAGTTTGGCATCAAAACACCAAAAAAAATATCCTGTTAACCTTCCTGGCAAAATGGTCAGAAATTGTTTCGATATTATCATGGCAGCATATCAAGATATGTTAATAGCTTTATTGTGGTAATATAAAGTGATTTATCGAAGAACCAGGTGATTGATATAATTTTGTGGTGTGCAGTTTCTTTCTGCATTATATGAAATCACTTTGCTTCATTTGGCTCCTGAAACTGTATCAGACTAACTCATGAGTTTTTCATTGCCTTCACTGCTATTGCTGATATTGCGCTGTCTGCTAACTAGAATTAACTTCTTGTACTTTCTTCAGATGCGTCAAAAGTCCTGTTCATAGCTTTACATAAAACTACTTTCTCCCCGTCCTCCCTCCAGGTTAATTTCAGGAGTTTAGAAATTCTGCAAAATAGTGTTGAAATTTTGTTACAAGTTATAAGCTGGAGAATCAATTTTTAAATTTTCTCTCTCCCTTATTTCTCACAGGCTCAGTTCTTGAATTTGCTGCTCTGCCGATGTTTCCAATTGCTTTATTTGGAGAAGCATCCAGAAGAGGCACAAGAAAGCTCCAATGGGTCATTGCCTCAGCGTAATCCTTCGCTACTCAACCACGGCTTCCCTCTTAGCGTCAGTGCTCTAGTTTCCTTTAGAAGAGCTCCTTTTCGAGGTCTGCGGCTAAGCACAAAGGTTTGGAACCTCAACTCTTTCATCTTTCCACCTATTAAACATTTAATTAAATTCTGTAGTGATTGTATCTGAACTTACCTTTTGATAGATTTGTGCATTGTTTGATACATTGTTTCCAAAGATCTAAATTTGCTTAAAATTCTATTTACTTTTGATTAAATAAAGCTTGGTTATATACAATGCACAAGGTTAAAACAACAAATTACATCCTGGTTTTGGTGTCTCCAACTTTAACCACATCCACTAGATGACTTTCTTTGGTTTGTTCTTAATGTAGAAATCTAAGAAGTCGTCCAATGACGTTCCTGACAGCCAAGATGATGTTTTTTCCACCTCCTCTCCCTCACTGACGCGGAAGAAAGTCATCCGCACTAAAGGACTACATTCTGGAGCTTACCGCTCCTTCACTTTCACGCCACACAAACAGCGCAGCGTTCAGGAGCAACTAAGTGTGACACAAGGTGGGCCAAGAGTTGACAGAGCACTATCAAGAGTCAAAGAAATGATTAGGTAAAGCAGGCACCCATCCATCCATCCATCCATCCATCCATCCATCCATCCATCCATCCATCCATCCATCCATCCATCCATCCATCCATCCATCCATCCATCCATCCATCCATCCATCCATCCATCCATCCATCCATCCATCCATCCATCCATCCATCCATCCATCCATCCATCCATCCATCTTCTGCCGCTTATCCGGAGTCGGGTTGCGGGGGTAGCAGCTTAAGAAGGAAGGCCCAGACTTCCCTCTCCCCAGCCACTTCCTCCAGCTCCTCCGGGGGAATCCCGAGGCGTTCCCAAGCCAGCCGAGAGACGTAGTCCCTCCAGCGTGTCCTGGGTCTCCCCGGGGCCTCCCCCGGTGGGACGTGCCCGAAACACCTCACCAGGAAGGCGTCCAGGAGGCATCCTGACCAGATGTCCGAGCCACCTCAACTGGCTCCTCTCGATGTGGAGGAGCAGCGGCTCTACTCTGAGTCCCTCCCGGATGACCGAGCTTCTCACCCTATCTCTAAGGGAGAGCCCAGCCACCCTACGGAGAAGACTCATTTCGGCCGCTTGTATTCGCGATCTCGTTCTTTCGGTCATTACCCAAAGCTCATGACCATAGATGAGGGTAGGAACGTAGATCGACCGGTAAATTGAGAGCTTCGCTTTTTGACTCAGCTCTCTCTTCACCACGACGGACCGGTAGAGCGCCCGTTTCACGGCGGACGCTGCACCAATCCGCCTGTCGATCTCACGCTCCCTTCTTCCCTCATTCGTGAACAAGATCCCGAGATACTTGAACTCCTTGAAAGCAGACAGTTTGGTGTTATGTGCAGGGCTGTTACTCACTGTTGCGGTGTGGATGATGAGCTTACACATGGCTTAAACATTTCTTCAGAGTTTGTCACGGTTTGGTTTATCTTCATAAATGTTACTGTTAAAAATGGACACACACTGACTGCTTTCCAATTCTAACAATTCTCATGGAGTGTCTTTCTTTTCTCTCCCTTGGAATGAAAGGGAAATTCAAATTGATTACACATTTTCTTCTTATATTTGAAACAGAAAAGGGTCAAGACAAAGTGCCAGTAAGGAGATCCCGGGCTCCAAGTTTAGCCGAAACAGAGGAAGCATTGGCTCAGGCAGTGTGGAGTTGGGCTGGTCTCGCAACGTAAGTATATCAAGTTCTTTAAGTATCTTGCTTTCACATATTCCTTTATGTTGGTAATGCCTCAATGTTTCAATGGGGGTTTTTTTCTCTGCGGTTGCAGTGACAGCAGCTACTCCCTCCTTGCAGATGATGTCATGGGATCATACCTTCTGTGCCCTCATCCTAAAAAACCTAAAAGTGGTTCCCTTATTGTTCGCTTCCCCTCCGGCCTGACCACCCACCTTATCGAAAACACTCGTAAAGGGAAGTTCAAGTTGGAGGTAATCAGCATAATACATGGTCACTACACTTGTTTGCCAATAAAATGTACACAGTTATGCAGTGCTAAACTATTGATAAATGTATACAATGCCACGAAAAAGGATTTTATTCCCCATAGACTTTTGCTATTGATCAAAAAAAGCTGCACAAGATGATAAAGAAGTGTAGTTCTGTTATGGGACTGCTCTGGAGCAATGAAAAATGGCTCACAAAAGGAAGAAGACAATCTATAAGTATGAGCAACTTTGTATTTGGAGACTTTAGGAACTGATTAATTTAAAACTTTAGTTGTAGATTTGCTGCTGTGCATATCACTGTCTTCTTGCATCACCCACTTTTAGCTACCAAACAGCTGGCCACAAATTTGACTATAGATTTCTCTAGTATACAGAGGAGGCTATAGTCAATAAATCTCTGCAAGGCGCCTAGTAATGTTAACAAAAAAACACCAACCCCGTGACCCACCCACTGTGCTTAAAGGTTTATGTTGTGATGCTATTTAGTGTTAATTAACCACGGTGCCACCCATTATTTCCCAAATATTTTCAGTTTTAAAAATCCAAAAGTCTTAAAGTTTGTTTGCTACATGTAGGCCTCAACTTTTAAAAGAATAACTTTTAAAATGTCACATGTAGTTCTTCATCTGAGAACTGTAATTTATATATTTATATGCTCAAGCGAACTAGAATTTTGGTTTCCTATATACAATGTTGCAAGCTTTTAGCATAAAAAGGAAAATAAGAATTTCCCTTTTCATGCAAAAAGTTGTAAAATGTTTAAAATAAATATTAAAACCTACACTGTCTAATTTTAATTGATTTTTGTGTTTCTTTGATGCAGAAATGCAGGAGAGAATTTCATTCTCTTGGTGAACTCATTGAATACTACTCAGTGACCCCGGATGAGCTGCCTTACCAACTGTGCTGTGCACGTGGGAACCATTGTTATGAGTGGGAAGAAAATACCAACACACAACAAGCTGCAAAACCATACAAAAACTCAACCAAAGCCAGAGTTAAAAGTTCTCACTAAAAGGGAAGGGCAATAAACCCTGAGGAATTAGCTGACAAGATGAGATGATTCAAAATAAGAGAATATTTCTTTTGCACATTTTTGTTTAGCATTTTCAGATGGTATATTGGGTATATTTCACTCTCTAAAACATAATGCCCCCTATTATTGGTGTTGGCACATGTCTTTGCTTTTGTATGCACCAGATTCCATCAGGGCAGCTTATGTGTCAGAGATAATGTTGAGTGCTTGCAGCTTTTATGTAAAGTAAAATTTTAAAATATTTTGACAAGTCTGTAAGACATTTGACACTGAAATGTTTTTAGATGTACCCATTTCAAGTATGGATTTTATGGCTGGGTCTTAACTTTTCCTCAACCCCCCATCCCCGCCCCCCCAAAATTTTCTAAAGATGTTACCTGAGTACATAACAATGTATTTCTCTGATTGTCCTTAACTTGTCTAAATATTACTGTGTTTAAGAGATTGTATATAATGATGCACTTTATTTACAGTCCATCATAGTGTGTGCGGTTTAATGTAACAAAGTTTAGAGCAAGATTGTCTATGGTGGTGGAAGATTTCTAGTCTATGACCAGTCAACATACATTTTTTTTAATCTCCATTTTACAATAAATAATGGACTCTCTTTTTAGTCCACATCTCAGTAAAATATGTGTCCTATCATTTATGGCTCCATTTTTTTTTGCCTTGAATCACATGAATTAAATGCAACATTTTACTCAACATTGGATTATAAATAAACGTTGGAATTTATTTTTTAATGTTTGATTAAAAAAAAGCATCGGGTTACATTTACAACAGTAAAATCAGACTGTTGGTTTAATATGTGATGCCATAAAGAAGTTTTTTTTTTCTCTCTGAGAAGCAAATTATAAAAAAATAGTCATTTTGATTTCTTGTTTCAATGTGTATAAATACTTCAGATTAAGCTAAAGCTTCAAAAGTTCAAAGAGTTTTTCACTAATGCTCATTTGTGAGCATTACTGCCAAATTAGTAAGTAGATATGTTTCCAACAGTAAATCTCTTGATTTGCACTGTGGTATTTGCTACATCATCCCCTCATGAATCAGTTCCTATTTGGTTATTTTCAACTTAGATTGACATTTGAAATTTCACACAAATGACAAAGTCAGAACAGTCATATTTTAATTCATTTATAATTCTAATAGTTCCTCTAAGCATTTGGAGTAAGTGATTCACTTCCTCCAAACTGTTTGAATTCAAATTGATAATGTAAATTTTCTTAAAATTTTAGAAATTACCTATATGGTTTACTTTAAAAATATACAAGCTCATGGTCCATTTTTATTCATGCAACTATGTTCATGGTTTTTGTCTTCAGTTGTACAACTCTGTTATGTCGTGATAAACTTGATCAACCAAAACTCCCCCCCCAAAAAAATATTTCAGCTAAGCGATTCACTTTCTCCAATTGCTGCAAAGGTTGGAATATCAGCCAATTTCAGTTATGGCAATATCCCAAGAAACTCGTAGAAATTATTTTCGTGATTAATAGGCTTGGTGTTAAACAGCTTCTCAAATGTTCTTGAATTTGAGAATTACTCCAGAGGTGCATACATCTTCTGTCTTCTGTATTGGCTAATGTGATATTTCTCATGTAAAACCTACATAGGTCAAATTTATTTATTTTTTTACATGTAGGGTTTTTTACATTTGTACCACACATTATGACACCAAAAACAACCAACAAAATACCTGACCTTCTCTTTTGTCTTAAAATGAAACCTAGGAAAAAATAATTTCTAATTAACGGTCTGATTGCCTTTTAGCAATTCTGGGGAAAGAAGAAAAGGAGCATTGAGAGAACGTCTAAGATGTAGTTCTAAAATGAATTTTAAAGTATTGTTAGGCTTCTTTAAGTTAAACTTGCACTCACAAAACAGACAGGAGTCCTGCTTCAGTTTCGGCCACTTTATTTGCCCCACGCAGCGGAAACAGAGGAACAGAAAACCGTTACAAAGTTTCTTCTTTTTCAGAGCTACAACGTTACAACTGACCAACTGACAGTATTTCCGCTACCCACCCAATCAGTGACGTAGCACCAGCTCAGATTCTGTTATGCTTCTCCGACTGAACAAAAACAACTGAGCAAATAAAATATATTAAATAGAGTGTTGTATCCAGTAATTTTTTTAAAAATAGTAATAATTTAAATAGAATACTTTTAGGATGCAACAGTATCCTTTCTTTATTTCCAAGATGGCTGCCAGTTTCGGCCGCTGTGACTCGGATTGGGCCTTTAAGGTTGCTAGGCAACGTTACAACGCTATCAAGAGAGGAAGACCCGAGACGTAGAAGCAGGGGATCCAACACTGTTTCTGACGAGGTCAGCAGGTGCATAAATCTTCTGTCTTCTGTATTTGCTAACCTCTATGTCGGAAAGAAAATTGTTTATATAATTCTTCAGTTAGTCGTTGAGTCTTGTTGCTTCTGACTTTTATAAAGTATCTATGTTTTCATAAGACCTAAGCTTTTCCTCTCCTCTGTTAGCAATAACTGTTTCTAACCCTATTGCCACCTGCTGTGAGGTGGATGTTCAACTATGGGTTCAGAGTCAGTTAAGGTGGTGGTGAGGTGCAGGCCGCTGGATGACAGGGAGAAGGCTCTCGGCTGCAAGATGGTTCTGTCCATGGATGTCCATCGGTGCCAGTGCTTCATTGAAAAGCCAGGGACAGTGGATGAGCCACCCAAACAGTTCACTTTTGATGGGACCTACTACATTAATCAAACCACTGAGCAGCTGTACAACGAAATTGCCTATCCTTTGATTGAGGTAAGCAGCCATAAATAAATGAATAATGAATAACAGCCTTATGTAGGTCACATGCTTGTTACTTGATACTCTCAGTCAGCTTACCTCATGATTGCATCAAAGTCGCAACAGTGTTTTAATCATTTAACACAGATGTATTTATGCAGGGTGTTACTGAGGGATACAATGGCACAGTTTTTGCCTACGGGCAAACCGGAAGTGGAAAATCTTTCACCATGCAGGGGGTGTCTGAACCTGCAACTCAGAAAGGTGTAATACCACGAGCTTTTGAACACATTTTTGAGAGCATTCAGGTATGGTGGAGAACTTTTTGTTTTCTTCTTTTTTTTTTTTTTTTTTTTTTAGCTATGTCTCAGATTTAGTTTGTAGTTTTAGTCTTTCCTATAACAACAAACAGGGTCATTAGGCATGTATGGAGCACACTTAGTTATAGTTATTGTCCAGACTTGCCTAAGCTGTGTTTGCTTAAGAAGAGTAACTGTGCTTACTATTTGTGTGCAAGATAGTGCGCTGAAAACACAAAATTCCTTGTGAGGGCCTCCTACCTGGAGATTTACAATGAGGAAGTAAGAGACCTTTTGGGAAGTAACACCAAACAGAAACATGAGGTTTGTCTTTTTTGTTTTAACAAATTAGTGCATATATTTTAAACATTTATTCCTGTTGTGATGGTTATTGTTTACACACAATAAAAATCTCTGTCATGGGGAGGATTGCTGACTTGACATTGTCCAGTAGATAGTCAACTACGACTAGCAGGGTAAAAATGCCATTGCTTTAGAAGCTGGTTGTTTTAAAAGATAAAAATGCCATTGCTTTAGGCAATGTATTTACATATGTTGTTGGAAAGTTGATTGGAAGAAAAAATGCACTTAAAAATTGCAGTGTGGGAGCATTTGAAATATCCACATTGTGGTTGTGATGCAAAGCTAGTTAAGGTTAAATCTTATCCACATCATCTGTTCCTCATATTAGTGTTTCTTGAACCAATTGCAATATTAAAAACATCTTACCTGCAGCTAGTTAAGGATTGAACTGTTGTGTCGTGGTGCAAAGTGCTCTTTATAAAGTAAAGTCAATTTAGCATTTTTTAAAATTAGATTTATTTCTCATTCCATTTCATTTGTTGATGACCTCCATGCTATGAAAAACACCTACACAACAACAACAATGAATGAATTGAATTTATTTTTTAATTCATTCAAAACTCCCCTGGACCAAATACATAAGGATAATTCTCAGTAGGCTCAAATTTCTTTATTAAAATATATATTTTTTAAATTTTTACTGGATTTGTAAACCATAATCTGCCAAATTAGTAAGCCCTAATCATCAAATCATCTCATTTTTAAAACAATCCCTGGAATAAAATTCTGGTGATATTGTAATTCACTTAAATGTACTTATAATTATAACCAATTTGCTTATTTGTATCTTGATATATACGCACAAAACTTAGTGCTCATGTTGCCATAGTAACATGAACTGAAGTCTTTTTGAAGAGGTCAAGGTGTTTTAAGAGGATGATGGAGTTGTATTAAGTGTGTGTTTTTATTACGCCGTTTGAATGGCTAGCTGAAAGAGCACCCGGAGCGGGGGTTGTATGTGCGGGACCTCACCATGCACACGGTGCACAGCGTAGGGGAATGTGAAAGAATCATGGAGCAAGGCTGGAAGAACCGGGCAGTAGCTTGCACGTTGATGAATAAAGACTCCTCCCGCTCCCACTCAATCTTCACCATCCATTTGGAGATCTGTAACACTGGTAAATATGCAATCATTTACACAAAGACTTTGACTAAGCCCTGTCTCATTTGTGTTATTTTTATCTTACTTTGCTGTTCATAAACATGTATTTTTCGATGCTGTGGCATGATTTTAAAGTTGCTTCACTAGTTCATTATTGTTTGAAGACAGATAACTTTTCAGTTTTTTATTTTCTTTATTTTTATTTTTTGTTTTCATCAACCAAATATTCAGATGCAGTCGGTCAAGATCATATACGAGCAGGCAAACTTAACCTCGTGGATCTGGCAGGAAGTGAGCGTCAGTCTAAAACTGGTGCCACCGGAGAGCGACTCCGTGAGGCCACAAAGATCAATCTCTCCCTCTCAGCTCTGGGCAATGTCATCTCTGCCCTGGTGGTTGGTCGCTCCAAGTACATCCCCTACCGGGACTCCAAGCTGACCAGACTGCTGCAGGACTCTCTGGGAGGAAACACTCGGACGTTGATGATCGCCTGCCTCTCACCTGCTGATAACAACTATGAGGAGAGCCTGAGCACTCTGCGCTATGCAAACCGGGCCAAGAGTATCCAGAACAGACCTCGAATCAATGAAGACCCCAAGGATGCTCTGCTGCGAGAGTATCAGGAGGAGATCAAGAAGTTGCGGGCCCTCATCTCAGGCCAGCTAGGTATCTCTGACTTTTAATGTAAAGCTAGCTTTATTACAGAGCTGCCGTGCCTTGTAAAGTTTTTTTTTTTGTTTTGTTACAATTAAGTGTTTCAGGTTGTAAAATTTTTATATCAGGCAAAATTAACCTAAATATATCAATGACAAGTTAATCCTCTTACAGAAAAAATCGGTTGACAATTTCAAAACATCTGCTATCAATTATTTGTTGTAGCTGGAGGAAATTTGGGGGAAATTTGGCCCACTTTTCCTTGCAGAATTGTTTTATTTCAGCCCACTTGAAGGGCTTTTGAATATAATTGTCTTGCTTAAAGTCGTCTTAAATGGATTTAATCCAGACTTTGACTATACCACTCCATACATCACACTACCACCACCAGGCGGTGACAGAAAAAAAACGGTTTATCTTTGTTTGGTATTAAAATGTGTTTAAGAACCTGAAACATTTACATGTAAAAGAGAACAAAAAAAACCCAAACTTATCTGTAAGACGTTATACAGTTTTTAATACTTTGTATTCATGTTTTTAAAACTTAATAATAATAAAAAGTAATCCAAATGAAAATTATAGGAGAAAGTCTGTTTTTAATTAGCTTTTTCCTTTAAATTTTTCTACAGCTCTTTCGTCTGGTCAGCCTGCAGATGCTCTTTCAAGGTTGCCACCCAACGCTGATGAAACAAAGGAAAAGATTAAAGAGGCAGATGATTCCCACACCGATATATCAATGCACATTGAAGCAGCTGTTACACAACAACCAGTTGATTAATGGTTCTTCTTCTACTGTCTCCACAGGAGTACGAAGAAAAGCTGGCAAAATTGCAGGCCGAGTACAATGCAGAGCAGGAGTCCAAAGCAAAGCTACAGGCAAACATTATTGCTCTGCAGCGCTCATATGAATCAAAGTTGTCTAATCTGAAGAAGGCCAAAGCCAGCAGGGGGAGCTCTGACCCTATGAAAGGTAAAAAGAACATTTCTTACAAGATCCTTTTACAATACATTTGTACAGGAGGATGATGATGTTCCTCTTTTGTGACTTACTATGCCTCTGCTGTATTTAAATTCAATAACTTTTTCTCTTTTTCAACTTAAGTGAGCTCCAGCTGTAAAGCTCAAGATGAAGAGAAAGAGAGCACACCCAACACTGATCAAATCAGTTTCTCTACTACTACTTCAGTGGGAAAGGTATGCTCATTCTAATGTGACTATGAATGATAAAAAGCCCAGATGTAATTCTGAAAGGGATAAAAAGAACCTCCACATAACAATAAATCCAGTTTCTTTTCTTTGTGTCATCATGTTCCAGCCTGATGCGTCTTGTGCTGCAGTCAGTGCTCAAAAAGATCCAGATGGAAATGAGCTCACGTACTCAGCTGATACCAAATCAAATCAGCCTCTGGACCAGAAACATGTCCTGGAAAGGTATGTGTGCTAATCTCAAATTTTATATTTTGTACTTAATTTACCAAATTTTGTGTTCTATATTGATAATTGTTAATATTTGTCGAATCAAAGCCTCTTTTATATGCACAAGTGGAAGCGCAAAAAATATATACATATATACAAGTTTCAAAATCATTTACAAAAAAACCCCCTGAAAGTGTGGAGTGCATGTTTATTCAGCATCTCTTGATTCCCTGTGTAATGGTCTACTACTTGCCTTTAGGAGACCTGCACTTTCTATGTAAATTAGTGTTGCAAATTTCAGCTGTGTTTATTATGAATAGAGCTGCTGTGTGAAGGTATTGGAAGTTTGTTAGAGAACATGATTAGAAAACTCTGGGCTTTATTGAATAAAGTCAAGAAAAAAAATCACTCTTGAAACAAGAAGACATTTGCAGTTTGCAACACAAAAACACAGAGCAGATATGTGGGGGAATGCTCAGGTTAGACTTTAACTACACTCAAAAAGGTGTGTGTTTATGTGTTCAAAAACTAAAAATCTTTAGAACCACATATCCTTTATTCCACTTCACTAATATGCAGGTGTTGATTCATTACATAGCATTCCAAATTAATACTTTGATTGTTGCGGCTCTTCTATTAATAATGGAGTTAAGGGTACTAATACTTTTGCTGGGCACTAAATATACTGTTGTTCTGATGATTTATTTCTTCCTTTATCTCTTAAGACTACATAAACTGGAACAGGAAGTAATAGGAGGAGAGCAGGCCAGGAACAAAGAGTTACAACAGAGACATCGGCAGAGGAAGAAGTTCGCAGATCAGAGAAAAGCTCAGCTCATCAATGCACTGTCAGAAGACAGTGAGGAGAGTGACAGTGTGTTATTGAATGTGTACAATTCAATCCAGGAAGAAGTTCATGCCAAAAGCCAGATACTGTCCAGAGTCCAGGGTAAGGTGAGTGGCAGTAGCTTCAGAGGCGGAACTTGAAGAACTGCGAAATTTAAAAGGCTTCAAGCCTGGAGCTGATTGAGCTTTTACTGTTTTATTATTGTGTCCAAAATTAAATTCTATATACCACATGTTATTTTTAATGGATAAATACTTATTTTCTTTTTGTTTGTTTTTGACCAAGCCAAGATTAAATTATTTTGTTGTATCAGTTGAAAGCAGCCAAACTGGAGATCCGTGACCTGCAGGCGGAGTTTGAACTGGAGAGGAACGATTATCTGGCGAACATTCGCCGGCTTGAAAGGGAAGGCCAGCTGCTGAACAGCCTGCTGGATCGCATGGTGCCACTGGTTCGTCGAGACTGCAACTACAGCAACCTGGACCGCATGAGGAAAGAAGCTGTTTGGGATGATGATAGCTCCACCTGGAAGCTGCCAGATGTGATGGTGCAGAAAACAACTCTGCCTTCAGGTAAGGAATATGATGCAGTGGCATGGTGAAACTTTTAAACACTTTTAAACTAAATCCAATTGTGAACTCCATCATTTTTTGAAGATTTCTTTTTCTGCTTGTTCTGCTTTTTGTAGCAGTGACACCAAATCCTTCATCCTGCAGAGATTCAGGTTCTGATCATGCTGAGTCGCTTATGGTGTGTGAATTTATTGATCGTCTTTGACATCAAATACACACTGTTAATTAAACTTTAAAACACAAGCATGTGTTTACATTTACAGGTTGAAGAGGACAGGTACAAGGAAATGCTGGATCGCAAAGACAGTGAGAATATTGCCAACAACTACTTTAAGTCAAAAAGAGCCAGTCAGCTGCTGAGCGGTGATGCTGCTAAAGGCCATGGTGAGTCAATCATCAGTGGAGTCATTAATAACGCAAAAGGAACCAATTTTGCTATATTCACATTTAACATGGTTTTATGCTTGTAGTTGGGTCTCAACTGCTACCAAAAACAGCAGCTACTTTAAAGTGACAAGAGACCGTAAGACCGTCTCTCTGAATAGAGCTCAAAATAGGCAGACCAGAGCAGACCAAAATCTCATTATCTAAAAATGATTTGGTGTAAAAAAAAGGTTTATGAACATATTTTGTATTATTCTAACTTGTTCAAGTAAGCATAATATGTCACTTTTAAGCAGAGTGTTACTTTGTTTTGTTTGTTCATAATTTAACAGTGCAGAGTGTTCTTTTTTTTTTTTGGAACATTGTAATGAAGCTACATTATTTAAACCATGTCAGCTTATTTAGAAAATCCAGTTTTGTGGAACATTTATTGTTACCTTTACAGTGAACACATACATCGTAATTTGAAAAGGGGGCAAGAGATAACTATTACCTGTTTTACTTCCTTTTGCTTTCTCCTTCCATGTTTCTCCCTTTCTTTCACTTATTCTCTCCCACTGGTGCAGCAAGCCACCATTCTGTGAACGGTTCCAACATAAACCCTTCTCCCAGATCAGACCCGGTCCTGCCGCGACCCTTTCGCCTAGAGTCTCTGGAAGTTTTGGTGCCCAACGGGAAGGCGAAGCGCAGAAAAAGCAAGTCTCACATTCATGGTGAAGGTATATAAAGGGACTTTGGTGTTTCAAACAGGAAGCTGACCTCATAGACATTTGATTTTGACTTAAAACAGTTCATATATTGGGATAAAATAAAATATTTATTGCTAGCAACCTACTATGTTTGCATCTTTTCATCTGGGTTGAGACTACAACCCAGATTTTTTTTTACCCCTAATTACTTAAAAATTTGATTTGCTCAGTTAAGTTGCTTCAGTATTTAATTTGCTGTATTTTTGTTTGACAGTGTAACTTGTGCCATTTAGTTCAGACAAAAACTATTAAGAAATAGCTCTGAGCCCTAGTATAGATACATTGATATAGATCTCTCTCTTTTGCTTTCTCTCAGCAAATGCACACTCAGAATGACTGTGATTAAACTGGATTTATGCTACGTTGTAATTTACTGTATTTTTTATGGCATCCTTAGTCCATTTTGACACACTAGTGGCACACCACTAGTATCTACTGCAGATGCTCATCTGCTTCAGGGTTGAATGCTCAGAGATATTATTCAGCATATTTTGATTGTAATAATTGTTATATTTGAATTTCTATTGATATTAGAGGTCGGATGGGCAGACTGGTTTGAGCTGATAGGAAGGCTACTAGACTTTTTTGTCCACACAACTCTTGGTCACTGTCATTCTCTTTTTTTCCTCATTCTGATGCTCTGTTTGTCTAAATACATTGAGTTGTCAGTGCGATATTGGTGGATTTCCATATACATACCTCATCAAGTGGCCAGTGAGAGTATTTTTTTATCACTTGCATTGACATTGCAGCAGATGCACTTTATTCCCACTTCTTTTTCCATAATGATAAAGGTAGTCCTTCCTGAACTCTTGTGTTGAGCTTAGATTTGGCTTTGTCTTTTTTTCAAGGAAAGTCCTAGTTTTTTTTAATCTATTGTTTCATATTACTAAATCTATGTCAGTTTCAAAATTTGATCCCTAACTTTTGTTCGGACATAAAAGAGGGAAACACCAGATCACTATTAAAACTTTATTCAATGCTAGTACACAAGCTGTTGAGTCAGAAGAGTTCCATCTCAGGGGTATCAGGAAAACAGAGA
The DNA here is from genome assembly GCA_911649635.1 of Poeciliopsis gracilis. Taxonomy (NCBI): domain Eukaryota; kingdom Metazoa; phylum Chordata; class Actinopteri; order Cyprinodontiformes; family Poeciliidae; genus Poeciliopsis; species Poeciliopsis gracilis. The sequence goes on from CAJVRI010001403.1 coordinate 5,560,908, forward strand.
AAACAGATTATCTTCAGCAGCACATGGGGGTTGTCCACAAGATAATCGGATAACAGAAGAACAGCTGAGCAGGCTGTGTGAGTGGCTGCGTAGCCTGTGTAAGATGGGTAGTTTAGCTAATGTACTGTAATGAAAGTACAGAACGAACTTCTTCAGTTTCAGAATAAAAAAAATAGGACAAAAAGCTTGCAGGTTATTGTAAGTGGATCAAATTACAAGGTCAAAGAGTTAACAGCTCTAGAGCTGCACTGCAAAACTCAAAATTTGCTCTGCTGTTTCTCAACTTTTTCGGAAGTATGTGGTCTGGTTGTAATTCTGAAATGAGCACAATAAACAAGACTTTCAAGATGTGGTACATTCTGTGCAAACTTTATTTTCATAAGCATTTGTGGAAAACAGAGAGGATTAAAACATTACATATATTTATTGGTTTTTAACAGTAATTGTAATGTCCAATGCAAACATGAACAATTCAGCTTTCTCTTAAACGATATAACTCAAGCATGTGGAAAAACATTGTTTGGTAATCAAGTATTTGGGATTCATTTAGCAGTTAATTAATAAACAACTGCAAAATCATACTTCACAAAATCCCAAAAACAAATAAAAGCTGCAACAGCTCTTCTTCAGGCACATCTGTGAAAAGTGAACAATCAATAATTGTCAGTTAGGGCAATGCTCCTTATTCACAATTAGGCTGATTTAGTTTTTGGTTGCCTCATTTTGTGCTGTATCAAGCTGAATATTATAACATATACTTATTTTTGATTTAGAGAACATAATCTGGAGAAAAATACACCGAAATGAATGGGTTTGAAATGTGCAAGGCAATGTGCAATGATTTTTGGAACTTAAGGAAATGTTCTCTTTACGAATGAGTCTTACGTTGTAAAGAGTTGGAATGCTCAAAGTTCCCATGTAATACTCAAAACTCATGAATCCTTCCAGTTAGACACACTTAAGCTATATGCAAGGTTTAACTCTTAAGCAGACCAAGTTTTCGGAGAGCCTCTTTTCGATCTGATCCCACTCCAGGAACCATCATCGCAGTGTAACCCACTGAGTCTTCAGGGGTGTCAGATGAAGATTGAGATGTGGTGGTGGTTTTCATTGACTTGCCATAAAGTTTGTGCTGTGGGTGCTTTCCCTTGTTTTTGTTGTCATCTTGTTTAGTGGAGTACTCCAAACCTTCTGTCTTCAACCCACTGGATTGAGATTGAACATGTAATAATAAAACAGGCTGCTGTTCATCCTTGGATGGCTGATGGACATTAGCACTGTTCTTCAGAGGCCTGTTCTTGGGTTCTGTTTTCTCTTGAGAGGAACAGAACGATGGGTTTCTTGTTGGGTCTGGTGGATCTCTTGTAGGTTTTTTAGAGATAGGTTTTGCTCCATCCTCATGCTTGTGTCCTTTCAGGAGGCCGAGCTTCTGCAAAGCTTCCAGTCTCACTACCTCAGGATTTGTTGCTTGTTTGCCACTTCCTGAAAGGTCTGCTGTTATGGATTCATTTTGAATTTTTGGATATATGTTGGCAGGTATTTTTTTAGGTTTTGGGGGCACAACAGGAGGTACTGCCTTGGGCTTGTTCATGTCTGAGAGGGATTTATCAGGTTTTGTGACACTTCCCAATTTTGAACCTTCCAGGGTTGGTGGACATTGTCTGTCCAAGTCTATAGTGTGATCAACTGTTGGACATAAAGGTGTCTTCTTCTGGGAGGCATTTCTCCGCAAATGAACTAGTGCATCATAAGATAGAGGTCCTCTTGTTAAAGGGACTTCAGCTGGCTTGGCTGAGTTTTCTCTGAGTTTCGTGGAAGGAGGTATCACATTAACCTCTGAAGGTACTGGGGGAGCAGAACGTTTCTTGTTGTGACTGGGAGCTGGTTTGTTGTGCTTGGATCTGACCTGAGACTTAGGAGATGCTGTTTTGTCTACCGGAGTGAGTGATTTGGTACTGGGAACAGAACACTGAGAACCGCTTGCCACAACAAAAGGTGTTGGAACAAGGTAGCTCTGCATGTGTTTGGTGTCAACATTTTTCTGGATGGGTTGGTTACTTGGTTTCTGTGAGCCTGAAACACAAACAAATACAGGTTTTACACCCAAAATACAAGCTTTCCTTTGTTAGAAGATTCAGTTAAAACTGAATCATAATCTAACATGCTCTAAAAATGAACTTACTGTTGTCATTGCTTTTGCCCAGAGAGAGAGACAGGTCAGCCAGTTTGGCTGAAATGTTTCCAGAGGCGGGAAGTTGTTCAGGTTCATCATGTGAAAGTCCACTGTCGTCTTCATTATCCAAAGACTCGATAGTCTCCTCCAAAAACATTAAACAGGCCTTCTCTTCTGCAGAAAGGTGCTCTAGACTATCTTCACTCTGAAACACAAGTGAACTCATGAAGCAAACATAACATAAACATGAATGACATGAACTAAAGATAATAAACCTCAAATACAAAACACCAAGCACTAAAAAAAAAAACCCAAAGACATTATGTAGCATGATGGCCTTTATATTTCCAGCTGCTTTGAAAAATGAGCACAAAGATTTTTAGGTTTTGGAGGCAAAACTTACAAAGCCAGAGTTTGCGCTGACAACGCTGTCGCAGCTACCAGCACTGTCCATGCCATTCATTGTTGCTGAATCAGTCCTGCCTGGCCAGGTATCGCTTTTGGGCATTTCAGTTAGTGGCGCACAATGTTGTTTTCTTCTGTAGAAAGAGTTTAAATCAAGAAAGTGAACAAGGCAACTACAAAATGTATTCATGTAAATAAGATTTACTATCAGAGAGACGGCTACGTAAAATTGCTTGTAATCTGTCATTATTTGTTAAAGACATGCAATGAAGTTCTAATCACATCTAATGTAAATATCTGACATTGATATTTTTTTTCTTCTGTAATAGTCAACAAATTAATACTGCACATTAAAACATACTGTTTACAGCTTTCATCCTCATAATATTTAGATATTGTGTGGAAAATAATTCAGGTTTGCTGCTATGTGTATCTGAAATTGAACCCTACAGTGTGGTAAACATAAAACCACTGTGGCGCCTTTTTTAAGATGTTACTCATGTTCATTACTTCAGACTTTTTTTTCTTGTCTTCCTCTAAGACTGACTTACCCTTTCTTATCTGCTGACCTGAAAAATTGTGTAAGCATTGTTTAGTTGCACAACCGATAAAACATTAATGATTAATTTAAAGGCCTTTTCACGAAAACAAAGGGAAATATGCACTCATTGTAAATATCGGTTTTCCCTAATTCATTCATTCATACATTGATTCTGCTTTGCTCTAAAAAGAATAATAGCATAAAACAAATCAATATAACTTCCTGAAACTGTGAATAATTGACTTATAAACAGAAAGTGTCATAAAATAATATAAAAATAAAGCAATAAAGACTATAGTCAGAAAAGAATTAAGATATGAAAAATTAATCACCAATGGCTTTTGCTCCCCAGTTCCATGTCTGCATTTGTTTTGGATTTTTTGACTAATTATTTGATATGCACATGTAACTCTAAAATCAGGGAGCTCCTTTTGTCTTCAGCTAATTAAGAATTTTATTTATTTATTTTTTTTCAAATGAAATGCTTTAGAATCATCATTTTGCACAGGAGCAGCTACATTAATCTTGTCATCCTATTGGTTTATGGCACACCTATATGATATTCTATTATTTAGAATTTGATAGTATCGACACATATGTAGCACTAGTTGAATAAAAGAAGCCAGCAGAAATACTTAGCCAGAACTAATATTATTGTTGATAACACAAAAGTAATTAATCAGGTCATCAGTTACTCAAATAACACTATTGTTTTATTGTATTGACTCTTTCTTTTAAAGATTGCAGAACTGTAAAAATATTAAATAATTAATGAACTGTGACTGAATTACACCAGGTAGTAAATACAACAGTCATTTTTTTAAACAGTACATGTAGAGCAGCAATCTTGGATCTTGGTTATGCTGGACTGACTTTTAGAGTTGAATAACTGTAAAAGTTTGACATAGTCTTTTATTTTAAGATTACATAAAAGTTTTAAAATGTAAAATGACACATCAAAGAGATCATAAAGTAAAGCGAGCCACATGACCCTTTTTAAATTACTCTTGTAGTTGTCGTTATTATTTTATTATTGTTTGATAACGTACTTTAACTTGTAAAGGACTCTGATTCTTTCTGATAATCACCTAAATTTTATCTGCCAGATTAACTAAAGTTGTATCCAAAATATAATCTTGGGTTTATGCTTTAACATTACATATTGTCAGTCTGCCAACAACTTTAGTCTTAAACTGTTTAAATGTATTTCCTTTTCCAGTTTCACTGAAAGTTGTCTCTATTTCCTCAAGAGTAAATATTTTCTGCAACGCTGGAGTGACTCACATGCACAGAAATTTCCAGCTACAAAACCCCAATTTCAAAGAATACCAGGCTATCATACCTTAGTGCTTGACAGATAGCTCCTGTCCTACCCAGCCCATGTGACTTGGATTACAGCACACATGGCACTCCTAATCTTACTTTACTGGATCAGTTTCAGAGGAAGTGGAGGGTGGCAGTACTGGACTACTGAAAGCTATTCCATATCCAGTTTATGCATGTTACTATCTAAATCCTTTATAGTGCAAATGGTAGGCACTAAACACTACTGCTAAGATGTGTTATATCTTTACCAGAGCATTGCCATTTTAAGCTAAAGATGTGTGTTAATGTTGCTGTTTCCCAAATAGTGCTGCAGATTTCGTGTAAAAGACCCTTCAGTATGAACCTTAAACACTCACCAACAAACCTTGGGATGCATTTCAACACCTGAGGCAAGGGCAGCAGGACAGAGACACAATAACATTGAAGGCACAAAAGCACTTGTGTTCACTGTGCAGGTTTTGGTATGTCAATCCAACTCTGTAAAACTTCCGAGGCCCTGTTGCCACAGAAGTAGGTACTGGGGATATCTGTACTACTGGAGATACAGTTGAATGTATAATTCTGAACAATACAGAGTTGTTGATATTTTGATAAGGTTAAGTTTGACATAACCTGTGGAAAATACCCCCAAACATCTTACTAAATGAAATTTTTGGGGGTCACATTTTTTTCTAAATCATTACCATAGAGATATGACGTTTTTGTTTATTTAGTTCTTCTGGATTGTAAAAATGTAATTCACCAAGCCTTTATCTCGACAAAGACACTTTTATTACCCACAAAACAAGGATATGGAACATTACCACCATCATGTTCTATGAGGCAGAAAATATAGCAATAAATTTAACTGCCTCAAGGGAGTTATGTAATGAGCAACATCAAACCTTTTTTTGTTTTCCCAGGGCAACAATAAATCTGTATCTATGTTTTAATTAGGGCCTAAGTTCATTTTTGCACTCTTTCATGATGTGTGCTATATTCATTAGAACATCCACTGATCATTAAAACCTAAAAATGTAAAACTTTGTTATAGCTAAAACTTAGGTAGTGACCTGATTGTCACTTGAACTGTCAACAGAGTAAAATATTCTAAGTAGAAATCGCTGAAAGTGGTTTGAAACATTTATTTCATGAAGACAATTAAATATATTAATGGACTGAATTCTTTATCTATGGATGCATGACAATAGCCAGCTAATACATCGCTGTATTAGTGATAATGAGTGATAATGAAGTGATAATGATGCCTACCTGCCTGAGTCCTCGCGCAGCCCGCAGGTAGGACAGTCATCCTCAGGCCCGCATTCAATTGTGCGCGAGGTAAAGGCGAGGATCTGAAAACACCTGCATGGACTTTGAGCTCTAAGCTCTCAGCCAATCAGATGGCAGCACTGTCCTCGAGGAATGAAAGGCTGTCAGCGTCATTTTAAAAACAATTGTCTGTTTTGTATTATTTCAGGATCAGCAGGTTCGAGTCAGGCTTTCTGTAGAACTTATTTGACAATAAGCTAATTATATTAAAGTGCTTTAAATAATGTGATTTAATGTCAGCCGCTCTTCATGAGTAGTTTTTTCCCGTCATCGGTTTGTAGAGGCACTGAAATGTTATAACGTTCTCAAAAAGATATTTGCAAATCAATGATTTGCAAAAATCTTTTAGAGTTTAAGAAAAAAAAAGATTGCGTAATTAGGATAGAAAACAGATCAATTAGTTTGGGTTGAAGAAGTGATCGCACCTCTTGATCTTTAGTCTCTAGCAGTGGTGACTGCTGCAGTTGGTCAAACAGTGACCTGAATCCTATTAACTGAGGGTAGCTTAAAATAACGTGGTCTAATCTCACAATGACTTAAAACAGGCAGTGACAAACTTCTTAGTTATTGTGAGAAAATATGAGTTATATTTTTTAAAAATGATACAGCTATCACAGAACACAATATTAAAAGTTTTTCAATTTTTTTCCCCAAAATAGTTTAATTCAAAAATAAAAACAAAAACAACATATGTGTAGATTCATTACTGTGAAATATTCCTAATTTTTATTCCTGCCAGTAGGGATGACCATGCAGCTAAAGCAATTAATGTTTCTCCTTTGACCAACAAATTTTTTTTAATACATATCAATCTGTGACTCTGCTGAGTCACCCCATATATTGATTAAGCCAGCCAAAGTTTATGGCCAGTCAAATACAATGATGCACTGGTTGATTGAGGAGTGGCTCGATACAAGTCATGTCCTGGATATATCTGTATTATGGCTCTTAAAGAAATGAACACCAGCTGCAGTATGCCTTGTAAATCTCTCCAAAAATCTTTATTAGGCTTCACAATTTCTTCTTGACTGAGGCACACACTCCTTATGGCAATTTGGAGAATTAACCTAACAGTCATTTTAGTGGGAGGTACCAGAATAACCAGAGAGAACACACACATGAACAGGAAGTACAGAAAAGTCTCAGACTGGGAGTTTAATCCTGGACCTTCTTACTGCAACAATACTACCAACTGTGTCCCTGTGCAGCCTGACTGCAAGACTACCTGTGACTGTGAATTGTTTATGCAATAAAACTCAAGACAACGCTCTTGGCTATAGCTTTTATTTGTGACAACACTGGAAAAAAAAATAAATCAAGTAAACCCAGTTATTCCATAGTGCTTTGTGTGCAACATTCATTGTTGTTTAGTCATGAAAACCTGGTAAATACAAACAAGATATTTCATTGTTTCACCTTATGCAAGCTCATTAACCCAGAATCATTGCTAAACAAACTACAAAATGTAAATGATGCACAATACACAATACATAAAAAATATAACTCTAATTTGTGTTATATTGGTATTCTTTATACCCAACTCCTTACCACCACACTGTTGGTAAGTACTGTTTAAAAAGTATTAAATCAATCCTTCCACAGTCGGAGTTACCATTTGGCCACAACTCAGTACCAATATTGTCATAACAAATGTGTAAAAAAGAAATACTGGTTGAATGCAATGTTGGGCAACAAGAAAATTGCCTGAAGAAACAAAAACTAAATTACCTCCAAATAAACTTTCTTTGACCTGGTTGTTAAATTAGTGTAATTTCATGCAAAGCAGTGATGCCTGACTTAATCATAAAATGTGAGAACATGCTCCAGTTGTGCAAGATGTACAGTAGAAGAGTGGCAAACGTAAGTCAACATGCACCAAATACTAAGACCTCAAGTCTCATTAACACAGAAACAGGTGCAGTTTTCTGTTACATTAGAAGTTAAAGGGTTAAACCTAATGGTGAATGAAATCATAATTGAAACAACAAAAATCTCTTAAATATTAGATCAGAAAATAAACAGTTAAGGTTAATTAGCAAAAAAGAACAAATTACTGAGTAAAGCTGATCTCATTCACATACCTTATAGTTAGGATTTCTAGACCACACCTCTCACACTGTTAAACTACACAGTTTTAATACATTTGTTTTTTTTTTCTCTCTTAAATGTGCAGCAATTCAAAAATACAAAAGACTTTCACAGCATGATATTTAAAATCTGTAAGCCAGAATTACAAACTCCTGTGAACCTGTAAAACCAATCAAATAAATCATGAGCTACACATTTTGTAAAATGAGTTTACAGCACCTTTGTTATTTTAAACAAAACAAGATCACTGGTCAATGGCAATCTTCACACCAATAACAAAAAGGACATACTTGAGCTAATTTGGACACACTTTGCTATATATTTTCATTTAAAATGTGTTTATTAAATCTTAATGACAACTGCTCCATAAATTAAGACAGATGTCATAAACAGCACATTTGCAGATGTATGACTCCATCTTAGCAATAAAACACATTACTTGTGCTCAACATCTAGATATCTGAAGCTAGACAAATAATCTGACTAATTAAATTCTGACATCTGTCTGCAAGCAGAAACACAATATTAGAAAACCAACATGGATAACAGTCATACTTGCTGTGCTGTGTTTAAGACAACAGTGAATCAGATCACATCTCAGTACAAATAATTCTTAGTCGTTGTCCTCAACCCTTTGCAGAGACATGTACAAAGTAAGTTTGGTCAGTCGCGGGTTAAGTAGCGGCAATTTGGTGCATTTTCAACTCGACGCATAAGCCACATTGGTTCCATCAATGAGATGAGTGATCGCAGCAGACCAAAACAAATCCTAAGAATTGTTTGCATATATAACTTCACTCCACTGAAAATATCTGAAACGACCCATTACCAACCCACAAGATGAATTAGTAACAGAGTACTACAGTAGCATTTTTGACCTTAAGAGCTTTCAGCAGTTAGAAGGTAATACTGAACCAATTAGAGGCTTAACACAGTGTCTGAGGATTCTCCAAATATGTCAAAGGATAATGTGAGGTAGAGGATAACACAAGCAGGCCAACAGACTTTGCTGGACATGAGGGCACAGGAGTTGGAGGTGGTCGTATCTGTGAAAGGGAGAGAAGATAATACAGCTTTCACACTTCTCCAAAATTGGTGTGGCCTGTCTCCTTGGCATGCTCACGGGCCTCCTTTTGTCCCACCAGGCCCATCTGGCACACCATGCAGCGCAATGCAAAGCGGTTAACATCCGTGAACTGACGCTTGCGGCGGGCCTCGTCCGCTAGCTCAAGGGCTTGGGCCAAGATGATGTCATCAGTGGTAGAGAAGATAGTCTGAGGTGGGGTATCAGAATGGGGAACCTCTTTTTGCAGAGGGTCATAGTGGATGCCGTCGTAGATGAGCAGGACGCGTTTTTTGTATCCAGCATCCTCTCCGAATCTATCTACCCGAACTGTCTGGGTGTCCACCACGCAGATCTCACACTGGTAAAACTTAGACAGGATGGACACCTCAATGGCTCCCCCCCAGGTGTCGTCACGTTTTATCCAGGCGCAGTATTCCTCGTTGGTTTTTCCCAGGACTGCCTCACAGTAAGCTGTAGAGTCACTTGACACTATCTGAGCTATAAGGCTGCGCATTTCGGGGGCACAAGCGGGGTCATACACACCTCCTTCCACTACATAATTCACACTAGTAAAGAGGCAGGAGTTGTCTGCAGGGACGACTCGACGTGCCAGCACAGGAGAGAGTTGCAAGTGGGGCGCTTTCACTATGGGATGATCCTGAGATTTGGACTTGTTCTTCTCCTCTTCAACAATGAGTGTGTCTCCTGTGTAGAATGATACAATAACCCAACACTTGATTTATTTATTTTTGTATCAAGCTGATTGAGAAGGAACAAAGAAATATTATATTGAATAAAGGTATCCAACATTAGCTCATAATAAGATAATATTGCTATTCTCTTTGATCTACTCCTAAAAATTAAATCTCATATTTCTCATTCAAGATTCTATTTCTGAGTTTAACTGATTTTTTTCTCGCTTTCGTTTCTAAAAAAAATAAATAAACAAATAATTTGCAATTATATTTTCAACAAGCTACTTGTATTTCAATTGTCCCTTTTCTGAGTTGAAGGATTTTTTATTACAAAAGCATAGTCATAACATTAGCAGAATAAAGACACAATTTTACCAGAACACATCTTTCTTAAAATTATTTCTTAAAAAGTCGTTTTAGTGAGAAATAAACTTTGATAGAGCTACCAGCATGACCAGCTCAGTTCTTGTAGCCCTTTCTTCTGTTTCTAGAAGTAGATCTAGACAGTATTTTTATAGAAAGTAATTAAGTACTCTTTATTTTAATTTTTTGTTATTTTTCAAGTTGGAATTCTCATTAAATTTGTAGTTAGTTTCTATATTATTACTTAATTCTGGTAATAGTATGACTTTATTCTCATACTACTACAACTATATTTTGGTCGTAGTATTACTTTATTCTCGTAATTAAAAGAAGGAGAAGCTGTAAAACCCGCTTGTCAATCTAATTCTATCTAATACATTTAGAGTATAAAAGGCACACTTTCATTTTTTGTGGATTATTACAGGAGTACACTGAAACTCCAATAAGTTAGTTTTGAAACAAATATAGATATTACATCGTTGCATATTCCTGATTCTTAAAAATTCACTTCTTTGAATCATTGTTAGTATTTTAAAAACTTTAAAATACTTCATTTAATGACAGCGTATCATCCGTAGATTTTCCCCGTGTGAAACATACCTGATTTGATGGGATAATCTTTTAAATGGGCATCTAAATTTCGGAGATCAAGGCTCGATGGTGGGTAGCCAACCATTATTTTCTGCACATTGCATGGGATCCCCGTTAACTCCTCCACTTTGCTCTTCAGCTCCTGGACGCAGGACTGGTGAGTCAAACCTTGCATTATGTGGCTCCCGTTTTTGGTCTTACAGCGAAGCCGCAACATCTTGCCTGCAACAAGTATGTAATGTCAAATCTTTGTGTTAAATATCTCTCAAAACCTGTGGAGTATGGACATACTCATTCACAGCCACAAATAAGAAAAAAAGCATGAATTTAATTAATTTTACAATTAAACTGAATCTCCACAAGGCTGCAGTGGCCAACATGTTGGGCAATTATAGTTCTCTTTGAGAGATTTTTTATATTTATTCAGGTCCAGCATCTAATCTGGTGGATTTGTTAGAGTTTATCTGCAAGTTTTTTTCGACTTATTCTGTCTTCATTGTTGCATAATACTGAAACAGTATGAGATAGATCATTTATTTTAACCCAAAATAAAATGCTTATAAGAAATACAGCTGTGTTGACATTTAACACAGTTAACATTTTTATTTCTGAGTTTATTATTAACATTTAGAACACTCCAGGCAAACCACTGGAAGTCAGCATATTTTCCAGTGAAGACATGCTGACTGTCTTGAACTAAAGTCCATGTTATGATCATTAACAATTTTTTTGGATTTAACTGATGGGAGAAATTCTGAGCCTGTATTCTCTGAATTACCTCCAATGGAGCCCGTTATGATTCAGTCATGATCTGACGTACTCCGGCAGGAAGCTATCACAACCATGACACGGCTAACCCACTGTAATCCGTGATTTAACTTTTTAAACAAAGCAGCACAGGTTTGGAATGACAACAGAACTGCTGACCAGTAGGAGAGTAAACACGCGAATGCTCCACTGCTTTGTTTTGGCTTCTTTGTTCCAGTTAACGACTTCATTCATTATCACGGTCCTACATACAGCTGGCTAATCTAATAATTCAGCCCTAAACTGCCAAATTTAGATTTTATACCATAAACTTGTAAAATACAGATTTTAACGACAATGTGTTCGAACAGTTTGAGGAGATAAATGAAAGAAACACCCGTCTGAGAGATGTTTACGCTGGCTAACCATGACGTTAATTGTGTTGCTAACATTAGCAGGCTAAGTTAGCCGTCAACCTATCTATGCTCACAAAACAGTTCGAGTGTAAGCTTTATATATCGTTTACCTCTTTAATACATCAATCATTTGGCAAGTCTGAAATGTTACACGATACGTTAAACTTTCAGAAACAGCAAAGTCTGTTGTTGTTTTCTTACCTGACGTTGACTTCTACCCTGCTTGCCTTAAACAAAACACGTAGAGCGAAAGGAAGTGACGTCAGCAAAGTTCTAAGTGAAAACAATTAAACCCATACTTTTATTTTTTGTTCATAACCAGGGGCACTGTAAAGGGGCATAAGTTATGACAATTATAAGGGCCCCTGACAAACAGGGGGCCCTGCACAATTTATTTATTTATTTTTTGCTCATAGAAATGAAAAAAACATTGGGGCACAATATGATTAATTAGAAAATTAATCATATTGTGTTTTCGAAGATTGTTTTTAGCACTGAAAAATTTACGTTATCCTTCCCAGACCAAAAAGCAGACATCCATATTTGCCCTGAACCCCCTGGATCTGCATGAAATGGTTTGTTCCTGCTTGGAGCCCTGACTGTCAACAGAAGTCAGTAGAAAACAAGAACAACTGTGGCAGATGCTATGCTGCTAAGAAAAATAATAAAATCAAGTAAAAAAAAGAGAGAGAGAGAGGGAGAGAAAAAGGGGAGTGTTAATTTGTAACCCAGTTTTTTTCCGAGAGGTGGGTATACTGTGTGAAATTATCAACCAGTTAGCATAATTAACTTAGCTACAGATTACTATTTGCCTCCTTTTCATTAGAACTTTATGAATTAAGGAAAAAATTACCAACATATTAATATATGTGCTATACTCTGTGCTATGCTGCAGCTAGCATAGCCTGCTGTGGGTGCTCAGTCTGGTTAGCATAGACGTAGACCTGTCACAACAGATTTTGCTGAGCGATTAATTGTCTAAAAAATTATTGATAAATATTGTTTGAATACCTTTTTACAATGATTTAATGGAAATTACGTAATAATACATGCAATTTCCTGCTAAAGATAGATACACTTTATTTTCAAAAAATACTTAACACTGGAACTGATAAACAAAATAAACAACAAAAAATAAAAATAGAAATAAAATGGAGTCTCAGTTTCCATGAACAAAAAATGGAGCGTTGGCCTGTTGAATGTAACAGCTGGCCAATCAGAAAGCGCTGAGGAGAATCCCAAACAACTGACACGGGCAACCCAAAGTCCAGCGGACATGGGAGATGATATGTGGAAACAACATGAATGTTTATTCAACATTTCATGCAAAGAAAATATAAATAACCAATAACTACTGCAGTTGATGAAGCCAGTAGCTTTTCAGCTGTTCTTTGTTACAGTGACCTAAATAGATTATGATTTTCCTTCAGTCAGGACTGACACTAGCCGAATGCATTGCAGATAGATTATAGTAAAACATTAATTAATGCCTGGTTTTAAAATTATTTAACTGGACTTATTATTTTGTACCCATTGTTGGACACCACCCGATTCGATCAAACCCTTTTACCTAGGATTTCCGTCGGCTAATGTGTGGACTTTCAGGTTTTCAAAATGGGCCGACAATGGGCTCTAAGACTGTGTAGTGTGCACTGGGCATTATACTAAGGAAATGAGGAACAAATGATCAGTGGAGAGCATCAGAGTTGAGCCAGACCAGGAGTTTAAAGCGAGACTGCTTTCTTGCACAAACGCTTCTCTCTTCTAATGTTATTTTCTATCTACAGAGATTGTTGAGACATTTGTAGGCCAAAAAGATATTTTAAGCTCTATATAATGTCACTAGAAGTTCTTACATATGTATGCATTACCTGCTGTAAGTATTGATCTCTTCACTTTTTGTTTTAAAAATATTGATTTGTAAATGTTTCTTTTGCCTTAATTAATTATTTTGTAATTGTGTTATTTGTATAATTTTATTTTATGGTTTGTTTTTCATTTTAATCTTTATAGTGCCAGATGTTGCACATAACTTTATGTGTCATCAGACACATTTCTCAATGTGTCTCATGTAAATGTAAACATGTAAATTTTTAAGCTTTATCTTTTTATCTGCTAAAATTCCCAATGGCATCACAGATATGGGTCTTAAAATGGATTTCTGACAGATAAATACACTATTCAGGCATTAAGACAACTAATAAGTGGTGAAAATGGAATTGATTCCTTCTAAAAAATTGCAGCTGTTTGTGGGTGGAAAATATTAAGCAGGAAGGACACATTTTGTCCTCAAAGATGGCAACAAGATCATTGGCAAGCATGGCTCGGTGACGCGACAAGCGACACAAGCTCAAACTGTTTATGGAATGAATACTAGTTCTGTTAGAAATGTGTCAGAAAATGATGAATCACAATTTGCTGTGTATTGGGTTGCATGCTGATCATACTGATCACTGGATCAGTATTTTTATTTTATTTTTTTTTTACTTTTGATAAAAATGAAAAAGCTAAAAAAGACAGAAACATAAAAATTCCTTTATTTATTTGATTACATTCTCTCCAGGTCAGATGCAATTGATGATGTCTATCCAATAAGAGTCCCTACTACAGAATGCTTGTGCAGCATATACATAGGTTTTCATTGCAAAAATATTTCTATGTCACCTACATTGTCCTATGTGAAAATAGCTTATTTATAACATTCTTTATTATATGGAGATGCTTATTTCTTGCAATATATTTGACATTTACTAAGGCATTGCAATATTTACACAGAAAATGGTACCAAAGCTGTCAAATACAGCATGCTTAGGTTGACTATTTTCTTTTGGTGCACATGCACTACTGTATATCAGTGATAAGGGTTTTCAGTTTCAACATGCATAAAGACAAAGTGCTTGAGATAAAAGCAACATGTTATTTTTGCGCTCACATGTTCATATCTGGAGCAGGAACCCTTCTGTTCCCTGTAATCTTGATATTATCTAGAATGTGGTAAAAAATTAAAAGGAACAAGGCCCTCCATTGTTTTGACTCATAAAAGACCAGAGAAGCTGTGAAGAAAAGCGGAGCAGGATCCAACCTTCACTCAGAAGCGGACACAGCCACTAGTTTCTTCGCTGCTGTCAAAGTCGATTCCTTCACACAGGGAGTCCTTGGCAGAAAAAAAAAAAAAAAAAGAGATGTAACCAATATTTATAAATCATTTTCTTAGAATATAAAATAGTTTGAAATAACTGATAATCTCTCCAGATGCCCAGTAGAAGTGGAAATTTAGATAATTATTTCGAAAGCAACAGTGTTTCTTTAACAAATACAACATAAATGAACGAATTAATAATTAATGTAATTATGGTTTCTGTAATCCTATAATCTTGTACAACTTTAAGACAATTCTGGGCAGCTGTTTACACTCATGTTAGGCTGAAATTTTAATGGATATTCCAAATCTTTCTTTTTTCAGAATGGAAATATTGTTAAATTAATAACTAAAGATTTTAAAGAAATGAATGAAGAAGCTTATATCCACTGCAGACTTTTTCCAAATCCATACATGGTCAAAATGACACAAATAGGAAAATACATTTATGCCCCCAATAATGTCTAAAGAGAAAACATGTTTTCTTCATAGCCATAAACCAGCTGGTGGAATCATTCTGTCTGGCTTTCTGAACATTGCTCTTGTCAATATTGATTGAACTAATTTCAAATGGTTGGATCCCTGGCACAGACTTCTAAACATAGTTCACAAACGCTCTGTAGGGTTCATAAGTTTAATATTAATTTGCTTGTTCCATTCCAGACCAATTTTTGATGTGTCCAATTGAAACACCCAGTTGAGTCCAACTTTCAACCATTTATCTGTTGATTTGAGGTGAAGTTAATTAGTTGATGATTCCCTTTATTAATTCTTACAATAATTTGCAATATCAGGTCAAAACAAACTTTTATGATGCTACTGTCATCATGATTGACAAATGGAACAGAGTTCTAGATTTGAAAGTATTACCTTTATTGATTGCTGTCTCATCTAGCTATAAAACTTTTTTTCCAGAAGGCATTTGGCTTGTCGTGTGGCCAGCTCATTTTTTTTTCTTGCTTAGCAGCTTCTTAAAATCCCTGAAACAAATCTGGTACTGGCAGTATCACTGATGTTTAACATTTAGTTAATGACAGGTTTGACTCTTGACAGTTCCTAGGTTTTTCTTCAACATCATCAACCAGTTCCTTTCATCTGAGACAAACAGGTTGAGGAAGGTGGTTAAAACTAGTGTCCTCTAACATGGTAATGATCACAAATGATCATCAAAACTGATATTACAGTGAATAAGACAATCCCCAAACCTATCTGTTAAAAAGTTGTGAATTATGCCAGAGTCTGTATCAGGAACAAACCAATTTTGGTCTCCACTGGTGGAAAGAAGAAAGATGACAATGCGGTCAGAATAATCCCACAAGCTTACTGACGGCAAAACAGAAAGTTTTCTTATGCTTCCAATTCTAGTCTCTTAAAATGACTGACATCATAGCCATATAATCAGTCCACATTGGCGAAAAAACATTGTTCTAGCCGACTTTTAAAATCTAAACATAAAAACACTGATGTCCATGTGAACCACTTGAACTTTCCCGAAGCAGCTATTGATTTCTATAATATACAGTATGCATCCAATCAGTGAATATTTTTTGTCAATATTTTAGTACATCAAGAAATCTCAAGACCAACATCATTAAATCTCACAGATAATAATGTATGAATTAGCCTTACGTCAGAGTGTCAGTTAATCAATGTATGATAGTGTACTTTAGATAATGTTGCTGAGGCAATAAAAAACCCGATAGTAACTTTCACTGTGAAATAATAGAAACCAGATCAACTGAAAACCATAAAAATAAAATAATACCACAAAAAAATCTTAATTATTACACATATATTCACATATAGATCATCAGACAATGAATAGAAGGATGGTAAAGAAAGTAAACGGTTGGCTACTGATACTAAGTCTCAAATACTCACAAACAACTGCTTCCTGTCCGAGACTGTAACACAAGTTTGGAAAAAGTGGAGAGAGAGAACACAGATAGAAATGGGGAGAAGGGCAGAAGCTCTGTACCATAATGCAAGGCCAATGAAGGACAGTACTGACATATATGAATATGCTCGAAATGTTACGAATATCATACAAATTACTTAATTATTTAATTATTTATTTTTGTATAGTATAGTTCTTAATCTGGGACCTGAGTCCAAATTTTGTGCCATGAACAAGCAAAGTGGTATGACAATAAGAAATTCTTGAATTATTTTTTTTCTCCTAACATTTGCAAAACATTTATGTCATATTTGTTTGATTATTTGAAGGTAGTGATTGTACAAAATACTCCTAATGTTTGTGTGTCATTTGTTAACAGAAAAGCTTAACAACAAAGCAAAGAAGTTACATGCTATTCTGCATATTCAAGCTGGGGACAATGTTTTGTTGAGGTACGGATCATGCGGGATGATCAGTAAAAGGAGAAAGCAGCTTTTTCAAGATGCAAAACATGCCCGGAGAAAGAAATACAAACACAGCGGTGAAATTTATGTAAGTCATTTGCAGCTTACAAACACTGAATCATCAAGAAAGTCCAGAACTGAGTCAAGAGGATGTTTAACACAGGGTTACAACTGTGGTGGAAGGTGACTGAATACAGGTGACGGTGAGAGACTTAGAGGGTCAGCCGGTAATTCTCCCACTAACTTGGCTTTGCAGTCTCTCTGGCATCAGAGCCGAAGGGGTAGGGGCGAGCGGTAGCCAGGGCTGATTTCCTGCGCTGTAGAGCCTGGGCCGCTTCACCTGGTCGTAACTGGACAAGGGAGTGTAACTATTCCGGCGATGTATGAGAGCAGAATCCCTCGGAACCTTATCCTGGTCAGAAGATGAAATACCGCAAGTGTTAAAGGAAAAAGATCTGGGGACAGATGAGACGGGGGAGCCACCTGAATGGACACAGCCATTCTAAATACCTGCCCACAATAATGGACAGATACAGTGGAGCTCTGACTGAGGAGATAAAAATCTGCATCAGAAAGTATGTATCTGCAGAAGGGTTTTAAATCTTTTCATGTTTTGTCACATCTGAAATATACATGTCTGAAGTGGAAGGATGAGGAGGATACATTTATTACAAATAAAAATAAAAAAATAAAATTTCACTGTCGTGTCTTTGTGCAACAACAATAAAATAAGTCTAAAATCTGAAAAATGTAGAGTGGATTTGTATTCACCACCTTTGTTCTGGTACACCTAAATAAAATTCAGTCTAACCATTTCCCCTGTTTTGCTCTATGCAAAAACAGCCACAGGTGGTTCATAGACTGTAGAGGGATTGAAAATAAGTGCACATCAGACTTTTAATAAATAAGATATTATTTTCTTTCAATTTTACATAATGCACTGCTTTTTGTTGGATTACCAAATTAAAGAATATCGATAAAATCTCAAGAAGTTCAATGCTCTGTATGCTTTTATATGGCACTGCGTTTAAAGTAGAAATTTCTGGCCTAATTGTGCCTCACACTCTTTTTTTCAGATACACACAGTAATTGATTCAAGATGCAGTCATATTTAATGGCAATAATGCAGTCAGCCGAGCAGTTTGCATTATCAGGCACAGCTTCCAGAGAACTAAAAGATGAGTAAAAGTAAACCTTATTTAAAAGTGTTAGGTTCAGAGCTCAAGCCAAGCTGGTTAATTAAAGTTAAAGATAGAAGAGGCAGAACAAAACTGGGCTGTACAGAAAGGCATTAGCAAAGCCTCACATGAAGGGATCCAGTGCAGCTGCGGCGCCAATGTGTTGAACTAACAGTCACAACACACAACACTTTGGTAGCATTTAAATCGGATGCTGAAAATTTCAATCAATCAAATTGATAAAAATATGTCACATTTAATGCATTAACTCAACACAGTAGCACTAAAATTAGCAAATGGATATCAATCGTAGTTTTTGAAACTCAGACTTACAAGTGGCCGGTCTCGGTGTGTATTTACCGCCTCCACATTCAGATAAAACATCTCCACCTTACAACCTACAAGAAAGAAAAGTTTGAAAACACTGGATGCTTGTGAATGCTGCTTTTTAACTAGACAGTTGCAGTTACTGATATAAAATTACCATATGCAACTGGAGTTAGCTTAAGGACTGTATGGAGTGGACATTTCATGTAAGGGAGATCATCTGTGGAATAAAGAACAAAGTATTTCATATACCAGCATCTTCTTGTGAGGTTAGCTACACATTATAGCGTGTCTATGTGTTTGTTTGACCTGCACCCTTGTCCAGGAAGTAAGCCAAGAGACAGCGCATCACCGCCTGGTGGCAGATAACCAGAACATTACCCTGTCTCTCCAACTCCATGATAACAGGCTCAAGGCGCTGTACAAGATCTTGGTAGGACTGATGGAGAGGAAGAGACAAGAGGATATAACAATTGCTACATCAACAATATGGCTAACTATGAGAAAGTTAATTGTTTCCATGAATAAAAAGTGGAGGCTGCAGGGGATTGGTCCTGATGGTCACCTCTCCACCTGGGTAGCGGTAATGGTATTTATCCTGGTCTCTGAGAGCAAACTCCTCTGGAAAGGTCTCCTGGATCATTTGATAAGTCATCTCCTCACACACACCCTTGGGAACAATAATAAAATAAATGTTCTTGTATAATAGCAGAAGCAACAGTTGATATATTTGACAGTAAAATGTATCAAACAATTCTGGAAAAAAACAAAAACAAAACAGGAATAAAGAAATGGAATTCCATCTCCATAAAGACTATCTCAGCAAGCCACTTTTATCAATAAATAGGGTTGAGAATCAAACATATGGGTAATGTTTATATCAACCTCATATGGTTCACATACACTCAACAAGACGGTTCTTTGATTTTGGCTTGTGTGAGATATTTTGTCCTTCTAAACCACAAGACTTCATAAAGCTAACTAGTTTACTAAGTGTATAATGAGGTGAATTGGGTTCTTTGGTACTGACAGCATCGATCTCGTTGAGGATTTTCCACTGCTCATACGGCACACTGAGTTCCTCTGCTGTCTGGATGGTCCTCCTCAGCTGGCTCGTCCACACCTTCAAATCCGACAGCTCATACTCTTCAATGAAATCTCTCAGGGCATGGGCAAACTGGGAAATGAGGAACAGGTGGAGGTGAGTTTGATTATTTTACTTGGCATTGTTCTTTTATCATGGAAAAACAGAAAATTAGAAGAATCAAATAATAAAAACAAGAGTTGTGTGTATTTTAGCAGTTTTCAGCTCCCAGAAGAATAAATGCTGTTTTTGTGTTATTCGTTAGGCTAAGGACTAAGGTGTGAATTGAGTTTAGGTTAAGTTATGAGTTAGACATGTACTAGCAATTATTAGGTGCAGGGCAAGGATTGGGTTAGGCCATAGAAATAAATGAAAAATGAATGGAAAGAATGCATAGTTCATGTAAAGATAGAAAGATGTAATAAGTGTGTGTGCATGTCATACAACAGTAAGGTATGGCATTTTCTCATCTTAAGATTGGCTTTGCAGCCAGTAAACAACAGGCTGTTATACCTTTTTTCCTCTTGGAGAAAGCTCAGCGTCTCCTCCAATCCGTCCTTCCACATTGTGGTTGCTCTCTCCGTGTCGACACAGGTAAATGGAGTGTGAGTGGACATGGATGTTCATGAGGTAATAGACTATCTTGCTTTGGATGTAATCCTGCACTCGGTTCACCAGAAAACGCTGGCCCACATTTATAACTTTGATAAAAGAGAGGTCCCTGCAGGGGCATTGGAGGAAATGTCTGGTAAACTTCGCCATCTGGTGTTTGATTTTTGAATCACAGCTTTCTACACTGTCAACATTACTTTTTTCTTATAGCCACGGTGAAGAGATTGTTTACTGTATAAAGTATTTGACAAATTCTTACTTGTCATATTCATCAGGATCTAATGGTTGATAGGTGATCTTGTAGCACTCAATCCGTTTCAGGAAATCCTCCATTACCCTCTCTCTGTGCTTCTCAGGGTAATCTGGACTGGAGACTTTAACTTCCTAAAAGACATGGGACCTGTTTAAATATCTTTAACAAGCAGTGCATCTATTATTGTGAACATTACCAAATCTAGGCTGTGATAAAGATCAGAAGTCATAGTCAAACCTTTACAGACGGGTGACATAAGTTCATACCAGAATATTAGCAGCAATGACATCTGGGTCATCACACACTGACTCCACAAAGAACACCTGTTGGAAAAAGAGCAGACTGCTTGGTCAGTTTACACTGATCATTTGTGACATTCACATTTGACTACGTCACACAGTTTTCCTTAAGGAAAATGTTATAGACATGTTGAAATGTTTTATTCAATTGTCAATTTGTGCTATTTCTGAGAGAATGATTGATAGGTCTTTAATAGGGACTGGATCAAATTGAGATTATTTGATACTTCACTTTGAAAATGGGGAAGAACATCATGCAACACAGTTTTTACTAAACAAGTCAGAGCAATGCTGCTTGAAGAATTGTGTTTTGTATTTAGCTTTATTCAGTATCCAAATTCAACTTTGGGATGACACAGTATGCATGAGTTGCATTGAAAACGATTGAAGTAAGAAGTTACTTCTAAGCATTGATTATTGTTGGCCAGGTGCATAAAAAGTTAAAGTTTTATTAGATTTCTGTACGCCTTACATTTGGTTGCCCTATTATGCTCTGAGTGACAAGAGACATAGATGTTAGAATTGTTTTTTATTTCTGTTCAGATGTATTTCATATGTAAGTGATTCTAAAGATGCTTAAAGAAATGTCCTCTTTCTCGAATCCTAAGTGCTGAACAGTTTCTCTTGCCGTCTAAAGGGACATATACATCAGGCACTTCTGAAATTAATGGGGATATCCTCATTAAGATATGTTCTTTTTTCAGTACATTTTCACTCTGATTTATTTCACTTGCTGCCAGTGAGTACTGTCTGACTGCTGCCTCTGGCAGAGCTGACCTAGTTCCGTACCGCAGTTTATGGAAAACAGGCGCAGTCAGACAGAATGTCAGCAGAATCGGAGGACACCGAGCTTCGAGGGATATTACCCTCAGACACCTGAGTACTTTCGATTCATTTAGCTAACCTGGGAAAGAACTTCATCAAATCAGCACAGAATAGAGAAAGGTTTAAGGGATAAGAGAGAAATTATACAGCAATGAAGGAAAAAGGTTTGCAGAAAGGGAGATCATGTTGGATGGTCACCCCATCAGTTTTATGGTACGATTTAAGACGTTTGGGAGAAGAATAATCCCTAGTTCTCTCAATATCACAACAACACGTAACATGGTGGCACCTAAGACATGAGAAAAATACCAAAATGTTCACTAATCGAAAACTGAAAACACCTAAAGTTCAAATCGTTAATGGATTTTAATGCTTCCAATAAAAACACAAATTGAAAATGTACTATATTTGCTGCACCGAATGAACAATGTGTGTCAAAAAAATTATTTTGTGGAGCAAAACAAATTTCCACTCAAAAGGAAAAAAAAAACAAAAACACAACCTAATTAAAACTGGTGATGATTGACGTGGGAATTTCTGACCAAATAATTTCCGATATCTGTTGCTGTCCTGTTGCTTATCATTTTATATCAAATATAAGCTACCCCTACGGTTTTAATCATTTTAAAGATGTAGATTGTATTATTGTCTATGTTATTTTTTGTGACGTATGTGGGTTTCTCTTGCAAATGATTGATAAGTCTCAGGAGAATTTTCCCATATGAATAAAGGATTATTAATACATTTATGATATGCAGCATGCTGTATTTTACTGAGCTTCAACACCTGCAAAACACAACTCAAATCAGTTTTAAAAGCAGACTGAAAAAATCCTTAGTGCAACCAGATATAGTCTTTGTAAAATTACAAAAATTAGAGTAACACCATGTAGTTCTAAGCATTTTTCTCTTCATGCTCTGCTTGTTAGAACCTATGTATTATCCAATAGCATGCACTCATCTGAGGAATAGAAAAGGCCAGTTCAAAGTATGCATCTTGTTATATCTGTCCAACCACAGAAATTCAAGGCTAGCTTTCATTTGCAAAAGCTCCAGGCTGCACATTCAACCTGCATGAATAAATAAAATAAAATACAGTTTTACCTTGAAGCCATTCTCTTTCACAAAAGCTTGAATAAGATCTCGCCGCTCCCTCGTTGTGTTTGTTGCATCAAAAACCTGGCAACATGCAGAAACAGAGAGAAACATTTGGAGGACACTGCAGCATCACGACTTTGCCGGATAGGTTAATGTTTTGCGATTAAAAGACATTGAAAATAGATGGAAACTTACTGCAATCTGACCTCCCTCCTCTGTTAGGTAGACCCTCACATCCTGCAGAGCCACCAGAGCACACTGCCTGTGGAGGGGAGGAGAATGCAATCACAATTCCAAAAATGATCATAAAAATTATATCATAAAAGGTATGACAGTAAAAAAAACATTAAATGCTTTAATTCTGTGTGGGGTATAATTTTTTTAAAATCAAAATTAACTCCAGTTAAATTCAGTTACATTCAATTAAATTCAATCAAAACATTTTTATGGGACAGAATTTAGATGGATTGTTAAAAGTTGTCTACTCCAATTAAATTCAGGCATACAAAAAACACCTCTGTATATTTTCAATGGAGAATTATTTATTTTTGATAACTGAAGTTCAAGGTATTTAGGGAATGTATGCACAGGCTGCAAACTCTCAACTTTATCTGAGGCACAGTTACATTCTTGGTGGAAGAATTACAATTTTGTAATATGTACTGTAGAGCTATTTCAAACTATGTTTTGAGGACAAAAGCATCCTCAGCTGTATGAGTAAAGCAAGCAAAAGGTAGGCTGTTGATCCCACACATGGAATTTGCATTTGGAAACTCGTGACTTGAATCCGAATGTGGCTAAAGCTCTTATCTCCACAAGGGAAACTGGCCATTCTTAGGCTGCAAAACAAAACAACTGCTTCAGAGAAATGCTGGGAACATTCAGAGCAGCCAAATCAGCAGTTTGTTACATTTTGTGGTAAAGACGAAAGAATGCACTGGAAAGGCTCGGACATCTACAGAAGACAGTGGAGCTGAATGGTGGGAAGATGTTTCTCATGGTAAAGAGGTGTCTCTGTCTGCCAAATGAGAAGTGTTTTCTAAAAGATAAACATGTCAATTTCCAACTCTATGACAAGCCTCAAAAACAGAATGGCTAGACTAGATTAAAAGAAAAGAAAAAAAAAAACAAGAAGAAGATTTTTCTGAGGCAAGATGCGTTCTGAAAAAAAAAAAAATCAGGCTGCAGCAGAATGATGCAAAGGAAAAA
The DNA here is from genome assembly GCA_911649635.1 of Poeciliopsis gracilis. Taxonomy (NCBI): domain Eukaryota; kingdom Metazoa; phylum Chordata; class Actinopteri; order Cyprinodontiformes; family Poeciliidae; genus Poeciliopsis; species Poeciliopsis gracilis. The sequence continues at coordinate 5,585,014 of CAJVRI010001403.1, forward strand.
AAAAAAAATCAGGCTGCAGCAGAATGATGCAAAGGAAAACGGTCACACAATCAAATACACCAACAATGTTCTGGAAAACACAGATAGCCAAACTGATGCAAAAAGTCTCAAACTGCTTTTTATACTTACAATTTCAAATTGTACCTCTGTACCTCAAATTGTACCTTTACGTTCCTTTCTGGAATGTAAAGGGGTATGCTGATTTCCAGTACTGTGAAACGGACTAGCTGTAGCACATCAAACAAAACGGAAGGCAGAAAGATTCATCTGGCAAAAATGTACAAAAAAGTGAATTCATTCTTCACCCCCTTTAGGTCCAGACTTGACTTAGTTTCTACAAAGGATTCCTAAAATGCCCATGCATCCTCTCTCCACTTCTCTAAATCCAAATAACAGACTATTATTACAAAATGTAAAAACTACAAAGAAAATCCCTTTCAGTGGTCTCCTCTGACAACAAAATGACTCAACTTGAGTAATATTGATACCCAGACAGCAGTGCAGCACACTGGAGAGCTTGTGTCGCAGAGTGACAGCAGCAGCTTGTTTGACATCTAGGTCAGAATTCAGCATTGGGACATGCCTGTCACTTTTTCATGGTAGCCATGCATGACAAATCCCATTTCAATTACTTTAACAGAACAAAATCATGAGAGAAGAAGAGCCGTCTTGCTTCTGGTTAAGCCTTTTGGAGAACTCAGTGCAGATTCCGAGTTGGCATTGTTGACTCATGCAAAAATCTGGTGGTCATAGTGTGTTTTATGCCTCTTTGTAGATGTGTGTGAGTATCGATTTAGATTAGCACAACAAATCTGGCTGACTGTGGCCGAACTTTGACTGCTGGCCAACAAAACAGCTTAGTCACTGATGCAGCTGAAGGGTGCAGAATGGAGGAAATGAAAAACGCAGATAGCAGAGATACCAAAGCTTCTCTAGCCATCACACAGAAAATGAACACTCTTCATAAGGACACCGGAAGATAACTCATGTTTGGCCACAAAATTAAACTTACTTTCTTATTTTCATGGCTTCCTCGTTGTCGTGGCGGAAGAAATCATAAGATTTATAGGCTCTGACTGCCTCTCTGCGATACACGCCCAAGTTAAACACTGTGAAAAAAAACATTTCATCAATATAATACTCACACTGTCATCCTATAAAAAATAAGCAAATACCCACTGATTCCATTCAATGTTAGTCCCTACTCAATATTCTGGCATATGTACTAGTATCTTGAATTGTCTATACATATACGCTATGTGGATGAAATAGTTAAAAGAAATATATTATTTCATTCTTTGTTTTAAATGTATGTATGTATGTATGTATGTATGTATGTATGTATGTATGCATATGTATCTTATTGCTATTTTATTTTGAATTTAAATACTATTAAGAATCAGAAATAAATATTCAAAATTGAATCCAGATGAAGATATTGCTAACTGTTTTTTTGATCCATGTTTGTTCATTTCAAGTATAACATTTTAATGCATTTCTATGAAATGTCCTGATTCTTCCATGATTTCTGAATGTTTTGTTTTGAAAAAACCAGTAGTTCTTCAAGTCTTTCAAGCTGTGTTGAGTGTTAAGTTTTATGAAGTGCTGAAGCTCTAAAATATCTTTCCTTTGGACTTTGGCTTCTAAAATGTGAGCAGGACATCATGTTGTTTAGTGTGTTTCAATAATGAGAATGGTAGGGTATAGAAAATGCATAAAACAGCAGCCAACATCTATAGAAAATGTTCAAAAGAGCCTAAAATGCACCAGCTTAAGATCATTTTGAAATCTTTAAGAAAGTCGGTATTCTCAGAAGGAAAACATTAATACAAAATATTAGTTTAGTCATTTTTTTTAAATGATCCTTTTCATTTCCTATTTTATTATGATTGTGTTACATTGGAGGGAAACTCAGCATGTAAGATATGGATTTGATATATTTTTAATTAAAGAATAGTGCATAGAAATGTTTAATCGATGTCTAATGTGTGAGTCAATCTGCTGGACTTCCAAGGAATGAAATTTTGCTCCTCAAGCTTCACCTTTGGTTGGAACTCCAATCCAGTTGAGATAACGTGTGAGTTTCTTTGACATGTAGGTCTTTCCTCTTGCAGGAAGGCCGATCATCACGATCATTGTTGGAGAGTTTGTCATGTAAGAAGCCCATGCTGTAAGACCGATGCAAAACAATTAATGACCAGCATAGACAAGATCAAGTCACATGACTGCCTCCTGATACCCAACATGTTATAGAACATATCATGTTGGGTATATTGTTGCAAACGTAGTAACTAGGCCATCATCTGAAGACTGGACAAAAATAATTGTCTCTTTGGACACAAATATCCTTTGTGGTCTCAGTTCAAAGAAGAAATGAGCAGTAGAAACATCCTGGGAATGAAAAGCAATTTTCTTAAGAATAATGGAAAGAAAGTGTCACACAAAGTATTTTTAAATTGCCAGTCAGAATTGACCTTTTGGTCATCTTCGCCAACAGTCACTTACTAACCTATGTGTAATTTGGAACCTCAAACAAATAACCTTCAGTACAAAAGATGTGATTAAAAAAACATTTGTGAATTGGAACCGGAGTGGAGTGGACAAAGCATGAGCTCACGTTACAAATGCACCTGTGGATTCTTGACGCAGTCACGCAGAACTTACTCAAATCTAATTGTAGAAAACCAACGAGGAGTTCACTTACAACATTTCTTCTCGTTGCATCTCGGGTCTGTTCTTTTGTCGTCTGTGAAGTTTATGGAAGCGCCAACGTCTCTTTGGGTGCAGGACATGTCGAAATTGAATCAGTTTTTATCTAAATGAAAAAAAATAAATAAATCTGCACATTCTCATGGGAATGTTGTCCAAACTGATCTCTGCAGTGTAGTGACTGTCTATAAAGTCTCTATACGAGGGAATGAAAAAAGATACAAAAGGGAAATTCCGTTAAAAATAAACCTGCGCCAAAACTAAACATATTTATTCACATCTTAAGGTTATGACTTTATGTATCCCTGGTGACATCGATTTCTCATTTGGATGTAGAGGACCACATGCTGCCGCAACATCATCTATTCGATTACAAAAATATTTCATCAAAATCATGCGATGCGACCTCTAATGACCAAAAATGCGGACATTTGTTTGACATAATCGGCACAAATCGCATTTCTTTCAGCATAATATATATTGCATGAACACATCTACCTGATCGCTTTGCAAATACGAGGATCCTTTTAAACTACAGCACCGCCTCTGCAGGATTTAAACGCGGATAAATCCCCGGATCAGCAGGACCGACAGTCTGAACCGGACGCTGCGGTCGGAGGAGCCAGTCTGGTCGGTTGGCCTGTCCTTCGCGTTGAGGCGCGTCCACAGCGCGCTGGTGTCTGTCCGAGCTGGAGGTGCGCCTCACGTCACATTCAGGGTTTTTTTTCTCACGCTACCGTAAAGCTGAGAATAGAAGCAGTTCTGTGGCGGCGCATCACACTCCACTCTGCACTACACTACACTACACTGCATAGCAGCATTTCACCATTTAAAATCATAAAAAAAAAAAAAAAAAAAAAATCAAAAAACAAACTAAAAGGGATCTAAAAAGATCAGACGAATGAGAAGGCAAACATTTAAAAGCGAATACCAACTTTTAAAATTTCTTTGTGAAATTAGCTTTTTCTCCTGTTGAAAAAACAGATAAATCTGGCGATTTACAGATAAAAAGTCCCAAAAGGAGTATAAAGCCATAAAGAAGCTGGCTGCACAGAGCACTGTATCCAAGCATATTAATGGGAAGTTTAGTGGAAGGAAGAACTGTAACATATCTATTAAAGTATATGTATTTCATATGTATTTCATTCGTTCATGTGTAAAATTAAATTTTTTTGTCCTAAGTTAAATTTCGAGTTAGGCTGCAATCCATAATAATTACAATAAAGAAAAACACTTGAAATCTATCACTTCATTTAATATTTTATCTTACATTAATTTTCCTTGTGATTGTTAAACGATTTGCACTTTTAATATCAAAGACTATGTGATTTTCTTTCTTGCATTTTTATTTATTTATTGATTTTGTTTTTTAAAGTGGTTCTTGATAAAAAGTGGAAACAGGGTTCAAAGATTTACAGATAAGAAGTCCAAGAGCTTAAAACAGAAACCCAAATAAATAAAGCACAGCTATGGTAAAGAGCTGTTAAATACACTATGAAAAGTCAGTTCATATGTGATATCTTGGCTTGAGACAGAAGAAGTTTTCGATTTTCCTTTTCCTAAAAAAAGATTAATAAAAAAACTATTTACATAATAATATCTGCATTTACACACCATGTTAGACTACACATCTGTAAAAGACTACCATATACATTTGGGTGCCTCAGAAGCTTGAAATGATCTCAAACGTCAGCTTGCTGCTACATTAAACCACTTCCAGAGGGACATTTGAAGGTCAAAGGTTAGGTGCTTCCATATCGGCAGAGCTGATGGAAAGTTTTAATCCGACCTCAGCTGAGCAGCTAGTAAATGTTGCATGAGTGATTGTCGGAGCATCTCTGGCTTCTGAATGACTGACGGTTTATGTGTAAGGCACAGTCAGCACTGAACGCTGTCAGTAGGTTTGAGCACGTTTTGCATTAGAGAAGGCGTCTGCAGGAGACGGAGAGTGTTTCTGGACTCCAGTGTCCGACTGTTAGTGGCTTGTCCTCTTCACATTAGGGCTTGATTTTCCACAGCTGGAGGAGAAGAAAAAACGAAGATTCATTCAAGAAAAATTACTGTAACAAAAGTAGCTCTTGGGACAAAATAAAAGCTGACATATTTGCATGTAAAGAGCTCCTCTGATAAGAAATACTTTGGTAAAAGTTTAATTTATTTTTTGTAGTTTATTGTTCCAAGAAGATATTGAGGATTTTAATTCCACATTGTAACTCGACTTACTCTGATATTGAAGCCCAGCAGGTCACTGACGACTGCAGAAACAGCAGACAATATGACGACCTTTGTGATGTTGTAGATCAGAGGGTTCATGGTCAGACCCAGCAGCCTGAAGGGGGTATCCAACTCCTAAAGAAGGAATGAAGAATTACAAGAACTTATTTAGCAATTTATGGCTAAATAAATTGCTAAGATGATTTCCTTTTGATACATTAAATTAAAGAGGACTGAAAACAAATGTACAACACATTTAAGATTTTTTATATATATGAAAAACTGAACACCATAAATCCTTGTCCATCCAGTTCACCATTTCATCTGCAAAATGGTGAACATTTTCCATCACAGAGAAATCCTGGTTAAAGACATTCAAATTTAGGTTGAAAAATAATAAAATGTGCAAAGGTTAAGCGGCACAAACTTTTATCTAGACTGGAGCCTTTGCTCAAACAAGGGCACAAAGCAAACTTTAGCTATTGTAAATGAAAATTCAGTTCTTACCTTCATCAGCTTTGTGGCCAGTTTTAAGACGTTGTTCACTATGTTGAGCTGTTCTTTCTTATTAGGCTTTTTCTCCATCTTCAAATACAAATTAATCTGTAACCAAGAAAAAAAGGATTATTTATCATATGATCCTACATATGATTTAGCTGGTGGTATAAAGGATTCTGCAGCCAGAGGGCGCCACCTGCTCAGTGAGCAGCACTGAGGAGTTGCTGTATTTTGAGTTGGTCTCTGAGCCCAGCGTGGCGAGTCGCAGCAGGAAGGGGATAAGGGAGAAGCACCACAACACCAGCTCCCAATTAATTAAAGACTCCAGGAATGTTTTGTGGCTCTTCAGAAGCTGAAGAGGAGAAGAGATTATGTTGGAATCTCCAATAAAACATTTGAGCTCATTTGTTTAACATAAATCAGACAATATGCAAAGACATCAGAACAAAATCAATGTTATCAATCAATGTTATCCAAACATGTCTGTTCCGGTCTCTCACACTGACCTGAGCACAAATGATGAATGAAATGGAAAGTGCTAAGAGGAAGATTGTGGAGACAATGACATCTACAGAGCGCTGCGGTCCTCGTCTCTGCAACAAACAAGCGGATCAGAGACAGCTTGTTTACAAAGTGCAAGGCCATGTTTTAGCTGGGCGATAAAAGGAGGACAGTTACCCTGAGGAAAGAGCGCAGCGCCAGCCACATCTTGATGTTTCGCACTTTCTTCAGCCTGAAGTGAGGGATCTCGGACTTCTTGGCCTTTCGAGCTGAGGTGAGGTGACTGAAGTACTTGGCAAATAATAGTCTCTGTTGGGAAAATGTTGAGATACACCATAAAAAGTCATTAATAATCATAAATAGTGATATAGATGTAAAAAAAATGACTAAATTTAATTTAGTATTCAATTTAAGACTTACAATTATTTCTCATTTAGTACTATGCAAAAGTCTCAAGTTTACCACTTATGCAACAAAAAGGAATTCATCTATATATAAAATAAATGTTATTGACTGACTGTGTAGGACTTGTACAGGCCTTTATTTTGACATTTTCAGCCACTTCACTCACAATCAGCAAATACAAATAAATGAGAGAAAGCTCAACACTCAAGCTTTCTCTCATTTTAAAATTATTTTAAAATTGTTTAAAATTCCCTAAATCAAAAAATGCATTGTTTTTTTTTTCTGATGTCAGAAAGATTACTCAAGCTCACATTAATTTCAGTTTGCCACTGACAGAACATATGAAGATCAGTTTTTAATTCTTTATTGTTCCTTATTTGGGAGAAAAATATATTCAACAAATTAGAATATGAGTTCTAACAATGCCCTTTTGTCAAATTGCCTTTAAAAAAACAACCTTTAATAAAGGTTAATATTTTAATCATTAAAATGTTTGATGTAACATTTTAATATTAATTGTTATGTCTTCCTTCACTGTAAGCATAATTTTATCATAATTAACAGAAATAAAGCCTTTAACACAGTAGTGTGTGGATTATTTATCTGTATAATGTGCTTCACTTAGTTACAGTGGTCAGAAAGGTTTTTGTAAAGAGGAATAATTTCTCTTTGTGACATAACATCATAATGTCCCTTTGAGAAAAATGTTGTAAGGTCATGTACATTTCTGAAAAAAGACTGAATTGATCACTCACCTGTTTGTAGGTTCTCTCAGCCACACACATCATGAAGAAGAAGAGCCCTATGAGGCAGACTCTGAGAACTGTTGTGATGAAGAAAAAGGTGTAAGCTCGGACATCCCACATGCCCAATGCGATTTCAACTAGTTGCTTTAGGGACAGTGAGCTGAGGCCAGACATGTCCAAACGCTGAGCCAGCCGGAAGGCAAAGGGCAGCAGCGCCAGAGTGGCCGTCATGAGACCACCAAGCACAAGGTAGCCCATGCCCTGTTCCACCATCTTTACCTGGTGACAAACACAAAGTTACACACCAATTACAGAATAAGCATTCTTCATAAATGTTTGAGCAGTTATTTGAAAAATAAAAGACAGTTTGGTAAAGTTTAATTATGAGCAGGGGTCATAATATGTAAGGATATAATAATGTTCTACATTTAAATGAAAATCTCGTATTGTGAACATGAAATGTCTAAAAGTGATGGAATTTTGAAATAAATTAGATTAAATTCCCCAGCGCTTCATATATTGTTTTGTTCAACAATACTACTAGCTGTGTACAAAGTTTGAAAGAGAAAATTTTAAGTCAATTTGCAGAACTTTTCAACATCTAATGACAATGGGTGATGGGTGGCCTACATTAAAGCAGATTTAGCAGAATAATTAAGATAAAATACCTTATTCAATTTAGGGAACCTTTTGAAAGTAAAAAATAGACATTATTATGTCTGAATAATACTTGATAAAAATGATGCTGTTGGCAGTCTATTTTGGAGTGGTTTTGCTACTACATTTATAAAAAGCAGGATGGCTTTGTGTATTTATTCTAGAGTACTATAATAGGAGAATAACAAATTATAACCATTTCTTCTTCATCTGGCTATTCCCCCCCGTGTCATTCACTTTTATTTAGAGTCATATTTTAATTTAGCATGAATTTAAATCTTTTACTTAAATATTGCTGTATTCTACTCACTTTTGTAAAACTAACAAATCACAAATTATCAACTGATTTGACTTTAAATTGCTACTTTCCTTAATCAAAAAGGAAAATAATAAATGTCCGAGACAGGAACATTTACCCGTGTGAGAATGATCCCGCTGATCTCCAGCACCGACATGTCTGCTTTCTTGCACTCACCCTGCTCCCATATTATGGCACTAACACGGTCTTTGGATGGGTGGCACGCTTGAAGCCAGTTTAGCTGGCTATGGCTCTGATTAACAATACCAAAAGATGAAACATGTGAAAACACAGTGATTAAAGTTGCAATAAGATTTGAAAAAATAAGTATACAATTTGTTGTAACGAAATAGAAGAAGCAGCAAGACAGCTAAGAGAAGCTGCAACATAATGAGATATAAAAAAGACAAAAAGATAAACATTGTAATAATATTTACACTAGTCAATCCTTGCTTTAAACCTTCATCCTCACTGCTTGGAGTTGTGCTTTGTGGAAGGTTCATTCCAGCCTGAAACCTCCCGTTCCCCTCAGAGTCGCTGCTTCCTGTGGAGGCGGAGTCAGGGCCTTGCAGAAACTCCTCCCACATTGTGTCATCAGTGTCAGAAGCGGGACGTGAGGCCAGCCTGAGTCGATCGATCTGACTAGACTTCATTTTGGTGGGTCCCCCACTCTCCTCCTGATCCCAGACAAAACACTGCAAGTTGCTTTGATCAACAAACAAAACTGCAATATTTAATAAAATATGCTAAAACAGTGAGTGAGAAATTTAAAGATGACTCATTATTCTTCCTTGAACAGGTTAGCATGTAACACAAAACATGCTTGTTACATTTTTAAACAAAATCATTCTTAGATAAATAGATTGTAGTCTGGTCAGTTCTGCCTATTTTGAGCTCCTTTTGGAATGAGCTTTTTAAGGGTCTCATCACTTTAAATATAAAAAAGGTGCTGATGGCCATGCTCCCCAACACAATGTTTACACTGCAAACAAAAGTGCAATTATACAATGTACATCTTTAAAAAGCAGATTAAAAAGTCTGCTGCATAATCAACAAAAACGCAGCAGGTCATTTCATTATGGTAAGTCAACAACAAAATACCTGCATGTTAAGCAACCATGGTTCAATGCACACACTGGTAAAACTCCTTGACTACAAGTACTGAAGCTCTGCTTGGGTTGCTAGGTAACGGGGATTGGGCTCGCCTGGAGTTGCTAGACGGTATAATGCTTGTGGAATGTGACTTCACAAATAGGAGATTTTTTTGAAACAGCTCTCTTTCCAGACACCAAAAAAAAAAACACATCAACATTGATAAAAAAAAAAGACACGTTATGATTTCTTTATGCATTTGGCCTATTTTTAGAAGTAGTTGAGATTCAAACAGAAATACATAAAGAAGCAAAATGTGAATTTTGCATAATAGGTTCCCTTTACATTTCCATTTAAATTCATTTAAACAAAGAGTCTTTACCTGAGATTCTGTTGTGGCCTTGGGGCTGAACTTTATGTTCCTTTTCCTAACAGGAGATGCTGATGGAGATGACGATTTTGGGTGTGCCTTGCGATGATGTAACGATCGAATTACCTCCACTGGTTGCTCGCTTTCCCCTTCGTCACTAGAGAGCTCATCAGATGCTCCAAATCCTGAATGACTTTTGCGCTGAAAGAGAACATAAATACAGGAATAAAAGATTTATATGTGATTGTGTCTGATGTAATGTTAATGCTTTCATAAAAGAACATTGTGTTATAATAGTTACAAGTGCAACTTTAACAGATGCACACAGATACACAAGAAGGGTATTGCAGCTTTATTTACTTCATTGCCATTGACATAATTGTTCTCTGTGTAATTTTATAATAAAATTAAAGGATGATATTTTATCTGCAGTAGAATGTAGATTTTTATTAGCATTTTGATAGCTCTACTATACAGGCCAAATTTAAGGAAAGTAGAAGAACCTTTCCACAGACAGCATTTTGAAGAGGCTTTCAAATTGCCCATGACGTACAAAATAGGGCTTTTACTCTTCCATTTACCACTGTTCACCCTGACTCTAAAATTACTGACAGAGATGAGCGACTGTACCTGGCTGTCCACGGTCTTGTATAATCGCTGGCTATCTTCAAACTGCCAGGGCCCCTGCTGCTCTGTGTTCTTGCTGTCAGTCTTTTCTTCTGATTTTTTCAACCCTTTGCCCTTCCTTGGCCTGAATGAGACAGAATTTAATAATAACTCTTTTGGAAGAAAAAGAAGGAGAGATATTAAATATTTCTTAAAGTGTTAAACACAACAACAAAAAAAAACCCCAACAATATATAATTTTTTGTTTTGTATCTAATTAAAACAAAAATGTGAGCAGTTAGAAAAATGAAGAATAAAATGTAAATATTGTGTAGCACACTTAGGAAACAACAAAAAGCCTCTGGCTTTGTGTATTTTATGTGAGAGTTTACATATGAGCCAAGTGCTGTGAGTCTGTTAGGATATAAAAAGCAAAGATAAACCACCTCCTCCTGCGTGTAGGGCTGGTGCTGCTGCTAGCAGCTGGACTGCCTGAGGGCCACCGGCTGGACTCCGTTGAAACAATCTGGCAATGAACGGTGCCCAGCAGCAGCATGAGACACATGGGCCCAAACACCTCGCTGGCACTGGCCCTGGGGACCTCCAGGTACAGCAGCACCGCCGCCACTGAGGGGAGCAAAACGTTTGGCAACAACAAACAAAGCGCTCTCTTAGGGGAGGCATTATAACAGAATTCATGTGTGCTAATGAGCTCTCATCTATGCTGCTCAGCTGTGGAGGGAAACAGGGCACAGTAGTGCATAAATGAATTTAAACAAACAGGAATCCAATAAGTGAAGACTTGATTAAAATGTAGTGTCACTGGAAAACAAATAGAAATTTCAACAGAATGGAGCCACCTAAACACGTTGTTTTCACATCAATCCCAACATAATTAATTCCAAAAAAGTCTAAATAGCCCATTAAAATTACACATAGCAGGACTACAAAGGCTAAAGTCTTTTACAGTGGAGATGATGTTACCTGGATCCAGGGGCACATGCTCAGTAGAATTACAGTGCCATGTATAGGGCTGAAACAATTACCGTAATTGGATTATTTGATTACTGGAATGATCATCAACTAATTTAATAATTGATAAATTACCTGGAGTATGTAACCTCATACATTCTCTATGTCAAAGTATCCTGATAACTGTCCTGCTGTTTTGTTAATAATCATTTGTTGAAAGGAATGAAAAAAAAAACCTGTTAACCTTTTGCTAACCAATCATCAATCAGTAAATAAAAAAAAATATGTTAAGTCAAGCAGAAAGAGCTGTGCTTTTCACATGCTGATGTTCTGTTGATAAAGGGTTGACAAACTATTATAACACATTAAAACAATGTTGCCCAATACTGCTCTTCAAGGCAGACTGCCCTGCATGTTTTAGATGTTTCTCTGCTTTAACACACCTGGTCCAGAAGATGGCAGTTCAGCAAAACCCTGTCAATCACCCATCAGTTGAAATTATGTGAAGAATAAAATGTCAAAAACATTCAGAGAACTGAAGTAATGGTTTGTTATTGCACTTCAAAAAAATGTATATTTATTTTCTTATTTGGAAAAAAAAGAACTGGAATATTTGCATTTTTTGTATAAAAAGGCTTTAGTGGTTAAAAGTGTGCTAATTTTTAAATCTGATTAATCAGTTAATTATCAGAATAATCAATTGTTAAAATAATTGTTAGTTGAAGCCAGAAGTTGAATGAGTTCACCATGGGCTTACCTTGCAGAAAATATAATATGAGAATGCATGAGGAGATGGACCTGGAGGTCACCTGGATCCACCACTGGAAGAAGAAAGGGAACAGCAGAACTCTGACCAGACCTTTTCGAGTCAGCGCCGTCCATTGACTCTCCGGTTTGGCTTTACTGAAAGTTGATCCTGTAGTGACAAAATAACGAGCGATACTATTGAAAGTATATGCTCTTCATATCAGGTAGTTAATGTGTCATTTAGAATCACATGCGACTTTACATAAAATATGTTAAGTAATGATTCCTCTCACCTCTTACTAAGTCAACATCAATGAGATCAGGTTTGATGTAACCTGTCTTCTTTGGTTTTCTCTCTAAACCCTTCAGTAAAAAGAAGCAGGGTAATTATTTTAGAGGAATCGAGATACAAAAACGCCTACAACTTTGGAAAAAAAAAAAAAAGAACATCTTACGCCTAAATCTGCTTTCTCCAGGGATTTTTCCCAGACTTGCTGGTCATAGGCCCCGATCTGTCAGCAGAAACAGCACTGTTTTCATTATTTTGTTTTCAACACAACACATTAGACTTGTTTATTCAATTTACACTGACACATGTTTGAAAAAAAGAAAAAAGTTTGATTAGTTAAAGCTGCCTTTGTGTTGCCTTGTGACAGACTGGCGACCTGTCCAGGGTGTACCCCGCCTCTCGCCCGGAACGCGGCTGGAGATAGGCAACAGCACCTCCCGACCCCGTTAGGGAGAAGGGTGACGGAAAATGGATGGATGGATGGATGGATAGTTAAAGCAAAAACTCTCTTGCTTACTAAGAGCATTGTTTGGATTGGAACATCTTTAAAATGTATAGATCTCTCAATCTGGTTTTAAATAATATACTTGGACATTTGAAGGTATGAGTTAACCTCCGACAGATTAAAGGTTCAAGCCTGGCAGCAGGGAACACCCTTCTGTGTTCTGGTTTGTTTCCACAACATGTTAAAACAAGCCATACTTAAGCAGAAGCCAATTCATTCTCTTTCCAGACTTTCATAAATTCAAAAGGAGCTGCCTGCCTCTGCTTTCTCCATACAGGCATTGCAACTTTCCGGATGCATGTACGCATGTTTGCGGTTGTTTTTCTACATGACTGACAGGTGGCAATGTAAAATAGAATACCATCACAACTAACTATATCACAAACACTAACCTTTCTGCAAAATGTAAAAACAGAAAACAAACAACTAGTTATAAATTTGCAAAAATAATCAACTATGGTGTTGGTAATAGTAATGGCAAAAATAAAACAATAGCTGTCCAATATCAGACCCAGAAAACCTGATTAAATACAAAATGCATTTCTTAAATGAGTATTAAAGTTAATGCAAAAAAACCAAATTCCAACTAGTGAGAATCATTATTCATATATCGACAAAATATGGAACTGACTGAATCTCCCCAGGAATGGCCAGCCAATCAAAATTTGTCCAATTTAATTAATAAATTACCCACGAGATCACAGCAAAACGCAGAACGTCATTTAAATCACTGCAGAACTCACTTGTCTCAGTTAAGTTCAGTGTTTATAATTAAGGGATGAAAAAATAGACTGGGTAAAATGGAATTTGTGAGACAAATACACAATGAAAATGAAAAAATGGTGATGAAAAAGAACACAAGAGCCTGTCTGACATTAGCTAAAAATATTATTTTTGCCAAGACATTTGGGAAAATATGCTACGGCTATACAGATAGCACTTTACAGGTGGTGTAAAACAAATACAACTTTTCAAAAAAAAATTAGCAGTTTACAAACACTTTGTTAATGGAATTAAAGCTGCTTCTCTGCTTTTACTAACCAAATTCAGAAGAAAAAAGTCCATTCAACAGTCTGCAATCTTAGGATCAAGCACTTGATTCAAAGCAAACCAGTTTGTCCCTAAAAAGGGGACAAACTCTACGACTCTACCAAGTCACTTCCTACAAACGCAATCACTAACAAAACTTTATTTTCAGGTACAAAAAATATTATCCATCTCAGTATAAAATCTTAACATTGTTTAAAGATAGATGATGTTCTTACCTTCTCTTGATACCAGGCTATTCTGGCCATTGTCATCAGAGACTGGAAACAGTACACTCAGATCATGTCATTTTACTGGACCGAGGAGGAGAGACTGGGCAGAGATTCAGATTAGATTAAACAAAATCAAACAGGCTGACAAACTGCAGAACTATGAAAGCAAGTGAAAGAGAATCACTTTGTTAAAAAGCTCGTATAAGTGTAAATTCAGTAAGCAGTAGAAAAAAATTGAAATGAAACTTACCGAAAATTGAAGTTGGTTGATGAACAAACTGGAAAATCTTCAGAAACCATAACAAACGGATTTTAGGATCGTTCCAGCATTTTGTTGTCAGACTTTGCCGCCCATACTGTGTGATTTACTTCAGCTGAAACACTTTAATACTAATAACGACTCATTAATGTTCTCTTTAAATCCTCACATTGCTAAAAAGCATTTTCCTCGACATTATTTCAACTATTTTGCACTTTCAGCTAATTCTTCCTCTTCCCTTTTCCGGGGTTTGTTGTGTTGATGCTTGAATAGTTATTTTTCCCTCAGCGTTGTCTGTCAGGAGGAACCTGAAATCCTGTTCGGGATTTTAAAATCTAAAAGCAGATACGTAAATCCCCCCAAAAAACCCAAAACACTAGTATTTATTCTTCTCACAAAAACTGCGACATTTTCAAGCAAGCATGAAAGTATTGCTTTTGAATTTTCCAAACGGATCGCGTAAACTGCTGCCTGAGAAGACAAACCCTGGATAAAGAAGAAGCGGCGCTCAAAATTTCAGCCAATTAGAGCGTGACAAAAAAGTGTTTAGCGTTATTCAGGTGAACCGTTGGCGAAAAAACGTATGGAATGTTTGCTTTCATTGATACATGTAAAATAACAGTAGCAGGACAATATTCCATGTTTTGGGTTGTTGTTATTTTTGTATGAATAATAAATCTGCTGATGTTCCAATTAAGAAACTAACGATGATGAATGACTATGGCTCACAAAAACGTGCGGAGCACATTTAAGTAGCATGTGGATTACTACTACAATTTCTATTAATTACTCATACTTTTACTACTACTATTCTAAATTAAGACATAATTGCTTTTTGTAACCAAAAATTCAAAAGCCAAAGACAATGTGCAGCACATCCCTTGGGGAGAGATTCTTTTAATTATTAGAACTTAATAATTAACAAGTTTGTTCACACTACCGTGCATGTACGAATAACTTTTACATTTAAAATTACAATCTCATCTTGATTTTGTTGCTGTAAAAATGCTGTATTCTTCTACTCAAACTAACCTAATCCATTACAGTATTTTAGAAATCTGAAGGACCAGTGAAGTACTAAATAACTATCTGGGTAAAATGCTGAAAGATAAACAGGTGTTATAGGTTTGCTGCAATGCATCCTAAATGGCAGGCTGTCAAGACAGAGATAGAGTCATTTCTCATTCGACTCTTGAGTGTCCACTAACGGTTGGTCGTGCTCTGCTGCACACACAATCTTCCTCTTGACCTTCTTGTTGGATGAAATGATGAAGTAGGGGCTGAGGGAGGCATAGCAGGAGGAGAAGAACACCCTCATGTCGGCCACTACTGGTGAAACCTTTGATACAGTCAACATGTAGATCCAGATCACATTATCAATCCCAAAGAACACAACGTAGAGAACCACCAGGATCACCACAGTTTTAGCCGCTCTCGTTTCTGCCCTGCTGCCATTAGAGCGACGGATCCCTTTCACCTGTTCGCTGTGCCGGTGCAGAAGCAGGAGGATGTACCCGCTGGAGCCCAACATCAGGGCTACAAATGCAAAATCCCTCCCAGAAACAGCCACTCCGTTAATAACATAGGACAGATTGTCTCTGAAGTCCACATGACAGAAGCCAAGGTTGAGGGTGAATGCAGGGATGGTACCGTTACGTGGAGCCATGGAGAAAAATGGAGCTGCAATGCAAATGGCCATATTAAGGAGCCACAATGCTGCAAAGGTTGGAAGGACCAGAGAGGGAAGCACAGGTTTCAACTTGGACAATCTGGGTCCTGCAGGGGCTATTGTCATGGCCTGAAATACGCTGAGCATGCAGGTGATGCACACAGACAAGGCCCGTCCAATGCGATAGGCATAAATCACTACCTTACAACCAGGGTCATTCAGAAGATCTTTCAATCCAAACACAGTCATGGTCTGTGGCACACAACGAGTCAGCAGTAGCATCAGGTTGGCGAAGGCAAGGTGGCAAAGGATCATGTCCACAGGAAGGAGCTTTGGTTCAGTACAGATTATGTTAGCATATGCCAGAAGCACAACAGCGTTCCCCAATATGCCCATGCCTGTTTGCAAGAGGAAGGAGACCCCTTTGATGGTCACACAGAGATCCATACCACCAAGACCTGCATGAGGCAAGATTTAAACACTAGGCATGACAAAAACATCTGATGCAAACTACATAAATCTTAATTAGATCATGTGAAACAAACCTTAGAAATCCAAATCTGATTTGGATTTCTCAAATCCAAATCTGAGACCTCTTTCGTTTGAAGCTACGGATAAAAAGCAAAAGTAGTTTAGTAAACAGGCTGCCAAATAGCCTGTGAGAGACAATTTATAATCCTCAAGGTCCCTCAAGACTGCTGGCCAAGATTCAGCTCACAGTTTGGCAATTTAATGCAATAAGCTAACTTTGACTCACACTGTCTCAGAGGAATAGAGTCACAAACGAAACACTTGACTTATTATAATACAGAAGCAGCTAGTATAAAATGGGATGCTTACAGAGTGATTTCTCCTGTTCTCCCTGTTACTATGATTTCTTAAACACATTTCTGAGGAGGATATTGTTAAAACTATCTTATGTGTGAGAAGTAAAATAAATAAGATCAGTATAAAAAAAGGTGGGTGGTACTTACATTTACTCAGTTACATTTATTTGAACAACTTATCTGGAAAAGTTGTAGTTGTCAGAGTAGTTTTAACCTACTCATTTTATACTTTTACTTGAGTAAAAATATACTGAATAGATTGAGTGCTAGTCATCATGAATCCAAAATTTGACTGTGAATGTCATGAACTTTGTCTGACATTACATTGAATAAAATCATCTTGTAGTGGACACAATAAATCAAAACAATAAGTAAATAGTTATAAATAGTACATATAGAGATGTGTGTGTTTTAATAAAGAGGTCCTTTATAAATACATACATTTTCAACAATAAAATTATGCGTAAAATATTTGAATCACTTTTAAGATTCATCCTCGCTAAAAGAAATGCTTGTTTTTTATCATAACAACTTAGCTGTTCTGCTTTATGTAACCATATGACAAGTTCAACTGTTTTTCATACCTCCAGTTTTGTTTTGTTTCTACAAAAATTGCTTTTCACTTTCTATAAAACCAGAGAGAGAAGGAAAACACAGTTAACCAACAAGGGAACGAAGCAGTGTGCAGTTTTTATGCACAACCATTAGTTTTTACGAAAGGACATATGGTGCTTTGTTGTGTGCTCTTTTCTGACTTTATGTCTAGAGAGCATATTAAAGAGACACAGAGGAACAGGACAATTAACTCCAGGTTTGTAACAATACCTGTTTGCAGTAATTAGGGGCAGAAGCAAATCTGGTCGGTACTAATTTAAAATTCAAGCCTCCACAGTTTGAAATGCACCTAAGGGTTTCTTTCAGTGAAAGTGGAGAATAGCATGTGAGCCGCATATTTTCCTCTACCTGCACCGAGAGTTCAGGATCCATCAGCTGGAACTGTTGCTTTGAATGCTAACTATTTTAGGACGGTTGTTTTTTTCACAGGAGTCTTCAATGGAATAAATCATCATTAGAGAAAGTCTCTTCCTTAGTGTTCTTTTTCACATGTTTACATGTTCAGTGAGTCAATTAGAAAGGCATGTTGAAGCTTGTTCTCCTCAGGGGAATTCAACATGTCCTATGTGACTTCAATAACACTGAGGCCCTTTCCTCCTGGCAAGTAATTTTTCTCTAATTGCCATCATAATTATTATATCAGAAATACGTTTAATAATAATTAAATTAAGAACAATGTAACATTTCATATTCATTATAAAAGTAATATCTAGAATAAAACAGCTGGTGATTATAAATGTGCAATGGGATATAAATTTGCTACACATCGATTTTCTATATCAGTGCAACGTCTGAAAGGTACCTTTTGCTCTTATCCTGAGGATAGTTTGGATTGAAGGGGACAATGGCACATTATTACATCTCGTTTATGTAAGAATATGTTCCCTAGAACCTCTCAGACACTAATTTTAACTAGTGTTTGCTAGTTAAAATACGAGCAAACACTAGTTTGCTAGCGTGGTAGGGTTAAGTTTAGGTTAGGGTTAGGCTAGTGGTTTTATTTTGCTAAAACCTCTAGCAAAATAAATTAGTGGGATTCAGTCATATTCAAATGTGTTAAATTTCACAAACATAAAAAGTCTTAATAGATTTCTCTATTTTGCCAAAATAGATGATTATTAACAAAATCAATGGAGCATTTCAACCCACTCAAAGCTATTCTGAACACCAAAGAGGTGAGCAGTTACTCCAAAAATACTATCCATGTAATAATAGCACAACTCCAAAATATTCTTACTCAAGTAAGGTTGTAACAATGATATAAAAAGGCTATTCTAGTCCCTGGTAAGTGATCGATCATCTGATTTGATACTTTACCATCAGACAGACAAAAAATATAGTTATATGTCAATTCTAGTATTTTGATGACCAGTGTTAAAAATTGTTTACAAATAAGTACAGAATAACACACCTTAAGTAAAAGAAACACTACTCCATAAATATTTGAATATTTAAGTTGAAACTAGTTCTATGTACTGTGTTAGAATAGGGTACAGTGCTTCCAATGACTTCTGGTGTTTACCATATTATCATGACCTCGAAATGGCAGTAAAGCTACTGGTAAAATATCCCGTCCTCCCTGTCTACTCATTACTCAAGCAGATGTAATGAGTTCATGTAACTACTTACTACCCACATCTGCCAACAAATACTTTATTTTTTTTAGGTGTTTCACCTAAAACATTTTAGGTGAAACACCTTTGCAATCAGCCACATGCCATTTGTCCAAACACCGCATACGAGCTGGAAACTACTGAAAAACAGAAGCTTAGCAGTGTTTCTTTTTAGTATAATGGCTGAAGAAGTAAAATCCTACTAGGAAAAAGAAAGTAATATATCATAATTTGAAATCTAAAATTACTTAAAATTTTTTTT
Organism: Poeciliopsis gracilis; assembly: GCA_911649635.1. Classification (NCBI taxonomy): domain Eukaryota; kingdom Metazoa; phylum Chordata; class Actinopteri; order Cyprinodontiformes; family Poeciliidae; genus Poeciliopsis; species Poeciliopsis gracilis. The sequence continues at coordinate 5,604,127 of CAJVRI010001403.1, forward strand.
ACCCAAAGTGAAATGTTAGTCTGCGACAGACTGGCGACCTGTCCAGGGTGTACCCCGCCTCTCGCCCGGAACGCAGCTGGAGATAGGCACCAGCACCTCCCGACCCCGTTAGGGAGAAGGGTGACGGAAAATGGATGGATGGATGGATGAAATGTTAGTTTATCCTTAAGTTAACTGATACATTAAGCAATAACTAAATCCACATCACCAGCAGTTTTTTTTTTTTTTTTTAACTTGTGCCACTTTATTTATGTCAGAATATAAATTGAAAGGGGGAAGTCCAATACAAAACATTTAACATTCAACAGGGGTATTTTGATGCATTTTTGGGGAAATCCCATTTTATTTCTGTTTTGGCCACAACCAAGGGAAATCACCCAAAGACTAATTTCCAATTCCCTGCAGAGGGACCTGCAGGTGAATTATGTCACTTGCATTGATGTGTCCATCCACAACTGTAAAGATTTATTCCCTTAGGACATATACCACAGTTAAGAGGATTCTTGTTTATGTGACTTGTTTTATATCTCTCCACTGGGGGGCACTGTGGTATTGAAAGGTAACCGAGCCTTCAATGTAACCTGTAATTCATATAAAAATGATGGAAGGAATCTAAACTAATGCAGTATTAAAGCAGATGGTGTTTATAAAAAAGCATTTAGAGACTAATTGGAAAAATGAAAAACAAGACATAATAATATGTAACAAAATTATTTCCACTTGGTGAAACATTGACATTGATAAATTATCTGATCGTATTTTACAATAAAACATTGCTCTATGTTCTTCCTCTTGCTACCATCTTGCTGTCAGCTCTAAGTGTTTTGTACCATATAAATGAGAACAATCAGTGGCTTCTTCATGTTAATCTGGTCTCTCTAAACCCAGTGAGAGGACAGAATCAGTCATCTGAATTGATCTCAAGTAATTGGAGGCTGAGGGAAGAGAAGTCAATGGACCATGCAAAGCAGAACCAACAGCTGCTACCTGCCTTTAGGTATAAAGAAAGGAAAAGTCTACCGACTTCATGAGGGGATCACTGTCTGTCAGGCACAAGTTCAGCTTCAGAGCTCTCAGCCTTCCTTACCTGCTATCAGGTGGGGTTTTTTCTGAGACCAGCTTGAATAACTTTAATAATAATTTAACATTTTGACAATATGATTGAATGATCTTCTATTTTTATTTATTGTTTTTTTTCTCTCTGCAGGAATGCTAACTAATGAGGATATCCGAGGGATGCTCTTTCTGTCGCTCACCATTGTTGGAGTTCCTGGGAACATGGCGGTCATTGTTGCCTTCCTCCTTCTTGTCCTCCAAGAGAGCTGGCTTCTTGCAGCAGACGCCATCGTCCTGCATCTGTCCTGCACCAACCTGCTGGTGGTGCTCGTACGCTGTCTGATGGAGACGCTGGCCTCCTTCCACCTGGCCAATGTCTTTGGAGACATTGGCTGCAAAGGTGTGATCTTCATCTACAGAACTTCCAGGGCCCTCTCTATCTGGCTCACCTTTCTCCTTAGTGCGTATCAATGTTTGAGCATTGCCCCTCCTGGATCAAAATGGGCCTCTGTCCGCACCTTATTGGCCCAAAATTTACCCATTGTGTTCCTCTTCCTCTGGGTCCTTCATACTGGCCTGAGTGCAGGGGCCATAATGTTCTCTGTGAGCTCCAAGAATGACACTGCTGTGGCAACAAGCGCTGTCAACCTGGAATTCTGTTACGTGAATTTCCCATCAGATATCCTCAAAGAGATTTATGGGGCAATACAAGTGAGTAGAGATGTGGTACCTATGGCCCTCATGTCTCTAACAAGCCTTGTCATTCTTGTTCTCCTCTACAAACACAGCCAACACCTCAAGGGGCTTCGTGGCACTAGCCATGCTGGTTCAGGGACCTGTGGTTCCAACCAGCGGGCTGCTAAAGTTGTAGTTGTGCTCGTGACCATTTATGTTGTTCTTTATGGGGTCGATAATGGTCTTTGGGTGTACACGCTCACTGTGAGGCACAGAATGAGCTCCTCACTGATCTCTGACCTGCGTGTGTTCTTTGCCTCGCTATACGCAGCGCTGAGCCCTCTGGTTATCATTGCGTCTAACAGGAAGGTGAACAGCAGGCTGAGGTGTGTAGCACAGGAAAAGCCTTTGCTGGGAAAAACAGCTCACCTTCGTTCTATATGAGGGCAATCTGGGACGGTCTATTGCACACATGGTTGGAGGTGAAACCGAAGCAGAGATGAAACTGAGCTTTTTTAATATCGTGGTCATGTGTAGGTTATTCTGTTGAAATCACACTTTCTGACAAGAATTATTTTATCTCTGCTTGTACATTCTGGAGTTGAAGTTTTGGAGATTTTTTTAAAGGAGTTGTTAAGCAAGTTGCAACTCTGTAAAATAACAAAAAAAAAAAAAAAGAGATCACAGCAACTTTTTTTTTTCTAAAATTATGATTTCTAGATGTTTGACAACCATCATTTGAAAATGATTAGATCATCACCCTACCCCAGCAGTAATGTGAAAGACTAATGGCAGCATGCATGAAAACTATAACGCAAAATCCAGACACTAATTTCTCAACTTTAACAACCAATAGAATGGCGTTGTTTAAAAAAAATACGAGTATCTTCTCTTTGTTTTATTGGAGTCAATATATTCTCAGTGACATAATTTTAATTTAAAATTTGGGGGAAATATATAAATTGTTTATATAATTAAACAAAAATGTTAATTTTATTCAAGTACATACCTATAAAAATTAAGAGCAGACATTGGAACTTTTTCCAATAATTAATAATAATAAAAACAAATATTAATAATACATTTTTTTTGTTTTTTATAATTAATAAAAAAAAAAATACATTTTATACATTTTCTAGCACTGTATTTGACATTATGTGTCCCTCTATATGAAAGAAAATAGGAACAACTACATCTCTCCTGGTCTACCAGTGTGTCAATTTTCCTGGTTTATTTCTCATGTACCAGCAGTACAAATTATATTTCATGTTGCTGTCAAATAACTTCCAAGTCCCCATTTAGCCATGATTAAGCATTTGACTAGGATGTGGGAAATGTTCCATGATAATCAGGCAGGTTAATTACCACACTGAGATTTGGTTGAAAACCTGACTCCAAGAGTACTTTCTTCATAGCTCAGTCATAAAATAAAATGTTCATTCTTTTTTTTTTTTTTTTTTAAGATGTGTCCTGTAAGGCAGAACGGAGCACTGGAACAATAAATTCTAAAATGTTCATTTCACAGAAACAAATTATCCCATTTATTTCTGAAAATGTCTCTCTGAATCATATGTAAGCGGTAAAATATTGCAAAGATGAAGAAGAGTCAGAAAATTACATTTTATTATAAGGTCTGGAGAATTCAGTTGATGTGGCCGTGAAAGAAATTAGAAGTCATAATGTAATTGCTGTGACATAAGAGAATCAAGGACCTCCGTCACTGACAGCCCAGAGACATGCAGCGGTGCTGCCAGCTCTCTGTTATCCTGCAGTAACTCTAAAGTGAAATCAGTGTCACTCTTTTAATCTGCAGGTGAGGAGAGAGGGAGGACAAACCCTTGTAGTGCTTGTGTAGAACTGTTGCATTTACCAACAAGATGACATCAGCAATGAAGAACATTTAAAGGTCAAAGCAGAGAGTAACATTTACTTTTAATTTAAAAGTTTCAAATGTTAAAACCCATCATATTTGATCTCAACGCTCTTTCTCCAGATGAGAAATCCCATGTGTTTTACTCTTCAAACCACTGAAATCTGATTGGCACTTTAAGACAGACTCCGGTGGAATGAAGGATAGAATACATGGATAGATTCGGGACTCTGCATTTGGAATACTTAATGCCAATCTGTCCTTTCAGGGTTTTCCTGTAAGTAGAAAAATAGTCAGATCATTAAAACAAAGAACAAGGACACAAGAACAGGTTCCATCAGGGTGTATGAGTCTGTGTCTGAGTCTGTGTGTCTGAGTCTGTGTGTGAAGGGTGCGTCAGGAAGGCCTCTCCCCACACAAGACAAGACCTGTTGTCATGGCTTTCAGTTTTTCTGAAGTCTTTTGAGCCTGGAGAATGCTGAAGGCAGTTTAACATGATCACACAAGCACAAATCCAACCTCCTACTAGCCTTCCATTTCTCACTGTAGATTATCTACTTCTTTCCATTCTACCTTAATGTTGGATAGAAAACAAAATTTGCTACCTTCTAAGCAAAACATCCTGCAGACAGAGAAATTAAAAATGAGAGGATTTTAGCAAAACAGAAAATATACAGATACATCCTTTTTTGCGTTTAGTTATGCAAAATATACAGATACAAACCTGCACAAAAAAGCTCTCAGAACTGTCCGGAGTGTCTTGTTACACAAAAATCTCAAAATCCTGCGAGCTGATAGCCCAGGACTGCTACTGTGCCGCGCCTGACGTGAATCTGTTTACCTGCACTGGGTACAAATCTTTTTGTCTGTCTGTCCACCAATAGCAAAGTAGAAGAAGGGTTGAACCAACCCCCTTCTTTTGCCTTGGAGCAAATCCACACCCTGCTGCAATTGAATGTTAACTCAGAAACATCTCCTCTCCCAGAGAAAAAACTTTTTTACCAATTCAAGAAAGTTGACAAAAAATGAATTTACAAGGTGCAATCAGTAGCAAAACACTGCAATAGCACCAAATGAGCAAGATGAAACAAAAACAATCAGAAATCAATGTTTTTAGACTTAGCATAGTAATTTTCATTCCTATATCAAGTTTTAGTTAATTGGATCTCAAAAACATAAAAATCAAATACATGCCTCTGATGATGTTTAAATAACTGAAACAGCTGAAGATTATTCCTGTTTTACTAATTAACACATCCTAAGGTATATTTGGTTTTGTGCAAATGAGAGACTTGCTGTAATAAGCTCCTTTTGAGTTCACTGATAACATCTGTTGTTCTGTTGTTTCCATTTATTTTCTTTAGGCTTGTTGTTTACAGAATCTAGTTGTCAAAGAGAAGCCACAAGCAGTAAATCGTACTGGTAAATAAATCAACACAATGAAATGATCTTTGACTGCAGAACTGATAGAGAAATTAAGAATTACATAGTAGAACTCGCATCTGTTCTTTAAATACGCAAACAACAGCTAAAATACCTCAAAGTAATCTGCTCTAAAGTTTGACCCAATAGCTGCCAATTTTGATTCCTTTTTTGAAAAATATATACGATCCAGAGAAAGACTATCTGTGAGTCTTTCTCTTGCATCCACCTGGTTTAACTGATTTCCTCAGACTCACAGTCATGTTACAACTTGCCTGGAATGTTGCACTGCATGCAAGCAAAGAGGCCTTCTCTGGAACAAAATACAAAGCCAAAAAACTATAAGAAAACAATAATAAAATAGTTGAATCTGCATGTAAAGTCATTAACTAGTTCTAACTGCAGCATTACGGTATAGTAAGAAGTAAGTCAAATTTGTGTTAAATCGATGAAATATGGCCAGCTTGTAGGATTAAGAAGATGATTGATGGTGCTCTCATGTTTAAGCATTACCTACAGTAAAAGTAGCAACAGTCAGCAGACTATTAATTAAGCATAAAGGACAGTGAGAAACAGCTTGCCTCGCTATTTTCAGAAATAAAATCTGTCTGTCACAGTCAACCCTAAAGTCATTAATTAAAATTCTGAACTGTGAATCTGGATCAAAATTAAACATACTTTCTAAATCCTAATTTTGTAGAGCTCAAAATAGACAATGTTAGATTACAGTAACATATTTACATCCTTTCAACTTCTTTTGCCTAATTTTCCAGGATCACACTGTATTTAGCTTCATCCATTTCACCATCAATTCTGACTAGCTTTCCGATCTCTTCTTAAGACAGGCATCAACACAGCTTCATACTGCCACCACCATGTTTCACAGTGTTCAAAATTATGTGAAGTTTTACTTTTTCACCGACAACAGAATTTTGTATATTGACCAAAAAGTTACATTTTGGTCTCATCTTACTAGAGCACTGTCTTAATAATAATGTTTGTTAACAAATCTTTCAGAGCTTCACAGAAGAGAAGATTAAATCACAAAATCAGTGACTTTTGAAAGCATGGAGTTAGATTTTATTTAGGGGCATCCAAATAAAGAGGTCCTAATACAAATACATGTTGCACCTTATTGATTTTTCTTTGTAAAAAAGTGTAAACCGTGTTGTATTTTATTTCCACATCACAATTCTGAACTATTTTGGATTTTTCAAACACATACATCCTTGAAATATAAAATACTTTGAAGTTTATGGTTGTGACATGACAAAATCTAATTTTATTTAGCAAAAAGTGTGAAAAGTAAACCATTTATTCCATGAATGTAAAAATGATAATGTAAAACTCTTGAATTTTCCATGAGAGCAGGAAGGGTGAGGCAATAAGACTGACAGGAAACTATCAGTGTAGTCATACAGTATATGCAAGACTTGGTGAGAGTGGAATGATGGTCACTGGCCCCCCACTCAGAGAATACATGCTCTGCTTCCCTGAAACTGCTTCTTATAAAGAAAAGGTAATACCAAGAAAATGTTGAGTTAAAAAAAGGAAAACAAGCACAGAGATGTTTGGAACTTCTGAAGAATATTTAAACTCTTTCACCAGCAATGTGGAGGGAGACAGCTTGAAGTGGCGGAAATGAAAGCAAAGACAAGTCCCGACGTGAACTAAAGCATCAGTGGTTCCTACGTCAGTATTCTCTCAAAATGTGCACGTGATTTTTGTTTCATCTTCTCACAGGTAATCTCTCTGAGATCAAGGCAATATCTTAAAGCAAAAGAGAGAAAAAAAGTGTGTGTCAGACCAAAAACAGGCTTCAACCAAACATCAGTTTGAGGGATTAATATGTTGATAAGCCAATCCTGGGTCCATGGACTCCGAGTCATGCTGAAAGCTGTGAAAAGGAATAAATCCAGATTTGAATCTATTTAAATTATTGTTTTTCAAAGGTGGGAGATGCAATGATTGCTCAGAGTACTTTTAAAAAAAAAAAAAGAAAAAAAAAGCTGAACCAAACTCAAGGGAGGATTGCGAAACAATTACAGTTTGAAATTTTGGACATTTTGCTGAGTCATTCAGGAAATGCAGCAGTATTACGTTACACAAACAGTAAATGAGACATACAGAACTCTAAACCTTATCAACAATGTAGCATTTGTGCCTTTACATACATTATCTGCAGTGCTCTGAAAAATATTTGCCATCCTATGGATGTCTTACTTTTGCTTTTTGATACATTTTACGTTTTGTATAGTCAATCACATTATAATATGAGACAAAAAACAAAGCAGTTTTAAAATTATAATTTTTTAAATGAAAAATTATTGTAAAGAAATAGTTTGAATTCACTACCCACATCAAGATTTGATTTTTGCTAGAACCTGTAAATCACTTACAAAGAATCTGCCTGACAACATGAAGAATAGGCTTCAAGATCTCAAAAATCAATTCAAAATGTCCCAATCTACAGAAATTAAAGAGCAGATTAGAAACAAAGGAACTGCATCTGTCAATCTGGAAAAAATTATAAAATCGTTTCTTTGGTTTTGGTTCCCCAGAGAATAACAGTGAGAGCCATCATCCACAAATAGAAAAAATATGGGAAATTAACCTTCCCAGGTGAAACCTGTCAACAAAAATTACCCCAACCATGCATCAAAGATTCATCCAGGAGGCAATTAAGGCATCCAGAAAAACATTTTAACCACTGGAGGCATCACTTGGGTTGATATTCAACAGTTAGATGAGACCAGACTGAATAGCTGCTGACCGAAAAAAAAACAAAGGCATCTTACAAATTTTCTAAAAAAAACATTATTGATGATCTTTTGGGAAATATTCTGTGGACTGATAAAACAAAACTGGAGCATTTTAGAAGTGTGTGTCTCATTATATGATGAACATTTTAGTTTCTGCCCTCTATCAAGGAAAAACCAAGCTGTCAATTAAGATCAAACACACTTATTTTACGCAAGAGAACAATGATCCTAAGCATACCGAGATGTCTGCCTCTTAATGGCTCAAAGATAAACAAAATGAAGATTTTTGAATGGCCTATACTTAAGATCTTTTGAGCATAACATGACCTTGAACAGTCAATTCATGCTTAAAAACCCTCTGCTGTGGATTAAATTATTTAATTGTGCATGAAAGACTGGATCGGAAATTCTTCATTGCAAAAGAGTGTGATTATAAGTTATCTTGAATGCTTGTTTGCAATTGTTGCTGAGAAAGAGGCACAAACCTTTAACAGGTTTAGGAGGTCATCTCTTGTTGACCTATGTAGAGTTAAGTATGTTTGTTTAGTTTGATTCCTTAAAAGATGAAAACTGTATTTTATAATTACTCATTTTACTGGAATAATACAACGAATACAGGAAAAGCTGAAGAAATCTGTTAGAGGCAGAACAGTTTTTTCAGCAATGTGTTTGGTTTTTATGGAATGCAACGTGAGTGATGCTGTTGTTGTGATGTTCAGTCATAGAGCCAGAGTTTGAGCACAAAACTCTCAAACTTCAAATGAGTAGTGTTGACAAAGACAATCTAATTCCCACAAGTAAATGAGAAAAATACAAATTCAGAACACAAACAAAACACATTTCACTCATGTAAAACTCACATGCATATTGCATTTTTCTTTTTCATGTTTTGTTGTCATAATTCTGAAATGTAATTTTATTTTGTAGACTGGAGGTATGTTCCAGAACAGTGGCTCAACAAACATTAAGTTTAACCTTACAGAGTGCATGAGACAGTACGATGATAAAGCCTGGGGCTCTAAAACAATGATGCACTATGGCAACAGGAACATAAACAGGAGTGGCTTCATTTTAATCCACCAGAACGGAAAAATTAAAGCGTTACTATAAATGCTTTCCAAATAAATTTGGGCCATATATCAGAAAGATTTGGGGTGCAGAAAGGGATAGCTCAGAGTTTGAAAGTGGGATTCTTTTAGGACATTCTTGCCAGTTCTCATATAGTCTGCAAGAACACCTCTCAAAACGTCTTCAGTTTGATGAAACAGAGATCAGTTTTCAGTTTAAAAGTTAGTGTGGAACTAAAGCAGTGGATATCTGATATATTAAAATATCCAAAACTCAAAATTATAATGCAAGCACAATTTTTTAATAAACATTATTAACTGGAGTTTATGATGACATTGATTGATCTAAAGTTTTATTACCATAAAACATAACATACACAATAAGATAAATGCCCACTCCTAGTTCAAACATGAGAGGAAAATGTTTGTACACTTATTTTGCTTGGATGCGACAGATTGACAAACTCAGAAGGGTAAAAAGTTTATTTCTGTTGCTTTTGCTACATTCTAAGAATGTGGCAGCCATACTGGATTTGTGTTTTGAGTCATATTGTGATTAAGGACTTTTAAAGTCTGAATTCGTACTGATTGGTACGAAAAAATAACTTCAATTTGCAAATGTGAAATAATATAGACTTTCATGAAAATAAGCATTTGCTGGAAACTTTAAGTATGTTTAAAGGTTTTCAAAGCTGTGAGATATCGGAGCCTTATGAAAGGAATCATAAAACCATTTTTTACACTTCAGGTAGGATTAGGTTTCTGCTTTACGAGACCCCGTCCATTTTTCATGTTAGAGGAACCTGCAGTATGTTGTTACAGTTGATGGGGTCAAATTTAGAGTTGAGACATGCATAATGTAACTTTTCTCATACAATTTGATGAGAACAGCAGAAAACCACGATTTGATTAATGCATTTTTATAGATTATAGCATGCATTTCCCCTTTGTTCTTCTGTAACTCAGATTTTGAAACTGTAAAAACAAACAGAACCATAAATCAAAAATAAACCTCGTTTTTGTGTTACATTTACCCTGTAACAGGAAGGATCTTGCCCTTTATCTCGATCATCTTGCTCCCTAAATGCCACATAGGTGGAATTTTCCATGAACTCCTTCCCTAAGTTTGCTGTGGAATTCAGACAAGATTCAGCAAGCCCTGCAGAGCTCGGCATCTCTACAAGTAACTGTGTGCTGAAGTACTTGTGAACATCATGCCCACCTCCTTAATTCTGCCTTTGGGGGGTTTGTAAGGTTATTATTCAAAGAGCAACTCTCTCCTGTAACGTGGGTAGTTGTTTAGTCAATTGTTGGGATTCAGGAGTGGGCTGTTTCAGGGATCAGTAATCTCTGCAGTGAGCTCTGTTTGTCTTGCCAACTAACTCATAAATGTAGTTCTTCATTTAAGGCTGAAGTACAGGATAATTTTAAAATAGAATTAAATCTATTAATCCATCTAAGTTACTCTCAAAACAGGGGAGTGAATTGGCATAACTCTAAAGCTAAAGCTGCAGGGAGACGTTTACGACTGCTCTATTAAACTGCTGCAGATTGCAATCTGTGCCTCAAAGTAACAGAGCTTGTTAAGTTATACAACATGGGGCATGTGCTAACAAAACGGCTGCTCACATCTTCCCACTAAAACCCTTCACACAGGTGTGGAAAGTGAATAATAACGTGTGGAGGAAATGGCAAGTACAAAATGTCTCTTTGGAAAACAAAACACACCAAAAACAGTAATTTGAGGCATATACATTTAGGAAATGCATAAACAAACCCCTTAAAGTAAATTTGATGTATATAAGATGACAAATTGTTTAGAGATAAAAGATGTTGTTATATTGAGCTTTACTCCAACACTCTATGAAATATTGAGTCTCTCTGAGAGTTTTCATGAAAAGCAGTGTCACTCCTCCCAGATAAAGCTGAATAATAGATCTTATGGATCCTCTATGGATCATACATCTACCATCAGTGTAATTACAGAAGACATGACTGGAACCCTAACACCATCTGTATTGGATTTATTTATTTAATATTTTTTTTTTACTACTAAGAGTTTAACAACTTAAAATTTCAAATACTGCCTCAGAAAGTAAAAAATGTCTCACAGAGTTAGGGGTAATGGTTCCGAAAACGTTCAGCAAGCTGAATTTTCACTTTTTTGTTGATGATAAGAAAAAAAAATCGGGCTGTGCACATCGGAGCATTTTTGTACATTTAGGACAGAGTGCCACCTGTTGAATCTTTTAGAGTATTTCAACCTTAACTTCCATGTCTCTTTAATTTTACAAATATTTTATGCAAGGACCCATATGGAAGAAAACATGCCATCTATTATTTCTCAAATAAAGTATGAGTATCAAAGCATAAAACCAGCTTTAGTCAAATAGAGTTCTGAAATGGTTGTACTGCAGTTAGCAATTACTGGTTCCTGTTGATAATACACATTTCACAAGTAAGGACCATGCAATAATGATGAGCTTAGAAGTTTATTAAAGTAGAAGCTGAATGGTTTGATTGCCTGGATGTGGAGATGGGTCATCTGGAGAGACTCTCAGGTTTCGTCTTCAGGAAACTGTTGTTCCGATCAGTGTGTGTGCATGGTAGATGGTTGAATTGGTTTGGAAATTGCTAACATCTGTCTTTTCTAAAGACTGAGGCTTAAAATGTTTCTTTCTGAAAAAAGCTTAGGCTTTTTCTACTCTCTCTTAACACAAAAACAAAAATTTGTTGCAAATTCTAAAATCAAATTTCTTAGGGGGAATAGACTCCAGTCAGAAATTTTGTGAAGTGGAATAAGATAAATAAAATGTAATTTAGTGAACAACTACTAAAGATTTGAAACTGGTGCAAAACTCAATGTACAGCAGAACTATGATGGCATAGTTTTAATCAAACTTAATTCTACACATTCAAAGAATGACCATTTACACTTCTTTATAATCCATAAAATGTTTAGAAAATCTGCTGTGCACAATAATTTGGAACAGTGCATTTTGAGTTTTTTATTTTTGAAAAAGAAATACTGTTTTTATGGGGAGCTTTATTCAGTAAAATTTGATTTATGCTATAATAGTTTGTAACGACTGGGTTGTGTTTAAGGGAGGAGAGGAGGCGGCAGACTCATCAGGACAGTCAAAAACTCACAACCACATCAATGCACATCAAAATATCATTTCACAGTGTTTACTTTAATAAACACTCTTCACCAACCTTACAAAACTGAATGGCTGCTATATTATCAAACATGAAAATAAGCAGAGTCCAAACAGCCTGTAATGCTACTAAAAGTTAGGGAGCTAACATGCCAGTCTCAGTCCATTTAGCCGTCTAAAGCACGTTTCTCCCACGCTCTCTGCAGAGAAACAGCAGCACATACTTGTGACATCACTAGCGATACTAGAGTATCTTAAAGAGAAAATCTGAGAAAATATCACTTGCATAATAATTTGGGACACTATGTAGATGTGATGTTAACCAAGATTCTGCATGCAATTACAGTGAGATTAATCAATCTTTCTCTGCATATGCAAAGTAAGTATACATCTCAGAAGACTTGTGGCTGTAACTGCACTGAAAAAGCTGTTCTTGGGGAAAAAAAAAGCAGCAGCCTAAATATAAATGGTCAACACACTTTCCATTTTTAATACATTTCTTTCACAATTAAGAAATACTTTGTGTCAGTCTGTCACATAAAATCCCAATAAATTTCTTTAAAGTTGGTGATTCTAAAAAGATGTGACTACTTTTTCAAAGTACTCCAGCAAAGGAACAAGATGAAAACTAGAAAATTCCTGAAGAAATTTAACCGGGGCCCTGCCAAAGTGTGCCCGTCGGTTTGGAGCCAGCGTTCTGATGCTAAATGATAACCTTGGCTGGCAAAAGTGACAAACGTACCATGTGGAGAATCACAACAATGTTCCCTAACTTGCACTATTCAGTATGTTAAAATAAGTGTATAAGCTAAAATTAGCCAAAATGCTAATTTTAGCATGAATACTATCAGTAGCATGTGGCGCATCACTAGCATGTTGTCTGTTATTGACTTACTCTGTTCACTATACCAAACGTGTAATAAGTCAGACAAATAGCTAATACCTCATTTAAGGTAAAAGGCTAAAGCGAATGCACTGTCTTGCTATGCAAGACGCTGCATTAGCCACAGACTGATCTTAAGGCTTTTATTTTGAAATTTTCAGCAAGCTTGATTTTAAATGGCCAATCTAATTCCATGTGTAACAGTAGTTTTGTTGAAAAAGTCACATAATGCCAAAGAAGGCAATTACGTCATATAAAAAGAATGTCAGGGCTTTTATTTTGAAATTTTCTTTAAGCTTAATTTATAATTCTCACATTAATCATGTGTGTAACAATGCTTGGTTAAAATCAGTCATAAAATGCCCAAACACAATGTAATTCTAAAGGCCAGCTCATTCCTCCTCTGTAGTAACTGACAGTTCCGCCATGTTGTAGTTCTGAGAATCAGCTCTGACCTCTTTTGTAGGCACTGAGTGTTCCGCCATGTTTTCCTAACCTGCAGTCATTGTAGTTCTAAAGAGGAAGTCAACTGTCATGTCAGTGTGACACACAAGGAGAGACTTAATTACATGCTTGAATCAGTTAGTTTTTCTGAAAGGCCTGGGAGAAATATTCAAGCTTTTATTTTGAAATTTTGATCAAGCTTAATTTAAAATTGTCACATTAATCATGTGTGTAACAATGGTTGGTTAAAATCAGTTATAAAATGCCCAATCACAATGTAATTCTAAAGGCCAGCTCATTCCTCCTCTGTAGTAACTGACAGTTCCGCCATGTTGTAGTTTTTACAATCAGCTCTGACCTCTTTTTGTAGGCACTGAATGTTCTGCCATGTTGTATATCTGACAATCAGTAATTGTAGTTCTAAAGAGGAGGTCCTTGTGTGTCACAAGTCTCTCCTTGTGACACACAAGGAGAGACTTAAATGCTTGAATCAGTTAGTTTTTCTGAAAGGCCTGAAACATTCAAGTTTTTATTTTGAAATTTTCATTAAGGTTAATTTAAAATTGACATACTAATTCCATTTTTAACAATGGTTGGTTAAAATCAGTTATAAAATGCCCAAAACACAAGTAGTTCTAAAGGCCAGCTCCTTCCTCAGAGCTCTGCCACAGTAAAAACTACAATGATGCGTTTCTGTAGTTCTAATTAGCTGCTCGGCCCTGGTGTGTTCCGTTGCTATGGTCATGGATTCTCTGCCAGCTGTGGAGTGTGAGACATAATGGTGGAGAAAGAATTCTATCTTTGTGAGACACCTCAGTCAGTTTGAATGAAAAAAAGCAGTCCGAACAGCTCCTTCCCATTCGGAAACCGTGATACGTATCGGAAAACCGTTTGAAGCGTTTGAGAGGCCTATCTTTCGTCTCCGATAATCCCGAGATTCAGATCTGTACATCACTCACAGTATTAACAGCGACGAGATAAAAATGGTGTGCGCTGGGGGTCTGACATTTTTCAGAAATACATGGAAATGATCCTGGCAGAGCGTGTGAAAATCCTGTCGCATGACTTCGCTCTGAAGCACCTTGACAGAAAACCATAAGCCCTAGGAAAATTTTGAAAACATTTTACCGGAGCAGGCATGCGTATCAATGTCATGACCGAGTTTGATACCGATCGGGCGATATTTGTGGGCGTGACAGCGATTTAAAAATTTATTTGGGGTCAGAATCGCACCGCTTCCCACACTCTAACGAATCGTCAGTTACACTCTAGTTTGGGCAGTTTCCAACTGACCAAAATTTTTGATCGTTTTTCGCTTTTTACTTTTTCATCGTAACTCCGAATCCCACCACAAGTAATAGCACCCCTCCCGGCGCCGAGCCGGACGTTTTGATACCACTTTTGTGGGTGGGCTCGCAGCGGTACGAGCCGCATTCCGGTTGACGGAAGAAAAATAAATAAATAAACTAGAAAATTCCTGAAGAAATTTAACCGGGGCCCTGCCAAAGTGTGCCCGTCGGTTTGGAGCCAGCGTTCTGATGCTAAATGATAACCTTGGCTGGCAAAAGTGACAAACGTACCATGTGGAGAATCACAACAATGTTCCCTAACATGGACTTGCACTATTCAGTATGTTAAAATAAGTGTATAAGCTAAAATTAGCCAAAATGCTAATTTTAGCATGAATACTATCAGTAGCATGTGGCGCATCACTAGCATGTTGTCTGTAATTGACTTACTCTATTCACTATACCAAACATGTGTAATAAGTCAGACAAATAGCTAATACCTCATTTAAGGTAAAAGGCTAAAGCTAATGCACTGTCTTGCTATGCAAGACCCCGCATTAGCTACAGACTGATCTTAAGGCTTTTATTTTGAAATTTTCAGTAAGCTTCATTTCAAATGTCTAAACTAATACCATGATTAACATTGATTAGATTAAAACAGTTATTTAATGCTCAAAAAAGCAATAACCTGATCTAAAGATTTTCAGGGCTTTTATTTTGAAATTTTCCGAAAGCTTGATTTATAATTCTCACATTATTCATGTGTGTAACAATGCTTGGTTAAAATCAGTCATAAAATGCCCAAACACAATGTAATTCTAAAGGCCAGCTCATTCCTCCTCTGTAGTAACTGACAGTTCCGCCATGTTGTAGTTCTGAGAATCAGCTCTGACCTCTTTTGTAGGCACTGAGTGTTCCACCATGTTGTAGTCTTAACCTTCAGTCATTGTAGTTCTAAAGAGGAAGTCAACTGTCATGTCAGTGTGACACACAAGGAGAGACTTAATTACAAGCCTGAATCAATTTTTCTGAAAGGCCTCAGATAAATATTCAGGCTTTTATTTTGAAATTTTCATGAAGCTTAATTTAAAATTGACATACTAATTCCATGTTTAACAACGGTTGGTTAAAATCAGTATAAAATGCCCAAAACACAATGTAATTCTAAAGGCCAGCTCATTCCTCCTCAGTAGTAACTGACAGTTCCGCCATGTTGTAGTTCTGAGAATCAGCTCTGACCTCTTTTGTAGGCACTGAGTGTTCCACCATGTTTTAGTCTTAACCTTCAGTAATTGTAGTTCTAAAGAGGAAGTCAACTGTCATGTCAGTGTGACACACAAGGAGAGACTTAATTACATGCTTGAATCAGTTAGTTTTTCTGAAAGGCCTGAGAGAAATATTCAAGCTTTTATTTTGAAATTTTGATCAAGCTTAATTTAAAAATTGTCACATTAATCATGTGTGTAACAATGGTTGGTTAAAATAAGTTATAAAATGCCCAATCACAATGTAATTCTAAAGGCCAGCTCATTCCTCCTCTGTAGTAACTGACAGTTCCGCCATGTTGTAGTTTTTACAATCAGCTCTGACCTCTTTTGTAGGCACTGAGTGTTCTGCCATGTTGTATATCTGACAATCAGTAATTGTAGTTCTAAAGAGGAGGTCCTTGTGTGTCACAAGTCTCTCCTTGTGACACACAAGGAGAGACTTAAATGCTTGAATCAGTTAGTTTTTCTGAAAGGCCTGAAATATTCAAGCATTTATTTTGAAATTTTTATTAAGTTTAATTTAAAATTGACATACTAATTCCATTTGTAACAATGGTTGGTTAAAATCAGTTATAAAATGCCCAAAACACAAGTAGTTCTAAAGGCCAACGACTTCCTCAGAGCTCTGCCACAGTAAAAACTACAGTGATGCGTTTTCGTAGTTCTAATTAGCTGCTGGGCCCTGGTGTGTTCCGTTGCTATGGTCATGGATTCTCTGCCAGCTGTGGAGTGTGAGACATAATGGTGGAGAAAGAATTCTATCTTTGTGAGACACCTCAGTCAGTTTGAATGAAAAAAGCAGTCCGAACAGCTCCTTCCCATTCGGAAACCGTGATACGTATCGGAAAACCGTTTGAAGCGTTTAAGAGCCCTATTTTTCGTCTCCAATAGTCCCGCGATTCATATTTGTACATCACTCACAGTAATAACAGCGACGAGATAAAAATAGTGTGCGCTGGGGTCTGACATTTTTCAGAAATACATGGAAGTGATCCTGGCAGAGCGTGTGAAAATCCTGTCGCATGACTTCGCTCTGAAGCACCTTGACAGAAAACCGTAAGCCCTAGGAAAATTTTGAAAACATTTTACCGGAGCAGGCATGCGTATCAATGTCATGACCGAGTTTGATACCGATCGGGCGATATTTGTGGGCGTGACGGCGATTTCAAAATTTATTTGGGGTCAGAATCGCACTGCTTCCCACACTCTAACGAAACGTCAGTTACACTCTAGTTTCAACTGACGAAAATTTTTGATGGTTTTTCGCTTTTTACTTTTTCATCGTAACTCCGAATCCCACCACCAGTAATAGCTCACATGCCGGGCACGAGCCGCACGTTTTGATACCACTTTTGTGGGTGGGCTCGGAGCGGTACGAGCCGCATTCCGGTAAACGGAAGAATAATAAATAATAAAAACAGAGACATTCTATTAGGTGAAGAACAATAGGTGCCTGCCATGCAATGCATGGAGGCAGTTACTACTTGCTCGCAAGTAGTAACTGCCTCCTTATGCATTGCTATGGGCAGGGCCCCAACTAGAAAATTCCTGAAGAAATTTAACCGGGGCCCTGCCAAAGTGTGCCCATCGGTTTGGAGCCAGCGTTCTGATGCTAAATGATAACCTTGGCTGACAAAAGTGAGAAACGTACCATGTGGAGAATCACAAGAATGTTCCCTAACATGGACTTGCACTATTCAGTATGTTAAAATAAGTGTATAAGCTAAAATTAGCCAAAATGCTAATTTTAGCTTAAATACTATCAGTAGCATGTGGCGCATCACTAGCATATTGTCTGTAATTGACTTACTCTGTTCACTATACCAAACATGTGTAATAAGTCAGACAAATAGCTAATACCTCATTTAAGGTAAAAGGCTAAAGCGAATGCACTGTCTTGCTATGCAAGACGCTGCATTAGCCACAGACTGATCTTAAGGCTTTTATTTTGAAATTTTCAGTAAGCTTCATTTCAAATTGCCAAACTTATCCCAAGTGTAACATTGGTTTTGTTGAAAAAAGTCACATAATACCAATGAGAGCAAGTACATGATATAAAATCTATCAAGGCTTTTATTTTGAAATTTTCATAGCTTGACTGTTTAAATGGTCAATCTAATTCCATGTGTAACAGTAGTTTTGTTGAAAAGTCACATAATGCCAAAGAAGGCAAATTACGTCATATAAAAAGAATGTCAGGGCTGTGAAATTTTCTTTGCAATTTATAATTCTCACATTAATCATGTATGTAACAATGCTTGGGTTAAAATCAGTCATAAAATGCCCAAACACAATGTAATTCTAAAGGCCAGCTCCTTCCTCCTCTGTAGTAACTGACAGTTCCGCCATGTTGTAGTTCTGAGAATCAGCTCTGACCTCTTTTTGTAGGCACTGAGTGTTCCGCCATGTTGTAGTCCTAACCTGCAGTAATTGTAGTTCTAAAGAGGAAGTCAACTGTCATGTCAGTGTGACACACAAGGAGAGACTTAATTACAAGCCTGAATCAATTTTTCTGAAAGGCCTCAGATAAATATTCAGGCTTTTATTTTGAAATTTTCATGAAGCTTAATTTAAAATTGACATACTAATTCCATGTTTAACAACGGTTGGTTAAAATCAGTCATAAAATGCCCAAACACAATGTAATTCTAAAGGCCAGCTCATTCCTCCTCAGTAGTAACTGACAGTTCCGCCATGTTGTAGTTCTGAGAATCAGCTCTGACCTCTTTTGTAGGCACTGAGTGTTCCACCATGTTTTAGTCTTAACCTTCAGTAATTGTAGTTCTAAAGAGGAAGTCAACTGTCATGTCAGTGTGACACACAAGGAGAGACTTAATTACATGCTTGAATCAGTTAGTTTTTCTGAAAGGCCTGAGAGAAATATTCAAGCTTTTATTTTGAAATTTTGATCAAGCTTAATTTAAAATTGTCACATTAATCATGTGTGTAACAATGGTTGGTTAAAATCAGTTATAAAATGCCCAATCACAATGTAATTCTAAAGGCCAGCTCATTCCTCCTTGTTGTATATCTGACTTTTAACTGACAATCAGTAATTGTAGTTCTAAAGAGGAGGTCCTTGTGTGTCACAAGTCTCTCCTTGTGACACACAAGGAGAGACTTAAATGCTTGAATCAGTTAGTTTTTCTGAAAGGCCTGGAACATTCAAGTTTTTATTTTGAAATTTTCATTAAGGTTAATTTAAAATTGACATACTAATTCCATTTGTAACAATGGTTGGTTAAAATCAGTTATAAAATGCCCAAAACACAAGTAGTTCTAAAGGCCAACGACTTCCTCAGAGCTCTGCCACAGTAAAAACTACAATGATGCGTTTTTGTAGTTCTAATTAGCTGCTGGGCCCTGGTGTGTTCCGTTGCTATGGTCATGGATTCTCTGCCAGCTGTGGAGTGTGAGACATAATGGTGGAGAAAAGAATTCTATCTTTGTGAGACACCTCAGTCAGTTTGAATGAAAAAAAGCAGTCCGAACAGCTCCTTCCCATTCGGAAACCGTGATACGTATCGGAAAACCGTTTGAAGCGTTTAAGAGCCCTATTTTTCGTCTCCAATAGTCCCGCGATTCATATTTGTACATCACTCACAGTAATAACAGCGACGAGATAAAAATAGTGTGCGCTGGGGGGTCTGACATTTTTCAGAAATACATGGAAGTGATCCTGGCAGAGCGTGTGAAAATCCTGTCGCATGACTTCGCTCTGAAGCACCTTGACAGAAAACCGTAAGCCCTAGGAAAATTTTGAAAACATTTTACCGGAGCAGGCATGCGTATCAATGTCATGACCGAGTTTGATACCGATCGGGCGATATTTGTGGGCGTGACGGCGATTTCAAAATTTATTTGGGGTCAGAATCGCACTGCTTCCCACACTCTAACGAATCGTCAGTTACACTCTAGTTTGGGCAGTTTCCAACTGCCAAAAATTTTTGATCGTTTTTCGCTTTTTACTTTTTCATCGTAACTCCGAATCCCACCACAAGTAATAGCACCCCTCCCGGCGCCGAGCCGGACGTTTTGATACCACTTTTGTGGGTGGGCTCGCAGCGGTACGAGCCGCATTCCGGTTGACGGAAGAAAAATAAATAAATAAAGAGACATTCTATTGGGTGTAGATTAATAGGTGCCTGCCATGCAATGCATGGAGGCAGTTACTACTTGCTTCGCAAGTAGTAACTGCTCTCCTTATGCATTGCTATGGCAGTGCCCCAATAAGACCTTCTCATCTTTCACCACATATAAAACACTGACATGTAGCCAATTAATATGGATGATGTGGGAACATTTCACAGCTGAACTTCTCCACCTTCTGTCTTCCCTGTGGTTTTTAAAGTTACCCTCATCAACAGCAGAGGACATTGGACTTCCAACCTCATCACCACCCTCAACAGAACCGAGACCCTCTCTCTGACCTTGGAAAATGTCCAAACCAGCAGCATGTAAGCCCCTCAGGAGATGAGAGAAGTTACATGATGAAGGTCAATGAACTGCAAAGTTGTTGCATGATAAGGAGGTCTGCTTCTTCAGAGACATGAAGTCTGTGCTTTTTCGCTGACACTAAAAATGACTACTGGGTCACAATGTTTTCATGCTTTTACTTCTTGTATTCAGATGTCCTAAGCGGTGTCCAGCTTGTGTGATTGCTGTGTCTCGTCAATCATGCTTTAAAGGCAAATAATGCTCTCTCAGTTGGCTGCACTTTTTAAGCTCTCTCTCTTTTGAAAGCATATTTGAGAAGTATTCAAAGCATACACAAAGTCTGGTGTGCATCAACAGTTTTATCTGAAATTACAATAAAACTCTTTTCTGAAAGAGAAAAGGTAGAGGCAGAAATTGAAAAATGCATTATTAAGGAAAATGGGGTCTAATGTTGGATCGATTTGTGAGTCTTTTAATGATTGCCAGCCTTTGATTGATCCAGTGCTCTATGGCAAGCACAAAGGAGACTAAGAGGGGCCAAGTACTTTGCTTCTATTCAGATAGGCAGTCATTTAATCCTAGCAGGAAAAGAAAGTTTTCAAAAAGGATCTGCAATTATATAACTTTCTTCAGGTTTATATATGAATTAACTTAAGAAATAAAAAAGGTACTGCTTTTTGCAAAAAAATAATAATGAATCTACTCATTCAAAACCTTTTAATTCAAAGATACAGTCATTGAAAAGTTAATTTATTTCAGTTACTCAGTTTGCTGCCAGTGTTTGCAATTTTACCTATTCGTTCATTTTTCTTTGGAACACGATTCCAAGATATGATTGCATAATTTGCCTATTCCCTAATTTTGTTCATGGAGTATGTCTAAAATATTCTGAAGAAAATGCAGCTTGAGTAGATGAAAAAGTACTGAAAAAATGAAAAAAATACTTTACACGCAACTGACTGAGTTCTGCAAAGCAGCCAATTCAGGATCTGCATTTATTTTTCTCTCCACTGATTGGCTGCACCCCAAGAGTGAAAATATGGCAGGCTGTAGATGTCAGCTTCTGCAGTAGTGCCAAGACAGTTTCCACTGTGTGCCATATCAGAGCATATGCATTGATTTGGTGTGTGAACTATTAAAATGTGTTTGTCTGCCTATTTAGAGGGGCTCTTAATGTTTTCGTGCTTCTACTTTTTGTAAAAGCCTGAAAACATTATTTCAATTGATTTAAATAATTGGTGCAAAACCAATTACATACACAGATTCGGTTTCAATAAAAACAATTCAATTTGATCCTCTGACCATCCCTTTAAAGACTTTATGAAGATATTCCTGCTGCTAAAATGGACAAACCCTCACTTGAAATCAAAACAAAACCCCAAATGAATAAAATATCTCTCACTCTACTTTGTAGGAAGCTACAAAATTAAATTCAAATATATACAACAAGGTAAGACTAGATTTGTGTAAATTCGTAGAACAAACATTCAGTCTCTTCTTGGTTTTTATTCTACATATAAGTTGATCAGTCTAATTTTAATTGTCCAAAATTATTTTTTTGTAAAGTTTCAGTTTGAGTAACTCTACCTTCTTAGATTTTGCAGATACTTTCTTCAATTAGTGTTGCATCATCTTCTTCCCTTTTTGTAAATACAGCTTTTATTTTAAAGCATTTGTTTCGCTGCAGAAATTAGAACAGCTTATGAGCCTTGTAAAAACATCATTATAATGTAAATGCTGTTTATTTTAAGCTCTTGTCATGGAGACTTATGTATCATCAAGGTATCTGTAGTTTGAATACTGATTGAGGTATCCAGGAACAGATGAATTAGTGCCATGCTGATGGATGCAGAATGAACAAACAGCAGGACTCAGTGTTGGTATTAAGAGGTTTGCTGCTTATTTAACTGTGTTTAAATCTGGGAAAGGTTGACCATATAGCTATTTTACTATTTATAGGTGTTAAGAGATTTTCATACAGTTTCTTTCAAATTACTTTTTGCAAAAGCGTTTTGGGATGACAATTTTTAAACATAAGAAAAAAATTGTCATCGAAGCAAATTATCTGTAGACTGCTTTTCGATCAGAAAAGGTGTTGAGGGAATTTCATTTACAGACGTTTTTCAGTGTTATTTTTTTCTGCTTTCCTGATAAGTAAATAATAAATAATAATAAAGTAAATATAAATAAATTAGTTGCTTGTAGTTTATTAGGGGTTTCAAACTGTCACAATAGGAAATATAAATATGCAGCAGTATGCAAGCCCCTGAGTCAGTACGTTGTTCTCTCAGCAATGTGGTTCAGAGTATGTCTACTTTGCACATTTAGAAAGAGAATTTTTATTCAATAATTTTTCCAAACGCTCAGTCAGATTGGATTGAGAGCTTGAAGAGCTATTTTCTGGTTTCACCAAGAATTCTTGATTGTTTGACTGAACCCTTCTAATTTATATGTTCTGAGCCCGAACGTTCAATATGGCCCTGCTGAAAAACAAATCCCCACCACAGTCTCAAGTTTTTTTTTTTCTAAATTGCTGTATGTTTAACTTGGACGGCAGTATGCAAGCCCCTTCCGTCCGTTTAACTTGTATGGTTAAACGGACGGCGGAGTCCGGCGGTAACAGGCGCTTAAATTCCGTGTCAAAAGGTTGAGACCTTTTCCTGTTGTGGGCAACGGGGCCCGGCGAATACCCGTGGTTAAACGGACGGCGGAGTCCGCGGTAACAGGCGCTAAATTCCGTGGTATTTTATTTTATTTTTATGTTGTATTTTTATTTTATTTTATGTTGTATTTTTATTTTATTTTATGTTGTATTTTGTGTTTATGATGTAAAGCACTTTGAAATGCCTTGTAGCTGAAATGTGCTATACAAATAAAATTTGATTTGATTTGATTTTTGATTCATTCATCTTCCTATCAACCCAGACAAGCTTCTCAATTCCTGTTTATAGAAGCACATTGCCAGAGCATGATGTGCCCACCACCATGTTTCACCACAGGGAGTTGTGCTCCAGGTGACGTGCCGTGTTTTTCTCCACACGTTTCTCTTATTAAGCTTGGTGAAGGTATATCTGATGATTCATTGTAAATCTCTTGATTTCTCTGCAGGGTCACACTACCAACCGAATCTGTCTATCTATAATTCTTCATTATTGACTGTCATGAGGAATTAACTTTGATACTCAGATTCATTCATTTCTTTCTTGGACTAGTCAAGGCTTTTTCCCAAGTAGAATTAAAAGACTAAACATATTAGTTGTCGTGGTAAGTGGTATACTTTCTATTTACTGATCATGAAAAGGAAATGGATTTGAATTCATAATCATAATTGCATATTTTGAGAGTGACAGACTTTTGGTCAGCCATCCCATAATAACTTATTAACTACCATAGTTTGGCCATCAACATAAAATAACTTCAACAGTGCGTCAGTTTTCATAACTGCTCTCATCTAACCAGAGCAGCTTGCATGCCTGTTATGTCCCATCCTTGCAGCTTTTTGTAGATTTTCATAAATCCTTCAGTTAATCTGAGCTCAGGTGATGTCTAGGTGATGTGAGCTAGTGGGTTGTATACAGATTCTACTGAAGACAAATCTTTTTTTGTCATCTTTATGTTATTTTTCCAGGGAACATTAAATTCTGCACTGAAGACAAAGTGCAAAGAAATCTAAGGGTAGCAAATATTTCATAGGAATGTTGTTCTCTTTTTCAGCTTCACACAATGATCCACAGAAAGGTCAACATCTGCTAAGAAAGCATGATGTACTGCAGAGTTGCACAAAAGTGACACCTGGCATATTTCTGTGTCGATTCCCTGGTCTGTCTGCAACGTGTCACTGTCGCAATACACTGCATTGTTCGATGTCGGCCCTCCCAGCGCAAAACACGCTTTTCCTTGCTACCGTGCATGATGAAAGGTTGTAAATGGGCTAATTTGCAGCTTTGACAGCACAGGCCTCAGCAAAAAGTGGTTAGTAATGGGCTTTGAGGTGCCGCTTCAGCGACTGTTGAGATGTGAACGACATGGCTGAAAGTAAGCATAGGTCAGGCTTCTCTGGAAACTCTGACAAATTAAAAACAGCAAACCTTTGACATTTATCATGCTTTGAGTCTGAAAAGGTCATTCCCTATGTTTGCCACTTTCATTTTCCTTCTCTTTCCCCTCCGGACATGTTTTTCTGTAATTGCTTGTGGGCTGCTGCAAGCAGAGGAATGGGGAGCCATGATTTTAGAGAAAAACTCTCAAAGAAACAAATTTTTTTGCTTCGTTTTTACAAAAGAAGCAGAGAATCTGAGACAAACAGAAAAGAAACATATTTGTTTGACTCCTGTTCTCTGTGTTTCTCATATAGATTAGCATGCTGTACAATAATGATTAGTGATCTGTTTTTTGAGACTTCTGTTTAGACGTAAACTGCTGTTGTGTGAGGAAACACTGTCGGCATGTAAAAACACATTAAAATTCATTTTTGATTTCCTCATAGTGCATCATTCCACACCATAAACACTCAAAAGTTGTAATCCCCCTGGACCATGACTGTCTCATTTAAATGGTAATATAATTCCCATCGTTCTTAATTTAATGTGCTCCCTGGCATTTTCCGTTCATCTCTGTAATGCTATCCCATTTGACAAGCCAATTTACGACTCGGGTTGGTCGAGTTGCTTCAGCATTGTGAGGCTAAAGCCGTAATAAATCCTGGTGATAAAAGACAAAAAAAGAGAAGGAGACACAGGTTTCACCTGAGATCCATTTTCATTGATTTCCCTGCCGCTACAAGAGAACACAAGATTCTTGCTTTAAAATGGAGACAGCGCAGCCAGAGAAACACCACATGTGAGGAATGTGGACTGATTGCCCTTTTTGCTCCCCCGTTGTCAGAGGTGGCATTAGTGAGCCTGAAAGCAGTGTGAGTGATGACACAAGTGGCGCTAGAAAGACATATCAGACAGATTATAGCTCTGGCGACAGAGTAGAAAGAGCAGGGCCAGGCTTGATGCAGTCAGGAGTCATTTTGGCTGACCTTTCTGGGAATTACAACTGTGCATGACCCAGAGCGGTGTCTGCTTGTCACCGAGACAGTCTGGAGCTTCTGTAACCATTTTCCTCATCAAGGCCAATAATTTTGACAATCTCAGAACTCTCTTTAGCCTCTGACACAACTTCATCAGAAATTTGAATTCTGCAGACTGCTCTGCGGCTCAGTCTTTGATGATATGCTTGTGAAACTTTGCAGAGAAAACCAGAGATTATTCAACTCCTGGAACTTATTGTGGATAAAACACAGCATTAGGGGTTGATCATCATTCAGGTGGCGGAATATAAATGGAGATTTATACAGGCAGTCAAAGCTCGAAATCCTGTGATTAATACATGTAATCCTATGTTAATTTATGGGGTTGATGCGTACGTTCATGACTCACTGCAACATTCCTGCTATTTTAAACCAGATTTGCTTCAAAGGATGCATTTGCGATTTCCATTTTCACAATTCCTAGGAAACATTTATTGCCAGAACTCTGTTCAGTTTCTGTTTTTCACTTTTACATCCCTACAACATTCAAAGCTGATAGAAGATGCTACACCTAAGCTTTCTACAGTTATATTAACAACAGAATTTTAATGTCTGTCACAGTGCTGTATTAATGCACAAACTTTGATGTATTTTATTATAATTTTATACACAGTGTGAAGTGAGTAAGAAATATGCAGGGATTTGGATTTTGTTTTTAAATATAGCAAGTGTGTCACTTATTTATAGTCAATCCCACCCAACAAAACATTTTATAACCACCTGTTACAACAATTATCGCTGCAAGCCTTTCAGCAAATGTAGAGTCTGTAGTGTCCAAAAAAGCTCAACTACAGTGTCTGTGATTAATAACAATTTTATTGAAACAGCTTCTAAATTAGACTTAGATCTAGACTTTGACTGAGCCACTCAAACACATGAATATTCTTCAACCTGCATAGTTCACCCTTGTATCAACCCTGAATAGAACTTAGAAAAGCTGAAGTTGTTTGAATACTTTTGCAATGCTCTGTGTTTACTAACTCTGTGCAAACCATTTGTAAAAAGCAGAGTCAGTATTAATAATTAAATAATAATACATTAACTTTTGAAAGCAGTGTGCATGCTAATGATTTTGTCAAGCTCCTTCTATTTTGATATGAACATTTAATTTGATAAATCAACAGTGTCACCTATCCACATCATGGTGTGCAGGGTTTGTTGAAAAGAGGACAAGCAAGTCTTTGGAATTATATCATATAGGGAGGAAGGCATCCATTCTATATGAGGGGAACTTTTCTAATATAAAGTTGCCTCTGAAGAAGTTGCAGACAAACAGAATTGCTTTAAATGTATCCAAATACAAACAATGGTTTCCCTGAAGCTTTTGTCACACAGGCAAACATAAAGTCACTCAGCTTGAAAAGAAAAGGAAGCAATTTCTTCAAGGTCCCGATCAAAATAGATTTGGTGAAAAGTGAGACAGTAACAGAAGCACGTAGGGAGAGACAAAGAAAAAATAAAGTTACGAAGTTAAATTGTCAGTCTACTTGGAACAATATCTCCAGGCCTGGGCTCAGTTCCAGAAAATAATAATTTATAGAAAAAAAATAATAATAATAAAAAAAATAAAAATTCCAGACATCCACATAAATCCATTTTCTTCCCCTCAGCATTTTCCTCCCTCAAGAAGATTTTCATTTATTCATGACAGTGCTGTGTCTATGTTTTTCCTCTCTCTGCATATTCCTGTCTGTGTTTGATGTGCTGCACAATCCAGGCTTTGGATGCAATGTGTTTTCAGAGACAGATGAGAGGAAATGATTCATTCATCAGACAAGAGTCTCAGATACAAATCCCAGCTGACCTGCTGATCACATGGTTGATATTGCAGAGCGTCCTCGGGGCAGGTGCAGCCCTGCGTTTATTAGGACCTTCAGCGGAGCATGGTACATCGGTCATCATCTCCCCAGGAGTGACTCTGTGTGACAGCAAACACAAGCTGGTCTCGCCGCTCAAAATACGCACATTGCACCACATAATTCAAACGTCCAACCACATAAGAAACTGCAGGAATGACAGTGAGATATGAGGGCTGGAGAGATCTGTCAGAAGGGTAATTATTTTCAACAAAAAGGAAATATAGATTTAGCCTCAGGTGTGTGCCTTCTTACATCCACAGAAAGTCTGTGAGTAAATGTGTCACATCAAAACTCTGTGGAGATAGATATTGTATGTCCATATATATGCTCATCAAAACTTTTGGGATTGCGTTGGACTGGCAATTGCAGAAGCAGAGTGAGAGAAGATGAATGAAACTGTCCATATTGCTGAAAAGGAAATATGAAAACTACTGGGCTCATTTTATGCAACACTATCACATTTATGGGCATCTTTGGGGAAAGATTTGTAAAAAGTCTTAAAACCCATTCATCATATTTTAATAAACTTTAGAAAAGTTAATTTTTGATTCTATATAAAGAAGCAATTGTTTTGAAAGGAAGAAAATTGTGTGTGACAGTTTTTGGAACCCATGAAGGTAATTTATTTTGTACAATCCCCTTTTCTCAGTATGACAGCACTTGGTCTTGTAAAACATTTCACAAATAAGAGTATATTGAGGTAGAAATATTTGCACACTCCTCATTGCACAGTCTCTGTATATCTTCTGGGACTTCTCTGATTTTACATCTGGTGAACCATTTCTGGGTTGATTTCTGCCATGTGTTTTGTGTAATTCCATTGGTGAAAGGCCTAATGATGACCCATTTTTACTTTCCTGAGAGTTTTTATTTGAAGTGTTTTGCTATTTCAAAGTCTTTCATGCCCTGCATCACAGATTCTTCGATGCTCTTAACAGTAGACAAGAGGGAATTTCCCACATATTCATCACTCCAAAGTCTACCTCAAGTGTTTTGTTGCTGAAAAGCTCAATTTCACTCTCATTTGACCAAAATAAACAGTTGCTATGCAATGGTGAGACAAAAAAGTGTTTTCCCTATCATATCTCATAAACTGACAGCCAATTAGAGTCATGATTAATAACTTAAAATAGAATATTAGTCATTGCTAAGCCCCTATGTTCAATTTTAGAGACATAAAAGAGTCACATCTTGGAGGTAGAAATCTTAAAACTCCTGTTCTACTTACATTTGGTGGTAAGTTAAACTTATTGTCTGGCTTTCTTCCTGACAGTTCCAGCTGCTTAAAATGTTATAAACAATGCGCTTCATTATCTTTCTTATGTAATTCAACATACATCTGAAACACTTTATGCAATGCTTTCTTGTTTTTCCTATTTTGAGAATTGCCTTTGAAAATTGGGCTAAATTGCATTGATATTCCAGAGACACAAGCAGTGATTGGTTGAAATATCCTTGACTGCTGGATACTGTTTACCTAAAAAAAAAGAAGTATAAATTTAGAAAGTGGTTGGGTTGCACTTATTTATTACAAGTGGTGATTTTTTGGGAGAAAAGAAGCAAAACAGTAAAAAATGCTTAATGCAGGATTAATGGTGGAGGGTGTTATAGTGTTCACTTGTAACACAATACTAAATGCAAACACAACTGTCATGTCAAAAATAAGTATCATTTTAAAACCATATTCAGTGGCAAGGGCATTTTAAAAAGAATAATTTTCAGTGTTTGGTGATGATTTTTACTTTTTTTCCCACACTTTCTATTCAAAGAAACAACCGATATACTATCTGGAAGCCGAAAAAAATGTGACTCACAAATAGTATGAATTGTAATGATTTGAGGGTCACATGCCACATTTTTTCAGGCTCATTTGGTTTCTTAGAAGCAATGGAGCATGGGAGGAAACCAAGTTGTTAAACCTCATTTAATCTCAAGCTAAAAAATTCATGTAATAAATTTTCCATGGGGATTAAAAGAACATCCAGATTTTTCATGAGGAATGCATCACACAAACTAAATATGTGGATTAGGAAAGCCATACATTTCTCTTTTATATCCATTAGCATAATAAAGTGCCTGAGTCCTGAAAATTTTAAATTTAATTTACGTATAAAAAGTAATCACTTGTCCTTAGTGTTTTGTATTTGAGCATCCAATGTTTCAAGCAATTGAAGAACTTGATCTCAGTCACTTAGGCAGAATTAATGTGGATCTTGACTTCCTGTTGTTTTTTTATTCTGTCTCCACTTTAACACCAGATTGTACTAAACTCCTTGTATTTTGAAGATGAAGTAAATAAAAATGTACACAACAACCACAACTTTTGGCTCTTTTAGCATTTCTTTTCTTCCAAGCTTGTCTTATCTGTAAGGCCAAGTATGTTGAATGTATAAAGAAAGCTGTCCAGTCCACATTTTTCCACTTAACGTGGATCTCAGGTCATAAAACGTGTGCACACTAAACAAATCAATTAAAAAAAAAAATTATTCAGTAAGTCAAACACAAGTAATCTTCACAATTAAGATTAATGAAAACATATTAATACATTAATGTTGCATATTATCATTATTATATTAATGATAATACGTTATTATTGAATTTAAAGTTTGTATTTAAATTATAGTAAAAATGTTTTACTGGAGCAAAAAAGTATAAATATATTTTTATATTCCCCGGCTGTCTTTTAATATTCTCATTTACAAAGTAGGATAGAGTTTGTTGAATAATGTGCAGGAAATTTAAGTTTCTTTTGACAGAACCTCAATTTTAATCATTTAGTCTAAAGTTAGCTTGTTTCTCCAAAAGCAGGCATCAAATATAGTTTTATATAAACAGACAGATTATTTGCAAATTTATCACTCAAAATAACTCGAACATAAAGGTGAATAATAACAAAATCTGAAGTTTGTGCCAGTCAAATCTATTTTAAAGGATTAATTTGATCACTTTGCTTTTAGAAGATAGTGAGTCAACACTTCTTTCTCACTGGCTTTATTTGCTCAGTCATTGAGTAACAATTTGCACATGCTCTATTCTAAAGACAGACTCCATTCACTGTGTATGTTGTGAACGAGATCAATAATAAAGCTGAAAGTGTAAAAAGAAAGAAATCCTAAATATATGTAATCAGTGCTGTTCACTTATGTGCCAGAGTCCTGAGAAAGACACAGGACCTGTTCAGTAACCAATTTAAGAATTATGATTAATCAAGGTCAGTGGCTCATTACTTATTCTGCAAATTAAACTAAAATAACCTCTAATGTTTGTGGTGAGCTTTCTAAAAGTGACCCCTGGAATATCTGCAGTGAAGCAACTCTGAATTCTTGCTGCGATTTTGGTTAAATGGCTACAACAGAAATTTCTCCTTAACTTGTTTTCATCCTTTTGACAGCGCTGAGTCACTCTGCTTTATTTATGAATCCAAATTTATATTTAACCACACCAATTTGCAGCCACAGGATATGCTCAATTCATTTCTACAGAATATTTGTATGGCATTTTTATTTTGCCTACAAGAAAAACACAATTATTTTTATGCAGACAAGTATTTTCATCCAATAAGCCAGATGCAAATAAGTTCCCGTAAGAAGGTCAAACATATTCAAGACTTTTAATGCCCTCTTTTAAAATGCTTTTGCCCTAAATCTGGAAGTGCTTTCAAAATGAGATGCACTGTGTCCTGAGTGATGGCTTATAACACATTCCTAATGCTTTTCACTTGCCTTGTTGATAACAAAATTGGCTCTCTCAAATCCCTAAGAAATGAAAAATTGATTTTTGCCCTGCTTTACATTTTTCCTGAAGAACATATAGATGCACAAGGCTCTAATGTGTGAAGTGGGCAGGTTACCAGAGTGATTTGGCATGAAGAGTGCATCCTACTCTGCAGCATGTGGGAGTTGCTGAGTGTGCTGGTCACATTTTCTCCACCTGTTCGCAGAGTGAATGACCTCCAGGAGCAGGTAGATTTCCCAGCAGGTTACGTTTACTGTCAAGCCAAGCACACAGGGAAGCTGTATTTGACTGATGAAGCTATAAAAGGGAAAATGATACACTGCGTATTCAGTTCTGTTTCATAAACTTTAATTTCCTCAGTAGAATATAAAACATAAAACAGTTTTTGTCTTGCAAATTTTTCTTTTTTGATGTATGTCACACATATCAGATTTATTAGGGGACAGCAGGATAAATGTACTTTTGTCACCTTAATGTTGTCTTTTTGCAAATTGGGTTGGTTTCTGGCCACAATGAGGTCCATTGCTTTTCTGTCTATATATTTACCCATGACCGGACTGCTTTTATCGATGTGCAACATTTCCTTATTAAAGTGCACATTGACTTTATCAAACTGCTGCTGAATACAAATTAAGAAAAGAAAAGATTGAGTCACTTTCAGGGTTGAGAAGATTTGCAGAAGTTAAAATTTCAGTACAAAATAAAATTCAAATCACAGTTTACATACTGTTGACATGCCAAGCAATGTCAACAGTATGTTGACTCAAATACCTGACAAGTATAGTAAAATGTTCTCTATATAATGATCATGTTTATTTTGTAAGAAATAAACATATCAGTGAAACATATCAGTGAAAGCACAAATATTTCATATTAACATCATCCTGTGTTTGACCTGGCTGTGAAGAAAGTCTTCGTTCAGCTATTCACAAACAATCTTTTCCATAAATCTTCTAATTAATCATGACAATACCCAAATACATAAATAAATAAACAGTTTTTTCAAAGCTCTATGAAATTAGGGCTAGGGTTGGTTTTAATAAGGGTGTCTTTTAATTATTTTTTTTTTTAAAGTAAAGTTCAGTTCTAAACACATACATTTAATTTGTGAATCAGACAACACAGCTTCTGCCTTCCAAAAAAGTTTTAAATAGATACAAAACACAGTAAAACCCTTTAAAAATACCTCAGAGTTTTACAACAGTTAGATTACAACAGTTGGGTATAACAATGTGAAAGAAACAGATGCCACAAAATGTCAGCAAATGCCAGCTGATAAAAATGCATGACTGACTGGTCGAACCGCATGATTTCATATCATGTTCACACACAACTGACTCTAACTGTCTGCCTCCTCCTGCAGTGGGATAATGACAGCAATAAGCAAGAGATAAACAGAGCTGTTACAAACGGATCAGAGAACTTAATTGTCACTCTGTTATAACTGAGAAAAAGACCACCTTACTCCTAATTTAGTTAATTTAGGTAATTTCTATTTTATGAATTAAGGAACTTTGGACCTGATTTCTTTCTGTTGGGAATCTTGTGAATCAAGTCTGGTTTTAGAGTAGGGTTTTAAAATGCATTATGATCCAATAACTTAGTGGAATAAAGCAGTCAGTCAAAATCTGACACACACTTTCTTTTTGCTCGAGATTAAATTAACACAATGATTTCATGTATTTTGTATTTGTACCGCTCATGTGCAAAACTGGTAGAAGTGAGCATCAAGGAGCCTTCAGCCAAAATTCCAGGGTAGTTAAGCAAATTGTTTAATCAGGTAACCTGAATTTAAAAACACAGTGATGATTTCATGGTTGGCCTTCCACATCCAATTGCCAAAGAACTCTTTAGCAGGATAGCAGTGTTGATATTTAGAATAAAGTAAAACATATGTTTTCTTACATCTTCTTGCAGCAGGATTATCATCACTTGATGAACAACTACCGTATGTCTGTAAAACACGTCTGAAATTTATTGTTCAGTTGCATCGCTCACTGAACATAATCAGAAAGCAGTGCTTGATAATGCAGACACTAACAGGTACAATTAGTTATTTGGGTATAATTGCCTTTTTTACTAAACAAATGACATTTAACAACAACAACAATAAAAACAATATAAATCCTCTTTAATTTAAATTCAACAATGGTGTGTTTCGGTGTGCTCTCCATGAAAGCGTCTGACATTTTGCTGCATTCACTCCAGGTAAACGACAAAACACGTCAAATCCATTTTTAAGGGGTACAAAATCAAAATCTCTTTAAAGAGACTTTCATATAATTGTGTGGCGAGATGTGACAATGTACAAACTTTGATTTTATGAATAATGAATAAAAATATCACAGAGGAGAGGAGCACCAAAGGCAGTTTTCATATGACTAATAAAGACCTTTAAAACAAGAGACGAACGCATACAATCCCAACAGAAAATTAAAGATTAATAATTGCCTGTATATATATTTATTGCTTCTGAAACATAAAACAGAGGCGGCAACTGTGTTGGTAAAATATCCATTGAGAAATAAAATGGGGAAGGATGCACTCTGATTTGATAAGTCCAGTTAAAATTTCTGTGCTCCATCTAAACTGCTATATATGACAGAAAACTCATTCACTGGAACTATGGTGGTGGCAGTATCAAGTTATATATATATATATATATATATATATATATATATATATATATATATATTCTACTGGAACATTACAATGTAATGATATATGTTGAAATGATTAGTTTGATTATATGATTGATTTTTTTCTTTTTTTGTGTTTTATGCACTGCAAAACGAAGGTGAGAAGGTCACAGGCTGTTTTGGAAGCATCTATCCCTTCAATATGATTTTATTCTGCCATCTGTTTCACAGGCTTGCACCACATTATTGCTCACAGATTCACAGCTAAGTGAGAAAAGGGTTTCTTGGCTGTCTTCCAATTTAAAGTATAGACCTATTTTACAGCAATTTTAAATTCTCTTAAAATTAGTGGTTGTCTTTTTTCACAATATGCACTAACAAGTCATGGGAAAATTTGCACTGAAAATTCATTATAATCTCATGTTATATCTGTTCTTTTACAACATATGAAGACATAGAGAAAAATTAGACCCATTTCTAGTTAACGGCTATGAAAAACAGCAACTGTGCCCAGCAGATTTTACACGCTTCCAATGATCAAATTAACATTAGTTCAATGAGCTTTAAAAAACCCGGACACTGTGCTTGGTAAAATCCAAAACAAGAAATATTTACTTGGCTCATTTTATTAAAAGAGTTTACCACAAAATATTTTTTTTACAACATGAAACTAGTCGATTTATTGATGCTGGCTTAGTGACCCAGACATCAAAAGCTGCACTGTTGCCCATAATGTATCTTCACATCACACTGTGTAGCTGTAGGTGTAGTTTTGTTGAACGATAACATGTCTTGAAGAAATAAATTGTTAGCAGTTTGTGGTTGGTTTGCTCGTACTATCAAGCAATAACCATCAAAATACCAATAAAAATATACAAACAATAATTACATGATGTAAAAGTTAGAATGCTAATCTAGCATTATTTATAACTGGCTTTGCCTCAACCAAGAAAAACATTCAGTAAAGCTGAAACTCGCTGCTGTAAATTGGGCAAATGCATTTCCCTTTTGGATGTAACAAAATGTGTTTTTGCAACTAGTCTGTGACAAGACTTTGCAGTAATCCCAAGCATATGGGGGCTGTACCAGTGCCTATTTATATTTTGCAAGAAGCTATTGAGCAGCCAGTATTCACACGATAAACAAGTTGAGAGTTATTTTTTTTATTAGAGTGTTAAACTTGAAACTCTTGTATGTGTTTGTCTTGACATCTATAAAAAAACATCCTGGGCTTTCTTTAGCTGTTGCCAATTTAGACTTCTTGTGTTTCTTTGTAATCACACAATGTCTGACAGTTGTCTTGACAGCTTACCTGGTTCCATCACACTTCACATTTCACAGCCAATACAGCTGCAGTTTCCTTAGACAGCAGCTTGATGCATCATCTTGCATTGAGTTATGTCCCAGGACTTTGAAAGATGAGGATCCTTGTTTTTTTGTCACTGTCTGACCTTAAATAAAATAAAATAGATTCAGGTTACCAAAACAATTTAAATCAGAAAAATGGCAGACACGTTTTCACAGAATTACATTCTTTCAAATCACGTTTACATGTGATGTCTTTCAACAATTGGTGTCAAAAGTTTGTCCGGGTTTGTACTGCAAAAAATGTTAGATCATTTTAAAGATATCAATAAATATTTACAGAGGTCATCAAATATCAAACAGTCACCTCCACGTTTACAAAATCAAGCAAATTTAGTGTCAGTTAACTGCACTGCAAAGATTTTAGCTGCACAAACCAGCACAAGAACTTTGTTTATTTTATTAATTGGGGGGAAGGGCAAGTTGCTGTCTGACTTCTGGAGACATTTCCACTTCACACACACATTGCTACCTTATGTAGTATCATCTGGGAATTGAAAAAAAATAAACTAAGATGTTAGGAGGAGAATTGTGAACCTCTGCAGGTTTAGTCTTTCCTTGGGAACAATTTCCAGATGTCTGAAAGTCTGTTCAAACAGATAATAGCAGGCAAATATAAACAAAGGACATTTCCAGACACCTATTTCACAGGAAGAAAACAGATTATTTGTTCACATGAATGTGCTTTGCTCCGAACTCACAACTAAAAGTAAAAGCTTTGGAAAAAAGCGGTTGAAGCTGGAAGCATATCAACATGGGCTGAAAGGCCACTTAGTGAGGCAGAACCCATCACTTCAACATCAAAAATCCATAGACATACAGATTGCAAATTCACTCAGGGATGTCTTAAAGTTTTGCAGGTGAGTCCCGTAGAATGATGAAACTAGGTTGGAAGAACAAGAAAAGGTGAAAGTTTGCAAGTTCAAATTTTCCAACTTCCCAACTTTAAACTTCATGCTGGCAGTGTCATGTTGTTGTGCATTTCACAAGAAGATGGCATCATGAGAAAAGAACCTTATGCAGACGAATTGAAGCATCTTCTCAAGACTGCCAGGAAGTTAAAGTGTTTGCAGAAATTGGTCTTCCAAATTAACAATGACCCCAAGCATGTCATCAGATGATTATCTCTAAGTGGCGTAAATGTTTTGCAGATGTCCATCACCAAACCATGATCTCAGTCGTATAGAAAATATGTTATAGAAAAGGTGTATGCAACTGAGGGGACCCACAAACCTGTGGTGTAAGGAAGAATCAGCCAATTGACAACAGTGTAAAAGAAAGTGTCTTTTTATAGACATCTAAATTCAACTGTAAAGGTAAGTGTCAGCATTTCACTGATATGTTAGGGTTATGTTAGGGTTCTCTTTTTTTTTTTAACATTAAAGCTACAATTAAGCAGAAAACTGTACAGTATTCACTACTTAAAATCAGTGTTTTCATACTTATGTTGAATCTGAACGTTTCCAAATCAAATTTCAAAACAACAGAAGTTCATTTATGTTCCCATCTACGTGGTTGGATAAAAACAAGCTCATCTAATTCTCACCTAAAAATGACACTCAGTCTGGCTTTTGTTGAATCGAAACATCTCCTTCTGAATGCTCATATGGAGGATTCAACAGAAATTAAAATGTTCAGGAGAAACTACACACAATCAAGTGATAGTGAATAAATGATTGTTTTCAGTAGCAGCTTCCCAGAGATGATTATGCTATTAAAATCTGGAGATGATGGAAGTGAGATGTGCAAAATGTGGCTGTTTAGGCAAAATAGAGAGAAATATGAGGGTCCTTTCAGTCCTATTCTTTATACACTGAGGTGTTAATGCTTCAGAGTGAATGGTTTTAATGGCTTTTGGCTGTTATTATTCTCAGTGTTATGACAGTTTGATTGGACCTGTGGTCGTCGTTCATTGATGTTCAGTTTGCATGCACCTCTCTTTTCTTGCTTCCAGAGCTTTGTGTTGTTATGGTAATTTTTATGAAGTAGATTGCATCTCGCTGGCTGCTTCACTTGGGTCCTGTCTGCAAGAAAGGCCTGGAGCAACAGCGTAATAATCATAATGAACACATCAGAACAATGGCCGAATTAAATATCATGTATGACGACACGCTGGGGCTGTGCGAATGACCACCGCTGTTACCAAAGTAACTAATTGCAAATGCTGATGAAGCTGTGGCAATGATTACCCCCAGGTGCTGGGGTTTCTTTAGACCTTCACGTCTCATTTCCATGGGTGCAAAGGCTGCAGTTTTACTGAGTGTTGAATGAAGATTTACTGTTACTTTTATAATTAAATTTGGAGACTGTTTTACAGCTGCACTGGAGTAGTGGAGTGTTTCCACTGTTTGGATCTCCTCAGGACAGCTTAAATCCCTTTTTCTGGAACATGAAGGAAAAACTATAAAGCTATTATTTCTCATGTCTCATGTCTGCCACATGCTGGTTTCCTTCTACTGATTTTAGATTGATAAAACTGTGCCACAGTCAATTGAAAAAGTAAAATAATCAGATAGTATAATATATAAAGAAAAGGATATAGAGAAAGCAAAAAATAAATAAATAAATAAAGTGACTTTGATGTCTTTATACTGTGTTTGTAGGGAGTCGGTCCTTGATTTTTCTTTCTTTTTTTAAATGGTGGCTGATCAGTAGTTCTGCCGGCTTTCTGAGGACAGACAAAAGTATGGCCAAATCTCAGCAGATGAACAGCATCTGAATCCAAGAAATAGGATCATTATAATCCAGAACAAGTCTGTTCTGACACAAGACCAGAGAGATTTCAGAGGACCATCTACTCTATACCAGCTTTTCATCTCGTGGTACTTAGGGAATCTGTGGTGTTAAACTGGTACCTGTTTCATTTTCCATATATTAGTAAGAAGAAGTAATTTGTGTCTCATAAAAAAGTCTGCTCACAAAGGAGTTAATAAATATCCAATTTAAAATGGATTCTTTACTAAATTATATTAGGCACAGACATCACTGGCTTTTTATTTAAATTTTGGAGCATAACCTATTGATGGTATGTTCTGGGTTCACACAAAGGGGATTAAATCATCATCAAAAGTATCTTTTATAAATATTTACACATCTTTTTCCATTTGTTCATATTATGAAAACCTTTCATCACTGCGTAAAAGTGTGATGCAAAGCAGTGCATAAATTATCGTGGTTTTCCTTTTCTTTTTGTACAAATAAAAGCCTGAAAATTGTAAAGTGTACTCTATTTATTCCCTTGAATAAACAGTAGAACTGTGTTTTTCTGTAGTTGCAAGTTTTTTGGGGTATTGTCTACCAGTAACGACAGAAATTCTTGATAAAAACAAAACTGAAACTCTGACTGAAAGGATGTAGAGATTCTGTTAGTATTACTACGCATTCTTCAATGGATTTCTATCTGATCTTAGGTAGCGCAATTTTAACACACAAATTAGCATGGTCTTAAACCCGTAAC
Source organism: Poeciliopsis gracilis (assembly GCA_911649635.1). Classification (NCBI taxonomy): domain Eukaryota; kingdom Metazoa; phylum Chordata; class Actinopteri; order Cyprinodontiformes; family Poeciliidae; genus Poeciliopsis; species Poeciliopsis gracilis. The sequence continues at coordinate 5,642,590 of CAJVRI010001403.1, forward strand.
TCAAGTCTGACATTCAAAGTTCCTGTTTTACAACTTTTACATGCATCACTGTGATTAAAATGAATTATCGCACGATTGATATCATCAGGAGATAATTGAGCCATTTGATTAATCTTTATTGGTGACATATATTGGTACTTATATGTATATACTTATAGATATATTAAAGTAGATTTGAAAGTGGATTAAACTGGATTTATCAGAGTGTAGTAGACTAAGTTAAACCACAACATTTTCTGGTTTTTATTTGTAAACATTGTTTTTAACAATGCTTCATTAGTTCAACAATACTTTAGCTTGTTCCATCACTAAAAGAATAGTGGCTGTACTGGAACAAAATGTGGAAAAAAGTAATTGCCAATGTATTATCGCAAAAGTGCAACTGATTGTGATTACCCTAATTCAATAGAAGGGCACTTTCAACAATGCCTTGCATGGCAAAATAAATCTAATAGGACCCTGTGAGTGTAAACCAAGAAAGAGACTTCAAATTAACTAGATATAAAAAATATATGGACTGCATATAATTTATTTTAGCATTCTGGAAATGTTTTCTGTCTGTTTCTTGTAGGGTGCAAATTAAACCTAATATGGCTGAGAATGCTGCACTTAGAGTAAAACACGGTACATCTGTAGGATGACTTCACTCACTCTGGAGGAACTGAATAGTTCAAATATGGAGGGCATAGCATGTGTATAGTTTTTTTTTTTTGGGGGGGAGGTTATACATTACCTAAAGTTAAAAACTGAACCTTAAGAAAATATGTATAGTATTTCATTAAGTCAGGAAGATAAAAACATGGACTCATTTGCAATAATTACATGACCCATCATGTGCTGCAATAATAATCCTAAAATAAACCAGAACAAAGACAAACAAACAAAAAATAAATAAATAAAAGTTGTAATTTCAGTGAGTTTATTTTGAGCTTGGAGCTTTCCTTTTACCAGGATCAAAAATCTGTTTGCAGTAATTTCATTGGAAATTAAGATTCAACAAGCACTTTCCAATTACAACAACATAATAAGGTTGTTCTAAGAGATTGTGTTCCCACCATGTGCGGCAGCCCTCCTTGGAGTGTTTTTTTGTGAGTGGCCAACCTGTGGCTTTTGTTATCCGTGAATTCACTTCAGAGTTATGACCGTACAAGTGGCACTCTTAAAGGAATGATTACAGGAGTTTGCACAGCATCTTGAAAACTAATTCAAAACTGCAACCGCCCTGTGGGGTGCAGATAACAATTCCTGGTAAATCAGTTACATGCTCACTGTCAAAATCCTAGCACTAAAAGTCGTCACAGCTACTGCGTTGCTTTCATATAAGCATCCTGCTGGTAATGATTTTACAATAACTTACACATTAAGGTTGAACCTAGACAACAGAAGATTTATTTCTGGATAGATATGCTGATAAAACCTGAATTAGACTAAATACATTAAACTATTTTATTAAATTCTCTGTCTCAAAACGGACTACATCACAGTACTAATCTCTTTTAGAGCTGTGGAGTGCATGCCGGGGATGCAACTGTGGACATGCTGCCTACACACTTCATGTGCATACTCTTCCCTGAGAATATATTTTAACATTTGGGTTTGTTTGTATGTCTGCAGGCTTTCCTGCTTTCAAACTGTAGTATGCTTGTGAGTGACTGGAAATTACAGCGGGTCAAGAGCTCCTGTGCCTGACCAAGTCCCAGTGAGGGGTGGCTCCCATCTGTTGAGCCGTGGGGAAGCATGGACCCCAAACAGGTAGCCCGTCTGAAATCTCTGACTCATCTCCTGCCCACCAAACAAAAAATGAAAAGAGGAGGGATAACTGGGCAGTGGGCCCTGCATCCCTCCTCCCAGCACATATACACAAATAAGATCTGCCTGCCGAGCTTTTTAGCTAGGTAAGCAGTTCTGTGGAAGTGGTGAGTTTAATGAGTATGTGCTTGTGAGGCATGCTGAATCCTTTTTCATTAAAAACAGAGACATCCATGCATCATGCAAAGGTCCTCATTGCATGTCACAATTTGGACATAGTGATGGACCCAGATCTGAATATTCAAGAATTAATGTCCCAAGAAGATCTTAAGAAACTCATCCATATTTTTATCTTTATTAAAATTGATTACCACAACAGTGTCTTCACAGGTCTGCCTGAAAAGTCAATCAGAAAGCTTCAGCTGATCCAGAATTCTGCTATTGATCAAGTGCTTCAAAATATCCCACCATTGTTTAACTTATCTCTTTCCTGTTACATTTTTTCTTATCCTTTTTTGAAAATAATTTCTTAAAATATCCATCTCCCTCTGAAGCATTGGCTCTGGTCTCTTACAATAATAATTACCCCTCAATTACCCGAGATTCGTCCCCAAAGAAGCTTTTCATTCACAGCTCAGATGATTCAAGCGCCGAAGAGTTGCAGTTACGTTGTGCTTCCTACAGATGGCGGTATTTAAAAGTCATTTGTCCAAACTACAGTGTGTATGCATCTTTTCTTCTGTTTTAAAATAAAACGCTGGGTATATAGGAATATCTGTTGATATTTACAGAACTACAATATATTTTCCGCGTCTTTTTGGTATCTTAACAGTTGGTTAAGATACGGAGCTACTAAGTAATTTTATTTTGTTTCAGAGAAGATGTGTCTGCCTAATAGCAATACTGTAATCCTTTGGCACATCCCCATGAACAAGCCTGATCATATTTAATCTGAGACCGAGTTGGTCTTATAAAAACTTTTTAGGCTTCTAAATGTATTAAATGTTTTGCTATGTTTATATAAAAATATTATTTTAAATAACATAATGAATAATAAGTTTGTTTGTGCTACGTAGGTAATGAAATCCAGTAGTAGCCCATAGGACAGGGTTGGTGTTGGGCCACTGGATGACGCGATGGAGGTTGGGTCTAAAAGAAAGAAAAAAAACGCACACCGTACGTGAGGTGCAAGTGAACTGATGGGTGACTTCATGTATCACCGGCATTCTCACTGTGAAGCTCACAGCCACTCTCAGACAGACGGACAGGCAGACAGAGGGAGGGAGAGTAGAGAAACCGTGGCAGCCTGTTGGAGAAAATGATCAGTCCCTGAGCGAAAGGAGAGGGTCATTCGATGCCGCTTCCTTCTCAGCGGATCACCGGGAGATGCTCACTGTTGTCCGGATGACTTTCCAAGCTGCGCGGCGCGTCAGCACTTAGAATAAATTCATTCATCTGCTCATCTCTGATCCTCTGACGGACAGGTGGCGGCCGGACGCTGCGCTCAAATCCCAAAGAAATCATTGACTCTGCCCCACTCATGAATGAGTTTCCTGCTGTTTCAAGGTGAGTATTTAACCTTTTGCTTTTTTTCCCCACCCATCATTCTGCAGAAGCCGAAAGTTACATGACTTTACGCAGCGTTTGAACCTGGAAACGAGGCTGTGCACTTGTTAAAAAACATTTCTGCTGACCACCTGTGACAAGACACAGGTGTTGTTCTTAGAAGAATGTGAATATTTTCTATCAAATTCACTGACAAGAGGTAGGTCAACTCTTCATCAGGTCCGATGAAAAATAATGACACCATCAGGGGATAGATTTCCTTCAGCTGTATTAGACAAAGACTGCAGCAGCCTGCTTGTGAGGATTTTTTTCTCTAAGCGTGTGGATTATTCCAGGCAGCGCATCAGATCAGTGGTCATCAGGAGAGAGAAAAAATAGAGTGAAGTATTAAGCTTGGAGATACAGAGTCAGTCAGTCAGCCCTCCGCTGCTGCTGCTGCCCTATCTCCTCCTCCTGCAGCCTTGGCAGGCAGGGCAGAGTGCAAGCCACTGGGATGCTGATAAGCCGGGGCAGGAGCCGGGATGATGAAGGCTGAGTCCTAAAGAGCACAGAGCTGTGAGCTGTGCCAGCCTCGACAATGCTGTTGACCAAGTGCATCTTTGTTCAAGCCCCCGTATGTGACTGTCCCTGTGTGTGTTTGGTGGAAGAGACAGCGTGAGGAGGGGAGGCAGTTGGATTCCCATCTTTTTTTTTTTTGACTCTCACCCCTCATGCAAAGCAGATGAACCTCTCTCTTCTGTCTGTGTGCTCTTTCTGGTCTGGCTTATCTGGCCAGCCAGTTGGACTAGCTTTTATTCTCCTGGCCCCTCCAGAGAGAGTAAAGCCTCTCGTGGAGAGAGAGAAAGACAGAGGAAAAAAAAAAAATTGGCTTCTCTCTTGGCATGCTCTCGCCTGTCATGTGCTTCAGCATTTTATCAGTTGCCTGCTAATTTTAGGATTTAAATGAATCTTCACATTCATTTTATCTTTTCTCTCTCTGTTGCATTGATAACAGCAAATTAAACCTTGGTTAGGTCTGTGATGTAGTAGTTAGCTGATCAACAAAGCCCCACTTTTACCAAATAATAAAAGTCATGAATTATTTTGTTCACTATGAAGTAAAAATATCAAAGACTTTTGCTGGGCTAGTAATAACCTCAGGATTAAACATGCTGATGTTAAACCCCTTTTTTTGTGAGAATAAGAAGTAATCTTTCCAAGAAAAACAGTAAAGGATATATTCACAAGGAAATATTGGCATTTCTAAAAACTCTAACAATGTTTTCATTAGTTTATTTAAATTCAGATATACTCAGTACCTTAATAATAGTTGATAAGGATATTATGTCAACTTTACTGTCGTTTGATAGGTTATTTCATAACGTTTAAGTTATTTTGAAGCACTGGTAAGGATCAACTTCGAACAACACCTCAAACACACCTTCCTTATGTGAAGGCATGGAAAACTAGAGATAAATCAGACAAGACATTAGGAGAACTGTTGACCTCTGTATGTTTCATATCCTGATCTAATATTCAGATGCCTGAAGGCGTCATATTCATATCGGTCAATAGGCAGACAGATTCCTCGTCTCAGTCTTTAGTTGCAAGATGCAGATATTAATCCCAGAACAAAATCAAAATACTTTGTGAAAATAATGAATGAAGGGAGTATAATTGTAAAATATGTCCTGGACTGAAAGACCACTCAGCAGGGAAGAAGCCTCACATCAAAAGCAACATAACAAGCCAGGTTACAGTTTTTAAACACTCTCAGAGGTAAAGTAATTTTTTTTAGACATGTCCTTCCACCGATGAACAGAAGTTAATTATTTTTTCTATGGCTGCACATTAATAAGATAATATTTGATATGAGAAAGAATTAATAAATACTGTGCACAACTATGAATTGTTGAGTAAAAATAATAATTAAATTATTTTGCTTTTTTTTTTTGCTTTGGGTTCTTTGGAAACATAGACCCCAGCCAGTGAGTAGTGTAACCAGCTGCTGAAATAAAAAATAATTCAAGTTTTACTAACAAAAAAATGGTTTGTACCACCTTATCATCACTTTACTTCCTAACACAATTTATTCTGCATAAGCAATATGTATCATCAAATGTATTACAGGCAGGTTTCAGTACATGGAGCTTAAATATAGAGCTAACATTTATTGCAGTCCAATCAGATAATGATATTATGTATATTGAGTGCAGTGCTCTTGTTATTGGATATTGTTACATGGAGAGGAAAAAGGGGGAGCTTGTAAGCATTATAACAAAAAATAAAAAAGTTACCTAAAACATGTTTATCATTTTAGTATTTAGCAAAGAGAATGGAAATCTTAACTGACCAAAAACAAAAACGTTTAGTGTGATTTAATGTCAGGCAACGAAGAAAATGTGTTATTTTTAATTCACTGTGGGAAACAGGTTTTTACTGTGTTTCACATGTTGTAAAGATATGCTCAAGAATTTCTAATTCAGTCAATTGCAAGATTTTATACACAGTGGGCTTATAAATTGTCCATTGATCTTTGGGATAATCTATAACAGAGCTCTTTGGAGCATTTTCGAGAAGAACTGCAGATGAAACCGCATTATTGTTGAGTCTCTTACCCCTGGAGGCACCGCTGGACCGGTGTAGGTGAAGTAATTTAGAACATCTGTCTCTGTCACTTTCACCCACAAGCAAGAAGTTAAGTGTTATCTTAGACCTCTGCAGAGATTAATGAGCTACTGTAGGTTTGAGAGGATCGAAAGAGAGAGGGAAAGAATGATGAAGGAACACTCTTCTGTTCTTCTGCATAGGAAAAAAATCTTAATTTGAACAACCAGTTGAATATGTGACATTGATTTTTGAGTAATTTAAAGAACAGGGAGTGCAAATGTGGGTCAGGCAGAAAGGCGATGCACGGTCACTGCAACAATGCATTAGTGTATGTAACACAACTACACAGTGCACAGCGGCTCAGTGTTATCATCCCTAGCTGTAGATCCCCCTCCACCTCCTAACTTTGAGTCTCGCCCTTTCCACCCTCCTCTACTGTGGATGCTCATGGAGACAGTAATGTAAGTTGACTGTTCAGATTCAAAAGCCAGAGGAAAGAGGTGATGTTGAGAGCTCAGCGTGTGCCCTTGTGCATATAGCCCTGATATATCCTGCACCTGATGTGTCTTTGCATACACATAGGGTGGAAGAAATATGGTGAAACTGCAGTTCACAACTTATATGCTGTTGTGCTACCTTTATTCGATTTCAATCTTTGCGCTTCTCCTTGTTTTAATGTTTTATCCAGGCCTGAAGGGAGCTTAATGCAGACATAAACTTCACATGTACTCAGGAGACTAAGACGGAGTAACAAGTAGAGTTAGAGAGAGAAAAGAGGAGCTATGAAGGCTAAAACAGAGAGGAAGAAGATGAAAGAAAGAGGTGGTGATAAACTGTGGTGGAGAGAGGTAAGTGGAAGAAAAGGAACAAGTGGAAAGAGTGCAGCTCACCTGCCAGATGGCAGCTCTTGGCAGCGGCACTCAGCATGCAGTGATGGTGGTCGTGCAATATGGTGCGCTGCCTCCAGATTGTCACTCCACTGCTGATACAAACACTGCAATAACTTTGCTGATGTGTGAGTTTTGCAAGATTTTCCTTGGCACTGAGTTAAGCTGGTAGCATATGGTTCTGAAAGAAGCCGACAGAGTTGAGGGATTTCTTCTCTCAACTTCTTCCTATGTCCAGATTTAGCACTTTCAAACTTTAAAATAAAAAGTTTTAATTTGAATGTGAGCTTTGAATGTTAAATAGCTAACAGAAATGAATGGATCAGTTTATCTCATATTACCTCTGTTTTATATCACGTGTTTGCAACACTTCTTGTACGCCACTCTTCAGGATACGATAGCATGGCACTGCAACTGGAGTGATGCCACAGAGTTAGCTTTCTTTACTCAGTCACGTTTCTGAGCAGCTGTAAACTGTGGCAGTCAGAGACAAGAGATTCTTTGCTGCAAGATGAGATAAAATGAGATGAAAAATGTTATCTCTTACTGCTTACGATCACAAACTAAGATAAGGGAAGGAAGAAATCTTTCAAATGAAGATGGTCTGGTTGTCATAAAGTAGCACAGGATGGTCAGAGTTACAATGCCCTCTTTTTAGATTAAAGGTCAATTTGCATTATATTATTATCATTTGGAAATTAAAGACCCAGAGCATGGAGGAAGAGTGAAGGGGCACAGAACCCAAATTCCTTGAACTTCAGAAAGAAGTTTCTACAATAAGTGAAAGCTTCATCTGCTGTTCTAAGTCCACTGTGCTTTTTTTCACATCCAAAGTCAGTGCAGCTTTCCTCAAGAACAATTTATACCAGTTCATGTTTCCCTCTACTGACAAGCTTAACAGTGATGCTGATTTCATTTTCCAGCAGGATCTGGCAGCTGACAACGCTGCCAAAACTACCACGCCTGGGGCTTAATGACTATGGTATGACTGTGTTTGATTAGCCAGCAAACTTGCCTGAGATGGGAACTCTACTGAGAACCTGTGTGTTATTGTCAAGTAGAAGAGGTGAGACACCAGAACCACTAATATAGACAAATTGAAGGCTGCTATTAAAGCAAATTAGACTTCCTTACACTTCAGAAGAACCACAGGCTGATTGCCTTCATGTAATGCAAGACCCGGTGACTGAGTATTGAGTAAATACAGTCCAGTACATATACATGTTTTAAGTAGGCCCACATTCCTGTCAAAGGCTATACATTGTTTTATTGCTATTTTGTAACATTCAAACTTTCGGGTTTTCATTAACTGTAAGCCGTACACTGAGGATAAATAGAAATTAAGATTTTATGTTTATCGCTGGGTGTAATGAAACTCTGTTAAGTTTCACTATTTTAAGTTATTTATTTTAATAAATAAACATTTAAATAACATTCTAATTTAATGAGACATACCTGCACATGCTAGCCTTCCCAAACCTGTAGTCTCTGAAGATTAAAAGATAGTTTAAGGTTTTAAATTTCTAACTCTTTTGCCTCTGCTGAGAAATCATAGCTACAACATTAGAGGACATCATGAAATTAGTTTTCTCCTGCTGTAACTTGGGAAGGCAAGGCATTTGCTGGAACCTGCTGAATGCATTACCCGTGCTAGTCTTACAAGAAAGTAAGGGAGTCATTTCCAGAAAAAAAGCCTGTGTGATTGCCAAGTGGGAGCATCTTCAAAAATGGCTCTCATCAGATTATATATATCAGAAAGTTACCTGGACTTTTTAGACTGCTGCACTATAATTGTTTGTTGGCTTTGACTTTTTTCAACAGAACATTACATGCTATTTCTGCAGGATTTTGTTTTGGTGGAAAAAAGTAAATCAGTCCCTTTCAGGTAACTTCTATTGAGCATATAGTTGTGGCTATTCCTGGCCGATTGGATTAAAAAGGGAACTATCCACTCACCAGGCTGCTTCTATTTCTGTTAATTTCCTTAAGAAGAGGGTTTTGAAACAGTAGAATTTCTGAGTAGCTTAAAATTAACAAGCAATACTGATTATGAACACAGGCCAGTATAATCTGAGCAAATGCTTGTTTTTGTGCAGCTGCGCTATAAAAATGGTCACAAAATTTTCACAGTGGCTGAAATCCTGACCACTTTCTGCAGCAACACATACAGTTTAAAGTAGAAGTTGTGAAACAGAAGAACATCAGTCTCTGTCTTCCGGTTTCTTTTCCTCCCTCGCCATCTTTCACTGTCTCCTCTTGCTTAGAGTGATTTGTCAGCAGCGGAAGTAGCAGCTGTTCCTTTGCATTGTAATTTCTTTGATCCTAATCATTCATGCCAGCCACTCCTAACCTTGGCATCTTCTACTGCATGAAGCCATATGGTCAAAGACTGAGGCCCCAAAGAAAAACATGCAGTCTTATTTGGGACGAGTCCTTTGATTGCATCATGAGAATTGTGGACTTGAGTTTTACAGGTACCCTGTACCTCGGTTTGTGATTATTTTTCTCATTTTGAAGCTTGCTGGAGTGTAATGTCTGCCAAATGTAATGTGTTTTCCCTGTCAGATTCTTATGATTTATGCATGCAAAAGCATTATAGCCCCCCTCATCAGAATCAGTCTGGACAAAAATATTGTTTTTTTGTCAGAAAAACCAGCTCAGAAAAGAAAAAATGGATAAAAAAAAACAAAAAAAACCCCCCCAGAAGAACACAAAAAATTACAGCGATTTAATTCCACTTTACAGTGATATGTTTTCTAACTTTACCATCATTTTATGTTAAACTTTATTTCAGTTGTAAAATCCAGTTTTAACTACAAAGCCTGACGATTTTTATTCCTCTCTTCTTTCTCATTTTGCACCTTCGTGGCGCTAAAGGAAAGGAGGTACCGGGCGGTCGATGCAGCACACATGCTGTCTGGCTCCAAAGCAAACACAACTCACTCTGTCTTCTTCTGTGATCACTGAATTATAGAAGACCCTCTATTGCAGTCGGACTGCGAGGGTTTTCATCACAGTGCTGGAGGTCACTCTGACTTTTCCCCCTGTGCTCATCATATATGCAATGGAAAAGCTTCAGCTGTTGAGATGAACCAGTATGAGGTCAACCAGGATAAGAAACAATATGACTTATAGAAGAAGGAAAGAAGCAAAAATGTATGCACAGGAACAGATTCAGCAGCTCCTTTCATCTCTCTTCTTAATGGCAATTTTGGGTATATTGGTGCATCAGCATGTATATTGCATATACGCTGAGATAATGGCATGGATTGCAGAGCATTCTCCTGATGGTGTTGTGGTGATGTTCTGGAATTAGTCCCCTATGTCACATTTGCCTGTGTCCAGGTTTCCTGCAGCATCCTGCACTTAATACAAGCCGAGCGCGTTGTGATGACATAGTGCCGTTTTACTGCTCCCCGCAGACATCCGTCTCTACTCTACCAGGAAGATTAGTGGCTGGCGAGAGAGCCCATAAGCCTGCAATATCTGCAGCTGACCAATAAACTAAACAACAAGCATGCAGAAAAGGCAGTTAGGGGTCATGTTTGGTGATATAAAAATAACTCTGGGATGCACAGAGCACTGCCAATAAAATGTAATGAATTCGCAGTGGCCTGGCTTTCAGAACATCAGTCTGAGTAATTTAAATATTACGTGTGTGACTTTTCTCTCCCGACTGAGAAAAACCATCTTGCTGTTTGACTTCTCATTGTTGAACAAAATGATAAAAATTAACCGCAGGCTAAGTGTCACAAGATTCCACATTAAGGCATCAAAGTGAACATATCCTCTGGTCATTAGAAGTGTAGACATCCTTGCTACACTTTATACCGTATAAAGCCTGATACTGTGTTTCTATAATTGGGGACTGTGAAGGCTGCCCTCGGCTTCCCCTCCATAAAATACAGTGGGCTGATCTCAAAACATTGCTTTTTCTAATAAACCCCACTGGTCTCCCGTGATTCAATATGACATTCATTTAAAAGTCATCATTAATGAAGACGGCGGTTTTTTATGTCCTAGTTCCTCGACTCGTCACTGTAGGTACCAGCGACAGCCCCTGGCTCTGGCTCACTGACTCCCTCCTCCCTCCTGTCTGCCACGTTTGACCTACTTCTGTCTTCACAACATTGTAAACAGATCTACTAATTGCCTTCATTTATTCATTTGGAAGTCAAATTCGGTTGCAATTGGCACCCCCCCAGCCCATTCATGCGTAAGACACTAGTTCCACCTTCCCCATAGACATCCATATGTATTTTTGCTCCAATAAAAGTATCCTGTCTTGTTAACTTTAGGTCACTTGGCCATTTTGGATTCACACATTGTCATTCCATTTCATACTACATCCATTTCATAGGCAATTTTGCAGTTAAATGTTCTAAAATCTTTTAAACTATCCAAGTCTAGGCCCGGTCTTTATAATTACTTTAATGACTTCTGAAGATAAATAATCACAACATAGAGTAAGCTTCTATACAGTGAAGCTTTTGGTTCACTGTATAGCAACAACAGAAGATAAAATCTAATAATTAATTAATTATTTATTTTTGATCTGGTCTGTACTTTGGATTTATAAGAACAAGCAACTGAAAAACAAGTTCCTATATTTTGTCAAAGCAAATACACACAGCAAGAACTCTGTTCAGTTTCTTTGTGTTTAGGTCGACTTTGCATCAGATTTTCTTTAGCGATCAAAGAGTCAGCGGGGTAGGTTGCTATGGGTTTCTGGTCAACATTTCTAGGCTTTAATCTTGGTCTTAAAAAAACAGCAACACAGCACTGTTAAGACACAACACTTAAAATGAACTTGGCTTATTAGCATAGAACTTTGTAGCAAATGCAAGCTTTTCTTTAATGTCACTTATGTAATTGTTAACTGTATCCACTATGGTGGTCATTTAATTTCCAACATTTTCCAGTACAAATTGGAACTGTATGGTGACTGCACAGGTCAGATGGACTGGTATTTATTTGCACCTGCAAGGGAATAAAGCAGAAATAGAGCTAATAACAAGTTAAACAGAGACCCTTCTTATACTGTCAGGCATGTTTAATATTTTGATGTATTTTGATGTTTAACTTAATTTTGATACAAAGGTGAGCATTTTTTTTCAGTGTTTTAATTGTAATAAAGTACCAGCATATTGACAGCCATGAAGTAGATTATGCACAACATAATGATATCAATAGACACATGGTTTGTATGAAATATTGCTCCAAAGCTATAAAGGTATGCTATAGCATGTAGGTGCAAAGTAACCAGCAGTGTCCTATCGTCAGTTTCCATGCTTTAGGTGGGAATTCCGTTTATAAATACTCCTGCTGATCTCTTTTCCTGAAATCTAAGATGATTTGTTGGAGGAAACTTTATTTCAAGCTTTTTTTCGTCTCCACAAACTTAGAGGCTAAGGAACCATGCATGTCTCAGCTCAGCCCGATTATAATCATGAGGGCAGAAGTTGTTATGACTACTGCAACGCAGACAGTTTTCCGCCCCCATGGCCTTATACTGTTATTGCCTTTGTGTAGCCTTAGAAATCTAGGCCAGTGTAACAACAACAGCAACAAGAACAACAGCAAAAAAATGTTTTTATCACCTCTGATGCGAGTGACAATGAATCCCATTGTTGACTAAGTGTGAGAGCAGAAATCCAGCTTCTGACCTTTAGAAGGATTGCGGCACAGTCTGCCGGTGGCGCTCACGATCTCACACAAACGTGCTGCCAGAAGAAACAAACAAGGCAAACTTGAGGTGAATGCTGTTTTTGCTAAATCTGATATTTGTGCGATGATAGAGAGATTTGTCCCTACTAATCCGCAAACGTCTTTGCAAAAACTTGTAATGAAAATTCTAAATGAAAGAAACACTTTTTTTTCCATTTGAAGGAACCAAAATTAAGAATAATCCTAACCATAAACTAATAAGTGACTCTGAGTCAAGTCAAGTAAAACATCTCTAACACTGAGCTAAAGACTTTGTTAAAACATTTAATGCTTTAAAAGCTGGTCTAAGTGATCGATTCAGTTCCACTCATCTTGATCCAGGTCAAAGGGTTATGTTTATGGTGAACAAGAGCATGGCTTCTCACTCTTTTGCATTGTGATTGGTGCCCATCAGGAGCCCGCATCTCCCCCAGAGCCCTTGGCAAACCCATGTTCCTCCATTGTGTGTTTGTGTGTGTGTTCATGACTCACGTCTAGGCCGGAGCGTGTCTGTGAGTGGTGAGGCGGAGAATTCAGCAGGGAAGACTGCGCAGGGCGAAGAGCTGTCTCCATAATCCATGGTAAACACAGAGCAGCATGACTGCACGCCTCAGACGTGACCAAAGCCAGGAGAACAGAAATGGATGAAATGATGAGGCTGCCGCTCCCCTGCATGCCTGGCCACTTTTGCTCCAGTTTTCGCCCCTGTTTTGTAACACCTCGGAGGATTTGAGAGGTAGATTCTCAACACTAAATTAACCTCGGGAAGGCACTGCAGGTGTCGACTGTTTAAGGTCACACCAGACTCAAACCTCGCTCTGCAAATATCAGTCAATCTGCTATTTACTGTCAGATCTCAAGAGCATATGCCTATGTATTATTTCAAGCTAAGTAAAGTTCTAGCAAAAACCTGCAGAAGTTCAAAGTGTAAATCACAAAAAAAGATCTGTATTTGGAAATTTATTTGAAAAGAAATTTAAACCAATAGGTCCCTCATTGACACTGCTAAGCAGGGACGACCCAGGCAGGAAACACAAAACCATTCAGCTGTTTTATTTTATAGTAGCTCAAGAACAGGCACCAAGGGTTCAGTCAGATTTTTATGATCTAATTTTCAAAAGGCTTTTTACAACACTGTGTGGCATTCTGTTGTGGCAGATCCAGAAAAAGGAATTGCACCACGAAGCAAAGGCCTTTGTTTGACCAACACTTTGGCCTTTCAGCTTGATTAAAAATCATCACCAAAGGCAACAGAAATATTAAACTTGCTTTTGAAAAATATCAAATAAAATATCCTCAAATAAAATGTTAGAATTAAAAGATAAATTAGAACACTGCATCCTTCAAAGCTGATGATTTGAGGGATTTTTTAGTTGGAATTTTCTGGATGACGTTTTGACCAAAACAGATAAAATGTCATTTTGAGAGCCAAGATGTTCTGCCAAATCTCAGCGCCTAGAGAAATAATCCAAGCAAACTCAAATTTGAATATCCAGTCAATGGAAATATATATATAAAAAAGCAAGAAATTTCTTTGGTTACTTTAAAAATTAAAATTGATTCAGTTGAATCTGTGTAAGTGTCCTATGGTAAAGCTAACACTGTCTTCAAATATAAATGCTTCAGTAAAAGGTGTGACAGATATTACTCTTCAGTGGCCAATTACCGGTGGGGTTGTTCATACTGAGGCTGCCAAATTGAGCAGAGTAGGTCGAGGCACTTGAGTGACTTGTCCTGCTGCGTGAGCTTGTGGGGACAGATGGACAGAAGATGCTGGAGTGGAGCTTAAATTCAGCCCAGCCTACTCAGTGACAGTCCATCCGCTCCTTCTCTGGCTCCAGCTCAACTCAGCTGGACATCCTGTTAGTCAGCTAATGGAGAGCCCCCAACGCATCAAGACCCCCATATTAGGATCTGACATGGCTGTCTTCATTTAACCTTTACTTATAAGTCTAACTGTGATAACACTGTTTAGGTTAGCACCGGCCAAAAAAGACAGTTGGGTTTGAGATTAAGTCTTTTAGTGTTTGGCTGGAAATGTACAGGGTTTTAAACAGAGAAACAGTTGAAAAGTTTTCATGTATTTCCGATGGGGTTATGCAAAGTAAAGTTAGGAAAGTCTTTCAGATCTGGTTTGGAGAAGCTTCTCGTAGAGCATAGATGGCATATCATGTGATGGGAGGGTCTTAATGTAAAGATGTTTCTTTATAAACTCTTCCTTCAAGCAAGACCAAGAAGCTCAGAGGTTGATAAAAGAGTTGTTCAAAACATGAATTCAACCAACCCATGTCTTCACAAAGATGAATCTACATGCTGGTAGAATTTGTGTTTGCTTTTGTGTATTTCTGAGCAAATCATTTCAAATGAAGTCAAAGAGAAATTTAATCATATAGTGGCATGTGACCAGAAAGAAGCCTATGTCAAAACCTTTTGTTCATTTCAAACTAAAGTTTTACAGAAAAAAAGTGAAAATATTTTGCAACTGATTGGATTGCTTTTTTTTTTTTCCAGATAAAGTGAAGCAGTGGTTTTCTCTCTGTTTTATACCAAGTACCAAATTAGTAAATATAACAATTTCCCCAGGCAAAGAATGGATGAACACATTAAATAAAAAAGAAAGAGAAGCAAAAAATGAAATAGTTATACATTGACACTGTATAATTACCTTCACTTGCTCCTAATTCATTGTCATCAACTAAATCACAGTAATACTTACAGAATAGTTTGAGAAAGACTGAAGTTGAGGCACTGAATCTTTTTCTGAGAATAAATAAATAAATAAACGACTCAATAATCACCAGGAATCATTTCTACTGATGGATGTTTACATCTCTTTCACAAAACATCTTGAGATTAAAAAACACATTTTGATGATAAATTATCTAAACTTCATCAGAAACATTTTCATCTGACTGAATAACAGAGACAAAAAGAAACTTCCTGAATAAATTAATATGTGAATTAAACCAAGCATTCACATATGTAATGTAAACCTTCTTTGAATCAATCATATGTTTGCCAGACATTGTTTTTTCTGGGGAAATACCCACATAAAATATGGTAATGAAATTAAACAGAGAAGTGTATAGGTTGACGCTGGCCCTGAATCTCTAATGACTCTCTGCCATCCCTGGAAAAAGCCTGTTTAATTTAGGAATCAGCCGCAATGGAGTGATTAATTCCTCCTGGATTCAACCATTTAAATGAACAAGACAGGGGGGATAAGGGAAAACATGGAGCCCAAAATATGGAGGCCTAATTAATGCATTCAGATCATTTAATTAGCCACCCAAACAGGAATGTACGGTTACATTGTGTCATCGCTTTGTCTGAGTGGCGAATGGCAGGCTGGCTTGTGTTGTCTTACAAAGCAGTGAATATAATGAGAATCCCTGTTGAAAGAGAGAATATTAGACCGTCTCGCTGTTCAGTAAATATGGGGAGACAGTTAGAACACATGATTACTTGTTTCTTTGATTTTTTTTGCATCTGACTAAGCAGAGATAAAGGAAAACACAAGCTCATCCATTTCTAGGTCTTGATGTGAAGTGCCTAATGATATATTGAAAACAAAATTTTCTCACTTGAAAGAATCAATGGTTTTTTATATTTACAAGTAATTCTCTCTTCTTTTTCAGAATGATGTGAAGATTCCTTAAGACAAGACCACTTCTGAGCTCAATTTTCCTCAGTCTAATCCTCACATTTGCTGGTACGCAATCCCATTTATCTGAGTCAGGCATTCAGTGGAGCCCTGTGGGGATGGGGACATGCTCAGATAAAGGATGGACTTACGACAGCCTTACGAAAGGTCACCACCCTCCAAAGGTTATGTCATGGCCTCTGGCCCTCTGTCTATTGACTCTAGTCTTTTTGAATCAAAAGACGACTCTTGGACAGACAATGAACACCTTCCAGTCTGAGAAGAGGGAATGGTCGTTGAACCATCTGACAGTGCATCAGTCCACTGGGACGCTGTACATCGGAGCGATCAACCGGATCTACAAGTTGTCCGCTAATCTCACACTTTTGGTATCTCATGACACAGGCCCAGAATATGATAATAAAGCATGTTATCCCCCCCTGATAGTTCAGCCTTGTTCTGAGCCTTTGGCCTCTATGGACAATGTCAACAAACTGCTGCTCATCGACTACTCTCACAACCGGCTGCTGGCCTGTGGTAGTCTCTATCAGGGTATCTGTAAGCTGATGAGGCTAGACGATTTATTTATTCTCGTAGAGCCCACGCACAAGAAAGAACATTATCTCTCCAGCGACAACCAGACAGGAACAATGTATGGGGTTGTCGTTCCTTCCCAGGGACAGGATGCTACTCTGTATATTGGCACTGCCGTTGGCGGCAAGCAGGATTACTTTCCAACTATCTCCAGCCGTAAGCTCCCTCGCGACCCAGAGTCCTCTGCCATGCTGGACTATGAGCTTCACACTGACTTTGTTTCATCTCTAATTAAAATCCCTTCTGACACGTTGGCTCTTGTTCCGCACTTTGACATCTACTACATCTATGGTTTCTCCAGCGGAAGCTTTGTCTACTTCATGACTGTCCAGCCAGAGACTCCAGAAAATGGGATGCCTGCAGGGGGCTCACCTGGTGACCTGTTTTACACATCTCGAATCATCCGCCTCTGCAAAGGTGACAAGAAGTTCCATTCATATGTCTCTCTTCCTGTGGGGTGCGTGCACCGAGGTGAGGAGTACCGTCTGCTGCAGGCTGCTTACCTATCTAAGGCCGGCAGGGTGCTGGCTAAGTCACTCAACATCAGTGCCCAGGAGGATGTCCTCTTTGCTGTGTTCTCTAAAGGACAAAAGCAGTACCGTGATCCTTCAGATCATTCTGCTCTTTGCATCTTCACTATCCAAGACATCAACATGCGCATTAGGGAGCGACTGCAGTCCTGCTACCAGGGAGAGGGGAACCTGGAGCTGCACTGGTTGCTGGGAAAGGACGTACAGTGCACAAAGGCGGTGAGACCTCATATCACACATGTCTTTAGAGCAGCCACGTAAACTCAGCAGGTGTGAAGAAAAATGCTCAGATTTAACAAAAGATTTTTTTTGGTGTTCCATAACTACAATTGTAACTTTAACAGCTAACAGGCAGTCAGTCTGGTCTGTGCTAAAGAAAGCATTCAGGTCTGAGAATCCTATTATAGTGGTAGAGCTTGGGGAGATAAATTCCACAATGCTAATCAGGGGAGTTTTGTATAGAGCTTTGATTTCATTCAGGGGATTGAACACTGATTCCCACCTCCTTTTCCACCTCTCTTTTTGCCTTTCTCTCCCTAATTTTCTTCCTCCTGCTCTTGTCACTGTCAGCAGTACTTGAGCCCTTCGAGACCTGTTCTTGATCTTGAGAAAAAGACCTTTCTTGTAAATGCCCAAGTCTGAGTCTTTGTGAAAGCTGGAATTCCGCATAATGAGCGCCTCTCTTGGAAATAAGCTGAAAGTGAACCATAAAACACAATAAAATCCGTCACATAAATTGCTCTGATGATTCATAACTCAAACATTAATTCCATTGTGTCTAAATAGGATATGATGTTATTGAGAAAAGCCACTGATAGGGAAAAGTGATATGTTGTAATTCAACAATAATTTCCCACTGTGAAGCAAGACGCTCTTTGTATCATAATTGGACTTTTAGGAAGAAACGATTGGTTGCTGCTGACTGTTTTTTGAACACACAATTAATTATCAAAAAAAAATTATGTGAAAATGAATTGAATGCCAGGACTGACACAAAAGCAATTTAAAATTGGAAAAAAAAATTTTAATTTTACAGACAAGGAGATACAAAAGCAACAGTTTTAAAACCTTTTAGTTAGGTGGTTGTTAAAAATTCAGGAATTTCTTTAAGGCAGTACATTGCAAAGGGAATGTAAGAATGCATGCTATACACTGGCACATTTTTGACATGCACCAATCAAAGATATCTCACTACTGATTTTATAAAGCTCTGAGCAGCCAACGGCAACTTCAGCAGTCTGATTTGTCTCTAAAAACCTTAAATGATAGTACATTTCTTGCTGTACTTTGAAAGATCAACTGTAGTAACAAGAAGATATTCATAGCAAAATGGGAGATAAGTTAAAAAAAAACCAAACAAAATAAAACAGCCAAATGTTACAGAGCAGTCTGTTGGATTGCTGAAAATCCACAAATATCTCTTATGGAATGAAGGTATCTGTACACAGAGTAAAATTAAACCAGAAAGTCTGACAACATGCAATTAAATATTTTTCTTCTACTGAATATCGCTAGCTTGTTTCACCTTTTCTTGAATATCTAGAAATGTAAAAGGGCACCATATCCCAAGATTTCCAGTTTGTTTGTTGGCTGCAAAATCATTTCAAAAATAATGAAATGATCTTTAACAGCAGTTTTCTGCTGTGAGGTTTGGTGGAAAACTGTTTTTAGGTATCAGTTAGCATGGTTGGCATAGTTAAAATTAGCCAACCCCTACTAAATGATAACCTCTGTGTGTTTTCTACAGAGTAAATACACCATCATCTTATCTGTGAGAGTTGTACAAAATATTGCTGACTTTTCTATTCCAGCAACTAGACTCTTCAAATTGATAGGACAAAGCAACTGTGATGTTTTCTTGTAGCAACACAGTTATGTGGCTACAAAAAAATCCCAAACAAAAAACAAACAAACAAAAAACACAGTTCTCTCTCGTCATGCCTTCTGCAATCCTACTTTCAAACACTTTATTGACACACAAAATATGTAACCAAGTCTTCCTTCAGTAACATCCTAAACACTGAAGAGTATTATTGTTAATATGAACTGATTAAAGAAAATATAATTTTGGTTTCTAATTAGCTGAACATTGATAAAGTTAAAGATAAAATCATTCTATTCTAGTCACAGGTCAATTTCCTCATACATTTCTAATTGACCCCGTTAGATAAAAACTATTGGACAGAGAGAGCATATCAAGGCTTGAAACTATTGGTGAAACAATAATATTTCAGCAGTATTCAAACTATCTTGGTGTTTCATTGACAAGTAGACTAACAGCAGGATGGAGCGGGAGATGGACACAGAGATTCAGGCCTTGTCTCCCATAATGGGGCAGTTAATCCAGTCTGTTGTGGTGAATAGTTGAGCCAAAAAGCAAAGCTCTCAAATTCACAGTCTGTTCATTCTCCAGCTCTCAGCTATGGCCATGAAATGTGGCTCATGATTGAAAAAACATCATCCAGCATAGTTACTGAACTCAGATTCCGATATAGGGTGTCCAGGATTAGTCGCAGAGATCAGTATGGAGCACTGTTGTCTGGGGTGTCGAGCAGCTACTGCTGCTCTGCTGGTTGATGTAGTTCAAGCATTGGATTGGGATGACTTTGGATGCCTCCATTCAAAGGTTTTATTGGTTCATCCTACTGGGAGGATCCCCTGGGAAAGACCCAGAACACAGAATGGAGTGTCTATAAATCCCTTCAGGCCTGAAAACACCTTAGGATCCCCAGAGTAAGCTACAACGTTGCTGGAGAGAGGGATATAGTCATCCCTCCCCCAAACCCAATCTAAAATGTATAAAACATGATAGATTGATGGATCAATTGATAATTTATGGTTTAATTAATTCATCTCTTGTTGATTTCATTTGTATTACATTAAAGCTGATAGCTATATGCTATCCTTTAGATAGAAAGTCATAAGCTCAATGTTTTAGATCAGAAGAAGAGACGTTGAACATTTTTTAAAATGCATTTTTTTTTCCAAAATGGGGGTCAGAAGAGAAATTAGTTGGTTGGGAAAAAACATCAGGTTTATTTATGCTGAACTTGCTGCAAAAATCAAATTTAGTCAAACTCAAGCACATGATCTCATGAAAGAAAAAAAAAATCGCATTAAGGCCTAACATGAGCATAAAGAAACAGAAGATGTGAAATAAGAAATTAGCAGGTTTAAAATGTGTCTTTTACACTAAGTGACAGACAATTAGCGAAGGTTTGAGGTGCATGTTAGAGGATCTGGAAGGACTGCTGAGCATTCAGACTCTCTTTGATGCTTAATCAAAACTCGACATCTCTTGTGCTATGTGTTTGTGTGATGTCAGATCAAGCAATCTGAAAATCACAGAAACAGGCACAAAATACACTGTTTTCTTCTGTTTGCCATAAGCTATTAAGTCTGCTCCATGAATCTGCTGGCTCCAAGGCTTGTTAAAAAGCCCGGCAGCCCATACCCTTTTGATGTAACATTTTTAACCCTGAAAATGGTGCACTTAATGCTTGTTAGGCGTACCATACATCAGTTTGAATTTACATTCTGTATTCACGTGTCTACGCTGATATCAGTATTTCACAAATAGCCTTCTCCTCTGTAATTATCTCTCGCTCCTTTGTTATATTTCTTCTCCTCTGTAACATTTCTGTTCTTCCCTACATTCCCCTCCTGAATGTTTTTCTCCATGCAGTACCTTTAAAAATGCAGCTCTCGTCTTTCTTTTATTTTATTTATGGTTTTCTTATACTCACCCTGACGTTCTGGGTGTCTCCCTCCAGCCTGTTCCCATTGATGATCACTTCTGTGGCCTGGATATCAACCAACCCCTGGGTGGCTCTCAGCTGGTGTCTGGTCAGACAGTGTTCACTGAGAGACGGGACAGGCTGACCTCCGTCACTTCCTATATCTACAACGGACACAATGTGGTCTTTCTGGGCACACGGAGCGGACGCCTGAAAAAGGTGAGAGCAGCCATAAGTTTGCTTAGGATAGATTTCTTTATGTCTATTCTGCATTTCATTCAATAAATTTCCATTTTGCAAAGCCCAGCACTGTTGACTGCAGCGAAACAGGTATTCAGGGTTTTTCTGAATATTTTCTTGGGCTGATGAAGTGACAGTATAGTGATGATTTGTTTCCTTCAAAAAAAAAATTTTATTCCATTAATCTCATTTAAGAAATCGGAAATAGAGTATCATTAATGTAATTTCTTTATAATTTCTTCTTTCAGGAGGGAAAGTAAAAGAGTACAAATTAACAAAACAAAATAGATTAAATACAAAATGAAAAAGGCACAAAAAAGAAATGCACACAAAACACCTTTAATTGCTTTTTTTTAATCCTCTCCCATGTTGTTTGACACTTACTGGATCAAAACAGTATTTTTGAATGTGAGTCAACATGATAGGTTTAAAATGCATAAATAAAAGTAAGTAAAAGGATTTAATAGAATTATTTTATAACTGAAGAAAGGGAGAGAAAGGCAGAGGTGAATGAACCTGTGTCTCCAAGTTTATGAAGCAAAGTGAGCATAGGTCTTTGAAAATTTGAAGACATAAAAACATTTAACCTGATTTCTAAAAGGTGCTAACAATACCTCTTATGTTCAGTCGATAATTGCTTTTTATTTCTATCTGTAACGGTTCCAAAACACCAGCTGGTTTCACTGGGTGTTATTTCTTTGAAGAATTGCCATGATCATTAGGAAACTTTTACCTTGAAACTTTTAATAAACTCAGTTGTAAGTTTTGATATATTTGGCTATTGAAGCTATTGTTTGATTTTTTTATCTCATGTTTTTCACTTTTTTTTTGTTTCATTTATGTACCGGTGTCACACTGAAGCATCAGTTTATGTTCTTAGTTGTTCCCAAAAGTCTTGCAATTTTTTTAGTACTTATGAAAAACTTTCAACAAGCAAATCACTAAGACTTTTTTCTAATCTCTGCTTTTGAACCCTTACAATTATTTTGTATTAAATAAGTTATCTACATAAAAAGGTAAAGCTGTGTACCTCTAACTTTCTTCTACTCAGAGCATCAAACAAGTTCTTTGTTTAAACAATAAAACCTTGATCTTTCTATGTAATCACTGGGAACATGGTACTAAAAGGTGACAGGCAAGTGGTCAAATGAAGCAAATTGTGAGCCCAAAAATATCTGGAGAATGCTTGATTGTTCACTCTTAAACTTCAGCATGATGCTGTACAAACACACAAAATAAAAAGTTTTATCGATCAATTTGAGACACTGACAACATAGCTGTGAAGCCTTGAGTTGAAAGGCTTGAGTTGAACACTTCAGTGACTTAGTGCACGTTCATAACCATTATTGATGTGTAAGAGACAGTCCATGAAAGGAATTGTACAAAAATACTAAATTTACTTGTCTTGTTTTGAGAGAATGATGCATTCTTTTTATTAAACCTTCTCAGCCTCATAAAATATCTACTCTTCAAATCTTTATAATCAAATTATTTCTTAAAACCCCCCAAAAAGAATGAGGTCTAATATTTCATCTTAATCTTCTAAACAATAATACCTTAAGAAGTTAACAAATGTGTATAATTTGATTCGTAAAATTAATTGAAAGTGCCTCTGCTGTGACTCATTTTAAAAATTGCTGTATTAAACATTTAAAAAAATTTACAGTTAATATAGAAATGCTCATCACACAGACACATCTGTTGCCTCTTTTGTATCTCGCGTTCTCTGATGTCACATGATCCTTAATCCATTAACTGTAATTAATGCAATAATCCTCTTAATTATGATCTATTTAGCATAACTGGGTATGTCAAGAACATCACGATGATTATGTTGGGACATTATTCATTTGCACAAAGATGCTGCTACCATACAATTCAGATATGTTTTTGCTACATCCTTCAGACAGTCACAAATTGATGTAAATCTCTGGTTATGGCCACTTGAGCCAAATCTGAAGAACATAAATGTTCATTTATTCCTTTCTTTCAATTAAATATAAGAGGTCATTATGGACCTGTAAAAGCTTTTGTAAAATTATGTTCTTTCAGGCTTTTCATTAAAAGTGACTGCATCGACTGCATTATTTCTAATGTCTTCCTATACATTTAAATACATAGCTATATGAAGGTGTGGAGACAACTTGATGTTCTTAATGAAAAAGCTAAAAGTGTTTTCTTCTTTCTTTCAACTTTCTTTTTCACTTCATCAAAGGTGTGAAAGAATAAATCTGTGGCTAAGCTCAGAGGAGTAATGAGCTCTTCTTTTTTGTTACTGAAGACTGACTTTATTTCCTTTGTGCAGATCATTGACCCCAAATTATTTTTTGAGACATGCTGTGTTAACAGATAGAAATGCTCTTTGTAAAAGTATTATTACCCCTTAAACTTTTTAATGTTTTGTCATGTTACAATGCAAACTTAAAATGGAGGAGAAAATTATATTTGCTTCCAATAAAATTTTTTACAAATAAAAATCTGAAATCTGAGTCAGTACTTTGTAGAACCGCCACTTGCATAAATTACAGCTTAAAATTCTGTGACATGTCTCTACCACCTTTACTGACTGAGGTTTCTGTAGGGGAACCAGAGTTTGCTTTTGTCCGACTCAGAGTTCGATTCTTCATTCACTCCTCCCCAAACGAACCAGACTTTCCAGACTGAAACAGAATAAACAAAGTTGATGTGACTGCATTCTTAAATGCTAAAATCAGTATGCATAGTCTCAACGCCTGGAGACATTTATTTCTACACACACTTTTATGGTGAGTTTGAAACTCATTCATATTCATTGATTCAATAATATGAGGCAAGCAAACGTAGCAAGGCCATCAGACTATTGTGTAGATGATGAGCTCTCTCCATGAGCCTGATAAAGCTGATGCAGCTCATTGTCCACCATGGTCATTCCAAGTGCATCTTGTTTGGCTTTATTACGGTCAAGCTTCTATAAGAGTCAGTTTTGCATCAGAACTAACTTTAAAGGACGCTGGGCCCTGCTTATTGCACAGACAACTGCATGCAGCTGACTTAGGAAATGTGTGAGAGGACTGTTGTGACATTAGCCTGGGGGTCTCAGTCTTATGAGAAGCAATCTGTCTGACACACAAGAAGCACATACACACACAGGTCCAGACTAGGGGCACAGATAGCATCACTGCAGCTCTTTCTTTTGATGAGCCATTGGGGAATAAGACAAGATAGCCTGACAGTGGGAAAGGAAGAGAAGGAGAGAGGAGGAAGTGTAAGGCAAAGTCAGTCTAATGGCCAAGGGAAAAGAAGAGAAACAACAAATACCAAAGAAGAAAGACAGAGAAGAGATATAATGTGACAAAAAAAATTGAAGCAAAAAAATAGTTTGTGCAAAAAAAAAAAACAAAACAAAAAAAAACTTGGCTTACTATGAACTCTCAAAGAGACTGGTAAGTTTAGGTGAGCAGGGCAAGGCATCCATCATGTCTGTAGTTGAGTCCAGAGAGTTTAAAGGCCAGAGTTACAGTCATTACACAGACTGAATGAGCAGCTATGATCTCAGAGTCCCAAGAGCCTCCATGGAGCACAGGGTCACTTCTCCAATCCTATTCCATCACACCCAAATGGACAGGCTCAGTGGAAATGGGGCATGACTATAAATGCCATCAGCAGATCACGTTAGTAGCAAAGGTCAGGTCTGTCACTGCAAAGGTGTCGGCAGGGTGAAAGGTCACAAGGACAACCCACAGACTTACCGTCTGAGCTTGGTGCAGCATATGGATGCACTCATTGGCAGCTCCTGATTAGACTGCTCATGTTTCTGATAAAACAGGACATTTCTATCATCATGTGACACCGCTTTGTATCCTCAGGTGGCTCATTTAAACTGAGTCGTTTTATCCTTCTGGGTAACTGGGTTGAAAACAGAAGGAGCTTTTGCAGCTTGCATGGACTGACAAGGTAAAAAGTATTTTCCACTGTTGTGTATTTAAATAGATTTCAGTCGGGTGAATGCATTCAGTACCACATTTCCTCATCACAGGAAAAAGCAGGAAAAACCCAAAGTGAGCACGTTATTCAATTGTGTGACTTCATGTTGTTAATTTATTGCAACATGAAGTCGCATGTTGAAGTTGTTAATTTATTGCAATAAAATAAATTAACAACAATAAATTAGTGCAGTAGTATACGGTTCATATATGGTTAAAAACAACAACTGATGTGACAATATGTTTTTGGAACTGCCATATCTGCTCTTGATAAAGCACACAAGGGTAGAACACTTTTCACAAAACTGGACATTTGGTTCAACAGTAAACTCCCTGGGAAAAGTGTAATGTGTAATGTATGGGTTTTAAAGTGAGATAACACATATTATGATGGTTATGAAAGTAACTAAAACATGGAAATGAAGAGACTGAGTTAGACATATATGTTTGTCAGCAAACAGATCAGATTCCTCTGTAAAGCAGAGCATTATGTCAAATTACTCCACTGCTGTATGTGTTTGGGTAATTTCTGACGTCCCAGAAAGGAATTTACATTAAGTTGATGTAAAATAAATGAAACATCAAGTATTTTTGAACTAAACATTGTTCAGCTTCTACATCATCTTGCTCTTTCTATGTAGGATATTAAGCTTTTTTCCTCATGTAAATAAGCGGCAGACACACTATGATGACATTATGCATTTTTGTTGAAAGCCCTGTGGCAGGTTTAAACAAACAAGCCCTGTGGCAGCTTCAAACACATTACAATTGCTGAGTAGAATTGATTTTCTGCTGAGCTCTGTTGTGCTCTGAAGAACGACAATACCACACTGGAAGAGGATGCTCCTCTGACATGGGGAGTGCTTTTAAATATTGTGCAATTTGGGCTAAAATGGTCCCTGCTTTTAGCAATAATTACAAGGTTTTAAGTGCATCAGCGTTAAGGAGCATAACAATGATGTCATAGCCGCTGGTGTTTATAATAAACAAAAAGATGACACCAAATTTCATGAATACATGCCTCAAGACTATTTGAGTAAAGTTACTCTTAGAGTCACAAGTTAGTAACTACTTAGTCTTTGCAAATAAAATTAGAAGAAAACTATCACAAAGGAAGAAGCAGTGTTGAACAATATAAAAACCTCCCATCGTTTTACCTCTGCGATTCGGCTACCATATTTGCCTTGAAATGACTGGAAATGTTAAGCTTATGGCAAATAAAGCTTTGGTCAAATACTCTCATGTGCAAATAGTGGCTTTATTATGGCTTACAGAGAGCGTTAAGCGGGTGGGGAAATTCTCCGGTGCACTGCTAAATGACTTGAACTTTTCAAAGTCACGGTTTGTAACGGGGGTCTGGAAAGGGGAGATTTGATTTGATGATTGAAATCACTAGAATGGGCTTTCAAAGCAAAGGAAGAGTAGGTGTGTTTGAGGCTAAACTGAAAGGATTTTCATAACTGCATGAGCTGGACCTGAGGGTAAAACTCTGCAGAGTGGATTGTCATTGGATGTCTTAGTGCAGCTGAAATTGTAAAAGGTATTAAGAGAGGCAATTTTGTGATAACACAGGGAGGTGTCCATCTTTCTGCTTTTCATGACCGACTTTAATTGAGCAGCTCCATCTTTTCCCCTCCAACTCTTTGTCCTCTTTTTTTCCTTCTCTTGCTTTTCTTTCTGCTGTTTGCTCACACAAATGAAAATACACAAGAGAACTGTGACTGCACTGCGGTAAGGAAAATGAAGACCATACGGGTGTCATGAATTGTTCCACTGTCCCCCTCCCACAGCTTTTGTTGGTGGGCCATGGGAACCGGACAAACAATGGGAATGATTTCAGGGATAGTGTGCAGCATGGAGGAGGAGAGGAAACATAAAGCAGGAAATCATGTCCTGAAGGAGATGGAAAATAAGTGAATATGCACAGATGGAGAGGAGACTGTGGTCAAGTTGCAAAAACAGTAAAATGAAGATTGGAGGCTTGCCATGCAGCTGAAGGCCAGCATGGAGGGAAATTTCTGCAGGATCTGTAGCTTTTTAAGTCAGACTTTTACAAGCACACACACACATACTATGTTTTACCAATACATCGTGTCTCATAGCAATGATCAATATCTTTCTCTTTGCCGAGTCCAATGATACAGATCTCCACATCAGCGATGCTCTCTGTTGTCATTAAATGCTAACTGCTGCTCAGCTCCATCCTGGGCTTTGCTTCATTAGCATTCACAGAGGCATCATGAATATATGGGTTAATCAATGCACACTCTCCTGGGCTGTCAGCCGCAATTGGACCATATGCACAGCCACTCAAGCTTAAAGGTGGACAGTTGTTGGACCCTTATGTTACTGAGTGCCCCGTGTCATCGTAGAGATTCAAGCCTGCAAGCGTCCTCTCTGAAGTCTGCTCCAAAGTCTGCTTTCCTGACATTCCATATCTATCTTCTTTAGATCTAGTCTTGCATGTAGTTTCATTTTGCAGCCTGTCTGTAAGGCATACAAGATGTAGTGGTAAACTTTAGATATTCACGAAAAGCTTTTACTTTAGCTCAAATGTGTTGTATCTTTCATTTAGACATACCAATGAATTCTCAGAATAGTAACAGAAATTTACTGTAGAAAAAAGCATATAGACTGTGCCATGTCCAGTTTAAAGTACTGCAGACACAAAGGTCTTGAGGAACAGATACAACCTTGTCAGCATGGCAGATTGGGAATGAATCATTGAACAGATTGCTGCTTACCTCCCAGGTCATCATCCATATGTTTAAGTTAACTGGACGTAGATTGGCCAGCAATGCAAGACATGGATTATGTCGCTTGAATTTAAACTGCCTTTAACCCATAAACAAAGTCATCTACACAGTTTTTTTAACTGTGGTAAGAAAAGACAGACGTTTATATGCAAACATCCCTAGCTTGTAAATCATCGTTTATAATCCATCCCATATGTAAACATTCACCGCAGAAACGTCTTGGTAGGTGACTCCATCACAGAAGGTCTGGCAGTTTTACAACAGAGCCAACCAGACTCGAGCCAAGTCATATCTTAGAAGTCATTTCTTGTTTTCTTTGGCTCTCATGGGATTAGACTGTGCTTAAGATGCAAAGCCATCCATGAGAAAGGAAGACTGTTTTTCTTAAGCACAGGCTCAGGTTGCATATTTGTTTGGGGAAGCCAAACTGTTGTTTATAACCACCACAGGTCCTGCAAGATAATTTAAGCAGCAGGACGGATATTGCTGCTGTTGGGTTACATATTTTTGAGTTAAATATATGTCCTTTTTTCCTGTGTGATGCTGGGAAAGGGGAATTAAATTAAAGACACACTGAGGTCAAATAAGTGTATACTAAAACAGTTTCTGTACAAGTCTTATTTCATATGGCAGGGACAAACAAGGGAGTCTACAGCAGAAGATTTCTGAAAGTAAAACTCTGGACATTAGGCTCTTGTTCAAATAAAAGCTCCCCAGGCACTTTGTTATGCAGTGTAATTGAGATAGATGAGTAGTATTTCCATATTAAAAAATGTTTAACTAAGAATTATTTTAGATTGGTATGACTGTCACATGATCAGAAAAGCTCGGCTGTTTATTAGGTACAACTGTTTTAATGTTTATTAAAATAGTTATTCAGCTATTTAAATTGAATAACACTTGATAAGATCTGAAGATAAACAACTGGAGAACATTTTTATAGATGAGAGAAAAAGTGATTTTGAATTTGGAATTGCTTTTGTGGAAACTGTTGATTTAGTGGGATTTTAATCAACTGCCATCTATGTCATTTAAAGAGAAATGTCAGGAAAGGGGAAATATCCATTGAGCAACAATTTTATTAATAAAAATGCCCTAAAGATGTCAGAGGTCAGAGGAAAATGTGTAGGCTGGTTTGAGATGATAAAATGGCAGCAGTGGATTTCTCTAAAATTGAACAACAACAGATTGGCCTGGTCAACAGGTGTTGCATGGTCTGATAAGACTCAACTTCAGTTGTGATAGTCGAGTCATAATATGGCACAGACAGCATAACTGTAAATACTGAACCATTCTGTCTGGTGTCAACATTGTAGACTTGTGCTGTTGGCTCAACGGTGCAGCAGATAATTTCTTTGGTACCACTTGGGCACGATTAGAACCAATTACAAGAAATGTAAACATCACAGACTATTAGAGCATTGTTCCTGACCATGTCTATCCTTTTATCTCCACAGTGCACTCATCCTCTCATGGCTACTTCTGGCAGAATGATGCACCTTTTCACAAAGCTAAACTCATGTCAAGCTGGCTTCTTGAGCATGAAAATGGGTTTACTGTAATCCAATGGCCTCCACAGTCACCAGATCTCACTAGAGCACGTTTGGGATTACTTGAACATTGAGATACATTTAATGCAGCGAAGCCCAAGCCCAGACTTAGAGAGCTTCTTTACTGCAATTTTATATCTTCAAAGCCCTGTTTCCAATCATGTTCAAGAAAGCATTTTTTCCATTGACGACATCTCAAATAATTACAGCACATATTGTTGTAACAGAATTAAAATATATTAAGCTGTTTCAATGTTTATAAATCAATTAATCTCATAAATCCTTAAAGTCTGAAAGGGTGACTACTTTATTTCCTTACATTTTCTTCTCTTAGAGAAAAAAAGGACATTTCTATATATTTTGAAGAACTTCAAGTATATCTAAAATCTATTTAGGCATTGATTATTACGTCGTTTGAACTGAATTATTTTTTTAGGACATATTGTTAAAATCAAGAATAAAGCCATTATTTTTATTCAGATCATATTCAGTACTGAACAACTAAACAAAAGAAACAAACATGCCATGATTAGCACTGAAAACTACTAACTAATTATAGAAA
This sequence comes from Poeciliopsis gracilis, assembly GCA_911649635.1. NCBI lineage: Eukaryota > Metazoa > Chordata > Actinopteri > Cyprinodontiformes > Poeciliidae > Poeciliopsis > Poeciliopsis gracilis. Next base: position 5,672,661 of record CAJVRI010001403.1, read on the forward strand.
GAACACATTTTATAACTGGTCAGGTGGGAGTAATCGACCCATCAAACACAGGTTAACTCACAACTATGCAGAATTTAATTTGTTCTATTTGCTTAATGAATAAGATGCTGATTGTGGGTGCATCTACTCTCTTAGTGACTTGGCCAACATTTATTGTTTCATGTTTGGTCTGTCCTTTTAATAATATAGCACACCCAAAGGTGGTCCAAGTAAGCCATCATGTTTACAGTTTGCAATTACAAATTTTATGAGTGCAACCAACAGCAGAGTGAGCTCCTTTACTTTAATTATTTTTTTGTTTGCCATTCCTGTCTTGTGTGTACGTGGGCAACTATGTGTGTCACCTTCAACAAGCAGGCTCATTATAAAACTAATTAAACCCGCCTTACTCTCATTATAAAGCTGTAGGGCTTAAGGAGAGATTGAGGACCTGGTCCTCCCAGAGGGTGTCCACCTGGTCAGCCCCGCTTTAGATAATAAAACCATGCGTGAATGTGCTGAAATCAAACTGCTCGGATCAGTCATGATGGGTCAATATTTGTCAGAGCTTATTTTAGTATCTCTATCCCTTGGCCACTCTCATAATATTCCTGCCAAAATGCCACAAAGTTCAATATATCTGTCCTCTTTGTGTGTGTGCGTGTGTTTCCCTTTCTTTTATACTTAAACATTGTTTTCCAACAGAAATGCTTAGATTCTCGTGTGCTATTTATGAACAGAAGAGTGTGGGAAAGCATAGCATAATCTGCGTGTTTGTGGAATTCCAAAGAGGAAAAGAGAATCAGGAAGACCTCTAATGAGAGTATTATATTTTAAGTATCTTTTGCAACAAAAATATGCATGGTAATAAGCCAACAAACAATCCTGAAAGGATAGAGCCCTCTACATGATCTAAAAACGACAACAAAAAAGGTCCTGTCACTATTGCTGCTGTGTACTATTGGGTGAAAAACTGAAGCCATGTCCTCACGTTACTTCTATTTCTATCCTCCTTTCCACCTAATCTAAAACACACAGCTTTTAGCAAACATATCCCCCCCTCTGTTTTTCATTCCTGGCTGCCTGAGCTGACTGTTGGCGAGGCGCAACTGCCTGGAAGGTGGAGCCGTGATTGATTGATGAAGTTTTGGTGCCTGGGGGATCCAATCATGTAATCAGTTTGTATTGATTGACTGTCCCCACTGAGAGAATGCTGAGGCTCTGCCACATTGTGCGAGCTAGACCTGGCAAACGCTCAAAATCATCTGCAGTCAAATTTGATTTGGGTGCTGAGGCCACGTGCTCAGACTCATGCTGAGAAGATGTGGCATAATCACACTGTAGTCGTTTGAGCACAATTCCACAATTCTCCACTCCATGTCTTCATGATCTTGCATTTCTTTTAATTATTATGATTGGGAAATTAATTCAGCTTTACTATAATTGCATCACACAGCAAATGATCCACTTTCAATTGAATTTAAAAGGAGCTTCTGCTTGGGTTTGCATCGCTAATGAGGATTGTTTCTTGCTGTGGTTTGCTTTTATTCCGACTTTGCTGCCTCTTTCACACTTTTGATTTTCACTTAGTGTGTCATTAATATTGATGCGGTTTACATTATTCCTGCAGAGACAAACATAGGTTTTGTGACTGCAAATACAGGCATTTTTCTGGAAATAAAATTAAGGACTGTTGTAAAGAAAAGCACATAGAAAAAAGTAGAAACCAGATGAAAAGCTGAAACACTTTCATTTTGCAGAAACTAGTACGTAAATGTAGTTCTACAAAAATAAGCTGCCTATTGACAGCGTGTGCATCAGCGACAGACTTTGAACAAAGGCTCACCTGCTTATTATTTTGCTTATCTGAAACAGCACACATTGTTTGTCAAAGTGGAAAGGAAAAGTGAAAACCTTTTACCGGTCGGCATCTGTTATGTTTGCAGTCAAAAGAAATTCTGTTTAAAAGCCATGAATTCACAAGGAACTATTTGAGTGCAATGGAAATTGTAGCAAAACTGGGAGGCAAACATCTTGGAAATTTTCTTAATTTGTTTTTTGAGAGGCGATAAAAAGATAAACATAATTTTTAATTTGTAAGAATCCAGCCCTGAGATGTTAAAGCTAAATTTATAACTGGAAGAACAGTGTTGTGTTTCCTTGAAAGAATCCTTAAGAAGCTAAAGACACATTGACATATTTTGTGACTTTGAGCTTCAATATTCCCTTTTTTCCCTTTTAAATTGGTCTAAATTGGGGATTTGAAATTGTGATAATAGAGGGAGTTTTGAACAAGCTTTTTTAGTCCACATCTAAATATAAACAATTTGTTCTTTCATTAAACAGCAAAATGTGAATTTTGAGTAAAATATTACCCTCTTTAACTCAGTTCGACATGTAAATTAAAAATCTCAATTCCTTCTTATCTGATTTTACCAAACAGTTTCTGGCAATGGTCTCTTCCCCAACATTATTTGCATCTTCTATAATGTGGCCTGAATAGATCCAGGGTTCTGTAAATCTACTCATGCACAGTACATGTATGGGGCATGACTCCAATACACAGACAAAATGCACTTTGCTATTTGGTCGTGATTGAAGAGTAGATAGCCTCAATGGTATACAATCTAGCCGTTTTATCAAATTTATGTTGCATTTGGGTTTTATATAATTACATTTAAAATCCCTTCAAGGTTCAACCTCAACATTGTAAATTATATTGTATTTTTATGTTTTATTATATTTGACATCTCCACTGGAGGATAATTTATTTATAGCTGTGCAGCTATGATCGGATGAACCTCTTTGGGAAAAAAAAAAAAGTTTGATGTTTAAATTGTTAAAAATGTCATAGACAAGCTTAATTCATTGATATGTACTTTTTTCTTGTAGGTGAACGTTTTTGCTCACGATAGTAAAAGTAATCTTTATTTTCTTGTTCCTTGTAAAGGTTAAATATGTTTTTTACTGATAAAAAATAAATATTATCTCTTTGTTTCTGCTTGTCGATGTCTCTTAAGATCAGGGTGGACGGCGCTCAGGAGGGAGGAGTGCTGTATGAGACACTGACTGTGATGAAGGACAGCAGCTCAGTCCTACGGGACATGGCCTTTTCTCTGGACAGGAACTCTCTGTATGTCATGTCTGACTATCAGGTGAGGAAACGCCCTTATTTTGGAGCTTCTGTCATCTGTGCTGCTGAGCTGGGTGGGGATGTAGCGATAGGCGAAAGGCTGAGATCTGAAGGACGCCTGCGGGTTCAAGTCACTTTGAGAGCGAACCTTCAGCATGCTGATGTGCCCTTGAGCGAGGTGCTGAATGCATAGCACGGAAATTTGGAGCTAAACTTTAATTTGATGTGAAATTATTTTTTATTTGTTAACTTTTCTGGGTGTTGCGTCAAAGAAATTGATAAAATTACAGATTTGCTGAAGCACAAAAATAAATAACTCTTCTTTTTGAGGGATTTGCTTGGATTGAACTTATCAGGATGCTGCACATAAGACTGTTTGCTTTGTTCTGCATAAATAACAATTCCTGCTGGAGCAAGTATTTACAGTGTAAAAATTAGCAGCTAACACAATTTCAAATTAAAAACAGCAATAAATGACTAATGAATAATATTTTTTTTGGAATACAACCAAATGATCATGGCTTATCGCCAAAACACAGAGAGGAAATTCAAATTCACGTCTACAGAGGGATTGTTAAATATGTAGGCTGTGTGTGAGGGGATGGACCATTGCTCTAATTACTTATCCAAGCGAATCGACTTACAGTGCGTGCATCTTTTGTGAGGACTGCTGACATACAAACCGTGGAAAGCCACTGAAGGGTTTTTTTTCTGGATGAATGTGCCCCCCATATTGCGCTCTTCACTTGGCCCGCCATCACAGAGGCAAATAGTTGTTGCTGGACGGTATTCTCTGCACTCATTGCAGATAAGAGAGAACATTGGTAATCACTTTCAACTCCCATCAAGTGATTATTTTGGCGCGATGGCCTGCCACTGTGAAATGGGATTAGGTTTCACTGTGGCCAGAAAAAGCCCCTATCACTGCTCTCTGCTGGAATCTACTGAAGCAGAGTCACAGGACGGGGAGCCAAAGGCCAGCGGGGGCAATCGCGGCAGCACCAGTTAATACAGGGCGGCTCAAACTCTTTTCAAGAGCATGAAAATGAACTTTAAAAGCCATCTATCGTTAAAAGTATGACGTTTAAGGGAACAAGGGATGTCATCAAGGAAGGAAGCGGGAGAATAAAGACAGTACTGTGTTGAGCACCATTTTCTAAAACAAATCAAGGCACTTCTTGTGTTTGTGATTGACTGGAAGAGACACAGCATCATTTATTGATGAGCTCTGGTTGTTCAAGGAGAGACGCAAGCTTCTTTCAAGGAGATTTCCAGCTACTTTCTCCCTTCACATCTTGCTCAGTGGCGCATAATAACCAAGCAGGAAACCAGAAACCCAGCTTGACCAAGCTTTTTCTCTCAATATTAGAACAGCTTTGACTTTGTAGTCCTCACAAGCTTTGAGGAAAGTAAAGCCTTCCTCTGTTTGTCTCCATCTCTATCTTTGCCTGAGCGCTCCCCGAAAGACTTTCCCGCAGTGCTGGTAAGGAATCCCCCCAAGAGACCGAGCTTCACTTACAGATTCCCCACATTTTCAGTGGATCCCAGTTATGAGAGATTTTCAGATTGGTGAAAGCCACACAATGCAGCACTGATGAAGAATGAGGAATGAGGTACAGAAAGATTTGGCTGAGATCAGCCAACTCATGTGGAATGACAATAAGGCTCGCCGTCTATTCTAGGTTTGAAACACACAGTGTTAGCATGATGATGTAGACTGAGGCAAAATAAAGGCAAATCATAGTATTTATGTTTGGATATAAGTGTTTTTCTTAAAGACCATTTGGGAGCAATGTTTGATGTGAAAAAAGGATTCACAGCTGTCTTAGTTTTTTTACGCACTGAGTCTTTAGTTTGATTATTCTTTAGTACAGTAATGCTTATAATGCAAACACATGACTCACAGAGTTTTCTTCCTCTGTCTGTGAACTGATTGCTAAGGTCTTCAGTCTCGGAGTAAACACAAAGCTGCTGCAAGGTTTTTTCCAGGGAAATCCCTCAGAGTGCCAGTCAAGAAAATGATAAATCATTCCTTGAAACCTTCAGCATACACATATTTGTTTATCTCCACCAACCTCTTTTTCTCAAAACTCTTTTTTTTATTAACGGTGAGTGTTACCTTTACACACTTTCTGGCAGATGAGTTCTGTAAAGTGTCTGAATTATATTTCAAATGAAATGAATGTTGTTCATTTCATGTGAACAACATTCATGTGAAGTAAGACAGTATGGCCAGATTCCTCAAAGTTTCCAAAAGACTTTTGCCTTAATTTCCATTTAAACCTAGCTTCTTCATTGCTAACGCTCAGTCAAAACAATTTCAATTTGACTGAACAAAATAACAGCACATTAAGCTGCTATGTTGGTGTTTGCAAAGTTTGGTGCTTTCCCAACTCACAGATTGAGAAAGAGAGAGGATAGTTTTTTATCATTCCAGTCCCATTCCTGGTGAGTTTTATGTCTTTGCGGTTTCATATTTTGCCAAGATTTATTTGTTTACAATTTATAGGATTTTTGCTCTTTTCTAGAGTTTGTGGGTTAGATTTTGCAGTAACATGTTTTGTCTGTAGCGGTCAACCATGAGCGAACAATACACCGATTTAAGTTGATGAAAAGATGGAGGGAGTTAAATTTGGGATGTCCTGGGAGGAAATTTGTGAAAACCTTGCAAAATAGAGATTGAGTCAGGAGCTCGTCCTCCAGCCAGGCATGGGCTCTATCTTTGTGGATGTTAATGTTCTTCACAGTGAACCACAATGATTCTGTAGTATTCATATGTCATGTAATCCCAGTATTCTGTGCCTCTCTAGATCCGGGCATGGCCACATGTCTGTCGTGGAAATTTCATGGGTTTTGTCACATGTATAATCCCTCAGTGCATCCACCACCTATCACACTGATGCTGCAATCATCTGTTAGGTATTTCTAATTGTATCATTAATAAATTTATTCTGAATTTAGCTACACATTCATACTTGTGTTTAAATTGTCAAGACATTAGCAGTTCAGTCAGCTGAAATGTCTCCTGACTAAATAAGTCCCTCTTTCTGTTTGATTGACCAGATCAAATCTGATTTTGCAATTTCCATCTCAAATTGAAGAATCTGCCACAATAAACACTTTAGTGTTTCCTTTTTTCTTTTCTAAAGTCCTTAGCTTTGAATAATTAAAAATAATGACAGGCTTATTGGTGGAGTTGACAGGAAATCATTTTATTTTTTTCTCTTTCTGTGCTTCTAAAATTTCCTTCTACTCCACTTATGCTTTCGTCACCTTCATTTTTTATACGTTGTCTTTTAGGCTGTGGTTTCCGAAAAGTTACTTGCTCTGTAGCACAGCAGTATTCACAATTAAATTATTATTTGTGGTATTACTTACATTCCTAGTTTGTGGGCCATTTTTTTTTTTTTTTTGTCCTTTTCTGACTCATTTCTGTTGCTTTTATTTGATTATTTTTAGCATTAGTCATCTCACTTATTACTGTGAGGCCCTTTGGTAAAGGCTTGTGCTGAAGTGAACATTTTTGTTAATTAAGTCGTAGAACTGCTGATTCTATTTTCAAATATTAAGCTCTTTTTGGTGACCAGTGCTGCTGACCTTATCTTTTTTTAATAAGCCGAATAATTCCAAGCAATTTTGTAGGTGTTTAAAAGATGCTTATTAAATGAATTACATTTGCCAGGATGAATTTAAGTATGGCAATGTGATATATGCCAGATTTTTTAAAGCAACATGAAGAACTCAGCTCTTCACCCTTAATCAAAAATACATATTCCTTCACACAATCTTGTTTTTGTAAAGTTGTTATCTGATTTGGTTTTCCTTTACTGATTTATACTCTTTTTGAATTGTGTTATTAATAACAAGGAAACCTAAGATTCATGCAGATGCAGAATCTAGCTCTAACCAGACTGGAAAACTTTCCTAGTGGGACCTGAAGAAGAGACTAAGTATTAACAGATTGTTCTAAGTTTCTGGCTCACGTTGTTTGTTTTCTAAGCTTCAGGTTTTCAAACTCCGTTAGAGAAAACAGTCAACATGCCATTCTCCATCTGCACATCTAAACACAACCAAGCAGCGCATTTATCTGTAGGAAATAAATTATGAGTTTATTTGTTCTCTGTCTGATGTCTTGATGATATTGATGCGTATTTTATCTCAGTTTTCCATTATTTACTTTTCTACCAGTTTTGCAACACTCATCTGATCTTACAGCATGAATATCACATCTGGGAAATTTTATTTAACACTTAATATATTGTGGAAAAATAAGGTCGCGATTTATATCTTTTACCTCAAAGTGTTTCTCTATGTCATGTTTTGTTTAAATGCACTTTCACTGCTAACCCTTTAATATATTGCCATGTGTGTTGAATGAGGGATATTTTGCAAGATTGGAATTTTTGAGCTTCATATGATATTAACCAAATATATACACTCCGAGTAGTTATCATGCCATCTAAGGAGATATTTAAATGTCAAAAATAATTGAACGGTTGTATAAGTCTTATTAAACCTAGAAAAGTAGCAGATCCTCTTGAGAGCATATTTGATTGTCATTAGGTCAACATGTGCATGAACGTCATGACAGTCCAACTGTGAAAACTTCCTACTTTTATGGATGCAGGAGGTTGATTTTGCTGCAATATAACATCAAAATTTTTATGGATGATGATGCATGTTTTTCAGTTTAGCACACTCTGATACATTTTAGCCAAGTTTTTCTAACACCATTAAAAATATACAGCTGTGCACAAGAACATTCATTTTCAGAAATGTTAAAAAAGTAATCTTTACAGGTTACGCAATAAAATAACTTAATTTAATCTGAGACATAATCTGAAAACAGTTCCCATCACGAAGAGTTCTGATATGACCTGAAATCCTCCGTTGACAAATGACACTGACATGTTATTTTAAAGGATTTTCCATAGCAGACTGAGGGTATAGGATTTCAGAATTACAGAGCTCCAAATGCCCGTACATTCATCTGGCTTCATTTATAAACTTTCAGTTTATCCGGATAAAAGGGAAAAGTGGTGGCAAATTGTGTAGACCATAGGGTCACACATTACTTTGAAGATGCTCCAGATGTTGTGAATAATACTTTTTCTCATTCAAAAAGCTACAAATTAAATGTAATGCTGTGCTTTTCCAGCTCTGCTGTGATTGACACTGCCAGCAAGCATTTTACAGGAAGCAGCGTGAACCAAATTATTTTTCTGTTTTGTATTTTCTTTAAATGATCAGCTTCTACAAGAAAAAGAAATCTCCAAACAAAAGTTAAATAGATAAAATATTTTGTGTAGCCATGAATGATTTACAGTGCATTTACATAAATAGATACAGTGCAATAAATATTAATGAAGGGAGAATTTATTGAACTGAAAATGTGAAAAGACATCAGTGTGCATACATATTTGGTTGTGTAGTGGAAATACTGCATCCATTACAATAAACTATCACACCATCTTTTTATTAAAGCTAATGTTATGCATATTTACACATACTGTTATTTGCATTACTGTGTTAAGCGTCTACATTTCCCCATGCTTTTTTTAATTTTGCTTCTCAGAGGCCATATTTTCTTACAATCTTATAGTAGTTTTGATCAATCTTCAGGTGTCTAATGGCTCTAAAATATTTTCTTTGAACCTCTGCTCCTTTTTCACTCTACCATTCAATGTTCCCAATCAATGCTGTATTGTTCATTATGTGCCTAAAAATGTACAAAGTGTTAAAGTTCTCCCACGAAAAGCTGTATTTAAAAGTCAAGATTTTTATGGACAATATAAATCTAATTCTTCAAAATTCTTGTTAGTGTTTTATGCCAAACATTGCTGAATTGACATTTTGCAAACAGATTCCGCTGAATAAATAAAACAAAGTGTCATTGTGAAAAACTGAAAGGTTTTCTTTGAAAGGTTTGTTTGGAAATTAGGATGTATGCTAAACTGAAAACTTTTTCTTCTTGTATGAGACCAACTTAGACAGTTCTGCTTCAAAGTCACCTGGGAGTAATCTATCCAGATGTGCACCAGAAGAAGTAAACATTGCTTCCACCGTGCCTCACCCAGGACTTTGTCATGCTGCCAACATGATAATAAACCACCAGAACCTCTCTATGAAAGTTGTGAGAACCTTCTTTCACTATTAAGCACAATGTTGAGCTCACTGTGCTCTCACTGGGCATAAAATGACCTATTTAATACCTTCTGCACTATCTATGGTCTGGTTTTTTTTTTTACGTTATAGTGTTTTTAATCGTTAAAGTTTCTAAGGAGGCATTTCTGGGTTTATTTCAGGAAGCTCTTACTCAAAACAGATTCACAAAGCAAATACTGCTTTACATTTAGAGCAAGCATTGTAGGGTACCAGAAAGCAGATCCATTCTTCTCTCTTTGTAAAGGTCATGCTGTCTGCAATTCACAGACCAACAATGTTAGTTTGGATGAGCTCTGGACCACAACTCTTCATGGATTACAGCCCTCGGCCCCTCCCACACTGCAAAATCATTCTGCTAATGGAATGCCACGAATGGGTTCTGAACTGCTGTTTTAAAAAAAAGGACAGTTATTTGTAGGGAGCAACAGATAATCCATTTTGCCTACACAGACCTGAGAGAGCACCCACTTATGCTATCAAGTGCACCGGAGACACTCTAATCCATAATCCACTCTTCATTTCTGATTGCTTACATCAGGAAATTGCTTGCGTCATATGTACAGACCCAGAATAATAACCAAGTAGAAACCAGGCATGCTTAGGCTGCTGCTCCAAATGGCTTGGGATGCAGGGGTGGTGTAACAGCAACGACTTTTAGCAGTTAATTGAGAGCTAATGCTCTGCCAGAAGCTCATCCAAATATGTGGCTAACTACAGGATAAGATTGTGTTCTTGTGTGTGAACTGAAACATATTTAAAAGCTCCCATGCTAGGTTTTGTTTAGATGTTTTTCCATGTACTAGAACAAATGAAAACAGAAAGTGGGTGTAAGATGTAGTTGCAGTTTTTTCTCAACACACTGATATGCAATTATTTACTTCTTGAAATAGTGTTGGTAAATGTTGCACAGTAGGCTAATCTTATCTTATCTTGGCATATTTGCCAAAAAATATTCAATAGTGAGTTGTTAAGAGTTCTGTTACAGTCTAAAAGCACTAAGATAAGTTCTTCTTTAGCTACTCAGTACAACAAACTACTGTTGTACTGAGTAGAAAAAAATGTCATTGTCCAAATGACCTAAACAAAGATATATTTTGGTTTTGGAGTTCTAGTTTTCTCTGCCATTAGTCCACTTCCAGAATGAAGCTGATTCTGGATGAAGTAATTGTAACAGCTACTGATCACTTAGAATGAATAGAAAAAGGTTTCATTAAATAAAACTGAACTCTACCACATGGTTATACAGGAAACATTTGGAGCCACAGAATGCATAAATTTCCTAATGTTCTGGTCTTAAACTTGTGCTATTTAATGTTTGTTGCACGTTGTTTGCTACATGCAACAAAGTGCACATAGCAAAGCTTTACCAAAGTGCAGATTCATTTGATAAAGCTTTTTTAGCATCTCTCTGACAAGTCTAGACGTGCACCAATTTAACAGTACCGATTTCTTAATTTTGGGAGATTGTGATCAGCCAATCCATAATGTGAAAACGATATCATCTACCTCAGCAAAGGTATAAAACTCGTTGATAAGCGAGTTTTATACCTCGCTTATTATCGAGGCATAAAATAATATACCTCGATAATATACACTCTCCTGTGAAGGGGCGGACGGACAGACCAGACGGACAGACCAGATCAACTGGTCATGCACTCAAAAAAATGAACTTTGGGGGTTATTACATGAATAAAAGAATATTATGCACTTTCAACACAATAATTTTATGTTTCAATCAAAAACGTGATTAAATCATGTTGGATAAACAAGAAATTTATAAACCTAATGTTTATGAAATGTAATCATGTTGAGATAACATGATTCATTATAGTCAGACTGATCTTGTGCTGAAGACGACGAGCGAGATCACGGGAGATCACGGGAGATCACGGGAGATCACGGGAGATTATGGGAAATCACAGGAGGTCACGCGAGAGTTGTTTTGCGTGCCCGGGAAAACTCCAACGACAGTTATGAGAAGACTAAATTTTCCTGGCAGCATTATACAAATTCAAACACAATCGCAAGTGGTTAAAATATTTGTCTTTGAGCAAAAAGATGTGATGAAGAAAAGTCATTTTTCAAATAATACAGTAAACATGCCCTGAAATTTTACACCATTCTGCTAAGAATTTTCTCACACAACCATGGTTTTTTCTCCTGTGCCTTAAGTCCACATGGACGTTAACTGGCCCTTATAATTCTTGAGCTGGTTGGAGATTTGCACAAATAGTACCCTCATGTCCAAAAAAATAAAAACAGAAAGCATGACAGTGACATTTCCATGTATCTTTTAGCTGTATACACACAGAAATGAGGACTACTTTCCACACAGTGAAACATGGCAATGGCAGCATTATGCCTTCCTTCAGCTTGGACAGAGAAACTGCTTACAGCTGATGAGTAGAACTGAATTGATTGAACGGGATTCAGTACAAATGTAGCAACAATTTTCAGATTTCAGTTTGTAAGAAAGCCACAACTGTTATTATTATGCTTCTTTCCCTAATGAATGAATCACAAATTATCTCACAAATTCTGGGGTTCACTAATCTTCAATTTTTTGGCCCAAAAAGGTTAAAACATATTTGAAAACAGAACACTGATATATTGGAATTGCTTTTCTAAAATCTTTCTGTGGTTCTCAGCTGTTGTTGACATGCCAGCCTTCCTGCCATCCTGTCATTCCTCTGCTCCAGGTGGTCCAGGTCCCTGTGGAGTCCTGTGAGCAGTACGCTACTTGTGCTGAGTGCCTCAGCGCTGGTGATCCCCACTGTGGCTGGTGTGTGCTCTACAACATGTGAGTCTACTCCCTTCATTTTCTCATTCATTCACCAAAGCAGACAAATTAAAACCACGACGTCACTATTTTTACCTAACTGCTCACAAGAAAGCTGAGCGGGGTTATGCCTGCAGTAATATGATTTGATATATCACTTATTATAGTCTCTGGAGCTCCCCACTATCAACATCTGGCACAAAAATTGGAAAACCAGGAAAGTGGTTGCTGGACTTTGTGATCCTTCATAAATAGCGGCATTTAGGACAACAGAAGCTGCATGATCACCAGATTTCATTGTCTGCCGAACTAAAGGATAACGGGTGTTAATGGAGGAAAGAGGGATTAGCCTTCCAGCCACAGCGAGCGCAGCAGATGCACTTTCTACATACCCATGAAACATTTTGGACCTGACGGAGCAAGCTTTATCTCCTCCATCTTAATTATCTGACCCCAGGTTAGCTTGCATAACACTTCGATATGGAGCAGAGGGGATTCAGAAGATTAAAAGCCTGCTTTTCGGCACCAGCCGCAGTGTTTGAAGCTGACCTCAGTCGGGGATTTATCCCTGTCTCATCATTTCACGTCTGCATTTCAGCTGGCTATATCTTGATGGTAATCACCATTATTTAAATTACAGCTTTCTATATTATCAAACTCAAAGGATAGGGGAATGAAAAAATAATGCTGTTTAAAAAATCCAAATTACCTCATTCAGTAACTCTTGTTTTTTTTTCCAAAGCTAATTTTGTCTGCAAATCTCATTACTTTCTTTATTTGAATTAAACTTATCTGAGTGAACAGGCTGCTGTTTCCCTCCAGTTTTGAAAAGAAAAAAAGTCCCACACTGCAGAGTAAAACTACTTTGTTTTTCTGCCCTATTAAATGCAGATTAGGGTCTTTTTCAGCTCACTGAATGACACTCTCAGTGTCATGTTGACTGCTTTCAGCATCTCACTTTCCCACCCGTGGTGATTTGCACCAAAGTACCTATCTAACAGAGTGGGTAGGGGGTGTTTGTGCACATGTAAAAAGCCTGAAGGAAAAAAAGGGAACAAATGGTTTGATCAGACAAAAACACAGTGAATGAAAGAAACAAAAATAAAAGGCAATGAAAGACAGTCAGAGATGAAAGGTGCCTTTTTTCTTTGACACTTCAGCTGATGAGCGGTCAGAAGGTGATCCGTGCTCTCGTAGCCGTTGTTTGCCTCAAGGAGCCGAGCCAGCAACAGCTGCCATCGTGTTTCCAATCCACCTTTATAGTGAGCCATAATTACAGCAGAGGCCTCAGCGCTCTTTGAGTTCTCTCAGGAGGTGCCACCCCCCCAGCTGCATCTGAGCCTGTATTACTACTGTCTCCTTTTAGTTCACATTCAAAGAAAGACTGGATGGTTTACAGCCAAAATGCTCCCTGGGTTTGCTATTACAAGTCAACTTTACAGCTGATACTCTCGCCTTTTCAAAATGAACATGCAGAGAGATGAACGATTTGAAGTTTGCCTTTCAAATGCATAAGTACAGCTGGAACAAAAAGTATCTTAGCAACTAATCCCCATTTCCAAGACTGGACAAACTGCTTGAAATTTTCAATATCCTCTTGTAGTTTAACTGTATATTCAGTGAGCTTTTGTCTCGTATAAAAATCCCTGTGACGTCCCGCTGTGCTACCCATCCTTTCACTCATTATTTTTAATTGCATATTAGGATTTAGGATTTAAAGCTTATTGCTTTGTAATTTACTCGAAAAACAAGCCAAAACTAAAGTCCGATTAACGTGCTCACTTATTTGTGATGACTAAATGAAAAAGTAATTGGCTTTTTGAAGCTGCTTTCAGTGATACTGTTTATAACCGTCAATTGTCTATCAGTTGCATGAGATCAGGTTGTGGAGATTAAAGAACCTAGATGGAAATCCAGACATCCCTTTCCCAAGAAACTCTCTGCAGCTTATTCTGGGGGATACCAAGATGCACCTTGGCTTGAGGTAATACATGGTCACCTCACATTTCTTCAGGATCTGCCAGTGGAAGCCTCCATCAGAAGATCTTTTGATGGAGAGAAGACTTTTAACAACACCAAGATTGCAAACCCTATCTCTAAGGCGGGTTCAGTGACCCTACAGAAAAAGTTCAATTCTTGTTGCTTACGTTTTGCTCTATCTGTCTTCATTCACATTTTGACCGTAATAAGGGTTGCTCTGTTCACAGTGCCGTGAAAATAGAATTTCATTTTTTTGGCCCTGGTCTTCCTTCATCATCACACATACCCCCAATCTCCTTTTACATCTTGCCATCACTATTGACATCGATTTGCTCCACCTTCGGCAAAACTTAACCCCTGACCTTCAAGGGAGTAATCCCCTTTTTCCAATTGAAGACATTGGACTCAGACTCTTGTCCTTTGCAACATTTGGTTGTGAACTGCTTTAGTAAAAGTAGAAGACATGACCTCCAAGAGAATCACATTATCTGAAAGATACAAAAGCAGTCCTGCTAGAGTCCAATTTGGACTGGGTGTTCCGGTGCACACATCTGTGTTCATAAAATTAGAACCAGCATTTTCAACATAGGTTTGGAAATAGACCGAATTTGTTCATCCTGTAGGAAGTGGATGGACAAATGGATGGAGTAAAAGATAATTGCCCATCCATGCATTTTTTACACCCACTTTATCTTTGGATATAGTGCTGGTGAAAATCTGCTGTTGCCAATCAATAAATGAGAAACCAACATGTGGGAGGTCACATGTTGGTTAAGAGGTCAAAGAAACACAGGATAAACTACCAAGTTCACAAAAAGTTAAAGGCAATTTAGAGTGGCTAACAAAACTTGCATGTTTTTGGTTTGTGAGAGCATGCCAATGTAAAACCCACACATGCATAGGGAGACCATACCAACTCCACACAGGAAGACCCCAGCTTGGATTTAAACCTAGGATCTTCATGCTGTAAGGCGACAGTACTAACCACTCCTGTGTGGCTGTGGTGATAAGCTTTAGTTTTATGGTGGCCACTGTGCCCAACAACTATGTTATTGGTAATGTGAAGTTGTGACTAAGCAATACTAATGCTTATGTCAGCATATTATGTTGAAGTTGGTATGTATTGTAAAAATTGATCCTTTTGACGTCATGTACTCTTGAAAAGTGACGCATCATTAACATAGTTGTTGTACATTGTTCCAATACTTATTTTCAATCACACTTTTCAAATACACAGTTCTGAGCATGAAAACAAAATAAACGCGCTACATTTTAAAAGATTTCGTATGATGAAAGTGCTTTTGTTCAACAGGTGTTCAAGAAAAGATCGGTGCCTGAGAGCAGAGGAGAGCTTTCGCTTTGCGACAGACATTGACCGCTGTGTGAAGGTTATTGCTCACCCGGACAGTATTGCTGTATCAGCACATAGCGTCCCTGTGAGTCTACTTATCATTCTAACCAATCACTGCACTGTCACTCCACTAAAAATGCTAGTGTTTGTGAGCAATCACCTTGAGTAGCCTTTTAGAGCCACATAGAGAGTTAAGTTAAAACCCCGCAGAGATTAGCTTTGTGAGAGGTGAAGTAAAGCAGGAGTTGGACTCTCCCTGTGGGGCATCTATTGGATTTGTTTTGGTTTAACTGTATTGGAGTATGGAACACTAATTTGATGCTTGATAAATTTGGAGATGAAGCCAGAGGCTTAGATTAGTAAAAAAAAAAAAAAAAAATGCAAATAAGTAAATAAATACATGCAATAAAAATAACTAAGCACAGCTTTTATCTAAAATGTTTTTTGACTTAGTTACCATTCACACACAATGCACAGTAAAAAGTATTCGTTCTCTACTTACACCAGTTAGTGTTACTTTTCTGTCTTGCAGTGCAATCTGTCATTATCTACATTTTTAACTTTGATTATATTTTTTTTTAGCTCCTGCTGGAGGTAAATAATGTTCCAGACCTTTCTGCTGGAATTACCTGTTCATTTGGCCAGCAGGCCCAAGCAGAGGGTCACGTCAATGGGAATAGAGTCATGTGTCTCTCACCAGCCGGGAAGGAAGTTCCTCAGATTCCAGAGGGACAAGGTGAGTGAAGATATTAAATCTGTAAACTAGGGATGCCTTGATTTGTCAACCTAACAGATGTTCTAAGATTAATTTGTTATTTTTATGAATGCATTAACTTTTCTTAAAAGTTGAAACTGTAACAAGCTGCTGTGTGGAGACAGTCCTCAGGGTGGAGTAAGGAGCTGTATGATTTTGCGTCTGTGCATGTGTGTGTCCTACATACAGTAGTGTTTGTCTACATGGTCATGAGTTGGTTATGTCTCGCTACAGTTTCTAAACAAATATAGCAGATGATAACTGTCACTGTCAAATGAGCTAAATTAGAAGAGTATTTAAACTATCAAAGCCTGAAATAGTCCAAAGTATGAGAGTATTCCATGTTTACTCATGATAAATGGGGGATTGAGATGCTCTCTTAGGTGTTGTTGTGAAGCAAAGCATGTGTGATGAGTAGCTAAAGAGACAACACCCAGAGGCTGCAAATGAACCAACGGAGAAGATAAAGCCTTTACATTTATTAAAGTAACCGACTGGCCTCTAAAGCAAGACAAATTGTTGGTCTGCTACATTTTTATTCAATAAGTGTTTATGATGTAACTTAAATGGATCTTTGACTGAAAAGTGCTGTGCCTGCATGTGTTCATGTCCATACTTTACTGTTTTAATCGCATTTAACACTGTAGATATTATAAAACTGAATCAAATTTAATAAATGCTAACACATGCAATGCACACAGCTAATAAATACAAATCTTTTGTATGCTGCAATACATTTCATTAAAGCCTGTAATAGACACAAACATGTTTTTCTTGAGAGGTGAACTTTGTTTTTGTTCATTTCTGAAGGTGTCATTATTTTTAGTTAATGTTGTAAGAGGGGAACTGAATGTATGGATTTTATTTCCTTTCCATTTACTTTAAAACTGAGATTTGCTCTCATTTTATGACACATCATAAATGTCATAAATATTCAATGTAAAAAATGGGTCTATTAGAAAAATCCATAGCTTAGACTAATTCTGGAATTAGTCTATAGGTTCTTTTGAAATAAATTCTTAGCATTAAACAAAATTCTCCAAAAAAAATGAGTTATCTCTCATTTTTCCATATTTTGCTTAGTCTCGACTCATGTTTCTTGATGGTTTCGGTATGAAGGTTTTTGTTAGAACCTCTAATTATCGCCAGTTACCATTTTACTATTTGCAACTGTTAGCTTTTTGTTGGTCATGCTTGTTAAGTTTGACCAGAGAATCATTTAGGGAGAAAAGACTCGGATGCACCTCTGTTTGCATGTAACCAAACTAGGCAAATAATCAATTTTATACTGGATCTTCAAGGAATTTCCTCCTGTGACAAAATCAATTTTTATTTTTAAATAATTTTTTTCATCTAGCCTAGAGTTACATTTTTGAACAAACAAGAAAATATCGAAAGAAATAATGTTTTTTTTTTTTGTTTTTTAAGGCAGTGGCTAGATTAAACAAATAATGATTCATCTCACAAGTCCTTTAATTGGGTTTTTCTTTTCCAGCAAAACCCAATTTAAAAAGAAAAACTCATTTAAAAATGTTCCACAGCAGATGAATAGTCTGTTATTCATCTGCTGTGGAACATTTTTAGATGGACAATTGTTCTGCCCCTTACTTCATTTTTTACCAAGTTTACTGAATTGTACAGAAAATGAGTAAAAAATCCTATTATATATTGAAAGCCTGAAGAACTACTGATCAAAACCACTTTGTAAGGTTAAAATAAAGTTTGGCTGCATGAAGAAATGAGCTATTCTTGTAGTTCTTGCACAGTATTTCAAATAGGGTTAATGGAAAAATGAAAGGTTTTAAGCCAAAGTAGAGGCCCTTTCTATTTAGTGCCTCAAGTTTTGTATATATTTTAAGTTAGGAGAGGACAAAGTGCTGCAGGATTTCCTCCAACCGTTTACAGTAATCCTTGAATTGAAGCTTTTGACTGAAGGCTTTCTCCTGTCAGCCCTTCCAGGAGCCCAGACACCACGTGGCTCTTTGCACTAAAATGATAAAAGTATTACAATTTTCTCCTCATTTTGACTTCTTTGATCCTGTCTTTGTTTTGGCTCTTTTATTCATCTTTTTTTAGTCTGTTTTTTTCCTCCCCTTTTTTCAGCTAACTGTGTTCTTTGTATAAACACTTTCTTTCAGACTGGGCTGGTGTGGAGCTTCGTCTGAATTCAAACGAGACGGGTCAAATGGTCGCCAGTACAGAGGTGAAGTTCTACAACTGCAGCACACATCAGATGTGAGTGGACCGCCCTTCCCCCACCTTTGATTTGTTCAATAGATGGAGGAACACAACTTAATTTAGGGCAATGATGTACTGATGCTTCCAACCCCACTTAAGATCGCGCTGCTAGATAACCTCAGAGTTCAATTTATCTGTCAGGTTTCATTTAAATCAACATGATGAATTTGTCATGGGCTGTTTATTTCGCCTTGGCTTTAAGTGGCAGTTTGTGGGCTTACTGCTTACAGCTTTGAATACAGCTGACAAGTTTTCTGTTTGGTAGTACACACTCAATAGCTATTTTTTCTTGCTCTTATCTTGTAAGTACTGTGAAAATTATTTTGCCATTTATTTCTGGAATGGTTGCTACCATGGTAAGATAATATTTGACAGCAGTTTCTCCTGTTGTTTGAGTGCTAGTTTTTGTAAAGAGAAAACATTTTTTCACCACTGACCACAATATAGAGATGCAGATATAATTCAATTGGGATCAGTAATAAGAAAAATTAGAAATAACATAGGAAAAAAAAAATCCTCTCTTTTTTATTTATTATATGTTTATTATCCTTTGCATTTATCTGCACAGTTAAAGTTTTTAAGTACAGTTTGGACAATAACTATGACTTTAAATTTTACTGTGGCACATCAGATAAATTCTGAGGAATGTACCAAAATGGTTCTGACGATGGCAGTGGTTGCTGGTGATTATATAAAACTTTCAGATGTTTAAAAATATTGTTTCTGTTTTTTTGCAACTCAGTGGCTTTATTTTAAGTTTTAATTTCACTTACAGTAAAAGTAACTTATTATTTGAAATGCATACCAACAAGCTAGGTATGTGTCCTATGTAAAATGACAATATTAGAAAATCTTGTAATGGCTAAAATATTTAGTAAAAAATTGTGATATCATTTGCAATAACCAGATTCAAGTACATCTGGTATACTGGAAAAATTACTTAAAGCTTTTTTATTCTTAAATGTCATCACAATCCTATTATATTTTTTTTGGTGATTTGGTTGAAAAAGAAAATTCTGCTAAAACTCAATAATCTCCTCAATAGACAATTTATGTTCTTTTTACAGAAAAAATCCGTAAAAGCATAAATAACTGTGACCTTAAAACCAAAGTATGGAATGAACTATGATTATGAGTGTCATTATAGCCCCAAACAAAATGTCCTATAATCCACCTTGTCTTTTAAATTGAAAACAATCAGTGAAAGTTTAGGGACATAATTCTTGTAACATTACATAAGAAAATAATTTCTTATTTTAGTTTAGATTCGAAACTACAAAAGCATTTTAATCAATTTTGTGTACTGAAATGGTTAATAATGAGGCTTCAGGCAGATAAGAAACCAAAAGTCTGATGTGTGGGTCTTCTGTAACAATGAACTCAGTCAGACATGATACAGAAATTCAGTTGCCATCTAATCAATACCAAAATCAAGCCCTAGTGTGATTTTGATGGTGCAATTTGAGGATACCTCTTTGGACTTTAGAATTTTCAAATCAATGTGAAATTTTCCTGCAGTGAAGCTTTGCTGTCTGGCTGCTAGAAACTGTTTCTTGAAGCCTGGCATTCTCCAAGGGCTGCTAAATGGATAAGCATTAGAGTCACAGACCCCCCTCTGACCTAACTTTGTCTCAGGGGAGTCTGCAGGGGAAAATCATAACACTATCTTTTTTTTTTTTGTCCTCCTCTGGTGCCTCAGGGCAGGTAAAAGTGTGTAAATTAAAGAGCACTTTATTTAAATGCCAACCAATATAAGCTCCCTAACTGGGTTCCGGGAAGCTGTTTTGACTATGAGCCATTTTGCAAATGTCAACTGTATTAATCACAACAGTAAACTATGGCAAGAGGCTTGCATTTTGCATAACAATTACAAGCAGGAACGATAGCGGATCTTATTAGGATGAACGTTAATTAGTTGTACGTGTCACTCTTTAGAAACAAGCAACTTCTGTGTGTTTGTTAGAAACACAAGACAGCTAAAGTCAAGAGGCCAAATCACAAAACTAAAAGGTCACATGAAGACCTTTCATACAACATATTTTTATCAGCCTAACTCCGCTTACTACCCTACAGAGTAAACAGGAGTTGGCTGAAGCAAAGTGCTTTTTTTTGATTGACTGGGAATTAGTCCACTGTGTGCAGACATCCCATTTATTCATTTTAACTGAAACATGGACACCACAACATACCCATAATAAACCATTAGTGATAAACAGTTGGATGCTCATTGCATCTGCTCCACACCAATATGGCCTCCATTAGCTGCAGGGTGACCCTGTATACTTGTGTGATTAATATTTCACACAAAACATGCTCCTAACCCTGCACCTTCTTTCCCATCTCCCTTTTTTCTATACCTCCGCATCACATCAGCCTCCATAATGAATTATCCAGTTTCTGCAGCACCCTGCCAGTCAAATTACACTGTGGCGATACATAGCCCCTCCCACCCCATATTTTTTTTCCCCTCACATAGCACTTTTTAATGTCCGTCCTAGCCTTGGGCAGCTAATTATTATCAAAATTTAATTATGCGGCTCTACATTTATTGCCATTTGTTGGTTGGCATGAGCTGCAGTATCAAAAGGCTTGTGGTGGTTTGTCTTTTTCATGGCTGCATCCTATTAAATAAGATTTATTGCTCTTTTTTTACTTCATCAGGAAAAGTAGACATTTTCCATTGGAAAATTTCTTTAAATTGTCTCTGTGTTTGCTGTTTAATCGAGTTGGCTGAGGTTGTTTAGGAACAACTTTAATCCACAATTGACCGCATGCTAGAGGCAACTGAATCTGAGCCAAGGATGTTGCACAACCCTACCCTTCACATAATGAGCTGCCACTTTTAACCCATGTTCTACATAATCAGATGATGAATGGGTAAAAAAAAAAAAAAAACACCTGAAAATAAAGAACATTATGTGAGCAGCTGTAAAAACAAATTTAATCAGGTGAATACAGCATACTCTAATATTATTTCACCCTCTGGAGATAATTTGTAAAAAGTATTACAATAAAACCCAACCTTTGAATGCCATCCTTATTTGCACATGTGGAAATTCTCATAAAATGAATGTTCCTCAAGCATTTTTGTAATTTATGCTTTGCTTCTTAAGTTGATCAGATGCATCAGCAATTTTTTAGTATTTGGTAACTGGGGAATTTGTATCCCAGGACAATTATGGGATGTTATATCTGCAAATCCAATTTTCTGACGTTCTTGTTGGAAATATGGAAATAATACTTCTAGAAGTTGGAATTTGAGCTGGGTAAGTCAGAGCCTGACTGCTGTAAACAATATGGGTGCTGCTGAGTGTATAAAACGTAATGATGTTCCATGTACTAAGCCAAAAATTATTCATACCTCTTGAAGGTTATTTTTTATTCAACCAAGAAATTTATTTGTCCTATATTCCAGGACAAATCCTTCACTCTACATCCATAGCAATATTTCAAAAGGTTTAAAAAAAAAGCACAGTGGAGCTTTGGCAAACAAGAAAGCTGGGCAAAATCCATCCATCCATCCATCCATCCATCCATCCATCCATCCATCCATCCATCCATCCATCCATCCATCCATCCATCCATCCATCCATCCATCCAATTCTCCCTAACGGGGTCGGGAGGTGCTGGTGTCTATCTCCAGCCGCGTTCCAGGCGAGAGGCGGGGTACACCCTGGACAGGTCACCAGTCTGTCGCAGGGCAACAACCAAAGTTCACCTTTCCACCACTATGCACAGTATAGAAATTTTAAAAGATGTTAATAATGAAGGCTCTGAGCTAGAAAAGTGCAGAAAACAGTGGCACTATGTTGTCATTCAATCTCCATAACAACCATTTTCAATTTTCAAAAGGACCTTAAAAAGGGCTGCCAGTAATTATGGACTGTATGTTGACAAGTTGACATCACGGTACATCCAACAAGGTCATTGTAAGTCCTTGATGCTTCATAGTTGTTTGGTACAGTAATTAACCTGTTTAGAGTTCACTTCAAATGCAGAGGTTTGTGCAGTGAGTCAGCTTTCTCATGGTCATATTTTATCATCTCTAAAATAACAAGACATTCAATTTTGGTGTATATAAATCTTGAGGAAAGAAATGAAATTGAATTAGGTCATGCAAAACGTTGCTGAAGATGAGTCTGACAGAGTGTTTATAGTTTAAAGATGTCCATATTTATTTATGATATGTAGTTATATGTGGTTATTTTGTTGTGCAGGTGTCTGTCATGTGTAAACAGCACATTTCGCTGCCACTGGTGTAAATACCGCAACCTTTGCACCCACGACCCAAGCAGCTGTTCTTTCCAGGAAGGAAGAGTCAATGCGTCAGAGGTACAGAAACAGAAATACTGCACCTGATTTAAACAATGCCTTCAGATATTCAACTAATCTGTTGAGTGACACTTTACCTTTTAGTTTTTATCTGAAAAGAACTGAAAATGAAGCTCCACAGCAAAGAAAAAAACAAGATTAAGAGCTTACAGCCTTGTTTGTGACTATAAGTGATCATAAAGGGATGTTTTGAGGTTGTAATAACATTGCCTACATAATTTTTGTTGACAGGATCTTAGTTTTTAGAATAGTTTATTGGATAAAACTTTCATTTGAGGATGATCCTTAGTTTTTAGGAGTAAACCAAATCTGTATTTATAAAAAAATCTTTATTATTTGCATTGCATAAACCCATGTGCCAAAAGAAAATGAGTTATATTTATACTGATACTTTTGCCCCATACAGCCTTTTAATCCCTGTTCTACATTGGTCTCTATGCTTATGTAACAGAGCATAAGCTTATAAATACAGACTCGCACAAATATGTAGAAGAGGTTTTGCAAATGTGGTGCAGTGATTTGCTGTCTCTCACAGCCGTAATCATGTATTTCATATACAAAATATGAAATGACATTCTTTTTTTATCAGCACGCAACATAAAATTAGACTAAACCCTTCCAGTTTTAGGTCAGTTAGAATTATCACATGTATGAGCTAAATGTCAGAAATATCTTCCTGATATTTTCCTCTGGTCTGGACCCCTAGAAGTCTGATTCATGGGTTACATTTTCAGATGCTTAAGTTATCACATTTATCTGGAAGTATAAACTCCCAGAGAATGTCCAGCATTTAATTATTCACAAAGGTAACAGTCTCTGTGCCTCAGAGATGAATGCATTTGATGCAGAATGTGCAACAAATGCCAACAAAGCTATTGACCTGGCAAAGATGTTGGCCAGGTCTGGAGTGACAGTGCCATTGCTCACAACTGAAACAAGAAATGAACCATTAGTTGAATAGCCACTTAGAGAGGAAGAATCTGATATTCCAAAAGCAACATAGCAAAACCAGATTATACAGAAGTTTGTAATTGCATTCAGGAGCAATGTTTTCACTTTTTGGAGACATGTTTTGTGGTAGGATAAAACTAAAATGAATGGCTAAAACAAGCATGGAGAAAAAGTAAGATGCCATTTAGCTCTTAATAGGCTTAGAGACAACAAAGCCATTGCTCTCATTTGTCATCAAAATGTTCTAATCTTAATACCCTAGAAAATTTGTGGGCAGAGTTGGAAAAAACATAGTTGAGCAAGATGGCCTCTCCACCTAACTCAGGTTATGTGGAAGGAGATATTTGACGAATTCATCTGGCTTAAAAGTTATTTCTACCAAATTCTAAGGAAATATACAGTATATAAACTTGTAAATGTAAAGATTATTATTATATTCTTTCATGTTTGGAGTATCCTGCAGTTATAAATCATTTTTGTAATCTTACCTGATCCAAAGAAGAAAGTTTAGACTAGTTTAATGTTAAACAGAAAAAAGATGTAGATCTTGATTTTATGTATACATGTGCTAACAGTATGTGATGTGAGGGGTTTTTCTTATTAACTACTTTTTTCTTTTGCTCTCAAAGGACTGCCCTCAGCTCCTCAACTCTGGGGAAATTCTTATTCCGGCCGGCGAGGTCCGACCGATCACCTTGAGGGCTCGAAACCTCCCTCAGCCGCAGTCGGGCCAGCGGGGCTATGAGTGCTTGGTGAACGTACAGGGCGTCAGTCACCGTGTCACGGCACTGCGCTTCAACAGCACCAGCGTTCAGTGCCAGAACAGCTCGGTATGACCCCGAACATGCTCGGCGGGAGTCTCTCAGCTGTCAAACCAGAGACACCGCCTCAGACGCTCTATTGTCAAGCTGTGCATGCTGTATCAGCATCAATGAATTTTGCCTTAGATATTCCACCATAGAGACATGAATGAGGAGGAAAGAAAAAGTTGAGGTGATGAGAAAAAGTGCAAAACATAAGGAAAGAAATTATTTTCTGTCTCTGAATTTTGTGAAAGCAATTCAGGATCATCAGGGTTTCAGAGGCACCCAGTAGATTTCTTTGGATTTTTTTCCTACATAATGCAAATCAGAGAGTACATTTTGAAGCACAGCATAAACTGCAATGCTGTGACAATGTATGAAAAGGCCATTTTCCTCAGATGCAGATGATTGGTCACCGCAGCCAAGGTTTGTGTCCCTACATGTCAGAGAGGAGCGGAGCAGACAACCATAGCAGAAAATGACAGATGGTTAAAAGCCTCGTCTCTCCGTTGGCCTTTCATCCTCCGATTTTCCCCTTTCAGTCTCTCTGTGTCTTCTTATATTCTCTATCCTCTGTCTCCATCCGACTTTCCTCTCTCCCCGTTTCCATTTTGAAGGCTATTCCTTTTCAATCTTGTTTTTTTTTTTCTGCTTTTCAGTACATGTACGAGGGTGTGAAGATCAGTGACCTGGCGGTGGACCTCTCCATCGTATGGAACGGCAACTTCATCATCGACAATCCCGAGAAGATTAAAGGTGCCTCTGCCATCCATCACTGCCAAGCCAAAGGAGTGTAAAGCACTCAATCCAGAGGCAATATATGGTTTATAGAGAGCACTTCAAGGTTCCCAAAAGGCCTTGAAAGAATTTTCAAGGCCTTTTGGGTTTTTTTTATCAAAGAGCACCAAATCACTTCCATGCTCAGGGGGGCAATGGGTGAATCTTCATATTTGTTCAACTTGCATCCCTGATTGGTTTCCTTTTTTTTTTCCTGTCAGTCAATCTTTTAGAAAAATCAGTTTCAATATTTTATACATTCACAGCACCAAAATTAAAATCAAGGGTTCCCTAAAAATGGCAATGAATTGTATCATTGGTGATATTTCTATTATTTTGAGAGGGCTACATCAGGCTAACAGGAACTAAAAAGAAAGTCTGGCAAGTTTCCTAATACTGGACCTTAATATAAAATATTTATGACACAAGAATGTTTTAACATTTTGCCACATTACTATAATAAACTTCAATGTATTTTATTGAGATATGGTAATGGGATGCTCAGATCCACAGCTCAGGTGGAGGAATCTTAAGATAATTTCTATTAGTTGTGTACTCCACAAATCTGCCTTTTATGGAAAACTGGTGACATGAAAGCCATTGTTGAAAGACATTCTTAAGTTCAGTTGAAAGTATTTCGCAAGCCTTTAATTCTGGTTTTATAGGAAGAAAATCATATTTATGAACAATATGTAAAATGTTTTGTTTTAAAATATGCAAAATCAGACATGACACATCATATTGCAAAGATGATCACCACGGTAGATTATAGTGTTGGCAGGATCATGTTGTGCAAAGATTTTCTTCATCATGTTGTCTACATAAGGATCTGGTCAAAGTTTATGAATAGACAAATGGAGCTAAATGAAAATGATTATTTTCCTTCAACTTTACAAGGATGAACTACTTTGAGTTTTACTCTGACATAAAATCTCAGGGAAATACAGTAAGTAAATGCAAATAAAGTAAACACAATAAGTTTGTGTTTGTAACATGACAAAATGTGGGTGGAAAATTCTGTGCCATCTTTGTGGGGCAATATGTGTTAACTGTGTTTTTTTTTATTACTGTTTGCCACCAATTTTTAGTTTCTATAGGTTTTTTTAAAGCTATTCATACATCATAAAAGAAGTGCAGTTCCTTGGCTTTCATCAGCTAAAAGAATCATTTGTTATTGTGCAGTGCATCTGTACAAGTGCAGCGCCCAGCGGGACAGCTGTGGCATGTGTCTGCGTGCTGAAAGGAAGTTCCAGTGTGGCTGGTGTAGCGGTGAGGGTCGGTGCACCATGAGGCAGCACTGTCCTCCCATCTCCCCTTACGCCAGCCGCTGGCTGGACCTTTCTGCCAGGAATGTCAAGTGTACCAACCCACGCATTACAGAGGTTTGTTGCTTGCACATCTTTTGCACTCATGCAGACACAACATGTGTGCAGTTTTACCAGCAGAGCCATACATGTTCACTTTTATCATTAGTTTAATAGGTTGGCATGTGTTGTATTTAGCTGTTTTTCAGTCGACTGGCAGTTGATCAGAAATAATTCTTGTCAGATTCTCCTTTTGTAATTTATAAACTGTATAATTGGCAAAACAAACTATAAAAACACTTCTTGGCTTTGGTGCAGTTTGTTTAAAAGTTTAAACCATGACAGAGAGCAGGAAAGTGACTTCAGTCATGCTTTGACATCATGCCATGTCTCCACTTTTTAGAGAAATAAAAGTGGAGAAAGATTATTGAGGTAGATGAGTATTCATCTCAAAATACAAATATTAAAGTATAGAAATACTTCAAGTTGAATTCCTCGCAAAATATCTAAAAGTATATTTTACTTTTTTTGCTTGGAAAAAACATCCAGATCATCATGTGGATATGTCGTTGTCTGGGCTTTATACAGCAACAAAATGCAGAAAATTCACAGTCATGTCTGTTTACCTGAGACCATCTGACATTTTGATCCATGCCAGCTGAATACCTTAAGTTCTTGACAGCTAAACATATTCAGTCTGTTTAGAAAGAAGTGATGGATCTTTTATGTCCCAAACCCCTGTTCATTTTCTTGAATAAGGCACTGTGGGTCATGCACAAAGATGCCAGGCTCTTCCACTTCAAAGAGCCAGCAGCCTTTGATGTCCCTGTCACATTATTAGTGTTTCTGAAGGAGCTGCAGCAGAATGAATCAACAGCACAGGCGGAGTTGCTTCACCATTGCTCCTGTTCTGCTCTGTAGGTCCGAATGTTCCCCTGCTGGCATAGTTTGCTTTTTTCACTGGCATGTGCTGTGAATGGTTTTCTCAAGGCTTTGTTATTCTCTGAATTATTTATGGAAGTTTATTTTTAAATTATCGTCACACTTTGAGTAAGTTTTAAAACGCCTGTTTTTCATTTTCTGCACGAGTTGCATCCTTGAAAGATTTCAGTTCAAAATTTAAATGCAATCTCACAGAAGGGAATTTATTAAGACTGCTTTGGCTGTAAACTTTGAGACTTTAACTTAAATTGTAAAAATTCAAGTTAGACTTCCTACATTTGTTCACAAAAACAAATGCAGGAAGTTTAACACTGACAAATGGAAATAATGGCGTCCAGAGCTGTTTTTAGAAATCTTTGCACAAGTAAGATCTCACTAAATCCTTTTGTACTCTTTGTCTCCTTCTAATATAAGATAAGCCCAGTAGCAGGACCTCTGGAGGGGGGCACGCTTGTCACTATTCAGGGCCTGAACCTGGGTCTCTCCTTCTTTGAGCTTGTGGGTAACGTGGAGGTGGCAGGAGTGGAGTGCACACCGCAGCAGGAGGGATACGTCACTGCAGAGCAGTAAGAGATCATCCTTATGTTGTCATATACTAATGCTTTATATTTGAGCTTGCAAACATTTGATTTTCACACCAAATAAGTACTTACTTTTTATAATATTGAAACACAAACTTCAAAGTATTTCATTTTAAAAAAATAGCCAAATGCAAAGTAGAGCATATTTTTGAATTAGAAAGAAAAGGATATAGATTGAAACTGAAACTTTTAAGTAGAATCCAGTACAACTAATTGTCATTAGACCACATCTGACTGGTAAGTAAAGCACAGCTTTGTGTAATTTAATTGCAGTATCAATGCAGCTGTTACCTCAGACAGCATCTTTCACCCCATCACCTGACAATAGGAGGAATAAGGCACAACTACAATCAAACCAAGACATGAGACATGTCTCAGTGTTTATCATAGTTGTCTTGCAATCAGAAGGTTGGAGGTTCAATTCCAGCACTTAACTCCAAGTAGTGTATCGCTGTATGAATCTGTGACTTAGCTCTCTAGAACCTGCAAAACTTGCTGTAATTGATGACTTCCATAATATTCAGGGTTTTCAATGTGGCTGAGCTTGAGCTATTTTGTAAAAAAAATATACTTAAGTAAACTTAGAGTTACCATCAAATTAGGAATGAAATATATATTTAAACATCAGTATCTGTTGTAAAAACTAAATGACCACTAAAACATCATTCTTCTAACTCATTATTTTGTGCTACTATGTGTTTGTATATCACTTAAAATTCAATTTGATGTTTTTGGTCTTAACGGGACTTAATATTAAAATGTTAAAGGGGTATGAATACTTTCACAAAGCACTGAATGCAATACTGCCCAAATCCAAAAACTCAATGAAAATTAACCCATGCAGTTTCTTTCATACTCATATACTATACATAGTTTTTTTTTTTTTTCCCATGACTCCAAGATCATGAATCATGGCTGATGTGTAAGTAAAAAGTCGACACGCCTCCCCAGGCTGCAGGGGGCTTTGCTTTGCTCTGGTGCTGTCACAGCCAAAGAAGGAGGCAGACAGTCTTTGTGTCGTCGTTGTTATGAGGCTGTCGGTACAGCTGTAATTGAAATGCGCTGCATGTCGCTGACTGGAGGGACAATCTGTTAGCCATGTGTTTCTCTCACAGGCATGTAATGCGATTGGGACCAAGCTGCAGCGACTTTATTTATATCCTTGTAAAAAAAAAAAAAAAAAAAAAGAGAGGAAAAAAAACCCAGAAAAAGAAAGGAACATGCCAGCTGTAAATAGGGATCCCCACGTGATCTACGAGAAGAAGAGATGGGTCGGGACGATTCATTGAGTGCTCCCATTGTGCGGACGAATTATGGTTTCTTTGCGAAGCAGCAGATTTAGCAGGGCCATTCATTCAGCTCACACAGCGCTTTAAAACATGACATTACAGATGTTACAACCATTAATTTCACCATCGGGTCAGTTGCTGTAATGACTTATACATAACATGCTTTATCTTATTGACCTGACAGGCAATACTGATTTATTGGAGAAACCCCTATGTTGTCATGGTAACGGGAGGTAATGGCGGATGGCGGTCATGCCTGTGATGGGGAGGGGTGTAGTTTATCATTTGAGTTATATTGCTGTTATAGGTTTCCTATTAGGAAGAAAGATGAGTCTCTGTATTGACCCGCAACTTCTATGAAAGTCTGCTTCAATCACAATGACCAAAAGAGAGCATCTTTTACCAGTGAGACTCATGATGAATGTGGCATAGTGCAGTCACACTTGTGTGTTTGTGTTTGTGCATCAGAATTGTGTTATAATTATTTGCCAAATTCAGATGGCAATGGTTTGGAGTGGATATCGATGCATCATTGCATGTTTCGCTTTTGACAGGATTGTATGTGAGATGGATGCGGCTCTGGAAGGAAGCGCCCCAGGTCCAGTCAAGCTGTGTGTCGGTGAATGCAGACCAGAGTTGAGCGCACAGTCCTCACAGATCTACACATTTGTGGTAATTCACAAAAAGAGAGAGAGATTTGTCAGTTTGCTCTGACTAAAACCTTTTTTGTAATCCTGTGCATTGAGAATCCACAGCTAATATTTAAGCTACATCAAAGCTCAGTTCACACAGAAAAAAAATAATTGTGAATAATTTTTGACTAAATGTTTAGACCCAAAAAGAGGTTGCTTTTTTCCATTTTTCCAATTTTTGTCAGGTAATGTCTTTCAAAAGAGGTGACTGACTGTTAAAGCATGACATCATGTAGTAATTAAAATATTTATTGCATCATTGCACAGCATGTGCACCCTCCTTTCTGGAAGCTTTGCTGTAAACAAACAAAGTTGGACACAATTGTGATATCTAATGAAAAGAATTAATCTTTTTCTAGATTCATTTTATCATTTAATCCTTTTGGGTCAAGAATCTCTATCAGGAAGTGGGAGGCAAAGTACAACTGTGACAGAAAAATATACCCAGATTTCCAAATCCATTTCATATGAAACCTAAAAAGTGTGTTCTTAATTTGTATTTAGCTCTTTATATTCTAATATGCTGAAATAAAATCCAGCTAAAATATTTCAGTTCTCTTAATTAGAAAAGTACAGACATTCCCCGGAACACCTGAAATACTGCAGCAAAAGCTGATTCCTGAAATCATGGCTGGCTGCAAAAAGAATCCAGATTTGAACCATATTTTGTCTTTTTTTTTTTCAAATTACGTCTTAAACAATATCGAACTCTGTGAGATACTTAAAGCTTGGGACAGAATCACAGTATATGAAGACAGAGCTACTTTGAAATCATTGTAAGGTTGTAATGCTTTAAATTAATCTGGGCAAAAATGAAGAGATTACATTTTTTGTTGTCGTGTGTGTGTGTGTAACACTCTAATTGTGCTTCACACACATAGAAGACACAAGAATCCTGGACCAGAGAAAACAATATCGGTAACTCTGTCCACAAAAGCAGAAAGTTTGTTTGCAAAATCTCTCAATTTTAAGCCCTTGAGCATAAAAAACTGTTTTCTGCCAGCTAAGGAAACTGCAAAAACATCCAGTTCAGGTTCACTTATTAAGTTAAAAAATTTCTTGAAATGTTAACAGAAATCATAAACAGGCTCATCTGAACATCTTGCTTGTGACTGCAGATATCACTTGAAAGCAAGTCAGCTTGAATTGTGGATTTAATAGATATCAAGGAGAGTTTTCACAGTAGAAATGTATAATTCATAATATATTTATTTTATATTTATATTCTAACAATATATTTTGTCGTCTGCAAAAAGGCAGCTTTATACATAATTCAACTATTTGGGTTTAGTCGTTCTTCTTCTAAAGCTAATCAAATGCTGAAAAAGTCAAATTCCAAAGCAAAAAGGTTTTTTGAGAATCCATCTTTTGCCATAAACATCAACAGATTTTGTTTGTCCATAGATACCCACCATTTTGGCTCTGACTCCAGGCAGAGGACCTGAGTCTGGGGGTACTAAGGTTACCATTGTTGGAGAGAATCTGAGCGCAGGAAGCACTGTCACTGTGTACTTTGGGAATCAAACCTGCGAACTGTACAGGTGAGCCTAATGATAATATGATCCCCTGATGTTATGGTAATCTTTCTTTCTATTGGAGCCCAGATGGAGAGGCACTTGAGCAGGATTGCCTCTGCTCAGTATTAACGAATTAGCCTTCTCTTGTTTTAATCAAACGCAGGGTGAGTCAATTTATTCAAAAACCTGCACATTAGATACAAGTGTGTGCTTGCATGTTAAATTAGGAATAAGTAATGACTGGTGAGGAAGTGATGAAACTCGCATAAGATATTTCTTTCTCCATGTATTTATAGAAATCTATTTTAAGTTAAAATTTTGCACATTGTAGCAGTCAGGTAGGTGAAGCAAAAAAGCCATTAGCAAGAGCACCCTCTAATTACAGTTTCCATCCCCAATATGACTATAACAAGCAGGAGATGGGACAGGCTATAATGAATCCTCTCCCTTCATGCGTGGCTCATAACTGTATGGAGTCAGGGATTTGCCTCTGCAGCAGTGAGAGGGGCAGACACAATCGAAAGCATGAATAATTCTCTCTTTTGGTTCTCCCACCAGGAGGAGCATGTCAGAGATTGTGTGCTTTGCAGCTCCATCATTGACGGGTGCGGGACCGGTTCAAGTCAGTTTGAGTGTTGACCGGGCCAAAGCTCCTGGAAGTCTGACCTTTGACTACATTGAAGATCCCACAGTCCAACGCATTGAACCACTGTGGAGCATTGTGAGGTACCACACTGGGAACTTTGCTTTCTCTAACATTGACACTTAATGAAGTCATCTGTCCAGGTCAAATTATTTGTTATTTTAAAGTGAATTATTCAGAGCTGTTTAAGTACTCTTTATGTTCTATAGAGGAATTTTTTGTTTGTAAACACAGCAGAGGAACGCGCAACTTGACTACAAAAAAGCCAGCCTGCCTTTAAACTTTCATTAGATGTCACGGTTACCTGCCGTTGTATTTCTGCATTAGCCATAGACATGAATGAAGCGTCTACATATTTATGTCTATGGTTTCAATATTAGCTAACATGTTGTCAGTCTACTACAACAGTTTATCAATTCATGGTCAGTGAAGTTATGCTATGAAATTGAAATTAGTGAATGAAATATGTGTTAATAACCCATATGTGTTACATACAGGTGAGTGGATAAATGACAAGAACGAATGGCCCAAACTTCCATGAATACTAAGACTATTAAAGCAATTTTGTTCACGGTTAAATCATCAGCTCTCAATAAGATGCATTGGGCCCCTCTATATAAGACAAACGTATCCATGGTGAACAAGGGTGCCCGAATATGTTTTGTAATTTTTATTACAAAACAGATTTCATATTTAGCATGCAAAGGACAAATTAAAAACAATAATTTTTTCTTATTTTGGTCACAATTAGAGAAAAATGACCAGACAGCTGCAGTCATCAAGGCAGGCGATGAGGTAAACCATTGGAAACCAAAAGTGCGGCAGGTTGAACAAGAGGTAGTGTGAGGTACAAAGACACTTCACTAAAAATAAAACAACTTGGACATATGTAGATGCTGCAAAGTTCTGTGCAGAAGTTGCAGCATGCAAAGAGATGTGAACTGAACTGGTGACGTGTAAATAATTTTATTAGCTGAATTGTAAATAGCTTAAATAGTTAGAATAATGTATTCTTACTTTCTTTCTGCAGGCGACATGCACAGTACAATGGGTGCTGATGCAGCATGACGTCGACTGATAACCACTCTAATCAATTTTTATTTATGTATTTACCTTGTCCCTTTCTATCAGCATCAAGGGGTTTCACACAACAGAAATGAATGAACTGTTGCACAATTTTATGCACTGTCTACAAAAATATACATGTTACAAAAGTGAAATATTTATTTCAAATAATTATATTAATCAGGTGGGAACAATAATAAATTCATTTATAAAAAAACAATAAATGATTTCATGGTGAAAGGTGAACATAAACGTTTTGCAATTCAAAGGCCATAATAAAAAAAACAAAACAATAGGCAGACAGAGAAATAAAAATAATAAAATATTTGTATTGATTTTACGTTGAAGACCACTTAAAAGTGTTACAGTAGAATATTATAGCAAAATGTTAGTATGAAATTATCCATATATAATTCATAACCATAGAAAAGATTTATGCATAGTAGAAAAGAAAAAGAAAATGTCTCTATTGAATTAAAGTTGTTTAGCTGATTTCCAGCCTGATAGCTGAAGGCTCTGCAGCCTGTTCTTGTCCTGAGAACTCATAAGTAAACCTTCATTCTGAGAATGAAGGGCCTGCTTAGTACATTATAGGAATGGGAGATCAGTAAGATACTGTGGGACTCTAGTATTGATCTTTATGTTAGTGAGAAGAATTTTAAAGTCAGTTCTGAATTTCACTGAAAACCCACGAAGAGCTTCCAGTATTGAAAAGCTATGTTCTCCCATGCTAGATCCTGTAAGTGCTTCAGCCACTGCATTTTGATTGATCTGAGATTTTTTCTGGGAATAATATAGAGTTCCAGTGCGCAGACAAAATGCTTCTGATTGTTGTTAGAGTAGGCCTCAAGATTTCTTCGATACAGGATTGTAAGGAGAAAAACATCAAATGAGCTGAAACGTTCTAATTAAGCCTTTTTGTTGATGCTGATCTGAATCATTTTGAACTGATTATCCATTGAAACAGAGGAATGATTTGGTGTTTAGAATCTTTGATCACTCATCATTCCAGAATACATTATTTATGCACAAAATATTGTTGCTGTGTATTCTACCTCCAGATTTTCTTCCAGAGATCAAATTTTTATGATTTACAGGAAGATGTCTAAGTTTCCTAAAGTAGCAAAGCAACCCCAAACCATCACATTTTCTCCATCATGTTTCATTGTCAAGATGATGTTTCTTTTTCTGTAATCCTGTTAGATATACACCATGTGTAACTCGTTGCAGACCACT
Source organism: Poeciliopsis gracilis (assembly GCA_911649635.1). Classification (NCBI taxonomy): domain Eukaryota; kingdom Metazoa; phylum Chordata; class Actinopteri; order Cyprinodontiformes; family Poeciliidae; genus Poeciliopsis; species Poeciliopsis gracilis. The sequence goes on from CAJVRI010001403.1 coordinate 5,707,172, forward strand.
TTTTTCTCGTTAATCTAGAGAATATAAAATTCTTACCATGACTTGGTGTGTTATCGGCTCTAGAATGTTATAATAATGTTCTGCTTTCAAAAATGTTTTAGCCTGACTCATGTTGTCAAAGATGAATGGCAGTCTGGCTAATCAACTTTAACCCAGCGTTGCAAAAATATGTAGTTGATCAAAATTAAGTTTTAATTTAACAAGGGAAGCAGTTAAGTTTCAGCATGAGCCCAGGTTGGTTTCAATTTTTTTTTTTTTTCTTAATTGTTCCATAATGACAACAATTTGAAATAAATCTTCATTACTGGGTAATGCTGCTGTTTTGATACCTTATTGCAGCGTTTCTTTATGAATCTGTTTTGTAATTTTGGGGAGATGCAGTTTTTCTTCAAGTGACCACAAACAAATAGAGTAGTATATTTTATCATAGACATCGATTTTGCCACTTGGTGCCTTTTTTATGTGTCCAAAAGGCATCAGGAATTCAAAAACTCAAAACGATCATCCATAGTCCAAGCAGAACAGATCAGTTTGAAAGAATGATAAAGCCTTTAAACCTTTAAATGCTGTCAACATTCCTGAAATAGTGACAAATACACTGTTTCAGTTTGATTGTAGCAACAATCAAGGGTATTTTTAAGTTACTTTGACCCTGATCAAAAATACAGTACAAGACTTGATCAAAGTTTAACAAAGATGTGTGGAAGTTGGAATTATAGTAGATGATAAGCAGCTTTTGACATTGGTAATGGACGGACAGACAAAAGCAGCAAACAGTAAAAACAAATATAAAAATCTTCCAGACAAATATTTCTAACACAAATTAAGATTTTATTGCCTTCATAGGACCAACAGTTAATGGCACTTAATTTGGGTTTGGGTGGAATTACGCAGCACTACATCCCTGCAGATTAGGCTTCAGAGAGTCACCCTGGCCCATATCCTGGTGACAGGAGGAGCTTTGTGGCGCTGCAATCAAGAGCTCTCATCATAATGTGCATTCCCACTATGAGGCCCTACAAGCTTAGGTGGCCTTTGAAGTGTGAGAAGAGAAGGGCTGGCACTCAGTTAGTTTCACCATGCTGGATGGTTTAACAGCATTTTGTCCAATTTTTTTACCTGTATTTATCCATCTTTTTCACCTTGTGTACACTCTAGCTCCAAACGTTTTCTAAGTTTGCACTGCAGCACATGTTGTGCAAAGATTAGAGCGTAGTTTTTTAATTTAATCCAATCCAACTCAGATATGTAAACAAGTAGCACCTGTATTCATGCTATGCCAGTCTCGCACTCGATGCTGAATATAAAATAGCAGCCAGCTGGTTCTCCGTTTGATCTTCTTTTTCTGCCCAATAACAAAGGGCGAGCTACCAGCTATACCTCCTCAAACATGCATTTATGCAAATTATCTGGGAAATGTTGATGAAAAAGATTGGTCTCTCTGTGGTTGCCGCTCTAATCAAATCACTGAGGAAAATGCAGCTTGTGTTCATGTGGAGGCTACCTGGAGTTTGGTGTATGCATACATGTTTAAGCAATAATTCCTTTGACATTCAGTGGTGTGTAAAAACCTCCCCAATGTTGCTGTTTTTTTTTTTAACATTTTGCTTCCAAGTAACTGGGTTTCATGTGTTTTGAACATGTCCTAAGGTAAAGTAGGTGTTTTCTGGCTTTTTGAAGGTCTTGAAACTAAATTATTTAATGAACATGTTTTTTTTTCTTTTTCAGTCTATTACTTGAGCATTTGGAGTGTAATTGGTGTTTCTGCTTGTATTTGCAAGTATCCCGGGGAGAAAATACAAATTTAAGCATGAACCTTTTTTCATGCTCAAGATAGTTTAAATATTTTTTGTTGAAAATGTGGAATCATAAGGATGGAATTTCTTTATAAAAAGAACTACCTTTTCAGTTTGTTCATTTACTATATGGCAGGTTATCATTTAATAGCTCTTTATTAATCACTTTCTTGATTAAAAAGTACTGTTTTATTCCTGTGAAACTGTCAACTTTAGTAAGTTTTGCAGGTGCATCTAAAGAAATTGGAACATTTTGTCCCTGACAGCTGTTTTCAAAGTGCCAACTGGTGCAATTTAAAATGGGTTTTTGTGGGTTCTGTAAGCATTGGGTCATCTCTTACATTTTGTCCCTTTTCTTTGAAGGATTTGTAGGTCTACATTGAGTGGTATGACCAAATACAAAAGTACTCTCAAAATGGTAAGGTACAAGGACAAGACTGAAATGAAATGAAAAATTCAACAATGTTCAAAGAAAAAAAATGCAGAAGACCTTCAGAAAGCCTGGACAGCTCCAGCAAAAGAGCACTCTGACAAAATTACAAGAATTTCGTTTTCCTTTGAAGCAACACATGAAGAAATAGGCAGCAGCTCATATCTTGTGCAGAGTGCTTTAACTGCATGTCTTTCATCCAAACAGCGGGCACACCACCCTGACGGTGACTGGGACAAACCTGGATGTGGTTCAAGAACCTCGGGTTCGAGTCAAATATGCTGGCCATGAATCTGTCAATGTAAGTAATACAACTTCTAGCACACCGCATCTATAAAAATTCATGTTGCATCAACACAAATGCACAGTAGATTTGCATAAACACTCACGGTCCTTTTACATTTTTATACTTTTGTGTGTTACAATCAAAAGCTTCAACATGTTTTATCAGGATTATATATAATAGATCAACACAAGTAGTGCATATGTATGATGTACAAAGTCTGAAAAGTGTGGAATACTCTTAGCATCCATCGCTACTGATTGAATACTTTATAGAATCAGCTTTTACTCTCCCAGCAGCATGGCTCTACTAGCTTTGCGCATCTTGACTGAACATTTTGTATTTTTTTTTGTGACATAATTCAAGCTCAGGCAGACTGAATAGAGAGCATCTGTGAACAGCAAGTCCAGCTACAGACACTGCAGTAGTTTGGCAGGAACTTTGACTGGGTCATAAATCATTCAATTGTGATCTCTGAAGTGTTTTTTTTTTTATTTTTTTTTATTTTATCTAGCTCAGATTATTTTCTTATCAACTTTTTCTACCTGGGCTGTTGATCTATCTTGTGCCTCAAATGTTACCATTGGCATTTTGGCTGCTTTTATTCAATTGCACACATAAAGATTCTGGATTCTAATTACCTCTGAAATCAATGTCCAGAGGTGGAATTTGTCATGGGTATCATAGTGAAGACATTTTCCAGATTTCTGTTATTAAAAGGTTCTCTTGACAGTTTTGTGCTGCTATTTGCATAATTACTTTCAAGGTATATGAATATATTTGAAACTCCCTGTTGTTAATTTAATTTGAACTGAATTTAACTGATGGTTTGTTTTTGATGGCATGTTGCTCTGTTACAAAGCAGAGATACAAAGCAGAGACCTTGCAAAAAATAAGATCAAACGTAGCAAAAGACATCTAAAAAGAGTCAGAGATTGGAGCTGTCCACATAAATGTCAATTTTGAAAACTGACTTGGAAAAATGAAGTTTTGGAAGGTTATATATAGTGTTAAGATTGCTTGTCGGCGCTGCTCAAAGTGATTGATTGTTTTTATACTGTTGCAGTCCTGATGGCAAAATTTCAGGCACCTTCAACTTGTAGTTTTTGACCACTCAGGGATTTGCCAGAGAACTCTGAAGGCGAAAAACTCAAAATCAATACTAGAACAGGTACCTGATGAGACTGCCTGAAAAACAACTATGGAAGTATTTTCTTTTTTTTATAATTTCAAAACAGGAATGTTGGAGCTGGCGGTGATGTGCGAGTGAAAAAGATTTTTTTGTCTAGCCAGTATGCAGAAAATGTTGTGTGTTAGAGATATGCCCTGAGCTAATTAAGTGGTGTGTTATTGATGCCAGCCCAGAATTTGAGCCAGTCAATTAAAATTCCATGTTCTGTTGTGTCATTGGCAAAACGGAGATATAAAGGGATTAAAGCTGAACTTTTAACCAAATAAGCTGCAGAAAACAGCCACTGGGAGAAAAAAAAATGTTGATTGCCTCTTTTTTGCATACCTCTTGAAAGCATAACTTTGAAAGCTTCAAAATGTGTACAATAAAAGAAAAACACTTAAATAGCTTTGAACCATTTGTCCCATGGAACCTGAAATTTATATAAACCCGGTTAGAAAGTCAGAAAATTTAATGTAACATTATGATCTTCAAAGGGAATAACAGATGAGAAGGTGCTGTTGACCTTTGGTACAGGTGTCTCACTAGGTGCCTAAAATCTTTTTTAGGCATCAGCAAATCCTCGAGTTCCTCAAAGAATGATAGGACTTCACACATAAAGCTTATCCGTTGTCTTAAGATTCAAATATTTTTCACCTTGCACAAAATTAGTTTCACACCGAATGACACAATCATTTACAAAACTTACAGCTAAAACTGTTTCATCCAGTAAGTTTATTTCAAAACTTACTGAATTTTACAAACAGCAACATCAGATGAAATTCTAATGCATTTTTACCAGGCGCTTCAACCTTCATACCTGAGTATATCAACCCCTGAGGCATTATACTAATCATGTTTTTTGACCTCGGGATCCTGTCGGTGAGGATATGAAGTTGTTTATCCATGCCCAGCGATGACATTTTGAAATGACCTGGGGCAGCTCAGCTAGTAGATGTAAGGTCATTTTAGCGAATGACTAGTTTCTATAACACACATTCTAGATTGGGTTGATATGTTGTGGAGAGTTTAAGATGGAAACCTAGATTTCATCCTTCTGCAGGTTTGCAAAGTTCTGAACACAACAACCATCAGCTGCTTCGCCCCTTCTCTGAAGGCGGATTACACCGCCGACCAGGAGACGATAAAACATGTGGATGAGTTTGGCTTTGTCTTCAACAACGTCCAAGCTCTTCTCACATACAACAACACAGGATTTGTCTACTACCCAAATCCTTACCTGGAGCCCCTTAGCCTCTCAGGTGTTCTGGAGCAAAAACCTGGCGCTCCCATCATTCTCAAAGTAAGTCGATATAAAACAACATATTTTCTGTGATGCAATGATTCCAGTTGCATATGCAAGACTAATTCTATATTTTTTGCCAGAAATTTCCCTCCGATTTGTGTTTTTCACACTTTCACACAATTTTTAGCAATTGTTAGCTCTGCTTGAGCTGAAGAAACAGCATAGAAGACGAGTCTAAGTCTAATCAAGCTAATGTTCCCTGCACATTTTGACTCTGTCAGTTTACAATTTAAAATGTGGGTGCTAGTGTCCTCCAGATCAATTCAGTGAAACTTGAATTGATCTGAAATGTTTTTTAACATTTCAGTTAAAAAACTGAAACATTTTTTTAACATTTTCAGTTAAAAAAAAGCTTGTTCTTCACTCTTATTTTAACAGGGCCGTAACCTGGTGCCATCTGCCTCCGGTGGAGCCAGGTTGAATTACACCGTGCTGATCGGAGATACCCCCTGTTCTCTTACTGTGTCAGACACTCAGTTACTCTGCGAGCCACCAAACCTCACCGGGCAACATAAAGTCCTGGTGAGTCTTAATGTCATCCTCATCCGTCCATTTTATGTTTATTTTTCTGTTTGTCTGCATGCCTGAATGTAGGCTGCTGTCTGTAGGTCAGTGGTCTTCTTTACGTCACTTTGTTTTTGGGTCAACGGCTGGCTTTCAGTTAGTCGCTGGCTTTCTGTCATTGTCTGTCACTCATGGTCTGGTAGTTTCCCCATTACAGCACATTGTCCTCTGGAATTATTGACAAATGAGCAAATAATGACAAAAAAGCTGAAAAGAGAATAGCAAGCTGTTCTGCCCTTTTAAAAAAGGGCAAACAAAAACATGACAAGATCATTTTTTACTATACAGGTGTACTTCAATAAGTTATAATGTCACGCAACTAATTTATTCAAATAGTGAAGCTCATATCTTCATTACACACAGTGTGTCATTTTTTCAACTGTTCATTTTGATTACATCACAAACAAAATATATGTGTAAAATATATATTTTTTAAAAGTCTCTATTATAGAGATGTCAGCTTGCTGATAAGGATGCACAAGAACTGAAAACTGTTTGGAATGCTTTTTGAAAAGATTATCATGTGATTGCTGAAAAACTAAACTACAGTTTGACTAGTCCTTTAAAAATCTTTCTTTTTTTGTTTAGCACCACTTTAAAAGTTGCTATTTTGCATTATTATTACCCAGGTGCAGGTAGGTGGACTGCATATCTCTCCTGGAGAAGTTCACATCCGATCGGACAGCCTGCTCACCATGCCAGCTATTCTCAGCATCGCGGCTGGTGGAGGATTGCTCCTCATCATCGTCGTCATCGTCCTGCTCGCCTACAGACGGAAGTCTCATGAGAATGATCTCACTCTGAAGCGCCTGCAGATGCAGATGGACAATCTGGAATCCAGAGTAGCTCTGGAGTGTAAAGAGGGTGAGCCTTTTTTGGAAAGGTTGATTTGGTCAGTTACCCAACTAAATTCCTCCATTGCAACAGAAATGTTTCAATATTCTGAAGGTAGCATAATTGTAAAAACCTCTGATTGGTAAAAATCCAATATAACTCAACTCCGTGGCTCTTATCTAATGTAGAACTCAGCATCATTGGTTAGCAGTTTGAAAATTCCAGGTAAATAGCACACTAACCTGTTGCTATTGTGTGTCTTTTATACAGCAGGAAGAGAAACCATAAACTAACAAGCAGCTAGCATAGAGTTAGTTATTTTTCATAGAAGGCAATGGTAATAGTGGAGAATGTTCAGTTTTTTGCAAGCCACAGTTAAAACTACTGGTGTCCACCCATCGTGCATGCTTGATCTTTAAATTAGAGCAACTTCTTCTGAAATTATTGAAGAACTTTTTAACACTTTTGTTATCTGTCATGTGCAGCTTTTGCTGAGCTACAGACGGATATCAATGAGTTAACCAGCGATCTGGATAGAGCTGGCATCCCCTTCCTGGACTATCGCACTTATGCAATGAGGGTTCTGTTTCCTGGCATTGATGATCATCCAGTACTGAGGGAGCTGGAGGTGAGGAGACTTTAGAGCACTGCTCTAGCACTGGCATGCAACTATAATATGTTGACCTCTTGCCTTCAATACAAATCAATATAATAAAAGTTTTACATCATTTTGTACAACATCTTAAATATTTTCTGCCACCCTGCATCTCTGTAGTCATGGTGATGTTTTGAAAAATGTTGCTTTTTATTGCTGTCAACATCTCAGGGGTTTAATTTGAATGCACTTGATATCCATTTTTGAATAAACCCTGATGACAAATCAAATGCCACTTAATATTTTTGCGGGAAAACTTCCACAAGGTCAAAATTAGTAAGTTGCTTAAATAACAATTGCCTTAATCAGCCAATATTACGTTCACAATGACATGTACTTTCTAAGAACTCACTGATTGCATGTCATTTTGTTTAAAGCGAAGCCCCTTAATTAGTGTAAAAATTCGAATTTATGCATGTCGAAAGAAAAAATATGACCCTTCTTTTCAAGGGAAGGACAGATGAGTCCAAGATTAGCACATAGTGCAAAGGCTGCAGACACATGAGTTGTTCTGGTTTGCACTTTGCCTTCGGAGGTGGTCTGTGAGAACTGTCGTGTCAATTTCCTTTTGTTTTCCATACATTCTGACTCATCCTTCTGCAAGTGCTGTTTAATAAGTGTACGCATCTTTGTGTGTGTGCGACTGTGCATGATGCATGCAGGTTCCTGGGAGTGGACAGGCGAATGTGGAGAAAGCCTTGAAGCAATTTGCTCAGCTGGTGAATAACAAGGTTTTCCTGCTGACATTCATCCACACACTGGAGACGCAGCGCTCCTTCTCCATGCGAGACCGTGGCTATGTCGCTTCACTCATCATGACCTCCCTGCAAGGACGGTTGGAGTATGCCACAGACATCCTCAAACACCTGCTCTCCGACCTCATAGAGCGCAACTTGGAGAGCAAGAACCACCCCAAATTGCTCCTCCGCAGGTATTATTTGACAGAATTAATAGTACTTTGTGCTGGTTTGGACTGACCTCCAGAGTTGTTGGTTAAAGTTCATTCATGCATATGCAGAAAAATGAATCCCTTTTTCTTGGTAAGTTGCAGTTTATTCTTCATGTTATTTGTTCTCACTTTAGTCAAAGAAATCACATGTCTATTTGCAAAAATGCAAAGGGAAATATGAAAGAAAGCTCACGAGGATTATGTTCTTTCTTGGTAGAATTGCATGAATGCTCCACTGCAGTGACTAGAAAACCTTCCCGACAGAAAGGCAACCTGTCCTGATCAGCGCTGCTTATCTTTTAGCATAGCTAATTCCTCAGTGCATTGTTCTTTCCAGCCCAGTTACCACCCTTCTGATGGTTGAGTAACTAGGCCAGTGAAGGGAAGCCCACCTCTCTGCAGCTTCGTTTTGTGCAGCCGTGTGAAACACTGGTTGCAAGTCTGAGGCACAGGGTGACTGAGCAGACAGGTGAAAGACAGGAGTGTTAAAAGTGATAGAGAGTGGGAGGGACTGGCAGAGGAAGAGACCCTAATGGGGAAGAGTGAGTGCAGTGGTAGCAGAGCTGTTGTCAGTCTGACTTATCTTCTGTATGCCCCCTCATGAAACATTCAACTGTAGCTCACGTTTCTTCTCCCGTCACCTCTCCTCTTCTCCTTTCTCTCGCCTCTTTCCCTCTTCCCTCCACCTCGAGTTATCTGGCGATTGTTTTTTTTTCCTTTTTCTTTTTTTTTTGCTGTGCTGACACCAGCCTACTGAATGTTTCATGAGACTTTTGTGGGGAGAAAACTTGTGTTCTGACACTCATTATATATAAGACTAAGTTCAAATAGGAGCCAGTAGAAGAACTTGTTTGCCCAAAGCTATTAATCTTCTGTACACACTAAAAAAGTTGAACAGGGTCTCATCGACAGTTGCGTCACTGCAGGTTAAGGTTGTAATGCAGGTAAGGACCAAAAAGTTGTGGAGAAAAACAAAAAGTGTGGCTGTTATGAAGCAAGCTTTAAACCTGGTATTGATTGAAAAATATAGTTTCTAGCTTTTTATCCAGTGTCTGAAAATCGAGACATCTTTCAATCTGAACTCATGTAAAGTAGCTAAGTGTAGACACTAGAAAATAGTGTGAAACATCTAAAGTAGCCATTTAGTCTGGACAATTATGTCATAACCTATAAGTGCTGTGCACTGGCAGCACTTACCTGACATTACAGTGAAGTGTGTGTCCACTGAGGCTAAATGGCCAAGCGCAAATTTCTTAAACTGTTCTTTCTAGGCCTTGTAGTCGCAACACTGGCAGTCTTAAAATAATGAAAAAATAATCAGAGCACTCCAACTCTCTGCGGGACGCTTCCTGATAATGAATGTGTGTGTCTCTTTCTCGTCTTGCAGAACAGAGTCGGTGGCAGAGAAGATGCTGACAAATTGGTTTGCCTTTTTGCTTCACAAATTTCTCAAGGTAAAACAAAGTCATTCTCTGTTCTTTTTGCTACAGGTATCACTGTGATGTACTACAGGCTCCTTAAAATGTTTTGTATTGATTTTTTTCTTAAATAGACTCCTCTAAATTCTTGTTGTGGCTGAGTTTATAAATGCCAGATATTGATGTGCTTTTCCACACTATCAAAGGGTTATCTTGCCAGTGAGGTCGAACGTCTCTATAGTTTTCCTGATTCATAATGTTCACATTAGCAGGTCACGTCTCATGTACCGACACAAAGAAATCTGTTTTTTTCTCATCCCTTCTTTCTCCCCTTTTTCAATCCAATTGCTTGGTTTCCTTCCAAAACAAAGGAGTGTGCTGGGGAGCCTCTGTTCATGCTGTTCTGTGCCATCAAACAGCAAATGGAGAAGGGACCCATAGACTCCATCACAGGGGAGGCACGCTATTCCCTAAGTGAAGACAAACTCATCCGGCAGCAGATTGAATACAAAATGCTGGTGAGTCAGAAAGGCATTCATAAAGGAAAGAAAGTCCTCTATTTAGTGTGTATTAATATGTTGTCCTATTGGAAAAGAACCCTGACAGTTTCATACGCAGTTTTAAATGAAAATGTCTCCACACATGACAAATTAAAGAAAAAATATGGAATGCACTTGGATGCAGAGCACAATGTTTGGGGATTTATGAGCATCTACAGTTTTCTTCAAGCTGAAAGATGAATGAACTGAACTCTAATCTTCATAAGCAAACTTTTATTATATACAAAGAGAAGTCATTTCACCAAACTGAGAGCGACTGACTGGAATCATGAAGCACTCCACAGTTATTTTCTTGTCTAAAACACCTTAAATTAAATGTGCCCTTGATTGTTCTTTCAAAACATTACCCAGAAAAATTTCAAGAAAATCCATTCCTTAAACTTGAACACAAGCTGATCACTAAACTGTAAACTGTAATCCACAAATTCCTGTTTTTAATGATAAATAAGGCGTGACTCTCACACTTTTACTTGTTCAAAATGTGTAACACAGCAAAACTTGTAATTTAATTGAAAAACGTATGTTGATGTTTAAAAATCATGAAATGTCTACAAGAAAATGCCTGTTTGTAGAAAATGTTCCATTTCTACAGTCAAAACCAAAATGATGAAGCTCAAGTTTATCTTTACAAAGGAAAGTGGCAAGGGATGGAAGAGAAACGTCCAAATCTGTCTGTTGGATAAATGCTGCTAAGATTTTCTCTTGGGATGACCAAGTCTCCATAAGATACTATCAATATGCCAACCAGACTTCTGGGAGACTTGCCAAAAAAAAAAAAAATCCTATTCAGTCCTCACAAACATAAATATGTGGAGTTTGTGCAGCTCTGATGAGTTTTTGCCTGGAACCATTTCCTTTTGGTCAGACAAAGGATTAGCTTTTCATCAGGAAACGTTCCAGATGGATATGGTGTTAAACATAGGAAAATTAATACAGTGAAAAACACTTAGAATTGTTAGTTATGGTGAAGAATCATTTTTGCTTTGGGCCTACTTCCCTGCAAAGGCGGAAGGCTCCCTTTATAAAATACTAGAAAATCTTGAATAAAATTTACCCAAAAAGTAAAAATGTATATTTCAGAAGGATAATCATCTAAAAAAAAAAAGACTAAATTAATATGGAGATGGTTCACCTGACACAAAACATATCCTATGGCCATTTCAAAAACATATGGACTTTCTATAGCCATGTTTTTGTTTGATTCTTTAGCAGGGAGACGAAACAATGTGACAGGCACTGTAACTGGTGCTATTGATGAGGATGCTCATCAATAGCACCAGTTAAAGTGACATTTGATACAAAATAAAATCAAACTGGTATATGAATGCATTTGTGTCCTACAGATGAGGATGTTGGCACGACTAATTTGAAATGAGGATTATCAATCAGAGGGACATTGATCTGCATAAATCATGTTCCTCTCAGACAAATCAACCAACCACACCAGCAGAATGCACACAGCAGGACAACAGAGCCTCTTAATACCATGTTTTCATCCTGCATACAGGCTTTTTCTCGTTTCACTCGTCCACTCACATGTGAATGAAAAATCAAAAAGGCAGCTTTTTACATTCAAACTGTTAAATATAATTAGGAGCAGAGACTCTGCCAAATTGCTAATTTTGTCTGTCCTAATCACTAAAGTCAAGCGTTTGGGCCAACCACACGTCTATGTCCTTTACATTTCTATTCAAACGGAGCTGGCTGGGATCCTCCAGCAGCCCATCAGAATCCGTTTTCCCACTGGCTTCAGCTGCAGAGCAGAGCCAGCCGGCGACAAGATGACACCTCTCTGATCGCCGTGTCGGAGAGTGTGAGAGGCTCTGTCTCATTACGTGTTTAATGCTGCTGCCAGAGCTGCACAGTCACATCCTGAAGGTGTGAAATTACATTTCAAGCCAAGATGCTCTCCACCAGGACATCTTGGTGAAGAGCAGGTAATGAAAGGACCTCCCAAGCAACACCTCTTTCTCTCTGTCTACTTCTCTGGGTTTCTCTCTCTCTCTGTCCTGGATCTCCAGACGCTGAGCTGTGTGAACCCCGACAATGAAAACAGCCCAGAGATCCCAGTCAAGGCTCTCAACTGTGACACAATTACCCAGGTGAAGGAAAAGATCCTGGATGCTGTGTACAAAAATATGCCATACTCCACCCGACCTCGAGCTACAGACATGGACCTGGGTGAGCAAGTCAGACAATCTTTTGATCATAGTAGCTGTCTCATGCATTATATTCTGAAAGAAAATCAACTGCATAACAACCTGTTAGAATAATGTCACAGTGGCAAAGATTCACCTGACAGTGGCCATGTTAACACAAATTACAGAGAATGTTTGACATCAGCTCCTCCGTTGTTTCTGCATCCTCCCCATACCTGCTTGCAGTTGCAATCACAGCAACTCCCCAACAGTGACATTAAACCTTTTTGACAGAACTACTCCAGGAAGGCTTACACCCACGGCATGTCATCTGATACTGAGTGATGCGGCACAAATTTAGGTGGCATGTACCTTCACACAGAGTAAATAAAACACCGTCTTGGTATCGCCTGATAGTGCTTTGGGCATGTAGCTTTACACCTTCAGGGGCTTTTACAGGTTAGGGATTTAGGGAGGATGTGTCTCATTGCTCCAGGTGGCTCAAAGAAAGATACTGTGTCCTTTCATTTTGTTCTCACTCCCCCTGACTTGTAATTGTCAAGGACAAGAAGCAGTCTCGTTGACATTTTGCCTGTTTCGCTTGACAGCTTGCACATTGTAAAGAATAAACATAACACACAAGGATAATATAACCTTAGAGATAGTGCAGGCTAACAGTTCATGTCAGACAAGGGGAACATAAGTCTGAGACATGTGAGAAATACTGTAAACATTACACAAAATAACAGCAATTTGTTGCTTTTAAATGTGTTTTCCTACAGAGTGGCGGCAGGGCAGAACAGCTCGTGTGGTCCTGCAGGATGAAGACATCACAACAAAGATAGAAGGCGACTGGAAGAGACTCAATACACTCATGCACTACCAGGTGAGGGAATAAAATTAATACCAACATGACAAAAATGGTCATCTTCTCCTGATTATTCTTTTTCAGAAATTATTAAGTTCCTAAATTGAGTGAAGGATGCTCATCAATAGCACCAGTTAAAGTGACATTTGTTTTCTGCTCTTGAAATTGTTCAACGGCTCCAAATTTTTCAGTCTCTGAATAGTCTCTGGAAGCAATTGATGCAACAAAACCTATGGTCGCATGAGGTGTGTGTAAGGTACAGCACTTTAAATAACTAAATTGTTGAATGTAATTTTCATTGCATGACAAAACCAAGCCAAGATAATTGCCAACAAAATTCAGAAAGTCATTGGTTGCCTTGTAAAAGGAAGGAAAAGAGTACACAATAATAACAATCGTAATGGTTCCTCGAGATGCAATTGAAAGCCGAGGTTGCAAGTTTAAAGAAATTTGGGTAAATTATCTGCACTTTGCAGAACTGGAAGATCTCAAATCACTAGATTTCTGAAGAGGCAGGTGGTGAAAAATCATCAGCTGTTGGCAAAATACATTTGAAGCAAGACTTGGTAGGAACAGCTACTGATGGTTTGTTTCCACTTGAAGTCACAGGACTCCTTGTCTGAACACTGAGAAATATACTACAGCTGACCCAAAAGCAAAAGTAAAGTCATCTTCAATTTGCTCAAAACTATAAAAATGAGTCAAAAAGGCTTAGGGATTTGTTCTGTGGAGCAATGAATCAAAACTAGAATTTTTCAGGTCAATGGATCCGCGATATGTCTGCAGGAAGACTGAGGCAAACGCTGAAAAGAACAACATGCCTGCAGTAAAGCATGGCTGAGGGTCAGTGATGCTCAGAACCTGCTTTGCTTCCTCTGGTGCTGAAATCTGCAGCATGTGAACACCAAGAGGGATTCAATCAAGTATCAGAAAATCCTGGGATGAAATGAGATGAGCTGATGTGTCACACTAGCACCAGGTTATAACAGCAAAGGGAAAATCTTCCTAAGATTCTTACTTAATATTAACTAAGAACTTAATATTAGTTCTTAGTTAATATGTGTATTGCACAGCCACTTGTTCGTACAGTACAATTTGCCAATGAACCAAATTTGCTGTGGGACTCAAGGAATTTTAGCTGCAACTGTTGCAGCATTGGAATCTAAGCAATTTGGGTCAATACAAAACAAGTAAATCAGCTGATTCATACAAGAAACATTGACTTGTGTGTCATTTTTAGCCTTCATTTTTTCCTAGGTCTTGAATGTTAACAGGTCACTGACATCATATGCCAATTCATTCTTCTTTGTCAGTGGTATGACTCACCTTCAGACCTCTTCACACAGCTGACATTTCAGAAAGTTATGTATTGTAATTCAGACAAACAAAAACAATGAAACTGTTTCTTCAAGGGTTTTTTTGTACTCATAAGAGAGAAAGAGGAGAAAAAAACCCTTCATTTTCAATACTCATGTGAGGTGTAGAAGTGTTTGTCTTGTTGCTAAGCTTTTTGCGATGTGAGCCAAATCCATAACACATGCAGAACTGCATTTTTCTGCCAGACATTTTAGGAATTTCCTGGAACTCTTGTATACACAAGTTAAATATTAGTGTTGTTATTGCAAGACTCATTTATCTTAAAGGGAAAAAAAAGTTAGGACAGCACGCAGCACAACATTTATAGGTTTATTTAGACAAAGGCCTATTTTAGTACTTCATGCTGGACTTGAAGAAACATTGCTTCTCACCCAGCTGAGTCAGACTGCAGTACTGCGTATTAGTGACAATACTGCATTCATAGTATTGCATAAAATTTTTGCAGCTATATTTAACATGATGCACAAAATGTGTCCCATTCACACAATATTTGGTCTCTTCAAGAGCTTGTGAATGTGGTGTGGTCATTGTCATTGTCACTGAAGGCCAGTTCTTTAAAAACCCACAGATGGCTATTCTATTTCCTCCTTTGAATCATAATTGTCAAAAAATAAGTAATTAAAAAAAATTCTGCTCCTTGGTTTTATTGCACTGATGCTCCTTTGAATTTTTCTTGTTGCATTTGACCAATATCTGCAAGGCAAAAATTTCATGAAGCTGCACCTTTGTCTCTCAGGTATCTGATCGGTGTGTGGTGGCCTTGGTGCCCAAACAGATGTCCTCTTTCATCATTCCCTCCTCAGCCAGCTTCCCTCGCAGTATCAGCAGATACGGTCAGCAATGTGAAACAAATACACCTAATTTTCATCCATCTCACAGAAGCATGTTTTTTTAAAGGTAGACAAACCACTGTTACTTTTGCAGATTTCATAAAGAGTAAGATGCCTCAAAAGGGTCAATTTTGCTTATTTTTTTTATTTATTTAAAGGTAAATAAACCTTAAATTTTAGTTTGTGTTTCTTTTTGTTTACTTTTTTTAACTTCTTTAAAACATTTTTTAGCGTTATTATTTGCAGGGAAGGGACACTTTTTTTAACAAATGTGCTTTTATGCGATCATACAGTCTCAGTACATATCCCACCTGCTTAGCTGGTTTATTGTAACTTTATTTTGGAACATATTTTTTGCCATATTGCCAACCTAGGTATGGACGTCCCATTCCGCTCCACCCCCACCAGCCCTGACAGCCCTCACTCCCGTGTGCCTATGCTCACTCCTGACCTAGAGAGTGGTGTCAAAGTTTGGCATTTAGTCAAGAACCACGACCATGGTGACCAGAAAGAGGGCGAACGTGGAAGCAAGATGGTGTCTGAGATCTACCTAACAAGACTCCTAGCAACTAAGGTGACACTCCAAAGATAAAGATATCATGTTCATTTTCTCCTAAGCATGTGATTTAATGTCTTATTTATTTGTAAGGACCTCAACATTTTGGCCATAATGGCAAACAGTTGATATTAAATCCACTTAAAGATTTGTTTCTGCATGAATTCTGCATAACAGACTTTTATTTTGAAGCTGATGACATTTGGTGTAGAGGAAATGCAAGAATCTACAGATTTTTTTATTTATTGCTTTTTTCTAAATGTTGTTTACTTACAGATACAAAAAATGTTTCAGTTGTTAGTATGGGACATTACTTTTCCATTGCAGTGATTCCTGTTGAAAATCATACTTATTTTGTGAGTTTTTTTCCTTTGAAACATTCATAGTACATAGGGATGGGTAAATAATTTCCCATCCCTGCTTTTGATGCAGTGGTAGATTTAAAGATAAAAATGGTATGTAAAACAGAAAAACATACATCATAGTAATAACTGGGAATACTGTGATTAAATATACTGCCACAGCTAAACCTGCTATACTTTCATGCAGCTAACAGAATGTACACCCTTTGCTTTAAAAAGAAAAGAAAAACAGCTATAGTCAGTAGCAAAAGCCCAGTGTCAATTTTCAAGTCATTTTCTGTGCAACATTTTTTGCTGTTATCCAATACAGCAATTACATGTTCTGTTGTGATAGCGTGGTATCTTTGGTAACAGCAAACTGGAATGGGTTACATTTTTTCAGCTCCTAGTACGTGTCCTGTTACTTTATTTTTCTTATCCATATCTGAACTTATCGTGCACCTATTCTGTAAGACAAACATATTACCAGCATAAGCAAAACTACTGAACTGCTTCATTAAGTTTCTCTTCATGTTTTTTACAGGGCACGTTACAGAAGTTTGTGGATGACCTGTTTGAGACTTTGTTCAGCACCGTGTGTCGAGGCACTGCTCTGCCTCTCGCCATCAAATACATGTTTGACTTCCTTGATGAGCAGGCAGACAGACATGGCATCCATGACATGGATGTTCGTCACACATGGAAGAGTAACTGGTGAGAAAAATTTCCCACTTAAGGCAAATTCAAAGTTTATTAAACAGCCAGGAATATATTCACCAACTCTCTTTCGATGTTTCCCTCATTTATGAACTACAAAATGTTTTGTTGTATTTGGATGCTGTCCGTCATTTTTATGTAAATCCAATTAACCATTTTATCAACTTAAAGCCACATTATTAACTAATCATAACTTCACCCATGTTTGGAAAAGTCTTTCTGACATTTTTCAGTAAGTTTTATTAAAGAATATCAGCTCTGTGTTAGAGCGGAATAATGATTCAAACTTGCCGTTATTGGCTAAATGCAAGAATGTAACAACTACACAACACAGCATATTATTCAAGTTTGAAGATATTGATATAGGGATGGCTTAATAAATGCTGATGGGCTACAACATGTAACATGTTGAAACATTTAGAAACAAGTCTATCTGAGAAATTATTTACTGATTTCCATCTAGGTTTGGTTCAGACAAAAAAAAAAAAAAAAAAACATCCATTGTTCCTAAATGTCTGCTTTCAGAGCACATTCCAACTTCCACTGTGAATGTACCTAGTTTACACATTTCCTCATAGTATTAATTATAATTTTGGAATAACTAATTTTATAGGAATTTATTATTTACCTCATGCTTCAAGGATTTTCCTAGTTTTATGCTGTTCTTGAAAATATCTTGTAGCTGTGGGACTTTACCCTAGCTCAAAAATCCATCTAGTTTTCATAACTAAAGTCAAGCATAAAAGTCAACATGGGATTAATTAAACTCAGATTCAAAAGGAGCTTTTGATGTTTGGCAAGTATTTAATTTTTCTTTGCAAACATGTCTTGCAGTGTTTACACTATTTCTTTCATTTTACTCTGTCAATATCTTTCCATATTTCCAGTCTCCCACTGCGGTTCTGGGTGAATGTAATCAAAAATCCCCAGTTTGTGTTTGACATCCATAAAAGCAGCATCACAGACGCCTGCCTGTCAGTGGTGGCACAGACCTTTATGGACTCTTGCTCAACATCTGAACATCGTTTGGGTAAAGATTCGCCCTCCACGAAGCTGCTCTATGCCAAGGACATTCCACACTATAAGAGCTGGGTGGAAAGGTAAATATAACACACAAAAAATTAATTTATGTTACAATTAAGCATGAAATGTTCAAGGTTGGATAAATTGACCAATTTTACAGTAACATGAATGTAACCAACAATTTTAAACAAATGTGCAACACGATCTACTTGCTTTTACTTTAAACGGGAAAAAACTATTCTTTCTTCTGCTCCTCAGATGATCTAACATATTAATTAAAACAGGTACAATAATGTTAACTAAACTATTTGATATTTTTATTTTGCTACAAACACATAAACAAAAATATTGTATGAAAACAAGTTAAATTTAGCAGCAGTATTTGATTGATCAATACTAAATTTTTACAGAATAAAGTATTTTTTGATCATGCTCCTTATAGAGTAAAACGGATTAACTTTTAGCTAGAAGGTTAAGCTATTGGCTGCTCAACATCCCATTTCCCCATTCTTGTTGCTTAGAAATGACAAAGGAAATAAAAAAGAAAATTACTTTCAAAAACAGGGAAAGTCGATTATATCTTTGTGGAAGTAATAAATTGTGTAAGAGAAGTTTTATGTTTCAGGTCTACTATATTTTACAAATCCCTAATGTGACTTTTCACGTTATCAAGATATTGCATGCCATTTTGAGATAGAGTAGATAAACCAGCCAGTAAAAAGTATTTTATATTTACATAAACTAAAATGTAACTTTTTAAAATATTATCCTGTTCCTGGATACTTTGTACAGACTCATGTCAAGTTTCAGTAAGTCTTAATATCAGAACCGATATAAAAACAAAGTAAATTAGATTACAACTTGGTTTCACTTCCGAGCTTATAATCAAATTAAACAAGTTCAGTTGTTGACATTAATAAAATGTTGACCTGCAGAACCAGAATTTCTCTAAATCTACAGACTTATTTATTTCCTGTTTGGTATCAAGATCATGTTTATATGTCTTTCTGAAACTTTAATGCAATGCAATGTTGCATTAACAATGCAACATTGCATTGTTAATGCAACATTAACATTGTTCTTGTTTTGGTGTGTATATGCACTGTTAATGCAACATTAACAATGTATGGAAATCAGCTAAGCTACTAATTCCTACAGTGTAAGGGCATATATCTTGAACACTAAAAAAATTTGAATTTTCTTTTAATTCATTGTCTATATAAACCGAAAGTCCAAACCTCTGAGTGACACATTTCTTTATTTTTTCTGCACAAACGTCTCTGATGAACATAATCCTTTATCCTTAAAAATTCTCTGGATTTTTACAACATCAGTCTGAATTCAAATGAGGAGAAAAGCTCCAGTATGCATGGCTGTGTCCTTGACACTGAGTCCATGCATGTGTGTATGTGTCCTCTCAGGTACTACGCTGACATCAACCGCCTACCTGCCATCAGTGATCAGGATATGAATGCCTATCTAGCTGAACAGGCTCGCCTCCACTCCAGTGAGTTCAACGTACTCAGTGCCCTGCATGAGATCTACGCTTACGTCAGCAAGTACAGCCAAGAGGTGAGGCCCCGTCAACATATCACACAATGGAAACTGGCTTCAGATAGCAGTTTTTTGACTGAAAGTACGATTTGCTCTACTGATTTATATGATAAATGTTTTGTATGGAGAGTGGATTGTTTTGTTTTGTTTACTGTTATGGAACTGTGGAGTTTTTGATCAATTCTGTTTCTCTGCAGCTTTTTCTGATCATTTTGTTTTTGTAATTAATTTGGGTTTACAACTTGGAACCTTTAGTGTCTTGCTGACTCATTTGGCGCTCATAGTGTTGTTTCCAGTCAAAGCAAGCCTTAGATTTAGAAAGAAAAAAAAGCTGCACCAACTGAAGCTGAATCTTTTAACATCTGAGGAGCCAATTATTTTTCCATCGCAAGTTGATGAAACCTGATTAGAGAATTAATGTGAAACTTAAATATCTCAAAACCAACTCTCCAGTTGCCCGCTAAAAAAGACATAATAGTTAATTAAGGCAGCTGGCTTATTTATTTTATTTTTTTTAAAAGTCAGAAACAATAAGAAGTAGTCTTTTGTATGTGGTCCTAAAATACAGTCATGAGATCCCATAAACTGTAATGAAATTATTCATTTAATCAGTGCTTAAATTATTAGTTTTCATAGATATGCTCAAAATTACAACCTAAAATTACCAACCCTAAGACTTTACAAGTTCCTTCATTTGTATTTAATCCAAATAAATAAAAGTGGAATAAATAATTTAAGGTCCAAGTAAAAATAAATTTGCTGCAGCAAAATACTTTCATTTTAAACCCTTCATGTGCAAATCAGATTCCTTCAGCTGACTGACAACACACATTGTGTCCTTGGTTACCTGGCCATTTCATCTTGTGTGTTTGTGTGTTGTTTTTTGTTTTCTGTTCTAGATCATTGAAGCACTGGAGCAAGACGAACAAGCCCAGAAGCAGAAGCTGGCATACAAAGTGGAGCAGATCATATTTGCCATGTCGCCAGAAAGCTGAAATATACACACCAAAACATGAAGAATTCCCAAGATAAATACACGTATGGTATGTCCAAACTTTAGCGTTTAATACCACAAATCAAAGTGTAATGGAGGAGATTAAATATTTAACATACAAGCTCCTCAGATGTGGACATCAGCATTTCCATATGTGCATGTGTGATCATAATCACACATACAGATACAGCTTACACAGAAAGATTTATCTAACTTACTGTGTAAACATACACACACATCAATACAAATGTACATACACAAACCACAGCAGTGCATCCCAAAGCAAAGACTTTTACTACCAGTGTCACTTTTTTTTCCTGAAGAAACTCCTACAAGAAAACATTCAGCTTCTAAAACACTCAAACGGAGAGCAAAAGGATTTAGGCCATCATCAGTTGCAGATTTAACTGCCAATTCCTACCCACTGGGAAAATGGTTTGCCTCTGTAGTCGGTGCTTATACTAACTGTGAGCGAGGCACCACTGTGAGCTCTGAAGAGAACAGGACTTAATAAGAGAATGACTCAACGCTTAAGCCAGCGGAGGAGCTCGACAAAGACAGGAGCCAATTTAATGGGACGGCACGTCTGTTGTGACGGAACTCAAAGTACATTTTATGTCAAAGTTGAAGGACAGTTATTCATGTGACTGACTTGGAGTGACATTGCTATTTGCAGCCATTCTGAGCAGAGATGTGTGACTATGTGTTGTTAAGCCTTTGCTATGGGCTTTTAAAAGATGTGTAGTGTTATGTTTCACTCTGTGAACTTCTAAACTCTGAAGCGACTAAAATCTCCTAAAAGTCCCGGACTCAAAGACATCTCAACGCTACAATTTTTAATATATATGGAGATATTTTGGGCCCTCTTCCTGGATTGTACTGCATCTCATGATTCATTTGAGTTAAATGCTCCTGTTAAAGCTATTAATAAAACATGACATTGTACGGAAGAGATCTCATTTGAGATAGGACATTTTTACAGTGATCTATAGTGCACTAATTCAGCCATTCAAAGATAAGTGGAGGCCGAATTGAACTGTTGCAGAAAGCATGATTAATGATGTGTTAAGCGTGATCGTGGATCAGATTAGCCTAAATTTGGCCCATAGCATCCTATCCCCCACCTTTCCCTTCTCATCAGTTATTGTTTACATGAAGCGTAATACTTGAAATGCACCCGGTGTACAGGATATTAAGAACATCTGCAGCTCTTGTCAAGTAACTTGGATAGATTAAGTTAGATAAAGCCGTTGATGCGTTATTGATTTTTTCCAATATGGTGTCTAACTTGAGCTTGACGTCGAACTGAATTGTGGGTGAAAAACTGAAATGGAGCTGTAGATTTGTGCAAAGCAGGTGTGCTTATTTTTTGTAAACAGATTGAATATTTAATTAATTCAATTTGTGTTTGGATCAGCTTTTGATCCGTTTCAAGTCTGTTTGTTGCGTCACAATGTGTTTCTGTGTTTCAACCCACAGTGCCTTGAAAAAGTATTTGCCCTTTACATTTTCTTCTGTGTTTGCGTTTGTTACACTTAACTGTTTCAAATAATCAAATTAAACATAAGCTTGTTATAATAAAAAAGCATTATTGAAAAAATAATAAGTGAATTTGTTAAACTTAAAAAATTATGTAGCTTTATGTCAACAGTCATAAATGTTCAGAAAGACTTACTCATGTTCATTACAGGTGTTATGTCATGTTTATGATGATGTCATGACAGTTTTATTCACAACCCGTTAAAGTGTTACTAAAAAAATAAGAGTAAAAAACAGTATAAATCTGTAAGGGGCAAATACGTTTTTTAAGGCAACAATTTCATTTTGCTTTCCAGTATACATGTATTTGACCTGGCTGCTTTAGTTTCAGCGCTCGTGTTGCTACAGAACACGTTTCTAAACTTTCAGCCAATTACCATCATAAAGGAAGAAAAGTCTGCTTGGCCATCACTCTGATTGTGGGTTTTACTTTTGATTGCTTCACCCATTGTGATGATGCTAGATGAAGACCTATTGGTGCTTAAGGCTGTTTCATTAAGAAGCACGTTCAGTCTTTTGCTGCCAGTTTTACCATGTCAGTATTTAGAGGAGATTTTATACTCCTCACAGGACCTTGATTCATGTAAAAATAGATAAAAAATAAATAAATAAATAAAAAAATACATTTCATGTTAAGTGTTAAAATGTTATGGAATTCATCTGTTTCATGTGTGGTTTGACAACGATAATTTATAAATGTGTTGTGCAATAAACTGTCATGTTTAAACTGTAATTTTTTTAAACAATATATAACTGTATAAATACTGTACATAAAAACACTCCTATTTTGCAAGTAAAAGATTCACTTTTTACTGTTGTTATACATTAAAAGCGCAGCTGATGAAAACTCTTTGTTTCATTGCTTCAGTTATTACTGCAGTCTGTGTTTCACAATGGGGGGATGGGTAACATTTTGTTTCCCTTCAAGAGGCTCATAACACGTTATGGTTTTTTTTTAATGCTCACAAATCTACCAATGATTGAAATAGTGAAATTTATGAAAAATAATCACTTCTTCATTACAATAACACTGAAAATGATTTTAGTTGGTAGTTTGTGGTTGAAAGATGCAACATATAGCATATAAATGGAAACCAGATGTTTTTGCCAACTGGCAAAATTTTGGGAATAGCTCAAGAAAAGCTATTCTTTCTTGTGCTATTCCTGGAGAAATTTATTTTTGCCTTTGTTTAAAACAAGCAAAACATCAAAAGTCTTATCTTTTGTGAAACATTTATAGTTATATAGCTGTGCCCTGTGAGGTAATTTTGAAGTCAATGAGAACTCTGCCACATATAACAGGATAATCTATTGTTACTGTGTTAGACCACCATTAGCATCCTAATTTAATAGAAAACTCATATTGAACTTTCATGGGAAAGCGGCCAAATGCAAGACAGAGTTGACCTGAAAACCCCCAGGAGTGCATCTATCATTCAGTCATTGTAGTTCACGCCTTACACAACTAATTTTCTCTAAGAATGACTAAACTAGTAGCATATAAGACACATAACTTTAACACTCATGAATCTCTTAACAGAAGTAGCCATTTAGTTCAGTTTCAAAATTCATATCTTGCTTTTTCCTATGAGAACACAAAGAAAACACAAACATAGTTAGTGTAAAGCAAATGAAACAATACAAAACTTAGATTACCAAATATTCACATTTGGCAGGAATTTACTTGTGCATTTGGTTAGTCTTAAATGCACATGTGTTGTTTTTGTGTAAAGTCCACCAAAAAAAGGGCCATTCTATTTTCAGATCAAACACAAGTAAAGCCTTTATTGAACAATCATTTTCAATTTGTTTATTCTTCTTTGGAGTTGGGAAGACAAACAAAGACCAACTCATTGGATGATGACAAACTGCACTCTCATTCTTTATGTGGGAAATTGAGGTTTTCAGGAAATGCTTTAATGTGGTGGACTGGGGAAACAAATCCTTTTAAGCTCAAATTCCAAAATCCATTTCCTCCGAAAGTTTAGAATATCTCATAAGACAAGTGAAAATTTATTCTAAATGCAGAAATGTGTACCTACTGAAAGGTATGTTCATGTGCTGTACAGTATATCCAGTCAATGTGTGGCTAGGGCTCATTTAAAATGAGGTTCAGCATCAATGCAGCATGCCACAGAAACGATCAGCCGGTGGCTCTGCTGAGAAAGCACCGGTTGCTTTAATAGCTGCCTTCAGCTTATCTATATCATTGGCTGCGGTTTTGTTTAATCTATCTCTTGACAAAGACTGATCTTTTCTCTATGGGCTTTAGGCAAGAGAGAGTTTGCTGGCAAGTTACACAGAATTATATTAGTAAAATCACGTTTTGGTACTTTTAGTACTTTGTCCTTCTGGAAGAGAAATGAAATCAGCATCTCCATAAAGCTTGGTCACAGAGAAAGAAGTGCTCCAGGTAGAAAACAGTGAAGATTTTAGTCTTTACATTCATTTAAAAAGAAGACTTTGTACAATAATGTAATACCTCAAGTCCACCTTAAAACCAGGAAAGAGGTTTTCTCTCTGGTTTACCTCAATCATTGTCAAGTTTATTTGTGTAGCACATTTCAACTACAAGGCAGTCCAAAGTGCTTCACACCATAAAACATAATACAGAAGCCAATTGTGAAGCAAGTTACATTTTGTCAAATGACATCATCAAAACCCTCAAGCAAATAGACACTTGAGTTGTTATGGAACAAACCAGGTCTAAACAGGTGGAGGGTTTAGCCTTGATTTAAAGGAACTCAGTGTTTTGTCTGTTTGCAAGTTTTCTGGACGTTTGTTCTGAAGAGATGATGCACTGAACAGCTGTTTCATTTATTTTGGTGCTAAGCAATTCTGTCATTTAAAGACTTAGAGAAGCTTGGCACAGTTTATGCCTTGTGAATTTCCCCAAACTCCTGACTCAGCTTGGGGTCACAACCTTAGCAAAGCTGTGGTTATCTGTAACTCCTCCACCTTTTCTATGGCACAGATGTGAATATATGTAGAGATATATATAGAGTATAAGATTGTTTTATGTGATTTTGTGTTTTCTTTTTATAGAAATAGATGCGGATTTTAGCCAACTGGCTATAATTTTATGCATTTGTATTTTATGTATTTTATGTAAATGTTCTTTAATTTGACTTTTAACTTGAACTTCAACACTTTTCCTTCCACCAAATCTTCAGTTGTTGTACTTGGAACAATTAGGATTTTTAGAAACTACCTTTTGTAGCTTACCCTCCTTTTGGGTGTAGGGTTTGGCTTTCCTTTTGATAATTTTCACATCACCTGCTTTTTTTCTGGTTTACATGAGAATTTTTACGAGAAACTGAATTTCAGGCTTTGAGAAAGCAAGCCATAATTATTAATATTAATGTAATTTCTTTTTATTTTTAAATGATATTTAGTGCCGCTTCAATTATATTCATTTTTTGATGATATTGTGATATTCTATTTTTTGAATCAATGTGAGCTCTCCAGTATTAGAACACTATTTCATCCAATTGTTTGACAACTAATCCTGAAAACAAACTGAGCTTATAAAGCAAATAAAAAAATTGTAGAGACTTGCCGCATGATAAACACAATACTGTGACAATATTTGGTACGGCATGTGGGCAGCATATAGGGGATGCTCAGCACTTGCCATAGGGAACAGGAATTCATTATTTATGTGCAACCCTCAGGGTTCTGTGGCAAGCAGAGCAGACAAAGGCTGGGGCCCAAGGAGGGCTATATGAACCGACAGCCTTCCCCACCCGTACCTGTCAGATTCAGGTTGGGTGTGAACAATGTGTGGAAGGGTCTTCTGTACAGTTGCTATGCTCTCACCCCTCGCCTTGACTCTTCTCACTCTTAACCTGTCAGAGCACCAACACTCGGCAGCCAACAATTCCCACTCGCTTACCTCCCTTGCACACACATACCCAGGAAGGAGGATGATTAGGACTCAGATCGTTTCCACTGACAGCTGAAAACCCTGCAGGATATCTTCCTGATAGACTCTGTCCGGTTCAGAACAGACAAGTTTATGGAGCTTCTACACCCTTCGGAAATGATTCTCCTTTCAAATCATGGCAGGTGTCATAATATCTTATTCTGCCTTGACCCATGACTGATGTGATTACATTATATATGATGTGATGTCAAGTAACGTAATGGTGTAAGGCTTCCTTTCTGTGGACTCTCCAGTTTTCTCAATACTGAGCGTAACAACCTCTACTCCCTGATCAGAATATTTCATTTGGTGGGAAACAGTTCTTATGCGCAGACTGCGGGTCTTGAAGAATAATTCAAACTGTGAGTTTATCTGTGGAATGAATACTGAACTGAAAAATCCCTGGACTTTCAACTCACAAAGAAATGTATAAACAAGAGTGGACTTGGCATTGTTGCATACTGAAATCACAGTGAAAGAATAAATAGATCTCTTTACACTAAATAAAGAGATTTGTGGACAACACAAAAGTGATCAAGTAGCCTGTTGGTGTTATTACCACCTGCTAGCTAATGGCAAATGTCTCACATTTGAAACAATTTGCTCGTTTTTTAATAATTGGTGGTAGAATCATAAGAGATGGTAAATTCAGCACAATCAAGCTTTAATTTCCTTGAACTTCACTGGAGTTTTCAGCAGGTCAACAAACATAAGTCTCCTGCTGCTTCAGTTAGGTACAACAAGCATTACTGGAATATAACAACGCACATCCAGAGTTTGCTCTCACTAAGTAACAAGTAGCTAAATACATAAGGAGGTAAATCCCTAATTATTTCTCAGAAAGAATCACATATTATAACAACAAGCCGTAATCAGTAAGAAGTGCACACCAGTCTACTGAGGCCATCTTCTGGACAAACATATCATAGCAAGCAAGAATTGAAAACATAGAAAGAAATGATGAAAATGAATTAACTTATAGCTCATTTCAGTTTAATGTAAGCAAAGTTAGAGTGCTAAGGAAACATGATGCAGGAAAGGGAGTAAAGGCTGAAGGTCAGCTGAAGATATGTGTTTGTTTTCCATGTATGCGCGTGTGCGCGTGCGTGTATGTGGCTGGTGACATACAAGGCTGTGCTGCATTCCTGCAGGTCACAGTACACACATAAAGCAAACCTAGACTGAACTCTGAAACCATAAAAAGAAGTCTCAGAGGGACATTCCTCATTCACATTATGTTTTAAGAAGGAGTGACATCATTGGTCTTGTGCTTTCCTTTGTTAACCCCACAGTTCTTTCCACACACACACACCACCTCCTACCCCTCTTTTATCCTGCTCACTTTAGGGTTGCATTGGCTGCTCAGCTCAGAGTAGTAACGGTCAACATTTTCTGCAGTTTGAAATTAAATCTCCTCCCACTCATCCTCCCACTATTCAACCTCCTCTTCCTCCACCTCCTCCCCCTCCTCCTCCAAACTTTAGTTTAATTTCCCTCCTTCCTAGACTCTTTCTTCTGCACTCATGAAATCACTTCAAGACAGACTCCCTCCTACATAGCCAATCACTGAGCGTTGAAGGATTTATGGCTCCTACTTTCAAAGCTCCATAAATTCTGCATTATAACATGCAGAATGTGACTGTGCTTGCAGCTCATTTGAAGAAATAACTAAACAAAAATGGGACTCCTCTATTATTCTTTCATTATAAAAACCATTTAATTCCTTGAACAAAGTGTACTTTAGTATTTTTGTCAGGTCTTATGATTTAAGTCAAAACTCTACAATGGCTCTTTTGAGATCCAGTGCTAATTATTAATTTGCAACAAAGAAATGCTTGTCTTATAACTGGCTGTCACAGCTGGCAAGTTGCTGTTTTATAACTTCCTGTTCGAAGCTCTACTTAAGCTGTTACAAATAAAGCATTTCTTGTGGGCTTGGGATTCTTGAATAAAATGAAAGCCAAATAAGCTACTACATTTGGAAATTTACAATTTAACACCAGAAGAGAAAATGCTGATTACTTTCATTTGCTTCTGAGGATAGACCAACCAATTATTAGGTTTAGTGGGTAATCAATCAGAACCATTTATGTTTAGATTTTTTTTTCTTAATTTACTTGTGTTGTTGACTAATATTTACATTGGCTAGATTTTCTGGAAAACTGAAGTGTAACAAACAAACAACAACAATAAAAAATAAAATATTAATAAAGGAAAATTTTTTTGAACCGCTTTATACTGTCTGTCCAAAATTCTCATTTAAAAAAGAAAGTACTTTTCAGTTCAAAAGTGAGCTCACCTCACGACAATGCTGTCTTCAGAAAATCCCACTGCAGCTTCGGATTTAACAAGCATAAAAAAAAGAGATGTTATTAAAATGATCTGTTCAAATAACGTGAAATAAAACAACAACAATTTGACTGTTTTAGAAATTATGAATTCTTACGTTTTGTTCATGGTGATGATTTATCATTACCTCACATAAAAATCAGCTCAAATTCGTAACAGCTACACAAAACATGAAAAGAAAAAAATCTGAGTTAGATTAAGATTAAATACAATGGAAATAATGTTGGATTTCAGCAGTATTTGCTTGCTGTGTGACTATAACCTAGTTTTGTCTAAAAACATGTGTTTCATGTCTTGGTTGGCAGATTTGCCTTCTGCGATGTCTTGTTTGTTTCTTGAATTGTTACCAGGTTCACCATTGTCCCACTTTTGAAAAAAATAAATAAATAAAAAATTATATTATAGAAAGCCAATGTAGTCTTGTGAAAAAATAGCTGCCCAGTTACATTTTTATTTTATTTTTAATTTTTTTTTTTTTTACACATCTAAATGTTTCAGATCATGGAACACATTTTAATGCCAGACAAAGACAACCCAAGAAAGTAGAAAATGCACTTTTGAAATCCTTTCATTTACTAAAAAAAATAAATTACCTTGGAACTGTCATGATGTCAGTATGTTGAGGTGTTGTGTGTTATTTTTTGTTTCATATGTATTGTTTCCTGTCAGATGTCAGGTTTTATTTTGACCTAAGTTATTTTCCAGTTCTCTCTCTGTTAATTTAGCCCTGACTTGTCACCCGTGTCTGCTGATTATTTATTCCCCTGACCTGTTCCCTGTAGTATTTAAGTTTGAGTTGCATCCTTGTCTGCCATGGGATTCTTGTATGGGTACTATGTCTCTCACTGTCTCTCTAAGAGTTAACCTGCTTGTGTCCTGAGTTAAGAAAATAAAAGCAAAATGTCACATGTTCTCCTTATTTTTCATTCAAGTTACATGTGATGCAATCATAGCAAAAGTAGCTAACAAGTAAGTCGTCTTTTTTCCAAAATCAAATAACGAATCAGTTTTGACTTATCACCATAGAACAATTAGACAAAGAACAGTTATTCAAAAAATACTTACACAGCAGAAATAGTTAACTAATTGTCTAATGTTTTACTGTGGGGATCTGACTGCTGCTATACATATTTAACTGGAATAGGCACATTGCCGCTTTTTCTCTTGAGGATTTTCAGCTGAGCTCATCTTAAATCACAGCCAGGAGCCACTTGCCCACCTACACACCCCACTGTTTGAGCAGCATCTTGATAAAGGGCTCATATAAAAGAAACAGGGGAATTGGGAGGAAATGTGATGACGGGGGGGGAGGAGGAGGAGGAGGCTGGGGCCAAAAAAAGGGTCATGGGCATCAGGGCTGGTATTAAGTTACATTACTGTTTCCCTAAGAATGTAACACAGAGCTCCTTTGGTTCTGTTTACTACTCTCCGTTTGCTGTTGGTTTCTTACTCCAAAAGGGTGGGTACTTTCTTTTACAACTCATTCAGCATACCTTCACCAGTGGTTCCAGATGTGTAATTTATAGGGAGCATGAGAAGTGCAAGCACAATAGTGAACAAAAGCGAAGCAGAGATCCTCCGGTTTCAGGGGACTGCTTTCAGGAGTCTGTGGAAGTGTGAAGGGTTTAAGCGGATCCTGTGGTGTCCCAACAAATGCCGCTGGTGATTGATGGCCTCACTGAGGGACTGGGGGGCTTTGGGCTACTGAAATGGATTAATACTATTAGCATAACAGTGGATTCCACCTTTGTTTCGATTATGATATTCTACGCTATGGTCTGTCTCCATAAGCCTATTAGGGAGCTGAATGTCACAGCTTATTGTCTGCTATCACTTTTCATTGTGAGGTGGCTTACAGCTTACATTTAAGCAGACATCATGACCTGGTGTGTTGAAGGGAAGAAACAAGAAGCACTTGTTTCTTCCCTTCAAGAAGGGTGCTGTTTTGCTGTTGCCTATTTTTGGATAACCAAAGTACTTGAGTTACACATTTTATGCAAACCTAAAAAATGAAAGTAATTCCAAAAAATTAAACATATTTTTGATAGAGAACACCCAAGGAAGAGCTCATTATCTTCTTTCCCTCCTTTTACGTTGGGGTGGGGGCACAGAGGACGGGTTAAAGCACTGGAATAAGGGGGTGTAGGGCTGGGCCTTTGTAAGGAAGGAAAGAGGGGGTGGCTATATAATAAGTGACAGAACACAAGTGGTGCTTTATCCAGCCTGTCCGACTCTGGGTAAGAGGAAACCCTAAACTACTCCGACTCAACCAGCTTGGCCCTTTTTCTTCCCTCTCTTTTCTCTCACTCCCGCGTGAGTGCACTCAGGACGAGAATGGCAGCATCATCTGGACAGAGAACAAATGGGCCCTCCAAAATGTTGGCTTTCGCTTTGCTTCTCATCGGCCAACTTTTGAGCGGTAGGTAAAAATACCCGATGCCAAGACAGTCATTTCTTAGGGATTAAATAACCATTCTTTTGGTCCTAGGAAGCCCCAGGACGGGTGGGGCTGGTGTGGATCAGTACTACACAGTGGTAGTACTGATTGTTTACATGGTCAGTTGAATACAGGTTTTAACCCTACAACTGTCTCTCTATCTGGAAACCTGGCGTACATCAGCAACTGAGTGAAAAATGATTTTGTGTCTGGAAGACACTTTTGTTTAAGCTGAAAGAACCACTTGCTTCATGGAACAAACTTTAATTTTTAAAGAAATGTTTTTATATAGCAATGTTTTTATAGATGTGTGACTTTTTTAGACGTTCCTTTTTCTTAATTTTGTCAATTCTTGCAATGTAATTTACTTTCTGGCTTTAAATATTTATACATCTTCACTGCCTGTTTGCTGTTTTTCACTGGACATATTTTTTTCAAACTTCGAAAAGTTTGAGAAATGTGTGTTTATATTTATCTGGATGTAATATGAGGCTGGTCAATGCATGGGTGAGAGAAGGGCGTGGTGCTTGGTTGTTAACATGTATCTCATTTGTGGCTGAGTTGATGCAGAAGGAGATTTCGCAACAAAAATGATTTTAAACTGTCTATACAAAGAACAAATAAGTTTATACTTAATACATTACCACAGTGGTAGTACTGATAGTACAATGAATGTACTAATATAAAACATTGGATCTAATTATATTTTTTATAAAGTTGAACCAAATAAACATCAATGAAATCCTGAGATTAGCTAAAAACACCTCAGAGAGAATCAAACATTAAAAATGGCAATACTTTATTGTTATTATTTTTTTCAGATGCCTGACTTAAACTTTTAGGTAAAGTAAAATCTGAATCTCATTACATGAGGCCACAACGCTACTCCTTAAATTGCCTCCATTGCCATGAGATAAAAAAAGATTTGCCACATAATGGATAAAAAAAACCCTGCCTTTGTGGACATTTAAGATGTCCACAAAGTCATGACAAAGAAATGAATATAGGCAAAGAAAAATAGTGCTGGGAATGAGGTGCAATTACAATACAGTCTACAGCACTCGGTTGTGGCTGGAAATGAAAGCACATTGCTCTCCCTAATTCAATCCTCCTGTGTTTTTCATGGTGGGTAAGCTACAATAATGAGATCATCAACCAAGAGAGACAGCTGTGTCTGATTTATATAACAAAGCGGTACAGATATAATTTCAACCTAAAGATTCATAATCAGAGGCAGGAAAAATCTTATGATGCTGCTGATTAAAAATACAAACAAAAAGAATCTTTATGAACATCACAGTCAAAGCAACTCCAGCAATTTGACACACCCAAATCAAATGTGTGTGAAAAATGTTGAACAACAAAGAAGAGAACATGAAATGTTAGGGTAAGGCATCAGTTTTCTTTAACTGTACATGACAAAGTTTTTTTTTAGAGATTTATGTTCTCTAAGGAGAGATTTACTGTACGACTTTATTGGGATAAAACCAGAGATGCACAAAAGCTGCCCTCAAAACCCTCAATAACTCCAAGAATGCATCCTGAGCTTAATTCTCCTCATGTTTTACTTCAGAAACCTTTTATATTTGCAGCTAACACAAATAACTTACTGTGCTAGACTTAACAGCATTGCAACCATGCAGATTTTTACATAAAAAAAAAACAATATATGTCACACTTAGATTAAAAGATATAAAATCCAAGAAAAGTTAATTGGTTAAGAATGGAATGATAGTTCTAGGTAGCCTATTTTAACACATCAGGTTTTATTTACATCCTAAAATATAAGATACTTACAGCTTGTCATTAGCTTCCAACTAATAAGTTCAACCTGCACAAACTTTTAAGAAACAATTCAACAAAACTCTTGAGTTTACACTTGCATTTATGTCAAGTCCTGATCACTGTTGCTTGTTTTTTTTCTACTTTTGCAGCTTTTGATCATTTTGTACTTAAAAAAAAACATTTTATGTATGCTCCTGTAATCTACTGATCACATTCTGCAATAAAATTGATTCTAAATCTCTAGTATCTGCTGGCAGAATGTATCTCAATCAACTGGCTCAAATGAAGATGCAACAGAACCACAATCAATGGAAATGAGAGCGATTTGAACATGCTTATGAGTATTTTTGTTATGCAGCTCATGAAAATACTTAACTAGTAAGAAAAATACACTGTAATTATATACTTGCATGTACCGTAGGGTATAAAATGGCTTGTTTACAAAAACAACCTGCATTATGAAATCATAATGCATGGGTATGAAATGAAGGCATAAAACACTAAAGACTTGAAAACACATGGTCTTTAGAAACCCATAAAAATAGGCAGTACACCATCTAGATGGCAGTCTAGTGAAAATGCAAAACAATTTTGCATGGTGTATTTGACCAACAACCCAAGAGTTGTTGGTGAAGTAACTTTGCTCCATTTGGGAAGCCAAGTAAATAACATAGATTGAGCTCTTGTTAAGCTCCATTTTTGCTGAAGTAGCAAAAATATAAAGAATTCTGACCTTTCATTTTATGTATTCTCCTTTCCTTTAAATGCTTTCAAATGTTTATCTCTTACTGAGATTAAAATTTCAGACTAGAACAACGTCTGAAAGTTTTCACATATTAAAATGTGAAAACTAAACATGGAATTTGAGCTTTATACTTTTTCAAAAGTTACCTTTAACTTACATTTGGTCGCACTTTTGGAAATATATATATTTATATATTTACATATATGTAACCTTTTATTTTTTTTTCCTCAGTTCAAACCCATAGGTTGAAATCTGTGCGTTACAAAACAGAACTCACAGACTGTGCTTTAAAACCAGTTGTTAAGGCAGTTTTCTTTTTTTGCACTATGTGAAGAGAAGAATTAAATTAAAAGAGCTGGTCTGCAACGTGCTTACATTTACTTTGTAGTCACATTCACATATAGGGAATCTTTGAGCGGGAAAGCTTTAGCATAAACACATGAGGACTGTACATAAACCAGCTTCTGCTCTGCCTCCACTGTGAAGTGGTTTAAGGAGGTTCTCTAGTGAAGCAATGAACCCTGCCCAACCTCACTGCCAACCTCTGGGCATATAATTATGTAAATCATTGTTTTCATAGCACTCATTGAAGTAACAGATGAACCGAAGAATTACAGAAGCAGCGTCAACATAGTGTTCATTCCATTGCACAAGGGAAAGAGCTCATAATATGCCAAGTCAAATTTCAGGGTCAAGTCAGCCAGCAATGGCAAGCACATATGTGGATGCAAACAGAAAAACATCCAAACACCTGATGGAAAAAAAAAAAAAATCATTCACACTAGTGAGTGTTTGTCTTTTCAGAGTATAAACAAAATCTGCTTTTCAAATTAACTCAGTGTCTTTTTACATTTCTTCGTATTTAAGAAATTTCCGGAGTATTTATTCAAGTATGAGTCAACAGATAAAAAAGTAAGAGACAACTTAACTTGGTCTGAAAATTACATAAAAAGAAGGAACAGAGAAAGGATTCTGTCTGAATCAGATTGCAACAATCCATACTAAAAAGTTAGAATGGTAGTGATTGTCCCACCTATGTCAGCACAAGTAATTTTTCTGGTTTACTCTCAGATTTTGAGACAGATACAGGTTGATTAAAATCCCTTTTTCTGGACAAAATCAGTCTGGAGGCTCTGAGCGGTTGAAATCTGACTCTGCAACAAGATCCCCTCCCTATCTACCAGCACACATTCAAACCAGACGGGCTCATTTAAAGATAATGCACAAGGCAGTGAAACTTTAGCAGTCAATTGTAAGTGTGTATGTGTGTGTATGCATTTGAGCATGACAGGGGTGGGGGAGTGATATAAGCCCCTCCAATTGGAAGCAGATGCCATGTTTCCTGATTGTGGTTCTTTAGAAATAGGGATCACGCTCTTGATAAGGAGCTGCAGTGGCCCCAGGGTTGGGTCGGGTGAATTCTGCAGCTGGGCAGGCGCTCAGTGAAGTCAACCTTTCTGGCCTGATTGAAACCATAAGATGTAGCTGGTTTGAGAGAATAGCCTCGGTGCTGCTATTAATCGCTGTGACAGGAATGACAGGGGAGGGGCTGCAGTTGGGGCGCAGTGAGGGGGTCAAGATGGTGGGGTCAGCGGTCTGTTGTTTCAAAGTGGGTAGGGTTGCACAGCATGTTTAACCTTACGAGACCATTCTCCAATGTCACATTCCTCTGCACAAATTTACAAATATAGACTCTTTAAGACTGGTGAGGGTTTAAATGATAGAAATCTCACAAGAAATGACACAACATGATATTGAGTTTGCAAGAAATAGACAAGATTTTAATATTGCTTTCAAGAAAACTTTACACTGTCAAATGTGTGCTGCAAAATTGCTGTCATTCTGCACTTTTATTGATTTTTGGTGTTAACTAAGCACGTCTTTATCTCTTCAACTATGTATGGTCTGCAATACCACATTTCCCATTCGCTGGCATGCAGTGGGAACCCTGGAAAGCTAGTCACAATTTTGTTGTAATCATGCTTTCTGTATCTTTTGGTATCTGAACGACTTGCAGTTCTTATATACTCTCCATGCCTTCTCTTTCACTCCTTTGCCATTTACTGTTCCTACTTCTTAAAACTATGTTTTAAAACTATGTTTTAAGAAGTATTTTGGTGGTACATTTTAGGATTCTTATCCATTTGTCCCCAAGCATTAACTTCCTGTCTGATGTCTTAAGATGTTGCTGTGTTGTCCAGGTCATATTTTTTTCTTGTGATGCCATCCATTATGTTTAGTGCACCAGTTCCTCTTGCAGAAAACTGCCTGAATAACATGATATTGCCACAGTCTCATACTTCACAGATGTTCCCAAAACCTAAGAGTGCATTTGTAATTTAATTTGAAAAAAGCCAAACAGAATAAAACAAAAAGCAGATCACAGTAGATTTTCAAATGCAGCTGTATTCTGGCTTTTATGTTGTTTTTGTAGTAAAGACTTCTGCCTTGTTTGGTGACTCATGTCAGTCCAGAGTTGTTACTCTGTGAGTAATGAGATTTCTTTAACACTTTAAAC
Organism: Poeciliopsis gracilis; assembly: GCA_911649635.1. Lineage (NCBI taxonomy): Eukaryota > Metazoa > Chordata > Actinopteri > Cyprinodontiformes > Poeciliidae > Poeciliopsis > Poeciliopsis gracilis. The sequence goes on from CAJVRI010001403.1 coordinate 5,742,834, forward strand.
TGAATGTTTTGCTCTCTGGTTGAGACATATATTTAAATTTCTATGGAAGTAGACCTCTGAAGTTGAAGAAAATAATAGAAAATTATTCTTTCATTATGCTGATATTTAGCTGAAAGAATTTAAATGATGTTAGCTATTTAAATTAAGATCTATTTAGGCTAGTTTACTTGAGAAAAAATGGATGTTCCTTTTTCTACATGGTGTATGGAAATAACAGGTAGTAACTGTATAACATTGATTAATGCATTGTATGAACAGACCTTGCACCATTCAGTTAAAATATTTAGGCCATGTTCACATTAAGTAAAATCTGTTAAAGCTCCTGACTTAGTATAGTAAGCTTAAAAAAACACCAGCTGTTATGTTGTAACCTTCATAAGTTAAATGTGGCAATAAAGGTACAAGTGGAGACATAGTCACACACAAGGACTTTAACACGGTGGTCCACTAATGTGTGTAGACCATTATCACCTCACTATGCCCAATTACATAGCAGAGATGTTTTCTGTAAAGAACCAGGGAGGGGCTTGGACCCTTAGGGATGTAATACCACTGAAGCTATTCAGACATGGTGCAAACATTCATCCCAGGTGATTCCATCACAAGTGAATGGCACTAAAGAGAGGTGCGAATGCACAGAACCAGATCCAATTGCTCAACCGAGATTCAGAGGCGCTCTAAGATGTGTCTGTTCAGCTGTCTGAAAGTCCGTTCCTCTGGGGCCACATTAAAGGATTCCCTTCTAACCTGAAGTGATTTGATGCAAACATAGGAGTTAACACAGTGTTTTCACACTTTCCAAGATTCCAGCAAAAACACACTTTCTAAGAAGCAAGTTTAAAATTAGACCCATAGCAAGAGGGGATTTAGAATGATGTAACAGCAATTTGTGGGAATATGTTAAGGACATTTTCAGGGTATGAAAATTTAGATTTGCCATATATTCAATGAAAAAAGCAATTTTGTGTCAGGAGTAAAACAAATCAGAACTTGAAGGTTTTGTCTATGTACAACAATTTCAGTTTCTTAATTTTATCAGTGAAACAAGCTTATCTTTCCGGTACAGACTTCAAGCATACATCAAGAAAACACCCTATAGGACTCTGATAAGACTCTTAAATTTAAATGGAAACATGTTGTCTCTTCATTAAATATAAAGTGTTCTCCATACTTTCCCAACATTATCCAAAGTTACAAGATCAAATAAAAAATCATAAAAGTTGATGACTGGTGTTGAGAAAGCAATTGTGAGTCTTTCTACTAGAAAATGTTTATTGGATGCCTCTGAACTTTTCTACTCACTGAAGATGTTAGAATATTTAAAGAATAGCAGATAAATATACATCTGAAGTTATTGTAGCTGACAGAGCAAGGACAAGTGGTGTGTTAAGTAGATTTGTGTGTTGAGCCATGAACCACACCCTGGGACAATTTTAGGGAAAGCTTTTTAGGTAATTGAGTATAAGCAGTTGCTATCTCTTGGAATCTGGCTTTATGTTACAGTGTTGTGCGTAAGGTATGACGACTGAAGCCCAAATCTCACCTCCATAAGCGCTTTGGATTAGCTGTGCATGACTGGGATATGGTAAAGAGAGATGGAGAGCTGGGAGGGAAAAGGGCGTGGAGCAGAGTGCTTGTCTTCTGCCACATTCCTCCATCCAGAGTCCCAGGAGATGGGGGGCGCGGGGTGGAGCTTTTCCAGACCACAGCCGTCTTTCAGAGGAATCTGGTGGGAAAATATTCAAGAGAGCAATGAAGTCAGGACCAGCGTCAAATAACATATGGAGTCTGGTTTGACTGGGACAGTTTAAGCCCTGTTGTGTTCACACAATAACTGCAAGATGCTGGTAGCTTGTTTCAACCCCTACAAAAAAAGGAGTCTCCAGGCATATCTGATGTAGATGTTCACCTCAAGTGTTGATTCACAAATATGCAATGTATTAATTGTAAACTCCTTGTATGGTCATGTGTCTTTTAGAGAGAAAGTCTGTGAAGTGAAGAATACAATAGGTTACAGACCTCACTCAGGAAGTAAAGTTTTTGTAAACACCAGAGACAACCAACAATGTGAAGGTTACCATCTTACCTCAAATCAAGACAAATGCTACTTGCTTAACAAGCAGCAATAAATAATACAACTAAATTACAAACATTTTATGGTTTGGCTATAACAAGCCCTCAAAATGTTGTTGTTTGACATTTGTGGTTGCTTCATTTCAAGAGTTTTGGTCAGGATTCAGAGCAAAGCAATAACAAGTCAGATCCTGATGTTTATTGATTCATACAGGCATTTTTCTTGTTGCTCTAAAAGGCTTGTTATGAAATAAGTAATAATTGGTCAGCATCTTTTATCATTTCTAAGGCTGGTTAGAAAAATTTTACCTTTCATAAATATTTGATATTTGTTTTACAAGCAATTATTAGAAAATTATATAGCAAAATAATCCAAGTCTTTCAAGGTTTTCATAGTGGTGAAAAGGTGAGAATTCATATCCAGCGTCTTATCAGATTAGGAAAAAGACCCCAAAAACTGTCACAGTGTGAAATAATAGACTTTACCAAACCACAAGTTGAGTTTTACTTTCGAGTCAAGTAAAATTCTTGACTGGAGAGCAGGAACTAAACAATTTTGGCCCAGCGTTCTTGGACATCACATTTGTAAGAGACAACCTAATTTATCCTTGACCACCTCACCCACTTTCAACTCTATCCTTTCTAAAATAATCTGACAGGCCACCAAGTGATGGAGAAGGAATGGCAGCTTCAAGCTAAAGGCGGGGAAAAGAAGTCTAAACAAAGTCCAAAAAAGAAATATAATCCCCATCAACTGCACCTTTGGGAAATACTTAATATGCAAATAACTAAAGATATTAGGCTTCTTTTGGTGACAGGAAAGAGAACATTTATCATTTTATCACACATCATATGTTTCTTCATTAAAAACATGTAATTAGCAGCTGTATTCATCAAACTGAAAAGACATTTAATGTCCCTAGAATGTTCTTTATTGAGGTTGTGAGAACACACATTGCTCACTTTTTAATTAATTCTTGCTTATCCAAAGATAGGATGTGGAGCATTTGGAAATGGCACAAAATAATCATTGAAAGAAAGGATTTTAGCAAGCTAGCTGCTGAAAAAAGAAGCAGTCTCCTTGAAGCTGTTGTTAAAAAGTCTGTATTTGCGTGCTGTCATATATATGTATATACTGCATGAGTGTTAGAAAACTATTTAAATAGTAAACCAAAATCTGCCACAATAACAGTAAATGACTGTGTCAATCTGGACTGCCCTGGATAGTCACCAGTACACATACACACATGCCAGTAGACCCCCAGGAGGTTTTGGTCCATATGGTAGACACACTGTTTGCTCTGTAGCTGTGGCACCTGTCTTTCACAATGATTTATCTGAGAAAGCAAATGGATGTGTGTCACAATCCTGTCCTTCTGCCTCCATCTGCCTCATTTGTAAAAAAACAAAAACAAAAAAAAAAACAGATCAAGTGATGACAGATAAAGGGAGGACTCCATTTGGGAACAAAAGAGTGAATTATTGGAGAAAAACCCCAAAAGATGCAGGGAGGGCTAACTATATGTGGTACATCAAAATATTCCTTCATTTCTATTGGACCATAGAAATGAAGAGCTACTCAAAATATGTGAATGCAAAGCAGAATAAACGTTGGAGTTATTGGCATTTCTCAGATCTCAAAACACAAAAATATACACATACACTAGTTTTTAGTCTTAATAAGCTTAAAATTACAAGTGTGCTCACACTTTCTCTAGAAAATATACATTTAAAAACCAAAATACCAAGGCCAATGTTTTTACTCTTGCCATGCATGTTGGGAATGAGGCACTTTGAGTGAAACGATATGTTTAGTCATGGTTATGACATATATCAGTTATGATGTGCCTCAATTTAGAACAACGTATTTATGTCAGGACTAAGTGTGTCAATGTTGCACTGTCATTTTTTTTGCTTCGAAATTTTCCATTATGACCAAAGGATCCCCTGACCATCTTGGGAAGAAAGTTCTATACTTTACAGAAAGTCAAAGAGTGCCCCCAAGAGGTCAAATCAATATTAACTGAATTAATCAAAAGTACGGTGAACAGTCTTACCGTTAGAGCCATTTCAAGGATTCAGCGTCCTAGTCTTGGTGAATCTTCTTGAGAGAAGATAGACTTTATACAAAATAATTATGATTCACGCAGTCTCATTATTAGGTCAGTTATGCAACATGTATGCAACACTTGCACTATGTCTGTAGCTGTGGTACATTAATTTGATTCAACTTTAATACTACAGCATTTACTGTTTCTGAAATATCAATGGCAGCCCGTATTAGCTGCCTTTGAGATCAAGTGCTATGACGCCAGCAGTAGATATCACTGCCCCTATATTCTGCAAAACTCCAATTTAAGTAAAATATTTTCTTTAGTGATCCCCAATACAAAGCTATCAGTTTCTTAAAATAGAAGTATGCATCTTTTATTATAAAGTATTTTCTCTAATATTGAAAAAGAGTTGCCCATATTTTTTTAATTACCCGGTTCTGATTATAGTTTATTATGAATGTTAATCCTCCACTCAAGTACAAGAGAAAATGCAGAAAAGGTTAAAAAATATAAATAAAAATGTCTCTCTTACTCTGACAGCAAACAAGGAATGACATTGTAAGAGTATAGAGAGACTCTAATCTGCAGAGACAAGGCATCATGAGCATTTTTTCACTGTGAAGTAATGCTGTTTTCTTGTCAGGCAGAGGGAAGAAAAAGGGAATGAATGCTCAGGATCTGGTCTTACTTCTGGATGCAACATTTGCAACAGAGCCTGAACAAATCTCGGCCTTACCGACCTCAGGCTTATTAACAGTGGCCACAGGGTGTGGTAGCATATTTTATTAATTAGTCAAGAAAATCAAACCTATCCCTGAAGCTAACAAAGTCATTAAACTTTAGCAGCTGAAAATTTCACAAGTGAAAGGAACAGCAAAAACTGTTTGACTTTGATCAATATCACATTGACCAATATAGATTAGAAATGCCATTGCAAGGGGGCATGGCAGCAGTATGGATGAATGAAAAAAAAAAGTTGCACAAAAGTGTTTCACTGTAAATATGGTTTGTAGTGTGTTTTGTTGCAACCTGAAGTGTCAAATAAACTTCAGTGGAGTTTGCAAACAAAATATGTGTATAAGTTTATGTCTGGTTGAACGATGTGTGTGCCCAGTTGATTTTAATTTATTTTTTCTTGGGGGGTTTAATTGTAATCCATAGGGGGATCCAGAAAATCTTTGGGAACACCTGCATTAATGCAATAAAAATGCTCCGAAATCCAAAGTGCAAATTGAGGTTGATTTGCATCCATGGGAATGATTTTGTAAGGCCTCTGGCTGCAGCTTGGGAATGACAGAAGTTTGGACTGCCAGGACCAAGAGATTGAAGAACTATAATGAAAATATTTCACTGACAAATTATATTAATAAATGACAAAATACAAATTAGTTTATTAATATGGGTTTTGCCCTTTTTTAATCTAATGAGTTAGGCCATAAACATCCAGTGATCATCACTCAAAAGGTCTGGGTTCAAGCATTCTATAAATTTAGCATTATCTGGGAAGGAGTGGTCCATATCCTGTTGTTGCAAAACATACAACATTTTTGGAAATCCAATAAAATAACAAAAAAATACATTAACCTCCTAAAATAATTTTTATTTTTTGAAAAGGCAAATGTGCAAAACTTTTTAAAAGTTTTAGATATACACAGATTGACTATGTTCATATAAATATATCATCCTCAACTAGAAAAACTGGCTTAAAAGTAATGTAAGGTAATGTGGATTTCAATCAAAAATATTTGCTAGCATTGAAGTTAATTCAGTCCAACTCAGTTTGAAACTCCAATTTACAACGTCAAAAAATTATGAAAACAAAAGTTACTTGAACATGCGAAAATGGCATATTGCTCTAATGTACATCATATGTCTAATGTATGTGGGTATAGAATTAATTCTTCATTACGACATACTTAGGCATAAACAATGCTGTTTGTTCTTATTTTACAACAGGAGTGATGACACAGGAAGTTGTAAGAGGCGACGGGGTTGTAAAGACTACTGCAAATCCTGGTAAGACGCCAAGTCATAAAATGTATTTTAGATGTACAGGTAAGAAAAAAAGAGCTTGGTTCTCAATTTCCCATAAGAATATATTTATTTCAGTAATCAAAGCATAAATAAATTTTCTTCACACTTGTAAACATTAGTACAGCCCTCTAAAATGTTTTTCCCCTGCTCTGGCACATACATTAATCATAAAGTCTTGTTTTCTTCAGGTATTACAAAGCCATCAGGTCAAGTGATGGTTTTTCCCACACTAGAGGCAACCAAGCCCTCTCTAGAGACAAATAAACCAGAACATAACATCCCTTCAGACAAATCAACTGTTGTACCTTCGGAGAAAACAAAAAATGAAATGATTCACACAGAACTGCCGGCTGTAAATCCAGATACCCCAGCACCCAACTCGGCCAGAGGCGACAACCTACCTGGGGTAAGTTAAAAAATAGCCAGCAAATCCCTCGAGAGGGGGAAAAAAAAGTCAATTTCTATGTAATTACACATGTTAAATACACTCAGCACTGGTCTTATACCCAGCTCCTCTATACAACCTAGCAGGACTCATAAGCTTACTTATAAATAAGAGATGAAACATTCTGGTTTCTCCCTGCAGCGTGTAGATGTCGACTGTGTGACCAAAGAGGCTGTGGAAGAAAAAAACGCTGTTCTTGTGAAACTCAAGTCATCCACCAAATGTGTAAGTTCAAAACAATTTAACCTTCTTTGTCTTACATATTTGTGATTTAGAATATTGTGGTTTTCCTGGAAGTTCATTTCAAAATTCCTTTTCAAACTGCACCACAATGACAAATAGTGTCTCACTAGCTTTGTTCATCCTCCCTAGGTACCCATCAGCTTTCCAAACTTAACCTCAGCAACATTTTTTTTCTCATTTTATCTGTACAAACAGTTCAGAAGCCAGTGACTCAGTGAAATTGTGTGCATATACAATTGTTTCCAAAACAGCCTGGAAAGTCCAACAGATTTCTCATGCAAGTACTGTAAACCAAGGGCACGGACTGTGAAGACAGTGGGAGGGCAGCACAATGGGTGGGCCCGCTGCTTCTGTAGAATATGTAATGTGTAATAGCCTGGGGCAGAAATGTGGGTGTGTGAGTGTATGTTTCTGTTTATAAAGATAAATTCCTCGGTACTATAAGAGCTTTAGGGTCTGCAGTTTTTACGTGGAGGTCTGGAGCTACTACATCTGCTTTTTGTTAGGTTTGGCTCTTTGACAGCATAAAGACAAAAATACATTATTTATCCTTTAAACAATGGATACAAATTGCAAAAATGCGATAGTTGTGAGTAGTCAACCAAAGAGATTAAATAAAAGATGTTCTTAATGAAATATAATGCTGCCTGTGCCAAAACACATTTGCCTCTCCTAAAATAAACTCTGGCTTAAATAGGGAACTAATGTTGCTGATATAAATGTGCTTTGGATTGAAATGCTTCACTCTGGTCCTATGCACAGAGTTGTTTCAGTAATGGTTTGCAGAATTCCTTATCTGTATTTATATAAGAACGTTGAACCTGTAGGAGTGTTCCTGGCAGGATTCGCTAAGATATGTGCATAAGCATTTGGATAAAAGGCATTTTGGGATTAGCAATGAGAGTCATGTTTAATTCCCAATTATTTAAACCAATTGGGAACTAAGTTGGAAACATCTCTGAATTTGTTGCAATGCATTCTTTGCAGGGAGACACGCGGACAAAAATTAAAAATGTTCTGCCTGAACTGTGTGGTGAAGAGTGTAAGCTGGAGATCTACCAAGAAGACAACACAGATCACGTGCTTGTGTCTGGGAAGTATGTAGAAGGTCAGTATTTTAAAGTATGATAGTTACAACCCATAAACCATCATTTTCCTGTATTAACACCATCTGTATTCATTTTTAAATTTCTTTTTTTTTTTTTTTTTGAATTTGCAGACGATGTGATTGGCATGGTAAACAAATTCAACAATGACAACATAAAGGACAAAGTAAGTGAAATATTTTTTTCTAAAATTCTACTTGCACATTGGGCTTTGTGCTTATTCAGCTCATTCAGTTTTGTCATAACCTTGCTACCATGTTTTTCCAACCTCTTTCCTGCTGGTAAGACCAAAGCCCAGCCAGAGAAATCCCACACGTCTAACCAAAGCCATAAATTACACCATTTACCATGAAGGGTCTGTGAAGAAGCTTTCTGAAGGCAGTCAGTTTGATTGACTCAGTCAGCTGAACTCAGTGGTTGATTTATAATCAAACTTGAGATACACAAAGAGAAAAGGGAAAACAGTCCCCCGAGGCCGGAGATGGTCTCTGAGGATTTATGGTGCCAGACGGATAGCTGGTGTTAAAAACAAAAAGCCCACAAACAATCCACACGTCAGCAGCAAGACATTTTTCTGACACCTTGGGACCAATTTTGGGTTCTCAGCGGGCTGATCTCAGCCATTTGTCTCTTTGCTTTCAACATACTCAGCATTTCCCTCATTACTTCATTATGAACTAACCTAATAAGCAATTTACACAATTAAACAAATATGACTATCAATTAGAACAAGCAATGAACTTATAGTCTTTTTAAAATTTTCCCTAACACTACGTCCCACCACTAGGTAGCTTACCTCTCCATAATACTTCATTTCCACATAGTTGTTAGGAAGTTTAGTTTTCTCCAAAGTAGTTAATATAATTGCCATTTAAATTCTATGAGTTGGGTCATGCACATTTTATTTCTGACACACAGAACATCTTCTTCCTGATCTGTATGATGGCTAAAAATGTTAATTCTTGTATATAATTGTTTGAAGGGATGAGCGTGGCATTTTCAGGCATCTGGAAATTGTACAGAGAATCCCAGAGGTCCATAATTTTCCTCATCATATCTTGTTGAATTTCTGTTGAATTTTCCATGATGTCACAGAATCAAGCAGAGACGTTGCCCTAAAACACATTCACAGATGTGCCTCCATTTAACTTAAATGTTATGAATTGAGCTATCAAAAGGATACAAAGCCATGATATCATCATCTAAATTTTTCTATATAGTTTAGAGTCATAGTAATCATAGCATTTATAGTAAACATCGGAACTTAAATGAAAAAATAAAAAATAAATAAAATGATATTCCCCTCATAAATCTGGCATTTCACAAAAAGAAACAAGCTTGTTAATCCCATACCATACAGCAAATAAAATATATTGGATTTTTCTGTTTGTTTTTTTACACAGTGTATGGATGTAACTGGTTTTGACTGAATATATTAAAAGAAGCTTCAACATTTTTCTAAACTTAACCTAATGGATAAATAATTCACATTAAGGAAACATTTCCAGACTTTCTTTGGGTTCTTTTTCTAAAAGCAGTATCACTTAAATATTGTCAGTGTTTATTTGCCTGATTTACAGTACATTTAACTGTTCTTCTGTCAGACTGGTGTCCACACAGCCACTCCTCGCTGGGGGAAAAACTCAAAATTGGTACTGGTTTCCTTACTGCTTACTGGCCTGCTGCTGGCTGCGCTGCTGATTGGATTATATTACTTGAAGACGCACCGCAAGAACTCCAAAGGTGTCAGACTGGTGAGTTGTTTATTGTTGTCACATTGTTTACACAAACAAAGCTAAAATCCATCAGCGATTGCCACTTCCAGATCACAATTCTTATCTTCTTACTCAACATTGAAAATAACATGCTAGGCTTTTACACATAACGTGAACAAAAATGTAAAAAACAATAATATTGAATCTCAACGTGCTGAGTAAATTGAGCAAACTATCTATCTGAAAGCAGTAACAACACATGGATTTAATTTTTCTAGATGACTAAAGGAAGGTCACGCTTGACTGTTACGTGACGCAAAGCGGCATAAACTCCTTTAAGCTTTTTTCTTTAGTTTCTTGCCAGAGAGCTGCACATGATTGTGTTTTTTCTAAATTATATGACATCATCTTTTAAAGCAATTACATATGGAGGCACGCCTGTGAAATTGTTTACAGAGTTCTTGTTAAATTTGTGGCCAAACTGACGAACAAAGTGTAGGATAACTGAAGCACTAATGCTGATCTGACCGTCTATGACTATTTCACATTCAAGTTGTACCCACTTACATGTTTGCAAATGTTTCCAAAAGTCAAAACAGAACTAAAGTCTTACAGAGAACTCTAAGCAAAATCCCATAAACCTCTAAAGGAAATGCATAATCTACTCTCCTTGAACACTTTCCTACAAACTTCCCTGCTATGATTTAGGTTAAATCTCTGCCAATCCAACATAAGCTTTGCTCTAAAGCTGTGGATCTGTTCTCTCCTTAGGCTGAGTCTTTCCAGGTGGATGAGGAGAATCAGGCCAACACCCTGGTATCTGTGGCCCCGCTGCCTCAGGAGCCCACAGACAAACCTACCGCCAATGGAGAGTCTCCACCTGAAAATGGGACCAACGCCACCCCAACCACCAATGGACACTCTGCCACCCGGAACCCAGTGGCTGACACAGAGATGTGAATCAAGGAACGCTCTTCGACATCCCATTGTGCCAGTTGCCTACTAACCTCTCTGTTCATCTGACATAAATTCAACTTGAATCAATCACAAACATTCACATCTCCACCGGCTCTTACTCAACCAGCAAGAATCCATATGAAGATGCAAATGATGATGAAATGATGACAGTGCCTGTAATGTGAAAAGTTTGAGAACACTAATCTTTGCAGAAGTTAGCAGAAGCCTGCTTACACTGACAGAGACTGAGTTTCATAACTGTTCTGACTTCAGTCTTATTGTGACAATATTTGTAGAATCTTGAAGTCATGCCAAGGATGTATTGTTGATCTCTGACAAAGAAGCAGAAAATCCTTTTGTACTATAATCCACAAAGTGATGCCTACTAGCTGAAAAGAGGCTGATGTTTTGATAAAAGAACAGACATACTTTTTATGCTTGTTTCAAAGAATCCACTGCTGCCTTAAAGTGAATTTAAAAGACAACCCAAACAGCTACTTTCTCTTTGAATCCAAAGATCACCTTAGTATTATTGTTCAAAATGTTAGATGGAAAATCACATGCACAGTCTTTGGTTGTACTGCTCTAAAGTTATTAAAAAGAATCATTAAATGTCAGTCGAAAGTTTTGTAGTTTCCAGCTTGTTTATTTCTGCTGAACAACCAAACCTCTGCAGCTGACCTTTGGTCAAAACTCACTCAAGGCAGGATCAAAAGTGCATCTCTATTTTGTGCCAGTGTGGTTTTTATATTTGTATTTTTTTTACTTTACTATTTTTTGCAACAAATTTGAATTTTCAACTTTTACTACTGTCTTAGGGAATTATAAGGGCAATTTGCTTGTTTACATGACAGAGTGGGAGATTCCTAGTTGTCAGGATGAAAAAGAAAATCCCTGCTGTGCCTGTGATGTTCTTTCACAGCATATGGTGGGTTTAGATGATTTCTTTGGCTACTTCTTTTCCTAAAGCATATCTTCCACTGCAATGTTAAGCATTTTTTATTTCTCTTTCACAATGTTCTCTATGTATAAATATGTTTGTTTTCATATACATAAAATGTTTTTGTTACTAAACTCCAGGTTGTTGTCATTTTATTTGTGCTGTGCTGAGTTGATTTACCAATAAAAAAAAACCTCATTAAACCACAAGCGTGAGAAAATGAAGTTGGTTATACAATGTAATATAGATTGTTTGAATCAGAAATTGACACTAACCATACATTTTTTATCTTGTAGCCAATAACCTTAAATCAAATCTTCATAATAGGAAACCATAGCCAACATCAAAGGTATTCTGTGAGCAGATTTAAGTTCCCATCAGACAAGCAACAAAGACACCAACGACACTATTTGCATACATCTTCAATTGTCAGGAGGGATGAGCTCAGATGTAGTTTGTAGTTCTGCATTTAAATAAAGATTTGTGTGGATTAAGCAAACTTGAAGGCAGATGAACATGTTTTACATTATTTTACTTGAAAAAGTATGTAATTTGATGCTGTTCACCTGCACAATGTGGCCTCTTGAACGTAACCAATATGCTAACAATAAAAATACTTTGGGACTTAAAATTACATAACCAGCGAATGACTTTAGATATATGAGATATATCGTAGTTTGCTATTGTCCACAGAAAAAGTTTGCGTGGCTGTTGCACATTTTCACGGCAGCAAAAAATGTGCGTATATTTACGCAAAGTTAATTTTTATACATGCTGAGTTCTGTGTAAAATATGGCGCCGCATATTTTTTCTGCACACGAATGCTTTATGCATGAGGCCCCTGGTCATTAATCGGCCTGAAAGAGCACACATCACTCCTCTGTTCCTTGGCTCGCCAATGGATGCTAGCCAACAAAATGCTAAAAGGTTACATTTGATAAATTTGGCCTATGTTTGGTAGACAATGTTTTAAGTCCTTCAGGTTCAACTGCTCTTATGAGAGTGATTATCTATGTCTTAGACGTTTTTAGTCAGGTTTTATGTGAATGAATACCTTGGTGACATTTTTTTTTATCTTAAAATGTCCCAAATTAACCAAGTTAGAATAGGCTTGGATAGAGCTCAGAGTGATAAAACATAGAGTATCCCCATCTCATCTCTGAAACTAGACCTAATCTAAATTTCTCTCATATGAGTCACTGATGTCATGATAACCAAAAATTAAAATAACAAAAGCTTGTTTGCTTTAAAAGCTCATTGTTATTTATTTCAGCCAGAAAGCTTTGACAAAACAATGTAACATTTTTTCAACTGAGTTTATCCACCTGGCTGTGACTGGTTGTCTAAATCATATGGAGTATAAGATTGTTTTCAACTTATTAGAAAGGGGCCTCTTAAGACAAAACTATTTTCTTCTAGCAATTGCCTGACTTGTAAAGATCGAGACACATCTGCCTTCCTTGAATGATGCTTAAACTGTTATTTTTGTTTCTTTCTATACTAAGTTATTCCACTAAGCAAAGCAGGGAATATTCTTCTTTATGGAAGATTTGATAAACTGATGAAGCATCAACCATCTGGCAGACCTGTGCAGACCCATCATTCTTTTATCACTGACATGCAACAAATTGCAAATTGTTAACATGGATTACCCTTCAATGCAAATGAGCAATTTGTCAAATTCAAAGCAGAAAATAGCCTGCAAAGCTTCCCTCTGTATTCAAATAGAAGAAAAACAAATTGGATTTAAAACATACCAACGTTAACAAGCTTCAGCGAGCCCAGAACAGTACTGAACTCTGTCTATAGACCGTAAAGGGGATAAACACAATTTCACATATTTTAATGGATTAATGTTGATTCAGTAAATCATTTAGTAAATCAAAATGTGTTTTGGAAACTATTTTAAAAATTCATCACTTATATAAGAATAGATTAATTTAGAAAATAATTTTCATTGTCTTAGTTCAGTCTTAACCCTCCAAAAATCTTAAGAGATGTGATCATTCAGGCTGCTAAGGTTTTTATTTTGAACGTGGTCCAGCGGGGTCATATTGATCTTGTGTGCATTTTATAAGGGTCTTCTTTTATTTGGTTTCGGAAACTGACAATCTGACAGCACAATTCCCCCAACCCCTACTCTCCCGCTGTCCGACCATGACATTTACCGCACTCCTCCTGAGAATCATGCTAAGACCGCGGGTGGGTTAAACCTCATTTGTGAAAATTTGACTGTTCCACATTTGCATGTGTAGATTTGTACCTAAACTCCAAGAGATTTTCATAAAAACCATTGACACAATGTGATTGGGTGTTTCCTGCATTTTCAACAGTTAAGAAGCCCTCACATCCCAGAAATGAAACTACCAATTGAGGGAAGCTATCAAAGAGATGATTAGTATGAGAACACTGGCTTTCAGAGCTCTGCTCTTTACAGAGCTCTTCAGTGTGGCTCTCTGTGACTCCTTAGGAGAGAATATTTATGTCTCAGAAAGAATGACATGGTCAGATGCCAGAGAATATTGCAGAAAGCATCACACTGACCTGTCCTCAATCAACAGCCAGAAGGAACAAGACACACTCACTGAGTTGGGACAAGGAGATGAAGAATATGCTGACGGTTGCCTACTATGTCTAGAGTTTGGAGGTGCTGATTCTACAAAATTCTGGACTGGTCTGTACAAAGATGTCAATGACAACTGGAAGTGGTCTGGTGGGAAAAATGCTTTGTTCTTCCTCTGGATATCACTGGAGGAGTCCAACCAAGATCAGCACTGTGTGGCACAGAGTGACAAGGGCTGGGAGGCAGTAAGCTGTGAAGAAAAATTCCCTTTCTATTGTTTTCACAGCAACCTGGTTTTGGTGAAAGAAAACAAGACCTGGGAGGAGGCTTTGGAGCACTGCCGCAATCTAGACAAGGAACTGGTCAGCCTAACCTCTGAATCCGCCCTGACTAAAGCTCTGCAGACCAGCAGAATAGCTTCAACGACCCGTGTGTGGAGCAGTCTGCGCTACCTTTCTGACAGCTGGCTGTGGGTGGATGGGACCTCAACGGAGAAAAAAACCTGGAGCCAGGAGCAGGTCCCACAATGTCCAGCCTGGAGCCACCACTGTGGGGCCCTCTTTCAGGAGGGGGAACAGTTGGAGAGCTGGGACTGTGCTGACAAACTTAACTTCATTTGCTATGCGAATGATGAGACTTCTGGTCAGTTACAAATGCCCTAGATATCATTAAAAGGTAGTGAAAAAAAGTTTTTGCCAAATGAAATCCACAGATGAGAAGATGTGTCTGAACACATAGACTTTATTATTAATTGACTTTGATTTCACTAATGCATGCATTAATTCTATTTGGTTTCATACTGTTCTTTCCCACTTGATTTTATATAACCTTTTTTCAAATTATATTCTATTATAGTTTGTTACCTGGTTTTAACTAAAATGTACAATTAATATGTGCAGCTGCATATTAAATATACTTGAGAATTGACATTTTGTACTTGAAAAGATAGCAATTAAAATTCTAAACATTTTTTGGATAGAGTAAGATAATCCCTAATCAGGTACATTAAAACTGTTGACAGTTGAAGTGAACACCCACATATCTTTTCTTCGAGGCACCTGCTAAGAGGTGGAATTTATTAGGCAGCAGGTGGATATTTAATCCATAGCTGATGTGTCTGAAGCAGTGGGAATAGGCACGTTGAGCAAGTTTGAAAAGGCCCAATTGTGCCTGCAAGATGACTGAGTCGAGGCATTTCTCAAACTCTCAGTCTTAGGAAGTATTCCTGGTCAACAGAGGTCACTTTATATCTAACTGAGGTGAGTCTGTAACAGGAATAACCAAGACAGCAACAAATGAACCTTAGGTCTCATTGATGGAAATGGAGTGAGAAGGCTGTTACGGTCCAACAGAGAAATTATTCTATCTTTCAACAATAAGTTTTTATACTGCCTTAAAAAAGTGTTGAAAATAGTTGATAAATCTGCATAGCTGTTATTGTGATAATCATAAATTTGTATTCACCCAGAACTTTAAAGAGTTAAAGTTTTTATGACAACTAAGAAAAACAACATGACCTGAGTAATAAATTAAACGGCATTCTTTGTTGGCATAAAAATAAAAAAAAAGGTATGCAAAATACTAGTAAGAGAAAATACTGTGGTGTAGACACAACTTCAACATTGGCTAAAGAATACCAGCAGAAAATCACTAAGTCCTAAATGTCACGATGTCATGAAGCATGGGTGAAAAAAAGTTCTTAAGGAGATTAACAGTTGTTTTTGAAAGATGATGCTCAACCTCACAATATTATCCTTTTGTATTAAATGTTCTAAATCCCACTGCTAAGATTACACAAGTATTTTTAAACATAAAGTAAAAATGATGAGTTGGCCATATATGTTGCCAGTGAAAGGCTTATCAAGCGCCTTTCTGCAGCAAAGAAGTGAGGCGATCCGTAAACAAAATGTCTAATCTGTTTTGCGTCTCTGAGTCATACATAGATTTATATGATTAAAAATCGAAACTTATTGTACCAACACAGAAATCTCACGACTTCTGATGGAGCCTTTAATCGTCAGATGATAGAAATCTGAGGCCTTATTATTTTCACAAAAGGAGATCGTAATCTATTTAAACATTCACATGGATATGTCTTCTCCTACTGCTTTTATTGTACACTTAAAAGATTGTTGTCATATACAAGGGGTTTGTGTTCATTTTAACAACAAAACACCAATAATACCAAGTTACAGTTGTTCCAATGCAGAGCAAATACTTTGCAACTATAAAAATCAGTGACCTATTGGCTCCTGATGGCCGGAAGGATTTAGTCACACAACATACGGTTACAAGGTCAGCTGTCCCATCATGTGCAGACACACTGGTGAGACCGCTTAGTGTGTCTGAAGCCTCGCTTGTTATTTGTGCTTGTGTGCAGTTCATGCTCCCACACCAAATTAAGCACTCCAGTCATACTAGCTAAAGTGACCTTTATCAGCCCTTGTTGTTTCGCTGTTACAGGCTATACACGCCTGCCGTAATGGTTCACTTACAGAGCCTGCTGGGTGAAAGGCTACCACTGTCTGTACAGTGAAGAGTGTGCAAAGGTCAGAAGGGTGGTGTTTGCTGGTAGCAGATTAGAGATGACTATAAACAAAGCCATATCACTCCACAATATGAATATTAAAACAAAACTTTTCTCAATGAAATTGCATCAAAGGCGCACTGAGAGTACCAATATCTTATATTCATCTCAGACATTAAAAAGGTTTCTAAAAAAGGAAGACAGACAGACAGCTATACATAAGCCTAATAACAAACAAGTTCACTGCCTGAAATAAACATGGAGGGGCGAGTCAGTTTTTATCCCACAAAGCACTTTGACACCATCTACCGGGCATTTCTTGTCATTTAAAAGAGAGCAATCTATCAGTTTATCGTCTAAACTTGATAAGAAGTTTAAACCTTAATTCGTTTTTTCCGCAAATTTGAATTGAGTTTAGGTATTTTTAAACAAACAAACAAAAAACTGCAAACGATGGTACCATATAAGAGCCAGTTTGTTTTCCTTTTCACAATGAGCGCAAAATGTTTCCAAAACACAATGAATTGTTTTCCAGCATGTATTCCTCCAGATAAGTGAACTTACATGAAGAGATTTCGAAGTTTTCATTTGAGCGGGATTCCTTTTATTGTGCTGATGAGTTTACTGCCAGCTGCTCAAAAGATGTATGACGTCATGGTGTCATTTACCGTAAAAGACTTTAAAGAAGAGCAGCGATGTGCTTCGATAACCGTAAACAACGTGAATGGTTCTCCAAGTTTATCTTAAAAATGCTTTACCGTTTCAGTCGCGATAATGTGGGTCAGAAAATAAATGTCTATTTTACAAATAAACGCTGTTATGGTAGGAAAGCAAATCTATTTGATATAGTCTTGATTTAAATTAATTTAAATCAGATATATTAGGAGATATAGGCTGCTATGGATTAAAGTCGTATGAAAACATCCGAGTGAAAATGTAAACGTTCATGGCAAATTTATTCAATTATTATTATTATTATTATTATTATTATTATTATTATTATTATTAGTAGTAGTAGTAGTAGTAGTAGTAGTAGTAGTAGTAGTAGTAGTAGTAATACTAGAACTACTAGTACTAGTTAAATGTTAGATGTACATGTACTTGACTCTATGGCCTTGTTTTATTTTCTATAATCACCATCGTAAGAGATAAATGAAGAAAGAAAGAAACAAAGGAAGAAAGCTGGCTCGCACTGCCCTCTGCTGTAAAAAAGATGGCATTGCAAAAATGTTACAATTATATCTGAGCATCTTCTGTAATTGTGAATGACAGATTTTTGGATCTTCACGCATTATGAAACATCTATGGAAATTTAGAAACCAAACGGCGAGGAAAAACTGAAAATCGTTGAAGATACGTGGCAACAAAAGCCTAACTGTTGTTTTTGCATAGTTAAAGCACAAAATTGGTCACTGCTTTTAAAATATATATAGTTATTTTTAGCCTTTCAGACACAACTGTAAAATGACTGTTTCTGTTTCTTATGCCCATGGATGAGAGAATAAGCGAGTAGCTGATGTAATCATACAGTTAATCATTACAAGGAAAACAAAAAAAAAATAACTAAAATAAAAACAAATACGCAGGAATTCATTTTTGATAAAGCTGCAGTAAGGGAAAAAAAGAAAACGTTCTCAGCACGACATCTGGCCTTAGCGTCAGAGGGATGTAGTTTACGGTAAATGGACGCTCATTACCATGTGATCTTACACGATGTTTGTAAACATGCGTCAGCCACATGTGAGTCTCTCGATGAGGAAACGCTCTCCATCCTCTCAGCCAATCAGTGATCGGAGGAGTGTCAGGGGCGGGGTTCCTATGTTGCGCTATGGAAAATTGTTAAGAGATACACTGTGACAAACATGCGCTCTGAGATTGATAATAACCAGAATAAGGCCAAAACGGGAACCTGGCGGAGACAATATTCAGCGAGGGCCGGAACTGGGTGGCGCTGGCCAGGATGAGGTACACATTTCTTCAGCACAGATGGAGGGAAGGCTTGAGCGAAACACGTAAGTTATTTGTGTTATTACATGGTCGAAGCGACATAATACTGCGTAGGTTGCGTAGAGAATACCACTATGTAATTCATAACCATCGGAGCGCCAGATGAGAAGGTAAGAATCAGAGCTTGGAGGCGCTCGGGAAAGAGTTGCTTGATGTTTCATGAAAGCGAATAAAAGTGTTTTTATCACAGCTGTTCATAGGCTGGGGCTGTGTAATGAGAACGGTTCTGAACACTTTTTTTAATAATCCTGATGTCTCATCATCGGTATGACAACAGGTAAATGAAACTGCGTCAGCGCGAAGTCCGACAAGCCACATGAAATCCAGTGGGAATTTCCACTGCGAGGGACGAAACTCGCTGCTATGGCATGCCAGTCTGCTTGTGGTTGCTCTAAAACTTGACTTTTGTCCGATTTTAATGGCTAAATGTGGATGTAAACAAAACGTGGAATCGGCAGGGATGGCGTGTCAAGGAAGAGCTCGGAATAGGATGCTGCGCAAGAGATGGATAGTGCGTAATCCTGTTGTGGGAGAGGACGATGTTACGCAGTACATATTACCACAATCATTCACCGTCCCGTGGCCTTACGGGCTATGTTTATTCTATTACCGACATTCCACGACACTGTTATTCAATAAAAGAAAAATACTCATGTTCTTGAGATACGCAGTTAAACATGGTTTAAATTCGATGAGAGAGGACTGGGCTGTTTGCGTCTTTTCAGAGGAAATACAAACTCAGTGATGACGCAGCTTTATTTAAGTTTCCGTTTTCTATCAGGATTTTGCTGCGTCACACAGATCTCAAGAGTCCGAAATAGTAATCTGGCTTTATAGTGCGCACTTGATATGTTCAAAACAAGATGTGCTTCCCGAATGTAGGGGGCGTTGTTGAGTAAAATACTAATTGGACCAAACGATCTGCTGCACTCCTCTTTATTTCTCATTCTTTGTTTTTCTTAGTCTGTTTAACATTTTTTGTTTTAATAAAATAAAAATTAATTGCACATTATTTAAACTATTTTTCAGCTGAATCATACCTCGATTTTACTCCTTTTGCTATTTAGTTGTGCACCACTTAGCAAATGTACTATCTTAGAAATTGAAAATCATCCCTACATGGCACAAAATGAGTCAAAAGTGTCTTATGAAGTGACACTATTGTGAGTGGCACATACACTGCGGGCCTCTAATCTAACTTGATTCAATTGTGATGTTCGAAGGTGTGGTGCTTCCTGCTGTTCACCTGCCAAACTTATCAGAGTGCCTGAGGTGAAAATGAGAAAGGTAGGGCCGGCTAACGCCATCATGTCGAGCGGATTTGTTCAGTCATCAGCTGAATCACCAATAGAGCTCATGAGTTGCAAAACCACTGGCAAGCAAATGTAAGAAGAGAGGCTGAGAGAGAGCGCAAAAGGGAGGGAAGAATACCTTTATAGCTTTAATTATGTTCGCTGAATAGAAACTTGACTCCTGGAGGTAATGGTGTTATGGCAGTTTTTAAGCAAACACATCAAGGTTCCAGTAAGAGGTATAATATGATCAGAGAGTAAGTGACAAGGTTTGTCACTATGTTTTTACATGTTTCCAAATACATATATTTAAACTATGTGCCATACATTAGGAGAGCTGGCCTGGAAAACCACATCGCTCCATGTTTTATGGATTGTGAGGATCAGCCATCATGTTTACCAGGAGTTTCTAGGCTGACCAGTGGAACAAGTGACCCAGTTTCCCAACAAGGAAATGTGACCTCAATAGTTATTTTGTTATCCTTTTGCGGTGAGGTGCAGCCTCTCAAGTCAAGCAAATAGACACAACATAGTTTTAATCACAGTTTTGGGGGCAAATTTTGCCAGCAGTAGATGTAGTTAGATCAAGAACGTAGTCTCCGCTTAGAAATTCAGCTGATCCTGTTGGTTTAAAATGAGTGAAGACATACTTCAAAGACAAAAGAAGCACTTTGAATATCCTGAAAAATGTGTTTGCAGCGCAGTGCTAGCATCACCTGTGGCCAACACAAACCATCAGAGAAAATGGCTCTCAAAACAGATCCCTCCTACGCTCAGATTATAGAATGGGAAGTGGCACAGGGCCGAGAGATGACAGTGCTAAAATTAAACCCGGTGCACTGCTGGCCTTGCTACATGACTGTGTATTAATAGACAAGTGTGAGGCAGCATTTGTTCGCAGGTAGACACCTTATGCAGTTAGGGATTGTGATGTAACCCAAGAGGCCGCTCTGTGCTCCAATTATTTAGTTGCTTGTTTTTCTTTCTGTAGGCTTGTCTGAGAGCCTAAAGTGGACATCAAGTTGCAAATTAAGCAAATAAGATTGTTTTTGTCCCTTCTGTGTTTATGAAGGTGCTCCCTGTTTCAGAAACTGGAGACCCAGTTTACTTTCTGAAGATGCCCTGAAGCAGCTAGTTTAACACATTACGCCACCTTCTTTATCAACAAAACATCTGATATGTCCCAGCTGGCTGCATGGGAGCCAAAAGATTGTGACAACGTGTAAATCAAGTCCTCGATGTGTGGTAGTTATTTCCATCCATTGTGCATTCGGGTTGAACAAACATTGTCAGGCTGTTCTGAGCACGTCGAGGCTCTTACTTCTACAAATATTTCACAATCTCCAACCCCTTAGGAGACAATGATGCAATTCAGAAGGTTAAACTCAAGATCCTTTTATGATCCAAATATTTGGTGTGTTTACGTTTTTCTTCCAAATAGGCCGAGTCATCAGGAAGTGACATCTGATTGGTACTTTGGTATCATGTGATTGTTTTTCAGATCAATCAGTGTAATTAAAACTGTATATATGTATACTTGCAAATTAACATTTGGCAAATAAGATTTACATCTTAACTCACTTTGCTGCACAATTGTCAGGCGGTAGTTTAAAAACACATTACCTTGATAAGGTTGCCTCTCTCACTGCTGATAAATTAGGACCTATAATCTGTAAGAGGATTAACCACCTACACCGTTTACACGTGCACCCATGCACACTGCTCCGCCCCATGCTGTTATGCACACGTAACACAAGGTTGCACGTATGCAGGCTTTCACTGTTGATTTTACGTCACCTGTTCCAATGGGACAAGACCCAGTGACTCTCTACTGGTGACATCAATTACCTACTGACAGCCTGCACTGCATAATGCAGTGATGGATTTGTTCATCAAAGCTGGTTAGACACCATCAGGATAAGTCTCTTTTTAAATTTAAAAACAAAAATGTATTTAATTTGATTCTATTATTTTACATTAATAGAGTTCTTTTGTTTTATTTCCATCTGTTTTGTATTAAAAGTGAGCAGTGAATTCAGTTTGATGTCGTTCCAAATCAAACTAATGGTTGCGTAAGTTCCTTTTGTTTTGATTTTTAAAGGGGCTGATGTGCCTTTAACAAGCAGTGGATGGTCAGGTGACTCGGCAGAAAAAAATAAAACAGCTTCGATGCAGTGAGAAGCCTCTGCTCGCACAGGAGAGGGTGAAAGGGCTTGGAGTTAAAAGAACAAAGGAGCAGGAGAAAGGAACGCACAGTGACGTTCTCAGACCCCAGCGTTACGTGGCTCATCATAATAAATGAGAAGGAGACGGATGTAAGAAGCGCTGCAGCCTATAAACCATAATGGCTGCCTGAGTTATTCTTGAAGCTGACACAGCAGACGTGTAAATAGTGGCGGATTCTACTGAAAGCGAGAATATTTTTGGCCAAGGCACACATTTGTAGGGCTACATGGCAATAATGAAATGCCTAATTTGATTACCACTGCTCAAAATACATCCTCGAAATCTAGTACAGTAGTTTTTGTTTTAGAAGCCATGACACTAAACTAACAGTGAAGAAGAGATTAGGAAGTAACCAAGAGACACATGAAAGTTTGTAGTAGTTGTTTTTCCCATCCACAGGATAACAAGGAGCCAGAGGCTCTGACAGGCCTGGATAATTCCACACATTAGGGCCAGAACTACAGAGTTCAGTGAGTGTTCTGGTATTTCAAAATAAGATATACCAGAATCAGTTTCTCATTCTGTCAGAAACCACTTGTTAACACTTTTATTTACTCCTTTCAGAGCCTGTTTTTTCTGACTTCAGTTATATTCGACCCCATTTGGACCAGGAGCAGCACCGGATGGCTGAAGTTGGCCCAGGAGAAAACACAGTATATTCCATCATGCCTGACAAAGAAGTCTGTGGGAATGCTGCCGAGATCTATTTTTCCACACTGTGATTCACTGACAGTTTCTGCCAGGCTTGATCTGTATTTCCATTTTGCTACTATGCTCTACCATCCTGATGCATCCTGGTCAACTGATGCATTAACAAGCTGCTGAAACGCTGAGCTGAGTATCTGTTTCCGTTTTAGGCTTAAGAAACTTTACAGCATCTTTACAAATCTACATATACATGCACACTATGTAATTTGGGCGTAGTACATAGTGTATTGTGGCCAATATAAATATATTGATGTCTGCTTTGAAAAATAGACATTTGTATATGTATATATATATATAACAACATACAGCCTGGCATTTAGTTTTTCATTATTAGACATTCTTTTTTGAAATTGCAGCTCTATACTTAACCTTGAAGGCTGCTTAAAACAATGAGGAGCAGTTTGTTTTTCATACTTTCATACAAGTAAAAAGGTAGATCAACATTCTCTGGAGATAAAATAGCTTGCTACTGTAATGCAGCAAGAACAAAAAACAAACAGGCAAGAGAATGCCAACAGCATTCTCCTGCCATATTTAATAAGTGGAAAAACAGAATAAAAAAGAAAAAAATATAAGACTGACAGTAGGTCTGTCTGACAATGCAAATGTGAAGGTGCTGCATTTCCAGGTCCATCCTTGCAGATAAATCATAAAACATGTTGAAAAGAACAACATTAGTTTCGTTTCCCCCAGGTGTGCCAGAAGCTGTGTCGGCTTTAAAGTCCTCCTCCCCAGGGAACTGGTTTCAGATGGTGTCTTAGAGTCTAAAATCCCATCTAGCACCATTTGAAATCGGTGTTCTTGAGCGGGAACAGACTTCATTTTAGCAATCAGTGTAGGATTGCTGTTTGGTTTGTGATGGTAATTTTCAAAAGAATTTAAAAAAGGACCAGGAATGGGTTGCATATTGACAGTCTGTAGGGCTCTGAAAATCTTAAGCATCAGCCCTTAAATAGACAAAAGCACAAGAATCCATTCTTCCAACCCTCTAATCAAGGCTGACCGTTTTCCTCTGGTGTTCAGAGTTTCCATCATGTCTAGCACCATTTGAAATCGGTTACAATGTGGAGGGAAAATCAACATTTTGCTTCAGGTTCATTGTGAATGTCCACCAAAGGCCACAAGATGGCAGCATTGCACTTATTTCAGTCATCCAAGTCTCAGCGCTGGAAGGATCCCCAAAGCAGAAATAAGGACCATGTGCAGGTGCAAATCTGAATTGTTTTGATGGAATAAAAACGTATTATTGTTATTGAAAAATTTTTTCAAACGTTTTTTTTATTATTATTATTTTTTAATGGGGAACGAATCGGGTGACTTTCACTGTGTGTTTAATGGTTTCTGTATTGATTCCCTTTTTGTAATGTTTAATTAAATAGAGATATACTGGTTAAATGCTTCAGTGGTCTGGAAGCTGTGCCATCAGCCTTGTGCAACATTTTCAAATTTATGCTTGAATGGCTGATTGTGTCCCTGTAGGACCTTGATTTCATTTTATAAATTTACTATTTTACTCTTATTATGACTGTAAGAATTTTTTTTTTTCATCAGAATAAAAGATATCTAATAGAATATTTATTATTCTGAGATTCAGCAAATACAATTATTTTAGATAATTTTTTTGTTTACAACTTATATAAACATCTCAATTGCAAAGATATGTAGCTATAATTATAAAACAAGTTGTGTTTTTTCACATAATTAAAAAAAGATCAGGTATTAACAACATTTTTTTCACCAAAGAGTTTTTGTAGCACCAGTGGCTCGTATTTTTGGCAGTAGGCAGGGCGAGGAGAAGGGGGAAGACATGCAGCAAGGGTCACCGGGACTGGGAGATGAACCCACGACGTTTACGTCGAGGACTGAGGCCTCCAAGCGTGGGGCATGCTAACCCTTCCGCTACCACAGCACACCCTGGTATTAACAACATTAAAGGAAAATGGTGCTGGAGTGCCTGGTGGACTCCCAGTAAAATTCTCTTTAGGGCCTCATACAGCCTTGGTAAGCTCTGCCTGTGAAGTAATTGTTTTGGGCTTTTGGTTCAGTTTGTATCAAGTTGTTCACTACATAATTTTCTGACACTGCAACAAAATATAACATGATGAAAAAGTTGAGAAAGGGCCAATTTCAGCCAAGATAACAAGCCCATAACTGGAAACCCTTTCATACTGATGGCATACAATCCTTCTGTATTAGTCAATATAAATGTGTGTTGGAATTATTAAAATGTACAAATTAAAAGGAATCAACTGAGACAAACCAAGTGTTTTAAGTTCAGATTTATATATTCATCTTCCATCTAGCCATCCATCAATCTTCTTCTGCATAACCGGGGTCGGGTTGCGGGGGTAGCAGCTTAAGAAGGGAGGCCCAGACTTCCCTCTCCCCAGTCACTTGTTCCAGGTCATCTGTGGGAATCCCAAGGCATTCCAGGCCAGGTGAGAAACATAGTCCCTCCTGCGTGTCCTGGGTCTTCCCCAGGGTCTCCTCCCAGTGGGACGTGTCTGTAACACCTCACCAGGGAGGCGACCAGGAGGCATCCTGACCAGATACCCAAGCCACCTCAACTGGCTCCTCTCAACATGAAGGAGCAGCGGCTCTACTCTGAGACCTTCATGGATGACCGAGCTTCTCACCCTGTGGGAGAGCCCAGCCACCCTATGAAGAAAAACCCATTTTGGCCACTTGTATTTGTGATCTCGTTCTTTTGGACATGACCCAAAGCTCATGACCATAGATGAGGGTAGGAACGTAGATCGACCAGTAAACCGAGAGCTTCACTTTTAGACTCAGCTCTCTCTTCACCACACAGGACTGGCCCAGCGCCCACTTCACTGCAGATGTTGCGCCAATCTGTCTGTTGATCTCCTGCTTCTTTCTTCCCTCATTTGTGAACAACATCCCGAGTCCTCCACTTGGGGCAGGACACCTGTTTTGTAGATTAAGCTCAGTGTTTGGGGTTTGTCCGAAAACTGATGGTGCCCCCTAGGTATAAAAACAAAATTCTTGGCTCCGTATAGCCCATAAATGTTTTCCTATTTCTCCTTTGGTAAGTCGATGACATCCTTGACAAAACTGAAACTTTATAGTATATAATTTTCTTCAACAATTGGACTATAATATAGATCCAGTGTAACTTTTACAGTACATACATGTAACTGTGGTCCTTCTGTAATAACTTAAAAGATGATCATTATTTTACATTTTTGAAATTCATTTAGTTGCAATAGCTGTTTTGGTTTCTAAGCATATTAGATAATATTTTATTTTTGCAGTTTATAATTTACTCTACTTTTCTAGATATGTTTTTTCATTTCCAATTAACTTTTTAATCTAATTATGCCATTTAGTGAGCACAACAGTATCTGGAACAATCCATTTTCCTGTTTACTATTAATGATATGTTATATCACCAGTTTAATATAAATAGAGTTGTCTATTAGGGAAAAGGATTGCATTTGCTGACTTGGTTACCATAGGTCTTCTGAAACATACCATAAAACCTTCACAGACTCAGGTCTAGTACCACCTAACTCACTTTGTCAGTGCTGATGTCAGCTTTGTCCAATATACTGTTACAAATCTGTCATCAGAAATAACATCATTTGATGCTATGGCTCCAAAAGCAACTGAATGGTTAGAGCTTTTCAATCCTTTGAAAGACAGTTGTTTGTCCGGTTACTTTCAAAAGTCTTGAAACTACCGTCTGACTGTTCCCAGCTGTACTAAATTTGCGCTGAAAAGGGCCTCATTTTAAAAGGAAAAAGGCTCAGATTACAACAAGATTACATTTTTTATCTCTAGTACGTCATCGTGGGTCATCATCCAGGCAAATTACTGGGACTGTGTTTCCATATCAACAGCAAACGTAAACACTGTCAATCCGTGCAAAATATTTTTAGTGAATAAAAGCGTTAGTCATAGGGAGTGGCTAGTGTAAACATGAACTCGTCATGACGTTTCGTTGTAGCCAGTCTGTTTTTGCTGACCTCACTGGTTGGTATTTGCTAGGTTTCCTCTGACATGTGCACATAGGGGAGGAAATTGAGGACAGATGTTTAAATTACAGGCTTGTCTAAACAAGAAAGAAGTGAAAAAATAACTATTTTGAGAAAGAGAGCTTTATGTAATGGATTGATTTGGTAAAACCAGTCATTCATGTCTAATATTGTGATATTCTATAGTTTTCTTAATTGTATATTCATCAGTGTTCCTCCAACTGCTTTTGTGTAACCAAATGACCTCATAAAAGTACCATAAAATGTTTATGATCATGAAGAGTGTTAACTGGGCAACACGCACAACCCTGCATTCTTTCTTGTAAGTGATGAACACACAGTAGCTCTTGTGTTAAAAATGAGGCCCTTCATGTTCTGACTTGTGTGGGAAGCAGGTTTTAAATGCCATTCAATCAAAATCAAAGCACTTATCTTTAGCAAGCTTCAAATTACTGTTGTAGTTTAGTCCTTCTTATCAGAATCATTGAACAAAAAACCATTAAGCCATCATTGCGCCCTATAATAAGAGCCCTTCGCATTAATCTTATCCAATAGTGAAATGTTCTACTGAAATTAAAATGACAGAAGGAAGTTGGTGAAACTTAACATCCAAACGGGTGAAAAAACTTAAAAGTTCAAGAGCTTTTAAACATTGGTTTTGACATGAATGCTGTAGACATTGGAGGATGTCCATGTCTAACATCCGTTCTTCCTCTTATAACAAGTTTAAAGTGGAAATCATTCATGTTCTATTTTTCCTTAAACACCGCCATCTGTTCTTTTCATGAGAACAACTTTAACAGAGAAGTCCCAGACCAATCTGCTCTGAGGGCTTTCCTCCCATTTCCAATATATTTTTTTGCATAACCACAGCAAAATTATGCCAAAACCATCTAGTCCCAGACTCTGCGGGTTTCTGTGTAATCACCTAAGTGATTCTTCCCAGACAGATGACTCAAAGCAGCTTTTGTAGCAGTCAGACTGGCATGTTAACCCTTGCTAGATAATGACTGCATATTCTTGTGTGTGTATGTGCTTGTTCTTTTTTTCTCATGTGTAAAACAACATTGTTTTCTATATTTGACCCCCCTTTCCAAATCCCTCCTCCTCTACATGTTCAACTGGAACAGGGTTAACTAGGTCTATTGTGAGAAAAAATGTCCTCCTCTTTGAACTGTGAGACAAAATGAAAATTGATTATAATAAAAGAACTGTCATGAGAGCCAGTTCTGTGGTTTAGTTTAAAATGTAACAGTCATGTGGCTTTTTATGCATATTTAAATCTGAATTTAAACAAAATACGAATACAAAAAGGAAAAGAAGGTATTTTGTTTTTATCTTTCACCCTCAACATTTGTGCATTATATCTTCATGTATTCTGTCATGTCATGATTAACCTAAATTTTGTATGTCTTGAAAATGTTGGTTAGACATTTGAAGGACATGTTCTTCAACTTCCTTTTTTCATTAACAAAAGCACTTCCACTATGCAATCATTCAAGGCCCAAAACCATGGTTCCTTGTTCTAGCTTGAGGTTAGCCAAAACACGTGGCTGAATTTTATGATCCATTGTCCAAAGCAGACTGTGGATCCAAATCAGATAACGTTTTACTTGTTGTCGGTTCCCTCTCTGCTCCCTTTTTTGTTTGATCTTCACCGGTGGTTGGGGATTACTCTGTTTTATGATACTATATGCTGCATTTGTTGTTCTGCAAATCTGATTTTTATTCTCCATCTCTTTTGTTTAATTAGTTTTGAAGTTAGTTTTCAGTATTCTGTTCCATTTTGTCATGGTTCATTCCATAATCTGTTTTGATTCTCATTTTATTAGTCAATGAATTCCTTTAATCTTATCAGTAGCTAGATTGCATGCCAGTAAAAGGAAAATGTTCTTTGATGCATATTTCAGTTATCAAACTGGGGTGTTTTGTAAATTCTCAGACTTGATAAGCATGTCAGTGATCATTGCTTGTTATGTGAGTTTCTTCTGCTGGTTCTCTGAATTAATACCTTCTTAAGAGTCTAAACTTGACTTACACTACAGATGTACTGGTACCCCAATTCAACTAAAAAATTTTCATTTTATTAAATTTTATTAATAATTTAGATAGTAATAACTGATTCATTTCATCTTTATCATGATATTTTTTGTACATTTTTTGTGCAAAACATGTCACAATGACCCCTAACTGTTAAGCTCAAATAAAGTCTTGTTCAAACATCTGTGAATATGTCAGAGTACCTCTTATATAAGTGATCCTAAGTTGCCAGTTTTGAAAATCTGGAAAATTGTTGTTTAAAAATTTCAAACAGTAATTGATGTATTAAATGCAAAAATCCAAACCTACCTTTTTACTCAAAATTATATTTGAAAGCAGCTAAAATCATTAAATAGTGGGTGCATTCAAATTCAAAATTCTTTATTGATTCTATAGGGATCAATAGGGGAAGATGAGGTTCTGTAGGAATTTTTCTCTTAAATGAAGTGTAAAGCGGTGGTTGGTGAGGATGAGAATAGTGATGGCCAATCAACGGAATCCAATTTTCTTGCATAATTACTTATTTTTACACACAGCCTGACATATATTCTTCTTTTCCGATATTTATTTTTGCAGACATCGTTATCTCTGTACTGAAACAACTCTGCCATGTTTATCTCAGTCACATGGTCAAAGCAGATTTCTGGGGGATTCCCCCAGCTGATGCTTCCTTAGAAATTTTGTGCAAACCACAGAGGAGCAAACACACAATGTTTTATATGCAGTGACACTTTTAGTTAGTTGATGAGCTCCTCATGACATCTCATCCCTGAAGGCTGCTTAAGAATGGCTGACTGAGACAGTCAAAAGAGAACAAATGACAACAAGAAGCTTCTGTCTGGCAAAGTCAAAATCAAACTTGATCAATTTTCAAGATTCAAATATAATTAATGCTGTTTTGTTCATTGTTTGTTTTACTTCTGTATATTTTTTTTTCAAAGTTCATAGATTTTTTTGGCAACACCTCTATTGTATTCAGTGTTTCATTGAGTTTTTTTTCTTTGTCTTATTTTTTAGATCCTGAGTGATCCAAACTAAGAGATCACCAAGACACACAGCAAACTGATCCAGTACAACCATTCACTAGTAGTGCAACTTTTCTAGCACCATCAACAACTGTTTTTCCAAGATCTTCCAGTCAGCAGTGTTGAGAAACAGGATTATGGAAGTCATGTGAACTTAATTCTGTCTCTAAGCCAATGGCCCATTTGTGGACCTCTCTGATGCTGATAAGATGGGCATCAAGGTGTCAAAATTAACATTATTACATCTCAGAATTCTGAAACCTTTTCTTTAAACTCAAAAGTGAGACCAAGTAAACTTCTGAAGAGCATTAAAAACATTTCTGCTTCTGAAACGTCTTTTATTATTTCCTGTTTTTGCTTGTGTACCAAGTTTGAATAATTTTTTTTTCCAAATAAGGCTTGGATATGAGAAGAAATAAATGTGTTTCCACAGTCATTGGGGAAGCTTTACTGTAAATGGAGAGGAAACAATCTCAGGGTTTCCACAAAGAGGATGGACTGACATTCTTTCCTGTTCCTCACAAACAGGATAGGGATTTATGAGGTTTCAGTGGAAACAGGGCAGATGTTAAGTGACAACGTGTTGATTAGATTGTGAGTTCAAGGTTTTAGATGCTAACATTTCTGTAGTTCACATGTGAACTGAAGTGTAGTGGTAAACAAATGAACAAGTGTTTTCCCTGAAAATGTTGTATTTTGGAAGGCATTTTACGATATCTAACAGCTAACAGAAGGGAAGCTGCCAAGTTGGGCGGGTATGAAACTTCACTCCCTGCAGCGGAAAATGACTTTAGAAAGAAAAGGAGACAAGTCAGCAGGAAAATGCTGAAAATGGGAGGAAACTCTTCAAAGTTCCAAATATCACTCTAGATCTTTCTAATGTTGCTTACTGAGATAAAAAAAACCATCTGAAAATATACTTTTAAGTTTGTAAAAACAGAACTATAAAGCTCTTTATGTCCATGCAACTAAAAGACACCAATGTAATAAATAATACATGTTGGCATTATTTCAGAAGTTATGAAACTTCTGAAATAAGTTTCATAACTTATTTCAGAAGTCGAGAAACTGATGTGCTAGTTTTGCAAATGGTGGATTGTTTGCCAAGCAAAGGGTATTTTAATGAAATTGCATGCAAAGTGGAAATTTGAAAACCTTAATATAGCAAATGATGACTCAATATGAATCAGCATCAAGCTAAGTTGCACTGCACCCTTCAAGATCTGCTGAGATGGTATTAATGCCACAAATCTCTTACTCTGAATACTAATTTCATACTTGTGTATTGTGACTTTATTCAACAATCTTTAAGGTAGTGCCTTGATGATCTGCAAACCTACCCATAAGACTACACATTTTGATATGTGATAATAACAATATTAAATATTGAAGGAACTTAAAACTTCTTTTTCATAAGTTGTTCAATCATTTTAAATTTTATTGACAGTGGTGGGAATCAAGTAAAAATCTTTAGCAAACCTTATTTTCAAATATGTACCATATGCATTTCTTCTTAAAAGTTCTGATAGATAATCATCAAACTACAGAGACTGGCATCAAAGCTGTAGTGGGTTGTGGATTCAGCAACAGTGTGTCATAGGTGTTACTAGATATTTAGTGGGACACAGGCCCAAAGTGCTAGAATTTTCTTTTATATGAAAAGAGATACTGTGCAAAAAATAGACATTTTGAGGAAGTGAAGTTTTTCACCAGATTCTCTCTCACTTTACTTATAGTTAAGCTACCCCCCCCCCCCCCCCCCCCCCTTCGCTCTGCCCCACTCCTACACTTTCTCATTCAGGCCTCAGGCACTGAAGTTGTGGAGGTTTTTAAGTACCTGGGTGTTTACTTCAACAATTAACAGAACTCGTGGGCTACCTCCTGCATGGTAGAGCAAACAACACATTTACCACTGTGTTGTTTGCTCTACCATGCACTATGGTATGGTCTGCTCGGGATTAGGCAGTTTGGATCGAGATGGAAAGAAACAGAACAAGCTGGCTAACAGAGACAGATCCAATTGCAGTCAAGGAAATACCACTCTCATAACATTTGTTAAAATAAATAATAAACAGCAGCAATTAGTTTATTGATTAATTGTGAAAGCAGCTCTGGCGGAGGCAGTGAACGTATCTGAGCTAGAAGCAAAACTTACACTTTCTTCAATTCTTTGTATCCAGCTGCAAAGCCTGCTTTATTGGAATATTTTTGTTGTATAATTTGTTGAAATTATGAAATATATTTGCACAATTGTGTACACTACTGTACACATTGTACTATATCCACAGACATAGACAAAGTTAAGGTCTTGTCTGCTTCACGCTAGGCTCCGTGATTCTCAGCACAATGGGCCTCTGATTACTCTGCTGTGCTCACTTCCACAGACGGTTCACAAGAATGAACAGACACTGGGTTTTTCTATCCATTTTTAAATGGTTTTATTAAAAAAAATTAGTCCAGGCAGACAATTTTGTTTGTTACCTGCAGTTCAATGTCTTAAAATCACCAGTCTAAACTTATATAAGTTTGTTTGTAGACTGGTTTTTAATAGTGTTTATAATACTGACCAACATTTCTGGCCTCTGATGTATTTATAAACAATTCTCCAGACACAAATTACTTAAATGGCTTAAAGCAAGATTAAAAAACACCAGCTGGTGACATTAAAAGATTAGAGCTTATAAATAATGCTGCACAAAGCATTCGAAATTCAGTTCAAAGAATAATGAGTGACAAACAATTATGTTCTTCGCTGACAATTATTTATAAACACTACTAGACTATTTTTTGGGGGCAGTTACAGTGGATTCAGTTGTTTTTATGACTTTTATGAGTTCAACTGTCATATAATTAATTTATAATCTTAATCAGTTCTAAACGTTTTCTTAGGGCCTGTGCCAATCATGTAAGACCCCACTGCCTTAGCTTTTGATTAGTTGCTTAGATTTTTTTGCTTTGCCCCAAAAATTTGTTTCTCAGTCCTTCCAGTCTTGCTGAAATCCACACATTACCAGATTTTCACCCCCTCTGTGCTCATTGAAAGTAGGTGGAGTTGTAACAGGTTTATAAGTGAACAAATGGTGTCATGCCACTATTCCACATTGTACATTGTGTTACCATCCATTATTGCTCAGTGAGTGTTTCTGGTCATTTTCTGCTGGGGTCGAAGTTAACACTAAATATCAAAGAACTGCTAGCTTAGATAAGAATGTTATATCATCATTAATTGTTACAATCTGCATATTTACTACAGAAAGAAACCAAATGGAAGTGGGTAAACTGTGTCCAAGAAGTACCACTGACAAAATTTTTGAGTGTTGGGAAGTGAATGAAGGATTGCTGATAGCTTGTACCGAGCTGCTGTGGTCATGGCCTTTGAGAGACACTAGCCCTCTGTCGAAATAAACTGTCTGCCCTCTTAACCACGGCATAAAGCTCATATAATGAATGCTTACAATATTTGTGGCCTTTTCACAGTTAGGGTTAGGGTTGTCTATTTGCTTTCACAGTTATTCAACAAAATATTTAAGTAATTAAATGTGAATGCCTGGCTTCACACAGGAAGAAGCTGCAGTAAGAAACCACTAGGATGGGAAAATAGAAAAAATACATTCTCTGACGGTTCCAAAACAACAATAAAAAAGTGACCTCTTACATGAAGTGCATGGTACAATGAAGGGTCATCAGTTTTTGGGATCACAGGGACATCAGGATAATAATTTTATCCTGTTCTGTTCTGTCCTGGCACTAATTACTTTTTAATTCATGGAATAATTTATTCAATGTAGACTTCAATAGTTTTCTATGACTGGAGCTTTTTATAAGCTCCAGTCATCTGAGCTTATAAAAATGACTTTAGTCTTTGATTACATTTCTTCCTTTATGTATTCATAAAATTTTTTTTTTTTTAAAAATGTTATTTTTTCCCCTTTTTCATCTGAAAATGTTACATAGTAGAGATGTTTTGGAATCTTTCTCAATGAAAAGGATTTCTGTTGTTCTGCAGAGTAGATAAAACCACCCAAGAACAATAAACAATTATGAAAAGAAAGTCAAGTCAGGAGGCGAATAACAGATAGTATCTTCACAAGCCTCCAATGCAGACTCTAAACTGAATTAACCCCATTGTGTCCTTCCTGAACAACTTGTATTATGTCTCTGTTGTGATAAAATGGAACACAACAGGAAAACCTGGAAGCTCAAAGGACAAAGCTTTCTCAAGAACTTTAAACTACGTGTTCTTTAAATTACTGAAATAATTTCTACATAACATATGTAGAAAAATGGTTTACAACATAAATAGTACAAACAAAAATATTAAGAGAAATAAAATATTTACAACTTAGACTAATTATAAAAATGACTATAAAAAAGCTTCTAAAAATTTTTGACACAATACAATAGTATTACAATGGGTTTGGTCTTCTCCTATTAAAAGTGCAAAAAATAAAACTATAAATGAAAGCCACTTGTTTAGTCCAATGCTTGTTGGTAAGGCACTCAGAGTTTGGCAGTCCTTCATCTGCCGTAGATGTCCTAACAAAAGGGTCCATTTCCAACAGATCTAAAACAGACAAGAAAGCAAGGAGAAACTGCTTTATCAGATTGCATTTCCATAGTGGTGAAAAAAGAAAACTGACTGATGTTTCTTCTTGTTTCAACATGAGATTCATGTCAGTACTTCACATTTCATAAACAAGTTAAACAGCATTGTTTGGTATTCTAATGGTGTTAGGTCAGAAAATACATATGAAATGGATACCTGAATGAAGAACACTTAAAGAGATTGGAACTGTAATAACTCCGGCTTCAGGTCTTCTCCAGTGTCATATGAGCTATAGTGTCATCAAATAAGGAATTTGTGTGAGAATTATTGGGCTGTAATATTTATTTAAAAAATAAAAAAAAGGTTTTAAGGCATTTGTAATTAGCATTCCTGGGAATTAAATGTTAGTCACTGTAATAGAAATATTTTTGAGAAAAATATTGAAGTACTGAAATCCAGTATGATTTGAGAGAATGAATGCCCCCTTTCACCTGATTATACATTAGTAGAATGTTTAGAAACCTTGAAGAAAACAGAGTGTGTTGCCCAGTCTAAACTGAGTGTTTTGTCTTCACTTCAAGACCAGATGACAAAAAGAATCCTGAACATCTTTCACCCTGGGAAAAGGTTTCAAAGCTATTTATGACTTTATCAGAGTCGCTATCATCTATGCAAAACTTGGCATGGTGGTAAAGATTCACAGAAGTGGCCGACAAACTAAATTTCTGCAAGAGCACATTAACAACTTATCAAAAGCAATATTTCCCAATCCTTGACTTCAAGACACTTTTCCCTGTGTGTTTTAGGTGTTTCCTTGCTTCAACCCGGCTAATTTAAATTATTGGTTGAATCAGAGGAGTTTTTCAAACTGCTTTCATCTGAAAGCAGGAACAAATCTAAAACACGCAGGGTGGTGTGCCTTGATCACCAGGGTTGGGAACCACTGATCCAAAGCATCTGCAGTGCACTTGCCTCAGTAAAGGTCAGAGTTCATGACCCAACAAATGGGAAGAGTCTGGGAAAAAAATGACATCTATGGGAGAGTTTGAACTTAAATACAAAAGAGATAAAGTAGGGTGAGTTTTAATTAAGCTTTTTTTAAAAAAAAAAAAAAAAAAGCTTTTTTAAAGAAGCTTAAAAACAGCTCTACATGCCAAACTGTTTTTGCATTGGTCTTTAATTAAAAACCAACTAAATCGCACACTAAAGATGAATGCTTGAACATTGTTTCAGTGCTTTTCAGTGAATTTCATATCCTATAATGGAATCAAAGTGGTCAACCTTACTGTGCATTTATATGTGAACACGCAGAGGTTGAAGGGACAGAACATGCAAAGAGGAACATTAGCATGAAAAAAAGAATTATAAAGACTTGCAGTTGTTAGTAAATATTATAAAATAAAATTACTCACCCTTTTTTTCTCATAAGAAACTTGTTCAAAAAGAATGCAACCAGGCAGAGTACTGTGAAGAAAATGAAACAAAATACACCTTTTCATAATTTTCCATTTCAGACATAGAGAACAGTAATATTAACTTCAAGTAGACACTTTAATCCATGTTACCTAACGTAACAACCACCACACTGATTATAACAGCTGTATGCCCTGTAATGACACAGACAAAATAATGTAAAAGCCCAACCAATGATGATGCATCTTTGGATTTCAAAAGAATAACTCACCTTTATCTTTGTTTATATTTAAAGTCTCTATATTCTTGTCTGTAAGAACAATTTAGTGCTGTTAGTGGATTTACATTACGGTTAAGATCAGATTTAGTCTTTGAGGTTAAACATCAACACATAAAAATTCACAATGCTTTAGAAAACTGAAAGAAAAAACTCATTCTGGTTTTAATGAAATATAACATAAATAGTTACAAAGTATTATAAAAACAATACAAAGTGCACAGCAGGCCTAGAATATGTTATTTTATGTTTTCTAACAAACCCTACATCAAACTACAGCATCATATCTGCTTGTAACGCATTAAACTACAATGAAAAATCAACAGGACAAATATTAAGACTTAGTTGTCTTTTATGGATCTTTCTTTGCTAATGTTTTCACACAAACATGTACCATGTTGTGCTTTTGCATTTTTGATCTGTTCATAAGTAATTCTATTTGGATTGCTGAGGATTTACAGACATGTTCTATGAGCTATAGAGTGTGCTGTTAGGAAATGGGTAAATAATAGGTACCAGCAGAAATATTACAGTTTCACTAGGAGGTTACAATCTAATATTTCATAATAGTCAACTTTATCAAAGCCACAACCATTAGAGACAGGTTTATGACACAACACTTTCAGAAAATATGTAATTAAATTAAATGTGAGACAGGATAATTTAGCTCTACAATTCATCAGAATACTTTACTACACAGATAAATAAACTGATATCCAACTGCTGGTTATTAAGAGGCTTTATGTTTCCAGGTAAAATACAGAAATACTGTATGTTGGAATCAAAATGGTCAAAAGTTGGCAAGAAATTGATTTATGAACTGGCAAAGGGAAGAGCAAGAAAAATGTGTTGCCATAAAAACAATATAAACCCCCAAAGTAAAAAAATAAATAGTGAAAAAAAAGAGAGGAAAAAAAAACACATATTATGTCTCAGAACAAATAGATGCAAATAATGCAAATTAAAACAAAAAACCAAAAAAAAAAAAAAAAAAAACACTTCATTGTTTTAGAAGGAAGACATATGTTATTATAGTTTAGGCATTAAAGAGGGAACTAAATTAAAAAACTCACTAATGAGACATAGGTTTGTATGACCCTCCTAATTCGCTATGACCAGCAGTCTACACTGAAGATTTCCAACTTCCACATTGTCTTAGAAATGTAAAGTAATTTCTCTTTCCTTTTGTCATACCCATACACATGCGTTCATGACCAAAAAATAGAATAAATAAAAAAAGAACCTTGAGACATGCTGCAATGACAAATTTTACGTTAAAAATTTGCCTACCAGCTTAACTTAAAAATACATTTTAGAGCTTTTTAAAGAACACTTTGGATACCTTTTTTTGTAGTACTGGGTGTAGTGTTATTTTCCTCAGATGGTCTTATTCTGTATCCTTTAAATGACAAAGTTAGCACAGTTATCATATATTTCCTAATTTGAATGAAATAAATGTTTAATCATTCAGAATAATGACTTCTAACATCCATGCAACAAATATGCAGGCAGAATTACAAGTGAACATGTTTCTATACCTTGTTTCAGTGTTGAGGTATGTGTGGACGGTCTAGCTGTGACAGTTGTGGCTTTGTGAAAAGTTGGTGTGGCAGTCAAACCATTACCAGTGGAGCTTTCTGTCACATAAAATAATTATCATCTAAAGCTGAATGAGGGACAGTTTATTGTGAGAGAGTAGATTTAAAATATATGTAAGTGCTGTGAAAAAGTCTTTACACTCTTCAGGAGCTCTGATTCTATTCCATAACCATATTTAAAAGTCAGCATATTTGTTTTAAATTCTGTATTAGATGCCAGATGTAGTACATCTGGCATCTAATACAGATGTAGTACATCTGGCATCTAATACAGAATGTAGTACATCTGGCATTAATTAATTGATTAATTAATCGATCAATTAATTAATTGATCGATTAATTTTTAATTAATCAATTAATTTATTTGATTTGAATTGATTTTCCTTTGAATGGTCTGATATCAATACATAAAAGTCTTACATTGATCCTGTAATATATCTTTGTGACTTCACAGAAAGTATTAATTCACAGAAAGTATCTAATTATGTTGCAATCTCTTATTTGAAACTGCTACAACTGCCACACTACACTTGGATGATATGTTAAGAAGACACATTTTGACGAGTGACAAACAGTTTAGTGTTAAGTACGTTAGGTAAGGTACTCTGAAGTGTTTAGGAGTGAATGGATGATCCAGTTAGTACAGAACCCACAGTGGATAAGCACAGGCATAAAAGGGCAAATAGAAAAGAATGGTCTCATACTTTAGTGCTCAAACATGAAAGCCTTGTTATTGTGCTAGGTTTCTATGGTGACCCCTTGGCAACTTCTGCTGTAAAGTGTGTACACTGTCCTCAACTTAAAAATAAACTTATTTAATTTAATTTCATATTAGTTTTACAATTGGATAAAACGAGAAAAAGCAAACAGAGATGGTCTTGTGACACACCTTTAATGCTTGTTAAAAAGCATGTTTGAACACAAAACGACAAACCCAGAAGATATTTCAAACCATGAATAAGGATTTCAGAGGAATGAACTGGATTCCAGGCTGCCACTATTTAACCGCTCTTCTAGGCTATAAGTAAACAAACTTAGAAAGGCTTGAAGTGTTTTTTTATGCAATACAACCACAAATTACAGCATTGTTTCATTATTGTAACACATTATTGCATGTAATAAAGGATCCTAAATTCTCGTCTTTTGCAATTTATCTGTA
Source organism: Poeciliopsis gracilis (assembly GCA_911649635.1). NCBI lineage: Eukaryota > Metazoa > Chordata > Actinopteri > Cyprinodontiformes > Poeciliidae > Poeciliopsis > Poeciliopsis gracilis. The sequence continues at coordinate 5,781,780 of CAJVRI010001403.1, forward strand.
TGTCAAGAACAAAGGTATGTTTGCCTCTTTTATGAAAAAAATTTGCATTTGAACTAGTGGTGTTTGCTTTTTTGATTATGTTGGAATTCTAGAGACTTTTTTCAAAACCCTATAAAACAAGTGAAAATGAGCAGTTAGTCCTCGCAGGATGGATCATTGTCAGTTTTATATGGTGCTGAAATGATAGGCTGGACATTGCGTAGTTATACAAGTAGTTGAAAGATGGTTTACATTATTCACAAATCTATTTGCAAACTGTTTATATGTTGTCTTGGCTAACGAATCTTCTGTGAAGCCAGAAATAAAACACAAGGACTTACCAATGCATTGTGGAGGCTCATAATTATATTTGCCAGTTTTGGTACACTGAATAGCATGATTCCCAACCATGGTGTATCCTGGTTTACATGTGAAAACTACAGTTTCATTATATTTTGGTTTATTGTCACTACTCCAAGAATGTTCGCCATTTTCTATTTCGGTTGGTTTGGAGCAAGTAACAACTGAGAAAATGAGAAAAAGGAAATTGCTGTTACATGTTCAAACATGTAATAGGAACAACTGTGTAGAAAAAAAAAATAGTTAAAACTGAACAAAACTTACTATTACATGATGCCTTTCCAAACCACCCTTTTGGAAGACAGTGTTTGTAGCTTGATCCATTGATCCGGTAACTTCATAAAGACAAAAGAAAAATAAAAGGGATGATAGAATCTGATGAACCTTAAATAAAGTTCAGCTTTGCAAGAAGGGCTTAATATTTAACAATTACCGGTATGCTACTAATTTTATATTTTGCATTTACTCTTTTCAGATAGAGTCATTCTCTTCCCTTTAACTAGGATGTAACCTATCTTTCTTCCCAAAAATAACATTGGCTATGATCTCAAAATCCTCATGGAAGAATGTGGTATGAGCTGATGAAACCAAATTTGAACTACTGGGCCAACATTCCAAGAGATACATTAAAGGTTTAAAAAATCTGGCATTTCACTCAGGTTTTTACTAAACTCAATATTCTCTTACAAAAGCAAAGAACTAAACTGCAGTAGTAAAGTGGAATTTTTTTTTTATCTTAAAACTGTAGTTTAGTCTGGAAATATGTATAAACAGCTCCATAAATCTTATGACTAAAGCCATAGCTGAGGTTGACGTATGTTTTTTTTTTTACAAGTTTTGTTAACTAAACATGTTTTTAAATGTGCATACGTGTCCAAATGAAGATCTTGACAAAGATCAGATTGTTGTATGGTACATAAATGCTGGTATTGCAGCAATCAACAAAAACACTCTGATTAGTCAACTGCAGCAAGTCAAGACATACACTTGATTTTCAGTGATAGCACCATGGCATTTAAGCAAATAATTGCAAAACTTAAATATGTGGAATAATACATACCCTTCTTCACAGCTTACTTTAACCACTGAACCAAACAGAGTACCCTGGCTGATATCAATTTTCATGTTTGACTCTGCTTTAGGGACACCACAGTCTTTCTCTTTGATATAAAAACACACACACAGATTATGTAGAGACAAGATGACCACATAAAGAATATTGGATACTGTGTTCATCAGATGTAATAAACAAATCTACCAGGACTCACTTTTGCAGTTGAGATCTGGCTCAGTCCACTTATTATCAATACAGTTCATGATCCCAGAGCCACTTTCTTTTTCATATCCATTGCTGCACGCTAATGTGACCTCGGAACCCTCTGGGAAATCATTTTTTAGAAGAGATTCTTCGGTGAGAACCATGTTCTCTCCAGCTTCAGGTTTAGAACATTGCGCTAGGAGAAAATAAAAATAAAAATTAAGAAAAAACACACACTATCCTGGTAAAAAAAATCAGCCCCTTGCTCTACACTTCGCTTTGTACAAAGAGTCTGGACTATTGAGAAACGATTGCTTGCTTGAGGTTTGGACTTGACTTGAGTTTTAAATTTTACCCATATGCTACATTTGGCCATGACGTAATGCGCCAGTTCTATGCGATGAGGCTTACAGGAAATGCCCAGCACTGTAAACAACAATCCTCTACTGCCAAGAGAGGCACTCAGGTAAGCTGAACTAGAGGACTGTCAATGTTAAATCAGTATTAGGAAGTGGCAAACACTACTTAATGGCTTTGTTCACTTTCTCCACTGCTAAAACTACAGGCAGGCCACAATTCTAAAGTAGGGCAGAAAATATCATCGTTCACAACTACTCCTTCTGTTCACTGATTGGCCTGGAAGAAATTCTTCCAGAGAAATTCACTTTGATGGGAGAAAATCCAGATGGAGCAGTGAAGTGAGATTAGAAACGAGTGGAACGGCACTGGAAGGCAATAGCCAGGCAATACAAAACTTATTGTGATATCTGGTCATTTTAAAATGCTCCTACAAAATATGTTGTGAAATGCTACTATGCTAAAGAATAAGTTATCATTTTTGTGTGAATACAGCAATCAATCAATCAAATTTTATTTGTATTGCACATTTCAGTAGCAAGGCATTTAAAAAAAAGCACAAAAACACAAAGTCATGCAAGGTTAATTACCTGGAAAAAATATTAACATGACTGTAATTTGTTTGTATGTAACATTCACATTATACAATTCATATGAACTCCAGAGGCATAACTCCGCATGTAAATGAGGATGTAATGTAGGTGAAAACAACAAAAGGCAAACATGTTTTTTTTTAGTAGTAGCACACACCCTAACCTGCTGTGAACGTTTTGTCTTCTAAGCCTTCTCTCTAAATAAAATTGATACATTTCTAATATGCTTAATTTTAAAACGTAATATTCTAGTATTTTTACGTGGCGTTTCAAAGAAAAATCAATTTTAAGAATGTTTCTTAGTAGTAGTTAAAGTCCTGGTTATTTGTCAAAGAAACCCTGACATTATGCAAATAAAACTTAAACAGCTTTTTTATAGCCGACTTCGCCGGTGCAGCATTACTGACCTGCAACATTCCCAATCAATAGGTACAGGATGAGGAGTTTTCCCTGTCTGCGGCTGTCCTGTAAAACCTCCATAACAGGCTGTAGACAGAGAAACAAACTGCCCGGATAAAGCTGCCTGTTCCTCAGTCCAACTTCGTTACAGTGGAAACGCAGCGCGTAAAGTCGCTCCTCACCGTGTAAATGATTCTCCTCCTACTGAAGACTAAGAGTGTCTCTGTTGGTCAAGTCAAACACAGTTACTATAGGCAGAGGCGGGGAGGTTTTCAAAATAATAGTATCGGTTTGGTTATGGAAGTTTCTAATACTGTTATGGAAAACTTTTTCATAGCTTATTGATTTTCTCCAAAGTCAAACAAATAGCTTTCATAAAAATATAACTCCACAGGACCCTAACCCATAAGCAATTTTCAGTTTTGATTACATTGTTTCCTGTCTGTAAGCTGAATTTTAGAAATTAGTAATTCACTTTATTTTGGAAAATACTTCTGGATATGTTTAGAATAGTAGTTTTTGTTGCAGGCTTTTAAGGGGAGGTTTCTCCTTTTACTCACAAATTAGTCAAAAATTCTAACAAGAATAAAATAAATAAATGGAGGTAAGTAGAGTGAAATAATATTGAAATATTCACATGGAAGTGATGGCTAAGACAGGGCAGAAATATTTGTTTTTCTTCACCAGCAGGGGCGCAGTATAGGGGGGAAAAGTTATGACAGTTATAAGGGCCCCTGATCAACAAGGGATATTAATATGTTCAAATTGTCCCTGTACCTGTTACCACACTTACCAACAGGTGAGTCAGTCAGCAGCAGCTCTAGCCCAGTCCCTCCTGACCTGGATCTGCCCTCTCCTGAGTGAAATTAAAGCTGCAGCATGTAACTTTATATAAAAAATTCCCTTCTCACCCACCGCGGGTGGTTCTTATCCTCTGAGCTCGGGTCCTCTACCATATATATATATATATATATATATATATATATATATATATATATATATGCTTTCTCAAAGGGCTGGAAACAGCCAGTCAGTGGCAAGAGAGTTTTAATGCTGTCAATCACAATCTCATGTGGCTACTCATCCTTCATCCCCCTTGCTCTGTGCTATGCTGCAGCTAGCATAGCCTCTTGTGAGTGCTCATTCTAGTCAGCCTAGCTACCAGTGACAGCAGACAAATGATTTTCCAGGAATGGTGAGTTGTTTCTCCACCATTAGTACATTTAGCACGGTGAGTGAATGAAGTTCATTGACAGCACTAAGATCCTCCTCCTGGTTCTGATTGGTTGTTTTGGTTCGAATGTTGCATTACTTTAGCCAGTAATAGGAGTTCAGGGAGGAGGTGGAGGAGATTGATTGTTTTCACAGGTTATCTGCCTCAAAACAAACTGTCACGACATGGTGACAGATTTAACAAATGTGGATAAAAAAATATTTTTTATTAAAGTTATGTACTGCAGCTTAAATAAAATGCAACTACATAGCAGTTTTTAAGAAGTCGGGATTGTTTTATTTGTATTTTGCATGTTACCTATGACTTGCTCGTGGGATGAGACATTTCAGTAATCTAAAACTAATACAAAAAATTTAAGTACTGTATGTAGTCTGCTGCATGTAAAATTTATGAGCAGTAAATATTGTGCTAGTATCAGTATTGGACCAAAGAAAGCAAGGCAGCTAGTTGCAAGCCTTTAAAATTGTGACCCTTTTGATAGGTCAGATAGGCCCAAAAATTTGTAACAGCAGTTGCGTGGGGGGCCCAATTTAATTTTTTGTCCTGGGGCCCAAGATTTCTGGCAGCGCCCCTTCTCACCAGTCATCCTTAGCCTCATCAGGCTTAAGAAACAAAGTTTTCCTCCAAATGCTGCAATTGCAGAAAGTGGAATCCTTTCCATTCCTTTCCAATCTGTCAACATGCCGTTTTTAATCATTAGCTGTTCTTGAAATGTGTCTGTGAGGAAAAACAAAATACAATAATAAAATCTGAATTATTTTAATATAAATGTCAAACTGGCAATGACTTAATCCTTAAACTACTCCACCCTTTTCAAAGCACATAAACCAGTGAAACAAGTGTGAGTCACTCTGTAGTTTTGACTATTGTTATGGATACAGCTGATCATTTTTTTCCAATAGGAGGTAGTGACTGATTGCCTCACACACGCATACAGTTACATTCCAAGGAATCCGGCACCCATTTTGAACCACAACCGCGTTGACAGGGACTTTCTTTTTCTCCACCCAGTGTTACCAGAGGAACACCCAGACATAAAAGCTTTGTTACCAGGCAACATAAAGCGTTGTGCCCTCTATTTTGACACTAGAAGGATTTTCTTATCCAAAGTTGTCCAAAAACATAAAATTTACTTTTAACACAATATTTCTGATGAAACACATCACTCAGCTAATACATAATGCTTAAATTATCTTCAGGTTTGGTTTAGAAGTTGAAAAATGTAACGACTGATTATGTAAGGTCTGTAAAATGTGATCTGTGAAAACAGTACTGGCCTCTATTGCCTTGTAAGGCATGTAAAAATATACCAGCATTAGTAGGCGCAGGTTGGTGCATGGCAGGCTTTTCTTATCTCTCTCAACACTCTGTCCAAGTGAAGGATCAAGACACCTCCCTTTCTCAGCAGCTTACAAGAATGCATCTGTTTCTCCTCATGTCTGATAATGGGGAAAACATGTTTCCAAAGTATATATATTGACCTTTGGCTGGATAATTCACCTGCTTTTAGACATACCAACAAAGTGATGTAAAAAAACTGACTTAATATAATCATACTACTCGTCTCATGTTTCTTCACATGGCTTTTATTTGTTCTTTGCAGAATGCTTATGTTTTTATCACACACTTCACTGCTTCAACAGCTTCATCTTGGGTATAACGTTTAATTCCCATCCATTTTTCACAAAACTCCTGGCTGAAACAGTTTCATTTTAATATGAAACTGTTTCATCTAGGAATTTTTACATCTTAGCTGTAAAATCCTATCTGTTAAATACATATATATATTTAAAAAAAAAACAATACCAAAAGCTAAAATTGACTAATTTGTGGCACTTAAGAGTTTCATTACTCATACCATGTTTTATTTAAAAAGTAGTAAGTGTAGTATTACCTTATAAAGTGCAGCACGAAAAAAAACTTATTTTAAGTCCAATGCTTTAAAAAATAATCGCACGTTCCCTTCACTTGCACAAAAATGCTGAATTTTACATGGGAGTTAGCGACATCTAGAGCTGAAAAAGATGAACTGCACCAAAAAAAAAATTAAATGACGAAAATATGATTCAACTTATACACTCATGAGTTTTTGTTTGTTTGTTTGTTTTTTCCTTTTACCATAAACTGCTGATCATTCTATATATGCAGGGAATTTACCATGATTATGATCACTACTGTTATATCCCTCCTAGAGTCAACATTAAGAGTGTGCACTACAGTTATTGCAGATGGAAGTCATCACTGATGGAAGTCATTGATGGAAGAGGCTATTTTCATTGTTGCTGGAGACTTTAATCAGGACATTATGAAGATGGTTCTCCATCTTTTGCATCAGCACGTGGACTTTGTACCTAGAGGTTAGAGTCGCTGTGTCCAGGGCTCACAGCCTGCTACCACATTGTTGTAAGGGTGGCAGGAGGGAGAACAACCCCTAACCATGTTCTGCCTGCTACCCTCTGGGAAAAGGTTCAGCAGCTTCAAATGCAGAGCAAACAGATTCCTCAACAACTTCATCCTTCATGCCATACTAAACTCGCATTAATTGAATGCTTTATTGTATATATTGTATTTATATTGATACTTTCTTATTATTATTTTATTATTATCTATTTTTACTATTGTAGCCTTGCAACAAAAATTTGTTCCCAACATGTACATTTTTAAATGTACAATTGAATGACAATAAAGTCTGTCTATGTCTAGATTTTTAAATGTGACCTGAATCTAAACAGCCAGGCTGTATTCATCCAATCTGAACGCCATTGATAATCGACAAATGTCACCATTCTGTGTCCTGATGCGCTCAAGCGGGAAGAAAAACAACAACCAGGAAGGACTATAATGAGGATAAAGTTGTTAATGAGCTCGCTCGGGTCAGACAGCAACTTGAAAATTGCAAAATATGCTCCATTAGCACCCACTTCTGTATCCGCAAGCAGGTTCTATGTGTGATGTTATTATGCCTTCTGCTTTGCATGTGGGACAATTAGAGGTTGTTTGCAGTTCGCACTAGAGATCACATACAAGTCACATATATTTAGAAGTGTAAACAACCATGTCAAAAAAAAATTCTGATTTCACAAAAAATCGGACTTCAGTTACTTCAAGTTGCATTGCAAATTTTTTGTCTTCATAATTCAACGCTTTGAAATTGCGCTTCTGTCTCTGAAAACTCAGGAGGTGATCAGAACATTGCTCCTGTTTTAACCCCATAGCTTTTTCAACAGTGTTGCAATGAGATGTAGTTTGTATAAGGAGCCCAGCAGGTTTCCAGTTCCATCGAGTGTTTGCTAATTGTTGCTAGTTTGAAGGAGCTGACTTGGGGTGTCATTGGGGTGCTATGTGAGGCGGAAGCTACACCTTGAAAAGAGGAGGAGCTGTGCCGCCGTTCCCTAGACGTTTGGCAAAGCTGAATGGTCGCTGTGGGAGATTTAACGATTTCTCAAACATGCATGAACGAATCAGGTCAACAAACCAGGTACATGTTTGATGACAGAATGCAATTATAACATGATGTAAAGATTACAAAGTCAGAAACCATTAGGCTAGGGAAAAAAGAAAAATTCATTCATGGTTCCAAAAACTATAAAAGTGACCTCTAACATGTAGTACAGGCATATTGACGTATGATCACTTTTTGTGAAGGAAATTTGCAATCTTCTGTTACACACCTTCAAAAGGATATAGGCTACCGTATTTTCCAGACTATAAGTCGCTCCGGAGTATAAATCGCACCAGCCATAAATGCATACTAAAGAAGAAAAATACATATATGAGTCGCACCGGAGCATAAGCCTCATTTTTGAGGGAAATTTATCTGATAAAATGCAACACCAAGAACAGACATGTCATCTTGAAAGGCAATAAAAATAGAATAGGGGCAACAACAAGCTGTATTATTGTACAGTATGCTAATGTTAAATGACAACAAACTGAGAACGTGCCTGGATACATTCCCTCAGTTTTTCCAGAAAAGTAAAACACTTCAAACTTTCAACATAGAATAAATAGCTCAACATAGACTTCTATTTTTTATCCATTAGCCGTATTTCACAACAGCTTCATCCCTCATACCATAAGACTACTAAACTCCCATTAATTTAGCATTTTATTGTTGTATTAAGTCCCTTTAATGTTAAAAGAGACTTAGTGTTTCATAAACATATTTATCTTTACATATGAATACTACATGTACTACACTCATTCTTCTATTGTCAGAAATAGAAGATTTTTTTCTATCTTATCTGAAAATGTTTCATTTTAAGGATGATGATTTGAAATTTTTCTCAAAAAAGTGGTTTGTTATTGTTCTGTATAGTAGACAAAAAATCCGATAGTAAACGTTCACGAAAAGAAAGAATTTTCACCAGCCACCATTGAAGTCTGTAAAACTGAATTAACTCCACTATGTTGTTCCTGGACAACTTGGATTATGTATCTGTCCTGATAAAACATCACAAAACAGAAAAACCTGGAAACTTTCAGACTTAATAGTCATCAAGAACTCTAAGATGCGTCTTTTTTTTAATAATTAAAATAATTTCTAACTTAAATAGAAAAAAATGGTTCACAACATAATTAGTAGAAACAAACAAAAAATATTTTAAAATTTTTACTAAATTGGTAAAAACAAATACTGTACAAAAACTTCCTCTGCTGTGTTGACAAAGGAATTAAGCACAACCCACGCATGGAGGCTTTAGTTTGCGATGCAGATGTCACAGGTTATCCAAGGCTTGGTAAGGAGCTCAGAGTTCGGCAGTCCTTCATCTGTAGTAGATGTCCCAGCAGCTGAGTCCAGTTCCAACTGAGAAAGAAACAGAGATAAGAAAGCAAGGACTAACTGTTTATCAGAGTTGCATTTTGATTGTGGTGGGAAAAAAATGTCAATCGGATCAAGAGCTATTTCTTCTTCCTTCAATATGAAAATCATATTAACATTTTATGTTTCACACAGAAAATTACAAGAAGAGAAATTAAGTTAAAACAGTTTAAACAGGATTGTTTGGTAATCTGATAGTCAGAGGTAAAAAAATACATGAAATGGATACCTGACTGAAGAAGGATACTTAAAGACTTCGGAACTGAAATAACTGCAGTGTCTACTATTCTTCAGAGTCATCTGAGCTATAATGTCATAAGATAGAAAATTTGTGTGAGAATTATTGGACAGTTCATTTTTTATCAAAAAGTTAACTGATTTAATGCATTTGTAACCAGCTTTCTATGGAATTAAAGGTTAGTCATTGTAATGAAAATATTTTTGTTTTAAAAAAAAATACTCAAAAGTATTATAAACCAGTAAATTTAGACAAAATTAAGGCTACCTTTTACCCAATTTTATATTACCAAACACTTAGCCGTCTTGAAGCAAGCAGTGATCATTGTCAAGTCTAAACTTTGTATGTTGTATCTTCACATCAAGAATAGATGACAAAACAAAAAATCCTGAACATCTTTCAGCCTGGCTAAAAGTTTATGAAGCTTTTTCTAAGGCTTTATGACTCCAGTGAAGTACACAACCACTTATCAATCCAGATGATTGTTTTTTCTGGTTTTTATAATTTCCAATGAAATCCTAATTTCAATGACTTGTCTTTTTACATTTTTTTCAGGTATTTTTTTCATTATTATAAGTGGTTTGATGATATTACACATTTGTGCAAACAATAAGAAATCTGTAAATGGGTTGTATTTAGTTTCAAGTAAAGAATCTCAAACATTATTGCATAGTAGTTCATGTGCTTTTTCCTCCTTGGCAGTATGTTTTATTTTCACCCAGTTACACAGAGATTAACAGCAAAGTTTTAACCTGCCTAAGTGTTTTTACTTTAGTCTGATATTAAAACCCAACAAACACCATAAAACCCTTGAAGATGAATGCTTGTACATTTTTCAGGGATTTTCCGTTAATTTAACACTAAAATGGAATCAAAGTGTTCAACTTTACCGTCTATTTACATGTAAACATGCAGAAGTTAAAGGGAGAGAACATGAAATAGGGAAAAGGAGCAAGATGAAAAGCTTAAATATATATATACAGCTCTGATTTTACTTTTTTACATGTTTGAGTAAAATGAACATTGTTCTTTTATTCTATGAACTACTGACAACATGTCTCTGAAATTCCAAGCAAAAACTTAGTATTTAGTTGCAGAAATTTAGATATGGTCAAATAATAATAATAATAATAATAATAATAATAATAATAATAATAATAAATGCAGTGCTTTCAGTCCTCAACTAATGCAAAGAAATCAAGTTCATATTCATTTAGAAACAACAATTCTGATGTTTTAACCCAGAAACATTTCAGAAATCAATATTTGGTGGAATAATGATGAGGTTTTCGTTGGGGATCAATGCTTTGGTTTCTTAATTTTTGTCAGTGCTGTATATAAAGACATCCAGTTATTTGTAAGTTTAAAATACAATAGCTCACCATCGCCTCCAAATAAAAAAGATGCAGCAAAGAAGTGCAAGTGCACAGCCAACTGTGAAGGAAATGAAAGAAAAAAGATTTCTGATAATTTTGCATTTCAGTCACAGAAAATGATAATATTCATTTCAAAGAGACACTTTCATTCATGTTACCTCCCACAGCTATCAACAATAGGTTTAAAGGAGGTGTACTTTCTGCAATGACAAAATAATGTTAAAACCAAACCCAGATTTTACTCTGGTCTGCAAGTACAAAACAGTGGTAAATGGATTTACAAAATTACAGCAAAGATCCAATTAAGTATTTATAAGGAAAACATCAACATTGTTCAATATACACAATTCTTCGGAAAACTAATGAAAAATTACTCCTGCTTAGGTCAAGACACATCCACTTATAATTCTCCAAACATGCCACATTACTTGTGCGATTCTTTCGTAATGCAGTGACTCACCAAGGTCGTCTCCAGAACGGTGATCAATGTAGAAGTTTGCAACTTCTGCATTGTCTGAGAAATCTATCATTTATTTACTGCTGAGGTACCAGAAAATTCACTTGATTGTGATACAAAAAAAAAAAAAAGGAAAAACAAACTGGTGTAGTGACAAAAATTTTAGATTAAAACTTTGCTTTCCAACTTTGGTTAAATATACATTTTAAAATTTTTTAGAAGAAAACTTTTGATACTTTTTAATAAGGTGGATGCTGATGCACTGGTTGCAGTAATAGTTTCATCAGATGATATTTTGTAGACTTTAAATGACAAAGTTAGCATAATTCTTATTTATTTCCTAATTTGGATAAAATACATTTTTCCCCAAAATTCCCCAAAACTCCCTACTGAGGCTGCTACCCCCACGACCCGACTCAATATATAGATGTGGTAAGAAAGTCTCTTACAAATTATTTTTCGTTCAACTTTATATAAATATATATTGTCCTCCAGTGAATGTGTCACAAAGTAAAATAAAAGTGCAAAAATATTCTTGTTACGTATTGTCAAGAAAATTGGAGATCATTCCACTTTCCCCTGCTGGAGATTTTAGTTAACAGTAACAACAAATAAAGTTACCTTTAAAATTAGTCACACAAATGACATCTAGATCACACAGTAGACCCAGGCTGCAATAAAATAAACCTGGCTGTGTGTGTTGTTTTTGTCTCCTCCAAACTTAGCTTTAATTATACTTATTTTTCCTATGTAATCATAAGAAATCATAGTCGGAGAGAGAGACGAGACAGGAAGAGCAGGTTACCTGAAAAAAGAGAAAGTTAGTTTCCAGCTTGCAGATGTATAAAAATAACTGAGACCAGTCCTTATTTAAAAGCATAAAGGTTTAAAAGGATGAAATCTAAACATTTTGAGCAATTAGATGAGATTTAAAGTAAAGTACTCATATTAATATTGGTTTACTTTTCACAATACTTATATTTACACTCTCACTTGTGGGAAAACTTACAAGTAAAACAAGTAACTGTAACTTTGGTATCAAATAACAATAAAAGAGTAATAAGTTGTGGTTATAATAAAATTATAAATTAATGCTAAATCAGAGAAACTAAAATGGTTATGAATGTGATTCTAACATTGAACTTGAAATGGTGTAAAACATGTAACTGCTATTAAAGATCACTGATGATGTGTTGGAGGTGGATCGTAGGTGAAAGGTTGGGGGTAAAATGGGGACTAACGTGAAAGCAGAGATGACCAACACCTTATAAGGACATAGATTGTTGAACAACTTAAACGTGTCAGAGAAAGGGCATGGGAGGAACGTTGAGCAACCCTGAGACATTAGCCACGATATCAGGACAAAAGGTCTGTAAGACCTCTAAGACCTTTTGTCCTGACAGATGAACAGATGAGATCAGTTCATCTGTCCAAACGGTTACCCAATAAAACAAGCACAGCAACAGTGTTAGCCAATGCAAATGCACCGAAAGCGGGTATATAAGGGGAGAAAAGAAAAGAGGAATCTTTGGTTGGATCCTCCAGGCAGCTTCGAGCCAAGACCGAGATGGACAAAGAACTCTGCAGCTGAAGAAGAGCCGGGGCCACAGAGCCGAAGACTGTCCTGCGCAGGGGGACCAATCCATCAGTCCCGCAACATGTGGCTTCAAATCGCACTTCTCTCATCGGCTGGGTTCAGACCCCAAAGACAAAGATGAAGACCCCAAAGGAAAAGATGAAGACCAAGGCAAAGATAAAGACCCAAGACCTGTGTGATCTCATCATCGATGCAGAGATAACAGCTCATCAGATCAACAGAGATCCCTGCCTTCATCGATCAAACACCTAAAACAAAATCCTTGGGACTCAGCCGAGTCTCTAAAACCAACTTGATTCAGTAACAAGTGCAAGTTGTAAAAAACAGAGAAGGAGCGACCGTTTACAGATGTGCTCTGTGAAACTAGTTGGCTGTAGGCTGCTCAATCTGGCTAATTCACAAGGGGAAGAAGGGTGAGAAATCTGGATGTAGGTCTTAGAAATCAGGTGAATCCTTTCTCGAAACCAGCTTAAACAGAGTTTACTTCAGTTCTGGATAGGGTAAATCCTAGCAGATTTGGGAAACTCAATTGACCCGTTAGATGGAGAGCTGGTAGCACATCTCCCCTCTCAGAAGAGGAAGTAGTGACTGAGAGAATAGAAAGTGAAGGAAGGGTGGCAACGACAGTATTCTATACATTGTTTTGTTGCAGGCGTATAAATGAAATACTTTTTGATGTAATTTTGCCTTCTGTGGTCTATTCTGTGACAAAGGATTCAGCTGCAATCCTCCTGAGTTCATGTCTTCTGCATTTTGACATATTCGAAATATGCAACATGAGGCTAATTTTAATTTGGCATGAACAACACATTTATCTACAACTGACATTCATCCACCATCCATTTGTTTCTAGGTTTAGTTCTTAGTAATTGAATATGTTGCAACTTTTTATGCAAAACTTATCTCCGTTTATATATGTTAGCAAGACACATTTTGACAAATGATCAACAGGTTAGGGTAAAATAACTTTCATATTCAAGGACTCACCCTTGCAGATTAGATCTGGCTTAGTCCAAGTCCCATCAACGCAGGTTATGATCTCAGAGCCACTTTCTTTTTCAAATCCATTGGCGCACTCATATTTGACTTTGGTACCATCTGGGAAATCTTCTCTTTGGAGGGATTCATTCGTGAGAACCATGTTCTCCACACTTTTAGGTATGGAGCAATATCCTTGGAGGAAATAAAAATCTTGCATGAGCCTCGTAATTGAGCAGCATTTCATCTGCCATTACCAAACATTGATGATGCAGCCTTCTAACAAGACCACCAAGGCCCCATAAAGACTTATATAGTAATCGTAGATTTTCAATGTTATTAATTTTTTTCAACTCAATAACTTCAGATCATGTTGTCAACCATTTCCTTCCCTTTGTGATCACTCCTTTACTTTCAGTTCTTCTAAAGTTAGGTTTATTGTTGACAACTGGGGCCAGGTGTGCGCCTGCTTGGGGACCTACAAATATTTGTGGGGATTGCTCTGCATGCACCATCTTTCACTTAAATTGTACTTTTGCATTTCAACTCATTGTATGATTACAGAGCAGGTTGATCTTTACCAGCATTTCTATGAACCCTCTCTGAGGATTCATTTCTGAAGAATCAGATTTTTTTTTTTAACTGGCCACATGGGCTGGTGGAGAAAACTATTCATTGTCCTCACAAACATTTCACAAGCCACTGTTTTCTTACCACATTCCACATTAAGTGGCTCTCATTGTGCTTAACTGGAACCTAAAAGCTTCAGAAATAGCTTGACAAATTTTTCCAGATTGATAGATATCAGAGATCTTGTCATCTCATCTTAAGATAAGATGAGATGACATCTTATTTTAAATCTAATAACTCTTTTCTAATAGCTTCTTTTCATAAATAAATAGAATAAAAAAAAAAAAAGACATCCACCAAAACGCTGAAAGGTTTGTGATTTTTCAAATTGCAGGGTTACTTCTTCACCACAATCATAATATGTTGCTTTTTTAGTTCTTCATAGACATGTTGTCAGGGAGTCTCAAAGTATATTTGATGCTCCATATTAGTTCGGTGTGAAATCTACAAAAGGCTGAAAATGCAGTGATATTATCCTCTAATAAATGTGTCACAAAGTATAACATAAACACAATAATAAACGATGCTGGGATTTGTGCTTTTATTGTACATACATTGATTTGTGGTTGAGCTTTGTAGTTGTCTCTCATATATAAAACCACAACTCCCAGGATTATTTTATTACTGAGGCACATTATTGAAAATATTGTAACAAGATATTTTAATTTCTCTTCTTTTACAATTTCACTGCAAAAACAAGAGTAAGTTTGTTTCATTTATGGAAAAATATGTTGGTAAAGGACCATCTGGGAATGTGCATTATAAACTAGCTAGGGCTATAAATGTTATAATTTGTTTAATCTTAACACTTATTCCCATCCAAATAAACAGTAAAGACAGAGAATTTGCATTTCAACTCATGCTATGGTTTGCTTTTTTGATCATGTTAGAATTCCGATGACACTTGTTCAAAAACCTGTAAAATTAATGAAAATGAACCATTAGCCATGTTGCAGTAAGGGTTTCATCTCGGTATGGATTATTGTTAGTTTTATACAGTGGTGAAATGATGGGTTGGACAATGAGCTAATTTCCAAATAGTGGAGAGATGATTTGTGTTATTCACAAATGTGTTTTCAAGCTTTTTCTAACTTATCAAAGCTACCTGATCTTCTATGAAGCTTGAAAAAAAAGCACTAGAACTTACGGACACATCGTGGTGGCTCAGAATCATATTCAGCAATGTCAGTACACCTAATGATTTCATTCCCCAACAAGGTGTATCCTTCGTGACATGTGAAATGTATAGTTTCTTCATATTTTGGTTCACGGTCACTTTTCCAAGAATGTTCGCCATTTTCCACTTTGATCGGTTTGGGACAGAAAAGAGCTGGAAAAATTGGGAAAATAATAACAAAAAATTGCTGTTTCAATCAAAGTCAAAGTTTATTTATATAGCTCATTTTTAACAGCCTCAGGAGAACAAAGTGCTTCATAACAAACACTACATCGCAGGCAAATAAATGATCAAATAAAATTACGTTTAGCAAAAATATAAAATTAGCAAAATTTCAAATGGATGAAAACCAAAACTACGTAGTTTTAGATGAAGCAATTTACCTCCATCCTTCCATTTTAGGCACGAAGTGCTTCAGTCAACTGTGTTGAGAAAACAGAGAATATTTCAAACTGATCAACACTTACGGATACAGTCTGTGATTCCAAACCATCCTTCGTCCATGCAATCTTTGGTGTTCGATCCACGGAGCCGGTAACTGTATAAAGATAAAGGAAGTCATAAAGACAGATACAATCTGTTGAGCCATGAATAAAAAAGTTTAGTACGCGAGTCAGATTTAAGAATTAAAGATTATGGTAAATTTTCTATTTACTCTTTTGGAGTCATAGTTTGCAGACAGGATCCAAACGCCCCGTCTTTTCAGTAGGATGTAGGCTATATTTCTTCCCAAAATAACACTGACTATAAATTTTATAAAAGAGTAAGTTTTCTGTTTTAAAGAATAATTGTAAAGCACATACACACACCTACTTATGACATGTTTCTCAATGTCATAAAGAGGAGGAAAAAAACTAATAAAAAAACACTTCTGCAGTTGGCAAAGCAGGGTTTCCACCAGAAAACGTCAGAAAACGTCAGAGCCCGGGAGCCCTGTGGTAGGGGCACCGAGGCGGCCCATCCTGTTTTTGTATTAGAAGATGTTAAGCTGACAGAAAATTTAAAAATATGAAATGTTACAGGAAGATATCGCCAGTGAAATGCTATTTACACCCACAGCAATAGTCTTAAAAGCAACAAATAAAAAAAAATACAATTAAAATGAGTAAAGGTAAAGCCTGGCAGGCCGCCCAGCTCATAATACACTGGGGGAAATGCTGCAAAAGAATAAAGGATTACCTATAGGTGCTAATTAGTAACACAAAACAGGAAAATTTGAGGTAATATCACCGTTTTAACAAGTTTTCTACCATAGAAAATGAGCGCAAGATGCTTTTGTTTTGATCAGCATTATATGAAAATAGGGGGCCCAGCATAAATAAGTTGCTTTTCTCATACAGCAGTTAGATGGAATGGAAGGAGAGCGAAAAACCGCTCTAGTGTCCAAGAAAAGAGTTACTATAGGATTATTGACGTGTGGATTGGAATTTTCTTCAATAAAATACTGTAGAAATAATGACAACACATGAAACATACATTGTTGTTTTTTTAATTATAGTATTAATATTAATAGACCTTTATGGACTATAAATAATTATAGACTAATATAAACATATTTAACCTCAGCTCTTATAATAAGAAATTATATAACAACTCCTAGAATGGCACTGGAGATAAAATAATAGTTTCTCAACCTAGTTCACCTACCTTTAGCACCCATTGAGAAACAGTGAAATTACCACTACTACACAAGGCATGCTCCATTACGGGTGAAGAAAGTAGTCATTTTTTATGTCTAAAATATCAGGAATGTAACTCAGTTGGTTAACTCAGATTTTTTTTTTACTGAACATTCACATATAAAAATAACTTAACTGAACTCATAAAGCAAGAAATTTGTATAAAAAGATACTGTGAAAAAATGTATAAACAGCTCATTACTCACTTCAACTCTATCAATTTTCTATTTAATCTCAAATTTTACTAATCCACACAAACCTTTCACCAGCCACTTTTTTTTCCCTGTGTGTGCAACATCATCGGTGAGCTATTTCAGAGAACCTACATCACATTCCATATTTTTAACATTTGATGTGTCTCTCATTGAGTATTACAGTTTAAAAGCGTCAGAAATAGCTTAATAACTTGTCCAGACTGATTTAAAATGACTTAAATCAGGTCAAAATGTGTTGGTTTTTAAAAATCTTTATAGCAATGTTGTAAGGGAGTTTTCACACACTGTTGCTGATATATTGGCCCATTCTTCCATGCACATCTCCTCTAGAGCAGGAATGTTTTGGGGCTCTCGCTGGGCAACACAGACTTTCAACTCCCTTCAATGGTTTGCTATGAGGTTGAGATCTGGAGATTGTAATGCTTCTTACGAAGCTACCCCTTTGTTTCCCTGGCGATGTGTTTGGGATCATTGTCAAGCTGAAAGATTAGCCTACGTTTCATCTTCAATCCCCAAGCTGATGGAAGAAGTTTTGCAAACAAAATTTTATGATACATGGAACTGATATACAAAGATCAGTCATCCTTGTCCAGTTGCAGAGAAACAGCTTCAAAGCATGAAATTACCTTCCCCATGCTTCACAGCAGGTATGGTGTTCTTTGGATGCAACTCAGCATTCACTCTCCTCCAAACACAACTCAAGTTTGTACCAAACAGTTCTACTTCGGTTTCATCTGACCATGTGCTCTTGGTCAGATGAAACCGATGCTCTTGTGGAACATCCAAATGCTCTCTAGTAATGTTCAGATGGGCCCGGATGTGTACTTTCTTAAGCAGGGGAACGTTTGACTCTGCAGGATCTGAGTACCTGGTGGTGTAGTGTGTTACTGATAGTAGCTTTTGTTATTTTTCTTCCTCCGCTAGTGGCTCGTATTTTTTACAGTAGGCAGAGAGGAAAGAGGGCGAGGAGAGGGGGGAAGACATGCGGCAAAGGTCGACGGGACCGGGAGTCGAACCCACGACGCCCGCGTCAAGGACTGAGGCCTCCAAACGTGGGGCGTGCTAACCCCCTGCGTCACCACAGCACGCCCCGATATGTAAGCAGGGGAATGTCTGACTCTGCAGGATGTGAGTATGTGGTGGTGTAGTGTGTTACTGATAGTAGCTTTTGTTACGTTAGACCCATCCTTCTGCAGGTCATTCTGCTCCCCTCCCTAGCTGTGTGTGTGTGTGCATGGTTGTTTATGTTGTGTGAAGAAGAAAGTCACACTTAGTTCTTCTTTTAAGCTTTTCATGTTATTTTCTTCAGTAGATCTTGATGCAACTGCCACAACACCAAAGGCGAGTAGTTGAGCAGGATTTTTCAATTACGTTGGATTGTTTAACACCGTGCAGTGTGAAAGTGAACCATACCAGCTAAAATGTTACAAATGTTGTAATTTCAGTCTTCAGTCCCCAATTGAACTAAGTCTACTGAACTATAAGGTGTGAAAAAACCCTTAGTGGAGTTATTGCAAGTCAACGCATACACTTAATTTTCTGAGATAACACAATGACATTTAAGCAGATAATAATGGAATTTAAACACTTGGAATCATACATACCCTTCTTCACAGGTTACTATAACCATTGCACCAAGTAGAGTACCCTGGCTGGTATCAAATAACATGTGCGGTTTTGCTTCTGGCAGAAGACAGTCTATCCCTTTGATATAAAGAAACAACAAAAACAAGACAAACAAGCAAATAAAAATGTAGACATTATTGTAGGATTACATGGAGCCAAGATGACCATGAAAGGCATGATGGATGACTGTTAGATGTAAAATGCAAGTTAAACAAGACTCACTCTTGCAGATGATATCTGGCTTGGTCCACTTCCCATTGATACATCTAATGATTCCAGTGCCACTTATTTGATCACATCCGATTTTGCACTCATATCTGATCACAGTACCACTTGGAAAAATGGTTTTTAGGAGGGAGTCAGCAGTGAGAATTGCATTCTTTACATTTTGAGGTGTGGGACAGTTAGCTAGGAGGAAATAAAAATGAAGAAAAATCACACACAAACACACACACACACAAAAAAAAGCAGAGCTGTTGTTGTGGTATTTGTTTATTTAAAAATTATTCTGAAAAATATGTTTTAGAAACAAATTAGTTGAAAATTATATTTGAAAACGCAAAAGTGTCAAATGTTTGGACATGAGGATTGTGCATGCGGAAAATTTCTGGATGTAAACAATGGCATGCAAGGTGTCTGTGTTACGCCTCTATGAAAGGGGAGTAATAAAAACACGGACACAATGTTACTCTTTGCATGTCCGGTGTTATAATGGAGCGTAACCGTTACGTTCCCCTGCATTCCAACAGACAAAACAATCGAGACTCGAGCGACCAACAAACTCTCAGAACATTCGATTCAAAAGGTTAAACTTTTCAAGAACCACAAACAAACATGGGCGGAAAAGCAACAAAGAAAAGTAACATTAATGAAAAATTAATTTCTTTTAATTTCTTTAAACTTAGGCTACCTTTTGCCATATCTGTACCGTTATGTCTGTAGCGCTGAACTTGACAGACCAGAATAATCGATCGCAAATCATTAGCTCGTTTTCCTTTTCCGTTCTTTAATATAGTTTTATAACTACTACATCTGTATTTATAAATCTGATGAAGTCAGTGCCTCACCAGCTATGAACCTAAATAGACATCCTGGGAATCAGGGAAGGAAATTTAGCATGTTCTCCATTGCTCACAGTGGCTGGTGAAGAAAACATTTCATCGACTTTTTCCCCAGCCACTTTTTTTTGTCTTTGTGTTGTCATCCGTTCTTAAAATTACTTTGATCACCTTACAATGTGTTGCTTTTTCAGATATTTATAGCCAAGTTGTCAGGGAGTTTTAGCATATATTTAATGCTCATTATCAAAAGAGGGGGCAATAATTTTCATAGAACATAATATAAATATACATTTTACTTTACTTTACTAATTGGTCTTTTCAAATTCTCCTTAGGTGTGAGTGTGTGTGTGTGTGTGTGTGGTTGTTTGTCCTGTTTGTCTCTGTGTTG
Organism: Poeciliopsis gracilis; assembly: GCA_911649635.1. NCBI lineage: Eukaryota > Metazoa > Chordata > Actinopteri > Cyprinodontiformes > Poeciliidae > Poeciliopsis > Poeciliopsis gracilis. The sequence continues at coordinate 5,802,204 of CAJVRI010001403.1, forward strand.
CCCTGCGACAGACTGGCTACCTGTCCAGAGTGTACCCTGCCTCTCGCCCGGAACGCAGCCGGAGACAGGTACCGGCAACTCCCGACCCCGTTAGAGAGAAGGGTGACGGAAAATGGATGGATGGATGATTTTGTCACAAAGTACAATATAAGCAGAATAATAATCAATGCTTGGATTGTGCTTACATTGTATACACTTTGATTTGTGGTTGGGATTTTTAGCTCTATTATATAAACAACCATAAACCACGGGATATTTTTTTGGGGCGGGGGTTTTCGGCACATCATTAAAAATATTGCAACAATAGATTCTAACTTATCCTCTTTTGCAATTTCACTGGAAGAACAAAAGTAAGTGTGTCTCTTTTATGGAAAAATATGTTGTTAACGGGCCATCTGGGAACATGCATTGCAAACCACCTAGAGCTATAAATGTCATAGTGTTCATAATTTGTTTATATTTAACACTTGTCCCCATTCAAAAAAACAATAGAGAACAAAAGCATCTTTTACTTTTTTGATCACATTAGAAATTCAATGACATTTGACAAAAACCTATGAGATAAATTAAAAAATAACTGGTAGTCATAATGTTGTTAGGTTTCCATCTCAGGATGGATCATTGTCAGTGTTATACAGTGGTGAAATGATAGGCTGGACAATCAGTAGTGGAAAGACGATTTGTGTTATTTGCCAGCTTTTTGTATCTTGTCTCAGCTAACTGATCTTCTGTGAAGCCTGAATAAAAGCACAAGAACTTACTGACGCATCGTGGTGGCTCAGAATCATATTGAGCAGTTTCAGTACACCTTATGGTTTCATTCCCAAACAAGGTGTATCCTGTGTTACATGTGTAACGTATAGTTTGTCGATATTCTGGTTTATGGACACTATTCCAAGAATGTTCGCCATTTTCCACGTTTGTCGGTTTGGGACAAGTAACAACTGCAAAAATTGGCAAAAGAAAAAGAAAATTGCTGTTTCAGGTACAAAATACTTTAGTTGAAAAAAGAAGAGAATAATTGAAACTGAACACCACTTACCTTCACAATTTGCAGTTCCAGACCATCCTGTGTCAAGACACTGTTTGGAGCTCTGTCCATTGAGCCGGTAACTGCATAAAAACAAAAGAAGTCATAAAGACTGTCATAGTTTGCTGATGGGATGCAAAAAACCCAACCTTTCAGGAGGTAGTAAGCTATATTCCTTATCAAAATAGCGATGGCTATATAATCTATTTTATGAAAGAAAAACTTTTGGAGGGGACCCCCTCGGGGTGGCCGCCCAAGGGGGTCCCCTCCTCGGGCTGCCACCTTATCGTGGTGGAGGGGTTTGAGTGCCCCAATGATCCTAAGAGCTATGCTGTCGGGGGCTTCATGCCCCTGGTAGTGTCACCCAAGGCAGACAGGTCTTGGGGGAGGGACCAGACAAAGCGCAGCCCGAAGACCCCTATGACGACCACAAACTTTGGATTTAGTGTTCCCTCGCCCGGACGCGGGTCACCGGGGCCCCACTCTGGAGCCAGGCCTGGAGGTGGGGCACGTTGGCGAGCGCCTGGTGGCCGGGCTTTAACCTATGGAGCCCGGCCGGGCTCAGCCCAAAGAGGAAACATGGGTCCCTCTTCCAATGGGCTCACCACCTATGGGAAGGGCCACAGGGGTCGGGTGCATTGTGTGATGGGTGGTGGCCGAGGGAGGGTGTCCTGGCGGTCCAATCCTCGATTGCAGAAACTGGCTCTTGGGACGTGTCACCTCTCTGGTGGGGAAGGAGCCGGTGTGTGAGGCTGAGAGGTTCCGGCTAGAAATAGTCGGTCTCACCTTGACGCATGGCTCTGGTTCTGGAACCAGTCTCCTTGAGAGGGGCTGGATGTACTTCAAATCTGGAGTTGCCCACGGTGAGAGGCATCGAGCAGGGGTGGGCATACTTGTTGCTCCCCATCTTGGCGCCTGTACATTGGGGTTCACCCCAGGGAATGAGAGGGTAGCCTCCCTCCGCCTACGGGTGGGGGGACGGGTTCTGACTGTTGTTTGTGCTTGTGGGCCGAATGACAGCTCAGCTTACCCACACTTTTTGGAGTCCTTGGAGGGGGTACTGGAGAGTGCCCCTCCTGGGGACTCCCTCGTTTTGCTGGGGGACTTCAACACTCACGTGGGCAATGACAGTGAGACCTGGAGGGGCGTGGTTGGGAGGAATGCTCCCAACCACGGGAGGGTGTCCATATGTGCACTTGGCACCAGGACTCCCTAGGCCGCAGTTCGATGATCGATTTTGTCATCATTTCGTCAGATCTGCGGCCGTATGTCTTGGACACTCGGGTGAAGAGAGGTGCGGAGTTGTCCACTGACCACTACCTGATGGTGAGTTGGCTCCGGTGGTGGAGGAGGATGCCGGTCAGACCTGGCAGGCCTAAAAGTGTTGTAAGGGTCTGCTGGGAACGTCTGGCGGAGTCCCCTGTGGGACGGAGCTTTAACTCCCATCTCCAGCAGAGCTTCAAACACATCCCGGGGGAGGAGGGGGACATTGAGTCTAAGTGGACCATGTTCCGTGCCTCCATTGTTGAGGCGGCTCATCGGAGCTGAGGTCGCAAGGTTGTCGGTGCCTGTCGTGGTGGCAACCCTCGAACCTGTTGTTGGACACCTTCAGGGATGCTGTCAGACTGAAGAAGGAGTCCTATTGGGCCTTTTTGGCCTGTGGGACTCCAGAAGCAGCTGATGGGTACCGGCGGGCGAAGCGGCGTGCGGCTCAGGTGGTTGCTGAGGCAAAAACTCGTGCGTGGGAGGAGTTCGGCGAGACCACGGAGAAAGACTTCCGTATGGCTTCGAGGCGATTCTGGTCCACCATCCGGCGTCTCAGGAGGGGGAAGCAGTGTAGCACCAACACTGTTTACAGTGGGGGTGGTGTGCTGCTGACCTCGACTCGGGATGTTGTGGGTCGGTGGGCGTAGTATTTCGAAGACCTCCTCAATCCCACCAACATGCCTTCCATTGAGGAAGCTGAGCCTGAGGACTTCGGGTTGGGCTCTCCAATCTCTGGGGACGAGGTTGCCGAGGTAGTTAAAAAGCTCCTCGGTGGCCGGGCCCCGGGGGTGGATGAGATTCGCCCGGAGTATCTCAAGGCTCTGGATGTTGTAGGGTTGTGTTGGTTAACGCGACTCTGCAGTATCGCATGGACATCGGGGGCAGTCCCCCTGGATTGGCAGACTGGGGAGGTGGTCCCCCTGTTTAAAAAGGGGGATCGGAGAGTGTGCTCCAACTATAGAGGGATCACACTCTTAAGCCTCCCTGGCAAGGTCTATTCGGGGGTACTGGAGAGGAGGGTCCGTCGGATAGTCGAACCTCAGATTTTGGAAGAGCAGTGTGGTTTTAGTCCTGGTCGTGGAACAATCGACCAGCTCTACACCCTCAGCAGGGTCCTGGAGGGTGCATGGGAGTTCGCCCAACCGGTCTACATGTGCTTTGTGGACTTGGAGAAGGCGTTCGACCGTGTCCCTCGGGGTGCCCTGTGGGGGGTTCTCCGGGAGTATGGGGTACCGGGCCCTTTGATACGGGCTGTCAGGTCCCTGTATGACCGGTGTCAGAGTCTGGTCCGCATTGCCGGCAATAAGTCGGGCTCGTTCCCAGTGAGGGTTGGACTCCGCCAGGGCTACCCTTTGGCACCGATTCTGTTCATTACTTTTATGGACAGAATATCTAGGCGTAGCCAGGGTGTTGAGGGGATCTGTTTTGGTGGCCTTAGGATTGCATCTCTGCTTTTTGCGGATGATGTGGTCCTATTGGCTTCATTGGGATGTGATCTGCAGCTCTCGCTGCAGCGGTTCGCAGCCGAGTGTGAAGCGGCCGGGATAAGGATCAGTGCCTCCAAGTCTGAGACCATGGTCCTGAGCCGGAAAAGGGTAGAGTGCCTTCTCCGGGTCGAGGGAGATGTCCTGCCCCAAGTGGAGGAGTTCAAGTATCTCGGGATCTTGTTCACAAATGAGGGAAGAAGGGAGCGTGAGATCGACAGGCGGATTGGTGCAGCGTCCGCTGTGAAACGGGCGCTCTACCGGTCCGTCGTGGTGAAAAGAGAGCTGAGTCAAAAAGCAAAGCTCTCAATTTACCGGTCGATCTACATTCCTACCCTCATCTATGGTCATGAGCTTTGGGTAATGATCGAAAGAACGAGATCGCGAATAAAAGCGGCCGAAATGAGTCTTCTCCGTAGGGTGGCTGGGCTCTCCCTTAGAGATAGGTTGAGAAGCTCGGTCATCCGGGAGGGACTCAGAGTAGAGCCGCTGCTCCTCCACATCGAGAGGAGCCAGTTGAGGTGGCTCGGGCATCTGGTCAGGATGCCTCCTGGACGCCTCCCTGGTGAGGTGTTTCGGGCACGTCCCACCGGGAGGAGGCCCCGCGGAAGACCCAGGACCCGCTGGAGGGACTACGTCTCTCGGCTGGCTTGGGAACGCCTCGGGATTCCCCCGGAGGAGCTGGAGGAAGTGGCTGGGGAGAGGGAAGTCTGGGCCTCCCTTCTTAAGCTGCAACCCCCGCGACCCGACCCCTGATAAGCGGCAGAAGATGGATGGATGGATGGATGGATGGATGGATGGATGGATGGATGGATGGATGGATGGAAAAACTTTTGGTTTTCTTTTCAGTGAAATTGCACAGAATAGATACACATCTCTCCATGCTGCCTTTGTTGCACCCATTTACATAGATAGAAAGAATCAGGAGAGTTCTTTTAATTTGCTTCTCTCATGCAGCATTGTACTGGAGTGAGACATAAACATAACACATGTTGCTCAATGTCATAAAGTGAAGGAAAAAAGCTAATTACTAAACCTAAATAATAATAAACTGGCAAATAAAGAATACATTTTTATAGATATCTGCAAAATAAAATAATTAAAGGCAGGTTTCTAGTTTCTGCCATTAGTTTAACAGCCATTATGAAATACATAACTGACTCACAGAAAGGTTATGTCTAACTTCTCATAAATCAAACAAACGAAAATGCTCTTCTGGAGGTCAGAAAAGATTAAATCGTTACCTATAAGAGCTAATTAATGACACATAATAGGACAATTTGGTTAAATATCTGCATTTTAACAGTGTGTTGCAGACAAAATGTCAGGATAGGCTTCTATGTTCTGCCATTAGGTCATTGTACAGACTAAAAACATGTTTGCATCAGCTTTACATGAAGACTGGGAGGAAGGAACAAAGCATGCTCTTAAGCTGCTTCTCTCAAGCAGCAGATTGATGGAAGGTTAGGATAGTGAAAAAGCCCCCTCGTAGTGGATGTGGCACTATCAATTTATCCAAGAAAAGAGTTACTAATTGATTACTGATATGTGGATTGCAATTTTCTTCAATCAAATAATACCACCATTAATCTATCCATCCATTTTTTTTCTTACACTCTTATCCCATCGGGGTCGGGAAGGGTGCCGATGCCTATCTCTACCTGTCACAACGATCAATCAAATATGAAAAATACGTTTTTTTCTCAGTGTGTGCAACATAGTCCTATCATTCTGCAGGTCATCCTGCCCCCCTCCGTTTTGTTCGGGGTGACTGTGAATCTAGAGGTAGAGCAGTCATCTTGTGATTGGAAGGTGGTAGGTTTAATTCCAGCTTCCTCATGGTACATGTTGGTGTGCTCCTGGGCAAGGCACATAACTGACAAATTGCTTTCCAGTCTGTGTACCGGTGTACAAATGTGTGAGCATTTATGAATGCAAATGGGTGAATGTAACTCTAATGTAAAGCGCTGTAAGTTGTAAAATGATTGGAAAAGCTGTATATGTTCAGTCCATTTACCATATTCCATCTGGAATTGTTGATGCATGGAGTGAGATCTTACTTGGATCCCTAATCAAGGGGTATTATCAGTAGTCTTGAATGTCTTCCGTTTTCTCATTACTGCTCCCACAGAACAATACAAGCACAATAACAAACAAAAATAATGCTGGCCATATATTTTTTTTCTTAAGAGAGTTTCATAGGGGCTGCACAGTGGAGCAGTTGGTAGCAATGTTGTCTTGTAGCAAGAAGGTCCTGAGTTCAATTCCCAGCCTTGGATCTTTCTGCATGGAGTTTGCATTTCCTCAATGTACATGCATGGGTTCTCACTGGGTTCTACGTCTTCCTCCCAAAAACAAGACTTTCAGGTAAATTGGTCTCTATAAATTCTCCCTACCTGTGTGTGTGTGCATGGTTGTTCATGTTGTGTGAAGAAGAAAGTCACACTCATGTCTTCTTTTAAGCTTTTCATGTTATTTTCTTCAGTAGATCTTGATGCAACTGCCACAACACCAAAGGTGAGTAGGTGAGCAGGATTTTTAAGTTACTTTGGATTGTTTAACACCGTGCAGTGTGAAAGTGAAACATACCAGCTAAAATTTTACAAATGTTGTAATTTCAGTCTTCAGTCCCCAATTGAACTAAGTCTACTGAACTATCAGGTGTGAAAAGACCCTTAGTGGAGTTACTGCAAGTAAATGCATACACTTAATTTTCTGAGATAACACAATGACATTTAAGCAGATAATAATGGAATTTAAATACTTGGAATCATACGTACCCTTTTTCACAGGTTACTGTAACCACTGCACCAAATAGAGTACCCTGGCTGGTATCAAATAACATGTGTGGTATTGCTGCTGGGAGACCACAATCTTTCTCTTTGATATGAAGAAACAACAAAAATAAGACAAACAACCAAAAAAAAAAAGTTGACATTTTGTAGGATTACATAGAGCCAAGATGATCATGAAAGGCATGATGGATGACTGTTTGTTAGATGTAAAATGCAAGTTAAACAAGACTCACTCTTGCAGATGATATCTGGCTTGGTCCAAATCCCATTGATACATCTAATAATTCCAGTGCCACTTATTTGATCATATCCAATTATGCACTCATAAGTGATCACAGTACCACTTGGAAAAATGGTTTTTAGGAGGGAGTCAGCAGTGAGAATTGTGTTCTCTACATGTGGAGGTTTGGGACAGTTAGCTACGAGGAAATAAAAATGAAGAAAAATTACACACAAACACACACATAAAAGCAAAGTTCTTGTTGTGGTATTCGGTTATTTAAAAATTTATTCTAAAATGTATATTTTAGAAACAAATTAGTTGAAGCTTACATTAGAACACAAAAAAGTGTCAAAATGTTTGGACATGACATTTTGTTTACATACACAATTTCTGTATGTAAACAATGGCATGCAAGGTGTCTGTATTTATAAATTTGATGAAGTCAATGCCTCACCAGCTATGAACCTAACTGGACATCCTGGGAATCAGGGAAGGAAATTTAGCATGTTCTCCATTGCTCACAGTGGCTGGTGAAGAAAACATTTCATCGACTTTTTCCCCAGCCACTTTTTTTTTGTCTTTGTGTTGTCATCCGTTCTTAAAATTACTTTGATCACCTTACAATGTGTTGCTTGTTCAGATATTTATAGCCAAGTTGTCAGGGAGTTTCAACATATATTTGATGCTCATTATCAAAAGAGGGAGCAGTAATTTTCATAGAAATTAATATAAATACATTTCCCTTTAGTTAATTGTCACAAAGTACAATATAAGCAGAATAATAATCAATGCTTGGATTTTTAGCTCTATTGTATAGACAACCACAAATCAGGGGATATTTTTTTGGGGCGGGGGTTTTCGGCACATCATTGAAAATATTGCAACAAAAGATTCTAACTTCTCCTCTTTTACAATTTCACTGGAAGAACAAAAGTAAGTGTGTCTCTTTTATGGAAAAATATGTTGTTAATGGCCATCTGGGAATGTGCATTGCAAACCACCTAGAGCTATAAATGTCATAGTGTTCATAATTTGTTTATACTTAACACTTGTCCCCATTCAAAAAAACAATAGAGAACAAAAGCATCTTTTACTTTTTTGATCATGTTAGAAATTCAATGACATTGACAAAAACCTATGAGATAAATTAAAAAATAACCGTCAGTCATAATGTTGTTAGGTTTCCATCTCAGGATGGATCATTGTCAGTGTTATACAGTGGTGAAATGATAGGCTGGACAATCAGCTAATTTACAAGTAGTGGAAAGACGATTTGTGTTATTTGCCAGCTTTTTGTATCTTGTCTCAGCTAACTGATCTTCTGTGAAGCCTGAATAGAAGCACAATAACTTACGGATACATCGTGGTAGCTCAGAATCATATTGAGCAGTTTCAGTACACCTTATGATTTCATTCCCAAACAAGGTGTATCCTGTGTTACATGTGTAACGTATAGTTTGTCCATATTCTGGTTTACGGACACTTTTCCAAGAATGTCTGCCATTTTCCACGTTTGTCGGTTTGGGACAAGTAACAACTGCAAAAATTGGAATAAGAAAAAGAAAATTGCTGTTTCAGGTACAAAATACTTTAGTTGAAAAAAGAAGAGAATAATTTAAACTGAACACCACTTACCTTCACAATTTGCAGTTCCAAACCATCCTGTGCGAAGGCACTGTATGGAGCTCTGTCCATTGAGCCAGTAACTGCATAAAAACAAAAGAAGTCATAAAGACTGATAGTATCTATTTAACAATCAGAAGAGTTCAGCTGATGTATAACATTTAATAATTAAAGATTATGCTACTAATTTTACATTTTCTATTTACTCTTTCACACAGAGTCATAGTTTGCTGATGGGATGCAAAAAACCCAACCTTTCAGGAGGTAGTAGGCAATATTCCTTCTCAAAATAGCGATGGCTATATAATCTTTTTTATGAAAGAAAAACTTTTGGTTTTCTTTTTAGTAAAATTGCACAGAATAGATGCACATCTCTCATGCTGCCTTTGTTGCACCCATTTACATAGATAGAAAGAATCAGGAGAGTTCTGTTAATTTGCTTCTCTCATGCAGCATTGTAATGGAGTGAGACATAAACATAACACATGTTGCTCAATGTCATAAAGTGAAGGAAAAAAGCTAATTACTAAACCAAAATAATAATAAAGTGGCAAATAAAGAATACATTTTTATAGATATCTGCAAAATAAAATAATTAAAGGCAGATTTCTAGTTTCTGCCATTAGTTTAACAGCCATTACGAAATACATAACTGACTCACAGAAAGGTTATGTCTAACTTCTCATAAATCAAACAAACAAAAAAAACCTCTTCTGCAGGTCACAAAAGATTAAAGGGTTACCTATAAGAGCTAATTAATAACACATAATAGGACAATTTGGTTAAATATCTGCATTTTAACAGTATGTTGCAGACAAAATGTCAGGATAGGCTTCTATCTTCTGCCATTAGGTCATTGTACAGACTAAAAATATGTTTGCATCAGCTTTATATGAAGACTGGGAGGAAGGAACAAAGCATGCTCTTAAGTTGCTTCTCTCAAGCAGCAGATAGATGGAAGGTTAGGAGAGTGAAAAAGCCCCCTCGTAGTGGATGTGGCACTATCAATTTATCCAAGAAGAGTTACTAATAGATTACTGATATGTGGATTGCAATTTTCTTCAATCAAATAATACCACCAATAATCCATCCATCCATTTTTTTTCTTACACCCTTATCCCATGGGGGGCGGGAAGGGTGCTGGTGCCTATCTCCACCTGTCACAACGATCAATCAAATATGAAAAATACGTTTTTTTCTCAGTGTGTGCAACATAGTCCCTTCATTTTGCAGGTCATTCTGCCCCCCTCCGTTTTGTTCGGGGTGACTGTGAATCTGGAGGTAGAGCAGTCATCTTGTGTTTGGAAGGTGGTAGGTTTAATTCCAGCTTCCTCTTGACACATGTTGGTGTGCTCCTGGGCAAGGCACATAACTGACAAATTGCTTTCCAGTCTGTGTACCGGTTTACAAATGTGTGAGCATTTATGAATGCAAATGGGTGAATGTAATTCTAATGTAAAGCGCTTTGAGTGGTCAAAATGATTGGAAAAGCTGTATATGTTCAGTCCATTTACCATTTTACATCTGGAATTGTTGATGCATGGAGTGAGATCTTACTTGGATCCCTAATCAAGGGGTATTATCAGTAGTCTTGAATGTCTTCCATTTTCTCATTACTGCTCCCACAGAACAATACAAGCACAATAACAAACAAAAATAATGCTGGCTATGTAATCTTTTTTTTTTTTAAAAGAGAGTTTCATAGGGGCTGCACAGTGGAGCAGTTGGTAGCAATGTTGCCTTGCAGCAAGAAGGTCCTGGGTTCAATTCCCAGCCTGGGGTCTTTCTGCATGCAGTTTCCATTTTCTCAATGTACATGCATGGGTTCTCACCGGGTTCTACGGCTTCCTCCCACAGACCAAAAACAAGACTTTCAGGTAAATTGGTCTCTCTAAATTGTGTGTGTGTGCATGGTTGTTCATGTTGTGTGAAGAAGAAAGTCACACTCATGTCTTCTTTTAAGCTTTTCATGTTATTTTCTTCAGTAGATTTTGATGCAACTGCCACAACACCAAAGGTGAGTAGGTGAGCAGGATTTTTAAGTTACTTTGGATTGTTTAACACCGTGCAGTGTGAAAGTGAACCATACCAGCTAAAATGTTACAAATGTTGTAATTTCAGTCTTCAGTCCCCAAATGAACTAAGTCTACTGAACAATCAGGTGTGAAAAGACCCTTAATGGAGTTACCGCAAGTCAATGCATACACTTAATTTTCTGAGATAACACATTGACATTTAAGCAGATAATAATGGAATTTAAATACTTGGAATCATACGTACCCTTTTTCACAGGTTACTGAAACCACTGCACCAAGTAGAGTACCCTGGCTAGTATCAAATAACATGTGCGGTTTTGCTGGTGGGAGACCACAATCTTTCTCTTTGATATGAAGAAACAACAAAAAACAAAACAAACAAAAAAAGAGTAGACATTATTGTAGGATTACATGGAGCCAAGATGACCATGAAAGGCATGATGGATGACTGTTTGTTAGATGTAAAATGCAAGTTAAACAACACTCACTCTTGCAGCTGACATGTGGCTTGGTCCAATTCCCATTGACACATCTAATGATACCTCTAAAACGTATTTGATCATATGTAAGTATGCACTCATATTTGAGCACAGTACCACTTGGAAAAGTGGTATAGTGTGGGAGGGAATCATTAGTGATAATTATCTCATCTATATCTAGAGGATCGGCACAGTCAGCTGGGAAGAAATAAAAATGAAGAAAAATCACACACAAACACACACACATAAAATCAAAGTTGTTGCTGTGGTATTTGGTTATTTAAAAATAATTCTAAAAAAATATGGTTAAGAAACAAATTACTTGATGCTTATATTTGAACACAAAAAAGTATCAAGTGTTAGGAAATGACGTTTGTGCGAAATTTCTGAATGTAAACCATGGCATGCAAGGTGTCTGTGTTTATAAATCTGATGAAGTCAATGCCTCACCAGCTATGAACCTAAATAGACGTCCTGGGAATCAGGGAAGGAAATTTAGCATGTTCTCCATTGCTCACAGTGGCTGGTGAAGAAAACATTTCATCGACTTTTTCCCCAGCCACTTTTTTTTTGTCTTTGTGTTGTCATCCGTTCTTAAAATTACTTTGATCACCTTACAATGTCTTGCTTTTTCAGATATTTATAGCCAAGTTGTCAGGGAGTTTCAGCATATATTTAATGCTCATTATCAAAAGAGGGGGCAGTAATTTTCATAGAACTTAATTTAAATATACAGTTTTACTTCAGTGATTTTGACACAAAATACAATATAAGCAGAATAATAATGAATGCTTGGATTATGCTTATATTGTGTACACTTTGAATTGTGGTTGGGATTTTTAACTCTATTATAAAAACAACCATCAACCACAGGATATTTTTTTGGGGTGGGGGTTTTCAGTACATCATTGAAAATATTGCAACAAAAGATTTTAACTTCTCCTCTTTTACAATTTCACTGCAAGAACAAAAGTAAGTGTGTCTCTTTTATGGAAAAATATGTTTTTAATGGCCCATCTGGGAACGTGCATTGCAAACCACCTAAAGCTATAAATGTCGTAGTGTTCATAATTTGTTTATACTTAACACTTGTTCCCATTCAAAAAAAATATTGAGAACAAAAGCATCTTTTACTTTTTTGATCACGTTAGAAATTCAATGACATTTCACACAAACCTATGAGATAAATTAAAAATAACTGGTAGTCATAATGTTGTTAGGTTTCCATCTCAGGATGGATCATTGTCAGTGTTATACAGTGGTGAAATGATAGGCTGGACAATCAGCTAATTTACAAGTAGTGGAAAGACGATTTGTGTTATTTGCCAGCTTTTTGTATCTTGTCTCAGCTAACTGATCTTCTGTGAAGCCTGAATAAAAGCACAAGAACTTACGGATACATCGTGGTGGCTCAGAATCATATTGAGCAGTTTCAGTACACCTTATGATTTCATTCCCAAACAAGGTGTATCCTGTGTTACATGTGAAACGTATAGTTTGTCGATATTCTGGTTCAAGATCACTTTTCCAAGAATGTTCGCCATTTTCCACTTTAGTCGGTTTGGGACAAGTAACAACTGCAAAAATTGGAAAAAGAAAAAGAAAATTGCTGTTTCAGGTACAAAATATTTTAGTTGAAAAAAAAAAAAAAGAGATTAACTGAACCTAGCTAAAAATTACTGTTAGCCATGATGTTGTTAGGTTTCCATCTCAGGATGTATCATTGTCAGTTTTATACAGTGGTGAAATGACAGGCTGGACAATGAGCAATTTTACAAATAGTGGAAACACGGTTTACTTTATTCACAAGTGTATTTGTAAACTGCTTGTATGTTGTTTTAGCTTACATATTTTCTGTAGGTCCTGAAATAAAGCACAAGAACTTACGAATGCATTTTGGTGGGTTAGGAACATAGCTCCCCCTTCTATTACACCTAATGATGTTATTCCCAAGCAAGGTGTATCCTGGGTCACATGTGAAATTTATTTTATCTCCAGGTTCTGGATTACGGTCACTAGTCCAAGAATGTGTGCCATTTCCCACACTCGGTATGGAACAACTAACATCTGGAAAAATTGGCAAAAGAAAAGGAAAGTTGTTATTCCAGGCACAAAATACTTCAGCTGAAAAAAAAGATAGAATAATTTAAACTGAACAATACTTACTTACACAAGCTGAATCTCCAAACCATCCTGTGTGAAAGCAATGTCTTACATACGATCCATAGAGCTTGTAACTGCATAAAGTCAAAAAAAGTCATAAAAACTAATCAAATTTGTTCGACCATCAGAAGAATTCAGCTGATGAATAACATTTAATAATTAAAGATTATGCTGCCAATTTTACATTTTCAATTTACTTCTTCAGACAGAGTCATAGTTTGCTGATGGGATGCAAAAAACCTTCTCTTCTCAAAATAGCGATGGCTATATAATCTTTTTTATGAAAGATAAACTTTTGGTTTTCTTTAACGTAAAATTGCACAACATGGATGCACATCTCTCCGTGCTGCCCATGTTGCACCCTTGAACATAGGGAGAAAGAATCAGGATAGTTCTATTAATTTGCTTCTCTCATGCAGCATTGTAATGGAGTGAGACATAAGCATAACACATGTTGCTTAATGTCAAAGTGGAGGAAAAAAGCTAATTACATATACAAAGTAATAATAAACTGGAAAATAAAGAATACATTTTTATGTATTTCTGCAAAATAAAATAATTAAAGGCAGGTTTCTAGTTTCTGCCATTAGTTTAACATTACAAAATACATAACTGACTCACAGAAAGATTATGTCTAACTACTCATAAAACAAACAAACAAAAAAACCCTCTTCTGCAGTTCACAAAACATTAAAGGATGGCCTATAAGAGCGAATTAATAACGCAAAATAATACAATTTGGTTAAATATCTGCATTTTAACAGAGTACTAGAGACAAAATGTCAGGATAGGCTTCTATCTTCTGCCATTAGGTCATTGTACAGACTAAAAATATGTTTCCATCAGCTTTACATGAAGACTGGGAGGAAGGAACAAAGCATGCTCTTAAGTTGCTTCTCTCAAGCAGCAGATAGATGGAAGGTTAGGAGAGTGAAAAAGCCCCCTCGTAGTGGATGTGGCACTATCAATTAATCCAAGAAAAGAGTTACTAATTGATTACTAACATGTGGATTGCAATTTTCTTAAATCAAATAAAATTATTTGTCCATCGGTTTTTTTTCTTACGCCCTCATCCCATTGGTCGGGATGGCTGCTTATCTCCAGCTGTCACAACGATTAATCAAATATGCAAAATACATTTTTAACAATGTTTTTATTGTAGGTGATATTAAACTTATTTCAAATATTAACATTGACTGTAAACCTTTTTAATGTAAACTCTTCTAATAGTAAATCACATAACAACAGCATAGAATATCTGCAAATTGCAGTGGAGACAAAATAATAGTTCTTCAACCTATTCCACCTGTCTTAAGCAACCATTGGGAAAAGGTCATTCATGCTCCCTCATAAGGTATGTTTTACTCACGGTGAAAAAAGTAGTCATTTTTATTAATATATTAAATATTTTAATTTTAAATCAGGTGATTAGCTCAGATTTTCTCTTCTGAATATTCACACACACACACAAAAAAAAGCACTGAATTGAAATCATAACACAATTTTTTGAGGTGATCTCTTGACTTGCAGTATATTGACCTCAAAATCTAGGTCTCAGTTTCTGATTAAAATGAAATCTGGAAATATTTTTTGAGGCGGTCTCTCTCCGTTTTCAAACAAATTCTTGTACGGTTCACCTTGGGTGCAAACTAAATACATGAAATATACATCTTTTTAGACTTCACAATTCCTTGTTGGTCGGTATTATGGTAAAATGAACAATTACTTTGAATTGTTTAAAAAAGTACAGTGTGAAAGCGAGCCACACCAGATAAAATGGAACAAATGTTGCAATTCTATTCCTCAGTTGAACTGAGCCTAATGGACTGTCGGGCGTAAAAAATTGTTTCGAGTTCTTGCAAGTCAAGGGATACACTTGATTTTCTTAAACAAAACAATGTCTTTGAAGCAGATAATCTAATTTAAATATTTGGAATCATACATACCCTTCTTCACAAGATACATAAACTGTTGCACCAAACAGAGTCCCCTGGCTAGTGTTAAATATTGTGTGTCGCTCTGGTTTAAGGGGACCACAGTCCATAGCTTTAATATAAAAATACAACAATAATAAAAATAAAAAAGAACATTATCTTGATCCAAAATGACAATGTAAAGCATGTTGGATAACTGTTTTTGTCAGATGTAAATTTCAAATTAGACAGGACTCACGCCTGCAGGTGATGTCTGGCTCGGTCCACTTCCCATCGATGCAGGTCATCTCCCCAGTGCCATTTACTTGATTATATCCAAGTATGCACTGATAATTGATCACAGTACCATCAGGGAATTTTTTTATTCTATGGGATTCCTCTGTGATAACTATGTATTCTCCATTTGTAGGTTCTTGACAATCAGCTAGGAGGAAACAAAAGTGAAGAAAAATGACACAAACACACACACATAAAAGCAAAGCTGTTATTGTGACTTTGGTTATTTTAAAATGACTCTACAACATAAGTTGAAAAATATGTTAGTTGAAGTAGAGCTGGGGGATATGAAGAAAATCTAATATCCTGATATATTTTTGCGATGTCACGATACACAGTGTACATCACAATATTCTTAAATGAACTGCAATGTTATTTCAATCTGGAGAGACTCAGATGGAGAAAAGGGAAACCATTAGAAGAGTTTATCGACATACAAATTAGAGTCTTTGGGGGTGCAGGGGCCCTGGCTGAGGACATCAATTATCGCAAACTTTGCGATGGGTCAGATGAGCATTCCGTATGCTGAGAGGAACGTTATCCCCCGGACCCAACAGTGGTGGTGGAGGCGATGAAGGATGTGGCCGGATGCCATGGATGATGGTCCTTATCAGCTGGAACATGGACGGTGACTGGACGTGACGCATCTTGGACCAGCGTTGATTAATCAACCGTGATGAGCATGCTGCACCAGTTGGGGTTAGAAGAGTTTTCCAGTTTGAATTTGCACGTGGGCTTCATTTTATAAATCCCTTGCAGCATAATGTCACCCACACATTTACCGCCCCCATTTCCTTGCTAGACTTAAATGTAAGCTCATATAAAAATGGATTCAGTATTTTAACAGCAGATGGTAGCAGTGAGCTTCAGGTTCTATAAACGGCTTAGATTACAGAACTAGTGAGGGGGCAGTGAAATGCTAATGTTAAATCCACCCATATGTCCCATATTAATTGCATGTTTTTAAATGCTGACGTTAGTAATTCATTTTTAAGTCTCCAAATCCTTTAGGATTGATATTGATGTTCTGTACCAATTACTTTTGTCTAACCTTTATTGTGTCTTATGTGCATACATCTATAGTAGATTGTTTTTTATCAGTACTTTTGACTCGGTTGACATTATAGATCATATGACGAACAAGTTAACTGCGAACGTCCAGCAAATGTTTTGCTGGACGTTTGCTGGTCTTTTGACGCTGTGCGTCGTTATGACAACGTTTAGGGGACGTTGTCTGAACGTTAAACGCTAGAGGGAAAGTTATTATAGTTAAGGTTATTTTTAAATAAAAGTGTTCTTATTTGTCAAAGTGACTCTGACATCAAACAAAATGTAATATGTTTTTATATGTGACAACAAAGACTAGTACAACAATATCACATCTTTGAAGCCGGTTTCGCCGGTGCCGTACTGACCTGCAATGTTCCCGATAAATAGGTACAGGATAAGGAGTTTTCTCTGTCTGCTGGTGTCAACTAAACCCTCCATAGATGTGGAAGGAAATACAAACCATCCGGATGAAGCTGCTTCTACATCAGTCCAACTTTAGTCGTGGAAATGTGGTGTGTAGAGACGCTCCTCACGGTGGAAATGATTCTCCTTCCACTGCAGACAATTCACTTTCTTTGGCTACTAAAGGCAAATGAGGTGAGGTTGAAAGATTTCAAAATAAAAGTCTTGGTTTCCCCACATAAGTTACTGTTTTGGAATTTACTAATTCAAACAAACGACTTTAACAAGAATCCTAATCACGAAGCAATTTACATGCTTAATGACATTGTGTCTCTAATCTCCTGAGTTAAATTTTGGACATTTGTATTTCACTTCGTTTTCAAATTCACCCTTGGATTTGTAGGATTTTATGTTTTTTTAGAGATTTAAGGGGAGGTATGTGCTTCTTGGATTAAAAAATTCTTACGATCAAGAATTAAATAAGAAAAAAAGAAAAATAAAATTAATTAATCTTTGAGAATTCTAATGTTAGGTGATAGCATAATCAGGACAGACATATATATATCCTCACCAGTCAACCCCTTTCTTAACCACAGCTTTAAAGGCACAGCATTTCCTACAAATATTGCAAAAAGTGGAATCCTTTTAATGTGGCCTCCAATTTATCCACATGCCACTTCTTATCACTAGATTTTATTTAAATGCTTCTGTTTGTAGACACACATAATATAGTCATAATATATTTTATAACATGTTATTGAAAAGAAGGAAGCCACTGCCAAAAAGGTAAATAACATTACAAAATATCTGTACACAACAAATTTGTATTCTTATTGAATAAATTACTTTTTGGTAAGGGTAGATATTGTGCTGGTGTCATACTATCGTGATAGAAATAAGTTCTGCAATTCACCCTAAGAAACTGAAAACTATTCCTGCAGACATGAATTTCTCTAATTGTAAAAATAGTCTTGGCACTGTTTCCTTTCCGTTTGTATCTTCAGCTTTACTTTTGAGTAAAATAAAAGCTGGATAATCACTTATCCATTCTTACTTTTAATAACAATAATTTGGTAAGCTAACTGTACCATGTTGCACTTTGAGCAGAGGTGACGTTACAGCACCTGGTTTATATGCAGTACCACTACAGGGATCACGTGGACCACCACTAGTTCCAGGAACACAGTTTGAGAATGACTGACCAAGATGATAATTGATTCATCTCAGTCACCTTTAATTCTTATAATGTAATTCTTAACTTGTTAAAGCTAAAGAAATTTGTCTTAATTCAGTAGCAGTGATGAACCAGACTGTGATTTGAATATTGTTTTATTATTTTTATCTAAAAATTCAGAACAAGGACAGAGAAAATCAGCAACGTTTTATTTTTAGTGCATGAACAGAATACTATGTCAATGTCATAGCAATCCATTTTAAATATTTTCTTTTCACTCAAGGAGTTCCTCTTTTCTAATGCAAGGCTCAGTATGCTGCAAAGATGATGTAGAAGATGGTCAAAACAAAAGCATCTGAAAGTCAAGCAGTGCAGGGAAGATAGAATCTGTGGTCTTTCTCAGGACCAGAGTGGACAACCTGTACCTGGTATTCAGAGCTGGATTCACTCAAACAGTTTTCAGCACAAAACTCACAGCGTAAGCAGACATTTAAACTGAAAACAACTTGATGAAATTCAAGTTTACCCTCCAGTTAGCTTTCATTAATGTGAACGTTATCACATATTTGTTACAATACAACAAATACAGGTCAGTTGATTTGCAGTTTGCTGCAGATGTTCTTTAACATCTGCAGCAAACTGCTGTGGATGTTCTACCAGACTGTGATTGCCAGTGTCCTCTTCTACACCGTGAGTGTGCTGGGTAGGCAGCATATCCAAGAAGGACACGCCCAGACTGGACAAACTGATCGAGGCGTGCCGTCTCTGTGGTCGGCATGAAGCTGGACTCTGGTGACGGTGGCAGAGGCGAGGACACTGAACAAACTGCTGGACATCATGGACGATAGCAGCCACCCTCTGCACGCCCGGTCATCAGCAGCCAGAGGAGCCTGTTCAGTGACAGACTGCTGCTTCCCAAGTGCCGGACCAATAGATTTAAGAACATTTAAGAGTTTTTTTCTTTTTTTTCCATAAAATAAAGATGTCACTGTGTGTTTTTGATACTATAATGACATAGATATTATGACTAAAAAAAAAAATTAATCATAATAAACTCCACTGAGGGGGCCCCTTTGTTGCCCTGGGGCCCTAAGCAGCTGCTTAGTTTGCTTATTCCTTAGGTCGGACCTGGCTGGGTGTCATTAAGTATCATACCTTTTTGCAATGGGAGCTTCAACATTGTTGGTCTACACCATTAACAGAATATAAATTGATCCCGGTCTGTTCTGGTAGTTATTATATTACAAAGAAAAAAACAACTGACAATTTATAACATGGAATATTGTAGTCAACATAGACTTTTATGTTTTGTCCAGCAATGTCACCTTATAAAAGGGATTTATTGTGTGATACACATCTTTATCTTCACATATGCATAAATAAATTGTACACACATTATTTCATTGTCAAATATAATAAATTATTACTTTTTCTATTTTTTTTTTTTCATCAGAAAATATTTCATTTTAAAGATAATTTGGAATCTTTCTCAATAAAATGGTTTGTTAATATTCTGCATAGCAGACAAAAACCCACAGTAAACAATCATGAAAAGAAAGAATCTTCACTATCCTCCAATGCAGACTGTAAACTGTATTAAACCCATTGTATCATTCCTGAACAACTTGGATTTTATGCCAGTCCTGATAAAACATGACATAACAGAAAAACCTGGAAACTCACAGGCGTAATATTTATGAAGACATTTAAGCTACACTTTTTTCAATGACTGAAATAATTTAGAACATAAGTAGAAAAAGTGTTTACAACATATTTAGTAGAAATAAAATAAATTAAGTGAAATAAAGTATTTTCAATCTTTTAGTAATTAGGTCAAAATAATTATAAAAACGTTCTCTTTGCCTGTGCCGCATATCTTCCTCTTCTCTCATTACTGACTTTCCTGTTTAACTGGTGTCAACTAAAGGCCACCACAGCCAATGAAACTGTTAAGAAAACGTGCATCCAAAAATTAAACTTTGAAACAATACAATACACTTCATGACGTTTAGTTTTCTTCTTTTGAAAGTGAAAAAAATATAAGTTGATAAAAGGGAGCCTGCTTGTTTTATCCAAGGCTTGGTAAGGAGCTCAGAGTTCGGCAGTCCTTCATCTAGATGTCCCAACAGCTGAGTCCAGTTCCAACTGAGAAAGAAACAGAGATAAGAAAGCAAGGACTAACTGTTTATCAGAGTTGCATTTTGATTGTGGTGGGAAAAAAATGACAATCGGATCAAGAGCTATTTCTTCTTCCTTCAATATGAAAATCATGTTAACATTTTATGTTTCACACAGAAAATTACAAGAAGAGAAATTAAGTTAAAACAGTTTAAACAGGATTGTTTGGTATTCTGATGGTCTGAGGTCAAAAAAAAACATGAATGGATAACCTGACTGAAGAAGGATACTTAAAGACTTCGGAACTGAAACAACTGCAGTGTCTACTATTCTTCAGAGTCATCTGAGCTATAATGTCATAAGATAGAAAATTTGTGTGAGAATTATTGGACAGATCATTTTTTATCAAAAAGTTAACTGATTTAATACATTTGTAACTAGCTTTCCATGGAATTAAAGGTTAGTCATTGTAATGAAAATATTTTTGTTTTAAAAAAAAAATACTCAAAAGTATTATAAACCAGTAAATTTAGACAAAATTAAGGCTACCTTTTACCCAATTTTATATTACCAAACACTTAGCCGTCTTGAAGCAAGCAGTGATCATTGTCAAGTCTAAACTTAGTATGTTGTATCTTCACATCAAGAATAGATGACAAAACAAAAGATCCTGAACATCTTTCAGCCTGGCTAAAAGTTTACGAAGCTTTTTCAAAGGCTTTATGACTCAAGTGAAGTAGACGACCACTTATCAATCCAGATGATTGTTTTTTTTCTGGTTTTTATAATTTCCAATGAAATCCTAATTTCAATGACTTGTCTTTTTACATTTTTTTTCAGGTATTTTTTTTCATTATTATAAGTGGTTTGATGATATTACACATTTGTGCAAAAAATAAGAAATCTGTCAATGGATTGTATTTAGTTTCAAGTAAAGAATCTCAAACATTATTGCATAGTAGTTCATGTGCTTTTTTCCTCCTTGGCAGTATGTTTTATTTTCACCCAGTTACACAGAGATTAACAGCAAAGTTTTAACCTGCCTAAGTGTTTTTACTTTAGTCTGATATTAAAAACCCAACAAACACCATAAAACCCTTGAAGATGAATGCTTGTACATTTTTCAGGGATTTTCCGTTAATTTAACACTAAAATGGAATCAAAGTGTTCAACTTTACCGTCTATTTACATGTAAACATGCAGAAGTTAAAGGGAGAGAACATGAAATAGGGAAAAGGAGCAAGATGAAAAGCTTAAATATATATATACAGCTCTGATTTTACTTTTTTACATGTTTGAGTAAAATGAACATTGTTCTTTTATTCTATGAACTACTGACAACATGTCTCTGAAATTCCAAGCAAAAACTTAGTATTTAGTTGCAGAAATTTAGATATGGTCAAATAATAATAATAATAATAATAATAATAATAATAATAATAATAATAATAATAATAATAATAAATGCAGTGCTTTCAGTCCTCAACTAATGCAAAGAAATCAAGTTCATATTCATTTAGAAACAACAATTCTGATGTTTTAACCCAGAAACATTTCAGAAATCAATATTTGGTGGAATAATGATGAGGTTTTCGGTGGGGATCAATGCTTTGGTTTCTTAATTTTTGTCAGTGCTGTATATAAAGACATCCAGTTATTTGTAAGTTTAAAATACAATAGCTCACCATCGCCTCCAAATAAAAAAGATGCAGCAAAGAAGTGCAAGTGCACAGCCAACTGTGAAGGAAATGAAAGAAAAAAGATTTCTGATAATTTTGCATTTCAGTCACAGAAAATGATAATATTCATTTCAAAGAGACACTTTCATTCATGTTACCTCCCACAGCTATCAACAATAGGTTTAAAGGAGGTGTACTTTCTGCAATGACAAAATAATGTTAAAACCAAACCCAGATTTTACTCTGGTCTGCAAGTACAAAACAGTGGTAAATGGATTTACAAAATTACAGCAAAGATCCAATTAAGTATTTATAAGGAAAACATCAACATTGTTCAATATACACAATTCTTCGGAAAACTAATGAAAAATTACTCCTGCTTACGTCAAGACACATCCACTTATAATTCTCCAAACATGCCACATTACTTGTGCGATTCTTTCGTAATGCAGTGACTCACCAAGGTCGTCTCCAGAACGGTGATCAATGTAGAAGTTTGCAACGTCTGCATTGTCTGAGAAATCTATCATTTATTTACTGCTGAGGTACACAGAAAATTCACTTGATTGTGATACAAATAAAAAAAAAAAAAAAAACTGGTGTAGTGACAAAAATTTTAGATTAACACTTTGCTTTCCAACTTTGGTTAAAAATACATTTTAAAATTTTTTAGAAGAAAACTTTTGATACTTTTTAATAAGGTGGATGCTGATGCACTGGTTGCAGTAATAGTTTCATCAGATGATATTTTGTAGACTTTAAATGACAAAGTTAGCATAATTCTTATTTATTTCCTAATTTGGATAAAATACATTTTTCCCCAAAATTCCCCAAAGCTCCCTACTGAGGCTGCTACCCCCACAACCCGACTCAATATATAGATGTGGTAAGAAAGTCTCTAAAGGGGACAAATTATTTTTCATTGAACTTTATATAAATATATATTGTCCTCCAGTGAATGTGTCACAAAGTAAAATAAAAATGCAAAAATATTCTTGTTACGTATTGTCAAGAAAATTGGAGATCATTCCACTTCCCCATGCTGGAGATTTTAGTTAACAGTAACAACAAATAAAGTTACCTTTAAAATTAGTCACACAAATGACATCTGGATCCCACAGTAGACCCAGGCTGCAATAAAATAAACCTGGCTGTGTGTGTTGTTTTTGTCTCCTCCAAACTTAGCTTTAATTATACTTATTTTTCCTATCTAATCATAAGAAATCATAGTCGGAGAGAGAGACGAGACAGGAAGAGCAGGTTACCTGAAAAAAGAGAAAGTAAGTTTCCAGCTTGCAGATGTATAAAAATAACTGAGATCAGTCCTTATTTAAAAGCATAAAGGTTTTAAAGGATGAAATCTAAACATTTTGAGCAATTAGATAAGATTTAAAGTAAAGTATTCATATTAATATTGGTTTACTTTTCACAATACTTACATTTACACTCTCACTTGTGGGAAAACTTACAAGTAAAACAAGTAACTGTAACTTTGGTATCAAATAACAATAAAAGAGTAATAAGTTGTGGTTATAATAAAATTATAAATTAATGCTAAATCAGAGAAACTAAAATGGTTATGAATGTGATTCTAACATTGAACTTGAAATGGTGTAAAACATGTAACTGCTATTAAAGATCACTGATGATGTGTTGGAGGTGGATAGTAGGTGAAAGGTTGGGGGTAAAATGGGGACTAACGTGAAAGCAGAGATGACCAACGCCTTATAAGTACATAGATTGTTGAACAACTTAAACGTGTCAGAGAAAGGGACATGGGAGGAACGTTGAGCAACCCTGAGACATTAGCCACGATATCAGGACAAAAGGTCTGTAAGACCTCTAAGACCTTTTGTCCTGACAGATGAACAGATGAGATCAGTTCATCTGTCCAAACAGTTACCCAATAAAACAAGCACAGCAACAGTGTTAGCCAATGCAAATGCACCGAAAGCGGGTATAAACCCTATATAAGGGGAGAAAAGAAAAGAGGAATCTTTGGTTGGATCCTCCAGGCAGCTTCGAGCCAAGACCGAGATGGACAAAGAACTCTGCAGCTGAAGAAGAGCCGGGGCCACAGAGCCGAAGACTGTCCTGCGCAGGGGGACCAATCCATCAGCCCCACAACATGTGGCTTCAAATCGCACTTCTCTCATCGGCTGGGTTCAGACCCCAAAGACAAAGATGAAGACCCCAAAGGAAAAGATGAAGACCAAGGCAAAGATAAAGACCCAAGACCTGTGTGATCTCACCATCGATGCAGAGATAACAGCTCATCAGATCAACGGAGATCCCTGCCTTCATCGATCAAACACCTCCTCCTGCTGCAACACCTTCTTCATCATCGAGCCACTTCTGGGGTTCGAAAAGTCTCTCTCAAAAGGTTCCCTTTTTAGTTCTTAGTATCAGCATTAGGGAAAGATAGGCTAGAAGATTGATTTTACTTATTTGATTATTTCTGCTACTTAATTAAGCTGTACTGACACTTGCAAAATTACTTTACTAATAAAATATTTAGCATGAAGAAAATCTAAAAGATGTTGTGGACATTCAATTAAAGTTCTTTCATGGTAGTAAAATAGCTGTGATGTTTGATTCTGGGGAAGAAAAGTAGGTAATGTTTTATAGGTTGCTTTAGCCCAAATCTAAAACAAAATCCTTGGGACTCAGCCGAGTCTCTAAAACCAACTTGATTCAGTAACAAGTGCAAGTTGTAAAAAACAGAGAAGGAGCGACCGTTTACAGATGTGCTCTGTGAAACTAGTTGGCTGTAGGCTTCTCAGTTTGGCTAATTCACAAGGGGAAGAAGGGTGATGTAGGTCTTAGAAATCAGGCGAGTCCTTTCTCGAAACCAGCTTAAACAGAGTTTGCTTCAGTTCTGGATAGGGTAAATCCTAGCAGATTTGGGAAACTCAATTGACCCGTTAGATGGAGAGCTGGTAGCACATCTCCCCTCTCAGAAGAGGAAGTAGTGACTGAGAGAATAGAGAGTGAAGGAAGGGTGGCAACGACAGTATTCTATACATTGTTTTGTTGCAGGCGTATAAATGAAATACTTTTTGATGTAATTTTGCCTTCTGTGGTCTATTCTGTGACAAAGGATTCAGCTGCAATCCTCCTGAGTTCATGTCTTCTGCATTTTGACATATTCGAAATATGCAACATGAGGCTAATTTTAATTTGGCATGAACAACACATTTATCTACAACTGACATTCATCCACCATACATTTGTCTATAGGTTTAGTTCTTAGTAATTACTATGTTGCAACTTTTTATGCAAAACTTATCTCCGTTTATATATGTTAGCAAGACACATTTTGACAAATGATCAACAGGTTAGGGTAAAATTACTTTCATATTCAAGGACTCACTCTTGCAGATTAGATCTGGCTTAGTCCAAGTCCCATCAACGCAGGTTATGATCTCAGAGCCACTTTCTTTTTCAAATCCATTGGCGCACTCATATTTGACTTTGGTACCATCTGGGAAATCTTCTCTTTGGAGGGATTCATTCGTGAGAGCCATGTTCTCCACACCTTTAGGTATGGAGCAATATCCTTGGAGGAAATAAAAATCTTGCATGAGCCTTGTAATTGAGCAGCATTTCATCTGCCATTACCAAACATTGATGATGCAGCCTTCTAACAAGACCACCAAGGCCCCATAAAGACTTATATAGTAATCGTAGATTTTCAATGTTATTAATTTTTTTCAACTCAATAACTTCAGATCATGTTGTCAACCATTTCCTTCCCTTTGTGATCACTCCTCTACTTTCAGTTCTTCTAAAGTTAGGTTTATTGTTGACAATTTGATCTGGGGCCAGGTGTGCGCCTGCTTGGGGACCTACAAATATTTGTGGGGATTGCTCTGCATGCACCATCGTTCACTCAAATTGTACGGTTGCATTTCAACTCATTGTATAATTACAGAGCAGGTTGATCTTTACCAGCATATCTATGAACCCTCTCTGAGGATTCATTTCTGAAGAATCAGATTTTTTTTTTTTTAACTGGCCACATGGGCTGGTGGAGAAAACTATTCATTGTCCTCACAAACATTTCACAAGCCACTGTTTTCTTACTACATTCCACATTAAGTGGCTCTCATTGTGCTTAACTGGAACCTAAAAGCTTCAGAAATAGCTTGACAAATTTTTCCAGATTGATAGATATCAGAGATCTTATCATCTCATCTTAAAATAAGATGAGATGACATCTTATTTTAAATCTAATAACTCTTTTCTAATAGAAAAGTTATTTTTCTATAAAAAAATATTTTTATTAATAACTCTTTTCTAATAGAAAAGAGTTATTTCTAATAGAAAAGAGTTATTAATAACTTCTTTTCATAAATAAATAGAATAATAAAAAAAGACATCCACCAAGACGCTGAAAGGTTTGTGTTTTTTCAAATTGCAGGGTTACTTCTTCACCACAATCATAATATGTTGCTTTTTTAGTTCTTCATAGACATGTTGTCAGGGAGTGTCAAAGTATATTTGATGCTCCATATTAGTTCGGTGTGAAATCTACAAAAGGCTGAAAATGCAGTGATATTATCCTCTAATGAATGTGTCACAAAGTATAACATAAACACAATAATAAACGATGCTGGGATTTGTGCTTTTATTGTACATACATTGATTTGTGGTTGAGCTTTGTAGTTGTCTTTCATATATAAAACCACAACTCCCAGGATTATTTTATTACTGAGGCACATTATTGAAAATATTGTAACAAGATATTTTAATTTCTCTTCGTTTACAATTTCACTGCAAAAACAAGAGTAAGTTTGTTTCATTTATGGAAAAATATGTTGGTAAAGGACCATCTGGGAATGTGCATTATAAACTAGCTAGGGCTATAAATGTTATAATTTGTTTAATCTTAAGACTTATTCCCATTCAAATAAACAGTAAAACAGAGAATTTGCATTTCAATCATGCTATGGTTTGCTTTTTTGATCATGTTAGAATTCCGATGACACTTGTTCAAAAACCTGTAAAATTAATGAAAATTAACCATTTGCCATGTTGCAGTAAGGGTTTCATCTCGGTATGGATTATTGTTAGTTTTATACAGTGGTGAAATGATGGGTTGGACAATGAGCTAATTTCCAAATAGTGGAGAGATGATTTGTGTTATTCACAAATGTGTTTGCAAGCTTTTTGTATCTCATCAAAGCTACCTGATCTTCTATGAAGCTTGAAAAAAAGCACAAGAACT